>CM060922.1:344399455-349789455 GCA_030737875.1 Allium sativum | reverse complement strand
ATCACAACAATATGATTGCCTGAAAAAATTCTGATCAAGTTAATTAATAATTTATTCACCTAACATATTTTATTGATTAAAAAAAAGCAAACAGGGTTACCATATTTTTACTAACCATAACCGAAAAATGTTATTAACCATGGTAAATTCTGTACACAGAGAGTAACCATAAATTACAAAACTATATTGGAACCATGAATAGCGAAGTCTTTTTTTTCCGGCCAATCGATTGAATAGTTAGATGGACTTTACTGAACCATTAGTTTTTTTGATGTATTTAATGTTTTTTTTAATTTACTTCATTATTTGTATCATTTGAGCTGGAAAAGCTATATATTTTAAAAGTCATTTTTGAAGCTTTTAGATTTTTACTTATGTTCTTCATTCTAACGTTGCTCATTTAAGTTTCAATTTTTTTTAAAACAATATTTAGGTGCAAAGTTTAGGACAATTTCTTTGATTTAGTTGCTATTTATTTTAGTTTATGTATTTTCATTGTTTGTAATGCTACAAATTTCCATGCGTAATTTACTGCATCCATTCAGGTTTTTATTATGCAATTAAAATTTAACATTCCAGAACTGTTTGTTTAAAACCATTATTATATGTATGCATGATACTAGTATATGTATACACATATCTGTGTTTAAACTTAGAACTGAGGTCATTTATGTTTTGCATATAGATATACTAATTTATTTTATTTTGCATATATAGAAATTAATATCGGTGTGGATATATGGCAAATTCTTATATGGTTAGAAAGAAAACTTGGCACTATATGAATGACAGTTGTTTTTTCTATATTGTATAGCTTGGAATTTTTATCCAATTTAATTTCATATTACACACCGGAAATAAATATTAAATATATGCAAGTATAATTACATATGTGTGTGTACATACACATATATATACAGGGGGCGGCTATTTGGACATAAAATGAGAGACACGATATTTAATTTCACATATTGGCGAAATTAGAACACGTATTTTTGCAAAAATGAATCTCGTATTTGTATAGTATGATTGAACACTTCGGGTTGTATATTTGTAGGTTGTAAACACTATGTGAAATATAATCATTTTTTTAACGTCAACCTTACTGAACTTGCGTCTACATGCAAAATGAAATGCAATTTTATCAAGCTCACCCATCTGTTTTACCCCAATAAATTCATAGCCAGTTAACATGTCTGATAGCCCATTATAAGTTCTTTACGAGCATCTTGAAGCTCGTCGTTGCTCTTCCTCTCCTTGAAAACGAGAGCTTTATTAAGATATTCCAAGGCTTCCATTTCCTCTAATTTTTTTTTTTTAAATTTACAAATGCTCTTATTTTTGGTATATTAATAGCATATGTAGTTATAGAGTGTTTTTTTTTTTGCAGTAAATATATAGCATTTTACACAGAACTAAATAGACTGAAATATACCTGACTGTTTAAGCATCTCTCATCATTTTCTTCCATGCCTATCTACCTTGAAGAAAAAATGACACTGAACAGCTACATACCTGCACATATGATTAGACAATGATCAATCAGCAGGATGCGTCCCTGAAAAATGAACTCTCAATAAGAGTTCCTACTGGATTTTAGGATTCTGAACATGAGTATGAATATTTTTTATGCTGGAAGTATGTTACTTAGAAAACCCCAGAATCCTGAAGTTGTTTTGCTTCTGTAAATTCATCAAGGCAGTAGCTTATTTTTCCATCAAATGCATCATTAATTTCATCACCAGTTGGTTTCCGGGGGAACGTGGCTATTAATACATAATTCTCCTTTTTTCAAAGAAGGCTCATCTATTCTCCTGAAAAGTTCATACAGTTTGGGCTAGACATTCTGAGTGCGCCCATAATTGGGTATTGTGTGCCAGCATAGTAAAAATGTCTACAGAAATAACAATTATCGAACGATATACATCAGTCATCAGGCCCGGCCCGGACTGATTGGAGGCCCAAGGCCAAAAAATTTAGTTGCCGCCACAAAAGAGGCCCCAATTGTAATGAAAAAAACATAACAAACCACAACCAAGGCATTAAATAAAGACTGGAAGCTGGATTCCAGTTGCAACAATACAAGGCGTATAAGGCCTCCCCACCCAAAAATAAAATAAAAATAAAGGCAGAACAGAAAAAATAAAGGGAGGAGGCTGGTACTCGATACAGGGATGTGTACAAAGCAAGCTGGAAATCGTCCAATGAGCTAAGCATAGTTTCATATAACAGAAAATTATAGTTTGTTTATATTGAAAAAATATATTTTGAGGTCCTAAAAAACAAGAGGCCATAGGCCACCGCCTAGTGGGCCTAGGCCCAAGGCCAGGTATGTCAGTCATCCATGCCAATGTATATCAGACAAATGAAATTTTATATGATGGAGCAAAGGACTTAGCACAAAGTGAACCAGAGTCCTCAAAGTATGTTATATCTCCTGATCATAAAGACATTGGTGAGAAACAATCAGAAATTGGAAATCTAATGGAATATCCAATTCTTACTAAAAAAGCTACCCAAAAGATTGAAACTTTATGGAAAGATGCTGCTATTCAGGAAACTTATTCTCACGGAAATATATTACAAGTTCCTGACTGTGCACAATAATTCATGGAGAATCTGATATGTTTGCGAAATCTGATAGAGGCTGGACAATTATGAGAAATCAGTATATGTTTTCATGCATGACTTAAGTAGATATCAGGTCAATGACAGATATATGAACTCATCCAAAGTTTTCAAGCTGGCTATTTTATTGAGTTCAAGCTGTGTTATAGAAATTCGACTCTGCCAAGCTATATGATAAAAGAACGGTATTTAGTTTTATATTTTGAGTTGTTTACGGTATATGTTGGTCATGTTACAGATTTAATAGATGAATCCATGTGCATTTAGGCGTTGAATTGTCTGAAGTATGTGTTTGTGGTTTGAATGTACTGTCATATGCTTGTATTAGCCCAACATATATGCTCGTATTCGCAAAAATAGCCCATACAGACGTGTGCCAACAAATATGCTCGTATTCGCAAAAATCAACTGATGTGTGCAATGTCACAGATGTGACAAGCAGAAACCCACTGATGTGTTCAGACCTTCCGAATACTGAACTCTCATACTGTATCACATGGGAGAAACAGTGAGGATCTGTTGGGTGAAACAGTAAGGATTTTTTTGGCATAAATGAAGGTTTCGTCCACATTTAGTAGTTCAATGAAATACATAAGACACACCCTCTTTGGTTTTTAAGATATTAGATGTCTGGCCAATTTATTCTAAAAGAAGGCAGGGGAAGACCACAAATGTTAAGTTCCTACAAACCGAAACTTTTTAGAAAATGCAAAAGTCTAACTAATGTTTAAAAACTTCCCTTATTTGACTTCTCCTGGATTTCAGGCTGTTATGTTGCTTTCATGTGATGACATTTATCTTAAATTACAGCATTTTTCTCACCACTACCCTTAACTCCGCAGTTACCGAGACAACGTTTGGTAATTTACAGGATTTTGTCGTAGGGAAGTAACTGAATGCTAGGATTATAAGATGACCTTATACTGACTCATGAAGATCGATCTTGCTATAGATTAGAGCCTTGAAGCATCTATGAAACTTGAAAACGTGTTTGCATAAATTTGACATGACAACTGCTAATGTTTTCATTAGACACAAACGTACAGAGAATAACTAATACCCAAAAAAAAAAAAAAAAAAAAAAAAACTAATGAGTATGTGCTAAAAGCTTTTAAAAGAAAAAAATTTGGATGAGACTAAAGGTCATGATTAAGGACTTACACTAACCAGGTCTTCAGCTTGCATCAATGACCAGTTTACCAGACATCTATTAGATACTGCAAGCCCTACAAACATGGAACAACAGATGGATTAACATATATAAGCAGTTATAGTTATTGTTGCAACATATAGGAAACAAAAAACTTAACAGCAAACAATCACGTGGATCAACGTTCACCTGTAATTTTTACTCTTAGCTGATATTTATAAAACACTAAAGAAGAACCATAAGATGCATACAACTAATATTTAACCTTATATTCAATCTGTTGATGTAATATAGTGTTACCTAATGTGTGACTTATAGCGTGTGTTGAATTTTGTTAATTAAACATTGCCACGTACTAATTAATTTTAATACCATGAGTAACATAAATCGATAAATATTAGTCAGCACTTAGTCTCGTTTATATTCATATTTTGCATGTATTCATATCTAACTAATTTATTTTATTATGCTGTTACTTTTACCTGCTTCTTATAAAATACTAAACGAGAAGCATAAAAATAAATCCAGTAAAATATAAAGCCGCAGATCAGCAGTATTTAAAATTAACAATAATGATCTAATTTAGGAAGTTTATGCAATCGTGTACACGTGCAAGTTTTAAAGAAAATGAAATGTGAGCCATATTATTTTCAACGTAGCCTAAAAATCATAATCCAAATTGTCATGCATATCATATGATAAACATAACATAGAATTTATTTACTTATTTTTCAAAAAAACAACATGATTAACTAAACGTATAACAAATAAAAAAGTTATTCTGCATGTTACAACGGCCCAAGCTGAAAAAAGAAAGAAAAAAAGGAAAAAAACATAAATGTATGTACAGTCGAAAAAAGATAAATGTAAAAAGAGATGTTTTATGCATCGTTAGAAAAAAAACATGAAAGAACCTAAGAGTGAATTAGCTAAATCGATAAACTAAATGCCATTGGAAAAACAGTCAAGTTAGTGAGCAGATTAATTTCCATGTCTTATTAATTTAAATAAGCTTTTAAGCCCAAACAGAACCATTAGTTTGATGATTGTGATACTTGAAATGAGAAAATTGGATCCCAGGAAAAACAAACAGAATTCATGTCAGATTGAATACAAAATAATTGCAACTTTCTTCCTGAATCATTGTCCTAAGTCGGAACACTAAAATACCAATATTTGAATATGACGTTGAGAAGATAACTCAAAAAGAAGAAAGAAGCCGAGTGACGCTGAAGTTTGAAGTATAGCATGGTCCTTTTGAAATACAGATTTGGTTGGACGCCGAGAATAATGGTGCTACAAACTTGTAATTTTGTACAATCCCTAACAGGTTTGATAATCATCCACAGAATGA
The DNA here is from genome assembly GCA_030737875.1 of Allium sativum. Classification (NCBI taxonomy): domain Eukaryota; kingdom Viridiplantae; phylum Streptophyta; class Magnoliopsida; order Asparagales; family Amaryllidaceae; genus Allium; species Allium sativum. The sequence continues at coordinate 349,784,323 of CM060922.1, read as the reverse complement.
CCACCGAGAGACTTGTGAAAACACAATTAACTACTGCATACCCAAACACATAAACGGTACACATTCGAAGTTACAAAATTTTACCTTTTCTAACTTTGAAAAGGCACTTGAGTTAAAGTCATAGGAAAATAAATGCACATAATGGTTGATGAAGTCAGTTTCATAAGTAAGGAATGAAATAAAGTGACATAATTGACAGTGAATAATTCAAAACGGAAGTGGATCCTTTTTATTTAGAAAACTAACTCAAATTGTAGTTTTATATTTTGATTCTCTAGCAAATGAATTCTAAAGAAAAAATTACAACGTTTTATTTTCAAATGCTCTTACGTTTTACATATAAATGTAGAAAGGCATCAAACATATATTCAAACCATTATACATTAAATCTGTGGAAATCATTAATTAAAACTATTGTTTAACAGTAATGGTATTTTAAAATTCAAGAATAAGCGATTCAGACATTGTTCCAGTAAGTGGCTGAATGCACTTTTAGTCGAATATTAGGAAAACTAAATGACAAATATATTGTAACGAAGCAGTAAGCATCCCCATGTTTAAAAAAAACAAAGAAATAGCGTCTTTAGTTCCTGAACTGTAGCATCCTTAGTAAAATTATGAAAAATATTAACTTAAAAGTAAGGATTGGACTTTAAGTAGGAGCAATCAGTCGATCTCTCAGCCAAAATTAAAATAAAATTGACACTGAAAGTTGCAGAATTAGAGAATTTTTTTATGGTAAAGCTGGTAGTTCACCTCGAACAGGAGCAGCCGATTGATGGCGCAATGCAAATACATCGTCAATGCCGGTCATTAAATCATTGACATGCACTGAACATGGCCTCATTAGAATACAAAACTTTAGTAACAAAAGTAACAAAAAAATAAAAATAGCGCATAATAATAAATCCAAGAGGTGGATAACAAACTTAATTATTTAAAGTAGTAAGCTCATAAAATATGTTAAGTTTTCTAATACACTAAGCAATTCCAAAAGTAAATAAAATTGGTTATTCAAATAAAGAAACATAAAAATTATTTTGCATAAAAAATGAAGCTAAATATTATTTAGTCTTCTCATGCTGAATTTAGTTATTCAACTGACTTGAGAATCTACATAAATTTTGATGGTAAACACGATCATTCTAATCAAAGATCGATGCTTTGAGCATGAAAGTGAAGTTAACGGAAATATAGAACTTCACATACTAAAAAAAAAAAAAAAAACCATTCCAAGAACATCGAGCATGTGAAGTTGAATTTTAAGATATCTATAGTTGGTTCAAAACTTTAGCATTTGAAACTGTTTTTTTTTTTTTTTTTTTTTTTTTTTTTGGCATTAGAGTGGGTTAAAAAACAAAAAATTACTTAATAAAATTAGGAAACAAAAAAAATACATAATTAAGCAAAAAAAAACCAAATTAACGCACAAGCAGTATTGAGTACTTCTCTTCGAGAAAATATTTTGTTTCTTGCGAAGTATATGTTTAGATGGGGATGTAGGAGAATATTTTGTCACTTGGGTTTGAGAATTGAATACTGCGTATTTGTAAAAATTACCAGATTGATATAAGAGAAATTTTCTATTTTAGAATCCTCGCTCATTATATGCTACACAATAAGTAAATTATTTTTAATAGAGATTATCAAAAGTAACGTTGATAAATAATTGACCAACTCAAGTTATATACACGTATCTAATTGTCAAACTTCAACCAAAGTGGTATCGTTGACCATCCTTTATTCGCTTTATTGTCATCATTTTATTTGTCCTGAATTTAACTCCATAAACTAACGAAGTCAAGGTATTAGAATAATGGATAAGGACTATGAGTAGAACAACACTGAGCTAAGACCACATAAATGTAGAATCCAATACTTAAGGTGGTATATGGTTACTGATTCCATGACATCTTAGCAAATTTTATGAAAATTTTGCATTGGCAGTTAATCTAAATAGAGTCCAGTTTTTCTTTCTTTTATGACTAAAGATAATAGTATTTTAAAAAATGAACTTAAACTTAATTCTTTACAAACCCTTAATTCTTCGCAATATAGTTCTTTGTATTTGTCATGTGTCTTAAACTCAACTTATATCATGTATGATCTTAACTAATCAACTTTTGAACAAAAATGTATAAATATATAACTAATATATGTACAATATATGTATTTAATATCAACAGCAAATTATTTTAAGGTATTATGACTGTTTACCTGATGGTTATAACAAAAAACATAACTTTCCATGAATGACATACATATTTAAACAAATTATATTATAATAATTCTAAAACACGCCATTGATAATTATTATTTGACCTTAAAAACAAAAACATGATTATGATTTCATCCCTTCTATATGTAGGAGGTTTGGCTGATTAAAACCGAATTAGCCTATCTAGGTTACATTTGGTTAAATAAAACAACTGCGGCAGCACACAAGCGATCAAACAAATTAAACAATAAACATAAATCCTAAGTCAATTGAATAGAATGTACAAAAAATCAAAAGCAAAAATTAGAATTGGATACAAACCTTGATCAGATAGACGATTGTATGGAGCTCTAATAACAATCGAGTAGATGTGATGAAGCTTGTTGCGATTAAACATAGCAAATTACAAATTAAATCGTCAATCAGAAGTTGTCAAACGTAATCGAAACTACGAAAAAAATGGATGCATAGTAGATCAAAATTTACCTTGCGTTTAGGAAAAGTAATTTCGATCCGTGGAAGAGAAATGGATGAATTCGATGAAGTGACGTTTGATTATTTAGAGGATTTGGCTGAGCCGATTTAGAAAGTTGGGCTCGTAGGAGAATGAAACATTCAGTGAATTTGGGAAAGTTCTTCGTGATTTAGGAGAAAAGGTAAGTTATTCTTTGACGGTTCAATTTGGAAACACAGGTGTCAAGATCTGATTTAATTTCACTTATAGATGGGAGGGCTGATATGAAGAAGGGCTGAGAGCTCAATTTAGGTGTGAGCATTATTTGGTAAAACCAAATAAACGAACCAAACTAATTCATTTTGGTCGGTTTGGTTTGGTTTTAAAATTAGACTAGTGTATAACATGTGCGTTGCACACAATAATATTATTAAAAATAGTATTTATCATTTTAATCTTAAAAGGACAACTTTGTTGTGTAATATATGTTAAATTTTGGAGAAATGAAAAAAATTAAGATTACTAATTTTGTTTGTGTTCATTAGAAAAAAAAAACAAAATATTTTTATTATTTTGGTTAATATGAATATATTTTACATGTTGAAACTAACGTATATTAGTAAAATGAATTAAAAAATATTATTTAATAGCATTTGTTTAATTAAGTTAAATTTAAAAATAATTTAAACATATGGACTGTACTAAACAATTGTGAAGAAATTTGTAAAAGATGTATAAATTTATTGTGGAGTTATTGACGTTAGAAAAAAAATTTGTGATATAATGTATGATAATTCTTGATATAAAAGAATCATAATTGATTTACAGATTGACTTTGTTATTGCTGTTTATTCACATAATTTACACTTTCTGATTTATACATATTTATAGTTAAACCAAAAAAATAACGTTTTCCTTAATAATTAAAATTGACAAATGTTTCAAGACCTACAAGAAAAATGGACTTAATATTTACTGATATTTTTTAAATAATTTGAATTTAAGATTTCATGAGTACTTTAAACATATATATGAAAATATAAAATATCTATAAGGAATTAAAGGGTTTGCAGGGAATAGTTTTTGTAATGTTATAATTGAGGTATTTAAAACTATTTTTCTCTATGTATGATAGATTTATCGAGATAAACGAATAAAATATTAGATATCTTTGTATTATATATATGTATGCGTGTGTGTGTGTATATATATATATATATATTATTTATATTGTGTGACGTAATTAACTTAATGTTTGAATGAAAAACTATATCAACTTTGTTGGTAATAATATGGTACGCGTTTTAAAATGTCATATTTAGCATTAATTAGATGAAGTAACATTGAATGAATTTATTGATTAAATCCAAGATCACATAATTAATTTAAACTATGATGTAACCATGCGTTACACGCATTAATACTATTAAAAATATGTTAAAATGAGAACTTTATTATGCAATATATGATAAATTTAACGTGAAATACATAAATTATTATTATTGCATGTGTGCAATTCTTGTTCTATGGTTTACATAATACATGTATGTGTGTGTATTTGATAAATTTTTTTAATAATTTTTGTTAATATAGATATACATATTGAAATTGATGTATGTTAGTAATTTATTCGATGAATTAACAAATATTATTTAGTATAATTTTTTTAAATAAGTTAAATGTAAAAATTAAAAGGTTACTTTAACAGGAAGAATTGAAAAGAAATTTGCAAAAATATATATAAATTTGTTGTGGAGTTAATGATGTCCAAAAAGAATTTTATAATATTATATATGGTAAATTCTTGACATAAATGTATCATAAATAATTTACAAATTTACTTTGTCATTATTGTTGATATACATAGTTCATGTGATTTATAAATATTTATAGTTGCATGAAAAATTACTTTTTTTTAATATGAATATACGTAGTAAATTTGACGTATATCTTTAAGAATTATTAGAAAAATGGACTTAATACTCTATAAGATATCTAAATAATTAGAATTTAAGATGTCATGAATATTGATTTGGCTTGAAATTCAAGTATGAGCGATTATAATATTTTATTGTTGTTGTATTGAGGTATTTTAAAAATTGATTTATAATAATTTAATTTGCCTCCTCAAAAGGGGACTTTATTTAAACAACCTCTGATTACAGCGAAGCAATTTTATTAAATCCACAATAACTAGTTATTGCTAAATTTCAAGTTTCGTGCTAATCAAAGTTATTTTGTGAGCGTACGGAAAAAGGGGGTCGTTACAACATATGATTTCCTGAACAACTTCAGCCTTAAGTGCGCTTTGGTAATGATCAAGAACTCGACCACCTACAGTAAATGATGTTTCGGAGGCAACCGTAGATAAGGAATGGATAGAATATCACGAGCCGTAATAGATAATTCCCGAAATCTAAACTGATTAGCTTTCCAATATTCAAGAATATCCAAGTTTGCCTTCCTATCCAATTTTGGTTCATCTAAATATAACTCTAATTGTGTTTTTGAGCTGCAATGGTAAATTCTTCACTCTAAAAATTATCAAAGTCCAACATATATGTTATATACATTAAACGCTAAATAGCGTAATTGAGGGGGGGGGGGGGAATGTAAACTGTAATGCATAGTTAGTTATAAAAAGCATGTATTTGTAACATCCAAGCATTCCCTAGAGATAAATATGTCATCAGGAGAAGATTGACTCTGATTACTAGAAACGGCGTCAGTTCTTTTACCATATAATTGCATGTAATCATCAAAAAGAGCAAATATAGTTTCACGAACTTTACTCATTTCTACAGAACCTCCACCATAAAGCCTCTTATATGAAAACTCCACAAACTGATTATATCTAGCATCAAAAATAACAACAATCGAGAGAATAAGACTATACGCCTTCCAATACTTCTTAAATTTGGGGATTGTTAAAGGGACTCCATTTTTTGTTAAAGGAGGGACAATTTTTCAATTTTTGATGAATTGTTAGGGGGGGCGACAAAATAAGTTAGCCCCCCTTAACCATATAATTAAAAATTCCAGTACTATCCCTATAATCCTCTTATACCTGCACATATACATACACAGGAACTCACACTAGCATTACCCATATACATACAAATACATAACACATAAGCCCTCCCAACAGAGAAAAACTAATGCACACCTGCAATAACTATATAAATTTAAACACTTGAGTATAAGTCAGACCACACTTGCATGAATTCAAACGCTTAAGCATAAGTCAGACCATCACTTATTAACATTTCTTGGTCTAATAAGATACATGAATAATTAACTCTGCAAATTGCAAAATAAATTTAGAAACAATACAGTGACCTTCTATAATTCAACTTAAAAGGAAAATAAAAAGAAATAACAATTAAACGAAGATCCACCTCCTTCAACTCTCCCTGATTCAAACAAAGTTCATATAATCTCAGTAATCCAGTTTGAATCATGCTTTTATCACTCATATATGTAAATAAATAAATAATATAGAAAATAAAAAACGATATTTACAATTACATGCACCTTATATTTGGTAATGATATAAATAGCGTAGATGATTCTACGCAAGTATCCAAAGAAAGTTAATACCAAACATATTCAAAACTCAGCCTGGAATTATGGGAAGTAATTAACAAATTAAAATATAGTTAATCATTGCATGTCTAATTAATTAAGGCTACGAGGGGCAGTCTAGTCCATGTTTATTTTAAAATAATAAAAACTAAACCCTCCCTTAACATTTTTTTTTTAAGGTGGAGTACCCTTAAAAATGTCCCTACCTTAACCAAAAGTGGAGTCCTTTTAACAATCCCCTCAAATTTCCTCATCATGCCACATTCGAATTCGAATTTAAATAAATAAAAGCAAGATTTGCCGTGAACACTTAATCATTAATAATTTATTCATGCCACATTCAAATTTCCTCGTCGCTCCACAAACTGAATCTTTTACCGTGAACACTTAATCGTTAATAATTTAGGCGGATCGATGAACGGAAATGACTTCGAATTTCGAATTGATGGGCGACAATGGAGATTGGAGTTGACAATAGGGATCGGCGATGACTTTGAGTCGATGTAGATCGATTGAGGACAGATTGAGTATTCGATTGAGAAGATTAAAAAATTTGAAAGGGGAGAGTGAGCAGATTCAGATCGATTCAATAATTTAATGGATTCCAATATTGTCTTGATTCAATAATTTATTAAAAAATAAAAATAAAAATAAGGATCCGGTATAAAAAGGAATATGGATAATATCCAAATACCAAATAGGTTCTACCTGTGATTGATGTAAAGTAAAAGGAATTTGTTTTGGGAAAACCAAAGAAAGAAGCTGTTCTTCTTCCATAAAAAATTATTCTAATAAACCCCATTTTCCTCTTTATTCGTTTTCTCATTTTTTTTGTATGTTCTTGCTCAAAATAATAAATTTGAGATTCTGAGGTTCTTGCTAACCAATTCCTAATTTTAAATATATTAAAAAATGAAAAAAAAAATTGTCTATGCGATCCAAAAAAAAGTTAAAAAATTTGAAATTTATAACATTAAAAATTCAAATTATGAAAATTCAAAATTTAACGCTTCAACTTTTGAATTTAAAAGTATAAAATTTGAAATTTGAAAATTTAAACTTTTGAAAACGTTTATATTGGTAATCCAAAATTTTAAATTTGAGAATTTTAAATGTAAAATTTGAGATAAAATCCTAGTTTGAATGCTTAATCAACTATTATTTAATATAATCTGCAGTTGCAAAGCAAGTCAATGAGGTGATCCATTTCACTATTGGAAATATATTTTGAAATGTTGACTTGTTAAATAATTAATATTTGCATTGTAATCATGTATCTAAAATATTGAAAAGGTATGTCTATTGGTTGTTGTAAAGACATGTCTATTGGGTGAATGGTTATGTAAACCACTATAATTATGTGGTCATTTTGTAAGTTGAGAGCAAGAAATTAAAAGAAGTTCTTCATTTTAAATTAAGCACTCTTCCTCTAATTTCTACTGCTTTAACATTCACTTGGTTCGATTTATACGTGTTTAAAAGTTGTACTGCAGTTGCAAACTAGGTCAATGAAGAGATCCATTTCATTTGGCTCGACTTATAAGTGTTTAAAAGTTGTACAACTATTATACTAAATAATAGTTGATTATTCATCTGCACACGGTAAAAGATTTTTTTCTTTTCCGCGCGAAACTAATCTGCAAAAATGAATAGGGCATCTCAATTAGGATTAAGGCGGTCTATTTTGGCGGGTTGTGGATGAATAATCGACGCTTGATTCGGCCACTCAATCATGTTCTGTATTCCAGTATAAAGTTCGCTTCTCTGTCGTGGGAGAGAGGCCATTGCTAACAGTTTCATCGTGGCATTAACAGTACGGTTGTCGGTGGAGTGGTTTTCTTTCGGTAGATCTGTTTTGGTTTATTTTGATGCAGCATGGTTATGGAAAGCTCTAAATTAGGTAACATTTGCAAGCTATCGGGTTAATGTAGCTTTGGTGTTTTTTCTTCCTAATGTTGTTTGATTCGTCATGTCTTCAATCCCTTCTCAAAAATTGTGTACCATTAGTTTTATTATAATTATGATGATGACATTAAGAATACCTTTTACAATCAAATATTTAAAATTTCATATGGAGCTCGTGTGATTAACATGATTGATTATTCTGTTTTTTCCGTATGTGATGTGAGTCAATGGGCTTGCTGACAGTTCACTCAATTGATGATGATCAGTGACATGGAATATGAAGGATGCTACATGTTTTGATTTCACCTGTGCCTACCTAGTGATTATATCACATAATTGTTGGGGTCAGTTTGCCATTTATTTCATATACATACACTGGTGCATTGCTGCGTCTGCATGTGCTAGTACAAATTTTGGATGGAATGGCCTGTACCAACAAAAACAAAAACAAAGAAACAATGGCTTGATTCATTGGTGATAACTCCGATTTCGCAAGCGTCAGCAAAGCAAAGAGCAGGTCGAGCTGGACGTACTGGACCTGGCAAGTGGTATAGGCTGTGCACTGAAAGTGCTTACTGAAATGATATGTCACCTACCAGCATTCCTGAAATCCAGAGAATTAATCTCAGAACGACTACTTTGCAGATGAAGGCAATGGGTATAAATGATCTGTTATCGTTTGATTTTATGGATCCGCCTTCTCCACAAGCACTGATATCAGCTATGGAGCAGTTGTATAGTTTAGGAGCATTAGATGAAGAAGGTTTATTAACCAATTTAGGGAAAAATGGAAGAATTTCCGCTTGACCCTCCATTATCAAAAATGTTGTTAACAAGTGTGGATCTTGCTTGCAATGATGAAATGTTGACAATAATTGCCATGATACAAACTCGAAACATATTCTATAGACTAAGGGAGAAACAAGCTCAGGCAGATCAGAAAAGAGCCAAGTTTTTTCAGCCTGAAGGTGATCATCTCACATTACTTGCAGTTTATGAAGCTTGGAAAGCAAAGAATTTCTCTGGACCATGGTGTTTTGAGAACTCTGTGCAGTCACGTTCACTCAGGAGGGCGCAAGATGTGAGGAAACAATTTCTTAATATCAAGGACAAGTATGTCTTCAACAACATATATTATATTCCTTTCATTTTTCACATCTCTTTTATCTGTACTTGGATTAACTAGCAATCCACTTGCTCATATTTCCATTATATTTTCATTGATACCAGTCAATAATTTTGCATATATTTATCATATCATGCTTGTAGTTAATTCTTCATCCTCATGAATTGATACCTTAAGTTATAAATGTACCAAAATTTCCCTATGAACCATGCTAAATTCACCATAACCTGCTAGCATGTGTATGTTACCTTATTCCTGTTATATATGTTTATCATATTATTTAGTTGATAACATTTTTTCACCTTGTAACTGGACTACATAATAAGTATCACATCTTCCTCCCTATAGTGGTTATATGTTGTCACAAACTTTTTTCAAAGGCCTTTGTTTGTTACCAAGCCTGTTGTTGTGTCATTTTTTTAAACAGTTTGATCATTAACAGTTAATATTGTGTATGTGATCATAGAATTTTCAGTTGACCTTACTTGGGATTAACAGAAAATACGTTCGACGTGCCTTTCAAAGTTTTCAGATACATACTTAATACTTCATCTATTGGTTCCTGAAATTATAGCATAGCCATTCACGATGCAATTTTATCTCATCATCTTCCAATATGCGTTAGATTATAACTTGGATTTGATTCAGTTGCACTTCCTTTTAAAGTGACAGATGAAGAAAGTTTGGAGGAAGAGAATATTTTATTGCTTTTTATTTTCACTTGCTTGATTGCTTACATTGCAAATACATATCCTTATTTATACATGCTTATCTTTACCCAAAGGATAATTCTAGATAAGATTTGGGTTTAATACATTACCAAATATAAATCAAATAAGCAAAACAGGAAATATATATTGCAATTAACATATGCAATATATAATTACATTTAATGCAATTTAATTTATTTCCATTTAATGCAATAAACTTGAGATTCCAATAAATTTCAGTTATAATGGAAAATATCGCCAGTAGACTTCAATGCGTGATCCTTCATTTTTCTGGGCATGTTGTACACTTGTGTAATTTGGATGTAATATAAATATAGTCAAATACCCACACAGCTTTTGCTTACCTAGTAGAGTTCTGTTAGCATATTCATCTGGAGACCATTTTTATGTGCATCATAGGATCAGTGCATTTCATTGTAATGTGTATAACTGATTGCGTGCATGGTATGATATCAGCTCAAATTTGCTAACCGCACTTCAGCACCTGCCCTTTTGCAGCTTTGCTTAACATCCATGTTAATTATGGATAAAATTTGTAAATTGCTAATTAAATGTGAAATCTGACTTTCTTTAAATTGCCAATTAAATTATGGATAAATATGAGAATTAACAACATTGATAAAAACGTGTGACTTTCTGTAAAAGTATTGTATTAAATTTGGCTTTGACAAATGTATTGCTTTGACTTAGACGATAATTAGTTTTGATAGTAACTGATATTTAGTTGTCTTCAATCGCGATTTCATCAGATTTTGAGTTCGGAAATTAAAACAATGTATTCATATTTCTATTGGGAATCTCAATGGAGCACTCCTTTAGTTTTGATAGTAGCTGCTGGCAAAAACATATCATTAGATGTTTCAGATTCAGCTGTCCTAGTCAGGCACCTAAGGAGACTTGGTTTAGAAGAAGCACGGATTTTAGATCCAGACTTGGTAATTCTTACTCATTTGGGAAATTATTTTTCCTATTTTCTTTTATGCATTTTTATACCTTTTTTTATATAACAGTACAGAATGTATTGTTTTATTTGTTTCACTTTTTTTATTGTTGAAGTTCTCTTACATACATATGCTTTCACTTTAACTGATTATTTCAGTTCTCTTTCATATGTTTTCTTTCACTTACTTTGATTACTGCACTTCCCTTCCATATGTTTTCTTTCACAATTCTCTTTCATATGTCTGCAATTCACAGTAATGATCCTATCCATCTGTTTTCACAGTACAAACTGACCCTTTACATTCCATGAGCTCTGTTATCACATATATAATTTAACCCATTATAATATATTAACTAATCTGACCTTAAACATGCCTTGAGCTATGTTTTCGCAGTATATATGTTCTACAAAACCACAAGGTTTTTGTTTGATTCTAAAAGATCTAATGCGAGTATACGTGCAGGTATAGTTTGTTCTTTATCCTTTTAAAACTCAAAGTCCTTTTTAGATGGATATGTAATTACATGTATAATTTAACCCATTCTAATATATTAATATAACCCATTTTGATGATCATTTTAATTTTAAGATACAAATAAAAATGTATTGACATGTGAGTTACATGCATTACTTTGTTCTACGAAAAAGATGATGTTTATGGAGACTGTGCTATGGAAATATGTGTTGAACCTTGTGTTGGCACTACTAGTATGGAACTGATATAAGAATAAAGTTTATATGGAACTGATACGAGAATAAAGTTTGGTTAGATTTACTATAGTAGCTGTGTTTGTTATATTTCACAGTTTTTATTTATCAATAAAGCCAATTTAACGAGTGATTCTATATGTACAGTGGATCTGTTGAACCTTGTTTTCTATCATTAGCTGCATATGCCAGCATTTTGTATTCAAAACTGTGAATGAAATTAAATTAAGCATTACATCTTACCTACTGAAATTCTTCTATTATTTCTTGGTTGAAATTATTGTATTGGAATCTTTGTTCAACAAATTATTATGAACAAAGATTACTACATGTAAAATCATGGTTGTTATTTGGTTATTTGTAAAATTTAATCCTTGATTTGGTATATTATTATATTGCTTATGGATCATAATATCACAAATTTTATGCTAGCATATTGCAAGGAAGACTATGTTTTAAAGCAGATCAAATTGTGCATAATGATTGTACACTCCGCACAATGATTGCAAAGAATAATGAAATATATTCTGGTGGGCAAATTAGATGATAATATGTGCAAAATGTTTAGGTCAGGCACTGTAATGGACTTCCAAACTTTGTTGATATTTTCGGCTAGCCAGGTATACTTAGGTAACCTTGTCTAGTTATGATTCAAATTAAAAATTATATATTACCTGAAATTTATCTATTGTATTTGTTATTTATAACTTCATGTCAGTTATGTTGTTCTAGAAAAACATTTAAGAAATTCTAGCGTTGATACACGGAAAACACCTACTCTAGATAATCCTTTCGTTGACAGAATTTTAGTCATTGCCCAAAGTGCTGATAATATTTCCTTCCATGCAGCGCCCACAATAGTAAATTTTTCGCCCAATGTGCTTTGAAATATCAGTTAGTTCAGACATTACTAGACTGAAGTCATTTGTTGAAAAGACTTGGTTTGCTGCAATAGTACTTCAGCATTTCAATGCATAAAAGCACAGCTGCAATAAGAAAAGCTGCAATAATACTTCAACATTTCAATGCAGGGTTATTCTGTCACCCTTGATGCAAAAAGAAAAGTAAGGAAATGGATAATTTCAAGATTAACTGGCATAAGGACTTTGAAGCAGGTGCACATGATTATTGTCCTATGTATTTCAAGATAAAATATTTTTTATCAATTGATATCTCTGCTTATAATTTTCTAATCAATTTTTCTTTAAAGTTAAGGTATATATTTTGCAGTAATAATATTTTTATCTCTTTTATTTTTCGAGAATGCACAATTTACTTGATACTTTATCCACAGGCGGGTCAGACTATGATGATTAAATCTTGCTGAGTTGCTGGTATCAGACACCTTAAGGGAGAGGTAAATATGGAAGTTAATTGTGCTTTTCTTTTACTTGAGTGTTTTAAATAGATCTTTTTGTGTTTCCTGTTAATTTGTTATTTGATTTTGTTTTTAAATGTTTTTCTGGCTAATGTGGTGTATTGATTTGGTGGAAATATGAAGCGACAAAAGAAAGTGATTGTATTAATTAACACCTTTCTAGTGAAATGCACCGAATCAAAGAATTCAGTGCAGTCTGCACTGAGTCCATTGAGCCGAAGATTACTGCCCATAAACATGATCATGGCACAAAAAAGAATGTGGATAAAAGCACATATTTTGGGTTAATTGTCAAGAGAATCTAGTATAGTTGATCTTTCACCAACAATGAGAAACATTTAATTCATGTTATCTTACTTTATTGATCAAACATTTGATCAAACATTTAGACAAAACGGTTTTACAACTTAGTAAGTCCAGATTCATAAATACGGCTATATTGCATAATGATTTTTTGCATTTGCTACAACATTTTTATCTTTGTAAGTTCAGATTGTGAAATCTGCTTTTGTCTAGAGAATATTTGATGCATTTTTCATAGGAAGCAATATTAAATCCGGTTTTCTTATGGACACTTAAAAAAGACGGCGAGAAGAGAAAATTTAGAAACATGTAATAATGAGGAACATGCCCGTGTTTAGCATAGGGCCTTCTTGGCTTAAGAAAATTTATTAGTCTGGCCACTGGATACAAAAGTAAAGTACCTTCTTGTCAACATTTTCTTTTGACAGAACTGTGTGATACTGGTATGCAATAGAGGTAAAATTGTATCTGAATTGCCATTTTCCTTGGGTTTGCAAAAAAAAAAAACATGTGCTTTCATTTGCTAAAGTCAACCTCAAGAATTTCCAGAATAATTATTATTATATGGAGAGTACACTTACCAAATATTTTCATTGTATTTTAATCTAGATTTTTGTGTATATGCAATTAATTTATCGAATTTTATGCATAAAAGAAACTTCGTATAAACTAACAATTTTCAACATACAAAAAACTTCTTATATTTGCTGAAATCTTGAACTTTGTTTCACATTTCGATATCTTCTTCTCCAATTTTCTACCCATTAGCTAATTTCCTATTAATTGTCGCTCCAACATTTAAAGCATTAAATAATTAAGTGAACCATATAGGCCTTAAGGAAACTAAATTATATACTATGAAATGCTTTCTTTTGTTAGGTGAGCTGTATGGATTAACGTTATGCTCAATTTTCTTTAATCTTTAACCCATTCCAGGCAAATAAAAGATTAGGCTTTGTCCAATTTGCTAACAGGTCTTGTGCTGAAGAGGCATTGTTGATGCTAAGTGGGACCTAGGCCGGATTGCAGAACATCAGCTTTCATGAGGTCGCAACAGTTCTAATAAACAACCACCGCATCAGGACCCAAACCTGTACGGTAGTAACTACTATGATTAAGGGCAGCCAAGGTATAATGCACAGGGCTGGATATTTTTCCATTTTTCCGCTACAGCATCGACCTGGTAAGTGCTATTACAACCAGGTAGATTTAATTAGTTGCCAATTAGCTCCTTTTATGCTTGTAGTCATGACTGATTTGCTTAGTGAATTAAAGGATTCCTGTAGTTTGTTTTGTTTTTCAACCATAATATGTTTATTCTCCCTGTTATCTTGGTTTTGCATCTCTTGTAGCTTTAATTTATGTAGTTTCATACAACGTGTCCACTGTAAATGCATTTATTGCATCTTTTATCTGTAAGTAGTACAGAAATCTGGACCATTTTCTTTATTGTCTATGAGATTATACAATTATGGCCAAATATTCATAAAATTTACTGGAACATACCTTGAAATTGTTTGAAATTACTTGCTTTCTAGGTCCCATGATGTTTTGGAATTTACAGTGAAAAGAAAGCAGAAAAACCAATACAAGAATCAAATTCTGCGTGGCAAACTTGCACTTGTCGATCCAACGGGAAGGTGATACTCTAGAACTCGTGCATGGTTCCATTCTTATTTATTAAGAACATAGACTAAAGTTAAACACAATTTCAATGTAGCGAGAGAGCTTCTGAAGCAAATAACGGAGGGAAACTTAGAGACGGAGCAAATTTAAATCGTTCATCTCTTGCTCTGGCAAATTGCATAAATGCTTGGGAAAGCATCAAAAGAAAGGGCTTGCATATGTTTCTTACCACAATAGATAGCCTGATCACTGAAATTGAAAGTAAAATTAATCCAACATAGTTGTTGCCAAAAGCTATTGTTCAAGATGAATATTATTACTAGTTTTCCATTTTGTTATTGGACATTGTAACGTTCATTTGTAAATTTGGTTCTCTTTCTATATTTTCAATGTATATTGTAGTATGTCAGTATATTATGTTAATTGTTACTTCTGTAACATTTATTGGACTTATATTTTCAGTGTACTATTGTTCTTGCTTGTAAATTTCTTGAGTGTTTTCTATTCCTGCTTTTTGGTCTTGTTTAGATTGCTTATGGGCTGGTTAGTGTGGTTCTTCTATGAAGGGTTTCCTGTGATGGTTTTTGCCATCTTGCTAGATATTGGTTTATCCTCCAGTACTTTTTTCGGATGTCTCTGTGTGTTTTTGGGTGTTATGGTGACGGTCTCTCCCAGGATTTGGTTATATTTTTCTGTATGCTGCCTCGGTGTTTGGGTAGTGTTGGTAGCTGTGTCTTTCTTTTGTTAGTGCATGTTGGCTTAGAAGTCATCTTCTGTTGAAGCACTTTTTTTTTGGAGCGTATGATTTAACTATATGGTTATTGGTCTTTTGTTAGGAGGTTGTTGTCTACTGTGTACACCCACTGTGTATCTGGGTATACATGCACGATGTTTTTTGTTGCTATATTGGTTTGTTGTCTTGCAGTGTTTTTGGTTTTAGCTGGTTTGTATAAGTTGTGTATGGTATTCATTGTATTTCGTAACCAGCTCACCCCTCTCTTTGTAATTTTCTTTCTATTATATAAATACCCTTTTGTTTTTTTTTTTTTCAAAAAAAAAAAAAAAAAAGGTTGTACAGCAATATAGATGCGCTTGTTTTGTAAATCACTAGTCAAGTTTGTCCCACTTCTTGTGATACCATATTTCGTAAATCCTATGCATATGCTGTAAGCCTGTAAGCAATGCAATTCATTGTATTATGTTCATGGTTCTCAGTTTACTTTGTATGGACCTACTGCAAACTCTATGCTTTTGATTGCTTCAATCGGAAAAAAATGGAATTCCATATTCCGTTCCGCTTTTTTCGACTTTCGACAATAGGAATTCTGCTCAAAATACGATTAAGAGAATTATAAAGGAAAAAAACACGATTATTGTATAAACGATGCATATCTTATAGACTTTATGATTTGGACGAATGATGATAAAAGATCGTTTAAACATGGAATTGCATAACGAACTATTCAAACTAGTAATTGATCAATTAACAAAATATTTTACAGTACCAATTAATTTTATGAAATACCATATACTTTTACAGTATCAACCAAACATCATTAAAGGCTACTAAAACATTTTTGTCTAGTACAAGATTACATCATCAAATTGAAGTTGTTAAAAAATTAATTTCCTATAATAGTCATGGTTTGATGTCTTTATTACGATTTTGAACAATAACATGCAAAAGTCATACAACGTACTTATGTAATGTTACTAATATATTGTTAAAATATGAATATTAACAATATAAATCAAAAGTTGTTAAATGTAATGTTAATAACAACGTGAAATAGATATTGTCTTAAAAAGAATTGAGATAACATTATTCAAATGTTGTAAATTGAAAAATAAATAGAATATACAACTGTTTTTTGTTGTTATAAAACACGAGTTTAAAACGTTTAGTAACTATTGTTGAATACTTCGAATTTACAATGTTTAAAAACTGTAGTCTTAGTTGCGTATTTCAACAACATTACGTATGTGTTATGAAAATGCAAATATAATACAATGTTGAAAAGTCGTTGTTAAAAATTGTTTTTTACAACATTTTAAGTGAACATTGTAAATATTTATTATTTTACAACATTTGTGCAAAAAATGTTGTTTGGAAAAATCTATTACAACATTTTTTTAAACATATGTCATGAAAAATCTAACACTTCTACAACATTTCAGTAAACTGTCGCAGAATCAGCGTTGTAAAATGGTAATTTTGTTGTAGTGAACATACATAAAATTTCCTAGTATATGAGAGTATTCTAACTAGAAAATACCATCACCAGTGTTCTTTACCCAATTTTGGTTCATATCTAATGGTGATTTTGCAATAGTTACATTATATTGCTTGAATTTTTCAAGTATTTTGGTGATGTAATGCGATTGAGATAATGCATATCCCTACGGTGTTCACAAAATTTTTACACCTAATATCACATCAGCCAGTCCTAGATCTTTCATGTCGAATCTAGAGGATAATATATCCTTTATGGATGTTATTATGGCCTTGTTATTGCCTAGGATAAACAGGTCATCAATATAGAGACAAACAATGACATATTCAATATGTGTGTGTTTTATGTACATACATTTATCTGGTTCAGTTATCGTGAATCCATTTGATAACATAGTGTTATTAAACTTCTCATGCCACTGTTTTGGAGCTTGCTTAAGGCCATAAAGTGATTTTACTAGTTTGCAAACTTTATTCTCATTCCCTAAGCTCAGAAATCCTTCAGGTTGTTTCATATATATTTCTTCCTCTAGTTCACCATTCAAGAATGCATTTTTAACATCCATTTGATGTATTTCTAAGTCATGTATGGATGCAATTGCAATAATAAGCATTCTAGTTGATGTTATCCTCGTTACTGGAGAATATGTATCAATATAATCCAGGTCTTCCCTTTATCTAGATCCTTGGACTACCAAACGAGCTTTGTACTTGTCTATTGAACCATCAGGTTTCAATTTCTTTTTAAATATCCATTTATTACCTAAGGTTTTACATCCTTGAGGTAAGTCAACTAATTCCCATGTACGATTGGATATAGTGGATTCAATCTCGTTGTTAATTGCCTCTTTCCAATAGGGGGCATTGCTGTAAGACATGACTTGTTTGTATATCAATGGATCATCTTCTAACATAAAGGTATAGAAGTCCGGTCCAAAGGTTTCTAAAGTCCTTGGCCTTTTATTTTCTTGGTTCCACCACTTGCTGCTCAGTATTACTTTGCCGAGTGTATTTTGTTCATCATCCTCAAGAGAAAGAGGAACTTCATCTTCCCTTGGTCTCTTAAGTGTATGATTTTCAGTACCCTGTTTCAAGGGAAATATATGTTGGAAAAAACTAGCATTTCTTGACTCAATGATGGTATTTTCATGAATATCATCAGTTTCAGATTTATGTACCACAAATCGATATGCGACCCTATTTTGTGCATATCCAATGAATACACAATCAATTGTTTTTGGTCCAATTTTGACCTTCTTTGGCTTTGGTACCTCTACTTTAGCAAAACCCCGACACTTTTAGGTATTTGTAGGATAGTGGTATATTTTTTCAAAGTCCAGGAGGAGATTTAGATGTTTTCTTTAGGGGTATTTTATTTAAAATATGATTTGCCGAAGAATAGTTTCTCCCCAAAAATTATCTGGCAAACCAGAGCTAATTAGTAAGGCATTCATCATTTCTTTAAGATTTCTATTTTTCCGTTTGGCTATACCGTTGGATTGAGGTGAATACAAGGCTATAGTTTGATGTATAATACCATGCTCAACACAGAATTCTTCACATGGAGACTCGTATTCTCCTCCTCTATCACTTCTTAAAGATTTTATTTTGTTGTTGAGTTGATTCTCAACTTCCACCTTATACTGTTTAAACATTTCGAATTCTTCGTCCTTGCTTCTAAGGAGATATACATGACAATATCTGGTACAATCATCAACGAATGTAATAAAGTACTTTTTTCCACCTCTAGTTTGACACATTTTCAAATCGCATACATTAGTATGTATTAATTCTAGAGGTTCGGTCTCTCGTTCATCATGAGGAAACGAGGTTCTTGTCAATTTGCTTCTTCACAAACTTAACATTTATAGTTGGAATCTATATTGCATTTTGGTATAAATTCTAGATTAATCAATTTTCGAAATGTATCAAAATTCGTATACTCTAATCTAGAATGCCATATGTTAGGAGATTCAACAATATAAGCAGAAGATTCACTTTTATCCATATCAGTGCATGGTACAATAGTGGTTACATTTGCTTTAAACAAACCATCACACACATATCCTCTTCCAACATACACTCCATTCTTGGAAAGTACAAATTTATTAGCTTCAAAGGTCAATTTGAAATCATGCTTGCTCAATAACGATCATGAAATCAGGTTTTTACGAATTTCTAGAACATAGAGAGCATCATTTAAAGTCAGTTACTTTCCAGAAGTCAGTTTCAACACAATTTTTCCTTTGCTTTCAACCTTTGAAGTAGAAGAATTGCCCATAAAAAGTTGTTCATCATCAGTTACAGTTTTAAGGTTGTAAACATCCACTTGTTAGCACATATGTGTCGAGTGGCTCCTGTGTCTACAAACCATTCCTTCAAGTTACCAACAAGGTTGCATTCTGATATTACTGCACATAAATCAAGATTAGAAATATCTTTCGAAACATCAACCTTATTTGCTTCTAACTTCTTCTTTTTAGGTGCGCGACATTCAGCTGCATTGTGCCCCTTCTTTCCACAGTTGTGGCAAGAACCCAGAAATTTATTTGACTTTTTAGGAGCATTCTCCCATTTTCTCTTGTTAGTCTTGTCTGACTTGACTACATTTGCTTTGGCAGCAATATTTTGAGAAATGTTTTACTCAGAATTTCTGTTATCTTCCTCAGTGCACAGCCAAACTATGAGCTCTTCCATTGTCATTTCCTTACGCTTGTGTTTAAGGTAATTTTTGAAATCCTTCAAAGCAGGAGGCAATTTCTCAATAGTTGCAGCAACTTGAAAAGTCTCTCTAAGAGTCATCTTTTCATCTTCTAGTTGACGGATGATAAGTTGCAGTTCTTGAGTTTGATTTATCACCTTCTTTGTGTCAACCATTTTGAAGTCAAGAAATTTTCCAATAATGAATTTCTTCATGCCAATATCTTCAGTTTAGTATTTCTTTTCCAGAGCCAATATGAGTTGTTTTGATGTTGCAATAGTATAATAGACATTGTAGAGGCTATCTTCCAGACCATACAGAAAATAGTTTTTACACATGGAATCTGAGTTTTCCCAGATAGTTAGAGCCTCTACTTTGGTAGCATTAGGTTCGAGTTCGGCTACCACAGGAGCATCTTCAGTCAGAAACTTGGCGAGGCTCAATGTTGTTAAAAAAACAAATTTTTTTGTTGCCAACGCTTGAATTGGTTTCGTTGAACTTCTCTGGCCTTTCTCTATGGGACAGGGCCATTGTTGGAAGCACATGCGCTGGCTGAGTGTTTGTCACCATCTGAATTGGTGCAAAATCACTATTGTTGTTTTGCGTCATATGCAACAAATATTGTTTCAAGATTGTTAGATCTTTTGTAAATACACAATTGTATTACAAATAGACAGCAACAACAACCAATGTTACTCAATCGTGCCACAATTGTCACGTCAAACTATGTTTACAGCAATCACAGAAAGCGTGACCGATTGTGTAGTAGATTAAAGATGTACAAAAAATATATTGTTTCAGTAATCTCCGAGTCCAGAAAGATTATATTTCCTTGAAACAATACTGCCGTCGTATGCACCGATTGATGTAACAGTAATTTTTTTCCTAGGATAAAAGGGACTAACCCTGTAGCGTAGTGCCAACAAACGAAGTTCTGACGAACTGAAGTAGATTACAGAAACTAGATCCAAGGATTACTTTGAAGAAGAAGTAATGTGAGTAGATTAAAAGTGAATTATGTCTCATTTTGGGCATTGTATTTATAGGCTAGAGGAGGTGCCTATCTATACATTAGTAACTGTTGGAACTAGAAAGATTGCGACCCTTTAACCACGCGGTCATTAATGTGCGTGCGCTAAAGAATTCAAATGGTTGTACGCATTCAGCTGAACAGACATGCCTTTCAAATTCTAGACTTAACTGACACACATTTCATATTCTAAGGAAAAAAATTCTCGTTTCATTGCATTGGCCCAATAAGCAACCGTCGACCCTATCAATCAAGAGACCCCAAGAGCCCCATGGTCCAATCTTTGAGACTTTAATATATTATTGTGTCATGGTCTAGCCCACACATTCCTATATAATCCCTCTTCCTTTTATTTTATATAAGCCTATTGGCTTCTAGTATATTAGGAGAGGTTGATTTGAAAGGCATGTCTGTTCAGCTGAATGGGTATAACCATTTGATTTCTGAGTGCACGCACATTAATGACTTCATGATTAAAGGGTTGCAACCTTTCCAAATCCAGTGGTTACTAATGTCCAGATAGGCACCTCCTCCATCCTATAAATATTGCTCAAAACAAGACAGAATTCACTATAAATCTGCTCGCATTACTTTTTCTTTTCAAAGTAATCCGCTGATCTAGTTTCTGTAATATACTTCAGTTCGTCAGAACTCAGTTTGTTGGCACTACGCTATGAGGTTGGTTCATTTTTCCTGGGAACCAAATTGTTGTTACGTCAAGCGGTGCATATGACAACAATATTATTTCAAGGAAACAGAATCTTTCTGGGCTCGGACATTACTGAAACAAAATATTTTCTGTACAATTTTAATCTAATGCACAATCTGTCACACATTCTGTGATTGTTGTAAACACAGTTTGATGTGACAACTGTGGCATAATTGAGTAACATTGATTATTGTTGTTGTCTATTTGTAATACGACTGTGTATTTACAAAAGATCTAATAGAAGAAATGGAGAAGTCGCCTCAGATTGGAGTTGTTGCCTCTTTGAATCTGAGTCATTTCCTCGGATTTGGATTCGCCATTGACAATTAGGTCGCCACCGCTAAGCATTCACCATCATGTACCACCGATTAGTGATGCGGATGCAATTTTATCAAGAGTTTAGGTTTGGTTCTTTATCGGGTTTAGGTTTTGGATGAGTAATGTTTAGATATTAGCACTGAAGTTTGCAGGGAAGAGGGGGATAGAGTGGAATGGGTGAATACACGTGAAAACGACGTTTGGTTTTGGAGCCAAAAGGAAATTGTATACCTTACCATATTACATTACATTTTATAATTATCTTTCGAAACATCAAAGTATATCTGTATCGGTATTCAAAAAATAAAAATTTATCTACATTCAAAAAATAAAACGAATACAAATGTAGTCACATCCACATCCGATAATTATCCATCCAGTTTTAAACACAAAAGCATCGTTTATTTTTGGTGTATTTTAATTAGCATATAAAAAAGGTTGTCATCTACCATTTTATATAGGTAAAATATACTAATATGTGTAAAAGATTAACACTTGAAATCATTTTTCTCAGCATATTTATTACTGTTTATATTTTTAATACTATGGTTGATTTACAACGGCTAGGAAGTTTTTATTTATTTATTTAGATTTATTATCATTATTATTCAATATCAAAATTTGATATTAACTAGTATAACTTGATTATTATTTAGTTAAAATTTTGTTATTAATAATTAATTAAAATATTTTATAGCTAATTATTCATAAAATATAAATTAAATATTTAGTATTAATTTATTAACTATATATTAATTATTAATTAATTATAATTTCTAATATTGATTATTTGATATTTAACTACTTATTAAATATTAAATATAATTTATTTATTAAATATTAATTATTAATATTAATTATATATTAAATATTATTTATTTATTAAATATTATATATTAATTATTTATTAAATATTAATTATTACTTATTAATTAACAAAAAATGTAAATATTAAATATTAGTTACTAAAAAAGAGTTGTTAAAAATACGCATCTATTACAACTGGTGAAAAGGAAAGGTTGTAATATGTATCTATTACAACTGACAAAATAAAATTTATTGAAAATAAGTTTACTATAACTTTCTGGAAAAAAGAGTTGTCAAAAATCTTTACTACAACTGTGATTTTTCGACAGTTGTAGAAGTACACTTGTAATAGGGTATTTTTATAGTAGTGAAAGATCGAATTTAGCAAAATGAAAGAAAAGCAACGATGATTTTTGAAGCCATGAAAAACAACGTTGGAAAAGGAATGAAGAATCAAGGTTTTAGATTTACGTGATTATTTCGGCAATCAATAGTTGGGTGAGAGATTAAAAAGAGATCAATGTGGTATTAAGTAGCCTACAAAATTTAATGTGTTTTAATTTTTAATTCTAGTAATAAGAAGAGGAAATTGTGTGCCCTTAGCACCACACTAATAATTTGGCCTTGGATTATACGATAAAGCATCCAGGATTCAATAATTCCAAAATCTTTTGAAAAATAGAAGGGTCATTCAGTCTCTTTTAGTAAATATTTTGGAAACACTCATTTCAAGTTCTAAAATTAAAATATGCACTATAAATTGTATATACTCATCAAAGATATGAATAATTATTTTTTGATAAAAATTTCTTAAAACTTATTTTTGTTGATGGTTTTTTTTCTCCAATTGTATAATCAAATTTTACTATTAGTAATTTTCAATGTATTAAATTGAATGAGTAATGATGAATGTGACTTAGAGGTACCAATAATATAAATTCAATTATTAGAATTTCTACCGTCTTTTTTATAACTTCAAAAGTATTTTGTGTAGCATCCATTTTAATTATGCATCAGTACTATCTCACTATTAATCTACAACCTCCACCATCCTTATTTTAATAATTATACATCACTGAAATCTCAACGCTGATTTTCTACTTTTACCATCAACAAATCTATTTAAAATAAATCAATAATTTTACATTTATAGCGCATATATAACAAAAATAGCATTTTTATGATCAAACTCTTCACATATTATTAGTTTCACAACTCCCATTTCGAGGTTTGGAACTAAGCACTATAGATGTTGCAGTTGTCTATAATATTTATCTTCAATGACCAAACATGAATGTGTTAATGATATTAATGACAATCGTAGATGATTATGAAACAAAATTTGAACAAAATTTTGGAAATATATTTCTTATATCATTCATATCCATTACATAAATAATCCCACAATCATTTCATAGGTTCCGATAAAATATAAATACATAAGTACATAAAAGAGCGATGTAAAAAGAATTCTTTTTGATTGGTCAGAGTACTACTAATAGCAAGAGTCATTAACATCAGTATCAAAACGCAACAGTCAAACTACTCCTAAACAGCTAGCAATATTTCTACACATTTTTGAAATCTTTATTTGCAATAAGACCTAAAAAACATGAAATCTTACTCCCAAGCTACTCAATCGAGCACCCGGTAATAGAGGGGAACACAAAAGCTCTAGGTCATACAAACAGTTCGATATGAACAATAATGTACCATCTTAATAAATAAATATCTTGTGAGACCACGCCACTCAACGTAATGAGTTTTCCCCTCACTGGCATACTTAACAATATCAATCATTCAATATTGACCTGCAATCATAATAGCTATTAAACATGATTATCACTAATCAAAATAAGTGATGGATCTATAAAATCAAACTTTATTAAAGGAAGATTCCTATTCAATGTTCATTGCAAAGTGGGTCTCGTAAATTGTAGCAATTTCGTTTTCGTGATTTAAAAAAAATACAAATATTAAAACAATATTATTAAAAAAGAAACAAAAAAGTGCAGAAATGTCTGCATATATTGTGAAAGGTGCATACGTATCTGCAAATATTCCCTCAGTTTTTGCAGACACATCTTAATGTAATACCTCTAATTTTAGATAACATTATTCATGAATTTAGTTGGTTAGATTAAATGAGAATAATGCGATGAAGGAAGAAATGACACTACAAGAATGACTTTGGTTAGCTATAGCTTTAGGCTTCATATGAAGTTCGGGACGTTTACAAAAGTGTTCTATGTCACATCTTGAATTCAGATCATCCTTTGTTTTTTCCTCAACATTCAAAATTGTATTTAACACGTTATCAAATATATTTTTTTCCATTATGCATCACATCGATATTATGTCGAAGTAGATCTTTCCAATAAGATAGCTCTCAGAATATACTTTGTTGGCACCAATTATGAATGTCAATTTTATTGGAAATTTCAGTTTGCAATTCAGCTTCAGGTATCTTCGGATACTCCTTTATAATTTTATATATTTATTCACTTGACCAAATCTTTAGAGCTTGCATATTATCTTCTGGTTAACTTTAAAGTTTTTTTAATCTCTTTGAAATGTATGATTGAGATGTAGAAAATAATGATAATAATATTTGGTGCTTGCATATTTTCATCTTCACTTCTCTTCTACACACCATCTTCTTTCTAAATTCATTCCTTTACTTTTTTAAAAATAATGTTTTGTAAATCATTTTTTGTTATGATAATCATAACTTATTTTTTTAGAAAATCAATTTTAGAAGAATATTTGATCTTGTATTTTAATTTTATAATTTCTTAGAAAATTGAATTTATTAGAATATTTGTTATTAAATACATTTCTAATTTTTTTAATAAAGTCGATTTAAGCATAATATTTCTTAACTTCTTTTGAACTAAACTATAAACTTTGGAACATACTTTAAAAATCATATAATTGTTAACTTTCTCGCATAAACAATAACAAACATTTTTTAGCCCATAACATTCGCATAAACTTATCAATACACATATTAATCACTAATTTTACTCTAATATTTGAAATTCATTTCAATCAATTTTTTTTATTAAAAATATTAAAAAAAAATCAAACTACTAATTATCATCCTCACATCAACTTACATGCAATATTATCATCAAAAAATTCATTATACTTATTAATCAATTTCTTATCTAATCAACTAAATTCCAAAATTCCACAATTATGGTTTAATCATATTCCAAAATCAAGTATTAATCTATGTTTATCATCTAATAACAGTTCATTAACATATACGTACACACAAACATCAAGTAATACAAAATTTTCATTGAATTTAATGACGGTCACCTAATTTCATAACATAGGATTTTTATCATATTTCTAAATCATCTAACAATTGAGTGTTATCATCTAATAACAGTAAATTGATATACTCATACAAACAATCATCAAAATTGAATAAAATAGGAACTAAAATTTATACTTAATTAATTCAATAATAAATAGAAGGAGGATGAGAAGAAAATTGGAGGAGAAAGAGAGGGAGGCGACGGGCAATCGATGGCAGGCGGCGCGCGGCGGTGGACGATGGTGTCGGGATAGCACAAACATAAGGAGGCAGAACTAGGTTATTTGGCGCGAGGGTGGAAAAACTAGAATGAAATGATTTGGTTGTGGGTTTCGTGGTTGTATTATGTTTATCGACAGCCTAAAATAGCTAGCATCAGCCATTTATTTTAAACCGAAGCCATCCGTCGCTACTGTCAACTGGCATTTAGAACTTTTATGGTAGTGTGAGATCAGTGTTTAACAAACTAACTAGTAGGTTAACCTTAGAAACAAGTGAACTAATGCATAAGGAAGGACATATGAATGGGTCAAAAGTTGTAAACTTTCGGCTCCTATATCTACTCATCCTACCATATTTTGTTTCACTTTTCATTTACAATAGAAACTAAAAGAAAACTTGAGGCACATTGACCATTAAAGCTAGGAAGAAGAAAAGAGAAAAGGCTAGGATTTAGAGTTTGGAAACTTCATCAACAAATCTAACTATCTTAACTAGTCAAGGTGAATAAAACTCTTACCTTTGTGTTTCAGTATTGGAGAACGGGAGGTTACATATTTTGATATCAGAGCATAGGTTTATGCAAATTTAAAACAAAGTTGTTTCCATAACGATTTTCAATTTTAAAACCCAATGATAAGAGAAATTATAAGGGTTGGGATAGTAAAACTATTATGTATTTCTATTTGTATTATATAAGTGTATATATATATATATATCCCCACATTCTTATGAACACCCTTCAGTATCTTACTAAAGTTTATATACAAAAGGAAGAAGCAAGATATGGAGAGGAGTGATAGATTGAATATTGGTAATGGAAGCACCACACTGGTGGTATCATTCGACCCGAAGAGGAAGGTTAGGGATGAAGGGCCAATGAGAACTAGAGTGCTACAAACCCACTAGAGGATGTAGGGAACTTGTTACAGACTTTTATCTAGATGTTTCATGCCGGTGCCAATCGTAAAACGGTAAATCTCGAGCGCAAGTTGGAAACAGCTACGAGAAACTGAGTAGGGTTATATCAGGTTGGGTAGGAAGTTGTTTCTTAGAACGAAAGATGTCGATGTCGTGGATACTTCGATCTTGCATTGCGAGAGAATCTTTGAGGACTTAGACCTATTGATGAGCAGAAGAGAAGGTTGGTCTTATGACGGTTGTAAGGAAATGCTTTGCATTGGTAGAATGATGTTACGGTTATGACATTGAAAAAGGGAATCACTTAGGAAAATTTCCGAAGGAAACTTAGGGCATGATTTGTCTTGGAAGCTTCCTAATCTATGATGCTGAGAAATTTTACTAATTTGAAGCAAGCTGACATGACAATGCTGGAGTACACCATTGATTTGATGAATTGTCTCACTACGCATAAGGGACAATTGACGCTATAATATTGAGATAGCAAAAAAAAGTCTCACTTGCGAGACACCAGTGATGTGTTGGTGCAGATGGCCATTCGTAACGAAGACATGCTTAAGGAGGTAGGGAACCAGGGCTATCAGGATAAAAAAGGAAATTATTTAAGTGCCAAAAGGCTCGGAAAGAGGGAAAACCCAAGAAGAATAAGGCATAAGTCATTTTCTTTAAGTGTCACCGAAAGGGTCACTATTTGACCGAGTGCAAGGTTGCAGAAGTTAAGACGATTGCGGGAAGCCGAATGTCAAGTGCTTTAACTGCAATCATCTTCAACATTATAAGGATAAATATTCGAAATTAGTCAAGGGTAAAGTGGTGGTTGTGGAACCTTGGTCTTCCAAAACCTACTGCTGCAGAGAAAGGGAAGATAATGTTGGAAGGTACACTTTTATTTCGTAGCATAGCTGTTAGAGTTTTGTTTGACTCTGGTGCATCACATTCATTTAACTCTGGAGGTATAATAGATAAATTGCCTTTAGAACCATCGTACCTTCTTACTTCCTCTAGGGTGTTAATCCTATTGAAGGGTACGCAACTCTAGGTTTGAGATGCGATAACCTAGAATTTCAGTTGGTAGGTTATACACTTGTTTGTAACTTGTATGTGCTTGATTTCAAGGGTTTCAGAATTATGTTTGGTATGGCCTGGTTAAGTTGGTATTATGTGAGAGTGTTGTGTCAAAGCAGAGAAGTATCGTTGAAGCATCTCGATAGCAACGATAGGATTGGATTCTCGATGGAGAGAGCTGTTCCGTAGATGTTTCCTTTGATGTGTGGTTAATAATTGGAGAAAGAGGTAGGTAGCGTCCCTATTATTAAGGAATTTGACGTCTTCTAGCCAGTGGAAGGATTGCCTTCAACAAGAGATGTTGAGTTCCAAATCGATCTAGTGTTGGGAGTTGAGCAAGTGAGTAGGCTACCTAACCGAATAACCCCTTCAAAGATGAAGGAGTTGAAGGTGAAACTTGTTGAGTTGGAACGTAAAAGTACTGTAAAAAGACTATATATGGTTAGTATTTTAATTTATAAGCCAATGAGGATTCAAAAAATATGGTGGAGTAAGTATAAAGTAAAATTTTATATGGAAATATGTTAATATGTTTGTATTTAATACCAGTGCCACTGCCATTTTGGAAGCAATGTTCTGATACTCCCAGAAGCCACCTTTCGGTATAGCTCAATACTTAGAATATCATATATGTATAATATATATATATATAGCTATGGTATATAATGTACTTAAACATCCGCCTCTTACCTTCCAGAGGAGCTTAGGTACTGGTACTTATATATTTTGAAATTTAGCTGCTTCACAAGAAGCTTTTGCCTCCACCCATTTAGCAAGGACGAAAGGGGGTCTTTTATAAGAAAGAAAATTGTTTTGTATAAGAACTTTTGCACCTTTTGAGGAAACTAGAAGAAAGTCCAAACCTCTTGAAGCGATTGCCTATGATGACATGCCCTTAAAAACTTGTTTACCTAAACTTATTTCCATGCACATGTTTATTGGGCTGAAATGAAATTTGTTAGTAAAGGATTTGAGACCATGTTTAAATGGCTATTGGCACTCCTACAAAAAATGCCAGTTGCATCGGTTGTTTACCCCCCTGTTGCATCAGTTCAGCAACCGATGCATATGCAGCCGATGCAAGAAGACAAAAAAGATTGCATCGGTTTTAAAACCGATGCAACAAATGTTTTTTTGCATCGGTTTTCAATAATATCCGATGCAAAAATAAGGATTCTTGAGTCAAAAATAATCACTCTGTTGCATCGGTTACTAGTAATAACCGATGAAAGATATATTTGACGCACCGGTTATTAGGAAGATTCGATGCAATATTGGAAGATATTGCATCTGTAGCTCCCATGCTTTGCATCGGTTGTTTCTTACTACAGATGCAAAATATCCCTGCTGCTTTTCAATATTGGTAACCAATGCAGAAATCTCATAACAAACAATAATATCATATTGCAAGTTGAATAAGATAATCATTTAAATAAAACAATATCCATAATCCATACAAAAAATTGAATCACAAATTCATAATCCATTAAAGTCAGTACTGACTCCATACAAAAAATTTGAAGCTGATTCCATACAAAAAGCTGATTCCATACAAAAGTCAGTTCAGAAAATCCATATGCAAGCTAGATTGTGATGAGATTTCTGGGAATATACATATGCAAGCTGATTCATGGATTATAAGCTTCTCCCGTGTTGCAAGCTAGATCTGCAGGAAGCTGCAAGGCATGCAGGAAAAGAAGAGATCTGCAGGAAAGCTCTGCAAGGCAGAAAATTAGAATTAGAGCGGAAGGTAATTGATGTTTAAACTTCAACATGCCTGGTTTATAAGCTGGCTTCAACGTTCCAAGTAAAAAAAATGATAGTATTGGTGTTACCTCGCATAAGTAGAGTGATATACAAAGCACTCATAAGAGATATATATACCAGTTGAGATGTTTCAGTGGCAAAAATTATATGTTTCAGCAATCGTTACAAAAGGACCAGGTAGCATGTATCGAGCAATCTGACTACAGTATCATATGGATGTTTATTTAAGTGTTATATTTTGTGTGTGTTATATGTATATGTATATGTGTGTTTGTGTGCGTGTGTGTAGGTGTGTGTGTATGTGTATACACTTGGTGATGCATTGCCGCGGATTTATGGAACTCCAGCTAGAAAGATTTGTTGAGGAGAAACTGTTAACTGTAAGTAGATTTGTCAAAATGTGCAGAAACTGTTAACAGTAAGTAGATTTGTCAAAAAGTGCAGCAGCAGCGTCCAATTATAGTTAGAAGGCTTATTGCCTAGGCCGAAAATACGAACTATTTCAATAGACTATAAGCAGCTATAAGATAAACAAGAACAGACGCAGTGTAGAAAGTGTAGGTAGATACTAATGTTCAGCAGGACGGCTATGTATTTTGAAACCGAAGGAGTGTGTGACATTTGCCAAATTTTATAACGACATTATAAAATGCCATAATTCGACTCAAACTGGTTGTGGCATCTCTATACGCTAGCAACAAAGGAGACCTATGTTATTGATTTAGAAATTTTCAGCTGAGTGCAAATAGTATTACAATCACAGACTGTTACCATTTAATTGATATAACATATAAACATCCGTCAACATGGCAATGACTTTGCAATGGTATTAGAATTTTTTTGACTATATTTCTTTACAAGTTTATACAGCTTACGTGTACTGCACAACTTTCAGGAAAAAAAGAGATTCAAAGCCAGTAAAGAAACGAAAGCCAGTATGTCAAAGTACCTTGCGGTGACTAAATGCTATATTGTAACAAAATAAATTTGAGTGATGATCATAATTTTTATGGTTGGACTCTAGCATAACCCTTTTAAGTACAATGTTTACGATAGCAAATAAGAAAATAAAACTCTCAAGTGTAATGAATACACATATTTTCTCACTGTCAATACAATATTGTTTGTGAACTATTATATTAACCGAACTTATGTTATCTTCAGCTAAAAGAGCTGGGTTGCTTTTAGTTGACAGTGCTTAGTACACTTTTATAACATTTGAAATAAATGCGACCTTAATATTAAACTAAACAAAAACATATGATTAGTTATTACTAAATTAAAGGCTCAAAACAATATCTTCTGTCAAAGATTCATAGAGCAAAAAGAATGTTCAGGTAGAATTTACACATATGCTTCAGAGTACACAGATCAATCAAAGTGATTTTAAATTAATGTGATATTCAAATGAATAGGCAGATAATATGCCTGCATCGATGCATGTACTTGATCAAAACGCATTTTGTATCCATACAAAGATGCTTTAGAAGGGCCAATCTCAAAATTGGCTCAAACCACTGGAAAATGTTAGCAATAACGGATGATGGAACATTTATAAAACAACATACATATCAGAATTACTTTAATGGAGATAAACAGTTTTAAAATGGAATCTCTGTTTTTCCCGATTGGACCCAGCAAAAGAAGCCTATCAAATATTCCAAACGATGGAGTGTGTCGGGATATTCTACGTGATAATATATGAAGAACCGTTTTATGAGATTATATTGGATAAAGATATGCAAGAACATCTTGAAAAATTCACAATCCGTGATTTAAACCAATTATTAACAAATACTTTCAAACAGATCATGATTTATCTGAATTATTTCTCCTTTCATACATAGAAGAATTCTTACTGTGAATATTGATTCATGTTTGCTTATCGCAAATGCTAAGAACGACTGATGAAAATCAAGTGAAAATGTCTGGATTAGAAAGAAATCATGGGGATCCCTTTTTTCCTGCAACAAAAACTGTTTCACATTGTCTATTTGCTGATGTTAAGAAACTGGTTGTTATAGCATCACTCTTTGCTTATTACGCCTTGCAACTGCATCTAGCCATGATTCAGTAATAAGTTCAAATGCCTATGACCTTGTAATGGAATAGCAGTTTTAATTCTATGCTTCATTTTCAAAAGCTTCCCTCATATATAACTCTCTCTTCTTCGCAATTGTAGATAAACCATGCATTCTCTATTGATGGAATATTTTGAAGTTCCAGATGCATATTCAGATTGACGTAGCCTAACATTTATACAAGTAACTAAACTCGTTCGTGTAATCATATCTGCCACTAAAAGCGTTAAAAACAACCCAACTTTAGTTATGGTTCGCAACGACTCAATCAATCAATATTCATTTGTCCTTCAAAAGGTGATTCATCTCTATTCAGATATTCACAAACATGTGACTCCTGATTTATTTATATAAATATGGAGAAATAATGGGTTTTGACCAACAAAAACCAAATTGGTTTATGGAATTCCCTGAAATTAAAAGGACGAATTCAGTTTCCAACAAAAAAATGTCCGCTCGTCACAAGATCACTTGGCCGTGTGCGATAAATATTTATAATTCAATAAAAAAAATCTGATGAAATCATATAACTTCCAATGATTGTGACGTAATAGTCCACTCAAGTATGGGTTAACACGGATTATGGTAGCTCTATAAAATTGATTCGTCGAGATCTGTTACATGTATAGCAACTATAAATTTCCAGTTATGCTTACGCAAATTTTTTTAAAGCATTTATACTTGCACAAGTAAAACAAACAGTTAAAGTCATTAATAATAATATATATATAACTGCTGGTGTCGAAGTATATAAATATAAAATCCATCGCAAGCATCAACTGCAATAATGAAAAAAACTCAAAAAAAATCCAAATTACAAATCCAACTAACCTCATACTGCATTGTATACTTGATATACGTGATATTTTTGATATATTTAGCATTGTGTACTTGTTTTTCATAAACATTCAAAAACATTTTTGATGTACTTCACTGTTTTTTGCCCTTATTTTGCGGGGAATAAAATAAAGTTGAAAGTTCCATATTTAAAACAAAGGTATTACATATACAACTCACTTTCCATACTTCAATTATTGAATTCTTCACTGGTAGAACTATTTCAATCATGCCAGATTTAAAATGAATTCAATAAACTTTGATGATGCAATAAAATTAAGAAAATAATCCCCATAAATGAAAATAAGAATTCTTCACATTAGAGAATACTAACAAGAAGTAGGACAAACCTCGCGGTGGAGAAACTGGATGCTAGGAAAGTGGAGTAAAAGGAGGCAAATGAGCAGGATAATGAAATGGTGTAGCAGATACAGAAGGAGCTTATGGATACATCATCACATGGATAACCTTATGTGTATGAGAAATTTCAAACTTGAATACCGACCTACAAGAAAATGAGCCTAATTAGATGATAACACACTGAATAAATGCAAATCCACAGAAGACAACCAAACTTAAAGTAAACAACTCCACAAGGGGAACCATGAGATAGGGTAATCAAAAACTTCATATGCTTTTAGGACTAGAAGCAAAACATCTTCTTTATAATGTATATGATACGTCTGAATGTTATAGGTGTAAACAATGAATCGCGCAAAGTAGAACCCATATAATATTGGAAATAGAGTGAACCCACTTTATTTGTAGCAATTGAAAATAAATATAGATTAATGTTGGCATATATGATTGAAGAATCCTGGGTAGTGACTGGAAGAACATTGAATAATTATAATAATAACAAACTAATACACACTGCTGGAAAAAAAAATCAAAATATAATAAAAGGTGTCCTGTCAAAAATTTGTCCTACTCATTGTTAACAAATCCATCTAACTAATGAATCTTCTCTAACAAAACTTCACCAGGGAAAAAACACTAAAACCGAATATAGACAAACAAATTCATTCATTCTAGCTTTGATTTTAAATAGATGGTGTATTAAAACATATGACAGCAACCGAGCATGCAATCAAATACCTGTTAATATTAAAACATATGTAGATGTTAGCATATCAGTATTAAAACATGTGTATTAAAAAATTGTCCGATACATATCAGTATTTTAGGTCAATCATCAAAGCATAGAGCAGAAATTAATAGTTAAACGCACATATTTTCTGCATTGTGGTATAGTGCACATAATGTGTTCGATTGTTCTCCTACATGAGTTTCACCACCTCTCTTCTTATTATATATATAATTGCTATATAGTTTACAATAACCGACAATAACCGATTGAACCACCACAATTATTAGATAATCAAAGAACATCCATACTTCATATTACAATACTACTAGAGCTAGGAATACAGTCTCAAAAAATAGTGTACTATTCCAAAATGTAAAAATAAAAATAATACGTAAAAAACAATTCTTGATATTAGTTGGGTTCTTCTAAGATCCGATACCTGGCATAGTCAATCCAAGCGACGAAGTGCGAAGATGAAAATCCGATTTGTAGGTGAAATCCGAAGTACGAAGCTACGAAGTGCGGTTCGATCTATCTTCTGGAAAAATACGATGTTCTTTTTGCTTTTTTTAATTGCTGCAATTCGAAGTGCGATTGGAATTCGATCTCTGCGTTGCGAGATAATTTTAAGGAAATCAAAGGTAACGAGGGTTTTTTTTTTTGGGAAAAGGGGAATGGGAAAGGGAATGAGGATTTTTTTTTTGGGAAAAGGGGAATGGGAAAGGTAACGAAAAATAAGACGCGGGAATTAACGTGCAGAGGAGGGAAAAGCCTTTTCTAGTGGCCCAATCGCTATAAAGTGAAATACACATTTGCATCTTCTAAACTAACCGATGCAACTTAAATTCTAGCATGTGGATTATGCAAATAAATATACTTTCATTGGTTTTATTTACAACCGGTGCAAATAAAACTATTTGCATCTGTTTATTTTCATCGGTTTTTCTATAAAACCGATGCAAACTACAATTTCGTATGACCTGTTGCTTCCCTTCTATAAAATGCATCGAATTTTCATATGAGACCGATGCAACTATTGCTATTTGCATCTGTTTTTGTTACAACTGATGCAAATGAGGCGAAGCAACAGGCCTGTTTTGTAGTAGTGTGGGTCGGCAATGTCAATGAAGGAAATTTTATTTAAGTTGTATAAAGGAGTTAGAGGTATTTTCCTCTATACCATACATCATTGTTTTGGCTCCAGGTCTTGATTGATTAATTGACTGCTATGATCTGGAAGTGGTACCTTTAGGGGATATAATGCCGTAAGGGTTGTCTCTGAAGCAAATGATTGTTTGTTGTATGAAACCGGAAGGTGTTGCCTTTCGGAGATAAGCAATGAATGATGCCATAGGAGTTTGCCTTTGGGGTAAAAGACTGTTGGCTTATTAAGCCAGAAGGGGATTTTCTTTTTGAGATAAATGCATATTGAATTAGGTAGGACACCATTAAATTTTCACATGTTATTGGTGGGAAACCATAGACACGACACTTGCATTTGTGTGAACATTGGGGGAACCAATGGGCAAAATAAATTGGGGGAACCATAAAAACATTTGGGGAACCAACGGAAGAAGGGAATTGTGGAAACCAATTAAGTAAAAGGATAAGCCTTCGGTCCCATTGTTAGTATGGGTTACCTTATGAATCATGCGAAAGAGATCGGAAGGAGGAATTCCGTTGCTTCGCGCAGTATGGTAATTATAATAAGAAACTTGCTCAATTGCTTCACACGGTATGGAAGTCAAATGAATATGCAAGGGTGGCTCTGCTACTTTGCACAATATGAAAGTCAATTAAATGTATAGGGTTATTTTCCTTTTGAAAGGTGCCTCAGCGAGACCATGTGGATGGCGCTAAGGGCTTATTGCCTAGGATGTGAACAAGATTGACCTCTTTTTTGGAGCGGGCCCGAATTTGCTGAGGCCTGGATGTGTTAGGACTTTGACTTTAGATATATGTAAGTGTGACTCCTCCATTGGAGAAGACCCGGATGTGTCGGGGTCCGGGTATGCCGGGTCCTAGATGTGTTAGGACTTTTTCCTCGGAAGTGCCAAGGACTTTTAATGTAAAACCACTTTTGTCCGTTGGAAGTCGATTGATGCTTAGAAAATGAACTTTCGAGTTTTGTTCAATAGGAAAATGTGTTCCATCTATGACTTCCTTATGAACAATTTCCATTATTAGGCATGGCCATCTATTTGCTTTTGAGAAGTCATTGAGCTTTCCTTGGGCCAAAAAATGATTAACGCGATGCTAAAGTGAGATACAATTATTTGTAAAGCGACCATTTACTTATTGAAATTAACAATAGCTTTCTCCAAAATTTCTTTCATTCTTTGGACGTCTTTTCTTTAAAGGCCAATAATTGATACATTCTTCGATTAGTATTACATGTTTTCATAACAGATGTAATTGGAAATTCCTCTATCGGCTAATGCTTCATTAGGAATTTTTAGTCACATAGCTTTCTTCTTCTGGTTATTTTGTCCCATTTTTTTCCAAGGATATTCCTTTTAGATAGGGAAGAGTTCTCGTAAAAGATTCAAAAACATTTTTCCGTTTGACTGGTAGGCTTTCAAAATCCTTGTTTGTTTCTTGCTTGAACATGGTTTCTTGCACTTGAAGTTAGATCTCCCTTTTTAATTTGAAGGATGCATCATCTTTATTAAGATAAATTTCCTTTGCAAATATGGGAATTGAATTCGTATAGGGTAGGTAGGTTTTCCATTTATCCATAAGTTTCCTTTTTTGTTTCATGATGTACAAGGCTTTGACTCTAAGTTCTCATTCTTTGCACTCTTGATTATCCTAACCAATTGAAGAGGTTGATTTCCATATGAACGATTATGATAACCCTTGTTGGTATCATATAGGGCTTCAGGAAAAGGAAAGGTGGCCTTGAAATAGTTGAGAGGACATTAATGAGTCAAAATTTATATAAGTCTTTAGAAGTATCGATGTTGCAAGTAAAATAATGAGGAGGTAACGAAAGCGGAGGTTCATGCCCTCCTTCTAACATAAAAAATGTTACCAAGAAATCTCGTTAACATCCCAAAATTTCAGCAAGCATGTCGACTAGGTCGACAAAGGTTTGATAGATACACCTCAAGAGCTTTCGTTATATAGCAATAGCCTGGTCGGTACGGTAGACAAGGAGTCACAGATCTGGATAGTAAAGGCCAAGTGGTTTTTAATAGGTCAAAAATGAGTTTGTCATAGAAGCCGACAAGGTCTTATCGACCTGTTCGGTTTGATTTTGAGGTTAATATATTTAGAAAGGGGGAGTCGAACTCATCGATAAGGTCCAGGCTATAGGAATGATAAGATCTGAACGTTAAGACTCCATATGTTCTAATAATAGTGTGAGATGTTTGTCGGGGCAGTTGATAAGGGCTTGTAGGCCCAGTCATAAGGTCGTCTCGATTGGATTGATTAGAGCATAAGGATATGATTCAAAAGTTCCAACAAATAAAAATGAAATCACCGACAAGAACATAAATCAGTTAAACCTTTATTGCTATACTATCGAATTACATAGGTACAAATTGGAAGCACTTGAAATTGGTTATCCGTAAATCCATTTAGGATTTTACACAGAAGGGTTGGTTAGAAGAGAAGCTAGGTTAGCGGAGGCCTAGAAAATCATCCTTGAAATGGCCCCTTCCTCTTCTATTTATTGAGGTAATGTGGCTTGTCGTATCGTTCATGTCCTTATCGACCTGGTGCCAAATGTATGGAAGTGGCAAGCCATTTTGACGACAAGCTTCCTTAATTCAACAAGGCTCTTGGAGTCAGTAAAACTCTCTTATCGATTGAGTCGATAGACTATGGTTTGCGATAAGTTATGTCGATAAGCTACTTAGCTTTTGATAACGCCGATGGACGACAAGCTCAATTTTCGACAGGCAACAATCTTTATATTCTTCGACAAGCACCTTCCTTACTTCTTCTGCACATAAGCAAGTGATAAACTTTGATATCAGCGACAACTTTATCGACCATGTCTAGAACAGTGCTGGAATGTTTATGGTGTAACAATTATCATAAATACAGAGATTTAAAATAAGCAATTTGACAGGCAAGAATCCATGATTTTATTTCATACGTATTAAAAAGCAATACGAATCATGAACAAAATAAAAAAAATCTAAAAAAATGGAAATTAGGGTCGCATCCTTAAAATCAATTTTAATATAAAGCGGGTATCCATCCAGATTACATTGTAAAGCGGGTTAGCATAATTAGTTTAATGTAGCAACCACGTTTTCATGTTTTTTGTTTTAAGTGCACAGAAAGAGTTCATAAATTGTAAATATTAAAATGAGATAACTGAAAAAAATGCAGCAGTGTCTACACTTACTTAAAAATAGTATAGACATATCTACAAATATTGGTTTAATATTTGTAGGCATGTCTGCAAATATTTCTGAAAACCCAATGTTGCATAAATTAAAAAATTGCAGACACATCTGCATTTTTTTCAATAAAACTGATTTGCAGTTTTCGTGAAAGTGGTCTATTTATATTTTATAATCGTTTTGCATTGATTTGTTCATGATTTTCCTGCAATAAATGTGATATTAAATATAATTTGTAATAAAATTTAATATTTCGAAAAGTTCGTAAAAAATTGCATAATAGAATGCAATTATTGCTAAAATTGCGTTGATGTCTGCAAATTTTTGAAATACTGCATTTTGCTGAAGAATTCTGTTTCAATTTAATTTTTTAATGCAATTATTTTTAGTTCTTCTTGTATAAATATGACGAAAGTTATAGATTAAAATAAGTTTGAAAGTGTTTTACATTGGTTTTTAATGTTTTTTTAAATGATTTTCCTAAAAATAAAGCTATAATTTGCATGTTTTTTAATGAGAATGTTTTATATATTTTGAAACTTAACAAGGACAACACTGTTAATGGCAACCGAGGTCGCTTTCTCTCTCTGTTTCAACTGTTAACTCCCTCCTCCTTCCAAATCTCTGCCCATCTTCTATCCTCTCCACTTCAAATCGTCTTCTTGTGCTCTCTTCTCCCTCAGTTTTTGCCATCGTGGTCTTGCTTCCCGAGCCCTAGATTGATTCACGTCGCCTTTCTTGTAAGGATCTGCTCTTGCCGGTCATTGAGGCTCCATCCAATGCTCTTGAGTCCCTTATTGGGATAGCTAGTTAAGCTTGTCTGATGGTTGGCCTCCTTGTGTTCATCTGGTCAGATCTATTTTTCCTCGTGAATTAATTTAGGGCAGATCGATCTCCCTCCTTTTGGTCTCGGTTGTTTATCTGCTGCTTCTCTCTTCTTTGCCTGTTGGCAGCTCCTTCGGACCGAGTGCTTGGCCTCTCTCTTGGATCCTCATTCTTCCATTCGTCGAGATCTAAACCTACTGCCCTTTCTGGTAACCGCTCTGCAGAGCCTTTCTGTCCTCGTAATGCGTCAGATCTCCATTTCTACCTCTGCGTGGTGGCCACTTCAGGCAATTTTGGGTCAGCGGTTCTCGTCTGTTTGAATTGGTCTGCAGCTCTGATTTTCAACTGGTGGTTTGCCTTGTTTATGGTCTGGAAGGTTATGTGTTGATTGAAGGGTGTTCTTGGCGCGCAGCAATGCCAACCACCGCGATTTGGTTCGTGTATCGTCCTTCCATGTCTGATAAGTTGGGTTTCTTTCATTGAGCACTGTGTTCATCACCTTTCGGTGGATTATTGCTTGTGTTCTCGGCTTCAATAGTCATTGGACTGATGGTATTTGCCTTATTGTGGAGAGGAGGGGTTCAATGCACACTTGAATGTCTTCTTTTTCCAAGCATCTTGAGGTCTGTCGTGTGTTATTGAAGTTTTTGTGCTTTGTTGAGTTCTGGGTTGCCTTCCTGGTTGTTTGGATCCTTCTGTTTCGACGTTGGTTGGGTTAGGATTATGATCTTGTTGTTCTATGCTTGTTGTT
The DNA here is from genome assembly GCA_030737875.1 of Allium sativum. NCBI lineage: Eukaryota > Viridiplantae > Streptophyta > Magnoliopsida > Asparagales > Amaryllidaceae > Allium > Allium sativum. Next base: position 349,744,303 of record CM060922.1, on the reverse strand, counting down.
TGCACTGGGCCTTGATTTCAATTCGTGGATTTTTGTTGGGTTGGAGATCTTATGTAGTCTGTATCTGTCATGCCGATTTGTTGCTGCTTGTGGGTTGATGATCTTGTGTTAGCATGTCCTTGCTAGGATCTGTTGTTTTCTATTGCTTCTTGGTGGAGTGGTGCTCTAGTTTCGTGTCAATTTGTATTTTTGTTGTTTTAGCTTGTTTTTATAGATTTAGCTAGTCGTGGCTGCGTTCGGCGATCTGCTTATCTCTTATTGTATTTTGTACTTTTTATTCGTATTAATGAGAGACAAAACCTTTTGGTTAAAAAAAATAAAAAAAATCCAAGATTTCAGGCTTGATATGGCACTATGGGAAGATAGAATATTCCTTGATTGATTCTCATCCAATTAACTAAATACAACAATGTTAGAGTTCGTACTAAAAACATTCTAATGCATTCTCCGGCTTCCCCAAACATTGCAAACAAAACTATAAACTACATGGACATATTAAACACATTTACATATCACACAAATACATCAATAAAAAAAACCCAAATTAAACTACAAAATCTTCGACTAAAAACCCTAAAATCAAATCACAAAATCTTTATCACCAAAGGAACTGCCCTAATTGAATAACGGTTGGTGTTTCGCTTGTTCAAGCATCTGAACTACCTCTCTCATTGTAGGCCTCTCCACGCTCTGCTCTTGTACACACAGCATTCCTACAAAGAACAATTGCATTGCCTCTACAAGCGGGACATTGACTAAACGCCTATCTAGGATTTTCACCACCCTTTCTCTGCTCCAACTTGTATTCATTTTTGCCCATTGTACAATATCCAGCCCTTCTTCTTCGAAATCCCCAACCGGTCTTTTACCTGTTATCAGTTCCAAAAGAACAACACCAAAACTGTACACGTCGCTCTTCTCGTCTACTTTCAGCGTGTACGCATACTCTGCATTTCAAGCCCATACTTCTCCATTAGTACTTCATATTAGTTTAAATGAGAGTGATAATGGCATTTAGAAAGCTACAAAGAAAAATATACCCTGTTTACTACAATATAAAAATGGCCTATTTCTTTACAAACCATTGTAGATAGAATGACAAGAAAAGGAATTGAGTGGCCGGGGTGAAAAAAGCAAACTAGGGGAATAACTTTATTACAAGGTAGTGTGCTTTATTATTCTTCTTTCTTGTGTTTTGAGAAGAAATAATGCATGGATCCCAATCAGGATTCCTAGTGTCACCAAGTTTTAGAATCTAGGATTTACAGTTTGGCAGACTGGTTGATTCGGTCAATAAAGCTTACCAAGGCATGGGTATCAAATGATACGTTTTTAAAGGCAGGAAAAAAAAGAGAGTAAATAAAGCAGAAACAATTGTTTAAAGTTGAGTTCTTCTATGTTCTTTCTCTTGTAAACGGTACAGTAAAATCAGAAATGCTGTTTTTTTTATTAAAAGCATTTGAAGAAGATTTGAACACTGGTATAAATATTAGATTTTGTTGTTGTGGTACCTGTTTAATAAATCTAATTATAAATTAGGCACCAAAGATTGCATTGGTAACCTCAAAAGCCTCATGTGTATATAAAATTGTCTAACTAAGAATCACATCAGTTGTATCTACTCTAATTTTTATGTTGTTGTCTTTTGAATGCATGATATGGTATATTGGGTGTTAAGGGGCTTAATAGTCATCTGTCGTTTCTTTATTAGTAGCATATGAAGTAGATTTGAACATTCCTATAAATATTAGATTTTGTTGTTGTTATACCTATTTAATAAATCTAATTATAAATTAAACACCGGAGATTGCATTGGTAACCTCAAAAGCCTTTATATATAAAATTGTCTAACTAAAAATCACATCAGCTATATCTAATCTAAATTTCATGTTGTCTTCTGAGTGATGATATTGTATACTGGGTGTTATAGGGGCCTAATAGTCATCTGTTGTGTATTTTGAAGCAAGCCTTCTAAATTTGGATAACCTCCCAACACCTTATAAGATGTAGGAACGTCATTAAGGGTTGCTATAACGGTGCAAACATCCTTCCATTTAGACATACGCATGTTTTAAAACTATTCAGCTAACATATCATATCACCAAAAATGTGTATGAATCGTGCATGTAGCTAAAGCAAATTCAACAAACCTGGAGCAATATATCCATAAGATCCAGCAATCGCAGACATGCACTCGGAAGCTCCTGTATCTCTCAAGAACTTAGCCAAACCAAAATCAGCAACATGAGCTTCAAATTCATCATCCAATAGTATGTTATTCGACTTAACATCTCTATGAAGTATAGGAGGAGAACAATCATGATGTAAATAGCATAATCCTCTTGCAGCTTCTAGTGCAATTCTCATTCTAATCGCCCAATTAAGATATCCGCCTCTTTTTCCATGCAGCATTTCTCCTAAACTCCCATTAGGCATGAATTCATATATTAGAAGTTTAACTTCATTATTAGAACATACTGCTAGCAGTCTTACTATATTTCGGTGTCTTATCTTCCCGAGGGTTTTAATCTCTGCAGAGAAGCCATTATCATGAGATGAGCCTTTGGTTATTCCTAGCAGTTTTTTGATGGCAACTTGATGACCATTTGGCATAGATCCTCTGTAAACCACTCCAGCTCCTCCTTTTCCAATGATGCAATTATCTTTGAGGCATTCTATGATTTCAGCACTTCCAAATTCAAGTTTTTGAAAAGTTGTTAGCTTCCATGATTTTGAATTTTTTCTTAGAACAGAACGGGTCTTGATAACCACAGTAGAAGCAAACATGATAGAGCAAAGCAACAAGCCAAGTGCTAATAAGAGCTTGAATTTACCTAATTCTTGGGTTTTTGCACTGTTATCAAATTGAAATGGTGATATCAATGTAATGTTACATGGATAAGAAACAAACCCGCAGAGTTGAGGATTGAACTGAAAAGATGAGGCATTGAAGTAACCAAATTGCCCAGTTTCAGGAATTCTACCAGAAAAATTATTGTGAGAAAAATCTGCAGAAGTTAAGCTCCTAATACTTCCAATTTCTTTAGGAATGCTGCGATTCAAATTATTCCAGGAAACATTCAAATAATTAAGCACGTGAATTTTCGACAGTTTACTTGGCATCGGGCCAGTTAGTTGGTTTTTGCTCAAATCCAAGTAAGTCAACAAGAAGCAGTCTCCGAACTGCGGAGGAATAATGCCAGAAAAATTGTTCATACTCAAATCAATCTTCTGAATTTGCTTCAGAAGTCCAAACTGACTTGGTATATTTCCGGTAAACTGATTACCTTTAAGAAGAAGACTTTGTAATGCAGTGAAATTTCCAATGGAGTTCGGAATCTTCCCAAACAATCGATTATTGGACAAATTTAACTGACTAAGCTTCTCAGGCTTCTTTCCTGTCTCTTCCGTTATAACTCCAGTTAGACAATTGTTCTGCAACTCTAACAATTCCAAATTTGGTAAATAAAGAAATCCTTGAGGAATTGAACCAGTAAGATGGTTTTGACCCATGCGAACTCTGATAATAGTATAGCATTCACCAAGATCACTAGGCAATGGACCGAAAAGAAAATTGTTTAAAAGAATAAGAATTTCTAGCCTCTTCCCAAAACAAAGATACCTTGGTATCAAACCAGCCAGTTTATTTGTAGAAAGATCAAGCTCACGAAGTCTTCCATTCTTTCCAAGTTTAGATGGAATTGAACCAGTGAGATTATTATGCCAAAGCTTCAAAACTTCTAAATTTGGCAGTTCTGCAATGAACTCAGGTATCTCACCATGAAGTCTATTGATGAATAGGCTAAGCAAGTTAAGCTCGTTTAAGTTTGAAAACTCTTTGGGAATTCCACCAGTTAATGCATTGTTCGATAAATCGAGCACTTTCAATTTGCTCATATTACCTAACTGGGGTGGAATAGTACCAACAAGTTGGTTTGCTTGCAAGTACAGAGTGTCTACATTTTTAAGGTTGCCTAGTTGTGGAGGTATCTCACCTTCTAATCCACAATTTGAGAGATCAAGATGGACCAAATCGATTAACTTACTAAGCTCGGCAGGGATACTACCTTCAAACTCATTAAAGTAGCCTAAATAGAGTTGTTTTAGGGTAGTAAGATTACCTAACTCGCGAGGTATGTAGCCCTTAAGACTGTTTCCTGACAGTGAAAGATAGTTGATTTCTTTGAACTCGCCGTAGCTTCTTGGAATAGACCCAGAAAAATAATTACCGCCAAAGTCTAGATGACATAATATTGGCAAGTTTGTTACTCCATGAGGAAGTGAGCCAGAGAAGTTATTGTTGTATGCATCCAAAACCTGCAAACTCTTCATTGAACTGAAATTCCAGGACAATGTACCACTGAAATTGTTGTTTGATATGTTTAGATAAATGAGGTTTGATAATGTGGTTATAGCAAAAGGCAATTCACCAGATAAGTTGTTATTGGCAACAGAAATGTAGTTTACGGTTTTGAGGTTGGCAATGGTTGGAGAGATTGTGCCTGAAATATTATAGCTTGACATGTCGAGCGTGATAACGAAGCTGCTCGTGTTGTCACATTGAATCCCTTCCCATGCACAAAGAGTCGAGTAGTTTGATGAATTCCATGTAGTTGAGAGTGGTGAATCCTGTGAGTAGTAGAATGATTGTTTAAGAGAGAGTAAGATGGAAGCCTGTTTTTTGAGTGATTGGTTGCGAGAGTGACTAAGAAAAGGAAAGGAGAGAAAAAAGAAGAGAACACAGTAAAGGTAAGAAGCCATTGATGAAATGAAAATGAAGTGAAGAATGATTCACAAAGAATATATATAAAAATAAAAGAGTAGCTTTTCCTTTCTCTTCTTTTTTTGGAAGAAAAGCAAAAGCATTCAAGTGCAACAAAAGTAAAGAAGAGGTATTTTGAAGATGAATGCACTGATAGTTTTGCTCTGGCTGAAAGAATATATTTACATAAATGCCACTGGCAAGCATTGTTAGAGTGCATTAAGTTTCTAGGTAGGGTAGTAGGGATTTTATGTGCATGGACTTGATTTGAGAGTTAATCATTTGGAGAATGATGTGGGTCTCCTAATTTGCATGAGAAAAAAGAGATGGGAACATTATTGATGAACTTCAATGATTTAACCTCAATCATATGTTAGAGGGTCTGGGAGAAGCATCATACTAGATGTCCTTTTTTTATGAGATCAGTCCACAGGATCAATCTTGAATCGAGGCAAGCCTTAGCCTTAATGGAATTAGAGGTGATATACCCATGCTAATTGTTTGAAACATGACACAAATTTCAAAATATATTAATTGATCAAAGTGATTTCATTACCATCATAAAAAGTGTGTATGCTTGACATGGCTCATCCTTGGGTTTTATCATTAAAGAGAATATATAGTGGCTATGCTGGTTGGCTCTATAGTTTCAATGTTTCTTGTTTCCAGTTTTTTATTTTTTTAATAAACATCGACCAGTGAAACGAACTCGACATTGCTATTAGGCAGATAGTTACAAATGGTCGCAGGCATTGATGGATTCAAGTGAAGGTCAATGAAGGTGGTGGCCTTCACTGAAATTTAATTCATCATATTTTGTTAATTCAACCCACTCCCATAGCCCACATCAAAATAAATTCACTATTCAGTCCTCACTACCATTTAGTTCTCCATACTCAGCGCTTTCTAATATTCACAAGGTTTTCAAAATGGAATTTAAATCGTAAATCGCAAAGTTAAATTTTAAATCGAAACGGGTTTTAAATCGTTGATTCAAATTAAAAGGTTTGTATGCATTTTGAAGTTGATTTTCTGTTTGAACTTCACCAATTGAACTTAAACATAATTTTCTCTCTAATTCCCTTTTCTATTTTGATTTTAAAACATTATAAAAAGAATCATGAATCTACACAAGCATATCAAATATGTTAGTATGAGTTGATTGTGTTTTTTAATGGTTTTAACCTAGTCTGGATCATAATGTAAATCAAATCAGTAAGAAAGAGATCCAATCTAAGTCGTTATTTAAATTGTAAGATTTTAAGATTTTTGACAACGATCTGCATGACCACTAAAGCTAATAAGAAAAACTTTGGTATGTGTTGATTATCAAAGTTTTGATATAATTTGTTATAGTCTGTGTCATATGTGCTACATATCAACAATTTAATGTGCTAGCTGCACTAAAGGGGGTTTTATGATTCCGATCGGTCTCCTCTCATTTTTGTTAAAAAAAGAAACATTTTATACACTTTCTGACTTTTGATACATATGTTACTTTATCATGTAACATTATCAAATATCCAAAGAGTTTGTATCATGCAATCACGAACCAATAACATTATATGTTTGACTCACGAACCTTTGTAATATTTATTTCGGAATAAGTTGACATTTGAAAGGCTCTCCCAACGTAGATAGTTCTTCCAATTTGTTTTGGTTCCTAATTACTTAACTGGGAAAATTGATAGCTGAAAATTGTTGTCCTAACAACATCATAATTTGTCTGCATAAACCATGTCAGTGTACGAGAATCTACAGGCCATAATTTCCAATTGCTTGGAAGTAAATAACTAAGTCATGAAATAAGATTTCCACATACAATGAAGAAAGATGACTGCTCTTATGCCATTTCACTTTATTCATGAGATGCACTTTCACTGTGTCCAATAACTATATATCAACACAAAAGCAAAAGAGGACAACGCTAATTCAAAAGAATCCACTCGGTTTTCCTGTTTGGAAAAAGGAAGAAAAAAGAAGTAAACTTTGTTTAAATAAAATGAGAAAGAGAGCTTTTTCTTCTTCTTTTTCATGAACCGAATATTTCTTCAAAACAAATAATCTCTTAATATTCCACAACTAAGCAACTCAACCATCGTTGCATAATATTCAACATAATTATGTGACATTAAATCAAAGGCAAAGATAAAGCTAACATGCAAAAAAAACATCATTATGTTACCTAAACAACCGAAAACAAAGAAAGGAAACAATTAGAGCACAAAAAGTTACTTGAAGGTTTAACAAAAGTAAAATAAATGAATAGTGATTAGGGTCATAACCTGCAGTAATTCACAGCTGCTATGACTGACACACGGAGTGTCTGTTTGGAACATTACGGCAAACATTCGATAGGCGCTTCATCCCAAATGAATGCAGACCTGAAACAACAACGTTTACTTTTAAATTTGTGAGCATATGGTCCAATAAAGAAACATACAAACGACTAAATTAGAAAAGTATAGATGGCTTATAAGTAATCGAGGAAGGTGATTGAACAACTCTGCAAACGTTACATGAAACCGGTCTTTGAACGTGTCGACGATTAAAAAGCGAAAAACAAATACTAACTGCTTTGATACTTTGTTGCTGTTCACACACCCATTTAGACTACTAACCATCTTTAAAAATTAATAGATTGTATTATTTTTAACCTACTTCCTACCACTACTTTATTTCTTTTCACTCAGTCAATAATAACTCTCTTCTCCTCTTCTCAAACAACGTAAATTCTCAAATATCAAACTCTAAATCATAAAAAAAAAAAAAAAAATTGGGTTGAGTAGAGGATGGAAGATAAAGACAAAAAAATCATGCTCCATAATTTATTCTTTTGCTATAGAATTTTTTTTGAAGGGTTTTGTATTAATTTTTGTAGGAGTTTTCTTTCACCCTTCTCTCTACTTCGAGTTTGGAAGACATTAATTTCGATGACGTTGTAATAGAGAATGACATTGTAAGTTATTGAATTAAAGGGTTTTCTTCATACAACAACAATTTATATGTCAAAATTTACAAAAATAAAAATCATTTTAATTATTTTATTTGATTTTTGTAGAAAGATAATGTGATTTACAATAAACTTGATAACTATGTTGATGATAGCAATAGGCCACAAAATGATCGGTCAAATGTCGTTGAAGACACAAAAGTTGATTTGTCAGATCATTTTACAACAGATGAAGTTGTTTGTACTTAACTTACAATCACTATTTTTCATGTAAAACTGGAAGTTTGTTAAGTTTTTTTTGTTTTGTTAAATGATGTGATTTCAGGTATTTGATTCGCAGAACGCGCTGATTTGATGTTGTAAAACAACAGGGAAAACGTTGAATGCTGTTGTAAAGCGATTCGATGGTGTTAATCGGCTGATTGGACGCTTGAAATTGCGTTGATAATTTAGGGAAATCTTCAAGCTTGTCGAGCGATGGAGAAAATTTCAGGAAGAAGACGTTTTTTTTGTTGGAACGATGAAGAATTAAAGGCAGAGGTGGTAGCCGATTAGAAATTGAATAATTTAGGTGGTGTAAAGAAGTAGAGAGACACAAAAAAGAGGTGATCTTTAGTATACGTGGTCAGTAGTCTAAATGGTGGTGTGAATAGCAGCACACTTGATATATTTTTATTTTTATTTTTGGGTGCTATTATTGACACTCCAACTATTATTAAGGGGGGTCATTTTTTAAAAACACCCCACTTTTGAAAAATTGTTAAGGGACTTCTCAAACATATTATTTCACACTACTCAATATTCCTGGATTGCCCCTTTAAATTAGATTAAAAAACTTATTCGATAAGAGAAACCGAATTAAAATAAGCGGTTCCTCACCACTGCATCGACTGTAGCACGTAATCAATTATAGTTATATTCGACAGTGATATGTCGAAGATTAATAATCATTTTGGTGCATTGACTCCATAATTATAAAATTTGACATATTTATGTCGACAAAAAAAAAAAAAAAAAAAAAAATTGTTCGATCCTATTCTTCCGAAAACGCTTATCCTTTAGGATTTAAAAAAAAACTGATATATGCGAATCGAAAAAAATTACTACGGCCTTTGCAAAATTTGTTAAGGTAAAATTACCTTTATTTGTTAAGGGGCTAAATCGGTAATAAGGTAAAATTACCTTTTTTGTTTAGGGGCTATTTTCCTCGTTGGTACTCCCCTTAACAATTTTTGAGAAAAAAAAAATTTGGTCCTCCCTTAACAATATTTGGAGTGTTAATAACAACGCCCTTATTTTTCATTTATTCCTTAACCACATATAACAGATTATATGGTGGAAAACTGTCTAAGGAGGGGTTGTTCTGAGTGATTCTTGACATCTTATGAAGTGGGACAACTGAAGACAAAAAGCAAATTCTATTCAAACCACAAAAACTGCTGAGTTGCCTAATTAAATTAAAAAAAAATCAGAAATCCCTCTGTTTTTCTGAGTTGCCCCCGTCTTTTTCAAAAAAGACAAAAATGAAATGCACCATCTTTTAAAAAAAAGACAAAAATACCTTTTCTCGCAATGCTATACGTACCACGCAGTGCAATTGCGTGATACATGAAGAAACCTCGCACAACGGCTACGTGGTTACCTAGACTACCATGCAGTGCCACTGCATGTCACATGAAGGAATCTCGCTGTTGCAGTGCGAGATAATCTGAAGTTATGAAAAAAAGATAGAAGAAGGGCAGTTTCATCATCAAAATTCTTCATTCAAGTTGGGGGGCAACTCAGCAGTTTGGGCGGTTCGAATAGAATTTGACAAGACAAAATCACTTTTTTAAATATCCCTTCATGCACTTAGCTCCATCCGTTCTCGCCCTGCAATATGTTATTTCTACCCCGATAATTTTAAAAAATAATCTTCGCTCCAGTTTCCTCTTTTCCTACCTTGTTTATTCCTTAACTACCCTTGTTTTTTCATTATCTATGTTTATTTTCTTTCTTTTTTACTTCCTTTTATATTTTTTGTTTCTCCATCAAAACCCTAGCAACTTTACAATCTATTATCTACAATGAAAAAGATGCAAATAATAAGGAAACAAATATGTGGAAGGAAGACCAAAATAGTGGCATCATAACGGTTTTCGAAAATTTAACAACGATTTTACTGAGTTACATTCGAGGATAGGGTTGATTAAATCAACTCACCCTTAAATGTTGGTTAATTTCGGTCAATGTCACGGTGAAGAGCAATTAGAATTATTAAATATATTTAACAAAATACGTAATTAATAATTTAAGGGTAAAATTGGAATTAGTAATTTAATATTTTGAATGTGGAGTGAAGAGTAATTATTGGGGTGCTAATAGACACAACCACACTTGTATGATGTTTATTTGCCCTTCCTACTCGTTTAGACTAACATATGAGTTCCTGCTCATTTAGTCAAACAAATTAGTGCGGTGAATTAAGATAATTCATCTTCTATGAAACAATGGAATCGAGATTAATATTCCTAGCGCATCTCGTCCCTCTCAGAGCCAACCGATCACTTCCTCTAACGAGCAAGTCAACTTCGTTCACCACTTACACTTGGTCAACAGGTGGAAGGACATGCTTCGCGCCTGGAAGCAAATTATGGAATAGTGCTGACTAACAAGTAAACGAATGAATGTGGCGTAAGTGAACGGAATGCCCCTATATGTTTTTTGACAAATTATTCTAGAATCCGATTCAATAAAAAATGCCGGCGATTTCCGTTAATCTCACGTACGGTTCTAAAGCGAAGATTTTTTAATAAAATAAATGAATGACTGTAATGGATGTCAGCTCAATCCAAAGGAAATTATGCGGATGCTTTATAGAATTATTATAAAGCTACGCGATCAGAAATTGATCCCTATGATTGAGCCAATACGTAAGTTTCATAAGGGGACTCGAGTTGGCTATCATGAGACAAATGATATTCTTTCTAAAAGAGTGCTCTGCTCTTCCCACTTGTGGATAGATAGGGAAGGGCAAAGGCCTTTGGTGTTCCTTCCAGTCAAGAATTGGGGACTCACAATCACTAACCAATATATTTCTCATTCTCATGTCTTTTTTTGTTCATGATTCTATATTATCGTGTCTTAGGCGTAGAGGAACCCCACCAATCCATCCCGAACTTGGTGGTTAAACTCTACTGCTATGACGATACTGTTGTATATAACGGTGTTGTATACACAATTATATGATTTTTTGTTTGATGATAACAACCAAATATATATTATTAGATATGTGTTTGTAATTATACTGTTTCATATATTACACAACATACATGAATATAATATTTCTATTTAAATAAAATACAACTGTACAGAAATTTAAATATTCAGAGTATTTTATTTAAATAGAATATTTTATTTAACTATTCAAACAGTACAAATTTTCAGAACTCCACTATTTGTACAACACACTGTAATTCACTGAAATACATTTCTTTCCACTTTCAATTTCATACACAGCTTCATAGCTATATCACTCATCACTCAGTTATACAGTTTCACTAATACACTTTGACACTTTTACATTTCACCGACACTGTTTTTTCTTCAGTCTTCTGTCTTCACAGCATCCTCACAGTCAGTCCAGTCTTCATACCTGTCACATGAAAACAGAAACACACAGTACACTGCAACACGAATAAAACTGAACAAATGCAAATATAAATTTATTTTTAAATTTTATTTGCCTCAGAATTTCGGTGTGTTTCTCATCATTTTTCATGACTTGATCTGATTTATAAAAACAATCAATCTGTGTCTAGACAGCTTGTGATATTCACAGTGATACACTGTAAATACCACAAGGCAGACAACATGTATATATATAGTACAGGGACAGGAAAACTCGTCTGATGGCTGCATGTACACACGTGCATATATATACACGTGTGCACTGCCTCGCCGATCAGTGTGCAACTGAGGAGTAGCCACGTGGACCTGCTCGACTCAGTGCACAAGCAAGGGACAGTACAAAGTCAACATGAAGCCAAAAATACAAAAAGTCAAAACAGCAAGTCCATGAAGCAAGTGACTCAGCATGTTCTCAAGTTCAAGTCAAGGTGACAAAATGGTGCATGTACAAATGGTGATAAAAATGCAAGTGTACAAAGTTGAAGTAGCTAAGCAAAGATGCCAAACAACAATAGGATAAACAAGCATGTGTGAATCAAGCCAAAGCAAGTGTGATATTTGCAGTGCATGCTTACAGAAGTGGCAAGACATTTACAAGTTTTCAATGAAGTCGAGTACAAACAGGTGAAATTTAACATCATGGTTAAGAGAGTCAAGTTCAAGTTTTCATGTGCAGTGTAAAGCTAGACAGGTCAGTGCACAATCAGATCATGGTGCACAGAAATGGGTGCAGCCAACATGAATTGACCAGGTGCAACAATTCAGATCAGTGAGTAAAGAAGGGTACATGCAGGTGGATACAACAATGTTTCGAGTGTACGGCAAATGGTAGTGGCATGACTCAGAGCATGAATGTAGAAACAAGACATGGTGCAGATGCAAATCACAGCAGCTACATGTATGTACATATGTGACAGTGGAAATGCAAAAATTCATGTTGAAGTTCAAGTCAGATTCCTCATGTTTAAAGCTACATGTTCAAATTCAGTTTAGCAAGCATGGCTGAATGGTGAAACCAATTGTATGCAAGTAAATAGCAATACAGTTCAAGACTCAAACATACATGTGCAAGGAAGTTTCAAGCATATATAATGAAAGCAGCAATTAAGGTATGCAAACAAGTGACAAAAATGTTTGTGGGAATATATGGAAATTTAATTTCCAGTTTTTAACAAATCATCGGTGATCAAATTAAGGCAGAAATCATGCAAGAACATTCAAAGCCAAGACATTGTTTCAGTCGAGCAATCCTATTCAACATTTCATCAACTCAAATCAGGAAACAAAAGATTTCAGAAAATCAATTTTCTACTTTCCAGTTTTTACTCAAATCATTTCTTTCCTGTTTTTCAATCGTACAACAATTTAGAGTGGGCCACAAATCAATTAATATGATTTTCCAGAAATGCAAATTTACATATGTGCAAGTTTGGCATGTTCTTAAAAAAGAAATCATGTGGGTCACGGCATCATTCATGAATCACATTTTCATAAAGGCCAAAATAAATCAGGAAACCTTTTAATGCCGAAGTCAATTAATTGAGGCAACAAAAGCCGAGAATCAGAAGAGGAAGCCGCAAAAAAAAAGAATCAGGGACAATTTTCAAAGGGAAAACAAATGGAAAGATCAAGAAATTAGTTTCCTGTTTTTGACAAGCAATTAAATTTCAATTTTCCAGTATTGCCATATTCAATCAAAGCCGAGATCTTTTAAATTCAAAAGGGGCAAGTTTCATTCAAGAATCTGTCACGCAAGTGCAATCAAAACCGAGAATTCAAAGCAGGGAAACCGACGCAAATCAAGCCAAGTCACGTTATTGAAATCAGAGTATTTTTAGGATTCTATAATCCTATATGAACACCAATCATCACTGGCGATTCAATCATCGAAAATCCAAAAACCCACAATATCGAAAAACGCAGCCAAAAATTCAAGGAGAAAATCAGACAAATCATATCTTAAAACACTCACCAAGTTTTCGATCATAACCACATCCAAATCGAAGTACAAAAGCCATGCATAGTTTCGAAGCAGCAGAGATTTAACTCCAGAAGCATACGTTCGAGATTTGGAGTGTAGAAAACCCTAACTCCCAAATTAGAGAAAGCCAACGAAGAAGAATCACATAGCCACAAAGACGTGAGCCTCAGTTTCTTCAATTCCAGAAGCCATCGAATTGATTTGAGGGAGTTTTCAGAAACCCTAGTTCAGAGCGTCGGCCGCCATTTTTTTTGTAGAGAAACAAGGGTTTGCAAAGAAGTAAAGAAGTGGGCCGGCCATTTTTTCAAGTCCAACATTTCAAGTGAAAAAGGGGATGACCCCTTATCCTTTAAACTCTTTTAATCCTTAGGGTTTCTTTTCCTTTTTTTTTTGTATTGTTGTAATCAGTAAAACAAACGAACAGTTTCCTAGAGTCTGTAAAATTCTAGGGGTTTCAGTCAGGGTGTTGACTGACAGTTGACAGAGTCTGTAAAATCTGGGCTACTGGTTACGGGGTTGTAATAAGGGGAAATCTGGTCGAGGGGATATCGATCAGTCTACGGTTTTGAGCGTAGGGTTAGAATAGGAGCGAGAGTCGCGAGTGTACATGGTCTTGTATGCGGGATCTGTTCTATCACCTAGTAGAAACCTTAGGAATGCAGCAGTAGGCAGGGTTTTGCCGAAGCTGGGTATCTCTGTATGTTATTTTCTTTCTGCACTTTTATTTCTGCTGCGTTCTGTGATTTGATTATTATTTTAATATCCTGTCAGATTTTTAATTCAGTTAAAAATTGTAATTAACCCTATTCACCCCCTCTAGTGTTAATCTAGATCCAACAAGTGGTATCAGAGCAGGTATTTTCTGTTAACTCTAGAGAAATGGTGAATCCTTGTTGTCAGTCTTCTGAGAGTCAGTCCAATAATATTCCAATGATTTTCAATGGAACAGATTTTCAAATTTGGAAATCAAAATTCGAATTATATTTAAAGTCTGTAAATTTTGAATATTGGAATATGATTGAAAGTATGGGAGACATGTTAGATAAGAGGAATAAGGTTTTAAATGCTCGCGTTATGCATATTATTTATTCTTTTCTTGGTAATAATCAATTAAAACTTATCTCTCATTGTTTGACTGCGCAGGATATTTGGAAAACTCTTGACAAGGTGTACAGAACAGACAACAATTGCTCAAAACCCCACAAGGACAACTCAAGTTCAGAACTGTGCTTGACTGGATTAACCAAGGATGAATCAGACGATGGAGACTCAACAGATGATGAGACAGGAGGTTATTCATATGAAGATTTAGTTCATTTTTGTACTGAATTAACAAAAGCTGTAGTCTCAAATTTAAAAATAAATCTCTAAAATCTGAAAAACTTGAGTTGATTACCAAAAATAACATTTTGGAATTAAAACTTGAAAATATCAAGAATTTAGAAAACTCCGACTGCAAAGATTGTTTCAAATTCAAAGCTGATTTAGTTCATCAAAATGAAGATCTCAAAAGACTTGAAAATGAAATCATAATTTTAGAAGAAAATGAGAAAGAACTAATTTGTAAAAACAATTTTTTGCAAAAGGAATTGGATAATTTCAGGATGTCTGAAGATTCCAAATTTGAAAGAGAGAGCCTGTTGAAAACCGAATCTATTTTGAAAGAACTTGAAGAGGAGATTGAAAAATTCAAGTGTTCTGAAAAACAAATTCAGTTTGAATCTGAGATTTTTGAATCCAAGACCAAAATTAAACTCCTTGAAAATGAAAATTTGCTTTTGAAAGAAAATGATACTGAAAGGAGAAAGATCAGTATTAATCGTTGTTCAGATCTAATGAAAGAAAATTCTGATCTTAAATCCAAAATCAACGATCTTGAATTGAGCTTAAAGCGTTTTTCAACCGGTGAAAAATCTTTTATTATGTTGTTGAAAAATCAATTTTCTACGGGAAATAAATGTGGTCTTGGTTTTGGGAAATCAAATGCTTCTGAAAATTTGAATTCATGTGAATTGAAAAATCCTTCAAACTGTTTTGGAAAGAATCGATTTGAAAATTTAAACTCTGAAAATTTCAAAGGATTTTTGAATCCAAATCGTGATGTGAAATCGGTTTATAATAATTCATCTAGACAATCCTAGACCCCAAAAAGAAGTAAAACAAACTTCGTTAAATTCAAACGAATTTGGGTTCCAAAGGGTACAAAGATAAATTCGGATGGATTGTTATATAAACAAGTTTGGGTGCCGAAAGTTGTTAACAAAACTTTGAGTGGTTTTACTAATTTTGTTAGACCACTCGATTCTCTAAACTGTTAGGTACCAGAGGTGGCTGAGGAACTGCTAGGCAAAAGAGATTTGGATTAAAGCTGCTCAATACTTCTGTAATCATGTACAGTTCCTTAGCCAAGACTGTTTGAGTTAGAGATTCTGTTTCACATTGGATTCTGGTATGATCTCTAGACTCACCTTTGTGTATTCTCTTTGTTTTTATTTTATGCATTTATTCCTTCCTCTACTCCTTCTGTTTTGGTTTTTTATTTGACACTGCCATATTCTTCTTAGTATGTACTTCTTCCAGTTGCAGAATTCACGATTTTCTGGAAATTTGCTTTATTTGTATAAAACCATTGTGTGTTAATCATTTCCGGATCCTGAATTTGAACTTGTATATATCTGCAATTGTTTTGAAGTTCATTTTCTGTTTTCTGAATTCCTAACGGTGTTGACGTATTCTTGTTATATCTTGAACACTGTTAATCTGAATTCTAAATTGTTTTGAAGATCTGAAATTATTCTTGTACTTGTCAGTGATACTTGTGAAAACTCTTTGAAAATCCGGTCTTAAATTTCATTGTAAGTTCATGATTATTTATTTCGAATATCTGTTTGTTTAAAATCATTTGAAATTATCGATTTACTAAATCACACACATATCTCGAATCAAAAATTTATAAATTGGTGTGATTGATTTATTAAATCCTGATATTTTCATATTTCTTCAAATGATTTAAAATAAATGGTATTTTTAATCTTAAATCGTGAATCATATTCTATGACCATCAGAAATGTCTTGACAAGTGTGTTTTTTTGAAACTATTTTGGTGCTGCTCTGATACTGTTTTGAAAAATGGTTGTTTTGGATTCATGCTGCTATGATTAAAAGAAGTTGACTTGAAAATATTTGTTGATGAATTCTTGATTTGTTAACCGTGTCTGCTTAGGCCTTGTGATTAAGACTCTGTTGTTTGAGATATTTTTGTTCGTCTCTAGTATCACTTTTAAATCCTCATGTATAGAGACTACAAGTGGTATCAGATTAGGAAGTGCTGAATTGTGTTTCCATATTCTCATCATGTATATATTTCTTAATTCCCCATGTCTTGATATTGACCTTAGAAAATTCCTTGTGACTGCATGCCTTGATAAATGTTTGTTTGCTGCTCTGATACATGTGCATAATCTGTTATCTTGTCTCCAGTATCTTGTTCAAATCCTCATTAATAGAGACACCAATTGGTATCAGAAGTGCTGTTTTTATTTGAATATATATATATTTTTTTCTCTTATCCTGTATAGCTCTTCATATTTCTCTTGTAATTGATTTTCAATTCTAAGATTATTTATTGATTATTCATTCAAAAAAAAAAATTTGAAATCAATATCCATATTGAACTGTATTTATATTTCATCAAAATAATTAACAGATTTTGAAATTATGATGAATTATGACTGCATTATATTTCACAACAAGAGGAGATTTTATTTTAATTTTTCATGATGGTTGAACGTTTATTATAATATCATTGAACTGGCAATAATTTCACGTCCATTCTCATTATCTATCATCCGTCTGCCATCCATTATGATTTTGTATAAATATGGAGAGTTAATATTTTTTAGAATTTTTTTTTAATAAACAGTGAAAATATTTGTGATGGAATTGTGGTTATGTTATCATTCAGAATTAGTGAAAATTGAATTTTTTCAATGATCCCGGTACAGTTGGTCATATTTCATAATATTATTAATTTAGAAATTTATTTCACAGTCCATTCCTGTACCTACCTCATTTTCTATCATCCATATATTGGTTTTATATATATTGAGGAGTTTTTTTTTCTTTTTAAAAACTGAAATGAAAAACATATATAATAAATATATAAGTGTGTCTCTAACCTCATTTAAAAATCCAAGCTCTGGTTATGCATGGTTATGAGATTACTTATATTTAAGCTGCGACTGACCTCATTTAAAAATCCAAGCTCTGGTTATGCGTGGTCAGGGTGCTCTTAAATAAAAATAAAAGAAAAGGGAAAATGTGCTATAAATTGAAATAAATCTAAATTTCTCCTCGGTATATAAAAACCAGCCTAACAATCCATTTTCTAACTTGTGAAATGTGTTAATATTTTATGACATATTATGATTTGTTGATTGATAGCTATTGGGATTTGAGATTATTCGTTTTTGTCACTTAAGTTGGATTTATAACTATAGTCTAAATCCATCACTGTATTTTGGGATTTACTTTTATAAAATTCTTTTGGAAAATAATTGGAAAGCATTCATATTTTGAAACTCTCCCCATTTTATATAAAATTCATCGTAAATCCGTCATTCTCTAAAATGTGAAATATGCCACCTGTTCTCAGAATATTATGATTTTTGTTTGACTGATTGAGATTTATGATGATCACTCTTCCTCCTATGCTGAAATTACATTTTTTAGTCATTTTCATCTGTATTTTAAAACTCTGTATCCTTTTGATGATAACAAAAGGGGGAGAATGGGTTAGATTTTGATTTATAAGTGAATATTCTATAAATATTCTTAATTTTGAAAATTTATTATTATTCATACATTTCACTCATGCACAGTTAAAGGGGGAGTTTCTGTTGTAGGGGGGCATTCAAGTAGGGGGAGTAATATTTTTTTTTTCAAAACACATTTATGCTCAAAATCTTATATTTGTTTGTCATCATCAAAAGGGGGAGATTGTTGTATATAACGGTGTTGTATACACAATTATATGATTTTTTGTTTGATGATAACAACCAAATATATATTATTAGATATGTGTTTGTAATTATACTGTTTCATATATTACACAATATACATGAATATAATATTTCTATTTAAATAAAATACAACTGTACAGAAATTTAAATATTCAGAGTATTTTATTTAAATAGAATATTTTATTTAACTATTCAAACAGTACAAATTTTCAGAACTCCACTATTTGTACAACACACTGTAATTCACTGAAATACATTTCTTTCCACTTTCAATTTCATACACAGCTTCATAGCTATATCACTCATCACTCAGTTATACAGTTTCACTAATACACTTTGACACTTTTACATTTCACCGACTCTGTTTTTTCTTCAGTCTTCTGTCTTCACAGCATCCTCACAGTCAGTCCAGTCTTCATACCTGTCACATGAAAACAGAAACACACAGTACACTGCAACACGAATAAAACTGAACAAATGCAAATATAAATTTATTTTTAAATTTTATTTGCCTCAGAATTTCGGTGTGTTTCTCATCATTTTTCATGACTTGATCTGATTTATAAAAACCATCAATCTGTGTCTAGACAGCTTGTGATATTCACAGTGATACACTGTAAATACCACAAGGCAGACAACATGTATATATATAGTACAGGGACAGGAAAACTCGTCTGATGGCTGCATGTACACACGTGCATATATATACACGTGTGCACTGCCTCGCCGATCAGTGTGCAACTGAGCAGTAGCCACGTGGACCTGCTCGACTCAGTGCACAAGCAAGGGATAGTACAAAGTCAACATGAAGCCAAAAATACAAAAAGTCAAAACAGCAAGTCCATGAAGCAAGTGACTCAGCATGTTCTCAAGTTCAAGTCAAGGTGACAAAATGGTGCATGTACAAATGGTGATAAAAATGCAAGTGTACAAAGTTGAAGTAGCTAAGCAAAGATGCCAAACAACAATAGGATAAACAAGCATGTGTGAATCAAGCCAAAGCAAGTGTGATATTTGCAGTGCATGCTTACAGAAGTGGCAAGACATTTACAAGTTTTCAATGAAGTCGAGTACAAACAGGTGAAATTTAACATCATGGTTAAGAGAGTCAAGTTCAAGTTTTCATGTGCAGTGTAAAGCTAGACAGGTCAGTGCACAATCAGATCATGGTGCACAGAAATGGGTGCAGCGAACATGAATTGACCAGGTGCAACAATTCAGAGCAGTGAGTAAAGAAGGGTACATGCAGGTGGATACAACAATGTTTCGAGTGTACGGCAAATGGTAGTGGCATGACTCAGAGCATGAATGTAGAAACAAGACATGGTGCAGATGCAAATCACAGCAGCTACATTTATGTACATATGTGACAGTGGAAATGCAAAAATTCATGTTGAAGTTCAAGTCAGATTCCTCATGTTTAAAGCTACATGTTCAAATTCAGTTTAGCAAGCATGGCTGAATGGTGAAACCAATTGTATGCAAGTAAATAGCAATACAGTTCAAGACTCAAACATACATGTGCAAGGAAGTTTCAAGCATATATAATGAAAGCAGCAATTAAGGTATGCAAACAAGTGACAAAAATGTTTGTGGGAATATATGGAAATTTAATTTCCAGTTTTTAACAAATCATCGGTGATCAAATTAAGGCAGAAATCATGCAAGAACATTCAAAGCCAAGACATTGTTTCAGTCGAGCAATCCTATTCAACATTTCATCAACTCAAATCAGGAAACAAAAGATTTCAGAAAATAAATTTTCTACTTTCCAGTTTTTACTCAAATCATTTCTTTCCTGTTTTTCAATCGTACAACAATTTAGAGTGGGCCACAAATCAATTAATATGATTTTCCAGAAATGCAAATTTACATATGTGCAAGTTTGGCATGTTCTTAAAAAAGAAATCATGTGGGTCACAGCATCATTCATGAATCACATTTTCATAAAGGCCAAAATAAATCAGGAAACCTTTTAATGCCGAAGTCAATTAATTGAGGCAACAAAAGCCGAGAATCAGAAGAGGAAGCCGCAAAAAAAAAGAATCAGGGACAATTTTCAAAGGGAAAAACAAATGGAAAGATCAAGAAATTAGTTTCCTGTTTTTGACAAGCAATTAAATTTCAATTTTCCAGTATTGCCATATTCAATCAAAGCCGAGATCTTTTAAATTCAAAAGGGGCAAGTTTCATTCAAGAATCTGTCACGCAAGTGCAATCAAAACCGAGAATTCAAAGCAGGGAAACCGACGCAAATCAAGCCAAGTCACGTTATTGAAATCAGAGTATTTTTAGGATTCTATAATCCTATATGAACACCAATCATCACTGGCGATTCAATCATCGAAAAACCAAAAACCCACAATATCGAAAAACGCAGCCAAAAATTCAAGGAGAAAATCAGACAAATCATATCTTAAAACACTCACCAAGTTTTCGATCATAACCACATCCAAATCGAAGTACAAAAGCCATGCATAGTTTCGAAGCAGCAGAGATTTAACTCCAGAAGCATACGTTCGAGATTTGGAGTGTAGAAAACCCTAACTCCCAAATTAGAGAAAGCCAACGAAGAAGAATCACATAGCCACAAAGACGTGAGCCTCAGTTTCTTCAATTCCAGAAGCCATCGAATTGATTTGAGGGAGTTTTCAGAAACCCTAGTTCAGAGCGTCGGCCGCCATTTTTTTTGTAGAGAAACAAGGGTTTGCAAAGAAGTAAAGAAGTGGGCCGGCCATTTTTTCAAGTCCAACATTTCAAGTGAAAAAGGGGATGACCCCTTATCCTTTAAACTCTTTTAATCCTTAGGGTTTGTTTTCCTTTTTTTGTATTGTTGTAATCAGTAAAACAAACGAACAGTTTCCTAGAGTCTGTAAAATTCTAGGGGTTTCAGTCAGGGTGTTGACTGACAGTTGACAGAGTCTGTAAAATCTGGGCTACTGGTTACGGGGTTGTAATCAGGGGAAATCTGGTCGAGGGGATATCGATCAGTCTATGGTTTTGAGCGTAGGGTTAGAATAGGAGCGAGAGTCGCGAGTGTACATGGTCTTGTATGCGGGATCTGTTCTATCACCTAGTAGAAACCTTAGGAATGCAGCAGTAGGCAGGGTTTTGCCGAAGCTGGGTATCTCTGTGTGTTATTTTCTTTCTGCACTTTTATTTCTGCTGCGTTCTGTGATTTGATTATTATTTTAATATCCTGTCAGATTTTTAATTCAGTTAAAAATTGTAATTAACCCTATTCACCCCCCCTCTAGTGTTAATCTAGATCCAACAGATACTATAGGGGAGGTCCTACGGAAAAATAGCTCGATGCGAGAATGATAAAAAGCTTAACACCTATTATTATTTTAATAAATATTCATTCATTTTTATCAGATGTATATAACTTTGATTATTTATTATATGAAACCAAAAAAGAAGAAATGGCAAGAATATTTTATTCGGATACAGAAAAAATTAACGAAATGGAAAACAAGACATGGATTTTGTACAATGTCATTGTACAATAATTTGAAAAGGGATGTAGCACAGCTTGGTAGGAAATTTGTTTTGGGTACAAAATGTCACGAGTTCAAATCCTGTCATCCCTCCGTATTTACCTGTTGTTTGTTTTTTACTAAGTGCATTCCCTGCCACTCTCCCTCATTCCTTACCAACATGCTTCATCCCCTCCAACTGAAGTATCGCATCGACAGTCCCCTCCTTAAAGAGTATCTTATTGATGATAGTGACGATATTGATGATGACCTTGATACCGAGTTGCCAACTATGATGAATGCACTAACTATGTATATGACGCTGAAAATTGATCGGTCTGATACCACCCTTCAATTCGAATTAGCGGAAACAACGTCTCCTTGCATAATATGGATTCCAATCTAGCTTAAGGATTTTCTCTTTATTTCCGTTCACCATTATTGTATTTATTCTTACCTTCATACTAAGATCGAGATATTCTATTAGACATAGAATGTGTAGCAGCCTGCATTTTACGATCAGATCGTAAAATATTTTTATTTTATTCCATGAGGGTTGGATCATTCCAACATTTTGATATGTTGGTTATGGAGACGAGAGACATGTCCATAATTTTTACCAATTTTATTTTATGACCATTTTCCCCTTGTCAGTCTTGTACAGGGAATAACTTTTGACTGGGATCGAAT
Organism: Allium sativum; assembly: GCA_030737875.1. Taxonomy (NCBI): domain Eukaryota; kingdom Viridiplantae; phylum Streptophyta; class Magnoliopsida; order Asparagales; family Amaryllidaceae; genus Allium; species Allium sativum. Next base: position 349,721,748 of record CM060922.1, on the reverse strand, counting down.
CAGATGCAGAGATCGGTTTCATCGGAAAGTAAATGGTGTCGCCAATTCCGTAGAGTGGTCACACTAAAGATTTGGATCAGCGGTTTGGGAGAAATCGCTGTTTTAGTGTTTGACAATTTCAGTTCAGGTTTTTTTAAGCCGTTGATGGGCTGATTTGAGGAGGCTCATTAATGGGCTAGGAGAGGCTATAAATAGAGGGTAAGAGGCACGGAGAGAGGGTTACTTTTCTTCATTCTCTCATTCGTTTGAGCTCGTGATCCTCCTTGCTCAATCAAATACACCTTTCCACCACCAAAATTCTGGATTTACATAAAAGAATCGAAAATCTACATCGTTTGAAGCTAAATCTACGTCAAGTGAAGAGAGATTGCATCAAATCAAGAGGTTTGAAGCATATTCTTCGCTGTTCGGATTGAGAATTTAGCGATTTCGAGTTAATTCAAAGAATTGGTGAGTGATAAGCATCTCTCACACAGATTCGATCAAGTATATGAGTTGTTTGATCATAATTTCATCATTTTAAGTTGTTTTCACCTAGATCTACATCATGGTAAGTATATTTTCATTTGAATCACCATAGGATCTATTCTAACAACTTAAAACCGGTAATTCTTATGTTAATCCATATGTTTATACAAGTTGGATCCAATGTTTTAGTTTATTCATCGATTTATCATGATTTTGGTAAATGTTATATGATTATTAATGATAATCATCATTTTGATGTTGTTGATGATTTCATAAAGCGGTTTTTGGTTGAATTGGATGAGTTGATTTCATCGATGTTGATGTTTAGTGATGGATCTACGCAAAAGTGATGGATCTACGCAAAAGTGATGGATCTATGCAAAAGTGATGGATCTACATGAAAGTGATGGATCAACGTGAAAGTGATGGAACTGGCTGAAAGTGATGGATCGGTCAGAAAGTGATGGATTGAACAGAAAGTGATGGATCAGGTCATTTTTCTTAAGGCATTGATGACGTGGCATGGAGTTTGGGTCGTGTCTTCTTCTCTAAGAAATGCCTTAGGTCGTTTGTATGGAAGTAGCTCCAGGCCACTAGGAGGCCTTCGCGTCGTAGGAATGAACTAACGAAGAAAATAGGTCAAGAAGCGGCTTGAAGAACAAAGAAAGAAGGCCAGATCGTGGAGCCTAAGTCGGGGAGTGAATCCTAGGCCGGGACGCATACACTCAGGCTGTTGGTTTTCGATGTTGAAGCTTTGGAGGCAGGACATTGGTGCTTCGAGTAATCAGGTCGCTGGAGGAACTTAGGTCATTGGCGATCTAGTGAATGTTGGTGGATCGTTGGTAGGTCATGGGTGTGTAACGGTCTAGTCAGGTCGTTGAATTGGAACAATCTATTTAGGTCGTTAGGTCGGGTCGGTTTGTATGGTAATGCTGATGAGTTAGGTCTGGTCGTAGGGCATAGGTCGTTGGACGACCTGGTGTTGAAGGACCATTATTTGATGATTTTTGGTTCGATGATGACTTGTAACTTCGAAGTGAGTTCAAGATGGAATGTTTGAAGTGATGTGATGTGTTCGTTGATCATTGAAATGCAACGAATGCGAAGACGACTCAAGGTGGTGAGTTCATGGATAATGTTTGCTCGAGAGGGTTGCTTGAGCTATGAATAGTCATCGGGTTGGATGATTAGAGATATTGAAGGCTCAGAGATTATAGTTGTCGTAGGTTCTAGCGGGCTCAAAGTAAGGGTAAAATAGAGATGTTTAAAAGACCGATTGTATGGTCGTGTACCCTGGATATTGTTGAAAGGCCTAGATACGTATCGTTGAAAGGCGTATAGAGTTTTTGCTAGAACCAGGGTACAATTAGCCCTTGACACATGGCAGGGTTGACCGTCATATGATTAACGATGGTTTCGAAGCAGGATAGATGGTGATAACTATAGTCGTGAATGTTGGTTGTTTTGGTTGTACCATCTCATGTAGATCGTCCGACGTCCAAGGAGATATTTCTAGGGTGCTTGTCTAATGTTAGTTTAGATCTTTGGGGTTTGAGCTTGGGGGATGTTGATCTCGATTAAGATGGTTTACGTGAGATATAATTAGTTGCTATGATTGTTATTGTCTGGTTGCCTTTGATTTCCATGAATGTATTGTTGCTTTCAAATGCTTGTTTGTAAAGGCTATCACTGTTGCATGTGGGGAAGACGGGGTTTGGGTTTCTTCTCTGTTGATGTTGGTAGATTAGTTGGTTGATCTACCTATTTTCATATATTTTATTGATGTTGTTAGATAGTTGTTTTATCTCTCACTAAGACTGCTATCCGACTCAAGGTTTTATGTTCCTCTTATTACCTTGGGTTGTTCATCCGATTTTGGATGGGCGGACTAAATAGCAGGTTACACGTGATTGATCTTAATGAGGACAATGCTGCTGAGCGGTGGCGAGCAGGAGGCTGGCGTATTATTTTTCTACTATATAGTATTTGTTGTTCCATTATTTGATGTCTGACTCTGAGTGTTGTACTGCCGAGTTTTTACAAACACTTATGTTGTAATTCAAGGGTGTATGGATATTCTTTCTAGTTGTTATGGATGTTTAAGTTTCTACTGAGAAATGCTTCACTATTATAGCCTGTTGTGTATGTTCTATTATATTTTATCCTTGCGCTGTGAGTTATATGACAGGTGCCGCATTGTGTTATCTTACCTAGATGATCGTCCATAGCTGCCCGACACGTCTTTCAGTGCATTATTCCTCTTATTTAGTGCAGGAGTTATGGGCGATCATCACATTTGGTATCAGAGTTATAGTTAACAACTTTAGCCAAAGTTCGAAAACGTAATAACGTATGAGAGACGTACTTGTAGATTTCTAATCGTTGCTTACTATATATGTATATTAGTGTATAGTAATAGCGTTTGAACTCTATAGCATTTTCTCTTAAGTGGATAATCATTATATATTATAGACCTAGAATGAGTCGTCGACCATCGAGACACGCTGCTAGGGAGGAGGCTTCTACCGGAGGGGGAAATGGCGGTATACCAGACTACCCATCTATGTTCGAGGTCATGATGATAACGATCATGAGGAGGGTACTCGCTTAGGAGGCAGTGAGCGATAGATGTAGGAGTTTAATTGCAGGTACCGAGGGCTATGCACTTCGCAAAGCTGTGCAAAGACTTCACTTCTCTCAGAGGAAAGCCGTTCAAGGGAACATAGCAGACTGAAGAGGTTTAGTGGTGGTTAGATGCTTGTGTACGGATTTTTGGATATTTGGGTGTTAACGATGCAACCAAAAGGAAGCTTGCATAGAGACAATTGCAAGGGAGAGTCATGGATTAGTGGAACTCTATCACTTTGGAGACTCCGGAAGAAAAGATAACATGGGAACAGTTCCAAGTCAAGTTCTAGACAAAGTTTATCTCTACTGCTCAGAAGTCAGTTCTTTTCAAGAAGTTTGTGGAGAAAAAACAGAATGGTCGATCAGTGCTTGAGTATATTTATGATTTTTAGGACTTGTCCAAGTATGCCTGATCGTACATTGACTCTTCTTATCAGAAGAATGAAAAGTTTGTTATGGGTTTGGATACCTATATTGGGAAGTCATTGGTGGATCATCTTGACGATCCATATGAGAAAATAATGGAGAAAGCTGTTCGATATGAAAGCTTGTTTCCTAAAGAAGCAAATGTTGTCGCTGCAACCACGGAAGCTTCGAAACCATAGCAGGGTGGTAATAACAATAAGAAGAGGAAGCAGCAATAACAGAAAGGGAAGGATGGCAAGAAGAAACCTAAAAGTTAGGTGGTTTGCTACAACTGCCAACAAAAGGGCCATTTCGCTAATGCGTGTAAGAAACTAAAAGCTGAAAAAAAGTGCTTCAAGTATGGAAAACCTGAGCATGACAAGAAGGATTATCCGGAGCTAGAGAAAGGGAAACAGATAGTGAAGGCTTACGCTTTGGAAGTTGTGCCATCTTCTTCAAGAGCTCCTACTATAGAGGATAAAGGAAAACATGTCGTCGTTCAAGGTACTCTTTCAGTTAGAGGTGTTTCAATTCATGTGTTGCTTGATACTGGAGCATCCCATTCATTCATTTGTAACGATCTTGTGTGTCGCTTGGGTTTGGAACCTGAGATTTGTGATAGACCTTTGGTTGTGACTAATCTAGTTAAGTGTTCGTCCAGCCTTTGTATGCTTTGTCGTGGTTTTGTCTAATCGATTCATGGTTGCTCTTTTGTGTGTGATTGGTTTTTTTAACTTCGTTGGGTTTGGGATTATCTTGGGTATGAATTAGCTCAAGAGGTATGCGGCAAGAGTGAATTGCGAGAAGCTTGAGGTAATAGTCGAGGATGTGGAAGGGCGAAAGGATTTGATTAGATGTAAGCCCAAAAATGGTGTATTAGTGAGCTTTTTATATTCGCTTGTGATTCCACATGAAGACTTGTTATTTGCTGATCGCTAATGAGTTTGAGGATGTCTTTGAAGAAGTCAAAGGCTTGGTGCCACATCGTGAGATTAGGTTCAAAACCGGTTTGGTCGAGGCTGTTAGACCTATCATTATGCCTCTTAGGCGGATGACGCCTAAGGAACAATGAGAGCTAGAGGTGCAAGTTCATGACCTTTTAGGAAAAGGATTCATTCATAGAAGTGTATCCAAATGGGGAGCACCAGTTGTGTTTGCAACCAAGGCTGATGGTTCGTTGAGATTGTGTGTGGACTATCGTGAGCTGAACAAGGTGACCAAGAAGAACAAGTATCTGTTGTCGAGGATCGATGACTTGTTCGATCAGCTTCAAGAAGCAAAAGTGTTTTCTCAGATGGATTTACCAAAGGGATTCCGCTAGTTGAGGGTGGCAAAGGATAGTGTGTCGAAGACTTCTTTTCGGGCATCATCCGGTTTCTTCGAATGGTTGATGATGCCAAATTGGTTGACTAACATGCTGGCGTATTTTGTCAATCTTATGAATAGGATTTTCAGAGATTAGTTGAACAAGTTCGTGCTTGTGTTCGTGGATGATATTCTGGCGTACGCTCGGAATGAGGAAGAGCATAACAGGCGCTTGAGAGTTGTTTTGGAAATCTTACGAAAGCATCAGCTGAAGGCTAAGTTTTTGAAATGTCACTTCTGGAAGAGCGAAGTAAGGTTCTTAGGACATGTAGTTTCTGGAAATCGAATAGCGGTTGATCCAGCTAAGGTGGCAGCAATCCAGGACTAGGATAGATCTAATAATGCAACGGACGTGAGAAGTTTCTTTGGATTGGCAGGTTATTACTGACGGTTTATCAAGAATTTCTCCAAGATAGCTGCTCCATTAACAGGATTGACGAAGAAGAATCAGGTGTTCACATGGGATAAAAAGTGTGAGCAAGCTTTCAGAATCATGAAAGAGAGACTGATGGATGCTCCCGTTTTGACAATTCCAAATGGGAATGAGGAAATGGTGGTATACACCGATGCATGTAGTACTGGGCTTGGAGCAGTGCTGATGCAAAAGAATAAAGTTGTGGCCTACGTGAGTCAACAGTTGAAGCGCATAAAAGGAATTACCCAACTCATGATTTGGAGTTTGCAGGTATCGTGTTTGTTATGAAGATATGGAGACATTACCTGTTGGGAGTTCAATTCGAGATGTTTACGGATCACAAGTCGTTGAAGTATCTTTTCTCCTAAAAGGATTTGAATCTTCAGCAGTAGTGGTTACAGTTTCTGGCATCATATGATTTTGGTATAGCTTATACTCTTGGTAAAGGTATCGCAGTTGCAGATGCATTAATTCAAAGACACGCATTGGGAGAGATGTTTTCAGAATGAAAGATCCTCGAGTGTTTGGCGGTATTTGATTTCAGAACATGGTGTGAGTTGGAAACTGAAATGTTGGCAAGCTTATTGATATGACCTAGTCTCATCGAAATGATTGGCGAGAGACAAAAGCGAGATGCAAAGCTTGTCGATATTATTTAGAAATCGGAACCAGAGGACAAAGTGTTCGAGGTCGATCAAGAAGGTTGGCTTCGAAAGCAAGGTCTACTGGTTTTTCCTGATGTCGATGAATTGAGAGATGAGGTTCTGAGGGAATGTCATCACTCGAAGTTGATGATTCATACTGATGGTAGCAAGATGTATCAGGACATGAAGCGAGCCTACTACTGTGAAGGGATAAGATATTGAGAAGTTTATTTCCATGTGCTTGAACTGTCAGTTGGTGAAAGCTGAATAGAAGAAGCTGAGTGGATTGCTTCAGCCATTGGAAGTTCGTACATGGTAGTGGGAGCAGATATCGATGGATTTTATCGATGGACTGCCTAGAACCAGGGCAAGAAACGAAGGAATTTAGATCATCGCGGATCACTTGTCCAGAAGTGCAAGGTTTATTCCTATCAAATAGATTAGGACAACATCGAAGTTGGCTGAGCTTTATATAAAATGGATAGTTCGATTTCATGGTATCCCAAAGAACATAGTGAGTGATCGAGATCCATTGTTCACAAGTGGATTTTGGAAGAGTTTGCAAGAGACATTGGGAACAGAGTTGTGTTTGAGTACGACTTATCATCCCCAAACCGATGGTCAAACCGAGAGGATTAACCGAGATTTGGAAGATCTTCTGAGGACTTGTGTATTGGACTTCGTAGGATCATGGGAAGACCATCTACATTTAGTTGAGTTCGCGTATAATAACTATTACCAGTCGAGCATTGGGATGACACCATACGAGGCGTTGTATGGAAGACCTTGTAATTCTCCAGCCTGTTGGTTAGAGACTGGAGATAAGTTGATACTTGGGTCTGAGATGATAAGAAAAACATCGGATTGTATGAGATCGTTCGACAACGAATGAAGGCAGCCCAAGATAGTTAGAAGAGTTATGCCAATAAACATCAAAAAGATTTGGAATTCGACGTTGGTGACATGGTTTTCATGAAGATTTCGATATTGAAGCATGTTATTTGGTTCGGAAGCAAAGGAAAGTTGGCTCCAAGGTTCATTGGGCCGTTTCCGAAAGTCGAGCGGATTGGAAAGCTCGTGTATAGGTTGGACTTACCCGAGAAGATGTCGAGTGTGTATAATGTTTTCCATGTGTCGTTTCTTCAAAAGTGCGTGCATGATTCGAATGTGGTGGTATCTCCGAAGCAGTACGAAGACCTATAAGTCGAGTCCATAGTATGGAGCGAGGATGATGACGGTTTTACGTGGGAGACGGAAGAGAATATGAAGGTGACCCATCCAGATGTCTTCGTCGGTATGATCCACAAGTGGCATACCATTCTTACCCCATTTTAACTTGCACTATTGTTATTGTTGTTGTTATTATTAGAATTTTGCATGCTAGGATAAGGCTATGAATGCATGGCTTGATGGGAGCTAGTTTTGATGGTAAATTGACTGCTCATGGACGATAGACATGCGGAATTATTTGGTTACTTGTGTTTTTGCTTGGGGTTTCGGGGGCGAAATTCCTAAGGGGAGGAGAATATAACAGCAAGCATGTTATGTATCGAAGGATCGAAAATATTTTTATTTTATTCCCTAAGGGTTGGATCATTCTCATATTTTGATATATTGGTTATGGAGAAGCAAGATATGTCCATATTTTTTACCAATTTTATTTATGACCAATTTTTGCCCCTGTCAGTCTTGTACATCAAATAACTTTTGACTGGAATCGAATCAGGTGTTGATATTGTTTCGTTGGAAAGGAAATGGTGTTACCAATTCTGTAGAGTGGTCACATTAAAGATTTGGTTCAGTGGTTTGGGAGGAATCGCTGTTTTAGTGTTTCACAATTTCAGTTCAGGTTTTGTAAGCCATTGATGAGCTAATTTGGGGAGGCCCATTAGTGGACTGGTGGGAGGCTATAAATAGGGGGTTAGAGGCATGGAGAGAGAGAGAGAGAGTTACTTTTCTTCATTTTCTCATTTGATTGAGCTCGTGATCCTCCTTGCTCAATCAAATACACCTTTCCACCATTAAAATTCTAGATCTACATAAGAGAATCGAAGATCTACATCGTTTGAAGTTAGACCTACATCAAGTGAACAGAGATCGCATCAAATCAAGAGGTTTGGAGCATATTATTCGCTGTCTGGATTGAGAATGTAGCGATTTCTAATTCGAAGAATTGGTGAGTGATAGGCACCACTCACTCGCATTCGATCAAGTATATGGGTCGTTTGAACATAATTTCATCATTTTAAGTTGTTTTCACCTAGATCTACATCATGGTAAATATATTTTCATTTGAATCACCATTGGATCTATTCCAGCAACTTAAAACCGGTAATTCTTATGTTAATCCATATGTGTAAAAGTCCGCATTTTACGTATTGAAAGACCGCAAAATATTTTTATTTTATTCCTTGAGGGTTGGATCATTCTCATCTTTTGGTGTGTTGCTTATGGGGATGTGAGACATGTCCATAATTTTTACCGATTTTGTTTGTGACCATTTTACCCCTGTCAGTCTTGTACATGGCATAACTTTTAACTCAGGTCAAATCAGAGAATGAGACTTGTGCCATTGGAAAGGAATTGATGATTGCCTTTTCGTAGAGTGGTCTCAGCGGTTTGGGAGGAATCGCTGTTTTAAGGTTTTTCAGTTGGCTGTCCAGGCTTTGTAAGTCATAATGGGTTGAATGGGAGAGGCCCATTAGTGGGCTGATGGGAGGGTATAAATAGGGGTTGAGGGATATGGGAAGTGGTTTAGTTTTTCATTTCCTCATTGGGTGGACTTGTTCTCCTTCTTCCTCTAACACCTTTCAACCATTAAAAATCCAAATCTAAGGAGGGAAATCATAGATCTGCACCATTGAAGGCTAGATCTACGACTATTGAAGCAAGGATTCATTGGATCAAGGTGTTTGGTGCGAGGTGCTTGCTGTCCGGATTCCTTTTTCATTGATCTTTGCTTGTTTGGGAGAATCGGTGAGTGATTTATATCTCTCACATGAATGCAATAAAGTTTATGAGTGTTTGTGCATGTTTCTCATTAAGTTCAAGTATTTTTCCATAGTTCTATGCCATATTAAGTCCATTTTCATATTAATCACCCTATGATTTGATTTAACAAGTTTAGATAGGTAATTTCTATGCTATTTCATGTGATTATGCAAGTTAGATCCACAATTTAGATCATATGTTCATTTATTATGGTTTTTGGTGAAATTTGCATAATTTGATGATAATTGTCAATTTCATGATGCTAGTGGTTTCATAACATGCTTATGATTGTATTGGATGTATTGGATGAGTTGACTTTGTCGTATCTATCGTTTGGCGAAGTTTTGGTGGAAATTGGAGTAGAAATTATGAAGTGCAGATTTTGGGTCGCACGTAAGGGGTTCGTTCGCCCCAGGGTGTGATTTCTTGGTAAACAAGACAGAGAGTAGGCTCGAGCGAGCCAGGGAGTCATTCGGTCGAGCGAGCATGGTGTAAGGCAAGCGGACGAACGAGCCTGAAGGAAAAAGGGTTTGGTCGAGCGAGCCTATAGTAGAGTAAAGGGGTCGGTCGCTCCTATCGGGTCGGCCATGAAGCCTATAAATGATAAAGTGGCGGGTCGGTCGCTCTAAGTTGGGAGGGTCGGTCGCTCTGGTTAATTCTACCAATGTGAAGGGTCGGTCGCTCTGGCCGGTTGAGCAGTGGGTCGGTCGTACAGGGCAAATTTCTGGAAATTTATATTTTCGGGTACGACTCAGATTTGAACAAAAAGGTCTAAAAAAAATATTTTTTGGGGGCAACCCCCCGAACCCTAGCCGTAGCGGTGTAAATGACTCGGTGATGGTGTGACTTCGAAGTAAATTCAAGTAGAAAGGTTCGAAGTGTTGAATGTGTTCGTTGATTGGTGTAGAACAACGAATGTGATGACAACTCAAACGTCATGAGTTGGTGGATAATGGTTGCTTAAGGGGGTTGCTTGAGCTATGAGAAATAGTCGGGTTGGATGACAAGAGATGCGAAGGCCGAGAGATTATCGTTGTCGTAAGTTCTAGCAGGCTCAAAGCAGGGGTACGATGGGGGCATCCAAAAGACCGGTTGTAGGTCGAGTACCCTGGGTATCGTTGGAAGGTCTAGTTGTCAAGGTTGGACATGCATACGTATCGTTGAAAGGCGTATGGAGTTTATGCTAGAACTGAGGTTACCATTAGCCCTTGACATATGGCAAGGTTGGCCGTCATACGATTAACGATGGTTTCAAAGCAGGATTGGTAGTGATAGCCAGAGTCAGTCATGGATGATTAATTGTTCTATTTGTACCGTCTCATGTAGATTGTCCAACGTCGAAGGGGATGTTCCTTGGGTGTTTGTTTGATATTGGTTTAGGCCTCTAGGGCTTGTGCTTGAGGGATGTTGAATTCGATTAGGATGGTTTACATGATATCTATATAATCTGAATGTTATGAGTGCTTTACCATGATTGAATGGGTGTTCTGGTTTCCATGGATGAATGGTTAAATTGTTTATTGTAAAGGCTATCACTGTCCGATGTAGGGAAGATAAGGTTGAGTTCTTCTCTGGTGTTGTGGGTGGATTAGTATGCTTATCTATCCCTCCTCATATACTTTATTGTTGAAGTTAGTTAGCTGTTTTATCGCTCACTAAGACTGTTGTCTGACTCAAGGTTTTATGCCTCCTCTTATTACCTTGGGCTGTTCATCCGGTTGTGGATGGGCAGATTAAGTAGCAGGTTATAGGTGATTAGTGAGGACGATGCTGCTGTGCGGAGGCGAGCAGGAGGCTGGCATACCATTTTTATTACTATATAGTATTTCTGTAATTTCCCCTGTTTGAGTGCTCTATGAGGGTTGTAGTAAGGCCTTATGTACAAACTTTGGTATCAAATGGATAATTTTTCAGGATGCTGAGAAAGTTTCAAAAGATTGTTATATGATGCTTCATTACTATTACCTGTTGTATATATTATATTATACTTTATCCTTACGCTGTGAGTTCTACGACAGGTTTCGATGTTGCTTACCTACTCTAATGATCGTCCATAGCTGCCTGGCGCACCCTTCAGCATATTATTCTTCTTGTTTAGTGCGGGGGTTATGGGCGGTCGTCACATTTAGTATTAGAGCACTGGTCAACGATTTTGGTCAAAGTTCGAAGACGTAATCACGTATGAGAGACGTACTTATAGATTTCAGTTGGATGCTTACTATATATATTAGCATATATTGTAGTAACGGTTGTATCTCTTTAGCACTTTTTCTTGGAAGTGACTAATTATTCTAAATTGCAGATTTAGAGTGAGTAGACGAGAGTCAAGACACACTGCTAGGAGAGCTAATACTGGAAAAGGAAATGGTGGAAAACCAGACTACCCAGCCATGTTCGAGGCCATGGCAGCAGTGATCATGAATAGGGTTCTCACTCCTGTGGCGGCTACGGTTGATGTTGGAGTTCCAGTGCCTGGAGTTGTAGAATTTGCAAATCTATGCAAAGACTTTTCTACACTGGGAGGAAAACAATTCAAGGGCACTGAACCAGTTGAAGAAGTCTAGAGGTGGATGGATACTTGTGTTCGGATCTTCAGGGACTTAGGCATTGATGATGCAACAAAGAGGAAGCTTGCATCAAGGCAGTTAGAGGGCAGAGCAATAGACTGGTAGAACTCTATCACACTTGAGACCCCTGAAGAGGATATTTCATGGGAGCTGTTCCAAGCAAAGTTTGAAGCGAAGTTTATCTCCACCGTGCAAAAGTCTATTCTGCTTAAGAGATTTATGGAGCTTAAGCAGAATGGTCGGCCAGTTCTTGACTATATTTCTGACTTTGAGGATATGTCAAAGTATGCTCGTTCATATGTAGATACTCCTTATCAAAAGAACGAGAAGTTTGTCTTGGGGTTGGATGAATGTCATAGGAATCGGCTTGTGGATCACCTCGATGATAGCTTTGAGAAGATCATCGAGATGGCTTTGAGGCATGAAAGTCTGTTTCCTAAGAAGATGTTTGTTGTTACACCTAAGGATGAACAGAAGCCACAACAAGGTGGTAATAATAAGAAGAGGAAGAAGTAACAACAAAAAGGGAATAATGGCCAAAAGAAGCAAAAGAGTGAGGTGGTTTGCTTTAACTGCCAACAGAAGGGTCATTATTTGAAAGAGTGCAAGAATCCCAAGGCTGAGGAGAAGTGCTTCAAGTGTGGGAAGCCTGGGTATGAGAAGAAAGACTGTCGAGAATCAGCGAAGGGCAAGTAGGTTGTGAAGGCATGTGCTTTGGAAGCCGTACCAACTTCTTCGAGAGCTCCTACTGCAGAGGAAAAGGGAAAGGGTGTCATGGTGCAAGGTACTCTTTCTGTTAATGGTGTTTCAATTCGTGTACTTTTTAATACTAGAGCATCACATTCATTCATTTGTAATTAGCTTGTGTGTCGCTTATGTTGGAACCTGAGATTTGTGATAGACCATTGATCGTGGCTAATCCAGTTGGGGGTTCGTCCAGTTTGTGCATGATTTGTCGTGGTCTAGTGTTGTCGAGTCATTATTTCTCTTTTGTGTGTGATTGCTTTGTTCTTAACTTCGCTGGGTATGGGATCATCTTGGGCATGGATTGGATCAAGAAGTACGCGACAAAGGTGAATTGCGAGAAGCTAGAGGTGAGGGTCGGGGATGTGGAAGGGTGAAGGGTAAAAGGTGTTGATTAGATGTAGGCGCGAAGACGGGGTCTTTGTGAGTTATCTATATTCGCTTGGTATTCCACAAAAAGACCTGTCATCAGTGCTGATCGCTAATGAGTATGTAGATGTATTTGACGAGGTCAAAGGGTTGCCGCTGCATCGTGAGATTGAGTTTATGATCGATTTGGTCGAGGGTGCTAGACCAATCGTTATGTCTCTTAGGCGGATGGCGCCTAAGGAATAACGAGAGTTGGAGGTGCAAGTTAGAGACCTTCTAGGGAAGGGATTCATTCGGAGGAGTGTTTCCGAGTGGGGCGCACCGGTTGTGTTTGCAATCAAGGCAGATGGATCGTTAAGATTGTGTGTGGACTATCGTGAGCTGAATAAAGTGACTAAGAAAAACAAGTATCCGTTGCCAAGGATTGATGACTTGTTTGATCAACTTCACGAGACCAAACTGTTTTCTCAGATAGATTTGGAAACAGGGTTTCACCAATTGAGGGTGGCTAAGGATAGTGTGCCAAAGACTGCTTTTAGGACACCATCCAGTTTCTTTGAGTGGTTGGTGATGCCATTCGGGTTAACTAACGCGCCAGTGTATTTCGTGGATCTTATGAATAGAATATTCAGAGATCAGTTGAACAAGTTCGTGCTTGTGTTCGTGGATGATATTCTGGTTTACTCCAGAAATGAGGAAGAACATAAGACGCATTTGAGAGTTGTGTTAGAGATCTTGCGAAAGCATCAGCTGAGAGCTAAGTTTTCGAAGTGAGACTTCTGGAAGAGTGAAGTGACTTTCTTAGGCCATGTTGTTTCTGAAAATGGAATAGCGGTTGACCCCACTAAAGTGGCAGCAATTCAGGACTGGGATAGACCTAAGAATGCGACGGATGTTAGGAGTTTCCTTGGGTTGGCTGGTTATTACCGACGGTTTATCAAGGATTTATCCAAGGGAGTTTCACCATTGACGGGATTAACAAAGAAGAACCAAGTGTTCACATGAAATGAAAAGTGTGAGCAACATTTGGAATCCTGAAGGAGAGATTGACGAGTGCTCCTGTGTTGACCATTCCAAGTGGGAATGAAGAGATGGTGGTATACACTGACGCATGTGGTACTGGACTTGGAGCAGTGCTAATGCAGAAGGATAAGATTGTGGCCTGCGCGAGTCGACAGCCAAAGCCGTATGAGAAGAATTACCCAACTCATGATTTGGAGTTGGCGGTGATTGTGTTTGCTCTGAAGATGTGGAGACATTACTTGTTTGGAGTTCGATTCGAGACAGATCACAAGTCGTTGAAGTATCTTTTCTCCCAAAAGAATTTGAATCTTCGGCAGCAATGACGGTTAGAGTTTCTGGCATCGTATGATTTTAGTATAGCCTACACTCCTGGTAAAGGTAACGCAGTTGCATATGCATTAAGTAGAAGATACGCAAGTTTAGGAGTGATGTTTTCAAAATGGAAAAGACTAGAGTATTTGGCAAGGTTTGATTTCAGGCTAAGGTGCGAGTTGGAACCTGAAATGTTGGCAAGCTTATCGATAAGACCCACTCTTGTCGGAAGGATTGGCGAAAGCCAAAAGCGAGATGAGAAGCTTGACGAGTTTATCCAGAAGCTAGAACCAGAAGATAAAGAGTTCGAGGTCGATCGAGAAGATAGAACCAGAAGATAAAGAGTTCGGTGGCGAGCAGGAGGCTGGCGTATTACTTTTCTACTATCTAGTATTTGTTGTTCCGCTATTTGATGTTTGACTCTGAGTGTTGAAGTGAGATGAATTTATTAAATGCTTATGTTGTAATCCAAGGGTGTATGAATATTCTTTCTAGTTGTTATGAAAGTTTAAGTTTCTACTCAGAAATGCTTCACTACTATAGCTTGCTGTATATGTTCTATTATATTTTATCCTTGCACTGTGAGTTATACGACAGGTGCCGCATTGTGTAATATTACCTAGATGATCTTCCATAGCTGCCTAGCACGTCTTTCAGCGCATTAATACTCTTGTTGTGTGCAGGAGTTATGGGCAGTCATCACACAATGCCAATCTTTAAAATGTAAAAAAAGGAGTAATCAGCTGTGGCACGTTCGCTAAAATAAACCTTTTGTAGCTAATCGTTTATCAGGAAAACCTTGAGGTCATGGGTTCAAATCCTGTCTCTGCAATATTTTTTTGTCTCTAAAAATAAAAAGTTTATTTTTAGGTCTTGTGAACTAGAACTTCCCTCAACGGTTTGTGTAGCTATAAATCCTACTTAATCATTGGTTGAGATCAATAGACGCTACAGACTTGATAGGATTAAGCCTTAGATGGAAACCTGTTATGTGAAAACTTCCAAACCTAGAGAAACCCTTGAACTAAAAATGAGAAATCCTGAGCCAAATCTTTATTTTTTTCAAACAAGGGTTTAAAAAAGAGAATAAAAAATAATAGGTATAGGAATGTCGGCTTGCGTAACGCAAACATTGGTGAGAATCTAATGCCTCTAAAACCTAAGGGTTCCTCAGCAAGGTTCATCCACAAAGGGCGAGTCAGGGCCTAAGATCAGCCCGAAAGGCGTAGTCGATGGACAAAGAGTGAATATTCCTGTACTACCCCTTGTTGGTCCCGAGGGACGGAAGAGGCTAGGTTAGCCGAAAGATGGTTATCGGTTCAAAGACGCAAGGTGACTTTGCTTTTGCAAGGTAAGAAGGGGTAGAAAAAAATGCCTCGAGCCAATGTTCGAGTACTAGATGCTACGTCGTTGAAGTAACCCTTGTCCCAGGAAAAGCTCAAGCATCCTTCAACAAAAGGGCATCTGTACCCGAAACCGTCACAGGTGGGTAGATAGAGAATACCTAAGGGCATAAGATAACTCTCCCTAAGGAACTCAGCAAAACAACCCCGTAGCTTTGGGAGAAGGGGTGCCTTCTCACAAAGGGGATCGCAGTTACTAAGCCCGGGTGATTGTTTACCAAAACACAGGTCTCCGCAAAGTCGTAAGACCATGTATGAGGGCTGACATCTGCCCAGTGTCATAAGGTCAAGGAAGTTGGTGACCTGATGATAGGGGAGCCGACGATCAAATCCCCAGTGAATGGCGGCCTTAACTATAATGATCTTAAGGTAGCGAAATTCCTTGTCAGGAAAATTTCAACTCGCATGAAAGGCGTAATGTAACACCCCACGTCCATTAATGTCACTCACAAAGGGAATGCATCAACTTTCATGGAGCATTATAAGTGTATAGAATAGAACATCACAAGACAGATATATAAAAATGGTACTTCAAAATTTAAAATAGCTTCATTGCAGCGAAAACAAAACATAGTTTGGTTACAACATCAAAACCAACTTGTAAAACCAAGTACACAAATATCCATCTTGGTCAAATTATTACATGAAAACAAAAAGCATAATCCTGTTACAAATAGACATAATAAAAAAAGAAGATAAAGCTAAACATTACTTTTAGCAACTCCAAGCACTTCCAAAAAAGAGAAAAAGAGATCCAAGTCAAGATCCACTAGTCCCACCCTGAGAACCTGGAGGGGGAAAAAGGAAAGAAAAGAGGCGAAACAAATGAGGTCAGACATAAAGTCTGGCGAACCCAGTGACTTTAATAATATAATCATTAAAGTAACATGATAGGAACATAAACTGGATATAAGAAATGACCGTAACATAAACAGGTAGACAAGGTAAGCAAGATGGACAAGATAAACGTTGATTGCGCTTCTAATCACTATAAGATAATTCTTACACTGCACCAATGCTAATTACACCGCACCCTTACTAGTCCCATACTAAAAGTTGATCCCTCTTACTAATCATAATAATGGTAGCTTCGTGTACTCCTAGCTGCTCTCGTAGGTGCCCCTTGTTCCTACCCCACTAGTTGTACCCACTACCCTCCCTACAAATCATAATAATAATGATAATGGTAGTTTCATGTACTTCTAGCTGTTGTCATAGGTGTTGCCTGCTCCTATCTCCACTAGTTGTACCCACTACCCTCCCTATTCGATTGGCTCTCGAACTCGTAGATACCCGTGCTGGCCCCCACAGCAGGGTGTATCACTCCCTAAAGTGGCAACCCGATACAACTAAAAAAGGCATGACTTATATCTACATGATGCAACAACGTCTTACCTACCAGCCCGGATCCATGCACGCATATGACTCCGTTGGACTTGCGTTGCCACCGCTAATTCGTTTGACCTCTTACAATCAATCCCAGTAAGCGTGTCCCGTCCTCGACTTAGTTCGAGCTCACATAGATACTAAATGGGTTACCGGTTGAAAAGGGTCCCCACACTTGACAAAAGCTTCCTGTCTATGCTTGGTCCCCACTAGAATTTCCCACTTAACCCCTTCTTATTCATGTCTTCTTACATGTTTCAACTTGGTTAAGTGTTTCTAATTATATTTCACATGTCACCCATGTCACCCACTTAACCCCATGTCCCACTACATGTCATATCTTGGTTAAGTGTTATTTAATTCATTTCAACCGTATATTGCAAGACCTCCCACATTAGATTCCGTTTTGTGGTTAGTGGATTTGCCGGGAGGGTCTGGGCAGGCTCATACCGCAATCCGAATCTAACCTCATGTCTTTGCCTTATTACGCATCTAGTTTATGCCTTTGACCTCTCACATTAGACTGCCGTTTGCGGTTGCTGGATGTGTCGGGCTGGTCCGGGCAGGCTTATACCGCAAACCAAGTCTAACCTCGTGTCTTAGGCGTTCATTATCTCATTCTATTATTCAAAACCCAATTTGAATTAATATCCATATTCCAATTTGTCCATAATTCCCAATTTAGGCTATGTTCATTATTCTCATTCTAATTATGTCCATAATTACATGTACATAAATTATACCAATTTATGCCCTAAGTTAATTACATAATTACAAACCAATTTATGCCAATTACATAATATTCAATGTTTTTCCCGAACTTTTCCCCAATGTTCCTACGTCATTCGTACGTATAATTCACATAATATGTTAGGCTCGTTGTTAGCCTAACTCATAAGAAAAAGGAAAAGAAGAGGGAAAGAGGCATCATCCACACATAATATAGATCCAATAATCATATGGAATATGAACTTGGATAGAATAGGATAGATCTAATCAACATAAACTTGCATAGATCTAATTAACATAAACTTCCATAGATCTAATTAACATAAATTTGCGTAGAATAGGATAGGTCTAATAACATAAAAGTGCATAAATCTAATTAAAATAAACTTGAATATATCTAACTAACATAAACTTGCATAGAATAGAACATAAACTTGCATAGATCTAATTAACATAAACTTGCATAGATCTAATTAAAATAAACTTGCATAGATCTAATTAACATAAACTTGCATAGAATAGAATAGATCTAATCAACATAAACTTGCATAGATCTAATTAACATAAACTTGCATAGATCTAATTAACATAAACTTGCATAGATCTAATTAACATAAACTTGCATAGAATAGAATAGATCTAATCAACATAAACTTGCATAAATCTAATTAATATAAACTTGCATAGATCTAATTAACATGAACTTGCATAGCATAGAATAGAGTAGATTTAATTACGCATATGAATCTACAAAATAGTTCCAATAACATATGATAACAGAACTGGCATATCTCAACATAATAGATCTATAGCATATGATACAAGCACAGTCATACAGTCCAATTCACACTTATCACGATTATTTCTAATTAATTATCTTGTGAAAGTAACTGTACTCACAGTGGTAGAAGAAGAAAGAATATAGATCTGAATTAAGCGTTTGTTGTTGTTCTAGAATCGTTTCCCTTTTTGACAATTCCTATGCTTTGATTCGTTGAAGAAGAGAAACTAGTTTAGTTTTGGATGCAGCAACATGGAGGCTTATGAATGAATTTAGTTTAGATTAGAGTTAGATTAGATGTACTTATATAGATGTATTAGCTTAGTTAGAGCCTTTAGATTAAATAGGAGATCATCAGAACCACACATCTCAAAGACACGTCATCAAGCCAATCAGGAGAGGCCACGTCAGCCCTAAAACTCAAAAATCGTCATTAACAAATAAAAATGCACCATGTGTGCAACATGATGCGCAGCAGCAGGGGTGTTGACACCCACATGTCATATATATATTATATATATTTATTTATTTTTCTTTTTAACTATCTTTCCAATTAACCCTTTTCACACTAAACTGCTTTTTTTTAATTGAACTGCGTTCACACTAAGCCACTTTTTAGCCATTCCCCTAAAACAAAAATATGGCGCTGGCAGGGATTGAACTCAGAACCTATTGTATACAAGTCACGTGTTCTAACCAAATGAGCCACTAAGTCTTTTATTTACAAACCTTAGAACAATGCTAAACATTATTCTTTTCTCATTCCTCTTTTTCATGTTTTGTTGCAATATTTGATTTTTCTCTTAAATATATCTATGTATATAATATATATACATATCTCCACATTTTTAATTTCATTAAAAATGCGGGGTGTTACATTCTCCCCTACTCAAATGATTTCATCCCCGAAATCTTCAAGTTAAGAAGAATATAACCTACCATCCATCATCCATCTACTCATCCATCATCCACAAGCATCCATTGTCCTTAAAAGATTTCTAATGCTATATGAACATATGCAAAGGTGTGTGCATATGTTCCTTATCTAATGCAAAGATCAGGCGGTCTATTGATTCAGTTGACCTCCTCAATGCAATTATGTCAGTGCCACTAGTCCAACATGTATGCAAAGGAATCCTAATGATACATATCATTTCTATATCAGTGCACAACTATTCATTCAAATGCAAAATCCATATGATAACGCATTCAATATACATCCATTAATTTAAATATGCACAATCATTCATATGCAATATGAAAGTGATTGAGCCGATCTAGTGCCTAATGTGTGTGTAAATGCATCCACGAGCAACCATTAGCAAACACTTGCATCCACTTGCATCCACCAAACATAACATGTCTCAAACACATGTTTACAAGCATAGGATTTTCCTACCTAAAGATCGAAGATGTATTCGAGAGGACATACTAAAGGATAAAACAAGTAGAAACAAAGGGGTAGAAAAAGGAGAAGTTAAGAACATACTCTCAAAAAGGAAAGGGTACGACGCACGCATCTTGTCTTTCGTCTCCCAAGTCGCATTCCCTTGATCATCTCCCCATTGGACTTTAACCAACTTGACCTCTCGGTTGCGTAACTTCTTGACCTCCGATCCAAGGATGCATGTAGGAGCTCGTCTAATCATGGCATCTTGCTCTACTTCCACCTCTCTAAGCATGCTCGGCTCTACTACTTCCGCGGTATCATGTAAACATTTCCACAAATGCGAAACGTGAAATACATCATGAACACCACTAAGCTTCTCTGGCAACTTCACTCTGTACGCCCTTTGTCCAATCCTCTCTGAAATGGGGAATGACCCTACGAACCTCGGTGCCAACTTCCCTACAGATCCAAAATGAATAAAAACCATGTCCCCAATACCTAAATCAAGATCGGTCCTTCTCTTATCAGCATATGACTTTTGCCGGCCTTGTGCCATCTTCAAGAATTGTCTTTCTCAAGCTCTCGTCTCGTGAAACGCAAAGTCTTTAATGAACTTCCTATAATAGCCCGCCAACCTTAAAAACTTCTTACTTCTGTTGCGTTCTAGGAACCTTCCAATCTTGGATTGTGACCACCTTCGCGGTATCTACTGCTTTCCCCTCCTTAGAGACCACGTGTCCTAAGAACCTCACTTCCTTCCTCCAAAAATGGCATTTGGAGAACTTAGCCTTGAGTTGATGTACTCGAAGGGTCTCTAAAACTTCCCTAAGATGTAGGGCATGTTCTTCCTCGCTTCTAGAGAATATCAAAATGTCATCCACAAAGACTACTATGAACTTGTTTAGAAACTCCCTAAACACCCTACTCATCAAGACTATGAAATATGCGGGTGCATTCATCAAACAAAAAGGCATGACGAGCCATTCGAAGAAACCGTCGGGAGTCCTAAAAGCAGTCTTATCTATACTTTCCTCAGCTACCCTCAACTGATGAAAACCTATAGCTAAGTCCCACTGCGAGAAAACCGAAGCGCCAGCCAATTGATCGAACAAATTATCTATCCTCGGTAATGGGTGTCTATTTTTATTTGTGAGTTTATTTAACTCCCTATAGTCCACACACAATCTAAGTGAACCATCAGGCTTTGTAGCAAAAACAATTGGAGCACCCCATCCTGAAATACTTCTTCTTATGAACCCTTTCTCAAGTAGCTCTTTCACTTGTTTACTAACCTCCCTCCTTTCTCTTGGAGGCATGTGGCGCTAAATGCAACTGGCTTTGCATTGTCCACCAAGTAGATACGAAAATCTATCTCACGTTTTGGAGGTAAGCCCCTAACCTCCTCGAAGACATCTTCATACTCACAGACTACTCGAATAGATTGCAAATCATCAATGGATGTGTCAAGTGATTCTAGGTATCTAAGCATCACCGAACCTATAGGGTCACAAGAAATATCAAGGGTCTTTCCACAATGAGTCAACAGTCTAACTACCCTCCTTTCACAGTCTAGGATTGCACCATATCTGGCTAGCCAATCCATTCCTAGAATCAACCCATAGCCCATGAAACCGAGAACACAGGCGTTGCATTCAAACCCAACGGCCAAGATAGACACTCTCAAATCCAGACAAACCATAGATAAATGAGCCGAACCACCAACACGATTTGAGACTACAATGGGATCCACAACTAAACTAGTATTTAGGTGCAGTGTTTTAACCAATGAAGCAGATATAAACGAATGTGACGGTTCTAGGAAAAAAGAAATCAAATCTTCAATAGAAACTTCCCATCTCTTTCCGGTATACTGACCACGAGAACACAACCTACCCTCCAGAAGATCCTTCCCTCTATCCTTGTCCTTGCTTCACCATACTGGAAACAACCACCTGTCTTCCTCTTATCACGGAGTTTATTATTCTTTCCACCCTTCTTAGATTCTACTTTCTTATCCTGTGTCATATCCATGCCTCTACTGCACGTTCTCCATTCGTGACCTCCCACCAAGATGCAGCTTCATCCTTCATTAACCAAGCAGCTAGTTGAACCTTCCTTCCATCGTCTAATTCAAAGATACCAAACAAGTCCTCTACTTCCTTGAGCCAATTTCCAGCCTCGACAAACGTCTCAGTCCCATGAAGCGGTTTTCCGCCCATCGCACGGAAGTCATTACATATCTTAGGAAAAGCATCTAAACGTGGAGGAAGAGATTCAAAAAGGAAAAGGAAGAGATTCAAAACAGAGAATCGGAAGAAAGATATATGGCTCTTGGGGATTATGTTTTTCATTATACACTTTTCTCTTGAAAACACCTTCTTTAAAACATGTTTTTGAAAATACTTCTTAAAAAATGCTTTTGAAAACAGCTTTCAATATCTTTTATCTGTTCCGGTAACCTTCAGCTCTGATACCACGTGTAACACCCCACGTCCATTAATGTCACTCACAAAGGGAATGCATCAACTTTCATGGAGCATTATAAGTGTATAGAACAGAACATCACAAGACAGATATATAAAAATGGTACTTACAAATTTAAAATAACTTCATTGCAGCGAAAACGGAACATAGTTTGGTTACAACATCAAAACAAACTTGTAAAACCAAGTACACAATTACCCATCTTGGTCAAATTATTACATGAAAACCAAAAGCTTAATCCCGTTACAAATAGCCATAATAAAAAAAGAAAATAAAGCTGAACATTATTTTCAGCAACTCCAAGGACTTCCAAAAGAGAGAGAAAGAGATCCAAGTCAAGCTCCACTAGTCCCACCCTGAGAACCTGGAGGGGGGAGGAAAGGAAAGAAAAGAGGTGAAACAAACGAGGTCAGACATAAAGTCTGGCGAGTCCAGTGACTTTAACAATATAATAATTAAAGTAACAAGATAAGAACATAAACTGGATATAAGAAATGACTGTAACATAAACAGGTATGACAAGATAAGCAAGATGGACAATATAAACGTTGATTGCGCTTATAATCACCACAAGATAATTCCTACACCGCACCAGTGCTAATTACACCGCACCCTTACTAGTCCCATACTGAAAGTTGATCCCTCTTACTAATCATAATAATGGTAGCTTCGTGTACTCCTAGCTGCTCTCGTAGGTGCCCCCTTTCTCCTACCCCCACTAGTTGTACCCACTATCCTCCCTACTAATCATAATAATAATAATGATAATGGTAGTTTCGTGTACTTCTAGCTGCTATCATAGGTGCCGCCTGCTCCTATCCCCACTAGTTGTACCCACTACCCTCCCCATTCGATCGGCTCCCTAACTCGTAGATACCCGTGCAGGCCCCATAGTAGGGTATATCACTCCCTAAAGTGGCAATCCAATACTACTAAAAAGGCACGACTTATATCTACACGATGCAACGTCTTACCTACCAGCCCGGACCCATGCACGCACATGACTCCGTTGGACTTGTGTTGCCATCGCTAACCCGTTTTGACCTCTTACAATCAATCCCAGTAAGCGTGTTCCGTCCTCGACCTAGTTCGAGCTCACATAGATACTAAATGGGTTACTGGTTGAAAAGGGTCCCCACACTTGATACAAGCTTCCCGTTTATGCTTGGTCCCCACTAGAATTTCCCACTTAACCCCTTCTTATTCATGTCTTCTTACATGTTTCAACTTGGTTAAATGTTTCTAATTATATTTCACATGTCACCCATATCACCAACTTAACCCCATGTCCCACTACATGTTTTATCTTATTTAAGTGTTATTTAATTCATTTTAACCATAATCTAGCCAGATCTCCCACATTAGATTCCGTTTTGCGGTTGCTGGATTTGCCGGGTGGGTCCGGGAAGGCTTATATCGCAATCTAAATCTAACCTCGTGTCTTTGCCTTATTACGCATCTAGTTTATGCCTTTGACCTTTCACATTAGACCGCCGTTTGCGGTTGCTGGATGTGTCGGGCGGGTCCGGGCGGGCTTATACGACAAACCAAGTCTAACCTCGTGTCTTAGGCGTTCTTTATCTCATTCTCTTATTCAAAACCCAACTTGAATTAATATCCATATTCCAATTTGTCCATAATTCCCATTTTAGGCTATGTTCATAATTCTCATTCTAATTATGTCCATAATTCCATGTACATAAATTATACCAATTTATGCCCCAAGTTAATTACATGATTACAAACCAGTTTATGCCAATTACATAATATTCAATGTTTTTCCCAAACTTTTCCCCAACGTTCCTACGTCATTCGTACGTATAATTCACATAATATGTTAGGCTCATCGTTAGCCTAACTCATAAGAAAAAGGAAAAGAAGTAGGAAAGAGGCATCATCCACACATAATATAGATCCAATAATCATATGGAATATGAACTTGCATAGAATATGATAGATCTAATCAGCATAAAATTGCATAAATCTAATTAACATAAACTTGCATAGATCTAATTAACATAAACTTGCATAGAATAGAATAGATATAATTAACATAAACTTGCATAGATCTAATTAACATAAACTTGCATAGATCTAATTAATATAAACTTGCATATATCTAATTAACATAAACTTGCGTAGAATAGAATAGATCTAATCAACATAAACTTGCATAGATCTAATTAACATAAACTTGCATAGATCTAATTAACATAAACTTGCGTAGAATAGAATAGATCTAATCAATATAAACTTGCATAGATCTAATTAACATAAACTTGCATAGATCTAATTAACATAAACTTGCATAGCAAAGAATAGATCTAATCAACATAAACTTGCATAGATCTAATTGACATAAACTTGCATAGATCTAATTAACATAAACTTGCATTGAATAGGATAGATCTAATCAACATAAACTTGCATAGATCTAATTAACATGAACTTGCATAGCATAGAATAGAGTAGATTTAATTACGCATATGATTCTACAAAATAAATCCAAAAACATATGATAACAGAACTGGCATATCTCAACATAATAGATCTAACAGCATATGATAAAGGCATAGTCATACAGTCCAGTTCACACTTATCACCATTATTTTTAATTAATTATCCTGTGAAAGTAACTGTACTCACAGTGGTAGAAGAAGAAATAATATAGATCTGAATTAAGCTTTTGTTGTTGTTCTAGAATCATTCCCCTTTTTCACAATTCCTATGCTTTGATTCGTTGAAGAAGAGAAACTAGTTTAGTTTTGGATGCAGCAGCATGGAGGCTTATGAATGAATTTAGTTTAGATTAGGGTTAGATTAGATGTGCTTATATAGATGTATTAGCTTAGTTAGAGCCTTTAGATTAACTAGAAGATCATCAGAACCACACAGCTCAAAGACCCGTCATCCAGCCAATCAGGAGAGGCCACGTCAGCCCTAAAACTCAAAAATCGTCATTAACAAATAAAAATGCGCCATGTGTGCAACATGATGCGCAGTAGCAGGGGTGTTGACACCCACATGTCATATATATATATTTATTTATACAAGTCAGAACCTCTTGTATACAAGTCACGTGTTCTAACCAAATGAGCCACTAAGTCTTTTGTTTACAAAACTTAGAATAATGCTAAACATTATTCTTTTCTCATACCTCTTTTTCATGTTTTGTTGCAATATTTAATTTTCCTCTTAAATATATCTATGTATATAATATATATACATATCTCCGCAATTTTAATTTCATTAAAAATGCGGGGTGTTATGCGTAACGATCTAGGCACTATCTTGGAGAGAGGCTCGGTGAAATAGACAAGTCTGTGAAGATGCGGACTACCTGTACTTGGATAGAAGGAACCTATGAAGCTCCACTGTTAACCATATCATATACTATAGTAAGAAAAGAAAAAGTAAGAAAAGAAGGAAAAAATAACTATACTAATATCATTATAAAATGGATATGGATATATAATTTTCATTAATAAATCAACTAATTCTTATAGTTAGTGATTGTCCAAAGAGACTCTACACATAATAAAATTAGATCATTCTTCCGTTAGGCTATTTACATATCACACATTTCACTTTTTTTTTTAAACTTCTAGGAATTATACTTTTTGGACCCATGTTTTCTTTAAACATGAAAAGCTGACTAGTTTACTCTAACCCCTTTTCCAAATCCGAAGAAGTTATCGTACAACTACGTGGATCATCCATTAATGGTTTAATCAATGACTTCTTGAGATGACAAAAAGAAATAGAATTAAAGTTTTATCTTATCTATATGTACTTCTACTATATATATGTATATTATAATTTTATCTATATGAAGCCCATATTACTATTAGTATACTATACTAGCTAACGTGGTAGAAAGAACTATAATAGCAGGCAACCGAAGGAAGGGACGAGGCGACCTCTAGTGAGCTTCTCCCTTGAAGGAGCCTAGTATATTTTTGGCGGAGGGAGGGCAAAGATAAGAGTTGCTCCTAATTGTAACCCAGGAACAACAACAAAGCTAGCTGCGGGAGTCGTAAGAAAGGTGACCAAAGGAAGTATAGCCGAGGGAGATGACCGAAGGTCTAGTGTAGAGAGGTATACTTCGAGGAGACCGAAGCATGAGGTGAGCGCAAGTAGAAAATTAATCATCGCCAGTATATTTATTGGCCATCGATTGTAATAACACCATCAAAATCGATTCAAACTATCATTACAGCGACAAGGACATCCAACTTGTGATTTATAATACTATAAACCTATTATAATATTTTAAGAAACAAAAGAGGATAAAAGAATTAGTTAATCTAGTTTGCTATGCTTTTTGTCATTTATGTTTCTAGAAGAAGAAGTAATCCTAAAACAATTTTTGATCACTGCAAATTTTAGGAAGAAGAAGAATTATCTGTAAATGGTTCCGGGCGTTTATATTTATATATAGTCGTGAGAATGTCTTTTCATTTGTAACAGTCGCATCTTCTGTCATTTTCTTAAGTCAAGCAGTCCTATCTTTTCGTAATTTCAAACAGTTGAGTTTCCGGCCGATTGCAACAAGTTCATCTCTTTTTATTTCTATAAAATGATTTTTAATTCTGGGCCTATTAATCGGTTCAAACATAGCAAGTTTTAACTTAAATAATTCTTAAATGTAGTTTGGACCCGACCCGATTGACTGATTGGATGGCGATGACGGAGAGCACGTGTGTGGCCATACAAGACCTTCCTCTTAACAATAGAGCAAACATTTTGGATGTTCAAAGGACCACATCTTCCCTTGAAGAAGGTATATTTAAGGAGATATATTCCTTCATATTCCAAGATATGGGAATGCTCTCAAATTTTCTATTTTACTCCTCATTTTAAAACAAAAATAACCCAAAATAATTTTGCATTATAGTTTAACAAGAAAAATCATTTATTTACATCACAATGCATATCCTTTCCCTAAAATGGCGGCCACCTTCATTGCACGCCGAAACCTCACTTTCGGCTTCACCCCTTCGCTGTTTTGCTTTGCCCCTTCGCCACAAGCCAATCCTCCACCACATACTCCCACTCCTCCGGATCCACCGCGGAAACCTAACCCGTCATCGATGATCACCTCCTTTAACCTTAACTCCACATCTTGCACCCCTTGGACGGAGCTCGTACCCGATGCTTCATCTTACTCTTTCCCACCTCCAAATCCGCCCATCCCTGAACCCCCTCTTTCCTCTTTAGCAGCTGCTACAATCCCCCACTAGTGAAATGGTCCAACCTCTTCGCTGCAAAACCTATGAACGCTGGTACGTTTTCTCTGCCTTTAATGCCTCTGAAGTTCGACGGGAATGGGATGGTTCCAGCTGAGGACATCGTTGAGAGAAAGTTTGGAGTGATTACTTGGTTGGCTTTTTCTTGGATAAGCCACTTTGTTTCTCTGTAGTAACAAACTACCTGATTAAAAATTGGAGACCGAAGGGAGCTATTAAGATCAAATCAAATGGTAAAGTTTTTTTTTCATCTATCCGACCATGACGATACGAAGAGGATTGTCGTGGCAAATGCATTGATAATACGTAGCAAGCTTTTTATTATAAAACCATGGAGTGCTGCGTTTAACTTAACGGGCACTTGCATCCGCAATGTCCCAGTTTGGATCGAAATTACTGAAGTTCCTCTCTATACTTGGTCGTTACCGAGAATCTGTTGGCTTGTGTCGAGAGTGAGAAAGTGCCTGTGTCTGGACAACTCCACAGAGAAACTTGAAAGACTGGAATACGCCAAATGTATGATTGAGATCACACCCGATAGTGAATTGCCTATTGAATTTCTAGTGCTTCTCCCAGATGGTACTGTGAACACATTGTTAAGATTGAATACATTTGGAAACCTGAAGCTTGTTCGCTATGTAAGGTTTTCGGATACAATCTTTTGAACTGTCGAATCAACAGAGAGAATTATGCCGCTCAAGCAGTTGAGACTGGTGGGAAAGACAAAACAAGTAACACACAAAACAATGTACTTCCCAAGAAACCTTATGGTCCTAGCAATGGTTCTGGGTTCACTAACAACTCAAAGCCAGCTTAGATTGGGATCAACAGGAGGAGAAAAAATAACGCTTCTCTTGCTGGACCCTCCTTTGCCGATAAGGCAGCTAAAGTACAAGCAGCGGGCACAAGCAAGGTAAATAACAATTTAAATTTCCCTAACATGTTTAGGGCATTGGACAACTTGTATGAGAATATAAGAAATAAAGAGGGTGTGTCCACTCCTTCTCCTAACGATGAAGCATGTGAATTACTGGATGAGGGAGATAAAACACAAGGCAATGTTGTATGTGACACACCAAGAAAAGTGAAATTGGGAACTGTTGTTTGTGATGCTTCTCATAGTGTACAAAAGGAAGGTGATACATTGGAAAAGATAAACCATATGCAAGAACTTTTGGATGAGGTGATTAATCATGTGAGTATTCAGGCTCCCGATGCCATTTTAAATGTTTCATCTGTTGCCAATTACAATGTGTCGAAGGATGTAGATGGCAATTTTGCATTGAACGCTGGAACTAAGAACCTTGAAGATGTAAATGATGATGCGTTTCCTATTGAAGAAAGTGTATTCAGAAATGCTGTCATGGTCAGTGTCGTATCTAACTTAATGCATGAAAAGCTTACCAAACTACTGCAGATCAGCTCGACAGCTTTCTCCAAGAGAATTTCTGATGTGGTCCAGGCTAATCAAGTAAAAGAAAGGCCAAAAATTGTGTTTGGTGAATCTGTCCAACATACAATTGATCGGTTGAGAACTGAGTTAGCTTATGGTTTAGTTACCGGTGTTGACTATGTTGTTAAGGGTGAAACATTAGACTCTCCTTAAAAGTCTAGCACCCAACCGTACCTACTTGAATGCGGATGTAAATGTGAAAGGGAAACAAAAGGCAGTTTCGTACCCTGTTTCCTTTCTGAACAGCGGTAAGAAGAATTCTCCCATCCCATTTCAACCTGGTTTCTTGAATGATCAGAGCCTGAAAAGCGGCAGTGCCACAGTGATCAAGAGCAATCCTTATGCTCAGCTTATCCCCCTTCTGCTTACAGGGCACCACCACCAGTGATGTTGGATGCTAATTCACCTAGGGCTGTCAATGGATACCCGAAAAATCCGAAATCCGTCCGCATCCGTATCCGAAAAGCGGATAAATATCCGATATCCGGGAAAGCGGATGCGGATGCGGATATAGGCATATCCGCATCCGAAAATTATCCGTTCGCTTTTTTTCCCGATTATAGCTTAAATTATGTGTATTTTAACATAATTAAATAGACTAATTTATTCATTTGCAAAATTAAAAGTCTACTACACGCATGTTAGTTACTCAAAATTATATATTATCATCATATTTATATACTTTTAGCACTTTAGTAATCAATTAGGTTGAAAAAGCTTAATATTAAGCTAAAAAAATTCATTTATGTTCATTGATTTATCGATTGTTGGCGGAGCGGATAATTATCCGATATCCGTCCGTATCCGCGGATACGGATATCCGATATCCGAAAATGGTTTCGGATGCGGATACGGATATGACACTATCCGTATCCGAAAGTATCCGTTGACAGCCCTAACTTCACCTCAAGTTGCTTCTTCGTCAAATGCAGATACAGTTAAAACCCTTGTTACTCCTAGCAGGAAGCGAGAAATATTGCGAGCTCTGTACGAGAAAGGCTAGATCCATGTGCAGCTAGTAGTGCACGTGTGTTGCATAGGGTAACCTCTTAGGCCCTTCTTAGGTAGTGTGATGTGTAACCTTTAGACAATATTTGTCTATGTTATATGTTGTTTATCAACATGGTATCCCCTGCGTGGGAACTCTCTCTTATCAATTGATATGTGATTTCATATCTCCGTTAATGATGTACCTTTTATTATTTATTTTTAATAAAATAGTGTTACAGATCACTATAAAAACAGGTCAGTCTTGCAAAAAAATAAAATAAAATAAAATAAAAAATAAACTTAGACTAATTTTTTATGAAAGTTCACTAACAATTATCCACTAAATAAATTTCTCTTGTCATATATTGTAGGAAAACTAGTGCATAAATATATAAATCTTGTGGATTTGAATCTATATGTAATGATAACATATCAGAGCATGTTAGGGAGAAATGGTTGACTAAGCACTAAATTGACAATCATATCCGACTTACCGGATGTGTTTCGCACACTTATTTTTCTTCTTCAGATAGTCCATAAGTCGACTTGTGGATTGGTTTTGTGTCAGTGTCTTGCTTTCATTAAGTGCCCTTTAAGGCTTAAGTCATAGTCTTACAGAAGGCGGCATGCCTTCATGCATTCATCTAGGTAAGTTTATTGCATGTGCTCTATAAATATAAACTTCAACAATATTCTGTTATAAACTTGTTAAGTAATAAGCAGTACAATCTCCACCATATCATTATAGGTACCAAGCACTCTTCTTAGAGTGGATATAATATTAGTTGTCCAGATTAATATTATAGTGCTCTAAACCACAATGTACAATGTACCTTTTCTCATTGAACTCAAGATAATGAATTGCATTATATTGGGTAGAGTTTCCATTATAAATGATTTCTATGTGGCTTTAAACTCATTTCTTTAAATGTATTCAACATAAAATCTCTTGCAGGTCCTTTACTAAATGGATCAGCTAAGTTTTGACTCGATTCCCATGAAATCTATAGAATTATCCCATTAATGAAAATTTATCTTACCCTACTTTGTGTTAAGCTAATATGCCTACATTTTCCATTATATGTCTGGCTATACGCTTTTGATAGTATTGCTTGACTATCACAAAACACAAACATCACAGACAGTGGTTTTGGCCATATAGGAATTTATAAAAAAAAAAAAATTCTTAACCATTTCACTTCTTTACAGCAGGAAGTTAGTGCTATAATTTCAACAATCATGGTAGAATATGCAATACAAGTTTGTTTCTTTGAGGCTAGAATAATACTTCTTCTCCCAGAGTGAACAATTATCTTTTCTTCTATTGTTCCAACTGGCATCTATGTATCCTTCTATTACACTTAGATACCTATTGTACAACATACCGTATTCCATGGTTTCTTTTGAAAATTTTAAAATTCTTTTGCACAGTTAGTTAGTGAATATGACTAGAGTTACTACTAACATATTCATTTTGCCAACGACATAGGCACTATGAGGTTGGACAAGTCATAGCATACATTAGCTACCAATAACTTTATCATATTATAATTGATTTATTGCTCTTTTGGTATTATAATATAGTTTCATATTTAGGTTAAAGAAGGTGCTTATGGATTTGTAATCATATTAGTTAAATCTTTTTATATTTTTCTTTATATAACAAGACTGGATAATAAGCAACCCTTTTGATATTTCTGTGACTTTTATTCGTAGAATCACTTTAAACCCTCTTTATTTTTCATGTCAAAACATGAAGATTGAAATCTTTTCTATTTCTTCCATACTTCAGGCATGAATCCTAAATATTAACATTATCATAAAGACATATGATTGTACCTTTACTAGCATAAAATTTGTTATAGACATATTTTTTTAATTGTTGAATCCTAAAACCATTTAATACTATAGTTTCATAAAATTTCTCATGTTGTTATTTTGATGTTTGTTTATATCCATAAAATAATTTAATAAGCTTACATACTTTACGTTATTGTCCAATCACCACAAATCCTTCTAGTTGAGTCATATATTTCTCTTCATGAAGATCTCAAATAAAAAACGTATTCTTAGCGTTCATTTGATGAACTTCATATTCATAGATATATGCTAATGCAATTAATATACTAATTGTTGAAATTCTAGCTATAGATGCATAAATATCAAAATAATATATTCCTTCCTTTTGGGCAAACCCCTTAGCAACTAATCTATCTTCAAAATTTTCTACCATACCATACGCTCTTAATTATTTTTCTTAAATATCCACCTACATCCTATCGGTTTAGAACCAGGAGGTAAGTGTACTAGTTTCAATGTTTTATTTCCCATAACCGAATCCATTTCATCGTTCACAGCATCTTGCCAAATTGTTGAATCCTAAGGCTTATGGTCTTAGTATATGTTAAAGGATCAGAATCCATGGTTATATAAAGCATAGCTGACAGGTCTAATTACATCTTCTAATCCTTTAATTAACTAGATAATAAAATCTACTTTAATGACTTTATAGTCCTTATTCTTTTAATTCTTCTACGAGTTTCACCCATTTAATCATTATTTCTTGAGTGTTTTCAGATTCATTAATACATTTAACAACCTCCACCATTTCATAAATTGATATATTAAATCGTTCCACTAATACATGAATTATATGGGATAGACATGAATCTATTTTCGTAGAACACCGTTCTCTAGATTATATTATTTTGTTATCTCAATTGAATTAGTAGGTTATATTTCTAGAAACATATAACTTATGATGTATTAAGTGTGTCCTAAGTGTCCTTTTGTTTTAATTTCCATAATTTTGTTTTAGGTAACCGAGCAATGACTCTATTTCCTTATACTCGATAACAATTAACATTTGGTATTCATTTCATCCAAAGTTCATAAGGTATGATTTGGTTTTTTTTATTAGATATTTGACTTAAGATGTAACAGGTAATAAGTAGTGCCTCACCATAGAAACTAGCTTGAAGATCAAAATTACATAACATGATATTCAGCATTTCAGTAAGGGTCTTATTTTTATGTTTTGGCTTTACAATTTATTATAGAGTATAAGCTACAAATGTCTCATGTGCAATTCCTATAGATTCACAAAGTGCAGGAAAATGATATTCACCTCACATATTATATCTACAACTCTTAATTTTAAATTACGTTGGTTTTCTGCATCCGTTTAATAGGTAATAAATGAATTTAATACCTCATCCTTAGCATACATTAAGTAGGCATAATAATACTTTGTATAATCATCTATAAATGCAGTAAAGTAGCTCTTTCCTCTTCTAATAGGAGTACTAGCATGCCACAAACATTATACGAATCAATTGAAATGGATTTTGATATTAACGGATTACACTGGAAATAGTTTTCTGGTTATTTTAGTTAAAGAGCATATCTTGAACTTGTAACAACCTAAAATTTTAATGATATTTAAATAACGTGTTTAACTGAACTATTAATTAAGAATTTAAATTTTATTTATTTTCAAATATAAGAATGAATGAAACCGATTTTTGAATATAAATTGAGACACGTCTAATTTGAATAACAAAAATCAAATTGATTGTTAATTTCAGAATTATGTTGCTTCGAAACTTACGTGAAATCCGTTAATAATATAAACATTGAAATATGAATCTTAAAAATGTAATATTTTAATATAACATTAATCCTATAAATTTTATAGTGAAAACGTCAACTTCTGCCGGCTCCATTTAAAATCGATTTATATGACCGATTTACGATAGTGACAACCGATATATCGTAATTGACGTTATAACTTAAATTTTGAATTAAAACCCAAAATTTAAGATTCGAGATGCGTGTAACTAAACATACCACAAGAATAAATTTCGTATTAAATTACACAAATTTCTTCTGTTTCCTAATTTAATTAAAATTAAAATAATCCGTTTGAAATATAAAAGTTAGTCGAAACTTCGGCATATTTGTTCTAAAAATACTAGATTATTTTCTAAGTAAGGTGGTTTTACGTTTTACAAAATTTGAATGTATATTTCTTTGAAATATTAAATTCGATAGAAAACGCGTGCATTTTACACTAAATAAAATAATTGTTTTAAGGTAACTGATTTTTTTTTTGAGAAATTAAAATTTGACTATTTATTTTTAATGTAATTGAGATCCAAATAAAAAACACAAAAATGAATTTCGGAAAAATAATTTACGGTTGTTAAACTACAGTTGTGAACAATAATTTAAAAATGAATTTGACGTTAATAAAATGTAAAATTCAATAGAATTGTGTCTTAGTAAATTTCGATAATTCCATTGCATTTAAAATTATCAAAAACATATATTTCGATATATAGAACGACGAAATCCAATTTAGAGGTGGAAACAGGCTTTTGGGATGGTGTAAGCACTATAGTCCAATAAACACATTATTCCCTATATATATAAATATATATACCTAGGTTTCTTAATCCTAGCCGTCATCTCATTTTTTAGATTTCTCATTCCTTATCAAATCACATAATTTCTCACTACGCCATAGATTTCATACTGCAACACCAGAGAAGTGATGCAGGAAGTGCCAAAAAAATATTAGTATAGGCAAAAAATGATCTGTGGCAACACTTTCTCGGTGTTGCATTTTGCCGCGTTGCCGTAGAGTCAGAGGCAACACCTTTGCGAACTAATGGCAACATTTTAGTGATGCCACATATACTAATTTTACTTAAAAGTGGGCACCACATTATCTGTAACAACACTTTTACCATACAATGGCAACACAACACTTTTACCATCCAGTGACAACACCTTTACAGGATTTTTTTAATAGAATACTAATGCATAGAATTTGAATTCAAACAATGTTTTATTAAATAAATTATTTTATTTCCACATCTGAAATAGTACAAATTTCTGACTCCAACTATTTACAACTCAATGATTTACTACAACACTGATTATTTACATATACAAATATTCCTCACTGCATCACTCAGTTCGTCCATTACATATGCAGTTTCAATTTATACAGACACTAACACTGACAAATATATGCCGAGCCGAAGGTGAGCTGAGTGTCGCGCAAAAGGTGAGCCATAAGCAGGTCTGGGCACAACGCCGGTGGAGGTCCGGGGCCCCACAGTCCTGGTGGCTATCAACCTAACCAATTAGGTCGAACAAGTGGGCACTGCTCGATTCGTCTGATTTCGGAAGACCAAGCCTTCTTTAAAACACTGCACACCGAGTCCATCATCACCAAAGCCTTAAAAAACAACAACAAACATTAAACTTCAAAACTGCATAATTAAAACATGCATTCTATTTCAAAACAGCATATGTAAACATGCATATGTAAAAACATGCATATGTAAACTGCATATATAAACATGCATTCTGACCCAGCCATGCATATGTAGATTTATACATTCCTATAATTATCATGAGTAAGAGATTAATATTTGATCTGTATTGATATTTGACCTAACCATCATCTCTAAAAACAACCATTCTATTTGATATTAGTAATACACCAATGGTTTATATTAGGTAATGGTGATGCTTTACACTAATATCTAAACTGATGTGGATATGGATTAAAAGTTGCACATGTTAAGGAATAAGGCAAGTAGTTTTCACTTGTTAAAATGGAAAATAAAATAAATGAGAAACAAGGACAATTTTTTGAGGTTGGAGAACATTACCAAGTTGTAATCATTCTTAATATGACTTCAAACAGTTTTCAACCTCATCTCTATAATACATCAAACACATGCAGTGCAAAAAACCAATGATGGTCAAACTGTTCACAACCACACTTCACTAGGAAACTTAAGTTCTGTATTATTAAATTGATTTACAACCCAATAGTTGCTCAAAATACCATTTCAATGAATCAACATATAAAAGCACCACAAAATACCATGAATTCCAAGTCCTACTCCTTTTCTTAGTTGGATTTCAAGTACACAATCATATCTTCAGCTGATAAAAAGATCATCCCGAGCTCAAGGAGCTACAGATTAACAAATTCGAAATATAAATTAACTAGTCTCAATTCGAGATTTTAGGAACTTTCGAAACTTACCTTTAAAAAAACTGAAGGGGATTCATCTCGAATAAAAGAATTAAAGAAGCTGAAGTCGCGATTTTTTCATCCTAGGCCGAAGTCGCTATTTTTTCATCTTGAATTACAGAAACAGTTGTAATTTGTTGAAGAGGGAAAAATCCTAATTTTCCATCACCATTGAAAAGGAAGAAGCTTTATTTTTTCTCAAGTGGAAAACAACGTGAGTTATGTTCAGTGGGAAAATGAAAATTTGGGGCAAAGTAGGTGAGGCGATGAAGGAAAATTAGAATGACGTGGATTAGTAACGTGGACCGTTAGATCGTGTTGACACGGATTGATAATTTTATTCGTGCGGCTATTGTAACACTTGGTTGATATCTATGCCAACCCTTTGAAGTGTGTGTTGTGATCGGCACAGAAATATGTTAATTTATGCACCTATATTTTATCTTTTTGTATATAAATAATTATTATGTTGGGTATTATTTTGTTGTTTTTATAGATACGTTGTTCAGACCTCATTCAGCCTTAAAAGTGAAGAATAAATGCCATTTACTTGAAGAATTGCATAAGAGCTTTCGTTGGAGGGAAGATGTGTTCACATTGGTTATATTAGAAGAAGATTGGTAGAAAAGATCTCTAAAGATATCATTGGCTGCTGTTTGTGTTCACATTAGTCACTTTGGAAGGAGATTGGTGGAAAATATCTTTTGAGATATGCTACCGGACCACAATCTTTGATGAGAAGGCCGATTAGAGGATTAGGGTTTCCAGTTCACCTATAAAAGCACATGTATACCCATTGTAACAATTATCCCATTTTCTATCTTCTTCTCCATTAACAAAGTTCTTCTTCTTCTTTTTATTTTCTGCAATTTTCTATTTCTTAGCAATTAGTGCCATCTACACAATTAGATTTGGTAGAGTGCTAGTTGTATTTTACATTTATTTTCATTAGTGATTAATCGTTTGATTAGTTTCAACGATAATCCTAATTTTATTTCTGTTGTTATTTCTATTCTGAACTTTTATTTTCTGCATTTTTTGTTTTGCAATTTACTTTCATTAGTGATTAATCGTTTGATTAGTTTCAACGATAATCCTAATTGTTGCGATTTCAGTTGTTCTATTTTCAACCAAATCTCAAAAGTCATCTAACTCGCCCACGAAATTCTATAAATAATAATTTTTAATTTGTCTCCTTGTGGTTCGACCTGCATACTACACGATCTGTGCACTTGCAGTAATTTATTTCTAAATTCGCGATTTTCTAATTCATAGGAAAGCGATGATCAAGTTTTTGGCGCCGTTGCCCGGGGGGGGGGGGGGGGCAATAATTAAATTTTATTATTTATTTAATTTCTGATTCGTGTTAGTTTTTATTTTATTTTTCCTTTTATCTTTTTGTATATATAGAAAAAAAGTTCTAGATTAGTTGATTGAGTACTAAAATATTGATCCTACATTCTTCTAAGAAGAGAAAAAAAATCTTGCCTTCTTGTTTTTATTATTTTTTTCCTCATTTTGATTTATTTTCCTTTTTGTTTTCCCTTCTCCCATTTATTTCTTTCCTTTATTTATACATCCATTTTCATCTTCTTGCAACTTTCAAAAAAAAATCAAGAGGACAAAAAAACTTGCCAAAATTTCTTAGTTTTTTTTATTCAATTTTTTTCCCTTTTCAATTTTTTTTTCTTTACATTTTCTTTTTCCCTCTTCATCTATTCCTTCTTTCCTTTTTTTATTGTTCATTTATTTTTCCAAATTTTCCAATTTTTTCTTTAATTTCTTTCCATCTATTCCTTCCTTCCTTTTACTTCTTTTCAATTGTTCAATCTTTTAAAACAAAACAAAAAATTTAAGCTTTTCTCTTTTAACATCTTTCCCTTCTCTGGCTTGTAATTAATTCTATGCTTTGTCATTTATTTCTTCCCGCTTTTGCAATTTTAAGTTTTTTTTTCTTTCAATATTTTTTATTCCCTTTGCATTTACAACTTGCTTGTTTTTCCGGTTCCTTCCTTTAATTTCTTCCATCTTTTTACCTCTAATTACAAAAAAAAACTTTGTCATTTTCATTGATTTTTTACCTTTGACATTTTATTTTCTCTTTCTTTTATTTCTTTCCCTTTTTACTTAATCAATTCTGTATAAACTTCTTTCTTTTTTTACAGGTCTTACCAAATAAAAAAAATACAAATTTCTTTCTTTCCGTTTTTTTCTTTCTTCCTTCTATATTCTCATCTGCCATTTACTAAAACCACATCACCCTTCATCTCGGATCACCACTTTCGGACCATTACCCACATCAACCATTCCACCACAGTACCACAATCGCATCCATACTCCAATACCACAGTAGATATCCAAATCGCAATAGCCTTATCCCATCAGTACCCAATTCGTAAACCAAAACCGCAGATCCAACTGTTCACACAATCAAACCCACACCGTTATCCGCCAACCTCACATCAGCATCCGCCCTACACCGAGATGCTCAGAACCGCCAACATCCTCTGAGATACCAACCACTGAACAACTTCCCTGTCACTCAACCTTCCACCTTTTCATCTGTCACAACAACAAATCCAGAAATTAGAACTACAAGCCAATCTTGCGTAAATTGTTTCCAGAAAATAAAGAAAGGGGCGCGAGACTTTTTATTCAGTCCTTTGCAATTTTAATTTGGGTGTAATTTTTGAGGAATTAACAGAGTGCTGGGTATTGTGAAAAGAAAAGAAGGAGCGTGCATTTAAAGAAGAAAAGGAGGCGTCATTTATCTGTTGACTAATTTTTGTGAGTTTCCCGGTTTAATTTTTTGTGTGCATAGTTTTATTTTATTTTTTGTTTAATTGGGGAAAGAAATCCATTCATATTTTGGGGAATGGGCGAGATTTAGGTTTAAGCAGTATATTTGGACGCTGGTTGCTTTTATTTAAGTGCTTCTATATTTTTGGGTTTTTTTTAAATTTGGGAAGCAATCTGTTTGTTCATTTCCTTAACTGATCGCCCTACTTTTGACTGCGTGGATTTTTAACTTAGTTGAGTGCGTGTAAATTCTTAGCGTGTGACAAGCTTGTTTTTTTTCTTTTCTTTTGTTTTTCTTTGTCTTTTCCTTTTTGAATCTAATTTTTTTCTTTTTTTGAGTTTTTAATTTCTGGTTTGTTGAGTCTAGCTGGGATACTTTGCTTATTTTATATTTCTTTTGGTCGAGTCTTGTTTGTTTGTCAGTTTAGTTTTATATTTTTAAAAAAAATATTTTCGTTTTTGAAGTTTCTTTTTTCTTTCCCAATTCTTTTGTTTGCTCTCTCTCTCTTTTCTTTTCAAAAAAAAGGGTTCAAAGACCAGAGCAAAGATAAAAATTCCAAAAAAATAAAATCAATCAAGGAACTCAAAGGTGAAAAAATTGCAGATACTCAGATTTTAATCGCTATAGCTACTCAATTGCTCTCGACAGACGGCCATACACCACTGTAATATTTTCTGAACTCTATAGTGCTCTAATGCAAAGAAAAATATATAGAAATTGCTTGTAAAAAATTTCTGCAGGGGCAGGGGCAGTGGCTTGCGTGTACAACTTTTTATTTTCGGTTAATTTTTATTGTCTGATTGTTGTAGTTGGCTGAAATTTTCATAACTATTGTCATAATTCTCATCATTTTTCAACAGCAAAACTTGATTTTCAAAGTATTTAACTACTAGAGTGTATTTTATGAAATTGATTGTCTCAAGGGTTTGATCGCGGATATATATTAGTTCAATTTATTGAACTTCTAACAAAAGAGGTTGCATACTATCTGTAAAACATTGGTCGTATCCCTTAGTATTTATACTATACGTGAACAACCATAAGACCCTCTTCCCCCTTCAAATCGAGATTATCAACGAATAAGATATACTTGGGTACGTTATTTATTTTGAATAAAAGCTACTTGTGTCAAAAATTTAAATTTGGATTTTCCATATTTGATAACGATGAATGAGAAAAGTCTTAGCCACCATAATTCTTCTAGGGATTTTGAGATTGATAAAATTGACATGATTCAGACCACAGTTAATGAAACCTTTATTGACACTTCTAAAGCCTTGAAAATGTGCTTTAACAATTTCAACTCTGATTTCGATGAGCTCGAATACATTTCTGAATTAAATGAACTTCTTGACCCGAAACCTATGCCATCTAAATATAACCAAGGAACGTTGACCAATCTTAGCACACAAGAAATTCCTAAGTTAGACCTCAAACCATTGCCACAATACTTTGAGTATGATAACTTGGACTCTACACAAAATTTTCCTGTAGTATTGGCCTCTGATCTTACCGAGGACCAAAAAGGAACACCTTTGAAAATTTTACGGGATAATCTGCATTTGAATGGTATTAATCACTGTCACAACCAAAATTGCATATGGAAGATTTTGATTTCAGAAGTTATTGACAAGCCTCTAGTACCTCAAAAATCATATACTAAATCCTCAAACATCATTTTCGATAGAGGCAAGTGTGGGGAAAAAAGGAAATCTCATTTTTCACATAATACTCATCATCATCGTAGATTTCATTCTGCATATGATTTTCATTCGCATATAGTGGCTAAACTTCATTTCATTTTACAAATAATTTTGCAACTCATTCACCTTTGGGTACGATCTTTCAAATTTAGGAAACGTTACAGTGTGGACACTGTTTAGTTCTAGTGTGGGGGAATCTGTATTGCATTCATTTTTATTTTCTTTTCATTTTATTTTTCTTTTCACTTTCATGCATTTAGATAGGACCATCATGCATTTTAGGTCATAATAACATGCCTTTTTTTCTTTCCATTTTTATTTTTCTTTTCATTTTATTTTTCTTTTCACTTTCATGCATTTTAGGTCATAATAACATGCCTTTTTTTTTTTGAAAATACGACTCATTTTAGATTGATACAACAAAATAAGTTAAGGATTATTAATCAGTTGATAGTATTTTTTTCTCTCAACTAAGATCAAATAAGAAATATAATGAAAAGCTTAATTTTGAGGGATAATAGTGTAACCGATACATAGGGAGATTCTTAGGTGATGGCCATGAAATCTATTCTATATTGTAGTCTTTTTTTAAATAAGCGGAGGACTTAAAATACTTATATTGGCTTTTCAAATCTTTAAAACTAAGTTGTGTTAAGTTGAATTCGCGTAACTCTCTTTTGTACTTATATTACTAACAATAATAATAGTAATCCAAGGGTATCCAACATTGCTTGTATATCTAGCATTGGTGTGCAAACCCGCCAAGCTTTATCCGACATGTTGTTGGC
Organism: Allium sativum; assembly: GCA_030737875.1. Taxonomy (NCBI): domain Eukaryota; kingdom Viridiplantae; phylum Streptophyta; class Magnoliopsida; order Asparagales; family Amaryllidaceae; genus Allium; species Allium sativum. The sequence continues at coordinate 349,680,603 of CM060922.1, read as the reverse complement.
AAAGTCAGCGTTGGAATATCTTGGTCACATTTTATGAGATTGGACACCTAAGGATTACCGACATGTTGTTGACAAAGTCTACGTCGGTTTGCACAATCCGCCAAGCTCTGTCCCAACTCTCCGTCAGTCCGCAAGGCAGTGTATGGGTGGTTTACCTTGGTCTTTTAAGTTAGGTGTATGTAATTAATCATAAATTTTAACTTTTATAGAGATAGAGAATAAGCGATGATGCCTAAACATTTCTTGACCTTATTGATTTGACTGGCCATACATAAGGAAACTAGAATACCACTTCACAAACTGTGATAAGCAAACTAAGAATTTATTTCATGGCTGCACTATGTTATCGAACGAACCAACTGGACAAAGTAGAGTTTAAACATTGAAAACATGAATTATATTGAAAATTTGTGACAAGTTGAGGTATTTAAAGTACAATTAACTGATTAGAAATTGTTAACTTAATTTGTTGTACCACTTTCCTGAAACAAGTCGTGTTTTCATTTTTCGTTTTTATTTGCATATGTCCATTGCATTCATGTAGTTGCATCAGAACCATATAATACTGCATTTGGATTTTGTGGGTAGTATCAGCTGAAAACCCTCACGAGACACCACTTGTCCTACTAGGGACACCTAGAGGTTTAACGGCTTGTTGCATACGCTCAATGCAATCGTGTTTCCTATGAAAGTGTGACCTACCTAGTTTAGTTTTTCATTTTTTTTGCCTCGAGGACGAGTAAAAGATAAGTGTGGGGGTATTTGATCAGCACAGAAATATGTTAATTTATGCACCTATATTTTATCTTTTTGTATATAAATAATTATTATGTTGGGTATTATTTTGTTGTTTTTATAGATACGTTGTTCAGACCTCATTCAGCCTTAAAAGTGAAGAATAGATGTCATTTACTTGAAGAATTGCATAAGAGCTTTCGTTGGAGGGAAGATGTGTTCACATTGGTCATATTAGAAGAAGATTGGTAGAAAAGATCTCTAAAGATATCGTTGGCTGCTGTTTGTGTTCACATTAGTCACTTTGGAAGGAGATTGGTGGAAAATATCTTTTGAGATATGCTACCGGACCACAATCTTTGATAAGAAGGCCGATTAGAGGATTAGGGTTTCCAGTTCACCTATAAAAGCACATGTATACACATTGTAACAATTATCCCATTTTCTATCTTCTTCTCCATTAACAAAGTTATTCTTCTTCTTTTTATTTTCTGCAATTTTCTATTTCTTAGCAATTAGTGCCATCTACACAATTAGATTTGGTAGAGTGCTAGTTGTATTTTACATTTATTTTCATTAGTGATTAATCGTTTGATTGGTTTCAACGATAATCCTAATTTTATTTCTGTTGTTATTTCTATTCTGCACTTTTATTTTCTGCATTTTTTGTTTTGCAATTTACTTTCATTAGTGATTAATCGTTTGATTAGTTTCAACGATAATCCTAATTGTTGCAATTTCAATTGTTCTATTTTCAACCAAATCTCAAAAGTCGTCTAACTCGCCCACGAAATTCTATAAATAATTATTTTTAATTTGCCTCCCTGTGATTCGACCTGCATACTACATAATCTGTGCACTTGCAGTAATTTATTTCTAGATTCGCGCTTTTCTAATTCATAGGAAAGCGACGATCAAGTTGTTGCAATAGACAAAAATCAGCATAGTTGTGGCAACATTTTAGCTAGCAACATCTTGAATTTTCGTTGCAACAGGTCATCTGTGGTATAGTGTCTTTCTGAAAAAATGGAGATTACAGTCTGTAAAATAAACATAAATAATGTTAAATTCTCAAACTCCATCATAATATATATCATTGGAAACATCTTGACAAACGAAACTCAAATCTATGGCTCATTTTTGGATTCGATGCATGGTTCATATGGAATTTGTGCTCAAAGTTCTAAAATTCGAAATTAAAATAGGTAAAATTGGAGTTTTGATTCGGGCAATTTTTCGCAAATTGGAGAAATGGGTATTGCAAAGTTTTGCATTTAGCTGATTGATGGTGGTATCATGACCTATAGACGACCTGATGGCCTGAAATTGCGATTCAAGGTCTGAAAAACCTAAACTTGTCAGTGGCGGTGCAACTTGGGGAGGGCTGCAAACCTATCATGCTTGAGCATGGTGATAAGGCTCAGCATGCACTTCCTTTTGGTGGTGGTCGGAGTCGTTCTAGTGCAGCGTGGTGGCCATATTGGATGGTCAAAGTTCATGGTTTTAAGCAATGATGGATTGTGGGTATCACCTTCCTATAGGACACGCGAAGCTTGCTAAAATTTGTAGAGTGATGCTAATGTGGCATCACATGTTTATGGCAAGTTTCGTTTTTTTACTTAAAATTCAAATGCGTTTATGTTTATAACTTTTTGATATAGTCATATTGACACGCGGTTTTCTCCATTGGGTTCGTATCGAAATCCCGAACGATATGAAGTTGGTTTGGTTGGATTTGGAGACCGTCAAATTTTTGGCGTTCGTTTGGATTTCAGATTTGATGCAAAACCAAAAGTGAGTGCTTTAATCCACTCACAACGTACTATAGTATTTATGCAAGTTAAACTATTTTTTTGATATATTATAATTTGTTTAGCTGATATTCAAGAATAAATTTTTATATCGAAATTGATTAGTACTGATAATTAACATTCGATACATGTTAAATTGATATGTATGGAAATTGTTGTTTGATTGATTGTTTACAAATTAGATATATGTTTATATTGATTAAATTAGAATTTCCTGTAAATTGTCATTTATTTGAAATGATATTTAATTTAATAGTGAAGTTAAACTGCTTGTTAAACATTGATGTATGATAACTGATGTTAGTGTGCCATATATTGATTGATTGGATGATGATCATATGTTATGTTTATTTACGTTATGATGATTGAATTGATATTACTACTGATATTATTGATTCATGTATATTTGTTACCTTATATGCCACTGAAACGGGATATTGAAAATTGCATACTTAGACATCAAATACTTGCAAATATGTTGAAATGATATACACTTATGACATCTGATATTAGTTGAAATGAGATATACTCATGAAATTGAAATTTAAATTAAATGATCACTTGATCATACAGTAGAAAATTAAATACAGATACCGTGATCAAATGAAATATTTTTATATTAAACTATTATATTTAAAAATTTAACTGTTATATATTTTTACAACTATTCTAATCCATCTACTTTATAAAAAAATTAACTATTTTAATTAAAACTGCAAAATTTCAATTTTAACTATTATATGTTATCGTTTTTGCATATTTAAACTAACTTTTGCATAAATTGTAATTATTTTAACTAGACTATTATTGCATGTCAAACTTAACTATTATATATCTTATAGCTATTTTATTTAAACTATTTTATATTAATTTAACTATTATGGTTATTACTATTTTAATAAAACTACTTTTACTAATTCAACTTATATAACTATTTTATTTTACTTTAACCAGTATGTTGTAACTATTTTTATAAAACAGTTTTATATGAATTCAACAACTATATTCATTATTAGTTTTGTTGATCAAATTACTTTATATAAAATTTTACTGATTTTACAACTGTTCAAAATTTAACAATTATATATTAAATTTAACTTTTATGTATTTTGTGATTATTTTAAGCAAACTATTATATACTGTATTTAACTAGTTTTAAATAAAAGTCTATTTCCAATCCTGATTGTTCAAGTCCAAATTGGTTGAATATAAACATTCGTTTAGTAATGATATTTAAATTAGACTTGAATTTTTGGCAACTAATAGAATATGAGATTTTAAAAACTGAAACTGAATCAGATATTGGACTGATTTTAATAAATGATAAATAAATGGAAATGAAATTAATTGTTTATTTCATTAAAATATGATTTCAAATATAAATGACCACGGTATGAAAAATGTAAACGTTTGGCTGTTAAAGAGACCAGGGATGGATATTGTCATACTCTCTGTCAATACCAGGAACCACTTTAGCAACCATGTACATGGTGGACAGATCTAGACGAAGTAGGATAGTTTGGAGAATGCTACTAGAATGAAATAAGAGAACGACGATGGATATCCTTGACTTTCGGATCTAATTAAAATGACTAAAACATGAGTTATACCATGACCAAGTGGGTTAGCTACCCCTATCTGCAATACTTCTGCCTTCATTATTATAGTTCCTTAATTTGATTTGATTTGATGCACATCCATGCTTTTTAGGAGTGTTGTTTGAGGTAGGTGATAGTTGCGAGTGTGCGTCACCACGAGGTCGGGAGTGCAATTGGTAGATTCCTACCTTGGGTATTACCTCGTGTGCCTTGTCATATTATCCCGATCGCTCCAACTATGATTTTGATTTGTGTCGTACCTATGGAGTTCCCTCTGATAGCAACTAGTTTACGATAGACTTTACGGTATCAGTATAGACTAAAATATTATAAACTGAGTAAGGGTAATAATGGTAATTCCGCTTAGGTTATTTTAATACTTTACGTTACTAAATAGACACTATTATATTAATGCATTATATTATATAATATCTAGTTTAGCGGATCTTTAGGAGATGAAATTACGGTAATATCTCTTAAGTTATTGCACTCACGTTATACACTGATAGGAGATGGAAAATCTCATAAACATCTCTGATGCTACTACACTCATATTTCCTTTGTTTAATTTGACTGACATGAATATTTTAGTCTCGATTAGTGTGTATTACTTTTTTTTATTATGGTTGGATCTGTAATTTAGTGAAGACCTCGTTATGGAGATGTAGATGAAGCTTTATAGACATGTTTATTAGTATTATTCTACTGCAATTATTGGTGTGTTTTGTGTTAGTTTAATTCTAATAGTCGGAAATGTATATTTTAAACTGATTAATATTTAATTATGATCTTATTATATTTTATCCTTCCGCTATGAGATTTTGTGTTCAGTTTCTTTCTCTTTTCTTTTATTTCATATAATAAATTTCCATTAAAAATTCACTATTTTGAACGGTTTGGGTCTGAAATGCGTGGTTCTAGTCAATCTAAAATCATTCGAAAAGCGGGTTGTTATAGCACGTATCATGGGATCACTATCATATTTAAAGATCATGTTTAGTAAAATAATATTTTTCATATTGATAATGTTAACATGTCTTAATCTGCTATGCCATGAAGAAAAAATTCAATAGCATAAGTAGAAACAATCTTTTTTTTAATTAATATTGAATTTGAACATTTCACCACACATGTATAATTTTCAAAAAAACGTTCCGTCTTTGGTCAGTACATGTTTACCTGACTGAAAGGATTGTTTGAAGCCGAATTATTTTAAATACGATTATAAACAAGGTTCTTGCTAACCTTAGGTACATAATATACATCATTTAATGTCAAAATCTTCATGGATGTTAACTCCAAGTCTATTGTCCCCTCCCTTTATTTCCCATGTAAAGATAATTTTCTTCCTTTGATTGTTCAAGTTTCTTGAGTAGACTTGTCTTTATAGATACGCTTAGTAGATCCAAAGTCGATCTATCAAGAATTCCTTCTTCAATCACGTTGATTTCAAAGATTACAACTATAAAATTTTCTTTTGTCAATTAAAGTTTCTTTTAGAAAGCCTTTAGCCATAGGTATGAAACTCAACTCTCCTCTTTCCCTTAGAGTTATTTGCTTCACTGGCAATGTCACAATTTTGGCATTGTCAAAAATATGAATCCAAAAATCTATTTATCTCTCTCTTAGGAGGTAGTCTTCTAACTTCTACACCTCATCCGGAACATATCACACTACCAGAACATAACCAATGTCATCCAGGAATATGTCAAGTGAATATCAAAAACTCAATAAGATTGGTCCCTCTACGGTCGTGAGAAATCTCAAGGGTTCATCCTCTGCATGTTCCTAGTCTGAAAACGCTCCCCACAGTCCAAAATTTTCGTACAAGTGGCTAACTAACCTATTCTTATAATTTCTCCTAACACGAAAATTCCAAAACGTAAAAATCCTAGTCAAATTCTACTCCTAGTATCAAAATTTGAGATAACCAATTATATTAGTTGAACTTTCTAAACCCAAAATCATCCTATATCCAAAAATGCCCCATGCATTATTATATAGCTAGAATTTCTGATCTCGGACCCCGACATACTATAAACAACTATGCCAATCCTTTCGTGGTGTTAATAAACAATTACTGGGTTTATAAAAATGTCTAAGTGCAAACAATCAACTAGAGCATTAGAGATAAAGGAGTGTAATGCTCTAAGATGAAACAAAGCTTGAGTAGGAAGGAAAGATCTGGAGATAAGTAACACTGTTTTTTCTTTCCCTCTTCATCACTTGATCCTTTTGGTCAACACTTTCCCTCAACTAGCCAATTTTAGCACTCTTGGCATAGTGCCCCATCTTGCTATACTTATAAACACCAACTTTTCCTTTCTAAAGCTAGTGGTATCTTTCCTTTCCTCTTGAATCTCGTTCGGTAATATTCTTATGTCATCTTATTATCCTTGACCTCCAAGGTTTTCTTATCCATACTAGGCGTTACCTAATTGCCTCACGCAACAAGTTTCTTGCCTAACTTTGTACTTATAGAGAATTTATAAATGATGGAACTAAATGGGTTTACCAACATTTAGAAAAAAGTTTAACCTATAAAGATCAGGAATCCCAATTTGAGAGTAAGCGTAAACAGGTTAGCCTATAGATAGCTTGACGAAGAAAGGAGAGAATTGAACGAGGAAGTTCTAATTGGACTTGAGGGTATTTCGTAAAACTTTATATTCAAAATACTTTTATTTTGATAATCTATTTTTCTTGAAAAATACATTGCTTTTTTAAAACAAGTATTTTAGGAATCCTATAACCTTAGGCTTTGATACCAAAGTGTAACACTCTACACACCTTAATATTTCCAAATGGTTCATAGCAAGACACATGGAGCATCTAGGTATAAATAAATTCATCATAGAGACTAAGACTCACATGAAAAGTAAATAAACAAAGTGGAAAACATTTAAATTAAAAACATAACTTATTATTTCAAAGGTCAAACTTTTATTTTAGAATAAACATAAAGTTACATCAGCTACATGTCTCACAAAAACCTCAGTATCACAATATAAATAAGAGTACAAAAGCGATATCTCTCTGAATACTAGTACAAAGCAAAACATGTGAAAAGTTGCTAAAATGAGAATTTTGGAATGAGTCTGATACCAAACTGCTCGAACGAATCTATTCTTGACCTGTGAACCTAAGGATAGAAAAAGAGGAAAGAGGAATGGGTCAGACATAAATATGGTGAGTGGTTGTAATTACTAACATTTATAAGCAAGGTAAACATAATAGACTTAGCAATAGTTTTAGCGTTATAGAGAAATGTTTTGTGCATAACTTAAAATTATTTCACCAATAATAAGATTTACTCAAGCTGATTTGTTCGATTGTTTGCGCTAGTTTTATTGCTATAAAAATATGATTACGATGATTTCCTAATCCTACCCTTTGACCGGCCTTTCCTACCTGCCTACCACCTCACATGGTAGAATTTCACCATGGACTTACCCATCGTGAAGTCAATTACCACTTGTCTGTCCAATAGTAAAGAAATAATTCTACGCTTGGACGTAGTAGTGACTTGTTTTTTCCTAATCGATGTTGCCACACGATTGGTCATTGATAGAACACACTAACTATTGCCGCTTGTTATTAATCACTTACTTACCCCCATTTAGCATAAGCATGCCTAGCCTTAACCCCCTATTTGAGACCATCAGTCCTTTACCTAAAAGGGTTGCTGCCAGTGCAGGTCCATTTGCAAACAAATGTTCTGATTTGCTCCCTTGCCCAATTCCCATGATCTAGGCCTTATTTATTGGCAACTTATTTTCCCCATTTAGCATTACCGTCGAAATGAAACACTACATGGTTACTATTTTCCCTGTTTAGTATTTATGGCTAGAACAAACCACTATTTTTAATTATTTGCTTATTAACTTAATCCAATATCTAAGTTCTAATACGATAAGCCTTTTCATTTTCTCTTTATTTCTTTTTAGGTATAACTCCCGTAACAAAAATTTACTTTCAAATATTTTAGAGTGTCCTATTTCAGTCTGCCTTCTTTTTATTACAGATTTATTTTAATTATAATCCTCATGCTATAATTTTACTGCAAACATTCTATATTTTCCAATTTCAGTCTACCTACTTTTTAGCATAGATTTATTTTAATTATGACCCCAATGTTATAATTATACTTGCAAATATTCAAATTTTCCTATCTCAGACGAGCTTCCATTTATTATAGATTTATTTTAACTATAGCCGCCGTGTTATAATTTTATTGGTAAGTATTCTAGATTTTGCCAATTTCTGGTCAACCTTCTTTTTATTAAAAATTACATATTTTACACCTGAATTCTATAAATTTAATATTTTATTATTTTTAATCCATGTTTATGAATATCTCCCTTTTTGCATAATTTTTTGCGTTAAAAGAGGATTAAATCTCCCCTTAAATACTAACATTTACAGATTGAACTACCACTTAAGAACAAATGTAAATAATTGTGGAAAACTATAACTAAATGAAGGAAATAAAATAACTATAGGATGAAGATCGAAAAGTGATTACAAAAATTAACTTAAAAACTATTAGAAAAGACAAAAAATAGACTTATAGCAAAATACTACAAAAATTGTAAGAAAAACTGTAGTTGTAGAAAACCTTACTATTTTAAATTACCTAAAGAAAAACAACTTTTTTACTAAATACTCGTATGACGTCCTTAACACTATACCCCTAGTCTTCCTTGATCTTGCACCTAGATTGTCTAATTTTTCTATTTAAATCTTCTCCTATAAAAATATTAAAGTTTTAGGTTTGTCTTAGTTAAGAGAGAATCTGAAGGGAGAAGATTCGTGTGTGAGAGAAATTACAAGATCTAGAGTTCTATTCATATTGGAGCTTAGGGATACCAAACCACTGGATTTGTTGATTTAATCTGGCCCAACCACGTCATTACCTCAATTTAAACCATCAATGTGACGGCCCGCCCCCGTCTAGCTGACATTTCTCCGAAATGCGTTGTGCCGATGTCCAACTAGCACGGGACGGTCGCCAAAGAAAAAGGGTGTGAAGCTAGAACTACCAAAGGAACCTGTAGTATATCTCATAGCGCATGGAATAAAATACAATAACAACATAACTTTGACATAAAACAGGCGAGACAGTGCATAAGCTAAAAACTAAATCATCATAGCAGCGGAATCCATAATACAGCTTTTGATCCAACATCATTATTACAACTTCAAATTACTGTCTCTAAAGCAAAAGAAAGAAAAGGTACACTACTAATTCCCAAGCAGTGACCAGCTACAGCACATGAAGTATATATGTATATCATACATGGAAGCCTCCTGCTCGTCTCCGAACAGCTACCCGCGCATTACCACCTAACATGTCTCTAGTCTGCTCGTTTAGGAGAACCCAGAGTACTAAGAAGAGACATAAAAATCTGGGTCAGACAAAAGTATGGTATGAGTGATAAGCAACAAAACAGAACAATAACAGGTATAATCCAATCATACCTGAACCTGGACCTGCAACCAAAGAGTTAGCACAACAACATGTACAATACTCTAAGGTAACACTAACACAAAGTGTAGAAGTAATATGGGGTGTGCATGACATGGTGATAGCTAACATCAAACATAGCAATCATCCTCACATCCCTCACTCAGTGCGCAAAGCATACGATATCCACTGCTTTGGTCACCTAATCTTTGGTCCATGATGGAGTCCAACCCCGTACAACTATCACTACGAGCCCCTAATCTGTATCTCAGTGGTGACCCAAAGTTATAGGTATCGATAACCCCTTTGCACATGTCCCACAGCAAAGTCCAATCATGAAGTCAACTCGTTGGTTCCCGTCTGGATCCTGAGTCACAACTTCTCATTTGGACTACCTTTGCTTCTCGGGTTGTTGGTCATCATTCCCATTCGTTTCGTAACTCCAAGCTCCCATACATGTTCATACTTTAGTTCAGACATGTGCGGTTCATGATTTCCCAGTCCGGGTCGTGATCTGCTCGTGGACATCTTCTTCTGGGTCGGTTTGTAACATTTCATAACCTCCGGCTCGTGGTCAGCTTCCTTGGCTTGCTCTGGCATCGGCTCGTGGTCCACCTTGCATATTCCTCATGGTCATCCTCCTAGGGTTCGCCCTCTTCCTCACCCTCTCCCTCCTAGGGTTCTCCCTATTCCTCACGGTCGCCCTCTTCCTCACGCTTGCCTTCCTAGGGTTCGCCCTATTCCTTACGGTCGCCCTCCTAGGGTTCGCCCTCTTCCTCACGCTCGCCCTCCTAGGTTTCGCTCTATTCCTCACGGTCATCCTCCTAGGGTTCGCCCTCTTCCTCACGCTTTCCCTCCTAGGGTTCGTCCTCTTCCTTACGCTCGGGGTGTGAGGGTGCTTCACGATCCTAGGGGTCAGGTTGTGAGGGTGCTTTACGAACGGGATACTGTACTATTTTCTACAACTTTTCCTGCGAACAATTTACGCCATACGACAACGTTTTTGACCATTCCAACTTTGCTAAACAATCATGAAGCATTCCAAACAGTAATAGCAACATACATAATCAACCATAAACACCAAAATAACAATCTAACATGTTAATTTAGATCAAACATACACAAAACCCATGTTTTCCCCTTAATTATGTTTAAGCATAACTAATGATAGGATTAGCAAAATATTTCCAAATTAACACAATTTTCTAAAAATAATATTTCAGAATTTCTAAATATTTTTCTAAATTTTTCTGGGTTATTATTTAGCTAATTAACACTAATTACCCATAATTAGCCGTAATTAGTGAGAAACAATGCAAATCACTCACCTTAGTCACAAATAATCTTAGATTTGAAAATTTTCTACTACTTGGGTCGAATTCCCATGCAACACAGCAGCTCCAACTCTGATTTTGTTTATTTGTCTTGATTAGATGTAGCTTAGCTTAATCTTTGATTAGAAAGCGATCAGGAGGTGTTTAATTGAAGAATTTGAGAGTGGAGGCCATTACTAGGGTTAGGAGAATGTAAGTGGCGGCTGAAAAATGACAAAGGAGAGTTTCTCTAGCCCCTATCAGCCCTTAAATACCCCAGATCTCGAAATCCCTAATGGACCTAGCTGCTAATTACCCAATTAAGCCCATTTAAGCTGTTTTTCACCTTCCAACCCTTATTTCAGCCATATCTCCCAAACGGTAAGTCCGTTTGATTAATATGACCACTCTACGGAAAGAGAAACCATCATTCGAATCCAATGAAAATGATTTCAGGTCAAAACTCCTTACTAATCAATAGTTATGGGTGAACCAAGATTGGCCAGGGGCAAAACGGTTATTTAAAAATCAGCAAAAATCATGAATATGGGAAATGACCCCAATAGTCATTCTCCAAAGTTACACGACCATACGACTTCATAAGAAAAGGAAATAAATATTCTACGATCCTCCGATGCATTGAATGCGGGTCGTTACAATCAGATCTAGAAAAGAATCCTCATGATATTGCTAAAAATTTAAAATCAAACTTCGGCGCATACCTAGATGAAATTGAGCCCAAGCTAGTAGGTGAGTCAACCAATAATCAACCCTAACCTCCATTAGTCAACCTAGGGGTCGATCTGGGTTAAGTTCGAGTCGACCTTAGTTACATTTTTTTCTTTGTTTGAATTAAATCATTAGTTTTCTTATTGCTTTCATAACTCCTTCATGCGAACTCCTATTTTGACAAGTTACATATGTAAATTGCTCAGAAAATGTCCACGGACTAAATGGTGCAACTCTCGTAGAAAAAATCTAATAATTTTACAAGTTTATTTCATTATTTGACTAACTCTTTAATTAATTATTTAACTTTCAATAAATTTCGTTTATTCTTGCTTTAACTCTTTTTTTATGATGCACGTTAATTTCTTAAATTCAAATGCGCATGTTAATATTAGTGAATCAATTCTTTCATTAACTTTTATCGTTATTCTTATATAACATTAGTCGTTAATTAACATTTATTTATTACTTTATAATGTTATCGTTAATGTTTTAACTAATTCTTATTTATTACTTTGCAACTTTATGTTTATACAACGTTAACTTTTAGTATTCGAATTTCTAATTTTTTAATTATTATTACTTAAATTTTGGGTTTGTGACAACGTTGTATTTCGCAGAAGTGGTCTACCCATGTTCCCATGCTTTTCTCCACCATACTAGGCCGATGCGAGTACCCTACAATAGCCTATAAATAGAAGATCCCTTAGAGAAGGAGGGATCTTTTGGTTCTCTGACAACTTACAGACATTCTTTGTCTTTGTAGTCAAGGTCATTTCAACCCCAAGTACTTGTGATCACTCAAGTCGATTAACAAAGACAAGAAAAAAGCAAGTGGACAAAGATAAACTTAATCGAATCATTATACATCATGTGCGTCGCTTGTTTTATCATTTAACATTTACATTTTATTTTATTTTATTTCTCTATGTATTTAATTTGTGGTGTTGGACCAATTCTAGTGTAACCAGTTGGAAACACTTATGTCATGAAATACATACATATTAAATATGTACACATGTGTGTATGTATGTGTGTGTGTGTATATATATATATGTATTTGTTTATATGTGCATGTACATATGTGTGTACTAACATATATGTATAATTTGTACCACCAAGAACATATGCAATAAAGTTGTCATGCCTTAACTTATGTTGCAGTGCTATAACATTCGACAGAAATACATCATTTTATTATTTGATACAAGTTTCTTAATTGCTACCTATTGTTACTACTCGTCCATAGAACCACTGCGCAATTCACACTCCCATAAGATCACTGCCCCAACCAAACATTTTGGTCCAAAGCTGTCGTTTCTCCTAGGACATTATCAAATATTTGGCAGGCTTATTTTGCAGTGTAGATTATATCTTGCGTTTATGTGATAGTTTTCAAATATGAGGTTTCATGGGTTGGATATGGAATAATTATAACTGTGAGCAAAATGAATTTTATGTGATGGTTTCTGGACTTAACTAAGTTGGTAAAAAAGAACTGCCAAAAAACAAGAGTTAGGTACACACTATGAGTTCATGCCTTAATGAAACTTGGTACTGACAAAAATAATATTTCAATTAGAAATGTAAAATAGATGTTAATGAGAGCAGATAGAAATTGTATTAATGCTTTAAAAAAATGATTGTTACATGAGTTAACAGTGTATTTATATACAATTAATAGCAACTGGGCTCCGAAGCCTGTTCGATCCATGTACATAATAACCGAAATAAAACAAAAAGAGACGGTCGCATTCCTTTAGTATTCAGTATAACTCTTTATACCAACTCTTAAAGTAGGGTTAGTGTTTCCGAACATAACCCAAATTTGATTCATCGATTGCAAGGAAGACGACCACAATCTTCAACAAATTAGGTAGTGATCTGAAGTATGATGAAGACTAATAAGATGTAGCTGTAAATCAGAGAGTAGCATCATCGATCTGGACTATTGGAAGCAAATTTAAGAGTATGTTAACAGATCTGATTTTTGTCCTTTGGATTTACCTTCAGTGAGTTGCTTCTATCTTCGGTACTCTTAGACAGGTTGTATTGCTCTACTATCCTCAATTCATTTTTGAGTCTTATGAAATTCTTTGATGATAATGCTTTAGTGAACATATCTGCTTTTTGATGATAAGTAGGAATGTGGTTAACTTGCAAGTTCTTCTTTTGTACTTTCTCATGCATGAAGTATAAGTCAATCTCAATATGTTTGGTTTGTGGATGTTGTATTGGGTCAGCAGTCATATAAATTGTGCTTTGATTATCACACCATAAGATAGGCTTTCTGCTAGATGATATGTTTAGCCCTTTCAACGAAGATTGTAGCCATAGAATTTCGACAGTAGTGCTGGTTACACTTTTGTATTCAGCCTTAATGTTAGATCTGGAAATGGTTGTTTGTTTCTTTGAACACCATGAAATTAAACTGTCACCAATATAGACATAATAACCAGTTACAGATCTTCTATCATCATTGTCAGCGTCCCAATCAACATCACTGTAGGCAATGATGTTGAAGTTGTTACTAGCTTTGAGAATCGATCCATAGCTAATAGTTCCCTTTAAGTAGCGCAGAATTATTTTGACAGCTTTCCAATGCTTATCCAAAGGATTCTGCAAAAATTGAGAAAGTTTGTTAACATTGAATGATATATCAGGTCATGTTATGTAGCATACTGTAATGCTCCCACTACAGTTCTATATTGTTTTATGTTATCTATGGCTTCTCCCCTGTTTGTACTGTAGTGCTAATTTTATATCATAAGTGTAGGTGGAGGCTTTGCTTCATGCATTTTTGCCATAGTAAGTAATTCTGAAATGTATTTTTTTTACGTTGATGTAATTCTGTATTAGAATGCCTTTTGATTTCAATACCTAGGAAGTAGGATACATTGCCCAGGTTTTTGATTGAAAATTGCTCATTTAGATATTCAGTCAACTTTCTGATTTCCTCACTCTTATTACCTGCAATGGTAAGATCATCAACATATATTAGAATGTATATAGTAAATGAATTGTTGATTTTTAAAAATAATGAGGAATCAGATTTTGTTGGACTTTAACCCATAGTGTTGAGTGTGGTTTTGAGTCTGTCAAACCACACTCTTAGTGCTTGTTTGAGTCCATAGAGTGCTCTTTTCAGCTTGTAGACTTGATTTTGATTTTGAGTGAAACTAGGCGGTTGTTGCATATAAATTTCTTCCTGCAAGTAACCATTCAAAAAGGCATTATTCACATCTATATGATTTATGTTCTGATTATTATTTAAAGCAATAGTGAGAATGAACCTGATTGTGGATGGTTTCACCATGGGTGAAAAAGTTTCATTAAAATCAAACCCATATTCATGAGTGAATCCTTTTGCGACAAGTCTTGCTTTATATCTGTTGATAGAACCATCAACATTTCTCTCTGATCTAAATGTCCACTTGCATCCTATAATATTTTTGTTGCTTGGTGGAACAATAGGCTCACATGTATTATTTTTAATGAGAGCAACATGCCCTTCTTTCATGGCAGCTTTCCAGTTTTTATCATTGACGACTTGGTTAAAATTGTCAGGTTCATCACTTTTGATGTTGGCAGTGTAAGATTTTGGCTTAAAGATACCACTTTTAGCCACGATTATCATATGATGACTAGGTTGATTGGGAGGAGGAACAAATGGTACCACATCTTGTTCAAGCTGAATTGTATCAACATTATTGTCTTTATTATTATCCGTAGTGGTAGCAGGTTGATCATGACTTACTTGATTTTTGCTATTACTTCTTGAATTAGGTAGTTGAAAGATGGGGATGAGTGACTCATTGTAGCCTTCAGTAGAGCACTGGTAATCATTGTGAGCATCAACAACCTCAGTATTATTAGGTTTTATTCATACTTCACCCACTATGGGTAGTTATTGTAACGATCGAGAATTTTTAACCAATTTAAATTTTTAATTTAAATTTGAATTTGACATAAAAATATATGGTTAAGAATATTTAATAATTTTGATAAGTTATATGATAGATTTTACTTGAATTATAAATGAGAATGATTATTAATAAGTTTGGATTTATTGATACTATTGTCGTTCGATCGGATTTGTCAAACTATAACATGAATTAGTAGCATTAGAATTAAGTGTTGCCCTTAGTTTTCATAGCATTTAAGGGAAAATGCTACCGAAAGTTCACCTTCTCTTCTTAAGACAAGTGTATGGACACTTGTAATTTTGCATGTAAGCTTTCATGCATGCCTTCCATGTGCCCCCTTATGTGTCATCACCTCCTTAACTCTCTATTCCTATATAAGGAGACCTTTTCTCCATTTTCTTACCATTCCATTCCATTTCCTCCTTTTTCTTCTTAAAGCTTATGGCCATGGTTTCCATGGCATAAGTCTTCCTCTTTTCCACCAACACCTTGCCAAAGTTCGTCATTCTCCTCCTCCTCTTATAATATATGAAGAGAGATTAGTATATATTATATTATATATATTTTGATAAAGAAGACGGTGCGCCGAAATACTGTCCGACGGTTCACTCAGCTAGGTTCGCCTACCGTGAAGATTGGAAAGCTGTTTGGTGAGAACTCTTTAACCATAGTTTATTATTTAATTAGTAGTTAGACTAATTTAAATATAGTAATGGATTATTAATGGTTAATGATAGTTGATGTTTGTTATGATGGATGATGGATGCGTAGTTTAGAACGCACACACTATTAAGCGTTAGTGTTATAACGCTTGTGCACAGTTATGATTTATTTAATCATGTTGATGATGGTTGCTATGGATGTTTAAATAGTTGTTGATGTTGTTTTGCAAACACTATGACACAACAGTTATGGTATCACATTGGTGATCGGCAAATCTCCTTCGTAATTAGAAATAATATCATTATTGAAATTGAAGGCTAATAATCGGGAAAGACCGTATTCATATATGTGGATAAAATTCTTTAATTGAATAAATTAATACCGGAACATTTTAGGATGACAGAGAGGATAGTGTCTAGGCTTGGGTTTGGAAATGAAGTTTCCTGCTCTCCCTGGCTATCCCTAACTGGTCCGACGAATGAGATGGTTAATTTGAAGTTATTTGAATTTAGAAATGAATTGGAATTTGATTTATTAAGTAAAAAGTAAAAGTTGAATTTTGAACCCAAAATAAATTTGGAAAGTCAATGTAAATTACTTTAAATGGTTTACAGAAGTATATAATGGTTTTCTAAGGTATTTTGAAGTATTGAAGAATAATTTTTATTGCGGTCAAAATAGGGCTTGTTGCACAACGGCAATTAGTGTATTTTAGATGCAAACTTTAAACACTTAAAACTTTTGCAATCTAAATCGGATTTGCATGAAAAAAAAACGTTAGATTTATATTAACAAGAGCTTTAAAATGAGTGAAAGTAGATTTTAATTTTGAGTTATAATTTTCAAGATATGTTTAAAACCGTTTTGGGGAAAGGTCGCTATAAGAGAAGTTATCGACCATAACTATAAATAGCCATTTTTAATGTTTCTAAAATATGGAAATTTTTTGTAAAATCATTATTAATTATGTAAAAGTGTTTTGAATTGTAAAGTTTAAGTTTTGACCAAGATAAATGATATTTGATCAATGTAGTTGAGATAACTATTTTGTGACGCTTTTGTAACACTTTCGAAACACTATTGTAACGCTTTCTTTGAAATAATCTATTTTGATGTTTTTAAACCACGAACTAAAAGAAATCATTTGTAAATGATTGGTGGAATGTTTTCAAAGGTTCAAAAGTATTGGAAATACTTCATATGGGATTCAAATTGATTTATTTAATATTAAAACAGGTTTTTAATAGTTGGATATGGTTGGAGATAAATCTTCAGATGTTTGATATTAATCCGGTAGATGATGACTCTTACTATTGGAGGAATTTAAAAGGTAGTTCACCGTTATTCCGCTTATAGTGTGAGTTGGATACAGAGATTAATATTAAGTATAAGTGGATGATATTTCTATCCAGATCTAATGTTAAAGTTTTGGATAAATCTTTAAATTAAGATACGAGTTTCCTAATTTGATTGGGATAAGTTGGATATAAATAATCTTCGGATATTTGGTATGAAATTCTTTGGTGTAAACGTATACTATTTGAGGAATTTGGAAGATATTATTATATCGTTATTCCACTGATAGTATTCATTGATTATGAGAATTGATGTCAAATATAAGTAGATACAATTTTTGTGTAACTTATGTTCAATATCAATTTATTTGGTTTTGTCGTGAATCATATCTTCAATAATATCATTCTTGAAACCCCATGGGATTGAGTTATGGAAATTCATATCGTAATTTGAGGATTCAATCAGATCTTTGATTTGAGAAATTAAAAATAAGGAACTAGAAAGAAAGTATAATCTTTTAGTTAAGATTAAAGAATGGAATGTTGGAAAATCAATTTAATTGGAAACTATGGTTGAAATGTGGATTAAGGATTTTCAAAGGAAACTGGATTTTGATAACAAGTTATCAAACGGAAAAATAATTAAGGCTTTAAGGCTAAACCATCTTTGATTTAAAGGATGTGTTTTAAAAGAGAATGGTTAAATATGGATTTCGTAATAATTTGAGAACGGGTTTACAGAAGTTTAATTTTGACAAAATCCAGGACGGAAGGAGATTGGTAGAAAGCCTGTGTGTTCTATAATTGTTTTTTTTAATTGCGCCTATTATTTGGAAAGACCGGGATCGGATGTATGTCTGAAAACCATTCCAAGTAATAATACGACGTTATAAAGCAATTGAAGACTTCGAAACCGCCGAGTAAAGCCTGGGAGTTTTTGAATCATTAGGGTTGAATGCCAATATCTCGGATTGGTCCATACAACCAAACGAGGAGTGGCACGATATCTGAATGTATTTGAAGATTTTTGGATGATGTTCATTCAGACCCAGAACGGACATTTATGGATTGTGTGTCTGACATTGTAATTAACTGCGTAACACTGTTTTATCAATATATATCTGTTTGGTGGGGGAGAATTATTCTCTTGCTTAACACCCTTCTCTAAGACATATGATCTTAGAGGTTATATATTGGAAATCAATGATGCGTTGTTAATGGATAATGTGGCATACTTAAGATATATGGTGAGCTATGGATGATCAAAGCATGGCTTATTTAAGCGTAACTTTGTGTATCGTGACCTCGGCAAGCCTCACAACCCGGTAAATGGCTAAAACATGAAAGATGCAGCGAGGTTAAGGGTAGTCATTTCCTTCTAGATAAAAGGTGTACTATGGTATGGAGCCCAGGTATTAACCTATGTGGATAACTTCTATTTTTATGGATGTTGATGTTGCGAGGCCTCGGTTTAAAGGTTGGTAACGACCGGGAAGTGATATACTCAGGCGTGCTCTAAGTTACCCAGTTAAGGGGTAACCCGGCTTCGTGTTGGCAGAGAGCCCGATTTGGTTCTCGGGGCGTCCCTCTAGAGGCGTACTCATTGGTTTGGTAAGGAAGTTCCTTTGCCTGGTCATTTGTTGGAAATCCAATTTTCCACTACGAGCCCATACGGTTTTGATTGTATAGCCTGCTGGTTACCGGCAGGACTGTCAGTATAATGGGATGGGGCAATATGCTGGCTAGGTTTAATACATTTATTTGCGAAAAGGTTTTCCACACTATATAGTAGTAAAAGAGGATTTTCACGTATGAATGCATTTTTGGTTATCGTAAGGCAAAACTCGCTCATGTGGTGTGCGCTTGCATTGTGTGATGTGGGACGAGCTTATGATAGCTTCATTTTTTTTCAAAAGGTCATTGCGGATTTCTATGCACTGGTATCCACATGGAGTAAACCCATTCCGCATTAGCAGCGTGGACTGGAGAATTACCTAACTTTTAAATAAACCCTAAAAATAACTGTTTTGAGTTCTCACACCAGTCCCACGACTGACCTGGAGTTTATTGTTCCCTCACCTAAACTCTGGGTGTCCATAATTTTTACACGGGAAGCCTAGTAGTTTGGTTCACAGATTTTGCCTTGGAGTTAGTTGGAGCAGGATTCTGGTTTTAGCTGAAGCTATTATGACTTGGAGCATTCACATTCTTCCGCTGAGTTTAGTATCTTTTCCGCTGTGTAATCGATGTACTCTGATGTATCTCTTGTAACTCTGATGTAATATTATTGTAATGATAATGGAAAAGTTCTTTTTATTTTGTGCAAATGTGTAAGTACCCCTAACAATCCGTCTTTATGAACGGTTTAAGTTGGTTTAATTACCGGCGAAAACCGAGCTAAAAGTCGGGTCGTTACAGTTATGGTGTAGTAACTTTTTGACCGTATACTTTTATTGATGTTTTTATATCATTTTGTTTATAAGGAAAAATATTCTCATCAAAAATGACATGTCTACTTACGAATTTTTTTCCTCTGGCATGTATGCACTTATATCCTTTCTGATGAGTAAAATAACCAATAAATGTACATGATCTTGATATGTAATTGTAACACCCCACATCCGTTAGTGTCACTCACAAAGGGAATGCACTAAGTTCTGTGGAGCATTATAGGTAAAAGATGCAGATAAATTACAAGACAGACAAATTTAAAACAACGAAAAAGAAAACTTTACTTTATTGATAAAGTAATTTGTACAACAATTGTTTTTCAATATCAAAGTATCTGTCTTACAAAAAAGGAAGAAGCATAAAATAACATTTATATTCCCCAATGTAGCATGAGCCAGCTATAGCAAGAGAATCCAAGCAAATCTTTGACTAATCTTCAAGTTGGGAAAGAGTAACGGTCAATCTAATCTGAGCTATACTATTCCCTCCTTTACAACCTGGGGCGGGGGGGGGGGGGGAGACGGAAGAAAAGAAAGCGAAAGAAAACAAAGTCAGACATAAAGTCTGGTAAGTTTAGTAACTTTTAGCATGTGAACAGGGAAAAGCAACACGACATGAATTAACTGAATACAAGATAATACCGTGATGATAGGGCTAACAAGATAACATAAGATTAACACAAGATATGCTAAGGCAAGATAATGTATGATTCACTACTTTCTCTGTTATTCTGGTTTCTATATCTCTGCACCGCCTAACTAGTGTCTCAACTAGTAATCTGTATAAAATGGTAACGTGATCCCAATCCCCGTAATCGTGGTTGCCTTTAGGTGTATATCTATTATTTATTACCTAGATCTAATCTGGGGTTTTCTATCGAGCGCTTTCTAGATTCGACTAGGCTTTATGCGACTTATCTAATACTTCTCGGATTCAGGTTTATGCCACCTAGGTCCAACTAGGGATTATGCTACCTGTCGAACGGTGCCCCTAGTCTAGGACACACTACCCAGAGCGATAAGTGTTCCTAGACTTTACGTCCCAATCGTATCGTAATGTGCTAGATATCTAGTTGCACATGTCCTCTATATGTGCGGCCTGAGTCCCGTGGCAAGGCTAATCAAGAAACACGGAACTCGGTCGGGAGCTTTAAGTCATCTGCCGATGCAGATGCTAAGGTCTGTTTTTCTAGTGGCTATGGTCCCACTCGACCCCTCCCTCAACTAATGAAAGGCAAACCTTGAAAAATGAGAACTATACGCAGGCCCTCTATGCCCCCACTAACCTATGGCCATCCTCACCCATAACTATATAGCAAGTATATGGTCTTTTGGAGTTCTCCGCCTTTCCGCTTTACGTATCTCGACTGACTCAAAATGGTAGGTAGACGACGAGTCGCTATCACAGGGCTACTGGTCTCGCCGAATCACGCTGGTCCATTCAAGTCTTTAGGTTGCTATATATTGCAACCAAGGAGTACCCTTGGTTCTTCTCACGATTTGTAAGGACCTGTTACTCTTTCCAAGCTTGAAGACTCTTTGATGTGCTGCTTTGGACTCTCTTTTCCACCGCTATGGCTGGCTAATGCTACATTGGGGAATATAAATGTTATTTTATGCTTCTTTATTTTGTTAAACAAGATAGATACTTTGTTGTTGGAAAACAATCTTTGTACAAGCTGTTTATAAATGAAATAAAGTATTATTCACTTTTCTGCTGCTCTATTTATCTGTCTTGTAATTTATCTGCATCTTTTACCTATAATACTTCACAGAACTTAGTGCATTCCCTTTGTGAGTGACACTAATGGATGTGGGGTGTTACGGTAATCAAGTTTATTTGCATTATATGGTCTAAGATATATGTAACATATAATGACCCGAACTTCCCCGGCCTCCAAAGAGAAGAGAAAGAATGGATTGTCTGAGAACACGACAAATCAGAAGACAAACAAAAGAACATTTGATTGCTTATTACATCAATTTACATTCGAGTACAAGAATATGCAGAGTATGAAAAAATAATATACATTTGATAAATATCAGAGATTTACAAATTACAATACAGCGGAAAATACTACAAAGCACACCTGAAAGGGATATACGGATACAAAGCTTTACGAATATCATTCCAGCTGTAAGCCAGGATCCGCTGAATATAAATATGTAAAACCAAAACTAGTAGCTGCCCGTGGAAAATAGGGGCACCCCGAGTTTAGGTTAAAACAATAAATTCTGAGTCAGTCATGTGACTGGTGTGAGAACTAAAACAGTTATTTGAAACTTTACTTTAAAATTTCGTAAATTATGGGACCACGTCGTATAACACGGAACGGGTTTCCTCCTAAGAATACCAGTGCATAAACATTTATAAACAGCGCAATACTTTTTGAAAAATGAAGCTATTATAAGACTCAGGTCCCATCAACAATGCAACGCAAGCCGGAGGATAGAGTTTTACCTTATAATAGCCAAACATGCTTGGTACGTTTAAAAAAAATCTTTTTGATACTATTATAGTGTAAAGTGCATGAAAACAAATTCAAATATAAATGTATTAATCATAGATGGCATACTGCCCCATCCTACTATGTCGCCAATACTAGGCTCTACAATCAAAATCGAAATGTCACATATTAGAAATTGGACTTCTGTTTATGAGTCGAGGCCAGGGAAGGCTCCTCACCGCATCGAGACACTCTAGCCAATGTCTCAGGACTCCTCGCAGAGAACACTTGGATCAGTTGGGCCAGTCCTCCCTTACATTTGAGGATTAGTTACTCCTGAACACACGTTTCCCTGTCCTATCAGACCTATATCCATCGGCTCCGTAGAGACCGATATATCCAAGGCGCCTCGCAATCCGTCAACGACATAGGTAAAAATATAAAAATATTAGGGCTTGCAAACCCTGACACCCTCCATAGCTAGAAAGAAACGTCATGTTCTCCCAACGGTCCAATTCCGTTTTTAACTCATACCGAGGTGTGAGGCTCGCGAATTAACGCTATACACAAAGATATGCCCTTTAGGTCGTGCTTTGATCATCAACCACAAGACTCTGCTTTTCAACAGAAGCCTTGATCATTTGCATCTCAGCGTGCCACACAGGCAATTCACGCCATGCGACTGATGTCTATCGATATATAACCTCTGAGCTCATACGTCTCAGAGAAGGGCGTTAAGCAAGAGAATAAATTCTCCACCGTCAACCAGATATATATTTAATAGAGATCAATCAACAGAGAATAAAATCCAAAGTCAGACAGTTATCCATTTACAAGTTCGTTCTGGGTCTGAACGAAACCGGAGGTGCCTTATTCCTCGTCCCATATGTCCAATACAGGAGAGAGGTCCTCGCATATCCAGTCGATCTCCAAGTATTTCTGGACGATCACCACTTATTACCTTGTCTTGGGTGTACAACCTAATCAAGACATCGGTAATCATCCAAACGATGTGAAGACCTCCGGTCTTCAACCACTATCTTCATCGTAGACACATCGTCAAATCAGTTATTCAGAATGGGTAAAAAAAACCCGGCCTTTCCGAATAACTCGTGTATATAATAAACACGTGCTATAAAAACACAACATATGCCTCATTCCAATTCTGAATATTCTTTTATTTAAATATTCATCTCCTCTGGGAAAGGTTCCCATTAATTTTATCAAAGATGAATTCTTTAAATTTATTCTTTAATCTTCCTTTGGATATCCATTCAAACCATATTAATATTTTCAAAACTAGTCGCGATATCCATTCAAACCATATAAAGACACCATTCACGAAAAACCCAAAGTCTATGTAACAATTGGGAATTTCGCTCGAATCGATCGCTAAACCGACCAAGACCGTTCGAAACCCCTGATTGTTTTGAGAACACGACAAATCCGAACGCAAACAGAAGAACATTTCATTGCTTATTACAACAATCCCATCAAAGTACAAGAATATACAGAGTATGAATAAATATTACACATTTGATAAATATCAGAGATTTAAATTACATTTAAATACATAGCAGCGGAAAAATAATACAACACACAATTGAAAGAAATACACGGATACAAAGCTTTCCGAGTATCGTTCCAGCTGTAAACCAGGATCCTGTGAATATAAATCAACAAAAGCAAAACTACTATCTGCCCATGTGGAAAATAAGGGCACCTAGAGTTTAGGTTAAAACAATAAACTCCAGGTCAGTCATGTGACTGGTGTGAGAACTAAAACAGTTATTTAAAACTTTACTTTAAAAGAGAGTAATTCAAGGGACCACGCCATATAACACGGAACGGGTTTCCTCCCAAGAATACTAGTGCACAGAATAAACAACGCAATGCCTTTTGGAAAAATGAAGCTATTATAAGACCCAGGTCCCATCACACAATGCAATGCAAGCCGGAGGATAGGGTTTTCCCTTATAATAGCCAAATAGTGCTTGATATATTCAAAACAAATCATTTGATACTATTATAATTGTATAGTGTCAAAACAACTTCAAATATAAATGTATCAATCCTAGACGGCATAGCATCCCATGCTACTATGTCTCCAATACTAGGTTCTACAAATAAAACCGAATTATGACGTATTGGAAATTGGATTCCATCATGAGTCGTGGCAAGGGGCAAGCTCCTCTCCGTTTGAGACACTTTAGCAAATGTCTCAGGACCACACACAGCGATCCTGGATGCTTCAGGGCCGGTCCTCTCTCACTTTTGAGGATTAAATATTCCTGAACACACGTTTCCCGGTCCTATCACACGTATATCCGAGGCGCCTCGCATTCCAACAACCACACAGGTGAAAAATAATGTAAATGTCAGGGCTGGTAGGTGACTGACACCACTCATAGCTAGAAAAAAACGTCGTGTTCTCCCTGCAGTCCGATCTCATTTTTGACTCATACCTAGGTGTGAGGCTCGCGAATTAACGCCATACACAAAGCTATGCCGCACAGGCCGTGCTTTGATCATCAACCACAAGACTTTGCTTTTCAACAGAAGCCTTGATCATTTGTCACTTAGGCATGCCACACAGGCAATTCATGCCATGCGATTGGTATCCATCAATATACAACCTCTGAGCTCATACGTCTCAGAGAAGGGCGTTAAGAAAGAGAATAAATTCTCCATCGCTAAAAAAATATATATTTAATAGAAATCAATCACACAGAATAAAATCCAATGTCAGACACACAGTCCATTTACAAGTTCGTTTTGGGTCTGAACGAAACCGGAGGAACCTTATTCCTCGCATATCCATAGATCTCCAAGTACGTCTGGACGATCACCAACTGATTCCCTCCTCTTGGGTGTACAGCCCAATCAAGATCATCAATAATCATCCAAACGACGTGAAGACCTCCAGTCTTCAACTACCGTCTTCATCTTCGACTTATCGTCGAATCGGTTATTCAGAATGGGTATAAACCCGACCTTTCCGAATAACCCGTGTATATAATAAACAAGTGTTACACAAACACAACATACGCCTCATTCCAATTCAGAATATTCTTTTATTCAAATAATCACATTCTTAGGGAAAGGTTCCCATTAATTTTATCAAAGATAAATTCTTCTAAATTTATTCTTTAATCTTCCTTTGGATATCATTTCAAATCATGTTAAGGTTTTCCAAACTAGTCGGGATTAGCGAAACACACCGAAGTAGTTGTTTATTTTATTTCCCAATCCCAACCTATTCATCCTATGGAGCAAAACTGGTAATACTCCATTTCTAACACCACGGTGTTATCGGTAAATATTAATTACTATTTCATGTTCAAATCTAATTAAAGATTTAACTATCGCTTGGAGCAAAACTGGTGATACTCCATTCTCGATCACTTTAATCTTCATTAAAATTCCACTTAGTTCTAATCTTCCCAAAAATCAATATCCTATCTTTAACTGGGTTAAAGAACCAATGTCATCTAAAACACGGTTCACGATAAACCCAAAATCACATTCCATTGTTAATCGGGTTAAAGAACAGGTGTTATTCAAAACACCACTCACGATAAACCCAAAAACCAATTTAAATTCAATTCCAATTAAATACTAATTAACTAGATAATTTCACTAAATCTTAGTTAAAAGATTTATTCTTTTCTAAACTGGGTTCAAGAACAGTGTTATTCAAGACACCATTCACGACGAACCCAAAATCCCATTTGATATTAAATACAAGGCTCTGAATAGAAAATATATCGGCTTATATTCAATATCAAATTCTGAAACCAACAAATATCGTATTGGAAATAACGATATAAATATATCTTTCAAATTTCCACTACCATATCTGTATAATCACGAAATCCAACATCGAAATACTCCGAAGATAATTTTGATTCAAATCCATTCCAATTCGTATATTGGAAATTCTGATTATTTTTAAAACCACTTCAAATCCAATTTATTTATTCAAAAATATTGGATTATAATTCTAGTTCATAACTGGTTCATTTCGACAAAAATATATTTTTATCCTTTTTAAATATGGTATTTTTCACCCCAATTCTTTCTAAATCATTTATTATGATTTTACACAAATCATTGATATTTTTAATAATTTTATCAAGGCTCGTACAGTCGATTTCCAATAACGGTCATCGAACTGCACTTACAGCGACCTTTTCCAAATTTGATTTGGACATAATTCCAAATCCAACCGTTAGATTTAAAATTTCTAATATTCATTGGAAATCTCTTTTCGATACGAACCCAATGGTTCCGGTTTCAGGAGAATCCGACGGTCGAATCTCCCGTAATGTCAATTCGAAGTCAATGGTCGAAATTCGCGAACTGCCGTGGCGTGGCGCGTTCTATTCATGACATTTAATATATAATATATATATATATATTTCGTTTATTTCAATTCTAAACGTATTTTATAAATCGTTTAAATTCGTTTTAAAAACGATTTCAACTTCATATTCAATTTTAAATCAAAATTGAATATTGCATATCATTAATATATAAATGATAATATTTTCAAAATATTAGATTTTGAAATCACTTCCTTTTCTATATTCATTATAAAAACAAATATAATTGATAAATATATCGTTCGCGTCAAAATGGCGCAAATCTAATCAACACGGCTTTATATATTTCAATAACTTCGTTATTCTATTCAACAAATGAATATTTTCTTCAACACATGAATATATACTTTATTTAACACATGAATATTTATTCATTCTTACTTACAATAAAAATGTGAATTTTACTATATAAATATTTCATTCAACACATGATAAGTTTCAACACATGAATATTCTCAACACATGAGTATCGTCAACACATGACTACTTTTGTTTATTCAACACATGAATATAATTTATTATAATCTTTATTTTCTAAATTGGAATGAGACCCACTCAATTACCATATAATGCTATTTATATGGATTCCCTACAACACATGTATATAATTGCAACGATAAATAATCAACCATCATCCAGAGTGCACCACACAACTGCATAAGCATTAAATATAAATAATTAACGCTTACATAGACTGTCAACCAATCTATCGACATACAACTAAATAATTGGGATTAGTGTATGCCAAATATCATCCCAAAACCCGTGTGGGGTTTCAAATCAACAAACCCAGATTTTTATATCTGCAGTTGGGTGATGTGTAAAATTTATCGTCCCAATCAATATTAGTCAAATGAGTGTATATAAACAAACCGTCCTTGTAAATGAATATTTATTTATTCACATTCACATTAAATTTATATTTTTAACGATAAATAATTTATTTCAACACATGAATATATTTTTATTCATTCCACATCACAATCAATTTTCACAACACAACAAAATCAAACAAGTCGTCCATGGTCTGTGGACAACGGGTGACGGGTGCTGCTAAGCATCGTCTGCATCCTAGTATATATTTTTAACTAGAAACCAAGAATTAAAGTGAGAAGTTCTCACCGATTAGCTAAACCAAACACCGCGACTCTTCATATGTAGAAAATCTTCCCCGTGCTCGCCTTTTGTCACTTTCGTTGTCTGTATCCACTACATATATAAAAATCGCATCTTTATATTGTTGCTATGTATATAAAAATCACATTTTTATAACTACGCTATATGGATAAAAATCACATTTTTATACTGCTACTATATGGATATAAATTCTATTTTTATACCGCTACTATATAGATAAAAATTCTATTTTTATACCGCTACTATATAAATAAAAATTCTATTTTTATATCGCTCTTCTACTAATAAAGATTATATTTTTATATCGTTACTCATATAAAAATCACATTTTTATATTCTCTAGTATATAAAAATCATATTTTTAATCCGCTACTCATATAAAAATCGAATCTTTATTCTCACTACTTCATGATAGAAATAAAGTTCATATTTTTATTTCACCTCATATACTGTAAAGATTATATTTTTACTTCGCTAAAGATTATATTTTTACTATCATACATATTTCAGAATCTCGTCTTTCTTCATAAACATCATGTCATTATATGTATAAAAATCATACCTTTATTTGTTTAAAAATCATAACTTTCTCATCCTGAAAATAATAACTTTCTTATCATAAAAACCATGTTTTTAATAACTTAAAAATCCTAACTTTAATAACTTAAAGATCATATTTTGAATAGCTTAAAAATCATATAAGAAAACAATACTATTTACATCCAAAATTGAAAAACAAATGTAAACGTAAATAAAAATAAAGACTCACTTGGCTGTTCGAAGGGAGAGGAGGTGCTGGAGGCGTAGTCGATGTGGTAGGGGAAGGCTTTGACACGGCGGTGGGCCAATGAAGTGGCGACGGCGGCTGTTTCAGGCGGAGGAGGGTTTGGGGGTATCGATTGGGGAAAGGGGAGAGGAGGAGGTAGAGGATTCTGGGCGGAGTTGGATTGGAGGGGAGACAGTGGGGCTCCGCCGGCGGCGGTGGCATCGCGGTCCTCCGCCTTTTTTTGATCGATCTGAATAGATCATGGAAAGGGGGTTAACTTCACAGAAGAGAGGAAGGGAGGTGTGAGTACATAATATATTATTTATTTATTTATTTAATTCCATAAAGCAACTTTTTATTTCAAACTCAAAATCGAACACACCGACTATCACCCCTAGCTAATTACCCCCATTCCGAACACAATGGGATATGTTTCGTAAGATGATTCGATCATTTCGATCAGTTTTCGTCAAAATCAAAATATAAATCTATATATTGAATTTGAACGCGCATTTCAATTTACCGGGGCCATATACAGACTCTAAAAATCCCCGAAAAATATTTTTCTAGCTTTGTATTGACGATACAGTCCTAACAACACTAATTTCGTCAAATTCTGAGACCGTTTGAAAAATGGCCATTTTCCAGTCGATTAAAATCAACTGAAACTGGTCAAACATGTTTGACTTCGCCATGCTCACATAATGATTTGAAAAATTACGAATTTTGAAACCTAGCAATAATTTGACATCACGGATCCAACAAAAGTGGTTTCATCGAAAACCGAGGTCGTTTGCAAAATTTCCATTTTTTAAGGGCTATATTTTCCATAGCGACTATTCTGAATTTTCAACTGGACATAACTTTTTATCCCCGCTATGAAATTTTGATTTTTGGATTCGTTGGAAAGATATTCTCAAATAGATTCTAATATTTTTGGTTTCGCTAAAATCCGGTTTATTATGAATCCTGTACATTCATTTGAAATTCGAAATCGAATTTTCGAACTACCGCGCCATTTTCAGTTCCTTTTATAATTAAAAATAAATATTTATATTCTAACGTCGATCTATATAAATATGTGCTTTCTAATTCTATTTAAATTAAATTTCTCGTCGTTATTATTTAAAATAATTCATTTTAAATATTCAAAATTCATTAAAATTGCCAAAATAAAAATTTTAAATTGACTCAGAATTTCAGGGTTATTACAATCTCCCCCACATAAAACTTTTTGTCCCCGAAAAGGAACAAAGCTGAAAGTTGTTAACTAATCAACTCAACTTTCATTATTTTCATTATGGCTTAAGTTCTTCAACTTTTAAGTTTCTAAGAATCAGATTCTTCAAAAAATTTGGCTAACACCCTAAATTTTCAAAAAATTTCGCCATAACCTCCCCTGCACCGGGAGCTTTGGAATATTTCAAATAGCTTCCTATGGCCCTCACCAATTCAAAAAGAAAAAGAAACAGCCAAGCGGCTCATAAAATCATCCAAACCCAATAAATTTGTAAACATGTACCTATTTGTCGGGCAAACAATTTTATTCTTCTGCTCTAGCCATCTTGCTATGACCTGTTCAATGGATATACATGTACATATATGCAAATGCCATAAATTTCAAGAAATTTTCAATTCAGCTCAACATTTGACTAAATTTGTTAAGTTTAACTGATTGGCTTTATTAGTTAACGAATAATCAAACAACACAAACAACAATCAATTAGTGGATTATCGTTTCAAATTCGTAACTTTGATATATATACAGAAAATCATGTTTTTGATGCCAAATCACAACAATAAACCTATCTATTTTTGGTTCTCACACTAGTCTGATGGAAATATATAGATACCCCACTTTCGATACTCAAAAATAAATACTGGTAACGCTGCAGCATTATCAGAATAATCCCCGGGCAACTAGAGTGTGATTCTATATCTATCCAGTATATTAAAACTTTGAATATACGTTCATGATGCGTATATGCAAAATCTTTATATACTTGGTTGTCCAATTCAATACAAATAAAATATTCAAATACGTATACTTGAATTTAACTTTCAAAACAAAATTTGTTTTCAATTTTTATTTTAAAAATAACACTCTTTCGACTCGCTCTAGGATACTACTGATCCCATCTCTAATGAGTCATTCCCATTGGATATTACTAATCCAATCTCTGATGAATTCTTACGTTTGGTTCTAATGTGCCTTGTTCTTCGAGCTCTGTAAACCAAAGATCTGTTACCAAATGTAACAATTGGGAATTTCGCTCGATCCGAATCGATCGCTAAACCGACCAAGACCGTTCGAAACCTCTGATTGTTTTGAGAACACGACAAATCAGAATGCAAATAGAAGAACATTTCATTGCTTATTACAACAATCCCATCAGTGTACAAGAATATACAGAGTATGAATAAGTATTACACATTTGATAAATATCAAAGATTTAAATTACATTTAAATACATAGCAGCGGAAAAATCTTAATGCTTTTTGCTGGTTGGTTCCATTATCACAAAGCCGCCCCAAAATTAGCTTGGTTCCAAGATGTAGAATCGATGTTGAATCATCACTTAGCAGGGTTACTAGGACTTGGGTCTCTTTCTTGGGCGGGACACCAAATCCATGTATCTTTACCAATTAACCAATTTCTCGACGCTGGAGTTGATCCTAAAGAGATCCCGCATAACCCACTTATCCGACTGTTGCTAAGCAGTTTTTGGATATCAAACGGACCTCCCCGGATGGTAATCTTAATGTGGCTGATTTACCCTCTTTTGTGATCAGTTTCGCTACAGCGCCCGCACAACTGAAAGAAATACACGGATACAAAGCTTTCCGAGTATCATTCCAGCTGTAAACCAGGATCCTGTAAATATAAATCTGCAAAACCAAAACTACTAGATGCCCGTGTGGAAAATAGGGGCACCGAGAGTTTAGGTTAAAACAATAAATTCCAGGTCAGTCATGTGACTGGTATGAGAACTAAAACAGTTATTTAAAACATTACTTTAAAAGAGAGTAATTCAAGGGACCACGCCATATAACACATAACGGGTTTCCTCCCAAGAATACTAGTGCATAGAATAAACAAAGCAATGCCTTTTGAAAAAATGAAGCTATTATAAGACCCAGGTCCCATCACACAATGCAAAGCAAGGCGAGGATAGGGTTTTCCCTTATAATAGCCAAATAATGCTTGATACGTTCAAAACAAATCAATTGATATTATTATAAGTGTATAGTGCCAAAACGACTTCAAATATAAATGTATCAATCCTAGACAGCATAGCATCCCATGCTATTATGTCGCCAATACTAGGTTCTACAAATAAAACCGAATTATCACGTATTGGAAATTGGATTCCATCATGAGTCGAGGCAAGGGGCAAGCTCCTCTCTGTTTGAGACACTCTAGCAAATGTCTCAGGACCACACACAACGATCCTGGATGCTTCAAGGCTGGTCCTCTCTTACTTTTGAGGATTAACTATTCCTGAACACACGTTTCCCGGTCCTATTAGACCTATATCCGAGGCGCCGCGCATTCCAACAACCACGCAGGTGAAAAATAATGTAAATGTCAGGGCTGGTAGGTCACTGACACCACCCATAGCTAGAAAGAAACATCGTGTTCTCCCTGCAGTCCGATCCCTTTTTTGACTCATACCGAGGTGTGAGGCTCGCGAATTAATGCCATACACAAAGCTATGCCACACAGGCCGTGCTTTGACCATCAACCACAAGACTTTGCTTTTCAACAGAAGCCTTGATCATTTGCCATTAAGGCATGCCACACAGGAAATTCATGCCATGCGATTGATATCCATCAATATACAACCTCTGAGCTCGTACGTCTCAGAGAAGGGCGTTAAGCAAGAGAATAAATTCTCCGCTGCCAAACAGATATATATTTAATAGAAATCAATCACACAGAATAAAATCCAATGTCAGACACATAGTCCATTTACAAGTTCGTTCTGGGTCTGAATGAAACCGGAGGAACCTTATTCCTTGCATATCCATCGATCTCCAAGTACGTCTGGACGATCACCAATTGATTCCCTCCTCTTGGGTGTACAACCCAATCAAGATCATCAATAATCATCCAAACGACGTGAAGACCTCCGGTCTTCGACCACCGTCTTCATCTTCGACTATCGTCGAATCGGTTATTCAGAATGTGTATAAACCCGGCCTTTCAGAATAACCCGCGTATATAATAAACAAGTATTACACAAACACAACATACGCCTCATTTCAATTCAGAATATTCTTTTATTCAAATATTCACATTCTTAGGGAAAGGTTCCCATTAATTTTATCAAAGATAAATTCTTCTAAATTTATTCTTTAATCTTCCTTTGGATATCATTTCAAACCATGTTAAGGTTTTCCAAACAAGTTGGGATTAGCGAAACACACCGAAGTAATTGTTTATTTTATTTCCCAATCCCAACCTATTCATCCCATGGAGCAAAACTGGTAATACTCCATTTCTAACACCACGGTGTTATCGGTAAATATTAATTACCGTTTGACGTTCAAATCTAATTAAAGATTTAACTATCGCTTGGAGCAAAACTGATGATACTCCATTCTCGATCACTTTAATCTTATTAAAGATTCATTAAAACTCCACTTAGTTTTAATCTTACCAAAAACCAATATCCTGTATTTAACTAGGTTAAAGAACCAATGCCATCTAAAACACGATTCACAATAAACCCAAAATCACATTCCATTGTTAATCGGGTTAAAGAACAGGTGTTATTCAAAACATCGCTCATGATAAACCCAATAACAGATTTAAATTCAATTCCAATTAAATACTAACTAACTGGACAATTTCACTAAATCTTAGTTAAAATATTTATTCTTTTCTAAACTGGGTTCAAGAACAGTGTTATTCAAGACACCATTCACGACGAACCCAAAATCCCATTTGATATTAAATACAAGGCTCTGAATAGAAAATATATCGGCTTATATTCAATATCAAATTCTAAAACCAACAAATATCGTATTAGAAATGACGATATAAATATATCTTTCAAATTTCCACAACCATATCTGTATAATCATGAAATCCAACATCGAAATACTCCGAAGATAATTTCGATTCAAATCCATTCCAATTCGTATATTGGAAATTCTGATTATTTTTAAAACCACTTCAAATCCAATTTATTTATTCAAAAATATTGGATTATAATTCTAGTTCATAACTAGTTCATTTCGATAAAAATATATTTTTATCCTTTTTAAATATGGGATTTTTCACCCCAATTCTTTCTAAATCATTTATTATGATTTTACACAAATTATTGATATTTTTAATAATTTTATCAAGGCTCGTACAGTCGATTTTCAATAACGGTCGTCGAACTGCACTTACAACGACCTTTTCCAAATTTGATTTGGACATAATTCCAAATCCAACCGTTAGATTTCAAATTTCTAATATTCATTGGAAAGCTCTTTTCGGTACGAACCCAACGGTTCTGGTTTCAGGAGAATCCGATAGTCGGATCTCCCGTAATGTCAATTCGCAGTCAATTATCGAAATTCGCGAACTGCCGCGACGGGGCGCGTTCGATTTAGGCCATTTAATATGTATAATATATATATATATTATATATATTTCATCGATTTCAATTCTAAACGTATTTTATAAATCGTTTAAATTCATTTTAAAAATGATTTCAACTTCATATTCAATTTTAAATCAAAATTGAATATTCCATATCATTAATATATAAATGATAATATTTTCAAAATATTAGATTTTGAAATCACTTCCTTTTCTATATTCATTATAAAAACGAATATAATCGATATAAATATCGTTCGCGTCAAAATGGCGCAAATCTAATCAACACGGCTTTATATATTTCAATAACTTCGTTATTCTATTCAATAAATGAATATTTTCTTCAACACATAAATATATACTTTATTCAACACATGAATATTTATTCATTCTTACTTACAATAAAAATGTGAATTTTATCGTATAAATATTTCATTCAATACATGATAAGTTTCGACACATGAATATTCTCAACACATGAGTATCGTCAACACATGACTATTTTTGTTTATTCAACACATGAATATAATTTATTATAATCTTTATTTTCTAAATTGGAATGAGACCCACTCAATTACCATATAATGTTATTTATATGGATCCCTACAACACATGTATATAATAGCAATGATAAATAATCAACCATCATCTAGAGTGCACCACACAACTGCATAAGCATTAAATATAAATAATTAATTAATGCTTACACAGTCTGTCAACCAATCGATCGACATATAGCTAAATAATTGGGATTAGTGTACGCCAAATATCATCCCAACACCCGTGTGGGGTTTCAAATCAACGAACACAGATTTTTATTTGTGCAGTTGGGCGATGTGTAAAATTTATCGTCCCAATCAATATCAGTCAAATGGGTGTACATAAACAAACCGTCCGATTTGTAAATGAATATTTATTTATTCACATTCACGTTAAATTTATATTTTTAACGAAAAATAATTTATTTCAACACATGAATATATTTTTATTCATTCCACATCACAATCAATTTCCACAACACAACAAAATCAAACAAGTCGTCCATGGTCTGTGGACAACGGGTGTCAGGTGCTGCTAATCATCGTCTGCATCCTAGTATGTATTTTTAACTAGAAAACAAGAATTAAAGTGAGAAGTTCTCACCGATTAGCTAAACCAACCACCGCGACCTTCATATGTAGAAAATCTTCGCCGTGCTCGCCTTTTGTCAGTTTCGTTGTCCGTATCCACTACATATATAAAAATTGCATCTTTATATTATTGCTATGTATATAAAAATCACATTTTTATAACTACGCTATACGGATAAAAATCACATTTTTATACTGCTACTATATAGATAAAAATTCTATTTTTATACCGCTACTATATAGATAAAAATTCTATTTTTATACCTCTACTATATAGATAAAAATTCTATTTTTATATCGCTCTTCTACTAATAAAGATTATATTTTTATATCGTCACTCATATAAAAATCACAATTTTATATTCTCTAGTATATAAAAATCATATTTTTAATCCGCTACTCATATAAAAATCGAATCTTTATTCTCACTACTTCATGATAGAAATAAAGTTCATAATTTTATTTCACCTCATATACTATAAAGATTATATTTTTACTATCATACATATTTCAAAATCTCGTCTTTCTTCATAAACATCACGTCATTATATGTATAAAAATCATACCTTTATTTGTTTAAAAAATCATAACTTTCTCATCCTGAAAATAATAACTTTCTTATCATAAAAACCATGTTTTTAATAACTTAAAAATCCTAACTTTAATAACTTAAAGAACATATTTTTAATAGCTTAAAAATCATATAAGAAAACAATACTATTTACATCAACAATTGAAAAACAAATGTAAACGTAAATAAAAATAAAGACTCACTTGGCTGTTCGAAGGGAGAGGAGGTGCTGGAGGCGTAGTCGATGGGGTAGGGGAAGGCTTTGACGCGGTGGTGGGCCAATGAAGTGGCGGCGGCGGCTGTTACAGGCAGAGGAGGGTTTGGGGGTATCGATTGGGGAAAGGGGAGAGGAGGAGGTAGCAGATTCTGGGCGGAGGTGGATTGGAGGGGCGACAGTGGGGCTCCGCCGGCGGCGGTGGCGTCGCGTTCCTGCCCGTTTATTTGATCGATCTGAATAGATCATTGAAAGGGGGGTTAACTTCATAGAAGAGAGGAAGGGAGGCGTGAGTATATAATATATTATTTATTTATTTATTTCCATAAAGCAACTTTTTATTTCAAACTCAAAATCGAACCCACCGACTATCACTCCTAGCTAAGTACCCCCATTCCGAACACAATGGGATATGTTTCGTAAGATGATTCGATTATTTCGATCAGTTTTCGTCAAAATCAAAATATAAATCTATATATTGAATTTGAACGCGCATTTCAATTTACCGGGGCCACATACGGACTTTAAAAATCCCCGAAAAATATTTTCTAGCTTCGTATTGACGATACGGTCCTAACAAAACTAATTTCGTCAAATTCTGAGACCGTTTGAAAAATGGTCATTTTCCAGTCGATTAAAATCAATTGAAACTAGTCAAACGTGTTTGACTTCTCCATGCTCACATAATGATTTGAAAAATTACGAATTTTGAAACCTAGCAATAATTTGACATCACAGATCCAACAAAAGTGGTTTCATCGAAAACCGAGGTCGTTTGCAAAATTTCCATTTTTTAAGGGCTATATTTTCCATAGCGAATATTCTGAATTTTCAACTGGACATAACTTTTTCTCCCCGCTATGAAATTTTGATTTTTGGATTCGTTGGAAAGATATTCTCAAATAGATTCTAATATTTTTGGTTTTGCTAAAATCCGGTTTATTTTGAATCCTGTACATTCATTTGAAATTCGAAATCGAATTTTCGAACTACCGCGCCATTTTCAGTTCCTTTTATAATTAAAAATAAATACTTATATTCTAACGTCGATCTATATAAATATATACGTTCTAATTCTATTCAAATTAAATTTCTCGTCGTTATTATTTAAAATAATTCATTTTAAATATTCAAAATTCATTAAAATTGCCAAAATAAAATTTTTAAATTGGCTCAGAATTTCCGGGTTATTACAATCCAATTCAATTCAATTCCAATTAAATATTAATTGATTGGTAAACTCTTCTAAGTCTTATTTAAAAGATTTATTCTTTTCTCAACTAGATTTAAGAACAGTGTCATTTAAAACACGGTTCACGACAAATCCAAAATCCAATTCAATATTAAATACAAGGCTCTGAATAGAAATCATATCGGCTTATATTCAAATCAAATTCTGAAATCAAAAAATATCGTATTGGGAATAATGATATGTATATTTTCCAAATTCCTCCACAATATTCGTATAATCACAGAATCCAATATCCAAATATTCCGAAGATAATTTCGATTCAATTCCATTCCAATTCATATATTGGAAATTCTGGTTATTTTTAAAACCATTTCAAATCTAATTCATTTATTTAAAAATATTAGATTATAATTCTAGTTCATAACTAGTTCATTTTGATAAAATATATCTTTAATCTTTTCAAATATGGAATTTTTCATCCCAATTCTTTCCAAAAGTCAATATTATGATTTTACACAAATTATTGATGTTTTTAATAGTTTTATCAAGGCCCGTACAGTCGATTTCCATAAACAGTCATCGAACTGCACTTACATCGACCTTTTTAAAATTTGATTTGGACATAATTCCAAATCCAACTGTTAGATTTCAAATTCCTTATATTCATTGGAAAGGTCTTTTCGATACAAACCCAACGGTTCCAGTTTTAGGAGAATCTGACAGTCGGATCTCCTATAATGTCAATTCGAAGTCAACGGTCGAAATTCGCGAACTGCCGAGGCGCGACGCGTTCTATTCAGACCATTAAATATATAATAAATATATTATATATATTTCATCGATTTCCATTTAAAACATATTTTATAAATCGTTTTAAATTCGTTTTCAAAACGATTTCAACTTCATATTCAATTTTAAATCAAAATTGAATATTCCATATCATTAATATATAAATGATAATATTTTCAAAACATTAGATTTTGAAATCACTTCCTTTTAGATATTCATTATAAAAATGAATAAAATTGATATAAATATCATTCGCGTCAAAATGGCGTTAATTTAATCAACACGACTTTATATGCTTCAATATTTTCGTATCCATCCCAAATCAGACATCAAAATCATATTTTGATCCGTTACTGAATATTATTTTAAAATATTTGTTATTTTAAAATATTCATTATCCGCCATTTTAAAATATTCGTTGTTTTAAAATATTCGTTCCTTCCGAATTGGAATCAGACATAGTCAATTACCATATAATTTGATTTAAATGGATTTCATACA
This sequence comes from Allium sativum, assembly GCA_030737875.1. NCBI lineage: Eukaryota > Viridiplantae > Streptophyta > Magnoliopsida > Asparagales > Amaryllidaceae > Allium > Allium sativum. Next base: position 349,641,885 of record CM060922.1, on the reverse strand, counting down.
CACATGTACAAAACAATAATCAAACACAGTCAACCATCATCAAGAGTGCATTACACAACTGCATAAGTGTTAAATACAAATAATTAACGCTTACTACAGTTTGTTAACCCATCGATTGACATACAACTAAATATTGGGATAAGTGTATATCCAGTATCATCCCAATACCCGTGTGGGGTTTTCAAACAACAAACACTGATTATTATTTGTGCAGTTGGGCGATGTGTAAAGTATATCGTCCCAATCCATATCAGTCAAATGTGTGTACATAAACAAATCGTCCGATTTGTAAATGAATATTTATTTTATTCATATACACGTTAAAAATTATATTTTTAACCATAAAATATTTATTTCAACTCATGAATATTTTATACCGTTCATTTATACAATAAAAATGATATTTTTATTGTTCTAATATTTTTATAAAATTTCGGCAGCATAACGGCGCGATACTAGAACCGGAATAAGGTCTAGCCTTATCCCTCGCCTACTAATGGCTTGTGCCATGTACATACCAATTCTAATCAATTCATTTCATTTGCCAAACCAAATTCAACCAAATAATCCAATCAACCAGACAAACAAACAAACATGGTTTCAAACAAAGGTGTCGGGTGCTACTAAGCACCGTCTGCATCCTAGTATATATTTCTAACTAGAAAATAAATTATAGTGAGAAGTTCTCACCTTTGGGATCCACTCCTCCAGTTCTTTACTTCTGAACAGTTTGGATTTGGATTTGTTTCCGGTCGGTTTCCATCACAATCTATTTCACACGGTTCATGTTAAAAATCACATTTTTAACATCGCTACATATAATTAAAAATTACATTTTTATTCTTATACTATTCATATAAAAATCACATTTTTATAATGATGTTTACATTATAAAGATCTCATTTTTAATACCATACATATATGAAAATCAAAATTTTAATCATCGCTATATTTATAGAAATTAAATTTTCACAATGCTATACATATATATAAAAAAATCATACTTTTATGGCTCTATCATATATATAAAAATCATATTTTTATATCGATGTTTACATAATAAAAATCATATCTTTATATTGATGTTCGCATTATAAAAATCATATCTTTATATTGATGTTTACATAATAAAAATCATATATTTATTTCGCTAAAATAATTTCATTTCTACGATAAAAACATATTTTTATAGCATTACATACATATAAAAGATCATATTTTTATATCGGTTCATACATATAAAAGATCACATTTTCATATCGCTTCATACATATAAAATATCACATTTTCACAATGCTATGTATATTGAAAATCATATTTTTACTATGCGATGTATACATAAAAAAATCATATTTATCATGCTAATATATATATTAAAAATCCAATTTTTTTTCATTTATACAAATAATAAAAATCCAATTTTTTCCATGTTATACATATAATAAAAAAATCCAATTTTTTCCATGATATACATATAATAATAAAAATCCATTTTTTTCCATGTTATACATATTGTAAAAAATTCAATTTTTCCATGTTATGTACATAGTAAAAAAATCCAAATTTTCCATGTTATGCATATAATAAAAAAAATCCATTTTTTCCATCATAAAAACTTACTGTTTTCAATTGGAGGAGGTTCCATGTCGGAGCTCTGGCGTAGCAGAGGCGGCGCTGGGGTCCTGGTGGAGGCAGGTGGTGCGTCTGCTTAGCTGTTGCAGGCTTGGGACTGGAGGCGGCGGTTTAAGTGGATTTGGGGATTGGGGGAAGAAGGGGCGTTGTTTGATCGGAGAGAGGGGGCGATGCTGGGGAGGGCGACGACACGTGCTACGATGGGGGAGGAGAAGCTAAATGGAGGGAAAAGATGGGTGCGATTTTTTCTCTTTTGATTCTAACAACGGGGAGAGAGAATGCTAAAAGGGGGATGATATATTTATTTATTTAATTTAATTCCCCTAAAAGGTTGACTCTTCTTCGATTTCCAAACGAGACCCAACAACTGTCTCCCCTAGCTAATTACCCCTATTCCAAACATAATGGGATATGTTTCGTAAGCCAATTCTATCATTCAATCATTTTTCATTAAATTAAAAATATAAATCCATATATATTACATTTGAATGTACATTTTAATTTACCGGAGTCACATACTGGCTCCAAAAATTCCAGAAAAATAAATCTGGCTATGTTTTGATGATACGGTCCTAACAAAACTAATTTTGTCGAATTTGGAGACCATTTGAAAATGGTCATTTTCCAGTCGATTAAATTCAAACTGAATTTACCAAACACGTTTAAATCCGCCAGCTCACATATTGATTCCAAAAATCATGAAAATTGGAATCTAACAATAATTTGACATTCCAGATCCAAAAAAAGTAGCCTCGTCGAAAACGGAGGTCGTTTGCAAAATCGCTATTTTTAAGGGCTATATTCCATAGCGACTATTCTGAATTTTCAACTGGACATAACTGTTTATTCCCGCTATGAAATTTGGATTTTCACATTCGTTGGAAACATATTTTCCAATAGATTCAAATATTTCTGGTTCCACTAAAATTCGGTTTATTTTGAATCCTGTACATTCATTTAAAATTTGAAATCGAATTTTCAAACTACCGCGCCATTTCCAATTCCTTTTATAATTAAAATTAATATTTATATTCTAACTTCGATTCAAATAAATTTATACATTCTAATTCTATTCAAAATAAATTTCTAGTCATTATTTTTTGAAATAAATCATTTTAAATATTCAAAATTCATTAAATTGCCAAAACAAAAAATTTTAAATTGGTTTTGACTTTCCGGGATGTTACATAACACAAGCATCCAAAAGTTTTTAGATTCTTGTATTCTAGTTTAACACTTTAGAGGTTTTCTAGATGACTCATACCACTTAAAAATTTGGTGGCATTCTATTTATTAGAAATACTACAGAGTTGAATGACTCTAGTAAAAACTATAAGGGTAGAGCAACTTGAGCTAATAGAGCTGCCAGTTTCAATTATATGCCTGTGTTCCCTTTCAATCAAACTATTTTGTTCAGAAGTGTAGGGATATGTAATTTTATGAATAATCCCTTTATTCTGAAAATATTTGCTAAGTGGTTTAAATTCAGATCCTTCATCAGATTGAATTTTTTTAACAGTAGTACTAAATTAATTTTATGCCATTTTAATAAAATTCAGAGTTGCATTTGTAGCATCAGACTTGGATTTAAGTAGGTACAGCCATATGTATTTAGAGTATGCATCAATAAAAAGATTATATTTAAACCCATAGTCTGAATTAATGGGTGTCAGGACCCCATATATTAGTGGAAATTAGACTAAGAGGTTTAGAATAAATTGTCATAAAATTTTTGAGAGACCGTTCGTGACTTTTGGCCGTTTGACAATATTCACAAATATATGTAACTTAACATTATTGTAACAACCCTTATTTTTAAACAATTTAGATTATTAAATTTAGTATGATTTTCGAATAATTTTTTTGTTATAACTAAAATTTAATTATTTAATTATATATGCTTTGGAGTGTGAGCTTAATTAAAAATAATTAGGTAATGAATTTCAACTTATTATAACAACAATAACTTGAATTGATGGTAAACTTAACTTTGATTTTTGTTTGTAGCAATTAATATTGAAATTTTAAATCTTGAAGAATATGAATGGAATTAAGTTAAAGAATTTATAGTTGAAATTCAAATGAATTGGAAAGAAAAAAAATCAATGTTGGAATTAAATACAAATAAAATTGATTTGCAAAGTTAATTGAATTTTATTTTGATCTATGTAAAATCAACATGTTTTGTAATCAAATTGAGATTAAATGTTTATTTGGAAGAAGTGGTTTAAATTATTTAGAAATGTATTCGAGAATTGACAGCAAGTTAATTAAGGCATAAAATGAATTAATTAATTAATTTAAATTTAATTGCTTAATTTAATTTAATAAAAAATCTTTAAAGAGAATTTATGGTATATGTAAATTATCCTTATAACTAATATAAGTCCTAGTTTGGATATGGATTAATATTTGGTACTAAACTTATGTTGATACTTTAATGAACTAATTGTGAAAAATGGTATGGTAGAAATTCAGGTAAATTTCTTAGGTAATTTAATGCAAAATATTTTGCCAGGTATTGACTGATATAATTTGCAAATGAACTTGTGATTTGTTTACATTGATCAACAGTGAAAGACGGAAATTAATATTAGTATATTTAATGAGATTGATTGGTGTAATTAATAAGTAAAATAAAATTTGAATTTGTAAATAATGAAATTCGACTTGCTTGAACAATTATAGCTTTATTGATTATAATTGGAATTAAAATTTGGTTTGTTTTGATAAGTATCAAAAATAATATTTAAGTATTTTAATGAATTTGACTAAATTAAGAATTGGAATTACAGTTGAATTTCTATAAATAATCAAAATTGAAATTTAATAGGAATAAAATTTGATTTACTAAGTTGAAATAAAATTTATTTTGATGTGAAAAAAGTTGATTTGTTTTTGAAATGTAATTAAAGATAATTATATGAATTGGGAATTTTAGCGAATTGTTAATATTTAAAGTGAATTGAATATATATATATACCTATATATATATGTATAATGTTCAACTAAATTTTTTTGAAAAACTTAATTGAGATTTTATTATGTGTAATTGATAATTATAACCAAATATAAATCCTATTTGTATTAGATCCAGATTTGTGCCGATTGGAAACTAAATTATAGGTGAATATAAGGAAATTGAAATTTTAATAAATTAATTTACCACTGGGATTCCATTGCCTATAAATTTTCTTAAACACTAACCTAATTGGCTAGTCACGTTCTCCTATAAGTGAAAATTCGCCTCCCTTCTAATATCTTCTTCAAATTAAACAAAATTCATTTCTTTACGAAATCAAGTATTGTTTGATTCATTGGGTTCCGATGTTCGTTTACTCTGTCTTGGCACCTCCAGATTGAGATGCGATCGAATATGAGAGGATGAGTTTATTTTATTTATTAATTATATTAATATATGTCATTGTTCTAAAGCACGTATGTTTTACATACAGGCTCGGTTTTGGACACGGTTTGTTGCGCTGGGATCATGATGAAATTGTGGACGTTCTGATATTGATTTGGCTGCATTTGGACATGGTAAATTTTTGGGCTTTAGTTGGGCGTTCGACTGACTAAAGAACCAAAGGTGAGTGAATTTCTCGCTCACAATTAACTAAATTATTCATGTATTTATTGAATTTAATTATGAAATAAATTTGGGTTGTACTTAAAATTGACATGCAAGTGAGAACTCTAATTTAATAAGTTTTAAATTTATTACAGTAATTAGTTTTAATTAGTGGTTAGACATAATATGTTTATAAGTGTATTCAGTTGATGTGTAAATGGTTGCTATTGCATGCGATGGATGGTTGTAGCTAGAACACAACAAACACTAAACGTTATTTAACGCAACGCTTGCGCACCATTTTATAAATTGTTTGATTGTTGCTATGTTGGTGGATAAACTTGTGTTTTATATAGATTGATTTTGTTGCATCACCCACACACTGTAGTCATGGAATATATGGGTAGTCCCTTCCTATGTGAATAAGGATTGGTTAATAAATTTAAAAGTTTATTTTTGAACAGGAAAATGGGCTAGAGGAAGTTTTATTCAAACTATTTGGGTCTACGGACGCGACTCTTTTTTCCGTCTGAAGGAAGCAGTCTTTAAACTTTCGTTCCAAGGAAAAAGACTCAACAACATTTAAATATTTTCCTTCTGCTTAATTTGATTGCGATCTTATTCTCATTCAGCCTATTTCTCGATTCAAGAAGGCGCGTCACTCTAATTTTGTATTCGATTTCTCCATTATCAATCGATATTCGTCTTCTTTCTTCCCTGCAGATCTTCATTGGCGATTTCTATCTTCATCAAACAATTAGCAAAATTCAGGTATGTTTCTTTTATTCCTTTCAATTATTTCTGTTTTTCGTTTCATATAATTGTTGTCGATTAATAATCATTTTTTTTGCTCATCTAGGTTATTAGTTGGTTTTTTTCCAGTTATCGATATCGAATTTGGATTTATTTCAATGGAGAAGTAAGATTCTTATGTTTATTTTTATATTTCTTCAACAATGCTTATTGTTTTATAGCTTTATTGCATTTCGTCGTTCCAATGAATATTATATGTGTTTGTTAATTTATGCTATGTTCATATAGCATTACTGCAGTATTCAAGTTTAGTTATAATCTTGTCGTGATATTTTCATTTATCATAAATTAATGTATTCTTATTTAATCCAGCAACAAAATTGATTCTATTTTGTTATGATATGTTAATTTAACATTTACTTTTACTGTATTGTTCGTTTAAGTAGTTTAATTGGATATTTTTTTTGCAGTTCTGATACAATCAATAATGAAGCAAATAGTTTGTTTGTTATCTTTGAACACAATGAGAATTGTTATTCTACTCGTCTGATCACAACATCTTCTTTATTTGGTGTAAAAAGTGAAATATGTGATGTTTGGCCATACTTTAATTGGTTTTCTATTGAGATATCTTATGTTCTTGAGAATAAGACTATAGTTATCGACACTGATTCAGAGTTGCTTAGTATTTTATGTCTTCTAACTTTTAAAAAGAGTCAATATTTTAAGTTTACGGTTAAAGAGAATGTTGGTGTTATGGAATCTGATAGCAATGGCTATTGTTTGGGTTCTGCAAGCGTACAAAGCACTTCGATTGGTAGTAAGTCTGGAACAAATTGAGAGTCACATGCCGATTCATCTCATTATTCGAAAGATATGTTAAAGAAAAGTTCTTAGAAAAATATTGTGGATTTTCTTGGTTTTTGTTTTAATGGGGCTGAGGATTTTAGGGAATTTTTAATGGCGTATCAAATTAAAAATGGTTATGATTTGATTTTCTTGGTTTTTGTTTTAATGGAGCTGAGGATTTTAGGGAATTTTTAATGGCGTATCAAATTAAAAATGGTTATGATTTGATTTTTGTTAGAAACGCTCCGGATAGAATTTCGGTTAATTGTTCTTGGATTAACGATGGTTGTAAGTTTTATGTTAATGCTTCTTCGGAACCGGGTTTATTCTCTCGATTTTTTATTAGAACTTATAATTTTAATTATTCATGTGGAGCGGGTCTTAGAGATGTTAATAAAGAAACTATTTCAAGTAGATTTGTTAAATCCTTGACTGTGGATCAAATTTGGGATGCTCCTATGAAGATGTCGAAGGATATCATAAAGGAATTTATAAGAGAGTATAATTTCAATCTAACATACTATTATGCTTATAGCGGAAAACAGTTGGCATTGAAAGAGATATATGGGAATGATGCAATGTCATATAATGATTTACGATGGTATTCGGAGGCATTGCAAAGGTATAATCCTGGTAGTTATGTGTCTATGGATGTTGATTCTTCAACCAACCAGTTTGAGAGAGTTTGTCTTGCTTTTGGTGCTTGCTTGCTTGGTTTTAAACACTGTAGACCATTAATATTTTTAGATGCTGCTCATTTGAAGGGAAGACTTGGAGTTTTGTTAGCTGCTACTTCTAAAAATGTTAATCAAGGTACGAGTTTCATTTTACTTTTGTTTTCTTTTTCTTGGTTATTTTTGTACCTATGATATGTGAAACTATCGCTTTTATGCACATTAATTAATTTTAATGCAACAATGCTTACAGTAGATTTGTTTTCTTTATTCATTACTGGTTCTACTGGAAGTGTTTGTATTATTTATGTTTAGACAGTATGGTACTAAAAGACTGATATATAATATATGATATATTCATATATCATTTTGAGTGTAATTCAATTGTGTCTGCCATACATTACTATCATAATTATGATGCTTACTGAGGTTCATGTATCTTTGTATTGAAAGGTCATTAATTAATTATTTTGCAGGGTTCTTTCCTCTTGCTATGGTTATTGTTTCACATGAGAACGAATCTAACTGGTCTTGGTTTTTGGCCCATTTGAAAGAAATGCTAAATGAAGACCGACCTCTAGTTTTTATGTCTGATCGTCATTGGGGTCTCATTTTAGGTGTCCCTAAAGTATTTCCCTCTTCATATCATAGCTACTGTTTGCTTCACATGGAACAAAATATTGGTAGTGTTGTGAAGGCAGCTAAAGGTGATTCTTCTGTTGTAGAGTGTTATTCAAACTTTGTGCTAGAGCTTCTAATATGTATGATTTTAAAGCGATATCTTTCTAAATTTAAGGATATTAGGGGTATGGCTGTAGAAATTTTTCTATAAGATAAACCTTTTGATCATTGGGCAGATTTGTTTTTTCAAGGAAATCGGTATGGTGAATATTCTTCAAATGTTGCAGAAAGCTTCAACTCTTTGATTTTGGAAGATAGAGTAATGCTTATAACTTCTTGTTTGGATGGTATTCGAGTGAAAGTTATGGAGCAAATGGCTAGGAGATGGGAGGAATGTCATTTGTGGATGACGACTCTTTGTCCTGTTATGGAGGGACGCTTGTCTAAGTTTGTATATGATGGCTTTGGTTGGGATGTTTACAAGTTTTTAGACATGTTGTTTATAGTAAAATCACCTAAGTCTCATTTTGTTGATCTCAAAAATCATTTATGTAGCAGTAATCAATGGAGAGTTACCGGATTTCCATGTGCTCATGCAATCAAATGTATTAATAAGTCAAGGTTATCAGTTTACGACTATGTGGAGCACTAATTTACTGTTGACACTTTTCGATCTTCATATGCTGAAGCCATTAATCCAATTCCCAATTTGGAAAAGCCAGATATTACTGAAAATGATGTTATAATTAAGCCACTAAAGAAGTTCGGGGAGCAGGTAGACCTTCTACGAAGAGACGTGGTGGCTATGGCTATTCTAAAAATAAAAGAAATAAATGTAGCCAATGTAATTCTACAGGCCACAACAAAAGAAACTGTCATGCTTCTTCTACACCTTGGTGTTTAGTACTGTTTTTTCCCCACAATGATCAATTTTTATACTGTAATGATACATATAGTTATAATTTTTTTCTTTTATTATGCAATTTAAATATGTAAACTATTTGACTATATGACTATTATAATAATGTTGTCTGAGTGATTGATTTATGTTTGATTTGATTTTGGCTTCTATGTATGTTTAGTGGATGTATTATTGTTTGTCATTTAATAATGCTATCTGCAACTTTTTTATTTTAATGTTGCTTAGTTTCCATATGTTGTTTATAATATTGTATGTTTGACAGTGATATGGCGGTTTTGATTTTTGTTATATGTTTGTATTGCTATAATACTGTTGGATGGTTATAATTATGTATAATGGTTATATTACATTATGTTTATGTTGCCATCTGTATTATCTTTAGTTAAAACTGTAACGACCCGCATTCTGCGCATCATAGGATCGTAGAATATTTATTTCTTCCACGTACGAAGTCGTATGGTCATGTAACTTTGGGAGACGACTATTGGGGTCATTTCCCGTGTTCATGATTTTTCCCGATTTTTAAATGACCATTTTACCCCTAGTTATCACTGTTTTGGCCATAACTTTTGACTGGAAAGGAATTTTGACCTGAAACCACTTCCATTGGCTTCGAATGATGGTTTCTCTTTCCGTAGAGTGGTCACATTAGCCAAACGGACTCACCGTTTGAGAGATATGGCTGAAACAAGTTTCAGATGGTGAAAGACAGCTTAATTGGGCTTAATCGGGTGATTAGCAGCTAGGCCCAAGGGGAATTTCGGGTTTAGAGGTATAGGAGGTCTGATTAGGGTTAGGTTATCACTTTCATTTCAGTTTTGAGCAGCCACAAACCTCCTTGAGACCTTAGTAATGGCTTCCTACATCTAAAACACCCCAAATCACTCTCTAATTGAAGATTAGGCTTAGCAACACCAAATTAAGGAGAAAAAGCACCAAAGCAAGGTTGGAACTGCTGTTAGACATCAGTATTCGCCCCAAATCAGAGGAGTTTCAGTTCTGAGAATTTCATTTGTGGCCAAGGTGAGTGATTTGCATAGTTTTTACACTAATTACGGTAATTAAGGGTAATTAGTGAAGATTAGCGAATTTATACGTAAATAAATTCTGGAAAAATTCTTAAAATTCTAAAATAATGTTTTAAGGCTCTGTTAGAAATTTGGGTTAATTTCGATGTGTTTTGCTAATCGTATGCTTAAACATGCTTAAGAGGGATTATGGGAAAATATGAAGTTTTAGTCACTTTTGATCCATTTTGATTCAATTGAATTGTTGTTTGCTGTTTGTGGTTGCTATTACATGTTACTATGACTCTGTGGTATGTTTCATGATTGATTAGAATAGTTAAATCGCTCGAAAACGTCGTCGAATGGCGTAGAAAGCTTGCTGGAAAATTGCAGAAGTGTGCAGGTTCCGAACCGGTTCGGATCGGAGAAAAGGGGTCGGATCGGACTAGGGAACTGACCAAGGGAATCCGAACTGGGTGAGGACTTGCCACTGGAAGAAGTTTGGCAGGAAGAAAGGCCATTGCTTAGAGTTGGAGTTGGACAGAAGGACGGATCGGAGCGATGGAGCAGACCGGATCGGAGGAAGAGAACAGGACGGATCGGAGCGATGGAGCAGACCAGATCGGAGGAAGAGAACAGGACGGATCGGAGCAGGCAAACAAGTCAAACAGGAAGAATCAGATCGGATGAACTACCTCCGAACCGAACTCAAGCAGAGGCACCCGAACCGAACCGATATCTGAAGGGGGAGAATCACTGAACCGACCCGACCCGGAGGGAGACACCGACCTGACCCGAAGTGGACTACCGACCCGAACCAAGCTAGACGAGGACCACCAATCCGAACCGATCAGGAAGGTTACTCCGAACCGAACCAAACTAGATGAGGAGCACCGAACCGAACCGTCCGTGGGCTATTACTGCTACGCGATGACTCTTCTGAAGACCCACTCCAATTCGACCAAACCCGAGATGCAAAGGAAGTCCAAATGAGAAGTTAGAGCTCAAGATTTAGATGGGAATCAACGAGCTCGCTTCATGGTTGGGCTTTGCTGCGGGACGCGTGCTAAGGAGTTATCGACACCTATAGCTTTGGACCACTATGGTAGGAGGTACGAAGGCGGATTCAGGGCCATTATGGCATTGGTAGAACCAAGGGCTATGACCAATGAAGTGGGTCATTGAAATGTTTGGTCATGACTCCAAGTGTTTGGCTTGGTCACAGCAGGGTTTCTACAAGTCGGGATTCGTCGTTGCCTCAGTTTGTCTAGTGTTCCAAAGTGGTGGATGTCGTACGCTTTACGCACCGAGAGAGAGATGTGAGGATGGTTGCTATGGATGATTTGTTGCTATCATTTTGACATGCACACCCCACCCCCGTATTCTTACACTATTTATTATGGCACCGGGAGTATTGTACGGTATGTGGTACTAACTCTTTGGTTGCAGGTCCAGGTTCAGGTATGGTTTAGTATACCTGTTATTATTCTGTTTAGATGCTTATCGCTCATACCAGGCTTTATGTCTGACCCAGAGTTTTATGTCTCTTCTTATTACTCTGGGTGCTCACACGAGCAGACTAGAGACAGGTTAGCTGGTGATGCACGGGTAGATGATCCGGAGACGAGCAGGAGGCTTCCACGTACTATATACATAATATTCTCCCTGTGTTGTTGAAGATCACTGCTTGGGCATTGTTGGTGTATCTTCTATTTTAGCTTTCTTTTGTTTAGAGACAGTAAATTTGGAAAGTTGTAATAAGCTGTATTTGGATTTCCGCTGCTTTGAGATTGATGTTGGTTTTAGTTATCAGCTTATGCACTGTCTCGCCTGTTTTATGTCAAGTATGTATTATTATATTTTATTCCATGCGCTGTGAGACATTCTACAGGTCCTTTGATTAGTTCGTTCCCTTCTTTCCTTTCTTCTGACGACCGTCTTGTGCTAGTCGGGCATGTGTACAGCGCACTTTTGGAGGAAATGCAGGCTGGTGCGAGGCGGGCCGTCACACTTGGTATCAGAGCTCTAGGTTGCGTAGTTAACCTAGGGAAGTTATCAGGGAGAGATATTACACGTATACGAGAGAGCGTATTTGTGATTACTTTGGTTTTTTAAGAAGCTATATATATATATACTATTAGTAGTATAAGAATGGAGTCGTACTGCACTAACACCACTATGGAGTCGTTAATCATTTCCTTTTTCAGATTGACGATGAGCCGATATGTTAGAGGTACCGGTAGAGGGGCCAATAATGGGAATGCTGCTGACATGAGGACGATGTTTACTGACCTCATGAGAGAGATGCTTAGGGATGTGCAGAGGGCAGCTCCCAATGGTGGAAATGGTGGTGGTCCAATGGTGCAGGCGCCAAGAGTCGACTTCGCCAAGCTGAATAAGGATTATACTAGCCTTGGTGGGAAGCCGTTCCACGGAACGGAGTCGGCTACGGATGTTCAGGATTGGGTGGATAGTTGCGAACGTATCTTCGAGGATTTGGGTATCGAGGATGCGATGAAGAGAAAGTTAGCGTCCCGTCAGCTGCAAGGGCGGGCAATGAATTGGTGGAATGCTATAAAGGCAGCTACTCCCGAAGATCAGATTACATGGGAGCAGTTTAAGGCTCGCTTTAGCGAGAAGTTCATTCCAGCTGCTCAGAAGTCAATGTTGTTTAAGAAATTCTTGGAGCTCAAGCAGAATGGCAGGGCTGTCTCGGAGTATATTGCTGAATTTGATACTTTGTCAAAATATGGGTTATCTCTTATAGATACTGCCGAGAAAAAGAATGAGAAATTTATAACTGGTTTGGATCAGTACTTGGGGGAAAAACTTATTAACCACATCGATGAGACGTTTGAATCGATTGTGGGGAAAGCGTTAAGGTCAGAAAGTCTCTACCCTAAGCCGAAGACTGAGGTTGCATCCGCGGATGAGCCAAAGCCACAAGCTAGTGGTGGAGGCAAAGGTGGTTCCCAGAATAAGAGAAAGCAGAATCAGGCTAAGGATGGCCAGAAGAAAAAGAATAAGCAAGATGTGGAGTGCTTCAGCTGTGGTAAGAAGGGCCACTATGCTAGTAATTGTCGGGCCAAGCCAGCGGATAGGAAGTGCTTCAATTGTGGCCAATTGGGACATCACAAGGACAAGTGTCCGCAACCCCCAAAGGAAAAGCAAATGGTGAAAGCATATGCTCTTAATGCTATTCCTTCTTCGTCGAATGCCCCAACTGCGGCGGAGAAGGGAAAGAACGTCGTCATTCAAGGTATGCTTTCTGTTTATGATATTCCTGTTAGAGTTTTGTTTGATACCGGAGCTTCCAGTTCTTTCATATCTAGTGACCTGGTAGATAGGTTGGGATTGGAGCCCGAGATTGTCGATAGACCTTTAGTAGTGACGAACCCGATTGGTGGCTCGACTAGCCTTAGCATGATTTGTCGTAATGTGGTTCTATCGAGTCATGGATGCATGTTTGTTTGTGATTGCTTTGTTTTGGGCTTTACTGGGTTTGGCATTATTTTGGGAGTAGATTGGCTCCAAAGATACGGGGTGGTGGTAGACTGTGAGGGCTTGTTGGTGACAGCTAGAGCGGATGATGGGCGGAGGATAGTGTTTGGTGGTCTACCCAGTAAGGGGGTATTGGCTAGTTTTCTAAACTCCCTCGACATTCCGCATAGTGAGTTGTCAGGTTTGCCCGTGGTTGGCCAGTATCCGGATGTTTTCGAAGAAGTGACCGGACTTCCACCACACCGAGAGATTGAATTTCGTATTGATTTGGTAAAAGATGCCAGGCCTATAGTGATGCCACTTCGTCGTATGGCACCAAGGGAGCAGCGAGAGCTCGAGGTGCAAGTCAGCGATCTTTTGAAGAAGGGATTTATCAGAAGGAGTGTTTCTGAATGGGGAGCACCAGTCGTGTTTGCTACCAAGGCGGATGGTTCCCTTCGTTTGTGTGTAGACTACCGCGAGTTGAATAAAGTGACGAGGAAGAACAAGTATCCTCTACCGCGGATAGATGATTTGTTTGATCAGTTGAGTGGCGCGAGAGTATTTTCTCAGTTGGATCTCGCGACAGGTTTTCATCAGCTTAGAGTGGAAGCTGAGAGTATAGCTAAAACGGCATTTCGAACTCCGTCTGGATTTTATGAATGGTTGGTTATGCCATTTGGGCTGACTAATGCCCCGGCATATTTTGTGGACCTTATGAATAGGGCATTCAGAGATCAGCTGAACAAGTCTGTCCTTATGTTCGTTAATGATATTTTGGTCTATTCGAGGACAGAGGAAGAACACAAGGAACATTTAAGGGTAGCGATGGAGGTGTTGAGAAAACACCAATTGAAAGCAAAGTTTTCTAAGTATCACTTCTGGAAGAGGGAAGTGAGGTTCTTGGGCCATGTTGTATCAGAGAGTGGTATTGCCGTGGACCCAGCAAAGGTGGCTACGGTACAAGATTGGCCTACGCCCAAGAATGCAACAGATGTAAGAAGTTTCTTGGGATTAGCGGGATATTATCGTAAGTTTATCCAAGGTTTCTCCAAGATAGCAGCACCGTTGACTCAGTTGACCAAGAAGAATCAAGCTTTTATCTGGGATGAAAGGTGCGAGAATGCATTCAAAAGTTTAAAGGACAAGTTGACAAGCGCACCAGTGTTAGTCATTCCTAAGGGGGATGAAGAGATGACGGTATATACGGATGCCTGTGGTACCGGACTGGGTGCTGTATTGATGCAAAGCGGTAGGGTTGTAGCTTACGCAAGTCGGCAATTGAAACCGCACGAGAGAAGATACCCTACCCATGATCTAGAATTGGCAGCGATCGTGTTCGCGTTAAAGATGTGGAGGCACTATCTCTTGGGAGAAAGATTTGAGTTGTTTACAGATCATAAGTCGTTGAAGTATCTGTTCTCCCAGAAGGATTTAAATCTCCGTCAGCAGAGATGGTTAGAGTTCTTAGCTTCCTATGATTTTGACATCGCATACACACCAGGAAAGGGTAATGCGGTGGCTGATGCATTGAGTAGAAGACATGCCAGCTTGGGGGCTATGTTCCTTGAATGGAAGCAACTGGAGTTTATCGCGGGGTTTGATTTCAGACCAAAGTGCGAATTGGATCCAGAGATGTTAGCAAGTTTGACGATCAGACCCACTTTGATTGAGCGGATCGGCTCTAGTCAGAGGGACGATCCTAACCTATTGGAAATCATCTCCAGGTTAGAGATGGGTATCGATGAGGAGGTGAACAAGTATGGGCTTGATCGAGATAGATGGCTTAGAAAGAATGGAAAGCTTGTTGTACCCAATGTCAATGGATTGAGAGATGAAGTGCTTAGAGAATGTCATCACTCAAAGCTGACTATACACCCCGGTGGTAATAAGATGTATCGAGATATGAAGCAGACCTACTACTGGGAAGGGATGAAAAGAGACGTTGGGAAGTTTATATCCAAATGCATGAATTGCCAGCTAGTTAAAGCCGAGCAAAAGAAGCCTAGTGGGTTGTTACAACCATTAGAAATTCCCGAATGGAAATGGGAGCAAGTCTCGATGGATTTCATCGATGGATTACCAAGGACTAGATCGGGATATGATAGCATTTGGGTAATTGTGGATCGACTAACTAAAAGTGCAAGGTTTATACCAGTCAAATCGACTAGAACGGCAGCTAAGTTAGCAGAATTGTATATGAAGTGGGTAGTGAGATTTCATGGAGTACCTAAAAGCATTGTGAGCGACCGAGACCCGTTGTTCACTAGTGGGTTTTGGAGGAGCTTGCAAGAGGCGCTAGGGTCAGAGTTACATCTCAGTACCGCATATCATCCTCAGACCGACGGTCAGACGGAAAGGGTGAATCGTATTTTAGAAGATCTCTTGAGAGCATGTATATTGGATTTTGGTGGATCATGGGATAACCATTTGCATCTAGTAGAGTTTGCATATAATAATAGTTACCAATCCAGTATCGGTATGGCTCCATTTGAAGCTTTGTATGGAAGACCGTGCAACTCACCATCATGTTGGATAGAGGCTGGCGAGAAGTTTATGCTTGGACCAGATGTGGTGAGAGAAACTTCAGATAAAATCAAGACTATTCAACAACGAATGAAGGTTGCCCAAGATAGGCAGAAGAGTTATGCTGATAAGAGGCGGAGGGACTTAAAATTCTCCGTTGGCGACTTGGTGTTTGTCAAGATTTCTCCGTTGAAGAGCGTAATACGATTTGGCAGGAGAGGCAAGTTGGCACCAAGGTTTGTTGGCCCATTCCCCGTTCTTGAACTAGTCGGGAATTTGGCATATAGAATTGACTTACCAGAGAAGATGGCGGGAGTTCATAACGTATTTCATGTTTCCCAACTAAGGAAGTTCGTTCACGACTCAGATATGACTATCTCACCTGATCAGTTGGAAGACTTCGAAGTAGAACCCGAGGCGGTTGGAAACCGCAAGCCGGCCCGTATTGTCGAGTACGACATGAAGCAACTTCGAAGGAAGGCGGTGAAGCTAGTCAAGGTACAGTGGAGCGAGGACGAGAGTGATTGTACTTGGGAAACAGAGGAGGACATAAGGAAGAAGTATCCAGAACTCTTTGTCTGGTAAGATTTTGACTTCGATTTAGTTTTTCCGCACGCTAGGATAAGCTTGGTTGCTTGTTTTGCATGTTTGATTGTTATATGGGGTGGTTAGGCATGCGGGATCCTTTGTATGTTTTGGGTTAAGTAATTTCGGGGACGAAATTTCTTAAGGGGGGGAGAGTGTAACGACCCGCATTCTGCGCATCATAGGATCGTAGAATATTTATTTCTTCCACGTACGAAGTCGTATGGTCATGTAACTTTGGGAGACGACTATTGGGGTCATTTCCCGTGTTCATGATTTTTCCCGATTTTTAAATGACCATTTTACCCCTAGTTATCACTGTTTTGGCCATAACTTTTGACTGGAAAGGAATTTTGACCTGAAACCACTTCCATTGGCTTTGAATGATGGTTTCTCTTTCCGTAGAGTGGTCACATTAGCCAAACGGACTCACCGTTTGAGAGATATGGCTGAAACAAGTTTCAGATGGTGAAAGACAGCTTAATTGGGCTTAATCGGGTGATTAGCAGCTAGGCCCAAGGGGAATTTCGGGTTTAGAGGTATAGGAGGTCTGATTAGGGTTAGGTTATCACTTTCATTTCAGTTTTGAGCAGCCACAAACCTCCTTGAGACCTTAGTAATGGCTTCCTACATCTAAAACACCCCAAATCACTCTCTAATTGAAGATTAGGCTTAGCAACACCAAATTAAGGAGAAAAAGCACCAAAGCAAGGTTGGAACTGCTGTTAGACATCAGTATTCGCCCCAAATCAGAGGAGTTTCAGTTCTGAGAATTTCATTTGTGGCCAAGGTGAGTGATTTGCATAGTTTTTACACTAATTACGGTAATTAAGGGTAATTAGTGAAGATTAGCGAATTTATACGTAAATAAATTCTGGAAAAATTCTTAAAATTCTAAAATAATGTTTTAAGGCTCTGTTAGAAATTTGGGTTAATTTCGATGTGTTTTGCTAATCGTATGCTTAAACATGCTTAAGAGGGATTATGGGAAAATATGAAGTTTTAGTCACTTTTGATCCATTTTGATTCAATTGAATTGTTGTTTGCTGTTTGTGGTTGCTATTACATGTTACTATGACTCTGTGGTATGTTTCATGATTGATTAGAATAGTTAAATCGCTCGAAAACGTCGTCGAATGGCGTAGAAAGCTTGCTGGAAAATTGCAGAAGTGTGCAGGTTCCGAACCGGTTCGGATCGGAGAAAAGGGGTCGGATCGGACTAGGGAACTGACCAAGGGAATCCGAACTGGGTGAGGACTTGCCACTGGAAGAAGTTTGGCAGGAAGGAAGGCCATTGCTTAGAGTTGGAGTTGGACAGAAGGACGGATCGGAGCGATGGAGCAGACCGGATCGGAGGAAGAGAACAGGACGGATCGGAGCGATGGAGCAGACCGGATCGGAGGAAGAGAACAGGACGGATCGGAGCAGGCAAACAAGTCAAACAGGAAGAATCAGATCGGATGAACTACCTCCGAACCGAACTCAAGCAGAGGCACCCGAACCGAACCGATATCTGAAGGGGGAGAATCACTGAACCGACCCGACCCGGAGGGAGACACCGACCTGACCCGAAGTGGACTACCGACCCGAACCAAGCTAGACGAGGACCACCAATCCGAACCGATCAGGAAGGTTACTCCGAACCGAACCAAACTAGATGAGGAGCACCGAACCGAACCGTCCGTGGGCTATTACTGCTACGCGATGACTCTTCTGAAGACCCACTCCAATTCGACCAAACCCGAGATGCAAAGGAAGTCCAAATGAGAAGTTAGAGCTCAAGATTTAGATGGGAATCAACGAGCTCGCTTCATGGTTGGGCTTTGCTGCGGGACGCGTGCTAAGGAGTTATCGACACCTATAGCTTTGGACCACTATGGTAGGAGGTACGAAGGCGGATTCAGGGCCATTATGGCATTGGTAGAACCAAGGGCTATGACCAATGAAGTGGGTCATTGAAATGTTTGGTCATGACTCCAAGTGTTTGGCTTGGTCACAGCAGGGTTTCTACAAGTCGGGATTCGTCGTTGCCTCAGTTTGTCTAGTGTTCCAAAGTGGTGGATGTCGTACGCTTTACGCACCGAGAGAGAGATGTGAGGATGGTTGCTATGGATGATTTGTTGCTATCATTTTGACATGCACACCCCACCCCCGTATTCTTACACTATTTATTATGGCACCGGGAGTATTGTACGGTATGTGGTACTAACTCTTTGGTTGCAGGTCCAGGTTCAGGTATGGTTTAGTATACCTGTTATTATTCTGTTTAGATGCTTATCGCTCATACCAGGCTTTATGTCTGACCCAGAGTTTTATGTCTCTTCTTATTACTCTGGGTGCTCACACGAGCAGACTAGAGACAGGTTAGCTGGTGATGCACGGGTAGATGATCCGGAGACGAGCAGGAGGCTTCCACGTACTATATACATAATATTCTCCCTGTGTTGTTGAAGATCACTGCTTGGGCATTGTTGGTGTATCTTCTATTTTAGCTTTCTTTTGTTTAGAGACAGTAAATTTGGAAAGTTGTAATAAGCTGTATTTGGATTTCCGCTGCTTTGAGATTGATGTTGGTTTTAGTTATCAGCTTATGCACTGTCTCGCCTGTTTTATGTCAAGTATGTATTATTATATTTTATTCCATGCGCTGTGAGACATTCTACAGGTCCTTTGATTAGTTCGTTCCCTTCTTTCCTTTCTTCTGACGACCGTCTTGTGCTAGTCGGGCATGTGTACAGCGCACTTTTGGAGGAAATGCAGGCTGGTGCGAGGCGGGCCGTCACAAAAACACTGTTCGTCAATTTCTGCTGATTATAATAGTGGTTGATGGTTATTTATGTTTAGCATGCATTATGTCATTTTGTTAGTTGACAGTATTATTTAAACAGACAATTTATACTATCTGTATGTATAGCATTGTGCTTTTGAGAATATGAGAATTTATATTTTTTAATGTTTAAAGCTATTACAACTGGTATTTTACTAATTTATGTTTATTTTTCATCGATAGCCAAAAATAGAACATATTTTGAATAATGATAGTTTCATATATCATTTTGATATTCTGTAATGTTGGAAAACTTTTGAAACAACAACATATCATTTTGATATCATTACACGCAATTTAACAGCATCGTACTGCATGCAAAACAACAATATTGTAATTTGATGATGAAATGAAACATATCAAACCTTCAACAGTATTGTTCTACAAATGATGTTATCAACACACATTATTACAGACTAAACAATTAACATAAGTCTATCATGCTTTTTAGAAATATATTAAAGAAATTTTTCAGAAAATAACAAGTAAACTTCAATATATCATATCTAACTGCAATTAAAATTCAATCTTTTTGCTCTGCTACTGTTTTGATTTGTTCCTTTTTCCCCCGTCGTAGATGATTTGAAATACTGCATCCGTTTTGAATCGGTCGATCTCTGCCTTTTCATACATATGGGGAAGATTTCCACTGTTAAGTAATTTAATGTTTGTCATTAAAAACCAAAAACAGTCATTCCTACAAATGGCAAGAAAAGCATTTAGTAACAATCAATTATTGAGATTTTATTAAAATAGTTTAAAAAATAATTGAGTGTTGCCGCGGAGATGGTTACGGTATCACTATTACAAACATATACCGGTATCACTATTACTAGCATATACCTGTATCATATCATTAAATACAAACATATACTAGTATCACTATTACACAACATGGAAATTGGGATATCTTAGTTATACCCAAGACTAAATAATATAGTAGGGTCGTCAATGCAATACAAATCCATTCAGAAAGTTATGCTGACTATTGTGAATGGTGTAGACAACAAGGCCTTTCTTTTTCTAAAACATGGCAAGTGTACCGAGAAAGAGCAAGTAAAACTAACTGGAGAGCTGTGATACCGAAAAAAAATCAACATTCATTATGCATTATCCTAAACAGAGCAAACACAAAAAAGCTTATACAGTACGGCATGGCCGTTGATGATTCGTGTGCTTTATGTGAATGAAAATGGGGAACAACTAAATCCATATTTTAGGAATGACTAAATACTTACGAGCTGAGGTCTTGCCGCGGGGATGGTTCTTGTATTAGTGTTTTTTTCCTGAAACTTTAATTCAAGATTCCCTTTTACTGCCCTTTTTTCTCGAATAGCCCTTCAATCTTCTTTCTCTCGATATGTAGAAAATAATTTAATTATGATAGTTGAATGTAGCATTATTCAGTTTTTGTCTATAAAGAAGGTTATATTATACTAATTTTTTTACCTAATCAATAGCGTGCCTGTAGCTTGGATTTGACATCCTTGTAGATCTAGTTAGAGGCTTATTTGAATCTTAATGGGTCCATTGCATTGTGACATAGTTCAATGTCAAAAGTGTCCAATGGTTGATATGATGCAATGGAAGTGGTGTCTGCATAGTCATTCAAAACAATACTTTCTATCATAGGAAGAACTAGTTTATGTAGCACATTATCCAAATCATTGCTTATTGCATTCTTCATATTAAAAAAATTTAGCATAATTTTTGAAGAACTTAACCTTACTTTTAAAAAAGGTTTGACTTACCATCATTATAGTGGAGAAGGTATAGCTGCGCTCATACAACTCTTGGTTTTGAACATACCAGTCAATTATCTGATAGAATAAAGAAAATAATTACCTATGTTAGTAGCTTTATACAAAAATGATAAATTTTATGTCATTCTGAAAATATTTGTCTATCTTTGTTTTATCTGTTCATTCAACATGAATATCAGCATAATAAGTATGTTGCTAATTTTTCATGTGTGGTAGTGGCATTATATCAAAATGATACATTTATATATCATTCCAAATACACCTGTTTATTTTCTGTTAATCATATCCCAGCTATTATCATAGCATGTAGGGCTCTTTTTTGCATGTACAGTTTATATATACTATGTATAGTTGAGGCTTTATACCAAAATGATAAGTTTTTATATATATATCATTTTGAACATACATGTATATTGTCTATTTTTCCAGCCTATTAAATATGATTATAAGTTATATACAAATAAAAAGAAAAATACTTGACCATCTGTGTACAGTTCCAGCAAAATAGATTGAAGCATAGATTTTACAATTGTAATCCCACCTCTTTTAACATCATCTGATATGAAAACTACAGAGCTGCATTTTACATAAACACAAAATAAGTTAGTAGGTATTATTTCGATGAAATTGTAATGAAAAACTATTAATGATAATATAATTATTACTTCTCATTTTCATTTTTTTTTAAAAAATGAAAGAACTATGTTTTTCTTGCTTTCTTCAAGAAGATTTAGAAGTTTGCTTTTTTTGACTTTTAAATTAGTTTGATACTTTTCTCGTTTTGGCAAGTATGCATCAATGTCTACTAAGGTGAGTGTATTATCCGAACAGGTGTCATTTCCTTCATCGCTTTCTTCTTCACTGTTTTCTTCATCGCTTTCTTCTTCACTGTTTTCTTCATCGCTTTCTTCTTCTATGTTTGATACATCTTTCAATTCGCTGTCAATTTCTTCATCAATAGCATTTTCATTTTGATCTTCCTTTTTCCAGATTTGTTTTTTCTTTGTTTTCTTCATGTTCGTTTTTCATTTCATCAACTTTTCCCTTAGCTTCTGATTTTTTTCGAGCAGCCCTTGTTTTCACCCTATTAACCAACGAGCTTGGGGTTAATTTTATTTTTGGCTTTTATTTTTCCTTTTCTCACCTTTCTGCTTCTTTCCTTTTTCCCTGCAGAATTAGCATTTGTTGTGTGATTTTCAGATCAAATGTGGGACCTTCGAAATCAATTTCATTTTGCTTATTTGCATTTTGGCCTTCATCTCCTTCTTCTGTGCTGGTTGTTTTTTATTTCAATTTATCAATTTCTTTTCCCAATTTTACATTCAACTCTTTCTCTTTTATTCTTTTAGCTCTTTCATTTTTCAGCTCTTCTTCAGATTTTCTTAGTTTACTTTCCAGCTGTTGTATGTACTGCTGAAGAGAGGCAATTTGATTATTATTATCATCATTTTCCATCTCAGATCTGCGTTGAGCATGTTGAAGTTGCAATTTATTTTGCTGCAGTAAAGTCTTTCCGTTTTCAGTAATTTCTCTCAAGTTCTCAAAAATCTGTTCAAAAACAATAATAAGGTATCTAGATGATTAAATTTATAACAACATGTAATTTTTTTTATAGTAATTTTACAGGAAAAAAATATAAACTAAATTGAATATTACCTTTTCATCATCCATTCTGGATAATGTATCCTTTGTAACAGTGTTCTTCAGACAGCTTATATCCCACCTCACAAACCTTGGGAAATTGTCATTGCATTTTGTCTGTTCTTCAATTAAAATAACATGTTCGCAAAGAAAATACTGCAAAAGTAAAAATAAAAATATTTGAGAAAATTCTATGTTTGAGTATGATTTCTAATTGTAATTATCATATGTCTATTTGTTAATCATATGCAGGAAAATAAAAATATGCAGTGTAAATGTGAAAGTTAATTAAATGCTATTTTCAACTATCATTTTAATTTACAAACAAAAAGGTATGCGTTATATAACAAGGAATAACATAGAAAATTTATTTCTATGTTAATAAACCAATTGTAGTTAAAAAAAAGAAGGTTATATAAAATGATATGTGAAATTATCATTACATATTTCAATCTAACAGTTGAACAAAAACATTGACAGAAAAAGCAAATTCTGATATTTAATTAACAAAATTTAAAACATTAAAAAAAGGAGGTTTTAATGATTAAAGTTGAATTAAAAAGTAACATAAAATGATGATATGTGCAACTACCATTTCAATGCAACTGGTTTTTAGAAATAGGTTTCCTATGCCATACATGTCTCAACTGACAGAATTCCATGATTACTAATTAGCAACAGGGTCCATTAAAGCATTTCATACTAGTCTTAAGTATACTTAGAGAAGCAATCAAGTTAATAACATAGCCTGTTGCCTGGATAATGCATTAAAAAAAGGGTATTTCTTACCAAAATAAGCATGGAACATCCCGACATTTGACGTAGCTTGGACTTGAACACTTTCAACGAACATAATAGTGAACATTGTATTGTTAATGGCCATGATCTATCAAAGATTTTTTCTTCATCAATTAAGTACTGTAAATAACCCCAAGGTAAATACATTTGGTTATCTAGAAAAAAGAAAGTTATCATTGCTAGAATTATTATTAGTTTTGGTAAATCGATTTGATATTGATAATTTCATGTTAAAAAACAAAGTTAATTCTAGCAATGGCATGTTTTTTAGTAATATGATCAACTATACCAAAATTCCTTACAAAAATTCTTTACAGTAGTCCGATAGGTGTTGAAAAGAAGATTTTGGTAGAGGAAACAAGTTTTTTCCATGTATTGGCAAACCAAACAGCAATGCAATATCTTCAATCATAATTTTTAAACTTTTTTTTTCCAATTTTGAAATCTTCGTTTTCAACAGAAAATGTACTAATAAGAATATCCACAGTCAAAGTTGATTTTCTACATTCTTTCAACGTTACATAACCTTTATATATAGAAAAATTGAATTGATGAAAAGGTGTTTGCTTGATGAAATCTAATTGATCTACCGTAAAACCTTTTCCTTTTTTATTTTTTTCCCATTATTTTGATCATGGCCATTAAACTACAACGATACTGATTCGTGTCGACTTCTTTCTTTGTCTTTGTCCTTTTTTTTTTTAATTTTTTGCTGTAGCATTCTGTGCATACACAAATGTTTAAATGTTAATACTACATCACAAATTCAGCATAATAGACAAATTCACCAAAACATTATAAATGATATATAAAACTATCAGTTTAATATTATTAAAAGTAACAGTAAATAACACACTGTTATTGACAACAGTAAGTAACAATAAAATAAGAGTAAGTAACAGTAAGATAACGGTAATATTGGTAGTGATCATGGATAAAAATAGTATATTAAGCTATCATAGTTAACATTATCAACATTCTAGGCAATTTGAGAATAATATGCCATATGAAACTATCATTACTTATAGGACAATCATGCTACTAGAAATGATACCATTACAAAAACGTTATATGAAACTGTCATTTTATTTATATCTTTATTCATCCGAAATCACAATAGCAAAAACATAATTACCATGAAACATGAAACTATGTCAAATATAACATATAAATAACAAATTAGTTTTGGATTACATTCCATAATAATTCGACTAGGTTATGATTCTACGGCTATGGCCATCCTTCGCCTTCGTTTTGAAAAAAATGAGAATGAGAAGTAATAATTATATTATCATTAATAGTTTTTCATTACAATTTCATTGAAATAATACCTGCTAACTTATTTTATGTTTATGTAAAATGCAGCTCTATAGTTTTTATATCATATGATGTTAAAAGGGGGTGAGATTACAATTGTAAAATCTACGCTTGAATCTATTTTGCTGGAACAGTACATAGATGGCCAGGTATTTTTTTTAATTTGTTTATAACTTATATTCATATTTAATAGGCTGGAAAAATAGAAAATGTACACGTATGTTCAAAATGATATATATAAACTTATCATTTTGATATAAAGCCTCAACTATACATAGTATATATAAACTGTAGATGCAAAAAAGATCCCTACATGCTATGATAATAGCTGGGATATGATTAACAAAAAATAAACAGGTGTATTTTAAATGATATATAAATGTATCATTTTGATATAATGCCACTACCACACCTGAAAAATTAGCAACATACTTATTATACTGATATTCATATTGAATGAACAGATAAAAACAAAGATAGACAAATATTTTCAAAATGATATAAAACTTATCATTTTTGTATAAAGCTACTAACATAGGTAATTATTTTCTTTAATCTATCAGATAATTGACTGGTATGTTCAAAACCAAGAGTTGTATGAGCACAGCTATACCTTCTCCACTATAATGATGGTAAGTCAAACCTTTTTTTATAAGTAAGGTTAAGTTCTTTAAAAATTATGCTAAATTTCTTTAATATGCAGAATGCAATAAGCAATGATTCAGATAGTGCTACTGAAACTAGTTCTTCCTATGATAGAAAGTATTGTTCTGAATGAGTATGCAGACACCATACTCTTTCCATTGCATCACATATGGTAGAAAACTTATCACCAATACACATTCTTTATCGTATAAAGGTTGATTGAGGGATGCGAGGATTTATATGATGAAAAGTCCAAGATGGTGGTTAAAACATAACATAGATGCTCAAGTGGCAAAAGAAAATGTATATAATGTCTTCCTTACTTTTGGAAATTGGATGAGAAGAAATGAGAAATTTTGCAATAGCCAATTTTCTCTTAAGCCCACTTAATAAAATTTACCTTTAGACCTAATGGTGTATTAAGAATGTATATGAAATTTTCGCAATCGCCAATTATTCATTGCGCATTATCCATGGCCCATCACATTAAACAATGCATATGAAATGATGTTTGACATTGATCTTGACTGACGTGTCAACATAGAAAGGAAAAATGGAAAAGAATGTCCACTAGATTTGGTTTTAGTATGTGGATTATTGGTAGGACTGGATTTGGATATGTTGTAGTAGTTGTGGGATTAACCGAGTGACAAGAGATTATTTCTTTGGGAGATTAATAACATTTTTATCATTTAAATTCTTTGTTGTAGCAAGTTAAAAGTAAAGCCAGTGGAGCATACGCCAAGGTTATAAATTTCGACCGACATGTCTGAATACAGCCGTTTCCACTCCAGTTTCGACATGGACCGGGTTGGAATTTTATCAAAATCTCTTTCTAAGATTTAAGAGACAAGAAAATTGAGAAAATGAGTTTACAGCGTAGATTTTAGTCAAAAACAAATATTGAATTATGAAATTACCTAGCTATGTCGTTTATTTTGATAAGCTATCATTTTTTACATGCAAATTATACCAACTAGCCATCACACTCACAATTCTTCCTTATGTATTGTTTTGCATATGGTAATATAATTATAGAGCTTCATAACTAAAACATTACGATAAACTTTCATTTTAAAAAAAATCATGCATATTTCTTTGCAATGTACCTATGACACATTAATGTATTTCATTTTCAAAGCTATTCAAAACACTGATTCAAACAATCATACAGTAACAATAAAAAATTAGATAAAGTAATGCCTTTAACTGTTTTACGCTCAAGCTAGGTTTGGAGAATTAAAGCACATCAAACTACTAAGCCAATTGATGAAGATTTGGAGCACATCAAACAATCAATGTGACGGCCCACCCCGCACCAGCCGACATTTCCCATGAAAGTGCGATGTGCCGATGTCTGACCAGCACAGGACGGTCGCCAAGGAAAGGAAAAAGAAGAGAACTTACTGGTGAACTAACAAAGAACCTGTAGAATATCTCACAGCGCATGGAATAAAATATAATAATAACATACTTTGACATAAAACAGGTGAGACAATGCATAAGCTGAAAATTAAACATCACAGCAGCGGAAAATCCAATTACAGCTTATGTTCCACATCATCATTATTACAACTTTAAAACTGTCTCTAAAGAAAAAGAAAGGAAAGGTACACTACTAATGCCCAAAGTAGTGACCAGCAGCGACACAGGGTGAATATCTATATATATCATACGTGGGAGCCTCTGGCTCGTCTCCGGTACAGCTATCTGTGCATACCACCTAACCTGTCTCTAGTCTGCCCGTTTAAGAGCACCCAGAGTAATAAGAAGAGACTTAAAACTCTGGGTCAGACAAAAGTCTGGTATGAGCGATAAGCATCAAATAGGACAATAATAGGTATACTAAACCATACCTGAACCTGGACCTGCAACCAAAGAGTTAGCACAACATACCGCTCATGAAACACCCCACCTCCGTTAGGGTCACTCTCAAAGGGAATGCCCTAATTTTGGTGGAGGTTTATAAGTATAAGTCACAGATATACAAGACAGATATAAGAACACATATTTTTGAACAGCGGAAAAACAACAACTTTTATTTCATTAAAAATACGTGTTACAACAACCATACCATAATTGTCTTACAATACTTCCAAAAACATAACATCTTCATAACTGTCTTGATTACATTATTTAAAGAAGCATAAAGAAAACATAAATAAACTACAAAAGTCCCATAGTTGCTGTCCAAAGCCATAGTCCAAAACGAAAAGATCCAAGCAATACATTCTTTCTCTTCAAGCTGGATATGAAGGCTGGTCAAGCTGCGGTATTCCCTCCCTGTGGACCTGGAGGGGGGGGGGAACGGAAGAAAAGAAGACGAAAGAAAAGTAGAGTCAGACATAAAGCCTGAGTAAGTCTAGGACTATTTAGTCTATGAATAAAGAACTGGGTATGATAAGTATAAACTAGAAATGGGAAAGCACCATATACTTAGTTAAGTTGTCTAGGGTCGAATATACTATCGTACCCCATATTAATCTCTGTACCCATATAAACTAGTTCCCAACAGGCACCCCATAATCAGGGTGAAGTGATCCATTTTATGATGATCGGCTCCTACTCGCATAGTTACATGTGTCTTACGGCCCCTGATGTTGTAGTTACCTATGCTGGTCCCACCATGGGGTGTATCAAGTCCCATGGGGGCGGCCCGACACAACCCTAGAATGCACAGGTATGCTACTGGTGCCCAGTGCCTTATTTTTCTGCGCCGGAGTGAGTGCACGCCCACACCCCGTTAGAACCTACACTGCTGCACCACCGCCGTCGATTTGACCTCTTACAGTCAGCTCAGTAATCGTGCCCCACCCTACCTAGTTTCAGGGTATCATGATACCTTATAGGGTTACTGCTGAAAAGGGTCCCCCACTACTAGGTTTTTCTATTTCTAGCCAACATGCTAAGTTGGTTAAGTGTTTTATAAACCTAACCCCCAATCAGTCTGTTTAGTTTAGCATGTTCCATCTTGATTAAGTATTAATATAATTTACTTAATCCTATCAATCCTGACTCAGCCTTAATTGTCTTATTAAAGCCTTGACCTCTCACATTAGACAGGTATTGTTGTGGCTGCCTGTTGCCGGTTGGGTCCGGGCAGTCTTACGCCACAACTCAGTCTAACCTTGGGTCCTTATTGGGCTCTATGTTTAACCACCCACATTGGATAGGTGTTGTTGTGACTACTGGACAGCCGGGCGGTTCCGGGCAGGTTTACATCACAACTCAATCCAACCTCGGGTTAAACACATCGTATTTTCTACATTTACATATTTTGTCTTTCTTCTTTATTTTCTTATATGTAAATATTTGCGGCCCATTATTCAAAATCAATTTAAGCTAATGGTGTAAAGGTTTACACCAATCATGGGCCCAACCCATTCTTGAATTTGGGCCCCTCAACTTTTATATTTTCATTTATTAATTAATTTGGCCCAACGCTATTTCCCCCGTTTAATACGTTCATTTATTATAATATATGTTGGGCTTAGCCTTTTAAGCCCAACTTAGCCACGTGAAAAAGGGGAGGCTTAAAACGTGATTGTATACACAAAAAGGGGAATGTGAACGCATGAACTTGCAACATAACGTTGGAACTACAAAATAGAAACTGGTGTACTTGCATTGTAGTAACATATACTTTGGTCATAAAGCATAAGTGACATGAATCAAACCATGTAAACTTGTAGTTAAGTTAAGAATCTAACTAAATTAGATATCATTATTGACACATAGTCTTAACTACAACATAAACCTATATTTTTACTTAGGCATAATGTCAAACATAAGCAAATCATGTTTATAAAATTACTATATGTTTACAAAGGTGCTTACTTTTGTTACTAATATAAAAGTATAGTTCAACTAGAATTATTCCAACTTAATCATGATTTTTACTCTATTCACATAATCATGGCACAAATATACCCAAACATGAAATCATGGTTTTTGATCTATTCATGTAATCATGGCATAAATATTCCTAAACATGAAATCATGGTTTTTACTTTATTCATGCAAACTTGCAATTGGAATGTAAATCTAACTTAGCTATGTGTCACATATATTATCATATAATTCTTGTTAACAATATAGGCCTAACATGTTTTTCAATTAGGCATAATACCAAACATAGCCTAGTCATATTCATAAAATCAACATAAGTTCACAAAGAGGCTTACTTTTGTTTCTAATACAAAAGTATGGTTTTATACATAGATCATGATGCCAATTCCAACATAATTTCATATGAATCATAATACCCCAAATTTGATCCAATTACACAAAAAGTGATTTTGTACAAAAATATACATTATGTTGGCATAGTAGCAAAACCACATACTTGCATGAATCTCAATTAAACAACCACAAACATGTAGCTTCAACATGAATTACATACTTGCGAATATCCAATCGTATACTTGCATGAATCTCAAATAAACTACCGCAAACATGTAGTTTTTATCATGAATTACATACTTGCGAATATCCAATCGTTATATCACAACATTCCAAATCGATTAGAATCATAGCAACGCACAAATATGAATTGCTATCACCACAAATCAAGTGTAATTCTCATTTTACACAAATCAAACACAGTTATTTATTCACATCGGAATAGTACTCTACTTACAATCGTGTGACGAATTCTTCAATTCAGGAATCTGAATTCTGGATTTGGAGATGCTATTCCTTTGATGTAGGCGTTGATTTGATTTGTTTAAGTTTAACTTGTAGTTGCTTTATGCTTTAGAGTTTGTCTCCTAATTGTCTCTTTATTTTCTGACGGCTATCCTCAGTCTCTCCTCAGCAGCATGACGGTCTCATCTCCATTTTAGTTTATGTGAATTAGGGTTTGTCTTAGGTCCTTTTTATAGAGTTTCTGAGTTGATTTAGACCGTCGATGGAGCTTGGTTTAATAATAGCCGTTCGTTCAAAGAAGAGACCAACCAGGAGCTGACACCTAGCCCTAGTGACAAGGCAAGGCTCAGAAAATTGACCAAACATAGACTAGGCCAGCCAGGGTGGGCTGGGTTCGACCTGGCTCTGGGGCCAGGTCGACAGCCCAGTCGACACAGTGTCGACTTGGCTGTCGACACGGGTGTCGACTGCCCTGTCGACTTCTAGCCCAGGTCGACTGCCAAGTCGACCTGGGTGCCTTAGGCGGGAATTTTCCCGCCCTGGCCAATTGGGCCCGATTTTGAATTTTAAACTTGTTTTTCTGAGCTGTTTTCGTCTGTTTGAATTTTAACCTGAATTCTGAAACTTCTGGAGGCCATATCTTCTTCATACGGACTCCGTTTTTCGAAAACTCGGACTCTATTTCGCGTATTTTTCCGAGACGAACACAATGGCGTATCCCGTTTCCCTTAATTCTTTGATTTGAAATTAATTATACTTTAATTTGTGAATTTCACTGTTATAGAATACACGGGGTGTTACAGCTCAATACTCTAAGGTGCCATTAAACATAAGGTGTAAAGAATACGGAGTTGGGGGTGTGCATGTCATAGTGAAAGCAAACAATCAAACATAGCAACCATCCTCACATCTCTCACTCAGTGCGTAAAGCATACGACATCCACCACTTTGATCACCATATTCCTTGCTATGATCACTCTGCCCCATGGAGTCATGATGACACCACTGCACTGATCCATAGCCACTAGTCTTTGCTATGTCCACTCCGCCCCATGAAGTCATAACAACTCCAATGCACTGGCTCATAGCCATGCTACGATCACTTTGCCCCCATGGAGTAGTAACCACCCCACTGCATTGATACGTAGCCTAACATCCGTCTTGGTGGTGAATCAAAGCTATAGATGTCGATAACCCCTTAGCATGCGTCCCGCAGCAAAGTCCAATCACGAAGTTAACTAGTTGGTTCCCAACTGGATCCTGAGGTCTACTTCCAATTTGGACTTCCTTTGCATCTCGAGTTTTGGTCTTCTCCGGATCGGTTCGGATATGCTCCTCTTCACTATGCTTCGGATTGTGCTACTCGAAGTAGTTCTGTCTGTGATCATCCACATCGGGTTGGGTCGGATTTCTCCATCCAAATCAGTTCAGTTCGGATCGCGATCGGTTCGTAATGGGGCTTCGGATTGGGTCGGGTCTTCATCACCAGTTCGAGCTCGACTCCTGTTCGGATCGGGGTCTCCAAGCGGTTCGGGTCGGATGGCGGGTAGAATCGGAGCTTCAAATGAAAGGGTTCAGTTTGGTGGCACCATCCACGAGTGGTTCGGATCGGGTAGTGCTCCACGATTGGTTCGTGCTCCCCTCCTCCGATCAGATCCGGTTCGGTTAATTTCCTGCACTTCTTTCCAGTGACTGTTTTACGCCATTCGACGGCGTTTTCGACCAATCTAACTTTTCTAATCAATCACAAAACATACAGTACAATAATAGCAACATATAGAATTGACCACTAACACCAAAATGACAATTTGATATGTTAAAACGGATCAAACATAGCCGAAATCCCATATTTTTCCCTTAAGCATGTTTAAGCAAAACTAATGATAGGATTAGTAAAACTTAACCAAAATAACCAAATTCTCCAACAGAGACCTAAAACAATAATTCAAAATTTTGTCAATATTTTTCCATAGTTTAATCATGTATAATTTCGCTAATTATCACTAATTACCCATAATTAACAATAATTAGTGAGGAACTATGCAAATTACTCACATTAGCCACGAAAAAAATACCAAATCTGAAATGATTCTCTGTTTGGCGCTGTTGCCAAGGCTATACAACAGTTCTACCTCGATTCTTGTGCTAATCCGCTTTGATTTGATGTTGATTTGGCTTAATTAGTGATTAGAAGGTGATTTGGGGTGTTTTAGAAAGTGCAGGCCATGGCTAAACTTGAAGGAACAAAAAGTGGCAGCTGGAAAATGATAGAAACTGAATTTCCTAACCCTATCAGCCTTCCCATAACCCTAATCCCGAAATGGGTTATGGGTCCACTCATTAATCACCCAAATTAGGCCCGGTTAAGCTGTTTTTCACCATCTGAAATTTGTTTCAGTCATATCTCCCAAACGGTTAGTCCATTTGGCTAATGTGACCACTCTACGAAAAGGTAAACCATCATCCAGATCTAATGGAAGTGGTTTCAGGTAAAAACTCCTTTCCAATCAAAAGTTATGGCCGAAACAAGTTCTGCTAAGGGCAAAACGGTCATTTAAAAATAGGCAAAAATCACGAACATGGGAAATGACCCCAATAGTCATCTCCCAAAGTTACATGATCATACGACTTCATATGTGAAAGAAATAAATATCCTACGATCCTTCGATACGTAGAATGCAGGTCGTTATATTCCCCCCCCCCCCCCTTTAAGAAATTTCATCCCCGAAATTCCTTAACCCAAAACATACAAAGGATCCCGTATGCCTACCAGCCACATACAACAATCAAACATGCAAAAAAACAAAACAAGCCTATCCTAGCATGCAGAAAGACTAAATCGAAACTGAAATCTTACCAGGCGAAGAGTTCTGGATACGTCTTCCTAATGCTCTCCTCTGTCTCCCAAGTACAGTCATTCTCATTCTCTCCCCACTGCACTTTGACTAGATTCACCGCTTTCCTTCGAAGTTGCTTCGTATCGTTCCCAACAATACGCATAGGTTTGCGGTTCCCAACTGCCGCGGGTTCAACCTCGATATCATCCAACTGATCAGGGGTCATGCACGAATTTCCTTAACTGGGAAACATGAAATATGTTATGAACTCCTGCCATCTTCTCTGGTAATTCAACTTTATATGCCAAATTCCCAATTTGCTCAAGAACTGGGAATGGACCAACAAATCTTGGTGTCAACTTGCCTCTCCTGCCAAATCGTATCACGCTCTTCAACGGAGAAATCTTGACAAACACCAAGTCGCCAATGGAGAACTTTAATCCTCTTCTCCTCTTATCAGCATAACTCTTCTGTCTATCTTGGGAAGCCTTCATTCGCTGTTGGATAACCCTAATCTTAGCTGAAGTTTCTCTTATCACATTTGGTCCAAGCACAAACTTCTCACTAGTTTCTAACCAACATGACAGTGAGTTGCATGGTCTTTCGTACAAAGCTTCAAATGGAGCCATACCAATACTGGATTGATAACTATTATTATATGCAAACTATACTAGATGCAAATGGTCATCCCATGATCCACCAAAGTCTAATATGCAAGCTCTCAAGAGATCTTCTAATACTCGATTCACCCTCTCTGTCTGTCCGTTGGTTTAAGGATGATACGCGGTACTGAGATGTAATTCTGATCCTAACGCCTCTTGTAAGCTCTTCCAAAATCCACTAGTGAACAACGGATCTCGGTCACTCATAATGCCTTTGGGTATTCCATGAAATATCACTACCCACTTTACATATAGTTCAGCTAACTTAGCTTCCGTTCTATTCGACTTGACGGGTATAAATCTTGCACTTTTGGTCAATCGGTCCACAATCACCCAAATGCTATCATGACCCGATCTAGTCCTTGGTAACCCATCAATAAAATCCATTGAGATTTGTTCCCATTTCCATTTTGGAATTTCTAATGGTTGCAACAAACCACTAGGCTTTTTTTTCTCAGCTTTAACTAGCTGGCAATTCATGCATTTGGATATAAACTTCCCAATGTCTCTTTTCATCCCTTCCCAGTAGTAGGTCTGCTTCATGTCTCGATACATCTTGTTACCACCGAGGTGTATAGTCAGTTTTGAGTGATGACATTCTCTAAGTACTTCATCCCTCAATCCATTGACATTGGGCACAACAAGTCTTCCATTCTTTCTAAGCCATCCATTTCGATCAAGCCCATACTTGTTCATCTCCTCATCGCTACCCATCTCTAACTTGGCGATGATTTCCAATAGGTTAGGATCGTCCCTCTGACTGGAACTAATCCGCTCAATCAAAGTGGGTTTGACGTCAAACTTGCTAACATTTCTGGATCTAATTCGCACTTTGGTCTGAAATCATACCCAGCGATGTACTCCAGTTGCTTCCATTCTAGAAACATAGCCCCTAAACTGGCATGTCTTCTACTCAATGCATCAGCCACCGCATTGCCCTTTCCTGGTGTGTATGCGATGTCGAAATCATAGGAAGCCAAGAATTCTAACCATCTTTGCTGACGGAGATTTAGATCCTTCTACGAGAAAAGATACTTTAATGACCTATGGTCAGTAAACAACTCGAATCTTTCTCCCAAGAGATAATGTCTCCACATCTTCAATGCGAACATGATCGCTGCTAATTCCAAATCATGGGTAGGGTATCTTCTCTCATGCGGTTTCAATTACCGACTTGCATAAGCTAAAACCTACCTCCATGCATCAATTCAGCACCCAGTCTGGTACCACAGGCATCCGTGTTGTAATGACCTGTAATTTGGTAGGAGAATAATTAACTAATTTAATTATTAAATATCGTTCTGGCGATATCGATAATTCGAATTAAATAATATTTATATTTAATTAATATAAATAATAGGATAATAGATGTCCGAAATAATCGGAAATATCAGAATCCACGATATCAAGTGAATTGGACAGTTTAAAATATATTTCAGTTTATATAGTTGAAATATATTAACGAATAAATTTAATAACGCCAGTTGGAAATATAAATTATATTATAATTAAAATCGAGCTCGAAATGGTGCGGCAGTTCGCTATTTGGCGATTCGAACTTCAACTGAATGTACAGAGTTCGTTTTAAATCGGATTTCTGTGAAACAAGAAACGTGTGGAGCTGGTGGAGTATATCTTTCTAGTGGAAGAGAAAAATCAGGATTTCGTCGTGTAGATTTTGATTTACGTCCAAATCAAATTTCAGAAAAAGTCGCTGTGGAATTCCTTTATAATTCGCGACGCTTTAATTACGTTATAAATCGATTTTCAATATAAATTGAATATCGGGATAATCTGGATTTTTGAAATATTGTGTTATAAAATCAGATGTAATATTCTAGAGCTGGATGATATCGTATACGAATATATACGATAATATTAATTTATTTATATTTTATTTAATTATATTTAAATATATTTATATATTTAAACGGTCTGTTCAGCGCTTTAAAAATAGCTACTTTTGCAAACGAAGTCAGAATTCGAAGAAACTAATTTTGTTGGATCCGAAACATCAAATTATTGTTAGATTCCAAGTTTTATGATTTTTAGAGTCACTGTGTGGCCGTACAAATTTTTAGAGTGAAAAACAGTCAGTATTTCAACGGTTAAAAATACGTTGTGTGAGCAAACGGAGTCGGAATTCGACGAAACCAGTTTCGTTGGGGCCGTAATGCCAAGCTGTAGCTACATGTCCAGTTTGGTGATTTTTGGGTATCATGTGTGACCACCGGAATTTTAGAGGATGGATAAAATCAACGGTTGGTATAAAATATATTAAATAATCGAATATTTAATTATTAAAATTTTACTATATAATACCGTAAACTTCTCCTTAACCTAAAAAAAATCATTCTCAGGTCAACACATAATTTTTCCGCCGTTTGCTTTTTATTTCTCTTACAGTAAAGTTCAAGAGCAAACAAATTCCAAAAGAAATCAAATAAATTCTTATAAATCCTAAACCATATATTGTTGGATTCCTGCTAAGTTCCTCTTCAGTTTGTTGTAAGTTTTGAAGGGTACGATCGAGTCTTCCGCATAGCCATTTTTGAATAGGAAAGCTAGGGTTCGAGTTCGGTCGTAATACAATGGGTTTGAGCTCGAATCGATGATGGATTTGTGTTTATAGTGGAGTGCGGTTTCATCTGTGTAAGGTTGGAGAAATTCTATTCTACTCGATTTCGGTGGTTCCGATATGATTTGGGTTTCGACTGTGTTGTCGGGTCTGGGTACGTGGGTGCGAGGCCGTCGAGAAGGGTACAGGATTGTGGAGGGGTCGATGAGATGGACGATGGTGGTGATGGTGTGTGTTTCGGTTGAAAGATAGTGGATCGGTGGTGAATTGAATTTGGGGAAAATGGCTGTATTTTGAGGAGCAGGTCTCGTTCAGGAATTCGGGGAAGAGGGTCTTCAAGCGGGCTGGGTTAAATCAATTTGTTATGGGCCGGTTTTAATACTAAAGCCCAACTACTTATTTATTTTAAATTAGAATGTAAATTAAATGTGTTAACTTATAAAAGACATATCTATTACATACAGTATCAGAATTCCGAACGGTTGGATCCGTTAGGATCGTATTGACGAGAGCTTCACAATGAAGCTGACTAGAAGTGGATTGGAGCTCGTTTGAATTTATGGCGAAATAAACTGTTTGATTCAAATCAAACGACAGTTTATCGTTCTTTAACGATGAACTGCAAATGTGAGTAAAACTCACCAACTCTGAACAGTTATATTTTTATAACGTATTCTTAGAACTGATAATTTTCTGTTGATTGCTGTGTGTTGATTTGGTTGATTGGACTGCTAGTCAGTTAGTTGAAATTATAGATAACGATATATATATAAATCGTTAATCGAATATTGATTCTGTTATCAGAATATTTTATACTCGTGTTGTTTAACATCTGTGATGCAGGGAAACAGGTTGGAGGGACCCAATTGGGTTCCTCAATATATAAAATACTGTTTTGTTCATATATTATGATATGTGATGTGTTACATAATCTGTGATGATTATGGAGCTTGGTTGATAGTAATCATGGTTAAACGGTATTTTGAATACCAAAATGAATACTGGAAAGTAAAGAGGGAATTTTCAAAAACGTATATTGAAAATGAAATATTTATAAAATCAAAGGATTTTATAAACGGAATATTTATTTGAAAATAAATAGAATAGATTTAAAAATGTTGAAGAGAATAGGATATGGTTTTTGAGAAATTGGAACTGGTTATACGTTGATTGAGTTGAGTAAATTTCAAAGTATTGATCTGATGTTGGTTTCAGCCTTCGGGATTTAACACTGAGAAGTTTATTCACTTATCAATTTATAATGAGAATCTAATGAATAGAAGTGAAGTGATAAGGAATATTTATTTGGTAAATAAATAGGATTAAAAAGGAAATCATTACAAGTGATTAAACGCTGTTATAAGGAAATCATTACAAGTGATTAAACGCTGTTATAAGGAAATCATTACAAGTGATTAAACGCTGTTAAAAAGGACATTTTTAAAGTGAAGAACCATTACTAAAAGTAAATCTTTATAAATGGATAAACGTTATTAAAAGGAGTTAATCGAATAAAAGTTATTCGAATTTGAGTTAACCAGTTAGAGTTAATCAGTTAGAGTTAACCAGTGAGTTAACCAGTTAAAGTTAACCAGTTAGAGTTAATCGAATAGAGTTAAAGATATAGAGTTAAGCAAAATTAGAAACTGACTAGAGATTAGTAAGTTGGATAGTTTTTCTGAGTATCGATCTGATGTTGGTTTCGGCCTTTGGGGTTTATACTTAGAGAATTGTTCTCTTATTAGTTTACAGTTAGGGACTAATAGTTGTGGAATGGTAGTAAAGCGTAAATGAGGATTGGAAATGTTTTCCAATGTAAATAAACATATATTTTCTAATCAGAGAAAATAAGGAAATATATATATATATATATACATATGTTGGATGATTTGATCGATAGTTCCATTTGGAATTAAGATCGTTGTGTGAACACCGACATGTTTTCATTTGATAGTTAAATCACAGACTATCAAAGTTTTGACCATTTTAACGTTGTTAATATGGAGAGACCGGTTGGATTCTTATCCAAAGAACCACTCTGTATTGGCTTAAGCGTTGCAAATATGCCAAAGAAAATTGAAGACGGAGTAAAGTGCAAGGGCTGTTGTATAAGTCTTAGATAACAGTGACTAAGATGGATGTACTGAATAGTGCCTTCGGTTTCGTTCAGTCCCAGAACGAACATATATAGACGAGTGTCTGACAGAGTATTTCCAATGATCGAATATGGTTGGTCTGTATAAATATATATGGTTGCAACGGATTTATTCCCTTAGCATAACATCCAGAATATTTGTGTAAACCAATTAATGATTAACGGATTTGATAATGTGGCATTCAAAGTGATCGTGTTATCAATGAATGGAAAGTAATCGTAACCTCTGGCCTTAACATCCGGTAAATGACAAAAATCGGGCAGGCAGCATGGCTAAGTCGGTCGCACCGAAGTAGGGTGTATAATCACCTATCTAGAGAATATTCATTTGCTTCTTTAATCTATCAATGTTGTCCCATATATATATATATATATATATATATATATATATATATATATATATATACGGGAACAGTTGCTGATCCCAACCGTTTGTGATGTACATTCGATACACTCAAGCGAAATGAGTGGTCGGTCATGTGTGGCTGAGTTGCAAGATGTTCTTGGTGAACTCCAGTGTATCGTTCCTAGAGTACACTGATCGGAAGGTGGTTCCATACCTTGTCATAGTTGGTAATCCATTACCCAATACGTGCTTGCGGTTTTGATTGTATACTATATATGTAGAACGTGAGATGAAAGTGTTTCTGCTAGATGATTATTATATTGTGGTTGATAGACATTATTATAATATCACAAGGTTTTTGATATAAAAACATTTTGGATTCTCATAAGGGAAAAACCCGTTCTGTTATACGGCGTGGTCTTATGAGATATCGTTTACTTGTTCAAACTGTTTTAAACTGTTTTACTCATACCAGTCCCATGACTGACCCAGAGTTTACTTTGTTGTTTTCCCTAAACTCTTGGGTCCCTAAATTTGTATGGGCAGTCAAGTAGTCGGGATTTTACAGATAAATTTGGAGAGCTTGGAGCAGGAGGCTTCAGGATTCTATAGTTACTATTATTTCCGCTGTTGTTGTAAGTGTTGTACTCTGAAAAGTGCTATTGTATACATATACTGTTTGTATTTCAAAAGTTATGTTATATTTCATTCGTTCCACTGTGAGATTCGTGGTTACTCTGATGATGATGTTCTTTTTCTTCTTCTATTCTAATAGTTCTATCTTATCTATCATCACCCTCTATCTTCTTTCTATTAATTTCTTGAATTTCCAGTGCAATTTTGGGTTGGACTTGTGTTATTTGGTAAGCTCAAATTGGACCGGATTTTCGGGTCATTACAGTTGGTATCAGAGCTTAAGGTTAAGCGAATTACCTTGGCTCTGTGGCGTGACTCGGTAGAGATAGGGTTAGTAATACCCTAGACTGAGATTGAGTGTATATATATGAGCGCGTATTTGTTATTTGATATAAAAATTTGTTTTATATTGTGGAGATTTATTTGTCGAGTAGTTATGAATTCTGGTCGATACAGTAATGCAAACTGTGTTGATAGGAGTTACTAAACACTTGAATACGATGAACCGACATGGTATGTTTTGAAAAGAGGGTAAATGAAATAATTTTACCCAAGTATATATATTGGAAATATTATAATGTGTTGGTTGTTATTATAATCGAATAAGATTATAAAAGTGGAATGGTTATAAATAACCAATCAAAATTCGTATAAGTGGTACGAATGAATTAAATCTGAAATTAAAGTCAGAATTGAAATTTAAAACTGGAAATTCAGACCAGTGTTTGTAATTGAATCTGGATTAAGTATACGTGAATTTTAAAATCCTGGGAGGTTTTAAATTGTTTTGATAAGGATATCTGGGATTGATTTCAAAATGGGAACTGTTTAAAAGTGGTTTTGAAAGGAATGTAGTATTGAACTCACTTTGATCGCTGGGAAATAATTCCGATGATGGATCGATAAATCGTCGGTGTAATTTTCGAGTTGCTAAGTGACGGATTACTACCAAAGATTTTGTTTTGAAATTGTTTTGCAAAAACAAGTTATTCAGGAATTCAAAGGATTTTGAATTGTTATTATGATTTCCAGTGATTTGAATAAACCCAAGAATTTAAATTCAGAAATTAAATTAACTTATGAGTTAAATAGATGAACTGGTAAAAGTGATTTATAAATTGGTATTTAACTTGAAATAAGTGAATATGAAATTGAATTGGTAAGTTGAGATATTGAAATTTGAGATCAGAGTTTGAATGGAATTTCACTTGAGTACAAGCCAATAATTGTGTTGAGAATAAAGAAAGATTGGAGTTTGATTTGGATGACATTAATATATGTTAAGTTGATAGCAGATGGAAAGGATATAGTGATATGCCCGACAAAAAGGTACAAGTTTAAAATTGATATGAGTTTGGAATTTATGAGCCGAATTGGCAAGCCGTTTGGCTGTTTGATTTTCTTTTGGGTTGGAGAAGGCCTAGAGAGGCGAGTTGTGATTTGACGTATCGACCAGTACAAAGGAGGTTATGGCGAAATTTTCTGAAAAATTTAGGCGTTAGAAAATTTTCAGAAATTTTGAAAATTTTAGTTAGTCGGAATAAATTAATATTTTAGTCGATATTAATTGGTTTAGTTGAAACTGAAGTTAAGGGGTAAACCGATAAATATTTGTCCAGTA
Organism: Allium sativum; assembly: GCA_030737875.1. Lineage (NCBI taxonomy): Eukaryota > Viridiplantae > Streptophyta > Magnoliopsida > Asparagales > Amaryllidaceae > Allium > Allium sativum. The sequence continues at coordinate 349,600,792 of CM060922.1, read as the reverse complement.
GATAGGGTCGTCCACTACCTTAGCAATTTCGAGGACGAAATTATTTTAAGTGGGGAAGAATGTTATGACCCGTAATTTGGCAGGAGAATAATTAATTAATTTAATTATTAAATATCGTTCTGGCGATATCGATAATTCGAATTAAATAATATTTATATTTGATTAATATAAATAATAGGATAATAGATGTCCGGAATAATCGGAAATATCAGAATCCATGATATCAAGTGAATTGGACAGTTTAAAATATATTTCAGTTTATATAGTTGAAATATATTAACGAATGAATTTAATAACGCCAATTGGAAATATAAATTATATTATAATTAAAATCGAGCTCGAAATGGCGCGGCAGTTCGCTATTTGGCGATTCGAACTTCAACTGAATGTACAGAGTTCGTTTTAAATCGGATTTCTTTGAAACAAGAAACGTGTGGAGCTGGTGGAGTATATCTTTCTAGTGGAAGAGAAAAATCAGGATTTTGTCGTATAGATTTTGATTTACGTCCAAATCAAATTTCAGAAAAAGTCGCTGTGGAATTCCTTTATAATTCGCGACGCTTTAATTACGTTATAAATCGATTTTCAATATAAATTGAATATCGGGATAATCTGGATTTCTGAACTATAGTGTTATAAAATCTGATGTGATATTCTGGAGCTGGATGATATCGTATACGAATATATACGATAATATTAATTTATTTATATTTTGTTTAATTATATTTAAATATATTTATATATTTAAACGGTCTGTTCAGCGCTTTAAAAATAGCCACTTTTGCAAACGAAGTCAGAATTCGACGAAACTAATTTTGTTGGATCCGCAACATCAAATTATTGTTAGATTCCAAGTTTCGTGATTTTTAGGGTCACTGTGTGGCCGTACGGATTTTTAGAGTGAAAAACAGTCAGTATTTCAACGGTTAAAAATACGTTGTGTGAGCAAACGGAGTCGGAATTCGATGAAACCAGTTTCGTTGGGACCGTAATGCCAAGCTGTAGCTGCATGTCCAGTTTGCTGATTTTTGGGTATCATGTGTGACCACAGGAATTTTAGAGGACGGATAAAATCAACGGTTGCTATAAAATATATTAAATAATCGAATATTTAATTATTAAAATTTTACTATATAATACCGTAAACTTCTCCTTAACCTAAAAAAATCATTCTCAGGTCAACACATAATTTTTCCGCCGTTTGCTTTTTATTTCTCTTACAGTAAAGTTCAAGAGCAAACAAATTCCAAAAGAAATCAAATAAATTCTTATAAATCCTAAACCATATATGGTTGGATTCCTGCTAAGTTCCTCTTCAGTTTGTTGTAAGTTTTGAAGGGTGCGATCGAGTCTTCCGCATAGCCATTTTCGAACAGGAAAGCTAGGGTTCGAGTTCGGTCGTAATACAATGGGTTTGAGCTCGAATCGATGATGGATTTGTGTTTATAGTGGAGTGCGGTTTCATCTGTGTAAGGTTGGAGAAATTCTATTCTACTCGAGTTCGGTGGTTCCGATATGATTTGGGTTTCGACTGTGTTGTCGGGTCTGGGTACGTGGGTGCGAGGCCGTCGAGAAGGGTACAGGATTGTGGAGGGTCGATGAGATGGACGATGGTGGTGATGGTGTGGGTTTCGGTTGAAAGATAGTGGATCGGTGGTGAATTGAATTTGGGGAAAATGGCTGTGTTTTGAGGAGCAGGTCTCGTTCAGGAATTCGGGGAAGAGGGTCTTCAAGCGGGCTGGGTTAAATCAATTTGGTATGGGCCGGTTTTAATACTAAAGCCCAACTACTTATTTATTTTAAATTAGAATGTAAATTAAATGTGTTAACTTATAAAAGACATATCTATTACATACAGTATCAGAATTCCGAACGGTTGGATCCGTTAGGATCGTATGGACGAGAGCTTCACAATGAAGCTGACTAGAAATGGATTGGAGCTCGTTTGAATTTATAGCGAAATAAACTGTTTGATTTAAATCAAACGACAGTTTATCGTTCTTTAACGATGAACTGCAAATGTGAGTAAAACTCACCAACTCTGAACAGTTATATTTTTATAACGTATTCTTAGAACCGATAATTTTCTGTTGATTGCTGTGTGTTGATTTGGTTGATTGAACTGCTAGTCAGTTAGTTGAAATTATAGATAACGATATATATATATATATAAATCGTTAATCGAATATTGATTCTGTTATCAGAATATTTTATACTCGTGTTGTTTAACATCTGTGATGCAGGGAAACAGGTTGGAGGGACCCAATTGGGTTCCTCAATATATAAAATACTGTTTTGTTCATATATTATGATATGTGATGTGTTACATAATCTGTGATGATTATGTGTGCTTGGTTGATAGTAATCATGGCTAGACGGTATTTTGAATACCAAAATGAATACTGGAAAGTAAAGAGGGAATTTTCAAAAACGTATATTGAAAATGAAATATTTATAAAATCAAAGGATTTTATAAAAGGAATATTTATTTGAAAATAAATAGAATAGATTTAAAAATGTTGAAGAGAATAGGATATGGTTTTTGAGAAATTAGAACTGGTTATACGTTGATTGAGTTGAGTAAATTTCAAAGTGTTGATCTGATGTTGGTTTCGGCCTTCGGGATTTAACACTGAGAAGTTTATTCACTTATCAATTTATAATGAGAATCTAATGAATAGAAGTGAAGTGATTAGGAATATTTATTTGGTAAATAAATAGGATTAAAAAGGAAATCATTACAAGTGATTAAACGCTGTTATAAGGAAATCATTACAAGTGATTAAACGCTGTTATAAAGAAATCATTACAAGTGATTAAACGCTGTTAGAAAGGGCATTTTTAAAGTGAAGAACCATTACTAAAAGTAAATCTTTATAAATGGATAAACGTTATTAAAAGGAGTTAATCGAATAAAAGTTATTCGAATTTGAGTTAACCAGTTAGAGTTAATCAGTTAGAGTTAACCAGTGAGTTAATCAGTTAAAGTTAACCAGTTAGAGTTAATCGAATAGAGTTAAAGATATAGAGTTAAGCAAAATTAGAAACTGACTAGAGATTAGTAAGTTGGATAGTTTTTCTAAGTATCGATCTGATGTTGGTTTCGGCCTTCGGGGTTTATACTTAGAGAATTGTTCTCTTATTAGTGTACAGTTAGGGACTAATAGTTGTGGAATGGTAGTAAAGCGTAAATGAGGATTGGAAATGTTTTCCAATGTAAATAAACATATATTTTCTAATCAGAGAAAATAAGGAAATATATATATATATACATATGTTGGATGATTTGATCGATAGTTCCATTTGGAATTAAGATCGTTGTGTGAACACCGACATGTTTTCATTTGATAGTTAAATCACAGACTATCAAAGTTTTGACCATTTTAACGTTGTTAATATGGAGAGACCGGTTGGATTCTTATCCAAAGAACCACTCTGTATTGGCATAAGCGTTGCGAATATGCCAAAGAAAATTGAAGACGGAGTAAAGTGCAAGGGCTGTTGTATAAGTCTTAGATAATAGTGACTAAGATGGATGTACTGAATAGTGCCTTCGGTTTCGTTCAGTCCCAGAACGAACGTATATAGACGAGTGTCTAACAGAGTATTTCCAATGATCGAATATGGTTGGTCTGTATAAATATATACGGTTGCAACAGATTTATTCCCTTAGCATAACATCCAGAATATTTGTGTAAACCAATTAATGATTAACGGATTTGATAATGTGGCATTCAAAGTGATCGTGTTATCAATGAATGGAAAGTAATCGTAACCTCTGGCCTCAACATCCGGTAAATGACAAAAATCGGGCAGGCAGCATGGCTAAGTCGGTCGCACCGAAGTAGGGTGTATAATCACCTATCTAGAGAATATTCATTTGCTTCTTTAATCTATCAATGCTGTCCCAAATATATATTCGGGAACGGTTGCTGATCCCAACCGTTGGTGATGTACATTCGATACACTCAAGCGAAATGAGTGGTCGGTCATGTGTGGCTGAGTTGCAAGATGTTCTTGTTGAACTCCAGTGTATCGTTCCTAGAGTACACTGATCGGAAGGTGGTTCCATACCTTGTCATAGTTGGAAATCCATTACCCAATACGTGCTTGCGGTTTTGATTGTATACTATATATGTAGAACGTGAGATGAAAGCGTTTCTGCTAGATGATTACTATATTGTGGTTGATAGACATTATTATAATATCACAAGGTTTTTGATATAAAAATATTTTGGATTCTCATAAGGGAAAAACCCGTTCCGTTATACGGCGTGGTCTTTTGAGATATCGTTTACTTGTTCAAACTGTTTTAAACTGTTTTACTCATACCAGTCCCATGACTGACCCGGAGTTTACTTTGTTGTTTTCCCTAAACTCTTGGGTGCCTAAATTTGTACGGGCAGTCAAGTAGTCGGGATTTTATAGATAAATTTGGAGAGCTTGGAGCAGGAGGCTTCAGGATTCTATAGTTACTATTATTTCCGCTGTTGTTGTAAGTGTTGTACTCTGAAAAGTGCTATTGTATACATATACTGTTTGTATTTCAAAAGTTATGTTATATTTCATTCGTTCCGCTGTGAGATTCGTGGTTACTCTGATGATGATGTTCTTTTTCTTCTTCTATTCTAATAGTTCTATCTTATCTATCCTCACCCTCTATCTTCTTTCTATTAATTTCTTGAATTTCCAGTGCAATTTGGGGTTGGACTTGTGTTATTTGGTCAGCTCAAATTGGACCGGATTTTCGGGTCATTACACGTGTATACCGTCATCTCTTCATTCCCCTTAGGAATGATTAACACCGGTGCGCACGTTAACTTTTCCTTTAGACTCTTGAATGCATTCTCGCACTTTTCGTCCCAGACGAAAGCTTGATTTTTCTCAGTCAACTGAGTCAATGGTGCTGCTATCTTGGAGAAGTCTTGGACAAACTTGCGATAATATCCACTAATCCCAAGAAACTTCTTATGTCCGTTGCATTATTGGGCGTAGACCAATCTTGTACTGTAGCCATCTTCGCAGGATCCACGGCAATACCATTCTCTGAAACGACATGGCCCAAAAATCTCACTTCCCTCCTCCAGAAGTTACACTTAGAAGACTTTGCTTTCAACTGGTGTTTTCTTAATACCTCCATCACTATCCTCAAGTGTTCCTTGTGTTCTTCCTCTGTCCTTGAATAAACAAGGATATCGTTCACGAACACAAGAACAAACTTATTCAACTGATCTTTGAATACCTTATTCATAAGATCCACAAAATATGATGGTGCATTGGTCAACCCAAATGGCATGACCAGCCACTCAAAAATCCAAATGGTGTCCGAAAGGCCGTTTTAGCTATACTCTCAGTTTCCACTCTAAGATGATGAAAACCTGTCGTGAGATCCAATTGGGAGAACACTCTCACGCCACTTAACTGATCAAACAAATCATCTATCCGCGGTAGAGGATACATATTCTTCCTCGTCACTTTATTCAATTCACGGTAGTCCACACGCAATCGAAGTGTAACACCCCGAAAATTCTATAACTGTGAGATTAACAAATTAAAGCATAATTAATCTGAAATCAAAGAACTAAGGGAAACGGGATACGCCATTGCGTTCGTCTCGGAAAAATACGCGAAATAGAGTCCGAGTTTTCGAAAAACGGAGTCCGTATGAAGAAGATATGGCCTTCGGAAGTTTTGAATTAAATTTAAAATTCAAACAGAATAAAATAATTAAAAATCGGGCCCAGTGGGCCAGGGCGGATAAACACCCGCCTAGGCCACCCAGGTCGACTGGGCTGTCGACCTGGGCTGCCCATGTCGACAGGGCTGTCGACAGCCCTGTCGACAGGGGTGTCGACCTGGTCGAGCCCAGTCAACCTGGCTGGCCAGGTCTGTGTTTGGTCGAATTTCTGTGGTCTGCTTTGTCATTAGGGCTAGGTGGCGGGTTCTAATTGGTCTCTCTATCTAATGAATGGCTACGATCTAACCTAGCAACATCAATGGTCCTAATCAATTCCTAACCTCTATATAAACAACCCTAGACTAAACCCTAATCAATTCATTCAAAATAAGAACATAGCCGCCATGTTGCTGAGGAACGACTAAGAGTAGCCGCCAACTAGAGAGAGGATTAGGGAGAAAGTTCTAAAGCCTAAAGCAATTCAAGCAACCTAAAGCCAATCAATTCAACAAAGGAATCATATCTCTTAATTAGAGAATTCGCCGCAACCATTGTAAGTAGAGTATTACTTTGGTATGAATAAACAATTGTGTTGGTTTGTATGCGTGAATTGTGGCAATAAAGTAATTCATATTTGTGCGTTCTTATTAATTGAAATACTATGTACGTTTGGATATTTATGAATTATGTTATTCATTATAAAGAACTACATGCGGTAGTTCTATGCAAGTATACGTTTGGAATATTTCGCAAATTATGTAATCCATGTTGAAGCTACATGTATGTAGTTGATTTAAATTCATGCAAGTTTGGGGTTTGCTTCTATGCCACCATGATGTATATTTTTGGGCATAAATCATTTTGTAAGTAATTGGAACAAGTTTGGTTATTATCCATATGAAATCATGTTGAGAATTTGGCATCATGTATTAAGCCATGCTTTTGTACTAGAAAACTTATGAATATGGCTAGGCTATGAATGATATTTGGCATAATTGAAATCCATGATTAATTCTATCTTGTTTAAAAGAATTATATGATGACATATGTGAGACATGGCTAGGTTAGACTCAAAAATCCCTTTTTGCAAGTTTAAAGCAAACACCATGATTAGGAATATTTATGCATAAGTATATTTATGCCATGGTTATGTGAACAAATTTAACTATACTTATGCCATGCTTATGTTTGACATTATGCCATGCTTATGCTAGAAATATTTATGCCATGCTTATGTTTGACATTATGCCATGCTTATGCTAGAAGTATTTATGCCATGCTTATGTTTGACATTATGCCATGTTTATGCTAGAGGTATTTATGCCATGCTTATGTTTGACATTATGCTATGCTTATGCTAGGAATATTTATGACATGCTTATGTTTGACACTATGCCTAAATAAGAATATAGGTTCATGTTGTAGTTAAACCTATGCAAGTTCACATGCTTTGATTCATGTCACCTATGTTACCACTATGCAAGTACACCAATTTCTACTTTGTATTTCCAACGTCGTATTGCAAGTTCATGCGCTCACCTTCCCCTCTTTGTGTATGTAATCACGCTTTAAGCCTCCCCTTTCGCATGGCTAAATTGGGCTTTAAAAGGCTAAGCCCAATATATATGAATGGACGTGTAAAACGGGGGAAAATAACGTTGGGTTAAAATTAATTAATGAATGAAAATATAAAATAGAAGGGCCCAAATTCAAGTATGGGTTGGGCCCGTGATTGGTGTAACCTTTACACCATTAACTTAATAATGGGCCGCAAATATTTACATATAAGAAATAAAGAAGAATGACAAAATATGTAAATGTAGAACATACGATGTGTTTAACCCGAGGTTGGATTGAGTTGTGATGTAAACCTGCCCGGAACCGCCCGGCTGTCCAGTAGTCACAACAATACCTATCCAATGTGAGAGGTTAAACATGGAGCCCAAGAAGGACCCGAGGTTAGACTGAGTTGTGGCGTAAGACTGCCCGGAACCAACCGGCAACAGGCAGCCACAACAATACCTGTCTAATGTGAGAGGTCAGGGCCTTAATAAGACAATTAAGGCTGAGTCAGGATTGTTAGGATTAAGTGAACTAAAGACTTAATCAAAATGAACATGCTAAACTAAACGGACTGGTGGGGTTAGGTTAGGAAACACTTAACCAACTTAGCATGTTGGCTAGAGATAGAAAACCTAGTAACGGGGGACCCTTTTCAGCAGTAACCCTAAAAGGTGTATCAGGATACCCTGAAACTAGGCAGGGTGGGGCACGATTACTGGGCTGATTGTAAGAGGTCAAAGCGACGGCGGTGGTGTAGCAGTGTAGGTTCTAACGGAGTGCGGGCGTGCACACACTCCGACGCAGAAAAATAAGGCACTGGACACCAGTAGCATACCTGTGCACTCTAAGGTTGTGTCGGGTTGCCACTATGGGACTTGATACACCCCATGGTGGGACCAGCATAGGTAACTACAGACATCGGGGGCCGTAAGACACATGTAACTTTGCGAGTAGGAGCCGATCATCATAGAATGGATCACATCACCCTGATTATGGGGTGCAAGTTGGAAACTAGTTTATATGGGTTCAGAGATTAACATGGGGTACGATAGTATATTCGACCCTAGACAACTTAACCAAGTTTATAGTGCATGCCCACTTCTTGTTTATACTTATCATACCCAGTTCTTTATTCATAGACAAAATAGTACTAGACTTACTCAGGCTTTATGTCTGACTCTACTTTTCTTTCGTCTTCTTTCTTCCGTTTCCCCCCCCCCCAGGTCCTCAGGGAGGGAACACAGCAGCTTGACCAACCTCAGCATCCAGCTTGAAGAAGAGAAATGTATTGCTTGGACTTTCCTGTTTTGAACTATGGCTTTGGACAATCCACTATGGGGCTTTTGCAGTTTATCTATGTTTTATTTATGCTTCTTTAAAAATAATGTACTCAAGACAGATTATGAAAGTGTTATGTTATACTTTTGGAAAGGATGTTGTTGTAACACGTATTTGACTTTATGAAATAAAGTTTGTTGTTCTTCCGCTGTTTACAAATATGTGTTCTTATATCTGTCTTGTATATCTGTGACTTGTACTTATAAACCTCCACCAAAATTAGGGCATTCCCTTTGAGAGTGACCCTAACGGAGGTGGGGTGTTTCACTTGGTATCAGAGCATAGGTTTACCAGATAAGATAAAAAGTTTTGAAAAATTATTTTCAAAAAGGAAATTTAAAGAAGCATTTTTAAAAGAAAAGTGTTATTTTATTTTTAAAAGGCAAAGTCCACTCCCCAAAGCCATAGGTATTATCTCTTATCCTTCGTTTTGAATCTATCCTTTTTGTTTCAGCATGTCCCAAGAACTTAACTTGCCTGAAGGGGTGCCAATACCTGGTTGGTTTAGACGGTTCTTAGAAGCAAGGGCCACTCAGCCAGGTCCTACCGTTCCTCCTTCCCCAGCGGAAGGAAATCATCCAGCTGCAGCAGCACCTTTTCCTCCACCTCCTCCCCGGGGAAACGCTTTTGCTAAGATATGTAAAGATTTTAAAGCTATGGGAGGAAGGGATTTCCATGGAACTGAGTCCTTCGTAGCAGCTAGAAATTGGCTGAAAGAAACGGAGGACCTATTCATCATCTTTGAGGTAGAGGATAGACAAAAAGTACAATTGGCGGTGTGGCTATTGAAGGGCGAGGCTTCCTACTGGTGGGAAGTCACTAATGCTGAAAGACCAGTGGAGACATGGGAGGACTTTAGGGCAAGGTTTGAGACCAAATTTCTCTCAGATGCGGAAAGAAGTTTGCAGTTGGAAAAATTCTTATTTCTTAAGCAAGGAGACAAGACTGTCAGAGAGTATGTGAATCAGTTCGATGAGCTGGCTAGGTTTGGGCTTGACCTAGTCAACACCCCGCACAAGAAGGCTCTCTGTTTCGTCAAAGGGTTAAATGAGCCATTACACAGTTTGGCCATGACCCATATACCCATGGGGGCCACGTATGAAAGATTGGTGCAAATGGCATTGCTGAATGAGGAGGATAAGGGCAAGAAGGAGACAAAGGCAGAAAGCTCTCAAGGGAAGAAAGAGGGTTTGCAGCCTAAGAAGGTAGACTTTAAGAAAGGTGGAAAAGGCAACAAAGAGAAGAGGAAGTGCAATTTCTGTGGCAAAGTGGGGCACTTAGTAAAGGACTGCCGGAAAAAGAAGGCCAAGGAGAATGGTGGGTGCTTTTCATGCGGTCAGACAGGCCACAGGGCTAAGGACTGCCCAAAGAAACGAGGACAGGGGCAGGGCACTGGATCCACCCCAGGGGCACAGGTTCATGTGCTAGAAGCGCCACCTTTGCAACAACGAGGTACCAATACTTCTGTAGAAAGTGTAGTTTATCTTTATGATCACCCCGTTCGCACTTTATTTGATTCTGGCGCATCACACTCCTTTATCTCGTCTGCTTTAGTAGAATCTCTGCACCTAAAAACTAGTATGGTAGAGGACCCCTTAATTGTTTCAAACCCAATTGGGGGCCCAGCTCATTTGTCTATGATCTGTGTGGGATTGAAAATTTCTATTCTAAGCATAGAATTTCAATGTAGTGCCTTTGTTTTGGGCTTTTCGGGGTATGGTTTGATTTTGGGTATGGATTGGCTATCCAGTAATGGGGCCATCCTTGATTGTGAGAAAAGGGTTGTTAGGCTCCTAACCCGGCTCGGTAATACTATGGAAATTTCTTGTAATCCCTCGTATGCGGTTATGCTTAGTTATCTTGAATCGCTAGATACCTCTGTTGAAAATTTGAAATCAGTTAGAGTGGTCCGGGAATATCCGGATGTCTTCGAAGAGGTGAAGGGCTTGCCTCCGAAGCGGGAAATAGACTTCCGCATATATCTTGTAGATAATGCAAAGCCCGTTGCGTTGCCCGTTAGACATATGGCTCCACGAGAAAGGAAAGAGCTCAGTAAACAGATTAAAGAGCTTCTAGAAAAGGGGTTCATTAGGAGGAGCATTTCAGAATGGGGCGCTCCGGTGGTGTTCGCTACAAAGGCGGATGGTTCACTCCGTCTATGTGTTGACTATAGGGAGCTCAACAAGCTAACGAAAAAGAATAGGCACCCTCTCCCTAGAATTGACGATTTATTTGACCAGCTTGTAGGAGCGTCTGTTTTCTCCCAACTCGATTTAGCAACCGGTTTTCATCAGCTAAGGGTGGCTGAAGATAGCATCGATAAAACGGCGTTCAGAACCCCAGACGGCTTCTTTGAATGGCTTGTCATGCCTTTCGGCTTGACAAATGCACCTGCTTACTTCGTGGACCTGATGAGTAGGGTATTTAGAGATTTCCTCAACAAATTCGTAGTGGTCTTCATAGATGATATCCTTATCTTCTCAAAGAGTGAAGAGGAACATGCTCAGCACTTAAGGGCAATCATGGAAACTTTGCGAGTCCATCAATTAAAAGCCAAATTCTCCAAATGCCACTTTTGGAGAGAAGAGGTGAGGTTCCTTGGGCACATAGTATCCAAACAAGGGTTAGCAGTGGACCCTGCGAAGGTAGTGGCGGTACAGGATTGGAAGACACCAAGGAATGCGACTGAGGTCCGAAGCTTTCTAGGACTAGCGGGTTTCTATCGAAAGTTCATAAGGGATTTTGCGAAAATCTCAGCTCCGCTCACGAAATTGACTAAGAAGAATCTAGTGTTCAATTGGGATTTGGATTGCGAGTTTGCTTTCCAACGACTGAAAAGGGCTCTCACAACAGCCCCAGTTTTGACGCTGCCAGATGGGAGCAAGATGTTCACTGTTTATACGGATGCATGTGGGACAGGGCTAGGCGCCGTCTTAATGCAAGAAGGAAGGGTAGTAGCTTATGGCGGGAGGCAGTTGAAGGTGCACGAAAAGAACTACCCAACCCACGATCTCGAGTTAGCCGCCATCGTCTTTGCACTCAAGTCTTGGCGACACTATCTCTTAGGTGAAAAGTTCGAACTTTACACTGACCATAAATCGTTGAAATATCTTTTCTCGCAGAAAGATCTTAACTTGAGGCAACAAAGATGGATGGAATTTCTTGCCTCGTACGATTTCGAAATCTCCTACACTCCGGGCAAAGGCAACGTAGTGGCAGACGCGTTGAGCCGAAAGAAATTGACCCTAAGCCCGTTGTTTGTTGAAAGACAAAGCCTAGAGTTTATAGCCAGCTTCGACTTTAGGCCCTCCTCCGATTTTGTACCAGGCTTGCTAGCATCTCTCGAAGTGCGCCCAACCTTAGTGGATTCAGTAGGGACAGCACAACGCGAAGACCCTCAGCTTGTAGAAATAATTGATAGGCTAATTAGGGGTGAGACTTCAAGTCACCTCAACAGATACTCCATCGACGATAGGGGTTTGCTAAGGCGAGACGGAAGACTATGCGTCCCACAGACAAAAGATTTAGTAAGGAAGGTTCTCGAGGAAGCGCATCATTCCAAGATGACGATACACCCAGGCGGAGATAAAATGTACAAAGACATAAAAGGGACTTTCTTCTGGAACGGCATGAAAAAGGATGTGGCAGAATTCGTTTCCAAGTGTATGGTGTGCCAACAGGTTAAGGCGGAACAGAAAAAGCCTGGCGGACTACTACATCCTCTAGAGGTCCCGCAGTGGAAGTGGGATAGCATCTCAATGGACTTCATCGATGGGCTGCCTAGGTCTAGGAGAGGCAACACTAGCATTTGGGTAATAGTGGATAGGCTTACTAAAAGCGCCCACTTTCTACCTGTCAAAAGTAAAAGAACTGCCTCATCCCTAGCATCACTTTACCTCAAGGAAATCGTTCGACTCCATGGAATACCATCTAGCATTGTTAGTGACCGAGACCCCATCTTCACCAGCGAGTTTTGGCGGAGTCTGCAAGAAGCAGTAGGAACGCAGTTATGCTTGAGCACGGCCTATCATCCCCAAACCGACGGCCAAACAGAGAGAGTGAACAGAGTTTTGGAAGACCTTTTAAGGCTATGCGTCCTCGACTTCGGAGGGACATGGGAAGACCACCTTCCTTTGGTGGAATTTGCCTACAACAACAGCTATCAAGCAACCATAGGAATGACGCCCTTCGAAGCTTTATATGGAAGACCGTGCCGATCGCCCACTTGTTGGTGGGAGTCTACTGATAAGCTTATACTTGGACCAGATATGATCCGAGAGACTTCAGAGAAAGTAGACTTAATACGAAGAAGGATGAAGACGGCCCAAGACAGACAAAAGTCCTATGCCGACAAGAGGAGGACCGACCTTGAATTTGAGGTTGGAGACATAGTTTTTCTCAAGGTATCACCGCTAAGAAACGTTGTTCGTTTTGGAACCACAGGAAAGCTAGCGCCAAGATTCGTAGGGCCATTCCCTATCATCGAGAAGATTGGGAAAATGGCCTATAGATTAGAGCTACCCGAGAAGTTGGCCGGAGTCCACAACGTTTTTCACGTTTCACATCTCCGAAAATGTTTGCATGAGTCTGCTGAAGTGGTAGAGCCAAATATCCTCGAAGAGGCCGAAGTGGAACGCGAAGCAACCATAAGAAAAGTTCCAACCCGCATCTTAGGAACGGAAGTGAAGAAGCTACGCAACCGCGAAGTCAAGCTCGTCAAAGTTCAGTGGAGCGACGCCGAGGGAGACGCGACTTGGGAAACTGAAGCTAGAATCCGCACTGCCTACCCTTTTCTGTTCGAGGGTACATCCTTGATCTTTCTTTTTCCTTAAGTTGCGCTTTTATCTATCTTTTTAGGCATATTTCCTCGACCGTATCTTTTAGGTAGAAACTCTTTGGATGGAAACATGTAATTGAAACATGTTATGTATGAATGGCTGCAAGTGGTTGCAAGTGATTGCTAGTGGTTGCTCGTGGTTGCATATACACCTGGGCTGCCCATGTCGACAGGGCTGTCGACAGCCCTGTCGACAGGGGTGTCGACCTGGTCGAGCCCAGTCAACCTGGCTGGCCAGGTCTGTGTTTGGTCGAATTTCTGTGGTCTGCTTTGTCATTAGGGCTAGGTTGCGGGTTCTAATTGGTCTCTCTATCTAATGAATGGCTACGATCTAACCTAGCAACATCAATGGTCCTAATCAATTCCTAACCTCTATATAAACAACCCTAGACTAAACCCTAATCAATTCATTCAAAATAAGAACATAGCCGCCATGTTGCTGAGGAACGACTAAGAGTAGCCGCCAACTAGAGAGAGGATTAGGGAACCTAAAGCCAATCAATTCAACAAAGGAATCATATCTCTTAATTAGAGAATTCGCCGCAACCATTGTAAGTAGAGTATTACTTTGGTATGAATAAACAATTGTGTTGGTTTGTATGCGTGAATTGTGGCAATAAAGTAATTCATATTTGTGCGTTCTTATTAATTGAAATACTATGTACGTTTGGATATTTATGAATTATGTTATTCATTATAAAGAACTACATGCGGTAGTTCTATGCAAGTATACGTTTGGAATATTTCGCAAATTATGTAATCCATGTTGAAGCTACATGTATGTAGTTGATTTAAATTCATGCAAGTTTGGGGTTTGCTTCTATGCCACCATGATGTATATTTTTGGGCATAAATCATTTTGTAAGTAATTGGAACAAGTTTGGTTATTATCCATATGAAATCATGTTGAGAATTTGGCATCATGTATTAAGCCATGCTTTTGTACTAGAAAACTTATGAATATGGCTAGGCTATGAATGATATTTGGCATAATTGAAATCCATGATTAAGTCTATCTTGTTTAAAAGAATTATATGATGACATATGTGAGACATGGCTAGGTTAGACTCAAAAATCCCTTTTTGCAAGTTTAAAGCAAACACCATGATTAGGAATATTTATGCATAAGTATATTTATGCCATGGTTATGTGAACAAATTTAACTATACTTATGCCATGCTTATGTTTGACATTATGCCATGCTTATGCTAGAAATATTTATGCCATGCTTATGTTTGACATTATGCCATGCTTATGCTAGAAGTATTTATGCCATGCTTATGTTTGACATTATGCCATGTTTATGCTAGAGGTATTTATGACATGCTTATGTTTGACATTATGCTATGCTTATGCTAGGAATATTTATGACATGCTTATGTTTGACACTATGCCTAAATAAGAATATAGGTTCATGTTGTAGTTAAACCTATGCAAGTTCACATGCTTTGATTCATGTCACCTATGTTACCACTATGCAAGTACACCAATTTCTACTTTGTATTTCCAACGTCGTATTGCAAGTTCATGCGCTCACCTTCCCCTCTTTGTGTATGTAATCACGCTTTAAGCCTCCCCTTTCGCATGGCTAAATTGGGCTTTAAAAGGCTAAGCCCAATATATATGAATGGACGTGTAAAACGGGGGAAAATAACGTTGGGTTAAAATTAATTAATGAATGAAAATATAAAATAGAAGGGCCCAAATTCAAGTATGGGTTGGGCCCGTGATTGGTGTAACCTTTACACCATTAACTTAATAATGGGCCGCAAATATTTACATATAAGAAATAAAGAAGAATGACAAAATATGTAAATGTAGAACATACGATGTGTTTAACCCGAGGTTGGATTGAGTTGTGATGTAAACCTGCCCGGAACCGCCCGGCTGTCCAGTAGTCACAACAATACCTATCCAATGTGAGAGGTTAAACATGGAGCCCAAGAAGGACCCGAGGTTAGACTGAGTTGTGGCGTAAGACTGCCCGGAACCAACCGGCAACAGGCAGCCACAACAATACCTGTCTAATGTGAGAGGTCAGGGCCTTAATAAGACAATTAAGGCTGAGTCAGGATTGTTAGGATTAAGTGAACTAAAGACTTAATCAAAATGAACATGCTAAACTAAACGGACTGGTGGGGTTAGGTTAGGAAACACTTAACCAACTTAGCATGTTGGCTAGAGATAGAAAACCTAGTAACGGGGGACCCTGTTCAGCAGTAACCCTAAAAGGTGTATCAGGATACCCTGAAACTAGGCAGGGTGGGGCACGATTACTGGGCTGATTGTAAGAGGTCAAAGCGACGGCGGTGGTGTAGCAGTGTAGGTTCTAACGGAGTGCGGGCGTGCACACACTCCGGCGCAGAAAAATAAGGCACTGGACACCAGTAGCATACCTGTGCACTCTAAGGTTGTGTCGGGTTGCCACTATGGGACTTGATACACCCCATGGTGGGACCAGCATAGGTAACTACAGACATCGGGGGCCGTAAGACACATGTAACTTTGCGAGTAGGAGCCGATCATCATAGAATGGATCACATCACCCTGATTATGGGGTGCAAGTTGGAAACTAGTTTATATGGGTTCAGAGATTAACATGGGGTACGATAGTATATTCGACCCTAGACAACTTAACCAAGTTTATAGTGCATGCCCACTTCTTGTTTATACTTATCATACCCAGTTCTTTATTCATAGACAAAATAGTACTAGACTTACTCAGGCTTTATGTCTGACTCTACTTTTCTTTCGTCTTCTTTCTTCCGTTTCCCCCCCAGGTCCTCAGGGAGGGAACACAGCAGCTTGACCAACCTCAGCATCCAGCTTGAAGAAGAGAAATGTATTGCTTGGACTTTCCTGTTTTGAACTATGGCTTTGGACAATCCACTATGGGGCTTTTGCAGTTTATCTATGTTTTATTTATGCTTCTTTAAAAATAATGTACTCAAGACAGATTATGAAAGTGTTATGTTATACTTTTGGAAAGGATGTTGTTGTAACACGTATTTGACTTTATGAAATAAAGTTTGTTGTTCTTCCGCTGTTTACAAATATGTGTTCTTATATCTGTCTTGTATATCTGTGACTTGTACTTATAAACCTCCACCAAAATTAGGGCATTCCCTTTGAGAGTGACCCTAACGGAGGTGGGGTGTTTCACAAAGGGAACCATCTTCCTTGGTGGCAAACACAACTGGTTCTCCCCACTCAGAAACACTTCTTCTAATAATCCCCTTCTTCAACAAATCGCTTACATGCACCCCGAGCTCTCGCTGCTCCCTTAGCGCCATACGACGAAGTGGCATCACTATAGGTCTGGCATCTTTCACTAGGTCAATACGGAACTCAATCTCTCGGTGTGGTGGAAGTCAGGTCACTTTCTCGAAGACGTCCGGATACTGGCCAGCCGTGGGCACATCTAACAACTCATCATGCGGGATGTCGAGGGAATTTAGAAAACTAGCCATTACCCCATCATTAGGTAGACCACCAAACACTACCCTCCGCCCATCATCCGCTCTAACTGTCACCAAAAAGCCCTCACAGTCTACCACCACCCTGTATCTTTGGAGCCAATCGATTCCCAAAATAATGCCAAATCCAGTAAAGCCCAAAACAAAGAAATCACAAACAAACATGCATCCATGACTCGATAAGACCACATTATGACAAATCATGCTAAGGCTAGTTGAACCACCAATCAGGTTCGTCACTACCAAAGGTCTATTGACAATCTCGGGCTCTAGTCCCAACCTATCTACCAGGTCACTAGATATGAAGGAACTGGAAGCTCCTGCATCAAACAATACTCGAACAGGAACATCATAAACAGAAAGCATATCTTGAATAACAACATTCTTTCCTTTCTCCGCCTCGGTTGGGGCATTCGACGAAGAAGGAATAGCATTGATAGCATATGCTTCCACAATCTGCTTTTCTTTAAGGGGTTGCAGACACTTATCCTTGTGATATCCCACTTGGCCACAGTTGAAGCACTTCCTATCCGTTGGCGTAGCCCGACATTCTTTGGCATAGTGGCCCTTCTTACCACAGCTGAAGCACTCAACATCTTTCTTATTCTTTTTCTTCTAGCCATCCTTTGTCTGATTCTTCTTTCTCTTATTCTGAGAACCATTCTTGCCTCCATCGCTTGCTTGCGGGTTTGGCTCCTCTGCAGATGCAACCTCAGTCTTCGACTTAGGGTAAAGACCCTCTGACCTCAATGCTTTCCCCATAATCGATTCAAACGTCTCATCGATGTGGTTAATAAGCCTTTCCCCCAAGTACTGATCTAGGCCTGTTATGAACTTCTCGTTCTTCTTCTCAGGAGTGTCGATAAGAGATAATCCATACTTTGATAAAGTATCGAACTCAACAATATACTCCGAGACAGCTCTACCATTCTGCTTTAGTTCCAAGAAATTCCTAAATAACTCTGATTTCTGAGCAGCTGGGATAATTTTTTCACCGAATCAGGTCTGAAACTGATCCCATGTAACTTGGTCCTATGAAGTAGCTGCCTTAATAGCGTTCCACCAATTCATTGCCCGTCTGTGCAGCTGACGGGGCGCTAGCTTTCTCTTCATCGCATCCTCGATACCTAAGTCTTCGAAAATACGCTCACAGCTATCCAACTAATCCTGAACATCCGTGGTCGATTCCGTTCCATGGAACGGCTTTCCACCAAGACTAGTGTAATCCTTGCATAGCTTGGTGAAATCGGCCCTAGACGCCTGCACCGGTGCACCACCACCATTTGCAGCATTGGGAACTGCTCCTTGCACATTTCTAAGCATCTCTCTCATGAAGTCAGTAAATTTAGCCCTCATGTCAGGAGCATTCCCATTGTTGGCTCCTCTACCAACACCCCTCGTTTATCGGCTCATTGTTCAATCTGTAAAGAGAAACGATTAACTATCCTCTTTGTGGTGTCAATGCAGTGCGACTTCATCCTTAGCTATACTAATAGTATATATATAGCTTTTGAAAACCAAAATGATCACAAATACGTGCTCTAATATATGTATTATCTCTCCCTGTTGTCTTTCCCTAAGTTAACTACGCAACCTAGAGCTCTGATACCAAATGTAACCCCCCCCCCGGACCAGCCGACATTTCCCATGAAAGTGCGCTGTGCCGATGTCCAACCAGCACGGGACGGTCGCCAAGGAAAGGAAAAAGAAGAGAACTTACTGGTGAACTAACAAAGAACCTGTAGAATATCTCACAGTGCATGGAATAAAATATAATAATAACATACTTTGACATAAAACAGGTGAGATAGTGCATAAGCTGAAAATTAAACATCATAGCAGCGGAAAATCCGATTATAGTTTATGTTCCACATCATCATTATAATAACTTTAAAACTGTCTCTAAAGCAAAAGAAAGGAAAGGTACACTACTAATGCCCAAAGTAGTGACCAGCAGCGACACAGGGAGAATATCTATATATATCATACGTGGAAGCCTCTTGCTCGTCTCCGGTACAGCTACCCGTGCATACCACCTAACCTTTCTCTAGTCTGTCTGTTTAAGTGCACCCAGAGTAATAAGAAGAGATATAAAACTCTGGGTCAGACAAAAGTCTAGTATGAGCGATAAGCATCAAAACAGAACAATAACAGGTATACTAAACCATACCTGAACCTGGACCTGCAACCAAAGAGTTATCACAACATACCGCTCAATACTCTAAGGTGCCATTAAACATAAGGTGTAAAGAATACGGGGGTGGGGGTGTGCATGTCACGGTGAAAGCAAACAATCAAACATAGCAACCATCCTCACATCTCTCACTCGATGCATAAAGCATACGACATCCACCACTTTGATCACCCTATTCCTTGTTATGATCGCTCTGCCCCATGGAGTCATGATGACACCACTGCACTGATCCATAGCCACTAGTCTTTGCTATGTCCACTCTGCCCCATGAAGTCATAATAACTCCACTGCACTGGCTCATAGCCATACTACGATCACTCTGCCCCATGGAGTAATAACCACCCCACTGCACTAATACGTAGCCTAACATCCGTCTTGGTGGTGAATCAAAGCTATAGACGTCGATAACCCCTTAGCACGCGTCCCGCAGCAAAGTCCAATCACGAAGTTAACTCGTTGGTTCCCAACTGGATCCTGAGTTCTACTTCCTATTTGGACTTCCTTTCCATCTCGGGTTTTGGTCTTCTCCGGATCGGTTCGGATATGCTCCTCTTCACTATGCTTCGGATCATGCTCCTCGAAGTAGTTTTGTCTGTGATCATCCACCTTGGGTCGGGTCGGATTTCTCCATCCAAATCAGTTTGGTTCGGATCGCGATCGGTTCGTATTAGGGCATCGGATCGGGTCGGGTCTTCATCACCAGTTTGAGCTCGACTCCTGTTCGGATCGGGGTCTCCAAGCGGTTCGGGTCGGATGGCACTCCAGATGGACGGGTAGAATCGGAGCTTCAAATGAAAGGGGTCGGTTCGGTGCCACCATCCACGAGCGGTTCAGATCGGTTAGTGCTCCACGATCGGTTCGTGCTCCCCTCCTCCGATCCGATCCAGTTCGGCTAATTTCTTGCACTTCTTTCCAGCGACTGTTTTACGTCATTCAACGGCGTTTTTGACCAATCTAGCTTTTCTAATCAATCACTAAACATACAATATAGTCATAGCAACATACAGAATTGACCACTAACACCAAAACGGCAATTTGATAGGTTAAAACGGATCAAACATAGCCAAAATCCCATATTTTTCCCTTAAGCATGTTTAAGTAAAACTAATGATAGGATTAGTAAAACTTAACCAAAATAACCAAATTCTCCAACAGAGACCTAAAGCAATATTTCAAAATTTATCAATATTTTTCCAGAATTTAATCATGTATAATTTCGCTAATTATCACTATTTACCCTTAATTAACCATAATTAGTGAGGAACTATGCAAATCACTCACCTTAGCCACGAACAAATTACCAAATCTGAAATGATTCTTTGTTTGGTGGTGTTCCCAAGGCTATACAACAGTTCTACCTCGATTCTTGTGCTAATCCGCTTTGATTTAATGTAGATTTGGCTTAATTAGCGATTAGAAGGTGATTTGGGGTGTTTTAGAAAGTGGAGGCCGTGGCTAAACTTGAAGGAACAAAAAGTGGCAGCTGGAAAATGGTAGAAACTGAATTTCCTAACCCTATCAGCCTTTCCATAACCCTAATCCCGAAATGGGTTATGGGTCCACTCACTAATCACCCAAATTAGGCCCAGTTAAGCTATTTTTCACCATCTGAAATTTGTTTCAGCCATATCTCCCAAACGGTGAGTCCGTTTGGCTAGTGTGACCACTCTACGGGAAGGTAAACCATCATCCAAATCTAATGGAAGTGGTTTCAGGTCAAAACTCCTTTTCAATCAAAAGTTATGGCCGAAACAAGATCATCTAGGGGCAAAACGGTCATTTAAAAATCGGCAAAAATCATGAACATGGGAAATGGCCCCAATAATCATCTCCCAAAGTTACATGACCATACGACTTCATATGTGAAAGAAATAAATATCCTACGATCCTTCAATACGTAGAATGCGGGTCGTTACAATCAATCACAGCCACAAATAAAATTTGGAGCATAGCACTCGGTGAAGTGAAGGAGAAGTAGAACGACAACTAAGGACCGAGGAGAGAGAAGAAGAAAGAGAAGTCACGGAGGCGCATAGCAACGCTAGAAAAATAAAACGATGTGGCCATGATATAAAAACAGAGAAAATCTTTTGTTAACTAAAATTTTATGCCATTTTTATTTTAAAAACACTACTGTAAAGATTAACAAAAACAGTAGGGATGTCATCTACTTTAAAATGAACAAAAACAGTAGGGATGTATCAGCAGTTGTAAAATCCTTTCTCTATTTCTACTTCTTTCACAAATCTTAATCATGCATAAGATGACAAATTAAAATGCAAAATGATATTTATAACTATCATAACATTTTGCTAAAATGCAAAATGATATGCTAAAATGCAAAATGATATCTATAACTATCATAACATTTTGCAAAAATGCAAAATGATATCTATAACTATCATAACATTTTGCTAAAATGAAAAATGATAACTAAAATGCAAAATGATATCTATAACTATCATAACATTTTGCTAAAATACAAAACAATATGCTAAAATGCAAAATGTTATCTATAACTATCATAATATTTTTCTAAAATGCAAAATGATGTGCTAAAATGCAAAATGATATCTATAACTATAATATTTTGTAATTCATGTATCAGGATTTTAGAAGAAACATTTCGACATAACATACAAAATTTCAACAAAATCTAATACCTTCAAAACCCTAACACCAGTCCTTGAACCCACAGTATCTTCTTCATCGCCGATTTACAGTGTGAGTTGTTTAACCTCTCTTGATTTTGCAACTGTAGCTTTTGATTTCCTAATTTTTGGAGATTTTTCCTTCAACTGAGGAGTTGATGATGAACATCTCGAGGATCTAGCCTTGAATACCCAATCGGCTATCGGCAAATTAGAGGTCGAAGTTGAAGAATTTGTCTCAGTTGTCGACGTGACTGATTTTAGGATTAATTTTTTTTGAATCGAAAATACGGATGATTTTTTGACCGAACTGAAACCCTAGAATGAATGAAATGTATCGTGGAATGAGGAACGGTTTGTTAGTGGGGTGAAGACAACGGTAAGTCGTCCTTCAAACTGAAAATAAACAATTCCGTCCGTAGTTTAAAATGTGAGTCTAACTTTTTTTTTAATTAAAATCCTGATTTTTGAATTTAGTTATTTTTATAATTTGAATGTAACTCGCGAATAATCAAATGATTTTCCATAACAATGAAATGATTTTGGGAAGGTTAAAAATTTGTTTAGACTCTTAAGGTTGAACAAGTTTTTGAGTTGCATGCAAATGTTTAGTTCCTAGCCATCTATAAGCATTAAAATTTAATTAAAGAAATTTGATTTAAGCATGTAACTAAATAGGTTTATTAAATACATTTGGTTTCATTATTTTTAAAGACCGTTCGTAAGTTTAAACAATTAAACAAATTGGTAACATTACATTAAGCTTCCAAGGAAATTTAAATAACAGTTTAATGGAAGTTATGTAAAACTTTAATTATGACTTTTAAGAGGATTGGACAATTTATGTTTTGAACCGTTATCGAATATATATATAATAACGACATTTCTTCTAATAATATATATGTACACCAGAACGTTTTAGGATGACAGAGATGATAGTGTCTAAGGCTTGGGTTTGGAAAATACAATTTCCTGCTCTCCCTGGCTATCCCTAACTGATCCGACGAACGGGGTAGTTATTTCAAAATCTAATTTGGAATTTAATTAAACCCTTTGAATTTGGAACAATTTTGGAAATTTTAACATGCGGTATTCATTAATTGGAATAATTCAAGTAAAGGATTCAAACCTTTGAATGATTTGAATCCATTTTGTTTAAATAGCTATTCTATAATAATTTTAGTAACGCGTTGACATTTGCTTGTAATGACTTGATTTTGAGATTTCTAAATCAAGAATTATATGTATACTTTAAAAAGGGTTTGTAAAATATGGGAAGGTTTAAAGTATTGTGTATGAACTTTAAAGCTAAATTTATATTCGATGGTTGAGAAGATGTATGTAATAATAACAACGAAATAAAGGAATTTTGAATATGGGATTTATAAAGAAAAATAAGATGGTAATGAGATTTAGGGAATTTGAAAAGAATTCAACCTTACCCTAAAATGACTTGACAAACATTGGGAAGGAGATTTGGATTGAAATTGATATAGTCTGTAGCTTTATTTTAAAATACACTTATAACTTGGGAAGACCGGGATCGGATGTAAGTCCGAAAACAATTCCAAGTAATAATAAGATGCTATGAAGGAAATTGATGAATTGGAAATGGCAAATGAAGACTGAGAATCTTTTGATTTATTTGGATGGATTGCTGATGTCTCAAATCGGGCCGTACACCCGATACGAGGTTATAAGTGGCATGAGGTCTGAATGTATTTCAGGATTCTCGGATTTTGTTCCATTTAGACCCAGAATGGAGTTGTATGGATTGTGTTTCTGACATTGTAATTGACTGCATAGCATTGATTTCTATTGGTATATATATATATATATATATATATATATATATGTAGGTATATTGGACTGTGGCAATTAATTATTTCCGTCTCTAAGTTTTACGTGCTTAGAGGTTATGTATTGATAGAAATCAGTGACATGTAGTAAATTGACGATGTGGCATACTCAGGTTATGGAATAAGCTGATGATGATCAAAGCATGGCTTATTCAAGCATAGCTTTGTGTATATCGGGACATCGACGAACCTCACACTTCAGATTGATGGTAAACTTGTGGTTAAGATGTATATATGTCTTTATTGAAACTCGAAAGCTTCAGCGGTAGATCTACTTTGAAACCTGGGGAAAATAAGGGTATGTTCGGTGTCCATGCCTAGATGTTAATTGGTGATTTACCTGGTGTTTGGTGTCCGTGTTTGGATGAAAACCATGAGATGCACCTTGACCATGTTCCCAATTTATATTTCATGTCAGGAACCATCATACTAGAACCCAACAACCATTATGAGCCTTCTGTTTGCTTGCAAACTATGTATGTTGGCATACCCACTATGCTTGCTAAGATTAATATATTTATTTGCGACATGGTTTTCAACACTATGCACTACTAATAGTACTCAAAGAAGATTTTCACGTATGAAAGCATGTTTGGTTATCATAAGACAAAACTTTCCCATTTGGTGTGCGCTTGCATTGTGTGATGTGGGACGAGCTTATTATAGCTTCATTTTTTCCAAAATCATTTGCGAATTTTCCGTAATACTTCTTCAGATTTCTGCACCCATACACTCATGTTATTTCATATTTTAATTTGACAAATATGAGAATGATTTAGTTCTGATCCGAGTGTTTGTTGTGTTTTTTTTATGCAATACGCCCGGGTCAGCCGAAGTTGCAGTTAGCGAAGATTACCTTGCCTTGAAGATACCATTATGAAAATGAAGATGGAGTTCGACAGATGTATTATTATTACTATTCCGCTGCAGAATTATTGGTATGTTGTATAATAGTTAACTCTGATAATTGTTGTAAAATATAATCAAATATATGTTTTAACAGCTTCATGAACTATTATTTATTTATTATATTTTGTCCTTCCGTTGCGAGATTCTGTATTTGTTTTCTTCTTCCTTCTCTTTTCTTATTTTAATCCCAATAACTACCTGTATTTTTGATTTGTTTAAGTCGACATTTGCGGATCATTGTCGATTTGAACGGTCAAAAATCACAAATGTTACATTTGATAACAGAGCTTTGGTTTAGTGAAAACATTGGCTCTCTTTGGGATTAACTCATTAGAGATAGGGTGGTAATACCGTAGAATGAGTTTAAGTGTATATGAGAGAGCTTACTTGTAATTTCGATATAAAATGATTTTGATTTATGTTGGTTTGTTCTATTGAGTATTTATGAATTCTAGTCGGTAATTGGGACGCGGAGGCATCGATAGGGATTTCTAAATACTCGAATATGGCTTATTAACATAATGTTGTTTCGAATTATATTTTATATATATGAAGAATTATTTGAAAACTTATGAATTTTTATTTTTGTTGATGATAATATTAGACTTTCATCATTTATCATTCGATTGATCAATAATTAAAACTACTGGTTATCGAATGGTTTAAGAAAAATGAAATGTTGAAAATTTAATTGGCAATGAAATAAGAACTTAAATATGAATTTGAGAATTTAATTTCGTGTGGTTTTGTAATATTGATTTAAAAATGGTGTTGGAATAATATTTTTATATTTAAAAAAAAAGTTTTTCTGCATGTATAAATTGTTTTCAAACAAATTTTTGAACTAAGCGTGTATTCCTCTCCTATATTCGGGAAATGATCTCGGTGATGAATGCACGTGCATCATCGACGTTTATTTTTGAGAATTTGAGTGGGGTGACCACTTAGAAACTTTGATATTTTGTTTGAAAATTAGATTCAATTAAATCTTTTAAATTATGGTTTGAAGTATTGTATATATTATTTTGAAAGTTGTTTTGGAAATGAACCTGGGGTTTGAATTCTTCAATTCTAGAATAATTAATAATGTTCAAATTATTGAAATGAATCAAAACTTGATATTTTAGAAACTTCTAAATTGTGAAATAAGAGAATGAACCTAAAGGGGTTATAATTAAAGCAAAATGGTTTAAGAAGTGGAAATAATGAATTGAAATGAATTTAAACCTTTGAACTTGTATAAGAATCAATCCGTTTCTATAGCATACATAACTTACCAAAATATATAAGAAGCTGAAGTGTTATATGAATAATCAATTGAATAATATACAAGTGTGTATGAATAATGAAAGGTGAAATTAAATTGATTGGATATAAATGTCAATAAAATATAAATTCTGATAAAAAATGATATACTTAATCATGATGCGGAATTGAATTCAACTAAGAAAAATAAATAAATTAAAACTAGTGTATGGATTATTAAATTTATTTAATTTATGGAGATTAATGAAAATAAATAAATAAATTTGGAAAGGACTAAATTAGTAAAATAAGCCGAATGAAATGAAATTGATGTAATATGGTAATGAATCTAACTTGTGAATTGGAACAAAAATAGTGAGAGTAGATGACTGTAAATGAGTCAATTGGATATAAGGTAATATGCTTTTATTGAATATGAATTCTTTGTAAGAAAATAAATGTACATAAACCTAATAAAATTTAAATGAATCAAATTGGAAGAGAATGATAAAAACTAATGTGCAATAAAGTGAATACTACCAATAAATGTTAATTAATTGTACATTGGTATGAAATGGTAGTGTAATAGATTAAATATTGATATTAGAAAGTGTGAATGAAAATTTTGGATGAATACTAGTTGGAAGTTTATTAGGTGTATTTGTTAAGCCTTACATAAATTTATGCATACATTGTTTACTGTATATATATATATATGATTTGTTATATAAATTGAGACTTTCTTACTACGCCTTTTCGAGGACGAAATTTTTTAAGTAGGGGAGAGTGTAACAACCCCTATTTTTCAACAATTTAGATTATTAAATTTAATATGATTTTTGAATTTTTTTTTTTTGTTATAACTAAAATTTATTGATTTAGTTATATAAGTTTTGATGTGTGAACTTAATTAGGGAGAATAGGTAATGAATTTCAACTTATTATAACAACAATAATTTGCATTGATGATAAATTTAACTTTGATTTTTGTTTGTAGCATTTGATATTGAAATTTGAAATCTTGAAGAATATGAATGGAATTGAGTTAAAGAATTTATAGTTGAAATTCAAATGAATTGGAAAGAAAAAAAATCAATGTTGGAATTAAATACAAATAAAATCGATTTGCAAAGTTAGTTGAATTTTGTTTTGATTTGTGTAAAATAAACATGTTTTGTAATCAAATTGAGATTAAATGTTTATTTGGAAGAGGTGGTTTAAATTGTTTAGAAATGTATTTGGGCATTGATGGCAAGTTAATTAAGGCATAAAATGAATTAATTATTTTAAATTTAATTTCTTAATTTAATTTGCTGAAAAATCTTTAAAGAGAATTTATGTTATATGTAATTTTCCCTTATAACTATAACTAATATAAGTCCTAGTTTGGATATGGATTAATATTTGGTATTAAACTTATGTTGATACTTTAATGATTTAATTGTGAAAAATGGTATGGTAGAAATTCAGGTAAATTGCTTAGGTAATTTAATGCAACATATTTTGTCAGGTAGTGACTGATATAGATTGCAAATGAACTTATGATTTGTTTACATTGATCAACAGTGAAAGTCGGGAATTAATAGTAGTGTATTTAATGAGACTGATTGGTGTAATTAATAATTAAAATTAAATTTACATTTGTAAATAATGAAATTAGACTTGCTTGAACAATTGTAGCTTTATTCATTATAATTGGAATTAAAATTTGGTTTGTTTTGATAAGTATTAAAATTAATATTTAAGTATTTCAATGAAATTGACTAAATTAATAATTGGAATTAAAATTGAATTTTTATAAAAAATCAACATTGGAATTTAATAGGAGTAAAATTTGATTTACTAAGTTGAAATAAAATTTATTTTGATGTGAATAAAGTTGATTTGTTTTTGAAATTTAATTAAAGATAATTATATGAATTAGGAATTTTAGTGAATTGTTAATACTTAAAGTGAATTATGTGTGTATATATATATAATGTTCAACTAAAATTTGTTGAAAAACTTAAATTGGGATTTTATTATGTGTAATTGATAATTATAACCAAATATAAACCCTATTTGTATTAGGACCAGACTTGTGCCGATTGGAAACTAAATTATAGGTGAATATAAGGAAATTGAAATTCTAATAAATTAATTTACCATTGGGATTCCACTGCCTGTAAATTATCTTAAACATTAACCTAATTGGCTAATCACGTTCTTCCTATAAGTGAAAATTTGCCTCCCTTCTAATATCTTCTTCAAATTAAATAAAATTCATTTCTTTACGAAATCGAATATTGTTTGATTCATTGGGTTCCGATGTTCGTTTACTCCGTCTTGGCACCTTCAGATTGAGATGTGATCGAATATGAGAGGTTGAGTTTATTTTATTTATTAGTTATATTAATGTATGTCATTGTTCTAATGCACGCTTGTTTTACATACGGACTCGGTTTTGGGCGTGGTTTGTTGCACTGAGATCATGGTGAAATTGAAAAAGTTCTGATATTGATTTGGCTGTGTTTGGAGATGGTAAATTTTTGGGCTTTGGTTGGGCATTCGACTAACTAAAGAACCAAATGTGAGTGAATTCCTCACTCACAATTAACTCAATTATTCTCGTATTTATTTAATTTAATTATGAAATAAGTTTGGGTTGTACTTAAAATTGGCTTGCAAGTGAGAACTCTAATCTAATAAATTTTAAATTTAAGTGATTTTTTTTAACTAGTGGTTAGACATAATATGTTTATAAGTATATTCAGTTGATGTGTAAATGGTTGCTATTGCATGCAATGGATGGTTGTAGCTAGAACACAACAAACACTAAACGTTATATAATGTAACGGTTGCGCACCATTTTATAAATTGTTTGATTGTTGCCATGTTGGTGGATGAACTTGTGTTTTATATAGATTGATTTTGTTGCACCACCCACACACTATAGTCATGGAATATATGGGTAGTCATAAATTTTCTTCCTATGTGAATAATGATTGGTTAATAAATTTAAAAAGTTAAATTTTGAATTTAGATTTTTTTTATAATTTAAATCTAACTTACGAATAATTAAACGATTTTCCATAACGACGAAATGATTTTGGGAAGGTTTAAAATTTGATTGGACTCTTAAGGTTGAACAAGTTTTTGAGTTGCATGCAAATGTTTAGTTCATGGCCATCCATAAGCATTAAATTTTAATTAAAGAAATATGATTTAAGCATGTAATTAAACAGGTTTATTAAATACATTTGGGTTCATTATTTTTAAAGACTGTTTATAAGTTTAAACTATTAAACAAATTGGTAACATAACATTAAGCTTCCAAGGAAATTTAAATAATAGTTTAATGGAAGTTATGTAAAACTTTAATTATGACTTTTAAGAGGATTGGACAATTTATTTTTTGAACCGTTATCGAATATATATATATATATATATATATATATATATATATATATTAATGACATTTCTTCCAATAATATACATACCAGAACGTTCTAGGGTGACAGAGAGGACAGTGTCTAAGGCTTAGGTTTGGAAAATACAGTTTCCTGCTCTCCCTGGCTATCCCTAAATGATCCGATGAACGAGATGGTTATTTCAAAATCTAATTTGGAATTTAATTAAACCATTTGAATTTAGAACAATTTTGGAAATTTTAATGGCAGTATTCGTTAATTGGAATAATTTGAGTAAAGGATTTGAACCTTCAAATGATTTGAACCCATTTGGTTTAAACAAATATTCTATAGTATTTTTAGTAACGCATTGACATTTCCTTGTAATGACTTGATTTTGAGATTTCTAAGTCAAGAATTATATCTACACATTAAAAAGGGTTTCTAAAATACGGGAAGGTTTAAAGTGTTATGTAGGAAATTTAAAGCAAAATTTATATTGGATGGTTGAGAAGATGTATGTAATAATAACAACGAAATAAAGGAATTTTGAATATGGGATTTATAAAGAAAAATAAGATGGTAATAAGATTTAAGAGATTTGAAAAGAATTCAACCTTATCCTAAAATGGCTTGACAAACATTGGGAAGGATATTTGGATTGAAACCGGTATAGTCCATAGCTTTGTTTTAAAATACACTTATTACTTGGGAAGACCGGGATCGGATGTAAGTCCGAAAACACTTCCAAGTAACAATATGATGCTGTGAACAAAATTGAAGAATTGGAAATGACAAATGAAGACCGGGAATCTTTGGATCTATTTCGATTGATTGCCGATGTCTCAAATCAGGCCGTACACCCGATATGAGGTTATAAGTGGCATGAGGTCTGAATGTATTTGAGGATTCTCAGATTTTGTTCCATTCAGACCAAGAATGGACTTGTATGGATTGTGTATCTGACATTGTAGTTGACTGCATAGCATTGACTTCTATTGGTATATATATATCCGACTGTGGCAATTAATTATTTCCGTCTCTAAGTTTTACTTTCTTAGAGGTTACGTATTGATAGAAATCATTGACATGTTATAAATTGACAATGTGGCATACTCAAGTTATGGAATAAGCTAACGATGATCAAATCATGGTTTATTGAAGCGTAGATTTGTGTATATCGTGACATCGGCGAATCTCACACCTTAGATTGATGGTAAACTGGCGATTGTATACATATCTCTATTGAAACTCGAAAGCTTCGGCGGTATATCTACTTTGAAACCTGGGGAAAACAACGGTATGTTCGGTGTCCGTGTCTGGATGTTAACCAGTGTTTGGCCTGGTGTTTGGTGCCCGTGTCTAGATGAAAACCGTGAGATGCACCTTGATCGTGTTCCCGATTGATCTTTCGTGTCAGGAACCATCATATTGGAACCCAACAACCAATTCGAGCCATTCATTTGTTTGCAAACTATGTTTGAAGGCATAGCCACTATGCTTGCTAAAATTAATATATTTATTTGCGAAATGGTTTTCTACACTAAGCTGTGCTAATGGTACTAAAAGAAAATTTTCACGTATGAAAGCATGTTTGGTTATCATAAGACAAAAGTTTCCCGTTTGGTGTGCGCTTGCATTATGTGATGCGGGACGAGCTTATTATAGCTTCATTTTTTCCAAAATTATTTGCGAATTTTCCATAATAGTTCTTTAGATTTCTGCATCCATAATACTCATGTTATTTCGTATTTTAGTTTGACTAATATGAGAATGATTTAGTTCTGATCCGAGTGTTTGTTGTGTTTCTTTTTATGCAATACGCTCAGGTCAACCGAAGTTGCAGTTAGCGAAGATTACCTTGCCTTGAAGATACCATTATGAAGACGAAGATGAAGCTCAACAGACGTATTATTATTGCTATTCCATTGCAAAATTATTGGTATGTTGTATAATAGTTAACTCTGATAATTGTTGTAAAATATAATCAAATATATGTTTTAACAGCTTCATGAACTGTTATTTATTTATTTATTTATTATATTTTGTTCTTCCGCTGCGAGATTTTGTTCTTGTTTTCTTCTTCCTTCTCTTTTCTTATTTTAATCCCAATAACTACCAATATTTTTTATTTGTTTAAGTCGACATTTGAGGATCACTGTCGATTTAAACAGTTGAAAATCACGGATGTTACAATTTTCAAAGGGTATCTTGTTATCTAGAAGAATTTTCTTTACAATGTTGACATTTGGATGGCCAAGTTTATAATGCCACAAATCAAAGACAGATTTCCTACTACTAGTACTACTAACTTCAGATAAATTGCAATGTGATGCAGTATTTTTAGTTTTGTTGCAATTTTGCAAGTTAAACTTATATAGTCCTCTTACTGCATCACAATGCAATAAAATGGTTTTAGTCAGTATGTCTCTAATAGTACAGAAAGAATTCAATGTATACATTGTTATATCTAGCAAATCGAGATATAGAGATTAAATTCTTCTTGATCTCAGGTACCCTTAATAAGTTATGCAGAAATAATTTCCATTTACCATTTATGCTACCTTTATCAATATGAGATATATTTATATGGTTACCATTCCCCATACAAATGGAGTTTTTACCTTTGTAATATCTATTGCCAAGAATTAGATTTTCAAGATAGTTGGTAAGATGATTGGTTGTTTTAGAATCTGGATACTAGCTATCATCATTGATATGGTCAATTCTTGCACTTTCACCATGGTTTCTTGATGTGTCAGGTGGAACAACATCATTCTGGGCTTGATCCATGTTGGTACTTGGGTTTGACCCTCTCTGGTTGTTTGAACTCTGGTTTACTTCAAAATTTGCATTGAGCCTGAAGAAACATCTGGGTGCAACCTTTTCGCAAATTTTGCATTTAGGTATGTTGTTGTTATTGTTCCACCTGCCTCTACCTCTACCCCTGGTTGCTTAGCCACCTCTTTAAATGGTTTGATCACTTTTATTGTTCTAATTTTTATTCTTGTTACTGTTAGCAGCATAATTGACATTGAAATCACTTTCTTGTGATCTTTTTCTCACAGTTCCAGCCTCATTAGACAATAGGATAACATGCACATCATCCAGTGATGAAATTTCTTTTTGTGAAGCAATAATTGCCTCAACTGCTTCACACTCTTCACTTAAACCATTTAGAATGACAAGAATCTATTCTGATTCTGGCATTTTGTGGCCTGCTACCTCTAACATGTCACAAATAGATTTAATCTTACTAAGATGCTCTCTCATTGTAATATTCTCTTTCTTGATTTTGTGACGTTGTCTCTTGTAGAACATCACTTTGGCATAAGATTGGTTGTTGAATGATTTCTCAAAAGTCTGCCATATTTTACTGGCAGTTTACAATCAATAATTTAAGGTAGAAGCTTTTCACTGATAGATGAAAGAATCCATGCATTGATAAGTCTATCCTTGCCTATGATATTTGTTGAATTCTTCATTGGGGATTATATTGTTAGCTTGATCAGTGATGACATTTTGTGGGTTATTAATGGTACCCATTATGAACCCTTCGAGTTTATACCATTGAATGGCAGTCTCGATTTGTAATTTCCATAACAAGTAGTTATTTTCATCAAGTTAAATAGTTATCAATTGAGATTGAGGGATAACCACTGCCTTGATTAAATTTTCTATAGGAGTGTTGATGTTACTTGACGATTAAGCAACTAAGAAGTGGCACTGAAACCTTTCTGAAGCAACCCGATGATTCAAAATGATGCGACTGGGTGATTGAGTAACTGTGCGATGGCCCGCCCCGCACCAGCCAACATTTCAATGAAATTGCATTGTGTCAATGTTCAACCAGCACGGGATGGTCGCCAAAGAAAGGAAAGAAGGGAATTTGAACTAGCAAGGAACCTGTAGAATGTCTCACAGCACATGGAATAAAGTATAATAATAACATACTTGACATAAAACAGGCGAGACAGTGCATAAGCTGAAAACTAAACCATCATAGCAGCGGAAAATCCAAAATATAGCTTATGTTCCACATCATCATTATTACAACTTTTCAAACTGCCTCTAAAATAAAATAAGAAAGGTACACTACTAATGCCCAAAGTAGTGACCAGTAGTGACACACGGAGAATATATATATGTGCGTGTATATATATATATATATCATACGTGGAAGCCTCCTGCTCGTCTCCGGCACAGCTACTCGTGCATAGTCACCTGACCTGTCTCTAGTCTACCCGTTTAAGAGCTCCCAGACTAATAAGAAGAGACATAAAACTCTGGGTCAGACAAAAGTTTTGTATGAGTGATAAGCAGCAAAAGAGAACAATAACAGGTATACTAAACCATACCTGAACCTGGACCTGCAACCAAAGAGTTAGCACAACAAGATGCACAATACTCTAAGGTGACACTAACATATGGTGTAAAGATACGGGGGTGGGGGTGTGCATGTCATAGTGATGTAAAACAATCAAGCATAGCAACCATCCTCACATCTCTCTCTCAGTGCGTAATGCATAGGCCATTAATAACACTAAATTTAATTTGTATTTCTACTAATTACACATTTTCAACTTGAAACTATAAAGCTTAACCAAATCACTTTACCAAAAATATGTCTCATCATATTTTAACAATTTTCAGCATTATATAAACTTATTTATTTTTCTATAAACAAAGTTTACAAACTTCAGTTGTTCAAACAAATTAAACTTGTCAACTTCATAAAAATTTTCAATCTTTAAATATTGATTCTCAAGCAATATTCACATATTACTTGATAGAAATCCAATTAATTCACTAATTTTGTTATTAATGCCACTAATTTACTCTTAATTACCACCTAAAAAATTCATTGCCATCTAGCAAAATTAACATATCATAATTATTTGAAATCTACACAACCATCCAAACAAGGTTTTAAACACGTTTAGTTTTTCAAAAAATACAACTTACATATTATAAATATCATCTTAAAACAAATTAGCATTGCATATTGGAAATATAATTTTCTCTTAATATTGAGTACTAATTAATATTTTATAATTTCATTACTCACTAAAATCATCGAATTACAGTTTACAACCACGGGCTGGAATAAATTCCTAATCATATCAAAGATACTTAATTTATTCTAGCACGGATCATTTTGAAAATCGCATATTCTTTATTTTCTTATTTTGACTTATTGCATGAGTTAGGCTCATAAACTCATATTTTATTCTTCTTAGTTTTAAATTATACAAACACACTATAATCTGTTATGCCTGGGTACCCAGGTACCCAAATTACAAACTCACCCCTTAAATAAATTGTGTCTTCGCAATTTACTTAAGATAACACCAATAGACATTTTCATTTTTAATAACTCATCCCAAATTTTATCTACTAGCTTCTACTAGTAGCCCTACAAAAGTTTTAAATTTTTTTCCCATAACAACCGCTTAACTAGACAAAGTTTGTAAGTTTTAAATATGTGGTTCATACAAATTTCAAATTCTTATCCTAATAGCATATCACAACAATTAAAAATTTATAGTGTATCCTTCACATAGCAGATTATTTACAATACACACTATCTCCATCTGATTTCAAGTTAGTAGAAATATTGCCACACCATCACTTTTATATTCTCCCTATAATGGATGCTAACTTGATTGTAATATCAAATAGCCTCACCATTTAACATTTTATACTTCCAATTTGATGGCTGAAATTATCCCTCAACTTGATTACAAGAGTGAGTATTCTAATAATACCACTTATGTTCAAGATTGATTTAAACTTCAAAACACTTTTAATTTATGAAACACTAATATTTATTTACCTTAAACTTTTCAAAGCCCAAATTTTCATCAAGTAATTCTTTAATTCCTTTTGAATAATATTAAACCACATATCGATCATAATTCATCATGCTATTATTCCCAACTAATGTAGTTGTTTAATACTAGCCTCACGGATATTTTCTAGTATTATATCCAAAAATCATTTTGTAATCCATAAAACAATATGTTAAATCGCCTCGTATAAGTATTTAAGAATTTCATATTGATATCGTTGATTAGATGGATCGATCGGAATCCCTTAAAATACTCAACAGACAACTCAACACGAAAGATAATAACCAATGCTTCAAATAAAAACATCCCAACATTACACTTCACTGATTATTTACTTGATTTATATTCCAATTAAATTAATCTATAAACAACCCTTTCATCATCAACATTAATTACCATCCCTTAATCTCATTTATAAATTTATTAAATTTTGCATAGCCAAAACAATTCATTTGTTTCCGCTGTGCAACTCTAACTTGTTATCAAAATAACACTCCTTCATCCCAATATGAATTTCACATATATAAAATCTTCGATTAAATTCATTTACTCATCCCAATTAGTATATTAAATTCAACATCAACTTAAACATAAAAAGGATAAGGTTTAGATTTTAGTCAAAAACTTTAAACCTAAGATTAGAGCACCGAAATGAACAAAGGATGAAATTTTCTATGAAGATAAATTATGAATGAAAAGACACTGCATATGAAATACTACGAAATGAAATACATTCCTTGACGTTTTCCAAAAGCTTAGGCATAAACACAACTCAAATAATAAGAATCGCGAGAAAAGGATAACAAGGAAAATAAGTATACACACGTGTTATCCTTCCGCGTTGTAACACATACACTACTCCGGTTCTATTATATGTATATTTTATTTTGTTCTGAACTTCTACTGTAACAACCTAGATTTTAGTAAGAAATATTTAAGATATTAAATATATAAAATGATACATTTTAACAAATAATGACTTGAAATTTATATAACTCAAATTAAAATAAGTTTGAACGTATAATTCATAATATAATATAAAAAATGAGTTTGTAACATTGCGATAGTTAATATTATGTTTTGAACTTTAAACGTTGTACATAATTCAGTATAAGCCAAAATTTGTTGAAACGAGAAATGGAGGATCCATTTAACTATATCTTTCTAATAAAGGTGAAAAATCAAAATTTCACTGTATAAATAGTAAGTTATGTCCAAATCAAATTTTCAAATAGTCACTATGGAATTAATTAATATTTTATCGATTTGTTAAAAAAAAATATATATATTGGGTTTTTGTATATAATATAAATACCATTTAACTCCAAATTAGTAAATATTTAATTGGAAGATATATACAACCCCACTATGATATATATAGGATAATAATAATTAGTTAATTATTAAATTGAATAATTTTGGAATTTAATAATATTATAATATTACATCGGCCTTAAGAATAGCCATTCTGCAAACGACCTCCGTTTTCGATGAAACTAATTTTGTTGGATCTAGAATAGTAAATTATAATAAGATTCCAAATTTCGTGCCCATCGGAGTTATTTTGTGGTCGTGCGAGGTATGTAAGTAATCAATCAATAATTAGAGCTCGAACTAGTGTCATTTGAGCAAACGAACTTGGAATTCGACGAAATAAGTTTCATTAGGACTGTAATGACAAACCATAGGTGCGTATCAATTTTCATCCCAAGCAGATTTAGTGTGTCCCACTTCGTCTTCCTCCACATTTTGCAATTTAGTCCCACTTCCTTTTATAATTTTGATCATTCAAACCATTAGGAATTAGCCAAAGGCCACAACATTAAAGTTGTAGTGTACATTAAGGGCTATTTAATGTAAAACTTTAGGAGCAAACGGGTGTCGGAGTTTGCACGAATATCAGATCTTAGGTAACGGAGCAGGGTTCAATTTTGTGACCAAACCGTCGAGAGTTAAACGAAGTGCCCAACTAGGAAGTTGGAGGTAGGAGACCAGACTACAAATTTGTAGTTGGGGGTTTGACCTGAAAGCAGACGTGGTGGCAGTAATATCGAGATGATCGGAGAAAACGTTTTTGGATGAGTAGCGAACACGTTTTCACTTTTTTCGTCCAAATGAGGAAGTTTCAGGAGATGACCCCGACTGGAAAAATGTCGAAGGTGGCGAGACCTTATTGCATGTCAAATTTGGTGACAAACCAATGTTTATGGTGGTCGGATTTTTTTACGGATGTGGGGCCTGTTTGCCGGTGAAATTCTCAGTTGTGGCGAGGCTATGGAAGAGGCGGCGTTCAGCGTGGCAACGCGAGGGCGCGGGCTTTCCGATAGTGGGCCCAGGTCTGCGGTGGAGGGCGTGTGGGTGGCGCGGTGAGGGTTTGGGGGATGGGAGCAGGTGAATGACGTGTTGGAGAGGAATATGAGTAAAAATATTATAGTTATGCGATGGATTATTTGATGCTAAATAGTGTGAATTATTGAGCCGGAACAGAATAGTTAACTATTAACTATATATTGGTTAATTTTTGTAATGTTGTTTAAAATATATAATGACATATGATATTTTATTTGAGTTTATATTATGATATGGAAATGTTTGGTTAGAAACAATTGCATCGTTATGTGAAGTATATTTAGAGACTTGCATATTTGACTTATAGAACTGAATTTGTGGACATTGAAATGGATTGAAACTTAAATGGACTTGAAATAGAAATTGACTTGATTGTGGTTATTAGATATGGGTATGAACCCATTTTATGTTGAATACATATGTTAGTTGATGATTTGTTTTGTGGTTAATCTGTTGATTGACAAAATCATATAAGCGTTAAATAGTTTAAAGCTTATATGTTATGGATTATATCACAATAGTTGTGATTAAATGTTATCATGTTTTTTGATAATATGATATGTGATTACCATAGTTGATATGGCCAAAAATTATAATTATTGGCTCATTGATTAAGTCTTCATTCATTAAAATGATTTTTAGTGAATATTTTATTTATATAATAGTACGAGAAAAATAAAAGTCAAAATTTTACGTCTGATTGTGAATGGACGTAAAGTATAATTCATTACGCTGAATATTCGTAAAAGGAAGAAATTGATTTGAAATAATTTTGACATAAGTAAGGCATGTTCAAATTTTTATTTTAAAATGAATAGTAACAAGAAAAAGTGAAGTTCGGTTAAGGTATCTAGGAAACATTTTAAAAGAATTTTCTATTCAAAACTTTCTTATTTTTTTTATAATGGGTGTCAAGAAAAACTGGATCAAAATAATGAAATTTGAAAAATAATATTATTTTAATAATAAAATAATACTATAATATTTATTTAATGGAAATATTTGAATTAGAAGTAAAATATTGAAAATATAGTTTAAAGTAATTATTAGATAGTATTAACTATTTAGAAGCAATTCGATTTTATTTTAATATAAAATCAGAGTTTGGTTTGAATAGAGCTCGTAGCGCAGCGATAGTTCGCGAATTTCGACCACTGACTTCAGATTGACATACTAGGAGACCCGACCAATGGATATTCCCGAAATAAAAACCATTGGGTCTGAAATGAAAAGAGAATTCAATTGATTATAAGAGCTTTAAAATCCAACAGTTAGATCTAGAGATAAGTTCAAATCAATTTGAATAAAAACAAATCCAGAACCATTAGTGGCCTGAAAATGGATTTCAATAAAATGAGCTGCTTTTAAATTATTAAAAATAGGGAAAAATTAAGATAATTCATAAAAAATATATTCAAAGTTATTTGAAAAATAAATAGGAAGTTTCAAACTATATTTTGGGATATTTGCATTTGCATTTCAAATGGCTAAAAACAATAAAACGGTATTTAGTAAATCTAAACGGAATAAATTTAAATTAGTTGGTTTATCAAATATATCCATGATTAGAAAGAAGTGTTTAGATAAATATTTTGATTTAGAAGAGATTTCCAATTTGAATTAAAATTGGATTTATGTAGAAATGATCATTGGATATTTGGTATTAATTATCGTCGGGTAAACGTTTAATATTGCGAGGAATTTGGAAGATGCTTCACATCGTGATTCCACTTATAATATTAGTTGATTATGGAAATTGGTGTTGACTGTAAATTGATATAATTCAGTCTGAATTCTTATATTTAATATCAATAAGTTAGGGGTTTATCGTGAATGATGTTTTAAATAACGTATGTTCTTTAACCCAGTTAAAAAAGAAGATGATTTCTCAAGATTAGTTCAAACGAAATCTTTATCAAATTTGATTATAAAGTTTTGAATAGAAGAACATTCCCAAAATGGAATAAGACTTAGAACATCTAGTATATCTTAATTGATTTAAAAAATAGAAGAATATTCCTAAAATGGAATAAGACTTAGGACATCTTATATATCTTAATTGATTTGAACGATGTTAACAACTTAATAAAATGTGTTAATAGAATAGTGTAGATGTGTTTGGAAGCCTAACAACTTAACCTAACATATTAATAGAATTGAGTAGATGATTTTGTTAGCCTAAGTAGCTTAACCAAATGTGCTAGAATAGTTGAATAGATGATTTTTGGAAGCCTAAATTGCTTAACCAAATGTAGAAATAAGACTTAATCTTATTAAAGGAGACTTAGTTGGTGGGTTAATAATTCGAAAAGGATTTTGTTTTAGCGCTAATTATTTTGTAAATACAAGGTTTAACCCACTTCGAATAATTATATGTCGATTAAAAGTCGAAGATGGTGGAAGACCAGAAATCTTCACATCAAATGGACTGCTTGCTAATGCCTTGGGTAGCTCCAATTATAGGGTTATAGTGGCAGTGTAACGCCCCGCCTTTATACCCACTATCGTCCAGTTCATTTCAGAGAAATGTCGTAGACGATAACGAAGAATGAGGTTTGTGAAGAGCGACCGGTTGTATGATTACTCTATGTGAGGAATGCACATCGAATTCTGATACCGATTAAAATTTCGACATGACCATTCGGCACATAGGGAAACTACACAATGACTATATGCAATCCGGAAAGTAGTATAAATAGACAACAATAATATAAATATGATATATCTCAAAGCCAAACATAGAATAATCATATCACAAAGGCGGAATAGATATGGATAAACCAAGAATTTGTACAACAAGCTAGTGGTCAACAAAGATCCACTAATCCCAAAAGAATATAGACATGCACCAAGATCTAAATAAAAAAATATGTACACAACGATAGCTAAAGTCATAGGTACAAAAGTACATAAAACTGCGGAAACAGAGTAGCAAGCTGAAAAAGGAAGATCAATCCTGGGAGGGGTCCCAGAGGAGTACCTAAACTAACTCAGCGGTCTGACCCGAGTATTATTTATAAGAATAAACAATAAACGGATCAGTCTAGCTGTACTTATCAAATAAACTGAGATAATAAGAGATATAACGTAGGATGACATGATTCTAGTAATAATATCAAATCATAACTAAATATGAAACATGGCATGTCAACACAACTATCTCTAAATGATCTCTTAGCTAATGTAGAATGCAACATTCAAATAATAGCACACAACAGGAAATGACAGAGGAAATGCCAAATATAAATCAAATTAACGCGCATCGTATCAAAGTAATCATAAATCAAATCGATGCGCATTGCATCAAAGTAAACATAAATCAAATTAACGTGCGTCGTATCAAAGTAATCAAAAATCAAATTAATCATAGAAACCAAGAATCCATAAATCACTAGAAATCCATAAAACATCATAAAAGGGGCAGACCTGTTCATAGATGAGATACGATCTCTGGGTAGCGAACCCTTTTTGCTAGAGCCGAAGCTCCCCACGGTCCCGGGTCGTGACCCCGGAGAGATAAAACACATAAACCGTGAAATCTCTAGAAAACATCATAAATCGGGGTGCAAGCCTGTTCATAGATGAGATACGATCTCTAGGTAGCAAACCCTTTTGTTGGAGCCGAAGCTCCCCATGGTTCCGGGTCATGACCCCGGTAGAGGAAAACATAAATCATAGAAAATCATAAATTCATAAATCATAAAACATAAATTATAGAAAGCTGGACCGAAGTCCTATAGATGAAGGTCACAAATCGTAATTTCCCACTCGGGCGATCGCGAACCAAACAACTATGTCATAGAGGCAGATAACATGGATCCGAATGAATAGAAATTACTCCGAGCTAGTTAATATAAGAAAATAGCGACTGTCCCATAACCACATGCTATTCTCGAATATTAACTCACTCGTAATTGGTTTATATTCAAAACAGAGAAAATCATAAAATTTGGACTGAAGTCCCATAGATGAAGGCCACAAACCGTATATTCCCACTCGGGGCCACAAACCGTATATTCCCACTCGGGCGATTGCGAACCAACAAATATGTTATGGAGCAGATACCAACGATCCAGGTGAATATAAATTACATCGAGATAGTTAATATAAGAAAATAGCTAAATGTCCCATAACCACTCGCTATTCTCGAATATTTACGAACTCGTTGTAAGTTTATACTCAAAACGGTGAATATCACCACATGTGTTCGAATGCACGAGTCCAAGAGTTATTCGCCGAAGTAAACATATAAGGGGTCATACTCCTCAGTTTTACTAACGTAAATAAACTAGATTTCTCGTCCGATCGAGTAAAAAGGATCCGTACACACTAATAGATTGGAATCCGTAAAAGGAATCGTGGTCCATTAATAATATATAAACCCTCTTATAATTCGAAGTGACAGTAAACAATGGTACGATTGCCAAGGTAAATCGATCAAGGGGATTCACGTCATAATGACATAAATCCAAATCATAAATCACCAAATGTAAATTCGACAAATCAGGTATACATATAGCTCGTTAGTGAATCCAACGACGTTAAGAAACGGTTAGAGATCACCCAGGAGCAACAGGAAACAAAGACACAAAATCAGGCGCTGCAGATCAAAGAGCGATTTCAAAAGTGATCGCTAATGCGTAATTCACATTACGATAACATACAGGAAATCAAGGGATAATGGCGGTTTTAATTTCGATCAACGAACGAATCGAAATCCCAAACTAGCACCCGAAGGTTTTAAAATACATCGGAATAGACTCGATGGATATCGAGTCGACAATTCAAGTTTTAATAGCGTGGATCATCTTAACAAGGGTATCGAATAAATTCGATATACGAATTAGAATCCATCGATGAATTCATAGATCATCGACATGCACGGAAGAGCCAAGAAGGAGTCAAGAAACACATGGGATCGTGCGCGGAAGTGCACGATCAAAATTGGGTCGAACTTGGGCAAAACAGCCCAGGTTCAACAGGACTGGTCAACCGGTCCAGAAGGGGCGGTCGACCGAACCTGGGAAAACAACCCAGATTTACCAAAACCGGTCGACCGGTCCAAAAGGGGCGGTCAAC
Organism: Allium sativum; assembly: GCA_030737875.1. Taxonomy (NCBI): domain Eukaryota; kingdom Viridiplantae; phylum Streptophyta; class Magnoliopsida; order Asparagales; family Amaryllidaceae; genus Allium; species Allium sativum. The sequence continues at coordinate 349,558,374 of CM060922.1, read as the reverse complement.
CGTTTTGCAACAGACACAAACCCGGTCGACCGCCCCTATTTTGTCCGGTCGACCGGTCCTGACCTGGGCTATTGCCCAGGTCGACCTAGGGGGATTCGACCCCTGCGAGAGTCCACCATCGATCGTCAAGGCTCGTGACTTCTTCGGGACATCAACAAGACCTCTCTGATCCACCATATCAACTCGCAAAGCTCGAATGTAAGGATTTTGATTATAGGTTCTAAACGAACCAAATTTCGAACCAAAACGAATAAAACGCGATATAAGCGAATTGTGAAGTCTTAGAACTTGCCGAGTGCGACGATGATACTTCACAACACCACTTAATCGATTCAAATCATGTGCATTGATCGTGTGAATAACATATATACATAAGATTGCAATGATTCGGTTTATAAATTCGAGTATGAACTAAATTCCAAACCAAAGCACACCAAAGCGATTCAAGTGACTTGTGAAGACTTAGAACTTTGTCGGGGGACAACGGAGCTTGACAACATCACCAAATCAACTCATAATATATGCATAAGATCGTGTAAGCAATCCTACTTATAATTTTCAATTCAATAGAACATAAACATATGGAATCGGCTAAGTTACACTAACATAACCAATTCACTAGCACATGCAAACACATATGAACACTAAATTACAATTGTTCAAGCCAATGGCTTGTGGCATAGATGTGAGTTCAAAAAGAACTCACCTTTGGCTCTTGAATATCAAGAACAAGATCCAACAAGGAAGAACAAGCACCCAAACGAGCAAAGCTCCTCTCTTTCATCAATTGCACCTCCGAAATCACCTCGTACATTCACATCCAAACATATATGTGTTAGGGTTGTGAGAAAAATTCCGAAATTGAGAGGTGTATAAGGCAGAGAGGGAGAGCAGAGAGCTTACCCATGTCTTAGAATTGGATTTGCACAAGAATTGAGCTTTAGATTGAAGGCCCTAGCTTAGGGAATTTCTATTTCCCATTCCCTTCCCCATTTTCTATTTTCTTTGAAGCGAGAATGAATGAAGGAGGAGAAAGCTAGGTGGAGCTCTTAAGTGAATGAGCTAGATTGGTTAACCAAGCCCTAGCTAAGGTGCCAAAATTCCAAAGCTCGGAATATATCAAAATTTATACTTTTCGAACTCCTAAACGACGTTTTGAACTCAATGTAAGTGGTCTCGAGTCCAAATTCATTCATATGCAAAAAGTGATATTTTGGTCATACACTCAAATGAGAAAACGACCAAATTTTACCTAACTCCGAATGTATCGATGCTTATAGTCAAAAAGGTCGTAAACAACGATCCGGACTCAATAGAAGTGGTCCCGAGTCCTAATTTTATCGTTTGTGAAAAATGACATTTTGAGTGGCACATCAGACACGACGATATATTTAAATAAAATATTTAAATCTATTATCATCGAATAAGCGGGTTGTTACAGACTTCCCCCCTTAAACGAATTGCGTCACCGCAATTCCTTAAGAATGAAGTAATAAGTAACAACCAAAAGTAATACCACGGAGTGGTACCATAAGAACTGATACGAAATGAAAAGATCACACCAACGGCTAGGTGAGATCCCAATTTCGTCTCGTAAGATCATAAAAGCTAGAGTTCAATCTCGAACTTCATTGCCCATGAAGGTAGTCATCCCAAACGGGTAAAATAATTCCAGAAAAATTCATAAGCGCTATGAATTCAAATAGACTCTCCTTTCTTCGTATGATTCTCAAGGGAATGAGAAATAATAGAATGCACAAAAACCAAGCGAATCTGATTTGGAATTTCAAGGAGCAACGGGACTGCATCCTACAGATGCGAGATATCAATAGTAGATATTTCTCTTAGGACATTAAATAGGAATTTACGATGGTTGACTAATCCATTCCCAAAACTCAATCACGACGATGTAGCGAACACCGAACTTCAGCATTTTTGTCTTGCGACAAGGTGGTTGTCATCCACAAAAGAACAGCTCATAGATTCCAACGAAGTTTGCTAAAGAGAGAAATTCTCGAAGGAATAATCAATGATCCCAGGTTAGTACGGAATACCAATGAGCTAGAAATCGATAACTAGTATTGGTAATGTAGTACAAATGAACTGTTCGGGGAAATCAATTTCTAACCAGGTACTAAATCTCATTTAGTAACCATAAAGACGAATCATTAGGAATTATATGAAATTCCCAATATTTAGAAACTTGATGTCAATTTTATAAAATCGGAGACATCGAGAAGATGACGGATAAGTAGTGCATAACTTATCACTTCGGAACAACAGGATTTAAGATAATTTTAAGCCAAAAATCTCAAATCGCAAAAACATCAGCAATTAATCAAAGAAGCGATAGACAATTTCTATAACAAGATGAGATTAAACCGAAGAGATCGTAACCCCAAAAAATTTATTGACAAGGGTTAACAAACGTCCAGAGACAATTGTTAATCCAAATGATTCAAATGAACAAAGGAGGAATATCAAAAGAGCTCATCCTTTCGATATTCATTTCTAAGAACAACGCAAGGCTATGTCTATAAGTGAATTGACTATAGCACTTCTGGATGATCGACTAGATCATAGATTTGAAGAAAGGAATTATTGAGTTTGCCGTGGATCGGAAAAACTCAAATTTCCCTTTCCCCTACAGGTTTCCCATTCTCTCGAGTAATCGTTCACTAGAGAAATTAAGGAGACCTATGGAATCACACGAATACTAAATTCTCTTTAGAAAATCGAAACAAGGATTAATAATTAGGCGAGATTCTCAATCACTAAGAATTCTCGAAAATCAAAGATCTGAAATCCAGAAACAAGAGACATCAATAAATAACTTTTTGGGTTGCTCCTGGAGTTATTTAATTTACTCAAAGAAAAGATTCAAGATAATTTCTAATTGAAAATCTTGAACCACTCAAATTCTTGGAATTGCTCCAAGGATATCTAGAAATAAATTATCTAGAAAAATAACAAACGATTACGAAAAATCGCAAAAACCCAAAATATCATTATTTTGATTAATTTATTAATTGTTAATTTAATTTCAGGGATCATTTCAAATGTCGGATTGTCACATAATGGTGTTTAGGAATTCCGAACTACAACATGACATCCCATATCTCGTTCAAGATCCTTAACGCACCCGATGGACAAGTTAACACAAGAAAGTCCTCACAATTTCTAACGTTCACGCAGACCTCGCGAAAATATAAAAATTCGATGAATCATTTGGGATGGAACAAAGGAAATAAAATTCCTTTATCAACTTACGGATAAAACACAATTGATATCTTTTGATAACGAAGAACACGATCGACGAATATCAAAAGAACAAAAATAAAATAATCTCTGAACAAGGTAAATGACATTAAGGAATTAATGACACGTACCTTGACTCAAGAAGAGGGATCACAAGAAGCAGGATGCTTTCCCTCGTTCTTGATCGTGATTTTGGAACGCAACGATACATTTGTTGAGTTAATTTAGCACAAATGCTTGGTGACTCACACCAGCACAATGAGGTAACAAATGAGTTGTTTTAGCCCAAAGGCTTGGTGATCTCACACCGAACTAGAACTACATAAATGACAACAAGGGAGTAGATTTAGTCACAAAGACATGGTATCTCCATACTAACCGACAAGTGATCAATAGACCATGCTAGGTGCGTAACGACATACGAAACAATCTTAACTAGAAATCAAGAAATATCAGGATCAAAGGCGCTTACGACGTGCGTAATGACGTACGGGCAAGATATCCAATGATCAATCAACTACAAGGATCATAAATTATTAACAAGATAAGTGTGATACACAATAGGACAAACAGACATCGATTACCAACTCGAGTCAAAGAATGAATCAGAAGCACCACTAGAGCACAAGGGCCCTAGATGGACTATAGAAATCAACCCGAAGAGGACGAGCCAATAACTATTCTAAAAACAGGCCACTTGAGACATAATCACCCCTCCCGTAGGAGGTACACTGGGTGAACCGGCACTTGCACGGCTACGACCAACTATTTCGCTTCTTTAAGGAAAAAGGAGGAAAAAGTTAGTCTCAAGTTGAATTCAAATGATGCGGATTCAATCAAAATGAAATCGTATAGAAAGATTAGCTATGACGGGTCTTAAGACACTAACTAAAACCCAAAAGCACAATTCCCAAGAGGGGCTTAAGACAATACCATCGTCATACTATCTTACACTGTTCTGGAAAGTGGCTCTGATACCAAACTGTAACGCCCCGCCTTTGTACCCACTATTGTCCAGTTCATTTCAGAGAAATGTTGTAGACCATAACGGAGAATGAGGTTTGTGAAGAGCGACCGATTGTATGATTACTCCATGTGAGGAATGCACATCGAATTCTGATAACGATTAAAATTTCGACATAACCATTCGACACATAGGGCAACTACACAACGGCTATATGTAATCCGGAAGCAGTATAATGTAGACAACAACAATAATATAAATATGGTATATCTCAAAGCCAGACACAGAATAATCATATCACAAAGGCGGAATAGATATGGTTAAACCAAGAATGTGTACAACAAGCTTGTGGTCAACAAAGATCCACTAATCCCAAATTATATAGACATGCACCAAGATCATAATAAAAGAATATGAACACAACGATAGATAAAGTCATAGGTACAAAAGTACATAAAACTGCATAAACAGAGTAGCAAGCTGAAAGCCGAAGCTCCCCACGGTTCCGGGTCGTGACCCCAATAGAGGAAAACATAAATCATAGAAAATCATAAATTCGTAAATCATAAAACATAAATTATAGAAATTTGGACCGAAGTCCCATAGATGAAGGTCACAAATCGTAATTCCCATTCGGGCGATCACAAACCAAACAATTATGTTATAGAGGCGGATACCATGGATCCGGGTGAATAGAAATTACTCCGAGCTAGTTAATATAAGAAAATAGCAACATGTCCCATAACCACATGCTATTCTCGAATATTTACTCACTTGTAATTGGTTTCTATTCAAAACAGAGAAAATCATAAATCATAAAAGTTGGACTGAAGTCCTATAGATGAAGGCCACAAACCGTATATTCCCACTCGGGGACACAAACCATATATTCCAACTCGGGAGATTGCGAACCAACAAATATGTTATGGAGCGGATACCAACGATCTAGATGAATATAAATTACACCGAGATAGATGAATGTCCCATAACCATTCGCTATTCTCGAATATTTACGAACCTGTTGTTAGTTCATACTCAAAACGGTGAATGTCACCACATGTGTTCGACCACACGAGTCTAAGAGTTATTCACCAAAATAAACATATAAAGGGTCATAGTCCTCAGTTTTACTAAGGTAAATAAACTAGATTTCTCGTCCGATCGAGCAAAGAGGATCCATACATACTAATAGATTAGAATCCGTAGAAGGATTCGTTGTCCATTAATAATATATAAACCCTCTCATAATTCGAAGTGACTGTAAACAATGGTACGATTGCCAAGGCAAATCGATCAAGGGGATTCACGTCATAGCGACATAAATCCAAATCATAAATCATCAAATGTAAATTCGATAAATTGAATATACATATAACTCATTAGTGAATCCAATGACGTTAAGAAATGGTTAGAAATCACCCTGGAGCGACAGGAAACAAAGACACAAAATCAGGTGCCGTAGATCAAAGAGCGATCACCAAAGTGTTCGCTAATGCATAATTCACATTACAACAACATACAGGAAATCAAGGGATAACGGTTGTAATTTCGATCAACGAACGAATCAAAATCCCAAACTAGCACCCGAAGGTTTTAAACTACATCGGAATAGACTCGATGGATATCGAGTCGATAATTCACGTTTTAATAGCGTGGATCATCTTAACAAGAGTATCGAATAAATTCGATATACGAATTAGAACGCACGATCATCGGTGAATTCATAGATAATCGACATGCACGGAAGAGCCAAGAAGGAGTCAAGAAACACACGGGATCGTGCGCGAAATGCACGATCAAAATTGGGTCAAACCTGGGCAAAACAACCCAGGTTCAACAGGACCGGTCGACCGGTCCAGAAGGGGCGATCGACCAAACCTAGGAAAAACAGCCCAGGTTCACCATAACCGGTCAACCAGTCCAAAAGGGGCGGCCGACCGTTTTGCAACAGACACAAAACCAATCGACCGCCCCTATTTTGGTCGGTCGATCGGTCCTGACCTGGGCTATTTCCCAGGTTGAACCTAGGGGGATTCGACCCCCGCGAGTGTCCACCGTCAATCGTCAAGGCTCGTGACTTCTTCGGGACATCAACGAGACCTCTCCGATCCATCATATCAACTCGCAAAGCTCGAATGCAAGGATTTTGATTATAGGTTCTAAACAAACCAAAGTTCGAACCGAAATGATAAACGCGATATCAGCGAATTGTGAAGTCTTAGAACTTGTCGGGTGCGATGTTACTTCACAACACCACTTAATTGATTCAAATCATGTGCATTGATTGTGTGAATAACATATATACATAAGATTACAATGATTCGATTTATAAATTCGAGTATGAACTAAATTCCAAACCAAAGCACACCAAAGAGATTCAAGCGACTTGTGAAGACTTAGAACTTTGTTGGGGGACAACGAAGCTTCATAACATCACCAAATCAACTCATAACATATGCATAAGATTGTGTAAGCAATCCTACTTATAATTTCAATTCAATAGAACATAAACATATGGAATCGTCTAAGTTACACTAACATAACCAATTCACTAGCACATGCAAACACATATGAACACTAAATTACACTTGTACAAGTCAATGGCTTATGGCATAGATGTGAGTTCAAAAAGAACTCACCTTTTGCTCAAGAATATCAAGAACAAGCTCCAACAAGGAAGAACAAGCACCCAAACGAGCAAAGCTCCTTTCTTTCATCAATTACACCTCCGAAATCACCTCATACATTCACATCCAAACATATATGTGTTAGGGCTATGAGAAAAACCCGAAACTGAGAGGAGTATAAGGTAGAGAGGGAGAGTAGAGAGCTTACCCATGTCTTAGGATTGGGTTTGCACAAGAATTGAGCTCTAGATTGAAGACCCTAGCTTAGGGAATTCCTATTTCCCATTCCCTTCCCCATTTTCTATTTTCTTTGAAGCGAGAATGAATGAAGGAGGAGAGAGCTATGTGGAGCTCATAAGTGAATGAGCTAGGTTGGCTAACCAAGCCCAAGCCAAGGTGCCAAAATTCCAAAGCTTGGAATATATCAAAATTTATACTTTTCGAACTCCTAAACAATGTTTTGAACTCAATGGGAGTGGTCTCGAGTCCAAATTCATTCGTGTGCGAAAAGTGATATTTTGGTCATTCACTCAAATGAGAAAACAACCAAATTTTACCTAACTCTGAATGTATCGACGCTTATAGTCAAAAAGGTCGTAAACGACGATCCGGACTCAATGGAAGTGGTCCTGAATCCTAATTTTATCATTTGTGAAAAATGACATTTTGAGTGACACATCGGACACGATGATATATTTAAATAAAATATTTAAATCTATTATCATCGAATGAGCAGGTTGTTACAGGCAGTAGTCCGGATGTACTGGTTAACTGTCTGAATGTGCAAGGGCCTCCCTCCTTAGTTGGACGAGGAATAAGGTGCTTTCGGTTTTGTTTAAACCCAAAACTGACTAGTAATTGGAAAGTGCATCAGACATTATATTTTACAACATAATCAAACGATATCTTTTTATGCTATATTAGTTGGTGGCGGAGGGTTTATTCTCTTAGCTTTACACCCCCTTGGAGACTTATGTACTCAGAGGGATATATTTTAGTAGACACTAATCATATGTTGTGAATTGACAATGTTGTGTGCTAAGTGTTGCTGGTAGATAGATTAAGGCTTCTAGTTAAAAGTAGAGCTTTGTGGATGTGACTTTAGGGCCTCACACCCCGGACTTGGCCGAAAACAGGATAGTGGACAACAGAAATATGGGCTAACGTTACCTTCTAGCTGAATAGTGTTGCCATGGTACGGAGCCCAGGCAAATTTACTTATGTGGATGATAGTTTAGGCGCCTCAAATAGTGGTCAAATAGGACCAAGATGACGGTAAAATACTACCGGGGAACATTATGTTCAGGTAAGATTACAATCCACCACGTTTAGCGCTGACTGGCTCTGCCGCTCCGGGGAATCAATACTTGAATCCTAAGACGTTTGCTAGAGTGTTCCGAATACAGTTAAAGAAGATCCTTTGCCTTGGTTCATAGGCGGAATCCAATTTCCAATATGAGACTTCGTGTTTTTAATTGTATACTGTATAGCCAACATAACGGGATGGGGCATTATGCGACCTTGGATTGATACATTTACTTTCAAAAGTTATTTCCACGCCTAGACATTAACAATATCAAAATATTTGTTTTAAAGATTATCAAGCATGTTTGGCTATTATAAGGCAAAACTCTATCCTTCGGTTTGTGTTGCATTATGTGATGGGAACCGAGTCTGATAATAGCTTCATTTTTCAAAAGCATGAAGTTCCAAGTTTGAATCTTGGTTGATGATTGAATGATATGGGTTATGGTTGGTTATCTAGTTATTTGATTTAATAAATCTAAATATGAAGTTGAAACTATTTTAGTTTTCTAGTTTTGACGAACAAGTATTTATGTAGAGGAAATTCGTTCCATGTTAAACGGCTTGGTCCCATGATATGCCTAACTTAAAATGAAGTCAAGGATTACTTTTTTAGTTCTCACATCGGTCCCATGTCTGACTTGGAGTTTATTTTTTCCCACCTAAACTCTGAATACCCATAATTTTCCACACATGCAGCTACTAGTTTTGGTTTTGTACATACTTAGAGTTAGATTATGGATTGAAGCTTAGAGTTGTGTCCAGAGCATTATAAGTCTTCCACTTAGAGTTATGTATTTGTACTTCGGACGTGCATTGTTGTAATTTATTATATTCTGATATATATTCTTGTACTCTGATATAATATTTTAATGATGTTAATGAAAAGTCTTATGTTTCTATCTGATTTGTTGTATATGCAAAGTTAATGTCTCGAGGGTTTTGCCAATATTGATCGGACTTGTGTAGTTTATAGTCGATTCGAAAGGCAACAATTTTCAGGGAATTACATCTGGTATCAGAGCTTTGGTTTATACAGAGCTTTGGGGTACGACTTGTTAGAATGAAATGAAAGACTCATCATAGGTAGGATTAGTAACATCCAATAAAAGAAGACTCATTAGAGATGGGATCAGTAGTATCCTAGGATGAGTGACTCATTAGAGATAGGGTTAGTAATACCCTAGAATGATTTTGAAGCATATTATGTGTAAAAGTGAACTTGATTTTGAAAGATTAACTTATAATAGGAGTTTGATTGTTTATTTGACGTTGAAAATTAGACTATCGAGTATAAGAAGATTTTGAATATACACGTAATTAACGTATATTCAAAGTCTCAAATATACTAGGTAGATATATAATCACATTCTAGTCCCTTGAGGTTGATTCTGGCAATTGATGCATCATCATCAGTCGTTATTTTCGAGTTTTGAAAGTCGGACGACTATATAATTCCAATTGAAACGTCGAGGGATACTCAAACACATTTGAATAAGTGCTTGAAAATGATATGAGATTTAAATTTAACTAATACGAGTTAAATCGGTCGGAAGGATAGTAGTGAACCAAACGAACTAAAATTTAACTAAGTAAAGTTAAATAGATTGGAACGAGAAAACCAATATAAGAACGGAAAATAAGTTAAGATGAGTCAAATTTACCGTTAATTGTTAAATTGAATTAGAAATTAGTTGGAATTGGATATATATATATATATATATATATTGGACATGTTATTGTTTGGAAGTTAAGAAGAGGAATAAAATTGAATGGCCTACACCAAGGTACATATTTACTGTATTGATTGGGTTTGATGATTTTATGAGCCCATTGGCAAGCGGTTTGGCTTTTCTTATTGATTGATGAGGGCCTAGGGAGGTGAGTTGTGGTTTTACTGATAGGGATGTACAACGGAGGTTATGGCGAAATGTTTTGAAAATTTAAGACGTTAGTCAAATTTCGAGGAATTAGGAAAGTTCTTAGAAACTGAAACATTAAATAACTAGAGTTAGAACGAAGGTTGAGTTAGTTAAGTAAATGATGTTCAGTTCTGTCTTTTATTTCGGGGACGAAATCCTTTTAAGTTGGGGAGAATGTAACAACCTAGATTTTAATAAGAAATATTTAATGGATATTAAATATTTAATCCTATATATTTTAAGAAATAACGACTTTAAATTTATATAACTCAAATTAAAATAAGTTTGAACATATAATTTATGATATAATAAAAAAAACAAGCTCATAATTAACATCGCGGTAGTTTGTAATATTACGTTTTGAACTTTAAATGATTGTACAGAATTCAATATAAGTCATAATTTGTTGAAACAAGAAATGTTAGTATCCATTTAACTATATCATTCTAATAAAGGTGAAAAATAAAGATTTCGTCGTATAGATTGTACGTTATGTCCATATCAAATTTCGAAATAGTCACTATGGAATAAGTTAATATTTTATCGATTTATTAAATATATAAATAGGATTTATATATATAATATAAATACCTTTTAACTCAAAATTAGTAAATATTAAATTGAATGTTATATACAATCCCACTTGGATATTATAGGATAATAATAATTAGTTATAATTGAATAGTTTTGGAATTTAATAATACTATAATAATATTATATAGGCCTTAAAAAGAGGTTTTAATTTAAAGGACAAACTTATTAAAAAATTCAGTTAAAAAAATGAGAAGTTCGGTTATTAGGGAGAAAGACACTTTTTAGTGTAAAAGGGGAATTCAGGGGCCCGCTGTCATTTTCTCTTTTACATTAAAAGGTGGTCTTATGGCTAAATTCCAAACTTTCCATCTTTTTCACTTAATTTTTTGTTAAGTTTGTCCTTTAGCTTATTTTCCACCCTTAAAAATAGCCATTTTGCAAGCTACCTATGTTTTTGATGAAACCAATTTTGTTGGATTCAGAATGGTAAATTATGTAAGATTCCAAATTTCACGCCAATTGGAGTTATTTTGTGGTCGTGCGAGGTATAGACATTCTATGTAAATAATCGATCAATAATTCAAGCTCGAACTAGTGCCAGTTGAGCAAATGGGCTCAAAATTCGACGAAACAAGTTTCATTAGGACCGTAATGGTAAACCATATGTGTACCAATTTTCACCCCAAACGGATTTTGTGTGTGCCCATGCGAATTTTTAAATGACGATCGGAGACATCTGTTGAATAAGAATCTATAAACTAATACACAAAACTTCACGTGCAAGCTACCGTCTACCCTATAAGTACATCCCTACACCCCAAACCCATCCCATTTCCTCCTCCTTCACATTTTGCAATCTAGTCCCTCTCCCTTTCATAATTTTCATCTCCCAACCTATTAGGAATTAGCCAAAGGCTCAACAAGAAAGTTGAAGTGTACGTTAAGGGCTATTTGCTACAAAAATTTAGGAGCGAACGGGTGTTGGAGTTCGCTGGAATCTCATATCTATGGTGATGGGGCAGGTTTGGGTTTAGGTGATTTTGCGACCAAGCCGTCGAGAGTTGGACGAATTGCCCAACTAGGAAGTTTCAGTGAACACGTTTTCACTTTCTCCGATCAAACGAGGAAGTTTCAACGACAACCCAAACTAGAAAAATGTACAGGGTGGCAAGGTCTTGTTGCATGTCAAATTTGGTGACAAGCCATTATGTGTGGTGGCCGGATTTTTGCCTAATGTGGGGTCTGATCGTGGGTGAATTTCTCGGTGGTGGCACGGTTATGGCAAGGCGGCGGTCAACATGGCAGCGTGGGGGTGGGGGCTTTCCGGAAGTGGGCCCAGGACGACGGGGTAAGGCCTGTGGGCTGCGCGTTGAGGGTTTAGGGGATAAGAGCTGGTGAACGACACGTTGGAGAGGAAGATGAGTATAAATGTTATTTAATTGATTTATTTCAATGATTATTCAATATTTTTATATTAATATCTTGATCATACGAACTTAGAATCGTGCGAAACTAGATTCATCGGAATCGTGGAGTCAAGAGCTTCACAACGAAATTGATTTGGTCAAATTTAGACCAAATTGGAATTTTAGGGTAAACTAAACCCATGTTTAATTTAATCCAAAAAGAAATTATTATAATAACGATCAGAAATCAATGTGAGAACTCTTATCGCACATTAGTGAACTAATTTAGTTAGAAAAATTAATGATGTTTTGATAAATAGTTATGTGATGGAATATTTGATGCTAAATAGTAAGAAACATTGAACCGAAATAGACTAGTTAACTATTAACTATATATTGGTTAATGTTTGTAAAGTAGTTTGAAATATATAATAACTTGTGGTAGTTTATATGAGTTCATATTATGATATGGAAATGTTTGGGTTAGAAAAGATTGGATATTTATGTGAGTATATATTGTCACTTGCATATATGACTTATAAAACTGAATTTGTGGACATTGTAATGGATTGAATCTTAAATGGTCATTGAAATAGAAATTGACTTGATTGTGGTTATTAGATATGGGTATGAACCCATTTGATATTGAATACATATGTTAGTTGATGATTTATTTTACGGTTAATTTGTTGATTGACAAAACCACATAAGCGTTAACTAGTTTAAGGCTTATATGGTATGGATTATATCACAATAGCTGTGATTAAATGTTATCATGGTTATTGATAATATGGTATGTGATTACCATAGTTGATATGGCCAAAAATTATAATTATTGGCTCATTGATTGAATGTCCATTCATTTAATTGATTTTTAATGAATATTTTATTAATAAAATAATAGGAGAAAAATAAAATCAAAATTTGATGTCCAATTTTGGATGGATGTAAATTATAATTCATTACGATGAATATTCGTAAAAAGAAGAAATTGATATGAAATAAGTTTCACATATATAAGGTCTATTCAAGTTTTTATTTTAAAATGAATAGTAACAAGAAAAAGTGAAGTTCGGCTAGAGTATCTAGGAAAGGTTTTAAAAGAATTTTCTGTTCAAAACTTTCTTATTTTTTTTTATAATGGATGTAAAGAAAAATTGGATTCAAAATAATGAAGTTTGAAAAATAATATTATTTTAATAATAAAATAATATTATAATAGTCATTTAATGGAAATATTTGAACTGGAAGTAAAATATTGAAAATATGGTTTACAGTAATTATTAGAAAATTAATAAACTATTTTTGAAGTAATTTGATTTTATTTTGATATAAAATCGGAGTTTGGTTTGAATAGAATTCGGCGCACAACGACAATACACGAATTTCGACCACTGACATACTGGGAGATCCGACCACCGGATTCTCCAGAAATAGAAACCATTGGGTATGAAATGATAAGAGAATTCAAATGAGTATAATAACTTTAAAATCCAATGGTTGGATCTAGAGGTAAGCTCAAATCAATTTTGAATAAAACAACGCTACAACCATTAATGGCCTGAAAATGGATTTTAATAAAAGGAACTATTTTTAAATTAATAAAAATTAGGAAAAATTATGATAAATCATAATAAAAGATTTAAATGTGATTTAAAAAATAAATAGGAAATTTTCAGACTGTATTTTTGGATATTTGCGTTTTCAACCTAATTGGTTGAAAACAATAAAAACAATGTTTAGTAAATTTAAGTGGAATAAACTTAAATTAGTTGGTTTATCAAATATAACCATGATTAGAAAGAGCTATTTAGATAAAAAAAATTGATTCAAAAAAGATTTCCAATTTGAATAAAAAAGGGATTCGGGTAGCAATGATCTTCAGATATTTGGTATCGCTTATCGTTGTGCAAACATTTACTATAACAAGGAATTTGGAAGATGTTTTCCATCTTTATTCCACTTATAATATTCGTTGATTATGGAAATTGGTGTAGAATATAAGTTGATATAATCCTATCATAATTCTTATATTTAATATCAATAAATTAGGGGTTTATTTTAAATAATGTTTTAAGTAACGTTTGTTCTTTATCCCAGTTAAAAGAGAAGATTATTTCTCAAGATTAGTTGGAAAGAAATCTTTATCAAATTTGATTATAAAGGTTTGAATAGAAGAACATTCCCAAAATGGAATAAGACTTAGAACATCTAGTATTTCTTAATTGATTTGAAAAATAGAAGAATATTCCCAAAATGGAATAAGACTTAGGACATCTTGTATATCTTAATTGATTTGAAAGACGTGATAGTTATTCTGATTTTGGAAGCCTAAGAGCTTAACCAAATGTGTTAACAGAATAGTGAAGATGATTTTAGAAGCCTAACAGCTTAACCAAACATATTAATAGAATTGAATATATGATTTTGGTAGCTTAAGTAGCTAACCAAATGTGTTAATAGAATTGAATAGATGATTTTTGGAAGCAAAAATAGCTTAACCAAATGTGGAAATAAGATATAATCTTATTAAAGGAGACTTAATTGGTGTGATAATAATCTGAAAAGGATTTAGCGCTAATTATTTCATAAAGACGGGTTTTAACCCACTTCGAATAATTATATGATGATTAAAAGTCAATGATGGTGGAAGATCGAAAACATTCACATTGAATGGACTGCTTGCTGATGCCTTAGGTAGCTCTATTTATAGGGTTATAGTGGAAGTAGTATGAACATACTTGTTGATTATCTTGATGTGCATCGGCCTCTCTCCATAGTTGGACGAGGAATAAGGGGCCTTTGGTTTCGTTTAAACCAAGAACAAACCAATAAATGAAAAGTGTGTCTGGCGTTTTTTTTACAACCTAACCGAATGATATCTATTGATATTATATCAGTTGGTGGCGAAGGATTTATTCTCTTAGCTTAACACCCTCCTCTGAGACTTATGTACTTGGAGGGATATATATTAATAGACACTGATCATATGATTTGAATTGACGATGTGGCATGCTGAGTGCAGCTGGTAGATAGATCATGGCTACTATTGAAAAGTAGAGCTTTGTGGACGTGACTCTAGGACCTCACATCCCAGAACGAGCCTAAAACATGATAGTGGATAGCATAGATATGGGATAACGTTCGCTTTTAGCCAAATATTGTTGCAATGATATGGATCCCAGGCAAATTCACTCATGTGGATGATAGTTGAGGCACCTCAAATGTTGGTCAAGTGGGACCAAGATGACGGTCAAATACGACTAGGGGAACGTTAAGTTCAGGTAAGATTCCAATCAGCCGTGTTTAGTGTTGCCATCTCTACCGCTCCGAGGAATCGATAGTCAACTCTTGGGACATTTTCTACAGTGTTCCGAATACGATTAAGAAAGGTCATTTGCCTTGGTTCATAGTCGGAATCCAATTTCCAATACAAGACTTTGTGTTTTTAGTTGTATACTATATAGCCAACATAATGGGATAGTGCATTATGCGAGCTAGAATTGATACATTTACTTTTGAAAGTGATTTCCATACCTAGACGTTAATAATAGTTCCAAAATATTTGTTTTAAAAAATATCAAGCATGTTTGGCTATTATAAGGTAAAACTCTATCCTTCGGTTTGCATTGCATTGTGTGATGGTACTTGTGTCTTATAATAGCTTCATTTTTCAAAAGCATGAATTTTGAAGTTTGAGTCTAGGTTGATGATTGTATGATATGGGTTATGGTTGGTTATCTAGTTATTTGATTTGATAAATCTAAATATAAAGATGAAACTATTTTAGTTTTATAATTTTGATGAATAGGTATTCGTGTGGAGGAAACTTGTTCCGTGTTATACGGCATGGTCCTATGATACGCCTAACTTTAAATAACGTTAAGAACAACTTTTTTAGTTCTCACACTAGTCACATGACTGACTCGGAGTTTACTATTTCCCACCTAAACTCTGGATGTCCATAATTTTCCACATGGGCGGCTAGTAGTTTTGGTTTTGCAGATACTTAGAGCAGGATTCTGGATTAAAGCTTAGAGCTGTGTCCAGAATATTATTAGTCTTCCATTGAGAGTTATGTATTTATATTTCTGTTGTGCATTGTTGTAATTTATTATACTCATATATATGTTCTTGTAATATGATGTAGCATTTTAATGATGTTAATGAAGAACCTTCTATTTTTGTCTGATGTTTTGTATGCCCAAATTTAATGTCTCGAGGGTTCTGCATTTTTGGGTCGGACTTGTATGGTTTATCGTCGATTCGAAAGGCGAGAATTTTCGGGCCATTACTTTTGCTCTGATACCATTTGTAACACCCACCCCGAGACCCACCTTAATAAAGAGCGTTAACATGTAATATCGTCTATTAGAGTGGATAATAGGGCCGGTTAGGGTTGACCATTCATAATTTCGTATTAGACGAGTATCGAATACATCGATTGGGTGTATAAATTCTTGTTTCCTTACTTTAAGTGGACTGACATACATAATACATCTAACATAAAATTACAATGACTAAATATTATATTCATAACAAATTATAATACATCACAAACAACATAACACAAACAACATATCACAGAATAAAATACATATAAATACTATAGCAGAATACAACAGATACATATGCTACAAACACGAATGGTTTCAAATAACATACCTAAATACAACATTTCCTAATAAACGATAGACAATGACTAAAATACTTCAAATACAAAATAGCTTCAGGTGAGGTAATCCAAAAGTGTAACTACATGACCCAAACCAACGAATAGCTAAACCTGAAACAACTCGGTCTGATCCGAGTATTACATACACGGACCAGTCAAGCTTAAACATATCTATTATAATACAACAAGTGAATATGAAGTTATAGATAATAATTTCTTTTGACACAAAAAGGAATTATATAAACCCAAGACAACAATTAATTCCTGAGATAAGTAAGGCTTAAACAACCTATGAGATTCCAAGGATATTATAAACAATCGCCATGAGGGATTTTATTTCCACCAAAAAGGTGCCAAGTTTCAAGCAAAGAACAAAGTATTAAATCAATAGATAATATCAAAAATAAAACAAAACATTATATAAGCTCATATAAGAGATTATTTGTAATGACCTAAAATTTTAACCGTTAAGTTTGAACAATTAAATTTGGTTTTAAATGTTGAATTATAATTATAGAAGGATTTATAATAAGGAATTCATTATTAAACGAAGTTTGGACATATAATTTATGTTTAATTTAAAAACGAGCTCTTAACGTCATGGTAGTTCGTAATATGACATTTTAAACTTCAATTGAATGTACAAAATCCAATATAAGTCAGAATTCTTTGAAACAAGAATCGTCCGAATCTTTTTTATTTCTGTTTTCTAATGAAAGAGGAAAATGGACATTTCATATATAGATCATAAGTTATGTTAAAATTAAATTTTTAGAAAGTCGCTATTGAATCGTTCACAAACGATAACGTTTTATTCAATAAAATAAACAGGATTTTTAATAAATTTAATAGCGTTATCTGGGATTTGATTAAAAAATGTAATCAAAATGTGTGATCCTCTAAAAAGAAGAGAACACACATGTGCGCGTGCACACATGCGCGCATACACACATATGTATATATTTATGTATGTATGTAATAGTCAACAATAACTGCCAGGTAACCAATAGTACATACCCAACTCAGACTAGGACTATATGTATAAGAGGTAGCTAGATGAGCTTCGGATAAACCACTGCCCATAGTACATCAAAATAAAGTTCTGGCAAGGACACCAACACATTATGAAGTATGTCTAGTCCTACATAATATAATAGTCTCTCCAAAAAAATACAACCCAAAAAATACATATGAACATAACACTATAATCAAAGAAAGGACTCTCCAGAACTGCTCCCCGATAAGCTCCACAACTAAAATCAACCTACTTGTATCCTGATAAATACTAAACAAAACATAAGCAAACAACACACACACACACAGATATATATATATATATATGTGTGTATAATATAATATAATATAATATATATACATATACATATATGTGGATAAAATAACACCATAGGATAGTAAGAAACAACTATAATAATCATTAAAATTAGATATCAATAACAAACGCAGATTCTATTATAACTAAAATACTTATTAATCGTAATAAACAAATTCAAATAACTTTAACTGTAAACCTTTCAAACTTAGGATCCTGAATCATCTTATAACGAGGGTAATGCATCCAATCTAAACAAAAAGTTACGATCTTAATAATTAGTTTATCTATAGTGATAGAATTTGAATAAAGAATTCTTTGATTTCTATAAAACCAAATAAATCAACTTATAATAGTTACTAAAGTATCTAGCACATATCTATAATAGAAATTAAAATCAAATCTAAAACAATTCCAATAGCAATTCCTAAAATTATTTGAACAGTTAAAAACAAAAATTCTTAAAACCATATTTAAAATATAGAAAGTATTAACATAAGAAAAAAATAAATGATTAACACTTTCATCAAAATGACTACAAAAACAACATTTAGAGTTAAAAATAATATTTTTCTTTCTTAATTACTCTACAATATCTAGTTTCTTATGTATAATTAGCCAGATATGAAATTAAGCTTTACGTAGAGCATTAGCCTTCCAAATATATTCGAATTTTAAAATCGAAATACCTGTAAAATTAAGGAACTTATACATAGACTTAGAAGAGTAATTCAAACTCTTATCACGTCCCCGATAAATGCTATCAGAATTATTACCAATATGATACATTGACAGCTTAGTTTGTAATAAGGTAAATTTCGTATACATAAAGCAATATTCTCAAATGTAAATTCCCATGGGGATCTAAACTTTCTCTATAAACATCCTTAATCAAGGCGTTCTTCTCAAAATGTTCTTTAACTTCAATTTTTAGGGGCACTCGAGTAATCCAAGAATCATGCCAAAAAAAATGTAATATATCCCGAATGGGCAATCAAATTAAAATCTAAGTTAAAAAAAATCAAAACATCTCAAAATGGAATTCCAAAAAGAAAATAGTCTATTGGTCCAAATATAATTAGTAATTTTTGCTGTTGGAATATAATGGAAGTTAATAGAATTTTAAAATAATTAATTTAATATTGATTGGCAGAAAAGTGAATTTTATATTAAATTAATCAAGTTAAAAATAGCCAATTCTGAAATAATCACAAATCTTAGCGAAATTTGTTTCATTGGATCCATAACGTTTAATTATTGTATGAAAATAAATTGTGTGGCAATCTGATGTCGTACGTGACATTAATAGCCATAAACGCACAACTACTTTACATAGCAGTTAATTAAATAAATTTAATTTATATTAGAAGGAATTTTTATGTAATTTGAGCTAACGATCGAATTAAGGCACAAGACCTGTTCCATTGAATTTGTATTGATGTTTAGAGTCAAGATAGGTATATTTGTTATTATTGGAGGCCGGTTAATTTGGAGTCCAAAATAGCTTCGTTTCCGTATAGAATATCGTTCTAGAAGAACAGTCTTGAAACGACCTGAAATCCCCCGATCTCCGAAAAGACAGGAAACAACGGACTGCTTTGAGAACATGACGTATCAGAACATAAACACAAGAACATTTCATTTGCTATTACAACAATATTACATCAGAGTTGTAATGGCCCGAATTTCCATACCCTTTGAGTCGACTAATCACACCACACGTCCAACCCAAATTGCACAGAAATACAAATCAATATTAGAATGAAGTTAGAGGATGAGAAATAGAAAGAAAGAAAGGTTAGAATAGAAAATAACGAAGGACACAAATCTCACAGTGAAACGAATAAAATATATTAAATAACATAACTTTGGAAATACAAATCAGTAACTGTATATACATACCATCATCAGAGCACGATAGTTATTCCTGGAACAGTAATAAACACTTGTTTCCTGATACAACATGGAACACAGCGGGAATATATGATAGTCTATAGCTAACTGGTGAAGCCTTCTGCTTCAAGCTCCTCCAAGTGAATCTGTAAAACCCCGATTACTTGACTGCCCGTACAAATTTGGGCACCCAAGAGTTTAGGGAAAATAAAACAAAATAAACTCTGGGTCAGTCATCGGACCGGTGTGAGTAAAATCAAACCATTGGTTTAACTTTTTTTAAAAATCCTTTCGAAAGAAAAGATAATCATAAGACCGATCCACACATAAACACGGATGGTTTTTACATTACGATAACCCAAAACATTTCGATATCAAAATCTGGTGATATTATAATAATGTCTAAATCAAATAAATAGAATCTAGTAGAACGCTTGCATCTCACTCCCCACATATAATATAAAATCAAAAACCGCAAGGCACTTATTGGAGATTTGATTTCCAACATGACAAGGTATGGAACCACCTTCCGATAGTGTATCTCTAGAGGGTAATACACTGGGTTCAACAAGAACATCTTGCAACCCGGCCCACACATGACCGACTACTCATTTCGCCTGAGTGTATCGAATGTATATCACCAACAGTTGGGATCAACAACCGTTTCCCGAAAGGTACAACATCGATAGATTAAAGAAACAATTGGAATTTCTCTAGATAGGTGATTATACATCCTAATGGATCGACCCACATAGACATGCTATCTGCCTGATTTTTGTCAATTTCCGGTTATGAGGCTTGAGGTTTGAATTATCTTCCAGAACATCTAGCCACCATTCAATTTGAATAGCACAACGTCAGATCCATCTGAACTCACTAATTGATTCCCACAAAAATACTCAGATTGTTAGGCTAAAGAAGTTTCCCTTCTTTGCCACCAACTTCGTATGTTTGAAGGAATCAACGTACGTAATCCCTTCGGAAATACTCTGTCAGACACTCGTCCATACAAGTTGTCCTAGGTCTGGACAAACCGAAGGCACCGTTTTATTAATCCATCTTGGGCAATTTCTACCTAGGGTTATCAGAACAGCCCTTGCATTTTACTCCGTCTTCAATTATCTTCCGCATAAGTTGATTCATAACACTTATACCAATACGGAGTGGTTTTCAGATATTAAATCCGATCCCGGTCTCTCCATATTGACAACAGAGGTATAAAATAAATCAAAACTTTGATAGTCGGTGATTTAACTATCAAAGAAACATCCATACAATCAACGGTCCTATTTCCAAATGGAAATTCTACCGATCAACCATCAAACAACATTGGACCCCTTTTAAATTGCTTCCTGATTATATTATCATTCCAAATTCTCATTTCCCATCTTCTTATTTCTTTTCAAAGCTTAATTGTCTTTCTCGATTCTTAGCAAAAAAATTCTCCAATATCCTAATTTCCTTTATTCAATAAAATATCTCTTATTCGAGTTAGAACATTTGTATATATCCACGAATCCTTATTTTCTATATTCAAAAATTATACATTTATTAATATCGAAAAAACGTTCCCATTTTCTAAATTCCCCATTTACCAATTTATTTCATTTTCTATGCGTAGATAATATCTCTCATTTTATTTGGGGAATGTTTCAAAATTCTTCAAATTAACCCGATGTTATAAAACATTGTGATTCTAACTCAAATCGTTAATCATTTATTTACTAAACATATTGCTAACCAATCTTCATTATCGAACCTTAACCATTTCTACATCAATCATGAAGTCAATCAAGTTGGGGTATAATTACCTCTCAGACCTTAATTGAACAACATTCTTAACTTTGAAATAGTCAAATCTCACAGCTTCACACAAAACATCGCTTACGTGACTTTCAGATTCAATCTAAAAACACACTTCTTTTACAGGAAAACATTGATTATAACGGTAGCGTTATAATCGCTGTTTCCAAATATTTGAACACACTTCTAGGGCCTGTGTAATTCAAACACAACATAAATAATCATGGATTATATCACATCATATAACATAACAAATGAAAACAGTAATAAAATTGTTGAGGAATCCAGTTGGATCCCTCCAACCTGTTTCCCTGCATCCATAGATATTAATTAACATAAATAACATCCGCAATAGTAATTTCACATCCTATATGAAATACATGGTGAACGGAATTATTTAACGATCAATGATATAGCTATATCAATCAATTTCAACTAATTTATCAACCATTCATCCAAACAACCATCCCAAAGTATAAAATATTGTAAATAAATTTAAAACTCATTTATATAAAAATATAAGCGAGTCAAAGTTAATGAGTTTACTCACCTTGTTTTGCAGTTGTCGGTTCTGCTTTTATTTCATTTAAATTGAAACAAGCATTTAACTTTTCTATGTGATACCGGTAGCTTTGTCCTGCACCACATTAGCTCCACATGTCGGTCTCGTCGTCATGATTCCAACATATCCGGTCGTGTTCCGTCCTGTTCACGAATGAACGATATATTCACGTTACAATATTTGACTTAATTAAACATTATCAACGATAAATCCTGAAATTAATTAATAACCTTAATCATGTTCTAACTGCCGTAAATCCCATTCCTCAACGTCTTCTTCTCGATCAAATTCATTGTTCCAACTCCCCATCACCAAATCTTTGACCAGACCTCCCTACTACCCTGTCCACTGCTACTGACCAACCCTTAAACCATGTTTAAAAATCCTTGATCGCGGTTGATATAAATACCGCTTCTTCACCCTTCAGTAACCAACATTGTTGCCTACTTCTCACAATTATTCCCCAAATTTGACAGTATCACCTTCACCCATATTTCCTTATCATACTCCATCCCTCCATTACCACCCTCACCTCAGATAACGTTCTACAGCGTGCCCGAATCCAAAGTTGCTGCATTCCACTCCACACTGGAAACTGACCACTGCAGACATCCCTGAGTCCGTCCTTCCAATTGCAGTCAACCAACATGGTATCCCCAAAACCCATCTGCACTTCTATACCAAAATATGAAGCTCTCGATCACCAGAATCATACTGAAACCATGCAAGGCATGCATCAGAATCCCCTTAAATTACTATCAGCAAAACAATGACATGATCCCTTTATAAAACAACCCATCTTTCCCTCCTATCCAATTTTCTTCCTGATTATATATACTGCTCCAACTGTCGTGCATTCTTCCCTTCCATCCAAACCAAACAACAGACTTTCATTCAATTATGAAACAGTAACTGTGACGGCCTGGAATTTCGCTCGATCCGAATCAGTCGTTAAACCGATCTAGACCGCTCGAAACCCCTGACTGTTGAGAACAGGACAAATCAGAACGCAAACAGAAGAACACTTCATTGTATATTATAACAGTGCATCAGATTACAAGAATATACAGAGTATAAACAAATAAATATTACACAGAAATATCAGAGATTACAATAAATTACATAGCAGCGGAAAATAATACAAAGCACAACTGAAGGTGATATACGGATACAGAGCTTTCCGGATATCATTCCAGCTGTAAACCAGGATCCTGTGAATATAAATCTGCAAAACCAAAACTACTAGCTGCCCGTGCGGAAAATAGGGGCACCCAGAGTTTAGGTTAAAACAATAAACTCCAGGTCAGTCATGTGACTGGTGTGAGAACTAAAACAGTTATTTAAAACTTTGCTTTTAAAAGAAAGTAATTCAAGGGACCACGCCGTAAAACACGGAACGGGTTTCCTCCCAAGAATACCAGTGCATAGAATAAACAACGCAATGCTTTTTCGAAAAATGAAGCTATTATAAGACCCAGGTCCTATCATACAATGCAACGCAAGCCGGGGGATAGGGTTTTCCCTTATAATAGCCAAACATGCTTGGTACGCTTAAAACAAATCATTTGATACTATAATAAGTGTATAGTGTCAAAACATTTCAATCATAAATATAAATCATAGACGGCATAGTATCCCATGCTACTATGTCGCCATACTAGGCTCTACAAATAAAGCCGAAATACACGTATTGGAAATTGGATTTCCGTCATGAGTCGAGGCAAGGGGCAAGCTCCTCTCCGCGTTCGAGACACTCTAGCAAATGCTCAGGACTACGCACACTGGGTAACCCTTGGATCGGTTGGGCCGGTCCTCACTTACGTTAGAGGATTGGCAATTCCTGAACACACGTTTCCCGGTCCTTACAGACCTATATCGAGGCGCCTCATTCCAACAACCACAAAGGTGAAAAGTATATAAATGTCAGGGCTGGTAAGTCACTGACACCACCAAAGCTAGAAAGAAACGTCGTGCTCTCCCAACGGCCCGTATCCCGTTTTTAACTCATACCGAGGTGTGAGGCTCGCGAATACACGCTACACACAAAGCTGCCACGTAGGCGTGCTTTGATCATCAACCACAAGACTTTGCTTTTCAACAGAAGCCTTGATCTATGCAACTCAGCATGCCACACAGGCAATTCATGCCATGCGATTGATATCTATCGATATATAACCTCTGAGCTCGTACGTCTCAGAGAAGGGCGTTAAGCAAGAGAATAAATTCTCCGCCGCCAAGCAGATATATATTTAATAGAAATCAATCAACACAGAATAAAATCCAATGTCAGACACACAATCCATTTACAAGTCCGTTCTGGGTCTGAACGAAACCGGAGGCACTTTCCTCGCATATCCATCCATCTCCAGGTACGTCTGGACGACCACCAACTATTTCCATCCTCTTGGGTGTACTGCCCAATCAGGATCGTCAGTAATTACCCAAACGATGTGAAAACTTCCGGTCTTCGACCACCGTCTTCATCTTCGACATATCGTCGAATCGGTTACTCAGAATGGGTGTAAACCCGGACTTTCCGAACAACCCGCGTATATTAAGAACAAATGTTACACAAACACAACATACGCCTCATTCCAATTCATTAGTCACTAACCGCAAATTAGCAAGAGAACAATTTCCCAAACATTAACCCCGAAGGCCGAAACCAACATCAGATCAATACCCAGGAAACCATTCTTCTTAGCCAACCTACAGCTAGTTTCTAAATTCCACATTCTTTGGGAAATGTTCCCATTAATTTTATCCAAGATAAATTCTTTAAAATTTATCCTGAAATCTTCCTTTGGATGACATTTAAAACCAAATTATGGTTTTTCCAACTAGTCGAGATTAGCGAACCGTAACGAAGTAGTTATTTATTTTATTTCCCAATCCCAACCTATTCATCCCATGAAGCAAAACTGGTAATACTCCATATCTAACACCATAGTGTTATCGGTAAAATCAATTACCATTTCACGTTCAAATCTAATTAAAGATTTAACTATCGCTTTGGAGCAAAACTGGGGATACTCCATTCTCGCTCATTTTCTAAATTTGGCAATTTAGATTATCAATTCAAATTTCAATCTATTTGCAGATTCATTAAAACTCCTTTTACTGGGTTAAAGAACTAGGTGTTATTTAAAACACAGTTCACGACAAACCCATCTCAAATTTAATCAAATATATTAGAAATTCGATTATTTAAAACCCCTTTTTAAATCTAATTCATTTATTTAAAAATGATTGGGTTTTAAATTTAGTTCAAAACTAGTTCATTTCGATAAAAATCTATTTTTATCTTTTCAAGTATGGAGTTTTTCATCCCAATTCTTTCTAAATCATTTCTTATGATTTTACACAAATTATTACTATTTTTAATAATTTTATCAAGGCTCGTACAGTCGATTTCCATCAATGGCCCTCGAACTGCACTTACAACGACCTTTTTCAAATTTGATTTGGACATAATTCCAAATCCAACCGTTAGATTTCAAATTTCTAACATTCATTAGAAAGCTCTTTTCGATACGAACCCAACGGTTCCGGTTTTAGGAGAATCCGACGGTCGGATCTCCCGTAATGTCCGTTTGAAATCAATGGTCGAAATTCGCGAACTGCCGCGGCGCGGCGCGTTCTATTCAGGCCATTATATTATATATATAATATATATAATATATATTTCGTCGATTCCTATCTAAAACGAATTATATATATAGTTTTGAAATCGTTTCAAAAGAAATTTCAACTTCCATTTCAATTCAAATCAAAATTGAATTCTTCTTTATAAATTCGTTTTAAAAATCATTTCTATTCAATTCGAATTTCAATTCAATTTGAATTCATTTCACTTCATTTTAAATTCAATTCGAATTCGTTTTTTCAATTCAATTCAATTCAATTCAAATTGGTTTTCTATTCGATTCAAATTCATTTTCTATTCAAATTAACTTCGTTTCGTTTTCTATTTGAATCAAGTTCATTATATATTCAATTTGAAACCAAATTGGTTTTCTATTCCATTCAATTCGAAATCGTTATACATTCAATTCAAATCGAAATCGTTATATATTCAATTCATTTCGAAATCGTTATATATTCAATTCATTTCGAAATCGTTATATATTCAATTCATTTCGAAATCGTTATATATTCAATTCATTTCGAAATCGTTATATATTCAATTCATTTCGAAATCGTTATATATTCAATTCATTTCGAAATCGTTATATATTCAATTCATTTCGAAATCGTTATATATTCAATTCATTTCGAAATCGTTATAAATATCGTTCGCATCAAAATGGCGCATCACTATTCAACACGGCTTTATATATTCTATTTCAAATATTTCTTTTTGTCAACACACGACTAATCTCAACGAATGAGTACCGTCCGTGTGTGACTATTTTTGTTAAAATATTTCGTTCAACACATGACTAATATCAACGGATGAATATAGTCAACACATGAACCGTTATTTCATATTGATAAAGATATAAATTTTATTATAAAAATATTTCGTTCAACACATGACTAATATCAACGGATGAGTATAGTCAACACATGAACCTTTATTTTATATTGATAAAGATATAAATTTTATTATAAAAATAATTCGTTCAACACATGACTAATATCAACGGATGAATATAGTCAACACGTGAACCTTTATTTTATATTGTTTATTTTTCAAATTGGAATGAGGCACAATCAATCACCATATAACGTTAATTATATGGATTTTCATACAACACATGTATTTAATAGCATTGAAAATAATCAACCATCAACCAAAGTGCACTACACTGTATAAGCATCAAATATAGATATCTAACGCTTATAACAGCCTGTCAATCAATCGATCGACATATTTAATCAGTCAGGATGAGTGAACTTTAAATTTCACCCCAACACCCGTGTGGGGTTTCAAACAATCAAACACAGATTTTATTTGTGCAGTTGGGCGATGTGTAAAATTTATCGACCCAATCAATATCAGTCAAATAGGTGTACATAAACAAACCGTCCGGTTTGTAAATGAATATTTATTTATTCTCATTCACGTTAAAAATTATATTTTTAACGATAAAACATTTTATTTCAACATATGGATTTCTATTCAGTTCATTTATTCAATAAAAATGATATTTTTATTTTTCTAATATATTTTTAGAAAATTTCGGCGGCATAACGGCACGATACTAGAAACGGGACAAGGTCCAGCCTTATCCCCGGTCTAGTGAAGGCCCACGCCATTCACACATCAATCAAATTCACTTTCGTTATGCAAACCACAAAATTTGGAGTAAGGGTCTAACCTAGCCTTACTCCTTCGCCTTATAACGGCGCACGTCTAATCCTAATCAATTTATCGATTCGATTTTTCACACCTCAAACCACATTCAAACCAATATCGCAAACAATCACCAAACAGTCAAACAAACAAGTCCATGGTCTGTGGACGATTGTGTCGGGTGCTACTAAGCACCGTCTGCATCCTAGTATATATATAACTAGAAAAATTAAATTGAAAGGTGAGAAGTTCTCACTTATAGCTATCCAGCTCCACGGCACTTCATTGATAGGAATCTTCATCGCTATGGCATCTTCGTCAGCTTCGTCGTCCGTAGCCACTACATATATAAAAATCGAATTTTTACCTTGCTATTCAATATTTAAAAATCATATTTTTATTTCGAAGGTCCATATATAAAAATCAAATTTTTAGTTCAGAGTTCAATATATAAAAATCGAATTTTTACTTTAAAGTTCAATATATAAAAATCGACTTTTCTATCGCTATGTCAAATAGATAAAAATTATATTTTTATCACGCTATTTTCCACATAAAGATTTCGCCTTTATAAAAAAATAAAGTTTTCGCCTTTATAAAAATAAAGTTTTCGCCTTTATAAAAATAAAGTTTTCGCCTTTATAAAAATTACCACTTTATCTCAACGTAATAAAAATCAGATTTTTATTTCGCTACATATACAAAGATGATATTTTTATATTCTCTATCCTATAAAGATTATATTTTTAATACTTTAAAAATATAAAAATCATATTTTTAATATTCCTATATAGTAAAGACTATATTTTTAATACTTTAAAAATATAAAAATCATATTTTTAATATTCTAAAAATACGAAGATCAGGTCTTGTTCCTTCTCAAATCAGTTTTTATTTTCTTTTAAAACAGTTTTAACTTTTTTATAAAAACAAAACAGTTTTTATCTTTTAAAAGATTCAGTTTTTATTTTTCTTTTCAAAAATTCTATTTTTAAAACTCTTTTATAAAAATGCATTTTTTATATCTTTTTTCAAAATGCAGTTTTTTATATCTTTTAAAAACAGTTTTGCCTTTTTAGAAAAAAATCAGTTTTCATAATCCTTTAAAAATTCTGTTTTTAAAACTTAAAACAAAAATCAGTTTCAGTTTTTTTTCTTTTATACTTTTATAAAAAAAATCATTTCAGTTTTAATCTTTTAAAAACAAAACAGTTTAAATAAATCAAAAGAAATCAGTTTTAATACTTATAAAAAAAAAATCAGTTTTACAGAATAAAATTAAAAATAAAATTACCTAGATCTGCGAAAAAAAAAGGGGGGCCTGCTCTGCTTTTGGCGGCGTCGGGGAGAAGAAGATGGAGGCGGCGGCGATGGGCTGCGATGGGTTTTGCTCGATTTGGGCATTAGGGTCCGATGCGGGTTCGGAGGAGGGAAGGGGATCGGGGAAGAAGGAGGAGGAGGATAAGGGGAGGGCGGCGGCGATGGGCGACAGGGGGGGGGGGCGATCGGCGTTAATCGCCTGGGCGATTTAGTTTTTTTTCCTTTTTTTTTTCTTTTTGATTTTGAAATAAACGAACGGGGGGGGGGGGGGGCCTAGGTAGTCAAGGAGAAAGGGTTTTATTTTTTTATTTTTTTATTTTATTTAATTTAATTATTTAATTCAATTTAAAGTTGACTTTCTGTTTTAACTCAAAATCAAGCCCACCGACTGTCGCCCCTAGCTAATTACCCCCATTCCGAACACAATGGGATATGCCACGCAAGCTGATTCGACTGTTTGAATCAGTTTTCGTTGAATTTACATTTAAATCACTATATTGAATTTTAAACGTACATTTCAAATCACCGGGGTCACATACTAACTCTAAAAATTCTCGAAAAATATTTTCTAGCTTCGTATTGACGATACGGTCTTAACAAAACTAGTTTCGTCGAATTCCGAGACCGTATGAAAAATGGCCATTTTCCAGTCGACTAAAATCAACTGAAATGGTCAAAACACGTTTTCCTTTGCCACGCTCACATATTGATTCGAAAAATTATGAAATTTGGAATCTAGCAATAACTTAACATCACGGACCCAACAAAAGTGGTTTCGTCGAAATCCGAGGTCATTTGCAAAATGGCTATTTTTAAGGGCTATATATTATATTAAAATATATATAAATTCCACAGCGACTATTTCTAATTTTCAACTGGACATATCTCATCATTTCTAAAATGAAATCTCAGTTTGTTAACTTCGTTACAAAGATATAGTTATACAGATTCAAATATTTCTTGTTTCGTTCAATTCTGACTTATATTGAATTCTGTATATTCATTTGAAATTAGAAATCGAATTTTCGAACTACCGCGCCATTTTCAATTCCTTTTATAATTATATATAATTATTTATATTCTAACGACGACGTATATAATATATACGTCGAATTATATTCAAAATAAATTTTCTCGTCGATATTATTTAAAATACTCTATTTTAAATATTCAAAATTCGCCAAAATTGCCAAAATAAAAATTTTAAACTGGCCCAGATTTTCCGGGTTATTACAATCTCCCCCACTTAAAACTTTTCGTCCCCGAAAAGGAACAAAGTCGAAAGTGGTTTGATTATTCAACTCTATGTTCGATCTGGCTTCCATTCTCCAACTCTTTAGTTTCTGAGAATTTCCAAAACTTCAAAAATTTGGCTAACACCCTAAATTTTTGAAAAATTTCGCCATAACCTCCCCTGCAATGGGAGCATCGGGGAATTTCAAATAGCTTCCCCGGTCCTTCAGATCTCAAAAAGAAAAAGAAAAAGCCAAGCGGCTAGCCAATAGGCTCACAAAATCATCATCACCCAAACAAAACAGTAAATTATGTAGTAAACATGTACCTATTTGTCGGGCAAACAAATTTTATTCTCTGGCTCTAGCCTCCTTGCTATGACCTGTTCAATGTAAGTATATGTATATGCAAGCAAATGCGACCAATTTCAATATAATTCAATTATTAGTTTACTTAGGCATAAATGGTTAAAATTAGCAAACAAATAAACAAACAACCCAAACATCAATCAATTAGTGAATTAGAGTTTTCAAATCCATAAAATTTGATATATATACAGAAAATCTTGTTTTTGATGCCAATTCACAACAAAGTGTTCTATCTATATTAGTTTTGGTTCTCACACCAGTCTAATGGAAATATATCGAAAACACACCTTCATTACACGAACATGAATACTAATGACGACTAGTCAATCATCAGAATCATCTTCGGGCCACTAAAGTATGATTCTATATCTATCTAATATATTAAAACTTCGAATATACGTTCATGACGCGTATATGCAAAATCTTTATATACTCGATTGTCCATATTCAAAATAAATAAATAGTCAAATACGTTTAAAATGGTTTAAATTTCCAAAACAAAGTTGTTTGCATTTGAAAAATATACTCTTCACACTCGTTCTAGGATACTACTGATCCTATCTCTAACGAGTCATTCTAATTGGATGTTACTAATCCAATATCTGATGAATTCTTTCGTATGGTTCTAATGTGTCTTGTTCTCGAGCTCTGTAAACCAAAGCTCTGATACCAAATGTGACGGCCTGGAATTTCGCTCGATCCGAATCAGTCGTTAAACCGATCTAGACCGCTCGAAACCCCTGACTGTTGAGAACAGGACAAATCAGAACGCAAACAGAAGAACACTTCATTGTATATTATAACAGTGCATCAGATTACAAGAATATACAGAGTATAAACAAATAAATATTACACAGAAATATCAGAGATTACAATAAATTACATAGCAGCGGAAAATAATACAAAGCACAACTGAAGGTGATATACGGATACAGAGCTTTCCGGATATCATTCCAGCTGTAAACCAGGATCCTGTGAATATAAATCTGCAAAACCAAAACTACTAGCTGCCCGTGCGGAAAATAGGGGCACCCAGAGTTTAGGTTAAAACAATAAACTCCAGGTCAGTCATGTGACTGGTGTGAGAACTAAAACAGTTATTTAAAACTTTGCTTTTAAAAGAAAGTAATTCAAGGGACCACGCCGTAAAACACGGAACGGGTTTCCTCCCAAGAATACCAGTGCATAGAATAAACAACGCAATGCTTTTTCGAAAAATGAAGCTATTATAAGACCCAGGTCCTATCATACAATGCAACGCAAGCCGGGGGATAGGGTTTTCCCTTATAATAGCCAAACATGCTTGGTACGCTTAAAACAAATCATTTGATACTATAATAAGTGTATAGTGTCAAAACATTTCAATCATAAATATAAATCATAGACGGCATAGTATCCCATGCTACTATGTCGCCATACTAGGCTCTACAAATAAAGCCGAAATACACGTATTGGAAATTGGATTTCCGTCATGAGTCGAGGCAAGGGGCAAGCTCCTCTCCGCGTTCGAGACACTCTAGCAAATGCTCAGGACTACGCACACTGGGTAACCCTTGGATCGGTTGGGCCGGTCCTCACTTACGTTAGAGGATTGGCAATTCCTGAACACACGTTTCCCGGTCCTTACAGACCTATATCGAGGCGCCTCATTCCAACAACCACAAAGGTGAAAAGTATATAAATGTCAGGGCTGGTAAGTCACTGACACCACCAAAGCTAGAAAGAAACGTCGTGCTCTCCCAACGGCCCGTATCCCGTTTTTAACTCATACCGAGGTGTGAGGCTCGCGAATACACGCTACACACAAAGCTGCCACGTAGGCGTGCTTTGATCATCAACCACAAGACTTTGCTTTTCAACAGAAGCCTTGATCTATGCAACTCAGCATGCCACACAGGCAATTCATGCCATGCGATTGATATCTATCGATATATAACCTCTGAGCTCGTACGTCTCAGAGAAGGGCGTTAAGCAAGAGAATAAATTCTCCGCCGCCAAGCAGATATATATTTAATAGAAATCAATCAACACAGAATAAAATCCAATGTCAGACACACAATCCATTTACAAGTCCGTTCTGGGTCTGAACGAAACCGGAGGCACTTTCCTCGCATATCCATCCATCTCCAGGTACGTCTGGACGACCACCAACTATTTCCATCCTCTTGGGTGTACTGCCCAATCAGGATCGTCAGTAATTACCCAAACGATGTGAAAACTTCCGGTCTTCGACCACCGTCTTCATCTTCGACATATCGTCGAATCGGTTACTCAGAATGGGTGTAAACCCGGACTTTCCGAACAACCCGCGTATATTAAGAACAAATGTTACACAAACACAACATACGCCTCATTCCAATTCATTAGTCACTAACCGCAAATTAGCAAGAGAACAATTTCCCAAACATTAACCCCGAAGGCCGAAACCAACATCAGATCAATACCCAGGAAACCATTCTTCTTAGCCAACCTACAGCTAGTTTCTAAATTCCACATTCTTTGGGAAATGTTCCCATTAATTTTATCCAAGATAAATTCTTTAAAATTTATCCTGAAATCTTCCTTTGGATGACATTTAAAACCAAATTATGGTTTTTCCAACTAGTCGAGATTAGCGAACCGTAACGAAGTAGTTATTTATTTTATTTCCCAATCCCAACCTATTCATCCCATGAAGCAAAACTGGTAATACTCCATATCTAACACCATAGTGTTATCGGTAAAATCAATTACCATTTCACGTTCAAATCTAATTAAAGATTTAACTATCGCTTTGGAGCAAAACTGGGGATACTCCATTCTCGCTCATTTTCTAAATTTGGCAATTTAGATTATCAATTCAAATTTCAATCTATTTGCAGATTCATTAAAACTCCTTTTACTGGGTTAAAGAACTAGGTGTTATTTAAAACACAGTTCACGACAAACCCATCTCAAATTTAATCAAATATATTAGAAATTCGATTATTTAAAACCCCTTTTTAAATCTAATTCATTTATTTAAAAATGATTGGGTTTTAAATTTAGTTCAAAACTAGCTCATTTCGATAAAAATCTATTTTTATCTTTTCAAGTATGGAGTTTTTCATCCCAATTCTTTCTAAATCATTTCTTATGATTTTACACAAATTATTACTATTTTTAATAATTTTATCAAGGCTCGTACAGTCGATTTCCATCAATGGCCCTCGAACTGCACTTACAGCGACCTTTTTCAAATTTGATTTGGGCATAATTCCAAATCCAACCGTTAGATTTCAAATTTCTAACATTCATTAGAAAGCTCTTTTCGATACGAACCCAACGGTTCCGGTTTTAGGAGAATCCGACGGTCGGATCTCCCGTAATGTCCGTTTGAAATCAATGGTCGAAATTCGCGAACTGCCGCGGCGCGGCGCGTTCTATTCAGGCCATTATATTATATATATAATATATATAATATATATTTCGTCGATTCCTATCTAAAACGAATTATATATATAGTTTTGAAATCGTTTCAAAAGAAATTTCAACTTCCATTTCAATTCAAATCAAAATTGAATTCTTCTTTATAAATTCGTTTTAAAAATCATTTCTATTCAATTCGAATTTCAATTCAATTTGAATTCATTTCACTTCATTTTAAATTCAATTCGAATTCGTTTTTTCAATTCAATTCAATTCAATTCAATTCAAATTGGTTTTCTATTCGATTCAAATTCATTTTCTATTCAAATTAACTTCGTTTCGTTTTCTATTTGAATCAAGTTCATTATATATTCAATTTGAAACCAAATTGGTTTTCTATTCCATTCAATTCGAAATCGTTATACATTCAATTCAAATCGAAATCGTTATATATTCAATTCATTTCGAAATCGTTATATATTCAATTCATTTCGAAATCGTTATATATTCAATTCATTTCGAAATCGTTATATATTCAATTCATTTCGAAATCGTTATATATTCAATTCATTTCGAAATCGTTATATATTCAATTCATTTCGAAATCGTTATATATTCAATTCATTTCGAAATCGTTATATATTCAATTCATTTCGAAATCGTTATAAATATCGTTCGCATCAAAATGGCGCATCACTATTCAACACGGCTTTATATATTCTATTTCAAATATTTCTTTTTGTCAACACACGACTAATCTCAACGAATGAGTACCGTCCGTGTGTGACTATTTTTGTTAAAATATTTCGTTCAACACATGACTAATATCAACGGATGAATATAGTCAACACATGAACCGTTATTTCATATTGATAAAGATATAAATTTTATTATAAAAATATTTCGTTCAACACATGACTAATATCAACGGATGAGTATAGTCAACACATGAACCTTTATTTTATATTGATAAAGATATAAATTTTATTATAAAAATAATTCGTTCAACACATGACTAATATCAACGGATGAATATAGTCAACACGTGAACCTTTATTTTATATTGTTTATTTTTCAAATTGGAATGAGGCACAATCAATCACCATATAACGTTAATTATATGGATTTTCATACAACACATGTATTTAATAGCATTGAAAATAATCAACCATCAACCAAAGTGCACTACACTGTATAAGCATCAAATATAGATATCTAACGCTTATAACAGCCTGTCAATCAATCGATCGACATATTTAATCAGTCAGGATGAGTGAACTTTAAATTTCACCCCAACACCCGTGTGGGGTTTCAAACAATCAAACACAGATTTTATTTGTGCAGTTGGGCGATGTGTAAAATTTATCGACCCAATCAATATCAGTCAAATAGGTGTACATAAACAAACCGTCCGGTTTGTAAATGAATATTTATTTATTCTCATTCACGTTAAAAATTATATTTTTAACGATAAAACATTTTATTTCAACATATGGATTTCTATTCAGTTCATTTATTCAATAAAAATGATATTTTTATTTTTCTAATATATTTTTAGAAAATTTCGGCGGCATAACGGCACGATACTAGAAACGGGACAAGGTCCAGCCTTATCCCCGGTCTAGTGAAGGCCCACGCCATTCACACATCAATCAAATTCACTTTCGTTATGCAAACCACAAAATTTGGAGTAAGGGTCTAACCTAGCCTTACTCCTTCGCCTTATAACGGCGCACGTCTAATCCTAATCAATTTATCGATTCGATTTTTCACACCTCAAACCACATTCAAACCAATATCGCAAACAATCACCAAACAGTCAAACAAACAAGTCCATGGTCTGTGGACGATTGTGTCGGGTGCTACTAAGCACCGTCTGCATCCTAGTATATATATAACTAGAAAAATTAAATTGAAAGGTGAGAAGTTCTCACTTATAGCTATCCAGCTCCACGGCACTTCATTGATAGGAATCTTCATCGCTATGGCATCTTCGTCAGCTTCGTCGTCCGTAGCCACTACATATATAAAAATCGAATTTTTACCTTGCTATTCAATATTTAAAAATCATATTTTTATTTCGAAGGTCCATATATAAAAATCAAATTTTTAGTTCAGAGTTCAATATATAAAAATCGAATTTTTACTTTAAAGTTCAATATATAAAAATCGACTTTTCTATCGCTATGTCAAATAGATAAAAATTATATTTTTATCACGCTATTTTCCACATAAAGATTTCGCCTTTATAAAAAAATAAAGTTTTCGCCTTTATAAAAATAAAGTTTTCGCCTTTATAAAAATAAAGTTTTCGCCTTTATAAAAATTACCACTTTATCTCAACGTAATAAAAATCAGATTTTTATTTCGCTACATATACAAAGATGATATTTTTATATTCTCTATCCTATAAAGATTATATTTTTAATACTTTAAAAATATAAAAATCATATTTTTAATATTCCTATATAGTAAAGACTATATTTTTAATACTTTAAAAATATAAAAATCATATTTTTAATATTCTAAAAATACGAAGATCAGGTCTTGTTCCTTCTCAAATCAGTTTTTATTTTCTTTTAAAACAGTTTTAACTTTTTTATAAAAACAAAACAGTTTTTATCTTTTAAAAGATTCAGTTTTTATTTTTCTTTTCAAAAATTCTATTTTTAAAACTCTTTTATAAAAATGCAGTTTTTATATCTTTTTTCAAAATGCAGTTTTTTATATCTTTTAAAAACAGTTTTGCCTTTTTAGAAAAAAATCAGTTTTCATAATCCTTTAAAAATTCTGTTTTTAAAACTTAAAACAAAAATCAGTTTCAGTTTTTTTTCTTTTATACTTTTATAAAAAAAATCATTTCAGTTTTAATCTTTTAAAAACAAAACAGTTTAAATAAATCAAAAGAAATCAGTTTTAATACTTATAAAAAAAAAATCAGTTTTACAGAATAAAATTAAAAATAAAATTACCTAGATCTGCGAAAAAAAAAGGGGGGCCTGCTCTGCTTTTGGCGGCGTCGGGGAGAAGAAGATGGAGGCGGCGGCGATGGGCTGCGATGGGTTTTGCTCGATTTGGGCATTAGGGTCCGATGCGGGTTCGGAGGAGGGAAGGGGATCGGGGAAGAAGGAGGAGGAGGATAAGGGGAGGGCGGCGGCGATGGGCGACAGGGGGGGCGATCGGCGTTAATCGCCTGGGCGATTTAGTTTTTTTTTCCTTTTTTTTTTCTTTTTGATTTTGAAATAAACGAACGGGGGGGTGGGGGGGGGGGCTAGGTAGTCAAGGAGAAAGGGTTTTATTTTTTTATTTTTTTATTTTATTTAATTTAATTATTTAATTCAATTTAAAGTTGACTTTCTGTTTTAACTCGAAATCAAGCCCACCGACTGTCGCCCCTAGCTAATTACCCCCATTCCGAACACAATGGGATATGCCACGCAAGCTGATTCGACTGTTTGAATCAGTTTTCGTTGAATTTACATTTAAATC
Source organism: Allium sativum (assembly GCA_030737875.1). Lineage (NCBI taxonomy): Eukaryota > Viridiplantae > Streptophyta > Magnoliopsida > Asparagales > Amaryllidaceae > Allium > Allium sativum. The sequence goes on along the minus strand of CM060922.1, from coordinate 349,520,999 downwards.
ACTATATTGAATTTTAAACGTACATTTCAAATCACCGGGGTCACATACTAACTCTAAAAATTCTCGAAAAATATTTTCTAGCTTCGTATTGACGATACGGTCTTAACAAAACTAGTTTCGTCGAATTCCGAGACCGTATGAAAAATGGCCATTTTCCAGTCGACTAAAATCAACTGAAATGGTCAAAACACGTTTTCCTTTGCCACGCTCACATATTGATTCGAAAAATTATGAAATTTGGAATCTAGCAATAACTTAACATCACGGACCCAACAAAAGTGGTTTCGTCGAAATCCGAGGTCATTTGCAAAATGGCTATTTTTAAGGGCTATATATTATATTAAAATATATATAAATTCCACAGCGACTATTTCTAATTTTCAACTGGACATATCTCATCATTTCTAAAATGAAATCTCAGTTTGTTAACTTCGTTACAAAGATATAGTTATACAGATTCAAATATTTCTTGTTTCGTTCAATTCTGACTTATATTGAATTCTGTATATTCATTTGAAATTAGAAATCGAATTTTCGAACTACCGCGCCATTTTCAATTCCTTTTATAATTATATATAATTATTTATATTCTAACGACGACGTATATAATATATACGTCGAATTATATTCAAAATAAATTTTCTCGTCGATATTATTTAAAATACTCTATTTTAAATATTCAAAATTCGCCAAAATTGCCAAAATAAAAATTTTAAACTGGCCCAGATTTTCCGGGTTATTACAGTAACTCACTCCTTAACCAATGCTCATTTCCATTCTACCCTTATTAAACCTTAATTCTTCCTCCCTCAACGTACAAAATGTTTCAGGTCCTTCACAAATGCCAACTACTTCAGCTCCTACTATTTCATCCTTGACTTTATGAATTTTCAAGTGGATTACACCGGTAGCTTCCTCCTCGACCCACTATGACTGCCTCTGATGCCCTGTACACCTCCAGTGAACCAAATAACTGAACTTCATTCACTTCCATTCAAGTCCACCGTACTCCGCCCATCGTCGATGAGATCCCACTGGACCTGCGCCGCTAGATGCGTCACTTCCCTGTCCTCACTTCCCCTATCAGATAAACACAATACACAACTTTCGTTAGTATTTCCGATGGTCGCTCCTTCCTGAAAACGCCAGGGACCACCTTGTCTCCAACCCTCAATATCTGAAACCCACCTTAAACAAACTCCCATCTTCTCCACCGCCACCACCGGCTGATTGGTGACCAGCGCCCCACTCCCCTGTCACCACCGCAAACTCAAACCCCCTACTCAGATGAACATCACCTCAACACTGCCCTACAGGCCATCCCATCCTAAAAAAAATCAAACTACAATAATTACAGAAAAAGAAATGATAACTTCGATTCACCTTTGATGCCACCAACGTCCACCGAAACCCTGGTGAACTGCCACCTCCGCTTCACCACCATCACTCGGCCCACACCCAGTTGCACCACTAGCCAAGAATTTAGTACTACGATATCAGACTTCGCCTAAAACAAAGACTGGATGGCCTCTGTTCAAATCACATCAATGGCCACCACCGTTCACCGAACATCCCTTAACCTCCACCAATACTCGTGCCTCAGTCCCATAAACATTGTCTCGATCGTCGTTCTCCCCTACGACAGCTCAAACTATGCCACCGCAAGCCCTAGTCAATCGTAAGTATTTGAGCTCGGAAAAATTCAGATCGACCCCTTTAAAAATGGTATAGGAGTGAAGATCTGAACTCCAGGCTTCTACGGAATCAAATTTCATGAATTATTGTTAGTTTCCACTTTTTAATTAATTTATAACTTTTTGGTTTTGCATACCTTTGCATTTGGCAGAAAACGAGAATAATGGAATACAGTTATTTAAAGAAGTGGTAGTTGGGTGGCACGACATCTAATTGCTTGGCACCCACGGCTGCAAAGTTTGGCACGCACGAAATGAGACGGATTGGTGGTCACATTTACATTGTCTTTACGATTGCGTGTAATCATTTAATTAAGACAGAGAAAGAAAGAATAAGGTGTGGATCAGTCTGAATAAATATTTAGCGAGACTAAGGTGTATTTTTACCTTCAAAGTTTATGCAACACATGTTACAAAGAATTACATTTATTTACGGACAATTACGGAAAAAATTAAAACTATAGCTATGTTAAGCAATGCGCTATGAATCCAAAAAAAATAAAAATATAGAAAAGTTAACTTGTATAGTGATGTCCCAAAATACTAATATAGGGTGTAAAATACCCCAAATAAAAAGTTGCTCATTTTTTCAAAAATAAAAATTATAGAAAAATTCTTTAAATTAAATTATAAATTATAAATTAAACGCTCAATGTCATGTTTAAAAATAAATTCCTTATAAAAATCTGTTTTATAATTCAAATAAAATATTTAAAACCAATTTAAATATTCAGAATTAAATGGCCCAAAAATCCGGGTCATTGCAAGAGTACAAGAATATATCAGAGTATGAATAAGTATTACACAGCGGAAATAAATTAATTTCAGAGATTAAAATACAAAGCAACGGAAATTTAAATGTAAAAATACAATGTATAGCGGAAATACATTGCTAATACAACTGAAGAAATGCACGGATACAAAGCTTTCCGAATATAGCTCCAGCTATAATCCAGGATCTTGGGAAAAGAAATATCTGTGAAAACCAAAACTACTAGCTGCCTGTGTGGAAAATATGGACACCCAGAGTTTAGGTTAAAACAATAAACTTCGAGTCAGTCATGGGACCGGTGTGAGAACTAAAACAGTTATTTAAAACTTTATTTAAAAGTTGGGAAATCATGGGACAAACAGAAGTTGGGAATTTTAGTTAATTTTGAACGGTTGTTTAAAATTAAATGAAAACCGCCTGAACCGTTAGTCGAATTATTAACTCTCACACTTTTTGGAATTTTATTATGTGTTAAATTCATATAAACCTATAATTCATAGTTAATGGTTTAAAGTGAGTGATTGGATACCTTGGATGCTTATTGATTGTTCAATAGTTGACGACACTTATATTTATGTCATATTGGATGATTTAGTTTAAAAATATTTTATATGCTATTACAAAATGATATTATGAACTGTTATGCAGGGAAGAACAGGTTGGAGAGATCGAATCGGATTCCCCAAATAAATTGTATATTAGTTGTATTCACATTATTCATATTAGAATCGTTTACCCCAAATGACGGAATATCTTAATTGGATGTTGATTATTGATTGGATGTTGTTCATTGACTTAAATTCAATGATTGTTGTGTTTTTAATCTATAAACAATATTGATTAAGTGGTTGGCAGTTAATGACCTAAAACCCGTTTTTTAGACATTGATTTTGCCATCAGGTGAACTAATGCAATGAAGTTATAAAATTTATTCTTATAACTGAAGAAAAGTTTTAAATTATATTTTATATAAAAATAGAAGTTTTATTAATAAACAGATATTTTATAGTTATAAATAATTTGTTTTAACGTTTTAATAAGTTTTATGAGCAATGAAATAAAAAATAAACAAACAGTTAATGGTTTAAACTAATTGTTTGAGAAAAAAATTAAGTGGTATTATTAGATTAATGGAGTAATTAATTTAAAGTATTAATGAAAATCAGTTCGCAAATTAACTGATGTTACTAGTTGACCGAGTCAACTTTTTTTTATTGAAATTGATTATATGATTCATTTGTTTTTTATTAATCTAATCAAAATTGTTTTACGAACAGTCACTAAACTTAACGTATAACAAATATTTGAATTAACTTTATTTTAAGACGATTATCAAGAAATCTATTACTAATTATAATTTTAATAACCTTTTAGAAGAAATTTATTCTCATTTAAAAGAGAATCGAGTTATAATAAGTTTCTACTTGAACTTAGAAAGGGGTTTTGTAGAAATTGATAATAAATCCAAATGTTACCAACAATGGATATAAAAAGGATTTAAATCAAATGTGAAAGGTTATAATGGGTATTACTTAACGATTTAATTAAGTAAGGATTGAGTTTGAAAGAAGTTTCCACACTAATTGGTAAATGTACTTTTGTAATAAAAGATTTTGTAAATGATTGTACTTAAAGAGGTTTTAAGTCATTATGATAGTTTAAAAATAAATGTATTACATGACATTCAAATCAAGTAAAAAGAACCAAGATAAAAAGGAGATCTGCGAGAATGCAAGGAAAGATGTTTTAAAAGGATTTTATTTAATCCAAATTTATAAAGTAAGTTATAAATGAGCTTTCTAAGACAAGGTGATGATTTTGAATTCGACGTTTCTTAAATATTGAAGTAAGTAAACATTGGGGGTTAAAAGAAAGGTGTAATTGGAGTTTTTTAAAAAAGAATCCAAATTAAGTTTTATAATAAATATTAAATGATTTTGGAATAGAATTTGGTAAATGGGTTATTACAACCCAAATTGTAAATGGAATTATATGAAGAGATTTCTAAGCAAAAGGTAAGTGTTGTAGAAAATAATTTACTTAATCAACGAATTAAGTAAAAAATAATCATAATTTGCAGAGATTTTCAAAATTAAGGATATGATTTATAAAACCATATTTTAAATAAAATAGAAAATGAGATTTTTTTTTGGTATTATAATAATATCAGTGTTGAGTTACGAACTCGTATCTATCTTAAGATAAGAATGTTGTCGATCAAGGTTTAAGAGGTAAATAGAATACCCCAAGATGAATGACTTCACTATTATCAAGGGATGGTATTAGTTTGTAATGGTAAGGAGTGGTTTTGGAAATGAACTTATTAGAAGAAGTAAGTAAAGAACAGAAATCTTTGAAAGATGAAATAAGAAGTATATTAGTTTGAAACAGAAATGAATGTTGGAAATTTAATTAAATGTTTATCAACAGGTTTAAAGTTAAACGGTCTTTTCAAGAGTTATCTAACAAACGATGTGACATATGACATTGTTAAACCTATATGAGATTGGGAACTGAAATTATACCACTTGGTTAAGTAAATAAAATAATATTTCCAAAGTAAGGAAATTAAAAGAGGATTTAAGAATATAAAGAAATATTTCCAAAACAAGGGAGAATAAACAGGATTGTGAAATATAGTGATGTTTTCTTTGTAAAGAAATATAAAGAGTAGATTTTGGAATATGTCTATTATGAAATGTATTAGATATATTTTTGTTTTGATTTTATGGAAAAGGAGAATAAGAGGTTATAATGGTTATGAAATGGAATTAAATTTTGGGAAATGTAATTATAAATCCCTAAAGCGAATTAAAAATTTTAATTGATGAAATTTTAAGTTGAATGAAACTGTTTACAGTTATACTATAAAGAGTATGTCGCTTGACGCTATTTTGGCCATATACGATTTCTAATTAAACCTATATCATTGTTTAGTTATATATATATATATATATATATAAGAAATATTTCCAGATAAAGGAAATGAAAGAGGTTTTAGTGAAATATAGTGACATTTTAAGATAAAGGAAATGAAAGAGTCTTAGTGAAATATAGTGATATTTTGGATAAAGGGAATGAATGGGGTTTAGTGAAATTTTAAAATAAAAGGTGGAGATTGGTAAATATGTTATTTTAAAGATATAAGTTGATTAACGTTTCAGAGTAACGAAACATAGGAGATTTATTAAAACAGATATATGTGACCGATTTCAAAAAATCGATGGGATGTTTTAGTAAATGGTTTTTATTATAAAAAGGCTGAGCTGTTAATCTACTTGACCACACTGTTTGAATTGATAGTCCAAACCCTGACTATAAACGAAATATATTGTTGGACCTTTTGACGAGTCATTTTGAAGAGTCCGGGATGGGAACTAGACCCAAAATCACTTCGAACAAACTTTGCATTCGACACTAAATTGCATGCTTATAAAAATGGAGCATTTAAGACTATGGATCTTTATGAGAAGAAGAACTACTTGTTAAATTTCTCTAGTTTAGTCACTAGAGTTATTATGACTTGTGATTTTTTCGTGATTGAAATATTCGGATTACAAGTACTTCTCGCTATTGATCCTTAGGGTGATTCCCAAATAGGATGCGGCAGGAAAGCTCCTTCGGTGCATCCTATTCCTGGATGACTTGCTTGGACAAATGTCTGATAGAGTATTTCTTGAGGACCACGTACGTTTATTTTTACAAATGTACCAAGTTTGGTGGCAGAGAAGACATCTTCTCTTAACTTAACACCCAGAGTATATTTGTGGACGTCAATTAGTGGTTTGATGGATTTGACGATGTGGTATTCAAAGTAAATGGTGATGTGATGTTCTAAAAGGTAATCGTGACCTCAAGTCTCATTAATCAGGAAATAACCAAAATATGGTAGGTAGCGTGGCTATGTGGTTCATTTCCAATAGGGTATATTGTCACTATCTTGAGAAAAATCATTTTGTTATCCTATCTCTTTTGTATCTTCTAGAAAATGGTCATGTCAGCGTAGACCGTTGGTAATAATATATTCGATACACTCAAGTTGAATGAGTGGTCGGTTATATGTGGCCGGGTTGCAAGATGTTATTGCTGAACCCTAGTGTATTGTCTCTAGAGGTACACTACGGAAGGTAGTCTCATACCATGTCATAGTCGAAATCCATTATAAAATAAGAGCCCTACGGTTTTTTATTATATACTAAGTGTAACATCCCGGGGATTTTGCGATCCTGGATATCGGCATACAACACTATGTCGAGTATTCAAGCATCTGAAACACCGGATAGTCCATGAAAGAAATTAGAGGGTGAGAATTGATAAGACAGAAACTTAGAATAGAAGAAGAAGAAGAACATACAACATCAGAGTAAACACGAATCTCACAGCGGAACGAACAATATATAGTAGATACATAACTTTGAAATAAAACCAGTATATGTATACAATAACATTATCAAAGTATAACACTTAAAACACAGCGGAAATAATAATACTTATATAATCCTAAAGCCTCCACCTCCAAGATCTCCAAGTATATCTGTAAAAACCTGACTACTTGACTGCCCGTACAAAATTGGGCACCCAAGAGTTTAGGGAAAACAAAACAAACAAACTCCGGGTCAGTCGTGGGACTGGTATGAGTAAATATTTAAAACGATTTGGGAAAATAACGATATCTCATAAGACCATGCCGTATAATGGAAAGGTTTTTCCCTTATGAGAATCCAAATTAATTTGATTTAAATTTCAAATCATTTTGAAAGAAACAATGATTTTTATACCAAAACTCTTTTGATATTATAATAGTGTCTATCAGCCACAATATAATAATCATCTTGCAGAACGCTTTCATCTCACGTTCCACATATATAGTATACAATCAAAACCGCGAGCACTTATTGGGTAATGGATTTCCAACTATGACAAGGTACGGAACCACCTTCCGATAGTGTACCTCTAGAGAGGAATACAATGGGTTCAACAAGAACATCTTGCAACCCGGCCACACATGACCGACCACTCATTTCACTTGAGTGTATCGAATGTATATCACCAACGGTTGGGATCAGCAACCGTTTCCCGAATGGGACAACATCGAATAGATTAAAGAATGAAATGAATATCTCTAGGTAGGTGATAATACATCCTAATTGGCAGCCAACCACTTGGCCATGTTGCCTGCCCGATTTTTGTCATTTCCTGGTTGTGAGGCTAGAGGCCACGCTTATCTGACAAATCATACATTTATTCACTTTGAATGTCACATCATCATACCCGCCAAATCACAAATTGATTTCCCCAAAAATACCACAGGTATACATCTAAGAGAAACGAATTCCTCTGCCACCAAACGTATATACGTTTGATGAGATCAACTTACGCGATCTATTGAATATACTCTGTCAAACATTCTTCCATACAGGTTGTCTTGGGACTGGACAAACCGAAGGCACTATTCTGTAAACAGGACAACCCTTGCATAACTATGTCTTCAATTATCTTCATCATATTTGATTTGCAACGCAAATGCCCATATAGAGTGGTTTTCAGATAATGAATCTGAACCCGGTCTCTCCGTACTGACAACGGAAAAATGGTCAAAAACTTCGATAGTCGGTGAGTTAACTATCAAAGAAAACACATGTGCAACCAATGATATTATTTACAAATGGAAATTCTATCGATCAATCATCAATCATAAATCATCTTAAATTAATCGATCATTAATTTATTCACTTACCCATTTTGTGACGGCCCGCCCCGTACCAGCCTGCATTTACTCTGAAGATGCGTTGTACGCATACCCGACTAGCACGGAACGGTCGTCAAAGAAAGGAAAGAAGAGGATTAACTAAAGAGGAACCTATAGAATGTCTCATAGCGCATGGAACAAAATATAATAATAACATACTTGACATAAAACAGGTGAGACAGTGCATAAGCTGATAACTAAAACCAACATCAACATCATCATCAGAGCAGCGGAAATCCAAATACAGCTTATGATCCAACATGATTATTACAACTTTAAACTGTCTCTAAAGAAAAAGAAAGCTAAAGTAGAAGATGCACTACTAATGCCCAAGCAGTGATCTTCAACAACACAGGGAGAATACTATATGTATCATACGTGGAAGCCTCCTGCTCGCCTCCGAATCAGCTACTCGCGCATCACGAGCTAACCTGTCTCTAGTCTGCTCGTGTGAGCACCCAGAGTAATAAGAAGAGACATAAAACTCTGGGTCAGACAAAAAGTCTGGTATGAGCGATAAGCATCTAAACAGAACAATAACAGGTATACTAAACCATACCTGAACCTGGACCTGCAACCAAAGAGTTAGTACTACATACCGTGCAATACTCTAAGGTGCCACTAAACAGATGGTGTAAAGAGTACGGGGGTGGGGGTGTGCATGTCATAATGATGGAAAACATATCAACCATAGCAACCATCTCTCACTCAGTGCGTAAAGCATACGATGTCCACCACTGTCAATCACTAGACCCATCGAAGTAGTGACGGAGTTCGACTTGTACAACTACTGCTACTACCAAGCTTACCACATGGAGCCATGACCAAATCTTTACGAATGACCCCACTTCATTGGTCTATAGACCCTTTAGTCGTACCTAGGTCACTGTGGCCCTGAATCCGTTCACGTACACCCTACACATAGTGATTCAAAGCTACAGACATCGACAACCCCTTTGCATACGTCCCGCAGCAAAGCCCAATCATGAAGCTCACTCATTGGTTCCCAACTGGATCCTGAGTCAAAGCTCCTCATTTGGACTTCCTTTGCATCTCGGGTTCTGGTCATCACCTTCTTCTCCGGACCGGTCTTCATTTCTCCACCTTACTTTACTTCAGGTCGTGGTCATAAGCTCCTCGGTTCGGATCGGAATACTCCTCCCTAAGCAATCGGATCGGTTCGGAATCTCCAGCTCAACCTTCCTCTCTGCTTCGGGTCGGATCGGGGTGATCTTCCTCCAGCGGTTCGGATCGGAGTCCACACCTCCTGGCTTCATGGAAATCTCCTCTGGTTCGGTCCTTCTTCCCAAGCAATCGGATCGGGTCGGGTCTCTCAAGCTTCTCCATCGGGTCGGCTCGGAATTCTAGCTCCATAGCACCAGGTCGGTTCGGATATGCCCCTTCCGTTCAGCTCGTGAGGCTACATGACTCCAGAACATCGGTTCGTGGGGAGGTCTCTTGGTCGGTTCGGTTCGGGCTCCTCCCTCCGATCCGGTCCGGATCGGCCAAATTCCTGCAACTCATTCCAGCGACTGTTTACGCAATTCGACGGCGTTTTCGACCAATCTAACACTTCTAGACAATCACGAATCATGTCATACAGTCATAGCAACATGTAACATCAACCACAAGCATCAAAACAATAACTATAGCATGTAAAATGGATCAAACGTACCCAAAATCCCATATTTCCCTTAAGCATGTTTAAGCTAAACTAATCATAGGGTTAACAAAAGTTAACCAAATCAAACCAAATTTCTAACAGAGGCATAAAATATTATTTAAGAATTTCTAAACATTTTTCCAGAATTTATTAATGTATAAATTCGCTAATCTTCACTAATTACCCTTAATTAACCGTAATTAGTGCAAAACTTATGCAAATCACTCACCTTGGCCACAAATAAAATTTTCAGAACTAAAACCTCGCTGATTTGGATGAATACTGATGTCTAACAGCAGCTCTAATACTGATTTGGTGAAGATCTTCTTTGATTTGATGTAGATTAGGCCAAAACTTGATTAGAAAGTGATTAGAAGGTGATTTGGGTGTTGGAGGCCATTGCTAGGGTTCCAAGAATGAAAGTGGCGGCTGAAAGAAATGTTTTCTAACCCTAATCAGCCCCTATACATCTCCAGTCCCGAAATCCCCTTTGGGCCTAGCTGCTAATTACCCGGTTAAGCCCAATTAAGCTGTTTTTCACCATCTGAAACTTGTTTCAGCCATATCTCACAAACAGTGAGTCAGTTTGGCTAATGTGACCACTCTACGGAATTGTAAACCATCATCCAGAGCCAATGGAAGTGGTTTCAGGTCAAAATTCCTTTCCAGTCAAAAGTATGACCAAAACAGTACCAACTAGGGGTAAAATGGTCATTTAAAAATCGAAAAAAATCATGAACATGGGAAATGACCCCAATAGTCGTCTCCCAAAGTTACATGACCATACGACTTCACATGTGAAAGAAATAAATATTCTACGATCCTATGATGCGTAGAATGCGGGTCGTTACACTCTCCCCCCCCCCCCTTTAAGAAGTTTCGTCCCCGAAATTCCTGAACCCAAAACATACAAAGGATCCCGCATGCCTACCAGCCACATACAACAATCAAACATGCAAAACAAGCAAACAAGCTTATCCTAGCGTGCAGAAAGACTAAATCGAAGATAAAATATTACCAGGCGAAGAGTTCTGGATACGTCTTCCTAATGCTCTCCTCTGTCTCCCAAGTACAGTCATTCTCATCCTCGCCCCACTAGACTTTGACTAGATTCATAGCTTTTCTTCGAAGTTGCTTCGTATCGTTCCCAACAATACGTATAGGCTTGCGGTTCCTAATCGCCTCGGGTTCAACTTCAACATCATCCAACTGATCAGGTGAAATAGTCATATCTGGGTCGTGCACGAATTTCCTTAACTGGGAAACATGAAATACGTTGTGAACTCCTGCCATCTTGTCTAGTAATTCAACTTTATATGCCAAATTCCCAATTTGCTCAAGAACTCGGAAAGGACCAACAAATCTTGGTGCTAACTTGCCTCTCCTACCAAATCGTATCATGCTCTTCAACGGAGATATCTTGACGAACACCAAGTCGCCAATGGAGAACTTTAATTCTCTTCTCCTCTTATCAGCATAACTCTTCTGCCTATCTTGGGCAGCCTTCATTCACTGTTGGATAATCTTAAGCTTATCTGAAGTTTCTCTTATCACATCGGGTCCAAGCACAAACTTCTCGCCAGTTTCTACCCAACATGACGGTGAGTTGCACGGTCTTCCGTACAAAGCTTCAAACGGAGCCATACCGATACTGGATTGGTAGCTATTATTATATGCAAACTCTACTAGATGCAAATGGTCATCCCATGATCCACCAAAATCCAGTACACAAGCTCTCATGAGGTCTTCCAATATACGATTCACCCTCTCTGTTTGACCATCGGTTTGAGGATGATACGCGGTACTGAGATGTAATTCTGATCCTAACGCCTCTTGTAAGCTCTTTCAAAATCCACTAGTGAACAACGGATCTTGGTCACTCACAATGCCCTTGGGTATTCCATGAAACCTCACTACCCACTTTATATACAGTTCCGCTAACTTAGCTGCCGTCCTGTTTGACTTGACGGGTATAAACCTCGCACTCTTAGTCAATCGGTCCACAATCACCCAAATGCTATCATGACCCGATCTAGTCCTTGGTAACCCATCAATGAAATCCGTTGACACTTGTTCCCATTTCCATTCTGGAATTTCTAATGGTTGTAACAAACCACTAGGCTTCTTTTGCTCAGCTTTAACTAGCTGGCAATTCATGCATTTGGATATAAACTTCCCAACGTCTCTTTTCATCCCTTCCCAGTAGTAGGTCTGGTTCATGTCTCGGTACATCTTGTTACCGCCGGGATGTATAGTCAGTTTTGAGTGATGACATTCTCTAAGCACTTCATCTCTCAATCCATTGACATTGGGTACAACTAGTATTCCATTCTTTCTAAGCCATCCATCTCGATCAAGCCCATACTTGTTCATCTCCTCGTCGATACCCATCTCTAACTTGGAGATGACTTCCAATAAGTTAGGATCGCTCCTCTGACTGGAACCAATCCGCTCAATCAAAGTGGGTCTGATCGTCAAACTTGCTAACATTTCTGGATCCAATTCGCACTTTGGTCTGAAATCATACCCAGCGATGTACTCCAGTTGCTTCCATTCAAGAAACATAGCCCCTAAACTAGCATGTCTTCTACTCAATGCATCGGCTACCGCATTGCCCTTTCCTGGTGTATATGCGATGTCAAAATCATAGGAAGCCAAGAATTCTAGCCACCTTTGCTGCCGGAGATTTAGATCTTTCTGAGAGAAGAGATACTTTAACGATTTATGATCGGTAAACAACTAAAATCTTTCTCCTAAGAGATAATGTCTCCACATCTTCAACGCGAACACGATCGCTGCCAATTCCAAATCATGGGTAGGGTATCTTCTCTCGTGTGGTTTCAATTGCCGACTTGCATAAGCTACAACCCTACCGCCTTGCATCAATACAGCACCTAGTCCGGTACCACAAGCATCCATGTATACCGTCATCTCTTCATTCCCCTTAGGAATGACTAACACTGGTGCGCATGTCAACTTGTCCTTTAGACTCTTGAATGCATTCTCGCACCTTTCATCCCAGACAAAAGCTTGATTCTTCTTGGTCAACTGGGTCAATGGTGCTGCTATCTTGGAGAAACCTTGGATAAACTTATGATAATATCCAGCTAATCCCAAGAAACTTCTTATGTCCGTTGCATTCTTGGGCGTAGACTAATCTTGTACCGTAGCCACCTTCGCAGGAACCATGGCGATACCATTCTCTGAAACAACATGGCCCAAGAACCTCACTTCCCTCCTCCAGAAGTGACACTTAGAAAACTTTGCTTTCAATTGGTGTTTTCTCAGCACCTCCATCACTATACTTAAATGTTCCTTGTGTTCTTCATCCGTTCTCGAGTAGACCAAAATATCATCCACGAACACAAGGACAAACTTATTCAACTGATCTCTGAATACCCTATTCATAAGATCCACAAAATAGGCTGGGGCATTGGTCAGCCCGAATGGCATGACCAACTACTCATAAAATCCAGACGGCGTCTGAAATGGCGTTTTAGCTATACTCTCAGCTTCCACTCTTAGCCGATGAAAACCTGTCGCGAGATCCAACTGAGAAAATACTCTCGCGCCACTCAACTGATCGAACAAATCATCTATCCGCGGTAGAGGATACTTGTTCTTCCTCGTCACTTTATTCAACTCGCGGTAGTCTACACACAAACGAAGGGAACCATCCGCCTTGGTAGCAAACACAACTGGTGCTCCCCATTCAGAAACACTCCTGATAAATCCCTTCTTCAAAAGATCGCTGATTTGCACCCCGAGGTCTCGCTGCTCCCTTGGTGACATACGACGAAGTGGCATCACTATAGGTCTGGCATCTTTCACCAAGTCAATACGGAACTCAATCTCTCGATGTGGTGGAAGCGTGGTCACTTCTTCGAAGACATCCGGATACTGGCCAACCACGGGCAAACCTGACAACTCACTATGCGGGATGTCGAGGGAATTTAGAAAACTAGCCATTACCCCCTCACTGGGTAGACCACCAAACACTACCCTCCGCCCATCGTCCGCTCTAGCTGTCACCAAAAAGCCCTTACAGTCTACCACCACCCCGTATCTTTGGAGCCAATCTACTCCCAAAATAATGGCAAACCCAGTAAAGCTCAAATCAAAGCAATCACAAACAAACATGCATCCATGACTCGATAAGACCACATTACGACAAATCATGTTAAGGTTAGTTGAACCACCAATTGGGTTCGTCACTACTAAAGGTCTATCGACAATCTCGGGCTGCAATCCCAAACTATCTACCAGGTCACTAGATATGAAAGAACTGGAAGCCCCGATATCAAACAAAGCTCTAACAGGAACGTCATAAACAGAAAGCATACCTTGAATGACTACATTCTTTCCTTTCTCCGCCGCAGTTGGGGCATTCGACGAAGAAGGAATAACATTAAAGGCATATGCTTTCACCATTTGCTTTTCTTTAGGGGGTTGCGGACACTTGTCCTTGTGATGTCCCATTTGGCCACAGTTGAAGCACTTCCTATCCGCTGGCTTGGCCCGACAATTACTAGCATAATGGCCCTTCTTACCACAGCTGAAGCACTCAACATCTTGCTTATTCTTTTTCTTCTGGCCATCCTTAGTCTGATTCTGCTTTCTCTTATTCTGGGAACCACCCTTGCCTCCACCACTTGCTTGTGGCTTTGTCTCCTCTGCAGATGCAACCTCAGTCTTCGGCTTAGGGTAGAGACTTTCTGATCTTAATGCTTTCCCCACAATTGATTCAAATGTCTCATCGATATGGTTAATAAGCCTTTCCCCCAAGTACTGATCCAAACCAGTTATGAATTTCTCATTCTTCTTCTCGGCAGTATCAATAAGAGATAACCCATACTTCGACAAAGTGTCGAATTCAGCAATATACTCCGAGACAGCTCTGCCATTCTGCTTGAGCTCCAAGAATTTCTTAAACAGCACTGACTTCTGAGCAGCTGGAATGAACTTCTCGCTAAAGCAAACCTTAAACTGCTCCCAAGTAATCTGATCCTCGGGAGTAGCTGCCTTTATAGCATTCCACCAATTCATTGCCCGCCCTTGCAGCTGACGGGACGCTAGCTTTCTCTTTATCGCATCCTCGATACCCAAATCCTCGAAGATACGTTCGCAACTATCCAACCAATCTTGAACATCCGTAGCCGACTCCGTTCCGTGGAACGGCTTCCCACCAAGACTAGTATAATCCTTATCCAGCTTGGCGAAATTGGCCCTAGGCGCCTGCACTAGTGGACCACCACCATTTTCACCATTGGGAGCTGCCCTCTGCACGTCCCTAAGCATCTCTCTCATGAGGACAGTAAACATCGTCCTCATGTCAGCAGCATTCCCATTATTGGCTCCTCTACCGGCACCTCTTACGTATCGGCTCATCGTTCAATCTGTAAAGAGAAACGATTAACCATTTCTATGGTGGTGCTAATGTAGTGCGACTTCATCCTTAGCTATACTAATAGTATACATAGCTTTTGAAAACCAAAGTAATCACAAATACGCGCTCTCATATACATATACTATCTCTCCCTGATAACTTCCCTAGGTTAACTACGCAACCTAGAGCTCTGATATCAAGTGTGACGGCCCGCCCCTTACCAGCCTGCATTTCCCCTGAAGATGCGTTGTACACATACCCGATTAGCACGGAACGGTCGTCAAAGAAAGGAAAGAAGAGGATTAACTAACGAGGAACCTGTAGAATGTCTCACAGCGCATGGAACAAAATATATTAATAACATACTTGACATAAAACAGGTGAGACAGTGCATAAGCTGATAACTAAAACCAACATCAACATCATCATCAGAGCAGCGGAAATCCAAATACAGCTTATGATCCAACATGATTATTACAACTTTAAACTGTCTCTAAAGCAAAAGAAAGCTAAAGTAGAAGATGCACTACTAATGCCCAAGCAGTGATCTTCAACAACACAGGGAGAATACTATATGTATCATACGTGGAAGCCTCCTGCTCGCCTCCGAATCAGCTACTCGCGCATCACCAGCTAACTTGTCTCTAGTCTGCTCGAGTGAGAACCCAGAGTAATAAGAAGAGACATAAAACTCTGGGTCAGACAAAAAGTCTGGTATGAGCGATAAGCATCTAAACAGAACAATAACAGGTATACTAAACCATACCTGAACCTGGACCTGCAACCAAAGAGTTAGTACTACATACCGTGCAATACTCTAAGGTGCCACTAAACAGATGGTGTAAAGAGTACGGGGGTGGGGGTGTGCATGTCATAATGATGGAAAACATATCAACCATAGCAACCATCTCTCACTCAGTGCGTAAAGCATACGATGTCCACCACTGTCAATCACTAGACCCATCGAAGTAGTGACGGAGTTCGACTTGTACAACTACTGCTACTACCAAGCTTACCACATGGAGTCATGACCAAATCTTTACGAATGACCCCACTTCATTGGTCTATAGCCCCTTTAGTCGTACCTAGGCCACTGTGGCCCTGAATCCGTTCACGTACTCCCTACACATAGTGATTCAAAGCTACAGACATCGACAACCCCTTTGCACACGTCCCGCAGCAAAGCCCAATCATGAAGCTCACTCATTGGTTCCCAACTAGATCCTGAGTCAAAGCTCCTCATTTGGAGTTCCTTTGCATCTCGAGTTCTGGTCATCACCTTCTTCTCCGGACCGGTCTACATTTCTCCACCTTACTTTACTTCAGGTCGTGGTCATAAGCTCCTCGGTTCGGATCGGAATACTCCTCCCTAATCCATCGGATTGGTTCGGAATCTCCAGCTCAACCTTCCTCTCAGCTTCGGGTTGGATCGATGTGATCTTCCTCCAGCGGTTCGGATCGGAGTCCACACCTCCTGGCTTCATGGAAAACTCCTCTGGTTCGGTCCTTCTTCCCAAGCAATCGGATCGGGTAGGGTCTCTCAAGCTTCTCCATCGGGTCGGCTCGGAATTCTAGCTCCATAGCACCAGGTCGGTTTGGTTCGGATATGCCCCTTCCGTTCAGCTCGTGAGGCTACATGACTCCAGAACATCGGTTCGTGGGGAGGTCTCCTGGTCGGTTCGGTTCGGGCTCCTCCCTCCGATCCGGTCCGGATCGGCCAAATTCCTACAACTCATTCCAGCGACTGTTTACGCCATTCGACGGCGTTTTCAACCAATCTAACACTCCTAGACAATCATGAATCATGTCATATAGTCATAGCAACATGTAACATTAACCACAAGCATCAAAACAATAACTATAGCATGTAAAATGGATCAAACGTACCCAAAATCCCATATTTCCCTTAAGCATGTTTAAGCTAAACTAATCATAGGGTTAACAAAACTTAACCAAATCAAACCAAATTTATAACAGAGGCATAAAATATTATTTAAGAATTTCTAAACATTTTTCCAGAATTTATTAATGTATAAATTCGCTAATCTTCACTAATTACCCTTAATTAACCGTAATTAGTGCAAAACTTATGCAAATCACTCACCTTGGCCACAAATAAAATTTTCAGAACTGAAACCTCGCTGATTTGGGTGAATACTGGTGTCTAACAGCAGCTCTAATACTGATTTGGTGAAGATCTTCTTTGATTTGATGTAGATTAGGCCAAAACTTGATTAGAAAGTGATTAGAAGGTGATTTGTGTGTTGGAGGCCATTGCTAGGGTTCCAAGAATGAAAGTGGCGGCTGAAAGAAATGTTTTCTAACCCTAATCAGCCCCTATACATCTCCAATCCCGAAATCCCCTTTGGGCCTAGATGCAAATTACCCGGTTAAGCTCAATTAAGCTGTTTTTCACCATCTGAAACTTGTTTCAGCCATATCTCCCAAACGGTGAGTCCGTTTGGCTAATGTGACCACTCTACGGAATTGTAAACCATCATCCGGAGCCAATGGAAGTAGTTTCAGGTCAAAATTCCTTTCCAAACAAAAGTTATGGCCAAAACAGTACCAACTAGGGGTAAAATGGTCATTTAAAAATAAAAAAAAATCATGAACATGGGAAATGACCCCAATAGTCGTCTCCCAAAGTTACATGACCATACGACTTCATATGTGAAAGAAATAAATATTCTACGATCCTATGATGCGTAGAATGCGGGTCGTTACACATTTCCTATTTCCTTTCCATATATATATACCGAAATTCTTATTTTCTAAATTTAGAATTGGAAGACGTTTCCATTTTTATTCTCATCTCTTATTTTCTATAATAGAAAACATTTCTGATTCTTATTTGGAAAACATTTCCAAACTGCTTCATTGGATTTAAACAGATGTTTAAATAAAACATCGCTATGCCAACTCCAACCATTACCCTCATTAACTATATTCACTTAACCAAACTTTACTATCAAACTTTAACCATTCCTTAGTTAAAAATGAAGTCAATCAAGTTGGGGTATAACTACCTCTCAGACCTTAATTGAACATCATTTCTAACTTCGAAATAGACAAAGTTCACCTTCTAAAACTTTAACAAACTTCCTTACGTAACTCTCTTTCGAACAATCTCTATTTGATAACTCTTTCCTTCGGATAACCTATATTCGATAATCTCTCTTTCGAATAGCCATATTTGATTAACACTATTCAATTAACACTATTTGATTAACTCTACTGGATTAACTCTATTTGATTAACCCTAATCGATTAACTCTATTGGATTAACTCCAATCAATTAACTCTTATCAATTAACTCCTTTCGAATAAACTATATTCGATTAACTCCTTTAGAATAAACTATATTCGATTAACTCCTTTCGAATAGACTATATTCGATTTAATCCTTTAACTCTATTCGAATAAACTATATTTGATTAACTCCTTTAACTCTATTCGAATAAACTATACTTGATTAACTCCTTTCGAATAACTAATATTCGATAACTCCTTTCGAATAACTAATATTCGATAACTCCTTTCGAATAAACTATATTCGATTTACTCCTTTAACTCTATTTGAATAAACTATATTCGATTAACTCCTTTAACTCTATTTGAATAAACTATATTCGATTAACTCCTTTAACTCTATTCGAATAAACTATATTCGATTAACTCCTTTCGAATAACTAATATTCGATAACGCCTTTCGAATAACTAATATTTGATAACTTCTTTCGAATAACTAATATTCATTAACTCCTTTCGAATAACTAATATTCAATGATCTCTCTTCGAATAACTAATATTCGATTACTCCTTTCGAATAACTAATATTCGATAATCTCTCTTTGAATAACTAATATTCGATAACCCCTTTTCGAATAACTAATATTCAACAACTTCATTCGAATAACTAATATTCGATAACAACTTTTCGAATAACTAATATTCGATAACTCCTTTCGAATAACTAATATTCGATAACCTCTTTTCGATTAACTAATAATCGATTAACTCCTTTTCAATTAACTCTTGTCAATTAACTCTAATCAATTAAATCTATCGATTAACTCTAACTCTAATCGATTAACTCTATTCAATTAACTCCCTTCGAATAACCAATATTCGATTAACCCCTTTCTTCAAATAAACTATGTTCGATAATTCCCTTCTTCGAATAACCAATATTCGATAACTCTTTTACGAATAACCAATATTCGATAACTCCCTTCTTCGAGTAAACTATATTGAATTAAACTATATTCGACTAACTCTATTTGATTACAAATACTTCCTTTTTTATTTGTTTATACAAATATTTTCATTTCTATTTGTTTTTACAAGTATTCCCTTTTCTATTTGTTTATTTAACAAATAAATATTTCCTTTTCAATTTTATTTATTTAACAAATAAATATTTCCTTTTCAATTCCATTTATTTAACAAATAAATATTTCCTTTTCAATTCTATTTATTTTCCAACTATCTCCTTTTCTATTCTATTTGTTTAACAAATATTTCCTTTTCTTTTATTCTCTGATTTTATAATTTTCTTTTATAAAATTCCTTTCCTTTTATATATAAAATCCATTGATTTTATATAAATAATTCATTTTCAAAATACACTTTGAAAATCTCCTTTTCTACATCCCAGTATTTCTTACGGTATTTAAAATACCACACAACAATGATCGATATCATTCAAACACACATAATCAACAACAGATTCTATATCACATCATATATCGCCACATATGAAAAGCAGTAAAATAAATGTTGAGGAATCCAGTTGGATTCCTCCGATATGTTTCCCTGCATCCACATATGTTAAACAATATAATTAACATCAACTTCATTTCAATATGAAATATTCTGATAAACAGAATCAATATATAATTAACGATATATATATATATATATATATATATATATCTTTATCTCAAATTTCAACCAATAAATCAGTAGTTCAACCAAACAGTCAGCACACAGCAATCAATCATCATTTATCATTACTAGATTATATTTATAAAATATAAACCGACAGAGTTAGTGAGTTTTACTCACAATGGATGATCATCGTTAAATAACGAAAATCATCGGTTGATTCGTAACTGACAATTTATTTTGCTATAAATTGTAATGAACTCCAATTCACTCTCGGTCAGTTCCATTGCGTAGTGTCCGTCCATACAAACCCAACGTGACCAACCGTCCGTAAAACTGACAACGTACGGATGAGATATTATAATTATAAGTTAGTACACTTATTTGAATTTAATTAAACATATATATACTCAAATATTTGGGCCTCACCCCCTTTGCATTCCTTAGCCCATTTAGAAAAAAAAACCAGGCCCGCCAAACCTTCCTTCTTCTTCGACAAGGACCGCTCCAGATGATCCTCCAGCATAGCAGTATCATTTTCCCTTCCATGCTCCTTCTCCTCTTCATAGAAAATTCCACAAAAATCTCCGTTATTCTCCTCGTTTCTCCCTCTCCAACCTCATGTACACATTACTTAACTCGCACCCTTCATAGAAAAACCGACGTTCATCAGGTTCGAACCTCTACAGTGACTCAGCGACCACTTCTACAACCGCTTCTTCCCAAAATCAGCTGCAAGGTGTAACGACCCAGAAAATCTGAACCAATTTAAATTTTTTAAATTGGCTAAAATAATGGATTTTAAATATTTAAAATAAATATTTTAAATAATGGCGATGAAAACTGAGTTTGAATCAACAATTGAGAACGAATATAATTAATTATAATTATAAATAAGGCCTGAAATGGCGCTGTAGTTTCGAAAACCGAATTCAAACTTTGTCGGACTATACCGGGTGCAAAACAAAACGAATTTTAGTGAAACCAAAAATATTTAAATCTGTTAGTGAATACCTTTCCAACGAATCTGAAAAATCAAAATTTGATAACGGGAATCAAAAGATATGTCCAGTTGAAAATTCTGAATAGTCGCTATGGAATTCAGGCCCTTAAAAATGGACATTTTGCAAACGACCTCGGATTTCGACGAAACCACTTTTGTTGGGTCCGAGATGTGAAGTTATTGCTAGGTTTCAAATTTCATAATTTTTCGAATCAATATGTGAGCGTGGCAAAGGAAAACGCGTTTGACCAGTTTCAGTTGATTTTAATCGACTGGAAATTGGCCATTTTTCAAACGGTCTCAGAATTTGGCGAAACTAGTTTTGTTAGGACCGTATCGTCAATATGAAGCTAGAAAATATTTTTCGAGAATTTTTAGAGTTAGTATGTGACCCCGGTAATTTGAAATGTCCGTTTAAAATTTAATATAGTGATTTAAATGTAAATTCAACGGAAACTGATTGTAACGATCGAATCAGCTTGCGATACATGTCCCATTGTGTTCGGAATGGGGGTAAAACGCTATGGACCACAGGCGGTGGGCCTCGTTTAGAGGTCGTATGTAAAAGTCAACTTTTTGAAATAAAATAAATTAAATAATATAAAAATAAAAATATTCCTTCCCTCTCCTTATTCATTCTTCCCCCCCTCCTCTTCAAAATCAAATCGGCAGGAGAAAAAAAAAAGAAAAAAAACCCTAAAACTATCGACAGCCCCCCCTGAAGCGAACGCCACCGACCCACCGCCCCCTTCCGTCCAGCCTCCCTCCTCCTCCCAGCGGCGCAACTCCCGAAGACCCCCCCCCCCAGAGCGCACGAGCGCGACGAAGACCTCGCCCCCCTGAAGCATCGCGACGCCGAATTCGCGAGCCCCCCCAGTTCGAGACCCACCGCCGACCCTGACGACCCCCCTTCTTCGCAGATCAATGTAAGTTGTTTTTATTTTATTTTATTTTTATTTTTAATTCTGTAAATACTGATTTTAAAAGATTATAAAACTGATTTTTTAAAAGGTTTAAATTCTGATTTTAAAAGATTATAAAACTGATTTTATTTTAAACTTTAAAATAGAAAAAGATTTAAACTTTAAAAAGGAAAAGTTTTAAACTTTAAAAAAGAAAAAGATTAGAACTTTAAAAAGGAAAAGATTTAAACTTTAAAAAGGAAAAGATTTGAACTTTAAAAAGAAAAAGATTTAAATTTTAAAAAGAAAAAGATTTGAACTTGGATAGAAAAGATCATATTTTTAAAATAGAAAAGACGGAATTTTTATTAAGTAGAAGAAGTAAGATATGATTTTTGTATTTTTAAAGTAATAAAAATATAATTTTTACATCATAGGAATATTAAAAATATAATCTTTATTTTTGAAAAGGCGGAATCTATATTTTTGAAATGCAATTTTTATATATTGAATAACATAGTAAAAATTCGATTTTTACATATGTAGAGAATACGGGCAACGAAAGCGACGAAAGGCGAGATTGGCGAAGATTTCTATAAAGGAAGAGTCGTGGTATTGGATAGCTATTGGTGAGAATTTCTCACTCTTCAATTTCTTTTTCTATATATATATGTGTGTGAAATTAAAGTGAATTGCTATATATAATTATATATATATATATACGCCCCCCCGTCCACAAACCATGGACGATATTTATTGATTGAAATTGTTGTGAAAATTGATTGATAGCGAATGATTGTTTGGGATTGTTTGTGATTGGATTGGTTGATTGTGGTTGAAAAATACCCGTTTGTGGTTGAAAAATATTTGGTTGAAACCACATAGGATTAGTTTGTGGAAATGAAATAAATATATACATGCCGCCTGCGTGCGAACTAGATGCATGATCCCCATTGTCAAAAACCGCGAGGTTTTAAGGTAGAGCGAGGAGCCGTACTAGGGACGGTCCTGGTTTTAACTACCCTGCCGTTATGCTGCCGAAATTTTGAATAATATTCGTGTGTTTGAATTATTTTCATCTGCTTAAACTATATTTATTCATTGAATAGGAAACATTCATGTGTTGAATTGATATTCATTCGTTGATTAGAAATTCATGTGTTGAATGGTATTCATATTTTGAAATAAATTGTTTGATAATAAAAATCACCTTTTATCTATATATAGAAACTATAGAAAACATTCATGTGTTGAATTGATATTCATTCGTTGATTAGAAATTCATGTGTTGAATGGTATTCATATTTTGAAATAAATTGTTTGATAATAAAAATCACCTTTTATCTATATATAGAAACTATAGAAAACATTCATGTGTTGAATTGATATACATTCGTTGATTAGAAATTCATGTGTTGAATGGTATTCATATTTTGAAATAAATTGTTTGATAATAAAAATCACCTTTTATCTATATATAAAATCCTATTTTTGTCATCTATATGAAATATATAAAATAATAGTGTTTTGAAATGAATTGTTTTACAATAAAAATCACATTTTTATTGTATGCATAAATCGTTGAAATGTGAAGTGTTAAAAACAGCCACTTGTTCAAAATAAACATATATGAGTTGAAATATTCATTAATTAGCTAATGAAGTGATTTGCACCTATGTATGTAACATTAGAATGAATGGTCTTTTTAAACCAAATAGAAATCAAATATGAAGTTGAATAGAAAATGATAAATGGTAAGAACTGTATATATATGTACATGCATATTCATTGAACAGGTTATAGCAAAGGGGCTAGAGAAGAGGAATAAAATTTTGTGCCCGACAAATAGGTACACATTTACTGTTTTGTTTGGGTGATGATTTTATGAGCCTGTTGGCTAGCCGCTTGGCTTTTTCTTTTTCTTTTTGAGATTAGAAGGACCGGGAAAGCTATTTGCGATTTCCCGATGCCCGGTGCAGGGGAGGTTATGGCGAAATTTTCCAAAAATTTAAGGCGTTAGTGAAATATTTGAAGTGAAAACGATATTGAAATCATTGAATGAACTATATTTATATAATTATATAAATATAAATAAAATTAAAACGAAACGTGGCCGTGCAGTTCGCATTTTGAAACCGTGATTTCAAACAACTAGTACGGGGAATCCGACCATTGGATTTTCCCGAAACCGCAACCGTCGGGTTCGCCTTGGAAATATCTTCCCAATGGCACCAACTTTGTAAAAATCCAACGGTTGGATTGTCTGGAATGTTTAATTCAAATCTGAAGAAAAGCAGCGCCAGAAGCGATTATATTTATATATATATAAATATATTTATATATTTAATCGAATAACGACGTTGCAGTTCGTATTTTGAAATCGAAACTTCAAACGATTGTACCGGGAGATCCGACCGTCGGATTTTCCCGAAACTGGAACCGTTGGATTCGTTTTAAAAAGACCTTTCTAGTGATGTAAATTTTGTGAAGATCCAACGGTTAGATTTTCAGATATGTGTAAATCAAATCTGAAGAAAAACAGCGCCACGGCCGCGTTATGGCCCGAAGCGTCGTTTTGAATAAATGGGCTATTTTAAAATAAATAAAAATAGCAATAAATCATTATAAAGTACCATAAACAATATGGAGTGGAAATAAACTGAATTTGCTCGATTTATGTTGTATTTGATGGTTGAATGTGTTTGGTGTGAAAATTACATTAAAGAACAATATTGGTGTTGTCGAATAATTTAACCATTTAAATAAATTGATTTGAAATTCTAAATAAAACATGAATTATTTGAAAAGGCCGAGTTAATTCTCATTTCGAATAATTGACCGACGATTGAAATTCGAAGATGAAGACGACGGTCGAAGACCGGAGATCTTCACCTCGTTTGGATGGTAACCGAGGTCCTGATTGGGAGGCATCCCGAAATATGGATAATGAGTGGTGATCGTCCAGACGTACGTGGTGATCGATGGGTTTGCGGGGTATTTAGTGCCTCCGGTTTCGTTCAGACCCAGAACGGACTTGTAAATGGACTGTGTGTCTGACATTGGAGTTTATTCCGTGTTGATTGATTTCTGTTAAATATACATCTGTTTGGCGGCGGAGAATTTATTCTTTTGCTTAACGCCCTTCTCTGAGACGCACGAGCTCAGAGGTTGTATATTGATGGACATCCGTCGCATGGCATGAATTGCCTGTGTGGCATGCTAAGATGCAGTGATCAGGGCTTCTGTTGAAAAGCAAAGTCTTGTGGTGATGATCAAAGCACCGCCAGTGTGGCGTAGCTCTGTGTATAACGTGAATTCGCGAGCCTCACACCCCGGTATGAACCTAAAACGGGAGAGGACATCAGGGAGGGCCTGCGTTTCTTTCTAGCTAGGGTGGTGTCAGTGACCTACCAGCCCTGACATTTATATACTTTTCACCTATGTGGTTGTTGCTGTTGCGAGGCGCCTCGGTTTGATCGGACGATCCGGGTCCGATGGAGTCATTCGTTGGCTCGTCTACACCCCAAAGGGTGGGGAAACGCAGGTTCAGGAATTTTAATCCACATCAGTGGACCGACCCTGACGATCCAAGGGCCCACCTAAGTCTGGGTCCTGAGGGGCGGGCTAGAGCGTCTCGAATTCGGTAAGGACTATCTTTTGCCTTGGTTCATGACAGAAATCCAATTTCCAAATACGACATCGTGCGGTTTTGATTGTATATATATATATACATGGCGACATGATATATGGTACCCATGCCGTCTATGATTGATAGTTATGATTTGAAATTGTTTTCAAAACATATAAACACTAGCAATAATATCAAATGCCTTTGTTTTATTCGTATCAAGCATATTTTAGCCATTATAAGGTAAAACTCTATCCTCCGGTTTGCGTTGCATTGTGTGATGGGAACTGAGTCTTATAACGGCTTCATTTTTTATAAAAAACATAGCGATGTTTAAAAGAAAGATTTGTTTTAAAGCACTGGCAATCCAATGGAGTAAACCCGTTCCACGAAAGTGGCGTGGTCCTGTGATTTGCCATATTATATATGTGTTGAGTAGATTTCTCATACCAGTCCCATGACTGACTCGTAGTTTGTTTCACTCTCAAACTCGGGTGCCTCTTTTTCTACACGGACAGCCTTGTATTCAGGTTTAGCTGGTTCTTTCTGGATAGCTGGAGCTGAAGATGGATTCTATCATTTATCTCTTTTTATGCTGTTCAGCTCCTATTGTACATATTTTGTTTATTTCCGCTGTAGACATTTATGTATAGCTGAATTGTATTTGTACTAAGAAAGATCCTGTATACTGTGTAACTCTGATGATTACTTTTATCCAGTATATTCTATTGTTCATTATCTGGTGTATTTATCTAATTCTGTTCTGCTATTATCTGTTTCTGTGTTATATTCCAAAAGATAACCCTTGTTTCCGTCAAAACGGGATTTCGGGTCGTCTCAACGTGGTATCAGAGCTTTGGTTAAGCTTAGTTCTGGAATATAACATTTGAACAAACTCGTCAGAAATAGAACCAGTAGTGTTCTAGGACGGGTGACTCTATACAGATAGGATCAGCAATATCCTAGTATGAGTAAAGCAGAATGAAATTACACCTCGATAGACACATTTACACTTGAAGTATATGTTTCTATGTTTGAAATTTTTTTTTTCTGTGACCTGACACTTGTTCTGCTAATTGCAGAAGTACTAGAAAAATGAGTGCCAGAACTAGAAGGAATACAGAGCCCGATCTAGAGGCTCTATTCAAGAGATATCGAAATCTGGGTGGAGCACAATTCTCGGGCAATGAATCTATTATTCAAACTCAAGCTTGGATGAGTTCTGTCGAAAGAATCTTTGAGCATATCCAGCTTAGAGATGACCAGAAACGGTTAGTAGCATCTTGGGCGCTCAAAGAAGAAGCTTTAATCTGGTGGGAAACAATCGTCAAAGATAATCCAGAAGGTGATATCACCTGGGACAGATTCAAAGTGATTTTCCTAGAAAGATTTACTCCTCCCGAAGCAACCGAGAGATTATGTGATGAATTTTCTTATTTGATACAAGGTGATATGACCATCCCAGAATATCATAAGAAATTTAACGAACTTGCTCACTTTGCTCCTCATCTGATTCAAGATCCAAAGAGGAAAAATCTGAGATTTATTCATGGCCTGCAAAGGAGATATCAGAATAGTGTAATGAGGAACGTGAAGCTCCCCTTTTCTGAAATGATTTATATGGCTTATCAGTATGAAGATCTCCATAAGAAAGGAATGTTGCGCGACGAAGAAGAAGTTTGTTGTAGTGACAAAGAAGAGTTGGAAACTTATATTCCTGAAGCCAGTACAAGATCTGAAGTCAGTAAGAAGCCCAGTGCCAAGAGAAAAAGGGCTGAATCCGGGAGAGAACCAACAACGACCGCCACGTGCTCAAGCTGTAATAGAAAAGGACATTTGGAGATAAGTTGCAAATCTTCGAACAAACGAAGAAAGAGAGGATTTGAACCCAGTAAGAAGGTTCCTGAGGGCAGAGGATGCCATAAGTGCCATCAGGCTGGGCATATTGCGAAAAACTGCCCGCTATCTCAGAAATCTGAAGTAGTACAAGTGAATGAAGTGGTAGAAGTACCTGCCTCCCCGTCTGCTCAGGAAAGGTCTGATGTTTTAGAAGGCACGCTCAATGTCAAAAACATTCCAGTTAAAGTACTGTTTGACACAGGCGCGTCACGAAGCTTTATTGCAAAGAGTGCAGTCAAGAAGTTGGGTTTGAATTTGAAGAAGCTCAAAGAGCCAATGACTGTCCGAAATCCAGTTGGAGGTTCCATCGATCTCAGTTGGGTTTGTGCAGTACCCGTCTCTTTTTCTTGCTATAAATTCCCTATTATCTCTGTCGTCGTGAATTTTGATGAATTCGATCTTATTTTGGGATTGGATTGGTTAACCAAATATGAAGCAGAGGTTAGATGCGCCGAGAGAGTTGTTAGAGCTAAGATTAAATCCGGGAGTTATATAACCATACCGTGTGAAGGTCAGAATGCTAATAGAAAAGACTTCTGGGCAGCTCTAAATGTTTCTCCAGGCCAAATAGAAAATGTCCCTGAAATCACAGAGAATATTCCCGATCTAGTAAAAGATATTCCTGTCGTCAAAAACTATGCGGATGTGTTCGAAGAAGTTGTTCTCTTACCTCCGCAAAGGGAAATAGATTTCAAGATTGCTTTGATTCCCAATGCAAGGCCGGTAGTTCACGCTATTCGAAGAATGTCCTTGAAAGAGAAGGAGGAATTAGACAATCAAACAAGACAGCTAGTATGGAAGGGTCTGATCATGCCTAGTTTCTCTGATTGGGGTGCAGCAGTGGTATTTGTCCCAAAATCTGACGGTACTCTACGACTATGCGTGGATTATCGTGATCTGAACAAGCAGACAATAAAGAACAAATATCCATTGCCGCGGATTGATGATTTGTTGGATCGATTAAATGGCGCACAAATATTCTCATGAATGGACCTAGCTACAGGCTTCCATCAACTTCGAATCGCCGAAGAGTGCGTTCCAATGACAGCGTTCAGAGGCCCCGACTTATTCTACGAGTGGTTAGTAATGCCGTTCGGCTTATGTAACGCTCCAGCTTACTTCGTCGATCTAATGAACAGGGTATTCAGAGGAGTATTGAATAAATTTGTTCTGGTTTTCATTGATGATATTCTAATCTTCTCTAAATCAAAGGCCGAGCATGAAAAGCATCTGGAACAGGTTTTGGAAATTCTCAGACGGAATGTATTAAAAGCCAAATTTTCCAAATGTATCTTCTGGCAAGATGAAGTAAAATTTCTGGGCCACGTTGTATCGAAAGAAGGAATTGCTGTGGATCCAAGCAAAATCACGGCTATTCAAAATTGGAAACAGCCCAGTACCCCCACTGAAGTCCGCAGTTTTCTCGGATTGGCTAGTTATTACCGGAAATTCGTTAAAGACTTTTCGAAGATATCTGGTCACTTAACGAAGCTTACAAAGAAGCATTCTAAATTCAAATGGACTCCAGAAAGTGAGGAGGCTTTCGAAGAGCTGAAGTTGAGATTAACAACTGCTCCGGTGTTAACCATCATCGATGGCAACCAGGATTTAAAAGTGTGGACTGATGCTTCTAGAGAAGGCCTCGGCGCAGTGTTAATGCAAAGGGGTCAAGTGATTGCTTATGCTAGCCGTCAACTGAAGCCACACGAGAAGAACTACGTCACTCACGATCTTGAGTTATTGGCTATCATATTCTCTTTGAAAATCTGGAGGCACTATCTTCTCGGTGAGAGATTCGAACTGTTTACAGATCATCAGTCATTAAAGTATCTGTTCACTCAGAAGGACCTGAATCTGAGACAGCAACGTTGGCTGGAGTTTCTTGCAACATATGACTTTGAAATTATATATACTCCAGGAAAAGCCAATGTCGTGGCCGATGCATTAAGCAGAAAGAATGAAATGATCGCCAGTTTTATTATCACGACTTCATTGCTAGATAAGATATCTGCTCTTCAGGAGGATGATCACTTCATTCAGAAGATCAGAGGGATAATTCAACAAGGCGAACCCTCGAGTTTTCAAGTAGACAATGATGGGATTTTAAGGCTCAAAGGTCGAATATGTGTTCCTAACATTCCTGAGCTTCGAAAGGAAGTACTGGATGAATGCCACAAGTCAAAACTCAGTATCCATCCGGGAGTAAGCAAAATGTATAATGACATCAAACGCACTTTCTGGTGGAAGTCGATGAAAAGGGACATTTCCTTAGATGTTAGCCGATGCCCTACTTGTCAGCTAGTCAAAAGTGACCAACAAAAACTGGCTGGATTGTTGCAACCACTAGAAGTTCCTGGTTGGAAGTGGGAACATATCTCTATGGATTTCATTGATGGTTTGCCCAGAACCAGAAAAGGGAACGACAGTATTTGGGTGATCGTAGATCGCTTCACGAAGACCGCCCATTTCATACCTGTCAGATCAAACAGAACTGCTCAGAGTCTGGCGCAGATATACTTCAGGGAAATAGTTAGACTACATGGAGTGCCGCTCAGTATAGTCAGTGATAGAGATACAATATTCACTAGCAAATTCTGGGAAGCATTTCAAGTCGAGCTGGGAAGAAAGTTAAACCTAAGCACCGCTTATCATCCTCAGACAGACGGTCAGACTGAGAGGGTGAATCGCATTTTAGAAGATCTATTGCGGGCTTGTGTTCTAGATTTCGGTGGATCATGGGAAGACCATCTGCATTTGGCTGAATTCTCTTATAACAATAGCTACCAGGCGAGTCTGACAATGTCGCCATTCGAAGCATTGTACGGTAGACCGTGCCGATCTCCTGCTTGTTGGGTCGAGCCTGGAAATAGACTTGTGTTAGGGCCCGATATGATTCGAGAAGCTGCCGACAAAGTCGATTTTATTAAGAAGCGATTACTCGCCGCTCAAAGCCGACAAAAGAGCTATGCCGATAGAAGAAGAAGAGATATATCCTTTGAAGTTGGCGACTACGTATATTTGAAAGTATTGCCGATGAGAGGAGTTATCCGGTTCGGTAAAACTGGAAAGTTGGCGCCCAAATTCATAGGTCCGTTTCCTATTCTGGAACGGATCGGAACTCTCGCTTATAGGGTCAAACTGCCTAATTGGTTGCCTGGAGTTCATGATGTATTTCACATATCTCAACTTCGAAAGCACGTACATGATCCAGACTTGATCGTGGAAGAAGCAGCTCAGCAAGATATTGAAATTACTCCAGAACTAGCTGTGAGAAGAGAGCCGCTGAAGATCATCGGCAAAGAAACCAAAGAGCTGAGGAACAAGAAGGTTCGCTTAGTCAAAGTGCAATGGAGTGGAGATCCGCGAGATTGTACTTGGGAAACTGAGGAGAGCATTCAGAAAGCTTATCCCAGATGCCGAGTAGATATCTCTGATTGACTCCGGTGCAAGGTACATTTACCCTACTTTGCACTACCATTCAATTCTCTACTCTATTGTTATTTTCTTTTCGAAGATATACACTTTTAATTATATAGTCTGAATGATCTTTAAAGGGTATAGGATTTGATTAGTATATTTTTGAAGGTTAAAAACAATTGAATTAGTTGTTGTATTGTGGGATTGTAGATTTATCAAACCACTTTCGACTTTGTTCCTTTTCGGGGACGAAAAGTTTTAAGTGGGGGAGATTGTAACGACCCAGAAAATCTGAACCAATTTAAAATTTTTAATTTGGCTAAAATAATGGATTTTAAATATTTAAAATAAATATTTTAAATAATGGCGATGAAAACTGAGTTTGAATCAACAATTGAGAACGAATATAATTAATTATAATTATAAATAAGGCTTGAAATGGCGCTGTAGTTTCGAAAACCGAATTCAAAGTTTGTCGGACTATACCGGGTGCAAAACAAAACGAATTTTAGTGAAACCAAAAATATTTAAATCTGTTAGTGAATACCTTTCCAACGAATCTGAAAAATCGAAATTTGATAACGAGAATCAAAAGATATGTGCAGTTGAAAATTCTGAATAGTCGCTATGTAATTCAGGCCCTTAAAAATGAACATTTTGCAAACGACCTCGGATTTCGACGAAACCACTTTTGTTGGGTCCGGGATGTGAAGTTATTGCTAGATTTCAAATTTCATAATTTTTCGAATCAATATGTGAGCGTGGCAAAGGAAAACGCGTTTGACCAGTTTTAGTTGATTTTAATCGACTGGAAATTGGCCATTTTTCAAACGGTCTCAGAATTTGGCGAAACTAGTTTTGTTAGGACCGTATCGTCAATACGAAGCTAGAAAATATTTTTCGAGAATTTTTAGAGTTAGGATGTGACCCCGGTAATTTGAAATGTCCGTTTAAAATTTAATATAGTGATTTAAATGTAAATTCAACGGAAACTGATTGTAACGATCGAATCAGCTTGCAATACATGTCCCATTGTGTTCGGAATGGGGGTAAAACGCTATGGACCACAGGCGGTGGGCCTCGTTTAGAGGTCGTATGTAAAAGTCAACTTTTTGAAATAAAATAAATTAAATAATATAAAAATAAAAATATTCCTTCCCTCTCCTTATTCATTCTGCCCCCCCCCCTCTTCAAAATCAAACCAGCAGGAGAAAAAAAAAGAAAAAAAAACCCTAAAACTATCGACAGCCCCCCCTAAAGCGAACGCCACCGACCCACCGCCCCCTTCCGTCCAGCCTCCCTCCTCCTCCCAGCGGCGCAACTCCCGAAGACCCCCCCCCCCCAGAGCGCACAAGCGCGACGAAGACCTCACCCCCCCTGAAGCATCGCGACGCCGAATTCGCGAGCCCCCCCAGTTCGAGACCCACCGCCGACCCTGACGACCCCCCCTTCTTCGCAGATCAATGTAAGTTGTTTTTATTTTATTTTATTTTTATTTTTAATTCTGTAAAGACTGATTTTAAAAGATTATAAAACTGATTTTTTAAAAGGTTTAAATTCTGATTTTAAAAGATTATAAAACTGATTTTATTTTAAACTTTAAAATAGAAAAAGATTTAAACTTTAAAAAGGAAAAGTTTTAAACTTTAAAAAAGAAAAAGATTAGAACTTTAAAAAGGAAAAGATTTAAACTTTAAAAAGGAAAAGATTTGAACTTTAAAAAGAAAAAGATTTAAATTTTAAAAAGAAAAAGATTTGAACTTGGATAGAAAAGATCATATTTTTAAAATAGAAAAGACGGAATTTTTATTAAGTAGAAGAAGTAAGATATGATTTTTGTATTTTTAAAGTAATAAAAATATAATTTTTACATCATAGGAATATTAAAAATATAATCTTTATTTTTGAAAAGGCGGAATCTATATTTTTGAAATGCAATTTTTATATATTGAATAACATAGTAAAAATTCGATTTTTACATATGTAGAGAATACGGGCAACGAAAGGCGAGATTGGCGAAGATTTCTATAAAGGAAGAGTCGTGGTATTGGATAGCTATTGGTGAGAATTTCTCACTCTTCAATTTCTTTTTCTATATATATATATATATATGTGTGAAACTAAAGTGAATTGCTATATATAATTATATATATATATACGCCCCCTCGTCCACAAACCATGGACGATATTTATTGATTGAAATTGTTGTGAAAATTGATTGATAGCAAATGATTGTTTGGGATTGTTTGTGATTGGATTGGTTGATTGTGGTTGAAAAATACCCGTTTGTGGTTGAAAAATATTTGGTTGAAACCACATAGGATTAGTTTGTGGAAATGAAATAAATATATACATGCCATCTGCGTGCGAACTAGATGCATGATCCCCATTGTCAAAAACCGCGAGGTTTTAAGGTAGAGCGAGGAGCCGTACTAGGGACGGTCCCGGTTTTAACTACCCCGCCGTTATGCTGCCGAAATTTTGAATAATATTCGTGTGTTTGAATTATTTTCATCTGCTTAAACTATATTTATTCATTGAATAGAAAACATTCATGTGTTGAATTGATATTCATTCGTTGATTAGAAATTCATGTGTTGAATGGTATTCATATTTTGAAATAAATTGTTTGATAATAAAAATCACCTTTTATCTATATATAGAAACTATAGAAAACATTCATGTGTTGAATTGATATTCATTCGTTGATTAGAAATTCATGTGTTGAATGGTATTCATATTTTGAAATAAATTGTTTGATAATAAAAATCACCTTTTATCTATATATAGAAACTATAGAAAACATTCATGTGTTGAATTGATATTCATTCGTTGATTAGAAATTCATGTGTTGAATGTTATTCATATTTTGAAATAAATTGTTTGATAATAAAAATCACATTTTTATCTATATATAGAAACTATAGAAAACATTCATGTGTTGAATTGATATTCATTCGTTGATTAGAAATTCATGTGTTGAATGGTATTCATATTTTGAAATAAATTGTTTGATAATAAAAATCACCTTTTATCTATATATAGAAACTATAGAAAACATTCATGTGTTGAATTGATATTCATTCGTTGATTAGAAATTCATGTGTTGAATGGTATTCATATTTTGAAATAAATTGTTTGATAATAAAAATCACCTTTTATCTATATATAGAAACTATAGAAAACATTCATGTGTTGAATTGATATTCATTCGTTGATTAGAAATTCATGTGTTGAATGGTATTCATATTTTGAAATAAATTGTTTGATAATAAAAATCACCTTTTATCTATATATAAAATCCTATTTTTGTCACCTATATGAAATATATAAAATAATAGTGTTTTGAAATGAATTGTTTTACAATAAAAATCACATTTTTATTGTATGCATAAATCGTTGAAATGTGAAGTGTTAAAAACAGCCACTTGTTCAAAATAAACATATATGAGTTGAAATATTCATTAATTAGCTAATGAAGTGATTTGCACCTATGTATGTAACATTAGAATGAATGGTGTTTTTAAACCAAATAGAAATCAAATATGAAGTTGAATAGAAAATGATAAATGGTAAGAACTGTATATATATGTACATGCATATTCATTGAACAGGTTATAGCAAAGGGGCTAGAGAAGAGGAATAAAATTTTGTGCCCGACAAATAGGTACACATTTACTGTTTTGTTTGGGTGATGATTTTATGAGCCTGTTGGCTAGCCGCTTGGCTTTTTCTTTTTCTTTTTGAGATTAGAAGGACCGGGAAAGCTATTTGCGATTTCCCGATGCCCGGTGCAGGGGAGGTTATGGCGAAATTTTCCAAAAATTTAAGGCGTTAGTGAAATATTTGAAGTGAAAACGATATTGAAATCATTGAATGAACTATATTTATATAATTATATAAATATAAATAAAATTAAAACGAAACGTGGCCGTGCAGTTCGCATTTTGAAACCGTGATTTCAAACAACTAGTACGGGGAATCCGACCATTGGATTTTCCCGAAACCGCAACCGTCGGGTTCGCCTTGGAAATATCTTCCCAACGGCACCAACTTTGTAAAAATCCAACGGTTGGATTGTCTGGAATGTTTAATTCAAATCTGAAGAAAAACAGCGCCAGAAGCGATTATATTTATATATATATAAATATATTTATATATTTAATCGAATAACGACGTTGCAGTTCGTATTTTGAAATCGAAACTTCAAACGATTGTACCGGGAGATCCGACCGTCGGATTTTCCCGAAACTGGAACCGTTGGATTCGTTTTAAAAAGACCTTTCTAGTGATGTAAATTTTGTGAAGATCCAACGGTTAGATTTTCAGATATGTGTAAATCAAATCTGAAGAAAAACAGCGCCACGGCCGCGTTATGGCCCGAAGCGTCGTTTTGAATAAATGGGCTATTTTAAAATAAATAAAAATAGCGATAAATCATTATAAAGTACCATAAACAATATGGAGTGGAAATAAACTGAATTTGCTCGATTTATGTTGTATTTGATGGTTGAATGTGTTTGGTGTGAAAATTACATTAAAGAACAATATTGGTGTTGTCGAATAATTTAACCATTTAAATAAATTGATTTGAAATTCTAAATATACATGAATTATTTGAAAAGGCCGAGTTAATTCTCATTTCGAATAATTGACCGACGATTGAAATTCGAAGATGAAGACGACGGTCGAAGACCGGAGATCTTCACCTCGTTTGGATGGTAACCGAGGTCCTGATTGGGAGGCATGCCGAAATATGGATAATGAGTGGTGATCGTCCAGACGTACGTGGTGATCGATGGGTTTGCGGGGTATTTAGTGCCTCCGGTTTCGTTCAGACCCAGAACGGACTTGTAAATGGACTGTGTGTCTGACATTGGAGTTTATTCTGTGTTGATTGATTTCTGTTAAATATACATCTGTTTGACGGCGGAGAATTTATTCTTTTGCTTAACGCCCTTCTCTGAGACGCACGAGCTCAGAGGTTGTATATTGATGGACATCCGTCGCATGGCTTGAATTGCCTGTGTGGCATGCTAAGATGCAGTGATCAGGGCTTCTGTTGAAAAGCAAAGTCTTGTGGTGATGATCAAAGCACCGCCTGTGTGGCGTAGCTTTGTGTATAACGTGAATTCGCGAGCCCCACACCCCGGTATGAACCTAAAACGGGAGGGGACATCAGGGAGGGCCTGCGTTTCTTTCTAGCTAGGGTGGTGTCAGTGACCTACCAGCCCTGACATTTATATACTTTTCACCTATGTGGTTGTTGCTGTTGCGAGGCGCCTCGGTTTGATCGGACGATCCGGGTCCGATGGAGTCATTCGTTGGCTCGTCTACACCCCAAAGGGTGGGGAAACGCAGGTTCAGGAATTTTAATCCACATCGGTGGACCGGCCCTGACGATCCAAGGGCCCACCTGAGTCTGGGTCCTGAGGGGCGGGCTAGAGCGTCTCGAATTCGGTAAGGACTATCTTTTGCCTTGGTTCATGACGGAAATCCAATTTCCAAATACGACATCGTGCGGTTTTGATTGTATATATATATATATGGCGACATGATATATGGTACCCATGCCGTCTATGATTGATAGTTATGATTTGAAATTGTTTTCAAAACATATAAACACTAGCAATAATGTAAAATGCCTTTGTTTTATTCGTATCAAGCATATTTTAGCCGTTATAAGGTAAAACTCTATCCTCCGGTTTGCGTTGCATTGTGTGATGGGAACTGAGTCTTATAACGGCTTCATTTTTTATAAAAAACATAGCGATGTTTAAAAGAAAGATTTGTTTTAAAGCACTGGCAATCCAATGGAGTAAACCCGTTCCACGAAAGTGGCGTTGTCCTGTGATTTGCCATATTATATATGTGTTGAGTAGATTTCTCATACCAGTCCCATGACTGACTCGTAGTTTGTTTCACTCTCAAACTCGGGTGCCTCTTTTTCTACACGGGCAGCCTTGTATTCAGGTTTAGCTGGCTCTTTCTGGATAGCTGGAGCTGAAGATGGATTCTATCATTTATCTCTTTTTATGCTGTTCAGCTCCTATTGTACATATTTTGTTTATTTCCGCTGTAGACATTTATGTATAGCTGAACTGTATTTGTACTAAGTAAGATCCTGTATACTGTGTAACTCTGATGATTACTTTTATCCAGTATATTCTATTGTTCATTATCTGGTGTATTTATCTAATTCTGTTCTGCTATTATCTGTTTCTGTGTTATATTCCAAAAGATAACCCTTGTTTCCGTCAAAACGGGATTTCGGGTCGTCTCACAAGGTGTTAAACACCTCCACGAACTCGAATACATGCTTCAATTCGCACAGAACTCAAGTAACCCATTGAAAATCGAAGCCCTAGCTCATGTTGACCATATTAGAATAGCTAGAAGACATCGTCGAACTCTTTCAGAGGAATATAGATTGAAGAGGAATGATTAGTGAATCCAAATATGTTGATATTCTAATTTATAGAATTTTATTTGAATTAATGTTGAATTTTGAAGATCCACGAGATGGGTTTGAGGAAGTTTCCCGGTAGCGGCGGTTTTAATTTGACCAGAGAAAGTATGAATTAGGTTTAGTAGTAAGGATTATTTATAGAGAAGTTTTAATATTTTTATATTCGAATTTTATATTTATTTATAATCAACTACTATTTTTATTTGTCCTTTAAAATTCCTGTAATCACACATGACATCCAAAAATCACGAAACTGGATATGCAACTAAAGTTCGACATTACGGACGCAATGAAACTGGTTTCGTCGAATTCTGAATTCGTTTGCTCACACAACGTATTTTTAACCGTCAAATTACTCACTGTTTTTCACATAAAAAATCCGTACGGTCACACACTGACTTCAAAAATCACTAAACTTGACATCTAACAATAATTTAACATTCCAGATCCAACTAAGTTAGTTTCGTCGAAAACGGAGGTCGTTTGCAAAACTGGCTATTTTTAAAGCCATAAATGACCCATTTAAATATTAATATATTTAAAAATAATTAAATTAAATATTAAAAATAAATGTTATCGTATATATCCACACTAGAATGTCATACAGCTCCTTATCAGGATTTATAACTCGATATTCCAAATCCAGTGTTACATCAATATTCGATTTATATTTAAATTCCTTTTAAAATATAAATAAATCGATATAAATTATAAAGGAATTCCATAGCGACTTTTAAAAAATTTGATTTGGACATAACTCAAAATCTACCCAACGTAATCCTATTTTTTTCTCTTCCATTAAAAAAATATACTTCAACAGCTCCGAACGTTTCTTGTTTCACAGAAATCCGGCTTAAAACGGATTATGTATATTCAGTTGAAGTTCAAATCGCCAAATAGCGAACTGCCGCGCAATTTCAAGCTCGATTATATTTATAATATAATTATACGTTCAACTGTCGTTTATATAATATATTCGTGAATATAATTCAACTCTATACTGAATTATATACTTTAAATAATCCAAATTACACAATATTGTGAATTCCACTATTTTTATTATTCCTGAAATTAAATATATTATTCTATTATTTAATTTAATTAAATATTCACAATTATTTAATTCTACGACCATTCGAATCTCTAAATCACTATTTATATAATTAAATAAATAAATTATTATATCGCTGAAAGTACGGGTCGTTACATTCTTCCCCCCTTAAAATAATTTCGTCCTCGAAATTGCTAAGGTAGAAAACAAATCCAATTAACTGGTAAAAATTTATTCGTTTTACTTTTAACTTCTGTTTCACTATACCGATTGATTTCAATGAAATTATTAATTCATTCTTATTTACGAAAATTTTCAAAATTCCTGAAAATTTTCTAACGCCCTAAATTTTCGAAAAATTTCGCCAGCACCTCCTTTGTACGGCTCAACCGGTACAACTACAACTCGCCTCTCTAGGCCATCTCCAACCCAAAAGAAAATCAAACAGGAAAGCGGCTCCCCAAATTGACTAATAAATCTCATGCTTATACCAAATACAAACTTGTACCTTTTTGTTGGGCATATCAACTTTATCGCTTTCAGGTGTTATCAATCCAACATATACCAATGTCATCTCAAACAATTTCCAATCAATATCTGTTCAACACAGCTATTCGCTTATATCCAAACCAAATTCCTTTTCAACTCAAGTTTCATTCTTGATTCCAAACTCATAATCCATTAATCGAGTTCCATTTCAAATTCCTATCCCCTAATATAATTGTATTCGATATCATTCTAATCTTATTCAATTTCAATTACCACTTAACTGATTTCAATTCAATCCCATCTCGGTTTCACAAATTTCTATTTAAATTTGTTTTTTTTAATTCGAACAATCTCTTCTTGGAAGTTTTAAACAACTTACCTTTTCCAAAACAAAAACCAAATATTCGCTTTTTGAAATCGAAACAACTTGTTTTCTCAAAACAATTCAAAAACAATATCTTTGGTAGTCATCCTTCACTTACAACTCGAAAATGAATGCCGATGATGTCCGGATCAACATTGGAATTTATTTTCCAGCGACGGAAATGAGTTCAATACTTTATCACTTTGAAAACCATTTCTAAACATTTCCATTTTGAAATTCATTTCAAAATACCATTTTCAATGCCTGCAACAAAATTAAAATCTCCCAGGATTTTAAAATTGACATATATTTAACCCAAATTCATTTACAACACTTTTATAACCTTCCACGGTTTTAATTCCAATTCTGATTTAAATTCAGATTCAGTTCATCTTGATTTCATATATTTCACTTATATGAATCCTAATTGGCTATTTACATAACCATTTCACATTTTATAATCTTATTCGATTATAATCACAACCAACACATCCAATATACTATAATCATTCCGTTATTAATACTCTCTTTATATCAAAATATAATTTGGGTAAAATTATTTCGTTTCCCTTCTTTTCAAACATACGGTGTCGGTTCATCGTATTCGAGTGTTTAGAAACTCCTACCGACACAGTGGATCAAACTGATCGAGCAGAACTTATAAACAACTCAACCAATAAATCTCCACAATATAAAACAATTTTATATTGAAATCTACAAATACGTTCTCTCGTATGTATACACTCAAACTCAATCTAGGGTATTGCTAACCCTATCTCTACTGAGTCACGCCACAAAGCCAAGGTAATAACTTAACCTTAAGCTCTGATACCACTGTAACGACCCAGGGATTTTGCAATCCTAGATATCAACATACAACACTAGTCGACTATTCAAGCATCGGAAACACCGGATAGTCCATGAAAGAAATTAGAGGGTGAGAATAGATAAGATAGAAACTTAGAATAGAAGAAGAAGAAGAACATACAACATCAGAGTAAACAGGAATCTCACAGCGGAATGAACAATATATAATAGATACATAACTTTGAAATAAAACTAGTATATGTATACACTAACATTATCAAAGTATAACACGTACAACACAGCAGAAATAATTATACTTATATAATCATGAAGCCTCCTGCTCTAAGCTCTCCAAGTATATCTGTAAAAACCTGACTACTTGACTGCCCGTACAAAATTGGCCACCCAAGAGTTTAGGGAAAACAAAACAAAACAAACTCCGGGTCAGTCATGGGACTGGTATGAGTAAACAATTTAAAACGGTTTGGAAAAATAACGATATCTCATAAAACCACGCCGTATAACAGAATGGGTTTTTCCCTTATGAGAATCCAAATCAATTTGATTTAACTTTCAAATCATTTTGAAAGAAACAATGATCTTTTATGTCAAAACTCTTTTGATATTATAATAGTGTCTATCAGCCACAATATAATAATCATCTTGTAGAACGCTTTCGTCTCACGTTCCACATATATAGTATACAATCAAAACCGCAAGCACTTATTGGGTAATGGATTTCCAACTATGCAAAGGTATGGAACCACCTTCCGATAGTGTACCTCTAGAGAGGAATACACTGGGTTCAACAAGAACATCTTGCAACCCGGCCACACATGACCGACCACTCATTTCGCTTAAGTGTATCGAATGTATATCACCAACGGTTGGGATCAGCAACCGTTTCTCGAATGGGATAACATCGAATGGATTAAAGAATGAAATGAATATATCTAGATAGGTGATAATACACCCTAATTGGAAGCCAACCACTTAGCCATGCTGCCTGCCCGATTTTTGTCATTTCCCGGTTGTGAGGCTAGAGGCCACGCTTATCTAACAAATCACACATTTATTCACTTTGAATGTCACATCGTCATACCCGCCAAATCATAAATTGATTTCCCCAAAAATACCATGGGTATACAGCTAAGAGAAACGAATTCCTCTTCCACCAAACGTATATACGTTTGAAGAGATCAACTTACGCGATCTATTGAATATACTCTGTCAAACATTCTTCCATACAGGTCGTCCTGGGACTGGACAAACCGAAGGCACTATTCTGTAAACAGGACAGCCCTTGCATAACTCTGTATTCAATTACCTTCATCATATTTGATTCGTAATGCTAATGCCCATGCAGAGTGGTTTTCAGATAATGAATCTGATCCCGGTCTCTCCGTATTGACAACGGAAAAATGGTCAAAAACTTCGATAGTCGGTGAGTTAACTATCAAAGAAAAACACGTGTGCAACCAATGATATTATTTCTGAATGGAAATTATATCGATCAATCATCAATCATCTTAAATTAATCTATCATTACTTTATTCACTTACCCATTTCCTATTTCCATATACATACATAAATTCTTATTTTCTAAATTTAGAAAATATACCTTATTAATATTGGAAAACGTTTCCATTTTTATTCTCATCTCTTATTTTCTATATTAGAAAACATTTATGATTCTTATTTGGAAAACATTTCCAAAACTCTTTCATTGGATTTAAACAGATGTTTAAATCAAACATCGCTATGCCAACTCAAACCATTACCCTTAGTAACTATATTCACTTAACCAAACTTAAATATCAAACCTTAACCGTTCCTTAGTTAAAAACGAAGTCAATCAAGTTGGGGTATAACTAACTCTCAGACCTTAATTGAACATCATTTCTAACTTTGAAATAGACAAAGTTCACCTTCTAAAACTTTAACAAACTTCCTTATGTAACTCTCTTTCAAATAATCTCTATTCGATAACTCTTTCCTTCGGATAACCTATATTCGATAATCTCTCTTTCGAATAGCCATATTCAATTAACTCTATTCAATTAACACTATTTGACCAACTCTATTGGATTAACTCTATTTGATTAACCCTAATCGATCAACTCTATTGGGTTAACTCTAATCAATTAACTCTTATCAATTAACTCCCATCAATTAACTCCTTTCGAATAAACTATATTCGATTATTTTCTTTTGAATAAACTATATTCGATTTACTCCTTTAACTCTATTCGAATAAACTATATTCGATTAACTCCTTTACCTCTATTCGAATAAACTATATTCAATTAACTCCTTTCAAATAACTAATATTCGATATCACCTTTCGAATAACTAATATTCGACAACTCCTTTCGAATAAACTATATTCGATTTATTCCTTTAACTCTATTCAAATAAACTATATTCGATTAACTCCTTTATCTATTCGAATAAACGACATTCGATTAACTTCTTTAACTCTATTCGAATAAACTATATTTGATTAACTCCTTTTAAATAGCTAATATTCGATAATTTCTTTCGAATAACTAATATTCGATAACTCCTATCGAGTAACTAATATTCGATAATCTCTCTTCGAATAACTAATAAGCGATTACTCCTTTCGAATAACTAATATTCGATTATCTCTCTTCGAATAACTAACATTCGATAACCCCTTTTTGTATAACTAATATTCGACAACTCCATTCGAATAACTAATATTCGATAACCTCTTTTCGAATAACTAATATTCGATAACTCCTTTCGAATGACTAATATTCGATAACCTCTTTTCGAATTACTAATATTCGATTAACTCCTTTTCAATTAACTCTAGTTAATTAACTCTAATCAATTAACTCTATCGATTAACTCTATCTCTAATCGATTAACTGTATTCAATTAACTCCCTTCGAATAACCAATATTCGATTAACTCCTTTCTTCGAATAAACTATATTCGATAACTCCCTTCTTCGAATAACCAATATTCGATAACTCTTTTACGAATAACCAATATTCGATAACTCCCTTCTTCGAATAAACTATATTTGGTTAAACTATATTCGACTAACTCTATTTGATTACATATACTTCCTTTTCTATTTGTTTATACAAATATTTCCTTTTCTATTTGTTTTTACAAATATTCCCTTTTCTATTTGTTTATTTAACAAATAAATATTTCCTTTTCAATTTAATTTATTTAACAAATAAATATTTCCTTTTCAGTTCTATTTATTTGACAAATAAATATTTCCTTTTCAATTCTATTTATTTTCTAACTATATCATTTTCTATTCTATTTGTTTGACGAATATTTCCTTTTCTTTTATTCTCTGATTTTATAATTTTCTTTTATAAAATTCCTTTCCTTTTATATATAAAATCCACTGATTTTATATAAATAATTCATTTTCAAAATACATTTTGAAAATCCCCTTTTCTACATCCTAGTATTTCTTATGGTATTTAAAATACCACACAACAATGATCGATATCATTCAAACACACATAATCAACAACAGATTCTATATCACATCATATATCACCATATATGAAAAGAAGTAAAATATTGGGGAATCCAGTTGGATTCCTCCGATCTGTTTCCCTGCATCCACAGAAGTTAAACAATATAATTAACATCAACTTCATTTCAATATGAAACATTTTGATAAACAGAATCAATATATAATTAACGATTTATATATATATATCGCTATTTAAAATTTCAACCAATAAATCGGTAGTTCAACCAAACAGTCAGCACACAACAATCAATCATCATTTATCATTACTAGATTATATTTATAAAATATAAAATGGTAGAGTTAGTGAGTTTTACTCACAATGGACGATCATCGTTAAATAACGAAAATCATCGGTTGATTCAATTCCGACAATTTATTTCGCTATAAATTGTAACGAGCTCCAATTCACTCCCGGTCAGTTCCATTGCGTAGTGTCCATCCATATGAACCCAACGTGACCAATCGTCCGTAAAACTGACAACGTACAGACGAGATATTAGAATAATAAGTTAGTACACTTATTTGAATTTAATTAAACATATATATACTCAAATATTTGGGC
Organism: Allium sativum; assembly: GCA_030737875.1. NCBI lineage: Eukaryota > Viridiplantae > Streptophyta > Magnoliopsida > Asparagales > Amaryllidaceae > Allium > Allium sativum. Next base: position 349,476,719 of record CM060922.1, on the reverse strand, counting down.
CTCACCCCCTTTGCATTCCTTAGCCCATTTAGAAAAAAAACCAGGCCCGCGAAACCTTCCTTTTTCTTCGACAAGGACCGCTCCAGATGATCCTCCACCATAGCCGTATCATTATCCCTTCCATGCTCCTTCTCCTCTTCATAGAAAATTCCATAAAAATCTCCATTATTCTCCTCTTTTCTCCCTCTCCAACCTCATATACACATTACTTAACTCGCACCCTTCATAGACAAACCGACGTTCATCAGTTTCGAACCTCTACAGTGACTTAGCGACCACTCCTACAACCGCTTCTTCCCAAAATCAGCTACAAGGTGTTAAACACCTCCACGAACTCGAATACATGCTTCAATTCGCACAGAACTCAAGTAATCCGTTGAAAATCAAAGCCCTAGCTCACGTTGACAGTATTCGAACAGCTGGAAGACACCGTCGAACTCTTTGAGAGGAATACAAATTGAAGAGGAATGATTAGTGAATCCAAATATGTTGATATTCTAATTTATAGAATTTTATTTGAATTATTGTTGAATTTTGAAGATCCACGAGATAGGTTTGAGGAAGTTTCCTGGTAGCGGCGGATTTAGTTTGACCAGAGAAACTATGAATTAGGTTTAGAAGGAAGTAAGGATTATTTATAGAGAATTTTTAATATTTTTATATTCGAATTTTATATTTATTTATAATCAACTACTGTTTTTATTTGTCCTTTAAAATTCCTGTAATCACACATGACATCTAAAAATCACAAAACTGGACATGCAGCTAAAGTTCGACATTACGGACGTAACGAAACTGGTTTAGTCAAATTACGACTTTGTTTGCTCACACAACGTATTTTTAACCGTCAAATTACTGACTATTTTTCACATTAAAAATCCGTACGGCCGCACACTGACTTCAAAAATCAGAAAACTTGACATCTAACAATAATTTAACATTGCGGATCCAACAAAATTAGTTTTGTCGAAAACCAAGGTCGTTTGCAAAACTGGCTATTTTTAAAGCCCTAAATAACCCATTTAAATATTAATATATTTAATAATTATTAAATTAAATATTAAAAATAAATATTATCGTATATATCCGCTCTAGAATATCATACAGCTCCATATCGGGATTTGTAACCCGATATTCCAAATCCAGTGTTGCATCGATATTCGATTTGTATTTAAAATCCATTTAAAATATAAATAAATCGATATAAATTATAAAGGAATTCCATAGCGACTTTTCAAAAATTTGATTTGGACATAAATCAAAATCTATCCGACGTAATCCTGATTTTTCTCTTCCATTAGAAAAATATACTTTACCAGCTCCAAATGTTTCTTATTTCACAGCAATCCGGCTTAAAACAGATTCTGTATATTCAGTTGAAGTTCAAATCGCCAAATAGCGAACTACCGCGCCATTTCGAGCTCGATTATATTTATAATATAATTATACATTCAACTGTCGTTTATATAATATATTCGTGAATATAATTCAACTCTAAATTGAATTATATATTTTAAATAATCCAAATTACACAATATTGTGAATTCCACTATTTTTGATTATTCCTGAAATTAAATATATTTTTCTATTATTTAATTTAATTAAATATTCACTATTATTTAATTCTATGACCATTCAAATCTCTAAATCACTATTTATATAATTAAATTAATTATATATCGCTAAAAGTACGGGTCGTTACACTAAGTATGTGGAGTGTGGGATGCAAGAGTACTGCTAGATGGTTATTTATTTGTAGTTTGATACACATTATTATAATATCAGCAAATTTTGATATATAAATAATTTGGGTTATCATAAGGTAAAAACCATCTATGTTTATGTGTGGACGGGACTTACAATTATCCTTTTCTTTCAAAGGGTCTTCTAAAGTTAAACAAGTCGTTCGTGATGTAAATTTATCACTGAAAGCATTCCAGACTGATCTAGGTTGATTTTGCTTTGCTTCAATTGTACTCGAGCCAGACCGAGTATATTATCAGGTTAGGTTTTGCTTGGAGCTTCAGGAGAGAAGATGAAGTCGAGATGTAATTCCGTATTCTCTAGTAATAAATTATTCTACTGTGTGTGCCATATCGAAATGAATGTACACTATGATAATAATTCATATATATATATATATGTGTGTGTGTGTGTGTGTGTGTGTGTTTGTGTGTGTGTGTGTGTATGCAGTTTCTTTTTGTACAAAGAATTTTGATATATTATATTTTATTCGTTCTACTGTGATACTCTGCTCTTCTTATTCTTCTATTCTATAATTTCTTTCTTTCTTTCCTCACCGTCTAATTCTTTCTATTAACATCTAGGTTTTCGATACTTAGGTTTTTTGGGAAGTAATACACGATTATGCATTGTTTCAAAAATTCGAGCGTTGAATTTTCGGTCTGTTACAGTTGATATCAGAGCATAAGGTTTAGTAATAACCTTGCCTCTGTGGTGTAACTCAATAGGGATAGGGTTAGTAATACCCTTGATTGAGTTTGAGTATATATATAGGAGAGCGTATTTGTAGATTTTATATATACAAATGTATTGTATTGTGTTGTTTGATCGGTTCAAGTGTCTAGAGACCCTATTAAACTGGCAACTGACACAATATTATTTTGTAAATAGGGTAAATGAAATAATTTTGCCTAAATTATATATTTTGTATGGAAAAGAAATAATTTTATCAAATTATCAAGATATTGGTGTGTTTGATTGATTTGAAAAAAAAAAAATCAAATGGGATTATGAATTTGAATAGTTTGGTATGTGACTAAAAAAGGATTCACATAAAACTTGTGAATGAGAATTTCAAAAGGAAATTTAACTTGAGCTAAATAAGCCAAGTTAGTAAAGGGACTTGTTTGGATTGAAAATTTAACTAAGGAAGTTAAATAATAATTTATGAATCAGAATTTAACTCGGAGTTAAGTTAATTGAAAAAATGAATGGATTAGAATGGATGATTTTTAAAATAAAATCGGAATTGGGATTATGAAATGAAAGTGAAATACTTAGAAGTCTAATCAGTTAATTGAATATGAGATGGGACTTTACTTAGTTAAGTGACAAGCAGGTGAATTAAATTTATGATTGTAACTAACAAAAATATGCTAAATGCTTAAAAAATTAATGAACTGGAAAATAATAGTTGAATGGAAGTCAATTTGATGTTAATCAATTACCGTTAAATTATACAAAACCCAAGTGAATGCAAACAAATAAATATTCATGTTGAATATAATTTCATTTAGATTGGGCTATGTTGATTAGATGATAGATTTATTGAATTAAACTCATCAATAGTTGAATGAATTGGAAGCCAAAGACATGAATTCCAATATGATAGATTTGGGTGGAATATACAGGACAAATGTGTGAATTCAAGTAATTTGAAAATTGGACTTGCATATGAATGAGCCAGTTAACAATCATGCAGATCCCAAACTTATAATAATCATGATTATGGAACTAATATGTTATATTGGGTTGAGTACAGATACCAGAAGGCTATGAGGATTGATTTTGGTTGCATAGGTTGCGCTTATGATGAGAAAGTATGCTTAATAGCACTTATATAAGGTAAGCCTATGCGAAAATATAAATTTTGGGTTATGAATTGGGATTTTCCGACCGTGTGGGTTAATGCTTTCATATTTATTGTATAACGACCCAAATTTTTGGTCAATTAATTTAAAATATTTAATATAGTTTTAAATATTGAATTGAAAATATAAATCAATTTTTATATTGATTTATCGATTTAATAATCGAAATATGATTTATTTCGAATATATATAATTATCGTAATACGAGAATCTGAGATAATTGAATTCAAAATTTAAAACTAAATCAAAAAGATTTAGGGGACCAATATAGATTTTATTTGAATATAGAAACAATAATAATAATTATTTATTATCAAAGAATTTATTTGGTTTGAATTTAATTTATCGATTTTAATTAATATCTCCTCCATATGATTAAACGGAGCTTCGAATTCTGTTCCAGTGTGTTCAGAATAGCGGTTAAATCCTAGAAACGTTAGTTGTTGTATTTCGATTGAAGTTTAGGACCCCGAATTATATTATTTTAAAATTAAATGGATAAGATCAAAATCAAATCATATTAATTAGAGATCAAATCGAGATCAAATCGCGGTTAAATCCAAATCTAATCGATATTAGTTACAATGTACTTAACCTACCATCTATGATGTAACAACACAGACGTAAACTTCTTAAGTATTTCATCAGCTATAAATCACGGCCCCTTTTCTAGTTATTTCTTATTCTGGTGAAATCAAAATAAATGTCGGTCCCCTTTTTAGTCCTTCTGCTTTCCTCATTTATTTTTCCTTTTGCAATTCGAACCAAAACTCCAAAATAAAATGGCTGCCTTCGAAAGTAACGTCGAAATCAAAATCCAAAAGGGATTTATATGTGTTCAGACTCCAGTTCCTATCACACCGGTATGCGACGCAATGCTTCAGTAGGAGGTTCGATCTTTTTTTCAATGGGCAAGGTTTAGGGATCGAATCTTATTTTGGGAAGGTTGGGGAAGATCGATCACTACTTGGGGGAAGTTCCAATTCTTCGAACATCGAAAAGGGGTTTTAATTGTTCGAGTTGAATATCACTAGCTACTGTTTGTCGCGGTCGAGATTTGGGAAAGAGGGAGTTGGCTAATTAGGTGCTTGCGTGTTGAAATTGGGTACCAGAGAGGTCTGGTTTTCAATACAGGGTGCTACTCGAAGACTGCGATGTTGTTTGAGGGCTACTGGAGATTGTCAGAGGGGTCGCTCAGGAGCAGCGCGATGGTGGAAGACGAAGTCGCAATATTTGATTGAGTGGAGATTTAAAGTCACAATGTACTGGGTTGATCAGCAAGGTAAATCGCAGTACAAGGAGGAGTTTTTGGCAAGTTCGGTGGTGCCAAGATCGCAAGATATGGGGATCGATACTTCTTACGGTAGCCGTCGAGAAGTTTGGAAACCGCAATATCTAATAATGAGCTCAAGTTCTGGAATCTTGTGATAACTAAAGGAAGGTTGAGCTGTTGAAAAATGGTAATATCGAATTTGAAATTAATCAATAGTAGGTGAAAAACTGACTGAAGTTAATTGTAGTTGGAGCTAGGGGGATTAAGTTAGATGCAATTATCGAAAAGGGTTAAGGCGTGATGTCAGATTTTTCCTTTTCTTTCGGAGTTTGAAATCGAACTAGAGAAATATCGCAGTAAGTTCCAATGGTAAGTAATTTATTTTGTATAACTAATTTGAGTTTTAAATATAAACGAATAATCTTAGTTTTATAAATCGTGTATCTTGCCTATATAGGATCAGATCGAACGAGATGGTTCAAGATGAATTCGTATTGTCATCAACTACGAAATGGAATTAAATTGGAATCAGAATAGATCAGATAAAAATCATGGTGAGTAAATCTCACTCAATCTATTTATTTTGAATTATTTTAGTCGTTAAAAATAATTGATGGTTGTTTGGTTGCGTTTAAATATTACTGTGGCTATTTTAAATATACATTAGTTATTTAGGATTGGTGTTTGTGGTTATTATATATATTGGTTATTGGATAGTTCCCACAGTTGCATTAGCGGATGCTCGCAGTATCATTAGCGGATGACCCTATACGCCCCCACGCTATGATAGTGGATGACCTTCTATATCGCGATATCCTGCCTCGAAGCAGGATGGGTATTATTTATGTTGGCTAACGTCTGTGGGTGCAGGAAAAACAAGTTGGAGGGATCCAACTGGATTCCTCAAAAATATCATTATTTGTTTGTTTTCACATATATTATCATATATGATGTTTTGATTGATAATTGAGTGGTTGGATTGTTTAAATATCACTGGGGCCAAAATGTTGATATATAAAAATAGCGTGAAAAAGATATTAAGATTTAAAAGGGGAAATCTGTTTTTTTGTTTAAATAGAATTTGAATTTTTAATGAGAAATAGAAATATTAACTTGTTTTGAACAAGTATTGAATTTATAAATAGTGTTTATAAATTAAATAATACAAGAAATTGAAGTGAATTTATAAACGGTGTTTGTAAATGAAATAGAATGATTTTCCTGGGATAACCAGGGAATTAAAATGAATTTATAAACAATATTTATAAATAGAAATGGAAAAAAATTATCATTGGATAATTTGAATTTTTAAATTCAAATGTGAATTTAAAAATAGAAATGGGAAAATCGTTTTAAAGAAATAAACGATGGAATTTATTTTGATGTTCAGAATATAAATTGAACTAAAATAAATCCGTAAGGATTTATGATTTGAATTCGATTAATTCGAATTTATTTAAATAGAAGTTAAATTGAATATGAAAATAGATTGGGTGTTATATATATAAGTTATTATAAATAGAAATTTCCAAAATAAGATTTTGGTTTTAAATAGATTTCGAAATAGACTTGTTTAAATATAAAACAAGGAAATTTATAAAATGGTGTTTATACATACAACGAATTAATTATCAAGAGATAATTTGAATATTTAAATTCAAATATGAATTTAAAAATAGAATTTGAAATCATATGAAAGGGAACAACGGTTTTTATTCCGCAATTCGGAATATCAAAGGGATGGAATTTCAAATAGAAATTTGAAAAGGGAACTTGTTTAAATATATGAAACAAGGAAGTTGAATTTATAAATAGTGTTATAAATTTGGTGAAATAAATTATCATTTGGATAATTTAAACCATTTAAATTCAAATAGGAATTTAAAAGTAAATTGGGAAGTGTTTTGAAACAAAACGATTGATTTTATTTCGGAATTCGAAATATAAGCTGAATTGAGAAAAATACAACGGGTTTATAATTGAAATTCGATTATATTGAATTTTATAAATAATTTATTTGTAAAAGGAATTGGAATTAAATATAGAAGATCGAAGTATTAATAAATTTATTACCGAGTAAGGAAAAATCGACAATTATAGATAATTGAAAATATTAAGTTGAATTGGGAAAATTAGTTTAATATATATTAAAATGTATTAGAATAGAGTTGGAATTTATATATAAACGAAGTTTAAAACGTTTATATATTAAATATAACAAAAACGAACTCGCCGCGGCGCAGTAGTTCGTAATTTGGTGTTTCGAACTTCAATTGAGTATATAGAACTCAATTTAAGTCGGAATTCTTTGAAACAAGAATCGTCAGGACCGTTGGAATATTAGTTTTCTAATGGAAGAGAAAAATCTGGATTTCGTCAAATAGATTTTGAGTCATGTCAAAATAAAATTTTCAGAAAAACAGCACCATAACCACTATAAAACCATAACGGTTTATTTAAAAAATTAAAGGGATTTTAAGTAAATAAAATCTGAATTTCCATTAGAAAATCCAGACTTGAGTTGTAAAATAAATAAGAACTCAATTGGTATAATGAAATGATTTTTGGAACAAAAAAATCATATTTTAAATTATTGAATAGTACTAACTAATTTGAAAAATTATTAGTTAATCGAAATTTGATAAGAAATTGGGCTTTAAATATGTAAAGGTGGTTTAAGAAATTTTATTCGAAATCGTAAAGGAAACTTTAGTTGGAAATGAATTTCGACTTGTTTATAAGCAAATTAAAATATATACGAACATGATATATCCAAAAAGAGTGAAATGGGCAAATTAACTAATTAAAGAATAGATTAGCAAATTGAGTTAAAATGACCGGATTGAGTTGGGATAAATTGGAAAACAGGTGAAAATAGATTAAACAGGTTTGAGTGAAGTGTATGAAGATTATAATTCGTGTGCTCGGCAATAAGGTACATGTTTAAATTCCATATGAGGTTTTATGCGCCGAATCGGCAAGCCACTTGGCTTTTTGATTTTCTTTTTGAATGGAAAAGGCCTAGAGAGGCGAGTTGAGGTTTGAACTATCGACCGGCACAAAGGAGGTTATGGCGAAATTTTCCGAAAATTTAAGGAGTTAGAATATTTTTAAGAAAATTGGATAACTAGAAATCAACGTATCGATATATATAGAATTCGATAAGGAAACGAAATTAAAAATAGAATATTGTAAACAAAAAGGAAATCTAGAAATTAGAAATAGAAAGCGAACCATATACATGTTTTTAAAATGAATAATTGGTTTTTATGGTGTGTTTATTCGAGGTAAGTGGTCTTGTCTGTTTTGAAGTTAATGATGTTTTCAGTCCAGGTCTGTGAGGTAATTATACCCCAACTCGATTGATTTCATTATTAGCTGATAAATAGCAAGATTCAGTCTCGAAGAGAAATGTTTAAATAAATTTAGTCGAATGCAGTATTTTGGGTTGTTGTTGCGATGTTTTACATAACATTCGTTTTAACCCAAGTAAGCGGAATTTTGGAAATATAGTAATAAATATTTCCTAAGTATAGAAATGAATTGTCGTGAAACAGAGAAGTAATTGGAATATTTTCCAATTATTAATAGAAGATATTTTCTAAGTATAGAAAATAAAAGATGGCGAAATATGGAAATGTTTTCCAAACAGCGTAAGAGACCAAGATGATTATTGAAAATATTTGGTTAACAAATATTGGTAAGGAAATGAAGAAGTGATTTAATTAATGATATATTAATTAAGAGGCCCAGTGATTTGTTTGATGGTTGGAATGTTTGTTTATTTTTCTTTGATAGTTAAATAACCGACTATCGAAGTATTTGCCAATATCGTTGTCAATATGGAGAGACCGGTTGGATTATTATCCGAGAACCACTCCGTATTGATAGTAGCGTTGCGAATCAGATTATATGAAGATAATCGAAGACGGAGTAAAGTGCAAAGACTTTTTCTATTAATAGAAATGGTGCCTTCGGTTACGTTCCGTCCCAGAATGAATGTGTATGGACGAGTGTCTGACAGAGTATTTTCAATGATCGCATATGTTGGTCTATATAAATATATATGGTGCTGGAGAATTTATTCTCTTAGCATAATATCCAGAATATATTTATGCAAATTAATTAATGATTTATGGATCTGACAATGTAGCATTCAAAGTGATTGTGCTATCAATGAATTGCAAGAAATCGTAGCCTCAGGCCTCAACAACCGGGAAATGACAAAAATCGGGCAGGCAGCATGACTATGTGGGTTGCTCCCATTAGGGTGTATAATCACCTATCTAGAGAAATTCATTTAATTCCTTATTCTATTCGATGTTGTCCCATTCGGGAAACGGTTGCTGATCCCAACCATTGGTGATATACATTCGATACACTCAAGCGAAATGAGTGGTCGGTCATGTGTGGGCCAGGTTGCAAGATGTTCTTGTTGAACCCAGTGTATTCCCCTCTAGAGATACACTATCGGAAGGTGGTTCCCTAACTTATCATGTTGGAAATCCAATCTCCAATAAGCGCCTTGTGATTTTTGGCTTTATAATATATATGGAGCGTGAGATGCAAGCGTTCCGCTAGATTCTATTTATTTGATGTAGACATTATTATAATATCACTGGATTTGATATCAAAAATATTTTAAGTTACCGTAAGGCAAAAACCATCCGTGTTTATGTATGGATCGGTCTTACGATTATCATTTCTTTCGAAAGGATTTTTAAAGTTAAACAAATGATTGGAGTTTACTCACACCAGTCCCATGACTGACCCAGTGTTTGTTTTGTTTTTGTTTCCCCTAAACTCTTGGGTGCCCAAATTTGTATGGGCAGTCAAGTAGTCAGGATTTTTCAGATTCACTTGGAAGAGCTGGAAACAGGAGGCTTCACCAGTTAGCTATCGACTATCATATTTCCGCTGTGTACTATGTTGTATCAGGAAACAAGTGTTTACAACTGTCCCAGGAATAACTGTTGTGCTCTGATGATGGTATGTATATAAAGTTACCAAATTGTATTTCAAAGTTTATGTTACCTAATATATTTTATTTGTTCCGCTATGAGTTTATGATCTTCGTTTTCTTCTATTCTAATATTTCTTTCTTTCTATTTCTCATCCTCTAACTTCTTTCTAATAATGATTCGTATTTTCTATGCAATTTGGGTTGGACATGTGGTGTTATTAGTCAACTCAGATAGTACGGATTTGCAGGCCATTACATATTGTTCTTGCAATATTGCAGAAGTCCCTCCATACAGGGAGACCCTGCCGTAATTTTTCGAAAATTTAAGTGTTGGAAAAATTTTCAAATTTTTTGAAAGGATGATGGGTTGGTACCATTTTTCCTACCTTAGTAATTTCGGGGACAAAATTCTTTTAAGGGGGAATGTAACGACCTGGATTTTTAACCGTTAAATTTTAAAAATTAAATTTGGTTTTAAATGTTGAATTGTAACTAGAAAAGGATTTATAACAAGGAATTTGTTTGTTAAACGAAGTTTGAATGTATAATTTATATTTAATTTAAAACAAACTCTTAACGTCGCGGTAGTTCGTAATATTAAGTTTTAAACTTCAATTGAATTTACAGAATCCAATATAAGTCGAAATTCTTTGAAACAAGAAACGTCCGAATCCATTTGATTTTAATATTCTAGTGAAAGAGGAAAAGGGAGATTTCATGTTATAGTTTGTGAGTTATGTTGAAATCATTCATAAAGTCGTTATGGAATCGTTCATAAACTATAACAGTTTATTTAATAAATTATAAATAGGATTTTTAATAAATTTAATATCGTTATAACATGGGACTTAATAAAAATGATTTATGAATAGTTATATATGTTGTTGAAATATAATGGAAGTTAATAGAGTTTTAAAATAATTAGTTTAATATCGATTTAGCAGAAAAGTGAATTTTATATTAATTTAATTAAGTTAAAAATAACCAATTTGGAAATAGTCACGGATTTCAATGAAATTAGTTTTATTAGATCAGTCATATTAAATTATTGTACGAAAATAAATTTCGTTACAATCCGATATCGTATGTGACTTTGGTAGCCATAAACGCAGAGCTATTTTACATAGCAATTAATTAAATAAATTTAATTTGATTATAAGGAATTTGTATGTAACATGAGCTAACGATTGAATTAAGATGCGAGTTCTAATCCGTTGAATTCGTATTGACGTTTAGATCGAGATAGGTATAGTTCGTTATTTTTGGAGACCAGTTATTTTGGAGTCCAAAATAGCGTCGTTTTACATGTAAAATATCGCCCCAGAAGAAAAGTCTCGCAATGCGACAAAACTTATGCCATTGGATCCAATTATTAAGTTATTATAGGGTTTCAATTTTCGTATAGATTGGACTTACTCTTTGATCGTGCAAATGGCAAACGCTTAGATTTTTATTTAATCATTTTTCGTTTTAATACGGAACTTAAGTATAACTGATTTTCAAACGAACTTAGATTTCAATGAAATAAATTTTATTAAATCCGTAGTGATTAATTATTGTAGGACTTCAAGTTTCAAGCCAATTTGATTTATTTTGTGATCCTACGCAAATTTAAACGTGTATTGATTCATGTTTTGAATTATAAAGGAATTTTTACAAACCATCTCAGAATTTGATAAAACCAGTTCCATCGTGTCCGAAGTATTTAAATATGCTAGGATTCCAATTATCATTGCAACCAGGGGTTATATGAGGTAGTTTTTACATGAAACTTAGGGCGTAAGTTTCATAAATATTAAAATAATATTACAAATCATATATATATATATATATATATATATACCCACAACCTAAACCCTAACACTCGCCAACCACGAACTCGCATGGTAAAAGGAAGCTGCGTTCACTTGAATGAAATCATCCTAACTTCCTACTCTTCAATCTCCCAATCCGATCATCCTTTCTAAAAACTTCCAACTAAAAATCTTTCAGGCTCATCGAGCTCTATGATGTGAACGACAATGAACGGGAAATTTGATGTGGTGGCCGGAGTTGTTCTGGTAAGTACTAATGGTTTTCTAGTCCTTGAAGGAAAACGAGGAAGCCAGGAAACTCGGCGTTTGGGTCGATCACTGAAGGGGGGTAGGTGCAGAAGTTGGCGGGATTTGTGGTTCTCTAGTGATCGGGTTTTGGGCGCGACGTCGCTCTGATGAAGGCGTGCTACTTTTTCGAACGAAGTAGTGAAACAAAGGGCAGAACGAACAAAAACGTATAAGAAGGATGTGTTGTATCTAACAATTCTATAACTTTTGTTTGATGATAACAAACATATATTTATTATTATATATGTGTTTGTAATTGTACTGTTACACTACATCACAGTCAAAATATAATATTTATATTTAAACAAAATACTACTACACTAGAATTTAAATATTCAAATGGTATTTTATTTAAATACAATAGTTTATTTCAACATCTCAACAAAACAAATTTATAACTCCACTATTTGTATAACTCACTGTAATTCAGTATATTTAATTTCATTAGTTACGTTGTTCCTCACTACAATTCACTCAGTCACTCATTTGTACAATCACATATGCATATATATTCCACTCTGTCACTATTTTGTTTTCACTCTCAGTTACAGATGTTCATACACTCTCTACTTGTCTTCTGCCAGCATGAAAGTCAGACTAGTCTTCTGTTTACCAATCATAGAAAAAACACACAGTAAAATAGGATAAAAATATTTTAAATTATAGCAAATATTATTTTATTTTAAAATTTATTTGCCTTCAAATTTTGGTGTGTTTCTCATCATGTTTCATGACTTGATCTGATTTATATGGACATCCATCTATGTCTAGATAGCTTATGATATTCATAGTGATACACTGTAAATACCACAAGGTAGACAGTTTTTCTAGTGCTCTCTCCCTCTCTTACACACACACACATATATATGTATGTATATATATATGTATATATATATGTATATATATGCATATACTGCACGTGCACTATACATGTATACACATACATGTGTATGTATATACACATATTTGTGCAGGGACAATACATTCAGCATTGGACAAATATATCAAACAAGTTGTGTTCAGGTAAAGCCTGATACACATGTACAATGCATGGGTCAAGTGTCCATGAACACATACAAGGAATGGCTGAGCAGTTATTCAAGCCCAATAATGATGATTTACACACACATGTATATATATGCATACATTGTATGTATATACACAGTGGTAGAGTCTACGTGCACCTGAAAGAAAATCAGTATATTTCAACATGGTCGAGTACATACAAAAATATGTAAATATGATTCTTGCAGCAATGAAAAATGTTTTCAGGATAGACAAGACAAAGCAAGTCAATAAGCAGCATCAATATATCACTACAACAAAATGACCCTATTACAACAGTGGAACACCGTTGTAATATACATTTTACAACAATGGGCTAACCTTCGTGTATTAAGAAGTTGTAATAGACTAAAATCTTTTACAACTTTTTTGTACCGTTGCAACACCGTTGTAATATGTATGTATATTTTACAACGTTTTTACACGATTGTAATAAACTTTATTACAACAGTTATGCACCATTGTAATAATATCTACTACAACTGTTATGCACCGTTGTGATTGACATTTGGGTTTTAAAAAAAATAGTCATCTTTTGCAACTGAAAAGTACAATACACTAAACATAGCAATACTCCATAAGCAAATCGGATATTACAGTTATTTGCAAACTAATTTATCAAAATACTCAAATATTCACTATTACAAACAATAAGTTTTAGACAACACTTGGTGCATTACAAACAATAATTTTCAGATATTACAGAGCTTGATGCAGTCTTAACTCAAAAGACATAGAAACCTTGCTACATGGTCACCGCTGAAGTTTGATCCGCCAGTGAAAGGTACCCAGTCATTCGTCAGACTCATAAATTGCAACAAAACCATACCAGATGTCAACCGAAGCCATTGACAAGATCACTGCACATAAAACATATTAAACCACAATCTGGACGATCCTTTTGTCCCAATTAAAAATGATAAATGGAACTAAAATGGTAATAGAACCAGAATAAGAATATAGCACGACACAAATTACATATTAAAAATTCATATCAACATTTGGTTACTGGTTATAGCAGTAATCAAAATAACAAAACAATGACTGCATGTCATCCTAAAAGAGTTTTCCACTAAAGTAGCATTAACGATGAACTTTTCAAATTTTAAAGGTTAAATTCAGGTTATTGATTTATTGTTATAAATATTGCTATACATGTAATTTATTTACTAGTCAAGTTATGGTAAAAAGGGAGCAGGGTCACAGGAGTGGAGAATGTTATTCTTTCTTAGGAAAGATAAGGATGGATAGCACCAAAAGGAAACGATCAAAGGTTGTTATGATGGCTCCTTGTTTTACAATTTGGAAAATGCAAATCCTCACGATAATGCATCATCATAAAAAGAGAAAATAAAATTGAATAATTGATGATGTATAGGGAAATGATAACCAGTGCTTGCATAATTGGAATATAAAAGCACAACATTGTATACTGCAATAACTTGCTCATATCAGATTACATAGTAACGTTCAATGAGACTAAAATTTTCAACTTTCTCTTTTTTTACTTTCTTTCCTTTTTATATGAGCGCAAGACATGTAGATGAATCTCCTATATTCACCAATATCATGTTCACACAAGCACATATCATAAGTCATAAGCCTAAGCTTGCTGGTTATTTCATATGTTTCTACTTCAAACCATCATATCCAACAGTTAGGGCATGTTCATGAACAACAAAAATGCTAATGAAAAAACATTTGGCAGTAATTACGTCTGACTTATACATCTACAATACAAGTAGACTTATGGTTCATCTTATTTGTTCTTCCTGATTCAGATGTAACTGGTAAACTAATATATGGTTAATCTGATAGCAAGGATTTCGGTTTTGTTTCATGCGCTATAATTTCAGGATGATTTCAGTTTTGTTTTATCTGCTATAATTTGAGGTCTGATCAAATTCAGGGAACAAAAATTGTGAGTAAAACCAATTATTAGGATCCCTAATTTGAATTAAAAAATCAAAACATATGTTAATTTCAAAAAAATTAAAAATTAGGATTACCGAAATATATCAGATCTGAGATCTCAAATCGTAGTGCGTCTGTTCGTTCTTCTTCCTTTATTCCTTAAGTTGTGCGCTCCGCGTTCTTTTCTTTTTTCCCTTCCACTTCTCGTTTCTCCGTCTTCCTCTGCTCCTCAATACGCGATCGGCTTCCTCCGCTCCATAGTTCTGCCTTCTTCCTCAACTCGTCAACGCAAGCTTTTTTTCTCCTTTGCTTCACACATGAGATAGATTTGATAAGAGAGAGACTAGCGAGTATACTGATGAGGAGATTGAAGTGTGAAGAGAAAACATGGAGAAAAGAAACGAGAAAAAGAGAGGCGGCGTGAAAGAATCCCTAGCCCCCATCGAAGAGATTGCAGATCGACTTTGAATTTGGGAAGCGGAGAGGTCGACCCATATAAGGTATACGCAATAAGTGAGATACAGACTTCCGCCAAATTTTGGTCTTCCGCCAAAATTTCGTCTTTTGCATCAACAGGGCAACCGCTGTTTTTTTACAAGGCAGATTCAAATCTTTTTTATTGGTTGTAATTAAATTTTTATCCAAATTTATAAAATCAAATATAACAATTTAGAATTAAAAAATGGAAAAATGATCTGTTAAAAATAAGTTTTTATAATTTTATAATAAAAATATTTAATTACTAATCATAAAAATTTAATTACTAAATATTATATATTGCTTCTTGATTATTACTTCTTAATTACTAAAATTAATGATTAGTTCTTAATTATTTATTGTTAAAAATTAATTATTAATTATTTAATACTAATTATTATTATGTATTACTTATTATACTAATTACGAATGTTAGATAATAATTATTAAAGCTTATTTATTGATTATTAATTATTTAATGAAAATAATTAATACTATTTACTAGTTATTATAATTAATATTTAATTATTAATTATTACGGATTGATTATTAATTATTGTTAAGTATTTAATATTACAGATTGATTATTAATTATTACTTCCTAATTGATTATTAATAGTAATTATTAGTTATTAATTATAAATCATCAATGTAAATGTATTAAATATTAATTATTAGTTGTTAATTATATTAAAATAGTCATATATTACAACAGTCAAAAAATAAAAGCCGTGATCGGCTTTTATTACAACTGTCAAAATAACACAGTTGTTAAAAATAAGTTTGTTACAACTTTTTTGTGAAAAAGTTGTAAAAAAACATACATTACAACGGTGCTTTTACCACCATTTTAAAACTAAAGTTGTAATATGGTGTTTTTGTTGTAGTGTATGCAAATAGACACTGTATAAGGCTGAATAGGTTGCACCAAAATTTCCACAAGCCAGCTTAAAAACACATGGCAGCTTCAAGGTTCATGTCATTACATGTGCATATGCAAGTGGAACAAGGTTTAGAAAGGTGCACAAATTTGTTTAGGTTTAAAAAAGCAAAACTGGGGGGAGCATATAAATATGCATATGTTCGTATACAAGTCAATTACAGGTCGAGTTGCATGAATATGGTTCAGCATGACAAAGTCCAAGTGCAAATATACAGGTTACACAATTGGTGAAGCGGTAATAAAGATCATTTTTTTAAAGAGCAACTATATATCTCAGTGTATACAAGTCTCAATACTGGACAGTGTTTGTTTATAAGGGATCAATTGTTTTTGGCACACATAAATACATATATACATGAAAGCATTTATGCATGTATATATATATACATACACACACACACACATATATATATATATATGGTCATACCAAAGTGTCATGTTTGGCGATATTTTTTAGCAACAATCCTTTTCAAGTCAAAGAACACAAGCCAAAAATCATGTGCATGCAAGGTTCTAATTCGAGTCAACATAAACAGGTTCATGAGTGTACACACGAGCCAACAGATTCATTTCATATTTATACGGTAGCAAAAAGGAACTAGATTTTTCAGAAAATCAACAAAGAATAGTTTTTTAAATGCTTTACTCCCACAAATTATATATTGGCAATTGATTATTGCTAATCAATTTTCCAGAAATCACAGTGTAAAGTATGGCATGTAATTATCTTTTGTTTCCTGGCTATCAAAGATTTTTACCAGAAATCAGAGCCAATTTTGGCAATAATTGATGTTAGAAGTTCATTTACTCAAAAGGCAACATAATCCGTTTTTGGTCAAGATCTTTCAAGGGGCCACAAATTCAACCATGCAATTTTGGACAAGGCGGAGAATCAAATTGGCTATCACACAAGGGGAAATTCAAGGGGCACAAATATTTTTTTATTTCCAGAATTACTCATATTCATTATGCCGAAACATTCAAAAAATCAAAGCAACAATCAAAGCGAAATTCACACATAAATCATTTCAAGCTATATTTGAAATCAGAGTAATTATAGGATTATATAATCCTATTTAAACATAAATTTATCACAAGCAATGGTGATCGAAAAACAAAAACAATCAAATGAAGAATAACAGAAGTTAAAATAGAAAAACTACCGAAATTCCTTCATTGTCTTCGATCAATCAAAAGGAAGTAGTTTTCGAAGCACAATCATGGAAGAACAACAACAAACAAAGAAGCATCACAACATTTCATCAATCGAAGATTTGAAGCCACAATTCAATCGAGATCTAGAACCCTAATTTGGATTACGGGTGGCCATTGACGAACAAGAAGAATCCGATCTTATTTTGACGCAGCAAAAGAAAAGGGTTGAGTTATTTTACTTTGGGCTAAGCCTAGTTATGAAGGAGCTCGGGTTTTAGTGTTTCTTTTTATTTATTGTTTTGTTTTTAATTTCATTTGTAACCGTTCAACAGTTTTCTGGTTTATCTGTAAAACTAGGATTTTTCTAGTTTGTCTGTAAAACTGGGTCATCCAGTTATAGGGTTTTAACTACCAGTTTTCTAGTGTCTGTAATAACTAGGGTTTACTAGCTATGTGTTTGTAGCAAAGAGAAAATCTGATCTTGGGGATAAAGATCAGTCTAGGGTTTTGAGCATAGGATTAGAACAGGAGCAGGGTTTGCGAATTTACAGTGTTTTGTAAGCGGGATCTTTTTAATACCTAGTAAAAATCTTAAGCATCAGTAAGCAGGGTTTGCCGAAGCTGGGTAAAATCTGTGTTATTTATTTTCTGCATTTATTTTATCTGTTGCAATCTGTTCGTGTGATATTTTTAATATTTCGAATTATTTCAATAAACCCTATTCACCCCACTCTAGGGTTAATCTAGATCCAACAAGTGGTATCAGAGCAGGTATTTTATTAACTCTAGAGTCATGGTTTCTAGTTGTCAATCCAGTGAGGATCAGTCCAATTGTATTCCAATTGTTTTTAATTGTACATATTATTTTAAATTGGAAATCATAAATGGAATCCTATTTAAAATCTATCAATATTAAATGTTGGGATACTATTATTATTGGGTGTGAAATGAACGACATTGGGTTTAATTCTCGTGCTACACATATATTATTCTCATATAAATGATGATCAATATAATCTTATCTCCCATTGTTTAACTGCATAGGAAATCTGGAGTACTCTCAATATGAAGTATGAAAAAATTGATAAAGGTAGCTCGAAAACTCAGAAGGTTAACTCAAATTTAGATCTATTCTTAACAGGTTGTACATATAAAATTTCAAATGGATCATAAGATGGAGACTCAACAGACGATGAGACAGAAAATTCCTCTTACGAAGATTTAGTTTATATATGTGCTAATTTAACTAAATTTGTCGATAAACCCCAATTGAAAAACAAATCTCTAAAATTTAAAAATCATGAGTTGACTAGCAAAATTAATGATTTGGAATCACAACTTGAATACTCTATAAACTCTTCAGTGTAACAACCTGGAAAATCTGAACCAGTTTGAAAATTTTAAATTGGCTATTTTAGTGGATTTTAAATATTTAAAATAAACATTTTAGATAATAACGACGAAGAGTCAGTTTGAATCGACGTTTGAAAATAAATATAATTAATTTTAATTATAAACAAGGCCTGAAATGGCGCGGTAGTTTCAAAATTTGAATTCAAACTATGACTGACTATACCGGGTGCAAAACAAAACGGATTTTAGTGAAACCAAAAATATTTAAATCTGTTAGTGAATATCCTTCTAACGAATCTGAAAAATTGAAGTTTCGTAGCTGGAAGCAAAAGTTTTGGCCAAACGAATTTTCAGAAAGGTCGCTATAGAGTTTATATAGCCCGTGAAAATGGCCATTTTGCAAACGACCTCAGAATTTGACGAAACCACTTTTGTTGGATCTGGGATGTCAAATTATTGATAGGTTTCAAATTTCATGTTTTTTGAATCTAGTATGTGAGCGTGGAAAAGGAAAATGTGTTTGGTCGATTGCTATTAAATTGGATCGACCAGAAAAAGACCATTTTTCAAACGGTCTCAGAATTCGATGAAACTAGTTTTGTTGGGACCGTATCGCCAAAACATAGCTAGATTTATTTTTCGGGAATTTTTAGAATCAATATGTGGCCCCGGAAAATTGAAATGTACGTTTAAATTAAATATTGAATGTTTTATATTTTAATTTGAAGGAAAACTGACTGAAACATTCGAATGGGCCTTGGAAACATATCCCATTATGTTCGGAATGGGGGTATTTAGCTAAGGACGACAGTCGTTGGGTTTGGATTGGTGTTCGTGTGTGACAAGGGGTATTTTCGGATTTTTAAAATTTATAAATATAAAAAATATCATTGGTCAATGCTTTTTCTCTCTCCCCGATATACATCGACGCACGGCGATAAACCCTTCAATCTTTCCCGTCCACTTTCCGACCAAACCAAGCAAAATCATTCCCTCCTCCAGTTGAAGATTTTGAAGAGCTCGAGACGAGCTTCAAATCCATATGAAGTTTGGATTTTTTCGTGACCTGTAGAGCTCGAATCGAGCCAGGGAAGTTTGGACGTTCGAACCGCCGCCGCCGTCATCTCCGACCACCGAGTGGGCCCCACCGCCATGCGCAGGTGCGTCGTTCCTCCCCCTCCGGCGCTGCAAAGGTCGATCGACGAATAGCTACACGAATTCGAAGAAAAATCGAAACCTAGTTTCGAACCCTTCAGCTGAGGTACGGCTGATTTTAATTAAACTATATTATAGCACTTTAAAGCGCTATGGTTTTTGATTTCACTGTAAAAATCATATCTTTTTCGTTTGTTGATGAAATTCAGTGAAACAAGTGATAGTGGACTCGTGTGGAAGTCTTCTACATTCTAGAAGAGACCGCATATTTTTCTGAGCCTTCTGCTATTTTTGGTGGAGTGGAACCCAATGCGAGATTTCTAAATTATAAACGATATGGAAAACGACAATGTATAAATTATATAGTCGATGTATGAGTTATATAAGCGTTGTACACCTCATGTATAAGTGTTGTATAAGTTGTACGTTCGATGTATAAGTTATATATGCATTGTAAAAATTATATATGTGTTGAATAGAAGTGAAATATACTTATATATATATATACATATATATATATATATATATATATATATATACACACGCCCCTAGTCCACAAACCATGGACGATATTTATTGGTTGTAATTGTTGTGAAAATTGTTTGATAGCGAATGGTTGATTGGAATTGTTTGTGGTTGAAAAATACCCGTTTGTGGTTGAGAATTATTTGGTTGAAACCACGTAGGATTAGTTTGTGGAAAAGAAAGAATTATACATGCCGCCTGCGTGCAAACTAGATGCATGAAATCTCCATTGTCAAAAGCTGCGAGGCTTTAAGGTAGAGCGAGGAGCCGTACTAGGGACAACCCCGGTTTTAACTACCCTGCCGTTATGCTGCCGAAATTTTCTGAAATATTCATGTGTTAGAATTATTTTCATTTGTTCAAATTATTTTCATATGTTAAAACCTTCATGTGTTGAATAGAAATTCATTCGTTGAATAGAGATTCATATGTTGATTGGTATTCGTGTTTTAAATAAATTGCTTTAACAATAAAAATCACATTTTTATTATATATACGAACTATAGAAAACCATCATGTGTTGGATAGAAATTCACTCGTTGAATAGAAATTCACTCGTTGAATAGAAATTCATGTGTTGAATGGTATTCGTGTTATAAATAAATTGCTTTAACAATAAAAATCAAATTTTTATTATATATACGAACTATAGAAAACCTTCATGTGTTGAATAGAAATTCATTCGTTGAATAGAAATTCATGTGTTGAATGGTATTCGTGTTTTAAATAAATTGCTTCAACAATAAAAATCACATTTTTATTATATATACGAACTATAGAAAACCTTCATGTGTTGAATAGAAATTCATTCGCTGAATAGAAATTCATGTGTTGAATGGTATTCGTGTTTTAAATAAATTGCTTTAGAAATAAAAATCACATTTTTATTTTATATATATACGAACTATAGAAAACATTCGTGGGTTGAATAGAAATTCATTCGTTGAATAGAAATTCATGTGTTGAATGGTATTCGTGTTTGAAATAAATTGTTTTACAATAAAAATCACATTTTTATTATATACATGAATTGTTAAAAATAGTGAAGTGTCGAAATAAATGTCAGTTGGATAAAAATATCATTTTTATCAAATGTATGAAAAGAATATGGTTTTGAAATCGAAGAATAGATTATATCTATATGTATATAATTAAAATAAATCGAGTAACGAAGCTGTAGTTCATATTTTGAATCCATGATTTCAAACGATTAGTGCGCGAGATCCGACCATCGGATTTTCCCAAAATCGAAACCGTTGGGTTCGCTTTGGAAATATCTTTCCAACGACACCAACTTTGTAAAGATCCAACGGTTGGATTGTCTGGAATGTTTAATTCAAATCTAAAGAAAAACAGCGCCAGAATCGATTATATATATATATAATTAAATTAAATCGAATAACGACGCTGCATTTCGTATTTTGAAATCGAAACTTCAAACAAGTGTACCGGGAGATCAGACCGTCGGATTTTCCTAAAAATGGAACTGTTGGATTCGTTTTGAAAAGATCTTTCTAATGATATGAAATTTATAAAGATCCAACGGTTAGATTTTCAGATATGTGTAAATCAAATCTGAAGAAAAACAGCGCCACGGCCGCGTTATGGCCTGAAGAGTCGTTTGAATAAATTGGCTATTTTTAAACAAGTAAAAATAGTGATAAATCATTATAAAATATTATAAACGATATGGAATGTGAAATTTAGAAACTAACTGAAGGTTAGCTAAGTCGAATGGTTTCCTGGGTTTTGATCTAATGTTGGTTTCGGCCTTCGGGGTTAAGATTTGGGGAATCGTTCTCTTACTAATTTATGGTTAGTGAATAATGAATTTGAATAAGGCGTATGTTGTGTTTATGTAGCACTTGTTAGTTATATACGCAAGTTGCTCAGAAAGACCGGGTTTATCCCATTCTGAATAACTGAATCGACGATAAGAAGTCGACGATGAAGACGGTGGTTGAAGACCGGAGATCTTTACCTCGGTTGGATGGTAACTGATGTCCTGAATGTGAGGCATCCCGAAATATGGATAATGAGTGGTGATCGTCTAGACGTACGTGGAGATCGATGGGTATGCTAGGTATATAGTGCCTCTGGTTTCGTTCAGACCCAGAACGGACTTGTAAATGGACTGTGTGTCTGACATTGGAATTCATTCTGTGTGATTGATAGCCATCAGTTGCATGGTGTAAATTGCCTGTGTGGCATGCTAAGATGCAATGGTCAAGGCTTCTGTTGAAAAGAAAAGTTTTGTGGTTGATGATCAAAGCACCGCCTGTGTGGCGTAGCATTGTGTATAACGTGAATTCGCGAGCCTCACACCCCGGTATGAACCAGAAACGGGAGAGGACATCAGGGAGGGCATGCGTTTCCTTCTAGCTAGAGGTGGTGTCAGTGCTTAAACTAGCTGACATTTATATTATTTTCACCTATGTGGTTGTTGCTGTTGCGAGGTGCCTCGGATATATCGGTGACTATGTGAAGCCGATGGAGCCATTCGTTGGCTCATTAACGCCCCAAAGGGCGGGAAAACGCAGTGTTCAGACATTTTAATCCACATCGGTGGACCGGCCCTGACGATCCAAGGGTCGATGTGTTCTGATCCTGAGACACGGGCTAGAGCGTCTCGAATTCGGTAAGGACTATCTTTTTCCTTGGTTCATGACGGAAATCCAATTTCCAAATACGACATGTGCGGTTTTGATTGTATACCTATATATGGCGACATAGTGGTATGGGGCATTAATGTCGTCTGTGATTGATATTTATGATTGTTTATAAAATTAGAAACTAACTGGAAACGAGATAAGACGGATGGTTTCCTGGTTATTGGTCTGATGTTGGTTTCGGCCTTCGGGGTTAATACCTAGGGAATCGTTCTCTTACTATTTTACAGTTGGAGTCTGATTAAGAATTCTTTTGTTTTATTCGTATCAAGCATATTTTGGCCATTATAAGGTAAAACTCTATCCTCCAGTTTGTGTTGCATTGTGTGATGGGAACTGAGTCTTATAATGGCTTCATTTTTATAAAAAGCATTGCGATGTTTTAAAAGATTGACTTGTTTTAAAGCACTGGCAATCCAATGGAGAAAACCCGTTCCGTGAAAGTGGCGTGGTCCTGTGATTGGCCATATTTTAAAATGTGTTAAGTAGATTTCTCATACCAGTCCCATGACTGACTCGTAGTTTGTTTCACTTGCAAACTCGGGTGCCCTTATTTCTACACAGGCAGCCTTGTATTCAGGTTTTAGTAGGCTCTTTCTGGATAGCTGGAGCTGAAGATGGATTCTATCATTTATCTTTTTTTTTGCTGTTCAGCTCCTATTGTACATATTATGTTTGTTTTCCGCTGTAGACGTTTATGTATAGCTGAACTATATTTGTACTAAGTATGATCTTGTATACTGTGTAACTCTGATGATTATGTTTATCCAGTGTATTCTATTGTACATTATTTGGTGTACTTAATTATTTCTGTTTTGCTATTATCTGTTTATGTGTTATATTCCAAAGATTACCTTTACCACCGTCAGTACGGGGTTTGGGGTCGTCACCAACGTGGTATCAGAGCTTTGGTTAAGCTTAGTGTTGGAATATAACATATTAACGAACTCGTCAGAAATAGAACCAGTAGTGTTCTAGGACGAATAACTCATTACAGATAGGATCAGTAATATCCTAGTATGAGTAGCAGAATGAGATAACACCCCGATAGACACATTTACATTCAAGTTTATGTTTCTATGTTTTAAATATCTTTTCTGTTGACCTGACACTTTGTCTGCTAATTGCAGGCGCACTAGAAAATGAGTGACAGGAACAGAAGAAATGATCTTATGACTCGTCATGCTAATGAGCCAGTTGTGCTCCCACAACCGGAAACTGATATAGAAGCTCTATTAAAGAGATATCTAAATCTGGGTGGTGCACAATTATCGGGCAATGAATCGATTATTCAAACTCAGGCATGGATGAGTTCTGCTGAAAGAATTTTGGAGCGTTTCCAGCTGAGAGATGATCAGAAAAGATTAGTAGCACCTTGGGCGCTCAAAGAAGAAGCTTTAATCTGGTGGGAAACGATCATCAAAGATAATCCAGAAGGTGATATCACCTAGGATAGGTTCAAATAGATTTTCCTAGAAAGATTTACTCCGCCTGAAGCAACTGAGCGATTATGTAATGAATTCTCTTGTCTGATACAAGGAGATATGACCACTCCAGAATATCATAAGAAATTCAATGAACTTTCTCACTTTCCCCTCATCTAATTCAAAATCCGAAGAGGAAGAATCTGAGGTTTATTCACGGGCTTCAAAGGAAATACCAGAATAAAGTAATAGGGCATGTGAAGCTTCCTTTTTCTGAAATGATATACATGGCTTATCAGTATGAAGATCTCCATAAGAAAGGTATGTTGCGCGACGAAGAGGAAGTCTGCCCGAGTAACAAAGAAGAGTCTGAAACTGATAATCCGGAGGCCAGTACGATGCCTGAGGTCAATAAGAAGCCCCGAGCCAAGAGGAAAAGGGTTGAATCGGAGAAAGGATCAGTAACGACTGCAATATGCAATACCTGCAAGGAACCAGGACATGTGTCGATAAACTGTGGCCCCTTGAAGAAACGAAAGAAGGATAAATTTAAATCCAGGGACAAGTTTCGAGAGAATAGAAAATACAGTCAATGCCATCAGACTGGTCATCTTGAAAAGGATTGCCAACTATTTAAGAAATCCAAAGCAGTGCATGTAAACGAAGTAGCAGAAACTTCTGAGCCCTCAGCTAGTCAGGGAAGGCCTGATGTTTTAGAAGGAACGCTTAATGTCAAAAACATTCCAGTTAAAGTACTGTTTGATACAGGCACGTCACGAAGCTTTATTGCAAAGAATGCAGTTAAGAAGTTGGATTTGAAATTGAAAAAGCTCAAAGAACCCATCGCTGTCCATAATCCGGTTGGGGGTTCTCTCGATCTTAGCTGGATTTGTGCGGTGCCTGTCTCTTTTTTCTGTTATAAGTTCCCTACCATCTCTATCGTCATGAATTTTACTGAATTCGATTTTATTTTGGGATTGGATTGGTTAACCAAATATGAAGCAGAGGTTAGATGCGTTGACAGAGTTGTTAGGGCAAAGATTAAATCAGGGAATTATATAACCATACCCTGCGAAGGCCCGAATTCAAATAGAAAAGACTTTTGGTCAGCTCTTGATGTTTCTCCTACTCAAATAGAAAATATCCCTGTAGTCACAGAGAATATTCCAGGCCTCATAAAAGATATTCCTGTCGTCAAGAAATATGCGGATGTGTTCGAAGAAGTTGTTAGCTTACCTCCGCAGAGAGAAATTGATTTCAGGATCGCTTTAATTCCGAATGCAAGGACAGTAGTGCACGCTATTCGAAGAATGACTCTGAAGGAGAAAGAAGGACTAGACAATCAAACTCGACATCTGGTATGGAAGGGTCTGATCAGGCCTAGTTTCTCTGATTGGGGAGCAGCAGTGGTGTTTGTCCCAAAGTCTGATGGTACTCTGCGACTATGTGTGGATTATCGTGACTAGAATAAGCAGACAATAAAGAATAAATATACATTGCCGTGAATCGATGATTTATTGGATCGTCTGAATGGAGCACAAGTATTTTCAAGGATGGATCTAGCTACAGGTTTCCATCAGCTTCGTATTGCCGAAGAGTGTGTTCCTGTGACAGCATTCAGAGGTCTAGACTTATTCTACGAGTGGTTAGTAATGCCGTTTAGCTTATGTAACGCTCCTGCATACTTCGTCGATTTAATGAATAGAGTGTTCATAGGAGTCCTGAATAAGTTTGTTCTGGTTTTTATTGACGATATTCTAATCTTCTCTAAGTCAAAGGCCGAACATGAAAAGCATTTGGAGCAAGTTCTAGAAATTCTGAGAAAGAATGTATTGAAAGCTAAACTTTCCAAATGTATATTCTGGCAAGATGAAGTAAAGTTTCTTGGCCATGTCGTAACAAAAGAGGGAATTGATGTGGATCCAAGTAAAATCACCGCTATTCAAAATTGGAAACAGCCTAGTACTCCCACAGAAGTCCGAAGTTTTCTTTGATTGGCTAGTTATTACCGGAAGTTCACTAAAGATTTTCGAAGATATCTAGTCACTTAACAAAGCTTACAAAGAAGCACTCAAAATTCAAGTGGACTCCAGAATGTGGGGAGGCTTTTGAGGAGCTAAAGTTAAGATTAACAACGACTCCAGTGTTAACGATTATTGACGGCAATCAGGACTTGAAAGTCTGGACAGATGCCTCTAGAGAAGGCCTTGGTGCAGTATTAACGCAAAGAGGCCAGGTTGTTGCTTATGCTAGCCGTCAGCTGAAGCCACATGAAAAGAACTACGTTACTCATGATCTTGAGTTGTTGGCTATCGTATTCGCTTTGAAAATCTAGAGACACTATCTTCTGGGTGAGAAATTCGAACTGTTTACAGATCATCAGTCGCTAAAGTATCTATTCACCCAGAAAGACTTGAATATGAGGCAACAACGGTGGCTAGAGTTCCTTGCAGCATATGATTTTGAGATTTTGTACACTCCAGGGAAAGCCAATGTCGTGGCCGATGCGCTAAGTCGAAAGAATGTAATGATCGCCAGTTTTATTATTACGACTTCATTGATTGACAAAATATCTATTCTTCAGAAGGATGATAATTTTGTTAAGGATATGATCAGAAGGATTCAGAAAGGCGAACCCTCGTGTTTTCAAAAAGATAACGATGGGGCCCTAAGATTGAGAGGAAGGATTTGTGTTCCCGACATCCCCGAGTTAAAAAGGGAAGTGTTAGACGAGTGTCACAAGTCCAAGATGAGTATCCATCCAGGTGTGACCAAAATGTATAACGATCTCAAGCGAACATTCTGGTGGATGGCTATGAAAAGGGACATCTCTATATATGTTAGCAGGTGCTCTACTTGCCAACTAGTCAAAAGCGACCAACAGAAACTTGCTGGATTGTTGCAACCGCTGGACGTTCTAGGTTGGAAGTGGGAACATATTTCCATAGACTTCATAGATAGTTTGCCCAGAACCAGAAAAGGAAATGATAGTATTTGGGTGATCGTAGATCGCTTCACGAAGACCGCCCATTTCATACCTATTAGATCGAATCGAACTTCTCAGAGTCTGGCGCAGATATATTTCAAGGAAATAGTTAGACTACATGGAGTGCCGCTCAGTATAGTTAGTGATAGAGATCCAATATTTACTAGCAAATTCTGGAAGGCATTTCAAGTAGAACTACGAACGAAGCTAAACTTGAGCACCGCTTATCATCCTCAGATAGATGGTCAAACTGAGAGGGTGAATCGTATACTAGAAGAATTATTGCGGGCTTGTGTTCTTGACTTTGGCGGATCATGGGAAGACCATTTACATTTGGCAGAGTTCTCAGATAACAACAGCTACCAAGCGAGCCTAACAATGTCACCATTCGAAGCATTGTATGGTAGACCGTGCCGATCTCCTGCTTGTTGGGTCGAACCTGGTAATAGACTTGTATTGGGACCTGATATGATCCGTGAAGCTACCGACAAAGTTGATTTCGTTAAGAAATGATTACTCGCCGCTCAAAGCCGACAGAAGAGCTATGCTGATTCGAGAAGAAGGGATTTGGCTTTTTTTGTTGGTGATTATGTGTATCTAAGGGTTTCTCCGATGAGGGGAGTGATTCGATTTGGCAAAACTGGGAAATTGGCGCCCAGATTTATTGGTCCATTCCTTATACTTAAACGGATTGGAACCCTTGCTTATAGAATTCAATTGCCTGATTGGTTGCCTGGAGTTCATGATGTATTTCACATATCTCAACTTCGAAAGCATGTTTATGACCCAAACCTGGTTGTGGAAGAAGCCGCCCAACAGGATATTGAAATTACTCCATAATTGGCTGTGAGAAGAAAGCCGCTAAAGATTATTGGCAAAGAAACCAAAGAACTGAGGAACAAGAAGGTTCACTTAGTCAAAGTGCAATGGAGTGGAGATCCGCGAGATTGTACTTGGGAAACAGAGGAAAGCATTAAGAAAGCTTATCCTAAGTGCAGGGTGGATATCTCTGATTGACTCTGGTGCAAGGTACATCTACCATATTTTGCATTTCCATTCTGTTCTTTACTTTGTGTTGTTTCCTTTGCATTGATGTAAACTTTTTAATTATATAGTCTGAATGTTTTCAAAAGAGTATATGAATTAATTCGTATGATTTTGAAAAGTAAAAAAAAAATTGCTTGCTGTTTGTGTTGTGTGATAGTAGATTTGATTAATTAAATTATTAGAATGATAGTTAATTTAATGAATGGTAGAATTTATTCGATTAAATCACACACTGAACTGATTTAAAAATAGATAGAAATATATACATGTGCATTATATATGTTTGAACATGTAAAGGATTAGCTGTTGAGTAAAGAAATTATTTGCGTGCCCAACAAATAGGTAAACCTAAATGAGTTGGTTGCGCGAATTTATTATTATATCAACTCCTGTGAATGCCATTGGATGCGGAGTGCTGGTTGTTCTGTGTGTAATAATAAACGTCGCCATAGGCTAGTAACAATTAATTTTGAACTACATTACATGGCATACATCTTGAAGATAGGCATACTTCATCATATACCACATAAGCATTTGGAGCTTTGTGACGAGGTTGAAGATTTACCATACAAACGAGAGGCTTATATGGTGATGACTATATTACAGGTTGAACTGATGACTGCTATGGACCATGTAAAATATAACGGTAAATTGTAAGATTAATAAAAACCCCACACGGGTCTGGAGACGACAATAAACACGTCTCTCTGGTCATTAAGGCACAAAAACCATTTATAGGGTGACGAGAATTTATTCTCTGGAGTTATGATCTATACACACTCCCCTGTGGACACCAGAATATATCACTATAAATATGTGCATGCTTATTAGGATTTATTGGGTACCTAATACGGCCCAACAAATTTCCAAACCCCTCCCCGTACAAAGAAGGTTATGGCGAAATTTTTTGAAAATTTAGGGTGTTAGCCAAATTTTTGAAGAATTAGAAAATTCTCAAAAACTGAAAAGTTGGAGAATGGAAGCTAGATTGAAAGTAGAGTTGATTAATCAAACCACTTTCGACTTTGTTCCTTTTCAGGGACGAAAAGTTTTAAGTGGGGGAGATTGTAACAACCCGGAAAATCTGAACCAGTTTGAAAATTTTAAATTGGCTATTTTAGTGGATTTTAAATATTTTAAATAAATATTTTAAATAATAACGACGAACAGTCAGTTTGAATCGACGTTTGAAAATAAATATAATTAATTTTAATTATAAACAAGGCCTGAAATGGCACGGTAATTTCAAAATTTGAATTCAAACTTTGACTGACTATACCGGGTGCAAAACAAAATGGATTTTAGTAAAACCAAAAATATTTAAATCTGTTAGTGAATATCCTTCTAACGAATCTGAAAAATCGAAGTTTCATAGCTGGAAGAAAAAGTTATGGCCAAACGAATTTTCAAAAAGGTCGCTATATAGTTTATATAGCCTGTGAAAATGGCCATTTTGCAAACGACCTCAGAATTTGTCAAAACCACTTTTGTTGGATCCGGGATGTCAAATTATTGCTAGGTTTCAAATTTCATATTTTTTGAAGCTAGTATGTGAGCGTGGCAAAGGAAATTGTGTTTGGTCGATTGCTATTAAATTGGATCGACCAGAAAAAGGCAATTTTTCAAACTGCCTCAGAATTCGATGAAACTAGTTTTGTTGGGACCGTATCGTCAAAACGTAGCTAGATTTATTTTTTGGGAATTTTTAGAATCAATATGTGGCCCCGGCAAATTGAAATGTACATTCAAATTAAATATTGAATGTTTTATATTTTAATTTGAAGGAAAACTCACTGAAACAGTCGAACGAGCCTTCGAAACATATCCCATTGTGTTCGGAATGGGGGTATTTAGCTAGGGACGACAGTCGTTGGGTTTGGATTGGTGTTCGTGTGTGACAAGGGGTATTTTCGGATTTTTAACATTTATAAATATAAAAAATATCATTGATCAATGCTTTTTCTCTCTCCCCGATATACATCGACGCACGGCAATAAACCCTTCAATCTTTCCCGTCCACTTTCCGACCAAACCAAGCAAAATCAGTCCCTCCTCCAGTTGAAGATTTTGAGGAGCTCGAGACGAGCTTCAAATCCATATGAAGTTTGGATTTTTTCGTGACCTGTAGAGCTCGAATCGAGCCAGGGAAGTTCGGACGTTCGAACCGCCGCCGCCGTCAGCTCCGACCACCGAGTGGGCCCCACCGCCGCGTGCAGGTGCGCCGTTCCTCCCCCTCCGACGCTGCAAAGGCCGATCGACGAATAGCTACACGGATTCAAAGAAAATCGAAACCTAGTTTCGAACCCTTCAGCTGAGGTACGGCTGATTTTAATTAAACTATATTATAGCACTTTAAAGCGCTACGGTTTTTGATTTCACTGTAAAAATCATATTTTTTCGCTTTTTGACGAAATTCAGTGAAACAAGAGACAGTGGACTCGTGTGGACGTCTTCTACATTCTAGAAGAGACCGCATATTTTTCTAAGCCTTCTGCTATTTTTGGTGGAGTGGAACCCAATGTGAGATTTCTAAATTATAAACGATGTGGAAAACGACGATGTATAAATTATATAGTCGATGTATGAGTTATATAAATGTTGTACACCTCATGTATAAGCGTTGTATAAGTTGTACGTTCGATGTATAAGTTATATATGCGTTGTAAAAATAATATATGTGTTGAATAGAAATGAAATATACTTATGTATATATGCCCCTCGTCCACAAACCATGGACGATATTTATTGGTTGTAATTGTTGTGAAAATTGGTTGATAGCGAATGGTTGATTGGAATTGTTTGTGGTTGAAATTGATTGATTGTGGTTGAAAAATACGCGTTTGTGGTTGAGAATTATTTGGTTGAAACCACGTAGGATTAGTTTGTGGAAAAGAAAAAAATATACATGCCGCCTGCGTGCGAACTAGATGCATGAAATCCCCATTGTCAAAAGCTGCGAGGCTTTAAGGTAGAGCGAGGAGCCGTACTAGGGACGGCCCTGGTTTTAACTGCCATGCCGTTATGCTGCCGAAATTTTCTGAAATATTCATGTGTTAGAATTATTTTCATTTGTTGAAATTATTTTCATATGTTAAAACCTTCATGTGTTGAATAGAAATTCATTCATTGAATAGAGATTCATGTGTTTAATGGTATTCATGTTTTAAATAAATTGCTTTAACAATAAAAATCACATTTTTATTATATATATGAACTATAGAAAACCTTCATGTGTTGAATAGAAATTCATTCGTTTAATAGAAATTCATGTGTTGAATGGTATTCGTGTTTTAAATAAATTGCTTTAACAATAAAAATCACATTTTTATTATATATACGAACTATAGAAAACCTTCATGTGTTTAATAGAAATTCATTCATTGAATAGAAATTCATGTGTTGAATGGTATTCGTGTTTTAAATAAATTGCTTCAACAATAAAAATCACATTTTTATTATATATACGAACTATAGAAAACCTTCATGTGTTGAATAGAAATTCATTCGTTGAATAGAAATTCATGTGTTGAATAGTATTCATGTTTTAAATAAATTGCTTTAACAATAAAAATCACATTTTTATTTTATATATATACGAACTATAGAAAACATTCATGGGTTGAATAGAAATTCATTCATTGATTAGAAATTCATGTGTTGAATGGTATTCGTGTTTGAAATAAATTGTTTTACAATAAAAATCACATTTTTATTATATACATGAATTGTTAAAAATAGTGAAGTGTCGAAATAAATGTCAGTTGGATAAAAATATCATTTTTATCAAATGTATGAAAAGAATATGGTTTTGAAATCAAAGAACAGATTATATCTATATATATATATAATTAAAATAAATCGAATAACGAAGCTGCAGTTCATGTTTAGAAATCGTGATTTCAAACGATTAGTGCGAGAGATCCGACCATCGGATTTTCCCGAAACCAAAACCGTTGGGTTCGCTTTGGAAATATCTTTCCAATGACACCAACTTTGCAAAGATCCAACGGTTGGATTGTCTGGAATGTTTAATTCAAATCTGAAGAAAAACAACGCCAGAATCGATTATATATATATATATAATTAAATTAAATCGAATAACGACGCTGCAGTTCGTATTTTGAAATCGAAACTTCAAACGAGTGTACCGGGAGATCCGACCGTTGGATTTTCCCAAAACTGGAACCGTTGGATTCGTTTTGAAAAGATCTTTCTAATGATATAAAATTTGTAAAGATCCAACGGTTATATTTTCAGATATGTGTAAATCAAATCTGAAGAAAAACAGCGCCACGGCCGCGTTATGGCATGAAAGCGTCGTTTGAATAAATTGGCTATTTTTAAATAAATAAAAATAGCGATAAATCGTTATAAAATATTATAAACGATATGGAATGTGAAATTTAGAAACTAACTGAAGGTTAGCTAAGTCAAATGGTTTCTCGGGTTTTGATCTGATGTTGGTTTCGGCTTTCGGGGTTAAGATTTGGGAAATCGTTCTCTTACTAATTTACTTTTAGTGAATAATGAATTGGAATAAGGCGTATGTTGTGTTTTTGTAGCACTTGTTAATTATATACGCGAGTTTCTCAGAAAGACCGAGTTTATCCCATTCTGAATAACTGAATCGACGATAAGAAGTCGACGATGAAGATGGTGGCTGAAGACCGGAGATCTTCACCTCGGTTGGATGGTAACTGATGTCCTGATTGGGAGGCATCCCGAAATATGGATAATGAGTGATGATCGTCCAGACGTACGTGGAGATCGATGGGTATGTGAGGTATATAGTGCCTCCGGTTTCGTTCAGACCCAGAACGGACTTGTAAATGGACCGGGTGTCTGACATTGGAATTCATTATGTGTGATTGATAGCCATCAGTTGCATGGTGTAAATTGCCTGTGTGGCATGTTAAGATGCAGTGATCAAGGCTTCTGTTGAAAAGCAAAGTTTTGTGGTTGATGATCAATGCACCGCCTGTGTGGCGTAGCTTTGTGTATAACGTTCGCGAGCCTCACACCCCGGTATGAACCAGAAACGGGAGAGGACATCAGGGAGGGCATGCGTTTCCTTCTAGCTAGAGGTGGTGCCAGTGCTTAAACTGGCTGACATTTATATTATTTTCACCTGTGTGGTTGTTGCTGTTGCGAGGCGCCTCGGATATATCGGTGACTATGTGAAGCCGATGGAGCCATTCGTTGGCTTATTGATGCCCCAAAGGGCGGGGAAATGTAGTGTTCAGGCATTTTAATCCACATCAGTGGACCGACCCTGACGATCCAAGGGTCGATGCGTTCTAATCCTGAGACACGGGCTAGAGCGTCTCGAATTCGGTACGGACTATCTTTTGCCTTGGTTCATGACGGAAATCCAATTTCCAAATACGACATGTGTGGTTTTGATTGTATACCTATATATGGCGATATAGTGGTATGGGACATTAATGCCGTCTATGATTGATATTTATGATTGTTTATAAAATTAGAAACTAACTGGAAACGAGATAAGACGGATGGTTTCCTGGGTATTGGTCTGATGTTGGTTTCGGCCTTCCGGGTTAATACCCAGGGAATCGTTCTCTTACAATTTTACAGTTGGAGTCTGATTAAGAATTCTTTTGTTTTATTCGTATCAAGCATATTTTGGCCATTATAAGGTAAAACTCTATTCTTCGGTTTGCGTAGCATTGTGTGATGGGAACTGAGTCTTATAATTGCTTCACTTTTATAAAAAGCATTGCGATGTTTTAAAAGATTGACTTGTTTTAAAGCACTGGCAATCCAATGGAGAAAACTCGTTCCGCGAAAGTGGCATGGTCCGTTGATTTGCCATATTATAAAATGTGTTAAGTAGATTTCTCATACTAGTCCCATGACTGACTCGTAGTTTGTTTCACTTGCAAACTCGGGTGCCCTTATTTCTACATAGGCAGCCTTGTATTCAGGTTTTAGCAGGCTCTTTCTGGATAGCTGGGGCTGAAGATGGATTCTATCATTTATCACTTTTTATGCTGTTCAGCTCCTATTGTACATATCATGTTTGTTTTCCGTTGTAGACATTTATGTATAGCTGAACTGTATTTGTACTAAGTATGATCCTGTATATTGTGTAACTCTGATGATTATGTTTATCCAGTGTATTCTATTGTACATTATTTGGTGTATTTAATTATTTCTGTTCTGCTATTATCTATTTATATGTTATATTCCAAAGACTACCCTTGCCACCATCAGTATGGGGTTTGGGGTCGTCACATTCAGATTTGGATTGCAAAAATTGTTCAAATTTGAAAACTAATCTCGTTCATTCCAATAAAAATATTAAAAAACTTGAAAAAGAAATTTTGATTAGGAAAGAAAACGAGATTGAGCTAAAAAGCATAAATAATTTTTTACAAAAGGAAATTGAAAATTTTAAGACGACTAAAAATTCCGAACATGATTTTGCTGAAAACACAACTTGTTGAAAACTGAGTCTATTTTGAACGAACATGAAAACGAGATTGAAAAATTCAAGAGTTTTAAAAAACAAAAATTTGAAAAACAAATTCAGTTTGAATTTGATATTTTTGAGTCCAAGACCAAAATCAAATTGCTTGAAAATGAAAACTTGGTTTTGAGACAAAACGATGCGGAAAAGAGAAAGATCAGCAAAATCATTGTTCGAATTTGATGAAAGAGAATAGTGATCATAGATCCAAAATTCAACGATTAGAATCAACTTTGGATAAATTTTCTAATGGGGAAAAATCGTTGAATATTTTGTTACAAAACCAAATTTCTATTGGAAATAGAAATGGTCTTGGGTTTGGAAAACGTAATAAAAAATTTTAAAAGAAAAATTCAAATGACTTGAAAAACTTTTCAGATGACTTGGGTTATAATCGAAGTTAAAATTTAAGTTTTAATACCTTTGAAAAACTGAATCAAAATGGTTTTAAAAATCCTTCAAATTGGTTTGGAAAAGATCATTTTAAAATTTTAAACTCCGGCAATCTCAAAGGATTTTCAAATCATAAACGAATTGAGAATTTGTTTGGTAACAAGCCAAGTGATCCTTTTTGGACCCCAAAAGGAAATAAAGTGATTTCGTATAAATTCAAACAGATCTGGGTCCTTAAGAGTACAAAGGTAAATTTGGATGGATCATTATACAGATAGGAGTGGGTACCTAAAGTCGTGAACACATTTCAGAGTGGTTTTACAAATTTTGTTAGACCACTCGATCCCCTATATTGTAAGGTACCGGAGGAGGCTGAGGAACTGATTTGCAAAAGAGAACCGGATTTCTATTATTTCATATCATCGAGTTATTTGAAGTTCCTTAGCCAAGTCAACAGAGTTGGAGATCCACAACATCTACTGAAAATCAGGTATGATCTCTAAACTCACATTGTCTGTTTATATTCTCTATTTATATTTTATTCCTCCTTCTACCCCTTTTATTTATTTTCCTTTTGATTATTCTGATTTGATTTGTCATCGCTATATTTTTTTCTTTTACTGAGCTTTCTTAACTTCAAGTTGTAGAATCCATGATTCTCTGGAAAATCGCTTCATTTGAATAAAATTCTCATGTTTTAATCATTTCCAGATCTTGAATTTAAACTTGTAAATATCTGCAATTTATTTTTAAGTTTAATTCTTTTATAAATTCCTAACTGTGTTGAAGCATTCTTGGTATATCTTGAACACAATTAATTTGAATTCTAAAATTTTGAAGATCTAAGAAATTAATGAAATTTCATACACCTTTGTTGTTTTTGTTGGAGAATGGAGTTTTGATGACAACAACCATATTTCAATATTAATTGATTACAAAATATATACTAACACTTTTGTCTAGAATATATATATATATATACACACATACATATGCAGGATTTATATACAGGAATTATTACTAAAGACTGTATAGTTTAAAGATATTAGAGATTCAGAATTCAGAGATGATTCAAGACTCATGAGTAATAAAGATTTCAAGAGTTCAAGATAAATATAGTAGCAGAGTCTAGTTTATGTAAGACTCTGAATAGCACTCCAGGTTCAAATCCAAATCCAAATTCTGTTTTTTCAATTTCTGATTTCAAGTTCTATTATCAAATTCTATCTTCAATCTCTATCTTCTCTATTTTACTTTCTTTACTTTACTTCTTATTTTAAACTCAAGTTTTATAGTTTATAAGTTTTATGTATTATATACTATATATACTTTATATTTATATAGTTTTAAACTCTATAATTTTATAAATATGTTTATATAGTTTATATTTATTTTTTCATTTGATTTTCTACTTTATAATATTCATTTACAGCACTATGTTTTAATTCAAGAATTTCCATAATTATATATATACACCAAAACACTTCAAAAATGCTCAAAATCTAATTTTACAAAGGCATATGTCGACATACATTTATGCCTATGCCGACATATAACTGTCATATTTTTTTTCACAGGAAGTGTTTTTTTTCACTATTTGTAACGTTGCAGAAGTGTTGAAACCTTTCAAATCTTATAAATAGGGGGTGATTTCGATTTTTTTCATCATTCTTCTTCTCCATCTTCATTTCCTTTCTTTACACCATTATATTTTCTTATTTTTATGATTTCTACACCTATTCTCTACTCAGTTCAATTCTATTTAATAAAACTTCTTCTCCTCTCACTCTCTACTCATTACTCTCCGACT
Source organism: Allium sativum (assembly GCA_030737875.1). Classification (NCBI taxonomy): domain Eukaryota; kingdom Viridiplantae; phylum Streptophyta; class Magnoliopsida; order Asparagales; family Amaryllidaceae; genus Allium; species Allium sativum. Next base: position 349,439,361 of record CM060922.1, on the reverse strand, counting down.
CAAAGTGCTATTGAAGAGTTATAGGGGTATTGCAATCATTTGGGAAGTGTTTGGTTAATTGGTATTTTCCTTATAGCCGTGAAATCAAGGAGCAGGAGTAGTGTTAACATTGTAGCCGTGAAATCAAGGGGGATATACTTGATCAAGTGTGTGGCATCGGTGTTAACCTTGTAGCCATGAAATCAAGGGGGGTATACTTGATCAAGTGTGTGGAATTGGTGTTAACCTTGTAGCCGTGAAATCAAGGGGGTCATACTTGGATATTGATATAGTAATAAAACATTGCGCAATCCAACGTTACGTGGGACTGGATGTAGGAGCAATTCCAAATCAGTATAAAATCTGGTGTGTTCTTTCCTTTTCTGCCTTTTATTTTTGTTTGTCTTTGTGTTTGTGTTTGATTCTGTGTCTGTGATTGTTTCTGTGGTGTATGATTCATATAATAGATCATATAAGTTTTTGATTTTGTTTTATTTCTCAAAAACGCTATTTACCCTCCCTCTAATGTTAGTTTTGCCTTAACGATCCGTTCCGTAATCCCTAATGATTGGTATCAGAGCAAGGTCTTTCAAAAAGTTCATAACCTGATTTTAAAAAATAGTGATAATGACAACCAACACTACAACAATAATAGTTCTTTTGTAGAGGGTCAGTCCACTGTTGACCACCACTATTTAATGGTAGTAATTATTCATATTGGGTATGTAGAATGAAAATATATTTACAATCAGTAGGATTAGACACATGGAATAGTACACAAAATGAGTTTGTTGAACCCATAACGGTTTTTGCATAATGGACAACTGAACAAAAGGCTGCTGCACAAAGCAACTCTAAACCATGAATATGCTATTTTGTTCATTAGATAGGAATGATTTTAATAGAGTGTCGGTATATAAATCCGCTTACGAAATTTGGAGAACTTTACAAGTTACTCATGAAGGAACTAGTAAAGTTAAACAAACTAAGATATCAATGTTAGTTAATCAGTTTGAGTTATTCAAAATGAACGAGAATGAGACTATCTCTGATATGTATTGCAGATTTCAGGAGAATGTGCATTAGTTAACAACACTTGGAAAAACTTATTCAAAAGAAGACCAAGTCAGAAAAATATTGAGTTCTGATATACACGTAAGTGTGTATATTTTATCTGCTTATTTATCTTATTTTACATTTAAAATAATTGATACTGTGTATTTATAGTTGTGTTTTCAAATTATTTATGATGAATGGATTAATGCACTTAATTGTTGAAAAGCTTGAAGAATTGGTGTATGAAGAGTGTTGATTTTGAGAGTTAGATTAAAGCTTGAAGAAATGTTGCTGTTCAACCACCTTCTACCGCATATTTTAATAATCCAATGCCTTTTCATAAAGATAGCTTGTTGCAGATGTTATGGAGTTCCTAATCGAGCTCAAAACAATTGAATTTGATGTCATTTGATGCCCACAAGCTACGCCAATTGCAAATACATTCACACTGCGTTCACATTAGCTCAATTGCAAGGCATCTCCCTCATGCTGCGTTCACATTGGCTCATTTGAAAGGCCTTCCATTCACATGCGTTCACACTTAGCTACTTGGTTTATGTGTTATTTTGAAAAAGGGATTTTGTCCCATATTGTGTAATGAGCCTCTTAGCCTTGGCCAATACAACTATAAATACCTTGTATCTTATTCATGTAAAAACACATTGGGTTTTATTCTGTAATTCTCTCCTTGGAATAAAATCATTCTTCTTCCTCTGTTCTATTTAGTTTTAGTTGTATTTTATTTATGTCTGTTATTTCCTTTTTCTCTTCTTCTTTAGCTATGTCTAGCTAATCCCCTTTGATTAGGAGGTGATGACGCTAATAGATATGATTCAACATAAATCACATAGCCAATAGATGAGGACTTTATACATGTAGATCTGGATCTGAATCAAGGGTTAGATCTGAACCTTCATATTCTGTGTCGTCTAAGAGCTATGCTCCTTCACAGGGTATATTCGTGTTCGATCTAACAATTATCAGATTTAGATCTAATTTTAGGGTTTTAGAAATTAATTAGTGAATCTGTCCTGATAGTCAATGGTTGTTTAAGAGCTCAGCTCCTGCATAGGCTATGCTTGTCGTTATTTACTTAATTGTTTCTAAGAACCTCATTATCATTGATTCATGTGTGTGACAGAAACATGAATTAGATCTATATTTATTTGGTGGCTATTGATGAGTGTGAATCCAATCTATGTCATTATCCCCTAATTGCTTTCTCTTATTATATAAATCTCTTTTTTTTAATTGCTGTTATATTCCGTGTTTTCAATCAATCAAAATCCTGGAATAACTTGATTGGATTTATTAATTAAAATATTTTTGGTTCCAGAGTTCGACACCCTCTACAACAATCCTTGTTGTTTAGGAAAGCCGAACGGATTTTACAGTTGTTTACAATTGTAAAATTTGTTCGCAAACAAGTTCATTGACTCCGGAATGAGATAAGAAACAATTGGCAATTGAAGAAGCCAATAATGTCAGTGAAATGAAGATTGAGGAGTTAATCAGAATTTTGATATCTTTTGAAGTCTAGTTAGAAAAAAGAAAGGAAAATAAGCCAACTAAGAAGAAATCCATCGCATTTAAAGCAAAAACAAATGATTCTGACTCAAGTAGTGAAGATGATGAAGAAATACCCCTTATGACAAGATATTTTAGAAGATTTTTGAAATATAGAAAGAAAAATTATTTTCAAAATAATAACCAAGAAAATTCAGAAAGAAATGATGATCGTTGTAATAACTGCAATAAACCAGGCCATATAAGGAGAATGTGTCCATATCCAGATAAATCAACTCAATAAACGGACAAAAACAATTCGTCAAGGAAGAGAAAGAAAGCAAACGTAGCAACGTTCGATGATTCAGATTCATCATCAAGTGATGAAGAGCCAGAAACTGGAAATTCAAATATGTGCTTCACTGTAATTCAGGATTCAGAAAATTTCGAAGAAAAGGATCTAAAAATCGAGTACGCCTAAATTAATTTTTAATTTTTCATTGGTTGAATGGTTTCTTTGTTTGTTTTGAATTTAAAAAATTAAACTTTAAAATTCAAACTTGAAATTTGAAATTCAAATTTGAAATTTGAATTTTGTAATATAAAATAATAATATAATAATAAAATAATTTTTTTGATGTTTGTTAGAATTAGAATTATTTCAGGAAATCGTTAAATCTGAACTATAAATCGATAATTTAAATCACATTTCACAAAAATAAAATTTCCTTTGAACATAGGTACATATATCGACATAAATATGTCCATATGTCGACATATCTGATCTAAAATTTAAAATTTAAATTTTGAATTTCAAAGGTTTAAACTTTCAGACTTTCCTCCAACTTTTCACCAACTCCCAAGGTCTGAAAAGGTGTCATTGACTTCTGAAAAGTTGTGCATATTCAATTCATATCCATTCAATTTATATATATATATATATACACCTATTCTCTCTATGTTTCACAATTCAAAACAATATTCTTCATATCTATTCTCTTCAAAACTATCAATTCAATGGCTTCCTCAAGTTCGTCCCAGAAATTGAAGTTAACCAAAACCATCAAAGGTTATCTTCATAATGACAAAGAAGCTATCAAAAACTATGTTAACTATATAGCAAATGCTAAAGTTAATACGGGTGCTTCGCCGTCTTTGGAGGCTTTCCTTCTTATGATCTTATCTCTCTCTTTCAACAGAATGAAGTCTTGAGTCTAATTGACTCATGGGATAATGACGAAGTGTGTTATCCAAAGCTTGTTAAGATGTTCTATGCGAATCTTAATCACGCATTTTATGAAGGCAACGAAGACCAAATTTAGAGTAGGGTCAAAGGCACACAAATTGTTCTTGATGCCGAACTCTTAGGCACTATTTTAAATTATAGAAGCACAGAATCGGATTTTTCAGATTTCAAAGTCAATGAAACCGATTTAGAGACTTATCATGATATATTTGAAGACAATGCTCAAATGGACTTCAAAAATCGCTTTTTCCATCCAAAAACAAGAATCGTAAACCTTCTCCTCCAACATACCATCACTCCCCGTTTCGGAAACTTTAATAATCCAACTCTCAAAGTCCAAAAGGCTCTCTCTGCTATGATTGGTGGGTATTATATCATTTGGGCCGATATAATCTTAAAAGAAATCAAGCCCATAGAAATGTCGTCAAGAGAGAACACTCTCTAGTATGGAGTTTATCTCACTCGCATTTTCAAATACTTTGGAGTTGATCTTCATGGAGAAGAATTTGTGCCAAGGAAAGTGTTTGACACCTCAAACATACATCTCATGCAAATTCCTCTCACCTTCCAACCGTATGAGACATTCGAAGCCAAACAAGCTCGAATGCAACAAGAACAAGTGCCTATGGAAGTCGTAGAAGAAGATGTAACTTCTTTAGAAAGTGTTGAGTGTCCCATCATCACTAGACACATTTCCAAAGAGACGATTGTTCAAAATCAAGTGAAGATTGTCAACAATCAAAATAAGTTCAAAAAGAACTTTTCTAAAATGACAAAGTTCATGGTCAAGATTGGAAGAAAGCTTGGAATTTCATCTTCCTCATCATTATCCGCTGAAAACTAGTCTATCTAGTTTGATTTATCCTTATGTATTCGCTTGTATTTGCTTATATTCGCTTTTGAATCTCGTATTTAGTGTGTCTTAATTAGTTGGATGTATTTGCTTTTATGAAGTAATGAATGGAGTTTTATTTATGTTAAAATTATCTTTAAGTTACTGCAAAAACTATAGATTTAATTATAGTTTAATATAAGATCGAATGATTCAAAATTTGAAAGTTTCCAAAAAATTAATAGGATATGTCGACATACATAATTGTATACGTCGACATATAATTTCCAGATTTTCAAAACTTTTCAAATTTTAAAATTAAATAACTAACTCATATCCATTCAAAATCCAATGATTTGCTGACCCTATTTAAGTCTATTTCTTCCAGAAAAATTCATTATTTCATTTCTCCTTGTTCTTTATTCATTTCTTATCGAAACTATGGAAAATCAAATTCATAACATAAGTGAAAATCTTGAAGACTTTTTGAATTCCTTCAAGAAATTTCTCTCCATAATACTACGTAATCAGCGCCATCTAGAGTTAACTCAGATGAGCATGGTTAAATATCAAGAGAAACATTTTGATGTAATTCATTGGTTAATTTCTTCTCATTTCAGAGATGAAAACAACAAACCATCACTCACTAATGAAGAAGAATGGAAGGACATCAAGAAGAACCCAATGATTGAACAAGATGAATGGGTATAAGTCCCAAGAAACGTTTAATTGCTTGGTTTGATTTGTTTGATTTGGATTTCTTGACTTAAAACTTGTATATATTAAACATATGATGTGATGCTTGATTTTTTTTGTAAATATAAATCATAACCTATGTAATTATGTTATTTGGATTGGTTTGTAATTATGCTAGTATTGGTTATTGTAAATTTAGGGGAAGTATATTTATTTACTATAAGGATTATTAAGAGGAGTACTTTACTTTAGATAGATTTAGGACCCTTATGGAGTATTTTACTTTGGTATAGGAATTATTTAGATAGTTACAGGATTTAGGGGGAGTAGTTTTAGAATTTCTTTTTGATAATGTCAAAGGGGAGAAATTATAAATATGGAATTAGTTTATAGGATTCATATAGACAGGGGGAGTATTAGAAGAATCATCATCAACAGGTATGTACATGTACGATATTTTATAAACTAAGGTTTTCATCATAAAAAAGGGGAGATTGTTAGAGAACAGAGTTTTGATGACAACTACCTTATTTCAGTATTAATTTATTGTAAAATATATACTAACACTTTTGTCTAGAATATATATATATATATATATACACACACACACACATACACATATGCAGGATTTATACACATGATTTATTACTGATGACTGTACAATTTAAAGATACTAGAGATTCAGAATTCAGAGATGATTCAAGACTCATGAGTAATCAAAATTTCAAGAGTTCAAGATAAATATAGTAATAGAGCCTAGTTTATGTAAGACTCTAAATAACACTCCAGGTTCAAATTCAAATTCTGTTTTTTTATTTCTAATTTCAAATCCGTTTTTCAAATTCTATCTTCAATCTCTATCTTTTCTATTTTACTTTCTTTATTTTACTTTTGATTTTAAGCTCAAGTTTTACAGTTTATAAGTTTTATATACTATATACTTTATATTTATATAGTTCTAAACTCAAATTTTTTTAAATATATTTATATAGTTTATATTTATGTTTTCATATGATTTTCTACTTTATAATATTCATTTACAACACTATGTTTTAATTCAGTAATTTCCATAATTATATATATATATATATATCAAAACACTTCAAAAATGCTCAAAAACCAATTTTACAAAGGTAAAAGTTGACATAGATTTATGCCTATGCCGGCATATAACTGTCATATTTTTATTTTCAAAGAAGTGTCTTTTCACTATTTGTAACATTCCATAAGCATTGCAACCTTTCAGATCTCATAAATAGGGGTTGATTTCGAATTTTTTGATCATTCTTCTTCTCCATCTTCATCTCCTTTCTTTACACCATTATATTTTCTTATTTTTATGATTTCTACACCTATACTCTGCCGAATTCAATTCTATTTACATAAAACTTCTTCTATTCTCTTCTCACTATCTAGTCACTACACATTACTCTCTGAATCGAAGTTCTATTGAAGAGTTATAGGACTATAATCATTTGGAAAGTGTTTGGGTAATCGGTATTTTCCTTGTAGCCGCGAAACCAAGGAACGAGAGCGATGTTAACCTTGTAGCCGTGAAATTAAGGGTTATATACATGATCAAGTGTGTGGAATCGGCATTAACTTGTAGCCATGAAATCAAGGGGGGTGTACTTGATCAAGTGTGTGGAACCAGTGTTAACCTCGTAGCCGTAAAATCAAGGGGGTTGTACTTGGATATTGATATAGTAATAAAACTCTGTGCAATCCAGCGCTTCGTGGGACTGGATGCGACACCTTATGTCCATTAATATCACTCTTTAACAGAATGAATTAAGTTTCATGAAGCGTTATAGGTAAATAGAAATAGAAACATCACAAGACAGATATAAAATAACAGCGGAATTTAAACCTTTATTTTTCAAATAGAAAACATTATGGTCCAAAATCCAGTTACAACATAAGTTTGATGTACAAAAACCCCATTACATCAAATTAAAATATCTTCATTGTAGTAAAATTATCAGAGTACTGTAATATAAAAGCATAGTCCCTAAAAAGAGTAGCCATAGCAAGGTGGACATGAAATCAAGCGGTACATCTAAGCAGCTCCAAGCAGAAACAGACAAGAGAATCCTAATCAAGCCTGAGTATTCCCACCCTGAGAACCTAGGGGAGGAAGAAAGAGAAAATAAAATAAAACGGGTTAGACATAAAGTCTGACGAGACCAATTACTTTTAGCATATAAATAAGTAAAAGCATCATGATAGACATATAAACTGGATGAGAGAGATAGCAATATCATATGACAGGTATAACGGACTGAGCAGGATAAACAGAATAAACAGAACAGAATATATTGCGCTTCTCAAGTACTTCTCTCTGCACTGATACTAGTATAATATAAAAATAATGATCCTAATAGAAACAGATGGTAGACTTAGGTGTACTTCTAGTGACGGGTTTTACCCCAAATTAAAGTTTTAGATCAGGGTATAGATTTCTACCACAAGTTTAATCTAACCTCGTGTTAAGTGCGGTTACAGTTTCTATTTACTGCAAATTTAGGTATATTCATTCTTAAACAATTTTTCATGTTCACCATAGGTTATGCCTCAAATCCCAGTCTGATTCACGATACAAGTTATGCCCTAAATTAATGTTTTTGATCAGGGTATAGATTATGCCCCCAAATCCTAGTTATGTTATACAATACAAGTTATTCCCCAATTTATTATACCCAACCATGCCTAATTTATTTCGCTCGCATATTTCCGTAGTAGGCCTAGGCTCAAAGGTAGCCTGGCTATAAAAATAAAAAGGGAAGGAGGGGGAGAAGAGAACAGAAATACGCATACTAACAAAACAGGCATACGATGATAGAAATAGGCATACTAACAGAATAGGCATATGGTAACAGAAATAGGCATAATGATAGAATAGGAATATAGAACTAAATAGAGGATCAAGTGTACAAGTAATGGCAAATATGTTTAGTCATGATTCAGGTTATTAACAGGCATAGGTTTAGATCCAAACTTATAAACATGGCAGATTACTTATTAAATGTTTATATCTAAAAGCAATGTAAACTCATAGTGACTGGATCTAAAGAACTAAGAAAAGAGTGTTGATGTTGTAGCAGAGATTCTTGAATACGTATAAGTCGTTGTTGCAGAAGAATAGGCTAACTCAATCTAAGTTGGGGCAGCATCTTGGTGTCTCCATTGTTTTTGGGTGAATAAAACAATAGAAATGAGGTTCTATTTATAGCCTACCGTCAACGAATCTGGTTAAGAAACAAGCTCCGGTTCAAAGAATGGATCTGGCCCAGATCTGGGTGGGGTCGACCCTAGGTCGACACCCCCTTGTAGGGGTCGACCTATGTGTCGACACCCATAGGGCATGGGGTCGACCCCCAACGGGCCGATTTCCCGTGCCTTCCCGCCTTCCTATTTTGATTTTCTGGACTGGTTTGTTTATATATTTTTTGCTTATATGTATACAAATTTCAAATGTTAATATCTTCTTCATATGATGTTCGTTTTACGCAAACTTGGAGTCTGTCTTAAGCATAATTCTGAGACGAACGCAATTATCGTGTTCTTTAAAATTACAGAGTGTTACATTCTCCTCTACTTAAAGGATTTCGTTCCCGAAATCTCCAAGTTAAGAAGAATGCATATCTTAACATCCATCATCCATCTACTCATCCACCAGTCACAGGCATCCACTATCCTTGAAAGATTTCCAATGCTTATATGAACATATGTAATAGTGTGTGTATATGTTCTTATGCTAGTGTGAAAGATCAGGCGGTTTACTGATTCAGTCGACCTCCTTAATGCAATGTATGTCAGTGCCATAAATCCAACATGTATGAAAATAATCTCAATATATCATGTAAATGCTATATGCGTGCACAATCATCCATCCAAGTGCAACATCCATATGATGATACACCCATTTTCATCCATAAAATTTTAAAAATGCACACACATCCATATGCAGTATGAGAGTGATTAAGCCGATCTAGTTCTTAATGTGTGTGTATATGTATCCACGAGCAACCACTAGCAAACACTTGCCTCCACTTGCATCCATCAAAATAACATGTTTCAAACACATGTTTACACCCATTGGTTCCCTACCTAAAGATCGAAGATTAGATCAATAGTATATACTTAAATGACAGAAGCAAGTATGAATAAAGGCTTGGGAAAAAGAAGATAAGAACATATCCTTGAAAATAAACAGACACGAATCGCGAATTTTGTCTTCGGTCTCCCAAGTTGCATCCTCGTGGTTATCTCCCCATTGAACTTTCATCAACTTAACCTCTCAGTTGCGTAGCTTCTTAACCTCTGATCCAAGAATACGGGTGGGAACTCGTCTAACTATCGCCTCTCGTTCCACCTTTAATTCCGAAAGTATACTCAGCTCAACTACTTCGGCGGTATCATGTAGGCACTTCCGTAAATGAGAAACGTTGAAAACATCATGAACACCCATTAATCTCTCGGGTAGCTTCACCCTATAAGCCATTTGGCCAATCCTTTCTGCTATGGGAAAAGGCCCTACAAACCTTAGTGCTAATTTCCCTACAGATCCAAAGCAGACCACATTCCTCAAAGTTGATACCTTGATGAAAACCATGTTTCCCACTTCAAACTCAATATCAGTTCTTCTCTTATCTACGTAGGAATTCTACCGTTCCTGAGCTGTCTTCGTGCATCTACGAATAAGATCAATCTTCTCTGAAGTTTCTCTAATCATCTCAGGTCCAACTAAAAGCCTTTCTGTAGACTCCCACCAATAAGTCGGTGTTTTACAAGGTCGTCCATACAATGCCTCAAAGGGTGCTTGTAACATCCTACATTTTACGTATCAAAAGATCATAAAATATTTTTATTTTATTCCCTGAGGGTTGGATCATTATCATATTTTAATATGTTGCTTATGGGGATGTGAGACATGTCCATAATTTTTACCAATTTTGTTTTTGACCATGTTGCCCCCGTTAGCCTTGTACAAGGTATGACTTTTGACTCAGATCGAATCAGGTGGTGAGACCTGTGCCATTGGAAAGGAAATGATGATTTCCTTTCCGTAGAGTGGTTACATTAAAGATTTGGCTCAGCTGTTCAGGAGGAATCACTGTTTTAAGGTTTAACAGTTGGCTGTTTGGGTTTTTAAGCCATAATGGGTTGATTTGAAGAGGTCCATTAGTGGGCTGGTGGAAGGCTATAAATAGGAGGTGGGAGGTATGGGAAATAATTTACTTTCCCCATTCTCTCATTTGGAAGAGCCAAGGGATCCTCCATTCCTCCATTTCTCCATCTTTCCACCATTAAGGATAAGAAATCGAAGATCTACACCATTTGAGGCTAGATCTACATCGTTGCAAGGGAGAGTTCATCGAATCAAGGAGTTTGGATCCAATTCCTTGCTGTCTGGAATTTTAATTCATTGTTTTTGCTTTGATTTGGAGAATTAGTGAGTGACATGCATCTTTCACACGAATTTAATCAAGTGTATGAATGTTTGATCATGTTTTCATCATATTCAAGCATTTTCTCATGGATCTATACTTGGTAAGTCCATTTTCATACGAATCACTATAGGATCTGATTTAGCAAGTTTAAATCGTTAATTTCTATGCTATTTCATATGTTTATGCAAGTTAGAACCATAATTTAGTTCATATATTCATTTATTATGATTTTCGGTGAGTTAGTATAATTATTGATGAAATCATCATATTCATGTTGTTAATGATTTCAAAGCATGTTTATGGTAGTAATTGATGAATTGGATGAATAGATTTCGTCGAGATAGTTAATTGGCGAAGTTTTGGTCGAAATTGGGCTGGAATTGGGGTTGTACAGGCCACGGGTCGTGCGTGCGAGTGGGTGGTCGCGTACGAGTGGTGTGGTCGAGCGGATAGTACAATGTGTAATACAACATAGTACAATATGCAGCACAACATGGGGTCAGTCGTGCAGGCTACGGTCGGTCGCACGTAGATGGTCGGCTCGAGCATATACTCGAGCATTGTCATGGAGAAGGTATTCCTGGTCGAGCCATTTTGTTTCGAGCATGGTCAGTTCGACATGGTTTGGGGTCGATCGAGCATGTTTGGGTCGAACGTGGTTGAGTGGAACAGGGTGGTCGGTCATGTCTTAAAGCAAGTGACCGGGTCAGTCAACTTTGGACTCGAGCAGACTTGGGTCGAGCACAGAGTACAGGGCAAGCATGAAGGGTTGTGCAAGGAGGGTCAATTGCACAGGGTCAATTGTGAAATTTTTTATTTTTTTCTAGTACGACACAGATTTGAATAAAAGGGTATGGAAAAAAATTCGGGGGCAACCCCCTGAACCCTAGCCGCAGCGCAGTGATGTAATTTGGCTTAGTGATGGTGTGACTTTGAAGTAAATTCAAGTAGGAAGGTTCGAAGTGTTGAAAGGTGTTCATTGATCGGTGTAGAACAACGAATGAGGTGACAACTCAAAGGTCATGAGTTGGTGGATAATGGTTTCTCGAGAAAGATGCTTGAGCTATGGAAAGTCATTGGTTTGGATGACTAGAGATGAGAAGGCCAAGAAGTTACAAACCCTAGCCACAGCGCAGTGATGTAATTTGGCTTAGTGATGGTGTGACTTTGAAGTAAATTCAAGTAGGAAGGTTCAAAGTTTTGAAAGGTGTTCGTTGATCGAGGTAGAACAACGAATGAGATGACAACTCAAAGGTCATGAGTTGGTGGATAATGGTTGCTCGAGAAAGATGCTTGAGCTATGGAAAGTCGTTGGTTTGGATGACTAGAGATGCGAAGGCCAAGAAGTTATCATTATCGCAAGCTCTAGCAGGCTCAAAGCAGGGGTACAACGGGGGCACCTAAAAGACTGGAAGGTTGCTGGTCGAGTACCTTGGGTATCGTTGAAAGGCCTAGTTGTCAAGGTTGGACATACATTCGTATCGTTGAAGATGCATGGAGTTTATGCTTGAATTGGGGTTACCATCAGTCCTTGACATATGGCAAGGTTGGTCGTCATACAATTAACGATGGTTTCGACGCAGGATCGGCGGTGATAGCCAGATTCTGTCATGGTTAATTAGTTGCCTTGTTTGAACCGTCTCATGTAGATTGTCCAACATCGAAGGAGATATTCCTTGGGTGCTTGTCTGATATTGGTTTAGGCCTCTAGGGCTTGTGCTTGAGGGATGTTGAGTTCGATTAGGATGGTTTACATGAGATATATAATTTGGATGTCATGAGTTCTTTGCCATGATTGAATGGGTGTTCTGGTTTCCATGGATGTATGGTTGAAATGTTGTTGTAAAGGCTATCACTGTCCGGTCTGGGAAAGATAGGGTTGAGTTCTTCTCTGATGTTATGGGTAGATTAGTTTATTTGTCTATCCATTCTCATATACTTTATTGTTGATGTTTGTTAGTTGTTTTATCGCTCAGTAAGACTGTTGTCTGACTCAAGGTTTTATGTTTCCGTCTTATTACTTTGGGTTGTTCATCCAGTTGTGGATGGGCAGACTAGGTGGCAGGTGACAAGTGATTAGTGAAGACAATGTTGCAGTTCAAAGGCGAGCTGGAGGCTTACGTACCGGTTTTATTACTATCTACTATTTAAGTTTCTGCTGTTTGAGTTACTTAATGAGTGTTGTAGTGAGGCTTTTTGTACAGACTTTGATGTTTCCTATGATGTTTGGATAATCTTTCAGGATGTTGTGAAAGTTTCAAAAATTTGTTATATGATGCTTCACTATTATTACCTATTGGCTATTTTCTACTATATTTTATCCTTGTGCTGTGAGTTCCACGACAAGTATCGATTGTGTTTACCTACCTATGATGATCGTCCACAACTGCCTGGCATACCTTTCAGCGCATTATTCCTCTTGTTTAGTGCAGGGGTCGTGGGCGGTCATCACATTTGGTATCAGAGCTCTAGTTAACAATTTTAGCCAAAGTTTGAAAACGTAATTACATATGAGAGACGTATTTGTAGATTTCAGTTGAATGTATACAATATTATATATAGTATAGTAGCATTTGTACTTCTTTAGAAGCTTTTCTTGCAAGTGGCTAATCATTTTAATTTGCAGATTTAGAATGAGTCGACGAACTACAAGACACACTGCTAGGGAAGGGGCTTTGCCTAGATGGGGTAATGGCGGTATACCAGACTACCTAGTCATGTTTGAGGCCATGATGGAAGCAGTCATGCGAAGGATACCCGCTCCAGTGGCAACCACAGTAGATGTAGGTGTGCAAGTTCCTAGGGTTGTGGATTTTGCGAGGTTGTGCAAAGATTATACATCTCTAGGAGGAAAACCATTCAAAGGGACCGAACCAGCTGAAGAGGTTCATAGGTGGATGGATTCTTGTGTCCCTATTTTTGGAGACTTGGGTTTGGATGATGCAACTAAGAGAAAGCTTGCGTCAAGGAAGTTGTAAGGCAAGGCTATGGAGTGGTGGAATTCTGTTGCACTTGAGACTCCGGAGGAAGGGATTTCATGGTAGAAATTCCAAGCTAAGTTTAAAGAAAAGTTTATCTCCATTTCTCAAAAATCCGCTCTATTCAAGAAGTTCATAGAGCTGAAACAGAACGGTCGTTCTGTGCTTGATTATGTTTCCGATTTTGAGGCCTTGTCCAAATATGCTCATTCATACATTGACACACCTTGTTGAAAGAACAAGAAGTTTGTTATGGGGCTGGATACCTACATTGGAAGGCCGGTAGTGGATCATCTTGACAATCCATTTGAGAAGATTATGGAAAAATCTGTTGGCCATGAAAGCTTATTTCCTAAGGAAGCAAATGTTATCTCTGCAACCAAGGAAGTTCAAAAACCACAGCTGGGTGGTTATAATAAGAAGAGGAAGTAACAACAGCAGAAAGGAAAGGATGGCCAAAAGAAGCATAATAGTGAGGTGGTTTGCTTTAACTACCAACATAAGGGTCATTACTCGAATGAGTGCAAGAATCCCAAAGCTGAGAAGAAGTGCTTTAAGTGTGGAAAGCCTGGGTAAGAGAAGAAGGATTGTCCAGAATCAGCTAAGGACAAGCAGATTGTGAAGGCATATGCTTTGGAAACCGTACCATCTTCTTCAATAGCTCCTACTGCATAGGAAAAGGGAAAGGGTGTCATCGTTCAAGGTACACTTTCAGTTAATAGTGTTTCAGTTCATGTGTTGTTCGATACTGGAACATCGCATTCTTTCATTCGCAATGAGCTTATGTGCTACTTGGGTTTGGAACCCGAGATTTGTGATAGACCATTAATCGTGACTAATCCGGTTGGGGGTTCATCCAGTTTGTGCATATTGTGTCGTGATCTAGTGTTGTCGAGTCATGGTTGCTCTTTTATGTGTGATTGCATTATTTTGAACTTCGCTGGGTTTAGGATCGTCTTGGGCATGGACTGACTCAAGTGGTATGCGATAAGAGTGAATTGCGAGAAGCTAGAGGTGAGGGTCGGGGATATGGAAGGGAGAAAGGTGTTGATTAGATATAAGCGCGAAGACGGGGTCTTTGTGAGCTATCTATATTCTCTTGGGATTCCACAAGAAGACTTGTCATCTGTGCTGATCGCTAATGAGTGAGAATATCTTTGAAGAGGTCAAATGATTACCGCCGCATCGTGAGATCGAGTTTAGGATCGATTTGGTCGAGGGTGCTAGACCAATTGTTATGCCTCTTAGGAAGATGGCGTCTAAGGAACAACGAGATTTAGAGGTGCAAGTTCATGACCTTTTGGGAAAAGGATTCATTCAGAGGAGTGTTTCCAAGTAGGGTGCACTAGTCGTGTTTGCAACCAAGGTAGACGGCGCATTAAGATTGTGTGTGGACTATCGTGAGCTGAACAAGGTGACTAAGAAGAACAAGTATCCATTGCCAATGATTGACGATTTGTTCGATCTGCTTCACGATGCCAAAGTGTTTTCTCAAATAGATTTGGCAACGGGATTTCACCAATTGAGGGTGGCAAAGGATAGTATGCCGAAGACTGCTTTTAGGACACCATCTGGTTTCTTCGAATGGTTGGTGGTGCGATTCGGGTTGACTAATGCACCAACATATCTTGTGGATCTTATGGATAGCATGTTTAGAGATTAGTTGAACAAGTTCGTGCTTGTGTTCATGGACGATATTCTGGTTTATTCTAGGAATGAGGAAGAGCTCAAGACTCACTTGGAGTTGTGTTGGAAGTCTTGCGAAAACATCAGTTGAAAGCTAAGTTTTCGAAGTCTTACTTCGAGAAGAAGGGAGGGAGGTTCTTAGGCCATGTTGTTTCTAGTAATGGGATTGCGGATGACCCCGCTAAGGTGGCAACAATTCAGCACTGGGATCGACCTGAGAATGTGATGTATGTTCGGAGTTTCCTTCGGTTGGGAGGATATTATCGACGGTTTATCAAGGATTTCTCCAAGATAGTTGCACCATTGACATATTGATGAAGAAGAACCAAATGTTCACATGGGATGCAAATGTGAGCAAGCATTTGGAATCCTGAAAGAGCAATTGACGAATGCACCTATGTTGACCATTCCGAGTGGGAATTAAGAGACGGTTGTGTATACCAATGCATGTGGTACTGGACTTGGAACGGTACTGATGCAAAAGGTAAAGGTTTTGGCCTACGTGAGTCGACAGCTGAAGCCGCATGAGAGATATTAACCAACTCATGATTTGGAGTTGGTGACAATTGTGTTTGCTATGAAGATGTGGAGTCATTACCTGTTGGGAGTTTGGTTCGAATTGTTTATGAACCACAAGTCATTGAAGTACCTTTTCTTCCAAAAGGATTTGAATCTTCGGTAGCAACAGTGGCTAGAGTTTCTGACATCGTATGATTTCGGTATAGCCTACACTCCTGGCAAAGGCAACGCGGTTGTGGATGCGTTGAGTCAAAGTCATACAAGTTTGAGGGCGATGTTTTTAGAATGGAAGAGCCTCGAGTATTTGGCAAGGTTTGATTTTAGGCTAAGGTGCGAGTTGGAACCTGAAATGTTGGCAAGCTTATTGATAAGACCTACTCTTATCGAAAGGATTTGCAACAACCAAAAGCGAAATGTGAAGCTTGTCGAGTTTATCCAGAAATGGGAACCAGAGAATAAAGTGTTTGAAGTCGATCGAGAAGGTTGGCTTCGACAATAAGGTCGACTAATTGTTCCTGTTATCGAAAGATAAGGTTTTGCGAGAATGTCATCACTCGAAGTTGACGATTCATCCTAGTGGTAATAAGATGTATCAGGACATGAAGTGAGTATACTACTGGGAGGGGATGAAGGGAGTTACTGGAAAGTTCATTTCCAAGTGTATGAACTGTCAGTTAGTCAAAGCTTAACAGAAGGAGCCGAGTGGTTTGCTTCAGCCATTGGAAGTTTCTACATGGAAGTGGGAGCAAATATCGATTGGTTTTATCATTGGACTACCTAGAACCAGGGAAGGAAACGAAGGGATTTGGGTCATCGTGGATCGCTCGACCAAAAGTGCAAGGTTCATTTCTATCAAGTCGACTAGAACGACATCCAAATTTTCTGAAATTTATGTGAAATGGATAGTTCGATTCCATGGTATCTCAAAGAGCATAGTGAGTGACTGAGATCCATTATTTATGAGTGGATTTTGGAAGAGTTTGCGGGAAGCTTTGGGAACCGAGTTGTGTTTAAGTACGGTTTACCATCCCCAAACATATGGTCAAACCGAGAGGGTTAACCGAGTTTTGGAGATCTCCTAAGAGCTTATCTGTTGGATTTTCGGGGATCGTGAGAAGACCATCTGCATTTAGTTGAGTTTGCTTATAACAACAGTTTGCAGTCTAACATTGGGATGGCGCCATACGAGGCATTATGTGGGAGACCGTGTAATTATCCAACTTGTTGGTTAGAAACAGGAGATAAGTTGATACTTGGGCCGGAGATGCTTAGAGAAACATCCCAAGATCGTCAGAAGAGTTATGCCAATAAGCATCGAAAGGATTTGGAGTTTGACATTAGGGATATGGTTTTTGTGAAGATTTCTCCTTTAAAGCATGTGGTTCGATTCGGAAACAAAGGAAAGTTAGTTCCTAGGTTCGTTGGAACATTTCCGATTGTCGAGCGAATTGGAAAGCTCGCATATAGATTGGAATTACTTGAGAAGATGTCGAGTGTGCATATTGTTTTCCATGTGTCATTTCTACGGAAGTTCGCGCATGATTCGAATGTGGTGGTACCTCCAGAGCAGTACAAAGATCTAGAAGTATAGACCGTAGTTGCAAGATCTCGTAAGCCGCTTCGTGTTGTGGGAAACGACATGAAATAGCTTAGGAGGAAGACGGTTAAGCTTACAATGGAGTAAATATAGTGAAGATTGTACATGGGAGACGAAAGAGAGCATGAGGCGACTCATCCAGAACTCTTCGTTGGTAGGACCCTTTGATAATGTATCATCGTTATATCGTTGGATCTTGTTGTTGTTTGACAAAATTCCGCATGCTGGATGCGTGGCTTGATGGTTGCTAGTTTTGATGATATAATTAGCTTCTCATGGATGATGGGCATGCGGAATTGTTGTGGTTGCTGGAATTCCTGGGGCGAAATTCCTGAGGGGGGTGGAGGGGAGAATGTAACAGCCTGCATTTTACTATCGGAAGATCGTAAAATATTTTTATTTTATTCCCTGAGGGTTGGATCATTCTCATATTTTAATATGTTGCTTATGGAGATGCGAGACATATCCATAATTTTTACCAATTTTGTTTGTGACCATTTTGCCGCTGTCAGTATTGTACAGGGAATAACTTTTGACTTAGGTCGAATCAGGTGGTGAGACCTGTTCCATTGGAAAAGAAATGGTGATTGCCTTTTTGTAGAGTGTTTACATTAAAGATTTGGCTTAGCGGTTTGGGAGGATTGCTGTTTTAAGGTTTAACAGTTGGTTGTTCAGGTTTTTAAGCCATAATGGGATGATTTGAAGAGCCCCACTAGTGGGCTGGTGGAAGGCTATAAATAGGGGGTGGGAGGTATGGGAAATAGTTTACTTTCCCCATTCTCTCACTCGTAAGAGTTAAGGGATCCTCCATTTCTCCATCTTTCCACCATTAAAGCTTAGGAAATCGAAGATCTGCACCATTTGAGGCTAGATCTACATCATTGCAAGGAAGAGTTCATCGAATCAAGGAGTTTGGATCCAATTCCTTGATATATGGAATCTTAATTCATTGTTTTTACTTTGGTTTGGGAAACTGGTGAGTGATATGCATCTCTCACACGGATTCAATCAAGTATATGAATGTTTGACCATGTTTTTCATCAAATTCAAGAATTTTCTCATACATTTATATCTTGGTAAGTCCATTTTCATATGAATCACTATTGGTTTTGATTTGGAAAGTTTAAACCGTTAATTTCTATGTTATTTCGTATGTTTATGCAAGTTAAATCCATATTTTAGTTCATATGTTCATTTATCATGATTTTGGGTGAGTTAGCATAATTATTGATGAAATCGTCATATTCATGTTGCTAATGATTTCAAAACATGTTTATGGTAGTAACTGATGAATTGGATGAATAGATTTTGTCGAGATAGTTGATTGGCGAAGTTTTGGTAGAAATTAGGCTTGAATTGGGGCTGTACAGGCCATGGGTCGTGCGTGCGAGTGGGGTTGTCGAGCGGATAGTACAACGTGTAGTAAAATGTGCAGTGCAACATGTGGTCGGTCGTGCAGGCTTCGGTCGGTCGCACGTAGATGGTCGGGTCGACCATGAACTTGAGCATGTTCTGGAGGAAGTTACTCCAGGTCAAGCAGTGTTGGTTCAAGCATGGTCGGGTCGGGCATGGCTTGGGGTCGGTCGAGCATGTCCGGCTCGGGCGTGGTTGAGTGGAACAGGGTGGTGGTCATGTCTTGAAGCAAACGATCGAATCGGTCAACTATGGACTCGAGCAGACTTGGGTCGAGCGCAGAGTTCAGGCCGAGCATGAAGGGTTGTGCAAGGAGCGTCGATCGCACCAGGAGCCGGTTGCACAGGGTCAATTGTGAATTTTTTTATTTTTTCGGGTATGACTCAGATTTGAATAAAAAGGCATGGAAAAAAATTCAGGGGCAACCCCCGAACCCTAGACGCAGCGCAGTGATGTAATTTGGCTTGGTGATGGTGTGACTTCAAAGTAAATTCAAGTAGGAAGGTTCGAAGTATTGAAAGGTGTTCGTTGATCGATGTAGAACAACGAATGAGGTGACAACTCAAAGGTCGTGAGTTAGTGGATAATGGTTGCTCGAGAAGATTGCTTAAGCTATGGAAAGTCATCGGTTTGGATGACTAGAGATGCAAAGGCCTAGAAGTTATCATTGTCGTAAGTTCTAGCAGGCTCAAAGCATGGGTACAATGGGGGCACCCAAAAGACTGGAAGGTTGCTAGTCGAGTACCCTAGGTTTCGTTTAAAGGCCTGGTTGTCAAGGTTGGACATACATATGTATCGTTGAAAGGCGTATGGAGTATATGCTAGAACTGGGGTTACCATTAGCCCTTGACATATGGCAAGGTTGGCAGTCACACGATTAATGATGGTTTCGAAGCAGGATTGGCGGTGATAGCCAGCGTCTGTCGTGGTTGATTAGTTGCCTTGTTTGAACCGTCTCATGTAGATTGTCCAGCATCGAAGGAGAAGTTCCTTGGGTGCTTGTCTGATATTGGTTTAGGCCTCTGGGAAAGTCAAGACTGGGGCTGTTGCATCAAAACAGCACCAAGCCCTGTACCACATGCATCAGTGTATACTGTGAACACTTTGTTCTCATCAGGGAAAGTCAATACTGGGGCTGTTGTCAGAACCCTCTTCAACCACTGAAAACCATCCTCACAGTCTATGTCCCAAGAAAATGTCAGATTCTTCTTCATCAGTCTAGTGAGTAGGGCTAATATCTTTGTGAAGTCCTTAATGAACTTCCTGTAGTAGCCCGCTAAACCAAGAAAACTCCTCACCTCCGTTGCATTCTTTGGAATCTTCCAATCTTGAACTGCAACTACTTTTGTGGGATCCACTGCTATCCCATCTTTAGAGACCACATGCCCAAGAAATCTCACTTCCTTTCTCTAAATATGACATTTGGAGAATTTTTCCTTAAGCTGATGCACTCGGAGAGTCTTAAAACCTCCCTTAAATGTAGGGCATGCTCTTCCTCGCTCTTCGAGAAGATCAGAATGTCATCCATAAAACCATAATGAACCTATTCGGACACTCCCGAAACACCTTACTCTTCAAGTCCACAAAATACGCGGGTGCATTAGTTAACCAAAAGGCATGATTAACCACTCAAAGAAACCATGTAGGGTTCTGAAAGCGGTCTTGTCTATACTGTCCTCGGTCACCCTCAACTGGTGAAAGCCCGTGGTCAAGTCTAACTGAGAGAAAACAGATGCACCAACAAGCTGGTCAAACAGATCATCTATCCTCAGAAGTAGGTGTCTATTCTTCTTAGTGAGCTTATTCAACTCCCTATAATCCATGCATAAGCGAAGCAAGCCATTCGCTTTAGTTGTGAATACAACTGGAGCACTCCATTCAAATATGCTTTGCCTAATGAATCCTTTATCAAGTAGCTCTCCTACTTGCTTGCTGAGCTCCCTCCTTTCCCTAGGAGCTATGTGGCGTGTAGGCAATGTGAATGGCTTCGTGTTGTCCACTAAGTATATCCGGAAATCAATCTCATGCCTCGGACGTAACCCCTTAACCTCCTCAAAAATATCTGAATACTCAAAGACTACTGGTATAGAATGCAAGTCATCGACAGATGCATCAAGTGATTCTAGGAAACTAATCATGACAGACCCTTCTGGGTCACAAGAAATCTCGAGAGTCCTCCCATGGCAAGACAAAAGTCTAACGACCCTCCTCTCATAGTCTAGAATGGCACTATACATGGTTATCCAATCCATCCCTAGAATCAGACCATAGCCCATAAAACCAAGCACATATGCATCACACTCAAACTCGATACCCAACACAGATATCCTCAAACCCTGACAAATCACAAACATATGATGCAAGCCCCCAATAAAGTTTGAGACAACAACGGGATCCGAAACCATACTAGTACTAAGGTGCAAAGACTCAACCACGAAATAGATATAAAAGAATGTGAAGCGCCAGAATAAAAAAGAGTCCTAATAGGTGATCGGAAAGAGAAATAAAACCTTCATCAGAAATGTTCCTACCTTCATCTGGTCCACTGCCCCTAAAAGCATGCATCGGCTCTCCAAATGGCCATGTCTTTGGCCTCTGCCCTTGCTTCTTCGGGCTCTCCTTAATAAGGTGTCCGACCTCTCCATATTGGAAACAAGCATTCTTCCTTTTTCTGCAATATTTGCTCAAATGACCCACGCGTCCACAACTATGACATTTCCTCTTTTCTTGGCTTTGTCCTTCTTTCCACCCTTCTTTTCCTATTATTGTTCTTTCTTGGGCCATACTTTCTTGTTTTGTGTTTCATCATTCTTAGCCTCTTTCTTTTCACCTTTATCTTTTTCGTGCATCAATGCTATATCAACGAGTTTCTCAAAAGTTTCCCCCATCGGAATATGAGACATAGCCAACCCATGAAGGGGTCCATTTAACCCTCTTGAAAACCTCAGAGCTTTCATATGTAGGGTATTTAGTAGCTCCAAACCAAACCTTACCAATTGATTGAACTTATTGACAAACTCTTAGACATACATGCCTCCTTGCTTAAGTACTAAAAACCTTTCCATTTGCATATTTTGCTCGGCTTGAGAAAGAAACTTCATCTTGAATCTCTATCGGAAATCATCCCAAGTCTCAATTGGACGCCCTGCTTGCGTCACTTCCCACCAGAATGAAGCCTCATCTTTCAGCTGCCAAACGGCCAACTGAATCTTCCTACAGTCGTCAACCTCAAAAATCCTAAACAAATCCTCCGTCTCTTTAAGGTAATTCCTTGCTTCTACAAAAGTCTTAGTTCCTCGAAATGGCTTTCCTCTCATAGCACCGAAATCCTTGCATATCTTGGAGAAATTATCCGCTTGCGGAGGAGAAGGAACAACAGCTGCAACTGGAGGAGGGGAGTCTGCTTGGCCTCTAACAGGCACCGTAGCCTCAAGATACCAACGATACCAAGCCGGTATCGTAACACCCTCGAGAAGAATCAGTTCCCCAGACATGCTAAAAAGAAAAGGAAAAGAGATTCAAACAGAGAATCGAAAGATATTTCATATGGCGTTGGAGAATGTTTTTCCAAAACAAACTTTTCTTTTTAAAATGCTTTCTTTTAAAACGTTTTGAAAACAATTTTCAAAACTTTTTATCTGATCTGGTAACCTTCAGCTCTGATACCAAATGTGACACCTCGCATCCGTTAATGTCACTCTTTAACAGAATGCATTAAGTTTCTTGAAGCATTATAGGTAAACAGAAATAGAAACATCACAAGGCAGATATAAAATAACAACAGAAGTTAAAAATTTATTTTCCAAATAGAAAACATCGTGGTCCAAAATCCAGTTACAACATAAGTCTGAAGTACAGAAAACCCATTACATCAAACTAAAATATCTGCCTTGCACTAAAATCATCAGAGTACAGTAATATAAAAGCATAGTCCCCAAAAAGAATACCATAGCAAGGTAGACATGAAATCAAGCGGTACATCTAAGCAGCTCTAAGCAGAAACAGAAAAGAGAATCCTAATTAAGCCCGAGGGTTCCCACCCTAAGAACCTGGGGGAAGAAAGAGAGAGAAAAGGAAACAAAACGGGTCAGACGTAAAGTCTGCCGAGTCCAGTTACTTCTAACATATAAATAAGTTAAAGCATCATGATAGGCATATAAATTGGATGAGAGAGATAACAGTATCATAAGACAGGTATAGCAGACTGAGAACGATAAACAGAATAAACAGAACATAATGCGCTTCTTAAGTACTTTTCTCTGCACCAATACTAGTATAACATAAACGGAATGATCCCAACAGAAACAGATGATAGACTTAAGTGTACTTCTAGTGACAGATTTTACCCCTGACGATAATAATAGGCAGCCCAACAGAAATGATAGGTGTTACCCTCAACAATAATAACAGGCTCCTAAACAAGTAGGACTGAATGTACTCTAATTACTACACTAATCGATCGACTCCCTATCCTATATATACCCTATGTTAGCCCCATAGGAGGATGTATCACTCCCTAAAGTGGAAACCCCTTTTTTCGAGAGGCACAGCCATATCTACTGGTGATACAACATCTTATTTTCCCAAGCAAGCGGATCCATGCATGGACATGAGTCCGTTGGAACACGCCATCAGACACCCCCACTCAGATGAACCACTTATAATTAGCTCAGTAAGCGTGCCCTAGCCCCCACCTAGTTTGGGGTTCCATTTTTGATACCAAGATGGGTTACTGACTGATATGGGTCCCACACAATAGATGATACAAGCCACCCCCTAGGCTTGCATCCCCGCTACTAGGATTTTGACAGGTTATGCCTAACAGATTAACAAGCTTGCATAACCCCACCATATAAAACAGGTTAAGTTTTTTGGGTTTATATAACCCCCCTACATATTTAACAGAATTACTTAACCCCTCACTGATTGGAGGAAGTTTACTTAACCCTTACACAATTTTGACAGATTTATATAACCCCTACATATTTAAATAGGTTAAGTATTATAAGTTAACAGGTTATTATCATTTCTCATTCATTCATGTTAATGCACCAGACCTCTCACATTAAGTCGATCGATTGTGGATACTGGATATGTCGGGCGGTTCTGAGCAGACTTCTACCATAAGCCGGACCTAATCTCATGTTTGCGCACTATTACGTGTACAGTTACGCTCTAGACCCCTTACATTTGATTAACCACTTGTGGATGCTGGATTTTCCAGGCGGTTCCAGGCAGACTTCTACCACAAGTAATCTAACTTCATGTATAAGTGCGGCTATAGTTTCTATTTACTGTAAATTTATGTATATTCATTCTTAAACAATTTTTCAAGTTCATCATAAATTATGCCCTTAATCCCAGTCTGATTCATGATACCAGTTATGCCCCAAATTATAGTTTTAGATCAAGGTATAAATTATGCCCCCAAATACCAGTCATGTTTTACAACACAAGTTATGCCCCAATTTATCATTCCCAACCATCCCCAATTTCGTTCATTCGCATATTTCCACGGTATGCCTAGGGTCAAAGGTAGTCTGGCTACAAAAACAAAAAGGGAAGTAGAGGGAGAAGAGAATAAACTAACAAAATAGGCATATGATGACATAAATAGGCATACTAACAGAATATGCATATGGTGATAGAAATAAGGATAATGATAGAATAGGAATGTAGAACTAAATAGAGGATCAAGTGTACAAGTAATGGAAGATCTGTTTTGTTATGATTTAGGTTATTAACATGCATAGGTTAATATCCAAACTTATAAACATGTTAGGATTACTTATTAAATGTTTCTATCTAAAATCAACATAAACTCACAGTGATTGGATCTGAAGAACTGGGAAAAGAGTGTTGATGTTGTAGCAGAGATTCTTGAATATGTGTAAGTCATTGATGCGGAAGAATAGGCTAATTCAATCTGAGTTGGGGTAGCATCTCGTTATCTCCATTGTCTTTGGGTGAAAAAAACAATAGAAATGAGGTCCTATTTATAGCCAACCATCAATGAATCTTGTCAAGAAACAAGTCCTGGTTCAAAGAATGGATATTCCCTAGATCTGGGTAGGGTTGACCCCGGGGTCGACCCTATGGTCGACACCCCCTTGTAGGGGTTGACCCATGGGGCATGGGATTGACCCCCAACGGGCTGATTTCCAGCGCCTTCCCGCTTTCTGATTTTGATTTTCAGGACTGGTTAGTTTATATTTTTTTTGCTTGTACGTATACAAATTTCAAACCTTAATATCTTCTTCATACGATGTTTGTTTTACGCAAATTTGGAGTCTATCTTAAGCACAATTCCAAGATGAACGCAATAGGACAGTCCATTTTACTTAATTCCCAACGGTTTATTAATTATCCTTTAGTTTATCATTATAGTGTTCTTTAAAATTACTGGGTGTTACACTGGACGTAGGAGCAATTCCAAACCAATATAAAATCCGGTGTGTTGTTTCCTTTTCTGCATTTTATTTTTGTTTATCTTTGTGTTTGTGTTTGATTCTGTGTCTGTGATTGTTTCTGTAGTGTGCGATTCACATAATAGATCATACAATTTTTAGTTTTTGTTTAATTTTTCGAAAACACTATTCACCCCCTTCTAGTGTTAGTTTTTCCTTAACGATCCATTCTGCAATCCCTAACAGTTTTGAGTTTCTTCTAATTCATTTTGGAAAGACTTGAAAATTTAAACTCATTATAGCACACTGCTGATTTTTAGTTGCGATGATTTCATTGGTTTTTGGAATGGCTTGATTTTTTCTGAATAGAAAGTTTTTGACTCTAATCATTGTGTTACATCTTGAAATTCATTTTTATTCATGAGCATTTTTTGGTTGGATATTTGATGGTTCGAAATCATTTGAAATAATTGATATTTTGAATCTTACACACCTCTTAGATTTGAAATTATTAATCTTGTGTGATTGATTTATTGTATCTCAAAATATACATTGATTCAAGTGATTTCAAATAAATTATTTTTAATTTTGGATCATGCCATATCTCTCATGCTTGATGTAAATATTCTGAAAATTTCTTTGTGGCTGTCAGAAATGACTATGAAAAAATCTTTGAAACTCTGGTTTTGAAACTCACTGTTATTTCATGATAATTTGATATTAATATTTGTTCGTTTAAAATCATTTGAAATTATTAGTTCGTGAATCTTACACGTATCATGAATTTGAAACTTATAATTTGGTGTGATCAATTCATTGAATCTTGAGATTTTCATATTCCTTCAAATGGTTTAAGATAAACTGTATTTTTAAGCTTGGGTCATAAATCATCTTTTGTGACTATCAGAAATATTTATTGAAAATTCTCTTGACAAGTCTGCTTTGAAATTGACTATTATGCTGCTCTGATAAAAGAAATCGCTTTGAAAATGTTTTTAAATAACTTCTTGTCTTGATATCATCTACTACTCTAATAAAAGGTTCAAAGATTTTCTAACTGACTTAACTACTCTGAATTGAAAATATATCTTGTGCTACATCCTGAAATTCTTTTTGAAATCATGATCACTTACTTGGATATTTTTTTGTTTGAAATCTTTTGAATATTGTTTAATATCTTGAATCTCACACACTTCTTGAATTAGATATTAATAAACTTGTGTGATCGATTTGTTAAATCTTGAAGTTTCACTTCCCTTTAGGTGATTTCAAATAAAACCTTTTTTAAATCTTGGATCATGATTTGTCTTCTTAGACTTGTTGAAAACTTTCTGAAAACTTCCTTGTGAAACTATTCTGAATGTGTCTAACTGCTTTGATTGATGGAACTGGATAGTTAGATTTAATTGCTTGGGATTTGTAATTGGATACCGTTGTTTGAGATACGCTTGTTAGCCACCGGTGTCATATTAAAATTCTTGTTAATTGAGACAACAAGTGGTATCTGAAGTGTATTATAATTTTCTCTCTCATCTGTTTTGATTCTTTATTTTTAAATTCCTCTTGTCTTGTATAAATCCTTTTAAACTCCCTCTTGTAATTGAATTTTCAATTTTCAAATCATTTATTGATTATTTATTCAGAAATTGAAATCAATAACCAAAATGAACTGAATTTAGAACTCATCAAAATTATTATCAGATTATTGAAATTGTGATGAGTTATGACTATAGTATATTTCACAACAAGAGGAAATTTAATTTAATTTTCATGATGGTTGAACAGTTGTTATAATATCTCTAAATTGGCGCTTATTTCATGAACATCCCTTTATCTACCATTATTCCACCATCCATCATGATTTATATTAATGTGGAGAGTTTAATATTTTTTTAATCATCTTGAATAAACAATGGACGTATTTGTGATGGAATTGTGATTATATTATGAGACGACCCCAAACCCCCTACTGACGGTGGTAAGGGTTATCTTTGGAATATAACACAGAAACAGATAATAGCAGAACAGAATTAAGCAAATACACCAGATAATGAACAATAGAATATACTGGATAAAAGTAATCATCAGAGTTACACAGTACACAGGATCATACTTAGAACAAATACAGTTCAGCTATACATAAATGTCTACAGCGGAAAACAAACATAATGTACAATAGGAGCTGAACAGCATAAAAAGAGATAAATGATAGAATTCATCTTCAGCTCCAGCTATCCAGAAAGAACCAGCTAAACCTGAATACAAGGCTGCCCGTGTAGAAAAAGGGGCACCCGAGTTTGAAAGTGAAACAAACTACGAGTCAGTCATGGGACTGGTATGAGAAATCCACTCAACACATATATAATTGGCTAATCACAGGACCACGCCACTTTCGTGGAACGGGTTTACTCCATTGGATTGCCAGTGCTTTAAAACAAATCTTTCTTTTAAACATCGCTATGCTTTTAACAAAAATGAAGCCATTATAAGACTCAGTTCCCATCACACAATGCAACGCAAACCGGAGGATAGAGTTTTTACCTTATAACGGCCAAAATATGCTTGATACGAATAAAACAATGGCATTTGATATTATTGCTAGTGTTTATATGTTTTGAAAACAATTTCAAATCATAACTATCAATCATAGACGACATGAGCGTCCCATGCCACTATGTCGCCAAATATATATATACAATCGAAACCGCACGATCACGTATTTGGAAATCGGATTTTCATCATGAACCAAGGCAAAAGATAGTCCTTACCGAATTCGAGACAATCTAGCCCATGTCTCAGGCAAGTACTCAGTCAAGCCTTTGGAGCGACAGGGCCGGTCCACCGATGTGGATTAAAATGCCTGAACCATATGTTTCCCCGCCCTTTGGGGCGTAAACGAGCCAACGAATGACTCCATCGGACCCGGATCGTCCGATCAAACCGAGGCGCCTCGCAACAGCAACAACCACATAGGTGAAAAGTATATAAATGTCAAGGCTGGTAGGTCACTGACACCACCCTAGCTAGAAAGAAACGCATGCCCTCCCTGAGGTCCTTCTCCCGTTTCTG
The DNA here is from genome assembly GCA_030737875.1 of Allium sativum. NCBI lineage: Eukaryota > Viridiplantae > Streptophyta > Magnoliopsida > Asparagales > Amaryllidaceae > Allium > Allium sativum. Next base: position 349,410,924 of record CM060922.1, on the reverse strand, counting down.
GTTCATACCGGGGTGTGAGGCTCGCGAATTTACGTTGTACACAAAGCTACGCCACACAGGCGGTGCTTTGATCATCACCACAAGACTTTGCTTTTCAACAGAAGCCCTGATCACTGCATCTTAGCATGCCACACAGGCAATTCATGCCATGCGACTGATGTCCATCAATATACAACCTCTGAGCTCGTGCGTCTCAGAGAAGGGCGTTAAGCAAAAGAATAAATTCTCCGCCGCCAAACAGATGTATATTTAACAGAAATCAATCAACACAGAATAAACTCCAATGTCAGACACACAGTCCATTTACAAGTCCGTTCTGGGTCTGAACGAAACCGGAGGCACTAAATACCTCGCAAACCCATCGATCACCACGTACGTCTGGACAATCACCACTCATTATCCATATTTCGGGATGCCTCCCAATCAGGACCTCGGTTACCATCCAAACGAGGTGAAGATCTCCGGTCTTCGACCACCGTCTTCATCTTCGAATTTCAATCGTCGGTCAATTATTCGAATTGAGCATTAACTCGGCCTTTTCAAATAATTCACGTATATTTAGAATTTCAAATCAATTTATTTCAATGGTTAAATCATTCGACAACACCAATTTTGTTCTTTAATGTAATTTTCACACCAAACACATTCAACCATCAAATACCACATAAATCGAGCAAATTCTGTTTATTTCCATTCCATATCGTTTATGATATTTTATAACGATTTATCGCTATTTTTATTTATTTTAAAATAGCCAATTTATTCAAAACGACGCTTCGGGCCATAACGCGGCCGTGGCGCTGTTTTTCTTCAGATTTGATTTACACATATCTGAAAATCTAACCGTTGGATTTTCATAAAATTTACATCATTAGAAAGATCTTTTCAAAACGAATCCAACGGTTCCAGTTTCGGGAAAATCCGACGGTCGGATCTCCCGGTACAATCGTTTGAAGTTTCGATTTCAAAATACGAACTGCAGCGTCGTTATTCGATTAAATATAATTATATTTATATATATATAAATATAATCGTTTCTAGCGCTGTTTTTCTTTAGATTTGAATTAAACATTCCAAACAATCCAACCGTTGGATTTTTACAAGGTTGGTGCCGTTGGGAAGATATTTCCAAGGCGAACCCGACGGTTGAGGTTTCGGGAAAATCCAATGGTCGGATTTACCGCACTAGTTGTTTGAAATCAGGTTTCAAAATACGAACTGCACGGCCTCGTTTCGTTATAATTTTATTTATATTTATATATTTATATAAATATAGTTCATTCAATGATTTCAATATCGTTTTCACTTTAAATATTTCACTAACGCCCTAAAATTCTGGAAAATTTCGCCATAACCTCCTTTGTACGGGAGGGCTGGGAAAATTCCCAAATAGCCACACGGGCATCTCATGTAAAAAAGAAAAAGAAAAAGCCAAGCGGCTAGCCAACAGGCTCATAAAATCATCACCCAAACAAAACAGTAAATGTGTACCTATTTGTCGGGCACCAAATTTTATTCCTCTTCTTTAGCCCCTTTGCTATAACCTGTTCAATAAATATGCATGTACATATATACAGTTCTTATCATTTATCATTTTCTATTCAACTTCATATTTGATTCCATTTGGTTTAAAAACACCATTCATTCTATTGTTACATGTATAGGCAAAAATCATATCATTAGCTAATTAATGAATATTTCAACTCGTATATATTTATTTGAACGAGTTGCTATTTTTAACACTTCACATTTCAACGATTCATGTATATAATAAAAATGTGATTTTTATTGTAAAACAATTCATTTCAAAACACTATTATTTTATATAGTGTATATATAGGTGATAAAAATAGGATTTTCTTAAAAAAAAACAATTTCTTTCAAAACGAGGTTATTTTACACAGTTCATATAGTTGATAAAAGGTGATTTTTATTATCAAACAATTTATTTCAAAATATGAATACCATTCAACACATGAATTTCAAATCAACGAATGAATATCGATTCAACACATGAAGGTTTTCTACTGTTTCTATATATAGATAAAAATGTGATTTTTATATTTAAAACGCGAATACCATTCAACACATGAATTTCAAATCAACGAATGAATATCGATTCAACACATGAAGGTTTTCTATAGTTTCTATATATAGATAAAAATGTGATTTTTATATTTAAAACGCGAATACCATTCAACACATGAATTTCAAATCAACGAATGAATATTGATTCAACACATGAAGGTTTTCTATAGTTTCTATATATAGATAAAAATGTGATTTTTATATTTAAAACGCGAATACCATTCGACACATGAATTTCAAATCAACGAATGAATATCGATTCAACACATGAAGGTTTTCTATTCAATGAATAAATATAGTTTCAGCAAATGAAAATAATTCAAACACATGAATATTATTCAAAATTTCGGCAGCATAACGGCAGGGTAGTTAAAACCGGGACCGTCCCTAGTACGGCTCCTCGCTCTACCTTAAAACCTCGCGGTTTTTGACAATGGGAATCATGCATCTAATTCGCACGCAGGCGGCATGTATATTTTTATTTCATTTCCACAAACTAATCCTATGTGGTTTCAACCAAATATTTTTCAACCACAATCAATCAATATCAACCACAAACAATCCCAAACAACCAATCGCTATCAATCAATTTTCACACCAATCACAATCAATAAATATCGTCTATGGTTTGTGGACGAGGGGCGTATATATATATATATTTATATATAGCAATTCACTTTTATTTCAACACATATATAATTTTTACAACGCATATACAACTTATACATCGAACGTACAACTTATACAACGCTTATACAAGAGGTGTACAACGCTTATATAACTCATACATCGACTATATAATTTATACATCGTCGTTTTCCATATCATTTATAATATTAAAAATCTCACATTGGGTTCCACTCCACCAAAAATAGCAGAAGGCTCAGAAAAATATGCGGTCTCTTCTAAAATGTAGAAGGCGTTCTCACGGTCCCGGCGTCTCTTGTTTCACTGAATTTCATCAACATATGAAAAAGATATGATTTTTTCAAAATTTGCAACACTTTTAAGGTGTTTAAATCACGAAGGTTTAATTCAGCCGTATACCTTCTTTAATAGCTCAAAACTAGGTTTTGAAATCTCGTTCAAACCGCGAAGTGTTGCCACGATCAGATCATCCAGCGTCGAAGAGCTCCGAGAGAGCTTCCCTGCGCCACCAGCCTCGTCCAGTTCGATGGCGGTTCCGGCCCACGGCGGCGACTCAAAGTCGGCCACTTCAGAGGCACGATTCGCGACGCTGGCGGGGCTTGGGGGGTCGAGGCCTGGTCGGATGTGAAGAGGGGAGGGAGGCGAGTCAGATCCGGGTGGTGGCGGTCGCTGGCGTGGGCTGTGGCGGTGGCGGGGGAGGAGAGAAGGTGGAGTATCGGGGTTCGTCGGTCGCTGAGAGGGAACGATGGGTTTATTTATTTATTTATTTAAATTAATGAAAGAAAATTTCTATTGGCAAAAGGTTTATTTAATTTTAAAATAGTGTTTTCGCGAACGAACTCCTTTTCAAACCCAACGACTGTCGTCCCTAGCGTTTTACCCCCATTCCGAACACAATGGGATATGTTTCGTAGGCCCATTCGACTGTTTCAGTCAGTTTTCATTCAAATCAAAATATAAAACATTCAATATTTAATTTGAACGTACATTTCAATTTGCCAGGGCCACAATTTGATTCGAAAAATTCCAGAAAAATAAATCTAGCTATGTTTTGACGATACGGTCCCAACAAAACTAGTTTCGTTGAATTCTGAGACCGTTTGAAAAATGGCCCATTTCTGGTCGATCCAATTTAACTGTAATTGACCAAAACACATTTTCTTTTGCCATGCTCACATACTAGCTTCAAAAATTATGAAATTTGAAACCTAGCAATAACTTCACATCCCGGATCCAACAAAAGAGGTTTCGTCGAATTCCGAGGTCGTTTGCAAAATGGCCATTTTCACGGGCTATATAAATTCCATAGCGACCTTTTTGAAAATTCATTCGGCCATAACTTTTGCTTTCCGCTATGAAAATTCGATTTTTCAGATTCGTTAGAAAGGTATTCACTAACAGATTTTAATATTTTCGGTTTCGCTAAAATCCGTTTTGTTTTGCACCCGGTACAGTTCGACAAAGTTTGAATTCAATTTTTGAAACTGCAGCGCCATTTCAGGCCTTGTTTGTAATTATAATTAATTATATTCGTTTTCAATTGTCGATTCAAACTCAGTTTTCATTGCCATTATCTAAAATATTTATTTTAAATATTTAAAATCCATTATTTTAGCCAATTTAAAAATTTTAAATTGGTTCAGATTTTCTGGGTCGTTACATATTATATTGTAGAATTAGTGATAATTGAAAATTTTCAAGAATCCCGGTACAGTTGAGCATATTTCATAATGTTATTAATTTAGAAATTTATTTCACAAACCAATTCTGTACCTACCACATTTCTATCATCTATATTGGTTTTATATACGGAGGAGTTTTTCTTTTGGAACATAAAATAATAAAAATATAATATTCACAAGTGTTTATATTATATGCATGGTTATGAGACTACTTATTTTTAAGCTCTGGTTATGCATGGTTATGAGACTACTTATTTTTAAGCTGCAACTGACCTCATTTAAAAATCCAAGATCTGGTTATGGGTGGTCAGTGCGCTCTTAAATAAAAAAAGGAAATGATTTGCGATAAATAAAAAATTAATATGAAATTCTCCTTGGTATGTGAAAACCAGCCTATCAATACATTTTCTATTTCGTGAAATGTGTTATTTTATGAAATATTATGATTGATAGCTATTGGGATTTGTGATCATTTGATTGTGTCACTTAAATTGAATAAATAATCCTAGTCCAAATCCATTATTTTTTTTATCCTCATTTTTTTATAAAAAATCTTTTGAAAATAATTGGAATCATATTTTTTAACTCCCTCCATTTTTATAAAACTCATCGTAAATCCATCATTCTACAATGTGAAATTTGCTTCTAGTTCTTAGAATATTATGATTTTTTGTTTGACTAATTGAAATTTATGATGATCGTTCTTCCTCTTAAGCTAATATTATATTTTTAGTCATTTTTCATCACTATTTTAATTTTTGTATCCTTTTGATGATAACAAAATGGGGAGAATGGGTCAAGATTTTGATCGATGAGTGGATATTCTTTGAATGTTTTAATATTGAAGTGTCAATTATTGTTTTTTCACTCATGCACATATCTAGGGAGTTTTGTTGTATGAGGCATTCAAATAGGGGAAGTTCAATAATTCACTGTCAAACACATTTATTATAATCTTATATTTAAATTCATATTTTACGTTTGTCATTATCAAAAGGGGGAGATTGTTGTATCTAACAATTCTATAATTTTTTTTGATGATAACAAACATATATTTATTATTACAAATGTGTTTGTAATTGTACTGTTACACTACATCACAAACATAAAATAATATTTATATTTAAATTGAACACTAGTGAACAAGAATTTAAATATTGGTATATTATTTAAATATAATATTTTATTTGAACATCTCAACAGTACAAATTTATAACTCCACTATTCGTACAACTCACTACAATTCAGTATATTCAATTTCATTTGTTACATTACTGCTCACTACAGTTCACTCAGTTGTACAATCACATATACAAATATATTCCACTCTGTCACTATTTTATTTTCACTCTCAGTTATAAATGTTCTTACACTCTCTACTTGTCTTCTGTCTTCTGCCAGCATCACAATCAGTCCAGTCTTCTGTTTACTTATCGTAGAAAAAACACACAGTAAACTAGAATAAACATATTTTAAATTATAACAAATATTATTTATTTTAAAATATATCTGCCTCATAATTTTGCTGTGTTTCTCATCATATTTCATGACTTGTTTTGATTTATATGGACATCAATCTATGTCTAGACAGCTTGTGATATTCACAATGATACACTATAAATACCATAAGGTAGACAATTTTTCTAGTGCTCATATATATATATATATATATATTGCACGTGCACTATCGATGTATACACATACATGTGTATGTATATACACATATTTGTGCAGAGACAATATAATTAGCATTGGACAAATATATCAAATAAGTAGTGTTCAGGTAAACCCCGACACACATGCACAGTGTATGGGTCAAATGTCCATGAACACATACAAGGAATGGCCGAGAAAATTTTCAAGCCTAACAATGATGATTTACACACACATGTACATACACACACACACACACACACACACACTATATGTATGTACATAGTGGCAGAGTCTGCATGCATATGAAAGCAACTCGGTATATCTCAACATGGTCGAGTACATGCAATAATATGTTAATATGATTCTTGCAACAATGAAAAATGTTTTCAACATGGACAAGACAAAGCAAGTCAATAAGCATCATCGACACAGAAATATCAATATATGCAAATAGACAGTGCACATGGAAGAATAGGTTGCACCAAAATTTCCACAAGCCACTTAAAAAATACATGGCAGCTTCAAGGTTCATGTCATTACATGTGCACATGCAAGTGGAGCAAGGTTCACAAAGGTGCACAAATTTATTCAGGTTTAAAAAAGTAAAACAGGGTGGAGCATATAAATATGCACATGTTTGTATGCAAGTCAATTACAGGTTGAGTTGCATGAATATGGTTCAACATGGCAAAGTCCAACTGCAAATACACAGGTTACACAAATGGTGAAACAGTAATGAAGATCATTTTTTTTAAAGAGCAACAGTATATCTCAGTGTGTACAATTCTCAAAACTGGACAGTGTTTGTTCATAAGGGATCAATTGTTTTTGGCACACATAAATACATATATACGTGAAAACATTTATGCATGTGTGTGTATATGTATATGTATATGTATATGTATATATGGTCGTACCAAAATGTCATGTTTGGCAATCTTTTTTAGTAACAATCTTTTCAAAGTCAAAGAACACAAGCCATAAATCATGTGCATGCAAGGTTCTAATTCAAGTCAACATAAACATAGCCGTGAGTGTACACATAAGCCACCAGATTCGTTTCATATTCATACAGTAGTAAAAAGGAACAAGATTTTTCAGAAAATCAACAAAGGACACTTTTTTGTAAATGCTTTACTCCCACAAATTATATATTGGCAATTGATTATTGCTAATTAATTTTCCAGAAATCATAGTGTAAAGTATGGTAAGTAATTATCTTTTGTTTCCTGGCTATCAATGATTTTGTCCAGAAATCAGAGAAAACAGTTTTGGCAATAATTGATTTCAAAAATTCATTTACTCAAAAGGCAACATAATCTGTTTTTGGTCAAGATCTTTCAAGGGGCCACAAATTAAATCATGCAACTTTGGACAAGGCAGAGAATCAAATTGGTTATCACGCAAGGGGAAATTCAAGGGGCCACAAATATATTTTTATTTCCAGGATTACTCATATTCATTATGCCGAATCATTCAAAAAATCAGAGCAAAAATCAAAGCCGAATTCATGCACAAATCATTTCAAGCCACATTTGAAATCAGAGCAATTACAGGATTATATAGTTCAATTTAAACAAAAACTCATCACAGGCAATGGTGATCGAAAAACACAAACAATCAATAGAAGAATAACAGAAGTTAAAATAGAAAAAAATCAAAAAAATCCTTCACTTTTTTCAATCAAACAAAAGGTTGTAGTTTCTGAAGCACAATAGTGGAAGAACATCAGCAAACAAAGAAGCATCGCAACATCGAAGATTCGAAGCCATGATTCATTTGAGATCCAAAACACTAATTTTGATTACGGGTGGCCATTGAAGAACAAGAAGAAGCTGATCTTATTTGACATAGCAAAAGAAAAGGGACGGCTTATTTTACTTTTTGCTAAGCCTAGTTATAAAGGATCCAGGGTTTTAGTGTTTCCTTTTATTTATTGTTTAGTTTTTAATTTCATTTGTAACCGTCCAACAGTTTTTTAGTTTATCTGTAAAACTAGGGTTTTCTAGTTTTTCTATAAAACTAGGTTATCTAGTTATAGGGTTTTAACTAGTAGTTTTCCAGTGTTTGTAATAACTAGGGTTTACTAGCTATGGGTAAGTAGCTATAGGAAAAATCTGGTCTTGGGGATAAAGATTAGTCTCGGGTTTTGAGCATAGGATTAGAACAGGAGCAGAGTTTGTGAGTTTACAGGGTTTTGTAAGCGGGATCTATTTTAATACCTAGTAAAAGTATTGGGAATGCAGCAGTAGGCAGAGTTTTCCGAAGCTGGGTAAAATCTGTGTTATTTATTTTTTGCATTTATTTTATCTTCTGCAATCTGTTTTGTGATATTTTTAATATCTCAAATTATTTTAATAAACCCTATTCACCTCCCTCTATGGTTAATCTAGATCCAACAGGACGATCGACCTGGTTAAGGTTAACAAAATGTAATTAGTTATGTAATTATTAACTTAAGGATTTAATTAGTGTAATTAAATCGTGAATACTTAAATGTTATTAAACCATTCTGATGTTAACAGAATGGAACAAAACAAGATCCCTTGGGATCGTGGCAACGAAGCCTATGCTGTCAAGCTGGTTTGTTTGGCTTTGGAGTTGTTGGGATTTTTTAAATTTTAAAGGGCTGTTTAAAATTAAATGAAATTAAAATTAAATGAAAACCACCTGAACTGTCGGTCGAATTAAATTGTGAGTTAACTCTCACACTTTCTGGAATTCTATGATGTGTTAAATTCATATAAACCTATAATTTATAGTTAATGGTTTAAACTGAGTGATTGGATACATTGGATGCTTATTGATTATTTAATGGTTGACGACATTTATATATAAGTCGTATTGGATGATTTAGTTTAAAAATATTTTATGCTATTACAAAATGATATGATGTACCATGATGTAGGGAAGAACATGTTGGATGGATCCAACCGGATTTCTCAAATTAATTGTATGTTAATTGTTTTCACATTATTCATATGTGAATTGTTCACCCCAAATTACATTATGTCTTGATTGGATGTCGATTATTGATTGGGTGTTGCTTGTTGAATTTTAATTCAACGATTGTTGTGTTTTTAATCTATAAACAATATTGATTAATTGGTTGGCAGTGAATGATCTAAAACCCTTCTTTTTGGATGTTGATTTTGCTGTCAGGTGAGTTGACGCAATTGAAGTTATAAAATTTATTTTTATAACTGAAGCAAAGTTTTAAATTATTTTTGTATAAAAATAGAATTTTTATTAATAAATTAATATTTTATAGCTATAAATTATTGTTTTTGGTGTTTTAATAAGTTTTATGAGTAATGAAGTCAAAATTAGCCAAACAGTTAATGGTTTGAAATAATTATTTGAGAAAATATTTAAGTGGTATTATTAAATTAATGGAGTTATTAATTTAAAGTACTAATGAAAATCAATTCGCAAATTAACTGATGTTGACTAGTTGATTAAGTGGGCTGTTTTAATTGATACTGATTATTAGATTAATTTGTTTTTGATTAATCTAATTGAAATAGTTTTACAGACGATTGTTAAACTTACCAAATAACCAATCTTTGAATTAATTGTATTTCAAGACTATTATCGAGAAATTTATTACTAATTATCATTTTAATAACCTTTTAGAAGAAACTACTTATTCTAATTTAAGTTAATAACTAAGTTAACTTGTAACAGCCCGCATTTTATGTATAGAATGATCGTAAAATATTTTTATTTTTCCCTAAGGGTTGGATCATTCTCATTTTTTTGTATGTTTCTTATGGGGATGTGAGATATGTCCATAATTTTTACCGACTTTGTTTGTGACCATTTTGCCCCTGTCAGTCTTGTATAAGGAATAACTTTTAACTCAGGTCGATTCAGAGGGTGAGACCTATGCCATTGGAAAGGAATTGATGGTTGCCTTTCCGTAGAGTGGTTACAATAAAGATTTGGCTTAGCGGTTTGGTAGAAATCGCTCTTTTAAGGTTTTTCAGTTAGCTGTCCTGATTTGGTAATCCATAATGGGCTGAATTGGAGAGGCCCATTAGTGGGCTGATGGGAGGGTATAAATAGGGGGTGAGGGATATGGGAATTGGTTTAGTTCTTCATTTCCTCATTAGGTGGCCTCGTGTTAGTGGATGATATTCTGGTTTACTCTCGGAATGAGGAAGAACAGAAGACACACTTGAGAGTTATGTTGGAGATCTTGCGAAAGCATCAGCTGAAGGCAAAGTTTTCCAAGTGTCACTTCTGGAAGAGTGAATTGAGGTTCTTAGGCCATGTTGTTTCTGGAAATGGGATAGCAGTTGACCCCGCTAAAGTAGAAACAATCCAGGACTGGGATAAACCTAAGAATGTGACGAATGTTCGAAGTTTCCTTGGGTTGGCCGGTTATTACCGACGGTTTATCAATGATTTCTCTAAGGTAGCTGCACCGCTAACAGGATTGACGAAGAAGAACCAAGTGTTCACATGGGATGCAAAGTGTGAACAAGCGTTTGGAATCCTGAAGAAGAGATTGACGAGTGCACCTGTGTTGACCATTCCGAGTGGGATTGAAGATATGGTGGTATACACTGATGCATGTGGTACTGGGCTTGGAGCAGTGCTAATGCAGAAGGATAAGGTCGTGGCCTACACGAGTCGACAACTGAAGCCGCATGAGAGAAATTACCCAACTCATGACTTAGAGTTGGTGGAGATTGTCTTTACTCTGTAGATGTTGAGACATTACCTATTGGGAGTTCGATTCGAGTTGTTTACAGATCACAAGTCATTGAAGTATCTTTTCTCCCAAAAGGATTTGAATCTTCGGCAGCAATGATGGTTTGAGTTTCTGGCATCATATGATTTTGATATAGCATATACTCCGGGTAGAGGTAATGCAATTGCAGATGCGTTGAGCCGAAGACACGCAAGTTTAGGGGCGATGTTTTCAGAATGGAAGAGCCTTAAGTATTTGGCAAGGTTTGATTTCAGGCCAAGGTGTGAGTTGGAAGCTGAAATGTTGGCAAGCTTGTCGATAACACCTACACTTATTGAAAGAATTGGTGAAATCCAAAACTGAGATGCAAAGCTTGTTGAGTTTATCCAGAAGCTAGAACCAGAAGATAAAGAGTTTGAAATCGATCAAGGAGGTTGGCTTTAAAAACAAGGGCGGTTAGTTGTTCCTGATATCGATGGATTGAAAGATGAGGTTCTGAGGGAATGTCATCACTCAAAGTTGACGATTCATCCCAGTGGTAATAAGATGTATCAGGACATGAAGCGAGTCAACTACTAGGAGGGGATGAAGAGAGATATTGGAAAATTCATTTCCAAGTCCATGAACTGTCAATTAATGAAAGTTGAACAGAAGAAGCCGAGTGGTTTGCTTCAGCCATTGGAAGTTCTTATGTGGAAGTAGGAGAAAGTATCGATGGACTACCTAGAACCAAGGCAGGGAATGAAGGGATTTGGGTCATTGTTGATCGTTTGACCAAAAATGCAAGGTTCATTCCTGTCTAATCGACTAGGACGGTGTTGAAATTGGATGAACTTTATGTAAAATGGATAGTTCGATTCCATGGTGTCCTAAAGAGTATAGTGAGTAACCGAGATCCATTATTTAATAATGGATTTTGGAAAAGTTTACAAGAAGCTTTGGGAACCGAGTTGTGCTTAAGTACGGCTTATCATCCCCAAACTGATGGTCAAACCGAGAGGGTCAATCGAGTTTTGGAAGATCTCCTAAGAGCTTGTGTGTTGGATTTTGGAGGATCATGGGAAGATTATCTACATCTAGTTGAGTTTGCATATAATAATAGCTACCAGTCTAGCATTGGGATGACACCATACGAGGCATTGTATGGGAGGCCGTGCAATTCTCCAGCTTGTTGGTTAGAAATTGGAGATAAGTTGGCACTTGGGCCAAAGATGGTTAGGGAAACCTCGGATTGTATTGAGATCGTTCGACAACGAATGAAGGCGGCCCAAGATCGTCAAAAGAGTTATGCCGATAAGCGTCGAAAAGATTTGGAATTTAACGTTGGCGATATGGTCTTTTTGAAGATTTCACCGTTGAAGCATGTGGTTCGATTCGGAAGTAAAGGAAAGTTGGCTCCTAGGTTCGTTGGACCATTTCCGATAGTCGAGCGAATTAGAAAGCTCGCATATAGATTGGAGTTAACCGAGAAGATGTTAAGTGTGTATAATGTGTTCCATGTGTCTTTTCTACGTAAGTTTGTGCATTATTCGAATGTGGTGGCACCTCTAGAGCAGTACAAAGATCTATAAGTTGAACCGCAGTTGCAAAACCTCGTAAGCCACTTCGTGCTGTGGGGAATGACACTAAACAGCTTAGGAGGAAGACGGTTAAGCTAGTCAAGGTACAATCGAGTGCAGATGGCGACGATTATACATGGAAGACAGAAGAAAGCATGAGAGCGACTCATCCAGAACTCTTCGTCGGTAGGATCCATTGATCGTATCATCATTATATCATTGTATCTTGTTGTTGTTTGATAGAATTCCACATGCTAGTATAAGGCTATGGATGCATGGCTTGATGGTTTCTAGTTTGGGTGATAGAATTGGCTTCTCATGGATGATGGGCATGCAGAATTGTTGTGGTTGCTTATGTTTACTTGGAATTTTGGGGGCGAAATTTCTAAGGGGTGGAGAATGTAACAGCCCGCATTTTATGTATCGAAGGATCGTAAAATATTTTTATTTTTCCCTGAGGGTTGGATCATTCTCATCTTTTGGTATGTTGCATGTGGGGATGCGAGACATGTCATAATTTTTATTGGCTTTGTTTGTGACCATTTTGCCCCTATCAGTCTTGTGCAAGGAATAACTTTTGACTCAGGACGAATCAGAGGGTGAGACCTGTGCCATTGGAAAGGAATTGATAGTTTCTTTCCGTAGAGTGGTTATATTAAAGATTTGGCTTAGTGGTTTGGGAGAAATCGCTCTATTAAGGTTTTTCAGTTGGCTGTCTAGATTTGGTAAGCCATAATGGGCTGAATTGGAGAGGCCCATTAGTGGGCAGATGGGAGGGTATAAATAGGGGGTGACGCATATGGGAATTGGTTTAGTTTTTCATTTCCTCATTAGGTGGCCTTGTGCTCCTCCTTCCTCTAACACCTTTCCACCATTAAAAATCCAAATCCAAGGAGGTAAATCATAGATCTACACCATTGGAGGCTAGATCGACATCAATTAAAGCAAGAGTTCATCGGATCAAAATGATTGGTGCGAGGTGCTTGCTGTCTGGATTCCTATCTATCTATTACCTATAATAGAAAACAAAATCCTTTACATTCTGATGTGGACACGTTAATTGCTGTTTACATCCGATGTGGCATGATTATACGCCTCTTCAATTTTACATTCCTGGTGATTCGCAAAACAACAAAAACTGAGTTTCAAGAAAAATCATTCCTCCCAAGACATCAATAACTTCCTCCCCAGTTCTCCGACTTCCCAAGTTCAAGTTATGATTTCGGTTCAAGCTATGCAAATGTCGATTTCACCCGATTTCAACATCTACGAAGCAGACTGTGTACTACACCATCCACTCTGGCGATGGTAGAAGATTGTTTCCTTCCCTCCTTCTCCAATGTGGTCCGCTTTTCGTCAACATCGCAGATCTGTTCTTATACTCCCAACCAAAGATTTTTTTGGTCACGGTTCATCCTCCTCTTAAGTCGTCCAACTCCGACGGTGAGTGTTAACTAACGATCTAGTTCCTTTGCAGTTGAATTCCAATGCATCAGTGCTCCCCTCGTTTACCATTTTCCTGCTTTTTCCTCATCCGTGTTTATTTAATCTATTTCGTACTGTTCAAATATGCCTTCCCTAAATTACAACGTTGAATTATTTCGTTGAACATGGGTGGTTTAGTAGAACTCATTGTTATATCCATTGGTGTTGATAGTTCAGTCTTCAAACGCAAGAATCATGTACTTTACAAGTACTGTAGACTATCAACATTGTCATACATTGCTAACTATTTATCTATTACTAGGTATGCAGTAGTTTAAAATTGCTTTACTGCACAGTTTCATATTTTGATTGATTTTAATTAAAAATAATACATATGAACAGAACAATCAATGAGCACTATTAGGATCAACATGAATATTTTTAAATATTATTTGAGCATAAATTTGGCCAACAGTAGTCGAAAATATTTTGTTAAAAGTGTTGGGGATTATTAAACAATTTATGATACGTCGGTTCGTAATATGAAATTAGCATTTCTGTCATTTTTTTGCGTACGAAAAGATATGTATAATATTATGTCCCTTACTATTAATTAGTAGCAAATGAGTTTGAGTTTCGTAATTTGTTGTCGAGGCTGACAAAGTAAAAATATGTAAAATACACGGCCCGTTGATGCTGAGTTAGATGTATAGTTTTGCTAAATGATTTAATAATGCATTATACATCCACTTACTTGCGTATCAACTGAACATATTGCATGTCTTTATGTTCATACCCCTGTGTTTCAATATTAGCTTTTATTACCCGATTCTCTATTGAAATATTGTTGCATATATGTCACATATTGCATGCATATTAATAGTCCTTGACCTTATGTGTATGTTGTTTGTTATGAGAATATAATTGACCGTATTGTGATTTTGTAAGAAAAATAATATCCTAGTCATCATAATAGAGAATGTTATAAAGATGGGAGAGATAGCTGGGCCTTATGTATTTTCTCATTCGGTCTTTGAATAAGTTTTTTTTTTTTTTTTTTTTTTTTTTTTTTTTTTTTTTGTACATGCAAGTTGCAACATCATGTTGATTTTTATGCATAAGTAAATGTAGCAAATAAGAGTTCTTTTCTGCTGTAGCTAATGAAAGATTGGATATGTTTTTACTATTTTCTAAATTGTTATCTCATTAAAATTAAAGCCTTAACTATTTTCTTTATACCACTGTTCATTTCTTCACAATATGTTGATAGTTAAAAATGTATGAACTATTATTAGTTGAAGATAAATAATCTTTTCTTGAGGTTAAGATATGTAAACTTCGTAAATATGCTATTTTTCTCTATTTATACTTTTTTTTTCAAGCAGCTGGCCTTTAAAACGTAATATAATATGGAAGTAGACACACTTATAACACGTGTCATAAATTATCAACATGCATGTAGGTAGCATTTACTCTTTTTTTTAAACATATTAACATAAGTTTGCATTACATTTTGTACCCTCATTGTTAAGTAGGCTAGACCATTTTGGTATATTCAAATAGTTATTTCACTTTACAGCTCTCCTATAATATGTTTTGATGTATAATTTACTAAATTATACGCATGGACTACCTAACGACATTCCTATCGAGCTAATGCAACTTTTAAACAATTTGAACATTAGCAGTTACATATTGATAATCCTAGAAAGAAATTGTACTTACATAGTCTTATGCTTTCTTTAGCCACATCAAGAATCTGGTACTTTCTCTTGTATTTTTCCTTTACCACTAGGACATATTTTTGTTATATATATAGACTATGATAAAATTTTAGTCTGTGTCGTACACATGGACAATTTATGTATTGGCAAAGCATGTTAGAAGATGGACCATTTATGATATATCTAGGTGATACATTTCATTTGTTCTACAGTACTAAATACTGCTTTATAAGCACATAGCATTTGCAAAAAATATATTGAAAAGTTAACCGTTGTATAAGCTTGCGATCAATGCATGAAACTTTTTTGGTTTCACATTTTATTTTGTCGATCATCATGATGACGGTATTTTAAAAATTAACAAATCTATTTTGTAATTTTGAAGACAATGGACTCAACACTGATATAGAACCATTTTCATACTTCAGTGTTCTGTTTTAGGTGTTATAACATTGTTGTTAGAAAACTATAAACCAGCTTTAAAACAAACCATTTTTTATTCATTCATATAAACTTTCGTTGTCAACAAATGTTATAACTTATACACTTTTCAATTATTTGAATTCTTTACTCCTATTTTTTATTTTCATTCATATTATATCAATTTACTATTTATGTTGCTTAAATTTTAGTATAGTTGTTCTTTCTATATTAGACATTATTGAAGACAACAGAGTTTGTTGCAGGCGTTTTGTAGGAGCAAACCGTAAAATTAATTATTTTGCTATATGATTTTTTTGTATTCATATGTTTAAATGATTGTTGAACATTCTCTCTCCCTCATGAACTGTCCTATTAGTAATGGTGTTTGATGTAGAGAGTGAAGTGTTGGTCCTCAAAGTTAAATTTTTCTTTGTTTTAGGTTACTGATATTAAAACTTAAAGAATGAGTCCAAATTTTAAAATTCCCATCCTTCTGACATAGACAAGAATCAGCTATTCATAAAAGTATGCAAAGAGAGCCTAGAATGTTCAAGTGAATAATAATTAAACATAAGTTTTGTGTGCAAATGGCGTCAGAGTTTAAAATACCAGTTAGCATTGTTTGATGTAGATAAATTAAGAAAAATAAATTATATAAGATATCTACTCAACGTATTCAAAATCTCATATTATTTAACTTCTCCTATATTGCCAATCTCATCTGAGAGCATAAGACATAACTATTTATGGAATACGTAAATTCATTATTTCTCATTTACGTTTTTACAGCAGCTTACTACTTGCATCATTGATAGATTATTATCAGTTTATCATACATTTAATTTTACCAATTAATCAAACAAGAATTCACATAAATTTTTAATAATTTTTATTTTACATATTTATAACAATCAAATAAGAATATATCTTTAATATTTTCTTAGTATAAAAAATGGGTGTATAACATAATAGTATTTATAATTTTATATGTAATAAGAAAAGTTAATAGAATGCAACATTGAGCAGTAAAATGCATATTCGAATATTATAGTTTAACAAAATGCATGTATAGATGTTGCGTTTGACAGTTGCAACTACTCCCAGGTGTGCTTCATTTGCATGCATATTTTGATCAAAGAAGCTTCTTCCTATAATTTTCATGGATTTATTTACAATTTAGGAATCAGTTGACATATTCATCTTATTGCATTTGCAGTAGCATTCATTTACTTATATAATATCATTACTAATATTTGATGTAATCAAATGTGCATGAGTGTCAGTGTATATTTTAGGGTATCAGAGAGATCGTCGGAATGGAACTGTCCCATATGCTTTGCATATGATAATTTGACATATATTTTATAAAAGTAATCTTGATGGTAGTCTATTTTTGAATTTTATTACTTCATATATATTTTTATCATTGCTGAAATATATGAGTAGAATCATTATTCATTCGTATTGTTGAATATATTTTTTCTTTGTTTTACGTTTTTTTAACCTCAGTTAGTATTATGGCGTAATTTTGGGCTTATACAATTTGTTTTTGCTTTTCATCAAATATTACATGTTAAAATATGCTCATACGTTCGCATATGAAAAATAACCTATCATAAGAAATTATGATCGACTGCATATCCGAGGCATTTACCTAAGTCAATCTCATGCATTTTCATAAATAAATTAAAAATCTATTACAACAGGATTTCCCTTCCATAGAATGTATTATAAAGCTCGAGAATTGCAAGAAAACAGAAATAGCCAGCGTTAATTGCTCCGTCCGTCCTAGCTACACGAGAGAGCAAGTATAGCCATAGCCGCATAATGAAAACCAAAAAATTAGAAGAATAATCCTCCAAATGAAGTTAAAGCGTATAAACTCTCTTAATGCTTGAGAAAGAGACATTGAATCTCTATAACTGCTCTAATGTGGTTAAAGTGGGTAATATTTTTAAATGCAACTTACACAGAAGAACAAAAAATTGATGTTGGACTATAACTCGGTAGGAGGCCGCGAAGTCTTTAGGAATTAGAATTGATAACATGTACATGATAAACTGTTTCATATAGATTTAAGGAAAGCTTAAAAGGAGGATCTCGGCTTATCAGTTTTTGTTTTACATTGTCTGGAAGATTGATTTATCAGCTAGTTATTTGGACAAAAGTATCCTATATTTTCTATTTTCAAATGTTGAATTTTCGCTTCCTATAAGTACACACGACTATTGAAAACCGGCCATGTGGAAAATAACATAGAAACAACCATCATCACATTGTTTACTCTGGATAAGAAACTGAGAAGGAAACAAAGCAGAAAAGCTCGGTTATTATCATTGTACATTATCACGTATGTTTCCTTTGGATGGCAACTAGTTGATTTAATCTGTTGATATTTTGGTGAGGTAAAGACTTTCAAATGTTTTTTACTGAAGATCTTTCCTTACCTGAAGTAATACTATAAAAAACATGGTCGTGTTTACAAGAGAAAATCACATGAATGAAAGGAAGAATAGTGGGGATGTATGTCCCCTTTTGCATTATATAAAGCCTGAAACCCAATTTCCATAAAAATAATCTTCTTACTAATGGAAAACATTGGTTTTTAATGTATGCTTCATTTACTGATTGAGCACAAATGTTATACTCAAAAATTCAGAGGACGTTCGGTTTACCATATTTTGACCGAGTAGAAATGCAACTATTGGAATTTTTTGATTCAATATTTTCAAATATCAATTAGATTTTTTGAGATATTCGTGGTAATTTCGTTACCCGTTTTGTGCAAGAAATGAATGGAAAGAAATCGAAGGAATATTAATGATTAGGGGATATTGGAGGTATTCACCATCTAATTTGTTGCCATGCTTCATGAAAAAGAAATGGAAAGAAATTAAAATTGGAAAAGGGATTGATTGATGGAGAAAATAGAAAGTTATCAATCAATCAATCATATGACAATCAAAGTATTGGGAATATTAGTCTTCCATGATTTGATTTATTTACATAAATCAAATTAATTCAACCCCAAGAAACATTTTCCTCTATGTAAAGAAAGGCATAGAGGATGTTAGGATATGATATGTGAGAACATTTGTATTCTTCATTTCATTTGCTCTACTTTAAAAAACTTTGTAATCTCTTGAATATTAATAAAATCTCTTTCCCATTGAAGTGGACCTACACTACCTCGTGATAGTGGAACCACTTTAAATTTGTGTGTCCTCTATTGCCTTTATTTTTTTTCTGTGAACTGAGATTGATATTCATTTCAAGCTGTTTGTTCTATCACATCATTGCAAGATCCTGTTGATGTTTTTCCGCTGAAAGGGATTGATCACCCCTTACAACTGGTATTGGAGCTAGATTCACAAAGAAGGCGTTTGGTAGAATGGCAGAAGGAGATGAAAACAATACAAATAATACATCAATGCCAGTAGTTGCTCCATACGTCAGAGGCCCCTATGTGGCGTCAGGATCACAGTTGACGATAAAGAAGTGGAATGGTGAAGGAGATTTTGAAAAGTGGCAGTGGATGACGAAAGCAGTTTTGAGAAGAAATCGCGTTCATCGAGTAGTATTTGATACAGAGACATTGCTTGCTGAAGTTTCATCAGTGGAATTAGAAGAGGTGGAAGAATGGGCTTTTACTACTCTTCAGCTTACTATGAGAAAGAATGTAATTTCTGAAATCAGACAGGAGACAATAGCTAGAGGCATTTGGAAGAAGTTGGAGGACCTCTACATGAAGAAATCCCTAACCAACCGTCTGATCCTATTAAAGATTTTCTTCACTTATAAGATGAAGGAAGGTTCTTCAATTAAGACACACCTAAGTGTGTTTGATGACCTGTTGATGATGATGAAGTCTGTTGAGTTGAAAATTGATGAAGAACAAAAAGCAATGGTTCTGTTGTGTTCGCTTCGAGAGCGATACACTGGTTTCGCTAACAGCCTAATCTATTGTAGAGACACACTGAAATTAGATGATGTGAAGACAGGTTTGCTTAGCGAAGAGTTGAGAGATCAGATGAAAGAGTTTGTTGTTGGTGATAGCAGTGGAGGAAATAGTAGTTCAGGCTTATTTGTTGAGAGAGGAAGAGCAGAGAAGAAAGTGAAGAATAATAGAAGGCGTTCCAATTCTAGGAAGCCTAATTCGCGGAGTAAGTCTAAGGATGGAAATTGCTATAATTGTAAGAAGCCAGACCATTGGAGAAGAGGCTATCCAGATTTGAAGAAGAAGACTGATGGTTCTTCATCTATTGCGATGGAGAAAGGCGATACCGATTTGTTGACAGTGGTTGTATCAGATGTTGCAGACCACTGGATTCTAGATTGAGGAGCATCATTGCACATGACTCCTAATAAGAATTATTTTTCTTCCTTCAATGCCAAAGATGGAAGTTCTATCCTTATAGGGAATGATGCTACGTGCAAGTCTATGGGAGTTGGTTCAGTTCGCATTCACATGTATGATGGGATTGTTCGCATACTTTCAAATGTTCGCTATATCCCAGGTCTTCGGAAGTCTTTGATATCATTAGGCCAATTGGCAACACTGGGATGCAAGATAACCACTGTCAAAGATGGTTTGAGAGTTTCTAGAGAGGCACTTGTATTGATGAAGGGTGTTATGGTGTGAAATCTGTATTTACTACTGGGTACCACTATCTATAGAGAATTATGTGTTGGAGTCTATAGTTCTAAAAGTTTGGATGCTACCAAGCTTTGGCATATGAGATTAGGTCATACTTCGAAGAAGAACTTAGAGTTGTTTCGTAAGAAAAAAAAGGTAAAGGGAGAAATATTCAACAAGTTAGACTTTTGCAAGGGGTGTGTATTGGCAAAGCAAACCAAAGTTTGTTTTGGTGATGGTATGCATACTTCTAAGAGGGTACTGGATAATGTGCATTCATATTTTTGGGGCCATACTCTACAATTTCTATTGGTGGAGCATATTATTTTGTTTCCTTTATTGATGACTACTCACACAAGGTTTGGGTGTATGTAATGAAAGCTAAGTCGGAAGTATTTGAGAAGTTTAAGGTTTGGTTAGCTCTTGTTGAAAACCAAACAGGAAAGAAATTGAAGATTCTTAGATTCGACAATGGTGGCGAATATGTCTCCAAAGAGTTCCTCGACTACTGCAGATAGCATGGTATTAGAAGACATTTTACTACACTTGGTGATCCACAATCCAATGGGGTTGCTGAGAGAATGAATAGGACTCTACTTTAAAAGGCGTGTTGCTTGATTTTGGCTGCGGGTATGTTCACAATACAGGACATGACAAGTTGGAGCCTAGGGCCTCCAAATGTGTTTTTCTTGGTTATACAGGTGGCATACAAGGATATAGAATTTGGAATCCAATTACGAAGAAAGTTCAAACCTGAATTCCAGACATGTGACTTTTGATGAGTCAACAATGTTCAAACCTTTGGAAGGTTTATCAGAGAGTTCAGACTCAGTTGATGAGAAGACTGAAAAGACCGAGATTCTCAATTTTCAAACGGTAAGTAGAGCTATCGCTATTGATAATAGTGATGGAGCAGTTGATGATACATCACATGATAGTCCACAGATTTCCTCTAGTAGTGATGGTGATGGTCATGAAGCTAGAGATGATTCAGTTCAAGATGGAGCTCAAGGTGGAGCTGAAGGAGAATTGGGCGATATAGTCATTCAGGCTAGCCAGAGAGCTCCAATTAGATATGGAGATTAGCAGTATGCAAATTTGAGCCTTGATGGTCAGTTTGAGTATGATTTACATGTAATTCATGATGAACCATTGAGCTTTGAAGAAGCCATGAAGTCGAGTGACAACTCGAAGTGGAATTGCGCTATGGAAGAGGAGATACAGTCTTTGCAAAAGAAAAGGACTTAGGATTTGGAACCACTACCTCAAGGAAGCCGAGCCATAGGTTGTAAGTGGGTGTTCAAGGTAAAAGATGATGGTAGATACAAGGCAAGATTAGTAGCCAAAGGGTTTTTACAAAGAAAGGGTTAGAGTATGATGAAATATTTCCCCCGGTAGTTAGACAAACTTAAATTCGAATCCTACTTGCAATAGTTGCCGCTTATGATTTGGAGTTAGAACAACTTGATGTGAAGACTGCTTTCTTGCATGGTGACTTAGAGGAAACCATTTACATGAAGCAGCCAGAAGGATTTATTATAGATGGAAAGTCAGATTGGGTATGCAAGTTGAAGAAATCTCTTTATGGTCTAAAACAGTCGCCTAGACAATGGTACAAAAGGTTTGGTTCTTTTATGCTTTCACATGGTTTTAATCGTAGTACTAAAGATTCTTGTGTTTATTTTAAACATTTAAAGAATAATGATTGGGTGTATTTACTTTTGTATGTGGATGATATGTTGATTGCTTCCAAGAATAAAGCTGAAATTGAAGCGTTGAAGTTGAAATTAAAAGCGGAATTTGATATGAAAGACCTTGGAGAAGCAAAGAAAATTTTGGGAATGGAAATCCAAAGAGATAGAAAGCTTGGACTTTTGAGACTTACTCAAAAGGAATATATTCAAAAGGTGCTTGCTTGGTTTTGCATGGATGGTACAAATTCTATCAGTACACCCATGCCTTTGCATATACAGCTTTCTAATCAGGGCTCTCCGATCTCAGAAAAGGATAGGCCCTATATGAAGAAGGTGCCTTATTCTAGTGTAGTAGGTAGCTTAATGTTTGTTATGGTGTGCACTAGACCTGACATTGCTGAAGCTGTTGGATTAGTTAGTAGATACACGGCAAATCCAGGAAAATCGCATTAGGAGGCAGTGAAATACATTTTTAGATATCTTAGACGAATATCAAATTATGGACTTGTTTTCTGCGGCAGAAATAAGGATTTCAACTTGGTTGGATTCTATGATTCAGACTATGCCGGAGATAGAGATAGAAGGAAGTCAACCTCAGGCTATGTGTTCACACTTGGAGGAACAACTATTAGTTAGGGAGCAAGGTTGCAGAAATAGTTGCTTTGTCTCCTACAGAGGTAGAGTTGATTGCTACAATTGAGGCAGCTAAGGAGGCACTTTATTTGAAGAAGTTATTGTGTGATTTGGGCTTCATGCAAGATGCTTGTTTGGTGAATTATGATAGTCAAAGTGCAATTCATTTAGCTGAAAATCTGGCTTTCAGTTCTAGAACAAAGCATATAGAGGTGAGAGAGTCTTTCCTTATCTCTATGAATGAGGAGAAGTTAGTTCGTCTTCAGAAGATTCACACGACATGTTTACGATGGCGTTACCTGCTACTAAGTTTGAGCATTGCTCGAACTTGATTCACTTGATGAAGTGCTAGGTGCCACATAGTGGCACAATGGGGAAGAGAGTGACATGGTTGAAGTCAAGAGAAGATGTGGTATTCTTCTTGTATGAAGAGATAGGAGTTGGTTGCACAATGTCTAGCTTGTTTTTGAATGCTTCCAACACTTTGTAGGTGGGTGGTGGCCTTACCGGAGTTCACCGCAATGATGGGTAGTTTTTGTAGGAACTTATTAGGAAGCATTCACATTGGAGTCTCAGGTTGCATGAGATATTGTATCAAGGTGAAGATTATTGGAATTTGATGATACAATATTTCCAAATATCAATTAGATTTTTGGAGATATTTGTGGTAATTTCGTTACCCGTTTTGTGCAAGAAATGAATGGAAAGAAATGGAAGGAATATTAATGAATAGTAGATATTGGAGATATTAGCCATCTAATTTGTTGCCATGTTTCATGAAAAAGAAACAGAAAGAAATTAAAATTGGAAAAGGGATCGATTGATGGAGAAAATAGAAAGTTATCAATCAATCATATGACAGTCAAATTAATGGGAATATTAGCCTTCCATGATTTTATTTATTTACATAAATCAAATTAATTCATCCCCAAGAAACATTTTCCTCTATATAAAGAAAGACATAGAGGATGTTATAATATGATATGTGAGAACATTTGTATTCTTCATTTCTTCTGCTCTACTTTAAAAAACTCTGTAATCTCATGAATATTAATAAAATATCTTCCCCATTGAAGTGGATGTACACTATCTCACGATAGTGGAACCATTGTAAATTTGTGTGTCCTCTGTTACCTTTATAATTTTTTTCTGTGATCTGAGATTGATATTCATTTCAAGTTGTTTGTTCTATCACATCATTGCAAGATCCTACTGAGGTTTTTCCGCTGAAAGGCATTGATCACCCCTTACAGCAACATTCAAAAAAAGAGGTTGAATGTAGTGCAGTGACATCCGATACCAGTACGTCTATGATACATGACAAAAGACGATGCAAAGAGGCTTGATTGGGAATATCAGGCTATCTACATTGGCAACAACAAGCATTGGGGATGATTAGGCAATACTGCCTGTTTATAGGTTACGCTGCTACATTAGGGTAATTGTTAAAATTATACTACATCTGCTTTTAATGGTTTAAAAATGCTTACATTCAAGGTTAAAAATAGTAAGCCAACATTATTTTATCGAAAGAGTTATATTTTAGAGTATGTGCTACAAAGTTTCCTAAACTGCACCATTATGGTTAACATGTTTCAAATTGTATAATAACTACTGTATAATTGGTTTATATTTGAACTGCCATTTTTTAGCCTATGAAAAGATATGTAAAATATTAGGTCCCTTACTATTATTTATTAGCAAATGAGTCTGAGTTTCGTGATTTACCGCCGGGTGCTGACAAAGTAAACAATAATTAAAGTATAAGGCCTGTTACTGTCGAGGTAGATGTATAGTTTTGCTGAATGGTTTAATAATGCATTGTAAATCCATATATATTCAACTGGCAATACCATTTGTAAATGAATTTTGGCACTAAGCTGATACTTGATAATATAATATTGCAGAAACTATATTACATATACATGCTTTGTTCGTTATAATATGTTTGATTGGTAGTAAATGCGCGCACGTATGACTGACGGCAAGGTTGAACAAAGTGCAGTAATTCTAATTTACTGAATATCAATACTATTGAAGAGTATTCTATTCTACTTTGGCAGTAATGCAATTTAATCAACAATGTCAAGTGATATTCATATGCAAAATCTAGATAAAGAATTAAATTTTAATGTTTTAAACTCATGTCAAATCAATTTCAATCAATAATATCAATAAAATCTCATTTTTGTGCTGGCAGTTTTTTCCCCAAATTTAGTACTAATTTGCATTTACTAAATAAAGTAATACTAGATTTGCATGCTAACACATTCCAGCTTGTGATGATCATAATGTTGTAATATATGTTGGATTGCATATAACATAAGTTCAAAAGTGTAATAATGTTTAATTAGGTTGTTAAATTGTTGTTAGTGTACGAATGGACAGCCGACTGAAGAAAAGATACGCCAGATTGAAAAGAAAGCTACATGTCATTGATCGTCGTGCTACCGTAGTTCAACCGGTTGATCAAGGAAAATGCAAACATAAAAGTATTGGTTGCACTTCTTCACGTGCTGACCTGGGAATTATTGATGCTCAACGTGCAGATCATCTCCCCCCATCTGTAAAAAAACAAGGTTTGTGTGATTTTTTTTTTTAAATCTACCATTTATGCGAAGATAACACAATTTCCAGTTTTTGTTATTATTATTTTTTAAATGTACTGATGCTGAAAAACATGATCCCATCCACTGTTGTCATACTACGTAATCAAACCTAAATTTTGTACATTGTTCCTTATAGTGTAAATGGGTTAACAAATTATAGTACCTAGCACAAGATCAAAATACACCATTGTTGGTTTATGATCTAATTAATTTTTAATTGTTGTAGGATTAGACAGTAAGAAAACAAAAAATTCTGAGGGGATGAGAGGAAATCATGACCAAATTGATTGTCGTGGGAAGTCATTTTTTTACCTAACAATGTGAATGACGGGGGAAAAAAATTGGCTTGCAATTCACCAGTTTATGATGTACATCTGCATGCTGCAAAACGGAATTCATTTATCCCAGCGGTTGCTCAAAAAGATGGTATGTTCTACATTGGTAGATATCAATCTCTACATATACTGCAATGTCAATGATTTAAATGTTGTGAATAGTTACACAATGTAATCGAGCGCACCGTGCAGTGGTCGTTCGGATGAAAAAAAGAAAGACAAATATAAATGGTAACAAGTTGTTTAATTTGTACAATAGATTTTATAAGTTTATGTTTTTATTTTTTTACGGCTACACTGAAATCACATGTACATACCTTACTTTGCAGCAATCTCTTCATCTGAAATAATAAATGGAAGTGAGAGGTCATTTATTCGCAACATGAATGATGTACTTCATGCAATAAGGGCTAAATCTTTCCAGCTACCCAATGTAGGATCATAATTTGGTGATGAAAATACCGGTAACCAAAGTATGTAGCATAATGATTTGTTTATTACTACATTATCCATGTTTCTTTTTACATCTCATTCACAACATCAACACAACAGGAAAATTAATTAAACCATTAAACTTTGGGCTACCAACCAGCATTTGTCCAAATTGTAGTGCATTGATGTGGTACGAGGAAAGAAATAGCAAGTCTACAAATCTTGATAATCTAGTATTCTCTATATGTTGTCAGGGTGGGAAAGTTAAACTACCTATGTTCAAACAATGTCCATAGTATTTAAATGTTGCTGCAGTATACATGAGGTAGCATATGTCGCAAGTTCAGGGATAATATACAGGCATATAATTCAATATTTGCATTCACTTCGATTGGTGGACACGTTAATCACTCCATCAATGATGGTTGGGAACCCTATGTTTTTAGATTGAATGGGCAAAATCACCATAAAATTGGTTCTTTGCTTTCAGTGGACGGAGATCCTAAATTCGCCCAACTTTATATTTATGACACCGAGAATGAGTTGAGGAATAGGATAGCGGCTGTAAATGGAAAAAACATCAAAATAAGTTGGATCGCAAAATTGTTGAAAATTTAATACTCGTGTTGGATAATTGTAATGAATTTTCAAAAAAATTCAAAATGGCAAGAGATCGGTTTAAGGGAAATAAGCATCATACTGTGACCATTACATTGTTTGGACACAGAGAGAAAGATGGTAGACAATATAACCTTCCCACCACATCAGAGATAGCAGTGTTGTCTATTGGTGGATGTGGAAATAGTCCTGCATTTAGGGATGTTTTAATTGAGGAAAAGAGTGGGTTACTTCGTAGAATTAACGAGAAGCATCCAAGTTTCATGGCAATGCAGTATCCAATACTATTTCCATATGCAGAAGACGGATATAGACCTAATATAAGTTATGTAATGTCAAAGGTCAAAAATTCATGTAAGCGAACAACGGTCACTATGTGTGAGTACTATGCATATATAATTCAATTTTGATATGGTGATAGCCAAACATTATTGAAAGGAGGCCGCTTATTTCAACAATTCTTGCTTGATGCTTACACTTCTATGGAAGAGGATAAACTAAGTCGGATTCGAAACAATCAACGTCATATTAGATTTGAAGTTTACCGAGGATTGCAAGATGAAATTACTGTAGGTCAAAAAGTCATGTAAGTGAACAACCGTCACTATATGTGAGTACTATGCATATATAATTCAATTTTGATATAGTGATAGCCAAACATTATTGAAAGGAGGCCGCTTATTTCAACAATTTTTGGTTGATGCTTACACTTCTATGGAAGAGGATAGACTAAGTTGGATTCGAAACAATCAACGTCATATTATATTTTAAGTTTACTGAGGATTGCAAGATGCAATTACCGCAGGGGACACATGCCCATTATCAATAGGAAAACGTACCGTTCTTCCTTCCTCCTTCACAGGTGGTCCTAGGTACATGGTTCCAAATTATCAAGATGCTTTGACAATATGTCGTTGGGCAGGATGTCCAGACTATTTTCTAACATTTACCTACAACCCTAAAATGCCGGAAATATACTGTTACTTATCAAGTATAGAAAGGCAAATGGTAGAAGACAGACCAGATATTGTTGCACGTGTTTTCCATATTAAACTGCTGGAATTGCTGCAGGATATAAAAAAAAGGCTTTTTTGGATGTGTTAAAGCAGGTATTTTATACTTATTCTACCAGAATTTCCTTTTAATTGTATAGCACTTCCTGTCGATTACATTTTCAAATTACATGTTTGCAGTTCTGTAAACAAATGAGTTTCAAAAACGGGGTCTACCACATGCACATTTTCTGATATTTCTTCAACCTGAAGATAAACTACAAGTGTTTGCCAATGTAGATAAGTATGTTAGCGTAGAGATTCCAAATGGAAGGATGGATCCTGTTGCATATGCATCAGTGACTCAATTTATGATTCATGGCCCTTGTGGTGTTCTAAATCCAGGTTGTCCATGCATGATTGAAGGTACATGCTCTAAACGCTTTCCGCGAATTTATATGGAAGAAATAGTGTTTGACAAAAATGGCTTTCTGCAATACAGAAGAAGAAACAACGGCTATATGGTAAGAGCAGGCAATGATATACAGTTAGATAATGGTTGGGTGATACCTCATAATGTAGATTTGGTTGTAAAGTATCAAGCGCACATAAATGTTGAAGTATGTAACAGGGCAAGATCTATGAAATATTTGAATAAGTATATTAACAAAGGGCATGACATAGCAAATATGGTAATTGAGGAGGACAATGTTACAGACCATATTTTTGTAAAGCAAGTTGATGAGTTAAAAACATATTTAGATTGTAGATATATATCTGCAGCAGAAGCCTGTTGGAGAATATTTGAATTTGAAATTCAATATCACAGCCCCACGGTAGAGAGACTTCAATTTCATATGCGGGAAGAACATATTGTTTATTTTGGAGTGAGAAATAGTTTGCATGAGGTGTCGAATCGTCCAAATGTTGAACACACAATTTTTACACAGTGGATGGAGACAAATAAGTTATATCCTAAGGCACGAGAACTTACTTATGCAGATTTTTCCTACTAAATGGGTGTGGAATAAAACGCTGAAGAAATGGACTCCTAGGAAAAAAGGGACAACAATAGGTAGAATATATTATGCTCATCCGACTTATGGTGAAAGATTTTACCTTCTGTTGTTGTTGAACATTGTGAAAGGTCCGTGTACTTACAAAGACATTAGAACTATAAATGGTGTTCTTTTTTAAGCATTTAAAAATGCATGTTCAGCACATGGTCTTCTGGACGATGATAATGAATGGGATGATGCAATAATAAAAGAGGGACGATGGTCTTCCGCCTCTTCATTCTGGGAAATGTTTGTGATGATATTAATATTTTGTCAAATTACAGATCCGATAGGTATATGGGAAAGACATTGGGAATTGTTTACAAATGACATATCATGGAGAGAAAAACGATTGACAAAGAATGACAAACTATGGCTAACATCATTGCAGGTGAAAGGTTTAGCATTAGCGGAGGTAGAGAAAATATTGTGTAGAAATAATCGATCATTAAAAGAGTTTTCGTCTTCATTTGAATTAAATTTGTCTACTCAAATTTCTATCGATAACATCTTAGTAAGAGAAGAGCAGAGCTACGATATTAACGAAATAGATGATCAATTGCAACAAAGGATACCATTGTTGAATTTGGAGCAACGCAAAGTTTATGATGTGATACAGCATGTCGTTGAAAGTGGAGATGGTGGTTTTTATTTTGTCTATGGTAGCGGTGGAACGGGGAAAACTTTCTTGTGGAAAACCACAATAAATATTTTAAGATCAAAAGGAAAGATTTTTCTAACAGTGGCTTCGTTTGGCATAGCATCGTTGCTTCTTACAAGTGGTAGAACAACTCATTCCAAGTTTAAAATACCAATTATTGTGGAGGATAATTCCATTTGTAACATATCAAAGCAATCGTCGTTAGCGGACCTATTGCGACAAATAGACTTAATAATTTGGGATGAGGCTCTCATGGTGCATAGAAATGCTTTGGAAGCATTTGAAAAAACCATGACAGATATAATGAAAACAACCGATAATTCTGTTAGTAAAATTTTTGGTGGGAAAACTATTTTGTTGGGTGGAGATTTCCGACAAACATTGCCTGTCATTCCACAAGAAACAAGGCAAATGATTGTGCAAGCAACAATAAATCATTCTAGCTTGTGGAGTAGGTACAATGTGTTCGAGCTTAAGGAAAACATGCGCTTGAAATCAGCTGGTGTGAATATGGATGAAAAAAAATTGCACAATTATGCAAATGTGTACTAGATGTAGGGGAAGGAAATGTTGAAATGGTTTTAGCACGGCCAAATGAAGAGCCATCACGCATTCAAATATGTAACGAATTTCTAATACCACCGGGTGATGATGATATTAAGAATATTACACAGTGTGTGTATATTGATTTGGAAAAAAGAATGCTGGAATTTTTTTTATCTTCGTGACCGCTGCATTCTTACTCCTGCAAATGAAGCGGTAGAAGTTATTAACTCTTTTGTACTCTCCAACTTACAAAAAAATATTATAACTTATTTAACTGCTGATTCTATAAGTCCGTTAATAGATGGATCCAAAGATCAAAACCTTTTATATCCTATTGAATTTTTAAACAGCTTGAAAGTATCCGGTATGCCCAAGCCTAAGTTGCAATTAAAGGTAGGTGCACCGATTATGCCTTTATGAAATCTTAATCAAGGTTTAGGCCTTTGCAACGACACTAGATTGGTTGTTACGCAGCTTGGCAGTCAAGTTATTGAAGCCCAAATTATAAGATGTAATAATACTGGGCGGAAGGGTTTTATTCCACAAATAATACTGACATCCGTTGACACAAAGTGGTCGTTTGTTATCCAAAGAAGGCGATTTCCTATCAAAGTATGTTTTGCAATGACAATTAACAAAAGTTAGGGTTATACATTACAAAGTGTTGGGGTATACTTACCACAACCGGTATTTGCGCATGGTCAGCTATACGTAGCAATCTCTAGGACATCATCATACAAAGGACTAAAATTGTTAATAACCAATTCAGGTGCTGCACAAGAAGGTCGCACGCAGAATATTGTTTACAAAGAGGTTTTTAACCCATTGATTGGTATGTATAGCGAAGAAAATATATTTGTTATTAAACCTATGAATTGTATTACATACAACTAATATGTATAATGATTTCTTATGCTACAGGGAAAATTTCTGCGTAGTCAACTTCAATGTAAGCTTATACGATATTATTGCAGTACGTGTTTCACGAACTAGTAAGTTATCTAAACAAACAACCTGGATTCCCAGCCATGTATATCAAGTAGACAGAATCTACAAATGTTTCAAAATAAAAACAATGTATGATTGTACAATGAGTACACACAAATTTCTTTTATTTTGACATCAAAATTTATAATATCGGAACTTATATCAAATTTGCTGTGATAATCAATAGTCATGACCCCTTGCTCAAATTGATTATCGACGAAATTGCAGATGTAATATCTTGGATCTTCGACGTGTTATGCAAAAATTGCTCTGATACCAATCTGTTATGCAAAAATTGCGCGAATGCTGAAACGCAATAAGCAGGATCTAGATTTGCCAATTGAACATCAGTCTAATATGATAGCAATTATTCTATTACATTAGCAAATAGTAAATAAATATAACAGAGAAACAAAGAGACATACAATATTTATACTGGTTCCACTATCCTCCATAAGATAGTGTACGTCCAGTCCAAAAGAGAGAGATTTTATTCCACATGAGAGAATTACAAGAGATTACAAAATAAGAGTTTACATATTCAAATCTCAAATAGGCTTAACAAGAAGAGACACTCTATTTGGGGATCACTGGCTCCATGCCAGGATGGGTTTACACTAAAATCTACCCCTCAATATATAGCCAGTGCAAATCCATGTGAAACGTCAGTTACATTACAACCATATGATAATAATATAATGAAGGAAAATTACCATAGCAACAAATGTGCAAAGATAGAAAGTAAATCAGTCCGTTTCTTTTACATAGATGGAAGAAATTAATCCCTTCATTTATTTCTCTACCATCTCATCAAATGCAATCAATGCATTTCCATTATAAAAATATTTACTTTCCATTCTTTGCAAATTTGTTCCAATCAATTTGTGATTTTATATCACCAAATTTAACACTCCACCTGATGCAAAATCACATATCTGCAACGCCCTATCTCGAATCAAATTCTCTTCACATCATAAAACTCTTCAACATAACTCCACCTTCAGTCAAAATCTCACAATGAGATTGAAACAAAAAAATGAATATTTGTCTAATGGGTTCCAGCAAAGCTACCCTCCATCACACCATGGTAACGAGCTCAGACTACGTCCCCACCTGCCAATAAATGTTGCAAATATCCAAAATAAAAAAAGAAGGTGGATACCAAAGTTATCTCACCAATTCAAATACAGAGCCAAAATCCAAATCTCTGTACGCACAAAAAATCTCTCTTCTGCCACTTATTTATTACAAACTTCACCCACCGCCTACAAAAGATGCATCTACCACCATGAGCTGCACCGCGCATAAACCAGCGGTCTAAAGTGCTTGCAATAACATCGACACCCGTCTAATACTTGACCTGAGCTCCTTCTTCGATCACCCCGGATCCCTCAAGCACCATCAACGTGAAGACCCCTGTCTAAATCACAATGATCTCTGTCTCAACACTCGTCTATCACTTGATCTGAGCTCCTTTCTTGATCATCTTGGATCCCTCGAGCATCATCAACATGAAGACCCTGTCTAAAACATGATCAAAAATCCCAAATCCAATGGTCTCTTCAACGCAGTAAACTCCATATCACGTCATAGTTCCCAGATTGGAACATTCTTCTCTTTCAACATAATCTCCTCCAACAAAGTCTTCCTTTTCTCCCAAAATGGTAATAGAATAATTATCAGCAAATTTGCCTCTCTTTCTTGAAGCTATTGATGCACAATCTAAACAAATCGCCTTGCTCTAATACCAATTTTTTGTGTAAAAATTGCTCTGGTACCAATCTGTTATGCAAAAATTGTGCGAATGCGGAAGCGCAATAAGCAGGATCTAGATTTGTCAATTGAACATCAATATAATCTGATAGCAATTATTGTATTACATCAAACAATTAGTAAATAAATATAACAGAGAAACAAAGAGACAGACAATATTTATGCTGGATCCACTATCCTCCATAAGATAGTGTACGTCCAGTCCAAAAGAGAGAGATTTTATTTCACATGAGAGAATTACAAGAGATTACAAAATAAGTGTTTACATATCCAAACCTCAAATAGGCTTAACAAGAAGAGACACTACATTTGGGGATCACTGGCTCCATGCCAGGATGAGTTTACACTAAACTCTACCCCTCAATATATAGCCAGTGCAAATCCATGTGAGCCATCAATTACATTACCAACATATGGTAATAATATAATGGAGGAAAATTACCATAGCAACAAATGTGCAAAGATAGAAAGTAAATCAATCCGTTTCTTTTGCATAGATGGAAGAAATTAATCCCTTCATTTATTTCTCTACCATTTCATCAAATGCAATTAATCCATTCCCATTATAAAATATTTACTTTCCATTCTTTGCAAATTTGTTCCAATCAATTTGTGATTTTGTGCCACCAAATTTAACACCAGCCATGTATACCTATACCGTGAATCTGTTCATTTATGCATGCTTAATGATGAGTATTATGCTATAATTTATGATGATAAATGTAACCCACTTTTCTATTGATTTATTTTTCATTAAACACACATAACATTTCCAGATAAGTGAAAATAGACTGATGTTACTAATCTGTGATATTCGTTTTTGCTTTTGGAGATGATGGTAAATTATCATGAGGGTAGGATGTGGTATATACATCGTGAAAGGTTAGCAACGGATTAATGGCCATCATCACATAGTTAAAAATATTGATAAGATGGCATGGAATCAATACATCCAGTCATGGTTGTTTTCAAAATTTAAATAATTTTGGTCGTCGTAAAAGTTTGCATAGAGGCTAACAGTGTTAGCATTTTCTTAAGGGTTAAAATTATTTATTACTGCGTATTATCAATGTTATGTTTGTATTCTCTACATTAATTACCTTGAAATTGTCGTTCAATGTTTGTATTCTCTATATTAGTTTGTTTGAAATAATTAAAATATGCTTACATAATTTAAACACATGCAAATGCATATAATTAGTAGAAGTTTTACTCCACCTTGCTCTTTGGCAAATGTTGATTCGTCGTTTTGTAATATTGGCTAATTTCTATTCAAAAAGAGTTTGGCTATAATGTATTTTTTTTCTATACCTGCTTAAGTCCGCATTTAATCTTCTACACATTGGTTTTTTTTAATAACTTCCATAAATTATTTTGAATGGTTCTACACAACTCAGCCTTAATTTCTTTTCTTTACGAAAATATAAATATGCATCAATTTCATTATTTTTATTATCCTACATAGAATATTAAACAAAGTATCACTATAAAAGTTTAATCCACCCATAAGCTAATCGGTTAATGTAGGAACAACCACTCCTTGCATTATAAAAGTGACTGATGTTGTAAGACATTTTGATCCTTGCAAACTACACCTTATTTCAGGTGGCTCAACATGATCCCTAATGAATACAGGATGTAATCACCCTTGTATTTTACAAAGTTGTTTTGTAGCCGATGTTTTGCCCTCTATATGCCTAATTGTGCTCTGATCTCAGAAAAAGCTGCCGTCATTTCCTTCTGAACTGGAGATGGGAAGGGAAATTACATTTAAATATATAATGATGAATAATTACCAGGAGGAGTTTGAAAGTGCTGATAATTCAAGAGCAGAGATTTCCAATCTAACATGTACAACATAATGATTTAGTCAGATTTATATGCTTATCTCCTTTCTAGTAGTGGTGAATTTCCTTTAACAAATAATTTAATTTATGGCCCGGAAGAATATATTTATTTATAGAAAAGAGTTGGCTTTGTTTGTTTAAAATGTAAGATTTGAATTCTGATTGCTGAATTCTTATGTCTGGTTGCTGAAATCTGATTGCTGAATTCTGAAAAATCACATAATTGTTTGTTTAATTTAAGCATTCTGTAACGATACGGATTTTGCCCGGACTTAATCGACCGCTAAATCGACCAAGACCGTTCAATTCCCGCATATGTTAACTTTGGGAATACAATACATCAGAACAGTAACAACAGACTTTTATTAACATTATAATAACGTTACATCAGAGTATAGAATATCAGAGTACAAATAAATATATTACAGCGGAAGATAAAATTACAATACTTTTTAATACAATGCAACGGAAGAATTTTCTAAGCTTTGGACACAGCTTTAAGCTTCGATCCAGGATCCTGCTAACAAGATAAATATCTGCAAAACAAGCTACTCGACTGCCCGTGTGGAAAAGAGGGCACCCGAGTTTGCCAGTGAACAAACTACAGGTCAGTCAGGGGACTGGTATGAGAAATCTAAATTAGCCTATTAATTAAAATGGCTAATCACAGGACCACGCCGCTAACGCGGAACGGGTTTACTCCATTGGATTGCCAGTGTATAAACAAACAATCAAAAATGCAACAATCAACATGCAGTTCCAATCTACCCATTTAGGATTAATCCCTAAATTAAGATTTCAAAATCCAATTCAATTTACAGAAATTATTTCTTTGGACTTTATTTCCCGATTTCTTTTATTTCAAATCGTTTGGAATATATATCTAGCTTTTGTAATATCAAAGTAGATTTCACTTCGGGATTTGAAAACAAAACATTTGGAAATATGAATTCCAAAACATAATAATGCATAAAAGCAAATATGCAACCAAATATCGGGTTTCCCTTAGACAAGGCAAAGGGCACGCACCTAAGCAACTCGATATAAATATATATATATATATATATATATATATATATATATATATATATATATATGTGCACCTCTCACTATGGAGCAGGCTACACTAACCACTGACCAGTACAGTCGGTCAGGGTCATTCAACCAACCCATACTTTTAGTCGTTCGGGTCACCAGAATCTTTAGCCAAATACTAAATCATTTTTATATCCCGAAGTGGAAAAATCATTTCACAACATAATAATCACAAGTATAATCAAATCTATATAGGTTTCTGCTTTCAAATCATTTTGAAATTATTGGGTTTAGTCCTCGAAATTCTTTTTTTTTATAAAACATTCCCTGTCCAAAATCGGGAATAATTCTTCTTTTACTTAAGAAAATCACTTTTCAAAATCATTCATTAATTTTGAAATAAACAATCGCTAAACACCTTATAGTCAAATCGTGAAGTGTTTCACAAGGTGTTAACATACATATAATTCTACCCACCCAAAGTTAAAAAAAAAAAACATAATTTGCTCATAAACTGGTCGAGCACAATCCATTAAATCAATCAGTCATAACATGTCAATTTTATATGTTGTACACATATGTTAAAAATCATCTTTTTAACAAACTAATAATTATTTCTTGCATTACATTAAAAATGTAAGCTTTTCTCTTATTCTTATACATTAAAAATATACTCTTTTAATTTCATTCTTTTTTATGTAAACAATTCACATTAAAAATATAAACTTTTAACGTAAACAATTTAACGCTAAAATATGTTCTTATAATGACGCTAAAAATATGCTCTTCTTATTACGCTAAAATATAATTTTTTATCGCACTAAAAATATGTCCTTTTTAATAATGTCAAAATACGTTCTTTTAATGCGAACAGAAATATGTTCTTTTAATTCGAACAAAAATATGTTCTTTTAATTCGAGCAAAAATATGTTCTTTTAAATTTGAGCAAAACGATATTAAAAAGTTGATCTTTTTAATATGAACAAACGGTATTAAAAAGTGGTTCTTTTTAATATGAATAAAATGATGTTACAATTTTCCACAACAACTTCAATAACCAATTGTGATAAATTTGGTGTAACTATATCCAACATATACGAATGCAAATTTTAAAATGCACACATCCTAAGGAACCATTCGTGTATATATATAAATATTCCCAACATATACAATTTCAAATTTCAAACACACAAATCCTAAGGAACCATTCGTATATATATATATATATATAAATCTCCGCAAAGATGAGATTTTTATCGTATTAACAATTCTGAATATAAATGAAATGAAATAAAATAAACCTCAAGATGAGATTTTCACATTCCACACTTGAAACTGAATAAAAATGAATCCCACGATGGAACTTTTACATCCCACTCTTGGAACAAAATAAAATGAATCCCACGATGGAACTTTTACATCCCACTCTTGGAACAAAATAAAATGAATTCAAAAATGGAACTTTTACATCTCAACTTTTATAACGTGTAAGCAAGATGAGATTTTTACATCCCACGCTAGTAACACGAGCCGCAAAGATGAGAGTTTTATCCGTTTGAAAATAAAGGAAAATAAATTCAAGATGGAATTTTGACATCCCACAGCTTGAAAATAAAAGAAAATAACATCAAGATGGAATTTTGACATCCCACAGCTTGAAAATAAAAGAAAATAACATCAAGATGGAATTTTTGACATCCCACAGCTTGAAAATAAAAGAAAATAACATCAAGATGGAATTTTGACATCCCACAGCTTGAAAATAAAAGAAAATAACATCAAGATGGAATTTTGACATCCCACAGCTTGAAAATAAAAGAAAATAACATATGAAAATAAACAATGCGTCATACAAAGAAAATGAACAATATTCGCGTGTTCACAGATCCTATCCCACAGATCTGGAATATAATAATTATAATTTTCATCGCGTATTCACAAATTTAGAATCTCAATTTTTTATGAGATTTATCGCATCAAACCAAGTGAATATATTTTCCATAACAACAATAATACATAAATAACATCTAAATTATTACAGCGCAGAATAACACATACATATATGATTATAAATGCGAACATCAATAATTAAAGTATAATAATTTAAATAAAATAAATAGGATTTCTCACAGACAATTATTTAACAGTAAATAAAAATAATTAAATTCAGAAATCTCACCTTTGTATTTGTCAAAACTAGAACAAATTGAACATCAGAAATTTGTTCACACCGATCTAAGATGTTGCGCGATGTTGCGTTGTCGCAGGATTGTCAAATTTGTCGGGTTCTAGGCCTTTGGATAGATAAATCAAAGAGAGGTAGATCTTGTCACCGTTCCCAAATCAGCACAATAGAATGAAACTTATTTATTTATTTATTTTTTGATGGAGGAAGGAAGAAGAGAATGGCGACCATGGCTTAGAGAGGAAGGAAAGAGAGGCGGCTCATTTTTCACAAATGAGATGGAGAATTTCATGAGGTAGAAATGGGAAAGAAAATAAGAGGAGAGAAGGAAGTATGGTAAATATAAAGACAAATAAAATGAATTCATTATTTATTGCTTGATAGGAAATTGTGAAACTTTTCAAATTTCAAAATATATAATATTAAAATGTTAGAATTTAAGGAGCATGTTAAATTAGACATACATATATAAGGTAAAAAAAAATTCTAGATATATGAATAGACAACGCTGATCATTTTTATAGTTTTTTTTCTCTCTCTCTCTTTGTTTCTTAAAATAAAAAGAAAAGGGAAACATAAACACATAGAGTTGGTTTATTTTTAAAGAAAAATAATGATGGATAAAAAAAAGGAAAGAGAAATAAAGGGATGTAATTTAAGAGATAAGAATACATATGTGAAAATAGAATGAAGAGAAATAAATTTATAGAATGAGGAATAATAAAGTAATAAATAAAGGAAATAAATGAATGCGTAGGAAGGAGGGTAAAAGAGGCATGTAACCATGCAATAATGTTATGGCCTTTTATGTTTCATTATTTTAGTTTGACACAAAATTTCATTCCTTTATGAAAATTGACCGTCCTTACTGTTTGCCTTCATCATGGATATAATATATGGATATGTTTTTAAAAATATATGTTGGATGTGTGGTTTAATAGTGCATATGAATCTTTAATTAGCTATATCTACTAAATAAACTAAAAATCTTGTATTTTCAAAGATGACAAGTCGCAGTTCACACTTATATCTTTAAACCTTTTATTTTCTATTTTTTTAATACATATAAATGGCTCGAGACCCTTTTCATTTTTTTTTAAATTCGAGTGTTTCACAAATTAAAGAAATAAAAGTGGCATAATGCATAAAACATAAATGGAAATGAATTTTATAATGAATGGACGCATACGATATATGGTCGAAGAAAATAAAGTGGAAGAAATATTATGTTCATAATTTATTTCTCTAAAAAGAGTTTAATAAGGAAAGTAGAAAAAGAATAGGAAAGAAAATAAACTTCATAAAATGTGAATGAGCAAAGAAATTTTGTGCAAGATTTATTGGACTATTAATGTTAACATTAATTAACGAACGTTACTTTGTCTATCACATGTGACATGAAATTTACTATATAAATAAAGTGAAACAAATAGATTTTATCATTTAATTTTTCCAATCAAACATATCTTATAGTTGACACTCAACTTTGTAACAGTTTCTTATTAAAAATTATATTGAACCTTTAAAATAAAATAAAGGATTCAACTGCTATTATTATTATTTTAATTTAAAAATAAATTTTTTAAATTCTCCCGTATTTTCTAACAAAATTTTATGAAATAAAAATTTTAAATTTAGCCTCAATTTCCGGGTTGTTACACATTCAGAACAAAATTAATATATTCAGCATTCAGAACTAGAAATAAGAAATAAAAAAGTTCTGAATGAAAAGATCTGAATGCTTAATTTATTCAGAACATAACAAAAAAACAAACAACATACAAAGTTCTGATTAATTAATCAGAATTTAGATTTAGAAAAACTGAGAAAAACAAATGCAGCCACTTGGAAAATTAGAGGTCCTTCTTTTTTAACACCCAAGCTATTTGTTTTTTAAAATAAGACAATAGCGGTCCACAAATACCACCTACAATAAGATAAACACTCGGCACACAACACTTTTGATATCATGATACATCCTTGAATTGTTTCTATGCTCTGCAACAACAATCGAGTATTTAGGAATTTGTTGCACTGGTTATATATTTAATGCTATCCCTTTAATTCTGCAGCCAATTTTCTCTTAATCAACATTTTGCTATACTGAAGTACACTGTAAGAAAAAATCGAAAAAAAGTTTGCTTAACTGAAAGTGGACAGCAATAGAATAACAGTACCAAAACAATGACCTGAAGTAAATTGATAAAGTGCAACCTTAAACCGTTGGGTAACTAAACTCAAACCGAGTAGAGGTGAAATTTAATTAACAGTGCTACTACTAATTTAGCATATCTTTAGATTGATTTGTTAACTGCAATGCAGTTTAGCATCGTCCAAGCTAATATACTCGAAGGCTCCCGTAAAAGCCGTTTCACGTTTGAAACAGTGTGTAATTTTTTTAAAAAAAAAGAGATTTAAGATTCATTAGAACCAATTCTTGGAGCAAGTCCAATATGCAATAGGCATGCTAAATTCAGGCGTAGGCAGAACAAAATTAGTTTAGTCCTCGACTGCATCAGCATCCACACTTCGCACTATAAATTTTATCAGTGTTACGCATTCTATATAAAAAATTTAGCAGTTTTATTTACAAAATTTTAATTCGATGGCCATTTCATTGTCTTCCTCCTGTCATCATGAAGATATCTGAAATTACGTATCTACATTCAATATAGTATTTGTTCTTGATTCGATAATTATTGTTTAAGTATAGAAGTTCATTCAATATGTTTCCTATGCGAATAACAGACAGATCAATAGCTGAGATATGCGAAATTAGTTATGTTGGTAACAAGTGAAATTTCTTCGACATCAGCTTTATGCTCCATAATCCCTTTTTCTACTGATATTTGGGTTTATGCTAAATTATGTCATTTGTTACCAGTAACTAAACGATATTATTGTCAGGTTTTATATAAAAAACAATGTAGTGTACTTGATGGCATTTTTTTCTTCTGCTGGCGAAACATAGGTAATCATTTAGTTTATTTTTAAATTATGCATTAGTTTAATATTATGTTTTCTTACTATATATCTTTATGTTGTTATGGTGAATGTGTGAGGGTTTCACTGTTCTTTTGAAAATACGTCTGATTTTTTCCCTTTCAAGTCCTTAAGATTTTCATATCTCCTTAACGTCTGACACAATCCTTTTATATGAAATAAGACGATTGTCATGCATGTAAAACCAAATATATGTGCATGTTTGCACATGAGTATATGTTTATCGATTCCCAGTCATTTTTTTTTTCATGTCATTAATATTCATATATTTTGTTAACTTATATTGTGTAATCAATATTAACAGATATCTAAATCTTTAACATAACTACTCCGTAACATGGGGGCAATGTCTAAACTAAATATGGTGGTAAGAACTGAGTATAAAACATTTAAATCATGTCTATCCATCGCGGTAATGTAAAGCAAATGTGTCTACTACAATACTAATATTATATATTAAATCAGCAACAAAGTTCCATGTTCCCCAGCATGAACGACGGTGGCATGTTAAAAAATTGAAATGAGCACAAGTATTGTATTTTTAAAATGAAAAACAAATAGCAATGCCGCTTAAGCAACGTTCAGTTCCTGCTTTCAGACGGATGTGTTCACCTGTGGAATGTTCATTACAACATTTTCCATGAAGTAAATCACCATTTCAACTTTGAATTTATGGTTATCTGCATAAATTATGTGGTTTTGTAAAATATGGCTTATGATATATTCTTTGGTATTCTTTGAAATCTACAAAATAATCACTTTATTTACTGTTTACTCTCTTATAGTATCTCCCACGAACTTATTTGACTCATTTCAAGTATTACTTACCAGGATTGGAAACCATATACGATTCTTCATAAAATTCTTATACCAGATAGTATATATGCAATTCATTTAGGCAAGCATTTTAGCAATGAACTCATAAAATAAAGTTTGGAATATTTTTATGAATTTTCAAAAAGAAAATAACACTGTCATAATTACAATCATTGGGTGTAACACACTATAACCATGCATTTTATACAGAGCGTAGCCGCACCACCATAGTGTAAACTAGAAGCAGTATTGCTAATCAATACACCAAACTGTAGGAAATGAGAAAAGAATCAGGAATGGGAAACTGATGATAGAAAAACTGACAGTGCTAAATAATAGACGAGCTTGAGACACAGAAAACAAATACCTTTGTGGTATATAATTCCTTTAACCATATTAGATGGTTAGCTGACAAATAAAAGGTATAACAAATGTAACAAAAATGTAGGGGATAGCATGTACAAATTAACTCAGTGTGACAGAGTTCAATATAGTAAGCATAATTTCTGTGCCAATCAGTAAGCACGCCAGATAACGAAGATGTTAGTACCATACAATACTGATTATTTAAGTTTGTCATAATACCCGAACTACTTTTAAGGATGAATTCAAGCAATTCATGGGTGGTCCCTGTATTTTATCTCACACTCGGGTATTTTACCCTATTTTCTTTCGGGTAAAATAGCATTTTTGCTGATTATTATTAGCCAAACAGGAAGGTGATAATAAAATTAAACATCAAAATTAAAATAAAAGGAAGAAATTTAAAAGTCAAAATGAGGATAAAATTTGTGCTGCCTACATCAATGGACTATCGTCTAAACCTATCTTTTACGGTTATGACATTTGTTTTTGCTAACTAAATATTTTTAACTTTATAGGTAGGGTATAATGTAATTGTTCATGTATACATGCTTGCAAACATTTTTATTTTATATTATCGTGTTGTCCTCTGTGAACAAGTGATTTGCAACATGTTATAACGCACTGCATATGTGTGATATTTATAGTGTCTTAACTAATTTAAAATGTAAGCACGTATTGCAGTAAAGTAGATTTTATACAGTGCATATTTGCGATCTAATATCAAATTTTAACATTACAGGCATTGCACATGGCGGTGTTTGGCCTAATATTAACCTGGTGCCTTTGCCAAAGAAGGCTGTCTAAACCTAACTGAGATTCCTAGCTCGGCAAATAAAGCATCAAATTGATTTATGCACAATGATTCAAAGAGGCCTTAAATGGCTATTTAAATGATTTTATTCATTGTTGTTGTAATCGTCTTTATGTTACGTGTTAGATGTATGCACAGAAGACTCCAAGAATTGAATGCCATGAAATGTGATACATGTTTTATTTAGTTCAATTGTTTTTTTCTTTTAATTTTTCCCTCCTCTATAGTCCATAACCGCCTTTTTTTTTGAAATAGGCAAAAAAAAAAAAAAAAACTTTGGCCCAAGGCCCATACCCGCTAACGTGGTACATAACATAACATATCAGCTCTCACAAACCCTAGCCGACATAACTACTAGGGTTACAAGCTATCTGTCCATGGCGACAGACCAAAGCTTCCTCGAATCAACTCTCTAGTGCTTCAAAAGGCTAGAAAATCGGCAGGAGATCCTACGGCGGTTTCCAGCTAACTGCTTTAGTCTTCTCATCCGTCTTTATGTCTTCAATCACCTTACAATTAACTTCAATCCTTTCTCTAGCAGAGTTTCTATTGTTAGAAGTACTACTCTCGCCATTACTCCAGCAAGATAAGTGGTATTTTTGGTTATTGAGCTTGCTAACGTAGTGATTGATGTCCACTCTTTGATCATTTATGTCTTTAATGCTCCATCTTCATTCTTTGCAACAGATCTGCCTTTCGATATGCTTTTGGGGCTCCAATCTTCCAAACTGCTTTTCTGGTTATCCCTATCGCTCTTTAAACAATTAAACTCGTTATTTATACTAGTAATCATACTTCCCTTTATAGATTTGGAAGAAAATCTGTTGTGAGTATCTCCAAAAAGGATGTCTGGTGGATTTGAGTTCTCAGCAGCCATCCAGTGATTATCAAAGTGTCTGTTGATGGCGTGGTTGTTGGTCTCTTTGCATCTGTCATCAGAAACACTGTTAAAGATGTTTTTGCCAAGCCTGCGTACATATCAGGTACACTATGACCAGATAAATGGCTCTCGCTATTATTATAAAGATTATTAATTATATAATTTTCACTTCCCTTTACAGGAATATCCCCGGTATACTTGGCATAACTCATGTCCTCAAGAAGGGAGCCTGATGATGAGCTATCAGGATTGTCCATCTTGTGCCTTTCATGATTGAAAAAATTGTTGTTGTTGGATCTGCCCTTAGAAATATCCAAAGGATATTTACCTCTTTGTAAGTATGCTTCAACTCTGTTTTCATAATTTTCTATATCACAAGTATTGACATTGTTGCTCTGATTATGGTTATTATTGATGGCCTTGAAAAGAATAATATTGCAATCAGTTTCACTTTGTCTCTACAATTGAAAGCAGTCCATTTCCTTGCTGTTGTGAAGTCTATTGTTTCTCTCCTTCCATAAAGAATATATAACTGTAGTTAGAACCACACTGGCCTTGTTTAAAATGTCCTTTTTACCTCTGAAAGCCTGTAGAAAGTAGTCAATATTATCCTTAATATTTTGAATGTTGATCTTAGGATATATCTTGAGT
The DNA here is from genome assembly GCA_030737875.1 of Allium sativum. Classification (NCBI taxonomy): domain Eukaryota; kingdom Viridiplantae; phylum Streptophyta; class Magnoliopsida; order Asparagales; family Amaryllidaceae; genus Allium; species Allium sativum. The sequence goes on along the minus strand of CM060922.1, from coordinate 349,366,451 downwards.
TTTCTCTTAGCAATAAACCAAATTTTCATTAAGTAGGAACAATTGAAAAATAAGTGGTTAATATCCTCAAGCTCTTCTTTGCAAAGAAGGCATTTTGAAATCTCTTTTTTGCTCCATTTAGAGCATCTATCCCTTGTAGGTAACCTGTTAATGATAGCAAAGTATGTGCAGTATGCCATCTTTGGACAGTTTAAATTGTTCCAAACTATTTGATGCCACTCCACCTCACTTTCATTAGCTTTTACGTAATTCTAGGTACTCTTGAAAGAGAATTTCTCTTTAATAGAAAGATCCCATATCCAACAGTCCTTCTCTATATTACCATCAATCTCAATATTTTTGATAGCGGACTTATATATCTGAGTAGCTTCATGGTTTTCAGGCTTCCAGGCATTATTTTCAATAATGTGAGAAACTTTTTTGTCAGCTCCTCCAAAAATATTAAGATTATTCCAATCCATAAGATCCACAAGGGATTTACTATTAGTCCAGGGATCAAAACAAAGATTAGTATCTTTGCCATCCTTAAACTTTCTAGAAATTAATTTTTTCCCAGTATCCCTTGAATTTAAGATGCTTTTCCAGGTATGAGAATAGTGGTTCTCCATAGGCATGTTCCAGAAATTCTTGCTTTTCACATATTTTGCCCTCATCCATTTAGCTCATAAGGAATTCCCTTCTAGAAATTTCCAGAACAATTTAAGGTTGCAAGCTTCATTAATGTCTCTTTGGTTTCTCAGACCTAAACCACCATATTCTTTTGGTTTTGTAATAACATTCCAAGCAACCTTGTGATAATTACCATTCCATATAAAGTTGGCATAGGTCCTCCCTATTTTTTTAATGGCTTTGATAGGAATATTATGAAACTGCATCCATTACATTATTATAGCAGTAATAACAGTATGGGTGAGTTCAATTCTGCCAGCAATTGACAAAAATTTGGTAGACCAAGTATTATTTTGCTTTGAATAATCTCTTGAAGCTTTCTACAATCTTTGTCTTTGATCTGATTTGAACTAAGAGGAAGCTCTAAATACTTAACTAGAAGATTGCCCTCTTGAAATTTAAGGAAATCTAAAATTTTATCTTTATCCTTGCAATGATTATTGAAGTAAATTTTACTTTTGCTCTCATTAATCTTTAACCCAACATACAATTCCATGTTTCTGAAAATGTTTTTAATAGCAATAGTACTATCCATATCTGCATTTAAAAAAACAAGCAAGTCATCAGAATATAAGAGATGAGAAACACATGGAATAATTCTATTTATAGGCTTAATATTATTGGGTATAATTTCTAAGTTGATTTGAGCAAGAGTATATAAATAAGGGGATAATGGATCCCCTTGCCTTATGCCCCTATTGCTCTTGATAAAACCACTGGGAGAACCATTGATGAGAATAGAAAAGGTAACATTAGAAATATATTCTTCTACATAGAACAGAACTTGGTATCAAAACCAAATTGTTTCATAATATGAATAGTGAATTTCTTGTTAACCTTGTCAAAAGCTTTATGTAAATCAATTTTAATGCACATCTTGTTTTTAGACCCATGATTGAAGTTTCTAAGCATTTCATGAGCAAGCAAGGTATTCTCACTAATAAGTCTCCCAAGAATAAAAGCACTTTGATTTTTGGAGATAATATATTGCAAAAAAACTTTAATCCTATTACTTAGGATATTAGCAATGATTTTATAGATAAAATTGCAATAGGCAACAGGCCTATAATCACTTAAGGAATTAGGCACTTTAATCTTGGGAATTAAAATTATGAAAGTGTGATTCAGATTCTTTAGAATTTTGCCTGAGAGAAAAAATTCATTAACAGCATCATAAATCATGTTTTTAATATCATCCCAATGCATTTTGAAGAATTTAGCCCCAAAGCCATCTGGCTCATGGCTTTTATCATCATTAGCATTGAAAATAATGTTTTTGATATCATGCATTAACATAGGAGCAAGAAGGATTTCATAACAATTAACACTTAAAACATATTTAGGGCAAATTCTAGGGAAATCTATGTGGCTATCCTCAAAGTTATACAAATCAGTAAAGTAATCAATGGCTTCCTTTTTGAGCTGAGCTACATCATTCACAATCTCACCCTTACTATTAATAATTTTACCAATGTCATTTCTACATTTTTTGCTAGACATTTTGGCATAATTTTTTTTACTACAAGTGTCCCCTTAGAAAGCCTGTCAACTTTTGATTTTTGTCTGAGGTTCACAGCTTCAATATGAAGAGCATTATTAAGATTTTTCTGCGTCTGAAAGAATTTATTGATAGTGTCCTTATCAGAATTGTCAAAATCAATTATGTTTTGAAGGTTCTCACATTCCAATCTAGTAGAAGAGACGCAGTTAACATTATTACTATTGTTCCAGTCTTTTAACTTAATCTTAGCATTATTTAATAACTGCTTCAATTTAAATTGAGCAGTACCATTAGCAGAGAAATTTGTGAAAGAACTTTGAACAACAGCTTTGTAATCTTTATCTAAAGCCCACCCATTTTTATATCTAAAAGGGAAATTGGGATTAGCATCAAAAAACACTTGAATGGGGGTGTGATCACTGGTAGCTTGAGGGAGAGTCTGATAGGAAAAATAGGGAAATAAATCAGTGAAAGAGTGATTAATTAGCACTCTATCTAACTTACAATAAATATTTCTATATTCCCTAGATTTCCAAGTATATTTCTTACCTTTCAACTTTGGTTCAATTAAACCAGTTTTGTAAATGAAACTAGAGAAATTCTCTAACTTATGAAAAGGGATATAATTACCCCCTCTCTTCTCAGAGGCCCTAATAATAGTGTTAAAATCACCCAAAATAATCCAAGGAGAGTTAATAGTATTGTTTAAAAGCTCTAGGTGATTCCAGAGAATTAATCTATCCTTCTCAATATTGTAGGCATAAACAAATGTAACATTAATAGATAAACACCTTTATTCTTAAAACTGCAATGAATATATTGGGGATTGATAAAGTGTTTAGTTAAATCCCAAACAGACTTGTCCCGGATGACAATAATCCTACCTTTGTCATCAGTAATATTATTATCAGTGATACCCCAATTAGTTGTATATCTGCTATGAAAATCACTAATACTAGTATTACCCATCTTATGTTCCAATATACCAACTATGCTTGGTTTATTAGAAGCAACAAGATTGGTAAAATCTAATTTTCTTTCAGGGGAATTAAAACCCCTTACATTCTAGGCAATGATATTCATTGATAATATATATATAAATATATATATATATAATATAAAGGATATTATAAAGTATATTGCCCATGTCCTGACACTTCAGGACTATCCCTATCTTCCATAGATGTTGTATCTTCTGTATCATCAAATACTTCAATATGGTCTGCAGCTTTAATCTTTTTCCTTTTGCATTTTTTTGACTTGATATTCAAATGATCTTCCCAGTCTGATTCGTTACTATGTATTTTTCTTTGAATGTTTTACTGGAAGAGATATTACCATCTTTATTGCCTATTATTTCTTGCATACTCTTCTGTTTTGCTTTTCTCTTCCTTTTAATGTTTGTAGGGGAAGATGAAGTGGTTAAGAAATGAGCATCTTCTTCAATAATTTTATCATTGTTGCTGCTCGAGACTTGGTTCAGCCCTAAATTTTCAAGATAGGTTGATTTAGGATTTAATTCCTTACCCTTCTGAGATTTGTTTGTAATAATGCTTGGATCTGTTTATGAGGGAGGCTGATCCATGAACTGTGTAAATTTATTCCCTGAGTTTTCTTTCTTGTTTGACTGATCTTCATTGTTTTGTTTGCCATTTTACAATTCAGACACAGCGGAGAATGCATTTTTCTGTGTTGTGTCTTTGGCTAAATCAACATATTCGATTGTGTTCTGATTTCGGGCGTCTTTAGTATAAAGATCTGGTTTATCACCAGGCTCATTTAATCCTTTATTTTCAACTTTTTTGAGATTTTCAAACAAACCAATTTTCTCAGAAATTTTACCTTGATCATTCTGTAAGTTTTCCGCAGGAGGATTGATATCCATTTGCATAGTTTGAACATTTTCAAAGGGTTCTTTTCCTACTGCAACGTTATATTCTTGAGAAGTTGCGTCATTTCTTGAAACTGAAGTAAAAATGGTCGGATCTTGATTTTCAGAATTATCATTAGCAGCCATATCTTTTTGGGGAAACTTCTCTTGCCAAACTTGTTTTGTAGGACATTTTCTATAATATGCCCGAAACAAACACATTTCGAACATCTAGGAGGTATTTCTTCATATATAATAAGCTGAGTGATTGCCTCCCCATCATGAAGAGTAATGTGGGATTCATTTGGAAGATCTGAATCTGCTTTAATCTCAACAAGTATTCGTGCATAACCAAGTCTTGTTTCCTTAGCTGTAGGCTCATCTACTTCAACGGAATACCCACCAAACTAGCTATTGCACTGAATATTTCTTTATCCAAGAGTTGATGGTTTAACTACGGTAAACGGATCCAAACTGGCATAGTAGAAATCACATCCTTGTCAAGAATCAAATTCTCATTCCATTTCTTTAGGATAATTAATTTTCCACCAATAAAGAAAGGCCCACCACCCACAACATTTTCACAGTCAGAACTATTAGCAAATCTAATAATGAAAAATCCATTGTCCCTTGTAAAGATTTCAAAGTAACCTGTAGGGCACCATGTTTTCTCTACAAAATTTCTGAAATGATAGTAATAGGGTCTTGGTCCCACCACATATGCAACTATAGAATTACTCCACTTTGCAATGGTTCTCTTATTATCTTCTTCTTTCACAACAATTATCTTCTTATCTCCAATCTTTATTGGAGAAATAGATTCAATCGAAATTAGGAGATATACCACCATTTCTGACCATGTTTGCCCATGTTGATGACGGTCTATTAACCTTTTGAGAAGCATGAATTTCTGGACCACTATAGTTGAATGGTTTATTCCATAATGGATTCCTGATACGATTCTGATCATATTTGTTCTTGCTATTTTGAGCCTGTACTTTCTGATTTTGCCCTGAATTCTTAGAAGAATTATTCGGAATATAAGCCTTCCCATTAAAATTGAGAATAAAGGGGTTTCTTTTTTTGGGTTTGATGGTTTGAAACCCCTCTGAATCCACATCAGGTAGTTTATCTTTAGGATTGACAGAGGAGGGGATAGGATTAGGGTTAGAATTAGAGGGTTGAGAGGAAGAAGCCCACAAATTCTGACTAGAAAGGAGGAAGCCATTAAAGGAGGATCTTCGAGCTATTTGCACAGATGTTCAAAGTTTTCCATAATCGCCTCTTTGGCTATGTGTAAATATAATAACAATACATCTTTGGATTGTAGCAACTAATTATAATTGCATGTGAATAAGAAAACTAATATTCAGCATGCTTGATTATTTGTTGGAGTGAAAATGATTATTTGTTAAACCAAATATGAAAATGACACTGGTTGAGGTGTTTGCTTATGATATAATGTTCAGATTACAGGAACTATTCATTTATAGTTCTTTAGTGTACTTTGTCCATGCAAAAAATACATAGGTCATAGCTGATTAGTTAAAAAACGCACGTGAATTATTTAATATTATTTTAAGTCAGTGTACGTTGTATTATGCAGTGTTTTAAAGACCCAACCCAAACCCCGGTTTGACGGTAGTTAATCTTCGACCTTGGAGCGTCACGGTTTTAAAATTGAAATAACCTTGTGTGTGCACAGACCCGCGATTTAAGCTCAAAACCATATAAAAACCTCTGGTCCGACCTCTTTGAACTTTGCGGTTCTTCAAATTTACAAAATATTAATTGCTTCACTCTTTATTTTTTACTATAATAAAATTAATAAATAATTTAATAGCATTTATCATTAAATTTGAATGGCATAATTCATTTTTATGTAAATTTTACGAACTGTTATTGAACTAATCCTTTTTCACTGTACAAAATTATTAAATTTACAACTTTGTTATGATAATTCATTATATAATTATTTCAATTAAGTAGTTTGGACATTGTTGTTTGTCATAATTAGTTAAATTGTATCTATATTTAAGGTAATTTTACGTTGAAAAATGGACATAAACTATCAGTGCAGATCTCACGGTCTAATTGGTTTAACCACGAAAACCTTGGATCTTTCACTACCACCGGTTCGGTCTTCACAACCAGGTATTACATATGTCATATAATAAAATCAATTTTTCCTGCAATGATATAGCTCACTTTTTTATGAAGGCATGCATAGTATTTATATTTCAATACTTACGTGAGTATATTTGTTGAAGGCTTCCTTTTTCTTGGTACGGGTTAATGTAAAACGGCTACCGGGTACTATCAATCATGCTTGCACCAGGTTATTACTAGGATGTAATGTTCAAGAATTTTTTTTTGGGGTAAATATAGGACACTAAGGAGAACATGGTTGGAGTCATATACATACATACATACATATATATACGTATAAATATATACATATATATACACACACATGATCTTTTTCCGATCTTTATGCTAGAAGCCTAGAACAGTGCTGCCTATACTGATAAGTTATTATAATACGGTGTAAAGTCTTTTGACCATGTGCAGTACACTATCTACTGGCTGAATATATATAAAAATCAGTGTAAACAATATTTCTGCATGCATTTAAACCATATATGAGACCGTAAATTCATATGAATAAAAATTGTTTCCTCCATTTTCTTGGTCAAACAAGTTACAATTTTAAATTAACGGTTATATTTTATTTCATTTGGAGGCAGTAGTTATGGGGATGAATTGTTCTGTCCCAGTCCCTCCGTGTGCCCCGTGTGCCCACCCAATCACAACCCCCTGATTTCCACTTTTTGTAGTTAAGTCCCTCGGTTGTTGTGGGACTTAATCGCAAAAGGTGGAAATCAAGGAAATCTAGGTCGTTGGGCACACAGGAACAGGGGGATGGGTACAGAAGAATTGGTGGGAGGCAGCAGTTATGTAACTTCATTTGGAGGTAGTAGTTATGCGAGAAGTTACAACATCATAAACCCCTATAAATACTATACAGTACTTGATTTGCCTACTCCATCATTTCACGTCAAAACCCTCTCTTCCTTGCTCCGACTTTTTACCTTCCAAATAACAATCCATGGGTGAAATTTATCAACAATTATCAACATTAATACATGGCACAAATTGGGTTCACATCAAAGTTTGGGTTGGACGCCTATGGCATTCAGTCAAGCAGGAAAGCAAAGAAGCATATTGTCTCAACTTATAGCTTTTGGATGCTCAGGTTTTAATCCCTCCACTATATGCTAGCATTTTTTCATTGCAGACCTATTCACCTATACATATATGCTGCATTGACATTGTTCAGGGAAACCAGAAGCTAGCTTTGGTTCCAAAACCACTGATGCAAAAATATGAGCAAATCTTCACTGAACACCATTTGTATGGAATAGAAACGTTCAACATCATCAACTCTGATATCAACTACTGTGTAGTGGACGAAGACTTAACTGTGTTCATCCGCTCTAATACAGTTGTCAGGAAAATAGAACAACCTGATGCTTCAATTCCACGATACAAATTCTCTATAGTCAATGAAGATATACTAGCAAGTAGAGTTGGCAAAACAGGCCCCCTGACCGGTATGCAATAAAAAATTCAATATAATGTACATATAGTAAATTATTATTTCCTATTTTTAATTACTCTTTCTTGCTCTGATCCTAGATATATCGGGTATTCTTCGAGGTATCACAAACATAACTCATTTGACTACTAATAAAGGTTTTCCTACCATCAAAAGAGATTTGCAGATACTTAATGGGAGGTAACCTTACTTTATTGTACATCATGCTACTCTAGCATATCTCCAACCCAAACCTTTGCAGCTTTGTTGGACAAGGAAAGTTGATTGTCACAACTTTATGGTCAGATAAAGCTAAATTAATTGATGAATCTGTGGCCGACATAAAGGACCATCCTATTACCGTGGTGGTTACATCAACTGTCATTAAATTATATCGAGGTATCACGTTTGCCATAAAATTACTGCTTACTTCCTTGATCTTAACTATGATGTTTTTTTTCTACAGGTGAGTTCTCATTCAACTCGACTAATGCTACAAAGGTTTACATAAACATTGATGAGTCACAAATAAACGGGTCAATTTCGAGTCAACCCGCTCTGACCCGTTTAATAAATGCGTTGACACGACCCGACCCGCGAACCTGTTTCTGACCCGTCATAACCCGTTTAATATAAAACATATTTTTATTACTCTACAATCTACGAAACATAAGCTCGGCTCAGTCCACTACCCATTTGCCGCTTCACCCTAATTCACCAATTACCAAGCCGCCACTCATTCAGTCATTATAATTTCTGCAGTTCTACCTCTTCACTGGTTCACTCCTTCACGTTTTCATGTTTATTCCCACATTAACAACTTTTTACATTTTTATTCTCATCTTAGCTTGCAACAAGTGAATGACGACAACACCCTTCTTTCATGTTTACATTTTTTTATAAAAATATTTTTCTTAACGGGTTACATGAATCAAACCCGAAACTCGCTCGATTATAAATAGGTCAACCCGAAACCGACCCGTTTAAAAAAGGGGTTAAGCTGACACGACTAGAACTCAACCCGAACACGACTTGACCCGACCCGAACCCGTCCCAACCCGACTCATTGAGCCACAAAGCAAGGTGCTGCTCACATGGTAGTACTTTTATTTATTATATCCTCACTGTTGCAACTTTGGTAACATATCTCATAACAAATAAAAAATATGCAGGAAACTCACCTCCGGACTGGAGAATAACGATGTGCAATTCATTTCTTCTTCATCGTCTATTGTTCCTGCCTGCCAAATCATATCAGAAGTTCTTCTTGCCATAAGAAACTCAACCTCATCCGTATATAACTTATTATATTCGCTTACTATATCATTATTTATTTTCCTATTCTTAAGTTGTCATTTAATTATCAAGGTGCAAGATATTCATTTGCAGCAACAATAACGAATGTAAATATCACAGCGGGATGGTTCTATGCTTCATGTCCAAATTGCAAGAAAACGCTAAAGGATGTGGATAAGCATTTTTTTTCTGCCCAAATTGCTGTAAAATAATAAATTACCCTACTAATCGTTTTTAATTAGACATGGACGTTTTCGACTGTACTGCTTCAACAACTATTGTTGCTTTTGAAAAAGAGGCTGAAGGGTTGGTTAACCACTTGGTTGACTACATGGTGGGACTTGGTGATGGGCAGGTTGGTAAAAAATTTGACTCACTATGCGGTGCACAAGCTGTGATAGAAATAAGAACAACCGACTTTGACATTTCTAATACAAAGGGAAATTTGACTGCTGCAAAGTTTGTGTTGGTGAAACAGGAAATCTCACAAGTGGAAGTTCTAATAAAACAGGAAGACATCAGCAGCTACACTTCCTCTACTACTTCCGATCACAAGATATCCGCGGCGAGAAAGGGTTAAAAAATTGCTACCGATGAAGACATTGACAAAGAAGCCAAACTGTTGGAGAAAACAAGTGGGGTAGAAGGAACAAAAAAACTAACGGCATTCTTATCAACGGATCAGATGATTCTAAAAACAATATTTCAAAAACTGCTGAATTAAAAATCGGTCGTAAAAGGAGAACTAATGCTTGAATTTAACCTCAATGTCTACTGAAAAGTACCTACTTTTACATGTTCCCTACTATATGTCACGTCTTTTCATTTTATTCATGTACTTATGTACTTTGTTTTATCTTTCTACTGTGAATATGTACTATTTTCTTTGTTTGTAATCAATGTATAGTTGTATGCTATATGCTTCTTTTCTTTGATCTCTTTTCAGCACTTTTTGCATGTATGTTGCGTATTTTAACTTCTTGTCTATTTGCTGAATTGTTCTTACGTTTACTCATCATCATCAGGTTGTGCTCTTTTTCATAACACTTATACCAATTTACATAAACATAAACATTACAAATTTCACTTTATACCAAAGTAGTTGAGTGCAATTTACCAAAGTTTAGCCGTGTAACTTATATTGACTTGGATGTATGTACAAAAAAACTTATAAAAATATATTTCAAGAAAGCATTAAAAACTTAAGATGACATAACTAATGAATTTGGAACCAAACTAACTTATTTAAATTTAAAGTGTTATAAGTTAACTAACGAATTTTTAACCAAATTCTATTATTACACTTTAAATTCATAGACACTTTAAAAAGGAAAAGAGGCAAATTAGACTGCATTGAATTTGACTTATGTTAATTAACTAAAACAACACAATAATAATAGGAAGAATGTATTAGCGGAGGATTTTAAACCATATCATTAAACAAATATTTGCTCAATTGGTACATCAGCCAAAAAATAATGGAATATGACACTACCCGTAAGCGTAGCCCATACCCACTTTACAACAGACTAATTTTGTCATAATCATATATCATTTCCTTCCCTAGACCATCTACTCTAACCTATGTTTACATGATTAATTCAAGAGTCAACTCTTTTCATGTCAAACCAACCACTACAACAAACAACAAAGTCCAACTCCATTTCGTTTTGCTTTTACACCTACATTCATTACATGCCCGTGTGCGAAGCACGGGTTCACAACTAGTTTCATTGATTTTAGCTTATTTTGGCAAATCGGTGAGTGATTTACATCTCTCACATAAATGCAATGAAGTATATGAGTGTTTGTGCATGTATCTCATCAAATTCAAGTGTTTCACTATACATTTACACCATTATATGTCCATTTTCATATGACTCACTCTATGATCTAATTTAGCGAGATTTACCCGTTAATATCATGTCATTTCACATGTTTATGTTAGTTAGATCTCTCATTTTGATCATATGTTCAATTTAATGGTTTTAGGTGATATTTACATCATTTTTGTGGAAATTTTCATATTCATGTTATTAGCAATGTTATGACATGTTTATGATTGAGTTTGATGACTTTGGTTGAGTCGGTTTCGTCGGATTCGTCATTTGACAAAGTTTTGGTCGAAATCGAAGTAGAATTGGAGATGTACAGGAAGTGGATTGGGTCGGCCATAAGTGGGTCGGGTCGGTCTCAAATCCTATAGTGGAGAACAAGTCAGAACGGGTTGGTCACTGGAGCTGGTCGGGTCGGGGAATGTTTGGTCGGGTCGGTCTATTCAAGATGAGTCGGGTCAGTTCAGAAGTTGAGGTGATGAAGGGGTGACCGGATCGGGTCGGTCATGTTGGTGATCGGATCGGGTCGGTCATGTTGATATAGCCGGATTGGGTCGGTCATGTTCCAGAAGGGGGTGACTGGATCGGGTCGGTCAAGTTTGAAATCAGGAAGGGACTGGGTCGGGTCGGCCTAGTCTGGCTTGGGGCGGTCTGAAGGGGCTGATCGGTCATGTTTTTAGCATTACTTTTAAACGCTGTGGTCGATAGTGATGATGCTAAGGTTTGTTTCCAATAGGGTCATTTTCTGAAAAAGTATGTTTTTCGGGTACAACTAGGATATGAAGAAAAGAGCTTGAAAAAATATTTTTCGGGGGCAACACCCCGAACCCTAGCCGCAGCACAGTGATGTAATTGGCTCGGTGATGGTGTAACTTTGAGAAGAATTCAATAGGAATATTCAAAGTGTTAGAAGGTGTTCGTTGATCTGTATAGAACATCGAATGAGTTGACAACTCAAAGGTCGTGATTTAGTGATAATGGTTGCTCGAGAAGGTTGGTTGAGCTATGAAAATTCGTCAAGTTGGATGACTAGAGATGAGAAGGCCGAGAGATTATCGTTGTCGTAACTTCTAGCAGGCTCAAAGCAGGGGTATGATGGGGATACGCAAAAGACCAGTTGTAGGTCGAGTACCCTGGGTATCGTTGAAAGGCCTAGTTGTCAAGTTTGGACATACATACGTATCGTTGAAAGGCGTATGGAGGTTATGCTAGAACTGGATTTACCATTAGCCCTTGACATATGGCAAGGTTGACCGTCATACGATTGATGATGGTTTCAATGCAGGATTGGCGGTGATAGCCAGAGTCAGTCATGGATGACTGGTTGTTCTGCTTGTACTGTCTCATATAGGTTGTCCAACGTCGAAGGAGATGTTCCTTGGGTGCTTATTTGATATTGGTTTAGGCCTTTGGGGCTTGTGCTTGAGGGATATTAATTTCGATTAGGATGGTTTACATGAGATACATATAATTTGGATGTTTTGAGTGTTTTACCATGATTGAATGGGTGTTCTGGTTTCCATGGATGAATGGTTGAATTGTTTAAAGTAAAGGCTATCACTGTCCGATGTGGGGAAGATAAGGTTGATTTCTTCTATGGTGTTGTGGGTAGATTAGTATGTTTATCTATCCCTTCTCATATACTTTACTGTTGAAGTTTGTTAGCTGTTTTATCGCTCACTAAGACTGTTGTCTGACTCAAGGTTTTATGTCTCCTCTTATTACCTTGGGATGTTCATCCTGTTGTGGATGGGTAGACTAAGTAGTAGGTTACAAGTGATTAGTGAGGACGATGCTACTGTGCGGAGGCGAGCAGGAGGCTGGCGTACGGGTTTTATTAATATCTAGTATTTCTGTTTCCACTGTTTGAGTGCTCTATGAGTGTTGTAGTAAGGACTTATGTTCAAAATTTGGTATCAGTTGGATAACCTTTCATGATGTTGAGAAAGTTTTCAAAAGTTTGCTATATGATGCCTCATTACTATTACCTTTTGTATATGTTCTATTATATTTTATCCTTGCGCTGTGAGTTCTACGACATGTTTCGATGTTGTTTAGCTACTCTCATAATCGTCCATAGTTGCTCGGCACACCCTTCAGTGCATTATTCCTCTTGTTTAGTGCAGGGGTTATGGGCGGTCATCGCATAACTACTTTTATTTAGTTAACAATGGGGTTAATAATTATTTTAATTAAGCTGATTATCTTTTTAAATGAACCTCATTTAAAGAAATCGAGTTATGATGAGTTTCTACTTGAACTTAGAAAAGGGATTTTACAGAGATTGATGATAAATCCAAATGTGACCAACAAAGGTTATAAAAAGGATTTAAATCAAATATGAAAGGTTTAAATGGGTATTACTTAATGATTTAATTCAGTAAAGGAATGAGTTTGAAAGAAGTTTCCACACTAATTGGTAAATGTACTTTTTAATAAAAGATTTTGTAAATGATTGTATTTAAAGAGGTTTTAAGTCAATAGATAGTTTAAGAATAGATGTTTTGCTTGACATTCAAATCAAGTAAAAAGAATCAAGATAAAAAGGAGATTTGCTAGAATGCAAGGAAAGATGTTTTAAAAGGATTTTATTTAATCCAAGTTTATAAACTAAATTATAAATGAGGTTTTTAAGATAGGGCGATAATTTTAAATTCGACGTTTTTTAAGTATCGAAGTAAGTGAACATGTGGTTAATTGAAAGGTGTAATTGGAGTTTTTAATCGAAGAATCCAAATTAATTTTTATAATAAATATTAAATGATTTTGGCAAAGAATTTGGTAAATGGGTTATTATAACCCAAATGGTAAATGGAATTGTATGAAGATATTTTTGAGCGAAAGGTAAATGTTCTAGTAAACAATTTTGCTTAATTAACGAATTAAGTAAAAATGATCGTAATTAATGGAGATTCTAAAAAAAGGATATGGTTTATAAAACCATATTTTAAATAAAATAGAAAATGATATATGGTTGGTATTATTAATAATATCAGTGTTGAGTTACAAACTCGTATCTGCCTTAAGATAAGAATGTTATCGATTAAGGTCTGAGAGGTAAATAAAATACCTCAACTTAAACATATTCACTATTATTGAGGGATATATTAGTTTGTAATGGTAAGGAATGGTTTTGAAAATGAACTTATTAGAAGAAGTAAGTAAAGGACTGAAATCTTTAAAGATGAAATAAGAAGTATATTGGTTTGAAACAGAAATGAATGTTGAAAATTAAATTGATGTTTACATAAGCAGTATTGTTAAATCGAAAGGTTTGAAGTTAAAAGGTTTTTTCAAGAGTTACATAACAAACGATGTGACATATGACACTGTTAAACCCATACGAGATTGGAAATTAAACTTATACCACTTGGTCAAGTAAATAAAATAATATCTCCAAAGTAAAGGAAATAAAAAGGGGGTTTGAGAATATAAATCAATATTACCAAAATAAGGAAGTATAAACGGGATTGTGAAATATAGTGATGTTTTCTTAGTAAAGTAATATAAAGGAAGATTTTGGAATACATCTATTATGAAGGGTATAAGATATTGTTTAGTTTTGATTCTCGGGAAAAAGGAGAATAAGAGATTATAGTGGCTTTGAAATTGAATTGGATTTTGGGAAATGTAATTATAAATCCCATAAGTGAATTATAAATTTTATTTGATGAAGTTTTAAGTTAAAAGAAACCGCTTAGAGTTCTATAATAAAGTATTTGAAATGGAATTGGATTCCTGGACGATTTTTGTGGATAAATGTATGATAAAGTATTTCTTGAGGATCACATGCATTGATTTTTTACAAATATACCAAGTCTGGTGGTGGAGGAGACATCTTCTCTTTGCTTAACACCAAGAGTATATTTGTGGACGTCAACTAGTGGATTGATGGATCTGACGATGTGGCATTCAAAGTAAATGGTGATGTGATGTTCTAAAAAGTAATCGTGGACTCAAGCCTCATTAAAAGGGAAATGACAGAATCGGGTTGGCAACATGACTATGTGGGTCATTCCCATTAGGGTATATTGTCACTATCTAGAGAAAATTCATTTTGTTCTTCTATCACTTCTGTATCTCTCGGGAAACGGTCATGTCGGCTCCGATTGTTGATGACAATATATTCGATACACTCAAGTTGAATGATGGTCGGTCATATGTGACCAGGTTGTAAGATTTTCTTGCTGAACCCTAGTGTATTTTCTCCAGATGTACACTATCGGAAGATGGTCCCATACCTTGTCATTGTTGGAATCCATTCTCCAATAAAAGCCCTGTGGTTTTTGATTATATACTAAGTATTTAGAGCGTGAGATGCAAGAGTTCTGCTAGATGGTTATTTATTTGTGGTTTGATAGACATTACTATAATATCACCGGATTTTGATATTTAAAAAATATTTTGGGTTATCGCAAGGTAAAAACTGTCTATGTTTATGTGTGGATTGATCTTATGATTAATATTTTCTTTCAATGGGTCTTCTAAAGTTAAACAAGCTGTTTGCGTTGTAAATTTATCGCTGAAAGTATCCAAATGATCCGGGTTGATTTTGCTTTGCTTCAAATATACTCTGGTCAGGCCGAGTATATTATCAGGTTAGCTTTTGCTTGGAGCTTTAGGAGAGAAGTTGGAATCGAGACATAATTCTATATTTTTTAGTAATTTATTATTCCGCTGTGTGTGTTATAATGAAATGAATGTATACTCTGATTGTAACTCAAATATATATATATATATATACAGGTTCTTTTTGTATTAAGAATTTTGATATATTATATTTTATTCGTTCAACTGTAGACTATGATCTTCGTATTCTTCTATTCTAAAATTTCTTTCTTTCTTTTCTCACCCTCTTACTCTTTCTGTTAACGATCTGGGTTTTCGATACTTGGATTTCTGGTTAGTAATACAGGATTATGTATTATTATCGAAAATTCGAGCGTCGAATTTTTCCGAGCCGTTACATTATTCAAACAAGAGTGAGCATTACATTTAAATAGGATCAATTCGCTATAAGACTATAATTGGTATCAATCTTAACAAATATATATATATATATATATATATATATATATATATATATATATAACCCAAGTATCAAGTGGCAATAATCCAACAAGCCATTGTAATAGGGATCCGAAACAATGAAGTCAACAATATCAATGAAACACCAATTTGGATTCAATATACCATAGTTAAATATGATCGTAAGATCAAAATATCAATATTTGAATTCAAACAACAAAGTCCACCGAGAACAACAATTTGGATCCGAAAAATCATAATACTGCACATGCAAATAACGCCCCCAAGCTTTGCCAAGTACCATCTATGTATCAATTACTACAATCTGTCTCAATCGAGTAATCTCTACTATGACCTGTGTAACGACCCAGATTTTTTAGCCGTTTTTTTTAAAACATTTAAATTGGTTTTAGATGTTGTATTGGTAATATCAATGATTTTTATAAGGAACTTATTTATTAAAAATGAAGTTTTGAATGAATAATTTATAGTTTAATTTAAAACGAGCTCGTAACGTCGCGGATGTTCGTAATTTAACATTTTGAACTTTAATTGGATATATAGGATCCAGTTTAAGTCGGATTTCTTTGAAACAAGAAATGTTCGGATCCATTTGATAATATTTTTCTAATGGAAGCGAAAAATCGAGGTTTCATCTTATATATTGTAGGCTCAAAATTTCAAATAGTCGCCATGGAATCGTTTACAAACCATAACGGTTTATTTAATATAATAAAATATAGTTTTAAATTTTGACAAAAGTTTTGGGACGTATTTTTTATTTAATTTATAGAATTTTTCTGCAATTTTTAATTTGAGAAATAAATAACTTTTTTGTTAACGTAATTTACACCCTCTATCAACCTTTTTTGGATTCCACAATATAAGATGCAACTTGTCTATTTTAATAATATTTTTATTTTTGTCCGTAACAGTCAGGAATTAGACGGGATTTTTGGAAGTCGGTACCACATTACCTTTAACCAATATGTACCCAACATAATAATAACCTTACACAATAACATTACCTGGAACTGTGGTTAATCCCCAAATCCCATGGACGTATTTGGGTGGATGTATCAACAAAACCGCTTATCCTGAATTAATAAAGTAAGAAATGGCTCATGAAAAATCCACAAAACTTAAACCATGATAATAGTCAATACACCCACGCAGGTTTATATATGCAAACATGCCCAACTATACTGCGTAAGGGAAATATTGGGCACATACCTATGAAATTTTATGAACTCACATGCAATTAAACGAGCAGAGACCAATTATTATACAAAAACATACAGCGTGTACTCTGAGATTTCCAAGCCGTGTTCCCCAAGTTGTTGCGAACCGTTCCCACCAAGATCTTTGCTTCGTGCGTGCCAAGCGATCATTACCGTGGTAGCCAAGCTATTTACTTTTAAATACTGTTCAATCTCCTCCTTATTTCTATTTCCCATACCAAACATAATCTGAAAATGAATCTTCATAATTTCATTAAAAATAGGAAACTCAACCAAAAATTAATGGTTTTGAATTCGTTTGAATCGTTAGTGAGAGAGCTTCGGCCCGGTAGCCATATCGATCAGCTCGATTAAGAAGACCAGAATGTGTTTTTTTACAGCGCCCATGAGTTTGACCATCGAAGGAAAATGGAGCTTAAATTCATGAAAATGGTAGCGTATTTGGTTTTATAGGGTAAAACCGCACCTAGTGTGCTGATTTGAGGAGGACCGGTGACACATTGGGTTGACTAAGGCACTGTAGCAGTGCGTGAGGAGGAAAACTCAGACCTGAGTAGATTTCTGTGCACTGTTTCAAATGGAGGAGGGACGATACAGGTTCTTTTTTTGTGTGATGGCTTGGTTTCAAAAATGATGGGGTGTTGGCCGGATAGAAGAAGGTAACAGGGAGTGAGACGACCCCAAACTTCGTACTGACGGTGGCAAGGGTAATCCGTGGAATATAGCACATAAACAGATAATAGCAGAACAGAAATAAATAAATACACCAGATAATGAACAATAGAATATACTGGATAAGAGTAATCATCAGAGTTACACAGTATACAGGTCATACTTAGTACAAGTACAGTTCAACTATACATATATGTCTACAGCGGAAAACAAACATAATGTACAATAGGAGCTGAACAGCATAAAAAGAGATTAATGATAGAATCCATCTTCAGCTCCAGCTAACCAGAAAGAACCAGCTAAACCTGAATACAAGGCTGCCCGTGTAGAAAAAGGGGCACCCGAGTTTGAAAGTGAAACAAACTACGAGTCAGTCATGGGACTGGTATGAGAAATCTACTCAACACATTCAAAATATGGCTAATCACAGGACCACCCCATTTTCGTGGAACGGGTTTACTCCATCGGATTGCCAGTGCTTTAAAACAAATCTTTCTTTTAAACAATGCAATGCTTTTTATAAAAATGAAGCCATTATAAGACTCAGTTCCCATCACACAATGCAACGCAAACCGGAGGATAGAGTTTTTACCTTATAACGGCCAAAATATGCTTGATACGAATAAAACAAAGGCTTTTGATATTATTGCTAGTGTTTATATGTTTCAAAAACAATTTCAAATCATAACTATCAATCATAGACGACATGAGCGTCCCATGCCACTATGTCGCCAAATATGGATATACAATCAAAATCGCACAGTCACGTATTTGGGAATTGGATTTCCGTCATGAACCAAGGCAAAAGATAGTCCTTACCGAATTCGAGACTGCCTAGCCCGAGTCTCAGGATCAGAACGCATCGACCCTTGGATCGTCAGGGCCGGTCCACACGGAGTGGATTAAAATGCCTGAACACTACGTTTTCCCGCCCTTTGGGGCGTAAGCGAGCCAACGAATGACTCCATCGGACCCGGATCGTCCGATCTAACCGAGGCGCCTCGCAACAGCAACAACCACATAAGTCAAACTCGTCAGGGCGTGTAAAACCACTGACGCCACCTCTAGCTAGGAGGAAACGCAGGCCCTCCCTGAGGTCATTTCTCCCGTTTCTGGTTCATACCGGGGTGTGAGGCTCGCGATTTCACGTTATACACAAAGCTACGCCACACGGGCGGGGCTTTGATCATCACCACAAGACTTTGCTTTTCAACAAAAGCCCTGATCACTGCATCTTAGCATGCCACACAGGCAATTCACACCGTGCAATTGATGGCTATCAATCACGCAGAATAAATTCCAATGTCAGACACACTGTCCATTTGCAAGTCCGTTCTAGGTCTGAACGAAACCGGAGGCACTATATACCTCGCAAACCCATCGATCACCACGTACGTCTGGACGATCACCACTCATCATCCATATTTCGGGATGCCTCCCAATCAGGACCTCGGTTACCCTCCAAACGAGGTGAAGATCTCTGGTCTTCGACCATCGTCTTCATCTTCAATTCCTTATCGTCGATTCAGTTATTCAGAATGGGATGAACCCGGTCTTTCTGAGCAACTCGCGTATATAATAAATAAGTGCAACACTAACATACACAAGCATCATTTCAATTCATTAGTCACTAACCGTCAATTAGTAAGAGAACGATTTCCCAAATATTAACACCAAAGGCCGAAACCAACATCAGATCAACACCCAGGAAACCATTCGACTTAGCCAACCTTAAGTTAATTTCTAAATCACATCCATATCATTTATAATATTTTATAATGATTTATCGCTATTTTTATTTATTTTAAAATAGCCAATTTATTTAAAACGGCGCTTCGGGCCATAACGCGACCGTGGCGCTGTTTTTCTTCAGATTTGATTTACACATATCTAAAAATCTAACCGTTGGATCTTCACAAAATTTACATCATTAGAAAGATATTTCCAAAACGAATCCAACGGTTTCAGTTTCGGGAAAATCCGACGGTCGGATCTCCCGGTACAATCGTTTGAAGTTTCGATTTCAAAATACGAACTGCAGCGTCGTTATTCGATTAATTATAAATATATTTATATATATATAAATATAATCGTTTCTGGCGCTGTTTTTCTTCAGATTTGAATTAAACATTCCAGACAATCCAACCGTTGGATTTTTACAAAGTTGATGCCGTCGGAAAGATTTTTCCAAAGCGAACCCAACGGTTGCGATTTCAGGAAAATCCGATGGTCGGATCTCCCGGTATAATCGTTTGAAATCACGATTTCAAAATACGGACTACAGCGCCGTTATTCAATATATTTTAATAAATATATCGATTCTTCGATTTCAAAGCTATATTCTTTTCATACATTTGATAAAAATGATATTTTTATCTAACTGTCTTCTATTTCAACACTTCACTATATTTAACAATTCATGTATATAATAAAAATGTGATTTTTATTGTAAAACAATTCATTCCAAAACACTATTATTTTATATAGTTCATATAGGTAATAAAAATAGGATTTTTATTACAAAACAATTTCTTTCAAAACGAGATTATTTTATATAATTCATATAGACGATAAAAATGTGATTTTTATTATAAAACAATTTATTTCAAAATATGAATACCATTCAACACATGAAATTCAATTCAACGAATGAATATCGATTCAACACATGAAGGTTTTCTATAGTTTATATATATAGATAAAAATGTGATTTTTATATTTAAAACACGAACACCATTCAACACATGAATATCAATTCAACGAATGAATATCGATTCAACACATGAAGGTTTTCTATAGTTTATATATATAGATAAAAATGTGATTTTTATATTTAAAACACGAATACCATTCAACACATGAATTTCAATTCAACGAATGAATATCGATTCAACACACGAAGGTTTTCTATAGTTTATATATATAGATAAAAAATGTGATTTTTATATTTGAAACACGAATACCATTCAACACATGAATTTCAATTCAACGAATGAATATCGATTCAACACATGAAGGTTTTCTATTCAACGACTAAATATAGTTTCAGCAAATGAAAATAATTCAAATACATGAATATTATTCAAAATTTCGGCAGCATAACGGCAGGGTAGTTAAAACCGGGACCGTCCCTAGTACGGCTCCTCGCTCTACCTTAAAACCTCGCGGTTTTTGACAATGGGGATCATGCATCTAGTTCGCACGCAGGCGGCATGTATATATTTATTTCATTTCCTCAAACTAATCCTATGTGGTTTCAACCAAATATTTCTCAACCACAAACGGGTATTTTTCAACCACAATCAATCAATATCAACCACAAACAATTCCAATCAACCATTCGCTATCAATCAATTTTCACACCAATCACAACCAATAAATATCGTCCATGGTTTGTGGAAGAGGGGCGTATATATATATATATATATATATATATATATATATATATAGCAATTCACTTCTATTTCAACACATATATAATTTTTACAACGCATATATAACTTATATCTCGAACGTAC
Source organism: Allium sativum (assembly GCA_030737875.1). Classification (NCBI taxonomy): domain Eukaryota; kingdom Viridiplantae; phylum Streptophyta; class Magnoliopsida; order Asparagales; family Amaryllidaceae; genus Allium; species Allium sativum. Next base: position 349,345,223 of record CM060922.1, on the reverse strand, counting down.
AACTTATACAACGCTTATACATGAGGTGTACAACGCTTATATAACTCATACATCGACTATATAATTTATACATCGTCGTTTTCCATATCGTTTATAAATTAGAAATCTCACATTGGGTTCCACTCCACCAAAAATAGCAGAAGGCTCAGAAAAATATGCGGTCTCTTCTAAAATGTAGAAGACGTCCACACGAGTCCACTGTCTCTTATTTCACTGAATTTTGTCAAGAAACGAAAAAGATATGATTTTTATAGTGAAATCAAAAACCGTAGCGCTTAGAACTGCTATAATATAGTTTATATTAAAATAGCCGCATACCTCTCTGATTTGTTCAAAACTAGGGTTGGGAATTTCGCGAAATCCGTGAAGCTAGAGGATGATCGTCCTTCGCAGCGTCGAAGGGCTAGGAGAGATCTTCGCGTGCGTGGGGGAGTGGGCCAGCTCGGTGGCCCCTGGCGTTCGTGGCGGCGGCCTGAAACGCTTGACTTCGAGCCGCTGGTTCTCGCTGACGGCTGAACGAGGAGGAGCGAGACCAGGTCGGATTTGAAGAGGAGGGAGAGCTGGACAAAAACCCTAACTGGCGGAGGGGCTGAAATTGGATGAGGCGGTCGGAAAGTGAATGGGAACGACGAGAAAGGTTTTCGCCGTCGATCGGCTGTTACGGGGAGAGAGAAAATTAGGTTTTCTTTCTTTTTCTTTTTTTTAAAATATGATTGGCCGGGGGAGTTTTAAAGGGGTTTTCTGACGCGACCACCAATTTAAACTCAACGACTGTCGTCCCTAGCGTTTTACCCCTATTCCGAACACAATGGGATATGTTTCATAGGCCCATTCGATTGTTTCAGTCCGTTTTCCTTCAAATTAAAATATATAACATTCAATATTCAATTTGAACGTACATTTCAATTTGCCAGGGCCACAAACTGATTCGAAAAATTCCAGAAAAATAAACTAGCTATGTTTTGACAATATGGTCCAAACAAAACTAGTTTCGTCGAATTCTGAGACCGTTTGCAAAAAGGCCCATTTCTGGTCGATCCAATTTAACTGTAATTGACCAAAACACGTTTTCCTTTGCCACGCTCACATACTAGCATCAAAAATTATGAAATTTGAAACCTAGCAATAACTTCACATCCCGGATCCAACAAAAGTTGTTTCGTCGAATTCCGAGGTCATTTGCAAAATGGCCAATTTTACGGGCTATATAAATTCCATAGCGACCTTTCTGAAAATTCATTTGGCCATAACTTTTGCTTTCCGCTATGAAAATTCGATTTTTCAGATTCGTTAGAAAGGTATTCACTAACAGATTTAAATATTTCTGGTTTCACTCAAATCCGTTTTGTTTTGCACCCGGTACAGTCCGACAAAGTTTGAATTCAATTTTTGAAACTACAGCGCCATTTCAGGCCTTGTTTATAATTATAATTAATTATATTCGTTTTCAATTGTCGATTCAAACTCACTTTTCATTGCCATTATTTAAAATATTTATTTTAAATATTTAAAATCCATTATTTTAGCCAATTTAAAATTTTTAAATTGGTTCAGATTTTCTGGGTCGTTACAGGGAGGGTCTTGGTCGGGTTCTGGCAACGTCTGGTGGGGGCTGATGATCAGTGGAAGTATCAGATGTTTATTTGTAACCTGGAAATTGAAGTCGCCATGGGTTCTGATGTAAACAAGGATTAAGGACGAGGTTTATTTCGTTAATGACCTGGTTAAGTGGTGATTCTGTTCAATCTCATGAAGAGTGAGAGGCGAGAGATAGTCTTGAAGGTCATGAAATATGTGTACAACGTGGGGGAAGTTTAAACAGTAAGAATATATGTAGGTGGTTTAATTCGAATATATGAAGTATAACATGTTATGGGGACTTGTTGGCCTGGGAAATGCTGTGACGGGAGTTGGTTTGAAGATGAGATGGTATGAAGAAGGAAGCGGTTGCGACAAAGTGGAGAATGGTGATAAGTTCATGTGATTTAATGGACGAAGAGGAACACAGTTATGAAATTGTTTGTGTGTATAATTCATCACGAAGAAGAATGGGATGAATACGTGATTATGCGGCAAATTATTTGTTATAAAGGTAGTTAATAATTTTAAATTATATAATTAACTATAAACGACCTTTAGTTAATTTATAATTTTGTAACCAGTGTATTTCACTCATATGTGAACATAATCGGCCAAAACCGGATACGTTGGAGTCGTAGCGATGAAATCTACATTGTGGCACTAATTCGGTTAAGAACGGAGCTACTGGTATTTCGTGATAAAATTAAACATCTATTTGATTTTAAAATGAAACAAAAGCAGAACCGTCAGCTTCGAACAAGGTGAGTAAACTCACTAAATCTAGCTCGTTTATATTTTTATATAAACTAGCCTTAACTTTTATATAGTAATTTTATACTGTATGATGATTGTTTAAATGAGTAGTTGCTAATTTGGTTGAAATTAGCTGATATAGTTACATATATAGATCATTTATTAAATATAGATATTATTTACCATTATACCTTATATTGAAATGAAACTGATAATATTTGCGTTGACTAACATCTGTGGATGCAGGGAAACAACTTAGAGGAATCTAACTTGATTGCTCAACATTTATACTACTATTTATCATCTATTCTGATATATGTTGTGATATATAATCTGTGACTGATTATGTTGTGTTTAATCTGGCCCTAGAATTTCAGTATGTAAATACCATAAATTATTTTTGAATGTAGAAAAGAAATTTGAGATTTAAAAAGGAAATTTATTTCCAAAATAGAAATTTTAATTTTCGAATAGGATTGAAAGTAGAAACTTGTTTAAATGGGTAAAACAAGAAGTTGATTATAAACGAGGTTTATAAACGTAATAGAATAATTATCTTTTGATAATTGAGGAATTTAAATTCAAATGTGAATTTAAATAAGGAAATTGAGAATCGATTCTAAAAGAAATGATGAAGTCTATTTCGAGGTTCGAAATGTCAACTGAGTTGAGATAAATCCAAATGATTTTAATTAGAACTCGATTATGTCGACTTTTATTAAAATATTTTATTTTATAAGGAATATTCAAGCTTTATTTAGTATGAAACTTTAATCTAAATAAAATAGGTTATGAAGCCAATATTTAAATAAGTTATAAATATAAAAAATAAAATTCTATGCTTTGTGGTAATATAATGTTATTTTAAAAGCAGAATGATTAAATAGAAGGGAATTGTAAAAATCAAATAAAGTTGATTTCAGACAATAGGAAATGTAAAGTTTGTAAATACATTTAAAAAGAAAAAACTGAATTGTTTTATATAAATATAGAAGTGTTATCAACGGTTTTTAGGAACGAAATTTATAAAGTGACTCGTTGACGTTGATTTGAACCTGTAATGGTATTTACAAATATAAATCAAGTTGATTTGATAAAACGGGTCTAGATTCCTATAAAGGAGTGATATTCATAATTGAAAGTAAATAACAATTTGAAATCAATTTTTTGCTAATGGAAGTAATTATAATGAAGTTTGTGTTAACCCGGATAATAGATTTTCCCTAAAGTTCGGAATATTAACCGAATATAGATTATACGAAAGAAAATTGTTTATTAAAATTTGGTTATATCGAATTCATGAAAGTACTTTTTACTTTTTTTATTAAATATTTAATTATTTATTTATAGGTTTAGTTATTTATTTGTTTAATTTAATGAATAAAAGTTATATTTTAAAATATAATATTTTGGAAATAGGGATTATAACTATCGTTATAATCAATGTTCTCCGTAAAGAGAAGTGGATTGTTTAACTGAATCCGAGAGTCCCGTAAGGGATGGTTTATTTGAATATTATGAGCTTTGACTATTTCTAAATTAAGAATGTTGTTCAGTTAAGGTCTGAGAGGTAATTATACCCCAACTCGATTGACTTCACGGTTGCCTAAGAAATGGTTAAGGTTCAGTAGCGAAGATTAGATAGTGATACAGTTAGTTAATAACGGATTAATATAATGAGTTGTCAACGTTCATTTAAATCCAAATAAATGGAATTTGGAAACATTTTTTGAATATAAAGCAGAGATATTTTCTAAGTACAGAAACTGAAATAATTTAATTAATGATAAGTTCAGAAATGGGAGTTGAAAACGTTTTCCAATGTTAATAACGCATATTTTCTAAATATAGAAAATAAGAAATTTGAAGAGATGGAAATATTTTCCGACGTTAAAAACGTATATCTTTTGAAATATGGAAAATAAAAGTTCATAATATTTGGAAATGTTTTCCAAGGATCGGGAAAGACTAAAATGGGTTTTGGGAAATATCTAGAACGATATGAGAAGTTGGGAAATTAATAATTTAATAAGAAATTGATCTAAAGGGGCCTAGTGTTGTTGATGGTTGATCTGCAGGATTCACATTTGGAAATAGGATCGTTGGTTGAATGGATGTTCCTTTGATAGTTAAATCACCGACTATCAAGGTTTGATTTATTTTATACCTCCGTTGTCGATACCGAGAGATCGGGATCAAATTTATTAACTGAAACCACTCTATATGGGCATAAGCGTTACGAAACAACTTAGGCTGAAGATGATTGAAGACGGATGTTGACACTAAAAAGTGGTCATCAATGGCCAAAAGTCGAATTTGAGCGTGATTTATGAAGAAATATCTGAAAAAGCAAAAAAAGGAAGAAAAAGCAAGACAACGGCATTTTTATAGTGGTTCGGCGTTAACGAGCCTATATCCACTTTATAATTTCACAATAATATCATAAAGTCGGAGATACAATAAATGAGATCGTCATGATCTCCATTACATAGTCATTTTTGATGAATATAGCAAGTATTTTTGAGGTGAAAGTGGTAGGTAGCCATGGTTGAGTCATGCGTGGGCCAAAGAGTTAGGCTCTAATCTGAGCCGAAGAAGATCCTCTCTTTGTTGTATTTCTTGGTGTATTTATAGGCTGTAGGCTTCAACAATTCGAGGTTCCATGTATCAGTTGATCCATGTGAATAGCAGATGATGGAGCTAAGTATTGATTACATGGAGAGGTCCCCTCCAATATGTGGCAGCATAAGTATAGCTTGATCCAAGTTTATATGCTTTGGAATAGGTAGTTGGACCAAGTAACTAGGCTATGAAATAGATCTCATGACCAAGTCGTCGTTGTAGTGTAAGCTGATCTGAAGACTGTCTAGTCCATGTCTTCTGGACTGAAGTGCTTCTATCCAAGAGCCCTTGAGTCAAGGAGCCTCAAGCCAAGAATGTCCGGGCTGTCCAAGTCCATGCTCGAGTCCTGAGCGATCCTGTGATGGGTCCATTGGTTGACAGCCTTGCCAAAAGGCAGGTCAACACTTTGCCCCCCAAAGTGCATCGTGTGGCAAACGAGATGTAATTTGAATAAGTTAAGTTGCATCTCTTTGGAATTTCATTCATCTTCAAGAAAGCATTGTTGAATTGTCATGTCTTTGGGAGTAGTCCTGAAGCTTGGATTCTTTTTTCTTTTATGGCTCGTCGAGTCAAAAGGTCTATCATCATAAGTCAAGATGGGCCGCTTGTTTCTGCACATGGTCGTTCATAAAGAGTCTTCTCCAAATGGTGTCATCTTCTTATGCAAGTCGAGAGCATGGTCAAGTGTAAGGTTAAGTCAGACCATTAGTCATACACAAGTCAGTGCATGGTTTGGTTATCCAAGTCATGAGATAATGTAGAAAAATAGAAATGGTATGTTAATTTGACATCACATGTGGGTTTTTACTTCCCGAATCATTGGAATAGTAGGCTAGGAATCCATGATCGCACCATATCTTACCAATATAAAGCCAGAAATCACGATCACTTCGGGTCGTATTAACAGAAGACTAGAAATCCATGGTCACGTCAAACCACATTTAGAGAAATCCACGATCGTCCTAGATTGTTTTAATGGTCCAATGATCACGTAAGAGCCAGGGCAAGATGTTGTTGAAATCATGTGAGTCAATGTCTATATGATTGTCAAAATCATAAGGCATTAGAAAAGTTAGTCTCGCTCAAATATACTTGCGATTTGATTCTTCAATGTCATGTCTAAGTCATAAACTGTCTCGCTTGAATAAGTAAGCCATGTCATGTCGAACTCATAAGCAGTCTCGCTTGAATGAGTAAGTCAAGTCCCATCGAACTCATAAGCTGTCCCATTTAAATAAGTAAGCCAAGTCATGTCGAACTTATAATAGTCTCGCTTGAATGAGTAAGCCAAGTCATGTCGAACTCATAAGTAGTCTCGCTTGGATGAGTAAGACAAGTCTTATCGAACTCATAAGCTGTCTCTCTTAGATGATTAAGACAAGTCATGTCATGATCCGAAGGTATAGTATATATCCTTTGAATCATGTGTCAAGTCAAAGATGCATTCAAAGTCAGTCTATAGCTGACGCTCATTCCTATATCGTCGATGGGTGATAAATGAAGCATGTGCTCATGCCTTCGGCGTCAGTGGGGTCGAACTAAGACAGTCGGACTTCCAGTCCTTTAGCCTTTATACTCTTCGTCGTTGTTTCAGGTTAGAGTAGTAGGTTTGTCGATCTTAGCCAACCCAAGTCACTTTATACTCTCTCCCGAGTCAGCGAGAGTTAAAGCTGAACACACAAACAGTCGAATCTCATTTGCCTAGGCATTGTTCCTTCACTTTAGTCAGAAAATGAGGATCGTCTCATTAAGCGCCAATGAACTTAGTTACTCTTATCATTCGAGCCAGTTAGGTCAATCCCATTTGTTTATGTTTCATCGTAGTCCAAAATAGTAATCATACTCTTGTTGACTTTGTTCTCAATGCTCAGTTCCATTGAGGTCATCATTTTTTGCTGTAGTTTGGGATCTTGCAAAAGTTTAAGAAGTTGAAAATTGTGCATAGAGTAGTCAAGTAGTAGATTCATGTTTTTCATGGCTCGCACTCTTCATCCCTAGTCATTGGGGGCTTTACTGATTTGTGGACTTCATATCCATGTCTTCTAAGGATTCATATTTCCTCATCATGTCGTGACTTAGATTTGGATGCAAAATGATTTGTCGGTATTCAACCCTTGCTGGTTTCTGCTCTCCCATCCAAGCTCTGAGGATCGAAGTTGGTCTACGAGAGGTCAGACTATAGTCACTTGGAATGCTCTCATTTTTCCCCTTCCAATTGGGAAGTAGATTGGGATCGGTCAATGGATGGTCACTCTGCACCCCTTTCGTGGTCCACATGCGGCATATAGGCATGTGTGTCGATTCTAGATATCACTCTCAAGGACCTCTATCTATTGTTGCCTTAAGTTGTGTGATGTGCTATTAAACATCCCACTCTCAAGGTCTACTTTCCATCGTTGCATTGAGTCGTGTGGGAAGTTTAGCATTAGAAGTCAACGTCAGTCCTTCGAACACGACCTGTTTGTTGTATGCGAGTGTGTCCCTCATGTCTTGCTTTGTATTTGTACATAATCCAGCAATTTGAATAGCATAATTCGTTTAATTTGCAAGTTACTACGTCAACCTTTATGTCACAAGCAAGTCTTCCTTGAAAAGAAAATGTGTCAAGTGCAAAGCTATCTAGCATAGAACTATTAAATGTCAAAGTGTCAGGTGTCGTAGTTTGGAGGTATAGTGTCTGTAGCCTCCATTTAACTTTGAAGCACGGGTCTCGTCCGAAGCGTGTTGGTAGTTAATTCAGAAATCTGTGCATGTGCCCCCAGCGTTGGTAGGAACTGGGTTAAGTCATTCGGACATTCGGTCCGTAAGTCTTTTATAATCCTATCCTCAGTCGGAGGGGGATGGAGATTGCATGAACGTCGCAACATTGTCCTTTATACTCTCTCCCAAGTCATGAGAGTTAGAGTTATGGGTTTAGTGGTCTTAAGTTGTGGTGCACCATTCACACTAACCCAACAGATTTATACTTTCTCTCAAGTCCTGAGAGTTAGAGTTATGGACGTCGTGGTTCGTCCTTAATACTCTCCCAAAATCAGTTTGGGTTAGAGTTGTGGATCGAGTGGTCTTAAATCTTGGCGCATCTGTCATACTCGTCCTAAGTTTATACTCATATCCAAGCTCTGAGGATTAGAGTTAGTCGGGAGAACAGGCGGATCATATTTGCCTTGGCATCGTCCCTTTGCTCCCACATCAAGGGCAATGGTCGCCATCAGGAGTGGTTAGTTCGCGCCACATTGAATTAATACTCTTCCCATTGAAGTCATGGGAAAAAGTTAGAGACGTCGTTGGAGAGTGATCGAGTCATACTCATCCTCGTCTTAACATTTCTCTTTTTCCCTCACGTTAAGGCAAAAGTTATGTCGTTCAAATGATCTTTCCCCTGTCATTGTTGCACTCTTCCCGTCGGATTAAGGAATGGAGTCGTCGATCTACTAAGTGGTTATGTCATACCCGAATACATCTCTATGTCTTGCCTGTCGAATCAAAGGCTAGATGCTGAGGATGCCTCATTAGTATGCCCATGTATAGATAGCTCACGACGAACTCATGTATGTATATTCTCTTGCCCCCTACTTCAAGGGTAAAAAGTCAGTAAATGAATAGGCGAACTTCATTTACGTCAAATTGTTGGTGTCAGGCCAAGAGTAAGCAGGTGAATAGTCAAATCACGTTCGCCCAAGATTTACGTTCTTGCGATCAAACTATGGAAGGAGTGGTTGGTACCAAACCTCGGTACCTACATCATTTATATACGAATTTGCATGAGTTAGTCATGTAAATAACTCATAAAGCATGTAAAGGAAAAATGCATCACTGGAAAGTAAGTATGTTGATGGGCGATGCTGCCTCTATTTGGATTCACGTAATCCGACGACGTCAAGAACAGGATCCATCCGTATGGACTGTTGAACTGCATCCATTCTGAGTCGGATTCGGACTTTGAAATGCAAAAGTCGATGCACAATTGTCTTGAGTCGTTCCACGCATGAGTCGCGTAGTGCATGGTCATGTCAGATCCACCTTGAGCTGTATAACTTTCCTCCGATGGGGGGCATGGTTTTGTAAACGAGTGGTTCACTCAGGCTCGTTATGGCAACGCTCTGTAGTTCTACATGCATGTATTGGAAGTATGATCTGTACCAGACTCTGGGTACCTATATTATTCACACATAAATTCATAAGAGTTATTAATCACATAAATAACTCATAAAGCATGCAAGGATAAGAGATATGGGTAAAAAATAATCATGATAAAGGAATGAGTATTATTCGAAATTAGAATGATGTCGCATATCCTTTTCCAGTCCATTCCGATTTGTACCATCTCGGACAGGTTATGACTACTGAAGTTCTAGTTGATGAAGGAAGTGTTTTCAACTCCTCGTGGGGTGGCAATGCCAAAAACGATCAGACCTTGATCGGGGTATTGGGATAATAAAGGAAATCAGGCGGGCTTTGTTGGTGAATGATGAGGGTGTGCTTCCTTTGAATCGCCTTCTTGCCCCCCACGTCAAGGGCAGGGAATAAGGGTCAGGTAGTCAGATCAAGAACTCTAATGGTGGAATCTTATCTTGTTGGTGCTAAGACGGTGATCAGCATGAGATCAGTGGATCCACGCTTATAAAAGCTTTGTCTTTTCCATGTCAGGAAGTGAGCTACGGAGGCTAGGAATGTAGATATCCCTCGTCCGTCTGCGGTTATGTCTTTGAATCAATCAGCATCTAGGCTTAAATCTTTCAAACTTTTAACTCGCTAATCTTCTGGCAAGACTGAAGAAATCGATCAGGATTGAATAACCTCAGTAAATAGGGGTGATTGCTCTTGGAAGATTCCCAGTCCTTGCCATCTTGTTGTTGATATTCTCGGAACATCCGTCAAATCTTGAATGATAAGTATTTACGATTATTGGCCAAAATATATGCCGAGCCGAAGGCAAGCCGTCAAGCGGGTCCGGGCGCAGCGCCGGTGGGGGTCCGGGGCCTCACAGCGCCGGTGGGGACCTTTCGATTTTTGAAGATGAAGCTTTTTCTAAAATGATTATAAAAACGTATTTTTCTGAAAATGACCCTGTCTCGGGTCGATGTGCAGGGGTTTAGAAATGGCTAGTAATCTGAGTTGGTATATATGGAAGAGTTGGTCGACCTGGAGGGTTTCATAAGAGTCAGTCGATCTATAGTTCGTCGACCTGGGCTTGAACATTATTATGGCGATGGTTGTTCGAACAACCTCCCCCCGACCCAATACCTGCTTCGGGCCAAGCTGCATACGGGGAGCCTTCTAAAGTGCAATTTCCATTGTCTGGTCGTCAGGTCGAGTCGATGTCGACCCGGGAAGGGCCGACCCGACCGGGGTCGAACCTAGAACTGGGACAAAATTAGTGTTTGCTAGCGATGCAGGTATTGTTGCTTCTTCTTTCCAAAGCATGTGTAGAAGTATTGGAAACCAGGGCTACTGAAGATGACTGAAACTAGGATTTCGTCTTGGACTTGGTGATCCAAAAGTTGAGCGGAACCCTTAAGACGTTTGAGAATTCAATTCTCAGTGAAAGCACCAAACTATTGACGACAAAAAGCGGTCATCAACGGCCAAAAGTCAAATTTGAGCGTGATTTATGAAGAAATATCCGGAAAAGCGAGAAAAAGGAAGAAAAAGCAAGACAACAACATTTTTATAGTGGTTCAGCGTTAACGAGCCTACGTCCACTTTATAATCTCACAATAGTATCATAAAGTCAGAGATACAATAAATGAGATCGTCATGATCTCCATTACATAGTCGTTTTTGATGAATATAGCAAGTATTTTTGAGGTAAAAGTGGTTGGCAGCCATGGTTGAGTAATGCGTAGGCCAAAGAGTTAGGCCCTAATCTGAGCCGAGGAAGATCCCCTCTTCATTGTATTGCTTGGTGTATTTATAGGTAGTAGGCTTCAACAATTCGACTTGCCATGTGTCGGTTGATCCATGTGAATAACATATGATGGAGCTGAGTCTTGATTATGTGGAGAGGTCCCCTCCAATATATGGCAACATAAGTATAGCTTGATCTAAGTTTATATGCTTTAGAATAGGTAGTTGGACCAAGTAAGTAGGCTATGAAATAGATCTCATGACCAAGTCATCGCTGTAGTGTAAGCTGATCTCAAGACCGTCTAGCCTAGGTCTTTTGGGCGAAAGTGCTTCTATCCAAGAGCCCTCGAGTCAAGAAGCCTCAAGCTAAGAATGTCCGGGCTTGTCCAAGTCCATGCTTGAGTCCTGAACGATCCTGTTATCGGTCCATCGGTTGTTAACGGCCTTGCCAAAAGGCGGGTCAATAACGGAGTTGTAACGACCCGGGGACTTGCGACCTTGGTTATCGACATAAACTCCATGTCGACTATCCAAGCATCAGAAATACCAGATAGTTAATAGAATGAAGTTGGAGGGTGAGAATAGAAAAGATAGGAAATTAGAATAGAAGAAGAAGAAGAACATAATACAACATCATTAGAGTAAACACAAATCTCACAGCGGAACGAATAAAATATATGATATAACATAACTTTGAAATACAAATCTTGTAACTGTATATACATACCATTATCGGAGTACAACACCTACAATACAACGGAAATAACAATAGCTTATATAATCCTGAAGCCTCCTGCTCCAAGCTTTCCAAATATATCTTAAAAATCCTGACTACTTTAATGCCCGTACAAATTGGGCACCCAAGAGTTTAAGGAAAACAAAACAAAATAATATCTGGGTCAGTCATGTGACTAGTGTGAGTAAACTCCAACCATTTGTTTAACTTTTAAAATTCTTTTAAAAGAAAGGAAAATCGTAAGACCGATCCACACATAAACACGGATGGTTTTTATCGTACGACTACTCAAAATATTCTTTATATCAAAACTCTTCTGATATTATGTCTAACTCAAGTAAATAACAATCTAGTAGAACGCTTTCATCTCACGTTCTACATATATAATATACAATCAAAATCCGCAGATTCTTATTGGGTAATGGATTTTCAACTAGGACAAGGTATGGAACCACCTTCCAATCAGTGTACTCTAGAAGCGATACACTAGAGTTAAACAAGAACAACTTGTAACTCAGCCACACATGACCGACCATTCATTTCGCTGGAATGTTCCGAATATATTGTCACCTTACGATTGGTATACCAACACAAATGTTCCTGGGAGATACAGAATTAAAAGAAGTAACAAATATGAATATTCTCTAGATGGTGACAATATATCCTAATTTGTGCGACCCACTTAGCCATGCTGCCTGCCCGATTTCTATCATTTCCTAGTTGATGAGGCTTGAGGTCATAACGTATCTTTTAGAAGATCACTTCTTCATTTACTTTGAATGCCACATCGTCATACCCATCAAATCACAAATTGATTTCCCCAAATACACCACGGGTATAAGCTAAGAGAAACGAATTCCTCCGCCTCCAACATAAATACGTTTGAAACGATCTACCAGATATACTCTATCAAACATCCGTCGATTCAAATTGTCCTGGGACTGGACAACCCGAAGGCACTATTCTATAAATTCGTCTTAGGCAATTTGTACCTAGGATTTACTGAACAACCCTTGCATAACTCTGTCTTCATTTATCTTCATCATATTTGATTCACAATGCTAATGCCACACAGAGTGGTTTTTACATAATATATCTGATCTCAGTCTCTCCATATTGACAATAGAAATGGTCAAAATCTTTGATAGTCGGTGATTTAACTATCAAAGGAAAACATGTGTACAAACAACGGTCGTATTCCCAAATGGAAATCTTACCGATCACTCATCATTTCATTCCCAATTTCCCATTTATCGTTTCCATATATTCATAAATTCTTTATTTTCTAAAATTAGAAAATATACGTTATTAACTTTACAAAACGTTTCCATTTCTGAATCACACATCAATATCTTCCCACCTCTATCAGTCTCTAACTGTAAACTAGTATGGGAACAACTTCCCAAGTATAAACCCCAAAGGCCGAAACCAACATCAGATTAATACCCAGACAACTGTTCAACTCAACTAATTTCCAGTCAGTTTCTAATTTCAGTAATTCCATTTGAATTCCTAATTCAAACCTCAAATTCCTTTATAATATTTTATTATGCAAAATATTTATTTAAATCCTTTATTCACATTAAATGTGAATAATATTTCGTCTTTGCAATCAAAACAGTTTGATTTCGTATTTGAAAACAGTATATCTAATCCAGTTTCTATTTATACTTCTAATTATTGAATTATTCATATAAAATCTCATTTTATTCTTCTAACACTTATAATCCCATTTATAACCACCTTTAAATTGATGCTCAAATTCCACTTAAAATATCGGTGTTAAAACCGGTTCTTACTTCTCTATATAAATTCAGTCTTATATATTTCGTTTTATCAAATGATAAATATTTTATTTTATTTATAAAACATTATTTATAAATTAATCTTCTCAATCTATTTATTTAAACAGTTTTCTATTTAATATCCATTTTAAAATATCTTCTCATAATTCTTTTATATCCCGTCAATTTCCTTTTATAATCCTATTTATTTTCTAAACAAATATTCCTTTTATACTTCTATTTACTTTCTAAATAAATATTCCATTTATAATTCTATTTATTTTCTATATAAATAATCCTTTTATACTTATATTTATTTTCTATATAAATAATCCTTTTATACTCCTATTTATTTTCTATATAAATAATCCTTTTATAAAATTCTTTGATTTTATAAATAATCCTTTTATAAAATTCTTTGATTTTATAAATATTCCTTTTATAAAATTCATTGATTTTGTAAATATATTATTTTTAATTTACACTTTGAAAATTCCCTTTTCACATTCCGGTATTCTTATGGTATTTAAATTACCAAATACCTATGACCAACATCATCTACACACCCATAATCAATCACAGATTATATATCACATCATATATCACAATATATGAAAACAAACAGTGTTATAAATATTGAGGAATCCTGTTGGATCCCTCCAACCTATTTACCAGCGTCACAGATGTTAAACAATATAAATAACATTGATTTCATTTCAATATGAAACATTATGATAAACAGAATCAATATTTGATTAACGATTTATACATATATCGTTATCTATATTTATAATTTCAAACAATTACTTAGCAGTTCAACCAAACAGTCAACACACAACAATCAACCAACATTTATCAATTTTAAAAATACATTATAAAAATATAACTGATCAGAGTTAGTGAGATTTACTCACATTGGACGTTATCGTTAAATAACGATAACTGTCAGTAGATTCAGACAGACAATTTATTTCGCTATTAATTGTAACAAGCTCCAATTCAGTTCCAGTCAGTTCCATTGCGTAGCCGCTGTTCATACGATCCCAACGTCTAAATTTGCAAAATTCCGATAACATATGACCCAGATATTAAAATCACAAGTTAGTATGTATACTTTATTTTAAACTAAATTAAATTTATTTAATTTAGATGGCATCACCATTCTTTTTACTCGGCCCAAAAGGCCAGCCGTACCCGTTATTAACAGTTTCTTCTTTCATCTAAAATCATGACCTCCTCTCCAGTATTTTCTTGCCAAAGCCAATATCAAAAATACAAAGCTCCTCGTCTCTCCTTGTTTCCCGTAGGAAACCAACTCCATTCCAATCCTCTTCATTCGCAAGCGCTAGAGTGCTACCACCCCATACTTCGTTTTGATCCTTTCCTTCACATACTCGCGAAACTACTCCACCCTTTTAGTAAAATTTCTGAAGCAATTTACCAAACTTCTCAAAACCTGTTCCTCCTTTCACGACAGCTTCTAACTCATGGCCAATTTAAGTGGCTTGTGCTACTCTTCTCAACCATTCATAGCTGCTCCTTTATGAGTTCGAACAACCATCCATACCACTCCTTAACTCCACAGAAATGAAAACAAAAATCATAATCCTTCTCCTCCCAAAAACCTCTTCCGCCCGATATCTAAATTGTCAAACTCGCACAGATCTTCTATCAGGCGACTTCTAGGAAATATCGAGCTGCTACTGTACAAAATTCGACAGCTTTTCATTTTGCATTCTCCTAAAAACCTCACGCGAGCTCCATTCCAGCTTCACAATCCAAAGCTACCACTCAAACACCAATCAATGCTTCCTACATCCCTCAATTACTAACCCTAGTTCCATGCGTTCAATAGCGAACCCTAAAAATGAGTATCAAACCAAACAAAAGTGGTATAGGATGGAAGCTTAGGCCTAACCGATCTCAAATATATACAAATACAGATTTATTGGGTTTGATTCCATTTTATATGGATTTTAGAAGAGGAGATTAATTATGTTCTTGGTTTTGTGGAGGCTACAATATCGGTTGACTATGGAATGAAAAATGATTTAGGTTAGAAAGGTTAAGAGATATTTATAGGATAAATATAATATTTTTATATTTATTATTATATTTGTTTTTGGTCTATTGGTACTTATACTACTATTTAAAAATTCCTACGATCACATACAATATCCAAATTCGATAAAAATGAACATGTAGCTACAGTTCGACATTACGGACCTAACGAAACTTGTTTCGTCAAATTCCGAGTCCGTTTGCTCACACAACGTATTTTTAAAGTCAAATTATTGATTGGTTTTCACATTAAAATCCCGTACGGCCACATATTGACTCCAAAAATAATGAAAATTGAAATCTAGCAATAATTTAATATTCCGGATCTAATAAAATCAGTTTCATCAAAAACGGAGGTCATTTGCAAAACTGGCTATTTTTAAATCTTTAAATAAACCCGTTTAAATATAAATATATTTAAATACAATAACATTTAATATTAATAAATTAATATTGTCATATATATTCACATAGAATATTATACAGCTCAAAAATAAATACGTATTTGGATTTATAACTATATATTACAATACCAAGTTAAATTGGTATTCCATTTATATTAAAAATCCATTTATAATATAAATAATTCGTTATAAATTATAAACGAATTCCATAGCGACTTTTCGAAAATTTTATTTGGACACAACTCACAATCTACACGACGAAATCTCGATTTTTCTCTTCCATTAGAAAATTTTACTTCACCAGCTCCAAACGTTTCTTGTTTCACAAAAATCCGACTTAAAACGGATTCTGTATATTCGTTTAAAGTTCGAATTGCCAAATAACTAACTACCGTGACGTTACGGGCTCGATTATAAATATTCGTTTCAACTATCGTTTATTAAATATATTCGTTATTATAATTCAATTCTATACTGAATTAAATATGTTAAATGATCCACTTCACATAATATTGTGAATTCAGCTATCACCGACCATTTGGGAATTATAATATATTATTATATCATTTATTTTAATTAAATATATAATTTTATTTATTTAAACGACCATTTAAATCTATAAATCATTATTTAAATAATTAAATTAATTATTTATCATAAAGTAAAAATACGGGTCGTTACATTCTTCCCCCGTTAAATTAATTTCATCCTCGAAATTGCTAAGTTAGAAAACAAAACCTATTGACTGGTTAAAATTTATTTGTTTACTTCTTAACTTCAGTTTCAACCGAACCAATCAATTAAATATTTATTCATTCCTGCTAATGAAAATTTTCAAAAATTCTGAAAATTTTCTAAGACCTTAATTTTTCAAAATTTTTTGCTAGCACCTCCTTTGTATGGGTCAATCAGTACAACTACGACTCGCCTCTCCAGGCCTTCTCCAACCCAAAAGAAAATCAAATAGCCAAGCGACTCGCCAAATCGACTCATAAATCAACAAACTCATATATAAATAAACTTGTACCTTTTTGTAGGGCATATCATTTTATTTCTTGCACTTGCTTCTACTCAATACCTACTGATCATATATCCATCTATACCAATCGATGTCCAAACAATTTCAATCAATCAAATATAAACACAATTATTCGTTTATATCCAAGCCAAATTTCATTCTCAACTCAATGTCATTACCAATTTCAACTCTTAACTTACCAGTCCAATATAATTCCAGATTCCCATCTCACAATCCAATTATCTCGGTATCATTCAATTTCAATTACCACTTAACTGGCTTTACTTTAATTCCAATTTGCTTTCACAAATTCATATTATTATTTTTTAATTCAGACATTCTTTCCTAGGGAATTTTAAACATTTTATCTTTTCTAAAACCAGATATCCCTTTTTAGGATTCAAAACAACTTGCTTTCCACAAAACAATTCAAAAACAAAATCTTTGGTAGTAATCCGTCACTTAGCAACTCGAATATGAACACTGATGATGTGGCCAACATCATCAGAATTATTTCCCAGTGATCGAACTGAGTTCAATACTATATCACTTTTCAAAACTCATAATTAAACACTTTCATTTTGAAATCTATTTCAAAATACCATTCATAATGTTCATAAAACACTTTAAAATCTCCCAGGATTCTAAAATTCTCATATAATTAACCAAATCCAATTACGAACACTTCACCAACTTTTAAAGTTTTTAATTCCAATTCTAATTTAAATTCAGATTTATTTCATTACACTTATATGAATTCTAATTGGTTATTTACATAACCATTTTAATTATAACCTTATTTGAATATAACCACCAACACATCCAATATATTATAATATTTCCAATATTAATCATTCTTTTATATCAATATATACTTTTGGGCAAAATTAATTCGTTTACCCTCTTTTCAAAACATACCATGTCGGTTCATCGTATTCAAGTGTTTATTAACTCCTACCGATACAGCGGATCAAATTGATCGACCAGAACTCATAAACAACTCAATCAATAAATCTTCGCAGTGTAAAATCATTTTATATTAAACAACAAATACGCGCTCATATACATATACACTCAAACTCAATCTAGGGTATTGCTAACCCTATCTCTACTGAGTCATGCCAAAGAGCCAAGGTAATTACTTAACCTTCTGCTCTGATACGACCGTAACGACCCAGGGGATTTGCGAACTTGGTTATTGACATAAACTCAATGTCGACTATCCAAGCATCGGAAATACCAGATAGTTAATAGAAAAAAGTTAGAGGGTGATAATAGAAAAGATAGAAAATTAGAATAGAAGAAGAAGAACATAATACAACATCATCATAGCAAATACGAATCTCACAGCGGAACGAATAAAATATATGATATAACATAACTTTGAAATACAAATCTTGTAACTATATATACATACCATTATCGGAGTACAACACTTACAACATAGCGGAAATAACAGTAGCTTATATAATCCTGAAGCCTCCTGCTCCAAGCTCTCCAAATATATCTGAAAAATCCTGACTACTTGACTGCCCGTACAAATTGGGCACCCAAGAGTTTAGGGAAAACAAAACAAAATAATCTCTGGGTCAGTCATGTGACTAGTGTGAGTAAACTCCAAACATTTGTTTAACTTTTAAAATTCTTTTAAAAGAAAGGAAAATTGTAAGACCGATCCATACATAAGCACGGATGGTTTTTACCTTACGACTACTCAAACTATTCTTTATATCACAACTCTTCTGATATTATAGTAATGTTTAACTCAAGTAAATAACAATCTAGTAGAACGCTTTCATCTCACGTTCTACATATTTAATAAAAAATCAAAACCCGCAGACTCTTATTGGGTAATGGATTTCCAACTATGACAAGGTATGGAACCACTTTCCGATTAGTGTACTCTAGACGCGATACACAGGAGTTCGACAAGAACATCGTGTAACTCGGCCACACATGACCGACCATTCATTTCGCTTGAATGTTCTGAATACATTATCATCTTATGGTTGGTATACCAACATAATCGTTCCTGGAAGATACAAAATTTAAAGAAGTAACAAATATGAATATTCTCTAGATAGTGACAATATACCCTAATTGGGTGTGGCCCACTTAGCCATGCTGCCTGCCCGATTTCTGTCATTTCCTAGTTGATGAGGCTTGAGGTCATAACGTATCTTTTAACAGATCACTCCTTCATTTTCTTTAAATGCCACATCGTCATACCCGTCAAATCACAAATTTATTTCCCCAAAAATACCACAGGTATAAGCTAAGAGAAACGAATTCCTTCTCCACCAATGTAAATACCTTTGAAACGATCAACTTACACGACCTACCAGATAAACTCTATCAAACATTCATCCATTCAAATTGTCCTGGGACTGGACAACCTGAAGGCACTATTTTATAAATCCATCTTAGGCAATTTCTACCTAGGATTTACTGAATAGCCCTTGCATAACTCAGTCTTCAATTGTCTTCATCATATTTGATTTGCAACGCTAATGCCACAAGGAGTGGTTTTTAGATAATATATCGGATCCCGATCTCTCCGTATTGACAATGGAAATGGTCAAAATCTTTGATAGTCGGTGATTTAACTATCAAAGGAAAACATGTGTACTATAAGGACTCGAACTTCCCCATGAAGGAAAGCCCGGATTGCTTTGAGGACAAGACGAATCAGAACACAAACAGAAGAACATTTCATTGCTTATTACAACAATTTCATCAGACTACATGAATATACAGAGTATGAATAAATCATATACATTTGATCAGTATCATAGGTGTAAATTACATTTAAATACATAACAGCGAAAAACAATACAAAACACAACTGGAAGTAATACACGGATACAGAGCTTTCCTAATATCGCTTCAGCTGTAAATCAGGATCCTATGAATATAAATCTGCAAAACCAAAACCACTAGCTGCCTGTGCGGAAAATAGGGGCACCCAGAGTTTAGGTTAAAACAATAAACTACAGGTCAGTCATGTGACTGGTGTGAGAACTAAAACAGTTATTAATCTTTATTTTTAAAGTTAGGTAAATCAAGGGACCACGCCGTATAACACGGAATGGGTTTCCACCCAAGAACACCAGTGCATAAGACAAATAGCGCAATGCTAAATAAAGAACAATGAAGCTATTATAAAACTCAGGTCCCATCACACAATGCAGCGCAAGCCATAGGGTAAGGTTTTTCCTTATAATAGCCAAAGAATGCTTGATACACTAAATTTCATCTTTTATTATTACTGTAAGTAAGGAAAACAACTTCAAATATAAATGTATCAATCATAGACGGCATGGGTACCATATATCATGTCGCCAATACTGGGCTCTATAATCAAAACCGCAAATGTCACGTATTGGAAGTTGGATTTCCGTCTGTGAACCAAGACAAGGGATCGTCCTTACCGGTTCGAGACAATTCAGCCTACCATGTCTCAGGAACAGCTGCACCATGGATCGTCAGGGCCGGACCACACAGAGTGGATTAAAATGCCTGAACAATGCGTTTCGCCGCCCTATGGGGCATAAACTGGTCATACCCCAACCAAACTATCGGTCCCGGAACGACCGATATGACTGAGGTGCCTCGCTATCCATCATCCACATAAGTAAAATGTTAGGGCTAGTAAAATGCTGACACCACTCCTAGCTAGAATGAAACGCATGCCCTCCCTGATGTCCTCTCCCGTTTCTGGTTCACATCGGGGTGTGAGGCTCGCAAATTAACGCCACACAAAGCTACGCTATATTAAAACCGTGCTTTGATCATCAACCACAAGACTCTACTTTTCAACAGAAGCCTTGATCATTTGCATCTCAGCATGCCACACAGGCAATTTATGCTATGCAACCAATGTATATTAATCACACAGAATGAAATCCGATGTCTGACACACATCTATTTACAAGTTCGTTCTGGGTCTGAACGATAACGGAGGCACCTTATTCTTCCCCATATGTTCAATACATGGGAGAGGTCCTCGCATATCCGGTCGATTTCCAAGTACGTCTGGACGATCACCACTTATTACCTTGCCTTAGGTGTATAGCCCAATCTAGACATCAGTAACCATCCAAACGATGTAAAGACCTCCGGTCTTCAACCACCATCTTGATCTTCGACATATCGTCAAATCAGTTATTCAGAATGGGATAAACCCGGTCTTTCTGAATAACTTGCGTATATAATAAACAACTGCTATAAAAACACAATATACGCCTCATTCCAATCCACAATATTCCTTTATTCAAATATTCTTATACTTTAGGAAAGGTTCCCATTAATTTTATCAAAGATAAATTCTTTAGATTTATTCTTTAATCTTCCTTTGGATATCATTTCAATCTAGTTAAAGATGCATTAAAACTCCACTTGGTTTTAATCTTCCCAAAAATCAACATTAAAGATTGTTTAACTTGGGAAATCATATCCTGTCTTTAACTGGGTTAAAGAACCAATGTCATTTAAAAACACGGTTCACGATAGACCCAAAATCACATTCCATTCCATCAGCCTTTAAACGTAAATTAGCAATTGAACAATCCCCTAAGTATTAACCCCGAAGGCCGAAATCAACATCAGATCAATACCCAAGAAACCATTCAACTTAACTAATCTCTAGTTAGTTTCTGATTTTCTTAACTCCATTGGGTCTAAGAACAGTACTATAAAAGATACCATTCACGACAACCAAAAATCTTATTCCTGTCTTTAACTGGGTTAAAGAACCAATGCCCTTTAAAACACGGTTCATGATAAACCCAAAGATCTAATTCAATTCCATTCCGATTGAATATCAATTAATTGGTATACTTCATTAAATCTAAATAAAAAATTTAATCTTTTCTCAACTGGGTCCAAGAACAGTGTTAATGAAGACACCATTCACGACAAACCCAAAATCAAATTTTAAATTAAATACAAGGCTCTGAATAGAAAATATATCGGCTTATATTCAATATCAAATTCTGGAATCAACAAATACCATATTGGAATAACGATATATATATCTTCCAAATTCCTCCACAATATCTGTATGCTCACAGAATCTAGTATCGAAATATTCCAAAGATAATTTCGATTCAAATCCATTCCAATTCATATACTGGAAATTTCGGTTATTTTTAAAACCATTTCAAATTCAATTTATTTATTTAAAAATATTGGATTTCATAATTCTAGTTCATAACAAGTTCACTTCGATAAAAATATATTTTTATCTTTTCAAATACGGAATTTTTCATTCCAAATCGTTTGTTATGATTTTACACAAATTATTGATATTTTTAATAATTTTTCAAGGCCCGTACAGTCGATTTCCATAAACGGTCATCGAACTGCACTTACAACAACCTTTTCCAAACTTGATTTGGACATTTCCAAATCCAACCATTAGATTTCAAATCTCTAATATTCATTAGAAAGCTCTTTTCGATACGAACCCAAAACTTCCAGTTTCAAGAGAATCCGATGGTTGGATCTCCCGTAATGTCCATTCGAAGTCAATGGTAGAAATTCGCGAACTGCCGCAGCGCGGCGCGTTCTATTCAGGCAATTATATATATATATATATATATATATATATATATATATATATATTTCATCGATTTCCATTTAAAACATATTTTATAAATCGTTTTAAATTCGTTTTCAAAACGATTTCAACTTCATATTCAATTTCTAATCAAAATTGAATATTCCACATCATCAGTATATAAATGATAGTATTTTCAAAACATTATATTTTGAAATCAATTCCTTTTCGATATTCATTATAGAAATGAATAAAATCGATATAAAAATCATTTATGTCAAAATGGCGTTAATCTAATCAACACGGCTTTATATATTTAAATATATTTGTGTCCATCCCAAATCGGACATCAAAATCAGATTTTGATCTTTTACTAAATATTATTTTAAAATATTCATTCTTTTAAAATAATCGTTATTTTAAAGTATTTATTCTTTCCGAACTGGAATCAGACACGGTCAATTACCATATTATGTTATTATATGGATTTCATACACACATGTATACAACAACAATCCAACACAGTCAACCATCATCTAAAGTGCATTCTACACTACATAAGCATCAAATATTAATATTTAACGCTTACAACAGCCTGTCAGCCAATTGATTGACATACAGCTAATTATTGGGACTAGTGTATGTCATATATCATCCCAATACTCGTGTGGGGTTTTCAAACAACAAACATAGATTTATTTGTGCGGTTGGGCGATGTGTAAAATTTATCATCCCAATCAATATCAGTCAAATGTGTGTATATAAACAAATCGTCCGATTTCTTTATAAATATTTTTTTATTCATGTACACGTTAAAATTTATATTTTTAACTACAAAATATTTATTCCATTCCACATCACACAATCAATTTTCACAACATAATCAAACAAACAAATAAGTCGTCCATGGTCTGTGGACGACAGGTGTCGGGTGATGCTAAGCACCGTCTGCTTCCTAGTATGTATTTTAACTAGAAAATAAAATTAAAGTGAGAAGTTCTCACCTTTGGGCTCGACTCCATCATTCTTTAACCCTGAACGGTTTCGCTTCCGTTTTGATTTCAGTTCGTTCCATCGTCATCTATTTACACAGTTGATATTAATATCATATTTTCAATTTGCTACATATATAAAAATCACATTTTTATATTGTTGTTCATATAATAAAACCCACATTTTTATATCGCTTTTCATAAAATAAAAATCATATTTTCATTATTTCTATAATATAAAAATCTTATTTTTATTATCTCTATATAATAAAAATCATATTTTTATCATTACTTCATTATAAAGATTATATTTTTACAACTCTAATTTCTATATAAAGATTATATTTTTTACAACTCTAATTTCTATATGAAGATTATATTTTTACAACTCTAATTTCTATATAATTAAAAATCTTATTTTTATTCCATAAACAAATTTGCAAAAAAAAAATCCAATTTTTATACCACAACCAAATTTGTAAATTTCAGATTTTTTTTAATATAAAAATCGTATTTTTAACTACCTATATAAATAAAAAAGGAAACAAGACTCACCGGCGGACTGGCTGGTCGGATAGTGGTGCTGCTAGAGGTGGAGGCAGCTTGCGATGCCAGTCAACAATGGAGCGGCTTCAGATCTGGTGCGATTTCCGGTGGTGGAGTGGAAGGATGACTCGCGGTGGAGGGCGAGCTGATACATTGAGGAGGGAGAACGGAGCACGACGGAGGAAGGCTTGATTGGATGGGGTGTTGCTCCAGGCGGTGACGCGGTGGCGATCCTACGCGGTCTCGATTTTTGGCGTGGAGGTTAGCGAGTGTTTCTCGCGTTGGAGGAGAAGGAGATCGAGACGAAGGAGGGCGTGAGGCTCGCCTGATCGAGGTGGGGGAGTGGGAGGAGCGACAGAGATTACGATGGAGGTCGCCGCCATTTTCATCAGGGAAAATCGAAATTTTTTATTTAGGAGAAATTGATTTGGAAATTAGGTTTATATATATATATATATTATATTTAAAATTATTTAATTCAAAAAATGAGGGTTTTGCGTCTTAACTCCAAACGAGACCCAACGATTATCGCCCCTAACTAAATACCCCTATTCCGAGCACAGTGGGATGTGTTTCGTGAGCCAATTCAGCTGTTACGATCAGTTTCCGCTAAATTTAAAATATAAATCATTATATTTAAATTCAAACACACATTTTAATTTACCGGACCCACATACTGACTCTAAAAATTCCCGAAAAATAAATCAGGCAACGTTTTAATGATACGGTCCTAACAAAACTAATTTTGTCAAATTCTGAGATCGTTTGAAAAATAGCCATTTTCTGGTCGATCGAAATTGACTGAAACTGTTAAAACACGTTTTCTTTCGCCACGCCCACATATTAATCCCAAAAATTGTGAATTTTGGAATCTAGCAATAATTTGACATCCCGAATCCAAGAAAAGTGGTTTCGTCAAAAATGGAGGTCGTTTGTATAATTTCCATTTTTAAGGGCTGTATTTTCCATAGCGACTATTCTGAATTTTCAACTGGGCATAACTTTTTATTCCCGCTATGAAATTTCAGTTTTTCGGATTTGTTGAAAAGATATTTTCAAATAGATTCTAATATTTTTGGTTTCGCTAAAATCCGGTTTATTTTGAATCCTATACATTCGTTTGAAATTTGAAATCTAATTTTCAAACTACCACGCCATTTCAATTCCTTTTCTAATTAAAATAAATATTTATATTCTAACGACGATTCAAATAAATATATACATTCTAATTCTATTCAAAATAAATTTCTCGTCATTATTATTTAAAATAAATCATTTTAAATATTCAAAATTCCAAAATAAAAATTTTAAATTGGTTTTGATTTTCCAGGTTGTTACAATCTCCCTCACTTGAAATCTTTTTATTCCTGAAAAGGAATGGAGCTGAAAGTTGTTTTACAAGCCAACTCAACTTTCATTATTTTCATTATGGCTTAAGTTCTTCACTTTTCAGTTTCTAAGAACTTTTCAAATTTTTCAAAAATTTGGCTAACACCCTAACTTTTCGAAAAATTTCACCATAACCTTCTTTATACAGGAGCACCGGGAAAATCCCCAAACCGCCACACAGGCCTCTCCAATCAAAAAGAAAAAGAAACAGTCAAGCGGCTAGCCAATCGGCTCATAAAATCATCAAAACCCCAAGAAATACAATAAACATGTACCTATTTGTCGATTAAACAATTTTATTCCTCTGCTTAGCTTCCCTGCTATGACCTGTTTAATGTATATACATGTACATATACGCAAATGCAATAAATTTCAATTCAGTTCAAATTTGACTTGATTTGGCAAAATTTACCTTTCATGTACATATTAGTTTCAACAATCTCTTTAGTTAAACTAATAATCATACAACACAACCATCAATCAATTAGTTGATTAACGTTTCAAATTTATAGCTTTTATGTATCCAAAAATCATGTTTTTGATGCCAATTCACAGCAATATATTCTAGCTATATTTTGGTTCTCACACCAGTCTAATGGAAATATATAAACATCCCACTTTCGAAACTCGAACACAAATACTGATGATACTATAGTAATCATCAGGATCGTCTCTAGACGACTAGAGTGTGATTCTATATCTATCGAAAATATTTGAGGCTTCAAATACATGTGGATCAGACATATATTAAAATCTCTATATACTTGATTGTCCAAATTCAATCCAAAGTAAATATACACATACGTATATTGGATTTAATTTTCAAAACAATTTTTTTTCATTTTCATTTTCAAAAATACACTCTTCTCGCTCATTCTAGGACACTACTGATCCTATCTCTAATGAGCCATTCTTATTGGATACTACTAATCCAATCTCTGATGAATTCTTTCGTTGGGTTCTAAAGTGTCTTGTTCTCGAGCTCGGTAAAACAAAGCTCGGATACCACTGTAAGGACCTGAACTTCCCCGTGAAGGAAGGCCCAGATTGATTTGAGGACAGGACGAATCCGAACATAAACAGAAGAACATTTCATTGCTTATTACAACAATTTCATCAGAATACAAGAATATACAGAGTATGAATAAATCATATACATTTGATCAATATCAGAGATTTAAATTACATTTAAGTACATAGCAGCGGAAAACAATACAAAACACAACTGGAAGTAATACACGGATACAGAGCTTTCCGAATATCGCTTCAGCTGTAAATCAGGATCCTGTGAATATAAATCTGCAAAACCAAAACACTAGCTGCCCGTGCGGAAAATAGGAGCACCCAAAGTTTAGGTTAAAATAATAAACTCCAGGTTAGTCATGTGACTGGTGTGAGAACCAAAACAATTATTAATCTTTATTTTTAAAGTTAGGTAAATCAAGGGACCACGCCGTATAACACGGAACGGGTTTCCTCCCAAGAATACCAGTGCATAAAACAAACAGCGCAATGCTAAATAAAGAACAATGAAGCTATTATAAGACCCAGGTCGCATCACACAATGCAACGCAAGCCGGAGGATAGGGTTTTTCCTTATAATAGCCAAAGAATGCTTGATACGCTAAATTTCATCTTTTATTATTACTATAAGTGAAGAAAACAACTCAAATATAAATGTATCAATCATAGACGGCATAGGTACCATATATCATGTCGCCAACACTAGGCTCTACAATCAAAACCGCAAATGTCACGCATTGGATGTTGGATTTTCGTCTGTGAACCAAGGCAAGGGATCGTCCTTACCGCTTCGAGACAATCTAACCTACCATGTCTCAGGAACAGCCGCAACTGCACCTTGGATCATCAGGGCTGATCCACACGGAGTGGATTAAAATACCTGAACAATGCGTTTCCCCGCCCTATGGGGCGTAAATTGGTCATATCCCGACCAAACTATCGGCCCCGGAACGACCGATATAACCGAGGCGCCTTGCTATCCATCATCCACATAAGTAAAATGCCAGGGCTAGTAAAACGCAGACAACACTCCTAGCTAGAAAGAAACGCATGCTCTTCCTGATGTCCTCTCCCGTTTCTGGTTCACACCGGGGTGTGAGGCTCGCGAATTAACGCCACACAAAGCTACACTATATTAAATTCGTGCTTTGATCATTAACCACAAGACTCAGCTTTTCAACAGAAGCCTTGATCATTTGCATCTCAGCATGCCACAAAGGCAATTCACGCTATGCAACTAATGTATATCAATTACACAGAATGAAATCCGATGTTAGACACACATCCGTTTACAAGTTCGTCCTGGTTCTGAATGAAATCGGAGGCACTTATTCCTCCCCCATATATCCAATACAGGGGAGAATTCCTCGCGTATCCGGTCGATCTCCAAGTACGTCTGGACGATCACCACTTATTACCTTGCCTTGGGTGTACAGCCCAATCAAGACATCAGTGATCATCCAAACGATGTGAAGACCTCCGGTCTTCAACCACCATCTTGATCTTCGATATATCGTCAAATCAGTTATCCAGAATGGGATAAACCCGGTCTTTCTGAATAAATCGCGTATATAATAAACAACTGCTATAAAAACACAACATACGCCTCATTCCAATCCACAATATTCCTTTATTCAAATATTCTTATACTTTAGGAAAGGTTCCCATTAATTTTATCAAAGATAAATTCTTTAGATTTATTCTTTAATCTTCCTTTGGATATCATTTCAATCTAATTAAAGATGCATTAAAACTCCACTTGGTTTTAATCTTCCCAAAAATCAATATTAACGATTGTTTAACTTGGGAAATCATATCCTGTCTTTAACTGGGTTAAAGAACCAATGTCATTTAAAAACAAAGTTCACGATAGACCCAAAATCACATTCCATTCCATCAGCCATTAACCGTAAATTAGCAAGTGAACAATTCCCTAAGTATTAACCCCGAAGGCCCAAACAAACATCAGATCAATACCCAGGAAACCATTCAGCTTAACTAATCTCCAGTTAGTTTCTGATTTTCTTAACTCCATTGGGTCTAAGAACTGTATTATTAAAGATACCATTCACGATAACCCAAAATATTATTCCTGTCTTTAACTGGGTTAAAGAACCAATGTCCTTTAAATCATGGTTCACGATAAACCCAAAATACATTCCAGTCCATCAGCCTTTAACCGTAAATTAGCAAGTGAACTATTCCCTAAGTATTAACCCCGAAGGCCGAAACCAAAATCAGATCAATACCCAGGAAACCATTCAACTTAACTAATCTCCAGTTAGTTTCTGATTTTCTTAACTCCATTAGGTCTAAGAATAGTATTATTAAAAATACCATTCACGACAATCCAAAATCTTATTCCTGTCTTTAATTGGGTTAAAGAACCAATGTCCTTTAAAACACGGTTCATGATAAACCCAAGACCAAATTCAATTCCATTCCAATTAAATATCAACTAATTGGTATACTTCATTAAATCTATATAAAAAGATTTAATCTTTCCTCAACTGGGTCCAAGAACAGTGTTATTGAAGACACTATTCATGAAAACCCAAAATCACATTTAATATTAAATACAAGGCTCTGAATAGAAAATATATCGGCTTATATTCAATATCAAATTCTGGAATTAACAAATACCATATTGGATTAACGGCATATATATCTTCCAAATTCCTCCACAATATCCGTATAATCACGGAATCCAATATCAAAATATTCCCAAGATAATTTCGATTCAAATCCATTCCAATTCATTTATTGGAAATTATGATTATTTTAAAATCGTTTCAAATCCAATTTGTTTATTTAAAAATATTGGATTTCATAATTCTAGTTCATAACTAGTTCATTTCGATAAAAATATATTTTTATCTTTTCAAATATCGAATTTTTCATCCCAATTCTTTCCAAATCATTTGTTATGATTTTACACAAATTATTGATATTTTTAATAATTTTATCAAGGCCCATACAGTCGATTTCCATAAACGGTCATCGAACTGCACTTACAGCAACCTTTTCCGAACTTGATTTGGACATAATTCCAAATCCAACCGTTAGATTTCAAATCTCTAATATTCATTAGAAATCTCTTTTCGATATGAACCCAATGGTTCCGGTTTCAGGAGAATCCGACGTATTTTATAAATCTTTTTAAATTCGTTTTCAAACGATTTCAACTTCATATTCAATTTCTAATCAAAATTGAATATTCCATACCATCGATATATAAATGATAGTATTTTCAAAACATTATATTTTGAAATCAATTCCTTTTCGATATTCATTATAGAAATGAATAAAATCGATATAAATATCGTTCAAGTCAAAATGGCGTTAATCTAATCAACACGGCTATAACGACCCGAACTTCCCCGGTAAGGAAAGCACGGATTGTACTGAGGACAAGGCACATCGGAATGCAAACAGAAGAACATTTCATTGTATATTACAACAATTCCATAAGATTACAAGAATATACAGAGTATAAACAAATAATATACATTTGAAAAATATCAGAGATTACAATACATTACATAGCAGCGGAAAAATAATACAAAACACAACTGAAAGTAATACGCGGATACAGAGCTTTCCGAGTATCGTTCCAACTGTAAATCAGGATCCTGTGAATATAAATCTGCAAAACCAAAACTACTAGCTGCCCGTGTCGAAAATGAGGGCACCCAGAGTTTAGGTTAAAACAATAAACTCAAGGTCAGTCATGTGACTGGTGTGAGAACTAAAACAGTTATTTAAAGCTTTACTTTAAATCAGATATATCAAGGGACCACGCCACATAACACGGAACGAGTTTCCTCCCAAGAATACAGGTGCATATAATAAAACAGCGCAATGCTTTTTGGAAAAATTAAGCTATTATAAGACCCAGGTCCCATCACACAATGCAACACATGGCAGAGGATAGGGTTTTCCCTTATAATAGCCAAACATGCTTGGTACGTTAAAAACAAATCATTTGATACTATTATAAGTGTATAGTGTCAAAACAATTTCAATCATAGACGGCATGGGTACCATATATCATGTCACCATACTAGGCTCTACAATCAAAACCGCAAAGTCACGTATTTGGAAATTGGATTTCCATCTATGAACCAAGGCAAGGGATCGTCCTTACCGAATTCGAGACGCTTTAGCCTGCCCCACAGGAACATAACGCATTGTCCCTTGGATCATCAGGGCCGGTCCACCGATGTGGATTAAAATGCCTGAACACTGCGTTTCCCCACCCTTTGGGGTGTCAATGAGTCCAATGACTCCATCGGCTCCACATAGTCACCGATATATCCGAGGCGCCTCGCAACCCAACAACCACATAAGTCAAACTCGTCAGGGCATGTAAAACCACTGACGCCACTTCTAGCTAGAAGGAAGCGCATGCCCTCCTCGAAGTCCTCTCCTGTTTCTGGTTCACAACCGGGGTGTGAGGCTCGCGAATCAACGCTACACAAAGCTATGCCACACAGGCGGTGCTTTGATCATCACCACAAGACTTTGCTTTTTAACAAAAGCCTTGATCAATTGCCACTTAGGCATGCCACACAGGCAATTCACTCCATGCGATTGATATCCATCAATATATAACCCCTGAGTTCGTACGTCTCAAAGAAAGGCGTTAAGCAAGATAATAAATTCTCCGCCGCCAAGCAGATATATATTTAATAGAAATCAATCACATAGAATAAAATCCGATGTCAGACCATTTACAAGTCCGTTCTGGGTCTGAATGAAACTGGAGGCACCATGTACCTCGCATATCCATCGATCTCCAAGTACGTTTGGACGATCACCGACTGGTTCCCTCCTCTTGGGTGTATAGCCCAATCAAGATCATCGGTAATCACCCAAACGATGTGAAGGCCTCCGGTTTTCAACCACCGTCTTCGTCATTGACACCACGTCGAATCAGTTATTCAGAATGGGATAAACCCGGTCTTTCTGAATAACTCACGTATATAATAAACAAGTGTTACACAAACACAACATACGCCTCATTCCAATTCAGAATATTTCTTTATTCAAATATTCTCATACTTTGGGAAAGTTTCCCATTAATTTTATCAAAGATAAATTTTTAAATTTATTCTTTAATCTTCTTTTGAATATCAATTCAAATTAGTCGGTATTAGCGAACCACACCGCAGTAATCAATTATTTTATTTCCCAATCCCAACCTATACATCCTATGAAGTAAAACTGGTCATACTTCATATCTAACACCACAGTGTTATCGGTAAATTTAATTACCATTTCACGTTCAAATCTAATTAAAGATTTAACTATCGCCTAGAGCAAAACTGGTGATACTCCGTTCTCGATCACTTCAATCTAATTAAAGATTCACTAAAACTCCACTTAGTTTTAATCTTCCAAAAATCAATATCCTGTCTTTAACTGGGTTAAAGAACCAATGTCATCTAAAACACGGTTCACTACAAACCCAAAATCACATTCTAATTCAATTCCAATTAAATATCATTTAATTGGTATCCTTCATTAAATCTAAATAAAAAGATTTAATCTTTTTCTCCACTAGGATTAAGAACAGTGTTAATGAAGACACCATTCACGACAAACCCAAATCCCATTTGATATTAAATACAAGGCTCTGAATAGAAAATATATCGGCTTATATTCAATATCAAATTCTATGACCCACAAATATCGTATTGGAAATAACGATATAAATATATCTTTCAAATTTCCATAACAATATATGTATAATCACGAAATCCAACATCGAAATATTCCAAAGACAATTTCGATTCAAATCCATTCCAATTCAAATATTGGAAATTCTGGTTATTTTCAAAACCATTTCAAATCCACTTTGTTTATTGTAAAAATAAATGGGATCATAATTCTAGTTCAAAACTAGTTCATTTCGATAAAAATCTGTTTTTATCTTTTCAAATATGGAATTTTTCATCCTAATTCGTCACAAATCATTTCTTATGATTTTACACAAATTATTACTATTTTTAATAATTTTATCAAGGCCCGTACAGTCGATTTCCCTCAACGGCCATCGAACTGCACTTACAGCATCGTTAGAAAGCTCTTTTCGATATGAACCCAAAGGTTCCGGTTTTAGGACAATTCGACGGTCGGATCTCCCATAATATCCATTCGAAGTCAATGGTCGAAATTCGTGAACTGCCGCGGCGTGGCGCGTTCTATTCAGGCCATTATATATATATATATAATATTATATATATATATATATATGTATATATTTCGTTGATTTCCTTTTAAAACGTATTTTATAAATCATTTTAAATTCGTTTTCGAAACGATTTCAACTTCATATTAAATTTCGAATCAAAATTGAATATTCCACATCATCGATATACAAATGATAAAATTTTCAAAACGTTATATTTTGAAATCACTTCCTTTTCTATATTCATTATAAAAATGAATAAAATCGATATAAATATCGTTTGCATCAAAATGGCGCCAATCTAACCAACATGGCCTAATATATTTCAATAACTTCGTTGTTCTATTCAACAAATGAATATTTTCTTCAATACATGAATATATATTTTTATTTAACACATGAATTTTTATTCTATTCAACACATGAATTTTTATTCTACTCAACACATGAATTTTTATTCTATTCAACACATGAATTTTTATTCTATTCAACACATGAATTTTTATTCTATTCAACACATGAATTTTCTATTCTATTCAACACATGAATTTTCTTTTATAATATTCCTTATTTTCCAAATTGGAATGAGGCCCAATCAATTACCATATAACGTTAATTAGATGGATTCCCTACAACACATGTATATAATAGCAACGATAAATCATCAACCATCATCCAGAGTGCACCACACAATTGCATAAGCATTAAATATAAATATTCAACGCTTATAACAGCATGTCAATCAATCAATCGACATACAACTAATTATTGGGATTAGTGTATGTCCAATTTCATCCCAACACCCGTGTGGGGTTTCAAATCAACGAACGCAGAATTTTATTTGTGCAGTTGGGCGATGTGTAAAATTTATTGTCCCAATCAATATCAATCAAATCGGTGTACATAAACAAATCGTTCGATTTGTAAATGAATATTTATTTTACTTCAACACATGAATATATATTTTATTTCAACACATGAATATATATTTTATTTCAACACATGAATATATATTTTATTTCATTCCACATCACACTATCAAATTTCACTTCACAGAAATCAAACAATCAAGTCATCCATGGTCTGTGGACGACGGGTGTCAGGTGCTGCTAAGCACCGTCTGCATCCTAGTATATATTTCAAACTAGAAATAGAAATAAAAGTGAGGAGTTCTCACCGTTAAGCTAAACCAAACGCCACGATTCTTCATATGTAGAAAATCTTTGCCGTGTTCGCCTTTTATCACTTTCGTCTACCGTATCCACTACATATATAAAAATCGAATCTTTATTTCGCTACAACATATATAAAAATCATATTTTTATATTCTTTATCTTATAAAAATCAGATTTTTGTTTCTCTACTATATAAAAATCATATTTTTATGTTTCTAGAAATCATATCCTTTTTTTATTAAAAATATAATCTCTTCGCCTTTAAAAATCACAACTTTCTACTCATAAAAATATAATCTTTCTTCTATTAAAAATATAATCTTGCTACTTATAAAAATATATCCTTTCCTACTTATAAAAATAAATTCCTTTTTCTATTTGAAAATCCAACTATCATGTGATTAAAAATCCCCCATTTTCACAATTAAAAATCTTATCTTTTCATATGATAAAAATATGATCTTTGATGTGATAAAAATCCGAGTTTTTCGAATATAAAAATCCGACCTCTTTCTATTTAAAAATCATATTTTTATTTATAGAAACAACGTCGTATTTATATAAAAGCTGAAATTTAAAAACAACGTGAATTTATATTTTACAAACATATTTTCTATAACAATGTTTTTCAAAAAGAAAAATCGGATTTTAAACAATCCTATTTGCCTTAAAAACTAAAAATTAATCCACTGTGAATTTACAGTAATTAATTAAACTTAATAAATTTATTAATTAAATAATTTTTACCTTTTCCCAATGTTTTTTCTTCATCGCTCCAAAACTAGAACCCGTCGCTCCATACATTCACCAACGCACGCAATTCCAGGAGGTCAGGCCACGATCGAAGCGTTCCATCGCGGACGCCTCCACGTCGCCTACCACCACCGAGAGGGGCTCGAACTTTGGTGGCCTTCAGCGCCGTGAAAACAAGTGCGATGGTGGCCCCTTCCCAGCTCGAAATCGAGCTCCTCTGTTAACAAGACTCGATGCTCCTTATATGGATTTGAAGCCCGCTTTTTGCTCTTCAATTTTCTCTTCAGGTTGATCTTCTAACACGCGACGGATTTGGAGAAATCAACGAGGGAAGCACGGAGCAGTTTCTGCCTTCAACTGGTTTGAAAGAGAGAGATAGACGGCTTGTTTGACCGCGTGAAAATTATAAAGGGCTTTGACCCCCCTGACCTAGTGATTATAAATTTATATTTATTTATTTTATTTTATTTCTCTAGTTAGTTGCTAATCGATCTGAACCCCAAATCAAACCCAACCCCTGTCGCCCCTAGCTAATTACCCCCATTCTGAACACAATGGGATATCTTTCGTAACCCAATTCGGTCGTTACGATATGTTTTTATCAATTTTAAAATATAAATCAATTTAAATTTAATTTAAACGTATATTTCCGTTTACTAGGGCCACATACGGACTCTAAAAATTCTAGAAAAATTATTTCTAGCTTCATATTGACGATACAGCCCTAACAAAACTAATTGCATCGA
Source organism: Allium sativum (assembly GCA_030737875.1). NCBI lineage: Eukaryota > Viridiplantae > Streptophyta > Magnoliopsida > Asparagales > Amaryllidaceae > Allium > Allium sativum. The sequence goes on along the minus strand of CM060922.1, from coordinate 349,310,040 downwards.
ATTCTGAGACCGTTCGAAAAATTCCCATTTTCTGGTCGATCCAATTTAACTAAAACCGTTAAAACACGTTTAACTTCGCCACGCTTACATATTGATTTAGAAAATTATGAATTTTGAAACCTAGCAATAACTTGACATCATGGATCTAACAAAAGTGGTTTCGTCGAAAACCGAGGTTGTTTGCAAAATTTCCATTTTTAAGGGCCAGAATTCCATAGCGACTATTCTGAATTTTCAACTAGACATATCTTTTGATTCCCGCTATGAAATTTCAATTTGTCGGCTTCGTTGGAAAGATATTCTCAATTAGATTCTAATATTTTTTTCCGCTAAAATCCGGTTTATTTTGAATCCTTTACATTCATTTGAACTTTGAAATCGAATTTTCAAACTACCACGCCATTTTCAATTCCTTTTATAATTTAAAATAAATATTTATATTCTAACGTTGATTTAAATAAACATATTCATTCTAATTCTATTCAAAATAAATTTCTCGTCATTATTATTTAAAATTATTCATTTTAAATAATCAAAATTCGCTAAAATTGCCAAAATAAAAATTTTAAATTGTCTCGGATTTCCGGGTTATTACATTCTCCCCCACTAAAAACTTTTCGTCCCCGAAAAGGAACGAAGACGAAAGTTGTTTTACAAACCACTTCAACTTTCATTATTTTCTTTACGGCTTAAATTCTTCAACTTTTCAGTTTCTAAGAATTTTTCAAATTTTGCTAACACCCTAAATTTTCGAAAAATTTCGCCATAACCTCCCCTGCACCAGGAGCTTTGGGATATTTCAAATAGCCTTCCATGGCCCTCACCAATCCAAAAAGAAAAAGAAACAGCCAAGCGGCTAGCCAATCGGCTCATAAAATCATCAAAAACCCAAGAAATACAATAAACGTGTACCTATTTGTCGGGAAAACAATTTTATTCCTCTTCTCTAGCCTTCTTGCTATGACCTGTTCAATGTAAGTACATGTATATGCATGCAAATGCGACCAATTTTCAATACAACTCATTATTTGGTTCAATTTGGCTAAAGGTTCAATATTTAATTAATCACACAATAATCAAACAACACAACCAACAATCAATTAGTTGATTATCTGTACAATCACATAACTTTAATACATATCCAAAAAATCAGATTTTTGATGCCAAATCACAACAATAAGCCCTATGTAGTTTTGGTTCTCACACCAGTCTAATGGAGATATATAGATATCACACATTCGAAACTCGAACACTAATGCTGATGATGTCTAGACTATCACCAGAATCGTCTCTGGGTGACTAGAGTGTGATTCTATATCTATCCAGTATATTAAAACTTCGAATATACGTGGATCATATGTATACACAAAATCTTTATATACTGGATTGTCCAAATTCAATATAAAATAAATAATCAAATACGAATAATTGATTTAAATTTTCAAAACAAAAATTGTTTTCTTTTTTAAAAATATACTCTTCACACTCGTTCTAGGATACTACTGATCCCATCTCTAACGAGTCATTCTTATTGGATATTACTAATCCAATTTCTGATGAATTCTTTCATGTGGTTCTAACTTGTCTGGTTCTCCGAGCTCTATAAACCAAAGCTTTGATACCAAGCTATAACGATCCGAACTTCCCCGGTAAGGAAAGCACGGATTTTACTGAGGACAAAGCACATCAGAACGCAAACAAAAGAACATTTCATTGTATATTACAACAATTCCATCATATTACAAGAATATACAGAGTATAAACAAATAATATACATTTGAAAAATATCAGAGATTACAATACATTACATTGCAGCGGAAAATTAATACAAAACACAACTGAAAGTAATACGTGGATACAGGGCTTTCCGAGTATCGTTTTAGCTGGAAATCAGGATCCTGTGAATATAAATCTGCAAAACCAAAACTACTAGCTGCCCGTGTCGAAAATAAGGGCACCCAAAGTTTAGGTTAAAACAATAATGAAACGACCCATATTTCCATACCTTTTGAGTCGACTAATAACCACGTCCAACCCAAATGACATAGAAATACGAATCATTATAAGAAAGAAGTTAGAGGATGAGAAATAGAAAGAAATATTAGAATAGAAGAAAACGAAGATCACAAACTCACAGCGGAACGAATAAAATATATTAGATAACATAAACTTTGAAATACAAAAACAGAAATTTTACATACATACCATTATCAGAGCACAACAGTTATATCTGGAACAGTTATAAACACCTGTTTCCAGATACAACATAGTACACATCGGAAATATGATAGTCTATATCTAACTGGTGAAGCCTCCTGCTTCCAGCTCCTCCAAGTGAATTTAGAATTTCTATTTAGAATTTCTATTTAGAATTTTCAAACCATTTATTTAACAACAACGTTAAAATCGCTGTTTAGAATTTACGTAACGTTATCACACTTCATTTCACATTCCAGATTTTGGAATAAAACTCATCATTTTCATTTTTAAATGATTATCCATTTCCTTATTCAAATTCCTATTTGGTTTCATATTTCCAATCTAAATTCCTTTTACATATCTCGTTTGCAAAATATTTGCTTTAACCCATTCACTTTAAATCGTGCGTAATACTTCTTTTTATAAAATCAGTTCATTCCATTGGATAATATTTTAAAAATCCAATTTTTCCTTTATTAATTTCTAATGGTAGAACCATTTACAAAAATTGTTTTTATTATATCCCTTTTATGATCTCGTTTAGAATTTCAGATAAAATTGCTAAGTGTTAAACAAATTTCAAATATCAGTTTCAAACCCATTTCCACTTTCTATATAAATCCAATCTTGAATTTATATTTCAGCGAATCCAATGGTAAATAATTCAATTAATATATATTCTCATTCATACACAAATCCTTGATTTATTCATTTGAAACAGGTTTTCTATTTCGAATTCTATCAAAATTTAAATTTCTATTATTATTTTTATGAAAATAATTCCCTTTAAAAAAACTTGGAATTCCCCTTTTCTATATTCGAAAATATATATATGGTAATTAAATATCAAATCCTGGGGCCAATGTAATTCAAATACAACATACTCAATCACCAGTTATATATCACATCAAATAACACAACCAATAATAAAAATGTTGAGGGATCCAGTTGGATCCCTCCAACCTGTTTCCCTGCATCCACGAATGTTAATCAGCATCAATAATATTATTTCACATCAATATGAAATATCAGAACTAATCATCGATCAACCAATTTTATCAACCATTTCAACCAAGCAACCATTTCACAGTATAAAATAAATTTAAAATTCGTTTATATAAAAATATAAACGAAGCAGAGTTAGTGAGTTTACACACCTTGATTTGCAGTTGACGGCTCTGCTTTTCTTTTGTTTAAAATCAAACTAGCGTTTGATTTTATCACAATATTCTTGCAGCACTGGATCTTTCCGAACCAACTCATATACGTAGTGCCTATGAATATGATTCGAACGTCGCTAGTTTTGTTGTATTCTGTTTATGTATGTATAAGTCAGACATATTATAACATTTAAAATAGATCAATATCATTACCCTTATATAATAATTATTTAATCATGATTACCCTTCATTAGAAAACATGGCATCCTTGCCGAAATTCAAAGGCAAATGAGGGAAAGCACGCTCCATTAACAATCTTTTCATCAAACTTTGTACCTTTCCAGACACATATCTCAACACTGCCACCCTAAACCGTACCCTTTTTTTTATTCAGAAGTTTCAGACAATGCTTTGAATCTAAGCATTGCAACACGGTCATCATCAGAAACAAAACGCAAGAGTTTATCAACAGGATAATCATGGCTAGTATTAAGAGTACAGTGTTTACCGTAACTATGGGTGGCTCTTAAATCACGTTTCTTTTCTCTTCGAATACTCCACTCAGCTGTACACCAAACCACCATCCTATTGTCTGCCCAGTCACGTTCTAGGATGACCGCACCTCCCCCCCTTTTTTTATTAGCCTCTCACAAGTCCTTAATCCACGAACTAGTTACGCAAGGCATGCATCAGTATGATCAACCATAATTTCAAACTCGTTTAAACCCTCTCCCTGTTGTGATGATATTTGCATCTCCAAGCTAAAAACTCCTCCCTAATCCTTGCTCATTTCTTAATTAATGTTTTAAGTCTAATCTACACGTTAAAATGCTTCTTCCCAATTTGAACAAACAAGATCTAACTCTTGCTTCATCACCAGTCATGGCCAATACTTCTCAGACCTCTCCCCTCCTGCTCTGGTTTATGTCAAACTGGGACCTCACCACCGGATCCTACACCATTCACTTCGCCGGAACCGCACCATCAACTACCTCCGATCCAACCCTTCCAACGCCCTCGACCTCGCTTCGCATCACGACAGCATAATCGCTGGCGAATCTAAAAAACCGACGCCCTGATGCTCCTCATCCCGACCTCGGACGCTTATCAACCTCCCCACCAGAACAGCCTCGCCCGGTCCTCCGCCCCATCCTAGTCTCTGCAATGAACGGAACCGGTACAAACTTCTTCGTGAGCTGTTCAAGAAGATGAAGTAAAGCATTAATTTTTATTTTCGTTGTTTATTTTATTTGCTTCGAAGTTTCAAACTCTTGTCTTTGTTTTTTTCCTTGTTTTGCATTGAAGAGAGAACGTGCAATATTTAAGAAGAGGAAGGTGTGGCTTGCACGAAATGAATTGCTTGATAGGCACTGCTATAATAGCTTGGAGGCCACGGAATAATTTGGTTTGGCAGGTACGGCAAGTAAAAGCGTGGCACACACGGTGTATGGTAGTTTGGAGAGCACACTAACTGTAAGGGTTCAATTGATGCTTGGTTAAGTGTTCCATTTGATGATTTACAATTTCCATTTCCCTGTTGTCTAACTTGATTCCATGTTTGCATACGGAATAGTTTCAATTCTTGTGCTTTCTATCATTGGGAGGAGTGCTCGTATGGAAAGGAAGACTTCTAAGATTGATAAGGTGGACAGGAAAACTACATGCACGTTGGTTACGGTGGCAACTCAAGTATGTTGGCAAATGTATATAATTGTTTTTTTCTTCTTTCATTTGGTGGGAAACATATCCTAGAAATTGGATGGCCGGAAATAAAACCATTTCAATTGTATATTGTGAGCTTGTATAACTCTTTATCTTTGCGGAACTTAATGGTACCTCTTTCCGTTTATGTTCGAGCCGCTACAGACAGGAGTAAGAATACGGTCGTGTCCAGCGAGGTGTCATGATCCCAAAAATATAATAATATCGGTAGTTTAACTTATATTATGAAACCCCAAAATATTGATATAGGGTGCAAAATACTCCAAATAAAAAGTTGTGTATTTAATTAATTAGAAATTACAGAAAAATTATAAAAATTAAATTATCACTATGCCTCAAAAGAATCTTGTCCAAATTCAAGACCGATATTTAAATATATTTAAATAACTATTCTGGCTTATATACGATTTCACAGCGACTTTCTGAAATTTTGATTTGGACGTAATTCACAATATATAAGACAAAATCTCGATTTTTCACTTCCATTCGAAAAATATAATCAAACAGATCCCAACATCTCTTGTTTCAAAGAAATCCGACTTATTTTGAATACTGAATATCTAATTGAAGTTCAAAACGTTAAATTACGAACTGCAGCGACTTTACGAGCTCATTTTAAATTATATTATAAATTATACGTTTAAATATCGTTTTATGAAATAAATTCCTATATATAATTCAAAAAAAAATATTTAAAACAAATTTAAATAATCAGAATTTAACGGCTAAAAATCCGGGTCGTTACATTCCTTCCGCCTTAAAATAATTTCGTCCTGGAAATTGCTAAGGTAGGGAAAAGATGCTACATACCCTATTAACGAGGTCCAAAAATCCTTTTTGTTTCTGTTCTTAACTTCAATTTAACTAGACTAGTTTATTTCAGTTAAAATATTTATTTATTCTTGCTAACGAAAATTTTCAAAAATTCTGAAAATTTTCTAACACTTCAAATTTTGAAAAATTTCGGCAGCATCTCCTCTGCACGGCTCAATTGGTACAACCATAATTCGCCTATCTAGGCGTCTCCCGTCCAAAAGAAAATCAAAAAGCCAAGCAGCTAGCCCCATAAGCTCATAAAATCATCAAACCCAAGTAATATTGTAAACGTGTACCTTTTTGTCAGGCATAATTCTATCTCTTGCCTTTGCTTCCATTCAATGCCGACTCAACATCTACTTCAATCGATTCCAAATCAATTCAACTCTCAGTTTCCAGTTTACTAATCAATCTCCTGACTAGTTCACTTTCATTCTATAGCTCAAACTTGATTTGTATTTCAAAACCAATCTACTTATCCCACTTGGGTGCAAATTCATCACAACTTGATTCCAATTTACCACCTCCAAATTATATATTCAACTTGTTGTGTACAAGACAAATTTTCATTAATAATTCAAATCTCAAACATCTCGCTTTAGTTAATTTCATTCGGAATTATTTCTTAATTAATCCAATTTTATTTAACCTAGGTTAAATTTCAATTTATTTGATACACTTTTACCATTTCCATATATTCGAAGTATGCAAGTTAAATTTCAATTTCAGGATTCAAATTCCCGGGTTTTATTTCAATTTGTTTGAAATCATATATATTTATATTCATATATTTATAATCAAATCAATTCAAAACATTTGAATTTCTAAATCATCATTTCCTTTTCAAACAAAATTTTTCATTCTTAAATTACTATGGTAGCAATCCATCACCTAGAAACTCGAAAATGAATACTGATAATGTCGCGACCCATTATCAGAATTATTTTCTCGCCCCTGAAGTGGTTTCAGTGCTTAATCACTTTTAAAATCCATTCAAAATCATTCTTATTCAAAAATTCTTCAAAGTATTGTTAGATTACTTTAAAAATACTTCAGAAAATATTTCTAAACAACCGGGATTTAGAATTCCAAATTTTGGCTTGAACTAAATCTTGGTTTAACTCATTTGCATACATTATACGTATACAAATTATATCACCATTTCATAATTTCATTTGATTGTAATAACAATCAACACATTCATATATAATAATTCAGAAATTATTTCTTTTGTATCAAAGTAATTTTTGGGTAAAATTATTTCATTTACCCGCTTTAAAACAATACTGCGTCGAATTGTTCTGTTCGAGAGTTTAGAAACACCTATCGATACAGTGGTACATCCTGTATCGACCAGAATTCATAAACCACTCAACAAACTAGTCAACACAATATAAAACAATTTTCATATCAAATCTACAAATACGCGCTCATATATATAGACACTCAACTCAATCTAGAGTATTACTAACCCCATCTCTATTGATTTACGCCACAGAGCCTAGGTGATCACTCAACCTTCAGCTCTGATACCAACTGAAACGACCCATATTTCTGTACCTTTTGAGTCGACTAATAACACCCCATGTCCAACCCAAATGACACAGAAATACGAACCATTATAAGAAAGAAGTTAGAGGATGAGAAATAGAAAGAAAGAAATATTAGAATAGAAGAAAACGAAGATCACAAACTCACAGCGGAACGAATAAAATATATTAGATAACATAAACTTTGAAATACCAAAACAGAAACTTTACATGCATACCATTATCAGAGCACAACAGTTATCTCTGGAACAGTTATAAACACCTGTTTCCAGATACAACATAGTACACAGTGGAAATATGATAGTCTATATCTAACTGGTGAAGCCTCCTTCTTCCAGCTCCTCCAAGTGAATCTGAAAAATCCCGACTACTTGACTACCCGTACAAATTTGGGTACCCAAGAGTTTAGGGAAAACAAAACAAAATACTCTGGGCCAGTCATGGGACTGGTGTGAGTAAACTCCAACCATTTGTTTAACTTTCAAAATCCTTTTGAAAGAAATGATAATCGTAAGACCGATCTACACATAAACATGGATGGTTTTTACCTTACGATAACCTAAATCATTCTGATATCAAAATCTGGTGATATTATAATAGTGTCTAAATCAAATAAATAGAATCTAGCGGAACGCTTGCATCTCACGCTCCATATCTAATATAAAAGCAAAAAACCCGCAGGCCGCTTATTGGAGATTGGATTTCCCACATGACAAGGTATGGGACCACCTGCCGATAGTGTATCTCTAGAGACGAATACACTGGCTTCAACAAGAACGTCTTGCAACCCCGCCCTCACATGACCGACCACTCATTTCGCTTGAGTGTATCGAATGTATATCACCAACGGTTGGGATCAGCAACCGTTTCCCGAAAGAGACAGCATCGATAGATTAAAGAATCTAATGGAATTTCTCTAGATAGGTGATTATACATCCTAATGGGAGCGACCCACTTAGCCATGCTACCTGCCCGATTTTTGTCAATTCCCGGTTGTGAGGCTTGAGGTCATTACGTATCTTTTAGAACACCTGACCACCATTCACTTTGAATGCCACATCGTCATACCCGCCAAATCACAAATTGATTTCCCCAAAAATTCCACGAGTATAAAGCTAAGAGAAACGAATTTCTCCGCCACCAAACGTAAGTACGTTTGAAGAGTTCAACTTACGCGATCCTTTAGATATACCCTGTCAGACATTCGTCCATTCACATTGTCCTGGGACCGGACAAACCGAAGGCACTATCCCATAAACAGGATAACCCTTGCATAACTCCGTCTTCCATTTTCTTCATCATATTCGATCGCAAAGCTAACGTCTATACAGAGTGGTTTTCAGATGCTGAATCTGATCCCGGTCTCTCCGTATTGACGACGGAAAAATGGTCAAAAACTTCGATAGTCGGTGATTTAACTATCAAAGGAAAATAAGTGTACAACCAACGATCTTATTTCCAGGTAGGAATTCGATCGATCAATCATCAATCAACATTTGGCCCCTTTAAATCAATTCCTTATTATATTATCATTCAAATTCCTACTTCCTTTATTCGAGGAAATATTTCTTATTCCAATTAGAAACATTTCTAAATATATTAACGAATCATTATTTTCTATATTCAGAAAATATACCTTATTAATATCGGAAAACATTTCCACATTTCTTTTATAAATTCCTCGTTGATCAATTCATTTCATTTCCTATACGTTGAGAATATCTCTCATTTTATTTGGGGAAAACATTTCAAATTAATGCGATGTTATAAAACGTCGTTATTATAATTCAAACCATTCATCATGTATTAGCTAACCAAATTGCTAACCATTTTCACCATCGAACCTTAACCATTCCTCCATCGTTCCCGAAGTCAATCAAGTTGGGGTATAATTACCTCTCAGACCTTAATTGGACAACATTATCAACTTTGAAATAGACAAGCTCATAACTTTCAATCAAACATTGCTTATGCGACTTTCGGATCCAATCTAAGAACACACTTCTTTCACGGAAAAACTTTGATTATAACGGTAGCGTTATAATCGCTATGTTCCAAATATTTGATTTATAAAACATTGCTTTTAACAACAGCGTTACAATCGCTGTCTAGAATTATAAAACACTTACTATAGCAATAGCGTTAAGATTGCTGTTAAAACAGATATTATAACGGCAACGTTAAAATTTCTATTTAGAATTTTCAAACCATTTATTTAACAATAGCGTTAAAATCGCTGTTTAGAATTTACATAACGTTATCACACTTCATTTCACATTCCAGATTTTGGAATAAAACTCATCATTTTCATTTTTAAATGATTATCCATTTCCTTATTCAAATTCCTATTTGGTTTCATATTTCCAATCTAAATTCCTTTTAGATATCTCGTTTGCAAAATATTTGCTTTAACCCATTCACTTTAAATCGTGCGTAACACTTCTTTTTATAAAATTAGTTCATTTGACTTCATTCCTTTGGATAATATTTTAAAAATCCAATTTTTCCTTTATTAACTTCTAATGGTAGAACCATTTACAAAATTGTTTTCATTATATCCCTTTTATGATCTCGTTTAGAATTTCAGTTAAAATTGCTAAGTGCTAAACAAATTTCAAATATCAGTTTCAAACCCATTTCCACTTTCTGTATAAATCCAATCTTGAATTTATATTTCAATGAATCCAATGATAAATAATTCAATTAATATATATTCTCATTCATACACAAATCCTTGATTTATTCATTTGAAACAGGTTTTCTATTTCCAATTCTATCAAAATTTAAATTTCTATTATTATTATTTTTTGAAAATAATTCCCTTTAAAAAAACTTGGAATTCCCCTTTTCTATATTCGAAAATATATATATATATGGTAATTAAATATCAAATCCTAGGGTTAATGTAATTTAAATACAACATACTCGATCACCAGTTATATATCACATCAAATAACACAACCAATAATAAAAAAGTTGAGGGATCCAGTTGATGGCTCAGTTTTTCTTTTGTTTAGCATTTGATTTTATCACGATATTCTTGCAGCACTGGATCTTTTTCGAACCAACTCATATACGTAGTGCCTATGAATATGATTCGAACGTCGCTAGTTTTGTTGTATTCTGTTTATGTATGTATAAGTCAGACATATTATAACATTTAAAATAGATCAATATCATTAGCCTTATATAATAATTATTTAATCATGATTACCCTTCATTAGAAAACATGGCATCCTTCCCTGTGCCGAAATTCAAAGGCTAATGAGGGAAAGCACGCTCCATTAACAATCTTTTCATCAAACTTTGAACCTTTCCAGACACCTATCTTAATAGTGCCACCCTAAACCGTACCTTTCTTTTTTTATTTAGAAGTTTCAGACAATGCTTTGAATCTAAGAATTACAACACAGTCATCATCAGAAACAAAACGCAAGAGTTTATCAACAGGGTAATCATGGCTAGTATTGAGAGTACAGTGTTTACCATAACTATAGGTGGCTCTTAAATCACGTTTCTTTTCTCTTCGAATACTCCACTCGGCTGTACACAAAACCACCATCATGTTGTCTGCCCAGTCACGTTCTAGGATGACCTCACCTCCCCCTCCCCCCCTTTTTTTTATTAGCCTCTCACAAGTCCTTAATCCACGAACTAATTCCGCAAGGCATGCATTATCTGATCAACCATAATTTCAAACCCGTTTAAACCCTCTCCTTGCTGTTATGATGTTTGCATCTCCAAGCTAAAAACTCCTCCCTAATCCTTGCTCATTTCTTAATTAATGTTTTAAGTCTAATCTGCATGTTAAAATGCTTCTTCCCAATTTGAACAAACAAGATCTGACTCTTGCTTCATAACCGGTCATGGCCAATACTTCTCAGACCTCTCCCATCCTGCTCTGGTGTATGTCAAACTGGGACCTCACCACCGAATCCTACACCATTCACTTCGTCGGAACCGCACCGTCAACTACCTCCGGTCTAACCCTTCCAACGCCCTCGCCTTGCTTCGCACCTCGACAGCATAATCGCTGGCGAATCTAAAAAACCGGCACCTTGATGCTCCTCATCCCGACCTCGGACGCTGGTCAACCTCCCTACTAGAACAGCCTCGCCCGGTCCTCCGCCCCATCCTAGTCTCTGCGATGAACGGAACCGGTACAAACTTCTTCGCGAGCTGTTCAAGAAGATGAAGTAACGCATCAGTTTTTATTTTCGTTGTTTATTTTATTTGCTTCGAAGTTTCAAACTCTTGTCTTTGTTTTTTTTCCTTGTTTTGCGTTGAAGAGAGAACGTGCAGTATTTAAGAAGAGGAAGGTGCGGCTTGCATGAAATGAATTGCTTGATAGGCACGGCTATAACAGCTTGGAGTCCACAGAACAATTTAGCTTGGCAGGTACGACAAGTAAAAGCGTGGCACACACGGTGTATGGTAGTTTGGAGAGCACACTAACTGTAAGGGTTCAATTGATGCTTGGTTAAGTGTTCCATTTGATGATTTACAATTTCCGTTTCCCTGTTGTCTAACTTAATTCCATGTTTGCATACGGAATAGTTTCAATTCTTGTGCTTTCTATCATTGGGAGGAGTGCTCGTATGGAAAGGAAGACTTCTAAGATTGATAAGGTGGACAGGAAAACTACATGCACGTTGGTTACGGTGGCAACTCAAGTATGTTGGCAAATGTATATAATTGTTTTTTTCTTCTTTCATTTGGTGGGAAACATATCCTAGAAATTGGATGGCCGGAAATAAAACCATTTCAATTGTATATTGTGAGCTTGTATAACTCTTTATCTTTGCTGAACTTAATGGTACCTCTTTCCGTTTATGTTCGAGCAGCTACAGACAGGAGTAAGAATACGGTCATGTCCAGCTAGGTGTCATGATCCCAAAAATATAATAATATCGGTAGTTTAACTTATATTATGAAACCCCAAAATATTGATATAGGGTGCAAAATACTCCAAATAAAAAGTTGCGTATTTAATTAATTAAAAATTACAGTAAAATTCTAAAAATTAAATTATCACTACGCCTTAAAAGAATCTTGTCCAAATTCAAGACCAATATTTAAATATATTTAAATAACCGTTCTGGCTTATATACGATTTCACAGCGACTTTCTGAAATTTTGATTTGGACGTAATTCACAATATATAAGACAAAATATCGATTTTTCACTTCCATTCGAAAAATATAATTAAATAGATCCCAACGTCTCTTGTTTCAAAGAAATCCGACTTATTTTGAATCCTGAATATCTAATTGAAGTTCAAAATGTTAAATTACGAACTGCAGCGACTTTACGAGCTCATTTTAAATTATATTATAAATTATACGTTTAAATATAGTTTTATGAAATAAATTCCTATATATAATTCAAATTTTTTTTTAAAACAAATTTAAATAATCAGAATGTAACGGCAAAAAATCTGGGCCGTTACAAATAAACTCCAGGTCAGTCATGTGACTGGTGTGAGAACTAAAACAGTTATTTAAAGCTTTACTTTAAATCAGATATATCAAGGGACCACGACGCATAACACGGAACGGGTTTCCTCCCAAGAATACCGGTGCTTATAAAAAAACAGCGCAATGCTTTTTGGAAAAATGAAGCTATTATAAGACCCAGGTCCCATCACACAATGCAACACAAGCCAGAGGATAGGGTTTTCCCTTATAATAGCCAAACATGATTGGTACGTTAAAAACAAATCATTTGATACTATTATAAGTGTATAGTGTCAAAACAATTTCAACCATAAATATCAATCATAGACAGCATGGGTACCATATATCAAGTCGCCATACTAGGCTCTACAATCAAAACCAAAAAGTCACATATTTGGAAATTGGATTTCCATCTATGAACCAAGGCAAGGGATCGTCCTTACCGAATTTGAGACGCTCTAGCCTGCCCCTCAGGAATAGAACGCATCGTCCCTTGGATCATCAGGGCCGGTCCACCGATGTGGATTAAAATGCATGAACACTGGGTTTCCCCACCCTTTGGGGTGTCAATGAGTCCAATGACTCTGTCGGCTCCACAAAGTCACCGATTTATCTGAGGCGCCTCGCAACCCAACAACCACATAAGTCAAACTCGTCAGGGCATGTAAAACCACTGACGCCACTTCTAGCTAGAAGGAAACGCATGCCCTCCCTGAAGTCCTCTCCCGTTTCTGGTTCACAACCAGGGTGTGAGGCTCGCTAATCAACACTACATAAAGCTATGCCATACAGGCGGTGCTTTGATCATCAACCACAAGACTTTGCTTTTCAACAAAAGCCTTGATCCCACATAGGCATGCCACACACGCAATTCACTCCATGCGATTGATATCCATCAATATATAACCCCTGAGCTCGTACGTCTCAGAGAAGGGCGTTAAGCAAGAGAATAAATTCTCCGCCGCCAAACAGATATATATTTAATAGAAATCAATCACATAGAATAAAATCTGACGTTAGACACACAGTCCATTTACAAGTCCGTTCTAGGTCTGAACGAAACCTGAGGCACCTTGTACCTCGCATATCCATCGATCTCCAAGTACGTCTGGACGATCACCAACTGATTCCCTCCTCTTGGGTGTACAGCCCAATCAAGATCATCAGTAATCACCCAAACGATGTGAAGACCTCCGTTCTTCAACCACCGTCTTCATCCTCGACACCACATCGAATGAGTTATTCAGAATGGGATAAACCCAGTCTTTCTGAATAACTCGCGTATATAATAAACAAGTGTTACACAAACACAATATACGCCTCATTCTAATTCAGAATATTCCTTTATTCAAATATTCTCATACTTTGGGAAAGGTTCCCGTTAATTTTATCAAAGATAAATTCTTTAAATTTATTCTTTAATCTTCTTTTGAATATCAATTCAAATTAGTCGGGATTAGCGAACCACACCGCAGTAATCATTTATTTTATTTCCCAATCCCAACCTATTCATCCCATGAAGTAAAACTGGTTATACTTCATCTCTAACACCACGGTGTTATCGGTAAATTTAATTACCATTTCACGTTCAAATCTAATTAAAGATTTAACTATTGCCTGGAGCAAAACTGGTGATACTCCATTCTCGATCACTTCAATCTAATTAAAGATTCATTAAAACTCCACTTAGTTTTAATCTTCCAAAAATTAATATCCTGTCTTTAACTTCGTTAAAGAAACAATGTCATCTAAAACACGGTTCACTATAAACCCAAAATCTCATTCTAATTCAATTCCAATTAAATAACATTTAATTGGTATCCTTCATTAAATCTAAATAAAATGATTTAATCTTTTTCTCCACTGGGCTTAAGAACAGTGTTGATGAAGACACCATTCACGACAAATCCAAATCCCATTTGATATTAAATACAAGGCTCTGAATAGAAAATATATCGGCTTATATTCAATATCAAATTCTACGACCCACAAATATTGTATTGGAAATAACGGTATAAATATATCTTTCAAATTTCCATAACAATATCTATATAATCATGAAATCCAACATCAAAATATTCCAAAGACAATTTCGATTCAAATCCATTCCAATTCAATTATTGGAAATTCTGGTTATTTTCAAGACCATTTCAAGTCCACTTTATTTATTGTAAAAATAAATGGGATTATAATTCTAGTTCAAAACTAGTTCATTTCGATAAAAATCTGTGTTTATCTTTTCAAATATGGAATTTTTCGTCCCAATTCTTCACAAATAATTTCTTATAATTTTACACAAATTATTACTATTTTTAATAATTTTATCAAGGCCCGTACAGTCGATTTCCTTCAACGGCCATCGAACTGCACTTACAATGACCTTTTCCAAATTTCATTTGGACATAATTCCAAATCCAATGGTTAGATTTCAAATCTCTAATATTCTTAGAAAGCTCTTTTGATACGAACCCAACGGCTCCTTTTTTAGGAGAATCCGACGGTCAGATCTCCCGTAATATCCATTCGAAGTCAATGGTCGAAATTCACGAATTGCCGCGGTGTGGCGCATTCTATTTAGGCCATTATATATATAATATATATTATATATATATATTTCGTCGATTTCCTTTTAAAACATATTTTATAAATCGTTTTAAATTCGTTTTCGAAACGATTTCAACTTCATATTCAATTTTGAATCAAAACTGAATATTCCACATCATTGATATACAAATAATAATATTTTCAAAACGTTATATTTTGAAATCACTTCCTTTTCTATATTCATTATAAAAATGAATAAAATCGATATAAATATCGTTCGCGTCAAAATGGCGCCTATCTAACCAACACGGCTTAATATATTTCAATAACTTCGTTATTCTATTCAACAAATGAATATTTTCATCAACACATGAATATATATTTTTATTCAACACATGAATTTTTATTTTATTCAATACATGAATTTTTATTCTACTCAACACATGAATTTTTATTCTATTCAACACATGAATTTTTATTCTATTCAACACATGAATTTTCTATTCTATTCAACACATGAATTTTCTTTTATAATATTCAATATTTTCCAAATTGGAATGAGGCCCAATCAATTACCATATAACGTTAATTATATGGATTCCCTACAACACATGTATATAATAGCATCAATAAATCATCAACCATCATCCAGAGTGCACCACACAACTACATAAGCATTAAATATAAATATTCAACGCCTATAACAACCTGTCAATCAATCGATCGACATACAACTAATTATTAGGATTAGTGTATGTCCAATTTCATCCCAACACCCGTGTGGGGTTTCAAATCAACGAACACAAATTTTTATTTGTGTAGTTGGACGATGTGTAAAATTTATCATCCCAATCAATATCAGTCAAATCAATGTACATAAACAAATTGTTCAATTTGTAAATGAATATTTATTTTACTTCAACACATGAATATATATTTTATTTCAACACATGAATATATATTTTATTTCAAGACATGAATATACATTTTATTTCAACACATGAATATATATTTTATTTCATTCCACATCACACTATCAAATTTCACTACACAGAAATAAAACAAACAAGTCATCCATGGTCTGTGGACAACGGGTGTCAGGTGCTGCTAAGCACCATCTGCATCCTAGTATATATTTAAAACTGCACATATTCTGAATTTTTAAGGGCCAGAATTCCATAGCGACTATTATGAATTTTTAACTGGACATATCTTTTGATTCCCGCTATGAAATTTCAATTTTTCGGATTCGTTGGAAAGATATTCTCGACTAGATTCTAATATTTTTGGTTTCGCTAAAATCCGGTTTATTTTGAATCCTGTACATTCATTTGAACTTTGAAATCAAATTTTCAAACTACCGCGCCATTTTCAATTCCTTTTATAATTTAAAATAAATATTTATATTCTGACGTCAATTCAAATAAACATATTCATTCTAATTCTATTCAAAATAAATTTCTCGTCATTATTATTTGAAATAATTCATTTTAAATAATCAAAATTCGCTAAAATTGCCAAAATAAAAATTTTAAATTGGCTCGGATTTCCGGGTTATTACAATGGCTTTATATATTTTAATATATTCATGTCCATCCCAAATCGAATATCAAAATCAGATTTTGATCTTTTACTAAAAATTATTTTAAATATTCATTCATTTAAAATAATCGTTATTTTAAAATGTTTATTTTTCTGAACTGGAATCAGACGTAGTCAATTACCATATAATGTTATTATATGGATTTCATGCACAAGTGAAACACCCCACCTCCGCTAAGGTCACTCACAAGGGGAATGCCTTAATTTTGGTGGAGGTTTATAAGTAAAAGCCACAGATAAACTCAAGACAGATATAAATACTGTAATGGCGCGTTTTGTTAGCTGTCGAATAATTAAATTATTTAATTATTTATATATCGATTTGGCGATATCGATAACTTAAAGTACAACGTTCGAACTTATAATTTATAATTATAATTAAAACGAAGTTGAAACGTCGCGGCAGTTCGCAATTTGGCGATTTGAACTTCAACTGAATGTACATGATTCATTCTAAGCCGGATTTCTGTGAAACAAGAAACGTGTGGAGCTGGTGGAGTATATCTTTCTAGTGGAAGAGAAAAATAGGGATTTTGTCGTGTAGATTTTGTTTTATGTCCAAATCAAATATTCAGAAAAACAGCGGCATATTCGTTTATCGGCCATAACGGTTATTTCAATATAACTAGAGATCGGGTTTGAATTTAGACAAGGTTCTTTTGAGGCGTAGTGATAATTTAATTTTTAGAATTTTACTGTAATTTTTAATTAATTAAATAAGCAACTTTTTATTTGGAGTATTGTGCACCCTTAATCAACATTTTGAAGTTTCAAAATATGAGTTAATCTACCGATATTATTGTATATATGGAATCGTGGCACCTTGCTCGTCACCACATTATGTTTATTTCTGTCAATAGAAATCCGTAAACGAGAAGAGTTTCATATAGCGAATACGCTAAATTCAAATGAGCAGCATATGCATAATGGATGTAAGCAGATTGAGGCTTGCGCCACAACATTTTTCTACATGTATTATTCAGTGGACCAGTGCATGTTTGCAAAGTATGGCACAGTACAAAAAGTGGTGAACAGAACATACTCCTTACGTAGTAAAGTTTGGTGTGTGTATCTAAATAAAGTAAGTATACAAAGAAATATGTATATAATATTCTCATCACTTTGCAGCTAAGGGTTACTGTCATCTATCCTAGTTGCGGCTACAATAGGAACACATGGTTCGAATAGACCTTAGAAAACACAGTAAGCAGAGAATTCACGTGGAAGCTTGGACGCCAAGGGATTTACATTAGAAATACAAGAGGTCTTCTTCAAACTCACTTACACAGGAACAAATAAAAACAGTAAGGAATGAAAGGTCGAGAGATTGAAAACACTTTCAAACAATTGATATCTAACTCAAACTAAACTTCGTAAATCACCATATATATACATATATGTATTCGTTGTGAGAGATCATCGTGCTGATATCTGTAATTGTGGGTTCGATCAAGGCAATAACGCATGGAAATTCCTTTTACAGTAGATCTAGGGTGCAAGTATGGAGGGTATCGGAATTTCAAATCAGCCTTTGGATAGTATAGTCAAAATCACAGCATCGATTACTACCTACCTGCAGTTTTTGAGGCGTCTCGATGAAGATAAGTGTCGGACCTGTGTGCTTGTGTGGGGGTCGACGCATTTTGACGGAGACCGAGATGCGTGTAGTGATGATGTTGAGGTGGTGGCTCTTATGGAGGAGAAGGGAGTAATGATTTCAGTTGGTGATTTCGTGGATATAGGAGGATTTAGCGGAGTGTAAGGAGGAACAAATGGCCTTGATTTTCTCGCGTGAGGATATACTGGAGCGGTTCTTCGGTGAGAAGATGATGGTCATGCGGGTTGGTATATGTGGGATGGGCCGATGGGCTAAAACAAGGTGAGGCCCAATATGTTTGTTTTGTTTGAATTTTAATTTAAAATATACACAATCTTATAAATACTATATCTCGCTCATACATGGTCAGAATCACGAACCGTCAGATCCGTTAGGATCGTATGGACGAGTACTCCACAATGAAACTGACTGGAAGTCCATTGGAGCTCGTTTAAATTTTTGGGCGAAATAAATTGTTTGATTCAAATCAAACATACAGTTTATCGTTCTTTAACGATGAACTGCCAATGTGAGTAAAACTCACTAACTCTGAACAGTTTATAATTTCATGTTGTATTGTTAGAACTGTTAAAATTGTCTGTTTGACTGTGTGTTGATTGTTTGATTGAACTGCTAGTCAGTTAGTTAAATTTCTATATTGATTCTGTTTAACAGAATATATCATATGGAACTGAAAGTGATGTTATCTATATTGTCTAACATCTGTGATGCAGGGAAATAGGTTGGAGGAATCCGACTGGATTCCTCAACAGTTATTTTATTGTTTTTCATATATTGTTATATGATGTGATATAAAATCTGTGGGCGATTATATGTGCTTGGACGATATTGAACATCGTGATTTGATATGATTGAATACCATAACATACCGAAATGTTGATAAGGGGATTTTCAATGTTTATATTGAAAATGAATCTTATTTATAAAATCGATAGGATTTTATAAAAGGAAAACATTTATTTAATTTGAAAATAAATAAATGAAAAAGGAAACATTTATTTAGAAAATAAATGAAATAAAATAGAAACATTTATTTAGAAAATAAATGAATTAGAATATAAAGGAATATTTATTTTAGGAAATAAATAAAGAAACATTTATTTAGATTATAAATAAATGGAATAAAGGAATATTTATTTAGGGAATAATTAAAGGAACACTTGTTCGGAAAATAAATAGAACTATACAAGGATAGATTTAAACACGTGCTTCGCACACGGTATAACACGATATGGATTAAAATGAGATATTAAATAGGAAATCTGTTTTAAATAGATAAATTGAAGTAGATTAATTTATAAATAATGTTTTATAAATTAAATAAATTATTTATCGTCGATAAATGGAATATCTATAAGTCTGGACTTATATAGAGAAGTAGAAACGTTATTAAAAGGACATTTATAAAGTGAAGAACCGTTACTAAAAGTAAATCTTTATAAATGGATAAACGTTGTAAAAAGTAAATCTTTATCAATGGATAAATGTTGTAAAAAGGAAATCTTTTGAAATGAATAAACGTTAATAAAAGGAGTTAATCGAATTTAGTTATTCGAAATGAGTTATTCGAATTAGATATTTGAATAGAGTTAAACACATTAGAGTGATTCGAATTACTTATTCGAATAGAGTTAAACAAAGTAATTTGTTAGGTTAACCAAAGCAAGTTAGTCGAGTTAATCAAAGTAATTGGTTAAGTTAACCAAAGTAAATTAGTTAAGATAAACTAAGCGGTTAATCGAAGTGAATTAGTTAAGTTAAACTAATTGGTAATTCCAAGTGAATTAGTTGCGTCAAACTAAGTGAATTAGTCAAGTTAAACTAATTGGTTAATCGAAGTAAATTAGTTGGGTTAATCAAAGTGAATTAGCTGAGTTAAACTAAGTAAATCGGTTAGAGTTAATCAAAGTGAATTAACTAAGTTAAACTAAGTGGATTAGTTCAGTTAATCGAGATAAGTAAATCAAGTTAGGTTAAACCATTTGAGTTAACCAGTTAGGTTAAACCATTTGAGTTAACCAGTTAAAGTTTAACAGTTAAAGATAAACAGTTAGAGTTGACCAGTTAAAGTTGACCAGTTAGAGTTAATCAGTTAGAGTTACTCAGTTAGAGTTGACCAGTTAGAGTGGACCAGTTAGAGTTATCCAAGTGGAGTTAATCGAGTAGAGTTGCCGAATATCACTTATTCGAAGTAGAGTTATCGAATATAGAGTATTCGAGGGAAGAGTAATCGAATATAGTTTATTCGAGTGGAGAAATCAAATGTTATTCATTTTAGAAGAGTTACCGAATATTATTTATTCGAAGAGTAGTTATCGAATATTGGTTATTCGAAGTTAGTTAATCCAAAGGAGTTATTCGAAGTTAGTAATCCAAAGGAGTTATTCGAAGTTAGTTAATCCAAAGGAGTTAGTCGAAGAGTTAATCGAATATAGTTATTCGAAAGAAAGTGTTAATCGAATATAGTTATTCGAGTAAAGTTAAAAGAGTTAATCGAATATAATTTATTCGAATAGAGTTAGAGAAGTTAATCGAATGTAGTTCATTCGAATAGTGTTGGAGGAGATATCGAATATAGTTTATTCGATAGGATAGAAGTGAATATAATTTATCAATTAAGTTATTCGAATGAGTTATTCGAAGGAGTAAATCAAATTAAGTTAATCGATTAGAGTTGAGTTAATCGATTTGGGTTAAGTTAAGTAATCGAGTTAAGATTTATCGAGTTAAGTAATCGAGTTAAGAAATCGAGTTGAGATAATTGAGTTAAGAAAATCAAGTTGAGTTAATCGAATAAGTTATTCGATAAGAGTAAATCCATTTAAGTTAAATCGGATGTTAGTTATTCGATAAGAATTGACACATTTAAGAAAATCGAATATTTGTTATTTGATAAGAGTTAATGAAATAGAGCCAACCAAGAAGAGTTATTCGAATATTAGTTATTCGATAGGAGTTAATTGAAATAGAGTTTATCGAATATCAGTTATTAAAAGGGAGAGTTAATCGAATAGAGATTACTCGAAAGAGAGTTATACGTCGAATTCGATTATAGCGAATTCGGGAAAGTACTATTTACTTTCCAGGGTTTAAATCAAGATTTAGTTATTGATTTAGAAATTAGGTGTCTGTTAAATTATTCGAGTTAGGAAATAAATTCATAATTTAGGTTAGATATTTTAGGGGTAGGAATTATAACATTATAGTTATAATCAAACGTTGTCATTTAAGAAGTGGATTCGTAACCTGAATCCGAGAATTTGCGTAAACAGATGATTGGAAAAAGTGAGTGACGAACTTCATCTATTTCACAGTAAAGGACGTTGTTCAATTAAGGTCTGAGAGGTAATTATACCCCAACTTGATTGACTTCAGAATTGACAAAGGAATAGTTGTGGTTCGATAGAAAAGGTTGATTTGAAATATAGTTAAGTAATAAGCGATAAATGGATTAAGCGAAACGATGTTTTATACAACGTTCATTTGAAATCCGTAAATGAGTTTTGGAAACGTTTTCCAAATATAGTCAGATATGTTTTCTAAACATAGAAAATGAAATGTTTTCATGATAAGAATTTAAGAAATAGAGTTAAGCAAATTCAGAAACTGACTGGAGAGGGTAAGTTGAACGGTTTTCTAAGTGACGATCTGATGTTGGTTTCGACCTTCCGGATTGATACTTAGAGAATTGTTCTCATACTAGTTACAGTTAGGGACTGATAGTTGCGAAATAATAGTGATGTGAGAATAAGCTATGGAAATGTTTTCCAATGATTAATAACATATATTTTCTAAATATATGAAATAAGGAAATATGAACATATGATGATTGATCGATCGAATTCCCATTTGGAAATAAGATCGTTGTTTGTACACCGACATGTTTTCATTTGATAGTTGAATCACAGACTATCAAAGTTTTGACCCTATTTACGTTGTAAATATGGAGAGACCGGTTGGATTATTATCCGAAGAACCACTCCGTATTAGCATAAGCGTTGCGAATCAAGTACGCTGAAGATAATTGAAGACGGAGTGAAGTGCAAGGGCTATTGTGAAAAGCCTAGGTAGGATGGATTCACTGAATAGTGCCTTCGGTTTATTCAGTCCCAGAACAACGTATATGGACGAGTGTCTGACAAAGTATTCTTAACGAATCATATATGTTGATCTCTTTAAACGTATTACGTTCGTGGCGGAGAAATTCGTTTCTTTTAGCTTTTATACCCGTGATGCCTTGAGAAATCGATAATGATTTGGCGGGTATGACGATGTGGCATTCAAAGTAATTGAAGAAATAATCTGTCAAAGTGATAAACGTGACCTCAAAACCTCACAACCAGGAAATAACAGAAGTTGGGCTAGGCAGCATGGCTAGTTGGGCCATACCCAAGCAGGGTGCATTATCACCATCTAGAGAATATTCAATTGTACTTCTTTATAATCTATTTCAATGCTGTCCCTTATCGGGAAGGATGGTTGCTGATCCCAACCATCGGTGATAATATATTCGTTACACTCAAGCTAAATGAGTGAACGGTCATGTGTGGCCGGGTTGCAAGACGTTCTTGTTGAACCCTAGTGTATCTCCTCTAGAGTACACTGATCGGAAGGTGCTCCCATACCTTGTCTGTTGGAATCCAATCTCCAATAAGCGCTCACGGTTTTATTTGTATACTATGTATGTGGAACGTGAGATGCAAGCGTTCTGCTAGATTGATATCTATTTGTATTTAGACATTATTATAATATCAGAAAGATATCCTTTATTTAACCAAGTGTTGGAGTTTTATTCACACCAGTCCCATGACTGACCCAGAGTTTATTTTGTTTTGTTTCCCCTAAACTCTTGGGTGCCTAAATTTGTACGGGCAGTCAAGTAGTCGGGATTTTACAGATACACTTGGAGAGCTTGGAGCAGGAGGCTTCAGGATTATAGCTATTGTTAGCCTACTTTGTGAACTAGGCAACACAAAGTCAAGAAACCAGACATTGAAGGGCATTTTTAATTAGAAGACTTCGGTTCGGATTGGAGAAGACACTACAATCTAGATTGGATAGCTGCAGTTGTTCGGGTCGGGTCAGAGCAACATATCGGTTCGGCTCGGATAGAGCTTTCTGTTCGGATCGGTGAACTGCTGCTGAGGAAATTGGTAAGGTATATCTAATCGGATCGGAGGGCAACATGATTTCAATTGGATCGGAAAGCCACCTATCTGCCACAAAAATGGATCGGAGCGGAGCAGAGTAGAGAAGAAGAGAGCGTTGCATCCAAGCCAATCCGGTTCGGATCGGATATCCCGATCCGAACCCCTTGTCTGTGCGTCTCCGACCCGAGTCCATGTTCCATGTTATTCTCCTACAAAAGCGCCTGTATATCCGGACCGGTTGTGACCAGTTCCTACTCGTAACGTCCGTTCCTTTGATGCGTTGTCAACATAATAATTCATCCGAACCCGAGGATAGTAGGATGGACGACATGTGGCCCCGACTCGGATCAAGTTTCAAGCAAATTCACACCTATAAATACCCCGTCTGGAGACAAAGAGAAGGATCTTTTTTTTAGACACTTTGAGAATTCAACTACCTCCATAATCCGAACTCCATTGCTCCCGGAGAATCCAAATCTTCTTTCATTATTTGTTTTAATCTATTGAGTGAATATAAGCGAGTGGTGAGTGAAATCAAGTGACAATTACATTGTATTTGCAACTGAATCATTGAATATAGTGAAAGATAAGTGGACGTAGGCATTTCTTCGCCGAACCACTATAAATCCTGTGTGTTCATTTTTATTTTTATCTCATCTTATTTGCTTTTAATCAATTCGGCTGTTAGAACCACTTTTGGGTCTAACATTTTGGTGCTTTCACTGAGAATCCTCATCTAAATTCTCTATTTTCCGGGATCTCTTTCTACTTTTTGGACCGTTGAGTTCAAAGAAGTGAATCCTTAAGTTTCTCTGCTTTTTTACATTCGTTGAAGTGATTGTCAAAGACTCATGGCCAAAGGAAAAGGCAAGGAGGTTCAGTCTGTTCGAGGAAATGGAGCTGGCGAAGATCAGCAAAATGCTGTAGTAACAAGGTCTCGGGGGCAGAGTTCAGCAGCAGGAAGAACCAATGCAGGAAATCCGAACCGACAGCAGGGGGAGAGCTCCGATCCGATCCGGGTAGGAGATTCTGAAGCAGTGCATTCCCCCAATCTGAACCGACCCGAGCTGCTCGCCACGTACCGATCCGACCAGGCTCCCCAGCTCCGATCCGATCCGACCTCTTACCTCCGACCCGACCCGATGCTTGGTGAAGCTGGAACCTCTACTCGAGTCCCTACGAATGCTCCAATTCCAGCCACCAGGGTTGGTGATCAGGTCAATCCATCTGCGCCCATCACTCAAGGAGATTTCTCGCGCTTGCTTGACATGCTTGAGAGCACAAGGGAAGCTATGAAAGTTCACGAGCGCACTAATCTCATGATGCAGGAAAATATGAGGCTCATGAGTCGGGAGATTAGTGAACTCCGTCGACAAAGAACTCCATCGCCGGTTCGTCACACACCAGTGGATCAATCTTCATCTTCCGAGGAAGAGCGGCCCCGTGAACGAAGGCCACTCGAACGACCTCAGAACATGGAGCAGCTGACATTTGGATCTTTGGGATCTCGTGAGGATATTGCACGAGCATTAGGAAACAATGACCCCACTCGGGGGCAAAGACTCCAGTCCCCTCCTCCCGAGATCGACCGGGAGCGCAGGGAACGGAACCGAGCTGAGGCAGCTCGAAGAAGAAGGGCATCTCCTGAACAAGAGCCCAGAAGGAATTCGGATACTAGGGCCAGGGAACCTGAGCGGCCCCTAACTAATGCTGATGTACAGGCAATGGTTCGCCAGATCATGTCCGAGAGCCGGAATTATACAAATGAAGATTATGGCATTGAGCGAAGCCATACTCCCTTCACCGAGGATATCCTCGACTTCCAATTTCCCCGACGCTTTAACTTGCCACAGATGGACAAATATAACGGAAGGACTGATCCGGGACAACATTTAATGCGGTATTCATGGCTCATGAATGCTGCTGCTGCCCCTGATGAAGTGAAGTGCAAAGCGTTCCCAATCTACTTAGAAGATGTGGCACTGTTCTGGTTTACCCGACTTCCTCCTCGTTCGATTTCAAATTACAAGGAACTAAGCGAGCGTTTCATGAACCAGTTCCGTCTCCATGCCCGAAAGTCCAAAAGTGTTATTGAATTATCGAGAATTAAACAGGCACCAGGAGAGTCTTTGAGGGCATATCTTGACCGTTTTAATCAAGCTGTGACTGAGGTCAGTGACCCGCACGAGCCCACTATCCTGATGGCATTGAAGGAAGGAGTTGATCCTGAATCTGAGTTTGGAGATTACCTTTCTGGGAAAACACCTTCCACAAGGGAGATATTCTACGAAAAAGCCGATATTTATCTAAGACGAGAGGAGGCCAGGGCAAACCGAAAGAGGAAGTCTGAGACGGCTTCAAAGGAGAATGTGCAGAGTAATATCGCCGTGAAGCAGTCTGGGGAAAGTTCTGGCAAGGTTGAAGTAAATGTAGGAAATAAGGGTGGAAACAGCAATGCTGGAAGCGGGGGTAACAACAACAATAATCGTAATCCAAACGGTAACAGAAGAAACAGAAATAGGGGGAGTGATCCTAACAAAAGACCCCGGTTCCAGAACTACGAGAATTATACACCATTGAACGACACCCTGGAAAATATTTACCTGGATACGTACAATGTGTTGCAGTACAAAAGACCGCCACCTCGTGATTCGACCGAGAAAGAAATGGCGACAGGGAAATTTTGCTTGTTTCACGGAACTCATGGGCATTCGACCAATGAATGTCGGCATTTGAGGGATGTGATTGAGAAGCTGCTGCGTGAAGGAAAGTTGGATGAGTACAAGGTTTCCCCGAGGGACAGGGGGCAAGGAGAGCAGGCTCCAAAACAGATCCTACCTGCTCCCAAGCCTACAGCGCAGCAGAAAGGTAAAGGAATTGTCATCAACTCCATAGTAGGCGGACCTCACCCGGCAATCCGAAGTTTCAGATCAATGGATCAATATGTGAATGCTGCCAAGCATCTAGACGTGAATGCAGGTGATGATTTGGAAGATGTCACCCCCATAAAACAACAGAAGACCATGTTTGACGACGTGGTATTTCGAAGCCGAGACAATACTGGGATACAATCACCCACCAATGATCCGTTGGTTATTACTACCACCATTGGGCCGGCCTTGGTCCATAAGGTATTAGTAGACAACGGAAGTTCCGTTAATATTTTGTTCAAGAAGTCATTTGATCAAATGAAGCTTGAGTCCGAAGATCTGAAGCCTTGTGAAGGATGGATCAGAGGCTTCAACGGGGCGTCGACAGCTCCCATGGGATACATAGAGTTGCCCGTGACCCTGGGGCAAGGAGAACGTAGAAGAGTGTGAATGCTTCAGTTCGTAGTATTGGACGTAGATTCGCCTTATAACGCATTTTTAGGGAGACCTGCCCTCGCTGAATTTAGAGTTTGTATCGCCCCTTGGTGCCTGTTACTTAAGTTCCCAACCGAAGCCGGAACTGGAGTAATGAGAGGGGATCAGGTTTCCGGACGGGCCTGCTATGTGGCCGAGTTAAAGATGTTGATGAAAGAACTTAGCGTTGAGAGTAAGGATGCCTCGTCTCCCTCGAAGGGGGACTCGGCATAGCAATTAGAGAGATTGACCCCAAAGGAGTTGCCCAAAGGAACACCTGAAGACCTGGATCCCAGAAAAGACGAGGAACCAGAAGCTAGGAATGCAACTCCTAATGAAGCGACTGTGGAAATTCCCATTGATGAAGCTGATTCGACAAAAGTTTTGAAAATTGGTTCTCAATTGGATCCACGTCGGGCCAAAGAACTAACGGACTTCTTGAAAGCAAACCTAGACGTGTTTGCCTGGACCCATGCTGACATGTGTGGGATATCGCCATCCATTATAAGTCACAAATTGAATGTAAATCCGAAGCATCCACCTGTGAAGCAAAAGAGACGCATGCTGGGCCCAGAGAGGTCGGCTGCTCTCAAAGAGGAAGTAGAGAAGTTGAAGCAGAATGGATTTATTCGAGATTCGACATATCCCGACTGGATATCGAATCCCGTCTTAGTAAAAAAGCCAAACGGAAAGTGGCGGACTTGCATTGACTTTTCAGATTTAAATAAACTTGCCCGAAAGACAGTTTCCCACTCCCCAGGATTGACCAGCTTGTAGACTCGACAGCAGGTCATGAACTTCTCTCTTTCATGGACGCATATTCTGGATACAACCAAATTCCTATGCACGTACCAGACCAAGAACATACGAGCTTCATTACGAATTTGGGGTTATATTGTTATGTTGTAATGCCCTTCGGATTAAAAAACGCTGGAGCTACTTATCAGCGCTTGGTAAACAGAATGTTTTATGATCAAATAGGAAAAACTATGGAAGTTTATGTGGATGATATGCTTGTCAAATCAAAGCAGTCTTCCAGCCATACGCAAGACTTGGCGGAAATGTTTGGTATCTTGCGAAAGTACCGGATGAAATTGAATCCTTTAAAATGCTCATTTGGAGTGGCATCGGGAAAGTTCCTTGGCTTCATTGTGAGTTCCCGAGGAATTGAAATCAACCCTAGCCAGATAGCAGCGATTAGAAACATCGAAGAACCAAGGAGAATTAAAGACGTCCAAAGTCTTGTAGGGAAAGTAGCGGCGCTGAGTAGATTCATCTCCAAAGCCACAGATAAATGTGTTCCGTTTTTTGATTTGATAAAAAGGGGAAAGAAGAACTTCCAGTGGACTCCGGATTGTGTTGAGGCCTTTCAAAATCTGTTGGAACTGCTAGAGAAACCGCCGATTTTATCAAAGCCCATAGATCATGAAGAATTGTTTGTTTACTTGGCAGTCTCGGCTCACGCTGTCAGCACAGCCCTGGTTCGAGAAGAAAACAAAGTACAAAGGCCAGTGTATTATGTAAGCAAGAAATTAGCGGCGGCAGAGCGCAACTACCCAAAAATTGAGAAGCTTGCTTACAGCCTCCTGATCGCATCCCGGAAACTTCGTCACTATTTCCAAGCCCATCCAATAACCATATACACCGACCAGCCGTTAAGGCAGGTGTTACAGAGGCCTGAGGCATCGGGAAGGTTGATCAAATGGAACATAGAACTAAGTCAGTTTGATTTGAATTTTCAACCACGAAAGTCAATCAGGGGGCAAGCTCTAGCAGACTTTATTGCGGAATTCACCATTCCAGAGGAGGAAATAATCGATGACAGAGTGGTTAAATTTAAGGATGAACTAAAGATGAATCCATGGAAACTATATACAGACGGAGCCAAGAATGATCGAAGGTCCGGAGCTGGAATTGTCTTAGTCACTCCCGAGGGACGGTCGTTATATTACGCCCTGCGATTAGAATTTTCGGCAACTAACAATGACTCAGAATATGAAGCCCTGATTGCCGGGCTGAAGCTTGCTAAAGACCTCGGAGTAAAAATGATAGACATATTTTGTGACTCTAAAATTGTTGTTTGTCAAGTACGAGAGGAATTCTTGGCTCGAGGACCTCGACTTATCGCCTACCTCAAGAAAGTGAAAGAGCTATTGAATAGCTTAGATCGGTACAGCATAACACATATTCCCAGAATTGAAAACCAGAAAGCGGATAGACTAGCAAAGCTGGCTAGTTCCGACAATCCAGAGGAGACTGAAATAATTCCAATTGAAACGTTGGAGTCGCCAAGCTTTGAGTCAATGGAAATTGAATTCACCTTTGAAGCAGAACCAGAGAAGGAGTCGTGGATGACTCCAATTAAGAATTTCCTCAAGAATGGGACACTCCCATCAAAGAAGAGTGAGAAAAGAGCTATAGTTCGCAAAGCTACCAGATATGTCATACAAGATGATACTCTCTATCGGCAAGGATTTTCTATGCCCCTGTTACGATGTATCGCACACGACGACATCAAGCGTGTACTAAGAGAAGTACACGAAGGTGAGTGTGGAGATCATACAGGAGGTCAAACTTTAGCAAAGAAAATATTGCGGTACGGATACTTCTGGCCTACGATCAATAAAGATGCAGCTGATTATTCACGACGCTGCGATAAGTGCCAGAGATTCGCCAAAATCCCCAGGGCACCGTCGACCTAACTTAAATCAATGGTGAGTCCTTGGCCATTTGCCACGTGGGGAATTGATATCATTGGAGTTTTACCGATTGCTAAAGGAGGAGCTAAGTATGCAATAGTGGCCGTAGACTATTTTACGAAGTGGGTGGAAGCTGAGCCCTTGACCAAGATCACAACAAGAAAGGTGATAAGTTTTGTGGTCAGAAATATTATATGCCGGTTCGGGATTCCAAGGACGATCATAACTGACAACGGAACCCAGTTTGATAGTACTGAATTCAGAAATTTCTGTCAGAAGTATAAGATAGACAAGCGATATACTGCAGTTGCCTATCCGCAATCGAATGGACAAGTAGAGGCAATAAACAAAGTTATAAAATCCATCCTCAAGAAACGGTTAGAGCGTGCAAAGGCAAGATGGGTTGACGAATTGCCCCTAGCTTTGTGGGCATATCGAACAACATTTAAGACAGCCACCGGTCATACCCCTTTCTCTCTCTCCTTTGGCTCAGAAGCAGTAATTCCAGTTGAACTGGAAGTTCCTTCCCACAGGGTGACATATTATGACCCGATGACGAATCGGGCGCTCTTACTTGAGTCTCTTGATGAAGTCGAAGAGAAAAGGGATGAAGCAGATTTGCGTGCAGCAAGACATCGGCGTCAGATGACACGCTATTATGACAAAAAAGTTCGCCTCAGAACTTTTGAACCAGGAGATTTGGTGCTAAAGAGAGTTTTTCCATCCCTTCCTCACCTCGGCCCAAAATGGGAAGGACCCTTTGTCATCCAACGGAAACTTGAAAAAGGAACCTTCAAGTTAACGACCGTAGATGGCGAAGAAGTCCCTCGAGCATGGAATGCCCAACACTTAACGCGATATTTGGATTAGAAATGTTGTACTTTTTGTTATTTTTCCTATGAACCCTGTAATAAGGCACGACTTGCCTTGGGAAAATCTGACGATATGAATAAAGGACTATAAAGTGGATGTAGGCTACGACTTAGCCGAACCACTATAAAAATATTGTGTGTTATTTACCTTTATGCACTATGTGTATATACATTTGTTAATTATTCTGTTGCAGGTATGAAGTACAGAGTGACTTACAGCCTAAAAAGGTTGAAAACGGTTTAGACATAAAAAGAAGCACAACGACTATTTGTGCGATAAGACATAAAAGAATGAGAAAACGACATTCTTCTTCTAACTCTAACTCTCCAGAGAGAGAGAGAGTATAAAAGCGTCTCCGACTGAGCGCTGAAAAAGAAATTCTTCTTGTAACTCTAACTCTCCAGAGAGAGAGAGAGTATAAAAGCGTCTCCGACTGAGCGCTGAAAAAGAGATTCTTCTCGTAACTCTAACTCTCCAGAGAGAGAGAGAGAGTATAAAAGCGCCTCCGACTGAGCGCTGAAAAAGAACTCTTTCCCCGTTGAAAGACCGGGGAATGAATAGATGACTAAGCTCGAACTCTAACTCTCAAGAGAAAGAGAGAGAGTATAAAAGAAATGCCAGAAAAAACGACAGGTACTGGCGACACAGGAAGTGCTATCCCGTCAGAGAATTGGGAGCATTCAGATTGCTTGATTAAGCATATTAAATAATTTGTGGGAGTTAACCGGGGACATGTATGCATACACATATTTCCCCCCTCCACAACTTCGTTTCATAACTATAGACATGCATTTTCACATAAGTGCAGAACTACTAACAAATAAACATTGCAAAAAGTGAATTATTTTTATTTACAAATGAATGAATTTGTACAGGGAGATAGCTAAAAAAGAAAGTGCAGGAGCTGCTTTTGTAGCAGCAATTATTGGTTCACAAAGATGCTAAAAAGATACAGGGCAGTCCACTATTTAGATTTGGAATGAGCCTTGGATTTCTTGGCGGCTTTCTCCGCATCCTTTGCTTCCTTTTCGGCTTCAGTCAAGATTCGTTTTGATTTCTTTTTTCCTGAAGATGCGGTACTGGAGCCAGTAGACTTCTTCCCTGAGGGCGGGGCACTGGAATCAAGAGAAGATTTTTTAGCAAGTTCTTCTGTAATGGATCTAGTTGAGAGCTTAACAACTAACCTTGATCCCGCATCCACAACTGCGAGGGGCTTGAGGACCTCAGGGTCTAGTTTTTCGGCCTTTAATTGCAAACGCTTGTCTTGATCAGCCTTCATGGCAGCCAAGGTAACGTCATCAGCGCTTTTCGACTCCCCGGTTATTGCAACTTCCGGTTCCTCTTCATGCCCCCCGTCTCCTCCGTCGTCCTTTAAAGCTGCTATCATTTCTTCATCATGGGGAGTGGTGACCTTAGTTGGCTCACTTCCTTCTCCCAAGTCTATAGAAGCAGCCTTGTCTTCCCCTTCTTTGGCCCTATCAGCGGGCTTTGTCCCAGCGGCAGCTCCTTGAGCTACATCTGTCTTTTCGGATGATTCAACACCTACAGAATGAGAAGCAACGGTTATCAACTCAGGCGAAAACAAAGGGTCTCTCATCGATTGTTCAATCACGTGGCGAAAGGTAGAAATAGCTTTGGCAAATTGAGGAGAAAAGATAGCGATACCTTCCGAAGACTTATCAGCGGGGGTGACCACTACCTCTGGGGTTAGTTCAGGAATAGGGGATAGCAAAGTTGTTCGAGGAATTCCCGGATTTTCAGGATCATACCCTTCTACTTCGGAGGTTGCAGGGGCAGAAGAAGAGGAACCAGCTTTGAGAATCGTTTTTTGTTTAGACTTCCGTCTCTCTTCTTCCATGGCCTCAGCAATAAGGCGGCGCCCTTCAGCTAGGCGTTCTGGTTCATCATCTCTCAAATATTTCTCCATCAGTTTATCTTCATCGACGGAATCGATCTTAAGTTCTTCTTTTTCCCACTCAATGATCTGATTCCATACTTGAACCAGAGTGGATGGATAATCTTCGATCCAAGAAATGTTTTGGCGACGAATAATATGAGCGAAGAATTCAATCATTAGTTCGCCGAAACTTTGAATCTCAACCTCCGCCTCAGATAATTGCTTGCGGGCTTCCTCCGCAGATTTGATAGCGCACTCCACATTGCCCTCGGCCAGGGCAGCCCTATTCTCTGCCTCCAACAACTTTGAAGCCAAGTCAGCATTCTTCTTTTCTAATTCAGCACTCCTCTTTGCTAACTCGGCGTTTTTTCGCTCAAGCTCAGCATAAGCAAGGCGTGTCTTAGCAGCTTCTGACTTGGCCTCGTCAGCTTGCTTTTTTAATTCAGAACGCTCCTGAGTATGAGATTCAAGCAAATCGTGATAGCGCTTTTGCATGTCCTCGAATTGTTGTTTGAAGTTAGAAGCGTCCCTTTGAGCGACAGCTAGCTGAGCTTGAGTGTCTTCCAAATCTTTTCCTAGAGCTTTTAAGGCCTTGGCGTCCTCCTCTGCGGTCTTTTGCATTGAATTGGCATTTGTGATTAGAGTGCGGATGATTCTAGAAAGATTGCGTGAATACTTGAACATCTCGGTATATTGTTTTTCCACCAAATCAATCTTTGCTTTGGCCTCATCTGCCCAATTAGAAGAAATAGGTTCAAGGGTAGGTAGAAAGGTCAAAGTCTCGAAGTAGTGCTCGGGAAATTGCTCCTCTAAATATGCCAGCTTGACTGCGGTTCCCGCATCTGGTGGGGGAGGAGCGGGAATTGATAATTCGGTGTCCCTATGAGAAGAGAATTCAGTAGTCTCTTTGTCCGTTCTAGGTCGTTTAGTGGCAGGGACCTTGTGCTTACTTCGAGACCCGGTTTCTTTTGGAGGAGTTCTCTCTCTACCCCGCTTTTCATGGGAGGAAGTGGAGTCTTTAGATGGTGGTCTATCCTCCTCCCTGCGGCTTTGATAGCTCTTATATTTCTCTTGTTCCGGTCGAACTGGTGAGCGGGAACGTGAGGGTCGAGAACGATAGGGATCATAAGGTCTTCTCTCCTCCCTACCACGATCATCCCGGCGATCATACTCGACATCCTGAGGAGGATTGGACATGCTGCGACGAAGTTTTCTTATATCGTAGTAGGATCGAGACATTGTACCTGCACGATAAAATAAACGAAGTTTAGAATTAATGGATTCATGGAGAAAGAAGTGCAATGAATGCTAATGCTGTGGTGTAAAGTGTATCCTAAGTGGTGTGTTTCCCCCCAACCAACCCGAGTCTGAAGCTAGACTAGTGCGGGCAGGCTCTTTGGCCTTAGCGGGAGTGGTTTCTTCAGAAGAGGTGAAGACTAAAGGATCCTTCCTGAAATCCTCTGAAGTATATATAGTCTCAGGTAAGGGGAGATCCCCCAAACCCTGAAATATGTGCTCATCGGTACTAGGAACATCCCCTTCGGAAGCATGAAGTGGCGACTCTTGGGAGGATTTTGACTTGTCTAGAGAAGTAGTTTCCTCGGGGGCAATATACCCTTCACGATGCTTTTCGGCCAGATTAGCCAATTCATCATCTTGTGTGGAAGTTGGAGAAGGTGAAGGTTGAAGAGGCACTGTAGGAATTCCCGAGCCTTCTCCTGTCTCTGGAACTATCTCCACTGGAGGAATGTATGCGTAAGGGACCGTCCCGTGACCGATGCTACGAAAAACGGATAGCAGCCCATGAAAGTGAAGGTATTCATCTTTAAGGACCTCGTCGATGGTCAAGAATTTTTGATCGCCATTAAGAAGTCGGTGCATCCGATCAAAGAACACCTGATCTGTTATCTGTTCGGGATTGTCGACTGCAAATAAAAAGGAAAACAGGTCAGGGTGATGATTCAAGTGTATAGAGTCCGGATTTAGAAAATCAACGCTTTACTTGATTTGGTCCATCTCCTGGCGCATCCAGGCTGTTGCTTCACGTAGAATCATTCTAGTCTGGAATCTCCAGCTTTACTGCTAAATGGTGCAGAGATTATCTTCCTTTTTGGGACTGATTCAAAGTAGCAGAAGGATGGAGTCTCTCGAGTCCGATGCTTGAAATTATAGAAGAAGTGAACGTCATCGAACGTGAGCTCTATGCCTAGGATTTCACGATATGCTATGTACAAGGTGTGCAAATAGGCATATGAATTGGGATGCAACTGCATGGGGGCAATCCGCATTTGTCTTAAAAAATCAACAATGAATGGAGAGAATGGAGGAATGGCACCAACCATGCACATCAATCGAGTGACCGTCATATATCCTTCTGGAGGGTTGTGGGGACGGTCAGAACGTGAGGGGTGTCCCTTTTCATTATTCCATACTTTAAGCAAATTCGAACAAGTCGATCGTTGTCGATTGTCGATTCTACGGAATCTGGAGGTGATTCCAATATAATGGCAGATTCAAATTCGTCAGGGGCTCGATCGTCACCAATCCCTCCTTCCTCCTCAAAACCCAGAGAAACCTCGTTTTCCGAAGACGCCTCGTTGTTTTCTCGATCTCCAACCCCGTAGTCTGGACCCTCACTGTCCCATTCTGGATCAGACGAAGAAGATATATCCTCAAGAGTGATTTTGTTAGAAGTTTCCGGGGCTTCTTTCCTCTCAGCTAGACGGGAAGAGCGTCTGGGCCTCATTGTCATAGAACTATTGAAGAAGCAATAGCACGGATTAGAGTAAATTAGCCCATGTCCCCCTGTGCATATGTGTGAGCTAAAGTGTGTGTGGTGTGCACAAAACATGAGAAGAAAAACACTTAAAAGCATAATGCGAAGTTCTAACGGAGCGGCGATGTTCAGAATAAATCTTGATGATCGTTTACGTTCATAAGGCACTACCCTAACTGTTCATTAAGTTGAAGATTATGTCGAGCATTGATTAACCCTGGTTGGATAAAGTCTTGTGCTTTGAGTTGGAATATGCATATCATTCAGTTCGGGTAGGGTGTGCTTATTGTTGGGTTCGGATCGGATGTGCATATAGCTGGGATCGGCTCGGGTCTGCGTGTTGTTTGGTTCGGAGAAGACATTCATATTTGGCAGTTTAAAACCGGATCGGAATAAGCATTCGGAGTGGTTCAGCAAACAAAAGGATCCATACGTCCTTTTCCTTTCTCTATCTTTTCCTCCAATCCGACCTGGTCGGACAAGCATGGCTTTCTCCACATCGCATTTCATTCCGACCCGATCCTAACATATGAACTTGTCCTCCCCTCCGCTGCTTCAGCACTTCCTTACCCGAACCGAACCCAATTCCTATTCTCCCCTTTCTCGTCTTCAAATTTCACTAGACCAAATGAAGTTAAGCGTTTATGTGCTTGAATGTTTAATGCTGGATCCCAATGACCCCCGTTGCTACCTCGAGACGGTGAAGACGCCATCAACGACGATGACAAACGGTGGAGGAGATCCAGGCGTCGGAGTTCAACAAACACCACACTCCAATCGCTCGATTTAACCGCAAATTCTAGCTGAAATCAATTATTACATAAATAATCGGAGATTTAAAATACCTAGATGTTTTATTCGAAGATTGAAACGAGAAGTTTTGGAGTTTTTGGATTTTTTAGGAAATAGGGTTTCGGTATAAAGCTGGGAGGACAAGAAATGTGGGAGTAAAAAAGGTAGAAGAGTTTGGGTTGTTGGGTTTATATAAGACGTGAGATGGCTCTTTGTATTCCCCGTATTTTACTCCGTTCGGACCGAGTTCAAGCCAGCACACATCTTCTGGCCCATCAACCCAGTGCAAAGCAAAACAGGAAGAAAAGGTGCTCGAGTCGGACACCGAACCGGGTAGAAATCTGTGCATTCCTCTAGCATTCGAATTGGACTTAAAAGAAAAACTAGGAAAGAACATACCTGAGAAGAATACTATATGTCGAGAAGAACTTCTGGACTTGACTCAAAAATGAAGAAAATGAATCAAGTATTTCACGACATATATATAAGCGATAAGAGACATGTCTTCATGAAGCAACGCATATTCACAAACGAACAGAAGTGACTTTCTGACTGTTCTGATTCAAGGACTAGCATTCAAACGACATCAAAGCACGCTTCGTATACAACAGAAGCATCCTTTGAGGGGGCAAAATGTTAGCCTACTTTGTGAACTAGGCAACACAAAGTCAAGAAACCAGACATTGAAGGGCATTTTTAATTAGAAGACTTCGGTTCGGATTGGAGAAGACACTACAATCTAGATTGGATAGCTGTAGTTGTTCGGGTCGGGTCAGAGCAACATATCGGTTCGGCTCGGATAGAGCTTTCTGTTCGGATCGGTGAACTGCTGCTGAGGAAATTGGTAAGGTATATCTAATCGGATCGGAGGGCAACATGATTTCAATTGGATCGGAAAGCCACCTGTCTGCCACAAAAATGGATCGGAGCGGAGCAGAGTAGAGAAGAAGAGAGCGTTGCATCCAAGCCAATCCGGTTCGGATCGGATATCCCGATCCGAACCCCTTGTCTGTGCGTCTCCGACCCGAGTCCATGTTCCATGTTATTCTCCTACAAAAGCGCCTGTATATCCGGACCGGTTGTGACCAGTTCCTACTCGTAACGTCCGTTCCTTTGATGCGTTGTCAACATAATAATTCATCCGAACCCGAGGATAGTGGGATGGACGACATGTGGCCCCGACCCGGATCAAGTTTCAAGCAAATTCACACCTATAAATACCCCGTCTGGAGACAAAGAGAAGGATCTTTTTAGACACTTTGAGAATTCAACTACCTCCATAATCCGAACTCCATTGCTCCCGGAGAATCCAAATCTTCTTTCATTATTTGTTTTAATCTATTGAGTGAATATAAGCGAGTTGTGAGTGAAATCAAGTGACAATTACATTGTATTTGCAACTGAATCATTGAATATAGTGAAAGATAAGTGGACGTAGGCATTTCTTCACCGAACCACTATAAATCCTGTGTGTTCATTTTTATTTTTATCTCATCTTATTTGCTTTTAATCAATTCGGGTGTTAGAACCACTTTTGGGTCTAACAGCTATTATTATTCCGCTGTG
Organism: Allium sativum; assembly: GCA_030737875.1. Classification (NCBI taxonomy): domain Eukaryota; kingdom Viridiplantae; phylum Streptophyta; class Magnoliopsida; order Asparagales; family Amaryllidaceae; genus Allium; species Allium sativum. Next base: position 349,272,276 of record CM060922.1, on the reverse strand, counting down.
TTGTTAAGTGTTGTACTTTGAAATGGTATGTATATACGAGTACTGATTTGTATTTCAAAGTTATGTTATATTTTATTCGTTCCGCTGTGAGATTCGTGTTTACTCTGATGATGTAAGTTCTTCTTCTTCTTCTTCTATTCTATTAGTTCTATCTTTTCTTCCTCACCCTCTACTTTCTTTCACTAACGTCTCGAGATCTTCGACTCTCGAGGAGTCGAGAATTTCCAACCGTTACAAATACACATATTTTAAACAGCGGAAACCAAACAGACGTTTATTGCATCAATATGTGTTCAAACAAAACATTCCATAATTGTCTCAAAATACTTCCAACATTACAACCTCATTACTGTCTTGATTATTAAAGAATCATAAAACATAAATAAAGTGACAAAAATCCCCATAGTGATATCCAAAGCCATAATCCGAGCAAAAGAGATCCAAATCATACATCTACGTTCTTGGAGCTTGTAAAGAGCCTGACTGAGCTGAGTTGTTTCCTACCTGTGGACCTGGGGAGGAACGAAAGAAAAGGAGACCAAAAGAAAATAGAGTCAGACATAAAGCCTGAGTAAATCTAGTAACTCTTCAGTATGTGAATAAGAAAAGGGCATGATAGATATATACTGAAAATAGGAAAGTGTCACAAGCTAAGGAAGTGTCGAATGTACTATCGCACCCATGCTATATCTCTGCATCTACTTGAGTTTATTCTAACTGGCACCCCATGGTGAGGGTGAAGTGATCCCCGTCTTTATTTAAAGATCGGCTCCTACTCGCGTTAACATGTGTCATACGGCCCCCAAGAATTGTAGATACCTATGTTGGTCCCACCATGGGATGTATCAAGACCCATGGTGGCGGCCCCGACACAAATTCTAGAAGGCATAGGTTATACTATTGGTGTCCCCAGTGCCCTGGTTGTCTGCTCCGGAGTGTGTGCACGCCCGCAACCCGTTAGACCTACACTGTGCACCCACCGCCGTCGTTTGACCACTTACAATCAGCCCAGTAATCGTGCCCCACCCTGCCTAGTTTCAGAGTACCGTTGATACCTAACTTGGGTTACTGCTAAAACGGGTCCCTCCTTACCAGGATTTTCAAGTCAAAACATGTTAAGTGGTTAAGTGTCTGTATTTACCTAACCTCACCCATCAATTCTTGTTAACATGTTGAATTTGGTTAAGTGTTATAGTTGACTTAACCCTACCATCTGTCCTTAGCCTCTTAGGAGCACCAGACCACTCACATTAGACAGGTATTGCTACGGTTACTGGATGTGCCGGTCGGTTCCGGGCAGGTTTACACCGTAGCTCAGTCTAACCTCGGGTCCTTATTGGGCTCAATGTTTAACCACCCACATTGGATAGGTATTGTTGTGACTACTGGACAGCCGGGCGGGTCCGGGTAGGTTTACATCACAACTCAATCCAACCTCGTGTTAAGCATATCGCGTTTTCTAAATTTACATATTTTATTACTTCTCAATTATATATGTAAATGTCATATCTTTTATTTTTGGGTATATCAATTCATACCGCTTAAATGTCATTGTCATTGGCATGTGCCAAACATGCCAACATATATTTTCATGTTTTACACCCAACGTTATTACCCCCGTTTGTTCGCAACATTATAACATGTGTTGGGCTTGTTACAATTTAGCCCAACTTTATAAACGTGAGAAAAAGGGGAAATCAAAAACATGTAATACATAAAGGTGTGTGGCGCATGAACTTGCAATTTAGCGATTCAACTAACATATAATATGGGTCATGTGAACTTGCATTCAAATCAAAGTATAACTAAGTAGGTGACATATGAAATGACATAGTTTAGGCTAATACAAACTTGTGTTTAAACATGTTGAACTTGGCATAATGTCGACCACAAAACTAGCATGTTGTATATTCACCAAAATGTCCAATTATAACATCTAATCACATAGCCTATTTCAACATGAACATGCATAGTTTATGAAACCCAAACGATACTTAACATAGATCCAATTATACTTGCAAATAAAAATGGACTTGCATAGTTTATGAAACCCAAACCATACTTAACATAGATCCAGTTGTACTTGCAAATAAACATGAAAATGATATCATAGGTTTTGGGTCATGTATGTTAGAGTTTATGCCCTAGAGGCAATCCATTTGATGTGATTAATAACGTTATTGTTTTATTTGGAATAAAAATATTCTGTTACGTTATATTTACTGCGTAATATAAATAATAATTTAATAGAAGTCCTTAGAATAATAATACGGAATTATATAGTTCGAGTAAGACTGAACTTGAGATTATATAATGTGATAAGTATTATAATTCTTAAATGTCCCTAGTCGAGTTTTATTGTTTATACAGGACAACAATAAAGTGTTGAGACTAGTATATTGATTGACTGATTATCACATCTCATTGATCATTAATATACGTGATATTAAAGTCAAGATATAAATACGTATTGGAGAATAGCGTATTGGGCTGACCCACCGTGAGATAACTACATGGAATATAATCTACAGTATCATAAGTTGTTCTCATAGTGACAGTGATGTAATGGTCCTTAGACCTGAAATCATTATAATTTTATTCGAGGATATTTGTGTTTTGATATCATCTAAAGTTATTTCGTAACAAAGTAATGATAACGGTGATTATTGGATATATCTCGAATCGAATGAAAATTATGAATGATCTGGATGGAATTTAACCCTACGATATATTCATAGTGATATCCATGGGCCTCTTGATTGAGTGAGACTGTGAAATGCATGGCCGTGCTCAAATATTGATTTGTTTTAAACAGCCTACTCATCGATCATGAAAATCGGATAAATTATAACGAGGATGATATGATCCATGCCTCTAGTTTAATCCTGGATATAATGGTTAAAAGGATTATATTACATTGATACACTGGTCATGGAAAGGTTGTATCGAATCGTTGATCTTATTATAACTTGGGTAGCAGCGATGTATTACTAGTTGCCGCTCACTGTTTATAATTTAAATATGATTTAAATTATTGCCAACGTTATAGTAACCTATAGGGTCACACAACAAGAACGTTTAAAGGAAATAGGACCACTATTCATATATATGTATATATATAAATATTAAATAGTTAAATATTATATATATCATTTTGAAGTGGTCCGACCCACCTAAGTTCTTGATCCGGATTTTATTTAACGCTAACTTTAAAAGGGTAATATTTTTACCTTTTTCTAGGGTTAGAAACGATATAAAATACCCAAGTAAAATTGGGGATCATAGAATGGTGGCGGTGAAGAGGCTAGTACCTCTCTTTCTTCTTCGAATCCGTGGTGACGAATTCGAGGGGCGTTCGAGTGGACTCTGTTAGAAGCTCAACAAAATGGAGGGCTCTCGATTCGACCTGTTTCGAAGTTGATAGTGTTCCTATGGATCTAACGCATCAGGTATGATTTTAATCCCAGATTAATACAAGTTTTAATTTATTTTCTTGCCAAGATCCTAGTTTTAAGTTGTTAAAACCCTAATTGGAATTCAATTAGATCGGTTTTTTCCATTCAATGGTACCGAAGCGTGGTTTTAGCGAGAAATTATAAATTGAACTTTGTTTTTGGGGTTTTATTCATGTTTGTATCCTTGTATACATTGCAATTTCATAAGCATAAGTAACGCCGTATTGATTATAGGGCTTACTTTACTGGTTTGATTATAAAAGAAAAAATGTTTCTTTTAATTTCGAATTGATATCAGATATCAATTCCATTTAGTGAATCTAATACGATTTAGCAATATGTACTTGGATATGATCTAAAGCAGTAACTGATCTGTTTATACAAATAAACAGAGCTAAACTTATTGTCAAAGTGTTTGATTGATAAGTATATATTGGTCCAGATTTTATCATAAATTTTAATTAAAATTGATTTTACTGATTAATGTATCAGTGAGATAGAATTCTGATTTAGTTTGATTTTATGAAATCAATAACATGGAAATTTGTTTAGACAAATTAGTTTGAATCCAATTTTTTTTTAAGGTTATCAAACCATCTCTAGTCTATTCTGAAGGAATCTTGAAATTCTTGCATAAATCCTAAAGTTTAACATTTACATTATATTGATAATGTAAAGGTTAAATTCAAATCATAATAAACAGACTATGATTTGTTAATTCTGTAAAACATATATGAGTGTTGTACATGTGTGTATATAATGTATATACAAAGAAATAAATGTAACTGAACTGTCAGTTAAACCGGCTTTTGGATTTAAACATATTGATGAAATATATTTATAGTGATAAATACGTAGTACAATCAGTTTTCAAAACCCACTGGAAATAGTTTTCTAGTCCAATTCTGTTTTATACTATTGATATAAATAATTGAATCAAGATTAGGATTTTGTGTATGTTCGAGTTGAAGCATATATCCGGGAGTGTTATGAACACAGAAATTATAGGGTTGTTACAAAACCTATTTAAATGGTGAAATTGTGTTCATTGTAGAATATTTTATATATATGATGTAAAATTAGAAATAGACTTGGATATATACACATATATATTTCAAAATGTAATCGATATGATTGATCACATCCCTGAATGTATATGTATCAACATATATACTTGTATATTGTAAAGAGTTATAATATCCATGTATGAAGATTATAACATATTTAATGTATAACAATTTTATATGTGATGAAATCATTTCATTATAAATGATTTTATATATGATATAAAATAAGCTGGAATGGTTTTATGGATTTAAAGATTGGTTGATTCTTTGATTTAAAAATGTTTAAATCATATCATATGATTATTAGTGTTCTGAAATGAATTGATTTCAGTATAATCATAAAATTTTATTTCGTTATAAAACTGAATAGTTAAGAACTTAATTTTGTATTATGATTCCTTTCATTGAAAAACATATACAAATTTTGTCTTATTATTCAAAATGAAATTTGAATTGATATATGATATCGATTCTGTAATGCAAACCAGGATTGACAGTTCTTATCCATTGATACCTGTTATAAGAATTGTTTGTTTTAACATATGTATGAATCATTAAGTATGTTAGTGAAATTCAACTCCCTTACTATTCTGTTTTAAAATTTCTGTTTTGTACTGGTCTATCATTTTTTCAAGCCCCATATTGATTAGGCCTTCATGGACATTACACTTTATAATACATACATATAAATGTGTAATGATGTATCCTTGATGCATACGGTTTTAAAATACTGTTTGTATTTTATATTAACATATGCATATGATAATAATATAAATTGAAACAGCAGTAAATTTGATTTACTATCTGTTTTATGAAATTTGTATAAGTTATAGTATTTGGATACTATGATAATTAGTATTTAACCTTGCTGTTTTGATATTTGTAACATTCTCCTATATCATGTTACATATACGCTCATCATTATGATTTCAACAAGGTATTAGATACAAGAACAGACCATGGTTTCATTTTGATTTTAGAACAATATATAAATATTTCTGTTAGACAGGGAATGAAACTGGTTAATCAGTTAACTCAATATTAATATAATTTTGGTTCCTTTTGTCTAAACTCAAAATAGTTTATAGTTTAAACTTACTTCATGGAAAAATACTACTACTGTTATCCTTCGTTATTATAGCTTAACCATATGCATATATTTGTTTGACACAAAGTGCACAGCTACAGTTTTATGATATACATATGTGACAGTATAAAATTATAGATATTGTATTGATTGTTGGCATTTGCATTGTGATGCATATTTAAACTAGTCATACATATTGCAAGAATTTGAATCTGTAGTATATTTTAGGCCTTCCAGCACTAATATTTGCCAACATTAAGTTTTGCTTTCTAGTTATTAATTATATGCTTTGAAATCTGCATATTGAGTTAGTTTTGATATTTGACTTAACTAATATAATTTCATTGCTCATATCTACATACTGTTAAGTATGTTGCGTCCATATAAATAGCAGAACCATTGGTTATCATAAATATCTATATATAATAGTTATAGCACATATCTTAATATAGTTAAGAGATGTGTATGATGCAAAATGATTTGCATACCCTGTTTCGAGATAAATGAAATGTCAATTGATGTATATGATACATCAAATATTACGGCAAAGTCTCATTTTATTTGTGTATCAAAATGAAAGTTGTTTCTATGGTGATACACGCAAATACATTACTGAGTATTTGAATCAACATGATTATATACATATAGATGTATTTTTTTATAGGACTGATCATGTTGATTAAAACTCCTTTTATATTGCAGGAGTTGTAATTGCTGAAAATTGTTCCAGCATGAAGATCAACTCGGAAAGTGGCAGGGTTAAGCAATACATTATTATGCAAGTCTCATTTTATTTGATAATGCTGGGACTGAACGTGATAAATGTATACAATATCAAAGTAATTGTCTGTATAAACTAGTGGACTGTGTATATAAAATTCATATATGTTGTGTGAATAGTGGACTTAGTTATATATGTATGTAAAAGTTATATATATATATATATATATATATATATAATGTAAACTAGTATGTGTAAATATATATGTAAATTAACACTGCAAGTTATTGTACCTTGTAATTTCCATATATTTAAAAAGGGTTTGACCCTATATTTTGTTGACATTATACAATCAGTTTGGTTACATATATGTAATATTAAACCGATTGTCTGATTGTAAGAAACAACTACATTGTTCAAATTCTCAGTTTTAAATTTGATGTATATTCAATTATAAAATTTATGCATAAGTTTATGTAATTTTAGGTGATATATACATAAGCCTGCCATATATATATTGATGATATTTTATGGTTGGATATAGATTTTGGGCCGTAGCCTATTTATTCTCTAAACATGATACTGTTGTGCTAACAAGTTGTGATATAAATGCAATATTTGTATTTGAACCTTAAATTAATATGAGCCTGAACTCATATAAAATCCTGATACGATCTTAACTTAGGTTTATATGATAAAGAAAAGTTTAGATTACAATGTATAAGATGTGTTGTAATTTAAAATCACCAAAATTATGATGTGTTCAAAAGGGAAATATAGGCATCATTCCTTTTAATTTATATATATACTGAAAGGTTCAGTACCATTTAAATTGAAATGTTTAAAACTGGTTATATTATAATATTCAAGACCGTTTACCTTGAAATGTTTAAAAAGGAATTCATATATTTTATTCAAATCTGTTTTATATTACGAATATAAAATACATATATTATGATATGTGTAAATGACTTTAATATCATTCGCCGCTACGAATTATAAAATTCCCTTTAAAAGCAATTTTGTTATATTAAGTCATGGTGACGTCTTCCAATAATATACTCATCGCTGTCCAAAATCACTGGATGTAACTAACGCCAAAGCGTTGTGCACCTTTTATTTCGGTTATATGCGATGGAGTAAAATGTGGTGCTCCAATCTATTATTGGGTCTGACTTAACTAGGCTGCATAATACGATTATGGCCTTAGAGACAAAAGCATGAATTATTCTACATTTTGAGCAAATGAATAATACTGAACAAAATGTTCAACATGCGATCCAAGAGTTATATAGAAAATATAATTGACATAAGATGTCTACCTAAAAGGTTGTGTTTTGAGTTTAGCCAAAGCTGGGTCAAGGCATGACTAGATAAGGATCTTGGAACACCGTTATATGTATATAATGATTTACATATATAAACAGAGGGATGTTAATTTGAGTGGGAGCGTATTTTAGTTTCAATTACATATTCATGTTAATATAAATTTTGATTGTCAAAATTTTGTATTAAATAAATATTACAGAATCAGTTATTATTTTATTATTTAATGTAGATATTAAATAATAAATAACTCGATAATTTAAATTAATCCTTAAGAAGGATATAAATTGAAATAAATCAAATTTCTTGACTAACATTGAAATTTGAGGATTGTCCTCAAACAAATCAAACATAATTGTTATATAAACATAGAGGATCTAAAATGGAAGGTTGAGATATGACTTCAACCGAATAATATATAAATGTTATAACAATCTACTTATACATTTCTAGTATTAGATACTAGATATAAATCACATAAATGTATGTTAGTTTACAGAAATTGCAAAATAAGTAGAAATCTGATAAAATGACAAGTGGACTTACGAATGGAAATGAAACAAAAGTTGTTGGATTATCCATAGAAAGTTGATTGTTGTTGTGTATACTGGCTTAATAAAATTAATAAAATAATTGTTGTTATGAAATTCCATATAAAATAAAAGTTATTATAAATCTTGTTCAGACAAGTTTGAATTTCATTTGTAATAAAAGAACAATTGTTATTCGTTTTATTTAAATGAAATATCAAATGGAATTTCACAAATAGTTAATGATCTTTGTACATCTTTAACTATAATGTATTTGAAATTAATAATGAATGGATTAAATTTAGTCGTTTAAATCCAAAATTACCTTTAGTGTTACCGGTTAGCCCAGTAAACAAGGAAGTAAATCAAAAATCCATAATGATGGAATTTTGAGATCATTTGATTTTGAATCATATGAAGAATGCAAACCTTGTTTATTAAGGAAAATAACTGAATCACTTTTCACTTGACACAGTGAACGAGCAATATGTACTGGGTCTCGTATATAATGATGTACATGGAGCAATGAATACATAAAGTAGAGGTAGATTTTATTACTTCATTACATTTACTGATGATACCAGTAGATGCAGATATGTGTATCTTATGAAACACATATCAGAATCCTTTGAAAAGTTCAAAGAATTCAAAGTGAAGTTATAAACCAATTTCAATAGAAAATAAATACTTTTCGAACAGTTCGAAAGAGAATAATTAAGCCAATAAATTTAATGACTATCCAGATGAGTTTGAAATTGTTTCACGACTCACACCACCTAGAACACCATGTTGAAATGGTGTGTCTGAAAGGAGTAATCACACCTTATAAGATATGGTACGACCAAGATAAGTCATATAGATCTTCCAATAAATAAAATTGATAACAATTAAATTAATCCTACTAAAACAAGTCTTAAGACGCTATATAAGATATAGATTAGGAAATGTCCTAGTATGTCCAAATGCGCAGATTTAGGATGTATGGCGCTTGTTAAACCTCATTCCTCTGATAAAATCGGACCCAAATCAAATAAATATTTTGTGGAATATCCAAAAGAAGAAAATGGATATTAATTCTATAAATCCTCAGAGAATAAAATGTTTATTGCTCGAATTGGTATCCTTATAAAGGAGAGTCAGTCTCTAACGTACCGATGAGAATAAAGTAGAATCTGAAATGTCTCGGAGACCACAAAATACCATTGAATCTTGTATAGACAAGAAATTGAGTGGGAGTGACACAATAATTACAATGTTATATAATGATAACACATTAATTATTGTGAAAAATGTTAGTTTTAAAACAAGAAATAGATACTGATTCTAAGAAAGAAAATGTTTGGATTAAAAGTTCATAATTGAACTTAATTCATTGTTTATCCAATGATTTACATTGCGATAACAATGTGGCTATTGCTCAGGCCTAAAATGTTAAACTCATTATCGATCCAAACATATATTTAAGAAATATAATTCTTGTGTGAAATTGTTCACAGAGGATATGAACATATCTGCAAAGTTGCAAAAGCTGTAATGTTGCAGACCTACTGGATTAAACACTGTCGCAGCAGAAGTTTAATAGTCACACTAGTTTCATGAGTATATGATACATGAATGATTGACTCTAGTGAAAGTGGGAGATTGTTAGAGTTTATGCCCTAGAGGCAATCCATTTGATGTGATTAATAACGTTATTGTTTTATTTGGAATAAAAATATTCTGTTACGTTATATTTACTGCGTAATATAAATAATAATTTAATAGAAGTCCTTAGAATAATAATACGGAATTATATAGTTCGAGTAAGACTAAACTTGAGATTATATAATGTGATAAGTATTATAATTCTTAAATGTCCCTAGTCGAGTTTTATTGTTTATACAGGACAACAATAAAGTGTTGAGACTAGTATATTGATTGACTGATGATCACATCTCATTGATCATTAATATACGTGATATTAAAGTCAAGATATAAATACGTATTGGAGAATAGCGTATTGGGTTGACCCACCGTGAGATAACTACATGGAATATAATCTACAGTATCATAAGTTGTTCTCATAGTGACAGTGATGTAATGGTCCTTAGACCTGAAATCATTATAATTTTATTCGAGGATATTTGTTTTTTGATATCATCTAAAGTTATTTCGTAACAAAGTAATGATAACGGTGATTATTAGATATATCTCGAATCGAATGAAAATTATGAATGATCTGGATGGAATTTAACCCTACGATATATTCATAGTGATATCCATGGGCCTCTTGATTGAGTGAGACTGTGAAATACATGGCCGTGCTCAAATATTGATTTGTTTTAAACAGTCTACTCATCGATCATGAAAATCGGATTAAATTATAACGAGGATGATATGATCCATGCCTCTAGTTTAATCCTGGATATAATGGTTAAAAGGATTATATTACATTGATACACTGGTCACGGAAAGGTTGTATCGAATCGTTGATCTTATTATATCTTGGGTAGCAGCGATGTATTACTAGATGTCGCTCACTGATTATAATTTAAATATGATTTAAATTATTGCCAACGTTATAGTAACCTATAGGGTCATACAACAAGAACGTTGAAAGGAAATAGGACCACTATTCATATATATGTATATATATATATAAATATTAAATAGTTAAATATTATATTTAACGCTAACTTTAAAAGGGTAATATTTTTACCTTTTTCTAGGGTTAGAAACGATATAAAATACCCAAGTAAAATTGGGGATCATAGAATGGTGGCGGCGAAGAGGCTAGTACCTCTCTTTCTTCTTCGAATCCGTGGTGACGAATTCGAGGGGCGTTCGAGTGGACTCCGATAGAGGCTCAACAAAATGGAGGGCTCTCGATTCGATCTGTTTCGAAGTTGATAGTGTTTATATGGATCTAACGCATCAGGTATGATTTTAATCCCAGATTAATACAAGTTTAATTTATTTTCTTGCCAAGATCCTAATTTCAAGTTGTTAAAACCCAAATTGGAATTCAATTAGATCGGTTTTTTCCTTTCAATGTAGGCATAAAAGGTTTCAAATCTAGAACATGTTTACATAAGCCTTAATTTAGACTTAGTGAATGTATATAATCTATGCCATAGGCATATACATAAAGGGATCAAATTCTAGTTTTTTCCACAAACTTGCAAGTGCCATTGTTTTCATATACAATTGTTCAATAGGCTTGCACCATTCAATTTATGCCACAAACATCAATACACAAGTCATGATAGAACGATTACAATACACGGAATTTATACAATACAATAACACAATTCTGTTATCATTTTCATCGAATCACATCACAGTTTTTATTCATATTCTGAAAGGTCACTATACTTACAACGAATGCAGAATCTTGAATTCTGGATTCTGAATTCTGAAACTGAGATGCGCTCCTTTGGGTAGACTAACGTTGTGTTGATTAATTTTGATTAAACTTTAATCTTCTTCTTAATTTGATTCGTCTCTTAGGCTTTTCTCTCTTGACGGCTATGCTCAATTCCTCCTTGGCAGCATGACGACTCCTTTCTTATTTTTTTGTGTGAATTTTCAGTTGAGACTTAGGATGTATTTATAGATTTTTAAATTGTTTTGAGCCGTCAGATGAAGACAGGAGGAATCTAGGCCATACAAAGTTCAAAGAGCCAATCAAGAGGTGACACGTCAGCCCTAGTGACACACAGGGCCACAGAAATTCGAGCCAGAGCCAGACCTAGCCAGCCAGGTCGACTGGCAGGTCGACACCTAGGTCGACACTATGGTCGACCTGGGGGGGGGGGGGGTAGGTCGACACTATGGTCGACCTGGGGTGACCAGGTCGACACAATGGTCGACCTGGTCTCTAGACGGGAATTTTCCTGCCCAGCCCAGTTTGAACCTGAAATTCGAATTTTGAAATTTAAACTGAGCTGTTTGAATTTAAATTTTATTCTGAAACTTCAGAAGGCCATAACTTCTTCATACGGAGTCCGATTCGCGCAAACTCGGACTCTATCTCAAGCACAATTCCGAGACGAACGCAATGGCGTAACCCATTTCCCTTAATTCTTTTATTTAGAATTAATTACACTTTAATTTATGAAGCTTAACGTTATAGAATTCACGGGGTGTTACAACACATGTATACAACAACAATCCAGCACAGTCAACCATCATCCAAAGTGCATTCTACACTTCATATGCATCAAATATAAATATTTAATGCTAACAACAGCCTGTCAGCCAATCGATTGACATACAGCTAATTATTGGGACTAGTGTATGTCATATATCATCCCAATACCCGTGCGGGGTTTTCGAACAACAAACAAAGATTTATTTGTGCAGTTGGGCGATGTGTAAAATTTATCATCCCAATCAATATCAGTCAAATGTGTGTATATAAACAAATCGTCCGACTTGTTTATAAATATTTATTTTATTCATGAACATGTTAAAAATTATATTTTTAGCTATAAAATATTTATTCCTTTCCACATCACCAAATCAATTTTCACAACAAAATCAAATAAACAAACAAGTCGTCCATGGTCTGTGGATGACGGATGTCGGTTGCTACCAAGCACTGTTTGCATCCTAGTATATATTTTAACTAGAAAATAAAATTAAAGTGAGAAGTTCTCACCTTTGGGCTCCACTCTGTCATTCTTTAACCTAAACGGTTTCGATTCCATTTTGATTTTAGTCTGTTCCATCGTCATCTATTTCACGTATTTAATATTAAAATCATATTTTCAATTTGCTACATATATAAAAATCACATTTTATATTGTTGTTCAAATAATAAAAATCACATTTTTATATCGCTTTTCATATAATAAAAATCAAATTTTCATTATTTCTATAATATAAAAATCCTATTTTTATTATCGCTATAATATAAAAATCATATTTTTATCATTACTTCATTATAAAGATTATATTTTTACAACTCTAATTTATATATAAATATTATATTTTTTACAACTCTAATTTCTATATAAATATTATATTTTTACAACTCTAGTTTCTATATAATTAAAAACCTTATTTTTATTCCATAAACAAATTTGCAAAAAAAAAATCCAATTTTTATACCATAACCAAATTTGTAAATTTCAGATTTTTATTTAATATAAAAATCATATTTTTAACTACCTATATAAATGAAAAATGGAAACAAGACTCACCGGCAGATTGGGTGGTCGGAGAGTGGCGCTGCTAGAGGTGGAGGCAGCTCGCGATGCCAGTCAACAATGGAGCGGCTTCAGATCTCGCGCGATTTCCGGTGGTGGAGCGGAAGGATGACTCGCGGTGGAGGGCAAGCTAATACATAGAGGAGGGGGAACAGAGCACGATGGAGGAAGGCTCGACTGGACGGGGATTTGTTCCAAGCCGTGACGCGGTGGACGTCCTGCGCGGTCTCGATTTTTGGCGTGGAGGTTCGCGAGTGTTTCTCACGTCAGAGGAGAAGGAGGTCCAGACGAAGGAGGGGGTTGAGGCTCGACTGATCGAGATGGGGGAGTGGGAGGAACGACGACGTCTGCGATGGAGGAGGCCGCCATTTTCATCGGGGAAATTTGAATATTTTTATTTGGGAGAAACTGATTAGGAAACTAGGTTTAAAAATATATATATTAGATTTAAAATTATTTAATACAGAAAATGAGGATTTTGCGTCTTAAATCCAAACGAGACCCAACGACTGTCGCCCTAGCTAAATACCCCCAATCTGAGCAAAATGAGATATGTTTCGTGAGCCAATTCGGCAGTTACAATCAGTTTCTGCTAAATTTAAAATATAAATCATTATATTTAAATTCAAACTCACATTTTAATTTACTGGGCCCACATATTAACTCTAAAAATTCCCGAAAAATAAATCTGGCTATGTTTTGACGATACAGTCCTAACAAAACTAATTTCGTCAAATTTTGAGACCGTTTGAAAAATAGCTATTTTCTGGTCGATCGAAATTGACTGAAACTGTTAAAATACATTTTCTTTCGCCACGCCCACATATTAATCCCAAAAATTTTGAATTTTGGAATCTAGCAATAATTTGACATCCTGGATCCAACAAAAGTGGTTTCGTCGAAAACGGAGGTCGTTTGCAAAATTTCCATTTTTAAGGGCTATATTTTCCATAACGACTATTCTGAATTTTCAACTGGGCATAACTTTTTATTCCCGCTATGAAATTTCAAATTTTTCAGATTCGTTGGAAAGATATTTTCATATAGATTCTTATATTTGTGGATTCGCTAAAATCTTGTTTATTTTGAATCCTGTACATTCATTTGAAATCGAATTTTCAAACTATCGCGCCATTTCAATTCCTTTTATAATTAAAATAAATATTTATATTCTAACGACGATTCAAATAAATATATACATTCTAATTCTATTCAAAATAAATTTATCGTCATTATTATTTAAAATAAATCATTTTAAATATTCAAAATTCATCAAAATTCCAAAATAAAATTTTTAAATTGGTTCTGATTTTCCGGGTTGTTACATGTACAAACAACGGTCGTATTCCCAAATGGAAATCTTACCGGTCAATCATCATTTCATTCCCAATTTCCCATTTATCGTTTCCATATTTTCATAAATTCTTTATTTTCTAAAATTAGAAAATATATGTTATTAACTTTGGAAAACGTTTCCATTTCTGATTCATGCATCAATATCTTCCTACCTCCATCAGTCTCTAACTGTAAACTAATAAGAGAACAACTTCCCAAATCAATACACAGACAGCTGTTCAACTCAACTAATTTCCAGTTAGTTTCTAACTTTAGTAATTCCATTTAAATTCCTAATTCAAACCCCAAATTCCTTTATAATATTTTATTATGCAAAATATTTATTTAAATCCTTTATTCACATTAACTGTAAATAATATTTTTTTTCTTTACAATCAAAGCAGTTTGATTTCGTATTTAAAAACAATATCCCAAATCCAATTTCTGTTTATACTTCTAATTTTAGAATTATTTGTAATGACCCGCATTGGCAGAGGTATTATAATTAATTTATTTAATTATATAAATAGTGATATAGTGAATTAAATGGTCGTGGAATTAAATAATGATGAATATTTAATTAAAATAATAAATTAAATAATATATTTAATTCTGAAATAATCAGAATTGGCTGAAATGGCGATATGTGTGAATTGGCTGAAATGGCGATATGTGTGAATTGGGCAATTCGAATTATATAATTCAGTTTAAAGTTGAATTATAGTAACGAATATATTCAATCGTCGATAGTTGAACGTATAGTTTATAATATAATTATAAACGAGCTTGAAATGGCGGTGTAGTTCGTAATTTGGCGATTTGAACTTCAACTGAATGTACAGGATTCGTTTTAAGCCGAATTTCTGTGAAACAAAAAACGTGTGGAGCTGGTGAAGTATATCTTTCTAGTGGAAGAGGAAAATCGGGATTTCGTCGTGTAGATTTTGATTCACGTCCAAATCAAATTTCAGAGAAGTCGCTATGGAATTCCTTTATAATTTATAAAGGAATTATTTATATTTTAAAAAGGAATTTCAATATAAATCGAATATCGGGTTGACCCAGATTGAAATATCAAGTTAGAAATTCATATAGGAATATTCTAGAGCTGTATGGTATTCCGCTGTGAATATATACGATAATATAAATTTACAAATATTTAATTTAATTATATTTAAATATATTTATATATTTAAATGGGTCATCCAGAGCTTTAAAAATAGCCACTTTTGCAAACGAAGTCAGAATTCGACGAAACTAATTTTGTTAGATCCGCGATGTCAAATAGTTGCCAGATGTCAGTTTTCGTGATTTTTAGAGTCACTGTGTGGTAGTACGGATTTTTAGAGTGAGAAACAGTCAGTATTTCGATAGTTAAAAATACGCTGTGTGAGCACACGAAGTCGGAATTCGACAAAACCAGTTTCGTTGGTACCGTAATGTCGAACTGTAGCTGCATGCCGGTTTTCGTGATTTTTGGGTATCGTATGTAATCACGAGAATTTTTAGAAAAGTAAAATGAATATATAAAGGAGAATATACCTGGAATATTCCTTCTATAAAATATCTAGATATTTTGAAAACATTATAAATACCCCCCTAACTTTCTTCTAACATAATTCCTCCTTCACGGTCAATGCCTTTTCTTGGCCGCCACCAAAAATGGTTTCAATGGTGAAAATGGAGAAGAATAAAATCAAAAGGAATCAAATAAATTTTGATAAATCCAATCTCAAACATCATTGAGATCTCTGAAGGATTCTGTTCGATTACATATGCGTTTCATGAGGTGCGAAGCCGATTCCTGAAGCTCGAAAATATACAGTAAAACTAGGGTTTTCGAAAACTCGATTGTGGGGCATCAAATTGGGTTTCTGACCTTGGATTCGGGTTTAACATCGAAATCCACACCAGCGTGGGTATTTGTGTGGAACTCGATGGTGGATTGGTTCGGTGGAAGTTCTGAGGATGCGACGGCGATGGCGATCGAGTGGAATGAAGTGGTGATGACTGGAAGAGGAGGCGATGCAGAATCGGATGGCGGTGGTTACGGTCTGGATCGATGACCGACATAGAGGTGGGAAACGGTCAAAGGAGGAGCTGTCGTGGGTTACTGGAGTCCACGATTTTTCATTTGGGGAAGATAAAGGAAGGGGCGGTCGGGTTTTAAACGTTTGAAGTGGGCGAGGGTTTTGAAATGGGCCGGCGCTTTATAAAAAGGGTAAGGCCCACTTAAAAATTTAAAATCCATGTTTTAATTGTTTAATTATTTAAAAATG
Source organism: Allium sativum (assembly GCA_030737875.1). Lineage (NCBI taxonomy): Eukaryota > Viridiplantae > Streptophyta > Magnoliopsida > Asparagales > Amaryllidaceae > Allium > Allium sativum. The sequence continues at coordinate 349,255,284 of CM060922.1, read as the reverse complement.
TATACAAACTTCGTAATGCTATAACTTGGTCATACGTGGTCCGAATTCAGCGAAACAAGATCCGTTGGGATCGTATGGACGGGAGCAACACAATGAAGTTGACTGGAAGTGGATTGGGACTCGTTTGAATTTACGCCGAATTAAATTGTTTGATTCAAATCAAACAACAGTTTATTGTTCTTTAACGATGAACTGCCAATGTGAGTAAATCTCACCAACTCTGAACAGTTTATAATTTCATGTTGTATTTTTAGAACTGTTAAATATTGGCTGATTGACTGTGTGTTGACTGTTTGATTGAAATGCTAGTTAGTTAAGTTGAATTTCTATATTGATTCTGTTTAACTGAATATATCATATGGAACTGAAAGTGATGTTGATTTTATTGCGTAACATCTGTGGATGCAGGGAAACAGGTTGGAGGAATCCAACTGGATTCCTCAACATTTATTTTACTGTTTTCATATATTGTGATATATAATCTGTTGTCAATTATGTGTTTGGACGATACTGATCATCGTGATTTGATATGTTGAATATCATAACATACCGAAATGTTGATAAGAGAATATTTTCAAAGTGATATTCGAAAATAAAATATTTATAAATAAGGGATATTTATAAATTGGAATATTTATAAATAGGAGATATTTAGAAAAAGGGAAAATGTTATAAAAAGGAAACTGTTATAAGGAGGAAATCATTTTTAAAGTGGAGAACCGTCACTAAAAGTATATCTTTAAAAATGAATAAACGTTGTTAAAAAGGAAATCTTTATATTCGAAAGTTAGTAAATCGAATTAGTTATTCGAAAGTAGTTAAAACGAATATGGTATTCGAAAGTTAGTAAATCGAATTAATTATTCGAAATGGATTAGTCGAGTTAGTTGAATAGAGTTAATCGAATATTAGTTATTCGAATAAGAGTTAACCAAATGGGCTAAGTTAGCCAAGTTACCCAAATGGGTGAAGTTAGTCGAGTTAATCAAATTGAATTTAGCTAAAGGGGTTATCGAATATAGTTTATCCCAATGGAGTTAAAGGGGTTATTCGAATTAGTTATTCGAATAGAGTTAAACACATAAGAGTTATTCGAATTAGTTATTCGAATAGAGTTAAATAAATAAGGGTTATTCGAATGGAGTTAAATACATAAGAGTTATCGAATTAGTTATTCGAAAGGAGTTATCGATTATAGTTGATCGAAAGGAGTTAAGTAAAAAGAGTAAATCGATTAGGGTTAAATAAATTGAGTTAATCGAATTTAGTTTATTCGAAGAAAGGTTTTTGAATCTAGTTATTCGTAAGAGAGAGATTATTGAATATAGTTTATTCGAATAGAATAAAGGAGTTAATCGAATATAGTTTATTCGAATAGAGTAAAAGGAGTTAATCGAATATATAGTTTATTCAAATAGAATTAAAAGAGTTATCGAATATAGTTTATTCGATAGGAGTTAAGTGAATAGAGTTAGAGTTAAATCAAAAGAGTTAAGTGAATAGAATAAATTGAATAGAGTTATCGAATATACCTTATCGAAGGAAAGAATTATCGAATAGAAAAGATTTGAAAGAGAGTTACGTAAGGAAGTTTGTTAATGAATTAGAAGGGTAAACTTTGTCTATTTCAAGGTTAGAAACGTTGTTTAGTTAAGGTCTGAGAGGTAGTATTACCCCAACTTGATTGACTTCAATTTTAACTAAGGAATGGTTAAGGTTCGATAGTAAGGATGGTTAAGTGAATTTAGTAATTAAAGGAAATGGTTTGAGTTGGCATTGCGATGGTTTGTTTAAAACATCTGTCTAAGTCCAATGAAGAAGTTTTGGAAATGTTTTCCAAATAAGAAACCAGGAATGTTTTCTAATAAAGAAAATAAGAAATGGAAATGTTTTCCATTGTTAATAACGTATATTTTCCAAATTCAGAAAATAAGAAATGTTGAATATAGGGAAACAGGAGATAAGTAAATTAATGAAATAAAGAGGTAAATGTTTAATGATGTTTGATCGATATAAATTTCCATTTGGAAATAATATCGTTGTTTGCACACTTGTTTTTCTTCGATAGTTAAATCACAGACTATCGAAGTTTTGACCATTTTAACGTTGTTAATATGGAGAGACCGGTTGGATTATTATCCAAAGAACCACTCTGTATTGGCATAAGCGTTGCGAATCATATATGCCAAAGGAAATTGAAGACGGAGTTATGCAAGGGCTATCCTGTTTACAGAATAGTGCCTTCGGTTCATCCTGTTCCTGGATGACTTGTATGGATGGATGTCTGACAGAGTATTTCCAGACGATCACTTATATTGATTTCTCTAACCATACCAAGAGTGAAAGCGGAGAAGGAAACTTCTTTTAGCTAACACATAATGTATGGTTGAGGACGTCAATCGGTGATCTGATGGATTTGACGATGTGGCATTCAAAGTGAATCTGGTGTGATGATAAAGCGTAGCTTCTAGCCTCACATCCGGTAAATGACAGAAATCGGGCAGGCAGCATGGCTAAGTCGGTCGCTCCGAAGTAGGGTGTATAATCACCTGATCTAGAGTTTCATTTACTTCTAAAAATCTATTGTTGATGATGTCCCATTCATGAAACAGTTGCTGATCCCAACCGTTGGTGATATACATTCGATACACTCAAGCGAAATGAGTGGTCGGTCATGTGTGGCCGGGTTGCAAGATGTTCTTGTTGAACCCAGTGTATTCCTTTCTAGAGGTACACTAGCGAAAGGTGGTTCCATACCTTGTCATAGTTGGAAATCCATTACCCAATAGTGCTTGCGGTTTTGATTGTATATTATATATGTAGAACGTGAGATGAAAGCGTTCTGCTAGATGATTATTATTATTGTGGTTGATAGACATTATTATAATATCAAAAGGTTTTGATATAAAGATAATTTGGATTCTCATAAGGGAAAAACCCGTTCCGTTATACGGCGTGGTCATATGAGATATTGATTACCTGCTTGAACTGTTTTAAACTGTTTTACTCATACCAGTCCCATGACTGACCCGGAGTTTATTTGTTTGTTTCCCTAAACTCTTGGGTGCCCAATTTTGTACGGGCAGTCAAGTAGTCAGGATTTATAGATATACTGGAAGAGCTTGGAGCAGGAGGCTTCAGGATTATATAGCTATAGTTTATTTCCGCTGTGTTGTAAGTGTTGTACTTTGAAAATGATGTATATTCAAGTACAAAGTTATATTTCAAAGTTATGTTATATATTATATGTTATTCGTTCCGCTGTGAGATTCGTGTTACTTTGATGTTGTGTTGTTCTTCTCCTTCTATTCTAAGTTTCTATCTTATCTTTCCTCACCCTCTGTTTTCTTTCTATTAATTTCCTGATTTTCAGTTTAATTTGGGTTAGACTTGTGTTTTTGGTAAGCTCAAATTGGACCGGAATTTTGGGTCATTACTATATTCATATAAAATATCATTTTATTCTTCTAACACTTATAATCCCATTTTTAATCACCTTTATAAATGCTGCTCAAATTCCATTTAAAATATCGGTGTTAAAACCGATTCTTACTTCTCTATATAAATTCAGTCTTATATATTCCGTTTATCAAATGATAAATATTTTATTTAATTTATAAAACATTATTTATAAATTAATCTTCTCATTCTATTTGTTTAAACAGATTTCTATTTAATATCCATTTTAAATAATCTTCTCATAACTCTTTTATATCCCGTCAATTTTCTTTTATAATCCTATTTATTGTCTAAACAAATATTCCTTTTATACTTCTATTTACTTTCTAAATAAAATTCCTTTCATACTTTTATTTATTTTCTATAAAAATAATCCTTTTATATTTCTATTTATTTTCTATATAAATAATCCTTTTATACTTCTATTTATTTTCTATATAAATAATCCTTTTATAAAATTCTTTGATTTTATAAATATTCCTTTTATAAAATTCTTTGATTTTATAAATATTCCTTTTATAAAAAAAATTGAATTTGTAAATATATTATTTTCAATCTACACTTTGAAAATTCCCTTTTCACATTCCGGTATATCTTATGGTATATAAAATAAAGAATATCCATGTTCAACATCATCTACACACCCATAATCAATCACAGAATATATATCACATCATATATCACAATATATGAAAACAAACAGTATTATAAATATTGAGGAATCCTGTTGGATCCCTCCAACCTGTTTCCCTGCATCACATATGTTAAACAACATAAATAACATCGATTCCATTTCAATATGAAATATTTTGATAAATAGAATCAATATTTGATTAATGATTTATATATGTATAGTTATCTATATTTATAATTTCAGCCAATTACTTAGCAGTTCAACCAAACAGTCAACACACAACAATCAACCAACATTTATCAATTTTAAAAATACACTATAAAACATAACTGATCAGAGTTAGTGAGATTTACTCATATTGGACGTTATCGTTAAATAATGATAACTGTTGGTCAATTCAGACAACAATTTATTTCGCTATAAATTGTAACGAGGTTCAATTCACTTCCAGTCAGTTCCATTGCATAGCAGCGGTCCATACGATCCCAAACGATTTAAATTTGCGAAATTCCGATAACATATGACCCAGATATTAAAAACCACAAGTTAGTATGTATACTTTATTTTAAACTAAACTAAATTTATTTAATTTAGATGGCCTCACCATTCTTTTTACTCAGCCCAAAAGGCCCACCCATACCCGTTATTAACAGTTCCTTCTTCCATCTAAAATCGTGACCTCCTGTCCAGTATTTTCTTGCCAAAGGCAATATCAAAAATACAAAGCTCATCATCTCTCCTCGTTTCCCACAAGAAACCAACTCCATTCCAATCCTTTTCATTCGCGAGTGCTAGAGTGCTACCATCCCCATACTTCGTTTTGATACTTTCCTTCACATACTCGCGAAACTACTCCACCCCTTCCAGTAAAGCTTCTGAAGCCATTTACCAAACATCTCAAAACCCATTCCTCCTTTCACGACCGCTTCTAACTCATGGCCAATTTAAGCGGCTTATGCTACTCTTCTCAACCGCTCACAACTGCTCCCATATGAGTTCGAACACCCAACCGTACCACTCCTTAACTCCATAGAAATGAAAACAAAAATCATAATCCTTCTCCTCCAAAAAACCTCTTCCGCCCGATATCTAAATTGTCAAACTCGCACAGATCTTCTATCGTGCGACTTCTAGGAAATATGAGCTGCTACTGTACAAACTTCGACAGCTTTTCATTTTGCATTCTCCCAAAAACCTCACGCGAGCTCCATTCCACCTTCACAATCCAAAATTACCACCTAAACACCAATCGATCTTCCTACATCCCTCAATTACTAACCCTAGTTCCCTGGGTTCAATATCGAACCCCAAAAATGAGTATCGAACCAAACAAAAGTGGTATAAGATGGAAGCTTAAGCCTAACTGGTCTCAAATATATACATATACTAATTTATTGGGTTTCATTCCATTTTATATGGATTTTAGAAGAGGACATTAGTTACGTTCTTGGTTTTGTGGAGGCTACAATATCGATTGACTGTGGAATGAAAAATTGTAGTGTCCCGAAATTCCGGTACAATTTGAGCTGACCAAATAACACAAGTCCAACCCCAATTTGCACTAGAAACCAGAAAACTAATAGAAAGAAAACAGAGGGTGAGAATAGATAAGATAGAAACTTAGAATAGAAGAAGAAGACGAATACACAATATCAGAGTGAACACGAGTCTCACAGCGGAACGAACAATATATAATAGATACATAACTTGAAATAAAACTAGTATATTTGTACAGTAACATTACCGGAGTACAACACTTACAACACAGCGGAAATAACTATAGCTATATAATCCCGAAGCCTCCTGCTCCAAGGTCTCCAAGTATATCTGTAAAATCCTGACTACTTGACTGCCCATACAAATTTGCGCACCCAAGAGTTTAGGGAAAACAAAACAAAATAAACTCTGGGTCAGTCATGTGACTGGTGTGTGTAAAACAGTTTAAAACAGTTTGAGCAATTAAACGATATCTCATAAGACCATGCCAAATAACAGAACGAGTTTTTCCCTTATGAGAATCCAAAACATTTGATTTAACTTTCTTTATCCTTTTCAAAGAAACGATAGACTTTATATCAAAACTCTTTTGATGTTATAATAATGTCTATCAACCATAACTAAATAATCATCTAGCAAAAATGCTTTCATCTCACGTTCTACATATATAGTATACAATCAAAACCGCGAGCACTTATTGGATAATGGATTACCAACTATGACAAGGTATGGAACCACCTTCCGATAGTGTACCTCTAGAGAGGAATACACTGGGTTCAACAAGAATATCTTGCAACCCGGCCACACATGACTGACCACTCATTTCGCTTGAGTGTATCGAATGTATATCACCAACGGTTGGGATCAGCAACCGTTTCCTAAATGGGACAGCATCGAATAGATTAAAGAAGCAAATGAAATTCTAGATCAGGTGACAATACATCCTAATTGGCAACCAACCACTTAGCCATGCTTCCTGCCCGATTTTTGTCGTTTCCCGGTTGTGAGGCTAAAGGCCACGCTTATCTCTGACAGGTCGCACATTTATTCACTTCGAATGTCACATCGTCATACCCGCCAAAGCACAAATTGATTTCCCTAAAAATACAACGGGTATACAACTAAGAGAAACGAATTCCTCTGCCACCAAACGTATATACGTTTGAAGAGATCAACTTACGTGATCTATTAAATATACTCTGTCAGACATTGTTCCATCAGGTCGTCCTGGGACTGGACAAACCGAAGGTACTATTCTGTAAATCCACTTTAGGCAATTTCTACCCAGGATTTGACAGAATGACCCTTGCATAAACTCCATCTTCAATTATCTTCATCATATTTGATCGCAACGCTAACGTCCATACAGAGTGGTTTTCAGATAACGTATCTGGTCCCGGTCTCTCCGTACTAACGACAAAAAAATGGTCAAAAACTTCAATAGTCGGTGAGTTAACTATCAAAGAAAAACACGTGTGCAAACAAGATATTATTTCCAAATGGAAATTATATCGATCAATCATCATTTAACATTTATCTCTTTAGTTCATAAATCTATTCATTTTTCATTTCCTGTTTCTGTATATTCAACATTTCTTATTTTCTAAATTTTGAAAATATACGTTATTAACATTGGAAAACATTTCCATTTCCTATTTTATATATTAGAAAACATTTCTGATTCTTATTTGGAAAACATTTCCAAACTCCTTCATTGGATTTAAACAGATGTTTAAATCAAACATCGCTATGCCAACTCAAACCATTATACTCGTTAACTAAATTCATTTAACCAATCTTCACTGTCGAACCTTAACCATTCCTTAGTTAAAAATGAAGCCAATCAAGTTAGGGTATAACTACCTATCAGACCTTAACTGAACAACATTTCTAACTTCGAAATAGAAAAGGTTCGCCTTTTAAACCTTTAACAAACTCCTTACGTAACTCTCGGATTCTATTTACGAATCCACTTCTTTATTGAGAATATTTTGATTATAACAATAGTGTTATAATCCTTACTTCTGAAATATCTAACTTCAAAATATAATTTTTATTCCTTGATTTAACTAAATAACTAAATAGGCAATTTATAAATTAATCATTAAATCTTGATTAAAAATGGAAAGTGTACTTTCCCGAATTCGATATAATCGAATTCAACATATAACTCTCTTTCGAATAAATCTCTATTCGATAACTCCTTTTCGAATAAACTATATTCAATTAAATCCTTTCAAATAAACTATATTCGATTAACTCCTTTAGAATAAACTATATTCGATAGCTCCTTTCGAATAAACCATATCCGACTAACTCCTTTCGAATAAACTATATTCGATAACTCCTTTCGAATAAACTATATTCGATAACTCCTTTCGAATAAACCATATTCGATAACTCCTTTCGAATAAACCATATTCGATTAACTCCTTTCGAATAAACTATATTCGATAACTCCTTTCGAATAAACTATATTCGATTAACTCTAACTCGAATCGATTAACTCTTACTCTAATCGATTAACTATAATTCGATTAACTCCTCTAACTCATTTTGATTAACACATTTTGATTAACTCCTTTTTCTTTTAAACCTAACTCGATTAACTCTAATCGATTAACTATAATCGATTAACCCTAATCCGATTAACTCTCCTCGAATAACTTATATTCGATTAATTCACTTCGAATAACTAATGTTCGATTAATTCACTTCGAATAACTTATATTCAATTATCTCACTTCGAATAACTTATATTCGATAACTCCTTTCGAATAAACTCTTATTCGATTAATCTCTCTTTGAATAACTTATATTCGATAATCTCACTTTCAAAATTAATTCACTTCGAATAACTTATATTCGATTAATCCTAACCCGATTAACTCTAATCGATTAACGCTTATTTGAATAACTTTATTCGATTAACTCCATTCGAATAACTAGATTCGATTAGCACTCTTAAGTTTGACTTCGTATTTCAAAATAGTATCCCATTTCCAAATTCTATTTATACTTCTATTTATAGAATTATTCATACGAAATCTCCTTTTATTTCTAACACTTAAATCTCATTTATAATTCCCTTTATAACTGCTGAGTTCACATTCCATCTCAAATATCGGTGTTGAAACCGATTCTGCTTCTCTATATAAGTTCTGACTTATATATTCCATTTACCACAAGATAAATGTTTTATTTAATTTATAAAAACATTATTTATAAATTAATCTTCTTCGTTTATCTGTTAAAAACAGATTTCTATTAAATATTTACTTTAAATCCTTATCATGTTATAACTATGTGCGAAGCACGGGCTAAACTTTCTTAATGTAAATTCTCTTTTTATAAAATTCTGTTCGTTTTAAATTTTTAATTAATGAGAAGTTTAGAAATGGGAGTTGGAAATGTTTTCCAATGTTAATAACGTATATTTTCTAAATATAGAAAGTAAGAAATGTGAAGAGATGGAAATATTTTCAAATGTTAAAAACGTATATCTTCTGAAATATTAAAAATAAGAGTTCATAATATTTGGAAATGTTTTCCAAGGATCAGGAAATACTAAAACAGGTTTTTGAAAATATCTAGAAAGATATGGGAAGTTGGGACATTAATAATTTAATAAGAAATTGATTTAAAGGGGCCTAATGTTGTTGATGGTTGATCTGTAGGATTCCCATTTGAAAATAGAATTGTTGGTTGAATAGATGTTCCTTTAATAGTTAAATCACCGGCTATCAAGGTTTGATTTATTTTATACCTCTATTGTTTATACAGAGTGACCGAGATCAGATTTATTATCTGAAAACCACTCTGTATGGGAATAAGAGTTACGAATCAACTTATGCTGAAGATATTGGAAGACAGAGTAAAGTGAAAGGGATATTCTAATAATCCTAGGTAGAAATTACCCAAGATGGATTGATGGAATGGTGCCTTCGGTTTGTCCAATCCTAGGACAAAGTACATTGACGGATCTAACGATGTGGCATTCAAAGTAAACGATGAAAGGTGATATTAAAAAAGGAAATCGTGGCCTCAAGCCTCATCAACCGGGAAATGACAAAAATCGGATAGGCGGCATGGTCAAGTAGGCCATTCCCATTAGGGATATGATCACCATATCTAGAGAAATTTCATTTTACTTCTTATTCTATTCGCTATTGTATGCTTTCGATAACGGTTGCTGATCACAACCGTTGGTGATAATATGCTCGGTACACTCAAGTTAAATGAGTGGCCAGCCATGTGTGGCCGGGTTGCAAGATGTTCTTGTCGAACCCAGTGCATTCCTCTCTAGAGATACACTATTGGAAGGTGGTCCCATACCTTGTCATGTTGGAAATCCAATCTCCAATAAGCGCCCTGCGGTTTTTGATTTTATATTATATATGGAGCGGTAGATGCAAGCGTTCCGCTAGATTTCTATTTATTTGATGTAGACACTATTATAATATCACTGGAGTTAATATCAAAAATATTTTTGTTTATCGTAAGGTAAAAACCATTTGTGTTTATGTGTGGATTGGTCTTACGAATATCGTTTCTTTCGAAATGATTTTTGGACGTTAAACAAATGCTTAGAGTTTACTCACACCAATCCCATGACTGAGCCAGAATTTATTTTGTTTTGTTTTAACCTAAACTCTTGGGTGTCCAAATTTGTATGGGAAATCAAGTAGTCAGGATTTTTCAGATTTACTTGGAGGAGCTTGAAGCTGAAGGATTCACCAGTCAACTATAGACTATCATATTTTCCAATGTGTACCATGTTTGTATCTGGAAATAGGTGTTTATAACTGTTCCAAAAATATGTGTTGTGCTCTGATGATGGTATGTATATATACACTTACTGATTTGTATTTCAAGAGTTATGTTACTTAATATATTTTATTTATTCCACTATGAGATTTGTGTTCTTCGTTTTCTTTTATTCTAAATTTTCTTTCTTTCTATTTCTCAACCTCTAACATCTTTCTATTAATGATTCATATTTCTGTGCAATTTGGGTTGGACGTGTGGTGTATTTAGTTAACTCAGATAATATGGAAATTCGGGCCATTACAACCTGTCTCACTAGAGTACAACATCGTTACGACCCGACTCCCTCAAGTGTAATATTACTATGACCCGTGTCGATCGAGTACAACCACCAGATGACTCACCTCGATCTTATGTATTTTCTACGACCCGTATCGATCCATTATGACTTCACCACAACCAGCCTCATTCGAGTGTACTTGACCACTTCAGTCAATAGGATACGTATATAAGACTCCCGCCGAAGCAATTACTGGCAGAATGACAAAAATTAATATGTGTTACAGACTCATAGTTAGTAATCCAAGTAGTGGTTACCATGTGTTCCATACAACACGTTCTCACCACTAGTTCACTTGCCGCTGGTCAGCTCCTTGAAATCATCAGCTTCAATTAGACGGGTCCAAAATTTACCGACAAATATACCATCGTGTCTCATACCCCAAGGTTTACTATACCACTTAATCACAAACACACCTTCTTGAAGGGAGCATAAATGTGTATTTGAATATAAGGAAAATACTTAGTTATGCGAAAAAATGATTATAATATAATTTTGAAATCAATTTATCTTATTCTGAAATCTTTTATATTTTTAAATTATAATTATATTATTTCTTAGAGACCACTTGTATTAAAAATTAAACACTGAAATAATTTTTCCTAAAAGCTATAGAGAAAAGATGTATATAGCTAAATAGGAAAACTAATTTGAAACTGTGCACATGTATGCAACACAATCAAAATTCATCATGAAACTGAACAAATGAACCTTCAAAATTTATGTAAATCTGGGATATGGATTGACCGTGGTATAAATTCACTTTGCTGGGTATGATTGCAGCAAACCATGGTAATATTGCCTCAGGAAATTCAAAAAGATAAGTAAATTAGGCAAAAACTTCAGGAATTCATACAGAAAGCAGTGAAATCATCCTATGCAAATTACACTAGGTGGGTCGACCCCTGTGTCGACCCACACATGTTGTGTGTCGACTAGTGGCAAAGCCACTTTAAAGCTGGGGAGGTCACGTGACCCCTCAGAATGAAAAAAGGCTTCCTATATCAAACTTTGTTTTCAGCATGCAAAGTTTAAAGCCTTTCTCTCTTTTCCCAAGTAAGATAATTCCAAGACTACAAACTAGTCATTTGATCAAAGTTTAACATAGCAAATGTGTTTGAACTCATAAAATTTGTTTTTAGTGCTAGTATTTCATTATCAAATAATTTTGAAAATAAAAATTTTGGAAAAAAAATTCAGGACTGTTGATGTCTGTTTAAATCTTGAAATTTTGAATTGTGCCCTCGCCCGCGACAAATCCTGGCTGCGCCACTGGTGTCGACCCTAGGGTCGACACTTCAAAGGCATGGGTCGACCCCACCCACAAGATTTCCATAAATTCTGAATCCTGTTTCATATCCAACTTTTGCTATAAATTACAAAATGAATGAACAATGAAATGAACATGCAAACGATTCCAGATCCATTACATTTTTCCGGCAACAACTCGGAATAAGTTTGAGAGGAATCCAACACAAGATGACCACATAATAGTCTTGCAAAGAAAGGGATAGACAAGGTAAATTTCTATGAATAGTTTTTTTTAGAAACTTGTTTACAGGAAACAATAACCCAGACATAGACAACAAAAAATCCACAGATAGACATGGAGAAAGAATTTAAGCTAGGACGAGCAAGTGTAACAACTCACCTTGGTCACATTTGAATGTATTTGGCATTTTGTAGCTTACAACACCAAGGAATTTTGACATGCAAGCATCAAAACTTATTGTAACCTGCTATTAAAATTGCATTTCTTGGAATTGATAATTTACTAGCTTGCAATGGGTTGATTTGCTGAAGTAAACAGAGGTTTGCAAGATTATCCTTTTTATTTTTATTTTGGAGATCTTGGTTTTAGTGGGGGCTCAAAAGGAAGAAGTAGTCATTGATTTTCCTTTTTACTGTAAAAGGGGAAAGAATGAGGGAATTTGCTTGTAGGAGAAGAAATGTGATGTCCAGATTTATCTTCCCTTAGGCACTGTATTAAAGGCCCAATTAAGTCATAATTGGGTAATTAAGAAAATGTTTAGACTTTGGAGGTTCATTTATGGATTTAGGCCATTAATAACACTAGCTCTAATTTGTATTTCTACTCTTTACACATTTTCAACTTGAAACATTAAAACTTCACCAAACCACTTTACCAAAAATACGTTTCAACATATTTTAATAGCTTTTAGCATCAAAAAAATTATTTATTTTTCCACAAACAAAGCTTACACACTTCATTGGTTCAAACAAATTAAATTTATCAACTTAAATATTCCAAATATTTAAATATTGATTCACAATCAATATTGGCATTATATTTGATAGCATTCCAATTAAGTCATTAATTTTTTTATTAATGCCACTGATTTACTCTTAATAACCAGCTAAAAGTTTCGTTGTCATCTGTACAAAATTTAACATATTATTATTATTTAATATTTACGCAACCATTTCCAAACAAGGTTTTAAACAAAAAATCCCCATTTTTTGTCAAGAAATACAGAAATACAACTTAAGGATTATAATTATCCTATTAAAAAAAATTAATGCAATATAATAAAAATAGGACAAATTTTCGACCTGGGCTGCTTTTCGAAACAATTTCGTGTTTGAGGCTAGTTTAGAAATTTATTACCAAAGAAGGCCAGTTCATACCCAGTCGGCAGCCACGTCAACAAATTTGTAACGGCCTCATCTGAGCGCAACTCATAGTTGCGCCCATATTTTTTTTAACATGAGTGTGGCTAAGCCCCTTTTTTATAACACAAAAAAACAAGTCTGTAGTGGCACAAGTCATAGTTGCACCACAGGGAACTTGCATGGTTAAGGACAAATGTTAAGTCCACATGTTTTTTTTAAAATATGGGGTGCAACTATGAGTTGTGCCCACCCATATGTTTTTTTTAATATTAGGCACAACTATGAGTTGTGCCCACGGATTTCTGTTACAAAAATGCTAACTGGCATAAACCAACCTTCTTTGGTACTAAGTTTCCAAACTAGCCTAAAACGTGAAATTGTTTCGAAAGGTAGCCTACTTCGAAAATTTGTCCTTAAAAATATAATTTGCTCTTAAATATTCAGTAATAATAAATATTTTTATTTCCAATATTCACTTTAATCATCAAATTACACTTTATAACAACGTGCTGGAATAAATTCCTTGTCCAATTAAAGATACTTAATTTATTCTAGCACACATAATTCTAAAAACCGCAAATTCATTATTTTTGTGTTTTAAAATATTGCACGAGTTAGACTCATGAACTCTTATTTTATTTTTCATAGTTTTAGAATATACAAAACACAATATAATCTATTTAGCCTAACCACCAAAACCTAGTTTGTTACAACAAGACTTATTTTAAAAGGATATTAGCAACAGTATGGAACTAATTCCAAAAACAAATTCTCTCCTGTTATGAAACCATCATCAATAAGAATTATATATTGACAATTGGCTTGTGCAATAATTGAACCATTAAATAGTTGGTTGAACCTAATGCTTTTATAAATGGTGATTTGTATGAAGAAGTGTACATGGAATAGTTTGAAGGCTTCAAACAAAAAGGAAGAGAATAATTTGTTTGTAAACTAAATAAAGAAATATATTTACTCAATCAACCACCTTGAGTCTGGTTTGACAAACTAAAATCAACATTAACTAAACTTGGATATTGCCCAAAAAAATATGACAACTCCTTGTTTGTCAAACTTTCTAACAACATTATTACATATATACAATTTATGTTGATGATTTTTTAATTACAGGTAATAGTGAAGATGAAATTAGAAGTACTGCTGAATACTTAAATAATGAGTTCTCAATCAAAGATTTGAGGAACATATCATACTTCCTTAGAATTGAAGTCACAAGAACAACAAACAATGAGCTCCACCTAAGCCAAAGGAAATACATATTAACTATACTTGTAAGACTAAAATAGATCAGGCTAACTCTCTTCCAATACCCATTACAAGCAACTTACACCTCAAAAAGGAAAAGGAGAAACTATTGAAAATGAAAAGAAACACTAAAAAGTAGTGGGTGCTCTCCAATACGTAAAAATTACTAGACCAAACCTCACACATAGTGTGAACAAAGTCAGCCAGTATATGCATAAACCCCTAAATGATCATTAGAAGATAGTGAAAACGATATTAAGATATTTGAAGGAGACAATTGATCGAGGAATAGTTATGAAATCAAGCAATAAACTTAATATCGCTGGTTATGATGACTTTGACTAGGCAAATGATTATGATGATATAAAATTCACAACTGCCTACTGTATTTTTTCTTGGCAAAAACCCAATATCATGGTGTGCTAAAAAGTAAACTATTGTACCCAAGTCAAGCACATAGGCTAAATACCGAAGTATAGCCAGTGCCACTGCAGAAGTAATATAGATTTAATCATTTTCAAGTGAACTAAAAGTTGAGATGAATAACAATGCTACGATATGGTATGATAATCTCGGTGCAATCGCATTAACAGCAAATCCTGTCTTACATTTCAGAACAAAACATATGGAGTTTGACATATATTTTGTTCGAGAATTGATAATTAAAATATAAGCTTCAAGTTAATCATATACCTTCTTCTTACCAAATACCTGATATTTTGAAAAAGCCACTATCAAAACAGAGCTTCATCAAATTCAGGAACAAATTATGCATCAGTGAGACAAACCAAACCCCTTGATGTCGCAGTCATATTGCTGAAACCACTGTAAACTTCAAAAAGCAAAGATATAAAAGTCGCTCTTCAAAAACTTCCTCAAACAGGTATCACATTGATAATCAAAGAAGGAATCAAGTCTGACAACTCCGCTTGATGATCTCAAAACTTTGATCTCATCATTTGAAGAAGATCCGAAGCTTTCACATAGAGAAATTTCAAGGAATTTTTCAGAACTAAAAGGTATTTTCTGAGGAGGCAGCTGCCATTACCTGTATCAAGCCTTAACTTGATAAGTTAGGTTTGTGAGGGCGTATTTGACCATCTGTTACTTTGTTATCTGTCTCGATATGGGCTGCATTGCCTTTTAGACCATTATCTTCATTTTGTACATATACTTGTTGTATAGTTGAACTACATTTATCAAATCATCAATACAATTTTAGTTTACAACTTTACATCAATTTTGAAATTACAAATCATATAACATAACACTATATTTATGACGAGGAATTCACCATGATATAAAATTCCATTGTTTTGCAGTGTTTCTAATGGAAAAATCAATTAGGAGTATCAAAATAAGTTGATGCAAGATAATATACTAAACTAAATTCAGAGCCTAACTTAACTATAATGAAAATACGCATGGATACCTCGTTTGTTGCATGAGGATATTTAGGAAAATGTTCGTTTCGTTGGGCATTCCATTTTTAAGTAGTAAATGATACCTTAGAATAATGCACATATATTAGGTGTTTGATGTTTGGTAATTTTCAAAATTATTCACATTACATCTATCTATGTTTAATATTGCATTTATCCAAGTTATACAATTTTAACGACAACAAGTGTATAATCACACACACAACACATACACAACATGACACATGTGTAGCATGTATTAATTTTTTTAATAGTTCATCATATCATAACTATTATGAACTGTATATGTATATATGTGGCAGGTATATTATATTTGGTTCTGGCTTCGACAACGTAGCTCTTCCGAACAGGACGGTAAGTGTAGTGACGAGCCACTAGCTCATCCAATTGTTTGCTCGAAGCCTAAGGCTGACTATACATAAGTATCGAAATTAGCAGCATAGCAATTTAATTTTTTGTACATGATTTATCTATAATTGTCTACAGTTCTAATTTATAATTAACGGGGGGAGGGGGGTTGAGTTGGAGCCATTTCATACTGTTCTGAACATTTCTAAGGATGTCGATTTCTGGCCTAAGTGGAACAAGATCCCCGACACCATGAGAGAGACCATCTGACAAGATTTTCTGGTAAGTTTATACCGCTTTACAAAATGATTAAATATAAATAAGTAATTAGTAATACTTTCTCATTGTACTAGGCGTAGTAGATTTGCTGGAGTCAGACATCAGCCTAGCTCAGCGGCAGTGGAACTCAAAGGTCGCTAAGAATTACAGGGAGAAATGAATGAGATTAAAAAACTGGAGAAGAAACCATGGTGGATGAGCGATGTAGTATTTAATAAGATGATTTAGTGGTGGGACACGAATTAGTTCAAGATAAATCTATAATGAATCTCATGTTGTAATATATATGAGTGAATATGCTTTTGTAATATTCTGTTTAGTCCCACATTGTGGGATAAGTTTTACTCCAAGCTCCCAAGCCTTTATATAAGGAGCTCATGTAATGTAAATAGGATACTAATTTTGGAATGAATAAAAGTATCTTCTTTCTCCTCCTCTAATGGCTTTCTAATTGTATATTGTTTACAACACGTTATCAGCATGACATTCTATTAGAGATATGTTTTGAAATATTCTAGATCTATATCTATGGATCTATAATGTAAGTAATTTTTATTTGAAGATATCAATTCATGGATTTATATATTTGTTATACAATTATTTTGTGTTTGATCAATGGATCTGTGAATTTGTCATATCTTCTGTTCTTTTAGATCTGACTCAAACTTCTATTTTCTTTACCTATATTTTTTTTGTAGATCTAGACTATATTGTAATGGATATAACTTTTTAGATCTAATTAATTTTGTTGATCCTAAATATGTGTAGATGTATTCTTTCATTTCTTTGCGGATCTAATTTTGAATTTTCCAAATCTAATTTGATGGAGATTCGATTGTATATGTATTATTTACATTATTGGTGATGGTAGATCTGGTTTTATCCTTTCTAATCTACTATTACTTTGCGTATGTAATTCTTTTGGATAGACTGAAGATAAAATATGTATGAATTTTTTTTTGTACACCCAACAGAATTATGGGTATAAAATATGATGATATAGCATTTAAACTCAATAACAATATTGATTTATCACTGGAAGTGAAATTGAAAACTCATGATGTAAACAAATTTTTTCAAATGAGAAACCTGAAGTTCATATGCAAATGAGGAACCTGAAGTTCATATGCAAATGAGGAACCTGAAGTTCATATGCAAATGAAGAACCTGAAGTTCATATGCAAATGAGAAAGATGAAATAAAAGCCTTGAAACATGTAATTGCATTTAATTTCTTGCTTATAGCAAATGACATGTAATAGAAAAGGATTTTAAAAAGCAATGAAGAAGAAAAAGAAAAGCTTTCATTTATTGAAGTTATTTTTGATTTAGCATCTAAAGTGAATGGAAATATTAATGAAAGCCACGACAAACTTAATTTTTAATATTTGAAATAAAAGTTGAGAATTTGTAATTCCTTTATAGTAAAAATTTTTGAGTTTCCATTAATTATTGAATGAATTTGTTATTTGAGATAGAAATCTTTTATGCAATATATTTCATTTGCTAAAATTACAGATGTAAAATTTGTTGCATCCTGAAGATGCTATTATATTTGTATGAAGATTTTATACATATATATATATATACACACACACGCATACACACCAAGAGGAGATATTTATTTTAGGAAATATAACGATTGAGAAATAAATTTCATTATTAAGATATTCATTTTAATTTTATCATTGAGTAAAATTGACCTTAAACCTAAGATGAAATTGTGTTACTTTAAGTATCATTTCTCAATTGATTCGTATATTTGTAATGAAATATTTTACTGTGACAATAGTTATACCCAAGGCCATATAAATGTTAATTGCAGTTATTATTATCATAAATGCATTGGTTATTGTAAATTAAATGTTATATGTTCATGCTCTGAATATGGGTATAAGTATGATTGTTTTATGTATTTATTTGGCAAGTAATATATGATATAATGGAAGAAAAAGGTTCAACAACAACCTGAAGTTGTGTAAAGAAATTATTTTAACAAGGAGTTGTACAACTCAATACCCAAGACATGAAGTCCTGAATTCATATCAATATTTTTCTTAACTTGTCAAAATTTATAAGCTTCTAAACAAGAAGTTTACACATAATTTGAGAACCCAAAGTTCATAAAAAAAAAATGAACTTGAAGTTCATGAATAAGTAGCCTGAAGATATGTTGAAATTATGTAAAATGATAAGATTTTACTTCCTGAAGAAGTTAAAGGAAATAAATAAATCATAACACTCAAGAAATAGAAACCCGAAGATTTCTTGAAGTTGTGACATGAAAAGATTGTATTTCCAGAAGAAGTTGAAAGAGACACACACATAATTATATGTGATAATAACATTGGATTCAACATAAAATCTCTAAATGGGTTTCATCTAACTAACATCTTCCATGTACAATTTATATTAACTGAATATCCTGAAGATATAATATGCATATTAATCTCTTAAAAAGATGTTCTAGAGATTTATTTTTATATAGCAAACCCAACATGCTAGAAGAGATGTTAGAGATTTTTTTTTCTTTCATTGCAATTACATAAATAAAAGATATGTTCCCTGGAGGAATATCATATACTCCAGAAGTAGTGATTTCTTTTCTTGAATCTTATTTTTATTTAGTGCATCTAATTTTGTTACGGCATTTAAAGTTTGATATGTATTTTTGTATATTGATATGACATTTCAGTAGTTTGTATATATTTATCTCTGGAGGCGATAAGTTCATCCCAGAAGTGGTGATAACAAAATATCTTTAGAGGATATTTGTATATTCGGAAATGGTAAGATATCTCTAGAAGAGATTTGTTTACTTGAAAATGATAAAGTATCTCCAGATGAGATTTCTACAATTAGAAGTGATAAATATTTGTAGAAAAGTTCATATTTATAGAAAAGTTCATAAATTTCTCCTAAAAGAGAATACGTATTAAAACTCCGCAAATGGTGTTTATGGAATATCCCAGAAGCGATATTAAAACTCCATCGACTTAACAACTTGAAGTTGTTCATATATTTATTTAGACCAGAAGTTCGATATGTTTTCAAACCAGAAGTTTTGAACATTATCATACGATCATGAAGAAATTGTAATGACATTGATTAATACATTGAAATCAATAGTTTGATCTTTGTAATAATTTATTCTAAAATCACTAACTCAAATGAGAAAGACTATGCAAATTTATAATACGTGGACGCACGTATTTATATATTTATATCTGTAAATATTTAACTAACAACTTGAAGTTTGTTAAAAGCTTATTTTATAGATTATTCATAAATATTATTTACTGATTTAAATTTCAATAAACATGAATGTGGAATGACTTGAAGTCATATGTGTATTCAAATGATCTATATAATAAGAAAATTCCTCCAATATTGCTACATCAATGAAAGAGAATAAGTAATAAAAAAATAAATGTGTCTTATCGACTAATTAAAGGGTTATCCTCCTACAACTGATATACGTATAATATATTTGCTAGCAGCAATGTGATAATGAATCAAAATGAGAATCTCATGATGATTATTATTTAGTATGACGATGTTTGTCAACATTGAGGGGGAGGATAAAGGAATACAATTTCATTTTGAGTATTAGTGTTAAATAATTGACACACGAATAAATTATAAATAATATCCCCTGTAGACTTGCTTCAATATATATTTGAATCCCTGAAGGATCAAAATGCATAAACCACATTTAAAGATTGATTTAAAAGTCAGTTCGAAATACTTTTGAAGTAAGTAATAAAGATGTCAGATGAAGGAGGTGAGTGTTTTTGAAGAAACACGTAAGGAGTCTCTTGAAGAGATCCATGACATGATTGTCAAATAACCCCAGAAGTAGTTTAGGTACCTAAAATAGATAAATAAAGAGATCTCAATAAATTATATCTAGAACTGACAATATATATAATCATCAATGATAAATTTATAAAAAGTAAAGCGCTTATGCTAAATCATGATTGGCCATCATGAATCCTTCTCTAATTGAGAAATCTGGACCTGTAGTCTGCAAATTAGTGAATAAACCTCGAAGGTATGAATATTTGTTAAATCACACTAAATGATGAAAAAATATTAGTTCCTGAAGAACATAAACTTCTTTGTTGGTTATATAGAATATAAAGAACAAAGAGAGTTGATTAAAACAATCTTTTAAGTATTGGTATAATGAAAATCATGATATAATTCATAATGAGTAGATTATTTCCTGCTTTTAGGTATTGTTGTAATGAAACATTTAATATATTTTTGAGTATAGTTGCGATACACAAAATTCATTGAAGTGTACAGGTTCTTGAAGAATACAAATAAATTTAGTAATTATAAAGAATGCAAATAACATAGAATATATGTTACAACATGCTTCTAAGTATTGTTGTAATGAAAATCTTGATATAATTCAAGATGAGTAGATTACTTCCTACTTTCAACTGTTGCTTAATGAAACTATTATTGTTCATCACAAATGTATTACAGTGTGCAAACCTGATTGAAGCACAAAATTGTAAACACTCGAAGTGTATAGCAAGCAAGCGCAAACAAAAGATGCTTTAAATAAGAAAACATGCCTGAAGCATGAAAATGCAAACAAAAGTTTTAAAAGAAAAGTTCATTAAGAATTATCTTGTGATGTTGTACTCTTTTTCCTTCACTTTGGTTTTTCCCATAAGGTTTTCCATTGTGAAGGTTTTAATGAGGCAAATGTTAATAAATGATGAACATCAAAAGTATAAAGACTAAAAATTATTATCTCTTGATTTTACTTTGTATACAAGATTTGTTTGAGTAATATTGTCAATTAGATACAGATTTATGGATCCAGAAGTATCTATAACGAAATTGAGATATCAATAGATAATTATAATTGTAGAGTAAATTAAATCAGGGGGAGTATCAAAAGAAGTATCATCCGCAAAGTAGTATTTGAAATTTTTAACGAGGCATTATCTTGACCTAGAAGAATCAAGCACCACATCAAGGAATAACATCTAAAATATTTTATTTAAGTTAATTTGTATTTTTATCCTTAACTAAAAATTTTCCCACTGGGTTTTCCTTTATAAGGTTTTTACTGAAGAATTATATTGATTCAGAAGTATCATTCTACATTTAGTGTAGTAAATTATAAAAATATGTTTTTGTACTCCTTTTCCTTCACTAAGATTTTCTCATAGGGTTTTTCTTAGTAAGGTTTTAATGAGGCATTACATTGGTCCTGAAGTATCGAACTCTTAGAAGAAATATCATTTTAATATGGTATTTACAATTTCAAGAGTTGCACTCTTTTCCTCGTTCAAAGTTTTTCCCATTGGTATTTCCTACTAGAGGTTTTCAATGAGACAACAAACAATATTTATGTCATCCGAATAGATATTTGCAAACAATATACTATGAGGGGGAGCAATAATCTTTCAAAGGGGGTAATTTAAAGCTACTAAAAGAGAATTCAAGAATTTGAAGACACATATTCAAGGAGGAGTGTTAAAGTTACATTTCTAATCCACATAAAGAAAAATCTCAAACTGGATATGTGTTTACAAACAATAATGCTGCTATTTCATGAAGATCTACAAAGCAAATATTGGTAGTAACATCATCCAATCATTCTGAAATACTAGCACTACATGAAGCAAGTAAAGAATATGTTTAGTTAAGATAATTAATTGAACATATACGAAGAACATGTCAACTTCCCTCAACAACAGAAAGATCAACTATTTATGAAGACAATGCAACATGCGTATCTCAGATTTAAGCAGGATATATCAAGGGTGATAGGACAAAACACATTTCTCCTAAATTCTTTTTCACACATTAGCTCCAAAAAGAGACAATAAGATAGAAGTGAAGCAAATCCAATCTCAAGAAAATCTAGTAGATCCATTCACGAAGGCACTTCCAAAATCAACGTTGCAGAAGATGATATATAAAATTGGTATGCGCTGCTTGCATTACCAAACTATTTGAATAATGCGTTATGAATCAGGGGGATCATGTATTATGTTGTAGTGTACTCTTTTCCTTCACTAATATTTTTCCCACTGGGTTTTATTAGTAAAGTTTTTAATGAGGCATTATTTTGATTCAGAAGTGTAAATCCTCATTGGAACATTGTCAATATGTTATCTAGAGATGAAATAAAAATTGTACTCTTTTCCTTGTTCATGATTTTTCCCACAGGGATTTTCATAAAAAGGTTTTTAATGAGGCAATTAATCTTATCATCTTTACATACGCATATTCAGGGGGGGGGGTGTTGTAATATATATGAGTGAATATGCTTTTGTCATATTCTGTTTAGTCCCACATTGTGGGATAAGTTTTACTCCAAGCTCCCAAGCCTTTATATAAGGAGCTCATGTAATGTAAATAGGTTACTAATTTTGGAATGAATAAAAGTATCCTCTTTCTCCTCCTCTAATGACTTTCTAATTGTATATTGTTTACAACATCTCAATTATTTTTTTGTCGATTATTAAATAATTATTCAATGTACATTTGTAGGCAGAATCAGCAAGGAACTCCGCAAACAGGAGAAGGAATGCAGTAACTCATCATGGAGGATCTTAGTCTTTCCAACATCACCGTGAGGACTTGGTAAATTTACCAATCACTACATTTGTATATTGATCGGTTTAGTAATTAACTATGTGGAACTGAAATATCCAAATTATCAATTGCAGGAACGAGCTCATGGACATTACGTATCCTACATGGACGTATGTTCTCACACCCATACATCTAGGCAAGTAGACGAGGCTGGCAACATCACATATCAGTGGGAGGATCATGATATAGGGCGACAACCGCATATATATGTGTATTTTTAAATTCTGTTACTTACATCGATAAGTTTATTGATTACTAGCTATGTAAAATGAAAACAACATTCTATTATTTTTCAATTGAAATTGTTTTTTGCATTATAGGAAAGGTTTCAAAAGGTACGGGCCCATGCGTTTGAGGGGTCTAGTTGTGATGAGTTGACACCAAAAAAGGAAGACAATATTTTTGACACTATTATGGATCCGTCGCAGTGGAGCAGAAGTTATAGCTTCGGTAACCTAACAGTAATTAATCTTTTTGCGTACGTACAGCAAATTAGCGTTTAAATATATAGTGTTATAAAAAATTATATGCTGATGTAATCTTTTTGCTATTTATTTTATTTTTAGGCTTAACAAGCTCAGAAGGTCCAAGACAAAGCAGAAATTAAGGAGCTTAGAACCGTGATTGAGTAGTTGTAGGAGCAGAATCGTCTGCAAGCTATACAGATGGAGCAACTAAATCAGAAGCTTGCGGAGTATGTGCACAATCATGGTACTTTTCCTTCGTCATCTGGTGCTTCCGGTAACGAAGATGACGCTTGAGGTATGTTTTTCTGTGTTTTTGGTTGCACGATGTATATATTGACTTTGAGATGGTGAGGATTTTGTTTTAATGTTGTATATATTGGTACAGAGTGGGTGAGGATGATATTTTGGATGTATTTTAATGGTTTGTAGACATGTAACGTTGATGTGTTGGTTTTTTAAATGTTTGGATGGTTTGTTTTGTTTATATTGTTGTATATTTGATTTATGTTGGCTGTTCATATTGTTATTGGTATATATGTGTTATATATATGTGAAATTGATTGGAAATGTAATGGACTAGAAATGGGGTGGCTGGAAGGTAATAGGCTTGCTGTTATGAAATAATATCGCTCAGCGGCTTATAGGTCATTCATTTATAACGGCTTCGAACGGCTGCTAACCGTTTGAAGCCATTGGAATAGCGCTAGAAATGGTCCGCTGGACATCATTGGTACTATTCCAATGGCTTCAAATGGCCACCAACGGCTATGCGAGCCGTTGAAATAGCCGTATTCTCTTATATTGTAGGGTTGTTACAAAGTCTTTCTCACATGCAATGAATCTAGCAAATTTTAAGGTGAAGTTGGCTATGTAGCAAGGTCCTACACAATATTGAATAACATTAGTAATCAACAGTGTTGCAACAATTATAATAAATTACAACAGTAGGAAGAGAGTTAAATTTGCGTAACTAATTTTGATTATGATGTATAAGACTAAATAAATATGTTAGAAGTAAGCACAAACCTTTGATCTATACAATTTCCATTTGCAATGACGGGATGTCGAAATATTCTTGTGGTATATATTTCCTGGAAGAAGACAGTGTTGTGAAAATTAGGGGACAGATTAAGGAGGTGTTTGATTTTTATTGTGTTTTGCATTTTAATTTCTTCAAATCAATAATAAAAAATAAGAAAAATAAATGAATGACTGGAGGAATGGAAGAACGACGGAGGGGACAATGGAGGGGATGGAGGAACGATAAACGGATGAGTTATCTTTCGTTCTTCCATTACTCCCCAAAACATGGAAAATAAATAAAAATTGTTTTTTTTAATTTGTGCATGAACTTTGTTTTCTATAACGATCGTTTTACATAATATACATTTATTGTTCGTATTTTTATATGAGCGAAAACCAAAAAATAAAAACGTTAAACCAAACAATACCTAAGTTTTTAGGAAAAAGAGATTGCTAGAAAATAATTATAACGTATTTTTATGGTTATACTTGAAAAAAGTAATCTGGAAGACATTTAAAGAAGAAGTGAAAAATCACCTTCATTTATGGTGGTTCCATACAGGTTCGACCCCAAGGCATAGGTGAGCAAGGTTGTCGCCTAGGGCAGTAGCACTGGTGGCGGCGAAAGGGGCAACAAAATAATGTATGTGCTATTAAATGAATTGACTGTAGGACAAAAATCTGATAAAAGCTTCGATAGTGGAATGGTTAAGGTATTTGTAGGAATGTAAACTGGCATAGGTTCAAGCCCTTGCAGTTGCATGTAGTCTTCATCTTTTCAAAGTTTTGCCTAGGGCATCCAGAATTATTGGGTCGGCCGTGGTTTCATAATGGATCATGAGAAAATAACCAGACCTGCAAGTTTAAATATATAGCTCATTAAAATGTACATGTAAACCTAAATGTGTCATATTAAAAGAAACGTAAATGAATTCATTTTAATGCATTACTAGCCTACCCGTTTTAATAATTTTATCAAGGTTCGAGACCTCGGTTTAGGTCTTTTATAATTTTAGAAATTTCAATCTAGTTTTATTACAGAAAGATGTACTAAATGATATTTTTGTACTTTAGTCTAAACTATGAATGATGACTTAGGTGACCAAACCATATCTTAATATAAATTGAGACAAATGTTCATACAAAATATGCATCAAACAAGATAAGAGGACTAAGCTACAATGTGATATGGCAGAGAATAAATAGAAGAAAGTTGAATGAGAGTGCTTATATCCTTCCCCCAATCAAATTGAAACCATACAATATTCAAGAAAGTTGAATGAGAGTACTTATATCCTTCCCCCAATGAAATTGAAACCATACAATATTCAACCAAATCATACATCAAGGATAGAAAAAGCGGGCAAAATAACAAAAAAAATATGAAGCGACTTACCTGTATTTCTTTACGAAAAGTAGCGCTGATTAAGTACATAGTTTTCTGTTGTCCCCTCGGTGGCATGTCCATCTGTTCAACGAATTTTTCTAATTTGTGGCTCAAAACTCTTATCAAGCATTAGATTTGCTTCATCAGGAGCCAAATATATGTTGGAAATAAATGAGAAGGTTAGTGAAGAAGAGGTTATGTGGTAGTGGAGAAATACAAAGAAACAAAGTCCCACATTGTGTATGGTTTTTGGATATATCTCCTTAAATACCAAAGCCCCACATGTTATATCAAACAAATAACATGAACACATAAGGACTTGAATGAATGGGCTATGGAGGCTTTGGGCTTTCATATTAAATATTAAAATGTCAAAGATATGGGTCTTGGGCCTTGGGGCTCTTGGGGTCTCTCATAATAAATGGGCCGCCGACTGTTAAAATGCGCGGAAAATGGTATTTTTACGCGGGTGCGAACATTTGGACCAGCGGATGCATCTGTTCGCCTGAACAGTGATCAGATGCGACCGGTTGAACCAGCGCGCCTGTATGAACGGTCGCGACTACCCAGAAAGGTACCCCTCTACTGCTATATATAGGCAGCCTGACAGAGCCATTAAAATACACAGAATTAATTCATTCGATCTCCTTCTTCTTCACTGCTCTGTTCTTAAAATTACTCTCTTGAGTTCGTGTTGCTCTGCACTTGAAAGCACTTCAAATTGCAGAGACCGGTCCGTTTTATCTTGGGAGACAATTGCTCGATAACCTTCTGCGCTAGTGAGGGAGAAATATTGTTTCAAAGAAACAGATATACTCCGGACTCGGACGATACTGAAAGGTACTCTTCTCCTTTTCTGTTTTGCAACGGTTCTACTCTGTTGCAATTCCGGTCGCGCTTTTCGCCGTTTCTAATTCTGAAACAATTCAAATTAGTAACGCTTCTTGACGTGACAATTGGATAGTGACAATTTATTGATTGCTATCAGATTCGTATTGCATTTGCATTGTTACGAATAACAATTTGAAACAATATTTTTTTTTTCGTTTTTTGCAGAAAACGATAATGGCTAAAAGCAATAGCACTACTGCTGCGCCAACACCACTCGTAACCAATCCTTTTGGACCCGTGGTTACTCCAATGGCACTGTCTCATGGAGAAAGGCCAGAAAAGTTCACCGGAGCGGACTTCAAACGTTGGCAGCAAAAGATGCTATTTTACTTGACAACATTGGGCCTAGCAAAGTATCTTACAGAAGATGCTCCAGTCGTTGCCGAATTGGAACCAGATCCAGTTAAAGTTGAAGCCCTTAATGCTTGGAAAAATTCTGATTTCATGTGTAAAAATTACATCTTGAATGGCCTCGACAACAGTCAGTACAACGTGTACTGCACACTTGCAACATCCAAACAACTATGGTTGGCTTTGGAAAAGAAGTATAAAACTGAAGATGCTGGCATGAAGAAATTCATCGCTGGAAAATTTCTTGACTTCAAAATGGTCGATACAAAGACTGTGATCAACCAAGTTCAAGAACTGCAACTTATCATTCGTCAACTAGAAGATGAAAAGATGACCCTTAGCGAATCTTTTCAAGTTGCCGCTGCTATTGAGAAGCTTCCTCCATCATGGAAGGACTTCAAAAACTACCTAAAGCACAAGCGCAAAGAAATGACAATGGAGGAACTTGTAGTTCGATTGAGAATTGAGGAAGATAATAGAAATTCAGAAAAGAAGATTTCTCAAAATGTGGTTGCCAAAGCAAACGTTGTCGAGACAGACAAGTCCAATAAGAGAAAACGTGACAACCAACCTAAGAAGTCGAAGAAATTCAAAGGGTCATGCCATAATTGTGGGAAGAAGGGTCATAAAGCTGCAGAATGTCGCGGTCCACCCAAAAAGAAGAAATCAGAAGCGAATGTGGCAGAAGTTTCGGACGGTGTTTCTGAAATGGACTTGTGTGCAGTTGTTTCAGAATGCAACCTTGTTGGCAACAACAAGGAGTGGTTTGTAGACACTGGAGCCACTAGGCATATATGCGCAAATAAGTGGATGTTCACAAACTACAAAAGTGCTACTAATGAAGAACAACTGTTTATGGGTAACTCGTCCACATCAAAGGTCGAAGGCAAGGGAAAGATTGTGCTGAAATTGACTTCTGGAAAAGAACTCACTCTAAATGATGTTCTCCATGTTCCAGAAATTCGCAAGAATCTAATTTCAGGATCGTTGCTCAGCAAGCATGGCTTCAAACTGACATTTGTGGCTGATAAATTTGTGTTGTCTAAGAATGGAGTGTACATAGGAAAGGGTTATGTATGTGATGGCCTATTTAAGGCTAAAACCACTGTTGTACCAAACAATGATATGAATAAAATTGAATCTTTTGCTTATAT
Organism: Allium sativum; assembly: GCA_030737875.1. Lineage (NCBI taxonomy): Eukaryota > Viridiplantae > Streptophyta > Magnoliopsida > Asparagales > Amaryllidaceae > Allium > Allium sativum. The sequence goes on along the minus strand of CM060922.1, from coordinate 349,226,716 downwards.
GGTTGACTCTCCTAATCTATGGCATTCTAGACTAGGTCATGTGAATTTTGATACTTTACAAAAACTGATCAATCTAGAATTCATACCGAAGTGTAGAATTGATTCGAATTACAAATGTCAAATTTGTGCTGAAGCCAAATTGACAAGAACCTCATTTCATCATGTTGAAAGAGAAACCGAACCTATAGACTTAATACATACTGACGTATGCGACTTGAAAATGTGTCAAACTAGAGGAGGAAAAAGGTACTTCATCACCTTTATAGATGATTGTACAAGATACTGTTATGTATATCTCCTTAGAAGTAAGGATGAGGCTTTCGATATGTTTAAACAGTATAAAGCAGAAGTTGAGAATCAACTCAACAGAAAAATTAAAGCTTTAAGAAGTGATAGAGGAGGAGAATATGAGTTTCCATTTGAGGAATTCTGTGCTGAGCATGGTATAATACACCAAACTACAGCTCCTTACTCACCTCAATCCAACGGTATAGCCGAACGGAAAAATAGAACTCTTAAAGAAATGATGAATGCCTTATTAATAAGCTCTGGCTTGCCAGATAATTTTTGGGGAGAAGCTATTCTTTCGGCAAATCATATTTTAAATAAAATACCACGAAAGAAAACGTCTAAGACTCCTCATGAACTTTGGAAAAACAGACCACCATCCTACAAATACTTAAAAGTGTGGGGGTGTCTTGCAAAAGTGGAAATTCCAAAACCGAAAAAGGTCAAAATAGGACCGAAGACTATAGATTGCATATTCATTGGATATGCTCATAATAGTAGTGCATATCGATTTTTGGTGTACAAATCTGAAATTGATGACATTCATGAAAACACCATTATCGAGTCACGAAATGCGAGATTCTTTGAACACATTTATCCTCTAAAAACCTGTACTGAAACGATTGTTCAAAAGAGATACATATACTCCTGAGGAAAATATTAATCAAAACTCGAATGAGAGAAATGTTGGAACTGAGGTAGAAGAACCCAGAAGGAGCAAACGTCAAAGGACTTCGAAAACCTTTGGACCCGATTTCTATGCATATATGATAGAAAATGAACCTCTTACTTACCAACAAGCAATGTCATCACCTGAGGCTCCATACTGGAAGGAGGCTGTCAACATTGAAATAGAATCCATTTTACAAAACCATACATGGGAACTAGTGGATCTACCTAAAGGATCAAAACCACTAGGATATAAATGGATATTTAAGAAAAAACTCAAGGCTGACGGCTCAATAGATAAGTATAAAGCTCGTATAGTAATCAAAGGATTCAGACAGAAAGAAGATCTGGATTATTTTGACACTTACTCACCAGTAACTAGAATAACATCCATTAGGATGCTTATTGCAATCGCGTCTATACTAAATTTGGAAATACATCAAATGGATGTAAAGACGGCATTTTTGAATGGTGAGTTAGAGGAAGAAATATACATGCTGCAACCTGAAGGGTTTGTAAGCCCAGGAAATGAAAACAAAGTATGTAAATTGATTAAATCACTTTATGGTCTTAAACAAGCACCAAAACAATGGCATGAGAAATTTGATGAAACTATGTTATCAAATGGATTCAAAATAAATGAATCAGATAAATGTGTTTATATAAAATACACACATATTGGATATGTCATTGTATGTCTCTATGTTGATGACTTATTAATCATAGGCAATAATAAAGCCATAATAACATCAACAAAAGATATGTTGTCCTCTAGATTTGATATGAAAGATCTAGGACTAGCTGATGTAATATTGGGTGTCAAAATTGTAAGAACACCACAGGGATATGTATTATCCTAATCACATTACATAGCCAAGATACTTGAAAAATTCAAGCAATACAATATAACTATTGCAAAATCACCAGTAGATATGAACCAAAATTGGGTTAAGAACACTGGTGACAGTATATATCAGCTTGAATATTCTCGCATATTAGGAAGTATCATGTATGTAATGAATTGCACAAGACCAGATATCGCATATGCTGTAAGTAAACTTAGTAGATTTACCAGCAATCCTGGTAAACATCATTGGAAAGCGATAATAAGAGTTCTTGGATATCTAAAATATACACAGAACTTTGGTTTGCATTATACAAATTATCCTTCAGTGGTAGAAGGTTACAGCGACGCAAATTGGATAACTGGCTCAAATGACACAAAATCCACAAGTGGATATGTGTTTACATTAGGAAATGGAGCAATCTCATGGAAATCATCCAAACAGACTTGCATAGCAAGGTCGACAATGGAATCGGAGTTCATTGCTCTAGATAAAGCCGCAGAAGAAGCAGATTGGCTTAGGGGTTTTTTGGAAGACATTCCAAATTGGGAAAAACCTGTACCTCCAATATGTATACATTGTGACAGTCAATCTGCTATAGGAAGGGCAAATAGTACATTGTATAATGGTAAGTCTCGACATATTCGTCGTAGACATAAAACCATAAGACAACTTCTCTCTAATGGAGTTATCACTATAGACTATGTAAGGTCAAAGGATAACATAGCGGATCCACTTACCAAAGGCTTGCCAAGAGAGAAAGTTCAAACCTTATCGATGGGAATGGGTTTAAGACCTATGAATTAAAAGTTTTCTAAAACGGAAACCCCACCTAGTTGAATGGAGATCCCAAGATCTAGGTTCAAAGGGACAACTAAGTTTATAGATAAACTTAATGGCACTGTTAAAATACAAACCATTCCTATGATAAGTCAGTGCACAACCCGTCGGAGAAAAGGATAAGTTTAGCTTTTAATGATGTCTATACTGTGGTGTTATAAAAGACCCAAGTGGAGTATTACGGGATACTCTTCATAGAATCACCTACGTGAGTGTGAAGGTGCCGCTTCAAAAAGAATTGTAAGGTCGAATTCTTTAAAACACTCATGAGACCAAGCGGGTGTTCATGGAAAAAACGAACACAAACAGAGAACCAAGGAAGTTTAGAAATCATGTTGTGTGTTATCTATCTTGACCTATACAAAAAGCTTACAATTCAAGGACATTCACAAGTCTACTGATTCGCTAGTAGGTCAAATAGATAAACACTAGGAAAGTTCAAGGCCATTGTGCTACTTTAACCGATACAACATAATTTCACTAAGTTAAGAACAAAATTAAAGAATTATTCATTCATGTGGGGGATTGTTGGAATAAATGAATAATGAAGTTGTAGGGTAGTGTATCCCACAATGTGGGAATAGTCCCACATTGTAGGGTATAAGAAGTTATAAGGGTATATATACTTAAGTATAGAGACTATTATAAATTCTTAGAGAGTGCTATGGACCAACAATGAGGACCAAAAGGGGTGGTGCATCGCACCACCCCGCACCCGCACCCGTACCCGAACCCGAGCCCGTGCTCGTGCCCGTGCCCGCGCCCGCTCCCGTACGCGTGTGCGAATGGGCGTTTGAGGCGTCTTGTAGGCACTTAGCACTTTGCAATGTGCATTGTGCATTAGCGGGCCGAAACTATATTTTTGCTGCACTGTACATTGTGCGTTAGCGGGCCGAAACTGCTGGGCTTAACGGTCATCTTTTGCGAGCGGATACGAAATTCAAATGGGTTGCAACGTTTAGAAACGGGTCGCTACCTTTCCAAACGATGCGTCCGTTTGAACCAAATCGTCACCCGCTACAGATATAAATAAGAAGAATCAGAACCGTTTTCTTCACTGAAATAATCGAATTTTGACCATCTTCTTACTCCCACACACGCTTGTTCTCGAAAACACTTCTCTTGAGTTCGTCACCGTTCGCATCGCCAGCGCAGCCTTGCGGACTGATTCCGTTTCACCTTGGGAAACAGTTGCTCATCATAACCCGTCGCGCCGTAGGGGGAGCAAATCTGTTTTAAGGGAACAACAAAGTGCTGGACTCGGATTTGACGATCAAACTTGCAATCGGAATACAAATCGGTAAACTTTCCTCTTACCTCTATTTCAATTTTCTGTTAACCCAATTTCGAATTACGGTTTCTCTGTGATAACAATATCTAATCATTTGTAACGAAACTCTAACCTTCCCAAGCAAATTAGTAAGGCATCCTGGAGTAACCACAAGAATCTCAACTCTTCTTTTAAGTTCCTTTTAACTACCAAGTTAAACATGCTTAGCGAACGTAAAGACTTGGTACAACAGTATTTTACATATGGATATATGAAAGACAGAATATTGATAAAAATACATGGAAGTTGTATAAGCATGTATATTACATAAATTTTAAAAAAATGTTTCGGGTCTAGTATGTAATAGCCAATATGGAAGAAACTAGTGTAAACTGCCAAATTAAATATATTTAGTTAGCATTAAAACTTGTCTATCGGTATCTATATTTAGTTAATGACAAACATAAAAGGCAAACCATGTATGAAATGTGATGAAATTTATACATAGAACAAAAAGTTTAAGGTTTGATATGCACCAATAAAATGGAAGAAAACATTATAGCAACTGCCTTATCATGATCAATGATGTGTGACAACGGAAAAGCTAGAAGGCCCGACTGTGAAGAGCCTGAAAAAGGTACGAAAACCTCTCAGCCTCACGATCTGCAACCATCCATGAATTACACCCATTGGATTTAATTCGTACATTCCCACACCCTTTTTTTTTGGGGCTCTGTAGCATTGCCCGTGTGACAATACCCTCTCTTTAATTAGAGCACCTCCACAAGCAACGATCACCCTAACTCCAGTTTGGTAAGACAATTTTCTAGCTTCCTTGTGTACCTAACTCCAAATAAAGTTGAATTATTACACATGCAAACAAGTAAGAACCAAGTTCCTATATCATCTCAAATCAACTTATTTGCACTGAAAGCTACCTGGTAAGTGATAGTATAAAAGCTAATGGGCGCAAGGTTCAAGGTCCCCTTGGTTATTGTATCATATCTGCTTCCATATTCCCACTGATAATTGGAAAACAAAATGTCGCAGTCTTTCCAAACCCAATCTATGCACATGCCATCAGATCGCATTCTACAAGTGAGATAACAATTAAAAATTATCTGATTTAAGCTTCTAAAGATAACAATAATAGATTATTTGATGATTCAGAGCACGAGAATAACAAACCATAGAACACGCAAGTTGTAGAAAAAAAAGAAAATCCTAAGAACAATAGTTCATTGCACCCTAGCTTAAATTACAACCTAAAGGCGCTCTTCAGAGATTGCAGAAATCCGAAGATCTTACGTTTCAAAATGCAGTTTTGAAGGAATCACATCCTTCCCAATGCAATAGCTAGATTGGATCTTAGCCTTTGTAAAATGTACGATCGTATTAGGGTTGCGCGATTGTAGATGAACTACAAATGGCAGCTCATATGATCTAGGAGGGTCGAGGTGGAATTGCGCGAAGGGAGTCTAGTAGTTGAAAGGAGAGTCGGTTGGCGTAAGATACTCAAAGTGGAGTCGACGGAGCTACTGATGTAGGAAGAATCGCAAATAAAGGCGCAGTGGGGCAAAAACATCCACTGATTTAAATGGAAATGCTTAATCCCATTTTTAGTAGCACTTGTAAATAGAAAGCATGAAAAAGATGGGGATTAGGGTCACAATGGAAATGATATCCAATTACATTTGTACCTAAATACATTTTGGATAATTTCAATTTAGCCAGAATTTCCAATGTAAATATGTGTTATCAATAATTGTTTTGTAAATTTGTATTTTTGGTCACACATTTTTATCTTATCAATGATTATTACTATTATATATCTGCAACACAAATAAATGTTGGCAAATGAAAAAATAAGTGTTGCGAATTGACTGTAATGATGTATTGTTAGCATCAGTTTCATACATTTGACAAAAAAACGTGTGATTTGTAATGAATATTGCTCCTCACGTGACCGCATTTACCACTTCTAATTACAAGCAGAGAACTGTACATTGTTCCAGCCCGATTTGCACTATTGGGCCTGGGCTTCTTTTATTACATGTCATTATTTTTTGTCTATTTAAGCTACAGCTTTGTACAAACATTATCATTCAATAAAAATCAAAAACTATCATCTCTGTTGCAAGTCTTCTCTCTGTGTCTGATTTCGTTTATGGTATCAGAGCGCACAGCTTCACAGCAAAGAAGAACCTCTTTATCTCAAATCTCAACAAAGTTTTAATCAAGCTTTGTATCCTGAGAAATTCACTTTGCTCCCATCAGATTATATCTTCATTATTTGGGAGTCAAGAAAATTGCTCCAAAGAATCAAGCACCTCGTCAAAAGCTTTGTAATCAAGGCTTTAACTGCAACATTGATTCTTGAGAGCAATTCATAATTGGAATTCAAGAAAGCCAGTTCAAGAAGAGAAAATTCCCTTACAAAATCAGAATTTAACGCAGAACCATCCAAGTTCTTAAAAACTGGTTGCAATCTGCTGAATTAAGCTTTTCATCATATTCTTGTAAGAAAATTTTATCGTACCTGAAGGATCAGTCAAACTCCATTCATTCTTTTCATAACCTTTGCATCAGCTTTCATCTACCATGGCTGGAGATGATCTTTCAACAACTGGCCATGCTGATTCTTCTCTACCCACTTTACCTGGTCAATCATCTGCACCACCATTTTCTAGAAATGACCCAAATAATTTGATCAAGACTGTGATCAGCCCTCACAATCAACTGATCTCCACCCAACTTGAAGAAGATAACTATCTTCTCTGGAAAATGCAAGTCGAAACTGCAGTAGAGGGATATGGTCTTGAAGGATTTATTCTTGGAACGATTGCTATTCCTCCAAAGTTTATCACTTACAAGGAAAACAATGTTGTCAGTAATACTGAGTATATCAAATACTTTAGACAAGATAGACTCCTATGTGCTTGGCTTTTCTCCTCTATCAATTCAAAACTTCTCCCACAAGTTATTGGATGTAAAACTGCTAATGAAATATGGCTAACCACTGAAAGGGTTTTCAGCACCCAATCTGCAGCCAAGGCCATGCATTACAAAAGGGAATTACAAAATATAAGAAAGGGAGAAGATGAACCAATGAAAGACTATCTTGCTAAAGTAAAGAAATTGTACAACTTACTTGAGTCTGCTGGTCGTAAAACAAGTGAAGATGAACATGTTCTGAATGGACTAGGCAATGAGTATGAAGTCGTTGTTGCCATTCTTACTACTAAGAAAACTACCCCTGATATGCAATATGTCCATTCCACACTACTATCTCACGAATCAAGAATTGATCACAAAAAATCTTTTAACAGTGATTTGTCTATCAACTATGATGCCAATAATTCAAGAAATGACCAAGCTAATAGAAGGGGTGGACCTTCTAACAGATCAAAAGGAAGGGGGAGATGGAATACCAATAACTCAAGGTCTAAATGTCAGATCTGTGAAAAATTAGGCCACACTGCAGCTAAATGTTACTTTAGGTTTAATCAAGGCTATATGCTAGGTCAATCATCAAATCAAAAGAACAATGGCAGTGCTAATCTTGCTCAAAGTCAAAGTGAAGGTGATCAAAATAATAACAAGTGATGTCAATTAAGTGAAACAGCAAAGGTTGAACATATCTTAGATGAATCTTGGTATCCTGACACAGGGGCTACTAATCATATCACCAGCAATTTGGAGAATTTAAACATTGGCAACAAAGAATATAAAGGTAAGCAATTAATTTTCTTTGGTAATGGTAACTGTATTAATATAACACATACAGGAAATGCACACATCAAAGGGAAAAGGCAATTATATCTCAACAACTTACTAAGAGTGCCTAATGTCACCAAAAATGTTATTAGCGTCTCTCAATTCTCAATTTGCTACAGACAACAAAGTTCTCTTAGAATTTTATTCCAATTATTGCTTAGTTAAAGATTTACTAACCAAAGAAGTGTTATTGCAGGGTGATGTAGAAAATGGACTTTATAAGTTCAAATCTGCTCATTGCAAGAAAAATGTCTGTAGAAATAGTTATTGCAATGTTTCTGAATCATCTTCTAGCAGTAATTGTATAAATAGCTTTGATTTGTGGCACAACAAGTTAGGGCATCCTAATGATAAAATTGTCAGAAAGATTGTAGTTGACAATAAAATTCCCTTTGATGATTGTGTTCCTCCATATGTGTGTACTTTTTGCAAACTAGGTAGAAGTCATAAATTACCATTTACTAAATCTGAAACTGAGTATAACCAACCTCTTGCTCTAGTTGCTTCAGATCTATGGGGTCCTGCACCTATTAATTGTGATTATGGATTCAAATATTACATAAGTTTTATTGATTCCTCTTCAAGACATACTTGGATTTACTTTCTAAAGTTCAAATCTGATGTGAACAAAGTGGTTCTCACATTCATTAATATGATTGAAAATCAAACCAATAACAAGGTCAAAAATTTTCAAACTGATGGTGGTAGTGAATATAAACCCTTAAGTGAGTTCTTTCAAAAAAGAGGTATTATTCATAGAATTACATGCCCACATACCTCAGAACAAAATGGTCTAGCTGAGAGAAAGCATAGGCATATTGTTGAAACTGGGTTGTCCCTTTTGGCTCAGGCTCATATGCCCTTAAAGTTTTAGCCTGAGGCATTTAATACTGCTGTCTTTCTTATCAATAGGTTACCCACCAAAGTTTTGAACAATTCTAGTCCCATTGAAAAATTATTTGGCATTAAACATGATTACAAGATGTTAAAAAACTTTGGTTGTTTATGTTTCCCTTGCACTAGACCATACAATAGAAATAAACTAAATTTCAGATCATTGCCATGTACTTTCATTGGATATGGTAACAATCAGAAAGGATACAGGTGTTTAAGTGATAATGGAAAAATTATCATAAGCAGGCATGTAGTGTTCAATGAACATGTGTTTCCCTTTAATAGACCAGATATTAAAACCACTAAAAAGGTTTAAAATCCAAGCATGAGTATACCTGAACTACCTGTATACTCTGATGTTATCAATGTGGAGCATGAAGGGGCTAATGAATCATCAGATACACAACTCACTTTATCACAAGGATCAGGTCATGAATCTGATTATCCTCATAGCAACTCTCCTCACACTCCTGCATTTCCAGCAAACTCTATCAATGATCAACTTGAAGATAGCATCGGTGAGGAAGTTAGTAGACCATAAAATAATGACAATGAAGGTAATTCAAATGGCTCACCACACATCAGAGATAATGTCCAATCTGGCCATCCAATGATAACCAGATCCAAGAGTGGTACTTTTAAACCTAAAATATACACTGCTTCATTTGAAGCTGAGGAGCCTGTCAACTTCAATCAGGCCATTAGCAACAACAAATGGAAATCAGCTATGGATGAAGAATTCAATGCCTTAGTCAAAAACAAGACATGGGATTTGGTTGTAGCTCCTGAAAACAAAAACATAGTCAACTGCAAATGGACGTATCGGTTAAAAAGGAATCCTGATGGAACTATTAACAAGTACAAGGCAAGGCTTGTTGCTAAAGGATACTCTCAGGAATACGGGTTTGATTTTTCTGAAACTTTTTCTCCTGTTGTTAAACCTACAACCATAAGACTTGTGCTCACCATTGCCATCTATAATAATTGGTATTTAAGGCAATTAGATGTCAATAACGCATTTTTGAATGGAGAATTACAGGAAGAAATTTACATGCATCAGCCACAAGGCTATGTTCAAAATAAAGACATGGTTTGCAAGCTCAAGAAGGCTATATATGGACTTAAGCAAGCTCCCCGTGTTTGGTTTGATAAATTAAAAACTACTCTTGTTAACAAGGGTTTTCAATCTACTAAGTCTGATAATTCCCTTTTCACTAAGATCAGTAATGCATCTACAATTTATATATTTGTATATGTAGATGACTTAATCATTACAGGGAATGACAGTTATCAAATTGAAGAACTTATCAAATACTTGCATCATCAATTCTCTATAAAAGATCTTGGCAATCTAACCTATTTTCTAGGTACTGAAGCTACAAGATTATCAAGCACAGAGTTGGTGTTAAATCAGAGAAAGTACATCAATGAGCTACTAAAAAAAAAACATGATCAATGCAAACTCTTAGCCAACACCTATGATCAGCAATCACTGTCTATCTAAAAACAGGGGAGAAAATATTTTAAATTCTAAGCAATACAGAAGCATCATTGGTCCTCTGCAATATTGCACTATCACTAGACCTGATATAACATTTAGCATAAACAAGTTATCTCAATTTATGCAGAATCCAAGGAGTGATCACTGGAAAGCTTTAAAAAGGGTTCTAAGATACCTTGAAGGGACAGCTAGCTATGGATTACTTTTTAAAAAGGGCAACAATCTCAATATAACTGGTTATTGTGATGCTGATTGGGCTGGTGATCAGGATGACAGGAAATCAATCTCAGGCTACTGCATATATTTTGGAGGAAACCTAATCTCATGGAGCTCAAAAAAGCAACTCACTGTATCTAGATCTAGTAGTGAAGCCGAGTATAGAAGCATTGCAAGCTCCACTGCAGAAATCATGTCGCTACAATCCCTATTATTTGAGTTAAACATCAAAAATGAAGGCAAAGCTACACTGTGGTGTGACAATCAAAGTGCCATCTACATGAAAGTCAACCCTATTCTACACTCAAGAACAAAACACATTGAAATTGACTTACATTTCGTTCGTGAACAAGTTGCAAAAGAGAAATTACAAGTCTGTTATGTACCTTCACCTTATCAAAGAGCAGATATTCTTACAAAGGCACTTTCAAGTAAGAGCTTTGAAAGACTACGTTCTGACTTGAAGGTCATGGAGATTCATCCTTCGGATAAAATCAGCAGGAAGACATGACCCTCGGTTCGATTGTCACTATAGTTGAACTGAGGGTTCCCAATTTATCTTCGTTCTTCTCGTTGAGATAGATTTCTCATCCGATTTTGTGAATGACGACTCTGACTTATAACCCTAGATTAGAATTGCGGGGAGGGGTAATGAATATTGCTCCTCACGTGACCGCATTTACCACTTCTAATTACAAGCAGAGAATTGTACATTGTTCCAGCCCGGTTTGCACTATTGGGCCTGGGCTTCTTTTATTACATATCATTATTTTTTGTCTATTTAAGCTGCAGCTTTGTACAAACATTATAATTTAATAAAAATAAAAAACTATCATCTCTGTTGCAAGTCTTCTCTCCGTGTCTGGTTTCGTTTAATTTGTGCGTAGCACTCATCTTAGTAAGTAGAAAGTAGATACAAACAATGAAATGGGGAGTCACAAGTCATTTTCCTTATTATACATCAGATAGCATTTCTCACAAGTTTGAATCTCAATTCCATGTACAATGACACGCGAATACAAAATAGAATAGATGGAGAGAGTAGCAAAGTCATATTTGAAAGCATAAAAGTTTGTACTGCTCCTCTTCCTTAAATATATGGTAGCACTCTACTTAAGTCTAAAATTACAACAGTCCCTTTTTAAAAACAAGTTTCAAAATAATAATCCTATTTTTACTTCCAGTCAAACTTCATGTTTTTTCATTTTGCAAACAAGTTTCAAAAAGAAGAAAAAGGTCAAATCAACTTTCGATTAAGTACACATTTGATTGATTTATTTTCAAAGAATTTTTTTATTTAAAATAGTTCTAAGAAAATAATTTGAAACTTATTTATAAATTATATTTTTCACGTATTAAATTTGAAAATAAGACCGAATCCTTATTTCTAATGAATATATCTTATGTAGTATAAACTAGTGAACAATCTTGGAGTTTCAATCAAAACTGGAAATTGTAACTTTGATGTTTAGAAGCTACCAGATCTCTGTTTACTAATAAAGTACCTTCAATCCAGTAACTTCCACCGTGTCTTTCTGAGAATCACTTTCATGCTTGATTCCTAAAACCTAGTATATTATTTCCCTTCGTTTAGAATCCCATATTCAACTCCTTATATCTGAAGTTCCATTTATCAGCATCGTCCAATTCATAAAAGCTAAAATTACTTGGTTCTCCTAAAGTTCGATACCTTACTTCAAATCAAGAATGACAATCACCCGAGACATAGCATCCACAACAGGCGACTAGACGGGTCGTAAGAGAACTCAAGCGTGCTATCACTTTTTATTTATTACTCCATGTAATATATAATTCTACATGTTGCATATTCTAACTAAACTGTTTACATCTTTTGGGATATTGTCGATTTTCGACGTCGTTATTCATTCCTTTTTCCAGTTCAATCTTGGTTGTGAGTCTGGGATGTCATTGATAATTTTATTGTTGTGGTTACCGGTTAACAAATCCATTGTTATTACATATTGTCTAAATTTTGTCGTATGTATATATTTTCACTATTCTTGTTTCTGCAACATCCTCCATTTCGAGGCACGAAATTAACTGTTAGGATAATGCAGTTATTTATAGTATTAACTTTTGTTGATCGAACATGAGCGTGTTAACAATATAAATACCAACAGCATATGAACATGAAACAAAATTTAACGTATGGTAAGTTTTTTCTCTATACATAATGCATACACATATACTAATATATTTGACATACCATGTAGACTGGAATCCTTGATATTGTTTGTATTTGCTTCTTCAAAACATGCTGTTACTATTTTGTCAATATTCACCTTATTAGATCATTCTTCCCATCAACTCACACATGGGAATGAGCGAACTACTCTACCAATCATCATGTTCTAGTACATATATATGCTTTAGGTATTTTTCCCACCTTTTCACTATCGGTCTACTATAGAGTACACGGTGTGCTCGTTGCAACATTTGATAATCACAAAATTGCAGCAATATTTACATTTATTTCCCATGATCAACTGATTACTCGATCCCCTACTAGGATAATTATAATTGTGGTTGGAATTTTATTAACATTTATTATTTGCTCCACCTTATGCTACCTCAACCCACTTACTATCAATACTGAAATGCCGAGTTATTTTTTCATGAGACAATTGGAAACTATTGATCAAAGTGAAAACTGTCATTCAACACCCTGCACCACCTCCATAGCTACTGACTTTTATTCATTGCTGATGGTGAATGCGGTTCACAATCTCAAACAAACATAAGTTCCTATAGCAATACATGGTTACTTTACGTGAACATGGTTATATCTACCATAGCATTGGATGTATTTTTCCTATGCCTAGAAACAGGCCAAGATATCTACAACCATACATCAGCTATACTTATTATGAGATTGAAAATCGACTACAAAATACTGCAGTCTTATGGTCCAACATCTTACAAACATTAAAATAAATCTTAGATGCTTACAATCTTTAGGTCCATGTATTCATACATTTGGGATAAAGTACTAATTTACATGACCGCAGACATATAATAAAAGAAGTTACAGTTTATTGTCATCTTTAACTCTTACCAACCGCAAACCATTGTTGAAGATGATGAATCAGAAAACATGAATGAAAGAGATATTATAGTTGAAACAAGATCAGGAACTCTGCAACTAATAATACAGGATTTTGTGACCCACTACAACATCCTCTTCTACTTCCAAGTGGTGAATAAGGATGGTATCCAAACACCTGTAATACCGGACATAACCAAATCAGCGGTAGAGCTTACTGCTTTCATATTTTTACCAGTAACCTTTGGCAATGCCTCTTTTATTTCATGGTGGTCGACTACTCCAGCAGTTTGTTGCTAATACTTTTGCCGAAATTTAAAATTTTAAACCATGTGACTACGATATATTCAAGCACATCAACCTATTATTTGAGTTGACTTATTTCAAGGTCTACATAATGCTCTTGCAACAGGGAAGACAAGTGGTAGTAAGCACTTTTCTATCTTGTAGGTCATCATGCCAAAACTAAAAATATTTATTTCGACTTTTTAAGCACCTCTATTACTTTAAGGAAACGTTAGGGTTAGAAAATTCCTGCCTGCATCTCATATTGATAGCCCACGTGACATGCATCAACGAGACATGAAGCAATGACAATAGTACGAAGGTATGGAAAACAAAATTTGTTTATTAATATAACATGTAGTTAGGAAAAGATAACATAACGACAGCTACCCTTTCAATAACATAAACTACCCTTTCAATAACATACAACCGATCAGATTTAACAATTCGAGTTTTTCGTGCAAAACTGTAACAATTTAAATAAGACTTAATTCATAAATATGTCCTACTAATTAAAGTCCTCTACATGTTCAATTAATCGAGTCTCAAAAAAGGGGGATTGCCACACTCACATATCTTAACTATTTTAGTGAAACCGCTAAACTTAATAGTCCTAATGACCACGATATTATGGTTAGAGCAGAGATTCCAAATAAAGGTTTATAACTCAACTTGTATATTATGTTTGTGAGACATATGATTCATCATCCATGTGGTTCGTTTAACCCTAATGATGTATGCATGAGGGATGGAAAAATTAAAATGGTTATCCTAAACCTTTCGCGTCGTTAACTTTAAAAAGAGGTGATTCATATCCTATTTATAAAAGACGTGATATTAAAAAAAATCAAACAACTAATACCTTGATTGATAATCATTGTGTTGCTTGTTATAATCCACATTTACTTTTGAAATATGATTGTCATTCAAACATTGAAATTTTTCTCTAGTAGTAAATCTATTGTTAGGCACAACAGAATAATATGTAGAGAGATAGATCAAAATTGAAGTTTTTTTTAAAATTTTATAATAGAAAAACAGATAGTTGCTGCTCTTAGATTTGATTTCATACATCAGTAGATGAGATACACTACTAGAAAGACTTCAATTTGCGACGAGACTGGGCGACGGCTAGCAACGACCAAAAAAACGGCCGTTGCTAGCCGTCGCTCGATATAAACATATCAGCTAGCGTGACTTTCTTCCCCAATTCACTTTCACGAAAAAAAAAAAACTGCAGTCGTCGTCTCTCCATAAACACTCGATTTATTCATTTACAACTCCATCCAATCTTCCCAAATTGCTCTGGTATGTCTTCTAATCCCTATTATATGTTTAATTAGGGTTATTTAGGGTTCTTATGGATGTTTATGTGGAGTTGTAAATTGATTGTTTATGGATATGAAATTGTTTGTATTATGAGTTGCATATGATGCTGATATTGTTATACATTGATTTGGGAATAAGTGGAATTGATTAGGAGGTTGAAATCGTTGATTATCACATATGTGCTTGATTTAGGAGCATGAAAACAACGATTGTCATGTATGTAATTGGGTTTACGTTGATTGTGTTGTAGGATCATTTGAGAAAAAATGAAGTAAATGTGATTGTTTAGCGGTAGTAACTTGATTATAAATAGTGAAACGGTGTAATGATGGTCCTCTATGCATGCATGCACTGTTAATTATGAGTGGGCGGATCCGAAGAGTGCACGTATAATGGTAAATTTGCTTATCCGTATAACTTATCATGTTTCATACTCGTTCGTATCACGGTACATAAGTAAATTTTATAACACTTTTCTTAAAATTATATTGCTATTGCAGGGGAAGTATGATGTAGAGGCTGCCAAAGCGATAGAGGCTAGTGGACAGGAGCTTACAGTTGCAGGTTCTGATAGCATATGGCATTCTATCACGGACCCGCCTACTCAAGGAAGGCGATATGGTTTCGGTAATCGGGAGGTAAGACTTTTTTAGACGTAATCACTGCAATCACGATGTTTTGTAAATATGTAAACCAAGAATACGAGTTAAGGGAAAAAATTCATGTTTAACACTAAGTAGTAAAAATTTGTTTAAATAACTTTAATGTGAAATTATTTATTTCACAGGCCGTTCAGCGCGCTTATAAGAGGTCGATGGAGGAAGCGACTATTGCGTGGATGCAAGAGCAGATGAATGAGATGATGGACTGACGAAAAGGCCAGATGCAACAGGAAATAGACGAGCGCATCGCAGCTTACTTTCAAGAGCATGGATTTATGTCCGGGCAGGGAGGAGAGGGAGATGATTCCGTTGTATATCGAGAGGAAGCAGAAGAAGACGGCAACGAGAGAGAGAACGAGGAAGATGAGGATTAGTTCGTCGTGTAGGTGCTCATTTTGACTTAGACTCTGATATGAACATATACTTAGTTTTTTCTATGTTAAATGTACGTATGATATTATATGGTGTGTTTGGACATGTATGACGGTTTGTGGACGGTGGTATGAAGTGTTTTGACATGAATGACTTTATTTGAACGGTTTTATGTTATGATGGGGTTTTTATTTTTGTTTTTTTATGTATTTGATGATGGTATGGTTATGATAGATTGATTGTTGATGAGTATTGGTGAAATAGTGAGATAATAGTGGTGTGGTATTTGTTTTTTGATTGAATGATTGTGGATTGGATTATAGGAAAAGAATTGCTGTGTGTTGCGGTTTTTGGTTTCAGGAATAGCGACGACTAGCGACGGCAAATTGATCATTATATAGCGACGGCTAGTGACGGCATGTGACGGTTTTCCGGTCAAAACAACTACTTGCCACATCAGATGACACGTGTCCACAAGCCATCGCTAACCGTTGCTAATTAAGCGACGGGGTCGTCGCTATTCCTGTTGCTATTCCCGTTGGCAACGACAATAATAGCGACGGCTAGCGTCGGCCGCCAACGGCTATATGCCGTCGCTATTTGGAGTGTTCCTTGTAGTGATACAACTGTCTTTTATAATGCAATGCATTCTCTAGAATATTCTAGACAATGCCTTATCTAGAATTCTCTAATATGTCATATATAGGAATTCTTTATTCTTAAATTATTCCATACATTAATACAAGGCAAATTTGTAAATGCAATTAATTGTTGCATAATAACAAGATTATTTCCAACAGTTTAATCTTGAAAATTACAAATCAACTTTTAACACTCCTCCTTAATTTGTAATTTTGAATTGCTACTTGAACTCTCAAACTTCTCAAATGTGACTGCTTTGGTGAGGAAATTTGCAAGCTGCTCATTTGTGCTGATGAATTCCATGGAAATCTCCTCCTTACTAGTCAATTCACGGATAAAGTGATAACTAATCTCAATATGCTTTGTGCGAGCATGAAACACTGGATTTTCGGTCATTGCCACAGCCGACATATTATCACAATAGATCTTCGTTGGCTTGGCTTGAATTTTCTTCATATCATTTAGAATCCTCCGCAATCTGTAACAACCCGTATTTTTATAACATGTTAAAACAAGAAATCAAGGCAGAATTAAATTTTAAAGTCAGAATGAGGGGAAACGGGTTATGCCATTGCGTTCGTCTCGAAATTTTACATGAAATAGAGTCTGAGTTTTCGAAAATCGGAGTCTGGATGAAGAAGTTATGGCATGTACAAGTTTCAGCAGTTTTCAGGCAACACTGGACCAAGGGGTCGACCTACCCCCCCTCCCCCCCGGTCGACCATAGGGTCAACCTACCCCCCAGGTCGACCATAGTGTCGACCTCCCCCCCCCCCCCCCCCCTACAGGTTGATCTGGTCGGACTGTTTTGACCCAGAACTCATTTTTGAAACCTAAGACATGTTTTGATGGTCCAGATTGATTCTAGGGTTAATCTAAGAGCCTAAACTAGTTCCTACACCTATATAAACATCCTAAGGCCTAACGTAATTCATACAATAATTCATATGACACCAAAATACTGCAGGACTTCCTCTTGATCATGGCCGCCGCTCTTTAAACTTTTCTCTTAGCCTCCAAACTAGATTCAAACTAGAGATTAAAGCTTCTACAGCAATTCTACAACAATTCAAGAAGATAAATCAATGTCTCTGCAACGTTCTACGACAATTTTAGTTCTTAATTCATTATCCATGCTCTGTAAGTTATAATTATTTTCAGATCTAAATGTTTAATTATGATGTGGCCATGGAATAAAGTGGAATTGGATTTAAGTATGTTTGTCGATTCTGATCTATTTCTGTTGCTCCTTGAATCTTCTGTTTTGGGACTTGTCTATCTTTATGTTCATGACAAGTTTATGATCTATTCAGCAGTTTTCTTGATTCGTAATGACGTTATCATCAAGTTGTAATATTTATGCCTATGATGATGTTTTCCTCTGATCTCATTTTTATTCAATTTCTATCTCCCCCAATTTATTTTCTTTTCATGAACCTTGGTCAATTTCGGACCTTGACCTAAAATCGCGATTTGCGTACGATATGTATACGGGGGAATTATGGGATTATTGCCTATATGAATATGATGTAATAATTGGCAACATGAAATTGGATATTATCATTGTATTTGCAAGTTTGGGCTTGATCTGAAAATTTTGGTATAATCTTGTTATGAATAAATTTGCATAAATATTATATTCATGAAATTGGAAATTTGGGGTATTATCAATATAATTAAAATTACAAGTTTGGCCATTGGCATAATTGAATTAGCATAAAGTGGGCATAATGAATTAGCATGTAAATCAAATCACGAGTTTGGGACTATGTAAATTTAAATCAAAAGATTGGGTTTATGATTAGGCATATGTAGAATTGGGAATTTGAATAAAAAAGCGATTGTAAATTTGATAATTAGCATGAATATGTATTATGAACTTGGGTTGTTGGCGTGTGTTGTAATAAAAAGATTATAGTTTGGGATAACTACATCATGAATCATGATTTGGATTTATTTGGACATGAGACTTGATACATGTAATCTTGGCTAGAACTAGATATGGGTGAAATAGCATAAACTTGGCATACATGTAAATAGGCAAGAATTGGACATATGTAAACTGACTAGAATTGGGTATATATATCCATATATATATATATATATATATATATATATATATATATATATAAATTAGCATGTAATTTTGGAACTTGGGCATATGTTTATTAATATGTAAAGTTGGGAATTTGGAACATGAAAATGACGGTGTATTGGATAATTGACTTGATCACAAACATGAACATTTTTATATGTTAAACACATGAATTGATATTGGGGGTTTGGGTGGAATACGACCATTAATGAACCTTTGACACGAGGTTAGACTCAGTTTGTGGCGTAAATCTTCCCGGAACCGCCCGACAAATCCAGTAGCCACAAAATGTCAGTCTAATGTGAGAGGTCAAAGGTCGAATTGTAGGCGTAACGATTTATGACACGAGGTTAGACCCAGTTTGTGGTGTAAATCTGCCCGGAACCGCCCGGCAAATCCAGTGGCCACAAAGTGCACGGTCTTATGTGAGAGGTCATGATTCATATGTCATAATGAATGAATCAAGGAATATCAACCATAATAAGACGTGGGTATGGTTAGAGGGTTAAGTGGGATACATGGAAATTTGACATGTAAATGTGGACCTAACCGGTATGGGTTAAGAACATGTAAAACTTATAAATGTAGGCTCAACCGACATAATTGTAAATCAGACCAATGGGTGGGTTAAGTAATATGACTAGACTAATGACACTTAACCAATATGATATGAATGGGTGGGTTAAGTAACGTGGCTAGGCTAATGACACTTAACCATTATAATATGACTGGGGGATGGGGTTAAGTTAACATGCACTTAACCAATATAACGTGATGCGTGGTAAGGTTAAGTAACAACAGAGGGTAACACTTAACCGTCACAACATGATAAGTAGGTGGGCTAAGTCAATGTACACTTAACCAATATGACATGACATGCGGTGGGGTTAAGTTAACACAAGGGAGAAAACTTAGATAGAATAACAAGGCTTGCGGTAGGGTTAAGTAACACAAGGAACAACACTTAACCGATATAACATGATGTGTGGTAGGGTTAAGTCAAACAAGAGAAAACACTTAACCAACTTAACGTAATGGACGGAGAGGGTTAAGTACATATCGGGTGGGTGGGTAATATTAGTAAATATAGGCCCACAAACTTAACCATTAATAAGCACGCTTGAATCGGTGGGTTAAGTACATCACGGGAAGATGGGTAATATCTGTATATATAGGCCCACACACTTAACCAGTAGGAAACCCTAGTAACGGGGACCCATTTCAGCAGTAACCCAAATCAGGTATCAACGGTACCCTGAAATTAGGCAGGGTGGGGCACGCTTACTGGGCTGATTGTAAGCGGTCAAAGCGACGGCGGTGGGTTCAACAGTGTTGGTTCTAACGGAGTGCGGGCGTGCACACACTTCGGAGCAGACAAACAGGGCACTGGGGGCACCAGTAGTATAATCTATGCCTTCTAGAATTGCATCGGGCCGCCACCATGGGTCTTGATGCACCCCATGTTGGGACCAGCATAGGTATCTACAATCATTGGGGGTCGTATGACACACATAGGTAGCATAATCCCTAGGCTGGACCTAGGTGACATAAACCCTAAATCCGAGAAGTGTTCAATAGGTAGCATAATCCCTAGGTTGGACCTAGGTGGCATAAATCCTAGTTGAATCTAGGAAGCGCTCGATAGAAAACCCTAGATTAGATCTAGGTAATAAATAATAGATGTACACGTGAAAGCAACCTTAATTGCGGGGATCGGGATCACGTTATGATTTTATCATTTTATATTGATTACTAGTTGGGACGCTAGTTAGGTGGTGCAGAGCAAATAGATATCATTTTAATGGTGAAGCAGAGAAAACTTGCGATGCTTGATAGAAATCTTGCGAAACTATACTTAGTTCATCTTGAATGGGAACCTTGCAATGTTATACGTGACAGAAATCCTATGATGTTATTCTTAGTTATCGTGCCTGTAGATTATCTTGTCATCATGTTTATGTTTACTTTCAGTTTATTCATGCCATGTTATCTTTACCTGTTTTTATGCTGAAAGTCACTAGGACTTACTCAGTCTTTATGACTGACCCATTTTGTTTCGCCCCTTTCTCTTCCGTTCCCCCCCCCCCCCCAGGTTCACAGGGTGGGAATACAGCTTAGTTCGAATCTTTCCAAGCTCCAAGGCTCTTTCATGTACGGCTTGGATTTCTCTTGGCTATGGCTTGCTTTGCTTTATTGGGGAATATCACAGTTTATTTTTACGCTTCTTTGTTTTTGAGCAAGACAGATATTTTAGCTATGTAATTGGGTATTGGAAGTTGATGGGCTTTTATTGTAAAAAATTATATTTAATAAATGATTTGAAGTACTTCCACTTTACTTTCCGCTGTTTTATATATGCCTGTCTTGTAATATTTCTGTTCCAGTACCCATAATGCTCCACTGAAGTTAAGGCATTCCCTTTGCGAGTGACCGTAACGGATGTGGGGTGTTACATTTGGTATAAGAGTAGAAGGTTACCAGACTGGGCAAAAGCTTTTAAAAACCTTCTGAAATTATTTTCAAAACATTTACAAAGAAGCATTTTTCTAAAGAAAAATTTTGTTTTACGAAAGGCATATTCCCCAAAGCCATATGCACTATCTTTTGATTCTCTCCTTGAGTCTCTTCTCTCTTTCTTTTTCACCATAGTTTGTAGGCATGCAACACATGTCGGAGGGCAAAGTAGGGTCCAACTTCCATCTGCTGCCACAGTTGTTTTACTTGCGACTAATCTTATCTCAAGCTTTGTAGGGTTGCCGTGCGATGGAAGTAGCTTTCGAGAAACTTTTCAACAAGCTATACAAGGATAGTAGGAACGAGGATAAAGAACACAAGTCTAAGGATGAGAAACTTGTTGGTATGGCTTAATCTGTAGGATCAAGATTAACCCTAGAGGGGGGGGGGGTGAATAGGGTTTATCCAATATTTAGAACAGTCACAGAATAATAAGGAATGCAATAAAAGAAACACACAGAAATTACCCAGCTTCGGCAAACTGTGCCTACTGCTGCATTACTAAGATATCTACTAGGATTTAAAACAGTCTCCCGCTTACAAACACTCAATAAACTTGCAAACCCTGCTACCACCTAAAGAGTTTTGCAAACTTGCAACACCTGCTACTGATTTAAACCAACGCTCGAAGTCTTAGACTGATCTAAAATCCCTAGACCAGATTTTCCCAGATCACAAAACCGTAATCCGTACACCCTAGTTTTACGGACGTAACTAGTAAACCACAGATTGTTTTTCAAACAGAACTAAACAAAGTACATTAAAAATTAAAACAAAAAGCCCTTAAATGAAAACACCCCCTTTGTAGCTTCAATTAGAAATCCGTCGTCCCTTTTTCTTTATTTCTTCAAGCAAATAAACAAGGCGGCTGGGGTTTCTTTAGTTTGAGGTTCTGATGGCTTTGATTTTGTTCCAGATGATTTGCGATGCTTTCTAGCTTGACTCCGAATGTCTTTCTGCTCCAATCCAACACTGTAAGCTCTTTGATTTGACTGTAGGGTTTTAGTTTATTTCGAATGAGTTGGATGATTTTGCCTATGAGGAAACATGTGAATTTATAGGGGAAATTCGAACCCTTATTCTCTGATTTCACTTATGACTTGCCTGATTTGGTTTGATGAATATTTGGAAGGATTTTTCGTGAATTTCCTCTTTTAATTATTCTGAATTTTCCATGATTTCCCTTTCTGATTGAATTGATGACTATAGACATGAATTTGTCCATCGATGAATTTGGAAAAATGAATTGCCACCTGGAAACAAATATTGACATGCACGAATTGATCTTTCCATATATGAATGAACTAATTTATTCACTGCTTTTGTTTGTTGCCTGCGTGTATTGCTTGATTGAATCCTAAAAAATATATTAATTTATCCCCTTGAATAAATTGAATCATTTCTGGAAGATTTTGATTTCTTGCTTGCCCATTTTACTGTGTGTATTGATTTCCAGAGAAAAATTTCCTTGTCAAAAATGAGCTTGGGATTGATTGATTAGCATAAAAAAACAATTACCCAAGAATGTATTAAACACTTCCCTAAAATTGTATTGCCCATAAAGTCGTGTTAAAACATTTACAATTTTAACAATTCAAACCAGGAAACAAGATAAGTGGAAACTGATTATCTTGTCAACCATTATTCACAAAAAATCTTCAGAAAACAAACTGCATGATTTTAGGCCCTCATTTTATTCTTTGATGTCGAATTTTTCCACTGTATTAAATGCCATCACCACTTAATTATGTCCAGATAATTCTTGCATGTTAATTGTGTTCATTTCCAATCTAGTAAATCAAATCTGCTTCATTTGCACATGCTTTAGTTTCATGTAAATAGAAAACAGGATTTTTTTTTTAATGCTGAACAACTTGCCATATATTTCCATCCTGCAATGTCATGTTGCATGTTTGCTGCCTTGTGTATGTCTGAATTTCTTGTATTGCATATGAAATCCATGCAGTTTGAATGCTTTCCATATGTAGCTCTGAAACCTTGTGCAATCTTGTGCACACTGCTTTGACCATTTCTCTTTGAATGCTGCTTGAACCTGAACTGATTTGTTATTGTTGCCATATATGCTTCTGTGACCCTGTAACACAAAAATGAAAAAAACAGATACCATTCTTGATCCAACTTGAATGTGTTGGTTTTGGTATACACAAGTATTTGGATTTCTTGCTATACTTGATCGTTTCTGATCTTGTATAGTATTGTGCCATACTTGTAAAATATGTGTCAGGCAAGTCAGAAAAAATGATGAGAAAAACACACAGAAAATCTGAGGCACATAAAAAATTATAAAATAAAATTTTAGTTCCAGTCTACTGTGTGCATTTCTTTTTTTTTTTTGTGACAGGTTTCAGGATGATGCAACAGGAGCAAAACAGGATAAAGAGACAGTAAGAATGTATTGATGAGTGAGAGTGAAACATGTAGTGAGATTCATTTGTACTGAAATAATGAGTGAAAATTTGTATAGCTGAGAGTTCAGAAAGTATTGTACTGTTTTGATTATGAAATAAAAATATGATTTTTGAATAATAAATGCTTATGTAAATTTTCAATTTCTGTGTAGGAGCATTATTAGACAAAAATATTTTTATTCCAATATGATGTGAAGAGCAGTAAACAGTACAGTTTCAAACACATTAAAAAATGTTTGTTATCATCAAACAAAAAATCACGGGTTCAACATAATCCACGAAGAAGAAAAAGGTGAAAGGAAAGAGGCCAAGTGAAAGAATAATAAAAACCCATGACAAGAGAGAATATCTTTAGTATGGTAAAAAGGGACATGTAATTAAGTATTATAGGATAAGGACAAGGGCAAAGAACAAGATCGTCGAGAGGGCAATTGTATGCTCTCACTACTAGCGTACCTAAAAGAGGTGGTAACGTTTCTGTTAAAGGCTTAGCTTTTCTTTTCTATCATCCCGTTAGAACTTTGTTTTTGTACATCGCATCCTTCTAATTTTGCTTCGATAGTTGAGTCTCTGCACCTTAGTACTAGCGTAGTAGAGGATCCCATTTTATTCTCAAATCCTGTTAGGGAATCGGCTCATTTATTCATGACTTGTTTGGATTTGAGAATGTCTATGCTAAGTGTTGAGTTTAGAAGTAATGCTTATGTTTTTGGGCTATGGGTTGATTCTAGGGATGGAGTGGTTATCCAGTAATGGTGTCATTCTTGAGTATGAAAAGAGGGTAGTTAGATTCTTGACTTGCCTTGGTAATGCCCTCGAAGTCTAGTGTAACCCTTAGGGTTCTGCCATGCTTAGTTACCTAGATTCTCTTGATACATTTATTGATCCGCTCGAGTAGTGTTCGCCACTAAGGCGAATGGTTCATTTCGCTTATGCATGAGTCATAGAAAATCACCTTAGTAAGTACATTTGGCAACATGGTTGGCATTTGTTTGTTTTCAAGAGAAGATTCATTTATATGGAATACCTTCTAGTAAGTGAACAAGATCCAAGACTCATTAGTGAATTTTGGAGAGCTTGCATGAAACCATGAGTACGCAGTTTTGTTTAAGCCAAGTATACTAGAAAAAGAATAAGTGAAAGTGGAACGAGAGGCGACAGTGAAATGAGTTCCAACTCATATTTTGGTAATAGGAATTAAGAAGCTATGAAATTGTGAAGCTAAAGACGGTCAAAGCACAATGGAGTTAAGCTCAAGGAAATGCGACTTAGAGGATTGAAGACTAGATACGCGCATCATATCTCTTTTTAAGAGTATATCCTTGATCCCTCTTTTCATGTAGAGCTTACTTGCATGCTATCTTTTAAGTTTAACCTCTCGGTTCTATTCCCCATCCTATTTCTGTTGCAAACCCCATAGGGAGTATGACTCATCTGTTAGTAATACATGTTGGGGCTTGAGGGTGTCCGTTGGGTTGACTAAACTTTTTGGGTTTTATAGGATATGGGTTGGTCTTAGGAAGAGATTTCTTGTGACCAAAAAGGAGTCCATCATGCTTAGTTTCCTAGAAACATATATATTGGTTGGTTAATTCTTTGGGTGTCAGCTTGATGTTGATTTCGGTCTTCGGGGCTGGGGCTTAGGGAGTTCTTCTCCAAATCAGTATATATGTGACATAGATTTCCAGTTTTGACATTGCCTAATGGGCACAAGGTTTTTACTTGCTTCTATCGTTCGACTATACCTTTAGGTAGGAACAATTGGGTGTAAACATGTGTTTGAGACATGTTATAATTGATGGTTGCAAGTGGTTGCAAGTGGCTGCTAGTGGTTGCTCGTGATTGCATATACACGTACATTAGACACTAGATCGGCTCAGTCACCTTTCATATTGCATATGCAAGAGTGTTTATACTTGTTTATGGATGAAATTAAATGTGTTATCACGTGGATGTTGCATATGGATGGAAGTTTGTGCACACATATAGTATTTATGTGACTAGGACTATTTGCATACATGTTGGATTCATGGCACTAAACATATTTTGCCTTAAAGAGATCAATCAGGCCTGATCATTTGCATTAGATAAGGAACATATACATACACTTTCTGCATATGTTCATACAGCATTAGAAATCTATTAAGGACAATGGATGCCTGTGATTGATGATTGCGTAGATGGATGATTGGATGGTAGGACACATTCTTCTTAACTTGAAGATTTTGGGGACGAAATCCTTTAAGGAGGGGAGAATGTAACAACCCGTATTTTTATAACATGTTAAAACAAGAAATTAAGACAGAATTAAATTTTAAAGTCAGAATCAGGGGAAACGGGTTACGCCATTGCGTTCGTCTCAAATTTTACATGAAACAGAGTCCGAGTTTTCGAAAATCGAAGTTTGGATGAAGAAGTTATGGCCTGCACAAGTTTCAGTAGTTTTCAGGCAGCACTGGAACAGGGGGTCGACCTACCCCCCCCCCCCCCCCCCAGGTCGACCATAGGGTCAACCATAGGGTCGACCTACCCCCCAGGTCGACCATAGTGTCGACCTCCCCCCCTTACAAGTAGATCCGGTCGACCTGTTTTGACCCAGAACTCATTTTTGAAGCCTGAGACATGTTTTAATGGTCCGGATTGATTCTAGGGTTAATCTAAGGGCCTAAACTAGTTCCTACACCTATATAAACATCCTAAGGCCTAACCTAATTCATACAATAATTCATATGACACCAAAATACTGTTGGACTTCCTCTTGATCATGGCCGCCTCTCTCTAAACTTTTCTCTTAGCCTCCAAACTAGATTCAAACTAGAGATTAAAGCTTCTACAGCAATTCTACAACAATTCAAGAAGATAAATCAATGTCTCTGCAACGTTCTACGACAATTTTAGTTCTTAATTCATTAGCCATGCTCTGTAAGTTATAATTATTTTCAGATCTAAATGTTTAATTATGATGTGGCCATGGAATAAAGTGGAATTGGATTTAAGTATGTTTATCGATTCTGATCTATTTCTGTTGCTCCTTGAATCTTCTGTTTTGGGACTTGTCTATCTTTATGTTCTTGACAAGTTTATGATCTATTCAGCAGTTTTCTTGATTCGTAATGACGTTATCATCAAGTTGTAATATTTATGCCTATGATGATGTTTTCCTCTGATCTCATTTTTATTCAATTTTTATCTCCCCCAATTTATTTTCTTTTCATGAACCTTGGTCAATTTCGGACCTTGGCCTAAAATCGCGATTTTCGTACGATATGTATACGGGGGAATTATGGGATTATTGCCTATATGAATATGATGTAATAATTGGCAACATGAAATTGGATATTATCATTGTATTTGCAAGTTTGGGCTTGATCTGTAAATTTTGGTATAATCTTGTTATGAACAAATTTGCATAAATATTATATACATGAAATTGGAAATTTGGGGTATTGTCAATATAATTGAAATTACAAGTTTAGCCGTTGGCATAATTGAATTAGCATGAAGTGGGCATAATGAATTAGCATGTAAATCAAATCACGAGTTTAGGTCTATGTAAATTTAAATCAAAAGATCGTGCTTATGATTAGGCATATGTAGAATTGGGAATTTGAATAAAAAAGTGATTGTAAATTTGATAATTGGCATGAATATGTATTATGAACTTGGGTTGTTGGCGTGTGTTGTAATAAAAAGATTATAGTTTGGGATAACTACATCATGAATCATGATTTGGGTTTATTTGGACATGAGACTTGATACATGTAATCTTGGCTAGAACTTGATATGGATGAAATAGCATAAACTTGGCATACATGTAAATAGGCAAGAATTGGACATATGTAAACTGACTAGAATTGGGTATATATATATATATATATATATATATAAATTGGCATGTAATTTTGGAACTTGGGCATATGTTTATTAATATGTAAAGTTGGGAATTTGGAACATGAAAATGACGGTGTATTGGATAATTGACTTGATCACAAACATGAACATTTTTATATGTTAAACACATGAACTGATATTGGGGTTTTGGGTGGAATACGACCATTAATGAACATTTGACACGAGGTTAGACTCAGTTTGTGGTGTAAATCTGCCCGGAGCCGCCCGGCAAATCCAGTAGCCACAAAATGTCAGTCTAATGTGAGAGGTCAAAGGTCGAATTGTAGGCGTAACGATTTATGACACGAGGTTAGACCCAGGTTGTGGTGTAAATCTGTCCGGAACCGCCCGGCAAATCCAGTGGCCACAAAGTGCACGGTCTAAAGTGAGAGGTCATGATTCGTTCGTCATAATGAATGAATCAAGGAATATCAACCATAATAAGACGTGGGTATGGTTAGAGGGTTAAGTGGGATACATGGAAATTTGACATGTAAATGTAGACCTAACCGGTATGGGTTAAAAACATGTAAAACTTATAAATGTAGGCTCAACCAACATAATTGTTAATCAGACCAATGGGTGGGTTAAGTAATATGACTAAACTAATGACACTTAACCAATATGATATGAATGGGTGGGTTAAGTAATGTGGCTAGGCTAATGACACTTAACCATTATAATATGACTGGGGGATGGGGTTAAGTTAACATGCACTTAATCAATATAACGTGATGCATGGTAAGGTTAAGTAACAACAGAGGGTAACACTTAACCGTCACAACATGATAAGTAGGTGGGCTAAGTCAATGTACACTTAACCAATATGACATGACATGCGGTGGGATTAAGTTAACACAAGGGAGAACACTTAGCCAGTATAACAAGGCTTGCGGTAGGGTTAAGGAACACAAGGAACAACACTTAACCGATATAACATGATGTGTGGTAGGGTTAAGTAAAACAAGAGAAAACACTTAACCAACTTAATGTAATGGACGGAGAGGGCTAAGTACATATCGGGTTGGTGGGTAATATTAGTAAATATAGAACCACAAACTTAACCATTAATAAGCACTCTTGAATCGGTGGGTTAAGTACATCACGGGAAGGCGAGTAATATCTGTATATATAGGCCCACACACTTAACCAGTAGGATACCCTAGTAACGGGGACCCATTTCAGCAGTAACCCAAATCAGGAATCAACGGTACCCTGAAACTAGGCAGGGTGAGGCACGATTACTGGGCTGATTGTAAGCGGTCAAAGCGACGGCGGTGGGTGCAACAGTGTAGGTTCTAATGGAGTGCGGGCGTGCACACACTTCCGAACAGAAAAACAGGGCACTGGGGGCACCAGTAGTATAACCTATGCCTTCTAGAATTGCGTCGGGCCACCACCATGGGTCTTGATACACCCCATGGGGGGACCAGCATAGGTATCTACAATCATTGGGGGCCGTATGACACACATAGGTAGCATAATCCCTAGGTTAGACCTAGGTGGCATAAACCCTAAATCCGAGAAGTGTTCAATAGGTAGCATAATCCCTAGGTTGGACCTAGGTAGCATAAATCCTGGTTGAATCTAGGAAGCGCTCGATAGAAAACCCTAGATTAGATCTAGGTAATAAATAATAGATGTACACGTGAAAGCAACCTTAATTGCGGGGATCGGGATCACATTATGATTTTATCATTTTATATTGATTACTAGTTGGGACGCTAGTTAGGTGGTGCAGAGCAAATAGATATCATTTTAATGGTGAAGCAGAGAAAACTTGCGATGCTTGATAGAAATCTTGCGAAACTATACTTAGTTCATCTTGAATGGGAACCTTGCAATGTTATACATGACAGAAATCCTATGATGTTATTCTTAGTTATCGTGCCTTAGGTTATCTTGTCATCATGCTTATGTTTACTTTCAGTTTATTCATGCCATGTTATCTTTACCTGTTTTTATGCTGAAAGTCACTAGGACTTACTCAGTCTTTATGACTGACCCATTTTGTTTTGCCCCTTTTTCTTTCGTCCCTCCCCCCCAGGTTCACAGGGTGGGAATACAGCTTAGTTCGGATCTTACCAAGCTCCAAGGCTCTTTCATGTACGGCTTGGATTTCTCTTGTCTATGGCTTGCTTTGCTTTATTGGGGAATATCACAATTTATTTTTATGCTTCTTTGTTTTTGAGCAAGACAGATATTTTAGCTATGTAATTGGGTATTGGAAGTTGATGGGCTTTTATTGTAAACAATTATATTTAATAAATGATTTGAAGTACTTCCACTTTACTTTCCGTTGTTTTATATATGTCTATCTTGTAATATTTCTGTTCCAGTACCCATAATGCTCCACTGAAGTTAAGGCATTCCCTTTGTGAGTGACCTTAACGGATGTGGGGTGTTACACAACCACACCGCTTCGCAGGCTGCCTCTGTCGCTGCCATGTACTCAGCTTCAGCTGAAGATAAAGCTACAGTCTTTTGCTTCCTTGAACTCCATGTGATAACATTGGAACCGAGGCAAAATATATATATCCTGATGTGCTCTTCCGATCATCCAATGCTCCTTCCCAGTCACTATCAGTGAATCCGACTAACTTGCATTCGTCCTCTTTGACATATTAAAGCCCACATTCTTTTGTTCCTTTCAGATATCGTAAAATTCTTTTTCTGCAATCAAGTGATTGTTACTAGGATTTTGCATGAATCTTGAAAGTATACTTACTGCATGACAAATATCAGGCCTTGTATGAGTGAGAAAAATTAGTGAACCAACCAAGCTTCTAAATATCTTTCCGTCTGCCTTCTTTGCGCCTTTTCACTTGGCATCATTGGTGTGTTAACTGGTTTGCAATCTGCCATGTGAATTTTTTTTAAGAATGTCTTCAATGTATTTTTCTTGTGAAATAAAGATTTTGCCCCTTGATTGTTTGACTTGCATGCCCAGAAAATACTTCATCAGACCGAGGTCCGTCATTTCAAAGTCCATCATCATTCTTTCCTTAAATTCCTTAAAAAGATTGCTGCTGGTACCAAACTAAATTAGATCGCCAACATATAGACATACAACCAGAAATTCCTCTCCTTGGTTTTTCACATAAAGGGCAGGTTCGTTCTTGCTTCTTTGAAAACCATTTTGAATGAAGTAGTTATCAATCTTGCAATTCCATGCTCGGGTCGCCTTCTTCAGCCCATACAACGCCTTTTCAAGCTTATAAACTTTATTTTCTTTTCCTCTTATCACTAAACCTTCTGGCTGCTCAACATATACCTCTTTCTTAAGCTCGCCATTAAGAAAAGCAGACTTCACATCGAGTTGGAAAACATTAATCTCTAATTGCACTGCAAGAGTTGTTCTAATGGTTTCCATTCGAACTACTGTTGCAAATGTCTCATTGAAGTCAATTCCGGGCTGTTGCGAATATCCCTTTGCAACCAGTCGTGCTTTGTGCCTTGTTATAGAACCATCTTCGCCATATTTTGTCTTATAAACCCATTTCAGGCCAATGACTTCTTTATCTTTTGGCAAGTCAACTAACTGTCATGTTTTATTTTTCTTAATGGCTGTTATTTCTTCTTTCATTGCTTCAATCCACACATCTTCTT
Source organism: Allium sativum (assembly GCA_030737875.1). Taxonomy (NCBI): domain Eukaryota; kingdom Viridiplantae; phylum Streptophyta; class Magnoliopsida; order Asparagales; family Amaryllidaceae; genus Allium; species Allium sativum. Next base: position 349,195,524 of record CM060922.1, on the reverse strand, counting down.
TGCTTGCATCTTCAAATAACTACGGTTCACAAGAAAAAAGAACAACATTGTACGAGTCATAAATATCTTGTAATGAACGTACCTTTCAAATTGGAGAGTCCAAGTCTTCATATTCATTTTCATCATTTGAGCCGTAACTAGGAGCAGTATCTACATGGATACTTTGCTGAGAACCATCAGGTTGTGAGCCATTATTTTGATATCTTTTAGGCTCCATAGAATTTGATTTTTGGTAGTCATCATGATCCCACTGCCATGCTGTCATTTCGTCAAAGACAACATCTCTTGAGATAATGAGTGATCATTTTTGGGATTTAATAACCGATATCCCTTCGACTCTTCGCTGTAACCAACAAAGATACATTTCTCTCCTTTTTTATCAAATTTATCTTTGTTTGGGCTCTGATTCAATGCATACGCTACACTTCCAAATACTTTCATGTGGTCTACTTGGGGCTTTCTTTTATGCCAGGCTTCAAATGGTGTCATATTTCTAACAGCTTTAGTTGGCGAACGGTTCAATATATAGACAGTCGTGTTGACAGCTTCAACCCATAATTTCTTTGGCATGGATTTTCCTTCCAGCATACTCCGAGCCATTTCAACAATTGTTCGGTTTTTCCTTTCCGCGATGTCGTTTTGCTGCGGTGTATGTCGCACAGTAAGATGCCTTTGCAATCCCTTCTTTCTTGCAATGATTCATGAACTCGCTGTAAATAAACTCTCCTCCACGATCAGTTCGAAGAGTTTATATTAAGTGTCCACTTTGGCGTTCTACAAGAGCTTTAAACCGTAGGAAACTTGAGAAGGCTTCTGATTTTTCACTTAAAAAATAAATCCACATCATTTCGAGTGTAATCATCAACAAAAAGAATGAAATATCTCTTGTTATTCAGTGAAAGAGTCCTTGTAGGACCAAAAATATCGGCATGTATCAACTTCAAATGAGCTTTTGCTCGCCATGAAGTTTTCGGAAAAGGAAATCTATGCATCTTGCCAAATATACAACCTTCACACACCTTTTTTTCTTCATGATGATAGGAAGACCAATGAACATATTCTTTGATTTCAGCAAATGCAACCCCTTGTTGCTTAAGTGGCCATATCTCAAATGCCATAAATGAGACACATTAGAATTTTTAGATTTGAATGCACAATTTTCATTCAAAGACAAAAGTAAACAGAAAATTTTATTTGGAGCCATGTCAATATTTGCCACTGTTAAATTACTTTTCTTATCAATGATCTTGCAAGAACAATTATCAAAATTCACCACATATCCTTTTTGAACAAGCTGCCCCACACTTAAGAGATTTTGAGCTAAATTTGGCACATAAAGTACATCATGAATAAGTTTTTTACCTTTTTTAGTGTTCTCTGCAATGGTCCCCTTTCCTTCAACTCTTTGCACCTTTCCATCTCCAAGCTTTATATTTGATGAAAAGCTTGCATCAAGTTCTACAAAAATGTCTTTGTTGTCGGTCATGTGGTTGCTACAACCACTGTCAATATACCAAGCATCTTGTGATTCATTTTCAGCAGATAAACAAGAGTAGAAAACCTGCTCTTCATTTTCTTCACTTGAAAAAATTGCTTTGTCCTTCTCTTTTTTATTTCGATACCAACAATCTCTTTGGGAATGATTAGGAATTCGACATCTCAAGCATTTGAAGCTACAATTTTCAGAGTTACGATTTGATTTATTGCAAATAATGCAATGAAAGGCAAATTTACCTTGCATTTTGTGCTCTTCTCGTCTTTGTTCTCCCTTGGATTGATTATTTATCTCGCTACCCTTTCTTTTATTCTGATATTGCTTATGAAATGTGTCCTTCTTGGAGTTGAAATACCTTTGTTTCTTTTCTGAGAAGGTGAGATTGGACTTGAACGCATGTTCCAATGTACTAGATGATGTTCTGTTAATTCTCTGTTCATAAGCTTGAAGTGAACTCATTAACTCATGTGTCGACAGTTTTGATAGGTCTTTTGATTCCTCTATAGCAGCGACACAATAATCAAATTTTTTAGGTAGACATCTCAATATCTTCTTTACCACCTTCTTTTCTTGGATGTTATCTCCAAGACATTGAATTTGGTTTACGATTTCAGAGACTCTGGAGAAGAAATCTCTGATATTTTCAGATTCCTTCATTTGCAGGTTGTCAAAATCTCTCCATAAAGATTGAAGTTTAATGGTCATTGCCTCGGAATTCTTTTTGCAAAACTTCCCATGCTTCTTTTGCTTTTCTTTTATTGAAAATTCTTGGACAGATAGATTTACTCACTCCTTGTTTGATATACCGAAGTGCAGTGTCATCTTTCTTTTGATTTTCTATGTATAACTTCTCTTGTGCAACCGTCCATCTTGTGATATCTCTATCTGCAGGTGGCTCCGGATAATCATTTTTGATGACATCCCAAATATCATGAGAGATAAAGAAGTCTGTCATCTCACTGCTCCAATAGTCATAATGCTCGCCTTCGAATATTGGCACTTCACTTCGAGAGTACTTGAACATTGTAGAGACTGCTGCCATTATTTTGAATGACTGATCAAGGTCATTGACAAGGCTATGATACCAAATTTGTTAGGCACAGCAGAATAATATGTAGAGAGATAGGTCAAAATTGAAGTTTCTTTTAAAATTTTATAATAGAAAAACAGAGAGCTGTTGCTCTTAGATTTGATTTCATACATAAGTAAATGAGATACAACTGTCTTTTATAATGCAATACGTTCTCTGGAATATTCTAGATAATGCCTTATCTAGAATTCTCTAATATGTCATATATAGGAATTCTTTATTCTTAAATTATTCCTTACATTAATACAAGGCAAATTTGTAAATGCAATTAATTGTTGCCTAATAACAAGATTATTTCCAACAGCTTAATCTTGAAAATTACAAATTAACTTTTAGCATCTATAACGTATGTATATAAATACATTTATAGTCTGCAGCAGTAGCCCAGCGGTTAAGGACTTTGCACCATGGTGACAGTGGCGTGAGTTCAAAACCCGGAATGGCGTGCTAAGAGTTTACCATGTGCATACGCTAAGATCAACCACTTATGTGGTGCTTGCAGACCAGGCTAGGTGCACTAGGGATGATTTTATGACTCTGGTCGGTTTCCCCCTGAACAAATTCAAATATATATATATATATATATAAAGGATCAGACTGTGTCTTCGTAGGTCTATCTTCTACAACAACCAACAATGACAAAAAAAAATCAATTTGTTAATGCTAGATTGAGTTGTCTACCACATCGCTATGAAGGATATTTAAGTTTCAACTTAGTACTATGTCTTCATCTACTATTGGATTAAAAATACATCAACTAACATTCATCAACTTCCGTTCCATAAAGTTGAAAGCTTGAACTCCATCTTAACTGGTGAAAATAAATCTAAAACTATGCTTATAAAATATTTCAGAACAACTTAATTAATGAAAAGGCGTCCCAATATCTAAACTGCAAATTCCTGGAACATTGTTGGTGGAACTACGATCGAAAAGAATGTAAACATAGACAAATTAGCTGTAAAGTAATTGGTCGATATCTCCTACCGAAGGTGATCACTACTATTTATGTTTACTAGTGAATCATGTAACAGGCCCACTTTCTTCCGAAATACTTACGCATCATTAATGGAGCTCACTATATCACATTCATGTTTAACTAATGGTCCAATGACAATGTGCCTTCAACCCTAAGGAAGTTTTGTTACTACTTTAGTACACTGTGAACCATGTGGTGTAGGGGAATAATAGGAAGAATTTTAGACTTTTTTAACTGAAGATAATCCATCTAGCTCTTCTATTACTATCCCAAGTGCATATATAACTAATCGATGTCTCTTGGATCTTAATAATCTTCTAAAACAATTTAACCAAACCATTTTCAATTACGATTTACTATATACCACTTTGCAGTCAATACAAGACCACAATATTTTTATATTTATTTTAGAAAAACAACAAATACATATACCATTAACTGATTTACAATCAATACACACTCTAACCACTAAAAAAGAAGGCATTTGATATGATTACTCTTTCGGTAAATTTCATGACCCCCTCCATTTATTTCATTGACAGTCCTGGAAGAAATAGAAAACATTTTTATACAAAGAAAATTTAGCACATCTATGAAACCAATTGTTAGGGTTTTGTGCGCAGCGAAAGTTTGACAAAACGCCCAAAAACAAGATCCTTTTCACTCAATTGCTTCAAGATAAATTTGATTGAAAATAACAACACAATAGACCGAAAATAATAGCAATACACTAGATATTTCACCCAACCACCCTCTTTATTGATTCACTAATTACAAATTTTTGTTTATACTCAATTAATCAAAACCAAAAATAAACAAAATATAATGAATCAGTATTATTGGGATAAGAAAAAAATATCGAGATGACTACAAATATTGTTGGAGCAAAAGAACAATGAAGAACGACGACAAACCCTTGGACAATCTGAAGGCACCAACTATGTCTTTCAGCAGTAAATAGGAATAGCTACCCTCAGCCCAAATTCCTACGTCTTTCTCTCCAGGGCGTAAGCCCCTGGAGGCACACAACCTCAACATATATTCTCACATGGTTTCTTGTTGATGTTGTTCATCTGATGTAACCAAGAAGGCTTCATATATAGGAGAATAGAAGGCCTAGACAAATATCCAAATCACCCCTTCAAAATATCTTCAAAAATATAATCATTCATTTCTTTCCTTCTATGATAAAATCAACCAACTAATCAATCAAATTGATTAGTCAATTAATTAATAATCAATTAAACAAACAATCAATTAATCAAATCATTTAATTGATTACATGCTCTTTATAAAATATTTGAATCAAAAAACTCAACGCTATACCTTGGTTCAAATATCACGCATCTCCAACAATCTACAAACAAGTCAACCTAGCTCTTTCAATAACACCTACTCTCAATTAAAACCAACCTCGATTTCAAGGTAACGAGATACACCGCAGCCGATTTGAAAGGAATACAACCACACCTCAATTACAAACACAACCCACCGCCTGTAAAAGATGCATCTACCACCAGAGTTGCACCGTGCAAAACTAATGGTCTAAAAGTGCTTGTAATACAACAAAGACCTCCATCTCTTCTTTGCGGATTTCACAACTCGTCATCCATCTTCCGTTCGACATGTTCTCTTCATCTCGGGGATTCTTCGAGTATCATCAACATCTACACCCTTGTCGATACCATGATCCTCCCTCTTAGGACCATCAGCAGTGACCATATTAACCTCTTCACCTTGATGTGGACTGGGTTCTTCAACCGTCCTCCGCCTTCTTCTTCATCTTCTTCCATCTTCCCTTATCCATATCAGAGGGCTTCTTCTCATCTCCATCAATCAGACCATTGAGGTATGAAGCATCCACAATTACAGGCCTTCAAAATCCCCCAATATCTACCCTAAAAAATAGTCATCCATGCAAGCAACATCATCTCCATCCAACCACCCTCTTTATTGATTCACCAAATACAAATTTTTGTTTACACTCAATGGATCAAAACAAAAAACAAACAAAATACAATGAATCAGTAAACTTATTGAGATAGGCAAAGAATATCTAGATGACTTCAAATATTGTTGGAGAAAAAGAGCAATGAAGAACGACGACAAACTCTTGGACAATCTGGAGGCACCAACTACGTCTTTCGGTAGTAAATAGGAATAGCTACCGTTAGCCCAAATTCCTACATCTTCCTCTCCAGGGTGCAAGCCCCCTGGAGGCATACAACATCACCAGATATTTTCACATGGTTTCTTCTTGATGTTGTTCTTCTTATATAACCAAGAAGGCTGCATATATAGGAGAATAGAAGGCATAGGAAAATATCCAAATTGTCCCTTCAAAATATCTCCAAAATATAATTATTCATTTCTTTCCTTCTATGATAAAATCAATCAACCAAATCAATCAATCAAATTAATTAGTCAATCAATCAAACAAACAACTAATCAAATCAATTAATTGATTACATCCTCTTCATAAAATATTTGAATCAAAAAATTCAACACAAATATCTTATTACAATTGCAACCGCCACTTATGAAATAGCTTATATTTCTTTACCCAGTGTATAACTACACAATCTCGTATTAAAATTCCAATTAACTTTGACTCTTCGTCCACATGCCATATTTGTAGACAATCTGATACTACAAAATTATTATCCACAACAATAGTTTTTCATGACATGAAGCGACCATGGCTCATCATCATGCATTTGAGGCTTTTGATGGAACATTAAGAGAATTGACTAGTGTAAATGTTCCATTTGGAGGAAAAATCGTTAGCTTAGGTGGAGATTTCAGTCAAGTTTTACCAATTGTCCCAGGAACGAACACAGCTCAAACAAGTGATGCATTTATAGTTCAGTCATATTTATGGCCATGCATAAAATTATTTCATTTAACTCAAAATTTAAGAGCATGAAATGATCAATCAATTATTGATTTTGCTTTACATATTGGAAATAGAAATGAAAACAACATACATGAAGATATGATTAAAATGCTAAAGGATATTATGCGCCATGGGAGGATATAGTTCTTTGTATTCTTTGATTAATGAGTCTTCCCTAACTTCCTCAATGTATCATAAATATGTATGTCACAATCAATAACAGGGAAATAACAACATATGCATAAAAACTTGCAACCAAAGCTTAAATGACTAGGGGTGTAAATGGGTCGGACCAGACCAGACGGAGGTATGCTCATTTTTTATCCTAAATAAAATCGGATCGGATAAAGACCGGATGAAATTTTTCTCGTAAAATTTTGTTTTTCTAACTCGTGTCCTAAGTGAAATCGACCGGACATGATCATTTGTTTTTCGGATGCGGACACGAACGGACCTCGTCGGACATGACTATTAATATCAAATCTTATGCATTCACTAGATTTTCTTTCAATTATACACCGAATTACGTGGAATTCAGACGAATTCGAATGAATATGGACTGGTTGTGATTTTTTCTCATACATAATTTGTTTTCTTAACTCATGTCCTAAATGAAAATCGAATGGACTCGGACAGACATATTTCGGTCACGGACACGAGCAGACATCAGACAATTGAACAAAATTTACAGCCCTGTAAATAATTATTTCAATAACAAAAGAAAGATAAGGTGTGATAATTCAAAAATATATGTAAAATCTCCTTTTTGGTACTACTTCACTTTTAATAAGATTAACATATATATACAAAAATTTAAGACATTAGTGATTTGTATATAATACGTTTGAACTATCTATTTTAAAAATAGACGTTTAAACCTATTAGATTTACAATACTTAAGTCTTATTTCTTTGCATACGTATATAAGAAATTTACAATATTTACAAGAAAGTAAATCAAATCATTATCAGAAACTGGACAACACTTAAGAGTCTATATTTTATTACCTCAATAATCAAAACCCAATATACAACAATCGATTGATCATTTCCGCAAAATTATAAGAGATTTGGAGGATTTGTTAACGTTTTGTCTTTGTGTAAATCCAAACATCTTTAGGCATAACAATCCAAATCTACACTAACGTAATATAGAAAATAGAAAACTGATGTAATTTCTACTCACAGAGACAGGAAGAGAAGAATAGTGTATTCAGTGCATAATCTAACGATTTGGATTGAACCTTCGAATCAGCGTACTCCAAGTTTTCCTAAAAAAATATATAATAATCAGATTTAGAATCTCATATATATATATATATATATATAAGTTAATTCAAGAATCTATATAAGAATTCAGACTAGAGGAGATAGAATATAGGTTAGAGGAAGAAAAAAAACCTAACCTGTTTCTAGAATTAAGAAAACGGTTGAGAGACAGAATGGAGGCATTAAGGAAGATGAAGGTAGGGTTTTGAGGGAGAGACTAGGGGGTCTTTTTATAGTCTCTAGTATGTACATGGACCGTAGGATTAGTTAGATTTAATCTGGACAGTCCATTTAAGCAAAACTATGTAAAAACCCTTTATAAATAGTGTCGCTCTCCCATCCTCGACCACGAGGATAGTCGACCTCCTCTACGGAAAGGCGGTCGATCGACCGGTCTACCCCTCTCTTGTGGAGCAGTCAACCCCTCTTCTGGGGTTGACGTAGGGATATTTGTTTTCACTTAATGTTATTTTATATTAATTACAATTAATTCCTTTTGTTTATTATTCATTCATGTCTCCTCTTATATATATTTATATAGCTACATACAATCTCAAATCTTTAGGCAATATTCTATTATGCCAACCATTGTATAATTATATTCCAGGTTTGTATTTATTTAGTTTGAAATTCAAATTTTGTGTATATATAATTATTGTATAACTTGTTTTATTAATAACTTCTATATACAGGCTCCATTTTTGATAAATAGAATATGAACACGGATCATAGTCTCTCCATGAATACAATAGTAATATTTTCGTAGCCAAATTCCCAATAGTCCAAAATTCTTTTTTTCAGCTCATTGATATTTTATTAATTTATTATTTATAGTTAATTTAATTTTCTATGTCTATTTAGGGTATATTTACGGGATGTTACATTCTCCCCCCTTAAAGAGATTTCATCTCGAAATTTTTTTGAAGGTGCGAAAAACATAAATTGCTCTAATAAACAGGTCATACATCCACACTATTTATAAAACATCATTAATCGATGTGATTGTGCATTGCAGACTTGCTAAAGTAAGCTCAATCCTAACGTTAAATTGTAATATGTGATGCAGAATGTATGCAGAACAACCATATATACATATAATTTCTACATGAATGCTCGGTGCTTTTGTGTTAAAACCATCTCCTACCATCCAATCCAGCAACCATAAAAGATTTTTTTATAGGAAATAATTACCATGAAAAGCTCTAGATGATTTGCCTCATTTTTTCCTTCTTTTTCCCATGTTCTTTCCGTAGGGTTATCTCCCTATTGTACTTGGACTAGGCTTATGGATTTATTGCGAAGCCTTTTAATTCTGTGCTTCATAATTCTTACGGTGGCACTGGGCATCCTAGGCTCCAACTCAAAGCTCTCTAAGTCCACAATCTGATCAAGCTCGAGTCTAATGATGGAACCATTAAGTCACTTCAAAAGGTGAGAAACATGGAAAATGTTATGGACCCCCGATAAGCACTCGTGAAGATCCACACGATAGGCCAGTTTCCATATCCTATTAACGATCTTGAATATCCCAATAAATATTGAAGCTAATTTCATGTCTTTCCAAATCGAATAGCTTTCCTAAGAGGAGAAACTTTGACAAACACTAAATCACCAACGTCAAACTCAAATATCTTCCTCCTTCTAGTAGCGTATGATTTTTGCTGGTCTTGAGTTACCTTCATTCTTTTCCGTATTAGAAGATCTTTTCCATGGAATCATGGATAACGTCGAGTCTGAGTAACATCCTGTCAGTAGTTTCCCACCAATAATAGGCAATTTGCATTACCACCCATATAACGCTTCATAAATGGAAATATCAATCGTCGCTTGAAAACTATAGTTGTAAGAAAACTCTAGTGACACTAAAAGCTACTCTCAAGATCCTTTGAAGTTGATCATGCAGGCTCTAAGTAAATCTTCAAGTACTGTGTTTACTCTCTCTTTCTGTCCATTGGTATGCGGGTGATATGATGTACTCAATTTAAGTGTCGTCCCCAAGTCTTTTGTAGGCTCTTCCAAAATTCGCTCGAAACATAGGGTCTCTGTCACTAATTATGCTTATCAGGATTCCATGCATTCGAACTATCTCCTTGATGTACAACCGTGTTAACGATGTTGCGGTCCTATCCTTCTTAACCGAGATAAAATGGGCACTCTTCGTCAAATAATCCACAATGACCTAAATGGCTCCATTCCCCTTCTGACTCCTCGGAAGCCCATCTATGAAATCCATTGAAATATTTTCTCATTTCCAAGTAAGAACCTACAAGGACAACAACTACTCTCTGGACCTACCTTGCCCCGCCTTAACTGTTTGACAAGTCAAACATCTTGCCACAGTTTCTACAACATCCTTCTTCATACCTTCCTAATAAAAACACTTTCACATATCTCCAAACATTTTATCTCCTCAGGGATGTGTGGTCATCCTTGACTAATGACACTCCTCTATAACCTCCTCTGTAAGATTTCCAATCTTAGGAAAATAAAGTCGATCATCCCTTGTTAAACTTCCGCCACTGTCAATGGAACACCTATCAGAATGAGGGAATTGCTCTCCTTTAGCAATTTTTTCCCTCAATATCCTCAGCTCATCATCAAGGCCTTGTTCGTGCTTAATCTTATCTACTAAGGCTGGTCTTACTACAAAATTCCAAGAAATCCTTGAGATGCTTACAGCTAAAGATTAAAGCTAGAAAGGAACTCCAACTGCTTCTACTCAGTAATCGCATTTAGGTTAGCATGTCTCCAACTTAAAGCGTCGGCAACATACATTATCCTTCCCTGGGGTTTACTGAATAGAGAAGTCGAATGGTGGAATGTATTTTATCCGCCGCTGCTGCCTAAGATTCAAGTCAGATTGAGAAAACAAGTACTTAAGAGACTTATAATCAGTAAAAAGCTCAAACTTCTCTCCTAAAATGTAACATCCCGCCTTTTTGACCTCTTCGAATTGGTAATTAAACCAATATAAAACATTCAAACCAATGGATTGTTATTTAGCTTGCAGAGTTTAAACATAGAATCAACACAGAAAAGTACAGAATAAATAGAAGACACGATATTTGAATAGAAAATTATCATTTTTATATAAGATCATAATTTTGAATACAAGATTTTTCTATACACAGCGAAATTTTAAAAGAACAATTTATAATACAAGAAAATCTTAGATGGTTTAAAACTTCAGGATGCGCCGTCTCCAGAATCCCAGCTTCGACAATCATTAAATTCAAAGTTGTAATCTTTAAATCTGTACTGCTCGGGTTTGACCCAAGCGTTCCATGCAAAAAACACTCGAGTCAGGATTAATCATAGTTCAAGTAAATTAACTTCAATAGAAACTAAAATATACTAGTTACTCCCAACGTCGATGTCATATATATTATAGCAATTGTGGTATTTGTTTACACCAGTTCTATCTATTTCCAGGAACGAATGATCTCGGACGCTTGCGAGTGTACGCGTATATATTTATATACGTGTACACCGCCTCAACTTCCCGAACCGAAGAGGAGAGTAGTATTAGTGGTTCCATATGTTTGCATATACACACGCATATACAAGTATACGTGTGTATTGCCTCAACACTTTGGAAATACACACAAACCAACTAGTCGTGAATATGCAAAATAAAGGACTGCACTGATTGGGCATAGCAAGGCTCGATGGCAACACGTGAACTTTCAACAAATTGACCATGCATAGAAATGGAAAAAAGCGACAACAATATGGGGTAAGGGAATAAACAGCCCAAGTCAACATCACAATTAAAAGTGGCACGCAAATGATTAACACAACCTACTAGCTATTTTAGGGTGAAGAACAATTTGTGTATCTTCAGTTTAAATTAGAATAGCAAGGACATAAGTGACTAACAAGGTCATTGACATGCACAGAGGGAGAAAAAAAATAATTTACAAAAAAGGGAAGAAATGCAGATGTAAAAGTGTTTAGTGAACTGTCATAACCAGGCAAGCATGCTGTCTCAAACCAGTGGGAACAACTGTAGCTTGATCAAGCCAAGATTCAGAGGTGGTTCCACAAGAGAGCACAACGACAAAAGTTCTAAAATCATTGTTTTGCAAATAAAATGTACAAAGCATTCAAAATCCACATAGCAACAACAAATGGCAAACATGTGCAAATCCATATCTAGTAAAACAAATGGATGTACACAATACTGACAGTTTAATGCATAAATACTTGAGTAACATATGCATAAATACCTGAGTACCAGAGGCATACATACTTGAGTAATATATGCATAAATACTTGAGTGAATTGGGGATGAAGTGGGAGTAAACACAAATGAGCATGAGCATATACCTTTAAGTGAATAGGGGAATACGTGAATACAAATGGGGCACTTCACGAAAGGGAATAACCCATGTTAAACATACACAGGTATATTTTATTGTTTCGAGTAATTTACATATACAGGTTTAGTATGTAGAAATGGTGTTATACTTTCAATAACCATCAATGAACACATATTGAATCAACCATGATGAGTTATAAATAATAAAGGGATTTGTAGATGTTCATTCTCACATAGGTGTCACTGCTGCTTTTTTGCATGTTCTTAAAATCGGCATAAAAGATTTTGGGTAGAAAAAAAATAAAAAAATAAAACATATCATGTTTTTCAAATAACTTTGCATGGTGTCTATACTTTGTCCAAACACTCTACAGATAAAACTAAAAAAACTGATCCTACTAGAGATGCATAATGGAAATATATTTAACGCTACTTTTGTACGGAAACAGTCATCTGTTACCCATTTAAACTATTTGGGTTGAAACACATTGTTCACATATCTGCTCCTTCAAAGCTTGATGAATCCTTTTCAAGTCCTAATTATTCAAATGCAAAGGCAAACATGGAATATCAACTCAGGCCAGCAAGTGATTAAATCAAACATGAATAATAGGATAAAGTTTATGAATACGATCAGTTTCCGTATACACCAATAATTTAGGTGGGTGTCTAGTAGTAAACGAATATGGTATAACATGTCAGTAGATGTAATACTTGGTTAAGAAGTCAGGTGGAAATGACTAAATATTTCGTTCCATACAAGGAGGCGGACATAAAAAATCTTCAATTTTATGGACCGATGAGAGTCATGCAATGTGAAGGGATAGTTACCACACTGTGTGTTATCATAGCTTTTGAACCAAAAATGAATGAACATATTAGTTGGTTATATCCAAAGGAAGACACCAGTTTATGAAAATCTCAAGATAATATAGAGGTATATTGGTAATGCGATCTATACTATAAACAAAACGACTTCATATTAATCAAGTTTACAACAGTACAGATTGTTCTAATAAAATTAAATCTAAAAGATTTCTGTAGCAGGCCTGATGAAGAACAAAATAAGTACAGAGAGTATGAGTAGACTGTATGTAACAACCCGAAAAATCAGAACCAATTTAAAAAATTTATTTTGGCAATTTTAATGAATTTTGAATATTTAAAATGAATTATTTTAAATAATAACAACTAAAATTTATTTAAATCGAAGTTAGAACGAATAAATTTATTTTAATTATAAAACGAGCCTGAAATGGCGCGGTAGTTTGAAAATTCGATTTCAAATTTCAAATGAAAGTGCATGATTCAAAATAAATCGGATTTCAGTAAAACCAGAAATATTTGAATCTGTTGAATAATATCTTTCCAACGAATATGAAAAATCCAGATTTCATAGCGGGAATAAAAAGTTATCCCCAGTTGAAAATTCAGAATAGTCGTTATGGAATTTTATATAAAATATAGCCCTTAAAAATAGCTATTTTGCAAACGATCTCCGTTTTCGACGAAACCACTTTGGTTGGATTCAGAATGTCAAATTATTGCTAGACTCCAATTTTCATAATTTTTGAAATTAATATGTCAGCACTGTAAATTTAAATGTGTTTGGTAATTTAAATTTGAATTGGTTCGACCACAAAGTGACCATTTTTCAACCGGACTCCAAATTCAACGAAATTAGTTTTGTTCGGACCATATCATCAAAACATAGCCAGATTTATTTTTCTGAAATTTTCAAAGTCAGTATGTGGCCCCCAGTAAATTAAAATGTACATATAAATTTAATTTAAATTGATTTATATTTTAATTTTGATAAAAACTAATTCAAACAGTCGAATTGGCCTACGAAACATACTCCATTGTGTCCGAAATGGGGGTATCTAACAAGGGATAACAGTCGTTGGTTTTGATTTGGAGTTCGTATCATTAAAGGGGTATTTTTGAAAATAAAATAATTAAATATATATAGTATATGGTCAAAATAAAGAGTCAAAGCCCCCATAATTGTCTCCCACGGTCAAACCCCATTTCCGCCTCCATTAGAAACGAATGGCCCCGTCCTTCCCATTTTCTTTCGATCAGATCTTCCAATCCGTTCAATGAATTTCGAAATCTCCAAAAGGAAATCGAAGAGCTTCTTCAACTCTACTGATTCAACGGTCATGATCATCTTTAGTGGCATGGGTTTCTCGGAATTCGTTCTCAAAGCCACTTCGTTCATGCACGATTTTAGGGGTGCGGAGGGCATCAGATATCGAGCCTTTCGAGGCGTGGGTGGCGCACCTGAACCCCATCAACGAGGCACCCTCAGATCATGTTCTAGACCCCTGTGGCATCTTGCGTTTTGGTGAAGGATTAAGGAGCAATGGGTTTTGTTCGTCGCTGATGTTTTAAGGGGTCAAGGAAAATGATGTAAGGGGGAGTTTAATTATTAATTAAGTAATTAATTAGCCATATTAATTTTAATTTGTGTAATTAAGGTTTAAACAAACATATCTCTCTTATACGAAGTCGTAATGGGATGATTCAAGTTGCTTTGGAATCGCAACGACAAGCACTTCAACATGGAACTAACTAGAACATATTTGGAGCAAGTGACGGTTTTTGGTTAAATTAAACGCCCTGTTTAATTTAATCAGAATTACCGTTTAATAACGATTTCTATCCGATCAAAGTGAGAACTCCTTCTCACTCTAATTACTTTACAGTCAAATATATATTAGAATGCAGATGGTGCTTAGCAGCACCCGACACCATTGATTGTACAAACCATGATTGTTTGTTTGAATTGAATGGACTTTATTGTGTTTGTTGATTATATTGTATGGAATAAAATATTTGAATGATAAAAATATCATTTTTATTGTATGAATAAAATATATAAAATATTCATGTATGGACTAAAATATTTGAACAATAAAAATATCATTTTTGTTGTATGAATAAAGTATATAAAATATTCATGCATGGAATAAAATATTTGAACCATAAAAATATCATTTTTATTGTATGAATAAAATATATAAGATATTCATGTATAGAATAAAAGATTTGAACAATAAAAATATAATTTTTATTGAATATATGAACCATATAAAATGGTCATGTGTTGAAAATAAATATTCATTTACAAATCGGATGATTTATTTATGTACATGCATTTAACCGATAATGATTAGGACGTTAAATTTTACACATCGCCCAACTGCACAAATAATGTTCAATATGTATTGTTTGAAAACCCCACACGGGTATTGGGATGTTATTTGACACATACTTATCCCAATATTTAGTTGTATGTCAATCGATGGGTTGACAGGCTGTGATGAGCGTTAATTATTTATTTTAACGCTTATACAGTTGTAAATTGCACTCTGGATGATGGTTGACAGTGTATGATTATTGTTGTGTACACATGTGTATAAAATCCATATAAATAAATTTGTATGGATATTGATTGGGTCTGACTCTAATTCAGAAAGAAAAGAATATTTTAAAATAACAAATAAAGAATATTTTAAAATAACAAATATTTAAAAAAAATATTCTGTAAAGGATTAAAATATGATTTTGATGTCCGATTTGGGATGGATACGAAAATATCTAAATATATGAAGCCATGTTAATTAGATTAACGCCATTTTGACATGAACGATATTTATATCGATTTTGTTTATTTTAAAAATGAATATCGAAAAGGAAATGTTTTCAAAATCTGATATTTTAAAAATATTGTCAGTTATATATAATAATGATAAGAAAATTTCAATTTTGATTTAAAATTGAAAATGAAGTTGGAATCGTTTTAAAACGAATTTATAAACGATGTATAAAATACGTTTGAAATGGAAATCGACGAAACATATATAATATATATATATATATATATATATATATATATATATATATATTTAATGCCCTGAATAGAACGCGCCACGCCGCGATAGTTCTCGAATTTCGACCATATATTGACTTCGAATTGACATTACAGGAGATCCGACCATCGGATTCTCTTAAAATCGGAACCTTTGGGTTCGTATCGAAAAGAGTTTTCCAACAAATATAAGAGATTTGAAATTTAATGGTTGGATTCGGAATTATGTTCAACTCAAATATGGAAAAGGTTGTTGTAAGTGTAGTTCGATGACCGTTTATGGAAATCAACTGAAAGGGCCTTAATATAATTATTAAAAATATTGATAATTTGTGTAAAACCATAATAAATAATTTGGAAAGAATTGGGATGAAAAATTGCATATTTTAAAAGATAAAAATATATTTTTATCGAAATGAACTAGTTATTAACTAGAATTAATATCCAAATATTTTTAAATAAAAAATTGGATTGAGAAAGTGGTTTTAAAATAACCAGGATTTTTCCAATAAATAAATTGGAATGGTTTGGAATGGAAATAATCTTCGGAATATTTCAGTACTGGATTCGCTGATTATACGGATATCGTTGAGGAATTTGGAAGGTATATTTATCGTTATTCCAAATACGTTATTTGTTGATTTCAGAATTTGATATTGAATATAAGCAGATATTATTTTCTATTCAGAGCCATGTATTTAATATCAAATTGGATTTTGGGTTTGTCATTAATAATGTCTTTATTAACACTATTCTTAAACCCAGTTGAGAAAAGATTAAATCTTTTAATTAAGATTTAATGAATTTAACCAATTAATTAATATTTAATTGGAATTGAATTGAAATTGGATTTTGCGATTTGTCGTGAATGGTGTCTTCCAAAACACTGTTCTTAAACCCCGTGTGAAAAGAATAAATCTTTTAATTAAGATTATTAGAGTTTCCAGTTAATTAGCATTTAGTTGGAATAAAATGGAATGTGAATCGGGTTTATTGTGAACTGTGTTTTTAATGACATTCGTTCTTTA
Organism: Allium sativum; assembly: GCA_030737875.1. NCBI lineage: Eukaryota > Viridiplantae > Streptophyta > Magnoliopsida > Asparagales > Amaryllidaceae > Allium > Allium sativum. The sequence continues at coordinate 349,178,570 of CM060922.1, read as the reverse complement.
ACCCGATCTACAGTAAAATGTGATTTGTAACATATAACTCTTTTATTAAGATTTAATGGAATTTTCCAAAGAAAAGTTTTCCAATTTAACAAAATAAATTGGAATGGAAAGGAATTCGATTTGGTAATAATCGAAGTGAACTTCTGAGGAGGAAGACTGTTAATATATGTGGAATTTAAAAGGCTTTGTCGTTTTTCCAGGTATATTAATAGTCGGATACGGAAATTGAAATCGATTATATATTGATTTGTTTTCTGTGAAGATTCCATAATTAATGGAAGATGATTTTGGGTTTATCGTGAAATGTGTTTTAAATAACATTGGTTCTTTAACTCAGTTAAAGACAGGATTTATTTCCTGAATTTGAATAATCATTATATAATGATTTTTGGTGATTAAAACTAAGTAGAGTTTTAATGAATCTTTAATTAGATTGAAAAGAGAATATGATAAATTAAAATTATCAAATTCGGTAAATGATCGAGAATGAAGTATCACTAGTTGTGCTCCAAGCGATAGTTAAATTTTTAATTAGATTTGAACGTGAAATGGTAATTAATTTTACAGATAACACCATGGTGTTAGATATGAAGTATTACCAGCTTTGCTTCATGGGATGAATAGGTTGGGATCTAGAAATATAATAAATGATTACTCTGGTAAGGTTCGCTAATCCCGACTAGTTTGGATAAACCATAATTTGGTTTGAATTGATATCCAGTGGAAGATTAAAGAATAAATTTAAAGAATTTATCTTTGATAAAAATAATGGGAACCTTTCCCAAAGGATATGAATATTTAAATAAAAGAATATTCATAATTGGAATGAGGCGTATGTTGTGTTTTTATAGCACTTGTTTATAAGATTTGCGAGTTAATCAGAAAGATAGGTTATATCCTATTCTGAATAACTGAATCGACGATAAGTCGACGATGAAGACGGTGGTTGAAGACCGGAGGTCTTCACATCGTTTGTATGATTATTGATGTCTTGATTGGGTTGTACACCTAAGATGAGGTAATAAGTGGTGATCGTCAAGACGTACTTAGAGATCGACCGGATATGCAAGGACCTCTCTTCTGTATTGGACATATGGGTCGAGAAATAAGGTGCCTCCGGTTTCGTTCAGACCCAGAACAAACTTGTAAATGGATGTGTGTCTGACATTGGATTTTATTCTGTGTTGATTGATCTCTATTAAATATATATCTGTTTGGTGGCGGAGAATTTATTCTCTTGCTTAACACCCATATCTGAGACATACGAGCTCAGAGGTTAAATATCGATAGAGATCAGTCACATGGCGTGAATTGCCTGTGTGGCATGCTGTGATGCAAATGATCAAGGCTTCTGTTGAAAAGCAGAGCCTTGTGGTTGACGATCAAAGCACGACTTTAATATAGCTTAGCTTTGTGTATAGCATTAATTCGCGAGCCTCACACCCCGGTGTGAACCAGAAATGGGAGAGGACTTCAGGGAGGACATGCATTTCTTTCTAGCTAGGAGTGGTGTCATGGTATGGAGCCCAGACATTTTACTTATATGGATGATGGGTTGCAAGGCGCCTCATATATATCGGTCACTATGGGGCCGATGGATGGTTTGGTCAATATACTAACCATTTTTATGCCCCATAGGGCGGGAAAACGCATTGTTCAGGCATTTTAATCCACTTCGTGTGGACCGGCCCTGATGATCCAAAGTGCAGTTGCGGCTGACCATAAGGCTCGGGCTAGACAGTCTCGAAGTGGTAAGGACGATCCCTTGCCTTCGTTCACAGACGAAAATCCAATTTCCAATACGTGACAATTCGGTTTTGATTGTAGAGCCAAGTATGGCGACATGATATATGGTACTCATGCCATCTTTGATTGATACATTTATATTTGAAGTTGTTTTGACACTATATACACTTATAATAGTATCAAATGATTTGTTTTAAACGTACCAAGCTTGTTTGGCTATTATAAGGGAAAACCCTATCCTCCGGCTTGCGTTGCATTATATGATGAGACCTGGGTCTTATAATAGCTTCATTTTTTCCAAAAATCATTGCGCTGTTTACTCTATGCATTGGTAATCTTGGGAGAAAACTCATTCCGTGTTATACGGCATGGTTCCTTGATTTACCTTATTTCTAAAGTAAAGTTTTAAATAACTGTTTTAGTTCTCACACCAGTCACATGACTGACTTGGAGTTTATTGTTTTAACCTAAACTCTGGGTGCCCCTATTTTCTACATGGGCAGCTAGTAGTTGGGTTTTGTAGATATTATATTCACAGGATCATGGATTTACAGCTGGAACTATACTCGGAAAGCTCTATATCTGTGTATTTCTTTCAGTTGTGTTATATATTATTTTCCGCTACTATGTAATGTATTTTTATCTCTGATATTTTTCCTGATGTATATTATTTATTCATACTCTGGAATATTCTTGTACTCTGATGTAATTGTTGTAATAAGCAACGAAATGTTCTTCTGTTTGTGTTCTGATTTGTCGTGTTCTTAACTCAATCCGCACTTTCCCATAAGGGCGAGTTTGGGTCGTTTCATCGTGGTATCAGAGCTTTGGTTTTACAGAGCTCAAGAACAAGGCCTATTAGAACCAAACGAAAGAATTCATCAGAGAATGGATTAGTAGTATCCAATGAGAATGACTCGTTAGAGATGGGATCAGTAGTATCCTAGAATGAGTTAGAAGAGTATTATTTATAACAACAAATTTTGTTTCGAAAATTTAAACCATATTATACGTATTTGAATATTTATTTTATATTGAATTTGGACAATCGAGTATATAAAGATTTTGCATATACGCCTTGCAAACGTATATTCGAAGTTTTAATATACTGGATAGATATAGAATCACACTCTAGTCGTCCGGAGATGATTCTGATGATCAGTCGACCATCATCAGCATTTACGTTCGAGTTTCAAAAGTGGGATGTCTATATATTTTCAATTGACTGGTGTGAGAACCAAAACTAGATAGGGTTATTTTTTGTGAATTGGCATCAAAAATACGATTTTGTATATATATATATATATATATAAGTTATGTGCTTGAAACGATAATCAACTAATTGATTGCTGATTGCGTTGTTTGATTAATTAAAATTTTGAACCATTAAGCTAAATTGAATCAAATATTGAACTGACTTGAAAATTTGTTGAAATTGCATGCATATACATGTATATACATTGAACAGGTCATAGCAAGGAGGCTAAAGAAGAGGAATAAAATTGCATGCCCGACAAATAGATACATGTTTACTATTTTATTGGGTTTGGATGATTTTATGAGCCGATTGGCGAGCCGCTTGGCTTTTTCTTTTTGGATGATGAGGGCCGTGCGTGGCTAGTTGCGGTTTTAAATGTCTCCTAGTACAAAGGAGGTTATGGCGAATTTTTTTGAAAATTTAGGGTGTTAGCCAAATTTTGAAGAATTTGAAAATTCTTAGAAACTGAAAAGTTGAAGAATGAAAGTTGAATTGGTTTGTTAAACAACTTTCAGCTCCGTTCCTTTTCGAGGACGAAAAGATTTTAAGTGGAGGAGATTGTAACAATCTGGATAATCAGAACCAATTTAAAATTTTTATTTTGGCAGTTTTAATGAATTTTGAATATTTAAAATGAATTATTTTAAAAAATAACGACTAAAATTTATTTAAATCGAAGTTAGAACGAATAAATTTATTTTAATTATAAAATGAGCCTGAAATGGCGTGGTAGTTTGAAAATTCGATTTCAAATTTTAAATGAAAGTACATGATTCAAAAAAATTGTATTTTAGTAAAACCAGAAATATTTGAATCTGTTGAATAATATCTATCCAGCGAATGTGAAAAATCCATATTTCATAACGAGAATAAAAAGTTTTGCCTAGTTGAAAATTCAAAACAGTCGCTATGGAATTTTATATAAAATATAGCCCTTAAAAATAGTCATTTTGCAAATGACCTCCGTTTTCGACGAAATCACTTTGGTTGGATCCGGAATGTCAAATTATTGCTAGATTCCAATTTTCATAATTTTTGGAATTAATATGTGAGCGTAGTAAATTTAAATGTGTTTGGTAATTTAAATTTGAATTGGAACGATCAGAAAGTGGCCTTTTTTCAAACGGTCTCCAAATTCGATGAAATTAGTTTTGTTAGGATCGTATCATCAAAAGATAGATATAATCATTTTTCTGGAATTTTCTGAATCAGTATGTGGCCCCGGTAAATTAAAATGTATGCATAAATTCAATTTAAATTGATTTATATTTTAATTTTGATAAAAACTAATTCAAACAGTCGAGTTGGCCTACGAAACATATTCCATTATGTCTGGAATGGGGGTATTTAGCTAGGGACGAATTTGGAGTTCTTATCGATAAAGGGGTATTTTTGAAAATAAAATAACAAAATATATATAATATATGGTCAAAATAAAGAGTCAAAGCCCTCATAATTGTCTCCCACGGTCAAACCCAATTTCCGCTTCCATCAGAAACGAATGGCCCTGTCGCTTCCATTTTCTTTCGATCAGATCTTCCAATCCGTTCAATGGATTTCAAAATCTCCAAAAGGAAATCGAAGAGCTTCTTCAGCTCTATTGATTCAACGGCCATGATCATCTTTAGTGGTGTGGGTTTCTCGGATTTCATGCTCAAATCCACTTCGTTCATGCACGATTTTAGGGGTGCTAAGGGCATCGGATTTTTAGCCTTTCTAGGATGGGTGGCGCACCTGAACCCCGCCGACGAGGCACCATCAGATCATGTTCTAGACCCTTGTGGCGTCGTGCGTTTTGGTGAAGGATTAAGGAGCGATGGGTTTTGTTCGTCGCTGATGTTTTAAGGGGTGAAGGAAAACGATGTAAAGGGGAGTTTAATTATTAATTAAGAAATTAATTAGCCATATTAATTTTTATTTGTGTAATTAAGGTTTAAACCAACATATCTCTCTCATACGAAGTCGGAATGGGATGATTCAAGTTGCGTTGGATTCGCAACGACAAGCACTTCAACAGAACTGACCGGAACAAATTTGGAGCAAGTGACAATTTTTGGTTAAATTAAACGCCCTGTTTAATTTAATCAGTATTATCGTTTAATAACGATTTCTATTCGATCAAAGTGAGAACTCCTTCTCACTCTAATTACTTTACAGTCAAATATAAGTTGCGTTGGATTCGCAACGACAAGCACTTCAACAGAACTGACCGGAACAGATTTGGAGCAAGTGACAGTTTTTGGTTAAATTAAACGCCCTGTTTAATTTAATCAGTATTATCGTTTAATAACGATTTCTATCCGATCAAAGTGAGAACTCCTTCTCACTCTAATTACTTTACAGTCAAATATATATTAGGATGCAAACGGTGCTCAGCAGCACCCGACACCATTGATTGTACAAACCATGATTGTTTGTTTGAATTGAATGGACTGTATTGTGTTTGTTGATTATATTGTATGGAATAAAATATTTGAACAATTAAAATATCATTTTTATTGTATGAATAAAATATATAAAATATTCATGTATGGAATGAAATATTTGAACAATAAAAGTATCATTTTTATTGCATGAATAAAATATATAAAATATTCATGTATGGAATAAAATATTTGAACAATAAAAATATAATTTTTATTGAATACATGAACCATATAAAATGGTCATGTGTTGAAAATAAATATTCACTTACAAATCAGACGATTTGTTTATGTACACCCATTTAACCGATATTGATTGGGACGATAAATTTTACACATCGCCCAACTGCACTAATGTTCAGTATGTGTTGTTTAAAAACCCCACACAGGTATTGGGATGTTATTTGACACACACTAATCACAATATTTAGTTGTATGTCAGCCGATGGGTTGACAGACTGTGATGAGCGTTAATTATTTATTTTTAATGCCTATATAGTTGTAAATTCCACTCTGGATGATGGTTGACTATGCATGATTATTGTTGTGTACACGTGTGTATAAAATCCATATAAATAAAATTGTATGGATATTGATTGGGTCTGATTCCAATTCAGAAAGAAAAGAATATTTTAAAATAACGAACAAAGAATATATTAAAATAAAGAATATTTTAAAATAATTAACATTTTAAAATGATATTTTATAAAGGATTAAAATATGATTTTGAGATCCGATTTGGGATGGACACGAAAATATTTAATATATGAAGTCGTGTTAATTAGATTAACATCACTTTGACATGAACGATATTTATATCAATTTATTCATTTTTAGAATGAATATCGAAAAGGAAATGATTTCAAAATCTGATATTTTGAAAATATTATCTGTTATATATAATAATGATAAGGAAAATTCAATTTTGATTTAAAATTGGAAATTAAGTTGGAATCGTTTTAAAACGAATTTATAAACGATTTATAAAATACGTTTTAAATGGAAATCGATGAAATATATAATATATATATATATATATATATATATATATTTAATGGCCTGAATAGAACGCGCCGCGCAGCGGTAGTTCGTGAATTTTGACCACTGACTTCGAATTGACATTATGGGAGACCCGACCGTCGGATTCTCTTAAAACTGGAACCGCTGGGTTCGTATTAAAAAGAGCTTTCCAACGAATATAAGAGATTTGAAATCTAATGGTTGAATTTGGAATTATGTCCAAATCAAATTTGGAAAAGGTCGTTGTAAGTGCAGTTCGATGACCGTTTATGGAAGACTGAAAGGGCCTTAATAAAATTATTAAAAATATTGATAACTTGTGTAAAATCACAATAAATTATTTGGAAAGAATTGGGATGAAAAATTCCATACTTTAAAAGATAATTTTTATTATCAAAATGAACTAGTTATTAACTAGAATTTAAATCCAATTATTTTGAAATAAATAAACTGGATTGAGAAAATGGTTTTAAAATAACCAGAATTTTTCCAATAAATAAATTGGAATGGTTTGGATTGGAAATAATCTTCGGAATATTTCGGTATTGGATTCCGTGATTATACGGATATCTTTGAGTAATTTGGAAGATATATTTATCGTTATTCCGAATACGATATTTGTTGATTTCAGAATCTGATATTGAATATAAGCCGATATTATTTTCTATTCAAAGCCTTGTATTTAATATCAAATTGGATTTTGGGTTTGTCGTGAATGGTGTCTTTATTAACATTATTCTTAAACCCAGTTGAGAAAAGAATAATTTTTTTAATTAAGATTTAATGAAGTTTACCAATTAGTTAATATTTAATTGGAATTGAATTGAAATTGGATTTTTGGGGTTTATCGTGAATGGTGTCTTCAAAAACATTGTTTTTAAACCCCATATTAAAAGAATAAATCTTTTAATTAAGATTATTAGAGATTCTAGTTGATTAACATTTAATTGGAATAAAACGGAATGTGAATCGGGTTTATTGTGAACTATGTTTTTAACGGCATTCGTTCTTTAACCCGATCTACAGTAAAATGTGATTTGGAATATAATCTTTTATTAAGATTTAATGGAATTCCAAAGAAAAGTTTTCCAATTTAATAAAATAAATTGGAATGGAACGGAATTCGATTTGGTAATAATCGAAGTGAACTTCTGTGGAGGAAGACTGCTAATATATATGGAATTTAAAAGGCTTTGTCATTATTTCATGTATATTATTAGTCGGATACGGAAATTGATATCGATTATATATTGATTTGTTTTCCATGAAGATTCCATAATTAATGGAAGGTGATTTTGGATTTATCGTGAACTGTGTTTTAAATGACATTGGTTCTTTAACCTAGTTATAGACAGGATTTACTTCCTGAATTTGAATAATCATTATATAATGATTTTTGGGGATTAAAACTAAGTAGAGTTGTAATGCATCTTTAATTAGATTGAAAAGAGAATATGTTAAATTAAAATTATCAAATTCGGTAAATGATCGAGAATGGAGTATCACCCAGTTTTGCTCCAAGAGATAGTTAAATCTTTAATTAGATTTGAACGTGAAATGGTAATTAATTTACTGATAACACCATGGTGTTAGATATGAAGTATTACCAGTTTTGCTTCATAGGATGAATAGGTTGGGATTAGGAAATATAATGAACGATTATTCCGGTAAGCTTAGCTAATCCCGACTAGTTTGTGTAGAAAACGGATTAAGCTCTGATACCAATTTGTTTAATCGAAGAAGAGGAGAAAAACAATATTAATTTTTTTTCTTTGCTGAATTTCTTTCTTTCTTTATTGCTTTCACTTTCTCTCTCTCTCTTTTCTTTCCTCTCTTTTCTTTCTTTTTTTTCTCTCTTTCACTTTCACTCTTACATTCTTAACCAAATGACAATAGGCTTTATATAGATAGCCTTACATGACCCTTCAACTTAAGAGACACACCAATTCACAATAGACACCACATTAAACTAAGAGACACATACTTATTTAATAGACACACTAACTTCCATAAGACTCTTGACATAAAGACACTTAGACTAACGAACCGACACTTACTTAATACTAGACACATTGACTCATAAAAAACATGACTCTTTATTTTTTTCTCACTCCCAATAGCAATTAAAGTTTACCCAACAAAACTCCCCAGTAAACTTAATTGCTTTATTCATCCAAGGGGTTTTGTATACGTCACCGACGAAATCAGCATACGGAGGCGTTTCCTCCTTAGCAGCACCTTTTTCAACATACTCCATTCTTCCAATGTAGTTACACAAATGCACCTCAGCTGCCAGCTAGCCAACATTGATTTGAACAAGTTGACTGCGTCCATACTTCCCTTAGTCCTTCCTGTTCCAAGCACCAAATGTATCTCGTCAATGAACAATACCACTTCCACAGCTGAATCCTCCACTTCTTTTAGCATAAACTTCGGCCTCTCCTCAAATTCTCTTATATATTTCACACCAACCACCAATGCTCGTTGCTTCTCTTCCTTCGACTTCTGAAGTTCTATCTCCTCTTGCGACCTTTTACAAGCATCATCATATTGCAGTTTCAAAGATTTGATTAGAATCTCATGCTTTCTCCTCAACAATGAAGGTTTCTCTCTCATCTCATTTTCAGCATGAAGCTCCAATCGCTGCATCTCTTCTTTGTGATGAGCTCGAAATCTTGCCTCATTATGTTCATAATCTTTTTGACCTTTGCTGAGCATTGCAACATGCTCCTCGTTATCACCTTCTTTGGATTCTGGAACCACAATTTTAGCTTTTATAGCTCTCTCTTTTTCATCGAACTTTTTCTCACCTTCTACTTCCAACATTTCAGCTTCAGCATCGCTCTCGTCAACCTTTTGTGTTTCACTGTTGTCCTCCTCAACCTCTTTTTTATCTCTCTCTCTTGCTTCTGAGGCAGCACTCTTACTTGCTTTTGGCTTTTCTTTTGCTTTTTCTTTAACAGCTTTCTCTCTCATCTGCTCCTCTTCTTTTCTCGCCTTCTCTTCCCTTTCTTCTACTTCAGGTTCTTCGTCTTTAGCAGTTTTCTTTCCCATTAGCTCCTCTTTGAATCTTTCGATCCCTTCCTCATCATCTTCATCAACTTCCTCTTCAACTTCTCCTTTGTAATCTTTTGCATACACTTCTTTCAGCAAATTCCATGAATCTTTTGTTGTTTTTTCTCCATTAATAATGACACCATGCTTCTTTGTCGACGTTCTCACTTAGCACCATAAGAGCTTGAAGATCTTTCCTTTTCAAACTAGTAAAAGTTTCACTCTCTTTCTTCGTCATGTTTTTAACGTTTTTGGCCACTCATAGCCACTCTTAACAATCTCCCATAAACCTTTGGAGATTAACACTTCTTTCTTTCTGCTACTCCATTTTTCAAAGTTTTATTTTGTGAGAACGAACGATGAAAAGAATAAAAACACCATAGTTTCAACCTCACTTTGATACCAAATTGTAGTAAACGGATTAAGCTCTGATACCAATTTGTTTAATCGAAGAAGAGGAGAAAAACAATATTATTATTTTTTCTTTGCTGAATTTCTTTCTTTCTTTATTGCTTTCACTTTCTCTCTTTCTCTTTTCTTTCCTCTCTTTTTTTTCTCTCTTTCACTTTCACTCTTACATTCTTAACCAAATGAAAATAGGCTTTATATAGATAGCCTTACATGACTCTTCAACTTAAGAGACACACCAATTCACAATAGACACCACATTAAACTAAGAGACACATACTTATTTAATAGACACACTAACTTCCATAAGACTCTTGACATAAAGACACTTAGACTTACGAACCGACACTTACTTAATACTAGACACATTGACTCATAAAAAGACATGACTCTTTATTTTTTTTTCTCATTCCCAATAGCAATTAAAATTTACCCAACAATTTGGATAAGCCTTAATTTAGTTTGAATTGATATCCAATGGAAGATTAAAGAATAAATTTAAAGAATTTATCTTTGATAAAATTAATGGGAACCTTTCCCAAAGGATATGAATATTTAAATAAAAGAATATTCAGAATTGGAATGTGGTGTATGTTGTGTGTTTATAGCACTTGTTTTAAGATAGGCGAGTTTTTCAGAAAGACCAGGTTTATTCCATTATGAATAACTAAATCGACGATAAGTTGACGATGAAGACGGTGGTTGAAGACCGGAGGTCTTCACATTGTTTGGATGATTACAGATGTCTTGATTGGGCTGTACACCCAAGACGAGGTAATAAGTGTGATCGTCCAGACGTACTTGGAAATCGACCGGATATGCGAGGACATTCTCCTGTATTGGACATATGGGACGAGGAATAAGGTGCCTCCGGTTTCGTTCAGACCCGAAACGAACTTGTAAATGGATGTGTGTCTGACATTAAATATATATCTGTTTGGTGGAGGAGAACTTATTCTCTTGCTTAACACCATTCTCTGAGACGTTCGAGCTCAGAGGTTATATATCGATAAACATCAGTCGCATGGCGTGAATTACATGTATGGCATGCTGAGATGCAAATGATCAAGGCTTCTGTTGAAAAGCAAAGTCTTGTGGTTGATGATCAAAGCATGGCCTTAATATAGCATAACTTTGTGCATAGCGTTAATTCGCGAGCCTCACACCCCGGTGTGAACCAGAAATGGACGAGGACTTCAGGGAGGACATGCGTTTCTTTCTAGCCAGGAGTGATGTCATGGTATGGAGCCCAGACATTTTGCTTATCCGGACGATGGATAGCGAGGCTCCTCGGATATATCGGCCACTACGTGGCCGATGGATGGTTTGGTCGATATACTGACCAGTTTCATGCCCCATAGGGCGGGGAAACACATTGTTCAGGTATTTTAATCCAATTCGTGTAGACCGACCCCCGATGATCCAATGTGCAGTTGCGGCTAACTCTTAGGCTCGGGCTAGGCAGTCTCGAAGTGGTAAGGATGATCCCTTGCCTTGGTTCATAGACGGAAATCCAATTTCCAATACGTAACAATTCGATTTTGATTGTAGAGCCTAGTATGGCGACATGATATATCGTACTCATGTCGTCTATGATTGATACATTTATATTTGAAGTTGTTTTGACACTATACACTTATAATAGTATCAAATGATTTGTTTTAAACGTACCAAGCATGTTTGGCTATTATAAGGGAAACTCGTATCCTCCGGCTTGTGTTGCATTATGTGATGGGACCTTGGCCTTATAATAGCTTCATTTTTTCTAAAAAGCATTGCGTTGTTTACTCTATGCATTTGTATTCTTGTGAGGAAATCCGTTCCGTGTTATACGGCGTGGTCCCTTGATTTACCTTATTTCTAAAGTAAAGTTTTAAATAATTGTTTTAGTTCTCACACCAGTCACATGACTAACCTGAAGTTTATTGTTTTAACCTAAACTCTGGGTTCCCCTATTTTCCGCACGGGCAGCTAGTAGTTGGGTTTTGCAGATATTATATTCACAGGATCGTGGATTTACAGCTGGAACTATACTCTGAAAGCTCTGTATCCGTGTATTTTCTTTTAGTTGTGTTATGTATTATTTTTCGCTGCTATGTAATGTATTTTAATCTCTGATATTTTTCCTGATGTATATTATTTATTCATATTCTGGAATATTCTTTTACTCTGATGTAATTGTTGTAATAAGCAATGAAATGTTCTTCTATTTGCATTCTGATTTGTCGTGTTATCAACTCAATCCGGGCTTTCCCGTAAGGGCGAGTTTGGGTCGTTTCACTGTAGAACTGATTACATCCACAATGCTGCGGTTATAGTAAAAGGGCTAATTGAATTTAATAAATATGCAAAGGACAAGACCACTAGATTCAGATTTTTGCGAACAGAGAAGGAGGGTGACCAAGTGAATTCAAACAAAACAAGTGAAACTGTCAGGTTACCGAAAATGGTCAATCATAATGAACAACCACTATCCAAATATGTGCACACCAGTGACAATACACATCTTACTATTTACTTTAGCTTCCTACTAAAATTATATCACTTGAAATTAGACTAATCGTGAGTATAACTCACCTTGAAACAACAGCAAAGACGCGGCAACGGATGAAGTGTTGGAATCCATCGGAAAGGCAGCGTCTTGCGGTCTTCAACGATGGTAGTCATCGCTGGTTACAGCAAGTAAAACTCTAAAGCGAAAAGGTCAAGAAGCGGTGGGAAAAGAAGCACGATTTGGGGGAAATTCGAATTTGGGTGACTGCCATTTATTTTGTTGGTGGGAGGGAACAATAATGATTGATTTGTATAGAAGAGGGGTTTCGATTCCGGAGGAAACCATTAAAATAAAAGAAAGGGGAAACGATTGTGAGAAATGATTTCGGCTAAAGGCCGAATTTTCTTTATGGATTTGGAGAAAGAAAAATCATGGTGGCCATTAAATTAAATAGAGGAAGAAATGGTTTTGCTGTAGCAAAATGGGAATGGGGAATGTGATTTATAGAAGAAAAATTAGAGGATAAAATCGACGTAAAATCATTAGGTTTCAGGATCTGTGTGTTTCAGTATATAGGTCTGCGCTACTTTTTCTAAGGTAGGTGGTAACTGTTTAAATTAAATATTATATTCTATTGTAAATACCGCGAACCGATCTAAATACGTATCGCCAACACAGTCTCTAAATGCTATAAAAATTATATGCATCTCCTCGTCTTCGCATTCTGAATCCAATAAAATTATCCTCCTTGTAATCTGACTCTGTCTGTTTACAATATTATTTTGAATTTCAAATTATTTACCGGTTCACTGATTTTTACCTCGTTTGTCCACCGACAACTCCAATTCGATTCCAAATTTAAAACGTAAAATTTTATTTTCTTTATATACACAAAACACACATATCCAAGCCAAATTCCCATATATCTCAACAAATAAAATTTCCAACTCATTTAACGTTTATAACGTGTATTCTTTTTATTTATATTTTCAAATTTCATAATAATATCCAACATAATTCATTTGTATCTCTTAATTTGAATTTCAATTTAAATTCAATTAGCAACCAATTTATTCTCGATTAGTTATAAATAAATAATTGATGCAGATTAACCATTCTGAATTTAATATTGAATTTAATTCTTATTTAAACCAATAAATTTTAAATTTATTAAATCTCTAAACCAAATATCCAATATAAAATTGATTATTAATCGTTTAATCTCTAATTAATCTCATATTCCAATTGTCGAAATTTCTGAGGCGTTACATAAAAGGTAGTGCTTCCACATTATTAAGGCAAACACCACAGCTGTGAGTTCCAAGTCATGCACAAGGTACCTCTTCTCATGGTCCTTAAGTTGTGAACTTGCGTAGATAACTACCCTATCCTTTTGCATAAGTACCACTCCTAACGTTGTCCCACAAGCATCAGCATAAACCGTAAACGTTTTCGTACCATTTGGAATAATAAGGATAGGTGCACTCGTAAGAGATTCCTTTAACCTTTCAAAAGCACTACTACACTTTTCACTCCAAATGAACTCAAGATTTTTCTTCGTCAATCGGGTTAGAGAGGCCGCAATTCTTGCAAAGTCCTTAATAAATTTCATATACTATGCAACTAATACTAGAAAACTTCTAACATCTGCTGCATTTTGGGGTATCCTTCATCCATTGAAGGACTCTAACTTTATTGGGATCTACGGCCAATCCTTTCCCCGAAACTATATGTCCAAGAAATTTGACTTCCTTTCCCCAAAACTAACATTTCATAAGCTTATCCTTGAGTTGATTTTCCCTAAAAATTAAATGATCCACATGCTCCTTAAATTCCTTGGAAAATGTGAGAATGTCATCCATGAATATCATAACTATCTTGTTGAGGATGTCCCTATATATTTTAGTCATTAGATCTACGAAGAAAGCATGGGCATTCGTCAAACCGAAGGGCATTACTTCCCACTCAGATAATCCATTAGGTATCCTAAATTCCATCTTAGGTTTACTCTCCTCGGAAATTCTTGATTAATGGAATCCTATCTCAAGATCTAGCTGAAAAAAGATTTGGGCACCCCCTAAATGGTCGAATAGGTCATCTATCCTGAGTAGATAGTACATATTCTTCTTAGTTAGTTTGTTGAGTTTCCTATAATCCACACACAATCTTAATGATCCATCGGCTTTGGTGGAAAATTCTGTTGGAGCTCCCCATTCTGAAGTACTCCTTCGGATGAATCCCTTTTTTGTAACTCAGAAATCTGTTAGTCCAATTCTATCCTCTCCTTAGGAGCTGTAACACCCCGTAATTCTGTAACACTAGGATTCACAAATCAAGGCAGAATTAAATTTTAAAATCAAAATCAAGGGAAACGGGTTGCGCCATTGCGTTCGTCTCGAAATTCTGCTTGGAAATGAGTCCGAGTTTGCGAGAATCGGAGTCCGTATGAGGGAGATATGACCCTCCGAAGTTTCAGGAATTTTCAGAACAGAAAACAGCTCGAAATTCGAATTCGAAATTCGAATTCAAACCCAGAAGCGGGCTGGGCGGGAAAATTCCCGCCCAGGACCCAGGTAGACTGGGGAGTCGACTAGGTAGTCGCCCCCCCCCCTCCCGGACCAGGTCGACTGCCCAGTCGACCTGGGTGCAAAACCCACTTTTGGGCCTGGGTGCATTCTGATGTACGTGGTCTCGTTTTCTGCCTAGGTTCGTCCGCCGAATCCTATATAAACAGCCTCCTAGCCTCCTCCTCTCTACACCATTTCATTCTATCCTTATGCTGCCTCTGAGAAAATGTATAAATAAATAAAATAAAATATAAAATAAATCAAGACGAGGAAATGCTGCTCAAGACTTTCAAGAGGGGATTCAAAACAAGCTAGGATTCAAGTGAAGATTCAAACGACTTCAACGACTGTTTTTCTACGAATCTAATCTAATCTCTGTAAGTCGGTTACTTTTTAGATTTGAACGTTTTCTCTATTCATGACATGAAATTAAAGGAATAAAAGAATATGCCAAATCTTTCTATTCGAATCAGTGCTTATATCTTTGGACCTAATTAAGAACTGTTATGATTCGAGGACCAATAGGACTGTGACTATGAAACTATGGACCTTAAAACCATATGCCTCTTTGACTATGAACATTGCCTATGACTATGATCACTACCTATGACTGTGACTCATGACTATGAGAATTATTTCCTTGACTATGAACACAAGCCTATGCCTTTGATTAGGAAACATAAACTATTGCCTATGACATAACGAGGACAACTGTTATTAAACGCCTATGATTCATGACTAGAAAAGTGTTGCTTAAGTTTTGTGACTGTGAAATTGGGTCTAAACCTGATTATCTATTCTGTCTATTCTTGGTTTTCTTTGGTTTTAGATCTTGGGAATTTACCTATTAAGTTAGGTCTACCCATGTTCTTGAACCTACGTCGTTATTCAACCCTTTTTATGTCATAAGATTTTCAGACCTATAGGCCTTCGATGTTTTAGATCAATTTCAGTGTAATTCGTTAGGTCTGTAATTAGTAAATTATCATTTTATGCCAGTTATTATGTCTAACTTTTTCATAGCATCTTTGGTTTATTCCCTATTTTCTACGAATCTAGATTTATCTATAATCTAGATTGAATCACGATTATGCGAACGATGGGAATACGATTTGGACAAAATATGAAATTTACTAAAAACGTAGTTATAAACTTGGAAATTGGCATAAATTGGGAACATATATTATGGCATGTTTATAAAAATGCAAATTGGATAAATTTGACATGAATTATAGGATGTGTAATTTGAATCTAGTATTGACTTGTAAATCTAGCATTTACGTGAACTGTGAACTAGAATAATAAGTCTAGTTTGACATGAACTGCAATTAGAATGTTAAATCAGAATTGGATTAGCTAATTTGGCATAATAAGTATATTGGCATAAATTTGAAATTGGCCATAATTGCGAGTAATTGTCATGTTTGGCAAAAATCATGGTTAGTGACACTTAATTTGGTATAGTTTACATACCAAAAAGCATAAATATGATATAGAGGGGGAAATGGGCCATAAGAATAAATGTTGACAATTTACATTAAAAGAGTAATTAGGAAATAAGTAAATTAGGAATAATTTACTTATAGAATTTGTCCTAAATGAGAAAATGTAAATTTAGACAAATTAAAGGTTTATTAACGACATCTCTTTTAATAATACACCAGAAAGTTCTAGGGTGACAGAGAGGATAGTGTCTAGGCTTGGGTTTGGAAAATACAAGTTTCCTGCTCTCCCTGGCTATCCCTAACTGATCCGACGGATGGGATGGTTACTTTCAAAACCTGATTTGAAAATTAATCAAAACCCTTTTGAACTTAGAAAACACGAATATGCCTAACCCGAGGTTAGACTGAGTTGCGATGTAAACCTGCCTGGAACCAACCGGCACATCCAGTAATCGCAACAATATCTGTCTAATGTGAGTGGTAGCGGCTTTAATTTATTTAGTTAAAGCTAGAACAAGAATGGTAGGATTAAGTTAACTAAGACACTTAACCAATTCAACATGATAACCAAACCGGTGGGTGGGGTTAGGTTCATACTGACACTTAACACAGTTAAGCTAGAATGGGAGGGTTAAGTCCATAGGGATACTTAACCAAGTTAACATCGTAACAAGACAAGATTTGTAGGGGTTAAGTAACTAAGAAAACACTTATCCAAATTAACATGTTAACTAGACTAGAAGGTGGGGTTAAGTAAAGTTAATACACTTAGCCAAATTAACATGTTAACTAGACTAGAGGTTGGGGTTAAGTAAAATTCAATACACTTAGCCAATTTGATATGTTAGCTGGACTAGACCGTAGGGTTAAGTAAACTAGAACACTTAACCATCAGATTGTGATAAAGGAATAGGGTTAAGTCTAAAACATGAAGGGATAATACTTAACCATAAATGAAATGTTAGTTAAAAACAGATGGGCAAGGTTAAGTTAAAAAGGAACACTTAATCAATACAGGATGAATGGGTAGGGTTAAGTAATAAGAAATACTTAACCAATATAACTTGGTTTATGGTAGGGTTAAGTCAACATGAATTACTGATAACACTTAACCAGTTTAACAGGATAAATGAAGAGGGTTAAGTTAGCTTGAATTGACTAATGACACTTAACCAATCCAAATTGACGAGAAAGAGAACTAAGTAGTAAACCTTAGTTAAAAGGAGCTAAGTAGTAAACCTTAGTTAAGAAAACAACGATTCTGGAAACTAAGTGGTAAACCTTAGTTAGCAAAAATAAGTAGTAATTCTTAGTATAACACAGGAAGGAGCGAACGTCCGTCTGATTAAAACGAAGGCTCCAACGAATTGGGTTACGAAGCCTGAGGCTTCGAGGGGACGTGAGGGTACTCTTGGTATCCCTCTGTGAGGCTGCAGATGATCCTTCTGGGCTCACAGAGGTTAAGGTCTGCGGTAGAAGAACCAGGGGTATGCCTTGGTTGCAATATATGGCAACCTAAAGACTAGGATGGACCAGCGTGATTCGGCGAAAAACCGGTAGCCCTGTGATAGCAACTCGTCGTCTACCATCCATCTTCAGTCAATCGAGATACGTGAAGCGGGAAGGCGGAGAACTCCTACGGACCATATACTTGCTATCTGGTTATGGTTGCGGTTGTGAATGGCCATAGATTAGTGGGGCATAGGGGGGCTGCGTATAGTTCTCATTTTTCAAGGCGTGCCTTTCTTTAGTTGAGGGAGGGGTCGAGTGGGACCATAGCCACTGGAAAAACAGACCTTAGCATCTGCATCGGCAGATATCTGAAAGCTCCCGACCGAGTTCCGTGTTTCTAGAGCAGCCCTGCTACGGGACTCGGGTCGCACATTTCAAGACATGTGCATCTAGACAGCGATAAACGATTCGCGACACATACGTGGGGAAAGTCTAGGAACATATACCACTCTAGGTAGTGTGTCCTAGACTAGGGGCATCGTTCGACAGGTAGCGTAATCCCTAGTGAACCTAGGTGGCATAAACCCTGAATCTGTAAAGCATTAGACAAGTCGCGTAAACTCTAGTTGAATCTAGAAAGCACTTGATAGAAAACCCTAGATTAGATCTAGGTAATAAATAATAAATGTATGCCTGAAGGCAATGGAAACTACAGGGATTGGGATCACGTTATCGTTACTAGTTGGGACACTAGTTAGGTGGTGTAGAGATATAGAAACCAGTAGAACAAGGAAATAGCGAAGCGGCGAAAGTATTAGAGCATACCCAGTTTATCTTATCTTAGCATATCTTGTGTTAATCTTGTTTAATCTTGCTGACCCTATCATCATGGTGTTATCTTGTATTCAGTTAATTCATGTCGTTTTGTTTTTCCATGTTCACATGCTAGAAGTAACTGAACTTACTCATGCTTTATGTCTGACTCTGTTTTTCTTTCGTCTTCTTTTCTTCCGTCCCCTCCCCCTCAAGTAGTAAAGGAGGGAATAGTATAGCTCGGGTTAAGTTGGACTGTCACTCTTTCCCAGCTTGAAGATTTGTCGAAGTTTTGCTTGGATTCTCTTTTCAGATGCTATGGCTGGCTCTTGCTACATTAGGGAATATAAATGTATTCTTTTATGCTTCTTTATTTTGTAAGATAGATGATACTCTGATATTGGAAAACAATTGTTGTACAAACTAGCTTATCAATAAAGTAAAGTTTTATTTTCCGCTGTTTAATTTCTGTCTGTCTTGTAATTTATTTGCATCTTTTACCCTAAATACTCCACAGAACTTAGTGCATTCCCTTTGTGAGTGACACTAACGGATGTGGGGTGTTACAGGAGCCATGTGCCTCATAGCGACACTACTGGCCTCTTGTCCTTCTCGAGGTCTGTCCTAAACGAGATTTCTCTATGGGTGGAAGTCTCATGACTTCCTCAAAAACGCCTGGAAATTGGCACATAATGGGCATTGAAGATGGCCCTTCTAAATCAGACGATAAAGAATGCAATAAGGTCAAATCCCTATTTCCAGTCCTACAAGGGATCTCTAAGCTACGACCTCCACACCTTCTCAAGCAAATAATTTTTCTAACACAATTAAGGATGACCCATAATATGATAACCAATCCATCCTTAATATTAAACTATATCCCTCGAAATCCAATACACATGCATTACATAAAAAATCGACACCATCGATATCTAATACTAGATCTTTACAAATTAGTGAAAGTTTCTTAGTTCCTCCAACAGGGTTGGACACTTGCATCAGATTGCTAGCAAAGAACATAGGAAGAATTAAGAAATCAATGATGCTCCTTGCGATGAAGGAATGGGTTGCTCTCGAGTCAAACAAGGTACATGCAGAAGTTCCTAGAATGGAGATTATACCTTCCAAAGCAGGTTTCCTTGGTATCTTGGGGGTCGACTCTGAAGCAATGTTATCTCTAAAGAATAATTCTGCATAATTTGTCCTCCCTTCTTCTTAGGGAAGTTCCTCACCAAGTGCCCTTCATCATGATAGTTGAATCACTTTCCTTTAAACTCAAACTTCCCTAAGCTGACCCTACAATCCTTGACCTCATGGCCCTTCCTATGGCATCTCATGGATACTTTAGCCTATCGCTTAAATTTCCCATTCTTCTTATTCTTTAGCCATAAATTCCTCTTTTTGTTCTTTCCATGTCCAGTAGTACCTTCACCTTTCTCACCTTTATTCTCCTTCTTTTCCTCAGTAGTGCATAGGATATTAGTCTCTACCAATGCCTCAAAAGTAGCTCCAAATGTCACTTGAGCTAATAATGTTTCTCTCATCATGGAGTTAAGTCCTTTTACGAATCTTAAAGCCTTATTCACCGGCGTATCTACCAATTCTCTTTCAAATTTGGACAACTCAACAAATTCACAACGTCCTCCCTCAAACTGGACTCTCCTTGCTTAAGCTCGATAAATCTCTCCATCTTTTGGCTCACCTATGTATTGGGTAAGAACTCCATTTCAAATTAGGTCTTAAACTTATCTGTGAAAACATTATGCCATGTATTCTTTGGAAACCATGTTCCACCATTCTCATGCTTCTCCCTTAAGATGTCAACCGACTATACTAGGTTTTTAAGAGTCCACCCATCCTATAGCTTCAAAGATACGATCGCACTCAGACATTCATGCCTTAGCTTCCAGAAAGCCTTCTATTCTAATAAAGGGCTTGCCTCCTAAATTTACAAAATCCTTATAAAGACGATGAAAGTTGAGAACCACTTCAGCGAGTTGAGAACCACTATCTAAAAAAAAAGGAAAAATCCCCAGTGGAAGTTCCTAAGACAATATTTAGGCCAAAAGAAAAAAAAAATAGAATTTACCTAATACATTTGCGTAAATTTTTGAGGTATAGTATATATATTTATAATTTGGAAACTTTTCAAATAACACGTACGTCTCTCATATATAGATTTCCCCGAAATCGGGTAACCTAGGCTCTGATACCAAATGTAACAAACCCACCCGGAATGGGTCTAAATTCTAATCCAAAAAAGGCCCATGGAACTTAGAGCCATTATAAATGGATCATTAGTTCCTATAAGGATTACATTCACAGAGCGAAACTAATGACGTCATCAGAATCTCACAGCAGATGGGATAAAGAACAATAACAGAAAGTAGATGTACCATTAATTAAAACCCATAAAACATCGGTGACAAAAAGATCTCAACTGTTAACAAGTGTACAACGATAATAATAATATTCCAAGAGTACAACAATCATGATAATAACGACAATAACTAAAGATCCTTCTTCGTTGGGCTTCAACATCCATGACTACATCAACCGAGCGTTCCCACCTACTAATCTATTTATTTGTTAAGAGGATGGAGGTCAGAACAAAAGTTCTAGTGAATGGAAATCGCATAAGTTTAAGAAATGTCTATTCCCTATACATGACAGTATAAATTCATCAAATAATGTTTACGCAAGTTCAACGCAAATATATATATATATATATAAGGCAGACTATTCTAAAGTCACTTAAGGCCAATATGCTTATTTATAAAGGAGGTATCTACTATCACTTACTACCCTATGAGGAGGATAATCATTTAATCATTGAAATCCAATACACAAGTATTTATTTATGGATGGATCCCTTTGATCACTTATGACCATATGGCGGACCCTGGTAACTTAAGACCTCGTCTAATATTAGTCAGTTGCCATTAAATATTCTTTCTCTTGTAATACGAGAAATAGTAAACTGCCACTTAATATCGGTTTAGGTAGACACTCATTGACATTTAGGACCCTCCGGCGGACCCATACATTACTATTTAATTGGTATTATAGGTGAACGCTTCTACCCACATAATGCTTCCCTTAGACAGACAGCCTCTTTTAGAAAATTTTCATACTACTCGTTCCTTTAGGTACGCCCTCACACAGCTCCTAGAGAGGAAGCGGACAACTTCTGGAGAACTACCCCACTCAACGTATATCATTTATCATTTTAATTTAAGACTATCCAATACCTTTTTAAGAGAAAAGTGTACCAAATGACCACTTAAGACCTTTGCAAGGGTGAGTCCTATGACTTGGGTCCTAAACCAAGGAGTGAACCTTAGGAATGTACCTAGTCCTAACCACTTAATACACAAACAAGGTAGGTCATCCACTTAATATCATCTCGAGGCAAGCTTACTTCACACAAATTTATATACACACATACACAAGACATCTCACACTAAACCGACCACCCGTAGATGCTGGATTTGTCGGGCGGTTCTGTGCATGCTTCTACTACAAGTTGAGCTTAACATCGCGTCTTTATGTAATTATTGTAATGGCCTATAACACTTAGACCTCTCTCATTAATTCAACTAACTTGTAAATGTTGGATATGCTAGTTTGTAACGACCTGACTTTTTGACCGCTTCAAGTCGGTAATTAAACCAACTCGAAATGTTCAAAACGATAAATAGTTATTTAGCTTACAGGGTTTATTAGAATATCAGAATCACAGACACAGAAAAATAACAATAGCTCATAGCGGAATTTTTTATACAAAAATATCAAAGTTTTACAAAATTTTCTATACGGAAGAATTATAAATGTATACATAAATTTTAAATGACAAACTTTTACGATTTCGTCGTGCTTGCGCGCGCGTGCGTGTTCACGTGCCTTTCCTCTTAGCGAGTTGGATATCATTAGATCAGCAACACTCGTATCTGACCCGAGCGTTCCATGTAAAAACACAAAACACTCGAGTCATGATTAAACTTATTTCAAGTAAATCCGCGTCAATAAATACTGAAACAAGTCCTAACATAAAATTTAAATTTACCAAACCCATATTTTAAGCCATATATATTTTCAGTCTATATTTAAAGGGAAGCATGCATCAAGATCCAGAAATATATATAGGGTAATACAAAGTGAAATGAGAGACAATAACAATTCACCATATACATGATTTTAAACTACATTTTCCCAGTGAAATATGGCTGCATGCATTTTAGCAAGGTTGCGGAAATACAATGGACCAGACACATGGATACACAGTTGAGCATGGAAGAAAAGTACATTCGAATTATCTATGTGACCACTTCCATTTTATGTAAGCTAACCTCATAACATAAGTATGCAACAAGACCTTATGATTACTAGTCAACAGAAGGGTGCTGCGGTTTCTTTTATTTTCATTTTCCCATCAGTTAAGTATACTACACCAGGTACAAAGGTAAATATGACAAGTGTAGACATATTTAATTTAGACAATCCTATAGTGTAGGCAAGTAATAGGAGAACTAATGCAAGACAAATATACAAAACAAGGTGACAGACTTTCTGGTTAGACCATAACCAACCATCCGTTCTGTTCAGTTATTCTCTCTCATGTTCTGAAACAGGTCCAACGAGCCGAGCACCCAGAAGGGGAGAACCAGCCACAGACTGGTTGAGGAGTGGGGATACAACGGCAAAGATATTGTCGTTACAATATTACAACGGCAAAGTCTTTGCCGTTGTAATATTATAACGGCAAACACTTTGCCGTTATAACATTATAACGGCAAAATGTTTGCCGTTATAATGTTACCCCCCCCCCCCAAAACCCTCGCCGCCTCCCCTCCTCTGCTCCATTTCCCTTTCCTCCTTGTTCAAACCCGAAAACCCATATTCCTCCCCCATTTTTCACCCAATTTTCTCCACCAATTCACCAATCCGTCAGTTTTTAACCAAATTAACTAGCTTGTGTGAGATATTAGTTCGAAAATATGGCTAGATTACTAAAAAAATTCGCCAAAAAATCCATGCACGGCGACGATCGTGGCGCCGGCGGGAGTGGTGAAGGTGGTAGTGGCCAACAGCCAGTGCTCGGAATAGAAGACTTACTTGTAGCCGCCGAAAACATGGAGAACGAAGAAGCAGAGGTGCAACAGGGAGGCGGCCATCGGGGACGTGGCGGGCGTAGAGGCGGACGAGCAGGCAGGGCACGTAGGGGTGTTGGATCAGTTGCCTCTAGAGAGGGCCAACTCGATGGCTATGTGGATATGAACCTCAGCGCCGCGAAGCTTCCTGCGCTATCCAACTTTCGCATGCTTCCAGATGACGAAGTACACGTTAGCACGCAGTCGAGTTTGGCTATAAATATTTTTAGTATTATTTACATAGTATTCTTTGAGTGTTAGATATTGGGTAGATGGTATAACATTTTGTTGAACCGTTAACAGTCGCGGAATATACGTCCACGTGGTTCGTTAGCGACCACACTTAGATATTATCATGCACACTTGGCGGGTAAGGAGGGGGTCGCAGGACTGTTACATGCTCTTGGATTTCAATTTTTTCTAGGTAATATTATAGACCTTTTAATGAAATAAGTGGATAATTTAGTAGTCATATTTTATCTTATTGTGCGATTTGCTATTTTAGGAATAAACCATGTTATAAATGCCGATGTCCAATTGTGTGCAGCCATTGCTCTACGGTGGTACAAAACCACCCACACATTTCACTTTCCTTGTGGTGAGTTAGGAATTACACCGCTTGATTTCTCCATGCTTACTGGTATTAGCATTGGAGTAAGTGCTTATCCCCAACTGCCTTATGACGATGGTCGATGGCGTGATCGTGCACTTGTTCATGATCTACTGCCTCATTTGGATGTTTCTGCTACGTCGTATCAGGCAGAAGGCGCTATTAGAGTGAGCGCGATCCGTGCGGCTATGGACAGGATACTCGAGCACTACTCTGTTGATGACGACTTGGAGCTTGCTCGATTATTTGTGTTATACCTTATGGGTAACCTTTTCTTTAGTTCTTCGAGCAGTTGCGTTCCTGTGGGGTTTTTTGCGGTCGCGGCTGAGATAAATGCCGATGGGGCGATTTTATATGATTGGGGCACACCTATCCTTGCATACCTATACAGATGTCTCGACATGCAGTGCACCATCACTAATTCTCAGGTTTCTTTATTTGGATTCTGGGAGTTGTTATAGTATTGGTACTTTGAGTACTCTAGGAACTTTCATTTTATCACCCGTATTGCAGACCCATCGACCTTTTTCCCCCGTATATGCTTTTGGACCGCGGACAACCGGGGGCCCAGAGATAATGAGTCACGCCGTGTGTTTCCCGTTGCCCATAACCAGATCGAGCTGAGGATGTATAGGGATCAGATTCTATGGCATCCATTTGAGCAGAGTACATCCATCGATCTTGAGATCATACAGATTGCTAGGATGCTTGCCGAACGGAGATTTCCACTTATATCTTCTTCCGTGGCGCTAGGTGCTTATTGGTATCTTGGTGAGAGGTGCTGGAGACAGTTGTATGACTTCGATGCTATTCCGGATGATCCACACCCACATACTTATCGGTGTATGATTTACCCGACGGAGCAGCTAGATATAGCCAGGACAGCAGGCTGGTGGACGGCTGAGAGCTTTGTTATTATCGGGGAGTGTTACCTTACCTTCTGGCGTAGATTTTTCACCGGGTCCTCAGATACGATTACGCATGCAGCATCGATTGATTTAGTAGGGCCATCTGCTATACGACACGGCATACGTCCACCTGTTGTCGAGGATGTTACCCAGCCCAGTCAGAGTTTTCGTGCAGCTGATCATGTGGCGGCCGCCAGTCATTTTGGATGGACCATGGCAGTGCCCACCATTGGACCAGATCGTTACGTTGACGTGTTTCATCCTCCGGCCCATCAAGATTACCCAGATCCTTCACAGATATCATATCATGATCTGTATGACATGCAGATGGGGATTAGGCATACGGGTTACGTAGAGCATAGGCGTAGCCTAGATTACTATGATGGTGAGCTGCGTCGTGTTGCAGAGGAGGCACGACAACGTCAGGCACATTTAGAGGCCCAGGTTGAGGCAGAGCGCAAGAGAGTGCAGGACTTGCAGATGTATTACCACCATAAGTCTAGTGCTGGGTCGAGTCAGCCTCCAGATGTTCGTGATGCTGAGAGACGTCATCGGCGCCGCACACGCCCACGTACACATTCAGATGACTCGGACGACTGAGTTACTATCACTTTTATGTACTTTCGCAGTTGTTAGGTGTATGGTCCTACTGTTGGAGTAGACGTTCTGCATTTTTTGAGTACCAGTGTTATGTACTTTTGTTGTATTACCACTGTTATGTACTTTTGTTGTTCTACGTATTCCTAGTTGATAGTTGTCTGTTATTGTTGTTTGAGTAGACGTTATGTATTTGTTCACTACCATGATTATGTACTTCCGATGTTTTACGTTTTCGCAGTTGTCAGTTGTATGTTCCTATTGTTTGAGTATGCGTTTGGTATTTGTTGACTACCGCTATTATGTGCTTTCGATGTATTTTGTGTACGTTTTGATTATGTTTCTGTGTAGAGACTACATTTGGTTATGTGTAGAGACTGTACTTATGTGTAGAGAATGTTTTTGTGTAGAGCCGGTAACTTCTGTTGTTCTAGTTCCTGTAAGTGTTGTTTGGAATGTAATAACGTTTGAATTTGATGTTGAACAATGTTTCCCTCTTCTCGTGTAGAAATGCAAAATTCTTAAACAGCACGCCAACATAACAAGGTTTACAGATAACTCCATATTCTACGCACAAACAGCAAAGTAAATAGACAGTAAAACAACAATAAAATCACAATACCATAAGCCTACTCAGTTCCATAGCGGGTCAACCAACTGTAGCGTAGTTTATACGCTTCGTAACCAACGAACTCCTCACCATACTCGAAAAGGTAACGAGAATCATATGTTGCTTGATTTGTTTTAAATATGTTCTCGTCTTCAACAGTTTCGATAATCTTTGTGTACCGATCACAAGCGTCTGCAAAATGACGATTAGCCATTTGGATTTCAACCGATGTTCGTGTAGTGGGCCGGGAACGATGGTTGTTGTATAGCCTCGTGATCATTGCCCATCTTTCTTCATTTAATTCGGAAGAGACTACCAGCACGAAAAAAAGGGTCGTCCACCAGTGCTTTAACCATTTCAATTCACGAAATGGTTACGAAAAATGGGTCGTTCCCAGGTGCCTTATTTCTGCTTGCGACAGAATGAAAACAACTATAATATCACGACAACTAGTAGAACTATTGACAAACCATAATCATACAAACTTCAACAACTAGTACAACTATTGAGCAATTAAAACAACTGGAACAACGACAACTAGTAGAACAGAAGGAAATGCCAAACCATAATCATACAAACTACAACAACTGAGCACACCAGCATCAAATTCAAACACGTACACCTACCATGGTTTAGGGAAAGGACCATCTCTTGTCTTACCGGCATTAATCTTGCTCAAGCGTCTTATTTCTGCTTGTGCTTCGAGTGCATACTGACGTCCACGTTCGCAAATGGGAGGGTCAATCCACTCCTTAAAGCAACAACAATCAATGGCATCAGGATAATTCATGTGGTCGTTGAAGGCTTCACAACCGAAAAATCGACGACCGGCATTTGTTTCGGTCTCGTCAACAACAACGACCGACACTTGTCCACAATAGCAAAAAGGGTCGGATCCAATCGTCCCTAGTGGCTCGGAAACCTTCCCTTCGAGTACAATTTCTTTTCCAGCTCTTTGATAAACGGAATGAGCATCGTCATTTGAATACTGTTGGGGTTGGACTGGACGTTGCAAGGGATATGACGACGAGTGCTGTTGGGATAGGGGTTTCTTTCTTACACCTTTTTTTCCGCTTCGCTAGGGTGCAGAAGAAGACATTTTTTGGGTTGTACAACTTGAAGTTGAAAAGGTAGTGTGTTAGTGTGGAAGAAGGAGGAGGTAGGTGGATATATAATGGGAGGGATTGCGACCGTTTAAGTAGCCGTTGGGGCGCAACGGCTATAAAATAAAACGGTAAACAGTTTGCCGTTATATTTTTATAACGGCAAACAATTTGCCGTTATATTTTTATAACGGCAAACTCTTTTATGCATTGGTAACTGCATCTCCTCCTACATATATCGAATGTCGTTTCACTAAAACCCCATCCATCTACTTAGAGCGTAGTCATGCCAATTTCTTATCCATCTTCTTACAATTACACAGACCTTATTTCTGGACCATCAAATCCTAATCCGTCCGCATCTAGAGAACCAACCGAGTGGTATATTGAAATGGAAGAGCGACACAATGACGAGGTGCGACAATTAGAGCTCGAAGCAGGAATGCACGAAATGGAAATAAGCCATCAGCAAGACAATCCAGCACGACAACATGACCGTAGGGTTAACCTTGTAATTCCTCGTGTAAGAGCCATTGTAACACCCCACCTCCACTAGGATCACTCCTTAGAATGTACTAGCTTTGGAGGGGCGTTATTGTGAAGGTAAACTTGCACAGAGATATCACAAGACAGAATATATAAAAATAAATATAAGTAAAGCAGCGGTAGCAGATAAAAACCCATCATCATCATCTCACAAAACCAACATAGTCAAGTACATAGTATCAAAATGTCATAATCCAAAATACAACATAAGTCTAGATACGTAGAAACAAAATACATGGTAAAACATCAGTACTAATCCCCAGGAATAAAAGATAAGCCACAGCTAGCTCAGATCCATACATGAGCTATCCAACAAGCAAGCCAAAGATCCACTAAGCAGATGTAGCCCCTCCCTGAGAACCTGTGGGGGGGGGGGAACGGAAGAAAAGAAGCGAAAGAAAACAGGTCAGTCAAAAAGACTGGTAAGCCCTACTACGATCAATCTATAAACTAATAAAGTTAACAGCATGATGGAAACTGAGATGAACATACTGGCAATAGATAAAGGTGACATCACATAGATGAGATTAAACTTTGCACCACAGTGTACTAGCAAACCCACAAAACAGATCTTGATCCCTTCGCCCAAACTTTGGCCCAATAACATGGAGTGACCTTAGTATAAGGTCCAGCCCAACGGTCTAGTCGATCGGCTCCCTATAAACCTAACACGTCAAGTGTTGGTGTCCATACGGCCCACATGGATGTAGTCAGACTGTGCTGGGTCCACCTTCGGGTGTATCAAGCCCTAAGGTGTCAACCCCAGACACCTAAGCAATAATGCACAGTCTAAGCCTACTGGTACCCGTGCCTCGAGTTTGTCCAACATCGGACTACGTGCACGTCCGTAGCCCGCCGGACCCGCACCGCTGTACCACTCAGCCGTCGCTTTGGTCGCTTACATCAGTCCAGTAATCGTGCCCCGCCCTAGCCTAGCCTCTAGGGTTGTGAATGATACCAAACTGGGATTACTGCTGGAATAGACCACGCTGCTAGGGTTTCTAAGAGGGTTAAGTGTGGTTTTAACCCCTCACTAATCATGGATTAAATTAGTTAAGTGTAACCACTTAACCCCATCTAATCCTCGCATCCCCATTTTTGGTTAAGTATTAGTGGGCCATGACTTAACCCTAATCATGAGGCATTAATTACTTAACGCACCCAACCTCTCACATTAGACATCCGTGGTTACCTGGGAAGATTTACACCACGTCTAGGTCTAACCTCGGGTCTTATGGTGCAACATGACCAACTACCCACATTAGACCCCACGTTGTGGTTACCTGGGAAGATTTACACCACAACTAGGTCTAACCTCGAGTTGGCCATATCATGTTATCTAATGTCATGTCCACTTTAAACATATTTACAAGTTAACATTTACTTGGGTAGACCTAACTTAATAGGTAAATTCCCAAGGGGTAGACCTAACTTAATAGGTAAATTCCCAATCTTTTAGTTTCATGTATTTTTAAGTTTACCCAAACCCTCCCAACGTCATTATCTCGCTTACATATTCGTCATAACGCATAAGGGTATAAAAGATAACTTAGCCTAACATACATGATGAACTTCACATATCATAATAAATATGCATACATGTTAAGCTTGCAAATCATGTCATAGTGAACTCGCATAAACATGCATAGCTTATTAAATATGCATAACATGGTAAGGTGAACTTGCATAGTCATGCATAACCCATTAAACTTGCATAACATGGTGAGGTGAACTTGCATAAACATGCATAATCCATTAAACATGTATAACATGGTAAGGTGAACTTGCATAAGCATGCATAATCCATTAAACATGTAGAACATGACATAATAAACTCGCATAAGCATGCATAACTTGTGAAACATGTAAAACATGGCATAGTAATCTCGCATAAGCATGCATAACTTATGAAACATGTAAAACATGGCATAGTAATCTCGCATAAGCATGCATAATTTATGAAACATGTAAAACATGACATAGTGAGTTCGCATAAGCATGCATAATCAAATAAACTCACATAAATCTCAACTTTCACCACACATTAACTTTAGAGCTTGTAAAGTGAAGGTAAGAGGGCTTACAAATATAAACAAGTCACAAATCCACCAAATAAGATGAAGAAGCCCTTTAAAAACCCAAAACCAAGCTTCAAATAAGAAAACCCTTTTGCAAAATCCCAAAAACACAAACTTAGCAAATCAAACTTGCAACTTAATGAAGTATGCAAGTTATTAAGCATTCATACAACATAGAAAAGGTTGTATGATCATCATATCTTCATAGGATTAAACTTTGAGGAAGGTGGAGGCTAGGGATTTTAGGTGGAGGCCATTTGAGGATTCAAATTGACATAGTTTAGTTGCTAGATTGATTAATGAGGCTTTAGGGTAGGATTAGGGGTATATTTATAGAGAATTAGAGTGTTTTAAGCCCTAGGATTAACCCTAGATTAGTTTAGGCCTGTCAGATCTCAGAATTCTCCAGAACCAAGCCACAAGACCCAACCCAAATCAGAAATGGTGCACCAGGCTGAACTGCCTGGGCACCCCCTGTCGACAGGGCTGTCGACAGGGCTGTCGACACCCTGAGGGCCCTGTCGACATGCCTGTCGACATGGGGCCCCTGGCGGGAATTTTCCCGCCTAACCCTGATTAGCCCTAATCCTTGTTTTTAATTTGAAATTTAAATCTGTTTTTAGCATAGAAATTTCTGAAAACTTCAATGGGCCTTAACTGGGTCATACGGACTCTAATTTTCGAAAACTCGGACTCTATTTCTCGTATTTTTCCGAGACGGACGCAATGGCATAGCCCGTTTCCCCTGATTCTGTTTTTTGAATTAAATTCTGCCTCAATTTATGTTATAACAGTTTATTGAAAATACGGGTTGTTACATTCTCCCCTCCTTAGAGGATTTCGTCCCCGAAATCTCCAAGTTAGGAAGAACATATCCTACCATCCAACATCCATCTACTCAAAACATCATCCACGAGCAACCATTGTCCTTAAAGGATTCTAAATGCTGTATGAACATATGCAAAAGTGTGTGTATATGTACTTATCTAATGCAAAGATCAATGCAAAATATGTTAGTGAAATGTATCCATATGTATGCAAATCCCTAACATAATGTATAATATCTACATGCGTGCTCAATCATACATCCATATGCAACATCCATGTGATTGCATACAAATTTCATCCAAGAATAAGCATAAACACTCATGCACATGCAACATGAGGAGTGTGTGAGCCGATCTAGTGCCTAATGTGTATCATGCATCCACGAGTAACCACTTGCAAACACTTGCAACCACTTGCAACCATCAAACATAACATGTTTCAAACACATGTTTCATCCAAAGGGTTTCTACCTAAGGTTCTCATGACAAGCTTAGCACGATAACTAGATAAACATGGATAGCAAAGAGGAAGATATACTAACAAAGGAAAGAGATTGAGAGTGTACCCTCAAAAAGGAATGGATAAAGCCCACGCATCTTCTCCTCGGTTTCCCAAGTTGCGTCTTCTTCGGCTTCACCCCATTGAACTTTCACTAGCCTGACCTCACGATTCCTTAGCTTCTTGGTCTCTGTCCCCAAGATACGAATCGGAGCTTTCCTTAAAGTTGCTTCTTTCTCTACTTCCACGTCTTCAAGAATGCTAGGTTCAACCACCTCAGCGGACTCATGCAAGCACTTTCGGAGATGCGAGACATGAAAAACATTATGCACTCCGGACAACTTCTCGGGCAATTGCACTTTATAAGCCATCTTCCCAATTCTCTCAATGATGGGGAAGGGTCCAACGAATCTCGGTGCTAACTTCCCAACAGCTCCAAATCGGACCACATTCCGTAAAGGAGAAACCTTTACGAAAACCTTGTCCCCAACCTCAAACTCTAATTCGGACCTTCGCCTGTCAGCATAGGATTTCTGCCGGTCTTGGGCCGCTTTCATCCGTCTTCTAATCAACTCGACCTTCTCGGATGTATCCCTAATCATGTCGGGTCCAAGTATAAGTTTATCCGTGGACTCCCACCAACATGTAGGTGACTTGCACGGCCTCCCATATAAAGCCTCAAACGGTGCCATACCAATGCTCGCCTGATAACTGTTGTTATATGCAAACTCAACAAGAGGAAGATGGTCTTCCCAAGCACCACCAAAATCCAGAATGCAAAGCCTCAACAAGTCCTCAAGTACCCTATTCACCCTTTCTGTTGGGCCGTCCGTTTGTGGGTGATAGGCCGTACTCAGGCTCAATTTCGTGCCCATAGCCTCCTGCAAACTGTTCCAGAACTGACTAGTAAAGATGGGGTCTCGGTCACTGACTATGCTGGAAGGGACTCCATGTAGTCGCACTATCTCACGAAGATATACTGATGCTAGTCCAGATGCGGTCCTTTTGCTCTTCACTGGGATAAAATGAGCACTCTTCGTAAGTCTATCTACAATGACCCATATGCTCGTATTCCCCTTCCTGGACCTTGGAAGCCCATCAATAAAGTCCATAGAAATGCTCTCCCACTTCCATAGCGGGACCTCTAGCGGATGTAATAGCCCACCGGGCTTCTTCGACTCAGCTTTTACTCTCTGACAAATAACACATCTCGAGACAAACTCCGCCACATCCTTCTTCATTCCAGGCCAGAAGAAAACGCGCTTCATGTCCTTATACATCTTATCACCACCTGGATGTATAGTCATCTTGGAGCGATGTGCTTCCTCAAGAACTTTCCTCACCAAGTCTTCTACCATCGGAACACAAAGCCTTCCGTCTCTCCTCAGCCAACCCTTATCGTCTATAGAATATCGAGCAAGGTGACTAGATGTCTCCCCTCGAACCAGCTTATCCATAATCTCAATTATCTGAGGGTCTTCCTTTTGCGAAGCCCCAACTTGATCTAGAAGGGTAGGCCTGAGCTCTAAAGATGCCAAGGAACCGGTCACCGACTCCATTGCCAAAGAGAAATCAAAGGTCGCCAAGAACTCTAAATTCTTCATCTCAACAAATAGAGGACTTAGTGTCAACCTTTTCCTACTCAACGCATCCGCTACAACATTCCCCTTGCCAGGGGTATAGGATATCTCAAAATCATAGGAAGCCAAAAATTCCATCCATCTCTGCTGCCTTAAGTTCAGATCTTTCTGCGAAAAGAGATACTTCAAAGACTTATGATCAGTATATAGCTCGAATCTCTCTCCCAGAAGATAATGACGCCAAGCCTTGAGTGCATATACAATCGCTGCCAGCTCTAGATCATGAGTGGGATAATTCCTCTCATGCACCTTAAGTTGCCTCCCACCAAAACATATAACTCTGCCCTCTTGCATTAGAACGGCGCCCAATCCCGTGCCACAAGCATCAGTGTACACGGTAAATATCTTGCCACCATCGGGTAAGGCTAGAACTGGTGCTGAGGTGAGGGCTCTCTTGAGCCTTTGAAAAGCAAGCTCACAATCCATATCCCAAGCAAAAACTAAGTTCTTCTTCGTCAACTTAGTAAGAGGAGCGGATATCTTCGCGAAGTCCTTGATGAACTTCCGGTAAAAACCCGCAAGACCCAGAAAGCTTCTCACCTCGGTTGCATTCCTTGGCGTCTT
Source organism: Allium sativum (assembly GCA_030737875.1). Classification (NCBI taxonomy): domain Eukaryota; kingdom Viridiplantae; phylum Streptophyta; class Magnoliopsida; order Asparagales; family Amaryllidaceae; genus Allium; species Allium sativum. The sequence continues at coordinate 349,144,758 of CM060922.1, read as the reverse complement.
CCAATCCTGAACTGCAACCACCTTAGCGGGATCCACCGCTAAGCCTTGCTTGGATACGATATGCCCAAGGAATCTGACTTCCCTTCTCCAAAAGTGGCACTTGGAGAACTTGGCTTTTAACTGGTGTGCTCTGAGCGTATCCATCACCTCTACTAGGTGCCTCGCATGCTCTTCCTCATCCTTGGAGAAGACCAGAATATCATCCACAAAGACCACGACAAACTTATTCAAGAACTCCCGAAACACCCTACTCATCAAATCCACAAAATACGCGGGTGCATTCGTCAAACCGAACGGCATAACAAGCCATTCAAAGAATCCGTCTGGAGTTCTGAATGCAGTCTTGTTTATGCTGTCTTCAGCCACTCTGAGCTGATGAAAACCCGTAGCAAGATCAAGCTGAGAGAAAACAGAAGCACCAACAAGTTGATCAAAGAGATCGTCGATCCTTGGTAACGGGTGTCTGTTTTTCTTAGTCAGCTTATTCAATTCTCTATAATCCACACAGAGCCGAAGAGAACCATCTGCCTTAGTTGCAAACACCACAGGCGCTCCCCATTCGGATATACTCCTTCTGATGAAGTTCTTCTCAAGCAATTCTTTCACTTGCTTGCTCAGCTCCCGTCTCTCACGCGGAGCCATATGCCGAACGGGCAAAGAAACAGGCTTAGCATTATCTACCAGATAGATGCGAAAGTCAATCTCTCGTTTAGGGGGCAACCCCTTAACTTCTTCAAAAACATCTGGATAATCTCGGACCACCCTTACAGACTGAAGGGCCTCCTCTGATGAGTCGAGAGATTCTAGATAGCATAACATGACGGGATTCTTCGGATTGCATGAAATCTCTAAGGTGTTGCCCAGGCGAGTCACAAGCCTTACAACCCTATGCTCACAATCCAGAATGGCTCCATATCTAGACAGTCAATCCATGCCCAAGATCAATCCGTATCCCCTGAAACCCAGAACATACGCACTACACAAGAACTCTACGCTGAGTATAGAGATCCTCAGATCCTCACACATCATAGATAGATGAGCAGAACCCCCAATGGGATTCGAAACACAAACGGGATCATCCACCAAGCTAGTACTAAGGTGCAAGCTATCAACAAGATCAGATGAAATAAAGCTATGTGATGCACCAGAATCAAACAAGGTACGCACTGGAAGATCAGAGATATAAACAAGGTTCTCAACAGAAACACTACCTCGCTCGGGAACTGAAGCGGTATTGAGAGCATGAACTTGCCCTCCTGAAGGTCCAGCCTGTCCTTTCTTCTTTGGGCATTCTTTGCTGAAGTGCCCAGTCTCTCCACAAGAAAAGCATCCACCACTAAGCTTCCTTTTCTTCTTCCTGCAATCCTTAGCAAAGTGCCCAGCTATGCCACAGTAATTGCATTTTCCCTTGCCTTTGTTGTTGTTGTTGTTGCCCTTCTTGTTCTTGCCCTGATTCCCCTGGCTGCTTTGACCACCTTGATTGCCTTTGCCTTGAGAATCAGTCTTCTTTGCTTGGGTATCGCTCGACTTGACTTCTTTCTTTCCATCTCCCTGAAGCAGAGCCATATTGACCAAACTCTCAAAAGTAGCTCCATGCGGAATATGCGACATCGCCAAGCCCTGTAGCGGCTCATTCAACCCTCTGGCAAATCGAAGAGCCTTCTTCTCCGGAGTGTTTATTATATCCAAACCAAAACGGGCCAGCTGATTAAACTTGTTCACATACTCCTTGACAGACATATCACCTTGCTTTAATGCAATGAACTTCTCCATCTGTAAATTCGCCTCAGCCGAAAATAGAAACTTGGTCACAAATCTAGCCCTCAAATCGGCCCAAGTCTCAACGGGCCTCGTCCCATTGGTGACCTCCCACCAATAGGCCGCCTCATCCTTCAAAAGCCATACTGTCAATAGGATTTTCCTCTCATCATTAATCCCAAAGATAGCAAACAAGTCCTCCGTGTCCTTCAGCCAATTCCTAGCTTCAACGAAAGATTCCGTGCCTAGGAAATTCTTGCCTCCCATTGCCTTGAAGTCTTTACAAACCTTCGTAAACTCAATCTGAGGATGCTGAGGGGGAGGAGGAGGAAGAGGAGCCTCAGCAACGAGAGGGGGAGGAACATTAGCAACGGGAGGGGGAATATTAACTGCTGGAGGAGGGGGAGCTGGAACCACCGGAGGAGGGATATTAGGGATAGGATTCTCAACTACAGGAGGAGGAGTGGGAGTAGGGTTGGCGGGACCAGCTGCCGCCCTAGCTTCTAGAAGTCTCCTATACCAGAGTGGTACGTTCACTCCATCCGGGATGTCAAGATTCTCAGCCATACTGAAACGAAAGATAAGATAAGATCAGGTCAAGGGAACGAAGGATAATGCTAATGGCTTTTGGGGATTAGCCTTAAAATAATCTAGACTTTATTTTGGAAAATACTTAGTAGGTTTTTGAAAATAGTTTTTCAAAAGGGGTTTTTTTTTTTTCAAAAGTTTTGTTCAATCTTGTTAACCTTGTGCTCTGATACCAAATGTAACACCCCACCTCCACTAGGATCACTCCTTAGAATGTACTAGCTTTGGAGGGGCGTTATTGTGAAGGTAAACTTGCACAGAGATATCACAAGACAGAATATATAAAAATAAATATAAGTAAAGCAGCGGTAGCAGATAAAAACCCATCATCATCATCTCACAAAACCAACATAGTCAAGTACATAGTATCAAAATGTCATAATCCAAAATACAACATAAGTCTAGATACGTAGAAACAAAATACATGGTAAAACATCAGTACTAATCCCCAGGAATAAAAGATAAGCCACAGCTAGCTCAGATCCATACATGAGCTATCCAACAAGCAAGCCAAAGATCCACTAAGCAGATGTAGCCCCTCCCTGAGAACCTGTGGGGGGGGGGGGAAACGGAAGAAAAGAAGCGAAAGAAAACAGGTCAGTCAAAAAGACTGGTAAGCCCTACTACGATCAATCTATAAACTAATAAAGTTAACAGCATGATGGAAACTGAGATGAACATACTGGCAATAGATAAAGGTGACATCACATAGATGAGATTAAACTTTGCACCACAGTGTACTAGCAAACCCACAAAATAGATCTTGATCCCTTCGCCCAAACTTTGGCCCAATAACATGGAGTGACCTTAGTATAAGGTCCAGCCCAACGGTCTAGTCGATCGGCTCCCTATAAACCTAACACGTCAAGTGTTGGTGTCCATACGGCCCACATGGATGTAGTCAGACTGTGCTGGGTCCACCTTCGGGTGTATCAAGCCCTAAGGTGTCAACCCCAGACACCTAAGCAATAATGCACAGTCTAAGCCTACTGGTACCCGTGCCTCGAGTTTGTCCAACATCGGACTACGTGCACGTCCGTAGCCCGCCGGACCCGCACCGCTGTACCACTCAGCCGTCGCTTTGGTCGCTTACATCAGTCCAGTAATCGTGCCCCGCCCTAGCCTAGCCTCTAGGGTTGTGAATGATACCAAACTGGGATTACTGCTGGAACATACCACGCTGCTAGGGTTTCTAAGAGGGTTAAGTGTGGTTTTAACCCCTCACTAATCATGGATTAAATTAGTTAAGTGTAACCACTTAACCCCATCTAATCCTCGCATCCCCATTTTTGGTTAAGTATTAGTGGGCCATGAATTAACCCTAATCATGAGGCATTAATTACTTAACGCACCCAACCTCTCACATTAGACATCCGTGGTTACCTGGGAAGATTTACACCACGTCTAGGTCTAACCTCTGGTCTTATGGTGCAATATGACCAACTACCCACATTAGACCCCACGTTGTGGTTACCTGGGAAGATTTACACCACAACTAGGTCTAACCTCGAGTTGGCCATATCATGTTATCTAATGTCATGTCCACTTTAAACATATTTACAAGTTAACATTTACTTGGGTAGACCTAACTTAATAGGTAAATTCCCAAGGGGTAGACCTAACTTAATAGGTAAATTCCCAATCTTTTAGTTTCATGTATTTTTAAGTTTACCCAAACCCTCCCAACGTCATTATCTCGCTTACATATTCGTCATAACGCATAAGGGTATAAAAGGTAACTTAGCCTAACATACATGATGAACTTCACATATCATAATAAATATGCATACATGTTAAGCTTGCAAATTATGTCATAGTGAACTCGCATAAACATGCATAGCTTATTAAATATGCATAACATGGTAAGGTGAACTTGCATAGTCATGCATAACCCATTAAACTTGCATAACATGGTGAGGTGAACTTGCATAAACATGCATAATCCATAAAACATGTATAACATGGTAAGGTGAACTTGCATAAGCATGCATAATCCATTAAACATGTAGAACATGACATAATAAACTCGCATAAGCATGCATAACTTGTGAAACATGTAAAACATGGCATAGTAATCTCGCATAAGCATGCATAACTTATGAAACATGTAAAACATGGCATAGTAATCTCGCATAAGCATGCATAATTTATGAAACATGTAAAACATGACATAGTGAGTTCGCATAAGCATGCATAATCAAATAAACTCACATAAATCTCAACTTTCACCACACATTAACTTTAGAGCTTGTAAAGTGAAGGTAAGAGGGCTTACAAATATAAACAAGTCACAAATCCACCAAATAAGATGAAGAAGCCCTTTAAAAACCCAAAACCAAGCTTCAAATAAGAAAACCCTTTTGCAAAATCCCAAAAACACAAACTTAGCAAATCAAACTTGCAACTTAATGAAGTATGCAAGTTATTAAGCATTCATACAACATAGAAAAGGTTGTATGATCATCATATCTTCATAGGATTAAACTTTGAGGAAGGTGGAGGCTAGGGATTTTAGGTGGAGGCCATTTGAGGATTCAAATTGACATAGTTTAGTTGCTAGATTGATTAATGAGGCTTTAGGGTAGGATTAGGGGTATATTTATAGAGAATTAGAGTGTTTTAAGCCCTAGGATTAACCCTAGATTAGTTTAGGCCCGTCAGATCTCAGAATTCTCCAGAACCAAGCCACAAGACCCAACCCAAATCAGAAATGGTGCACCAGGCTGAACTGCCTGGGCACCCCCTGTCGACAGGGCTGTCGACACCCTGAGGGCCCTGTCGACATGCCTGTCGACATGGGGCCCCTGGCGGGAATTTTCCCGCCTAACCCTGATTAGCCCTAATCCTTGTTTTTAATTTGAAATTTAAATCTGTTTTTAGCATAGAAATTTCTGAAAACTTCAATGGGCCTTAACTGGGTCATACGGACTCTGATTTTCGAAAACTCGGACTCTATTTCGCGTATTTTTCCGAGACGGACGCAATGGCATAGCCCGTTTCCCCTGATTCTGATTTTTGAATTAAATTCTGCCTCAATTTATGTTATAACAGTTTATTGAAAATACGGGTTGTTACAGCCATGGTTGAAGAAGGCGAGGTGCAATCCGCAAATATTGTATGCTTTTGTGGTTTTGAAGCACTGCAATTAGTCGTCCGTCATGGAAAAGACGTTGGACGACGATATTATACTTGTCCAGTACGAAACAACGGATGCGAGTTCGGACAGTGGATAGATGATCGCTTTCCCCGTCGAGCAATTACGTATGCTTTGGAACTAGAGAAAGAAATACGAAAGCTGCGAAATCAAGTTAACAACCTAAGTAATTCAAATTATCGACTCCAACGTGGATTAAATTAGGATTTAAATATTTTATGTTATGCTAATATGTACTGTATCGTTACGCGTCCTATCACTTGTATCGTATCGCTTGTATCGTATCACTTGTATCGTTATTTGATGTTACTATGTTCTGCTGTTCTAGTTCCTGTATGTGTTGTTTGAAATGTATTAACGTTTCGTAACCATCTGTAGTTGGTCGACGGACTGTAGCACATTGACTGGTCACGTCTTGCACAGTTCGCATAGTGCAGTCATCTTTTATGTGACAGTGGCGTCATGTCACTCTTTGTCGAGAGTTATTGGAATATAGTCCAGCTCTCAGTCTGTAGCCACAGGGGGTCGTCCTCGATACACTTTATCACTAAAAAGCAGATTCCCTACAGTGTTCCCTACAGTCGTACCAGTGACCGATTACATCAGTATTTTGTTGGTTTACCTACACAAGCTTTGAAAATCACAAAGTGTAGCTAGTGACCATTCACACCATAACTAATATTGCAGCTATATATACATATGTTACTTAGTCACAACTTACCGCACTCAAACACCTTCGTTCTCATTCTTAGAGCACATCCTTCTATTAGAACTCACTGAAGATGTCTTCGTGGTCATCTTCTACAGACTCCGAGGAACAGGCGTACAACGAAATGAGGCTACAGGAGCTTGAAGACGAATTCCAGTTCCTAAACCAAATTAGACCGCAAACTGAACCGCCTTACGAACAGCTGAACGTTCAACCTCCATATGAAACTCAAGTCCCACCTGTTCAAGTATCATCTGAACAAGCTGTCACTCAGTCAACTCAGGAAGCAGAGTTCTTTCGTGTACCACTGCAGGAACAAATAGTTGATTCTTATCCAGTTCATTGCTACTGCGGGTACGCGGTTGAAGTTGTGGTTCAAGCAGAGGGAAACAATATAGGTCGGCGCATTCAGCGATGCCCAGCCTTTCCAAATGGTTGCAATTACACGGAATGGATAGACCAACTTTTGTGTCCTCGGGGAATAGCATATTGTAACGAACTCGAACGGGAAAATAGACGTGTTCGAAGTGATAATGAGCAGTTGCGATTGAACATCAGGCGACGCCCGTAAGACTAAACGTAAAATGCATTTTAATGAAGTTACTAATTCCTACTCCATGCTTTGATTGAGCTAGTTCGCATGTACTATCGTCAGTTGTTGTGTCTGTATGAACTATTTTATCTTTGAGCTTTTTGTTGTATCTCCTTATCCCACTCTAGTTCGAGTTTATTATATAAAATGAAGTTTGATTATATATATACTTTATAATATAATTAAAACGAGCCCGAAACGCGACGGTAGTTCGTAATTTTAAATACGAACTTTAACTGAATATACCAGATCGATTAGATTAAAATTACCTGCTAGGGGAAAAAATTTGAGATTTCGTGACATTGATTGTTAGTTATGTTTGTTTTAAATTTTAAAATAGTCGCTATGCAATTTCGTTAACAAAACGAAATGTTTATTTAATTAAATATAAACGATTATCTACACATTTGAATATCGTTAATAACGATCCATTATTGCCAACCATCATGTCGGAACCATTATTGCCCCAACCATTATTGTCCCAACCATCATGTCGGAACCATTATTGTCCCAACCATCATGTCTGAATTGACTACTCAATGACAGAACCATTATTGTCCCAACCATCATGTCGGAACCATTATTGCCAAAAACATGGCTACAATAATTTGACTACTCATGGCAAAGATATTATCAAAACCATTATTGCCAACCATTCTTGCCCTTATGTGCTGCCAACCATTATTGCCAACCATTTAGTGCCAACCTTCACATCACAACAACTGTCCGAATTGACTACTCAATGACAGAGCCATTATTGGCAACCATTTAGTGCCAACCTTTCACATCACAACAACTGTCCGAATTGAGTACTCAATGACAGAACCATTATTGCCAACCATTTAGTGCCAACCTTTCACATCACAACAACTATCCGAATTGACTACTCAATGACAGAACCATCATGTTGGAACCATTATTGCCACCCATTATTGCCTACATGTACTCTATGTCAAAGATATTTAGTTCACCATCCCTGCTTATATATATCTCTCGTTCGGATACGCTTAGAGAGAAAACGAAACTCAACTTATAAAAAAGTAAGCAATGGATCCAAATCTATACTACCATTACTACAAAAACAAAAAGAATCAAACTGATAATTCCGAACTAGAAGTGGAGCAAGAGACGGAGGAGGAGCTGGAACAGCACGCAATGGTTCTGTATTCCAATTATTTCGCTGAAGGCTCAACTAGCAACCATCGGGGTAGCATGCATGGCCGGATTGACCGACGGTATAAGAGAGACTACAAGGATGGACATGAAAGACTAATGAGGGATTACTTCATCGACAATCCAACCTTTGATATAACTTTGTTCCGCCGTCGTTACCGTATGAGTCCGGCTATTTTCTCAAAAATATATCTTAAACTTCACCAGTCAAATCCATATTTCACTTATAGACTGAACGGAGCACAAGAAATCGGCCATTCACCACACATCAAAATCACCTCGGCGTTGAGGATGTTAAGCTATGGAACATCTGGCGATCAAATGGATGAATATTTCAGAATCGCAGCATCAACAGCAATATAGTGTCTGAAAGAATTCTGTAAAACAGTTGTTGCAGAGTTCGGGAAGGAGTATCTACGGACGCCTGGACCTAACGATATAACCAGGATACTACGCAGGGCAGAAGCCAGAGGATTTCCAGGTATGATTGGAAGTTTAGATTGCATGCATTGGGCTTGGAAAAACCGCCCAACGGGATGGAAAGGAATGTTCACCGGACATAAGAAAGTGACATCAATGATCCTTGAAGCAGTAGCAACAGACGATTTATGGGTTTGGCATGCTTTTTTTGGAGTCCCAGGTTCATTGAATGATATAAATGTTTTAAAACAATCATATCTTTTCATAGAACTTGCTAACGGACTGTCAACAGATGTTTCATATAAACTTGGTAATATCGAACACAAAACTGGGTACTACCTAGTCGATGGAATATACCCAAAGTGGAGAACTTTGATGCAAGGGTACAGAGTTCCATCAAATGATAAAGAAAGGTATTTCACTGAAAAAGTAGCTAGCTACAGAAAGGACATCGAACGTACGTTTGGTGTTTTACAAGCCCGATTTCATATTTTACGAAATCCTGCTCGTTTTCATGATGCAAGAGTGCTTTCAGAAATCATGTATGCTTGTATAATAATACATAACATGATTGTGGAGTCTGAAAGAGGCGGATATAAGAATCAAAAGTCTAATTATCTTGACATGTTTACGGGCTCAAATGCAAAACCCCATAAAGATGTAAACTCAATGGAAGAATATGTTGATATGGTTCAACACATTGAAGATCAAGCTGCACACTTCCAATTGCGTGACCAGTTGGTGGAACATTTGTGGGCGCATAAAGGAAGAAATAGTCGGAATCAGTAGTTGGTACTAGAACTATGTATCAGTGTGTAGTCGTGTACTATGTATCATTTGAACTATCTATCAGTGCGTACTTGAGTCAATAAATCTGGTTTCCAATCATGTTGTAGAATGTATCATTATTTCAACTCAACCCAACATATACAGCTCGTACATAAACAACAACTACTACATTAATACTAGAAACAGGTCACAATCATATTACAACTCACCCCAACATATATAGCTAGTACATAAACACCCACCAGTACATAAATACTACAAATAGTTCACAATCATATTACAACTTAACCCAACATACATAGCTAGTCCATATACGAGCCACTAACGCTTCCGCTTCTGCTTCCTTTGTTTTTTCTGTACTCTCCAATCTGCTCGGCTACTAGTTCTTGCTGTAGAGGGGTAAGCTTACTAAAATCACATGTAATCATTTTAACATAATTATTCTCTCGCGCCAAAGCTTTCTGCTCCTCCAGCTTCTTTTCTTCCATGGCTTGTTTCTCCGCATGTTCTTGTCTGCGGAGCTCTCGATCATCCCTAACTGCCTTTTGGAACTCTTCGTCGCTACGGTTTCTTTCCACCGAAAATCGAGCTCTATGCTCTTTTGTTGCCTTAGATGAACTCTCCATTGTTTCCATAAATCTAGCAAACTCTGCACCTCGTTGCTCCAGCTGAATTGCCTTGGATCTGCCGACAGGTCGTCCATCACTACTTCCAAATAAAGGGTTTCTTTCTTGCGAACTCGGGCCACTTCCTGGACTAGAATCAGAGTAGTTCATCCTTCTAGCTTTGTTCTGCTGCTCAAACATGAAGTTGCTGGGGTTTTTTCCACTTCGGCAACCTAGATAGAAGCTCATAACAGTCTTGAAATTTAAATGGATGACCATACTTTTGCTGGTAGGCCTTTCGTGACTCTTCAATCTGTAACACAAAGTGGATATTGTATGAGCGTATGTCATTTCTAACTAATCGATCATAGTATAGTAAGTTATTTTTCAAAGTAATCTACGGTACTTACAACGTCATAAGGTGCAGCACCGCTTTGCTGTCTGTTCTCCAAGGCTGTCAGTATTGCAAGATAGTTCTGACATGCGGCATTCATAACTCTATAACCGCCTCTAAGTGATGCCCATGTTCTATTCCTCGCTTCCAACGAATTGTAGAACTCTGCTACTCTTTCCCAAAATTTCTCACCTTTCATATTATTTCCAACAATGCTGTCTTGTGAAATGCGTATCCACGATTTAGCAAGTGAAACGTACTGCTCGGAAGTAAACTTACATTGTTTTCTTCTTCCATCCGCTGGTATATCTTCCCCTTCAGCATTATCATCCTCAATATCTTCTATTCCGTGATTCGGCTCCGATTCAACTTCGGTTTGGTGTCGTTTACTGAAAATGCTCCTTAAAGACTTCACCTTTTTCTTCTTCTTTTGGTTATATTCGGGATTGATAGGTGCAACATATTCTTCATTCAATTCTTCAGAATTTGTAACATTTACTTCCTCATTTGCATCTTCCTCCTCCTCCTCCGTAGAAGTCCCAACATTTTCTTCGGTAGTAGGAGAGACATACCCATACGAAAACTGTCTTTTCAGATTTTGCATCGCTTCGCGGTCACGAACCTCGGTCTGTTGCAGAGTTAGGTGAGGTTGTTGACTTTGCTCGGTTTGCATCATCATTGACATATACGACGAATGATCGTCGTACACGCCTACCCCGGGCGGTCGTTGGTAAAACTGTGGCGGGATGGACGATTGGATGGGAGGAAAATTAGGAGGACCGAGCGGTTGGTACGGTGGACGGTATGGATAATTTGAATACGGCGAGTAGCCGTATTCGTGAGATGGCTGCAACGGTTGCTGTTGTTGGATTGACCGTTGCATGGCATACGATGATGAGTGCGGTTGGGACATGAGTTTCTTGTTTATGGTTTTTTTCTCGCTTCGCTTGGGTGCAGACGAAGACATTTTGTTGATGAAGAAGTTGGGAAGGTGGAGTGGTTGTGTGGAGGAGGAAGAAGAAGGAGGTAGGGTGGTTTATAGGGAGGAAGTGAAGTAGCCGTTGGTGTTGCAACGGCTAGTGATTACAACGGCAAACTGTTTGCCGTTATAAGATTATAACGGCAAACACTTTGTCGTTATAATCTTATAACGGCAAACAGTTTGCCGTTATAAGAACCAGTCTCTGTTGGGTGAACCAGCCACGGAGGAGCTCAAAACTAGCCACAGACCAGCCACGGGTGAGTGAACAAGCCACACCTGGTTGCTCCGTGGCTTGTTTAGTAACTGAACAAGTCATTGTTGGTTGTGCTCTTATAGCATGGAATAAGAATGCTAATCAAATCATGTTCAGTGGTGCATTTCACAAAACAGTGCAAACTGATACAACAACATTTAGAAGTGACAAAGCCATCCTACGGATACTCAAAAAACTCGGCGTAAAAGACAGCAAGGATCGTGAATTTAGATAGCACATAGCCTTAGAGGAAAACCATGAAACTGTGCATCCCTAAGCAATGGAAGTAAGACAATAGGGAGGCTACTATATATAGCAAGAATGAGCAAATGCATGCAAACTTATCCACCTGCAGGTTGCAAGAATTTGTGAACTTTTGTAAGGGAACATGGATAAATGATGGGTACAGAACTTGGCCTAACAACTACACCACCGCCAGCATGCTAGAACTTCAAATATATCTAAATTCAGATGTACACATGTATATTGCCAAAATCAAGCTAAGGAACAAAGTTGAGAACATAAACTAGAGCGACAGCGAACTAAATGGATAGGCCGCAAAGTCTAGGCATAGCACAAGTTCTAAACAGGCCAAGAGACCTATTTTTACACATATACACCTCAAAGAAAATTACAAAACAAAGATGATGTTTTACCCTCATAACAACATGCAAAGGCTAGCAAAACAATCACAAAATCGCAGTCAACCACAGATCAACCAAGTTACTATTTTATTCTCAGTATAATATTGGTGTTAAGATACTTGAAAACGAAGCTAATCGTAGGGTAAACTTACCTTAAATACATTGGTGATGAACGGGACAAGGGCTGAGCTATACTGACTCGAGCATGGCTTCGATGGTGGGCTGACCGTAGTCGGCGGCGCTCTCGGGAAGGTGGCAGCGAATACGATGGTGTCGAGATGGTTCGGTCTTGAGATGGTGACTGCAGCGGTCGTTGGTGGTGGAGCGGCATAGGCAGTGCGTGACTACAAGATCGAAGGTTGATTCAGAAAGAAGCGCGGCGATCGATCAGGCGCATGGAGCGCGCTGCTTCACTGGCATCGCAACCAACACCAACGGCTCCATGAGGTGAAGATAGGACGGTGGCGGAATCAAATTGGGGAAAGATCGATTTTTTTTTGGAGGCAGGTTTCGGAAACAAGGCGAAGGAGGAACAGTGCGTGAATAGATCCGAGGGGTCTTTGGTGTACCCAATTCACCTATGCTTCATTGTCTCATCCAATCAAATCTTCCTATTTCGATTTTTTTGTATTTTAGTTTTCGGACAATTAAAGGATTTAACCGTAAAAGGCAGAAATCAGGGAGTTGTGATTGGTTGGGGACATGGATACACCAAATTTCGACACAGAAGAATTGACGCGGATGAAGTCGACAAGAGAGAGTAATTATAAAGTGAACTGTCAAAAGAAAACGTAGTTATAAATATCGCTTTAGATCCACTAAACCGCATGACTTGGTAACGAATAACAATTCAAACCCATGTTTTAAGCTTTAAATTTATATGCATTTTCTTTGTACGATGGACTAAACTAATCGGTTCAAAAATTGAAACTATTTTGTAGTCCAAACCAACGTCAAATAAAATGTTCTGCGTTCAGTGCGCAGATAAATACCAAATAGCACATTAAAACGTGAATTATGATGTGTGAAAAAAAATTCATGTGTGTTTTTTTTTTTTTTAATGCAAACGTTGGTTTTGTGAATGCATACTAGAATATGTTATCGCACGCATCATACTGGAATATGCAAAAAATGCAGGCATATTAGATTATGTGAATGCAACAAGGAAGGTGTACATACACATATATTTCTTATATATAAATATTATAACAAGTTTTGGTTTTTTTTTAATACATATGCATGGATGGGTAAAGTCTTAGAAATGTATCCGTATTCATGAAAAACGCAAGCATGCAAAATGTTCAGTTAAATATACATATGCACCTTTCTCATTTCCTTTGTTAAAATGCTCCACGCGTTTAAAAGAACAAAAGTGCTTTGTTAAAAGGTTCCATATGTTTTAAAAGAACAAAAGTGGCAAAATAAAGACCATAACAAAGAATGAATAGGAAATGAAGAAGGAGAGTGGATAAGTAAAGGGAATAGTGTGCATGCGTTATGCTAGATGCATGTTTTCTTTCTTACTTACATTTTACATTTTTGACTGTTCGAGTGTTCGAATACCGGGTGGAAGATACAGATCAGGTTTGCAGACTCAAAATGGCTAAAAAAATATGACAAACCCAAATAGAGACACGTTGAACTCAACTGTCTTTGTTTTCAAAATAAATTGCGCAAGCTATTTCGCATTTTTGTGGCACACCGAGCACCAAAACTTACAAATAAATATACTACGGTGATCAACCGATGAGACGGACGCAACGGTACACAGTTTACAGTGCCATTACGCTCTTATCAAAAACACATTACGGACCCCATTTTCTATAAAATCATATATACGGACATGCATACGTAGTCCGTATGTCCGAATTTCACGAAACAAAAAATGACGCTTTCTTCAGAATATAGTCTAATATTTTTAGTTCAAGTTCGCTCAAGTTCCGACAATGTTCCAATCGTAGCAAAATGTTTAATTTAATTAGCGCAAACGGGGCAAACTTGCGTATTTTTCTATGAAATTCATTTTCTACGCTATGTCTAAACGCATCTCAAATATAATTTTTTCGGTTTTTTTTTTTTTTTTTTTTTTTACATTTTTATTATTATTTGAGCTATATCAATTGCCGCTACTGCAAATAATCATCAAAAACCAATTCAAATGAAACGACTAAACTTTGACGTTTTCAATATAAAATTATTTAAATCACTTCTACATAAAAATAACAAATTTCAAACATCAATATTTCATTTTAAATCGATTTCATGATTTAAACCAGTACATTCTACATTACGTTTATCGTTTAATTCTTATTTTAAAACCATTTTAAATTAGTGATTTAATTTAATTCAATAACTTAAATGATCGAAACTTACAGGACATCTTTTTGAACTTCCCACTAAATTACTAGACATCTTTTTGAACTTCCTAAAATCCCCTTAACCCTTCAAGTAATTCACCTGTGACAACCTAGATTCCGACAGATCGATTTTTCTTTTCTAAAAAAAAAACTCAATCCGTCGAAACCCGTGTTGGTTTGCTCTGGTATCCTGCAGAAAAAGATAAAGACATAAAACATGTCAGAGTTCGGAAAACATCTCAGAGCGGAAGGAACAAAATATAATATAATCAAAACATAGTTTTACCTTAATAATAATACTGCCTAGCCAGTATTCAAAGCTATAACATCTCTATCTCAAGCCTAACATGCAACTGTGTTTTGAGAAAGGAGTCAGAACATAAGTTCTGTGTGAATGAATTTAAAGTACACACTTTGGATAATCCTATATATACCATTCAGTTACATTTTCTTATTTATTAGATTATTGGTGTCAATAGCGCTCCACGCTTCCGCACACTCGTTGTACCTATCTACTCCCTAGTAGATTAACCTAATATAATGTATGTGTAGTTATCCCCAAATTAAGGTACACCCCATGGGTTCCCCACTCGCACGGTCCTCACCGTACCATCGCAGGAATATATGCAGTCCCTCATCCTACGTCTGAGTGACGTACGGATCTTTGTATATAACGACGCTACGTCTGCATGGCACCACTATAACTGTATTACGTCGGCGTAATGACTGCCATCATCGAATAATGTGCTCTAGTCTACGATACACCACCCAAAGCAGACATGTGTGTACCTAGACTTTCCCACGTACATATCGCCAAACGTATTTGATGCCTAACCCGCACACCAATCATGTGTGCGTGCCCGAGTTTCGTGGTAGGGCTACACACAGAACTCGGTTGGGATCTTTCCTTATATTTATGCAGGCTCGCCTTTAAGAGCCTTTCACACAAGTATCCCTAGAGTCTGTTTTTCTATGGTGGCTATGGCCCCACCTCGGCCCCTCCCTTAACTAGTAAAGACTATAAGAGCTAAGCGACAAGCCCTTAAGCAAACTATCTAAACATCCATGTGGTGTCTACCCTCAACCACCGCCTCGATAGTGAAAGGTCGATGGCCTCTTGGGTTTAGCTCTAATATTTCCGCATCTCGCTGGCTGCCAATGACAGGTTCTTGATGACCTATACTATCTTAGTTGGTCCCGACCCTCCGCCTCCGAAGTGAGGCAGTCGCCGAGCTACCCTTAATGTCACGACGTCACAACATTTTGGCTGCCCCCTACTTGTGCAGTCAAGGCCCACCCACTTGATAGTTACGCGCAGACCCAACCTCTGTGAGCACAATCCGAAACTACACCACCACAGAGGACTACCAGGAGCACCTTTAACATCTCAGGAAGCCGCGTGCTTCCCCTTCCAATCCGTTGGAGCCGCCAGAATAATCGGTTTAATATGCGCTCCCCTCGTGTCTTACGACACCACGATGATCTACCCTGCTTAGTTATTCATCCTCTAACATATGGACTATCCCAAGCGCCACAGTTTACTGTGTCATTAGATCCTATGTCTTATCATCAATTACGCACTTGCTCCACCTCGACAGATTTTCCATTAACTTGGTTGTTTCCATTTTCCCTTGACTTCTTCTTCAAGTTACCAAGTTTCTCTTGCTTATTAACCTCATTCATAACTTAATTCATTTAAGTTCATTAATAAGCCTACAACATGTTATTCTCTATATTGTAATTCAATATTCATAACTCATTCTCTTTACACTGCTCTTTATCCCATCTCATGGTTGTCATAATATGTTCTACTTAATTTATAATTAAGTACATCTTAATTTGCATGTTTTCTATTAACATGTCATTCAACATTTATGATTAAATACAACTTAGTTATCTCCATAAATTTGCCTTCTTCTTTCTCATTTAATCATAATCTCATCGTACACCATTATTACAATTTATCATAATTTACTTATTAACTTATTTCTCTTAACTAAGGTTTACTAATAAGTTTCTCTTTTCCTTCATATAACTTATGTTATCCTCATTTATGGATTTATTCTTATCCTCGCTAATTAATCTTCGATTAAGTACATAAGTTATATCATCTTCCCCTATTGTTTATTATAACTTACCTTATTTCTTAAGTTATGATTCCCACTTGTCCCTAGGACAAGCCTACCTATTATCTTTCCTTTTTTTATTCAAGTTCATTCATAATAGGTTATTATCATTCCCCATTTTGGTATTGATTAAGATTAACTTTATCCTTCCCATTTCTTTAACAAGTTTACTTAACCCCTACTCAATTGAATTGGTTCGTAACACCACTACAAATTTAATTATGTTAAGTATTCCAATTTAATGAATTATCCATGCTACCCACGTTACCTACTTAACCCTTTATTATTCTCATGTCTTACCACATGTCTTATCTTGGTTAAGTGCTTATTATTTATGTTGTACATGCTACCCATGTAATTCATGCTACCCATGTTACCCACTTAACCCTTTTATTATTCCTATATCTTTCCATATGTCTCATCTTGGTTAAGTGTTCATTAATTTATTATAACCGTAATCTTGCAAGATCTCCCACATTAGATTACCATTTGCGATTGCTGGATATGCCGGGCGGTTCCAGGCAGGCGTATACTGCAATCCGAATCTAACCTCGTGTCTTTACATTATTACGCATCTAGTTTCTGCCTTTGACCTCTCACATTAGATTACCAAATTGCGGTTGCTGGATATGCCGGGCTGTTCCGGGCAGGCTTATACTGCAATGCGAATCTAACCTCGTGTCTTAGGCGTTCATTTTCACTTTCTTGATTCAAGTCCCAATTTTAAATATTAGATTATGATATATTCCAATTACTCATAATTTCCAATCTAAATTATGTTTATAATTTTAATTCAAATTATGCCTATAATCCCATGTATTCAAGTTACATCAAATTATGCCCAAATCAATTTGCGTTCATTGTTATTAACAATTTATGCCAAACCTCATGTATACAAGTTATACTCAGTTATGCCCAAACCAACTTAAGTCAAATCTCATGTATACAAGTTATATTCAATTATGCCCAATCCATAGTCATCAACAATTTATGCTAAATCTCATTTTTATTACATATTTCCCAACTTTTCCCAATTCAACTTATAATCCCAATTTACATTCATAATTCCAATTTGATTCATATACCCATAGTTTTATTTATAATTCCAATTTGATTCATATACCCACAGTTATATTCATAATTCCAATTAAAGTTGTTCCCAAAACCCCATTATAAGTTATACCCCCAAACCTCCCAATCACATATAATACTCAAATCAACCTGTTCCCTTTTATTCTCAATAACGTTCAATCGCATAAATCTACAATAGACATAGGCTCGAAGATAGCCTAACTATAAAAATAAAAAGGGAAGAAAAAAAGGAGGAAACCCAACATAGGCATAAAATAACTGATCATAATTAAGCATATGATAACACTATTAGGCATAGGTGAACTTTATCAGATTAGATCTTCCAATAGGTTTATTATGTATGTAAATGGGGAATGGCAAATGATAGATCCATTATTATACAAAAACGTATTTTAAATCCACTCACTTGTATGTTCTTCAATCCTAGATTTGATCCATGGCTTTTCTCCCTTTTTGCGCAGCGTAGATCTAGGCATCTGAATTCTTTTCCTTCATTGTAACCATGGTTCTCTAAAAAAAATCTTTTCTAGTTTGTATAAACGCCTCTTTTTTTTTTTCTTTTGAATGTATACATATTTATACTTTTATTTTCTTGAAGAAAATTTTTGAGAGAGAGAGAGAAAGCGAAATGGAGGCTAGGTTTTTATTTTTGAGAACAGAAATTATGTCAAACCAAGGCTGTATTTATAGGATTTTGTGTGCGTTTCGGACCACTAGATTAAGGTTTCCAGAAACTTCTGCTACTAAATTATAAATGCCCTCTTTTATTTGTTAAGAGCTTTAATGAAGATTTATTTAACAAACAATTCCTTTGTTTATACCTTAACCGTATAAAATATGTTTCCCTTTTTCTTTTATTTAAACAAGACAACAATTTATTTTTCTCTACCTTTTTAACATAACTATTATTTATTTATGTAAATAAGTACCATACGTTTACTTACACTCATGCTCTTATCAAATATGGTATCCAACTATGCCTTTATTTTTTAATTGTAGGAAAATATAGTATGTGTTAACTATTTTACCAAAGAGAATTTAATATCTTTATGTTTTTTCTTCTCATAGCCATTATTGATGGATATTTATTCATTATTTTTCTATTCATGTCATATTTGAAACGCCTAATTGCATTTACTACATGCACTCTCTTTTCCATATTTAATGTAACCGTTATATTATCCCTAAATATAACATTAATGTCTTTAACTTACCAATTGCATTTCTTACCATTAAAACAGATTCCCCTAATCTCAAATTAGTGTTGCCTCTTATATATATATAATACCAAATACTTAACATTTAGTCAACCTCAACCCAATTTGTTAATGTCATAAATATGCATTTTTTTATATACATATTTGCTATAAATAATCATATGTGCATGCATCTAGTCCCCAAACAATTAAATCGAGCAATGTTCATACTAAAAAAACATGCCACATTTATTTCAACCTCTATCGGTTCCAAAAAGAGTGCTTAATGCTTTCTTCTTTTCAAATACATTCAACCTTTCAAGTGCATAATAATTTATACAATTCAAACTAAATTTATGAATGTGCATATGAATGTATTTCCATTCTCCTCTTTAAACGTGCATTCCTTATTGTACATTACTTTTTTTTTCTTAATTATGTCAATGCATATATATATATATATATATATATAATTCTACGCGTATATAAACTTCTACGGCTTACAAATTCTTCATACGTTATCCGTTTTACACAAACATGGTGTCCATCTAAACCAGAATTTTGAGGCGAATGCAATGATGACATCCGTTTTACTTAATTCCTGATATTTAAATTAAGTATCTTTATTTTGTTATCTTTTTCTATTACATACATTGTTGTCATATTAATTTCCCTTCACTTCAATGTATGTATTAATCTAAACTGCGCATCACCATTATTTATATATCCATCCATATAAATATATTTAATTATATTAAAAAAATGCGGGGTGTTACATCACCAGTCGCCCAAAATTTCCGATCTACCTTCTGCTATCTCCATTTTCCACAAAAGCCCATCCCGCTTCCCCCATCTCCATATTCCCATATCTGAAATCGACCTACATACGAAGTCGCTATTTTTTGTAAAAATTGCAGTAATTTCTTCATATAGCCTCAGAACCGGATGAAGCTTCGACCAATACACTATAACAAAATATGATATTAATAACACCTTTTAATACCACCTTATGTTCTAAGTATTATTATTTACACTTAATTATTTGCTTTTCAAGTCATTTTGTTTTGACCATCCCATGTAACTCTCAGATTTTTCGAATTCCTTACGAAATAATTTCGTCTCCCACAAACTTCATGAATTCTTTCTCCTCTTCCTTCAAAATAAATATGCCTCCCTCCAGAAAGCAAAAGGTTGTTTCGCTCTAATCTCTTCACCTGATCGAAAAAATCAAACTCCTTCATCTCCAGTCTTTTTACCCGATCTATTGAAGCCGTTGCGTTATGAAACCCTATTCCTTTACATTATAATATGTAACCCTATTCTTCGATTTCTTTACATTATGAAATCCTATCCCGATCTCCAAAACAATTCCTTTACATTATGAAACCCTAATCTTCGATTTCGATTCTGGTAAGCCGTGGTCGATCTGAAACCCTTACTACTTGATTTTGATAACTTTCTTCAACTTTCCATTTGATTTCATGGTTAAGGTATCCTCATTTTATTTTTTGTTTTATTTATCTTCTACTATATCATGGCTTTTTGGGATGGATGCTTTAAACTTAATTTCAGATCTTTTGAAGAAGTGATGCTTGAACATATTTTCGAAAGGAAAAACAGATCTGAGATGTGATTGCATCGGCTGTTGTAGTTGAATTAGTGCCATACTTAATCTCCATTTAGAAAATTTATTGCACCATGTTGTCACTTTAGGCGTTGTTATTGCATTGTGCTCTATTTGCTGGGCTAACTTTTTCCACCGATCTGAATTTTATTTGAATTTTATGAAAATTTATTGCACTATGTTGACATTTTCCCATTTCATTTGGCATCATTACATGTTTGAATTTTATTTGTCGGAAAAAATGTAAGTGTTATGGGATTACATGCTTGCATAACATGAATTCAGGAAAAGTGATGCTTAAATTGATCATTTCAAATTCAATTTTTAGTTCCGTTTTCTCTTAAATTGAGAATGCTGGTTGTATTCGGTATCCTCATTTTATTTTGGGTTGTTATGAAATTTTATTTATCTTCCACTACGTTATGGTTATTCAGGATGTATTCTTTTTGTGAAAAACAAAGGAATGGTCATGTGATTCTCGAGGGTAATGTATGAGTTGCATGTTACATTCTTGTGGTATGCATGTGAATTAATTGCTTCTTGTAGTTTGTTCATATATTTTTATATAACATAGAGAAAGCTTATAGTTCATTATGATTATGCAGAAAAAAGTGAAAATGCAAAGAAAAAAATAGAGGTTATGAGCAGGTTTGCTGATCTTGAAGAGACGAGGCTACAAATTCTAACGAATGAGTTAGAATATAAACAGCAACAAGATGAGAATGAAATCATGGCCAAAGGTTAGACTGGATTACGGGAAGGAATATTGGATGGGAATGAAACAACGTATTCTAGTGTCAAAGTTTCCTTAGTTGTAGGTAGACTGTTCATCACTATCCTTATTACTAACCGCTTGTATTATGTTGACGTAGTAACATTATATTTCCTACTGCAGTAACTATTTACTATCAATGCAATGTGTGGTTTATTTATATTTCTACTTTTACCATTAGCTGATAGTTTTAGACGTTACACTCTGTAGTAATTATTTACTTATCAATGTAATGCGTGGTTTATTTATATTTCTACTTTTTCCATTAGTTGATAGTTTTAGACGTTGCACTTAAGTATAAAATCATAATTACTCCATATTTTTCATAGAA
Source organism: Allium sativum (assembly GCA_030737875.1). NCBI lineage: Eukaryota > Viridiplantae > Streptophyta > Magnoliopsida > Asparagales > Amaryllidaceae > Allium > Allium sativum. The sequence continues at coordinate 349,123,199 of CM060922.1, read as the reverse complement.
ACAAAAAATAAAACACAAGTTCAATGAAGCAAATAAAATAGACAAGTACCATTAGCGTATTCAGTCCTATATCAGGTTAGCCAAGTATAGCAAAGTTTATATGCTTTGTGGCCAACAAAATCAGTACGATACTCTGCAAGGTAACAAGAGTCAAAAGTTGATTTATTTGTTTTAAATACATCTTCATCTTCAACTTCTTGATAATTTTACAGTATGATCACAAGCTTCTACGAAACGGCTATGTGCCAGATGAATTTCAACAGAAGATCATCTAGTGGTGCAGGTATATAATCTTGTTATCATCGCCTAATACTCTTCATGGGTTAGACCCCCTCCATTTTGCAATGGTAACTCATTTATTCGACCATATTCAATATAGGCTTTCACGAGGATAAGTTAATCCTGAGGAGAAATTTCAGTTGTAGTAGTACTAGAGCTTGTAGTAATTCGGTTTTGATGAGCAAGATTATCCATTCGCCTATCTATGTTTGATCGTGGACATGGTTGCGGATTCAGTACTTCAACAATTCCTTGGGTAACACAAATTATTTCATTCTGAACCGGCTCTTTCACCTCTTCTATTTATGTATCTGGAACGATTACGCCTTCTTTCTCATCCTCCTTGTTTCATTCATGATCATCAAACATTTTACCCATAGTTTCATCGCTGATTCCCCAATCATCCATTTAAACTACACGAAATCAATAGAATGCATTATGTTTATAAAAAATGGTAACCTTAAAGAAAAAAGTATAATGATTTCTCACCCTAAAGTCTTGGATGATCAAGTATGCACAAATTATAATTTACGGTTGGAGGACAATGTATAAACCATTTAAAAGAATGAAGTTGATGGTTGAGGTCGTCTTAAACCAAATGGGTACAGTTAAAGGTTGTGTTTATTAGGCTTGACTAATTTTCTGTGCTCGTGTCAATGTTGTACCAAAACTTGTCGTATGTAATAAAGCTCTTCCATTAAAAGGTGCAAAAGTAGGGTATGTTTAATTAGTTTGATGTATGGTATTGGTATTCGTCTTGATTAAATGAAGTTTGAACATATATTTTATAATATAATTTAAAACAAGCTCGTAACATCGCGGTAGTTCTTAGTTTTACGTTCTAAACTTCAACCGAATATACATAATCCAGTATAAGTTGGAACTCCTTGAAACAAAAATTTACCAAATCAATTGGATTATAGTTTTCAAATGAAAGAGAAAAAATATATTATCTTGTATATTATTAGTTACGTCCAAATAATTTTTTAGAAAGTCGCTATGAAATCATTTATAAACCTTAACGATTTATTAAATAAATTAAAATAGATTTTAATACAAATTGATTATCGTATTTAATTTAAAATCATAGTACAAAACTTATTACATGACAACACTTTGCTATCAAATAGTTGACTTGCCTTCACTTTACCATAAAATAGTTGATGTTACTACACTCTTCAAAACTTTTGCAATGTGATTAAGCTTGTCCAACGAAAAGAAACAAGCTGACTTGACAAGACTTAATAAGTGGACCTATGTTTAATGCTGCCATAAAGTAGAGTATGAAATTAATGCACCTTCTTTATTAAAGAGAAGCCAGCCTCTCTTCCTCTCTTCATTACTTTTGAACTCTACGGTTTGTCACTATTACTCATATAATTCTAGTTTCCACTTTTCATCTAGGCCAAAATGTTCGATGATGAAACCATGGTTCAAATGTACGATGAGTATAAAAGGAATAAGCGACCAGGCGAAGATGTCGAATTTGTGCCCGAAACACAATCGGAAGTCCAAGTGGAAGCTGGAGAAGTAGAGTTTGAACTCTTTAGTGCCACGAACCAAATGTTGCAGTCACACGTATTGGGCCAGTTCAAAAATCCCTCCATGCTCGGTTGAAGGAAGTTATTGCTTGGTAGAATCCCGATAGGTCACACTCTAGAATGACAAGTCATTCAGTCCTTTGGTATTGCAGAGTTAAATGTAATGTGGTTGTTTCTAAAAATTAGACGAATGAAGGTCGTCGCTTTTATGGTTGCAAAATGTATGTTGATGCACAGAATCGACAAGGGTTGCAAAGTTGTAGTTTCTTTTCATGGATCGATCCGCCATTGTAGAAGAGGGGTATCCAATATGCACTTGAGATGCAAGCTGAGGTTAGTCGCTTGTTAAGAATGAATGTTGCAGCAAAGGCTGAAATGTTGTATGGGTGCTACGGTTCACCGCGAAACTATGGGTCGTAGTTATATGGTACCGTATCGTAATTAATGTTTGTATTCAAAGTTATGTCGTAATGCGTCATAATTATTTGTTGGGTCTAACGATAACTGTATCCTGTATCCTATATTTTGTTATATTGAATGTAGTCTGTTCGCAAGTTAAAGGCTGTGTGTACATTTTTGAATGTAAAGGAGTTAAAACTAGAGTCGTCCCTATTTATAGTAAAGATTTAATAACGTAAAGGAATTAAAAATTAGGGTCGTACTCAACCACATGAATATTATGCTTGTGACTTCTCAGCACGTTAACCAAAGTCGATGTAGTGAAAAGTGTACAGTACCCTGTAGGCACATCAATTGGCAGTACCAACACTGTAACTTTGGCATAGCTTGTTTATGGCAGTGTGTATTCATTTCTTAATGTTTGGAACAAATTTAAGTGTGGTCACTTTGAACTATTTGTACTATTGGGCTCAGCTTTTGAGCAAACTTAATTAATGTGGTCAGTTTGTACCGTTTCAAACTCCTTTAATAAGTGAATGATCATTTCATATATCAATCATCAAAACATACAATACATCATATTAATCTTCCAAGTTCTACATTCATACAAACACACAAACAATAATTCAACTGTGGCGATGATTGGAACAAAGAAGTATGCGACGACCAATGTTTTCACCATCAGCTGTTACAACAACTTCAGCCATATATCCACAGTGGCAACAAACTGGGTAAGAATTAAGCTCTTCTTCAGGTGTTGTTTGATTTATTGGTACCAGCTCAACCTCTTATTCTAGATGGGGTTGATAAACAAGATGTTCAATCAGTCGTGGGACATATGCATGTTGCATTTGTTGTGTAAGTACGTTAAGATCTGGGTATTGCAAATCAACTTCCTCCTAATGTTTCTCTTGATAGTTTATATTCCAGTCGATATTAGTGTGATCACTAGACGTTGGAACAGAGTAGTGGGGGATGCCAAAATCAGGGTTAAGATATGAAGGCCATGAAGGCATTGTTAAAAGAAATAGAGTAATAGGGATTAAGTTGAGTAGGAGAAGAGAGTAATGAATGAAGTAGATTTGGAGAAGTAGGTGGGTATTTATAGAGGTGGAAAATGCAAAACATACTAAATTGGTTAATTATCCGGAAATAAAATTGATAAACCAATTTAACAGATTAATAAATTTATGAACCTAAACGAGTGAATAAACCTAAAACAAAAATTAAATATTTCAAAATAGCTTCCACGCCTATATTATCGGCGCCTTACAACAAGGCGCCGATAACATCGGCTCACTTTCAATTAATCATAGCGCACCGATACAATCAACACATTTTTGTTGGGAGAGTTCACTAAGTCTCCCTTGACTCTTACGGGTCGTAATATTACGACTCGTAAAACAGTTGGAGATGCTCTTACAGTGCATTGGTTTGTTGGTGGATGTATCCATTACTATTGTAGTACGCTACTTACGACAATCTCCAGAACTCGATGGGTTCGCGCATGTTATTCCAATAAAATGTGCATACTTTGTGTCGTTTGGCGATGTTCCCGAAGAATTGCAGCTATGCTTCCATGGTTTGTAATTCCCATGATTTTACTTCGGTTGTATTATTTTATTATATGTAGTCTACACCCCGCACATGTACACTTCTTATTAACAATGGTGAAATACGCACATTACTACAATTATAGGAATCGCTGCACATGTATCAAGTACCTAGATTGACACTAATTTAATACAGATAATTACATGAAATGTTTTCCAACTGGTTTCTAATAGGATACAAAAAAACCATACCTGTTCAAATATTTACATTTTATTTGCTTTGAAGAAAACTATACCTCAGAGTTAATAGTAATGATTTGTATGTAAAGAAAGAGGTCCTGGATCCAAATTAAACCGACATCATTTTGTTTCCTCGTTAGTTTTATTCAGAATTTAGGTTAATAAAAATAGTTATACTCGCTTTCCTCTTGTATTCTATTTATTTCCCTTGTTCACAGTTGAGTGTTGGTGTATTCTCTATTGGAATTTGGTAAACCAAGCAACTCTAAGTACTTTGACATAATTATTAGGTTGCTAGCAAGATGGGTTGAAACGACCCAAACTTCCCCTTAAGGTAAACCCCGGATTGTTTTCAGAACATGCCAAATGAGAACGCGAACAATATAACATTTCATTGCTATTACAAAAATTACATCAGAATACAATAACATAATAGAGTATGAATAAATAATATATATCATAAAAATATCAGTGATTTAAATTACATTAACAGCGGAAAAATAACACATAACACAACTGGAAGAAATACACGGATACAAAGCTTTCCGAATATAGCTCCAGCTGTAAATCCAGGATCTTGGAAAAGAAATATCTGCAAAAACCAAAACTACTAACTGCCCGTGCGGTAAACAGGGGCACCCAGAGTTTAGGTTAAACAATAAACTCCTGGTCAGTCATGTGACTGGTGTGAGAACTCAAAATAGTTATTTATAACTTTACATCAAAATAAGGTAAATCAAGGGACCACGCCATATAACACGGAACCGGTTATCTCCCAAGAATACTAGTGCATAAAACAAACAACACAATGCTTTCTGGAAAAATGAAGCTATTATAAGACTCAAGTCCCATCACATAATGCAACGCAAGCCGGAGGATAGAGTTTTACCTTAAAATGGCCAAACATGCTTGGTACGTTTTAAAACAAATCATTTTGATATTACTATAAGTATATAGTGTCGAAATCACTTCAAATATAAATGTATCAATCATGGACGACATGAGTACCATATATCATGTTGCCATACTAGTTCTACAACTAAAACCGAAAAGTCACGTATTGGAAATTGGATTCCATCTATGAGCCTAGGCAAGGGATGTACTCCTCACTGGCTTCGAGACACTCTAGCAAATGCCTCAGGGCTCGGACGCTGGCGAGCCCTTGGATCCTGCAGGGCCGGTCTTCCCTTACTTTTGAGCATTAGTTATTCCTGAACACACGTTTCCCGATCCTATCGGACCTATCACTTGGCCACTAGGGACCAATATCCGAGGAGCTCCGCAATCCATCATCCACGTAGGTAAAAATAAATAAATGTATGGGCTCCATACTATGACACCACCCATAGCTAGAAGGAGACGTCATGTCCTTCCTGCGTCCCTTATCCTGTTTTTGACTCATACCGGATGTGAGACTCGTGAATTAACGTTATACATAAAGCTATGCTACTTAAAGCCATGCTTTGATCATCAACCACAAGTCTCTGCTTTTCAACAAAATCGTTGGTCCATGCCACACAGTCAATCCATACCGTACCACAGATTTCTGCCAATATATAATCTCTAAGCTCATACTTCTCAGAGAAGGGTGTTAAGCAAGAGAATAAATTCTCTGCTACCAAACAGATATATATTTAGCAGAGATCAACGAATACAGTATATAGGAATACAATGTCAGACACACTATCCATTAACAAGTCCGTTCTGGGTCTGAACGAAACCGGAGGCACCTTATTCCTCGTCCCATATGTCCAATATAGGAGAGAGGTCCTCGCATATCCAGTCGATCTCCAAGTATGTCTGGATAAACACCACTTATTACCTTGTCCTGGGTGTACAACCTAATCAAGACATCAGTAATCATACAAACGATGTGAAGATCTCCAGTCTTCAACCACCATCTTCGCTGTCGACTTATCGTTAAATCAATTATCCAGAATGGGCATAACCCGGTCTTTCCAAATAACTCGCGTATCTCATAAACAAGATCTACACAAATACAACATACGCCTCATTCCAATCCAGAATATTATTTTATTCAAATATTCTTTTCACAATTTAAACTAAATTAAGGCTTTCCAAACTAGTCGGGATTAGCGCACCTTATCGAGGTAACCATGTGTTTTATTCCCCAATCCCAACCTATTTATCCCATGGAGCAAAACTGGTAATACCCCATATCTAACACCACGGTGTTATATGTAAAACTAATTACCATTTCATGTTCAAATCTAATTAAAGATTTAACTATCGTCTGCAATAAAACTGGTGATACTCCATTCTCGATCATTTCCCAAATTTGATAATTTAAATTATCACATTCACATTTCAATCTAATTAAAAATTTATTAAAACTCCATTTAGTTTTAATCTTCCCAAAAATCATTATTAGTGATTATTTAACTTTGGGAAATCAAACATGTCGCATTGACAATCTACACCGTACCTGAATTCTGCCAATATATAACCTCTAAGCTCATACGTCTCAGAGAAGGGTGTAAGCAAGAGAATAAATTCTCCGCCACCGAACAGATATATATTTAGCAGAGACCAACAATACAGTTCGAAATACAATGTTAGACATGTAATCCTGTCTTTAACTAGGTTAAAGAACCAATGTCATTTAAAACACAATTCACGATAAACCCAAAATCTTATTCCATTAACCATGGAATCTTCACAGAAAACGGATAAATATATAATCGATATCAATTTCCGACTAATAATATAAATGGAATAACGACAAAGCCTTTTCAATACCATATATATTAACAGTCTTCCTCCACGGAAGTTCACTTCGATTATTACCAAATCGAATTCCATTCAATTCCAATTTAATATATTAAATTGGAAAACTTTACTTTGGAAAATTTCCATTAAATCTTAATAAAAGATTTATATATTCCAAATCACATTTCACAGTTAATCGGGTTAAAGAACGAATGTCGTTAAAAACAAAGTTCACAATAAACCCGATTCACATTCCGTTTTATTCCAATTAATAAATATAACTGGAAACTCTAACAATCTTAATTGAAAGATTTATTCTTTTCACACGGGATTTAAGAATAGTGTTACTAAAGACACCATTCATGACAAACCCAAAATCCACTTTGATATTAAATATAAGGCTCTGAACAGAAATTATATCGGCTTACATTCAATATCAAATTCTTAAAGCAAAACATATCGTATGGGGAATGATGTTATATATCTATCTTCCAAATTCCTCCACAATATCCTTATAATCACGGAATCCAATATTGAAATATCCCTAAGATGATTTCTATTCAAATCCATTCTGATTCATACATTGGAAAATCCTGGTTAGATTAAAACCATTCACGAATCCAATTCATTTATTTAAAAACACTGGATTCTCATTCTAGTTATTAACTAGTTCATTTTGATAAAATATATTTTATCTTTTCAAAACTGGAATTTTTCATTCAAAATCTTTCCAAATCATTTATTATGATTTTACACATTTTTTTCATAACTTTTTGTAATTTTATTAAGACCTTTACAGTCGGTTTCCAATATCGGCCACCAAACTACATTCATAGCGACCATTTCAGAAATTGATTTAGACATAATTTTAAATCCAACTGTTCAAATTTAAATCCCTTATATTCATTGGAAAGATCTTTTCGATACAAATCCAACGGTTCCGGTTTTAGGAGAATCTGATAGTCGGATCTCCCGTTACATCAATTTGAAGTTAATCGTTGAAATTCGCGAACGGTCGCTGCATGGCGCGTTCTATTTCAGGCCAATATATATATATATATATATATATATATATATATATATATATATATATATATCGTTGATTTCCATTTAAAATGTATTTTACAAAATATTTATAAATTCATGTAAATCGATTTTAACTTCATTTTCAATTTTAAATAAAAATTGAATATTCCATAACATTTTAATTTTAAAATGATAATATTTTCAAAATATCAAATTTTGAAATCCATTTCCTTTTCGTATTCATTATAAAAATGAATAAAATCGATATAAAAATTATTCGTGTTAAAATGGCGCGAATCTAATCAACTCGGCTTCACATATTTCAATATTTTCGTGTCCATCCAAAATCGGACATCAAATTCACATTTTAATCCTTTACTGAATATTATTCTAAAATATTCATTATTTTAAAATATTTGTTCTTTCTGAATTGGAATCAGACCCAATCAATTACCATATATTGTTATTTATATGGATTTCATACATCACATGCACACAATAATAATGATACACAATCAACCATCATCCAGAGTGCATTACACAACTGCATAAGCATTAAATATAAATAATTAACGCTTACAATAGTCTGTCAACCAATCAATTGACATACAACTAAACAACTGGGATTAGTGTATGTCAAATATTATCCCAATACCCTTGTGGCATTTCAACCAACAAATACTGAATATTATTTGTTCAGTTTGGTTATGTGTAAAATTTATCGTCCTAATCAATGTCAGTTAAATGGGTATATATAAACAAATCGTCTAATTTATAAACGAATATTTATTTTCGTTTCAAGAGAATTTTATGTCGTTCATATATACATTAAAATTATATTTTTAATGATAAAATATTTATTTCAACAGCTGACTATATAATAGTTCATACATTCAATAAAAATGATAATTTTATTATTCAAACATTTTATTCAACACATGAATATTTTATATAGTTTATTTTAGAAAATTTCGGCATTATAACGGCGCGATATTAGAACCGGAGTAATGTCTAGCATTATCCCTCTCATGATACTGGCTCGCGCCATACATATCAATCAATCCAAACAATCCCACAATCAATTTTATAACCACAATCCAAATTTCCACAATACAAACCAAACAAACAACCATGGTTTGTACAAATAAATAGTGTCAGGAGCTACTAAACCCCGTCTGCAACCTAGGATATATTTAACTGTAAAATATTTTGGGTGAAAGGTGTTCTCACATTGGGATCCACTCCGCCATTATTTTCTGATGCTCTGATTTATTGTTCTGGTTCTAGAATTTGCAAACGAGCTCCAATCTTTACCCGACTTTTTTTAAGCTTAAACGCGCCATTCCGGAAAACTTTCGCCTAGTGGCCTTTCTTCCGAAAATGCTCCAGTTCACTGGAAATCGTGAAAAGACATAAATCAAATAGCATATTTTGGACGCATTTTCTGAATAACTCCGCGATCCAAAATACGGCTTTCATATACTCAAATCGAAGAGAAAATCATGCTCTTCGATTTTGGCACTGTGGAGTTATGGCCAGAGGGGCTCGGTTTCGAAGATATGGGCTGTGGAAGCTCAGGGACTGTGGCGTACACGCGGGTGTTATAAAAATTGGATTTTTATTCGTAGGTGGGGGCACAGGCGGCGGGGGTCGCTTGTGGTCGGGGGTGGCACGGATGGACGACGACGGGGCCCACAGTGGCTAGAGCGACGGTTTGGGTTTGGGTTTCATGAATGGGGAGAGGCAAGAGGCGGGGGAGGGAGGAGGAGAGAGGATGTGTAACGTACCGTATTTTTGGCAGTTAAAAATTTAATCTAATTTATTATTTTAAATATTATATTTGAAATATTGATGGATTTTAATATTTAATTCGTTATTAAAACGAGGTTTAAATGTTTTATATTTATATAATTATAAAGCGAGCTCGAAATGGCGTTGCAGTTCGTAATTTGGTGTTTTGAACTTCAATTGAGTATACAGAAGCCGATATAAGTCGGATTTCTATGAAACAAGAAACGTTGGAACCGTATTGACGATAATTTTCATGTGAAAGAGAAAATTCCAGATTTCATGTTATTATTTGTTAGTTATGGCCAAATCAAATTTTAAAATAGTCGATGTGAAAATCATTATTAAAATATAGGCCTTTAAATTAGCTATTTTGCAAACGGTCGCCGATTTCAATGGAATCAGTTTCATTGGGACCGTAATGTTAAATTATTGCATGTTGTTAAATAGCGTGGCAAACCGATGCCGTATGTGGCTACAGTAGCCGTAAACGCCCGTTCATTTTCTATAGTGCGTAATTAATATGATAAAGGGATATTCGAGTGTAACTTGAACAGACGATAGAATTAGGCCACAAAACTAGTCCCGTTGAGTTCGTATCGTCGATTAGAGTTAGGATAGGTATATAGTTTGTTATTTTTAGAGACCGACAAATTTGGCGTTAAAAATGGCATCGCGGTGCGCATAAAAATAGCCTACCGGGGAAACAGTCTCAGAATGCGACGAAACTGGTGCCATTGGGTTCGTATTGAAGAATTATTATAGGATTTCAAAGTTTCAAGTTGATTCGATTTATCTGTTGATCGTAAAAAAATTAAATGCGTGTTTATTTCTGGTTTTATAAAGGAACTTTTTTCAAACGACTTCGGATTTCGACGAAACTTGTCCCATTGGGTCTGGAATATGTTTTTATGCTAGGATTAGTTTTTTTATCAGAAGACGGTTGTCGTATGTGAGTGTTTTAACATTACTTCATCGTCAAGTTTTGTAAAATAATATTATAATCTCCCTTATCAATATAAATACCTCGTATACCATTCTAACCCTAAATTTCTGCTCAAATAGACCAGCCGCCACTATACTGAAATGAATGGCAACCCATATTCAATCCTTCTCCCAATGAAATTCACAATCCACTCAAACATTTCACGAACTTCCTTCACTAAAATTGTTGAGCTCTTCGAGATCTTGGGGCTGACCGGTCGTGATGAGTTTTCTAGTCTTGGATCGGCCGGAATCCGAGCTCAAAGTCGGGGTCTTTTAGAGGCTTCCTGGTGCGGTAGGGGCAGTCGAGTGGTGGGGCTTTTGTGGCGTAGTTGGGTGGTGATGAGGGGATCAACGCAGCGGCTTCTGATGAAGGGTCGGTGAAGTATACGGACGGTGGAGGGTGGTTTGGCGAAAGTAAGGGGAGGCGAACAGAAACAAAAGTCGATGTGGTCTTCTGTAACTGGCAACAACGAATTGAAGAAGGGATGTAACACTGATCGGCCAGGAGTTTCCTTAAACAAAACGTGATGTTCCTGGACAACAAAATCAAAGTGGAAATGGGTTTGTAACTGAGATGACAGTAGAGCCTTCTTCCTTTGCCAATTTAGTTCAAGCTGTGTTGAAGCAGGCCTCTGGAAATCAAAGCATATGAAGGGATTGAGTTATTTCTTTTACCAGAAATCGGCAGTCTGTCTTCTTTAGCTCAGTTGATATTTAGTTTTAAAACTGAAGAATATAATTAAAGATTTAGTATTTAATGTTGAGTCGAAGCGTCGATGGTTATTTTGATTTATGACAAGAAGAAGCTTCTACATCGACAAAAAGAAGACAAGATGACTTCATAGGTTAGAAGTTGATTATTTAGAGTTATAAAATGTTAAAATCTATCCTCAAATAATCATACTTCTAATTGTTTGAAAATACTACTCATGAAGACATTTTTTATGCATATGACCGAAAACATGTCGACCTACAATTTTTTATAGGTCAACAGGTTTTTAAATTGTAACGGTCAAAAATAGGTCGACCTACAAAATTTTATAGGTCAACAGGTTTTTGAATTCCAACGGCTAAAAACATGTCGACCAATAAAATTCTATAGGTCAACAGGTTTTTGAATTTTGACCGTTATATTGAAAAGTCATCTTCTTTCTTCAAGAGTTGCATCCATTTTTCTTCATGAATAATCACTCCTTTTAGATGCATCTTTTCACCAACATTTGCAACCTCTCGATCTCTATAAATACATGATTTTACAATCATCCAAATCACCGAAATTTCTCTCTATTTTCTGATCTATCTTGCAATATTCTTCTCGTTCAAAAAGCACTCAAAAAGCATTCATTTTATCGGTTGAATCTCCAAGCATATTTCATACACTTGTGATTCAATTCGATATTATACTTCCTAATCTTTCTAAACATCAAATTTCATTTGAGGATAAGATTATAGGAAGGGTGTACTCAATCGTTGGCTAATCAGTGTTGAAAGAAGAACACAGTCAGAAGTCAAACTCTTGTAATTGTCCTGTGTGGGTAAGCTTGTAGCCCGTGAAATCAAGTGGGTAAGCTTGTAGCCCGTGAAATCAAGTGGGTAAGCTTGTGGCCCGTAAATCAAGTGGGTAAGCTTGTAGCCCGTGAAATCAAGTGGGTAAACTTGTAGCCCGTAAATCAAGTAGTTGTGAACCTGTTCCTCCGGGTGAAGCGAGGGTGTTGTTTAGTGAAAAGCCGAAGAGGAGCTTCGGGACTGGACGTAGGACTGGAGGTCCGAACCAGTATAAAAATCCTGGTGTCGTTACTCTACTTTACTTTACTTTACTGCATTTATAGTTATTTGTGATATATATATTGTTTGCGAATATTTATTCGCATAACTATTGAATAGCTTAAGTTATCACATACATTCCGCATAGCCATATTATAGATCCTGCACAAGTCGTACACACCCAACATTTTCAATTGGTATCAGAGCAAGGTTGTTCTAGAGATCGTAACAACATCTTAGAACAATGGCGATAAAGAAATCTGGTCAAGACATTAGAAAGAGGAAGGACAACAAAGCAGAATCAAGAAAGCAAGGAAATAAATGTTTCATGGCAGCAGACGATGAGGTACAAATTCCTACTCTTGAGGATATGCTTGATATTTATGATAAATTAATGGTTAAATTTAAAGATACAAAACACCAATTAAAAGAAGTCAAGACAATGTTGAATAGATCAGAATTAGAACGAGATATGTTAAAAGATGAGAAGAAAATATTAGAAGAGGAACTTGAAAAGGCTCAAGAATCATCTTCTAATTCTAATTCTCAACTATCTCTTTTGACTCAAGAAATTGAAGTTCAAAAAGAGAAGAATGATATTCTCACTACTGAAAATCATGAGCTTAAAGCAAAAGTCAAAATTCTAGACCTAAAAAAAACTAGCTTACAAACTAAGTTAGATAACATCACTCAAAATGTTTCTAACTTTAACAAAGGTCGAGAAAATTTGACAAAAATCATTGAGAATTCACAATCTACTTCAAATAAGAAAGGTTTGGGATATAAAAACCAAGAAATTAAGAAGCATCTTGGTTATGGAAAGAAGAAAACAATGCAAAAGAACAAAGCTAAGAAAAATCTTAGTTTATCTTCCAAACCAAAACCGGTTGTGAAATCTCAAAAGAAAAATGTCAATAGCGACTTTGGAAATAGTACTAGATATGCTTTCATGTACAATAAGAATATCACTGCTAGTACTAATACACATCCTAGATCCAGTAATTATAGAAATTCGAATACTTCTATGACTAGAGATTTGTATAATAGATCTAGAAGTACGAAAAGGAACATCAATAGAGATTACTTAAGTATTTGGGTTCCTGTAAGTTGGAAAAACAGAGAAAAATATATCGATGATTATTTTGATTCGGTAGTTAATAACGAAAATTTTATCTTTAAAGGTTCCGTTAAACCCTCTTGGGTTTGGTTACCTTCCATCTAACCCATGGACCCAAACAAAGCAAGTGGGTACCAAATGTATATACATCATATTCTTTGCAGGTACACCACAACAAAAAGAAGAAAATTTTGATATCTCCAAATATCTTTGAATACAAATTTCAGTTTATCAAATTGCACATGATCTCCCGAAGGTACTTTAAATTATGTCTTATATTCAATTACTGTTCTATCATGTTTTTATTATTTTTAATCAAAGAGGGAGAAATATGGATATATAATAATAAAGTTTTGATAGAGTGTGAAAATGTTCAAGAGTAGCCAGAAAATGCAAAAGTGTTCAGAACCTGTCGACTGCCAGATACTAAGCTGTCGACCGGTCAAGGCAAACTAGTAACTACAATTCCGACCAGAACTTTAAACGGTCGACCACTCAATTAAGTCTTGTCGACCGGTTGGGCTAGAAAATACATTCGAAAATCTTCCAGAACTTTGACCTGTTGACATGCCAATATACACCTGTCGACCGCTACATTTAAAAATTTACATTCCTTTTCAAACAGAACTTTTAACGGTCGACCGCCCCTTTATTTCCTGTCGACCGGTCCAATTCAAAATTGTTTTCGAATATCATCCAGAACATTTTTTTATCGACCGCCCTAGTTCTCCCTGTCGACCGATCAATGATTATAATGTTTTTTTCATTTCAGACAGAAAATTAATCTGTCGACCGACCTTTCCTCACTATCGACCGATTACATATACTATTTAAAAATTATATGCTTGATATGGTAAAAGTATATGTATGCTAATATTTGTTAATGCAGGAATCAAAAGGTAAGATTATTTATATTATAACAAATGTTGCAGAAATTCAGGGGGAGCTTGTATCCAGAGGGAGAAAACCTTATAGTAATATTGTTGTTACTATCATTTTTGCAATACTATATACCCTTTTTGTCGATGACAAAGGGGGAGAAAATGTTACTAACAAGTGCTATGCAGATTATATAATTCAGGGGGAGCATATATACAGGGGGAGCAATATACAAGGAACAATACCTTTATTATGCCAGGTTGTCATCAATCAAAAAGGGGGAGAATGTTGAGTCGAAGCGTCGATGGTTATTTTGATTTATGACAAGAAGAAGCTTCTACATCGACAAAAAGAAGACAAGATGACTTCATAGGTTAGAAGTTGATTATTTAGAGTTATAAAATGTTAAAATCTATCCTCAAATAATCATACTTCTAATTGTTTGAAAATACTACTCATGAAGACATTTTTTATGCATATGACCGAAAACATGTCGACCTACAATTTTTTATAGGTCAACAGGTTTTTAAATTGTAACGGTCAAAAATAGGTCGACCTACAAAATTTTATAGGTCAACAGGTTTTTGAATTCCAACGGCTAAAAACATGTCGACCTATAAAATTCTATAGGTCAACAGGTTTTTGAATTTTGACCGTTATATTGAAAAGTCATCTTCTTTCTTCAAGATTTGCATCCATTTTTCTTCATGAATAATCACTCCTTTTAGATGCATCTTTTCACCAACATTTGCAACCTCTCGATCTCTATAAATACATGATTTTACAATCATCCAAATCACCGAAATTTCTCTCTATTTTCTGATCTATCTTGCAATATTCTTCTCGTTCAAAAAGCACTCAAAAAGCATTCATTTTATCGGTTGAATCTCCAAGCATATTTCATACACTTGTGATTCAATTCGATATTATACTTCCTAATCTTTCTAAACATCAAATTTCATTTGAGGATAAGATTATAGGAAGGGTGTACTCAATCGTTGGCTAATCAGTGTTGAAAGAAGAACACAGTCAGAAGTCAAACTCTTGTAATTGTCCTGTGTGGGTAAGCTTGTAGCCCGTGAAATCAAGTGGGTAAGCTTGTAGCCCGTGAAATCAAGTGGGTAAGCTTGTGGCCCGTAAATCAAGTGGGTAAGCTTGTAGCCCGTGAAATCAAGTGGGTAAACTTGTAGCCTGTAAATCAAGTAGTTGTGAACCTGTTCCTCCGGGTGAAGCGAGGGTGTTGTTTAGTGAAAAGCCGAAGAGGAGCTTCGGGACTGGACGTAGGACTGGAGGTCCGAACCAGTATAAAAATCCTGGTGTCGTTACTCTACTTTACTTTACTTTACTGCATTTATAGTTATTTGTGATATATATATTGTTTGCGAATATTTATTCGCATAACTATTGAATAGCTTAAGTTATCACATACATTCCGCATAGCCATATTATAGATCCTGCACAAGTCGTACACACCCAACATTTTCATTTAATTGAATGATGGACTTATATGCCTAATTCGTATAGTGAACGTTGAGATCACGGTGGAATTTCCATGCGTGCTTCTAGAGGGATAGCCTGGAAATAACGTGAACAAAGGGATTAAGATCAAGCTAATGATTAATTCAAGTAATTAGTTTAATTAAACTTTATTAAGGAAGGGTTGTTTTATTAGACGACGCTGATACCATGTGTTTTGGAACCTTACAGGATATCGAAAGCTACGGGGAGGGATGAAATCTTAGTTGGCTATTACCTTAAATTAACCATGTAATCGTGTTAATTAGTATAAAATTTTAAATTTAATTTATAATTTAAAAATGGTCTTAACTTTAAATATTTGTAACTCTTTCATCTATGATCAGAATTGGACCAGACTAGAGACGTCGGGATCTTATGGACGGACTTTATATTTTAGAACTGACTGGGACAGAATTAGAGACTACTGGGAGTCTTAGTTAAATTAAACACTGGTTTAATTTAACTAGAAACCGAACCGCTTTAGTGACAACGAATCAAATCAAGGTGAGTTAAACTCACTCAGTTTTTCCCATTTGTATTTTATATAAATTAGGTTTTTATTTTGTGTGCACTGTTTGACAATGGTTGACTGTTTGCTAGTATTAGAATTATTTGTTGATATGACCGATGAAATTAAACCGTCGTTTAATTTCAGTTAAATACCAAAACGTTATTCTAGCGATTGGTATCAATAAAGGTAACTTACCTTGTTGGTCACGTTTATAAAATAAACGTGTTTTGTTTGAACTGATTGAATTGTTTTGTTGGTTGGCTGATGTTATATAGTCGTTATTTGCTGAATGGAATTAAATGGTCGGATTTGATATAACCGTTTTGATTTCAGGGAAGAACAGGTTGGAGGGATCCAACCGGATTCCACAAATATATTATTTATTTTCATATTATCATATATGAACTATCATGATTGGGTGATTGATTTTAGTAGTGATCATTGACTGAAAAGTCAACATGTGTTGTGTTTTAACCAATGGGCTATATTGGTCGAGTAATCGGCAGTAAATTGTTTTATTTATATCGATTTACCGTCAGGTAAGTTGATAGTACTGAAGTTATAAAATTTATTTTATAACTAAAGATAGATTTGAATATATATATATATATTGAATAAAGGTTTGTTAAAGGGAATAAATAGTTATTATTAATTGTTTAAGTTTATAATTAATTATTAACTGATTGAATAAAGTAATTTCTGATATTAATCAGAATTATAAACAAGTGATTAGAGATTAACCTAACGATTAAATTTGGATAATTGTCTTGTTAAGAATAATTAAATGGAATTATTTAAACTAATTAATTTTATTATTAATTAATTTAAAGGGATAAAGAATTGGAATCGGTTAATAAGATAATCGGGTTTTGAGTAAATAAATCGACTCTTTAATTGGATTGATTACTAAATTAATATGTTTTGAATAGAAAATAGTTTAATGAATATTGTTTAGATTATAATAAGATTTGAAAAGGGTTTACTGATTATTTTAGTTAATAAAGAAATTAACTACTAATGTAGTTAATAGTTGAAATAAATTATTATTGTCATTAATAATAATTTGGAAAATTACCTTTTAATGGGAATTTATTTAAAAAGTAATCTAAGTTAAAAGGGAATTCAATTGAATGACGAAAGGAGAGTGTGAACAGGTTTTGTTTAAAACTTGAGTTTTATCACGAAATTATAAAAGGAATGGTTAAGTAAATATGATAGTGTAAATAAATGTTACTTAATTATTTGAATTAAGTAAAAGGAAATTTAGGTAAAAGGGTTTAAGATAAACCCGGATTATATAAAAGAGGTAGGGGTTAAAAAGTGGTGAGTTATAAAGAAGTCACTTAATTGAATTAAGAAAAAATGGAATATTAGAGAAAGATATTTTCAAAATGATAATAAGGGTTATGAAACTGGATTTTAAATAAAATAGTGGAATGAAATGTGTAATTGATATCAAAATGGAATATTGGTTTTTGGATTACAACTTATATTTATCTTAAGGTATAAAATACCCCAACTTGAACGACTTCAGGAGTATATGAGGATGGTATGAGTTGTATTGGTAAAAGAAGATGGTGATAGTTTATTATTTCCATTAGTGAAATAATAACGCAACGTTTCAGTGGAAAATTTGGAATATATATATAATGAGGATTTCCAAAGTAAAAAGTAAATAAAAGGAGTTGCCGAAAATATAACAATATTTTCGAATTAAAAGAAAAACATAAGACTGAGTTTTTATTCTATCAGAATAAACTTGTGTATTGTTTCAAGTAATGGAACAGATAATATTTTGTAACGTCGTTTTACGAGAAATCAGTTAAAGTGATTTTCCAATATTATAAAATATGATAATGTGGCTAATGTTTTGAAAGTGAAATTTAGAGGCTAAATAAGATATAAGATTTTCCTAAGAGTTAAAAATGAATTTGTTTTGTAGTATAATCTTATGTTAAATAAGAAGCGTAAAGGTATATTTGTAATATCGAAATATTTAAGAGTTTTGAATTTTCATTTGTTTCAATTAAAAGGCCAAGTGGTGCTGAATACTGAACCAGTGAACTCATTGGATTGTCATGATTGAAAAACTGTTTATTTTGATAGTTAAATCACTGAATATCAAATCTGTCCAATTCTATTGTTGGTACGGAAAGACCGGGATCGAATTTATATTCGAAAACCATTCCGACCAACAAATACGTGAAGATATCAGAAGTTGATCGAGATGGCGCATTGAAGACCGTAGATCTTCATTACACGGAAGAATCACTAATAATCTCTGGTTTAGCGGTCAGAGATAAACTGTGATTCTGTCGTGGTTGTAATCTACGGGTTGCAAGGACTTCTCGCTATTGATCCATGGGGTGATTCCTATATTGGATGCAGTAGGAGAGTATCTTTGGTTCATCCTGTTCCTGGATGACTTGCATGGATGGATGTCTGACAGGATATTTCCAAAGGGATCGCATACGTTGATTTCTTCAAACGTACCATAGTTGGGTTGCTCCTAATCAGGGTATTTTGGTGGACATCAATTAGTGATATCCAGCGGATCTGACGATGTGGCATTCAAAGTAAATGATGGTTAGATGTTCTAGAGATGAAGTTAAACCTCAAGCCTCACAACCGGTAAAGGACAAAAATCGGGCAGGCAGCATGGCTATGTGGGTCGCTCCCATTAGGGTGTATAATCACCTATCTAGAGAAATTCCTATTGCTTCTTTAATCTATTTCGATGCTGTCCCTTTTTGGGAAACGGTGGTTTGAGCCCAACCGTTGGTGATATACATTCGATACACTCAGGCGAAATGAGTGGTCGGTCATGTCAGGACCGGGTTGCAAGACGTTCTCGTTGAACCCAGTGTATTCGCCTCTAGAGATACACTATCGGCAGGTGGTCCCATACCTTGTCAAGGTCGGAATCCAATCTCCAATAAGCACCCGCGGTTTTGATTGTATACTATATATGTGGAGCGTGAGATGCAAGCGTTCCACTAGATTGGTATTTACTTGTATTTATACGTTACTATAAAATCAGAAAAGATATTGATTTCAAAAATGGTTTGGGTTATCGTAAGGTTAAAACTGTAACGTCCCGCATTTTTATCAGTTTGTATTTGAATATTTAAATCAGTTTAAATATTGAAATCGTAATATAAGTAAATTTATATATTAATTAAAATGAAGTTGAATGTATAAAAATATATACAAAATATAACCGAGCCCGAAATATCGCGGCAGTTCGTAATTTAACGTTCTGAACTTCAACCGAGTGTACAAGACTCGTTATTTGTCGGATTTCTTCGAAATAGGAAGTGTTGGAATCTACTGAACTGTATCTTTCTAACAGAAGTGAAAAATCAAAATTTCGCGCTATAGATTGTGAATTATATCCAAATCAAATATTCAGAAAGTCGCTGTAGAATCGTTCATCGACCGTAACGGTTTATTTGAAATAACTGCATATCGGTTTCGAATTTAGACAAGGTTCTTTTGAGGCGTAGTGATAATTTAATTTTTAGAATTTTACTGTAATTTTTAATTAATTAAATAAGCTACTTTTTATTTGGAGTATTTTGCACCCTATATCAATATTTTGGGGTTTCACAATATAAGTTAAACTACCGATATTATTATATTTTTGGGATCGTGACACCTCGCTAGACACGACCGCATTCTTATTTCTGTCCATAGCGGCTCCGACATGAACACAATTTTATGTAATGTGGTACACTAAGATTTTGCACTGTTCAACATAAATGACATCAGTACATAGAGTAAAGCCACAAGCTGTTAATACACTCAGACATAATACAAATTAAATGGGTAGAGTGTATGCATTATGTATATGAAACATTAACAAATTTTATGGCTTCTCTACAACGTAACAAGTCTTAAACGTTCACACATATATACAAATTTTCCACATTTATTTTGGCTACACAAACATTTACTAAAATCTTGAAATATATTTTTACTATTGTAACCAAGCAAACACACAGTTGATTGACATCTTCCATTGACAACACGTAGAGAACAGCTACCTAAGAGCATGGCAGTGCTTACCCTTACACAAATATATGCACTATACTAAAATCTAATATAAGACAGTATATGTACAAATCTTTGAAGTCCAGATCTTACCAAAATAAAATCCTTAGCCTAGCTAGAGATTTGAAACTTCAAGACTATGAAGTATGGGTACTCTCAAGTCTATGTTGTAACATTTGGAATAGGAGAATAGGGTCATGGAATAGCAGATATAATAATATGGTTATTTTACTCTTCTTAACAGCTAAGCTTAGCAATATAATGTCTTTATGCACTGAAAATCTAGCTACTGTTGTTCGATCATGCATTTGTCTAAATCAAGTGCCATACTCTCCCTATTGCTTCAGAACTAAGCTATCCTAAGACTTAATTGCTAAGTAAAAACAAAGAATAGCTGAAGCTACCCTAATACATAGGCCATTCCCTCACTAATACTTCATATCAAAGAAACCATACTGAAATGTATTGTTACATCAAACAGTGAACCTAAATCTACACTCTACTTCCCCTAATCCTTGCAAATGAAGTATCCTCATCTATTTAATCGCACGCGCATTCACTTCTCAGGATTCCACAACAGGCTTCTCTTCTCTACCTTTTTTTCTTATTTCACGTTCTTAATGCTTTACCTCCCATCTTCCCATTTAGTTCTTCCCTGTCTCTATTTGTGTTCTGCAAGAGTATGTCATATATATAAACTCCACAAATGTTTCTCTTCTACCTTGTATTCACTTCGGAGAGTTGCTATCTGAAAAATTGTGACAAGGAGAGGGAGCTCGAGTGGTTCTGGTTTAGCACAGCGGTAAGATGAAGGGGTCCAGGGTGAGCACGGTCAGGCCATTGGAAGTGGAGGGTGACGGCTACTGTAGCTAGGAGGGCGAGCGAGTTTGATTTGTAACAAGGATGAACAGTAGCGGGAGTCAGTGGAGGCGGATGCTTTTAGTTACGCTAGTAGTGAAGTTTGCTTTTAGGAAGTAGCGTGTTGTTTTCGGAAGTAGGGTATACTTGGCGCATAAACGTTGAAGGCATGATTGGTGGACGCATTTCAAGAAGATGGTGCATGTTATACAAATGGAAGAAGAAGGGGGCGTACAGGCAAGAAGGAAACAAAAGCAAAGATAGCGGTGATGGTGTCTTTACTGGGAATTGCGTTACACCAAAAACTGAGGTGATGAAGGTTCCTATGTTTTGACGTAGAGTTTGTAAAAGCAAGGCAAATAGTGGATGTTATGCATAATGATATATGATTAAGGCCAGGGGAAGCGGTTCAGAGAAAATACAGGAGGGAGCTGTTGTGTGCATGAGCACTTCGTGAGGAGTATGGTCCAAGTAGTGAGGTTCCCGGCAGAAAATGAGTACAGGGTTGTGGCGTTGAGTGGAGTCAGTACTGGTTTAAGCTGAGCAAGGGGACGTCGGCGACGGTTGTAGGGAGGACTAGTGGTAGGGCGACTGTGATGGTGGAGTTCCTGGTGGCGCGGAAAGTGGTCGTGCTCATTGGTGATGTGGCGCATGTCTTTTTTGTGAAGAAATATGCAAACATAAGAGGATAAAAGGAGGCACGTGAAGGAAGTATGGGGGCATTTGTGATCACATGAATGGATGGAGCTTTTGGGGTAGTTAACACAACAGTCGGGCGCATGGAGGGTACGGATGGAGAGGTTTGTAGCTGAAGGAAGATGGTGAGTTCGGTGGAAATAGCCAAAGCGCCTGTGCCATGAGGGTGCGTAAGCGGACTGTGTAGGCGTAGAAGGACGACGATGAGAAGCAGTGTTCAAAATCATGGATAGGAAGAAACTGGGCTATACGGGTTTTCAAAAGGAAATCGACTGACGCTAATCGTATTTAACGGTTAACGCGCCAAGGTGAGTAAATTCACTTACTATGTTTATTTAAAATATTTTAATTATATTTTAAAAAAATAAAATGGTTGAATGTTGTGTGATGGTTGATTAGGAAAATTATAGTTAAATTGGTTGAAAATGATATATATCGTTGCCTATGTACACGTCATTGGTTGAATACTGATCTGACTAACATCTGTGGATGTAGGAAACCGGTTAGAGGAATCCAACCGGATTCCTCAATATTTATATGTAATGTTTGTTTTATATGCACTGTTTGAACCCAAATGACATTTGAAACCTTGTGTTGATATTAGCGTTGAACGGAAATTCAAACGTTATTTTGATTAAATAAATAAATGATATCGATTTAGAAAGTGGCAACAGTCGACCATAAATACATCGTTTTGTAAGAAGTTAATTGACCGTCAGGCAAAGCAACGAAGTCGATT
The DNA here is from genome assembly GCA_030737875.1 of Allium sativum. NCBI lineage: Eukaryota > Viridiplantae > Streptophyta > Magnoliopsida > Asparagales > Amaryllidaceae > Allium > Allium sativum. The sequence goes on along the minus strand of CM060922.1, from coordinate 349,100,521 downwards.
ATGAAAAAATAGATCTTTATAATTAAAGCGAAGCTTTAAACTGTAATAGAAATTCTATTATAAACTGGTACTTTATAGTTCATTTTATCAGTTAATTATTTTTAATTAAATAATTGCTTCTTAAGTGGACCTCATTTAAATGTTATTGAATTAGAGATGTCAAGATTTTTGTAACGAAAAGAGATGTCAGGATTTTTGTAATGGAGAGAGGCGTTGAGATTAATTATAAAGTGGAATATAGTAGCATATTGCAAGTCTGTAAACTATAGCGATAAAATAACGCGGTTGACTAGGCTTAAGCGTGACTATTATGTCAAGATTAGTTATAAAGGAGAATATTACAGCGTATGACAAGTTTTTGAACTATAACAATAAATTAGCGCTGTTGACCAAGCTTAAGCGTGATTATTAGATATAGCACTATTCCCTAGAGAGGTTTGAAACTCACTTTGCCAAGTGATAAGGAAATAATTATGTCTTTCCGAAGAAGTGATATAGTTGGATTTGGCTTTGTCGAATTGTATGTATATAATCGATAATGATATTTATTGTTAAAACCAAGTTAGTTTGATTTAATGGGATCAGTTTCTATGAGAGATAACATTCGCGGTTTAAAGTGGATTATGTTTGAAAAGCAATCATTGTAGAATTAAATGGTTATATTGGGAATTGGGAGTATTTTCCAATATAAATAATGCATATACAGAAAATAAGAAGTGTGTAAAAGCGAGAAATGTTTTCGAACGTTAATGACATATAGTTTCAAGAATATGGAAATATAAGGGTTTATAATATTTGGAAATGTTTTCCAGAGCATGAAGGGCTTAACGAACTTTGAGAAAATATCTAGGAAGATATAGGAAACGGAAAAATATTAGAAAGGGCCCGCGATGGGTGATGTTTGAATGGATGTTGTTTTTACTTTGATAGTTAAATAACCGACTATCGAAGTGTTTTGACCATCGTTGTCAAATACGGAGAGACCGGTTGGATATATTATCCGAGAACCACTCCGTATAGGCATAAACGCTGCGAATTCGATTATGCTGAAGAAAATTGAAGACGGAGTGAAATGCAAGGGTCGTCCTGTTCCAGAATGGTGTTTTCTGTTTGTCCAGTCCCAGGACAACTTGTATGGACGAATGTCTGACAGAGTATTCCTAACGGTCACATAAGGCGAACTTTTCAAGGTATTACGTCTGGTGGCGGAGAAATTCGTTTCTCTTAGCTTTTATACCCATAATATTTTGGGAAGATCAACTAGTGATTTGATGGGTTTGACGATGTGGCATTCAAAGTGTATGGTGGCCAGATGTTCTAAAAGATAGACGTAGCCTCAAGCTTCGCAACCGGGAAATGACAAAAATCGAGCAGGCAACATGACTATGTGGGTCGCTCCCATTAGGGTGTATAATCACCTATCTAGAGAAATTCCTTTTGTTTCTAAATCTATCGATTCTGCCCATTCGGGAAACGGTGGTTTGAGTCCAACCGTTGGTGATATACATTCGATACACTCAAGCGAAATGAGTGGTCGATCATGTGTGGGCCGGGTTGCAAGACGTTCTTGTTGAACCCAGGTGTATTCGCCTCTAGAGATACACTATCGGCAGGTGGTCCCATACCTTGTCATAGTTGGAATCCAATCTCCAATAAGCGCCCTGCGGTTTGTGATTTTATACTATTTATGTAGAGCGTGAGATGCAAGCGTTCTGCTATTTGGTTATTTATTTGATTAGACATTATTATAATATCACTGGATTTTGATATCAAAATATTTTGGGTTATAGTAAGGTAAAAGCCGTCCATGTTTATGTGTGGGCTGGTCTTACTATTATTCTTTTGTTTCAAAAGGATTTTCAAAGTTAAACCGTATGGTTGGAATTTACTCACACCAGTCCCATGACTGACCCAGAGTTTATTTTGTTTTTTCCCTAAACTCTTGGGTGCCCAAATTTGTACGGGCAGTCAAGTGTTTCAGGCTTTTAAAGATACACTTGGAGGAGCTAAAAGCAGAAGGCTTCACCGTTAGTATTTAGAGATTATTTTCCGCTGTGATATGATGTATTGTACTCTGATAATGGTATGTATATACAATACAGTTTTGTATTTCAAAGTTATGTTATATAATATATTTTATTCGTTCCGCTGTGAGATTCGTGTTTACTCTGATTCTGCTCAGTTGTGTTCTTCTTCTTCTTCTATTCTATTAGTTCTATCTTTTCTATCTCGCCCTCTAATTTCTTTCTATTAATGATCCGGTATTTTCGATGTCTTAACAGTCGACGCTGGGTTTTGTGTCGATTTTCGGAATCGAAAATCCCGTGGTCGTTACAGTTGGTATCAGAGCATAAGGTTAAGTGATTACCTTGGCTCTATGGCGTGACTCAGTAGAAATGGGGTTAGTAATACCCTAGATTGAGTTTGAGTGTATATATATGAGCGCGTATTTGTAAATTTATATAAAAACTGTTTTATATTGTGTTGATTGGTTTGGTGAGTGGTTTATGAATTCTGATCGATACTGGATTGCAAACTGTATCGATAGGTGTTTCTAAACTCTTGGGCAGAGTAATTCGACACAGTATGTTTTTGAAAGAGGGTAAATGAAATAATTTTACCCAAAAATATATTTTGATATAAAAGAAGTATATATCTTGATATTATTATAATATGTTGGATGTGTTAATCGTTAGTATGATCAAATAAGATTTATAATGGAGTTGGTTATATAAATAACCAATCGAAATATTATACAAGTATGATATGCAAAATCAGATGAACTAAATCTGAATTTAAAACCAGATTGAAATAAAACTCTGGGAACTGGGAAAAGAGTTGGAAATAATATTTGGATTAAATATATGGGAATTTTAAATCCTGGGAGATTTGAAATCGTTTTCCTAGTGTTGTGAAAGATATTTTAAAGAAATTTCGAAATGAAAGCGTTTGAAAATGAGTTTTGAAAATAATATAGTATTGAACTCACTTCGATTTCTGGAAAATAATTCCGATGATGATCCGGACATCATCGTTGTTCATTTTCGAGGTTCTAAATGACGGATTACTACCAAAGATTTTGTTTTGAATTGTTTTGAGAAAACGAGTTGTTAAAAATTCAAATGTTTTGAATTTCTATGTTATGAATATATATATATGTATATTATTTCAAACTGATTTGAAATAAAAACCCCAGGAATTTGAATTCTGAAATTTAAAATTACTTATGAAGTAAATAAATAGAGAATTTAACAAAGTCAAATAAAATTGGGTTTGAATTGAAGCCAAGTAAGTGGAAATCGTACTGGAATAAGGATTTGACTTGGCAAAGTAGTTGAGTTGTGAATTAAGATTTGGAATAGAACCGAACTTGGAGGTGAAATTTGATTATTGAGTAGAAATTTGAAATTTGAAATTGAAGTTTGAAATGGAGTTGGGTTGGATATAAGAGAATTATTGGTCAAGGATAAAAGATTTGACGCAAGGATTGAGTTATGGGAATGTGAAGTAAGAAAATTCAACCAAGCAGGTTGTGAGGAGTTAGAATTAGAGAATTTTCCCCATCTTAGCAATTTCGAGGACGAAATTATTTTAAGGGGGAAGGAATGAAACGTCCCGCATTTTTATCGGTTTGTATTTGAATATTTAAATCAGTTTAAATATTGAAATCGTAATATAAGTAAATTTATATATTAATTAAAACGAATTTGAATGTTTAAAAATATATATATATAATATAACCGAGCCCGAAATATCGCGGCAGTTCGTAATTTAACGTTCTGAACTTCAACTGAGTGTACATGACTCGTTATTTGTCGGATTTCTTCGAAACAAGAAGCGTTGGAATCTGTTGAACTGTATCTTTCTAACAGAAGTGAAAAATCAAAATTTCGCGCTATAGATTGTGAATTATATCCAAATCAAATATTCAGAAAGTCGATGTAGAATCGTTCATCGACCGTAACGGTTTATTTGAAATAACTGCATATCGGTTTCGAATTTAGACAAGGTTCTTTTGAGGCGTAGTGATAATTTAATTTTTAGAATTTTATTGTAATTTTTAATTAATTAAATAAGCTACTTTTTATTTTGGAGTATTTTGCACCCTATATCAATATTTTGGGGTTTCACAATATAAGTTAAACTACCGATATTATTGTATTTTTGGGATCGTGACACCTCGCTAGACACGACCGCATTCTTATTTCTGTCCATAGCGGCTCCGACATGAACACAATTTTATGTAATGTGGTACACTAAGATTTTGCACTGTTCAACATAAATGACATCAGTACATAGAGTAAAGCCACAAGTTGTTAATACACTCAGACATAATACAAATTAAATGGGTAGAGTGTATGCATTATATATATGAAACATTAACAAATTTTATGGCTTCTCTACAATGTAACAAGTCTTAAACGCTCACACATATATACAAATTTTCCACATTTATTTTGGCTACACAAACATTTACTAAAATCTTGAAATATATTTTTACTATTGTAACCAAGCAAACACACAGTTGATTGACATCTTCCATTGACAACACATAGAGAACAGCTGCCTAAGAGCATGGCAGTGCTTACCCTTACACAAATATCTACACTACACTAAAATCTAATATAAGACAGTATATGTACAAATCTTTGAAGTCCAGATCTTACCAAAATAAAATCCTTAGCCTAGCTAGAGATTTGAAACTTCAAGTCTATGAAGTATAGGTACTCTCAAGTCTATGTTGTAACATTTGGGATAGGAGAACATGGTCATGGAATAGCAGATATAATAATATGGTTATTTTACTCTTCTTAACAGCTAAGCTTAGCAATATAATGTCTTTATACACTGGAAATCTAGCTACTGTTGTTCGATCACGCATTTGTCTAAATCAAGTGCCATACTCTCCCTATTGCTTCAGAACTAAGCTATCCTAAGACTTAATTGCTAAGTAAAAACATAGAATAGCTGAAGCTACCCTAATACATAGGCCATTCCCTCACTTATACTTCATATCAAAGAAACCATACTGAAATGTATTGTTACATCAAACAGTGAACCTAAATCTACACTCTACTTCCCCTAATCCTTGCAAATGAAGTATCCTCATCTATTTAAATGCACGCGCATTCACTTCTCAGGATTCCACAACAGGCTTCTCTTCTCTACCTTTTTGTCTTCTTTCACGTTCTTAATGCTTTACCTCTCATCTTCCCATTTAGTTCTTCCCTGTCTCTATTTGTGTTCTGCAAGAGTATGTCATATATATAAACTCCACAAATGTTTCTCTTCTACCTTGTATTCACTTCGGAGAGTTGCTATCTGAAAAACTATGACAAGGAGAGGGAGCTCGAGTGGTTCTGGTTTAGCACAGCGGTAAGATGAAGGGGTCCAGGGTGAGCACGGTCAGGCCATTGGAAGTGGAAGGTGATAGCTATTGTAGCTAGGAGGGCGAGCGAGTTTGGTTTGTAACAAGGATGAACAGTAGCGGGAGTTAGTGGAGGCGGATGCTTTTAGTTACGCTAGTAGTGAAGTTTGCTTTTAGGAAGCAGCATGTTATTTTTGGAAGTAGGGTATACTTGGCGCATAAACGTTGAAGGCATGATTGGTGGATGCATTTCAAGAAGATGGTGCATGTTATACAAATGGAAGAAGAAGGGGGCGTACAGGCAAGAAGGAAACAAAAGCAAAGATAGCGGTGATGGTGTCTTTACTGGGAATTGCGTTACACCAAAAACTGAGGTGATGAAGGTTCCTATGTTTTGACGTAGAGTTTGTAAAAGCAAGGCAAATAGTGGATGTTCTGCATAATGATATAGGATTAAGGCCAGGGGAAGCGGTTCAGAGAAAATACAGGAGGGAGCTGTTGTGTGCATGAGCATTTCATGAGGAGTATGGTCCATGCAGTGAGGTTCCCGATAGAAAACGAGTACAGGGCTGTGGTGTTGAGTGGAGTCAGTACTGGTTTAAGCTGAGCAAGGGGACGTTGGCGACGGTTGTAGGGAGGACTAGTGGTAGGGCGACTGTGATGGTGGAGTTCCAGGTGGCGCGGAAAGTGGTCGTGCTCATTGGTGATGTGGTGCATGTCTTTTTTGTGAAGAAATATGCAAACATAAGGGGATAAAAGGAGGCACGTGAAGGAAGTATGGGGGAGTTGTGATCACGTGAATGGATGGAGCTTTTGGGGTAGTTAACACAACAGTCGGGCGCATGGAGGGTACGGATGGAGAGGTTTGTAGCTGAAGGAAGATGGTGAGTTCAGTGGAAACAGCCAAAGCGCCTGTGCCGTGAGGGTGCGTAAGCGGACTATGTAGGCACAGAAGGACGACGATGAGAAGCAGTGTTCAAAATCATGGATAGGAAGAAACTGGGCTATACGGGTTTTCAAAAGGAAATCGACTGACGCTAATCGTATTTAACGGTTAACGCGCCAAGGTGAGTAAATTCACTTACTATGTTTATTTAAAATATTTTAATTATATTTTAAAAAAATAAAATGGTTGAATGTTGTGTGATGGTTGATTAGGAAAATTATAGTTAAATTGGTTGAAAATGATATATATCGTTGCCTATGTACACGTCATTGGTTGAATACTGATCTGACTAACATCTGTGGATGTAGGAAACCGGTTAGAGGAATCCAACCGGATTCCTCAATATTTATATGTACTGTTTGTTTTATATGCACTGTTTGAACCCAAATGACATTTGAAACCTTGTGTTGATATTAGCGTTGAACGGAAATTCAAACGTTATTTTGATTAAATAAATAAATGATATCGATTTAGAAAGTGGCAACAGTCGACCATAAATACATCGTTTTGTAAGAAGTTAATTGACCGTCAAGCAAAGCAACGAAGTCGATTATGAAAAAATAGATCTTTATATTTAAAGCGAAGCTTTAAACTGTAATAGAAATTCTATTATAAACTGGTACTTTATAGTTCATTTTATCAGTTAATTATTTTTAATTAAATAATTACTTCTTAAGTGGACCTCATTTAAATGTTATTGAATTAGAGATGTCAAGATTTTTGTAACGGAAAGAGATGTCAAGATTTTTGTAATGGAGAGAGGCATTGAGATTAATTATAAAGCGGAATATAGTAGCATATTGCAAGTCTGTAAACTATAGCGATAAAATAACGCGGTTGACTAGGCTTAAGCGTGACTATTATGTCAAGATTAGTTATAAAGGAGAATATTACAGCGTATGACAAGTTTTTGAACTATGACAATAAATTAGCGCTGTTGACCAAGCTTAAGCGTGATTATTAGATATAGCACTATTCCCAAGAGAGGTTTGAAACTCACTTAGCCAAGTGATAAGGAAATAATTATGTCTTTCCGAAGAAGTGATATAGTTGGATTTGGCTTTGTCGAATTGTATGTATATAATCGATAATGATATTTATTGTTAAAACCAAGTTAGTTTGATTTAATGGGATCAGTTTCTATGAGAGATAACATTCGCGGTTTAAAGTGAATTATGTTTGAAAAACAATCATTGTAGAATTAAATGGATATATTGGGAATTGGGAATATTTTCCAATATAAATAATGCATATACAGAAAATAAGAAGTGTGTAAAAGCGAGAAATGTTTTCGAACGATAATGACATACGGTTTCGAGAATATGGAAAAATAAGGGTTTATAATATTTGGAAATGTTTTCCAGAGCATGAAGGGCTTAACGAACTTTGAGAAAATATCTAGGAAGATATAGGAAACGGGAAAATATTAGAAAGGGCCAGCGATGGGTGATGTTTGAATGGATGTTGTTTTTACTTCGATAGTTAAATAACCGACTATCGAAGTGTTTTGACCATCGTTGCCAAATACGGAGAGACCGGTTGGATATATTATCCGAGAACCACTCCGTATAGGCATAAACGCTGCGAATTCGATTATGCTGAAGAAAATTGAAGATGGAGTGAAATGCAAGGGTCGTCCTGTTCCAGAATGGTGTTTTCTGTTTGTCCAGTCCCAGGACAACTTGTATGGACGAATGTCTGACAGAGTATTCCTAACGGTCACATAAGGCGAACTTTTCAAGGTATTACGTCTGGTGGCGGAGAAATTCGTTTCTCTTAGCTTTTATACCCGTAATATTTTGGGAAGATCAACTAGTGATTTGATGGGTTTGACGATGTGGCATTCAAAGTGTATGGTGGCCAGATGTTCTAAAAGATAGACGTAGCATCATGCTTCGCAACCGGGAAATGACAAAAATCGAGCAGGCAGCATGACTATGTGGGTCGCTCCCATTAGGGTGTATAATCACCTATCTAGAGAAATTCCTTTTGTTTTTAAATCTATCGATTCTGCCCATTCGGGAAACGGTGGTTTGAGTCCAACCGTTGGTGATATACATTCGATACACTCAAGCGAAATGAGTGGTCGGTCATGTGTGGGCCAGGTTGCGAGACGTTCTTGTTGAACCCAGGTGTATTCGCCTCTAGAGATACACTATCGGCAGGTGGTCCCATACCTTGTCATAGTTGGAATCCAATCTCCAATAAGCGCCCTGCGGTTTGCGATTTTATACTATTTATGTAGAGCGAGAGATGCAAGCGTTCTGCTATTTGGTTATTTATTTGATTAGACATTATTATAATATCACTGGATTTTGATATCAAAATATTTTGGGTTATAGTAAGGTAAAAGCCGTCCATGTTTATGTGTGGGCTGGTCTTACTATTATCCTTTTGTTTCAAAAGGATTTTCAAAGTTAAACCGCATGGTTGGAATTTACTCACACCAGTCCCATGACTGACCCAAAGTTTATTTTGTTTTTCCCCTAAACTCTTGGGTGCCCAAATTTGTACGGGCAGTCAAGTGTTTCAGGCTTTTACAGATACACTTGGAGGAGCTAAAAGCAGAAGGCTTCACCGTTAGTATTTAGAGATTATTTTCCGCTGTGATATGATGTATTGTACTCTGATAATGGTATGTATATACAATACAGTTTTGTATTTCAAAGTTATGTTATATAATATATTTTATTCGTTCCGCTGTGAGATTCGTGTTTACTCTGATTCTGCTCAGTTGTGTTCTTCTTCTTCTTCTTCTATTCTAATAGTTCTATCTTTTCTATCTCACCCTCTAATTTCTTTCTATTAATGATCCGGTATTTTCGATGTCTGAACAGTCCACGCTGGGTTTTGTGTCGATTTTCGGAATCGAAAATCCCGTGGTCATTACAAAAACCGTCTGTGTTTATATGTGGACTTGGTCTTACAATTATCCTTTTCTTTTGAAAAGATTTTTGACTTTTAAATCAAGTTGTGTGATACCTTTAATACTGTGCGAGTTTTTCTCACTCTGGTTCACCAGACTGACCCAGTGTTTTGTAAATGCTCGAGTTAGCCCGGGGTGTACAGGTTCAGGTTATCGAATGATGTGAAGAGACGAGCTGGAAGAATCCAGACATGTGATATTATATCGCTACCATTCCGATGTGTGTTGTATCTGAGGACAGGTTATTATAACTGTCCAGATTGTGTGATGTACTCTGATATTGTAAGTATTTTTAAAGCTCTCAATAAAGTTTGATTTCTGTATTATATTTTGTTCCGCTGCAATGTGAGACTCTGATTCTGTGTTGTGTTTCTTCTTCTTCTATTCTAATATTTCTTTCTTTCTTATCTCACCCTCTAATTTCTTTCTAATAACGTTCCAGCGTTTTGGGTGTTCGGAAGGTCGACATGAGGTACGGGAAGTGTACTTATGTCGAATTCCGGGGCCGAAAACCCTGTTCGTTACAGTGGTATCAGAGCTATTGGTTTAGTAATAACCTTGGCTCTGTGGTGTAACTCGATAAAGATTGGGTTAGTAATACCCTAGATCGAGATTGAGTGTGTATATATATATGAGAGCGTAATTGTAAATTCTATAAACAATGTTTTGTATTGTGTTAATTGATCGGTTCAAGTGTTGAAAAGCATAGAACTGGCAATGGATACAGTATTGTTTTGTAAAGAGGGTAAATGAAATAATTTTACCCAAATTATATTTTTGTATAGAGAAGAAATAATTTTATCGAATTATTGAGATACTATTGTGTTTGATCGATTTGGATGGAATTCAAATCGGATTGAAAATTTGAATTGAAACTTAACTTTGTTAAGTGGAATTAAAGTAAAGAAAGATATTGAAATTAAATTAAATAAATTGGAAATTGAAATTTTGAATAGATAATAATCAAAAGAAAATCTATTGAACATAAATCGATTGATGTTCAAATATGAGAAACCAAAATGAAATATCGATATTGAATGTTAATTCAATTAATTTGATTGATTAGGTCGTGTAGTGGTTGTTGATTGTGATTGGTTTGTTATTGGATGATGGTTTGTTTGAATGGAAATAATCAATAATTTAATGGAGTTAAATAAATTATAAACTAAAGAATAAATTCCAGTATAATATAAAACTGAGCTGGAACTGCATATGAATTTGAATTTACGATTTAACCCTGTATATGGTAATGAATTGATGTTGTGTGTTTGACTTTGCAATTGGTGTAGTTATACCAGTTGATTAGTGAAATATTATCTTAGAATTTCATATATCTGTTGTTACTGATATGTGAATTGAGTTGAGTACAGGTGCCAGATGGCTGAGAAAATTGATATTGATTGAGTAAATCGCATATATGTTGAGCAAACATGCTCAATAGCGCTCGCAAAAAGGTACGCCTACGCGAAATATAAAATTTTGAATTTTGGAGTTTTGATTTTTGTATTCCTACCGAATGGGTCGATGTATATATATTATTTGTTCCTGCGATATCGCAGATGTCACTCCGTGCAGGGGAGACTCTGCCGAATTTTCCCGGGAATTTAAGGTGTTAGAAAAATTTCGATATTTTTGAAAATTTGTATTGATTATAATAATACGGTTTGGATTTATAATAAACTGGATTTGGAAATAAATGGGTTTGTAACGTTCTTTCTTACCTTAGCAATTTCAAGGACGAAATTATTTTAAGGGGGAAAGAATGTAACGTCCCGTATTTTTGGCAGTTAAATATTTAATTTAATTTATTATTTTAAATATTATATTTGAAGGATTTTAATATTTAATTCGTTATTAAAATGAGGTTTAAACGTTATATATTTATATAATTATAAAGCGAGCTCGAAATGGCGCTGCAGTTCGTAATTTGGAGTTTTGAACTTCAATTGAGTATACAGAAGCCGATATAAGTCGGATTTCTGTGAAACAAGAAACGTTGGAACCGTATTGACAATAATTTTCATATGAAAGAGAAAAATCCAGATTTTGTGTTATAGTTTGTTAGTTATGGCCAAATCAAATTTTAAAATAGTCGCTGTGAAAATCGTTATTAAAGTATAGGCCGTTAAAATAGCCATTTTGCAAACGGTCGCCGATTTTGACGGAATCTGTTTCATTGGGACCGTAATGTTAAATTATTGCACGGTGTTAGATGGCGTGGCAAACCGATGTCGTATGTGGCCACAGTAGCCGTAAATGCCCGTTCATTTTCTATAGGCGTAGTTAATATAATAAAGGGATATTCGAGTGTAACTTGAACAGACGATCGAACTAGGCCACAAAACCAGTTGCATTCGTATCGTCGATTAGAGTCAGGACAGGTCTATAGTTTGTTATTTTTAGAGACTGACAAATTTGGTGTTAAAAATGGCATCGTGGTGCGCGTAAAAATAGCCTACCTGGGAAACAGTCTCAGAATGCGACGAAACTGGTGTCGTTGGGTTCGTATTGAAGAATTATTATAGGATTTCAAAGTTTCAAGTTGATTCGATTTATCTGGTGATCGTAAAAAATTAAACGCGTGTTTATTTCTGGTTTTATAAAGGAATTTTTTTCAAACGACTTCGGATTTCGATGAAACTTGTCCCATTGGGTCCGAAATATGTTTTTATGCTAGGATTAGTTTTTTTATCAGAAGACGGAGGTCGTATGTGAGTGTTTTAACATTACTTCACCGTGAAGTTTCATAAAATAATATTATAATCTCCCTCATCAATATAAATACCTCGTATACCATTCTAACCCTAAATTTCTGCTTAAACAGACCTGCCGCCACTATACTGAATTGAATGGCAACCTGTATTCAATCCTTCTCCCAACGAAATTCACAATCCACTCAAACATTTCACGAACTTCCTTTACTAAAATTGTTGAGCTCTTCGAGATTTTGGGGCTGACCGGTCGTGATGAGTTTTCTAGTCTTCGATCGGCCGGAATCCGAGCTCAAAGTTGGGGTCTTTGAGAGGCTTCCTGGTGCGGAAGGGCAGTCGAGTCGTGGGGCTTTTGTGGCGTAGTTGGGTGGTTATGTGGGGATCGACGCAGCGGCTTCTGATGAAGGGTCGGTGAAATATACAGACAGATCTCCCGCAACGTCCGTTCGAAGTTAATGGTCGAAATTCGCGAACTGCCGCAGCGTGGCGCGTTCTATTCAGGCCATTATATATATATATAATATTATATATATAATATATATTATATAGATTTCGTTGATTTCCCTTTAAAATGAATTTTATAAATTGTTTTAAATTCATTTCAATTCTGGCTCAAGTTCTTTAACTTTTCAGTTTCTAAGAACTTTCTAATTTTTCAAAAATTTCGCCATAACCTCCCCTACACGGGAGCACCGGGAAAATCCCGAAATTGCCATACAGTCTCCTCTAATCCAAAAAGAAAAAGAAAAGGCCAAGCGGCTAGCCAATCGGCTCATAAAACCATCATACCCAAACAAAACAGTAAATATGTGCCTATTTGTCGAGCATACAAATTTATTCCTCTTCTCTAGCCTCCTTGCTATGACCTGTTCAATATATCGTATATGTATATTTTCATACAACGGCCATACATATATAAATTCATACGACGCTTTTATATATATTCATTCAACGCATATATATAATTTCACACAATGCATATATATAATTTCACATAATGCATATATAAGCCAAAAATAATATTATTAGCGAACTAATAATATTTCCATCGTACGACAATTTTATATCCATATATACGCTAAAAATCACAATTTTAGTGAACTAATATTTATTTCAAGGTATGACTATTTTATATACTTATATATGTGTTAGAAATGTTATTTTTAACAAACTAGAATTCATTTCAACGTATGACTATTTTTATTACTTCACATACATGATAAAAATGTTATTTTTATCGTTCAAAGAATTTTTTCAACACATGAATGTTTCATTTACTTCATATATACGATAAAAATGTGAATTTTATCGTTCAAACAATTTATTTAACATATGAATGTTTTATTTACTTCATATATGCGATAAAAATGTGAATTTTATCATTCAAACAATTTATTCAACATATGAATGTTTTTAACACTTCAGATACATGATAAATATGTTATTTTTATCGTTCAAAGAATTTATTCAACACATGAATATTTTTAACACTTCATACATACAATGAAAATGTTATTTTTATTGTTCAAACAATTTATTCAACATATGAATATTTTATTTACTTCACTTACATGATAAAAATGATATTTTTATCGTTCAAAGAATTTATTCAACACATGAATATTTTTAACACTTCATACATACAATAAAAATGTTATTTTTATTGTTCAAACAATTTATTCAACATATGAATATTTTATTTACTTCATTTCACATCACAAACCAAATTCACACAACCAAACAAACAAGTTGTCCATGGTCTGTGGACGACGGGGAAATAGTTTATATATGCAGTTATAAATAAATAACTAAACAGAAAAATTTAGTGAGGAGTTCTCACCTTTGGGTTCAACTCTGCCATTATCTATTCTTGAACAGTTTGGATTCTGTTTCTCCCTAGTCGTGTCCTTCACCTTGTTTTCAACGAAATCTGTTTTACACGGTTTATATTAAAATCATATTTTTATATTCTTCTTTCAAACATTTTATATGTAAAAACCATGTTTTTAATTCACACATTTTTAATCTTTTTTTTTTCAAAATCAAATTCTAGTTTATCTTTTCAAAAATAAATTCTAGTTTATCTTTTTTCAAATCAAATTCTAGTTTATCTTTTCAAAAACAAATTCAAGTTTATCTTTTCGAAAACAAATTCTACTTTATCTTTTCAATAACAAAGTGATATACATTTTAAAAACAAGGTGACATACATTTGAAAAACAAAATTAATGCTATTTTTATTTTTGAAACTGAAATAAAAATCATTGTTATTTATTTTTAAATAAAACTGATTTTACAATGTATGTAAATCAAATAAATTCTCACCTTCTTTCTTTCTTTGTCATCGTTTTCCAAATGACAGAAAATTGAACCCATCCGTTTTAATTGATTGCTATTTTGTGAAATTTGATTGTGTGATGTGGAATGAAATAAAATATTTTATAGTTAAAAATATGATTTTTAACGTGTATATAAAATAAATAGCAATAAACAAATCAGACGATTTGTTTATATACACTGATTTGACTGATATTGATTGGGACGATAAATTTTACACATCGTCCAACTGCATAAATAAAAATCTGTGTTTGTTGATTTGAAACCCCACACGGGTATTGAGAAGATATTTGGCGTACACTAATCCCGATTGTTTAGTTGTATGTCAATCGATGAGTTGACAGACTGTGTAAGCATTAATTATTTACATTTAACGCTTATGCAGTTGTGTGGTGCACTCTGGATGATGGTTGATTATTTATCATTGCTATTATATACATGTGTTATAGAAAATCCATATAATTAACATTATATGGTAATTGATTGGGCCTCATTCCAATTTAGAAAATAAATTCATGTGTTGATTGAAAATAAATTCATGTGTTGAATAGAAAATAAACTCATGTGTTGAATAGAAAATTAACTCATGTGTTGAATTGAAAATAAATTCATGTGTTGAATTGAAAATAAATTCATGTGTTGAATAGAAAATAAATTCATGTGTTGAATAGAAAATAAATTCATGTGTTGAATAGAAAATAAATTCATGTGTTGAACTTAAAATAGGATGAGACGACCCGAACTTCCCCAGTAAGGAAAGCCCAGATATAATTAAGAACAAGCCACATCGGGACTCTAAAAATTCCCGAAAAATATTTTCTAACTTCGTATTGACGATATGGTCCTAACAAAACCAATTTCATCAAATTCTGAGACCGTTTGAAAAATGGCCATTTTCCAGTCGATTAAAATCAACTAAAACTGGTCAAACACATTTTCCTTTTCCACGCTCACATATTGATTCGAAAAATTATGAATTTTGGAATCTAGCAATAACATGTCATCCCGAATCCAATAAAAGTGGTTTCGTCGAAAACTGAGGTCATTTGCAAAATTTCCATTTTAAGGGCCATAATTCCATAGCGACTATTCTGAATTTTCAATTGGACATACCTTTTGATTCCCACTATGAAATTTCAATCTTTTGGATTCGTTGGAAAGATATTCTCAAATAGATTCTAATATTTTTGGTTTCACTAAAATCCGGTTTATTTTGAATCCTGTACATTCATTTGAACTTTGAAATCGAATTTTCAAACTACCGCGCCATTTTCAATTCCTTTTTATAATTAAAAATAAATGTTTATATTCTAATGACGATCTATATAAATATATACGTTCTAATTCTATTCAAAATAAATTTCTCGCCGTCATTATTTAAAATAATTCATTTTAAATATTCAAAATTCGTTAAAATAGCCAAAATAAAATTTTTAAATTGGCTCAGAATTTCCGGGTTGTTACATTCTCCCCCACTTAAAACTTTTCGTCCTCGAAAAGGAACGAAGCTGAAAGTTGTTTAACTAATCAACTCAACTTCCATTATTTTCATTATGGCTTAAGTTCTTCAACTTTTCAGTTTCTAAGAACATTTCAAATTTTTCAAAAATTTGGCTAACACCCTAAATTTTCGAAAAATTTCGCCGTAACCTCCCCTGCACCGGATACTTCGGGATATTTCAAATAGCCTCCCATGGCCCTCATCAATCCAAAAAAAAACAGCCAATCGGCTCATAAAATCATCCAAACCCAATAAATTCGTAAACATGTACCTATTTGTCGGGCAAACAATTTTATTCTTCTGCTCTAGCCTCCTTGCTATGACCTGTTCAATGTAAGTACATGTATATGCATGCAATTCCAAACAAATTTCAAAATAGTTCAGTATTTGGTTCAATTTGGCTAAAGGTTCAACATTTAATTAATCAAACAATAATCAAACAACACAATCAGCAATCAATTAGTTGATTATCTTTTCAATCACATAACTTTAATTCATATCCAAAAAATTAGATTTTTGATGCCAAATCACAACAATAGGCCTATCTAATTTTTTTTCTCACACCAGTCAATTGGAAATATATAGAAATCTCACTTTCGTCACTCGAACATAAATTCTGATGATGATCGATCAATCATCAGAATCATCTCCGGGCGACTACAGTGTGATTCTATATCTATCCATTATTTTAAAACATCAAATACATGCGGATCAGACATATACGCAAACCTTTATATACTGGATTGTACAAATTCAATACAAATAAATATTCAAATACGAATAATTGAATTAAATTTTTCAAAACAAAATTTGTTTTCATTTTAAAAATATACTCTTCACACTCGGTCTAGGATACTACTAATCCCATCTCTAACGAGACATTCTCATTGGATATTACTAATCCAATCTCTGATGAATTCTTTCGTATGGTTCTAATGTGCCTTGTTCTCCGAGCTCTGTAAACCAAAGCTCCGATACCAGGATGAGACGACCCGAACTTCCCCGGTAAGTGAAGCCCGGATTGAATTGAGAACAAGCCACATTGGGACTCTATAAATTCCCAAAAAATATTTTCTAACTTCGTATTGACGATACGGTCCTAACAAAACCAATTTCATCAAATTCTGAGACCATCTGAAAAATGGCCATTTTCCAATCGATTAAAATCAACTAAAACTGGTCAAACACGTTTTCCTTTGCCACGCTCACATATTGATTCGAAAAATTATGAATTTTGGAATCTAACAATAACTTGTCATCCCGGATCCAACAAAAGTGGTTTCGTCGAAAACCGAGGTCGTTTGCAAAATTTCCATTTTTAAGGGCCAGAATTCCATAACGACTATTCTGAATTTTCAATTGGACATACCTTTTGATTCCCGCTATGAATTTCAATCTTTCGAATTCATTGGAAAGATATTATCAAATAGATTCTAATATTTTTGGTTTCACTAAAATCCGGTTTATTTTGAGTCTTGTTCATTCATTTGAACTTTGAAATCGAATTTTCAAACTACCGCGCCATTTTCAATTCCTTTTATAATTACAAATAAATATTTATATTCTAACGACTACGTTCTAATTCTATTCAAAATAAATTTCTCGCCGTCTTTATTTAAAATAATTCATTTTAAATATTCAAAATTCGTTAAAATAGCCGAAATAAAAATTTTAAATTGGCTCAGAATTTCCGGGTTGTTACGTTGTATGAGAACTCAGCCAAATGTAAATGGTCTTCGTGAAGCGATCTACGATCACCCAAATACTGTCATTTATCTCTTTTTATGATGTTCAGCTCCTATTGTACATATTATGTTTGTTTTCCGCTGTAGACATTTATGTATAGCTGAACTGTATTTGTACTAAGTATGATCCTGTATACTGTGTAACTCTGATGATTATGTTTATCCAGTGTATTATTTGTACATTATCTGGTGTATTTATTTAATTATGTTCTGCTATTATCTGTTTATGTGTTATATTCCAAATATTACCCTTGCCACCGTCGTACGGGGTGTTTGGGGTCGTCACAGAAAGTAAGGGGAGGCGAACAGAAACAAAAATCGATGTGGTCTTCAGTAAATGGGAACAACGAATCGAAGAAGGGATGCAACACTGATCGACCAGGAGTTTCCTTAAACAAAACGTGATGTCTCTGGACAATAAAATCAAAGTGGAAATGGGTTTGCAACTGAGATGACAATAGAGCCTTCTTCCTTTGCCAATCTAGATCAAACTGTGTTGAAGCAGGCCACTGGAAATCAAAGCAGACGAAGGGATTGAGTTACTTCTTTTACCAGAAATTAGCAGTCTATCTTCTTTAGCTCAGTTGATATTAAGGTTTAAAACTTAAGAATATAATTAAAGATTTAGTATTTAATTGAATGATGGACTTATTTGCCTAATTCGTATAGCAGACGTTGAGATCACGGTGGAATTTTCGTGCGTGCTTCTGGAGGGACAGCCTGGAAATAACGTGAACAAAGGGATTAAGATCCTGCTAATGATTAATTCAAGTAATTAGTTTAATTATAATCTTTATTAAGGAAGGGTTGGTTTAATAGACCACGCTGATACCATGTTTTTTGGAACCTTACAGGATATCGAAAGCTATGGGGAGGGACGAAATCTTAGTTGGCTATTACCTTAAATTAACCATGTAATCATGTTAATTAGTATAAAATTTTAAATTTAATTTATAATTTAAAAATGGTCTTAACTTTAAATATTTGTAACTCCTTCATCTATGATCAGAATTGGACCAGACTAGAGACGTCGGGATCTTATGGACGGACTTTATATTTTAGAACTGACTGGGACAGAATTAGAGACTACTGGGAGTCTTAGTTAAATTAAACACTGGTTTAATTTAACTAGAAACCGAACCGCTTTAGCGACAACGAATCAAATCAAGGTAAGTTAAACTCACTCAGTTTTTCCCATTTATATTTTATATAAATTGGACTTTTATTTTGTGTGCTCTGTTTGACAATGGTTGACTGTTTGCTAGTATTATAATTATTTTTTAATACGACCGATGAAATTAAACCGTCGTTTAATTTCAGTGAAATACCAAAACGTTATTCTAGCGATTAGTACCAATAAAGGTAACTTACCTTGTTGGTAACGTTTATAAAATAAACGTGTTTTGTTTGAACTGATTGAATTGTTTTGTTGGTTGGCTGATGTTATATAGTCGTTATTTGCTGAATTGAATTGAATGATTGGATTTGATATAACCATTTTGATTTCAGGTAAGAACAGGTTGGAGGGATCCAACCGGATTCCTCAAATATATTATTTATTTTCATAATATCATATATGAACTGTCATGATTGGGTGATTGATTTTAGTAGTGATCATTGACTGAAAAGTCAACATGTGTTGTGGTTTAACCAATGGGCTATATTGGTTGAGTAATCGGCAGTAAATGGCCTGAAAGTAAATTGTTTTATTTATATCAATTTACCGTCAGGTAAGTTGATAGTACTGCAATTATGAAATTTATTTTATAACTAAAGATAGATTTGAATATATATATATATATTGAATAAAGGTTTGTTAAAGGAAATAAATAGTTATTATTAATTGTTTAAGTTTATAATTAATTATTAATTGATTTAATAAAGTAAATCCTGATATTAATTAGAATTATAAACAAGTGATTAGAGATTAACCTAACGGTTAAATTTGGATAATTGTCTTGTTAAGAATAATTAAATGGAATTATTTAAATCAATTAATTTTATTACTAATTAATTTAAAGGGAAAAAGAATTAGAATCGGTTAATAAGAAAATCGGGTTTTGAGTAAATAAATCGACTCTTTAATTGGATTGATTACTAAATTAGTATGTTTTGAATAGAAAATAGTTTAATGAATATTGTTTAGATTATAATAAGATTTTAAAAGGGTTTACTGATTATTTTAGTTAATAAAGAAATTAACTACTAATGTACTTAATGGTTGAACTAAATTTTTATTGTCATTAATAATAATTTTGAAAATTACCTTTTAATGGGAATTTATTTAAAAAGTAATCTAAGTTAAAAGGGAATTCAATTGAATGACGAAAGGAGAGTGTGAACAGGTTTTGTTTAAAACATGAGTTTTATCACGAAATTATAAAAGGAATGGTTAAGTAAATATGATAGTGTAAAATAAATGTTACTTAATTATTTGAATTAAGTAAAAGGAAATTGAGGAAAAAGGGTTTAAGAAAAACCCGGATTATATATAAGAGGTAGGGGTTAAAAAGTGGTGTGTTATAAAGAAGTCACTTAATTAAATTAAGAAAAAATGGAATATTAGAGAAAGAGATTTTCAAAATGATAATAAGGGTTATGAAATCGGATTCTAAATAAAATAGTGGAATGAAATGTGTAATTGATATCAAAATGGAATATTGGTTTTTGGATTACAACTTATATTTATCTTAAGGTATGAACGTTGTTGCTCAAGGTCTGAGAGGTAATTAAAATACCCTAACTTGAACGAGTTCAGGATTATCTGAGGATGGTATGAGTTGTAGTGGTAAAAGAAGTTGGTGATAGTTTATTATTTCCATTAGTGAAATAATAACGCAACGTTTCGGTGGAAAATTTGGAATATATATATATAATGAGGATTTCCAAAGTAAAATGAAATAAAAGGAGTTGCCGAAAATATAACGATATTTTCGAATTAAAAGAAAAACGTAAGACTGGGTTTTTATTCTATCAGAATAAACTTGTGTATTGTTTCAAGCAATAAAATAGATAATATTTTGTAACATTGTTTTACGAGAAATGAGTTAAAGTGATTTTCCAATATTATTGTAACAACCCGTATTTCGATAACATGTTAAGACGAGAATCAAGGCAGAATTTAATTTAAAATTCCGAATCAAGTAAAATGGGCTATGCCATTGCGTTCGTCTCGGAAAAATACGCGAAATAGAGTCTGAGTTTTCGAGAATCGGAGTCCGTATGACCAAGTTATGGTCCGACGAAGTTTTCAGAAAATTCAAGTTCAAAAACGAGTTCTAATTTCGAAAATTTGGCCTAGAAGGCTAGGGGGGAAATTCCCGCCAGCCACCCCAAGTCGACAGCCCTGTCGACTTGGGAGTCGACATGGCATGACCCAAGTCGACAGCCCTGTCGACTTGGGTGTCGACTTATGGTGGCCGGGCAGTTTTGCCTGGTGCACCTGTTTTCTGTTTTGGCTAGGTTTTTGGGCCTGGTTCGAAATCTGATGGTTCAGGTTGATCCTAGGGTTAATTCTAAGGTCCTAATCACTCCTAATCTCTATAAATAAGCCCCTAACCTACCCCTAAATCCTCATTATTCATTCATGCAACTAAACTATGCCAAAATTGCTCCTCTCATGGCCTCCACTCAAAACCCTAGCCTCCATCCTCTTGCCCAAAGTTTCTATCTTCATTTCTATGAGAGGTTTCATGATCATGTGAGTGTTAGAGAGTCTCTATGTTAGTATGAGAGCTTCTCAAGTTGATTTCAAGGCTAAAGCTTTGATCTTTGTTCATCAAGATGGGGTTTTTATTGATTTGGAGCTTTCATCTTTGGGTTTTTGGATGATGGCATGCATAGGCTTTGTCTCAATCTTTAATTTAATCGATTTGTGCCTTCATAGCAATGTAAGCCCTTTCCCTACTCTTAGATATTAACTATGAAGTTAAATGTTCATGTTGCAAGTTTGGGTTTGATCATTAAATATGATACATGCTATCATGTCATGCAAGTTTATGAAGTCATTATCTTGATCTTGTGGGCTAAAAGCTACAACCTTTATGTTGAAATGTTGCATTATGCAACATGAGAACCCTCATAACCTTTATGTCAACTTGCATATGAAGTCATAACCCTTATATGATGATATATGCGAGTTACTAGTCATCATTCCATGTCTTTTGTCACCATGATTCACTTATGTGCCAAGTTTGGGTTTATGCATGTTTTTGAGGCTTAAGAATGTAACATGCAAGTTAATGAACACATTTGTGCCTCATTTGCCACCATGATTAACTTGTGGCTTAATATCCATTTTTGTTATGCCTTTGCCAAGTCTCTTCTTTTAATCCATTACGTTGTTGCGAACGTATATGCGAGTTTAAAAGCGTTGGGTTATGTTATGAGTAATTTCTAATGACATGAAAATATAACTTAAAAACATGACTTGAAATATAACATGGAAGTTGACATGTAAGTATGCTTGAAAATATGAAATTGGGAATTTACCTATTAAGTTAGGTCTACCCATACTATGGAATTGGGAATTTACCTATTAAGTTAGGTCTACCCAAATTCTTGAAAACTTGTAATATGTGTTGGAAACATAATGGACATGACACTTAGATAATATAAGTGTGGCCAACTCGAGGTTGGGTGGAGTTTGTAGCGGAAATCTACCCGGAACCAACCGGCTTAACTAGTTGCTACAAACAATAGGACCCAATGTGAGAAGTTGGTCATGTTGTGCTTGAACCCGAGGTTAGACCAAGTTGTGGTGTAAAGCTACCCGGAACCGACCGGCTTAACTAGTAACCACAACAAAGTCTAATGTGAGAGGTTGAGGTGCATTAAGTAATTAATGCCACATGATAAGGTTAAGTAAGTTTCCTTAATGACACTTAACCGTATAATACAGTTAATGGATGGGGTTAAGTTAACTTAGACTTAACTAACCTAAACATGGAAATCGGATGGGGTTAAGTTAGCCTAGACTTAATTAATCCAACTTGGTAGTTTAAGAGGGTTAAGTTAAACACTTAACTAATCTAACACGATGATTTGATGTGGTTAAGTGACCTATACTTAACCAATCTAACTCGTTAATTTGATGTGGTTAAGTTAACCAATACTTAACCAATATAACGTGAAAACATGATAAGGATAAGTCACGAATCGCTTGAATACACTTGACCGATTTGACTAAGTAAATTGATAGGGTCAAGTTAATATATACTTAACCAATCTAGAATGATAATTGGACGAGGTTAAGTCGTGAATTGCTTAATATACTTAACCAACTTGACACATGGTTTGTAGGGTTAAGTCTTGAACTTGGATACTTAGCCAATTTTGACATGATATGTAGACGGATTAAGTCATGAACTTAAGTGACACTTAATCCATTATATAAACCCTAGTTCAGAGAATTAGGTGGATAACCGTAATTAACAAGAATAACGAGAATAAGCTAAGTGGTAAACCTTAGTTGGAGAATAGCTAAGTAATAATTCTTAGTCAAGGAATTTTGGACCAGTTCATAGATTGGATGAGTAACCCGATACGGTAGGTCATCGTTTAAGCACATGAGTAGGAGCAAGTTATCTGATTTAGATAAAGGCTCCAGCGAACTGGGTAACGAAGCAGCGGCTTCGGGGAACGTGAGGATATTCTTGGTATCCCTCTGTGAGCTGCCAGGTGATCATACTAGGCTCATGAGAGGTTAAGGTCTGCGTTAGAAGAACCAAGAGTATGCCTTGGTTGCTATACGAGCGACCTAAAGACGGGGATGGATAGGGGATAGTCGACGATACACGGTCGTGCCCTAAATAGCATTTCGTCAGGCTACCTACCATCTTTGGTCAAGCGTGTACGTACGGAAAGGCAGAGAACACCCAAAATACCATAATTGCTATCTAATTATGGTTGCGGTAAGGCTAGGATGTGGGTTGGCCAGTAGTGTGTTCTCATACAGGAATTATCCTGTCTTGTCTTTCACTAGTTGAGGGAGTGGTCTCGTGGGACCATAGCCACGTATAGGAAAAACAGACCTTAGCATCTGCATCGGCAGATAAATTGAAAGCTCCCGACCGAGTCCTGTATTTCTTGATCTGCCCTGTGACAAGACTCGGATGGCACGATGTGATACATGTGCATACAGTCATGGAAAAACGATTCACGATGAATGTGTGGGAAAAAGGGCGCGGTTGACGGTTAGTGTAATTCCTAGTGGCCCTGGGTGGTTGAACCCAAACTGAAATACGAAAACGTGCAATAGGTAAGCATAATCACTAGTGGTCCTAGGTGGCATAAGTCCTAGTTGCACAAACGATGATTCATGTTGGGAAAGCCTAGCTAGGTCTAGGATAACAGTCCAAACGAGCTTAAGGATCATGGAATTACATTGGAGTAGTATAAAACCTCATGGGAAAGCCCGTACGGTCTACGGCAAGGAACTGAACATTTACATGGAAAGAAACATACGAGTTGAGTAACCTATAAATGCGATATATTAGGTTGACATGAACCATTACACGACTTTTGAGTAAGGGTCATTCATGGTTAACACATGATACGGTGGGGATACTAGTATGGTAGGTGCAGAGATAATATACAGGATAGATACCATGGGACGTTATACGTGATAGATATCTTGGGGATATTATACTTGATAGGAACCTGACGATGGGATACCTTGTTTTATCTTGACATCGTAATTTATCATGACACCTTAGTTTATCTGAGTTCAGTAGTTCATCCTATTATTTTGATCTAGCTTATCTATCTTGTCATCATGCTTATGTTCATCTCAGTTTCTCATGTCTGTTAACTTTACTAGTTTTTATGCTGATAGTAGATAGGGCTTACTCAGTCTTTTTGACTGACCCGTTTTGTTTCGCTTCTTGTCTTCCGTTTCCCCCCAGGTTACAGGGAGGAAATACTGTTGTTTAATTCGGACTTCTTCTGCTTGAAGGTCATCATGGATGGCTTGGACTTTTCTTGGCTATGGCTACTTTACTGTTTTACTTGGGGAATAATTTTCGAAAATGTCTTTATGCTTCTTTACTATTGCAAGACAGGTTTTGATGTACTCTGATGTAAAAGGCTTTAGACCTTATTTATTCATGTTATGAAAGTTTGATTTTACTTCCGCTATTTTATATGTCCTGTCTTGTGATATTTCTGTGCATGTTTACCAATAATGCCCCTCTAAAGCTAGTGCATTCCTTTGCGAGTGACCCTAGCGGAGGCGGGGTGTTACACGTGGTATCAGAGCCAGGTTGTTACCAGACTGGGCAAAAGTTTTTAAAGACCTTCTGAAAACTATTTGAAAATCGTTTACAAAGAAGCATTTTTCAAGAAAATTTTCTTTTAAAAGAAAAAGGCTATTCCCCAAAGGCCATTAGCACTATCCTTGTTTCCTTAATTGAATCTCTTTTCCTTTCTTTCCTCCATCTGTAGTCACAGTGGTTTTAACTGCGACTAGTCTTTTCTATCTACGAAAGTGCTTTCCATACGATGGAGGTGGTTCTCGAGAGACCAGTGGCCGCGTTATAAGAAAGGATAGTGAGAAAGAGGATAAAGGATACGAGCTTAAGGATGAGCAACTTGTTGGTATGGCTTAGTCCTCAAAGGAGGGAGAAAGATGAACAATGAAATCCATGACGAGAGAGTACCTTTGGCATGGTAAAACGGGGCGGATAGTTAAGTATTATGGGACAAGGACAAGATCATCGGGAGGGCAATAGTATGCTCTCATTTCTAGGGTACCTCGGAAGGAGGGTAACGATCTTGTTAAAGATTTAGCTTTTCTTCTCTATCATCCCGTTAGGACTTCGTTTTTCGTATCATTTAAGTCTGCTTCGATAGTTGAGTCTCTGCACCTTAAGTACTAGCGTAATAGAGAATCCCATTTTTGTCTCAAAGTCCTATTGGAGAATCAGTCCATTTATACATGACTTGTTTGGATTTGAGAATGTCTATGCCAAGTGTTGAGTTTGGAAATAATGCTTATGTTTATAAGCTATGGATGGATTCTAGGGATGAAGTGGCTATCCAGTAGGGGGTGCCACTCTCGGTTTTGATAGGAGGGTAGTTAGACCTTTTGACTAGCCTTGGTAATACCCTCGAAGTATCGTGTAACCTTTTTGTGGTTCTGTCATGACTAGTTACTTAGAATCCCTTGATGCCTTTATTGGAAATTTGAAGCCCGATCGAGTGGTGTTCGCCGATAAGACGGATGGTTTACTTCATTTATGCATGGGTTATAGAGATCACCCTAGTAAGTGCGCTTGATAACCTGGTTGACATCTGTTTACTTTCAAGAGAAAGTTCTTCTACATGGAATACCTTATAGCATATAAACGAGATCCAAGATTCACTAGTGAATTTTGGAAAGCTTGCATGAGATCATGAGTACGCAGTCATGTTTGCGCCAAGTATTCTTGAAAAAGGATAAGTGCAAGTGGAACGAGAGGCGACGAAGAAATGAGTTCCAGCTCATGTTATGGAAACAGGAAATAAGAAGCTACGAAATCACGAAGTTAAAAGACGGTCAAGGCACAATAGAATTAAGCTCAAGGAAATACGACTTTGATGGTCAAAGACTAGATACGCGCATGATATCTCTTTTTGGGAGTATATCCTTGATCCCTGTTTTCTGTAGAGCTTACTTGCAGGCTATCTTTTGTGGACATCCTCTTGGTCCTATTTTCTGTTACAAACCCCGTAAGGAGTTTGTCTTGTTTATCTTCTCGACCCTGTTTCAGGGAATCCTAGGTAGAACCCTATGGATGTAAACATGTATTTGAAACATGTTATGATTGATATGGTTGCAAGTGGTTGCAAGTGGTTGCTTGTGGATGCGCGAATACACATTAGATACTAGCTCGACTCGGTCACATTTCATATTGCATATGCACGAGTATTTATACTTGTTTATGGATGAAATCGAATGTATTATCATGCGGTTGTTGCATATGAATGAATGATTGTGCACGCATATAGTATCTATATGACTAGGGCTATTTGCATACATGCTGGATTCATGGCACTATACATATTTTGCATTAGAAAGATTATTCAGGCCTGATCATTAGCATTAGCTAAGGAACATGTACACACACGTTTTGCATATATTCATACAGCATTAGAAATCATCTAAGGACAATTGTTGCTTGGGGATGATGTTTTGAGTAGATGAATGATGGATGGTAGGATATGTTCTTCCTAACTTGGAGATTTCGGGGATGAAATCCTAAAAGGTGGGGAGAATGTAACAACCCGTATTTTAATAACATGTTAAGACGAGAATCAAGGCAGAATTTAATTTTAAATTCTGAATCAAGTAAAATAGGCTATGCCATTGCGTTCGTCTCGGAAAAATACGCGAAATAGAGTCTGAGTTTTCGAGAATCGGAGTCCGTATGACCAAGTTATGGTCCGACGAAGTTTTCAGAAAATTCAAGTTCAAAAACGAGTTCTAATTTCGAAAATTTGGCCTAGAAGGCTAGGGGGAAAATTCCTGCCAGCCACCCCAAGTCGACAGCCCTGTCGACTTGGGAGTCGACATGGCATGACCCAAGTCGACAGCCTTGTCGACTTGGGTGTCGACTTATGGTGGCCGGGCAGTTTTGCCTGGTGCACCTGTTTTCTGTTTTGGCTAGGTTTTTGGGCCTAGTTCGAAATCTGATGGTTCAGGTTGATCCTAGGGTTAATCCTAAGGTCCTAATCACTCCTAATCTCTATAAATAAGCCCCTAACCTACCCCTAAATCCTCATTATTCATTCATGCAACTAAACTATGCCAAAATTGCTCCTCTCATGGCCTCCACTCAAAACCCTAGCCTCCATCCTCTTGCCCAAAGTTTCTATCTTCATTTCTATGAGAGGTTTCATGATCATGTGAGTGTTAGAGAGTCTCTATGTTAGTATGAGAGCTTCTCAAGTTGATTTCAAGGCTAAAGCTTTGATCTTTGTTCATCAAGATGGGTTTTTTTTATTGATTTGGAGCTTTCATCTTTGGGTTTTTGGATGATGGCATGCATAGGCTTTGTCTCAATCTTTAATTTAATCGATTTGTGCCTTCATAGCAATGTAAGCCCTTTCCCTACTCTTAGATATTAACTATGAAGTTAAATGTTCATGTTGCAAGTTTGGGTTTGATCATTAAGTATGATACATGTTATCATGTCATGCAAGTTTATGAAGTCATTATCTTGATCTTGTGGGCTAAAAGCTACAACCTTTATGTTGAAATGTTGCATTATGCAACATGAGAACCCTCATAACCTTTATGTCAACTTGCATATGAAGTCATAACCCTTATATGATGATATATGCGAGTTACTAGTCATCATTCCATGTCTTTTGTCACCATGATTCGCTTATGTGCCAAGTTTGGGTTTATGCATGTTTTTGAGGCTTAAGAATGTAACATGCAAGTTAATGAACACATTTGTGCCTCATTTGCCACCATGATTAACTTGTTGCTTAATATCCATTTTTGTCATGCCTTTGCCAAGTCTCTTCTTTTAATCCATTACGTTGTTGCGAACGTATATGCGAGTTTAAAAGCGTTGGGTTATGTTATGAGTAATTTCTAGTGACATGAAAATATAACTTAAAAACATGACTTGAAATATAACATGGAAGTTGACATGTAAGTATGCTTGAAAATATGAAATTGGGAATTTACCTATTAAGTTAGGTCTACCCATACTATGGAATTGGGAATTTACCTATTAAGTTAGGTCTACCCAAATTCTTGAAAACTTGTAATATGTGTTGGAAACATAATGGACATGACACTTAGATAATATAAGTGTGGCCAACTCGAGGTTGGGTGGAGTTTGTAGCGGAAATCTACCCGGAACCAACCGGCTTAACTAGTTGCTACAAACAATAGGACCCAATGTGAGAAGTTGGTCATGTTGTGCTTGAACCCGAGGTTAGACCAAGTTGTGGTGTAAAGCTACCCGGAACCGACTGGCTTAACTAGTAACCACAACAAAGTCTAATGTGAGAGGTTGAGGTGCAATAAGTAATTAATGCCACATGATAAGGTTAAGTAAGTTTCCTTAATGACACTTAACCGTATAATACAGTTAATGGATGGGGTTAAGTTAACTTAGACTTAACTAACCTAAACATGGAAATCAGATGGGGTTAAGTTAGCCTAGACTTAATTAATCCAACTTGGTAGTTTAAGAGGGTTAAGTTAAACACTTAACTAATCTAACACGATGATTTGATGTGGTTAAGTGACCTATACTTAACCAATCTAACTCATTAATTTGATATGGTTAAGTTAACCAATACTTAACCAATATAACGTGAAAACATGATAAGGCTAAGTCACGAATCGCTTGAATACACTTGACCGATTTGACTAAGTAAATTGATAGGGTCAAGTTAATATATACTTAACCAATCTAGAATGATAATTGGACGAGGTTAAGTCGTGAATTGCTTAATATACTTAACCAACTTGACACATGGTTTGTAGGGTTAAGTCTTGAACTTGGATACTTAGCCAATTTTGACATGATATGTAGACGGATTAAGTCATGAACTTAAGTGACACTTAATCCATTATATAAACCCTAGTTCAGAGAATTAGGTGGATAACCGTAATTAACAAGAATAACGGGAATAAGCTAAGTGGTAAACCTTAGTTGGAGAATAGCTAAGTAATAATTCTTAGTCAAGGAATTTTGGACCAGTTCATAGATTGGATGAGTAACCCGATGCGGTAGGTCATCGTTTAAAAACACGAGTAGGAGCAAGTTATCTGATTTAGATAAAGGCTCCAGCGAACTGGGTAACGAAGCAGCGGCTTCGGGGAACGTGAGGATATTCTTGGTATCCCTCTGTGAGCTGCCAGGTGATCATACTAGGCTCATGAGAGGTTAAGGTCTGCGTTAGAAGAACCAAGAGTATGCCTTGGTTGCTATACGAGCGACCTAAAGACGGGGATGGATAGGGGATAGTCGACGATACACGGTCGTGCCCTAGATAGCATTTCGTCAGGCTACCTACCATCTTTGGTCAAGCGTGTACGTACGGAAAGGCAGAGAACACCCAAAATACCATAATTGCTATCTAATTATGGTTGCGGTAAGGCTAGGATGTGGGTTGGCCAGTAGTGTGTTCTCATACAGGATTTATCCTGTCTTGTCTTTCACTAGTTGAGGGAGTGGTCTCGTGGGACCATAGCCACGTATAGGAAAAACAGACCTTAGCATCTGCATCGGCAGATAAATCGAAAGCTCTCGACCGAGTCCTGTATTTCTTGATCTGCCCTGTGACAGGACTCGGATGGCACGATGTGATACATGTGCATACAGTCATGGAAAAACGATTCACGATGAATGCGTGGGAAAAAGGGCGCGGTTGACGGTTAGCGTAATTCCTAGTGGCCCTGGGTGGTTGAACCCAAACCGAAATACGAAAATGTGCAATAGGTAAGCATAATCACTAGTGGTCCTAGGTGGCATAAGTCCTAGTTGCACAAACGATGATTCATGTTGGGAAAGCCTAGCTAGGTCTAGGATAACAGTCCAAACGAGCTTAAGGATCATGGAATTACATTGGAGTAGTATAGAACCTCATGGGAAAGCCGTACGGTCTACGGCAAGGAACTGAACATTTACATGGAAAGAAACATACGAGTTGAGTAACCTATAAATGCGATATATTAGGTTGACATGAACCATTACACGACTTTTGAGTAAGGGTCATTCATGGTTAACACATGATACGGTGGGGATACTAGTATGGTAGGTGCAGAGCTAATATACAGGATAGATACCATGGGACGTTAAACGTGATAGATATTTTGGGGATATTATACTTGATAGGAACCTGACGATGGGATACCTTGTTTTATTTTGACATCGTAATTTATCATGACACCTTAGTTTATCTGAGTTCAGTAGTTCATCCTGTTATTTTGATTTAGCTTATCTATCTTGTCATCATGCTTATGTTCATCTCAGTTTCTCATGTCAGTTAACTTTACTAGTTTTTATGCTGATAGTAGATAGGGCTTACTCAGTCTTTTTGACTGACCCGTTTTGTTTCGCTTCTTGTCTTCCGTTCCCCCCCAGGTTACAGGGAGGAAATACTGTTGTTTAATTCGGACTTCTTCTGCTTGAAGGTCATCATGGATGGCTTGGACTTTTCTTGGCTATGGCTACTTTACTGTTTTACTTGGGGAATAATTTTCGAAAATGTCTTTATGCTTCTTTACTATTGCAAGACAGGTTTTGATGTACTCTGATGTAAAAGGCTTTAGACCTTATTTATTCATGTTATGAAAGATTGATTTTACTTCCGCTATTTTATATGTCCTGTCTTGTGATATTTCTGTGCATGTTTACCAATAATGCCCCTCTAAAGCTAGTGCATTCCTTTGCGAGTGACCCTAGCGGAGGCGGGGTGTTACAATTATAAAATATGATAATGTGGCTAATGTTTTGAAAGTGAAATTTAGAGACTAAATATGATATATAAGATTTTCCTAAGAGTTAAAAATGAATTTGTTCTGTAGAATAATCTTATGTTAAATAAGAAGCGTAAAGCTATATTCGTAATATCGAAATATTTAAGAGTTTTGAATTTTCATTTGTTTCAGTTAAAAGGCCAAGTGGTGTTGAATACTGTACTAGTGAACTCATTGGATTGTCATGATTGAAACACTATTTATTTTGATAGTTAAATCACTAACTATCAAATCTGTCCAATATGATTGTTGATACGGAAAGACCGGGATCGAATTTATATTCGAAAACCATTCCGACCAACAAATACGTGAAGATATCAGAAGTTGATCGAGATGGCGCATTGAAGACCGTAGATCTTCATTACATGGAAGAATCACTAATAATCTCTGGTTTAGTGGCCAGAGATAAACTGTGATTCTATCGTGGTTGTAATCTACAGGTTGCAAGGACTTCTCGCTATTGATCCATGGGGTGATTCCTATATTGGATGCAGTAGGAGAGTACCTTCGGTTCATCCTGTTCCTGGATGACTTGCATGGATGGATGTCTGACAGGATATTTCCAAAGGGATCGCGTACGTTGATTTCTTCAAATGTACCATAGTTGGGTCGCTCCTAACCAGGGTATTTTGTGGACATCAATTAGTGATATCCAGTGGATCCGACGGTGTGGCATTTAAAGTAAATGATGGTTAGATGTTCTAGAGATGAAGTTAAACCTCAAGCCTCACAACCGGGAAAGGACAAAAATCGGGCAGGCAGCATGGCTATGTGGGTCTCTCCCATTAGGGTGTATAATCACCTATCTAGAGAAATTTCTATTGCTTCTTTAATCTATTTCGATGCTGTCCCTTTTCGGGAAACTGCGGTTTGAGCCCAACCGTTGGCGATATACATTCGATACACTCAAGCGAAATGAGTGGTCGGTCATGTAAGGGCTGGGTTGCAAGATATTCTTGTTGAACCCAGTGTATTCGGCTCTAGAGATACACTATCGGCAGGTGGTCCCATACCTTGTCAAGGTCAGAATCCAATCTCCGATAAGCACCCGCGGTATTGATTGTCTACTATGTATGTGGAGCGTGAGATGCAAGAGTTCCACTAGATTGGTATTTACTTGTATTTATACATTATTATAATATCAGAAAATATATTGATTTCAAAAATGGTTTGGGTTATCGTAAGGTAAAAACCGTCTGTGTTTATGTTTGGACTTGGTCTTATGATTATCCTTTTCTTCCAAAAAGATTTTTGACTTTAAAACCAAATTATGTGATACCCTTAATACTGTGCGAGTTTTTCTCACTTTGGTTCACCATACTGACCCGGTGTTTTGTAAATGCTCGGGTTAGCTCGGGGTGTACAGGTTCAGGTTATCGAATGATGTGAAGAGACGAGCTGGAAGAATCCAGACGTTTGATATTATATCACTACTATTCCGATGTGTGTTGTATCTGAGGACATGTTATTATAACTGTCCAGATTGTGTGATGTACTCTGATATTGTAAGTATTTTTAAAGCTCTCAATAAAGTTTTATTTTTGTATTATATTTTGTTCCGCTGCAATGTGAGACTCTGATTCTGTGTTGTGTTTCTTCTTTTTCTATTCTAATATTTCTTTCTTTCTTATCTCACCCTCTAATTTCTTTCTAATAATGTTCCAGTGTTTTCGGCGTTTGGAAGGTCGGCATGAGGTACGGGAAGTGTATTTATGTCGAATTCCGTGGCTGAAAACCCTGTTCGTTACAGGATGACCGGAGGGGGCGGCGACGGTGAGGAGAGCCTGGCGGCGCGGCGGTGCGGATCGGAGGAAGGACTTTGGGGAACAATGGGTTGTTTTTGGGGATTAGGGTTTAATGATTTTCTATTGGCCTGAATATATATATATATATATTCCATAAAAGCAACTTTTCCATTCGAACTCCAAATCGAACCTACTGACTGTCGTTCCTAGCTGAATATCCCCATTCCGGACTCAATGAAATATGTTTCGTAAGCTAATTCAATCGTTTCGCTCGGTTTTTCTTTAAATTAAAATATAAATCAATATATATTAAATTTGAACGCACATTTTAATTTATCCCAGGTACATATTGACTCCAAAAATTACAAAAAAATAATTCTAGCTATGTTTTGACTATACGGTCCTAACAAAACTAATTTCGTCAAATTTAGAGACTGTCTCAAAAATATTCTTTTTTCTAGTCGATTAAATTCAACTGAAATTACCAAACACGTTTAATTTTATTGCGCTCACATACTAATTTCAAAAATTATGAAAATTGGGATTTAACAATAGTTTGACATTTCAGGTCGAACAAAAGTGGTTTCATCGAAAATGGAGGTCGTTTGCAAAATTGCTATTTTTAAGGGCTATAGATTATATTAAAATACATATAAATTCCATAGCGACTATTTCAAATTTTAAATTGGGCATAACTTTCAATTTATAGAGGGAAATTTCAGTTTCTTACATTCTTAGAAAGATATAGTTAAATAGATTCTAATGTTTCTTGTTTCGTCCAATTCTGATTTAAAATGAATTTTGTATACTCAATTGAAATTAGAAATCGAATTTTCAAACTGCCACGCCATTTCAGGCTCATTTTATAATTAAAATAAATTAATACCCTCTAACTTCGATTAAAATAAGTTTTTAGTCATTATTATTTAAAATAAATCATTTTAAAAATTCAAAATCCATTAAAATAGCTAAAATAAAAATATTATATTGGTTCTGAAAATTCGGGTTGTTACATGGGTATTCTTTTCTGTAGTAAATTTAAACTCTACAGGAGGTCTATTTGCTGTCTAAGTATATGATTCAGTGTAATTATTGTTTGACTAAATAAAAGTTGAGCCTTTTGTGTTGGTATTATTGTTCTTCAAGATTAGTTAGGACTAACTGCTATTTTATATGGAATACTAACTTATATATATATCCAACAGTTTAGTTCTTTGTTTATACTTCTTTTCGAAGTAGGCAGTATTTACGATCTCTATATCGAAAAACAGTGTTTGAAACATTAAGCTGCAAGCTTATTAGTAGGAAACGAAAAGATAAAAATAATAAATATGTTGGAATATATACAAGTCGATAAGGATAAAGATTTGTAATGTAATATGATAATGATTTGTAATGCAATACGAGTTTTTTAAATAAATGTCTTGTAATCCCATTCTACAGAATAATTTTGTACAGTCAAGTCAGCCAGATAATGGGGGTAGTTTGGGAACTTGGCATATGTGGGGTTTACCGTTAGTTGGAGATGGAATTGATTTAGCAGGTGGTCCAATTCATCTATTAGTAAACATCAACTTATATAAAAAATGATATGTACGATCCTAAACTTCCTAATATTGTTACTCCACAAAGGGGTTTAAATACTATTAGAAATGATCCTTGGATGCCGTGTAATTCACCGTTTCAGTTGCAGTCACAAGTTGATGGAGGCATTGATCTTCTTCCTTCGAATTTTTTAGACAATTGAGAATGCAGTGATGTATGACACTCCAAGAAGTTCGGCAACTATGAATCCTCTTGAAGTGCCTCTTTATAATGGGTGGTCAAAGTAAGTATTTCCTACTGAAAATTTAGAGTCTCACAGTAATACTTATATTTTGCTGTTTTTTTGTTACATGTTTAAATATAGCAGTTGCCATTTACATGTAGAATTTTTTATTGGTACCTATTACTGAATTTGATTTTATGCTCTAAAAAAACAACTAAGTAACAGGTTGAGAAGAGTTTTTTCTTCATCTATGTCACCTAATTAAATTATTGTTTGTGTTTGCTTGTTGTAAGCAATGGAATTGTAACTTATAAAAGTTCATGTAACTTGTCCGAGTTTATGTTTGCGTGTTGTAAGCATTTCTTATTATAGCCTTCTCAGGCATGTTTGAGTTCATGTTCCCTGTAACTTGTCCGTGTTAAAATTATGCCATTTTTGTAAAACATAGCTGATTTGAAGAAGCTTTTGTTTAATTGAATCTTGCAGGAAAGAGGAGGAAGCCACATGAATATGTGCATTGTCCCTGTCTTCGCTCATGGAAAAAACCTAGCAAGTATTTTTTTGAGGCACAAATGAATATATGTTTGACATATCAAATGTTGTAGGCTGTTAAAAAAAAGAGGACTTGGAATCAAACTCATGTATTGAACTTATTTTTTGTTAGTTGATATTTTATTTTGTTATCATGAATATGCATTATATTTGATGATTATTATATTCTTTTTCATTCGAACGCAGCTCTTCAAATTGTTATGAATATTCACTGTGATTGCTATTTTTATGTAATGTATGGGAATAGTTATTGAAAAGCATTATAACTATACTATAACATGTTGATTTATAGCATGATATAGATGTTATTTAATAAACATGTTATAGCGACAATCTTTGCTATAAGATTTAGTTATTTTTATTGAGATTGAGATCTTTTATAGTAGTATTGATGAGCAGCTGTCTTTACATAACATAGTGGTAGTTTTGTGCTATAAAATTATGATCTTTTATAGCAATAGTTTTCGTGTTATAAACAATATAGTTTTTTTTAATAACATGTAGATATACAATGCTTGTCGGACCGTTACGGTATTGTTTAATAGTGGATATATGGCATTATAAAAGACTATGTATGATGTAGTATAGATTCTCATCTAAATTACGGACAGTGTGAAATACTCAAACATTTTGCTCTGTGATCGAACACTGTGGTTCTCCAAGGTGACTACCAGTTGTATTTAGAAAATAACATGCTATATTCGCATATTTGAACTCTGCCTACATACGAAGTCGCTATTTTTTTTTAATAAAAACTACAATAATTTATTCATACTGTCTCGGAACCGGATGAGACTTCAAGCGGTAGACTCTCACCTAAGTTATGGACAGTATGTAATACTCGAATGTTTTGTCTTGTGAACGAACATTGTAGGTCTCCAAGATGATTAATAATTGAACTTAAAAAATAACAAGCTATATCCGCATATTTGAACTCTACTTACATACAAAGTCGCTATATTTTTTTTGTCAAAACTGCAGTAATTTCTTTTTGTTACCTCAGAACCAAATGAGACTTCAACTGATAGACTCTCAACTAAATTACGGACAGTATGGAACATCAGATATTTCGCCCTATGAATGAACATTATAGCTCTCCAAGGTGATTAACGTTTACACTTAAAAAATAACGAACTAATTCATAGCCCAAGAATTTCGATCTACCTTTTGCTGTCTCCATTTTCCACAAAAGACCATCTCGCTTCCGCCATCTCATATTCCCATATTTGAAATCTGTATACATACGAAGTCGCTATTTTTTTTGTAAAAATTGCAGTAATTTCTTCATACTGCCTCAGAACCAGATGAGATTTCAATTGATAGATTCCCACCTAAAATTACGGACATTGTGAAATACTCGGATGTTTTTCCCTGTGATCAAACATTGTAGTTCTCCAAGGTAACTACCAGTTGTACTTAGAAGATAATAGGCTATATTCCCATATTTGAACTCTGCCTACATACGAACTCAATATTTTTTGTAAAAACTGCAGTAATTTCTTCATGCTGGCTCGGAACCGGATGAGGCTTCAACCTTTAGACTCTCACCTATATTACAGACAGTATGGAATACTTGAATGTTTCGTCCTGTAAACGAACACCGTAGGTCTCCAAGGTGACTAACAGTTGTATATAGAAAATAGCAGGCTATATTCGCATATTTGAACTCTTCCTACATACAAAGTCGCTATTTCTTGTGAAAACTGCAGTAATTTCTTTATATTACCTCGGAACCGAATGAGACTTCGACTGATGTTCCCAACTAAATTACGGATTGTACGAAACACTCAGGTATTTCTTCCTATGAATGAACACTATAGCTCTCCAAGGTAAATATTTATACTTAGAAAATAACAAACTAATTCACCAATCATTCAAAATTTTCGATCTACCTTCTACTATCTTTATTTTCCACAAAAACTCATCCCGCTTCCGCCGTCTCCATATTCCCATATTTGAAATCTGCCTACATATGAAGTCGCTATTTTTTTTGTAAAAATTACAGTAGTTTCTTCATTCAGCCTCAGAGCCGGATAAGACTTCAATCGATAGATTCCCACTTAAATTTCAGACAGTGTGTAATACTCGAACGTTTTCCTTTGTGATCGACCATTGTAGTTCTCCAAGGTGACTACTCGTTGTACTTAGAAAATAACAGGCTATATTCCCATATTTGAACTCTGCCTACATATGAAGTTGTTATTTTTTTTTGTAAAAACTGCAGTAATTTCTTTATACGACCTCGGAACCAGACGAGACCTCAACTGGTGATTCTCACTTCAATTACAGATAGTATGGAATACTTGAATGTTTCGTCCTGTGAACGAACACTGTAGGTCTCCAAGGTGACTAACAGTTGTACTTAGAAAATAATAGGCTATATTCACATATTTGAACTCTGCCTACATAAAAAGTCGCTATATTTTGTGAAAACTGCAGTAATTTCTTTATATTACTTCGAAACTGGATGAGACTTCAACCAATAGGCTCTCAACCAAATTATGGACAGTATGGAACACTCGGGTATTTCGTCCTATGAATGAACATTATAGCTCTCCAATGTGATTAACGTTTATACATGGAAAATAACAAAATAATTCTAATAATTGATAATTGTAACACTATAGTCTCATGCTTTCTTCATTATCAAATATTCTCATATTTCTCTTTGCGCAAATATGATAAATCGAAGTTCTCAGTGCGACATAAGCAATATCTTGCATGGCGTTTTCATTCTAAAAGTTGATTTAAGCTCTTGACTTTTCTCTAAAAGATCTACAGTAACTAAATGAACAATTCTCATTCGGTTGGCAAAAAGAGATGAAGTATTTTTGTAGTTACAACAGGAAAACAACTATTCATATGTTTCATTCTTTCTGTAGCACAGTGGATATCGAGTTGGACAAACATTCTGCTATTTTGAAAGTCATCAGTGATATAGTTGTTACTGTTGTCATACAAACATTATGCTACAATCAAAATTTCACTGAGATGCTTATACTTATTTAACTTTTGTATTAACAAACAATATCATTTAGTTTCACTACTATGGTTTAACGAATTACCTGTTTTAATGGTTTAATAATTTTTATGTCATGTGCAGCTTAAATAATTCAATATTATCGTAGTATATATACCGTAGAATGCCATAGTATATATACCATAGCATGCCTGATCTTGGAAAGAATCTAATATTTAATAGGTTATTCTACTTAATAAATTAAGAATTCAGTCCATAGATATATGAACAATTATGGAGCATGATTATTGATTGTATTATGAGACATATTAATGACTTAAGTCTATATTCATGGGGTTATCATGAGACATCTGTATCACTAATCAAGAAAACAAATACATGAACATTATGGATGTTTGATTGATGGTTATATTTAGGATATATTGATGGCTTAAGTTAGTTTACATTTATGTTAATTAGCTTGCTTCGCACACTTAGGAAGCTACTGACATGGTCTTTTCTTGCAATTGATCCAAGAATATAAAGAAATCTGGGCTTAGCTCTCTCATTCACTTCTTAAGTACATGTTGAATTATAAAATATAGCTTTTGGTAACTAGATCTCTAAATGGGCATTGATAAAAAGATGTTTGCTTTATAATTTTTAACTTATCGGAATGGTTGATTTGAAAGGTGACTAGAAGAAGGACATGGATTACTGTATTATTCTTTGTGGATGAGCTTGAATCTCTCATTTAGGGTACGAAGATGCATTTTTATTCATATACGACAGCTTGCATGGTTGCTTCTTTCTTAGTGAATCATCTTCAAGTTCAAGACCATGTTCTGTTTTTTCATTATCTTTTCCAAAACTATAATTTTGTTAATGTCATTGCAACATAGGAAGAAATGATTCATCTTTATGGAAATTGACTTTGTTTTGTTGAGTTTAAATTTATCACTTCATCATTTATGTTAAATAATTTTCTGTTTACCTTAAAAAGTATGGCAATTGTCTCCCGTCACTAATATTAGAAATGCAAAAGCGATGACATTAGATTTTAATGGCCATGGGGCAACATCATTGATATTACTTTTTTCCTAATATATTTACAACTTATAAGGATTTTGTGTTTCTGTCTACAGACCAATCTCTATCGTTATTTGAGACTCCCATGTCCTATGTCTCAGTGCAATTAAATCATAATTTTGACTATTTGAGTTCACAAAAAATATTACAACATGATTATCTTCAACTATGAGCAATGTACACTTTTTTGAACTTGTAGTTGAGTTGAAGTGGGAAATGAAGATCAATTGTAACTGCTATGGTAATGGACACTAAATGAAATTGAAACAATCTATGTTGAAATAAAATGAATATAAATGAAAAAAAAAATGAACTTGAGAAAACAAAAAAATGTTCACCTTGAATATGAATGATTGGATAAAGGAGAATTTCAATGATCAAATAAATGATGAACAGTAGTTATTAAACTGTAATAGACAATAATGAAACAATTTAACGTCAGACAACTCCCCATCTTCTACTTATTAAATATTCTATGGAAAAAGATTCTGAATTGACTTACAAGCTACTTCATCTGTAAAGTATGAACAAAGTGTTGAAAATATATATTTCATGGGATTTGAAATTTCTATATCAGTTATTCGGAAATGTAAATCTATAGAGGAACCATAAATATTGATTT
Source organism: Allium sativum (assembly GCA_030737875.1). Taxonomy (NCBI): domain Eukaryota; kingdom Viridiplantae; phylum Streptophyta; class Magnoliopsida; order Asparagales; family Amaryllidaceae; genus Allium; species Allium sativum. The sequence continues at coordinate 349,060,766 of CM060922.1, read as the reverse complement.
AAAGAAGGTAATGCATGAATATAAATACCTTATTCACCACATTCATCCATATAATAAGGTCAATATAATCACATAATTCATTATCAATTCTTAACACTATTCATTCTTCTCTAATGGCAATTGTAACATCAAAAGATAGTGATTCATTGCATATTGTTTGCTAACTATCTTCCTAACTCCATTTAAATCCACATTTAGATCATATCAAATCCAAAATCCAATTAGATTTGAAATAAAAAATTGTTTCACTTTCTGGCATAGAATCCCAAGAAAAATGCTTGGCTATTGAATATCTCAGGTGTCTTTGTAATTTAACTAAGTATGATTCATTGTGTTTTATTTCTTATATGTGAATTGACTTATTATTTTATTACTAACTCATTAGGTGCCGCATCCATTTTCAATTTTGTTTTTGTTTTCCTATTGTATATATAGTACTATTAGTGATGTTTCGGCTATTAGATATCTTGCTCTTTTCATCAAAAAGGTTTTTTTTGTAATTTATACAATATATAAAATAACATATCCTCTAAGTTTTTGAAACCTGCATAACTAGTAAGTTTATGCTTGGAAATAATCAGCATTTATTACACTAAAAAAACTACGTATAAAATGTTTGGAAACCTACATGTAGTTATAAATAAGATGTTTGCTTGGAAATAAATTGAGGTTCGATTTGAAAATTTTCATATTGCGTCATATAGGTTTACCATAGATAGTCCACACATGGTTGAATTAATGCATACATATTATGATTAGATGCAAACCCACCTAATGCAATCCTATATGGGTGTGCATATATACCCGTGTTATAAATATATATACATAAAACTTAAATCAAGTATGTGTAAGAAACGTCCAAACCATTGAAATGTCAATCCATACATCAAAATAAGGTTTATAAGTTTATTTCCCTAACTTCCTCTATATGGCGTAAACATGTATATCATAGTCAATAACAAGGAATAACATGTACAGTAAAACTTCTAACCAAAGTTTAAATGATTATTTCAATAACAAAAGAAAGACAAGGTGCGAAAATACAAATATATATGTAAAATCTCCTTTTTGGTATTGCTTTACTTTTCATATGATTAACATATATATGCAAAATCTTAAGACTTTAGTGATTTGTATATTACGTTCTAACTATTTATTTTAGAAATAGATGTTTAAATTTGTTAGATTTACAATACTCAAGTCTTTGTGCCTTTGCCCACATATATATGTAATTTACAATTTTTACAAGAAAGTGAATCAGGCCATTATTGGAAACTGCACAACACCTAAAAGCTTATTTTTATTACCTTAGTAATCAAAACCCAATATACGATAATTGATTCCTATTTTTGCAAAATTATAATATACTTGGAGGATTTGTTAACGTTTTGTTTTTTGTGTAAATTTAAACCTCTTTAGGAATAACAATCCAAATCTACACTAACATCATAGATATAATAGAAAACTGATGTAATTTCCACTCACCGAGATAGAAAGAGAAGAATAGTGAATTCAGTGTAGAATCTAACAATTGGGTTGATCCTTCGAATCTACACACTCCAAATTTTTCTAAAATATGTATAAGAATCAGATTTATAATATCATATATATATATATATTATACTTAATTCTAGAGTCTATATAAGAATTCAAATTATACGAGATATAATGTAGGTGAAGAGAAGAAACCTAACATGTTTCTGGAATTAAGAAAATGGATGTGAGAGGGAATGGAGGCTTAGAGGAAGATGAAGGTAGGGGATTAGGGGAGAGGTAGGTTTTTTTTTTATTCGCTAGTGTGTATGTGGACCGTAGGATTAGTTAGATTTAATATGGATGGTCTATTTAAGCAAAACTATATAAAAAACCTTTAGAAATAGCGCCTCTCTTTACCCTCGACCAGGAGGGCAATTGGCGTACTCCATTGGAGGGCGATCGAACGACCAATCGACCCCTCTCTTATGGGGCGGTCGACCCACTTCTGGGGTCGATGTAGGGAGATTTGTTTTCCTTTAACGTTACTTTTATATTAATTACAATTACTTCTTTTTGTTTATTATTCATTTTTGTCCCCACTTGCATATATACACACACAATTTCAAAAAGTTAATAATGGCAACCATTATATAATTATATTCCAGGTTTTTATTTATTTGAAATTCAAATCTTACGTGTATATAATTATCGTATAACTTGTTTTATTAATAACTTATTCATACACTCCATTTTCAACAAATAAAATACGAAAATAGATCAGAATCTCACCACGAATATAATTTAGATTCCCATTAGTCCAAAATTCTTATTTTCATTCCATTGATATTTTATTAAATTATTATTGTTTATATTTGATTTAATTATCTATGTCTATTTGGGGTATATTTTATGAGGTGTTATAAGATGCTTATCTCAAGCCTAGATAAAGGAGTCGAGGAAATAATGTGTACTCCTTCGGTTATTCCTACCATCACATTAACAACTATACCAACATTTAAAATTAATTTATGAACCGCTGCGGTAAATCATTTTACTTCACTCCCTATCAACATTGCATATTAATTTATGAACTATTGCAGCAAATCATTTTGCTTCATCCCTGTAACAAAATTTTACTTTACTATCTAATCCTAATCCTTGGTTGATATGTTATGCCCATCTCTACCATCTCATTTTCAATCATAATTTTTTGTTCATTTGGTTTACTATAATGTTAATATTATTACGTGAAGTTTGTTATTAAGCTTGATAATAGTTAGGAAAAAAAATTATGAGCTACTATTTTGTGTGTGTTTGGTTTGTTGAAATAAAGAGTCAAGATGTTGCAATCCACTAACGGCATGTGGGTTCGCATACTTGAACGACACAATGTGCACTACCATAATAGGAGCAGTGCAATTGAATGATGAGGATTACACGAGATTGAGTAACAACCAATGACTACTATGCTTTCAATGTGAATCATGCAAATATAGAGTCTTATCCACCATAAAACATAGTTAGAGAAAAATTTCTATAATAAACAATATATATATATATGTGTGTGTGTGTGTGTGTGATGTCTGGTCTTACGTATGGTATATGCAACAAAAGGAGTACTAGTGTTCAATTTGATAATGGATCTTTTAATGTTACACGTGATGATGATTTACTACTATATAACCGAAAGTATTATTTTAATCGTCTATATATGGCAAAAGAATTTACCATTTTACCATTGTTGCATTGTGATTCATCACATAATGAGGCTACCTATTAATTTAAGCATATACATTAAAAATGCGATGATGATGGTCTAGATCAATCCATGTACATTAGAATGATTAACAACCTTAAAATGCTGTTTAAATATACTAGTTGATCTGGACTATTAACTGTTTGATCTTATGGTCAAAATGAATCTAAAAATATAGTGGATGCCAATAATAAAGTTGGAGAATTTCCAATATATCTAGCAACAAAATTTGTTGTGTACATGGTGCATAAATCTAAATCCTCCGCATAGGTTGCATATACAATTGAATATTCCTATAAATTACCAACAACGCATACTGTATGCATGCAAAAAAAAGGGAGAGAATCACATTTGCACTATATTTTTTATGTTTATACACAGGGCCGACCATGACCACTACGAGGCCCTAGGCCAAAAGTTGGTACGGATGGGAGAATTTTTTTGCAAAATGCGGCATAGGTAAGAAAAAAACATGCAAACCTGAAGCTGGCAGTAATAGGATTCAAACTCTGGTCTTACATGAGCAAGCTTCCTGCCTTTACCACTTTGCTACTTCTGCTACTGATAAAGTCTTGCTAACACTTTTATAAATGCAGAAATAAAGGATGTTGAGGCCCTCCACCAACCGAAGGCCCTAGGGCTAGGCCTGTTTATACAACATGTTCATCATTGTCTGGTACACCTTCACACAATTCATTTTTATTTTATGCTTTCTTTCATTTTAACTTAACCTATAATAACTACTATGAAACTACAATGTATAATAATTCACCAAAAACATATACTCTATCTTACTTGTATATATACTTGAAATTAATTATTTTAAACATGGTTGATTTACTGTAGGGTTGTTATGGTAATGGTTACCGTCACTGTTTGGTAAATACCATTACCGTATCATTTTTCCTGGTAAACCAAAATTGCTTACCGTTACCGATCAACTAGCATACCGATAACCTGGTGTATGTTACACTGGTAATGGTAAATAACCATTTGCCATCAAAGTTTATATCATGACATTTTTTTTCATAGTACATCTTTATTATACTATATGTAGTGTTAGTTTAATAAAAAACATAAATGAGAAAGAAAATAATGTACCTGAAATTATTTCACCTGATTATCTAAATAAATATAATCATTTATTTGGTTCTAAATGCATGTAATAAAGCATAACGGATGAGTATACTTACATTTTAAATTAACTAGTAAAATTACCGTTGCTGTCATTAAAAATGGTACATTTACCGTTACCTTAGCATTTTAACTGGTATACTGGTTTCAAACAAAAATGTTTACCGATCGACTGGTAATGGTAAATTTGTCGTTATCATAACAACGCTAATTTGCAGACTGTAAAACAAGTTCCTCAAACATGAATTACAATGGTACTCAAGGCTCTAACAACATAGTTTCTATATTATGGTTGATGTTTATGGTGTTAAAAGTATGCATTTTTTAGTGACTAGTTATGTAGTCAAACTAGCTATTATAAAATGGTCTTTACCATCCCAAAAATATGTGATGCACTTTTTTGTTTTATAATTTTTCCTACTCATAGCATCATATACAGCATTGCTAATGTTCCATTCCTCTAAAAACTTCCCTATATAATATGTTTTCGAATATTCTTACCATCAAAAAATAATTACCTACTATACAACTCATTCTTCTCTCATTTTCATATCCTACTCATTAGTTTATTAACATGCTTGCCTACGTTTTCATACTAGGGTCAACTCTAGGGATAGGTGACTCAAGCGGTCACCTAAGGAAATCCCCCGAGAGTGGGTAACAATCATCAAGAAATGCCCTGATAGTACTGAATAAATTAAGTATAAGTACATTAATGCATATTTTGTCTAAATGCGTTTGTAGTGCAGTTTGTTGTATTCTAATACAGGAAATGCAGTAGGTATGGACAATTCATGCTGCAATAGTTTTTAAACTTCTTTCCCTTAATTTTCTACTGTTAGTACAGTGTTGTCAACAACAACCCAATTTTTTTGTCTTCTTATTTTCTATTTCTTATTGATAATGTTACCTCAGGTAACCCAATAAGTAGAACTTTCATACCTACATCATTTATCATCTATAAATTCTTCCTCAACCCCATTTTTCACCCAATACTTTCTACCATTTCTCTGCAGTTTGAATTGAAGCAAAATGAGATACATAATTGTTAGATTGAGATATGAAAGAACTATATTTGATTTGAATTGTAGAAAGCGAGACAATGTAATAACATAATTCTGTATAGAGTGTTATGGGTATTATATACCTACAATACAGTTAGATGGGCCAAGCCCATGAACTAATATAACTGGCATAAGAAACAGTGTAATTGGTAAAGTATCATAACCTGTTTCATTAATATCATCCTCAAACACAACGAGGGTTAGGGTTTGCCCAAACAAAAAAAAGAAAAGAAAACGTCGACGCTTCCAAATTCTTCTGCTTCGATCTGCTAATCTTTACTTCAATTAGAAGAAAAATTTACATTGGATCTACACTAGAAGAGTCTTCGAGGTTGAGATTGAGTCGGGGCTGCAAACCTTTGATTTTTACTCTGGAATATAAATGACCCTATCAGATTTGAAGCTCGGGTTAGCCTCATTAACATTAAGTTTGACCTTGATTCTGGTAAAATTCAACTTTGACAAGGGCTATGTAAGTATGTCTATTTTCTGCTGATTCGAAGGTATATATCATATTTTTAATTTTTCTTACACCACCTTCTCACGAATAAAGATAGATACATCTCTATATGCTTGGTTTTTGAGTGTAGAATAGGGTTTGCAGTTACTGAGATAGCACTGATATTATCACACCATATCATAGGTTTTCTAATCTGATTTGAGTCTGAGTTCACTGAGCAGTGATCTTATCCACAATACTTCTATAATAGTGCTAGCCATGCTTCTAAACTCTGCTTATGTGTTAGATCTAGATACTGTATTTTTCTTTTTAGCATACCAAGATATAGGATTTTTGCCTAGATATACACAGTACCCTAATGTAGATTTGTTATCATCTTGATCAGTAGCCCAGTCAGCATCAGAGTATGCATTGATGTAGAGATTTTTGCTTGACTTAAGAACCTCGTTCATGGTACCTTTCAAGTACATAAGTGTTCTCCTTACTTCCTTCTAATGTTGATCCAAAGGGCTTTACATGTACTGGCTGATCTTATTAACACTGTAAGCTATGTCTGGTCAGGTTATAGTAATACTATAGTGCACCAACTATACTTTCGTACTGCTTGACATCTTGAATTGTTTCACCTTTAGTTTTAGACAATTGTGGGATTGTAATCATTGGTGTAGGCAAAGCATTAGCTTTATCCATCTTAGCTCTAGATACAATTACATCTATGTATTATCTATGATTAAGGTGCAATTCTGTATTTCCACTTCATTTCAACTCAATTCCCAAAAAGTAATTGAAGTCTTATAGGTCTTTAATTGGGAGTTCTTTATCAAGGATCTTGGTGATTTTACTGATTTCATTCTCACTGCTTTCTGTAATAATAAAATTATCAACACAAATTAGTATATAAGTAACAGTATAGATGATAAATTTTGTAAATATAGAATTGTGAGATTTAGCTGAGTTGTATCCATATTTGACAAGTGTTGCTTTCAGCTTGACAAACCAAACCCTTGGAGCTTGCTTCAAAGCATAGGTAGCTTTATATAGTCTGCATACTAGTCCTTATCTTCCCTTATATCTTTGTGGTTGTTCCATGAATACTTCTTCCGGAAAAACAGCACTCAAAAATGCATTATTTACATCAAGCTATCTGATGGTCCAACTCTTATGTAAGGCAGCAGTTAAAATTATTTGGATAAAATTAGGTTTCATAACAGGTGAAAATGTTTCTGTAAATTCAAACTCACTATGTTATGAGTACTCCTTTGTTACTAGCCTTGCTTTATATTTATATATTGAACCATCGGCATTCATTTCAAGTATAAATGTCCACCTAAACCTAAATATATTTTTGTGATTTGGTGGAGTGACACTGTCCTTGTATTAGTTTTCTTTAAAATTGTGTAAAACTCCTCTATAGTAGCTTTCCACTTTTCTAATTGCATGGCCTCATGATAGGATGTTGGCTCTTGCATATCCATGTTGATGTTATACACTTTTGGTTTAAATATGCCATACTTTACTCTAGTAATCATGTAATGCTTTCACTGTTGCTTGTTATACTGTTGTCTGAACTTTGACTTGTCTGACTGTATTTGCTAACATGTTGTTGTGGAGTATTGGATTCATAATTGGTTGGTGAGCCTTGTTGTTCTTAACTCGGTCCATTTATGGGAAATATGTGTTTAAAATCATTGTATCTGCCAATCTGCATGTGCAGGGTTGGCACTATCACCTCCACATTGTAACACCCCGTATTTCAGTTAATGCTAAGATTCACTAATTGCAGAATAAATAATCTCAAATGTGAGAATTGGGGGAAACGGGCTGCGTCATTGCGTTCGTCTCGGAAAAATAAGCAGAATAGAGTCCGAGATTTTGTAAATCGGAGACCGTATGACCCGATTAAGGCCCAAAGAAGTTTTTAGAAAAATTGAATTCGAAAAACAGTTTTCAAAATCAGATCTGGGGGCAGGTGGGGGCTAGGCGGGAAATCTCCCGCCCTGACCATGTCGACAGGGCTGTCGACAGGCCTGTCGACAGGGCTGTCGACTTGCCTGTCGACAGGGGTGCGACGCCCAGTAAAACTGGGTGCACCAGTTTGGGTTTTAGGCTGGGTTTGAGGGCTGAGTCTGGAAGCTTCCGAGATCTGATGGTTCTAATCTAACCTAGGGCTAATCCTATGGTCTAAAAACACTACCTAATCCTAAAAATAAGACCCCAACCCTACCCTAATTCATTCATAATTAGATCTTGTAACTAAACTATGGCAAAATGAAACTTGATCATGGCCTCCACAAATCAATGAAGAGAGTTGCAAGCTAATCAACCTCTAATCAACATCTTCTTCAACTAAAGCAACTAATTCCACTTCATAAGTTTGCTAATCTTGGGTTTGGTGAGTTTCTATCACTTTAACATCAATTGCTAAAGTAAGTAGATTAGGTGTAATGAGACTTATGGTCTTGAATGCGGATTAGTGAGTTTGAATCATTTGTAATGATATGCTACTCTATGTTTTCCTATGTTTATGCATATTTAATAAGTGGGTTTATGCATGTTTAATAAGTTGGTTTATGCATGTTTAATAAGTGGGTTTATGCATATTTAATAAGTGGGTTTATGCATGTTTAACAAGTGAGTTATGCAAGTTCATATGCAAGTTATGTGTATGATGTTATGTAAGTTATGTGTAGGTTGTTATGCAAGTTCATATGCAAGATATGTATATGCTTAAATGCAAGTTTAACATGATATGCAAGTTATGCATGCTTATGCAAGTATGTGAATGCTTATGCAAGAATGTGAATGCTTATGCAAGTTATGTGTATGCTTAAATGCATGTTTAACATGTTATGCAAGTTATGAGAATGCTTATATGCAAGTTCAACATGTTATGCAAGATATGTGTATGATAATATGCAAGTTCATATGCAACATGTTATGCAAGTCATTCGCATGATAATATGCAAGTTTGGGTTAAATGTAGTTGGGTTAATATATGCTCATATATGCAAGTTGACATCCTCTTAACCCATGACATAGTTATATGCTAAGATTTGGTTAAACCCATGATATTTGTGATGGATCTTCCCTTTATTATGTCATGAAATGAGAACGATTTACGTGGGGAACGATGGGGTTAATAAATATGTTAATAAAAGTATGATTGGGTATGATTAAGCATACCATAAAAATAAATTAACATAAGTGGGAATTTACCTATTGAGTTAGGTCTACCCCATGGGAATTTACCTATTGAGTTAGGTCTACCCATGTTATGAAAAACTTGATATTAATTAGGGATAATTAATATGGGGGTGATTAATTAGGTGTAATTAATCGACTAAGACACGAGGTTGGACTCATTTGTAGTGTAAAACTGCCCGAACCGTACCGGCTTAACCAGTTGCTACAAATGTCAGCCCAATGTGAGAGGTCTTAGCCATAAATTAAATACGTGATTAAAGTAAAGACACGAGGTTAGACTCTGTTATGACGTAAGACTGCCCGGACCCTACCGGCTTAACCAGGCGGTCATAACAGCCAGTCTAATGTGGGAGGTCTTTATGGGAGATCACGGTCTTAATTAATTAAGAAACACTTAACCATATTAGCATGTAGCGGGACATAAGGGGTTAAGTGGGTGCCTTGGGTGGCATGTGGAAATTTAGTGGTTGCTTTGGGTGGCAATAGAAAATACGATTAGAATACTTAACCAAAGTGGAACATGTAACTAAAACATGATTAAAGGATTAAGTGGGTGCCTTTGGTGGCATGAGGAAACCTAATGGGTGCCTTGGGTGGCATGTGGAAATCTAGTGGGTGCCTTGGGTGGCAATTGAAATATAATTAAATGACTTAACCAAACTTTAAACATGTAAGTGAACATGATTATTAAAAGGGTTAAGTGGGTTACACTAGATGAATGACAAGCTTAGGTGGGTAGCTTGTGGGGACCCATTATAGGGTTACATTTGATGAATGACAAGCTTAGGTGGGTAGCTTGTGGGGACCCATTATTGGGTTATACTAAATGAATGACAAGCTTAGGTGGGTAGCTTGTGGGGGCCCATTACAACCGGTATCCCATACGTATCTTTGTGAGCTCGGCCCAAGCCGAGGACGCGACACGCATACTGGGTTCGTCTATAAGTGGCCAAAACGGGGTAGCGGTGGCAACGCAAGTCCAACGGGCTTTATATGCGTGTGTGGGCCCGGGCTGGTAGATAAGCCGTTGTTGCATCGTGTAGGTATAAGCCGTGCACCGTTGATAGAATCGGTTGCCACTTTAGGGGAGTGATACACCCCACTGTGGGGCCAGCACGGGTATCTACGTTAGGGAGCCGATCGCTTGGGGAGTAGTGGGGTACACCTAGTGGAGGTAGGGGCAGACGGCACCTACGTGGTCAGCTAGAAGTACAAGAAACTACTAGTTATATTTTCTAAGTCTTTGGGTGGGATCAACCTTTAAGTAGGAATGACTGGTGTGGTGCAGTGTAGTAATTACCCTTGGGTGGGTATATGCGTCTTTACCGATATCTTAAGTACAGAGTTGTAATTACCCTTGGGTGGGTAGATGTGTCTTTACAGTTATCTTAGTTTATCCTAAGTCTACCAAGCTGCTTAGTGTAGCCATTCATCCCCAGTCGTTACCGTATGTCAACTTATGTCTTCTCTGGTTACTTTAATGATTGTATTGTTAAAGTTATAGAGCTCGCTCAGACTTATGTCTGACCCCGTTGTTTTTATCTTTTTCCCCAACCCCCAGGTTCTCAGAGTGGGCCTAGTGCCAGTGGGCTTTGATTGGATTGCTGTATCTATCTTTTGGAGCTTGGACCGTTGGAGTAAAGCCCAGTTTATCTTTTCTTTTATGGCTGTTAGTTGTGTAGTGGGATTATGTACTTTTATTTTATCAAGATGGATATTATGTACTTGACTCTTGTTATGGTTTTGTGATGTAACCAAACATGTATTACTTTCCGCTGCAATGAAATAAAGTTTTTATTTCCAAGTATCATTTTATATCTGACTTTGTTGTACTTTCTGTTCTATATTCACTTAAAACACTTCACCGAAACTAAGGCATTCCCATAGTGAGTGACCTTAGCGGGTGTGGGGTGTTACACGTGGTATCAGAGCTTAAGGTTACCAGAACAGATAAAAATTTTAGAAAAACTATTTTCTAAGAAAATTTTTGAAGAAAGTATTTTCAAAAACATGTCTTTTAAGAGTAAAGTTTTTGAAAGAAAAGCATAATCCCCGGTAGCCATATCTTTATTCTTCGAATTCTCCGTTTTGAATCTCTTCCTTTCTCGTTTGGAGTTTCCCCTCCGTGAATAGGTGATCCTTTTTTTTTTTTTTAAGATAGATAAGGATGGAAAACCACTTCAAGAGACTTAGACATTTGTCGGATTTGAAGTTGGTAGGTACCTATAGGATAGGTGATAGGAGGAAAGCTCAAATAGATTGTTGGTTAATGAGAGACGAAACCTCGTTGGTGGGAGGTTACGAGTGGAGAATGGGAAGAAGAAGAAGGTTAGTAGTTATCCTTTGGGGAGGAATAGGACACCTTATTAGGATTGTCCAAAGAGGCAAGGGCAAGGTACGGAATCTTCTGGAGGGTAGTTGTATTCCCTCACGGCTAGTATACCAGATGGGGAGGGGACCGTCTAGGTTGGAATTTGGATTTCTTTATCATCCGGTTCGTGCTTTATTTGGTTCTGACGCATCGATTTCGTTTATCTCATCGTTGTTAGTTGAGTCACTGCACATAGACACCAGTTGAGTAGATGATCCCGTAGTTGTTTCAAACCCAATTGGGGGCTCCATGATGTGTTTGGGTTTGAAAGTTTCTATACTTAGCATTGAGTTTAGATGTGGTGCTTTTTGGGCTTCACGGGCTATGGGTTAGTTTTGGGCATGGACTGGTTATCCAGTAATGGTGCCGTTCTTGATTGTGAAAAGAGAGTTGTTAGGCTTATGACCCGCTTGAGTAACACTCTCGAGATCTCTTGTAATCCCATGGAATCTGTTATGCTAGGTTATCTTGAATCGCTTGATGCTTCGGTCGAGAGTTTGCAATCTGTTAGAGTGGTCCGGGAATACTCGGATGTGTTTGAGGAGGTGAAGGGCTTACCTCCGGAGCGGGAGATTGACTTCCGAATATATCTGGTAGACAGTGCCAAACCAGTATCTTGGTCAGGACGCCACATGGCTCCTCGTGGGAGGAGGGAACTCCATAGGCAAGTAGGTGAGTTGCTTGAGAAGGGGTTCATAAGATGAGGTATATCGGAGTGGAGTGCTCCAGTAGTTTTTGCCACGAAGGCGGATGGGTCCCTCAGACTTTGTGTAGACTATAGAGAACTGAACAAGCTAACAAAGAAGAATAGACACCCATTGCCGAGGATTGATGATCTCTTTGATCAGTTGGTTGGCGCCTTAGTGTTTTCGCAGTTGGATTTAGCCACGGAGTTTCATCAGTTGAGGGTGGCTAAGGATAAAATAGAGAAGACGGCCTTTAGGACTCCAGATGGTTTTTATAGTGGTTGGTGATGCCATTTGACTTGACAAACGCCCCGCATACTTTGTTGATTTGATAAGAAGGGTGTTCAGGGAGTACCTAAGTAAGTTCGTGATGGTCTTTGTGGATGACATCTTGGTCTTTTCTGAGAGCAAAACAAGTTTTCGTATGAGCTTAATAGATTAAGCGAAGCCAGTTATATGATCAACGGTGGTTTTGGAGCAAGACTGGCAAGGACATCCAGAGTTGGTCAAGGGCTTAATTGTTTAGCCGTTTTTACTAGTATCATCTCACGTAGGTCGTTTGAATTCGAAGGAGGTATCCCTTGGGTGTTGGTCTGATATTGGTTTAGGCCTTTGGGGCTTGCATTTGGGGGATGTCGAGTTCGACTAGGATGGTCTACGTGGGAGGAGGATAGTTGTGACACAATTGACAATTGTGTATGGGATAATATCCTGGTTTTCTCTGGAAGTGGAGAAGAGCATGCCCTACATCTTAGGGAAGTGTTGGAGACTCTTCGAGCGCATAGTCTTAAGACAACAAAGATGGATGGAATACTTAGTGTTCTATGTTTCTGAGATAGCATATACCCCGGGCAAGGGTAACGTGGTAGCAGACGCCTTAAGTAGAAAAAGGTTGTCCTTGAGCTCATTGTTCGATGAACGACGAAGCTTGGAATATATATCTCGATGTTTGACTTCAGACCTTCTGTTGGCTTTATACCCGGTTTGATAGCATCCCTAGAGGTCAGACCTACTATTTTGGGACGGATTGGTGAGGCACAGTGGGACGACCCACAGCTGGTTGAGTTCGTAGAGAAGCTCATAAGGGGGGAAGTCGTCCAGCCATTTGAGTAGGTACACCCTAGATGATAAGGGGTGGTTGCGTAGAGACGGTAGACTTTGTGTACCGTAAGACGAGGGTTTGAGGAAGGTTATACTTGGTGATGCACATCGTTCGAGGATGACCATTCATCCCGGTGGGGACAAGATGTACCAAGACATGAAGAGGGTTTTCTTCTGGGCCGGTATGAAGAAAGATGTGGCCGAGTATGTCGCTCAATGCTTGGTGTGCCAACAAGTTAAGGCGGAGCAAAAGAAACCTGGTGGGTTGCTTCACCCATTGGAAGTTCCGCAATGGAAGTGGGATAGCGTCTCGATGGATTTTATTGACGGGTTACCCAGATCAAGAAAGGGTAATACGGGAATTTGGGTTGTGGTAGACAGACTTACTAAAAGCGCCCATTTCATACATGTGAAGAGCAAGAGGACTGCTCCATGGCTAGCTTCAGTATATCTTCGAGAGATAGTTCGATTGCATGGGGTACCCTCTAGCATAGTGAGTAATCGAGATCCTATCTTCACTAGCGAGTTCTGGAGAAGTTTGCAAGAAGCAGTGGGGACTCAATTGTGTCTGAGCACCGCATATCATCCTCAGACGGACGGCCAGACTGAGAGGGTGAATCGTGTCCTAGAAGACCTTTTGAGGCTTTGTATCTTAGATTTTGGAGGTACATGGGAAGAGCATCTTCCATTGGTGGAGTTCGCATATAATAACAGCTTTCAGTCCAGTATTGGTATGGCTCCTTTCGAAGCTCTTTATGGAAGGCCTTGTCGATCACCTACATGTTGGTGGGAATCTACGGATAAGATCTTGCTTGGGCCTGATATGGTTAGGGAGACTTCTGAGAAGATTGACTTGATTCGAAGAAGGATGAAAGCAGCGCAGGATAGGCAAAAATCTTATGCGGACAAGAGAAGGACGGATCTTGAGTTTGAAGTTGGGGACATGGTCTTTGTCAAAGTGTCTCCGTTACGAAATGTGGTTCGCTTTGGATCTGTTGGGAAGTTAGCACCAAGGTTCATGGGGCCGTTTCCTAATAAGGAAAGGATTGGACGGATGGCATATAGAGTGGAGTTGCCCGACAGACTTAGTGAGGTACATGATGTATTCCATGTGTCACATTTGAGGAAGTGCCTACATGAGACTGCAGAGGTGGTAGAGCCAAGCTTGCTTAGAGAAGTGGAAGTAGAACGTAATGCAACGATTCGACGAGCTCCTACTCGCATCCTTGGGTCAGAGATTAGGAAGTTGAGAAACAGAGAGGTTCAACTAGTCAAAGTGCAATGGGGAGAAGATGAGAACAACGAAACTTGGGAGACGGAAGCGAAGATGCGTTCATTGTACCCATTTCTTTTTGAGGGTATGTCTTTACTTTCTCCTCTATCGTTGTCTAGTACTTATCTTATCTTTCGTATATCCTCTCGTTAGTACTGTTTGACCTTTAGATAGGGTAAACCTATGGTTGAAACATTTGTTTGAGACATGTTATGATTGATGGATGCAAGTGGATGCAAGTGTTTGCTAGTGGTTGCTCGTGGATGCATATACACACACTTTAGGCACTAGATCGGCTCAGTCACTTCATATTGCATATAAATGTGTGTAGGTAGCTATATAAATGGATGTATAATGGTTGTGTTATCATATGGATGATGCATTTTGGTGAATGATTGTGCACTCATGTAGATATTGTATGTGTCGATAGGGTTCTTTCGCATACATAATGGATGCATGGCACTGTCATGGTTTGCATATGTTCATACATTAGATAGGGAACATATACATACACTTTTTGCATATGCTCATACATTATTAGAAATTTTGATTTAAGGACAATGGATGCTCGTGATTGATGGATTGAGTAGATGGTTGTTTGGATGGTAGGATATGCATTCTCCTTAGCTTAGAGATTTCGGGGACGAAATCCTTTAAGGAGGGGAGAATGTAACACCCCGTATTTCAGTTAATGCTAAGATTCACTAATTGCAGAATAAATAATCTCAAATTTGAGAATTGGGGGAAACGGGCTGCGTCATTGCGTTCGTCTCGGAAAAATACGCAGAATAGAGTCCGAGATTTTGTAAATCAGAGTCCGTATGACCCGATTAAGGCCCAAAGAAGTTTTTAGAAAAATTGAATTCGAAAAACAGTTTTCAAAATCAGATCTGGGGGCAGGTGGGGGCTAGGCGGGAAATCTCCCGCCCTGACCATGTCGACAGGGCTGTCGACAGGCCTGTCGACAGGGCTGTCGACAGGCCTGTCGACAGGGCTGTCGACTTGCCTGTCGACAGGGGTGCGACGCCCAGTAAAACTGGGTGCACCAGTTTGGGTTTTAGGCTGGGTTTGAGGGCTGAGTCTGGAAGCTTCCGAGATCTGATGGTTCTAATCTAACCTAGGGCTAATCCTATGGTCTAAAAACACTACCTAATCCTATAAATAAGACACCCTAATTCATTCATAATTAGATCTTGTAACTAAACTATGGCAAAATGAAACTTGATCATGGCCTCCACAAATCAATGAAGAGAGTTGCAAGCTAATCAACCTCTAATCAACATCTTCTTCAACTAAAGCAACTAATTCCACTTCATAAGTTTGCTAATCTTGGGTTTGGTGAGTTTCTATCACTTTAACATCAATTGCAAAAGTAAGTAGATTAGGTGTAATGAGACTTATGGTCTTGAATGCGGATTAGTGAGTTTGAATCATTTGTAATGATATGCTACTCTATGTTTTCCTATGTTTATGCATATTTAATAAGTGGGTTTATGCATGTTTAATAAGTTGGTTTATGCATGTTTAATAAGTGGGTTTATGCATATTTAATAAGTGGGTTTATGCATGTTTAACAAGTGAGTTATGCAAGTTCATATGCAAGTTATGTGTATGATGTTATGTAAGTTATGTGTAGGTTGTTATGCAAGTTCATATGCAAGATATGTATATGCTTAAATGCAAGTTTAACATGATATGCAAGTTATGCATGCTTATGCAAGTATGTGAATGCTTATGCAAGAATGTGAATGCTTATGCAAGTTATGTGTATGCTTAAATGCATGTTTAACATGTTATGCAAGTTATGAGAATGCTTATATGCAAGTTCAACATGTTATGCAAGATATGTGTATGATAATATGCAAGTTCATATGCAACATGTTATGCAAGTCATGCGCATGATAATATGCAAGTTTGGGTTAAATGTAGTTGGGTTAATATATGCTCATATATGCAAGTTGACATCCTCTTAACCCATGACATAGTTATATGCTAAGATTTGGTTAAACCCATGATATTTGTGATGGATCTTCCCTTTATTATGTCATGAAATGAGAACGATTTACGTGGGGAACGATGGGGTTAATAAATATGTTAATAAAAGTATGATTGGGTATGATTAAGCATACCATAAAAATAAATTAACATAAGTGGGAATTTACCTATTGAGTTAGGTCTACCCCATGGGAATTTACCTATTGAGTTAGGTCTACCCATGTTATGAAAAACTTGATATTAATTAGGGATAATTAATATGGGGGTGATTAATTAGGTGTAATTAATCGACTAAGACACGAGGTTGGACTCATTTGTAGTGTAAAACTGCCCGAACCCTACCGTCTTAACCAGTTGCTACAAATGTCAGCCCAATGTGAGAGGTCTTAGCCATAAATTAAATACGTGATTAAAGTAAAGACACGAGGTTAGACTCTGTTATGACGTAAGACTGCCCGGACCCTACCGGCTTAACCAGGCGGTCATAACAGCCAGTCTAATGTGGGAGGTCTTTATGGGAGATCACGGTCTTAATTAATTAAGAAACACTTAACCATATTAGCATGTAGTGGTACATGAGGGGTTAAGTGGGTGCCTTGGGTGGCATGTGGAAATTTAGTGGTTGCCTTGGGTGGCAATAGAAAATACGATTAGAATACTTAACCAAAGTGGAACATGTAACTAAAACATGATTAAAGGGTTAAGTGGGTGCCTTTGGTGGCATGAGGAAACCTAATGGGTGCCTTGGGTGGCATGTGGAAATCTAGTGGGTGCCTTGGGTGGCAATTGAAATATAATTAAATGACTTAACCAAACTTTAAACATGTAAGTGAACATGATTATTAAAAGGGTTAAGTGGGTTACACTAGATGAATGACAAGCTTAGGTGGGTAGCTTGTGGGGACCCATTATAGGGTTACATTTGATGAATGACAAGCTTAGGTGGGTAGCTTGTGGGGACCCATTATTGGGTTATACTAAATGAATGACAAACTTAGGTGGGTAGCTTGTGGGGGCCCATTACAACCGGTATCCCATACGTATCTTTGTGAGCTCGGCCCAAGCCGAGGACGGGACACGCATACTGGGTTCGTCTATAAGTGGCCAAAACGGGGTAGCGGTGGCAACGCAAGTCCAACGGGCTTCATATGCGTGTGTGGGTCCGGGCTGGTAGATAAGCCGTTGTTGCATCGTGTAGGTATAAGCCGTGCACCGTTGATAGAATCGGTTGCCACTTTAGGGGAGTGATACACCCCACTGTGGGGCCAGCACGGGTATCTACGTTAGGGAGCCGATCGCTTGGGGAGTAGTGGGGTACACCTAGTGGAGGTAGGGGCAGACGGCACCTACGTGGTCAGCTAGAAGTACAAGAAACTACTAGTTATATTTTCTAAGTCTTTGGGTGGGATCAACCTTTAAGTAGGAATGACTGGTGTGGTGCAGTGTAGTAATTACCCTTGGGTGGGTATATGCGTCTTTACCGATATCTTAAGTACAGAGTTGTAATTACCCTTGGGTGGGTAGATGTGTCTTTACGGTTATCTTAGTTTATCCTAAGTCTACCAAGCTGCTTAGTGTAGCCATTCATCCCCAGTCGTTACCGTATGTCAACTTATGCCTTCTCTGGTTACTTTAATGATTGTATTGTTAAAGTTATAGAGCTCGCTCAGACTTATGTCTGACCCCGTTGTTTTTATCTTTTTCCCCAACCCCCAGGTTCTCAGAGTAGGCCTAGTGCCAGTGGGCTTTGATTGGATTGTTGTATCTATCTTTTGGAGCTTGGACCGTTGGAGTAAAGCCCAGTTTATCTTTTCTTTTATGGCTATTAGTTGTGTAGTGGGATTATGTACTTTTATTTTATCAAGATGGATATTATGTACTTGACTCTTGTTATGGTTTTGTGATGTAACCAAACATGTATTACTTTCCGCTGCAATGAAATAAAGTTTTTATTTCCAAGTATCATTTTATATCTGACTTTGCTGTACTTTCTGTTCTATATTCACTTAAAACACTTCACCGAAACCAAGGCATTCCCATAGTGAGTGACCTTAGCGGGTGTGGGGTGTTACACACATCATCAGGTACGCCCAAAGTATATTGCCTTAAATTTTGAACTTTTTTTGAAGTTTTGATTTCTGCTTTGCTAAAGGAAATTCTTCCACATTGAATAATACATGCGTGGACATATATATTCTACTATTATTGTCCAAACAATTGTACCTTTTGATTATTAGAGTACCCCAAGAATGTACATGGTGATGGCTTATATTCTAACTTATGAGAATTATATAACCATAGATAAGGAAAGAATTAACATCTAAACACCTTTTGGTGATTATAATCTGACCTTTTTCTAGTTAAATCTCATGTGGACATTTAAAATTAAGTACTTTTGTCGGTAGAAGATTAATTAAGTACACTGTTGTTGCAAAAGCTTCTGGCTAAAATTTTAGCGGAATAGAGGCTTTTGCAAGTAGTGTTAAGCCAATTTCAATAATATATCTATGCTTCCTCTCAATAATGCCATTTTTCTTAAAGGTATAAGGGAAAATAATTCAATGATTTATGCCTTTGTTCGAAAATATTGCTTGAGAGGTAGGAATTCCTTACCTTCATCCGTTTGAAATATTTTGAACTTTGTTACCAGTTTGATTTTCGATAGATGAAATAAAATGTTGAACAACAATGCAAGTTTATGACTTGCTTTTAAGTAGATAGATCCATACAAGTCTTGTGCAAGCATCATTAAATGATATGTAAAACTTGTACCCATAATCAGAACTAACTGGGGATAGTCCCTATAGATCAGTAGCAACAAGCTCAAATGGTTTAGAATAAGTTGTTTTAGAGTTTGAAAATGTAAGTTTGCTATCTTTTCCATTTAAAAAAATGTGCAAACATGTGTTCTATGAATTTTATTGATATCTATATTATTGCTACACATCACATCTTTTTGCAAACTGGTGTATCCTAGTTTGTTTTGCCATATCTCAAAATTACTACAACATTCAGTTTCATTAACAGTGGCTAACACTTAGCTATTGTTCTTACATTCAACCTTTTTCCAATTAATCACATCAAAATTTTACAGGCCATTACCCTCATTACCGTGCAAAATTATTTCTTGAGTTAGTATATCTCTGATTAGGCACGCATTGGGAAAGAATTCAAAGTATACACTATTGTCTTTGGAAAATCGGGAAATGTTCATCAATATTCTTCTAATTGATCTCAATATTAGTAAACTTTTGAGGTAAAGTTGTTTGGGTCCAGTAATTTTTGCATTTTCAGTGTGTTTGATGTGAACATTTTTACCATTTCTTAAGAGTAAATTCTGCATACCTTTGTACTTATGGTTGCCCAGATTTAAGTTGTTCAGTTTATTTGTCACATGATTGGTTGCACCTAAGTCTGGATACCAATTGTCATTACTTTTGTTTTTAATTTTTTTGTGTCAATCTTTTGTAATTCTAGTTGACCTTAGTTTTCTTTTGTATTGATAGTATTGGCACTTGAACTGTTGTGTTGCTGGGAGGGTGTGTAGCTGGCATCGAATCTGAAATAATATTTGTTTCACCATGATTATACTTTTCACAAAGTTGAAATCCAGTTTTATTGTTGTTGAACCAACCACCTTTATTTGCATAACCACCCATTTGGTTGTTGTTGTATTGCTTCCTTAATCCATAATGCTTTTCTTGCTGCTTGCCTTTGTTGTTGGTATAGGTGATAGTGAATTCAGAATTGTTTTCCTTCTTTTGCTCAATTCTTCCTTTATTTGCAAGTAGGGTAGAGTACCATATTGTGGTGTTGGTGTGGGCTCATTATATGATATTATTGCAACTAATGCTTCGTAATCATCATCTAGACCGCTAATTATTGAAAGTACTTTGTTATGATTCTATAATTTTGTGGCCAGTTGATGCCATCTGATTACATAAGTTCTTAATCTTGAACAAGTATTCATTCATTGACATTGTTATTTTTTCTGATGTTCTACAACTGTCTTTTATAGTGTAAAATTTTTGTAGATGGTTGACAAGTGAAGTTTCTTTCAACTGTAACCCATACATCATGTGTTGTAATGCTAGGATTGTCTCGAATGTTATTAAGGAGGGAATGAAGGTTTGAATATAAAGTCCCACATCACGGAACAAATTGAAAGAGTTTTACAAGTATGAGTTAGTAGGCACGTAACATCCGGGATTCCTTTTGTTACAAGGATGTGTGTGCTAACTCATATGTGTGCGACCCATGCTAAAAGGGAGGGGAGCTTTGTTCCGACCGTTGTTACATAACAGTGATATCAGAGTCGAAGGTTACAGACTGGGACATGCAGGAAAGGTAGTGCTCTCAAAAAATACTTGTAGGATGCGAGTCAAGGGGGAGACTATTAGAATTGCCTCGCATGTTGTTCTGGTAGGAATGGCGGTTTGAATAAATAGTCTCACATTACGAAATAAATTGAAGGAGTGGAGTACAAATATGATTTGGTATCCATGCAACAACATGGATTCCTTTTGTTACAAGGATGTGTGTGCCAACTCATGTGTGCACCCTATGTAGGAGGAGGGGGAGATTTATTCCAACCGTCATTACATAACAGTGGTATCAAAACTGAAAGTTACGGATTGGGCCATGCAGGTAAGGCGTTGCTCTCAAAGGTTTCTCATAGAATGCGAGTCAAGGAGTGAGACTGTTAGGATCGTCTCGCATGTTGTTGTGGAAGCAACGACGGTTTAAATATAAAGTCCCATATCATGAAATAAACTAAAGGAGTGGAATACAAATATGAGTTCGTAAGGCACCTAACATCAGGGATTCCTTTTGTTACAAGGATGTGTGTGGCAACTCATATGTGTGTGCCCTATGTTGGAAGGAAGGGGCTTTTTTCGACCGTTATTACATTAAAAGTAACACATCTAATTAGTTGTAGTGGTAACGCGACACTAATGGATGGCATTAACCAAGAACA
This sequence comes from Allium sativum, assembly GCA_030737875.1. NCBI lineage: Eukaryota > Viridiplantae > Streptophyta > Magnoliopsida > Asparagales > Amaryllidaceae > Allium > Allium sativum. Next base: position 349,039,268 of record CM060922.1, on the reverse strand, counting down.
CACTAGGTTGTCTTGCCTTTAATGTGTTGTAAATTCTTGATTTGATACTAAATTATCTTCATTGTCTCTAATATATTCTGCTGGTATACTTTTGCTCTAAGAATGTAGTCTTCAAGGCAATAGCCTCTAACATCAGTTTGAATTTGCATTTTCCATAGCAGGTTGCTAGTTCCATTAAGTTGCATTGAGATCAGTTGGCTTTGCGGCTTTATGATTGACTTGATGAATTCTTGAGATGGATCAGGTGGGTTTTGAAATGTTCTTAAGGATGAAACTTAAGGACTGGCATCTCCCCCTAGATTGGCCATGATGATAGCAGCAGTGCTGATGCCTTAACACACAAAATATGGTAAAACTTTCGGAATTGAATGCTTTGAAATGAGAATTTATTAGAGAAATCCACACACTACTAGAGAAATCCACACACTACTAGAGATGGATCAGGCGGGTTTTGAAATGTTCTTAAGGATGGAACTTAAGGACTGGCATCTCCTCCTAGATTGGCCATGATGATAGAAGCAATGCTGATGCCTTAACACACAAAATATGGTAAAACTTTCGGAATTGAATGCCTTGAACTGAGAATTTATTAGAGAAATCCACATACTACTAGAAATATGGCTATAACATCACTTAACTAAAATCAGTAGGTAAAACCATTGATGTTAAAAGTTTATTTAACATTAGAAAATTTAGAAGTGACGTTAAATATTACTTTAGACATCGATAATTAAAATAACCAATGTCTATCTTTAAAAAAACAAAAATAAAACGGCCACACTCATTCCCTTTTATTCCCCCTTTTATTTTGGCCGCTATTATTACCCCCTTTTATTTCGTTTCCTGGTTCCTTTCCTTTTATTTCTCCTTCTTTATTCTTATTTTTTGTTCCCCTTTTCATTCAATCTCCACAAAACCCTTTTGCTTTAAATCAAAAAAGGAAGCATCTTCGGCGTCTCTGATCTCAATTAAGGTTTTCATCTCCACTCCAAATGGCGAATTCGGGTTTTCTCCTTGTCAAATCGCGACCCTAATCGAACGATTTGATGGCTGTAGATTGTAAATATGGATATTGCTTCTTCTCAAATCGGGGCTTTAAATAAATAATGAATTTCTATGCGTTTCTTGATTATAAGTTCTCTAAATTTCAAATTCTATGCTGCTTGATTAGATTGTTTTTTTTTTCGATGCTTTCTACATATGATGATCCTGGTTTATATACGATTTTGAAACCCTAAATATTTGATTCTGGCTACTTCGGCTGATTTGAATTTGTTCTAATTTGCTGAAAATATTCGATTGTTTTGGAGATTCCTTCTATTTTTGGAACATTGTTAATTTTCATGTATTTATCTTCCTTCTTATCACGTCATTGCCTTACTGATAGGAGTAGATACGTGTAACACCCCCATGTCCATTAATGTCACTCACTAAGGGAATGCATTAACTTTCATGGGGTATTATAAGTGTATTGAACATAATATAACAAGATAGATACATACATTGGTACTTTAAAAAACTAAAACAACTTCATTGCAGTGGAGAAATAGTTTGGTTACAACACCAAATCAACAATAAAACCATGTACACTTAATATCTATCTTGACAAATTAATTACTGAGTGCATAAAAAAAAGCATAATCCCAACATAATTAGCCATAAAAAGAGATAAGCCGAACTTTTACTTTCAGCAATCCAAGCACTTCCAAAAGAGAGAGAAAGAGATCCAAATCAAGCTTCACTAGGCCCACCCTGAGAACTTAGGGGGGAACGGAAAGAAAAGAAGCGAAACAAACGAGTTCAGACATAAAGACATAAAGAAGCGAAACAAACGAGGTCAGACATAAAGACATAAAGAAGCGAAACAAACGGGGTTATTTACTGTTTCGTGTACCCCTAGCTGCTGTCATAGGTGCCGCCTGCCCCTATCTCCACTAGTTGTACCCACTACCCTCCCCATTTGATCGACTCCCTAACTCGTAGATACCCGTGTAGGTCCCACAGTGGGATGTATCACTCCCCAAAGTGGCAACCCGATACTACTAAAGATGCACGGCTTATACTTACACGATGCAACAACGTCTTACCTACCAGCCTAGGTCCACGCACGCTCCATGACCCTGTTGGAATTGCTTTGCCACCGCTAACCCGTTTTGACCTCTTACAATCAAACCTAGTAAGTGTGTCCCGTCCTCGACTTAGTTTGTGCTCACTTAGATACTAAATGGGTTACTGGTTGAAAAGGGTCTCCACATTTGACACAAGCTTTCCACCTACGCTTGGTCCCCACTAGTGTTGACGGCAAAAAATGTCATAAACACCAAAGATTCCTAATTACTAGAAATTATAAATATAGTCGCATAGACAAGAACATATAATAGAACATAAACAGTAATTAACACAAGAGATTTATTATGGTTCGGCCTCAGGAAGGGCCCACGTCCACTTTGAAGAGTTATAGGAATTTTATTGACCACTTGAAAGATTACAAGGTTGAGATCCTCTCATTACATTCATTGACTATGATATATTAAGCTACAATAGTCATATTTGCAAGAAATAGTAAATTGGACAAGTTTGCCCTTCTTCTTCCTCAAAAAGGAGATGCCATTAATGAAACTTTATGGAGGTCTCAAAGCCCAAGAATCTACCCCTTTTGAAGTGTGAGGTAGTGGGGTATTTATAGGAAGTGGTTAGGTAGGAGTTAGTAGAAATGGGGACCATCTTCAGGAAATTCGCGCCTCCAGCTGTCGGCTACGGAAAATTCGTACCTGCGTGAAGGTACGAAATTTCGCACCTGCTAGGTGCGAAATTTCGCATGTCCCAGGTACGAAATTTCGGACCTCCCAGGTATGAAATTTCGTACCTGCTAGGTATGAAACTTCGTACCTTTAAGGTACGAAATTTCGCACCTTCAAGGTATGAAATTTCGCACCTTGTAAGGTAATTTCGTACCTAGGAGGTACGAAATTTCGCACCTTGGCAGGGTGCGAAGTTTGTTTGGAGGGGGCGTGGCCGAGGTTCGTTGGCGCGGTATGTTGGTTGTTTTAGGGCGTCAAAATTCCTCAGCACCAAGTAAAGGAATCTATCATTTAGCTGGTCCAAAGTGAAGGCATCTGAGCTTCCGGCATGGAGAAAATCGAATGAATCGGCAGCCGGGATTGTGGGGCCCCGGACCCCCACAGGCGCGGCGCCCGGACCCGATTGACGGCTCGCCTTCGGCTCGGATGCGGACAGATACTGATGGAGGTTGCGTCCGTGGGATGCAACATCCTGCTAGTGGCCAGACTCGAGTCTTCTGATACTGGCCCCCGGATGATATTGGCGACACCTCCGGGCTGTAATATCACGCGATATGTTGAGTCGAGCGTGTCTTGAGTACTTTTGGTGAACGGACCAAAAGGTCGGTTAACATTTGCCCCCCAAAGTACATCTTGTCTTGACATGATGTGCTTTGGAATGAAAGTTGAGATGATAGTTGGGTTGCAGATTTATCCTGCAAGTTATAGGAAAGATATGTTAGTTAGCGAGCACGCTCGTTGGGGAATCATGAGCGAGCCGCTGCTAGTTTGGTGTCGCACTCGCTTTGCTTAGTAGCCACATAGTGCCGTCGTCGCACGTTTTTGGCGACTTGAAACTTGCGGGGGATGTGCATACGCGGGCGCTTTGACGATTGAGCATTTGGTGAGTATGCAGGTGGTCGTTGAGTTGTGATTGTCTTGGTAGTGCTTCAAAGATAAGTGGATGTAGCCGTATTTAGGTGTACGATCTCGAATTCCGACCTTGGAACGTTCGTTTGGGGCATACCGATCCCCTGATTGTAATTACTTCCTTTCTACTCTTCTTTGGATAGAAAATCATTGTACGGCTTGGAGGTTACCAAAATACTTCTTTTGTACTTTGGTTGTTCGAGGTATTGTTAGGTTTTTGGGAGAAGGGAAGAGAGATGTGGAAAGTAAGAGGGCTTTCGGATCTGGTACCCAAGAACGTGGAGCGGCGGATCTTAGGAAACAGGTTTGGAAATTTGGATAAAGGTTGCCAAGCAAGTGTGAATACGGGATTGGGCTTTCACGCTCTTTAGGAGTTTGAATCTTGGTTGAGGAGATGACAACTAAGCCAACGTGCAGGAGCATGAGACATAACTTCGCACTCCCATGACTTTGTCGAACTCTGTCTTCGATCATGAGTTTGTAAACTTGAACCTTTGCATGGCGCCATATGAGCGGACAGTGATTAGTGATTTTTGGTCTCACGACGTGGTCCTCAAGGAATGGACCTGCTTGGATTGTCAGCTTGAATGCTTGTGTAAGATATCGACACATGGTTAAGCGGTTAGTCTTGGGATTCGATCAATAACCTAACCATGATGCGGTCGCATCTTAACTTAAGTGTTGCACTGGCAGTTGGTGATGGTTGTGGCGTCAGTTGTTGAGGCTAAAGGCTGCCATGATGTTCCGTAGCATCAGCTTTTTGTGGAGTCCGGGTAATGATGGAAGCCGAGAAGCCTCCAGGGCCTGAACTCTGGCTCTGGATTTCCTTCATTGCAAGGTGAAGGTGCTCTAAAGATGGTGGTTCCGTAGGATGTTGTGAAGATGATGCCAGTGCAGAGACTTTAGGGGATTTGAGTGGGTCATGAGATTGCCAGGTCGGCGTGACAATCCGTAGAGGGTTGCCCCAGGCCCGGGTACCTGCTAGATTCTTCTCGACGTCAGATACGAGCTAGCAGGCTCGGATCGTTGCTCAATGTTTCATGCCTGATCAGTAATTGAAGTTGAACTTAACACAATTGGTTGGCGAATGATTCTGGAAATGAACTTATTCAGACTAATTGCTCGGATACGTGCGCAAGATGTGGGCATATGTTCGAGTCTTTAGTCTCCAACCCAATTATGTCGGGGTCGTTATCCGATTCGGAAAATGGTGCTGACGTTTACTGATAACTACTGCTGTAATTATCCAAACTAGGTGTCGTCACTGCGTTTTGATGCGCTTGTAGGTATGCATCGAGGGGTGTGAGTTAGCTTCATGTTGCGTTTAAGTATGAGTTTGCTGGGAGGGCGCTGAGACCTTGTGAACCCAATGAACCGGCCATGGAAACCCGAGAACTTGCAATAAAATATGGATTCTTTAATTTGCATATTGAGAATTCATCTAAGTTCTCTAGTTCCTCGGGGAACTGCGATCATATTGCTTCCTCTGCCCTTCGGTTCGGGCCTCTATGCCTGGTCTGCCCAGTACTACCAGGAGGTTAGAAGTTTCTGAGACCTAAGGTTTTGGGTTCGGGTCCTTCTCGTGGCGAGGTGTACGTTCCTTCTTAGAATGGTTGCCCCAATGGCTGTGGCGATGGAAATGCCAGCACGGAAGCTGGTGGAGATCCTCCTCAGGTCCTGTGATGAGTAAACCGGTGCAGAGATGGGTAGGAGACTGCCCCCATGCTCGTGTACTTGCTCTTTGAGCAGAGGTGACGCTAGGCTTTGCCCCCATACTTCCTCAAGCGTTCGGGTCCCAGTTGTAGTCACAGCGGGAACAATCTCGAGAAGTAGGAGAACCCATGGCTTTTGGGTCCCGTGTTTATATGATCCTCTTTGGAGGAGGAGAAGTTGTGGCTGGTCGAAGTGCTCACGCAACGGGCGTAGCTAGGGTAAGCGGGCAAGCAATGCAAGCTAGGGTAGAGAATCAGGAAGCCCGGCTGGTGGCAAAGTCGGAGGGGAAGACGGACAGGATGAGGCTGCCATACAAGGTGCCCAGGCAAAGTCTAGTCAGGATGCCCAAGAGAAATTTGCTGCCGTGGTGGTGAGGAGGTAGACCGATGCTGAGGCAGAGAAGGAGAGGGCCTCTGAGTAGGCTAGGAATAAGGAGAGCCGCCGGTGACGCCCGCTAGAAGAGGGCGAGAGGTCCCTTAGCGCACTTGTAGCGAATGCCATTATGTGGATCTAGGCCAGGCACTTAGCTAATCGGAGGACTGCCGAAGATGCTGAGGAGAGAGCGGAATTAGGCACCAGGAAGGCTTGGGGAGACACCTATGCTAGATTGGTCCTTGCTTCTTACATCATCCATAAGTCGTTGCCATGTGTTGCTCTCGGGGAGGCTATGATGATTACAAGCGGCGAGGATGACGGTGGAAGGTGCATTGATGCCTAATGAATCCAATACTCTTGTGCGGAGTAGAGGAGGAGGAAGCAGTTCTAGAAGGAAAGGGCCCGTCATTGGTGGTGACCTGCCGGTATCGAACATGCATAGACAAAAGAAAAGAGAAGGATGAGTAGCATCAGTAATTGTTAAAGGAATTAAAGATGCCTTGGGTTAAGTGGACCAATAACATATGCGAGTGCGGTCCTCGCTTTTGGTCCTTAAAGACATGGTGTGGTATTCATGAATACCCTGTCATCAGAGAGAAGAGATGTTAGACATGTAGTCTGTTTCATGTGTGTGAAATGGAAATTGAATTAGTAAAGATCGCATTTTGTGTTAACTGTTCGGATGTTCCTCCCATGTTTTCGGGTGTCCCATACTTGCATGGGCATACTTATCGTTACATTTAACAAAAAAGCGATTGTGAGTGTTGTGCCCTAGGCTGGTGATTCCAGGGGGTGTGATTGAGTGCCGCACTCGGGGTTGTAGTTCCAGAGGGGCGCATTGTTCCAGAGGGGCGAGACAGAGTACCGCGCTCTAGGTTGTTGCTCCAGAGGGGTGAGATTGAGCGCAGGCTTCTAGTAAGTTTCCTTCAGCTTAGGAAACCCGTAGTTTGTGAAGTCAGGCTAGAGCAGCTGATGTTTTTTCTTGGGTTGCCCAGGATTAAACTCAAGAGTAGCGGAGGCGTATGACGTCGCGTTATGCGGTCCGTCCAGAGGGTGGCTTTCCCGTCGTTCATCGGGTTTGAGCGTGTGACGACGTCGTTTATTCGCCGGAGAAAAGCTCCGATCATCAGCGCGTACGGTCCGATCGTGGCCATGAGCTGCACCTAAGCCTTTAGGGCTTCGGGGAAACGATTTAACGTCATTCTCGGTGTTGTGTCGGGATTAAACAGGTTCCCGTAGCCAGGGGGAAGTGTACATCGCTCCCGGCTGTATGTTGGGTGGCCCCAAGTCGTGTGGGACTTGGGCGAACGATTCGAGTCAGAGGTTATTTATACTCGGTCGCGCCGCAGGCCGGCGACTTGAGTGGCGTGGCCGGCTCCCGTGCTCGGGGCGCCGGTCCTTGCCAATGTTGTTAGGCCACGGGTTGGTTCGCGGTTGAGACGGCGGTGCCGGCCCCAATGTTAGGGGCGGGTACGGCGGTCGGAAGTTTGAGTGCAAGCTGGTTGTTAGGATTAACCAAACATGTCATGCACAGAGCAAACATGGAAGGGAGACAAGAAACTGAACATCACTACTACAGATATCTCTGGTAGTAGCAGCCTTAGCAATGCCTCGAATTGCAGAAAAACAAAACATTGTTGAAAGGCCTGAATTGATTGTACACTAAGTCATGTAGAGTAGAGGTGAAGATGTTCGTTGTTCCATGCCCTTGGGGGTTCGTCTCCGTCCGTGTTGAGGGTTTGAAAGTTCCATCACTGAGCTTCCGTTGTATGACTGTGGGCCTTGCTATCGAGGAGCGAGGCCTGCGGGTGGAGGAAGGACCTGTTGTAAGACGAGGTTGCCGATGTTGAGGTCCTTATGGAGGACTCTAGAGTTGAAGTATCGGGCTACTCGTTGCTGATTAAAGCTTGATCCAGGGGAACCGGTTCCTGGGTCGGAGATGTTGATCCAGTGTAGTGCGCTCGTGCATACGAATTAGCCGTAATGGTTGACTATAGGTCGGATAGAAGTCGTTTGGAGGGCTTACAACACTTGAGGCCTGATAACAACTAGATCGGTGCAAAAGGCGACCCGCGCGAGGTGAGTTATGAGGCATGGATGCTCATTGTTGCCACAGTCCTAACGAGCTGGAGGGATGATCTTGAGGGATTTATTGTCGGTCGAGTTTTTGTTTAGTGGGAATCTCTAATGAATGTTGAGTGCTCGGAGACCCTATGCAGTGTGGATCTCCGATGAGCGTCGAGTGGCTCGAAGGTCCTGCGTAGTGGGAACCCCCGACGAGCGTCGAGTGGCTCGAAGATCCTGTGCAATGGGAATCTTTGATGAGCGTTGAGTGGCTCGGAGTTTCCATGCAGATGAGTTCCTCAATGTTGCTCTGTAAGTGGCGAAATATGTTCATGCTGTATCTGCGGACGGTGTAGAACCGAAAATATCCTGACACGCTCGTTGGACATTTAGGTCTGGGCCTTTTGAACGATTGGGAGTTGTAGGTTGCAAGATTGATTTTCTCGGGGGTGTTGTTGAGAGTAGTATAGATATGGAAGGATGGAGGTCGAAGGCGCTTCCTTTTGCTATTGCGACCACCTTTGATGTTGCCGGCGTGAGTAAGATTGTGCAGAGCAGTGGAATCAGAGTTGTTGGAGCTTTGGGCGTCATCACGAGGTAGGATGTTGAAGGTAGGAGATTGATTCCTTTATGCTAGATTTTGGCATAGGAAGTAGTCAGCATTTGTGTGGAAGATCTTTTGAATCCTTGATTGTTTTTTATCGTTCCATGCCCCAAGTTTTGAACTAGGTGGCAAGCCCTTTGTAAGCTGGACGAGCGTGACTCGAGGAGTGGGTTCCGTGACTTCGGCAAAGGCGGTGTTGGATTTTGCGAGGTGTCCTTTAAGAGTTCACAGATGCCTTGTAACCGTTCAAGACTAAGAAGGTGTCTCTGGGTATCACGACGTGCATCCTGGATTGCAGGACCGTTTTTTTGGCGGTTTAATCGAGAGTTGAGAGAGTTCACGGTGCAAGTCGAGGGAACCATAACAGAGCCGTCTTGGATAAGGACGGGGAACTACTTGCATTTTACGGCATCGGTATGTCGGAGCACTGGTGTCACCGGCGCCATTTGATATTGTGGCTAGCCGAAGTGAATGGGTTACACCTCGTACTACTTCCGCAGATGCCGTGGGCGTGTCCCCACAATTTCCTTACAATCCCAAGGATCGTGTCGGCGACAATCGGAGGTTGGGCTCCCGCTGCATTATAGAGGTCGTGATCTAGTCCAGAACTTTGGAGTCAAGCGCACCTTCTTGGCAGAAGGACATTGGCACTCTGTGAGTCTCTAACTTCGGTTGCATGACGTTGTGGAAGTCCGTTGAAGTGAACTTGAGCCCAGTTGGATGCTAGAAGCGTAGGCGATAAGTATGGACTCATAGCAGCCTGAGTCTGCCTAGTGGAGGCTTGAGCGTCAAAGCCGGGGTCTTCCGGGATGACGCGTTCCATTTCTCGTGGTGACCCTGATATTGCCGAGGTTAGAGGACAGTCGTGCCTTCATGGCATGCCACATGTGGTGTGTTGGAGTGTCGGGGCCACTCATCTTTGCGTGTGATCCTAGTGAATGGATAATTCCTAGAGTGTACCGACCGATGACACATGCGATCTCTGGCCCATTTTCGATAGCAAGCAATTGATTTCTATTGCTCATAGTGGCACTGGTGCCCCTAGTGCTTACGTCTAAGTTGGGAATCGGCTGATTAAGAGGAAAGTCTTGTTGGATTCCAACTGGAGGGGCCACAATGAGCATAATTCTAACTCATGAAACCATGGAACGAGTACCATCCAAAGCTGCGCGCGTTGGTGCTTGAGCAACATTTCCAACTTCAAAGCCTGACCAATTGAAGCGCATTGAGCTAGAGCGATGTCGGGATTAGGGGTGCCCTTGAGTATAGCGGGACCGGCACCATTCCGAGGAGTGACGTCGGCTAGTCGGTTAGTTTGCAGGGCTGCCCGCAAGTCCTGGGTCGATGGTGGAGGAGAATCGGTACTTGCCTCCGTAATGTATGCTTGGCCAGTCGTATCTGAAGTGCTTCATATCTAGCGAGGAAGGTATTGAAAGCTTCCTCCTACCGCTCAAGTCAAGCTTTCGAATTAGTGGAAGGATTCTTGATCATTCTTTTGATGCTCCCCTCGAGTGACGTAATTCGATGGAGGTCTGGTTTTAGTGTAGCTGTCGAGTTTGGGTGAGCTGGTGTGCACCCGGATTCGAAGGTACTTTGGTCTGACGAGATGCTGGAAGAGCGGTACTTTGGTTGCGAGCGGCGACAGTTGGGCTCTTCCGAGTAGAAGGTTGGTTACACGAACCCGGTTTGTTACCGTGTTCCTTGGCCGTAAGTGATGATTGTTTGATCATCATTTCCTTTCTATTATTGTTGCTGTCGCCATGCGAATGTTGGAGTGGATGGCGATGTTTTTAATGAGGCTGAATCTCCTTCCTCGTCGTAGGCCATTAGCTTCGAAAGAGGAAATTTCTGATGCGGTATGCCGCTAGCGGGCGCGGTTCTAAGCAAGCTGATGTAGAACGACGATGCAGTGATTATTTTTTTTGAAGTTGGTGAATAAGGTTGATGTTGATCTTCAATGCCTAGCGCGAGAGCTGTATTCTCATATTTCTTATTAAGCGTGTGAATCTGTGCTTGAGCCGCAGGAGCTGCGAGGACCACAAGTGGAAGGAGATCTGTTTCTAGTGGGTCCTCCGCCACTCGGGGCGGGTGAGAGGTACCAGTGTCAATTGCGGCCAATATTAGGTTTTGCCGAAATTCCGCTTAATGCCGGCGAGAGTCATAATGCTTTTCGGACGTACTACTCAAGGCGCTTCTCGCGGACAAGCCTTTTGATTACATCTTTAAATTGATGTCAATTATTGGTATTGTGCCTGTACATGCCGTGGTACCGACAGTACTTGCCGGTCTTCTTCTCATGATTAGTGGACTCCCTGTTGTATGGTTTCTTGTATTGAAGCGTGTTGCATGTTTGCCGGTAGATTGTTTCCAAGTCTTCATTCAGCGGGGTGTAGATCTTGTATGTCCGGTGAGAGCTGGGCTTTTTGGGTTCCGTAGAAACTTAGTCGTTGTTGCAGCTGCCTTGCCTACTGCCATTCGGTCTTTGTTTATAGGGGCCTGCCCCCGTGTCCTTATCAAATAGCTTTACTATTTGTTTCCCTTTGACATTGTCATTTATGGCACCCGCACGTGGATTGTTGGGAAGACGGCCCTGGGAGTCGGTTTCGTCTCGCCTCTTCTTGACATAAGTATTGCCTAGCCTTTTCATGGAAAGCGTCAAGGCTTTTTGGCTGCTTCCGATCGATCCATGCCCCGAATTCGGAAGTAGGAAGGACACCTTTGGCTAGTTGACAGAGTACGGTGCAAGGATCTGGATCCTTGACCTCGGCGAGCGCAACATTGAACCGGGAGAGGTAGCTTTTGAGCAACTCGGCGGGTCCTTGGCATAGGTTATACAAGGTGAGGGCATTCTTCGGTGTCGGGATGTGCACTCTGAATTGCTTGACCAATTCTGCTGCTAATTGGCTGAAGTTGTTAATGGAATCGAGTGGAAGGCAAGAGAACCATAACAAAGCGGTTCCTGATAAGAAGACTGGGAAGCACTTGCATTTGACCGGATCATTGCTGAAACACCCACCTCCGTTAAGGTCACTCACAAAGGGAATGCCTTAAGTTTGGTGGAGGGTTATAGGTACAATACACAGAAAATTTTACAAGACATATAAGTATAAGCAGCGGAATTCAAATCATTTATTGAATACGTGGTTCAATACAAAAGCATTACATCAAATTGTCTCAAGATAACTTCCAAACATTACACCCTAATTTTTGTCTTGATTATTCGATAAAAAAGCATAAACCAAAAGTAAAAATGCATAAATCCCCAAGGATAATAACCAAGAGCCATAGCCAAGGTAGAGAGAGTCCAAATCATACATATACTTTCTCGAAGCTTGCAAAGAGTCTGACTAAGCTGCAGTATTCCCTCCCTGTGGACCAGGGGGGAAACGGAAGAAAAGAGGACAAGAGAAAATGGGTCAGACAATAAGTCTGGTAAGTTCAGTGATTACTAGTATTTAAACAAGGAAAGGGATCATGACAGTGATAACAGAACATAGGACAATACCCTAATATAAGATAAGAGGAACATGTGATCGTACCCATTACTATAGTCTCTGCACCTACTTAACCATTGGTTCAACCAGCCCCACGTGTTTATAACAAACGATCCCCTTAATGATCGGCTCATACTAGCATGCATTCATATCCTGTGTTCTTCGGCCCCGCTTGACTGTAGCTACCTGTGCTGGTCCCACCATGGGGTGTATCAGTCCCTCTGGTGACAACCCGACACGATTTAAGGTGCACAGTGTACACTACTGATGCCCAGTGCCTGATTTTCCACTCCGGAGTACGTGCACGCCCATACTCCGTCGGAACCTACACTATCCCACCAACCGCCGACGTTTTGAACGCTTATAATTCAGCCCAGTAATCATGCCCTACCATGCCTAGTTCAGGGTACCATGATACATCTAAGTGGGTTACTGCTGAAATGGGTCCCCGTTACTAGGGTTTTCTAATCAACATGTTTATATGGTTAAGCGTCCAAGTTTACCTAACCCCACCCATCAGTTTAGTTAACATGTTGAATCGGTTAAGTGTTTCCCTAATTGACTTAACCCTACCAATCTTGACTTAGCCTTAATTTATTAAAGCACCAACCACTCGCATTAGACAGGTCTTGTTGTGGTCATTGGATGTGCCGGCCGGTTACGGGCAGATTTACACCACAACTCAGTCTAACCTCGGGTTCTTTTTGGGCTTGATGCACTAACCACCCATGTTAGACAGGTCTTGTTATGGTTACTGGATATGCCGGTCGGTTCCGGGCAGATTTACGCCACAACTCAGTCTAACCTCGGGTTAGGCATATTCGTCTTTTCGAAATTCACATTATATATGTGTCTAATTTCTCTAATGGATTATATTTAATTTAATCACGCCATAATTATCCTTTGATTATGCTCAACATAAATGGTATATCAAATATACCATTTAATGAACAAATCTATGCCATGAATTTTCATATTTCCCATCGCTACCCCCGTGGAACGTACGCATGAATCACATAAAATGTTGGGCTAGTAAGTTAGCCCAACCCATAAACAAGAAAAGGGGTAATAAACAAGAGACATGAAATAAACATAAAATAACATACATTTCAACTTGTCATGTGTAACTTGGCATAGAGGTATCATTAACTTTAATTAAATGGGTAAAGGTGAACTTGTGACTAAGTTGGATCTAATGGTCAAAGGTCTAGCATGGAAGTTTAACATATAATCACAGTTTCAATCAACAACTTAGCATATAATCTTATGTGTGTCAAAACATAAGAAAGCTATTATAATCATTTTTAATCACAATTTAGCATGATGTTAAAAACATAAGAGGACTACAATTTCACTTTCACAACATAATTAGATTCAACCTAACATGAATATACATGAGGATTGATCTGACATATAAGCATGTGTTTTAGATCACAAACTTACAAATAACCACCAATTTATAGCATGACATGTTTTACCATTTAATTGGCAGAATAAATCCATTACCCAAATCATATTATATTTTAAATAACATACAATATGTTCATCACCACAAGTATATAGACATGATTAATATACAACATGTTCATCGCCACAAGCATATAGATATGAAATATACAACATGTTCATCGCCACAAGCATATATACATGATTAATTACAACAATACTTTAAGATAAACGAGAATCAAATCTTATACATAAGCATCATTCTATATCCCAATTACAACATGTCATGATTTAATCGAAAGAATGTTTAAATCTACGTAATAACCAACTTACAAACTAAAAGGAATTCTTGCGTTCTGAAATCTGAATTCTGAAATTGGAGATGCGCGCCTTTGATGAAGATCGTTGAATTAGACTAGTTTTAATTTAATTTTGATGTAAGATTTTAACTTGTCTTTGAATTGAAAACGGTGACGGTTACTCCAAGTTCTCTACTGACGACATTTCAGTTCTAGGGTTATTTTTCTGTGTGTTTTTAGGTTAAGCATTGAGTTGTTTATATAGAATTTCAGTTTAATTATAGCCGTCAGATGAACCTAGGGTTAATCACAACCACTCAGACCAGATCAGGACCATCCAGAAACCCTAGTGACTCAGCAGCAAGTCATCATTCGTTCAAAATTCAGATCTGGCCGGGGGCCAGGTCGACCCCCAGGTCGACCTCTAGGGAGAGGTCAACACTAGGGTCGTCCCCCTAGTCGACCTGCCTGGGCGGGAATTTTCCCGCCCAGCCCGCATCTGACTTTTGTTTCGAATTTGAACTTGTTTTTCGAGTTGTTTGAATTTATTTGAATTTTCTGGAAACTTCTGACAACAATAACTTCTTCATACAAAGTCCAATTTACGCAAACACGGACTCTATCTCAACCAGAATTCCGAGTCGAACACAATGGCGTAACCCAATTCCCTTAATTCTCATATATTTAATTAAGTATTCCAGGATTCGTTATTATAACGTTAATAGAAAGTACGGGGTGTTACATTCTCCCCTCCTTTTAGGATTTCATCCCCGAAATCTTCAAGTCGAGAAGAACTTATATCCTACCATCCAATCACCCATCTACACAGGCGTCCATTATCCTTAAAATATTTCTAATGCTTCATGATCATATGCATAGTGTGTGTACATGTCCTTATCTAATGCAAAATCAGGCGGTCCACTGATTTAGTTGACCTCCTTAATGCAAATTATGTCAGTGCCATGAGTCCATTATGAATGGAATTTTTCCTACTCAAAATTTCCTACATGAGTGCACAACTATTCATGCAAATGCAACGTCCATATGCTAACTCATCAAATTTCAATTCATATACAAGTGCATATATGCATATGCATTATGAAAGTGACTGAGCCGATCTAACAACTAATGTGTGTATATGCAACCACGAGCAACCACTTGCAATCACTTGCAACCATCAACCATAACATGTTTCAATTACATGATTACATCCAAAAAGGTTTCTACCTAAGGATAAAGGATAGGAGATACACCTAAAAAGATAGATACGAGCATAAACTTAAGGAAAGAGAGATCAAAGAAGTACCCTCAAAAAGAAAAGGGTAGACTGCACGTATTCTGTCCTCAGTTTCCCAAATCGCGTCTTCCTCGGCATCGTTCCATTGAATCTTGGCGAGCTTAACTTCACGGTTGCGTAGCTTTTTGACCTCTGTTCCCAAGATACGGGTTGGAACTCTTCTCACAGTTGCTTCTCGTTCAACTTCAACTTCTTCTAGCATTCTTGGTTCTACCACTTCCGCAGATTCGTGTAAGCATTTCCGCAGGTGAGAGACATGAAAGATATTATGAATCCCGTCTAATCTTTCGGGAAGCTGTACCCTATAAGCCATCTTCCCAATCTTCTCGATGATAGGTAATGGCCCTACAAATCTTGGTGCTAACTTCCCTGCGGATCCAAAGCGAATGACATTCCTCAAAGGAGATACTCTAAGGAACACCTTGTCTCCAACTTCGAACTCAAGGTCAGTTCTTCTTTTGTCTGCGTTGGACTTCTGTCTGTCTTGGGTAGTCTTCATTCTTCTTCGTATCAAGTCTACTTTCGCTGAAGTCTCCCTAATCATGTCTGGTCCAAGTATGAGCTTGTCTATGGACTCCCACCAGCAAGTTGGTGACCTGCACGGTCTTCCATATAAAGCTTCGAAAGGTGCCATGCCGATGGTGGCTTGGTAGCTATTGTTGTAAGTGAATTCCACCAAAGGTAGATGATGCTCCCATGTTCCTCCGAAGTCAATAATGCATAACCTCAAGAGGTCTTCTAATACTCTGTTGACTCTTTCCGTTTGGCCATCGGTTTGAGGGTGATAGGCCATGCTTAAACATAACTGTGTGCCTACAGCCTCTTGTAAACTCTTCCAAAACTCACTCGTGAAGATAGGGTCCCGATCACTCACTATACTAGAGGGTATCCCATGGAGTCGAACTATTTCTTTAAGATATATGGATGCTAGAGATGAGGCAATCCTTCTACTCTTGACGGGTATAAAGTGGGCACTTTTTGTGACCCTGTCCACTATTACCCAAATGCTGGTATTGCCCCTTCTTGACCTAGGCAACCCATCTATAAAGTTCATCGAGATGCTATCCCATTTCCACTGTGGGACCTCTAGAGGATGGAGCAGACCACCAGGCTTCTTCTGATCCGCCTTGACTTGTTGGCATATTAAAAACTTAGAAACAAATTCAGCTACGTCTCGCTTCATGCCATTCCAAAAGAAAACTCT
Organism: Allium sativum; assembly: GCA_030737875.1. NCBI lineage: Eukaryota > Viridiplantae > Streptophyta > Magnoliopsida > Asparagales > Amaryllidaceae > Allium > Allium sativum. The sequence continues at coordinate 349,023,062 of CM060922.1, read as the reverse complement.
TTTGATTTCTTTATACATTTTGTCTCCGCCTGGGTGTATGGTCAGTTTGGAATGGTGTGCCTCTTCTAGAACCGCATTTATCAAGCCCCTTGCTTGTGGGACACATAGTCTTCCATCTCGTCTCAACCAGCCCTTGGCATCAATGGAGTATTTATTGAGGTAACTAGAAGTCTTACCCCTAATTAACTTGTCTATCACTTCGGCTAGCTGAGGGTCTTCTCTTTGCGCGGCTCCGATAGAGTCTAATAGAGTTGGCCGCACTTCTAACATTGCTAGCAAGCCAGGTACAAAGTCAGAGGAGGGTTTGAAGTTAAAGCTTGCTATGAACTCCAAGCTTTGCCTTTCCACAAAGAGAGGGCTTAAGGCCAGCTTCTTTCTATTTAAGGCATCTGCTATTGCATTGCCCTTGCCAGGAGTGTAGGAAATCTCAAAATCATACGAGGCAAGAAACTCCATCCATCTTTGCTACCTCAAATTGAGTTCTTTCTACTAGAAAAGGTATTTCAACGATTTATGGTCAATATATAGTTCAAATTTCTCACCTAGGAGATAATGGCGCCAAGACTTAAGCGAAAAACGATGGCTGCCAACTCTAGGTCGTGGGTTGGGTAGTTTTTCTCATGTACTTTCAATTGTCTTCCACCATAAGCCACTACCTTCCCTTCTTGCATCATAACAACACCTAGTCCCATTCCACATGCATCTGTGTATATTGTAAATATCTTGCTTCCATCAGGCAATGTCAGAACTGGGGCTGTTGTTCGAGCCCTTTTCAAACGTTGGGAAGCAATATCGCAATCCAAATCCCAATTGAAAGCTAGGTTCTTCTTTGTCAATCTTGTAAGTAGAGCTGAGATTTTTGCAAAATCTTTGATAAATTTTCGATAAAAGCCCACTAGCCCGAGAAAGCTTCGGACTTCGGTTGCGTTTCGAGGAACCTTCCAATCTTGCACAGCAACCACTTTTGCGGGGTCCACAGCTATCCCCTCTTTGGACACCACGTGTCCAAGAAACCTGACTTCTTCTCTCCAAAAATGGTATTTGGAGAATTTAGCTTTCAACTGATGTGCACGGAGAGTATCGATGACTTCTTTTAGATGCTGAGCATGCTCTTCCTCATTCTTTGAGAAGATCAAGATATCGTCTACGAAGACCACCACAAACTTATTGAGGAACTCTCGGAATACCCTGCTCATTAAATCAAGAAGTAAGCGGGTGCATTTGTCAAGCCGAAAGGCAAGACAAGCCACTCGAAGAAACCATCTGGAGTTCTGAACGCGGTCTTATCAATGCTGTCTTCAGCCACCCTAAGCTGATGAAACCCAATAGCTAAATCTAATTGGGAGAAAACCGACGCACCTACAAGCTGATCGAACAAATTATCTATTCTTGGGAGAGGGTGTCTATTCTTCTTGGTCAGCTTGTTTAGCTCCCTATAATCAACGCACAGGCAAAGCGAACCATCAGCTTTGGTCGCGAACACTACCGGAGCACCCCATTCAGAAATACTCCGTCTTATGAACCCCTTTTCAAGCAGCTCTTTGATTTGCTTATTGAGCTTCTTTCTCTCCCTTGGGGCCATGTGCCTGACGGGTAAAGCAACGGGCTTTGCATTATCAACGAGGTATATGCGGAAGTCTATCTCCCGCTTCGGAGGTAAGCCCTTTACCTCTTCAAACGCATCCGAGTATTCACGGACTACCCTTATAGACTGCAAGTTCTCAATATACGCATCAAGAGATTCTAGATAACTAAGCATAACAGAGTTCATGGGATTACAAGAAATTTCGTGAGTGTTACCGAGGCGAGTCATGAGTCTAACCACTCTCTTTTCACAATCGAGGACGACACCATTACTGGATAGCCAGTCCATGCCTAGAATCAACCCATAGCCCGTGAAGCCCAAAACAAAGGCATTGCATTTAAACCCAACGCTTAGTATAGATAATTTCAAATCCAAACAAACCATTGACAAATAAGCTGAGCCCCCAATTGGATTTGAAACAACTAAGGGATCCTCTACTATACTGGTGTCTAGGTGCAGATATTCCACTAAAGCAGTAGATATAAAGGAGTGCGATGCGCCAGAATCAAATAGTGTACGAACAGGATGATCAAAAAGATAGACTAAACTTTCGATAGAAATATTTTTACCTCGTTCTTGCGGAGGTGCTGTGAGAGCGTGAACTTGTCCTCCAGAAGAAGGTCCAGCTACCTGCCCTTGCTTCCTTAGGCAAGCCCTCGCCATGTGGCCTATCTCACCACAGTGGAAACAACTACCCATCTTCCTTTTCTTCTTCTTGCAGTCTTTGATCAGATGTCCAGGAATGCCACAGAAATTACACTTTCTCTTTTCACGGGGTTTGTTGTTCTTCCCGCCTTTCTTTAATCAGCCTTCTTGTTCTTCGACCCTTCCCCTTCTTATCTTGAGGCACTTCTGCTTTAGCCTCGTTCTTGCCCTTGTCTTCCTCATGTAAGAGTGCCATGTCCACTAACCTCTCATAAGTAGCCCCCATAGGTATATGGGTCATAGCCAAGCTGTGAAGTGGCTCATTCAATCCCTTGACAAAACGGAGAGCCTTCTTATGAGGAGTATTCACTAAGTCCAGTCAAAATCGGGCCAGCTGATTGAATTGATTGTCGTACTCCTTGACAGTCATACTTCCTTGCTTAAGAGATAAGAACTTTTCAGCTGTAAACTTCGTTCAGCTTGTGAGAGGAATTTCATCTCAAACCTTATCCTGAAATCCATCCACGTGTCAACTGGTCTTTCAATGTTAGTGACTTCCCACTAATTGGAAATTTCGTCTTTGAGCAACTATACAGCTAACTGTATCTTCTGCCTATCGTCCACCTCGAAGATAACGAATAGATCCTCAGTTTCTTTGAGCCAGTTCCTTGCTTCTACGAATGATTCAGTTCCCTTGAAATCCTTTCCACCCATGGCCCTAAAGTCTCTACAAATCTTTGAGAAAGCATTTGCACGAGGAGGAGGAGGAGGAACTGCTGCAGCTGGAGGAGGAATATCTGCTGGGCCTGCGCCGTTGGCCCTAGCCTCTAAGTACCTCCTGAACCAGCCAGGTATCGGTACACCCTCTGGAAGGTTAAGATTCCCAGACATGCTGAAACGAAAAAGAAAAGATTCAAAATGAAGGATAGAAAGATAGTGCATATGGCTTTGGGGATTATGCCTTTTTAAATTTAAAACAACACATTTTCTTGTAAAAAGCTTCTTTATATTTCTTTTGAAAATAGTTTTTTTCAAAAATTCTTATCTGATTTGGTAAACCTTTTGCTCCGATACCAAGTGAAACACTCCATCACCGTTAAGGTCACTCATAAAGGGAATGCCTTAAGTTTGGTGGAGGGTTATAGGTACAAGACATAGAAAATTTTACAAGACAAATAAGTATAAGCAACGGAATTCAAATCATTTATTGAATACGTGGTTTTATACAAAAGCATTACATCAAATTGTCTCGAAATAACTTCCAAACATCACACCCTAATATCTGTCTTGATTATTCAATAAAGAAGCATAAATCAAAAGTAAAAATGCATAAATCCCCAAGGATAATATCCAAGAGCCATAGCCAAGGTAGAGAGAGTCCAAATCATACATCTACTTTCTCAAAGCCTGCAAAGAGTCTGACTAGGCTGCAGTATTCCCTCCTTGTGGACCTGGGGGGGAGGGGACGGAAGAAAAGAGGACGAGAGAAAATGGGTCAGACAATAAGTCTGGTAAGTTCAGTGATTACTAGTATTTAAAGAAGGAAAGGGATCATGACAATGATAACAGAACATAGGAGAATACCCAAATATAAGATAAGAGGAACATGTGATCGTACCCATTACTATAGTCTCTGCACCTACTTAACCATTGGTTCAACCAACCCCACGTGTTTATAACAAACAATCCCCTTAATGATCGGCTCCTGCAAGCATGCATTCATATCATGTATCCTTAGGCCCCGCTTTACTGTAGCTACCTGTGCTGCTCCCATCATGGGGGGTTTCAGTCCCTCTGGTGGCAATCCGACACGATTCAAGATGCATAGTATAAACTACTGATGCCCAGTGCCTGATTTTTCCACTCCGGAGTACGTGCATGCCCATACTCCATCGGAACCTACACTGGCCCACCAACCGCTGACGTTTTGACCGCTTATAATTCAGCCCAGTAATCATGCCCCACCCTGCATAGTTCAGGGTACCATGATACATCTAAGTGGGTTACTGCTGAAATGGGTCCCCGTTACTAGGGTTTTCTAATCAACATGTTTATATGGTTAAGTGTCCAGGTTTACCTAACCCCACCCATCAATTTAGTTAACATGTTGAATCGGTTAAGTGTTTCCCCAATTGACTTAACCCTACCAAACCTGAATTAGCTATAATTTATTAAAGCACCAACCACTCACATTAGACAGGTCTTGTTGTGGTCACTGGATGTGCCAGTTGGTTCCGGGTAGATTTACCCCACAACTCAGTTTAACCTTGGTTTCTTTTTGGGCTTGATGCACTAACCACCCTCATTAGACAGGTCTTGTTATGGTCACTGGATATGCCGGTCGATTCCGAGTAGATTTACACCACAACTCAATCTAACCTCGGGTTAGGCATATTCGTCTTTTCTAAATTCACGTTATAAATATGTCTAATTTCTTTATGTGGATTAAATTTAATTTAATCACGCCATAATTATCCTTTGATTATGCTCAACATAAATGGTATATCAAATATACCATTTAATGAACAAATCTATGTCATGAATTTTCATATTTCCCATCGCTACCCCCGTGGAACGTACGCATGAATCACATAAAATGTTGGGCTAGTAAGTTAGCCCAACCCATAAACAAGAGAAGGGGTAATAAACAAGAGACATGAAATAAACATAAAATAACATACATTTTAACTTGTCATGTGTAACTTGGCATAGAGGTATCACTAACTTTAATTAAATGGGTAAAGGTGAACTTGTGACTAAGTTGGATCTAATAGTTAAAGGTCTAGCATGGAAGTTTAACATATAATCACAGTTTCAACCCACAACTTAGCATATAATCTTATATATGTCAAAACATAAGAAAGCTATTATAATCATTTTTAATCACAATTTAGCATGATGTTAAAAACATAAGAGGACTACAATTTCACTTTCACAACATAATTAGATTCAACCTAACATGAATATATATCAGTGTTGATCAAACATATAAGCATGCGTTTTAGATCACAAACTTACAAATAACTACCAATTTATAGCATGACATGTTTTACCATTTAATTGGTAGAATAAATCCATTACCCAAATCATAATAGATTTTTAATAACATACAATATGTTCATCACCACAAGTATATAGACATGATTAATATACAACATGTTCATCGCCATAAGCATATAGACATGAAATATACAACATGTTCATCGCCATAAGCATATAGACATGATTAATTACAACGTTACTTTAAGATAAATGAGAATCAAATCTTATACATAAGCATCATTCTATATCCCAATTACAACATGTCATGATTCAATCGAAAGAATGTTTAAATCTGCGTAATAACCAACTTACAAACTAAAAGGAATTCTTGCGTTCTGAAATCTGAATTCTGAAATTGGAGATGCGCGCCTTTGATGAAGATCGTTGAATTAGACTAGTTATAATTTGATTTTGATGTAAGCTTTTAACTTGTCTTTGAATTGAAAACAGTGACGGCTACTCCAAGTTCTCTACTGACGGCATTTCAGTTCTAGGATTATTTTTCTGTGTGTTTTTAGGTTGAGCATTGAGTTGTTTATATAGAATTTCAGTTTAATTATAGCCGTCAGATGAACCTAGGGTTAGTCACAGCCACTCAGATCAGATCAGGACCATCCAGAAACCCTAGTGACTCAGCTGCAAGTCATCAGTCGTTCAAAATTCAGATCTGGACGGGGGCCAGGTCGACCCCCATGTCGACCCCCAGGTCGACCTCTAGGGGGGAGGTCGACACAAGGGTCGACCCCCTTGTTCGACCTGCCTGGGCGGGAATTTTCCCGCCCAGCCCGCTTCTAACTTTTGATTCGAATTTGAACTTGTGTTTCGAGCTGTTTGAATTTATTTGAATTTTCTGGAAACTTCTGACAGCCATAACTTCTTCATACGAAGTCCAATTTACGCAAACTCATACTCTATCTCAACCAGAATTCCGAGACGAACAGAATGGCGTAACCCGTTTCCCTTAATTCTCACATTTTAAATTAAGTATTCTAGGATTCGTTATTATAACGTTAATAGAAAGTACGGGGTGCTATAATTGCCCCGGATCGAGTCCATTTGCCATTCATATTGATTTAAGAAGGTACAGGGGTCGGTTGTGCCATCATAGAGCGGCATCTGTGGCATGCTGAAGCGGCGTGGCCATTCAGCTTCATTTACCCTCCTGGTGATGGGGTTGCACCTAATGTGCGCTTGTCATGAATCATGCATGTTTCCTTGCCTCACTCATGATCCTTCGGACCATGTCGGGAAGGTATGTTGGATGGGGATCCACCATCAGGATCCATGGGTTTTGGCGAAGTTCTGAGGTCCTATTGCGAGGACGTTTCCTATGATGGACGTCAGGATTGTCTTTCTCCATGTCCTCGACATCTATATGTGGACCTTGATGAAGAGCGAATTGATGCAGATCCTGTTCTGGAAGAGCGTGGGCCATTGGAATAGCGGGCCCATCATCCTGATTAGCTTTCATCGAGTTGTGTCGAGGAAGAAGTTGGTTCATAGGATCTGGTCCGTCATTGATAATCAAGCGAGAGCGGTCTCGGTGTTGTGCCCCTCGCTATATGTGACTGTAATTCGGTCACTATTGTCATTGTCGTGACCATCGCCGTTGCTGTTATTGAGGGCGTTGGTACGAGCGGCGACGTCGTTACCGAGATTTAACCTCCTTCGTTGATGCGGGCCCCTTGACTCGGAAGATGAAGTTTCCGAGATCGTTGGTCGAGGTCGAGTGTTGTTCCGAGCTAGTTGAAGTCGATCGACGATGCGTTGACTTTCTTGAAGTTGTCGCATAAGGTCGAATGTTATTCCTTAATGCTGGGTTGAGCTCGACATCCGTGTTCTCATATTTTTCATTAAGTGCGCGGATTTGAGCTTGTGCTGCGAGCGCTTTGGAGTCCACAGTAGGAGGGACGATTTCATTAGTGGTTGATCCTCATAGTCCTTGTGATTAATCTTCCATGCTAGGTGAGAGTAGTTGAGGAGTTGCTGATGTTATAGTGTAGCCAAGTGAGGCGGAGTCGAGGCCAAGTGAGGCGGAGTCGAGGCCGAGTGAGGCGGGATGCGGAGTCGAGGAATCCAAAGTAGTGGGGTGGAGGCTCAAGGCCGAGGCGAGGGACTTTCGAACCTCTTGGGGCTCGAGGGTACGAACCCCGTGGAGTTTGAGTTTCGAACCCCGTGGGGTTTCGAGTTTTCGAGCCTCGTAGGGTTCGAGTTTCGAACCTGGTGGGGTTTGAGCTTCAAAGCCCGTGAGGTGTGAGTTTCGAACCCCGTGGGAGGTTCGAGGCTGAGGCGAGAGGCTCGAGGTCGAGGCAAGAGGTTCAGGGCTCGAGGTTGAGGTTGTTGGGATGTCCCGTCCTCGACTGCGGCTGAGGAGCCATCTTTGCATTCTTCGGTCACTTTGCCATCGTGAGCAAACTCGACAGCAGGTTTAGCAAGGAACCTTAAGCTCGTCGGGGGTCGAGATGACAAGGTGCGACAAAGGCGCAAAATCCGAGTTCTCTCACTGAAAGCACCAAATGTTGACGGCAAAAAATGTCGTAAACACCAAAGATTCCTAATTACTAGGAATTATAAGTATGGTCGCATAGACAAGAACATATTATAGAACATAAACAGTAAATAACACAAGAGATTTATAGTGGTTCAGCCTCAGGAAGGGCCTACGTCCACTTTGAAGAGTTGTAGGAATTTTATTGATCACTTGAAAGATTACGAGGTTGAGATCCTCTCATTACATTCATTGACTATGATATATGAAGCTATAATAGTCAAATTTGCAAGAAATAGTAAAATGGACAAGTTTGCCCTTCTTCTTCCTCAAAGAGGAGATGCCATTAATCAAGCTTTATGAAGGTCTCAAAGCCCAAGAATCTCCCCCTTTTGAAGTGTGAGGTAGTGGGGTATTTACAGGAAGTGGTTAGGTAGGGGTTAGGTAGGAGTAGGTAGAAATGGGGACCATCTTCAGGAAATTCGCGCCTCTGGCTGTCAGCCACAGAAAATTCGCACCTGCTAGGTGCGAAATTTCACACCTCCCAGGTACGAAATTTCGTACCTGCTAGGTACGAAATTTCTTACATGCTAGGTACAAAATTTCGTACCTTCAAGGTACGAAATTTCGCACCTTCAAGGTACGAAATTTCGCACCTAGAAGGTACAAAATTTCGCAACTTGGCAGGGTGCGAAGTTTGTTTGGAAGGGACGTGGCCAAGGTTCGTTGGCGCGATATGTTGGTTCTTTTGGGGCGTCGAAGCTCCTCAGCATGAAGTGAAGGAATCTATCATTTAGCTGGTCCGAAGTGAAGGAATCTGAGCTTCCGGCACGGAGAAAATCAGACGAATCAGGCGGTGCCCACAATTTCTACCTAACCGGCTAGGTCGATCGCCGCCAGGACTGTGGGGCACCGGACCCCCACAGGCGTTGCGCCCGGGCCCGCTTGACGGCTCGCCTTCGGCTCAGATGCAAACGGATACTGATGGAGGTTGCGTCTGTGGGATGCGACATCCTGCTAGTGGCTAGACTCGAGTCTTCTGATACTGGCCCCCTGATGATATTGGCGACACCTCCGGGCTGTAATATCACGCGATATGTTGAGTCGAGCGTGTCTTGAGTAAATTTGGTGACCGGACCAAAAGGCCGGTTAACAACTATGATATCCCACTTAACCCCTTCTTATTCATGTCTTCTTACATGTTTCAACTTGATTAAGTGTTTCTAATTAAATTTCACATGTTACCCATGTCACCCACTTAACCTCATGTCCCACTACATGTCTTATCTTGGTTAAGTGTTCTTTAATTCATTTTAACCGCAACCTTGCAAGACCTCCCACATTAGATTCCCTTTGCGGTTGCTGGATTTGCCGAGCGGATCCGGGCAGTCTTATACCACAATTTAAATCTAACCTCGTGTCTTTGCAATTATTACGCATTTAATTTATACCTTTAACCTCTACATTAGACTATCGTTTGCAGTTGCTGGATTTGTCGGGCGGTTCTGGGTAGTCTTATACTGCAAACTAAGTATAACCTCATGCCATAGGCGTTCGTTATCTCATTTTATTATTCACCCCCAATTTGAATCAATATCCCTATTTCAAATTGTCCATAATTTCCAATTCAAGCTATGTTCATAACTATCATCTAAATTATGTCCATAATTTTCCATGTATATAAACTATACCAATTTATGTCTCAAGTTAATTACATGGTTACTAATCAATTTATGCCAATTACGTTAAATCCAATATTTCTTAAACTATTCCCCAACATTCCCACGTCGTTCGTACGTATAATTCACATATTACATTAGGCTCGCAGTTAGCCTAACTCATAGGTAAAGGAAAAGAAAGAGACATAGGCCATCCAACTGGCATAAAACAATAGAGATCTAATTAAGCATGTGTAACATAAACTTGCATTAGAACCACATAAATCTAATTAAGCATATAAACGTGAACTACCATATAAGATGGATCCAATCAACATAGGCAATGTGAACTGACATAGATCTAAACATATGATCTGGCATGGATCTAAACATATGAACTGGCATGGATCTAAACATATAAGCATAAACTTGCATAGATGAACATAACTTGCATATAATCTTGCATAGATGAACATAACTTGCATATAAACTTGCATAGATGAACATAACTTGCATATAAACTTTCATAGAACACAACTTGCATATAAACTTGCATAGAACATAACTTGCATAGAATGAATCTAATCAAGCATATGTAATTAGACATAGGAATTAACATCATAAAATGAATCTAATTACATATGATATCAAACTGGCATATATTAACAAAATAGATGATAACAAACTTGCTAATAGCATATGATTCAACAGGCATACTCATACAATCCAGATCACAACTTATCATGATTATTTTAATTAATTATCTTGTGAAAGCAACTGTACTCACAGTGATAGAAGAAAGAGTAGATTCGTTCATTGTTGTTATAGAATCCCTTTTCACAATTCCTAAGCTTTAATTCGTTGGAGAAGACACTAGCTTAGTTCAGGATGCAGCAGCATGGCAGCTTATGAATGAATTTAGTTTAGATTAGGGTTTAGGTTTATGGGTGTTTATATAGATATGTAGGATTAATTAGAGCCTTAAATTAGTTTAGGATCAATTTAAACCATCCATTTCACAATTACACATCACTTAGCCAACCAAATGAAGCCACATAAGCCCTAAAATCAGAAAAATCGTCACCCGAACACATCAGCCCAACCTGGCCGACAGGGGTCGACTCCCCTATAGGGGGATCGATACCTATGTCGACACCCCTATAGGGGGGTCGACACCCCTGAGTGGGAAATTTCCCGTTCAGCCCAATTCTGCTATTTTGAAATTCGAATAGGTTTTGGATTATTAATAATTATTTTAATTTAATTTCTGTTTAAACTTGAAATCTTCTAAGCTCCATAACTTCTTCATACGGAGCCCGATTTACGCAAACTCGGACCCTATCTCAAGCAGAATTCATAGACGAATGCAACGGCGTAAGCCGTTTCACTTAATTCTTCTTCTAAAAATTAAGTGCCCCTAAATTTATTAATTTTAATATTTTAAAATTACGGGGTGTTACATTCTTCCCTCCTTAAAGGATTTCATCCCCGAAATCTTCAAATCAAGAAGAATGTATATCCTACCATCCAATCATCCATCTACTCAACCATCAATCAGAGGCATCCATTGTCCTTAAAATATTTCTAATGTCATATGACCATATGCAAAAAGTGTGTGTATATGTTCCTTATCCAATGCCAAATCAGGCGGTCTACTGATTTAGTTGACCTCCTTAGTGTAAATCATGATAGTGTCATGCGTCCATTATGTATGCAAAAGAATCCTAATGATACATATTATTTCTACATGAGTGCGCAATCATTTCATTCAAATGCAACAATCATAAGATAACACAATCAATATACATCCATTAATTTAAATATGCACACTTATTCATATGCAATATGAAAGTGCTAGAGCCGGTCTAGTGCCTAATATGTGTGTTAATGCAACCACTAGCAAACACTTGCATCCACTAGCATCCACCAAACATAACATGTCTCAAACACATGTTTACAACCATAGGATTTCCATACCTAAAGATTGAAGATGTAATCGAGAGGACATACTAAACGACAGAACAAATACAAACAGAGCGGTAGAGAAAGGAGAAATTAAGAACATACCCTCAAAAAGGAAAGGGTACGACGCACACATCTTGTCTTCCATCTCCCAATTCGCGTCTCCTTGATCATTTCCCCATTGCACTTTGACCAACTTGACCTCTCGGTTGTGTAATTTCTTGACTTCTGATCCTAGGATGCATGTAGGAGCTCGTCTGATCGTGGCATCTCGCTCCGCTTCCACTTCCCTAAGCATGCTCGGCCCCACCACTTTCGGGGTATCATGTAAACACTTCCTCAAATGCGACACATGAAATACGTCATGCACACCACTAAGCTTCTCTGGCAACTTTACTCTATACGCCATCTGTCCAATCCTCTCTGTAATGGGGAACGGCCCTACGAACCTCGGTGCCAATTTCCATGCAGCTCCAAAGCGAACTATGTTCCTCAATGGCAACGCTTTGATAAAAACCATGTTCCCAACATCAAACTCAAGATCGGTCCGTCTCTTATCAGCGTATGACTTTTTTCGGTCCTGTGCCATCTTCATTTTCCTTCGAATCAAGTCTATCTTCTCAGAAGTTTCCCTAACCATGTCGGGCCCAAGAAAAATCTTATCCGTAGACTCCCACCAACAAGTAGGTGATCGGCAAGGTCATCCATATAAAGCCTCAAAAGGTGCCATGCCAATGCTAGACTGATAGCTGTAGTTGTAGGCGAACTCCACTAACGGAAGGTGTTCCTCCCATGCCCCTCCAAAGTCCAAGATGCATAACCACAAAAGGTCTTCTAAAATCCGATTCACTCTCTCGGTCTGCCCGTTCGTCTGAGAGTGATAAGCGGTGCTCAAACACAATTGTGTTCCTACAGTCTCTTGTAATCTCTTCCAAAACTCGCTAGTGAAAATGGGATCTCGATCGCTCACAATACAAGAAGGTATGTCATGCAAACGAACTATCTCTCGAAGGTAAATAGATGCTAACCACACCACGATTCTTTTACTTTCAACGGGAATGAAATGGGCGCTCTTGGTAAGTCTATCTACTACTACCCAAATCCCCGTATTACCTTTTCTTAATCCCAGCAACCCATCAACAAAATCCATGGAAACGCTCCCCCATTTCCATAGTGGAACCTCTAAAGGGTGAAGCAAACTGCCAAGCTTCTTTTGCTCTGCCTTGACTTGCTGGCACACTAAATATCTAGAAACGAACTTAGTCACGTCCTTCTTCATTCCGTCCCAGAAGAAAACTCGCCTCATGTCCCTATACATCTTGTCACCACCGGGATGTATGGTCATCTTAGAATGATGTGAGTCTTCAAGAATCGTCTTCCTCAAACTCTCGTTTCGTGATACACAAAGTCTACCATCCCTACGCAACCAACCCTTGTCATCTATAGCATACCTACTAAGATGGCTCGAAGACTCCCCTCCTATGAGCTTGTCTACTATCTCAACCAACTGTAAGTCATTTCGCTATGCCTCTCCAACCCGACCTAAAAGCGTAGGTTGCACCTCTAGTGATGCGAAAAAACCAGGCACATAATCGGTAGAGGGTCTAAAGTCAAAGGTAGATATGTCCTCCAAACTCTGCCACTCCACGAACAAAGGACCCAAAGTCAACCTCTTTCTACTCAAGGCGTCAGCCACAACGTTACCCTTGCCAGGGGTATATGCGATCTCAAAATCGTAGGATGCTAAAAACTCCATCCACCTCTGTTGCCTTAAGTTTAGATTTTTCTGAGAGAAAAAGTATTTTAGCGACTTATGGTCTGTATACAACTCGAACTTCTCACCAAGCAAATAGTGACGCCAAGACTTAAGCGCAAAAAATATAGCGGCTAACTCTAAGTCGTGGGTAGGGTAATTCTTCTCATGGACCTTCAACTGCCTTCCGCAATAGCATATCATCCTTCCCTCTTGCATTAAAACTTTACCAAGCCCTGTTCCGCAAGCATCGGTATAAACTGTGAATGGCTTACTCCCATCCGGAAAAACTAAAACTGGAGCTGTCATCAAAGCTCTCTTCAAACATTCGAAAGCATCATCACAGTCAACATCCCAAGAGAAAGTCAAGTTCTTCTTCATCAACCGAGTAAGTGGGGCTGGTATCTTCGCGAAGTCCTTATTGAACTTTCTATAATAGCCCGCCAGCCCCAGAAAACTTCTTACTTCTATTGCATTCTTAGGAATCTTCCAATCTTGGATTGCTACCACCTTCGCGGGATCCACTGCTATCCCTTCCTTAGAGACCACGTGTCCTAAAAACCTCACTTCCTTCCTCCAAAAATGACATTTGGAGAATTTAGCTTTGAGTTGATGTGCTCGAAGGGTCTCTAAGACTTCCCTAAGATGTAGGGCATGCTCTTCCTTGCTTTTAGAGAAAATAAAGATATCATCCACAAAGACAACTACTAACTTGTTTAGAAACTCCCTAAACATCCTACTCATCAAGTCCAAAAAATATGCGGGTGCATTCGTCAAACCAAAAGGCATGACGAGCCATTCGAAGAAACTGTCGGGAGTCCTAAATGCAGTCTTATCTATGTTATCCTTAGCCACCCTTAGCTGATGAAATCCTGTAGCTAAATGCAACTGCGAGAAAACCGAAGCACCAACCAACTGATCGAACAAATCATCTACCCTTGGCAATGGGTGTCGGTTCTTCTTCGTGAGCTTATTCAGCTCTCTATATTCCACGCACAATCTAGCGAACCATCAGCCTGCGTAGCAGAAACAACTGGAGCACCCCATCCTGAAATACTTCTTCTTATGAACCCTTTCTCAAGTAGCTCTTTCACTTATTTACTAAGCTCCCTCCTTTCTCTTGGAGTCGTGTGGCGCATAGGAAATGCAACTGGCTTTGCATTGTCCACCAAGTAGATACGAAAATCTATCTCATGTTTTGGAGGTAAGCCCCTAACCACCTCAAAGACATCTTCATACTCACGGACTACTCGAACAGATTGCAAATAATCAATGGATGTGTCAAGTGATTCTAGGTAGCTAAGCATCACCGGACCTCTAGGGTCACAAGAAATATCAAGGGTCCTCCCACAACGAGTCAACAATCTAACTACCCTCCTTTCGCAGTCTAGGGTGGCACCATACTGGCTAGCCAATCCATTCCTAGAATCAACCCATAGCCCGTGAAACCAAGAACGTAGGCATTGCATTCAAACCCAACGCCCAGATAGACACTCTCAAATCCCGACAAATCATAAATAAATGAGCCGAACCACCAATAGGATTTGAGACTACAATGGGATCCATAACTAAACTGGTATTTAGGTGTAGTGTTTCAACTAGCGAAGCAGATATAAACGAATGTGAAGCGCAAGAGTCGAAAAGAGTTCTAGGAAAAAACGAAATTAAATCTTCAGCAGAAACTTCCCATCTCTTTCCGGTATACTGACTACGAGAACACAACCTGCCCTCCAGAAGATCCTTCCCTCTATCCTTGTCCTTGGTTCACCATACCGGAAACAACCACATGTCTTCCTTTTGTCACGGAGTTTATTATTCTTTCCACCCTTCTTTGGTTCTACTTTCTTATCATGTGTCATATCCATGCCTCCACTGCACGTTCTCCATTCGTGACCTCCCACCAAGATGGAGCTTCATCCTTCATTAACTAAGCAGCTAGTTGAACCTTCCTTCCATTATCTATTTCAAAGATACCAAACAAGTCCTCTACTTCCTTGAGCCAATTTCTAACCTCGACAAACGTCTCAGTCCCATGAAGCGGTTTTCCGCCTATCGCACGGAAATCCTTACATATCTTAGGAAAAGCATCTAAACGTGGAGGAAGAGATTTAGAAAGGAAAAAGGAAGAGATTCAAAACGGAGAATCGGAAGAAAGATACATGGCTCTTGGGGATTATGTTTTTCGTAACAGACTTTTCTATTGAAAACACCTTCTTTAAAACATGTTTTTGAAAATACTTCTTAAAAAATGCTTTTGAAAACAGCTTTCAAAATCTTTTACCTGTTCTAGTAACCTTCTGCTCTGATACCACGTGTAACACCCCACGTCCATTAATGTCACTCACTAAGGGAATGCATTAACTTTCATGGAGTATTATAAGTGTATAGAACCAAATATAACATGGCAGACACATGTATTGGTACTTTGAAAATCTAAAACAACTTCATTGTAGCGGAGAAATGTTTGGTTACAACACCAAATCAACAATAAAACCAAGTACATTAATATCCATCTTGACAAATTAATTTTCGAGTACATAAAACAAAAAGCATAATCCCAACATAATTAGCCCTAAAAAGAGAAAAGATGAACTTTTACTTTCAGCAATCCAAGCACTTCCAAAAGATAGAGAAAGAGATCCAAATCAAGCTCCACTAGGCCCACCCTGAGAACCGGAGGGGGGAAACGGAAAGAAAAGGGGCGAAACAAACGAGGTCAGACATAAAGTCTGGCGAGTCCAGTAACTTTAACAATATAATCATTAAAGTAACAGGATAAGAACATAAATTTGAAAGTAAGAAATGACTGTAACATAAGCATGTATGACAAGGTAAGCAAGATGAATAATATAAACGTTGATTGCGCTTCTAATTACTATAGGATAATTACTACACTGCACCAACCCTATTTACTCTGAAAGTTGATCCCTCTTACTAATAATCATAATGATAATAATAATAAGGGTAGTTTCATGTACCCCTAGTTGCTGTCATAGGTGCCGCCTGCCCCTATCTTCACTAGTTGTACCCACTACCCTCCCCATTCGATCGGCTCCCTAGCTCGTAGATACCCGTGCAGGTCCCACAGTGGGGTGTATCACTCCCCAGAGTGGCAACCCGATACTACTAAAGATGCACGGCTTATACCTACACGATGCAACAACGTCTTGCCTACCAGCCTGTGTCCACGCACGCTCATGACCCCGTTGGACTTGCGTTGCCACCGCTAACCCGTTTTGACCTCTTACAATCAAACCCAGTAAGCGTGCCCCGTCCTTGACTTAGTTCGAGCTCACTTAGATACTGAATGGGTTACTGGTTGAAAAGGGTCCCCACACTTGACACAAGCTTTCCACCTACTCTTGGTCCCCACTAGGATTTCCCACTTAACCCCTTCTTATTCATGTCTTCTTACATGTTTCAACTTGGTCAAGTGTTTCTAATTAAATTTCACATGTCACCCATGTCACCTACTTGACCCCATGTCCCACTACATGTCTTATCTTGGTTAAGTGTTCTTTAATTCATTTTAACCGTAACCTTGCAAGACCTCCTACATTAGATTCCCTTTGCGGTTGCTGGATTTGTCGGGCGGGTCCGGGCAGTCTTATACCGCAATTTGAATCTAACCTCATGTCTTTGCAATTATTACGCATTTAATTTATGCCTTTGACCTCTCACATTAGACTACCGTTTGCGGTTGCTGGATTTGTCGGGCGGTTCCGGGCAGTCTTATACCGCAAACCAAGTCTAACCTCGTGCCTTAGGCATTCATTTTCTCATTTTATTATTCACCCCAATTTGAATTAATATCCCTATTTCAAATTGTCTATAATTTCCAATTCAATCTATGTTCATAAATATCATCTAAATTATGTCCATAATTTTCCATATATATAAACTATACCGATTTATGTCTCAAGTTAATTACATGGTTACTAACCAATTTATGCCAATTACAAAATATCCAATATTTCCCAAACTATCCCCCAATGTTCCCACGTCATTCGTACATATAATTCACCTAATACGTTATGCTCGCGGTTAGCCTAACTCATAGGAAAAGGAAAAGAAAGAGACATAGGCCATCCAACTGGCATAAAACAATAGAGATCTAATTAAGCATGTGTAACATAAACTTAGCATAGAACAACATAAATCTAATTAATCATATAAACGTGAATTAGCATATAAGATGGATCCAATTAACATAGAAAATGTGAACTGACATAGATCTAAATATATGATCTGGCATGGATCTAAACATATGAACTGGCATGGATTTAAACATATAAGCATAAACTTGCATAGATGAACATAACTTGCATATAAACTTGCATAGAACAAAACTTGCATATAAACATGCATAGAATGAATCTAATCAAGCATATGTAATTAAACATAGGAATTAACATCATAAAATGAATCTAATTACATACGTTAACAAACTGGCGTATATTAAAAAATAGATGATAACAGAACTTGCTAATAGCATATGATTCAACAGGCATATTCATGCAGTCCAGATCACAACTTATCATAATTATTTTAATTAATTGTCTTGTGAAAGCAACTGTACTCACAGTGATAGAAGAAAGAATAGATTCGTTCATTGTTGTTCTAGAATCCCTTTTCACAATCCCTAAGCTTTAATTCGTTGGAGAAGACACTAGCTTAGTTCAGAATGCAGCAGCATGGCGGCTTATGAATGAATTTAGTTTAGTTTAGGGTTTAGGTTTATGGGTGTTTATATAGATGTGTAGGATTAATTAGAGCCCTTAGATTAGTTTAGGATCAATCTAAACCATCCATTTCACAATGACACATCACTCAGCCAACCAAATTAAGCCACATAAGCCCTAAAATCAGAAAAATTGTCACCCGACCACGTCAGCCCAACCTGGCCGACAGGGGTCGACTCCCCCTAGGGGGGTCGACACCCCTGAGCGGGAAATTTCCCGCTCAGCCCAATTCTGCTGTTTTGAAATTCGAACAGGTTTTAGATTATTAATTATTATTTTAATTTAATTTCTGTTTATACTTGAAGTCTTCTAAGCTCCATAACTTCTTCATACGGAGACTGATTTACGCAAACTCGGACTCTATCTCAAGCAGAATTCCAAGACGAACACAATGGCATAACCCATTTCACTTAATTCTTGTTCTAAAAATTAAGTGTCCTTAAATTTGTTAATTTTAATATTTTAAAATTATGGGGTGTTACAATACCCATGTATGTCTTTATGCATTTGTATATTCCTTGTTAGTTTTGTGCACTTGGCAATTTGCATGCCATACCGCTCTCTACTGCTTTATTGCACTTGAGTTGTTTTGTGTAACTACTTATGGTTATGTTGTTATTCACCGTGCCTGTTGTCTATTGCCTTTTTATATGTGCACTTGACTTGCTACACCTATGTTTATTTGCTTGTTTTGGTGTTGTGTGGTTGATTTGCTTTGCTTGCCACTTGTTTATCATACTTGTAACTGCCTTGGTCATGTACACCATTTTCACCTGACTAGTTTACACTTGAACTTGTTCACTTTTGTTTGTGAAATGGCTTCTGGGGTTTTGTGATTATTGTATTTAAATTGTTGCACTGATATTTTGGCCATGATCTTTGTTGTAGCTCCTGTCATGTCCTTCCTAAGTTTTATGTACTTGTGAACATGCCATGTTTTAACCTTGACTATGTTTGTTTGAGCCATTGTTTCAACACTTCAACTTGTATCTTAAGTAATGCCTTGACATTTTTTTACTTGTTGTGTATTTGATGCCCTGAGTTGTTCATACTTATGCATTCACTTGAACTTTGAATCAAAACTCTATTTCTATCCCTGTTATGATTCTAACCTCTGCCATGACCATTATTGTTGTGCATTACTTGAAACTGCCTTATATATGTCACTGTGTTATAGTACCCTTTTGTGTTATACTTGAGACTTGCCACAGTCATTTCTATTAAAATATTTTTTTTGAGTATGACCTGAATTTAGTGAAAAAGGTCAACAATAATTGTCAAGACTTGTCAATCAAGATTCAGTTCCTGTTGCTCTTTATATATATTACCATTCAGTTTGCTCCAAAAACAACTCTTGCATTTGGCACTTGATGGCCTGAGCTGTCGTGTCCACTTTGGACTTGTATTTGTGTCTTACCTGTCATGTCCAGCCTGACCTAATCTTTTTAATTTGTTGGTCCTTTGTTATGCCCTGACCATGTATACCAATAATTTTTGGCATTTCTTGTATCACCGTGTCACTGTGGTTCCTTATATGTTTGCGACACTTGTTCCTTAATCTTCATATTGATGTTGCACATGTTCTTATTGCTGCACTTGAGTTAATGTGTGCTTTTGCATCAGTAATGCCATGTATTTTTTCTGGATGGTCTGATCATCAGACGGTGTATATATTTATTCTTTGCTACCATGTCATATCTTTGATGCTGGTCATTTCTTGACTGGTCAAATATGCTTGTCTGTATATTTTGTGATGATGTATTGTTGCATGTACTTGTGTTTGAAATGCTTGTACATATTGTATTGTACTTGAAATGCTTGTACATTTGTATTGTACTTGAAATTTCCTTACTGCAGCACTATGCTTTGAACTTGAAATTTTGATCATTCATTTTTTTGACTGGCTTGAACTAATCTTATGGCTTTGGTGCTTTCGACGTTGCTTCATTGGCCCATTTTGATGCTTTTTCCACCTGAAAAATATTTGTGGGCAAAAATATCCTTCTATTTAAAATTAATAGGCTACTGTATAGCTATGTCGAGGCTGGTCTACGAGCACTAGTGTTCAATCTTCCCTGTGGTATTTACAGTGCATCAGTGTGAATATCATAAGTGGTCTAGACTAGAATAGAATTATAAATATCAGACCAAGTCTAGAAAGGTGATGAGAAACACACCAAAAATCGGAGTCAAGTAAAATTTAAGATTAAATTTATATTCATTTACAGTTAAATTTATTTTTGTTCCATTTTACTGTTTTTGCGCTTCTATGATAGGTTTACGGGTGATTGGACTGAACTTTAAGCAAATGAAGACTCAGTATGTCAATGAATGTATGTGTATGAAATTGTGTATAAATTAAGTGACACTGAATGTATTGTAGTGAGAGATGTAACTTATATAAAATAGAATGTATGAATAACTTTGTAATGTACAATAGCGTGTTCTGAAAATTGTACTATTTCGAATATTGAAATAAAATATTTTATTGAATAAAAAAACTATTTGAATATTTAAATTCTGTGCAATAGTATTATTATTCAATATAAATATTTATGTTCAAACGTCCAAAAAAGCGATGTAACAAACCATCTATTACAATAGTTGGTTAAAAGAAACTGATGTAAAAGATGGCCTATTATATTAGTTGTGTAAAGAAAACTGATGTAAAAGATGGTTAAATACATCGGTTAAAAACTGATGTCTAAAGTCAAGATCTTTCTCTACACCCGCAAAGACATTGGTCAAAAAGTTCTTAAACGTCGGCCAAAAATGATGTTATAGGCTATATTTCTAGTAATGACAGTTGAACACTGATGCAGTCAGTTACGCTTAAATGATTTCTTTTTTGAATTTCTTTTACTGATGAGCCTTCTTGAGAGGTACTTTGATCAAATGTGTTGCTTTCTTTGATTCTTGATTAGTTTTCTGAGCTTTCAAATGTGTTTTATTTTTGCTTAGTTGATGAAAGCTGATGCAGCCAGTTTTGGCAAGGCTTCGTTTTTATTGACAGGCTGCAGACGAAGAGATGATATATCTTGGATGAGAGGTACCCAAATGATTAAAATTCTCTAACGAAAACCAAAGAAAGGTTTCAAATGACTGGGTCAAAAAGCTTTGTTGTTAAGCATAGGTTATAGCTCTGACACCAAATTTGAATTGAAGCAAAATGAGATACAGAGTTGTTAAATTGAGAGATAAAAGAATTGTATTTGATTTGAATTGTAGAAAGTGAGGAAATGTAATAGCATAATTTTGTACGAAGTGTTATTGGTATTATATACCCACGATACAGCTAGATGGGCCAACCCATGCACTAATATGACCGGTATAAGAAACAGTGTAACCGGTAAAGTATAATAACCTATTTTGTTAATACCCGCCTACTATGACGAAGTTACTTTTCCCTTCTCTCATATTTTCACACTTAGAGCATCTCCAGCTGATGCTTAAATTCAAAATTTAAGAAATCTATACCCAAAAAGTGGCGCAATAGAGTTCTAGAGCACCCCATAGTGTGGATTTCAGGGGCAATCATTCCGGAATCAGAAAACTATTTAGATACTTGTTGAACAAATGCTTAAAATCAGGCGGTTGTTTAACAAGCGCCTAATATAAAGCGTCCATTGAATATGCGCTTGTTTCCAAGTGTTTGTTCAAAAAATGCCTGTATTCCAATGACTTTTTTATCCTAGGTGTTCGTTGAACAAACGGCTAGATACCAATGGACATTTTTCCAATGGCTCTTTTTTCCTTTCCTCTTTTAAATATACCACTCCTCTTCTATCTTCAATAGCCAATCTTCTTCCACAAATCAAAATTTTTAAGCTAAAATGAATAGTGAATTTGATGTTGATGCAGCAAGAAGTAGCTTTGAAGATTTTAATATACAAGATGGTGCACATCCGATTGGTGGAATGGTTACTGCAGCAAGTTAGAGTCCTGCGGAAGATTATGATCTTTTCTACATTTAGTGTTCACTTTCCCTCGATCTTGTTTGATGTGCCAATTAGAGTGGTGAAACCTTCTAAGGAAGAATCACTAATTCGTACAACAGAAAGAAAATGGATTGAAATAGAAGCTTAGCTTCGATCAAAGGCCATTACTGTAAAATAAATCGTCAAACCCAGTGTGATGATTCTCAGATATTCAAGCTGAAGCAGAGTAACCCAAGCGGATTCCAAAGTGAAACACATATGGTAAGATATAACTAATATTGGTTGTTATATTGCTTATCATAGATCTCTACTTAAAGTATTATGTTATTGTCTTAGAGACTTGTTGCAAATAAGTTATTCAAAAAGATATATAAACCAGATAGTAAAGAAGCACCTCATTTCTATCAGTTCATGCATGTATATGACCTCTTGGTTAATCACAAGAAATGGAAATCATCACTTTAGAAAACAGTTCAAGCCGTTCAAATAAGAAGTAGTATTGGAAAAGCTACAAGAGTGGGAAAATTTTCAAGTCCTACAGAAGAAGACTTAACCCCTAATGATGACCGATATTTTAGGCCAGATGAAGCCAAGGTGGCCAAAAAAAAGCTCATTATGTACTCCCTGTGCAACATGAGGGACATGCATAGCTCGTTACCGATCGCTTAGGGATAAGTCTATGGTGCATGTTAGCAGTGTACTAATGATATCAAAACGGAAGAATGTACCAAGAACCATAAAGCTGTGTAGACCGATGTATCGTGTACATATCCAATGCTACAAGTAGATTACCCAAAATAGCTATAGCATAATCATATATATGCAATTGATCAACGTGTAACAACGCGATTTTTGATGCCTCGAAAGTCGTGTCATTATTGAAAGAATTCAGAAGATGAGATAGAAAAGATAGAACTAATAGAATAAAAGAGTAAGAAAAACATCAGAATCTCACAGCGGAGTTTCACAAAATACATAATATATTACATAAGAAGGTCTGATACATCATAGTACATCATCATAATACATTACCATAGTACAACAGCATAATTATACATCATGACTAGGGTAATACAGATATCTAAACTAGATACATAAATATAGATATGCTACTAGACTGGTCTTGAACTTGAACTTCATAGGTTTCCACTTGCCTACCTAGACTACTTGTCTACTCATAATTATTATTATGAGTATCCAAGAGTTTAGGAAACACAGAAAATAAACTATGGTTCAGTCAGGGGACCGGTGTGAGTAAACACAGTTAAATAGATTAGAAAACAGGGAATAAGGTTCTTCACGTTGGACAGATTCATTTAACTTTAGAAATCTTTAGAACAATCCATAACTAATATATGGATGATGACCCAATTTTCTTGATATCAAAACTTTTGATATTATGATAGTTTATCAAATAAATAGTCATCTAGTGAAACGTTTGCATCTCACGTTCACGTATATAGTATAAAATCTAAAACCGCAGAGCGCTTATTGGAGATTGGATTCCAACAGACAAGGTAGGGGAGCACTTGCCGATCAGTGTACTCTAGAGACGATACACTGGGGTTCAACAAGAACGTCTTGCAACCCGGCCTCACATGACCGTCCACTCATTTAGCTAGAGTGTAACGAATATATCACCACCTCCATGGTTAGGATCAACAACTGCTACCGAATGCTGCAGCAGTGAAAAAGAGATGAGAAAACAAAAGGAATTTCTCTAGATGGTGATAATACACCCTGCTTGGGTATAACCCAACTAGCCATGCTGCCTAGCCTAATTTTTTGTCATTTCCTAGATGTAGGGTTTGAAGTCACGTTTATCCTTCTAACAGATTATTTATTCAATTACTTTGAATGCCACATCATCATATCCATCAGAAACACTCATTCGATTACCCAAATATACTGCGGGCAATAAGGCTAAGAGAAACGAATTTATCCGCCACCAACGTAATTATGTAAAGTCGATGTGTAGAATCTAACTGGTATATGTTGTCAGACACCCGTCCATTCTGGTTTATCTTGGGATTGAACAGACCGAAGATACTATTTAAAAATAGTCCTTGCATATCTCTGTCTTCAATATTCTGACACGCGTTGTATAATTCAAATCGAAGTGGAATATTTATTCCGGACTCTTCGAAACGATGTACGTAATGTCTTTTACAGTTGATAAATAATTATCAGCCTATCATGATTATAATACGGTTTACACATTCTTTAATTATGGACTTCAGTCAAACAAAACGGTGTATGTTTGCATTTTTCCACATCTGGATATTCAGAATATCGTTTATCATTGAACAATTTAAGTATGTGCGTCGCACATGGTATTTTATTTAGCTTTGACCTCATTTAGAAATGAGCAATTTAAAGCGTGTGCACCGCACATGGTATTTTACTTCGTTAGACATCATGGTCCATACAATGTTTAACACTTCCGTTGTTCCAATAAATTATTTTCTCATTTCTAGTTAATCATAAATAAATTTAATTTATAATTTAATTTAATTATTTCTTTTATTATTTCCATTTTCAAACTCGTCGAACTTCTATAGTCGAGCTTCTGTCTTCGATCTTCTGCTACTGTCTTTCTTCCACTTGCCTACGATATTTAAATAAAAATTCTCTTTTTATTTATTTATTTATTAACTCTTTCTTTATTTTTTTATTTTCTATTTTTAATTAGAACTGTTTTTAATTTAAAACTTCGTTCAGAATCTTCTTTGATTGCATATTTTCCAAAGTACCAGTCTTTGCCAAAGTGCCACTTCAAATTGCCATGCCATGCACGTGAAAATCGCTTCAGCTCCCATGCTCCAGGCCAATACTAGGCTCCTAGCCAAAGTACCAAAGTACCATTCATTTTGCAAAATACCACTCCATTTTACCAAATGCCAAGTTTGCCAAGTACCAGTTTTAGCTGCCAAATCCCTTTGCCAAAGTGCTAAATGCAAACCCTCCAAACACCATGCTTTTTTGTCAAAATCCAATGCCGCTCACATGATTTCCCTTCCTTGCCAAAGTACTATAAGTACCACTTTTCAACCTCCTGTACACGCACAACAGTGCACGTGCACCACCTCCCAAGTCACCGGACGACACCCAGACCGCCACCTGCAAGTCGCAATCACACCCACGATCGCCATTGACCTGCTGTCTCCACCTTAAATCCCCTTCTTCTGCAAATCAATCTTTTCACCATTAATTTGAAAATAAACCAACAACAGTCGACCTTAAAGTCGCACCTCCCTAGATCAACTCCATTCATCCAAAGTGACAGCACCACCTCCAAACGCCTCACCAACCTCGGCCGCGCCTCCAGCCTTAATTCCAGAACACTCGATCAACAGAGGACCCCAAACGTGACATTTAAAAACCTACACCCAAACATAACTAAAAACCTAAAACTACCTCACCCCAATTCCTCCGACAGCTAGAAAACACCTAATTTCGTCCGTATGATCGCCAACACCCATAGAGGCTTCCCTCAAAACAGTTTTAAATTTCATTGACCAAAACTCTTGACTTGAATTAATTAGCCCAAACCAGAAAATAAATAATAGCTGAAACACCCCACCTCCGTTAAGGTCACTTACAAAGGGGATGCCTTAACTTCGGTGGAGCATTATAGGTAAAAGATGCAGATAAATTACAAGACAGACAAATAAAACAGCAAAAAATAAAGTCATTTTACAAACAACTTAATTTAGTCAAGCTTTTACAACAATTAGCTCAATCATACTTGAAAGTAATACATAGAAATTCTGTCTTGATTCAAAAACTTCCAAGTATAAAAGAAGCATAAAAATAACAATGGTATTCCCCAATGAAGCATGAACAAGCCATAGCAGTGGAAGAGAGAGTCCAGAACAATACATCGACTATCTTCGAGCTTGGAAGGAAAACTGAGCTAAGTGATAACATTTCCTCCTGTGAACCGGGGGGAACGGAAGAAAAGAGGCGAAACAAAACTAGGTCAGATATGAGTCTGGTAAGTCCAGTGACTTTTAGCATATAAATAGGTAAAAAAATCATGACATAAATAAACTGAATATAAGACAATATCATGATAACAGGGATAACAAGATAACACAGGATAAGCATAAGGTATGATAAGGCAAGATAAACTGAATGCGCTTCTACTCTTTCTCTGCTTCACTACTACTTTGTTATTCTGATTTATATATCTGTCTCTGCACCACCTAATTAGTTTCCCAACTAGTAATCTGTACAAAACGATAATGTGATCCCAATCCTCGTAATTGTGGTAGCCTTCAGGTGTACATTTATCGTGAGGATTCCATCTCAATCAGCCTAATTGCCATGAACATGTTAGATGTACCCTTACTACCCTATCGATCGGCTCCCTTACTTGTATTCATGTTCCATGTGTCTGTGTTAATCGGCCCTCTCTTGCGTGTAGATACCCTGTGTTGATCCCACCATAAGGTGTATCAATCCTTATGATAGCGACACGATTCAAGATGCACAGTGTATATTTTTCCACTCCGAAGTACGTGCATGCCCGTAAACCCTCGGAACCAACACTGACGTATCCCCTGCCGCTGTTTTGACTGCTTATAATCAGCCCAGTAATCGTGCGCCACCCTGCCTAGTTTCAGGGTATCGTGATACGTGTATGTGGGTTACTGCTGAAATGGGTCCCCGTTACTAGGATTTCCTGCTGGTAAGTTTGTGGGCCTATATATACAAATATTACCCACCTACACAAGATGTACTTAACCCTCCCACCTATTCTAGCATGTTTTCTTAATGGTTAAGCTTGTGGGCCTATATGTATTAATATTATCCACCTACACGAGATGCACTTAACCCTTCCATCGATTCAAGCATGTTTATTTAACGGTTAAGTTTGTGGGCCTATATTTACTAATATTACCCACCAACTCGATAAGTACTTAATCCTCCAGCACATTATGTCATATTTGTTAAGTGTTGTCCATTCATGTTAACTTAACCCACCCATTTATCATGTCATGTTGGTTAAGTGTTTCCTATTAACTTAACCCCGTTCGTTCATCAAGTTATATTGGTCAAGTGTTTCTTGTTACTTAACCCCACGTGTTCATCATGTTGTATTGGCTAAGTATCTTCAATCAATTCAAATCAACTTAACCCACCTACTTGTCATATTACTTTGGTTAAGTGTTGCATTCTTGTGTTAACTTATCCCTACTACAAATCAAGTTATATTGGTTAAGTATTGCCCTCTTGTTTTAACTTAAGCTTTACCACAAATCAAGTTATATTGGTTAAGTCTTTCTTATTACTTAACCATACCCATTCATCATGCTATACTGATTAAGTGTTTTCCTATTAACTTAACCCTAGTCATTCATGTTATATTGGTTAAGTGTTCCTATGAACTTAACCCTAGTCATTCATTTTGTTCATTAGCATTAATTGATTTATTAATGCACCAACCTCTCACATTAGATATGTGTTATTGCGGTTACTGGATGTGCTGGGCGATTCCGGGCAGTTTTACACCCCAACTCAATCTAACCTCAGGTTTTTCTTGGGCATGATGCACTAACCTCTCACATTAGATAGGTGTTGTGGTTACTAGATGTGTCGGGCGGTTCCGGGCAGTTTTACACCACAACTCAATCTAACCTCGGGTTAGGCATATTCATCTTTTCACATACTTACATATTTACAGATTATATGTAAATTATTCACAATTGTTGTCAATTCCAGATTATGCCATATTTTCCATTAATGTCCAAGTCTAGATTTATATGCTAATTATCCTAACCAGTCATATTCCAATTCTCAAGTTATGCCCAACAAAACTAGTTGCAAGTTATGGCCCCCAAGCTCAATTTCGAGTTATCACTCAAAATAGACTACACATAATCTTCCCAAGTTTGCAATAATAGTCAAGCCCCAATATTCCAATATAAATTATGCTTGGTGTCTTAGCCAATAGTTATGCCCAATCCAGATTAATATTCCAATTTACCGTTTACGCCAAATCTAGATTTAATATTTCCATTTACCCCAAGTTCGCAACAAAGACAATTATGCCCCAAATCATAAGTTACAAAATTATGTTCCGCCATTACCAAATAGATTATTCCCCATTATCCCCACATTCCAATCGCACGTATATTAAGTTTCAGTGCAGATTCGAGGTTAATTTAGATTCATAAAATAAAGGGGATGAAAGAGGAACATAAACGAGAGTAGGTATAAAACAGGTATTAAAATGGTAAATCTATCAAATATTTTGGACCTAAGAGGATTACAGATCTGTTAGAGTTGGGGTGTAACAAAGACAGATCTGAAACAAACTGACAGAAATAACCTCATAGACATATATATCTGATATAAATAATATCATGAACCTAAAAAGGATTATATATCAGATGTCCAACAAAGCTAGGCATGATTGAATAATAACTTCCTAGGCATGTAAATCATTGATTCAATAGAAAGATAGGAACTAATCTGAAAGATTTGTATTATGGACTTAGATACATTTCAGTACATGCCAAAATCACTATTAATTGTTTAAATCTGATATTAACTTGAACTTACATGTTTACCGTTCAATTTACGCCCCAAATCCCAAGTTATATGTCCAATATAGTTTATGCCTCAATTCTCAGGTCATATGTCCAATACTTTATGCCTCAAATCTCAAGTCATATGTCCAATACTTTATGCCTCAAATCTCAAGTCATATGTTCGATACGCTTTATGGTTTGAATACAACATGGGTTATGTCCTCAAATCAGTTACAACTCAATTATGACCAATTTTATTTCCAACGTACGTTCATCTCTTATGAGATCTGGCTCAGGCTCGTAGTAGCCTGGCTATAAAACAAAAAGGGAAGAAGGAAAGAAGAGACAAAGAATGGACATAATATTATCAATGAGATAGATCCAAAGGATATAGACAGACAGGCATAATCTTAGATCCAGATTTATTACAATGTCAAAATCACAATTAACTTTTATTTCTGAAAGTAATGTGAACTTACAAATTACAGAATGGTCTTTAATTCTGGGATCTGTATTCTAAAACTGAATAGCTCTCCCTTGAAGAAGACTATTTGTTCTAATTTAGATTTGATTTGATTCTTAGAAATAGTTGTTGAAGTCGTTGAATTAGCCTTTGAATCTCTACTAGAATTCTAAACTTGATTTCTATGAAGGACTTGTGCAGCATAACCCCGCCTTAGATTTATTTTGATATGAATTAGGGTAGAGTATAGGCGTAATGAATTTGTGTGGAGATAAAGTGAGGTTTGGGGGTGTTTAAATAGCTAAGGAGCAACGAATCTGGTCAAAACGGGCGTCAAAATGCAGAAAAACGAATCTGTCCACGGATCTGGAAAAGGGGGGAGGTCGACCCCCAGGTCGGCCTCATGGTCGACCTGCTCTACCCAGGTCGACCCCCTGGTCGACCTGGGTCCTGGGCGGGAAATTTCCTGCCCAGCCCGGGTGTGTGATTTGAATTTCAAAACTTTTAATTTGAATTTGGGCTGGGTTTTTTTTTTGAATTCCTGAAACTTCTAAGTGCCATAATTTCTTCATACGGAGTCTGATTTACGCAAACTCGGACTCTATCTCAAGCAGAATTCCAAGATGAACTTAATGGCATAACCCGTTTCCCTTGATTATTCTTTTAAAAATTAAGTATTCTTTGATTTGTTACTTTGACGTTCACAGAAAATACGGGGTGTTACATTCTTCAATCTTTAAAGGATTTCTTCCCCGAAATCTTCAAATCAAGAAGAATGTATATCCTACCATCCCATCGTCCATCTACTCAACCATCAAACACAGGCATCCATTGTCTTTAAAAGGTTTCTAATGCCGAATGAACATATGCAGAGTGTGTGTATATGTTTCTTATCTAATTCAAAATCAGACGGTCTACTGATTCAGTTGACCTCCTTATTGCGGATTATGTTGGTGCCATGAGTCCATCATGTATGAAATTATTCCTAATCATACTTTATAACTTCTACATGAGTGCACAATCATTCATACAAATGCAACATCAATATGATAACACATCAAGTTTCAATTCATATATATAAAAATTCACTCATGCATATGCAACATGAAAGTGACTGAGCCAAACTAGTGCCTAATATGTGTATATGCATCCTCGAGCAAACACTTGCAACCACTTGCATCCACCAAACATAACGTGTCTCAAACACATGTTTACATCCATTTGCTTCTACCTAAGGATCGGGAATAGGACCGAGAGGATATACTAAAAAATTAAAGACTAGCATGCAAATAAACTTTACCAAAAAAAAGGAATCAAGGATATACCCCCAAAAAGGGTATGATGCGCGTATCTAGTCTTCATTCTTCTAAGTCGCATCTTGTTGAGCTTCACTCCATTGTACCTTAACTAATTTAACTTTACGATTGTGAAGCTTCTTAACCTCCATTTCCAAACCCACTAGTAAAGATAGGACCTCGATCACTTACTATGCTAAAGGGTATCCAATGTAGTCAAACTATCTTTCGAAGATAAACAGATGTTAACCATGATACCAAGTGTATATACTAAGATGATTATATGTCTCTCCTCTACTTAGCTTATCCATCATGTCACAAATCTGAGGGTCAATATCTCTCACGCAAATCATCCTAGTCAAACTGGACATCCCTCAAGTACAAGCCCCGAAGGCCTAAACCAATATTAGACAAGCACCCAAGGAATACCTCCTCCGAATTTGGACGATTTATGTGAGATGATACTAGCAAAACAACCAAACAATTGAGCACTTAACTGACTCTGGCTACCCTCGCCAATCTTGCTCCAAAACTATCGTTGATCGTATAACAGGCTTCGCATCGTCAACTAGATATATGCGGAGGTTTATCTCAAGTTTTAGGTGGAAAACCCCTAACCTAATTAAAAACATCTGCGTACTCATGGACTACTTCAACGGATCGAAAATCGTTGATAAATACATAAAGTGATTCTAGGTAGTTAAGACAAACTGATCCCTTAGGATCGCACGAAATCTCCATGGTATTCCTGAGGCAAGTCGAAAGTCTAACTACCCTCCTTTCACAATTACTAGCTAACCAATCCATGCGTAGAATCAACCCATAGCCCATGAAACCCGAAAACATAAGTATTACACTTAGACTCAATACTTAATATAGCTATTCTCAAATCCTTGCAAACCAAAGATAAATGAGACGAACCACAAGTTGTATTTGAGACAATAATGGGATCTTCAACTACACAAGTACTAAGGTGCAGAGACTCAACTATGGAAGCAGATATAAACGATTGTGAAGCGCTAAAATTAAAAAGAGTACTAACAGGATGATCAAAAAGGAAAAACTAAACTCTTTCGACAGAAACCTTACTACCTCTCTCTCAGGTATGCTAGCGGTGAGAGCATGCATTTGCCCTTCTGAAAATCCTGTCATTTGTTTTTGCCCTTGTCCTTAATTTTACGACCCGTTATACCATAATAAAGATACTTCCTCTTGTCCTGTGATTCTTCCACTTACACCTCTTTCTTTTTACCTCCTTTGTGAACCAAGTCCATATCGATGAGTTCCTCATCCTTGGGTTGTGCTCCCTAGCAAAACTCCCTCAGTCTCATCTTTACTATCCTTGTGTAACACGTTGACAGATCTCTCCAAAGTTGCCTCCATCGCATGGAGAATCCTACAAAGCTCGAAAAAAAATTAGCCGCAGGTGAAACTACTGTGGCTATAGATGGAAGTTGGGCACTTATTTTCCCTTTGACAAGTGTCGTAGTCTCGTCGAGCCTACGGATGCCGCGATGAGGTTATCTCCCAGAAATCCAGGAGCCCCGGCGACTCAGGAAAGAAGGAAACAGGGATTTAAACAGAGGATCTAAAGATAGTGCATATGGCTTTGGGGAATATGCCTTTAAAACAAAACTTTTCTTTTGAAAATGCTTATTTTAAAACCGTTTTGAAAATAATTTTTCAAATCTTTTATCTGATCCGGTAGCATTCAGATCTGATACCAAGTGAAACACCCCACCTCCATTAAGGTCACTAACAAAGGGGATGCCTTAACTTCGGTGGAGCATTATAGGTAAAAGATGTAGAAAAATTACAAGATAGACAAATAAAGCAGTGGAAAATAAAATCATTTTATAAACAACTTAATTCAGTCAAGCTTTTACAACAATTGGCTCAATCATACTTAAAAGTAATATATAGAAATTTTGTCTTGATTCAAAAATTTCCAAGTATAAAAGAAGCATAAAAATAACAATGGTATTCCCCAATGAAGCATGAACCAGCCATAGCAGTGGAAGAGAGAGTTCAGAACAATACATCGAGTATCTTCGAGCTTGGATGGAAAAATGAGCTAGGTGATAACATTTCCTCCTTTTGAACCTGGCGGGGAGGGGGAACAGATGAAAACAGGCGAAACAAAACTAGTTCAGACATGAGTCTGGTAAGTCCAATGACTTTCAGCATATAAACAGGCAAAAGCATCAAGGCATCAATAAACTGAATATAAGACAATACCGTGATAACTGGGATAACAAGATAACATAGGATAAGCATAAGGTATGATAAGGCAAGATAAAATGAATGCGCTTCTACTCTTTCTCTACTTCGCTCCTACTTTGTTATTCTGATTTCTGTATCTATCTCTGCACCACCTAATTAGTGTCCCAACTAGTCATCTGTACAAAATGATAACGTGATCCCAATCCCCGAAATTGTGGTAGCCTTCAGCTGTACATCTATCGTGAGGATTCCCCCTCAATCAGCCTAATTGCCATGAACATGTTAGATGTACCCTTACTACCCTATCGATCGGCTCCCTTACTTGTATTCATGTTCCATGTGTTTGGGTCAATCGGCCCTCTCTTGCATGTAGATACCCTGTGCTGATCCCACCATAAGGTGTATCAATCCTTATGATAGCGACCCGACACGATTCAAGATGCACACTGTATATTTTTCCACTCCGGAGTACGTGCACAGCCGAAAACCGTCGGAACCTACACTGACGTACCCCCTGCCGCTGTTTTGACCGCTTATAATCAGCCCAGTAATCCTGCCCCACCCTGTGTAGTTTTAGGGTACCATGATACATCTATGTGGGTTACTGCTGAAATGGGTCCCCGTTACTAGGATTTCCTGCTGGTTAAGTTTGTGGGCCTATATATACAAATATTACCCATCTACACAAGATGTACTTAACCCTCCTACCTATTCTAGCATGTTCTCTTAACAGTTAAGTTTGTGGGCCTATATGTATTAATATTACCCACCTACACGAGATGCACTTAACCCTTCCATCGATTCAATCATGTTTATTTAACAGTTAAGTTTGTGGGCCTATTTTTACTAATATTACCCACTAACCCAATAAGTACTTAACCCTCCCACACATTATGTCATATTGGTTAAGTCTTGTCCATTCATGTTAACTTAACCCACCCATTTATCAAGTCATGTTGGTTAAGTGTTTCCTATTAACTTAACCACATTCGTTCATCAAGTTATACTGGTCAAGTGTTTCTTGTTACTTAACCCCACGTGTTCATCATGTTGTATTGGTTAAGTATCTTCAATCAATTCAAGTTAACTTAACCCACCTACTTGTCATATTACTTTGGTTATGTGTTGCCTTCTTGTGTTAACTTAACCCTACCACAAATCAAGTTATATTGGTTAAGTATTGCCCTCTTGTTTTAACTTAACCTATACCACAAATCAAGTTATACTGGTTAATTGTTTCTTATTACTTAACCCTACCCATTCATCATGCTATGCTGGTTAAGTATTTCCTATTAACTTAACCCTAGTCATTCATGTTATATTGGTTAAGTGTTCCTATGAACTTAACCCTAGTCATTCATCTTGTTCATTAGCATTAATTGATTTATTAATGCACCAACCTCTCACATTAGATATGTGTTGTTGCGGTTACTGGATGTACCGGGCGGTTTCGGGCAGTTTTACACCACAACTCAATCTAACCTCGGGTTTTTCTTGGGCATGATGCACTAACCTCTCACACTAGAAAAGTGTTGTTGTGGTTACTGGATCTGCCGGGCGGTTCCGGGCAGTTTTACACCACAACTCAATCTAACCTCGGGTTAGGCATATTCATCTTTTCACATACTTACAAATTTACAGATTATATGTAAATTATTCACAATTGTTGTCAATTCCATATTATGCCATATTTTCTATAAATGTCCAAGTCTAGATTTATATGCTAATTATCCTAACTAGTCATATTCCAATTCTCAAGTTATGCCCAACAAAACTAATTGCAAGTTATGGCCCCCAAGTTCAATTTCGAGTCATCACTCAAAATAGACTACACGTAATCTTCCCAAGTTTGCAATAATAGTGATGCCCCAATATACATTATGCTTCGCGTCTTAACCAATGATTATGACCATTCCAGATTAATATTCCAATTTACCGTTTACGCCAAATCTAGATTTAATATTTCCATTTACCCTAAGTTCGCAACAAAGACAATTATGCCCCAAATCATAAGTTACAAAATTATGTTCCACCATTACCAAATAGATTATTCCCCATTATCCCCATAATCTAATCGCATGTATATTAAGTTTCAGTCTAGATTCGAGGTTAATTTAGATTCATAAAATAAAGGGGACGAAAGAGGAACATAAATGAGAGTAGGTATAAAACAGGTATTAAAATGGTAGGTCTGTCAAATATTTTGGACCTAAGAGGATTACAGATCTGTTCAAATTGGGGTATAACAAAGATAGATCTGATACAAACTGAAAGAAATAACCTTATAGACATATAGATATGATATAAACAATATCATTAACCTAAAAAGGATTATATATCAGATGTCCAACAAAGCTAGGCATGATTGAATAATAACTTCCTAGGCATGTAAATCATTGATTCAATAGAAAGATAGGAACTAATCTGAAAGATTTGTGTTATGGACTTAGATCCATTTCAGTATATGCCAGAATCACTATTAGGTGTTTAAATCTGAAGTTAACTTGAACTTACATATTTACCATTAAATTTACGCCCCAAATCCTAAGTTATATGTCCAATATACTTTATGTCTCAATTCTCAGGTCATATGTCTAATACTTTATGCCTCAAATCTCAAGTCATATGTTCAATACTTTATGCCTCAAATCTCAAGTCATATGTTCGATACACTTTATGTTTTGAATACAACATGTGTTATGTCCTCAAATCAGTTACAACTCAATTATGCCCAATTTTATTTCCAACGTACGTTCATATCTTATGAGATCTGGCTCAGGCTCGCAGTAGCCTGGCTATAAAACAAAAAGGGAAGAAGGAAAGAAGAGACAAAGAATGGAAATAATATTATCAATGAGATAGATCCAAAGGATATAGAAAGACAGGCATAATCTCAGATCCAGATTTATTACAATGTCAAAATCACAATTAATTTTTATTTCTGAAAGTAACGTGAACTTACAAATTACATAACGATCTTAAATTATGGGATCTGTATTCTGAAACTGAATAGCTCTCCCTTGAAGTAGACTATTTGTTATAATTTAGATTTGATTTGATTCTTAGAAATAGTTGTTGAAGTCGTTGAATTAGCCTTTGAATCTCTACTAGAATTCTAAACTTGATTTCTACGAAGGACTTGAGCAACATAACCCCGCCTTAGATTTATTTTGATATGAATTAGGGTAGAGTATAGGCGTAATGAATTTGTGTGGAGAGAAAGTGAGGATTGGGGTGTTTAAATAGCTTGGGAGCAATGAATCTGGCAAGAACGGGCGTCTAAATGCAGAAAAAGAATCTGTCCATGGATCATGAAAAGGGGGGAGGTCGACCCCATGGTCGACCTGTTCTACCAAGGTCGACCTCCGGGTCGACCCCCTGGTCGACCTGGGTACTGGGCGGGAAATTTCCCGTCCAACTCGAGTGTGTGATTTGAATTTCAAAACATTAAATTTGAATACATGCTGGGTTTTTTTTAATTCTTGAAATTCTAAGTGCCCTAACTTCTTTATATGGAGTCCGATTTACGCAAACTCAAACTCTATCTCAAGCAGAATTCCAAGATGAACGCAATGGCATAACCTTTTACCCTTAATTCTTCTTTTAAAAATTAAGTATTCTTTGATTTGTTACTTTGACGTTCACAGAAAATACAGGTTGTTACATTCTCCCCTCTTTAAAGGATTTCATCCCCGAAATCTTCGAGTCAAGAAGAATGTATATCCTACCATCCAATCGTCCATCTATTCAACCATCAAACACAGGCATCCATTTCTTAAAAGGTTTCTAATGCCGTATGAACATATGCATAGTGCGTGTATAAGTTTCTTATCTAATGCAAAATCAGGCGGTCTACTGATTCAGTTGACCTCCTTAATGTGGATTATGTTGGTGCCATGAGTTCATCATGTATGCAATTATTCCTAATCGTACTTTATAACTTCTACATGAGTGCACAGTCATTCATACAAATGCAACATCCAGATGATAACACATCAAGTTTCAATCTATATATATAAAAATTCACTCATGCATATGCAATATGAAAGTGACTGAGCCGATCTAGTGCTTAATGTGTGTATATGCATCCTCGAGCAAGTACTAGAAAACACTTGCAACCACTTGCATCCACCAAACATAACATGTCTCAAACATATGTTTACATCCATTGGCTTGTACATAAGGATCGGGAATAGGACCGAGAGGATATACTTAAAAAATAAAGAGTAGCATGCAAATAAACTTTACAGAAAAAAAAAGGAATCAAGGATATACCCCAAAAAAGGGTATGATGCGCGTATCTAGTCTTCAGTCTTCTAAATCGCATCTTCTTGAGCTTCATTCAACTGTACCTTAACTAATTTAACTTTACGAATGCGAAGCTTCTCGACCTCCATTTCCAAAACCCACTAGTAAAGATAGGACCTCGATCACTTACTATGTTAGAGGGTATCCAATGCAGTCGAACTATCTTTCCAAGATAAACAGATGTTAAACATGATACCAACTGTATATACTAAGATGATTATAGGTCTCTCCTCTACTTAGATTATCCATCATGTCACAAATCTGAGGGTCGATATCTCTCACGCAAACCATCCTAGTCAAACTTGATATCCCTCAAGTACAAGCCCTAAAGGCCTAAACCAATATCAGACAAGCACCCAAGGAATACCTCCTCCGAATTTGGATGATTTATGCGAGATGATACTAGCAAAACAACCAAACAATTGAGCACTTAACCGACTCTGGCTATCCTCACCAATCTTGCTCCGAAACTATCGTTGATCGTATAACAGGATTTGCATCGTCAACTAGATATATGCGGAGGTCTATCTCGAGTTTTAGGGGGAAAATCCCTAGCCTAATCAAAAACATCTACGTACTCATGGATTACTCCAATGGATCGAAAATCATCGATAAATACTTTAAGTGATTCTGGGTAGCTAAGACAAACAGATCCCTTAGGATCGCATGAAATCTAGAGGGTGCTCCCGAGGCAAGTCGAAAGTCTAACTACCCTCCTTTCACAATTACTAGCTAACCAATCCATGCCTAGAATCAACCCATAGCCCATGAAACCCGAAAACATAAGTATTACACTTAGACTCAATACCTAATATAGCTATTCTCAAATCCTTACAAACCAAAGATAAATGAGCCGAACCACAAGTTGGATTTGAGACAATAATGGTATCTTCAACTACACAAGTACTAAGGTGCAGAGACTCAACTATGGAAGCAGATATAAACGATTGTGAAGCGCTAAAACCAAAAAGAGTACTAACAGGATGATGAAAAAGGAAAAACTAAACTCTTTCAACACAAACCTTACTACCTCTCTCTCAGGTATGCTGGCGGTGAGAGCATGCATTTGCCCTCTTGAAAATCGTGTCATTTGTTCTTGCCCTTGTCCTTAATTATACGCCCCATTATACCATAATAAAGATACTTCCTCTTGTCTTGTGATTCTTCCACTTACACCTCTTTCTTTTTACCTCCTTTGTGAACCAAGTCCATATCCATGAGTTCCTCATCCTTGGGCTGTGCTCCTTAGCAAAACTCCCTCAGTCTCATCTTTACTATCCTTGTGTAACACGTTGACAAATCTTTCGAAAGCTGCCTCCATCACACGAAGAATCCTACAAAGCTCGAAAGAAAATTAGCCGCAGGTGAAACTACTGCGGCTATAGATGGAAGTTGGGCACTTATTTGCCCTTTGACAAGTGTCTTAGTCTCGTCGAGCCTACGGAACCATGCCGCGATGTGGTTACCTCCCAGAAATCCAGGAGCCCCGGAGACTCGGGAAAGAAGGAAACAAGGATTCAAACAGAGGATCTAAAGATAGTGCGTATGGCTTTGCGGAATATGCCTTTAAAACAAAACTTTTCTTTTGAAAATGCTTATTTTAAAACCGTTTTGAAAATAATTTTTCAAATCTTTTATCTGATCCGGTAACCTTCAGCTCTGATACCAAGTGAAACACCCCACCTCTGTTAAGGTCACTCACAAAGGGGATGCCTTAACTTCGGTGGAGCATTATAGGTAAAAGATGCAGATAAATTACAAGACATACAAATAAAAGTAGCAGAAAATAAAGTCATTTTATAAACAACTTAATTCAGTCAAGCTTTTACAACAATTGGCTCAATTATACTTAAAAGTAATACATAGAAATTTTGTCTTGATTCGAAAACTTACAAGTATAAAAGAAGCATAAAAATAACAATGGTATTACCCAATGAAGCATGAACCAGCCATAGCAGTGGAAGAGAGAGTCCAGAATAATACATCGACTATTTTCGAGCTTGGAAGGAAAACAGAGCGAAGTGATAACATTTCCTCCTTGTGAACCGGGGGGAACGGAAGAAAAGGGGCGAAACAAAACTAGGTCAGACATGAGTCTGGTAGGTCCGGTGACTTTCAGCATATAAACAGGCAAAAGCATCATGACATGAATAAACTGAATATAAGACAATACCGTGATAACAGGGATAATAAGGTAACATAGGATAAGCATAAGGTATGATAAGGCAAGATAAACTGAATGCGCTTCTACTCTTTCTCTGCTTCGCTACTACTTTGTTATTATGATTTCTATATCTATCTCTGCACCATCTAATTAGTGTCCCAACTAGTAATCTGTATAAAACGATAAAGTGATCCCAATCCCCGTAATTGTGGTAGCCTTCAGGTGTACATCTATCGTGAGGATTCCACCTCAATCAGCCTAATTGCCATGAACATGTTAGATGTACCCTTACTACCCTATCGATTGGCTCCCTTACTTGTATTCATGTTCCATATGTCTGTGTCAATCGGCCCTCTCTTGCATGTAGATACCCTGTGTTGATCCCACCATAAGGTGTATCAATCCTTAAGATAGCGACCCGACATAATTCAAGATGCACAGTGTATATTTTTCCACTCCGGAGTACGTGCACGCCCGTAAACCGTCGGAATCCACACTGACGTACCCCCTGCCACTGTTTTGACCGCTTATAATCAGCCCAGTAATCGTGCCCCACCCTGCGTAGTTTCAGGGGTACCATGATACATCTATGTGGGTTACTTCTGAAATGGGTCCCCGTTACTAGGGTTTCCTGCTAGTTAAGTTTGTGGGCCTATATATACAAATATTACTCACCTACAAGAGATGTACTTAATCCTCCCACCTATTCTAGCATGTTTTCTTAACGGGT
This sequence comes from Allium sativum, assembly GCA_030737875.1. Classification (NCBI taxonomy): domain Eukaryota; kingdom Viridiplantae; phylum Streptophyta; class Magnoliopsida; order Asparagales; family Amaryllidaceae; genus Allium; species Allium sativum. The sequence goes on along the minus strand of CM060922.1, from coordinate 348,983,527 downwards.
AAGTTTGTGGGCCTATGTGTATTAATACTACCCACCTACACGAGATGCACTTAACCTTTCCATCGATTCAAGCATGTTTATTTAACGGTTAAGTTTGTGGGCCTATATTTACTAATATTACCCACCAACCCGGTATGTACTTAACCCTCCCGCACATTATGTCATATTGGTTAAGTGTTGTCCATTCATGTTAACTTAACCCACCCATTTATCATGTCATGTTGGTTAAGTGTTTCCTATTAACTTAACCCCGTTCGTTCATCAAGTTATATTGGTCAAGTGTTTCTTTTTACTTAACCCTACGTGTTCATCATTTTGTATTGGTTAAGTATCTTCAATCAATTCAAGTTAACTTAACCCACCTACTTGTCATATTACTTTGGTTAAGTGTTGCCTTCTTGTGTTAACTTAACCCTACCACAAATCAAGTTATATTGGTTAAGTATTGCCCTCTTGTTTTAACTTAACCTTTACCACAAATCAAGTTATACTGGTTAAGTGTTTCTTATTACTTAACCCTATCCATTCATCATGCTATGTTGGTTAAGTATTTCCTGTTGAATTAACCCTAGCCATTCATGTTATATTGGTTAAGTGTTCCTATGTACTTAACCCTAGTCTTTCATCTTGTTCATTAGCATTTATTGATTTATTAATGCACCAACCTCTCACATTAGATATGTGTTGTTGCGGTTACTGGATGTATCAGGCGGTTCCGGGCAGTTTTACACCATAACTCAATCTACCCTCGGGTTTTTCATGGGCATGATGCACTAACCCCTCACATTAGATAGGTGTTATTGTGGTTATTGGATGTGCTGGGCGGTTCCGGGCAGTTTTACACCACAACTCAGTCTAACCTCGGGTTAGGCATATTCATCTTTTCACACGCTTACATATTTACAGATTATATGTAAATTATTCACAATTGTTGTCAATTCCAGATTGTGCCATATTTTCCATAAATGTCCAAGTCTAGATTTATATGCTAATTATCCCAACCAGTCATATTCCAATTCTCAAGTTATGCCCAACAAAACTAATTGCAAGTTATGGCCCCCACGTTCAATTTCGAGTTATCACTCAAAATAGACTACACGTAATCTTCCCAAGTTTGCAATAACAGTCATTCCCCAATATTCCAATATACATTACGCTTTGCGTCTTAACCAATGGTTATGCCCAATCCAGATTAATATTCCAATTTACCGTTCATGCCAAATCTTGATTTAATATTTCCATTTACCCCAAGTTCGCAACAAAGACAATTATGCCCCAAATCATAAGTTACAAAATTATGTTCCACCCTTACCAAATAGATTATTCCCCATTACGCCCACATTCCAATCGCAAGTATATTAAGTTTCAGTCTTGATTCGAGGTTAATTTAGATTCATAAAATAAAGGGGACGAAAGAGGAACATAAACGAGAGAAGGTATAAAACAGGTATTAAAATGGTAAATCTGTCAAATATTTTGGACCTAAGAGGATTACAGATCTACTAGAGTTCGGGTATAACAAAGATAGATCTGAAACAAACTGACAGAAATAACCTCATAGACATATAGATCTGATATAAATATTATCATGAACCTAAAAAGTATTATATATCAGATGTCCAACAAAGCTAGGCATGATCGAATAATAATTTCCTAGGCATGTAAATCATTGATTCAATAGAAAGATAGGAACTAATCTAAAAGATTTGTATTATGGACTTAGATCCATTTCAGTACATGACAAAATCACTATTAGGTGTTCAAATCTGAAATTAACTTGAACTTACATATTTACCGTTCAATTTACGCCCCAAATCCCAAGTTATATGTACAATATACTTTATGCCTCAATTCTCAGGTCATATGTCCAATACTTTATGCCTCAAATCTCAAGTCATATGTCCAATACTTTATGCCTCAAATCTCAAGTCATATGTGCGATACACTTTATGGTTTGAATACAACATGTGTTATGTCCTCAAATCAGTTACAACTCAATTATGCCCAATTTTATTTCCAACATACATTCATCTCTTATGAGATCTTGCTCAGGATCGCAGTAGCCTGGCTATAAAACAAGAAGGGAGGAAGGAAAGAAGAGACAAAGAATGGACATAATATTATCAATGAGATAGACCCAAAGGATATAGAAAGACAGGCATAATCTCAGATCCAGATTTATTACAATGTCAGAATCACAATTAACTATTATTTCTGAAAGTAACATGAACTTACAAATTACATAATGGTCTTGAATTTTGGGATCTGTATTCTGAAACTGAATAGCTCTCCCTTGAAGTAGACTATTTGTTCTAATTTAGATTTGATTTGATTCTTAGAAATAGTTGTTGAAGTCGTTGAATTAGCCTTTGAATCTCTACAAGAATTCTAAACTTGATTTCTACGAAGGACTTGAGCAGCATAACCCCGCCTTAAATTTATTTTAATACGAATTAGGATAGAGTATAGGCATAATGAAGTTGTGTGGAGAGAAAGTGAGGTTTGAGGGTGTTTGAATAGCTTAGGAGCAACGAATCTGGTCAGAATGAGCGACTAAATGCAGAAACACGAATCTGTCCACGGATCTGGAAAAGGAGGGAGATCGACCCCATGGTCGACATGTTCTACCCAAGTCGACCCCCTAGTCGACCTGGGTCCTAGGCGGGAAATTTCCCGCCCAGCCCTGGTGTGTGATTTGTATTTCGAAACTTTAAATTTGAATTCAGGCTGGTTTTTATTTTAAATTCCTGAAACTTCTAAGTGCCATAACTTCTTCATACGGAGTTCGATTTACGAAAACTCAGACTCTATCTCAAGCAGAATTCCGAGACGAATGCAATGGGGTAATACATTTCCCTTAATTCTTCTTTTAAAAATTAAGTATACCTTGATTTGTTACTTTGACGTTCATAGAAAATATGGGGTGTTACAATAACGCAGTATATAAGTGATTTAAAATCTGAATATTTATATTCAAAAAACCTGGTTTCATCGTTATCTACTTTGTTTCGATTTCGCGATGATTTAATTTTACAGGGGAACTTTCTTGTTGTATTATCTATATATATGAACACACACACACATATATATACACACACACACACACACATATATATATATATATATATATATACGTGACAGGAGTGAAACTGTTTTTCAACTACATTCCAGAGTTATATAAACAACTTCTATGTTGAAGTTAGATCTTAAGTACCTTGAATTAAAGCTATTTATTTTCCTTGATTCAATCATCTATTTATAAAACAAAACATAGTATTGTTTCTATCTGTGTTCATTTACAGGTTGATTATGAAGCTCACGCTCAGATTTTTACATATATATATATATATCCCCTATTCTACATTTATATCATCTTTTTAGAAGAAAAAAACAGTTTCCCCACTTTAGTTATGCTCATAGTTTAGATGTTCATGAGGAGTATAACCAATGCGCGTAACATATAAGTAAACATTCATATGTATATATTTAGCCTTACCATATATGTTTATAACGGAGAGTTCACACATTAAAGCGAACTGTCTTAAGCTGGTTTGCCTCCTATCTTAGATTCTCGGTTTCAGGTTTTATTTTTATAATAGTAAGAAGAACTAAGCTTCCTGTTTTTAAGCATAAGATGGCTTAACCAATAGTCTGCAGATTAATATATATAAATGATATGCAAAGTAACCTGTATATAACAAGTATACCCATTCCAAACACTTGCATTATTCAAATATCATCAATTTGCTAAATCTATTCAAACATATATGCAGCCATAGATTCATGCAAATAAAAGCAAGGAAACAGAGGGTAAAAAAAAATGTTTACTTACCTGAATGCTTTCCAATTTCCAGCTAGGAAGAACTTAAATGTTTTGTGTAAACTTTAGTGGTTTGTTGTGAGAGAAGAATGCAGGTTCTAGTGTGTATTTATAGCCGAAACTCAAGTGTAAAAAATCATTTTCCTCACATGTCTCTATAGTAGCTTATACTTAGCCTCACCCCTCTTGTTTAGCTTCTATGACTTCTTTTCAAGAAAACCCACACATGAAGCAATGTATTGTTTAATAGGATATATTAGCCATTCTCCTTGTCTTATGTTCAAGTTTGTAGAAGCATGTCCCTTCACCCATGATTTCATTAAATGCTTTCGCATGACTCCGCCTTTTCTTAGCAATAAACAATGGTTTCAGTTGTAATTTTAAAATGGTTGATATTTTAGATATGGAGAATTCCATATTTGCAAGTTGTGTTGAGGTTTTAGGGAATGGATATAACCTATTGTTAGTCTTACTATTCACAGTTAAATCTAATATTGTTTGTTGACTTGGCCTCTTTTGTCTTGGTATGCATTTCAAGATATTTCCATTTGGTCAATTGACCAAACTTGTTGTCTGCATGTGCTTTGTGTGTATGTGCTATCCGAATTCTACCTGCACATGTACACTTACTTGTCTTTATTATGTTGCAAGGTCCTTATATTTTTAAGTGACAAAATGCCCCTTTTTCTTACAGGTAATTCATGTTACTTTTATAAGGCTTTAGTTTGCAAATTCTTACTTTTTTAAGTAGCATATTTTATTTTAATTTCTTCATTAAAATCAAATGTCAATGAATCGGAAAAAGTTGGGACATTACAGTCCACCCCCCTTAAAAGAATTTCGTCCTCGAAATTTAAGAGTCACACGTTGATTTTAGTTTTAACTAAAGTCAAATATATCCATAACTATCTTCTATACCTTCCGCATAGACTTCTTATTTAATTTAATTATCTTAAAATCCAAAATTCTGATTTTATTTCAAACTCAACTACTTAAATCATATGGGTCTATGTCCAACTAATAACTCAAGTCTGGTCTTTATTACCAGGAAATACCAACTCTTTTCATTGGATGTTTTCCTAAATTTAATTCAATGCTATTTAACTTATCCTGAGGACGACCCTGATTCATTTACTCCTTCCATTGGTTGTTGTAGTGGTCCTACTCATTTTCAACTATCTGGTTATAACAACTTGATAATCAGACTTAATCGGAAGATTTTAACGTTGACCTAAGTCGATAACTCTAGTTGTCTTTTACTAAGTATACAATTTATTTTTATAGTTTAAATTTTTAAAACACGCTCTCTCAATACTTATCCAAACTCAATCTAGGGTTTTACTAATCCTATCTTTACTGAGTTATGCCACAGGGCCAAGGTTACTACTCAACCAATAGCTATGATACCAACTGTAATGGCGCGATTTTTGATGCCTCGAAAGTCGTGTCATTATTGAAAGAATTTAGAAGATGAGATAGAAAAGATAGAACTAATAGAATAGAAGAATAAGAAAACATCAGAATCTCACAACAGAATTTCACAAATTACATAATATATTACACAACAAGGTCTGATACATCATAGTACATCATCATAATACATTACCATAGAACAATAGCATAATTATACATCATGACTAGGATAATACAGATATCTAAACTGGATACATAGATTTAGATATGCTACTAGACTGGTCTTGAACTTGAACTTCATAGGTTTCCACTTTCCTACCTGGACTACTTGTCTACTCATAATAATTATTATGAGTACCCAAGAGTTTAGGAAACACAGAAAATAAATTCTGGGTCAGTCAGGGGACAGGTGTGAGTAAACACAGTTAAATAGATTAGAAAACAGGGAATACGGTTCTTCACATTGGACAGATTCATTTAACTTTAGAAATCTTTAGACCAATCCATAACTAATATATGGATGATGACCCAATGTTCTTGATATCAAAACTTTTGATATTATGATAGTTTTTATCAAACAAATAATCATCTAGTGAAACGCTTGCATCTCACATTCACGTATATAGTATAAAATCTAAAACCGCAGAGTGCTTATTGGAGATTGGGTTCCAACAAACAAGGTAGGGGAGCACCTGCCGATTAGTGTACTCTAGAGACGATACACTGGGGTTCAACAAGAACGTCTTGCAACCCGGCCTCACATGACCGCCCACTCATTTAGCTTGAGTGTAACGAATATATTACCACCTCCATGGTTGGGATCAGCAACCACTACCAAATGCTGCAGCTGTGAAAAAGGGATGAGAAAACAAAAGGAATTTCTCTATATGGTGATAATACACCTTGCTTGGGTATGACCCAACTAGCCATGCCGTCGAGCCCCATTTTTTGTCATTTCCTAGATGTGAGGTTTGCAGTCACGTTTATCCTTCTGACAGATTATTTCTTCAATTACTTTGAATGCCACATCTTCATATCCATCAGAAACACTCATTAGATTACCCAAATATATTGCAGGATATAAGGCTAAGAGAAACGAATTTATCCGCCACCAACGTAATATACTTATGTAAAGTCGATGTGTAGAATCTAATTGATATACGTTGTCAGACACCAATCCATTCTGGCTTGTCCTGGGACTAAACAGGATGAAGGTACTATTTAAAAATAGTCCTTGCATATCTCCGTCTTCAATATTCTGGCACGCGTCACGTAATTCGAATCGAAGTGGAATATTTATTCCAGACTCTTCGAAACGATGTATAATGTCTTTGCAGTTGATAAATAATTATCAGCCTATCATGATTATAATACGGTTTACACATTCTTTAATTATGGATTTCAGTCAAATAAAATGGTGTATGTTTGCATTTGTCCACATCTGGATATTCTGATTATCGTTTATCATTATACAATTTAAGTGTGTGCATCGCACACGGTATTTTATTCAGTTTTGACCTCATGTAGAAATGAGCAATTTAAAGCGTTTGCGCCACACACGGTATTTTACTTCGTTAGACATCATGGTCCATACGATGTTTAACACTTCCGTTATTCCAATAAATTATTTTCTCATTTCTAACTAATCATAAATAAATTTAATTTATAATTTAATTTAATTATTTCTTTTATTATTTCCATTTTCAAACTCGTCGAACTTCTACAGTCGAGCTTCTGTCTTCGATCTTCTGCTACTGTCTTTCTTCCACTTACCTACGATATTTAAATAAAAATTCTATTTTTATTTATTTATTAATTCCTTCTCTATTTTTTATTTTTTATTTTTAAATTAGAACTGTTTTTAATTTAAAACTTCGTTCAGAATCTTCTTTGATGGTATATTTGCCAAAGTAGCAGTCTTTGCTAAAGTGCCACTTCAAATTGCCATGCCACGCACGTGAAAATTGCTTCAGCCCCCTGGTCCAGGCCAGTACCAAGATCCTAGCCAAAGTACCATTCATTTTGCAAAATACCACTCCATTTTAACAAATGCCAAGTTTGCCAAGTAACCAGTTTTAGCTGCCAAATCCCTTTGCCAAAGTGCCAAATGCAAACCCTCCAAACAACATGCTTTTTCGTCAAAATCCAATGCCGCTCACATGATTTCCCTTCCCTGCCGAAGTACCCTAAGTACCACTTTTCAACCTCCTGTACACACTCAACTGTGCACGTGCACCACCTCCCCCAGTCGTCGGACGACACCCTGACCGCCACCTGCAAGTCGCAATCACACCCACGATCACCACTGACTTGCTATCTCCACTTTAAATCCCCTTCTTCTCCAAATCAATCTTTTCACCATTAATTTGAAAACAAACCAACAACAGTCGACCTAAAAGTCGCACCTCCCTAGATCAACTCCGTTCATCCGAAGTGACAGCACCACCTCCAATGCCTCATCAACCTCGGCCGCACCTCCACCCTTGATTCTAGAACACTCGATCAAAAGAGGACCCCAAACATGACGTTTAAAAACACTACACCCAAACATAACTAAAAACCTAAATCTACCTCACCCCAATTCCTCCGACCGCCGGAAAACACCTAATTTCATCCGTATGATCGCCAGCACCCATAGAGGCTTCCCCCAAAACAGTTTTAAATTTCATTGACCAAGACTCACGAATTGAATTAATTAGCCCAAACCAGAAAATAAATAATAACGCAGTATATAAGTGATTTAAAATCTTAATACTTATTATTTAAAAACCTGGTTTCCACAATCGAACATCGTTATCTACTTTGTTTCGGTTTCGCGATGATTTAATTTTCCAGTGAAACTTTCTTGTTGTATTATCTATATATGAACATATATGTACTTGATAAGAGTGAAACTGTTTTTCAACTACATTCCAGACTTATATAAACAACTTCTATGTTGAAGCTAGATCTTAAATACCCTAGAATTAAAGCTATTTATTTCCCTTGATTCAATCATCTGTTTATAAAACAAAACAGAGTATTATTTCTATCCGTGTTCATTTACAGGATGATTATGAAGCTCACACTCAGGTTTTTACATACATACATATATATATATCCCCTATTCTACATTTATATCAGCTTTTTAGAAGGAAAAACAGTTCCCCACTTTAGTTGTGCTCATAGTTCAGATGTTCATGAGGAGTATAACCAATGCGCATAACATATAAGTCAACATTCATATGTATATATTTAGCCTTACCATATATGTTTATAACAGAAAGTTCACACACTAAAGTGAACTGTCTTAAGCCGGTTTGCATCCTATCTTAGATTCTCAGTTTCAGGTTTTATTTTTATTTTTATAATAGTAAGAAGAACTAAGCTTCATGTTTTTAAGTATAAGATGGCTTAACCAATAGTCTACAGATTAATATATACATGATATGCAATGTAACCTGTATATAACAAGTATACCCATTCCAAACACTTGCATTATTCAAAGATCATCAACTTGCTAAATCTATTCAAACATATATGCAACCATAGATTCATAAAAATAAAAGCATGGAAAGAGAGGGTAAAAGAAATGTTTACTCACCTAAATGCTTTCCAATTTCCAGCTAGAAAGAACTTAAATGTTTTGTGTAAACTTTAGTGGTTTGTTGTGAGAGAAGAATGCAGGTTCTAGTGTGTATTTATAGCCGAAACTCAAGTGTAAAAAATCATTTTCCTCACATGTCTCTACAGTAGCTTATACTTAGCCTCACCCCTCTTGTTTAGCTTCTATGACTTCTTTTCAAGAAAACCCACACATGAAGCAATGTATTGTTTAATAGGATATATTAGCCAATCTCCTTGTCTTATGTTCATGTTTCTAGAAGCATGTCCCTTCACCCATGATTTCATTAAATGCTTTCGCATGACTCCGCCTTTTCTTAGCAATAAACAATGGTTTCAGTTGTAATTTTAAAATGGTTGATATTTTAGATAGGGAGAATTCCATATTTGCAAGTTGTGTTGAGGTTTTAGGGAATGGATATAACCTATTGTTAGTCTTACTATTCACAGATAAATCTAATATTGTTTGTTGACTTGGCCTCTTTTGTCTTGGTATGCATTTCAAGATATTTCCATTTGGTCAATTGACTAAACTTGTTGTGTGCATGTGCTTTGTATGTATGTGCTATCCGAATTCTACCTGCACATGTACACTTACTTGTCTTTATTATGTTGCAAGGTCCTTATATTTTTAAAGTGACAAAATGCCCCTTTTTCTTACAAGTAATTCATGTTACTTTTATAAGGCTTTAGTTTGCAAATTCTTACTTTGTTAAGTAGCATATTTTATTTTAATTTCTTCATTAAAATCAAATGTCAACGAATCGGAAAAAGTCGGGACATTACAGTCCACCCCCCTTAAAAGAATTTCGTCCTCGAAATTTAAGAGTCACGCGTTGATTTTAGTTTTAACTAAAGTCAAATATATCCATAACTATCTTCTATACCTTCCGGATAGACTTCTTATTTAATTTAGTTATCTTAAAATCCAAAATTCTGATTTTATTTCAAATTCAGCTACTTAAATCATATGGGTCTATGTCCAACTAATAACTCAAGTCTGGTCTTTATTACCAGGAAATACCAACTCTTTTCATTGGATGTTTTCCTAAATTTAATTCAATGCTATTTAACTTATCCTGAGGACGACCCTGATTCATTTACTCCTTCCATTGGTTGTTGTAGTGGTCCTACTCATTTTCAACTATCTGGTTATAACAACTTGATAATCAGACTTAATCGGAAGATTTTAACGTTGACCTAAGTCGATAACTCTAGTTGTCTTTTACTAAGTATACAATTTATTTTTATAGTTTAAATTTTTAAAACACGCTCTCTCAATACTTATCCAAACTCAATCTAGGGTTTTACTAATCCTATCTCTACTGAGTTATGCCACAGAGCCAAGGTTACTACTCAACCAATAGCTCTGATACCAACTGTAACGGTGCGATTTTCGATGCCTCGAAAATCATGTCACTATTGAAAGAATTTAGAAGATGAGATAGAAAAGATAGAACTAATAGAATAGAAGAATAAGAAAAACATCAGAATCTCATAGAGGAATTTTACAAAATACATAATATAATACATAACAAGGTTTGATACATCATAGTACATCATCATAATACATTACCATTAGGGCTGTCAATTTCATACACGACCCGTGACCCAACCCGAAACCTGCACGGAAATTAGCAGGTTAACCCGACCCGTTTAGTTAGTGGGTCATTTTCGGGTCAACCCGAATTTGACCCGTTTATAAACAGGTGGGTTTAGGGTTGACCCGCTAACCCGATTTTGACCCGCCAAACCTGATTATACATTGTATCTCTTCATACTGTTACTCTTTTATGTATACTGTTAGTGTTAATCTTTTATGTATGCAGTAATTAGTATGCTCGTGTCTGTAAACTGTTATATTTTACTAAATATTCCTGTATATTGTTAGTTATATTTTACTTATAACAACTATATCTCTTCCATACTGGTAGTCTTTAATTCATGCAGTATGGGAATATATACTTATGTATAGAAAATGATTTTTGAATATGGTGATTTCATGCTTTATATATGTATTGTCTGTTTGATTTTTGAATATGGCGATTTCATGCTTTATATATGTGTTGTCTGTTGGTGACTTTGCAACTTGTTGCATGTTGGTGATTATATAATAGTGTGCATGTTGGTGATTTGGCTCTTTTGTTGCTTATATTAGTAGGCAATATCTATCAACGGGTCAAACGGGTAAACCCAACCCAACAAGACCCAACACGACCCATTTAGTTAAACGGGTTACGCGGGTCGGGTTGGGTCAACCCGTTTATAAATGGGTCGGGTTAGGATTGGGCAAATATGACCCGTTTAATAAACGGGTTGACCCGACCCGTTTATAAATCAACCCGAACCCGACTTGTCCCGACCCGAACCCGACCCGACACGACCCATTGACAGCCCTAATTACCATATTACAACAACATAATTACACATCATGACTAGGATAATACAAATAACTAAACTGGATACGTAGATATAGATATGCTACTAGACTGGTCTTGAACTTGAACTTCATAGGTTTCCACTTGCCTACCTGGACTACTTGTCTACTCATAATAATTATTATGAGTACCTAAGAGTTTAGGAAACATAGAAAATAAACTCTGGGTCAGTCATGGGACTGGTGTGAGTAAACACATTTAAATAGATTAGAAAACAGGGAATAAGGTTCTTCATATTGGACAGATTCATTTAACTTTAGAAATATTTAAACCAATCTATAACTAATATATAGATGATGACCCAATTTTCTTGATATCAAAACTTTTGATATTATGATAGTTTTTATCAAATAAATAATCATCTAGTGAAACGCTTGCATCTCACGTTCACGTATATAGTATAAAATCTAAAATCGCAGAGCGCTTAGTGGACTTTTCTTCAACAACATATAGATATATATAAGAGATCTAACCTCTTCTTCATCAAGACCCGCTATGCGTTCCCTGTTATTTTCAAATCTGATACATAGAACTATATCACGACAGTAAATAAAAATTGGGTTTAGAAAATACAGTGCTTATAAATTAATACCTAAACATGTTCTATCACTATCATTCACCTATGTCGTTGTTACAAGTAAACTATATGCTTTTACTGTCAGATAATTAATTAGTTATGTGTATCTATCTTTCTTTTCCCTGTATCTACTGTTTTTAGTTTATTTCCAGTCTTTCCTATATGCATGTATGATTTGACTCTATTCTCCTTCCTCTATTTTTCCTTTTTTATGCTAAGCCTAGGCCTTTGGAAGCCTAGGCCATGTCTGATTTAAGTTTGCGTATAATTAAAATTAGGATAATAAGAAATGACATGAAAAGAGGAATTCGGGGCATATTGTTAATTTAGGGACTGTTTGACCGTAAGTTGGGAAAGGGGATAATATGCATATGCTTGGACTTGCTATAAACTGGGAATGTAATAAAAAAGGAAAATATGCATAAACTTGTACATGCTGTAATTTGGGGACATAATTGAATGGAATAGTATGCATATGTTTAAACATGTTAGATTTGAATTAATACAGACATTAAGTAAAAAGTACATGTTAAAATTATGTAAGTACCAGACGTAGGTTAGGTAACTATACATACATCTGGGAAGGTGTCTTGGGGAAGGGTTGTACACATATAAGAACATGTAATATTACAACCGCGCTTATTAGTAAACCTAAACCTTCCATGTTAAACCAGAATATTAATAAGCTAAAAGGTCCCCCGTTCTGCTGTTCTATCGGGTTTTGGGGACTCTTAAACCCTAGTTGCTTGGGATTACAAGCCTATGTGGTTTGGCTTTTGTCAATCTTGTTATGTGGGACCTATATCAGTCAGTATCCCTATTGGTATTTTGTTAGAGGGCTTTACACTAGGTAGGGCCAGGGCACGCTTTACTGAACTGGATAGTAAGAGGTTCAAAATAGGGAAGGTGGGTATGTGGGCATTCCGGTAGAGTCATGAGCATGCATGAGTCCGATCAGAGAAACTAAGCCACTGTAAAACCAGTAAGTAGATCTATGTTATATAGGTTGCTAGGTTAGGGGGTGGTAACCCCTACTGTTGGGGCTGACACAAGGTATTTACCTAGTAGAGAGCTGATCACATAGGTAGTAATTACAGTACACCTAATCCTGCTATCATGTAATTAGGGTAACACCTAATCCTGCTATGTAATTGAAGTACACCTAATCCTACTGTTTAATCCCTTTGTTTCTGTTAAGTAATTAGGTTAATGACTAAATCCTGTTATGCTAGTATTGGTACAGAAAAAACCTGTTTTAGGGATATAAATGCGATGCATTACTTGATCAATGTTTATTCCTGCCATTCCTGTTTATCTCGCTGTTCTGTTTATCTTGGTTACCTGTTTCCTTATATGAAACCGTACTTTCTCATTCCATCTTGATTACCTGTCTTGGTATCTCTATTTTATGCATATTTGAAAATCACTGGACATTGCCATACTTTATGTCCGACCCTTTTGTTTTTGCTTCTTTCTTCCTTTTGCCCCAGATCCTTAGAGTGGTAGCACTCCTCTGTGATAAGGACTTTCTCTTTCACCTTCGATCTTGACTTTCTGAGGTGTACTGCTTTGACTTATTTTCTTCTCTGTTACGGCTTGTTATGATGGGTATGATTTTATATTATTGCACTTTGTTATTTTGCATTATGAGGCAGATTTAGGAAACTTGGTTTTTGATGTAACTTATTTGATGATGTAACTTATTTTGAGACTGTTTTATTTTAATAATAAACACTACAACAAAATGACCCTATTACAACGGTGGAACACCGTTGTAATATACATTTTACAACGGTGGGCAAACCGTCGTGTATGAAGAAGTTGTAATAGCCTAATATCTTTTACAACTTTTCTGCACTGTTGCAACACCGTTGTAATACGTATATTTTACAACTTTTTTCCACCGTTGTAATAAGTTTATTACAACAGTTATGCACCGTTGTTGTTTTAATTTTTACAACTAATTATAACCGTTGTGATATATTTTATTACAATTTTTATATTTTATAATTGTAATATATCCACAAATTATATACATATTACTAATAAAAGAATTCATTGCAGAACATATTATCTACAAAACTAAAGATATCAAACAAACTAAAAACATGAACCAAAACAATATATTATTAATTTCAAACTCATCATTTTTTTTACATAATACACTGACAAAACTGAAGATACAAAGACTTTATAACAGTTCTAACTTTCTTATGCTCCTGTTAATCTGCTTGTGCTCCTTTTTCTCCTTAATATCCATTCCTAAGAAAGAAATTATCAAACTGTTAGTGCTGCAATATAGATTTATGCATGTAACGAAAATTGGAAAAATGTGAGTGCACAAAATAAACAGCTAATACAATGCATTCAAACCATTATATACGTAAATAACCTGACCATTATATACAATGCATGTAACGTTGGATGATTCATTTTGTTACAGCAAGTGTATCAACCAAAGTTTGAAGATTGATGACTCAATTTATTTGAGAAGAGACTAATAACAATTTAAGAAACTTATTACTAGAAAAAATTGAGAAAAAACAAATTTCCCAGCAACCAATGACGGTGGACATTTTTTACTCTATCTAAACATTGCCTAATGGAGAAATAAACAACAAAAAGTGGCCAATATAACAGAGAACAAACTTTGATTTTGATTTTGATTTGCAAAAATATTTACACAAAATGAGCATCATTTTAACGGACTAAAGAAAAAATTTAAGGATTGCAGGAACCATATTACTGGATTGAAATATCAAGAAACTAACATTGGTTATCTTGCTTGCTTGAGTAAGTGGATGAGTTGGAGATCTGATTAAGAAAAACAACCATTGATCGAAGTGTGCAGGAACATATTAACAAGCACATCCATCGCTATCCAATGAATGAAATCCCATGTTATTATTGGCAGATAAACTCAAAATCCTATTCATTAAAAATATCAAAGAAGCAATAAATTTTTGTGTTATGATTGACTATATATCATAGTTCACATGTATACCAGAAGGAACAAATATCATGACATGATGGGTGATATCTCAATAAATAATTTTTATTAGACCTCAAAGGTGAACAATACATCTTCTCTTGGCTATTTTAATTAACCCGAAATTATGCCAAAGCATCTTGAACTAGATGCCGACAATAAAAAAGATCAAGGATATGAAGAAACAAGAAGGCATTTGCTGGAAATCGAAAACGATCAAGGCTATTTTAATTAACCCGAAATTATGCCAAACCAGTAAACAAGAATTCATACCACTATCAGTCTACCTTGAGTACAGGCGGCATCGCTGGAAATCGGAAGTAGGAGATTGCTGGGATGCTCGATTGCTGGGAATAAATAAACGGGTCCTTCCTCGTTGGATGCTCGATTGCTGGGAGCTCGGAACTCGGAGATGCTGGAAATCGAAGGAGGATGAAGATGCTGGAAATCGGAACTCGGAGATGCTGGAAATCGGAAGTCGCCATTTTTTTTCTTTTGGAACTAGGGTTTTTTTTTCCAAGCGAATTGGAATGCAAAAGGTATAGGCGGCGGCTCCTTGTTGAGTGAGTCTTGCGTGTTAGGGTTTGGTAAATCAAATGAGGGTTGCACGTTAATAATGGGCTGGATCCTGAAATTGGGCTAAAATTAAGTTTAAAATTTTAGTATAGTTATCCTTGGTCTGATTTGCGAGTCATTGGTTAGTTACAGTGTAATTCAAATGCTCAATTTTGCCAAGTTTTCTCTTAAGTTCATTATAAAAAAAAATCAAAGTTTTTAAAATTAACTATTATTATTTAGAATTAATAAGTAAAAACTTATATATTAAATATAATGTGGATTCTTGATAATTATCTTTTACTAAATATTACTTACTAATAATATCTATTATTGCCTTGCCAAAAAAATTATTATTATTATTAATTATTACTCATTTCTTCTTAGTTATAATTGAATAATAATGATTAAAAGTTAATTATTATGTATATATGTTACTAGTTGACTATTAAATACGTAACAGCGATTATAAAAGCTTATGTTACTAATTATTAATTAATAAGTAGTTAACATACATTAACTATTAAAAATAAATTACTATTTATTAACTATTTAATAATAATTGATAAATATTATTGATTCCCAAAGTTTATTATTAATTATTATTATTAAATATTAATATAATAGTTATTAAATATAGGTATTATAAACATGAAGTTTGTAATATGCATCTATTACAACTAATAAAATGAAAAGTTGTGATATATATGTTTATTACAACTTTAGGGAACTGACAGTTGTAAAAAACCATTTATTACAACGGTGTTTTTACCACCGTTGTAAAAAACCATTTATTACAACGGTGCTTTTACCACCGTTGTAAAATTAAAGTTGTAATATGGTGTTTTTGTTGTAGTGAAAGTTGAAATTTTCGCTGCTTATTGTATATCTCTCTTGTGAATTTCTATATTATTTACCCATTGCGCTTCACGAAACTTAATGCATTATCTTATGAGTGACATTAATGGACATGGGGTGTCACATTTGGCATTAGAGCTGAAGGTTACAAGATTAGAGAAAAAGTTTCGAAAAATTATTTTCAAAAGCAAAGTATTTTCGAACAAAAACAGCTTTTAAAAACACATCCCCTCAAGCCATATTCAGTATTCTCTCAAACTCTTGTTGAATATTTTGTTTCTTCTCTTTCCACCTTGTCTGGGGCACCCAATCTTCCCGAGGGAATTCCGCTACTGACAAGGTTCTGTACGTATCTTGAGGCTATGTCACATGTCGGAGGACAAGGAGATTCCCCACCCCCAGCTGCAGCCAGAGTAGATCTACCTCCACGAGTAGTTAATTTCTCTAAGCTATATAAAGGCTTTTGCAATATGGGAGGAAAACCATTCCATGGTATCGAGAGCTTTGTTGTAGCATAGAATTGGCTAAGAGTAATAGAGAACGTGTTCGATCTTTTTAAGCATGATGATAGAAGAAAGACATAGTTGGTCTCATGGAATCTGAAGGATGAAGCTTCCTACTAGTGGGAAGTAATGCAGGCAGGGAAATCAGTAGCTACTTGGGATGATTTCAGACAGAGATTTGAGATGAAGTTTTTATCTCAGGTAGAAGAAGGATTATAGATGGAGAGATTCTTGACTTTAAAACAAGGGGACATGTCCATTAAGGATTATATGAATAAATTCAATCAACTGGCGAGATTTGGTCCTCGACTTAGTGAATACGCCCCCATAGGAAGGCTCTTAGGTTTGCGAGAGGGTTGAATCAAGCTCTCCAGGGACTTGCATTATCTCATATACCAATGTGGGCGACGCTGGTTGACATGGATCTAATGCACGAAGATGGAAAGGATGAGAAGAAAGGCAGTAAGACTGAGAAGACACAAGCTAAGGGCGAGAAATAGAAATGGTGGCCCAAGAAAGGAAAGAAAAAGAAAGGAGGGAAGAGTGACAAGGCTCATATCAAGAAAGATATCAAGTGTCATGGTTGCGGAGCATGGGTCATTTTGTGAAAGACTACAGAAAGGCAAAAAAACGTACTTTAATTGTGGTTAAGTGGGACACTTTACTAAGAAGTGCCCTAACAAGCAAGGACAAGGGGTAGGATCTTCTGGATAAAGTACATGCTCTTGAAGCTAGTGAACCAAATCGAGGTAGGAAAGTCACGGTTGAAGGTTTGATTTCCCTTTTTGACTATCCTTTTAGAACCCTGTTTGATTCTGACACTTCACATTCATTTATATTTAGTTCTTTAATATATAGTTTGCACCTTAATACTAGTATAGTCTATGATCCTGTAGGGGTCTCAAACCCCATAGGGGGTACGGCTCATTTATCCATGACATGTAGGGGTTTGAAAATTTCTCTTTTGGGCGGCGAATTTGAATGTGACTCATACGTGCTGGGCTTTATAGGTTGTGGTTTGATTCTAGGAATGGACTGGCTAGCCATGTATGATGACATCCTTCATTGTGAAAAGAGAGTGGTTAGACTTCGTACTTTTCATAGTAGGACTCTCAGAATTTCATCCGACCCACGGGGTTCGGTGATGCTCAGTTTCCTAGAATCTTTTGATACTTCCGTTGATGATTTGCGATATGTACCCATAGTCAGAGATTATCCAGACGTCTTTGACGAAGTTAAAGGACTACCTCCAAGGCGTGAGATAGACTTCAAGATTTATTTGGTAGAGAATGCAAAGCCAATTACTCTACCGGTGCACAATATGGTTCTTATAGAGAGAAGGGAGCTCAACAAGCAAGTAGAGGAGCTATTCGAGAAAGGTTTTATTAGACGAAGCATATCAGAGTGGGGATCTCTAGTCGTCTTTACAACTAAGGCAGATGGCTCACTTCATCTATGGGTGGATTATAGGGAGCTGAATAAGCTCACCAAGAAGAATAGGCACTCGCTTCTGAGGATTGACGACTTGTTTGATCAGCTAGTATGCGCATTAGTTTTCTCACATATGGATTTGACCACTGTATTTCATCAGTTGAGGGTGGCAGAGGACAACATTAATAAGACTGCATTCAAAACTCCAAATGATTTCTTTGAGTGGCTGGTTATGCCTTTTGGGCTAACCAATGCACCCACATATTTTTTGGACTTGATGAGTAGGGTATTTAGGGAGTTCCTAAACAAGTTTGTGGTGGTCTTTGTGGATGGCATTCTGATCTTCTCAAAGAGTGAGGAGGAGCATGCCAAACACTTAGGAGAGGTTCTATGTACTCTTAAATCGCATCAACTCAAGGCAAAGTTTTCTAATTGTCACTTTTGTGGAAAGGAAGTAAGGTTCCTAGGGCATGTGGTCTCCAAGGACGGGATAGCAGTCGACCCCGCTAAATTTGTCGCAGTTCAAGATTGGAGGACTCCAAAGAATGCGATGGAGGTGAGAAGTTTTCTACGGTTAGCGGGTTATTATAGAAAGTTTATCAAGGACTTTGCGAGGGTATCAACCTTACTCACCCGATTGACGAAGAAGAACTTGGATTTTTCGTGGATCATTGATTGCGAGGATGCCTTTCATAGATTTAAATGGGATTTGACAACAGCCCCAGCTCTGACTCTCCCTGATGGATGTAGATGTTCATAGTTTACACAGATGCTTATAGCACAGGGATTGGTGCCGTTTTGATACAAAAGGGAAGGGCAGTATGCTATGGTAGCAGACAATTTAGAGTTCATGAGAAGAACCACCCTACCAATTATCTAGAGTTGGCTGCATTAGTGTTCGTATAGAAGTCTTGGCGACATTATCTATTGGAGAATGATTTGAGCTATACACGGATCATAAGTCGCTCAAATACTTGTTCTCACAAAAGGATCTCAACCTAAGGCAGCAACCGTGGATGGAGTTCCTAGCATCCTTGACTTTGGGATAGCTTATATGCCATGCAAGGGTAATGTGGTAGTGAATGCATTGAGTAGGCAGATGATAACTTTGAGTCCTCTACTCGTAGAAAGACGGAGCTTGCAGTTTATATCGCCCTTCGACTTAAGCCATCTATGGATTTCACATTGAGATTATTAGCATTGCTGGAGGTGCGACCTACTCTATTGGATGTATTAGATCCATATAACAAGAGGACCCGCGGATATAAGACATCTTGGACAGGCTTGGTAGAGGAGAGACTTCTAGTCACCTAGCTAGATACACTGTGGACAAGAAAGCATGGCTAAGATGAGATGGAAGGCTATGTGTACCTAGAAATGGGGAATTGCTAAAGGCAATGCTTGAGGAAGCTCATCATTCTCGGATGACTATCCATCCGGGCGGCGACAAGATGTATCGAGACATGAATAGAGTTTTCTTTTGTACTAGCACGAAAAAGGAATTGGCAGCATTTGTAGCACGATGTTTAACTTGCCAATAAGTAAAGGATGAACAAAGGAAACCTAACGGATTGCTTCAACCCTTAGATGTCTCACAATGGAAGTGAGAGAGCGTCTCTATGTATTTCATCGATGGAACTCCTCAATCAAGGAAAGGCAATACGAGCATTTGGGTGATAGTAGATAGACTTACGAAGAGCGCTCACTTTATTCTTGTCAAGAGTAAGAGGATGACAACATGGCTAGCATCGGTATATCTCCAAGAGATAGTCCGACTTCATAGGGTACCTTCCAGTATAGTAAGCGATCATGACCCTATCTTCACTAATGAGTTTTGGAAGAGCTTATAAGAGGCGTTAGGTACATTACTACATTTGAGCACGACATACCACTCTTAGACCGATGGACAGACTGAGAGAGTGAATAGAGTTCTTGAGGATCTTCGGAGACTATGTATCCAAGATTTCAGAGGGACTTGGGAGGAGCATCCCCCATTGGTTGAGTTCGCCTTGGGAGGAGCATCCCCCATTGGTTGAATTTGCCTACAAGAACAGTTATCAATCGAGCATAGGCATGGTACCCTTAGAAGCGTTATATGAACTACCTTGTAGATCGTCTAATTATTGGTGGAAGTCTACGGACAGACTTCAACTTGGACCTGGGATGATTCGAGAGACTTATGAGAAGATTGATCTTATCCGCTGAAGAATGAAAGCAGCCCAGGACAGATGGTAAAGTATCACCACTGAGGAATGTTGTTCTCTTTGGCTCAGTAGGGAAGTTAGCGCCGAGATTTGTAGGACCATTCCCTATAGTGGAGAGGGTAGGTCGGATGGCCTATAGGATTAGACTACCGGACATACTGGCAGGTGTACATGATGTGTTTCAAGTTTCCCATCTGAGGAAATGTTTACATGACGCAGCATAGATAGTGGAGCTGAACACACTTGAGGACATGGAAGTTGAGAAGGAAGCATCGGTGAGAAGAGTTCCTACTCATATTCTTGAATCAGAGATCAAGAAGCTACGCAACAAAGAAATCAGATTGGTAAAGGTACAGTGTGGAGAAGACGGTGAAGATGCAACGTGGTAACTCGAAGATAGTATTCGCGCTTCTTGCTTTTTCTTTCTGAAAGTACGTTCTTCGCTTCTTTTCCAAGCTTTTACTTTGCATTTGCTTCTATATTCAAGCACGTTTATCCTATCGTCCAAACCTTCGATCCTTTGGTAGAATCCACTGCTTGGAAACATGTGTTTGAGACATGTTATGATTGATGGTTGCAACTAGATGCAAGTGTTTTCTAGTGGTTTCTCGTGAATGCATATACACACATTAGGCACTAGATTGGCTCATCCACTTACATATTGCATATGGATGCGTGTGCATTTTAATTTTCTATGGATAGAAATGAGTGAACCATCATATGGATGTTACATTTTGGTAATGATTGTGCACACATATAGAGTTTATATTTTATACTAGGATCATTAGCATACATCTTGAATTCCTGGCACAAACATATATTGCATTAAGGAGGTCAACAGAATCAGTCGACCGCCTGATTTTCACATTAATATTAGGACATATACACACAACACCTTTGCATATGATCATACAAGCATTAGAAATCCTTAAGGACGATGGATGATGGATAAGTTGATGGTTGTACGTAGTTGTTAGCATAATAACATTCTTCTTAACTAAGAGATTTCGGGGACGAAATCCTTTAAGTAGGGGAGAGCGTAAAACCCAAAAATTTAATATACTATACATGTACTGTAAAGATAACAAATTGGGAATTACTTAATTAATATTCAGAATTTAATAAATCTGGCTTTACCATTGCGTTTGTCTCGGAATTCTGGTTCAGATAGACCCTGAAATTACGTGAAACGGATAATGTATAAAGAAGTTATAAGCATTAGAAGTTTATATACATATAAGGGGTTATATATAAATATAACTCGAATTAATTCAAATCAGAAAACTATGCGCAACACCATACCATTAGGGGATGACCCACAACGGACCTGGGACAACTCAAGTCAAGTTAGGTCGACTTAGGGGTCGACTTAGGGGGTCGATGGGTTGACCCAACTAGATCTCAGGCAAATACCGAACTCTGTATTTTGACTGCTTTTGTCGCTAGGTTCATCGCTGACTCAGCGTTACGTGTATGGTCTAGATTAAAAACCTAATATTTAAAGATTAAGATTAGCTACGTAAATCTATAAATAGGCGTCTCTCTCCCATTTCAGTATACACAGTTATTCTTCATATTCTTCTACATGTATCTATTATGAATACACACACACACATATATATGTGTGTGTGTGTATAATGGGGAGATGCTGCTGAAGCCTAGATCTACAAAGATAATTCAAAATATAAGATCTGCATACAACAAAAAAAGAGATAGAAGTGGAACAACGGCATATATATATAAGAGATCTAATCTCTTCTTCACCAAGACCCACTTTCACATCTGATACCTAGAACTATATCATGACAGTAAAAAAAATTGCATTTAGAAAATACAGTGCTTATAAGTTAATCCTATACCCGTTCTATCAGTGTTATTCACCTATGTCGTTGTTATAAGTAAAAAATATATGCTTTTACTATTAGATAATTAATTAGTTATATGTATTTATCTTCCTTTTCCCTATTTTTACCGTTTTTATTTTATTTCCAGTTTTACCTATATACCTATGTGATTTGATTATATTCGCCTTCCTCTCTTTTCCCTTTTTGTTTACGCTATGCCTAGGCCTTTGGAAGCATAGGCCATGTTTGATTTAAGTTTGCATATAATTAAATTTGGGATAATAAGAAATGACATGAAAAGAGGAATTTGGGGCATATTGTTAATTTAAGGACCGTTTGACTTTAATTTGCGAAAGGGGATAATATGCATATTCTTGGACTTGCTGTAAATTGGGAATGTAATAAAAAAGGGTAATATGCATAAACTTGTACATGTTGTAATTTGAGGACATAATTGAATGGAATAGTATGCATATGTATAAACATGTTATATTTGACTTTATATAAACATTAAGTAAAAAAGGGCATGTCAAAATTATGTATGTTTCGAATGTAGGTTAGGTAATTATAAATACATCTGGGCAAGTGTTTTGGGGAAGGGTTGTACACACATAAGAACATGTAATATTACAACAACGATATTAGTAAACGTAAACCTGCTAGGTTATACCTGATTATTAATAGGCTAAGAGGTCCCTCATTCTGCTGTTGTATCGGGTTTTGGGGACTCTTAAATCCTAGTTACTTGGGGGCACAAACCCAGGAGCTTTGGCTTGTGTCAATCTTGTTGTGTGGGGCCCATATCAATCAATATCCTTGTTGGTATTTTGTTAGAGGGCCTCGCACTCGGTAAGGGCCATGACATACTTTACTGAACTGGATAGTAAGAGGTTCTGTAACACCCCGTATTTTATGTGATCGTATAAGAAATAAATCAGAGAATAATTAGATTATAAAATAAGAATCAGGGGAAACGGGTTGCGCTATTGCGTTCGTATCGAAATTCTGCTTGGAAACGAGTCCGAGTTTTCGAGAAACGGAGTACGTATGAGGGAGATATGGCCCTCCGAATTTTCAGAGAATTTCAGAATCGAAAACAGCTCAAAATTCGAATTCAAATTCGAATTCAAAATCCCGGAACAGGCTGGGCGAAAAAATTCTCGTCCATGGACCAGGTCGACCTGAGGGTCGACCATAGTGTTGACCTCCTAGGGCCAGGTCGACCATAGTGTCGACCTGGGGGTCGACCTGCTCCCGAAACCCATTTTTTTTTAACCTGGTTCATTCTGATGTATCCGGTCTCCTTTCTGTTTAGATTCATCTGCCTAATCCTATATAAACTCAACCCTAGCCTCATTCTCTCCACACCATTTCATTCTGTCTATATTCTGCCTCTGTTCTAATTAAAAATAAAAATGGCGTCGCTACCCTGCTGGAATCAAAACTTGGACTGATGAATCTTCTTCCAACCTGAATAGAATTAAAAGCTAAATCAAATTTGAAATCCAAGTTTAGAGCATCAACAACAATTCAGCCTTTCTGCATCAACACTAGTTTATTATCCTTTCTTAAAACCACGAAAGGCAAGTACAGTTATTTTCTGCTATAAACGTTAATTATGATTGTGACATGAATTGTAAATCTGAATTTGAGGTTATATCTGTTCTGTTCTGTTTAGATCTATCTTATTATGTATCTCTTTCTTCTTTCTGTTCTATAGCCAGGCTACCACGAGCCTGAGCCAAATCTCATAAGAGATTAACGCACAAACGCTAAAATGTTTGGGACAAATAATGAATGATGCATAATTGGACAAGACTGATTCGAGGACATGACATAAAATCTGAGGCATATAATTGGACATGTGGCATATTTAACATATGACTTGAGATTGGGGCATAAAATATATTGGACTTATGACTTGGATTACGGGCGTAGATTTAACCGTAAAAATGAAACTAATTTAGATACATAGTACATGTTGTAATCTAGATCTGTAGTTAATTTGAGAAATAAACATATGTTAGATCTAGATCTGTTCATACTAGGTATGATAATCTGTGATTTGGGAGAAGGGGAATTATTGGACAACTTGAAACTTGGGGGCATAATGCATGTCTTAAATCAAGGTCTGATGTAAGAGTTTAAAGATAATTTGCAACATGTTATGCATGAACGATAATGCATGTTTAGGACATACTACATGTTATAGTTTAAGAATCTAGATTTTTGGGACATATTCTTTTAAGTAAAATCTCATGACTTGAAAAAGAAATATGTGACTTAGGCGTAGAGACAGGATAACTATTAATGCGAATGCGCCTAAATAAGGGTTTTTGGATATCTGGCATCATGGGCTATAATTTGGCATAATTCATATTGTTTATCGTGATTTATGGAGAATATTTTGTACTGTGTAATGTTTAACTAAAAATTAGGAGCAAGATGTGGTATTATGAATTATGACCATGATTTGGCAAGTGAGTTTAGGCTAAATTTATGATTAGGCAAGATATGATATATATAATCTGCTAAATCTGTTATATTGCCTAATCCGCTAGTTCTGTTATATTGCCTAAACTGCTAATTAGATTGAATTGACTAAACTGCTAATTATGTTAAATTGCCTTATCTGCTAAATCTGCTAAATAGCCTAATCTGCAAGATCTGCTATATGTTTAATCTGTTAAATGACGTAATCTGTTGGAATTGAAATGATGAAAGTTTGAAGTATGTGAATCTGTAGGCTTGACTTAAAATTGAGCAAAACTTGTTAATAGAACCTCGAATAATCTGCTGTAACTTGTACAGAAGTTTAATCTGTTAAATAAACAGAACTAGTCTGATATCTGAAAAATCTGTATTGGAATGAATTGGCTATGACACGAGGTTAGAGTCTGTTTGCGGTAGAAGCCTGCACGGAACCAACTGGCTAAACCAGCGACCGCAAACTGTCAGTCCAATGTGAGAGGTCGTAGGCATACTAAAATATGATTAGACACGAGGTTAGGTCTGGCTTGTGGCAGAAGTCTGCCTGGAACCGCCCGGCATATCCAGCGGCCACGAGCAACCGACCTAATGTGAGAGGTCTGTGCATTAATATTTAATTAATGCAAATCTGGGATAAATATGATGTCTAAAACGCATTGGGTGGATAAGGTTAAACCAATTGGACTAGTGAATTTAACAAACCCTTTTCGTGAATCAATAGGCCCAATTATAAAGTTAGACAAATCTGTAAATCTGTTAAATCCGTATATCTGATCCGTTAGTCTGAAAACTTGTCTGGTCTGTGAACTAGTTGATCTGAACTCTGTATGTTTGAACTTGTAAACAAGTTAATCTGAAATCTTTTAGTCTGAGGACACAAGGTTAGGAGGGAAATTACTTGTGTCATCTGTTGTTTGGGACCCATATTAGTCAGTAACCCTTTCTGGTATCAAACTTTGACCCAACAGTAGGTAGGGTCCGGGCACGCTTACTGAACTAATTATAAGTGGTTCATTCTGATAATGGCGAGGCGGTTTGATGGTGCATTCCAACCGGGTCCTGTGCGTGCATGGATCCCGGTCTGCCTCTGAGGATGTAAGACACCGTGACATCTGTAAATAGGCCTGTGCCAATTGGTTGTCACTTTAGGGAGTGATACACCCTATTGTGGAGCCGACACAGGGTATTTATGTATTAGGGAGCCGATCGCTTGGGGTAGGGTTTTAGGGTACACTTAGTTCTGTCTGTTTCTGTTGGTACCGTCTGTTTATGTTGGGTGGCAACACCTGTCTGCGTGGTACCCTCTATTCGGGTGGTAAAGGCCCATTTACTAGTGTACACCTAATTCTACATTCTGTTTCCGTAGGGATTAATCTGTTTATGTTTCTGTCTGTTCCTGATCGGTTGGTAAAAGCCCATTATTAACATTCTGTTTCTGTCAGATTTTGTTCGAGTGGTAAAGGTCCATTATCAGCATTCTGCTTCTGTCTGTTTCTGTTCGGGTGGTAAAGGCCCATTATTAGCGTTATGTTTCTGTGGAAATTATTCTGTTCTTGTTTCTGCTTCAGTTTGGACATTAGGGTAACACCTAATCCTGTTATACTAGTATTAGTGCAGAGAAATGAAAAGAATATTATTCTGTTTCTTCTGTTTAACCTAAGTACATCTGCTGCTCCTGTTACTGTTATCTCTCATCCAGTTTTATTTGCATGCCATGATTATTATTATCTGTTCATATGTTGAAAGTCACTGGACTTGCCAAACTTTATGTCTGACCTTGCTTGTTTTCGCCCCTTTTCTTCCTCCCCCCCCCCCCTCCAGGTTTTCCAAGGAGTGAATACTTTAGCTTGATCCGGATTTCTTCTGCTTGAAGTACTTAGAGTGCTTAAAGCATGGCTTGACTCTTTATGGCGGCTTCTGTGGGGATTATGACTTTAAAGTTTTGTACTCTGATGATTTTCTGAACAAGATTGATATTCATGTACTTGAGTTTTTGGTAAAGATGTAACCAAACTGATTTCTGTTTTCCGCTGTAATAAAGTTATAATTTCTCAAGTATTGTTTATATGTCTTGTAAATTTCTGTTTTGTCTACTAAAACGCTCCACCAAAGTTAAGGCATTCCCTTTGTGAGTGACCTTAATGGAGGTAGAGTGTTACACTTGGTATCAGAGCTGAAGGTTACCAGATTGGGTAAAGTTTTTGAAAACTATTTTCAAAAAGGTTTTAAAAGGAAGTATTTTCAAAAAGAAAGTTTATTTTGAAAAACATAGTCCCCAAAGAGCCATATATCTATCTTTTCCGTTCTCCGTTTTAAATCTTTCTCTTTCATTCCAGCATGTCTGGGAATCTTAACTTTCCTGAGGGCGTGCCAATACCTGGCTGGTTCAGGAGGTACTTAGAGGCTAGGGCTAACGATGCAGGCCCAGCAGATATTCCTCATCCAGCTGCAGCGATTCCTCCCCCTCCGCCCCCTCCTTGTGCAATTGCTTTTTCAAAGATCTGTAAAGATTTTAGGGCCATGGGTGGAAAGGATTTCAAGGGAACTGAATCATTCGTAGAAGCGAGGAACTGGCTCAAGGAAACCGAGGATCTGTTTATTATCTTCGAGGTGGACGATAGGCAGAAGGTACAATTGGCGGTATGGTTGCTCAAGGACGAAGCTTCCTATTGGTCGGAAGTCACTAACGCCGAGAGGCCGGTTGAAACATGGATGGATTTCAGAACAAGGTTTGAGATGAAATTCCTCTCGCAAGCTGAACGAAGTCTACAACTGCAAAAGTTCTTATCTCTTAAGCAAGGAAGTATGACGGTCAGGGAATACGTCAATCAGTTCAACCAACTAGCTAGGTTCGGACTAGATTTAGTCAACACCCAGCATAAAAAGGCTCTCCGCTTTGTTAAAGGATTGAACGAGCCACTGCACAGCTTAGCCATGACCCATGTACCCATGGGAGCGACTTACGAGAGATTGGTGGATATGGCACTACTGCACGAGGAAGACAACGGCAAGAAAGAGGCAAAGAAGGAAGAACCACAGAACAAGAAAGCATGGCCCAAAAAGGAAACCCAAAAGAAGGGTGAAAAGTCTGAAGATAAGAAGGAGAAAAAGATTTACTTGTGGAAGCTCGACTCATCTGAACAAGGATTGCAGAAAAAGAAAGGGCACTTGCTTCAACTGTGGTCAGATGGGACACTTCACTAGGGACTGTCCGAAGAAACAAGGGCAAGGGCAGAGGGCAGGACCAACTTCTGGAAGGCATGCGAACACTCTCGAGGCTAGTGGATAGGATAGAAATAGGAAAACTTTATGTAGGAGGTTTAATTTCTTTATCTGATTTTTGAGTTAAAACTCTTTTCTGATTCTGGCATTTCGATTCTGTAATCGATACTCTGCACTTGAATACTAGTATTGTTTCTGATTCCGTTGTAGACTCAGACCCATAAGGGCTATGACTCATCTAAGTGTGGTAAGTTGGGTATCTGTGTTGAGCGTTAAGTTGACTATGAAGCATACATTTTGGGTTTTTATCATGCTTAGTTTCCTAAGAATCAGTTAGTAATCTGCTCTGTACCGGTAATCTGTAAATATCTGAATATTTCCGATAAGGTTAAGATTTCCAGTTTTGACATTGTCTAAAGAGGGTAATCCTCTGGGCATCAATCTGATGTTGATCTCGGTCTTCGGGGCCAATACTTAGGGAATTTGTTTCTCAACCAAGGCCTAATGGAAACCAAGTTTTTGTTTATCCGCACTCGCTCCCATCACTCGATTGTATCCTATCAATCGAGTCTTCGACCTATAGATAGGAATCCTATGGATGTAAACATGTGTTTGAGACATGTTATGTTTGATGGTTGCTAGTGGTTGCTCGTGGATGTATATACACACACTAGGCACTAGATCGGCTCGAAAACACTCTCATACTTCATATGGAAGTGTGGGCATTTTCAATTTCTGTGGATGCAAAATGATTGATTCATCACATGGATGTTGCATATGAATGAATGGTTGTCACTCATATAAGAATGATATCTATCAAATAGGAAGGTTGCATACATGTTGGACTTATGGCACTAACATAATTCGCATTTAGGAGGTCAACTGAATCAGTGGACCGCCTGATCTTTGCATTAGATAAGGAACATATACACACACTTTTGCATATGTTCATACAACATTAGAAGTTTTCTAAGGACAATGGATGCTTGGGGATGATGGTTGAGTAGATGGATGGCTGGATGGTAGGACACATTCTTCTCAACTTGAAGATTTCGGGGATGAAATCCTTTAAGGAGGGGAGAATGTAACACCCCGTATTTTCTGTGATCGTATATGTAACAAATCAGAGAATAATTAAATTATAAAATAAGAATCAGGGGAAACGGGTTGCGCCATTGCGTTCGTCTCGAAATTCTGCTTGGAAACGAGTTTGAGTTTTCGAGAAACGAAGTCCGTATGAGGGAGATATGGCCCTCCGAAGTTTCAGAGAATTTCAGAATCGAAAACAGCTCGAAAATTCGAATTCAAAATCCCAGAACAGGCTGGGCGGGAAAATTCCCGCCCATGGACCAGGTCGACCTGGGGGTCGACCATAGTGTCGACCTCCTAGGCTAGGTCGACCATAGTGTCGACCTGCTCCCGAAACCCAGTTTTTTTTAACCTGGTTCATTCTGATGTATCCGGTCTCGTTTCTGTCTAGATTCATCCGCCTAATCCTATATAAACTCAACCCTAGCCTTATTCTCTCCACACCATTTCATTCTGTCTATATTCTGCCTCTGTTCTAATTAAAAATAAATATGGCGTCGCTACCCTGCTGGAATCAAAACTTGGACTGATGAATCTTCTTCCAACCTGAATAGAATTAAAAGCTAAATCAAATTTCAAATCCAAGTTTAGAGCTTCAACAACAATTCAGCCTTTCTGCATCAACACTAGTTTATTATCCTTTCTTAAAACCACGAAAGGCAAGTACAGTTATTTTCCGCTATAAATGTTAATTATGATTGTGACATGAATTGTAAATCTAAATTTGAGGTTATATATGTTCTGTTCTGTTTAGATCTATCTTATTCCATATCTCTTTCTTCTTTCTGTTCTATAGCCAGGCTACCACGAGCCTGAGCCAAATCTCATAAGAGATTAACGCACGAACGCTAAATTGTTTGGGACAAATAATGAATGATGCATAATTGGACACGACTGATTCGAGGACATGACATAAAATTTGAGGCATATAATTGGACATGTGGCATATTTAACATATGACTTGAGATTGGGGCATAAAATATATTGGACTTATGACTTGGATTCGGGGCGTAGATTTAACCGTATAAATGAAACTAATTTAGATACATAGTACATGTTGTAATCTAGATCTGTAGTTAATTTGAGAAATAAACATATGTTAGATCTAGATCTGTTCATACTAGGTATGATAATCTATGATTTGGGAGAAATGGAATTATAGGACAACTTGAAACTTGGGGGCAGAATGCATGTCTTAAATCAAGGTCTGATGTTAGAGTTTAAAGATAATTTACAACATGTTATGCATGATAGATAATGCATGTTGAGGACATACTACATGTTATAGTTTAAGAATCTAGATTTTTGGGACATATTCTTTTATGTAAAAACTCATGACTTGAAAAAGAAATATGTGACTTAGGCGTAGAGACAGGATAACTATTAATGTGAATGCGACTAAATAAGGGTTTTTGGATATTTGGCATCATAGGCTATAATTTGGCATAATTCATATTGTTTATCGTGATTTATGGAGAATATTCTGTACTGTGTAATGTTTAACTAAAAATTAGGAGCAAGATGTGGTATTATGAATTATGACCGTGATTTGGCAAGTGAGTTTAGGCTAAATTTATGATTAGGCAAGATATGATATATATAATCTGCTAAATCTGTTATATTGCCTAATCTGCTAGTTCTGTTATATTGCCTAAACTGCTAATTAGATTGAATTGCCTAATCTGCTAATTATGTTAAATTGCCTTATCTGCTAAATCTGCTAAATAGCCTAATCTG
This sequence comes from Allium sativum, assembly GCA_030737875.1. NCBI lineage: Eukaryota > Viridiplantae > Streptophyta > Magnoliopsida > Asparagales > Amaryllidaceae > Allium > Allium sativum. Next base: position 348,952,754 of record CM060922.1, on the reverse strand, counting down.
CAAGATCTTCTATCTATTTAATCTGTTGAATGACGTAATCTGTTGGAACTGAAATGCTGAAAGTTTGAAGTATGTGAATCTGTAGGCTCGACTTAAAATTGAGAAAAACTTGTTAATAGAACCTCTAATAATCTACTGTAACTTGTACATAAGTTTAATCTGTTAAAAAAACAGAACTAGTCTGATATCTGAAAAATATGTATTGGAATGAATTGGCTATGACACGAGGTTAGACTCTGTCTGCGGTAGAAGCCTGCCCGAAACCAACCGGCTTAACCAGCGACCGCAAACTGTCAGTCTAATGTGAGAGGTCGTAGGCATACTAAAATATGATTAGACACGAGGTTAGGTCTGGCTTGTGGCAGAAGTCTGCCCGGAACCGCACGGCATATCCAGCGGCTACGAGCTACCGACCTAATATGAGAGGTCTGTGCATTAATATTTAATTAATGCAAATCTGGGATAAATATGATGTCTAAAACGTGTTGGGTGGATAGGGTTAAACCAATTGGACTAATGAATTTAACAAACCCGTTTCGTGAATCTATAGGCCCAATTACAAAGTTAGACAAATCTGTAAATCTGTTATATCCGTATATCTGATCCGTTAGTCTGAAAACTTGTTTGATCTATGAACTAGTTGATCTGAACTCTGTATGTCTGAACTTGTAAACAAGTTAATCTGAAATCTGTTAGTCTGGGAACACAAGGTTAGGAGGGAAATTACTTGTGTCATCTGTTGTTTGGGACCCATATTACTCAGTAACCCTTTCTGGTATCAAACTTTGACCTAACAGTAGGTAGGGTCCGGGCACACTTACTGAACTAATTATAATTGGTTCATTCTGATAATGGCAAGGGGTGTTGATGGTGCGTTCCAACCGGGTCATGTGCGTGCATGGATCCCGGTCTGCCTCTGAGGATGTAAGACACCGTGACATCTGTAAATAGGCATGTGCCAATTGGTTGTCACTTTAGGGAGTGATACACCCTATTGTGGAGCCGACACAGGGTATTTATGTATTATGGAGCCGATCGCTTGGGGTAGGGTTTTAGGGTACACTTAGTTCTGTCTGTTTCTGTTGGTACCGTCTGTTTCTGTTGGGTGGCAACACCTGTCTGCGTGGTACCGTCTGTTCGGGTGGTAAAGGCCCATTTACTAGTGTACACCTAATTCTACATTCTGTTTCTGTAGGGATTAATCTGTTCCTGTTTCTGTCTGTTCCTGTTCGGGTGGTAAAAGCCCATTATTAACATTCTGTTTCTGTCTGTTTCTGTTCGGGTGGTAAAGGCCAATTTTCAGCATTCTGCTTCTGTCTGTTTCTGTTCGGGTGGTAAAGGCCCATTATTAGCGTTCTGTTTCTGTGGAAATTATTCTGTTCCTGTTTCTGCTTCAGTTTAGACATTAGGGTGACACCTAATCCTGTTATACTAGTATTAGTGCAGAGAAATGAAAAGAATATTATTCTGTTTCTTCTGTTTAACCTAAGTACATCTGCTGCTCCTGTTACTGTTATCTCTCATCCAGTTTTATTTGCGTGCCATGATTATTATTATCTGTTCATATGTTGAAAGTCACTGGACTTGCCAGACTTTATGTCTAACCTTGCTTGTTTTCGCCCCTTTTCTTCCGTTCCCCCCCCACCTCCCCAGGTTTTCCATGGAGGGAATACTTTAGCTTGATCCGGATTTCTTCTGCTTGAAGTACTTAGAGTGCTTAAAGTATGGCTTAACTCTTTGTGGTAGCTTCTGTGGGGATTATGACTTTAAAGTTTTGTACTCTGATGATTTTCTGAACATGACTGATATTTATGTACTTGAGTTTTTGGTAAAAATGTAACCAAACTGATTTCTGTTTTCCGCTGCAATAAAGTTATAATTTCTCAAGTATTGTTTATCTGTCTTATAAATTTCTGTTCTGTCTACTAAAATGCTCCACCAAAGTTAAGGCATTCCCTTTGTGGGTGACATTAATGGAGGTGGAGTGTTACAGGTTCAAAATGGGGAGGGTGGGTATGGGTGCGTTTTGGTGTAGTCATGAGTGTGCATGAGTCCAATAAGGGAAACTAAGCCATTGTAACACAAATAAATAAGTCTGTATTATATAAGTTGCTGGGTCAGGGAGTGATACACCCTACTGTCGGGGCTGACACATAGTATTTACTTAGTAGGGAGCCGATCGTATGGGTAGTAATTAGGGTACACCTAGTCCTGTTGTTATGTAATTAGGGAAACACGAAATCATGTTATGTAATTAGGGTACACTTAATTCTGTTGTTTAGTCGTGCATTTTCTATTAAGTAATTAGGTTAACGCAAAAATCCTGTTATATTAGTATTGGTGCAGACAAAACCTGTTTTAAGGATATAAATGTGAAGCATTACTTGATCACTGTTTATTCCTACTAGTCATGTTTATCTCGTTGTTCTGTTTATCTTGGTTACCTATTGCCTTATATGATACCGTACTTTCTTGTCTAGTCTTGTTTACCTGTCTTGGTATCTCTATTTTATGCAAATTTGGAAATCACTGGAACTCTTCAGACTTTATATCTGACCCTTTTATTTTCGCTTCTTTCTTCCTCCCACTTCCCATGTCCTTAAAGTGGTAGCACTCCTCAGTGATTAGGGCTTTCTCTTTCAGCTTGAATCTGGACTTTCTGAGATGTACAACTTTGATTTACTTTCTTCTCTATTATGGCTTGCTTTAAGGAATATGGTTTTATATTAATGCACTCTGTTATTTTGCATTATGAGGCAGAATTGAGATACTTTGATTTTGACGTAACTGGTTTGATGATGTAATCTGTTTTGAGACTATGTTTTGTTTTAGTAATAAAGTTGAAATTTCCGCTGCTTATTTTATATCTGTCTTGTGAACTTCTGTACTGTTTACCTATCGCGCTTCACGAAACCTAACGCATTCTTTATGAGTGACATTAACGGACGTGGGGTGTCACACAAGGTGTGGAAAATCGAAAATTCGCACTCCGAACTGTTGGAGATTCTCTTAGCATATAAACAACAGTGCAATAATATTTCTTCTTCCCTAATACACATTTGCAGTTCCTTTTCTTTTCTCCTTGCATTCCCCATGAATGAAATTTTGTTTTTCTTCTTCCCCAGTATACATTTGTTGATCCTTCTTTCACCTTTATCCATTCAATTTCCTATGCATAAAATTTTACTTGCATTTATTCAATATTTTTTCATGCTAAGCAAAGGTTTGCTGGAAGATAAAGACTGCATTACATCTTCCAATAGAGAAATTGAAACACAAATGCACATGTGTAACATTGCAACTTCGATCACTAACTGAAGAAAAGTTGATTCTCTCGACACTGTTCCAAATCTTGCACCTTCACAACGAATCAGAAACTATTACTAGTGTTAACCACTTAGTTCATTTTCCTTGCTTCACTATAGAGGAAAATACTATCAGGAAGAATAGCAAATTGTTTGAATCTCCTACTTTCGAACTGCAAATTCAACAAGCTACTGTAGGAATACAATGTGTTGCTGACAATAACTAAGATGATTTTTTAGCTTCTGAAGTTACACATTACAGCTTATTTTCTTCTAATGTGTGTATAAATATACATATATCTATACACACATACATATGTATACTTACATATAAGAGTGTGATATGGTTGTTGGGCATTTTCTTTGGATCATTTCATCCTAACTACCCTACTCTAAGTTAACAAAAAAATATATTCCTGCTTCAGCTATTATTGTTTTGTCTACTAATGAAATAATTTCTTCGATTGTTGCTATTTTACCCATGTACGAAATAAAGTTGGAAAATTATGTTTTGTTTGCTTAACTAGTATATGACATTTTCATGCAATTTGTACCCAGTGGCGTAACACGGGGGTGGGGGGGGGGGGGGGAGGGAAGGGGGATAATAATTTTACAAAGATCATTTCACATCTTCAAACAAACACAACTAAATATAATTATATCATTGTATTCGATCATAAAAATGATCAATTATTGATCTTTCAAACAAAACAAAACATGCATATGTGGTACTACTTTAAAGTTGCCCACGTCAAGTGCTCATGTTTTGAAAGCGATCAATAATTGCATCGTTGCTAATCTCTTTCAATATATATTTTTCAATGTATGCAACGTTATCATTCAACCATTCATCTCCCATTTGATTTCGTAGGTCATTTTTCACTATATTCATAGCAGAAAATGCCCTCTCCACAGTTGCAGTTGAAATGGGTAAGATAAGTGATAAGGCTAAGAACTTGCAAACCAAATTATGCACGATATTTTTTTTATAACGCCGTCTTCCTAGCCAAATCCATGATCCCTTTCACATCTTTAGACATATCATTAGACTTCATACCAAGTTCATAAATCTTTAACTGAATATAAAGATCCATATGTTCTGCTTCATAGAAATCATCGGGATAAAATTCAGATAATCAAACTAGCTTCACTTTATCAAAAGTGGCACATGAACCGATTGGACTAAGAGAGGACATACAAAGAAGTAATTCTGAATTTTCCTCATCAAAACGGTTGTTAAGCTCAACAATCTGCTTGTCTAGACAAAGGTAAAACAAATCAACTCGATAATGATGTAAATTTGTAATCTTTGGTCCTTTTCTAGATCTCCCCAAAACAATGTAATTATCATCCATATTCGAAATAGGAATTTGTTGTTTGGTGTAGAAAGAGTCAAGCTCATTTACAATAGAATCCCATCCACTAGCTCACATTTTATTAAAACTCTCTTTAGATACTTTTACCAACGTCAAAGCATCTATGACTTGGAATGGAAGATTTGATAAATCGACTTGAATACGACTTCGAATTATCGAGTTTGCAATAATTGGGTTTCGATTATCATCATTAACTGCATTACTAAAAGGTATAGAAGCTTTAGCGGAAACATATTCAATGGTTCAATTAAAATATTTTCCATATCTAGCATATTACAAAAAAAAATTATTTTTTCAACACACAATTAAAGGCATTAACAGTATAAAATGGGATAAAAAATTTCAATAGTTAACTTTTAATGTCAATTAAGTATATATAATTGGCCTAGTTTGAAATTTAATTACAAAATGTGTGTTGTGCAGATTTCAAAACTAGCAAGTTTTAGGAATTAAGTTTTGAATCAATTCGATCTTCATTTACCATTAGAACCTAATAAGTTTTAATCGATGCCCTATTTCAAAATCACTAGCAATTAGCAAGTTTTAAAATCAGAACATAAAGGCCAAAGATTTCAAAATCAGCAAGTTTTAGCCAAGTAATAGAAGAAGGATGGTAGCACACAAAATATTGTGTTCGCTGGAGCACTCTGAAATCAAAATATTGCCTACCTCCCATATTTGGCAAGGTAGGAGGAGCTGTGTGGTAGAAGCCTGGTGGCCCTGGAGGCAACAACGATGAAGTAGTAGGATGGATCCCGGAGGCGATGCGCTTTCTGGAGGCTGGAGCGGTGTTCGATCAATTGATTAGGTTATCTGTTTTTTCCTTTTCGTGAGTGAGAGAGTTTTCGACTTTTCGTTCTTTATTTATTTAAAGGATGTAGGCTGGGAAGGGCATGTGCCCAGGTCAGCTTGCACGTACCCCCGCCCTTGCTTCTACCAATATTATATCAAATTTATATTTCGTACCATGTTTTCATTCTTATTAAATCAAAATTAAGAATATATATTTTTTGGCAGGGCACCAAAATTAAGAATATTAAAGGCCATTAAATATACCTTTATTATTAGCAGTACGGCAAATATAAACATTAAAATGCCCCTATGATTATGTGAGACAATTTAGCATTTGCCTCTTAAAATTGTGCCTCTAAAATGAAGTAGAGTAAATAGGATGTTTTACTTGCCCCTAATAACTATTTTGCCACGTCATTATAAAGAAGTCAGTAACTCACTGGATGCTCATCCATCTGACCTTAATACTCAGTCATTTGATAGAATAAAATGAAATTATATCACCCTTGACATCAAGTTTTGTTATGATCTAAATATATAATACATACTACATACACTGCAACATTAAAAAAAACTAGTATTTAGATATATCATAATACATAAAACACAAGATGTATATAAGAAAATGCATCATATAAAATAAGAGATACAAATGAATCGGTGTCGTTCTCTTTACACAAGATGGTATATAAACACAAATGTTTATGGGCCACATTGGGCTTAGCCCATCTGTTATGTATAAGGCTATTTACCTTATTGCTGCCGCTTTAAGCTTATGTAACATATATAAATACTGAACCTTGTAACCAATTTGATACATAATACAATCCTTACTTTTACAATTCATTTCTGTCTGATATTTCAAAACATCAAAACCTCAAAAACAAATTTGGTATCAGAGCCAAAATCGCAATCTGCATTTAAAAACAACAAAAGAAATTTTGTTGGTTCATCAGTTAGATCTCATCATTTGAATCTGACTCATCAAAGATCATTCATTGATCTTATCACTTGAGATTTTTTACTCCTGAATTGATCGAGCCACTGTGCCTCACTCAGATTTCTCTGGCTGCAGCAGTGATTCAACCATCAAGAGAGAGGAAATCAAATCTGAAGCATTCTTCACCGATCATATCACTCAAGAAGCATTCACAATCAAGAAAAAGAGCATCAAGAAAGCTATCAGAAACAATTTTAAACTAAAAAATCAGTGTGAAAAATAGTCATCATCATTTTAACATCCTTCTGTGCCCGAATTCTTGATCACAAAACAACTTCTTGAGTAATTCAATTCAAAGCAAAGAAGTTCAGTTCGAATTACCTCTATTTTTTGCAGTTTTCCTCACTGTAATCCTCAGAATGGCAAACAATAGTACTGAATCCAGCAATACTTCAGGGGCATCTCAACCTGTTAATCCACCTTCCAATAATTCTCCCAAGAATGTGATTAGTCTCAAGAGTCAACTAATCACCATTCCACTTGATCAAACCAACTATCTTCTCTGGAAGCTACAGGTAGAAACCTCTTTTCAAGGATACGGCCTGGAGGGTTATATTCTTGGTACCATACCAAACCCACCAAGATTTATAACTGATGCATCAAATACAATAATAAGCAATGATGACTATACATCATATTATAGGCAAGAAGGATTAATTAGTGCATGGTTATTGTCATCTATTAGTCCTGCGTTAATGCCACAAGTTATAGGATGTAAGACTGCTAATGAGATATGGATCACTTGTGAGAAAATCTTTAACTCACAATCTGCTGCTAAGTCCTTATTCTATAAAAGGCAACTCCAAAATTGCAAGAAAGATAATATGAGCATGAGTGAATACCTGGCAAAAGTTAAGAATATTTGTGACATGTTAAAAGCCTCAGGAAGTACTGTTGAATACTCAGATCAAGTTCTTTCACTTGTAAATGGACTTGGAGATGAGTATGAGGCTGTAGTAGCCATTATTACATCATAAAAGGTTATACCACCACTAGATGATGTACATTCTATGTTACTCTCACACGAGACAAGAATCTCTCACAAAAAATCTACTGATTCAGACTACTCACTCAATTATGCTGCTACTAATAGAGGCATAGGGCAAGGAAATTACAGGAACAACCCTAATCAGAGGGGAGGATATACTCCTAGAGGAAGAGGAAGAGGAAGGTGGTCAAATAATAACAAACCCAAATGTCAAATATGTGAAAGGGTTGGCCACACTGCTCTCAAGTGTTATTTCAGATTTAACACAAACTATACTGGAAATCAAGGAAATAATAGCAATAGTGACAATAATCCTAATGCTAACATGGTGCAAACATAATCAGAATCATCAAGTCAAGAACAATGCAATCAAACTGATACAAGCAAGTCAGATTCTACATTTGATGATAATTGGTTCCCTGACTCAAGTGCTACTAATCACATGATCAACAATCTAGATAACCTCAATCTTGGAAACAAAGAATATAGAGGTAAACAGTTAATAACCATGGGTGATGGTAAGTGTATTAGTATTTCTCATACTGGTAATGCTTTATTGAAAGGTAAGAAACAATTGTTCTTGCACAAATTATTAAGGGTACCCAAGATCAGAAAAAATTTAATGAGTGTGTCACAATTTACAAAAGACAATAACGTCTACTTCGAATTCTATCCCAACTATTGCTTTGTTAAAGACATACTAACACATGAAATTTTACTGCAGGGTGGGACATGGGCTATACACTTTCAAGCTTGGAAATCAACTACACCCAGCAAAAGAAAAACAATGTTTTGTCTCTACAATTGAGAACCAAAATAGTTGCAACAATAATAATAATGTTTTTGATCTCTGGCATCACAGATTGGGTCACCCTAGTGTTAATATTGTGAAGAACATTCTAAATAGTAGTAAAATTTCTTACTGTGATGTAAAATTACCATATGTCTGCACATATTGTCAAATGGGTAAAAATCATAAACTACCATTTGAAGATTCATCCACTGTCTACTCTAACCCTTTTGATCTAATAGCCACTGATCTGTGGGGCCCAACCTATATAACATCAGACTTTGGATACAAGTATTACATCTCTTTTATTGATGCTTACTCCAGGTACACATCGATCTACTTTCTAAAGTCTAAATGTGATACTCATGATGTTGTACTGAGATTCTTAAATATGATAGAAAATCAATTTAATACCAAAGTGAAAATATTTTAGTTTTATGGTGGTACTGAGTATAAGACACTCAACAAGTACTTTGATGAAAAAGGAATAATTTACAGATTTACATGCCCATACACTTCTAAGCAAAATGGCTTAGCTGAAAGAAAACACAGACACATAGTAGAAAGTGGTTTAACTTTGTTAGCTAAAGCTTCTTTACCTTTGAAGTTCTGGCCTGAATCATTCAATACTGCTGTATATTTGATTAATAGAATGCCAACCAAAGTATTGAATGATATCAGCCCACTTGAAATATTGTATAAAGTTAAACCGAATTATCATGAGCTGAAAGCCTTTGGCTGTCAGTGCTTTCCTTATCTTAGACCTTACAATGCTAACAAACTCAACTTTAGATCAAAATTATGTACATTTTTGGGCTATGCTGTTAAGCAAAAGGGATACAGATGCATTGATGAAAATGGAAGAATCTATATAAGTGGGCATGTCATATTCAATGAAAGTATTTTTCCTTATGCTCAATCCAATATTAAAACCACCAATAAAGTCATCAATAAGGAGATAAATATACCTGATATACCAGTTTATTCTAAGTTACCTTCAGTAGCTAGTGAAAAGATGGCTGCTGACAGTCAAGTAATGCATACTGCTGAGGACTATAACACCCCACCTCCGTTAAGGTCACTCACAAAGGGAATGCCTTAACTTTGGTGGAGCATTTTAGTAAACAGAACAGAAACTTACAAGACAGATAAAACAGTACTTGAAAATTTTTAACTTTATTACAGCGGAAACAGAAATCAATATGGTTACATCCTTTCAAATCTCAGAATTCAAGTACAAAATATCAGTCTTGTATAAAAGCCTTCAAAATGCATGGTTTAAAATCATAATCCCCATGGAACGGAAGCTATACAGAGCCAACCCATACTTTAAGCACTTCAAGCAAAGAGAAATCCGGATCAAGCTAAAGTATTCCCTCCTTGGATAACCTGGGGGGAAACGGAAGAAAGGAGGCGAAACAACAAGGGTCAAACAAAAAGTCTGGCAAGTCCAGTGACTTTCAGCATATGAACAGATAGTAATAATAATATGATATGAACATAAAACTGGATGAGGGATAACTGTAACAGGTGTAGCAAATATAACAGAAGAACAGAATGACATAAACTATTGCTTTACACTTCTCTGCACTAATACTAGTATAACAGAATTAGGTGTCACCCTAATGTCTAAACTGAAGCAGGAACGGGTACAGAATAATTTAACAGAAACAGAATGCTAATAATGGGCCTTTACTACCCGATCAGAAACAGACAGAAGCAAAAACAGATTAATCCCTACGAAAACAGAATGTAGAATTAGGTGTACACTAGTAATGGGCCTTTACCACCCGAACAGACGGTACCACACAGAAAGAGATAGGTGTTACCACCCAATAGAAACAGACGGTACCAACAGAAACAGACAGAACTAAGTGTACCCTAAAACCCTACTCCAAGCGATCGGCTCCCTAATACATAAATATCTTGTGCCGGCCCCACAATAGGGTGTATCACTCCCTAAAGTGACAACCAATTGGCATAGACCTATTTACAGATGTCACGGCGTCTTACATCCTCAGAGGCAGACCGGGATCCATGCACGCACATGACCCGGTTGGAACGCACCATCAACACCCCTCGCCATTATCAGAATGACCCGCTTATAATTAGTTCAGTAAGCGTGCCCGGACCCTACTTATGTTGGGTCAAAGTTTTGATACTAGAAAGGGTTACTGACTAATATGGGTCCCAAACAACAGATGACACAAGTAATTCCCCTCCTAACCTTGTGTCCCCAGACTAACAGATTTCAGTTTAACTTGTCTACAAGTTTCAGACATACAAAATTTAGATTAACTAGTTCACAGATCAGACAATCAAGTTAACAGGTTTTCAGACTAACGGATCAGATGTCCGGGTTAACGGGCTTACAGATTATTTGGTTTCAGATTAACAGACTTACAGATTAACTGGTTACAGATTATCTAACTTTGTATTGGGCCTACGGATTCACGAAACGGGTTTATCAGATTCATTGGTCCAATTGGTTTAACCTTACCCAACACGTTTTAGATATTATAATTATCTCAGATTTTCATTAATTAAATATTGATGCCCAAACCTCTCACATTAGACTGACAGTTTGCGACTACTGGTTAGGCCGGTTGGTTCCGGGCAGGTTTCTGTCGCAAACTGAGTCTAACCTCGGGTTTCAAGCACGTTATGACTAACTTCTCACATTAGAACCTATTGTTTGCGACCACTGGAATATGCCGGGTGGTTCCGGGCAGAATTACGCCGCAAACTCATTCTAATCTCGAGTTAGCCATGTTTATCTTTGCGGCCCATTAATTAATGATTTCCCATTTATACTCATGCCTAATATACATGTCAATTATTCATAACTATAGCCAATTCAGATTATGTCAATAGCGGACTAATTATATCAACTCAACAGATATAACAGATAACAGATTTCTCAGACTAGGCGACTTAGCAGATTAAGCAATATAACAGAACTAGCAGATTAGGCAATGTAACAAAACTAGCAAATTAGGCAATTATAACAGATTTAATCATTTATTAAAGTTTCACAAACATATCTTGCCCAATTATAAATCTTGCCTAAGTTCACATGCATAAATAATATTCTTGATTCACAATATTATCATATACCCTATGTTTGCATTAAATTTACATAGCATAGATTATGGTCATAAATTTACCATATATCATATGTTTCAATTTTTATTAAACTTGCATAGTACAGAAGATCCCTATATAAATTATACCAAATATAGCCGTTGATTATTATGCATATCTTATATCCCAAAGATCTCTTACTTAGGTGTTTATTTACATTAATATATACCCTACTCTCATGTAAATCTTTATGCCTAAGCCATATTCTCTTTATCTCAAATCATACGTTCAATACAATTTATATTATAAATATAACATGTCCAGTCATATGTCTCAGATTTTGTTCTAGCTACAGTCCATGTTCTTTCCTCAAATCAGTCACCTATTGGTCATGCCCAATTCATGCATCATTCATTTTATTATCCCAAACATTTTAGCGTATGTTAATCTCTTATGAGATTGGCTCAGGCTCGTGGTAGCCTGGCTATAAAACAGTAAGAGGAAAGAGATACAAAATAAGATAGATCCAAACAGAACAGAACAGATATAACCTCAGATTCAGATTTATAATTCATGTCACAATCAGAATTAACGTTTATAGCGGAGAATAACTGTACTTGCCTTAATTGGATTAAAGAAAGAACTCTAGTTGTTGTAGAACCGTTGCAGAAGCTCTAATCTCTAATTGAATTTAGGTTGATGTTGATGGTCTTCTAGTTTTGATTTAAGCAGAGTAGCAACGCCATTTTTATTTTTAATTTAGAACAGAGGCAGTGTAGAAGCAGAATAGAATTGTGTGCAGAGAAGGCTAGGTTTGGGGCTGTTTAAATAGGTTTAGGCAGACGAATCTAGACAGAAAACGAGACCAGATACATCAGAACGCACCCAGGCAGAAAAGCAGATTCGGGAGGCAGGTCGACCCCTAGGTCGACACTAGGGTCGACTCCCTGGGGGCAGGTCGACTCTAGGGTCGACTCTAGGGTCGACCCCCTGGGGGCAGGTCGACTCTAGGGTCGACTCCCCAGTCGACCTGGTCTGTGCTGTTTAATTTTTTTCTGAACTTTGGAAGGCCATAACTTGGTCATATGGACTCCGATTTACGAAATTTCGGACTCTATTTCACGTATTTTTCCGAGATGAACGCAATGGCACAGCCCGTTTCCCTTGATTCTGATTTTATATTTTAATTATACTCAGATTTGTAATTCTTAAGTTCATAGAAAATACGGGGTGTTACATTCTCCCCTCCTTAAAGGATTTCGTCCCCGAAATCTTCAAGTTAAGAAGAATGTGTCCTACCATCCAATCACTCATCTACTCAGTCATCATCCACAAGCATCCATTGTCCTTAGAAATTTCTAGTGCTGTATGAACATTTGCAAAAGTGTGTGTATATGTTCCTTATCTAATGCAAAGATCAGGTGGTCTACTGATTCAGTTGACCTCCTTAATGCAAATTATGTCAGTGCCATGAGTCCAATATGTATGCAATTTTCCTATTTGATACATATCATTTCTATATGAGTGCAAAACCATCCACTCATATGCAACATCCATGTGCTGATTCAACCATTTTGCATCCATAAAAATTTAAAATGCTCACACATCCATCTGCAGTATGAGAGTGTTTTCGAGCCGATCTAGTGCCTAGTGTGTGTATATGCGTCCACGAGCAACCACTAGCAACCACTTGCATCTACTTGCAACCATCAAACATAACATGTCTCAAACACATGTTTACACCCATTAGGATTCCTATCTATAAGTTGAACACTCGATCGATAGTATACAGTCGAGGAAGCGAGTACAGATAAAACAAAAACTTGATTCCTATCAGACATTGGTTGAGAAAATAATTCCCCTAAGTGTCAACCCCGAAGACCGAAATCAACATCAGATTGACACCCAGAGGGTTACCCTCTTTAGACAATGTCAAAACTGGAAATCTTATCAGAAGTATTCAGATATTTACAGACTACTGGTACAGATCAGGTTCCCTAATGATTCTTCGGAAGCTAAGCATGATAAAAATCATATCCCACAAAAACTCAGAATGTATGCGTCATACTTGACGTCTAACACAAATATCCCTCAAACCCCAATCTCAAACAGATGAGCCATAACCCTTATGGGTCTGAGTCTACCGCGGAATTCAGAAATAATACTAGTATTAAAGTGCAGAGTATCGATTACAAAATCAAAATACCAGAATCAGAAAAAGTCTTAACTCCATAATCAGATAAAGAAATTAAACCTACTATAGAAATTTTCCTATTTCTATCCTAGCCACTAGCCTCAAGAGTGTTTACCTACCCTCCTTGCCCTCGTCTCTTCGGGCAGTCCCTAGTGAAGTTCCCCATCTCTCCATAGTTGAAGCAAGTGCCTTTCTTTTTCTGCAATCCTTGTTCAGATGAGTCGAGCTCCCACAAGTAAAGCACTTTTTCCCCTTCTTATCTTCAGTCTTTTCATCCTTCTTTTGTGTTTCCTTTTTGGGCCCTGCTTTCTTATTCTGTGGTTCTTCCTTCTTTGTCTCTTTCGGGCCCTTGTCTTCCTTGTGCAGTAGTGCCATGTCCACCAATTTCTCGTAAGTCGCTCCCATGGGTACATGGGTCATGGCTAGGCTGTGCAGTGGCTCGTTCAATCCTTTAACAAAACGGAGAGCCTTTTTATGCTGAGTGTTGACTAAATCCAATCCGAACCTAGCTAGTTGGTTGAACTGGTTGACGTATTCCTTGACCGTCATACTTCCTTGCTTAAGAGATAAGAACTTCTCCAGTTGTAAACTCCGTTCAGCTTGCGAGAGAAATTTTGTCTCAAACCTTGTTCTGAAATCCATCCATGTCTCAACCAGCCTCTCGGCGTTAGTGACTTCCCACCAGTAGGAAGCTTCGTCTTTGAGCAGCCATACCGCCAACTGTACCTTCTGCCTATCGTCCACCTCGAAGATAACGAATAGATCCTCAGTTTCTTTGAGCCAATTCCTCGCTTCTACGAATGATTCAGTTCCTTTGAAATCCTTCCCACCCATGGCCCTAAAATCTCTACAGATCTTTGAGAAAGCAATTGCACGAGGAGGGGGTGGGGGATCATTTGCTGGACCTGCAGCGGCGGTCCTAGCCTCAAGATATTGACGAAACCAACCGGGTACATGAACACCCTCTGGTATCTCAGATGCTTCAGACATGCTGAAACGAAAAAGGAAAGGTTCAATACAAAAAGGACTGAAAGAAAGATATATGGCTCTCGGGGATTATGTTTTTCAAAATAAGCTTTATTTTTGAAAATACTTCCTTTTAAAACCTTTTTGGAAATAGCTTTCAAAAACTTTTATCTAATCTGGTAACCTTTAGCTCTGATACCAAGTGTAACACCCCACCTCCGTTAAGGTCACTCACAAAGGGAATGCCTTAACTTTGGTGGAGCATTTTAGTAAACAGAACAGAAACTTACAAGACAGATAAAACAGTACTTGAAAATTTTTAACTTTATTACAGCGGAAACAGAAATCAATATGGTTACATCCTTTCAAATCTCAGAATTCAAGTACAAAATATCAATCTTGTACAAAAGCCTTCAAAATGCATGGTTTAAAATCATAATCCCCATGGAACGGAAGCTATACGGAGCCAAGCCATACTTTAAGCACTTCAAGCAAAGAGAAATCCGGATCAAGCTAAAGTATTCCCTCCTTGGATAACCTGGGGGGAAACGGAAGAAAGGAGGCGAAACAACAAGGGTCAGACAAAAAGTCTGGCAAGTCCAGTGACTTTCAGCATATGAACAGATAATAATAATAATATGACATGAACATAAAACTGGATGAGGGATAACTGTAACAGGTGTAGCAGATATAACAGAAGAACAGAATGACATAAACTATTGCTTTACACTTCTCTGCATTAATACTAGTATAACAGAATTAGGTGTCACCCTAATGTCTAAACTGAAGCAGGAACGGGTACAGAATAATTTAACAGAAACAGAATGCTAATAATGGGCCTTTACTACCCGATCAAAAACAAACAGAAGCAGAAACAGATTAATCCCTACGGAAACAGAATGTAGAATTAGGTGTACACTAGTAATGGGCCTTTACCACCCGAACAGACGGTACCACACAGAAAGAGATAGGTGTTACCACCCAACAGAAACAGACGGTACCAACAGAAACAGACAGAACTAAGTGTACCCTAAAACCCTACCCCAAGCGATCGGCTCCCTAATACATAGATATCCTGTGTCGGCCCCAAAGTAGGGTGTATCACTCCCTAAAGTGACAACCAATTGGCACAGACCTATTTACAGATGTCACGGCGTCTTACATCCTCAGAGGCAGACCGGGATCCATGCACGCACATGACCCGGTTGGAACGCACCATCAACACCCCTCGCCATTATCAGAATGAACCGCTTATAATTAGTTCAGTAAGCGTGCCCGGACCCTACTTACTGTTGGGTCAAAGTTTTGATACCAGAAAGGGTTACTGACAAATATGGATCCCAAACAACAGATGACACAAGTAATTCCCCTCCTAACCTTGTGTCCCCAGACTAACAGATTTCAGTTTAACTTGTCTACAAGTTTCAGACATACAAAATTTAGATTAACTAGTTCACAGATCAGACAATCAAGTTAACAGGTTTTCAGACTAACGGATCAGATGTCCGGGTTAACGGGCTTACATATTATCTGGTTTCAGATTAACAGACTTACAGATTAACTGGTTACAGATTATCTAACTTTGTATTGGTCCTACGGATTCACGAAACGGGTTTATCAGATTCATTGGTCCAATTGGTTTAACCTTACCCAACACGTTTTAGATATTATAATTATCTCAAATTTTCATTAATTAAATATTGATGCCCAAACCTCTCACATTAGACTGACAGTTTGCGGCTACTGGTTAGGCCGGTTGGTTCCGGGCAGGTTTCTGTCGCAAACTGAGTCTAACCTCGGGTTTCAAGCACGTTATGACTAACTTCTCACATTAGAACCTATTGTTTGCGACCACTAGAATATGTCGGGCGGTTCCGGGCAGAATTACGCTGCAAACTCATTCTAACCTCGAGTTAGCCATGTTTATCTTTGCGGCCAATTAATTAATGATTTCCCATTTATACCCATGCCTAATATACATGTCAATTATTCATAACTATAGCCAATTCAGATTATGTCAATAGCGGACTAATTATATCAACTCAACAGATATAGCAGATAACAGATTTCTCAGACTAGGCGACTTAGCAGATTAAGCAATATAACAGAACTAGCAGATTAGGCAATGTAACAAAACTAGCAAATTAGGCAATTATAACAGATTTAATCATTTCTTAAAGTTTCACAAACATATCTTGCCCAATTATAAATCTTGCCTAAGTTCACATGCATAAATAATATTCTTGATTCACAATATTATCATATACCCTATGTTTGCATTAAATTTACATAGCATAGATTATGGTCATAAATTTACCATATATCATATGTTTCAATTTTTATTAAACTTGCATAGTACAGAAGATCCCTATATAAATTATACCAAATATAGCCGTTGATTATTATGCATATCTTATATCCCAAAGATCTCTTACTTAGGTGTTTATTTACATTAATATATACCCTACTCTCATGTAAATCTTTATGCCTAAGCCATATTCTCTTTATCTCAAATCATACGTTCAATACAATTTATATTATAAATATAACATGTCCAGTCATATGTCTCAGATTTTGTTCTAGCTACAGTCCATGTTCTTTCCTCAAATCAGTCGCCTATTGGTCATGCCCAATTCATGCATCATTCATTTTATTATCCCAAACATTTTAGCGTATGTTAATCTCTTATGAGATTGGCTCAGGCTCGTGGTAGCCTGGCTATAAAACAGAAAGAGGAAAGAGATACAAAATAAGATAGATCCAAACAGAACAGAACAGATATAACCTCAGATTCAGATTTATAATTCATGTCACAATCAGAATTAACGTTTATAGCGGAGAATAACTGTACTTGCCTTAATTGGATTAAAGAAAGAACTCTAGTTGTTGTAGAACCGTTGCAGAAGCTCTAATCTCTAATTGAATTTAGGTTGATGTTGATGGTCTTCTAGTTTTGATTTCAGCAGAGTAGCAACGCCGTTTTTATTTTTAATTTAGAACAGAGGCAGTGTAGAAGCAGAATAGAATTGTGTGCAGAGAAGGCTAGGTTTGGGGCTGTTTAAATAGGTTTAGGCAGACGAATCTAGACAGAAAACGAGACCAGATAGATCAGAACGCACCCAGGCAGAAAAGCAGATTCGGGAGGCAGGTCGACCCCTAGGTCGACACTAGGGTCGACTCTAGGGTCGACTCCCTGGGGGCAGGTCGACTCTAGGGTCGACTCTAGGGTCGACCCCCTGGGGGCAGGTCGACTCTAGGGTCGACTCCCCAGTCGACCTGGTCTGTGCTGTTTAATTTTTTTCTGAACTTTGGAAGGCCATAACTTGGTCATATGGACTCCGATTTACGAAATTTCGGACTCTATTTCACGTATTTTTCCGAGATGAACGCAATGGCACAGCCCGTTTCCCTTGATTCTGATTTTATATTTTAATTATACTCAGATTTGTAATTCTTAAGTTCATAGAAAATACGGGGTGTTACATTCTCCCCTCCTTAAAGGATTTCGTCCCCGAAATCTTCAAGTTAAGAAGAATGTGTCCTACCATCCAATCACTCATCTACTCAGTCATCATCCACAAGCATCCATTGTCCTTAGAAATTTCTAGTGCTGTATGAACATTTGCAAAAGTGTGTGTATATGTTCCTTATCTAATGCAAAGATCAGGCGGTCTACTGATTCAGTTGACCTCCTTAATGCGAATTATGTCAGTGCCATGAGTCCAATATGTATGCAATTTTCCTATTTGATACATATCATTTCTGTATGAGTGCACAACCATCCACTCATATGCAACATCCATGTGCTGATTCAACCATTTTGCATCCATAAAAATTTAAAATGCTCACACATCCATCTGCAGTATGAGAGTGTTTTCGAGCCGATCTAGTGCCTAGTGTGTGTATATGCGTCCACGAGCAACCACTAGCAACCACTTGCATCTACTTGCAACCATCAAACATAACATGTCTCAAACACATGTTTACACCCATTAGGATTCCTATCTATAAGTTGAACACTCGATCGATAGTATACAGTCGAGGAAGCGAGTACAGATAAAACAAAAACTTGATTCCTATCAGACATTGGTTGAGAAAATAATTCCCCTAAGTGTCAACCCCGAAGACCGAAATCAACATCAGATTGACACCCAGAGGGTTACCCTCTTTAGACAATGTCAAAACTGGAAATCTTATCAGAAGTATTCAGATATTTACAGACTACTGGTACAGATCAGGTTCCCTAATGATTCTTCGGAAGCTAAGCATGATAAAAATCATATCCCACAAAAACTCAGAATGTATGCGTCATACTTGACGTCTAACACAAATATCCCTCAAACCCCAATCTCAAACAGATGAGCCATAACCCTTATGGGTCTGAGTCTACAGCGGAATTCAGAAATAATACTAGTATTAAAGTGCAGAGTATCGATTACAAAATCAAAATACCAGAATCAGAAAAAGTCTTAACTCCATAATCAGATAAAGAAATTAAACCTACTATAGAAATTTTCCTATTTCTATCCTAGCCACTAGCCTCGAGAGTGTTTACCTGCCCTCCTTGCCCTCGTCTCTTCGGGCAGTCCCTAGTGAAGTGCCCCATCTCTCCATAGTTGAAGCAAGTGCCTTTCCTTTTTCTGCAATCCTTGTTCAGATGAGTCGAGCTCCCACAAGTAAAGCACTTTTTCCCCTTCTTATCTTCAGTCTTTTCATCCTTCTTTTGTGTTTCCTTTTTGGGCCCCGCTTTCTTATTCTGTGGTTCTTCCTTCTATGTCTCTTTCGGGCCCTTGTCTTCCTCGTGCAGTAGTGCCATGTCCACCAATTTCTCGTAAGTCGCTCCCATGGGTACATGGGTCATGGCTAGGCTGTGCAGTGGCTCGTTCAATCCTTTAACAAAACGGAGAGCCTTTTTATGCTGAGTGTTGACTAAATCCAATCCGAACCTAGCTAGTTGGTTGAACTGGTTGACGTATTCCTTGACCGTCATACTTCCTTGCTTAAGAGATAAGAACTTCTCCAGTTGTAAACTCCGTTCAGCTTGCGAGAGAAATTTTGTCTCAAACCTTGTTCTGAAATCCATCCATGTCTCAACCAGCCTCTCGGCGTTAGTGACTTCCCACCAGTAGGAAGCTTCGTCTTTGAGCAGCCATACCGCCAACTGTACCTTCTGCCTATCGTCCACCTCGAAGATAACGAATAGATCCTCAGTTTCTTTGAGCCAATTCCTCGCTTCTACGAATGATTCAGTTCCTTTGAAATCCTTCCCACCCATGGCCCTAAAATCTCTACAGATCTTTGAGAAAGCAATTGCACGAGGAGGGGGTGGGGGATCATTTGCTGGACCTGCAGCGGCGGTCCTAGCCTCAAGATATTGACGAAACCAACCGGGTACATGAACACCCTCTGGTATCTCAGATGCTTCAGACATGCTGAAACGAAAAAGGAAAGGTTCAATACAAAAAGGACTGAAAGAAAGATATATGGCTCTCGGGGATTATGTTTTTCAAAATAAGCTTTATTTTTGAAAATACTCCCTTTTAAAACCTTTTTGGAAATAGCTTTCAAAAACTTTTATCTAATCTGGTAACCTTTAGCTCTGATACCAAGTGTAACACCCCACCTCCGTTAAGGTCACTCACAAAGGGAATGCCTTAACTTTGGTGGAGCATTTTAGTAAACAGAACAGAAACTTACAAGACAGATAAAACAGTACTTGAAAATTTTTAACTTTATTACAGCGGAAACAGAAATCAATATGGTTACATCCTTTCAAATCTCAGAATTCAAGTACAAAATATCAGTCTTGTACAAAAGCCTTCAAAATGCATGGTTTAAAATCATAATCCCCATGGAACGGAAGCTATACGGAGCCAAGCCATACTTTAAGCACTTCAAGCAAAGAGAAATCCGGATCAAGCTAAAGTATTCCCTCCTAGGATAACCTGGGGGGAAACGGAAGAAAGGAGGCGAAACAACAAGGGTTAGACAAAAAGTCTGGCAAGTCCAGTGACTTTCAGCATATGAACAGATACTAATAATAATATGACATGAACATAAAACTGGATGAGGGATAACTGTAACAGGTGTAGCAGATATAACAGAAGAACAGAATGACATAAACTATTGCTTTACACTTCTCTGCACTAATACTAGTATAACAGAATTAGGTGTCACCCTAATGTCTAAACTGAAGCAGGAACGGGTACAGAATAATTTAACAGAAACAGAATGCTAATAATGGGCCTTTACTACCCGATCAAAAACAGACAGAAGCAGAAACAGATTAATCCCTACGGAAACAGAATGTAGAATTAGGTGTACACTAGTAATGGGCCTTTACCACCTGAACAGACGGTACCACACAGAAAGAGATAGGTGTTACCACCCAACAGAAACAGACGGTACCAACAGAAACAGACAGAACTAAGTGTACCCTAAAACCCTACTCCAAGCGATCGGCTCCCTAATACATAAATATCCTGTGTCGGCCCCAAAGTAGGGTGTATCACTCCCTAAAGTGACAACCAATTGGCACAGACCTATTTACAGATGTCACGTCGTCTTACATCCTCAGAGGCAGACCGGGATCCATGCACGCACATGACCCGGTTGGAACGCACCATCAACACCCCTCGCCATTATCAGAATGAACCGCTTATAATTAGTTCAGTAAGCGTGCCCGGACCCTACTTACTGTTGGGTCAAAGTTTTGATACCAGAAAGGGTTACTGACAAATATGGATCCCAAACAACAGATGACACAAGTGATTCCCCTCCTAACCTTGTGTCCCCAGACTAACAGATTTCATTTTAACTTGTCTACAAGTTTCAGACATACAAAATTTAGATTAACTAGTTTACAGATCAGACAATCAAGTTAACAGGTTTTCAGACTAACGGATCAGATGTCCGGGTTAACGGGCTTACAGATTATCTGGTTTCAGATTAACAGACTTACAGATTAACTGGTTACAGATTATCTAACTTTGTATTGGGCCTACGGATTCACGAAACGGGTTTATCAGATTCATTGGTCCAATTGGTTTAACCTTACCCAACACGTTTTAGATATTATAATTATCTCAGATTTTCATTAATTAAATATTGATGCCCAAACCTCTCACATTAGACTGACAGTTTGCGGCTACTGGTTAGGCCGGTTGGTTCCGGGCAGGTTTCTGTCGCAAACTGAGTCTAACCTCGGGTTTCAAGCACGTTATGACTAACTTCTCACATTAGAGCCTATTGTTTGCGACCACTAGAATATGCCGGGCGGTTCCGGGCAGAATTACGCTGCAAACTCATTCTAACCTCGAGTTAGCCATGTTTATCTTTGCGGCCAATTAATTAATGATTTCCCATTTATATCCATGCCTAATATACATGTCAGTTATTCATAACTATAGCCAATTCAGATTATGTCAATAGCGGACTAATTATATCAACTCAACAGATATAGCAGATAACAGATTTCTCAGACTAGGCGACTTAGCAGATTAAGCAATATAACAGAACTAGCAGATTAGGCAATGTAACAAAACTAGCAAATTAGGCAATTATAACAGATTTAATCATTTCTTAAAGTTTCACAAACATATCTTGCTCAATTATAAATCTTGCCTAAGTTCACATGCATAAATAATATTCTTGATTCACAATATTATCATATACCCTATGTTTGCATTAAATTTACATAGCATAGATTATGGTCATAAATTTACCATATATCATATGTTTCAATTTTTATTAAACTTGCATAGTACAGAAGATCCCTATATAAATTATACCAAATATAGCCGTTGATTACTATGCATATCTTATATCCCAAAGATCTCTTACTTAGGTGTTTATTTACATTAATATATACCCTACTCTCATGTAAATCTTTATGCCTAAGCCATATTCTCTTTATCTCAAATCATATGTTCAATACAATTTATATTATAAATATAACATGTCCAGTCATATGTCTCAGATTTTGTTCTAGCTACAGTCCATGTTCTTTCCTCAAATCAGTCACCTATTGGTCATGCCCAATTCATGCATCATTCATTTTATTATCCCAAACATTTTAGCGTATGTTAATCTCTTATGAGATTGGCTCAGGCTCGTGGTAGCCTGACTATAAAACAGAAAGAGGAAAGAGATACAAAATAAGATAGATCCAAACAGAACAGAACAGATATAACCTCAGATTCAGATTTATAATTCATGTCACAATCAGAATTAACGTTTATAGCGGAGAATAACTGTACTTGCCTTAATTGGATTAAAGAAAGAACTCTAGTTGTTGTAGAACCGTTGCAGAAGCTCTAATCTCTAATTGAATTTAGGTTGATGTTGATGGTCTTCTAGTTTTGATTTCAGCAGAGTAGCAACCCATTTTTATTTTTAATTTAGAACAGAGGCAGTGTAGAAGAAGAATAGAATTGTGTGCAGAGAAGGCTAGGTTTGGGGCTGTTTAAATAGGTTTAGGCAGACGAATCTAGACAGAAAACGAGACCAGATACATCAGAACGCACCCAGGCAGAAAAGCAGATTCGGGAGGCAGGTCGACCCCTAGGTCGACACTAGGGTCGACTCTAGGGTCGACCCCCTGGGGGCAGGTCGACTCTAGGGTCGACCCCCTGGGGGCAGGTCGACTCTAGGGTCGACTCCCCAGTCGACCTGGTCTGTGCTGTTTAATTTTTTTCTGAACTTTGGAAGGCCATAACTTGGTCATATGGAATCCGATTTACGAAATTTCGGACTCTATTTCACGTATTTTTTCCGAGATGAACGCAATAGCACAGCCCGTTTCCCTTGATTCTGATTTTATATTTTAATTATACTCAGATTTGTAATTCTTAAGTTCACAGAAAATACGGGGTGTTACAAGGACTTTCAACCCAGCAATAATGAGCCTATCAGCCTCGCCAATCCAACTCCTGAACAAAACAACAATGAAGGATCTGAAACCCAAAGTCAACCTATGGAGAAGCCAAATGAAGTTTCACCTGCTACTGAAGACAGTGCAAGACACTCTGAACGGCACACTGATCCTCCTCCCACTATTATTGGTCATCCAATGAAAACCAGATCCAAGAGTGGCATATTTAAGACAAAGGCATACCTGATCACAGAAAGTAAAGATGAACCAACAAACTTTACTCAAGCTATCAAATACAATGAATGGAAAATATCCATGGATGAAGAGTTCAGTGCCCTGATCAAAAATAATACCTGGACACTTGTTCCTCAACCAATCAACAAGAATATAGTAGGCTGTAAATGGACTTACAGAGTCAAAAGAAACCCAGATGGGACCATTAGCAGACACAAAGCTAGATTGGTTGCAAAAGGATTCACACAAGAATATGGATTTCACTACAGGGAGACATTCTCACCTGTAGTCAAACCCACTACAATCAGATTAATCTTCACTATAGCACTTAAGAACCAATGGAATATTCAACACTTAGACGTGAATAATGCATTTCTCAATGGCAATCTGGAAGAGGAAATTTACATGGAGCAGCCTGAAGGATATATTCAAGACTCAGAACTTGTATGCAAGCTTAACAAAGCTATATATGGTCTAAAACAAGCACCCAGAGTATGGTTTGATAAACTCAAGTCAACTCTAAATACCCTGGGATACATGCCCACTAAATCTGATACCTCTTTGTTCACAAAGATTACTAAATCATTCACTGTATACATACTAATTTATGTTGATGATTTAATTGTGACAGGAAGCAGTGATATTGAAATAGCAAAAATTGTCAAGTACCTGAACAAAGAGTTTTCAATCAAAAATCTTGGTGATATCAACTACTTTTTAGGCATAGAAGTCAAAAGGAGTTCAAACTCAGAAATGTTACTAAGTCAAAGAAAATATATCACTGAACTTTTGGCCAAAACAGACATGATTGAAGCCAAACCTCAACCAACTCCTATGATTTCTAGTCAACACTACTCCAAAAATAGGGGAGAAGCCATAAACAACATCAAACAGTACAGGAGTGTTGTGGGGGCACTACAATATGCTACCATAACAAGACCTGACATATCTTTCAGTGTTAACAAGGTGTCTCAATTTTTGCAGGAGCCTAAGGACGAACACTGGAAGGCTGTAAAGAGGATCTTAAGATACTTAAAAGGCACCCTGGACTATGGGCTTACACTAAAAGGCAGCAAGGACCTAAATATCACAGGATTTACAGACTCAGACTGGGCTGCAGATCCAGATGACAGAAGATCCATTACTGGCTACTGTATCTACTTAGGAGATAACCTAATATCATGGAGTTTTAAAAAGCAATCTACCATATCCAAGTCAAGTGCAGAAGCTGAATACAGAAGTATCACATGTGCTACAGCTGAAATCATGTGGATATAGTCAATATTAAAATAACTACAGCTAAACAATTTGTCAAAGGCGACAATCTAGTGTGACAATCAGAGTTCAGTTTACATGCCAGCTAACCCTATTCAACATGCTAGAACAAAACATATAGAAATCGACATCTATTTTTTTCGAGAACAAGTGAAAGACGGAAAATTACAAATCAATTATATACCTACCTTTCATCAGAAAGCTGACATACTTACCAAAGCTCTTTCGGCTAAGAATTTTACCAGACTTCGTGAAGAATTGAAAGTAAGACGGTGTACAGCTCTAGAATCAGCAACGAAGAAAAAGACAAGCTCTGAAAGCTCTCTTCCTCCTATCAGAGGCAACCAGAACTCTCAAGTTTCAGATCTGAAGACCAATCGCAAATAAGGATATGGATGAAGGCATCGATTCATAAGAGAAATCAAATTTAGGGTTTCCACTAACCCTAGATTTGAAGGGGGCAAATAAGAGATACAAATGAATCGGTGCCGTTCTCTTTACACAAGATGATATATAAACACAAATGTTTATGGGCCACATTGGGCTTAGCCCATCTGTTATGTATAAGGCTATTTACCTTATTGCTGCCGCTTTAAGCTTATGTAACATATATAAATACTAAACCTTGTAACCAGTTTGATACATAATACAATCCTTACTTTTACAATTCATTTCTGTCTGATATTTCAAAACATCAAAACCTCAAAATCAAATTATATATTAATAAATAAATAACAAATTTGCATTTATTTTGTTATAACAAGGATGCTTACACATAGAATACAAACTTTACAACTCCATGCTTTGAATACATAGGATATCTAAAATCTAACAATTATGCCACTTTTTTTGCTGTAACAAACAATATTCTATTCTCCAACAGCTCCACGCACCGAATTTGGTCATTGGTCTCCATAGCCCTAGCAGTTAACTGAGGTGGTCGGAGATGTTAAGCTGAGGGGAAAGATGGTTCATTTCCTGTAAAGAGATCACAATTTACACTCATAATCGAACCAATTCTACAACAACAAAATAATATTGTGGATTTTGTAACCAAGATTTGGCATTCATGTTTAAAACCTGATGATTAACTAAGGAAAAAATTTGAATTCTCATTAAAGATTACAAGTAATCAACTGGAACAAAGAAGGAAATTCAGCTCTTTGGCTCTAGAGACATGAAGCTGGTAAAATGTCAAAATGAAAAATGGAAGGTTAAACTATGATGCTATATATGGTAGAAATAGTGGCTTAGTTGATTCAAATAGTTCAAGGGATAATTGCAAATAGAATCAATCTAAATATAAAGGATACAACAAAGACTGAAAATGAACTATAATAAAGAGTTTAGTACTTTTTTACTTCATGTCCAAATGGAGGGTTATTCCTATACTACATAGGATGCGACATAATAATCAAATTATTCTTCATTGTATTCCTCCCTTATCTTGATTAATAGTTTTCTCCAAGTTTGGTGGAATTTTTGGACCAATAAAACTTTAAGTTTTTTGGTGATGATCTATGAGAAAAAAGAGACAGTGGACACTGACAATGTAGAATAATCAAACCAAACATAACTAAACCACCAAATAATTAAAGCATTAGCAAAGAAAAAGTGATGAATATGAAAAGAACTCTCTAACTTGTCAAAGTTTTGTTTCTAAATGCATAACTAGTTGTGCAAAAAAATGGCCTAGCTTTCCTAGACTCCATAAGAGAACCCTGAATACATGGCTTGCTCCTACCATCTTCATATTTTTACACATATATGACAAATAGCTAATAAGAAAACAAGAAAATAACCTAAAGGACAAATTAAAGTGAACAAATAATTGTTTCATAAGGACAAGGGGTTAAATTTTTGTCCATAAGGACAAATTTTAGTGTAAAGGCAAAAATTATAGTGAACCCCTGAATTCCTCCCTTTACACTAAAATTTGTCATTATGCGTAAAATTTTACCCTCTGTCCTTATGGAACAATTATTTGTTCATTTTTTCCTTGAAGCTAAAAACCCCATAAGAAAAACCCTAACAAAATATGTAGTATTTGGACATTGGTAGTTGACAAATCTTGTCAGTTCGAGTATCGAAGTACAGATGTTAGCAAACCATCTCGACGCCTATTCAGTTAAATGAGAATTTGACTACAGTCAAGCATGTAGAATTATGTTTTAATTAAGACCAGTATATAAAAATCAAGAAACTAATTAAGAATGTGTATACAAGTGTAAAAATTACACAGCAAGAGAACCAGGTTGCAAAAGCGTGCTAAAAATAACGTCTTAAAGTTTTTGTTCGACTTAACTACATAAGCAAAAAAGTCTAAATTTCCCTCCAGCTGACACGGTTTAAAAATGCAAAATCATAAACATTTTACCTAGTAAGTTATCTTCAGAAAAAACCAAACAAAAGTGCAAACGTTTTATCTAGTAAGGTGTTTCTATGCATCAACGTTGGTTTTGGTTTTCTATTTATACCGTGTATATGTACTATATTGTTTGCTGACAGAAACCATACTTTCAAACAATTAGAAAATATAAAATATCATATTCGAAAAAACTGAAAATACACATGGAATAACCATCAACGACAAATAACTTTTGATGACATATTTTGGATTTTACCAACTGATAGAATTGACCATAGTACCATCTAAGTAGCGATGCATGTCTTTCCACTTCCTAATGTGCCATAATCCAGTAAAGAATGAATATTCATTCGAACAACCTGACCATAAATTTTGAATCTCAAAGTTTAGATATCTAACTACTGTACTCATAGGGAAAGGAAGGATAAAACAATATAAGAACAAAATCTCTAAAAATTGACAAAAATAACAAACATTTTACTTCATGCATTGTAGTTTCCTTCAATACGTGCAACAACAAGTTTCTCTTTTTGGTCCTACAAGATCTATTAATATTACCCGTCGTCCGTAGCTCAGGTGGTTAGGGAGTCGGGAGATGGGGATCAAAGCACTGTGTGCGAACAGATTCGAATCCCGCTGCAAACCACTTTGCGAGCTGGACGTTAAGCACCCATGTGCGACAACTAAACAAAGCGGGATAGACAGATGGCGTAGGATTTACAAAGCGGGGTAGACAGACGGCGTAGGGTTTACTTAAGTGAGTATTAATGTTATACTATGATCTAAAGGTTCCCCATGTTACTCGAAAAGATCTTTGAATAGTGGTGAGAGATCTATGTTTTAAGAAAAGGATTTCATCTTAATAAGATGAAAATCAGAGTAAGAGAAGAGGAGGTACATTTACAATATCCCTTATTTCTTTCGACAGAAAACAAGACCCATCACCCACTAATGAATTATGTAAACCATCGAATGGAATAATTAGTCATGGATAACAACCATTTATAATTAAACAGTATTATAACTTCCATTTTAATTTAAATATCGAATAGTAGATATAAAAAACCAATGTAATCCAATTTAGTTGAATAGCTTAGCATGACTTTACTGCACTAGAACAGATACAATATCATATCAGCTACTTATATAAAAGTGGCGACGGTGATACCACTTGACTAATGATATCATGCATATGACATTGCTATATAGACGCTAAACAGTAAAGTATGATTATTATGATACACGTGGCTTCTTATAGGATATTATTGATGAAATTATAATTCTTTACATATAGTTAGATGCAACCCCTCTCTGTGTTTCATACTTCCAGTGACATTTTAAAGTTCATGGCAGATTTAATGCCTTACCCTTTGATGTGCTGCAAATTTTATACGAATGATGCCTAAATATATAAATAAAATTTACCTGCATGCTTAAATATTTTCTTTGAGACTAAATAATTTATTTATTTAAATGATACACCTGCAAATTTTGCTAATATAAAACAACATTAAGATCATCTTGACGCATTGAACACAAAAATGATAGTTGCAATTAATAAACAATTGTATACACACATCAAACTGATAGTAAATTAAAATTGAATGAATCAAAAACCAAAGAATAGATGTACAATGAAAACTCGAACAAACATCCTAGTTTTGGTCATGAAAATATTATTACTAACTGATATTCTTATTAGAACAACACCACTCGTAATGTTAAAGTTACTTACCAAAAAAATGACTCAAAATCAAAGGTGAATTTTCTCCTTTGCTAAGGAATTCTACGCAATTTGATTGTATAAAATGTGCTTGAGTTAAAGTAAGAGAACCTAATAAATATCGGCCTTTTTTTGCTGTACCATTTGATCTCAGCCAACCAAATCCAAATTTAATCTAGTCTTAATTTTACAGAAAATTAGTTTATTATGAGGTCTTGAAGGACCTAGTATTGCTTTATAGGAATGCCTGCACGTGGATGGTAGATTGTAACTTAAATGCTATGCATTTTCTACGTATCGAGCTATCTTTGCATACTTCATTTTTCTTAGATAATAAAATGAATGGATGTTACAAAAATACTACCCTCTTTTGCATACATTGTATTATACAAAATCAATATTTAAATTATTTCATATCTTAACAAAGATGTTCACAGAATTATCCATAATTAAATAATTGTTCTTCTCCCTCATGTTACTCTGACAAAATGCATTACATAATATATTTTTCATTTATTCATGATGCATTGTTAAATTTAAATGAAAGAAGGGCATGCTATACAGGATTTTGTTAAGGTTGAGTTAATAGAGTATATTTACTTACATGGCCATTGGTGGCTTATCTTCTCTAGTTCAAACTAAAAGGTTTAGTTTTTCTCTAATTATCTACCATAATGCACTTTCTCATATGTTATAATATAAAATGACATGATAATTGACATGTACTAAAAGGTTATAGTACAAATCCGAAACAAGTGACCGGGAAGTTCATAATCATGCTCAGCTTCAATGTGAATAAATGGTACAAAACAATTGTTGTATAACTTGGTTTTATCTTCATTTAAAGCACAACCCAAAAATAATTTACCAAAAATTTAACAATTGAAAATATTAAAATAAAGATATGATCCATGTATTTATCCAAAAAAAGAATCTGAAACATATTTATTTTAACCTGCACAAATTTTAACAAGTTATAAACAAAAATGCACTAGGGAGGGTTTTACGACTCCGGTCGGTTTCCCTCCTGACCAAATTCAAAAAACTAAACAAAAATGTCAATTAAGTAATGAACCTGAGTTGTATGTGAATTAGAAATAAATTTTCGAGATGAAATGATGATGTTTCTCTTCCCTTGGTGTAGCTAGGTAGTTTATGAAGCAATGCACCCAATATCCCTAGATTTAATCTCATATTCATGTTAAAATTTTCGAATGCTCAAGCAATGATTCAGTAGACTATAATAGTACAGGAAAATAAAAAAGCTACCATACAAATAAATTAAGTTAACCTAAAATTGTAGATCCACACAAATTTAGCAATCCCACCAAAAATCCCCAAAATGTATTCTCTAAGCAGAAAACCCTAATAGTAGAAAGAAGATGGCAATTTAACAACTAATCTTGTTAAGTAAATTATATGATGAGAAGAATATATACCTTTAGAAATTGTTGTAGAGGTTTGCAGAGAAACAAGTGAAAATAACTTCATCAGAATTAAGAAGTTGATAATATCATGAAAGAGCGTACTAAGATGAATTGTTCATCATGTGAAATTATGGCGGTAGTTTTACATCCGGCACAAAATAAAAGCGAAACAATTCAAGACACTTATTTTGGCTTTGATTAATATAATTAGAGGCTAATGCTTATTGTGGGCCATTGTATGTATAGTTATTAATAGGGGCAAATCTTTAATTATGCCCCAATTTTTTCCCTCTAATGCTTAAATATTTGGTATTGACTTAGGCCATGTTTGTTTTTTATTAAAAGTTCTAAATGCAAGTTCTGATTTATAATTCAAAACTTTCGACGTTGTTTGTTTTTTGTGCTTATTCTGAATAAACCTATATATTCAAGCAAAATAATTCATAACATTTTTAGTGTTTAATCTTTGTTCTGAGTGCTTAATATTATTTTATTGTTCTGAATGTTGAATATAAACAAATAAGTAATTGATTATTCAAAACTCAGCATTAAGCAATCAACACTCAGATTTCAGAGTTCAGCAATCAGAATTCCGAATTCAGCATATTAAACAAACGGAGCTTGAGTCAGAGACAAACAATCAACAAAAAGATGATTAAAATAATTCTCAGTCATGTTCCAATAATTGGATGACAGTAAATGAGTAAGATGATGAATTGATATACATGGTTGCATGTACTGAGACGAATAAGGTGCAAAAAATGAAATGCAATGTAAATTGAAGATACAGCAAAATGAAAACATGAATATAATCATAGAAAGGAAGGCAGGATGAAAAGGTACAACAAATTAAAAATGAGCATGAAAAAAGCCTCTAAGAAAATAGGGCTATCATGGTAACGATAAATTTACCATTAATATACCATTACCAGTAGATCGGTAACAATTTTTGATTGAAATCGGTATACCTGTTAAAACGGTATAGTAACGGTAAATTTACTATTTTTAACGGTAAATTATCGGCACTATTTCTTGAATACCAGCGGTATTGGTAATTTTACCAGTTAATTTAAAACATGTATATTCATCTGACATGCTTTATTACATGAATTTAGAACCAAATAAATAATTATATTTAGTTCAATAATCAGGTTAAATAATTCCAAGTATGCTTATTTTCTTTCTCATTTATATTTTTTATAAACTAACACTACATATAGTATAAAAAAATATGCACTATGTACAAAAAACATGTCAAGATATAAACTTTGATGGACAAACAGTAATTTACCATTACCAGTGTAACAATTAGTAGACTATTTGTAGATTAGGCTTTGGTATACCAGTCGATCGGTAAGGTAACGGTAAGCAATTCTGGCTTACCAGTAAAAATGGTATGGTAACGGTATTTGCCCGATATCCATTACCATAACAACCCAATAAGAACGTATGAACATGGGTTTTGATGTAGAACTCATATGGTAGATGACGATTTACTTTAAATAATAAATGACAGATTGTTATCCCATATATCGAGGAATGGTTGATCACCATAATACATTGCCCGGAAGATATTGAGCATCATATCATATCCTTTTATCTACTCTTGGAAAAAGGAAACAGAAATAAAGAAAAAATATAGTGAGACACTAAGGGTGTGTTTGGTTTACATTTTGAGTTTTCATGATTGTTTTAAATTTTTCATTTTGAATATTTTCATTATTTCTCAATGCGTTTGGTTATCCTTTTTTTGAAAACAAGTTTTCAAAACTAAAAATTAAAATATGCGTTTGGTTTGAAATATAGTTTTCAAATTTTGAGAATTTGAGTTTTTATTTTGGCAATTCAAATAAATTTTACGTTTAAAGTATAATATGTAATGTATAATATAAAAAGGTCTATTTAGACACCAAATATTAATATAATTGATGACACAACAAATATTCACCATTCAATCACCCCATGAATTCCACTCTATCATATAAAGACAAAACGATTCAACAGCTTAGATCACTTTTATCACTAACTGTATTTAATTTTATGTTCAAATAGTCACCCCCAATAATATATACTATTCATTTTTCATGTTTGCATGAACATACATGTTGTAAATCAAACAAAAAACAAAATGAAAAATTCAGACATAAAGAAATTGAATAAAAATAACTGTAAATATATCAAGTTGCCAATTAAAAACTATAATAGATGAAAGATAATAAGCTGAATTCTAAACATAATGATTAAACATTAAAGAGAATACAATATTTTAAACTACATGCGGCCAAACTGTACAGGAATAAAATTACAATAAAAAGTTCATAACACGGTTTTAAATATATAATATAAGAGATAAGCTAGATAAAGAGAAAGCTGAAAGAGAACAACTCAAGCACCTATCATAAAAATATGATATTTATATAAGCCATAAATTTTGAAAGCAACGCGCTTCTAATGTGTTCCGAGTTACATTTGCAAATGATAATACAAAAGTAAGACACCTATTAAATCACAACATAAAAGTAAATAAAAATAAGAGTACCTGAAATATTCAAATATGTTACTGAAATAAAGATGGAATGAATTATGAAATAAAAATAAAATTGTACCTGAATTATAAATGATGAGTCGTTACATACTCATTCCACATCTGTGTGGCTATTTGATCTCTAACATATCTCATTTGAGCCGATTGACTAACATTAAACTACACAACTTCTTGTTGCTGACTTGACTCCAATATGGATTGAAATACCATGTTTTTAGATGAATATTCAGTAAATAGAGTATCCATTGTGTGCTCTTCCAGAATAAACTTGTGTGTTGTGCAACATGCAATTGGAATTTGTCTTTGTCTAGAAAGCAGAAAATTTGTCATCAACTTTAAAATAGGAAATCTTGCTTTTAGTACTCAATACAACGCTTAATGATGTTCCGACATGATGAATGTCTATAGTTAAATAAGTCTTCCTATTCAAGCAGTTTTCCATGTCCGTTATAGTCACATAAATGATATTTTGTTCGCGATAAGGAGAAAAGAATCCAGGTATGTTTGGATATCTAGAATCAACAAGACAGAATTGTTCTACAAATAAATTATAAAAACCATCATATGAAATAATTATGTTTTTGAATAAGCTAATTATAGATATTTGTAAATTTGTTGTTATCTTTCACAAATAAAACTAGTCAAAACTAGAAAATACCAGAGTTAAATTGCAAACAACAATGCACAATACCAGACAACAACGTACTAACAAGCATAACAACATAACAGCATACCACAGTTAAATTGCAAAGAAAGAACAATAGAGCAAGATACAACAATAACATGATTTAAAATTAGCTAAGCTCCTAACACATAATTTAAATAAACATTGCGTGAATCAAAGAAACTCTAAAATTGGTAAGCGCCTATGCTCCGACATCTTCACAAATGTCACTCGAAAAGATGGATCCTTAAAAGCATTTACTGCTTTGATATAAACTTTGTTGGTCACCTAGGTCATGCTATTCAATGTATCCAAATAAGCCATGTGCGAGGAAGGAACCAAATCAGTGGCACTCCTCTCCGAAGTAAACGAATTTCTTCGAAGGCATGCAAGATTTTCTTTCAAGCATGCATTTTTCAGCTCAGCTACTTTACTTTGTATGTTAATCCACTTTTCCATATAAGCTTCAAGTTGGTTTGTCTTGCAAAATTTCAATTTCTTATGATGACGGTCATTCATACTCATATCATCACTCATCCGGAAGCTTGCTCCATCATCATCTTCAGTCTCCATGTGCACATGCACTCCTTTAGATAAGAAATTTTCTTTTAATTGTCGTTCTTCATCTAAAGTAGGAGATTGCTGAGTAGAAGCATTTTTCAATCCACCTGTGGAGGTTGTCCCACCAAATATCTCTCTAAGAATTGCATAATGCTCACATCCTTCCTTCCTAAATTTCTTGTACTCTATCTTATTTTTCTATAATTGCAAAAGTAACATATTATATATTATTTAATTAGAATATATACAAATTTTATAAATTTTAATTTAATTTTATACTAATCATAACGTATATTACCATATAGAAGTGTTGCCAAACCTCTTCCGGAGTATTGACTTGATTTGTATTAGAATCCCATGTGACTCTTGTATGTGCTAAAAGATCAGAAAATAGATGATGCTCACAATGAAGATGGTTCCATTTTACTTTTAGCTTATCTATCCCGTAATCTTGCCTAAATCATCCGCTGATTAATCTGACCCCATATATCTTTTGTGAAAGTATAACATTGTAGTTTTCTCGCTTTCACATTCTCACAAAGTATATCAATGAAAATCTTCTCATTTTTTGCGGACCAGGGCATAGGCTCTTTTGATTTTCCACCTCTCATATTCTATTTTTTAAGATGAAAGCAACTTTATAAGTGATTCTTCCTTCCTTACATGGGAGCTAAACATACTATGAAATATTGTACGCAAACATAACAAATTCAACTAACACAAAAGCTAAGGCAACAAGTTATGCACAAGCAAATTTATTGGAGTTTATATGCGTAACAAATTATGTCCACAAACATTTGTTGAAATGCATCAATACATGTTATATCCAAAAAAATGTATTAATACGCATAGTATTAATACAAAATAATAGTGCATTTGTCCACAAAAATGTATTAATGCGTTCATTACATTAATACAATGGACACCGAGAGCTACGTTGGAATTACAAGAATAAGAATGAAGTTTGTATGAATACAAATATATATACATGAAAACGCACATTAATGCAAATGTGCTAAGGACTGGTAGCCTGCTGACCTAATATTTATGAACAAGACACAAAATTAGCTTCACTTTTAGCGTTTTAAATATCTACTTTGTTCTTAGATAACTGTAAAAAGGATTGAATTCAGTGGGATCATATTAGTAACATAATAACTTTTTAGAGCAAGACGAGTGTGTAGCGTGTTGCTACACAGCCGATGTAACATAATAACTTTAATGTACATCCCTTAGATCATATGTTAACATTTTCGAAAGTGGACGTAAAAGATGAACTAGTTTCATGCTTTTTCATGAGCAATCACATTCCCAGTAAAAAAATTGAACAATAATTTTGTTAACTTATAGGTATGTATATTATTTATGTTACGCAATACTTTCAATCTTTTAAAAAGAACATTCTCTTTTGGGAACTTCTTGTATCTTCTGCCTAACTTATAAATGCACCATATAATGATCGATATTTATATGCTTATCAATATATCTAACTTCTGCGAATTCTTTATAAATAAAAAATATTCCCACATTGTAGTGCAGTTTTAACTCATGAAGTGACCAACCACATGTTGTGGAGAAATTTCGACTCAAGACCGCTCAAATCAAGAAAACTCAAATCAACTAAAGACGAGATCGTGATAAACGTGCAAAAAAACCCAATCAATATCTCAAATACAATCTCAACCCAATTCAAAAGCCAATCACAATCACTATACAAGAGAAATAAAGGAGAAATAACGAAAAGTAAATCACTAAAGATTTATAATGGTTCAACTAATAATTTGTTAGTGTACGTCAACTTGAGAGAGAGAGCCTTTGGTATTAATAAAAGGCGCACTCACTTGAGTGGACGTAAACTAACAATTTGTTAGTGAAACCATAATAAATATGTGTGTGATTTACTTTTCGTTATTGCTCCTTTATTTCTCTTGTATGGTGATTGTGATTGACTTTTGGATTGAGTTGAGATTGTATTAGAGATGTTTATTGGTTGTTTATCCAAGTTTACCACGATCTCGTCTTCCGCTGATTTGGTTTTTTTTATTTGAGCGGTCTTGAGTCAAAATTTCTCCATAACACATGGTTGGTCACTTCATGAGTTAAAACTCTAGTAAAATATGGAAAAAAAATTTAGTTATATAGAATCCACAGAAATCAGATATATTGATAAGCATATAAATATCGATCATTATATGATGCATTATAATGAGATAGGAAGAAGATTCAAGAAGTTCGAAATTAGAGAATGTACTTTTTAAAAGATTGAAAGTATTGCTCAACATAAATAATATAAATAAGTATAAGTTGATAATTTATTGTTCAACTTTTTTTACTGAGAGCATGATTGCTCATGAATAAGCATGAAACTAGTTCATCTTTTATGACCACTTTCGTAAACATTAACGTATGATCTAAGGGTACATTAAATTTATTATGTTACATCGGCTGTGTAGCAACATGTCGCACACCGTCTTGCTCTAAAAAGTTATTATGTTACTAATATGATCCCACTGAATTCAATCTTTTTTACAATCATCTAAGAACAAAGTAGATATTTAAAACGCTAAAAGTGAAGCTAATTTTGTATCTTGCTCATAAATATTTGATTAGCAGGCTTCCGGTCCTGTAGCACATTTGCATTTATGTTTGTTTTCGTATGTATGTACGTATGAATTAAATCTTCATTCTTATTCTTGTAATTCCAGCTTAGCTCTCAGTATCCATTGTATTAATATATTGAATGCATTAATACATTTTTATGAACAAATGCACTGTTATTTTGTATTAATACGTGTTTTTGGACACATATAACATATATTAATACATTTGAACAAACGTTTGTTGACATTATTTGTTGTGCATATAAACTCCAATAAATTTGCTTGTGCATAATTTGTTGTCTTGGGTTATATGTTCGTTGACTTTATTATGTTTTCCTACAATATTTTATACCATGTTTAGCTCCTATGCAAGTAAGGAGGAATCACTTATAAAGTTGCTTTCATCTTAAAAATAGAATATAAGAGGTAGAAAAACTAAAGAGCCGATGCCATGGTCCGCAAAGAATGATAAGATTTTCATTGATATACTTTATGAGATTGTGAAAGCGAGAAAATTACAATGTTCTACTTTCACAAAAGATATATGGAGTCGGATTAATCAGCAGATGATTCAAGCAACAAAACTAGATTACGGGATAGATAAGCTAAAAGGAAAATGGAACCGTCTTCGTTATGAGCATCGTATATTTTCTGATCTTTTAGCATATACGGACGTCACATGAGATTCTATTACAAATCAAGTCAATGCTCCGGAAGAGGTTGGCAACAATCCTATACAGTAATATACGTTATGACTAGTATAAGACTAAATTAAAACTTATAATATTTGTATATATTCTAATTAAATAATATATAATATATTCCTTTTGCAATTATAGAAAAACAAGATAGAGTACAAGAAATTTAGAAAGGAAGGATGTGAGCATTATGCAATTCTTGGAGAGATATTTGGTCGAACAAGCACCATAGGTAGATTGGGAAATACTTCTACTCAGCAACCTCTTACTTCAGATGAAGAACGACAATTAGAAAAAAAATTCTTATCCAAAAGAGTGCATGTGCACATGAAAACTGAAGACGATGATGGAGCAAGCTTCCTTATGAGTGATGATACGAGTATGAACGATCGTCGTCATAAAAAATTGAAAAGTAGCAAGACAGACAAACTTGAAGCTTGAATGGAAAAGTGGATTAACATACGAAGTAAAGAAGCTGAGCTGAAAAAGCATGCTTGAAAGAAAAGCTTGCACGCCTTCAGAGAACATCGTCTACTTCTGGGAGCAGTGCCACTGATTTGGCCCTTACTCGCACATGGCTTGTTTGGATATATTGAAGAGCATAACCGAGGTGACCTACAAAGTTTATATCAAAGCAGTAAATGTTTTTAAGGATCCAACTTTTCGAGTGACATTTTTGAAGGTGTCGGAGCATAGGCGCTTACCTATTTTAAAGCTTCTTTGATTCACATAACGTTTCTCTAAATTATGTGTTAGGAGCTTAGCTAATTTAAAATCATGTTATTGTTTTATTTTTCTCTATTGTTCTTTGCTTGCAATTTAATTGTGGTACGTAACGTACGTTGTTATGTTGTTATTCTTGTTAGTACATTGTTATGTTTTATTGTGCATTGTTGTTTGCAATTTAGCTCTGGCATTTTCTGTTTTTGACTTTTTGTTGTTATGTCCTGTTTGGTTTTGGCATTTTTTGGTTTTGTCGATGAAGAAATAAGCTAAGGCTTTTCTTGAACATTTTTATGCTGAAAGGATTCATGTAGTGAGGTATGAAGTTGCTTAGGATTGTCATATTTTACTGGAACAAATATGTTTTGTTGTGGTTCATTGTTCGACTGTGAATATAATAGTTAGCCAAACATTGGGAAAGTTCAATGTTTAAATTGATACTACTAAACAAACTCATGCAATGTATTTACCGATTTGTTTATAATATAACACTGCAGTAACATGGTAATATTGATTAATGCAGTATCGGTGATATGTGTTCACATACGTTTTGGTTGTTACAGGCTATGGTTTAGGAGGAATATTTTAATGTTGTGGTATATTTTGCAGATTCTTCACTTACAGATTGGAATCTAAAGCTTACTGCAGTAAGAAGGAGCCATTATAGGCAGTATACAAGGTGACTTCAAGACCTAAAACTATTTTTCTTTTTATATATCAATGTGCGATTTCACACTATTTGAACGATCTTTGTGATGACTCAATGGAATAAGGACTGTTTTGTGTAGTTCAATACCAAGGTATTGGAGTTTAATAAATTTTATATTACATATAACATGTATTTGTTTGACATTTTGTTCCGTTAACTTTATATTAGGTATTGTTGGTACTATAACATGGATGAAAAGAGCACAGTGAATTCTACCAAATAAATTTACAATTCAAAGCTTATCTAATTTTTTGGTCAATCTTTTGAAAATTTATTACAAATGCATAAGTCAATTAAATGATGAATTCATGTTAAGCTTTTTTCCAGTGATATGCCTGTTGAGCTTGGTAAAATTTCAAACATCTCTAATGATGGTTCAAGCGATAATGTTTCAAGCGATGATGGTTCCATAATAATGGATGACCTTACATTAGATGAGAGTGAAAATATAATAATGTTTAATTTTTTATTTGCTAACCGAAGAAGTGTTGTTAGTAGAAAACTTCGTAGGACATCATCTTTTACCGAAAAAGGATTTATGTTTGAGATTTTAAATGGATATCCATCTGCCTATAATGAAATTTTTCACATGCAAAAAACATGCGTTTCTGAACATTTGTGATGTTTTGATAGAAAAGGGACTACTAAAAAAGGGTAAAAAAGTCGATGTTGAGGAGGGTGTTGCTATGTTTTTGATGATCGTAGGACACACAAAATGCTATAGTATGACTGGTGATCATTTTCATCATTCCAATCATAAAATCTCAAAATGGTTTCGTAAAGTTTCATGAGCCTTTTGCTCATTAGGCACGGAGTAATTCAGCCAAAAAATCCGGATATTGTCCAAGAACGTCTTTTGCAAAAGTATCCTCATTTCAAGGCAATACAGTCGAATACTTATAGTATTTATGTAGTTAGAAACAAAATAATAATAATTTAGTCATTTAATATCATACAACAGAATTGTGTTGGGGCAATAGATGGAACACATGTTTCAGCGTTGACTACTTCTTCAAAGCAAACATCCTTCCGTCGTAGGAAAAATGTCGTGACACAAAATGTGATGGTTGCATGTGACTTCGATATGAGATTCATATTTGTATATGCTGGATGGAAAGGTATAGCTAATGATTCTTGAGTATTTATCAATGCAGTTTCAAAACCAAGCAACAAAATTCCAATGCCGCGAGGAGATACTTTTGACTAGTTTTATTTGTGATAGATAACAACAAATTTACAAATATTTATAATTAACTTATTCGAAAACACAATTATTTCATATGATGGTTTTTATAATTTATTTGTAGAACAATTCTATCTTGTTGATTCCGGATATTCTCCATATACCTAGATTTCTTTCGTCTTATCGTGGACAAAGATATCATTTACGTGACTATAACGGACAAGGAAGACTACGTGGAAAGGAAGACTTATTTAGCTATAAACATTCATCATGTAAGAACATTATTGAGCGTTGTATTGGAGTTCTAAAAGCAAGATTTCGTATTTTAAAGTTGATGACAATTTTTCTGCTTTCTAGACAAAGACAAATTCTAATTGCATGTTGCACATAAACAACTTCATTCGGGAAGGGCACACGATGAATACTCTATTTACTTAATATTCATCTGAAAACATGGTATTTCAATCCACATTGGAGTCAAGTTATGAACAAGAAGTTGCGCAGTTTAATGTTAGTCAATCGGCTCAGATGAGATATGTTAGAGATCAAATAGCCACACAGATGTGAAAAGAGTATGTAACAACTCGTCATTTATAGTTCAGACACAATCTCATTTTTATTTCTATTTCACAATTCATTCCATCTTTATTTCAGTAACATATTTGAATAGTTCAGGTACTCTTATTTTTATTTACTTTTATGCTGTGATTTAGTAGATGTCTTTCATTTGTACTGTCGTTTGCAAATGTAACTCAGAACACATCAGAAGCGTGTTGCTTACAAAATTTGCGGCTTATATAAATACCATATTGTTATGACAGATGCTTGAGTTATTCTTTTTCAACTTTCTCGTTATCTAGCTTATCTCTTATATTATATATTTAAAACCGTGTTATGATTTTTTTATTATAATTTTATTCCTGTACAATTCAGCCTCATGTAGTTTAAAATATTGTATTTTTTTTAATGTTTAATCATTATGTTTAGAATTCAGCTTATTATTTTTCATCCATTATAGTTTTCAATTAGCAGCGTAATATATTTACAGTTGTTTTTATTCAACATCTATATGTTTTAACTTTTCGTTTTATTTTTTGTTTGATTTACAACATGTAGTATGTTCATGCATACATGAAAAATGAATAGTGTATATTATTGTATTATTGGAGGTTACTACTTGAACATAAAATTATATACGATTAGTGATAAAATTGATCTAGGTTGTTGAATCGTTTTGTGTTAATATGAAAGAGTGGAATTTATGGGGTGATCGAATTGTGAATATTTATTGTGTCATCAATTATATCTATATTTGGTGTTTAGTTAGACTTTCTCATATTTTGCATGCGTGTTATATTTTAAACGTAAAATTTGTTTGAATTGCCGAAATGAAAACTCAAATTTTCAAAATTTAAAAATGTATTTCAAACCAAACGCAATTTTTAATTTTGAAAATTTATTTTCAAGAAAAAGGATTATCAAACACATTTTGAGAAACAGTGAAAATATTCAAAATGAAAAATTCGGAACTTACCAGAACCCTGTTTCAACCATGACAAACAGCGACTCTTCTGTTGAACAACAGCATTTCCCGGCATAGCACGAGCGACTCATCCATGTCAGCATTTCTGTAACCTTCAGCGATTTCAGGCGACAGCAGTAAAACCTCCTATCGATGTTCAAGTTTCCATGAACCCGCAGCAGTGAGGATTTGCGGGCGACCGTGAACGAGTTTCAGACGACGGCGCGAGTTCCGAACAAATCGGCAGCACCTGTAGACGACCATGGCAGTGATGACCAGAACTCGTCTGAGCAGCAGCAGCTCAGCTGCGAGATTTTATTTGAGGTTGAAGTCGAATTCACTTTTTGGGCAAAATCGATTCTTTTCCCTCTTATTCTTTGAACACTAGATCATCCGCCCGCATGTTAGTGGACTTCGTTCCGTCACCTAAAATGTGCCTCAGCTACTCATGCAAGCACCCTTGTGTACTAGAACAATGTCCAGCAGACAACAGCATGAAAGCCACTGCCGCTGGTAAGCGAAAAACCCAAGAGTTGAGCTAAAGGAGTTAGGCTCTTTTTTCTTTTAGGTCTGGGATCGAGTGTTAGCCATGTTTGCCAAGACAAACAGATGACAACAATTGCAATATTTGAAAGAATGATTTCAGAAATAGATGAGAAGAAGGAGGTGGTGATAAGCAGAAGAACGGAATACAGGCCAAAAGGTATGGTCAAGCAATAATTAGAATACACAAACAGGTAAAGTAAAAAATGATTCTTTTCTTATTTCAGTCTGCTTGCCTTTACAAAATGTTCACTCTCTTTATGTACGTTTCATTCATCAGGACATTTTCAACTAGCCGTTAACATACGCCAGCTCATCATTGTCATTGATTTATTACAAACTCAAACAAAAACTTATGTAATGTGAAACTGGTTATAATAGATGTGCACATGCACACCATCAAAGCCCATCATCTAGGCCAAATCACATGTTGTTGCATGTTCCCTTTTGTAAACGCAACTCCTTTAAGTTTGCCGAAGCCTTCTCCTTGATTTCAGACGATTGCAGTGAACAGGAAAGCTTGATCTTCTCAGGTGCTTGATCAAATGCCACTTCAGACTGATGACGACCATCTGTTTGATGAAATGTTTGGCCGTAACACTACCCCACCCCTTGAATAATGGACCTTGCCTCAAGGTATAAAGTAGGAAATTTCTTGATTATCTTCAAGTAATCTTCTCAAGTAGCATTAGAAGTGGATCGATTCTTCCATTGAATTAAAAACCTGGGTGACAGGTTTGTTATCCCGTAGCCTGTAGGACTGGTCTTCTGTCCATTATCTTTTATGGTTCATAAAAAGTTTCTTCTTGATGAGAAGGGAGATTTTGTTATAGAATAATATGAGATTCAATTTTTTTTTTTTCTCTTGAGAGACATGAAACACAAGACGGATTTGAGCAGAATCTGACAGTTCTAGTTTGTATGCAACCTCACCGATTTATTGAATAATCCTAAGGGGTTAACATTCAGAGAAAAGTTTTGTAGTCTTTGTAGAATTGATAAAAGTTTGTTTATAGACCCAATCATTGACAGAATAATGTTTCTCGGCTCTTTGTTATTAGCAAACTTCTGCATGTTTATAGACCCACTCATTTATAAACGGATTAATTTTGGATCAACTTGTTAACGGGTGAGTTTCAGGTTGAACCGCGAATCCGTTTTTGATCCGTCATGATATGTTTAATATAAAACTATATTTTTATTTATCATGTGGAATATGCAATTATGCATACACGGGTCGGGCTGAGCCTATTGGACTTAGTATTGTTACTTTTATTTACTATCTCTGTGAATTCTACGTACAAACACTATTACGAATTATCCTAGTTTACACTTTACACGAAGTCGCCACTACCTTAGGACTTTAGAAATATGAATTTGAATGCTCATGTATTGTTTCTTATTTTGTATTTTGCTAAATGCATTTCGGAAATGCATGTTGTTTTCAAGAATACAGCCAAGTAAATGGGTTTATGAGTTCATGGGTCAACCTGTTTAATCCGATCTGACCCGTTTAGAAAATTAACGGGTTACACGGATCGGGTCGGGTTAACCCGTTTATAAACGGGTTGGGTTCAGGTTGAGAAAATATGACTCGTTTAATAAAAGGGTTGGCCATGCCCGTTTAAGAATTGACCCGAACCCGGATTAATCTGACCCGAACCCGATCCGATACGACACATTGACAGCCCTAGGTAAGATGTAATTTTTTTTTCTGAAAATTGTATAGTGATATCTATAGAAAATAAATGTTGATCAACTTGTTGAAAATTTTCACTATTAGGTGCATATGATACATGAGCTGGAGTGCCATGTACAATTTCATATGGTGTCATTTGTATAGGCTCCTTCCAGGAAGTGTTTGAGTAAGTATATACTATCTTATGGGGATTAGTTTTTCTTTATTTATTAATAGACTCTGATTAGTTTTGTGCTGTTTGCATTTTTGCTCCATTCTCAAAAATTGTTATCATGTTTTTCTGCTCCATTAGTTTGTACAATGGGTAGCCATTACCTAAGGGTGCGGTTGATTTTCGGCAAAAAAAGTTCGCGTCCACGTCGGAAGCGTCCGACGCGTCGGCACGGGATCCGCCACTTTGCCCTTTTCCGAACTAAACGTGAGAAAACCAAGCTTTCGCTTGCCCCATTCAGCTGTTACC
The DNA here is from genome assembly GCA_030737875.1 of Allium sativum. Taxonomy (NCBI): domain Eukaryota; kingdom Viridiplantae; phylum Streptophyta; class Magnoliopsida; order Asparagales; family Amaryllidaceae; genus Allium; species Allium sativum. The sequence goes on along the minus strand of CM060922.1, from coordinate 348,908,453 downwards.
CCCTTTTACACCCCTTTGCCCCCTTTGTGTGCCCCTTCCTGTTTAAAATAAAAACACATACTATTTTCATCGATTTTTCCCCTTTTCAGCCTCTTCCATATACCCTTTTCAGATACCCCTTTCTGTTGAAAATCAAATGCACCCTAAGCCTTTTTGCACAATATCGTCGTGCGCTTCGAACATGAGTCAGTGCTTTGCATCTACTAGAATAAAACAATTTCCATGTAATGTTATGTTTTTATGGCAGTTATTGAAGTTGTGAAGAAGGATAAGCACTAGCGCTTGTTCGGGTAGTTAATTCTTTTGAGCCTATGTTCATTTCACATGTCAAGTAAAGCATCTTGACTCTATTACTTACACATGTATATATCAAAATTATTAGACTGCTAAGGTGGAAAGTTCTACTGCATAGGTTTGTTGTTTTGAGACTGTTAGGTTGGAATTAGATCAAGTATCAAATTCTATACAATGTCTTTGTTGTTTTGGTTTTACTCTTGTAAAAATTAGACAGAGGTGCAAAACTACTTTGTCATTTCAGATAGGATTATATATGAATTAGTCTAAAAAAAATGCAGTAATAATCAAGCAATATTGTTCAATTAACATCTCTAATGAGTCTCACTAATAAATTAACTATCAACACGCAAGATTCATTTTTTGATTGCAAACTATTGGTACATCCCACGATTACAGTTTTATTTTTGATGTATTTGTATAATTCTTTGTAAAATATGCAACTTATAAAATATTGAAAATATGAGTTCAAGTAGTGGATCACATGATATCGAACACGAAGCTATTGAGTTGATAGCTAGCCGTCTTGGAAATAAATATAATTCAAGATGGATTCTGAGATAACCATACAGAAATGACGCATTGAGTGGAAGAAAATATGTATTTAATGTGTTCAATGGTCATACAGCTAGATGCTTGGACATGCTCCATATTCATACAAATGATCTATTAGATTTATGTAAGGCTCTAAAATTTCGTTAGTTTCTGCACGATGCGCAACATGTCAAAGTGGAAGAATAAATGTGCATATTCCTCTTGATCGTAATGATAGCAATAGAGTTGTTCCCGGTCGTTTTCAACACTCCCCGGAAACACTTTCACGTTATTTTGAAAATGTATTAAAGACTTTATGCAAATTTGCTTATGAAGTCATTGTATTTCCAGATTTCACGATCACTCATCCAAACTTGAAAAACGAAGGTTATAGATATTGGCTTTGGTATAAAGTATGTTTTTGTGGTAACTTTATTACATGTTTCTATCAATGTTTCTTATTCATAAGTGCAATTGTGCATATTGATCAAAATTCTCATCGTGCATTTCTCTAAAAAAGAAAAATCTTGTTTTTGTATGGATAATAATAATATATGTAATTGTTTTTCCATTTAGAATTGCATTGAAGCGATTGATGACGCAAACATTAGTGCATTCGTGGCGGAAAATGCACAAATTCCATATAGATGGAGGAAAAGTTTACCTACCAAAATTTGATGTGTGCATGTGATTTTGGTATGTGTTTCACATACATTTTAGCTGGATGGGAGGACACCGCAAATGATTTAAGAATATTGATGGATACAATTAATGATCAAAATAAGAAGTTTCCGATGTTTCCAGAAGGTATTATTTATTATTGTTTTCATAGCTACGCTTGAATATATTCCAAAATCATGAAATTAAATAGCTCTTATAATTTTTTATGCCACAATAAACTCAAATTTAAATTTAGCTATGAGTTCTTATTGTATCTTTTGTTTGATAGGAAGATTTTATTTGGTCGATTCAGGATAGGCTAATACCCCATACAGAGGAGAAAGATACGCCGCAATGACTTTGTATGAGCAGGCATGACACCACAATTCGCGATGGGGCAATATAATTATGCTCACTCGGTTTTGCGGAATATCATCAAATGTTGTTTCGGTGTTCTTAAAGCACGTTTTCCTAATTAGAAAATGATATCACCATACAATCTTCGCAAGCAACGTAATATTGTTATAGCGCATGTGTAATTCACCATAGTAGGAAGCACACTTTTGATTACACATGCATCACACTAAGTTTGGCTGGAGTGCAAGATGAAAGACAATATTTCAACAACAAATGGGAGCAAATCCAACAAAGCATGACGACGTTTTATCATTTGCCACTTAAGGTTCAATGTGCTTTTAGAAGTTTTTAATATTCTGATTGTAACGCTTGAAATTTGTGCAAAAGATCAACTTATATCTATTGTGTGGATATTTTGATTGATTTGGTAACTTAGAGCATCTCCAATGAAAGAAGAATTCAGCTCCTTAATTCTGAATTGAGCACAAAACAGCACCCAACAGATCTTCCAACCCTTAATATTCAGTAAAATAATACGGATCCGATTCAGAATTCAGAATTGGCCGCGGACGCCGAATAAATCGGCACGTAAACAATTTGCTCTGATTTTTTCTTCGCACGCCTACTTTATCGCGCGGGAGGAGAGGAAAAATTTTCACGCGGTGATTAAATCGGCGCATAGCAAGGAACTGTTGGGTAAATTTTACAAAAAAGGCCTGAATATTACGAATTGTAATATTCCAATCCTAAATGCTGTTGGGGATGCTCTTAAGATTGACTTAGTCGCTTTGTTTATATGCGAATAGCATAAGTATTTATATTGTGTTTCAATCCAATATTTTGTGGTTTATATTTCAAAACATCAAATATTTATTGTTATCAATATTGACTTTTTACCTTTATGGCTTATAGGCATTACTGCCCCAAACAAACTTTTTAACCCTTTAAATGTAGAATCACTTACCATACAAGCATAAAATTCTGCTTTGAGTTGCAAAACAGCCCTAAGTTACCACTATCAGGACTCATAATCACTTGACTTCATAGTGGCATCGGCTAATGCCAACACTGCCTCTGCTTACCCTCCCAGACTCCGATGTGGACTCCCCGATTTCTCGCATCAACAGTCGTCTCCTTATTGTCCAACAAAGTAAGCAGTCGAAGGCACGCGGTCGAAGGCAGAACACCTTGCCGAGGTGGAGGGATCCCGTATTAGGGAACATGATACACCAAATATAAACATGATAAATCAAATATACACACCCATAAAACAATCAAGATGAACAGAAACAATTTAGCCTACAAGCAACTGACCCATCAAATAACTGATATTTCTCAAAAGCTGCATACTTATTCAATCTTAAAATACAATGTACACAAGGTTTATGCAGCTCAGGAAATATACATACAACATTTATAACAAAAAAGTAGAATAATACACAAAGAAGCAAATTATACTGAAAGGGCAGATCAACATCATCACCATCATTAGCATAGTACCACTTCAGCTAACCACTGATACTAACTTCTTAATTCATTTTTAGCACATTATTTCACTTGATTTCGTGATTTTGTGACTTCATAATCGTCGGTTTTTGCAAACCTTCCTCGAACTCTAGGTTGGCTGTCTGCTAATGCTTTCCTGCATGCATACTGCAAACACAAACAATTACCAATTTTATAAATCGTCTAAATTGACACACCTAACCTTTACTTCGCCTAAACATTGCATGCCCGCGCACACACGCACACATTAGTGGCCAAAATACAAATAATGTCATAATGATATATTTTTTTCCCTTGTTTGTATTTCAAATTCTTTTCTATGTGCAAATTTTTGAGATTTTAAACATAGAAGAGTGTAGGATTACCTTGATTTTTCTTCCAAAGTTTCTTTTGCTTTTCTTTTTTCTGTACCGGTGAAGTTGTTGCTTTCGCTCCTCAGACTTCAGCTCACTAATGGTTAGCTGTCTGTCAAATGAAGAAGGGAAGCTGCTTGTATTCGCAAAATTCAAAGCAATGGTATTTCCAAGGGCCTGTTCAGAAAAACTCAAATCAATGATCTCCAACTGACGACATCCTGTGAAGAAATGGCCAGGAACATCTAAAAAACTCAGTGTGATGCATATTTTGATTTATATATTACCTAATACATCTGATCAACAGCAATCTCATGTATATCAAGTAAGTAACAATGTAAAGTGTGATGTGTACCTTTTCCGTAGAGACTGAGCTCTAAACCTTGATTTCCCCTTTTTCATTATTATTATTTTCTAATTTATTTATATGGATTTTGAAACCAATATTTTGCTCCATGTACATGGAGTTCAAATACGGTTTAAAATCTTTGAATCTAATCACATCACATCTTGAAATTTTTCATACATCTCACACTAGATGAGATTTTGTTTTTGTCAAACGACATGAGCACATCTCAAGGTGTACATTTACCCTCTGGGTTGGCATATCTAGTTTCAATATATTGCCTGAGTTCTGAAATAAACTAGCGATTGTCACGGGTGGGAGTGAGCATTTGGTTGATTTGATTTATCCCACGATGAAAATTGTAAAACCAAACTACAACCAATAACAATGAAAGCCAAACAAAACCAACCAAATTAAGTTTGGTTGGTTCGGTTGGTTATCCGATTTAACCGAACTAAATATGTTTTGCACTTTATGCTTGGAATATTCACTATAATTTGAAATAGATTATAAATATATGATTAAAATATTATTATTTATGGTTCTAATGCTTTCTAAAAGTAATTTTGACATAATGTGATGATTAAAATTTACTTAAAAGAGCTAAACTAACCTTATAACATCGATAATTTTGATAGTATAATAAAAGTTCAGTAAATTTGGTTAAATCGATAACCAAACTAAATAATTTTTAGGACGAATTTTAAATAGATCTAATTTCAAAACCATACCAAACCGATCAAAATAAATTGATACAGCTGGTTTATTTGGTTTAACTAAATAATGCTCACCCCTAATCATGAGGCAACTATATATCGATGCATCTAGGATTTTTAAAATAGCTCTACTGTCAACATATTTACGTACTTGTAACCTAAGAGCAACTCCAACGATCGAAAGTAGGTATCTTACAAAATGTCCATTAATATTTTTTATAACTCAACTTTTTCTACAGCAGCTTTTAAAGCAGACGCCTGTTGAACAGACGCCTGAATGAGTGCCTAGAAGTTTCAGGTGCATGTTCGACAAGCGCCTGAACGTAGGGTGCTTGTGGAACAAACGCTTGAAGCTTGAACGTCTGTTCAACAGATGCCTAACTAAATTACAGATAACCGATTTCCCTCCAAATGTAATAAATTACAGAATCTGCACTTTATTGGAGGAAATTTTCGGTGTACATCTTACATTTTGCAAGATAAAATCTACCGTTGGAGATGCTCTAACAAATTAAAGAGAAGACTAAAAGTTGTTTGATGATTTCCATACTGTAAAAAACATCCATTTACAACCTAGTATTTAGCTCGAAAAATAATAGAAACAATTTTCTGTGACTGAAGGAAACAGGAAACAAACGATTTTGTCGTGGCTAAAGTCAATGAATAGCAAAATATAGATTTAGTATATAGTTAACTGGATTAGACAAATAATATATAACCCTTTAAAATACAAAAACATTTGCTTGAGATTCAAAACCTTCTACGAAGACTCCCCTCCAGATTGTAGTATCTAGGTTGAGATGAACTCCAAAAGAGATTAAAGGAATTTTGATTTTTATTCTGACAGAAATGTGAAATGAGATCTCGATAATGATGGCTGAGTAGAGCACACTTGAACATAAGACAATGTGTGCTTCGTTGGAAATATTTGTAGTATTAAAAACATTTTAATGTATAGAGAAGCAAATGAAATAAAAGATTCCACCTTTAGGTAGGCTAGAAATAAAGTGAAACGAAAATAAACCACTAAGAGAAACTGAACATTGTTTGTCACAGTGTTTAATTTATTTATTTTTCTTGGAAAAAAAAAGCAACTGGCTGAAAGAAATGGCAGAAACGTATGCGTTTTGGTTTTACAGAGATTCTCCTCTGAAAAGGATAAGATTGACATCGGACATTGTTATTGAAGCGAACAAGATTTAACGATTAAGTTGAGTCCTGTAAACTGTTGATGAACTATACGGTTTAATACGTACAACTCTTTTGCTAGTATATGATATATTATCCCACTTTGAATGCTTAAACCTTCAAAAAGTTTGAAGTAAGAAAAATAAGCAGACAACATCAAAACTAGAACAAAAGACAAATAAAGCGAAAATAACTGGCTCACCTGAATATCCCCTTCACTGTATGCTCTCCTCAATCCCATGGCAGTTTCAAAATCCACACCCTGAAAATCTAAAAAATTTGGTCTCAAATCGCAATTTCCAATCCATTCCATTGAATTCAGACAGCCAGAGCTTACACTTTTCTGTAACTGTCCCTCTGTGTTTAATTGTACCTTTTCCAAACTGGGAACTTCTTCAGTTTGAAATACTGGAAGTTTAAGTTCTGGTATAACTGGAAATGGTTCGCTTATTGCATATTTAGCCAGAAGCTCTTCCTTGCAATCGTATAAAACATTTTGTAGATGATCATTTTGGATTGATTCCATGTCAGCAACTTTGATTGTTTCGTTCATTACATCTTGTCCATTAGATATAATTGTCATGGCAGCACTCATAGGATCCAATGTAATCGTCGGTTCTTCTATAATTGGCTCTGGAGCTTTGAATAGATCACCTTCAGCACCAAGATCATATTCTAGTATACTGGATGATTGAATCATGTTATCCTGCATGGACGAGAAAAAATATCCAATTATTGCTACATCTTATTACAAAGATACTGAAATCTGTGTTACGATACAAAATAGAGAAGAAAAAATTGTGTATACATCAAGTTTACCACTAGATCAAAGAAGATTCAAGGCATCGGCTTGTATATTTGAAACCAACTTTTCACGTATTCGAGCAGATTGCTACATAATTGTATATTTTATTTTCCACATATATTAGTTAGGCAACCGATTTCTCACCATTTAATGTAAAATAATTAAGAATATGTGCATTTAATGAATGTAGTACAATATGTTGTAAAACTAAATTCAGCTTCAAACTAAAATACTTTAAGAGAAAGAAGAATAAAACAGTATGCAAAAATGAGTCATGATCATGTATAGAAATCTGTAATAATGAATACTGAGGATGATTCCACAGCAAAAAGCGGAAGTATCTGAAAGAACACGGCCTCGGATAAATAAGCTTGAAGCCGTTCAAATCAAATACATCTAATCAAGCAATGGTCCATAGAAAACATGATAAATTGATGCGTGACCTTCACATTTACTCGCCAAAAGTAGAGCTAACCAAGTTGTTCACTTAGTGACAGGGCCGATCCTGGCCTAGTGCGAGCCGTGCGACCGCACAGGGCCCATAAGGTTAGGGGGCCCAAAAAAAAACTGTATTATCTTTACTAGAGCTGTTTTTTCTTATCAGGATGCGTGTACTTGATAGTAATTTATCTATGCAAAAGTAGATAAGATTGTATGTTTTGTTGACATCAATCATCAATATATTAAAATGGAGATGTGGCTTGTGCGGACCTCTAGTTGACAGATTGAAAATATGGATAAAAACTTCATGAATTTGCTGAAACACGCAAATTTTTCAATGGAGATGCACAGTAGAAAAAACACATTTTCACTTAAGTTCAATTTCATAAAAAAAGAAAAAAATTTAAGGATCCAAAATTTTGGGTCCGCACTAGGTCCATAAATACTCAGAACCGGCCCTGCTTAGTGATTTGACTGGTGTAATACAGGCATACAGCCGAACTATTGGGTTGAAGTGGTAGGAAAAAGAGTTGCTGTGAAGACTGAATTAATAACATTTATCTTGTAAAGGTTGGATAAATTTAAAAACAGACTTCCTTAAGAAGCTTATTCCAAAGGTAGACCTGTTCGAAAACTTATCATAAAAATAGATCTTTATTTGTTTTTCTACAAAATAAAAAATATGTGCATTCACATTTCAAAACGTGTATGTATAAAATCGAAAAACAAGCAAATTTTCGTAATAAATTTACCATGGGGCCTATTACTGAAATAAGTTTCTTCAAGGGCTTAATTTTGTAATTGTCTCCTGAAGGTTTTATCAAATTAGTCACATTGGACAACATGTGCAAAGTTTGACATGGTTTTCAGGTGGTAACTAAACATTATTTGCTCTTGATGCAAATAATAATACTTTAGCATTTCCTAATGCCTTGTTATGCAATTTGGTACTGGATAAACAAAATTTGCACAGTTACATACAGCAAATAAATAAAATTTACCGGACACAGGGTAGATGTGCCCTGAAGTACACTGAAGGACATATCACCGACCTCTGTACGATTAGCCAAGGCAGATGTGTCCCTTCATGTTCATGACAGCCAAGGGGTGAGCCCTCAGAATCTAGCTAATATGGTCAATACACGAAGGAAAAAAGAGAAAATTTTGTTGAGAGGAATGAAATGTAAGATCTATATACGTATATAATTATTTAATTTCTTCAGCTTTTTTATATTTTCACAGGTGTTAAGTGCACAAGTACTCAAAAATATGATGTACTGAGAATTTAAAGTACTAATAATCTTGTTAAGAAATAAGCTTGAGGGGTTATACAAAATGTAATATTGACAAAGAAATTGAGTAATACACCAGTAGACAATTACAGATGTACATGTAGCTGAGAGGATGTGTGAACACTAACATGGAACCGAGTTTCCATTGGAAAAAAAACAACCTGGGATTATTACTAGATGTAAGATTGTTATTATAATGACAACGTTTAAATTATATAAATAATAATAATAATAATAATAATCAAACTTATGGATATAGGTATCTAATGCACTGCATGCTAATTATTCCTAAATGTTTCTAGACGTTTCAAGAATAAAAGAACCTAGAATATCAGAATTTGAAGTTATTTAACCCTAAGACATTCGGTTGATTACTTTTTTGTTTCCCAGCGATGGCACTGGGAATGAAAAAGGTTGAAATATAGCTGATGCTATATGATAAAAACTGTCCAATTAACTCCATTTTGCATCCAATTTAATCACAGGTACGAAAAAGGTTTGTGATGATCATAACAGAAGTCATGAATGTTCTTTTAATAATTTGATATATTCTTAGCAGCACTCACGAAAGTGTTGAATAAAGGTGCATAACGAAGACCCACGAGCTTAATAAATTATTCAACAACTGACGAAATAGCAACAAGCTAATTAAATTATTTAAAAAGATGATCACAATCATGTCGACGAAATAATAAAACTTCAGTACAACCATAGAGTCAACATAGCAAATACCACAATTCTACTTTAACGTAAACACGAAATTCAAATGATTATAAAATTGAACCAGGGTCAATTTCACAACAGAAAGCGCTACACACATCACCTGGATTACTGTACAAAGCCAGTTCATATTTTTTGGACTACCAACCATGGGGAAAAACAAAACAAATCAAAAACCCAATAAAATCAATCCCAAAAGGATTAAGAACGAGATAAGAAAATTATACCATGAGAGAAGCATCATAAGTGAGTCCATTGTCGAAATTGCATAGCTGTTCATCATTGTTATTTGCGATTTGATGAGGATAGGTCTGGAACAGTGGGAATAAGAGCCTAGGCTCGGCAAACATATTTCTCTTAATATATTAGATATCTCTGTAACTGCAAAACAGTGGTCAATTGGGTATAGTGGATTGTGGCATGGAAAGAAGCGACTGAATGGAAAAGAGAAGAGAAGAGGGCAGCTGTGTATTTATAAAGAGAGAAAGCGGTGCAGAGCGGATCATGGGCATTGATTTCCTTCTCAACGGCCGAGATTTTTCAGGATTATTATTTTTATTGGTGTGGTGTTCACATTTCAAAGGGACATTTTCAAAAGGGTACCTGATTAAAAGTTCAGTTTGTGCTGTAGGGAAGGGTGCATCAATCATGGATGCGGTTCTCAAAGCAGCTCTTTATTCGTGTGGTGTGCGAGGCAAGTATGAATTAGCTAGTGTGTCGATTCATCGAAGACAATATATGTTAGGGGTGAGCAAAGCTTGGTTCGGTTCGGTTTCGAGGTAAAACCGAAACCGGAACCGAAAGACCTCGGTTTTAAAAATCGAGAAACGAAACCAGAACCGAAGCATCGATTTCGGTTTCAAAACCTCGGTTTCGGTTTTTATCGGTTCGGTTTCGGTTTTAAAACCGATTTAAACAAAAAATATTGTAAATTTAAACAACCATAAAAGAAATTAAAATAAATTATTTCAACCGAGTGTATTAAGACAAATGGTACAAAGTACAGACTAATGGACTATAAGTCATCCAAAGTAGTACAAATCTAAGCTAGCTAGCTCTAAGCCGGAGACAAGAAACAAAAAAAAAGGAAATGAGCATTCCAGTGAACCACACTACAGCAGACCAACAACAACTTGGAATTCTAGAAAATAGTCTACTGGTACCTCAACTTTCATTTTCAATTCAAAACATCCAAGAATCTGCAAAAACAAGAAATTGATATTTTATATTAGTCTACTTCTAATCCTGTATTCAGCTAAATCAAATGAGTGAAGCAGTGGCCAGTGTGTATATACTATATAATACGAAACAACATGCAGCAAGAGATAATGTGCAACATTTTATAATTCGGTTCGGTTCGGTTTTTTCGTTCGGTTTGGACCTAAAACCGAAACCGAAATATTAGTACGGTTCGGTTTTTGATTTTCAGTTTCGGTTTCTTTAGGTTTCGGTTTTTTTCGGTTCGGTTTTTATCAGTTTCGGTTCGGTTTCGGTTTTATTTCGGTTTTTTGCTCACCCCTAATATATGTACCATTGTTCTATAGTTTTATCGAATTGTGTTTGGTTGATGTGTTCTTCATATGAAAGAAAACAAATTATCTAAATGGAAGATTTGAATGCAACGTTTAAACAGAGAAATTGAATAAACGAGAAACGTGTTTGCAATACGCACGGGATATTAGACCACGCAGTTTAAACTGTGATTTTAAGTTTAATTGATTTGTAATTAATTATTCAATTGATTTTTAATAAAATATGAATTAATTATTTACAAAAATAAATTAATTAGTTAGAAAATTGTAAATTGATCGGATTTGGGTCAAACCAGCCATATTATGTAGAATACTTCGATATAATTGCAACACAAAAGACCATGTCACAAACGAGTCTCGTTTGCACATATGATTAATTTTACAAATTTATTAATTAACATTATTTAATGCTAAGCGCATCTACTTCATTTCTGTACGAGGCATGTACAACACGCAGGACGTGTCACGAACGAAAGTCTGAGTAAAAATTGACTATGAAAACCCTTTTGGAATGTTAGTATGAGATCAAGTTAAAAGGGTTGGTTGGAAAGAGTTTATTTCTTGTCGCTAATTATATGATACATAACGATCCAGATTTTTGGCACTTGAATATTGAATAGATTTAAACATTAAAATGGATAATTTTGAAATTTAGTAACTTGAATTTAAATTATATGAGTTAGTCAATAAAACTGAATATTGAAATGATACTAGAATTTAATATGCAATTTAAATTGATTTTGAAACTTATGTAAAATCCTATTTGAATATAAACGATAATAATAAACTTTTATGAAAGAATTGAAAAGTTTTGAAGTCGGTTAATAATAATTTTTGATTTTGTTAACATATGGAAATATCATTTTTGCAATTCATTTCAGATTTTAATGAACTAGTTTCATCGGACCTGGAATAACAAATCATAGCAAGATGTCAAATTTCATAACGATTATACTTATTGTGTGACTGTGAGCGCTGGAAAAGCATAGTGTTAAATGATTTAAAATTGCAATATTATAACGTGATTTGGAAAAGATAACTTCCGTATATGATCAAATTAGGTCCATAAACTAGTTCCATTGAGCCGTAATATGGATAATTAGCTAAGAACGTTGGTGAGCACATCTCAAGTGGAGACTGGAAAGTTTTCTCGAATGAATAATGTTTTCCAAATTTGTTGTAAAAACACCTCATTATTTTCATGCTGAGAAATCATAACCTTAATAACTCTCAATCGTCATTAAACAACTTCATCTAATGACCCAAAATTTTCCAATGAATCCGTCCATTTTTAGCTCTCAAATTCTCAACATGAAAATGGTCTCCGACATCGACACAAACTCGTCCATGGTTGCTAATGACCAGTGAAGCATCCATAATGTCGAAAAATTTCCAAAACTGAAACAGGAACAATTTTGTATTTTTGTTCCTAATGTCATCATCGACGACTATTGTGCGATGGGCTTCGAAAAAAAGAAGTAGCGAAAGGCCCATTTTTTAGTTGTGGTAAGAGCTCGTCAAGAGGTTAGTAGATGGGGAAATAAATGTATGAACATTATTCGTTGTTCATTGAATTTCGGCGTTTTCGATAGTCATGGGGTGTCGTCGATTGGGACGTGGAGGCGTAGGTAGGTGACCGAGATGACGGTGACCATGGTTGAGACCTGTGGGTGTGGAGGCGTATGGATCTAAGGCACAGGCATGTTTAATTAGGTTATTGACGAATGTTAATCGCTAAGTACCGTCGTTGATCAATTTAAATTATTTTAATCGATGTATAACTTGTAACTCGTATTATTATTATTCCATACGATGTCGGATTTAGACATGGTCAATCACGTTAGATTCATATCGACGATAAAAATATAATGATTTGTGAATTTATAAATCGACTTATAAATGATTTCAGATCTTAAAAATAGAAATTTATAACAAGTTTAGTAAAAGAAATTATAAATCATTTAAATCGAATTTACAAGTTAAGTTGTAAATGATTTAATTTATAATGAAATTAAATTTATAAGGTTAAAAAATGATTTGAAATTTTCAAAAGCTAAATATATTTTTGTGTAGAACATGGTATATTCTCATTTAAACTCTGTATTGAACTCGAAAGATTGAACTCATACTATCCGTACAAATTTGAAAGGTGTTTTCACCATTAGTCTACGAATAGTACAAGTCGAATATTAAATTTGGTATTGACAGTAATCAATCTTATCACTATACATCTTTTCAGTTAATACCATTGACTTTGGTTTTGTATTAAACAATGTCTTATGGAACATTGTTTCGACCTATATATAATTTTTGAATATACTATATATTTGAGTTAAGTATATAGCAATGGTTTCAAAGCACTGAAAATATAATGATTTGTGAATATGCTTATTCCATTGAGATAAGTGTATGAATATTATTTCCAAATATTGAAACTAAGATGATTTGTTAACATATTTTTTTCACTGAGATAAATAAATGGAATCAATTTTTAAGAATCGATGAAATGATTTTATAAGATGATTTTTAATTAAAATGGCTTACCAACTTCTTAAATTCAAGGGAACTAGGGTCGGAAATATATTGGAAACCACTTTGTACTAGCTTATACGTTCGAAAACGCAGGTATCTTGATTCTTATATTTTAAAGGTGTAGTCCTTTGGAATGGAAAGGACTACTTATTGACTATTTTTAGTTAGCTAGTTGGATTATATTATAGAAGTGATCCGTATGTTATATGGATCTTTATGATGCAAGGACTTCTTGTTACTAATCATATGGTGATTCTTAATAGGATATATTAAAAGAGTACATTTGGATTGTCCTGTTCCTGGACAACTTCTATGGATGAGTATCTTACATTGCAATTTTACAAACCACATATATTAGTTCTTACAAACATACATTTGTTTTATGGTGTAGGAGGCAACTCTTATACTTAACACACATCTTTGATATGTACAAGCAAGAGGTTGAATTTTTGGGAGAATCAATTATTTTGTTGATAGAAATGGTGATATGACATTCAAGCAAATGTATGTGCTATGTGATATGAAAGGCAATATGTTACCTCGGGTCTCATCACCCGAAAATGACGAAACATGGCATGTTGTGAGGCTATGTGGATCGCAACCGTTAAGGCGCCATCATCACCCTTCTAGATATGTACTCTATATATATGTTTAAATATAATGGTTATGTTGAGCACGATCGAAGGTCAGAAATGATCGGGTTAGTGTAATATTTGGTTAATCCACCATCTTCGCATCTGTGTAGTTGATCGGTCTTACCAGATATGCAAAGGGCACTTGGTCTTCATTACATCCCTTAGAGGTATACCGTATGGAAGGTACCCCTTGGACGTGTGAATTGTATGGAATCCATTCTTTACACTATGTACCTACCAATTTGTTTGTAGAGCTTAACATATGGAAATCTATTAATTGTAGCAATTCCTAATTTGATTTACATTATTGGTTTCAACCCATATGTCGTTAAAAATAATACCACATGATTTTCTTAAAGCATTTTATTACTGTAAGGTAAAAACATGTTCGATATTTATATGCATTTAGGGTTTTGCGAGACATCTCTTTTTCAAAAGATTCTCCAAAATTAAGCAAGTTGTTTGAGATGTGATTTGTCTCACTCTGGTATTTTGGACTGATCCAAGCGTTTTTTGTTTAATATTCGAGTCTGACCATATATATTTTTCTGATTAGGTTTAGACTGTTTTAAGCTTCATTAGTGGAGCTTAAACTGATACGTATTATTGTTTTATTCATTTTTTGTCGTGCTATGTAGGTTTTATTATTTCTCCATGTTGTGCTTTTGTATGTATCGGCAATAATGATGATTGGTTATTATCACTGTCCAGGCAAATTTATTATTTTGTACTATGATTGATTGTGTGTATGTGTATATATATGCAAAGTATTATCTTTTATGTAAAGAGTATTGTTATATTGTAGTTTATTCATTCCATTGTAAGATTTTGATATGTTATCTATGGTGTTTCCTTCTTCCATTCTAAACTTTCTTTCTCTTTCTTTCTTTCTCTTTCTTTTATCATTTATCTTCTTTCTCGTGACTTGCGGATTTCTGGTACTTGAATTGAGGAAAATGAATACAAAGGATGCATTAGTGTCAAAATTTGAGGGTTAAATTTTACATCTGTCACATTTGGTATTAAAATGTATGGTTAAACGAGAACCTTGGCTTTATTTGTGTAACTCAATACAGATGTGGTTAGCAACACCCTAGATTGAGTTTTGAGTGTATACATTATATATATATATATATATATATATATATATATATATATATATATATGAGTGCATTTTTGTCAATGGATATAAAAATGTTTCACACTGTGTTGTTTGATTTGTTAAGTATGGGATTTGGGTTAAAGTAGTGGAAAACTTGTCATATTTTTTATAAGGATTTCAGAACACTTGAACGAGTCTACTCGATGGGATGTGTCTAAAATGTGGTAAACAGGATAATTTTACCAAGACTGTTATATTTTATATATAAAGAATAATATTTATAACGAAATATTATTATATGGATGAGAAGTTTGTTAGGTATGATAATTATTAGTAGCTGATTGATTGGTCATGCTTACCCGCTTTGGAGTATTGGCTATTATCGGTTGATTTATACGTATGCCCAACCAGTTCATAGGCATTGACTGATGTGTTTGGATATGAGCGGTTTTATCTTCACTACAACAGTCTGGACATCTAATGGCGTTTTATAAATGTCGTATATTAACATGCTATTATAGGCTAGCGACCTATAATAGCAAAATAGAAACACTATAAATAAGTTCTTTTAGTAGCATTTTAAAGTTGATATAATGATTTGGATAGCATTGCCAAAAACGCTGTAAAAATGTATGTTAATATCAGGTAGGGTTAGTAGACGACACGATTTAAATGCTATAAAAACATCCCAACGATGGCGTTTTGTGTGGTATGAAATGTCCTCTTTGACCGCGTTTTAAAAACCTAATACTGCCTATTATAGCATTTTTATAACAGTATTTATTGTTGGACTAAATTCGTCATTGATTCTTCTATTTGCAAACTCTGAGCCACGATGTGGTGATCGCTATCCTAAAACAGTATTTGCCCTCTTATCTTGTGTGCACGAGTAATGGCAAACCTGTTCGAAGGTACATCGGAGCAGATATAGAATATCTTTAATCGACGTGGTTGCACAAACACGACAATTCACTATCTGGATTTATCGTTGCAGTAGCAAGATACTGAAATTATAGCCTGCAGAACTATAATTTGTATAATTTATTATAAACTTGGTAGATCAGAGATAAGAAGATGTTAGAGAAGAATTTTGAGTGATTGAAGTGATTCAAAACTGGAGTGGAGTCCATTTTTATATATCAGTGAAGGGATACGGTTGCTTCTTTTAGAAAAGATTGCAACTATTCAAAAATAGCGTCCGTTTTTTTTCAGAAACAGGCGCAGCTGTCTGTACCAGTCGACTGGTCAGAGCATAAGACTATATCCTTTTAAATAGTCGTGTCTGTTTGTTTGAAATCAGGAAAACCCCTTCGGCTCAGACTTAAGCAGTCGACTAGTCTATTTAGAACCAGTCGATTGGTAATGACAAAAACCTGCAAATTTTAATTCCAGTGAGCAAAACAAAATGATCTGCTACACAGTAAGCCCACTGACATTCCAAGGCCCATCTGATCACGAGACCCCAAGAGCCCCAAGGCCTAAGGCCCATCTTTTGATCTTTAAATATTATCATGCCAATGTAATGTGCTCTTGCCTTATCTCTCCTCCTCTTTCTTTTGATATAATATACCATGTGTTTTACATATATAGTGATAAACACACGTATATTTCATGATGTAGGACAAAAGAATTTTGCCCCCCTCTTCCTTTTATTTTAAATTTACTCTAACAATCCTCCACCAAATTTTAAATAAATTCCTCTTGTCATTTTATTTGCAGGAAAATTTGTGCATAAGTATAGATGTCTTACAGACTTGAATCTATACATAGTGAAAACCCATCAAAGTATATCAGGATGGAGTGGTTGACTAAGCATTGAACCATCGTTCCTATATGATCTACCGGATGTGATTATCACACACTCATTTTCATATTTTCATATAGTAGTTTTCTCGACCCGTGGATTGGCCTTGGGTTTGTATCTTCTTTCATGAAGTGCCCTTAGAGATCAAGCCAAAATCTCGCAGAAGGCGGCACCACCTTCGTTGCATTCATATAGGTAGGTTTATCAGAAGTGCCTTATAACACACACACCTCAACATCATATTTGTTATAAACCTATTAAGTTCTAAGCAGAACATCCTCCCCTTGTCATTATAAGTACCAAGAACTTTTCCTTGGAATGTATGATAATACTTAGTTTTTTCAGAATAAATATCATAGTGCTTCCAACCGCAATCATATGAAGTACTTTTGCTCCTTTAAACTCAAGACAACAAATTTCTTTATTATGTTGAGTTGGGTTCCTTTCATTGGTGATTGTATTGTATAGGCTTCAAACCCATTCCCTGTGATGTTTTTATCACTAAGTTCCTTACAAGTCCTTTAGTAAATGGATCTACCAAATTCTGACTAGATCTCACAAAATCTATGGTAATTACCCCTTCAGTAAGCATTTGCCTAACCAAACTGTGCCTTAGACCAATATGTCTAGATTTTCCATTATAAACTTGGTTGTAAGCTTGTGACAATGTAGATTGACTATCACAATGCACAGATATTGGTGGCATAAGTTTTGGCCATACAGAAATTTCTAATAATAAATTCCCTAACCATTACGCTTCTTTACTACCAGAAGCCAGTGCTATAAACTCAGCAATCATGGTTGAATCAGCAATACATGTTTGTTTCTTTGAGGCCCAGGATATTGCTCCCCCATCAAGAGTGAATATCCATCCACTAGTTGATTTATTATCTTCACTTCCAGTGTTCTAACTAGCATTTGTGTATCCTTCTATTACACTCGGATAACCATTGCAATGTATACCATAACTTATGGTACCTTTTAAACACTTTAAAATTCTATGTATTACATTCCAGTGGATATTACTAGGGTTCCTAGTATATCTACTCATTTTTCCAACAGCATAGGCAATATCTGGTCGTGTGCATGTCATTGCATACATAAAACTTCCAATAACTCTAGCATATTCCAATTGCTCTATAGCTCTTCCAGTATTAGTGTATAACTGCATATTTGGATCAAACGGAGTAGACATAGGTTTACAATCGAATAGATTGAACCTTTTCAAAATTTTCTCAATGTAATGAGACAGGGTAATTGATAACCCATCTTTTGTTTCCATAATTCTTATCCCAAGAATCATTTCAGCTACTCCCATATCTTTCATGTCAAAACATGAAGATAAATATCTTTTAGTTTCTTCAATACGCGAAATATCCGTTCCAAATATAAGTATATCATCCACGTAAAGGCATATAATTACACCTTTACCCGAATGAAACTTGCTATAGACACATTTGTCAGATTCAAAGATCCTAAAACCATTGGATATAATAGTTTTATCAAACTTTTCATGCTTATTGCTTTGGTGCTTGTTTAAGACCATAAAGTGAACTGATAAGTTTACATACTTTATGCTCTTGTCCAGGCATTATAAAACCTTCTGGTTGATACATATATATCTCTTCATCAAGTTCTCCATTTGGAAATGCAGTCTTGACGTCCATTTGACGAATTTCAAAATTATATATAGAAGCTAATGCAATTAAAGTCCTAATAGTTGAAATTCTTGCTACTAGGGCATATGTATCAAAATAATATATTCCTTCTTTCTATGTGAATCCTTTGGCAACTAATCTTACTTTAAATTTTTCGATTGTGCCATCTCCTTTTAACTTTTTCTTAAATATCCACTTACATCCTATTGGTTTAGAACCAAGAGGTAAATCTACTAGTTTCCATGTTTTATTTCCCATAATAGAATCCATTTCATCATTTATGGCTTCTTGCAAAAGGATGAATCTTGAGATTTCATTGCCTCATCATATGTTAGAGGATCAGACTCTATATTTGTAGATATCATTAGTTGATGCTCTACATTATTTCTAGATCCTTCAACCAAATATACAACGAAATCTGGTCCAAAAGATCTTTCTATCCTTCTTCGTTTACTTTTCTTAAGAGAATCACCATTTTCGTCGATGTTTCCATCAGTGTTTTCTATAGGTTCATTAACTGATTCATTAACCTCCACCATTTCATTAATAGGTGTATTGACCTCCACCGTTTCATGAATCGGTGTATTTTGAATAGATATCAATCTATTCTCATAAAACACTACATCCCTTGATTTTATTACTGTATTTATTTCAATTGAGCTATTAGGATCTATTACTAGAAACCTGTATCCTTTTCTATGTTGAGCATATCCTAAGAATATGCACTCGATAGCCTTTTGTCCCAATTTCTTTATTTTTTGTTCAGGTAATCGGACAATCGCTCTACATCCCCAAACTCGATAATAATCAAGATTTGGTTTTCTTTTCTTCCAAATTTCATAAGGAGTAATTTTACTTTTCTTATGCGGTATTCTATTCAGAATATAGCATGCGGTAAATAAAGCTTCTCCCCATAAACTGGTATTCAATCCAAAATTACACAACATTGCATTTACCATTTCGGTAAGTGTTCTGTTTTTCCTTTCAGCCACTCTATTTTGTTGTGAGTATAAGCAATAAATGTTTCATGTATAATTCCTACTGATTCACAATATTCAGGAAATTGGTATTCGCCTCCCCTATCAGATCTAAGTGTTTTTATTTTAGCATCACACTGGTTTTTTACTTCAGTTTTATAAGACATAAATGAATTTAACACTTCACCTTTAGCATGCATAAGATAAACATAACAATATTTTGAATGATCATCTATGAATGTAACAAAATAGTTTTTTCCACCTCTAGTAGGAGTACTATGCATATCACTTACATTACTATGAATAAGTTGTAACAATGTTGTTGCATTTTCCATTTTATTAGAAAATGGTTTTCTTGTGATCTTTGTTAATGAGCATATCCTACACTTGTCTAGCATATCATTTTGGTGTTTGGGAATCAGATTCAATGATATCATATCAAGCATACATTTATGATTAACATGTCCTAATCTATTGTGCCATAATGAAAATGAGCCAACAATATAAGCAGAATTCATACTTTTATTCATATCAACATTCAGTTTAAACATACCATCATGCATGTACCCTTTTCCTACAAACACACCACCTTTGGTCAACACATATTTGTTTGACTCAAAGACTTGTTTGAAACCAAACTTATTAAGAAGACTTCCCGAAACAAGATTCTTCTTAATTTCAGGTACATAATATACATCATTTAAAGTCAGAACTTTTCTGGATGTGAATTCCAAATCCACGGTCCCCTTCCCTTTAACCTCCACCTTTGCTGAATTTCCCATGCATATGTATTCTTCATCTTTGGTCGGTTTCAGTTTCTTGAATTGATTCTTGTCTATGCAGATATGCTTAGTAGCACCAGAATCGATCCACCAAGAATTGTCTTGTTCAATCATATTCACTTCTGATATGACTGCTGCAAACTTTTCTTTTTCTGATTGCTGCTTCTTTTTCCAGAAGCGACAATCCCTTTTGAAATGTCCTGGTTTACCACAAAAGTAGCAACCATTTTTTCTTTTCTTGTTCTGGGAATTAATGTTGTTCTGCCCTTTCCTCTTCTTATTAGAAGAGTTATTCGAAACATTATTTGCTTTCTTTTCCTCCACCATACAGACTTTTGATGTATCAACAACTGTTTTATCTTGAGCATCTTTCTGCCTTAGTTGTTGTTCAACTTACAAATACTGTGCAAGGCCGTCTAGACTCATATACTCCTTCTTGTGTTTCAATAGTTTCCTTTGATCTTTCCAAGAAGGGGATAACTTGTCTATTATCGAGGATACCTTAATTTCCTCATCCATATTTAACTTATGTTGACTGAATTGGTTAAGTGTGTATGATTTCATTGAACTGCTCTACTACTGAACGATCATCAACCATTTTGTAATTAAAAAATTTGATGGCTAAAAATTTCTTACTAGTTGCGTCTTCCATCAGATATTTTGCCTCCAATGCATCCCAAACATCCTTCGCAGTTGTCTTGTTGCAGTACATATCAAAAAGTGTGTACGTCATCCCATTACAGATATGGCCTTTGCAAATATAATCATCCTGTTCTCATTTGATCCAATCACGGGTCTACGCAATAGTTTCATCTTCTGCCTCCGCTGGTTTTGGCGTAGTTAACTCCAAGATGATCTGCTACACATTAAGCCCAAGGCCCAAGGCCCATCTTTTGACCTTTAAATATTATCATGCCAATGTAATGTGCTCTTGCCTTATCTCTCATCCTCTTTCTTTTGATATAACATACCATGTGTTTACATATATAGTGATAAACACATGTATATTTCATGATGTGGGACAAAACAATTTTACCCCCCTCTTCCTTTTATTTTAAATTTCCTCTAACATTTATGACATATTTTTTTATGTGCTTCTTCGTGATATTGCAATGTGTGTGTGTGTATTGCGAAATTAAAATATCATAAAGATCACATTCAATAACATTGATAACCAGCCAATACACTATATGTAAAATAAATATAATTATACCAAAACAGGATATTTCTATGATATTTCATTACAAAAAAATGAAGATTATAAATGCAAGCAATCAAAACTAATATTATACAAAGGCATTCCAACCAAAACGATACATAAAAATATTAAAACCCAAAAATATATATAGCACTACATGTTACTTTAAATCGCCTTGTTGTTACTCGCCCACACCAAATTTAGTGGTTATCTGCAAAGAAAAAGTTCAGTGTATAATTGCAATAAACATGACTTAAGAAAATTATGCATAATGTCACTTTTGAGCAAAAGTATATGATATCCAAGAACTTGGTCAATTTGAAACTAATGTTATTATTTATACTATTATTGATAACAATTATTTAATTAAAGTAATTTAATCTTTATCAAACTTGACCTACTTTTATAAAACCTATTTAATTTTTGGAAGCTTAACCGACTCTACTAAATGTCTATGATATTGATAAATTCAACAGGAACTTAGTTAATTTTTAAGTTTTTGTACAACATAGTTAATTTTTTATAAATATTTAATTAAATTTTAAGGACTTAAATAATTTTGTCAAACTCTTATAAAACTTGGTTAACTTTTATAAAAGTTTGTTAAACTTTATTAACTGCGTTATTTCTACAAACTTGGTTTATTTTCAAATCCTTATTAGATTTTATAAACTTAGATTTCGTAATAAACTTAGTTATTAAAGTTCATAAGCTTAGTTATTTTTTATAAACTTACTTAATTTCTATAAGACTTGGTAAACTTCTATAAAAATTAGTCAATTTATATAAATTAGGTTAATTTTTATAAAACTTAGATCACTTTGTTAAATTTTATTATTTTTTACAAATTTATTTACTTTTCCTAAATTCTTATCAATATTTGGATAATTATTTGACTTATATAAAACTTGTTTATCTTTTTGAAAATTTAGTACCACTTGGTCGATTTATATAAATTTATTTAAGTTCTCCAAAATCTTTATCAAATTATAAAAATTACTTAACTTTTATAAAACTTGTTTTTAGTTAATTTAATTAAATTTCGTAAAAAACACAGTTATATTTTTCATAAAACTTGGTTACATTTTACAAACTTAATAAAAAAAATTCAAATGTTTATAGACCTTGATTAACTTTTAGCTAAACTTTATTACCTCTGTTATCTTTCTAAATTAACTCTATTTTAAAACCTTAATTAAATTATATAAACATAATTAATCTTTAAGAACTTGCTTAATTTCTACACAAAATATTTAAAATTTATAAATTAATTTAATTTTTTAAATTTCTATGAACCTTAATATTTTTTTTATAAATTTATTTACTTTTTCTAAAATATTGCTAATATTTAGATAATTATTCAGTTAATATAAACTTGTTTAACTAATTTAAAATTGTATATAACTTGGTTAACTTTTATAAGTTTATTTAAGTTTTCTAAAACTTAGTCAATATAAGTTTATTTAAGTTTTCTGAAATTTAGTCACTTTTAGAAAGAAAAATAATATAGCACTTAGTTATTATAGTAGTAAAATCTGCCAAAACTCTGCAATTTGCTAAACTTTTATGAAATATGGTTTGCTTTTTATAAAACTTGGTTAGATTTTAGAAATGTAATTAATTTTATTGGATGTTTGTACAACTTGGTTAACTTCTGTTAAAATTAGTTAAACTTCATTAACTTCATTTTTTTATAAACTTTGTTTATTTAAAAAACATAATAAATTTTATAAACTTTGTTATTTTTACAAACTTACTTAGTTTCTATAAAGAGGTAATTAGGGAGAAGTACAAACTTTAGATAAAATTTAGCTTGAAAGACACCAAGTTTTATTTTTAGGTTAAAGGACAAACTTTGAAGAAAGTTAATCAAAACAAAAATGCTAAATACAACTAGCATAATATTTAGCTTACACTATACCAAAATTCCAGTTACAACCGGCATTATATTCAAGTTTGCACTATACAAAATATTTAGCATTTTCCTTTAGCGTAAAAAAGAAATTTGGTGTCCTTGAACTAAGTTAATGTTAATAAAACTTTGATAACTTGTATGAAACTGAGCTAACTTGTATAAATATTTGTTAATTTTTATGAAATAAGTTAATGTTAATAAAACTTTGATAACTTTGTTAGATTTTTATAAATTTAGTTACTTTTTGTAATTTTATTTACTTTCTGTAAAAAATTATCAATATATAGATAATTATTTAATATGTATAAAACCTATTTATCTTATTTAAGTTTTTATATAACTTAGTTAATTTTTATAAATTTATTTAATTTTTTAAAACTTAGTCAATTTCAGAAAATTATTTAACTTTTGTAAAACTAGGTTAAAGTAGCTATTTTACAAATTTAGTAATAAATTTAGTTAAATTTAATCAAGGTTGTTCAATTTTTATAGAACTTGATTATTTTTATACACATAATTATTTCTTTATAAAAGTTAGTTAACTTAGTCAAACTCCTGTGAAGCTTAGTTAATTTTTTTAGATATTTACATTTTGTGTTTAACTTTAATAGAACTTAATAAAACCTTGTTAACATAGCTATTTTTTTGTAAAAAATGGTTAATTTGTTTAATTCGGTTTATATTTGTAAAAAAAGTTATATTGGTTAAATTTATATAAAATTTAATTAATATTCGTAAATATCAATAGATTTAGCAAAACAATATTTTATATTAAATTTATATAATATATATAATTCAACTAAATAGTAAATTTTGTCCTGTGTTTTAGCAAAATCAGTCACGCTAGTGACCATAATTGGTTTAAACCTTTCTGATATTGTAACACCCCGTAAAAATATACCCTTAATAGACATAGATAATTAAATTAAGAAAAAAAAAATAGCAAAATATTGATAGGAAGAAAATAAGAATATCTAATAACTAAGAATTAGGGCAGGAAAATAGTACCATTGTATTCGTTGTGAGGTTCGAATCTGTTTTCATATTATTCATCAAAAACGGAGTTCATATGAAAAAGTTACGAATAAAACAAATTTTACAAAAATAATAAACACACAACATTTGAAATTAAAACTGTAAATGTAAAAATGGAGTAAATATTAATACCTATGGCATAATGGAATACTCCTTTTGGATTCAAACTTGTGTGTAAACATATAAATATATAATTGGGGACAAGAATCGCAAGAAAATGGAAACAATCAATCAAATTTAATAACGTATTAATATAAAATAAAACAACCAGGAGAAGTAATTCTCTGTTCCTTTGTAACAACCCGCATAATTATCGATAATAAATTTAAATATTTTTTTATTTAAGTATAACGTCGTTAACCATTAATCGAGCGTGTGTTCAAAAAGTCACATTTTGTATACGGATGAATTTGGACTTGAAAACACTTCCATTGAGTCCAAAATGTCGTTTACGAGATCAAAAACTATAAACTTTGATATATTTCGAGTATGTGAAAAATGGGACCTTGGTTGGGTTTCGAGTTGCTAAACCTAGCCCACTCTTATAACCCACCTAGCTCACTCCTCCTTCATTCATTTCCTCATACTCCACAAAATTAGAAATGGGGAAAGGGAACGGAAAATTAAAATTCCCTATGCCCTAGCTTAATCTTAGGAATCCAATTCTTGTGGAAATCATGTGCAAATCCATGGAGAAGCTTAGGTAAGCTCTATCTTCATCTTCTCCATCTCAATTCCACTTTAATTTTCCTATGACCTAATTCTTAGCAAGCATGTTCATATGATCATAGGTTTGTGATTCTTATGTTTTAACTGAAGAGAAACTGTTCTTGACTTTTCTAAGAGCCTCTCATTCATTTCCAAGCTCAAGGATCCTTCATTTATCCACCATTGAGCCAAAAGTGAGTTCCTATGAACTCACATTTATGCTTCAAGCTTTCATGCTTGTCTAGTGTTCTCTTGGCACGTATATATGGCTTATGAATTGTGTATTTGGTCGTGTTGATTGGTTTATGTTTTAACATTTCCAATTTATGAGTTTTGACATCATTTTGTTGATTTCCATTGTGATTCTTGGTGTGCATGTGAATTTGGATGTTATAAGTTGTTTTGGCAAGCCTTGGATGCTCTATTTTGTATATATAACATTATATGACTTCAGGCGTTTGTCGAAATCATTTTAAGCATGTTATATAGGAAAAATAAAGCTCTGGCCTAATTCGGACGTCTGAATATTTCAGGTCATACATCTGACCTCCTACGAATAATTAAAAAAAAACAAAAGGAACTCAATTCAGAAGCCTGAATTTTTCAATTCAGACGTCTGAATTGGAAAATTCAAAAGTCTAAATCTCAGACAGGGACATAAGTCTCTAGAAACAGTATTCAAACGTCTGAATTTTTAGTTCAAACGTCTGAATCCTATTTTCCAGCTGTTGACCAGTGGCAAACACGATCAACAGTTTAGGTCAATCCAGGCTCTTGGTCGCCGAGTTTCGGCCCATTTCAGCTTTTTCGAGACTTTTCAGTTTTTCTGCTTCACATATTTTTGCAGCTCAACTTCTATGGAGTTTCGATTTATTCATTGTGAATGAATTTTATTATCGATATTTATGAGATTAATTCTCGTCATAAAAACGTGAATTCTTAGTTTGATCGTTATTTCGATCGTTATTATACGAGATTTGCCACTTCGAAACTATATATTAAAAGGTTTTATATTATTGGTAGATACCAAATTCTCCTACTAAAATGGTTTCCTGTCTCACTTCATCATACGAAGTTATTTTACAAAATCATTTTATACATCATTTTCCTATCTACTAGTATATTTTTTTATAAATCTTTTTCTCGTTCATATGAGAAATCTAATTAAACGCTTTAGTAAAAACAAGGACTATGACCCTTTGCGTTCATTTCGATGGTTAATTCTTGGACTTGTTCGATTGAAACTATGGCAATGATCGTCTTATGTTTTTGTGGACTATACGACTTGTTCGTAAATATTTGAGTAGAGCTAGTGGTTATGGGACATACAACTAAACTCTTATAATTACTAGTTTGGAGAAATTTTCACTACCTTGGATCAATTGTGATCTTTTAATGATTTGATTTATTTTGATGATCTTCGGATCATCCTAAGGAACTTCGGTTGGCTAAGGGAATTCGGTTCACTCCAACGGGGTCGCATCCCGCAGGTCTTTGGGCCATCTTGAAGCTTTGACCCAACACATGGGCTAGCTATCTAGAGATCGCATCTCATCTCGATACACGTGTTGGTTGAGTCTTCGTACACTCAGGTTGAGTCTTCGGACTCCCATCTCGAGGCCTACCCCCTTGTTTTCTCTTTGATTCCTAGATTTCTTGTTTTTGATTTATAAAATATGATTTTTATTGACATATGAGCTGTCAATTCTCGTATTGGTATTAATTTATCAAATCTTAGTTTTAATTGACATATGTGTTGCCAACTCTTGTATTGGTATTAATTTACCAAATCTTAGTTTTAATTGACATATGAGCTGTCAATTCTCGTATTGGTATTAATTTATCAATATTAGTTTTATTGATATATGAGCTATCAATTTTCGTATTGATTTGATATGATTTATCATTTCCGTGAGTAGCTATATAACTTCGAATGAGATACTCTTTTACAGCTCTAATATAGATTTATGAGATATACTGTAGACATTCTTGAGCTTCACCTTTAAGTGTGACATTGTTATTAGAGTATGTCTATATTTACCTTTATCTCTTATTATATCCCCGTTTATGAGATAAGTACAGCAAGAATGATCCATTTATTATTTATCTTTGTGTAAATAATACTCGGGTTAGACCGAGGTATTTCAGGTGATTCTTCTTGACTCCAGCATGGGCTATCCTCCCCTATTGGGCGAACTACTTTAGTGTTGTACTTTTTGGGTTACATGTAAATAAGACTCCTTTTATGTACATATTGTTTTGAGTATCCTTGTGCCTATTATTTTGTTGTATAGTGGACCTTCTCTGACCACTATCTTTGTGTATACCCTTATGTGTTATATTCATGTCTATTTCCGCCTTAGTGATGTGAATATCTGTGTCTGGCAATGGTTTTAATCTTATGTATTTTGTATTGCTTTCCGAATTATATATAGTCACTGTGTAATAGATTTGGACTTGAATTAGATGTGTCAGATTTCCTCATGATATTTAAAAAGTAAGACCATGTTATCCAACATATTTAACACTCGTTCTAAGCTAATAGACGGATGGTCGCTCCTCAACAGCCTTATTCTTCGGGTTAGTTGACACCATTGCTTGCGATGGCCTTGGCTAACGCGAGTATTGAGGCAGGGCGTTACACTTGGTATTAGAGCCAAGTTCGGAACAATACAAGATATTATGGCGAGGGTCATTGTCCCAAGTCTCTCTTAGGAAATCGTGTTTTAGGATCTAGTTCAAGTCTTTGGACCCGTCATATCCTATTTTATATCATGATCCTTGTTTGACCAATCAAATTTCTTTTGAGTTCATCTTTGTGAAACCTTGGCCTAGACAAACTTAGAGTCCTGTCCCTTTTCTTGAGTAGAAATTTAGAAATTGTGTTCTATTTTTGGGTTGTCATAACTTTTGGGACTTAGATTTGAGGATTTCTGAATTATTTTATAAAACGGTTCAATAAAAATAATTTTGGCCAAGTAAAATACTTGTCCTCTTGAGTTTAGCTTTGCGAGGTGAAACGAATAAATTATTTCTACTAAGCACTTTGAAATGCTTTGATTTATTTGTTTATGATTACAAATTTAATTCATGAATAAATGGTTGCACCTTTGATTATTTATTTACAGATTTGCGCCCCTATTTAGACGTAATTTATTTTATCGTCTTAGTTGCCTATTGAGTATGTTGGAAGTTCTAATTGAGAAATGGGACGCCACGATAGCGATAGGAGTTTTTGAACAGCTCAATGAGATGATTCCGACACAACCCTTATGTTAAATATTAATGATGTGTATCTCCATTAAACCATAGCATTTACAACTTTATATAAATATACGGCGAAGCAAATCATTAGTATTGATTGTTAATTTGGAACCTTAGGGAATTTTATAAAATAATAATTTGGGAATGGGATATATGTGACCGTCGTATATAACCTTTACAACTTTCATAGTTTGAATTTTTAACTATTAATTTGAGATATCTTATTTTGGTAAGGAAAACAATGCCTATAAGGGTATCATCCTCTTTATCCTTTATATTGACGGTTATGATGATCATCTCATTTGAGTTCTTTTGAATTATAATCATCCATCTTCTTTACGTCAAAGGAACTTAAGGACACCATGTTCTTCGGAATTAGAGGGCGCTTGTTTTATAACTAAGCATGTTAATTTTCTTAAACCGATGCTTTGTGAAAATTCTTACATGTTACCTAGAGTTTTCCTTACTCATTTATTTTGCTATCGAGATGACTTTAGTTTTTTTGGGTAATGATTTAGTATTCTCTTTTGTTTTTTAGTGTTACTTGTTTTAAATAAGTAATTTTGCCTTTTCGATTGAATAAGGAATTTAATTAAACGTCTTAGTAAAAACAAGTGTGTCGACACACTTATGTTTACTTCGCGGGTTAATTTTTGGACTTCGTAAATTGAAATTCAATTTCATTGTTGGATGTCAATCTCGATATAATTAAAGAAAATAATGTTGGTGATGACTGCAGCATCATCGAGGTTTATTTTCGAGTTTCTGAGTAAGAATATTTTGAATTGGTTTCCATTCTGCTTACGCTCGGTTATGATGGCCATTTTGAACTTTCTTGAGTAAACTTTAGGCTGTGCCTTTTGCAAATTTTTCTATGACATCTTTGTGTTTTACAATGGAGATTGCAATTTGTTCGTGAATATTTGAGTTAAGTCAATGGTTATTGGACATTCGGCTAAACTCACTTATTTACTAGCTTAATGTAAATTACGCTATCATTGGTGATCACTTTGTGGTTTCTGAACTAAGCCTCTTAAGTATATATATCGACATTTGGTAATCACTTGATTTATTGAATATCGATTTTTCTTTGAGTGGATTCATATTGTTAAAATGTGATTTTGTGTTCTTCATGAATTCATCATTTTCATAATGACTACCTTATATATATATTTACATTGCTTCGA
The DNA here is from genome assembly GCA_030737875.1 of Allium sativum. Taxonomy (NCBI): domain Eukaryota; kingdom Viridiplantae; phylum Streptophyta; class Magnoliopsida; order Asparagales; family Amaryllidaceae; genus Allium; species Allium sativum. The sequence continues at coordinate 348,878,912 of CM060922.1, read as the reverse complement.
AGACATCGAAGTATTTGTGATTATATGGTGATTTCAGTAATTCATGAGTTCTCTTTATTTATTGATGACACGAATTACTTGCGCGTTCATTTATGGAGCTATGTCCCCATTTATGTTTTTGTCGACTTTCCATGTTTCCATTTTTGTGTCATGAAAACCATTTTTGAATAACATTTTGATTTATGGATTTATACGCTCGCACTTGTTACGGTTTGAGTGTCTTTCCATTTTATATTTTTCTAGATATCTTTGAGTGATTTCTAGAACTTGGGAGATTCGATTTTTAATTGAAAATTATCTTAGATCTTCTTTTGAAAAGTAATAAGTTATATTTTGATCTTTGCCTCTTGTTCTCGGATTTCAATCTTTGATCTCTGGATTTTCATGATGTGGGGATCTTGTGTGATTCCCAATATCCATCTCTTGTGTACTAAATTTGGTTTAGTATTTTGATAGGTCAACTTTGCAAAAAGTTGTTATTCCTTTGAGAAACTATTTTTGAGGCTAACTCTCTTTTATGCAGCTATTCCTTCCATGCTTATTTGCATGTCGAATTTGTTTTAGTTTCGTGGTGATTTCGGGATAGATTGACCTATCCATTTTGAGGTCCGCATAATATTTTCTGAGAATATCATCCATCTTCGACATCCCATATATGTGAGACTGATTTTTGTTATTCTTAATGGTTCTAATTTAGATTTGTTAGCTTCCTAATGTGTTATAAATTCTCATAACAATGTGAATGACTTCAAAGAAGATGTGTTTTTGTATTTCACATTTTTTCATTGGTTTTTGGGATCTTCACACACATTTTAGGATGACCACCTTGATGGGTAATTGATTTTGAAATTTATTATTCATTTTTGTAGCTCGGTCTATTTATTTGATTGTTTCCTTGGTGACCGACCACTAAGGATAAAGGGGAGCTATTTGTGGAGATATCCGATGGAATATTTTAGTTTTGGACCACGACAAGCTTAATAAATTACTTATCTTAGATTGATGATCAATTTGATAAGTTTGTTGTGATATAGTCATTTCTCTTTTTGACTTAGCAATCGGTTATCACCAACTTTTTAATTGAAAAGGTTAGATTATATTTGGCTCCATTTCTTGCTTATTTTGTCAATTTTTTTGGTAAATCAGTAAAGAGGGTAGTTGTTTTTTTTATAATATAACATAACGGGAGAATCTAGCCATTCTCCAAAGGCTCATAAAAACGGTTTCTACAGAGGAGAGACTGTTCATACGAAGACAATAAGGTATAAAAAAACAATACAACTAAAATATAAGACAGGCTAATGCAAAATCTCAGCTGTTGACAAGCCCATAGATATCGAAGTAGACAATCAGCAAAGAGAGAGGCGGTATTGAAAGCTCCAAACTCCAAAGAGGATGAAATGGAGCTACACCTTCTGACAAGCCGTCAAAGAAGGATCAAAGACAATGAAAGTATGCCCTGATCCTATGAAACCCCCAGGACTGCAAGATCTAACAAATCTGTTGCGACAATAATAGATAGCAACCATCAAGCATAAATAGCAACCACCCATTCTCCTAAGCCATAAAAACTCCCGCGACACCTGCTCCATCAGCTTCTCCTCTGATGAAGAAAAGAAAGCGCCAATCTCCTGTCTTACCAATCTGCCAACCTGCCATCCAATATATGCACAGTAGCAAACGAAATAAGTTCAAAAAAAGGGGGGTAGTGTTGGAAGGGGTTAAGTAGCAGAAAAAAAGACCAAAGCCAAGCATAAACACAGACTCCAAAAATCAACCTATACCTGCCTCGGGAAAGACCGATACTGACACAACATCAAAGGACGTTTCCCACCTCCTCGAGCGGGAGCTGATAACTCCCCGGAAAGGCATACCTCAGAATGCGAGGAACACATCGTTCCTCACTTTTCGAATAATGGTAGGAGGATCCATAGCCACTTCATCAAACACTGCCTTATTCCGTGAGCACCAGATGTGCCAGCAGACAAGGCAAGGAAGCAAGCGAAGAAGGATCGAACGATAAGATTTTCCAGAGACGTCTGACCACCAGAAACTCAGAAAACCTTCAAGAGAGCTAGCATTACCTCGGTAACCCATCAGATTCCCGAAGTAATTCCATACAGACCTGGCACAAGCCCTGAAGAGCAACAAGTGAATAATGGATTCGGAGTTTCCTGAACTACAGCACCTGCACCTGGAAACTAGAGGGGTGCCGATTCTCTGAAGGTTCTCATCTACAGGTAATCCATTATGCAATGATTTCCACATAAATAGAGAAATTTTCGGGGGGATACGGACATTCCAAACGCAGGAGAAGAGATGGAGACGAGGGCCCGAAGTTCTAATAGAATTCCACGCCGCCTTCGGAGAGAAGGGTCTGCTGTCCCAAGCAAGGTTTTAAATTTCGGAAATCGGTCGTGTTTCGTCTCGGGGATTTTAGAGACTTGATCTCGTATCGGGGGAGATCTCGGACGAGATGAGTCTAACTCGGGGGTTCATCTCGGATTTCCATCTCGGGTCAGAAAGTTCATATCGGAACAATCTCGAGGCACATGATCTGTTAAAAAATGATATTTTTACAAAATGATTTTTTATGAATGTTATTAAAAACATAGTAACTTAAACTTGAATTGCAAAATAACTTTATTATTCTTTATTTTGCGATAGATCATTCATAGTCTAAATCATATTCTGCTTAAAACAGAAATATTGTTAGACATAAGACATTAAAAGGATCCAAAATATTAAAAAACTCATCATAAATAGACCATAAAATCATAATTTCATAGGTAATATATATGTAAAAAAGATGAATATGAAAATTATAAGCATTGTAGAACATATATGAATATATAATATGGTCATTTAACATGCAAAATGTAAAATAACAAAAGATTATCATGACTAAAATTGAGTTTTTTAATTATTGTTCTAGTTCAGGCACATATTTAAATTTTAACCAAAAAACAAAGATCTCGGACGATATTCCAGTATTTCGTCTCGGTTGATATATCGTTCGATATTGCAATATCTCGGGAGATATATTCGAAAGGAAATTTAGAGTGATATTTGTTGTTTCATTTCGGAAGGAGCCCAAAACGAGATCTCGGAGGAGATCTCGGGCGATATTTGTGAGATTTGAAACAGTGGTCCCAAGCAATACCCGCCCTATGAGCATCCGACAGGGCCTTCAAGGATTGCATCGGTTTCCACGTCTCGCTAGAGTAAGACGGGACACCGGTGAAATTCGTCCCTTCCGACCTGTGGTACTTGGCGTGGAGGAACGTCGCCCATAGGGAGTTGTTCTCTCCAAACCTCGCCCACATCTTGCAAGCAAAGGCCGAGCAAATGTCCTTAGAGTTACACAGGCCAAGACCTGCCTCACTCTTTGGACGACAAATGGAGTTCCACGAAATCCAGTGGTGATGAGAAGCGTTGTCCTTGTTTCCTCAAAAGAAGGATGAAGCTAAGGAGCGGTAGGCGTGGAAGAACGAAACGGTGGGAGTCATAGCAGCGAAGATATGAGATCCTATCGAGTCAAGAACAGACTTAATAAGAACAAGTCTGCCTGCCTGAGAGAGAAGAGTAGCATCCCACCGAATGATCTTTCCCCTGACTTTGTCAGTTAGGGGATCGAAAATGGCGTTGAGCTTCCTACCTCGATACAGCTCAATACCGAGGTAAAGGAGGGGAAGGGAGGCCGCCCAGAAACCAGAATAAGATTCGATCCAGGACGATCTGACCTCGGAAAGGTCTTTCGCGGGCACGAAGCAGCTTTTAGAAGAGTTAACGAGTTGCCCTGAACTTCTCTCGTACTGCTGAATAAGACCCAAAAGGCTCTGAATAGACCTTCGACAACCATTTGTAAAAATGATGATGTCGTTTGCGAAGGACAAGGAGGAGATAATAGGGCATCCCCTGGGAATGCCGAACCTATGAATCTGGCCAGCTATCGTTAGAGCATGCAACCCTCGAATGAAAGCCTCAGCTGCAATGACAAACAGAGTAGGAGAAAGAGGGTCTCCCTGTCTGAGCCCCTCCCAAATCTGAAAAAAAAAACAGTGGCTGAACCATTGATGAGAACAGAAAACCAGCAATTGAAGATAAGTCTCCAAACAGCGTCAATGAGGGGTTTAGGAGACCCAAACACCCTCATAACCTTGATGATGAAGAACTAGGACATGTAGTCGTAAGCCTTTGCCATATCTAGCTTTATGACCACATTTGAGCCTTGAACCGTCTTATCGATCTAAGATATCAGCTCCTAGGCTAAAAGAACGTTATCAGAGATCAAACGTCCTTTTACAAAACCAACCTACGAAGAAGAAATAAGACACTCGAGAAACGGAGCTAGCCTGAAGGTTAGAACCTTAAAAATGACCTTTTTAGAGAAATTGCACAAACTGATTGGCCGAAAATGCGAACAAGATATAGGTTGGTCACATTTTGGAATGAAGACCAAGTTGGTGGAGGTCCAACCCGAAGGAACCTCCCCACCGGAGAAGAAGGATTGGATGGCAAGGCAGAAGTCCGCTTGAATAATCGGCCACACACTCTTGTAGAACACCCTGTTGAAGCCATCCGGCCCACTTTGACTGTCCTTGCTAAGAGCAAATACGCACGCACGTATTTCATCCGACGATGGGGGAGCAGCAAGGTCAGAGCTATCCGAGGGGAGAACCAAATGAGGGATGAACGAGAGCATGGATGGATCAGAGACAAAAACAAAGGGAGAGCTCAGGAAAGACTAGAAATGGGTCAGGATAGCATCTTTGACTTCTGCTGGGGAGGAAGCCAAAGAAAGATCAGGGCGTTGGATGCTGAGAATCGTAAGAAGTCTATTCTTCTTACGAATGGAAGAATGGAAAAACTTAGAGTTCGAGTCTCCGTAAATAATCCATTTGATCCTCGCCTTTTGACGAAGGTTGTCATGTTCAATACGAAGCTCCGAAGAAAAGGCTAGCTGGGTCAAAGCCCAAGCTTCCTTGTTAGCAGCAGAAGGATCCTCATCAAAGGACGATTCCGCTAGCATAAGAGATTCTTAGGCTAAACCAACCCGGTCGAAGATATTCTTGAAAACCTGGGTATTCTACCTCTTGATACAATCCTTAAACCTCTTCAACTTACGAGAGAATACCATACACGGAGAGCCACTAATAGGGAAGTTCCAAGAATCTTCCACAACACCATGGAACGAATGGTGAGATATCCACATACTCTGAAACCTAAAAGAGATCGTCCCAGATAAAGAACGGGGAAAGCAGCTAAGGAGCAAAGGGGTATGGTTAGAGAAAGTACGGTGAAGATGCGAAACCGAGAAAGAAAACGGGAGGCTGAAACACCCTTCAGCGGCGAAGACTCTGTCAACCCTAGAGAGAACGCGGTTTTGCCTATTTTGGTTGTTACACCAAGTGTAGGCCGAGCCGACGAAAGACCCAAGCTAAGGATAAAAGCATTGAAATCAGCTACCGCCAAGTGGTTAATGGCAATACCCCCTCATTTTTCCGCTTGGCTGGTAACGACATTAAAAACTCCACCCAAAAAAGAAACAGAGAAGCCCAAAGAGGAAAGCGATAGAATATCATACCAAAGGATCAATCTTTCTATCCTGTCGCACTTAGCGTAAATCGCGGAGAAAAGAAAGGAGGCACAGATGAAAGAAACCGAACAAGCTAAAGACAAAAGCTGATCTGAATCGAAGATAGGGTGGACAACGATCTCCTTAGACCAGAGGATCCAGATCTTGTCAGAGATGTTGGCTAAGGCACCACCAAAGCCAAGAGATAAGACAGCGTCGGTGATCTCCTTTGGTCCCACTAATGGTTCTAGAAGCGCCACCAGGCAGATAGAGTGCTTCCTAACAATCCGCTTGAGCCTAGCTATCGACTCAACATTACCTATGCCGCGAACGTTCCAAATGAGAAAGTTCGACATTAGGAAAACCAAAAAAAGACCAACAGAGCAAAGACTGCCGAAAACAACTACACCACACAGATCAGGCAAAATATAGGGTGTGGCGAGTAGATCTAACGATCTGCTCGGACGTCGCTATAGAGCATGTGCGGATGGTGTGGGGGGTGCGCGCCCGCTGCCTACGATGGGGGGGCCGAGCAGACGGGCTAACGGGAAACTAGCTAGAAACAGAAGAAACAAGAGAGAGACAGGCATCTCTGTCTGGAGCACAAACCGATCTGCCAATCCCAACCGGGTAAGAATTCTTAGTAAGACGAGATAGGCGATCATTAATGATCGCTATCTCGTCCTTACTAAGAAGGGTAAAGGAAAAGGAAGTAGTAGACAACGGACATGTCGAGGATGGGGAAACCAAGGTTGCCCTAGACAGAGACACAGAAGACGGATAGGGGAATGTGGGGTTGCTCAAAGGAGACAACACCAATCGCTGAAAGAACTCTACCAATGCCAATCTAATTGATTGACAAGCCCGCAATACCGATAAAGTTCGCGGGAAATGACGATGGGATCCAGCAGAAGAAATGGTCAGACATGGGAGGCCTCCTCTCTGGTACACCGTATAGTGGCACATGGAAGTGGTCACTATACGCATACGGCAGAGATGCCACCCATACCATGGAGATGCAAGACTGGGGAGCCGCCAATAACACACAGATGCCACAACAACCAAACTAAGATAGAGCGAGTCTCAAGCAACAGAAGAAAGGCCTTATTAAGACTCAAGAAGATGAACACCATGGAAACCGAGAACCCACCAATGTCAACATGACCGATAATCAGTACAAAATCTTACCTATATCGGCGAAAAAGGGATAGCCTTCCAAACCTAGACAGAACAAGAAGCTTGCAAAAACCAAGCAGGGAACATTGAGAACCAAGAAACCATAAAACCCCCCAAAAAATGGAGTCAACTGATCCAAGAACAGAAAGGCAGAAGACAAACCAGCACAACCCAATGGAATAAGGACAAAACCAAATAACAAAATAACTAATAGGAAAAACAGGAGCAGTCAAGGAATTGCCATAGGGACCCAGCCCAGACACCAAAAGAAGACAGTCCTGCATCACACAACAAGGGACCAAAGACACGAATGATAGGAAACCACAAACAAACGGACACCACACCCATGACCCATCTTAACATCTTTCGAAAAGGAAGAAGTGATGATAGAGGGCTCACATGCAAGTGTGACATTGCTCACATTAACGAGTAAACCACCGACCATACACCAAGAATGAAAAGTAAACCCAGTGCTAAGAGTGACATACCTCGAAAGGAAAGGATAGAACAGATCTTGACAGAAAAGCAACCTGACCGAAACATCCGAGCTGGAACCGAAGCTGGCCACAAATCCATCCATCGCTGGCTCGACGAACAATGGCTGCAACGAGCATAGTGAGTAATGAGAGACCTGCAAATGACGTCCGCCTATAATATCATCGTCAAGCAAGACCGGTTCAAAATTGTGGAGAGCAAGGGATGAAGTGGTGGTGAAATCCACTTTCTTCTTTGGAAACACTTCAACAGTCTGATCCGGTACACCCATCGACCCCGCACCTTCCCTTTGCTAGCAGATGAAGTTAAGGCGATGAAATCCTCCGCTTCACGCTGCTCAACGATGATGGGATTGGTAGTTGAAAAGGCCAATGCTCCCTTCAACACGCAAGAGGAGGGACTTAAAGGCACAACCTCGTCGAGCATGAGGAGAGGACAAAAAGCATTGTGTAGTCCAAATGCAGGAGGATTCTTGAGGCAACCAACAGAGCATGGAACCTCCGCCTCACAAAAAAAGGGCTTACCATCCTTAGGAGTTGCTGAAACCGCCTTGGCTTTCGCACAACGACGCGAAGAATGAAAACGTGGAAACATTGGAGACTGTGGAGCACAATCTGAAATTACAACCTCTTTCACAGATCCGAAAATTTGATTAGATTGGGGTGGAGTGGTCAACTCTCCACCACCACATCCTAGAGCATCAACAACATGCCCGAACCCTGGTCCGAAAACCCCTCTACAAAGTAGCGAGCCCATATGAAATCCATGTACAGCCGCAGCAGAAGAAGAACCCTTGAAGCTCAGCCGTGGTAGAAATTGGGTGGTGAAATCCCGCTTCTCTCGGCTAAGGTTAGGGCCGATCTTTGCATACGAACCATTCTGTATAGGGCCAAAACCTACGGCACGACGCGGTTGAAGGCAAGAAGCCAGAGAACCTGAGTATTTTGGCAAAAGCTCCAAAAAGCTTCCCTCAAATAACATGTATTTGCATCTCGTCAGAGCCTCAAAAGCTTCTACAAAAAACAGGCGAACTTTGAAAGTCAAGATACTGGTCAAAACCAGTGAAATCGGAGGAGCCGCCACCTTTAAAATTTCTTCAGCAAGCAACTCGAAAGACAGAGAGGGCTTCAGGCAAGAACCTTCCACCACGAACATGCCGGTTTGAGAACACGGCGGCATCCCTAATATTAAAGGAAAAAACGAATCCAGGAAATCGAAGATTGGACATAGAACACGAGCTCGCAACGGAGAAGAGGAACAGCAGCAAAAACTAAAGCAGAGATTTAGTCGCGTAAGTAAAGGAGGGAAAATAGAAATTAAGGAGTTTCAAAGAGAAGCCATTTTTAGACCGTTGGAAGCTTTACTTTTTTGCTTATTTTGTCATTTGAGGTTAACATATTCTCTAGTTCGTTTTGTTAACCATTAGTGAAAAAAATTGGCGAGGTCATAACCAGACTAGTTTGGCCTCATCCATGTTGGTGATATTTTTGAGTATTTAAAAGCTGAAGTTTTCAAATTGTGTTTAATTTGTTCAACTTCTATCATTATCATGTTCGCATGATTTAGTAAATCAACCTCGAAATATTAGAGGACATGCTAATATTTCAAATTTGAGATTTTTGGGGTTTATTGGAAACTTAAAAGTTCTGATTTAATTATTTTTGAAATATTAGAGAACGTGCTTTAATTTCCTATTTAGTGTTTGGCCCGAATTTTTATTTCATGATCTTGTTTCCCCAACGAGATCCCTTATCCTTTTCAATTTAAGGAAATTATTTGAAGCTAGAACACTTTTAAAGAAATTCTAAGTGATAAAACTTTCTAGCAAAATCTTAATAGGGAATGTTCGACGATTTAGGATGGTCCATACTTCCGAGTTCAATTTAAAATGTTTGATTAGTTCAAATTGAAAACGTAAGAGTATGGGTTTATAATTTACAAAGTTGTTGAATGTTAAGCGAATTAATAAAATTTTATTAGAACGAGCTCGTAGCGTGATGGTAGTTCGTTATTTTGAATTGAACTTCAAAAGGGTGTATAGAATCTAATGCAAGTTGAAATTCTTCGAAACAAGAATTATCCGAATCTATTGGATTATAGTTTTCTAATAAAAGAAAAAGATTTGAGTTTCATCTTGAAAATTTTGAGATACGTATAAACCAAATTTTCAAAAAAAAATCGCGATAAGTTAATTCACAATTAAAATTAAATAATTATTGAAATTGAGGTTTAGAACGTTTAAAATATAAGTAAGGAAAATTATATTTTCTTGAAATCACTTATGAGAAAAACTAAGTTAGTTGCTCGTATATGTTTGTGATGTTTATTTGAACTTTTTACGTGTATAAACTTAAGTAATATAGTGATTTATAACTCAAAGTTAAAAAATTTATGAAATAATTCAAAAGTGGATTTTTGAGTTAATCTATTTTTATGTATATCTTGTTGATGCATGGATGCTATTTTTATAGAATTTTTCCTTAATTGCGAGGACGCAATTGCTTTATGGGAGGAAGTCTGTAACAACCTGCATAATTAACAATAATATATTTAAATATAACGTCATTAACCGTTAATCAGGTGTGTGTCCAAAAAGTCACATTTTGCATACGGATGAATTTGGACATGAGAACACTTCCATTGAGTCCAAAATACCGTTTACGAGATCCAAAACTATGAACTTCGATACATTTCGAGTATGTGAAAATTGCGACCTTGGTTGGGTTTTGAGTTGGCTAAACCTAGCCCACTCTTATAACCCACTTAGCTCACTCCTCCTTCATTCATTTCCTCATACTCCACAAAAATAGAAATGGGGAAAGGGAAATTAAAATTCCCTAAGCCCTTGCTTAATCTTTTGAATCCAATTCTTGTGGAAATCATGTGCAAATCCACGGAGAAGCTTAGGTAAGCTCCGTCTTCATCTTCTCCATCTCAACTCCACTTCAATTCATCATAATTCCGATGACCTAATTCTTAGCAAGCGTGTTCATATGATCATAGGTTGATTCCTATGTTTTGGTTGAAGGGAAAGTGTTCTTGCTATGTCTAAGAGCTTCTCAATCATTTTCAATCTCCAGGATCCTTCATTTATCCACCATTGAGCCAAAGGTGTGTTCCTATGAACTCACATCTAAGCCTCAAGCTTTCATGCTTGTCTAGTGTGATCTTGGCATGTATATATGGCTTATGAATTGTGTATTTGGTCATACTGATTGGTTTATGTTTTAACATTTCCAATTTATGAGTTTTGACATTATTTTGTTGAATTCCACTGTGATTCTTGGTGTGCATGTGAATTTGGGTGTTACAAGTTGTTTCGACAAGCCTTGGATGCTCTATTTTGCATATATAATGTTATAAGCCTTCGGGCGTTTGTCAAAATCATTTTAAGCATGTTATATAGGCAAAATGAAGCCCTGGACCAAATTCGAATGTCTGAATATTTTAGGTCAGATGTCTGACCTGCTACGAATAATTAAAAAAAACCCAGAAGAAAGTCAATTCAGACGTCTAAATTGGAAAATTCAGAAGTCTAAATCTCAGATAGAGACATAAGTCTCTGGAAACAGTATTCACACATCTTAATTTTTATTTCAGATGTCTAAATCCTGTTTTCCTGCTACTGACAGATGGAGACCACGATCAACAGTTTAGGTCTATCCAGGCTCTTTCCCGGCCGAGTTTCGGCCAATTTCGGCTTTTTTTGTGAATCCTGTTTTTCTACTTCACAGATTTCTACAGCTTAAATTCTATGGAGTTTCGATTAATTCATTGTGAATAAATTTTATAATCGATATTTATGATATTTAATTCACGTCATAAAAACGTGAACTCTTAGTTCGAATGTTATTTCGATCGTTATTATACGACATTTGCCACTTCGAAACTATATATTAAAAGGTTTTATATCATTGGTAGTTACCAAATTCTCCTACTAAAATGATTTCCTATCTCACTTCATTATATGAAGTAATTTTGTGAAAGCCTTTTATTAATCGTTTTCCAATTTGCTAGTATATAATTTTATAAATCTTTTTCTTCTTCATATGAGAAATCTAATTAAAAGCCTTAGTAAAAACAAGGACTATGACCCCTTGCATTTACTTCAACGGTTAATTCTTGGACTCGTTCGATTGAATCTGTGGCAATGATCGTCTTATGTTTTTAGTGGACTATACGACTTGTTTGTAAATATTTGAGTAGAGCTAGTGGTTATGGAACATATAACTAAACTCTTATAATTACTAGCTTGGAGTAATTTTCACTACCTTGGTTCAATTGTGATCTTTTCATGATTTTATTTATTTTGATGGTCTTCGGATCATCCTGATGAACTTCGGTTCACTGAGGGACTTCAGTTCACTCCAACGGGGTCGCGACCCGCATGTCTTTAGGCCATCTCAGAGCTTCGGCTCAACATATAGGCTGGCTACCTAGAGATCGCGTCTCATCTCGATACACGTGTTGGTTGGGTCTTCGGATTTCCACGTTGAGTCTTCGGACTCCCATCTCGTGGCCTACCCTCTTGTTTTCTCTTTGATTCCTGGATTATTTGTTTTTGATTTCTGGAATATGATTTTATTGAAATATGAGCTGTCAATTCTCGTATTGGTATTAAGATATCAAATCTTAGTTTTAATTCACATATGTGCTGTCAATTATTGTATTGGTATTTATTTATCAAATCTTATTTTTAATTGACATATGAGCTGTCAATTCTCATATTGGTATTAATTTGTCAATCTTAGTTTTGTTGATACATGAGCTATCAATTTTCGTATTGATTTGATATGATTTATCATTTCCGTGAGTAGCTATATAACTTCGAATGGGATATCCTTTTACAGCTCTGATATAGATTTATGAGATATGCTATAGACATTCTTGAGCTTCACCTTTAAGTGTGACATGGTGATTAGAGTATGTCTATATTTACCTTTATCTCTTATTATATCCCCGTTTATGAGATAAGTACAGCTAGACTGGTCGCATGGACTATCCTCCCCTTTTGGGAGAACTAATTTAGTGTTGTACTTTTTGGGTTATAAGACTCCTTTATGTACATATTATTTTGAGTATCCTTGTACCTATTATTTTGTTGTACAGTGGACCTTGTCTGACCACTATCTTTGTGTATACCCTTATGTGTTATATTCATGTCTATTTCTGCCATAGTGATGTGAATATCTGGGTCTAGCTCTGGTTTTATTCTTATGTATTTTATATTTCTTTTCGAATTATATATAGCCATTATGTAGTAGATTTGGACTTGAATTAGATGTGTTGGATTTCCTCATGATATTTAAAAAGTAAGACCACATTATCTGACATATTTAACACTCGTTGAAAGCTAATATACGGATGGTCGCTCCTCAACAGCCTTATTCTTCGGGATAGTTGACACTGTTGCTTGCAATGGCCTCGGCTAACGTAAGTATAGAGGTGGGGCATTACATCATTCCCTTTAAGTAGGGTCGACTACCCTTCTAGGGAGGATGTCGACTGCCCTTAAGGAAGATAGGTTGGTGGACGTTATTTTAGGTTGGGTTTTTATATACTTTTGTTGAAACGAACCGTTGAGATCTTATTAAACAAATCTGACGGTCCACACACACTTCAACAATTATAAATTAGGTCGTATTCTCTTCCCCATATCCTAATTTTCTTATGAACCCCACCTCCATTCTGTCTGTCTTCCATTCTATCTAAATTCCAGAATTAGGTCAGGTTAGTTTCTTCTTCTATCTAACCTATTTTCTACCTTCTTTATTCTAATTCCTTTATAGAATCTGGAATAAGATTTATATGTATGTAATTTTCTAATTTCGCTCTTATATATATAACAATTTAGGAGGAAGATTTGGAGTACACAATTTCGAGGCAACAATCCAGAGTTCTATTCTACACAATTTCCTCCTCCTCCATGCAATTTTGTGAGTGGGAATTATTTTAAGTTTACTATTTTCGTTAATTGTTAGTGTTGAATTGGATTGTTATTCCGATAGAGATTTGGGATTCTCACAAAAATAAAATACATATAAATCTCCCAAATCTATAAATAATATCGGAAATAGTCAATTATATGTTAATTTGGATTTTGAAATATTGGTGTAATAAAAGATTGAATTTTTGGGTGTTAAGTGATTTTATCATTTAGTCTGATTTACTTTATTTTAAAATCTAGTTTATATAAAAGCATGGATTTGGGTATTGTAGTTTGTTTATGTTTAAATGTCTATTTTTATAAAATAGATGGTTTGAATGTAATAAGACACATACTACCAAAATCTTAGTATTTGTGTAAATATGTTATATGAAAGTAAAGTAGTACTAGAAGGAAATTACATATATATTGTTATATTACACTTTATCCTTTTCTTTTACTAATGAAATAAACCTAGAAACCTTGATTGCATGTTACTTCTTTTATGTTCTATTATTTTCCTGTTATAGCTTCTGATGTGAAATGAATATTATATGTTACGTTGATAAAGTTTAAGGAATTTAACTTGTAAACCTTGATTATAGTTAGGATTGACATTTCTGCATTTAGAACATTTCCTTTACACGTGCCACTAACTACGCTCTAATTTATGTATGTTAAATAACATAATTAACATATTATAAATGTGTATTAAGTGCATTTAATTAGGAATTCGAATATAAATTGTCCCTATAGGAATTTTGTATGTGCATTAGTATTAATGGCTCTAATGACATGTGACATGTGGTAAACCCCTACTTGAAGTAGAAGCCTGCTTGGAACCGACTAACATATCCAACATTTACAAGAAGTCGGGTTAATATGAGATGTCTAGTGCCATAGGCCATTATAATAAATACACAATGATGCAAGTGAAACCCTACTTGTTGTAGAAATCATCCCGAAACCCACTGAGAAATCCATCAACTATTATAAGTCGTTTTAATGCGAGACATCTAGTGTAATAAATATCTGTGTGAAGCAAGCTTGCTTTGATAAAGTATAAGTGACTGACCTGCCTTATTTGGGTATCGAGTGGTTAGGACTAGGTCTGTTCCTGTGGTTCACTCCTTGGTTTTGGAATAGAGTCATAGGACTCGCCCTTATTAGGTATTACATGGTCATTAGGTCCGTCTTTCTCTAATAAATTTATGGGGGCATTAAACAGTCTTAAATAAAAAGTTTGGCGTATGAGTGGGTTAGTTCTCTAGAAATTGCCTGTTTCTTACGTAGAGGCTATGCGAGGGAATACCTAGGGATAGGCTAATAATAGTTCTAAAGAGCATGTAAGAGAGGACTTCCTTGTGGATTTTATGAGTAAAGTGTTTAAAAGCATTCTTAATAATATAGTCGTGGTGTTTGTTGATGATATTCTCATATTCTCCAAGGATTATAGAGAGCATGAGAATCATCTAAGGGAAGTCTTAGGTATGTTGAGGAAGAATCAACTCAAGGCTAAGGTTTTTAAGTGCCATTTTTGGATAGAGGAAGTTAAGTTTCTTGGACATATAGTTTCAGGGAAAGTTTTGGATGTGGACCATGTAAAAGTGGAAGCTGCTCAAGAATAGGAGATTCCTCATAATGTGTAACCACCCAGATTCTTTTAAAAGGAATATTTAATTATTTAAATATTTAAAATGATTAATTATAATATTTAATGACTTGGATTATTATGAGATTTGGAATGTCAATTCAACTTAATTTGAAACTATTGAGTTTAAAATCAACTTAAGTTTATTTTGAAGCCATGGACAATCCTATTTGGATATGGACGATAATAAGAAATTATTATCGATAAATTTAAATGTTTGAAAATTGAATTTTTATTAATCGATTTGATTTAGCACATGAAAATATCTTATTTGCACGACAAAACCAATTTCATTGGGTCCGAAATAGTTAATTATTATATGATTTAAGTTTCGTAACGATCATGCTTGTTTTGTGATCGTGCACATTTGAAACGCATGTTGATAAAGGAATTAAAATTATAGTATTTTAATTCGAATATAAATAGCATTTTCATGATTTTTTGGAAATCAATAAATTATATATATTATTATTTATTGGAAATCATGCCAGAATTTCAAGAGCGATGGTATTTTTATTTTATTGTTTGGAGACCGTATACGAAATCAAACATATTCAACTAGATACCGCAAATTGAGATATAAACAATGCAACTTGGTTTCTCCATAGGTTAGACAACACATCATCTCCAAGTACTCTTCCTCTTTCCTCTTCTTTTCACATTCTGTATCAAACCAGTGGAAGCAAAGTGAAAAGAAAATGAAAGGGAAATCCACTCTTTCAAAAATTCAAATCAAATTGGATAGCCGAGGAAAAATTATAAAGCATATAGATTTTGGTCCTTGATCTCTTGCTCTCCAATTCTCCATGCTTAAACTAGGATGCGGGTGGAAAGCTAGCGAATGGCATAAGGCTCATCAATCTAGGGCTTCATGTTTTGCCTTATTCTTTGGGAGTTGACATTTATCGTTGGATTTATTGGTCTCAGGGGTGGAGGAACACCATTAGGCAAAGGTCTGGTGGAACTCGGTGATGGTTGGGAGATCGTGTGCCTGGCCATGTCGTGTGAAGGACTACAGGTCGCGAACCACAACAATTATTCAAGTTTTAAGTTGAAGTGATGGATGTGTAGAACTTGCGAAGTGGAGAAGCCCGATGGTGTTGATTTCATTTTTATTTTGAGATGATGGAGTTGCGGAGGAGAGAAGTGGCGTGGTTGTAGGTTCTTGTGCAGGTGGGTTGACATTTGAACGAAAGGGAAGAAATAGGACTAGGAAGGGTAATTAAGTTAATTATATAATTATTGCTTTTAATTGTAGTTTAATTGAATCGATAATTAAAAATTTATTATCTCTTTCATACAAGGTCAAAATCGAACATCGTCTGTTTTTTTAAACTCGTATCGTTGATATATATGCGTATGAGTTGGATTGAAGTGATTAGGAGCTGTTTGGAATATCGTCTAATTTGAAAAATCTTTTTGAAATTAGATTCGATGTGAATTGTTCAGTTGGAATGTATGGTGAGTTAATCCTCACACTTTCACGAGTACTATTATATCATGTCATATAGTATAAATATTTATTGTTGATTCGATATTTATTTGTGTGATTTGTTTGTTTGACTGATTTGGTAATTTATTGCTTTGTTGGTTGTTGTAGATATATATTCTCGTCTAAGAACGGATGAACTTTGACACTTCCTGCTTTATGCGGAAGATTCATCGTAAATGAGTTAGATTATATTATCTATTTTTGTATGCAAAAAAATAACCATTTCGTTGCAGTGGTCAATATAAAAGGAAAAGTGAAGTAAATGTAGCAAACTAGGTCACGACAGAACACTCGAAATGTACACACTTATGTGTTGTCCATAAGGAATTAAGTGTTCATTTGTTTATGTTCACATGTTATCCGCATTCACCCATTCACTGATAATTGTCTTCTGTTTGCATTTGTTTCTTATGCTCATTTATGGCCTGTATTTACTTATATGTATTCTTACATTTTTTATATAGTCGACGATTGAAGTAAATTAAACATTTTTTTTATACAAGCTAGTGTTTTCACAAAATTGATATTTGAATAAAATTATCATTTTAATTAATGATATTTATAAATTTATTTATTATTCAAGTTAATAATAATGAGATTCAATTATCTATTTTCACAAATTACAATTGAGTATGATTTTTGCATATGAGTAACGAACTAAAAGTTAGTTATTCATTTTAATGATTGATAATAGAAATTTAATTAATTATTGTAGTTTTTGAAACATTATTTTAATTAATTATTTTAAGTAATGATTAATTGAAACTTAATAATCGTTTTAATGAATATGGTTTAGTTCCAATAACTTATTTTAACAAATGAGATTTGGTTTGAGTGATTTGTTTCCATCAAGTTGCTTTTATAATGAAGTTGAATTGATTTAATGAAATGAATAAAACTCATTTAATTTATTAAATAAAAAGCATGATCAACCAATACATAAAAGGTATCAAACTTGATTTAATTAAGTTAATAACTGTTTGTATGTAATCGACTTATTGATTATAAAAGGTCATAAATGTGATTAGCTATCTTATTTGATAATTAATGTTGTTTAGCAATTTATAAACAAATTATGCATCCGCTTTGTATCCATATGAGAATATTAAAAGGGGATTTTATAAAAAGAGTTTTATAAATTGTCTTTCAAAATGATTAATATTCATTTAAGTACATTAAAGTATTTAAATTTTATTTATTATCCTTTTGGATAAACATTATCATTTAAATCTTATAAACGATAGTTTTAAATAAGAATATCCCTTTTAAATAGAAATGGTTTTGAAATTTAGTCTGAATGTAAGGTGAGTTGGGTTTTATCACTAGATGTCGAAGTACATAAATTTTCTCCTATCTTGAAGTTTGAAACCATTGTCCAGACGATGCCTAGGGGTAACAATACCACAACTTGTCCGACTTTATTTTTAACCAAGAGATATTATAAATTTGAGATTGATAAATAATGGTAAGAGAATGTGATTTAGTTTCCATATACGATCATTTTGAATATTTCTGATAGTTGATTTAACAACGATTGGTTCAACTTTCTTGAGTTGTATCGTCAAATCAAAATGATTTGTTGCTCTTCGAACGTTGTTATCCTTTGTTGTAAATGACTAAATCCAGAAAGCGAATAGATGTCTAGCTATGTGGGGTTGTCCCAATTAGGCAATTTCATATCTACTCCAGGGTTTGGTTGATTGTATGCACGCAAGATGTGAAATACTCGGATACTCGATAAAATTGGCGGGGTCCGGCTAGTACATTTCTGAGAGCAGTGTAGTTCTCAAGTATATTCTAGAGGTATTCGGTCAGGTAGGGGCACCCTTCTAGTCAAATTTTGGAAAATTTCTCATTTTTTTCTTTGATTCGGAATTTATGAGTTTTCCTATGTTTATTACATTTGAAAGATAAACCTTCGCTCTGTTTAATTGCTTGTATCCATGGTATGATTGGATGTTCTTGTAAGTGGTCGGGTCCGCAGTAAGTGGTGCGCAGTAAGTGGTGCAGTCCAATTATTTCAGGAAAATTAACTTTTTCATTATTCGATCCAAATTTTGGATCAATTTCTTTGTTTCCATCGAGAAGTGTAGTGCGCTCTTCTCAAGGGGACTTTATTCTGTTATTACTTTTATGTTGACAAATTTTACATATGACACCCATTCCTTTTTGTTTCGCTGATTTCGTTTGGTGTGATGCTTATTCATATACATTGTTCTTGTGAGGTAAAAACCCGTTCCGTGATTAGCGGCGTGGTCTCACAGAATTATTGTTGTATGTTTCCTTTTACTTAAGTTTTCTCGTGGTTGATATTTCAAACTGATTTGTTTATTATTTTTTAATGATCGATTCAGACCAAACTTGTTTCCAAATTGTCTTCTGTTGGATGTGGAGCTCATTGGAGTTGAGTTGGAAGTTGGCTTGTCGCATTATTTTTTTCCGATGTATTTCAGTTTACCCATCGGCATTTGTAAGTTCTGAATTTTTTAACTGTCCAACTGATAGGTTTTGTTTTTAACTCGGACATACTGTATCTTGGAGTGATAGTTCATCTGTCAGTGTTAATATTTTATTTTGTTAAATTCTGTCATGAGATTCTTCATTTCTCCTATTCTTCCCTTTTCTTTTTTCTTTTACCCTAACAATCTGCATTTTCGATGATTAAATGTTCAACATTGGAATACAGTCGTCGTATTTGATGTTGATTTTCGACGGTTGGAAAGGTGGGTCATTACATTTTGTATAAGTTTGTTGAGTTATTTATGAATTCTGGTCGAGATGTGGGACGTCACGGGGTCGATAGGGATTTTAAACATTCGAATAAAGGAAATAGACACGATATTGATTCTTGAAAATTGGTAAATGAAATATTATACCTAAGATATATTTTGTTTGTATATAGAAAAATAATATTTCAAAACTGTATAGTTGTTTATGTCTAGTTGTTTATTGATGATAATATTAAAGTATTATCATTATTGTTTGATTTTGATTTTCAAATGGTTTAGGAGCATTGAATATTGTTTGTTGATTGTTAATTTATGTTCTATTACTATATGGACATTTATTAACCGTTTAGTGTATTGGAATCGAACCTCTTATGAATTTAGTTTCACAGTTTGACTATAAGGTGTTCGATATAAATATTACGTCAAAATCAATATTTAATCAAAGGTTAGTTAATATAATCTTAATAGAAAAATGAGTATTTAGAAAAGAATTTTTTGGTAAAATTTTATTATAATATAAGTTGATTATATGTGGATTGGTAATTAAGTAAATACGATTGTGAAATATATTTTGAAATTAGTTCTAGTTAAGATATTCCCAGTATTGTTTAAAATGTATTCAAAAGGATTTATTAGAATAAAAATAGTAGTTCTACTTAAATTTATTTCAAAGACAGATATTCTAAAATGTTAAACTTCCTTATAAGAAATTGATTTGAATACAAATCAACTTTTGTATAATGAGTTTATAATTTGAAATTATAAATTACTAATTGGAAAAAAACATTATTATCTCTGGTTTAAATAAGTTAAGTGGGTAGGAAAGTTTTAATAAGCTCAGTTTATTTAAAGCTATAAATTGGTATAAAAATCTGAGTTTAACAAATAATTTGATGTTATTGAGATAATCCGTAAAAATCTTTTCTTTAGACACTTTTAAGTAAATGTGTCGAAGGGGTTGACTCAATTTGGAAAATCCATATTTTGTTTGGGTGCCTATTTGAATTTTTAAATAAAATAAATAAATTGGTAAGTAATGGTAAATTTGTTTGCTATGTATATACTCTTAAGAATTAAAATATCATTATACAGAGTAAAATGAATTAGTCTTGTTTTATTTTGTTTTTCATTTGATATGATATTTTATAAGTTAATTTTAAATGAAACGGAATATTCAATGATTTTGAATAGTCGAGATTTCTAAGTTGAATTTGGTAACATAGTTTAGTTTATAAGAAAACTTAAGAGGAGATGATTATAATTTATTAATTTAACAAAGTTGAGCATATAAATTAAAATTAATTAAATCGAGCTCGCCGTGTAGTGGTAGTTCGTAAATTTCCGATTTGAAGTTCAAACTAATGTTTAGGATCCAATATAAGTCGAAATTCTTTAAAACAAGGATCTTTCAAATCTGTTGGATTATAATTTCATAATGAAAGAGAAAATTCAAGATTTTATCTTGTAGATTTTGAGTTAAGGCTAAATTATTCTTTTTTAGATAATTCACGGTTTGGTTGTTCATAAACTAAAATTAATAATTTAATAAAATGGTTAAAGTGATTTATTAGAGATTGGTATAACTAAGAAACCAGTCAAAATAAGTAGGATATACGTAGATTATTTGCTTTGTTTGATGTATGGTCTCGAGTTCGGATACGTAACTTCGTGGTAACTTACACCAATCAAAAAAGGATTTTCCCTTGGTCCTGATAGAAAAAACTTGATTTGGATTCTTGGTATGATACTGAAGTTTTCTATCGTAGTTGAAGGCTATGTAAGGAAGATAGATGTTATAATTGAGAAACCCGATCGGAGTTCACACTAGGAAGGTCGAGTGGGCGGAATCGGTTCAAAGTGAAGTCTACGTTTTCGAGTAAGTGAATAGATTAAATTTAACATAGGAATGATTTATGTATATCATATGAATTTGAATATAATTGAATTAGTAGTTTGTGACTCATCCAAAAATCTAGGTGATATGTCTTTGACATTTTAAATAATGTCAAGTGTTAGTTTTCCTTTATGAAATCCGTTTGATTGTTATTTTGGGTTATTCCATTTCGTAATTTGATTGTTTTGAGTTGGATGATTGTGTGCTTTTATATACTATTATTTATAAAATTTCTGTTGTGTGATTAGAACTTAAATCCTGGAAAATTTGGAAAAAAATGATTTCAAAGTAATTTGAAAGAAAAAATTGTTTGGTGTATATTTTCAAATATTTAGTTATGACTAAAAAGGGTTTTTGGAATCTTTCCCGATCGGAAGACTTGTCAGGTTGATTTAATTACTATAGTTGTTTATTTTGGAAGGAGCAGGATACCACTGGACGCTCCATGTTGTATTTTTATATTTATACCATGCTTCGGTAGGAGGAGCCCTCTCCCCGTCATAATTGATTTTAATTTGGTTTTGTGGCTATTCAATGAAATTTGAAAGTATGTTTTTGAATATAAAAACCCAGGAAGGTAGTTCTAACTTTATTTTTTAGAAAATTTGATGCATACTGGTATATTATAGGATAACCCTATGCAATTTGGTTACATATGCTTGTTTGTTGTTTATTGCACCATTATTTCAAGTTGCATCATGTTTGTTTGTCGCTATGATGGTTGCATCGTTTATACTTATGTTGATTGTTGCTATATTACTTGTTTATTTGCTTAACTCTCTTTCGGGTTATGTAAGTATTTACAGGTATATGTAAGCAAAAACTTGCTTGCTTATAATTTTTCGTTTCATGGTAAAGATATGTTTACCCGAATGGTACGTATTTCGAACTACATACCATATGTGAGTCTTATAAATTATTTCCCCATGGTTTGGGATGTCTCGTCATTGAGATCAGATGTACAGTGTAATGTTTTGATGTTGTGATTTTTTTTGGATCGAGCCGTACAAAGTAGATGTTGCCGAATTTTCCGAAAATTTCAAGTGTTAGAAAATTTTAACACACGTTTAGTAAGAAATATTTTTGAAGTAAAATTAATCAGTTTGTGACAATATTCTTAACATATGATTTCGAGGATGAAATCCATTCAGGGTGGAAGAATATAACAGTCCATATTATTTTAATAGGAATATTTAAATATTTATAATGGTTAATTTTAAGATTTAACAACTTGGATTATTTTTAATTGAGGTATGGAATGTCGATTCAACTTAAATTTGAAACTATTGAGTTTAAAATCAACTTGAGTTTATTTTGATGCCAAGGACAATCCTATTTGGATCTGGACGATAATAAGAAATTATTATCCATAAATTTGAATGTTTGAAAATCGAATTACTATTAATCGATTTGATTTAATGCATGAAAATATCATTTTTGCAAACTATCTCGGTTTTGACGAAACCAATTTCATAGGATTCGAAGTAGTGAATTATTGTATGATTTTAAGTTTTGTAGCAATCATGCTTGTTGTATGATCGTGCACATTTGAAACGCTTGTTAATAAAGGAATTAAAATTTTAGTATTTTAATTCAAATTTAAGTAGTGGTGTTTTTATGATTTTTTGGAATCCAATAAATAGTGTATATTATTATTTATTGGAAATCATGTCAGAAATTCAAGGGAAATAGTATTTTAATTATATTGTTTGGAGACCATATGCAAAATCAAGCATGTACAACTAGATATCGTAAATTGAGATATAAACAATGCAACTCGACTCCTTCATAAATTATACAACACATCATCTCCAAGTATTCTCCATCATTCCTCTTCTTTTCACGTTCTGTCTCAAACCAATGGAAGCAAAGTGAAAAGAAAATGAAAAGTAAATCCACTCTTTCAAAAATTCAAATCAATCTAGATAGCTCAGGAAAAAATATAAAGCGTATTGTTGACCTACATTGTGACTAGGCCACCTAAAGTCTAAACAATTGAGATCATATGAACTAGAGGTTAAGGTTCATGCCTAAGAAGTTTGGTTGAAGGAAAAACATTCATAGCCAAGTTGGAGACATTTTCGTTCATCGAGTCGAATGGGGGACACGGTATGCGGGTTGAATGATGTCAAGGCCATTCGGGTCGGAAGTACTCATTGAGTCGAATGGATTTGACCCGACCCACCATACCGTTGATCTGAATACTGCATGGTTAAACTACCCATTATCACCACTACCTCCTGATTACACGGATCAGATGCCATATGACCACGAACCTTGACCCACGAACAACACTAACCGGATACCTATTAAATCAGAGCTTTTGCCACGTAATAGCAATCGTTCCCTCCAAAATCTCTTACCTGACCCTATAAATATCCGAACCAAAAAAGGAAAGAGGGACTTTTTTGGAGACCCGAATTTCTAATCATTCCACATTGGTTGTCGCCATTAACTGTCGACCTGCACCACGTTTCATCTGCTTCAAGTATAACTTAAGATATTGGAGAGGAAATCGATTGTAATTCGAGTGTTGAGTGATTCAAAGTATTATAACTGTGATTTTTTGCTAAATTGAAGAATTATAAAGTGGATGTAGGCTCGTTAATGCCAAATACTATAAATCTCTTGTATTTGATTGTTTTTCCTTACTTTTAGTTTATATTTCTTCATTATTTTCTACAAAAATCTAGTCAATTGGATGTTAGAGCAATTTTTTGATCTAAAATCTCGGTGCTCTCACTGAGAAAATTGAATTCTCGGCTTTTGGGATTATTAGTCTACTATTTGGATCACCAAATCCAAATAAATAATCCTTGTTCCTATTACTTTCGACGTTTTCAATGATTTTTAGTAAGTTTGGTTACTATAGCTCTAAGAAAAGATAGGATCCAACAAACTTCTCAAATAAATGAGGCCAATGAAGAGCGACACGATGGCCAAAAAATCGTAGCAATAACCCAGGCACATGGATCGAACCAACCCATGCCGAATGTGCCTGGGTCAAATTTGACCCAACCCAGTGAGGGCACCTCTGGAGTTGCCGATCTGGTTTGTCAACCAGACTTCTTCAATGTTGTATCGCAGAATGAATTCACATGCTTGCTCGCTAGGTTGGAAGAGACCAATGTAAGCCTAGAAGATCAACGATGGGATAACGCTGCAATTTGAGACAATATGAATACGATAACCGGGCAATGGGAAGAACTCCGTAAACAGATAACGCCTTCTCTTACACATCGCTAAGCAGTAGAAGATTCATCTTCCTTTAAGGAGAAGGAATGCCATTCACGTTAGAGAAGACCTCATGAAAGGCCGGAAAATCTTCGACAAGTCTAATTCGATTTGTTGGGTTCTCGAGAAGATGCAGAAATCCGTCTTGGTGCTAATGGTCCCAGCCTAGCAGAACCTATGCTATTGCCAATGCGTCGACCCCATGTTCTTCCTAGGGAGACAAAAACTATCCCGACTACCCAAGCTCATCTTCTCCAACCTACCCGTCCGGTGACAGATTGGGATCACAGGGAGCAAAGGAACTATACCCAAACAGCGACTCAGGTGACATTGCCTAAGACCGGAGTAGGAGGATCTTGAGGAGCTGAAAGCACTGAACCGGAGCATACATTGAACAATGTAGAGGTAGCCGCAATGGTGCATCAGATAATGAAGGACAGTAGGGGCTATACCAATAAAGACTAGGCTATAAATCGTCGCCACACACCTTTCACGGACGACATCTTGGAAGTACAATTTTTAAGACAGTTTAATTTACCCACCATGAACAACTGATCAGCGATAACACTTGATGCGATACTCATGGTATATGAATGTTGTTGTAGCTCCTGATGCTATAGTGTGTAAAGCTTTTCCAATATGTCTTGAGGATGTCTCCATGATGTGGTTCACTAGACTTCCACCTCAATTGGTTCCTAACTTCTAGCATCTGAGTGAAAAGTTTTTGATGCATGCCAATAAATCCAACCATGACATAGAGCTCTCGGTGATTAAACAGATTCCTGGAGAAACCTTAAGGGGATATTTGGAACGTTTCCATAAGGCAGCCACATACATGAGTAACCCAAATCCCGAGACTATTCTGATGGAGATGATAGACGGGGCAGATATGGACACTGAATTTGGAAGATATTTGGCCGGGAAACCCCCTACGACCATTGAGTTGTTTCATGAGAAAGCGAATATACGCTTGCGACAGGAAGAGGCATACTTAAACCACAAGAGAAGGTCTAGCAAAGTCGGAAGGGAAGAAAACCAAATTAATGTTGCCATAAAGCTGTCTGGAGATAGCTCCAGTAAGTTTAAAATCAATGTCGGCAACCAGAATGAAGTAAATGTTGCCTAGGGTAAGAATGGCAACAAAAGAAACAGAAATCGGAATGGAGATTACAAGAAGCAACCCTGATTCTAGTCTTCTGAAAGCTACAAACCATTGAACGATACCTTGGAGAACATCTATCCGGATACTTGTAACGTGATGCAAAACAAAAAAAATCTCCGCTGAGGGATTCTACGGAGAAAGAACACAAAATCAGAAAGTTTTGCTTATTTCATGAAACCTACGACCATTCAACTAAGAAATGTCGACACCTGAGAGATGTGGTAGAAAGGCTACTACGAGAAGAGAAGCTTGATAAATATTGTAACACCCCGTATTTTCTATGAACATTAAAGTAACGAATTAAAGAATACCTAATTTTCAAAGGGGAAATTACAGGAAACATGTTACTCCATTGCGTTCGTCTCGGAATTCTGCTTGAGATAGAGTCCGAGTTTGCGTGAATCGGAGTCCGTATGAAGAAGTTATGGAGTTCAGAAGATTTCAAGTTTAAACGGAAATTAAATATAAACAATAATTAAATTAAAAAGCAGTTCGAAATTCAAAAAAAATCCTAGAATCAACTGGGCGGGAAAATTCCCTCCCATAGGGGTCGACTCCCCCCAAAGGGGGTCGACATAGGTGTCGACCCCCCAAGAGGGGTGTCGACTGGGGTGTCGCCCCCCTGTAGAAGTCGACCCCCTCGACCAGATCTGGGCTGTTTTGTCCAGTGACGTTTTTCTGAGTCAATAGGGCTTATGTGGCGACTTCCGGTTGGCTCTATTTGGTTTGGATGGCTCTGATTTCTCCTAGGATGATCTAACGACTCTCATTAATCTAAACTTCTATATAAACAACCCCAACCCTCAACCCTAAAACCTCATAAAATTGCTCTCTGAAGCCGTCATGCTGCCCATGGCCAAACTAGCGTAGCCTCCATTTTTCTCTAAACTAAAAATCAAGTTAGGAAGCCCCAAATCAAGTCAAAACTAGAGAATCAGTAGTCTACATCAAAGGATAGCTTTTCAATTTCAGAAATCAGATCCCAGAAAACAAGATTTGTTCTTTTGTTTGTAAGTATAGTTATTCTTTAGATTTGAACAAATAAAAGTCATGACTTGTAATGAAGCGAAACTAGGACCGCGCCTAGTTGTAAGATAATCATATTCTGATTCATGTGTTTCCCTTTAGCAATTCTGAAATTACCTATGCCTACGTGAGTATTGTGATTTGATACAACTTATCATGTTGTATGTTGATTTGGTGATGAACCTATCATGTTGTATATTAATTTGGTGATGAACCTTTCATGTTGTATATTAATTTGGTGATGAACCTATCATGTTGTATATAAATTTGGTGATTTCTTTATGTTATGTTATATGCAAGATCATAAGCTAAGTCATGCTCATATAAGCTTATATGCCTAGATCTACATGATTATATGTTTAGATCTATGTTAACTTGATCCAACTCAAATGCAAGTTCACATTTACATGCTTAATTAAATTTATGTAATACTATGCCAAATTTATATCACACATGCTTAGTTGATCTATACTGTTTTATGCCGTTGGAATGTTACATGTCCCTTTGCTTTTCCCTTTTGTTTATGAGTTAGGCTAATTTGCGAGCCTAACGTTCTATGTAATTTATACGAACGAATAACGGGGGATACGTTGGGGAAAATATTAAATTACATGTTATTGGCATAGGTTGGCTTATAATCATGTAAATGATTAATGGCATGAAATGGTATAATTTGTATACCTAAGAATTATGGTCATGATTTAGAGGGTAAATGGGACATGACTTGAGTTGACAACATTGGTGAATAATCTACATATAAACATAAATATGTAAATTAATTTAAAGATGAATATGCCTAACCCGATGTTAGATTGAGTTACGGTGTAAGACTGCCCGGAACCGCCCGGCATATCCAGTAACCGTGACAATACAGATCTAATGTGAGAGGGTAGAGCATTAAGCCCAAAAACCCGAGGTTAGATTAAGTTGCGGTATAAGACTACCCGGAACCGCCCAGCACATCTAGCGACCGCAACAATATAGATCTAATGTGAGAGGTTGGTGCTTTAATGAATGAATTAAAGCTAAGAAACAGGCAAGCTAAGAATGGTAGGGTTAAGTAAATTAAGGCAACACTTAACCAATGCAACATGTTAACTAAACTGATGGGTGGGGTTAGGTTAATTTGAGAACACTTAACCATTTTAACATGTTGATTAGGAAACCCTAGTAACGGGGACCCATTTCAGTAGTAACCCACATAGATGTATCATGGTACCCTGAACTAGGCAGGGTGGGGCACGATTACTGGGCTGATTATAAGCGGTCAAAATAACGGCGGGTGGTGCAGCAGTGTGGGTTCCGACAAAGTATGGGTGTGCACGTACTCCGACATGGACAAATGAGGCACTGGGCATCAGTAGTATACACTGTGCATCTTGAATTTGTGTCGGGTTGCCACCATAGGGATTGATACAAACCATGGTGGGACCAGCACAGGAATCTACAATCAAGCGGGGCCGAATGACACAAGTCATAAATGCATGCACGTAGAAATCGATCGATAAAGGGATCATTTTATCATGAACACATGGTGCTAGTTGAAACACTTGTTAGTAGGTGCAGAGAAATAGAAATGAGTGTGATAGTATATTTAGTTTATCTTGCCTTATTTATTGTCATCTTATCTCTCGGTATTGTCCTAAGTTCAGTTTATTCATGTCATTATCCTTTTACCTGTTTACATGCTAAATAATCACTGGACTTAACAGGCTTATGTCTGACCCGTTTTCTTTCGTCTTCTTGTCTTCCGTTCCCCCTCGCCATAGGTCCGCAGGGAGGGAATACTTCAACTTAGTCCAGACCTTTTCCAGCTTGAAGAGAGTAGACGTATTGCTTGGATTCTCTTTTCTTGGGCTATGGCTGTGGTTACACTCTTAATTGAGGATTTATGCTGCTTTATTATTGTTTATGCTTCTTTATGTTTTAGGCAAGACAGAGGCTTTATTGTAATGGTTTGGAAGTTGGTTTTTAAGACAGTTGTTGTAATGTTTTGACTGGACTGCGTACTTATGAAATAAAATTTAGTTTTTCCACTGTTTATATGCCTGTCTTGTAAATTACCTGTACCTTTTACCTATAATACTCCACCAAAGTTAATGCATTCCCTTTGTGAGTGACCTTAAGGAGGTGGGGTGTTTACAAATTAAAGTAGCCCCATGAGATAGAGGGCAAGGAGGTTCTGCTTCGAATCAAGGGCAAGCAGCTCCTAGAGCTACCGCCTAACAAAAAGGAAAAGGAATAGTCATTAATACCGTTGCCAGGGGCCTCATCCGGCATGATTTAGTACCATGACCATGGAACAATATGTCAAAGCCACAAAGCATCCAGATGTAGGGAGTGCAGTGTTCCCGGGGATGATTCGCCTATCAAACAGCAGAAAACTATGATCAATGACGTTGTTTTCCATGATCCTGTAGATCCCCTGGTAATATTAGCTATAATTGGCCCAACAACGGTACGAAAGATTTTGTTTGACTGTGGAAGTTCAGCCATTTATTCAAGAAAGCCTTTGACCAGATGAAGTTAGAAGCTAGAGATTTAAAACTGTGCACGGGGTGGATACATAGTTTTAACGGTTCAAAGACTACACCAGTGGGCATAGTTGACTTATCAGTGGAACTTGGCGAGGGAGACTGCAGACGAGTGAATCTTCCCATTTCTTGTCATAAATACAGATTCTTCATACAATGCCTTCTTGGGTCGACTAGCTCTAGTAGAGTTTAGGGCCTGCATCGCACCTTGGTGTTTGTTACTAAAATTCCCAACCGAAGCTGGAGTGGGAATGGCTCGGGGGGACCAAGTCACCGAAAGAGCTTGTTATCTAGCAAAATGGAAGATGATTTGTGATGGAGTCAATATGAAACCTAAAATTGCCTCCACTCCCACTAAGGAGGCATCCGCATAGAAAATAAAGAAAGCATACCGAATAGAGTCATCCGATTATCTATTCGATGATATTGATCCTAAAAAGGATGAGGAACCTAGAAGCAAAAGGGTGACCCAAACCAGACGACTGCGGATATCTCGATTTATAACGGTGACCCGAACAAGGTCTTGAAAATCGGATCCCATTTTGAACCCCTTTGGACAAGGGAATTGACATAATTTCTATGATTAAATCTGGATGTATTTGCATGGGCCCATGCTGACATGCATGGGATATCTCCATCAGTCATAAGCCACGCAATGGAAATCAACCCGAAGAGTGTCCCAGTCAAACAGAAAGGCATATGCTTGGCCCAGAGAGGTCTGCAGCTTTAAAAAAGGAAGTTAAAAGCTAAAAAGCAATGACTTTATTTGAGATGAAACATATCCTGACTGGATATCAAACCCGGTTTTCATTAAGAAAGTCAATGGAAAATGATGGATATGCATTGACTTTTCAGATTTGAACAAGGCTTGCCCAAAAGGCAACTTTTCACTTCCAAGGATTGATCAGCTGGTAGACTCAACAGCTCGGCATGAGCTTCTCTCATTTATCGATGCATACTCGGGATACAACCGGATACCAATGCATGTGCCAAACCAGGAACATACGAGTTTTATCACAGGTCTCGGGTTATACTGCTATGTAGTGATGCCTTTCAGGTTGAAAAATGCCAGAGCGACAGATCAACGTCTAGTGAATCGTATGTTCCATAACCAAATTGGGAAGTCCATGGAGGTATATGTGGATGACGTGCTTGTGAAGTCCAAGAAGTTGGCTGACCACGTCTCAGATTTGGCAGAAATGTTCAACATACTCCGATACTATGGAATGAAACTCAACCCTTTGAAATGCACTTTTGGCATCGCATCTGGGAAGTTTTTGGGTTTCATAGTCTGCTCACGCAGAATCAAAATCAGTCTAGATTAGATTGCAGTGACTATGAATATCCGTGAACCACGAAGAATCAAAGATATGCAGAGTCTAGCGGGGAAGGTCACAACATTGAGTAGATTTATTTTCAAGACCATGGACAAGTGCATTCCTTTCTTCAACTTAATAAAAAGAGGAAAGCCTTTTTCGAATTGACCCCAGATTGCATAGAAACCTTCTAGAACTTGCTAAACCATTTGGAAAGACCACTGATATTGTCCAAGCTGGTAGACCACGAAGACCTATTCGTATACTTGGTAGTATCATCGTATGCAATCAGTTCAACTCTTGTTCATGAGGAGGATAGAGGTCAAAGACCGGTGTATTATGTAAGTAAGAAGTTGGAGGCTGCAGAACGTAATTACCTGAATATTAGGAAGCTTGCTTACAGCCTATTAATCGCTTCAAGGAAGTTGCATCGTTACTTCCAAGTTCATCCAATCATGATATACACTAGACAGGTCCATCAATGACCCGAGGCGTCTGGAAGACTTCTCAAGTGGAACATTGAACTAAGCCAATTCGATCTCACTTGCCTTTCAAGGAAGTCCATCCAAGGGCAAGCATTGGCGGATTTCAATGCTGAATTTACCATCCCTGAAGAAGATATATTGGATGAAGAGGCAGCCCCTTCGGATTCTCCCGAAGTGACGGGTTGACTTGGTTTTTTGGAGACAAACTAGGAATGCAAAGCTCTTCGATTCGGAAGACTAGAAGGTCAAAAAAAATTCGACCTGAGCCAACTTCGATCTTTTCGGTCCAAGATGAATTATGAAGAAGAAAATATTAAGACTTAAAAAAATCAAAAAGACGTAGGGCGATTACAACTACTATTTCAAGACTTGCGATGAAGCATGATGTTCGTGTATGTCAATCGAGTTTCAAGGATCAAAAGGAATTACTTGGACTTGTTCGCACATATGTAACTACTTACTAAAGTTGATAAAGCAACACAATTCAAATAGATAATTTTGACCTCCCAATCCGACAGAAGTAGCGATGTTTACTTGAAAACTTGCCTGCACTTCGGTTGAAAATCCTAAATGACGAATTACAATAAAGGCGAATATAAGTATGATCTCCTATTTATACTTGATGCACACGAATCATGGAATATGGCTTCATGAAGAAGCACGATTGTTGATTGTTGCCTATTCGAGAATGGATGGATTAACATGTTCAAAGCACGCATCATATATGATAAGATGTACTTTGGGAGGAAAAACGTTGGCCTACTTTGTGACTAGGCCACCCAAAGTCCAAAAAATCGTGATCATATGAATTAGAGGTTAAGGTTCATGCCTAAGAAGTTTGGTTGAAGGACAAACATACGTAGCCAAGTTGGAGACATTCTCGTTCATCGGGTCGAGTGGGGGACAAGGTATGTGAGTCGAATGATGTCAAGGCTGTTCGGGTCGGAATACTGCATGGGTAAACTACCCATTAGCACCATTACCTCCTGATTACACGGATCTGATGCCACATGGCCATGAACCTCGACCCACGAACAACATTAACCGAGCACCTATTAAAACCAGAGCTTTTTCCATGTAATAGTAACCATTCCTTCCAAAATCTCCTACCCGACCCTTTAAATCTTTGAACCAGAAAAGGAAAGAGGGACTTTTTTGGAGACCCGGATTTCTGAACATTCCACATTGGCTGCCCCCATTAACCTTCAACTCGTAACCTATTTCATATGTTTCAAGTATAGTTTCCGATATTGGACAGGAAATCGATTGTAACTCAAGTGTTGAGTGATCCAAAGTATTGTAACTATTATTTTCTGCTGAATTAAAGAATTATAAAGTGGATGTAGGCTCGTTAACACCAAAACACTATAAATTTAATGTATTAAATTTCTTTTCCTTGCTTTTAGTTTTATATTTCTTCATTATTCTCTACAAAATCTAGTCAATTGGGTGTTAGAGCCATTTTTGGTCTAACACGTATAGATTTTGGTCCTTGATCTTTTGCTCCTCAATTCTCTATGCTTTAACTAGGATGCAGGTGAAAATAAAGTGCATGACGTGAGGCTTATGGATCTAGGGATTCATGTTTTGCTCGATTCTTTGGGAATTGATTTTTATGGTTGGTTGTATTGGTCTCGGGGGCGGAGGGGCATCATTAGGCAAAATCCAGTGGAGCTCGGTGGTCGATGGGAGTTCGCTTGTCTGGCCATGTCACGTGAAGGGCTATAGGTTGCGTACCTCGATGGTGATCTGAGTTTTGAGTTGAGGTGATGGATATGTTGAGCTTGCGACGTGAAGGAGTCGGGTGGTGTTGGCTTTCATTTACGTTTTGAGATGGAGGAGTTGTGGAGGACAGAAGTGGTGTGGTTGTGGGTTCTGATACAGGCGGGTTGACATTTGAACGAAGGGGAAGAAATAGGATTAGGAATGGTAATTAAGTTAATTATATAATTAATGCTTTTAGTTGTATTTTAATTGAGTCGATGATTAAAAACTTATTATCTCTTTCATACAAGGTCAGAATCGAACAGCATTAGTTTTGTTGAACTTGTATCCTCGATATCTATGCGTATGAGTTAGATTGAAGTGATTAGGAGTTTTTTGGAATTTTGTCTAATTTTAAACGTCTATTTGAAATTAGATAAATCAACATGAATCGTTCAATTGGAATGTATGGTGAGTTAACTCTCATATTTCTGGAGTACTATTATATCATGCCTTATAGTATAAATATCAATTGTTGATTCGATATTTGTTTGTATGATATGTTTAATTGTCTGTTTGACTAATTTGGTAATTTATTGCTTTGTTGGTAAATGTTGATATATATATATATATATATATTATCGTCTAAGAATGGATTACCTTTGACACAACCTGCTTTAAGAGGAAGATTCGTCTTAAATGAATTAGATTATATTATCTGTTTTATATGCATAAAAATAACCATTTTGTTGCAGGGGACAATATAAAAGGAAAAATGGAATGTACGTAGCAAATTAGGTCGCAGCGGAACACTCCGAAATATACACACTTATGTGCGGTCGATAAGGAATTAAGTATTCATTTGTTTACGTTCACATGTTACCCGCATTCACCTATTTATTTATAGTTATCTTTTGTTTATATTGTTTTATGCTCATTTATGGGCTTTATTTACTTCTGCATATTCTCACATTGTTTATATAGTCGACGACTGAAGTAAATCAAACATTTTATAATATAAGTTTGTGTTTTTGCAAAATTGATATTTGAATAAAATTATCATTATAATTAATGGTATTAATAAATTTATTTATTATTCGAGTTAATAATATTGAGATTCAATTATCTGTTTGAACAAATGACAATTAAGTCCGAGTTTTGCATATGAGTAACGAACTAAAATTTGGTTATTCATTCTAACGATTGATAATAAAATTTAATTAATTGTTATAGTTTTGAAACTTTAATTTAATTAATCATTTTAAGTAATGATGACTTAAAACTTAATAATCATTTAAATGAACAATGCTTCAGTTCCAATAACTTATCTTAACTAATGAGATTTGGTTTGATTGATCTGCTTCCATCAAGCTGCTTTCGTAATGAAGTTGAATTGATTTAATGAAATGAAAAAAAAAACTAATTTAATTTATTATATAAAATGAATGATCCACCAATACATAAAATGTTTTAAACTTGATTTAATTAAGTTAATAACTATTTGTATGTGATCGATTTATTGATTACAAAATATCATAAATGTGATTATCTATCTTATTGGATAATTAATGTTGATTAGCAATTTATTAACAAATTCTTCATCTAGTTTGAATCCTTCTGAGAGTATTAAAAGGGGGTTTTATAAAAAGAGTTATATAAATTGTCTTTCAGAACGTTTAATATTTATTTTAAGTATATTAAAGTATAGACCTTATTTGTTATCCTTTTAGACAAGTACTATCGTTTAAATATTCTAAATGATAATTTGAAATAAGAATGTCCTTTCTAAACAGAAATGGTTTTGAAATTTAGTCTAAGTGTAAGGTAAGTTGGGTTTTATCGAAATTGATTTTTAATTTAAAATTGGTCTCAACTTTTCTTTTTAACACGCTTAGAAAAATAATTATCTCTTTAAAGCAAATATTTTAAAGAGTATTGTTAAAATTGTTTTCATTCAAATGCCTAAAATGTGAAAACCAAGCACAAGTCCAAGTTTTGAAGTTTAAATGTTTTCAATACAAACACTAGAAGAAATTTCCATAAACGATATTGCTTATATGGAAAATATCTAGTTATACTTTTATCACTAGATGTCGAAGTACAGAAACTTTCCTCTAGCTCGAAATTTGAAAACATTGTCTGGAGTTGCATAGGGGTAACACTACCTCAAGTTATCCGACTTTATTTTTAACCATGAGATAGTATAAGTTTGGGATCGATAAATAATGGTAAGAGACTGCGATTTAGTTTCCATATACGATCATTTTGAATTTTTCTTATAGTTGATATAACAGGTATTGGTTCAGCTTTCTTGAGTTGTATTTTCAAATCAAAACAAGTGTTGCTCTTCGAGCGTTGTTAATTTTTGTTGTAAATGACTAAATCCAGAAAGCAAATGGACATCTAGCTATGTGGGCTTATTCCTATTAGGGTAATTTTACATCTACTCTAGGGTTGGTTGTATGCACATGAGATGTGAAGTACCCGGATACTCGGTAAAGTTGGCGGGGTCTAACTACTACATTTCCGAGAATGGTGTAATTCTCTCATATATTCTAGAGGTATATTATTTGGTCACATGGGCGCACCCACCTAGTCATTTGCTAGAAAATTTCTCATTTTATTCCTTTGATTTTGAATTTATGAGTTTTTCTATTTTAATTGCATTGGAAAGATGAAACCTTCACGGTGTTTAATTAATTGTATCCATGGTACGATTGGATGTTGTTGTAAGTGGCCTAGTCCGTAGTAAGCGGTGCAGTCCAATTATTTCAAGAAAATTAACCTTTTCCTTATTCGATCCAAAATTTGTATCGGTTTCTTTTTTTCCATCGAGAAGTGTCGTGCGCTCTTCTCAATGGGGTGTTGTTATGTTATTACTTTTATGTTGGCAAATTTTACATATGACATCCATTCCTTTTTATTTCGTTGATTTTGTTTTGTGTTGATGCTTATTCGTATTGTTGTTCTTATTAGGTAAAAACCCATTCCACAATCAGCGACGTTGTCTCACAGAATCATTGTATGTTTCCTTTTATTTTAGTTTTCTCATGATTGGTATTCCAAACCGATCCGTGTATTATTTCGTTAATGCTCGGGTCAGACCAAGCTTTTTTAAGGTCAAAATTTTATAATTGTCCAACTGATAGGATTTGTTTTTCACTTTAATATACATTATATCTTGGAGTGATAGTTCATCTGCCAGTATTAGTATTATATGTTGTCAAACTCCGTTGTGAGATTCTGTATTTCTTATGTTTTTTCTTTTTCTTTTTCTTTTACCTTAACAATCTGCGTTTTCGATGATTGAATGTTCGACATTGAAATACAGTGGTCATATTTGATGTTGATTTTCGATGGCCGGAAAGTCAGGTCGTTGCATAATGCATCAGAGGTTATGATTTTCTTAGGGTTAACGGGATATTATAAGAAATTCATTAAAGACTTCGCAAGAATTTCAACCACTCTGACCCGTTTGACTAGGAAGAGTCTCGAGTTTTCTTGGAGTGATAATTGGAATAGTGCTTTGGAGAAGTTGAAGGAGTTTCTTACGCGTGCACCAGCACTCATCATCCCTGACGGAACTAAGATGTTTATGGTTTTCATGAACGCTTGTAGGATAGGGTTAGGAGTAGTTCTTATAATAGATGGTAGGTTAGTTGCCTATGCAAGTAGAAACCTAAATGATCATGAGAAGATATACACTGCACATGATTTGGACCTTGCAACCATAGTGTTTGCACTTAAGTAGTGGAAGCATTATCTTATAGGAGATAAGTTTGAGCTTTTTAGGGATCACAAATATCTTAAGTATTTATTTTCCTAGCGAGATTTTAATCTTAACAAACAAAGGAGGATGAAGTATATAGCTTCATTTGATTTCGATATTAAGTGCACCCCATGAAAGGTAACGTTATCGCGGATTCTTTAAGTAGGAGACACACTACCCTTAGTGCTATTACTAAGTGAGGACACTTGGAATTTCTTTTAGATTATTGAGGGAAAAGGTTGCTAAAGGAGAGCATTTCCCCGTTTTGATAGATATTTTGTGGATAGTGATGGAAGCTTAAGAAGGGATGAGCAACTCTGTGTCCCTAGGACTAGTAATTTGAGAGAAGCGACCCTCAAGGAATGCCATCATTCAAGGATAACCATACTCCCGGAGGGGATAATTTGTTTAAGAATATGAAAATGACTTTCTGTTAGGAAGGCATGAAGAAAGATGTTGTTGAGTTCATTGCAAGGTGTTTGAGTTGTTAGAAAGTCAAAGCGGAGCAAGGCAGGCCCGAAGGGTTATTATTACCTTGGGGGTTCCCACTAGGAAATGAGAACATATTTTGATGGATTTTATAAATGGGTTACCAATGAGTTAGAAAGGGAATGAAGCTTTTTAGATTATAATGAATCGATTGACGAAGAGTTCCCATTTCATTCTAGTAAAGAAAAGTAGAACATAAGCTTCGTTGACCCAACTTTATGTTAAGGAAGTGCGACTACATTGAATTCCTATGAGTATAGTAAGTGACTGATACTCTCTATTCACGAGCGAGTTTTGGAAGAGCCTATAGACAACTTTAAGGAAAATGCTTAATCTGAGCTTTGCATACCAACCGCATATCGACAGACAAACTAAAAGAGTCAACCGAATTCTGGAATATCTACTAAGAGCTCGCATCATCTATTTTGAAGGTGCATGGGAGCAGCATTTTCCATTAGACAAGTTCTTGTGTAATAATAGTTTTCAAGAAACAGTTGGAATGGCCCTTCACGAGGCATTGTATGTGCGGCCACGCCAACTTGTTGGTGGGAAACTACGGACAAGATTCTACTTGGACCCGACCTTATCCAAGATTCCATAGAGAAGATTCTTTTGATGCAACAAAGAATGAAGGCAACCCAAGGTCGGTAGAAATCCTACGTTGATAAGAGGAGGAAGGAGCCTTAGTGTAGTATCAGTGATTTGATCTTCATAAAAGTTACTCTTCTTTGGAGAACCCTCTAATTTGGAAAGACTGGGAAGGTAGCTCCCGGGTTCATTATCCGATTCAAGATTTTTGATAGAATTAGGAAACTGGCTTATTATGCGGAACTTCCCGAGAGACTACTGGGAGTCCATAACGTTTTCCACGTTACTCAACTTAGGAGTGCTTTCACTACTCAACCGTCAGGCTTAAGCTTGATCAGATTGAAGACTTAGGGAGCTTTGAGTTGGAGCCTAGCGTACCTTATGCTAGCTCGCAGATTATGGAGTACGAAATCAAAAGGCCTCGCAATAAATCTATTAGCCTTATTCGGGTACAACGGGGAGATAATCCTGTGGAAAGCACATGGGAAACAGAAGAAAAGATGAGGCAAACTCATCCAGAGCTTTTTACGGGTAATTATTTCCTCTAAAATTATCTTTATGGTTGCATTGTGGTTGCTATATTAGATGATCGAAATTATTTATGACATAAATGCACTGAACACTCATATAGAAAATATATGCATATTATGGTGGTTTGCATACAAACACCATCACATATTACAATTTAATGTTTCGACTGAGCTCACTTTTGCAAGTTTGCAGTACATAATCACACTGATTATGGTTGTTTTATGGGTGTAAGAAATATGTTGGTTGTGTAACATGTTTGTTAGGGCAGTTTTGTTTTCTGGCCCTTTCAAAAAGATCTCCGGATGGAATCTTTTTTAAGGGGGAGAGAACGCAACACCCCATAAGATATAACCTAAATAGAATAAGTAGTAATAATCAATAGAATATTAATAGGCTAAAAATACAAATATTTAATAATTGATAATTTCATCACAAAAATGTTACTATTGTATTCATGGCGAGATTTTACCCAATTTTCATAGTTTGTCTATCGAAAAATGAGTTCAAATGAAAAAGTTACGAATCAAATAAGTTGGACAAGAATAATATGTACAGAGCATTTTAAATTGAAATTGCAAATGAAAATCTGGTTTGAAAATAAATACAAATGGCATAATGGAATATTCCTTTTTAAATTTCAAACTTGTGTATATGTATAAACATATAACAAGGAACAATAAACGAAAGAAACAGAAAGAATTAATGAGAATTAATAATGAATTAATATAGAAACCTAACATGCAAGAGAATTAATTTTTCTGCCCTACATCCTTAAGGGGGTCGGCCGCCACCCCTTAAGGGGGTTGACCTGAGGGTCGACCGCCATCCAAGGGAGGGTGACGATTGCGAAAGGGGATTTGTAAGGGTGATGGCTAGGTTATGTGGGGCTTTTATATATTGGTTATTGATACGAATAGTCGAGATTTTATAAATTGAATATGACAATTCACACTCACTTCAACTAGTATAAATAAGACCCTGGCCTCCCCTCTAAACCTCACAATCTCCTCTAAACCTCACCCCATTCTGCCTCTCCTCCATTTTATCTAAGTTTCAAAATTAAGTCAGGTTAGTTTGTTCTCAAATCTAACCTATTTCTATTTTCTTTGTTCTAATTTCTATATAGATTTCTGGAACTAGAATTATGTATGTATAAGATTCTAGTTTGATTCTTATATATGTAAAATAAATTAGGAGAAGGATTAAAGTACGTGAATTCGAGGCTACAGTCTATATTTGGTTACATGTTTTCTTCTTCTTCTTCTTGTTATTCTGTGAGTGGGAATTACTTCGAGTTTAACTATTTTCCACAATTGTCATGTGAAAACTGGATTGTTTATGCCTAAAACAGATTCAAGATTCTTGCAAAAAATCATATAAATCTCCCAAATCTCTTATGAAAAATGGAAACGGTCTATCTTGTGTTTATTTGGGTATTGAATTATGGATGTAAGTAAAAGTGGATTTTTAGGTGTTTATGTAAATTTACAATTTAGTATGATTTGCTTTCTTTCATTTTATTGTAAATATGTAAAGCTCGGATTTGGGTTTTATAACTTATATATGTTTAAATCCCTATTTTTATATAAAAAAGGTGGTTTAAATGTAATAAAACACATATTATCAAAATCCTAGTTTTTGTTTAAATATCCAATATGAAACGAAAGTTGTACTAGATGTAAAATACATATATTCTGGTTATTCACCTTTTCCTTTAATTATTGAAATAATCCTAAAAACCAGGTTACGATTTATTTTATTTGTGCCCTGTTATTTCCTATTAGTGCTTCAGATTTGAAACGATATGTTATATGTTATATTGTGAAAGCTTGGGAAATATGACTTATAAACAGGAATTTTGAGTTAGGATTGACATTTATACATTTATAACATTTCCTTTGTGTGGGCCACTAATCACACTTATATCTATGTATATTCAATAACATAATGAACATTTCATAAATGTATTTAATGCATTTAATAAGGATTTCGCATTTTAAATGTCTATGTGGGAAATTTATATGTTGTGTGTGTATTATTTGCTTTTAATAATAATAATGACACGTGACACAAGGTTAACCCTTGATTGTAGTAGAAGTATTCCCGGAACCGACTTCTGTATCCAGTAGTTACTAGAAGTCGGGTTAATGGAAGAAGTCTAGTTTTATGGGACATTTATAATAAATACATGTGGACGCTAGGTTAACCCTTACGTGTAGTAGAAGTCTGCCCAGAATCGCCCGACAAATCTAGTAGCTACAAGGGGTCAGGTTAATGTGAGACGTCTAATATAATAAATACTGTGTGAAGTAGGCCTACCTCGAGAAGGTAGTAGGTTGTTGATCCACCTTACTGGGTATTAAATGGTTAGGATTTGGCTCGTTCCT
This sequence comes from Allium sativum, assembly GCA_030737875.1. Taxonomy (NCBI): domain Eukaryota; kingdom Viridiplantae; phylum Streptophyta; class Magnoliopsida; order Asparagales; family Amaryllidaceae; genus Allium; species Allium sativum. Next base: position 348,838,746 of record CM060922.1, on the reverse strand, counting down.
AAGGTTCATTCTTTAGTCTTGGGCTGAAGTCATGAGAACCACCCTTATTAAGTATTAAGTGGTCAATGGTTATGTCTTTCTCTCATAATTATGAGGTATTAAATGGTCTTAAATAAAGATATTTATGAATGAGTAGGGTGGTTCTCCGAAAGTTATCCGCTTCTTATCTACGGCTATGTGAGGGCACACCTAGAGATGGGCTACCAAAAGTTTCAAGGAATATCTAAGCAAAACAACATGTCTAAGGGAATTATTAAGTGATTAGGAGTTCACCCTTAGTGCCAACCAGATTGTAATGCACGAGTCCGCTAGAGGGGTCATAAAAGGCGATGAGTGTATACCTTCATCCTATATTAAGTGGTCGGTTACTATTTTTTGCATTACAATTGAGAGAATATTTGATAACGTTAAACAAGGTATTAAGTGACAGGGATCCGTCGTAGAGTACTAAGTGATAGGAAGAATCTGGTCGTAGGGTATTAGGTGGTCGTAGGAAGCCACCCATATAATAAAATGGCCTTAAGTGACCGATGATAGTCCACCTCGTAGGTTACTAAGTGATCATAAGAATCTTCCCATAGGATATTAAGTGATTGTAAGAATCCATCGGTACATATACTTGATGGCCTTAAGTGATCAAAGGATAGTCCGCCTATTTAATTCATGTGTGTGCTATATTTAATCGTGTGTTGAATTCGCCTAGACATAACTTGATGGATTTATACTACCAAGTATAAGAAATATATTTTCCTTTTAAACTTAAATTCATTCATTGGAACGGTTATTTTGACCCTCCTCCTTTTAATTACACAAGTTAGTAGGTGGAGATGCTTGATTGGGGATATTAGGGAGTCAGGAGCTTGGCGACGGACATTTTATTTAAGTTTACTGTTATCATTATGTCTAGTGGTTGATTTTATTCAGGGGCTAATTATGATGTACTGTTATTATGACATTATATTTTGTGATGTAATTGATATTATGTTATTTTTATGAAATGATACATCTATTTTAATTATTATATTTTTTCCCATTCACTATGATATTCTTATTTCATTTTAGCCCAGCTCTGTTATTTTTTATTTCTTATAAAAACCAACGACTTGCTTAGAATGACTCTAAGTTATTATGGGCCTTTCCTGGGTCGTGATTTATGGCTATTCCGGGAGGGTTATTATAGAAAGCACACCTTGCACTATAAGACCTTTCCATTTATTTATAGCAGTATGAGTTTTAGAAGTAGTCGGCAGAGCATCCAATGCGACAATCTCATTATCCTTTTGCGATTTTGGAAAATTCTTCTTCATGTTCCTAGTCTTATCACAAATATAACATTTCTTCTCATCCTTGATTGCCTTACAATCCCTCGAATGGTGACATTTCTCATTTCAATTGTAGCAAACTAATTCTCTGTTATTCTTCTTCTTGTTTGGTCTATCTTTTCCTTACTGTTGTTGTTTTTTCTCTCATTCAATTTCTTCTTATTTCTGCCATCTTGTTGTGACTTTAATTTTCCTTTCTTACCAGAATCTCCAACAGCAGTATCAACCATCTTTGGTAGCATACTCTCATGCCTGAAAGCCTTTTCAACGAGCTTCTAAATGGGAATATTTATGTAGTCAATAAGCTTTTCTCTAAAATATTAATCAAGACCAGAAATAAACTTCTCATTTTTCATTAAGGGAATATCAATGAACGATATCCCATACTTGTACAAAGCTTCAAATAACAACAGTTTTATAGCTTGGCTTCAATTTAACAAATCTCTTTACAAGAATGGACTTCTGCATGGTAAAAATGTCCTCAAACTTCATTCTAAACTGTTCCCAGGATATCTGATTTTCTAGAGTCTCGATGATGACAATGTTCCACCAATCCATTGCTCGACCTTGAAGTTGCCTCGAAGTAAGCTTCCTCTTCATCGCTTCATCTATTTTAAGATCTCCAAAGATGCGAGTACATCCATCTTATGAGTTTTGCACTTCAATTGCGGATTCTGTTCCAAAAAACGGCTTGGCACCAAGAGAAGTAGTCTATGCACAAATTTACAAAATCAACCCTAAATGCTTGCATAGGAGGCACACTCCTCAAAATTGAAGCCATCATAGCCTTGAACACGGTAGGATAATTGGGTGTTGCGACTCTCGCTCTACCTCTCTCACCCACTACTCCAGAACCAAAGTTACTACTAGTAGCATTTTTCGTTCTTTGACTTATTCATTATCTGAAATAAGAATGATTAGGCTCTAACAAAGAAAAGTAAAAATGGTAATCAAGTGCATGCTAATATTATATTTTATATATCATACAATTACCATCACAATCAATTACAAATACGTCTCTCATACGCTTATACTCTTTAGAACTTTGGGGAAATCGATTAACCAAAGCACTGATACCAAATGTGACAACCGCCCTATACCACATGCACAAAAAGATGATACAGATGCACTAAAAACCATGTCAGGCTGATATGGGACAACCATCATAGTAAACTTAAACAAAAAATTTCATATATCTCACAATGCATAGATAAAAAAATAAAGACATTTACAATAGATTAATAGTGAAGCATGATGAAGCAGAAATCCCATCACAATAAACAAATCACATCATTTGATATAAAATATCACAAATCTCCAAATACACGAGGCCTTACCATAATATCACTCACTCATATTGTATATCATTCAACACAGCGGAAAAATTATAATATCCATAAAGCATAATATGCAAGCCTCTAGCTTGCCATCGAATATTAACATCGTCATCAACCTGCTGTCTACCCGGCTCATCAGCATCGTCGATGAGCATCCATTACAATCAGAGGAAAGAAGGTCAAACAACAGTCTGATGTGAGTGATAAATGACTATCAACAACTATATTGCAAATATATGATACAAGAAAAGTTCAAGTCTAATACCTGACCTGTCCCTACAACCAAAGAGTTTGCACATAATAACTAGGTAAAATATGCTACCCAAATAACTCGACAATAGGGATAAATACTGCATAGAATAGGAAAGAAAAAAAATTAAGCAGCCTCTTTCAGCTCTTTATTCCTCAATCCCTACTTCACTTTAGTATCCTAAGGTGGCAACTTATCTAGAGAGAGAAAAGAACATTCATAGCAACCATCATATCCATCATGCAATATCCAAGCTATCACCTTCAAAAGCCTTGAATACATTTATAACCCATATGACCATCCTAGCTTATGTTGGGGGGCTAATTGAAAACTCTGTCCAGTTGGACTTCCATGTTTCTCAAACCCATAGCACTGCTTGTGCTCTATATCCCCCTATTTGGACAATCCAGAGTACACGACCATCACATCCAGTCCTAATGGGCATCCTTACAATAAGCCTTCTTTGAGTCTGCACAACCCTATGACACTCTAAGCTATCAATGATTCTTATAACCAAGCACAAGAGCTCTCCACAACTCCATCTTTAGGTTCCAGTCCTACTCGAACTTGTCCATCATCCCCCAGACACGTTCCATCCTACACTGCCTATCACGTACTCCTTTGACCACTTCATGGGTTCACAATTGAAGAGTCACAACTTCAATAGGTCATAACTTCCACCTTGTAGAAGCAATCAACAAACCAAAAGTTTTTGCAATCTCCAGATGAAGCCTTCTTTCACTAACATGGATCACACCCCTTTTGATGCACCTCTATGGATCGCTACCGATCCATATCCTTTGGATCGTTACTGATCCACTTACGTAGCCATTTTTGGCGAAGTCACTTAATTTATCTCCTCATGCCTCCTTCTAGTGCCTCTCAATCAAGTCCTTTCCATCTTCACTCAATCTTGGCCTTTCATTCCTCTTCTTGTCGAACCATCCAATTCCAACTACTTAGCCTATCTGGTTTTTACGAAATTTTAACAATAGCTTTATTAAGGTCTCACAATGTCACCATAGAAGTCGCAACACCATTTACCTTCTACATGGATTGGTCCCAATCCATGCCTTATGGATCGATATCAATCCACGCACTTAGCATTTCTTTGCTCCAAAATTCTGCCCCTTTTCTTCACCCTCCATAACCTATTTTCCTATTTTTATGTGAATTCGAAGAACTTGTTCTTGATATGTCCTGATCTTCATCCTAAGTCCTAATCCAAACATAGAGTAGTAACCGAATTAAGCTTAGCATGCAATTCAATCATTCAAACAACAATTAGAACAAATTGCAACAAATTTCAATCATATTCAAACATATATTTATGTACAAACATGAATTAATCAGTAAAAATCATAGATCAAAATGTTAATTTCTCATTAATTATACTGAATCTATTGGTTTACTTAACTTGTATCATAATTAGGTTAACATAAGAATATCTAGATATGAAATTAAAATGTATAATCAGGTTTTAGGGTTAAATTTACATATATGATGATTAAAATACCTAATTATAACATATAATCTAACATAGAAATGGGAAGGGTCACTATCACTCATCAGAACTTTCAATTAAATGAATTTGAATGCAGATCTAACAGAAATAGCGAGGAAAATGCACAATTAAATAATGAAATAGCGAGATCTAGTCTTCTCGATGTAAATCTAACCTTTAGAATATAATTTGATATGATTTGATGCAAAATTCAGATTGATTTGAGAGAATTAAAATGAATTAGAGTAGATCATAGTCCAACCTTAATTTGAAAATAAGAGGGAGAGCTTCTAAACTCTCTCTTCGGCCTTTATTTACGATTATGGTTGGTTAGACTAACGAGCTAACTAATTTTAGCTTATTAACATTACTCTAATTTTGCTCTGCAATATTAAAAACCTAAAACTGCAATTTTACTTAAATCGTTGAACCGTTTTTTTAATATGACCACCCTACGGAATGGTCAAATACCCTCCCGAAGCAATAAGACAAATTATAACATCCAATTCGACTCTTGTTAAAAGTTATGGCCAAAATAAGATCCTTGAGGGGTAAAATGATCACAAAAAGATTCAGTAAAAATCATGAGCATATAACACACCACTATGAACTATATCCCAAATCATTAGAACGATACGGGTCGTACTTTGTGTATAATGAATGTTCACTATCCAAAACAAAATCTTTTTCAACAATATTTTTTATTTATGGTATTTATATTTGCACTTAACTCAAAATAGCTTATGTTAGATTAAAATTGATCGAGTTTCTTTTAAGGCAAGTTGATAAATATCCAATACCCGTCTATACTACGGGCACTTGATGTTCGAAAATTATTTGGATATAAATGCAGAAATTGCAATTGACATATACCATCCCAAAGTATAAAACCCAATACTGACAGGTTCAATATATCTCTTCTCATTGTTTATTATCTTATATCATATGCATTTCAAATTTTCAACTATATATTTTCTTTATGAACCGCTTATGTACAATAGCATAGTGATAGGGAGAGCTTCTAATCTCTCTCTTTGGCCTCTATTTACAATTAGGGTTAATTAGACTAACCGACTAACTAATTTCAGCCCATTAACATTACTTTATTTTTGTTCCATAATATTATAAACTTAAAACCGCATTTTTTCTCAAATCTGAATTGTTTTCTTAATATGACCACTCTGTGGAATGGTTTACCACCATCCCGAAGCAATATGACATATTAGAGCATCCAATTCGGCTTCTATTAAAAGATATGGTCCAAATAATATCCTTGAGGGGTAAAACAATCATAAAAAGATTTGGTAAAAATTATTGGCATGCAACACATCCCCATGAAGCATATCCCAAATTATTAGAATGATACGACAATTTACGAATTAATTAGAATTATTTTACGATCTCCGATATGTAAAATACGGGTTGTTACGTTTGTATAATGAATGTTTACTATCCAAAAAAAATGAACAATATTTTTTATTTATTGCATTTATATTTTCACTTCACTCATATAGCTTATGTTGGATTAAAATTGATCAACTTTCTACGAAGGGAAATTGTTGATAGAATATCTGATATTCGTCTATACTGTTTGATGTTTGAAAATTATTTGGATATAGATGCACAAATTGCAATTGACATATACCATCCCAAAGTATAAAACTCAATACTAACAAGTTCAATATATCTCTTCTCCTTTTTTATTATCTCATATCAAATGCATTTCAACTATCAATTTTTTTATGAACTGCTTAAGTAGCATAGTGAGATCAACTAAATGATAACCATCCAATGTACAGTTGAAATGCAATTGGACATGTGAGAAGGTGACAACGAGGATGCAGGACTTGTACATACTTAGAGCATCTCCAACTAATCCGGAGTGTGGAAATTCGATTTACAATTTTCCATACTCCGGGAAATAGGGAATCGCAACAGTTTTAAGTCCACGCGCTTGTTCAACAAATGCGTGGATTTACGCGTTTGTTGAACAAGCGCGTAGATTATTTAAAAACCGGCCCCACAATAAAAAAAGTGCGCGCTTGTTCAACAAACGCCTAAAGCCTACACGTTTGTTGAACAACCGCCTAAACATTTCTGCCTATATCAGGCGGAATTCCGTCATTTTCATTCATAAAATTTCCTTTTTAATTTTTATTTTTAATTAAAAATACGACGAAATGCCGCCACGTCAAGTTAAGTCTGGAAGACACATCTACCATCCTCCAACAGATCCTAATGTCGGGCCAGCACATATCCCACCAGATGCCACCATGACTGCTGAGAGCCTTCGAGTATTGCACGATCTTCCTGCGACATTTACACATCGAGTGTCTGTTGCTGTTGCTACTCCTCAGGTATAATTTTATAACTTTATTACGTATATCGACAACTGTTTTACTATTCACGAATGTTGTTTAATATTATATGTTTACAACAAAACATTATATGTTTAGGTTTGACATATCGCTATGCGAGGTACTTGGTCACGTTGTATGACACATTTTGTGCAGTTACCTCAGCTTATATCAGTTAGACTTCGTGATACACCATTTGGCGATTTTTTAGATTTACCTAGATTTTCCCATGTTGACCGATGCCTTGTAGAGGCTATTAGTGAGCGATGGTGGCCTACTACACACACATTTCACTTCGTTGATTATGAGTTAGGGCTTACTCCTTTAGATTTTTACGTGCTCACGGGCATCGAGGTTGGTCGTCCAGATCGTGTCCCTGTCCCCTTTGATGTATCATTTGAGGAGGTTGATAGCTTTTTAAAGCAGTTACCAGGTTTAGATCCTCAGACCGTTGCTTCAGGTGCCGTTAGCCTACCTACTCTGCAGGCCTATATAGTTGCACATCAGACCACTGAGGCTATGCACACCCCTGTTATCAGGGCCTTCTTATTATACCTTTTTGGTTCCACCTTTTTTAGCAACAACAGGGGGACTATTAGACTTAGGTTTTTGGCTAACCTTGTAGACATAGAGCAGCTGCATTCGTTCGACTGTGGTACAACAATATTAGGCTATTTCTATGTAGCTTTGGATCTCTACGCCGTACAACGCTGCAAGCAGCTGTATGGTTTGTGGTATATTCTTCCCTTCTGGTATTACGAGTACATGGCGAACATGCACCCCTGACTTATTGATGATGCCATCACTACACCTTACATATACTTTCCGAGATTACGACGATGAGGTCCTACTATGCATCTCGCTCGTTCTGCACAGGGTGTGCATAACGAGCTTATGGAGGCCCGCACGTAGATTGATTTGAGGAAGCGGGATGGCATTATTCGGCGTCCTTGGTAGACGTACATAGATTTTATAGCTCCTCAGCAGGACCACCCTCTCATTTTACATTCTAGTCTTTCGAGGTGTAGGGTATGCTTCCAGGTGCCTACATGCCCTTTCATTTGTTATTTGGGGGAGCGATGTTGGCTACAGCTATATGGGTTAGAGCGCATTCCTTTCGATCCACTCCCATGGGATCAGATGTTCGGGGATATACAGGTAGGATCAACATATATTGCGGGTATGAGGGCTGCAGGCTGGGTGGACGGTGAGCCTTTTAGAGTTTGGTACCTATTGGGCTCGAGTTGCGCCATGCGCTTATGCTTTACCGTACTATATTCGGGGTTTGAACTCCGACCATATCTGGACATCTTCAGTAGCAGGCAGACTCCCAGTGCATCCCCCTAACTTTGCGCCTGTATCGTCTCAGTTCACGCAGAGTGGTGCATTGGACCCTCCGCTACACACTTTTAGGGCGTATGACGTACAAGGTCAGATTGTTGAGATTCCGTTGCAGTATCCACTTATCGCCCCTCCCGGATTACCGTCAGCAGGTTTGTATCATTCACATCAGGTACGTAAGAGTTAGACAATAATTCTAGTATACGATTTCATTATAAAAACTACATTTGTGTAACACAAGTTGTCTCATTAACAGTACTCGCTATATATGGACCATGATAGACGGATATTGGTTACTTTTGAGCGTATGACGTTGGAGTACACACAGTTGATGTACCCGAGTTTACACGGAGCTTTGGCATAGCAGCAGGCTCATTACGAGGCCTAGATTGCTTCCCCACAGACTCAGTTACAGCAGCAGGGTACTGGTGATGGATCACATATGGATGGCGATTTTGATGACGTTCATGATGACAGTTCCGATGGGGCAGGTAGCGATGTTATGCCTACTGACTGATGGTTCATGCAACGTTACAGTTGTATGTTTTTGTTATGGCTGACATGTTTTATATTACATGTGTTGTGGATGATGACATGGTTATATATTTTTCTTATGACTGACGGTATGTTGATGATGACATTGTTGTATGTTTTTGTATTATATGTCCTGTGACATGGTTTGTATTACTGTACGGTGTTATGTCTGCCATGTTTTTTATTACACGTGTTTTGACAATGAAGTATTGTAAACATCGCTATTAGGATGATGATGACAATATAACACGTGTTAACGACTCAAAATTTATTTAAATCGAATTTAGAACGTAGGAATGGAGTTTGAAATTTAAAATGGAGTTTGAAATTTAAAATGGAGTTTGAAATGGAGTTTGAAAGGGAGTTTTAAATTTAAAATGGAGTTTGAAATTTAAAATGGAGTTTGAAATTTAAAATGGAGTTTGAAATTTGAAATGGAGTTTGAAATAGAGTTTGCAATTTAAAATGGAGTTTGAAATTTAAAATGGAGTTTGAAAGGGAGTTTGAAATTTAAATTGGAGTTTGAAATTTAAAATGGAGTTTGAAATGGAGTTTGAAAGGGAGTTTGAAATTTAAAATGGAGTTTGAAATTTCAAACTCCCTTTCAAACTCCATTTCAAACTCCATTTTAAATTTCAAACTCCATTTTAAATTTCGAACTCCATTTCAAACTCCATTTCAAACTCCATTTTAATTTTCAAACTCCATTTTAAATTTCAAACTCCATTTTAAATTTCAAACTCCCTTTCAAACTTCATTTCAAACTCCATTTTAAATTTCAAACTCCATTTCAAACTCCATTTTAAAATTCAAACTCCATTTCAAACTCCATTTTAAATTTCAAACTCCATTTTAAATTTCAAACTCCCTTTCAAACTCCATTTTAAATTTCAAACTCCATTTTAAATTTCAAACTCCATTTTAAATTTCAAACTCCATTTTAAATTTCAAACTCCCTTTCAAACTCCATTTTAAATTTCAAACTCCATTTTAAATTTCAAACTCCCTTTCAAACTCAAATTTAAATTTCAAACTCCATTTCAAACTCCATTTTAAATTTCAAACTCCATTTTAAATTTCAAACTCCCTTTCAAACTCCATTTCAAACTCCATTTTAAATTTCAAACTTCATTTTAAATTTCAAACTCCATTCTAAATTTAAAACTCCATTTTAAATTTCAAAATCCCTTTCAAACTCAAATTTAAATTTCAAACTCCATTTTAAATTTCAAACTCCATTTTAAATTTCAAACTCCCTTTCAAACTCAAATTTAAATTTCAAACTCCATTTTAAGTTTCAAACTCCCTTTCAAACTCCATTTCAAACTCCACTTTAAATTTCAAACTCCATTTTAAATTTCAAACTCCATTCTAAATTTAAAACTCCATTTTAAATTTCAAACTCCCTTTCAAACTCAAATTTAAATTTCAAACTCCATTTTAAATTTCAAACTCCATTTTAAATTTCAAACTCCATTTCAAACTCAAAATTAAATTTCAAACTCCATTTTAAATTTCAAACTCCATTTTAAATTTCAAACTCCCTTTCAAACTCCATTTCAAACTCCATTTTAAATTTCAAACTCCCTTTCGAACTCAAATTTAAATTTCAAACTCCATTTTAAATTTCAAACTCCCTTTCAAACTCCATTTTAAATTTCAAACCCCATTTTAAATTTCAAACTCCATTTCAAATTTCAAACTCCCTTTCAAACTCCATTTCAAACTCCATTTTAAATTTCAAACTCCATTCCTACGCTACATAAACAAAATGCAACTTACACCAAACTGACGCATACAAAGCTAACTAAAGTTTGCATCCAAGTTATCTACAATCACACACCTCCTTCTCTTCTTCGTCTCATTATCTCAAATCTCCGAGACTCCGTATACTCGCGTTGCCTATCATCCATTTGCGAAATATTCGTAAACATGACTGCATCTTCCTCCTTTCGTCGTTTTACCTCAACAAGTTGATGAATTGCGTCAATCCTTTCTTGGTGATGAATACTTCTGCTCTCGAGTGCGCTCAGATACATATTGTTAGACTCCTTTAATAGCTTTCTGATTTCGCCTTCATTTGCTCTTGCCACCTGTTTTTTCTTTGCCGCCTTGGATCCTTCAGGCCTAACATATCGGTCATCAGTAAGGTTTACATCTTCTTCTAAACCCATAGTAGCATTGTCCTGCGAATCTCTCGGAATACAACTGCCTCCAAATCCTGTAGCTTTCCCATGACTACTGCTTGGTTGGACGTCTTGGACTATTTTCTGAAGTGAAGATTTCCATTTCACATGATTAACCAGTAGGTCATACACATGCATGAACTGATAGAAATGAGGTCCTTGTTTACTATCTGGTTTATATATTTGTTTGAATAAGTTGTTTGCGGCAAATCTCTGCATCAATAATACGAAGCTTTTACTACAATGCTAAGATGTAAAGTACAAAAAAAAACGTAAACAATTATTACCATATGAGTTTCACTTCCAAATCTGCTTGGGTTACTCTGCTTCAGCTTGAACATCTGCGAATCATAACATTGAGTTTGACGATTAATTTTACAATAACGACCTTTGATGGAAGCTACACTTCTATTCTGATCCATGTTCTTCCTGTTGTATGCATTAGTGATTCTATCCCAAAATATTTCACCACTTTGATCAGCACCACGGACATGATCTAGTGAAAGTGAGCTGTATATGTAGCTAAGATCATAGTCTTCATTAGCACTCCAACTTGAAGTAGTTAGCATTTCACCAAACGGTTGGCCTAGATCTTGTAAATCGAAAGTTTCAAAGCTAATTCTTACGGCATCGACATCAAAATCAGTAACCATTTTTTTAATACATGTGGTAGAATATGAGTTGATGTAGAAGATGTGGTAGAAGGTGAGTTGACGTGGAAGACAATAGAGGGGTGGTGTATTTATAAAAGGGTTGAAAAATATAACCGTTTGAAATGGAGCCGTTGCAAATATAGATGGTAAACTCCTTGCGTCTGCTCAACAGACGCGAGGATAATAATGCCGTTGAGAGTTACGCGCTGGTTGAACAAGCGCTTGACTCTACGCGTTTGTTAAACAAGCGCTTAGAGAGTTTGGAGATTGTGGAACTTATCTCCCTGATTTCAGAACGGTTTGATGTTTTCAACCTCCGTTGGAACTAAATATAGGTGTAGATTTCGGGAATTTGGAATTGGGGTAGTTGTTGGAGTTGGCCACACACAATTAAAAGTGAATACAGGCAACAAGGATACGTCGGTTTAAACTCAATAAAATAACGGACAAACTCAAAAGGCCAAAAGCGTTAAATTACGTGAGGCTGACAGAAGGTAGGCATTATGAACAAGTGAGGTTCGCTTCCCATTGATTGGTTTTGTACGTATTGTCCCAAGTGGAGTGAGAAAAATAATGCAGCATTATAATTTATATTGTTATTATATGATACATGATGCCCCCCCATGATTGCATTAAAACGTAAGGGAAGACGTAAGCTGCAACCAATCACAATATTCCGAGGGGGAAAGGCCATTTTAAGTTGGAGCGAGCTCAAAGCTGTATCTTGCATTGTTCCTCCACATAGGTCTATCCTTTTCCACAATGGTGGGGTGAATGCTTTTCTTCTTTCTCGACATGCATGGCCTTTTTGTAGAATAACACGTAGTTGCACTGTTATATATATATATATATATATATATATATATATATATATATATATATATATATATATATATATATATATATATATATATATGTCTCAGACGCTTGAATTTGATTTGTATTTAGAAAACTGGAACTGTAATCTGTAACTAACTTCATTTTGTTAATTTATCTCTGTAAGATTTAAGAATAATCAAATGAATTGAACATGAATTGAACCCGTTTGATTGTTAGGGAAAACATTCAAAGTAACTTGTAGGAATAATTACGTGATTCTATTGTTGACTGCAATTTTAATTCATTCCAAGCTGTTTCAAATAGTGGCATTTTCTGTTTTATTATTGGCGTATTATTTTAAAAGGTTAATGAAAAGTCGTTGTTACTCACAAATGAAATTCCTAGAGTTATTGTTTCATTAATGACAACTAAGAAGATGAGTAGATGACTATTTCTATTAATATCCATCTTTTTGTCTTTCTCATCCTACTAAATGTCCGATTTGTCCTTGTATATTATTCAACTTAATTTATTCACTTTTCCATTCTATTATGCATTTAAATTGTGAAAAAAGAACAATGATACTAATATGTTTTTATTTTTCCTTTTTACGTCTTTTTAGAACATTGTATAATTTTAGGATTTCTAATGTAATATATTATATAAAATACAAAGCATGGTTTTATTGTTTATGAGTTGAACAAAAATGTAGTTTCTATCCTTTTAGGTGCAAAAAAGAACGAAAAACATAAATATGGTTTACGACTTTATTCTTTTTGTATATCATCTCTTATTTTATTTTATTTTTGTTAATATTAAGTTATTGTTTTTTTTAAAAACTGAAATATATGGTAGTTTTGGTTAAATTTGGTCCGGTTCCATCCGCTAAATCAATATGAAACTTGATCTCTCCCTGCAACGACAATCCTTTGACTCTGTCACAGACATCATAATACTCATCAGCGATAACTCCATCCTATGGAATCTCAACCGGATAGAGAAAACTGGCTAGCACACCATCCTTTGGTAGGCAACGTATTGCAACTGCTTTCCCTTCGAAATTGCCAATTGTCACCTCGAGCTTCATGCAATCCACTTTAGCCGCATATCTCTTAAGCCAATCCATACTAAGCAAAATTTCAAATCCAACAAAGTTCAAAATAAATTAATCACACAAAATACAATGGTCATGAATCGATAAGACAAGACCACGACAAATCATACAGAGATTAATGGATCCTCCTACAGGGCTAATCATAATCAAAAGTCTATCCATCATCTTAGGTTCCAATTCTAATCTACATACTAACTCACCACAGATAAAAGAACGTGAAGCTCTAATATCAAACAAAGCTCTAATAGAAACATCTTTGATGAAAATCATACCATGCACCATGACCCGTTTTCCTTTATCTGCAGAGTCTTGGAACAAGTAGGCACTACATCCAAAGCATAAGCCCTCACAATCTGCTTATCTTTAGGTGGTTCTGGACAATTTTTATTTAAGTGGTCGAGCTTAACACAATTAATGCATTTCTTCTTGGTTTTGGAAAGTTTAAGCTCGCCGGAATAACCGTTGTCATTACAATTGTAACAAACTTCCTCCCCTTTATTCTTTTTCTTATATGGTCCATTCATTCCTTATTGTTTCATTTTTGCATTCCATTTATTTTTACCTCCACAACCTACTGTGGCTTTGGTTCTCCCTTCTCAGCAGCATCGACAACAATAGTAGTTGTCTTCTTCAGGAACGTACTCTCATGTCCAAGAGCTTTCTCAACGGGCTTCTCAAAAAGTAACATCTATGTGATCCACCAACTTCTCACCTAGATACTCATCAAGACCAATTATAAATTTCTCATTCTTTCTTAAAGGAGTATGAATGAATGATATTCCATACTTGAAAACGCCTCGAATTCGAAAACATACTCGCAACAAACCTATCAACTTGCTTCAACTCAGCAAAATTCTTGAAGAGAATAGACTTCTGAACTATAGAGATGAACTTATCTTCAAACTTTAACCTTAAACTAATATAGATCTTTCGAAGTCTCACAAATATGACATACCACCAGTCTATATCTCTACCTTGCAGTTACCTAAAAGAAAGCATTCTCTTCATTCCAGTATCAATTCTAAGGTCACAAAAAATGCGGGTATGGATATCCAACCAGTTTTGGACTTCGATAGTCGACTCAGTCCCCACAAACAGCTTGCCTCTAAGAGTAAAATAATCCTTGCACAACTTTGCGAAATCAATCCTAGGCACATGCATAGGAGCGCCACTATCTACCACTACTCCTAGAGTAAGGTGAAATCTCCTCATTATCGACTCCTTCATGGCCTCAAACATGGATGGGTATTTGGATATAGCAAATCTCGATTTACTTCCCTCTCCAACCACTCCATAAGTAGAATTGTTCATAACAGCATGTCTTGTACTTCGTTCATTCTTTATATGGAATAAGAATGATTAGACTCTTATAAAGGAAAGACACAATGATATTGAGGTGCATATTAATGTATTACATATCATCATACATCCAAGATCAGAATCATTTAAAAATATGTCTCTTTTACGTATATACTCTCAATAAACTTTGGTCAATCGAATAACCAAAGCTCAGATTGATGATCACCCCATACCACCTACACCGAATTACAAGTAAGAAGTGCCGAAAGACATTCTAGGTTAACATGGAATGATCACTAGGTAAAAGAAACTAAATGGCATGTTGTATATCTGACAGTACATGGATTAAATATAATAGGAACACATATTACATAATAGAAGTGAAGCATGATAAAGCGGAAAATCCATCACTATATAGAATCACTTAGTTTGATACAAGATATCACAATCTCAGTATACTTCAATGCCTCACTAAAACACTTAGAGAACAACATAATAATGAAAAAGAAAATATCTATAAATGGAATGATACGTCAGCTCTCTAAACTCGTCTTTGATCAACATCCACGTCACTAAACCTGATATTTATACTTCTCATCAGCATCGTCAATGAGCACCCAAAATGAGAAAAGGAAACATAAAGCATTAGGTCAGATAATAGTCTGATGTGAGTGATAAATGATAGTTATACTGAAAAATATAATACTATATAGGTTCAAGTTGCATACCTGACTGGTCCTTGCGACCAAAGATTTAACACATGATAACTAAATAATATGCGCTACTCAAATAACAACAATGATATATACTACACAAAATAGGATAGAAGATCTAAGCAGCCTCTTTCATCTCATTTTATTCTCGATTCCTACTTCAGCATCCTATACGTGATAGCCTACCTAGATAATAAAAGGTAAGAGCATCCATAACAAACGTAGCAACCTAAACCTACTTATTACCTTCTAAAGCATTGAATATATTGGTAATCCATACGACCATCCTCGTTTATCAAAGACCCCGATTCAAATCGAACGTCCTTACACTAACATATTGCCCTCACTAGCACTAGACCTCCCATCTGAGCAGTCTTGGATAGATGGCCATCGCTTTCAATCCTAATGGATGTCCCAACAACACCCCTGCTTTGAATCAAATAGAACACTTTGAGTTGTCATCGATTCTTTGGCACTCCCAATTACAAGATCCATCAACAACTTAATCTTTTAGTGTTAGTTCGCCCTCAAACCAATCGAGTTTCATGTAGCCTTGTTCTATACCCTACTGCTCATTACGCATCTTCAACCACTCCATTTGAGTTCACAATCAAATAGTCATAATTTCAATATATCATAACTTCCTCACTGTATAAGTTATCAAAGAACCACAAGTTGCCAATTGCTCCTAATGAAGTCGTCAACCACCCTTATGGATCGCATATCAATTTCCTATCGTTATATGAATTAATACCGAAACATATCCTATGGATTGGTGTCGACTCATGTACTTGACCAATTATTTGGTTAAGTCACTTCTAGGTCTTCCACAAGCTCCTTCATGATGCTTTGGTTCATGCTACATCCATTTTGGATCAAATCTAGAACTCTCTTGGCTGATCTGGTTACCTTGCTACTACCTTGCCTATCCAGTTTCCACCATCTCTTCATACTAACTTCAACAGGCCCACAATAATTCTTTATGGAACACACCATCATTATAGCTTCCCTTATAGATTGGTGCTGATCCAGGCCTTATGGACCAATGTTGATTCATATACTTAGCTTTGATTTTGGTACAATTTCTCAAATGTCATCCCACCATGCTCCACAACATATCATCTAAGTTTTTTACAATAAAAATGAACTTCGGTCCTGATATGCTTCAATCGTTCATTTAAGTCTTAATATATGCATACACTAACACATAAATCAAGTATAGAAACTAATTCAATCATTCAAACTACAAATTGAAATTCAACCAATTTCAATCATACAGATCACCTAATGGCATATAAACATGATTCAAACAAATATAATCATTGATCTAGAATTAATCATGGATAATTACTCACAAATTACATTAGATCAAACTTATTAATCATCAAATGTCATAATTATGTTATCCTAGGTTTTCTAGATCCTAAATTAATGGATTTGATTAGATTTTTGTGTTAAATTAGCATCTAAGTGATTAAAGTCTCTAGCTACAACATATTATCTAATATAGACATGTGCAAGATCATAACCACTCACCAAATCTCATAGTTCTATTAAATCAGATGGAGATCACCTGGGAAAACAAGGAAAATGCAGAAAAATATAATAAATAAAGAGATCTATTCCCCTAATGTAGTTTAATCTCTAATTGGTAATTAGAGTTGATTTGATGCAAAATTGAGTGTTGACTTGAGAAATTAACTTAAAATAGAGTAGATCATAGTTCAAAAGCTAATAAGAAATGAGAGGGAAAGTTTCGGTTGTCTCCCTCCAGCCCCTATTTATAAATGAAAGTGATTAGGCTAATGGTCTTGCAAATGCCAGTCCATTAGCATTACTTTAATTATGTCCAGCAGTTTTAGAAACTTAAAACTATAATATCGGTAAATTCTCTTATCTGATTTCTTCGTATGACCACTCTACAGGATGGGAAACCACAATCCCAAAGCTTTGAGAAGAATTAGAGCATCTTATTCGGTTGCTATAAAAAGTATGGCAAAAACAAAACTTTATAAGGATAAAATGGTCATATAAAGATTTTGCAAAAATTATTGGCATATAAAACATCCTAAAGAATCATACTTCAAAATGTTAGAATGATACGATCACATTTGAATTAAATACAATTATTTTACGATCCTCTAACACGTAAATCAGAGGTTGTTACGCTAAGCCTAAAATGTGAGATTGGATTAAAAAACTACATTTATCATATTCACTTGATATCCTCATAATAACAATGCATATTAGCTTTCGATATATAAATCAGAATTTAATGATACTTATGAAAAAATCATAATTGAATTTCAAAGTGCCAGAGTCTTTAAGCACGTCTATCCGTTGAAAACCTCTGTTAATACTATGATTTAAACGTGATTAAGAGATAATGAAAGGCTCGATACTCTAAAGGTAAAACTAATCAAGGTATCAATGAAACCATGTAAGAAATTAATGTTGAACCAGAGTTAGAGGCATCAAAAAGGAGAAAACGAAAAATAACCACTAAAACCTTTAGACCTAAATCCTACACATATATTGTAGAATATGAACCTTTAACATACAAACAAGCAGTGTCATCCCCTGATGCTCATTACTGGAAAGAAGCAGTCAATAGTGAAATTTGATATTTTTTTTTCACAAAACCATAAGTAGGAGTTGGTGGCTCTTTCTGAATAATAAAAAAACATTAGGATGTGGGTGGATATTTAAGATTTTTTTTTTAAATTAATGGCTCAAAAGACATGTATAAAGTAAAAATTGCAATTAAAGGATTAGATAGAAAGATAACCGAGATTATTTTGACATAAACTCATCGTTATCTAGAATAACATCATAGGATACTAATTGTGATCACATCCATATTGAATTTGAAAATTCATATGGATGTGAAAACCGCATTTTTGAATGGTGAACTATACATGTAACAACCTGAAGGGTTTCTAATCCAAGGAATTGAAAATGAGATATGTAAGTTAGTGGAATCACTTTATGCTCTTAACTAAGTGATAAAACAATGGTTTGAAAGATTTGATGAAACTATGTTATCAATTAAATCCAAAATAAATGAATTAGGTACATGTGTTTATATGAAGCATATAGATTTTGGATATGTCATTGTTTGTTTTAAGTTGATGATCTATTAATCCTATATAATAATAAGGTCATAGTACGATCAAGGAAGGATATGCTATCCTCTAAATTAGACATAAAAGACCGAGGAGTGGCTGATGTAATCTTGGATTAAAATATCAAGTACATTGCAAGCATATGCATTATCTCAAACACATTAAATCGCAAAATTGCTTGAATGATTCACCAACATAACATAACTACTACCAAATCACCATTGGACATGAAAAGAAATTAGGTGAAAAACCGTGGTAATGGTATTTACCAACTTGAACACTCACGTATACTAAAGAGCATTATGTATATCATGAACTGCACATGGATGGACACTGCATAGATGTAAGCAAGCTTAGTAAATATGCCATCCATCCTAGTAAAAATCATTGCTTTCAAAAATTAGTGGAAACAAAAATTAGAGTTATAGTGTAGTTAAAGTATATACAGAGCTATATTTTACATTACACAAATTATCCTTCTACAGTAGACGGATGTAGTGATGCAAATTGGATAAATGATCAAAATGACACGAGTGTAAACATAATATCAAGTGGTATCAAAGCAAGGTTGAAGATCATACTCTTAGTTACAAATAATACATAAATCATACCTGTAGACATTGATTGAGAAGATGATAATGAGATGTAGATCTATAAGTTGTAGGTCTGGAAATTGTCATCATTCTCTTAGCCGTACTATTGTTTGTGATGTCTTTTCGATAACCCTAATGATGAATATTGGGTTATATTCATAGGCATAGAGAGGGGCCAAATTCCGTTATGGACATAATCTTAACCGTCCATCAAGGTTGACCATTAATAGAGAATATCCATATTTAAAGGAATATACCTTCTATTTCAATCGTATCCTATCAAATCAACGGACTCCATAAATGACCACATAATGACATTTAATATTAAATTAATAATTCTGTATTCGTTATATGGACCACATAATGAGATGTATAAAAAAATTACATTCTCCCACTTGGTCCATATGACAAATGCTTTAATGGTCATATAAGAACAAACATAAGGCGCGTATAAATGCTAAAATGATATTTTTGACAAGTTTATCTTAATTACGCTTAGTCGATATGAATCATCATTTAGGATCATGGCGGTTCTACATTAATTAAAGAACGCAGTCCCTTCCATGTACCACTAACTGACAATCAAAACAACTAAGTCTGTATAAGTAGAAGTAACCAACTAACACTAGAGGGAGGGTGAATAATGTTTATAAGGAATTTACGAAAATCTTAAACTTAAATGATCTACTATACGAATCACACACAAAAGAGATGATCACTGACACAGAAACAAACACAGAAACAAATAAATATAAAATGCAGAAAAGGAAAGAACACACCGGATTATATTCTAGTTCGGATTACTCCTACGTCCAGTTCCACGCAACGCTGGATTGCGCAGAGTTTTATTATTATCAATATTCAAGTACAATCCCCTTGATTTCACGACTACATGGTTATAATCGCTCCAAACACCCTTGATTTCACGGCTATAAGGTTAACACCGCTCCCTTTCCTTGATTTCAGGGCTACAAGGAACACATCCTTTCCTAAACACTTCCCAAATGATTATAACAGCCCTATAACTCTTTAATAGCACTTCAATTCAGAGAGTAGTGGATAGAGAGTGAGAAAAGAAGAAGTTTTATATAATTAGAGTAGAAATCGGCAAAGCAGAAATGTAGAGATTAATAAAATATGAAATATTAATGGTGGGATGAAGAGGGGTGATGATGGAGAAGAAGATATATCCAAAAATTAGAAATCAGTCCATATTTATGACATTTGAAAGGTTGCAACACTTTTGGACCGTTACAAATAGTGAAAAGACACTTCCTTTGAAAATTGAATTTGTAACAACCCGTATTTTCAATAACCTGTTATAACGTAAATCGAGGCAGAATTTAATTTATAAATCTGAATCAAGGGAAACGGGCTATGTCATTGCGTTCGTCTCGGAAAAATACGCGAAATAGAGTCCGAGTTTTCGAAAATCGGAGTCCGTATGACCCGATTAAGGCCCAACAAAGTTTTCAGAAAACTTCTAAGTAAAAACAGATTTCAAATTCAAGTTTGAATTTGAAAATTTGGGCCAGTTTGGGCCAGGCGGGAGAATTCCCGCCAGAGCACCCAAGTCGACAGCCCTGTCGACTTGGGAGTCGACTTGGTTGGACCCAAGTCGACAGCCCTGTCGACTTGGCTGTCGACTTGGTCCAGCCGGGCTGTTTAGCCTGGTGCACCATTTTGAGATTGTGTTGAGCTTGGGGGCCAGATTCGATTTTAAGGGCTGAGATTGCAACTAGGGTTTAATCCTATGGCCTAAAACACTTGCCTAATCTATAAATAAGGCCCTAACCTAACCCTAAATCATCATTATTCATCCTAGTAACTAAACTATGGCAAAATCAATCCTCTCATGGCCTCCACTCTCTTCATAAAATTTCTAAATAAATTTCTATGAGATTTTCCATGCATACAAGTGTTTTCAAGCTTGTATGAGCATCATTAGCTTGCATTCAAGTCAAGTTTCTATATTTGCATCATAAAGAGAGAGTTTTGATCATTTTGGCTCAAGGGTTTTTATGTTAGAGCTTGCATTTTGGGTCTATTTGGTTGCATAAGGGCTTTGTCATATTTTTGAGTCTTCATAAGCTTTGTAAGCCCTATTCTACTTTCATACTTAAACTCTAAAGTTAAATGTATGATATGCAAGTTTACTATGCTATGAAATGCAAGTTTATCATGTTGTTATATGCAAGTTTATCATGTTGTTATATGCAAGTTTATATGCAAGTTTATCATGTTGTGATACGCAAGTTTATCATGTTGTGATATGCAAGTTTATCATGTTGTGATATGCAAGTTTATATGCAAGTATGCCAAGTTATGTTATGCAAGTTTGGGTTGAACATTTTGTTCATGCTATTATGTTATGCAAGCTTATCTTGGGTTTATGAACATAAAGCTTCAAGCTTTATGCCAAAGGTTGCATTTTGGCAACATGTAAGTTATCATATCTCTTATGATAACTTGCATGTGAGGCTAGATGCGAACTTATGGCCATTTCTACATGTCATTTAGCACCATGTATCACCAATATGCTAAGTTTGGTTTTATGCATGCTTTTGAGGCCTAAAAATGTAATATGCAAGTATATGAACACATGTACATTTCTTATGTCACCATGTTGAACTTGTGGCTTCAACACCTTTATGTCATGATTATGCCAAGTTCCCTCTTTCTATCCTTTATGCGCTATGGCGATATGTAAGCGATGGGATTGCGTTTGGGGTTGGGTAAACTTAAAAGACATAAAAACATAAGCTTGGGAATTTACCTATTAAGTTAGGTCTACCCATTGGGAATTTACCTATTAAGTTAGGTCTACCCAATTGCTTGAAAATTTGTAACATGTTTTGGAAACATGATGGACATGACACTTAGAAAAGATAAGTGTGACCAACTCGAGGTTGGGTTGAGTTTGTAGCGTAAACCTACCCGGAACCGACCGGCTTAACTAGTTGCTACAAACAATAGGACCCAATGTGAGAAGTTGGCCATGTTGTACCTTGAACCCGAGGTTAGACCAAGTTGTGGTGTAAAGCTACCCGGACCCGCCCGGCTTAACTAGTAACCACAACAAGGTCTAATGTGAGAGGTTAAGGCGCATTAAATTAATTAATGCCTCGTGATTAGGGTTAAGTCATGGTCCACTTAATACTTAACCAATTTGGGCTTGGTAGATTAACCAGGGTTAAGTCGTGAACTCATCGTTACACTTAACCAAGTTAATCCATGATTAACAAGAGGGTTAAACCATACTTAACCCACTAGAAAATCCTAGCAATGGGGGCCCACTCCGCAGTAATCCCCAAAAATTGGTATCATTAAGGCCCTAGGGACTAGGTTAGGGAGGGGGCACGATTACTGGGCTGGAGGTAAGCGACCAAATAAACGACGGCCGGGTGGTACGCCGATGTAGTTCCGGACGGACTATGGTCGTGCACGTAGTCCGTATTTGGAGAAGTCACCCATGGGTACCAGTAGATCGAGAGTGTGCACTCATGTTTATGGTGTCCAGGGGTTGGCACCCTAGGGCTTGATACACCCGAAGGGTGGACCCGACACAGTTCGACTACAATTATGTTTGGGCCGTATTGACACCAACACGTGACGAGTTAGGCTTAGGGAGCCGATCGACTAGACCGTTTGGTTGGACCTTGCATTAGGGTCATTTCATGTTATTGGGCCAAAGCTTGGGCCAAGGGATCAATACTTGTTTATTCAAGTCATGTTAGTTTGCTAGTACACCTGTGGTGCAAAACCTTAATCCTGATTATGCGATGACACCTTTATCTACCTTGTTAGTTAATCACCATGCTAGTATGTTGTTATCCTTATGATCATACCTGCTTCTCATGCCAGTTAACTTTATCAGTTTACATTGATTGTAGTAGGGCTTACTCAGTCTTTTCGACTGACCTGTTTTCTTTCGCCTCTTTTCTTCCGTTCCCCCCCCAGGTTCTCAGGGTGGGAACGTTGGTGCTTAGCTTGGATTTCGGATTGCTTGCTTGTGGGATTTCAGCTCATGTACGGATTCGACATGAAGCTAGCTATGGTTATCACTTATTTGGGGATAGTACTTATGTATTTTAGTTTTTCAGTTGATGTTGTTTTTATCTAGACTTGTTTATTTGGAAAGCTATGTTGTACCAGACTTGTTTTGAAATAGTATGAAATCTTCCGCTGTTTTATCTATGTTATTTACTCTGTTTACATATATACATATGTTCTTGTTCTGCCTTGATATATCATTATGCATGTTTACCTGATTCAAACGCCCCTCCAAAGTCAGAGTGCTTGCAAGAGTCACCCTGGTGGAGGTGGGGTGTTACATTTGGTATTAGAGCATATGGTTTACGAGAAGGAACAAAAAGGTTTTTAGAAAACTTTTGAAAAACTATTTTCAAAACCAAGTATAAAGTATTTTCCAAAGAAAAGTCTAGTTTATTTTAAAGACTATTCCCCAAAAAGCCATTAGCAAAATTCCTTCGTTTTTCTCCATTCTGAATCTGTCTTTTTCTTCATTTTTAGTATGGCCGATAACTTTGCTATTCCGGAGGGAGTACACGTACCTGTTTGGTATAGGAGACTTTTGGAGGCTAGGGCGACCGAAGCCGGCCCCGCAGATGTCCCTCCTCCTCCTCCTCCGGTAGTTAATGTTCCTCCTCCACCTGTCGCTGAGGTTCCTCTTCCTCCTCCCCCTCAGCATCCTCAAGCTGACTTCGCAAAGACTTGCAAAGATTTCAAAGCAATGGGTGGCAAGAATTTCTTTGGAACCGAGACTTATGTAGAGGCAAGGAATTGGTTGAAAGAAACCGAAGATCTTTTCGCCATCTTTGACATAGATGACCGTAGGAAGGTTTTATTAGCAGTGTGGTTGCTAAAGGAAGAAGCTGCACGTTGGTGGGTGGTCACCACAGCTACTAGGCCAATTGAGACTTGGGATGACTTTCGGGGAAAGTTTGGACTAAGGTTCCTATCACTGAAGCAAGGGGACATGACTATTAGGGAATACATAGATAAGTTTAATCAACTTGCTCGGTTTGGTCTAGACTTGGTTAACACAGCTTCGAAGAAGTCCCTATCCTTTTCTCTAGGATTAAACGAGCCATTACATGGTTTAGCCATGACTCATATACCCTTGGGGGCAACTTTCGAGAGTTTGGTGAATATGGCCCTACTCAATGAAGAGAATAGGAATGACAAGAAGGAGATCAAGATGAATGATACTCAAGCCAAGAAGACTGATTCCCAGTGGAAAGGAAATCAGGGTAATCCCAGCGGTCAGAGCAGTCAAGGCAATAAGAACAAGAACAAGAGTCAAGGCAACAAGGGGAACAACAACAAAGGCAATAACAAAAAGGGAAAGTGCTATTATTGCGGTTTAGTTGGGCATCTTATTAAGGAATGTAAGAAGAGGAAAATGAAGAATGGCGAATGCTTTCATTGTGGTGAGTTTGGACACTTCACTAGGGATTGCCCGAAGAAGCGAGGGCAAGGCCAGGGTCAGACCCAGCGTGCTGGACCTTCGGGAGGGCAAGTTCATGCTCTCAATACCGCTCCAGTTCCTGATCGAGGTAGTATTTCTGTTGAAAGTCTTGTATATATTTCTGATTTTCCCAGTTCGTACCTTGTTTGATTGTGGTGTATCGCATAGTTTATCTTGTCTGATCTAGTTGAAAGTTTGCACCTAAGTACTAGTCTAGTTAATGATCCCGTGTGAGTTTCAAATCTAATTGGGGGTTCCGCCCATTTGTCTATTATCTAGGTGGATTTGAATTCTCGTGTGATACTTATATTCTCGGTTTCATGGGGTATGGGTTGATTTTGGGCATGGATTGGTTGTCCAGTTTTGGAGCCATTCTTGATTTTTGAGCATAGGATTGTGAGGCTCATGACTCGCCTCGGTAATACCCTAAGAATTTCTAGTAACCCTATGAGTCCCGTCATGTTGTGTTATCTTGAACCCCTCGACTCGTCTATCAATAGTTTGTAATCGGTGAGGGTGGTCCGAGAATATCCTGATATCTTGGGTGAAGTGAAGGGGGTTACCCCTAAACGAGAGTTAGATTTCCGCATTTATCTGGTTGATAATGCCAAGAAAGTTTCGTGGCCGGTAAGGCACGTGGCCCCGCAAGATGAGAGTTATGAAAGCAAGTCAAGTAGTTGCTTGAGAAGAACTTCATTAGATGAAGTATACCTGAATGAGGAGCGCCTGTAGTATTTACTACCAAGGCAGATGGTTCTCTTCGACTTTGTGTTGATTATCGTGAGTTAAACAAAGAGAAAAGACAACCATTACCAAGGATCGATGATTGTTCGATCAGCTTGCAGGAACATCTGTTTTCTCTTGATCTTGCTACTGGATTCCATCAGCTCAGAGTAGCTGAGGATAGTATAGACAAGACTGCGTTCAGAGCTCCGGATGGATTCTTAAAATGGCTGGTCATGCCATTCGGTTTGACTAATGCACCCGCCTACTTCGTGGACTTGATGAGTAGGGTGTTCAGGGAGTTCTTGAACAAGTTTGTCATGGTCTTCGTAGATGATATTCTGATCTTCTCTAAGGATGAGGAAGAACACGCAAGGCATCTCGTGGAGGTGATGGATACGCTTAGAGCGCATCAGTTGAAGGCCAAGTTCTCCAAGTGTCACTTTTGGAGAAGGGAAGTTAGATTCCTTGGGCATATAGTATCTAAGCAAGGCTTAGCGGTGGATCCCGCTAAGGTAGTTGCAGTTCAGGATTGGAAGACTCCAAGGAATGCAACCGAAGTGAGAAGTTTTCTAGGTCTTGCGGGTTTTTACCGGAAGTTCATCAAGGACTTCGCGAAGATTTCCGCTCCTCTTACTAAATTGACAAAGAAGAATTTAGTTTTTGCTTGGAGCATAGAATGCGAGCTTGCTTTTCAGAAGCTCAAGAGAGCCCTCACATCAGCACCTGTTCTAGCTTTGCCCGATGGAGGGAAGTTATTTACAGTATACACCGATGCCTGTGGCACGGGGTTAGGAGCTGTTCTGATGCAAGAAGGAAGAGTGATATGCTTTGGCGGTAGACAACTCAAAGTGCATGAGAAGAATTATCCCACTCATGACTTAGAGTTGGCAGCAATAGTATATGCACTCAAGGCTTGGCGCCATTATCTTCTGGGAGAAAGATTTGAGCTTTATACCGATCACAAGTCGTTGAAGTATCTCTTTTCTCAGAAGGATCTGAATCTGAGGCAACAAAGATGGATGGAATTCTTGGTGTCCTATGATTTTGAGATAGCTTACACCCCTGGCAAGGGGAATGTGGTAGCTGATGCATTGAGTAGAAGAAGGTTGACCCTAAGTCCTCTATTCGTTGAGATGAAGAATTTAGAGTATGTGGCAACCTTTGATTTCTCTTTGGCGATTGAGTCGATGACCGGTTCTTTAGCATCTCTGGAACTCAGACCTACCCTTCTTGATCAAGTTGGGGCTTCGCAGAGAGAAGACCCTCAGATAGTTGAGATTATGGATAAGCTGATTCGAGGAGAGACGTCTAGTCATCTCGCTCGATATTCTATTGATGACAAGGGTTGGTTGAGGAGAGATGGAAGGTTATGTGTTCCAAGGGTAGAAGATTTAGTAAGAAAAGTTCTGGAGGAAGCGCATCGCTCTAAGTTGACTATACATCCGGGCGGAGATAAGATGTGTAAAGATATGAAGCGCATTTTCTTCTGGCCTGGGATGAAGAAGGATGTGGCAGAGTTTGTCTCTAGATGTATCATTTGCCAGCAAGTTAAGGCCGAGTCAAAGAAGCCCGGTGGGCTATTGCATCCTCTAGACGTTCCACTATGGAAGTGGGAGAGTATTTCCATGGATTTTATCGATGGACTACCTAGATCAAGAAAGGGAATACGAGCATATGGGTCATAGTAGGTAGACTCACGAAGAGTGCTCATTTCACTCCGGTAAAGAGCGAAAGGACTGCATCATAGCTAGCAACAGTTTACTTTCAAGAAATAAAGCAGTTGCACGAGGTTCACTAAAGTATAGTTAGTAACCATGACTTAATCTTCACTAGCCAGTTTTGGGATAGTCTACGAGAAGTCATGGGCAAGCAACTGAATCTAAGCACGACCTATCATTCGCAGGCGGATGGTTCATTGGCAACGTGGATTGGTATTTTCGAGAAAAGTTCTGCTGCGTGGAATACTTTATGGTAAGTAAACAAGATCCAGGATTCACTAGCGAATTTTGGAGAGCTTGCATGAAACCATGAGGTCATAGTTATGTTTAAGCCAAGAATGATAGGAGGGTAAGTGAAAAAGGAAGACGAGAGGCGACAATGAAAGGGGTTCCAACTCATATTTGCAAATAAGAGTTAAGAAGCTAAGAAATCATGAGGTAAAAGACGGTCAAAGCACAGTGGAGTTAAGCTCAAGGAAACGTGACTTAGAAGACTGAAGGCTAGATACGCGCATCATATCTCTTTCTAAGAGTATATCCTTGATCCTTGTTTTCCTGCGGAACTTACTCGCATGTTATCTTTTTACGTATATCCTCTCGGTCCCATTCCCGGTCCTATTTCTGTCGGGAGGTATGACTTATTGGCTAGTAATACATGTCAGGGTTTGAAGGGGGTCCGTTAGGTTGACTAAACCTTTTGGGCTTTTATAGAATATGGGTTGGGTTAGGAAGGGATTTCTTGTAATCCGAAAGAGGAATATATCCTGCTTATCTTCCCGATCTCTTTGTAGCATATCTTTTTGCTATCCATGTTTGTCTTGATTATCTAGTTTATCATGTAAATCTGGTCATGAGAACCTTAGGTAGAAACCCTTTGGATGAAACATGTGTTTGAAACATGTTATGCTTGATGGTTGCAAGTGTTTGCAAGTGGTTACTCGTGGATGCATTATACACGTTAGGCACTAGATCGGCGCACACACTCCTCATATTGCATATGCATGAGTGTTTATGCCTATTCATGGATGATTTTTTTTTTGTGTTATCACATGGATGTTGCATATGGATGTATGTTATGTGCACACATATAGATGTTATACATTATGTTAGGAACTGCATACATATGGATTCATTTCACTAACATAATTTGCATTGAGGATATTTGCATTAGATAAGGACATATACACACACCTTTGCATATGTTCATACAACATTTAGAATCTTGTAAGGACAATGATTGCTCGTGGATGATGTTTTGAGTAGATGGATGATTGGATGGTAGGATACGTTCTTCCTAACTTGAAGATTTCGGGGACGAAATCCTTTAAGGAGGGGAGAATGTAACAACCCGTATTTTCAATAACCTGTTATAACGTAAATCGAGGCAGAATTTAATTTATAAATCTGAATCAAGGGAAACGGGTTATGCCATTGCGTTCGTCTCGGAAAAATACGCGAAATAGAGTCCGAGTTTTCGAAAATCGGAGTCCGTATGACCCGATTAAGGCCCAACAAAGTTTTCAGAAAACTTCTAAGTAAAAACAGATTTCAAATTCAAGTTTGAATTTGAAAATTTGGGCCAGTTTGGGCCAGGCGGGAGAATTCCCGCCAGAGCACCCAAGTCGACAGCCCTGTCGACTTGGGAGTCGACTTGGTTGGACCCAAGTCGACAGCCCTGTCGACTTGGTCCAGCCGGGCTGTTTAGCCTGGTGCACCATTTTGAGATTGTGTTGAGCTTGGGGGCCAGATTCGATTTTAAGGGCTGAGATTGCAACTAGGGTTTAATCCTATGGCCTAAAACACTTGCCTAATCTATAAATAAGGCCCTAACCTAACCCTAAATCATCATTATTCATCCTAGTAACTAAACTATGGCAAAATCAATCCTCTCATGGCCTCCACTCTCTTCATAAAATTTCTAAATAAATTTCTATGAGATTTTCCATGCATACAAGTGTTTTCAAGCTTGTATGAGCATCATTAGCTTGCATTCAAGTCAAGTTTCTATATTTGCATCATAAAGAGAGAGTTTTGATCATTTTGGCTCAAGGGTTTTTATGTTAGAGCTTGCATTTTGGGTCTATTTGGTTGCATAAGGGCTTTGTCATATTTTTGAGTCTTCATAAGCTTTGTAAGCCCTATTCTACTTTCATACTTAAACTCTAAAGTTAAATGTATGATATGCAAGTTTACTATGCTATGAAATGCAAGTTTATCATGTTGTTATAAGCAAGTTTATATGCAAGTTTATCATGTTGTTATATGCAAGTTTATATGCAAGTTTATCATGTTGTGATATGCAAGTTTATATGCAAGTTTATCATGTTGTGATATGCAAGTTTATATGCAAGTTTATCATGTTGTGATATGCAAGTTTATATGCAAGTATGCCAAGTTATGTTATGCAAGTTTGGGTTGAACATTTTGTTCATGCTATTATGTTATGCAAGCTTATCTTGGGTTTATGAACATAAAGCTTCAAGCTTTATGCCAAAGGTTGCATTTTGGCAACATGTAAGTTATCATATCTCTTATGATAACTTGCATGTGAGGCTAGATGCGAACTTATGGCCATTTCTACATGTCATTTAGCACCATGTATCACCAATATGCTAAGTTTGGTTTTATGCATGCTTTTGAGGCCTAAAAATGTAATATGCAAGTATATGAACACATGTACATTTCTTATGCCACCATGTTGAACTTGTGGCTTCAACACCTTTATGTCATGATTATGCCAAGTTCCCTCTTTCTATCCTTTATGCGCTATGGCGATATGTAAGCGATGGGATTGCGTTTGAGGTTGGGTAAACTTAAAAGACATAAAAACATAAGCTTGGGAATTTACCTATTAAGTTAGGTCTACCCATTGGGAATTTACCTATTAAGTTAGGTCTACCCAATTGCTTGAAAATTTGTAACATGTTTTGGAAACATGATGGACATGACACTTAGAAAAGATAAGTGTGACCAACTCGAGGTTGGGTTGAGTTTGTAGCGTAAACCTACCCGGAACCGACCGGCTTAACTAGTTGCTACAAACAATAGGACCCAATGTGAGAAGTTGGCCATGTTGTACCTTGAACCCGAGGTTAGACCAAGTTGTGGTGTAAAGCTACCCGGACCCGCCCGGCTTAACTAGTAACCACAACAAGGTCTAATGTGAGAGGTTAAGGCGCATTAAATTAATTAATGCCTCGTGATTAGGGTTAAGTCATGGTCCACTTAATACTTAACCAATTTGGGCTTGGTAGATTAACCAGGGTTAAGTCGTGAACTCATCGTTACACTTAACCAAGTTAATCCATGATTAGCAAGAGGGTTAAACCGTACTTAACCCACTAGAAAATCCTAGCAATGGGGGCCCACTCCGCAGTAATCCCCAAAAATTGGTATCATTAAGGCCCTAGGGACTAGGTTAGGGAGGGGGCACGATTACTGGGCTGGAGGTAAGCGACCAAATAAACGACGGCCGGGTGGTACGCCGATGTAGTTCCGGACGGACTATGGTCGTGCACGTAGTCCGTATTTGGAGAAGTCACCCATGGGTACCAGTAGATCGAGACTGTGCACTCATGTTTTTGGTGTCCAGGGGTTGGCACCCTAGGGCTTGATACACCCGAAGGGTGGACCCGACACAGTTCGACTACAATTATGTTTGGGCCGTATTGACACCAACACGTGACGAGTTAGGCTTAGGGAGCCGATCGACTAGACCGTTTGGTTGGACCTTGCATTAGGGTCATTTCATGTTATTGGGCCAAAGCTTGGGCCAAGGGATTAATACTTGTTTATTCAAGTCATGTTAGTTTGCTAGTACACCTGTGGTGCAAAACCTTAATCCTGATTATGCGATGACACCTTTATCTACCTTGTTAGTTAATCACCATGCTAGTATGTTGTTATCCTTATGATCATACCTGCTTCTCATGCCAGTTAACTTTATCAGTTTACATTGATTGTAGTAGGGCTTACTCAGTCTTTTTGACTGACCTGTTTTCTTTCGCCTCTTTTCTTCCGTTTCCCCCCCAGGTTCTCAGGGTGGGAACGTTGGTGCTTAGCTTGGATTTCAGATTGCTTGCTTGTGGGATTTCAGCTCATGTACGGTTTCGACATGAAGCTAGCTATGGTTATCACTTATTTGGGGATAGTACTTATGTATTTTAGTTTTTCAGTTGATGTTGTTTTTATCTAGACTTGTTTATTTGGAAAGCTATGTTGTACCAGACTTGTTTTGAAATAGTATGAAATCTTCCGCTGTTTTATCTATGTTATTTACTCTGTTTACATATATACATATGTTCTTGTTCTGCCTTGATATATCATTATGCATGTTTACCTGATTCAAACGCCCCTCCAAAGTCAGAGTGCTTGCAAGAGTCACCCTGGTGGAGGTGGGGTGTTACAGAATTTCTAACGGGTATATGTCGATATACCCATATATGTATGTTGACATATATACATATTTTCTATTTTTAAAACCTGTTTTTCAAGTGTTTGATCATATATATTATTCTGGAAATTCTTGAATTAAAACTTAATGATATAAATGAATATTCAAAAGTGAAAAATCATATGAAAATATAATTATATATTATATAAGCATATTTATAATAATTATAAGGTTTAAAACTATATAACTATGTAAAGTTATATATAAACTTAAAAACTTATATTTGAAATCATAAGTAAGATAGAAAAACAATTTGAAAGTAGAATTTGAATTTTGAAAATCAGAATTTGAAATTTGAAAATCAGAATTTGAAAATCAGAATTTGAATTTGAACCTAGAGTGTTATTCAGAGTCTTACATATAAACTAGACACCATTACTATATTTGTCTTAAACTCTTGAAAACTTGATAACTCATGTGTCTTGAATCTCTCTTGAATTCTGAATCTCTTGGAACTCTAAAACTGTACAGTCTTCAGTATTTAAGTCCTATATACAAATCCTGCATATGCATATATATATATATAAATATTTTAGATAGAGATGTTAGTATATATTTTATAATCAAATGATAATTGGAATAAGGTTGTTGCCATCAAACACCATTCTCCAATAATCTCCCCTTTTTTGATGATGACAGCCTTGATTTATAAAATATTCATACTTGTTCATACCTGATGATACTTATTTGATCTGGTCCTTCTAATACTCCCCCTGTCATCATGAATCCTACGTACTCTCCCTTAAACTATGGCTAAATAAACCTTATTTTATAATTTCTCCCTTTTTGCCATCAACAAAAAAAAATTCTAAATATACTCCCCCAAATCCTTGTAATGTCCCATAGTTTTGGTAGTCGAATATTTAAATTATTTTAATATTTTAAATATTATATCGGAATATTAATGGATTTTAATATTTAATTCGTTATTTTAAAATGAAGTTTTAATGTTAATTTATATATAATTTAAATCAAGCTCGTAATAGCGCGACAGTTCGTAATATTGAGTTTTGAACTTTAAACGAATATACAAGATCCAATATAAGTCGGATTTCTGTGAAACAAGAAACTTTTGAATCTTGTTGATTATAATTTTCATGTGCAAGAGAAAAATACAGATTTTGTGTTATAGATTATTAGTTATGTCCAAATCAAAATTTAAAATAGTCGCTATGGAAATCGTTATTAAATTATAACGTTTGTTTAATATATTTAAATGGGTTTTAATATAATTTAGACATCGTTTAAACTCGAAAATGATAATACTGAGTTGTATATTTTATATTCGAAGCTATAGATATATTCTATTTTTATATTTACGATAATAATAATTGATTATTATTTAATTAGAATATTTTGGATTTTTATAATATGTTAATCGATATTATATGTAGGCCTTTAAAATAGTGATTTTGCAAACGGGCTCAGTTTTCAATGAAATTAGTTTCAAGGGAACCGTAACGTTAAATTATTGTAAGGAATTAAATTCTGTGGCAAACCGATGTCGTATGTGACAACGACGGCCGTAAACGTCCAATCATTTTCTATAGCGCGTAATTAAACTAAATTAAATTAAGAAGGGGATATTTGTGTATAACTCGAGCAGATGATCGAATTAAGCTACGAAACCAATTCCATTGAGTTTGTATCGACGATTAGAGTCAGGATAGGCAGGTAGTTTGTTATTTTTGGACATCAGGTATTTTGGTGTCCAAAGTAGCGTTGTTTGGCATAAAAAATAGCGTACCGGGAAGCAGTCTCGGATTGCGATGAAACTTATGTCATTGGATTCGTATTAATTAATTATAATCAGATTTCAATTTTTATGTCAATCGGACTTACCGTTTGATCCTGGCAACGGTAAACGCCTTAATCAATTATATTAATTTTGACAATTTAGATAGGGGTAACTTTAAAGGAATAAACGACTGGCCAAATTAACTTCGATTTTAACGAAACAAATTTCATTGGATCCATAAGGAAAAGGTCTAGTATAATTTCAAAGTTTCAAGTTGATTGGATTTATTTTGTGATCGTCGGAAATTTAAACGCGTGATTTTCAGCCTATCATATAAAGGACTTTTTTCAAACGACCTCGGAATTCGACGAAACCTGTCCCATCGGGTTCGGAATATTTTTTTATGCTAGAATTACATTTCCTTCAAATAAGGAGATCGTATGTAGGTGTTTTGAGATGATACTCATAGGTAAGTTTCATATAATAAATATTATTATTTTTACCCCAACTCTTATAAATACCTAACGTCTAAACCTAATTTTGATCAAATGGGCTTCAACGTGGTCAATGAACCCGTCCGCCGCCTCAAACTAAAATCAATGAACCAAACTTCTCCACCCTCCCTCTCGATTTCCATGAAATCTATCAACTTTTAGCCATTATTCTCAACTAAAACTATCTTCATCTAGGTGAGATCTTCGATACTAACGGCGGTGATGGGTTATGGGGTGGTGGATCGACCGAAATCAAAGCACTAAGGCACGGCGTTCGGATAGTTTTCTGGAGCGCAGGGCTTGATAGAGGCTACCTGGGGTTTGGAGAGCAGGCACGTGATGTTGAGGCGGAGCCACCGGCAGTCTTCGATCAAACTCCGGTGGTCGGGATGTGAGGCGGCGTTCAGCTTCTTCTTGCATGCGAGGTTAAGAGAAAACATCGGGAGATAGAAGAAGCACGGCTGAAATCCTTAATCAAAATGTAATTATGGATTAATGAATAATTAGGACTTAATTATATTATTAGATTAATTTTATTATATTTTCTTTAAATATTAGTAACTTGAACATATGTGATCAAAATCGAACAAACCATATGCCGTTGGAATCGTATTTTCGAGTAGAACATTATGAAACTGGTCTAGACATTGCAAGAGACGACTATAATTTACGGTTAAATTAAATGACTATTTAATTTAACTGTAAATCGTTTCAACGACGGAATCAGATCAAGGCAAGTTAAATTCACTGTGTTCTTCCCACTTATATTTTATATAAGTCGGGTTTTTATTTTGTGTGCTATGGTTTTTAGTGGTTGACTATTGTTAATTATGTATTCATATATTGATTGTACCGATGAAATTAAACGTTGTATAATTTCAATGAAAAACCAAACGTTATTTTAACGATTGAACCCAATGAAGGTAACTTACCTTGTTGGCCACGATTGTAAAATAAACATGTTAAATTTATTGAATTGTTTGTTGTGTTAAATAAATTGGTTGATGTTAAATAGTCGTTATTTACTGTTATAGAAATTATCAGTTAAACTGAATTTAATGATTTTATTTGAGATATTTATTTTGATACAGGGAAGAACAAGTCGGAGGGATCCAACGGGATTCCTCAAATATATTTCATTTTATTTATTTTCATATCATGATTATATGAACTGTTTAAACCAATCTGGTTGGAGGAGTGATTTGATCGTTGGCTGTTGACCTGAAATTCAACATTAGTTTTGTTAAACAAATAGGTGATATTGGTTTAGTAATTGGCAGTATATGGCCTATAAATAAATCATTTATAAATATTGATTTACTGTCAGGTGAATCGATAGAAGTGAAGTTATAAAATTTATTTTATAACTGAAGATAGATTTTTTTTAAAATCTATTATTTTGAATGAAAATTATTAAAAGGAAATAAATATTTATTATTTAAATTTATAAGTAATTATTAAATGATTTTGTAAAGAAAACTCTGATATTAATCAGATTTATAAGCAAGAGTGTATAAAATTAACTAACGGTTAAGAGTTGGATACTTGTTTCTAAGTAATAATTAAATGAAATTATTCAAATTAATTGTATTATTAATAAATTTAAAGCCAGGACTATAATTGGAATTGGTTAATGAATTAACCATGGTTGGAGTTGACTAAGTCAACTAAATTAATTGGAATTGGCTATTTGATTAAATTACTTTTAATTTAATCTAATGAAATATTTAACCAATATTTATGTTAATTTTAATAATACTTTAAAAAGGAATTTACTGTTCATTTTAGTTAATAAAAAGAAATTAACTACTGCTACAGTAGTTAATGATCGAAGTGAATTATTATTTTAGTTAATAATAATTTAAAAGATTTCTTCTAACGGAATTACATATAAAAAGGAATCGTAGTTGAAATGAAATCTAGTTGAATTGTGAAAGGAGTTTTACAGGTTTTATATTAAAATCTGAGTTTTTTATAACAAAGTTATAAAAGGAATTCTAAGCGATAGCTTGAATTAATGTTGAATTAATGTTTGAATTAAGAAAAAGGAAATAAAAAAAAACGTTTATCTTAAATCCAGAATTATATAAAAGTTTATACAAAGAGATGAGGTGTTAAGGCGGAGGTGTTATGGCGTAAATTTTAAATTACCATTACTTAATAATGGAATTAAGTATAATTGGGAATTTAAAATAAGTTTTTCAAAGCCGAAAATGGTCGAACGGATTAGAAAAGAGAGTGTTCAAAGTGAATTTAGTAAAGGAGTGAGTAATAGTGTTTTGGAACAAAAATCTGAAGTATTAAACGAATTGTTTAAAGAAGCAGAAGCGAAAGTGATAATTTAGTAATCCATTTCTTAATAAATGAATTAAGAAATATTGGATATATTCGAGAAGGGAATTTCCAAAAGTAAGAAGGTTTTATAAAACCGTATTTTAAATAAAATAGTTAAATGAGATTTTTTTTGATATTAAAATGAAATATGGGTTTTAATTACAATTCATATCTATCTTAAGATAAGAACGTTGTTGATCAAGGTCTGAGAGGTAAATAAATACCCTAACTTGAACGACTTCAGAATTATCTGAGGATGATATTAGGTTGTAATGGGAAAGAGGTTAAGAATAATTTATTATTTCCATATGTGAAATAATAACGCAATTTTAATCACAAGATTTGAGAATATATATTGATATTTCCAAAGTAACGGAAATAAAAAGATTTAAGAATATTTATAATGAGATTTCCAAAGCAACGGAAATAGGGAGGTTTGGGGATATGTATATATATATATAACGATATTTCCACAAATAAAAGGAAATAAATAGCTAAGTTTTGGAATGAGTTTGCTCTGAAAGAATAGAAATTGGATATTGTTTCCAAGTAACGATGTTTATGTTAAATTTGATAAAACCAAAGTGGGTATATATATATGTATAATTTATTTCTTAGTAAATAAAGTAGTTTTGAAAATAATCTTATGTTAAATAAGAAGTAAATACTATGTTAAAAAAATTGAGATATTTAGAAGTTTGTTTAACCATTCGTTCATTATTTTTAAAAGAGGCCAAGTAATACTGAGTACTGAATCAGTGAACTCATTTTACTGTCATGATTATTTATTTGATAGTTAAATAACCGACTATCAAATTTGTCCAATACGACTTTGGTAAGGAAAGACTGGGATCGAATTTATATTCGAAAACCATTCTGAACCAGCAAATACGAAAGATTGAAGATGTAGCATTGAAGACCGTGGATCTTCATAAGCGGAAGGATTACTTAAAATCTCTGACTTTGCAATAGGAGATATACCTTGATTTTGTTGTGTATGGATTGCAAGGACTACTCGCTATTGATCTATAGGGTGATACCGAGGGAGTGGTAGGAGGGTACCTTCGGTTCATCCTGTTTCTGGATGACTTCTATGGACAGATGTATGACATAGTATTTTCAAAGGGATCACGTACGTTGATTTCTTCAAACGTGCCAAGTTGGTGGCATAGAAGGGAAACTTCTTTAGCGTAAAAACTAGAGTATTTTTATGGACGTCAATTAGTGATTTCTGGCGGATCTGACGATGTAGCATTTAAAGTGGATGGAGATATGTTATTCTGAAGGATAAGATTAACCTCTAGCCTCATCAACCGGGAAATTGCACAAAATCGGGTCGGTCGCATGGCTATGTGGGTCGCACCCATCAAAAGGGTATATCATTACCTGATCTGGTGAAATTAAATGCCTTTGGTTGTACCTTTATTTTACTTGTATGCTATCAATTCAGTTGGCTGGCCCTCAATCGTGGTAATGATATTTTCGGTACTCTTAGGAGAAAGTGAGGGGCCGGTCTCGTTTAGCATGAGTTGCAAGATGTTCTTGTTGAATCCCAATGTATTCATCTCCAGAGGTACATTGTCGGAAAGGTGGTCCCACACCTTGCTAAAAAATCCATTCTCCAATAAGCGTCTGCAGTTTTGATTGTATATTATATATGTAGAGTGTGAGATGCAAGCATTCTGCTAGATTGATATTTATTTGTATTTATACACTATTATAATATCAGAAAAGATATTGATTTCAAAAACGTTTTGGGTTATCGTAAGGTAAAAACCATCTGTACTTATGCGTGGATTTGGTCTTACGATTATCCTTTTCTTTCGAAAAGATTTTGACATTAAAATCAAGTTGTGTGATGCCTTTAAACATATTGTGTTTTTTTCTCACTCTGGTTCGCCAGACTGACCCGGTGTTTATAATGCTCGGGTTAGACTGGGTTGTATATGTCCAGGTTACCGGATGCTGCAAAATCTAGAGACGTGCTAGAAGAGTTCAGACGTATGATATATATTTGGTGTATTCCGCTGTGTGTTGTATATGAGGACAAATTATTATGACTGTCCAGATGTGTTGATATACTCTGATGATTGTAATTATTTTAAAGCTCTCAGTAAAGATTTATTTCTATATTATATTTTGTTCCATTGCGATGTGAGACTCTGTGTTGTGTTGATTCTTCTTCTTCTTCTTCTTCTATTCCAATATTTCTTTCTTTCCTATCCCACCCTCTGATTTCTCTCTAATAACAATCTGTGTTTTCGATACTTGAGTTTTGGAAAGTAATACAGGATTTACGTACTATTATGAGAATTCGGGCATTGAATTCTTTCAAGATGTTGCAGCAGTATCAGAGCAACGGTTTAGTAATAACCTTGGCTCTATGGCGTAACTCGATAGAGATGGGGTTAGTAATACCCTAGATCGAGTTGAGTGCATATATATATATATATATATATATATATATATATATATATATATATATATGAGAGCATATTTGTAGATTTCATATACAAATATTTTGTATTGTTTTGGTTGATTGGTTCAAGTGTTGAGAAGCATTGAACTGGCACTTAACACAATATTGTTTTATAAATAGGGTAAATGAACTAATTTTACCCAAATTATATTTTTGTAAAAAAAGAAAATAATTTTATTAAATTATTGAGATATTGTGGCTTGGTTTATTTATTTGAAGGGAATTCAAATGGAAATTTGAATTTGAATAGTTAATATAACAAGAAGCTTTCACATATGTAGTTTGTGAATAAGAATTTTAATTTGAAATTGAATGAATCAAGATTTAACTTAAATATAAGTTAAACAAAATGAATTGGAATGGATGATTTTTGAAATAAAATCAGAATTTAGATTGTTAACGGAAATAAACTAATCCGGAAGGTTAATTAGTAATTGAATATAAAATTATACTTAACTTGGTTAAGTAAATATTAATATTGAATATAAATTCCATTAATTTATTTAAGTTGATTATGTATTAGTTAGGGATTGATTATTGCCTGTATGTTAGATTGGTTAAATAAAATTAACCAATAGTTAATAAAGTTAAATGAATTATAAACTAAAATAAATAAATTCCAGTATCATAAAAATCGGAATAAAACTGCATATGAATTGAAATGAAGAACTTAACCCTATGTTTGCAAATGAATTGATGCTCCATGTTTGACTTTGGAATTGGTGTTGTTATACTTGATGATTAATTAAATATTATTAAAGAGATTAGATATATTTGTTACTTATATGTTGAGTTGAGTTAAGCACAAGTGCCTGAAGGCTAGAAATTAAGTTTGGTTGAGTAGATCGCAATAAATTGAGCAGGTATGCTCAGTAGCACTCATAAAAGGTACGCCTACGCAGAAATATAAAATTTTGGGTTTTTATTTTTGTTTTCCAACTGTGTGGGTCGATGTACATATATTATTTGTTCCTGCGATATCGCAAATGTCACTCCGTACAAGGGAGACTCTACCGAATTTTTCCGGGAATTTAAAGTGTTAGAAAATTTTCATTATTTTTGAAAATTTTATTTAAGTATAATGAATTGGGTTTCGATTTAGAATAAATTAGATTTATAGGATATAATGAGTTTGTGACATTTTTCCTACCTTAGTAAATTCGGGGACGAAATTCTATTAAGGGGGAAAGAATGTAATGGCGCAACCCAATCTTTATTTTTCAAGTTTATAATTGAATTTGGGCACTTTCCGAAAAATTCTCCCTTGACAGTGATATGTATTGTATATGTAAATCCTAGATGTGAAAATATGGATAATTCATCCACGAAAGAGAAGAGGAATAAAAAGAAAGAGAAGGGGAATAAAAAAAATAGACATTAACTAAACTATATATCTATGTATAGTTAGATATATAGAAGAGAAAATAAGGAAGAACAATCAATGAGATTGTAATAATGAATCATGTCCCGTATTTTTGTTAGTCGAATATTTAAATTATTTTATTATTTTAAATATTACATTGGAATGTTAATGGATTTTAATATTTAATTCGTTATTTTAAAATGAAGTTTTAACATTAATTTATATATAATTTAAATCGAGCTCGTAATAGCGCGACAGTTCATAATATTGAGTTTTGAACTTTAAACGAATATACAAGATCCAATATAAGTCGGATTTCTGTGGAACAAGAAACGTTTGAATCTTGTTGATTATAATTTTCATATGGAAGAGAAAAATCCAGATTTTGTGTTATAGATTGTTAGTTATGTCCAATTCAAATTTTAAAATAGTCGCTATGGAAATCGTTATTAAAATATAACGTTTATTTAATATATTTAAAAGGGTTTTAATATGATTTGGACATCATTTAAACTCGAAAATGATAATACTAAGTTGTATATTTTATATTTAAAGCTATAGATATATTCTGTTTTGATATTTACGATAATAATAATTTATTATTATTTAATTAGATTATTTTGGATTTTTATAATATTTTAATCGATATTATATATAGGCCTTTTTTTTAGCATAACGGTTGTGTAGAGCAACTCTACACACCCGATTAGATACTATTACTGATAATATATTCGGTCAACAAGCCTGATCGATGGCATAAACAACACTAATAATGCATGCATATTGCATGCAAAGAGTTCCTAGCGCGTAGCGCAATTAGTTACATATGAAGCTAATGTACAAACTAAACAAACTTACTTCTAAACACCACAAAATATCCCCACTAGCACATCCCCTCACGTAATCATGTATCCCATCAGCATCAACTAACCATAAAACACTAAAAAGTTTACCATTTGCGAAAGGATGTGCCGAACAAGATGAGCTTACCATGGCCGTGGGTAGTAGCGACGTTGCTGGGTGCCTCCAGCATCAGTGCTTCCTTCAGATTCTTCCCAAACAATGGCAGTGTCCAGGATGGTTGGGATGTAAGGTGCTGGCTGGGTACCTGACCAAAGGTGGTAGAGGTAAGTAATTTTGAAGCAAAGCTGATGATTTGATGCGTAGCGATTATTGAAGCAACGAATATTGCATTCGTTCCATAATGTCTAGACATACGCAGCGAACAGGGTTTCTGGGTTTGGAGACAAGGGTTCGAACTCCTGGTGATTAAGTGATGGAAGAAAGGTGGGGGACAGCGAAGAATGCTAGTTACAGTCGAAGACCAGAGGTAGAAGCTTAAGTCACATTCTTCAAGCAAATGGAGGACGCTTTCATTTGCTTCTTAGATAGAGAATGCAAATGGGATTAACAACCATTCTGTTGCGAATTAACCTATCTTTAGTGTTGATCCGCCCTCTAGCTAAGCTCCATAGGAAGAATCTAACCCTCAGTGGCATCTTAATCTTCCATATTCTGGGGAACCGGAATAACCAACCATGAAAGGAGATGTAGTTGTAGCATGATCTAATAGAGAACTTCCCATTGGCATTGCTCTTCCAGTAGATAACGTCGGAGTTTTGGTTCAAGGTGGTTGTTTGTATTATGAGGAGAACATATCTGATTTCTCGAATGGTTGATGGGTGGAAGTAAGTTGTTGGCATGATGGAAGCAGTTCCCAGTTGAGCAGCTTCAACGACGGTGATGTCAGGGTTGGGGCATATAGAGTAAATTTTAGGGTAGAAACGTGAGAGTATGAAGTCAAAATACTAGGTGTTGTTCCAAAGAGAGCAGCTCTGTCCATTTTGGACTTTCAAGGCGAAGAGATGCTTGGTACGGGGTAGCGATCTTAGAACACCGCTCCAGAAAGGTGACGGACGGGATCTTGGTCTATCGTGAAGTATAGAGAGGGTTGGTTATTGTAGTACAAAGCAAGGATGAGGGCTTTTCACATGAAGTTGCCAGGGGTTAAACAACGCCAGATCCATTTG
Organism: Allium sativum; assembly: GCA_030737875.1. Lineage (NCBI taxonomy): Eukaryota > Viridiplantae > Streptophyta > Magnoliopsida > Asparagales > Amaryllidaceae > Allium > Allium sativum. The sequence continues at coordinate 348,796,773 of CM060922.1, read as the reverse complement.
GTAAGGAGTGCAACATTGAGAGTACGTAAGTCAGGGATGCCAAGTCCGCCTGCATCCTTGTTGAGGCAAGAGGTTTTCCAACTAACAAGGGATTTAACTGGCCCCCCATGCCAAAGTAATGACCACCGGGCCTGATCGATCCGCTTGATAACCCAACTTGGTACTCTGTGAACTGAGAGCCAGTAGATAGGAAGGGCCGACAGTACCGCTTTGACCAAAACGAGTCTGCCTGCAGAGGATAAGGATGATGCTTTCCATCTAGCAAGCCTCGAATCCACCTTGGCAATAAGGGGATGCCAGTCTCCCCGATGAAGCTTCGTGGGATGAATTGGAACACCAAGATAAGTGAGCGGGAAGTCTTGGAGTTTACAGTTCATCATACTTGCCATATGGGGGCCAAGATGGTTAGCGTTGCCAAGCATGAAGATAGAGCTTTTTGCAAAGTTAATGGTGAGACCAGAAGCCAACTCGAAGGAGTATAGGAGTAGTTTAAGGCAATGAAGGTTTTGAGGAGTGGGACTGGTTAGGAGGATGGTATCGTCGGCAAATTGGACGTTGGCACAGACTCGTGAGGGGGGCGAGGTGTTTATCCGGGATAGAATATTGTTATGGATTGCAAGGTTGATCATCTGGTTGAGAGTGTCTGCTACTAGGATAAAAAGAAGAGGCGATAAAGGATCCCCTGCCTTAATCCGCATTTGGATTTGATTAGCCCACCATCGATACCATTGGTACTCACGAAGGATAAGCTGGAACTGAGGATCGTTGAATTCTAGCGGCACCACCTTTGAGGAAAACCTTTGGCGTTAAGAACTTGCAGAAGATATTCCCAGCTCACCGTATCGAACGCCTTATGGAAATCAAGCTTCAAAAGTAGCCCTTCAATATTGGTGCGGTGGTAGTAAGAAATGATTTCCTGGACTGAGGCGATGCAGTCATGGGTATTCCTTCCAGCAATAAAGGCAGATTGCTTTGTTCCAATGAGGTCGGGAATGAAGGTTTGGAGACGATTGGCAAGCACCTTGGTGATGAGTTTGAAAGAGCAGTTGAGGAGGCTGATTGGTCTGAAGTTATTAGGGTGATTAGCACCTTCGTGCTTGGGGAGAAGGATGATTTTGGCATAGTTGAGTCTGTCGATTAGGTTTGGATCATGGAAAAAGGCTTCAAAAACATCAATAATATCACTTTTGATGAAGGCCCCAAAGTTACTAAAGAAGACTGGGCCGGAACCATCAGACCCGCAGGCCTTGTTATCGTCCATTCCTCTCAGCGCATAAAGGATTTCAGATTCAGTAAATGAGCCGTTGATGGGGAGGGGGGCCTGGTTGGGATATAATCGGGCCCAGTCAATATGGGGTGGCGAAGGTGGGCTGTTCCCCAGCAAGTCTCTAAAGAAGTTGGAAAAGTGGACGTTGATATCCCGCCACCTTGTCGTGAATCTTGTGAATACGAGATTGGCGCCTCCTCCCATTGGTGAACCTGTGAAAAAAGGCAGTGTTGTTGCCACCCTCGGCCAACCATTTGAACTTGGAGCTTTGTTTCCAGCCCATATCCTCCTGGCGGAGGAGCCGATGGAGTTCAATATGGAGATCTCTCAGGTTAGTGGCGTCGGACTCGCTGAGAGGAGAAGATTCCTCGCGAATATTGAGCATCATAATGTCTGCCTGAATTTCCGCATTTCGTCTCTTAATGGATCCCCAAATGTTGCTGGCCCAAGGCTTGATCAATCTCCTGAGACACCTGAGTTTGTAAACTAGCGTGGCAGAAGGTTTAGATTGTTGAGGAAATGAGGACCAAGCGAGCTTGATAAAATCCTCAAAATAGCGATTTTGCAAATGGGCTCAGTTTTCGATGAAATTAGTTTCATTAGAACCATAACGTTAAATTATTGTACATTATTAAATTTCATTGAAAACCGATGTCGTATGTGACAACGGCAGCCGTAAACGCCCAGTCATTTTTTATAACGCGTAATTAAATTAAATTAATATGAGGATATTTGTGTATAACTTGAGCTGATGATTGAATTAAGCCACGAAACCAGTGTCGTTGAGTTCGTATCAACGATTAGAGTCAGGATAGGCAGGTAATTTGTTATTTTTGGACATTGGGTATTTTGGTGTCCAAGGTAGCGTTGTTTGGCATATAAAAATAGCATACCGGGAAACAGTCTCGAAATGCGACGAAACTTGTGCCATTGTATTCGTACTAATTAATTATTATAAGATTTCAATTTTTGTGTCAATCGGACTTATCGTTTGATCGTGGCAACGATAAACGCTTTAATCAATTATATTATTTTGGCAATTTAGACAGGGGTAACTTTGAAGGAATAAACGACTGACCAAATGAACTCCATTTTAACGAAACAAATTTCATTGGATCCGTAAGGAAAAGGTCTAATAGAATTTCAAAGTTTCAAGTTGATTGGATTTATATTGTGATCGTTTAAATAGCCTGTCGATTATAAAGGACTTTTAACAAACGACCTCGGAATTCGACGAAACCTGTCCCATCGGGTCCGAAATATTTTTTAATGCTAGGATTACATTTTCTTGTCAAAAACGCAGATCGTATGTAGGTGTTTTGAGATGATACTTCATAAGTAAGTTTCATATAATACAATATTATTATTTTTACCGTAACTCTTATAAATACCTAACGTCTAAACCTAATTTTGGTAAAAAGGGCTTCAGCGTGGTCAATGAACCCATCCGCCTCTCAGACTAAAATCAGCGAACCAAACTTCTCCACATTCCCTCTCGATTTCCACAAAATCTATCAACTTTTAGCCATTATTCCTAACTAAAACTAACTTCTGCTAGGCGAGATCTTCGATACTAACGACAGTGATGGGCTATGGGGTGGTGGATCGACCAGAATCGGTGCACGAAGGCACGGCGTTTGGACGGTTTTATGGAGCGCAGGCTTGATCGAGCTACCTGGGATTTGGATAGTAGGCATGTGATGTTGAGGCGGAGCCACCGGCGGTCTTCGATCAAACTCCAGCGGTCGGGATGTGAGGCGACGGTCAGCTTCTTCATGCATGCGAGGTTCAGAGAAAACATCGGGAGATAGAAGAAGCACGACCGAAATCCTTAATCAAAATGTAATTAGGGATTAATGAATAATTAAGACTTAATTACATTATTAGATAATTTAATTATATTATCTTTAAATATTAATAACTTGAACATATGTGATCATAATCGAATAAACCATATGCCGTTGGAATCGTATTTTCGAGCAGAACATTATGAAACTGGTATGAACAGTGCAGGAGACGACTGGAATTTATGGTTAAATTAAACGACTGTTTAATTTAACTGTAAACCATTTTAACAACGGAGTTAGATCAAGGTAAGTTAAACTCACTGAGTTCTTCCCACTTATATTTATATAAGTCGGGTTTTTATTTTGTCTATAATGATTGTTAATGGTTTACTTTTGTTAATTATATATTGATTGAACCGATGAAATTAAACGTTGTTCAATTTCAGTGAAATACCAAATCGTTATTTTAACGATTGGACCCAATGAATGTAACTTACCTTGTTGGTTGAGTTTATAAAATAAATGTGTTAAATTTATTGAATTGTTTGTTTTGTTAAATAAATTGGTTGATGTTAAATAGTCGTTATTTAATGTTATAGAAATTGTCAGTTAAATTGAATTTAATGATTTTATTTGAGATATCTATTTTGATACTGGGAAGAACAGGTCGAAGGGACCTACCGGGATTCCTCAAATATATTTCATGTTATTTATATTCATATTATTATTATATGAACTGTTTAAACCAATCTGGTTGGAGGAGTGATTTGATCGTTGACATGAAATTCAACATTTGTTTTGTTTAAACAAATGGGTGATATTGGTTGAGTAATTGGCAGTATATGGCATATAAATAAATCGTTTTATAAATATTGATTTACCATCGATTGAGTCGATAGAAGTGCAGTTATAAATTTTATTTTATAACTAAAGTTATTTTTTTTTAAATCTGTTATTTTAAATGAAAGTTATTAAAAGGAAATAAATATTTATTATTTATTATTTAAGTTTATAAGTAATTATTAAATGATTTTATAAAGCAAACTCTGATATTAATCAGATTTATAAGCAAGAGTGTATAAAATTAACCTAATGGTTAAGAGTTGGATAATTATTTATAAGTAATAATTAAATGAAATTATTTAAATTAATTATATTATTAATTAATTTTAAGGTAGGACTATAATTGGAATTTGTTAACGAATTAACTATGGTTCGAGTTGATTAAGTCAACTAAATTAATTGGAATTGGCTATTTGATTAAATTACTTTTAAATTAATCTAATGAAATAATTTAACAAATATTTGTGTTGATTTTAATATGACTTTAAAAAGGAATTTACTATTCATTTTAGTTAATAAAAAGAAATTAACTACTGCTACAGTAGTTAATGATTGAAGTGAACTATTATTTTAGTTATTAGTAATTTAAAAGATTTCTTTTAATAGACATACATATAAAAAGGAATTGAAATTGAGATGAAATCTAGTTGTTGTGAAAGGAGTTTTACGAATGATTTTATATTAAAACCCGAGTTTTTTAAAACCAAGTTATAAAAGGAATTTTAAGCGATAGCTTAAATTAATGCTTGAATTAAGATAAAGGAAATTGAAAAAAAGGGTTTATCTTAAATCCAGAATCATATAAACGAAGTTTATACAAAGAGAGAGGTGTTAAAGCATTAATTTTAAATTACCATTACTTAATAATGGAATTAATTATAATTGGGAATTTGAAATAATATTTTCAAAGTGGGAAATGGTCGAATGGATTAGAAAAGAGAGTGTTAAAAGTGAATTTAGTAAAGGAGTGAGTAATAGTGTTTTGGAACAAAAATCCGCAGTATTAAACTAATTGTTTAAAGAAGTAGAAGGGAAAGTGATATTTTAGTAATTCATTTCTTAATAAAAGATTAAGAAATATTGGATATATTCGAGAAGGAGGATTTCCAAAAGTAAGAAGGTTTTATAAAATCGTATTTTAAATAAAATAGTTAAATGAGATTTGTTTTTGATATTAAAATGAAATATGGGTTTTAATTACAATTCATATGTATCTTAAGATAAGAATGTTGTTGATAAAGGTCTGAGAGGTAAATAAATATCCCAACTTGAAGGACTTCAGAATTATCTGAGGATGATATTAGTTTGTAATTGGAAAGAGATTAACAATAATTTATTATTTCCATATGTTAAATTATAACGCAATGTTAATCGAAAGATTTGAGAATATATATTAAGATTTCCAAAGTAATGGAAATAAAAAGGATTTGAGAATATTTATAATGAGATTTCCAAAGCAACGGAAATAGGAAGATTTGAGAATATATATATAACGATATTTCCAAAAATAAAAGGAAATAAAAAGCTAAGTTTTGGAACGAGTTTGTTCTGAAAGAATAGAAATTAGATATTGTTTCCAAGTAACAATGTTTATGTGAAATTTGATAAAACCAAAGTGGGTAATTTAGTTCTAAGTAAATAAAATAGTTTTGAATATAATCTTATGTTAAATAAGAGGTAAATACCATGTTAAAAATATTGAGATATTTAGAATTTTAATTAACCATTCGTTAATTATTTTTAAAAGAGGCCAAATAATGCTGAGTACTGAATCAGTGAACTCATTTTGTTGTCATGATTATTTATTTGATAGTTAAATAACCGACTATCAAATCTGGCCAATACGATTTTGGATACGGAAAGACCGAGATCGAATTTATATTCGAAAACCATTCCGAACCAACAAATACGAAAGCATGGAGATTGAAGATGGAGCATTGAAAACCGTGGATCTTCATAAGCGGAAGGATTACTTAAAATCTCTGACTTTGCAATAAGACATATACTATGATTCTATCGTGGTTGAAATTTATGGATTGCAAGGACTACTCTCTACTGATCTATAGGGTGATACCTAGGATGTGGTAGGAGGGTACCTTCGGTTCATCCTGTTCCTAGATGACTTGTATGGACGGATGTCTGACAGAGTATTTCCAAAGGGATCGCGTACGTTGATTTCTTCTAAATTACCAAGTTGGTGGCATAGAAGGGAAACTTCTTTAGCTTAACAACTAGAGTATTTTTGTGGACATTAATTAGTGATTTCTAGTGGATCTGATGATGTGGCATTCAAAGTGGATGGAGGTATGTTATTTTGATGGCTAAGCTTAACCTCTAGCCTCATCAACCAGGAAATTGCACGAAATTGGGTAGGTCGCATGGCTATTTGGGTCGCACCCATCAAAAGGGTATATCATTACCTGATTTGGTGAAATTAAATGCCTTCGGTTGTCCCTTTATTTTATTGTATGCTATCGGTTTAGTTGGCTGGCCCCAACTGTGGTAATGATATATTCGGTACTCTCAAGAGAAAGTGAGAGGTCGGTCATGTTTAGTCTGGGTTGCAAGATATTCTTGTTGAACCCCAATGTATTCGTCTCTAGAGGTAAATTGTTGGAAAGGTGGTCCCGTACCTTACCAGGAAATCCATTCTCCAATAAGTGCCCGCGGTTTTGATCGTATACTATATATGTAGAGTGTTAGATGCAAGCGTTCTGCTAGATTAATATTTATTTGTACTTATTCACTATTATAATATCAGAAAAGATTGGTTATCGTAAGGTAAAATCCGTCCGTATTTATGTGTGGATTTGGTCTTTCGATTATCCTTTTCTTTTGAAAAAATTTTGACGTTAAAATCAAGTTGTGTGATGCCTTTAAACATAATGTGTTTTTTCTTGCTCTGGTTCACCAGACTGACCCGGCGTTTGTAATGCTTGGGTTAGACCGGGTTGTACAGGTCCAAGTTATCGGATGGTGCGAAATCCAGAGATGTGCTGGAAGAGTTCAGACGTATGATATATATTTGGTGTATTACGTTGTATGTTGTATATGGGGACATATTATTATAATTTTCCAGATGTGTTGATATACTTTGATGATTGTAAGTATTTTAAAGCTCTCAGTAAATATTTATTTCTATATTATATTTTGTTCCGCTGTGATGTGAGACTCTGTGTTGTGTTGATTCTTCTTCTTCTTTTATTCTAATACTTCTTTCTCTCTTATCTCACCCTCTGATTTCTCTCTAACAACTATCTGTGTTTTCGATACTTGAGTTTTGGCAAGTAAAAATGGATTTATGTATTATTATCAGGATTCTGGCATTGAATTCTTTCGGGTCGTTACAATCCTATATCTATCTATGTGTATCCTATGATTATAATATTTGATTCTATACTAAAGTTAATTACTCCCCCTAAATTCATGACTATAAAAACCTGAAGCAAAATAATAAGTTCAAGTGTTAATATTTACAAGTATATTAATCCATATACATACATACATACATACATATATATATATATATATATATATATATATATATATACATATACAAGTTTTAAATCCAAGCAAATCAATCCAAGCAATATTTACATACAATGTTCAAACAAATTCAAACATATCCAAATCAAACCAATCAAATTCAAACCAGTCAAATCATACCAAACAATCAAACGTCTCTTGTAACTTCTACCCATCCGTCTTCTCCAAAGATCGGATCTTTCTTGATGACCCCCCAATCTTCATCTTCTTTTGTAGGTGGTGCCTTAGCGAGATTGTTGTCTTCGTCTCTGAAAAGAGAAAATATTAGCCAATAGATGGCATCAAAATGCTTCTCTTATTGTTCTACCATCTTTATTTGACTCAATTCGAGATGACGTTGATTACGAAGTACTATAGAAAGGATATTCTTGAAAGAATTTAAAGTTTCTTCAAGATTTTCACTCAAATTATGTATTGGATTTGCCATAATTTGATGTTTTAGATGAGAATTGATTAGAGAAGAACGAGAAATGATAGAATAAATTTTTCTGGAAGAAATAGGTATTTATAGAGTCTGGAATTCGTTGGAATTGAATAGACATTAGTTAATTATTTAAATTTTGAACAAATTTGAAAAAAATGGCAATTATATGTCGACATAAAGATATATGTATAACAACATACACTATTTTTTTTTTTGGAAATTTTCAATTTTTAGTTAATTGTTATTATATTATTTTAATTTATTTAGTTCTAATGTTTTTACCGTAACTTCAAGGTAGTTTTGAGATAAATAAAACATCTATCATTTCAACTTGAAAACATATACATTCAACTAATACGAGACACTAAATACGAGATTCGAAAGCAAATACAAGTAAACACGAAAAGTAATATACACTAGATAAGCTTAGATTTTAGCGGATGATGAGGAGGAAAATGAAATTCCAAGTTCTTCCTATTTTTCCAATGAACTTAGACATATGAATAAGCGTCTTTTTGAGCATCTTTTGGTTCTAGGCTAGTTTTACTTGATTTTGAACAAGCGTCTCTTTGGAAATTGTTCTAGTGTTGAGTGGACACTCAAACTAGCATCTCTTTAGAAATGGTTCTAGTGTTGAGTGGACACTTTACACTTTCCAAAGAAGTTTCTTATTCTTCTTCGATATCCATAGGTTCTTGTTCTTGTTGCATTCGAGCTTGTTTATCTTCGAATGTCTCATAAGGCTTGAAGGTGAGTAAAATTTTCATAAGGTGTATATTTGTGGAGTAAAACACCTTTCTTGACACAAATTCTTGTTCCTTGAGATCAAGTCCGAAATATTTGAAAATTCAAGTGAGGTAAACTCCATAATAAAGGGTGTTTTCTCTTGTTGACATTTCTGTGGGCTTGAATTCTTTTAAGGTCATATCAGCCCAAATGATGTCATAACCACCAATAATAACAAGTGGAAATTTGGTTAAGGGCTTACCACTATGGTCCAATTTCTTTCCAGGACACGGATTCGTTCGAATTAGTTTTAAGGACAAAAATTAGTGCGCTCTTTATTTCACAAACCCGTTCCTTTCTCAGATTGTAAAATCGATCTTCATTAAACAATTAAACATAAGATTTTCAAAAACATCTCGTGCTTCAAACGAATGCAGTAAACATTCATCAGAATTAGTTGATTTTCTTTTTATCATATGATTCGATTATTCCTATTTGAAGAATCGATTTTCAGTCCTGTTATTGTCAAGCGATTTATTTTGTCGTGTATATTAGATCTAAACATTCGCCTGATGATGCATACTTATCGCGTTTCTCATGATTCGTTTTTCTATTAGGTCTATTTTTTTTGTTTTTGCGGAGTTTAATGTGGTGAGATGTTATGTTCCTGTGCATGGACTTAAGTCAGTGACATAACTGATGATGAAACTTTATTAACAGGTGTTCTATTGTTCTTACTAATGATTTTGTAATGGCTGATGTTGAAACTTTAATAATGAATTTGATAATGAATTTCTAATGGCTGATGATGTTATTCAAATAACTGAGCATGAGTTTGCAATCTGTAAAATGATTCTACTGCTTTTTGAAGAAAGATAAATCATTTCATCTTTTATTGATAATATTTTTAATTTACCTGAATTTACTGATGATTTTGTAATAGGTGATGTTGAAACTTTAATGATGAATTTGATAATGAATTTCTAGTGGCTGATGATGTTATTCAGATAACTGAGCATGAGTTTGTAATCAGTAATATGGTTCTACTGCTTTTTAAAGAAAGATAAATCATTTGATCTATTTTGATAATATTTTTAAGGTCGTGACACCTTTTACATATGTAAGCATACCATCTAAACAACCACATTACTACTGGGCTATTCATTTCATAAATTCCATGGCAATTAAAAACTTCAGGGTACCATTTTTAACAGAAAAAAGATAAACGGTTTTATCTTTTTCTCAAAAAACCATTTAATTTTATGCTTTTTAACAGAAAATCCTATAAGGCTTATATATATACAACCTTGAAAAAACACAATTCCCTTCTATTGGTTATAAAAACAAAACCAATACTTATATGTATATATATAAACATTTCCAAGTTTGTACGCATCTAATATGTGCTTTGTTGATAAACAAGTATCCAGGCGGTAACATTGTTTAGGTAGTTTTAGTTTGTTGGAAGGATGACTAGTATAAACTAAGAAATGCCATTGAAATAGTACATTGAACTGTCTATTTTCCAAGTGACGTAAGAAATAATTTGTCCAATAGTAATGAGTTTGACTGAATGATTTTCTGAGATAAAGATAAAATCATTTATCTTTATTCTGTTTTTCTGAGAAAAAGATAAAACCATTTATCTTTTTCCTATTAAAAAATTGCTTTGACAGTTTACTACATTTGTGTTTGGTTTGATGAGCAAATGACCACTGACTATATGTTATTCAGATTTAAAAAAGATAATTGCTTATTTCTTTTCAAAACTTAACTTCAGATTTAAAAAAGATAGTTGAATATATATGTCATGTGTTAGTTGTTAGTTGCAATATGCAATGTTAATGATAAAAATTATTTTTTTATTACAAAATTGCATTTTTGTAATTAACAATTTTTAGATGTTTAGTAGAATATTTTATTTTATTTTAGATTTAAAAAAGATAGTTGCTTCTTTCTGTTATTAACTTCATTTTTGTCAAACATTGTCCAGATAACAGAGCTTCTACGCGTGCCAACTTGTGTTCCTGTTTGACAGTTGTGAATTGTGTAGCTTTTTGTATATGCAATACGATTTTTGACATTTTTTATTTTATATCTTTTTGATTTGTATATCTCAACCTCTGTAATGATTGACAGTTTTTGATTTTATATCCTTTTGTATATCTTTTTATATATTTTTTCTATATCTTTTTGTATATAAATTGTATATATTTCTGTATATATCTTTTTGTAATGATGACTTTCGTGCTAAATGGTTATGTTGTGAGAGTGATGTAACGATCGGGATTTTTCGGTTATTTGAATTCGAGTATTTAAATTTGTTTTAAATATTATATTTGAATTATTAATGAATTTAATATAGAATTCATTAATTTAAACGGTGGCTGAACGTTTATATTTATATTTTATATAAAACGACCTCGAAACAGCGCGGTAGTTCGTAAAATTGAGTTTGAACACCAATTGATCATAAAGAATTCGTTTTAAGTCGGAATTCTGTGAAATAAGAAACGTATGAATCTAATTGATAATATTTTTCTAATGGAAGAGAAAAATCGAATTTTCATGTTGTAGATTTTATTTTACATTCAAATCAAATTTTCAAATAGTCGCTGTGGAATCGTTTATAAACCATAGCGATAATTAAATATAGTAAATTATCGGTTTCGAATTTGAACAGGATTTTTGAGGCGTAGTTATAATTTAATTTTTAGAATTTTACTGTAATTTTTAATTTGGAAAATATGCAACTTTTTATTTGGAGTGTTTTACACCTTGTATCAGCATTTTGGGGTTTCACATAATTAATTAACTAGTCTATATTATTATATGGCTGTGATCGTGGCGCATTGTTGAGTGCGACGATATATTTATTTCTATCAATAACAAATCGTATGCGGATGGAGTTGTATATAACAGGGTACGTTTAATTTTAAAACTAAAAATCGTTAGTCACTTTCACCGAAATCAAATCAAATAAAAATCTTCTGTATCGTCTAATTTAATTCAGCCACTCCCTCACCTATCATAGGCCCATGTCTACCTCTGAATAGTGGAAAGGACTTCATGCACATCTATTCCATAGCTCGCCTGTGTCTTGTTCAGCCTTGCACATGCTAATTACTTAAAGCATGCCTACACCTTCTTTTCTTTTCAGTGTACTGTAAATTCATCGTCAAGTTATTTCACTGCCAAGTGCCATGACAATTCTCCCATCATCGAAATGAAAACCTGCTTTTTCATTTTTTTTCAAATCAATACAACTGGTCGATAAGAAAACACATTGCAGACAGTACACTATTTCGCTTCTCATTACACAGCTTAATGGAAGAGCCGTATATACAGCTTGTTGAAGTGAAAGAACAACAACACCTACCCTTTTCCCTAGCCTATACGAGGTGCACAGGAAGTTCACATGGCCGTCTCCATCAACACAGCTACTAAAAGGAGAAGACAGAGCCATTGGAAACGTAAGAAAGAACACACAGCTAACCTATCCAATACACGCCCTACCCTTCCTATTACTTGCGGCCCGAACAATTGAAACTGTGATGACCACGGCTCCACTCATTATAAATACCCTGTTCTGACTCCCACGAACAAACTGAACCCACTGTCTTCTTTATGCCAATCGAAACTAAAGCCTCAATGTTTTCCTCAAACTCAGAGCAAAGAAAAAAATGTGTATACAATATTCCATCCAAACTAAAGTAACTTTAGTATTCTTGAACCCTCTTTAGCGACACCATGGCACCGGTTTTGGTAAGTCAATGCGTCACAAACTAAGGTGGCGGTTTTATGATGTTTGCGTGGAAACTGGAGAACACGGTGAAGGAGGAGTCTGGGCGTGGTGGAGGTGTACGTGGATCCGCGTTTTTGTACAAGAATATAAGAAAGAAAGAGAATACAGAAGTATTGTAGAAGAAGAAGAAAGTATTGGAGAAAAACTGTTGTGATGGGAAAACACGTGGGGACTGTTGGACATAGGAAGGTGAACTGGTTTGCGAAAGTCAATGGACGTGTATAAGGGAGTTGGGAACATAATGCGTGGAGTATGCGTAATTTGTGTGCCATGCTCGAAGTGGGAAGATCACTGAGTGTACGTAGGAAAGAGACAGTCACGTACAGAGAAGAAATGGACGGAACGTGTTCTGGAACTAGGGAGGGCATACTGATGTATGGGTTCAAAAGGAGGTGGTCTGTATATATTGGTGATGTTGGTGCGTGTGCAGAAACAATAGGAAGAGGGGTGCGAGTCTGAAAACGTGGAGTGTACTTGGACTGTCTTGGGGAGGAAGTTGAATGTTGGTGGGGATGTGTCCAGTAATGAATATGAGGCCATCTGTTTAGATATATATATATATATATATAAAAGGAATTGAAGGCTTCAGACGTGGTGCATGTTAATTGAAAAAGAAAGAAGAATGACTGGGGCTTCAGACCGGTTGTCAAGAAAAAAACCGTGAAAAGATGAATAGAGCATAAACACGGTGATTAGAGCAACTCCATGTCATTAAGGTAAAATTAGTTAGTTAATTAATTAATAATTAATTATAGTTTCATTACCGTTAATTCACACAAATTGGAATCGTTGTAACTTGGTCTTACGTTGTCAGAATTCAACAAAACCAATCGCGTTATGATCGCTGTAAAGAAGGCTATGCTGTCGTGCTAAGTCAGAAGGGATTGGAGTCAACTGGATTTTTGTTTAATTTTAAACGTTCGTTTAAAATTAAAAGACGCATGAATCGTCGATCGAAAACAAAGGTGAGTTAATTCTCACACATTTCTGAAATGATTTGATGTGCTAAATTCATATAATCAAATTTAATTAGTTGATTTGATGCCTTGGATGCCTATGGTTGATTTAATGGTTGGCGTTTATTATATTATCATCGTTTAATATATTTCTATATGCTTATATGAAATATTATAATGATCTGTGTTGCAGGGATGAACAGGTAGGAGGAATCAAATCGGATTCCTCAAATATTTCGTATGATGTTATTTCATATTTTATATAAACTGTTAAAACTCGTTGACTTTAAAACCCTATTGGTTGTTGATTGTAGTTGAGCTTTGAATCAATATATAGTACTGATTATGGAATAAATAGCAGATGACCCATATATACACCGTTTTATAAAGATCGATTCACCGTCAGGTGAATCGCTAGGAAAGAAGTTATGAAATTATTCTTTTACCAAATATAAAATTTTAAATATATTATTTTGAATGAAGTTCTAAAAAGGGAATAAACCAACCACATCTATACAATGATTGGTTTAACCAAAATCTACTGTGCGCGAAGCACGTGCTTATCAAGTGATTATCAAACAATTTTGTTTAGCTAATTCATGTAACCAGAATTAACGTGATGGGTTTATATTGATATTGATTTAAATAAAATCAAAGTGAATAGAATTATTTAGATTAATTAATTAATAATTAATTTAGATGGCAAGATCAATAACGATTGACTAGCGGATTGATAATGTTTAGAGTCGAACAAGTTAACAACGTTAACTGAAATTGTTTATTTGATTAGTTCACTAATTTAATGAGGATAGTTAATGGTAAAACAAGCCATGTTTATTTTGATAAAAAGATTGAAGGATGATTATTATTTATTTATTTAATAATAATCAAACGGGATTATTTAAATTAATTAGTTTTGTGATTAATGTAAATGGGAAGATAAATTAAGATTTGATTAACGAGTTAATCATGTTAGAGTTGACTAAGTCAACTGTGTTAACTAAAATAGGTTTATTGAATTAATTTATATTTATTTAATGGAAATGATAAGTGGTTAAGTAAAACATATTTTAAATGTGAAATTTGATTAGCATTTAATAATAATCAAACTGGAAATATTGGGACTTAAAAGGAAAAATGGGATTTAGGAAAAAATTAAGGATCATTAATATTTTAAAATGAATCATATTAATGAAAATAGAAGTTAAGTTTAAATCGTGGCATAAAGAGAAATTCTTATTTGAAATTCTATTTAATCAGATTTATGAAATCCAAAATTTCGACGAAGTATAAAACCCAAGGGGTATTGAATATATTAGAAATGGCATTTAAGCCAGAATATAAAATTAAAGAATTAGAGCTTAACTGGAGTGATTTTCTAAATATGGATCTGATGTTGGTTTCGACCTTCGGGGTAAATATTTAAAGAATTATTTTCTGACCGATTTACAGTTAGGAACTAGAGGAGAGATGAAATGGGAAATCAAACATAAACATAAGTTTGAATTAGAATAGTTAAACGAGATAAGATATAAAGATGCGATATAGAACCGCTATTTTAAAGAAGGGATGATATTTCATAAAGATGGAATAAAAAATGGGATTTGTTGCGATATGGGGAATGTGTATCGGTTTTCGTATTACAACTAATATTATCTTAAGATAAGAACATTGTTGATCAAGGTCTGAGAGGTAATTAAAATACCCCAACTTGAACAACTTCAGGGTTATCAAAGGATGATATTAGTCGTAATGGTGAAGATGTTAGAATAAATTATTTTGGTAAATTAACAGTGTAACGTCATTTGAAGGATTTGGAAATTTACGTATAATAAGATTCAAAAATATACAAAGAAATAAAAAGGGGTTTGATGGTATGAAATAATATCCCCATAATAAAAGAAATATAAAAGGAAATAAAAGGAGCTTGAGGATGTGAAATGATATTTCCATAAAAGAAATAAAAGGAGATTTAGGAGAATATAACGACACCTTCAAAAGTAAGAAATGAGATTTAGAATGAGTTCATTCTAAAAGGATAAGCGACGATTATTGAGTTCAATTAATGAAAACAAAAGGAGATTCGTAACGATTGTTTTACACTGATAAGTTGAATCGATTTCCACATTATAGATAATAAGAAATGTTATAGCAAATGTTTGAAATGGTAGTTAACGAGAAATTAGCTATGGTTTTAAAAGAGTTTTCCAAGTATATAAATAAAATGATTTAAGAATATTAATATATTAGAACTGATATATTATTTTAAATGGCCAAGTGATGCTGTGTAATAAACCAATGGATCTGTTCATTTTTATGGTTGTTTATTTTGATAGTTAAATAACCGACTATCAAACTGACCCAACGTTATTGGTACGGAAAGACCGGGATCGAATTTATATTCGAAAACCATTCTGACCAATAAATACGAATACGTCGAAGACGCTGATCGAGATGGAGCAATTGAAGACCATAGATCTTCATAAAACGGAAGAGTTACTTACAATCTCTGGCTGATCCCTAGTGATATACTGTGAATCGGTCGTGGTTGAAATCTGTGGATTGTAAGGACTACTCGCTACTGATCCATGGGGTGATTCCTATATTGGATGTAGTAGAAGAGTACCTTTAGTTCATCCTGTTCCTGGATGACTTATATGGATGATGTGAATGGTGACCAGATGTTTCAAAAGTCGATTATAACCTCAAGCCTCACAACCAGGAAATGACAAAAATCGGGCAGGCAGCATGGCTATCTGGGTCGCACCCATTAGGGTGTATTGTCACCATCTAGATAATATTCATATTTGTTACTTCTTTCCATTTCTGTATCTCCCAGGAAAACGGTTGTTGCGCAGCCGTGAGGTGACAATATATTCGATACGCTCAAGAGAAATGAGTGGTCGGTCATGTGTGGGCCGGGTTGCAAGACATTCTTGTTAAACCTAGTGTATTCGCCTCTAGAGATACACTATCGGTAAGTGGTCCCATACCTTGTCATAGTCGGAATCCAATCTCCAATAAGCGCCCGCGGTTTTGATTGTAAATTATATATGTGGAGCGTGAGATGCAAGCGATCTGCTAGATTCTATTTACTTGTATTTAGACATTATCATAATATTAGAACAAGATATTGATTTCAAAGTGTTTTGGGTTATAGTAAGGTGAAAATCGTCCGTGTTTATGTGTGGGTTGGTCTTACTATTATCCTTTTGTTTCAAAAAGGATTTTCAAAGTTAAACAAGTTGTTGTGCTATGAATTTATCACTGAAAGTATTCCAGACTGATCCGGGTGAATTTTGCTTTGCTTCAAATGTGCTCGGGTCAGACCGAGTATCCTTACAGGTTAGATTTCGCTGGAGCTTCAGAGGAGGAGTTGAAGCCGAAACATATTCCATATATACTGGTACTAGTTTATTTCCGCTGTGGGTTGTATTGATCTGAATGTACACTCTGATGTGTAATCATATATATATATATATATATATATATACGGTTCCTTTTGCATAAAGTATTATTGATTATTATATTTTGTCCATTCCGCTGTGAGATTCTGATCTTCTTATTCTTCTATTCTAATATTTCTTTCTTTCTTTTCTCATCCTCTAACTTCCTCCTATTAGCTTTCTAGGTTTTCAATACTGGAGTTTTGGACATGAGATGTATTAGTGTCTGGGTTCTAGCATCGGAAATTTCGGGTCGCTACAGTTGGTATCAGAGCAATGGTTTAGGTATAACCTTGGCTCTGTGGCGTAACTCAATAGAGATTGGGCCAGTAATACCCTAGATCGAGTAGAGTGTATATATATACGAGAGTGCGTATTTGTAATTTGACTATAAAATTGTTTTGATATTGTTTCAACCTAAAATATTTTACAAGAAGGTAAATATTATAATTATTATTTAATTCAAAACTTGTATGAAGTTGGAAACATTTCAATTATGAAATAGGAATTAAATTTAACTTGTATGAGTTAAAATGAATCATTTGAATTGGAATTGTGACAAGCCAACAAGATTTTGACTTGTGTTGGGTAAAATAAAGTGTGAATGAATCCAAACAGAATAAATGGAAATTTGTTGGATTCTATGTTTGGAATAAATTTCATAAGCACGAATCTGAATATGGATTTGAACTTGATTGAGGACTGATTTGGAGTAAATAAATTAAATTTCAAATATACTAAATTTGAATGGAATATATACAAGAGCTAGTTATGAATATAATATCAGGGGGACTGAATGGTATGATTAAAATATGGCTTTGAATTGGATTTAGAACCAATGAATGAGTTGGACTTGTTAAAATAAGATTCCGGGGGGATAAATTTAAATGGTTTAATAAAACTAGAAGGAAATTTAAATTATAGAATTAGTGGATAAAATTTGAATACGTAATTAAATGTTTAACTAAAGACAAGTTAAATGATAAAAATTAAAAAGGAAAATGAAATGATTTGGTTAAAGTGATTGTGTATTGTTTGTTTATTGGTTGTTAGATTAATCGAATATAAGAATTCCTCAATAGT
This sequence comes from Allium sativum, assembly GCA_030737875.1. Lineage (NCBI taxonomy): Eukaryota > Viridiplantae > Streptophyta > Magnoliopsida > Asparagales > Amaryllidaceae > Allium > Allium sativum. The sequence goes on along the minus strand of CM060922.1, from coordinate 348,778,890 downwards.
TGAATGAACTAAAAACTAGAAAATAAATTTCAGAATAAAATCACTATGAAATGAGACTGAAAGGATTTAACCCAGTATTAGTTATTTTCAATATATATCGAGCTGAGTACAGGTTGAAAATGGAAGAGCTGTTAGTTGCCGAACTTTGTGATTCGAGTATTGGGTGCCCAACAAAAAGGTAAACCTTAATATTATTGATTGGGTGTTTGAATTTATACCCGAGATGGGTAGCCGCTTGGCTTTTATTTTCTTTGGATCAATATGAGAGGCCCGGAGTGGCGTTTGTAGTTGTTTAGATTGAATAATACAGAGGAGGTGCTGGCGAATTTTTCGTAGATTATTAAGACTTAGAGATTTTTGATGAAATTTTAAATTAATTACATGGGCAATAATTGGAGTTTGAACATTCTTCTTAACCTAGTAATTTCGGGGACGAAATTCTTTTATGGGGGGAAGAATGTAACGACCGAGATTTTTCGGTTTTTTGAATTCGAGTATTTAAATTTGTTTTAAATATTATATTTGAATTATTAATGAATTTAATATAGAATTCGTTAATTTAAACGATGACTGAACGTTTATACTTATATTTAATATAAAACGAACTCGAAACAGCGCGGTAGTTCTAAAAATTGAGTTTGAACTTCAATAGATCATAAAGAATTCGTTTTAAGTCGGAACTCTGTGAAATAAGAAACGTCTGAATCTAATTGATAATATTTTTCTAATGGAAGAGAAAAATTGAATTTTCATGTTGTAGATTTTATTTTACGTTCAAATCAAATTTTCAAACCAACCACATCTATACAATGATTGGTTTAACCAAAATCTACCGTGCGCGAAGCACGTGCTTATCAAGTGATTATCAAACAATTTTATTTAGCTAATTCAAGTAACCAGAATTAACATGATGGGTTTATATTGATATTGATTTAAATAAAATCAAAGTGAATAGAACTAATTTAAATTAATTAATTATTAATTAATTTAGATGGCAAGATCAATAACGATTGACTAGCGGATTGATAATGTTTAGAGTCGAACAAGTTAACAACGTTAACTGAAATTGTTTATTTGATTAGTTCACTAATTTAATGAGGATAGTTAATGGTAAAACAAGCCATGTTTATTTTGATAAAAAGATTGAAGGATGATTATTATTTATTTATTTAATAATAATCAAACAGGATTATTTAAATTAATTAGTTTTGTGATTAATGTAAATGGGAAGATAAATTAAGATTTGATTAACGAGTTAATCATGTTAGAGTTGACTAAGTCAACTGTGTTAACTAAAATGGGTTTATTAAATTAATTTATATTTATTTAATGGAAATGATAAGTGGTTAAGTAAAACATATTTTAAATGTGAAATTTGATTACCATTTAATAATAATCAAACTGGAAATATTGGGACTTAAAAGGAAAATTGGGATTTAGGAAAAAATTAAGGCTCATTAATATTTTAAAATGAATCAAATTAATGAAAATAGAAGTTAAGTTTAAATCGTGGCATAAAGAGAAATTCTTATTTGAAATTCTATTTAATCAGATTTATGATATCCAAAATTTCGACGAACTATGAAACCCAAGGGGTATTGAATCTATTAGAAATGGCATTTAAACCAGAATATGAAATTAAAGAATTAGAGCTTAACTGGAGTGATTTTCTAAATATGGATCGGATGTTGGTTTCGACCTTCGGGGGAAATATTTAAAGAATTATTTTCTGACTGATTTACAATTAGGAACTAGGGGAGAGATGAAATGAGAAATCAAACATAAACATAAGTTTGAATTAGAATAGTTAAACGAGATAAGATATGAAGATGCGATATAGAGCCACTATTTTAAAGAAGAGATGATATTTCATCAAGATGAAATAAAAAATGGGATTTGTTGTGATATGGGGAATGTGTATCGGTTTTCGTATTACAACTGATATTATTTTAAGATAAGAACGTTGTTGATCAAGGTCTGAGAGGTAATTAAAATACCCCAACTTGAAAAACTTCAGGATTATCAAAGGATGATATTAGTCGTAATGGTGAAGATGTTAGAGTAAATTATTTTGGGAAATTAACAATGTAATGTCATTTGAAGGATTTGGAAATATACGTATAATAAGATTTAGAAATATACAAAGAAATAAAAAGGGGTTTGATGGTATAAAATAATATCCCCATAATAAAAGAAATATAAAAGGAAATAAAAGGAGTTGGAGGATGTGAAATGATATTTCCATAAAAGAAATAAAAGGAGATTTGGGAGAATATAACGACACTTTCAAAAGTAAGAAATGAGATTTAGAATGAGTTCATTCTAAAAGGATAAGCGAGGATTATTGAGTTCAAATAATGAAAACAAAAGGAGATTCGTAACGATTGTTTTACACTGATAAGTTGAATCAATTTCCACATTATAGATAATAAGAAATATTATAGCAAATATTTGAAATGGTAGTTAACGAGAAATTAGCTATGGTTTTAAAAAAGTTTTCCAAGTATACAAATAAAATGATTTAAGAATATTAATATATTAGAACTGATATATTATTTTAAATGGCCAAGTGATGCTTTGTAATAAACCAATGGATCTGTTCATTTTTATGGTTGTTCATTTTGATAATTAAATAACCTACTATCAAAATATGACCCAACGTTATTGGTACAGAAAGACCGGGATCGAATTTATATTCGAAAACCATTCCGACCAATAAATATGTTGGCTAGCTTTTCGACCTAGCCACCAAAGTTCAAAAGCAAAGGAAATATGAGGCCCTAAGTGTCCAACCCCTCAAGCATTCGATCGTGGTCAATCGTTCTCCTCGGATCGTGACACATCCCCGGATCGCGGCGTCGATACTTGATCCGATCCGCCCTTTCCTCTCCTGCACGATCCGATCCAAGTCTAGAAGACAAGGAGATGGCCAAGACCAAGTCCACCACGATCCGCAAACGTCGGATCCTATGACACCTGTCCATAACTGTCATATTGACCAATTCTCCATCAAGCCACGAACCAGTCCGAGATTCTCGAGATGTGTGCCACGTATGACCGCGATCCGCCTGAAGAAATCACCTATAAATAGCCTAGAACTTGGCATTTTTCAGGATCCTTTTGGCAATTCTGAGTTCTGAATCCACCATTATTACACCTCCATTATTATTCAGAGTTGTCTCGAAATTATTGAGTGAATTCAACATTGTAAGAGTGAAATTGAGGGATAAATCATCGATTGTACTCTGATTTCAAGTATAATCATTGATATAAAGTGGACGTAGGCTCGTTAACGCCGAACCACTATAAATCTTGTGTCTTTTCTGATTTTCTAGCATTATTCCTGATATTAATTTCTGCATAACTGAATAATTCAGGTGTTAGAGCCAATTTTGGGTCTAACATTTTGGTGCTTTCACCGAGAAATGAATGCTCAGTATATTGGATTGTTGTTCCGTTGTTTGGATACTCAAGTCCGAAGAAAACAGTCCAAAACTCCACTGTTTCGGTTTTTGAAGATTTCAACGAAGTTCAGATATTATGGCTGGAAAAAAGTCTAAGGAAGTACGAGCTTCGCAGGCGAACGAAGCTGAAAACGAAGCAATCGAAGAAAGTGTGCATGAGCAGGTCGAGGAGGAGCTCTCGGATCGCCGAGAGGAGGGGGAGAACCGATCCGTTGAGGGGATCACGATCCAACAAGCTGAAGGAGTTACCACTCGCTCCGACGACCTCGTCACGAACCGTCCCCCCAACACTTCCACGATCCGGTCCCAGGGGGGCGCTCCGAGCCACCGAGGTAAGGATTCCGCGATCCAAAAAGACAAGCAGACTACGACCCGACCCGGAAAGGAGGTTATGGCTCGTTCCTCTCGTGCTGGTACATCTGCTCGACCTGGCCCAAGTTCTTTATGTATAAGAGAGAATGTTGATGATCAATTTGACCCTTCTGCCCTAGTTACCGAGGGACATTTAACTCGAATACTTAAAGCATTGGACAGACAAACCGATGAACTGGCCGCTCAAAGGAAGGAGAGCTCATTGCTGCGTCAAAATATAACTGCCTTAGGCAGAAGAATCGACGATATTCAAAGGCAGGTTTCTCCACCTCCGGCTCACCCTTTCTCTCCGGAACATACGTCGTCATCTGAAGAGCCCCGAAGGAACCAGCGATGGCCCCCGTTAGAAAGGACCGAAAACATAGAACGACTTCGATTTGGGTCGCTTCCGTCTCGTGAAGAGGAGGCATTTAATCAGGGAACTAGTAACCGCAACTTAAATGAACCGGTTCTACCACCAAGGAATGGTATGCCTCCCGCTCGTCGCGTGATCGACCGCCGAAACAAGGGGCAAGGGAGTTCTGCTCAGGGCCCAAATTTTATAGCAGCACGTCAAAGAAATGCCGGAGGAGGACGTCGGGCAAGGAGTGCTGACCCCGAATCTACCCTGACCCATGCAAAGGTTGAAGCAATGATTAGACAAGTCATGGTAGATAGCCGTGGACAGAGGAGTGAAGATTGGGGCATAGACCACAGTCACACACCTTTTACTGACGACATACTGGATGTTACATTCCCGAGGCGCTTCAACATGCCAACCATGAATCGCTATATGGGAAGGACTGACCCCATCCAACATTTAATGCGGTACTCCTGGTCAATGAATGCCGCTGTAGCTACAGACGCGGTCAAATGTAAAGCGTTCCCTATATTCTTGGAAGATGTGGCGTTATTATGGTTTACCCGCCTTCCAGCACGGTCAATATCCAGCTTCAGGGAATTGAGTGAGAAATTCGTAAACCAATTCCGTCTTCATGTCTAGAGGTCTAAGAATGTGATCGAGCTATCCCTCATTAAACAACGACCGGACGAAAGCCTGAGGTCATATTTGGATCGTTTTAACTTGGCTGTCACAGAAGTCAAAGATCCGCATGAACAAACTGTGTTTATGGCCTTGATCGATGGCGTCGATAAAGATACCGAGTTTGGAAGATATCTGGCTGGTAAAACTCCCCCGACCAGAGAAATATTTTATGAAAAAGCCAATATTCGCCTGCGTCGGGAGGAGATATACGCTAATCGAAAAAGAAAAGCTACCAATAAGTAAGATATCCAAAGCAACGTGGCTATCAAGCAAACGGGACATAACTCAGGAAAGGTTGAAGTTAACGTTGGGAACAAGAATCAAGGCAGCAGTCGCCAATCAGGGAATAATAATAACAATAATCGGAAGAGAAATCGAGGGAACGACTTTCAGAGGAGATCCCGGTCCAGACCGTTTGAGAACTTCACACCGTTAAATGATACATTGGAGAACATCTTCCTGGATACATACAATGTCCTCCAGTACAAAAGGCCTCCTCCGAGAGATTCTACCGAGAAAGAGCGTGAAACTGGGAAATTCTGTCTTTTTCATCAGATCCACGGTCATTCCACAAACGAATGTCGTCACTTGAGAGACGTGGTTGAAAGGCTGCTCCGAGAGGGGAAGCTTGGTGAGTATAAGGTGACTCTCAGGGACACGGGGCAAGCCGTACAAGCTCCAAACCAAAGCCAACCTACTGCTAAACCAACGGCTCAACAAAAAGGAAAAAAATATCGTTATCAATACCATAATTGGTGGACTCCATCTAGCAGGGCACAGTTTCAGAGCTATGGATCAATACATAAATGCAGCTAAACAGCATTTCGAAGTGGGAGAGTGCAGTAACCCTGAGGACAGCGCTCCAATTAAGCAACAGAAGACGATGTCCGATGACGTCATATTTCGCGAGCGAGAGAGTATTGGAGTACACTCCCCAACTGAAGATCTGTTGGTGATCACCGTCACCATTGGCCCAGCGATAGTTCATAAGGTCTTGGTAGATAACGGGAGTTCCGTCAACATTTTGTTCAAGAAAACTTTCGATCAAATGAAACTCGAGCCGAAGGATTTAAAGCCATGTGGAGGGTGGATACGCGGATTTAATGGGGCCTCGACTGCTCCAATAGGATACGTGGAATTATCAGTAACCCTTGGGGAAGGGAAACGCCAGAGAGTGAGGATCCTCCACTTCGTGGTCTTGGATATTGAATCGTCGTACAATGCCTTCTTGGGCCGACCGGCCCTAGCCAAATTCAGGGCCTGTATTGCACCCTGGTGCTTATTGTTGAAATTTCCCATGGATTCCGGTGTGGGTATTGTTAGAGGAGATCAAGTTGTGGCATGAGCATGCTACATTGCAGAGTTAAAACTGCTCCGCAAAGGAAGAGATATAGAAGCTAAAGGTGGCTCCTCCCCTCCAAGGGAGGAATCATCATAGCAACTAAAGGAAGTACCTTTGGGAGGGTCGCCCAGAGAGTTGCCCGAGGACATAAATCCCAGAGAGGATGAAGAGCCTGGCGACAGAATGGCGACTCCCAATGAAGCAACTGTGGATGTACCAATCGATGATAGTGACCCAGAGAAGGTCCTGAAGATTGGATCTCAGTTGGATCCTGTTCGAACCAAGGTATTAACAAAGTTTCTGAAAACTAACTTGGATGTATTTGCCTGGACCCATGCCGACATGTGTGGGATATCTCCCTCGTTAATGAGTCATTCGCTGAGCATTAACCCGAAACATCCTCCTATAAAGCAGAAAAGGCGAATGTTGGGTCCAGAAAGGTCTGCCGCATTGAAAGAAGAAGTCGAGAAACTAAAGAGTAATGGATTTATTAAAGAGTCGACGTACCCTGACTGGATTTCGAATCCGGTTTTGGTAAAAAAGGCCAATGGAAAGTGGCGAACATGTATCGATTTCTCTGATTAAAACAAAGCTTGTCCGAAGGATAGTTTCCCGTTGCCCAGAATCGATCAATTAGTAGATTCAACTGCAGGTCATGAACTCCTTTCCTTTATGGATGCCTATTCAGGATATAATCAGATCCCTATGCATGTCCCAGACCAAGAGCATACCAGCTTCATTACAGATTTGGGATTATATTGCTATGTGGTAATGCCTTTCGGTCTGAAAAATGCTGGTGCAACATATCAGCGGTTGGTGAATATGATGTTCTACAACTAGATTGGGAAAACGATGGAGGTATACGTCGACGATATGTTGGTAAAGTCCAGACAGTCGTCCGATCATACCAGCGATTTGGCAGAGATGTTTCAAATTCTTCGAAAATATGGGATGAAATTGAATCCTTTGAAATGCTCGTTTGGGGTAGCATCTGGAAAATTCCTCGGGTTCATTGTAAGCTCGCGTGGAATCGAGATTAATCCAGACCAAATTACAGCAATCCGAAATATCCAAGAACCAAAGAAGATTAAAGATGTGCAAAGCCTTGCTGGAAAAGTGGCAGCGCTAAGCAGATTTATTTCAAAAGCTACAGATAAATGCATCCCGTTCTTCGAATTAATAAAGCGAGGCAAGCGCAACTTTAAATGGACTCCTGATTGCATAGAAGCTTTCCAAAATCTATTGAGTCATCTAGAGAGACCCCCGATACTATCTAAGCCTGTGGATCACGAGGATTTATTCGTGTATCTGGCAGTGTCATCCCACGCGATCAGTTCGGCTTTGGTAAGAAAAGAGGATAAGGTGCAAAGACCGGTGTACTATGTGAGCAAGAAATTGGAAGCCGCAGAACGAAATTACCCAAAGATAGGAAAGCTCGCGTACAGTTTGCTGATCGCATCTAGGAAGCTTCGCCACTATTTCCAAGCTCATCCCATTACTATTTATACTGATCACCCGCTTAAGCAAGTCCTGAAAAGGCCAGAAGCATCGGGAAGATTGCTCAAATGGAACATCAAACTGAGTCAATTCGACCTGAACTTCCAACCTCGGAGGTCGATAAGAGGGCAAGCGCTTGCAGACTTTACAACAGAATTTACCATCCCAGAAGATGACGCGGAAACTGAAGAAGACGATCCGCCAAAGCTACTCCTTGACCCTAATGCCTGGAAACTATATACTGATGGAGCTAAAAATGACAGACGATCAGGTGCCGGAGTGGTCCTTGAAACTCCAGAAAAACGGATAATATATTACGCTCTTAGATTAGAGTTCCATGCGACCAATAATGATTCCGAGTATGAAGCTCTGATTGCCGGGTTGAAGCTTGCAAAGGAACTAGGGGTAACAAAGCTAGACATCTTTTGTGACTCCAATTTGGTTGTGAACCAAGTTAATGAAAAATTTCAGGCTAAGAGTCCAAGGTTGATATCATATCTGGAAAAAGTAAGAACATTATTGGGTGGTTTTGAGCACCATAGTATATCTCACATTCCTCGAGCAGAGAATCAAAGAGCGGACAAGTTAGCAAAGATGGCTAGTTCCGATAATCCAGAACATACAGAGCTAGTCCCGATTGAAGTATTACGGTTCCCCAGTGTGGATCAGATGGAAGTTGATCCGATACTGGAAATTGAACCTGAAAGGGAGTCATGGATGACCCCCTGGAAGAATTTCTTGATGAACGGAATGCTCCCAAATAAGAAAAGCGAGAGGCGCGTAGTCATACGGAAGGCTTCCTGATATGTGTTGCAAGGCGAAGTCCTGTACATACAAGGTTTCTCGATGCCTCTCCTCCGGTGCATTGCCCACGACGACATCGAGCGTCTGCTGAAGGAAGTCCATGAAGGTGAGTGTGGCGACCACACAGGAGGACAAATATTGGCAAAGAAGATATTGCGATATGGCTACTTCTGGCCTACTATAAACAAGGATGCAGCTAAGCATGCACGACGTTGTGATGCTTGCCAGAAGTTCTCCAAAATCCCTAGGGCGCCACCTAACCAGTTGAAGACAATGATAAGCCCGTGGCCTTTTGCTATGTGGGGAATTGACATTATTGGAAGCCTCCTCATTGCAAAGGGTGGAGCAAAGTTCGATATTGTGGCCGTGGATTATTTTACTAAATGGGTAGAAGCAGAGCCTTTGACCACGATCACGACCAAACGAGTGATCACCTTTATTGTTAAGAACATCATCTGTCAGTTTGGGATTCCAAAAGTCATCATAACCGACAATGGGACCCAATTCGACAGTACGGAGTTTCGAGATTTCTGTCGGAAGTATCACATCGAGAAAAGATACACCCCTGTGGCACATCTGCAATCGAACGGACAGGTTGAAGCGGCAAATAAGGTGATTAAATCTATTCTGAAGAAAAGATTGAAGAGGGCCAAAGCTATGTGGGTCGATGAATTGCCCCTGGCACTATGGGCCTACAGAACGACGTACAAGCCGGCAACGGGTCACACCCCATTTTCCCTTGCTTTCGGAGCTGAAGCAGTTATTCTGGTCGAGTTAGAAGTACCATCACATCGTACCATTTATTACGACCCGATGACCAACAATGAGTTGCTCCTTGAATCCCTGGACATGATTGAGGAAAAAAGGGACGAAGCCGACTTACGTGCCTTGAGGCACAAACAACAAGTAGCTCGGTACTACAACAAAAGAGTCCGAGCTTGCACATTCGAACCTGGAGACTTGGTTTTGAAATGTGTCTTTCCGCCCCCGGTGCATATGGGCCCGAAATGGGAAGGACCATACTCCATTTTACGAAGGCTGGATAATGGAACCTTCAAGCTAGCGACCGTAGATGGAGAAGAAATCCGCAGAGTGTGGAATGCCCAGCATTTGCGGCTTTACCTGACATAAAAAGTGTCAGTTTTATTCTTTTGTTTTTAGAACCATGTAAAAAGGCTCAACTTGCCTAAGAACAGTCTGGTTATTTGAACAAAAGATTATAAAGTGGACGTAGGTCATGATTCGACCGAACCACTATAAAAATGTTGTGTGTTATTTACCCTTACTGCACCATTTCTTATCTACTCTTTTATTTTAATCAATATATATACTGTTACCATTTCAGGAAATTGTTTTAAATTTATGTAGTAATCTCAAAACAACTAATTCAAAATACCGTTCGGCGAATCGGAAAGTTCGCAATGATTAAAGCTTCAAAAGGTACAACAGGGTAAATTGCATTACAACTTAACTCCTGAGATCAGGGAGAGAATATAAAGGATGCGAAGATGACATCCCCGAGGTGTGCAGGTTCACCATGATAAAACCGCCTTGGCAACACTCAAACCCGCTGAAGGATCGGGAGAGTATAAAGGCGCTATAGACTTAACGCCCCCAAAACTTCTGCCCCGCTAAAGGATCGGTGAGCAGACCAAAAATCGAGCTCGAACTCTAACCCGCTGAAGGATCGGGAGAGTATAAAGGCGCTAGAGACTTAGTGCCACTCAAACTCTAACCCGCTGAAGGATTGGGAGAGTATAAAAACGCTAGAGACTTAGCGCCGCAAGAACCATTACCCCATGGAAAAATCGGGGTAGTACGAATACAATTCTAATCGATCGCCAACACGCCCTGGCCAGGCACTATAATGACGATCAATTAGGAATGTATACGTGCATTACTACACGATTACTTAGCACATGTATTTCCCGATGATTGTTTTCGTTATGATTAATGATCGTTACTTACAACTTTAACATTTAACTATGAAAGCTTCAATTATGATTACATAAACTCTGCTAACACGATGAATTTGCAGGAACACTGTGATGCAAAAGAAATAGGTCCTTATTTACTGGAAACGGATATACAAAAAACAAGAAACTAAGCAAAAAGTGAGGGCCAATCTCACGACTACATCTTTTGGCCAAAAGAAATCCTTAAACTAAAACATAAGCCGATAGCTGCATTCTATTTGCGCTTGGGAGATGGCCTTGATTTCTTGTCCTTCTTCTGTTTCTCTAACTCCTCCTTATCAGTACCAGAGCGGTCGCTTTTCTTCCTCTTCCTCTTGTCGACAAGGGGCTCCGGAGGAGGACTGGAGGGTTCGTAGGCAAGCTGTGAAGTTATCGATCTAGAAGAGAATCTTATAACCAACCCGGTTTTGGGGTCGATTTCAGAAATAGGGGTCACGAACACAGGATTCTGTTCCTCCCTCTTAAGAGCCAACTGTTTCTCCTTCCTAGTCTGTATGTCAGCCAAGGTTTCGCTATCATCACCCTTGGCCTCGTCAATGATTTCTACCTCCTCTTCCTCATCTCCATGACCGCCGTATGAGTCATGCAGAGCAGCAATGATCTCGGCGTCTGTAGGAGCGCCAGCTCCAGGCTCCACGGGTGCCATTGTAACTCTATCACTGGTTGAGCCCCCAGTTTGCTTTGAGACCTCGGAAGCTTCGATACCAGAACTCGGGGGAATCTCAACCCTCTCAGCCTCTGCCTTCCCCTCTGCACCCTTTTCGACCACTTTGGTACCTACACCATTAGAAATAAGGGTTAGCAAATCGGGAGGAGATGTTGCTATGTCAGTTGACTGTCCCATAAGACGACGACAAGTTACGATTGCTTTAATGAACTGTGGAGAAAATGTGGAGATACCTTCGGCTGACTCATCTCCCAGACTTGTACTAGTGGTCCCGACAATCGGAGGAGTAGGTGCCAAGGGGATCAATGGATCATCGGGATTATATCCCTCAACTTCAGAGGTTCTGGGCTCTACTATAGAACTCGAGCTCTCGCCAGCTTTATCCTTACCCTTGAGCCTACTCTTCTCCCTCTCCATTTCCTCGTGGATAAGGCGTCTACCTTCCTCCAAGGCCGCGGGCTCTTCACATCCGAGAAAGGTTTGCATCAGCTGGTGCTCGTCAATTTCATCGACCTCCAGTCGCCGCTTCTCACCCTCGATAATTGCGTCCCATATATTGGCCAAGGTAACATGGTAGTCGGAAATCCAAGAGATATCTCGATGCTTGATAACTTGACCAAAGAAATCAAACAATAATTCTTCAAAGCTATCTATATCCTTCTCTTTTTCAGCAAGCTTATCAGCCGCAGCAGATGCTGACTCAAGAGAGCTATTGGCATTGCTTTCGGCGCCAGCTACCCGCTCCTCATCTTGAGCGAGTTGATCATCTAGAACCTCCTTCTCTTTCTTCGCAAGGGCAAGGTCATTTTTTAAGCTCGCCCTATCTTTCTCCTAAGCCTCTTTCTCAGCAGAAAAGCGATCCTGAACTGTCTTTAGTTCAGTGTTAACCGCCCTGAGATCCTCCACTTCTTTCCTCAGGGCCACCCGTTCCTGGCTATTTAAGTCAAGCTCGTTGCGAAAACGCTCCTTGGTACTTTCCAACTCGGACTTGTAATTCTATGCGTCTCGCCAGGCTGAAGCCAGTTGGGCTTGTGCATCCTCCAGTTCTTTTTCCATTTTGCACCTAGCCCTAGCATCATTGTCAATCTTTACTCTGGCCATGGCTGGGTCCGTCTCCATTCGGCGGATGATAGAAGAGAGTGTAGCCGCATGCTTCTTCATTACCCCGTATTGTTTAGCTGCATGGCACACATACCCTATCACCTCTGTGTCCCAATTCTCGGGGACTGGTTCAAGATCTGGGACGAACACCATCCTCTCAAAGTAAATGTCAGGAAACTGTTTTCGTAAACGCTCTAACCTGGCCGTGATCTCAGAACTGGGGGCAACATCCCTTGCAGTAGTAGTGTCCAAGCCACGCTCACCAGAGGAAGTAGGAACTGTCTTCCCTTTCTCTATAACCCTACCGATCTTTGTCCTTGTCCTTTGGCTCGGCTTGTTTCTTAGAAGATTGGGCATGAGAAGGAGTGCTTTTTGGAGGGGTTAAATCTCTAGGAAGTTGCTTCCCCCCAGCTGGTGGCATTGGACGACTAGGTGGCTTTCCATAACTTTGCTTCGGCGGAGATCAAGGCCGTGCAGGATAAGATTGATGAGAATCTCGGGGTCGACGACTATCCCTTCCCTGACTATCGCTACGAGTGTGCTCAGGATCTGGAAGGAGGCTTGGTGTGCCCTCGCGAAGGGAACGGTAGGAATAAGATCGTTTGCGAGACATTTTTCCTGCAAAGAAAACAAGTGCATGTTAGAATTGTGAACCACAGTAGCAAAGAGTGTTATGATAAATGGTGCATGTGTTTTGTGCATCCCGTGGAATCCCCTTTTTTGAAACAGACCAGGGCCTGAAGTTAGGCTCGTCTGGGTAACTTCTTTTTCTCCAACCGGGGCACTCGTCTCTTCGGAAAGGGGAAAGATTGGTTCCCCTTCGAAGTCTTCTTGGGTATAAATATCATCTGGCAAAGGAATTTTACTTAATTCCCCAAAAATCTATTCCTCCGTTAATTCGTCGTGAGCAACGGACTCAACTGGCGATGAAATCCTCAGTGGAGACTGCCCCTCGGAGGTTGAAACCTCCTTTGATTTATCAGCTCGTCCCTCATCCCCTTTGTACACATTCAAATCTTCGTCATCCTGATTAATCATCGGCGAAGGGCTCTTGCGAAGAGTAGTCGTCTCCGCAACTTGAGAAGTTCCTTCTCCTTCAGCTGGAGGCACATATTTGTAAGGTTTGCCGCCCGCGCCAAGTCCGAATCTTATGTCCAAAAGATGATGTTTGTGAAGGTTTTCGTCGGTAATACATTTCTTGATTTTCAAGAAGTCAGACTTGCTTTTTAGAAGACGAGATAATCAATCATTAAACACTGAGCCTTCTGTCTTGGGGAATGTGTGATCTGCGCAAAGGAAAAGGAAACATGTTAATACTTCGATTATGTAATTCAGTCATACATCTGGAGGCTCGAAACTTACTAGATTTGAGCCACCTCCTCGCACACCCAGCCTGGTGTTTTATGTAAAACCAATCAGCTTTGGGTTCCCCTATGTTGCTGTAACCATCGGACAGAACCTTCCTGTTGGCTACTGATTCAAAGAAAGAGAAATTTGGAGTCGCTGTGGAACGGTGCTTGAAAAGATAGTAGAATTTCAAGTCTTTAAAGGTAAGCTCAGTTTGCAGAATCTCTGCATACACGACATATAGAGTGTATAAGGCTGCATAAGCATTGGGATAAAGCTGCATAGGGGCAATACACAATCGTCTTAAGGTTTCAATGACGATTGGAGGAAACAGAGGAATAGCGCCTACCCAGCGCATGAGTCGGCTGATTGCCATGTACCCTTCTGGAGCAAGATGAGGTCTATCTCCGCTTTCGGGTGTTTTCACATCGTCCCACATGATCCCGTGTTTCAAACAAATTTTCTTAAGTTTTATATCATCTAGTTTGGAAGCTAAAGAGTCAGTGAATTTCCCAATTCCTAGAACGCCGGGAATCTCGTCGGGAGCTCGGTCATCCACTTCGGACTCCTCCTCTAGCGAGGTACTCTCAGATGAATTTGACTCTGTCTCAGCCTCATATTCGGATTCAGAATCCTCATCCTCTGGGTTAATTGAAGGAGCCTCGGGATTATGGTGTTCCTACACCTCCGGGTCTACCTCTGTTTTAGATCTTTCAGGAGAACGATTATCCGACATTGTTGTTTTGGTGAGCAAATATGAGAGATTAGAATACAATTACCCGTTTCCCATGTGTGCAAGTGCAAGTGTGTGCCTGTGCATACGTTAAAGAAAAGCATAAAAGTTAACAAGATCATCGAAGGATTAGTCGTCAACAGCAGTCAAATTATGTTGTCATTCAGTCCAGAAGGATCTCTTAAGGGCTCTAGTCTAACTGTCCATCGATATATCAGAGTTAGGTCACATTGTTTATTTAACAAGTTCATCAAGCGGGATCGTGCAGCAGGGATCGGATCGTGGTATATCTATAGATCGTGAATGACTGGGTCATAACCCTCAGCTTGGCTTCTGGGAACGGATCGGGTCGTGATGGCAGGAGCGGATCGCTAGTGAGCTGAATCGGCAATGAAATATTGACTCGTGGGTTGGGCACAGCGATCCATCGGCTCGTGATAAGAACCCCCTGATCCGCTCCTACTCACGTCCCCACGAGCCAACACTCCTCGACCCGATCCGAAGCCTCGCCCACGAACCGACCTGACACCCTCCTTCTCCCTCCTTCTTCCTCCTCTTTCCTCCTCTCCATATCTGAACTCGAACAACAGAACCCATGGCACCACCATCAGCTTCAAAGCCTCGAATACTACAAAACTCCGCCGCCATTGTCTTTCAAACCATTAAAAGACTTGCGAGAAATGAGAATGAAAACACACAAAACAATGTTAATGTAGTTACCTCTTGATTAATAGGAAATCTTGGTTTATTAAATCAGAGTTTTGGAAGGCAAAAGGGGGAAGAGCGGCGGCTAGTGAAGAGAAAGGTAAAAGGTAGAAAGAAGAGGGGTAAATCAGCTTATATAGCCAAAGAGGAAACCATTCGTATTCCATATTTTGTCTCATTCGATCCGCTGGGCGTAATGGGCCGCGGAGCGCCTAAGGAATCCCGTTGCGGTCCGAGTGTGGATTCTACCAGGAAACGGTCCTTGACGCATAGAGCGCTCCTCTCCTGACGTGTTGCACAGCCTCCCACGATCCGCGACGTAAAACGATGATCTGAGCTCCAACATGATTTGTGAATCGGAAAGATGGAGCTTTAGGCTTCCAGAAATACAAACTAAATACTATTTTCGACAATGAATTCTGAGACTTACTTGACGATTCAACAGTGATATCTCCGGGAGTTTAAAAGATGGAAATTACCCGATGAGCAAGGAAATAATTGGTAGTCTAACTCAATATTTATACCAGTCAAAGGATGCAACTTTTTGAAGCGATATGACTTTTCAAACAGACACAACCTCTGATTCCCATCGCTCCATGAAAAGATAAGTCCGCAATTTCGAAGCATGTTCCATCCTTGATAAAACATACTTCGAGGGGGCAAAATGTTGGCTAGCTTTTCGACCTAGCCACCAAAGTTCAAAAGCAAAGGAAATATGAGGCCCTAAGTGTCCAACCCCTCAAGCATTCGATCGTGGTCAATCGTTCTCCTCGGATCGTGACACATCCCCGGATCGCGGCGCCGATACTTGATCTGATCCGCCCCCTCCTCTCCTGCACGGTCCGATCCAAGTCCAGAAGACAAGGAGATGGCCAAGACCAAGTCCACCACGATCCGCAAACGTCGGATCCTGTGACACCTGTCCATAACTGTCATATTGACCAATTCTCCATCAAGCCACGAACTAGTCCGAGATTCTCGAGATGTGTGCCACGTATGACCGCGATCCGCCTGAAGAAATCACCTATAAATAGCCCAGAACTTGGCATTTTTCAGGATCCTTTTGGTAATTCTGAGTTCTGAATCCACCATTATTACACCTCCATTATTATTCAGAGTTGTCTCGAAATTATTGAGTGAATTCAACATTGTAAGAGTGAAATTGAGGGATAAATCATCGATTGTACTCTGATTTCAAGTATAATCATTGAAATAAAGTGGACGTAGGCTCGTTAACGCCGAACCACTATAAATCTTGTGTCTTTTCTGATTTTCTAGCATTATTCCTGATATTAATTTCTGCATAACTGAATAATTCGGGTGTTAGAGCCAATTTTGGATCTAACAAAATATGAATACGTCGAAGATGCTGATCGAGATGGAGCAATTGAAGACCATATATCTTCATGAAATATAAGACTTACTTACAATCTGTGGCTGAGCCCTAAAGATATATTGTGAATCAGTCGTGGTTGAAATCAGTGGATTGCAAGGACTACTCGCTACCGATCCATGGGGTGATTCCTATATTGGATGCAATAGGAAAGTACCTTCAGTTCAGCCTATTCCTGGATGACTTATATGGATGATGTGAATGGTGACCAGATGTTTCAAAAGTCGATTATAACCTCAAGCCTCACAACCAGGAAATGAAAAAAATCGGGTAGGCAGCATGGCTATGTGGGTCGCACCCACTAGGGTGTATTGTCACCATCTAGAGAATATTCATATTTGTTACTTCTTTCCATTTCTATATCTCCCGAGAAAACGGTAGTTGCGCAGCCGTGAGGTGACAATATATTCGATACGCTCAAGAGAAATGAGTGGTCGGTCATGTGTGGGCCGTGTTGCAAGACATTCTTGTTAAACCCAGTGTATTCGCCTCTAGAGATACACTATCGGCAGGTGGTCCCATACCTTGTCATAGTCAGAATCCAATCTCCAATAAGTGCCCGCGGTTTTGATTGTAAACTATATATGTGGAGCGTGAGATGCAAGCGTTCTGCTAGATTCTATTTACTTGTATTTAGACATTATCATAATATCAGAACAAGATATTGATTTCAACGTGTTTTGGGTTATAGTAAGGTGAAAACCATCTGTGTTTATGTGTGGGCTGGTCTTACTATTATCCTTTTATTTCAAAAAGGATTTTCAAAGTTAAACAAGTTGTTGTGCTATGAATTTATCACTGAATGTTTTCCAGACTGATCCGGGTGAATTTTGCTTTGCTTCAAATGTGCTCGGGTCAGACCGAGTATCTTTACAGGTTAGATTTCGCTGGAGCTTCAAAGAAGGAGTTGAAGCCGAAACGTATTCCATATATACTGGTACTAGTTTATTTCTGCTGTGGGTTGTATTGATCTGAATGTATACTCTGATGTGTAATCATATATATATATACAGTTCTTTTTGCATAAAGTATTATTGATTATTATATTTTGTCCATTCCGCTGTGAGATTCTGATCTTATTATTCTTCTATTCTACTATTTCTTTCTTTCTTTTCTCATCCTCTAACTTCTTCCTATTAGCTTTCTGGATTTTCGATACTGGAGTTTTGGACACGAGATGTATTAGTGTCTGGGTTCTAGCGTCGGAAATTTCGGGTCGCTACAAGTGAGATGTAATTGCTTCTTCTAAATCTCAGTCTGTGATGCAATCTGCTATGCTTTGTCATTCTGCTAAATCCCAATCTCGATCTAATGCTATTTCAATCTGTAAGTATTTGCTTCTACTAAATCTCAATTTCAATCTGATGCAACTGTTATTGTAGTATATGTTTTTACGTGTACTATGAAAATTCTGATGTGGTTGTTAAAGTGCAATTTCTGTGAATAATCCTGATGTGCATATAAGATTTACTGTGAAGTGAGTTTTGTTTGATCTTGTAACTTCGGAGAAGCAAGTGAAGTAGTTGTTCTGTTGATATTGTAATTACTATGATAAAAGTGATGGAGTTCCTATCAGATTTATCGATGTGAAGTTATTGTGAAGCTATGGAAGCTACTGTGATAGAATTCATTTTGAAATTATTGTGAAGCTACTGTTTAAACACAATTATTTTTAAAACAATTATTTTCAAACGTGCAAAAGGATAACAAATACATATGTACATATACAATCGAATCTTCAAATAGTCCTACGTAGGAAGCAAAATATACAAAAGGAAAAATTAAAATTAATGACAGTATTAAATTTCATTTCTAATAGCAATCCTTTTGCACGTTTCTCTCATCTGCAGCAAGATGAACTGATCACATGAGTATTGCTACTAGCTTCATTGATGTTAAATCATTTACCTCGCAATGTGTCAGCGACAAAGTTCCTGCTTGTGAATCTACTAGCCATACTCAGTTAGTACCTGTTCAAGACAAAAAATAAGTAGGTGAGTGAAGTAATAGTGGAGGATGACAATTCAGACGGCTCTGATTTTGTTGATCCATTCGACAACACTAAGCAATCAGTTAAACATGTGGCTTCCCAAATTCAAGAACATTCGAAGAAACCAGCTAAACTGAATGTTTCCCACCTCATATGAGACAATCCAAATATCATAACAGAAGTGCATCTTTAATATAAATTTTTAATGATCATATGCATGATTAATTAAATGAAGCAAAAAGTAAATGATTGAACAAAACAATTAATACAATTATCTTTGACATATATATTAACAAAAATTTCAATATAAAAAATATAATTAAAATGATAAAACTTTATCATCTTAGAATGCTAAAAATAAAATTTAGCAAAAACAACATAGATCAACAAATAAGAACTCAAAAAAAAAATAATAATATAAAAGAAAAGTTCTTTTATCTTTTTTTATTTTGTTTAAAACAAAAGTATAGTTTATACAATGAAGCTGTTGATATGTATTAGTTGTACAATACAACAAAATAGAAGAAAGATACATAGATTTATCTTTTCAGCGACATTTGCTATTTATACATTCATATTTCTCACTACTCGTATCATATACAACAGGTATCATGACACCCCTTTATAACTTTATGAAACAACAAGTGAAAATGGTAAATTAACAGAACAATTGTAATCATTTTTAGCTCTAAAAAATAGATGCATTTATATTTTTTATATCTAAAATAAAATAAGATATTTGATTTAACTTATCTTTTACTAAAAGATAGAAGCAACTATCTTTTTTAAATCTGAAATAAAATAAGATATTCTAATAAACATCTAAAAATTGTTAGTTACAAAATTGCAATTTTATAATCAAAAGTTAATTTTTATCATTAACATTGCATATTGCAACTAACAATTAACACATGACATATATATTCAACTATCTTTTTTAAATACGAAGTTCAGTTTTGAAAAGATAGAAGCAACTATCTTTTTTAAATCTGAATAACATATAGTCAGTGGTCATTTGTTCATCAAAAAAAACATAAATATAGTAAACTGTCTAAGCAACTTTTAATAGGAAAAAGATAAATGGTTTTATCTTTTTCTTAGAAAAACAGAATAAAGATAAATAGTATTATCTTTATCTCAGAAAATTATTCAATCAAACTCATTACTATTGGACAATTTATTTCATACGTTACTTGGAAAATAGACAGTTCAGTGTACTATTTCAATGGCATTTCTCAGTTTATACTAGTCATCCTTCCTTCCAACAAATTAAAACTACCCAAACAATGCTATCGCCTGGATATTTGTTTATCAACAAAGCACGTATTAGATAAACTGTCTAAACAAAAGAATAGCAGGTCATATTCCCATCATGCAATTTGTGTATATAATAAATAGTCCAAACAATGGCATAGCAGGTCATATGTTTACCATTTACTTGCATGTACACACACACACACACACACACACATATTTAAACTGTCAAAACTAATGCACAGCATGTTAGATGTTTACTAAACACACATATTTTGGATATATCAAACGGTCTAAGCACATGTCTATATAACAGATTATGTGCTTACTAAACTAACACCTTTTACATATGTAAGCATACCATCTAACCAAATTCATTACTACTATAATGTTCATTTCATAAATTCCATGGCAATTAAACACTTCAGGGCGCCATTTTTAACAGAAAAAAGATAATCTGTTCTATCTTTTTCTCGGGAAATTATATAATTTATAATTTAATAGAGAAAAGATAAATGATTTTATCTTTTTCCCAGAAAACCATTTAATTTTATGCTTTTTAACAGAAAATCCTATAAGGCCTATATATATACACAACCTTGAAAAAACATATTTCCCTTCTATTGGTTATGAAAACAAAACCAATACTTATATGTTTGTATGTATATATATATATATATATATATATATATATATATATATATAAACATTTCCAGGTTTATACGCACATATGTATTCATTTGGTTCATAATATTATTAAACACACATAATTCTTTTATTGTACGTGTTACTAATAAATTTTGTTATATTCAATAGCAGATTATTAATATATTGATGACTAGCAAATTTATATTGATTACTAGTAAAATATAAACTAGTTAATGCTAGTTCTTATGTCAGAGAATATGTTAATGTGTCCAATTGATAAACTAGTTAGTGTTGCTTCATTTACCTTGAAAGAAAAATACATTTATCTTTTTAAACTATTGAATGAAATATATGTACAACATTGAAATGATTGTGCAGTTACCTTTTTAAACTGATAAACTGTCTAATAAGGTAACACTAATAGCTTTTTTTACATGTTTAATGCACTAAAAATATATTTTTTAGATGTTTAACTTCAGTACTCGGTGAATACAAACAGTTGATGAACAACAACTTCAATCAACAATCATTAAATGAAAATCGCAAACTAAAGCAAATGATGAACAACAATATGTAATCGAACAAAACATATATACAAACTTTAAAAGATGAAAACGTAGATTCATACCTGTCAAGTCTTAGCGACTTTAGGGTTTTAGCTTGTTTGAGAATATCGACTTGTTTGAGAAGATCACTTTTTTTGAGAAGATCGACTTAGGGATTTTGGGTTTTAGGTAGTTATGAATCGGCTTAGATTTTAGGGATTTAGGGATCCACGAATCGGCTTAGGTCTTGTTTTTAAAGATCAGCTGTATTGAGAAATAGGAGACGATCGTCAAAAGAGAAGAAATCAGCCCAAAAAATTTTGTGGAGGATCGTCAAAAAAATAGGAAACGATCGTCAAAAAGAAGAAGATGGTAGAATTGGACGCGGCCGTGGAAATTTATATTGGAAAATAATTGTTTTGAACCTGTGTCCTAGAAACCGATTGTTTAACTAAAGGAAGCCCTTATTGTAAAATTCCCATAATAACAAAGAGTGCTTTTTGGACTTTGAGAGTTGGATTGTTGAAATTTCCGGAACGACGAGTAATGGTATGTTGAAGGAGTAAGTTTACGATTCTTGTTTTCGGGCGGAAAAAGCGATTTTTGAATTCCAAGTGAGCATCGCTTTCAAATATGTGATGAAAGGTTTCCAAATCCATTTCATCGATTTCTAATTCCGAAAAATCTGTGCATGTGCTCTTGCAATTCAAGATATTACCCAAAATTTCACAATCTAGAACAACTTGTGTGTCTTTTACGCTACTCCATTTTTGATTTTCATCTCCTTCGTAAAAGACACGATTAAGATTTGCATAGAACATTTTGACGAGTTTCGGGTAACATACATCATTGTTATCCCGAGCGCCAACCAAGCTTAAGACTTCATTATGATTGAAAAGAGAAGGAGGATCGTAAGATGGAAAATCTTCAAAGTTGGCCAAAGCTCCCGTATTGACTTTTGAATTTGCTACGTAGTCAACATTGGTGTTGATTGCTTCTCTATCATTGTAGAGATATCCTTTGATGGTTTTGGATATCTCATTGTTTGTGGGGTGTTAGAGGAAGCCATTAGAGAGTTTTTGAAGAGTATAGATATAAAAAGAGTCGCTTGAATTACGAATGAAAGGTAGAGAGAATAATATTGAATAGATATATAAATAGAGATGTTAGTATATATTTTATAATCAAATGATTTTTGAAATAAGGTTGTTATCGTCAAAACTCCATTCTCCAACAATATGATCTACTATGTGAATCGTATACAACAGAGATGATCACAGACACAGAATTAAACATAAACCCAGAAACAGATAAATATAAAATGCAGAAAAGGAATGAACGCGCCGAATTATATACTGGTTCGATTACTCCTACATCCAGCCTGCCGAACTATATACTGGTTCGATTACTCCTACATCCAGTCCCATGCAACGCTAGATTGTGCAAAGTTTTCTTATTATCAATATTCAAGTACAATCCCCTTGATTTCATGACTACAAGGTTAACACCGCTCCAAACACCCTTGATTTCACGGCTATAAGGTTAACACCGCTCCCTTTCCATGATTTCACGGCTACAAGTAACATAACCTTTCCCAAACACATCCCAAATGATTACAACAGCCCTATAATTCTTCAATAGCACTTTAATTCAGGGAGTAGTGGATAGAGAGTGAGAAAAGAAGAAGTTTTATATAATTAGAGTAGAAATCAGCAAAGTAGAAGTGTAGAAATCAAAAAAATATGAAATATTAATGGTGGGATGAAGAGGGGTAAAGATGGAGAAGAAGATACATCAAAAAATCGAAATCAGTCCCTATTTATGAGATTTGAAAGGTTGCAATGCTTCTAGAACGTTACAAATAGTGAAAAGACACTTCCTTTGAAAATTGAATTTCTGACAGTTGTATGTCGACATAGCTTCCTATATATGTTGACATATGTATGTTAAAAATGTTTTTAAAACTATTTTTCATGTGTTTAATCATATGTATTATTCTGGAAATTTTTGAATTAAAACTTAGTGATAATAATGTGTATTCTAAAGTGAAAAATCATATGAAAACATAGTAATATATTATATAAACATATTTATAAATTTATAAGGCTTAAAACTATATAACTATATAAACTTATATAAACTTAAAATTTAAATTTGGAATCATAAGTAGGATAAAAAACAATTTGAAATTAGAATTTAAATTTTGAAAATCAGAATTTTGAAATTTGAAAATCAAAATTTTGAAATTTTAAAATCAGAATTTGAAAATAGATTTTGAATTTGAACCTGGAGTGCTATTTGGGGTCTTACATATAAACTAGAATCTATTACTATATTTGTCTTGAACTCTTGGGAACTTGATAACTCATGAGTCTCGAATCTATCTTGAATTCTGAATCTCTTGGAACTTGTAACACCCCCACCTCCGCCAGGGTGTCTGTTGCAAGCACTCTGACTTTGGAGGGGCGTTTGAATCAGGTAAACATGCATAATGATATATCAAGGCAGAACAAGAACATATGTATATGCGTAAACAGAGTAAATAACATAGATAAAACAGCGGAAGATTTTAAACCATTTCAAAACAAGTCTGTTACATCACAATGTCTACTTTCCAAATAAACAAGTCTAGATAAAACAACATCAACTGAAAAACTGAAATACATAAATACTAATCCCCAAAAGAAGTGATAGCCATAGCTAGCTTCATGTCAAACCGTACATGAGCTAAATCCCACAAGCAAGCGGTCAGAAATCCAGCTAAGCTCCAATATTCCCTCCCTGAGAACCTGGGGGGGGGAAACGGAAGAAAAGAGGCGAAAGAAAACAGGTCAGTCAAAAAGACTGAGTAAGCCCTACTACAATCAATGTAAACTGATAAAGTTAACTGGCATGAGCAGCAGGGATGAACATAAGGATAACAATATACTAGCATGATGATTAACTAACAAGGTAGATAAAGGTGTCATCGCATAATCAGGATTAAGGTTTTGCACCACAGGTGTACTAGCAAACTAACATGACTTGAATAAACAAGTATTGATCCCTTGGCCCAAGCTTTGGCCCAATAACATGAAGTGACCCTAATACAAGGTCCAACCAAACGGTCTAGTCGATCGGCTCCCTAAGCCTAACTCGTCACGTGTTGGTGTCAATACGGCCCAAACATGATTGTAGTCAGACTGTGCAGGGTCTCCCGTCGGGTGTATCAAGCCCTAGGGTGGCAACCCCTGGACACCATAAACATGAGTGCACAGTCTCGATCTACTGGTACCCGTGCATGATTTCCCCGGCTTCGGACTATGTGCACGACCATGGTCCGCCCGGAACTACACCGGCGTACCCTCTGCCGTCGCTTTTGGTCACTTACCTCCAGTCAGTAATCGTGCCCCCTCCCTAGCCTAGTCCCTAGGGTCATGATGATACTAACTTGGGATTACTGCTGGAGTGGGCCCCCCCATTGCTAGGATTTTTCTAGTGGGTTAGGTACGGTTTAACCCTCTTGCTAATCATGGATTAACTTGGTTAAGTGTAACGATGAGTTCACGACTTAACCCCGATTAATCTACCGAGCCCAAATTGGTTAAGTACTAAGTGGACCATGACTTAACCCTAATCACGAGGCATTAATTAATTTAATGCGCCTTAACCTCTCACATTAGACCTTGTTGTGGTTACTAGTTAAGCCGGGCGGATCCGGGTAGCTTTACACCACAACTTGGTCTAACCTCGTGTCCAAGGTACAATATGACCAACTTCTCACATTGGGTCCTATTGTTTGTAGCAACTAGTTAAGCCGGTCGGTTCCGGGTAGGTTTACGCTACAAACTCAACCCAACCTCGAGTTGGCCACACTTATCTTTTCTAAGTGTCACGTCCATCATGTTTCCAAAACATGTTACAAGTTTTCAAGCAATTGGGTAGACCTAACTTAATAGGTAAATTCCCAATGGGTAGACCTAACTTAATAGGTAAATTCCCAAGCTTATGTTTTTATGTCTTTTAAGTTTACCCAACCCCAAACGCAATCCCATCGCTTACATATCGCAATAGCGCATAAAGGATAGAAAGAGGGAACTTGGCATAATCATGACATAAAGGTATTGAAGCCACAAGTTTAACATGGTGGCATATGAAATGTACATATGTTCATATACTTGCATATTACATTTTTAGGCCCCAAAAGCATGCATAAAACCAAACTTGGCATATTGATGATACATGGTGCTAAATGACATGTAGAAATGGCCATAAGTTCGCATTTAGCCTCACATGCAAGTTATCATAAGAGATATGATAACTTACATGTTGCCAAAATGCAACCTTTGGCATAAAGCTTGAAGCTTTATGTTCACATACTCAAGATAAGCTTGCATAACATGATAACATGAACAAAAGGATCAACCCAAACTTGCATAACACAACTTGCATAACATAACATGATGAACTTGCATTTCATATCATAGCATACTTGCATAACATGATAAACTTGCATATTATAACATAACAAACTTGCATAACATGATAAACTTGCAGTTCATAACATAGTAAACTCGCATATAAACTTGCATATCATACATTTAACTTTAGAGTTTAAGTATGAAAGTAGAATAGGGCTTACAATGATTATGAAGTCACAAAAATATGACAAAGCCCTTATGAAATCAATTAAACCCAAAAATGCAAGCCAAAATGATCAAAACCCTTCCTTTATGATGCAAATATAGAAACTTGACTTGAATGCAAGCTAATGATGATCATACAAGTTTGAAAACACTTGTATGCATGGAAAATCACTTAGAAATTGGTTTAGGAATTTTATGAAGAGAGTGGAGGCCATGAGAGGATTGATTTTGCCATAGTTTAGTTGTAGGATAGATTAATGATGATTTAGGGTTAGGTTAGGGCCTTATTTATAGATTAGGCAAGTGTTTTAGGCCATAGGATTAAACCCTAGTTGCAATTTTAGCCCTTAAAACCGAATCTGGCCCCCAAGCTCAACACAATCTCCAAATGGTGCACCAGGCTAAACAGCCCGGCTGGACCAAGTCGACAGCCAAGTCGACAGGGCTGTCGACTTGGGTCCAACCAAGTCGACTCCCAAGTCGACAGGGCTGTCGACTTGGGTGTTCTGGCGGGAATTCTCCCGCCTGGCCCAAACTGGCCCAAATTTTCAAATTCAAACTTGAATTTGAAATCTGTTTTGAACTTGAAATTTTCTGAAAACTTTGTTGGGCCTTAATCGGGTCATACGGACTCCGATTTTCGAAAACTCGGACTTTATTTCGCGTATTTTTCCGAGACGAACGCAATGGCATAGCCCGTTTCCCTTGATTCAGATTTATAAATTAAATTCTGCCTCGATTTACGTTATAACAGGTTATTGAAAATACGGGTTGTTACAGAACTCTAAAACTATACAGTCTTTAGTATTTAAGTCATGTATACAAATCCTGCATATATGTGTATATATATATTCTAGGTAGAGATGTTAGTATATAAATTATAATCAAATGATAATTGAAATAAGGTTGTTGTCATTAAAACTCCATTCTCCAACACATTCATGTCTTGATGAAAGACTACTTCTGTTATCATGTATTATTTTGATAAGTGCGTAAACATAAAGATCCATAATATGAAATAGAAAATTTTAGAAGTTGTAATAATTAGGGCTGTATATTGGACAGGACAGTCCGTTGTTCGGCTCGGTCCGAAGCTATAAGGTGTCTGATTCTTGTCCATCCGATTCTATTATAGGACAGAGCTTGGACACACTAATATTCGGTCCGATCTAAAATTTTCGATGTTTTTCTATTATCCAAGTCTATATCGGACAGGACAGTCCATTCTCCGGCTCGGTCTGAGGCTATATGATGTCTGGTACGTGTCCGTTCGAATTCTTATAGGACAGAGCTTGGAGACACCTCCATCCGGTCCGGTCCGACCCGTTTACACCCCTAGCAATAATGTATACTTAAAAAGTGTCGTGATAAAAGCACTCAGCAATCCACGAATTCATAAATAAGAAGAGCAACATTATTGGTTACTCTCAAGACCCATTGCTTTAGCATGCTGCTTAAATGTCTTAGGTGGTAACCCGTTAGTTAATGGACATGTTATATTAGCACGAGTATTGATGTGCTCGATTGATACTCTTTTCTCCCGAACTTCATCCTTGAAAGATAAGTATCAAACCTCCATGTGCTTTATACCCTCAGAATACTTATCATTCTTTGAAAAGAATACAGATGCAGTGTTATCACAATAAATTTTCAGTGGTTTAGTAATGGAATCCATGACTGTAAGCCCTGAAATGAAATTTCGCAACCATAATGCTTGAATCGTAGCCTCATAGCATGCTAGGAATTTGGCCTCCATAATGGATGATGCTATGATGGATTGTTTGGCACTTCTCCATGAGACAGCTTCACCAGCTAACATGAATACATAACCAAAAGTGCTCTTCCTAGTGTCCATGCATCCACCAAAATCTGAATCTGTGTATCCAGTTACTTCAAGGCGATCAACACCCCTAAATGTTAGCATAAGTTTCTTTGTTCCTTGTAAGTACCTCAACACTTTCTTTGCAGCTTTCCAATGATTAATGCCTGGATTGCTTTGGTAGCGACCTAGCATGCCAACTGCCAAACTGATGTTTAGTCTAGTGCAAACCTGTATATATCCCAAGCTCCCTACAAGAGATGCATAATGATAGTCTCTCATTCGATCATATTCAAACTCATTTTTAGGACATTGACTTAAGATGAATTTGTCCCCATTCTGAATTGGAGCAACATTTGGATCACATAACGCATGGCAAAATTCTCCTTAACTTTTGTGATATAAGTATTTTGAGATAGTCCTAAAATCCTACGTGATTGATCATGGAATATTTCTATCCCAATCACATAAGAAGAGTCTCCCGTATCTTTCATTTCAATGTTTTAAGAAAGAAAGTCCTTGGTTTCACGTAATAAGCCAAGGTCACTACTTGCTATCAAGATATCATCAACACATAGAACTAGAAATGCAAACTTACTCCCACTGATCTTCAAATATATTCACCAACCAACCATGTTTTCAATGAACCCAAAGGTGGTAATGGTATAATGAAACTTAAGGTATCATTGCCGAGAAGCTTTCTTTAGTCCATATATTGATCTTTTTAACAAATATACCATGTTTACCTTTCCATTTATAATTACGCCTCCTGGCTGAACCATATAGACTTCTTCTTCTAAAATCCCATTCAAAAATGTTGTTTTCACATCCATTTGATGTAACTCTAAGTCAAAATGATTTATTAAAGCCATGATAATTCGTAAGGAATAATTCTTTGAAACTAGAGAGAAGGTCTCTTTATAATCAATGCCCTCTTTTTGATGGAACCCTTTAGCTACAAATCTAGCTTTATGTCATCCGATTTACCAAGAGAGTCACGTTTTGTCTTATAGACCCATTTACAACCGACTTTCTTATGTCGTTATGGTAATTTGGACAACTCCCAAACTTTATTTTCAGCCATAGATTTAATCTCTTTAAACATGGCATCAATCCATTTCTCATGATCTTCACTTTTCATGGCTTGTGAATACGTAGCCGGATCTTTTTCGAATCCTATGGTAAATTCACATTCTTGCAAGTACAACATATAATCATCTGAAATAGCTGGTCTTCGTGGTCTAGTGGACCTCCTTAATGCTACGTCAGGTGTTGTATTCACATTTGGTTCAATGGCGACAGGCTCATGATGAAGTGCATGATCATTGACACCTGGTTCCATATTATTGGCCGGGCCAACGACATTAGGTAGAATAATGTCAGTTGAAATTCTAGGCAAAGGAATTGGTATAGGTGCCTAAATCTCTTTGATGACCACTTCTCTTACTGGATCACTCCCACTGAGTTCGCTATTCTCAAGGAATTTAGCATTAATGGTTTCTACAATTCTGGTGCTATGATTAGGACAGTAAAACTTATACTCCTTTGATCTTTCTGGATATCCAATAAAAACCAATTGATGGTTTTTGGGTCTAGTTTCTTCTCATGTGGAAATGTGTGCCTCTGCTGGACATCCCCAAACACGTAAATGCCTTAAATTGGGTTTCCATCCTTTCCACATCTCAAAAGGTGTTTTAGGGACAACTTTACATTGAGCCCGGTTCAAGATATTTACAGCACTCATAAGGGCATGCATCCACAATGATATGGGTAAGTTTGAATTACTCATCATACTCCTAACCATCTCTAAAAGTGTTCGATTATGTCTCTCAGCAACACCATTCATCGGCGAACCAGACATTATGTACCGAGGAACAATTCCTAATTTTTTAAGAAGTTTAGCAAAAGAGCCAGGGTGTTGTCCCGACTCATCATGCTTTCCATTATATTCACTACCTCTATCAGACCTAATGATTTTTATCTTTTTACCTAATTGTCTCTTAACCTCGGTTATGTAGGATTCTACAGCATTCACAGATTGAGATTTATCATGCAAAGGGTAAAGATAACAATAGCGTGAGTAATCATCGATGAAGGTAATGAAATATTTTTCTCTACCAAAAGATGGATAATCGAAAGGTTTGCGTATGTTTGAACGTATAATTTCATGTAGTTCAGTACTTCTTGTAGCTCCTTTCTTGGTATGTTTAGTTTGCTTACCCTTAACCTCAAAATTAATGAAATCAAGAATTGGATGAATTCATTCTTTCACTAATGAGTTAACTCTTTTTATGGATATATGACAAAGTCTTTTATGCCACAAGAATGAAGAACTCTTACTTGCCCTACTACGTTTCAAACCCATTTTAGGATGCAAGGTTACATTATGCGGTTCAGAAAATGAATTATCAAGAGTAATTTGATATAAACCATTAACAAAAATTCAGAACCCACTAATTCATTGTTTTAAACAACTTAGAATATCCATCACTATACATGAAGAAAAACCATCAAGATCAAGTTTAGACAATGAAATCAAATTACGAGAAACTGTAGGAACATAAAGAGTGTCCTCTAAATATAAATGAAAACCAATACTTAATGTTAAACGAATATTTCTAATGGTTTCTACTAGTGTTTTCTCCTATTTAACGGTAGGCTTCATTTGGACTTATGTTCCGGGTTGTAAGGTATCCATGCATTAAGTTTGAAACATGAACATTAGATCTAGAGTCAATCCACCAAGTATTAGAAGGTGCTTCTACAGAATTTGATTTGAAACATACAAAATCCAAAGGCTTACCCTTCTTTTCGAACCATTCTCTGCGCTTTACGCAATCCTTCTTAATGTGTCCACTCTTTCTGCAAAAGTGGCACTTATCATTCTTTTTAATCTTCTTTGATGTAGGTTGACTGGAGTGGCTGGAAGAACTATTCTGATTGGTGGAACGCTTCTTACTGTCCTTCCAAATTTTCTTTCCGTGTTTGTTCTTCCCATTCCCATTCTCATGCAATTTGCATTAGGAACACGGTTGTTTTGATGCTTAATTCTAGCTCTTCCTGAACCAGCTTATTGGTCAATTGATTCACATTCCATGTTTTCGTAATTGTGTTACAATGAATCTGGAAAGGTCCATACTGTGGAGGCAAGGAGTTGAGAATAATGGACTAGGAATGAATCCTCTAATTTCATGCCAAATTTACCCAATTTTGCAGCCAAGTTAGTCATATCAAGTACATGTTGTTGCGTGATCTTGGTACCATCATAGCAGGCAGTAGTTAGTTCAGCCATGAGTTTCCCAGCAACAGCTTTGTTGTCAGGCTTAAAGTATTAAGTGATTATCTTTAAGTATTCCTTAGTAGTTAAGGTTTTATTTTCAGGAATCGAAGAATTAATGTTGGATGCAGTGGTTAGATGTTGGAACTTTAGACATAGTTTATTGGCTTTAAACGCAGCCGTATGATCAGCTAGTTTATCCATAGTCAAACCCAAGTCT
The DNA here is from genome assembly GCA_030737875.1 of Allium sativum. Lineage (NCBI taxonomy): Eukaryota > Viridiplantae > Streptophyta > Magnoliopsida > Asparagales > Amaryllidaceae > Allium > Allium sativum. Next base: position 348,748,087 of record CM060922.1, on the reverse strand, counting down.
ATCTCTAGTACACCCAAGTAGAACACAACATGTTCTTTCCACTCATTATAATTATTTCCATTTAGATCAGGAACAGAGTTGACAAAGGAATTAAGTTGGGTAGTTTGAGGAACAACAATATTGGAACGATCTCACAACAATTAAATTTTGGAATATATATATATATATATAACATCCATGACTAAGATTTGAACGTAAATAAGTGACTTATAGCTTATAATTAAACTAGTGTGGTATCTGTGGATATCTTATACATGCTCAATCACATAACTAAGTCATCTACTTGATGGCTATTTTTACTTATGATGCATAGTCTACCTGCGGGTAAAACATTATGCTAAGAATTTAACCAACAACAAGATTAATTGGTCTAACATTCAAGACATATTTTGAATCTGCTGTAGTAGATTACAAACAATAATATGAACGTCATACGATAATGGAATACAATATACATGTATTGAATTATTATCACTAAGGTGATAATCAAAACAATATAATATGAATATTGTATTGCTGAATGTATTGATCTTGAGAAAATAAAATGTACATTTATTGAATTGTCATCACCGTTGTGATAATCAAAATAATATAATATGAATTTTAACTTCATTAGGTTATACATGTTACCAAAAAAATCACGAAATTTCAAAGTGAAAAATTATAACTATAGCCCCATATATTTTAATCATAGCTATTACAAATTTTGCTTTAAATGTGTGGTTATAATCATGACATTCCCTAAATAAGTAGAATAACGGACTTCATAAATAATTACATAAAGAAAGTCACATTTGAATGCTAAAATTAAGTGTCACATAAACTTATCTCTAAACGACATAGAAACTATCATACCAAATAGCACATATCAACTATTGTTTCTATTTATTTTATGCTAAGCTACGCATAAAAAGGAAACGTATTTTAAATGAGTAAAGTCGCAGATATTTTTATGAAAATAAAATGCATCAAATAATAAAATATATGCCTTTCCATTTACTGAGTACCAACTTGCTCCACCATTAATTTAGTATAATCGAAACAGTTAATGCATTTATGACAATTAACTAGTTAATTGATTTATTATCGTAACAACCGCATTTAATGCAATTGTTATAGAAATACATGCAATTGACCGTTATATGGATCAAATATTAATGTAAATTAGTGTCATCAACATTTATTTCAATGATAAGAAGATACACAAATACTTTAAAGGAGTAAGTTTAATTCTATTCAACCAAAATTTCGCAAAAACATCATAGGAAATTTCAATTATCATGAGTCATCATTACGGTTATTGCGGAAAAATAGTAAAAAATCATAGTAGAGCGATGATTGCTCGGAGATCTTGTTGTTTTCAATCAACTATGAAAGTTTCATTCAATTCTGACACAAAAGACATATTTTGGCCTATTAGTGATTAAAAAAAATGAATATAGATCCAAAATAATTATTGCATCATAATCATAATAAATCGTTAAACCAGTTAAGAAATAATAATAACAATAGTAATAATAATAATAATAATAATATGTAAATTGAATAAACATAATCAATACATGACACTATACAAGAATCAAGCTGATTAACTGAGAACAAACATAATACCAGCATGATTCTACCATGAATTTGAACTAAGAATATGATCTTCAACATTGCTCTTATACCACATGTAAGCATAATATCAAGCAAATTGATTTTCAATCATTATTGTATATTTGTTTAAGATCATGACCATACTCTTAGTTACAAACAACACATAAATCATACCTATAGACACTGATTGAGAAGAAGATAATGAGATGTAGATCTAGAAATTGCGTTCTTTCTCTTAGCTGTACTATTATTTGTGATGTATTTTCGATAATCCTAATGATGAGTATTGGGTTATATTTATAGGCAGAGAAAGGGGTCAAATTCCGTTATGGATATAATCTAACCGTTCATCAAGGTTGACCGTTAATAGAGAATTTCCATATTTAAAGGAATATACCTTCTATTTCAGCCTTATCCTATCAACTCAACAGACTCCATAAATAACCACATAATGACACTTATATTAAATTAATAATTCCATATTCGTTATATGGACCACATAATGAGATGTATAAAATTCTTATAATGAGATCCATAAGTGGATATGTGTTTACATTGTCAATTGAAGAAGTTCCATGGAAATCTATTTTATAATACTTGCCTTTACGGAATTAGGCACACTCAACTATGCTGAAATGTGATATAGAAGCATTTTGTTTATTTTTATATTTTACTTTGAACCTCCATACCTTTTTATAATATGATTGGATTTTCTATAGAAATGTTTGGTTATCGAAAGATAAAATTCTATCTGTTTTTATGTGCATCGTGGTCTTAAGATACCTTTTATTCGAAAATAATTTCCTGTACATATAAAAGATTCTCGTTGCTTGAGTTTATCGTGACAGTATTACATACTGACCTGAGACTTATTTTCCTGTAACGCTCGATTTACACCAAGAATTTTAAAGGTTGACTTAGTACCTTTAGAATCCAAGAGAGGAGGTAGTGACTAAGACGCAATTTCATATTTTGATTATCTTCCTTTGTAGTTGTATGTAACGATAAGTAATTTCGCTCGATCCGAATTGATCGCTAAACGGACCAAGACCGATCGAAACGACTGATTGTTTTGAGAACATGACAAATCGGAACGCAAACAGAAGAACATTTCATTGCTTATTACAAAAATTTCCATCAGAATACAAGAATATACAGAGTATAAATAAATATTACACAACAGAAAAATATCAGAGATTACAATACATTACATAGCAGCGGAAAAATAATACAAAACACAACTGAAAGAGATATACGGATACAGAGCTTTCCGGATATCATTCCAGCTGTAAACCAGGTTCCTGTGAATATAAATCTGCAAAACCAAAACTACTAGCTGCCCGTGTGGAAAATAGAGGCACCCAGAGTTTAGGTTAAAACAATAAACTCCAGGTCAGTCATGTGACTAGTGTGAGAACTAAAACAGTTATTAATCTTTATTTCAAATTTAGGTAAATCAAGGGACCACGCCGTATAACACGGAACGGGTTTCCTCCCAAGAATACCAGTGCATAAAACAACAGCGCAATGCTAAATAAAGAACAATGAAGCTATTATAAGACCCAGGTCCCATCACACAATGCAACACAAGCCGGAGGATAGGGTTTTACCTTATAATAGCCAAAGAATGCTTGATACGCTAAATTTCATGTTTTATTATTACTATAAGTGTATAGTGTCAAAACAATTTCAATCATAAATATCAATCATAGACGGCATGGGTACCATATATCATGTCGCCATACTAGTTCTACAATTAAAATCGCAAAGTCACGTATTGGAAGTTGGATTTCCATCTGTGAAACAAGGCAAGGGATCGTCCTTACCGAATTCGAGACGCTCTAGCCCGCCCCTCAGGAACAGAACGCATCGTCCCTTGGATCATCAGGGCCGGTCCACCGATGTGGATTAAAATGCCTGAACACTGCGTTTCCCCACCCTATGGGGGTGTCAATGAGTCCAATGACTCCATCGGTCCCGGATCGACCGATATATCCAAGGCGCATCGCAATCCAACAACAACATAAGTCAAACTCGTCAGGGCGTGTAAAACCACTGACGCCACTTCTAGCTAGAAGGAAACGCATGCCCTCCCTGATGTCCTCTCCCGTTTCTGGTTCACAACCGGGGTGTGAGGCTCGTGAATTAACGCTACACAAAGCTATGCCACACAGGCGGTGCTTTGATCATCAACCACAAGACTCTGCTTTTCAACAGAAGCCTTGATCATTTGCATCATAGCATGCCACAAAGGCAAACCACTCCATGCAACCGATATCCATCAATCACACAGAATGATATCCAATGTCAGACGCACAGTCCATCCTGAGTCTGAACGAAACCAGAGGCACCTTGTACCTCGCATATCCATCGATCTCCAAGTACGTCTGGGCGATCACCAACTCATTCCCTCCTCTTGGGTGTACGACCCAATCAAGATCACCGGGACTCATCCAAACGATGTGAAGACCTCCGGTCTTCAACCACCGTCTTCATCTTCGACTTATCGTCGTATCAGTTATTCAAAATGGGTATATACCCGGCCTTTCCGAATAACTCGCATATATAATAAACAATTGTTACACAAACACAACATACGCCTCATTCCAATTCAGAATATTCTTTTATTTAAATATTCACATTATTAGGGAAAGGTTCCCATTAAATTTATCAAAGATAAATTCCTTAAAATTTATTCTTTAATCTTCCTTTGAATAGCATTTCAAACCATATTATGGTTTTCCAAACTAGTCGGGATTAGCGATCCTTACCGAAGTAATCATTTGTTTTAAATTTCCCAATCCCAACCTATTTATCCCATGAAGTAAAACTGGTAATACTTCAAATCTAACACCACGGTGTTATCTGTAAATTAAATTACCATTTCACGTTCAAATCTAATTAAAGATTTAACTATCGCCTGGAGCAAAACTGGTGATACTCCATTCTCGATCATTTCAATCTAATTAAAGATTCATTAAAACTCCACTTGGTTTTAATCTTCCCAAAAATCAATATTAATGATTGTTTAACTTATGAAATCATGTCCTGTCTTTAACTGGGTTAAAGAACTAATGTCATTTAAAACAGGGTTCACGATAAACCCAAAATCACATTCCATTTACAATGGAATCTTCATGGAAAACAAATCGATATATATAATCGATATAAACTTCCATATCCGACTAATAATATAAATGGAATAACGGCAAAGCCTTTTAAATTCCAGATATATTAGTTGTCTTCCTCCACAGAAATTCACTTCGATTATTACCAAATCGAATTCCATTCTATTCCAATTTATTTTATTAAATTGGAAACTTTACTTTGGAAAATATCCTTTAAATCTTAACAAAAGATTTATAAATTCCAAATCACATTTCACTGTAAATCGGGTTAAAGAACGAATGTTGTCAAAACACAGTTCACGATAAACCCAATTCACATTTCATTAATTATCGGGTTAAAGAACAAGTGTTATTTAAAACACCGTTCACGATAAACCCAAAAATCAATTCAAATTCAATTCCAATTAAATACCATTTAATTGGTATACTTCATTAGATCTAAATAAAAAGATTTAATCTTTTTCTCAACCGGGTTTCAGAACAGTGTTAATGAAGACACCATTCACGACAAAACCAAATCCCATTTGATATTAAATAAAAGGCTCTGAATAGAAAATATATCAGCTTATATTCAATATCAAATTTTACGACCAACTAATATCGTATTGGAAATAACGATATAAATATATCTTTCAAATTTCCATAACAATATCTGTATAATCACGAAATCCAATATCGAAATATTCTAAAGACAATTTCGATTCAAATCCATTCCAATTCAATTATTGGAAATTCTGGTTACTTTTAAAACCCTTTCAAATCCAATTTATTTATTTCAAAAATAAATGGATTATAATTCTAGTTCAAAACTAGTTCATTTCGATAAAAAACTATTTTTATCTTTTCAAATATGGAATTTTTCATCCCAATTCTTTCCAAATCATTTCTTATGATTTTACACAAATTATTGCTATTTTTAATAATTTTATCAAGGCCCGTACAGTCGATTTCCATCAACGGCCATCGAACTGCACTTATAGCGACCTTTTCCAAATTTGATTTGGACATAATTCCAAATCCAACCGTTAGATTTTAAATCTCTAAAATTTGTTAGAAAGCTCTTTTCGATACGAACACAACGGTTCCGGATTTAGGAGAATCCGACGGTCGGATCTCCCGTAATATCCATTTGAAGTCAATGGTCGAAATTCGAGAACTGCCACAGCGCGGCGCGTTCTATTCAGGCCATTATATATATAATATATATATTATATATATTTCGATGATTTCCTTTTAAAACGTATTTTATAAATCGTTTTAAATTCGTTTTCAAAACGATTTCAACTTCATATTCAATTTCAAATAAAAATTGAATATTCCATATCATCGATATATAAATGATAGTATTTTCACAATATTATATTTTGAAATCAATTCCTTTTCGATATTCATTATAAAAACGAATATAATCGATATAAATATCGTTCGCGTCAAAATGGCGCATATCCAATCAACACGGCTTTATATATTTCAATAACTTCGTTATTCTATTCAACAAATGAATATTTTCTTCAACACATGAATTTTCTTTTATTCAACACATGAATATATATTTTATTCAACACATGAATTTTCTTCTATTCAACACATGAATATATATTTTATTCAACACATGAATATATATTTTATTCAACACATGAATTTTATTCTATTCAACACATGAATATATATTTTATTTTCCAACTTGGAATGAGGCCCAATCAATTAACATATAATGTTAATTATATGGATTCCCTACAACACATGTATATAATAGTAATGATAAATAATCAACCGTCATCCAAAGTGCACCACACAACTGCATAAGCATTAAATATAAATAATTAACGCTTACACAGTCTGTCAACCCATCGATTGACATACGACTAAACAATCGGGATTAGTGTACGTCAAATATCATCCCAATACCCGTGTGGGGTTTCAGTCAACAAACACAGATTTTTATTTGTGTAGTTGGGCGATGTGTAAAATTTATCGTCCCAATCAATATCCTTCAAATGGGTGTACATAAACAAATCGTCCGATTTGTTTATTCGTATTAATTTTATATATACATTAAAAATTATATTTTTAACTATAAAATATTTTATTCATTCCATCTCACATCACACAATCAATTTTTCACAACACATCAATCAAACAACCAAGTCATCCATAGTCTGTGGACGACGGGTGTCGGGTGCTACTAAGCACCGTCTGCATCCTAGTATATATTTCAAACTAGAAATTAAAATGAAAGTGAGGAGTTCTCACCTTTCGGTTCCACTCCGCCATTCTATATTGGACGATGGTTTGGATTTACCTGACTTTCCAACGCCATCTTTCCACGCTGTTCATAAATAAAAATCACATTTTTTCGCTCCATTCTAATAAATAAAAATCATATTTTTTTTATTTCTACTTCATATATTTATAACGCCTCTTTCTATATAAAAATTATATTTCTATTTTCTACTTCTTATATAAAGATCGAATTTTTATTTTCGCTACTTCAAAATGAAAATCTAATTTTTCTACAATGAAAAATCTAATTTTTCTTCTATTAAAAATCAAATCTTTATACTTTAACCATAAGTGTAAAAATCGAATTTTTATCGTTACTTTACATATGTAAAAATCACATTTTTATCGTTACTATACATATATAAAATCACGTCTTTCTAGTTTTTAAAAATCTGATCTTTTTACTTTTAAAAATATAATCTTTTCGCTATAAAAATCAATTTTTTTTTGATTTAGAAATCTCAACTTTTTATATTCAAAAATCTGATCTTTTCCTATTCAAAAATCTGATCTTTATCATTTTAAAAATCAAAGCTTTTTATCCTATGTAAATAAATAAAAATCATATTTTTCTTCCTTTACAAAAATCAAATCTTTCTACTTATAAAAATTCTATTTTTCTACTTATAAACATTCTATCTTTATTCCTATAAAAATTCTATTTTTATTAACATATGAATCATATAAATAAATAAAGAAACAAAGCTATATATATAAAAAAAAGAAAATAAAAAAGACACTTACAGTTTTTATCGAGAGGGAGGGTGAGTTCACGTGGGTCTTGGGTGGGTAGGTGCACAGTCGATCTGGTGTGGTGCGGGGGGGGGGGGGGCGTCCTGTTTTAGGTGGAGGAGCGACGACGGTGTTGGTCTGGGCGTTGGGGGTGTTGAGCGGGGCGAGAGGAGGGGCTGACGGCGAGAATGAGGGGGATCGGCGGAAGAGGGGGAGGGGGATGCAGTGGCTCCAGCGAGAGGTAGGCGGCGTTGGGTTTGGGTGACGAGCGGCAGTCGTTTTTTTTTCTTTCCTTTTTTTGTTTTCTATTTGGTTTGAACGATGAAGAAAAGAGGGGGGGGGGAGGAGAGATAGGGTTGACTTTTTATATATATAATAATTTATATTATTATTTTGAATTCCAAAAAGTAACTTTCTAATTTGAACCCCAAATCGAACCCACCGATTGTCGTCCCTAGCTAATTACCCCCATCCTGAACACAGTGGGATATGTATCGTAAGCCAATTTGCTTGTTATGATTAGTTTCCGTTCAAAATCAAAATATAAATCTATACATTGAATTTGAACGCACATTTCAATTTACCGGGGCCACATACGGACTCTAAAAATTCCCGAAAAATATTTTCTAGCTTCGTATTGACGATACGGTCCTAACAAAACTAATTTCGTCAAATTTGAAGACCGTTTGAAAAATGGCCATTTTCTGGTCGATCCAAATTGACAAAACACGTTTTCGTGTGCCACGCTCACATATTGATTCAGAAAATTATGAATTTTGGAATCTAGCAATAATTTGACATCCCGAATCCAACAAAAGTGGTTTCGTCGAAAACCGAGGTCGTTTGCAAAATTTCCATTTTTAAGGGCCAGAATTCTATAGCGACTATTCTGAATTTTCAACTGGACGTAACTTTTGATTCCCGCTATAAAATTTCAATTTTTCGGATTCGTTGGAAAGATATTCTCAATTAGATTCAAATATTTTTGGTTTCGCTAAAATACGGTTTATTTTGAATCCTGTACATTCATTTGAAATTTGAAATCGAATTTTCGAACTTCCACGCCATTTTCAATTCCTTTTATAATTAAAATAAATTATTTATATTCTAACGACGATTCGAATAAATATATACGTATTCAAAATAAATTTCTCGTCGTTATTATTTAAAATAATTCATTTTAAATATTCAAAATTCATCAAAATTGCCAAAATAAAAAATTTAAATTGGCTCAGATTTCCAGGTTATTACAATCTCCCCCACTTAAAACTTTTCGTCCCCGAAAAGGAACGAAGCTGAAAGTTGTTTAACTAATCAACTCAACTTTCACTATTTTCATTACGGCTTAAGTTCTTCAACTTTTCAGTTTCTAAGACTTTTCAAATTTTTCAAAAATTTGGCTAACACCCTAAATTTTCGAAAAATTTCGCCATAACCTCCCCTGCACCGGGAGCTTCGGGATATTTCAAATAGCCTCCCATGGCCCTCACCAATCCAAAAGAAAAAGATAAAGCCAAGCGGCTAGCCAATCGGCTCATAAAATCATCAAAAACCCAAGAAATACAATAAACATGTACCTATTTGTCAGGCAAACAATTTTATTCCTCTTCTCTAGCCTCCTTTCTATGACCTGTTCAATGTAAGTACATGTATATGCATGCAAATGCGACTAATTTTCAATACAACTCACTATTTGGTTCAATTTGGCTAAAGGTTCAACATTTAATTAATCGAACAATAATCAAACCACACAATCAGCAATCCATTTGTTGAATAACGTTTCAATCATATAACTTTAATACATAGCCAAAAATCATATTTTTGATGCCAAATCACAACAATAAACCCTATCTAATTTTGGTTCTCACACCAGTCAATATGAAATATATAGACATCTCACCTTCGAAACTCAAACATGAATACTGATGATGCGATCGCAATAGCGATCATCAGAACTATCTTCGGGCGACTAGAGTGTGATTCTATATCTATCCAGTATATTAAGACTCCGTATACACATGGATTAGACGTATACGCAAAATCTTTATATACTTGATTGTCCAAATCAATTTAAAATAAATATTCAAATACGTATAATACGATTTAAATTTCAAAACCAAATTTGTTTTCAATTTTATTTTAAAAACATCACCGTTCACACTCGTTCAGGATACTACTGATCCTATCTCTAACGAGTCATTCTCATTGGATATTACTAATCCAATCTCTGATGAATTCTTTCGTATGGTTCTAACGTGTCTTGTTCTCGAGCTCTGTAAACCAAAGCTCTGATACCAAATGTAACGATAAGGAATTTCGCTCGATCCGAATCGATCGCTAAACCGACCAAGACCGATCGAAACCCCTGATTGTTTTGAGAACACGACAAATCGGAACGCAAACAGAAGAACTTTTCATTGCTTATTACAACAATTTCCATCAGAATACAAGAATATACAGAGTATAAATAAATATTACACAACAGAAAAATATCAGAGATTACAATACATTACATAGCAGCGGAAAAATAATACAAAACACAACTGAAAGAGATATACGGATACAGAGCTTTCCGGATATCATTCCAGCTGTAAACCAGGTTTCTGTGAATATAAATTTGCAAAACCAAAACTACTAGCTGCCCGTGCTGAAAATAGAGGCACCCAGAGTTTAGGTTAAAACAATAAACTCCAGGTCAGTCATGTGACTGGTGTGAGAACTAAAACAGCTATTAATCTTTATTTTTAAAGTTAGGAAAATCAAGGGACCACGCCGTATAACACGGAACGGGTTTCCTCCCAAGAATACCAGTGCAAAAAACAATAGCGCAATGCTAAATAAAGAACAATGAAGCTATTATAAGACCCAGGTCCCATCACACAATGCAACACAAGCCGGAGGATAGGGTTTTACCTTATAATAGCCAAAGAATGCTTGATACGCTAAATTTCATGTTTTATTATTACTATAAGTGTATAGTGTCAAAACAATTTCAATCATAAATATCAATCATAGACGGCATGGGTACCATATATCATGTCGCCATACTAGTTCTACAATTAAAATCGCAAAGTCACGTATTGGAATTGGATTTCCATCTGTGAACCAAGGCAAGGGATCGTCCTTACCGAATTCGAGACGCTCTAGCCCGCCCCTCAGGAACAGAACGCATCGTCCCTTGGATCGACAGGGCTGGTCCACCGATGTGGATTAAAATGCCTGAACACTGCGTTTCCCCACCCTATGGGGGTGTCAATGAGTCCAATGACTCCATCGGTCCCGGATCGACCGATATATCCGAGGCGCCTCGCAATCCAACAACCACATAAGTCAAACTCGTCAGGGCGTGTAAAACCACTGACGCCACTTCTAGCTAGAAGGAAACGCAAGCCCTCCCTGTTGTCCTCTCCCGTTTCTGGTTCACAACCGTGGTGTGAGGCTCGCGAATTAACGCTACACAAAGCTGTGCCACACAGGCGGTGCTTTGATCATCAACCACAAGACTCTGCTTTTCAACAGAAGCCTTGATCATTTGCATCTTAGCATGCCACACAGGCAAACCACTCCATGCAACCAATATCCATCAATCACACAGAATGATATCCATTGTCAGACACACAATCCATTTACAAGTCCGTTCTGGGTCTGAACGAAACTGGAGGCACCTGGTACCTCACATATCCATTAATCTCCAAGTACGTCTGGACAATCACCAACTCATTCCCTCCTCTTGGGTGTACGGCCCAATCAAGATCATCGGGAATCATACAAACGATGTGAAGACCTCCGATCTTTAACCACCGTCTTCAACTTTGACTTATCGTCGTATCAATTATTCAGAATGAGTATATACCTGGCCTTTCTGAATAACTCGCGTATATAATAAACAAGTGTTACACAAACACAACATACGCCTCATTCCAATTCAGAATATTCTTTTATTTAAATATTCACATTATTAGGGAAAGGTTCCCGTTAATTTTATCAAAGATAAATTCCTTAAAATTTATTCTTTAATCTTCCTTTGAATATCATTTCAAACCATATTATGGTTTTCCAAACTAGTCGGGATTAGCGATCCTTACCGAAGTAATCATTTGTTTTAAATTTCCTAATCCCAAACTATTTATCCTATGAAGGAAAACTGGTAATACTTCATATCTAACACCACGGTGTTATCGGTAAATTAAATTACCATTTCACGTTCTAATCTAATTAAAGATTTAACTATCGCTGGGAGCAAAACTGGTGATACTCCATTCTCGATCATTTCAAACTAATTAAAGATTCATTAAAACTCCACTTGGTTTTAATCTTCTCAAAAATCAATATTAATGACTGTTTAACGTATGAAATCATATCCTGTCTTTAACTGGGTTAAAGAACCAATGTCATTTAAAACAGGGTTCACGATAAACCCAAAATCACATTCCATTTACAATGGAATCTTCATGGAAAACAAATCGATATATATATATATAATCGATATAAACTTCCATATCCGACTAATAATATAAATGGAATAACGGCAAAGCCTTTTAAATTCCAGATATATTAGTTGTCTTCCTCCACAGAAATTCACTTCTATTATTACCAAATCGAATTCCATTCTATTCCAATTTATTTTATTAAATTGGAAACTTTACTTTGGAAAATCTCCTTTAAATCTTAACAAAAGATTTATAAATTCCAAATCACATTTCACTGTAAATCGGCTTAAAGAACGAATGTCGTTAAAACACAGTTCACGATAAACCCAATTCACATTCCATTAATTATCGGGTTAAAGAACAAGTGTTATTTAAAACACCGTTCACGATAAACCCAAAAATCAATTCAAATTCAATTCCAATTAAATACCATTTAATTGGTATACTTCATTAAATCTAAATAAAAAGATTTAATCTTTTTCTCAACCGGGTTTAAGAACAGTATTAATGAAGACACCATTCACGACAAACCCAAATCCCATTTGATATTAAATACAAGGCTCTGAATAGAAAATATATCGGCTTATATTCAATATCAAATTCTACGACCAACAAATATCGTATTGGAAATAACGATATAAATATATCTTTCAAATTTCCATAACAATATCTGTATAATCACGAAATCCAATATCGAAATATTCCAAAGACAATTTCAATTCAAATCCGTTCAAATTCAATTATTGGAAATTCTGGTTACTTTTAAAACCCTTTCAAATCCAATTTATTTATTTCAAAAATAAATGGATTATAATTCTAGTTCAAAACTAGTTCATTTCGATAAAAATCTATTTTTATCTTTTCAAATATGGAATTTTTCATCCCAATTCTTTCCAAATCATTTCTTATGATTTTACATAAATTATTGCTATTTTTAATAATTTTATCAAGCCCCGTACAGTCGATTTCCATCAACGGCCATCGAACTGCACTTATAGCGACCTTTTCCAAATTTGATTTGGACATAATTCCAAATCCAGCTGTTAGATTTCAAATCTCTAATATTTGTTAGAAAGCTCTTTTCGATACGAACACAACGGTTCTGGTTTTAGGAGAATCCGACGGTCGGATCTCTCGTAATATCCATTCGAAGTCAATGGTCGAAATTCGCGAACTACCGCAGCGTGGCGCGTTCTATTTAGGCCATTATATATATAATATATATATATATATTATATTTCGTCGATTTCCTTTTAAAACGTATTTTATAAATCGTTTTAAATTCGTTTTCAAAATGATTTCAACTTCATATTCAATTTCAAATCAAAATTGAATATTCCATATCATCGATATATAAATGATAGTATTTTCAAAATATTATATTTTGAAATCAATTCCTTTTCGATATTCATTATAAAAACGAATATAATCGATATAATTATCGTTCGCGTCACAATGGCGCATATCTAATCAACACGGCTTTATATATTTCAATAACTTCGTTATTCTATTCAACAAATGAATATTTTCTTCAACACATGAATTTTCTTTTATTCAACACATGAATATATATTTTATTCAACACATGAATTTTCTTCTATTCAACACCTGAATATATATTTTATTCAACACATGAATATATATTTTATTCAACACATGAATTTTCTTCTATTCAACACATGAATATATATTTTATTTTCCAACTTGGAATGAGGCCCAATCAATTACCATATAATGTTAATTATATGGATTTCTTACAACACATGTATATAATAGCAATGATAAATAATCAACCATCATCCAAAGTGCACCACACAACTGCCTAAGCATTAAATATAAATAATTAACGCTTACACAGTCTGTCAACCCATCGATTGACATACAACTAAACAATCGGGATTAGTGTACGTCAAATATCATCCCAATTCCCGTGTGGGGTTTCAGTCAACAAACACAGATTTTTATTTGTGCAGTTGGGCGATGTGTAAAATTTATCGTCCCAATCAATATCCTTCAAATGGGTCTACATAAACAAATCGTCTGATTTGTTTATTCATATTTATTTTATATACACGTTAAAAATTATATTTTTTAACTATGAAATATTTTATTCATTCCATCTCACATCACATAATCAATTTTTCACAACACATCAATCAAACAACCAAGTCATCCATGGTCTATGGACGACGGGTGTCAGGTGCTACTAGGCACCGTCTGCATCCTAGTATATATTTCAAAACAGAAATTAAAATAAAAGTGAGGAGTTCTCACCTTTGGGTTCCACTCCGCCATTCTATATTGGACGATGGTTTGGATTTACTTGACTTTCCAACGCCATCTTTCCTCGCTGTTCATAAATAAAAATCACATTTTTATCGCTCCATTCTAATAAATAAAAATCATATTTTTTTTTCTACTTCATATATTTATAACGCCTCTTTCTATATAAAAATTATATTTCTATTTTCTACTTCTTATATAAAGATCGAATTTTTATTTTCGCTACTTCAAAATGAAAATCTAATTTGTCTACAATGAAAAATATAATTTTTCTTCTATTAAAAATCAAATCTTTATACTTTAACCATACATGTAAAAATCGAATTTTTATCGTTACTCTACATATGTAAAAATCACATTTTTATCGTTACTATACATATATAAAATCACGTCTTTCTAGTTTTTAAAAATCTGATCTTTTTACTTTTAAAAATATAATCCTTTCTCTATAAAAATCAACTCTTTTTCGATATAGAAATCTCAAGTTTTTCTATTCAAAAATCTGATCTTTATCATTTTAAAAATCAAAGCTTTTTATCCTATGTAAATAAATAAAAATCATATTTTTCTTCCTTTACAAAAATCAAATCTCTTCTCATATAAAAATTAAATCTTTGTACTTAAAAAAATTCTATTTTTCTACTTTTAAAAATTCTATCTTTATTCCTATAAAAATTCTATTTTTATTAACATATGAATCATGTAAATAAATAAAGAAACAAAGCTATATATATAAAAAAAGAAAAAAAAGAAACTTACAGGTTTTATCGAGAGGGAGGGGGAAGTTCACGTGGGTCTTGGGTGGGTAGGGGAGGCGCGCAGTCGGTCTGGTGTGGTGCAGGGGGTGCATCATCGGGTTTTGGGTGGTGGACCGATGACGTAGTTGGTCTGGGCGTTGGGGGTGTTGAGCGGGGCGAGAGGAGGGGCTGACGGCGAGAATGAGGGGGATCGCCGGAAGAGGGGGAGCGGGTATGCGGTGGCTCCAGCGAGAGGTAGGCGGCGTTGGGTTTGGGTGACGAGCGGCGGTCGTTTTTTTTCCTTTTTTTATTTCTATTTGGTCTGAACGATGAAGAAAAGAGGGGGGGGGGAGATAAGGTTGACTTTTTATATATATAATAATTTATATTATTATTTTGAATTCCAAAAAGTAACTTTCTAATTTGAACCCCAAATCGAACCCACCGATTGTCGTCCCTAGCTAATTACCCCCATCCCAAACACAATGGGATATGTATCGTAAGCCAGTTCGCTTGTTATGATCAGTTTCCATTCAAAATAAAAATATAAATCTACACATTGAATTTGAACACACATTTCAATTTACCGGGGCCACATACAGACTCTAAAAATTCCCGAAAAATATTTTCTAGCTTCATATTGATGATACGGTCCTAACAAAACTAATTTCGTCAAATTTGAAGACCGTTTGAAAAATGGCCATTTTCTGGTCGATCCAAATAGACAAAACACGTTTTCGTGTGCCATGCTCACATATTGATTCAGAAAATTATGAATTTTGGAATCTAGCAATAACTTGACATCCTGGATCCAACAAAAGTGGTTTCGTCGAAAACCGAGGTCGTTTGCAAAATTTCCGTTTTTAAGGGCCAGAATTCCATAACAACTATTCTGAATTTTCAACTAGATGTAACTTTTGATTCCCTCTATGAAATTTCAATTTTTCGGATTCGTTGGAAAGATATTCTCAATTAGATTCAAATATTTTTGGTTTCGCTAAAATCCGGTTTATTTTGAATCCTGTACATTCATTTGAAATTTGAAATTGAATTTTCGAACTACCGCGCCATTTTCAATTCCTTTTATAATTAAAATAAATTATTTATATTCTAACGACGATTTGAATAAATATATACGTATTCAAAATAAATTTCTCGTCGTTATTATTTAAAATAATTCATTTTAAATATTCAAAATTCATCAAAATTGCCAAAATAAAAATTTTAAATTGGCTCAGATTTCCGGGTTATTACATTGTATATGTTAAGTTTTCAACATTTGTAAGAACAAGTTATTATAACTATCCAAGGATATAGGTTACTTATTCTACTTTGATATGCATATATTTATAATGTTATTTCTTTATGCAAAGACTTATGTTATATTATATATTACTCATTACGCTGTGAGATTATGTTCATTCTTTCTTCTTTCCCTTAATGATTAGTTTCTCGGACGACTAAATGATTAGCACACGAATACCATAGATGTATTAGTGTTGATTGTTACAATTAGATTACCCTCACATGACTAATTGGACTACATATATATATTGCTTTGATACCATTATTGGAGTTGGGATGTTGATGGGCCTTCTGGGCAGCCCATCAAGGCATAATGATGTGGCAAGTTCATTCTCAAAGTACTCGAATTGGACCAATTAACAAAGCCCGACTTCTCAACTCATTCCCCTCGTCAGGCGCGGCCTAGAAGGAGTATGATATGACCAAGCATGATCAACCGTGTTGCATTCAGTTGAGGTCCAGAAAACTGGCCTAAAGACTAACTTGTTCCAGATCTTTTCTTTCAAGCTATCCAAGTTAGAAGGATCTAGTACCAATTCACGCTGATAATTCAAAGAGAATACCAATTCTTTAGGAGATACCGATTCATTCAACAACAACTATTCTTTTGGATCTTGCAGCACATGTCCAAGATGGCCAGATATTGTATCATCTATAAATACCAAAACTTTAACGATTTGTGTATCTTCAATTCTCTTATTCCGCCATTGTAATTATTCTGCCTGATATTGGAGATAATATATAAAAACTCATAAAGTGGATGTAGGCTCATTAACGTCGAACCACTATAAATTTGTGTGTGATTTCTTTCATTTTACGCTTCTTATCATTATTAATCTTCACTCATTCTCTACATAGTCTTCTCTTTGGGTGTTGTACAATTTTTTGGTGTCAACATGGGCCAACCGATAAAAGAAATTATGGATGAATTTCAAAATAATCACTTATTAGATCTATATTAGGACTATGAAGTCTAATTTATATTGAATATTTATAAATTTAACATAAAAAAAATCTCTTACTACACTTAGTTTATAAACAATTGATAGAATCTGTTTTAATTTATATTTAGTTAAATTTAATAGCACACACACGTATCATATGCATGCACATGTGTAAAATAATAATTCTTTCAAGGTATAACATGCCCATATGTAAATGGTGGGATTTACATCACAATGGACATGTTAACTGATCCTATATGTATTAAATTTTGTCGAAATATATGTACATAAACTTATTATTAATAATATTCAAAAATAATATAAATATGTACATAAGTAACTTATATTTGAAAATTATTATTACTATATATATACACACTAAAGGGTCAACCCATCAAAGTGATGGAGGGGAGTGGCGCAATGTATATATATATATAATTACATTGAATATTATGTAAATAAATTTTGATATAGAAGATTTTTTAAAATCATCTTACATATATATATATATATATATATGTATGTATGTATGTATGTATGTATGTATGTATGTATGTATGTATGTGTGTGTGTGTGTATGTGAACTAGACTAATAATATTATTATACATAAATAAGCACATTAATAATATATAAACACGTATTTATGAATATTTCTACATATATGTATACACATATATTTTTGAACCTTTCTAGATCAAATGCATAACTCTAAAAAATATTTATATTTTATCGATATATATATATATATACATTAATTATCTAAAATTGTGTAATATAATAATAAAAAATATTCTCGTTTTATATTAATCAAATTTTATATTTTTAGAAAATCATGTAAGAAATTTAATGTTACGATTTTTTTCCAAATTTTTCTCTATCATAATAACTTTTTTAATTAATTATATGATTTTGATTGTTTATTAAATAGATTTTTATGAATATAATACTTGATTTTCAAATTCACATTATTAGCAAAAAAAATTATGTTAATAAAAATATATTTCATTTTGTATGATTTATTTATTATTATATAGATTTAAATAATAGAAAATAAATATTTAAAATTAATTTGCAGCCGTCGAAAACAATAATCTAAGTACATACATGTTTGTAAAATAGGGGTATAACAATTAATATTATATGATGATGTAACTAAATACAATTATATAATTAAAATTAAGTTGAATATTACTGTGTATATATCAAGAAAAAATAATTAAAGTAAAATTTATTTGGTTGTGCACTTCATATCTAAATATAAAATATATGTTTTATCTAATAAAATAAACATGTATAAAACCAATCTAATATGTCATAAAATTTATGTTACATATAAGAACCTCATCCAAAAAGTAATATAATAATAATGATGTGTGTTTGTGCGCCTGCGTGTGTGTGTGTGTGTGTGTGTGCATACATACATACATATATGAATAATATAATGTTAGTCAAAAATTATATATGTATGTATATGTATGTGTATATATATACATACATATATATATATACATGAATAATATAATGTTATCCAAAAATTATTAATCATATAGTATAATAAATACATGTCTGATGTTAATGCCTTGTAGTTGTCATCATTTGAATTGATTTAAGTTGAATTTGTTATAGATTCAAGTTGGTGAAACCGGCCAGCTCTGGAAGAAGCGAGGTAGCCAAAATAAATCCTAAAATAATTAGAATTAGGGGTCTTTGCATAGTGGATGGAATAAATACAAATATGGATTACATCTCATGCAAAATCTCGCTAGATCTAAGCCTTCTATCTCAAATAAAACTTTAGCCTTTAAGCCGCACCTATATTCTATATTTTTATCGAATTAACACTATAATTTTACGGGCTAATAGCCCACTTTTAAGTCTTAATAAAAACATTTAATTAACTTTGATTTAATTGCTTGTCGATATTGCATATTAGTCGATATTTTCACAACGATTATACAAATATACAATAATATTTTTTCTTCCAATCGCATTTAAAATGTTATAAATCTCATTTCATAAATTTAATTTAAATAATTTATAATAATTATAAATTAATCAAATAATTTGGTCCATCATGTCCATTGTGTGACTCATTAGGTGTAAATTTGATCGGCGATTAACATGGAATAATTCGAATATTAATGTTCTCGCATCACTTAGCAGGTGATGTAGTATTTTGGACAAATTTATCACTTACTTCCAATTTTACTATTTAAGCATTAACCAATTATGACATTTATTTTACATCAATTGTTTTCGTCGAAACTATATCAATTTGGACTTAAGGAATTTGGTAAAGGTCAACGTTGTAGTGTTGTCCATATTCAACTTTATAGTCTAAATACAAAGCCAATAGTTCAATAATCATGATTAATATTAACTGAAATGCTCTAGTTAAAATATTTGACTTTAAGTTGCATGTGATACTAACCTCATATAACATAGGAGGAGAAACCTTTTTTGGATAATGCTTCACTTCCAGTACTTCCACTCGACCCAAAACAGTAACTTAATGGATGTCATGCCATGCCATAATTGGGCTATAATCCAAGCATAGCTTTAATATTAAAGATCAATGGTATTCTTAGTTTGAGAGAATTATGTTAATTAGTTGCATCAGTATTTTCTATTTTGATTTAGTTGTATTAACCAATAAAGGACCATTGAGTGGGTCGCTCCATAGTTATCCAATAACTATCAATATGTAACCTCTTGGTACCCCTATCAGCCATGATTAATGCTTTGCCTTACATTTGGACAGTGTCGGCCCTCGGTTGGCTAGGGCCCAAGGCCAAAAAAATTCCGTGGCCCCAAGCATGGTCATCAGTCATGCACCTCCCATTATGCCCATGTTCATTAACTTTTTTTTTTTGATGTCTCATTCGCCACGCATGCCAATGCCAGTAGCTCATAAAGAAAAATACACATACTAACGCACAAATATAGCACACACAAACACAATCCCAAACAAATGTTTACTCCATGTACAAGCCCATGCATGCGTTGCTTCTGGAAAAAAATTGAAAAAGATTGCTCTGGATAATGATTGATGGAAATACGTTAAGAATTCATGTGCCGAGCATATGTTGGCTCTAGCTTCTTCCAAGAAATGTTTTGTGTGTATTTCCTATTTTGCAGAGAATAAGATACTTTGGTGTGTTCCCCTCATTTTTTTTCCTTGCACGAGTTGTTATATGAATTAGAAGGGACCCAATCTAGTGTCGCATCCTTATTAGGTGCTACCATTGGGGTCGATACCGATCCCTAACATTTAGGGCGATCCAAGCCCCACTCCTGGGACCTAGTGGTCCAACTTTGTTGGGTCACCAAATGTGATTCCATGCTGTCTTGTCAAGTTTTGCTATCATAAACAGACCTCCAAGTTATATAAAATCAACCGTGCTTGTAATCAACAATACAAAAGATTACTATGAATGGACATAGGCCAAAGTTTGTCGAATCACTATAAAAATTGTGTCTTCTCTACTGCTTTTACTATTTTTTAAATCATTGATTTTTTTGATTGAGGATTATTAATTATGAATTGCGATCTGTGATCATACTCATTTTGATGTTATGCTTGTTTGACCAAAATTGAATCTACCATTTTTGGCGCGCTAGGTGGAGGCATTGAAATCCAACGCATAGGAATTCAAATTAAAGTTCGGTAAAGGAGAGCAATTGGTAAGAAGAAGAGAGAGGAGCTCACGTAGAGAATACTAGATAACAAGTGAGTCATGAAGCTTTCTCTTGTGGTAATCATTCAATCTATATGACAAGAAAGCATATGGACAATGTTGTAAACTAACTAAAGGATGGTTGGTCAGGCAAGAGGACATGTTAAGGAGACAAAAAGAAATAATGACTAACTTCTTTAGGAGAATTGGATAAGCTGATGGAGTCAGAAACCATAGCATAAGCGCTGAAAACGTGATAAAGACTTAAGGAAACATGACTCAATAAATGGGTCCATCACCTAGTCCCCCTTAAACCAAGGGCATGGCCCTAGCACACCCCCAAACAACCTTTTTTCAATTTGGATTTCAAGATTCAGGGATTGGAGCTGGCTTGGAGAGATTTGGCAACGAAAATCAACTTGGGGCAAAATCCAAGCAAGGAAATTAGGTTGGAACCGATCCACTTAGAAAGGTCGGTACGGGCCCCCCAAAACCTTAGGGGAATGCACCTATGTCGGATAGATGTAGGCACACACAGACTTATAATTCATATGGAAATTTGAATGGTGGAAGTTTGGGATGACCGTTGGAGATCATTTATGAATGATAATGATGGATTTGTGGATGTTATCCATCAGGCAATTAGAGGCAAATGAATGAATAGTGATGTGGAGGCTTACAACATGAGGAAAGATCCGATTATTCATTTTGTGCGATACGTAAGGCACATGCTCGGGACATCCAAAGAAGTAACAGTCAAGTGCTTCTAACTCTTCCTTTCAGATATAGCTACCATGTGGTTTAGGCCATTGGAAAATGGATCGATCGAGAGCTAGAATAAATTGGTGGAAAAGTTCATGGGGAAATTTAGAATCCCCGTTACTTGATCCAAAAATGTGATGACATTAACTACAGTGAAGTAGAGGACATGAAAGACTCGGTGTAAATTCTTAGAAAGGTCTAATGCGACACTTTCTTTGGTAGATTGGCCGGATCATTCAATGGTTCTGATGGCTACTGCATTTGGAATTCTAGATAACACCATCTTTAAAATGTCTTTGGAACGGATCCCCTCAAGAGATCTTGGAATTTCAACCTTAAGGCCAATTGATTTTTGAGGCAGGAGGATGGATGGGAAGATAAAAAAGCCTTAGATGCAAATGTTGTTAATGGCGGAGGAATGCCCAGTTATGAAAAAGATAAATTGAAACAGAGGCCGATAATCAATATAGCCAACTGAAAAGAATGAGCAGAGAACCTAAATTCTCTTCTTGTAGAGACTTGAACACAAGCTTAGAAAGAATATACATAGATATCAGGGATTTCCTTCCATATCAAAGGCCATTAAGGAAGGGGCTCTCGGGGTAAGAGATTGCTTATAGAAAACATTGCTTGTTTCATGACATCAATGGACATGATACTAACGAATGCAAACATCTTAAAGATGGAGTAAAGGAGATACTCAAGAAAGGATAACTACCTCGGTATGTCCTAAATAGAGCCGCGTTGACGGATTGAGATCTTTCATCGAATGTTCAACATCGGAACGAACACAAATCTGTGCGAGGGATTGTTATAATTCGATGGCATGGAAACTAGATCATAAGCAGCTAAGTTAGCTTACTCATGAACAAGATCAGTACTTGAGAACTAGGCATGCTATTAGTTGACTATAAACTATTCTACTTGTTTTCAGTTTAAATCGTTTTTTTTATAAAAATGGCTAAGCCACTTACGTTAGTACGAGAACCGATGAGATCCCTAGGAAAGCTCTAAGATAGTGATAAACCATTGATTTTAGATGTGATAAAACAAATGCTTTTTGTAATTCAATAAAATTATTTAGCAAGCGTTGTTCATGCTTCTCCAATATGAAACCAACACTGAATTTCAACATTAATAACCTAACGGATCATCGAGTGGTTTACGCCAGGCTAGGGATAGGAAGTTTTGCTAAGAAATTGGCAAAGTTTTTTATTTAGGATCATAAGTGTGAATAATGCTTAGCATGGGATGGGCATTCCACATATGGGATGGCTCAATCAGGATTGTCAGGTGCAACATTACTTAGCAAGGGCCGGATTTCTCCTCAAACTCGATGATTCATTCGGGATCATCAAGTATGGATTACGCTTGGCAATAGTCAGGCATTCCTGGACACAGAGTCACTCGATTAGGACTGTTTACTACTGTCGTGCTCGAAAAGAGCCTGGTGAGGCTAGGATCATCAAGTGCAGATAATGCTTGGCTAGAGTCTGTTCATTTCCACAGATAGGACTACTCGATCAAGGTCATCAACAACGAATAACACTTGACATGGTTCAGTTTGTTCCACACACAAGTTGAATTGATCGAGATCGTTGAGTATAGCCGCGCTAGGCACTAACATAGGGAGGCTACAAATTGTTGAGTATGACAGTTCTTGGAAAGAGCCAGATTAGGCTAGGATTGCCAACCGTGGACTATGCTTGGCATGAGAAGACTTAGATCTTCAAGTATGAAAATACTTGGAAAAAACCCTAGGAGGCGTGGATCGCTACGTGCTTATAGTGCTTGGCATGTGAAAACAATGATCTTTCAGTAGGGGTTATGATCAACAAGGGTCTCAAAAGACCCAAGGACAACTCGACTAGGCCGTGAATCCTAAGCATCAGCACGGTGAGGCCATTGATTTAGACATCAACTCAGAAAATTTTCTGAATATGTACATGGTTCGCGGTGAACGTGGATTTGGTTATCATTCCGAAACAGTCACGAACTCACGAATAATCTAGAAAGATTGAAGATGTTAACACCAAAATTCTTACTGGCCAAATATAAAGAAGCAAAAGGTTCAGAACTAGAAGAAAAAAGGATCTTGGGCGGTGAAGCCTGAACCATGGAGAAAAAGGGTCTTGAATAAGGTAAAAGCATTATCGAAAGTAGGCACCGAGACCTGGTACCGACAGCAAGGAGATTCGATTTGTAACTATTATCACCAAATTCGACATTAAGACAAGTTGATTGTGAAAGGGTGTCGACCCATTACCCGCATAAAAGAGGCAATTGGAACCACAAGCAACCGGTACCAACGTAAGGAAAGAAAGCTTGGAATTAATGGGAACAAAGGACACTGGGAAGAAAGTTCCAGCATGAATGGCAAAGGGAAATTCCGGAAAGGCTATCGGCATTATCTTGCTTAAAGCCGGTACAAAAGGAGATGAAGGCGTCAAGGGCACAAGAAACCAAAAACATAAGAGGAGTTTTCCAGAAGCCAGCTATCTAGACCAAAGATTGATAATTACCGAAAGGCAACTTTGGAAGTCAACAAGTAAAGTACCAAAATCTTTTTTCCAGAGGACCGAAACCTACCCCAAAAACTGACCGGAGGCAATCTAAACTTATAAAAGAAGAAAGCACCTACTTCGACTTGCTTAATATTGATACCAAGAGGGGTGACGACTCCCATAACGTAAGTGTCGGGAGCATGAAAGCAAACATAGTAATGCCATAAATATAAAACCAGAGCCAATGACCGAAAGCCAAGGCTTTTCCCAAAGCTAGCCACACCGACAGGCTCGATGTCAATATGGAAGGTAGAAGCAGCATCAATAAGAAGGTCCAGAGACCATCCCTCCTAGCGCCAATCCCGACACCCATTTTACCGACACTAAAACCTTTATGATTCAATGCCAAAAGCCAAGCTAAGAGGAAGCAAGGGACTACCAGGATCATCTTTAAAGAACAACTTTAAAGTCACCAAGAGGTTTGGATACGGACTGAGACCAATGGTACCGAGACAGGGAGCCACCGGAGCTAATCCCATTAGATCCAAGACCGACATTCCGCAAGCTAGAAAGACAGCCGAAACCCTGCTACCGGAACCAAGAGATAAAAAGACTCTGGGACCATGTTTCCGCATCCAAAAGAGGCTTCTACAGGATTTACAATAGAAGTGGACCCAATTTGCCTCGTCTCATTTTAAGGGACTTTTCCTCATTCCACAATCTTGCTTTCATTTCTAAGCGGGCTAACCTTAATTTGTAAATCAATTTGGGGATTTCTTATGTAACCACCTCTATGAATAAAATCATCAAAGCTCTTAAAGTAGATGTAGGTTCAATTTGAACCGAATCACTATAAATTGTGTGTTTTTACTATTTCCGCATATTACATTATTCTTTACTATGCTTCTGACTGTGATCTGCTATGCTACCGAATTACCAAAATGCCCTTCTATAAGTCATTTAGCTTCCTAACTCCCATATGAATTCTCCTCAACGAGAGCTTCATAAGCAAGCCTTGTCCTTGAAACTTAGATCACTAGGTCCATTTCCTTAGACCTATCATCGGTGTTGACGAAAATATCATTTACGTTTTGGTTCTATAAGGAAGGCCTGAACCTCCGACCTCTATTCCTACATTTAACCCTATAAATAGCCTTGCCACATTTCTAGCTGTGTTGTTCCGTCCTAGATTGGGCTAGGCTTTGAAGAAGCAGGATCGTAGAAAAAGATTTTCAGCGAAGAGCATAGGAAGATGCGATCAACCCCCCTGAAACATCATTGATCTAAGCTTTTTTTTCAAGGGTGACTTAACCTTGAGTTCCCCAACCTAGTTTCCTACACTTTCACCAACATTGCTAGCCTTTCCTCCCATACCATCGTTGCCCTATTATCTATCGTAACGAAATACTGTTGGAATCCATTAAAATAGTTATGTTGCAAGAGGGTTGGGAGTAGGGTTCCAACGCTTCCTCCATTATAGGAACCAACATCCTATCAAGTGCCAATTCTACAAATCTAAGAGCCGAGGAGCCTCCGGTTTTAGCAAGGGGAAAGGATGAAGAATTGGAAGCATTATACTTAACTTTACAAGTTGACGCTACTAGGAGGTCTATTGAAGAGAATTCCACCTAAAGAACTTTTGAGATAGAATCATATCAGACGTAACTAAAAATGAAGGCATCTCTCGTATTCAGTGGCAAAGTTATATCCTTGTCTCATACCAGTTTTGTTTCACAAAAAGATGATCAAACATCAAAAGTGAGCAACGAAGCAGAAATATTACTCTTGGCAACAAAAATTGATAATACTAGAAGATTTATTGAAGCAGATCTAGCCTGAAGGTCCTTAGGGATAGCTCCATATGAATCAAATTCAAGAGCAATTGCACCTTAAGAGTCCGATAGCCAATTTAAACCCTTATCAATTCCACAAAGTAGTCCATCTTTACAAAGGGAAAACATAATGTCAGGAGAAGCTACTGATTCAGAGGAGAACATAAACCTATTGCCACCAGAAGATAGAAAGGAAGAAATGACTAAAACTTCGCCTAGTATAATGATGCCGCACCGCATATATGATGGAACTACAGACCCCGAAGAACATCATGCTGCCTTTGAAAGTTACATGGATTTCAGTAATGCTTCTGAAACAATGCGATACCGAATGTTTCCTCTGACCTTACAAGAAGCATCTTCTAAAAGGTATCGCCGGTATCAAGGGAAAAACATCCATTCATGGGAGCAATTTTCTTATGATTTATCTGCACAAATTTGCAGCCGTAAGAATCCAGTGGTGGATTATCCTACCGTTATAAGCATAAAACAAGGGCAAATGGAATCTTTAGCCGGTTACTTGAAATGATTTAATGTTAAGGCTTCGAGAGAAGAACGTACGAGCAACTGCGATAAGCCTATCGCCAATCATTCAGGGATGATTGAGAGAACACCTTTTTGGGAAGAGTTGTATATACGTGGATGCAAAGACTTGCCAAAATTCTACCATCGCGAGAATACATTCATTCGCATGAAAGAGTTGTATCATTTGAAAAGGAGTCTCGGTTGTTACAAAAAAGACAGGGAATCTTACGCTCAATAGAATCTTCAGGATGGTATGCCTAGATTTCACGACGAGCAAAAGAAGCCAAAGGAGGAAGGACCAAAGGCAAGTACCGTAATCTTAAGCAAGCCCATTTCACACATATATGCTATGACAAAAGAAAGAATCAACTTCCTTATTTCTTTCATAGCCAAGAACTATCCAGGGCCCATCGAAGGAAGGAAGTACTACAAATACCATAAGACAAACATGCACAAAATTGACGAATGCAAATTTCTGAAGGAAGTGATACGGGAGCTCATTTGGGAAGAACATCTAGATGAGTTTGTCGAAGATAAACTAGAAACTACTCGACAACCACTTGATTTCGAGGCGGATGTTTTCACAGTAGGAACCACCTCCATGCCTGGTCATTAAAAATCTAGGTTTGTTAGCTCTTATGTTAATGGTACTGGGTTCGGAGGTAGGCAGGGAACCTCCGGATCTGGAACTTCCAACTCTACTTATGGGAATTGTTACAGTTGCGAATCAAAGGACCATTACTCTAGTAAATGTCCTAAGTCCCATACCTGTCGCATTTTCCAAGCTCCGAGACATGTTATGTCCCACATTTCGGAAGAGCGTCTAGGTGCTGAGTGGGATTCTAGCAACACTTCTTCTAAATCGGGTAGTTTCCGTTCTCCCAGTTACTATGTTTTGCATGCATATTTTACTTACTTGTGTGTGCTTTGCATGGTTTGTATCTAGATATTCATGCTAGGAGTTGAGCGCCTATTTGAGGCTTCTACAATATTACAATTAGTGTAAGGTTTCAACCTAAATAGCCTTTTGTACCCAATCCTCGCTCTTCTAAGCGATGAGGAGTTAAGAATAGTGTTAGAGTAGCTAGTTCTTTAAGTCTAAGTTGGATGGGAGAATTTCCCCAAAGTGTAACAGATGATGATATGGTTGATTGAGTCGCTTTGCTTTTTACAATACGCTATAAACCCTCTTTAAAGTCAGGGGCACTATGACATCGATGTGCCTTTCTAAAAACACTTTGGCATTGAAAGCCTTGCACATGATCTTTGTTTCGTGCCTTACAATAGGTTTTGCATTTCATTTATAGATGATTAAGCTAAATGGTTGTACGACATTTAATTAGTTTGGCATGTCTACTAGCTTAATATTGAAACACTTTCCATATCATCTTTGATGGTCGTTACTGATTTGACCATTTACGGAACTACGGTTCCGCCCTAGGTATTTTGTAGTTTGCACTACACATCGCTATGCAAGTTGTGCGCTCATAACGATGTAAGTTGTGTGCTCATCGCTGCACAAGATGTGTGCTCACTTGAGCTGTGTGCTTAGGTTATAATAAAAAAGCATGCTCTGCCTCTGCTCTATGTGACCACGCCCTGCCTCTGCTTCGACCAAGCACGTCCTGCCTCTGCTCTGTGTGAGTACGCCCTACCTCTACCTGTGTCATATCCCGTAGGTTGGGAACAAAAGCTTAGAGGGAGCGCTTGGAGCATGTACATCCTCTGCTCAAATTTCATCCCGCAAAAGGGAACAAAAGCTCGAAGGGAGCGCTTGGAGCACGTACATCCTCTACTCAAATTTCATCTCGTAGAAGGGAACAAAAGCTCAGAGGGAGCACTTGGAGCACGTACATACTCTGCTCAAATTCCAACACACAGAAGGGAACAAAAGCTCAGAGGGAGCACTCAAAAGCATATACAACCTCTGCTCAAAAGAGCAAAGCCGAAACGACCAATCAAAGCATAGAGAAGTGGCCCATCAAACTCAATCAAAGCTCTGGAAAGCAGCTTGTAAATCAAAGCAAAAGCCCAAGGAGTGGCTCAAAAGGCTGAAACGGCAACTCAAAGCAAAGATCAAATGCCTGAATCTGGGTTCGATTTGGGGCTTCTATTACATTCCGGAAGTGGATTTCCGGTCTTCATTTAAATACCTAAATCTGGGTTCGATTCGGGACCTCAATTACATTCCAGAAGTGGATTTATGGTCTTCATTCCAACACTCAAATTCAAGTTTGGTTCGAGGCTTCCATTAATTACCAAAAGTGGAATTCTGATCTATAATTTTTAATATCCAAATCTGGGTTTGATTAAGGACCTCTATTACATTCACAAAAACAGATTTCTATTCTTCGTTCAAATGCTTGAATCTAGATTTGGATATTTGGCCTTCTGCTGATTACTTGAATCAAGGTTATGGTTCGAAACTGCCAATCGATACCAAAGATGAGTTTGTGGACATCCATCAACAATACCCAATTTGGGTTTCAAAGCTACTAGTCGTTACTGTTAGTTATAAGTATCTAATCTTCTGTTATGGGTTCCCTGAATATAGTTTTTGACATCTCCATTTACACCTTCAGAAACGAAGTTCGGGATTTCCAGCTTAATACCCTAATTTGGGTCAAGAAAGTTTTAATCTTAACCCCTGGAAAGAGGGTCGACCGTCAACACCCAAAATGGTAATTAGGGTCTATCACCTCAAGAGCCTTCAAATGCAGGCTTATAATTCCTTACCTCATATAAGGAGATCTTTCTAAACTTATACTTACTCCTAACCTCATAGTTACCTGGACTGTTTAAAACAAATATTTGATATGTTGTGTGAAAAAATACATAAGCTCGATATACTTATCAGAAGTAACCTTCTGATTTTCTATTACAAACACTTGAGTGTAAGAACACAAACTTATGCCCCCTAACATCAATATTTTGAGCTAAACTAGATTAATGCCCAAACTATTCTAATGATGCGTGAGTTGCAAGAAAGGCAATGCAGGAAATAGAGGATTTTGTCCTAAAGAACAAAAGCTTCTTTATACCAGGGGGCTAACTGTTAACACCAAAATTCGTATTGTCCAAATATAAAGAAGCAAAAGGTTCAGAACAAGATGAAAAAAGGATCTTGCACAACGAAGCCTGAACCATGGAGAAAAGGGGTCTTGAATAAGGCAAAAGCATTATAGAAAGCAGGCGCTGAGAGCTAGTACCGACAGCAAGAAGATCCGATTTGCAACTATTACCACCAAATTCGACATTAAGACAAGCTGACGGTGAAAGGGTGTTGACCCATTACCCACATAAAAGAGGCAATTGGAACCACAAGCAACTGACATCCTCGTAAGGAAAGAAAGCTTGGAATTAATGGGAAGGAAGGATACTGGGAAGAAAGTTCCAGCATGAATGGTAAAGGGAAATTCCGGAAGGGCTATCGGCATTATCTTGCTTAAAGCCGGTACAAAAGGTGACGAAGGCGTCAAGGGAACAAGAAATCGAAAACATAAGAGGAGTTTTTCGGAAGCCAGCTATCGAAACCAAAGATTGATAATTACCGAAAGGCAACTTCGGAAGTCAATAAGTAAAGTACCAGAATAATGCTACCAGAGGACTGAAACCTACCCCAAAAACTGAACGGAGGCAAACTAAACCTATAGAAGAAGAAAGCACCTACATCGGCTCGCTTAATATTGATACCGAGAGGGGTGACTGCTCCCGGACCATAAGTGTCGAGAGCGCGAAAGCAAACATAGTAAAGCCCTAAAGATAAAACCAGAGCCAATTACCGGAAGCCAAGGCTTTTCCCATAGCTAGCCACACCGACAGGCTCGATGTCAATGCGGAAGCTAGAAGCAGCATCAATAAGAAAGTTCAGAGACCAGCCCTCCTAAGGCCAATCCCGACACCCCTTTTACCGACACTAAAACCTTTATGATTCAATGAAAAAAGCCAAGCCAAGAGGAAGCAAGGGACTACCAGGACCATCATTAATGAACAACTTTAAAGTCACCAAGAGATTTGGATATGGACCGAGACCAGTGGTCCCAAGACAGGGAGCCACCGAAGCTAATCCTATTAGGTCTGAGACCGACATTCCACAAGTAAGAAAGGCGGCCGAAATCCTGCTACCGAACCCAAGAGATATAAAGCGGTCGGAACCATGTTTCCGCATCTGAAAGAGGCTTCTGCTGGGCTTACAACAGGAGGGATGGCCCAATTTGCCTATAAATAAGACCGCAGGGGTCTTATTTTAAGGGACTTTTCCTCATTCCACAATCTTTCTTTCATTTCTAAGAGGTACTAACCCTAATTTGTAAATCAATTTGGGGATTTCTTACGTAACCATCTCTATGAATAAAATCATCAAACCCTTAATGTGGATGTAGGTTCAATTGAACTGAACCACTATAAATTGTGTGTTCTTACTATTTCCGCAAATTACATTGTTATTTACAATGCTTCTGAATGTAATCTGCTATGCTATTTAATTACCAAAATGCCTTTCTATAAGTCATTTAGCTTCCGAACTCCCTTATGTATTCTCCTCAATGAGAGCTTCATACGCAAGCATTGTCCTTGAACCTTAGATCACTAGGTCCATTTCCTTAGACTTATCTTTGGTGTAGACGAAAATATCGTTAACAGCAGACATTAGACTTACACAAAACACGTCTTCCATAACAAGATACGTTTCAGGGTCAAGTGTTAACCTGCATTTTTACAAGGCATTTACACGATGAACTCAGATACATAGATTGCACAACCATCAAAGTAGATAACCAAAGAGATGGTTGGTCACTCGAGAATTGAGTACGGATAAGGACATGAAACTGCGAATAATTGGATTTATTTGAATTGCACTTTTGGGTATGCTAGGTATCAAAGAGATTCTAGAGAAGTTAAAGATCGTTATAGATCCGAAGCACAGAACAAAGACTCTAGAAAATTCAGGGATCATTATGGATTAGGAGCACAGATTAATGACTCTGAGTAAGTCATGGATCGATATGGATTCAGAGCACAGAACCAAGACTCTGGGAAATTTAATGATCAGCATGGACCTAGAGTGTGATGACTGCCCCATAACTCCTTCACCAAACTAAGAGAAAGGTGCATTGTGTAACGTGCCGGGCCGATATGGGATGATCATCAAGGAAGAATAACTCAAAATAAACATGTCGTATAACTCACAGCACATTGATAACACATAATAGAAAATATATAGTAGGATACAGTAGTGAAGCATAGCATAATAGAAACTCAAGTCTCATAACATCTTAGAGTCACTAATACAAAACATTTGTAAAATGATTGATATGTACGTCAAGCCTCACTGCATATCTCTCAGTGTATCAAAAGTCATCAACATACAACGGAAACAAAAGAATATATAAATAGAATAGCAGTAGTACGCCAGCCTCTTGCTCGTCACCGCACAACATCACAGCACCAAAAACTACTACCTGCTATCTGAGTCTACTCACCAACGCAATTTATGAGCAGCCCAAGGAAAAAGAGGGAAACATAAAACCTTGAGTCAGACAACAGTCTTAGCGGGCGATAAAATAACTAACAACAGTTATAGAGGATATATGAATATAGACAGTTCAATCATCTGGTCTGCCTTAGCAACCAAAGGATTAGCACAGGATAATCATCTATCATATGCCACTACAGAATAGGAAAGAACATCACCTAATATCACTTCTCTTTGACGACCTACAGTGATAGCCTACTTAGAGAAAATAGTGAAGAAAGCACACGATCAACCATAGCATCCATAACAACCAATATCCATACTGTCACCGACTAAAGCCTTGAATACATCAATCATGGAATGACAGGTCGTTGCCTCCCATCAAGGGTTAACGGAAAATCCTAGTTCTAGATAGACTATCATACATTCGTCTTGTGTATGTTTGCCTCCATTCAAGACAACTAGATCACACCTAGAGCTTGATCCAGGCTACACGATCCTACTTGATCTTAATAGGCATCCCCATGATACCCCTGCTTTGATCCTGTTATAACATTCGATAACCAATGATTCTGTGGCACTTCAAATCTGTCAACCCTTCATTCTCGGCGATCATATCTTTAGTTCGAGCGACTTGTCAAACCAATTCCATTGTCATCCTCGATCAACTCCCACTTGAGTCAGTCTATCATCTAACTGGATCGTACATCATCCTACGGCCAGTATCACACCAATCCAGCTCTGAACACTCCAACTTGAGTTCACAATCGGAGCACCATCCATCATTGAGTTGCGCATAAATCATCTGAAATCGATTCATTACAAAACTTCATCAGCAATCCCTAGAAGTTATCACAATTGAGCTCCCCAAAATTGAAGCCAATACCATCAAGAACGATGGATTGTACCGGACCATCATCCATGAACCAGTATCAGTCTATATACTGAGCCAGTATTTGGCTAAATGCTGGCCCATCCCCATCCTATCTTCCAGCACTTCCTATCGGTCCATCCTCCAACCCAGATTCCTTTTCGATAAATTCTCATGTCAGTTCGTCGATCAATGCTCAAATGACCAGTTTCGACCCATCTTGAATCACATCAATATCTCTCGAAATTGCTTGCAGCCTCAAGATACCACCACGATGCCACGCTACAAAAACCATCGCCATCCAACCAACCAACTTGGATCGGTACCAGTCCATCAAGCATGGACCGTGCCGGTTCATGTACTTACCGAGATTTGACATAAAAATTTCCTTGTAACCTCTCTTCGTCTTCTAGAGTCCCTCCGCTAAGTTTCATCTGAACTTCTGATTTTCTATGTTCTTCAAATTTATGATCTACGAACACAATTCTAATAAATAATTCAAGCAATGTATTCAATTCAATAAAAACAAACTGTGATTCATCAAATCTTGATCATACAAACATGCATGTATCACAAACATAACATAAATCAATGGATCTAACTTGAATTGGATCTAAACATACACAAGAACATGACATAATTAACAAATATCATTTTTACATGATTAAATTAGAGTTAGATTCCAGTTTATGGTAGTGATTATTCACCGTTTGCTTTGGGTAGCCATTCTACCAACCAGCTTTGTCAACTGGCTAATGATACGTGTTTTATTTTTTCTGATTTAGAGTTAGATCCCAGTTATATCAAGAGTAGGGAACTAGAGAGAGTTAATTCTTTTAGATGTTGAGGTCTGTTAGCTGGAATATTAGGGGTCTTAATGAGCCTAAAAAATGCGATAAGTTTAGAACTTTTTTTTAGTGATTTCCATATTGACATTGCTCTTCTTCAGGAAACTAAAATTGAGAACCCTGATATTAGTTTTTTTATGAGGTTAGGGGGTTCTCACTTTCGTAGTTGGGCTTATCTTCCGGCTGTGGGTAGTGCCGGGGACTTATGATTGGTTGGAAGGATAATCAGTTTAGACTTGTTCAAGAGATTCCTAAATTGTATTCTTTGCACATCATATTGGCTTCCATGATAGACAATTCGATTATAGGTATTTCTAATGTGTATGGCCCTCATACCAAATTAGAGAGAAGACTTTTGTGGGATGAATGTGCTGAGTTTAGGAATCTTGTCCCCAATCAATGGATTGTGGGGGGAGATTTCAAAGAAACTAGGGATTTGGGTGAGAGATCACCTCGCGAAGGTGATTTCTCTGATATGGAGGAATTCAATGATTTCATTTTAGAGCATAATTTGATTGAGATTCCTCTTAACAATAGATCGTTCACTTGGTCTAATATCAGAGATAGTCCTTCTTTTGCTTTATTAGATAGATTTTTTATTAGTACTGACGTGGATGATAGATTTTCTATTTGTAGATTTAAGGGTTTGCCTTTTTTGTATTCTGATCATTGTCCCATCATCCTTTCGTGTGATTCGAATATTTTTGTTAGTAATAGTTTCAAATTTGAGAAGATGTGGTTATTGGATTCTAGTTTTATTAATCTAGTTTCTATTAAGTGGGATTCCTTATTTTATTTTAATAATTTGTATTGGGGTAATTCTGCGAAGATTTTTGTTGCGAAGCTAGGTAAATAAAGATTTTTTCTCAAGCATTGGAATAAGTATATTTTTGGTAGAATTAGTATTAGGAATGATAAGATTATGTGTGAGATGTTAGATTTAGACAAGATTAGTGAGTCCGGGATTCTTAATTCCAATGAGAGGGATATACTTTGCAACCTTAGGAATGATCTTAAGTTGATTTTAGAAAAATAAGAGATCATGTTGAAGCAAAGGTCCCGAGTTCATTGGATTAAAAAGGGGGATAATAACACGAAGTTCTTCCATAGTGTGGCTAATAAGAGGAGGCGTGATAATTTGATTCATTCTAGTTTTATTAATGATGTGGAATTGACCATTCAGAGGGATTTAAATGAGGCTTTTACTAGGTATTATAATCAGCTTTTTGGTTCTAGGATTAAGAGAAGGAATAATGTTAGATGGATTTATCCGTCTGATGCTAAGGTTGAGTTTGTTAATTTAGATAAGCCTTTCTCTGAATGGGAGATATGGAAGTCTATCTGTGATATGCCTAGTGACTAAGCTCCTGGGACTGATGACTTTTCTATTCTTTTTTATAAGCAGTTTTGGGAGGTCTTGAAAATTGATATTATTAGCTTATTTAATGATTTTTATAGTGGCAATTTGCGTTTAGGTAGTTTTAACTTTGCTAATGTAATCCTTATTCATAAGAGAGAGGACGCTAATTCTTTAAAAGATTTTAGACCTATTTCCTTAATCAATTGCTCCATCAAGAATATTTCCAAATTTCTAGCAAATAGGTTTAGTATCAAGATGAACGATCTTATTGATTGCTCCCAAAATTCCTTTATTAAAGGCAGAAACATAGTGGACGGAGTGACCGCTGTGCAGGAGTATATTAATGTCTGTTGAAAAAATAATTTTTCTTGTGCTATTTTGAAGGTTGATTTTGAGAAGGTGTTTGATTCAGTTGATTAGGATTTTATTTGCGAGTTATGTCTTGCTAGTGGTTTTAGTGTTAGATGGATCAATTGGATCATGCTTTTGCTTAGGTCTGGTTGTTCTAATATTGTTGTTAATGTGGTTATGGGCAAGAAGATTCAATCTAAAAGAGGTCTTAGATAAGGTGATCCCCTATCCTCTCTTCTGTTTAATTTAGCGGTTGATGTTTTCTCCGGAATTATTAAGAGAGCTGTGAGATTAGGTGTATTAGGTTGTATTGGTAATGAGGAATTTAATAATGTATTACCTATTCTCCAATTTGCAGATGATACATTATTATTTTCCTCTCACTTGCCCAAGCATATTATTGCTCTGAATTTTATTCTTTATTGTTTTGAGATGTTATCTGGTCTCAGAATCAATTTTGATAAGAGTGCTATTATGGTTCTTAATGATTTTGACAATGTCGAGTCTCTGGTTGCTGGTACCTTGAACTGTTCTGTCATGAAATTTCCTTTTGATTATTTGGGTTTTAAGTTTAGGCCTTCGAAACTTAAGAAGGACGATTGGTTAGTTATTATTGATAAGGTCAATAATAGATTATTGAGTTGGAATAACAGATTTCTATCAAGAGCAGGTAGATTAGTTCTTGTTAATTCGGTGTTGTCTACTATTCCAATTTATTAGACGACCATTCATCGATTTCCTCAATAGGTAATTGAGAAAATCGAAAGAATTAGGCGTAATTATCTTTGGAGTGGAGTTCCAATTTGTAGAGGTTATATATGTTTAGTTAACTGGGGGGTATGCTGTAAACCCAAGAAGGATGGGGGTCTGGGGATCATTAATTTATATAATTTTAATTCTTCCTTGTTAGCCAAATGGTTATGGAGATTTAGGTGTCCAAATGTGTCAACTACTTGGAAGATTATTGTTTCCAAATTTTATTATTCTCGGGGCGAGTTTATTGTTGGTTCTAGTTTTAGTTGGATTAATAGATTATCTTATTTTTGGAAGTCTGTCTTGAATTGTTTTGATTTTTTTTAGTTTAGGTTGTAAGTTGACTTTTCATTCGGGGAATCTTACTTTCTTTTGGCATGATGCCTGGATTTCTCGTATGCCCCTTAAAATTGAATTTAGAGAGCTTTTTGAAAATTGCTACTTTAAGAATGCTTTGATTATAGATGTGTATAGAGGGGATTTAGATCCCCCGTAGGAGTTTACCTTTGATAATATTTTAGAAGGGGTAGTGTTAAGGCAATTAGCATTACTAAAAGCTAAGTTATCTTTGTATCATTTGGATGACAATGGGGATTGTATTAGTTGGGGGTTTGATAAGAGTCTAGTGTATTCTGTTAATTCTATGTATAAATTTCTTAATTTTTCTGGTGTTTCTTTGGAAGTCTAATTCTCCTCCTAAAGCTAAGTTTTTTATATGGTTGATTATTCATAAGAAGCTTAATACGGTTGAGCTTTTAAAGAAGAAGAATATTTTGTTTTATGTTAAGTGTTGTTTTTGTAGTCTATTGGATGAAGATTTTGATCATTTATTTTTCTCTTGCGATATTACCAATTATATTTTAAAGATGGTTTTAAGGATTTTTGTGTTTGGTTGTTTAAATTCTTTTAGTGTGTTGATTATTGGGATTGCTGTATATTTTTTTATAATTCTAGGCAGAGATATATGTTGGATTCTTTAGTTACTATCATTAGTTGGTTCATATGGGTGGAGAGGAATCAGAGATTAATTCATTCAATTTCTGCTTCTGTTGACAATTTAATCATTAGGATTGTTACTTACTGTTTGGATTGGATGTCTAACTCTCACTATAAGTTTTTTGGTGAATCGCACTTTGAGAGTTTTTTGATGAAGGTTAGATTTAATTTGAGTTTATTTATTAGAATCAATAGATATTTTAGATGTAAGAGATCTCGCATTTGTTTTTTAATTTTTTTCTCACATATATTTATGGATATATATATATATATATGTTTTTCTTAGATATATATATATACACACACATATACTCATATATATATGTGATGGTTACTTATGATTTTGGCTACTTTCTTTCAGGTTTCAGGTAGTTGATTATAGCTGAGGAGATTAGTGGGAAGCTGTCTGGATTAGTGGATGTTATTTGCTTTGGAGCTTTTCTGTGTGCGAGTTTGTAGAGTTTTTGGGATGTACTGTTATCTTTTTTGTTGTATTTAGTTTGGGGAGACTAGTTTTTGTATTGGAGTAGATATACTTCACTATCGTTTGGTGGCTTTGCCAGAATTCGATATTGAAGTGTAATGGGCGGTGGTTTATCCGGAGCTCATCTATCTACTTTCATTTACATTCATATAGTCATGTTTTTGTGTTGCTTTTGGTTTCCTTTTGTTCTATGGTCGGACTTTGTAGACTTTTTTGTTTTATATTATATATGTGTGCTCTCTTCTTTTTAAAAGATCACACATTTTTGTTTTAAAAAAAACCTGATTAAATTAGGTTTTCCTAGGGCATCTAAATCTGAGTTAAACATATATGATCACATCGAGGGTGAAATTAACATATAAAATAGGAATTTGATCGCAATTTACCAATATAATCCATAGTTTCTGTGTTATCACTCGCAATTCTAAGATCCAATGCAATACCAATTAGACTAGGTTTCAACAACATTGAAAACCCCACAAAATCGATGCAATTTGATGTGATCTAATCTTCCTTCATGATGAACTAACCTCTGGATGTAATCTATGATAAATTAGAATGAATAGGATGAAGAATTAGGGTTTAGGTTGAACCGCAGAATCACAGACGCCCAACCTAATGTTTGAATGAAGGGAGAAACTTTAATTCTCTTCCCAAACCCCTTATTTAAAGCAGTAGGTCATTATCCTAATGGGCTTGACAAAACAGCTCATTTGCAGCTGATTGGTTTGCCTAACAGAAACTGAAACTTAAAAACAACGATCCCTCCCAAGCCGTTGAACCAAATCATTCATGTGACCACTGTACGGAATTGTAAACCATAATTTCGATCCAATGAGATTGATTTTAGCATTTAATTTGATCTGTAACAAAAGTTATTGATAAAACAATATTCACAAGGGAAAAATGGCCACGAGTTGATTCGACAAAAGTTATGGACATGTCTCATATCCCCATGAACAACGTACTAAAATATGAGAATGATCCAACCACTAGGAAATAAAATATAATTAATTTATGATCCTCCGGTACATAAAATACCGGTCGTTACATTCTCCCCCTTTAGGAATTTTGCCCTCAAAATTCCAAGCAAACACAGGTAAATATAGTATCCCGCATGTCTACTGTGACACCCCACATCCATTAATATCACTCTTTATCTGAATGCATTAAGTTTTGTGAAGTATTATCAGCAAACAGAAACAGAATCTCACAAGACAGATATAAAAATAGCAGCGGAAATTTAAAACTTCATTACTCAATAGAAAACATCATAGTCTCAAAACCATTTACAACATCAGGCTAAAATACTGAAACCAAATACCTTAAACCAAAACATCTATCATGCGCTAAAAACCATCAGAGTACATAAATGTAAAATCATAGTCCCAATAATAGCCATAACAAAGTAGACAAATAGTCAAAGAGATACATCAAAGCAGATCCAGATCCAAGCAGAAACAGAAGAGAGAGAAAGTCCTAATCACGCCTGAGCGTTCCCACCCTGATAACCTTGGGGGGGGGGAGGAAAGAGAGAAAGGAAAACAAAAAGAATCAGACATAAAGTCCGGTGAGTCCAGTGAATTTTAGCATACAAAGAAGTAAAAGTATCATGACAGGTAAATAAACCGGATGAGTGATAACAATAACATACATTAGGTATAAACAGGATGAACAGGATAAGAAGAATAAACAAAGTAAACTATGCTTCTCAACTACTTTTCTCTGCACCAATACTAGTATAACAAGATTTATGATAGAATTAGGTGTTCCCTAATATAACAAAAACAGAATGATCCCAACAGAAACATAATGGTAGTTTCAGGTGTACTCTAGTTTCATAACGGGTTTTACCACAAACAGAAATAATAGGTACCTCAATAGAAATAAAGGGTGTTACCCCAAACAGAAATAACAAGTACCTCAATAGAAATAACGGGTGTCACCCCAAAAAAAATAATAGGTACCTCAATAGAAATAACAGGTGTTACCCCAAATAGAAATAACGGGTACCCTAACATAAACAGGAAGGTCTAGATGTACCCTTGTTACTACCTCCAAGCGATCGGCTCCCTAATGTGTAAATACCCTGTGTCGGCCCCACAGTAAGGTGTATTACTTTCTAAAGTAGTAACTTACAGAAGGACACAGACCTACTTACTTGTGCTATACCGGCCTTTTTTCCCCTGTAGATCGGACCCATGCACGCCTATGACTCCGTTGGAACGCGCCCATGTACACTCCCTTTTCAGATGAACCTCTTACTATAAGTTCAATATGCGTGCCCCAACCCCTACCTAGTGCGGGGTTCCCATTTAATACCTGAATGGGTTACTAACTAATATGGGCCCCACATAGCAGATGACACAAGCCAAACCCCTAAAATTTGTGTCCCCAATTAACTAGGATTTTAATAGGTTAAGTCTTATTGATTAACAGGTTCATATAACCCCCACAGATTTAACAAGTTTACTTAACCTCACAGATTTAACATATTTACACATTAATAGGTTCGTATAGCCCCCACAGATTTAACAGATTAAGTTATGCCTTACAGGTTAACAGGTTCATATAACCCCAACAGATTGAACACGTTTATTTAGCCTCATAGATTTAACAGATTTACAGATTAACAGGTTCATATAACCTCCCACAGAATTAGTGGGTTAAGTTTTACAAGTTAACAGATTAATATAACCCCAACAGATTAAACAGGTTAAGTTTT
This sequence comes from Allium sativum, assembly GCA_030737875.1. NCBI lineage: Eukaryota > Viridiplantae > Streptophyta > Magnoliopsida > Asparagales > Amaryllidaceae > Allium > Allium sativum. The sequence continues at coordinate 348,707,484 of CM060922.1, read as the reverse complement.
AGAGATTAACAGGTTCATATAACCCTAACATATTAAACATGTTAAGTTGTACAGGCTAATAGGTTCATATAACCCCAACAGATTAAACAGGGTTACTTAACCACACAGATATACAGATTAACAGGTTCATATTCCTTACAGATTTAACTGGTTAAGTCCTGCAGGTTAACAGGTTCATATAACTCCAACAGATTAAACAGGTTTACTTAATGTAACAACTCGTATTTTGAATAACATGTTATAACATTAATCAAGGCAGAATTAAATATTAAAATCTGAATCAAGGGAAACGGGCTGGGCCATTGCGTTCGTCTCGGAAAAATACGCGAAATAGAGTCCGAGTTTTCAAGAATCGGAGTCCGTATGACCAAGTTATGGCCCGTCAAAGTTTTCAGAAAATTTCAAGTTCAAAAACAATTCAAATTTCAAATCTGGAGCCAAACAGACTGGGCGGGAAAGTTTCCCGCCCAGCCCTCAAGTCGACTGGGGAGTCAACTTGGGAGTCGACACACCCCAGCTGTTGTCGACTGCCCAGTCGACACCCCTGTCGACCTGGGTGGTCGGGCCAGTTTGGCCTGGTGCACCTGTTTTGGCTCCAAGGTCTTGTTTTGTTGGCTTGTGACGTGATTTGATGGCTCAGATCTGAACTAGGGTTAATCCTATGGCCTAAACTAACCTAAACTTCTATAAAAAGACCCTAAGACCTAGCCTAAACCCACACAAATCAATCCTACAACTAAGTGCTGCCAAAATGCTCCCTAATCATGGCCTCCATCTTCATCTTGAGAGCTTCTAAGGCAAAAAGGAGCAAGCTTTCTTCTTTCTATCAAAGGAGCTACTTATTCTCAAGGCTATTTGCGTTGCTACATCATTCCTAGAGCTTCTACAACGTCTCTATCTTGTTCTATTGTGTTCTAGTTCTCATAGCCACGCTTTGTAAGCCTTCCTCTACTCTTAGATCTAAACTATGATCTTAATATGACATGTAGCAAGTTGAAATGAGACTTTTGTGTTATGCTTGCCTTGGATTTCATGCATAGATTCATTCATGACCCTTTTGATCTATGTTTGTGGACCTAATGTTTACCTATCATGTATCTAGTACCATTTATGTTGACTTTTGGGTGGAAAGCTATGAGCTTTATGTGGTGATTGTGCATAAATGCAACATAGAACCCCTCATGACCTTGATATTAACTTGCCATGATGGACCTATATGCTAATCACAAGTTTATCACCCTATTTGCTAAGTTTAATGCCATACATGTGTAGATTGGAATTGGACCTAAGTGCAATATTTGCCTTGAACCCATCATTATATGCATAGATCTATTCATGCCTCTCTTGATCTATGATTGTGGATCTATCATGAACCTAATACCGTTCATGTTGACTTTTGGGGAAAATGCTATGAAATGGATTATGGCTTATGCATGTTAACAAACCTTAATCCCTCATGTCCCTTAACATGCATATGATTGACGTTGAACCTATTTGCTATGCACAAGTTAGGATTGTCACCCTTTATACTATTGTCATGTTTGAGGCCAAATCACCTTTATGCTATCATACATGTTTTGAGGCCAATATGCTATAAGCAAGTTATGATGAACACCTTTGCCTCAAATATCACCATGTTTAACTTGTGATAGACTTTGCCATCTTATGCCCACCTTGTCATATTCTTATGTTCCCTCTTTGATCTATTTGTGTTGATGCGAACTTACGTGCGATGGGGCTACGTTATGGGTAAACTTAAATGACATGAACATGACTTGAAAATATGACATGTGATTATGCTTGAAAACATGAACGTGGACATGACATGTAGAAAACATGAAAGTGACCAACTCGAGGTTGGGTTGAGTTTGTAGCATAAATCTACCCAGAACCGACCGGCTTAACTAGTAGCTACAAACAATAGGACCCAATGTGAGTAGTTGGTCATGTCGCGCTTAAAACCCGAGGTTAGACTAGGTTGTGGTGTAAAGCTACCTGGACCCGCCCGGCTTAACTAGTAACCACAACAAGGTCTAATGTGAGAGGTTGGAGTGCATTAAATTAATTAATGCCACATGATAGGGTTAAGTCATGGACTACTTGAATACTTAACCAATTAAACACGATGGATTGGTAGGGTTAAGTCATGTACTACTTGAATATTTAACCAATTAAACACGATGGATTGGTAGGGTTAAGTCATGGACTACTTGAATACTTAACCAATTAAACACGATGGATTGGTAGGGTTAAGTCATAGACCAATTGAATATACTTGACCAGTTGAACACGATGTATTGATAGGGTTAAGTCATGAACTGCTTGGATACACTTGACCAACTCAATACATGGTTAGGATAGGGTTAACCACACTTAACCCGTTTGAAAATCCTAGTTACGTGGTCCCTTTCAGCAGTAACCTATAGTATCATGGATACCCTAGGACTAGGCTAGGGTGGGGCACGATTACTGGGCTGATTGTAAGAGACCAAAAGAGACGGCTGAATGGTGCACCAGTTAAGTTCAGGCGGACCATGGTCGTGCGCATTAAGTCCGGAGTTGAACATGGGCACCGGTAGGTTTAGATTGTGCGTGCTTGTTTTGTGTCTGTGGTTTACACCCTAGGACTGGATACACCCAAGGGTGGACCTTGCACAGCCATGATTAAGCCGTATGACACCGATACACGACGAGTTAGGCTTATAGGGAGCCGATCGACTAGACCGAGTAGTTGGACCTTGATTTAGGTCATCTCATGAGTTTGGGCCAATATTGGGCTAAGGGATCACTTCTTGTTTATACTTGACATAGGTTAGAATACTAGTACACTCTTGGTGCAACTTAACCTTGTATATGCGATGCCACACTTGATCTACCTTGTTAACTATTCACCATGCCAGTTTAGTTACCATCCTTATGTTTCATCTCAGTTTCTCATGTCCAGTTAACTTTATTAGTTTTTATACTAATAGTAGGTGGGACTTCCCAGTCTTTATGACTGACCTGTTTTCCTTTCGCTTCTTTTCTTCCGTTCCCCCCCCCCCCAGGTTCTCAGGGTGGGAACATTAGCACCTAGCTTGGATCTTTGGCTTGCTTCTCTGATAGCTCATGTACAGTTTGGACTTGAGCTTTGCTATGGCGACACTACTGTTATCTTTGGGGAATACTTTACTTATGTTATTTTTCAGCTTATGTTTTCTAGACTTTGTTTTGTTGGAAAATGATGACTAAGTACTTTGATGTAACTTGACTATGGTTTTGAAATAGTAATTTTATCCGCTGCTTTATCTACTCTGTTTACTTATATGTTCTGTCTTGTGATATCTTCATGCATGTTTACCCCATTTAACGCCCCTCCAAAGCTGGTGTACTTGCAAGAGTGACCCTGGCGGAGGTGGGGTGTTACATTTGGTATCAGAGCATAAGGTTTATGAGATTGAACAAAAGGTTTTTAAAACTTTGAAGAACCTTTGAAAAATTATTTTCAAAATCGATTACAAAGAAGTATTTTTCCAAGAAAAGTCTAGTTTATTTTAAAAGGCTATTCCCCAAAAGCCATTAGCACTATCCTTTGTTTCCTCGTTCTGAATCTATCCTTTTTCGTTTCAGTATGGCTGATAATTTTGCCATTCTGGAGGGCGTATCAGTACCTATTTGGTTTAGAAGGTACATGGAGGCAAGGGCGAATGAAGCCGGCCCCGCGGACATTCCTCCTCCTTCCCCCGTGGCTAACATTCCTCCTCCTCCCGTAGCTGAGGTCCCTCCTCCTCCTCCTCAGCATCCACAAGAGGATTTCGCGAAGATTTGCAAGGACTTTAAGGCGATGGGTGGCAAGAATTTTATTGGGACGGAGACTTTTGTTGAGGCAAGAAACTGGTTAAAGGAAACTGAAGACCTCTTTGCTATCTTTGATATAGAAGACCGTAGGAAAGTTCTGTTAGCGGTATGGCTGTTGAAAGGGGAAGCTGAATATTGGTGGGTAGTCACCACCACTACTAGGCCAATTCAGACTTGGGATGACTTTAGGAGAAGGTTTGGACTGAGGTTTCTATCATCGACAGAAGAGAACCTTCAGATGGAGAGGTTCCTATCACTAAAGCAAGGGGACATGACCGTTAGGGAATACGTGGATAAGTTTAATCAGCTTGCTCAGTTCTGTTTAGACTTGGTTAACACAGCTCAGAAGAAGGCCCTACACTTTTCTCTAGGATTGAACGAGCCATTGCACGGTTTGGCCATGTCTTACATACCCATGGGGGCGACCTTCGAGAGTTTGGTAAATATGGCCCTGCTTCAAGAGGAAGATAAGAGTGGTAAGAAGGAAGTCAAGTTGAATGATTCTCAAGGCAAGAAGGTAGATTCCGAGAAAGGAGGCAAGGAAAACAACAACCGTAATGACAACAAGACCAGGGAGACAAGGAAGTGCAACTTCTGTGGGATCACTGGGCACATAGCCAAAGACTGTAGGAAGAAGAAAAGGAAGTTGGACGAATGCTTTCTTTGTGGAGAGTCTGGACACTATAGCAAGGATTGCCCGAAAAAGCGAGGATAAGGGCAAAGGCAAACTCAGCGAGCAGGACCCTCTGGAGGGCAGTTGCAGGCTCTCCTCGCTCTTCCAGCTTTTGACCGAGGTAGTGTTTCTATAGAAAGTCATGTTTACATTTCTGATTTCCCTGTTCGTACCTTATTTGATTCTGGCGCATCGCATAGTTTTATTTCTGATCTTGTTGAAAGTTTGCACCTAAGTACTAGTCTAGTTGAAAATCCCGTTAGTGTTTCAAATCCAATTGGGGGTTCCGCCCATTTATCCATGATTTGTATGGATTTAAGGATTTCTATCTTGAGCGTAGAATTCATGTGTAATGCTTGTGTTCTCGGGTTTATGGGATACAGGTTGATTTTGGGCATGGATTGGTTGTCCAGTTATGGAGCCATTCTTGATTTTGAACATAGGGTTGCGAGGCTCATGACTCGCCTCGGTAATACCCTCGAAATCTCGTGTGACCTTTAGGGTTCCGTCATGATTAGTTACCTAGAATCCCTTGGCACCTTTATTGGAAATTTATAATCCAATCGAGTAGTGTTCGCCACTAAGGCGGATAGTCCATTTCGCTTAAGCATGGGTTATAGAAATCACCCTAGTAAGTACATTTGGCAACATGGATTGGCATTTGTTTTCAAGAGATAGTTTTTCTGCGTGGAGTACCGTGTAGTATGAAAACGAGATCCAGGATTCACTAACGAATTTTGGAAAGCTCGCATGAAAACCATGAGCACGCAGTTATAGCCAAGTATTTTTAGGAAAAGAATAAGTGGAAGTGGAACGAGAGGCAACGGTGAAACGAGTTCCAACTCATATTTTGAAACTACGAAATTGTGAAGTTAAAAGACGATCAAGGCACGATGGGATTAAGCACAAGAAAATGCGACTTAGAAGATTGAAGACTAGATACGCGCATCATATCTCTTTTTAAGAGTATATCCTTGATCCCTATTATCCTGTAGAGCTTACTCGCATGCTATCTTTTAAGTATATCCTCTCGGTCCTATTTTCAATCTTAGTTCTGTTGCAAACCCCATAAGGAGTATGACTCGTCTGTTTGTGATATATAGTTGGGGTGAAGGTGTCCACTTAGTTGACCAAACTCTTTGGGCATTATGGGATATGGGTCATAGTTGATAGACTTACGAAGAGTGCTCACTTTGTTCCGTTGAAGAGCAAGAGGACCGCATCATGGCTAGCATCTGTTTATCTTCGAAAGATAGTGCGATTGCATGGAGTTCCTTCTAGCATAGTTAGCGATCGTGACCCAATTTCCACTAGCCAGTTTTGGAATAGTTTGCAAGAAGTGATGGGTACACGATTGAATCTAAGTACGGCCTATCACCCACAGACGGATGGTCAGACCGAAAGGGTGAATAGGGTACTAGAAGATCTGTTGAGGCTATGCATTCTTGACTTTGGTGTTAGTTGGGAAGACCACCTTCCTCTCGTAGAGTTTGCTTATAATAACAGCTACCAAGCAAGCATAGGGACGGCACCATTCGAAGCTTTATATGGGAGGCCGTGCAAATCACCAACATGTTGGTGGGAGACGACGGATAAGCTTATACTTGGGCCCGACATGATAAGGGACACATCCGAGAAGGTTGAGTTGATTCGAAGGCGGATGAAAACGGCCCAAGACAGACAGAAATCCTATGCAGACAAGCGAAGGACAGACTTAGAGTTTAAAGTTGGAGATATGGTCTTTGTGAAGGTTTCTCCTTTGCGAAATGTGGTTCGTTTTGGAGCAGTTGGGAAGCTGTCACCAAGGTTCGTAGGACCCTTCCATATCATAGAGAGGATTGGGAAGATGGCTTATAAGGTGGAATTGCCCGAGAAGCTGGCCGGAGTGCACAATGTCTTTCATGTCTCGCATCTCCGAAAGTGCCTACATGAGTCAGCCGAGGTGGTTGAGCCTAGCATTCTTGAAGATGTGGAGGTAGAGAAAGGGGAAACCCTGAGGCGAGCTCCGATTCGTATCTTGGGAATGGAGATCAAGAAGCTGAGGAATCGAGAAGTCAAGTTAGTAAAGGTTCAGTGGAGTGAAGCCGATGAAGATGCAACTTGGGAAACCGAGGAGAAGATGCGTGGGCTTTATCCATTCCTTTTTGAGGGTACATTCTCAATCTCTTTTGCTAGTTAGCATATCTTTCTTTTGCGATCCATGTTTATCTTGTTATCTCGTTAACCTTGTCATGAGAACCTTAGGTAGAAACCCTTTGGATGAAACATGTATTTGAGACATGTTATGCTTGATGTTTGCAAGTGGTTGCAAGTGTTTGCAAGTGGATACTCGTGGATGCATGATACACATTAGGCACTAAGATCGGCTCACACACTTTCATATTGCATATGCATGAGTGCTTATACTTATTCATGGATGAAACTTGTTATGCTATCACGTGGATGTTGCATATGGATGAATGTTATGTGCACTCATGTAGAGATTATGAATTATGTTAGGAATTTGCATACATATGGACTCATTTCACTAACATACTTTGCATTAAGGAGGTTTACTGAATCAGTGACCGCCTGATTTTCGCATTAGATAAGTACAAATACACACACCTTTCGCATATGATCATACAGCATTTAGAATCTTTTAAGGACAATGACTGCTCATGGATGATGTTTTGAGTAGATGGATGATGGATGGTAGGATACGTTCTTCCTAACTTGAAGATTTCGGGGATGAAATCCTTTAAGGTGGGGAGAATGTAACAACCCGTATTTTGAATAACATGTTATAACATTAATCAAGGAAGAATTAAATATTAAAATCTGAATCAAGGGAAACGGGCTGTGCCATTACGTTCGTCTCGGAAAAATACGCGAAATAGAGTCCGAGTTTTCAAGAATCGGAGTCCGTATGACCAAGTTATGGCCCGTCAAATTTTTCAGAAAATTTCAAGTTCAAAAACAGTTCAAATTTCAAATCTGGAGCCAAACAGACTGGGCGGGAAAGTTTCCCGCCCAGCCCCCAAGTCGACTGGGGAGTCGACTTGGGAGTCGACACACCCCAGCTGGTGTCGACTGCCCAGTCGACACCCCTGTCGACCTGGGTGGTCGGGCCAGTTTGGCCTGGTGCACCTGTTTTGGCTCCTGGGTCTTGTTTTGTTGGCTTGTGACGTGATTTGATGGCTCAGATCTGAACTAGGGTTAATCCTATGGCCTAAACTAACCTAAACTTCTATAAAAAGACCCTAAGACCTAGCCTAAACCCACACAAATCAATCCTACAACTAAGTGCTGCCAAAATGCTCCCTAATTATGGCCTCCATCTTCATCTTGAGAGCTTCTAAGGCAAAAAGGAGCAAGCTTTTTTCTTTCTATCAAAGGAGCTACTTATTCTCAAGGCTATTTGCGTTGCTACATCATTCCTAGATGTTCTACAAAGTCTCTATCTTGTTCTATTGTGTTCTAGTTCTCATAGCCACGCTTTGTAAGCCCTCCTTTACTCTTAGATCTAAACTATGAACTTAATATGACATGTAGCAAGTTGAAATGAGACTTTTGTGTTATGCTTGCCTTGGATTTCATGCATAGATTCATTCATGACCCTTTTGATCTATGTTTGTGGACCTAATGTTTACCTATCATGAATCTAGTACCATTTATGTTGACTTTTGGGTGGAAAGCTATGAGCTTTATGTGGTGATTGTGCATAAATGCAACATAGAACCCCTCATGACCTTGATATTAACTTGCCATGATGGACCTATATGCTAATCACAAGTTTATCACCCTATTTGCTAAGTTTAATGCCATACATGTGTAGATTGGAATTGGAACTAAGTGCAATATTTGCCTTGAACCCATCATTATATGCATAGATCTATTCATGCCTCTCTTGATCTATGATTGTGGATCTATCATGAACCTAGTACCGATCATGTTGACTTTTGGGGAAAATGTTATGAAATGGATTATGGCTTATGCATGTTAACAAACCTTAATCCCTCATGTCCCTTAACATGCATATGATTGACGTTGAACCTATTTGCTATGCACATGTTAGGATTGTCACCCTTTATACTATTGTCATGTTTGAGGCCAAATCACCTTTATGCTATCATACATGTTTTGAGGCCAATATGCTATAAGCAAGTTATGATGAACACCTTTGCCTCAAATATCACCATGTTTAACTTGTGATAGACTTTGCCATCTTATGCCCACCTTTTCATATTCTTATGTTCCCTCTTTGATCTATTTGTGTTGATGCGAACTTACATGCGATGGGGCTACGTTATGGGTAAACTTAAATGACATGAACACGACTTGAAAATATGACGTGATTATGCTTGAAAACATGAACGTGGACATGACATGTAGAAAACATGAAAGTGGCCAACTCGAGGTTGGGTTGAGTTTGTAGCATAAATCTACCCAGAACCGACCGGCTTAACTAGTAGCTACAAACAATAGGACCCAATGTGAGTAGTTGGTCATGTCGCGCTTAAAACCCGAGGTTAGACTAGGTTGTGGTGTAAAGCTACCCGGACCCGCCCGGCTTAACTAGTAACCACAACAAGGTCTAATGTGAGAGGTTGGGGTGCATTAAGTTAATTAATGCCACATGATAGGGTTAAGTCATGGACTACTTGAATACTTAACCAATTAAACACGATGGATTGGTAGGGTTAAGTCATGGACTACTCGAATACTTAACCAATTAAACACGATGGATTGGTAGGGTTATATCATGGACTACTTGAATACTTAACCAATTAAACACGATGGATTGGTAGGGTTAAGTCATAGACCACTTGAATATACTTGACCAGTTGAACACGATGTATTGATAGGGTTAAGTCATGAACTGCTTGGATACACTTGACCAACTCAATACATGGTTAGGATAGGGTTAACCACACTTAACCCGTTTGAAAATCCTAGTTACGTGGTCCTTTTCAGCAGTAACCTATAGTATCATGGATACCCTAGGACTAGGCTAGGGTGGGGCACGATTACTGGGCTGATTGTAAGAGACCAAAAGAGACGGCTGAATGGTGCACCAGTTAAGTTCAAGCGGACCATGGTCGTGCGCATTAAGTCCGGAGTTGAACATGGGCACCGGTAGGTTTAGATTGTGCGTGCTTGTTTTGTGTCTGTGGTTTACACCCTAGGACCGGATACACCCAAGGGTGGACCTTGCACAGCCATGATTAAGCCGTATGACACCGATACACGACGAGTTAGGCTTATAGGGAGCCGATCGACTAGACCGAGTAGTTGGACCTTGATTTAGGTCATCTCATGAGTTTGGGCCAATATTGGGCTAAGGGATCACTTCTTGTTTATACTTGACATAGGTTAGAATACTAGTACACTCTTGGTGCAACTTAACCTTGTATATGCGATGCCACACTTGATCTACCTTGTTAACTATTCACCATGCCAGTTTAGTTACCATCCTTATGTTTCATCTCAGTTTCTCATGTCCAGTTAACTTTATTAGTTTTTATACTAATAGTAGGTGGGACTTACCAGTCTTTATGACTGACCTGTTTTCCTTTCGCTTCTTTTCTTCCGTTCCCCCCCCCCCCCCGGTTCTCAGGGTGGGAACATTAGCACCTAGCTTGGATCTTTGGCTTGCTTCTCTGATAGCTCATGTACAGTTTGGACTTGAGCTTTGCTATGGCGACACTACTGTTATCTTTGGGGAATACTTTACTTATGTTATTTTTCAGTTTATGTTTTCTAGACTTTGTTTTGTTGGAAAATGATAACTAAGTACTTTGATGTAACTTGACTATGGTTTTGAAATAGTAATTTTATCCGCTGCTTTATCTACTCTGTTTACTTATATGTTCTGTCTTGTGATATCTTCATGCATGTTTACCCCGTTTAACACCCCTCCAAAGCTGGTGTACTTGCAAGAGTGACCCTGGCGGAGGTGGGGTGTTACACTTAACCTCACAGATTTAACAGATTTATAGATTAACAGGTTCGTATAACCCCCGCAGATTTAACGAGTTAAGTTTTACAGGTTCATATAACTCTAACAGATTAAACAGGTTAAGTTTTATAGATTAACATGTTCATGTAATCCAAACAGATTAAATAGGTTAAGTTTTACAGGTTGACAAGTTCATATAAGCCTAACAGATTAAACAGGTTTACCTAACCTCACAGATTTTATAGATCCCACATGTTACATACAGTTCCATTAACATGTTCCTAGGGCCGATCCTAGATGTTTTGATACCCAAAGCCATTTTAAAAACCAAGGCCCTATACAAAAATTAATGTTATTATCATTAAAAAAATCATTAAGATAATTAATTTGTTTGTAAAAAATAAAAAGGGGAGCAAAAGGAAGTAGCTCTATTGGTGGTAACAATTTAAGTTAAACTGCAAAGTTAATATTAGTTGCTTATGAATATTTTTCTAACATTCTAACTTGCAACCCGTGCCAAACTAGTGAAGAAAATGAAATTGTCAAACCATTTATAGGTCAGTGGTGTTAGAGAAGAAGAAAAAAAATAGTATTTATCAGAAATATTTGCATAAATAATTTACATCAAAAATTCTCTTTTTCCATTCGATTCGACTAAAAGACATTAACTATAGGTTTCATAAACACAACGATTTATTAACAGTTTTATATTAATAACTATTACAAAAAAATAAAAATAAACTATTAACTATTACTATAACCTCAACAACAATCTACACTTATAAAAATTTAGTCCCCAAAATCATAAGAATTCAATTTCAACAAATAAAAGTAAAATGTGAACGCTCAGAAGTACAATTTTTTTTCTTTTAATTAGACTTCACCGAAAATAGCACACCTTTATGCTTTAGGTCCTTCACTTTAACGTTTACATTCAATGGTCCTATCATCTAACAATTGCTTCCCTACAGCTCATTCTGTCAAAGTATGGGATTGATTGGAAAAACTCATTGCATTACTAGGTACAACTATCACATTATTGGGTTGTTGTCCACTGGAGGGAATTGCTGTCGTGTTGAACGGATTTGCAGTTTGTAGTTTCTAGATAAGGTCGCCTTCAGTTTTGGTTACCCCCAAGTCCAATTGGCAAACACAATTTTTTTTCTTGCTGTGGGAAAAATTTGACGAGTGGTGTCCTTGTTTTTGAGGAGGCTCAAAGCAGCAGCTTTACTTGCTTTGCCCAAAGACCGGCTTTGCATGTTCCATTTAATCTTTGAATTAACCCTATAGATTTACATGTTCATACATACCAAAATTTCAGTCATATTCCACAGTATAAGATATTCCCCAAATTCCTGTCTTTTATTTTCATTCCAAACATTCCCTAATTGTCCCAATTTCGTTCATACGTATGTCTCTTACGATATTGGCCTAGGCTCGAAGGTAGCCTAGGCATATAAAATAAAAAGGGAATGAGAGAGGGAGAAGAACATAAATAAGCATATAATAACAACTGAACAGCAGAACAGGTGTATGGAAAAATACATATAATATAGCAGAACCGTTTAGATATGAATCAGTCCCTTAATAGGCATAGGCATAGGCTCAGATCCAGGTTTATTAACATGTCATGATCACTGTTAAATTTTATATCTAAAAGAAACATGAACTCGTAGAGATTGGATTAAAGAACAGAAGATAATATGCTGACGTTGTAGAAGGGATTCTTGTATAAGTAAGATAAGAATTGTCTTGATTCAATCCAAGTTTTGGCAGCATCTCCCCATCTTCATCTTAAATTTTTAGAATAGAGGTTTGAGGAATAAGTGTAATTGATTTGATAGGAATGCATGCCTTTATATATAGTTTACAAAACAAACCTTAACCGTCAGATCCCTGTTTTTATCCGTTTAGAAAAATAATGAACATGGTTAACAAAAAAGTCCAAAAACGAAAAAATGAACGTCGCCAGATCATGAGTGGGTCAACCCACCCCACCTGGGTCGACCCATGGGTCGACCCACTTGACCTTGGGAAGACCCATAGGTCGACTCGGACAATGCGTGGGTCAACCCACAACGGGTCTGGTTCCCGCCCCTTGCTGCCTTCACTTGAGGCTCATTTATTTTGAACTGTTTTGAATTATATTTACATATATCCTTCTTATATGTATAAAAACTTCTAACCTTTATATCTTCCTCATACGATGTCTGTTTTACGCAAACTCGGAGTATATTTGAACCATAATTCCAAGACGAACATAGTGGTACCGTCCGTGTTATTCCCAATATTTAATTAAGTTTCTCTTTAGTTTATTAATGTTCTTTAAAATTATGAGGTGTTACATCTACCATCCACGAGTATCCAATCTACCATCCTATCTAGCATCCAACAATCCATGCAATCATAATTCTACCCTAGCATGCAGAATTTTAATAGTATAAAGCACAATAGTACAAGTAAGATACAATACAAGGGACATACCACTCAAAGAGTCCCAGATGGGTCGACCTCAACTCTCTTCCGTTTCCCATGTGCAATCGTCGTCGTCCTCGCCCCCTTGTACCTTGACTAGCTTTAGAACTGTCGTCCTAATTTGTTTCGTGTCACTACCTATGACGCGAAGCACCTTACGAGGCCTAGAAACTTCAGGCTCGACCTCTAAATCTTCAAGCTGACCAGGAGATACCACAACGTTCGAGTCGTGCACAAACTCCCGTAAAAACGATACATGAAACACATTATTTGCACACCCGTCATCTTCTCAGGTAAATCCACTCTATATTTGAGCTTCCTAATTTGCTCGATGATCGGAAACGGCTCAACAAACCTTGGCATTAACTTTCCATTGCTTCCGAAATGAACCACATTCCTTAGAGGTGAAACCTTAACAAACACTAAATCTCCAACTTAGAATTCCAAATCCTTTCATCGCTTATCTACATAGACGACCTTGGGCTTCCTTCATTCGTTACCGAATAATCTCAATATTATCGATCGTTTCTCTTACCTTCTCTAGCCCAAATAACAACTTCTCGCCAGTTTTCAACCAACATGATGCAAAATTACAAGGTCTACCGTACAACGCCTTATACGATGCCATTCCAATACTTGATTGGTAGTTGTTATTATAATCAAACTCGACGAAATGAAGATGATCTTCCCACGATCCTCCAAAATCCAATACACATGCTCTAATAAGATCTTCCAATACTCGATTAACCCACTCAGTCTGACCATCTTTCTGGGGATGATAAGTCGTACTCATACATAGCTCAGTTCCCGATGTCTCTTGCAAACTCTTACATAATCCACTGGTGAACAACGGATCTCGATCACTAATAACACTCTTCCGAATCTCACAGATTCGAACTATCCACTTAAGATATAACTCATCCTGCTTTGATGTAGTCCTTGTCGATCTGACAAGAATAAACCTTATGCTTTTAGCCAACCGATCCACAACAACCCAAATACTATCATTTCCTTCCCCCTAGGTAATCCGTTAATAAAATCCATCGACACTTGCTCCCATTTCCACTAGGAACCTATGATGGCTGCAACAATCTAATCAGAATTTTTTCTCAACTTTAACCAACTGACAGTTCATATACTACGAGATAAATTCCCCGACGTCCCTATTCATACCTTCCCAGTCATAAATTTGCCCCATATTTTGATACATCTTATTACCACCATGATGAATCATCAACCTAGAGTGATGACATTCCCTCAGAACCTCATATCTCAATCCATTTATATCAGGAACAACCAGTCGTCCACTCTTACGAAACCAACCATCTCGATCGACTTCAAAATCCTTAATCTCCTCGAGTTATCTCTACCCTTCGCATGATTTCCATAAGCTTTCATCTTGCGTCTAGCTTTCGCCGATCCTCTCAACGAGAGTCGGTCTAATCGATATGTTCGCTAACACCTCGGGTTCTAACTCATAATGAGGTCTAAAATCAAATCCGACCAAATACTCAAGATGCTTTCATTCTGAAAACGTGACTCCCAAACTTGCATATCTTCTACTTAATTCGTCGGCCGCCACATTATCTTTTCCCGAAGTATAGGCTATATCAAAATCGTATGATGACAAAAACTCTAACCATCATTACTGTTGAAGATTCAAATCCTTCTAAGAGAAAAGGTACTTCAACGACTTATGATCCATAAACAACTTGAACCTAAATCCCAACAAATAATGCCTCTAAATCTTTAGAGCAAACACTATTGTCGCTAACTCCAAATCATGAGTCTGGTAATTCCTTTCGTGCGGCTTCAGTTGTCGACTTGCATAAGCCACAACTCTATCCTTTTGCATTAGGACTGCTTCAAGTCCAGTGCCATATGCATCGGTGTATACCACCATCTCTTCATTTTCACTTAGAATGGTCAACACAGGAGCACTCGTCAATCTCTCTTTCAAGATTCCAAAAGCTTTCTCAGACTTTGCATCCCACACAAAGACCTGATTCTTCCTCGTTAATCCAATTAATGATGTAGTTATCTTAGAAAAATCCTTGATAAATTGTCAATGATATCCAGCTAAATCAAGGAAACTCCTAACATACTTCACATTATTGGGTCGATCCCAATCCTGGATTGCTATCACCTTAGCGGGATCCACCGCTAATCCTTGTCCCAATACGACATGACCTAAGAATCTCACTTCTTCCTTCTAGAAGTGAAACTTCGAAAACTTAGCCTTCAGAAGATGTTTCCGTAAGTTTTCGAAAACAATCCTAAAATGCGTCTTATGTTCCTCCTTGGTCTTGGAATAAACAAATATATCGTCCACGAACACAAGCACGAACTTGTTCAACCGATCTCTAAAGATTCAATTCATAAGATCCACAAAATATGCTAGCGCGTTATTCAATCCAAATAGCATCACCAGCAACTCATATAGTATGGATGGTGTCGTAAAAGCAATCTTTGTCACACTATCCCTAGCCACTCTCAACTGGTGAAATCCCATCTCCAAATCCATTTGGTAAAACACCTTAGCTTCATGAAGTTGATTAAACAAGTCATCGATTCTTAGCAATGGGTACTTCTTAGTCACTTGATTCAGCTCACGATAATCCACAAACAATCACAATGATCCATCGACCTTGTTCGCAAACACAACTAGTGCACCCCATTCGAATACGCTTCTTTGAACGAATCCTTCACTCAAGAGATAATTCACTTTCACCTCTAACTCTTACTGTTCCGGAGGCGCCATCCGCCTAAGAGGCATAAAAATAGGTTTAGATCCATCAACTAAATCAATCTGAAAATCAATCTCTTGATGCGGCGGTAATCCTCTGACCTCACCAAAAACATCAAAAAACTCTCGAACGATTGGCACAGATGACAACCCATACTTTGGAATCACACGCAAGTATAAAAAGCTATCCATAACCCCATTCTATGATAAACAACGTATCACCGTCATTCGCCCTTCCACATTCCCAACAGTCACCTCAAGCCTCTTGCAATCCATAATAGTCGCATACTTTTTGAGCCAGTTCATACTAAAAATAATCCCAAACCCAGCGAAATGCAAAACAAGGAAATCACAAACAAAAGAGAAATCTGACTCGATAAGACTTGATCACAGAAAAGCAACAAGGACTTGACGAACCCCCTATCGGGTTAGTCACAACCAATGGTCTATCAACAATCTCAGGTTCTAAACCTAAATTACAAACAAGCTCATTGCAGATAAAAGAATGCGATGCTCCAATATCAAACAGAGTTGAAATTGAAACGTCTCTGATATAAAGCATACCTTGCACAACAACACTCTTCCCCTTTTCTACGGCAGTTGGATCCCCCAAGAAAGCTGGCAAAATATTTAAAGCATATGCTCTCACAACCTGCTTATCATTCAGTGTTTCTGGACAATTCTTCTTCATGTGCCCAGGCTTTTCACAATTAAAACACTTCCTTTCCACCTTAACGTTCTTACAATCCTTGGAATAATGACCCTTCTCTTGACAGTTATAACAAGTAACCTCACCCTTCGGTTTCTTCTTTCCATTCTTCCCTTGTCATTGTTGTTTTCATTTACCATTCCAGTTTTTCTTAATACCGCCACCTTGACGTGGCTTTAACTCCTCCTTACTCTCAACAACAGCCTCAACCTTTTGTGGAAACAAGCTTTCCTTCCCTAAAGCCTTCTCAGCTTCTCATAGGGATCATCAGTATGGTCGATCAATTATTTCCCAAGTCCCTCATCCATACCTAATATAAACTTCTCGTTCTTCTGATAAGGAGTCTCAATATACGAACGGACATACTTAGATAAAGCTTCAAACTCTGCCACTTACTAAAACATGAGTCTACCTCATTGCTTGAGCTCAACAAACTTCTTAAAGAGTATCGATTTCTGGACCGTAGAAATAAACTTCTTCTCAAACTTAGTTCTAAACTAATCCTAAGTGATTTAGTCCTCTAGAGTCTCCAAAGTAATAGAGTTCCACCAATCCATCGCTCGACCTTCCAGCTGCCTCAATGCAAGCTTTCTCTTAGTCACATCATCAATTCCCATATCTCCGAAAATTCAAACACAGTTACCCAATCAATTCCGAATCTCAACGGTAGGTTCCGTACCAACAAGTGGCATATGGACTAGAGAAGTATAATCCTTGCAGATCTTAGCGAAATCTATAACCCTAGGTTCTTACATAGGAACACCACGCTCTAATATCAGTTCTGGAGTAGGCATCCTCCTTATGATTACTGCCATCGTGGCCTCTAACATAACAGGATAATTGGGCATAACAGTTGTAGCTCCCGACTGGCTACCCTTTTCTATCCCTCTAGCAGCAGGCTCATCCCTACCAGCGTGTCTTGAAGTTCGTCGACACATTCACTATTTGAAACAAGAATGATCAATATACATTACAGAGAGGCTACATTGGTGTTCAAGTACTTACTAACCTATTAAACTATATATTATAATATAATAATCATCCTTTATATATTACAAGTATGTCTCTCATACGATTTACGCTTGCGAACTTTAGGTAAAATCGATTAACCAATGCTCTGATACCAAATGTGATGACCGCCCCATAACTCATGCACCAAACTAAGGAAAAGGTGCACGGTGTGACATGATAGGACGAAATGGGACGATCAACATGGAAGAATAACTCAAAATAAACCTATCTTATAACTCAAAGCGCATGGATAACATATAATAGAAAATATACAATAGGATATAGTAGTGAATGATAATAGAATAGAAACTCAAATCTCATAACATCTCAGAGTCAAAAAAACAAAACATATGTGAAAAAACGAGTAATTCGTGCATCAAGCCTCATTACATATCTCCCAGAGTATCAAAAGTCATCAACATACAGGGGAAACAAACAAAATATTTGAACAACATAGTAGTAGTATGCCAGCCTCCTGCTCGTCACCGCACAACATCATCGGCAACAAAACCCGCTACCAGCTATCCAAGTCTACTCACCAACGCAATTAATGAGAAGCCCAAGGTAATAAGAGGGAAGCAAAAATCTCGAGTTAGACAATAGTCTAAGTGTGCGATAAAATAACAAACAATAGTTACAAAGGATACACGAATATATGCGGTTCAATCATCTGATCCGCCTTAGCAACCAAAGGATTAGCACAGGATAATTATCTATTATATGCCACTCCAGGATAGGAAAGGACATTCCCCAATTCCACTTCTCTTCAACGACCTATAGTGATGGCCTACCTAGATATAACTGAGAGAAAGCACATAATCAATGATAGCATTCATAGCAACTAATATCGGAGATATCATCGACTAAAGCCTTGAATACATCAATCATTGAATGACCAGCCGTTGCCATCCGTCAAGGGCTAATGGAAAATCCCAGTTCTAGTCAGACTACCATACATCCATCTTTTGTATGTTTGCCTCCATCCAAGACAACAAGATCACTCCTAGAGCTCAATCTAGGGTACACGATCCTACCTGATCCTAATGGGCATCCCTAATATACCCATGCTTTTAGCCCGCTAGAACTTTTAATAACTAACGATTCCTCGGCACTTCAAATCTGTCGAGCCTTCCTTCTCGGCGATCACATCCTTAGTTCAAGCGAATTCTTAAACAAATTCCATTATTATCCTCGATCAACTTCCCCTTAAGTCGATCTATTATCATACTAGATCATACATCATCCCACGACTAATATCACATCAATTCTGCTCCGACCTCTCCAACTTGAGTTCTCAATCGAAGCACCATCCATCACTGAGTTACACATTAATCATCTGAAGTACATTTGTTACCAAATTTCATCAGAAACCCTAAGAAGTCATCACAACCAAGCTCCGCAAAAATGAAGTCAATACTACCAAGAACGATGGATCGGTACCAGTCCATCATCCATGGATCGGTACCGGTCCATATACTTAGCCCGTTTTCATGTAAGTTGGTTCATCCCCATCATTTCTTCGAGCACATCCTACCGGTCCATCCTCGAACCCAGATTCCTTTCCAATGGATTCTCCTGTCAGTCCATCGATCAATTCTCGAACAATTAGTTTCGACCCAGCTCGAATCACATCAAAATCTCTAGAAAATTTGCATGCACCCGCGATATACCAGCACGATACCATGTTACAAAAATCATCACCATCCAACTAACCAGCAAGGATCAGTACCGGTTCATTATGCATGGACCGGTGTCGGTCCATATACTAAGTGAGATTTGATACGAAATTTTTCATGATTCCTCTCTTCATCTTCCAAAGCCTCTCAGCCAAGTTTAGTTTGAATCCGATCATCTGACCTTCGTTTTGCTCTATTCTTTAATCCTAAGATCTACAACACACAATTCTAACAAACTATTCAAGCAATGCATTCAATTCAGTCAAAACGATATAGATTCATCAAATCTTGATCGTACAAACATGCATATATCATAAACATAACATAAATCAATGGATCTAATAAAAATTAGATCTAACATACACAAGAACGTGAAATATTTAACAATTATTTGGTTTACATGGTTAAATTAGGTTTTCCTAGGGTGTCTAAATCTTAATTAAACATATATTATCAAATCTACGGTGAAATTAACATATAACATATGAGTTTGATCCTAATTCACCCATATAATTTAGTTCCCGTGTGATAGATATTTATCACTCATAATTCTAAGATCCAGTGCAATACCAATTAGATCAGGTTTTGACAGCGTTGAAAAATCCAAAATCAATGCATTTTTATGTGATTTAATCTTCCTTCACGATGATATAACCTCTAGATGCAATAAATAATGAATTAGAATGAATAGGATGAAGAATTAGGGTTTAGGTTGATCGGGAGAACCACAGACGTCCAACCTAATGTTTGAATGAAGGGAGTAGCCTTAATTCTCTTCCCAAACCCTCATATTTATAGCAGCAGGTCATTAGCCTAATGGGCTTGACTAACCAGCCCATTAGCAGCTGTTTAGTTTGCCTAATAGAAACTGAAACTTAAAACAGTGATTTCTCCCAAACTGTTGAACCAAATCTTTCATGTTACCACTCTATGGAATCGTAAATTAACATTCCGATACTATGAAACCAATTTCAGCACCTGATTTGATACATATCAAAAGTTATAGCTAAAAAATATTCAAAAAGGAAAAATGATCATGAGTTGATTTGATAAAAATCATGGACATGTCTCACATTCCCACGAACAACACATTAAAATATGAGAATGATCTGATTACTAGGAATAAATTATAATTATTTTACGATCCTTCGATGCGAAAAATATGGGTCGTTACCTAGAGTGCAGAATCCACAATACAAAACTTGTTAAAACTATGTCAACAACTCAATAATCAAAAGGAGAACCAAGCAACCGAACACGTAAGGACCAAGTGACATCATTGGGGATCCACTCTAATGGTCGCACCCTCATTGGGTATGAACCCTAAGAGTTAGTACCAAACCCTATTGAGAGACAAGTGCCGATCTCTAACATGTAGGTCGATTTGAGCCTAACTCCTAGAACTCAGTCATCTAGCTTTTTTGGGCCCCCACATGATTTCGGGCTGATTCACCAAGTTTTACAGCTATAAAAAGGCCTCTAATTGCACTGAAAAATGGATCTTCTCTTCTCCACGCGGAAGCTCTGCTATTCCTTAGAGACAACAAAAACTTCTTCTCTTTATAGTCCTACATAAAATCAACTGTACTTGTAATCAAAAGTATAAATGAAGATTACTACTAGTGAACATATGCCAGAGTTTGTGAACCACTATAAAAGTTGTGCTTTCCCTATTGCTTTTAAAACTTTTGCTATGATTGATTATATGGAAGAAGATTGTTAATTCTTAATTATTATATGTGATTGTACTCATTTGGGTATTAGGCTTGTTTGACCAAAACCGAGTCTAACATGTAACAATTTATATAGTTGACCCTTGGGCATACACTTTACTCTATCCATACCTATAGATGCTTTTTTCTTGTACTAGGATTTATGCCTGACCCGTGTTTTGTCTTTGACGGCTTATATTGTGACAATTCTCGGATACTCGAACGAGTGATTTGGTCATCGGTAACTTTGAGGATAGGTTTATGGAATTGTTAGAGCATCCTAGAGGAATGAAGTCGATATATTGGATACGATATGCTTTTTGTGATGTTGCACATGGAAAACTTGTTATTTTGGACATGTGATTTATGATATCAAATATTATATTCAGAACTCCATCTGAATGAAGTTAACATATTATGGTTTTCCATATTGGTATTTATTAATCAATTGCTTTCGCTTATGCAGTGCGTTGTGTATAATTCATCCAATAATCTTTATGTGTATTTGATTATCTTATATGTTATCCTTCCATTATGGTATTGTATCGATGTGCTTTAATATAGTTTTTTACCAAATCATATCATCTTATGTGGTATTGAAGAGTTAAACATTATCATCATACATTGATTTAGGCTATTATGAAGGGTTTTTCATTGTGTAGTGATACATGCATACATATATACATATAATCATTATAAAGTGATACAACTAAATATAGTTACCAAAAAATATTTTCCTTTCGTACTATGGATCTTCCTCAAATTTCTAAAACTTAAATCTTGATCTTTGCATTTGAGGATGCATCACATAGCTCTTAATTTTACTAATGTTTAGATTTTCCGTAGAGCTGAAATTTTTGGGGAATGATAGTAAAATCTTCAGCCAAGACCTTGAGAAAAAGCAGAAAGAGAAAGGTAAATAATGGAAATAAAACTAATGGATTTGTTATAATAAAAATACCATTATATTATTTTAATTGAGCTTCCCTAACTATTCGCTCCTTAGTATTCAATCAGTTAACTTATCAAGCCCTTTATATAAATGACCTATTGTGCCATCATAAGACATGAAATTTCCAAGCAAAGCTTTCATGTAAGCAAGTTTCATTAAAAAATCCTTTGTAATATATCGATATCGTATATCAATTTGCGAAAAATTATTTTTATATATGAACCTAGATAATTACAACCCCAGAATATCAAATAAATTAATAATAATTAAGAAAACTTAAAATAATAATTAAATTAGAAAATTTTATAAACGTTTAAATCAAGTGGATTTCAGAAGGATTCATAAATAAGGTTGTCAAACTCAAAGGCGTGCTGCAATGATTAGTTTTAAAATAATTCAAATATTTTAGTTCACGCATCACCTTCTCTAATGATGTGATAGTTGACCGAACTTATCACTTATAGATCCTTTTTATAAAATCTAATTTCATAATTTATTTATATGGAATCTTTCAGTAACAATAATTTACTCACATTTTCTTTCTTAAAACTATATTATTTAAGGACTTATAGAATTCAGTTTTGAAAAAAATTGAGTTTCATCCTTGTTCATCTTATTTAGCCCATAAATATAGTACTTTGTTGAATAATAACATTTTATTATTAACTATATTAATTTGGCCAATGATTTTGACTATGTGTTAATAATGGTTGATAGTGATATATACTTACCTTATATGACCAAGGAGATGCAATCTCTATTGAAGAGTGCAACACTTCTTATGCATTAGTTCAAATCCAACAACAATCACCCTATAGATTGACATGCCATGATTTAAGAATATTCAAAGAAAGGTATTCACATTAAAGTTCAACATTATTCCCAAACCAACGGAGCCATCACTTCAAAAAAATTTGTTTGACAATGTTGTTATTAAAAATTCTTGAAAAAATTATTCCATAACTATCTAGTTACTATAAGTTCGTAGGCTCTTGTTTCCCATAATAACCATTAGTAATACACTACGTAACATTTAAAGAGCATTACACTTGATCGTAATGGATGTATCGGTGTCCTTTCTTACAATACCTTTACTATTTAAAATATTATATTGTGATATATTTCTCATGATAACAACTCCTTATTACTGTTATTTTATAATAACATATCATTCACATATTTTCTATTTATATATACTCAAACTAATTACTTAATTATATATTATAATATGACAAATATAATATGTGAAACACATACCCTTTATTTCGAAGAAGATTTTGTTGTATAGTTAATTATTTACACTAATAAGTTACATAATCGTCCTTTGGTCATAGTCTTAACTCCCTAAAGAACCTTAAAATAAAAATTTAGATTCCCTTGATTCTAATAACATATGCACTTGGCTGATTAAACTCTTATTGTAAATCTATAGGTTATAAGTGAATCCTTTTATACTATTGATAAACGTTAAGACTGTCTTGTAGCTAAGGATTTTAGAAAAAGAGAAAAAGTGTATTTTTGGGATACTTTTCACCTTTTATAGGGACAAAATCTATATAGGCATTGATTTCTTATTGTAATTCATGATTTCAAATATGTTTTGGCTTTGAACAGTTATAATCATTTTTTGACATGTTTTTACTCAAGCAATAAATGATATCTAAGTTAGATATTTTGCATGACCTCAAATTTATAGGGTTGCCCTAATTTCCCTTACTCACTAATTTGTTATTTCTTTTCCTTTAGGAATATAATTTTGTTTTTTTAATCAATAAACAAACATAACACAATGAATACAACAACTATTTTCTCTATTATTTTTGAACTGCTTCTCAATATAAAAATTGTACAAAAATATGTTGAGCAATAAAAGGTTGTTTGTGAATGATCTTCCATGGTGCAAATGGGATTATTACTATTGAGAACTCCCTATTTTATGCTTTAAGTGTTGCTAAATAAGATATCAATCCTAATATATAGCATAGTCTAAAAAATTGCACCTTATTTTGAATATGTACCTGTTAATACCCAAAATACAGCTCGGTTGATTGACCCTATAATACAACCCAAATCAAATCCTCATTAAAACCGAAGAAGAATTCAAGTTTGGAAATAAGAGATCAATCTTAAAGACAACGACAAGTAAGTAATTTCAAATTAAATTTTGGTTTATAAGTCATAACTTCTAGATTATGCTGGGTTGTTTTTGTCTATTGGCCTAATAAAATTTGTGTAAGAAACAACAAAATATTTGAAGATTCAGAAAACTTTAACACAATCAATATTTAAATAGCGATGAAATTTTTGAAACTAAGGATTGAGTGAATATACCACATGCAAGATATCCAACAGTTGTTGGAGAGAACGAAATTTATTGTTAAGAACCTCCCTAATTGTATGAATTAGGATTACTTTCCAATGATGTATAAATAGAAGCATAGGTGTAGCTCTTAGATAGTTGTCAATTTATAACCTATTGCATGGCTTCATACGTGGATACATGTGACGAGTCATATTACTTCAGTTGGGATGCATAATGGAAATCAAGGAACTACAAGACAACTCCAAATACAGGTGTCATTGAACGTGCATTAGATCTCCTCCTGAATTTTGCCTTCTACATAAAGACAAACAAATTGTACGGTCCAAAAGTTTGTGTCTCTAATTCTGTGTTTAATTTTATGTCCCAATAGTCGCTCATATATGCATATATACATACATACATATATATATATACACACATGCATACATACATATATACATATATACATATATATATAGAGAGAGAGAGAGAGGAGCGTTCCAGGGAACCCCTATTTTGTAGCACCCCTTTAGCATCCCTAACCATTTGTAAGCTACACCAATCCAAATCCAACAAAAATTTATAGTTGTTCAGTCCACGTATATAATATAATATATCCAAAATTTGAGCTCGTTCTGACATTTGTAACATTTTCAAAATCTTAACTCAATTATTCACCGTTTAGACATGTGTTAGAACCAATAAATTTAAACATCAAATATATCATTTTACGAATGTCGGAATAAGCTCAAATTTTGGATAGATGATTATATATATGTGAATTTAACACACTACATTCCTTAATATCACCCGTATGTGGATTTCAATAAAAAAAAATAGGGAGCATTGTAGGTATAGAGACATAAAACATCGTAGACACTAAGATTTCTCAAGACAAAACAAATATAAACTTGCAACGAAAGAATAAACTTTCGTTTAAAATGAAAAACCATCTTTGTTTCAGTTAACCAAATAGTTATGAAGTGTCATATCTCAAAATCTCAACCGAAAAAACATCAGAGTAAAATAATATTATCCCCCAAAATAGTCAAAAAGGTACGACCTAACCTTGGAAGGAGAACAGAAAGTAATATATCTTTTGCAGAAATCCACCATGACAAAGTCAACAAAGAAATCTAAACGATGTGCTTTCTCCCTATAAGCCTAGGGGAAAGAAAAGAGAAAGGAAAAGGGTCAGACATAAAGCCTGGTGAGCTTCCATGATTACCAGGCCGACTACTAAGTTAAGTAAAAAAGATAAATAATGGTTATAGTGTCATAAAAAGGTAAGTGTCTGTACATATCTAAAGGTGAACAATAACTTATATGAATTAAGGTAAAGGATTAACTATTCTAATCCAAGAGACAATGATGATAATAATGATCATACTAAAACTGATTGACTATTTTTCACTTCTACAGATTCAGACACAAATAAGTAATTAGGAAGGAATTTCCTAATGCACCCATTGATCGGCTTTTCGGATGTGAATAATCTGTGTCGGCTATGGCATTCGGGGTTATCACTTCTCGAACCGATCAACTAAAAAGACACAACCTTAATCACAGGCACTACAACGTTTTATCTTCCACTTTCTGTGACGACCGTCCATAACTCTCGCACTTAATAAGGGAAATAGTGCACTGAAAGACGTGCCAGGAAGCTATTGACGATCATCTAGATATGAAACACAATGCAGAACCTGTCGAATAACTCACAGTGCAAGGATAAAATATAATAGAACATATATAACAGGCAATGATAGTAAAGCACATTTGAGCAGAAACTCGAAACTTTCATAACAACTAGAAAGCATATCCATAAGACTTTGGATTACAACATGAATGTCTGTACAAATTGGCCTCACTACACCACTCAACAAACAACGTAAACAATAATATTAGGTAATAGCAAAATAATACGCCAGCGTCCTGCTTTCCATCGCACACAACATCATCCTCATTAAGCTCTGCTACCTGTAACCTTCTAATCAGTCTTCCCATCTAAAACTGGATGAATAGCCCAAGGTAATAAGAGAGAAACATAAAACCTTGAGTCAGATAATAGTCTTAGTGAACGATAAAACAACTATCTAACATCGTCAATAAAGTACATGAGAATAGGTAGATTAAGCAACCAATCTACTAAAACACCAGAGAAGAACTCTACCCCGACCTTCCCCACATCGGACAGTGATAGCCTTTACAAGCAAGCATTTCAACCCTACATCCATAGTGTTAACGTTATTTTTCGTCAACACCCGGATGAAATTACACTGGACGTGTGTTCAAGGAATTTAATATAATCATGACCCAGGTTTACTGAAGGACATTCGAAAACCTATGTTACTTAGACAAATCTACCTTTCCTTAGGCATTAGAATTCTGATTCTGATGGCTAGTTATCCTCCCCTTGAGGGATAAATATTGTATTTACAGTGTAGTGGAATTCCGACATGGCATTAAGAAGGTTTACTTAGCTTGACATAACTAAGGTTTTATGAAATCAATTACTCCCTAGATCATGAATGCGATGATATATACTATGATAAGAAGAAAACAGACTAATGCATCCCCCTATTCGAGAAAGATGGCATCACAATGCTCATTAACTCAATTAATAATTCTACATCAGATCGGCAAGGAGGGCCCAGGTTGCTTCAGAGATCAAGTTATAAGCCATAGACGACCCCCTTTTTCTGAGGTTAGGAAGCACTAGGATCATCATGAGAACGTTGATTAGCGTTGCTAAACCCTCGAGACAGGAAGAAGAGGACTTTGAATTTCTATGAAGTTGTTCCTCCTCCACAAAGACGCCATGATCGATTTTCTCAAACTAAAGATTAGTGTTAACTCCCTGTTTCATCATAATGGTACAACAAGATTATAAAATCACAAGATGCTTAAGACTTGGAATTCTTCATTCACAAATTATTGATGTATTACAAGAACTGAGGTAATCCCAATCCGATTTGGAAATTTGGTTTTCTTCTTGAAGAAGAAGAAGAAAGAAGAGAGAAAAAGAGTCAAAAATGAAAAATTCGTCCCCCTCTATTCCGCTCCTGAGGTCTTATTTATAGAGGATTCGGGACCCCTTTTGCTGTTAGGCTATTGGGCCTGCAAGGACCTTTACCAGCTGCTCTTTTCCTTGGTCTTAGACATTTGGCTTTGGGCCATCTTCGTGGTGCTAATTATAGTCCTCAAAGTGAGGGTCCCCATCAATTGGAGCTTATTCGAGATTGATATGGGCTTGAAGATGTGGTGGCTTTCGGGTGACATTGAACTCCCGGCAGCAGCTCCTGGATGTATGCTCTCGGACGTAAGCTTCTAGATGTAGGTTTCCGGCTTTCTCATGAATACTTAGAGGAGCTTTCCATCATTATGTACGTAGATAACCGCCGGTTTGAAACAGTTGTTCGTTCCTATACTAAGTAGATTAGTACGGATAGCCTGTATCTCTGTCAGGGTCCTGGGTAGCCCTTTGGTGGCACTTTTGGGGTAGTCTGGTTTCCCGGAAGGTAGCTTCCGGTGATATTTCTATTGCCTATCAATGTGACATTTCACCATTTATGCAGTTGATATTTCAGAAACAGGTTCCGGATAATCTGTATGTACTTCGGGCTTGGCTCCCTTGATACCTTTGCCTTCCGATGTGTCGGTACCGTGTAATTTAATACCGATAGCCCTTCCAGTTTCAATAAGCGAAGCTCATGTCTCTCCCTTTCTTGGTTTTTGAATTAGGTGACCCTTCGTTACAGAACTCCCTGCCGGGTTGACCCTATCGGATAAACTTCGCTGGCATTCTATAGGCTTTGAACTCCTTTCTTCTCGGGATGTGCCGGTTGATGCTGTTCCTAAATCATTCTTTCCTGCTTTTGTTCTTTTCTATTTATTCGGATTTTTGCTTTCGGGAGGTTCTTCTGTGTTTGTATTCTTCTGATAACCCTTCACTGTCAGTCAATATTAGAGGTTAATTTTTGGCATTAACATTCCCCTCCCCCCTAGTGAAGGGTTGTTTTCGACTTTCTAAGTCAAACTTTTTCTTTCTAGATTCTTTTCTATCTATTTGTGGATTGTGTCTTAATGTCAGATTACATTACAAAACCTATAAGGCACTGCATTCAGGTTAAATTTTTCTTGTTCGTTAAAGACTGAGAGATACCAGTCGATTTACTACTTTGATAGTAGCTTTGTACCAAATCTTACTTGGATAATCTGAAGATTAAAGGCCAGAAATCCCCTTCTGGTATTTGTGAAGAGCCGAATCAGCCCTGATTTGGGTATTAATATAGATGAAAGACCGAAAACCTCTTCTGACATTTTTGAAGAGCCGAATCAACCCAGATTCGGGTATATATATAGATAGAAGACCGGAAACCCCCTCCGGCATTTTTGAAGATCCGAATCAACCCAGATTCGGGTATTAATATAGATAGAATACCGGAAACCCCTTCCGGCATTTTTGAAGAACCGAATCAACCCAGGTTCGGGTATTAATATAGATAGAAGGCCGGAAACCCCTCCGGCATTTTTGAAGAGTTGAATCAATCCAGATTCGAGTATTAATATAGATAGAAGACCGGAAACCCCTTCCGACATTTTTGAAGAGCCGAATCAACCCATATTCGGGTATTAATATAGATAGAAGATTGGAAACCCCTTTCGGAATTTTTGAAGAGAAGAATCAACCCAGATTCAGGTATTAATATAGATAGAAGACCGGAAACCCCTTCCGGCATTTGTGTTTTGGCATACCTCTTCGATTTGATTTGTGAAGCAAAGGCTGTACCGTGCTTCCTGAGCCACTCCTTGGGGTTTTGATGATAAACAGAGGATGTACGTGCTTTGTTGGCCACTCTCTGGGCCTATGCGTCTGGTGTGCTTGGCTCGCTTATCCATAAGCAGGGATCAAGAACTTACCCGACCTCCCTCTAGGAGGCGCCTTATCCTGACCATCGTAAGTGATGATAAGGTCTTAGAAACTTAGACGGGGCCATCGTAGGCACATAACTAAGGTTTACTCTTTTGATGCTCTATATTGACCATCATAGGTTCTGATAGAGGCTTATATGCCACCCCCACAAGGGGTGCCCTATCCAAACCATCGTAGGTGATTATAGGAGTTTGCATTCCCTTCTGCGGGTAACGCGGAATATAAGCAGAGGTAGGACGTGCTCTTCTATGAGCAAAGGTAGGACATGCTTAGTTCTAGCAGAGGCAGGGCAAGCAGAGGCAAGGCATGCTAATTTTAGATGCACCACCACGACCATTTCTGGTGTGAAAAAGGAGGCTTACGCTTTTAATGCTTTAACCTAGCCCCATCTGATTTGGGCATGGAGAAAGACTAACACACCATCCTTCTAACAACCTACATTTTACGTATCGGAGGATCGTAAAATATTTTTATTTCATTCTCTTAGGGTTGGATCATTCTCATCTTTTGATATGCTGCTTATGGGGATGTGATACATGTCCATAATTTTTACCAATTTTGTCTGTGACCATTCCCCCCCTGTCAATCTTGTATAGGGCATAACTGTTGACTCGAGTCGGATCAGAGGGTGAGACCTGTTCCATTGGAAAGGAATTGATGATTGCCTTTTCGTAGAGTGGTTACATTAAAGATTTGGCTCAGCGGTTTGGGAGGAATCGTTGTTTTAAGGTTTCTCAGTTGGTTGTTTAGATTTGGGGAGCCACAATGGGATGATTTGGGAAGGCCCATTGTTGGGCTATTGGAAGGGTATAAATAAGGGATATGGGAAAAGGTTTTAATTTTCCACTCTCTCATTTGCTGCCATGTGCTCCTCCTTCCTCTAACACCTTTCCACCATTAAAAATCCAAATCCAAGGAGGGAAATCTTAGATCTATACCATTGGAGGCTAGATCTACATCATTGAAGCAACAGTTCATCGGATCAAGAGGTTTGGTGCGAGGTTCTTACTGTTCGGATTCTTATTTCATCAATTTTAGCTGGTTTTGGAGAATCGGTGAGTGATATGCATCTCTCACATGGATTCAATAAAGCATATGAGTGTTTGTTCATGTTTTACATCAAGTGCAAGTGTTTTTTCCATAGATCTATGCATTAGTAAGTCCATTTTCATGTAAATCACCTTATGATCTTATTTTGCAAGTTTAGATAAGTAATTTCTATGATATTTCATGTGATTGTGCAAGCTAAATCCATGTTTTTGTTCATATGTACACTTATGGTGTACATGATTATTGATGGAATTGCCATATTGGTATTATTGTTGACTTCATATCTCTTTTGTGGTCATATTGGATGAGTTAGTTTTGTCGAACGAATCATTTTGGCGAAGTTCTGGCCGAAATTGGAGATGCATTGGAGAATGCGGGTTTTGGGTCGAACATGGTGGGTCGAGCACGGTGGGTCGGATGAGTCTAAGCCATGTCTTGGAGAACAAGTCAGAACCATATCCTGGTCGGTCGGTCTCATCTGGGTCGGGTCGGTCTTGGTGATGGTCGGTTGAGCATATCTGGGAGTTCTGATTTTGGAGTAGCTGGATCGGTCTTGGAATGGGTCGGTCGAGCAGGTTGGGTCGGTCGCACCTGAGTGGGTCAGGTCTAGCAGTATCTTCGGTCGAGCGAGCAACTGGGTCAGTCGATTAGTGATGCACGGGGTCTAGCAAGCAACTGGGTCAGTTTGGGGATTGTTACACTGGTTCGGTCCCAAGTGTAGGAGTGGGTCGGCTATAGTGGATGGATCGAGTAGGGTCAGTCGAGCTGGTCGAGCAGGGATGGTCAATCATGTATAACAGGGTCATTTCTGAAAATTTTATTTTTGGGTGCGATCCGGATTTGAGCCAATGGGTCTGAATAAAATATTTTTGGGGTAACCCTTCGAACCCTAGCCGCAGCGCAGTGATGTAATTGGCTCGGTGATGGTGTGACTTCGAAGTAAATTCAAGTTGGAAGGTTTGAAGTGTTAAAAGGTGTTTGTTGATCGGTGTAGAACAACGAATGAGATGAAACTCAAAGGTCGTGAGTTGGTGAATAATGGTTGCTCGAGAAGGTTTCTTGAGCTATGGAAATTCGTTGGGTTGGATGACTCGAGATGCGAAGGCCAAGAGATTATCGTTGTTGTAAGTTCTAGCAGGCTCGAATGAGGGGTACACTAGAGACGTCCAAAAGACAGGTAGTAGGTCGAGTACCCTAGGTCTTGTAGAAAGGCCTAGTTTTCAAGGTTAGACATTGTCAAGGTTGGACATATGGAGTTAAACCGGGGTTACCATTATCCCTTGACATATGGCAAGGTTGGTCATCATACGAGTTACGATGGTTTCTAAGCAGGATTAGCGGTGATAGCCAGAATCCATCATGGTTGATTAATTACCTTGTTTGAACCGTCTCATGTAGATTGCCCAACGTTGAAGGAGATTTTCCTTGAGTGCTTGTCTGATATTGGTTTAGGCCTCTGGGGCTTGTGCTTGAGGGATGTTGAATTCGATTAGAATAGTTTACATGAGATACATATAATCTGGATGTTATGAGTGCTTTTCCAAGATCGAATGGGTGTTCTGGTTTCCATGGATAAATGGTTGAATTGTTATGGTAAAGGCCATCACTGTCCGATGTGGGGAAGATAGGGTTGAGTTCTTCTCGGGTGTTGTGGGTAGATTAGTATGTTTATTTATCAAATTCTCATATACTTTAATGTTGAAGTTTGTTAGCTATTTTATCACTCGCTAAGACTGTTGTCTGACTCAAGGTTTTATGTCTCCTCTAATTACCTTAGGCTGTTCATCTGGTTGTGGATAGGCAGACTAAGTAGCATGTTATGGGTGATTAGTGAGGACGATGCTGCTATGCGGAGCGAGCACGAGGCCGGCATA
The DNA here is from genome assembly GCA_030737875.1 of Allium sativum. Classification (NCBI taxonomy): domain Eukaryota; kingdom Viridiplantae; phylum Streptophyta; class Magnoliopsida; order Asparagales; family Amaryllidaceae; genus Allium; species Allium sativum. Next base: position 348,675,593 of record CM060922.1, on the reverse strand, counting down.
CTAGTTTTATTACTATCTAGTATTTTTGTTTCCGCTATTTCAGTATTCTATGAGGGTTGTAGTGAGGCCTTATGTACAAACTTTGGTATCAGTTAGATAACCTTTCAGCATGTTGATAAAGTTTTCAAAAGTTTGCTATATGATGCTTCATTACCATTACCTGTTATATATGTTCTATTATATTTTATCCTTGCGCTGTAAGTTTTACGACAGGTTCCGATGTTGTTTACCTACTCTGATGATCGTCCATAGCTGTCTGACACACTTTTCAGTGCATTATTCCTCTTGTTTAGTGTAGGGATTATAGGCGGTCGTCACAATCCCCCTCCGGGGGATGCCTCGTCCTGACCAATTTTGGTGATAACAAGGGATTTGGTCCTTTTTTCAGCCCGACCCCTTTTAGGTCTCACTTGAGCTATTGGAAGGGTTTCTGTGCCCTTAGTTACGTGATCATCTTTGGAGGAAAGTCTTTTTCCTTATTCCTTTATCGTTGAGAAATATGGTCTTAAATGTTCAGAGTTCCATGTTCTCGGAACAAGATCACCATTGGGTCTACATAGTCGATGTGTTCTGAGCATAACTTCTTGACGAATTATCAAGGGTCCTTCCTAATTTGGGTCGAGAGGGCCATCCTCTTTGTTCGTGCTAGCCATCACCTTTCATAAAACTAACCCTCCTTTTGCAAAGGTTCTAGTCCTGACCTTTGAGTTGTAGTATTTCGTAATCCTTCTTTGATATTCAGCCGTTCTGATTGTAGCCTCATCTCTTAATCCTTGTATTATGTCTAGGGATTCCTTTCTTAACTCCTGATTGGGGTTAAGCGCATATGGTATCCTTCTATGTGATGGGATTTCGACCTCAACCAGAAGCATAACTTCACATCCATATGTTAAGGAGAAAAGGGTGTGTTTTGTTGATGTTTTGGCAGAGCTTCTGTACGCCCAAAGTACTAAAGGCAACTCTTCGGCCCAATTTCCTTTGGCTTGGTTTAGGCTTTTTTTAAGAATTGTCTTTAGGGTTTTGTTGGAAGCTTCCACAGCTCTGTTAGCTTTTGGATGGGCTACCGAGGAGAAACTTTTGACAATTCCATTTTTTCACAAAACTAGGTGAATTCTTCGCTCTCGAATTCTGTTCCATTATCTGATATGATTTTGTGAGCGATTCCATAGTGGGTAACAATATTCTTTATTACAAATCTTAACACCTTTTTAGACGTGATTGTTGGAAGGGATTCTGCCTCCACCCAATTGGTGAAGCAGTCGATGACTACTGCGGCATACTTAGCTCCACCTTTGGAGATTGGTAAGGGTCTGATTAAATCTATTCCCTATATGTCAAATGGCCAGGGGCTTGATATAGTGGTTAGTTCGTTAGAAGGAAGCCGGGGTACCTTAGAGTACTTTTGACACTTATCACATTTTTTGACGTACTCAATTGCTTGACTAACCATCTGTGGCCAATAATAACCTTGTCGCACAACCATTTTGGTCAACTTAATTCCACTGGAATGGTCTCCATACCATCCACCAAGAGCTTCCTCCAACATGTTAAGCCCATCTTTGGAACTTACACATGTTAAGTTAGGAAGCAAATGTCCCATTTTATAGAGTATATTATTCGTAATCACAAATGTAGGAGCTTGGTTATTTATCCTTCTCGCGTCTAGCTTATTTAGGGACAAGGTCCCGTTTAGGAGGTAATCTACTATGGGAGTCATCCATGTAATTTTATGATGGCAATTTGTTTCCATTAGGGGAGGTTCCCTATTAGAGTTTCCCTCTTTGTTTCTTTCGTCCCCCCTTCTCAAGGCTTGGGATCTAGTTAAGACTAAAAATTCTTTCCCCACTTCTGATTCCTCATGCTCGATACTAGGCCTTTTCCGGATATCCCATGGGAATTACTCAAGTTTCGGGGGTCCCTCGAGAACTGGCTAATTTGGCTAGTGAATCCGCTTGAGTATTCTCCCCGCGGGGTATTTGATGAACTAAGAAATTCTCAAACTGGGAATGTATCTTTAATACCCTCTTCACATATAAGATTAGCCATGCATCCTTGGTTTGATAGGTTTTCTTTATCTGGTTCGCCAGTAGTTGTGAATCGTTGAATATTTCTATCCGAGGTATCTTCAACTGTAGTTCCAAATTCAGGCCAGCTATCATTGACTCATACTCGACTATGTTGTTAGTCGCCGGGAACCTTAACTTCATGGAATAGTGCAAGCAGTGTCCGTGAGGGAGTAATTATAATGTAACCTGCCCCGCCCCCTGTTTGTTAGAAGCTCCATCTACAAAAATTTGCCACTTGGCCTTTAAGTCATTCTCTTTAACTGATTGTTCTAAAATGAAGCTTGTGTATTCATTCACGAGGGTTTGTCCATTAATTGTCGCTCGAGGATGGAACTTGTATTGGCTAAGCTGAACACCCCATTTGATTAACCTCCCTGAGGTTTCCGGTTTGTTGAACACTTGCTTGAGCGGGAAGCTAGTTAAAACCCTAACGGGGTGAGCTCGAAAGTACCCTCTAAACTTTCGTGCGGTAAGGATTAGGCAATACGCCAGTTTCCCTATTACATGGTATCGGGTTTCTGCGTCCTTTAGCCTTCAACTAACGTATCCAATGGGGTGTTGAGTCCCATTACTCTCTCTTATCAGGACTGAGCTTACCGCATGTTCCGAAACAGTCATATGTAGGTACAACTCTTCTCCCTTCTTGGGACTGGATAAAACCGGAGGCGTTCCCATATGAACTTCTTATTCTTGGAATGCTTTCCTACAATCTTCATTCCATTCGAAGTTCTTTTTTTTCTTTATAACATCGAATAAATGGACATATTTGTCATTGGCTTTGGAAATGAACCCACTGAGGGCTACTACCTTCCCATTCAGGCTCATGACCTCTTTGCTTGTCCTAAGTTCTTCCATGTCTCTTATGGCTTGGATTTGGTCAGGGCTAGCTTCAATCCCTTGCTCACTTACCACATATCGCAGGAACTTTCTAGATTGAACTCCAAAGGGACACTTTTGTGGGTATAGCTTCATTTGGTAACTCCTTAACACATCGAACATTTCCTCCAAATCCTTTAGATGGTTTTCTGTTTGGTGGACTTCACTAGCATGTCATTCACATATACCTCCATATTGTGCCCTATTTGTTCTTGGAACATCCTGTTTACCATCCTTTGGTATGTTGCTTCCGCATTCTTCAAACCGAAGGGCATCACTTTATAGCAAAATGTTCCCCAATCAGTCACAAAGCTTGTATGCTCCTCATCAGGTTTATGCATCGGAATTTAGTTGCACCCCTAGTAAGCATCAATAAGGGATAGAATCTTGTGACCATTCGTGGCATCAACTAACTGGTCAATCCACGGAAGGGGGTAGCAATCTTTCGGGCAAGCCTTGTTTAAATCCATGTAATCAACACACATTCTCTACTTCCCATTGGACTTCTTCACTAGCATGGGATTGGCTAACCAATTTGGGTAAAGGACTTCCCAGATAAACCCGTTAGTTTCCAATCTCTTGACTTCCTCCTTCAAGGCTTCTTATTGGTCTCTATTATATTGTCTTTTCTTTTGCCGAATCGGGGTCACCGAAGGGTCAATGTTTAAGGCATGACTCATAACAGTAGGGTTGATAACGATCATGTCTAAATGGGTCTAGGTAAAAACATCCTTGTTGAGTTGTAGGAACTGGATTAGGTCGCTCCTGAGGGGCTCCGTCAGCCTTTTCCCTATGTTGATGACCTACGATTTATCCTTTGAATCAACATTACCTCTTCCACGTCTTCTATTGGTTTTATTCTTTCTATGTCCCCTCTAGAATCCAAGTCCATGACAATTTTTCCTTCTTCAGTCAGATTTACATCATCAGATCTTTTCCTCTTTCTTCTCAAAGAAATGTACCTACCATTTGCACGTTTGTTAGCCTTATTGATTTTTATCCTATCTTCGAATGTGGGATGTAAGAATCCCTTATCCGAATGTACAAAAATAGTAGAAGTATCAATGTACGAAGAACACTCCCTTTTGTATTTGCCAATCGTTGCAAAGTACATTTCACGGGAACTAAACTGTTCTCCCTTGATGGTACCCCATCCCTGTTTGGTTAGGAATTTTAACATAAGATACTTGGAAGAAACGAAAGCATCCATCTCCTCTAATGTTGGTCGCCCAAAGAAGGCGTTGTAATAGGATGGTGGTCGATCACAACAAAGAGAGTCTCGAAAGTCCTATGGAGCGGAGACAGTCCGACTTGAACCAGAAGTTTGATTTTCCCTAGCGGAGTCGATCCCTTGTTGTTGAAGCCGAGATTGGTTCTTTGCTTTGCTCTAACTTTTTCTCAGAAATTCCCATCTGATCGAAAGCGTGGTTAAAGATGACATTGACGGCACTCCCTGTATCTACAAGGATTTTTGAAACAACAAAGAGCCTTATTTGTGCTGCTATCATAAGGGGATCATTATGTAGGTGGTAGACCCTTTTTTCATTTCTTCTGGAGAAACCACTAGGTTGTGCATTGTTAACACCAAAATTCGCATTGGCCAAATATAAAGAAGTAGAAGCTCCAATACCAGGAAGTAAAAAAAGAAAAGCATTGGATACAGCTATGTCGACATCAAAAGAAGGAGAAGAAATCTTGTTTCGCCTATAATTTTTGATTGAGGGGAGATTCATACCTAAAACTACTTCCATTGGATTCAAATGATGGTTACCCATTCCGTAGAGTGGTCACATTAAACTAACAGACATATCGTTTAGGGATAATGGCTAAAACAAGTTTAACAACAGCTGTTGATGAAAGGCTGGTGACAAAAGACTATTGGCGAAAGGCTGTTGACGAAAGGATGGTGAAGAAAGGCTGTTGATGAAAGGCTAGTGACGAAAGACTAATGACGAAAGGCTGGTGACGAAAGGCTGGTGACGAAAGGCTGGTGACAAAAGGATGGTGATGAAACGATGTTGACAAAAGGATGGTGAAGAAAGGCTAGTGACGAAAGGCTGACGACGAAAGGCTGACGACGAAAGGATGGTGACGAAAGGCTGGTGACGAAAGGCTGTTGACGATAGGCTGGTGACGAAAGAATGATGACGAAAGACTAGTGACAAAAAGCTATTGACGAAAGGCAGGTGACGAAAGGGGTAAAGCCAAAAAGGACAAAAATGATAGCAGAAGGCTGTAGGAAGCAGAAAAAGCCAGAAAAAGACAAAAACGAGAGCAAAAGGCTGTAGCAAGCAGGAGAAAACCAGAAAAAGACAAAAAAAACGAGACCAAAATGGTATAGGAAGTTGGAGAAAGGCAGAAAAAGACAAAAACACAAAAGCAAAAAACGAGAGCAAAAAAGGTGACAAAGAAAAAAAAGAAGCAGCAAAAGAGGGCCCAAAACCTCTATAAATTAGACCCCAGGGGTCACATTTTGAGGAAGATCATCTTTTTTTTTCCTTCTGATTCCTCATTCTTCCTCTCATATTCTAGAGAGCAAACCCCAATTTATGAATCAATTTGGGGATTTCTTATGTATCCTACTCTATGAATGAAATCATCAAAGCCCTTAAAGTGGACGTAGGTTCAATCCGAACTGAACCGCTATAAATTATGTGTTCTTGTTATTTCCGCATATTATATTGTTCTTTATTATGCTTCTAAAGGTGTTTTGCTATGCTACTGAACAATCCCATGTTTTACCTTAGGTCCATTTCCATAGACCTATCTCCGATGTTGATGAAAAATATCGTTAAGATTTTGACGCTAAAAGGAGGGCCTGAACCTCCGTCTCCATTCCTACCTTTAACCTTTTGGATAGCATTGCCACATTTCAAACTATGTTGTTCCATCCCAGTTTGGATTAAGCTTTGAAGAGGCAAGATTACAGAAGGAGTCTCAACAAGGAGCTTCTGAATACCAATGTACTCTGAAAATCAATTAAAGGATGATTCAACTGGGGAAAAGTGGTAAAGAGGGATCCAACACATCGTCCATTCCAGAAAACAACATCAAAATAACCAAGCTAGAAACTGGAGGATCTTCAACTTTAACAAAAGATGAGTTGGAAATATTACGCTTGGCTACACAAATTGATGCCACTAGGATATTTATTGAAGCAGACTTGGTCCGAAGGTCCTCTGAAGTAGAACCCTACGAAGCGGAATCAAGGATCATAGCACCTCATGAACTTTATAATCAAATCGATTCTTCATCAAATCTACATAATAGCCCAATCTCATGGAGAAACAACCAAGCATCAAAGGAGATGATTAGTTTAGAAGAAAACGAAAGCCTAACATGGATAGAAGATAGGAAGTTGCAAGGAATCCCTTTCTCCAAAGAGATAATGATGGTGAAGGTCCCATCTGAAATACAAGAAAACAAATTCGCGCATGATGGGACTGCAGACCCTGAGGAATACCTATCCCTCTTTGAAAATTACATGGATACATATAATGCTTCTGAAGCCCTTCGATGCAAGTCTTCGTGAAAACTCTTCATGGAAGAGCTCTTAAATGGCGTAAACATTATCATGGCCCTCTCATCATATCTTGGAAGCAATTGTCTAGCGCATTTAGCACACAATTCCATATGCAGAAGGATTCGACAAATAGAATTTACGATTTAGCAAAAATCAAACAAAGACCAGAGGAGTCACTTAACTGCTATCTAAAGAGGTTTCACAATAAGTCACACAAAGTGAAGGGGGCGACGGATAGAGAGAAGCTGAGAGTTGTACGATCAGGGTTGCTCGTACCATCCCCATTTTGGAAGGAGCTTATCTTAAATGAGTGCGGAAGTTTGGATGATTTGAATTCCAGAGCTGATAAATTCATTCTTATGGAAGAAATACTTAACGCAACGAAAAACTTGATGCAAGAATAGAAGGAAGAAGGGCTTGGTTCCAATCCCCTTGGAGAAGGTTCTACAAAATTTAAACAAAAGGAAAGACTATTGCTCTTATCGCAAGAGAGAAGGACACAAAACCAGACATTGTTGCAGTTTGATAAAGATACATCAAGCCAAAAAGAAAAGAAAGCTCATTTGAGAAATTCAAAGTAAAATCAATAGGAAAGCTGGTCAGAGACAACATAACATAGGAATGGGAACTTAACAATAAGCCTCTTATCTCAAAAGATGGCTTTTATTATTTGTTTTGCTTTATCATTTTACTTATAGTCAAACAAATATTAATGTAAGTTCGAGTGTTGTTACAGGTAAAAACCAAACCGTGTTCAGGCTCATGCATATAACAAAAGCTCAAGTGGAGCACTTTTTTTTATATCTCATCCGATGATAGGGAACGAAAGGTTAAATGGAAGCAAAGAAACGCAATACATGAATGAATACACAACAAGGTTATCAATCAAAGACAAGCTTCGGTGGAAGCTGTTCATACAAATATGCAGCAATGGAATGATTAAACGCTCATCATAGCTCGAATCAAATAAGATTCTTCTAAATTTTATCTCCCCTATTTTAGAATTTCATGACTTTGTCAAACATGTTATATTGGCATATTTAAATGCTTCTATGAAAGGTGTGGAACTTAACCTTGATAAATGATATCAACAAAGATTTCGGATGGAGAAGCTACATCAACAAAGCTTCCGGAGGGAGAAGCTACATCAACAAAGCTTCTGAGGGGAGAAGCTACGTCAACAAAGCTTCCGGATGGAGAAGCTACATCAACAAAGCTTCTGAGGGAAGAAGCTACATCAACAAAGCTTCTGGAGGGAGAAGCTACATCAACAAAGCTTCTGAGGGGAGGAGCTACATCAACAAAGCTTCCGAGGGGAGGAGCTACATCAACAAAGCTTCTAGATGGAGAAGCTACATCAACAAAGCGTCTGGATGGAGAAGCTACGTCAACAAAGCTTCCTAGGGGAGAAGCTACGTCAACAAAGCTTCTGAATAGAGAAGCTACATGAACAAAGCTTCCAAAGGGATAAGCTACATCAACAAAGCTTCCGAGGGGAGGAGCTACATCAACAAAGCTTCCGGATGGAGAATCTACATCAACAAAGCTTCCAAGGGGATAAGCTACATCAACAAAGCTTCCAGAGAGAGAAGAAACAACAAACACAACCTCCTAGAAGAGGAGCGACAAACAAAGCTTCCAGATGGAGAAGCAACAATAAACACAACCTCCCAGAAGAGGAGCAACAAACAAAGCTTCCAGAGAGAGAAGCAACAACAAACACAACCTCCTAGAAGAGGAGCGTCAAACAAAGCCTCCAGAAGAGGAGCAGCAATTAAAGCTTCCAAAAAGAGAAGCCACAAAGTTACATCTCCACCTAGTGGAGTCGCCTCCTAAGTGGGGCTAACAAACAAAGTTACATCTCCACCTAGTGGAGTCGCCTCCTAAGTGGGGTTAACAAAAAAAGTTACATCTCCACCTAGTGGAGTCGCCTCCTAAGTGGGGCTAACAAACAAAGTTACATCTCTACCTTTTGGAGTCGCCTCCTAAGTGAGGCTAATACCCCCTATAAATTATAATACCCCTAAGTGGGACTAGTAATTCCTACACTTCCCATATAAAGGGACCAATGTCACTCTCTTAGAGAGCATTCATTCATTTGCATATCCTATGGGTCAGGAATAAGACTAGACGTTTGATACCCAAAGGCTGGAAAATTCAGAGAAACATCCGCTGAACGACTAATCATCTCAAGATAGGGTTATTTTATTATGAAAGCAGTCCTCTATATATACACACCTGAAGATTACTTCTTGGAATATTTAAGACTCTTTCTTCCAAATGTTCTCTGAGCGAACCTCCGAGAAACACACACATAATCTGTAGTTTCTTGATCACTTTCAATAATATTTGGATAGGTTGACATTATACACATGTATGGTCTTTGGATGATTTGTGATGCTTTCGTTGGATGATCCTTAATTAACCTTCTATGTTTTTTCTATGCCTTTATTAGGGAATTTTATTTAGCTATGACATTCTTTAATAACTCTCAGTTAAGGATATGGTTCTTTGGCATGAATTTCTGATTTATGCTTTAACCAAGTATGAATCTTGGGGTTTCCATATGATTTTTGATTTACGCTTTACCCAAGTATGAATCTTGGGGTTTCCATATGATTTCTGATTTATGCTTTACCCAAGTATGAATCTTGGGGTTTTCATATGATTTCTAATTCCTATTTACCCAAGTATGAATCTTGGTTTTTTTTACTAATTCTAGTTTGCAGGGTTCTAACCTTGTATCACAAGTACTCGGCTTGGCATTTCTAGTCTCTCACTTGAAATCTCTAAGCAAAGGTTATAGTTTCCTTGTGCCTAACGAAGGGAAGTTTCTGACCTTATGTTATTCTTATCCCAAATCCTGTTGCTATAGGTTTTGATTAAGAACAATGCTTCACATATTATAAGTGAAATATCACTCACTATGCAAGTCATGTTCTTTTATTAACACATTATATTCGTCAATGATGAACATTTGATTGCAAATATCCAAACGTAAATTTTGGAATTGTTATATCACACTTTCAAGGATGAATTCTTGTTAATTGAATGTTTAAGTAACAATAATAATGCTGATCTAACATTGATAGAAGAATGTTGTGCTTTAAATCACATCATCCCGCATGAATACATATCTGAATTTGCACACTATATCCACAAAAAAGTTCATAACCTTGGCTACATGTTCAGGCCTAATTTGATTAAGGAAAGTTTGTGCTTCCCCTTGCATCATTACTCTTGGTTTTACGAAACTAACACCAAATATTTTTACTGGTTCTTGAGTGGCATGCAAGCTGTGCAGAAGCCACAGGATTTTTTCCTAAAGAACAAAAGCTTCTTTATAATAAGGGGGACTAACTGTTAACACCAAAATTCGCATTGGCCAAATATAAAGAACCAGAAGCTCCAATGCCATGAAGTATAAAAGGAAAAGCCTTGGATACAGATCGACATCAAAAGAAGGAGATGAAATCTATTTTCATCTATAACTTTTGATTGGTGGGAGATTCAGTCCTAAAACCACTTCCATTGGATTCAGATGATGGTTTCACATTCCATAGAATGGTCACATTAAACAAACGGACGTATTGATTGGGGATAATGGCTAAAATAAGTTTAGTAAAGGCTATTGACAAAAGACTATTGATGAAAGGCTGGTGATGAAAGACTGTTGATGAAAGACTATTGACGAAAGGATAGTGAAAAAAGGCTGTTGACGAACGGTTAATGACGAAAGGCTGGTAACGAAAGGCTGTTGACGAAAGGCGGTTGACGAAAGGATAGTGACGAAAGGCTGTTGACTAAAGGATGGTTACGAAAGGCTGTTAACGAATGGTTGGTGACGAAAGGCTGATGACGAAAGGATGGTGACGAAAGACTGTCAACGAAAGGCTATTGATTAAAAGATGTTGACGAAAGGCTGGTGACGAAAGGTTGTTGACGAAAGGCTGGTGATGAAAGGCTGATGACGAAATGCTAGTGACGAAGACTGGTGACGAAAGACTGTTGACCAAAGGTTGGTAACGAAAGGCTGTTGACGAATGAGGTAAAGCCAGAAAAAGGCAAAAACGACAGCAGAAGGCTGTAGGAAGCAGGACAAAGCCAGAAAAAGACAAAAACGATAGCAGAAGGCTGTAGGAAACAGGAGAAAGCCAGATAAAGACAAAAAACAAGACCAAAATGGTATAGGAAGCTGGAGAAAGGCAGAAAAAACAAAAAAAGCCAAAAATGAGAGCAAAAAAGTGACCAAAAAAATAGCAGCAAAAGGGGGCCCAAAACCTCTATAAATAAGACCCCAGGGTCACATTTTGAGGAAGATCATTTTTTTTCTTCTAATTCCTCATTCTTCCTCTCATATTCTAGAGAGCAAACCCCAATTTATGAATCAATTTGGGGATTTCTTATGTAACCTCCTCTATGAATAAAGTCATCAAAGCCCTTAAAGTGGACATAGGTTCAATCCGAACTGAACCACTATAAGTTGTGTGTTCTTGCTATTTCCGCGTATTATATTGTTCTTTATTATGCTTCTGAAGGTGTTCTGCTACGCTACAAAATAATCCCATGTTTTCCCTTAGGTCCATTTCCATAGACCTATCTCCGGTATTGACGAAAAATATCGTTAACATGCATTTTGAGAGCATAACGTGCATTCTTCAATGATGGTTCTTCTCGAATGGAGAATATTCCCTCCATGGCTTCCTTCACGTATTGATTCCTTGCTCTCGGACAGCTCCCGATAGGGTATAGCTCTCCATGGATCATATTGATTCAATTTATGGGCGGACCCAAGTCTAGGTTGCCCTCTTCCATAGTAGTCCCTATCGTATTCAAAAAAAACTTATGTTGTCCATTTGTATGCTGAGCCGATGTCGTTTTGTTCAAAAAAAAAATCTTTCAGATGACCGTCTCGGATTAGCTTCTGAATAATCCCGTCTAATAGCTTGCACTTGTCAGTCTTATGTCCGTTGGTTTTGTGGAATTCACAATACTTACCGCTGGAATAAGGTTCAGGGCAATTCTTGGCTTTGAACGAGACGAGGAAGTTGTTAACCCTTTCTCTTACGACAGCATACACAAACGAGATAGGTTTGTTTAGAGAAACTGAGTAGGCATTAGAATTTTCCCATCTAGATTCCTTTTAGTTTCCTTCCAGAGGCTTTCATCCAAAGTTCAGCCTTCCTCCTTCCCCTTGAGGCCCGAACTTTCTCTTTATGAAGTGTAATTCATCCATGTGAATGAACTTATCGGCTTGGAAATGAAAGTCTTGTAAGTCTTTACAGCCGTAAATATATAACTCTTTTTAGAAGGGGGTATTTTCGATTAACCCTGAGTGTATGGCAATCAACTTGTCACGGTCGTTCATATCCTTGGCCTTCAATGCCTCGATGTTGAACCTCTTCAGATAATCTCCCAGAGATTCCCCTTCTCTCTTTGTGGTGTTAGCAATGACTGTATAGTCAACTGTCAGATCTTTGCAGATGCAAAACTGCATGAAAAATTCATAGGAGAACTGTTTCCATGAGTAAATGGTGTCTTCTCTATATTGACAATACCACTTTGCCGCTACCCCTTGAAAGGTCACCGGGAAGAGATGACATCTGATGGCTACGGAAGCATTGTAGAATCCATCTGGCTATCGAAAGTCATTAGATGATCGTCAGCGTCAGTCGTCCCAAAATAATTTATGGTTGGAACCTGCACTCTCGATGGTATTATGGTGTTCATAATTTCATTAATTAAAGAAGCTACCCTTTCGTTGTCGTTAACGCTGTCAACCTGGGTCCTCTTCCCCTTACTTCCCAGCGGGTCTTTGGCGGTCATCTGGGTGAGGTCTTTAAGACAAGCTTCTATGTTGTCATAGTTTATTCTCTTGGGATCATAACCCTTGGAAGTGGAACTCCCAGACTATTCCTGCTCACATTGATTCCCTTGATGGTCTACTCCTATCAGATGGGACTACTTCTTCTTGGAGGAAGTAGCCTTATGCTTTTCCTTTGCTTCTGAGTGTTGAATGAAAGCCTTTCTTTTTGGAGATTCATTCATCTCTCTATGACTAGATTTGATGAGCCTTGAGGACCTTTGTGTTTGGACAACGTTTACCTGAGCTTGCATATTCTGGAGTTGCTTCTCCATGGTCATAATTCTTGCGGCATTATCTTCCATGGCGTTTGAGTTTGGTGGTTGTTGTGGATTGGATGTGGCTCCTCTTTCATTGTTGCCCAGATTGAGTGTTAGATCCATATTTCCTTCAAGGGTTGTATTAGGATCTGGTTCCATGTTTCGATCTTCCAATCTCTTCGATTTCATCTTTCCTGCCATGGAGCAATAAATTCATCAAATTAATTTTTGATGGGTTAACCACAAGGTCAGAGGTTTGAGCCCTTCTTCTAGCGCTGAAATGTTAATGTTATTTTTCATCAACACCCGGATGAAGTTATACTGGACGTGTGTTCAAGGAATTTAATACAATCATGACACAGGTTTAATGAAGGACATTCGAAAACCTATGTTACTTTGCTAAATCTACCTTTCCTTAGGCATCGAAATTCTGATTCTATAGTTATCCTTCCCTTGAGTGATGAATACCATATTTACAATATAGTGGAATTCCGACATGACCTTAAGAAGGTTTACTTAGCTTGACAAAACTAAGGTGTTATGAAATCAATTACTCCCTAGATCATGAATGCGATGATATATATAGTGATTAGAAGAAAATAGACTAATGCATCCCCCTATTCGAGAAAGATGGCGTTGCAATGCTCATTAACTCAATTAATCATTCCACATCAGACAGGCATGGAGGGTCCGGGTTGCGTCAGAGATCAAGTATAAGCCTGCAGACGACCCCCTTTTTTCTGAGTTTTGGAAGCACTAGGCTCATCATGAGAACGTTGATTAGTGTTGCAAAACCCTCGAGATAGGAGGAAGAGGACTTCGAATTTCTATGAAGCTCTTCCTCCTCCGCAAAGGCACCATGATCGACTTTCTCATACGAAAGGATAGTGTTAACTCTCTGTTTCATCGTAATGGCACAACAAGATTATAAATTCGCAAGATGCTTAAGACTTGGAATTCTTCATTCATATATTGTAGATGTATTACAAGAATTGAGGTAATCCCCATTCAATTTAGAGATTCGGGTTTTCTTCTTGAAGAAAAAGAAGAAAAAGGGAGAACAAGAGTCAGAATTGAAAAATTCGTCCCCCTCTATGCGACTCCTGGGATCTTATTTATAGACGATTTGGGTCTGCTTCCGCTGTTAGGCTATTGGGCCTACAAGGGTTTTTACCGGCTGCTCTTTTCCTTGGTCTCAGAAGTTTGGATTCCGGCCGTCTTCGTGGTGCTAATTATGTCCTCAAAGTGAGGGTCCCCGTCAACTGGGGCTCCTTCGAGATTGATATGGGCTTGCTGATGTGTTGGCTTTCAGGTGACATCTGAACTCCCGGCAGCAACTCCTGAATGTAGGATCCCGGACGTAAGCTTCTGGATGTAGGCTTATGGATTTTTCTTGAATACTTAGAGGAGCTTGCCCTCATTATGTATGTAGATAACTGCGGGTTCGAAACCGTTGTTGGTTCCTGTACTAAGTAGATTAGTACAGATAGCCTGTATCTTTGTCATGGTCCTGGTTAGCCCTTCAGTGGAGCTATTGAGGTAGTCTGGTTTCCCAGAAGGTAGCTTCCGTTGGTGTTTCCGTTGCTTGTTAACATGACCTTTCGCCGTTTATGCAGTAGATATTTCAGAAGCAGGTTTCGATTAATCTTTATGTACTTCTGGCTTGGTTCCCTTGGTACCTTCACCTTCCGATGTTTCGGTACCGAGTAAGTTAATACTGATAGCCCTTCCAAGTTTCAATAAGCGGAGCTCATGTCTCTCCCTTCCTTGGTTTCTGACTTAGATGACCCTTCAATACAGAACTCCCTGCTGGGTTGATCCTGTCGGACAGTCCATGTCGGATAAACTTCGCTGGCATTCTGTAGGCTTTGAACTCCTTTCTTCTCGGGATATACCGGTTTATGTTGTTCCAAATCATTCTTTCCTGCTTTCGGCCTTTTGCTTTCGGGAGGTTCTTTTGGGTTTGTATTCCTCCAGTACCCCTTCACTGTTAGTCAATATTAGAGGTTAATTTTGGCAGTAACACATTGTAATCAGAACAACTATTCATTCATGGCAATCAGAAGTAACCCAACAATAACAGTCAGAGAAATTGGTTATATCTCATGTATATCATCCTAATTGAGATCGATATTCCCCAATCACAAGCCCCAGAGGCCTAAACCAATATCAGACAAGCACCCAGGAAACATCTCCTTTGACGTTGGACAACGTAAGTCAGACGGTATATGCAAAACAACCAACATTCATGATTGACTCTGACTATCACTGCCAATCCTACTTTGAAACCATCGTTAATCTATGACGGCCAACCTTGCTATATGTAAAGGGCTAATGGTAACCCTGGTTCTAGTAAACGCTCCATACGCCTTTCAACGATATGTATCTAGCCCTTTCAACGATACCCAGGATACTTGACCATACAACTGGTCTTTTAGACATCTCTACTATACCCTTGCTTTAAGCCTGCTAGAACCTATGACAACGATAATCTCTTAGCCTTCAATACTTTAAGTCGTCCTCCCCAACGGCTATTCATAGCTCAAGCAACCCTATCGAGCAACCATTATCCATCAACTCACCATTTTGATTCATCTTCACATTCGTTGCATTTCAAAGATCAATGAACATGTCACAACACTTCAAACATTCCTACATGAATATACGTCTAAGTTACAAACATCATCGAACCAAATAACATCAATATAAGGCTCGCCATAGATAGCTCGTCCCTCTTAGGTCGTAACCAACCTATGTCCTATGACCTGACCTAGCCACCAGTTCACGACCCAACACCCTTCCCAGGTCGTCCCCACGACCTAACAAAAATACTCAAACGACCTGCTTTTCACCAACAGATCGAACCATCTCTTCTTTTGCACACCACGACCCAAGCTTCCACCGAACGACCTACATCTGACTCTTGCCAATGACCTGAAGCTTCATTAATGTACTAAAGCCATTTCTTGAAGAAGAATAAAATGACCTAACTCCAAAAACAAGCTTCGTTTGGTCGATACTACACTTCATAGCATTTCCAGCTCTTTTGCTATGAAAAACTGGCCACAATGTCAAAACAGCCTTTTACAGCGTTTCAGAATTGCTATTATATCCCATGGTTCAGTTCTGCATTAATCTAGTGTGAAAAACTAAGCAAAACTGGCATTCACAGCGTTTTTGCTTTTTACAGCATTTCAGAAGTGCTTCAATGCTTCATGTCCATCATTATGCCTTCCGGTTATCTTTTACAACGTTTCTGCCTTTTACAGCCTTTTAGAAACGCTGTCATAGCTCAGGTTCGATCCATCCCATGCATGACCTACAGTTTTTAACAACGTTTGTCAAACGCTGTCAAATCTCACACTACGTATGACCTAAGCCATGTGCGACCTAAGCCTTTAGGTTGTGTTCGGTTCGAGACTTTCCACAGTGTTTTTCCAATGCTGTCAAATGCTGTAAATTTCTAGAACTTGATTTTTGGCCTGATTCTTGAAAATTCACCCGATCCGCTTGATTTTTCTTGATGAACCATGAATTTTCAACTTGCCAAACAGGTTGCCAAACACTCCCAAACTCTCCAACCTATCTCAACTCAAAATCAATCAATTTCATCAACAAATCATCAACATCAAAACAACGATTCAACAAATGATTAAATTAATATATATCGATCTAAACATAGAATTTACACATGGAATTACCATTTATAAGTTGCTAGCTTAGATCCTATGGTGATTCAAATGAAAATACACTTACCATGATGTAGATCTAGGTGAAAACAACTCAAAAATGATGAAAATAAGATCAAACACTCATATACTTGATTGAATCCGTGTGAGAGACGCACATCACTCACCAAATCTCCTAAAACAACTAGAAAACACTCGATCCTCAATCCAGACAGCGAAGAATTATCTTCAAACTCTTCGATTTGGTGAAATCTCTCTTCAATTGATGTAGATCTAGCTTCAAATGATGTAGATCTTCGATTCTCTTATGTAGATCTAGAATTTTAACGGTGGAAAGGTGTATTTGATTGAGCAAGCAGGATCACGAGCTCAACCAAATGGGAGGATGAAAAAAGTAACCCTCTCTCCATGCCTCTAACCCCCTATTTATAGCCTCCCTGTGGCACCCCATGACCGTTATTGTCACTCTTTATCAGAATGAATTAAGTTTCTGAAGCGTTATAAGTAAATAGAAACAAAAACATTACAAGACATATATAAACTAACAGCGAATTAAAACTTTATTAAATAGAAAAGCTTCGTGGTCCAAACCCAATTACATAATAAGTCCGAAATACTGAAAACTCATTACATCAACATAAAACTTCTGTCTTGTACCAAAATCATCATCAAAGTACAATAATACATAAAATAGCATACTCCCCAAAATATAGTCATAGTAGAGAAGATAGGAAATTAAGCTGTACATCTAAGCAGCTCCAAACAGAATGAACGAAGAATCTTGATCAGGCTTGAGTATTCCCACCTTGAGAACCTAGGGGGAAACGGAAGAGAGCGAAAAGAAAAACAAAATGGGTCAGACATAAAGTCTGGCGAGTCCAGTTACTTTTGGCATATAAATAATTAAAGCATCATGACTAGCATATAAACTAAATGAAAGAATTAACTATATACAGGGCAGATATGACAGGATAAGCATGTTAGACAGAACATAATATATTGCGCTTCTCGAGTATTTTTCTCTGCACTAATACTAGTATAACGAGAACAAGATGATCCCCACTAGAACTAGATGGCAGAATTAGGTGTACTTCTAGAAACAAGTTTTACCCCATAAGAATAACAGGTAGCCCCACAGGAATAACGGGTATTACACCCAACAAGAATAACAGGCTCCCCAACATGCAAGACTAGATGTACCCTAATTACTACCCCAATCGATCGACTTCCTACTCCGTAGATACTCATGTTGGCCCCACAGTTGGATATATTACTTCCTAAGTGGCAACCCCGTTATTTCTAAGATGCACGACTCTATCTACTGATGTCATAGCGTCTTACTTTCCCGAGCAAGCGGACCCATGCACGCACATGACCTTGATGGAACGCGTCGTCAACACCCTTCAGCCAAGTGACCTCTTATAATCAGCTCAGTAAGCGTTACCTGACCCCGACCTAGTTCAGAGTACTCGTTCGATACCTAGATGGGTTACTGAGTGAAACAGATCCCACACAACAGATGATACAAGCTTCCCTCTTAGGCTTGCATCTCCACTACTAGGATTTTAACATGTTATGCCTAACAGTTTAACAAGGTTGCATAACACCCACATGTAAAACAGGTTAAGTTTGTCGGGTGTGTGTGTATATATGTATGTATGTGTGTATGTATCTGTGTATATGTGTGTGTCTAAATATATATATATATATATATATATATATATATATATATATATATATATATATCCCGCCCCTACAGATTTAACAAGATTAACTTAACCCCCCTTGATTCAAACAAGTTTACTTAAACCATAATCAATTTACAGGTTCAGGTAAGCCCCTCATAGATTTAAACAGTTTAAGCATTACATATCAACAAGTTATCCATTTATGGTTGTTAATGGACTAGACCTCTCACATTAAGTCTACTACTTGTGGATGCTGGTTATGCCGGGTGGTTCCCGGTAGACTTCTACCACAAGTCGGAATTAACCTCGTGTCTTAGCACCGTTACTCGTACATTTATGCACTCGACCCCTCACATTAGATTAACCACTTGTGGTCGCTGTATTTGCCAGGCGGTTACGGACAGACATCTACAGCAAGTGTAATCTAACTTCATGTTTTAAGTGTGGTTACAGTTTCTAATTACTGTATTTTTGGGCATATTCGTTCTTAGCCAATTGTTCATCTTCATTACAAGTTATCCCCTAAAATCCCAATACAAGTTATGCCCAAAATTCCCAATACACTTTATGCCCTAATATTCCCAATACATGTTATAATACACTTTATGCCCCAATATTCCCAATACAAGTTATGCCCCAATTTTTACGTCTCATCGTTCCCAATTTCGCGCGTTTGCATATTTCAACAGTACGCCTAAGCTCGAAGTAGCCGTGCTATAAAAGTAAAAAGGGAAGGAGAAAGGGAAGAGAACAAGAATAGGCATACGATGATAAAATTTATCAAGATAAGCATAAAATGACAGAATTGGGCATATGAGAATTATAAATCTGGTGTACAAGTAATGGTAGGTCTGATATGATTTAAATCATTAATAGGCATAGGCTTAGATCCAATTCATAAACATGTCAAGATAACTTTTAAATGTTTATATCTAAAAATAACATAACCTCACTGTGATTGGATCTAAAGAACAGAGAATTAATTGTAGATAACGTAGCACAGATCTATGAATTCGTATAACTTATTGGTTAAAAAGAATAGGCTAGTTCAAACTGAGTTGTGGCAACACCTCGTTGTCTCCATTATTTTTGGTGAATAAAAACAATGAGAATGAGGTCCTATTTATAGCCTAGGGTCAACGAATCTAGGCAAAAAACGAGTACACATCCAGAAACTGAATTCTGCCCAGATCTCGGATGGGTCGACATAGGGGTCGACGTGGGTGTCGGCACCCCTGTGTTGGTGTCGACCCATGGGTCGACACCCTTAGGGTGGGGTCGACCCCTAACAGACCGATTTCCCCTCATTTTTTCAGCCCCCGATTTTGATTTTCTTTAATAGTTTTATTTATATATAAAATGGCTTATATGTATATAAACTTCAAACCTTAATATCTTCTTTATATGATGTCCGTTTTACGTTAAACTCGGAGTTTATCTTAAGTAGAATTCCGAGACGAATGCAATGGCGCAGTCCACTTTACTTAGTTCCGAATATTTAATTAAGTATTCTTTAATTTATCATTTTAGTGTTCTTAGAATTATGGGGTGTTACATTCTCCCCAACTTAAAGGATTTCGTCCCCGAAATCTCTAAGTTAAGAAGAATGTATATCCTAACATTCATCACCCATCTACTCATCCATCAATCACAGGCATCCATTGTCCTTAAAAGATTTCTTATGCTTATATGAACATATGCAAGGGTGGGTGCATATGTCCCTATACTAATGCGAAACATCATGCGGTCTACTGATTCAGTTGACCTCCTTAATGCAATGTATGTTAGTGTCATGAATCCAACATGCATGCAAATAATCCTATTATATCATGCAAGTTCTGTATGTGTGCACAATCATTCATCCAAATGCAACATCCATATGATGGTACACCCACTTTCATCCATTAAAAGAAGAATGCACACACATTCATATGCAGTATAAGAGTGATTAAGCCGATCTAGTGCCTAATGTGTATGTATATGCATCCACGAGCAACCACTAGCAAATACTTGCATCCATCAAACATAACATGTCTAAAACACATGTTTACATCCATGGAATTCCTACCTAAAGGTTGAAGATTCGATCGATATGATATACTTAAACGGTAGAAATTAGCATGATAAAAAGCTTTGGAAAGGAAGTTAAGAACATACCCTTGAAAAGAAAAGGGTACGAAGCGCGAATCTTGTCTTTAGTCTCCCAAGTTGCATCCTCTTACTTTCATCAACTTGACCTCTCGGTTGCATAGCTTCTTAACCTCTGATTCAAGAATACAGGTAGGAACTCGTCTAATTGTTGCCTCCCGTTCTACTTCACTTCCTCAAGCATACTTAGCTCAACTACTTCTGCGGTATCATGCAAGCACTTTCGTAAATGAGAATTGTGGAAAACATCATGAATACTGGACGGTCTCTCTGGTAGCTTTACTCTATAGGCCATTTGGCCAACCCTTTCGTTATAGGAAATGGCCCAACAAGCCTTGGTGCCAATTTCCCTACAGATCGAAAACAAACTACATTCCTCAAAGGTGATACCTTAATGAAAGCCATGTCTCCCACCTCAAACTCAATGTCAGTCCTTCTCCTGTCTGCGTAGGACTTCTGCCTATCCTAAGCTGTCTTCATGCACCTGCGGATAAGATCAATCTTTTCTGAAGTTTCTCTTACCATCTCAGGTCCAAGTAGAAGCCTTTCTGTAGATTCCCACCAACAAGTCAGTGATCTACAGGGTCACTTATACAATGCTTCGAAGGGTGCCATGCCAATGCTAGCATGGTAACTGTTTTTGTAGGCAAACTCAACTAAAGGAAGATGCTCTTCCCAAGTCCCTCCGAAGTCTAGAATCCACAGTCTTAAAAGATCCTCAAGGACTCTATTCACCCTCTCCGTCTGCCCATTGGTCTGAGGGTGATAAGCGGTGCTCAAACGCAACTGTGTACCTAACGCCTCTTGCAAGCTCCTCCAAAACTCACTGGTGAAAATGGGGTCACGATCACTTACGATACTGGAAGGTACTCCATGTAGACGGACTATCTTATGAAAATAAAGTGCTGCCAACCATGCTGTCGTCCTATTACTCTTAACAGGAATGAAGTAAGCGCTCTTAGTAAGCCTGTTCACTATAACCTAAATACTTGTGTTGCCTTTTCTCAATCTAGGTAAACCATCAATGAAATCCATCGAGACGCTCTCCCACTTCCATTATGGGACCTCCAAAGGATGAAGTAAAGCACCGGGCTTCTTTTGCTCAGCTTTTCTTGTTGGCAAATCAAACATCGAGAAACAAATTCTGCTACATCTTTCTTCATTCCAGCCCAAAAGAAAACCCTCTTTATATCCTTATACATCTTATCACCACTAGGATGAATAGTCATCTTAGAATGATGGGCTTCCTCAAGGACTGTCTTCAACAAATTCCCAACTCGGGGAACACAAAGCCTTCCATTTCATCGCAACCACCCTCTATCGTCTGTAGAATATCTATTGAGGTGACTAGAAGTCTTCCCTCTACTGAGCCTATCCAAGATATCCGTTATATGTGGGTCCTCTTGCTGTGAAGTTCCTATCTGATCCATTAGAGTGGGTCGTACTTCTAATGATGCCAATAGACCAGGTGTAAACTCGGTAGAGGGCCTAAAATCAAAAGTCGATATACACTCCAAACTTTGCCTCTCTACAAATAGAGGACTCAAGGTCATCCTCTGCCTACTTTGTGCATCCGCAACCATATTACCCTTGCCAGGGGTATAAGCAATCTCAAAGTCATAAGATGCTTGAAACTCCATCTATCGTTGTCGCCTCAAATTGAGATCCTTCTGTGAGAATAAATACTTGAGAGATTTATGATCAATGTACAACTCAAACATCTCTCCTAGTAGATAATGGAGCCAAGTCTTAAGTGCAAATACCATGGCAGCCAATTCCAAGTCACGGGTAGGGTAGTTCTATTCATGAACTCTTAACTGTCTACCTCCATAACATACTACCCTTCCCTCTTGCATCAGAACCGCACCAAACCCTGTACCGCATGCATCAGTGTATACTATGAATACCTTGTTCCATCAGGTAAAGTCAAGACTGGGGTGGTTGCCAGATCCCTCTTCAATCGTTGGAAAGCATTTTCACAGTCTATATCCCAAGAAAAAGTTACATTCTTTTTTTTCGGTCTGGTGAGTGGGGTCAATATCTTTGCGAAGTCCTTAATGAACTTCCTATAATAGCTCGCTAAGCCAAGAAAGCTGCTCACCTCCATTGCATTCTTTGGAATCTGCCAATCTTGAACTGCAACTACCTTCGTGGGATCTGCTATCCCATCTTTAGAGACCACATGCCCTAGAAATCTAACTTCCTTTCTCCAAAAATTACATTTGGAGAATTTTGCTTTCAGCTGGTGCGCACAGAGAGTTTTCAAAATCTCCTTTAAATGTAGGGCATGCTCTTCCTCGCTCTTCGAGAAAATTAAGATGTCATCAACAAAGACCACAATGAACTTATTTAGAAACTCCCAAAACACACTATTCATCAGATCAACAAAATAGGCGAGTGCATTCGTCAACCCAAAAGGCATGACGAGCCACTCAAAGAAACCATCTGGAGTTCTAAAAGCGGTCTTGTCTATACTGTCCTCGGCCACCCTCAACTGATGAAACCCCGTGGCTAAGTCTAACTGAGAGAAAATAGATGCACCAAAAAGCTGGTCAAATAGATCATTTATCCTCGGAAGTGGGTGCCTATTCTTTTTGGTGAATTAATTCAACTCCATATAATCCACACATAATCGTAGTGAACCATCCGCCTTAGTGGCGAATACCACTGGAGCACCCCATTCAGATATGCTTCGCCTAATAAACCCTTTCTTAAGTAGCTCCCCTACTTGCTTTCTAAGCTCCCTCCTTTCTCTTGGAGCCATATGGCGCACATGCAATGCAACTGGCTTTGCATTTTCCACCAAGTATATACGGAAATCAATCTTGCGCCTCGAAGGTAATCCCCGAACCTTCGCAAAACATCAGGAAACTCACAGACAACTGGTATAAATCGTAGATCATCGATAGATGCATCATGTGATTCTAGGAAACTGAGCATGACAGACCCTTTAGGGTCACAAGAAATCTCAAGGGTCCTCTCACGACAATTCAAAAGTCTAACGACCCTCCTCTCACAGTCCAGAATGGCACCATACATGGCTAGCCAATCGATCCCTATAATCAATCCATAGCCTATGAAACCAAGCACATATGTGTCACACTCAAACTCGATGCCTAACACAAATATTCTCAAACCCCGACAAATCATAAACAGATAAGACGTACCCCCAATGGGGTATGAGACAACGGGATCTAAAACCATACTAGTACTAAGGTGTAGAGACTCAACCACATAATAAGATATAAAAGAGTACAAAGTGCTAGAATCAAAAAGAGTTCTAAGAGGATGATTGGAAAGAGAAATCAAACCTTCAGTAGAAACATTCCTACCTCTATCTAGTACATTGGCCACGAGAGCATGCACCTGCCCTCTAAAGATCCTGCCCCTTGGCTTTGTCCTTTCTTCTTCGGGCACTCCCTAGAATAGTGTCCGACCTCTCCACAATGAAAACAAACATTCTTCTTTCTTTTGCAATCTTTGACCAAATGACCCTCGCGCCCGCAATTATGACATTTCCTCTTATCTCTAGCTATGTCGTTCTTTCCGCCCTTCTTTTGCTATTGTTCTTTCTTGGGCCACACTTTCTTGTTCTGTGTTTCATCAACCTTAGCCTCTTTCTTTCCACCTTTATTTTTCTCGTGCATAAATGCCATATCAACGAGTTTCTCAAAAGTTGCCCCCATCAGAATATGAGACATAGCCAACCTATGAAGGGGTTCATTAAATCCTCTAGCAAACCTCAAAGCTTTCTTGTGCGGGGGTTTACCAGCTCCAAACCAAACCGCGCCAATTGATTAAACTTACTAACATACTCTCTAACAGACATGCCTCCTTGCTTAAGCGTCAAAAACCTTTCCATTTGCATACTTTGCTTGTCTTGAGAAAGAAACTTCATTTCGAATCTCTATCGGAAATCATCCCAAGTCTCAACTGGACGCCCTGCATGCGTCACTTCCCACCAAAACGAGCCCTCACCTTTCAGCTGCCAAACGGACAACTGAATCTTCCTACGGTCGTCAACTTCAAAAACCCCAAACAAATCCTCAGTCTCCTTGAGCCAATTCCTTGCTTCTACAAAAGACTCTGTTCCTCGGAATGGCTTTCCGCCCATAGCGTAGAAATACTTACATATCTTGGAGAAATTATCTGCTCGTGGAGGGAGGGAGGAGGAGCAACGACTGCAGTTAGGGGAGGGGCGTCTGCTTGGCCCTCGGCAGGTGCCGTAGCCTCCAGATACCTACGAAACCTGGCTGGTATTTGTACGCCCTCAGGAATATTCGGTTCCCCAGACATGCTGAAAAGAAAAGGAAAAAGGGATTTAAAAGGAGGATCGAAAGATATTTCATATAGCTTTGGGGAATATGTTTTTCAAAACAGACTTTTCTTTTGAAAATGCTTTCTTTTAGAACCTTTTTGAAAACAATTTTCAAAATATTTTATCCGATCTGGTAACCTTCAACTCTGATACCAAATGTGACACCCCACATCCGTTAATGTCACTCGTTATCAGAATGCATTAAGTTTCATGAAGCGTTATAGGTAAGCAGAAACATTACAAGGCATATATAAAATAACAGCGGAATTAAAACTTTATTAAATAGAAAAGCTTCGTGGTCCAAACCCAATTACATAATAAGTCCGTAATACTGAAAACTAATTACATCAACCTAAAACTTCTGTCTTGCACCAAAATCATCATCAGAGTACAATAATACATAAAAAGAGCATAATCCCCAAAATATAGCGATAGTAGAGAAGATAGGAAATCAAGCAGTACATCTAAGCAGCTCCAAACAGAATGAAAGTAGAATCCTGATCAAGCTTGAGTATTCCGACCCTGAGAACCTAGGAGGAAGCGAAAGAGAGAGAAAAGGAAACAAAATGGGTCAGACATAAAGTCTGGCGAGTCTAGTTACTTTAAGCATATAAATAAGTAAAAGCATCATGACAGGCATATAAATTGAATGAAAGAATTAACTATATACAAGACAGGTATGACAGGATAAGAAGGATAGACAGAACATAATATATTGCGCTTCTCGAGTATTTTTCTCTGCAACAGTACTGGTATAACGAGAACAAGGTGATCCCCACTAAAACTAGATGGTAGACTTAGGTGTACTTCTAGTAACAGGTATTACCCCAACAAGAATGACAGGTAGCCCCAAGGAATAACATGTATTACATCTAACAAGAATAACAGGCTCCCCAACAAGCAAGACTAGATGTACCCTAATTACTACCCCAATCGATCGGCTCCCTACTCCGTAGATACCTGTGCTGACCCCACAGTAGGATGTATTGCTTCCTAAAGTGGCAACCCCGTTATTTCCAAGATGCACAGCTATATCTACTGATGTCACAACGTCTTATTTTCCCGAGCAAGCGGACCTATGCACGCACATGACCCCGATGGAATGCATGCTCAACACCATTCACGCAATTGACCTCTTATAATCAGCTCAGTAAGCGTGCCCTAACCCCGACCTAGTTTGGAGTACTCGTTCGATACCTAGATGGGTTACTGATTGAATGGATCCCACACAACAAATGATACAAGCTTCCCTCCTATGCTTGCATCCCCATACTAGGATTTTAATAGGTTATGCCTAACAGTTTAACAAGGTTGCATAACTCCTACGTGTAAAACAAGTTAAGTTTGTCGGGTGTGTGTGTGTGTGTGTTGTGTGTGTGTGTAAAACCCGCCCCCTATAGATTTAACAAGATTAACTTAACCCCCTCTTGTTTCAAACAAGTTTACTTAACCTTTAATTAATTTACAGGTTCAGGTAACCCCCTCATAGATTTAAACAGGTTAAGCATTACAAATTAACAAGTTATCCATTTATGGGTTCCGGGCAGACTTCTACCACAAGTCGGACTTAACCTCGTGTCTTAGCACCGTTACTCGTACATTTATGCACTTGACCCCTCACATTAGATTAACCACTTGTGGTCGTTGGATTTGCCGGGCGGTTTCGGGCAGACTTCTACCACAAGTGTAATCTAACCTCGTGTCTATGTGCGGTTATAGCTTCTAATTACTATAGTTTTTAGGCATATTCGTTCTTAGTCAATTGTTCATGTTCGTTACAAGTTATGCTCCAAATCCCAATACAAGTTATGCCCAAAATTCCTAATACAAGTTATACCCAAAATTCCCAATACAAGTTACAATATACTTTATGCCCCAATATTCCCAATACGAGTTACAATACACTTTATTCCCCAGTATTCCCAATACAAATTATGCCCATATTTTTACGTTCCTCATCGTTCCCAATTTCACGCGTTTGCATATTTCAGCAATATGCCTAGGCTCGAAGGTAGCTTGGCTATAAAAATAAAAAGGGAAGGAGAAATGGAAGAGAACAAGAATAGGCATAATTATTAAACATGCATATGATGATAAAATTTATCAAGATAGGCATAAAATGAATGAATTGGGCATATGAGAATTGTAGATTTGGTGTACAAGTAATGGTAGATCTGATATGATTCAAATTATTAATAGGCATAGGCTTAGATCCAGTTCATAAACATGTCAAGATAACTTTTAAATGTTTATATCTAAAAATAACATAAACTCACTGTGATTGGATCTAAAGAACAGAGAATTAACCATAGATAACGTAGCATAGATCTCTGAATTTGTATAAATTGTTGTTGAAGAAGAATAGGCGAGTTCAAACTGAGTTGGGGCAGCACCTCGTTGCCTCCATTGTTTTTGGTGAATAAATACAATGAGAATGAGGTCCTATTTATAGCCTAGGGTCAACGAATCTAGTCAAGAAACGAATCAACGTTCAGAAACTGAATTCTTCCCAGATCTCGAAGGGGTCGACATGGGTGTCGACACCCCTGTGTTGGTGTCAACCTATAGGTCGACACCCTTAGGGTGGGGATGACCCCTAACGGGCTGAATTCCCCCCATTTTTCTCATCTTCGATTTTGATTTTCTGGAATAGTTCTATTTATATATAAATGGCTTATACGTATATAAACTTCAAACCTTAATATTTTCTACATACGATGTCTGTTTTACGAAAACTTAGAGTCTATCTTAAGCAGAATTCCGAGACAAACGCAATGACAATGTCAATTTTACTTAATTCCAAATATTTAATTAAGTATTCTTTAATTTATCATTTTAGTGTTCATAGAATCACGGGGTGTTACATTCCCGCTAGCCCACTAATGGGCCTCTCCAAATCAGCCCATTAATGGTTCAAAAACTTGAACAACAAACTGTGAAACACAAAAAACTGCGATTCCTTCCAAACCGCTTAGCCAAATCTTTAATATGACTACTTTACGAAATTGGCAACACCATTCCCTTTCCAATGAGACTGACCTAAGCACCTGATTCGATCCCAATCAAAAGTTATGCCCTGTACAAGACTGACAGGGGAAAAATGGTCATAAATAAAATTGGTAAAAATTATGGACAAGTCTCACATCCACATAACCAACATATCAAAATATTAGAATGATCCAACCCTCATAGAATAAAATAAAAATATTTTACGATCCTCCGATACGAAAAATGCGGGCTGTTACAATCTTCCCCTCTTAGGAATTTCGCCCCGAAATTCCAAGCAAACACAAGCAACTAAAACAATTCTGCGTGCCTATCATCCATGACCAGCCAATTCTATCACCCAAACTAGCAGCCATCAAGCCATGCATCCATTTCCTTATCCTAACACGCGGAATTCTAACAACAACAACAACCATAGCACGAGTTACAATGACGTAATAATGACATGATATCAGTGGGTCATACTGACAAAGAGTTCTGGATGGGTCGCCTTCATGCACTCTTCCATCTCCCACGTACATTCATCGCCATCCTCACTCCATTGTACCTTGACTAGCTTAACTGTCTTCCTCCTAAGCTGTTTTGTTTCATTCCCCACAACACGAAGCGGCTTACGAGGCCTTGCAACTATGGTCTCTACTTCTAGGTCTTTGTACTGTTCAGGAGATACCATCACATTCGAATCATGCACGCACTTCCGTAGAAACGACACATGAAAAACATTATGCACACTTGTTATCTTCTCGGCTAACTCCAATCTATATGCGAGCTTTCCAATCCGCTCGATTATCGGAAATGGTCCAATGAATCTTGAGGCAACTTTACTTTGCTTCCGAACTGAACAACATGTTTCATCAGCGAAATCTTCACATATATCATATCGCCAACGTCGAATTCCAAATCTTTTCGATGCTTATCAGCATAACTCTTCTGACGATCTTGGGCTGCCTTCATTCGTTTTCGTATGATCTCGATACAATCCGATGTCTCTCTAATCATCTCTGGCTCAAGTATCAACTTATCCCCAGTTTCTAACCAACATGCCGGAGAATTAC
Organism: Allium sativum; assembly: GCA_030737875.1. Taxonomy (NCBI): domain Eukaryota; kingdom Viridiplantae; phylum Streptophyta; class Magnoliopsida; order Asparagales; family Amaryllidaceae; genus Allium; species Allium sativum. Next base: position 348,647,101 of record CM060922.1, on the reverse strand, counting down.
ACGGTCTACCATACAACGCCTCATATGGTGCCATCCCAATGCTCAACTAGTAGCTATTATTATACGCAAACTCAAATAGATGTAGATGGTCTTACTATGACCCCCTATAGTCCAATACACAAGCTCTTAGGAGACCTTCCAAAACTCGGTTAACCCTCTCGGTTTGACCCCCGGTTTGGGGATGATAAGCCGTACTCTAACACAACTCGATTCCCAAAGTCTCTTGCAAACTCTTCCAAAATACACTTGTAAAAAATGGATCTCGATCACAGACTATGCTCTTTGGGATACCTTGGAATCGAACTTTCCACTTTATATAAAGCCCAGCCAACTTTGATGCTGTCCTAGTCGATTTGACAGGAATAAACCTTGCACTTTTGGTCAAGCGGTCCACGATGACCCAAATTCCTCTGTTTCCTGCCCTGGTTCTAGGCAGTCCATCGATAAAATCCATCGATATCTGCTTCCACTTCCACGTAGGAACTTCCAATGGATGAAGCAATCCACTCAGCTTTTTCTGTTCAGCTTTCACTAACTGACAGTTCATGCATTTGGAAATTAATTTTCCGATATCTCTTTTCATCCTTTCCTAGTAGTAGACTCGCTTCATGTCCTGATACATCTTGTTACCATCAGGATGAATCGTCAACTTCGAGTGATGACATTCCCTTATAACCTCATCTCTCAATCCGTCGATATCAGGAACAACCAGTCGTCCTTGCTTTCGAAGCCAACCCTCTCGGTCGACCTCGAACTCTTTATTCTCGTGTTCCAACTTCTAGATAAACTCAACAAGCTTTGCATCTCGCCTTTGTCTTTCTCCAATCCTTTTGATAAGAGTAGGTCTTATCGTTAAGTTTGCCAACATTTTAGATTCCAACTCACACCTTGGACTGAAATCAAACCCTGCCAAAAACTCGAGGCTCTTCCATTCCGAAAACAGTGCTCCTAATCATGCATGTCTTCGACTCAACCATCTGCAACTGTGTTACATTTACTAGGAGTATAGGCTATACCAAAATCATATGATGCCAGAAACTCTAACCACCGCTGCTGCCGAAGATCCAAATCCTTTTGGGAGAAAAGATAGTTCAACGACTTGTGATCTGTAAATAACTCGAATCGAACCCCCAACAAGTAATGTCTCCACATCTTCAGAGCAAACACGATCGCTGCCAACCCCAAATCATGACTTGGATAATTCCTTTCGTGCGGCTTCAGCTGTCGACTTGCGTATGCCACAACCTTATTCTTCTGCATCGGCGCTGCTCCAAGTCCAGTACCACATGCATCGGTGTATACCACCATTTCTTTGTTCCCACTTGGAATCGTCAAAACATGATCATTCGTCAGCCTCTCTTTCAGGATTCCAAAAGCTTGCTCACACTTTGCATCCTCATGTGAACACCTGATTCTTCTCTGTCAATCCTGTTAATGGCGCAACTATCTTGGATAAATCCTTTATAAAACGGTGATAATATCCCACCAACCCAAGGAAATTCCGAACATCCGTCGCCTTCTTAGGTCTATCCTCATCCTAGATTTTTGCCATTTTAGCGGGGTCAACCGCTATTCCATTTCTAGAAACAACATGGCCTAAGAACCTCACTTCGCACTTCCAGAAGTGAAACTTTGAAAACTTAGCGTTCAGTTGATGCTTTCACAAGATTTCCGAAACAACTCTCAAGTGCGTCTTATGCTCTTCCTCATTCCGAGAGTAAACCAGAATATCATCCACGAACACAAGTACAAACTTGTTCAGCTGATCTCTGAAAACCCTATTCAAAAGATCCACAAAATACGCTGGAGCGTTTGTCAACCCAAATGGCATTACCAACCATTCGAAGAAACCAGATGGTGTCCTAAAAGCAGTCTTCGATACACTATCCTTTGCCACTCTCAATTGGCGAAATTCTAATGTCAAATCCATCTGAGAAAACACTTTGACTTCGTGAAGCTGATCGAACAATTCATCAATCCTTGGCAACAAATACTTGTTCTTCTTGGTTACCTTATTCAGCTCACGATAGTCCACACACAATCTCAACAATCCATCGACCTTGGTTGCAAACACAACCGGTGCTCCCCATTCGAATACACTTCTCCGAATGAATCCTTTTCCCAAAATGTCACGAACTTGCATCTCTAACTCTCGTTGTTCCTTAGGCGCTTGGAGTTACTATACCTGTAAAGGATCGCTTCATTAAGCCTACAGTATAAATGCTCAACTCTTCTTATAGTAGTTATGGCTCCATGTAGCCAACACATCAAAGGAAAAGGGACAAAATATTCCTAAACAAAATCGGAAAGCTAGAAAAAACTAAAGACATATAACGTTCTTTCTTTCACCAACTCTTCCCTTCTCCTTGACCATTTTTTTATCAACACCTTTCCTTATAATCCTTCTGACATTAATGTACTTATGTTGATCTTTTACTCGCCATCTTTAAATTTTCCTTTTAGGAAGCTTTCTGCTTATTCCGAATTTATTGGTTACTGAAAATGTATATAAAAAAAAATCTATTTTCATAGTATAAGACAATCTACTTTATAGAGATTCGTAATTGCAGGATATTACGTTATAATTATCTTTAAGTTGGTGGATAGTGCATAATACGGTAATATCCCTATTCCGCACCAATCCATTCATTCTTGAAATGACGTTTCTATGTTAATTCCAAGCCCAACTATGAAAATACATCCCTTTTTCTTTACCAACAATCTAGGTTATTCTTAACTTCCAAACCATCCTTTTTATCACTGAACTAATAAGGTCAGTTCATCTATGATTAACCCTTTTAATTTATATATATATATATATATATATATATATATATATATATATATATATATATATATATATATCAAGCAACTAATTCCTTTCTAACCTCGACCTTTCCCAACTACTAAGCTAAATGGTTTTTTCCATTAATCAAAATTTCAACCTATAAAGGGAAGCTTAGATAGAACGCCTTATAACTCAACTAAAAAGATAAAGGTTTAGAAAGGGTCAAAGGAAGGTTGCAAGTGACTATAGGGTATATTTTATTTTTAAAAGTAACTTTTGATTTCTAAAAAATGGGGTTTCTTTTGAAAATATTTTTTAAAACAAAACTCTAGTGATCTTGGTAACCTTAGACTCCGATACCCAATGTAACATCCCACATTCCTCAATGTCACCCGTATGATGTTTTCATTAAGAAATTATGGAGCATTGTAGGTATAGGGACATAAAACATCATAGAGACAAAGATTACTCAAGACATAAAAATATAAATTTACAACGGAAGAAGAAACTTTCATTTAAAATGCCAAACCATCTTTGCTTCAATTAACAAAATAGTTACAAAGTGTAATATCTCAAAATTTTAGTCAAAAACAACATTAGTGTAAAATAATATTATCCCCCAAAATAGTCAAAAAGGTACAACCTAACCTTGGAAGGAGAACATGAAGTAATCCATTTTTTGTGACAAAGTCAACAAAGAAATCTGAACGATGTGCTTTCTCCCTATAAGCCTGGGGAAAGAAAAGAGAAAGGAAAATGGTCAGACATAAAGCCTGGTGAGCTGCCATAATTACCATCCTGACCACTGAGTAAGTAAAATAGATAAATAGTGGTTCTAGTGTCATAAAAGGGTAAGTGTCTATACATATCTAAAGGTTAACAGTAAGTTATATGAATTAACATAAAGGATTAATTGTTCTTATCCAAGAGGCAATGATGATAATAAGGATCATACTAGAACTGATTAACTGATTTGTACTTCTACAAATTCTGACATAAATTAGTAATTAGGAAGGAATTTCCTAATGCTACCCATTGATCTACTTTCCAAATGTGAATAATTTGTGAAAGCTACGGCATTCGGGGTTATCACTTACTGAACCCATCAACTAAAAAGAGACAGCCTTAATCACAGGCATCTTATCTTCCACTTTCGGACTCATGCACGCTCATGACTCCGCTAGAACGCACACCTGCCCTCCTCTTGTTTGGACCTCACTACACCATATCAGAGAATTTGGCACACAGGGATGCAGATATACAATACGGCTATAAGCCGTATCAAATTTGATAGTGCTCAAATCCATATCAAACTACATTTTGCGATCTACGCCACCCTAAACACCCTTAATCTGACCGTCCATCGACGAAGCCCCGGATTAGTTCATTTGATATGGCTTTGGACCGTATGAAATGCGTATCAAAATTTTCCCTCCATACCTCCATTCTGGCACACTCGAGTTTTGCCACATCAAAACTTTCGGTTGAATTATCCCTCTTTTCATTTTGCAATGGCGACCACCGAATACCCAAATTAGGGTTTTGGTACTCGACCGACTTCCTTTGTCAATAAGCCATCCACCGCAGTCCATGAGTTGTCGTTAGCTCGCGCTGCCTTCAGCTTCCCGACGAAGCCTCAGTCCACCGCTATCCATTCTTCTTGTCACCACTGGAGGTGAGTACTAGATCACGGTTAAATTTAAATATGAATTGGGTTTAATTTGAATTCGAATTGGGTTTAATTTGAATTTCCGTGCCTTAATTCAAAAATATGAATGATAGATAGTTGCATGTGCTTGTCTACCTAGAATTCATGCTGCTATTGTGTTTAAATTGGGTATTATCCCAGTTTTATAGTTCGGCAGTGTATTTGCCATCATTTACTTGTGCTGCCCTACTCATTTGTGTGTATTATTGCACCATGTACACTGATCCTTACTGATCTGAAGTTGAAGCTTTGACCAAAGGAGAGATTCTTACTGGAAAAGGATTGAATCAAGAAACAAGTTTACAACGACCTGGTGACACTCGATGGGGATCACACTATGGTACACTTATTAGACTTATTACTATGTTCACTTCTATGCGTGAGGTGTTAGAAATCATTGTGGATGACAGTATTAGTTCCGAACAAGGTCAATGCACAAGTTTTGCCAGACATAATGCACTCATATGACTTTGTGTTTACCATGCACTTGATGAAAAATATCTTAGGAGTAACTAATGACTTGTCATTGACATTGCAAAAAAAGATCAAGAGATTGAAAATGCATTGAATTTAGTAAAAATATCAAAAATGCACCTACAAGACATGAGATGTATTGATGTGAAGTGGGAATCTTTGTTAGAGGAAGTGTCATTATTTTGTTCTTTGAATGGAATTGTTGTTCCTAACATGGATGATGAGTATGTAGCTCGTAAACGTTCAAGACAGAGAGATGAAAAAATTACAAACTTACATCACATACGAGTCGACATTTGCAATACTGTCATAGATTTGCAACTTAAATTTGCTCGATTTTTTCCGAAAGATTTTTCTATGTATGATATTGTGGTGCTTGAGAATCAACTTGAAACTTATATTATGGATATGCGTTCGGATGATGATTTTTTGGTGATTAAAGACATAGCTACTCTTGCAAAGAAAATGGTTGAAAGAAAAAGACATACAATTTACCCATTTGTGTACAAACTCATTGTCTTGGCATTGACTTTACCTGTAGCAACTACTGAAAGAGTTTTTTCTGCTATGAAAATTATCAAGAATCGATTGCGTAGTCGTATGGAAGAAGATTGGCTTAACGCTTGTTTAGTTGCATATACTGAGAAGGATATTTTCAAAGAAATTGACAATGAAGCCATTATGCAAAGATTTCAATCTATGAAATCTCGACGGGAACAATTGTGTAGATGAAAATTATATGAAGTAACTTTTTGGTTTTCGGTATGAAAAAATAAAACAAATTTTTGTATATCAATATATAAATTTTTTATGGATGATTGTTGTTGCCCCTTCTCATATATATTCCTGTATTCGCCCCTAACTATTATAACATGTGTGTGCGGCAGCCTCCATCATTTGGATGAAGCTAATAAGCATAGATTTGGATGAAGCTAATAAGCATGGATTTAGTTGTTGGTTTTCTTTGCTTTGAGTTTTAGTTGCTGGCTTTTGGATGAAGCTAATAAGTTTGGTTCTGCCAGTGGTTCTTGTTTGGTTTGAGATTACCTTGTCTGTGTTCCTGATAGAATGCAATGTTGCTTGGTTGGTTTATGATCTTTTGTCTATTTTGGAGGGTTTTCATCTTGAAGGAAGCATTAATTCAACAGGTGGCTGCATTTTAATGTATCTTCTTTAATGTAATGAAACAACGCGTATCTTATTTATTGTAATGTAATCAAATAGCATGTATCATTATATATTGTAATGTAATGAAACATTTAATACAATTTTTTCATTTACTGTTAGAATTGTGAATTAGTGTATCCTGTTATAAATGCTTTGTGTTACAAATAATATGTGCTGCAGTTTCTGCTTATACACACACACACACGTATAAGATATGGTTTATAGTCGTATCTACTTATGCTTTAGATACGGCGAATAGGCGTATGTTATCACATTGGGATACAGTTCTGAGCCATATCTAAAAATTTAACACGCTGTTTTTTGATACGGCATTTTTCCATTCTACGTGCTTTAGATATGACTAAAATAACAGCCTAATTAGCATATATGGTGTAGTGCCTCTTACTACCCAGTTCAATACAAGCGTGTCTTGACCTCTACTTGGTGTGAGGCCCCGTTGATAACCAAGGAATACTGACTGATACAGATCTCATGCAAAATGCGAAACAAGCCTCTCCGAGACTTGTTCCCCAAGCTAACTAGGTTTTCCACGAGCCCTTTATATTTCAAAAGAATGGACCCCTCTCACTTATAAATCTAGTGTTTTAACTTAACCTGTTTAAGTTTATTAATAAGCGCATAACATGTTTTCCCCTAGATTGTAATTAACAAAAAAGTAATCCACAACCCTTTTTCCTTCCTGATTAATTCAGTATTTTAACTTAACTTGTTTAAGTTCATTAATAAGCCCATAACATGTTATTCCCAAGATTGTAATTAATGAAAGTAATCTACAACCCTTTTTCCTTGCTTATTATTAATTCAGTGTTTTAACTTAATCTGTTTAAGTTCATTAATAAGCCCGTAACATGTTATTCCCTGGATTGTAATTAATGAAAGTAATCTACAACCTTTTACCTTCGGATTGTAACTAACGAAAGTAATCTACATCCCCTTTTATCGTGCTTATTAATCCAGTGTTTCAACTTAACCCTTAATAAGTCTTGTGTCATAGTGTGCAGTTAAAGCGCTTAGCGGTTCTATAGTGGTAGAGGTGTAAAAAGCTGTAGCGGGGATAAAGCGGGGAAATAGCGGGGATATAGCGCAGGTGCAAAAATGTTAATTAAATGTAAAACTATATAATTAAAATTAATAAATTATCATTCTCACATCATTTGTGTAGAAGAAACGAATATTAATTAATATTATATAACAAAATCAAAGAATATCGTGGTTATGCACACTAGATTCGAGGATTTCAACATATTTCTATCTTATATAAGGCACTTATGACTTAAAATTAGCTCTTTACATTAACATTTTTGATTTATTTTAAAATAGAACTGGTCAAATCATCTTTTGTATATTAATATTGCTAAAGCGGGTGCTAAATAACGTTGATTTAGCGGATGCAGCAGAAAATAGCTGGGCTTTAAGGGAAGCTACTGTTCATTAATGCTAGATTGAAATAGCGTAGCAGCGGGAGAGCGTTATGGGCTATAGTCAGGATTTACGGGGCTTTAGCAGGGCTTTAACTGCATATGTGTCATAACATGTTCTTTCTAAGATTATAATTAACAAAAGTAATCTACAACCTTTTACCCTCAGATTTTAATTAATGAAAGTAATCTATAACCCATCCCCACTACCATGTCACTTATTTTCCAATTACATGTTCTACTTAATGTATAATTGAGTATATCGTACCCTAATTCACATGTGTTCCATTTGCATGTTAATGACAATTAAATACCATTAATTCCAATTAACATGTTATCTCATACAGATTACTTGATGTCATATTAGTATAATTAACATGTTTTCCGAATTAACGTCGAATTAACATGCTTTCCAGATTAACTTCAAATTAACATGTTTTCCAAAATTAATGTCAAATGAACATATTTTCCATTTTAATGTGAAATGAATATAAATGTCAAATTAACATGGTTACCACATCAATGCCATATTAACATATTTACAAATTAACGTCATGTTAACATGTTTACCAAACAAGGACAAATAACAAGTTTTCCTAATCAATGTCATATTAACATGTTAATAAATTAATGTCATATTAACATGTTTACCAAATCAATGACAAATAACATATTTTCCTAATCAATGCCATATTAACATGCTTACAAATCAATGCCATATTAACATGTTTACCAAATCAATGACAACTAACATGTTTTCCCGATCAATGCCATATTAACATGTTTACAAATTAATGTCATATTAACATGCCAACCAAATCAATGACAAATAACATGTTTCATAATCAATGCCATATTAACATGTTTACAAATTAATGTCATATTAACATGTTTACCAAACCAATGACTAATAACATGTTTTCCTTAATATATAATTGAGTTCAACCTATTCTGATTCACGCGTTTGCATATTCTTCCTTCATAATAATCCCAATTTACAGTCCATGATTCTCAAATTACAATATGCCCAATTCCGCTTTTTAACGTTATTTCATATTATTCTAATTTTATGCAACTCGAACGGTAAAAGCCTTGTCTCTCATTGGCCAAAGCTCAACGCAAAATAAAGGAAAAAAGATAAATAAATCTATGCTCAGAAAAGAACAATATGAATAAATAGGCATAATATGACTGTAATAAAACAATACCAGAAAGGGGATAAGGAAGAAGGACGTACATGCAAATAATAACTGAAAAAGGAATAGGTAGTTGCTAGTAATTAAGAATGAACAATAACATGTAAAAGATTAAACTTATAAACACTGGCACTTTTAGATCTAATGTATTTTACTGTCAAAAATTCCTTTTATTTAGATTGCTAATCACTACAGCACCTATTGTATCTATTTTAACATTAACTTAAAAGAAATCTGAAAATCACAGTAATACTCATATAATTAGAGAAAATCCAATAAGCTTTGGTAGATCTTCTCTATCTATGAATATTCATCAGATATGTGTGCAGAACCAAGCCCCAAATACTTCATTATATTTGAGAATATTTTAGAGAGGTAGAGAAATGGAGTAGTGAAGACTTGGTTAGACGTTGAAGGCTATTTATAGTAGAGTTAGGTGTCTAAGTTCATTGGATTTATTGTCCAGGACTCCAGGTTCATTGTACTTTACACATCAGCAATACATCAGAAGGATTATCCAGAAACGTTCGAAGCTGGGTCGACCCACCTTAGACATTGGTCGAGCCATATGTTGACCCCTAGTTCGACTCGTGTGTCGACCCATTTAAGGGCTAGGTCGTTCATTTATCGTTCCTTTATTAATTAAGTTCTCTAATTTAATTTCAAACTTTGATCAATCATAACTTGTTCATTTATTGTCTGATTTACGCAAACTAAAAGTCTATCTGAATCAAAATTTCGTAACGAATGCAATGGTGAAACCTATTTTGCTCAATTCTCAATATTTTTTTATTATTATTTATTTTATCAGTTTACTCCTCAATTAGTTATTCCATTAATTAATTATTGTTTGTTATTTTGGGTTGTTACATGAATTGAACACCTACAAAATCTTGTTGGATTAGGATTATTGTAGCTCACAGTATGGTAGGGGTGGTAAAGGGTGCTACAGAACAGGGGTGTCTCGGGATGCTCCTATATATATATATATATATATATATATATATATATATATATATATCGAAAATGATATCTTCCCTTATTATTTTTCTGTAAATTGTCCTTAAAACTGAATACTTGGGAATTAGGTTTACTGTTTCAATTTTGATTGGAAAGAGATAAGATAATGTGTTTTTACAATTTTGTGTAAAGAACAACAAAATATTTGAAGATTTAGAAAACCTTAACACAATCGATTTTCAAATAGTGATGAAATTTTAGAATGTTAACGATTCCGTGAATTTATCATATGCAGGATATTTAATAATTGCTGGAGAGAACGAAATTCATTGTTAAGGAACTCTCTGATTGTAGGAATTAGGCTTACAATCCAATGATGCATAAATAGAAGCGTAGATGTTGCTCTTAGATAGTTGTACATTTACAGCCTATTGCATGGCTTTCATACGTGGATGTGTGTGTACAAGTCATACTACTTAAGTTGGGACGTATAATGGAAACCAAGGGACTACTAGTCTTCTCCAAATATAGGTGTCATTAAACACACACACACACACACACACACACACACACACATATATATATATATATATATATAGGTGAGCGTTCGATGACACCCGAGTAGCCCTCTGTTTTCACCTTTTGTTTATATTAGTTTAAGTTAGTGGGAGGTGAGAGAGTGAGTGGCAGGAGAGAGATGATAAATATGTGGTGGAAAAGAGGGAGGCTATTGGGGTGCCATTGAACCTACCGCATACATACACACACACACACACACAGATATATATATATATATATATATATATATATGAATTTGTTCAGGAGGGAAATCGACCGAAGTCGTAAAACCCTTCCTAGTGCACCTAGCCTGATCCGCGAGCACCACATAAGTGGTTGATCTTAGTGTATGCACATGGTAAGCTCTCAATATGCCATTTTGGGTTTCGAACCCGCACCACTGGTACCATGGTGCAAAGTCCTTACGATTTAGAACTAAATGATATCTTCATTTATAATTTTCCTTTAAACTGTACTTAGAACTAAATACCCTAAAGTGTCATCCTTACGATTTAGATTTACGGTTTCAATTTGATTGAAAAAAAACGAATAAATGAATAATGATATAATTTTTTTGTAGGTAATATTTAGTGTATTATTTAATGTATTTATTAGCTCTCTTATCCTAAGAACGATCTAACCTACTTTGGATAGACAAGTAGAGTCTACCCAGACCCGACCTTGCACCTAGGCAGACCAGGCCACTGCTTAGGGCCTCAGAATTATTTGGGGTCTCAATTTCAGGAAAAAAAATAGGGGAAAAATAACGTTGTAGCCTACACATAGGAAAACCGAGCCAGGAACATAAAAGAAAACCCCTTTCTCACTTTTGCTCTTCAGAAACTATTTTACTACTTCGTAGTCTTGAACGCAGAAGAAAACCGAGCCCCTGCTTCAAACCGCAATTCATGAATTTCCGCTCCAACCAATCGAGTTCTTCTAATCTTCCCCAAATCACCGTATTACCATTTACCATGTATGAATTATTAATCTTCTAACTAATTTGAACAAATTGATATGTTAATTAAATTAGGTTTAGTCTGTAAAAGGCTATATAATTAGTTCAAAATTAGTAAATGCTAATTTGAATAGTTAATTGATGTTTGTTAATTAGGTTTTATAATTTTTTGATTTGGTAATTGATTCGTTTGATTTTGAGCGATACCATAGAAAAGGAAAATCAACACTGCATTTCCAAAGAACAAGAGAAACTTGAATAGCAATTAATTTATCATGTAATTAAATTGAATTTTGATTTTACCATACTTGCAGGTCTTCTTATTCAACTTTATCTTTTTTAAATTATCATGTCTACTTAGAAAATTCGAGTCTCATGCTTCAAAAAGAAAAAGGAAACTTGTGATAGAAAATGATACTAAAAAACAAGTTGGATCACTTAATAAGCTTTTTAGCAAAAAACAATTGGAAGTTGAGGTTGAAGTAAACGAGAATGTGACGAATGATGTTGAAGTTAATGGGGTTGTGACATATGAGAATGAGATAATTCAATCACAAAATGAGACTGAGACAAAAGACACCGTTATGGAGTTCATACCATTTTCTAGATGTTAGTGATCCGACAAATTGGGAAAACATGAATCACCAGTTAAGAGATTTAATTGTTCAAAGAGGTCCTACAAGAGACAATAATGTCGACTTTCCTAAAGATGTATCAAATCGGCATTTCTCTACCATACACTATTTTAGACAAATATCAAATGGAGAGAAACATGATAGAAAATGGCTAATCTACTCTAAAGCTTTAGATATGGTGTTTTGTTTTTGATGCAAGTTATTCAAAAAAGATGGAATGATGTTTCAATGGGTAAATGAAGGAGTAAGTAATTTGAAAAATATTGGTGAAAAGCTTAAAGCACATGAAGCTAGTGTCGAGCACATCACTATTATGGAGAAGTGGCCCGAATCAAAAATTAGATTTGGAAAGAACGAAACAATTGACAAAAGTGCTCAATCACAAATTAGTAGAGAAAAGGAGCATTGGAGGCAAGTTCTTATAAGAATAATATTAGTTGTAACAACTCTTGCTAAAAATAATTTGGCATTTCGTGGTGGCAATGAGAAAATTTATTAAGAGCATAATGGAATATTTTTAAGAAATATAGAAATGATTGCCAAATTTGATCCAGTTATGCAAGAACACATTCGAAGAATTCAAAGTAATGAAATTCATTACCATTTTATCAGTCACAAGATTCAAAATGAATTAATTCTTATAATCGCGAGCGAGATTAGAAAAACAATTATCGGAAAAAAAATAAAAAAAGCAAAGTATTTTTCTATTATACTTGATTGTACACCGGACACAAGTCATGAGGAGCAAATGACTATAATTTTACGATGTGTGTATATTTCAAAGAATACCGTGAAGGTGGAAGATTTTTTTTTTTTTTTTTTGGGATTTGTTGTGGTTGATGACACTTCCGGTAAGGTGCTCTTTGATGAACTTGTCGACATTTTGAATGTTTTGGAACTGGTTATTGATAATATGTGAGGATAAGGATATGATAATAGTTCTAATATGAAAAGAAAAAATACAGGTATGCCAAATAGGGTACTACAAGTGAATTCTAGAGCATTTTACATACCTTGTGGTTGTCATAGTCTCTCAATCTTGCGCTTTGTGATATGATTAAATGTTGCACTAAAACTGTTTCTTTTTTGGAGTGGTGCAACACATATATACTTTGTTTTCATCTTCAACTAAAAGATGGAAAATATTTAAAGATAATCTACATGGTCTTACGTTAAAACCATTGTCACAAACACGCTGGGAAAGTTATGTTGAAAGTGTGAAAGCAATTTGGTTGCAAGCTCCACAAATTAAAGATGCATTGTTCCAATTGGCGAGTGTTAATGATGATCCTATGTGCGCAAATGAAGCCGAATCCTTAGCAAAATATGGTCTTGAAAACCTTTGAATTTATACTTGGTTTGGTTATATGGTACACTTTATTAAATAACATCAATAGAGTAAGTAAAGAGTTACAAGTAGAAGATATGCATATTGATGTTGCTATGGATCATTTAAAAGGTGTAATTTGTTCTTTCAAACAATTTAGAGAAAATGGATTTGAATCATTTTTGGTTGAAGCCAAAAAAATTGCAAACGAAATGGGAAATTGAACCTTTGTTCAATGAAAAGCGCATAGAACGTAAGAAGAGACAATTTTAGGAAAACAATAGTGAGGAGACAACGTAATCATCAGAAGGAAAGTTTTAGAGTCAATTACTTTTTGTACATTGTGGATCAAGGTTTGTCATCTCTTAAGAGTAGATTCGAACAAATTAAAAAAATATGATGACATATTTGGATTTTTATATGATGTTGAGAGATTGAATCAAGCTTCTTATGATAGCTTAAAGTCTTCATGTGCTAATCTTGAGAACTATTTGAAACATGTGACGATTCCCGATATTGATGGAGTAGAGTATTACTTGCGGAATTGCAAATCCTTAGAGAGATACCGATAAATGCGAAAAGGGCGGGCTATTGATGTTATAAATTATATAAGGGTATGGGTTGTTTATATATGTTAACGCATGGGTTGCTGATAGAGTATTATTAACTATTCCAGTGACCGTTGCTTCGGCTGAAAGAAGCTTTTCGAAATTAAAACTAATCAAATCTTTTTTACATACGACCATGTCAGAAGAAAGGTTAAATGGATTGACCACAATTTCTTTTGAATGAAGATTTTAGAATTACTTGATTTAAGTGTTTTGCTTAGTAATTTTATCACTCAAAATGTTAGACAATCAAGTATAATATTATGAAAGTATTTTGTTTTTTATTAATGTAATCACAACCATATCATTTTGTATCTATGTAATCACAACTTGTACGATTATTCTAATGTACTAGAACATGTTTTTACTTATGTTAAACAACGTTACATTGCTATGAACATGTTTTTTTTTTCCAGTTAAGGTAGGACTTCAGTATTTTTTTTAATTTGTTTTGGACCACCAATACTTCAGGGCCGGCCCTCTGTCTGGCATCAGGCGCATCTCAAAGATTCAAACTATCATCAAAACATGTTTGAAGCTAAAGTCGGACTTAATCAAAACGGCAGGAACGGAATTATAGGCAAATCTGTCTACTAACATTCTGCGAGAAATTTAAAGAATTTTCAACCCTTATTCTATTGTTCATGGTGGTGTCTTATCTATACCAATTCGACGTGATTAAGATTGTTCACAATAAATATATACACGATGTATATAGCAAATGCGAAGGCCATGATAAAGACAAAAAGATAAACTAAAAAGCAAAATCGAGAATATCTTGATTCTCCAGCTCTTCCCCAGTAATTACACAACGACATCAGATAAAAACAAATGCGCTACAACCAGTAGCCATATTTTAAACGCAATTATTGGAATGAAAGCATATTAATTAACGGAAAACAACTGCATTAATTATTAAAGTGCCAAATGACTCCCAGCTAAGTTATAACCCAACCATATTAATAGCACACTTTGCTGTGCCTTTTCAGAGCAAAAAACGAAAGAAATGTGGTTGAATTAAGTAGTAAAGTCAAATACACGAAAAGCAAATGAACTCGTAATTAATGGAAAAAAAGGAAAAAGTTGGAAGTGGGATTCTTCGTTGCAATCCACTAGCAATGGAATATATACATGGAAGATATGACTAAAGACGATGAAGACAACACGAAGTGCCTATGTACACTAAAGCTGACCTTACATAGCAATTCTTCTCCCATTCCACAATTAGTACAAAGTGCTTTTTAATAAGAAATGCCAATATAAAGTTAGGTTATTTGGATATATATTTATATGCCTATAAGATATTTTTCAAATCCAACAACTAGCATATGGTTGCCGAAATAGAAATTTTTGTTCCTATAGTGGAGGTAAATAGCCGTTCATGGTGACAGTGGGTGATTCAACTTAAAGTTTTTTTTTTTTTTTTACCAGTACATGGTAAGTGTAGGGAAAAAGAACTATATTCCTGTGCTAAAAATAAAATGATTTGCATGACAAACTGTAGTTGTTTGATGTGAATTTAGTGATATATGTGAAATATCTCTTTAGTTGTTTTCTCAGCCTTGACTTATACCTAAAGAACTTACTATATGGTTTTGATCACCTTAGCTTTCTGTGTGTAAAGATCTTTATTATAATGTACCTAAAATATGCATGTATACAGCCCTAGAACTAACTGTATTCTGCTAAAAGAACAAAACACATATAGTGGAGCAGTAGAACGTATATATAAGAGAATGTTTAGGAGGAAAGAAAAATCCTGAAGTACAGTCGCTTTCTAAAGAAAACCAAAGCTAAATATTTTATCTGCATATAGAGCTTTGGAATATATAGATGATATATAAGATGCCAAAGGGATGGGGCGGCCCCAGTGTTCATGATTCAGTCATGTACGTACCTATGTGTATGATTGAATATATACATCAAATAATGGTGAGTACGTTTTCTATGTAAGTGTCAATTATATAGAGGCATAACAAGCTGTGACAATATAATGTTGATGGATACATGCACAGCTGGAAACTGGGAAGGTTATTTGTCATTTTGCTTGAACTTTATACACGCTTGATAAGAAATTCGAATCTTCGTAAAGGTCATTTTGTGGACATTAAACACACAGCACGATGATAACGTTCCAGGTAGAGTGACTGAACCTGAAGCAAGACTGACTCAGTTTTCGCCACCAACGTTTTTCTTTTGGAAAAATAAATTTATTACACACATGTAGAAGATCTTGTATTATTTCCATTGTTTCGTACTGCCAAGATTTTTAACTGCTTAGGGACACCTTTTGACACTGTAAACGGAGCTGGCGCTTTCTGCTTAGTGCATGCTATTAAGGCAAATGATCACCTGGTCCGAAATCATCTAGACCCAGTGAGGCAAATAAATCTTGCTTGCGGATATCTGTGGTCTCCCGTGAAATCAATGGGCAAGATTAATATGCCTCACCAGAATCAAAGGATTTCGGATCAGGTGATATAAGCTCTGCTATTAGGGCTCTGTTATAGGCCTCTCTGATTATTGTCTATTCAGAAACTAGGCCTCCATCTACTGCTGTTTATTAATTGGGCCCTGAGTCCTCAGGCGTTTTAACTTATAACCATTATACTCCACTGAAATCTGTATCACTGTATGGAAGGGTTTGCAACAACCTTGTTCCTCTACAATGTTTAGACTTACCCACTTCAGAATTTAATGCAGATCTATGAATATATTCTTACATTTTTTAAGTCCGCTTTCATAAAATTTTGTTCCAACAGCTAACATAATAGTCTTCATAGTTGATGTTGACCTAACATTTTAAAAATGTTGAATAAACATAAAGTTTCACTTGATATTAAATAGTAGGTATTAGATGTTATGGTTTTGATGGAGAAATTGAAAGTTGCAAGGTTTGTGATATTTGATGGAGAAATTGAAAGTTGCAAAATTTAAGAATCTGATGCGCACTTTATGGATCTAATGAGATATTTTAGGGAAAGTTTTATTTTAAGCAAGTTTTAAAAAGGATTTAATTCTGAGATTTTTAGAGCTTAATTGGGTATAGGTCTAGTCTTTTCATTTGTTTATATAAGCATGTCACTAGGAATAGATTTATTTATACTTGAAGGAAAGTAAAAAAATAAAAAATAAATAAAAAAAAAAAGTTGTTGTTTGGGATTGAGATAAATTCTCAATTATTTTTTTAGGCTTTCATTGTTATATTTTGGTGGATTAATAAATGCTTGGTTGGAGGAATTTGTTTGTTATTCCTCCCTCTTTCAAAATCTAATTGTGTAGTGATTTTGCGGAAACCATAACAATTGGTATCAGAGCCTTCTACGCAAATTTTTTAGAGAGGGTTTGTATATGGATAAAATAATTATTGAAAAGCTTAATGGAAAAAATTGGGGATTATGGAGGGCAAAGATAGAAGATTTCCTTTATCTTAATGATCTTCATCAGCCATTGGAGAATAACAGGGAAAAATCTAACAATTTATCCGAAGCAAAGTGAGAGACTTTGGATAGGAAGACTGCTGCGTCTATTCGATGTTTTTTGGATATTTCAGTGTTTCATATTGTTGCTAATGAAACATTTGCTTATGCAATTTGGAAGAAATTGGAACATGTTTATGCAAAGAACTCCGCAATAAATAAGTCTCTTCTTATGAGAAGATTGGTGAATCTAAAGCTTAAGAAAGGTGGATCAATTGGAGAGCATCTTAATGATTTTCAGGAAATTGTGAATCGATTGGCTGCCGTGAATTTCAAGGTGGATGATGAAACACAAGCCTTAACGATGATGAATTCGTTGATAGAAAATTGGAAAGCACTTGTGGTTGCGTTATATAACTCAAATTCGGATCACGTTGTTTCAATGGGGTCAGTGGTTAGTAGCTCGCTTAATGAGGAGATGCGGAGGTTGAGCCTTATGGAAGGAAAAGATAAGGAGGAGGCAACAAAAATTGGAACTGCAATGGAAAAACTTTTATTGCAAGGAGGGTTAATCAAAGAAACATGGAAAGACAACTGAATAGACCATACATGAAAAAGAAATACATTTTTTTTTACTGTGACAAACCCGATCATCAACTGAGATTTTGTCATAAACTTAAAAGGGATAAGGAGAAGATGAATGCATTGGAGGAAGAGGCAGATGAATAAGATAATAACGGTAACGAGGTGAATTTTGGTGAGGAGATTGAAGGAAATGTTCTATGTATTAATGAAGGCAAAAGAAAAAATTGAATTCTTGATTCAGAAGCTTGTTTTCACGTGTGCCATCAAAATGAAGCATTTATTGATTATTAAGAACAAAGTAGTAAAGCGGTATCCACCGACGGCCGAGATTTGCATGTTAATGGCATAGGTTCGGTTCGATTGAAGATGAATAATGAAAAGGTGGTAAAGTTAACGGGAGTTAAGTACAACCCAGAAATTAAGAAGAATCTTGCTTCAATAGGACAATTGGAACAAAAAGGTCGACTAGAGATGGAGTTACAAGGGTTTGGAGGGGTAACAAGGAGCTTTTGCGCGCAAAATGGGGAAATGATAACATATATAAATTGCTTGGAAAAACGTTGGAGAATGTTATGAGTTCTCAAATTGGATTAGGAGAGACGAGTTCATCTGAATCAAGGTGAAGCCATCAACGTAAAGCCACAAAGTCTACATGGAGGCCGTTGTGGTATTACAAGCAATTTAAGATTATTTTTGTGGTGTACCTCATCTGAGAGATGCATCATTTGTGGGTGTCTTTTGGTTTAAGGATCTGTTGATTGTTGGAGTGATTTCATATCAACGTGGAGTGTTATGGTTTGTGATATTTATCACATTGATATTGAAGATGGAGAATTGGAAGTTGCGGAATTTAACGATCTGATGCAGATTTTATGGATCTAATGAGATAATTTAGAGAAAGTTTTATTTTGAGCAAGTTTTAAGGAGGATTTATTTCCGAGATATTTTAGGGCCCAACTGGGTATGGACCTAGTCTTTTCATTTGTCTATATAAGTAGGGTTGTCAACGGATGCTTTCAGATACGGATAGTATCATATCTGTATCCGTATCCGAAATTATTCTCAGATATTGGATATCTATCCGTTTAATTTTTGATTATCGGATATCTGTATCCGCTTAATTTTCGAATACGGATGGATATCAGATATTAATCCATTCCTGTAATTAATAAATTTAAGAGTATAAATAAAAAAAATTGGATCAACATAAAATAATTTTTATACTAATATTTGTAAAAAACCAAAAAATAATGAAATATGATGATGAAACATTGTTTTTTACTAATATCCATAGGCATATCAAAAAATATTCCAAAATTAAACACTAAAACTACCATTTTTCAATTAAAATTGACAAAAATTTATATCATAGTAATATCCAACAGTTACAAAATAATTATTAACTCTATTTTTCGATTTTGGGTTATATATATTACATCAAATAGTCGGACGGATATTTTTCCGATATGGATACCATTATAACCATATTCGTATTCAAAAGGCTTTTTGGATATCGGATATCCGTATTCGCTTTTCGGATATTGCCGGATAATGGATATTTCGGATACGGATCCAGACGGATATCGGATTTTTTGGGTTTTCATTGGCCCCCTAAATATAAGCATGTCATTAGGGATAGATTTATTTGTATTTGAAGGAAAGGAAAAATAAAAAAACTTGTTTTTTGGGATTGAGATAAATTCTCAATTACTTTTTTAGGCTTTCAATGTTATAATTTGGTGGATTAATAAAGGTGTATTTGGAGGAATTTGTTTGTTATTGTTATCTTCTTCCCTCTTTCAAAATCCAATTGTGTAGTGTTCTTTCGGAAATCCTAACATTAGAGTATAGAACTCTGAAATTCCCTGTAATATTATGTGTAGCAAGCCATGTTATGTAAAATCCTATACATAACCTTATATACATCAATATGTACAAACTGTAGGTTATCAATTGAATATAACATTTTCATTTACTTTAACAATTACCAAATTGTTTCACAAACTCAAATTCTCAAATAATATCGTGTCTTTAACATTGTACCAGGGACAATCCAAATTAATGAAGATAAACATATTCTCATTAGAGTTTTTTCATCACTTGAGATTTCATATTCAGTCCGTTTGAGATTGATCTTGTTTAAAAGAGCAATTCAATGTTATTTGATTGTGTGCCATCCTAAATAAGGAGGCCACAATCAATTCTTCATCCTCACTATCTTTGGTTGCAGCGTCAACCATCAATTCTGATCAACTCCAAGGCATCTGTGCCATCCAAGAACAAGGTGAATCATAAAGTTGTCGTCATCATCACTAAATTGGTTGCACAAACGTGTGTTAACTGTACTAACGCTTTGTCCTGTTTCCCCGCATATTTTGTTCCCTTTTAAATTCTTGATTTCTTTCAAGATAACCGAAGGAGATCTGATAGCTCACCATCATCAGAGGCAAAGAAACTTAGCCAGTTTTTTACTTCAACCAAAAATTAGTAGGTCAAATCAACCGAAACGGAAAATAACCGTTGGATTATGCTGCCCCTGAATTACGTGATTTTAATCCTACGCAGCGTATTATTTCCGTATGAAAGTCAATTGATTTTTACCGGTCGAACAAGCACTTTTAATTACCACAATGCTACTTCAACCAGATACATATAGGTCAAAAAACGTGGAACCAATAGCAGCCATATGATTTCTTCTCCCCCTTGAATTACACTGAACTACGGACGTACATCTCTAGAACCGATCCTATTTAACGCAAATAAATTGGTCATTCCAGCATTACCCTTTTAATTAATATCGTCAATAGATAAAAGATTAGTAAGTGTCGGCTACCTTATATATTATCTCATTAGCTGAAGTATGGGACGAAGCATTACACAAGACAAATGGGTCGCCTTATCTTTTCTATTTTCTTTTATTTGCTACCAAGGCTATCTGGACTTAAAGTCCACATCTGTATAATTGTATATAAATATAGCTCGACGCTGTACAAAAAAGTATTCAGAATTCAGTTCTCTAAAATCATTTGTATCAATTCATCAATAATACAAAAACTTTTCTTCTTCATCACAAATATCAATCAGTCAAATATTACCAATTTCTAACTTGGTATCAGAGAGGGTTCGATTAGAATCACTTCATTATTCTGAAATTAGTTCACTGTGGTGAATAAGAGGGAGTCCATCAGAAAAGCTTCATCATCTGGAGCTTTAAACTCATCAAGAATTGATTAAATTCCATCCGTTGAGTTTATTTGATCAACAAGATACAGTGCCTCTCCATATTCATGGCTGCAACAGTATTTCATTAATCAAATTCAAGGAAAACAACTCTGATTTCTCACAGCCGATCAAAGAAAGTAAAGTGTTCACAGTCTAGAAGTATAATTCAAGAAGGTTATTAGAAACTCAGAATTCATTGAAAATTCAGTGAAAATTTAAGAGTTTTCTTCATCAACGGCATTCAAGAACCGCCTTCTCGACTGTGAATCTAGGCATCGCAATCTCTAATTCAAGACTACAAGGTCAGAATTTGTTTAGCTATTTTTCTTTTCATTAGTGCATCATCGTTGTTGAACTCTATGGCGCAAGACAACAATTCTGCATCTTCTGCAAATTCCATTGCTTCATAAGGGACTGTTGTTGAACAACTAATCAAGACTGGCATCAATCCACAAAGTCAGTTGATCACCATTCAGCTTGATGAGACCAACTATTTACTTTGGAGACTTCAAGTGGAAACTGCAATACAAGGGTATGGATTAGAGAGGTATGTTCTTAAAAAAAATACATATTCCACCTAAATTCATACTGATACTGCTAACAATATAGTTAACAATGAGGAATATAACAAATATTATAGACAAGAAAGACTTATTAGTGCTTGGTTATTGTCATCTATAAGTCCAAATTTACTATCTCGAGTTGTAGGTTGTAAGACTGGAAATGAAATATGGCTAACTATTGAAAGAAATTTCAATACACAGTCTTCAGCCAAAGCCTTACATTATAAAAGGCAACTGCAAAACTGCATAAAAGATAACTTGAGTATGAGTGAATATCCAGCCAAGGTTAAGAATATTTGTGATTTGTTAAAACTACAGGCAGTAATGCTGATGAATATGATCATGTTCTATATTTACTAAATGGATTAAGTGTTGAATATGAAGCTGTAATCGCTATTGTTACCTCTCAAAAAATCACACCTCCTTTAGATGATGTTCATGTTATGCTTCTTGCTCATGAAGCAAGAATTGACAATAGAAAGTCAATAGACAATGAGTATTCACTAAATTATGCTGCAAGCAACAGAGGTTGTAGCCAAAACAATTCAAGAAATAATAATTCTAATCAAAGGGGAGGATTTACTGGCAGAGGCAGAGGTAGAGGCAGCTGGCCTAACAATTACAAGCCCAAATGCCAAATATGTGAGAAAGTAAGCCACACTACATTCAAGTGTTTCTACAGGTTTGATAACAATTATGTGCAAAATCAGGGTGAAAGCAGTCAAAAGTTATCTGATCCTAATGCTAATCTAGCCCAGGCACATATTGAATCAACAAGTCAGGCTGATAATAAGGGCCATAACCAAACTGAATGTGCAAGAATTGAGACAATTCAGGATGATACTTGGTATCCAGACTCAGGAGCAACAAATCATATGACAAACAATTTGGAGAATCTCAATCTTGGAAATAAAGAGTATATAGGTAAACAATCAATAAGCATGGGAAATGGTAAGTGCATCAAAATTTCTTATGCTGGTGGTGCTGTTGTTAGAGGAAAGAAACAGTTATATTTGCATAATGTCTTAAGAGTTCCAAAGATCAAAAAGAACTTAATGAGTGTGTCTTAATTTGCTAAAGACAATAATGTATATTTTTAATTCTTTCCTAATTATTGCTTAGTAAAAGACATTCTTACTAGATACATTTAATTGTAGGGTGATGCAGTCAACGGGCTCTACAAATTTAGATTTAATGACTACATCAACTCTGCAGCGAATATTCAATGTTATAACTCTATAACAAAGCAGAAAAATAATATATTGAGTTCATTTGATCTTTGGCACTACAAATTGGGCCATCCCAATGTCAATGTTATGAATAATATCTTTAGTAGAAGTAATATTTCATACGATAATATTAGCCTACCATATATTCGCGCTTACCGTAAAATGGGCAAGAATCATAAATTACCATTTAATGACTTTCTAACTACTTATAGTAAACTTTGATCTTGTCACTACTGATTTATGGGGACCTTCACCTGTATTTACCGATTATGGATATAGGTTTCAAATATCATTTGTCGATGCATTCTCTAGATATACTTGGATATATTTCTTAAAATGCAAATTTGGATCCCATGATGTCATGATTAGTTATAATAAAATGGTTGAAAATCAGTTTGGTACCAAAATTAAAGTTATTTAGTATGATGGTGGATCTGAATATAAGAGTCTCAGTGGTTATTTCAAAGATATAGGAATCATACATAGGATCACATGTCCATACTCATCAGAACAGAATGATATTGTTGAATAAAAACATAGAGACATTGTGGAATCAGGCTTGACACTATTAGCACAAGCTTCTATGCCACTTAAATTTTGGTTTGAATCCTTTAATATTGCTGTTTACTTAATAAATAGAATGCCATCAAAAGTACTAAAGGGTATCAGTCCCATAGACAAATTATATAATGTCAAACCTAGTTACCACAACCAAAATTATTTTGGCTGTTTATATTTCCCATACTTAAGGCCATACAATGCAAATAAGTTAAATTTCAGATCAAAACCCTGTACTTTTTTAGGGTATGCTTTTAGACAGAAAGGGTATAGATGCATTGATGAAAATGGCAGAATTTTTATAAAAAGACACATTGTTTTCAATGAAAGTATATTTCCCTATAAATCTACTGAGATAAAGACAACAAAAAAAATGTATAACATTTTAAAAGTTATACCTTCAATACTTGAATACCCAAGTATTCAGTAGAGTGCTAATGAAGGTATGACTATGGTTGCTCAAGAGCCACCAATTACTGACATAAGTCAGTCAAGCAGAGAAGCCAATGAGCCATCCAGCCCTGCAGCACCTTCACCTACAAATGCAGAAAGAGGTAGCAATGTCAATACTAAGAGTCAACAAGTAGAAAGCCAAAGAAATGATTCAAATATTAGCTCACCAACAATTGCTGACAATGCTACGACTCAAACTGATCAACATGTTAATCAGCCACCTGCTCACACTGGTCATCATATGACAACCAGAGCCAAAAGTGGCATATTCAAACCAAAGGAATACAATGCTATCATGAATTATAAAGAGCCAGTTACATACATTCAGGCTATAAAAGACAAAAATGGGAAGAAAGCAATGGATGATGAATTCAAGGCTCTGACTACAAACAAGACTTAGAAACTTGTAACAAACCAGGCAACAAAAATTTAATTGGTTGTAAATGGGCATTTAAACTTAAGAAAAATCCTGATGGCACCATAAATAGGTACAAGGCAAGATTAGTTGCCAAAGGTTATACTCAAGAATATGTTTTTGACTATAATGACACATTCTCTCCTGTTGTCAAATCACCAACTATAAGGCTAATTCTTACTATTGCATTGAGAAATCAGTGGAACATAAAGTATTTAGATGTCAATAATGCATTTCTCAATGGAATATTATAGGAGAAAGTTTATATGCAGTAATCAGAGGGTTATATACAAGATTTAAGACTTGTTTGTAAGTTAAACAAGAAATTTATGGATTAAAGTAGGCCCCAAGGGTCTGGTTTGATAAACTCAAGGCAACTTTATCAAAAATGGGATATATGCCCACAAAATCTTATAATCCTTCTTAATTATCAAAATTAGTAGAAGTTCAACTATGTATGTCTTAATATATGCTGATGATTTAATAGTGGCAAGTAGAAATCAAGCATAAATTAAGCAAATTATAAATTATCTCAATGATGAATTCTCCATCAAAGACTTGGGTGATATATCATTCTTTCTGGGGATGGAGGTCACAAGAACATCAAATTCAGAAAATTTTCTATGTCAAAAGAATTACATTTCAGAATTACTACTCAAAACTGAGATGTATGAGACAAAGCCACAACCTACACCTATGATTTCAAGCCAACATTTTTCAAAATTACAAGGGAGAATGCATGAACAATATTAAGCAGTATAGGAGTGTTGTGGGAGCATTGCAATATGCAACCATAACCAGGCCTGATATAGCATTAAGTGTTAACAAAGTCTCTCAAATTTTACAGGAACCAAAGAGTGAACACTGGAGGGTGTCAAAAGGATCTTACAGTATCTAAAGGGAAACTTAAGCTATGGACTCACACTTAAGGTCAACAAGAAGCTAAAAATCACTGGATATTCAGACTCAGACTAGGCTACAGTTCCAAATGATAGAAAATCAGTCATTAAATATTGCATCTTTGTTGGGGACAGTTTGATTTCATGGAGTACAAAAAAACAATCAACTATATCAAAGTCAAGTACAGAAGCTGAATACCAAAGTATTGCCAGTGCAATCGCTGAAATAATACGGTTATAGTCCCTACTTAAGGAGTTACAACTAAATTCAAATGATAAAGAAACAATATGGTGTGACAACCAAAGCTCAATCTACATGTCATCAAACCCTATTCAGCATGCAAGGACTAAACACATTGAAATAGACATATACTTTTTTTTCGAGAGTAAGTCAATAAGGGAAAATTGTAAGTAAACTATGTACGATCTTACCATCAGCATGCTGATATTCAACCAAAGCACTCTCGGCAAGTAATTTTTGTCGACTTCGAGAAGATCTGAGAAATCAAACCTGTAGCTTGCCCAGATCTCCTCTCGTAAACAAACAAAGTTTGAATTAGAAAGCCTTACCTTCATGCTCACACAAGATAGCCTCAACGAAGAATTCTCAGCTTTACAACTTCACTTCGAAGATGTAAGGCAGATGGATCTTCATTTGCTCTCAAGCATGAACTCTAGCATCGTTATTTACAACAAATTTAAGCTCAAGTGGAACAAAATCGTGGATCAGAAAGCCTTTCCTACAAGCTTACACAAGACAACCTCAACGAAGAATTCTTCGCTTTACAACTTCACTTCGAAGATATAAAGCAGATGGATCTTCATTTGCTCTCAAGAATGAACTCTGGCATCATTATCTACAACAAATTTGGGATCAATATAACATCCGAGATTTTTGACCATTCAAATCGACAATGATCCTTAATTTCGACATAAACAGTTCAAAAATATAGATAGTTATTAGGGAAAAAAAGAAAAAGAAGAAAACAAATACAGAATCTCGCAGTGGAAGGACAAAATATAATAAATAAATAACAGTTCATTAAGCTGTTTAAAACATACATTTTATTATATTTTACAACGATTATCAGAATAAATTAGTATACAACATACTAATACATTGCAGCGGAATAATAATAATAATACGTCTGTTGAGCTCCATCTTCATCTTCATAATGGAATCTTCAAAGCAAGGGAATCTTCGCTAACTACAACTCGGTCTGACCCTAGCGTATTGCATAAAAAGAAACAAACGTTTTCGGTATTGGTAGAGAGTATGACAATATCCGATCCCGGTCTCTTTAACAATCAAACATTTACATTTTTCACATTGGTCAGTTCTTTTACATTTCGAAGAGGTTC
Source organism: Allium sativum (assembly GCA_030737875.1). NCBI lineage: Eukaryota > Viridiplantae > Streptophyta > Magnoliopsida > Asparagales > Amaryllidaceae > Allium > Allium sativum. Next base: position 348,620,578 of record CM060922.1, on the reverse strand, counting down.
GTATTTCATATCAAAATAACAAATTTTCAAAATCATTCAATATTCAAAATAGAATATTATCCACACTAAAATCTCCATTTAAACCAATTAAAATCTTGAAACAATTCGAACTTTAATAATTTGAATAATAAAATTGCTAACAGTACATTTAAAATAGTTTAGATATATAATTGAAATAGTTTGAAAATAAATAGTTTGTAATTTAAAAATAGAATTTATCAAATTTATTAAAACATATAGTTAAAACATTATGTAATTTAAAAAATAAATAGTTAATTATAAAATAATTTATAAAATAAAATAGTAATAAATTAAAATATTCTATAAAGAAAAAAATTATTATTAAAATAGTTTATAAAATGATTTGAAATACTATTGTTGGAATTGGAATCGTTTCTCTAATATTTTCAATTAAACTTGAAGTCATATTTCGACTTCAATTCAACCAACTCAAATTCAATAATTCATCGATTAAACTTCCAATTTTACATTCATTCCAATTTGATCAAATTAATTCAAATAGTTACATTCCAAATCGGATTCTCAGTTTCAACGATTTCAATTTATAACAAATATCGAGTTCACAATACATATATAATTCAATCAATGTAAATTCGTAATAATTTTCAAAGGTGCGTGAAACTATTCAATTTCAATAAATTCGATTTACATTCAATTTCACTTTTATTTAGCTTCAATTACAACACTAATTTATTTCTTCTTTTATTTATATTTCAAAATTCAAAGTTCAAGTCCAAAGAAAAAAATAAATTATAAAACATCGCTTATATTGTCTTTAAAACAATATTTCAAAGTTCATGGTTAAAACAACTTTTATTTAACCAACCGGTGTCCGTATAATTTTTTTTATCCTATGGCCAAGAGATACTTAAATTTTAGTATTTTGGGAAAGGATATATATCATTTCAATCCAAATCAGGGTCAGAGGTATTTATCATTTTAACCTACGTTCTTAATTCATTCTAATGATTAATCCCGGGTTTATTCGATGCCCGTAACATCTGGGGTAATGATTGGGATTAATTAGCACGAACATTGGTTATATATGAATAACATGTAGATTCACACAATTAACATCAATAGGTCAAACATATCAAATTCACGCCATTCTTCACATCAATACATACAAACAGTCAAATATCATATAAATTTTCAAATTTTCAGATGTTAGGTTTTTGAAAAGAAATTAAACATCGAATTTTTATTTAACTGTAAAATTTTATTTAACAGTCAAATTTAACTACACTATTGATACAAATAAATATAAACATGCAATTTAAACTGTCAAACATCAATCCATACAATCATATCATGACATGATATTAATTTAACTAATATTAGAATACTTTAGTTACGCGTTAGTGAGTTTAATCACTCACCTTGGCTTTAAACGAGATTAAAATCCAATTTTTAGCCCAAAATTCAACATTCACAAAATCAGCCCAAACCAGCGGCATCGTGAAGATCTCTTCGATACGATTCCAATGCAACAAACCGTGTGTCATTCTGAAGTCGTTTGTAAAGTTATACAAGTTTTAGCAATTAGAGAATTAATTAATAATTTAAAAACGAAAAATGGAAGAAAATCATTAAACTTGCCAAATCATCTTGCCCTCTTGCGCCTCCTTCTTCGCGGATTGCAACTCCAGGAAATCTCGTAACTAAAGAAACCCAAAACCGTTCTAAATCAGGAAATCATGCTCCACAAATTCTAACACCGTTGGCTGATTGGATGTCGCCACCGTCTTCGCCACTTCAAGGGGCACCAACGGGGTAGATCCGGTCATGTGCGAACCCCCCTCGGCCTCCAAATCACCATAAACCCGCGCGACTTCATGAGCAAATTCCGGCCAATCCGTGCAGAAATAGTATCAGTCATCCGTATGGATCTAAAGATCTCATGAAGAGCTACAAGATTGCCTTTGAAATCACCTCGAATCGTTGAGTGGATTGAAAGATTTTAAGCATAGAAATTTTGAACTTTATGGCCATTGAAATTCAAAAGTGGTGGCTCTGAAATTAAGGTTTAGAATATGAATAAAATAATATATTTTTATCGTTTTTCGTGTTACAAAGTCAAAAAATTGGATTGTCTCCAAATTAGGCCCGCTTACTGCCGAACAATAGGTTTTAAGCCCTTCTGAACGTAATGGGACTAGTGGCGAAGCCCAATTCTGAAGTCTACAATAGTTTCACTTAAAACATAATATTTTTAATTAAACAACGTACATTTAAACTTTCCGGGGCCACATACTGACTCCGAAATTTGTGAAATTTGAAATCTAGCTATGTTTTGACGATACGGTTCTAAGAAAATTAATTGCATCAAATTTTGAGATCGTTTACAAAATGACAATTTTTGCCTGTTGAATAATATGTTAAAATATTCATTATTCATTTATTCTCTTTTAAATTAAATTCAAGGTTTATAAATAATATTCAAATCCAATTTTTTTTTCATATACACTGATAAATCAACAATTTTTAATATTGCAACTTTAATTATCATTAATTCAAATAATTCAATTATGGTCTTCAACATAGAATTTCACAAATTAAATCAACAAATATTATTTACAACTATAAAATTTCAAAATCATATTAAATTAAGTAATATAATTTATCACAAAACTTGGGATGTTGCATTCTCCCCCACTTAAAACTTTTCGTCCTCGAAAAGGAGCGTAGAATTAAGTGGCAAAATAAAATTAAAATAATATAAAATTTCTACTAAATTAGAAACAATTAACTTATACAAAACTCACATTTCCACAAAATTTTCTAAGTCATAAATTCACGAAAAATTTCGACAGAGCCTCTTTTGTACGGTTAGGTCCGAAAAAACAATAATATATATATATATATATATATATAATCGTAAATATACATCTTATCTCAGTGATGAGGCATCTTAAAATGGGGAAAACAATATAAAACACCAAAATACGATTTATAAATTCGATACACGTACCTTTCACTTGCGTTATAAGCGATTTATTTATTTATTTTTATGCAAGTAAAAGCAAAAAAAAAAAAATTAATGCGCAAGTAGCTCCAATGCAAGCAAATTGGCTTCAACACCTACTAACACTCAACAACATATAAAAGAAATGATATTTATATGTTTACAGTAAACACAAATGAATTTAGCAATTGCAACTAAAACATAAATAAAATATCCAATCAATTATATTCATTCAACCAAGCAATCTAACAAAAAAATTTCAACGTCACTTTTTATTAGCATGATTTCATTGTTTATTTCACTTTTAAACAATTCATAATTTCATTTGTTATATTTCATTCTCAAATTCATTTCCAATGTCAACGCTTGGTTTATTTTATTTATTACTCTATATCATTGTTCAAGTTATGAGTTGTTGCCATTTTAAATAAACAACCAAATTCTCCAATTCATATTTAGTTGACTTACATTGAATTATGATTCATATTTAGTTCAATATCCTTCGACACTCCCATCAATCAAATCAGAGTTCGTTTAAACTTAATTATCGTCCATTTTATTTATAATTTAACTTTAAATCACGAATTTCCCTAGCGCTGTTTTTCTGAAATTTTAATTTACACATGTCTTCAAATTTACAAGTTGAAATTTAAAATTTTTCTCTTTCATTAGGAAACTATAATCCAATAGAACGGGAAGATTCTTGTTTCAAAGAATTCCGACTCATTTTGGATCCTATATTTTCACTTAAACTTCAATTCGGAAGATTACGAACTACCACTACACGACGAGCTCGTTTTTAATTAATTTAATTAATTCGTTTCAACCATCGTTAAGTTTATAATTATAATCCTATTCACTTATATTTTCACAAAACCAAACATTAATATCAATACATTTAGTTTATAACTAAATAATTTGCTTAATTGATTTTTCATTGATTTGGTTTATCTTCATTACCAAGTAGAATTCAGTTTCAAACATAACCAAGAATACATCGTTCATTCCATAACTTAAATTTTATTTATAATCAATCATATTTTTCCACTTTGATTTTCCATTCTTATTCTTGTGCATTAATTAATTGGTTATTATTATAACATTCAACTTCTTAGTTAATTGGTAAGTTATTCATGTTACAGAACAGAATTGATTATTACACAAGTTTCGATGGTTACCGTTCATTTAAATTTATTACATCAAATCTTAAAAATTTTATTTTAATTACAACTTATTTTAATTACAACCCTCTTATATTCAGAAGTTCCCATTCATTACTTATTCAAGATTTCAAGAATTTAATTTCGGGTTTCTTTTTAAATCAACTTTTTTTCCATATAATATATCGTTTACATAAAACCATATATAAAAGGGATTTAAATAAAGTTCAATTTCGTATAACAAAATACGAAATATTAAATGTGTCCCTACTTAGACTCTTGAAAATAAACATCGATGATGCGTGCACTCATCGTCGAAATCATTTTCAAAGAAAAGAGGGTATACGCTTATATTTTTTTTTCAATAATTCATTTAAAACAGCTTCTATATGAAACACTTTTTAAAAATATAAATATATTATTTCAAACCATTTGCAAATCAATGTTACAAAATCATCCGAAATCAAATTCTCAAATTCATGTTTTACTTCTTATTTCATTACCAATAAATTTCAATATTTGGTTTCTTAAACCGTTCAATAATCAATGGTTCTAATTATTAATTAATCGAATGATAAATGATGAAAATTTAATATTATCATCAACAAAATCAAAATTCATATATTTTCAAATAATTCTTTATATATATAAAATATTTTTTCAAAATAATATTATGTCGATGAGTCTTATTCGAGTGTTTAGAAATCCCTAGAGATGCCTTGGCGTCCCAAATACCGACTAGAATTCATAAATACTCAACGGAACAAACCAATACAAATAAAATCATTTTATACCCAAAATTACAAGTACGCTCTCTCATATACACTCAAACTCATTCTAGAGTATTACTACTCCATCTCTAATGAGTTAATCCCAAATAGAACCAATGTTTCGATAAACCTAAGCTCTGATACCAACTATAACATCCGGGATTTTTGACCGTTCAAATCGACAATGATCCTTAATGTCGACATAAATAGATCAAAAATACGGATAGTTATTGGGAAAAAAAGAAAAAGAAGAACACAAATATAGAATCTCGCAACGGAAGGAAAAAATATAATAAATAAATAATAGCTCATGAAGCTGTTAAAAACATATATTTTATTATATTTTACAATGATTATCAGAGTAAATTAACATACAACATACCAACGCATTGCAGCGGAATAATAATACTAATACGTCTATTGAGCTCCATCTTCATCTTCATAATGAAATCTTCAAAGCAAGGGAATCTTCGCTAACTACAACTCGGTCTGACCCGAGCGTATTGCATAAAAAGAAACACAACAAATACTTGGATCAGAACTAAATCATTCTCATATTAGTTAAATCAAATTCAAGTTAAAATATGAGTGCAATAACTTAGAAGATGTTACGGGAATTTCCATCTCCTAAGGATCCGTCAAACTAATATCATATAATATAATACGCTATTATAATAGTGTCTATGGTTAAATATAACATAATAAAATAATGTAAGTGGGATTATCATTATTACCCCTACACCATTCATATCATTATCGTACTGTTTGCATATAACACACCAGTACATCGGCGGATAGGGATGCGCTGTGATACGACATCGTTAGATCAAAATCGTAGGGGGCTCGGTTAGGATAAATATGACAAGGCATCGAGGCAATACCCATCAGCAGGATTCTACCAGATTACGGACCCAGGCTGGTGGTAACACATAGCCACAACTACCACCCACCCCAGACATACCCCAAAAATCAATCAAAGGCGCCAATCAATCACAAAATATATATGGTATCGAAGAAGTATGCCTGCTTAGATTAGCTAACTCAATTAACTTGGGTATGGCTTCTGTTTTAGTCATTTTAATTATGTGATTGACATGGAAATGTGTTATTTTTTTGCTCTTATATCTTATCTTTTGTATATAAATAAATATTACATGGGTATTGTTTTGTTACTTTTACAGATATTCCAACCCAGCCCGCATGCAATCAGAAAATTAGAGAAATAGAGATCAGATTGCTATATATTTATATTTTGAAGAATTGTAGATGATGATCCCACATTTAGTTGCTGTTGGACAAGAAAATGACTGATAAAAAGGCCATGCACATTGCAAATCAAGGGAGGCTTGTTTAAGAACCAAGAGGAAAAGAAGAAAGGCCAAAAATTTAATAGATTTAACTAAGGCCCATTTGAGACTCTCATTGTAAACTCTTTTGTGAATTCCCTAAGGCCCATCTATCATTGTATTAGGGTTAGGGTTAGGGTTTGGCTATCTATCCTATAAATACCCTTGTAATGTCATTGTAGCCACCATTCCATCCATTCTTCTGTACTCTCTTTTAGTTTTAATAAAGCTCTTCTTCGTCTAGTTTATTTGCTTTTCTTCATAACAATTTGTGTTCTACTCAATTAGTTTTGGTAGACAGAAACTGTTATTGTTATTTCAATTGCTTATTAGTGATTACTCGTTGATTAGTTTCATCGATAATCCTAATTTACTTTTTGTTGTTCTTCTTTTCCTGCAATTTTAATTTCTGCATTTTATTTCTGTTTTGCATTTTAATTTCCAATTGATAATTGTGATTTGATCGTCGGTTCAATTAGATTTGTTCTGAATCGGATCGCAGTTTCAATTTCGTTTGCTTTCAAAACCAACCTCAAAGATTTGTCTAACTCGCCCAAGAGATTATTTAAATAATTTGATTGAATTTGCCTCCCTGTGTTCGACCTGTATGCTACACACCTGTACGCTTGCAGTAATTATTTAAAATATCACGCTTTTCTAGCGTCGATCAAGTTTTTGGCGCCGTTGCCGGGGAGGTAACGATTAAATTTTATTATTTATTTAATTTTTGATTCGTGTTAGCTTTTACTTTATTTTATTTTTTATTTTCTTCTGTATATATATATAAAATCTTGATTAATGATTTGGTATATCAATTCTATTGGTGTTGTCATCCATTAAGCAAGAGAAAAAAAATTCCCAATTTCTCTCAAATTTCTTTCTATCTTTCCTTTGCCTTAATTGTCAAATTTTTTTCCCTCCTTACCTTCTTTTTACAATTTGATTTCTTTCCCTAAAAAAACAAAAAAAATTCTTGTCAAATTCTGTTTAAATTCTTTCTTTTTTTTCTCTCATCTATTTCTTCTTTCTCTATCCCCTTCTCTGTTTTCAATACATTTTTTTAAAAAAACAATTGCCAAATAAAAAAAAAGTTTTTATTTGTTTTCTTGTGTCTAGATATAGGAAAAAATTATTGACTGATTGATTTGGTATTACATACTGTAATCATCTAAATCAAGAAAAAAAAAATCATGCCAATTTTTGTTTGATTTGTTTCCTCTTCTCCCATCTATTTCTTTCCTTCCCTTGTACATTTTTTTCTTCTTCTGTACAACTCTAAAAAAAAATCAAAAAAAAAAAGAGAGAGAAATCTTTTGTTTCCTTTTCTAATTTCTTTCTGTTTCTTTTTCTATTCCAATACAGGATTTCCTCTCTATTCTCTCTTCTCTTCAGTCCCAACCTAACATCCTCTTCTCCTTACACCATATCCACGTTCCTACAATCAAAATAAACATCACAGATCCCACCACATCACACATAAAACCTGCAACCATATCACCACAACTACCCATCCATCAATAGTTCTCCTTGCTGCTGCAAACACCATCGTCCACAGCGTTCATCACAAATCTTGCACTAACAAACTTCATCACCAAACCGCTATCATCCGTCTCCAATCTGCATAGTCCAATCTTCAAAATCCCACAAACACAGCACTTTCACCCTCATATTCATCACAAACCAGATCCGGATCACACCCTTCTTCACCTTCAACAAACACCAAAACATATAAACCCCTCGTCACCAAACTACAGGCGCAACTCCATCGACCAAAACCATTCAGTGCTACCCCCTTCATCACACACAGCCAACCATCAACCAAAATTGGACACCCATCACCGACCAAACCTTCTCAATCTACTGATCATCAGACCTCCCTTTCACTGTCGGAACAACTGACGCAGCAACTCCTCACTTTTCCCTTCCCATTGCAACTTCTCCACCTCATCTACATCGCCTAGTCACAATGTTCTGACCTACTATCACGCAGTTCTCAATTCACCCCATCCACCACTGCAAACAACAATCCTCTCAACACAGTCCACAATCATCTTCCTGCCACCATTTCTGAACCACATCCTTCCCCAAAAACAATTCTTTCTGTGCATCAGTGATCACCACTCAAGCTCCCTTTGCCAAAACCACCCTCATGCATACTAAAAACTACCGTTCCTCCCAAAGAGCCACACACTTCATCATCTACTCGCGCAAATACAGATCGTCCCTCTGCCACCTACAGCTCACCGAAACCACCTTCTATCACTCCCTCATCCCAACAAGGTCCACGCAACTACAAACTTCTCCAATTCCAGAACTTCATCACAGCATAAAAATACCCTCCACTCACAATCCCCTGAACAAATCCGCACACTCCAGAAAACCTTCCTCATCCACACCCAATTCGCACGGATTGAGACCCAAAACCCACTTCAATTCAAACCGCAATTCGAATTCTGAACCCAATACCCAGCTCGAGACCCGATTTGAATAACCCAAATTCGCGAAAAACCCTAGAAACCCGAATAGAATTGCATGATTTGGCTGCCTTAAGAAAGGAAGGGTGAGTGATTTACTGAGCTTTGTGGGAATTGATTTACTGTGAAAGTAAGAGGTTGATTTCCTAATATGCTTGTGGAAAATTATTCATTGATTTACTGTGTTTTGTGAGAAACCACATTAGCAGATTGTAGTTTATTTATTGGTCTGGAACGATGAAAAAGTCGGGCATATATTTTGGGTAATTGTTTGACCTGTTGAGCGTGTGTCACCATTGCCGTGTGTGGCCAAAGTGCCCTCTTGATTTATTTCTTAATTTAAATTTGTTTTCATTTTTTTTAGTGCGACAATCTAGTTTCTTTTTGTGCATTTTTTTTCTTTTTTTGTTACCTTTTGAACCTACTTTTGTTCTTCTTTTTTTTAGACCAGTCAGTTTAATTTATTTCTCTTTTTCTTTTTTTATTTCCTCTGAATCAGCTTTCTTTTAGTTTTTGTTTTAATTTCTACTTAGTTTTTCTTTTTCTTTCATTTTTTCGTTTTCTTTTGCTTTCTAAAAAAAATAAGGGAAAAATCGGAAAATACAAAAAGAAAGACCAAAGTGAGCGAGAGTTCAAGCAAAGCGAACAAGATATTCAGAGGCCGACCAATTTGCAAACAGTAGAGGTTGAATCGTGAGCACAACTCAAATATTCTGGACAGACTGCCATACCACGCTCTGTAAAATTTTCTAAACTCTACAGGTTCAGCAGCTGCTTGAAAAATATAGAAATTGCTTGTAAAAAATTTCTGTAGGGGCAGCGGCTTGCTTGTACAATATTTTAATTTTCTGTTATTATCCTGTGACTGTTCTGTGATTGGTATTTCTGAATCTGTTTGTGAGAAACGAATTTCCATAACTAATCACTCTCGTCGATTTTTAATTTTTAACACTTGATTTGCAAAATAATATAATTGAACAGTGGTGTTTTGTGAAGTTGACTGTCTCATATAATTGGATTGCGGATATATAGTAGTTCAATTTATTGAACTATTAGCAAAAGAGGTTGCATACTACCCGTAAAACATTGGTCGTATCCCTTAGTATTTATACTATACGTGAACGGCCATAAGACCCTCTTCCCCCTTCTAATTGAGTCAGTTAATTAATAGAACACAACTCGACATTTTATATTATTTTGAAGTGAGTATAAATTCTGTCTTTCCTTGATTTCATTTCAAATGTCTGATTCAAAAAAATCCTTGAGAGAATTGTGAGATAATAGTCGGAGTAGACGTCCGCTTGAAGAGTATGAGTATGAAATACAACTCATGAAGCAAGATTTTCCAAAATTTCGTGAGCCCAATGCCAATTTGCAAAATTTTCCAATTGACCAATATTTTCAAAACCATGGATATGATCGAAATTGCGATTTCAATTCAAATTTCAACAATTTCGATTATGGGCTACATCAACATCAAAATAGCTCTGAATCTCAATATGGCTTTGATCCACATCAATATGGGGATGTAAACCAAAATTTTCAAAGTTATAGCCCATATCAACATCTTGAGAATGACCAAAATTGCAATTTTCCCTCCAACTTTAACAATTTTGGTTATGAATCTAATTTTCAAAATCAAAATGATTTCCAATATCATTTTTCTGAAAATTCAAACAACTACCACATTGGAAATAATATTAATTGTGAAATTGATGTGGACTATAATTTTGAGAATCAAGAAATCCAAAACGAGAGCTCTCAGATCAATGACTCTGAAGAATGTCATTTTGATGAGAGGGCGGAAAGGCTAAATAAAAAGTTTGATGAACTTCTTTGCTTAACGAAATCTTTTAAAGAACAACAAGAGCAACAAAATCAAATGAGCGTTGAATCAGAAAATAAACAAATTTCTACTGACATTGAAAATTTTCAAATAACGACTTTGGAAATTGAGAATAATCATCTTGATGAAGTTTTTCAAAATTCAACAAATGATTTGGACTTCAACTCTTTTCAGAAAAAAGATTTAAGCTCAGATTCTGATTTTCCTCTTTCAGGCTGTGAGAACATTGAAATTTTTGAAACTGAACAGAATAAAAATGTTGAATTTTTCAATTCAAATTTGGAAAAGGATTTTAACGAACTTGAATTCTTTGGATTGTACGAGGTTGAGTTGAAAAATGAGGAAGAAGTGGAATCATGTCACGAGTTCGAAAATTTTAACTTTGAGAAAAATTCAAACGAACTAGAATTTGTCAGTGTCAAAAATACGTTGTCAACTAATGATGAGAAATGTGATCACATAGTCTTGAACAACACTCAGATTTTAAATTTCACTGAATTTATATACGATCACAAATTTTTGAAAAATTACACTGATAAATTTGTTGAACACATGAACAATTTTTGGAATGTTGGCTTTGTTGAAAAACTTTATGTTAGGACGACCCTGGATATTTATCTCCTGGACTATAAATCTAGGTTTAAAGATGATATGGTTTTCAAAAACCTTTGCTTATTAGAAAACATGCCTAGACATAGTGGGAATGGGACTCATAGGGCAAGAACCAAGTGTGGGGGGAAAAGTTGGTGGAATTCTTTGCATCGCGTGCACCGCAAACACATATATCATTGTACATATGATTTTCATTCGCATATAGTGGCTAAACTCCATTTCATTCTTCAAATAATTTTGCATCTCATTCACCTTTTGGTACAATCTTTCAAATTTAGGAAACGTTCACAGTGTGGACACTGTTTAGTTCTAGTGTGGGGGGGGGGGAGCCTGCATTTCACTCATTTTCGTTTTTTCTTTATTTTTCTTTCTTTTCATTTTTAGCCATTTAAATAGGACCATCGTGCATTTTAGACTGTAGTAACATGCCATTTTTTTTGGTAAATATGACTCACTTTAGATTTGATACAACAAAATAAGTTTACAATTTTTAGCCAGTTGATAGTATTTTTTTCTCTCAACTTAGATCGAATAAGAAATATAATGAAAAGTTTAATTTTGAGGGATAATAGTGTAACCAATACATAGGGAGATTCTTAGGTGATGGCCATGAAATCTATTCTATATTGTAGACTTTGTTTAAATAAGTGGAGGACTTAAAATACTTATATTAGCTTTTCGAATCTTTAAAACTAAGTTGTGTTAAGTTGAATTCGCGTAACTCTCCTTTTGTGCTTGTAAATTCAATAATAATAATAGTCATCCAAGGGTATCCAACATTTCTTGTATATCGAGCGTTGGTGTGCAAACCCGCCAAGCTCTATCCGACATGTTGTTGACAAAGTCAGCGTTGGAATATCTTGGTCTCATTTTATGAGATTGGACACCTAAGGATTACCAACACGTTGTTGACAAAGTCAAAGTCGGCCTGCACAATCCTCCAAGCTCTTTACCCACTCTCCGTTAGTCCGCGAGGCAGTGCATGGGTGGTAAACCTTGGTCTTCTAAGTTAGGTGTATGTACTTAATCATAAATTTTAAAATTTTATAGAATAAAGAATAAGCGATGATGCCCAAACACTTCCTGACCTTATTGATTTGACTAGCCATACATGATAAAATTCGAATACCACTTTACAAACTGTGCCAAGCAAACTAAGAATCTATTTCATGACTGCATTATGTTATCGACCGAACTAACTGGCCAAACTGGAATTTAACATTTGAAAACTTGATTTATATTGAAAATTTGTGACAAGTTGAGGTATCTAAAATAAAATCAACTGATTAGAAATTGTTAACTTAATTTGTTGTACCACTTTCCTGAAACAAGTCGTGTTTTCAATTTGTGTTTTCATTTTTCGTTTTTATTTGCATATGTCCATTGCATTCATGTAGTTTCATTAGAATCATAGCATACTGCATTTGGATTTTGTGGGTAGTATCCGCTGAAAACCCTCACGAGACACCACTCGTCCTACTAGGGACACCTAGAGGTTTAACGGCTTGTTGCATACGCTCAATGCAATCGTGTTTCCTATGAAAGTGTGACCTATCTAGTTTAGTTTTTCATTTCTTGTTTTACTCGAGGACGAGTAAAAGATAAGTGTGGGGGTATTTGATTGACATGGAAATGTGTTATTTTTATGCTCTTATATCTTATATTTTATATATAAATAAATATTACTCGGGTATTGTTTTGTTACTTTTACAGATATTCCAACCCAGCCCGCATGCAACCAGAAAATTAGAGAAATAGAGATCAGATTGCTGTATATTTATATTTTGAAGAATTGTAGATGATGATCCCACATCTAGTTGCTGTTGGACAAGAAAATGAGTGATAAAAAGGCCATGCACATTGTAAATCAAGGGAGGCTTGTCTAAGAACCAAGAGGAAAAGAAGAAAGGCCAAAAATTTAATAGATTTAACTAAGGCACATTTGAGACTCTCATTGTAAACTCTTTTGTGAATTCCCTAAGGCCCATCTATCATTGTATTAGGGTTAGGGTTAGGATTTGGCTATCTATCCTATAAATACCCTTGTAATGTCATTGTAGCCACCATTCCATCCATTCTTCTGTACTCTCTTTTAGTTTTAATAAAGCTCTTCTTCGTCTAGTTTATTTGCTTTACTTCATAACAATTTGTGTTCTACTCAATTAGTTTTGGTAGACAGAAACTGTTATTGTTATTTCAATTGCTTATTAGTGATTAGTCGTTGATTAGTTTCATCGACAATCCTAATTTACTTTTTTTTTGTTCTTCTTTTCCTGCAATTTTAATTTCTGCATTTTATTTCTGTTTTGCATTTTAATTTCCAATTGATAATTTTGATTTGATCGTCTGTTCAATTAGATTTGTTCTGAATCGGATCGCAGTTTCAATTTCGTTTGCTTTCAAAACCAACCTCAAAGATTTGTCTAACTCGCCCAAGAGATTATTTAAATAATTTGATTGAATTTGCCTCCCTGTGTTCGACCTGTATGCTACACACCTGTATGCTTGCAGTAATTATTTAAAATATCACGCTTTTCTAGCGTCGATCATTATGACCCAAAGGTCAAGGCTATCCATCATCGTTCTCTTTCTTCAAATCCAGTAATCGCCTCCAAATCCATCCAACACCATTTCTGGAACTTCACTGCATACACAGTTGTTAAAATGGTTTTCGGTATTGGTAGAGAGTATGACAATATCCGATCCCGGTCTCTTTAACAACCAAACGCCTACATTTTTCACACCGGTCAGTTCTTTTACATTTCGAAGAGGTTCATATTTCATATCAAAATAACATATTTTCAAAATCATTCAATATTCAAAATAGAATATTATCCACGCTAAAATCTCCATTTAAACAAATTAAAATCTTGAAACAATTCCAACTTTAATCATTTGAATAATAAAATAGCTAACAGTACATTTAAAATAGTTTAGATATATAATTGAAATAGTTTGAAAATAAATAGTTTATAATTTTATCAAATGTATTAAAATATATAGTTAAAACATTAAGTAATTTGTAAAATAAATAGTTAATTATACAATGATTTATTTAAAATAATTTATAAAATAAAATAGTAATAAAGTAAAATATTTTATAAAGAAAAAAATTATTATTAAAATAGTTTATAAAATGATTTGAAATACTATAGTTGGAATTAGAATCGTTTCTCTAACATTTTCAATTAAACTTGTAGTCATATTTCAACTTCAATTCAACCTACTCAAATTCAATAATTCATCGATTAAACTTCCAATTTTTCATTCATTCCAATTTGATCAAATTAATTCAAATAGTTACATTCCAAATCAGATTCTCATTTTCAACGATTTCAATTTATAACAAATATCGAGTTCACAATACATATATAATTCAATCAATGTATGTTCGTAATAAATTTCAAAGGTGCGTGAAACTATTCAATTTCAATAAATTCGATTTACATTCATTTTTACTTTTATTTAGCTTCAGTTACAATACTAATTTATTTCCTCTTTTATTTATATTTCAAAATTCAAAGTTCAAGTTCAAAGAAAAAATAAATTATAAAACATCGCTTATATTGTCTTTAAAACAATATTTCAAAGTTCCTGGTTAAAACAAATTTTATTTAACCAACCGGTGTCCTTATAAATTTTTTTTATCCTATAGCCAAGTGATACTTAAATTTTAATTTTAGTATTTTGGGAAAGGATATATATCATTTCAATCCAAATCAGAGTCATAGGTATTTATCATTTCAACCTACGTTCTTAATTCATTCGAATGATTAGTCCCAGGTTTATTCGATGACCGTAACATCTGGGGTAATGATTGAGATTAATCAGCATGAACAATGGTCATATACGAATAACAGGTAGATTCACATAATTAACATCAATAGGTCAAACATATCAAATTCACGCCATTCGTCAAATCAATACATACAAACAGTCCAATATCATATAAATTTTCAAATTTTCAGATGTCAGGTTTTAAATAGAAATTAAATATCGAATTTTTACTTAATTGTAAAATTTTATTTAACAGTCAAATTTAAGTACCTTATCGATACAAATAAATATAAACATGCAATTTAAACTGTCAAACATCAATCCATCCAGTTATATCATGACATGATATTAATTTAACTAATATTAGAATACTTTAATTACGCATGAGTCGATTTAATCACTCACCTTGGCTTTAAACGAGATTGAAATCCAATTTTTAGTCCAAAACTCAACGTTCTCAGAATCGGCCCAAACCAAAGGTATCGCGAAGAGCTCGTCGATACGATTCCAATGCAACAAACCGCGTGCCATTCTGATGTTGTATGCAAAAGTTATACAAGTTTTAGCAATTAGAATTAATTAATAAATTAAAAACGAAAAATCGAAGAAAACCATCAAACTTGCCACATCAGCTTTCCCTCTTGCGCCTCCTTCTTCGTGGATTGCAACTCCAAGAAATCTCGTAACTAAAGAAACACAAAACCTTTCTAAATCAAGAAATCACGCTCCGCAAATTCTAACACTGTTGGCTGATCGGATGGCGCCACCGTCTTCGCCACTTCAAGGGGCACCAACGCCCCAGATCCGGTCATGGGCGAATTCCTCCTCGGCCTCCAAATCACCATAAACCCACGCGACTTCATGAGCAAATTCCGGCAAATCCATGCAGAAAAAGTAACAGACATCCGTATGGATCTAAAGATCTCGTGAAGAGCTACAAGTTTGTCTTTGAAATCACCTCGAATCGTTGAGTGGATCGAAAGATTTTAAGCATAGAAATTTCAAACTTTATGGCCACTGAAATTCAAAAGTGGCGGCTCTGAAATTAGGGTTTAGAATACGAATCAAAAATAATATATTTTTATCGTTTTTCGTGTTATAAAGCCAAAAAATTGGACTGTCTCCAAATCAGACCCGCTTATTGCCTAACAATAGGTTTTAAGGCCTTCTGAACGCAGTGAGACTAGTGGCGAAGTCCAATTCTAAAGTCTACAGCAGTTTCACTTAAAACGTAATATTTTTAATTAAACAACGTACAAACTTCAATGTACATTTAAATTTACCGGGGCCACATACTGACTCCAAAAATTTTGAAATTTGAAATCTAGCTATGTTTTGACGATACGGTTCTAACAAAATTAATTGCGTCGAATTTTGAGAATGTTTACAAAATGACAATTTTTGCCTGTTCAATAATATATTAAAATATTCATTATTCATTTATTCGCTTTTAAATTAAATTCAAGGTTTGTAAATAATATTCAAATAAAAAAAATCATTTACACTGATAAATCAACAAATTTTAATATTGCAACTTCAATTATCATTAATTCAAACAATTCAATTATGGTTTTCAACATAGAATTTCACAAATTAAATCAGTAAATATTATTTACAGCCATAAAATATCAAAATCATATTAAATTAAGTAATATAATTTATCGCAAAACTTGGGATGTTACACTCAACTGGAACAAAATCGTGCGTTTTCTCTTATCGCCAATTTGGGGTTACGACAGAAACCCTAACCCTAACCCTAAATTGAGAGGTGCAGATAAAAGATAAGTAAAGTGTCGCCTACCCTAATATATTATCTCATTACCTGAAGTATGGGCTGAAGCATTACACAAGACATATGTGCCGCCTTATCTTTTCTATTTTCTTTTATTTGTTGCTAAGGCTATCTGGGCTTAAAGTTCACGTTTGTATAATTGTATATAAATACAGCTCAACGCTGTATAACAAAGTATCGAAAAATCGGTTCGATAAAATCATTTGTATCAATTCATTAAAAATACAAAAACTTCTCTTCTTCATCACAAATATCAATCGGTTAAATATTATCAATTTCTAACTTGGTATCAGAGCGGGTTCAATTAGAATCACTGCATTATTCTGAAATTTGTTCACCGTGGTGAATAAGTGAGAGTCCATCAGAAAAGCTTCATAATTTGGAGCTCTAAACTCATCAAGAATTGATTAAATTCCATCCACTGAGTTTATTTGATCAACAAGATACAGTGCCTCGCCATATTCATGGCTACAACAGTATTTCATTGATCAAATTCCAGAAAAACAACTCTGATTTCTCACAGTCGATCAAAGAAAACAAAGTGTTCACAGTCAAGAAGTATAATTCAAGTAGGTTATCGGAAATTCAGAAATTTATTAAAAATTCAGTGAAAATTTAAGAGTCTTCTTCATCGATGATATTCAAGAACTACCTTCTTGACCGTGAATCTAGGCATTGCAATCTTCAATTCAAGACTGCAAGATCAGAATTTGTTTACCTATTTTTCTTTTCATCGGTGCATCATCATTGTTGAGCTCTTTGGCGCAAGACAATAATTCGGCGTCTTCTGCTAATTCCAGTGCTTCACAAAGGACTGTTGCTGAACAACTAATCAAGAATGGCATCAGTCCACAAAGTCAGTTGATCACCATTCAGCTTGATGAGACCAACTATTTGCTTTGGAGACTTCAAGTGGAAACTACAATACAAGGGTATGGATTAGAGTTGTATGTTCTTAAACCAATACATATTCCACCTAAATTCATTACTGATACTGCCAACAATATAGTTAACAACGAGGAATATAACAAATGTTATAGACAAGAAAGACTTATTAGTGCTTGGCTATTGTCATCTATAAGTCCAAATTTACTATCTCGATTTTTAGGCTGTAAGACAGCAAATGAAATATGGTTATTGAAAGATATTTCAATACATAGTCTTCAGCCAAAGCCTTATATTATAAAAGGCAACTACAAAACTGCCGAAAAGATAACTTGAGTATTAGTGAATATCTAGTCAAAGTTAAGAACATTTGTGACTTGTTAAAAGCTACAAACAGTAATGTTGATGAATCTGATTAGAGAGAACTTTCACCTCTCAATTTTCTGCCAAAGTCTTATATTATAGAACACAATTGCAAAGCATAAGGAAGAAAAATCAAAGCATGAACGAATATCCGATAAAGGTTAAAATTCTGTGTGATCAACTAGCTTGCAAATAACAAAAAATTCCAAAAAGTACGCAAATATTGTATATGATCGGTGGGTTAGATGAAGAGTACAAGGTAGTTGTTGCCATTATAATATCTACTGAATCCACTCCTTCACTATAGAGCGTATATTCAACTCCCATGGTTCATGGAGGAAGAATTCAACAAAAGAAAGCAATAAAATTTGAATATTCTTTGACCACACAACAAATATCAAATTTGAGAATCAAGATAGGGTGTAAAACTTCGAAAAATCGAAAAAACAATTAACATAATGGGGATTAGTTTGGTAGAGCAAAAGGCAGACCAGAGAGATAGAACACCAAAAACAAATTAAATTGCCAAATCTACGACAAATTTGATCATACTACTAACAGATGGTACTTTAGGTTTTACACTAATTCTAAATCCGTGTTGGTGCTCGGGTGTATTGTAGACCTGTTCCTCTGGGTTAAGAGGGTGTTGATAGTGAATTCCAAAAGGAGTATGGGACAAGACGTAGGAAGTCCAGTAACGATCTGTATTTTTGGCAGTCAAATATTTAATTTAATTTATTATTTTAAATATTGTATTTGGAATATTAATGGAATTTAATATTTAATTCATTAATTAAACGATGTTTGAATGTTATATATATTTATATACAATATAAAACAAGCTCGAAATGGCGCGGTAGTTCGTAATATGGAGTTTTGAACTTCAACTGAATATACAGGATCCGATATAAGTCGGATTTCTGTGAAACAAGAAATGTTGGAATCCTACTGATGATAATTTTCATATGGAAGAAAAATCAAGATTTTGTGTTATAAATTGTAAGTTATGGCTAAATCAAAATTTAAAATAGTCGCTTTGTAAATCGTTATTTAAATATAGGCCTTTAAAATAACCATTTTTCAATTGAATTCCGTTTCCGATGAAATTAGTTTCATGAAACCACAACGTTAAATTATTGCATGGTATTATACTGTGTGGCAAACCAATGTCGGATGTGACCACGGTAGCCATAAACGCCCATTTATTTTCTATAGCGCGTAATTAATTTAATTTATTAGAGAGGTATTTGTGTATAACTTGAACAGACGATCGAATTAAGCCATGAAACCAGTCCCGTTGAGTTCGTATCGACGATTAGAGTGACATAGTTTGTTATTTTTGAAGACCAGATAATTTGGTGTCTAAAATGGCATTGCGGTGCGTGTAAAAATAACGTACCGGGAAACAGTCTCAGAATACGACGAAATTGGTGTCATTAGATTCACAATAATTAATTATTGTAGAAATTTCAATTTTCATGCCAATCGGACTTACCGTTTGATCGTGGTAACGATAAACGCCCAAATCAATTATATTATTTTGATCAATTTAGACAGGGGTGGCTTTAAACAAATAAAGGACTAGCCAAATGAACTCCGATTTCGACGTAACAAGTTTCATCGGATTCGTAAGGAAGAGATCTAGTTAAATGTCAAAGGTTCGTATTTATTGGATTTTTTTTTGTATTTTTAGGATTATTAAATGTTTGATTTTTCATCAATAATTATAAAGAATTTTTCACAAATGATGTTAGAATTCGACGAAACTTATCTTATTGGATCTAGAATATTTTTTATGCTAGGGTTAGGTGTTTTCGTCTTGTTTGGACATAATACGTGCTGGTTTTAAAATGATACTTCATGGAGAAGTTATATTATAATTTTATATTAATAAATCTATCCTTTCCCTTGGTTATAAATAACGCGCAAGGTCAAAACCCTATTCTGCAAACTTCCCTGGTCAACGTGGATTTTGGCCGACATTTTCTAATCAACGAACAACGTCGTTCGTATCTTCCCTCCACCCGATCTTTCAATCCTCAAAATTAAATCGAATCCTCCTAACTACCAAACACTAGATCTATTCGAGCTATGCCATTCGACCAGTGGAGATCGCATATTTAGACCTGAGATCACCGGAAGTTTGTCATGAAGTCATCGACTTTCGAGGGGTTTTCTGGAGCAAGGGTTGCGTCGAGTTTTATGGGGTTTCGTTCGTTGATAGAGGAGTCTAAGGCACTGGTCAGGGGCACATCCGATGGTAGTTCGGTGGTCTGGCGGCGCTCACGGGGGTTGATGGAGGAAGGCGGTTTCTGGGTTCAGGAAATACGCATAGGAAGAAGGAAGCATGTAGTCAGTCCATTTGTCAACATAGCAGCGACGTGGAGGACAGTTTTGGGGTGCGGTAGCGGGGATGTCGAGGTCTGAGAGAAGATGTCGTGGGGTTTAAATTCGTAACAAAGAAGGAGAACGAGACAATGGAATTTGGGACATCACGTAAAGACTGGGCAAATTGCTAACAAGGGATTTTGAACTGAGAAAAGAATTCGGCCAGTATCATGCTAAGTATTTTAGTTAGGTTACACTAATTATGATTAGGAATATTGATGGTTTATTAATAAAAACGTAAATTTGCTGCAGATGGTTAGGTTTATCTGGGACCAGAATTAAAAAGAGGGTCGGCCCTTTCCTTTTCTAAGATCAAAACGTAAGTGTGTTCGGCCCATGATAATACAGTTAAGTATAGAAGGGTATTAGTTTTATTTTAGGAAAATTAATTTATAATAATTAAAATGCTAATTGGTGCAGGTTGTCAAGGCAGTAGGTGTTGACAGGTATCATTGTGAACAAAGGCAGAAGTAGACGATCAACGCAGAATTTTTAAACATGTGATTAGAAGATTTTTAAGTGATTAATTTGAAACTAATCGGAGATTAATAATAAGTTATTTAATTGAATTGTATCGATCAGTGCAGAAGGAAACCAAGGCAGTGAAGAAAAAAGTCAGCCTTTTTTATCTAGACTGAAGAATTAAAAGTAATGAGTTAATAAACATGTATAATCAGTTAATTAAAGATATAATTATTTTTATAAACTTAAAATAAACCGTAAAGTTATAAATATTTATATCTCATGCATTTGATATCAGAATTGGACGATTCAGAAGACGTTGGACTCGTCTCAACGAGCACTGGATTATGGAATCAAATTGGACAGAATTGGAATCAATAGAGAATTTAATTAAATTAACTGACCATTTAATTTAATTAAAATAAGCCGTTTAAACAACGTACCCGCTCAAGGTAAGTTAAACTCACTCGGTTCTTCCCTTTTATATTTTATATAAATTGGGTTTTTATTTTGTATGCTCTGTTTGCTAATGGTTGACTGTTTGCTATTATTATAATTATTTGTTGATTTAACTGATGAAATTAAACCATTGTTTAATTTCAGTGAAATACCAAATCGTTATTTTAACGATTGGATCCAATAGAGGTAACTCACGTTGATTGGTCACGTTTTATAAGATAAACGTGTTTAATGGATGATTGAATTGTTTTGTTTACTGGTTGATGTTAAATAGTTTTTATTTACTGCTATAGACATTATCAGTTAAATGGAAGTGATTGACCTGATTGAGATAACCGATTTGAATACGGGGACGAACAGGTTGGAGGGATCCAACGGGATTCCTCAAAAATATTATTTATTTTCATAATATTATATATGGACTGATCTGATGGAAGGATTGATTTGATTGTTGATTGAAAATTCAACATCTGTTTAGTTTAAAGCAATGGGCGGTACTGGTTGAGTATTTGGCAGCATATGACCTATAAAATAAATTGTTTTATAAATTCTGATTTACCATCAGGCAAATCGACAGGGATGAAGTTATAAAATTTATTTTATAACTGGATATAGATTTTAAAATATTTTATTTTGAATAAAAGGGTTTGTTTAGAAGGAAATAAATATTTATTATTTATGATTTAAATTTATAATTAATTATTAATTTATTTTATAAGGAAATTCTGATGTTAATCAGATTGATATACAAGTAAATAGAAATTAACCTGACGATTAAAATTGGATAATTGTTTTGTTTAGAAATAATTAAATGGAATTTATTTAAATTAATTATATTGATAATTAATTAAAAAGGAAAACGAATTGGAATCGGTTAACGAGATAACCGTGTTTTGAGTTGACTAAATAGACCGTTTTTTATTGGGATTGATTTTTGAATTAGTGTGTTTTGAATAAAATAGTTTAACGAATCTTGTTTTAATTCTAATAAGATTTTAAAAAGGGAATTTACTATTTATTTTTGTTAATAAAGGAATTAATTACTGAAGCAATTAACACTACAACAAAATAACCATATTACAACGGTGGAACATCGTTGTAATATACATTTTACAACGGTGGGCAGACCGTCGTGTATTAAGAAGTTGTAATAGACTAAAATCTTTTACAACTTTTTGCACTGTTGCAACACCGTTGTAATATGTATATTTTACAAAAAAAATCCATCGTTGTAATAAACTTTATTACAACAGTTATGCATCGTTGTAATAAAATCTATTATAACTGTTATGCACCGTTGTGATTGACATTTGGTTTTTTTTTTAAAATAAACATCTTTTGCAATTGAAAAGAACAATACACTAAATATAGCAGTAATCCATAAGCAAGTCAGATATTACATTTATTTGCAAATTAATTTATTAAAATACTCAAATATTTAATATTACAAACAATAAATTTTAGACAACATTTCATACATTATTACATACTTGACCGTTACAAAGCAACTTAGTACAAGCACAAGTAGTTCTTGTATAGGTTGCCTATTGCACTACTAACCGCTTTGGATCCTTGACCTGACATTTAATTAGATGCACCCAGAATTGTTTCTTTCAATAGGTCTTCCCAGACTTCATCTACCACCTTCTGACTTGGTGTTTGAGGAAATGTTAAGAAGCTTTGCCTCTACATCCTGGATCCCTCTTATGGGCATTGGCATGCCTCAATTTGTTGTAGTCCTAAGGCTGGTGCCATGCTTATTTTCTCATCTACATGAATCAAAAAAAGACATCTCCTACCCTACCCCTATAATATAATGAGAAGTAAACATACCATATGTCAGTACAGGGAGCAAAGCACGACAGTTAGTAAGTTAATTGAGATGGCATACCAATGCATGTATCAAAACCTGAATGGTACAATGGATGACTGTTAAGTAACCGAATTGCTAAAACAACAATTACATGAAACGTACTGCAAGTAATAAGGTTTGAACAAACATGAACACTGCATAACTTACCTTCTCAACTTCTCTCCCAGTTGTACTTATATATTAAGTTGTTCTTACTCCATCAAACTAGCATTACTCATCAAATACAAAGCTCTATTGTTGTATTCCTTATATTGAGTTTTTGAATTAAGCATTGGCACCATTTTTCCATGACTCATGTGCTGCTAGACCTCGAGTTATGGTTTTGGATCCATGACCTGACATTTAATCACATGGAGTTATGGCTTTGGATCCATGACCTGACATTTAACCACATGCAGAGCAATAAAATCTAACAATAGCAATGAAATGAAATACAATGAAATACAAATAAACTGGTTGTTCTAACCTTACTATGCATGATGTATCCAAACCTTACTATGCATGATTGTTCATTTTCAATAAAGCATACCACCAAACCTTACTATGCATAATGTATCCAAACCAGTAGAATTTCTTTGACTGGCTTTAAAATGAAGCTAGATAATAGGATTTGAGATATGTTTATTTTCAATAAAGCATCATATATACATATAAACAAGAATATATATCAATAATTCTATTGATATTTTTATTTATTAAAAAAACCCGCAGAAATCCCCAAATCTGAAAATGATAAATGTAAAAAAGCATACCACCAAACCAGCAGCTGCTTCTTGAAAATGCTGAGCCCCATCGATCCAAATCTATAACCGTCACCCCGGACTCGATCGAAGAATATATCATATGAGCCCAGCGGAGCAAAATGTGCGATTCGAACATTAAACTTAGCATGCCTTGAAAAGCTTCTCAAAAGAAACCACACAGGACTCGCCCAAGCTCAGGTTTTCCCATCTAAATTCCAAATGTCACTGCTCAAAAATTAAATCTCCCATCGAATCCGTAATATAACCACTTGAAATAGGATATTCCACCAAAAATCACATCGGTAATCCTGTTGCTAAACATGATTTAATTGATCGAATTAATTGAAAAAAGTGTTTGTTATAAAATAAAATAAACCTGTAGCTGGAGTTTGGCGAGTTCATGCGGGGAGATCGACTCATCTACTCTTGAACGAATCTCATCAATTCTGGATCCATCATCGCGTCATTCGTCAGCTTCGGCGAGATATCGAGATTCATATTGTATCTGATTTGGAGAAGGAGGCGGTTGTGAAATTGAAAAGCGGGATTTCGATTATGTTTTGATTTGTCCAAATGATTTTTATCTAGGGCACATTAAAGGGAGGCGGCCTGCTTAAAATTTCACGTTTCCCAGCGAAATTTGGATTTTGAAAGTACGTGAGTTTCGAACCGAATTTTCGTTTTTCCGCCTAAAGCGTAGCATCTATATGTTTTGTCTAGAAAAATTTAAACTTTTTCGAAATATTAGATGTTAAATATAATTATTACCCATAACTATTAAATGTTAAATACTAATAATAAGTATTACTTTTTAATTATTAAAGATTTCTTATTAATCGTTCGTTATTAAAAATTAATTATTAAATATAATCTTAGTTAGTAATCTCTTCTTCTTAATTATTAATCTCTACTTCTTAATTATTAATAGCAATCAATGATTATTCATGATTAGCATTAATTATTATATTTTAATTATTAACTATTTAATAGTAATTATGTGTTATTAACTATATTTTTTAATTATTCTTCTTAATTGCTAAGTATTAAATATTACGGACTGATTATTAATTATTACTTCCTAATTGATTATTATTAGGAATTATTAGTTATTAATTATAAATAATCAATATAAATGAATAAGATATTAATTATTAAATATTAATTGATAATTATATTAAAATATAGTCATATATTACAACAACCAAAAAATAAAAGTTGTGATAGGCTTTTATTACAACTGTCAAAATAACACAGTTGTTAAAAATAAGTTTATTACAACTTTTCTGGAAAAAAGTTGTAGAAAACATTTACTACAACGGTGCTTTTACCACCGTTGTAAAATTAAAGTTGTAATATGGTGTTTTTGTTATAGTGTAATGATTGAAGTAAATTATTATTTTAATTAATAGTAATTTAGAAAATTACTTTTAATGGAAATTCATTTAAAGAGTAAACGAAATTGAATGTAACCTAATTGGATGGTAAAAGAAGTTTATGAACATGGTTTATTTTTAAACCTGGATTTTTTTAATGAAGTTATAAAAGGAAATTTAAGCGATAGCTTAAAATAAATGTGACTTAAATATTCGAATTAAGTAAAAAGGGAATTGAGAACAGAAAGGGTTAGATCAAACCAGAATTTATTTAAACAAGGGTTATAAAAGCAATGAGGTGTTATATCGTTAATTATAAATTAACGTTACTTAATAATGGGATTAAGTAAGAAGGGGAATTAAAAAAGATTTCCAAAACAGGAATGGTTGAATGGATTTGGAAAGGGATTGGAAAAAGTGAATTTGGGTAAATAAGTGGATCATAGGATTTGATAAACAAATCTGAATTATGGAATGAAATTGTTTAAAAAGGTAAAGTTTAAAAAGTGGTGTTTTATAAAGAATTACTAAATTAGTAAATTAAGGAGTAATGTTATATTCGAGAAGGAGATTTTCAAAGAGATAAGAAGGTTGTACGAAACCGTATTTTGAATAAAATAGTAAATTTGGAATTTGTATTGGTATTAGAATGAAGTGTCCGTTTTTGGATTACAACTAGTATCCATCTTATGATGAACGTTGTCGATCAAGGTCTGAGAGGTAATTAAAATACCCCAACCTGAACGACATCAGGATTATCTAAGAATGATATTAGTTGTAATGGTAAAAGGGATTAGTAATAATTGATTTTCCATTAAAGGAACAATAATGCAATGTGTGGTGGAAATTGGAGTATATATATTTAGATTTCCAAATTAACGGAAATAAAAAGGATTTGAGTATATATATAGTGAAATTCCTAGAGTAACGGAAATAAGAAAATTAGAGAATATATATATATATATATTGTAAAACGATATTCCAAAAGTAAAAGGAAATAAAAAGGTAAGTTTTTGGAATGAGTTTAATCTAAGAATAGAGATTGGATATTGTTTTCAAATAACAATGGTTTACGTGAAATTTGTCAAAACAAGGTTGGGAATATATATATAGAATGAATTCTAATGTTTTTGAAATAGTTTTGAAAAATAAAATCTTATGTTAAATAAAAAGCGAAGAGCTAATTCGTAATATCAAAATATTTAAGAGTTTTAAATTTACATTTGATTTAATTTAAAAGGCCAATTGATGTTGAATACTGAACTAGTGAACTCATTGGATGTTCATGATTGAATCAATGTTTATTTTGATAGTTAAATCACCGACTATCAAATCTATCCAATACGATTGTTGGTACGGAAAGTCCAAGATCGAATTAATATTCGAAAACCATTCCGACCAACAAATACGTGAAGATATCAGAAGACGATCGAGATGGAGCACTGAAGACCGTGGATTTTCATAAACGGAAGAACCTCTAATATTCTCTGCCTGGCACATAGAGATAAGATGTGATTCTGTCGTGGTTGGAATATACGGATTGCAAGGACTACTTGCTACTGATCCATGAGGTGATTCTTATATTGGATGCAGTAGGAGAGTGCCTTCGGTTCATCCTGTTTTTGGATGACTTGTATGGACAGATGTCTGACAGAGTATTTCCAAAGGGATCACGTACGTTGATTTCTTCAAACGTATCATAGTTGGTGGCGGAGAATGACCGTTCTTTTAGCTTCCAACTAGAGTATTTTTGAAGACGTCAATCAGTGATATCTGGCGGATCTAACGATGTGGGATTCAAAGTGAATGATGACCAGATGTCCCAAAAGATAAATTCTGACCTCAAGCCTCATCAACCGGGAAATGACAAAAATCGGGCAGGCAGCATGGCTATGTGGGTCGCTCCCATTAGGGTGTATAATCACCTATCTAGAGAAATTCCTTTTGCTTCTTTAATATATTTCGATATTGTCCTTTCCGGGAAACGGTGGTTTGAGCCTAACCGTTGGTGATATACATTCGATACACTCGAGCGAAATGAGTGGTCGGTCATGTGTGGGCCGGGTTGCAAGACGTTCTTGTTGAACCCAATGTATTCCCCTCTAGAGATATACTATCGACAGGTGATTCCGAACCTTGTCATAGTCGGAATCCAATCTCCAATAAGCGCCCGCGGTTTTGATTGTATACTATATATGTGGAGCGTGAAATGCAAGCAATCCGCTAGATTGATGTCAACTTGTATTTAGACTGTAACAACTCGGAAAATCTGAGCCAATTTAAAATTTTTATTTTGGCGATTTTACTGAATTTTGAATATTTAAAATGAATTATTTTAAATAATTATGACGAGAAATTTATTTTTAATAGAATTAGAACGTATATATTTATTTGAATCGACGTTAGAATATAAATATTTATTTTTAATTATAAAAGGAATTGAAAATGGCGCGGTAGTTTGAAAATTCGATTTCAAATTTTAAATGAATGTACAGGATTCAAAATAAACCGGATTTTAGCGAAACAAAAAATATTTGAATCTATTTCAAAATATCTTTCCAACGAATTTGAAAAATTGAAATTTCATAGCGGGAATAAAAAGTTATGTCCAGTTGAAAATTCAGAATAGTTGCTATAGAATTTTTGGCCCTTAAAAATGGAAATTTTGCAAACGACCTCCGTTTTCGACGAAACCAATTTTGTTGGATTCGAGATGTCAAATTATTGCTAGATTCCAAAAATCATAATTTTCTGAATCAATATGTGAGCATGGCGAAGTAAAACGTGTTTTGATAGTTTCAATCAATTTGGATCGACCAGAAAATGGTCATTTTTCAAACGGTCTCCAAATTTGACCAAATTAATTTTATTAGAACCGTATCGTCAATACGAAGCTAGAAAATATTTTTTGGGAATTTTAGAGTCCGTATGTGGCCCCAGTAAATTGAAATGCGTTCAAATTCAATATATAGATTTATATTTTGATTTTGACAGAAACCGATCGAAACAGCCAAACTGGCTTAGGATACATATCCCATTGTGTTCGGAATGGGGGTAATTAGTTATGGACGACAGTCGGTAGGTCTCGTTTGGAGGTCAAAATAAAAAGTTACTTTTTGGAGGAAAAATATATATAATAATAAATAAAGAATGGCCCACCCCCATTACCCCCTTTTACCCGGTCAACCCCTCCCCACTTCCTCTCTACCCCGTTTAGTAAAATAAGAAAAAAATAGGGAAACCGCTTCATCTCGGACCCTCTCCCCCCCCCCCCCCCCCGAGGCTGCCACCATCGCGGAACCCAGGCGTCCCCCCCTCCCTCGATCTCACTGGCGCCCACTGCCTCCAACGCCCCC
Source organism: Allium sativum (assembly GCA_030737875.1). Classification (NCBI taxonomy): domain Eukaryota; kingdom Viridiplantae; phylum Streptophyta; class Magnoliopsida; order Asparagales; family Amaryllidaceae; genus Allium; species Allium sativum. The sequence goes on along the minus strand of CM060922.1, from coordinate 348,591,913 downwards.
CTTTCTTCCCCAATCTGAACCCTAGCCAAGCACCCCCCCTCCTTCGATTTAAACCGCCACTCTCCCTCAGAAAACCTGCCGCACTACTGACCACCAGGCCTGCTTCGGCCAGCCGGCGCCACCAACCCGCCCCCACGCTACCTCGAGCTCCACCCCCCCCTCTGGAAAGGAGAAAGAACAGTAAGTTTTGTTTATTTTATTTTTATTTTACTTAGTTGTTTATTTATTTTAAGATAATTAGTTTTATTGAAATGAGAAAAATAGGGTTTTTAGATTTTTAAAAGTGTAAAAGAATAGATTTTTAAAATGAATAGACTTTATTAAGTTAAAAATTGGACTTCTCTATATAATTAGCAAATTAAAAATACAATTTTTATATACTAGAGAATATAAAAATATTATTTTTATATATAGTTAGCGAAGTAAAGATTAGATTTTTTATAAGTTAAAGGATTTGATCTTTCAACGTAGATAAAAATATAAATTTTATCATATGTACGTAATAAGATAAAGATTATATTTTTATCATAGTAAAGATTATATTTTTATCATAGCAAAGATTATATTTTTATCATTGCAAAGATGATATTTTTAACTATAAAAAGGCGATATTTTTATATATAGGAAGGTGATATTTTTAACTATAGAAAGATGATATGTTTAACTATAGAAAGGCAATATTTTTATATATAGGAAGGCGATATTTTTAACTATAGAAAGGCGGGATTTTTATATATGTTATAGCGAAATAAAAATTCGATCTTTATATAAGAAGTAGAAATATAAGAATATAATTTTTATATAGAAAGAAGCGATAAAAATTTATGATTGTTATATATGAAATGCCATTGTAAAAATGTGATTTTTAATGTGAACAACGGGAAAAGGTCGCATTGGAATTTTGGGCATATCCGAACCGTTCAGAAATAGATAATGGCGGAGTGGAAACCAAATGTGGGAACTTCTCACTTTTTATTTTATATTCTAGTTGAAATATATACTAGGATGTAGACGGTGCTTAGCAGCACCCGACACCCGTCATCCACATACCATGATGACTTGTTTGTTTGATTGATGTGTTGTGAAATTTTATTGTGTGATGTGGAATGAATAAATATTTTATAGTTAAAAATATAATTTTTATCGTGTATATAAAATAAATATTTATAAACAAATCGAACGATTTGTTTATGTATACACATTTGACTAATATTGATTGGGACGATAAATTTTACACATCGCCCAACTACACAAATAAAATTCATTATTTATTGATTGAAATCCCACACGACTATTGGGATGATATATGGCATACACTAATCCCAATAATTAGCTGTATGTCGATCGATTGATTGACAGGCTGTGTAAGCGTTGAATATTCATACTTAATGCTTATGTAGTGTAGAATGCACTCTGGATGATGATTGAATGCGTTTGATTGTTGTTGTATACCTGTGTATATGAAATCCATATAAATCACATTTTATGGTAATTGACTGTGCATGATTCTAGTTCAGAAAGAATAGAAGATTTTAAAATAACGATTATTTTAAAATAATAAATATTTTCAAATAATATTCAGTAAAAGATCAAAATTTGATTTTGATGTCCGATTTGGGATGGACACGAAAATATTTGAATATATAAAGCCATGTTGAATAGATTGACGCCATTTTGATGTGAACGACATTTATATCGATTTTATTCATTTTCATAATGAATATTGAAAAGGAATTGATTTCAAAGTCTAATGTTTTGAAAATACTATCATTTACATATCGATGATATGGAATATTCAATTTTGATTAGAAATTGAATATAAAGTTGAAATCGTTTTGAAAATGAATTTAAAATGATTTATAAAATACATTTTAAATGGAAATCGATGAAATATATTCTATATTATATATATATATATAATGGCCTGAATAAAACGCGCCGCACTGCGGCAGTTCGCGAATTTCGACCATTGACTTCGAACGAATATTACGGGAGATCCGCCCGTCGGATTCTCCTAAAATTGGAACCTTGCGTTCGTATCGAAAAGAGCTTTCTAACGAATATTCGAGATTTGAAATCTAACGGTTGGATTTGGAATTATGACCAAATCAAATTTGGAAAAGGTCGTTGTAAGTGTAGCTCGATGGTCGTTTGTGGAAATCGACTGTACGGGCTTTGATAAAATTATTAAAAATATCAATAATTTGTGTGAAATCATAATAAATGATTTGGAAAGGATTGGGATGAAAAATTCCATATTTGAAAAGATAAAAATATACTTTTGTCGAAATGAACTAGTTTTGAAATAGAATAATAAATCCAATATTTTTAAGATAAATAAATTGGGTATGAAATGGTTTTAAAAATAACCGGAATTTCCAATATATGAATTGGAATGGATTTGAATCAAAATTATGCTCGGAATATTTTGATATTGGGTTTCGTGATTATACGAATATTATGGAGGAATATGGAAGAGTTCCAATACAATATTTGTTGGTTTCAGAATTTAATATTGAATATAAGCCGATATATTTACTATTAAGAGCCTTGCATTTAATATCAAATTGGATTTTGGGTTTGTCGTGAATGGTATCTTTAATAATATTGTTCTTGAACCGAATGTAGTTAAGAAAATTAGAAACTAACTGGAGATTAATTAAGTTGAACGGTTTCCTGAGTATTGATCTGATGTTGGTTTCGGCCTTCGGGGTTAATACTTAGGGGATTGTTCTCTTACTTATTTACGGTTAGAGGATAATGTGAATTGGGTTTATTGTGAACTGTGTTTTTTAATGACATTCGTTCTTTAACCCGATTTACAGTGAAATGTCATTTAGGATTTATAAATCTTTTTATTTAGATTTAATGGGAATTTTCCAAGGTAACGTTTTCCAATTTAATATATTAAATTGGAATCGAATGGAATTCTATTTGATAATAATCGAAGTTAACTTCTATGGAGGAAGACTGTTAATACATATGGAATTTAAGAGGCGTTGTCGTTATTCCATTTATATTATTGGTCGGATATGGAAATTGATATCGATTATATATTGATTTGTTTTTCCGTGAAGATTCCATAATTAATGGAATGTGATTTGGGTTGTCGTGAATGGTATCTTTAATAATACTATTCTTAGACCCAGTGGAGTTAACAAAATCAGAAACTAACTGGAGATTAGTTAAGTTGAATGGTTTCCTGGGTATTGATCTGATGTTGGTTTCGGCCTTCGGGGTTAATACTTAGGGAATTGTTCACTTGCTAATTTACGGTTAACGGTTGATGGAATGGAATGTGATTTTGGGTTTATCGTGAACTGTGTTTTAAATGACGTTGGTTCTTTAACCCAGTTAAAGACAGGATATGATTTCCCAAGTTACACAATCGTTAATATTGATTTTTGGGAAGATTAAAACCAAGTGGAGTTTTAATGAATCTTTAATTAGATTGAAATGATATCCAAAGGAAGATTAAAGAATAAATTTAAAGAATTTATCTTTGGTAAAATTGATGGGAACCTTTCCCAAAGTATATGAATATTTGGATAAAGAAATATTCTGGATTGGAATGAGGCGTATGTTGCGTTTTTATAGCACTTGTTTATGAGTTATTCAGAAAGACCGGGTTTATCCCATTCTGACTAACTGACTCGACGATTTGTCGAGGATTAAGACGGTGGTTGAGGACCGGAGGTCTTCACATCGTTTGGATGATTACTGATGTCTTGATTGGGCTGTACACCCAAGGCGAGGTAATAAGTGGTGATCGTCTAGACGTACTTGGAGATCGACGGATATGCGAGGGCATCTCCCCTGTATTGGACATATGGGGGAGGAATAAGGTGCCTCCGGTTTCATTCAACCCAGAGCGAACTTGTAAATGGATGTGTGTCTGACATCGGATTTCATTCTGTGTGATTGATAGACATCGGTTGCATACCGTGAATTGCCTGTGTGGCATGCTGAGATGCAAATGATCAAGTCTTCTGTTGAAAAGCAGAGGCTTGTGGTTGATGATCAAATCACGGCTTTAACATAGCGTAGCTTTGTGTAGCGTTAATTCGCGAGCCTCACACCCCATTGTGTACCAAAAACAGAAGAGGACTTCAGGGAGGACATGCGTTTCTTTCTAGCTAGGAGTCGTGTCAGCGTTTTGCACGCCCTGGCATTTTACTTATGTGGATGATGGATAGGAGGCGCCTCTGTTATATCGGTCGATCCGGGGCCGATGGAGTCATTTGGCTCATTTATGCCCCATAGGGCGGGGAAACGCAGTGTTCAGGCATTTTAATCCACATCGAGTGGACCGGCCCTGACGATCCAAGGCTTGTCTGCGCGCTTGCATGAGACTCGGGATAGAGAGTCTCGAAGCGGTAAGGATGATCCCTTGCCTTGGTTCACAGATGTAAATCCAACTTCCAATACGTGACATTTGCGGTTTTGATTGTGGAGCCTAGTATTGGCGACATGATATGTGGTACCCATGCCGTCTAGGATTGATGCATTCATATTTGAAGTTGTTTTATACACTATGCACTTATAATAGTATCAAATGATTTATTTTAACGTACCAAGCATGTTTTCTATAAGGGAAAACCCTATCCCCCGGCTTGCATTGCATTGTGTGATAGGACCTAGGTCTTATAATAGCTTCATTTTTCCAAAAAGCATTGCGCTATTTTTTTTATATGCACTGGTATTCTTGGGAGGAAACCCGTTCCGTGTTATACGGCGTGGTCCATTGATATATCTGATTTAAAGTAAAGTTTTAAATAACCGTTTTAGTTCTCACACCAGTCACACGACTGACCTGAAGTTTATTGTTTTAACCTAAACTCTGGGTGCCCTTATTTTCCACACGGGCAGCTAGTAGTTTTGGTGTTGCAGATTTATATTCATAGGATCCTGGATTACAGCTGGAATGATATTCGGAAAGCTCTGTATCTGTATATTCTTTTCAGTTGTGTTTTGTATTATTTTCCGCTGCATTGTAAATTGTAAATCTCTGATATTTAGTAAATGTGTAATATTTATTCATACTCTGTATATTCTTGTATTCTGATGAAATTGTTGTAATAAGCAATGAAATGTTCTTCTATTTGGGTTCGGATTTGTCGTGTTCTCAAAGCGATCTGTGCTTTCCTTCATGGGGAAGTTCGAGTCGTCTCGATTTGGTATCAGAGCTTTGGTTTACAGAGCTCAGAGAACAAGACACGTTAGAACCAAATGAAAGAATTCATCAGAGATTGGATTAGTAATATCCAATAAGAATGACTTGTTAGAGATTGGATCAGTAGTATCCTAGAACGAGTGTGAAGAGTATTACTTTTAAAAATAAAAGTGAAAACAATTTTTGTTTTAAAAATTTGAACCTTATGATACGTATTTGAATATTTTATTTGTATTGAATTTGGACAATCCAATATATAAAGATTTTGCATATACACCTTGCAAACGTATATTCGAAGTTTTAATATACTGGATAGATATAGAACCACACTCTAAGTCGCCCGGAGATGATTCTGTTGATGACTACGTAGCATCAGTAGTTTGTGTTCGAGTCTCGAAAGTGAAATTTCTATATATTTCCAATTGACTGGTGTAAGAACCAAAACTAGATAGGGCTATTGTGTGAATTGGCATCAAAAACATGATTTTCTGTATATGTATCAAAATTATGAATTTGCAAACGTTAATTCACTAATTGATTGATGATTGTGTTGGGTGATCATTCATTTAAACGATTATGTGAAAGAACGGTACATATAACCAGATTGATCAAATATTGAACTGTATTGAAAATTTATCGCATTTGCATACATGTGCACGTATATACATTGAACAGATCATGGCAAGGAGGCTGGAGAAGAGGAATAAAATTGTTTGATCGACAAACAGGTACATGTTTATTGTATTTCTTGAGGTTTTTGATGATTTTATGAGCCAATTGGCTAGCCGCTTGGCTGTTTCTTTTCTTTTTGGATTGGAGAGGCTGGTATGGAAATTTTGGGATTTTCCCAGTGCTCCTGCACAGGGGAGGTTATGGCGATTTTTTTTGAATATTTAGGGTGTTAGCCAAATTTTTGAAAAATCTGAAAAGTTGAAGAACTTAAGCCATAATGAAAATAATGAAAGTTGAGTTGATTTGTAAAACAACTTTCAGCTCCGTTCCTTTTCGAGGACGAAAAGATTTTAAGTGGGGGAGATTGTAACAACCCGGAAAATTTGAGCCAATTTAAATTTTTTATTTTGGCGCTTTTAATGAATTTTGAATATTTAAAATGAATTATTTTAAATAATTACGACGAGAAATTTATTTTTAATAGAATTAGAACGCATATATTTATTTGAATCGACGTTAGAATATAAATATTTATTTTTAATTATAAAAGGAATTGAAAATGGCGCGGTAGTTTGAAAATTTGATTTCAAATTTCAAATGAATGTACAGGATTCAAAATAAACCGGATTTTAGCGAAACCAAAAATATTTGAATCTATTTTAAAATATATTTCCAACAAATCCGAAAAATTGAAATTTCATAGCAGGAATAAAAAGTTATGTCCAGTTGAAAATTCAGAATAGTCGCTATAGAATTTTTGGCCCTTAAAAATGGAAATTTTGCAAACGACCTCCGTTTTCGACGAAACCACTTTTGTTGGATCCGGGATGTCAAATTATTGCTAGATTCCAAAAATCATAATTTTCTGAACCAATATATGAGCGTGGAGAAGTAAAACGTGTTTTGATAGTTTCAGTCAATTTAGATCGACCAGAAAATGGTCATTTTTCAAACGGTCTCCTAATTTGACGAAATTAGTTTTGTTAGAACCGTATTGTCAATACGAAGCTAGAAAATATTTTTCGAGAATTTATAGAGTCCGTATGTGACCCCGGTAAATTGAAATGTGCGTTCAAATTCAATATATAGATTTATATTTTGATTTTGATGGAAACCGATCGAAACAGCTAAACTGGCTTACGATACATATCCCATTATGTTCGGAATGGGGGTAATTAGTTATGGGTGACAGTCGGTGGGTCTCGTTTGGAGGTCGAAATAAAAAGTTACTTTCTGGAGGAAAAAAAATAATAATAAAGAAAGAATAGCCCAAGCCCATTACCCCCTTTTACCCGGTCAACCCCTCCCCACTTCCTCTCTTCCCCGTTCAGTAAAATAAGAAAAAAAGGGGAAACCACTTCACCTCGTCGACCCCCTCCACGCTGCCACCATCGCGGAACCTAGGCATCGCCCCCCTCCCTCGATCTCATCGGCGCCCACTGCCTCCAATGCCCCCCTTTCTTCCCCAATCCGAACCCTAGCCGAGCACCCCTTCCTTCGATTTAAACTGCCACTCTCCCTCAGGAAACCCGCCGCACCACTGACCACCAGGCCTGCTTAGGCCAGCCGACGCCACCAACCCGCCCCCACGCTACCTCGAGCTCCACCCCCCTCTGGAAAGAAGAAAGAACAGTAAGTTTTGTTTATTTTATTTTTATTTTACTTAGTTGTTTATTTATTTTAAGATAATTAGTTTTATAGAAATGAGAAAAATAGGGTTTTTAGATTTTTAAAAGTGTAAAAGAATAGATTTTTAAAATGAATAGATTTTTATTAAGTTAAAAAATGGATTTCTCTATATAAGTAGCAAATTAAAAATACGATTTTTATATAATAGAGAATATAAAAAATATTATTTTTATATATATTTAGCGAAGTAAAGATTAGATTTTTATAAGTTAAAAGGATTTGATCTTTCAAAGTAGATAAAAATATAAATTTTATCGTATGTATGTAATAAGATAAAGATTATATTTTTATCATAGTAAAGATTATATTTTTATCATAGTACAGATTATATTTTTATCATAGCAAAGATTATATTTTTATCATTGCAAAAATGATATTTTTAACTATAGAAAGGCGATATTTTTATATATAGGAAGGCGATATTTTTAACTATAGAAATATGATTTTTTTTAACTATAGAAAGGCGATATTTTTATGTATAGGAAGGCGATATTTTTAACTATAGAAAGGCGGGATTTTTATATATGTTATAGCAAAATAAAAATTCGATATTTATATAAGAAGTAGAAATATAAAAGTATAATTTTTATATAGAAAGAAGCGATAAAAATATATGATTGTTATATATGAAATGCCATTGTAAAAATGTGAATTTTAATGTGAACAGCGGGAAAAGGTCGCATTGGAATTTTGGGCATATCCGAACCGTTCAGAAATAGATAATGGCGGAGTGGAAACCAAATGTGAGAACTTCTCACTTTTTATTTTATATTCTAGTTGAAATATATACTAGGATGCAGACGGTGCTTAGCAGCACCTGACACCCTTCGTCCAAAGACCATGGATGACTTGTTTGTTTGATTGATGTGTTGTGAAATTTTATTGTGTGATGTGGAATGAATAAATATTTCATAGTTAAAAATATAATTTTTAACGTGTATATAAAATAAATATTTATAAACAAATCGGACGATTTGTTTATGTACACATATTTGACTGATATTGATTGGGACGATAAATTTTACACATCGCCCAACTGCACAAATAAAATTCATTATTTGTTGATTGAAACCTCACATAACTATTGGGATGATATATGACATACACTAATCCCAATAATTAGCTGTATGTCGATCGATTGATTGACAGGCTGTGTAAGCGTTGAATACTCATACTTAATGCTTATGTAGTGTAGAATGCACTCTAGATGATTATTGAATGCATTTGATTGTTGTTGTATACCTGTGTGTATGAAATCCATATAAATCACATTATATGGTAATTGATTGTGTCTGATTCCAGTTCAGAAAGAATGAATATTTTAAAATAACGATTATTTTAAAATAACGAATATTTTCAAATAATATTCAGTAAAAGATCAAAACTTGATTTTGATGTCCGATTAGGGATGGACACGAAAATATTTAAAGATATAAAGCCGTGTTAAATAGATTGACGCCATTTTAACGTGAACGACATTTATATCGATTTTATTCATTTTTATAATGAATATTGAAAAGGAATTGATTTCAAAGTCTAATGTTTTGAAAATACTATCATTTACATATCGATGATATGGAATATTCAATTTTGATTAGAAATTGAATATGAAGTTGAAATCGTTTTGAAAAGGAATTGAAAACGATTTATAAAATACGTTTTAAATGAAAATTGAAGAAATATATATATATAATGGCCTGAATAGAATGCGCCGCGCTGCGGTAGTTCACGAATTTCGACCATTGACTTCGAACAAATATTACGGGAGATCCGTCCGTCAGATTCTCCTAAAACTGGAACCGTTGGGTTCGTATCGAAAAGGGCTTTCTAACGAATATTTGAGATTTGAAATCTAACGGTTGGATTTGGAATTATATCCAAATCAAATTTGGAAAAGGTCGCTGTAAGTGCAGTTCGATGGCCGTTTGTGGAAATCGACTGTACGAGCCTTGATAAAATTATTAAAAATATCAATAATTTGTGTAAAATCATAATAAATGATTTGGAAAGGATTGGGATGAAAAATTCCATTTTTGAAAAGATAAAAATATATTTTTGTCAAAATGAACAAGTTTTGAAATAGAATAATAAATCCAATATTTTTAAAATAAATAAATTGGGTATGAAATGGTTTTAAAAATAACCGGAATTTCCAATATATGAATTGGAATGGATTTGAATCAAAATTATGCTCGGAATATTTCGGTATTGGGTTTCGTGATTATACGAATATTGTGGAGGAATTTGGAAGATATATATATCGTTATTCCAATACGATATTTGTTGGTTTCAGAATTTGATATTGAATATAAACCGATATATTTTCTATTCAGAGCCTTGTATTTAATATCAAATTGGATTTTGGGTTTGTCGTGAATGGTATCTTTAATAATACTGTTCTTGAACCGAATGTAGTTAAGAAAATTAGAAACTAACTGGAGATTAGTTAAGTTGAACGGTTTCCTGGGTATTGATCTGATGTTGGTTTCGGCCTTCGGGGTTAATACTTAGGGAATTGTTCTCTTACTTATTTATGGTTAGAGGATAATGTGAATTGGGTTTATTGTGAACTGTGTTTTTTAACGACATTCGTTCTTTAACCCGATTTACAGTGAAATGTGATTTGGGATTTATAAATCTTTTTATTTAGATTTAACGGGAATTTTCCAAGGTAACGTTTTCCAATTTAATTTATTAAATTGGAATCGAATGGAGTTCGATTTGATAATAATCGAAGTGAACTTTTATGGAGGAAGAATGTTAATACATACGGAATTTAAGAGGTGTTGCCGCTATTCCATTTATATTATTAGTCGGATATGGAAATTGATATTGATTATATATTGATTTGTTTTTCCGTGAAGATTCCATAATTAATGGAATGTGATTTGGGTTATCGTGAATGGTATTTTTAATAATACTATTCTTAGACCTAATGGAGTTAAAAAATCAGAAACTAGATGGAGATTAGTTAAGTTGAATGATTTCCTAGGTATTAATCTGATGTTGGTTTCGGCCTTCGGGGTTAATACTTAGGGAATTGTTCACTTGCTAATTTACGGTTAAAGGCAGATGGAATGTGATTTTTGGGTTTATCATGAACCGTGTTTTAAATGACATTGGTTCTTTAACCCCGTTAAAGACAGGATATGATTTCCTAAGTTAAACAATCGTTAATATTGATTTTTGGGAAGATTAAAACCAAGTAGAGTTTAATTGAATCTTTAATTAGATTAAAATGATATCCAAAGGAAGATTAAAGAATAAATTTAAAGAATTTATCTTTGATAAAATTAATGGGAACCTTTCACAAAGTATCTGAATATTTGGATAAAGAAATATTCTGGATTGGAATGAGGCGTATGTTGTGTTTTTATAGCACTTGTTTATTATATACGCGAGTTATTCAGAAAGACCTGATTTATCCCATTCTGAATAATTGATTCGACGATATGTCGAGGATGAAGACGGTGGTTGAAGACCGGAGGTCTTCACATCGTTTGGATGATTACTAATGTCTTGATTGCGTTGTACACCCAAGGCGAGGTAATAAGTGGTGATCGTCCAAACGTACTTGGAGATCGACGGATATGCGAGGGCCTCTCCCCTGTATTGGACATATGGGAGGGAATAAGGTGCCTCCGGTTCTTTCAGACCCAGAGCGAACTTGTAAATGGATGTGTGTCTGACATCGGATTTCATTCGGTGTGATTGATAGACATCGGTTGCATAGCGTGAATTGCCATGTGGCATGCTGAAATGATCAGGGCTTCTGTTGAAAAGCAAGTCTTGTGGTTGATGACCAAAGCACGACTTTAATATAGCGTAGCTTTGTGTAGCATTAATTCGCTAGACTCACACTCCCGGTGTGGACCAAAACAGGAAAGGACTTCAGGGAGGACATGCGTTTCTTTCTAGTTAGGAGTGGTGTCAGCGTTTTGCATGCCCTGGCATTTTACTTATGTGGATGATGGATAGGAGGCGCTTTTGTTATATCGGTCGATCCGGGGCCGACGGAGTCATTTGGCTCATTTACGCCCCATAGTGCGGGGAAACGCAGTGTTCTGGCATTTTAATCCACATCGAGTGGACCGGCCCTGATGATCCAAGGCTTGTCTGCGCGCTTGCCTGAGGCTCGGGATAGAGAGTCTCGAAGCGGTAAGGACAATCCCTTGCCTTGGTTCACAGATGGAAATCCAACTTTCAATATGTGACATTTGCGGTTTTGATTGTAGAGTCTAGTATTGGCGACATGATATATGGTACCCATGCCTCTAGGATTGATACATTTATATTTGAAGTTGTTTTGTACACTATGCACTTATAATAGTATCAAATGATTTATTTTAACGTACCATGCATGTTCGGCCATTATAAGGGAAAACCCTATCCCTCGGCTTGCGTTGCATTGTGTGATAGGACCTGGGTCTTATAATAGCTTCATTTTTCCAAAAAGTATTGCGCTGTTTTGTTATATGCACTAGTATTCTTGGGAGGAAACACGTTCCGTGTTATACGGCGTGGTCCCTTGATATATCTGATTTAAAGTAAAGTTTTAAATAACTGTTTTAGTTCTCACACCAGTCACATGACTGACTTGGAGTTTATTGTTTAAACCTAAACTCTGGGTGCCCTTATTTTCCACACGAGCAACTAGTAGTTTTGGTTTTGCAGATTTATATTCACAGGATCCTGGTTTACAGCTGGAATGATATTCAGAAAGCTTTGTATCCGTATATTCTTTTCAGTTGTGTTTTGTATTATTTTCCATTGCATTGTAAATTGTAAATCTCTGATATTTAGTAAATGTGCAATATTTATTCATACTCTGTATATTATTGTATTCTGATGAAATTGTTGTAAAAAGCAATGAAATGTTCTTCCATTTGGGTTCTGATTTGTCGTGTTCTCAAAGCAATCCGGGCTTTCCTTCACGGGGAAGTTCAGGTCGTTTCATAGACACTATTATAATATCAGAAAAAATATTGGTGTTAAAAATGTTTTGGGTTATCGTAAGGTAAAAACCGTCCGTATTTATGTGTGGATTTGGTCTTATGATTATCCTTTTCTTTCAAAAAGATTTTTGAACTTTAAAATCAAGTTGGATGATCCCCCTTAATACTGTGCGAGTTTTCTCACTCTGGTTCACCAGACTGACCCGATCTTTTTTAAATGCTCGGGTTAGACCGGGTTATACAGGTTCAGATTATCGGATGCTGTGATATCCAGAGACTAGTTGGAGGTTTACAGACTTATAGTATCTAGTATTTATTCCGCTGTGTGATTGTATATGAGGACATGTTATTATCATTGTCAAGATGTGTGACGTACTCTGAAGAATGTTAGTATTTATTTAAAACTCTCAATAAAGATTTAATTCCATATTATATTGTGTTCCGCTATGATGTGAGACTCTGTGATTATGTGGTGTTTCTTCTTCTTCTTCTTCTATTCTAATATTTCTTTCTTATCTCACCCTCTACTTTCTTTCTATTAACTATCCAGTGTTTTCGGCGTTCGAAAGGTCGGCATGAGATATGGGATTGCATTTATGTCGATTTTCGAGGCAGAAAATCCTTGGATCGTTACAGCGGTATCAAAGCTATTGGTTTAGCAATAACCTTGGCTCTGTGGTATAACTCGATAGAAATTGGGTTAGTAATACCCTAGATCGAGATAGAGTATAAATATATGTGAGCGTATTTGTAAATTTCATATACAAATGTTTTGTACTGTGTTGTTGATCGTCTCAAGTGTTGAGAAGCATTGAACTGGCAATGGATACGATATTGTTTTGTAAAGAGGGTAAATGAAATAATTTTACCCAAATTATATTTTTGTATAGAAAAGAAATAATTTTATAAATTATTGAGATATTAGTGTGTTTAATAGATTTGAATGGCATTCAAATTGGATTGAAAATTTGAATTAAGATTCAACCTGGTTAAGTGAAAATTTAATTAAGAATTATATCGAAATTTGATTAAATAAATGTGGAATTTGAATAAATGATAATCAAATAGAAATCAATTGGATGTTAATCGATTGATGTTCAAATATGTGAAACCAAAATAAAATATTAATATTGAATATAAATTCAATTGATTTGGTTAATTTGGTAATGTATTGGTTGTTGATTGTGAATTGTTTGTTATTAGATGAGAGTTTGTTTGAATGGAATAATCGGCAATTTAATGGAGCTAAATGAATTATAAACTAAAGAATAAACTCCAGTATGATTTAACCTTGTATTTGATAATGAATTAATGCTAACTGTTTGATTTTGGAATTGGTGTAGTTATACCAGTTGATTAGTGAAATATACTTAAGAATCTCATATATTTATTACTCATATGTGAATTGAGTTAAGTACAAGTGCCTGATGGCTAGGCAGATTGATATTGGCTGAGTAAATCGCATATACATTGAGCCATTATGCTCAATAGCACTCGTAAAGGTACGCCTACGCGAAAATATAAAATTTTGGGTTTTGATTTTTGTTTTCCGACCGAGTGGATCGATGTATATATATTATTTGTTCCTGCGATATCGCAGATGTCACTCCATATAGGGGAGACTCTGCCGAATTTTTCCGGGAATTTAATGTGTTAGATTTTTTTTTTGATATTTTGGAAAAATATTTATTTATGGTATTGAATTGGTTTTTGATTTAAAATAAATTGGATTTGGATATTAATGGGATTTGCAGCATTTTTCTTACCTTAGCAATTTCGGGGACGAATTTATTTTAAGGGGAGAAGAGTGTAACGACCTGTATTTTTGGCAGTCAAATATTTAATTTAATTTATTATTTTTAATATTGTATTTGGAATATTAATGAAATTTAATATTGAATTCATTAATTAAACGAAGTTTGAACGTTATTTATATATAATATGAAACGATCTCAAAATGGCGCGGTAGTTCGTAATATGGAGTTCTGAACTTCAACTGAATATACAGGATCCAATATAAGTCTTATTTCTGTGAAACAAGAAATATTGGAATCCTATTGATGATAAGTTTCATATGGAAGAGAAAATCCAGATTTCGTGTTATAAATTGTTAGTTATGGCTAAATCAAATTTTCAAATAGTCGCTATGTATATTTAAATATAGGTCTTTAAAATAACCATTTTTGAAACCGTAAATTAGTTTCATTGAAACCGCAACGTTAAATTATTGCACGATATTAAACTGCGTGGCAAACTGATCTCGTATGTGACCACGGCAGCCGTAAATGCCCATTCATTTTCTATAGCGTGTAATTAATTTAATTTATTAGAGAGGTATTTTTGTATAACTTGAATAGACGATCGAATTAAGCCACGAAACCAGTCCCGTTGAGTTCGTATCGACGATTAGAGTCAGGATAGATATATAGTTTGTTATTTTTGGAGACCGGATAATTTGGTGTCCAAAATGGCATTGCGATGCGTATAAAAATAGCGTACCGGGAAACAGTCTCAGAATACGAGGAAACTGGTGTCATTGGATTCGTAATAATTAATTATTATAGAAATTTCAATTTTCATGCCAATCGGACTTACCATTTGATCGTGACAACGATAAACGCCCAAATCAATTATATTATTTTGATCAATTTAGACAGGGGTGACTTTAAACGAATAAACGACTGGCCAAATGAACTCCAATTTGGACGAAACAAGTTTCATTGGATTTGTAAGGAAGAGATCTAGTAAAATGTCAAAGGTTGAGATTTATTGGATTTTTTCTGTAATTTTAGGAATTTTAAGCATTTGATTTTTCATCAATAATTATAAAGGACTTTCCACAAACGATGTTGGAATTCGACGAAACATGTCCCATTGGATCCGGAATATTTTTTTATGCTAGGGTTAGTTGTTTTCGCCTTGTTTGGACATAATACATGCTAGTTTTAAAACGATACTTCATGGCAAAGTTATATTATAATTTTATATTAATAAACCTATCCATTCCCTTGGTTATAAATAACGCACAAGGTCAAAAACCTATTCTGCAAACTTCCCTGGTCAACGTGAATTTTGGCCGACATTTTCTAATCAACGAACAACGTCGTTCGTATCTTCCCTCCACCTAATCTTTCAATCCTCAAAATTAAATTGAATCCTCCTAACTACCAAACACTAGATCTAGTCAAGCTCTTCCATTCGACCGGTGGAGATCGCATATTTAGACATGAGATGCCCGGAAGTTGGTTATGAAGTCGTCGACTTTCGAGGGGTTTTCTGGAGCAAGGGTTGCGTCGAGTTCTGTGGGGTTTCGATCATTTATAGAGGAGTCTAAGGCGCTGGTCATGGGCACATCCGATGGCCTGGCGGCGCTCACGGGGGTTGATGGAGGAAGGCAGTTTCGGGGTTCAGGAAATATGCACAGGAAGAAGGAAGCATATAGTCAGTCCATTTTTCAATATAGCAGTGACGTGGAGGAAAGTTTTGGGGTGCGGTAGTGGGGATGTCGAGGTTTGAGAGAAGATGTCGTGAGGTTAAAATCGTAACAAAGAAGGAGAACGAGACAATGGAACCTAGGACATCATGTGAAGACTGTGCAAATTGCTAACAAGGGATTTCAAACTGAGAAAGGAATTCGGCTAATATCATGCTAAGTATTTTAGTTAGGTCACACTAATTATGATTAGGAATATTGATGGTTTATTAATAAAAACGTAAATTTGCTGCAGATGGTTAGGTTTATTGTAACACCCCACCTCCACCAGGGTGGCTCTTGCAAGCACTCTGACTTTGGAGGGGCGTTTGAATCAGGTAAACATGCATAATGATATATCAAGGAAGAACAAGAACATATGTATATATGTAAACAGAGTAAATAACATAGATAAAACAGCGGAAGATTTCAAAACATTTCAAAACAAGTCTGGTACAACATAGCTTTCCAAATAAACAAGTCTAGATAAAACAACATCAACTGAAAAACTGAAATAAATAAGTGCTATCCCCAATTAAGTGGTAACCATAGCTAGCTTCATGTCGAAACCGTACATGAGCTGAAATCCCACAAGCAAGCAATCCGAAATCCAAGCTAAGCTCCAGTATTCCCTCCCTGAGAACCTGGGGGGGGGGGGGGGGAACGGAAGAAAAGAGGCGAAAGAAAACAGGTCAGTCAAAAAGACTGAGTAAGCCCTACTACAATCAATGTAAACTGATAAAGTTAACTGGCATGAGCAGCAGGGATGAACATAAGGATAACAATATACTAGCATGATGATTAACTAACAAGGTAGATAAAGGTGTCATCGCATAATCAGGATTAAGGTTTTGCACCACAGGTGTACTAGCAAACTAACATGACTTGAATAAACAAGTATTGATCCCTTGGCCCAAGCTTTGGCCCAATAACATGAAATGACCCTAATACAAGGTCCAACCAAACGGTCTAGTCGATCGGCTCCCTAAGCCTAACTCGTCACGTGTTGGTGTCAATACGGCCCAATCATAATTGTAGTCGAACTGTGCCGGGTCCACCCTTCGGGTGTATCAAGCCCTAGGGTGTCAACCCCTGGACACCATGAACATGAGTGCACAGTCCCGATCTACTGGTACCCGTGCATGTTTTCTCCGGCTACGGACTATGTGCACGACCAGAGTCCGCCCGGAACTACACCGGCGTACCCTCTGCCGTCGCTTTTGGTCACTTACCTCCAGTCCAGTAATCGTGCCCCTACCCTAGCCTAGTCCCTAGGGTCATGATGATACTAACTTGGGATTACTGCTGGAGTGGGCCCCCATTGCTAGGATTTTTCTAGTGGGTTAAGTACGGTTTAACCCTCTTGCTAATCCTGGATTAACTTGGTTAAGTGTAACGATGAGTTCACGACTTAACCCCGATTAATCTACCAAGCCCAAATTGGTTAAGTATTAAGTGGACCATGACTTAACCCTAATCACGAGGCATTAATTAATTTAATGCGCCTTAACCTCTCACATTAGACCTTGTTGTGGTTACTAGTTAAGCCGGGCGGGTCCGGGTAGCTTTACACCACAACTTGGTCTAACCTCGGGTTCAAGGTACAACATGACCAACTTCTCACATTGGGTCCTATTGTTTGTAGCAACTAGTTAAGCCGGTCGGTTCCGGGTAGGTTTACGCTACAAACTCAACCCAACCTCGAGTTGGCCACACTTATCTTTTCTAAGTGTCATGTCCATCATGTTTCCAAAACATGTTACAAGTTTTCAAGCAATTGGGTAGACCTAACTTAATAGGTAAATTCCCAATGGGTAGACCTAACTTAATAGGTAAATTCCCAAGCTTATGTTTTATGTCTTTTAAGTTTACCCAACCCCAAACGCAATCCCATCGCTTACATATCGCAATAGCGCATAAAGGATAGAAAGAGGGAACTTGGCATAATCATGACATAAAGGCATTGAAGCCACAAGCTTAACATGGTGGCATATGAAATGTTCATATGTTCATACACTTGCATATTACATTTTTAGGCCTCAAAAGCATGCATAAAACCAAACTTAGCATATTGGTGATACATGGTGCTAAATGACATGTAGAGATGGCCATAAGTTCGCATTTAGCCTCACATGCAAGTTATCATAAGAGATATGATAACATACATGTTGCTAAAATGCAACCTTTGGCATAAAGCTTAAAGCTTTATGTTCGTAAACCCAAAATAAGCTTGCATAACATGATAGCATGAACAAAATGTTCAACCCAAACTTGCATAACATAACTTGGCATACTTGCATATAAACTTGCATATCACAACATGATAAACTTGCATATAAACTTGCATATCACAACATGATAAACTTGCATATAAACTTGCATATCACAACATGATAAACTTGCATATCATACA
Organism: Allium sativum; assembly: GCA_030737875.1. Classification (NCBI taxonomy): domain Eukaryota; kingdom Viridiplantae; phylum Streptophyta; class Magnoliopsida; order Asparagales; family Amaryllidaceae; genus Allium; species Allium sativum. The sequence goes on along the minus strand of CM060922.1, from coordinate 348,573,539 downwards.
TTTAACTTTAGAGTTTAAGTATGAAAGTAGAATAGGGCTTACATTGCTTAAGAAGTCACAAAAATATGACAAAGCCCTTATGAAATCAATTAAACCCAAAATGCAAGCAAAACCCTTGAGCCAAAATGATCAAAACTCTTTCTTTATGATGCAAATATATAAACTTGACTTGAATGCAAGCTAATGATGCTCATACAAGTTTGAAAACACTTGTATGCATGGAAAATCACTTAGGAATTTATTTAGGAATTTTATGAAGAGTGTGGAGGCCATGAGAGGATTGATTTTGCCATAGTTTAGTTGTATGAATGAATAATGATGATTTAGGGTAGGTTAGGGTCTTATTTATAGATTAGGCAAGTGTTTTAGGCCATAGGATTAAACCTAGATTCAATCCAAGCCATCAAAGCATGTCTTGGGGAAGAAGTCAAGTGTAGGAACTATCTAGGGCCTTTAGATTAAAGATGGACCATGAGAACCATTCAAATGCAAAATCTGCATTTGAGCGAATCGGCCCACGGGTTGACAGCCAAACACCCTGGATTAACCCCTAGTCGACCCAGCGAGCTCGGGTCGACCTCAAAAATCGGCCGGTTCGGTTATTCCCCTCTCCCAATTCGCTGTTTTGAACATTTTTGCATATTTATTTATTTAATTTTCAATTATATATATATATATATATATCAATATATATATATTTCTCTGCGCAACCCATTTCACTTAATTAAGTATACTTTAATTTGGGAATTTTTCGTGAAACTTCGCGAGGCCATATCTTGGTCATACGGACTCCGATTTTCGAAAACTCGGACTCTATTTTGCGTATTTTTCCGAGACGAACGCAATGGCATAGCCCGTTTCCATTGATTCAGATTTTACTGTTTAATTCTGCCTCCATTTATGTTATAACATGTTATTCAAAAATACGGGTTGTTACATTCTTCCCTCCTTAAAGGATTTCATCCCCGAAATCTCCAAGTTAGGAAGAACGTATCCTACCATCCATCATCCATCTACTCAAAACATCATCCACGGGCAATCATTGTCCTTAAAAGGTTCTAAATGCTGTATGATCATATGCAAAGGTGTGTGTATATGTACTTATCTAATGCAAAAATCAGGAGGTTACTGATTCAGTAAACCCCCTTAATGCAAAATATGTTAGTGAAATGAGTCCATATGTATGCAAATTCCTAACATAATTTATAATCTCTACATGAGTGCACATAACATTCATCCATATGCAACATCCACGTGATAGCATAACAAGTTTTCATCCATGAATAAGCATAAACACTCATGCATATGCGGTATGAAAGTGTGTGAGCCGATCTTAGTGCCTAACGTGTATTATGCATCCACGAGTATCCACTTGCAAACACTTGCAACCACTTGCAACCATAAAGCATAACATGTTTCAAACACATGTTTAATCCAAAGGGTTTCTACCTAAGGTTCTCATGACAAGATTAACACGATAAACTAGATAAACATGGATAGAAAAGAGAAAGATATGCTAACAAAGAAAAGAGATTGAGAGTGTACCCTAAAAAAGGAATGGATAAAGCCCACGCATCTTCTCCTCGGTTTCCCAAGTTGCGTCTTCTTCGGCTTCACCCCATTGAACCTTCACCAATTTGACCTCTCGATTCCTTAGCTTCTTGGTCTCCGTCCCCAAGATACGAATCGGAGCTCTCCTCAAGGTAGCCTCTTTCTCCACTTCTACATCTTTTAGAACACTTGGCTCAACAACCTCTGCTGATTCATGTAAACACTTCCGGAGATGCGAGACATGAAAAACATCGTGTACTCCAGCAAGCTTCTCGGGCAACTTCACTCTATAAGCCATCTGCCCGATCCTCTCTATAATAGGGAATGGTCCAACAAACCTCGGTGCCAACTTCCCAACAGCTCCAAATCAGACCACATTCCGCAAAGGAGAAACCTTCACGAAAACCATATCCCCAACATCAAACTCCAAATCCGTTCTTCGCTTATCAGCATAGGATTTCTGTCGGTCTTGGGCCGCTTTCATCCGTCTCCGAATAAACTCGATCTTCTCGGATGTATCTCTGATCATATCAGGCCCAAGTATAAGCTCATCTGTAGTCTCCCACCAACATGTACGCGACTTGCACGGCCTCCCATATAAAGCTTCAAATGGTGCCATCCCTATGCTTGCCTGATAACTGTTATTATATGCAAACTCAACAAGAGGAAGATGGTCTTCTCAAGTACCACCAAAATCCAGAATACAAAGCCTCAACAGATCCTCGAGTACCCTATTCACCCTTTCGGTTTGACCGTCCGTCTGTGGGTGATAAGCCGTACTTAGATTCAACCTTGTGCCCACAGCTTCTTGCAAGCTATTCCAGAATTGACTTGTAAAGATTGGGTCACGGTCACTGACTATACTAGAAGGGACTCCATGTAGTCTCACAATCTCACGAAGATATACAGACGCTAGCCAAGATGCGGTCCTCTTGCTCTTCACCGGAATGAAATGAGCACTCTTCGTAAGTCTATCCACAATAACCCAAATGCTCGTATTCCCTTTCCTTGACCTTGGTAGCCCATCGATAAAATCCATGGAAATACTCTCCCACTTCCATAGTGGAACGTCTAGAGGATGCAATAGCCCACCGGGCTTCTTCGACTCGGCCTTAACTTGCTGGCAAATGATACATCTAGAGACAAATTCTGCCACATCCTTCTTCATCCCACGCCAAAAGAAAATGCGCTTCATATCTTTATACATCTTATCTCCGCCCGGATGTATAGTCAACTTAGAGCGATGCGCTTCCTCAAGAACTCTTCTTACTAGATCTTCTACCATTGGAACACATAACCTTCCGTCTCTCCTCAGCCAACCCTTGTCATCAATAGAATATCGAGCGAGATGACTAGACGTCTCTCCTCGAATTAGCTTATCCATAATCTCAACTATCTGAGGGTCTTCTCTCTGCGAAGCCCCAACTTGATCAAGAAGGGTAGGTCTGAGTTCCAGAGATGCTAAAGAACCGGTCATCGACTCAATCGCCAAAGAGAAATCAAAGGTTGCCACATACTCTAAATTCTTCATCTCAACGAATAGAGGACTTAGGGTCAACCTTCTTCTACTCAATGCATCTGCTACCACATTCCCCTTGCCAGGGGTATAAGCTATCTCAAAATCGTAGGACGCCAAGAATTCCATCCATCTTTGTTGCCTCAGATTTAGATCCTTCTGAGAAAAGAGATACTTCAATGACTTGTGATCGGTATAAAGCTCAAATCTTTCTCCCAGAAGATAATGGCGCCAAGCCTTGAGTGCATATACTATTGCTGCCAACTCTAAGTCATGAGTGGGATAATTCTTCTCATGCACTTTGAGTTGTCTACCGCCAAAGCATATCACTCTTCCTTCTTGCATAAGAACAGCTCCTAACCCCGTGCCACATGCATCGGTGTATACGGTAAATAACTTCCCTCCATCGGGCAAAGCTAGAACAGGTGCTGATGTGAGGGCTCTCTTGAGCTTCTGAAAAGCAAGCTCGCATTCTATGCTCCAAGCAAAAACTAAATTCTTCTTCTTCAATTTAGTGAGAGGAGCGGATATCTTTGCGAAGTCCTTGATGAACTTCCGGTAGAAACCCGCAAGACCTAGAAAACTTCTCACTTCGGTTGCATTCCTTGGAGTCTTCCAATCCTGAACTGCCACTACCTTAGCGGGATCCACCGCTAAGCCTTGCTTAGATACTATATGCCCAAGGAATCTAACTTCCCTTCTCCAAAAGTGACACTTGGAGAACTTGGCCTTCAACTGATGCGCTCTAAGCGTATCCATCACCTCCATGAGATGCCTTGCGTGCTCTTCCTCATCCTTAGAGAAAATCAGAATATCATCTACGAAGACCACGACAAACTTGTTCAAGAACTCCCTGAACACCCTACTCATCAAGTCCACGAAATATGCGGGTGCATTAGTCAAGCCGAACGGCATGACAAGCCATTCGAAGAATCCATCTGGAGTTCTGAACGCAGTCTTGTCTATACTATCTTCAGCTACCCTGAGCTGATGGAACCCCGTAGCAAGATCAAGCTGAGAGAAAACAGAAGCACCGACAAGCTGGTCAAAGAGATCATCAATCCTCGGTAACGGGTGTCTGTTCTTCTTAGTCAGCTTATTCAACTCTCGATAGTCAACGCAAAGTCGGAGAGAACCATCCGCCTTGGTAGCAAATACCACAGGCGCTCCCCATTCAGATATACTTCGTCTAATGAAGTTCTTCTCAAGCAACTCTTTCACTTGCTTACTTAGCTCCCGCCTTTCACGCGGAGCCATGTGCCGAACGGGCAAAGAAACAGGCTTTGCATTATCCACCAGATAAATGCGGAAATCAATCTCTCGCTTAGGGGGCAACCCCCTAACTTCATCGAAAACATCCGGATACTCTCGAACCACTCTCACAGACTGAAGAGTTTCCATTGACGAGTCGAGTGATTCCAGATAGCACAACATGACGGGACCTCTCGGATCACAAGAAATCTCTAGGGTGTTTCCGAGGCGAGTCACGAGCCTCACAACCCTATGCTCACAATCAAGAATGGCTCCATATCTGGACAGCCAATCCATGCCCAATATCAATCCGTATCCCCTAAAACCAAGAACATAAGCACTGCACAAGAACTCTACACTCAGTATAGAGATCCTCAAATCCCCACATATCATAGACAAATGGGCGGAACCCCTAATAGGATTTGAGACACAGACGGGATCATCTACCAAGCTAGTACTAAGGTGCAAACTATCAACAAGATCAGATGAGATAAAGCTATGCGATGCACCAGAATCAAACAAGGTACGAACTGGAAAATCAGAAATATATACAAGGCTCTCAACAGAAATACTACCTCGATCGGGAACTGGAGCGACATTGAGAGCATGAACTTGCCCTCCTGAAGGTCCAGCACGCTGAGTCTGACCCTGGCCTTGCCCTTGCTTCCTCGGGCAATCCTTACTGAAATGTCCAGTCTCACCGCAGAAAAAGCATTCACCATTCTTCCTTTTCCTCTTCTTACAATCCTTAATAAGATGCCCAACTGAACCGCAATAATGGCACTTCCCCTTGTTGTTCTTGCCCTTGTTGTTGTTCCCCTTGTTGCCTTGACTCTTGTTCTTGTTTTGATTGCCTTGACTGCTCTGACCACTTGGATTACCCTGATTTCCTTTTCCCTGGGAATCGGTCTTCTTGGCTTGAGTATCATTCATCTTGGTTTCTTTCTTGACATCTCCCTGAAGTAACGCCATATCAACCAAACTCTCAAACGTGGCCCCATGGGGAATATGTGACATAGCCAATCCCTGCAACGGCTCATTCAATCCTCTAGCAAAATGAAGAGCCTTCTTTTGAGGAGTATTCACCATATCCAAGCCAAAACGAGCTAACTGATTGAACTTGTTCACATATTCTTTGACAGACATATCTCCTTGTTTCAAAGTTATGAACCTCTCCATTTGCAGATTCTCCTCAGCAGAAGATAGAAACTTAAGCATAATCCTTGCCCTGAAATCGGCCCAAGTCTCAACAGGCCTAGTACCATTGGTGACTTCCCACCAATAAGCGGCTTCATCCTTCATAAGCCAAACCGCTAACAAGAGCTTCCTCTGATCGTCTAACCCAAAGATAGCAAACAAATCCTCGGTCTCTTTCAACCAATTTCTGGCCTCTACAAAAGTCTCAGTGCCTTGAAAGTTCTTGCCACCCATTGCTTTGAAATCTTTGCAAGTCTTTGCGAAGTCCACTTGAGGATGCTGAGGGGGAGGAGGAAGAGGAACCTCAGCGACAGGAGGAGGAGGAACATTAGCGACAGGAGGAGGAATATTAACTACTGGAGGAGGAGGAGGAGGGACATCTGCGGGGCCGGCTTCGGTCGCCCTCGCCTCCAAAAGTCTCCTATACCAAACAGGTACGTGCACTCCCTCCGGAATAGCAAAGTTATCGGCCATGCTGAAAACGAAGAAATAGACAGATTCAGAATGGCGAAAAACGAAGGAATTTTGCTAATGGCTTTTTGGGGAATAGCCTTTAAAATAAACTAGACTTTTCTTTGGAAAATACTTTATACTTGGTTTTGAAAATAGTTTTCCAAAAGTTTTAAAAACCTTTTTGTTCCTTCTCGTAAACCATATGCTCTGATACCAAATGTAACACCCCACCTCCACCAGGGTGGCTCTTGCAAGCACTCTGACTTTGGAGGGGCGTTTGAATCAGGTAAACATGCATAATGATATATCAAGGCAGAACAAGAACATATGTATATATGTAAACAGAGTAAATAACATAGATAAAACAGCGGAAGATTTCAAAACATTTCAAAACAAGTCTGGTACAACATAGCTTTCCAAATAAACAAGTCTAGATAAAACAACATCAACTGAAAAACTGAAATAAATAAGTGCTATCCCCAATTAAGTGGTAACCATAGCTAGCTTCATGTCGAAACCGTACATGAGCTGAAATCCCACAAGCAAGCAATCCGAAATCCAAGCTAAGCTCCAGTATTCCCTCCCTGAGAACCTGGGGGGGGGGGGAACGGAAGAAAAGAGGCGAAAGAAAACAGGTCAGTCAAAAAGACTGAGTAAGCCCTACTACAATCAATGTAAACTGATAAAGTTAACTGGCATGAGCAGCAGGGATGAACATAAGGATAACAATATACTAGCATGATGATTAACTAACAAGGTAGATAAAGGTGTCATCGCATAATCAGAATTAAGGTTTTGCACCACAGGTGTACTAGCAAACTAACATGACTTGAATAAACAAGTATTGATCCCTTGGCCCAAGCTTTGGCCCAATAACATGAAATGACCCTAATACAAGGTCCAACCAAACGGTCTAGTCGATCGGCTCCCTAAGGCTAACTCGTCACGTGTTGGTGTCAATACGGCCCAATCATAATTGTAGTCGAACTGTGCCGGGTCCACCCTTCGGGTGTATCAAGCCCTAGGGTGTCAACCCCTGGACACCATGAACATGAGTGCACAGTCCCGATCTACTGGTACCCGTGCATGTTTTCTTCGGCTACGGACTATGTGCACGACCAGAGTCCGCCCGGAACTACACCGGCGTACCCTCTGCCGTCGCTTTTGGTCACTTACCTCCAGTCCAGTAATCGTGCCCCCACCCTAGCCTAGTCCCTAGGGTCATGATGATACTAACTTGGGATTACTGCTGGAGCGGGCCCCCGTTGCTAGGATTTTTCTAGTGGGTTAAGTACGGTTTAACCCTCTTGCTAATCCTGGATTAACTTGGTTAAGTGTAACGATGAGTTCACGACTTAACACCGATTAATCTACCAAGCCCAAATTGGTTAAGTATTAAGTGGACCATGACTTAACCCTAATCACGAGGCATTAATTAATTTAATGCGCCTTAACCTCTCACATTAGACCTTGTTGTGGTTACTAGTTAAGCCGGGCGGGTCCGGGTAGCTTTACACCACAACTTGGTCTAACCTCGGGTTCTAGGTACAACGTGACCAACTTCTCACATTGGGTCCTATTGTTTGTAGCAACTAGTTAAGCCGGTCGGTTCCGGGTAGGTTTACGCTACAAACTCAACCCAACCTCGAGTTGGCCACACTTATCTTTTCTAAGTGTCATGTCCATCATGTTTCCAAAACATGTTACAAGTTTTCAAGCAATTGGGTAGACCTAACTTAATAGGTAAATTCCCAATGGGTAGACCTAACTTAATAGGTAAATTCCCAAGCTTATGTTTTATATCTTTTAAGTTTACCCAACCCCAAACGCAATCCCATCGCTTACATATCGCAATAGCGCATAAAGGATAGAAAGAGGGAACTTGGCATAATCATGACATAAAGGTATTGAAGCCACAAGCTTAACATGGTGGCATATGAAATGTTCATATGTTCATACACTTGCATATTACATTTTTAGGCCTCAAAAGCATGCATAAAACCAAACTTAGCATATTGGTGATACATGGTGCTAAATGACATGTAGAGATGGCCATAAGTTCGCATTTAGCCTCACATGCAAGTTATCATAAGAGATATGATAACTTACATGTTGCTAAAATGCAACCTTTGGCATAAAGCTTAAAGCTTTATGTTCATAAACCCAAAATAAGCTTGCATAACATGATAGCATGAACAAAATGTTCAACCCAAACTTGCATAACATAACTTGGCATACTTGCATATAAACTTGCATATCACAACATGATAAACTTGCATATAAACTTGCATATCACAACATGATAAACTTGCATATAAACTTGCATATCATACATTTAACTTTAGAGTTTAAGTATGAAAGTAGAATAGGGCTTACAATGCTTAAGAAGTCACAAAAATATGACAAAGCCCTTATGAAATCAATTAAACCCAAAATGCAAGCAAAACCCTTGAGCCAAAATGATCAAGACTCTTTCTTTATGATGCAAATATATAAACTTGACTTGAATGCAAGCTAATGATGCTCATACAAGTTTGAAAACACTTGTATGCATGGAAAATCACTTAGGAATTTATTTAGGAATTTTATGAAGAGAGTGGAGGCCATGAGAGGATTGATTTTGCCATAGTTTAGTTGTATGAATGAATAATGATGATTTAGGGTAGGTTAGGGTCTTATTTATAGATTAGGCAAGTGTTTTAGGCCATAGGATTAAACCTAGATTCAATCCAAGCCATCAAAGCATGTCTTGGGGAAGAAGTCAAGTGTAGGAACCATCTAGGGCCTTTAGATTAAAGATGGACCATGAGAACCATTCAAATGCAAAATCTGCATTTGAGCGAATCGGCCCACGGGTTGACAGCCAAACACCCTGGATTAACCCCTAGTCGACCCAGCGAGCTCGGGTCGACCTCAAAAATCGGCCGGTTCGGTTATTCCCCTCTCCCAATTCGCTGTTTTGAACATTTTTGCATATTTATTTATTTAATTTTCAATTATATATATATATATCAATATATATATATTTCTCTGCGCAACCCATTTCACTTAATTAAGTATACTTTAATTTGGGAATTTTTCGTGAAACTTCGCGAGGCCATATCTTGGTCATACGGACTCCGATTTTCGAAAACTCGGACTCTATTTCGCGTATTTTTCTGAGATGAACGCAATGGCATAGCCCGTTTCCCTTGATTCAGATTTTACTGTTTAATTCTGCCTCCATTTATGTTATAACATGTTATTCAAAAATACGGGTTGTTACATTTATCTGGGACCAGAATTAAAAAGAGGGTCGACCCTTTCCTTTTCTCAGATCAAAACGTAAGTGTGTTCATCCCATGATAATACAGTTAAGTATAGAAGGGTATTAGTTTTATTTTAGGAAAATTAGTTTATAATAATTAAAACGCTAATTGGTGCAGGTTATTAAGGCAGTAGGTATTGACGGGTATCATTGTGAAGAAAGGCAGAAGTAGACAGTCAACCTAGAATTTTTAAACATGTAATTAGAAGATTTTAAAGTGATTAATTTGAAATTAATCGGTGGTTACTAATAAGTTATTTAACTGAATTGTATTGATCAGTGCAGATGGGAACCAAGGCAGTGAAGAAGAAAAAGTCGTCCTTTTTTATCTAGACTGAAGAATTAAAAGTAATGAGATAATAAACATGTATAATCAATTGATTAAAGATATAATTATTTTTATAAACTTAAAATAAACCGTAAAGTTGTAAATATTTATATCTCATGCATTTGATATCATAATTGGACGATTCAGAAGACGTTGTACTCATCTCAACGAGCACTGCATTATAGAATCTAACAGGACAGAATTGGAATCAACCAGGATAAACAACATACCCGCTCAAGGTGAGTTAAACTCACTCAATTCTTCCCATTAAATTTTATATAAATTGGGTTTTTATTTTGTATGTTATGTTTGCTAATGGTTGACTGTTTACTAGTATTATAATTATTTGTTGATTTAACTGATGAAATTGAACCATTGTTTAGTTTCAGTGAAATACCAAATCGTTATTTTAACGATTGGATCCAATAGGTCACGTTTTATAAAATAAACGTGTTTCATGGTTTGAATTGTTTGAACTGACTGAATTATTTTGTTTACTGGTTGATGTTAAATAGTTGTTATTTATTGTTATAGACATTACCAGTTAAATGGAAGTGATTGACCTGATTGGGATAACCGATTTTAATACAGGGACGAACAGGTTGGATGGATCCAGTGGGATTCCTCAAAAATATTATTTATTTTCGTATTATCATAGATGGACTAATCTGATGGGAGGATTGATTTGACTGTTGAATGAAAATTCAACATCTGTTAAGTTTAAACCAATGGGCGGTATTGGTTGAGTATTTGGCAGCATATGGCCTATAAAATAAACCGTTTTATAAATGTTGATTTACCATCAAGCAAATCGATAGGGATGAAGTTATTTTTTTTTATAACTGGATATAGATTTTGAAATATTTTATTTTGAATAAAAGGGTTTGTTTATATGGAAATAAATATTTATTATTTATGATTTAAATTTATAATTAATTATTAATTTATTTTATAAGGAAATTCTGATGTTAATCAAATTGATATACAAGTGAATAGAAATTAACCTGACGATTAAAATTGGATAATTGTTTTGTTTAGAAATAATTAAATGGAATTTAAATTAATTATATTGATAATTAATTAAAAGGGAAAACGAATAGGAATCGGTTAACGAGATAACCGTGTTTTGAGTTGACTAAATAGGCCGTTTTTTATTGGGATTGATTTTTGAATTAGTGTGTTTTGAATAAAATAGTTTCAAGGATATTGTTTTAATTCTAATAAGATTTTAAAAAGGGAATTTACTATTTATTTTTGTTAATAAAGGAATTAATTACTGAAGCAATTAATGATCGAAGTAAATTATTATTTTAATTAATAATAATTTAGAAAATTACTTTTAATGGAAATTTATTTAAAGAGTAATCAAAATTGAGTGTAATCTAATTGGATGGTGAAAGAAGTTTATGAACATGGTTTATTTTTAAACCTGAGTTTTTTTAATGAAGTTATAAAAGGAAATTTAAGCGATAGCTTAAAATAAATGTGACTTAAATATTCGAATTAAGTAAAAAGGGATTTGAGAACAGAAAGGGTTAGATCAAACAAGATTTATTTAAACAAGGGTTATAAAAGCAATGAGGTGTTATATCGTTAATTATAAATTAACGTTACTGAATAATGGGATTAAGTAAGAAGGGGAATTAAAATAAGATTTCCAAAGCAGGAATGGTTGAATGGATTTGGAAAGGGATTGGTAAAAGTGAATTTGGGTAAAGAAGTGGATTATATGATTTGATAAACAAATCCGAATTATGGAATGAAATTGTTTAAAAAGGTAAAGGTTAAAAAGTGGTGTTTTATAAGGAATTACTAAATTAGTAAACTAAGGAGTAATGTTATATTCGAGAAGGAGATTTCCAAAGAGATAAGAAGGTTGCATGAAACCGTATTTTGGATAAAATAGTAAATTGGGAATTTGTATTGGTATTAGAATGAAGTATAGGTTTTTGGATTATAACTGGTATCCATCTTATGATATGAACGTTGTCGATCAAGGACTGAGAGGTAATTAAAATACCCTAACTTGAACGACATCAGGATTATCTAAGGATGATATTAGTTGTTATGGTAAAAGGGATTAGTGATAATTGATTATTTCCATTAAAGGAATAATAATGCAATGTATGGTGGAAAATTGGAGTATATATATTTAGATTTCCAAATTAATGGAAATAAAAAGGATTTAAGTATATATATAGTGAAATTCCCAAAGTAACGGATATAAGAAAATTAGAGAATATATATATTTACATAAATAACGATATTCCAAAAGTAAAAGGAAATAAAAACGGTAAGTTTTTGGAATGAGTTTATTCTAGGAATAGAGATTGGATATTGTTTTTAAATAATAATGGTTTAGTGAAATTTATCAAAACTAGGTTGGGAAAATATATATATATATATATATATATATATATAATTAATTAATTCTAATGTTTTTGAAATAGTTTTGAAAAATAAAATCTTATGTTAAATAAGAAGCGAAGAGTTAAATTCCTAATATCAAAATATTTAAGAGTCTTAAATTTACATTTGATTTAATTTAAATGGCCAATTGATCCTAAATACTGAACTAGTGAACTCATTGGATGTTCATGATTGAATCACTGATTATTTTGATAGTTAAATCACCGACTATCAAATCTGTCTAATACGATTGTTGGTACGGAAATTCAGGGATCGAATTAATATTCGAAAACCATTCCAACCAACAAATATGTGAAGATATCAGAAGATGATCGAGATTGAGCACTGAAGACCGTGGATTTTCATAGACGGAAGAACCACTAATATTCTATGCCTGACATGTAGAGACAAGTTGTGATTCTGTCGTGATTTGAATCTACGGATTGCAAGGACTACATGCTACTGATCCATGGGGTGATTATTTTATTGGATGCAGTAGGAGAGTGCCTTCGGTTCATCCTGTTCCTGGATGACTTGTATGGACGGATGTCTGATAGAGTATTTCCAAAGGGATCACATACGTTGATTTCTTCAAACGTATCATAGTTAGTGGCGGAGAATGGCCGTTCTCTTAGCTTCCAACTAGAGTATTTTTGTGGACGTCAATTAGTGATATCTGACGGATCTGATGATGTGGCATTCAAAGTGAATGGTAACCAGATGTTCCAAAAGATAAATTCTGACCTCAAGCCTCATCAACTGGGAAATGACTAAAATGGGGCAGGCAGCATGGCTATGTGGGTCGCTCCCATTAGGGTGTATAATCACCTATCTGGAGAAATTCCTTTTGCTTCTTTAATCTATTTCGATGTTGTCCCTTCCGGGAAACAGTGGTTTGAGCCCAACCGTTGGTGATATACATTCGATACACTCAAGCAAAATGAGTGGTCAATCATGCGTGGGCCGGGTTGCAAGATATTCTTGTTGAACGTAGGGTATTCCCCTCTAGAGATATACTATCGGCAAGTGGTTCCATACCTTGTCATAGTCGGAATCCAATCTCCAATAAGCGCCCACGGTTTTGATTGTACACTATATATGTGGAGCGTGAGATGCAAGCGTTCCGCTAGATTGATATCTACTTGTATTTTGACACTATTATAATATCAGAAAAGATATTGATTTCAAAAATGTTTTGGGTTATTATAAGGTAAAAACCATCCGTATTTATGTGTGGATTTGGTCTTACGATTATCCTTTTCTTTCAAAAAGATTTTTGAACTTTAAAATCAAGTTGGATGATCCCCCTTAATACCATGCGAGTTTTTCTCACTCTGGTTCACCAGACTAACCCGGTGGTTTGTAAATGCTCAGGTTAGACCAGGTTGTACAGGTTTAGATTATCGGATGCTGCGATGTCCAGAGACGAGCTGGAGATGTTCAGACGTATTATATCTAGTATTTATTCCGCTGTGTGATAGTATATGAGGACAGGTTATTATCACTGTCAATATGTGTGATGTACTCCGATGATTGTAAGTATTTATTTAAAGCTCTCAATAAAGATTTAATTCTGTATTAAATTGTGTTCTGCTGCGATATGAGACTCTATGATTCTGTGGTGTTTTTTCTTCTTCTTCTATTCTAATATTTCTTTCTTTCTTATCTCACTCTCTAATTTCTTTCTATTAACTATCCAGTGTTTTCGGCGGTTAGAAGGTCAGCATGAGATACGGGATTGTATTTATGTCAATTTTCAAGACCGAAAATCCTTCGGTCGTTACAAGTCCGAACCCGTATAAAATTCCTGGTATCACTTTATTTACTACATTTTCTTATTTGTGATATTAAAAATAATGATTCGGATACGATCTAAACTTGGAAAAAAAGCCTGATTTTTTTTCCGATGGAAATGCCCCCGAACCCGTGCCGTAGCGAAGTGGCCAATAATGATTATCAAGTCTTGATAGTCAAGATTCGATGGTTAGTGCGAAAATTCCAACAACAAAATGGCGACGAGTGGGATTATTTGAAGAGGCATGACCTATTCACAGACTTTATTCAATGCATGAAGTTTTCAAGCAGATTCAGCCTGTCGATAATAACAACGATGCGGGAAGGACCAATGCTTGTCAACCCCTATCAGAATTGGTGGTGAAGCCCGACTTCCCTTCTCACGATAAAGAAATTACTAATCACTAATTATAAGTAATTCACAATTAATTATTACTTCTTAATTTCTAGCCATTAATTATTACTTATTACTTCTTAATTATAATTTAATATTTATTATTGCAAGTTAATTCTTATTTACTTATTATCAATTATCAATCATTAAATATTTAATAGTAATAATTAACAGCTAATTACTATTCATTAATAATTATTTGTTAAAAACAAACATATTTTTACAGTTTACGAAAACACTTAATTGTAATAGACATCTATTACAACAGGCTAGAAAGAACAGTTGTAATAAGCATCTATTGCAACTAGCAAAATAAAAAAATTGTTGAAAACTAATATATTACAACTTTCTGAACAAAAAAAAGTTATAAAAAAACCTTTATTGCAACTATCATTTTGTGACACTTGTAAAGTTACAGTTACACTATGGTATTTTGTTGTAGTGAATATCAATTTCAAACTCCTTCGTGATTTTGTTTGGTCCGATTTACACTTTATTTATTCGATTCATTTTGTTGCTTTAAGATGCAAAACTAGGTGTAACGACCTACCTTTTTGACCACTCCAAGTCAATAACACGACAAAAAAGGGGTCATTTTCCAACTTAGATTTCCCTATGCCATACATATGTCGCGTAGGCGCGGCGTAGGGAAAATGTAAAAATATGTGAATGGTGTAGGCACTGGGTAGAGAATTTTCTACCCATTCCCTACGCCTCTTACATAGGTTGGAATTTATTTAATCGGTTCTGAAATTACGGTAAATATTCCCAACCCATTTAAAACAATATTTTGGCCCCGTCAATTTTTATTCCATCATTTCAATAAAACCCCTTTCCGTTCCATCGGTTATCATATCAAAAGAAAAAAAAAACCCTAAATTAGCATCAATCGCGCCGGCCAAGCTGCTGCCATCACTTCAAAGCGTCGCCGAGCCGCCGAGACTTGGAGCTGTCGTCCCCTCGAGCCTCCATCCCTTCGAGCCGCCATCCCTGGCCGCCACGGTGTCTCTCTGCCTCTGTCGCGCCGCCTATCTTGTCAAGCATCAAAATAGGTACTCTTTCAATTAATCTGCGCCTTGTCTTAATTTCAGTACTGTTACTTTGCAAGTGATTTTAGTTGGATATGTATATATGATTATGAAGCCTGCTACTCCATTTATTAGAATATTTTTTGGTTTATGCTTTTGCTTGGTAACTTCTTGGTCGTCGTTGTTGATTCTGAATGAAATATATCTCAAAATATTCAGTAATATGAACCAATAGTTAAAATTCCCAAAGAAACCAATCACTCAAAACCAAACAAACCATAATCAAGATGCGCATTAGCATGTTAGTATGATGTCAATGAGAAATTCCTCTCATGCAAAAATATATAACTAAATAGTACCTTAGATTATTTTCCATCAGTTAAATAAATAATTTCTCTTAAAACTTGTTAAAATTTTCAAACTACAAAAATTTGAATACCATCAAACTTCACATCAAAGTTAAATATGAATTCAATAGATAGTTCGTAAGATAATGCGTCAAAAACACTAGCTTTACTACCCAGCAAAGTTACAATCAGTACATGTGGTTGACAATGGAATAAATCTCATATGAATTTGCACGGATCTTATGATATGGATAAACTTTTATATGTTTCTATGTTTCCTTCTTCATAATCTCAATGATCTCAAAACCCTTAAATTAAGTATCATTATGTCCCATTTTATATTTTTAAGTCATAAATTACTTTTCTAATATTTTTAGTTTTTGAGGATTACAAAGATTCTGACTACCTCCCCTTTCTGTTTTGAGGTCAATAAAATCTAATTTGGGAAAAGTTTAGTCATAACCAGTTCACATTTGTCATGATTGTCCGCAAGTCTTAAAATTACAACTTGGTATGTTAGCTAAATTTTATTTTGATAGGACTTGTATTGTAATTGATTTTATCATTTAATAATATAAGTGTCATGAATGTTTATTTCGCTTGCACAACCATCATTTTTAACGTTGCTTGAAGGAGAAACCAATTTGATTTGATGAATAACTAGAATTTTCTAATGATTTTACTTTTTGAGGCATTCAAGGGTTATGTCTTCCACCTCAATTTACATTTAGTTTGTTTTCTAATTTCCATCTCAGTTTGCTTTAAATTGTTTCCATTCTTAATATTTACATGAATCATAATCATCTTACAACCTTAGTACTTGTCTTGTTTTCATTTTTCATTATTGATTATGTTACTGGAATGAAGATTGAACTAGACGAAGTAAGATTTGTTCTAATGAGTTTGACTATTAAGGCATTCAAAGATTCTTACAGCCGCTATTTCTATTATGACGAAGTTTACTTTCTTTTCAGTTTGTTGTTGCCCTAATTTTGTTATCTTGCTTTTTAATCATTTTACAATAGCATTTTATTCTAACTAAATAACACTAAACAACTGAATATACATTAGTTGCAGCTTTATTTCAAAAGAACCTATGTTTTGGCCTACATTTTAAGAGTGTTTATTGTTTTGATTGATCATAGCCAGCAGCATTGCTCTTTTTTCTTTTTTTCTTATTTGAAAGAGGAACAACATTATTCTTATATGTGTGTCTCGTTTTCATTTTCCCAATCAATTCTCGTTTGTGGCTGGAATGAAGATTCATTTTGATGGGAAAAGAACTTTTTCTAATGATTATTACTTTTTGAGGCACCCAAAACCTTCTACCAGCAACCTTTCTTTTTCAATGTAGTTTACATTATCATTAAATTTTTTGTTATGCTATTTTCCTAATTTATCAGAATATTCATGTAAATTATGATCATCTAACTACCTTAGCATTCTACCTTAACATTCTGAATAGCAGCACTAAAAAAACAAGTGTTCATTACACACTAAAAAAACAAGCTGAGACTGGGCCTTAAGCTCAGTTTCGTTGAGCCTTAAGGCTCAGCTGAAACTGATCTTAAGGCTCAGCGGAAACTGAGCCATCTCAGCTCAGTTTCACTGAGCCTTAAGGCTCAGCTGAAACTGGGCCTTAAGCTCAGTTTCGCTGAGCCTTAAGGATCAACGAAACTGAGCCGTTTTATTGTACTATTTGGATTATGGAACTAAGCCGTAAGGCTCCGCGAAATTTGTGTTTTTCAAACTGGGTTGTATTTTTCCATTCCGTATGTAACGGTAAATTTGTGTATACAGGCTTTTGTTATTTGGGCCATGCTGCTGGTCTGCTTGCTGCATGTAGATTTTCTAACAATCACTGTCAAGCTAGCTCTCTCAATACCTAGTTATTGATTTATTCCCATCTGAAACGTACATAATAGTCCAAAATATGAATTTACCTTGTACTAGCAAATTTTATGCTTCAAACGGCCCTGTATTTCCACATTTTAAGCAAACTGGTGCGTACCATGTTGGAAAGAATGGTAATAAGTGGGTAAATGGAAATTAAATACACTGATATGATTACTGATGCTAAATCTAAACCCCCTTTGTCATATGTGTTGATTCTAATATTTGATAGGGAAAGTCTATGTAACACCCCACCTCCGCTAGGGTCACTCACAAAGGGAATGCACTAGTTTTGGTGGAGTATTATCCAGGTAAACATGCACAGAGATATCACAAGGAAGAACATAAATAAAGCAGCGGTAGAAATTAAAAACCAACTTCTTATTATTTTCAAGAAAAGAGTCAAAAGCTCATATATCCAAGATACAAATTATTCCATTACATCAAGTTCCAAATAAAGAAGCATAAACTTAAAACAAAAGTAAATTATTCCCCATAAATAGCAGAAGCAGCCATAGCATAGCCTAAGACCAAACTGTACATGAGCTGTCAGAAAGCAAGCTAAATCCAAGCTAAGAGCTAGTGTTTCCTCCCTGAGAACCTTGGGGGGTGGGGACGAAAGAAAACGAGGCGAAAGAAGAAGGGTCAGTCATAAAGACTGGTAAGCCCTAGTGACTTTCAATATGAAAACTAGTAAAGGTAACATGATATGTGAAAACTGGAATTAAACATAAGGATGATAACATAACTGATAGGATAATTAGGATAACAAGATAAGTCAAGTCTAGCATCGCATATTCAAGGTTCGCTGCACCAATTGTACTCGTATTCTAACCCATGTCAAGCATTAACCATGAAATGATCCCTTGGCCCAGTATCATGAAGTGACACATTACGGGGTCCTACGGTACGATCTACTAGTCGATCGACTCCCTACAAGTTCTAACTCGTCATGTGTCTGTGTCATACGGCCCTATCCAGAAATGTAGTTACCTATGCTAGGTCCACCTTAGGGTGTATCAAGTCCTATGGTGTCAACCACCGACACGAATCAAGCATGCACAGTGTAAATCTACGGGTGCCCAGCGCCTGCTTTTTCAACTCCGGACTACGTGCACGACCATAGTCCGCCTGAACCTACAATGGCGCACCTACTCAGCCGTCGTTCTGGTCACTTACAATCAGCCCAGTAATCGTGCCCCACCCTGCCTAGTCCCAGGGTATCGTGATACATCCAAGTGAGTTACTGCTGAAAAGGACCGCGTAACTAGGGTTTCTAATGGGTTAAGTGTTGTCATTCAAATTCGTGACTTAACCCTATCCTAATCATGTATCAAGTTGGTTAAGTCTGTTCAAGCAGTTCATGACTTAACCCTATCAAATCATCGTGTCAAGTTGGTTAAGTATATTCAAATGGTTCATGACTTAACCCTATCATGTGGCATTAATTCATTAGTGCACGCCAACCTCTCACATTAGACTAACTGTTGTGGTTACTGGATTTGCCGGGCGGTTCCGGGCAGATTTACACCACAACATAGTCTAACCTCGGGTTTTACGTGCGATATGACCAACTACCCACATTGGATCCTATTGTTTGCAGCCATTGGATTTGTCGGGTGGTTCCGGGCAGATTTACACTGCAAACTCAACCCAACCTCGAGTTGGCCATTTTCAAGTTTATCTAATTGTCATGCCCACGTTCAAGTTTTCATGTCTAGATTCATGTCCAGTTTTCAGGTCATATTCCATGTCAAATCGTGTCAAGTTCATGTCCATATTCAGGTTCAAGTCATAACAATGTTTATGTTCAAGTTTAAAGCTAATTCATGTTTTACCTAGTCTACCCAAATCGTATTCCCATCGCACGTAAGCTCGAATCGATACAAATAAATCTAATTAGGGAATAACATAAAAAGGGACGGGTATAAGGTGGCAAAAGTGATTACTAGCATAGAACGTTATAACTTGAGATAAATGATATAACATTACTGGCATATGGAATATTGGCCTCAAACATAAAGATTTCAAATCTAACAAAATAAGGTACTAGTCAAGATAACAGTTGTCATAAGGTGATAGTATAGTCATGGTAACGATTGACATAAGGTGATAACATAATCATGGTAACGATTGACATAAGGTGATAGTCATAAACTTGTGACTAATAGCAGATTCAACATGATAATATGAGGGGTTTTATTTTTGATTTACAACATGAATAGGCCCCAAATCAATGTCATAGTAATATCCAAGAGTCAAGATCCAAGATGAACAAGAATGGATGTAAAACAGTCATCATACATAGGTCCAATTTCAATTTACATCATATTCATATTACATTTACAGTTTAAATCTAAAAATAACTGGGGCTTACTGATCGTGGTTCGAGAATTAGAAAAAGAGAGTCGATGTTGAATCTTTATATGCTTAGTCCAGTCCTAACAGAAATCCCCAAATCAGCAACGTATCTTCGACATAGAAGAAGTAGTCTCTCTATCTTTTCAACCAGGATTAGAGCAGCATAAGGTCAGAAAGAATTTTGTGTAGAGAGACTAGTGTGAGGGGCTGTATTTATAGGGTCAGGTCAACGAATGTGGACAGAAACGAGGCCAGAAACATCAAAGTGAATCCAGCTTCAAAAATGGGCTCGGGCACCAGGTCGACCCCCAGTTCGACACTATGGTCGACCTGGTCCTGGGTAGGTCGACTACATAGTTGACCCCCAGATCGACCTGGTCCTGGGCGGGAAATTTCCCGCCCAGTCCAATCTGAGGTTTGAATTTTGAATTTTGAATTCGAATTGAACTGTTTTGAACTTGAAAACTTCTGAAAACTTCGAAAGGCCATAACTTGGTCATACAGGCTCCGATTTTCGAAAACTTGGACTCATTTCCAAGCAGAATTTCGAGACGAACGCAATGGCGTAACCCGTTTCCCTTGATTCTTATTTTAAAAATTAATTCTGCCTTGATTTATAGTTATTACACGTTATAAAAACACGGGTTGTTACATTCTCCCCCCTTAAAGGATTTCGTCCCCGAAATCTCTAAGTTAGGGAGGATGTGTCCTACCATCCATCATCCATCTACTCAAAGCATCATCCACAGGCAACCATTGTCCTTAAAAGATTTCTAGTGCTGTATGAACATATGCAAAAAGTGTGTGTATATGTACTTATCTAAAGCAAAAGATCAGGCGGTTACTGATTCAGTAAACCTCCTTAATGCAAAATATGTTAGTGTCATGAATCCAACATGTATGAAAATTCCTAACATAGTTTATAATCTCTACATGAGTGCACAAACATTCATCCATATGCAACATCCAAGTGATAGCATAACAAGTTCCATCCATGTACAAGTATAAGCACTCATGCATATGCAACATGAAAATGTCACTGAGCCGATCTAGTGCCTAATGTGTGTCATGCATCCACTAGCATCCACTTGCAACCACTTGCAACCATTTGCAAACATCAACCATAACATGTTTCAATCACATGTTTACATCCATATGGTTCTACCTAAGGTTCTCAAGATAAGATCGAGAAGATAACAAGAAAACGTAGATAGTAGAAGCATGATACGAAAAGGTTTTCAAGTTTATAGGAAAAAGAGATCGAGAACGTACCCTCAAAAAGAAATGGGTAAAGTCCACGTATCTTTTCTTCGGTTTTCCAAGTTGCGTCTTCTTGGGCTTCACTCCACTGCACTTTAACCAGCTTGACTTCTCGATTCCTTAGCTTCTTAATCTCCGTTCCTAGGATACGAATCGGAACTCGCCTCAATGTTGCTTCCTTTTCCACTTCTACTGAAATGACCCGAAAGTTCCCATCCTTTGAATCGACCATAAACTGCACAGGTCTGACCCAAAAGTTAGAAATTCTCGAATGCATTTACTCTGGGAATACAACACATCAGAACAAAACAGCAGACTTTTATAAACAGTACAAGATGTTTACATCAGAGTACATAATATCAGAGTACATCGAATTATATTACAGCGGAAAATTAGATTTTACAATAATTTTAAAACATTGCAGCTGAACAAAACTGATACAGCGGAAGTCTTTTCTATATTCTGGACACAGCTTTATGCTTCAATCCAGTATCCTGCTCAAGAGATAAACCTGTAGACAAACTACTCGACTGCCCGTGTGGAAAAGAGGGCACCCGAGTTTGCAAAGGTGGAAACAAACAACGGGTCAGTCGTGGGACTGGTGTGAGAATTCTTAACTAATTTAACTAATAATAATAAGGCAAATCCAAGGACCACGCCGCTAACGCGGAACGGGTTTACTCCAATGGATTGATGTGCATAACAGTAAAGTAAATCGTCAAATAACGCAACGCTTTTGGAAAAATGAAATCACCATAAGACTCAGGTCCCATCACACAATGCAACGCACACCAGAGGATAGAGTTTTACCTTATGGTGATTAAAAGATGATAAATACGTAAAAACGATATTATTATTAGTGTGTATATGTTTTAATAAAACATTTCAAAGTAAATGTATCAATCCTAGGAAGCATAGGTACCCATATATTATGCCTCCATACTAGTAATACAATCAAGTCCGTAAGGGTCGTATTGGAAATTTGGATTTCCATCATGAGTCAAGGCTAGAGCGGAGCTCCTTACCGATTCGAGACACTCTAGCTAATGTCTCAGGATCCCCCGCAGTGAACCCTTGGAAACAGCAGGGCCGGTCCTCACATACAGCTTTGAGGATTGGCAATTCCTAAGCACACGTTTCCCGGTCCTATAGGACCTATCTGAGGCGCCTCATTCCATCATCCACATAAGTAAATATCAGCCAGTTTTAAGCACTGACACTACTTCTAGCTAGAAAGAAACGTGCTGCTCTCCCTGCGTTCCCTTCGCCCATTTTAGACTCTACCGGTTTGTGAGGCTCGCGAAGTCACGTTATAACCACAAGGCCTGCTTTTCAACAAAGCCTTGATCATCTTCATCTTAGCGTGCCACATTGTCAATCCATACCATACCATTGATCGTCCATCAATATATAAACGGGTGTTAAGTAAAGAATAAATTCTCCACCACCAATCATTTATATATAGACAGAAAATCAATAACATGATATTAACGGAGTACAACGTCAGACACACAATCCATTTATAACTTATGCTCTGGGTCTGAGCGAAAGTCAAATCCGTACAAATCAACACTACGTCCGGACGGCAAGCACTGTAGCCCCTTCAAGGTAGCTACTCCAATCATGGGCATCAGCAGTCGTCGTCCATTCGATGTGAAGACCGTCGGTCTTCTATCGTCGCCTTCAAATCTTGAATTTTAAACGTCGTTTAAATTATTTGGAATGAGATAAACTCGGACTTTCCAAATAATCCTCGTATATATATATATATATGTTGGAAATCATTTCATATCGTTTGATTTTAATCTTTATATATAATTATATATAAATCCTACATCCATTTCCTTTTTCTAAATTATGCAACCAACAAATCTTCTTATCTACATCCAATGAATCATTACACACAACAAATGTTTCTTTTATTTTTATAATTTTCATACATAACCTATACACAAAATGTATATTTGGCGTATCATTCCAATCACAACAAAAATAAATATCATTTGTTTCCTGACTTCCATTCTACTTACATGAATATATTTTGTGTTTCAACTTCCGTACAACAAAACGACTAACTTTGTGTAAATCATTCCATGCAACCAAATTGATAATTTTGTGTTAATCTTCATTACAAACAGAATATATTCTTGTGTGTTAACCTATCTGCATAAAAAAAATGTAAATCTCTAACTTTATCTTTCTTTTTTTATAAAAATCCAATTCCTTAAAATGTAAACTTTCTTACTTTTATTTATTTACATTAAGGTGTGAATTTTCTTACTTTTACTAATTACACTAAGAAAATGTAACTTTACTAATTCTTTATTACACCTTGGATTCTTCATATGGTTTCACACTTATATAAGAATGTGAAACTTATTTCAACCTCTCATTACATTGGAGAATATAATCTTTTATTCCAATGTATTATTTCGTTTCAAATTGAAATCTTTTTCTTCCTCTAAATAAAAATGTAAATCTTCTTCTTAAATTACATTAAAACAAAAGGGTAACTTTCCTCTTTTAATTTATATTTAGCAACAATGTAATCTTTTATCTTGGATTTACATTAAACAAAAATGTAAATTTTGTTCTCTTCTTCTCTTTGAACAAAAATATGAATTTTTGTTCTTTTCTTTTCTTTAAACAAAAATGTGAATTTTTGTTCTTTTCTAAATGACATTTACAATACTTCGCTTTATATGCAAAAGGTATGATTTTAACTATGCACTTTATTTCATATGCCATATATGACCTTACAAATATATATATTTCATTTCATATACTATGCATGCAACATTAACAAATAAATATACTTTATTTCATATGCAATGAAATGCAACATTAACAAATAAATATTTCATTCATGTGCAGTATATGACATTAACAAATAAAGGTATTTGCTTTTTCATATGCAATGTATGCCATTAACAAATAAATGTATTTTCTTTTCATATGCAAATCTTCATCCTTAATCACATTAAAAATAATGTAATTTTCATACGGTGTAACTCATGTCTTAATTTACATATAAAAATGTACTTTTGATTACAAAGTAAATTCTCACCTTTATTTACATATAAAAAAAAGTGTACTTTTAATTTACGATGTAAATTCTTACTTAATTACATATAAAAATGTAATCTTTATTTCGCTATGTAAATCCTACTTTAGTTATTACATAGAAAAATGGAAATTTTATTTCAATCCTAAATTTATGTCTTAACTTACATTCTAAAAATTTGACTTTATTTTACATACAATCTCTACTTTATATTTACATATAAAATAATGTAAATTTTCCTACGGTGTGAATTCCTACTTTATTTTCATATAACATAATGTAAGTTATCATACGGTGGAAATTCCTATTTTATTTACATATAAAATAATGCAAGTTTTATTTCATGTCAAATTCCTTCCTTGTTATTACATTATAAAAATGTAAATCTTAATTTCATGAGACCATTACTTATATTTACATTATAAATCCTATTTTTTATTTACAAAGAAAATCCTATCTTTATATTCAAAGTAAATCCTACTTAATAATTCAATGAAGAATCTATTTAATAATGATTCATTGAAAAATTCATTCTCTAATAATTCATTGCAAAAATTCATTCTTTAATAATTCATTGCAAAAATTCATTCTTTTCATTGACAATGAAAATCATATCTTTTATTATTTACAATGAAACATATCTTTATAATTTTTAATATAAATATTTCATCTTTCATTTACAATGTAAAATTTATTCTTAAATTACAATGTAAAATTTAATCTTAATTTACAATGTAATAATTCATCATTTAATATTTACATGAATAATTTCATCTTTTAATATTTTCATGAAAACATACATCTTTAATATTTCAATTAAAAATTCAATATATAAAAGTTGGTCTTTCTGTTTACAATGTAAAGATTAAGCCTTTACCATTTACCACATCGTATTTCGTGTCACATCCAAACAACAACAACATTCAAATAAACCAACACGTCTAAATCTAACAATTCACATCGAGGTAATATACTGGGTTATGTTTATATTGGCATAAGACAAATCAACGAGGCATGATTCAATAAGATTAACAAATAATTAATTCTAATTAACCAATAAATTCAGATCTAATATTTAGATTTGCGGATCTAACATCATACGGTATAAACAATTCAGACCCATATTTAAAATATCACGACATAGCAGATCTATCAATAAATATTTTTAATAATAATAATTAAATAAATTAAATTAAATTAAAAATAATTTCTCACATTGATTTTTGGCCGAAAATCAACTGTCTTCGTTTCAACTGCGGTCTGCGCCATCGCGAAGCTCTCGGAAAGACGAGTCCAACGCAACAAACGGTTCGTAAAACGGACCTCGTATGAGAGAGTTATGTATTTTTAAAGTTTGGATAAATTAAAATATTAAATAATAAAATAATATTAAAATAAGAAGGATCGGACCTTCTTCTTCCCTCCTACTTGCCACGGCCGAACCCATCTTCCTCTTCCTTGGCCAAAAACGCACCTCTTTCCGTTCATCTTAGCACCGATCAGCTTGCACCACATCGAAGCCCATGCCATCACCTACTAGCACCACCAACCCCTTGCCGCTCGGCCTCCCCATCGTTCACCAAAACCCACCCAATACCGCCACGATTTCAGCCAAAATTCGCAAAATCCGTGAATCAAAACCCGATCTTGACCGTATGGATTTGTAGCTCTCTGAATTCTCTTCGATTTGGTATATCATACGTCGATTTTCGTTGAACGGATTGAGAGATATTGATGTTTGAAGTTGGACGAATTCTGGCCATTGACAGCAAGCGGCGGCTGGCCTGTAGAATTAGGGTTTCGGATTTTCCGGAATCAAATAATATTTTAATATTTTAATCTCGAAAAATGTGCTAAAAAGGTGGATTTTCGGACTTTCTCCTATTTGGGCCTGCTTACTGTCGTTCTTAAGGTTTTGACACCTTCTGAACGCGATGGGCTATGTCCCGGGCTCCAATTCCGAAATCTACAGCGTTTTTTTATTTTTAATTTAAAAATACAATATTAATAAATAATTTAATTTCTACCGTACATTTAAATATGCCGGGGCCACATACGGACTCCGAAAATTCTAAAAAAAATATTTTTGGCTTCCTTATGACGATACGGTTCCAACGAGACGAATTTTGTTGAATTCTGAGACTTTTTGAAAAATGGCTATTTTCAAGTCGTTTAAAATTTACTGAAATTGACAAAACTGAAATCTTTTTGCCACGGCCACAAATTAATTCGAAAAATTCTAAAAATTGAAATCTAGCTATAATTTGACATTCCGGTTCCAACAAAAGTGGTTTCGTCGAATACAGAGGTCGTTTGAAAAATGACTATTTTTAAGGCCAATATATTTAATATTAAAAATACATTTTTAAACAAATAAATCCCGAAACTCAAAATATATAAGTGTTTACTGTTTTTCAATGCAGAAACGTCATTCTGAACTCAATGGAAGTGGTTTCGAGTCCAAGTTCCTTTATATGCAAAAAGTGGCATTTTGACCTTTATAAATTTCATAGCGACCTTTCTAGATTTTAATTTTGACATAACTTTTGATTCCCGTTATGAAATTTCGATTTTTCAGATTCGTTAGAAAGATATTTTTAAGGAGATTCTAATATTTTTGGTTTCACTAAAATCCGTTTAATTTTGCATTCGGTACGGTCAGTCAAAGTTCAAGTTTGACTTTTCAAACTACAGCGCTATTTCTAACTTTTTTTATAATTAAAATTAAATTATTCATTCTGACTTCGATTTAAATCAATCCTTAATCATTATTATTTTAAATAAACTATTTTAAATATCAAAAACCTCATTAAAATTACTAAATTTAAAATTTTAAATTTAGCCCTAAAATTCAGGGTTGTTACAGTCTCCCCCACTTAAAATCTTTTCGTCCTCGAAAAGGAACGAAGCTAAAAGTGTTTAATTATCCTACTCCATTTTTCCACTCTTATTGGTTTAAATAATTTTATAGTTGATTAACTTTCAAATATATAATCTTTTATCCATTCAAAATCATATATTCTAAAATAGATTATAATTACAAATACGTATATTATAGTCTTGTTACTCTCAACTCATTCTAGGGCATTACTAACCCCATCTCTAATGAGTTTTCTCATTCTAGGATACTGCTGATCCTATATCTAATGAGTATTCTTATTGGATATTACTAATCCAATCTCTGATGAGTCTTTTGTTCAGTTCTAACGAGTTGTACCTCAAAGATTTGAGCTAACCAAAGCTCTGATACCAACTGAAATGACCCGAAAGTTTCCATCCTTTGAATCGACCATAAACCGCACAGGTCTGACCAAAAAATTAGAAATTCTCGAATGCATTTACTCTGGGAATACAACACATCAGAACAAAACAGCAGACTTTTATAAACAGTACAAGATGTTTACATCAGAGTATAGAATATCAGAGTACATCGAATTATATTACAGCGGAAAATTAGATTTTACAATAATTTTAAAACATTGCAGCTGAACAAAACTAATACAGCGGAAGTCTTTTCTATATTCTGGACACAGCTTTATGCTTCAATCCAGTATCCTGCTCAAGAGATAAACCTGTAGACAAACTACTCGACTTCTCGTGTGGAAAAGAGGGCACCCGAGTTTGCAAAGGTGGAAACAAACAACGGGTCAGTCGTGGGACTGGTGTGAGAATTCTTAACTAATTTAACTAATAATAATAAGGCAAATCCAAGGACCATGCCGCTAACGCGGAACGGGTTTACTCCAATGGATTGCTGTGCATAACAGTAAAGTAAATCGTCAAATAACACAATGCTTTTGGAAAAATGAAATCACCATAAGACTCAGGTCCCATCACACAATGCAACGCACACCAGAGGATAGAGTTTTACCTTATGGTGATTAAAAGATGATAAATACGTAAAAACGATATTATTATTAGTGTGTATATGTTTTAATAAAACATTTCAAAGTAAATGTATCAATCCTAGGAAGCATAGGTACCCATATATTATGCCTCCATACTAGTAATACAAACAAGTCCGTAAGGGTCGTATTGGAAATTTGGATTTCCATCATGAGTCAAGGCTAGAGCGGAGCTCCTAACCGATTCGAGACACTCTAGCTAATGTCTCAGGATCCCCCGCAGTGAACCCTTGGAAACAGCAGGGCCGGTCCTCACATACAGCTTTGAGGATTGGCAATTCCTAAGCACACGTTTCCCGGTCCTATAGGACCTATCCGAGGCGCCTCATTCCATCATCCACATAAGTAAATATCAGCCAGTTTTAAGCACTGACACTACTTCTAGCTAGAAAGAAACGTGCTGCTCTCCCTGCGTTCCCTTCGCCCGTTTTAGACTCTACCGGTTTGTGAGGCTCGCGAAGTCACGTTATAACCACAAGGCCTGCTTTTCAACAAAGCCTTGATCATCTTCATCTTAGCGTGCCACATTGTCAATCCATACCGTACCATTGATCGTCCATCAATATATAAACGGGTGTTAAGTAAATAATAAATTCTCCACCACCAATCATTTATATATAGACAGAAAATCAATAACATGATATTAACGGAGTACAACGTCAGACACACAATCCATTTATAACTTATGCTCTGGGTCTGAGCGAAAGTCAAATCCGTACAAATCAACACTACGTCCGGACGGCAACCACTGTAGCCCCTTCAAGGTAGCTACTCCAATCACGGGCATCAGCAGTCGTCGTCCATTCGATGTGAAGACCATCGGTCTTCTATCGTCGCCTTCAAATCTTGAATTTTAAACGTCGTTTAAATTATTTGGAATGAGATAAACTCGGACTTTCCAAATAATCCTCATATATATATATATATGTTGGAAATCATTTCATATCGTTTGATTTTAATCTTTATATATAATTATATATAAATCCTACATCCATTTCCTTTTTCTAAATTATGCAACCAACAAATCTTCTTATCTACATCCAATGAATCATTACACACAACAAATGTTTCTTTTATTTTTATAATTTTCATACATAACCTATACACAAAATGTATATTTGGCGTATCATTCCAATCACAACAAAAATAAATATCATTTGTTTCCTGACTTCCATTCTACTTACATGAATATATTTTGTGTTTCAACTTCAGTACAACAAAACGACTAACTTTGTGTATGTAATGACCCGCATTTTTAGAGATATATAATTAATTTATTTAATTATATAATTGGTGGTTTAGAGAAGTTAATGATCGTTTAATTAAATAATGTTGAATATTTAATAAATAATTATAATATAATAATATATTATAATGTCGAAATAGTCGGAAATAGTGAAATTCACAATATCGTGTGAATTGAATAGCATACGAGATTTGGTGGAGTTTCGATTCGGAATATAATAACGATTATATTGAATCGACGACAGTTGAACGTATAGTTTATAATATATTTATAAACGAGCTCGAAATGGCGCTGCAGTTCGCTATTTGGCGATTTGAACTTCAACTGAGTATACAGGATTCGTTTTAAGTCGGATTTCTATGAAACAAGAAACGCGTGGAGCTGGTGGAGTATATCTTTCTAGTGGAAGAGAAAAATCGGGATTTCGTCGTATAGATTTTGATGTACGTCCAAATCAAATTTCAGAAAAGTCGCTGTAGAATTCCTTTATAATTTGCGACGCTTTATTTACGTTATAAATGGATTTTTCGATATGAATTGAATATCGATAAATCTGGAATCTGAAATATCAAACTGTAAATTCTGATATGATATTCTGGAGCTGTACGATATCATATGTGAATATATACGATAATATAAATTTATTTATATTTAATTTTCTTTATTTAAATATATTTATATATTTAAATGGATTATTCAAGGGTCTAAAAATAGCCAGTTTTGCAAACGAAGTCAGAATTCGACGAAACCAGTTTTGTTGGATCCGCAATGTCAAATTATTGCTAGATGTCAAGTTTCGTGATTTTTAGAGTCAGTGTGTGGCCGTACGGATTTTTAGAGTGAGAAACAGTCAGTATTTTGACAGTTAAAAATACGCTATGTGAGCAAACGGAGTCAGAATTCGACGAAACCAGTTTCGTTGGGTTCGTAATGACGAACTGAAGGTGCATGTCCATTTTGGTGATTTTTGGGTATCGTGTGTGATCGTGGAGATTTTTAATGTTAATTACAATTAGCGTAGCAATATAAAATAATATAAAAATATTTTAAATTGCCTATATAATCCCCTTACAAGTGCCTAAACCTAATTTGAGTTTTCCACGGTCAAATGTTTTATTCCGCCGTAAGTTTTTGTTCAGAAGAAAATCATTCCCACCTTCATAATTCTTTTAAAATCATACAATATTCTATAAATCAAAACATCTATGTATATGGATTCACAAAGGGTCGCTCTTCGTTCTGGTATCAATTAAGTAGGGTTCGAAAGTGGTTCATGTCCCCGGGTTCTATACAGCGAAGCTTTGGATAACTAGGTCTTGGATTTCTTTGGAAATAGATATTGTAATTCGAATCCTAGCTGTTGTTTTTGGGTTCGTAGTTCGTTTTAGCATCATCCTTGAGAGTTTGGGGGGATTCGGCAACCTAATGTAAATCGCGACATCTGTTTTCAGTCGAACTGGAGTTTGTCGTGATCCAGGAAGTAAGTGCGAGAGTGACGAAGTGGTGATGGAGGAGTAGTGTTTGCGAAGAGAAGCACCTTGGTGTTTTCTGTTTGTGGATTTGTGGAAGAATCATGGTGGAAGGGAGGATCAAAGATCGGTAAAGGGAGGAACAAATACTGGAGCGTGGAACTTGAAATTGGGGAAGAAAGCTTTTGTGCGGGTTGGGCCTGGTAGGAGAAGAATGGGCCGGGTGAGAGGGTAAGGCCCAACGGGAAATTTAAATAATGTTTTGTTTTATTTAAATATAGTGTAAACCTATAAATGTAATATCTTCTGCATATGAAATCAGAATCACAAACCGTAAGTTGCGTTGGGACCGTATGGACGAGAGCTTCACAATGAAGCTGACTGGGAGTGGATTCGAGCTCATTACAATTTATGGCGAAATAAACCGTTTGATTCAAATCAAATAACAGTTTATCGTTCTTTAACGATGAACTGCAAATGTGAGTAAAACTCACCAACTCTGAACAGTTATATTTTTATAATGTATTCTTAGAACTGTTAATCATCTGTTGATTGCTGTATGTTGGTTGATTGATTGAACTGCTAGTCAGTTAGTGGAAATTATATATATATATATATATATAAATATATATATGTATATAAACTGATAAATATTTATATATTGATTCTGCTATCAGAATATATACTATCGAACTGAAAGTGATGTTGATTATACTGTGTAACATCTGTGATGCAGGGAACAGGTTGGAGGGACCCAACTGGGTTCCTCAATAATTATAATACTGTTTTGATTCATATATTCTGTTATATGATGTGATATATACTCTGTTGTCGATTATATGTGGTTGGACGTTATTGATCACCGTGATTCGATATGATTGAATAACATAACATACGGGATGTTGATAAAGGAGATTTTTCAAAGTGATATTGAAAAATAGAATATTTATAAAGTGGAATATTTATAAATAAGGAATATTTATAAATTGGGATATTTATAAATAGGAGATATTTGAAAAGGAAATAAATTCAAAACATTTCTTTTTGAATGGAAAGGCCTGTGTGGCGAGTTTGGGGATTTTCCCGATGCTCCCGTTACAAAGGAGGTTATGGCGAATTTTCCCGGGAATTTAAGGAGTTAGAATATTTCAAGAATAAATTTGAAAAGGGAATATTTGTAAACCATTTACAAATAGAATTGGAAAGGAAACATTTTAAAAAGGGAAATCATTTTTAAAGGGTAGAACCGTTATTTAAAAATAAATCTTTTCCAATGAATAAAACGTTGTTAAAAAGGAAATCTTTATAAAGTGAATAAAGTAAATCGAATATGGTATTCGAAGTTAGTTAATCGAATATAGACATTCGAAAGTTAGTAATCGAATATGGTATTCGAAGTTAGTTAATCGAATATGGTATTCGAAGTTAGTTAATCGAATATGGTATTCGAAAGTTAGTAATCGAATATGGTATTCGAAGTTAGTTAATCGAATATGGTATTCGAAGTTAGTTAATCGAATATAGACATTCGAAAGTTAGTAATCGAATATGGTATTCGAAGTTAGTTAATCGAATATGGTATTCGAAGTTAGTTAATCGAATATAGACATTCGAAAGTTAGTAATCGAATATGGTATTCGAAAGTTAGTAATCGAATATGGTATTCGAAGTTAGTTAATCGAATATGGTATTCGAAGTTAGTTAATCGAATATAGACATTCGAAAGGAGAAATCGAATATGGTATTCGAAGTTAGTTAATCGGATATGGTATTCGAAAGTTAGTTAATCGAATATGTTATTCGAAAGGGGTTAGTCAAGTCGAGTTAGTCAAATAGAGTTAACCAGTTGGAGTTAATTAGTTAGAGTTAATCGATTAGAGTTAAAACGAACTAGAGTTAATCAAATATAGTTATTTGAGACAGAGTTAGTCAAACATAGTATTCAGGGTAAGTTGCCATCTTGTACGACTGCTAGCGTAATTCGCAGGGCTGTAAATAGCCTACGGTGGTCGGATGTTTCCTGAGGGAGTCAGGCGTAACCATTGTGATCGCTGCGATCTAGAGTCAAGCGAATGGAGTTTAATCGAATATTAGTTATTCGATAGGAGTTTATCGAGTTGATCGAGTTGAGAAATAAGTTAAGTTAAATAAGTTGAGTTGATCGGGTGGTTCGACCAAGTTAGTCGAGCCTAGTTAATCGAATCGAATTGGTCGAACCAAGTAAGTCGAGTTAGTTGAGTCAAGTTAAGTTAGTCGAGTTAGTTTCATCGAAAGGAATTATCGATGTTAGTTTCATCAAAAGGAATTAATCGATGTTAGTTTCATCGAAAGGAGTTATCGATGTTAGTTTCATCGAAAGGAGTTATCGATGTTAGTTTCATCGAAAGGAGTTATCGATGTTAGTTTCATCGAAAGGAGTTATCGATGTTAGTTTCATCGAAAGGAGTTATCGATGTTAGTTTCATCGAAGGGAGTTATCGATTATAGTTTAATCGAAGTGAGATTTTCAAATATGAGATATTTGAAAAGGAAGAGTTATCGAATATTAGTTATTCGAAGAGAGATTATCGAATATCGTTTATTCGAAAGAAGTTAATCGAATATAGCTTATTCGAAGAAGAATTAATCAAATAGAGATTTCTCGAAGAGAGTAAATCGGCAAATTCGATTATATCGAATTCGGGAAAGTACATATACTTTCCAGTGTTTAAATAGAGATTTATTTATTTGTAAATAAATAAATGTTAGGTTAATTATGCACTAATAAGAATAGAAGTTATAATTAAAGTTAGATAATTCAAAAGTAAGGATTATAACGTTATCGTTATAACCAATGTTTTAAATATAGAAGTGTACTAGAAAAATTGGATCCGAGAAAGGCGTAAAGAAGTTGTTAAAGATTAAAAGATAAACTTTGACCATTTTGAAGTTATAACGTTGTTCAGTTAAGGTCTGAGAGGTAATTATACCCCAACTTGAGTGACTTCCTTCTTAACTAAGAAATGGTAAGGTTTGATCGTAAAGGAGTTTTGGAAATGTTTTCCAAACAAGAATCAGAAATGTTTTCTAAATACAGAAAACAAGGAATGGAAATGTTTCCAGTGTTGATAACATATATTTTCTAAATATAGAAAATAGAAAATGTTGAATATAGGGAAACAGGAGATAAGTAAATAAATGAACTAAAGAGATGAATGTTAAATGATATTTGTTCGATATAATTTCCATCTGGAAATAATATCTTGTTTGCACACTTGTTTTTCTTTGATAGTTAACTCACCGACTATCGAAGTTTTGACCATTTTAACGTTGTTAATATGGAGAGACCGGTTGGATTATTATCCATAGAACCACTCTGTATTGGCATAAGCGTCGCGAATCATATATGCCAAAGATAATTGAAGACGGAGTAAAATGCAAGGGCTATCCTGTTTACAGAATAGTGCCTTCGGTTTGTCCAGTCCCAGGACAACTAGTATGGACGAAGGTCTGACAGAGTATATCAAATGGATCGCGTAAGTTGATCTGTTCAAACGTATTCACGTTTGGTGGCGGAGGAATTCGTTTCTCTTAGCTGTATACCCGTGTTATTTTTGGATAAGTCAATTTGTGATTTGGCGGGTATGACGATGTGACATTTCTAAGTAAATGAAGATGGATGTCTGACATAGTATTTCCAGACGATCACGTACATTGATTTCTTCAACTATACCAAGAGTGGAAGCGGAGAAGGAAACTTCTTTTAGCTAACACGTAATGTATGGTTGTAGACATTAATTAGTGATTCTGATGGATCTGACAATGTGGCATTCGAAGTGAATCTGATGTGATGATAAAGCGTAGCTTCTAGCCTCATCAACCGGTAAATGACAGAAATCGGGCAGGCAGCATGGCTAAGTCGGTCGCACCGAAGTAGGGTGTATAATCACCTATCTAGAGAATATTCATTTGTTTCTTAAATCTATCAATGCTGTCCCATATATATACGGGAACGGTTGCTGATCCCAACCGTTGGTGATGTACATTCGATACACTCAAGCGAAATGAGTGGTCGGTCATGTGTGGCTGAGTTGCAAGATGTTCTTGTTGAACTCCAGTGTATCGTTCCTAGAGTACACTGATCGGAAGGTGGTTCCATACCTTGTCATAGTTGGAAATCCAATCATCCAATACGTGCTTGCGACTTTGATTATATCCTATATATGTAGTAACGTGAGATGCAAGCGTTTCTGCTAGATTGATATTTATTTGTACTTAGACAATATTATAATATCAGAATGATATTGCTTTGAAAAGTTATTTGGATTCTCATAAGGGAAAAACCCGTTCCGTATTCACGGCGTGGTCTTATGAGATATCATATACCTGTTTAAATGATTTGAGTTTATTCACACCAGTCCCATGACTGACCCAGAGTTTATTTTGTTGTTTTCCCTAAACTCTTGGGTGCCTAAATTTGTACGGGCAGTCAAGTAGTCGGGATTTGCAGATACATTGAAGAGCTGGAGCAGGAGGCTTCAGAATCATAGCTATAGTTATTTCCGCTGTGTTGTAAGTGGTGTACTCTGATAAGTGCTATTGTATACATAACTGTTATATTTCCAAGTTATGTTATCTATTATATGTTATTCGTTCCGCTGTGAGGTTCGTGTTACTCTGATGTTGTGTTCTTCTTCTTCTTCTATTCTAAGTTTCTATCTTATCTATCCTCACCCTCTGTCTTCTTTCTATTAGTTTCTTGAATTTCCAGTGCGATTTGGGTTGGACTTGTGTTATTTAGTCAGCTCAAATTTCCCCGGATTTTCGGGTCACTACAGTTGGTATCAGAGCTTAAGTTTAGAATTACTTGGCTCTGTGGCGTGACTCGGTAGAGATAGGGTTAGTAATACCCTAGATTGAGTTTGAGTGTATATATACGAGTGCGTATTTGTATTTGATATAAAAATGGTTTTATATTGTGGAGATTCATTGGCTGAGTTGTTTATGAGTTCTGGTCGATCAGTTTGATCCACTGTATCGGTAGGAGTAAATAAATACTTGAATACGATGGACCGACACAGTATGGATATGTAATATATTATCATATATTAGATATACTGGTTGTAATTATAATCGAATGAGATTATAAAGTGAAATGGTTATAAATAACTAATCAGAATTCATATAAGTAAAGTATATGAAATAAGATGAATTAAATCTGAATTTAAATCAGATTTGGAATTTAAAATAAGGAAATTTTAAGTTCCTGGGAGATTTTGAAATATTTTCAAAATGGAAGTATTTAGTAATGGTTTTAAAATGATATAGTATTGAAATCACTTGGGTCGCTGGAAAATAATTCCGATGATGACTGCGCAGTATCATCGGTGTGATTTTCGAGTTTCTAAGTGGTGGATTACTCCCAAAGATTTTGATTTGAATTGTTTTGAGAAAACAAGTGTTTAGAAATTCAAATGTTTTGAATATGTATTATGATTTCAAATTGATTTGAAATAAACCCAGGAATTTGAAATTTAAAATTTGAATTTAACGTATGAAGTTAAATGGATTAAAATAGTGAAAGTGAATAATAAATTGAAATTTAACTTGAACATAGTTAAATAGAATTGAATTGGATTAGAGAATAATCTGTTATGGAATTGGGTTGATAAGTCAATAAATTGGAATTTGATATTGGGGTTCGAATGAAAGTCGATTTGGATTTGAGGATATGAACTGATTGGAATTTGATTGAGATAACACTAGTATATGCTGAGTTGAAAGCATATGGAAGTGGTAGGGATATAATGATATGCCCAACAAAAAGGTACAAGTTTATATTTTATATGAGTTTGGAATTTATGAGCCGAATTGGCAAGCCGTTTGGCGTTTTGATTTTCTTTTGGGTTGAAGAAGGCCCAGAGAGGCGAGTTGGAGTTTGAGCTATTGACCAGTACAAAGGAGGTGCTGGCGAAATTTTCCGAAAATTTAAAGTGTTAGAAAATTTTCAGAATTTTTGAAAATTTTAGTTAGTCGGAATA
Source organism: Allium sativum (assembly GCA_030737875.1). Classification (NCBI taxonomy): domain Eukaryota; kingdom Viridiplantae; phylum Streptophyta; class Magnoliopsida; order Asparagales; family Amaryllidaceae; genus Allium; species Allium sativum. The sequence continues at coordinate 348,536,746 of CM060922.1, read as the reverse complement.
AATAAATATTTTAGTCGATATTAATTAGTTCAGTTGAAATCAGAAATAAGGGGTAAACAAATCTTAGGAATTCCAATAGGTAGGGTCGTCCTCTAACTTAGCAATTTCGAGGACGAAATTATTTTAAGTAGGGAAGAATGTAATGACCCGCATTTTTAGAGATATATAATTAATTTATTTAATTATATAATTGGTGGTTTAGAGAAGTTAATGATCGTTTAATTAAATAATGTTGAATATTTAATAAATAATTATAATATAATAATATATTATAATGTCGAAATAGTCGGAAATAGTGAAATTCACAATATCGTGTGAATTGAATAGCATACGAGATTTGGTGGAGTTTCGATTCGGAATATAATAACGATTATATTGAATCGACGACAGTTGAACGTATAGTTTATAATATATTTATAAACGAGCTCGAAATGGCGCTGCAGTTCGCTATTTGGCGATTTGAACTTCAACTGAGTATACAGGATTCGTTTTAAGTCGGATTTCTATGAAACAAGAAACGCGTGGAGCTGGTGGAGTATATCTTTCTAGTGGAAGAGAAAAATCGGGATTTCGTCGTATAGATTTTGATGTACGTCCAAATCAAATTTCAGAAAAGTCGCTGTAGAATTCCTTTATAATTTGCGACGCTTTATTTACGTTATAAATGGATTTTTCGATATGAATTGAATATCGATAAATCTGGAATCTGAAATATCAAACTGTAAATTCTGATATGATATTCTGGAGCTGTACGATATCATATGTGAATATATACGATAATATAAATTTATTTATATTTAATTTTCTTTATTTAAATATATTTATATATTTAAATGGATTATTCAAGGGTCTAAAAATAGCCAGTTTTGCAAACGAAGTCAGAATTCGACGAAACCAGTTTTGTTGGATCCGCAATGTCAAATTATTGCTAGATGTCAAGTTTCGTGATTTTTAGAGTCAGTGTGTGGCCGTACGGATTTTTAGAGTGAGAAACAGTCAGTATTTTGACAGTTAAAAATACGCTATGTGAGCAAACGGAGTCAGAATTCGACGAAACCAGTTTCGTTGGGTTCGTAATGACGAACTGAAGGTGCATGTCCATTTTGGTGATTTTTGGGTATCGTGTGTGATCGTGGAGATTTTTAATGTTAATTACAATTAGCGTAGCAATATAAAATAATATAAAAATATTTTAAATTGCCTATATAATCCCCTTACAAGTGCCTAAACCTAATTTGAGTTTTCCACGGTCAAATGTTTTATTCCGCCGTAAGTTTTTGTTCAGAAGAAAATCATTCCCACCTTCATAATTCTTTTAAAATCATACAATATTCTATAAATCAAAACATCTATGTATATGGATTCACAAAGGGTCGCTCTTCGTTCTGGTATCAATTAAGTAGGGTTCGAAAGTGGTTCATGTCCCCGGGTTCTATACAGCGAAGCTTTGGATAACTAGGTCTTGGATTTCTTTGGAAATAGATATTGTAATTCGAATCCTAGCTGTTGTTTTTGGGTTCGTAGTTCGTTTTAGCATCATCCTTGAGAGTTTGGGGGGATTCGGCAACCTAATGTAAATCGCGACATCTGTTTTCAGTCGAACTGGAGTTTGTCGTGATCCAGGAAGTAAGTGCGAGAGTGACGAAGTGGTGATGGAGGAGTAGTGTTTGCGAAGAGAAGCACCTTGGTGTTTTCTGTTTGTGGATTTGTGGAAGAATCATGGTGGAAGGGAGGATCAAAGATCGGTAAAGGGAGGAACAAATACTGGAGCGTGGAACTTGAAATTGGGGAAGAAAGCTTTTGTGCGGGTTGGGCCTGGTAGGAGAAGAATGGGCCGGGTGAGAGGGTAAGGCCCAACGGGAAATTTAAATAATGTTTTGTTTTATTTAAATATAGTGTAAACCTATAAATGTAATATCTTCTGCATATGAAATCAGAATCACAAACCGTAAGTTGCGTTGGGACCGTATGGACGAGAGCTTCACAATGAAGCTGACTGGGAGTGGATTCGAGCTCATTACAATTTATGGCGAAATAAACCGTTTGATTCAAATCAAATAATAGTTTATCGTTCTTTAACGATGAACTGCAAATGTGAGTAAAACTCACCAACTCTGAACAGTTATATTTTTATAATGTATTCTTAGAACTGTTAATCATCTGTTGATTGCTGTATGTTGGTTGATTGATTGAACTGCTAGTCAGTTAGTGGAAATTATATATATATATATATATAAATATATATATGTATATAAACTGATAAATATTTATATATTGATTCTGCTATCAGAATATATACTATCGAACTGAAAGTGATGTTGATTATACTGTGTAACATCTGTGATGCAGGGAACAGGTTGGAGGGACCCAACTGGGTTCCTCAATAATTATAATACTGTTTTGATTCATATATTCTGTTATATGATGTGATATATACTCTGTTGTCGATTATATGTGGTTGGACGTTATTGATCACCGTGATTCGATATGATTGAATAACATAACATACGGGATGTTGATAAAGGAGATTTTTCAAAGTGATATTGAAAAATAGAATATTTATAAAGTGGAATATTTATAAATAAGGAATATTTATAAATTGGGATATTTATAAATAGGAGATATTTGAAAAGGAAATAAATTCAAAACATTTCTTTTTGAATGGAAAGGCCTGTGTGGCGAGTTTGGGGATTTTCCCGATGCTCCCGTTACAAAGGAGGTTATGGCGAATTTTCCCGGGAATTTAAGGAGTTAGAATATTTCAAGAATAAATTTGAAAAGGGAATATTTGTAAACCATTTACAAATAGAATTGGAAAGGAAACATTTTAAAAAGGGAAATCATTTTTAAAGGGTAGAACCGTTATTTAAAAATAAATCTTTTCCAATGAATAAAACGTTGTTAAAAAGGAAATCTTTATAAAGTGAATAAAGTAAATCGAATATGGTATTCGAAGTTAGTTAATCGAATATAGACATTCGAAAGTTAGTAATCGAATATGGTATTCGAAGTTAGTTAATCGAATATGGTATTCGAAGTTAGTTAATCGAATATGGTATTCGAAAGTTAGTAATCGAATATGGTATTCGAAGTTAGTTAATCGAATATGGTATTCGAAGTTAGTTAATCGAATATAGACATTCGAAAGTTAGTAATCGAATATGGTATTCGAAGTTAGTTAATCGAATATGGTATTCGAAGTTAGTTAATCGAATATAGACATTCGAAAGTTAGTAATCGAATATGGTATTCGAAAGTTAGTAATCGAATATGGTATTCGAAGTTAGTTAATCGAATATGGTATTCGAAGTTAGTTAATCGAATATAGACATTCGAAAGGAGAAATCGAATATGGTATTCGAAGTTAGTTAATCGGATATGGTATTCGAAAGTTAGTTAATCGAATATGTTATTCGAAAGGGGTTAGTCAAGTCGAGTTAGTCAAATAGAGTTAACCAGTTGGAGTTAATTAGTTAGAGTTAATCGATTAGAGTTAAAACGAACTAGAGTTAATCAAATATAGTTATTTGAGACAGAGTTAGTCAAACATAGTATTCAGGGTAAGTTGCCATCTTGTACGACTGCTAGCGTAATTCGCAGGGCTGTAAATAGCCTACGGTGGTCGGATGTTTCCTGAGGGAGTCAGGCGTAACCATTGTGATCGCTGCGATCTAGAGTCAAGCGAATGGAGTTTAATCGAATATTAGTTATTCGATAGGAGTTTATCGAGTTGATCGAGTTGAGAAATAAGTTAAGTTAAATAAGTTGAGTTGATCGGGTGGTTCGACCAAGTTAGTCGAGCCTAGTTAATCGAATCGAATTGGTCGAACCAAGTAAGTCGAGTTAGTTGAGTCAAGTTAAGTTAGTCGAGTTAGTTTCATCGAAAGGAATTATCGATGTTAGTTTCATCAAAAGGAATTAATCGATGTTAGTTTCATCGAAAGGAGTTATCGATGTTAGTTTCATCGAAAGGAGTTATCGATGTTAGTTTCATCGAAAGGAGTTATCGATGTTAGTTTCATCGAAAGGAGTTATCGATGTTAGTTTCATCGAAAGGAGTTATCGATGTTAGTTTCATCGAAGGGAGTTATCGATTATAGTTTAATCGAAGTGAGATTTTCAAATATGAGATATTTGAAAAGGAAGAGTTATCGAATATTAGTTATTCGAAGAGAGATTATCGAATATCGTTTATTCGAAAGAAGTTAATCGAATATAGCTTATTCGAAGAAGAATTAATCAAATAGAGATTTCTCGAAGAGAGTAAATCGGCAAATTCGATTATATCGAATTCGGGAAAGTACATATACTTTCCAGTGTTTAAATAGAGATTTATTTATTTGTAAATAAATAAATGTTAGGTTAATTATGCACTAATAAGAATAGAAGTTATAATTAAAGTTAGATAATTCAAAAGTAAGGATTATAACGTTATCGTTATAACCAATGTTTTAAATATAGAAGTGTACTAGAAAAATTGGATCCGAGAAAGGCGTAAAGAAGTTGTTAAAGATTAAAAGATAAACTTTGACCATTTTGAAGTTATAACGTTGTTCAGTTAAGGTCTGAGAGGTAATTATACCCCAACTTGAGTGACTTCCTTCTTAACTAAGAAATGGTAAGGTTTGATCGTAAAGGAGTTTTGGAAATGTTTTCCAAACAAGAATCAGAAATGTTTTCTAAATACAGAAAACAAGGAATGGAAATGTTTCCAGTGTTGATAACATATATTTTCTAAATATAGAAAATAGAAAATGTTGAATATAGGGAAACAGGAGATAAGTAAATAAATGAACTAAAGAGATGAATGTTAAATGATATTTGTTCGATATAATTTCCATCTGGAAATAATATCTTGTTTGCACACTTGTTTTTCTTTGATAGTTAACTCACCGACTATCGAAGTTTTGACCATTTTAACGTTGTTAATATGGAGAGACCGGTTGGATTATTATCCATAGAACCACTCTGTATTGGCATAAGCGTCGCGAATCATATATGCCAAAGATAATTGAAGACGGAGTAAAATGCAAGGGCTATCCTGTTTACAGAATAGTGCCTTCGGTTTGTCCAGTCCCAGGACAACTAGTATGGACGAAGGTCTGACAGAGTATATCAAATGGATCGCGTAAGTTGATCTGTTCAAACGTATTCACGTTTGGTGGCGGAGGAATTCGTTTCTCTTAGCTGTATACCCGTGTTATTTTTGGATAAGTCAATTTGTGATTTGGCGGGTATGACGATGTGACATTTCTAAGTAAATGAAGATGGATGTCTGACATAGTATTTCCAGACGATCACGTACATTGATTTCTTCAACTATACCAAGAGTGGAAGCGGAGAAGGAAACTTCTTTTAGCTAACACGTAATGTATGGTTGTAGACATTAATTAGTGATTCTGATGGATCTGACAATGTGGCATTCGAAGTGAATCTGATGTGATGATAAAGCGTAGCTTCTAGCCTCATCAACCGGTAAATGACAGAAATCGGGCAGGCAGCATGGCTAAGTCGGTCGCACCGAAGTAGGGTGTATAATCACCTATCTAGAGAATATTCATTTGTTTCTTAAATCTATCAATGCTGTCCCATATATATACGGGAACGGTTGCTGATCCCAACCGTTGGTGATGTACATTCGATACACTCAAGCGAAATGAGTGGTCGGTCATGTGTGGCTGAGTTGCAAGATGTTCTTGTTGAACTCCAGTGTATCGTTCCTAGAGTACACTGATCGGAAGGTGGTTCCATACCTTGTCATAGTTGGAAATCCAATCATCCAATACGTGCTTGCGACTTTGATTATATCCTATATATGTAGTAACGTGAGATGCAAGCGTTTCTGCTAGATTGATATTTATTTGTACTTAGACAATATTATAATATCAGAATGATATTGCTTTGAAAAGTTATTTGGATTCTCATAAGGGAAAAACCCGTTCCGTATTCACGGCGTGGTCTTATGAGATATCATATACCTGTTTAAATGATTTGAGTTTATTCACACCAGTCCCATGACTGACCCAGAGTTTATTTTGTTGTTTTCCCTAAACTCTTGGGTGCCTAAATTTGTACGGGCAGTCAAGTAGTCGGGATTTGCAGATACATTGAAGAGCTGGAGCAGGAGGCTTCAGAATCATAGCTATAGTTATTTCCGCTGTGTTGTAAGTGGTGTACTCTGATAAGTGCTATTGTATACATAACTGTTATATTTCCAAGTTATGTTATCTATTATATGTTATTCGTTCCGCTGTGAGGTTCGTGTTACTCTGATGTTGTGTTCTTCTTCTTCTTCTATTCTAAGTTTCTATCTTATCTATCCTCACCCTCTGTCTTCTTTCTATTAGTTTCTTGAATTTCCAGTGCGATTTGGGTTGGACTTGTGTTATTTAGTCAGCTCAAATTTCCCCGGATTTTCGGGTCACTACAGTGTAAATCATTCCATGCAACCAAATTGATAATTTTGTGTTAATCTTCATTACAAACAGAATATATTCTTGTGTGTTAACCTATCTGCATAAAAAAAATGTAAATCTCTAACTTTATCTTTCTTTTTTTATAAAAATCCAATTCCTTAAAATGTAAACTTTCTTACTTTTATTTATTTACATTAAGGTGTGAATTTTCTTACTTTTACTAATTACACTAAGAAAATGTAACTTTACTAATTCTTTATTACACCTTGGATTCTTCATATGGTTTCACACTTATATAAGAATGTGAAACTTATTTCAACCTCTCATTACATTGGAGAATATAATCTTTTATTCCAATGTATTATTTCGTTTCAAATTGAAATCTTTTTCTTCCTCTAAATAAAAATGTAAATCTTCTTCTTAAATTACATTAAAACAAAAAGGTAACTTTCCTCTTTTAATTTATATCTAGCAACAATGTAATCTTTTATCTTGGATTTACATTAAACAAAAATGTAAATTTTGTTCTCTTCTTCTCTTTGAGCAAAAATATGAATTTTTGTTCTTTTCTTTTCTTTAAACAAAAATGTGAATTTTTGTTCTTTTCTAAATGACATTTACAATACTTCGCTTTATATGCAAAAGGTATGATTTTAACTATGCACTTTATTTCATATGACATATATGACCTTACAAATATATATATTTCATTTCATATACTATGCATGCAACATTAACAAATAAATATACTTTATTTCATATGCAATGAAATGCAACATTAACAAATAAATATTTCATTCATGTGCAGTATATGACATTAACAAATAAAGGTATTTTCTTTTTCATATGCAATGTATGCCATTAACAAATAAATGTATTTTCTTTTCATATGCAAATCTTCATCCTTAATCACATTAAAAATAATGTAATTTTCATACGGTGTAACTCATGTCTTAATTTACATATAAAAATGTACTTTTGATTACAAAGTAAATTCTCACCTTTATTTACATATAAAAAAAAGTGTACTTTTAATTTACGATGTAAATTCTTACTTAATTACATATAAAAATGTAATCTTTATTTCGCTATGTAAATCATACTTTAGTTATTACATAGAAAAATGGAAATTTTATTTCAATCCTAAATTTATGTCTTAACTTACATTCTAAAAATGTGACTTTATTTTACATACAATCTCTACTTTATATTTACATATAAAATAATGTAAATTTTCCTACGGTGTGAATTCCTACTTTATTTTCATATAACATAATGTAAGTTATCATACGGTGGAAATTCCTATTTTATTTACATATAAAATAATGCAAGTTTTATTTCATGTCAAATTCCTTCCTTGTTATTACATTATAAAAATGTAAATCTTAATTTCATGAGACCTTTGCTTATATTTACATTATAAATCCTACTTTTTATTTACAAAGAAAATCCTATCTTTATATTCAAAGTAAATCCTACTTAATAATTCAATGAAGAATCTATTTAATAATGATTCATTGAAAAATTCATTCTCTAATAATTCATTGCAAAAATTCATTCTTTAATAATTCATTGCAAAAATTCATTCTTTTCATTGACAATGAAAAATCATATCTTTTATTATTTACAATGAAACATATCTTTTTAATTTTTAATATAAATATTTCATCTTTCATTTACAATGTAAAATTTATTCTTAAATTACAATGTAAAATTTAATCTTAATTTACAATGTAATAATTCATCATTTAATATTTACATGAAAAATTTCATCTTTTAATATTTTCATGAAAACATACATCTTTAATATTTCAATTAAAAATTCAATATATAAAAGTTGGTCTTTCTGTTTACAATGTAAAGATTAAGCCTTTACCATTTACCACATTGTATTTCGTGTCACATCCAAACAACAACAACATTCAAATAAACCAACACGTCTAAATCTAACAATTCACATCGAGGTAATATACTGGGTTATGTTTATATTGGCATAAGACAAATCAACGAGGCATGATTCAATAAGATTAACAAATAATTAATTCTAATTAACCAATAAATTCAGATCTAATATTTAGATTTGCGGATCTAACATCATACGGTATAAACAATTCAGACCCATATTTAAAATATCACGACATAGCAGATCTATCAATAAATATTTAAATAATAATAATTAAATAAATTAAATTAAAAATAAATTCTCACATTGATTTTTGGCCGAAAATCAACTGTCTTCGTTTCAGCTGCGGTCTGCGCCATCGCGAAGCTCTCGGAAAGACGAGTCCAACGCAACAAACGGTTCGTAAAACGGACCTCGTATGAGAGAGTTATGTATTTTTAAAGTTTGGATAAATTAAAATATTAAATAATAAAATAATATTAAAATAAGAAGGATCGGACCTTCTTCTTCCCTCCTACTTGCCACGGCCGAACCCATCTTCCTCTTCCTTGGCCAAAAACGCACCTCTCTCCGTTCATCTTAGCACCGATCAGCTTGCACCACATCGAAGCCCATGCCATCACCTACTAGCACCACCAACCCCTTGCCGCTCGGCCTCCCCATCGTTCACCAAAACCCACCCAAAACCGCCACGATTTCAGCCAAAATTCGCAAAATCCGTGAATCAAAACCCGATCTTGACCGTATGGATTTGTAGCTCTCTGAATTCTCTTCGATTTGGTATATCATACGTCGATTTTCGTTGAACGGATTGAGAGATATTGATGTTTGAAGTTGGACGAATTCTGGCCATTGACAGCAAGCGGCGGCTGGCCTGTAGAATTAGGGTTTCGGATTTTCCGGAATTAAATAATATTTTAATCTCGAAAAATGTGCTATAAAGGTGGATTTTCGGACTTTCTCCGATTTGGGCCTGCTTACAGTCGTTCTTAAGGTTTTGACACCTTCTGAACGCGATGGGCTATGTCCCGGGCTCCAATTCCGAAATCTACAGCGTTTTTTTATTTTTAATTTAAAAATACAATATTAATAAATAATTTAATTTCTACCGTACATTTAAATATGCCGGGGCCACATACGGACTCCGAAAATTCTAAAAAAAATATTTTTGGCTTCCTTATGACGATACGGTTCCAACGAGACTAATTTTGTTGAATTCTGAGACTTTTTGAAAAATGCTATTTTCAAGTCATTTAAAATTTACTTAAATTGACAAAACTGAAATATTTTTTCCACGACCACAAATTAATTCGAAAAATTCTAAAAATTGAAATCTGGCTATAATTTGACATTCCGGTTCCAACAAAAGTGGTTTCGTCGAAAACAGAGGTCGTTTGAAAAATGACTATTTTTAAGGCCAATATATTTAATATTAAAAATACATTTTTAAACAAATAAATCCCGAAACTCAAAATATATAAGTGTTTACTGTTTTTCAATGCAGAAACATCATTCTGAACTCAATGGAAGTGGTTTCGAGTCCAAGTTCCTTTATATGCAAAAAGTGGCATTTTGACCTTTATAAATTTCATAGCGACCTTTCTAGATTTTAATTTTGACATAACTTTTGATTCCCGTTATGAAATTTCGATTTTTCAGATTCGTTAGAAAGATATTTTTAAGGAGATTCTAATATTTTTGGTTTCACTAAAATCCGTTTAATTTTGCATCTGGTACGGTCAGTCAAAGTTCAAGTTTGACTTTTCAAACTACAACGCTATTTCTAACTTTTTTTATAATTAAAATTAAATTATTCATTCTGACTTCGATTTAAATCAATCCTTAATCATTATTATTTTAAATAAACTATTTTAAATATCAAAAACCTCATTAAAATTACTAAATTTAAAATTTTAAATTTAGCCCTAAAATTCAGGGTTGTTACATCTACGTCTTCAAGGATGCTTGGCTCAACCACTTCGGCTAACTCATGCAAGCACTTCCGGAGATGCGAGACGTGAAAGACATTGTTCACCCCAGCCAGCTTCTCGGGTAAGTCTACCTTATAGGCCATTCGTCCAATCCTCTCAGTGATGGGGAACAGTCCTACGAACCTTGGTGCTAGCTTTCCAACTGCTCCAAAACGAACTACATTGCGTAACGGAGAAACTTTTACAAAGACCATATCTCTGACTTCGAACTCTAGGTCTGTCCTTCTCTGGTCCGCATAAGATTTATGTCTATCTTGGGTCGTTTTCATCCGTCTTTGTATCAACTCAATCTTCTCAGAAATGTCCCTTATCATGTTGGGCCCAAGTATAAGTCTGTCTGTCGTCTCCCACCAACAAGTTGGCGATTTGCACGGTCTTCCATACAGGGCTTCGTACGGTGCCATTCCGATGCTAGCTTGGTAACTATTGTTATATGTAAACTCCACGAGAGGAAGATGGTCTTTCCAAGTGCCACCAAAGTCAAGAATGCATAGCCTCAGGAGATCTTCTAGTACCCTATTTACCCTTTCGGTTTGTCCATCCGTCTGTGGGTGATAGGCCGTGCTTAAATTCAGTCGTGTTCCCATTGCTTCTTGCAGACTATTCTAGAACTGGCTAGTTAAAATCGGGGCACAATCACTAACTATACTAGAAGGAACTCCATGCAATCGTACTATCTCTCAAAGGTAGATAGACGCTAGCCCTGATGCGGTCCTCTTGCTTTTCACCGGAATGAAGTGAGCACTCTTCGTGAGTCTATCAACTATGACCCATATGCTAGTATTTCCCTTCCTTGACCTAGGCAGTCCATCCACGAAATCCATCGAGATACTCTCCCATTTCCATTGCGGAACCTCCAAAGGATGTAATAGCCCACCAAGCTTCTTCGACTCGGCCTTTACTTGTTGGCACACTATGCACTTCGAGATGAACTCTGCCACGTCCTTTTTCATTCCAGCCCAAAAGAAAATGCGTTTCATATCCCTATACATCTTATCCCCTCCGGGATGTATAGTCATCTTCGAGTGATGCGCCTCTTCAGGAACGTTCCTTACTAGGTCTCCTACTTGTGGGACACATAGTCTTCCATCGCGCCTTAACCATCCCTTGTCATCTATGGCATACCTACTGAGGTGACTCGACGTCTCACCCCTAATCAGCTTGTCCATGATTTCGACTATCTGTGGGTCTTCCTTCTGTGAAGTCCCTACTTGATCTAGAAGTGTAGGTCTTAACTCAAGAGATGCAAACGTAGCAGTCAATGACTCAACAGCAAGTGTAAAATCAAAGGTTGCTATAAACTCAAGGCTTTTCCTTTCAATAAACAAGGGACTCAAAGTCAACCTTTTTCTACTTAGCGCGTCCGCAATCACTTACCCTTGCCAGGGGTATAAGCTATATCGAAGTCATATGATGCCAAGAACTCCATCCACCGCTGTTGTCTCAGATTCAAGTCTTTCTGTGAGAAGAGGTACTTAAGCGATTTATGGTCGGTATACAGCTCGAACCTCTCTCCTAGAAGATAATGGTGCCAAGCTTTAAGTGCAAAAACAATCGCGGCCAACTCCAAGTCATGCGTGGGATAGTTTTCTCATGAACTTTAAGTTGTCTGCCCCCGTAGCATATTACTCTTCCTTCTTGCATTAGGACAGCACCTAACCCCATGCCGCACGCATCTGTGTACACGGTAAACATCTTACCTCCATCGGGTAATGCCAAAACTGGGGCTGTGGTGAGGGCTCTTTTAAGTCTCTGAAAAGCAGCGTCACATTCTATGTCCCATGCAAAAGGTAGGTTCTTCTTTGTTAACTTAGTAAGAGGGGCTGAAATCTTAGCGAAGTCCTTAATGAACTTCCTGTAGTAGCCCGCCAAACCGAGAAAGCTCCTCACCTCCGTTGCATTCTTAGGAATTTTCCAGTCCTGTACCGCCACTACCTTTGCGGGGTCCACGGCTATGCCTTGCTTAGAAACTACATGTCCAAGGAATCGAACTTCCTTCCTCCAAAAATGGCATTTAGAGAACTTAGCCTTTAACTGGTGTGCCCTAAGTGTTTCCATGACTTTCTTGAGATGTCTAGCATGCTCTTCTTCATCTTTTGAGAAGATCAAAATATCATCCACGAAAACTACCACAAACTTGCTAAGGAACTCCCGAAACACCCTACTCATCAAATCCACAAAGTATGCGGGTGCATTTGTTAACCCAAACGGCATGACGAGCCATTCGAAGAACGCATCTGGAGTCCTAAACGCAGTTTTGTCAATGCTATCCTTAGCCACTCTAAGATGATGGAATCCTATGGCTAGATCGAGTTGAGAGAAAACAGATGCTCCCACAAGCTGGTCAAACAAATCGTCGATTCTTGGTAGTGGGTGCCTATTCTTCTTCGTCATCTTGTTTAACTCATTATAATCTACGCATAGACGAAGCGATCCATCCGCTTTAGTAGCGAATATCACTGGAGCACCCCATTCAGAAATGCTTCGCCTTATGAAATTTTTCTCAAGCAACTCATTAACTTGTTTACTGAGCTCTCTTCTTTCTCGCGGGGCCATGTGCCTAACGGGCAATGAAACTGGCTTGGCATTATCAACAAGATAAATTCGGAAGTCTATCTCGCGTTTAGGAGGTAACCCCCTCACTTCATCAAAGACATCTGGATATTCTCGGACCACTCTTACAGATTGTAAATTATCGTCGGACGAGTCAAGGGATTCAAGATAACACAACATGACCGGACCCTTAGGGTTACAAGAAATTTCTAGGGTATTGCCGAGGCGAGTCATAAGCCTCACTACCCTTTGTTCAAAATCAAGAATGGCTCCATAATCGGACAGCCAATCCATACCTAGGATCAAACCATATCCCATAAATCCGAGAACATAAGCATTACACGTGAATTCTACGCTTAAGATAGAGATCCTCAAATCCACACACATCATAGATAAATGGGCGGAGCCCCCAATTGGATTTGAAACTATAACAGGATTCTCAACCAGACTAGTACTTAGGTGCAGATTTTCAACAATATCAGAAGAAATAAAAGTATGCGAAGCGCCAGAGTCAAATAAGGTTCGAACAGGAAAGTCAAAAATGTAAACAAGGCTTTCTACGGAAATATTACTACCTCGGTCAGGAGCTGGAGTGGTGTTGAGAGCATGCAACTGCCCTCCAGAAGGTCCTTCTCGCTGGGTCAGCCCTTGCCCCTGTCCTTGCTTCTTAGGGCAATCCTTGCTGATGTGTCCAGTATCTCTACAATGAAAGCATTCACCCATCTTCCTCTTCTTCTTTCTACAGTCTTTAGCTAGATGTCCAGTAATACCACAGAAGTTGCACTTCCTCATCTCACGTGGTTTGTTGTTGCTCTTGTTATTCTTGTTACTCTTGTTGTTTCCCTTCTTGAAGTCAGCTTTCTTATTCTGAGTCTCATTAGGCTTAACCTTCTTCTTGCTATTCTTGTCTTCCTCATGAAGTAGAGCCATATCCACCAAGCTTTCAAAGGTCGCCCCCATGGGTATATGAGTTAGGGCCAAGCTATGTAGTGGCTCGTTTAATCCTCGAGCAAAGCGTACAACCTTTTTCTGGGCTGTGTTGACCAAATCCAAACCGAACCGAGCAAGCTGATTAAACTTATTCACGTACTCCCTAACAGACATGTCCCCTTGCTTGAGTGCTAAGAACCTTTCCATCTGAAGGTTCTCTTCTGCTGACGATAAGAATTTAAGCCCAAATCTCTCTCTAAAGTCTGCCCAAGTCTCAACTGGCCTGGTAGCGTTGGTGACTTCCCACCAAAATGCAGCTTCCTCTTTCAACAACCATGCTGCTAACTGAACTTTCCTATGGTCCTCCATATCAAAGATAATGAACAAGTCTTCCATCTCCTTTAGCCAATTTCGTGCCTTAACAAAGGTTTCAGTTCCAACGAAATTCTTGCCGCCCATTGCTTTAAAATCTTTGCATATTTTGGCAAAGGCGGTACCAGGAGGAGGAGGAACCGCGACCACTGGGGATGGAGGAGGAGGGATGTCTGCCGTGCCCGCGTCGTTGGCCCTGGCTTCTAAGTACCTTCGGAACCATTCAGGCATGGGTATTCCCTCAGACAGGTTAAGATCAGCCATGCTGAAAAACGAAAAGAAAAGATTCAAACGAGGAAATAAAGGGAAGTGCTAATGGCTTCTTGGGGAATAGCCTTTTTAAACATAAAACTTTTCTTGAAAATGCTTCTTTATAAATGGTTTTGAAAATAGTTTCAGAAGGTTTTTAAAACTTTTGCCCAGCCTGGTAACCTTCTGCTCTGATACCAAATGTAATACCCTACCTCCGCTAGGGTCACTCACAAAGGAAATGCACTAATTTTGGTGGAGTATTATCCAGGTAAACATGCACAGAGATATCACAAGGAAGAACATAAATAAAGCAGCGGTAGAAATTATAAACCAACTTCTTATTATTTTCAAGAAAAGAGTCAAAAGCTCATATATCCAAGATACAAATTATTCCATTACATCAAGTTCCAAATAAAGAAGCATAAACTTAAAACAAAAGTAAATTATTCCCCATAAATAGCAGAAGCAGCCATAGCATAGCCTAAGACCAAACTGTACATGAGCTGTCAGAAAGCAAGCTAAATCCAAGCTAAGAGCTAGTGTTTCCTCCCTGAGAACCTTGGGGGGTGGGGACGAAAGAAAACGAGGCGAAAGAAGAAGGGTCAGTCATAAAGACTGGTAAGCCCTAGTGACTTTCAATATGAAAACTAGTAAAGGTAACATGATATGTGAAAACTGGAATTAAACATAAGGATGATAACATAGCTGATAGGATAATTAGGATAACAAGATAAGTCAAGTCCAGCATCGCATATTCAAGGTTCGCTGCACCAACTGTACTCGTATTCTAACCCATGTCAAGCATTAACCATGAAATGATCCCTTGGCCCAGTATCATGAAGTGACCCATTACGGGGTCCTACGGTACGATCTACTAATCGATCGGCTCCCTACAAGTTCTAACTCGTCATGTGTCTGTGTCATACGGCCCTATCCAGAAATGTAGTTACCTATGATAGGTCCACCATAGGGTGTATCAAGTCCTATGGTGTCAACCACCGACACGAATCAAGCACGCACAGTGTAAATCTACGGGTGCCCAATGCCTGCTTTTTCAACTCCGGACTACGTGCACGACCATAGTCCGCCTGAACCTACAATGGCGCAACTACTCAGCCGTCGTTCTAGTCGCTTACAATCAGCCCAGTAATTGTGCCCACCCTGCCAAGTCCCAGGGTATCGTAATACATCCAAGTGGGTTACTGCTGAAAAGGAACGCGTAACTAGGGTTTCTAATGGGTTAAGTGTTGTCATTCAAATTCGTGACTTAACCCTATGCAAATCATGTATCAAGTAGGTTAAGTGTGTTCAAGCAGTTCATGATTTAACCCTATCAAATCATCATGTCAAGTTGGTTAAGTATATTCAAATGGTTCATGACTTAACCCTATCATGTGGCATTAATTCATTAGTGCACGCCAACCTCTCACATTAGACTAACTGTTGTGGTTACTGGATTTGTTGGGCGGTTCCGGGCAGATTTACACCACAACATAGTCTAAACTCGGGTTTTACGTGCGATATGACCAACTACCCACATTGGATTCTATTGTTTGCAGCCATTGGATTTGCCGAGCAGTTCCAGGAAGATTTACACTGCAAACTCAACCCAACCTCGAGTTGACCATTTTCAAGTTTATCTAATTGTCATGCCCACCTTCAAGTTTTCATGTCTAGATTCATGTCCAGTTTTCAGGTCATATTCCATGTCAAATCGTGTCAAGTTCATGTCCATATTCAGGTTCAAGTCATAACAATGTTCATGTTCGAGTTTAAAGCTAATTCATGTTTTACCTAGTCTACCCAAATCGTATTCCCATCGCATGTAAGCTCGAATCGATAGAAATAAATCTAATTAGGGAATAACATAAAAAGGGACGGGTATAAGGTGGAAAAAGTGATTACTAGCATAGCACGTTATAATTTGAGATAAATGATATAACATTACTGGCATATGGAATATTGGCCTCAAACATAAAGATTTCAAATCTAACAAAATAAGGTACTAGTCAAGATAACACTTGTCATAAGGTGATAGTATAGTCATGGTAACGACTGACATAAGGTGATAGCATAATCATGGTAACGATTGACATAAGGTGATAGTCATAATCTTGTGACTAATAGCAGATTCAACATGATAATATGAGGGGTTTTATTTTTGATTTACAACATGAATATGCCCCAAATCAATGTCATAGTAATATCCAAGAGTCAAGATCCAAGATGAACAAGAATTGATGTAAAACAGTCATCATACATAGGTCCAATTTCAATTTACATCATATTCATATTACATTTACAGTTTAAATCTAAAAATAACTGGGGCTTACTGATCGTGGTTCGAGAATTAGAAAAAGAGAGTCGATGTTGAATCTTTATATGCTTAGTCCAGTCCTAACAGAAATCCCCAAATCAGCAACGTAGCTTCGACGTAGAAGAAGTAGTCTCTCTATCTTTTCAACCAGAATTAGAGAAGCATAAGGTCAGAAACAATTTTGTGTAGAGAGACTAGTGTGAGGGGTTGTATTTATAGGGTCAGGTCAATGAATGTGGATAGAAAAGAGGCCAGAAACATCAAAGTGAATCCAGCTTCAAAAATGGGCTCGGGCACCAGGTCGACCCCCAGGTCGACACTATGGTCGACCTGGTCCTGGGTTGGTCGACTACATAGTCGACCCCCAGGTCGACCTGGTCCTGGGCGGGAAATTTCCCGCCCAGTCCAATCGGAGGTTTGAATTTCGAATTTTGAATTCGAATTGAACTATTTTGAACTTGAAAACTTCTGAAAACTTCGAAAGGCCATAACTTGGTCATACGGGCTCCGATTTTCGAAAACTCGGACTCGTTTCCAAGCAGAATTTCGAGACGAACGCAATGGCGTAACCCGTTTCCCTTGATTCTTATTTTAAAAATTAATTCTGCCTTGATTTATAGTTATTAAACGTTATAAAAACATGGGTCGTTGCAGTCTAAATGAACACAAAATTAAGCACATAAAATCTGAACCATTGGATCTCCCCATGAATTACACCTCACACATAAAGACAAACAAATCTTGTGGTTCAGATTTTATGTACATAAATTTGTGTGTAATTTTTATCTTAATAGCCGCTCTGCTCCCTATTTGATAATTCACTCATATCACATTTTCTTTCTCATCCTTTGACTAATCCGTTATAAAAAAATGATCCGATAATTGTTGGCGCTTTCTATATTAAATTAGCAGGTTATACTGTGGTTGTATGTCAGGAAGTCCTGTTGTTTTACATAGCGACTTACATGCAATATTGACTGAACATTGAAAATGTCTGATATTACTTTCCACACATGGTCAAATGGTGTTTGCCATACTGCCTAATCTTTGTTGGACTCAACTGTTCACGTTTGCTGAAATTAAAGTTTTCAATGTAGAATTTCACATAAATATTACATTAGTTGATGTGTCTATATTTATCAAATGGACAGGAAATTTTGTCCTACGGTGAGTTCTGCATCACAAACCTATTTCGACTGCATATTTCCTTGAATCAAGTCATTTATATTAGTTAAACATTTTTTTCGACATGAATATTGAACCAATTACTGACAACCTCTTGAATCTTGGGTTTGAAAGGAAGGTCCAGTTTGTACTAAACCATACAGTGTGATATTATACGTCTAGAGTAACATTTTGATGCATATTTGAATCTGTTTTGATTATATGCCTAGGTCCAAGCTTTCGAGTAAAGTGTCGAAGGGTTGGTAGAAATGGATTGGATTCATGAGTAAATATCATACAATTAGATGGAAATTGAAGTGCCATGGGATTATTAAAAAAAGAACATTTTCATTAAATTTTATAAATACGGTACAACCTTTAATTTAACATGCCACGAATAAATAAATACTTCAGTATATTTATGTTTATTCTCATTCTTTGTTAAGTTTTTGCTACTTTCACCAAACTCAAGCTGCAATAAAATTACTGTTTATACATATTTTCGTGTAACATATCCAACTTTAAATAGGGGTCATGGGGTTTAATGGAGGTAGTTGGTTACCATTCCTTAGCACGTCTCCTCTTAACAGTTTGAAAACTGAGTTTAGCATAGTTTTTTCGAGTTTAACGCGATGCCAAAAACAAGTTGAACTCACTTAGTTAAAATTGAGTTTTTTCAACTCAACTTTTCAGGCTTTAAGCTGTGTTTTCTAATTCGGTTTTTAAAGTGAGTTTGACTCGATTTAGGAATCGAGCTCAACTAAAAAAAATACACTCAGTCTAAACTGAGCTTTTTATATTGTTTTTTAGCAAGTCTAACTCTGCTCAGAAAATTCTGCCATTGCATAAAGACAAACACACACATAATGAATGGTTTGCTAATGAGACGAACATGTATAAATTATTTTAGTACACTGCAAATAGCAAAAGGAAGACATTCAGGCAAACATACTCATAGAAAACTTCATTTAGCCTAAGCATTGTAAAAATTATATAATTGGGTGCCTGCTCCATAATCGTTTGGAACCAACTGGAGAATACAAAGAACTGATCCATATTTAGTTGAAGCAATTTTATTTTCACCAGCATTGTTGAAGCTGATGCCGATAATGTAAGGGGTTAAATGATGGGGAATAAAGCAACAAAATAACCGTTGAAGTTGAAGCTGAAAGTGACGGTGATAATGAAAGCAAATCATATATATTGTTGTGCCTTTGCTAATGCGGATTCATGTAGCTAACAATAAAAGGTATAATTTACGTGACTTTTCTCTTATATTTTTTGTACACTCAGTTTCTTTTTCCTATTACTTGCTTTAATCTCTAACGTAGCAATAACTCTGTGAATTTTTTTGGTTTCCAGAAAATGGATATTAAAAAGTGAAAGGAGCACAAGAAGACTAAAAATGAAATGAATGCCATGGAAAAACTTAGGTAGGTTAGGAAATTTTAAACAAGTTAATATATAGGCGTATTTGAGATGAATACAATTCATACACTCCAAGAGCTGCTACAATGTACAATGGTTTATCAGTTGTTAATTCTTCATTTGTAAATTATTCATGTCTCTGTTAATATATCTGTAAGTATATCACATATAGATAGGTACGATAAATTTACATGGTTTAAAGCACCATTACTTCCAACAGTAAATGTGAGTTCTTCGTATGATCCTTCACAGTACCGAAAGTCATTCAGTATCTTGATAATGCGAGTCTACACCGAAGATCAAATTCCAAATTTGAATTTATGGTTGTTCCAAGGATATTCTCAACCTATGTGACTTTTGAATGCTTCTAGATCCCATAATTTATTTTGAATGTGAAGCAGCGTTGCACTTATGCATGCGCGCACACATTGCAATTTGTATGTATGCATATATAAATTTGTGACTACATCTAACTGTTTGCGCACACTAATTTTTAGCCTCTTATATATGTTCAACGGATGCTGTCAATCAACTTTCTGCATTACATTTTCCATTAACAACCCTATGTCTAACTACACATTACTCGTGTGCGAAGAACGGGCCACTAACTAGTTAACCAACAACAACGAAAACATCTTCCCACACCAAGTAATCCCCTTCCCTCACCACTCACTCCCAGACTTCTGGTCCAACTTCCTTCCTTTCTTCTCCCCACCGGCTAATTCTT
Organism: Allium sativum; assembly: GCA_030737875.1. Taxonomy (NCBI): domain Eukaryota; kingdom Viridiplantae; phylum Streptophyta; class Magnoliopsida; order Asparagales; family Amaryllidaceae; genus Allium; species Allium sativum. Next base: position 348,516,693 of record CM060922.1, on the reverse strand, counting down.
CCTCTCCACGGCGAATCAATACATCATCGTTTGCCTTCATCCGCTATCCTGCCGCACTCCTCTGCATCCCCATCCCTCGTTCCACTATGTACAAATAAGCAGTACGCGCTCTAACATTTTCTTCTACACACGCTTTCGACCACCATGCTCAGGTATTTCCAATTCAGTTTCACATATTAGTTCCCCCAACAGATGAACTTATTGTTAGAATTTTTGGGGAGGAAGAGGAATAGATTAATGAGAAAAAGGAATATTTTGAAAAGAGGAAAACTTTTAATTGCTTTATTACTCTTTTCTTTTCTTAATTCTTCCTTCATACATACACATGAGAAAAACTCTTATTTATAACATACAATACATCTTTCTAGATTTGCAGCATTAAAACCTCTCATTAATGAATAATTATCTTTTTCCTAATTAACAGCAATATTAAAACCTTTCTAGAAATCTTCAATCTTTAATGGCTTGGTAAAAGACCATTTCAAATTATATTCCAACACTCCCTCCTAATTTGAAATTTCCTTTCTTACTCCAAGCATAGCTCTCATTCTTCGAAAATCTTCAATCTTCAATGGCTTGGTAAAAATATCCGCAACTTGATCTTGAGTTTTCACATATTTCAGCTCCACTTCGTTGTTGGTAATGCATTCCCGAATAAAATGATATCTCGTGTCGATATGTTTGCTTCGATCATGAAATATAGGGTTCTTTGCAAGTGCTTGTGCTGATTTATTATCAATGCAGATTTCAGTAGCTCCTTTTTGCGGCAAATGAAGTTCTTTCAACAGCTTTCTTAACCATAAAGCATGACATGTACTTGAACTTGCAGTAACATATTTAGATTCACATGTTGACAATGTGACAATAGATTGCTTCTTTGATAACCAAGAAATAGCACAATCACCCACGAAGAATACATACCCCGTAATACTCTTTCTATCATCTATGTCACCAGCAAAATCACTATCGCAAAATCCATGTAACGGAAGATCATTGGATGAGGAATAAAATATTCCAAAATCAAGTGTTCCTTTAATGTAACGAAGAATTCTCTTAGCAGCAGTCATATGGACAGAAATAGGAGTCTCCATGAAACGACTTATCACTCCAACGGTATAAAGTATGTCGGGACTTGTACTTGTCAAATATCTCAAACTTCCCACAAGACTTTTGTAAAGAGTAGGATCTACCTTTTCTCCATCTTCAAACTTGGACAATTTCATTCCAGCTTCCATGGGTGTGTTCACAGGATTGCAATCGATCATCTTAAACCTTTTCAACACTTCCTTTGCATAACCTGTTTGAGAAAGAAATATAATATACCTTCCTCCATTTGTTTCACTTCTAATCCCAAATAATATGTCATTTGCCCCAAATCTGTCATCTCAAATTCTGTCGACATACAACTTTTAAATTCATCAAATAAATCGGGATTATTGCCCGTGAAAATGAGATCATCAACATAAATACAAACAAACATAACATCTCCATTATTGTGAAACTTAGAATATAAAGCATGCTCATTTAAGCAACGAACATACCCGTGATCTTGAAAGTATTGGTTGATGCGGTTATTCCATGCTCGTGGGGCTTGTTTCAATCCATACAACGATTTCTTGAGTTTCAGTACCTTCTTTTCATTTCCTTCAGCTACGTAGCCCAACGGTTGATCAACACACACCTCTTCTTTAAGATATCCATTCAAAAAAGCCGTCTTTACATCCATTTGATAAATTTTCCAATTTTTTTTAGCAGCGAGAGAAATCAACAAGCGAATAGTCTCCATGCGTGCAACTGGAGCAAACACTTCATCATAGTCAACTCCATGCTTTTGTTTATAGCCCTTCGCCACAAGTCTTGCTTTATATTTCTCCACCTCTCCTTTTGCATTTCTTTTCACCTTGTATATCCATTTAACGCCAATGGATTCATGACCTTTGGGAAGAGAAGTTAATTCCCATGTGTCATTCTTTTCAATGGATTTAATTTCTTCATCCATAGCGTCTCTCCACCTCTTATCTTGCACGGCTTCTTGAAAATTTATTGGCTCACTATATGCAAAAAGACAATAAAGTTCATCATTATTAAAACTAATTTCTTCAGTTCTTTCATATATATCATCAAGGGATTTCATTCTTGGCGGTCTTTCATTTGAGCCTTCAAGATTTGAAGCTGGAGAAGAAGGTTCTTGTATAGTTTCAACATTCTCAGATTCTTGATCATCATCAAAATATGGGAGAAAATTATATGTGCTCTCTTGCTTTCCATCCCAATCCCAAGTTGCTCCTTCATCGAATTCAACATCACGACTTACCACCACTTTGCCATTGTTAGGATTGTACAACCTGTATCCTTTGGAATGATAATCATATCCAACAAAAACATACTTAGCACTTCGATCATCTAGCTTTGAACGCTCTTGCTGTGGAACTTGAGCATAAGCGATGCTACCAAATACTCGCAAATGATGAACACTTGGCCTTTTTCCATTCCATGCTTCTTGAGGGGTTTGGTCCTTGACATTCACAGTTGGAGAGCGATTTGACAAATACACCGCACAAGAAACGGCTTCAGCCCAAAACTCCTTTGGCATATTTTTTGTTTTAAGCATACACCTTGCCATATTAAGAATTGATCTATTTTTTCTCTCCGCCACGCCATTTTGCTGAGGTGATCTAGGAACAGTGAGAGGATGACGAACTCCATGCGCTGCACAGAAATCATTGAATTGCTTTGAAGTGAACTCGCCTCCTCGATCAGACCTCAATGCCTTGATATTGTAGCCACTTTCTTTCTCAGCATGCGTCATGAAAATTTTGAATGTGGTGAAAGTTTCTGATTTCTGTTTGAGAAAATAAACCCACGTTTTTCTGCTATAATCATCAATAAAAAGTATAAAATATTTACTTTTACCAAAAGACGGTGGATTGATAGGCCTGCAAATATCCGTATGCACCAATTCAAGTGGTTTGGAGGCTATAGACGTTGCTTTCTTTGGAAAACTTTTCCTTGCATGTTTGCCAAGAAGACATGCTTCACACAAATGATTTGGATTTTCAATTGTTGACATCCCCTTTACCATCGTCTTTTCTCCCATTGCTTTCAATGATCCAAAGTTCAAGTGTCCAAATCTCATGTGCCAACACCATGCCACATCCTGCACATTAACCTTCAAACATCTTGCTTCAACAGTTTGGACATTCAATTTGAACATTCGGTTCCGTGACATGCCCACCTTTGCAATCAAGTTATTGTTTCTATCTTTAAGCCAAAGATAATTATCTTTTATCAAAACTTCATAACCATTCTCAACAAATTGTCCGAGACTAAGAATATTGCTTCTTAGTTTAGAAACATAATAAACATCAGAGATTAATTTATGGTCACCATTCTTTGTAGAGATGAGAATTGTACATTTGCCTTCAATGTGAATTTTCGAAGAATCTCCAAAGGAAACATTACCTTTCACCTTGTCGTTGATCTCCACAAATTTTTCTTTGTATCCGCACATATGATTGCTAGCACCATTATCCAAATACCACGAGCTTTCAATTTCATTTTCTTCCTTTTTCTCAGTTAGCAACAAGGTGGATTCTTCAACTTCTTGGTTATCATTAACACGATTGGCTCTTTCTTCAGTATTAGCAGTTTGACATTCCCATGAATAATGACCAAATCTATGACATTTATAACATTCAATTTTGGACTTGTCATACCTTCTTTCATTTGATCTTTGATAATTTTCATGACCTCGTCCTCGACTTCTTCCACGGCCTCTAAAATATGAAGGATTTCTCTCGTTGTTATTTGAACTTTCACCATTGTTTTTTTCTTGTTCACGTCCTTGCCTTCCGCGTCCTCTTCCTCGTCCATATCCGCGTCCTCTTCCTCGTCCATATCCGCGTCCTCTTCCTCTAAAGTACTGCTTTTCTCCTTCTTCATTTTTTAAAGTTGCTTTAGTTTTAAGAATTTGCTCATGTGGTTCTTCTTGTCTTCTCTTAATTTTCTCTTCTTGAGCACGTAAAGAACCTTCCAATTCTTCTACTTTCATTTCTTCGAGGTCCTTCGTTCCTTCAATGACACACACAATATAATCGAACTTCGGTGTCAAAGAACGAAGGATCTTCTTCACCACTCGAACATCTACAATTTTTTCTCCATAGCCTCTTGATTGATTTACATTCGCCTTCACCCTTGTAAAGTAATCCGAAATCGATTCGGATTCACTCATCTTCATTGCTTCGAAGTCACTCCTTAGTGATTGAAGCTTAACTTTCTTTACTTTATCAACTCCTTGGAAAGATTTTTTCAATATTTCCCAGGCTTCGTTTGAAGTGGTTGCATCAGATATTTTATCTATCATTGAATCATCCAAACATTGATGGATGAGGCTAAGAGCAAGTTGATCTTTTTCCTTCGTCTTTGCTAAAGCTTCCTTCTCCGTTCGAGATAATGCATTTTCATTTTCTAGCTCGCCGTAGCCTTTGTCTACGATCTCCCATACTCTTTGTCCTCCAAGTAAAGCTTTCATTCGAGTACACCATTTTTCATAATTTCTTTTGTGAGACGAGGATATTGGAAGGAAAACATTCCATTGTTTGACATTTTATCACACCTTCACTAACTTGGCCCTGATACCACTTTGTTAGAATTTTTGGGGAGGAGGAGGAGTAAATTAATGAGAAAAAGGAATATTTGAAAAAGAGGAAAACATTTAATTGCTTTATTACTCTTTTCTTTTTCTTAATTCTTCCTTCATACATACAAATGAGAATAACTCTTATTTATAACATACAATACATCTTTCTAGATTTGCAGCATTAAAACCTCTCATTAATGAATAATTATCTATTTCCTAATTAACAACAATATTAAAACCTTTCTAGAAATCTTCAAATTTTAATGGCTTGGTAAAAGATCATTTCAAATTATATTCCAACACTTATTTTGATCTTGAATGTTGAATTCTTCATCTATTCTCATGAATAGTAATCCCCCTTTGACTGTAATAAAGATGTATAATTATTTCATGCATTACACACTTATTTACAGATGGATTTAGTAAGAAGGTAATATTTTTTTGAAGGATCGATTAAAAAAAATCTTCAGCCTCAATTTTCCTTCAGGCATCCCTGGTTAGGTTTTTGAACTTTGAATTAGGGAAAATTATTCAGTGAAACAAGATTTATAAGAAGCAATAGCCAAAATTTTTTGAAATGAGAGGGAGAGTGAGCAAGAGATGACATGAATTAGGTATAGCAAGGGGAGGAAATGAGGTTCCCGCGGGAAGATATATGAAGTTGAATCATAAGGAATTTGGATCCACCGCACAACTGACATTCCACTCATGTGTAATACACTGCAATCACTAATACAAACCCAGTTATCCAAAAATGCTGCACTTACCACACCTATTACAGAAAAAATATAATTAAAACATTAAATTTTAAAGTAATGCTGATGATAAATGTTGTATATGTACTCATTTTTCATGTCTCACTTTTACTCCAGCCAAGATGACAACACCAGTTTTGCATAAATCCGAAATTACCAACTGCCCAACCTTGTCCTGAATTTTACAGTTATCCACTCAAAAGAACCCTCAAATTTAGTTCCACTACCACTTGAACATGTACTCGGTTCAGTTCAATTGTTACGTGCTTGGCATCTAACCATATTTGAAACTGCTCACTGCCCTGATTGCGTAAAACTGTAACTTGTCACCACTCAGTCAGATGGTTGCCAGACAGCGTGACACATTTCATGACAACATTTGCCGGGAAAAGGTACTACTGCATAACAACTAATTCATGTACAAAAATCAGTTTTTCTTCCTTTTACGAATTTGTATTCCACCCTCTTTCAAACATTTACTTTCTTCCTACTCGGTCTACTATCTGCGCGGTTGGCAAGCCTGACTACTGAAATGCTGAGCCATGACAAATACAGAGCACAAAAAGTAGACCACTAACACCATTTAATCGGTCAAATGTACCAGTACGTAAGTACTACCAGGTTCACCTACCTAAGAAAACTTGAAAACCAGCATCTACGGTAAACTAGCTGAAACAGCAGGGCAAACAAATACTGAAATACATCATTCTATCGTGTTGATTGATCATTGGATGCAAATTGAGTACGCTGATTAGACCATTTGCGTACAGAAACACCCCAGACTTTAACAACCCCCAATACCCCCCCCCCCCCCCCCCCCAACTTTCAATACAAAATAATATTCTTATCTTTAGCGAAGTTTTTTGTGTAATGTAGTCTTCATGCCATGCACGAGCCATGAGGAGATTAATTCTAAGTAGTAGAAGGATGGTTCAGTATGTTAACAAATTAACTCTTGCATGCAAGGCATGCAATACACAGTCTGCATATGCACCCACTGATCACAGTTGTAAACACGTATGCATTGAACACAGCAAGATGGCAAACATGATGTTCAATCAAATTGTGCTGCAAAGAAAAGAAGGTATGAAATTATTGATGGATTTTGGCTACCACTAAATCCAAAATTAGACCACATACCTTAACTGAAAAAATATTTGTTATAATCATATAATATAGTCATAGTTTTTTGTTTTAAGTTTTGCAAACACTGAGATATCATCAGCGTATAACAGATTGGCAAGGAAAGATTCAACTGAAAAAAGTAGGCTAATGTTACCCTTTTTATATTCTAGGCTAAACAATATTACGAGGAAGTCCACAGATATAGGAAAAAGAAAGGGAGATATTGGGTCTCCTTGTGTTATACCTCTATTACTACTGAAAATCTTATTGGTTGCCTTCTAAAATGATAGGAAATGTCGTGTTGGGTATATATTTATGTATCAACTGTGAAAATTTCTCAAAAGTCTCATACATCATTTTGATTGATATGTGAACTCTCTATTAATCTTATCATATACCTCACGTAAGTCTACCTCCATACACATCTTACTGGTGTCTATCTATTAATTGAATCCCTTGCTGATTCATTCGCTAAAAGGGAAATGTCGATAATGATTCTTTCTACCACAAAACAATTTTGATTTATTGATATCAAGCTATTAATATTTTTTCACTTAATTGCATAAAATAATAGCTAAATTGTAGAGATAACATTACATGAATAAATCGGTCTGCGATCTGAAGCAGTTTGCAAATTTAGGGATAAAGAATATAAATGCATGAATAATTTTTTTGAAAATTTAACCTGACTGCTGAATGCTCATTTTTGGGCTGCTAATCCATCTCCGTGCTTGTCTCAAGTTCCGACTGACCTTGATTTATGGTAGGCTAGCAGCTACGTTTGCTTTCCAACCACGAGCTTCTTGCCATGCTGAATTGTGAGTTCAAACACTCTACTCTACTACTAACTCTGCTCTCATATTATCTAATACTGGCATGTTTTGTGACAGCGGGGATTACTTCTCTTCTCATAGTACCATCGGTTTTACATAAGTGGACTATAGGATTTGTTTACTTTGAATATGTATGTACTGTGTTTGTATTCCAACAAGGGAGATCCATTTGCTGCGGAAATGTTTGCACACTCCGGTAACAAAATTACTATTTTTCCACTACGTACCTATGTTCAGTATGTAATTATAGTTCTGAATGTAAGGCTTGGTTTTTACTTTCATACTCCGAGCGCTTCAAGTCTTTGAAATTGACTTATATTCAACTCTACACTTAGAATAACGTAATAGTGAGGTATGTGCGATGATGTTAGCAATCATTAATATTTACTTGATTTACAAAACATATACCTTACTGGCTTTGATAGTCATGTTCTTTACAATATGCTATCAAAGACAACCACTGTCATTAAATTAGTACACAAAGGGTCAATAAGGTTCACTGCGTGCAACTTTCTTCAACTCTCCTCGCTACAATGGCAGAGAAATCCTTTTGTGTTTAATACATGCTAAGTAATTATTTTACTTGGCTCGGTAAGTTATATGCACATGTTACGTGCAAAGTACTTATTCATATTCCTAATGTGACTGTTTTCGATGTTTTCAATTTGAAAGCATTTCTAACGCTCGCCTGCTGAATTCTAATCAATTTATTATACAAGCTATAATGTACCTGCAGTGAATTTTGTCTATATTTAATAGTTTTGTTAATGTAATCTACATGTGAATTTCAAAAATTAGTGTCTGTTTATCCTTGCGGTCTCAATCTCAGGGAGATATGCTTTACTCTCCATAACATTGGGCTGCCTGAACTGATCAACTCAAATTGGGTATGAAATGATAAACTATTGTATTAATATATATTTTCATTTTTTATATTGGATTAACCAACCGTGCTTCGTTTCAAAGTTTAAGCTGTTGCTTGATTACTAGAGTTGAATCAATCTATCTATCATGAATTGTGTAACTGTTACCCCTCAAACAGCTCATGTTGTATCCCCATATATGTAGTTTACCATTATTTGTTTAACCCAGGCGGAAACATGAATTAACTGGACAAAATTACTCATACATTGCTTGCAATCTTCAAAACATTTATCAACCTACAGATAACCAGTCTTTGATTAATTTCTAACTAAGAACAAAATAACCGCTAGTGTGCGTAGCACACTCACTATACTGGTATACATTAATAGGTTTTCTTTTCTTCTTTTAAATTTCATTGTTTGATCAAAATACACTTGTATAAATTTCAAAATACACTTCATATTCCATAATTTTTTACATGTCATTCAAATCTATCTTCGAACTGGTAGGTTAAATACTTAGACCATGCAAAATTGCAATGAACATGCCATCAATTTTTAGACTGTGCACCACGAATTAATGCTACTTCCACATCATGTCCTTTAACATGAAAATGGATAATCTAGAATTGAAAGCATTTTTCAGCAATCTGTCGGCCTTCGCACAACGTTTGAATTCCGTCCAAGCAACTATGCAATCAACAACCCCAATACCTTCCTCACCACAAGAAGAATAACCAATAAATCTAATATTTCAGTTCAAATGGAGAAAAATGCCCAGGTACCAGATTCTCTGACGTTACTACATTTACATACTATTGCATGCACGACTACTGCTGCAGGAAGATATATCCAAAAAAAATCACTTATTACACAACCATCTTGCCACCTGTTACACAGGTCATTACTGATAGTGTGAGTCAAAGTAAAACCAGCCACGTCAATTGCACAACAAACTGTTGAAGTATGCGATACTATGTGTTAGATCTAGAGAATATTTTGGATTTGGAGGATATTTTGGATCTAAAGAATATTTTGGATCTGGAGAATATTTTGGATCTGGAGAATATTTTGGATCTAGAGGATATTTTGGAGGAAATTTTGGGAATTTCCATATACTTCTCTATGCCTATATAAGCTACATCGAATACAAAAGGAGGTGGATAACAAATCAAGAGATTAGATTCAAGATTATTCTAATTAGGGTTTAGGCAATCCTAATCTTCTTCAATTCTTTTCTCCACAAAATCAATTTTTTTTTAGTAAATTTGATCATTGTAATCGATCTCTTGTCCTCTTCTATTGATATTAATAAAGGTTTCTCTCTCAAAGTGGACGTACACTGACAAGACATTGGTGAAACCACTATAAATCCCTATGTGATTTAGTTTCTCGTTATTGCTCTATTATTTTCATTGTTTGGTGATTGTGATTGGCTTGGATAAGATTGAGATTGTTCGATTGGTTGTTTTTGCACTATTACCACGATCTCGTTTTCGCGGCATTGGGGATATTTGATTTAAGCGGTCTTGAATCAAAATTTCTCCACAATATTTGGTATCAGAGCATTGGTGTTGGTAGATAGTTGTAGAAATGTCGGAATCAGGTTCAAATAATCCATCAACAGGTGGTCCAAGTGGTGTAGCTCCTTATGTACGTGGGTAGTATGCAGCTGCTGGTTCACAATTGGTTATCGACGAGTGGAATGGCGATAATGATTTCGAAAAGTGACAATGGAAGATGAAAGCGGTTCTTAGGCGGAATCGGGTACATCGGGTGGTGTTTGATACATATTTATTACCAAAGGACATCTCAGATGTAGAGAGAGAAGAAATGGAAGAGTGGGCATTCACTACACTTCAACTTGCCATGGGGGAGAATGTTATTTCCGAAATTAGTGGTGAGACGACTGCTAAAGGTATTTGGAACAAGTTGGAGGAGTTGTATATGAAGAAGTCACTCATAAATCGACTGATCTTGTTGCGGACTTTCTTTACCTACAAGATGAAGGAAGGAACTTCGCTAAAGGCGCACTTAAATGTGTTTGATGATTTGCTAATGGAGATGATGGCGGTAGATTTGAAGATTGAGGAGGAGCAGAAGGCGATGATATTGTTATGTTCGTTGCCTGAATGCTATACTGGGTTCTCAAATAGTTTGATCTATAGCCGGGATACATTGACTCTAAATGATGTCAAGACGGGTCTTCTTAGTGAGTAATTACGAGATCAGATGAAGGAGTTGAGTGATAGTAGTAGTGGTGCTGGTAATGGTCAAGGTTTATTTGCGGAGAAAGAAAAGTCAGAGAAGAAGGGAAACCGGGGGCGTTCTAAGTCTAAGAAGCCCGGTGGAAGAGGAAAATCGAAGGAAAGAAATGGCAAGTGCTTTATATGTAAGAAACCTGATCACTGGAAGAATGATTGTCCAGACAAGGGGAAGAAGGAAGTAGCATCTTCATCAGTTGCGGTGGAGAGAGATGTTGGTGAGGAAGACATAGATGTTTTATCGGCTGTTGCATCAGATGTTTCGGGCAGCGATTGGGTGCTTGATTCGGGGGCTTCATATCACATGACGCCTAATAAGAATTGTTTTTCTTCTTATGTTGATCGAGAAGGAAATTCAATTTTTATGGGAAATGGTGCAGTTTGCAAACAGAAAGGCATTGGATCCGTGCAAATTCAAATGTTTGACGGAGTGATTCGTACTCTCACTAATGTGCACTATGTTCCAGGACTACGGAAGTCACTTATCTCTTTAGGACAGTTGGATTCTCTATGTTGCAAGATCACCATTGAGAGTGTTAGCTTGAGGGTTTCGAAGGGTGCGCTTGTGGTTATGAAGGGTGCTAGAACTCATGGTATCTATTTGCTTCAAGGAGTGACCGTGGAAGGCGAAACTTGTGTCAGTGTTGATAGCTCCCGTGGCTTAGATGCGACACGGCTGTGGCATTTGAGATTGGGTCATGTCTCAGAGAAGAGTTTAGATGTTCTTCGTCGAAGGGAGATGATTGATGGTGAGAGTTTCAGCAAGTTAGAGTTTTGCGAGGAATGTGTCATGGCGAAGCAAACTAGATTGTCATTCGGTAAAGGAAAACATAATTCAAGAGGGATTCTTGAGTATGTGCACACGGATGTTTGGGCACCAGCACCTGTAGCTTCTTTGGGAGGAGCAAGATATTATATTTTTTTTCATTGATGATTTTTCTCGAAAGTTGTGGGTGTATGTAATGAAGGCCAAGTCGGAGGCATTTGCAAGATTCAAAAAATGGAAGGCTCTTGTTGAGAATGAGAGTAGAATGACTTTGAACGTTCTTAGGTTCGATAATGGCGGCAAGTATGTTTCCGGAGAATTTCTGAATTCTTGCAAGCATCATGTAATTCGGAGGCATTTTACTACACCGGGAGATCCGCAATCTAATGGAGTGGTGGAGAGAATGAACCGAACTCTATTAGAGAAAGCTCGATGCTTGCGATTGACATCGGGTTTGTCTAAGGGATTTTGGGCCGAAGCTTTGTCAACCGCAGTGCATATTATTAATCGAATTCCGTGCTCGGCTATTGGTAACAAAATTCCAGAGGAAGTGTGGAAGGGGAAGAGCATTGACTTGAGTTATCTTCGTGTATTTGGCAGTCCTGTTTATGTGCATGATCCGGGGAATGATAAGCTCTTACCTAGAGCTTTCAAAGGGATTTTGCTTGGTTATATGGATGGAGTCAAAGGCTATCGGATTTGGAATCCGAAAACGAAGAAGGTTTCAGTTTCTCGTCATGTTACTTTTGATGAGTCAGCTATGTTCAAGGATAATGAAGGCTCATCGGATATTCCGGATTTGGTTCATGGTGAATCAATGGAGAATGAAGTTATTTCCACTTTCAGGCCTAGAGAGAGTAGAGTTGTTGGAGGTGCTTGCGAGGTGAATGCGGTTGACGTTACATCACATAGTCCATAGGATTCCTCTAGTAGTGTTGGTGATGTGCACGAGCCTAGAGAAGATTCAGTTCAAGGTGGAGCTGAAGGAAGACCGGGTGATGGTATTGCTACTCGGGTTGGTCGTCGTGCTATAAGGCCACCCGAAAGATATGGTGATTGGAACTATCTTAGCTTTTGTGAGAATTTGGACTATGCTCTTCATGTAGTCCAAGATGAGCCGATGGACCTTGATGACGTCATGGATTCGAGTGATAGCTCGAAGTGGATTTGCGCCATGGAGGAAGAGATGCAATCATTGATGAAGAACCAGACTTGGGAGTTGGTTCCACTTCCTCAAGGAAACCGTGCTATTGGGTGCAAATGGATATATAAGGTGAAGGACGATGGAAGATACAAAGCTAGGCCAGTGGCTAAGGGGTTTGCACAGAGGAAAGGAAAGGAGTATGATGAGATCTTCGCACCGATTGTGAGACATGCTTCTATCCGGATATTAATTGCCATATTTGCTATTCACGACTTGGAGTTGGAGCAACTAGACGTGAAAACCGCCTTCTTGCATGGAGACTTGGATGAAGACATCTACATGGAGCAACCAGAAGGGTTTGTTGTAGAAGGTAAGTCAGAACTAGTTTGCAAGTTGAAGAAATCACTATATGGCTTGAAGAAATCACCTAGGCAATGGTACAAGAGATTTGATCATTTCATGCTTGAAAGTGGCTTCCATCAAAGCATCAAGGATGCTTGCGTTTATTTCAAGAGGTTAGGAAACGAATGTTGGGTGTATTTACTCTTGTATGTGGACGATATGCTCATTGCTTCTAAGGACAAGGCAGAAATCAATAAGTTGAAAGAGAAATTAAAGGCGGAGTTCGAGATGAAAGACCTTGGAGAAGCAAAGAAAATCTTGGGCATGGAGATTGTAAGGGACCGAAAGCGTTTTGAGTTGAGATTGACTCAAAAGGAGTACATTAAGAAAGTGCTTTGTCGATTTAGCATAGAGGATGCAAAAATGTCAAATACACCTTTACCTTTGCATATAAAGCTTTCGAGTATGGGATTACCTATCGAGGAGAAAGACAAGGCTTACATGGCAAAGGTGCCATATGCTAGTGCGGTTGGAAGTTTGATGTATGCCATGGTGTGTACAATACCCGATATTGCAAATGCCGTCGGGGTGGTTAGTCGGTCATCTGGGGAAATCACATTGGGAAGCAGTGAAGCTTATCTTGAGATACTTGAAAGGTACAACATGTCATGGCCTTGTTTTTGGGGGTAGTAAAGAGAAGAATTGCATGTTGGTTGCTTACTATGACTCGGACTACGCTGGTGATAGGAATCGAAGAAAATCAACTTATGGATATGTCTTCACTCTTGGTGTTACAGCCATAAGTTGGAGATCGAGATTGCAGACCGTAGTTGCTTTATCCACTACGGAGGCGGAGTTGATAGTTGTGGTTGAGGCAGCAAAGGAAGCATTCTATTTGAAGCGACTGTTGTGTGACTTGGGTTTTGAACATGACAGTGTTGATGTTCAATATGATAGCCAAAGCGCTATTCACTTGGCTGAGAATTTGGCATTTAGCTCACGGACGAAGCATATTGAAGTGAGGGAGTCATTTTTAGTAGCCATGGACGAAGACAAGCAAGTCTGCCTTCGGAAAGTGCACACAAAGGATAACGCGGCGGACATGTTCACTAAGGCGTTACCGGTTGGGATGTTCGAGCATTGCTCGAACTTAATTCGCTTGGAGATATGCTAGGTGCCATGGGATGACACATTTGAGAGAGAAACTTGGATGTAGAAGAGTATCGGTGAGAGGTTGATGTTCTATCTTCATGGTAAGTACTTGTCTTCACTCCCGAGTACATTGTCTTTTGGTAAGACTGGTTTAGGAGTTGGATGTTTCAACACTTCATTGACGGGTGGGGGCTATGCCTGAACTCGTTAGTGAAGTGCAATGGGCGGTGGCTATGCCGGTGTTCATTGGGGAAACATTCAAGCTTTCTTGATTGAAGATAGAAGGAAATGCTTGGGTGCATTGGAGTTTGTGATCGTAGACGGATATAGTATTGAGGTGGAGTGTTGAAGTATGTGATACTATGTGTTAGATCTAGAGGATATTTTGGATTTAGAGAATATTTTGGATCTAGAGGATATTTTGGATCTAGAGAATATTTTGGATCTAGAGGATATTTTGGATCTGGAGAATATTTTGGATCTAGAGGATATTTTGGAGGAAATTTTGGGAATTTCCATATACTTCTCTATGCCTATGTAAGCTACATCGAATACAAAAGGAGATGGATCACAAATCAAGAGATTAGATCCAAGATTATTCTAATTAGGGTTTAGGCAATCCTAATCTTCTTCAATTCTTTTCTCCACAAAATCAAATTTTCCAAGTAAATTTGATCATTGTAATCAATCTCTTGTACTCTTCTATTGACATTAATAAAGGTTTCTCTCTCAAAGTGGACGTACACTGACAAGATGTTGGTGGAACCACTATAAATCCCTGTGTGATTTAGTTTCTTGTTATTGCTCTATTATTTCCATTGATCGGTGATTGTGATTGGCTTGGATAAGATTGAGATTGTTCGATTGGTTGTTTTTGCACTATTACCACGATCTCGTTTTCCGCGGCGTTGGGGATTTTTGATTTAAGCGGACTTGAATCAAAATTTCTCCACAACACAGACTAAAAAGGAAAGGGTATTATGACACAGGTATTACCTAACCAAAAGGGTTTTCTTGTGCACATAATCATCCACTACAAGTAACCTTAATTTACAAACACATATGTACAATTGCTTGAATATAGGGAGATGAAAATTATGTGCACAAGGGAGAATTTAACTTACAAACTTCACAGGAGCAGGGACAAAAATTTGAAAAGCGGGGTATGATAATCCACGTACGTAAGATTGTTACATCAAATAAAACTGCACATGAAAGCCAGTCTTCAGTTAAACTTATAATACCGATGACACTCCTTTTTTGCAATTACACTAGGATGCCGAGCAATCTACGAGTGCCAAAGTTTCAATCGCAAGCAAACCAGATAGAAGCAACAGAAGAAAGGTCCCAAGAGAACAACTAGGACAGTGTTTGAGCTTTCACCCTAGCAAAACACACAATAGCTGGACTTGACAACCATCCAACAACCACTCCACAGCAATAAATATGCTCTACGCCATTTGCATGGTTTGAAATATTCTTTAACTTGAATTTCCTTATTGTTCTGTTCTGTTAATTTGTATATACGCTAATACCAAAGAATTCTTCATCTGAAATTACTTAAGTGGTTACTTTCTACATATACGTTTTAATTGTGCTCTTACAAACTGTTGCCTAATTTTCCTTCCTTACACACTTTATACTTCTTCACGATTTTGCAAGGGACAAACATACTAAATCGACAAATTATTTGCACAGACACACACAGCTGCATGCATGTTAAAAAAACAAGATATATGTAACACCCCATATATTCTATAACAGTGAAATTCATAAATTAAAGTATAATTAATTCTAATGAAAGAATTAAGGGAAATTGCTTACGCCATTGCGTTCGTCTCGGAATTCTGGTTAAGATAGAGTCCGAATTTGCGTGAAACGGACTCCGTATGAAGGAGTTATGATCTCCGGAAGTTTCAGAATAAATTTGAAATTCAAAAACAGCTCAGAACAGGTTTAAAAATTCGAATTCGAGTTCAAACTGGGTTGGGCGGGAAATTTCCCGCCCAGTGACCAGGTCGACATTAGTGTCGACTGGGCAGTCGACCTGGCCACCCCCAGGTTGACTACGCTGTCGACTTGGGTGTCGACATGCAGGTCGACTTGCCCGGTCGGCCTGACCAGGTGGGTCTGACCCTGGTTCGACTTCTGGTGTGCTGTACGGTCTGATTTCCCTCCCTGTTTGCATCTGACGGCTCAAATTAACTTGAAAACTCTATAAATACACCCTAAGACTCAACTAATTCACATAAGAAAATAAGAGAGGAGTCGTCATACTGCCGGGAAGGAGTTGATCGTAGCCGCCAAGAATCAAACTAAGAAGCAAACTAAAGTCTAATCAAATCAATCAACAAATTGCTACCCAAAGGAGAGCATCTCCAAATTCAGAAAACAGAAATCAAAAAACAAGATCTCGTCACACGTTGTAAGTATAGTGGTCTTTCAGAATCTGAATAAAATTATGATGTGATACGATGTAATTGGGAATAGAATTGTATCATTATAATGATGTAGATCTTGTGTATTGTAATGTTTCTATCGTGATTGTTTTTGGTGTATTGATTTGTGGCATAAATGGATCGATGCAAGTTTATTATACGTTTGTATATGAAAGTAATGGTAATTGCAAGTTTGTGGCAAAGTCTATGATTAGATCCCTCTCATGTTTATGTTAATATCCCCTTTATGTTTATGTTGATATCATGGGCTATATACTTATGTAAACACACCCTAGATCTGAGATCCTTTATGCTACATGACTCAAAACTTATGTATACATCTTAGATCCATTACAAGTATGATTAGAACTATGTTAAATGCAGTTTGGGCTACATAAACTATGCAAGTTCATGCGGAAATAGACTATATATTAGATTTGGACATTTTTGGGTTAATTTACAACATGCTAGTTTTGTGTTCGACATTATGCCAAGTTAATATGTTAAAACCCAAGTTTTTATAAGTCTACATATGCCATCCTATGTGACACCCATTTAGTTGTATGCCAATTTTGAATGCAAGTTCACATGATTTAATGTTTATGTTAACGCCAATTTGCAAGTTCATGCGCTACACCTTCTATGTATCATAGAAATATTATATGTTCTGAATTTCCCCTTTTCTCACGTTTATCAAGTTGGGCTGAATTGTGTCGAGCCCAACATTAGTACGTACAAACGGGGGTAATAGCGTTGGGTGTAAAAACATGATATAATAAATATGTTGGCATGTTTGGCGCATGCCAACGACTGTGGCATTTTAGTGGTATAAATTGTTATACCCAAATTAAAAGACGACATGACGTTTACATAAATAATAAAATATGTAAATCTAGAAAAGACGACATGTTTGACCCGAGGTTGGATTGAGTTGTGACATAAACCTTCCCGGACCCGCCCGGCTGTCCAGTAGTCACAACAATACCTATCCAATGTGGGTGGTTAAACATTGAGCCCAATAAAGACCCGAGGCTAGACTGAACTACGGTGTAAACCTGCCCGTTACCAACCGGCACATCCAGTAACCGTAGTGATATCTATCTAATGTGAGTGGTCGGTGCTCTAAAAGGCTAAGGACAGGTGGTAGGGTTAAGTCAACTGAAAACACTTAACCAAAGATTCAACATGTTAACAAATATTGATGGGTGGGGTTAGGTATATACAGACACTTAACCACTTAACATGTTTGACTAGAAAAACCTGGTAACGTAGGGGCCCGTTTCAGCAGTAACCCAATTTAGGTATCAACGGTACCCTGAAACTAGGCAGGGTGGGACACGATTACTGGGTTGATTGTAAGCGGTCAAATAACGGCAAATGTTGGGTGCACAGTGTAGGTCTAACGGTGTATGGTCGTGCACGCACTCCGGAGCAGACAAGCAGGGCACTGGGGGCACCAGTAGTATATCCTATGCCTTCTAGTAATTGTGTCGGGACCGCCACCATGGGTCTTGATACACCCCATGGTGGGACCAGCATAGGTATCTACACTTCTTGGGGTAGCCGTAAGACACACGTACGAGTAGGAGCCGATCTTTAGAAAACAAAAAGGATCACTTCACCCTCAGCATGGGGTGCCGGTTAGAATAATTCTAGCAAATGCAGAGATATAGTGTGGGTTCGATAGTATATTCGATTCTGAACTACACTCCCTTAGTTATGATACTATCCTGTTTTCAGTTTATGTCTATCATATCCTTTTCTTATTCACATACTGAAAAGTCACTAGATTTACTCAGGATTTATGTCTGACTTCGTTTTTCTTTTCGTCTTCTTTTCTTTCGTCCCCCCCCCCCAGGTCCACAGGGAGGAAATAACTCAGCTTAGTCAGACTCTTTTGCAAGCTTGAAGACAGTAGATGTACGGTTTGGATCTCTTTTGTTTGGATCATGGCTTTGGATATCATTATGGGGATTTTGCTGCTTTATTTTATGTTTTATGCTTCTTTGATAATCAAGACAGTTATGGAAATGTAATGTTTTTGGAAGTATTGTAAGACAATTATGGTATGGTTTGTATGACACGTATTTTGATGAAATAAAAGTTGTTGTGTTTTCCGCTATTTAAAAATATGTGTATTTATATCTGTCTTGTGTATCTGTGACTTATACTTAAAAACCTCCACCAAAATTAGGGCATTCCCTTTGTGAGTGACCCTAACGGAGGTGGGGTGTTTCACTTGGTATCAGAGCATAGGTTTACTAGATAAGATAAAGTTTTTGATATTATTTTCAAAAGAAAGTTTAAAGAAGCATTTTTTTAGAAAAAGTGTTATATTTTAAAAAGCATGATCCCCCAAAACCATGTGTACTATCTCTCTCTGTCCTTCGTTTTGAATTTTTCCTTTCTGTTTCAGCATGTTTGGAGACCTTAACATTCCTGAAGGAGTACCGATACCCGGTTGGTTTAGGAGGTTCTTAGAAGCTAGGGCCGCAAATGGCGCGGGCCCGGCAGATATCCTTCCTCCCCCAGTAGCACCAGTTCCTCCTCCTCCTGCTCCTCCCCTTGGAAATGCTTTTGCCAAAACATGTAGAGACTTCAAGTCTATGGGTGGAAAAGACTTCCATGGAACTGAACCCTTTGTAGGAGCAAGAAATTGGCTAAAGGAGACCGAGGATCTGTTTGACATCTTCGGAGTTGATGATAGGCAGAAGATCACTACAACAACAAAGGCTTTTAACAGCGTTTCAAAAACGCTGTTAAAAGTTATAACGCGTTAGTATAAACGCTGTATAACGACATGTTGTAGTAGGCCCCTAATTTTTAACAGCAGAAAATAAACGCTGTTAAAAAGTGAGTTTCATAGCGTTTTTTCTGAGCTGTTAATACTTTATGCACAACATTTTTTCTGAGCTGTTATTACTTTATGCACAGCGTTTATAATATGCTGTTAATAGTTTTTAAGTGTGTGTTGCTTCCATTTTTATCAGCGATTGACAAACGCTGTTAATAAATTTAACAGCATTTCCATTTTTGTTGTCAAAAGTTTGCATAGATGTTTCTACAATTTCATCAGCATTTTATAAACGCTGTTATTATGTGTTCGAAGTAATGACAGCATCGAATAAACGCTGTCGTTTGTTGTTTCGATTATTACAGCATTTATATTATGTTGTATTATCGCACACATCAACAATATTTAAATATAATTCAAACAACCTTTATTCATAACATGTTTGAATCAAACACAAAAATTACTATATAAACACATAACTATTAATCATTTACATAAAACTACATACCATATAATTCATAAACAAAGACATTGTCTATAAATCATGTTTACATAAACAAAAATAGCACCATAAGCTAAGTTCACACAATATCCATTAAAATAAAATACAGCATCTACAAACACGAATACAATATTCTTGAAGCAGTTTGCACCAAATAATGAGAGCATAATGGGCAACCAATATATTTCATATACATACCATGAAAGAAGAACATGTCGTCTTTTATATTTTCACAACAATGGTCTTTAGTTACCTACAATGAAGAAATTCACGAGTTATGATTCTTTTAGTAGCACATGACATGTTCTAACCTTGGCTGAAATTAACACATTGATTTAGCTAATAGTAAATGACATGTAGAGCAAACATTTTTTTTTCTAATTTACCATTCTTGATTTAATAATCGTATTAATGATCCCTTGTTTATAATGAAACTTGATTAACTTAGTTAAATATTTATAATACTAGTTAACTTTTATAAGCTTGTAAATCTCAACTAATTTGGTTAACATGATTAATTGTTATTATTTTATAATATTCGGTTTGTATTATATAAAACATAATTAATTTATTATTAGTATTTATAATACTTAATTAACTTAGTTAAATTATTGTTATTATTATAATAAGTTTAATTAATTTTTTTGTAAAACTTCGCCAATTTGATTAATATTTTATGATTTAATATTATTTTTTGAGTTGCGATGATTTAATATTATTATTTTTATTACAAAGTTAGTTTATTGTTATTATTTAAACTTTTTATTTTTTAGAAAATTTACAACTTATTATCATTATTATAAAATTATTTATTATAATAACCATCATCGTTACAAACTTAGTTAATTATTATCATCGTCATCATTATTACAAACTTGTTCATTTTTATAAAACTTGGTAAAATATTTATAACACTTAGTTAATTTTTATAAACTTATTTTGTTTTTATAAATATTCAGAAATAAAATCTTGTTTGGACAGCAAGCTCAATTAAAGAACTTATTCAAGAATAAAATCTTTACATGACTAAGGTTCTTAGTTTTATAAAATTAACTAACATATTTAAATTTTATAATATTTAGTTAATTTTTACAAAAAAATAATTAATTTCACAAAATTATATAATATTATAAATCTTAGTTAATTATTATTATTATAGAATATATGGTTATAGTTTATATTTTTATGTACTTTAGTCAAATTTTATAGACTAAACTTCTAAATTTTTATAAAATTAGTTGACTTATATAAATTTTTATAATATTTAGTTAATTTTTACAAACTAATTTAATATTTATATACCTTATTTAATTTATTATTATTATAAATCTTACTATTATTATACAAGTTTTAGCTATGTTTTATATTTTTATATATTAAGTTAATTTTTATAAACTAAACTTGTTAATTTTCTAAAATTTAGTTAAATCTTTATAATATTTAGCTAATTTTTATAAAATTATCTAATATTTATAAGTTTTAGTTAACTGATTTTGTATACATATATATATATATATATATATATATATATATATATATATATATATATTCACCAGTATCCTTTATTTAATATAATTTTGTATGCATGCACATGTTCCCATCTAACTATTTAACACCTTTTCTTACCCAATCTCAACTACTATAAAGCCCCTTTATCTAAGGCAGTAGCTCAATCGACCATAGTTCCATGAGTCAAAGCAATATGATTTTTAGTAAACTAATTTTGTATGCATATTATAAATCAGCATAAACATGTTAATGAAATACCTGAAGTTCCCAATACCCATCTTGTTAGAAGGTTTTATCAATATAGCGACCTCACGTAGCTAAACCTGCATGTTATAAACTAAGCTTGCTGAAATAATTTTTTGATATTTCGGCAAATTGATTAAGTTTGGAACTGTGGTAAATTGTTTAGTTGGATTTCAGTTATTGAAAACCAAGTTTACCTGCCAAATACTTGTCATAACATGACTACTGCGGCATCGTCATTTACACATACGCGAATAGTGTACATTGGACTAAAATGAATATGGAGGAAATACCTGAAAACCATTGGTGGACTTGAGCCTTCTTCAGCATATATATCTATGTATAACAAACTGATTCCATAGTTACCATTTGTACCTGATAAGTAAAAAAAAGCAAACTGAAAATTTCTGCATAGGTCAATTAATAGAACAACATACAATATTAGCTAAGTACTTGAGTAAAATGCACAATATTAACAGACAATGTTAACAAAGTATCTGTAACTACAACAAATCATAGAACTAGGATGTAGTGAACCCCCCCCCACTTCAGTCAGAGCCACAACCATTCTCTGTCTGTGACCATGCCACCTCTACAACACCATCCTCATCAATCTTCTACTACAAACAACACAACCAACTCAAAACTGCACATCATCAATCTTCGACAGAGGCTGTCGAACTCCGTCCAACATACCCTGAAATTAATCAAGACACAATCAAGACACAATGCCTATGTTTGGGAACAGCAAGCCAAAATATGTAATAGAATGTCAGTTAATTCACAAGCCTTTAAACCAATCTTAAAATACCATCTTAATCGCATGATACTTCCGATCAAATGTAACAATAGAATAACCCACTCACCTCAAACGGAAAAGAAAAAAGAGTGGAAAAAGGAACTACAAACCATTTATCATAAATGAATATACTTCTTATCTTTCTTATTTTAACTTCAGTTTTACAAACTGATGAAGCATGTTTTTGAACTACAGTGTGCGATCATTCCAAAAAAAGTGAGCTACCTTCTATATAAACATGATGCAATCAGCTACTGTCAAAGTATAAATGTGTCGGCTATTGGCAAGTAAAGGACGACTGAAGTTGACCAACTGATAATACTCCTCTTCACCATACAATTTCCTGAAATAAATAAAAAATAAAATTGTAGAGGCAAGATGACAACACAGTAGAAGAAATCCGCTGAAACCTAGAAGTGCTTAAATGGTCTCACATAAAAGAACTACATATGCTAAAACATGACAGATGATAGAGAACAAAACCATTTACAATGGAAATGTAAATAACAAACAAATCAAAACTAGCATAACTCATAACAAGTTAGCATAAAGCAATGTTTCATTGTTCTTATTCATGCACTCCACAAAAGATTGATCTTGTGACTGGATTGCTTATACCAAAACAAGTAAAACTACGTGGGTCTACTAAAATCAGCCTAGATTCATTAGATATACCCCATTGTCATGAAGTAATAAAAGCAAGCGCAATTGTAATGTAGGCTTGCTGTTTCAGAACAGCAAGCGCAATTGCTGTTCCGAACAGCAAGCTCTTCGGCTAGCTGTTCCGAAACAACAAGCCTTTGTTGCTTGCTGTTCCGAAACAGCAAGCCTAAGAGCTTATAGTTTGGAACATCAAGCTCCGACTTTCTGTTCCGAACAGCAAGCCAGATGAAAATTTTGTAATTTTAAATGTGCAAAGGAGTAGCTATGGAGGCAAAACCACCTAAACTAATACACTGATACTTATATGTGGATTTTAACCTTAAATAATGTATAACCAGTTCCTAAACACATATTAGCAAGCAGAAATTCATTTTGCGAAGATAACAAGGAAAAAGAAAAGTTCACATATGCATCAAAAATTATATTTTGCGAACAGAGTAAGGAAGAAGAAAATTTACCCCATATGCATGAAACATTAATCACTAAAATGTTTTAACGATTAGACTTACTTGAACTAAAGATGGGTTGAAAAGAACATCAGGCACCTTAAACCTGTCAGCACCAATTTCAATTGTCCTGCATCAAAGAACCGGGGTTTAACAAAATACTGCCAAACAGTCCTCTCTCAAACTATAATGCATAATAGAACTTGCACTTCATATATCAAGTCAAGAATTAGAAGATTGAACTTCTACAGGAAAGCTAACATGTATAATAAACTTACTGACCATCAAGGAGTTCGTACGACGTCATTGGTATATTTGCATACATTTTTTCTGAAACAAAGAAGAATCACAACATAAGTCGTATTTAAATGTGTAAATACTAAATACATGTTTTATCAAATAAAGCAGCAAATTGACTATTTGACTCATAATTCATTTTTTGGAGTAGGTCCGTAAGCAGCGAAGTGATATAGTTTGCTTATTACCGAAGAAAAATACATTCACACCTGAATTTTTATTTCTTGCAAACGTAGGAAATCAAACTCTTCTTAGCTAGATAACAAAAGATTGCCCCATTCAAATAGAGACCACATAACCAAAGGAAACACAGTTTTAAGGAACATACCATCAATATTAACCTAAGGCGAAGTTCTGAAAGAATGATGCAGTTAAATTTTATATGGTCGACATACATCGTCAAAAATAAACAATCAAATTTATTAATCCGTTCTGAGATTTAAATTATTTAAGACCTTTCTAATAGTAAGCCAAGCTTGTTCCCATCTTTGCTAGCCTTCTTCACCAGGCCAAGGCATCCCACAACCTTCCATCGTATCTTTCAGCTCTTGTACCTGTTTTTTTTTATACTACGTTACTCAGTTAATGGAAAATATGGGTTTCCTTGCTTACTTCTCTACAAAAAAAGGGAATCCCAAAAAGCAGGGGAGAAGGCGTGATCACAAAAGCTAAGAAAACTGAAATGCAGGTTTTTTAATCCATTGCTAATATATTTATCTGATAAGAAACTAATGGTGAAACATGTTGTACACTTGTAAGAAATGGGAAATTGACTAAACCAAACTTATATACACCTGCTATCATGTAGTGTAAACTCAACTTATGCTAGCATTATGATCGTCGATGGCCTTTTAATTATTCTAAAAGAGCAATCAAAATTCATATAAGCTAAATATTTAATACCATATTCATTTTATTATGTTTTCAGCAAGTTACCAAGCTTAAGGCACAAGCAGACCAAACAAAAGCACTTTCTAAGTAATATAGTAAGATTACACTTTAGGCTATAACTACCAGTAAGTTTAACTCTCTGTAGAGGGTCAATATTGTATTTCCTACTTCCTAGTACAATTTCATAAATTAAGAATCTAATAACCATCACGTATATTTATTGCAATGCATTTTTGGTCAGCTTCACCACATCAAGCGTGCTATAAACATGGAACAACTGTTCTAGCATGTAATCAGGTCTGCTTGCTCCACTTCCTTCTTGTGCAAATTTTGCCCCATTTAAACTCTAGAACACAGCCATATGACATAAGATTTCCCATTCAAATAAAGACCACATACCTCAGCATAGACTTCTGAAGAGTTTCCAGTTGATGGGCTTTGTTGTATGGATAACAAAAGCATAGTCGACGCTTATGATTTCCTGAACAAGGACAGCCATACAGAGATGATCATGATCAAGCTTCGCTTAACATCTTCATCCTCTTTTTGGAGGCCTTAACAGTAGCCATTGGATTGTTTTGCAATACAACCACAAATATGAATATTTTTTAACATAAAAATGAGTATTAAACATTTAAGTTAACATATTCATGATCACAGCTTGGAAGTTTACACATATAATAGGGGTTTAAAAACATTCATAATTTAGGTGCCGAGCAGCTGCAAATTGACGCAGATCTTGCTAGTACTCTAAGGGGCTCGCAGTTTCTTCTTTGTACTGGGACACAATATAAATGAATAATAGCCCTCATTCCAAAATCATATGTTAAAAGTTGACAAGCTTCTGAATAGCAAAATCTTAAATATTTGAATAGTATCGTACATAATCCATAAGCTACATACGTATAAAAGGGATATATTTATGTATATGTATGTATGTGATTTTGAATCATATATAAGTAATGATAACAAGTAGGTACTGAGATTGATTAAAAATACATTTTAACTCTTGGAACTTGTTATCAAAATTCAAACTCATGATTTTATTTACAGATCACACACTGTGCTAACAAATACCCCAGGAAAGAAAAAACTAAAAGGAAAAATATAAATACTAAGTGAATCATATCAGTAATTAGTTTAGTATATACATAGCATTATAAAATTGCAGTATTTCCTATAAAACTAAACCATATAATTAAAACTTTGAACCATGACTCAAACTATTACTCACCACCAGCAATGGTTTCCTGTCTTTGTTATTAAACAAGAATTCTAAGGTAGTTTATTTAACACAGATTTTCAAATAAAAACAATTTTTTTATACATATAATGATTCATAATAGTGACTGAATTTTATCCCCCATGCAGATTGGAAACTTTATCATTTGATTAGAAGGTATTACGATGTTACAGGATATAATAAAGATCGTATGACAACCATTGATTGCACACTATCACATGTTCTATGTATGCAATGTGAAAAGTGAAGGCCTTTATGAATATTGACTATAATAGAACAGTAAAAAGGACATGAAAAACTGTCAAAATGGACACATTTCACAATTTTGATACAACAAAAGAGACATAATTTCTAAAATCACAAAACTGAATATATAGCACAATCTAAAGCTCACAGCTTTTATTGTTACTGCACAATAAGATATCCAGTATACCAAATGCTTTAACTCTTTTTATTTAGTAAAATATCTTTCTGCTTCACACAAAATAATAGGCATAGTCCAGGCATAAAATATAATATTATGAAGATGGTAGCTTACTTTTGCACCATGTTGTCCATTTTTAATATTTAAGCACATGTTTTTATTTCTTTTATAAATTAAGCATGATTTTAACAATGACCCTTTTTTAATGATATAATTGCTTTGTATATTCTTCTAAAATTTGCTTATTGTAAGCTGCCTATGCATGTTCAGGACAATGAAAATGATGTGCTTCTGCAAGAAGATACATAACAAATTAATTACTTAAATGTTGCGAGATTCTTGCTAGAATCAGAAAAATGAAAACTCAATTGGAAAATAAATACAGCAGAGTGGTCAAGGAAAATTTCATACAGTTGCAACTAATAAATATTAGAAAAAAACCAGGGTAAACTTTGAACTCTATCCAAGATTCGATGATAAAAAAATATTCGAACTCAAACTAAAATTAGGGCAAAGGAAAGGCGCTCACCGATTTCCCGTTCCATCTAGCTTAGGTCAACCGAAATTGAAATCGACGCGGATCCAAAAAGCTAGTTAGAGAGATGCTCAACTAAAATCAAGGAGAAGCGTGAAGGAAGATGATACTTCTCGTGTTGAAATTAAAATCGACAAAAGGAAAATGGAAATAAGGAAGGCCATGAATTCTAGGTTAAAAGAAGAGGGAAATGGACCTTTTTCTCCAAGTGGCGGCAAACTAAATAAATATTGATGTTTTGGGTGGCGGCAAAGCAAATAAGCGATAATGGTTTCTTCAGCGTTTCACACTCCACATGGTTCCCCCACAAACGCGTTTCTACTGCATTCAGCCTTTGAACGCTGACCTTGAATGCGGTCAAAACTAACTTTTCTTGTAGTGGGTACAGCTAGCAGTGTGATTGCTCAAAGATGAAGCTTCCTATTGGTAGGAGATCACTAATGCTCAAAGGGCAGTGGACACTTGGGATGATTTTAGGACAAGGTTTGAGTTGAAATTACTCTCCCAAGCTGAAAGGAGCCTGCAAATAGAGAAGTTCTTAAATCTTAAACAGGGAAGCATGATGGTCAGGGAGTACGTTAATCAGTTCAATCAGCTGGCCAGATTTGGGATGGACTTAGTAAATACCCAACACAAGAAGGCGCTTCGCTTCGTCAAAGGTCTGAATGAGCCAATACACAGCCTTGCCATGACCCACGTGTCCACGGGAGCGACTTATGAAAGCTTGGTGGACATGGCGTTGCTACATGAGGAAGACCACGGCAAGAAGGAGACTAAGGCTGAGGAAAAGAAAGAAGGTTTACAGGCTAAGAAGACAGATTTTAAGAAAGGAGGAAAGAATAAGAAGTCCCGTGAAAAGAGAAAGTGCCATTTCTGTGGCATAGTTGGGCATATAGAGAAAGACTGCCGGAAGAAGAAAGCAAAGATGGGTGGTTGCTTCCATTGCAGGGAGACTGGTCACCAAGCTAAGGACTGCCCAAAGAAGAAAGGATAGGGACAGAAAGTTGGATCTACTTCAGGAGGTCAAGTTCATAATCTGACAGGACCTCCACAGGAACGAGGTAGTAATATTTCTGTAGAAAGTGTAGTCTATCTTTATGATCATCCAGTTCGCACACTTTTTGACCCTGGTGCATCACACTCCTTTATTTCATCTGCGTTAGTAGAATCTCTGCATTTAGACACTAGTATGGTTGAGGATCCCTTGGTAGTTTCAAATCCAATTGGGGGCTCTGCTTACTTGTCAATGGTTTGTTTGGTTTTGAAAATCTCTATTCTCAGTGTTGAGTTTAGTTGTAATGCCTTTGTTCTAGGCTTCTCGGGATATGGTTTGATCTTAGGCATGGACTGGTTATCCAGTAACGGTGCCATTCTTGATTGTGAGAAGAGAGTAGTTAGACTCTTGACTCGGCTTGGTAACACTCTAGAAATTTCCTGTGATCCTTTGAATGTCGTTATGCTTAGTTATCTAGATTCGCTTGATGCTTCCGATGAGAATTTGCATTCAGTTAGAGTAGTCCAGGAATATCCGGATGTCTTCGAGGAGGTGAAAGGCTTACCTCTGAAGCGGGAAATAGACTTCCGTATCTATCTTGTGGATAATGCAATGCCCGTAGCTTTACCTGTCAGACATATGGCTCCAAAAGAGAGAAAGGAGCTTAGTAAGCAGGTTAAAGAACTTCTTGAGAAGGGGTTCATTCGAAGGAGCATTTCAGAATGGGGTGCTCTAGTGGTGTTCGCAACCAAAGCAGACGGTTCGCTTCGCCTCTGTGTTGACTATAGGGAGTTAAACAAGTTGACCAAGAAAAATAGGCACCCTCTTCCCCGAATCGACGATTTGTTTGATCAGCTTGTAGGCGCGTCGGTTTTCTCCCAACTTGATCTAGCAACTGGGTTTCATCAGCTAAGAGTGGCTGAAGATAGTATTGATGAAACGGCGTTCAGAACCCCAGACGGTTTCTTTGAGTGGCTTGTCATGTCTTTCGGCCTGGCAAATGCACCCGCTTATTTCGTGGACCTAATGAGCAGAGTGTTCAGAGAATTCCTCAACAAGTTTGTGGTTGTCTTCGTAGACGATATCTTGATCTTTTCAAAGAGTGAGGAGGAGCATGCTCAACATCTGAAGGAAATCATGGATCCTCTCCGAGCATGAAACACCCCACCTCCGTTAGGGTCACTCACAAAGGGAATGCCCTAATTTTGGTGGAGGTTTTTAAGTATAAGTCACAGATACACAAGACAGATATAAATACACATATTTTTAAACAGCGGAAAACACAGCAACTTTTATTTCATCAAAATACGTGTCATACAAACCATACCATAATTGTCTTACAATACTTCCAAAAACATTACATTTCCATAACTGTCTTGATTATCAAAGAAGCATAAAACATAAAATAAAGCAGCAAAATCCCCATAATTATCCAAAGCCATGATCCAAACAAAAGAGATCCAAACCGTACATCTACTGTCTTCAAGCTTGCAAAAGAGTCTGACTAAGCTGAGTTGTTTCCTCCCTGTGGACCTTGGGGGGGGGGGGGGGGAATGAAAGAAAAGAAGACGAAAAGAAAAACGGAGTCAGACATAAAGCTTGAGTAAATCTAGTGACTTTTCAGTATGTGAATAAGAAAAGGATATGATAGACATAAACTGAAAACAGGATAGTATCATAACTAAGGGAGTGTAGTCCAGAAACGAATATACTATCGAACCCACACTATATCTCTGCATTTGCTAGAATTATTCTAACCGGCACCCCATGCTGAGGGTGAAGTCATCCTTTTTGTTTTCTAAAGATCGGCTCCTACTCGTACGTGTGTCTTACGGCTACCCCAAGAAGTGTAGATACCTATGTTGGTCCCACCATGGGGTGTATCAAGACACATGGTGGAGGCCCCGACACAATTACTAGAAGGCATAGGATATACTACTGGTGCCCCCATTGCCCTCCTTGTCTGCTCCGGAGTGCGTGCACGACCACACACACCGTTAGACCTACACTATGCACCCAACATTTGCCGTTATTTGACCGCTTACAATCAGCCCAGTAATCGTGCCCCACCCTGCCAAGTTTCAGGGTACCGTTGATACCTAAATTGGGTTACTGCTGAAACGGGTCCCTACGTTACCAGGTTTTTCTAGTCAAACATGTTAAGTGGTTAAGTGTCTGTATATACCTAACCCTACCCATCAATATTTGTTAACATGTTGAATCTTTTGGTTAAGTGTTTTCAGATGACTTAACCCTACCACCTGTCCTTAGCCTTTTAGAGCACCGACCACTCACATTAGACATATATCACTACGGTTACTGGATGTGCCGGTTGGTTCCGGGCAGGTTTACACTGTAGTTCAGTCTAACCTCGGGTCTTTATTGGGCTCAATGTTTAACCACCCACATTGGATAGGTATTGTTGTGACTACTGGACAGCCGGGCAGGTCCGGGCAGGTTTATGTCACAACTCAATCCAACCTCGGGTCAAACATGTCGTCTTTTCTAGATTTACATATTTTATTATTTATGTAAACGTCATGTCGTCTTTTGATTTGGGTATAACAATTTATACCGCTAAAATGCCACAGTCGTTGGCACGCGCCAAACATGCCAACATATTTATTATATCATGTTTTTACACCCAACGCTATTACCCCCGTTTGTACGTACTAATGTTGGGCTCGACACATTTCATCCCAACTTGATAAACGTGAGAAAAGGGGAAATTCAGAACATGTAATATTTCTATGATACATAGAAGGTGTAGCGCATGAACTTGCAAATTGGCATTAACATAAACATTGAATCATGTGAACTTGCATTCAAAATTGGCATACAACATAATGGGTGTCACATAGGATGGCATATGTAGACTTATACAAACTTGGGTTTTAACATATTAACTTGGCATAATGTCGAACACAAAACTAGCATGTTGTAAATTAACCCAAAAATGTCCAAATCTAATATATAGTCTATTTCCACATGAACTTGCATAGTTTATGTAGCCCAAACTGCATTTAACATAGTTCTAATCATACTTGTAATGGATCTAAGATGTATACATAAGTTTTGAGTCATGTAGCATAAAAGATCTCAGATCTAGGGTGTGTTTACATAAGTATATGGCCCATGATATCAACATAAACATAAAGGGGATATTAACATAAACATGAGAGGGATCTAATCATAGACTTTGCCACAAACTTGCAATTACCATTACTTTCATATACAAACGTATAATAAACTTGCATCGATCCATTTATGCCACAAATCAATACACCAAAAACAATCACGATAGAAACATTACAATACACAAGATCTACATCATTATAATGATACAATTCTATTCCCAATTACATCGTATCACATCATAATTTTATTCAGATTCTGAAAGACCACTATACTTACAACGTGTGATGAGATCTTGTTTTCTGATTTCTATTTTCTGAATTTGGAGATGCTCTCCTTTGGGTAGCAATTTGTTGATTGATTTGATTAGACTTTAGTTTGCTTCTTAGTTTGATTCTTGGCGGCTACGATCAACTCCTTCCCGGCAGTATGACGACTCCTCTCTTATTTTCTTATGTGAATTAGTTGAGTCTTAGGGTGTATTTATAGAGTTTTCAAGTTAATTTGAGCCGTCAGATGCAAACATGGAGGGAAATCAGACCGTACAGCACACCAGAAGTCGAACCAGGGTCAGACCCACCTGGTCAGGCCGACCGGGCAAGTCGACCTGCAGGTCGACACCCAAGTCGACTGCGTAGTCGACCTGGGGGGCCAGGTCGACTGCCCAGTCGACACTAATGTCGACCTGGTCACTGGGCGGGAAATTTCCCGCCCAGCCCAGTTTGAACTTGAATTCGAATTTTTAAACCTGTTCTGAGCTGTTTTTGAATTTCAAATTTATTCTGAAACTTCCGGAGATCATAACTCCTTCATACGGAGTCCGTTTCACGCAAACTCGGACTCTATCTTAACCAGAGTTCCGAGATGAACGCAATGGCGTAAGCCATTTTCCTTAATTCTTTCATTAGAATTAATTATACTTTAATTTATGAATTTCACTGTTATAGAATATACGGGGTGTTACAGAGCACATCAGCTAAAGGCAAAATTTTCAAAATGCCACTTTTGGAGAGAAGAAGTAAGGTTTCTTGGGCATGTTGTATCTAAAGAAGGGTTGGCCGTGGACCCCGCAAAGGTAGTTGCGGTGCGGGACTGGAAGGCAACAAAGAATGCAACTAAGGTCTGAAGTTTTCTAGGACTAGCAGGTTTCTACCGGAAGTTCATAAGGGATTTTTGCGAAAATCTCAGCTCCACTCACAAGGCTGACAAAGAAGAATCTAGTGTTCAATTGGGACTTGGATTGCGAGTTGGCTTTCCAACGCTTGAAAAGGGCTCTTACAACAGCCCCAGTCCTGACTCTGCTAGACGGAAGCAAGATGTTCACAATTTATACAGATGCATGTGGGACAGGGCTAGGCGCTGTCTTGATGCAAGAAGGGAGAGTAGTAGTTTATGGTGGAAGGCAATTGAAAGTTCATGAAAAGAACTACCCGACCCGCGATCTTGAGTTAACCGCCATCGTCTTTGCACTTAAGTCTTGGCGACATTATCTCCTAGGTGAGAAGTTCGAACTTTACACTGACCATAAATCGTTGAAATATCTTTTCTCGTAGAAAGACCTTAATCTGAGGCAACAAAGATGGATGGAGTTTCTTGCCTCGTATGACTTCGAGATTTCCTATACTCCGGGCAAGGGCAATGTGGTGGCAGACGCCTTTAGTATGAAGAAACTGACCCTAATCCCACTCTTTGTAGAAAGGCAAAGCCTAGAGTATATAGCCAGTTTTAACTTTAGGCCCTCCTCTGATTTCGTACCGGGTTTGTTAGCATCTCTTGAGGAGCACCCTACTCTTTTGGACACAATAGGGACGGCACAACGTGAGGACCCTCAGCTAGTTGAAGTGGTTGATAAGCTAATTAGGGGTGAGACTTCTAGTCACCTCAGTAGATACTCTATCGATGATAAAGGCTGGCTGAGACGCGACGGAAGACTATGCGTCCCACAAGCAAGGGAGTTTATAAAGAAAGTTCTCGAGGAAGCACATCGTTCCAAGATGACAATACACCCAGGCGGAGACAAAATGTACAAGGACATGAAAAGAGTTTTCTTTTGGAACGACATGAAGAAGGACGTGGCAGATTTCGTTTCTAAGTGTATGGTATGCCAACAAGTTAAAGTGGAATAGAAAAAGCCTGGAGGACTGCTTCATCCCCTAGAGGTCCCACAGTGGAAGTGGGATAGCATTTCAATGGACTTCGTTGATGGGCTGCCTAGGTCGAGAAGGGGCAATACTAGCATTTGGGTAATAGTGGATAGGCTTACAAAGAGCGCCCACTTTTTACCTGTCAAGAGTAGAAGGACCGCCTCATCCCTAGCGTCTCTTTACATCAAGGAGATAGTTCGACTCCATGGGATAGCCTCCAGCATTGTTAGTGACCGAGACCCTATCTTCACAAGCGAGTTTTGGCGAAGTTTTCAAGAAGTTGTAGGCACTCAGTTATGTTTAAGCACCTATCACCCTCAGACCGATGGCCAGACGGAAAGGGTGAATAGAGTTTTAGAGGATCTTTTGAGACTTTGTGTTCTAGACTTTGGAGGGACATGAGAGGATCACCTTCCCTTAGTGGAGTTTTCTTACAACAATAGCTTCCAAGCTACCATAGGCATGGCACCCTTCGAAGCATTGTATGGAAGACCGTGCAAGTCACCAACTTGTTGGTGGGAGTCTACAGATAAGGTTACTCTTGGTCCAGACAAGATCAGAGAAACTTCAGAAAAAGTGGACTTGATACGAAGAAGGATGAAGACGGCCCAAGATAGACAGAAATCCTACGCCGACAAGAGAAGGACCGACCTTGAGTTTGAGGTTGGGGACATAGTTTTTCTTAAGGTATCTCCTCTAAGGAACGTTGTCCGTTTTGAATCCACTGGAAAGCTAGCACCGAGATTTGTAGGACCATTTCCTATCTTCGAGAAGGTTGGGAAGATGGCCTATAGATTAGAGCTACCCGAAAAACTGGTCGGAGTTCACAACGTCTTTCATGTTTCTCACCTCCAGAAGTGTTTACACGAGTCTGCTGAAATAGTAGAGCCTAGCATTCTAGAAGAAGCCAAAGTGGAACGTGAAGCAACTGTGAGAAGAGTTCCAACACGCATCTTAGGAACTGAAGTGAAAAAGCTACGCAACCGCGAAGTCAAGCTCATCAAAGTTCAGTGGAGCGACGCCGAGGAAGACGCGACTTTGGAAACTGAGGCTAGAATACGCGCAGCCTACCCTTTTCTTTTTGAGGGTACATCTTTTGATCTCTCTTTTTCCTTAAGTTATGCTTTATCTATCTTTTAGGCATATTTCCTCGGCCCTTTCTCCTTAACTCCTTAGGTAGAAAACAAATGGATGCAAACATGTATTTGAAAACATGTTATGGATTATGGCTGCAAGTGGTTGCAAGTGATTGCTAGTGGTTGCTCGTAGATGCATACACACACACACCCTAGGATTTAGATCGGCTCAGTAACTTCATATTGCATATGCATATATGTATTCTCGTTCACATATGGTTGAAATTTTATATGTTATCATATGGTTATCGCATTTGTATGAATGGTTGTGCACTCATGTAGAATTATGAGTAGGAAAAATTTGCATACATGATGGATTCATGACACTTACATGATTCGCATTTAGGAGGTCAACTGAATCAGTGAACCGCCTGATTTCTGCATTAGATAAGGACATATACACACATAATGCATATGATCATAAAGCATTTGAAGTCTTTAAGGACAACGAACACTTGTGTTTGTTGGTTGAGTAGATGGACGATTGGATGGTAGGATATACATTCTTCCTAACTTGAAGATTTCGGGGACGAAATCCTTTTAAGTGGGGGAGAATGTAACACCCCGTATATTCTATAACAGTGAAATTCATAAATTAAAGTATAATTAATTCTAATGAAAGAATTAAGGGAAATGGCTAACGCCATTGCGTTCGTCTTGGAATTCTGGTTAAGATAGAGTCCGAGTTTGCGTGAAACGGACTCCGTATGAAGGAGTTATGATCTCCGGAAGTTTCAGAATAAATTTGAAATTCAAAAACAGCTCAGAACAGGTTTAAAAATTCGAATTCGAGTTCAAACTGGGCTGGACGGGAAATTTCCCGCCCAGTGACCAGGTTGACATTAGTGTCGACTGGGCAGTCGACCTGGCCCCCCCAGGTCGACTACGCAGTCGACTTGGGTGTCGACCTGCAGGTCGACTTGCCCGGTCGGCCTGACCAGGTGGGTCTGACCCTGGTTCAACTTCTGGTGTGCTGTACGGTCTGATTTCCCTCCCTGTTTGCATCTGACGGCTCAAATTAACTTGAAAACTCTATAAATACACCCTAAGACTCAACTAATTCACATAAGAAAATAAGAGAGGAGTCGTCATACTGCCGGGAAGGAGTTGATCGTAGCCGCCAAGAATCAAACTAAGAAGCAAACTAAAGTCTAATCAAATCAATCAACAAATTGCTACCCAAAGGAGAGCATCTCCAAATTCAGAAAACAGAAATCAGAAAACAAGATCTCGTCACACGTTGTAAGTATAGTGGTCTTTCAGAATCTGAATAAAATTATGATGTGATACGATGTAATTGGGAATAGAATTGTATCATTATAATGATGTAGATCTTGTGTATTGTAATGTTTCTATGGTGATTGTTTTTGGTGTATTGATTTGTGGCATAAATTAATCGATGCATGTTTATTATACGTTTGTATATGAAAGTAATGGTAATTGCAAGTTTGTGGCAAAGTCTATGATTAGATCCCTCTTATGTTTATGTTAATATCCCCTTTATGTTTATGTTGATATCATGGGCCATATACTTATGTAAACACACCCTAGATCTGAGATCCTTTATGCTACATGACTCAAAACTTATGTATACATCTTAGATCCA
The DNA here is from genome assembly GCA_030737875.1 of Allium sativum. Classification (NCBI taxonomy): domain Eukaryota; kingdom Viridiplantae; phylum Streptophyta; class Magnoliopsida; order Asparagales; family Amaryllidaceae; genus Allium; species Allium sativum. The sequence continues at coordinate 348,481,011 of CM060922.1, read as the reverse complement.
TTACAAGTATGATTAGAACTATGTTAAATGCAGTTTGGGCTACATAAACTATGCATGTTCATGTGGAAATAGACTATATATTAGATTTGGACATTTTTGGGTTAATTTACAACATGCTAGTTTTGTGTTCGACATTATGCTAAGTTAATATGTTAAAACCCAAGTTTGTATAAGTCTACATATGTCATCCTATGTGACACCCATTTAGTTGTATGCCAATTTTGAACGCAAGTTCACATGATTCAATGTTTATGTTAACGCCAATTTGCAAGTTCATGCGCTACACCTTCTATGTATCATAGAAATATTATATGTTCTGAATTTCCCCTTTTCTCACGTTTATCAAGTTGGGCTGAATTGTGTCGAGCCCAACATTAGTACGTACAAACGGGGGTAATAGCGTTGGGTGTAAAAACATGATATAATAAATATGTTGGCATGTTTGGCGCGTGCCAACGACTGTGGCATTTTAGCGGTATAAATTGTTATACCCAAATTAAAAGACGACATGACGTTTACATAAATAATAAAATATGTAAATCTAGAAAAGATGACATGTTTGACCCGAGGTTGGATTGAGTTGTGACATAAACCTGCCCGGACCTGCCCGGCTGTCCAGTAGTCACAACAATACCTATCCAATGTGGGTGGTTAAACATTGAGCCCAATAAAGACCCGAGGTTAGACTAAACTACGGTGTAAACCTGCCCGGAACCAACCGGCACATCCAGTAACCGTAGTGATATCTGTCTAATGTGAGTGGTCGGTGCTCTAAAAGGCTAAGGACAGGTGGTAGGGTTAAGTCAACTGAAAACACTTAACCAAAAGATTCAACATGTTAACAAATATTGATGGGTGGGGTTAGGTATATACAGACACTTAACCACTTAACATGTTTGACTAGACAAACCTGGTAACGTAGGGACCCGTTTCAGCAGTAACCCAATTTAGGTATCAACGGTACCCTGAAACTAGGCAGGGTGGGGCACGATTACTGGGCTGATTGTAAGCGGTCAAATAACGGCAAATGTTGGGTGCACAGTGTAGGTCTAACGGTGTGTGGTCGTGCACGCACTCCGGAGCAGACAAGCAGGGCACTGGGGGCACCAGTAGAATATCCTGTTCCTTCTAGTAATTGTGTCGGGGCCGCCACCATGGGTCTTGATACACCCCATGGTAGGACCAGCATAGGTATCTACACTTCTTGGGGTAGCCGTAAGACACACGTACGAGTAGGAGCCGATCTTTAGAAAACAAAAAGGATCACTTCACCCTCAGCATGGGGTGCCGGTTAGAATAATTCTAGCAAATGCAGAGATATAGTGTGGGTTCGATAGTATATTCGATTCTGGACTACACTCCCTTAGTTATGATACTATCCTGTTTTCAGTTTATGTCTATCATATCCTTTTCTTATTCACATACTGAAAAGTCACTAAATTTACTCAGGCTTTATGTCTGACTCCGTTTTTCTTTTCGTCTTCTTTTCTTTCGTTCCCCCCCCAGGTCCACAGGGAGGAAACAACTCAGCTTAGTCAGACTCTTTTGCAAGCTTGAAGACAGTAGATGTACGGTTTGGATCTCTTTTGTTTGGATCATGGCTTTGGATATCATTATGGGGATTTTGCTGCTTTATTTTATGTTTTATGCTTCTTTGATAATCAAGACAGTTATGGAAATGTAATGTTTTTGGAAGTATTGTAAGACAATTATGGTATGGTTTGTATGACACGTATTTTGATGAAATAAAAGTTGCTGTGTTTTCCGCTGTTTAAAAATATGTGTATTTATATCTGTCTTGTGTATCTGTGACTTATACTTAAAAACCTCCACCAAAATTAGGGCATTCCCTTTGTGAGTGACCCTAACGGAGGTGGGGTGTTTCAATATACATAGAACTAACAAAGATACAGAAGCCAACTTAAGCTACATTCCAAGTTAATCGTGTTAGTAAAAAAAAAAACTTCACATTACCAAATTGTTGTTTACTCGCTGCGGTAATACTTCCATTCCAAACTATCAGCTAAATAATATAATTACTCACGTTGTACGAAAACAAAATGATCATTCTGCGTATACTACTACAACTGAATGCCAAGGTGTTTGAACGCAACACACAGATTGTTACAAACTACCAAGTAAATACATTGGTACATTGGTTCACAAGCTGCTCTATATGACCACTGCATAGTTATAAGAACCGAACTGTGCACCGAACTGCGATTGTCCAAGGTTCAAGGTTTTGAAGGTTGAACTGTTAAAACCATGTTTTTTTTTAATCTTACATTATATAGTTTGTTCATGAAATATATAAACTTCACTTGAAACAATTATATACTTATGTACGGTTTAAGCTTAGACAGCAGCTGAACAATTTTAGAATGCATTAGTAAACCAACACCTATTTTGAATACATTCATATGTCACACAACACCAATTCTAAATAAATATGTCTCCTCTTCTGCCTATATATTCATCTCACCTCCTTCAAGTTTATTTGCAGCGCTGCGGCTGGCACATGGGCTACTAAATGGGCTTGTGAACTACAGTCTTATGCTTTTCTGGGTTGAACCGCAGGCTTTGGAGTGGTTTTCAGGGTTATGAGGCGGTTTGTGTATGTGTGCACGGTTTGTTTTCATTCCGGGCCGTAATGGCTTAAGGCCCACGGTTTTTCGTGGTTAAATCACGGCCCGGTACGGTCTTTATAACTATGGACCACTGGCCATAAGATTCATTTGTACTATATCAATGAAACTATGAATGCCTTTACAAGTTACAGCTGATACTATTCAACATGAAACCATAGACCAGTTGAGCTTTTAATCAGTGTCAACAGTCAACAGTGCCATAACCAAGTTTATAAGCCATGCTCACACAATTTAACACACATTCACACATTCAAATATTCAACATTATGCACATGCACCAAACCTACGCAACATAAAAGGGCAGTGGCCCGTGTGCGAAGCACATGCCACATTCTAGTAAAATATCTATTCAAAATTAAATATTTTATTATTGCAAATATTTATTTATTATTTATGGAAAAATAAAATAGTATATTTACTTGAATATATATATATATATATACACACACACACACACACCCAGGGCACGTGCTTTGCACGTATGCATAGATGCAAGTTCATTCTCCATTTTTTAGTGCAATTGGTTCTTTGTTTCATAGCTTGACGGTGATGGCGGTGCCATCTTATGCAAGACTGAGTACAGAACTGCTCATGCATACAGCAAACACGTAATTTGTTCTATTGAGCAAACAATTATTTGAAGTCCAAAGGAAAATTGGTTATAAGTATAGCCCACAAAGATCACTTCAAGTACATTATCTAAAATGTCATCATATTAATGTACATAAACAAAATAACAGCAAAAGCATTCATTAAGTATAAGTTTCAAAGACTCCATTGGCACCAGTTTCATACAACAATGAATTACATGATTTGGCAGCCCCACGCTTGGAATTTTATATTGACCTAAACATTTGGCATGGTAGGAAATAATAAGAACAATCATATTAGTCAAATTCATCGTAGTTGCTGCACATTCTAGAACGAATGAGCTAATGTACTGTCATAAGCGATGAATCAAGTGAACTAAAATGTGTAATGACTTCAGGCTATGGTCTGTGAGCACAGATCATTTATGACCCTGTATAAACCAAAAAAACTGTTAAACGGGTATGGTAGGATCAAGATTTTAAATCTCGGATATCGGTCGCGTTTCGTCTCGGGGATTTTATAGACTCGGTCTCGTATCGGGGGAGATCTCGGACGAGATGAGTCTAACTCGGGAGTTCGTCTCGGATTTTCATCTCGGGTCTTAAAGTTCATATCGGAACAATCTCGGGGTACATGATATGTCAAAAATGATATTTTTACAAAATGATTTTTATGAATGCTATCAGAAACATAGTAACTTAAACTTAAAATGAAAAATAACTTTGTTATTTTTTATTTTACGAAAGATCATTCATACTTTAAATCGTAATATGCTTAAAACAGGAATATTGTTAGCCAGGAAACATTAAAAGTATCCAAAACATTAAAAAAAGTTAAGCATAAATAGACTATAAAATACATAATTTCATAAGTAACATGTATGTAAAAAGACGAATATGAAAATCATAAGCATTGTAAAACATATACGAACATACAATATAGTCATTTAATATGCAAAATATAAAATAACAAAAGATTGATATGGCTAAATTTGAGGTTTTTTATTATAGTTCTAGCTCAGGCACAAATTTAAATTTTAACCAAAAAAACTAAGATCTCGGACGATATTCTAATATTTCGTCTCGGTCAATATATCGTTCAATATTCCAATATCTCGGGCGATATATTCGAAAGGAGATTTAAAGTGATATTTGCTGTTTCGTTTCGGAAGGAGCCCAAAACGAGATCTCGGAGGAGATCTCGGGCGATATTTGCGAGATTTGAAACAGTGGGTAGGATATGTGAAAGTGTGACATTCTACTTCTATGAAATAAAGATATGTATTGAATAACACAAATTACTTAACAAATAACTTGTTTAATTCATAATAGAACAAAATCCTCCTTACCCGAGATTAAAGCCGGCAACTTAACAAAGCATATATACAACAAAGTTAAATATGTTTTCGTATGACAAATGATAAATGGTTGTAGAAATCTGAAAATTACAATATAGAAAATATAGAAGTGTATGTATTCATAAAATAAAACCATGACGATATAAAGTATATTTGGTAGCTATTACTTCTTCAATTACTTTTACCTAGTGAAGTTTGGCTCTCAAATAATTGCCTTCATTGGATAAAATAGAAACTTAAATGGGTTATAATAAAATATTTTTTGAGCATATTATATTATAGAGTCTTTTGTGTAAGACTGATAATTCTTTGTTACCTTTTTCCTCTAGTAAAACTTAAAGGTTATCCTCATTTAGTGTGTCATCAAAGATAGATTTTTCGGTTAAGTGAAAAATAAAAGGATCTTATAACTTAAGTATAAAACTAAATTTTTTTTTGTGGTACAAATGGAATATGAGAAAAAAAATTAGTTTATGGTAAATTAACAAATCATCTAAGTAACAACTAATCCTTTTACGGCACACTGCTCGCTTTCGTAATAATACATGAAAAAGTAAATGTTAGAACAAATAAATCATATTTATCCTACACAATTTGAGAGAGATGCAAAACTTACCTTTACAAAAAGAAAGTACAGTCTGATTTACCTTTTAGAAAAATGCAATCCAGGTCATATATTCAAGCATTCATCCGGAAAGAAGCAATGGACAACCATGATTATATGCAATTTCATTAAAGTTCATAAAACAAATACATTTTTTTCTTCAAATTATGAACATTAAGAACGATAATAAATAAATAAAGTAGATAGCAGCTGAAAAAACAAAAATGATGAGAAAAAATTCAGAAAAAAAAATAGCAACGAATGCATCCAATTCCGCTAAAACTTCCCTTCATAATTTAGAGCAGGCATATTATTAGTTTTTACAGAAAGGAAAATGTAAGGACAAACTATAATTGATAGAGTAATTTTTCAAAATAGTAAAATTTTCCGAATAGGGAGCTATATGGTGGGGGTGAGCAAAAAATAAAACCAAAATCGAATCGAACCCGATAAAAACCGAACCAAAGAAAACCGAAACTGAAAATCAAAAAACTGAACCGTACTAATATTTCAGTTTCGGTTTTAGGTCCAAATCGAACCCAAAAAAACCGAACCGAACCGAATTATAAAATGTTGCACATTGTCTCTTGCTGCATGTTGTTTCGTATTATATAGTATAGACACATTGGTCATTGCTTCACTCATTGGATTTAGCTGAATACAGAATTAGGGGTAGACTAATATAAAATGTCCATTTCTTGTTTTTGCAGAGTCTTAGATGTCTTCGTCTTAGAGCTAGCTAGCTTAGCTTTGTACTACTTTGGTTGACTTATATCTATTAGTCTGTACTCTATATTATATATCTTAATACACTCGGTTGAAACAATTTATTTTAATTTCTTTTATAGTTGTTTAAATTTATAATATTTTTTGTTTAAATCGGTTTTAAAACCGAACCGATAAAAACCGAAACCGATGCTTGGGTTATCGATTTTTAAAACCGTGGTCTTTCGGTTCCGGTTTTACCCCAAAAGAACCGAACCGGGGTTTGCTCACCCCTACTATATGATATGTGTATTATGTAGAGTGATAGGTGGCTTACTCTGCATGATATATGCTTATAGTTGATATCTCATCTATTACTTTTTACTGGAAAGCAGAAACCAAACTATTTTGGTGTTGACACCTGTCCCCTTTCTGTTCATGCGTTATTTCCCCTCGCTGTGATTAACAAACTGCCTAATCTTCCTTTCCAACCCCGAATCCATCTTTCCCCTCCTTTGCTCTCACAGCGAAAATGTCGATCTACGCTACTCGGACGATGTTCCGACGTTGTCGGTAGTAATTACTTTAATTCCTCACCTTACTCTTTCCCCCCACCGAACTACTTCCTCTCCATCCCCATCATTCCCAACCACGCTTGTCACATACAGTTGTTCGCTTATATTAGTTTGTTATCAAACCCGTTGTCCGATCGTTATTCGTCATCCCTTCTCACATCTTTACCGCCAGTCAGACTCTACCGTTCAGAACCGTGGAGTAATAACTGTTCTTATCAACGACAGTAGGGCACTGTGTCTGTAAACCTTCTTATTTTCTTCACTTCCCATACTCTGAGGCTATGTTATAAATTCATGTTCGTTGTCTGATTTTACCTATTTTATAATACGGTCGTTAATACCTTACGCAGTTGATATCCAATCCTGCCATCTACGTTGTTCTTCTTGTTAGAGATAATAATAAAATATGTTTCCTTTTATTTGATTGCATTAATTATGAGTTATATTAGAAGTGTAATAATTTGGTTTATTAATTTTGTCTATATTTGGTATAGACTCAAATATGCTCTAGAATATTCTATTCTAGATTATTCTTTTTTTATCTATAAGTAGAGCCAATGTTAAGCATTGTAATAAGTATATCTTTTGTAATATCAATCAATAAAGCAATAAAGATGTAGTCTTCTAATTGTTTATTGTTGTATCTCTCTTCTCTCTGGATCTAAATTCTAACACTTCTATCAATTTTGTGCTACTTGAACATGTGTCTCTACAGCCATCCAACATATTTGCTGTGAAAACGAGGTAAAATTTCTTATCTTTTTTCATTCTTTCATGCTGGATTTCTTTATTTTTCGTGAATGCGTCAACTATTTCACACGTACACAATGTTCTGCACATGTAGACCTTTACAGTTGTTTGGGTTCCTATCACAGCATAATTTAGATTGAAATATTGCTCCATTTGGGTGAAACTTCCTCTACAATTTGATGACTACCCTGAATAATGACCAGGAAACTGATGCAAATTTGTAACTTGTGGTGTAAAATAACTTTTTATCTTCCAATTTATTTTATGGAAGGTTGAGGAACTCATACAGTTTACTAACCTTCTGGTCGTCGACTCTGTAGTATGAGTACCGCTGTTCTACGATTTGGTTGAAAAAAATCCAAGTAGATTTGTTAGATCGTGCTCATATCAATTATTCGTACAACGCACTTCCACTTATAAATATGTCATTTTACAATCTACGTAAGTATTAAAAGATCTGCATAAATTTTATTGCAACGATTAGTTGTATTTACCTTTTACTGTCCATCTCAAATCTTATAATTCATTGTCATTAAACCTGTACGTTTCTGCTATATTTTGTCCATCCCCTGAGAAATTAACATGGCAGACTTATCATTTTTAGAGTTAATACCTTCTGCAGTTGATATCTAATCCTATAATATACGCTGTTATTCTATCACTTCTGATGTACTTGAACATGTGCCTCTACAGCCATCCAACATATTTGCTGTGAAAACAAGGTTAAATTATTTTTATCTTCTTTCATATCGGTTTTGTTTAATTTTTGTGCATGTTTCAACTATTTAATACACACACACACACTGCTCTACACATGGAAATGTTTACCACTTGATTGGGTTCCTGTCACTGCATAATTTAGATTGAAATACTGCTCACTTTCGTTGAATCTTGCTTTACAATTTGATGACTAACCTGACTAATGACCAGGAAACCAATGTAACTTTGTACCCGTTGGTGTTGGTGTAATATAACTTATTTTGTTCCTACTTATTTTAAAGGAAATTGAGGAACTCATAGGGTTTACTTACCTGCTGGTTGGTTACTCTGTCCTATGAGTATAGATTTTCTACAGTTTAGTTGAAAAAAATTCTCAGTACATTGTTAGATCGTGCTCATATCAATTATACCTACTTTCACTTCTACACATGTCCTTTTACAACCCACTTAAGAATCAAAAGATCTGCATAAATTATATTGCAACAAATAATTGTATTGACCTATTAATTACTGTCCATCGGTAATCTTATTATTCATTGTCATTAAACCCTTACGTTTCTTCCGTATTTTGTACAACTCCTTAGAAATTACCATTGCGGACTTCTCATTTTTAGACAAGGCAATAACATTTATGATATATGCTACAGTATTATAAATGCTAAAAACATGTTATTACTTTCTACTAAGTTCTTTAAATATTCTCAAACAAATCACTAAGTTATGAAACAGTATCATTACTACTGTTGTCATTAGATACTATAATAAATTTTTATTTTTCGTCTGTAATACCTGAAGTAATACCACTTACATTATTATACTAGTAAAAGTGATTGTTTCTTTCTGGATGCTTTCAATATTTTTAACACATCTGTTTGACTCATTAAGACACTACAATAGATATCATTTACTTTTAGATACTACTACTAAATAGTATATCTTGTCATTTTTCTAAAATTTCATTTTAGGCTGTAATATTTTTACAGATTTAAATTTTAAAACACTACGATTTGTAGTATTGATATTTGGATTATGATAAGTTAGTATGAATATCATTTTTATTTACTAAAATGTATTCTAATAATATTCTCTATTTTTGAATACTTAATTTACGTTTATGCATGTTTTTGGATAAGTTAAAACATTTGAAATGGATTCATTTTTATGTGGTAACTATATTTTTTTAATGATTATACATTTCTTTCCCATAAATGAAAGATTATTTAATTTCTACTTATTTTCTGCGAATTCCGCCCGATATGCCATTCGTATTTTCCTTTTTCTATTTTTAAACGATACAAATTTTGTGATTTTGCTGTTCAGCTATCAATTTAGATGAAGGTACTGAATATTTAGCTTTTGTGCACGTTCTTTTCTTTAGTTAAGATGACAAAGTAGATATGGTTGTCAATTATTACAGAGTTGGATAAAACAAAGACGAATCTTAAAGCAACGGCGAAGATGAACTGCTATTTATTTCGTTTATCATAGTTTATTAATGGAAGCAATGGTAGGTTGATAAAAATCTAATTTATTTTAACACAACTAATATTGCTTCTGCCCAGACTCGATAATGATTTCTCACTGATTTTTCTGACTGGTAATAGAAATAAGATTGTCCTAAGGTGTTCGCAAGACTATGTCTATTACTATCATATAAAAGTAAAATTTTAATATTTATTAGTGCTTGATGAATTCCTGCTTTTCAATGGGACAAGACTATTAGAAATTTCTTTTTTAGAAGCATGAATTATATACCCAAAATAGATGTAGTAATCAGAAGCGGTTCTGATAATGTTTCATTGACTATTTTAGTTGATGAACATTATTAGGATTAGTAACATGAATTTATTTAACATAATGGATGAAAGTGTTGTATATTTTGTGTTACAATACAAATACTAATAACTCTTTTTTATGAAAAAGGAAAAACATTGTTGCATTATATTGCATCATAAAGTGTGACATAATTTTAGCATAATCTTTTTTCCTAAATCTGAATGGAGGATCTAACGGGGTAAAAAAACGCAGTTTTTCTAATTATTTTCCATGGATTTTGTGCTATACATATCTGTAAAAGAGTTAAATTGTACTTCTCTTTAACTTGACTCCATAATCTTGATACCTGTAGTTCATCTTACCTTCAATTACCTTTTGATATTATTCTCAAAATTCAGCAATTTAGACAAAATTTCAGTTGTGTTAACGAATGTTAATGTGATTACGTTGGAAATGCCATAAAGGAATCAGAGTTTGTTATGTTTATTACATTTTTTATGTATACTAATGTAGAGTTTTTTCTATTTATTACTCATGTGAAGATGAGTTATGAACAACGTAACGCTGTTACTTTTCATTTATCAGGTTTTATTCTGAAAATAGAACAGTCTTCGCTGCGGAAGTCATAATGAATGTCTGACCCATTCAATGCCAACTTATTAGGACAATAAGTACCATCATAATTGCACAGTCATCATAGTTGCACAACTTCTTAGGTAGTTACCTCGGACTGAGCATCAAAAAATTGTTTTTCTTCTACGTTAGACGTTACTTTTGAAGTAGAAAAGTAAAAGAAATACTACTGCTGATTCAGTATTTTATGTAATTTTTTTATTCCTAAAAAACAAAATTAATTCAACATGTATAATATAAACTACAGTATTTAACTTCCAGTATTAACTTCCATAAATATATATTTAACACAGCAATCACAAATGCAACCATTTTGTGAACATTGGTGTTGCTGAGGGGATAGTTAATGCTTTTGATATTGTTTATAATAAAACAAAACCAAAATGAAAGGAATCTACCTTTAACAGTAAACATGCAGAGAAATAACAAACATGTAAAATATTAGGTAGATCCTTTATGTGAATTGGCAAGTATATTTAATATAATAATCACAAATGCAACCATTTGCAATTTTATTTTGATATTCATTATTTCAAATTTTGAAGGTAAGACACAGTAATTTTTTTAAAACAGTATTGGGTTTTAAATTTTGGTCCAGCCCAAATCAGCTTAAGATTTTCGGCTGGAATTTATCTTTCGGTAATTTTCTAATTGTAGTTGATAATACCTTTATGATTTTACTTGATATAATCACTTATTAATTTCGTAGCTTTTTGTGAATGAAGCGTACATTATAGTTATAACAATCAAGCACTGCATATTTCTAACACATACTTGCACGGATATTATTTACCTCCACTTTTTTTTAATTACGCATTGCCTTTTCCATGCTTTCCGAGTACAAGTACCTTTCCTGCTGAAAATATAAAAGTATTCCAAAAACATGATTTTGGCAACTTGACTTTACTTTGTGAGTTAGCTTGCAATTCTGAGAATGAAATATGTTTTTTTAACATGCTCATGACTAAGTCTGTAGTTAAAAATCATATGGTGGACGTACTATTCATTTTCTGTTTACTGTAACCAGTAATCATTTAGGATGTTGATTATCTATTCAGAAACACCATACCACTTAGGAATATATTTACTATTTTTCTTATTCATGTATAAAACAATGTTTGTGATTTTAACTACTAAGAACACACTGTTACTTTCAATTAAATCCTTTAAAATTTCTTGAACAATTTACAAAGCTGTTAAACAATTTCATCACTATTAATGTCAATAACATTATCTTAAATTCTTATTTTTTGTCCATAATACCAAAAATAGTACCATTTACATTAAATTACTACTACAGGTGTGTAGTGTTTTATGCGGAATTTTGATGAGGATCTAGTATTGTTTATTTATATACCAATGGAGTATAACAAAAATAATTATGAAATCTCACGAAAAACAAAGAACAAAAAAGGACACAGAAGATTTAACGTGGTTCGGATATGAATATCCTACGTCCACGGAGACCTTACAACTTTTATTTCTCAATGAAGAAATGAGTACATAAGAGAGGAGGAAAATTACAATAGAGAGAAGATTAATGGTGGATTGTCTTCTTCATACAATAACATGACCTCTATTTATATAGAGAGATTTCTTGACCTCCAAGTAAACTTGGCACCCAAGTTTTCTTGACTTCCAAGTAAACTTGGCATCCAAGTTTTCTTGACCTCTAAGTAAACTTGGCACCCAAGTTATTCCATGTAGGAGCCAATTACATGATTGACAATTAATCTTTCCTTCTCTACAAATATTTGAATCATCAATTTCAACACTCCACCTTGATTCAAATATGACAGTCTTTCTTCATCATCTCATCTTCAACAATCAACATAGAAGTCGTTGGGACCAACGCCCCATGGCGCTCAAGTAACAGAAAGCAAACTGATCAAGTTTGAGCAATGCTCAAACTTGTCCTTTGGAAGTGACTTGGTCATCATATCTGAAGGATTATCCGAAGTACCCACCTTCAAAAATTTGATCTTGCTCCGTTCTTTCTCAAGCATAAGAAAGAAACCTCTAACATCAATGTGCTTTGTCCGTGAACTATATGCTTGATTCTCAACAAGATGAATAGCACTTTGACTGTCTGAAAATAGCTCCACTGTCCGCTGCACCATTGAAAGATCATCCAATAACTGAAGTAAGTACAATCCTTCCTTTGTTGCTTCGGTAGTCGACAAAGCTACGATAGATTGCAGCTTTGATCTCCATGAAATCGAGCCTATGCCAAGTGTAAAAACATAGCCCGACACTGACCTTCTAGCATCTCTATCCCCAGCATAATCAGAATCACAGTATCCTCTAAGAAGGATGTCACCATCTACTCCACCATATAGCAAACCCACCGAAGAAGTGCCTCGAAGATATCTAAGAATTCACTTCACTGCTTGCCAATGTTCTTTGCCTGGGTTAGACATATATCGACTGACAACACCAACTGCATGGGCCAAATCTGGTCTCGTGCACACCATCGCATACATGAGACTACCAACAACATTAGAATAAGGTATATTAGCCATATACCTTTTATCTTCTTCCGATGTAGGAGAATGGTCTTTCGACAACTTAAAATGAGAGCCTAAAGGAGTGCCTACTGGTTTGGCTTTCTCCATCCCGAATCGAGCGAGGACTTTCTCGCTGTACTGTGCCTGAGTGAGCCTTAACTCTCTCGGCTTCCTATCCCTGCTTATCTCCATACCCAATATTCTTTGTGCCTTTCCCAAATCCTTCATATCAAACTCTCTACTGAGCTCCGCTTTTAACTCCTTAATTTTGACCATACTCTGGGATGTAATCAACATATCATCAACATATAACAACAAATAAATCATGTCATCATCACATCTCCTAAAATAAACACACTAGTCTTTGAAGCTTCTGGAGTATCCGTGTGAAAGCATGAACTTATCAAATCTCTTGTACCATAGTCTAGGAGACTGCTTCAGTCCATAAAGAGATTTGTTAAGTTTACAAACATAGTCTGGCCTGCTGCTATCAGTGAACCCTTCCGGCTGCCGCAAATAAATCTCTTCATCCAGATCACCATGCAAGAAAGCAGTTTTGACATCTAGTTGCTCTGACTCCATGTCATAATGAGCAACTAATGCTAAGAGAATACAAATGGAAGTATGTCTAACAACTGGAGCAAAGATGTCATGATACTCTACCCCTTTCTTCTGAACATACCCCTTTGCTACTAGTCTTGCTTTATATCTAAAATCTCCACTGCCGCCGTCTTTTACTCTATAGATCCACTTACATCCAATAGCTCTCTTGTCGGCAGGAAGTGGCACCAAATCCCAAGTGTGATTTTTCCATAAAGATTCGATCTCCTCTTCCATTGCTACTAACCAACTGGAACTGTCAACTGATGCAATAGCGTCTCTATAATCTCTGGGCTCATCATGGACAACATTTAATGCATATGTTGCCATATCATCAAAGTCAATGTCTTTGATGCTCAAACCAACAAACTCATCAAGCCATCTGGGATTTCTTCTTTCTCTAACTGGTCTGGTCTCTGTATGAGCTCCACCTTGAGTTTGATCTTCTGTGCCAGTATCCATACTATCCTCATCAACCACGGCGTCATCGGAAACGCCATTTGAATGTCTATGGAAAGAATTAACAGATGATTTGCTTTATGTTTGGTATTCTTCACATGTCCTCTCATCATCATCCGATGAGGAAGACTCCACCTTCAACATAGTCTTCTCATCAAAAGTTACATGCCTGCTTATAATAAGTTTCTTGCTAATAGGACACCACAACCTATATCATTTAACTCCTCTTCTATAACCTAGAAAGATACACTTGCGAGCTCTAGGTTCCAGCTTTCCTCGACTCTCATGCACATAAGATGGACAACCAAACACCTTGAGGAATGAATAGCTAACAGGCTCTCCTTTCCATACTTCTTCAGGGATCTTCATATCTATGGCAGTAGAAGGTGTGCGGTTGATGAGGAAAGCCGCCATAGATAAAGCTTCGGCCCAAAATCCCTTCTTTAACTTAGCAGTCAATCTGAGGCACCTAGTTCTCTCCAACAATGTACGATTCATTCTTTCTGCAACTCCATTGGACTGGGGGTCGCCTGGTGTGGTGTAATGCCTCTTAATGTCTTCGGACTCACAATAATCGATGAATTCCTATGATATGAATTCACCATCATTATCTGAATGGAGAACTTTCAACTTCTTCCCTGACTGCTTCTCCACCATGGATCTCCATTTACGAGATCTAGTAAAGATTTCACTTTTGGACTTCAGAAAGTATACCCATACTTTACGAGAGAAATCGTCTATAAATGAAACAAAATAACTGGCTCCAACTAAGGATGGGCAAGGGGAAGGTCCCCAAACATCAGTGTGAACATAATCCAAAACAGCTTTTGCCTTATGCTCACCAACACCAAAAGAAATCTTCGTCTGCTTACCAAGAACACACTCTTCACAAAAACCAAGCTTTGAATGCCGAACTCCGTCAATCAAACCTCACTTTCTTAGCTCATCCATGCTGCGCTCGCCAATGTGGCCCATCCGCAAGTGCCATAATCTGGAAGAATCTGAATCAGCTGAAGTAACTGAAGCTGATTCACCAACTACAGTAGTGCCCTTTAGTAAATAGAGATTTCCTTCCCTCACTCCTTTCATAACGATCATGGAACCCTTAGATATTTTCATCTTCTCTTCTTCAACTACAATCTTTAGTCCAAGTCTACTTAACGCCCCAACAGAAATCAAGCTCCTCCTTAAATCAGGTACATGCCTAACATCAGTAATGGTTCGAATAACACCGTCAAACATCCTGATTTTTACACTACCAACACCAACCATACGACAAGAAGCACCATTTTCCATCAGAACTTCTCCTCCATCAATCTCACAGTAAGTGGAAAAAAAGAGTTCCTATGTAACAACCCGCAAATTCTGAACCAATTTAAAATTTTATTTTAGAAAATTTTAATGAATTTTGAGGTTATAATATAATTTATTATAAATAATAATGGCTAGAATTTATTTTAATCGAAGTTAAAACGAATAAATTTAATTTAAATATAAATGGAATTAGAAAAAACGCGGTAGTTTGAGAAGTCAAACTTGAACTTTGACTGACCGTACAGGATGCAAAATTTAACGGATTTTAGTGAAACCAAAAATATTAGTATCTCTTTAAAAATATCTTTCTAACGAATCCGAAAAATCGAAATTTCATAACGGAAATCAAAAGTTATGGCCAATTCAATATCTAGAAAGGTCGCTATGAAATTTATAAAGGCCAAAATGCTACTTTTTGCATACGAAGGAATTTGAACTCGAAACCACTTCCATTGAGTTCGGAATGACATTTCTGCATTGAAAAACAGTAAACACTTATATATTTTGAGTTTCGAAAATTATTTGTTTAAAAATGTATTTTTAATATTAAATATATTGGCCTTGAAAATAGTCATTTTTCAAACGACCTCCGTTTTCGACGAAACCACTTTTGTTGGAACCGGAATGTCAAATTATTGCTAGGTTTCAATTTTCAGAATTTTTAGAATTAATATGTGAGCGTGGCAAAGGAAAATGTATTTTGACTATTTACAGTTAAATTTAAACGCCTTAAAAATAGCCATTTTTCGAACAGTCTCAGAATTCGACGAAAATAATTTTGTCGGATTCGTATCGTCATAAGAAAGCTAAAAATATTTTTTTTTTAGAATTTTCTGAGGTCGTATGTGGCCCCGGCATATTTAAATGTACGGTAGAAATTAAATTATTTATTTAATATTGTATTTTTAAATTAAAACCAAAAAAAAACATACAGACATCAGAATTAGAGGCCGGGACATAGCCCATCGCGTTCAGAAGGCCTCAAAACGTTAAGATCGACAGTAAGCAGGCCCAAATCCGAGAAAGTCCAAAAATCCACTTTATTTCACGAAATTCAGAATTAAATATTAAAATATTATTAAATCTGAAAACCCTAACCCTAATTTGGCCAGCCGCCATGTCCAAAACCGAAGGCCAGAAAACACCCAAATTCAAACGCTAATATCTCTCAATCCGTTCAACGAAAATTGACGTATGACCTACCAAATCGAAGAGAATTCAGAGAGCTACGAATCTATACGGTTAAGATCGGATTTTGGTGCACGGATTTCGCGAATTTCATCCGAGAAGGGGCTGCGGTTTTTATTGGTTTGCGGGCCCTAGGAGAGGCCGAGTTCGACGGGGTTGATGGTGTAGGTGGCTCTCGGCATGGCGGTCGCGGTGGCGGTGTCTGATCGGCGAACGGGGTGCCGTGGGGTGGTGCGCACGGAAGGATGGACGGTGTAGGCTTGGGTTCGGCGTGCGTCTGGGCAACGTGAAGAAGAAAGGTCCGCTTCTTCTTTTTATTTATTTATTTATTTATTTAATTATTTAATTTGTCCGATCCTTAAAAATCAATAACTTCTTCATACGAGGTCCTTTTGACAAACCGTAAATTGCGTTGGAATCACAAAATTAAGAGCTTCGCGATGGCGCAGACCACACCTGATTCTGAGACAGTCAAATTTCGGCCAAAATTCAATGTGAGAATTCAAATTCTATTATTTAATTAATTATTAATTAATTTTCTCGTGTTAAAAATTATTGTATTATTGTGTTGATTCAGATCTGAAATGTTTGGGTTGGATAGATGATTGATTGTTGCTTGTGGTATGATTTGTTGTTTGTGACATGTTAGATCCGCATTGAAATTGCTATATTATTAAATTCTATTTGGGATTAGAAAATTAAATCTAAATTTAGATTTAAATCATATATTTGTATTGAAAATAAAAAGGTGAAAATTTTACGATGTAAATAAAAAGATAATAAATTTTTTTTTGTATTGAGAAAAGAAAAGAAGAAGAAAAAGATCATATTTTTAAATGGAAATAAAAAGATAAATTTTTACGGTGTAAATAGAAAGGTGATAAATTTTTACATTGTAAAATATTAAAAGGTGATATTTTACGATTAAATATTAAAAGACGATGTTTTTACATTAAAATATAAAAGTTGATATTTTTACACCGTAAAATATAAAGGTTGATATTTTTACATTATAAAAATAAAAAGTTGATAGCTTTACATTGTAAACATAAAAGTGAATATTTTTACATTGTAAGTAAAAGAATGAAATTTTATGATGTAAAATAAATTACATTTTTATTATGTAATTTATGAATGAATTTACACCGTATGAAATAAATTACATTTTTATTATGTAATTTATGAACGAATTTACACCGTATGAAATAAATTACATTTTATTATGTAATTTATGAATGAATTTACTCCGCATGAATGAAATTTCATTTATTTTGTAATGTATATAAAATGAATGTATGAACTTGCTTTGTAAATTAAAAATTACATTTTTATAGGTAATTAAAATGTGAATTTACACTATATGATAAAAATTACATTTTTAGATGTAATTTAGATATGAATTTATGTCGTATGTTAGAAATTACATTTTTCGATGTAATTAAAATATGAATTTCCATCGCATGATGAAAATTACATTTTTCTATGTAACTTAAAATTGAACTTGTACCGCATGATAAGAATTGCATTTTCCTATGTAATTTAGATGTGAATTAGAACGGTAAAATATAAAATGACCTTTTTTTTTCTATGTAATTTATATATGAGTTATATTGGTAAGATAAAAATTACATTTTTCAATGTAATTAGAATATGAATTGGTATTGCATTATAACAATTACATTTCTTTATGTAGTTGGGACATGAATTTACAATGTGAAATAAAAATTACATTTTTATATGTAATTAGAAATGGGATTTGCAAATAAAATTAAAACTTACATTTTTATATGTAATTTAGGATGATATATATGATGTAAAATAAAGTTTACATTTTTATATGTAGTAAGAAATTGAAAATTCGCATTGATATTAAAATAACACTTTTGTAAAGATATTGCATTAGAATAAAAAGATAATTTTTGTCGCTTTTTCTTTTTAGAATTAAAAACATATTTTGTCACCTTTCCTTTTTAACATGAAAAGGGTCATTTTTGTCGCTTCTTCTTTTTAACATTAAAAGAACATTTTTATGTCATGTTTCTTTTTAGCATTAAAAGAAGCGTTTATGTTGTTTTTCCTTTTAGTAATAAAAAGAACATTTTGCTTTCATTTCTTATGATAATATTTTATCGTCATTTTGAATGCGGTAAAAATAGAATTGTTAATGTTGAATATTTTATCGTCATTTTGAATGCGGTGAAAATAGAATGGTTAATGTTGTCATTTTTATCGACATTTTTAGTGCGATAAAAATAGACAATGTTAGTGATTCATTTTTTATCGACTTTTTTTGTGCGATAAAAATAGACAATGTTAGTGATTCATTTTTATCGACATTTTTGGTGCGATAAAAATAGACAATGTTAGTGATTCATTTTTATCGACATTTTTGGTGCGATAAAAATAGACAATGTTAGTGATTCATTTTTATCGGCATTTTTGATGTGATAAAAATAACAATGTTAATGTTACATTTTTATCATCATTTTAGATGCGATAAAAAGAATATATTTTTGTGTTACATTTTATTGTCTTTCTAGAGACAATAAAAAGAATAAAATTAAAGAATTACAATTTTATGTAAAATTGCTTTCATTGAAAAGAATAAATATAGAAGACGAGATTTTTGTTGTTAATAATAAACAATGAAAAAGGGAACATTTACATTTGATGTAAATAAACAATAAAAAGAAAAATTACATTCAAAATGTAAGTTAGAATAAAGAGGACATTTTGCTAAAAAAAATGTAAATTACAATAAAAAGTATAGAAATAAAGATCACATTTTTATTGACCGTTTATAGGCAATAAAAGGAATATAAATAAAAGAGACATTTTTATCGTCGTGTTATATATTGTGTAATACACTTCCATAGACAAGTTACCTGACTTGTGTATGTGATTGGGACGGTAATTTTCACCCATCGCCCAAGTGCACAAATTAGTTTATCATTTGTTTGATTGGTTGAAAACCCCACACGCGTGTTGGGATGAAAATTCACATACACTAATCCCAATATTTAGTTGTATGTTGATCGTTAGATCGACAGGCTGTGATGAGCGTTATTATTTAATTTTAACGCTTACACAGTGGAATTTACACTTTGATGTAATGGATGACTTGATGATTATACTGTTATTATCATATATATGATGTGTGTGAAATCCATATAATCCAAATTATATGGTAAATGTTTGAGTCGCATTTCGATTCAAGTGTTCTTTTAAATAAGACTATTTTTACGTTAGAAATTCTTTTTATATAAAGTGCATATATTTTCATAATATATTTTCAATCAACTATATGTTAAAACAAAGAATATTTGTAAAGGATAAAGATTTGTAAAATAAAGAATACTTCTCATTTAGAATCTTTTATATAAAGAATAGGGTGCGTTTTTTAGAGGTCCCTATTAAGTTTCAAAATATAAAAAAAACCCGGTCATAAACTTATTGTAAATTAGGTCCCTATTTTTTGAAAAGTCATAAAAAAAATATAAAAAAATCACGTAAATTCGTATTTAAATAAAACATGTAAACACTAAAAAATTCAGAACAAAAAACCATCAAAGAAGGCGTCAAAAATAAAAAAAAAAACAGAAAAAAACGAAATTTCCAGTTAAATGCATAATAGTATGCACATATATCACTTTCCTGCATACATCCGTGCATATTTTTCACTACATACATCTTCGTTGATTTTTATTCATGCAAATAAATGCATACATGTGCGCAAAAATTTCAAATACTTGCATACATTTGTGCAGGTTTATTTTCAGATTTTAATCTGAAAACAGTTTACGAAAAAGTTGCATACATATATGCAATTATCAGTAATATTTGCATAAATGTATGCAACTATTTTTTTTCGATTTCCGTAGATTCCTGACATTATTTCCATATTTTAGAATTTTTTTTTTATGAACGTACGCACATTTTTTTATAAAAATACAAAAAGGCGGAAAAAATAAAATAGGGGACGGGTTTAAATTTTTTCAGAACTTTGTTTTTTTTTATAAATTAGGTCCCTACTTTTTATCCTATAAAAATGTTGCACACATGTGTGCATTTTTTTGAGAAATTTGCACATTTGGATGCAAATAAAAATGAACTGAAAAATTATGTTAAATCTATCCGCTGGAAGAACTGCAATAATTGCATATATGCATGCAATAAAATAAAAAAGGTGCATAATATTATGCATTTAACTGCAGTTTTTTCTGTTTTTTTGCTGTGTTCTTCTTTCTGACATTATTTTTGTTGTTTTTTGAACTGAATTTTTTTTATAATGCGTAATATATTTTATTACTAATTTACGAATTTTTTTTATTTTTTTTAATTATTATTTTATAAGTTTTGAAAACAGGGACCTAATTTACAATAAGTTTATGACCGGATGTGAGCCTAATTAAGTTTCTAAATAGGGACGTGAGCCTAATATTCACTAAAGAATATTTTTATGATTATTTTAAAATATGTTTTTAAAAGATTACTAGCATGTGCAATTATTATTTTTGATATGAAATAAATTAAGATGTGAAGTGGACTTACCGTGGACGATGTTTTAAACGACATTGGTCCTTTAATCCAATTTACATTGAAATTGTTATTTGGAACTTATGAATCTATTTTATAGATTTGAAAAAGGCATTTTCTAAAATCAAAGTCTTCCAATTTAATATATTAAATAAGAATTAAGTGGAAATTCTATTGGTAATAATTGAGATGGGCTTCTGTAAAAGAAGACCGATATTATATATGGAATTTAAGAGGCTTTGCCGTTAATCCATTTATACTATTAGTCTGATACAGAAATCTATATCGATTATGTATTGATTGGATATCTGTTGTAACACCCCACCTCCGCCAGGGTGGCTCTTGCAAGCACTCTGACTTTGGAGGGGTGTTTGAATCAGGTAAACATGCATAATGATATATCAAGGCAGAACAAGAACATATGTATATATGTAAACAGAGTAAATAAGATAAGTAAAACAGCGGAAGATTTCAAACTATTTCAAAACAAGTCTGGTACAACATAATGTCAACTTTCCAAATACACAAGTCTAGATAAAAACAACATCACTGAAAAACTGAAATACATAAGTACTATCCCCAAAATAAGTGATAACCATAGCTAGCTTCATGTCAAGACCGTACATGAGCTAAAATCCCACAAGCAAGCGATCAGAAATCCAAGCTAAGCTCCAATATTCCCACCCTGAGAACCTGGGGGGGGGGGGGGGGAACGGAAGAAAAGAGGCGAAAGAAAACAGGTCAGTCAAAAAGACTGAGTAAGCCCTACTACAATCAATGTAAACTGATAAAGTTAACTGGCATGAGAAGCAGGGATGAACATAAGGATAACAACATACTAGCATGATGATTAACTAACCAGGTAGATAAAGGTGTCATCGCATAATCAGGTTTAAGGTTTTGCACCACAGGTGTACTAGCAAACTAACATGATTTGAATAAACAAGTATTGATCCCTTGGCCCAAGCTTTGGCCCAATAACATGAAGTGACCCTAATACGCGGTCCAACCAAACGGTCTAATCGATCGGCTCCCTAAGCCTAACTCGTCACGTGTTGGTGTCCATACGGCCCAAACATAATTGTAGTCAGACTGTGCAGGGTCTCCCGTCGGGTGTATCAAGCCCTAGGGTGTCAACCCCTGGACACCATAAACATGAGTGCACAGTCTCGATCTACTGGTACCCGTGCATGTTTTCCCCGGCTTCGGACTGTGTGCACGACCATAGTCCGCTCGGAACTACACCTGCGTACCACTCTGCCATCGTTTTTGGTCACTTACCTCAAGTCCAGTAATCGTGCTCCCACCCTAGCCTAGTCCCTAGGGTCTTAATGATACAAACTTGGGATTACTGCTGGAGTGGACCCCCATTGATAGGATTTTCTATTGGGTTAATTACGGTTTAACCCTCTTGCTAATCATGGATTAACTTGGTTAAGTGTAACGATGAGTTCACGACTTAACCCTGATTAATCTACCAAGCCCAAATTGGTTAAGTATTAAGTGGACCATGACTTAACCCTAATCATGAGGCATTAATTAATTAATGTGCCTTAACCTCTCACATTAGACTTTGTTGCGGTTACTAGTTAAGCCGGGCGGGTCCGGGTAGCTTTACACCACAACTTGGTCTAACCTCGGGTTCAAGGTACAACATGACCAACTTCTCACATTGGGTCCTATTGTTTGTAGCAACTAGTTAAGCCGGTCGGTTCCGGGTAGGTTTACGCTACAAACTCAACCCAACCTCGAGTTGGTCACACTTATCTTTTCTAAGTGTCATGTCCATCATGTTTCCAAAACATATTACAAATTTTCAAGCAATTGGGTAGACCTAACTTAATAGGTAAATTCCCAATGGGTAGACCTAACTTAATAGGTAAATTCCCAATCTTATGTTTTTATGTCTTTTAAGTTTACCCAACCCCAAACGCAATCCCATCGCTTACATATCGCAATAGCGCATAAAGGATAGAAAGAGGGAACTTGGCATAATCATGTCATAAAGGTGTTGAAGCCACAAGTTTAACATGGTGGCATATGAAATGTACATATGTTCATATACTTTCATATTACATATTTAGGCCTCAAAAACATGCATAAAACCAAACTTAGCATATTGGTGATACATGGTGATAAATGACATGTAGAAATGGCCATAAGTTCGCATTTAGCCTCACATGCAAGTTATCATAAGAAATATGATAACTTACATGTTGCCAAAATGCAACCTTTAGCATAAAGCTTGAAGCTTTATGTTCATATACTCAAGATAAGCTTGCATAACATGATAACATGAACAAAATGATCATCCCAAACTTGCATAACATAACTTGCACATATGGCAAACTTGCATATCATAACATAGCAAACTTGCATAACATAACATGATAAACTTGCATATCATAACATGGCAAACTTGCATAACATAACATGATAAACTTGCATATCATAACATGGCAAACTTACATAACATGATAAACTTGCATATCATATCATAATGATCAAGCACAACTTGCATCATTCATTAACTTTAGAGTTTAAATATGAAAGTAGAAAAGGGCTTACAATGCTTATGAAGACACAAAAATATGACAAAGCCCTTATGCAATCAATTAAACCCAAAATGCAAGCTCCAATAGAAAAACCCTTGAGCAAAAATGATCAAAACCCTTGCTTTATGATGCAAATATAGAAACTTGACTTGAATGCAAGCTAATGATGCTCATACAAGCTTGAAAACACTTGTATGCATGGAAAATCTCTCATAAAAATTTATTTAGGAATTTTATGAAGAGAGTGGAGGCCATGAGAGGAATGATTTTGCCATAGTTTAGTTATAGGGTTGAATAATGATGATTTAGGGTTAGGTTAGGGTCTTATTTATAGAGATTAGGATTAGTTCTAGCCTTAGGATTAAACCCTAATTCCAATCTCAGCCCTTAAAACCGAATCTGGCCCCCAAACTCAACACAACTCCAAAATGGTGCACCAGGCAAAACTGCCCGGCTGAACCAAGTCGACAGCCAAGTCGACAGGGCTGTCGACTTGGGTCCAACCAAGTCGACTCCCAAGTCGACAGGGCTGTCGACTTGGGTGCTCTGGCGGGAGTTTTCCCGCCTAGCCCAATCTGCCCTAATTTCCAAATTCAAACTTGAATTTGAAATCTGTTTTTTTTTTACTTTGAAATTTTCTGAAAACTTCGTTGGGCCTTAATCGGGTCATACGGACTCCGATTTTCGAAAACTCGGACTCTATTTCGCGTATTTTCCCGAGACGAACGCAATGGCATAGCCCGTTTCCCTTGATTCAGATTTATAAATTAAATTCTGCCTCGATTTATGTTATAACAGGTTATTGAAAATACGGGTTGTTACATTCTCCACTCCTTAAAGGATTTCGTCCCCGAAATCTTCAAGTTGGAAGAACATATCCTACCATCCAACATCCATCTACTCAAAACATCATCCACGAGCAATCATTGTCCTTATAAGATTCTAAATGTTGTATGAACATATGCAAAGGTGTGTGTATATGTACTTATCTAATGCAAATATCATCATTGCAAATTATGTTAGTGAAATGAATCCATATGTATGCAATTCCTAACATAATGTATAACATCTATATGTGTGCACAAAACATACATCCATATGCAACATCCATGTGATAACACAAAAATTTTCATCCATGAATAAGCGTAAACACTCATGCATATGCAATATGAGGAGTGTGTGAGCCGATCTAGTGCCTAATGTGTATAATGCATCCACGAGTAACCACTTGCAAACACTTGCAACCACTTGCAAACATCAAGCATAACATGTTTCAAACACATGTTTCATCCAAAGGGTTTCTACCTAAGGTTCTCATGACGAGATTAACACGATAAACTAGATAAACATGGATAGCAAAGAGAAAGATATGCTAACAAAGAAAAGAGATTGAGAGTGTACCCTCAAAAAGGAATGGATAAAGCCCACGCATCTTCTCCTCGGTTTCCCAAGTTGCGTCTTCTTCGGCTTCACCCCATTGAACCTTCAACAACTTGACCTCTCGATTCCTTAGCTTCTTGGTCTCCGTCCCCAAGATACGAATCGGAGCTCTCCTCAAGGTAGCCTCTTTCTCCACTTCCACATCTTTCAGAACACTTGGCTCAACAACCTCTGCTGATTCATGTAAACACTTCCGGAGATGCGAGACATGAAAAACATCGTGTACTCCGGCAAGCTTCTCGGGCAACTCCACTCTATAAGCCATCTGCCCGATCCTCTCTATAATAGGGAATGGTCCAACAAACCTCGGTGCTAACTTCCCAACGGCTCCAAATCGGACCACATTCCGCAAAGGAGAAACCTTCACGAAAACCATATCCCCAACATCAAACTCCAAATCAGTTCTTCGCTCATCAGCATAGGATTTCTGTCGGTCTTGGGCCGCTTTCATCCGTCTCCGAATCAACTCGACCTTCTCGGATGTATCTCTGATCATATCAGGCCCAAGTATAAGCTCATCTGTAGTCTCCCACCAACATGTAGGTGACTTGCACGGCCTCCCATATAAAGCTTCAAATGGTGCCATCCCTATGCTTGCCTGATAACTGTTATTATATGCAAACTCAACAAGAGGAAGATGGTCTTCCCAAGTACCACCAAAATCCAGAATACAAAGCCTCAACAGATCCTCGAGTACCCTATTCACCCTTTCGGTTTGACCGTCCGTCTGTGGGTGATAAGCCGTACTTAGATTCAACCTCGTGCCCATAGCTTCTTGCAAGCTATTCCAGAATTGACTTGTAAAGATTGGGTCACGGTCACTGACTATACTAGAAGGGACTCCATGTAGTCTCACAATCTCACGAAGATATACAGACGCTAGCCAAGATGCGGTCCTCTTGCTCTTCACCGGAATGAAATGAGCACTCTTCGTAAGTCTATCCACAATAACCCAAATGCTCGTATTCCCTTTCCTTGACCTTGGTAGCCCATCGATAAAATCCATGGAAATACTCTCCCACTTCCATAGTGGAACGTCTAGAGGATGCAATAGCCCACCGGGCTTCTTCGACTCGGCCTTAACTTGCTGGCAAATGATACATCTAGAGACAAACTCTGCAACATCCTTCTTCATCCCAGGCCAAAAGAAAATGCGCTTCATATCTTTATACATCTTATCTCCGCCCGGATGTATAGTCAACTTAGAGCGATGCGCTTCCTCAAGAACTTTTCTTACTAAATCTTCTACCATTGGAACACATAACCTTCCGTCTCTCCTCAGCCAACCCTTGCCATCAATAGAATATCGAGCGAGATGACTAGATGCCTCTCCTCGAATCAGCTTATCCATAATCTCAACTATCTGAGGGTCTTCTCTCTGCGAAGCCGCAACTTGATCAAGAAGGGTAGGTCTGAGTTCTAGAGATGCTAAAGAACCGGTCATCGACTCAATCGCCAAAGAGAAATCAAAGGTTGCCACATAATCTAAATTCTTCATCTCAACGAATAGAGGACTCAGAGTCAACCTTTTTCTACTCAATGCATCTGCTACCACATTCCCCTTGCCAGGGGGATAAGCTATCTCAAAATCGTAGGACGCCAAGAATTCCATCCATCTTTGTTGCCTCAGATTCAGATCCTTCTGAGAGAAGAGATACTTCAATGACTTGTGATCGGTATAAAGCTCAAATCTTTCTCCCAGAAGATAATGGCGCCAAGCCTTGAGTGCATATACTACTGCTGCCAACTCTAAGTCATGAGTGGGATAATTCTTCTCATGCACTTTGAGTTGTCTACCGCCAAAGCATATCACTCTTCCTTCTTGCATCAGAACAGCTCCTAACCCCGTGCCACATGCATCGGTGTATACTGTAAATAACTTCCCTCCATCGGGCAAAGCTAGAACAGGTGCTGATGTGAGAGCTCTCTTGAGCTTCTGAAAAGCAAGCTCGCATTCTATGCTCCAAGCAAAAACTAAATTCTTCTTCGTCAATTTAGTGAGAGGAGCGGAAATCTTCGCGAAGTCCTTGATGAACTTCCGGTAAAAGCCTGCAAGACCTAGAAAACTTCTCACTTCGGTTGCATTCCTTGGAGTCTTCCAATCCTGAACTGCAACTACCTTAGCGGGATCCACCGCTAAGCCTTGCTTAGATACTATATGCCCAAGGAATCTAACTTCCCTTCTCCAAAAGTGACACTTGGAGAACTTGGCCTTCAACTGATGCGCTCTAAGCGTATCCATCACCTCCACGAGATGCCTTGCATGCTCTTCCTCATCCTTAGAGAAGATCAGAATATCATCTACGAAGACCACGACAAACTTGTTCAAGAACTCCCTGAACACCCTACTCATCAAGTCCACGAAATATGCGGGTGCATTAGTCAAGCCGAACGGCATGACAAGCCATTCGAAGAATCCATCTGGCGTTCTGAACGCAGTCTTGTCTATACTATCTTCAGCTACCCTGAGCTGATGGAATCCAGTAGCAAGATCAAGCTGAGAGAAAACAGAAGCACCGATAAGCTGGTCAAAGAGATCATCAATCCTCGGTAACGGGTGTCTGTTCTTCTTAGTCAGCTTATTCAACTCTCGATAGTCAACACAAAGTCGGAGAGAACCATCTGCCTTGGTAGCAAATACCACAGGCGCTCCCCATTCAGATATACTTCGTCTAATGAAGTTCTTCTCAAGAAACTCCTTCACTTGCTTACTTAGCTCCCGCCTTTCACGCGGAGCCATGTGCCGAACGGGCAAAGAAACCGGCTTTGCATTATCCACCAGATAAATGCGGAAATCAATCTCTCGCTTAGGGGGCAACCCCCTAACTTCATCGAAAACATCCGGATACTCTCGAACCACTCTCACAGACTGAAGAGTTTCCATTGACGAGTCGAGTGATTCAAGATAGCACAACATGATGGGACCTCTCGGATTACAAGAAATTTCTAGGGTGTTTCCGAGGCGAGTCACGAGCCTCACAACCCTATGCTCACAATCAAGGATGGCTCCATATCTGGACAACCAATCCATGCCCAATATCAATCTGTATCCCCTAAAACCAAGAACATAAGCACTACACAAGAACTCTACACTCAGTATAGAGATCCTCAAATCCCCACATATCATAGACAGATGGGCGGAACCCCCAATAGGATTTGAGACACAGATGGGATCATCTACTAAGCTAGTACTAAGGTGCAAACTATCAACAAGATCAGATGAGATAAAGCTATGCGATGCACCAGAATCAAACAAGGTACGAACTGGAAAATCAGAAATATATACAAGGCTCTCAACAGAAATACTACCTCGATCGGGAACTGGAGCGGCATTGAGAGCATGAACTTGCCCTCCTGAAGGTCCAGCACGCTGAGTCTGACCCTGGCCTTGTCCTTGCTTCTTCGGGCAATCCTTACTGAAATGTCCAGTCTCACCGCAGAAAAAGCATTCACCATTCTTCCTTTTCCTCTTCTTACAATCTTTAATAAGATGCCCAACTGAACCGCAATAATGGCACTTCCCCTTGTTGTTCTTGCCCTTGTTGTTGTTCCCCTTGTTGCCTTGACTCCTGTTCTTGTTCTTGTTCTAATTGCCTTGACTGCTCTGACCACTTGGATTACCCCGATTTCCTTTCCACTGGGAATTAGTCTTCTTGGCTTGAGTATCATTCGTCTTGATCTCTTTCTTGACATCTCCCTGAAGTAATGCCATATCAACCAAGCTCTCAAACGTGGCCCCATGGGGAATATGTGACATAGCCAATCCCTGTAACGGCTCATTCAATCCTCTAGCAAAACGAAGAGCCTTCTTCTGAGGAGTATTCACCATATCCAAGCCAAAACGAGCTAACTGATTGAACTTGTTCACATATTCTTTGACAGACATATCTCCTTGTTTCAAAGTTATGAACCTCTCCATTTGCAGATTCTCCTCAGCAGAAGATAGAAACTTAAGCACGAACCTTGCCCTGAAATCGGCCCATGTCTCAACAGGCCTGGTACCATTGGTGACTTCCCACCAATAAGCGGCTTCATCCTTCATAAGCCAAACCGCCAACAAGATCTTCCTCTGATCGTCTAACCCAAAGATAGCAAATAAATCCTCGGTCTCTTTCAACCAATTTCTGGCCTCTACAAAAGTCTCGGTTCCAATGAAATTCTTGCCACCCATTGCTTTGAAATCTTTGCAAGTCTTTGCGAAGTCAGCTTGAGGATGCTGAGGGGGAGGAGGAAGAGGAACCTCAGCGACTGGAGGAGGAGGAACATCAGCGACAGGAGGAGGAGGAACATTAACTACCGGAGGAGGAGGAGGAGGAGGAACATCTGCGGGGCCGGCTTCGGTCACCCTAGCCTCCAAAAGTCTCCTATACCAAACAGGTACGTGTACTCCCTCCGGAATAGCAAAGTTATCGGCCATACTGAAAACGAAGAAAAAGACAGATTTAGAATGGAGAAAAAACGAACGAATTTTGCTAATGGCTTTTTGGGGAATAGCCTTTAAAATAAACTAGACTTTTCTTTGGAAAATACTTTATACTTGGTTTTGAAAATAGTTTTCCAAAAGTTTTAAAAACCTTTTTGTTCCTTCTTGTAAACCATATGCTCTGATACCAAATGTAACACCCCACCTCCGCCAGGGTGTCTCTTGCAAGCACTCTGACTTTGGAGGGGTGTTTGAATCAGGTAAACATGCATAATGATATATCAAGGCAGAACAAGAACATATGTATATATGTAAACAGAGTAAATAAGATAAGTAAAACAGCGGAAGATTTCAAACTATTTCAAAACAAGTCTGGTACAACATAATGTCAACTTTCCAAATACACAAGTCTAGATAAAAACAACATCACTGAAAAACTGAAATACATAAGTACTATCCCCAAAATAAGTGATAACCATAGCTAGCTTCATGTCAAGACCGTACATGAGCTAAAATCCCACAAGCAAGCGATCAGAAATCCAAGCTAAGCTCCAATATTCCCACCCTGAGAACCTGGGGGGGGGGGGGACGGAAGAAAAGAGGCGAAAGAAAACAGGTCAGTCAAAAAGACTGAGTAAGCCCTACTACAATCAATGTAAACTGATAAAGTTAACTGGCATGAGAAGCAGGGATGAACATAAGGATAACAACATACTAGCATGATGATTAACTAACCAGGTAGATAAAGGTGTCATCGCATAATCAGGTTTAAGGTTTTGCACCACAGGTGTACTAGCAAACTAACATGATTTGAATAAACAAGTATTGATCCCTTGGCCCAAGCTTTGGCCCAATAACATGAAGTGACCCTAATACGCGGTCCAACCAAACGGTCTAATCGATCGGCTCCCTAAGCCTAACTCGTCACGTGTTGGTGTCCATACGGCCCAAACATAATTGTAGTCAGACTGTGCAGGGTCTCCCGTCGGGTGTATCAAGCCCTAGGGTGTCAACCCCTGGACACCATAAACATGAGTGCACAGTCTCGATCTACTGGTACCCGTGCATGTTTTCCCCGGCTTCGGACTGTGTGCATGACCATAGTCCGCCCGGAACTACACCGGCGTACCACTCTACTGTCGTTTTTGGTCACTTACCTCAAGTCCAGTAATCGTGCTCCCACCATAGCCTAGTCCCTAGGGTCTTAATGATACAAACTTGGGATTACTGCTGGAGTGGACCCCCATTGCTAGGATTTTCTAGTGGGTTAAGTACGGTTTAACCCTCTTGCTAATCATGGATTAACTTGGTTAAGTGTAACGATGAGTTCACGACTTAACCCTGATTAATCTACCAAGCCCAAATTGGTTAAGTATTAAGTGGACCATGACTTAACCCTAATCATGAGGCATTAATTAATTAATGTGCCTTAACCTCTCACATTAGACTTTGTTGCGGTTACTAGTTAAGCCGGGCGGGTCCGGGTAGCTTTACACCACAACTTGGTCTAACCTCGGGTTCAAGGTACAACATGACCAACTTCTCACATTGGGTCCTATTGTTTGTAGCAACAAGTTAAGCCGGTCGGTTCCGGGTAGGTTTACGCTACAAACTCAACCCAACCTCGAGTTGGTCACACTTATCTTTTCTAAGTGTCATGTCCATCATGTTTCCAAAACATATTACAAATTTTCAAGCAATTGGGTAGACCTAACTTAATAGGTAAATTCCCAATGGGTAGACCTAACTTAATAGGTAAATTCCCAATCTTATGTTTTTATGTCTTTTAAGTTTACCCAACCCCAAACGCAATCCCATCGCTTACATATCGCAATAGCGCATAAAGGATAGAAAGAGGGAACTTGGCATAATCATGTCATAAAGGTGTTGAAGCCACAAGTTTAACATGGTGGCATATGAAATGTACATATGTTCATATACTTTCATTTTACATTTTTAGGCCTCAAAAGCATGCATAAAACCAAACTTAGCATATTGGTGATACATGGTGATAAATGACATGTAGAAATGGCCATAAGTTCGCATTTAGCCTCACATGCAAGTTATCATAAGAGATATGATAACTTACATTTTGCCAAAATGCAACCTTTAGCATAAAGCTTGAAGCTTTATGTTCATATACTCAAGATAAGCTTGCATAACATGATAACATGAACAAAATGATCATCCCAAACTTGCATAACATAACTTGCACATATGGCAAACTTGCATATCATAACATAGCAAACTTGCATAACATAACATGATAAACTTGCATATCATAACATGGCAAACTTGCATAACATAACATGATAAACTTGCATATCATAACATGGCAAACTTACATAACATGATAAACTTGCATATCATATCATAATGATCAAGCACAACTTGCATCATTCATTAACTTTAGAGTTTAAATATGAAAGTAGAAAAGGGCTTACAATGCTTATGAAGACACAAAAATATGACAAAGCCCTTATGCAATCAATTAAACCCAAAATGCAAGCTCCAATAGAAAAACCCTTGAGCAAAAATGATCAAAACCCTTGCTTTATGATGCAAATAGAGAAACTTGACTTGAATGCAAGCTAATGATGCTCATACAAGCTTGAAAACACTTGTATGCATAGAAAATCTCTCATAAAAATTTATTTAGGAATTTTATGAAGAGAGTGGAGGCCATGAGAGGAATGATTTTGCCATAGTTTAGTTATAGGGTTGAATAATGATGATTTAGGGTTAGGTTAGGGTCTTATTTATAGAGATTAGGATTAGTTCTAGCCTTAGGATTAAACCCTAATTCCAATCTCAGCCCTTAAAACCGAATCTGGCCCCCAAACTCAACACAACTCCAAAATGGTGCACCAGGCAAAACTGCCCGGCTGAACCAAGTCGACAGCCAAATCGACAGGGCTGTCGACTTGGGTCCAACCAAGTCGACTCCCAAGTCGACAGGGCTGTCAACTTGGGTGCTCTGGCGAGAGTTTTACCGCCTAGCCCAATCTGCCCTAATTTCCAAATTCAAACTTGAATTTGAAATCTGTTTTTTTACTTTGAAATTTTCTGAAAACTTCGTTGGGCCTTAATCGGGTCATACGGACTCCGATTTTCGAAAACTCGGACTCTATTTCGCGTATTTTTCCAAGACGAACGCAATGGCATAGCCCGTTTCCCTTGATTCAGATTTATAAATTAAATTCTGCCTCGATTTATGTTATAACAGGTTATTGAAAATACGGGTTGTTACATCTGTGGAATTCCATATTTTTGGAAATTGATTTATAAATTTATTTTAAATGTTTATCTTTGATAAAATTAATGAGAATCTTTTAAAACGAATATCTTATTAAAAGAATATTCTGAGTAGGAATGTGGCGAAATGTGTGATTTTCCAATATTTGTTTTTAATCCCGAATTACGCGTGTTATTCAGAGAATAATCATCACGATGATCAAGAGTCGAAGACGAAGACGGTGATTGAAGACCGAAGGTTTTCACATCGTTGGGATGATGATGACTGGTATCTTGAATTGGAGATTGGCCTTCCAAGGCAAGGTATTTGGTAATGATCGTCCAAACACATTTGGAGATCGACGGACACGATGTTTCGCTCAGACCCAGAGCGGACTTGTAAATGGATTGCGTGTCTGACATTGTATTCCTTTCTACTGTATTTGTTGAACGCTACCGATTATATATTTCTATTGGTGGTGAAGAATTTATTCTTTACTTATCACCCTTCTCTAAGTCGTATGAGCTTAGAGGTTATATATATATTGGTAGATGATCAATAATATGGTAGGGTCTGACAATGTGGCACGCCAAGATGCAAATTGATCAAGGCTTTTGTTGAAAAGCAGGGCCTTGTGGAATGATCAAAGCATAGCCTATTACGGCATAGCTTTGTGTATATCGTGACTTCGCGAGCCTCACACCCCGGTATGAGTCAAAAACGGGATATGGACCATAGGGAGTGCACACGTTTCTTTCTAGCTAGAGTGATGTCAGTGACCTACCAGCCCTGACATTTTACTTATGTGGATGATGGATTTTGAGACGCCTCGGATTTTTATAGGCCGATAGTGGTCATATTATAGGTTCAAAGGAACCGGGAAGCGTGTGTTCAGGCATAACCAATCCACTGCCAATAGGCGGGGACCGGTCCTACCGTTCCAAGGGTTCACTGCGGGGGATCCTGAGGCATTTGCTAGAGTGTCTCGAATCGGAGAGGAGCTTGCCCCTAGCCTCGACTCATGATGGAAATCCAATTTCCAATACGACCTTGCGGTTTTGATTGTAGAACTAGTATGGCGACATAGTAGGATGGGGTACTATGCCGTCTATGATTGATACATTATGATTTAAATGTTTATTATATATATACCCATATATATACACACTAATATTAAATCTGTTTTATCGTATCAAGCATCTTTTGACCATTATAAGGTAAAACCCTATCCTCTGGTTTGCGTTGCATTGTGTGATGGGACTTGGGTCTTATAATGGTTTCATTTTTTTTAAAATGGCATTGCGATATTTGACGATTTACTTAAATTATGCACTGGCAATCCAATGGAGTAAACCCGTTCCGCGTTAGCGGCGTGGTCCTGTGATTAGCCTACTTATTAGATAAGCTAAGTATAGAATTCTCACACCAGTCCCACGACTGACCTGTAGTTTGTTTCACTTTGCAAACTCGGGTGCCCTCTTTCCATACGGGCAGTTGAGTAGCTTTTGCAGATATAGTTAAGCAGGATCCTGGATTGAAGACTGAAGCTGGGTCCAGTTACTGATGGCCTTCCGCTGAGATTAGTTCCGCTGCAATGTATTTAATTTATTGTAAATGTATCTTCCGCTGTATTATTTATTGATGTACTTTGATATATTCTGTACTCTGATGTAACATTTATTATTGATGTTATAAAAGTCTGTGTTGTTGTTCTGATGTGTTGTATGCCCAAAGTTAACGTACGCGGGTTTTGAACGGTCTTAATCGATCTTGCGATCGATTGGGGTCGGGCGAAATCCGTGGCCGTTACAGCTGGTATCATAGCTCAGGTTAGCTCAAATCTTTGGGGTACAACTCGTTAGAACTAGACAATAGACTCATCAGAGGTTGGATTAGTAATATCCAATAGGAATACTCATTAGAGATAGGATCAGCAGTATCCTAGAATGAGAATACTCATTAGAGATGGGGTTAGCAATGCCCTAGAATGAGTCAGAGTGAAGAAGAATTCATAATTAGCGTACTTGTTATTATATATAATTCGATTTTAGAAAATATGATTTTGTATATATAAAAGTTATATTTTTGAAAATTTAATCAACTAATTGATTGATGATTGTGTTGTGTGAATATGAATTCAACTAATGAAATTATTAAACAATTAAAGAATGAAATTTAAATTAGTTAAATAAACAACTTTAGCTTCATTTCCTTTTCGAGGACGAAAAGATCTTAAGTGGGGGAGATTGTAACAACCCGCAAATTCTGAACCAATTTAAAATTTTATTTTAGAATTTTTTTAATGAATTTTGAGGTTATAATATAATTTATTATAAATTATAATGGCTAGAATTTATTTTAATCGAAGTTAAAACGAATAAATTTAATTTAAATATAAATGGAATTAGAAAAAACGCGGTAGTTTGAAAAGTCCAACTTGAACTTTGACTGACCATACAGGATGCAAAATTTAACGGATTTTAGTGAAACCAAAAATATTAGTATCTCTTTAAAAATGTCTTTCTAACGAATCCGAAAAATTGAAATTTCATAACGAAATCAAAAGTTATGGCCAATTCAATATCTAGAAAGGTCGCTATGAAATTTATAAGGGCCAAAATGCTACTTTTTGCATTCGAAGGAATTTGAACTCGAAACCACTTCCATTGAGTTCGGAATGACATTTCTGCATTGAAAAACAGTAAACACTTATATATTTTGAGTTTCGAAAATTATTTGTTTAAAAATGTATTTTTAATATTAAATATATTGGCCTTGAAAATAGTCATTTTTCAAACGACCTCCGTTTTCGACGAAACCACTTTTGTTGGAACCGGAATGTCAAATTATTGCTAGGTTTCAATTTTCAGAATTTTTCGAATTAATATGTGAGCGTGGCAAAGGAAAATGTATTTTGACTATTTACAGTTAAATTTAAGTGAATATTAGGCACACATCCCTAAAACGAAACTTAATTAGGCTCACCCCCAGTCATAAACTTATTGTAAATTTAGTCCCTATTTTTCGAAAATTCATCAAAAAAATACAAAAAATATATTAAAAAACCATGTAAATTCGTATTTAATTAAAATAATTAATCGTGAAAAAAATCAGATCAAAAAAACATTAAAAACAACGTCAAAATCACGAAATACAGAAAATCAACGAAATGTAGTAAATTGCATCAAAACATGCATATAAATAGATTAGTTGCATACATGTATGCATTTATTTCAAATCTGCGTCAAAACTGCAGTATAAATGCATACATGTATGCACATATTGTTAAAACATGCATCTGCTGATGCATTTGTTTAAAAACTGCATACCTACGTGCAACTTATTCACGTTTGCATGTATTTTGACATATATGCACACATGTATGCAGTTATATAGAAAAACTGCATACATGTATGCAAATTTTCAAACAGGCGTGCATAAATATATGCATGTGTATTCGAATAGTTGCATAAATGTATGCAACTATTCGTAAAAGTTGCATACATTGATGCAACTTTTTTTTTTAATTTCTGTGGACTTCCGGGAATATTTATAGATTTTAGAAATTTTTTTTTTTTTAAGTGATAGCGCCTGAAAATTTGGACAGAAAACGAAAGAGGCGGAGGTATGGAAAGTGGCAGGCGGAAGATTCCAGGCGGCAGCTAAAATAGGGGGCGGGTTTACAGAGAAAACATTAATTACAGGGATGTATTGTGAATTTAAAACTTGCAAAATAGTTGCATACATGTATGCAACTTTTGCCAATAGTTGCATACATGTATGCAAGTATTTCTGAAGCTGTTTCAGTTGAAAATGTATGCAGAAACTTGCATACATGTGTGCAACTATTTGAAATACTTGCACACATGTATGCAAGTATTTACATGTGAAAATAAAATGTGTGCAGAAACTTGCATACATGTATGCAACTATTTTAAATACTTGCACACATGTATGCAAGTATTGCATGTAAAAATATAACAGAGAAATACTTGCACAGATGAATGCAAGTATTCCAAATATATGCATGATTTGATGCAAATTACTGCATTTTTCGTTGTTTTCTGTATTTTTTTTATTTTGATGCATGTTTTGATTTTATTATGATCTGAATTTTTGGGCGAGTACATGTTCAATTTAAATACGAATTATCGTGATTTTTTTATAATTTTTTTATGAATTTTCGAAAAATAGGGACTAAATTTACAATAAGTTTATGACCGGGTTTTTTTTATATTTTGAAACCTAATAGGGACCTCTAAAAAACGCACCCTAAATTTAAACGCCTTAAAAATAGCCATTTTTCGAACAGTCTCAGAATTCGACGAAAATAATTTTGTTGGATTCGTATCGTCATAAGAAAGCTAAAAATATTTTTTTTAGAATTTTCTGAGGCCGTATGTGGCCCCGGCATATTTAAATGTATGGTAGAAATTAAATTATTTATTTAATATTGTATTTTTAAATTAAAACCGAAAAAAAAACGTACAGACATCAAAATTAGAGGCCGGGATATAGCCCATCGCGTTCAGAAGGCCTCAAAACGTTAAGATCGACAGTAAGCAGGCCCAAATCCGAGAAAGTCCAAAAATCCACTTTATTTCACGAAATTCGGAATTAAATATTAAAATATTATTAAATCCGAAAACCCTAACCATAATTTGGCCAGCCGCCATGTCCAAAACCGAAGGCCAGAAAACACCCAAATTAAAACGCTAATATCTCTCAATCCGTTCAACGAAAATTGACGTATGACCTACCAAATCGAAGAGAATTCAGAGAGCTACAAATCTATACGGTTAAGATCGGATTTTGGTGCACGGATTTCGCGAATTTCGTCCGAGAAGGGGCTGCGGTTTTTATTGGTTTGCGGGCCCTAGGAGAGGCCGAGTTCGACGGGGTTGATGGTGTAGGTGGCTCTCGGCATGGCGGTCGCGGTGGCGGTGTCTGATCGGCGAACGGGGTGCCGTGGGGTGGTGCGCACGGAAGGATGGACGGTGTAGGCTTGGGTTCGGCGTGCGTCTGGGCAACGTGAAGAAGAAAGGTCCGCTTCTTCTTTTTTTTTTTTTTTATTATTTAATTATTTAATTTTTTCGATCTTTAAAAATCAATAACTTCTTCATACGAGGTCCGTTTGACAAACCGTAAATTGCGTTGGAATCACAAAATTAAGAGCTTCGCGATGGCGCAGACCACACCTGATTCTGAGACAGTCAAATTTCGGCCAAAATTCAATGTGAGAATTCAAATTCTATTATTTAATTAATTATTAATTAATTTTCTCGTGTTAAAAATTATTGTATTATTGTGTTGATTCAGATCTGAAATGTTTGGGTTGGATAGATGATTGATTGTTGCTTGTGGTATGATTTGTTGTTTGTGACATGTTAGATCCGCATTGAAATTGCTATATTATTAAATTCTATTTGGGATTAGAAAATTAAATCTAAATTTAGATTTAAATCATATATTTGTATTGAAAATAAAAAGGTGAAAATTTTACGATGTAAATAAAAAGATAATAATTTTTTTTTTGTATTGAGAAAAGAAAAGAAGAAGAAAAAGATCATATTTTTAAATGGAAATAAAAAGATAAATTTTTACGGTGTAAATAGAGAGGTGATAAATTTTTACATTGTAAAATATTAAAAGGTGATATTTTACGATTAAATATTAAAAGACGATGTTTTTACATTAAAATATAAAAGTTGATATTTTTACACCGTAAAATATAAAGGTTGATATTTTTACATTATAAAAATAAAAAGTTGATAGCTTTACATTGTAAACATAAAAGTGAATATTTTTACATTGTAAGTAAAAGAATGAAATTTTATGATGTAAAATAAATTACATTTTTATTATGTAATTTATGAATGAATTTACACCGTATGAAATAAATTACATTTTTATTATGTAATTTATGAACGAATTTACACCGTATGAAATAAATTACATTTTATTATGTAATTTATGAATGAATTTACTCCGCATGAATGAAATTTCATTTATTTTGTAATGTATATGAAATGAATGTATGAACTTGCTTTGTAAATTAAAAATTACATTTTTATAGGTATTTAAATGTGAATTTACACTGTATGATAAAAATTACATTTTTAGATGTAATTTAGATATGAATTTATGTCGTATGTTAGAAATTACATTTTTCGATGTAATTAAAATATGAATTTCCATCGCATGATGAAAATTACATTTTTCTATGTAACTTAAAATTGAACTTGTACCGCATGATAAGAATTGCATTTTCCTATGTAATTTAGATGTGAATTAGAACGGTAAAATATAAAATGACTTTTTTTTTCTATGTAATTTATATATGAGTTATATTGGTAAGATAAAAATTACATTTTTCATTGTAATTAGAATATGAATTGGTATTGCATTATAACAATTACATTTCTTTATGTAGTTGGGACATGAATTTACAATGTGAAATAAATATTACATTTTTATATGTAATTAGAAATGGGATTTGCAAATAAAATTAAAACTTACATTTTTATATGTAATTTAGGATGATATATATAATGTAAAATAAAGTTTACATTTTTATATGTAGTAAAAAATTGAAAATTTGCATTGATATTAAAATAACACTTTTGTAAAGATATTGCATTAGAATAAAAAGATAATTTTTGTCGCTTTTTCTTTTTAGAATTAAAAACATATTTTGTCACCTTTCCTTTTTAACATGAAAAGGGTCATTTTTGTCGCTTCTTCTTTTTAACATTAAAAGAACATTTTTATGTCATGTTTCTTTTTAGCATTAAAAGAAGCGTTTATGTTGTTTTTCCTTTTAGTAATAAAAAGAACATTTTGCTTTCATTTCTTATGATAATATTTTATCGTCATTTTGAATGCGGTAAAAATAGAATTGTTAATGTTGAATATTTTATCGTCATTTTGAATGCGGTGAAAATAGAATGGTTAATGTTGTCATTTTTATCGACATTTTTGGTGCGATAAAAATAGACAATGTTAGTGATTCATTTTTTATCGACATTTTTGGTGCGATAAAAATAGACAATGTTAGTGATTCATTTTTATCGACATTTTTGGTGCGATAAAAATAGACAATGTTAGTGATTCATTTTTATCGGCATTTTTGATATGATAAAAATAACAATGTTAATGTTACATTTTTATCATCATTTTAGATGCGATAAAAAGAATATATTTTTGTGTTACATTTTATTGTCTTTCTAGAGACAATAAAAAGAATAAAATTAAAGAATTACAATTTTATGTAAAATTGCTTTCATTGAAAAGAATAAATATAGAAGACGAGATTTTTGTTGTTAATAATAAACAATGAAAAAGGGAACATTTACATTTGATGTAAATAAACAATAAAAAGAAAAATTACATTCAAAATGTAAGTTAGAATAAAGAGGACATTTTGCTAAAAAAAATGTAAATTACAATAAAAAGTATAGAAATAAAGATCACATTTTTATTGACCGTTTATAGGCAATAAAAGGAATATAAATAAAAGAGACATTTTTATCGTCGTGTTATATATTGTGTAATACACTTCCATAGACAAGTTACCCGTCTTGTGTATGTGATTGGGACGGTAATTTTCACACATCGCCCAAGTGCACAAATTAGTTTATCATTTGCTTGATTGGTTGAAAACCCCACACGGGTGTTGGGATGAAAATTCACATACACAAATCCCAATATTTAGTTGTATGTTGATCGTTAGATCGACAGGCTGTGATGAGCGTTATTATTTAATTTTAACGCTTACACAGTGGAATTTACACTTTGATGTAATGGATGACTTGATGATTATACTGTTATTATCATATATATGATGTGTGTGAAATCCATATAATCCAAATTATATGGTAAATGTTTGAGTCGCATTTCGATTCAAGTGTTCTTTTAAATAAGACTATTTTTACGTTAGAAATCCTTTTTATATAAAGTGCATATATTTTCATAATATATTTTTAATCAACTATATGTTAAAACAAAGAATATTTGTAAAGGATAAAGGTTTGTAAAACAAAGAATACTTCTCATTTAGAATCTTTTATATAAAGAATATTTTTATGATTATTTTAAAATATGTTTTTAAAAGATTACTAGCATGTGCAATTATTATTTTTGATATGAAATAAATTAAGATGTGAAGTGGACTTACCGTGGACGATGTTTTAAACGACATTGGTCCTTAAATCCAATTTACATTGAAATTGTTATTTGGAACTTATGAATCTATTTTATAGATTTGAAAAAGGCATTTTCTAAAATCAAAGTCTTCCAATTTAATATATTAAATAGGAATTAAGTGGAAATTCTATTGGTCATAATTGAGATGGGCTTCTGTATAAGAAGGCCGATATTATATATGGAATTTAAGAGGCTTTGCCGTTATTCCATTTATACTATTAGTCTGATACAGAAATCTATATCGATTATGTATTGATTGGATATCTGTGGAATTCCATATTTTTGGAAATTGATTTATAAATTTTATTTTAAATGTTTATCTTTGATAAAATTAATGAGAATCTTCTAAAACGAATATCTTATTAAAAGAATATTCTGAGTAGGAATGTGGCGAAATGTGTGATTTTCCAATATTTGTTTTTAATCCGGAATTAAGCGTGTTATTCAGAAAGACCGGGTTTAACCCATTCTGAATAATCATCACGATGATCAAGAGTCGAAGACGAAGACGGTGATTGAAGACCGAAGGTTTTCACATCGTTGGGATGATGATGACTGGTATCTTGAATTGGGGATTGGCCTTCCAAGGCAAGGTATTTGGTAATGATCGTCCAAACGCGTTTGGAGATCGACGGACACGATGTTTCGCTCAGACCCAGAGCGGACTTGTAAATGGATTGCGTGTCTGACATTGTATTCCTTTCTACTGTATTTGTTGAACGCTACCGATT
This sequence comes from Allium sativum, assembly GCA_030737875.1. Classification (NCBI taxonomy): domain Eukaryota; kingdom Viridiplantae; phylum Streptophyta; class Magnoliopsida; order Asparagales; family Amaryllidaceae; genus Allium; species Allium sativum. The sequence continues at coordinate 348,439,459 of CM060922.1, read as the reverse complement.
ATATATTTCTGTTGGTGGTGAAGAATTTATTCTTTACTTATCACCCTTCTCTAAGTCGTATGAGCTTTGAGGTTATATATATTTTGGTAGATGATCAATAATATGGTAGGGTCTGACAATGTGGCATGCCAAGATGCAAATTGATCAAGGCTTTTGTTGAAAAGCAGGGCCTTGTGGAATGATCAAAGCATAGCCTATTACGGCATAGCTTGGTGTATATCGTGACTTCGCGAGCCTCACACCCCGGTATGAGTCAAAAACGGGATATGGACCGTAGGGAGTGCACACGTTTCTTTCTAGCTAGAGTGGTGTCAGTGACCTACCAGCCCTGACATTTTACTTATGTGGATGATGGATTTTGAGGCGCCTCGGATTTTTATAGGCCGATAGTGGTCATATTATAGGTTCAAAGGAACCGGGAAGCGTGTGTTCAGGCATAACCAATCCACTGCCAATAGGCGGGGACCGGCCCTACCGTTCCAAGGGTTCACTGCGGGGGATCCTGAGGCATTTGCTAGAGTGTCTCGAATCGGAGAGGAGCTTGCCCCTAGCCTCAACTCATGATGGAAATCCAATTTCCAATACGACCTTGCGGTTTTGATTGTAGAACTAGTATGGCGACATAGTAGGATGGGGTACTATGCCGTCTATGATTGATACATTATGATTTAAATGTTTATTATATATATACCCATATATATACACACTAATATTAAATCTGTTTTATCGTATCAAGCATCTTTTGACCATTATAAGGTAAAACCCTATCCTCTGGTGTGCGTTGCATTGTGTGATGGGACTTGGGTCTTATAATGGTTTCATTTTTTTTAAAAAGGCATTGCGATATTTGACGATTTACTTAAATTATGCACTGGCAATCCAATGGAGTAAACCCGTTCCGCGTTAGCGGCGTGGTCCTGTGATTAGCCTACTTATTAGATAAGCTAAGTATAGAATTCTCACACCAGTCCCACGACTGACCTGTAGTTTGTTTCACTTTGCAAACTCGGGTGCCCTCTTTCCACACGGGCAGTTGAGTAGCTTTTGCAGATATAGTTAAGCAGGATCCTGGATTGAAGACTGAAGCTGGGTCCAGTTACTGATGGCCTTCCGCTGAGATTAGTTCCGCTGCAATGTATTTAATTTATTGTAAATGTATCTTCCGCTGTATTATTTATTGATGTACTCTGATATATTTTGTACCCTGATGTAACATTTATTATTGATGTTATAAAAGTCTGTGTTGTTGTTCTGATGTGTTGTATGCCCAAAGTTAACGTACGCGGGTTTTGAACGGTCTTAATCGATCTTGCGATCGATTGGGGTCGGGCGAAATCCGTGGCTGTTACATCGTATCAGGTGTCATATGATAGGATGCGCCAGAATCAATCAACCATAGGGTGCTCTTCCCAGAAGAACTAGAAGCTGTAAACACATCAGTGTCACTCTCTGTATCTGATTTCTCCGCTGTAGAGGCTGAAGCTTGCTTTGGGTCTTTTCCTTTTCCTTCAAGCTTGGGACATTGTGCAATAAAGTGCCCGGGCTTCTTACAATAATGGCAAGTCAATTTCTTAGGCCCCCTAGTCTGGGACCTCGAAGAATTCCGTTCTTCACCTTTCTTTGACTTGCTTTGACTTCTACCTCACTGAACAGATAAGCCTTCGGTATCACTATCAATGCTAGTGCTCGTCAATCTACCTCTTAACACTTCATTATGAAGGCCAGCCTTTACATCAAAAAGGCTAATTTTACTGCGGCCATAAATCATAGAATTGACAAAAGCAGTATATTCTTTAGGCAAGGAACAAAGGAGGATCACAGCTTGAGCCTCATCAGTAATATTAACATCTGCTGCCTTCAGATTCATAACTAAAGTGGTCAAGGCATCTACATGCTCCATAAGATCGGCTCCAGGCTTCATCTTAAATGAATAAAGTTGTTGTTGTAGAATAATCCGATTTGTGAGAGACTTGTCTTGATATGCATCTGATAATGCATCCCATAGTTCCTTCGCCGTCTTCTTCTGAGAAAATTCTCTAAGGACTTCATCTGAAAGACTCAACTGAATTGTTGTGAGAGCTTCGTCTTCCATTTCCTCCAATTCAGCTGCATCAACATCTTTCAATTTCTCAGGCGCAGAAACAACTTTAAAAGTCTTCTCCTTTTTCAATACGGCCTCCATCTTTATCTTCCAAGTACCAAAATCTCCTTTTCCGTCAAAACGTGTTACTCTATAATTGATGCCAGATCTTCCAACAGACTTACTAGAAGTAGCCATTAATATCCAAATAGAAACAATAACACCAGCTCTGATACCAAACTGTAGTGTTTTATGCGGACTTTTGATGAGGATCTAGTATTGTTTATTTAGATACCAATGGAGTATAACAAAAATAATTATGAAATCTCACGAAAAACAAAGAACAAAAAAGGACACAGAAGATTTAACGTGGTTCGGATATGAATATCCTACGTTCACGGAGACCCAACAACTTTTATTTCTCAATGAAGAAATGAGTACATAAGAGAGGAGGAAGATTACAATAGAGAGAAGATTAATGGTGGATTGCCTTCTTCATACAATAACATGACCTCTATTTATATAGAGGGATTTCTTGACCTCCAAGTAAACTTGGCACCCAAGTTTTCTTGACTTCCAAGTAAACTTGGCACCCAAGTTTTATTGACCTCCAAGTAAACTTGGCACCCAAGTTATTCCATATAGAAGCCAATTACATGATTGACAATTAATCTTTCCTTCTCTACAACTATTTGAATCATCAATTTCAACAAGGTGATTTTTTTCTGAATGCTTTCAATATTTTTAACTACGCTATTTGATTCATCTGCAAAGGATATCTTATTATTTTGTTAGGATTTCATTTTAAGCTGTTAAATCTGTGCAGTTTTAATATCACAGCACTTTGATCTACAGTATTGATATGTGGATTATGAAAACTTACTATGATTTCTGTTTTCATTTACAAATATGTATTCTTCATAGGTTCATTGCAAACTTCTGTCAAAACAATCAGAAAAACGTAAATGAAATCAATAGCTATCACTAGCCAGCAGTTATGATGCTACTTTCTTTACTGTTGTTTGGTTAATAATTGTTGTTTCTGGTAAAAAATTACAAAAATAGATCTAACCAATCATGGGGCGAGCAAGTCGTCCACACAAGTTTAGCTATTTTGTTTACAGCCCTCAGTCCAATAAGCTATATTGATCATCTTTCTGTGTCGATTTAGTACACGCTTTTAGAAATATATTATATAATGTTGGTGATCAAACTGAGCAATATCTTATTCTAACATATATCAGGATGCAACATATTAATTATAAGTCTATATATTTTGTTTTGTTTATAGCGAACTTAAGGAATTGTAACAAACAGAAAAGAGATGTAAACAAACTTAGTGCTTCTTGCGAAGTATGGAACAAAGCATAAAAGTTCGGATACTTAAGCAAAATATATTTCTAATAATTTTTTATAATATATGTTTATCCATATTTTCTGATGGGTTAAATGGTATGAAATGGTTTCAGTTTCACATGGTAACCATATTTTTTAAATGAGCATACATTTCTCTCTTATCAAAGATCTTTTAGTTGCTAATTATTTTCTGCTAATTAACCTGAATTTGCAATTGGTATTTTCCTTTTTTTATTTCTATACACGACACCATGTCCCATGTATCGAATGATTTATTACCTAACCTATGACCCAAAAATGATTTAGATTTTTAGCAATCAAACATGAACTTGAGTGTGAATTTTGATCCCAAATTCCTCCTTATAAACTCGCCTTTCACTCCGTAGGCATCTTTATGTGTGTGTTAAAATCAAAATAAAATTTTGTCAATATATTAAATTAGATGGAAAAATAATCATTTATGCAATTCTTTGAATCATTTCAAAACATGTGACCCCGTATAAGTTACTTTTCAAATCTACCGTTTATATATGTTTTTTCATATAGTTCATATTAGATTGCAGCTTTGAAGGAGTTACACATTTTGAAATAATTCAAATTTTGAATATACTATATCACTGCAATGAATACTGCTCATCCACTAATTTTTGCGTTGTTTAGTCGAAGGGAAAAAATGCACATAAAGAAAATGAAAGAAGAATTTAAAGGGTATCTTAATTTTGCCTCAATATGGGTACATCATAAGGTTTCTGTCTTTGAATCTGCAGGATAAAAACGCCTGCAAATTCAAATGTATAAGTAACATAGCATATTACAACTTCCCCATAACAGTTAACATGACCATTTGTGCTGAATTTAAATAAGTTTAGTACACTACAATGGTTAATCTTTAAATCACATGAATATATGTACAATCTATTATACATTATTAACTTGAATAGCGTCCTCTACTTGTTCCGCTTACTACACATTTATGCTAATTTGTTGGTTTTTTTATACCTAAGCTGGTATCTGCAATTTATTTCAAACTGAACTCATCATTTGTCGCTCAACTCTAATAAAAGCTTCTTTACGGTAATGTACCCCGGCTAAGCTAAACTTAGTTATGTTGATGTTTATACAAAATCATGGACCTCAACTGACATCCTGTTGGATAAAATAGACTAAGAAGGGGATATAAATAATAACAACCTTCCAGCGCGTTTGAAAATTGTTGTTCGTAACAATTCAAATATAGTACGAACCTGATAACAATCAATATATTGTCACTATCCAATTGTCACGTCAAGAAGTGTTACTAATTCGTAGAAGAATCAAAATTAGCAACGGCAAAAAGCGTGACCAAATTTGCAACCGTAAAAAACCGAAGCAAAACAAAGAGCAGAAAGAAGTATCTGTCAGTAATGTCCGAGTCCGGAGTAAATTTGTTTCCTTGAAACAACATTGCCTCCTCTACGGCGCTGAAGGTATATGAGCAATTGTTTCCCAAGATGAAACAGACCGATCTCTGCAATGTAGCGCTTACAGTTGCAGAGCAACGATGAACTCAAGTAAGTTATTTTAAGAACAGAGCAGCAGGGAAGAAGAAGGAGACAAAATGAACTAATTTTCTAGATGATCAGTGGCTCTGTCAGACCGTCCATATATAGCGGCGGAGGGGTGCCTTTCTGGGTAGTCACGACTGTCCGTACAGGCGCGCGGGTTCAAACGGTCGCATCTAATCACTATTCAGGCGAACAGACGCATCCGCTGGTCCAAACGGTCGCATTTGCGTAAAAAGAAACTATTTTTTGCGTATTAAACAGTCGGCGGCCCATTGGATCACGAGACCCTAAAAGCCCCAAGGCCCTTATCTTTGACATTTTAATATGAAAGCCCATTGCCTACATAGCCCATTCATACAAGTCCTTATGTGCTCATGTCATTTGCTTGATATATCATGTGGGGCTTTGGTATTTATGGAGGTATATCCACAAAACATACACAATGTGAGACTTTGTTTCTTTGTATTTCTCTACTACCACATAACCTCTTCTTCCCTAACCTTCTCATTCATTTCCAACAATCCCCCACATGAATGAGAGATTACTTAATTTTGTTCTTAAATTTTGTGAAACATTTAATGTATCGGTAAAAGTAGTGCAATGGCCTTGAACTTTTCCTAGTGTTTATCATTATAACCTATTGGCGAATCAGTGGACTAGATTGTCTTTGAACTGTAAGCCTTTTGTGTAAGTATATAAAGATAACACACACTAAGTGTTTCCAAACCCCTTGATTCTCTGTTTGTGTTCGTTTTTGCCATGAACACCTGCTTGGTCTTATGAGTGTTTAAAGAATTCTACCTTACAATTCTTTTTGAAACGGTGCCTTCACACTCACATAGGTGATTCTATACAGAGTATCCCGTAATACTCCACTTGGGTCTTTTATAACACCACAGTATAGACATCATTAACAGCTAAGCTTATCCTATTCTCCGACGGGTTGTGCACTGACTTATCGTAGGAATGGTTTGTATTTTAACAGTGCCATTAAGTTTATCTTTAAACTTAGTTGTCCCTTTGAACCTAGATCTTGGGATCTCCAGTCAACTAGGTGTGGTTTCCATTTAGAAAAACTTTTAAATCATAGATCTTAAACCTGTTTCCATCAATAAGGTTTGAACTTTCTCTCTAGGCAAGCCTTTAGTTAGTGGATCCGCAATGTTATCCTTTGACCTTATATAGTCTATAGTGATAACTCTATTAGAGAGAATTTGTCTTATGGTTTTATGCCTACGACGAATGTGTCTAGATTTACCATTATACAATGTACTATTCGCCCTTCCTATAGAAGATTGACTATCACAATGTATGCATATTGCAGGCATTGGTTTTTCCCAATTTGGAATGTCCTCTTAAAACTCCTAAGCCAATCTGCTTCTTCCGCGGCTTTATCTAGAGCAATGAACTCAGATTCCATTGTTGACCTTGCTATGCAAGTATGTTTGGATGATTTCCACGAAATTGCTCCATTTCCTAATGTAAACACATATCCATTTGTGGATTTTGTGTCATTTGAGCCCGTTATCCAATTGGCATCATTATATCCTTCTATTACTGAAGGATACTTATCATATTACAACACATAGTTTTGCGTATACTTTAAATATCCTAGGACTCTGATTATTGCTTTCCAATGACTTTTACCAGGATTGCTGGTATATCTACTTAGCTTGCTTACAACGTACGCAATATCAGGCCTAGTGCAATTCATGACATACATAATACGTCCTAGTATACGAGAGTATTCAAGCTGATATATACCATCACCAATGTTCTTTACCCAATTTCGGTTCATATCTACTGGTGATTTTGCAGTAGTTAAATTATACTGCTTGAATTTTTCAAGAATTTTAGCAATGTAGTGTGACTGATTTAACGCATATCCCTGTGGTGTCTTTATAATTTTTACACCCAAAATTACATCAGCCACTCTTAAGTCTTTCATATCAAATCTAGAGGATAACATGTCCTTCGTAGATTTTATTATAACCTTATTATTTCCTAGGATCAGTAAATCATCAACATAGAGACAAACAATGACATATCCAGCATCTATACATTTTATATAGACGCATTTATCTGATTCATTTATTTTGAATCCATTTGATAACATTGTTTCATCAAATTTCTCATGCCATTGTTTTGGTGCTTGTTTAAGGCCATAAAGAGATTTTACTAATTTGCACACCTTATTTTCATTTCCTAGGCTTAGAAACCCTTCTGGTTGCTGCATATATATTTCTTCTTCCAGTTCACCATTCAAAAACGCAGTTTTCACATCCATTTGGTGTATTTCCAAATTCAATATAGATGCGATTGCAATAAGCATCCTAATTGATGTTATTCTGGTAACTGGAGAATATGTATCAAAGTAATCCAGATCTTCCTTCTGTCTGAATCAAGTCTTGCTTTATACTTGTCTATTGAGCCGTCATCCTTTAACTTCTTCTTAAATATCCATTTATATCCTAGTGGTTTTGATCCTTTAGGGAGATCCACTAGTTCCCACGTATGGTTTTGTAGAATGGATTCTATTTCACTATTGATGGCTTCTTTCCAATAAGGAGCATCGGGAGATGACATTGCTTGTTGGTAAGTTAGAGATTCATTTTCTATCATATATTCATAGAAATCAGGTCCAAAGGATTTAGAGGTCCTTTGTCGCTTGCTCCTTCTCGGTTCCTCTATCTCAATTTCATCATTCAATTTTCTTTGATCAACATTATACTCGGGAGTATCTGGATCTCTTGGCCTCTTTTGAACACTAGTTTCAATAGAGGTTTTTAGAGGATAAATGTGTTCAAAGAATCTTGCATTTTGAGACTCGATAATGGTGTTTTCATGAATGTCATCAATTTCAGATTTGTGCACCAAGAATCGGTATGCACTACTATTAAGAGCATATCCAATGAATATGCAATCTATAGTCTTTGGTCCTATTTTGACCTTTTTCGGTTTTGGAATTTCTACTTTGGCAAGACACCCCCACACTTTTAAGTATTTGTAGGATGGTGGTCAGTTTTTCCAAAGTTCATGGGGAGTCTTAGACGTTTTCTTTCGTGGTATTTTATTTAAAATATGATTTGCCGAAAGAATAGCTTCTCCCCAAAAATTATCTGGCAAGCCAGAGCTTATTAGTAAGGTATTCATCATTTCTTTAAGAATTCTATTTTTCCGTTTGGCTATACCATTGGATTGAGGTGAATAAGGAGCTGTAGTTTGGTGTATTATACCATGCTCAACACAGAATTCCTCAAATGGAAACTCATATTCTCCTCCTTTATCACTTCTTAAAGCTTTAATTTTTCTGTTGAGTTGATTCTCAACTTCTGTTTTATAGTGTTTAAACATATCGAATGCCTCATCCTTACTTCTAAGGAGATATACATAACAGTATCTTGTACAATTATCTATAAAGGTGATGAAGTACCTTTTACCTCCTCTAGTTTGACACATTTTCAAGTCGCATACATCAGTATGTATTTAGTCTAGAGGTTCGGTTTCTCTTTCGACATGATGAAATGAGGTTCTTGTCAATTTGTCTTCAGCACAAATTTGACATTTGTAATTTGAATCAATTCTACACTTAGGTATGAATTCTAGATTGATCAGTTTTTGTAAAGTATCAAAATTCACATGACCTAGTCTAGAATGTCATAGATTAGGAGAGTCAACCATGTAAGCAGAAGATTCAATTTTATTCATATCATTGTTTGGTACAACAGTGGTTACATTAGCCTTAAATAGGCCATCACATACATAACCCTTTCCTATGTACACTCCATTCTTAGACAACACAAATTTATCAGGCACAAATGTCTGTTTGAAGCCATGCTTGCTGAGCAACGATCCTGAAATTAGATTCTTGCGAATTTCTGGAACATATGGAATATCATTTAGAGTGAGTTCTTTTCCAGAAGTCAATTTCAGCACAATCTTTCCCTTGCCTTCGACCTTTGATGTGGACGAGTTACCCATAAACAGTTGTTCTTCATTAGTAGCACTTTTGTAGTTTATGAACATCCACTTATTTGAGCATATATGCCTAGTGGCTCCAGTGTCTACAAACCACTCCTTGTTGTTGCCAACAAGGTTGCATTCCGAAACAACTGCACACAAGTCCATTTCAGAAACACTGTCTGAAACTTCTGCCACATTTTCTTCTGATTTCTTCTTTTTGGGTGGGCCGCGACATTCTGCAGCTTTATGACCCTTCTTTCCACCATTATGGCATGACCCCTTGAATTTCTTTGACTTATTAGGTTGGTTGTCACGTTTTCTCTTATTGGACTTGTCCGTCTCGACAACGTTTGCTTTGGCAACCACATTTTGAGAAATCTTCTTTTCAGAATTTGTATTGTCTCCCTCAATTCTCAATCGAACTACAGGTTCTTCCATTATCATTTCTTTGCGCTTGTGCTTTAGGTAGTTCTTGAAGTCCTTCCACAATGAAGGAAGCTTCTCAATAGCAGCGGCAACTTGAAAATATTCGCTAAAGGTCATCTTTACATCTTCTAGTCAACGAATGGTAAGTTGCAGTTCTTGAATTTGGTTGATCACAGCTTTTGTATCGACCATTTTAAAGTCAAGAAATTTTCCAGCGATGAATTTCTTCATGCCTGCATCTTCAGTTTTATACTTCTTTTCCAAAGCCAACCAAAGTTGTTTGGATGTTGCAACAGTGCGGTACGAATTGTATAGACTGTTGTCGAGGCCATTCAAGATGTAATTTTTACACATGAAATCAGAATTTTTCCAAGCAGTAAGGCTTCAACTTTAACTGGATCTGGTTCCAATTTTGCAACAACTGGAGCATCTTCTGTAAGATACTATGCAAGGCCCAATGTTGTTAAGTAAAATAGCATTTTTGGTTGCCAACGTTTGAAGTCCGCTCTGGTGAACTTTTCTGGCCTTTCTCCATGAGACAATGCCATTAGTGTAACCACGGGTGCAAAAGGATTGATTACAGGTGATGTTGGCGCAGCAGGACCACTATTGCTTTTAGCCATTATCGTTTTCTGCAAAACGAAAATATTGTTTCAAGATTGTTGTTCGTAACAATTCAAATACAGTACGAACCTGATAGCAACCAATATATTGTCACTATCCAATTGTCACATCAAGAAGTGTTACTAATTCGAAGTAGAATCAAAATTAGCAACGGCAAAAAGCGTGACCAGATTTGCAACAGTAAAAAACCGTAGCAAAACAAAGAGCAGAAAGAAATACCTGTCAGTAATGTCCGAGTCCAAAGTAAATCTGTTTCCTTGAAACAACATTGCCCCCTCTATGGCGTTGAAGGTATATGAGCAATTGTTTCCCAAGACGAAACGGACCGATCTCTGCAATGTAGCGCTTACAGTTGCAGAGCAACGATGAACTCAAGTAAGTTATTTTAAGAACAGAGCAGTAGGGAAGTAGAAGGAGATAGAATGAACTAATTTTCTGGATGATCAGTGGCTCGGTCAGACCGTCCATATATGGAGATATATCCACAAAACATACACAATGTGGGACTTTGTTCCTTTGTATTTCTCTACTACCACATAACCTCTTCTTCCCTATCCTTCTCATTCATTTCCAACAAAAATCATATCACCTTGAGAAATATTTTGGGTAGATCGTGTTCAAACCATTGTGGTTGGTCCTAAAGAGTGATTCCCAGATTCACATACTTGAAAAAATAATCTGATGCAACCAGATAGGTATCATACATCTCCAGTATATTTTTATTTTACTTTATACAGGAACTTTTTTCTGTCTTTGATAAACTACAAAATAACAAGCTTCGACTATGTGTCAATAGTATTAATGTTACTCACAAAATTGTCTTTGGAATCAAAAATACTGTACCTAAATACATTTTGTAATTGCTAATGATTAAATTAACAAAAAATCAAACCAATCAAAAAAAAAATAGTTGGGTATATTGATGCAAATGTTATATATTGAATAAAATATGACTAAAAGGGTTCGTTAGTTGTACCTTTCCTTTACAAAGCACAATGCAGATATGTCATAGATCTGACGGTATTATGAAGACTGAATAAATCAACAAAGGTAAATAATCAAATTTAAGCCTAGATATTTGATGTAAAAAATGTACGTCAATACAAAATTTGACCATGTTTTTTATTTCATTTCTCTTATATTTTATTACCAGGAGCACCATGTTATGAAAATCAATAAGCAGCTGCAAGTATGGTTTTGGTCATTAGCCAACATACTAACGTATATCTCATCATTGTTTCCCCATATATGATTTACAACTAATTTTTTATTTTTATTTTATGATTATAATGATACATGTTTTTAAAGTTTAGTCTTAACTGCACCTTACTTAATTCATTTTACAGTTAGAGCTTGAAGGTGCAACATTCACAGCCGTTTGAGTGTATTGTGCGCGGTAATGGAAATAATGCTCTAAATCATTCAGTCTTATACGGAAAGTGAACCAACTTTGCAAATCGGGTATCTATCGCTCTTGCTTATGATTGTGTTGTTTAGCTTCATGTTTGCTTTTATTTAATTTATTTTCATTGGTGTAATAATAAGTATGGACTGATGCTATTACAAGTTCAAAAATGATTTTTTTTTTGTTTATTCACCTACTCTAAAGTTTGTAGATTTCCTTTGGGAATATTGATTTAATTACGGTTCAAATCTTTACTAATATAATTACTGTTTCATTAATATAATCACTGCATTTATTAGTTTTTTAAAATGACGGAGAAGCTCAAAAATTCAATTGGTTTATGCCATGGTTATCTTCAGTTGACTTTTAATATATAGACTATTTGCAGATACCTAAAATTTTGCATTTGTCTTACCCTTCTTTTCTTTTTGAAGCTTAAAAGAATAGTCGAGGACGTTGTCGCTTTAAGTTTCCAACATTACCGTGTATGTATGGTTGTTCTTAAGAGTTTCAAATCATAGTTTACGATCTTACTTACATGACACTGAAATTATTTTACTATTTGAGATCAACTATATGACTATCTGCCATCTGTCTTTTATTTCCAAAAGACCAACATAACCACTATTGTACACGATTTGATTTTGAACCAGGTTGACATTTGCTGAATCTTCAACCTATAAAATTCTTTCACACCAATTACGATTAATCATTTGTACGGCTGGATTTTAATAGGTCTTTGATTATGATACCAAAGGAAAAAAAAGGAAAAATAAAAACTTTTGTATTGTTGGAACTTTTAACGAAATTGGCACTTAACATTGTTCAGATGTTGGTCAGCTAACTGAGCTTTCTTCTTACAACTAACCTGACCCTCTTATGTAAAATTTGAGTCATTTCTGTTTCTTATTTTTCATTCTTCCAACTCAAATTTTGGTAAATTCTATAAAAAAAACTTAATAGTTAGGAGGACATGACAAGTTCATATCCTCAGTTTGAATTGGATCTTAGATTTATTTGACTAGCAAAATATGCATAACTATATGTACAAATTCTGGTAAGCTAAACAAACACATGGCTCACTATTTAGAACAACATTGCATACACCAGCGAATGTACATAGTATGGCCTGTTATACCTTACTAATTGTATTAGGTACAACGTTTTTACACACAACAATCTCAATTTTTACGTTTGTATAGGAACCCGATGATGCTGAAATTGTTCCCATTGAAACGGGGTTCAGTGTTGCGCGTACAACTACATCTCACCATGGCAAACTCAGTAGGGTAATGTTATCCGATCTATTTTATCATGCAACTTATTGAACCAACATGTTGTTTACTTTACTTCAAAACGTATACCAGACTGCTGCTTTAATTGAAATCTGGTTTTACTTTCTTTTTCAGATTGAATTGACTTAGAATCGAGGAAAAACAAAGAACTGGCACCAAAAATCACAAAAGAGGAAAAAAAATAGACGACGACCAACTTACAGTAGGCTAATTGCACTATGCCTAAGTCATTTGTACTACGTCCTTTTTTATCTCTACTGAACTATGTAATTTTTATCGGATCATTTGTGCATTTATTGGCTTTGTAACCATTGTGTAACTTTAACAATTTAAATGTGTTTTAAATTTATCTCCCTATATCTGTCCACGTAATCTGTTACACTGATGTTGTACTTCGTGCAATGTGAAATGAATCTGTTTCAAAGTAATTTTATGGAATTGTCTCATCTTAACATCTACATTATCCTATCTCATTTTAAAGTTATATGGTTCTTCGGTCTGGAATGACCATGCAGCATGCAATCAAATGATGCTCCTTTTCTAATTTGCAAACGTGTAACATGTACTACACCACACCTGTGATCTCCACTTTCTACCGTGCGGTGATTATTGTTACACGTTTAAAAAAATAACATGTGAAAAAATACACAAAATTAAAACACGAGATACTTGCAAATGCAATTTGTCCATGGTCTTTTTCCATTAACTTACTTACACAAGTCGAAGCCTTGGTTACAACGGCTGTTCACATCAGGATTGAAAAAAAAAATTCATTTCCAAATTACATGCACTAATATGCTCATCTGAGACCTTGCATACCATTTATACCTACACAACAAATTATCCATGACTATAAACTTCACTGAAAGAACATCATATTACAAATATTTAACACAATGCTGCACCGAGTGGTATTTCTCATCAAATTAATTACCGCCATTACCTTCAAACAACGATAATTATGCCATCAACATTTTCATATTTACACTCTGCCCGTATGCGTAGCACGGGGCATACACTTGTAATGAATAAATTGTTGACTCATAGGTATCAAGAGAAAGTGGCATAAATTGTTGTGCATCTAGAAATTTAAAAGTAGCCGTGCTACTTGAAAGTTCTGTTAGAATTTTTTGTAAATACACAATTGTATTACAACAGGCAACAATAACAATCAGTATTAATCAATTATGCCACAATTGTCGCGTCAAACTGTGTTTACAATAATCACAGAAAGCGCAACCATTTGTGCAACAGATTAAAGATATACAGAAAGTATTCTTTTTCAGTAATGTCCAAGTCCAGAAATATTCTGTTTCCTTGAAACAATATTGTCGTCGTATGCATTGATTGACGTAGTTGCAATTTGTTTCCCAGGATAAAATGGACCAACTCCGCAGCGTAGTGCCAGCAAACGGAGTTCTGACGAACTGAAGTGGATTACAGAAACTAGATCAGAGGATTACTTTGAAGAAGAAGTAATGCGAGCAGAAAATTTCATTCTGTCTTGTTTTGGGCAGTGTATTTATTGGCAAAGAGGAGTGCCTATTCGCATGCATTAGTAACCAGCAGAATAGGAAAAGTTGCGACCCTTTAACCACCCGGTTTTTAATATGCGTACGTTGAGAATTCTAATGGTTGTACTCATTCAGCTAACAAACATTCCTTCCGAATTCTAGACTGAACGGACACACTATTAAAATTCTGAGAAAAAAATATTCTCATGTCAGTGCACTAGCCCAATCAGCAACCGTTGGTCATATTCAATCAAGAAACCCCAAGAGCCCCAAGGCCCAAGGCTCTTATCTTTGACATTTTAATGTATTATTATGTAATGTTCAAGCCCACATACTCATATCATCCCTCTCCTTTCTATTTTATATAAGCTTGTTTGGCTTCTAATATATTAGGAGAGATTGCGCTAATATTTCCGTGATGCGAGACTTTAAATGTTGCTATCTCTTCTTTTTCCCAATTTCCTCTTTCTTTGCTTATTCATTTCCAACAATCTCCCACTTCAATGAGCAGTCGATCTTAGTTTCACGAACCATTTATCGCATAGGTTAAAGTAGCATCATGGGCCTTGAACTTTCCTGGTGATTACCTATTTGAATCACGGGCAAATCAGTAGACATAAACTATCCTTGAACTGTAAGACTTTTGTGTAATTCCAAAGTAGATAACACATGATAAATGTTTCTTATAACCCTTCATTTTTTGTATGTGTTCGTTTTTTCCTTGAACACCTACCTGGTCTCATAAGCGCTTAGAGAATTTGGCCTCATAATTATCTTTGAAGCAGCGCCTTCGCAATTACATATTCTCTAATTCCTCAAACACAGACATCATTAAAAGTACTAATACTTATCCTTATTCAACATTTAATGCACTAACTTATCATACGAATGGTTTGTGTATAACAGTGCCATCAAGTTTCTCTTAAACTTTGTTATCTCTTTGAACCTAGATCTTACGATCTCCAATCAATTAGGTGGGGTTTCCATTTTAGAAAAACCTTTAGTCTATAAGCCTTAGCACCATTCCCTTCGATAAGGTTTCAAATTTCTCTCTTGGCAAGACTTTTGTAAGTGGATCTGCTAAGTTATCTTTAGATCGAATGTAATCTATTGTGATAACCCTATTAGAGAGAAGTTTTCTTGTCGTTTCATGTCTACGATGAATATGCCTAGATTTACCATTGTATAGCATACTACTAGCTCTTCCAATAGCTGATTGACTATCACAATGTATACATATTGAAGGCATAGGTTTTCTCCAATTAGGAATATCTTCCAAGAAGCTTTGAATTCATTCGGCTTCTTTTGCATTCTTATCTAGTGCAATAAACTCTGATTCCATCGTAGATCTAGCGATACAAGTCTGTTTGGAAGATTTCCATGAAATTGCTCCATTTCCTAATGTGAACACGTATCCACTTGTAGACTTTGTATCATTTGATCATGTGATCCAATTTGCATCACTGTATCCTTCCGCTATTGAAGGATAGTTTGCATTGTATAGACCATAACTCTGTGTATACTTTAGATATCCTAGAATTCTGATTATCGATTTTCAATGATGCTTACCAGGATTGCTAGTAAATCTACTTAGTTTGTTTACAACGTATGCGATATCGAGCCTAGTACAGTACATAACATACATGATACTTCCAAGTATACGAGAGTATTCCAATTGGTAAATATCATCACCAGTGTTCTTTACCTAATTTTGGTTCATATCTACTGGTGATTTGCAATAGTTACATTACATTGCTTGAGTTTTTCAAGTATTTTGTTGATGTAACGCGATTGCGATAATGCATATCCTTGTGGTGTTCTCAGAATGTTTACACCTAATATCACATCAGCCAGTCCTAAGTCTTTCATATCGAATCTAGAGGATAACATATCCTCTGTAGATGTTATTATGGCCTTGTTATTGCCTAGGATCAATAGGTCATCAACATAAAGACAAACAATGACATAAACAATATGTATATGTTTTATGTACACACATTTATCTAATTCATTTATCGTGAATCCATTTGATAACATAGTGTTATCAAACTTTTCATGCCACTGTTTTGGACTTGCTTAAGGCCATAAAGTGATTTTACCAGTTTGCAAACTTTATTCTTATTTTCTAGAGCTTAGAAATCCTTCAGGGTGTTTCATATAGCTTTCTTCCTGTAGTTCATCATTCAAGAATGCAGTTTTAACATCCATTAGATGTATTTCCCAGTCATGTATGGATGCAATTGCAATGAGCATTCTAATTGACGTTATCCTCGTTACAAGTGAATATGTATCAGAATAGTCCAGGTCTTCCTTTTGTCTAATTCCTTGGACTACCAGACAGCTTTGTACTTGCCTATTGAACCATCGGGTTTCATTTTTTTTAAATATCCATTTATTACCTAAGGCTTTATATCCTTGAGGTAAAACAACTAATTCCCATGTATGATTGGACATAATAGATTCAATCTCATTGTTAATTGCCTCCTTCAATAAGGGGCATCGCTAGAAGACATAGTTTGTTTGTATGTCAATGTATCATCTTCTAACATAAATGTATAGAAGTCTTGTCCAAATGTTTTTAAAGTCCTTGACCTTTTACTTTTTCTTGGTTCCTCCACTTGCTGCTTAACACTACTTTGCTGAGTGTTATTTTGTTCAGCATCCTCAATAGAGTAAGGAACTTCACCTTCCTTGGTCTCTTAGGTGCATGATTTTCAGTACCATGTTTCAAGAGAAATACATGTTCGTAAAATCTAGCATTTGTCGACACAATGATGGTATTTTCATGAATATCAACAATCCCAGATTTGTGTACCAAAATCGATATGCGGCACTGTTTTGTGCATATCCAATGAATACACAATCAATTGTTTTTGGTCCAATTTTGACCTTCTTTGGTTTTGGTACCTCTACTTTGGCAAGGCACCCCCACACTTTTAGGTATTTGTAGGATGGTGGTATGTTTTTTCAAAGTTCATGAAGAGATTTAGATGTTTTCTTTCAGGGTATTTTATTTAAAATATGATTTGCCGAAAGAATAGCTTCTCCCCAAAAATTATCTGGCAAACCAGAGCTAATTAGTAAGGCATTCATCATTTCTTTAAGAGTTCTATTTTTCCGTTCGGCTATACCATTGGATTTAGGTGAATACGGGGCTGTAGTTTGATGTATAATTCCATGCTCAGCACAGAATTTCTCAAATGGAGACTCATATTCTCCTCCTCTATCACTTCTTAAAGGTTTTATTTTCTTATTGATTTTATTCTCAACTTCTGCCTTCTACTGTATAAACATTTCGAATGCCTTGTCCTTACTTATAAGGAGATATACATGACAATACTTGGTACAATCATCAATGAATGTAATAAAGTACCTTTTTCCACCTCTAGTTTGGTATATTTTCAAATCGCATACATCAGTATGTATTAAGTCTAGAGGCATTGTCTCTCGTTCAACATAATGAAACGAGGTTCTTGTCAATTTTGCTTCTGCACAAACTTAACATTTATAATTAGAGTCTATATTGCATTTTGGTATAAATTCTAGATTAATTAATTTTCGCAATGTATCAAAGTTTACATGCCCTAATCTAGAATGCCATATGTCAGAAGATTCAATGATGTAAGCAAAAGATTCACTTTTATTTATATCAGCGCGTGGTACAGTAGTGGTTACATTTGCTTTAAATAAACCATCATACACATATCCTCTTCCAACATACACTCCATTCTTGGAAAGAAAAAATTTATCAGCTTCAAAGATCAATTTCAAGCCATGCTTGCTCAGCAACGATCATGAAATCAGGTTCATACGAATTTTTGGAACATGGAGAACATCATTTAAAGTCGGTTCCTTTCCAGAAGTCGGTTTCAACACAACTTTTCCTTTGCCTTCGACCTTTGAAATGGAAGAATTGCCCATAAAAAGTTGTTCAACATCAGTTGCAGTTTTATAGGTTGTAAACATCCACTTGTTAGCACATATGTGTCGAGTGGCTCCAGTGTCTACAAACCATTCTTTTGAGTTACCAACAAGGTTGCATTCTGATATTACGGCACATAAATCAAGATCAGAAATGCCTTTAGAAACATCAGCCGTATTTGCTTCTAACTTCTTCTTTTTAGGTGCATGACATTCGGCTGCTTTGTGCCCTTTCTTCCCACAATTGTGGCAAGAACCCAGAAATTTCTTTGACTTATTAGGAGCATTCTCCCTTTTTCTTTTGTTAATCTTATTTGACTCAACAACATTTGCTTTGGCAGCAATATTCTGAGAAATCTTTTTCTTAGAATTTCTGTTATCTTCCTCAATGCGTAGCCGAACTATGAGATCTTCCATTGTCATTTCCTTACGCTTGTTCTTAAGGTAATTTTTGAACTCCTTCCAAGAACGAGGAATTTCTCAATAGATGTAGCAACTTGAAAAGTCTCGCTAAGAGTCATCTTTTTGTCTTCTAGTTGACGGATGATAAGTTGCAATTCTTGAGCTTGACTTATCACCGTCTTTGAGTCAACCATTTTGAAGTCAAGAAATTTTCCAGCAATGAATTTCTTCATGCCTGCATCTTCAATTTTGTACTTCTTTTCTAGAGCCAACCAGAGTTGCTTGGATGTTGCAATAGTACAATAGACATTGTAGAGGCTATCATCTAGATCATTCAGAATATATTTTTTACACATAAAATCTGAGTTTGTCCAAATAGTCAGAGCCTCTACTTTGATAGCATCAGGTTCAAGTTCGTCTACCACAGGAGTCTCTTTAGTCAGAAACTTTGCAAGGCTCAATGTTGTTAAATAAAACAAGATTTTCTGTTGCGAACGCTTGAAATTAATTCAGTTGAATTTCTATAGCCTTTCTCCATGGGACAGAGTCATTGTCGGAAGCAGAGGCGCCGGCGGAACATTTATCACCGTCTGAATCGGTGTAGAATCACTGTTGCTGTTTTGCGTCATCTGCAACAAATATTGTTTCAAGATTGTTAGAATTTTTTGTAAATACACAATTGTATTACAAACAGACAACAACAACAATCGGTATTATTCAATTACGTCACAATTGTTGTGTAAAACTGTGCTTACAATAATCACAGAAAGCGCAACCGTTTATGCAACAGATTAAAGATATACAGAAAGTATTGTTTTTCAGTAATGTCCAAATCCAGAAATATTCTGTTTCCTTGAAACAGTATTACCGTCGTATGCAGTGATTGACGTAGTTGCAATTTGTTTCCCAAGAGAAAATGGACCAACTCCGCAGCGTAGTGCCAGCAAACGGAGTTCTGACGAACTGAACTAGATTACAGAAACTAGATCAGAGGAGAAGAAGAAATCCAAGGCTCAAGGCCCTTATTTTTGACATTTTAGTGTATTATTATGTCATGGCCAAGCCCACATCCTCATATCATCCCTCTCCTTTCTATTTTACATAAGCCTATTTGGCTTCTAATATATGAGGAGAGATTGTGCTAATATTTCCATAATGTGAGACTTTAAATGTTGCTATCTCTTCTTTTTTCCAATTTCCACTTTCTTTGCTCATTCATTTCCAACTATTTCAACTACAAACAAACCATCGTCGAAGCATAAAATTTTCGATACTGGTTGTTCTTTCTAATGATGTTTGGAAACCTTATGAGAAGACTTAGAATGCAGATCATACAACAAACTCTTAAAATGCATCAACAATAGTGATATTTGAAAAGCCAATGAAGTTCTTTAAATTGTTGGAAATGTATAAGGGAAAGGGTGCATAAAATGATAAAATTTAACCATTGTTGTAGAAACGAAACCAAACTATTTTAAACAAAGTTAGAAAATTCTTCATTTAGTTGTAGTTCTAAAAAAAAATACGTTATGGTTGTAGCACTGAATATTAATTATATGCAAATAGCATATCATAAAAAAATGTATAGTGCCTAAAATTTGTATATGACATGATGAGTAGATACAAAATAAAAATGTGCATCACAATTTACTAGTGCTGACTGTTGCAATATATGGAAAAAAGTAAAATGTTTAGATATTAGGGAAGTATTAACTATCACGAAATAAACTGTAAATAGTGAAAGATAATTAAATACCCTACAATTATAAAATATTATTCCATTTTGACTAAATTTATGTGTAATGGTGAGTAAAAGGGAGCATCACAACAATTCTATGTCAAAATAATATAGTTTGATTAGGAAATTACACATATTCTTTATTTGCAGGAGAATTAGTAAAGTGATAGTTGTGTAATAAAAATAAAACTATGAGGATATAAAGTATAATTTGTAGCTATTACTTCTTCAATTATTTTTACCTGGTGAAGTTTGGCTCTCAAATAATTGCCTTCATTGGATAAAATAGAAACTTAAATGGGTTATAATAAAATAAGTTTTGAGCATATTATATTATAGTGTCTTTTGTGTAAGACTAATAATTCTTTGTTACCGTTTTCCTCTGGTACAAGTGAAAAGTTATCCTTTATCATTTAATGTGTCATCAAAGATAAATTTTTCAGTTAAGTGAAAATAAAAGGATCTTATAATTTAAATATCAAACTGACATTTTTATTAGTGGTACAAATGGAATAGGAGAAAAAATTAGTTTATGGTAAATTAACAAATCATCTAAGTAACAACTATTCTTTTAACGACACACTGCCCGCTTTCATAATAATACATGAAAAAGTAAATGTTAGAACCAACAAATCATATTTATACGACACAATTTGAGAGAGATGCAAAACTTACCTTTACAAAGAGAGTACAGTTTGATTTACCTTTGAGAAAAACACAATCCAGGTCAAATATTCAAGCTTCATTCAGAAAGAAGCAATGGACAACAATGATTATATGTAATTTCATTAAAGTTCATAAAACATATACATTTTTTTCTTTAAAGTATGAATATTAAGAACGATAACAAATAAATAAAGTAAGTAAATAGCCGCTGAAAAACAAAAATGTCGAGAAAAATTCAAAAGAAGCAAAAACAGCAATGAATGCATCCAATTTCGCTAAAACTCCCCTTTATTACTTAAAACGGACATATTACCATTTTTCGTAGAAAGGTGGAGTAAACAAGTTAACGAAAACCATAGGGAAACCAAAATTGTGGAATATGGAAATTAAGCAGCAAATAGGTTAACAAAACAAAAAGCTAATCTAAGCATACTTATTCAACTATGTTATTGTTGTGCTATCATTTTAAAGTACTTTTTCCAAAATCAAAAATAGTATACAACAGGTTAGACAATTGGTAAATAATAAGTTTGTGCTCACTAAGATCGAGAAAATATTCTTAACATTATTAATTTCAATCACAATATTCCAGACTAAAGGATGGAATGTAAACAGCAAATAGGTTAACAGGTTAACAAAAACCACAGACAAACCCAGATTGTGGAAGATGGAAATTAAGCAGCAATCAGGTTAACAAAACCACAGACAAACCCAGATTGTGGAAGATGGAAATTAAGCCGCAAACAAGTTAACAAAACAAAAATGTAAGCAAAAACTAACAGTTTTACCACTGATGTCATCGTCGAGGAGGAACACGATTGATCCACTGGCAAATCTGAAGAGGAATAGAAGATCTGAGGAAAAGCCATCCATTGAAGGGGGTCACTACACCATATATGCTGATTAAGCTGTGTTTTTAGCCGTATCTAAGGCTCTTAAACACGGCCAATAGCCATATCAAAAAACGACATGTTAAATTTTTAGATACGGCTACAAACTGTATCTCTAAGTAATAACATACGGCTTATAGCCGTATCTAAGTAGTATTCAGACACGACCTTTGACCGTATCGAATTATATCTGTGTGTGCATATTTTATATATATGCATATATATATATACACACACACACACAGAAACTGTAGCATATATTTTTCATATAACACAGCATATGTACCACAATTTATACACAAGAATAACACAATTTATATTTTATATATATATACTCAAAGCATTTACAAGATTTTTCATAACATGAACACAATGTATAACATACTAACATATACAAAGGAAACTGTCAAAGATTTTCATAACAATACGAACTAACAAATAAAGGTAAAAACATATAATCAGCCTGATATATATAACTCCAGTCGAGGCTGGGAAGATTGAGCGTAAGTGCTGATCAATATGCTGATGAAATCCATGTGTTTACTGTAAATCAAAGCAGTACTACTATGAGAATAAGCTAGCTCATGATGCTGATCATAAAGTTTTATATATAACAACATAAATATTTATATATGTTACTATGTACACAGTTTAAAAAAAAAACTTAAAAGGCCAACCTGATGATTGGCAGTAAAACTGAATCGTGATAGCCAACGCCTGAGTTCCAGCAACACAAAAGCGCCCAAAATCTACAGGAAAAAAGAAGTAATTTTATGCCTGATTGCACACAAAATATCGTGTCTTTGTGTTCGTACTGATAACAGTGAAGGGCATATCGTGTCTTTGTATTCGTGTGTGCATATTTGTCAATTATATGTATAACATGTTTATGTAATGCTACATGACATGATTTCATTCTCCAAAACAATTCCTTTGC
Organism: Allium sativum; assembly: GCA_030737875.1. NCBI lineage: Eukaryota > Viridiplantae > Streptophyta > Magnoliopsida > Asparagales > Amaryllidaceae > Allium > Allium sativum. The sequence goes on along the minus strand of CM060922.1, from coordinate 348,416,698 downwards.
TTTGAACCAGTTTACATTTCATTCTCCAAAATCTCCGCAAACATGATTTTCACGTAATGACTCACTAATTCGCTCTAAAAGTATTAAACCACAAACTCATTATAGTTCTCCTTGTCACTTGGCTGCAATATTGTGGATATAACATTGCTATAGCCTTGCCCTTTCTATTCTATCACCCTAATCTAGCTAATGTAGTGTATCCGAGACGAGGGGATGGAAAAAAACGAGATATTACCTGAAGTTTATATAAAAAATGCTCTGATTTTTCCTGCTAAGTACCATGACAGAAATCCCAATCTAGCAGACCCTGCACAATTAAGGTTTTACTGCATAGTTATAACCAATTATACGGTTCAAAACACTAACAACTTCTCATATTACATGAAGGGTTGTACACCTTGAAATCCATCTATCTATTATTACACATAGAATAGAAACAATGCAACTTGGCTGCCTGCATGGTTTTCTTATATTTCAAGATAGGAGATCCCGTTTCAATCTTCTATGTTTTTAACAAAGCACATAAAACTGCCAACCCAACTACATCCCCAAATCTACTCTGTGAAGAACCAAGTAAATGTGGTTATCTAAATTTCATTTGCCTACAAGTACAAATGTTTATTCTTATCCCCAAATCTACTCTGTGAATGACGTTATTATAATCAATATCGCTCCTTTTTTAATTAATCTTTTACTTAGCCCGGCGGAAATTAAAATCCTGGCTCCGTCCTTGAAAGTGACATTAAGATATTATGAACAAGTAAAAAGAATTACCTGAATGTAACGATACAAATTAAGAATAAGTTGATTAGCACATCAGAATTACCCAAAGTCCGCAATCTTCAAATTACCCAAATTTGGGGTCTCTAGCTTTGCGCTGGTCGATCATTGGTGCCAGTGATGCCAGTGATCTAAACAATGCAAAGCTGGAGACACACAAATCGAATCATCTCTGCCGGAGGAGGAGATTCCGGAGAAGGGTGGAGACACGATTTGGTCACCGATCGAAAACCCTAAGTTGGGTTTTCGGTCACCATTAAACTAAAACAAAAGGGAGCGGCCAAAATTTGTGTTTGGAGTGCCTGAAGGGGTGCACAATATGATACGAATTTGATTTGGCCAAAGGCCGTGTCAAATGAACCGATCCGGAGCATCCCCGATGGACGGTCATATTTATGGTGTTTAGGGTGGTGCGGATCGCAAAATGTAGTTTGCTACGGCTCTAAGACCTATCAAATATAATACGGCTATAAACCGTATTTTATCCCCGCAACGTTGTGTGCCAAATTAGCTGATATGGTGTAGTGGGTGAAACACAATCTAGCTTAAACGTAAATAAATTCTAGATTAAACGATGTAAACCAACATTAAAGTAGTGTAATGAAAAAAAAAATTAAGCAATAGAAAAACCCCGATTCCTAAACATCGAAATTAAAGAGTAAACTGGAATGACAAAACAAAAATCAAAGTAAATGTAAAAAGTTATACCGCTCATGTCATTGTGGAGGCGGAAATCATTCCATCGAGTAGCAGATCTGAAGGGTAGCAGATTTAAGGAAAATCGGTCGTGCAGTTAAAGGTGTATGAAGGAAGCGTGTTGATTTGAGAACCTAATAGTAGACCGAGGTGAAGATGGAAGCATTTAAGGGTCGGATTTGGTGAAGGTTGAGTAATAAGGTAGCAAATCGATGCTTGAGAGCGAGGAAGAAAGGCGGGGGAAAAAAGAAAATCATGAAGAACGTGGTGAAAACGGAAGGAAATAAAAGCAAAAGTGGGGGATGGTTGAAGAACCGTTGCGGCATTAGTGGAGGTAGAAAGTGGTACAATGATAGATGGTTTTTTATCATCAAAGATAAATCATATCAATATACTCAATAAATCGCACTAAATCATCTTTATTTGCATGCTTGATGGTGTGCACACAAGCGAAGAACTCCAGAGATATAGCATCACAGGGCTTCTCCTTTGCACGAAACATTGCATGATTAAACAATGTACGTATATGCTAAACATGTTATAACATTTTATAATTGTAATTTATAAATTTACTAATTACTTCCTTTTAATTTTTTTGAAACAGATACTCTATACACTATAAATAAAAGCAGCACAATTTAAAGCGAACAGAGTACAAACCATGGAAGACAATTAAACATATATCTTACACGAAAACCACCATATATTCTCTAAATGCTAGTGTTAAAAAGCTTCAAGCATTCAAAATCACTCCAACACGTTGATTATAACACTTATCACACTCTAATAAGTAGGTTTGTTAGTTCAATTCCATGAAGCTACAATTGTTGGCTATGTTGCCCGAGTGAATTTGCGAGATTGTCTTCGTTAGTTTCGTTTTCTTACTTTTAATTTTAACTGTGATACCATTGATTATCAATCGTATCATCAATTGTAGTTTCAAACGCAAAAAGGATTTCTTACGTACTACCATTGTTTCCTGTAATTATAGTCATTAAAAGCACCGTGGAGGTTTCAAATTGCGAACATTTTACTCGAATATCCATCATGGTCTAAACATTACTTTGATCCGATTGAACGTTTGAAGTGTTGTTGTTTTCATATGCATTGGAAGTCTGCAATAAAATTAAACTGGGTTGTATGTCTGTATTAAAGTTGGCTCTAACTTGGTCTTTGATAATTTTCATTGTATATACATTTTTGCACGTCTACAGAATGGTTTAAAAATTATGGTTATTTTCGAATTCTTCCGATATTTTACAAGGATTTTTATCCATCTGGTATGCAATGAATAAAAACACCTAATTGCTGGATCGAACAATCATGATAAAATATTTTGTTCACTTTTAGAAACAAAATAGTATTTTGAATGTTTTTAAAATCTAGTGGAATATATATATATATATATATATATATATATATATATATATATATATATATATATATATATATATATATATATATATGCCTGTGTTTATTGTAGTGCAATGAATGCCAACAGTCGCGAGCTTAAATTTTTACGTAAGTGTTTAACGCTTCAAAAGATTTTATGCGATAAACCTTACACATCGACAAGGAATAAAGCGCTGGCCGCCAGTCCCAACCATGCATATACGAAGGAAATAAACTAAATAAAATAATACCTCTGAAGAGGTACGTGGTGTTTGACCAGGGATAGATCATTTAGTTCCAAATTCACATCAAACCTGAAAAACAATGTTTAAACTCTTGAAACAATGAATAACAGGTAGCTTTCCCAGCTGTAATTACATTACGCGTAGCCTTAATTGCAATTAAATACGCAAGATACAACTGAAGCAAATCAAAAGTGTGCATGCAAAAGGTAATGCGAAGTCTCAAATTCACAAATTTCAGAACATGTAAACAAAACATGGAGCAAACAATGCCATATTAGCAGTCGTCGGAAAACAAATATTGCCTTGACTCCAAGTTCAAGTCCGGCCTCCACCACTGATTAATACAATGCGACGCAAATGCTTGCGGATATTTATTCAGATTCACGATCAAAGTGGCTGACGGCAAAAGGTGAAGTGGTTCGGTGTCCTTCCCAAAAGCATTCCTAACCAAGACTCTCAGAGAATTCTGAGTTGCCAGCCTTCCCACCTTCCCAATCCCTATACCCTCCATCACCTCACGGTGCCTAAAATACCCCTCATACTCGGCGCATATCACGTCCCCTCTATTCACGAATATATGAGGCACCCACAACGTCAGCATGTCAAAATAGTCATTGCACTTGTCCCGCTGCCCCTCCATGAAGACGGCCATCCCTGCTCTGACCAAACTACCCCCAATCCTTAGCCCCTTTTTCACCCTTTCGCTCTTTAGCAACGACTCTACAGGAATATCAGTGTAGGGCGGGTTGAACAGAAACGTTTCAATGTACACCCCGTACGTCTTAACCATGTTTTTCCCCGCATGCATTGCTAAGCTGGAACCTAACGAATGCCCAGCCAACCATATTCTTTTATCCTTTCCGTAGGTGGATACTACCTTTTGTACGGCTTGTAAGGCTGTGCTAGCTCTGGAGGTCTTGTGTAGGTCATGACGTAGGACATTTCTGTCCAGTTTTAAGTCTTGTAGGAAAGTTTCCGGTTTGAGCAGGGTGCCCCGGAATGCGACGACGTAGTCAGGGGCATTATTGGAAGATGTGAAAGGTGGGGTGAACTGGTAGATCGTGCCAATGATGGATGAATCTGACTCGTCGATTATTTCTTCAGTGAGTTTAAAATGCAACGATGTCCACCATGAAGAGGCGGAAGAAGACAGTAATTGGTTCTTTTTTTGACGTGCACATTCCAGAACGTACGCTCCCTTCACTAAGCAAGCGGCTACCGATCTGCGGTGATTTGGGCAGTTCCTGTAATTAAGGCAAATTGCATTCATTTTCTTGTTTTGGATATCATACTGTATATATATTCATGCTGCTAATTAAGAACTTACCAATCTATACATCTCAAGTGTGTTGGGCCCAAATCTTCAAACATTTGTACCATTTTTTATTTTTTTTGGCTGATCAGTTTTATTCCAGCCTTGTCTTCCTGATCAATACGTCAAAGATTAAGGTGGTATGTTGAGTAATTTTGGAGTAGAAACCGACTAAGAACAACAAAATAAGTCTGTATAATAATGACCTTTAGTCGGTTAGTTGCACATACCTCAAATTACTTACCCAGAAGTTCCTTTTTGTTAGCTGGCCATGAATATGGCTTGTACCGCATTGTAAGGTGATCTTAAATAGATAGATAACTGATTATGTATACAACTACTTGAGCACAGATGCTTTTTATTTTATTTTCAAGTGTATTTATTTATTTATTTTCTGCCTTGACTCTGTCTCCTTTGCTAATATATCCCAGCCTTAATTGGATACATACAATTTTAAAATTTGAGTTTTATAATACTACAGTGAATAATGCATACATTTGACTTTTATGTCATGATTGCTATTGAGTTTAATCATTGCATTGAAATTTGATAAATAATCTTAAACTTGGTTTTTTGTTCTGTGCATAACAGTTGAATCAAATGATATTGAAAGGTTAACTTTAGCCTATTTAAATTTCACAATTTGTAAGCTGAAAATTGCTCTATTAATTAATATGTCCAACTGGGTTAGATAAGCAAGTAGTTTCGAACCAAATTTGAAGATGGTACAGAAATATACAATTTAATTTATCTACAGATATCCTCAAAAGTCAGAAAGCGGGAAATTTTGTCCTAAAATTTTGACAAAACATGTCTCACGATCAGGGAAGAATTACTAGACGTCGTAAGCATCGTTGGGATCTTATTCAGGAATAGAATCATTGGTGTGAATTCGGTGTAGTTTCGCGATGGCCAATGGCGTTGATTGGAAACTAGGGTTTCGCCTAACCAGAGATATAAGCGACGGCAGGTCGAACGGAAGGCGGCATCGGGTATGGCTTAGAGAATTGCACCTTGAGGCCGAATTTGGCGACGTCTAGTGGACCACTGGATGGTGCGGCAGAGGTTATGTCGCATTTTTGGCAAATTCTATTCCCGGTTTTTATGAAAAAATTCAAGCACCCTTTTGGATTTTTTTTTTTTTTTTTTTTTTTTTTTTTTTTTTTTTTTTTTTTTTTTTTAACTTTCAGCCTACCTCGCAGGGGCTCTACGTGATTTGTAAGGAAACCACGTAGGAGCACTGCGTGGTACACTACAAAGCCACGTAGGGCCCTACGTGGTTTTGTAACATACCACGTAGTGATCCTACGTGGTTTCCTTACAAACCACGTAGAGCTCGTACGAAGAAGGGTATTTTTGGTTTTTTTAAAATTTCATGGGGGGCTACTCAGCAAAATTGGGGATATACCGGTTTTTTCATATTTTTGGGGGGCTACTAAGGAATTACTTGGGTTCGAATAGAAATAATTATCGGGCTCTGATGGCCGAAATGTACTTTGGCAAGCCGAAGGAGGAGCTGCTGGTGGCAACGTGAAGTGCAAGGCGTGATGGACTTTCTGGCGGGGTTTGTTTGCTGGATCGTTGGTAGAAGGCAGGGGTGATTGGAAAATTTCCGATTGGCACATTTTTAGTTTCTTCGGATTGCAACGAAAACAACAGTTACAACACGTTTCGTGTTTCCTGCTGTTCATACAAGCATCATTCACTCAGTCCAATACAGATCATTCGGAGAATAATCATATCAACTGTAAAATTATTCACACATTTAAACAATAATCTTTAATAACAATTGAAATACTCTTGATGTTACATATCTTGGTCTTTAGCTATTTTGCATCTCTAAACCATGAAACACCACAAAAAAGGAGCAATTTTCCAACTCAGAATTTCCTACGCTATCCCTACGCCGCGTAGGCGCGGAGTAGGGAAAACATAAAATTACGTGGATGGTGTAGGGGTGGCGTAGGTAATTCTCGGTTTTAAATTATTTAAACAGGCACTGAAAAACCACACCCGTTCTTACCTCTAAAACAACCGCTATTCCTTTATTTTTCCATTCTATCGTTTCAAATTAAAGAAAAAAAGCCCTAAATCTAACAGCGTCGCCCCTTTCAACTGTCCAGCCGCGCCGTGGCGCCACCATGACAAGTCTGCCTTTAACCGCGCCACCGCTACGTATTAATTGAGCATAATTACACAACAAAGATCAGGTATAGGGTTAACACGATTGGGTCATGCACCTGTATTCTATAAATGGTATAACTTAGAATATAAACTGGAGTATTCAAATAAACATTGTCAGTTCTTGAAGAACAGAACATAGTGAATTGCTAGTTCTTTTCATATTAAATTATATTGGTAGGTCTCATACAATTTATTGCCACAAAAAAGGAATGTTAACAATAGTGCCTTAAGAATTGAATGCATTCTTTATTTACAAGATTTCTTGTTTAGTGCATGAACATTAAAAAAGGGTACCATGCAAACAAATGCATTGAAGGTAGCAATAGTGTCATTGAAGTTAGCAAAATAGGACTTTACATTCAATAGGTATGATAAAATTTAAATCATATTTAGTGTATGTAATATAAACAATTACTTCCTACTATTTTCTTACACTTGTTGTGGAGTTGGAAAGGCTGGGAAAAACTTTATTAACCAAGACAGGGATCCTAAAAGTGTGAAAAATGCTAAATTACAGTTTTAAATTGTTTGGTTTAAATATATATCAGATGTCAATACTGTTAATTATGTAAATATACATTAAATTTTCTTGCATAAAGTAAATCAAAATATCGAAATATGATATGTCAACTCTCTTCTTGTTACATAAGAAGCATCAAAGGCTGAATAAGTTGGTAAATTTTACACTCTCTCACCTAAGCATTTAATAAATATCGTTATATATTATATATGAGAATAATAAATTATTATTATTATTCATAGATTAAAGTACATAAAGTAATAACAATAAGTTACAGGAGTACAATGATAGTTTACAACAATAACTGTAGCCTTCAGGCTGAAGTAGCAAATGAATGGTGAAATAATTTCAAAAATGAACGAAGAAAAGAACTATATGATGAGCACCTTAACCAGTTTGCGCGATAATGTCACTTTAATGAAAGCTCAGTTGGACACTTTTATTTTATTAATTGGATTTGCATTTTGCACAGTAAAATGTATTTAATTAATTAATTGTTCTTGCATTGAATACTAATTCTTCTTTGCATCCTTGTGCAATATTGTGTAGTTACTTTTATTTATGAGCATTAGTCTCTTTAGCAGGGGACTGTTAGAAGTAATGAGCATATAAAGAAGGATTAGAACATTCTAAAAAGGAAACCACAACAAACAAGGAAGTTGAACATAGCCATCAATTAGGAAAGGGCAAGGTTTGCATCTTAAGATTGGCGATTACAAAAGGATTCCTAGAAAATATGCCATGGTAGTTCATCAGGCAATGTTCAATTAATGTTCTTGAGGTAGTTAAAAATAGTTTTGCATTGCCTTGTGTAATTTAATTTAGCAGTACACAGATGTTCTCTTTTTCTGTTTTTTAACATGAAACTTGCTCTTCTCAAAGAGAGAGGATACAAGAATTGCTTCATGAGCTTGCAAAACTGGGGAAGAAGATTATGGTTAGCATTCATTTAACTAATTAAACTTTTGAGTTTGAAAAGGCGTTTTCTTTGTAGATGTTGGAAGTTTTCCAAAACCTTTGTCAAATATGATCCCCTACGGAGGGGGGTCTGGGGGGTGGCAACCCCGCAAGGTAGGGGTGCGGGGGCAACGCCCCCGCTCCCCCGGCGGGGTGCGGGGCAGCACCCCGTCCGAAACGATACATTTTGTGTACTGTTGAATTCGAATTCAACAGGCAACGGTAACAACCATTGGAAAAGGTCTCGACCGTTCAAATTCAAAAGACACACCCGTAAACGAATAGATGTTTCGTCGTCTATATAATGCCGCGTTCCCTCATCACGAATTTCCCTTTTTTCTTTCTCGAATTCCTCAATCATCTGCATCATCAAAATAACTTTAAGTGCTTCTTCTGATCTGTGCAAGTAATCACAACTTGCATAGATATCCTCCATTGTATCCTGAAAGAAGGTTTTCAATCAACCCATTGTGATTTAGAAAGGGGAAAACATTCTTGAAAGACAGCGAATCTTTCATGCCTTGGAGCGAATCTTACTCAGTTATTAACAACAGTTCTGTATGTGATTACTCTAGGTGTCAAAAATAATTAAGATAATCATGTTGGTGGAGATTCTCTTTTTCTTTCTTTTTTTATTTTCTATTAAAAACATCTCTAATGAGAAAAATATGTTTCCTCTGAATTTGTTTTCTACAAGCGAATGATACATTCTTGTGTGATATTGCGTCAAACATGCTGTTTATTATGCATCACACCTGCCACTGATATCAGGTTCTAGCTATAAAAAGGGACCAAACTTTTTTATGTTTCTTGGATGTTTTTATTCATTAACTGTTATAAAACAATGTTAAGTGTAAATCACAAAATATATGACTTAAAATATCTCTTAGCTGACACACAATTATCAAATCCTTTAGGATGGTTAACTATGTAAAGAAATACAGAACTCCAAACTTGTATCCATGTTATTTTAAATGAGTATTAAAGTCTTGGTGGGGAATTAAGTTCTGTTTTTTTATACAGGAATCAAAAGTTATTTTTAAAGTATGTAGTCTCACATTCATTCAAGAAGTGTGAGTCTTGCAACTTCTTTCCATTTTGGAAAGGATATTTACTATATCATCTCAAGAAAAGCAGCTAAATAATAATGACATAATCTAATTAAGCTACTGTGCATTGAAATTCATTACAATTCCTCCCAAATATTTAAAATAAATGGAATAAATATGTGTAAATAAAAAATTTACGCCTTTAACAATGGAGCTCATATATGTAATCCCACTGCTCGAACTTTATATGGCACGGTGTTAAGCGTGTGCTCAGTTTGCTTCAACTGAGCATCCTCAATTTTGTTAAATTGACCTAGTTTAAACAAACTGAGCGAGCTCAGTTTTTTTTTACTGAGCTACACTGCTCTGTTGATAACTGAGTGGTGATGCTCACTTACAAACCAGACGATGAATATATTATAAAGATCCGGTTGACAAGGATGAACTTAATGCATGGTGTTGAGGTGAAGAAAATTGTTTGAAGAAAAAACTGTAAGTATTATGTTGAATTTGAAAACTGCTGTGTTGCTATGAATTTGAAAACTGCTCAATGCGAACAGCTGTACTCCTATGAGTTTTTGGATCAACACCCTTTGGACATAAAAAATTTCAATTGGCAGATGCATGTTAGCTGGAGCAGGTCGCCAGTAGAGTTGATCTGAACGAGATCGGATTGCAAGTGCATGGAAGGTTTAACATATGAAAGAAACTAGTTGATGCAAAACATGTCAATTGGGTTGTTCGCAGGACGGCGGGTGGTAAGAACAGAGTGACTAGAAGGTTACGATGCTAAGTAGGTGATGGCGGGAAGAGATGCAGGATCGAAGCAAGAGGCGAATGCAGCGTGCATACTTACTAGGTTCGTCATGGTTCTTTTACATTTTCTTCTTCAATTTTTTTTTCTTCCAAATGTCTTCTTCAGTTTGGGATAGTGGCCTAGACGCATGCAGCAGCTGGGCATGATATGTAACACAATATTTTATTGCCATTTTGATTATCCGTTGTTAGTCTATATTGAAAAGAAAAAAAAAAGAATTATTATCATCCTATTCATTAATTTATTACTGTTGTGAACACGAATTTTGTTATCCTATTCATCAACTCATCAACGGTGTGAAATTTGTTATTATTCTATCCACATTTTTCCAGTTCAACTTCCCATCATCATTGTGAATTTTGTTTCAATGTGTACACACAAAATTTTATGTTTGAGGTGTACAATGAACCTTTATTAGTTCTAGTATGCAAGTTTTTGAGGTTTAGATAATTATTTGCTGTTATATTAAGTTATATGAACCTTTATTTTGTCTTAAATTTACTCTCTACTAATAACATAAGATTTTATGATCCTACTAAAATTACCATTATATCATTTTAAGTTTCTCATTGGGTATTGTTTATCAGTGGTTGGTATCTCTTTTAGTACAACACTACATTGTGATAGTCCGCTGTTACATGTTTACCTTAATTTCACTGTCTTTCAAACTTATATGCGATGAATAATGTTGCAGGTACAAGAAGTCATGGAAGGATAAAAGGTGAGCATGGAAGATATGTAAATGAAAGAACATTGAAGCCATCGAATAAGTTGGTAGCGTACACATGTATTAGGGGACTTAGACTTTTTGTTTGTACTTCCCATAAATGCCATTGGACAATGCATCAATATAAACTTTAATGTATGGAGTGACAACTAGTATGTTTGTAATTAATCCAACGTTAATTTTATGATGTAATATTGGAGTTATTCGATAGACTGATGGATGATTTGTGAATGCATATACATAAAAATATATAGATTTTTCTTTTTGTGTATTTTAAGTTTGTAAATTCAAAAATTCTTGCATGTGACTTTTTTAATATTAATTACGTCTGCGTATGCGTGCTTATATATATATATATATATATATATATATATATATATACATACATACACATATATATATACACACACACACACACGTAGGGAAATATCTTGTCCATGGCGACAGGCAAATCGCCTGCTTTCGCTCATGCGTGAGTATTTCCTTTATCTTCATTCTACCTAATTTCTATGAGATTTCCATTTGTTTTCTTTCGGATTTACGTCTGTTTTCTATCAGTTTTCCACTCTATTTCATTCGTTTGATTTCGTTCATGTCTGGATCTGACTTTGGTTTAACAAAAGCGAAAGGCCAACTCTATTTCGGATCCATGTAGCGTGCGCAATTGCAGATCTATCAGATCTGGTGTGAACTTGTTTAGATCCGGAGATCAAGACTTTGGCGGAGGTGGGATCTGGCGTTGCCGGCGAAAGTGTTGAATCACTTCCGGCTCCTCATAACCGATCTGCCAATTCTTTAACATCTTCGAGCATATGATATGTTTAGATCTGTTTATTTTTAGCGCTGGATTTGGGAAATAGGAGCGTTTGGTCTGAAGTTTATGTTGATAGGGTAACTTTGAGATTAAAGGTGATAGTATGAATATGGTTTTATATTTCTGCAGTCTGTAAGATCTGAATCAATGGTTGATTTCGTGGTTGTTCATCTCCACGCTTGGCTAAAGTTTTGTTTTCAGTTTGAATAAGAGATCTGGCCTTTGGTCTTAATGTAGCAATTGTTCTTCTTCATTAAATTGTTTATGTTTGTCAGAATATCAATACATCCTGAGGTTATTTTTAAAACTGCGATGGATGTGATCGAACTTTATTAGATGGTATTTAGATTCATGTTCATGAGCAGTTGATGAAGTATGATTTCTTCCTATATAAGTGTTCAACCAAAGACTTGTACTGGATTTTTACGACTGGAGCAATTTCAGTTTTCAACTATAAAATCCATATTTTAAGCTGTCGATTCTGGACATCGGATTGATTCATAGGCGTCTATGATTCATCAACCAGACCGATTGTTTGGAATTGTATTTTTTTGGGATTCAATAGCAAACTGAGAGTTGTAAGCTGTTTCCAATTTGGGTATTTTTTTTTATGGTTGGAATGGTGTTATTTCAATGATCTGTTGATATTCTTCCTCCTACTGTTCGTTGATTCATGTATGGGGTGTTTGTTCTTCTACATCACTGATTGATATAATACGTTGATATTGGAATGGATCAGCATATAGGAGTTATGGATTTACATCTGAGCTGAAATATGGTAATGATCATGGAATGTTAAAATAGGAAGAAGTTAGATGTACATATATCTGCAAGCTTCAGATTTCAAGACAACTGCAAAATAATATACAAAGATGGGAAATCTGATATGATTACAAGGTGGAGATGTGGTTTGTATGATTTAGTAGTGTTTGTGGAAGAGGGGTGCAGTTTGCACGCTAAAGTGGGTCGAAGGTCTTTTGTGGGCCGAAGTTTATTTTAGTAGGTTTATTTTGTTTATATTACTTTTATATTTCTGTTTTAGTTGTAACGTTTAGTTTGCTAACCTGCCTTCTGTATCGTTATTTAGTGGTTAGTAAAGAGTATCAATTTTCAAATATATATATATATATATATATATATATATATATATATATATATATATATATATATATATAGATCGGAAGGGGAATAGTGACAGACTGCCGGCAAAAGTTTTTTAAATAAAAATTATTTGTCGCAAATCCATTGCTATCTTGCAAGGGTTTACCGACGGATAATTATAAACAATAATTTCAAAAAAATACTTTTTCGTCGCTAAAATGTCAGTAAATAAATTAAAATTTAATAAATAAATAAAATTATATTTTTATTATATAAATAGTAAAATGACGGAAAACTGTCGGAAAACTCATGCTATATTTCGTCGCTAAATCTGACACAATTACTGCCATGGTTTTTACCGACCATCGTGTTATGCAGGAAATCCGCCGCTAAAGCCCGATATAGCGACGGATTAGAAGCGAATTATGTTGCTGCTAAATGCTGTTTTTTTTGTAGTGTAATTCAGTTTTGAATTTTATTTGTGATGTTCATTATTGACTCGTTCAACTTGAACTTGAACTCAAACTCGAAATTTAATGTTGATCTTCTACTGTAAAGTTTTACTATCATGTTATTTTCCTTTGTACTACCTTGTGTTATCTGGATTGGACAGTTACTACTCTTGAACACGTGCTACACTTGATCGAATAAATGCTACTCTTGATTAACAACTTTATTTTGCTATGCCATTCTTGCATTTATTCCTGCTGTTTGAATATGTCTCTTACTTTAGCACCGGTCTCGTGATACGTGCACTTACGTACATATATATGTTTTTGCATATACAAGTGCTTGTGCACTTCTTTGTTCATGTTGAGCTCCTTTTCACTGTTCTGTCAAACTTGTGCACCTATTTTCCATTTGCTGCCGCTTTTTGTCTTGAACTGAATTGTGTCATTGTGTTGTTGTACACTTGTTTTGAATTTTGCACCTGGCTTGAATTTTGTACTTGGTTTGATCTTTGATCTGTACTGCACTTATGCACCTGACTAAATCGTTTTTCCTGAGCTTGGTCTTGGCTATTCACCCTGCTGATTTGAGTTGCCTTTGATTTGTTTTGATGTTAAGGCTTCTTATTGAATTCCAGTTAATTCTAGTTCGTGCTTGTCAAGGCTCGAATATGCATTTGAGTTGAATTCATCTTGGCTTGAATTTGATTTCATGCTCACTTGTATTGAGTTGAGTTACTTGGCTTGACCTTCACAGCTGTCCGTGACAGTAATATCGTGCTTGGCCTTCCAGTATTTACGGTGTATCATAATAAATATTATAAGTTGTTCGAGAACATATATATTTAGATACATATCCGTCCTTATCTAGAAATATGAAGAGAAACTCACCCAAAAACCGAGGCAAATAAAATTTTAAATTTGTTTCTTTCCGGTTTATTACGTTATTTTTGACGAGTATGACGAACGATTGGATAAATTCTATGAAAATTCGACTGAGTGTGAGTGAGAGTGTCTTGTTGTACACCAGTGTATGGATGTGTAATGGGGGATATGTATGTACAAACATGAGTTTTTATATAATGATTGTAAAAAAGTGAGAATAAAAATGTGTACTGTTCAAAATTGTAATAAAATATATGTCTGAATAAAATATCTATTCAAAATTAAAAATAATATTTTTGCAACTATTTATTTATTGTTCGTGGAAAAATAGAATAATATATTTACAAACATATTTATTGAAAATATATACATAGCAGCATTATATAGCACTCCAAACAGTGCAACACCCCAATTTCTCTCTGATTTCCACCATTCATTTCCCCTCTCTCCCTCCACTTACTCTCTCTCCTCCCACTAACTTATTCTAATATAAATGGATGGTGGAAATTATAGAGTATTGGAGTGCTGCGCTATTTGGGTGTTGTTGAAATATCCTCACACATATATATATATATATATATATATATATATATATATATATATATATATATATTTGTGTGTGTGTGTGTGTTTATTTATGTATGTATGTATATGTATGTGTATGTGTGTGCGCGTGTGTGTATTTATTATCATCTATGGGCGTTATGGTTATGGTAACTGTCGTTATTACCAACAACTATAACCTTAATCGTTGTTGATAGTTGTAAATTCTAATAACCATCACCACAACCATCTATGATGGTTAATCGTCGTTTTCCAAATTTTTAAGTATTTTGTACACATATTTCTAATTATATGTATTATATATGATAAATTCATATAGTTGTAACTGATTTTTTTTTGTTTTTTTTTTTTTTTGTTTTGCAAATGTATTTATTTGTATATATAATGACCATGCATGCATATATTATTAGTTCATGAAGGCACATATTATTAATATAAAAGCTATTCCTTTAACTTAAATTACCATTTTTATATTTGAATGTTAAATATTGTATGAAACAATCATCTATGGTTGGTATGGTTAACCGTGGTAATCTAGTTTTCCAACCGCTAGCATAACCGTTACTATTATAGGTGGTAACCACGTAGATGGTTGGTACAGTTGCCATAACAATCCTGTTATCATCAAACAAAAATTATATCAGTATACTCGGCAAATCGCACCAAACCATCTTTATTTGCATGCTATATGATGTGCATGTGAGTAAAGATCACCAAAGATATAGGCTCACATAACTTCTTCTTTACTTGAAAAAAATGTATGATTAAACAATGTACGTGTATGTTAAACAACGTTATAACTATTTTATAATTACAATTAATAAATTTACTAAGGTAATTTTTATTCTAATCCACAATATTAGTAAGTTAGTCCACGCTATTTTATAGGATCGTTGACTTTTACTAAAAATTTAATTTTAATCAGTTTATCCACACAAAAAAAATACTTATTTTCTCTTCTTCTCAGCCTTCGTCTGTGTGTTTTCCGTCGTCTTCTTGTTTCTGTAATCCTAGCATCTAAATCCAAGCTTAAGCGGAGTAATTCAATGTAATAACAGTAAGTAGTTTTTTTTCTTCTGAAGTTGATTAATTGTATACAAAATTGTTTTTTTAATATCACCATTATCACATATAATTGTTGTTAGCTATTTTCCACCCGTCTATCCTGCTATTCCAATTGTCATCATCTATTTCAAATGACAACTGTTTATAATGCTTCACGTCGACCTATTTGACAAATACTTCTTTTGCAAAACCTTCTACTTTTGGTAGGTCATTCTCATTAGAAAAATATCTTTTAAACCAGATTAAGCTCTTTTTTATACTCAAATGAGTCATTTTGCAATAAGATGAATATCTGCCTAATCTTTAAATGGTTTGTTTTACTTAGAAAAAAGAGTGAAAAAATTGTACATTAGTAAAATATCATTTTATTCAAATATTGTAATAGGAGTATAGGCTCTTTGGATAACATTCACTATCTAAACCCCCTAAGTAATTATACTCTCAAACAATTATAATATACAATTTTCTCTTTTATTGAATTGTTAGTATTGTTTAATTACTTGCTATTTGTCTAATCTGTAGATCTTGAATTTGATTTTAGTTCTTATTTACTGTTGTTGCCCGGTGCAATTGGTGATGTATCTTCAAAATATTAAGTTATTTGAAAACATTTGATGCTAACTCCTCTACTGGAGTCTTGATCTTAGTTTTTATTTTCATAATCATCTACTGCCATATCATGTTTGATCATGTTCGGAGATAATTAGTTAACTAGTTGTATCCAATTGATTGTTTCTTTGCTGAATTCAAGTGTTATCAACTCTATTTTTAATACATATTTATTTTTTACTACTTTATCAAACGGGAGGGACAATTCAACACAAATAATTGTGAAGTAACGAAGAATTGTGAAAGAAGAAGCCCTAAATCGATTGTTAGCTATATAATATGGGTGAAATCACTACAAGAGAAGCAGTAGTTTCCAACGGCCAGGGGCCGTTGGCGGCCGTTGGAGGACGTTGGTCAACCCGTTGGTATACGGATCAACGGTTTCCAACGACTTCCAATGCAAACAACAACCATTTTCTAACGGCTTCAACCTGGAAGATATGGCCACGTGTCCCCTTTTCCGGATCAAAGAGACATTGGAAAATGATGGAAACCGTTGCAAATTAGCCGTCTATCGCCGTTGGAAACCGTTGAAACTGGATGACCAGTAAGCCGTTGCTTACTGTCGCTCGCCATTGGAAATCTGGGTGTTTTTTTATACAGATTTTACATTTTCCACTTCAATCCACACACACTACGCATACAACCATCAAAACTGCTCCATTTCGAGCATATAACTCACAATCTCAACCATATACACACCCAAACAAAATATAAAATAAAAATCAAACACAAAACACATTAATTAACCAATATTTACATAACATACGCAGCCAAAACATCATAACCCATGTCCAAACGTAGCCAAAACAACACAAGCATGTCCACACATCATAACCAACACACCATACCATCACCAAAGCAACCTAACATGTCCAAACCATCAATATATACAACAATCATGTAGCAAGCCCTCACCAACTCTCAAAACACAAAAACAATCATGTCCAAACGCTAACCTGATCAACTCTCTCCACCAGAAGATGAAGGTGGCGTACCGTACTGGGCAATGAACTCCGCTACCTTCTGATTAAGCAACTCCATCTGCTGGTCACGGCGATGCTCACGATCACGAAGCTCTGCAATTTCTGCTTTTAGCTGTGTGATTTCTTCCTTTTCGTGAGCCCTTTGATATGTCTCCTGAGATGATCTAACCTGTATCATTTACGAGTACATGTATAATATATCAATCAGGATTAATATACTTTGAATTTTGATTTACTTGCACTTTCTATTAGAAAACTATAAGCTAATTTTGCATTTTCTAATCCATATAAAAATATCGATCTAATTTACATTATAGTTGTCAAAGCACTTTTGCATATTGATACACCTTTAGCTAACTTCCTAGGGACAATACTAAGTGATCTAACATGTATATAATTTCAATATTTGATAGTAGCATTTGGAGTTAATTTGAGTTTTTATTATAAATTTGATTCTTACCTCTAGATTTCCATAACCGTATCGTCTGTTACGGGTGGGCTTATCCATGACAGCATCAAATATCATGTCCTTTTCATCCTTGGTCACCTCAATCCTCCCAGTAGATTCCAGTAACTGCGCCTTATGTGCTTGAAATTTCTCCTGTTAAACATAAAACAAATGAAATTAGATAACACTATTTTAATTAAATTATACCTATAACTTAATTATTCTATACTTACATATCTCTCACGCGCCTTATCATCATGGTCCCAATTGTACAAAACTGAGCCTGTGTCGTCAGTTTGACTCAGTGCATGAGTATGCTTGAAAACATCCCAGTACGACACAGGAGCCATACGCGCTCTCTTCTGAAATAAGCATATATATATATATATATATATGTGTGTGTGTGTGTGTGTGTGTATGTGTGTGTGTGTGTATTTGTAAATTAAAATTTAAAGTTAAATCAACTATTAAATTTAAACGATGCAATTACTAAGTATACCAGATCCTCGTGATGATGCTGAAACGACTTCGACCCACCTCGATGCGTAACAGGATTCTTGCTCCTGTTAGCTGCATTTCTCTGGACGAGGCCTATGCATTTAATTTTTTTTTAAATGTATTATCCCAAATCGCATATTAATTGAATAGAATAATTTAAATTAAATATGCAGTAAATTTACCAGAAAATCCTCATTATTGTTCCAATAAGCAAGCAACTCATCCCACACTGATTCGCCTATCCAAACCGGTTTTTTCCCACTAGATTTCAAACTGTTCATTGTCTCTCTATAATTTTTTGCCACTTTAGAATTCCAGTGGCGCTTGACGACATCCAAATTTGTCTCTTGCAGATCCACCGAACCCTGCATTTTTTATAAAAATAGCATACATATATGAACTTATCAAATAAGAGCATGACTACTTAACATAATAAATGTTATATCACACATACTAGAAAATCCTGCCATATAGTCTCCTTCACAATGTCGGGTATTGACGTCCATGTGGGCCAACATCCAGTCGTGCGAGCCTGACATGCGCATCTAGATATCTTCAAGATTGCGTTGGACCCCCCCTGTGATAAAGGAAAAAAAATTATGGCTATTAGAACAACAATTTATATAATTTATTGTACTTGAATTAAATTTATATTAAAAACGTAGGATTTAACCTCTGCTGGCTTTTGGCTTAAGCCAGACCACACGACGAGATAAGTCCGACGGACCACCCTCATTACCACCTTGTGACATCACCTGTTACAGATAACGACATAACATATATAGCATAAACATGAAAGAGCTATGTAAAAACAAGGTATGAGATAACATGAGTAGGAAATGCTATGATTCTATATGTTACTTGTTAACAGATATGTCTACTTAACATATGAGTTACTTGTACATAGATAACATAAGAAATACCTAATAAATATGAATTTGATTCGTATCTATTTTTTGATACGGTAAACCAAAGGTCGACATCATTTTTTTAACTTTGTAATGATTTTCACACATTAAATTATTAGGAGGCATATGCCGCTTCGCAGCTTGTACAACAGCTGTAAATCCAGCTTCTGTGAGGTTGTATTTCGATTTCTTCGCAATGTATTCAGCAGTTACTGATAATTGAGTTCCGCTTTCACAGCCTTCCCAAAGGTTTTTTTTGCTAAATCTAATAAATCATATATTTTTTGGCTTGAATATTTGGTTCTTCTTCATCATTACCATCGTCATCATTACCATCGTTATCATTAAATTGTTGAACCGAAAACATTGAACGTGTAGCATCTTCAACCATTTGTTCTATGAGATTCGTCGTAGCAATTTCAGCATTCACTACCTCCTCAACTTGTGTAGAAGTAGATGCTAATGGTTCTCCATGACGATCCCAAACTGAATAGTTCGGCACAAAACCATACTGACGCAAATAAACTCTAACCATTTGTGGTATCAAATGCTTCAATAACTTGCATCTACTACATGGACAACGGATTTCGATGTCGTTTCCTTTATTACTTAACGCGAAATCAATAAACACGCTGACACCGTTCATAAATTGTTTGTTTATTGTACCATCAGTTTTTCTTCGTTTGTACATCCAGCTTCGATCATTAAAATAATCGTGATCCATTTTTCCTATGTACATATAAAATTAGAAAGAATATTAAAATTTACAATTTTTATTACTTTTATAACATCAAATAGTTGAAATAAATTAACAATTTTTGTGTCCGTCACTAAATTCTCAAAATTCCCTTATAATTGATATATGCATGTTATGTTGAAATATATTCACAATTTTATTACCGAATGCATGTTATGTTAATTGATCATTTACTGGTGGGTCATCCTACCTCCGATTACAAATACAATAACGTAATTAAATCACGTAAATCTTTTTAATTTAAACGGTTCAACAAAATTTAGGCAACACTTCCCTTTAGTTCCCTGAACAGTACACAATTGCGTGTACACAGGGAACATAAGGGAAGTACTTTTCGAAATTTTGAGAACCGTTTAAAAAGAAATATTTTACGAGATTTAATTTCGTTATTGTGTTCGTAACTTGTCCAATACAAAGGACAAATCCAACAAATATTGTATATGATGAATATAAATGTCCGTTTTGTTAATAAAACGAACATTCACATAATGATTATATACAATACTTATCAGACGGGGCCAAAAAAACACTCTAAGGCTTTATGAATATAGCATATTACGATTTGGTTTTTTTTCGTGATTGAAGTGTTTTTTTTCAACTTTGATTTCGAAATTTCAACTTAATTTTTTTTAAAATCATAGTTGCAGGTTTACGATCAGTTGCAGAACTCAAAAAAATGCCAAAGCTCAAGCCGTGCGCGTTTGTGTGCCTTAGCGCCTTAATTAACTACTCTGAATTGTACGTATATAAATTTTATTACATATACATATATTTTCAACATTAAATCGAACTGTATAGTCGTACGTTATATACCAAATTAAATGTTGTTTTCGCTAAATTTTTATAAAACATAAACTTAAATATTTCTATTTCCACCACATGTTTTCAACAAATTAGATATCTTTTTCAATGCATACATCACTAAACATATGCATATATACATATTCAACTTGAACTAATTAAACCCTAGATTAACAACATAATCAAATAAATCTTCAAATTCAAACTTACTAACAACAACTAATTAAAATAACTAAAACCCTAGATTAATTAACAACTAAATAATTTATAAACAAAAACTCTAGATTAGCAACTTAAATGATTAAACCCTACATTAACGACTAATTAAAAGCATCATACAGACAAACATACACTAATTAACAAAATTAGGGTTAATACACACAAACATATCTTCAAATTGGAGAGAATCCGAGATTAGAGAGGAGAAGAGAGTGCCTTGACCGACTTGGAGAGATCCTAGGTGGATGAGGGCGCGGAATAGGGTGATTTTAGAAATAAAGGGGGGAAATTTGGGGTTTTTGGGTTTGATTTCATTGGGGAAGCAAATGGGGAAGAAGGAGAAAGGCTTGGGTTATTTTTCTGCTCGTCCGTGTAATGGGTACCAACGACCTCCATCGGTTTTATAATCGACAGCCGCCAACGGTTTCCAACGGCGTATATTTGTGTACCGTAAGAAAATACCAACTTTTGGCTTCCGTTGGAAGCTGTTGGTCAATAGCCGTTGGCGGCCGTTGGAACACTCCGACGCTATACCGTACAATCCTTGTAGTGAATCTTTAAGTTAATCCATTCGTGGATTAACTTACAGAATAGTTGTGAATTAACTTATTAAAGTAAAATAGTGGATTAACTTATTAAAACCGTGGATTAGAATAAAAATTACCATGTACTAATTACTTTCGATTTTTTTTTGAAATATATACTTTGTATACTAAAAATAAAAGTGTTACAATTTAAAGCATACAGATACGTAATCGCGGAAGAACTATTAAACATATATCTTACTCGAAAACCGTCGTGTATTCTCTAAATGATGGCATTAAAAAATATATAAAAGCATCATCATGCAGAACCACTCTAACTCGTTGGTTATAACGCTTATCTCACTCTAGCAAGTAGATTCACCGCTAGTACAATTCCATGAAGCCACAATTATTGGTTATGTTGTCTGAGGGAATTCATAAGACTGTTTTCGTTTGTTTTGTTTTCTTACTTTTAATTTTAACAGTTATTGAGAGAAATGAGTGAATACGGCTGATTTCTCAGAGTTACAATCTAAATACATTACACGGTTTCTGGGCTTGTTTATATTATTGGACCATATTTGTGTACATTGTGTCTTTAGCCCAACCGTGTATTATAAATACACGTTGTCTGTGTACTAACAAGAACAAGTTTAATTCATATTACAATTCTTAGCTGTCAATCCAAAATCAATATTTTCTGCATTTCTTTCTTGGTATCAGAGCACATCTTCCTCGCCTAACGGCTTATTTCTTGCCTCTATCCATTTATCTCATCATTTGTGGAGAGAATTTGTTCTTCTCCTCAGTTTATTGTCATCATCGGAGAAGAAAACAACATCAACGATTGGTGTTGTGCCATAACTCTGTATACGGTTGCAACAAGGTGCCATCCTCTATACAGAGTGGCTGCAACTCAATCATCCAATACTGTTTTGTATAAAAAGATCAAAAATACAGTCAAGAAAAGCAAGAAATCAATTTAAACCTTACAGAGCCACCCAGAGATTCAATCAGTCCTAACATCATCTTGAATCTATCGGTTGCATCTGCAAGTTCCAAATCTTCATTCTTGTTTCGCCTAATTTCTGTTCTTGATCTTTTCATCGTTGTTGTTGACTCTAGTTGTTCATAATGACGAACAACAATCCATCCTCATCTTCTGATGCTTCAGTCAACTCTAATACTGCAAGTACTCCTGCAGATAATTTGATTAAAACTGTTGTTAGCCCACAATCTCAATTAATAATAGTTCAGCTTGATGAAAACAACTATATGTTGTGGAAATTACAAATTGAGACAGCCATACAAGGGTATTGTAACACCCCACGTCCATTAATGTCACTCACAAAGGGAATGCATTAACTTCTATGGAGCGTTTTAAGTGTGTATAGAACAGGAACTTAACAACAAGACAGATATAAACAGTACTTAAAAATTTAAAACTTTATTCATTGCAGCAGTAAACACATCATCAAAAACCACAATCAAAGTACATAAATTGAAAGACATAACCCCAACAAAAAATAGCCATAAATAAGATAGGCTGAACTTTTACTTCAGCGATCCAAGCAACATCTAAAAGCAAGAGATACAGCTGTCCAAAATCAAGCTCCACTGGTGCAAGTTTCACCCTGAGCACCTGGGGGGAAAAGGAAGAAAAGAGGAGGAAACAAAGGGGGTCAGACATAAAGTCTGGTGAGTGCGATAACTTTAACAATAAAATTACAAAATAACTAGGCTAAGGCATAAGTTGGAAAATAAGGAAATGACTGTGAACAATTGGATATGACAGAGTAAACAAGGAATTAAGATGAACAAAGATAACGTTAAAGGCGCACCTAAACCACTATAAGATAATTACTCTACTACACCACCACTAGTCACCCTAAGGTTGATCCCGCCTACAGAACTTAATAATGATAATGGTAGTTTCGTGCACCCATAGTTGCCTTCATAGGTGCCGCCTGCCCCTATCTCCACTAGGTGTACCCACTACCCCCATGCGATCGGCTCCCTAACTCGTAAATACCCGTGCTGGCCCCACAGTAGGCTGTATCACTCCCCAAAGTGGCAACCCGATACCACCAAAACTGCACGGCTTATACCTACACGATGCAACAACGTCTTACCTACCAGCCCGGGCCCACACACGCACATGAACCCGTTGGTCTTGCGTTGCCACCACTAACTCGTTTTGGCCTCTTATAGTCAAGCCCAGTACGCGTGTCCCGTCCTCGACTTGGGTCGAGCCCATAAAGATACTTATGGGTTACTGGTTGAAACGGGCCCCCATTACTTGACATAAGCTATCCACCTAAGCTTGGTCCCCTCTAGTACATCCCACTTAACCCTCTTCTTATTCTTGTTCACTTACATGTTTCAAATTTTGGTTAAGTGTATCTAATCGTATTTCAAATGCCACCCAAGGCACCCACTTAATTCCACCTGCCACCCAAGGCACCCACTTAACCCCCCTCATGTCCCACTACATGTTTATCTGGTTAAGTGTTTCTTAATTCATTAACACCGTAACCTTGTAAAGACCTCCCACATTAGACTGGCATTTGTGGCAGCTGGATTTGCCGGGCGGGTCCGGGCAGTCTTACACCAAAAATGAGCCTAACCTCGTGTCTTTACAATTGTTATACATTTAATTTATGCCTATGACCTCCCACATTAGACTGGCATTTGTGGCAGCTGGATTTGCCGGGCGGGTTCGGGCAGTTTTACACCACAAAAGAGCCTAACCTCGTGTCTTAGACGATTAATTACACAAAATTAATTATTCCCCAATTTGAATTAATTTCCCTATTCAAATTATCAATCAATTCCAAATTTAACTATGGCCATAATTGACTCAATTATGTCCATCTATTTATGTTATGTAAAATCATACCAATTAACATCACAAAGTTGTTTTATGCCATTTAAGGCATTTATGCCAATTCTCAATATTAAATCTTTTAATATTATCCCATGGCCCCACGTTGTACGTTCGTTCGTTTAACGTAAAATATACGTTAGACTCGAATAGTCTAACTTATGGAATAAAGAGAAAACATCACAACATACATAGAAATAAAACTAGATCTAAACATAAGGGGTGAACTTGCATGTGTGAATGGGGTCCTTCATCTAAAAACTTGCATAGGCCAAAGTCACAACTTGCATAAAACTACATATGTCATAGATCTAAATCTAAAGGTGTAAACATGTTTAGGTAATAGTCACAAACTTGCATAAACCATGTACGTCATAGATCTAATCATAAGGTGTAAACTTGCATAGGCAATAACCACAAACTTACATAACATGATTCATACTCCAAACATATATATATACTTGCATATGTGATTTATGCAACATAACGATGGTGTAAACTTACATCTAAACATGTAAACTAGCATGTAGAATTTTGTATACTAGCATATAATTCACACATGTCATATCCTAAGTTTACATCCAATTTACATAAAATAGATGTCATGAAACATGTAAGGTTGTATATAATTTTCACTAACTTGCATATGATACATGCCTCAATTAACATCCTAACTTGCATACATACATATGATTTATCATATGAATTAGTTCCAACAACATAACCAAACTAGCATATAAAACAACATCATGAATTGATTATACATAAGCCAATCATAGAATTACAACATAGATGATAACATCACAACTTTACAACATAGATGATAACATCATAGAATTTACAACATAAATAATAACATGCGGTCAATAATTCACAACATAACCATATAATCCACATCATATCTCAATCCAATTAAATTGTTAATTATTTTATTAAAGAAATCGAACTCACAACTCAAAGAAGGTCTTGAGTTCTGAAATCTGAGTTTTGAAGTTGAATTAGCTTTCCTTTGTATTAGATTCGTTGTTAGAGTTGAATAGAATTGAATTTGATTAGCTTTTCTTCCTCTCTAATTGGTGGCGGCTATTCTAGGTTGCAAGGTGACGGCATGGAGGCCATGATTCTAATTTTTTATTTGATTTTAGGGATTGAGTCTACATGTGTTTTTATACAGTTTAGGATTAATTTAGGTCGTCCGATCAACCTAGAATTAACCCCAGCCATTCAGAGCAGATCAGAAACCCTAATGACTCAGCATACAGTCATAAACAGGTCATCAAACAAATATGCCCGGGGGAGGGGGGGGGGGCAGGTCGACCCCTTGGTCGACCTGGTGAGGGTAGGTTGACCCCCAGGTCGACCTGCCCTGGCGGGAAATTTCCCGCCTAGCCCAATCTGACTCTGAAATTTGAATTTTTGAAATCTGTTTTGAATTTTCTAAAACTTCCGATGGCCATAACTTCTTCATATGAAGTCCAATTCACGCAAACTCAGACTCTATCTCAACCAGAATTCCGAGACGAACACAGTGGCGCAACCCGTTTTCCTTAATTCTCATATATGAGATTAGTTATTCTTTAATTTGTGAACATTAATATTGAAAATAACGGGGTGTTACATTCTCCCCTCCTTAAAGGATTTCGCCCCCGAAATCTCCAAGTTAAGGAGAATGCATATCCTAACATCCAAACAACCATCTATTCAACCATCAAACACAGGCATCCATTGTCCTTACGAAATTCCTAATGCTGTATGAACATATGCAAGAAGTGTGTGTATATGTTCTCTATCTAATGCGAAATCAGGCGGTCTACTGAGTCAGTTAACCTCCTTAATGCAAACCATGATAGTGCCATGCGTCCATTATGTATGCGAAGGAATCCTATCGATACATATTACTTCTACATGTGTGCACAACCATTCACCAAAATGCAGCATCCATATGATAGTACAATCATTATACATCCATTACTTAAATATGTGCACACATTTATATGCAATATGCAATATGAAGTGACTGAGCCGATCTAGTGCCTAAAGTGTGTGTATATGTATCCACGAGCAACCACTAGCAACCACTTGCATCCACATGCATCCATCGTACATAACATGTCTCAAACACATGTTTCAACCATAGGACTACCCTATCTAAAGGTCAAAGATACTAGCGAGAGGACGTACTAAAGATAAAACAAGTACAAGCTAAGCGTAAAGGAGAAATTAAAAGACATACCCTCGAAAAGAAAAGGGTACAATGAACGCATTTTCTCTTCCGTCTCCCAAGTAGCGTTGCTCTCATCATCTCCCCATTGCACTTTGACTAGCTTGACCTCTCGATTCCTCAACTTCTTAATCTCCGACCCAAGAATGCACGTAGGAGCTCGTCGAATCGTCGCATCACGCTCTATCTCCACCTCTTTAAGCAAGCTCGGCTCTACCACTTCTGCGGTCTCATGCATGCACTTCCTCAAATGTGATACATGGAATACATCGTGTACACCACTAAGTCTCTCGGGCAACTCCATTTTATACGCCATTTGTCCAATCCTCTCCTTAATAGGAAACGACCCTACGAACCTTGGTGCTGACTTCCCGACGGACCCAAAGCGAACAACATTCCGTAATGGAGACACCTTGACAAAGACCATGTCCCCAATATCAAACTCAAGATCTGTCCTCCTCTTGTCCGCATAAGATTTCTGCCTATTTTGCGCCGTCTTCATCCTCCTTCGAATCAAATCGATCTTTTCCAAAGTCTCTCTAATCATATCGGGCCCAAGCAAGATCTTATCTGTAGATTCCCACCAACATGTAGGCGAACGACAAGGCCATCCATAAAGAGCCTCGAACGGTGCCATGCCAATGCTAGACTGAAAGCTATTATTATATGCGAACTCCACCAACGGAAGATGTTCCTCCTATGTACCTTCGAAGTCTAAGACACACAACCTCAATAGGTCCTCTAGAATATGATTCACCCTCTCGGTTTGGCCGTCCGTCTGAGGATGATATGCGGTGCTTAAACATAACTGAGTCCCTACCTCCTCTTGCAAGCTCTTCCAAAATTCTCTAGTAAAAATAGGATCGCGATCGCTCACTATGCTAGAAGGAACACCGTGCAAACGAACTATCTCTCGAATGTATACAGAGGCTAACCATGGAGCCGTCCTCTTACTCTTCACGGGAATGAAATGGGCGCTCTTAGTAAGTCTGTCTACCACGACCCAAATCCCCGTATTACCCTTTCTCGATCCCGGTAACCCAGCAATAAAGTCCATCGAGACACTTTCCCACTTCCATTGTGGGACCTCCAATGGGTGAAGCAACCCACCGGGCTTCTTTTGCTCTGCTTTTACTTGTTGGCACACCAAGCATCTAGCGACAAACTCAGCCACATCCTTCTTCATGCCAGCCCAAAAGTAAACTCGTCTCATGTCCATGTACATCTTGTCCCCGCCGGGATGGATGGTCATCTTCGAACGATGTGCATCATCAAGAATGATCTTCCTCAAATTCTCGTCCCGTGGTACACAAAGTCTACCATCCCTACGTAACCAACCCTTATCATCCAGGGTATACCTACTGAGATGGCTCGATGACTCCCCCCTTTTGAGCTTCTCTACTAACTCAACCAACTGTGGGTCATCTCGCTGTGCCTCACCAATCCGTCCCAAAAGCGTAGGTCTGACCTCTAGGGATGCTAGCAAACCGGGTACAAGGTCAATGGAAGGTCTAAAGTCAAACGTAGAGATGAACTCTAAACTTCGCCGCTCAACAAACAACGGACTAAAGGACAACCTTTTCCTACTTAAGGCGTCTGCCACCACGTTACCCTTGCCAGGGGTATATGCTATCTCGAAATCGTAGGACGCTAAGAATTCCATCCACCTTTGCTGCCTTAAGTTCAAGTCCTTCTGAGAGAACAAGTATTTTAGCGATTTGTGGTCAGTGAACAATTCGAATTTCTTGCCAAGAAGATAATGGCGCCAAGACTTAAGCGCGAAAACAATAGCGGCCAACTCTAGGTCATGTGTAGGGTAATTTCTCTTATGCACTCTCAACTGCCTTCCTCCATAGGCTATTACCCTTCCCTCTTGCATTAAGACTGCGCCTTTTCCTGTCCCACAAGCATCGGTATAAACGGTAATTGACTTACTCCCATCTGGCAACACTAAGACTGGGGCTGTGGTCAAAGCTCTCTTTAAATGTTGGAACACATCATCACAATCTACGTCCCATGTGAAAACTAGGTTCTTCTTCGTCAAGCGTGTTAATGGGGCTGGTATTTTTGCGAAGTCTTTGATAAACTTCCTATAGTAGCCAGCCAACCCTAAGAAACTCCTCACCTCGGTAGCATTTTTAGGGACCTTCCAATCTTGGATGGCCACTACCTTCGCGGGATCCACAACTATCCCTTCTTTGGAAACCACGTGCCCTAAGAATCGCACTTCCTTCCTTCAAAAGTGACATTTAGAAAATTTAGCTTTAAGGCTATGCGCTCGAAGGGTCTCCAACACTTCCCTAAGATGTAGGGCATGCTCTTCCTCGCTTTTAGAAAAGATCAAGATGTCGTCCACAAAGACTACCACGAATTTATTAAGGTACTCCCTAAACACCCTACTCATCAAGTCAACAAAGTATGCGGGGGTGTTTGTCAAACCGAAGGGCCTCACAAGCCACTCGAAGAAGCCGTCTGGAGTCCTAAAGGCAGTCTTGTCTATGCTATCCTCAGCCACTCTCAACTGATGGAAACCCGTGGCTAAGTCCAACTGCGAAAACACTGAGGCGCCAACTAACTGATCGAAGAGATCGTCAATCCTCGGCAGTGGGTGCCTATTCTTCTTAGTAAGCTTATTAAGTTCTCTATAGTCCATACAAAGTCTAAGGGACCCATCTGCCTTCGTGGCAAATACTACTGGAGCACCCCACTCCGATATACTACGTCTGATGAACCCCTTCTCAAGCAATTCTTTCACTTGCTTACTGAGTTCTCTTCTCTCTCTTGGAGCCATATGGCGCACTGGCAATGCAACTGGCTTTTCATTATCTACTAGATATATTCGAAAGTCCATCTCACGTTTTGGGGGTAGACCCCTCACCTCATCGAAGACATCAACATATTCACGGACTATACGAACAGAATGTAAATCATCATCGGAGGCGTCAAGGGATTCTAGGTAGCTAAGCATTACTGGACCTCTAGGGTCACAAGAAATATCAAGGGTTTTTCCACAATGAGTCAATAATCTAAATACCCTTCTTTCACAATTTAGGATGGCCCCGTATCTAGTTAGCCAATCCATACCTAGAATCAAGCCGTAGCCCATGAAGCTATGAACAAAGGCGTTGCATTCAAACCCAACGCCCAAGATAAACACTCTCAAATCCCGACAGATCATAGAAAGATGAGCCGAACCACCAATAGGATTTGAGACTACTAAGGGATCTGTAACTAAACAAGTATCTAGGTGCAGTGTTTCAACTAATGATGTAGAGATAAACGAATGTGATGCGCCAGAATCGAATAAAGTACGGACAGGATGATCAAACAGAAAAACTAAACTTTCAACGGAAATTGGTCTACCTCGTTCTTGCAGCGGTGGGACCACGAGAGCCTGAACTTGCCCCCTTGCCTGCCCTGGTGCCATAAGAGCCTGCACCTGTCCTCCCGAGGTAGACCCTGCCCTCTGCCCTTTCCTTGGGCAGTCCTTAATCAGATGCCCTGCTTCGCCACAGTGGAAACATCCAGTCTTCTTTTTCTTCCTACAATCTTTGCTTAGATGGCCTGGTGTCCCACAGTTAAAGCATCTTTTCTTTCCCTTACCATTGTTGCCTTTACCACCTTTCTTGTTCTGTTGTTGCTGTTGCGGTTTCTTTTGATCCCCTTTCTTCTCGGGTGCCTTATTAGCATTGGCGCCCTTCTCCTCTTCATGCATAAGCGCTATGTCAACTAGTCTCTCAAAGGTAGCCCCCATGGGGATGTGGGTCATAGCTAACCCATGAAGCGGCTCGTTCAAACCCTTAACAAATCTCAGGGCATTCTTTTATTGTGTATCCACCAAGTCCAAGCCAAATCTCGCCAACTGATTGAACTTGTTGACGTATTCTTTCACTGATAGATTCCCTTGCTTCAACGCCAAAAACCTTTCCATGTATAAATTCTCTTCAGCCCGTGAGAGAAACTTTGCCTCAAACCTCCGCCTGAAATCTGGCCATGTATCAACTGGACGTTCCCCATTAGTGACCTCCCACCAAAACGAGGCCTCATCCTTCATTAGCCAGGCAGCTAACTGGACCTTTGTTCCATCTTCCACTTCAAAGATCCCAAATAATTCTCCCACCTCTTTTAGCCAATTTCGAGCTTTAACAAATGTCTCCGTCCCGTGAAAAGATTTTCCACCCATTGCTCGAAAGTCCTTACATGTCTTAGTAAAAGTATCGACACGAGGAGGAGGAGCATTTGCTGGACCTGCTGTGGTGGCCCTAGTCTCCAAATACCTCCTGAACCATCCTGGTATCGGTATCCCCTCGGGTATCTCGGGAATTCCAGACATGCTGAAACGAAAAAGGAAAGATTCAATATGAAAGAACCGAAGGAAAGATATATGGCTCTTGGGGTTATGCTTTCTAAAATAAGCTTTTCTCTTGAAAATACTTTCCTTAAAACATACTTTTGAAGGTACTTCTTTATAAAAGTATTTTTGAAAAACAGTTTTTCAAAATTCATATCTGTTCTGGTAACCTTCAGATCTGATACCACGTGTAACACCCCACGTCCATTAATGTCACTCACAAAGGGAATGCATTAACTTCTATGGAGCGTTTTAAGTGTGTATAGAACATAAACTTAACAGCAAGACATATATAAATAGTACTTAAAAATTTAAAACTTTATTCATTGCAGCGGTAAACACATCATCAAAAACCAGAGTCAAAGTACATAATATCCATCTTGACTAAATCAAAGTACATAAATTGAAAGACATAACCCCAACACAAAATAGCCATAAATAAGATGGGCTGAACTTTTACTTCAGCGATCCAAGCAACTTCTAAAAGCAAGAGATACAGCTGTCCAAAATCAAGCTCCACTGGTGCTAGTTCCACCCTGAGCACCTGGGGGGAAAAGGAAGAAAAGAGGTGGAATCAAAGGGGTAAGACATAAAGTCTGGCGAGTGCGATAACTTTAACAAAATAACTACCAAAATAACTAGGCTAAGGCAGAAGTTGGAAAATAAGGAAATGACTGTGAACAATTGGGTATGACAGAGTAAACAAGGAATTAAGATGAACAAAGATAACGTTAAAGGCGCACCTAAACCACTATAAGATAATTACTCTACTGCACCACCACTAGTCACCCTAAGGTTGATCCCGCCTACAGAACTTAATAATGATAATGGTAGTTTCGTGCACCCATAGTTGCCTTCATAGGTGCCGCCTGCCCTATCTCCACTAGGTGTACCCACTACCCCCATGCGATCGGCTCCCTAACTCGTAGATACCCATGCTGGCCCCACAGTGGGGTGTATCACTCCCCAAAGTGGCAACCCGATACCACCAACAATGCACGGCTTATACCTACATGATGCCACAACGTCTTACCTACCAGCCCAAGCCCTTACACGCACATGAATGGACTTACGTTGCCACCGCTAACTCGTTTTGGCCTCTTACAGTCAAGCCCAGTACGCGTGTCCCGTCCTCGACTTGGGTCGAGCCCATAAAGATACTTATGGGTTACTGGTTGAAACGGGCCCCCATTACTTGACATAAGCTATCCACCTAAGCTTGGTCCCCTCTAGTACATCCCACTTAACCCTCTTTTTATTCATGTTCACTTACATGTTTCAAATTTTGGTTAAGTGTATCTAATCGTATTTCAAATGCCACCCAAGGCACCCACTTAATTCCACATGCCACCCAAGGCACCCACTTAACCCCCCTCATGTCCCACTACATGTTTATCTGGTTAAGTGTTTCTTAATTCATTAACACCGTAACCTTGTAAAGACCTCCCACATTAGACTGGCATTTGTGGCAGCTGGATTTGCCGGGCGGGTCCGGGCAGTCTTACACCACAAACCAACCTAACCTCGTATCTTTACAATTGTTATGCATTTAATTTATGCCTAAGACCTCCCACATTAGACTGACATTTGTGGCAGCTGGATTTGTCGGGCGGGTCCGGGCAGTCTTGCACCACAAAAGAGCCTAACCTCGTGTCGTAGACGATTAATTACACAAAATTAATTATTCCCCAATTTGAATTAATTTCCCTATTCAAATTATCAATCAATTCCAAATTTAACTATGGCCATAGTTGACTCAATTATGTCCATCTATTTATGTTATGTAAAATCATACCAATTAACATCACAAATTTGTTTTATGCCATTTAAGGCATTTATGCCAATTCTCAATATTAAATCTTTTAATATTATCCCATGGCCCCACGTTGTACATTCGTTCGTTTAACATAAAATATACGTTAGACTCGAATAGTCTAACTTATGGAATAAAGAGAAAACATCACAACATACATAGAAATAAAACTAGATCTAAACATAAGGGGTGAACTTGCATGTGTGAATGGGGTCCTTCATCTAAAAACTTGCATAGGCCAAAGTCACAACTTGTTTAAAACTACATATGTCATAGATCTAAATCTAAAGGTGTAAACATGTTTAGGTAATAGTCACAACTTGCATAAACCATGTATGTCATAGATCTAATCATAAGGTGTAAACTTGCATAGGCAATAACCACAAACTTACATAACATGATTCATACTCCAAACATATATATACTTGCATATGTGATTTATGCAACATAACGATGGTGTAAACTTACATCTAAACATGTAAACTAGCATGTAGAATTTTGTATACTAGCATATAATTCACACATGTCATAGCCTAAGTTTAGATCCAATTTACATAAAATAGATGTCATGAAACATGTAAGGTTGTATATAATTTTCACTAACTTGCATATGATACATGCCTCAATTAGCATCCTAACTTGCATACATACATATGATTTATCATATGAATTAGTTCCAACAACATAACAAAACTAGCATATAAAACAACATCATGAATTGATTATACATAAGCCAGTCATAGAATTACAACATAGATGATAACATCACAACTTTACAACATAGATGATAACATCATAGAATTTACAACATAAATAATAACATGCGGTCAACAATTCACAACATAACCATATAATCCACATCATATCTCAATCCAATTAAATTGTTAATTATTTTATTAAAGAAATCGAACTCACAACTCAAAGAAGATCTTGAGTTCTGAAATCTGAGTTATAAAGTTGAATTAGCTTTCCTTTGTAGTAGATTCGTTGTTAGAGTTGAATATAATTGAATTTGATTAGCTTTTCTTCCTCTCTAATTGGTGGCGGCTATTCTAGGTTGCAAGGTGACGGCATGGAGGCCATGATTCTAATTTTTTATTTGATTTTAGGGATTGAGTCTACATGTGTTTTTATAGAGTTTAGGATTAATTTAGGCCGTCCGATCAACCCAGAATTAACCCCAGCCATTTATAGTAGATCAGAAACCCTAATGACTCAGCATACAGTCATAAACATGTCATCAAACAAATCTGCCAGGGGGGGGGGGCAGGTCGACCCCCTGGTCGACCTGGTGAGGGTAGGTCGACCCCCAGGTCGACCCTATGGTCGACCTGGCCCTGGCGGGAAATTCCCGCCTAGCCCAATCTAACTCTGAAATTTGAATTTTTGAAATCTATTTTGAATTTTCTGAAACTTCCGATGGCCATAACTTCTTCATACGAAGTCCAATTCACGCAAACTCGGACTCTATCTCAACCAGAATTCCGAGACGAACACAATGGCTCAACCCGTTTCCCTTAATTCTCACATCTGAGATTAGTTATTCTTTAATTTGTGAACATTAATATTGAAAATAACGGGGTGTTATAGGTATGGTCTTGAAGGCTATATCAAGGGTACCATCAATGTCCTCAGAAATTGATTACTGATAAAGACAACAATATTGTTCCTAATGAAGAGTTCAATAAATACCACAGACAAGATAGACGTATCAGTGCTTGGCTGTTATCATTGATCAGTGAAAAGCTTCTGCCTCAGGTTATAGGGTGTAAAACAGCCAATGAAATTTGGAGCGCAGTTGAAAAATCTTTCAATAATCAGTCATATGCCAAGATAATGTTCTACAAAAGGCAACTTCATAAAATCAGTAAAGAGAACATCAGTATGCGAGAATATCTAGGAAAGATTAAATCAATCTGTGATATGCTAGAGGCAGCAGGGCAGAAATTGCCTGATTCTGAGCAAATTCTTATCATTTTAAATGGTTTGACTGAAGAATATGAAGCTGTTGAAGCAATGATTGCTTCATAGAAACAATTTTCATCAATTGATGATGTTCATGCAATATTGTATTCACATGAAGCAAGAATTGAAAGTAAAAGATCTCAAGATGGTGATATAAATGTCAATTATGCTGCCATTAACAATAAAAACAAGAATCAACATAACAATGGTGATCAAACCTTTCAAAGAGGAGGTCAATCATCCAGGGGCAGAGGTAAGTGGAACAGCAACAACAATCGACCAAAATGCCAGATTTGCGAGAAAGTTGGACACACAGCACCTAGATGCTTCTTCAGATTCAATGCAAACTATGCAGTAAATCTGAATACAAGCAACAAGAAAAACTCCAACCCAAGTGCCAACTTGGCTCAAGCAAAAGGGGATGCTGCTCCACCTGAATCATCAAGAAATCAAAGTGAAAGTGCAAGAATAGAACATATCGATGATGACAATAGGTATCCAGATTCTGGGTCAACAAACCATCTCACCAATAATCTTGAAAATCTCAATCTTGGCAACAAAGATTATAAAGGTAACAAGTCTGTTTGCATGGGAGATGGTAAGCTTATACGTATTTCTCATATAGGTAAAGGCAGCATTAATGGTAAACAACAATTATTTTTACATAATTTATTAAGGGTACCAGAAATCAAGAAGAATTTAATAAGTGTGTCTCAATTTGCTAGAGACACCAAAGTGATATTTGAGTTCTTTCCTAATCATTGTACTATTAGAGACATACTGACAAAAAACATTTTATTGCAGGGTGATGCAGTGAAAGGGCTATATAAGTTCAACTTGCAAACTTATAAAAATTCTGAAAACAATTCTTTTCATTGCAATATTTCTGAAACAAATAGTTCTAGCAATGTGAATGTATCTAATAATAATAGTACAAGTATTAGGAATTCTGTATTTGATTGTTGGCAATATAGACTAGGTCATCCTAGTGCTAAAGTAGTCAAGAAAATTCTTCTTGATAACAAGATACCCTTTGATAATGTGAATTTACCATATATTTGTGAATTTTGTCAAATGGGAAAAAGTCACAAACTGCCTTTTACTGATTCTCAGACAAATTATACAAAACCATTAGATCTCATTGTTACTGATTTATGTGGTTCTGCACCCACAAACTCAGATTTTGGTTTTAAGTACTATATATCCTTCATTGATGCATACTCTAGATATATTTGGTTGTATACACTTAAATCCAAATCTGAAACTGTCAATGTGACTTTAAATTTTATCAAAATGATTGAAAATCAATTTAACAACAGTGTTAAAAATTTTCAATCTGATGGAGGAACTGAGTACAAACCACTCAGTAAATTTTTTCAAAATAATGGAATTATTCATAGAATAACCTGTCCTTATACATCTGAGCAAAATGGTTTAATAGAAAGGAAACATAGACATGTTGTAGAGACAGGTTTAACTCTATTAGGTCAAGCTGCTCTACCATTAAAATTTTGGCCAAAAGCATTTAATTCTGCTGTCTTTCTAATAAATAGAATGCCATCCAAAATTTTGCATGGTATGAGCCCACTTGAAAAACTTTACAAAGTTAAACCTGATTACAATTTTCTAAAAGTCTATGGATGTTTGTGCAACCCACATTTGAGACCCTACAATTCTAATAAATTTGATTTCAGATCAAGGCCTTGCACTTTTATAGGCTACTGTTCTCATCAAAAAGGTTATAAATGTCTGGACTCAAAAGGAAAAAAATTCATAAGTAGACATGTTGTCTTTGATGAAAGCATATTTCCATTTAAACAATCAAGCATGAATAGAACCATGAAGGTATATAAGAAAAAAGTTACTATACCTGAGTTGCCCATAATCAATGATGCTTGGGAGAAGACAAGTTTCACTGAGGCTGCTGAACCTCATGATGATCACCAGAATCATGCTGATGGCCACCATGAGTCATTCAGTCCCGCCTATCAGCTACCTGAAGCAAGCAGTAGTAGCAAGAGTCAAGCTATTGACAGCAGTAATAATAATGAAAACAATGGAGAAAACATTGAAAACACAGAGATAAGTCATGAAAACTAACATGTCAACAACCAAGCCAATCAACCCAGGCATCATATGGTAACCAAAGCAAAGAGCTGTATATTCAAGCCAAAAGCCTATGCTGCAAATACCATGGGAGAGGAACCTGACAATTTTATTCAAGCCATCAAAGACAAGAATTGGAATGCTGCTATGAAAGAAGAATACAATGCCCTTGTAAAAAATAACACATGGGAACTTGTTTGATCCTCCATGAAACAAAAACATAATTGGGTGCAAGTGGACATTAAGACTTAAAAAGAATGCAGATGGCTCAATCAATAGATACAAAGCGAGGCTTTTTGCAAAGGGGTTCACTCAAGAATACGGTTTTGATTTCTGTGAAACATTTTCACCAGTGGTAAAACCACCCACTATTAGATTAATTCTCTCTATAGCTTTAAATAATCATTGGGTTATAAATCACTTGGATGTGAATAATGCATTTTTAAATGGTTATTTGCAGGAGGAAATCTATATGCAACAGCCCCCTGGATTCAAGCAAAATGAAAATCAAGTCTGCAAACTGAAAAGAGCTATCTATGGTCTCAAACAAGCACCTAGAGTAATGTGACAAAAAGGAATTTCGCTCGATCCGAATCAGTCGCTAAACCGACCAAGACCATTCGAAACCCCTGATGGCTTTGAGAACACGACAAATCAGAACGCAGACAGAAGAACATTTCATTGTATATTACAACAATTCCATCAGAATACAAGAATATACAGAGTATAAATCAATATTACACATTCGATAAATATCAGAGATTACAATACATTACATAGTAGCGGAAAATAATACAATACACAACTAGAAGTAATACGCGGATACAAAGCTTTCCGAGTATCGTTCCAGCTGTAAATCAGGATCCTGTGAATATGAATCTGCAAAACCAAAACTACTAGCTGCCCATGTCAAAATAAGGGAACCCAGAGTTTAGGTTAAAACAATAAACCCCAGGTCAGTCATGGGACTGGTGTGAGAACTAAAACAGTTATTAATCTTTATTTTAAAGTTCGGTAAATCAAGGGACCACGCCGTATAACACGGAACGGGTTTCCTCCCAAGAATACCAGTGCATAAAACAAAAAGCGCAATGCTAAATAAAGAAAAATGAAGCTATTATAAGACCCAGGTCCCATCACACAATGCAACGCAAGCCGGAGGATAGGGTTTTTACCTTATAATAGCCAAAGAATGCTTGATACGTTTAAAACAGATTATTTGATACTATAATGAGTGTATAGTGTCAAAACAATTTCAATCATAAATATCAATCATAGGCGGCATAGCATCCCATGCTACTATGTCGCCAATACTAGGCTCTACAAATAAAACGGAAATATCAGGTATTTGGAAATTGGATTTCCATCTGTGAACCGAGGCAAGGGATCGTCCTTACCGAATTCGAGACGCTCTAGCCCGCCCCTCAGGCAAGTACTCAGTCAAGCCTTTAGATAGTCAGGGATGGTCCACCGATGTGGATTAAAATTCCTGGACACTGCGTTTCCCCGCCCTTTGGGGCGTGAGTAAGCCAACGAATGATTACTCCATCGGTCCCGGATCGACCGATATATCCGAGGCGCCTCCAATTCCAACAACCACATGAGTCAAACTCGTCAGCCAGTTCAAGCACTGACGCCACTCCTAGCTAGAAGAAAACGCATGTCCTCCCTGAGGTCCATCTCCCGTTTTTGGTTCACACCGGGGTGTGAGGCTCGCGAATCTACGCTACACAAAGCTACGCCACAAAGGCCGTGCTTTGATCATCAACCACAAGACTTTGCTTTTCAACAGAAGCCTTGATCATTTGCATCTTAGCATGCCACACAGGCAATTCACGCTATGCAACCGATATCAATCACACAGAATGAAATCCGATGTCAGACACACATCCATTTATAAGTCCGTTCTAGGTCTGAACGAAACCGGAGGAACTTTATTCCTCGCATATCCATCGATCTCCAAGTACGTCTGGACGATCACCAACTGATTCCCTCCTCTTGGGTGTACGGCCCAATCAAGATCATCAGTAATCACCCAAACGACGTGAAGACCTCCGGTCTTCAACCACCGTCTTCATCTTCGACACCACGTCGAATCAGTTATTCAGAATGGGATAAACCCGGTCTTTCTGAACAACTCGCGTATATAATAAACACGTGTGACACAAACACAACATACGCCTCAATCCAATTCAGAATATTCTTTTATTCAAATATTCTCATACTTTGGGAAAGGTTCCCATAAATTTTATCAAAGATAAATTCTTTGAATTTATTCTTTAATCAATCCAAACTAGTCGGGATTAGTGAACCATACCGAAGTAATCATTTATTTTATTTCCCAATCACAACCTATTCATCCCATGAAGTAAAACTGGTAATACTTCATATCTAACACCACAGTGTTATCGGTAAATTCAATTACCATTTCACGTTCAAATCTAATTAAAGATTTAACTATCGCCTGGAGCAAAACTGGTGATACTCCATTCTCGACCATTTCAATCTAATTGAAGATTCATTAAAACCCCACTTAGTTTCAATCTTTACAGAAATCAATATCCTGTCTTTAACTGGGTTAAAGAACCAATGTCTTTTAAAACACGGTTCACGATAAACCCAAAATCACATTCCATTAATTATCGGGTTAAAGAACCAGTGTTATTTAAAACACCGTTCACGATAAACCCAAAAATAAATCCCAATTCAATTCCAATTAAATATTATTTAATTGGCACACTTCATTAAATCTAAATAAAAAGATTTAATCTTTTTCTCAACTGGGTTTAAGAACAGTGTTAATGAAGACACCATTCACTACAAACCCAAATCACATTTGATATTAAATACAAGGCTCCGAATAGAAAATATATCGGCTTATATTCAATATCAAATTCTACGACCAACAAATATCGTATTGGAAATAACGATATTTATATATCTTTCAAATTTCCATAACAATATCTGTATAATCACGAAATCCAACATCGAAATATTCCGAAGACAATTTCGATTCAAATCGATTCCAATGCAATTATTGGAAATTCTGGTTATTTTCAAAACCATTTCAAATCCAATTTATTTTTTTAAAAATAAATAAATTATTATTCTAGTTCATTTCGATAAAAATCTATTTTTATCTTTTCAAATATGGAGTTTTTCATCCTAATTCTTCACAAATCATTTCTTATGATTTTACACAAATTATCACTATTTTTAATAATTTTAACAAGGCCCGTACAGTCGATTTCCATCAACGGCCATCGAACTGCACTTACAGCGACCTTTTCCAAATTTGATTTGGACATAATTCCAAATCCAACCGTTAGATTTCAAATTTCTAATATTCGTTAGAAAGCTCTTTTCGATACGAACCTAACGGTTCTAGTTTTAGGAGAATCCGACGGTCGGATCTCCCGCAATATCCGTTCGAAGTCAATGGTCGAAATTCGCGAACTGCCGCGGCGCGGCGCGTTCTTTTCAGGCCATTATATATATATATATATATATATATATATATAATATACAATATATACTTCGTCGATTTCCTTTTTAAAATGTATTTTATAAATCGTTTTAAATTTTTTTTCAAAACGATTTCAACTCCCTTTTCAAATTCAAATCAAAATTGAATTTTCCCTTTCAAATTCGTTTTAAATTCATTTCAAATTGATTTCAATTCCAATTGATTTTTAATTCAATTTCAATTCGTTTTCAATTCAATTTCAATTCTATTTCAATTTAATTCGAATTTCAAATCTATTCGAATTTCAAATCAATTTAATTTAATTCGAATTTCAAATCAATTCAATTTAATTCGAATTTCAATTTACTTTAATATTCATTTCAATTTGAATAAAATCGATATAAATATCGTTCACGTCAAAATGGCGTCAATCTAATCAACACGGCTTCATATATTTCTATTTTCAAATATTCTATTTCAAATATTTCTTTTTCAAATATTTCTATTTCAAATATTTCTAATTCAAATATTTCTATTTCAAATATTCTATTTCAAAACTGGAATGAGGCCCAATCAATTACCATATAATGTTAATTATACGGATTTTCTACAACACATGTATAAAATAACAACAATAAATAATCAACCATCATCCAGAGTGCGTTCTACACTGTATAAACATCAAATATAAATATTTAACGCTCATAACAGTCTGTCAATCAATCGATCGACATACAACTAATTATTGGGATTAGTGTATGTCATATATCACCCCAATACCCGTGTGGGGTTTTCAAACAATCAAACACAGGTTTTATTTGTGCAGTTGGGCGATGTGTAAAATTTATCGTCCCAATCAATATCAGTCAAATCAGTGTATATAAACAAATCTCCGATTTGTTTATTACTATTTATTTCATTTCATATACACGTTAAAAATTCTATTTTTAACTATAAAATATTTTTAACTGTATAAATATTTTATTTCATTTCACATCACATCACATAATCAACTACACATCAAAATCAAACAAGCATACAAGCCGTCCATGGTCTGTGGACGACGGGTGTCGGGTGCTACTAAACACCGTCTGCATCCTAGTATATATATTTTAACTAGAAATGAAAATTTAAAGTAAGAAGTTCTCACA
The DNA here is from genome assembly GCA_030737875.1 of Allium sativum. NCBI lineage: Eukaryota > Viridiplantae > Streptophyta > Magnoliopsida > Asparagales > Amaryllidaceae > Allium > Allium sativum. The sequence goes on along the minus strand of CM060922.1, from coordinate 348,375,434 downwards.
GAGGGTTCCACTCCGTCGTGCTTTACTTTTGAATTGTTGAACCGTCTGGATCTGCTTGAAATTCCAATGCAGTTCTTTTCCACGCTGTTCATAATAAAAATTATATTTTTATTGCTTCATTTCGATAAATAAAAATCATATTTTTGTTTCTACTTCGTATATTTTTACAACGCTATTTTTATATAAAAATTATATTTTTATATTTCTACTTCCAATATAAAGATTGAATTTTTATATCTTCGCTATAAAAATCTCATCTTTAATGTTTCTACTATATAAAAATCTTATCTTTATTATTTCTACTATATAAAAATCTTATCTTTATTATTTCTACTATATAAAAATCTTATCTTTATTATTTCTACTATATAAAAATCTTATCTTTATTTCGCTAGCATATATATAAAAATCACCGCTTTATATATATAAAAATCCTAGCTTTATATTTTTAGAAATCAAATCTTTTCGTTAATAAAAATGTAATCTTTTCTTTTTCAAAAATCAAACCTTTTATTTATATTATATATAAAAACAGAAAAGAAAATTAAATAAACAAACAAAAATAAATAAGTAAAAACACTTACAGAGAAAAAAGAAGAAGAAGAGGGGGGGGGGGCTGTTTTCCTTGCTATGAATCGGTTTAGAGGAGGAGATGGATGCGGAGGCGTTGCTTGCAGCGGAGGGGGCGTCAGAGGCTTGGGCAGGCGGCGGGGTCCCACTGGTGGCCGACGGTCTCGGTTTCCGTTCGGATTTGGGGGGGGGGGGGGGGTTCTTGGGCTGAGGGTCTTCACGAGATCGAAGGGGGGGTCGTGGGTTGATCGGAGAAGGGAGGCGGAGTCCAGCGAGTTGTTGTGGCGGGGTCCGGTGGCTGGGGGAAGGGCGTGGTGGCGTCGGGTGTCAGATCGAGGGCGAGCGACTGTCGTTAGTTTTTTTTCTATTTTCAGATCTGAGGGGTATCGAGGAAGAGAAAGGGAAATAATGGGGTTATATAATAATTTAATTATATTATTTAATTTTCAAAGTTGACTTTTTATTCGAACTCGAAACGAGACCCACCGACTGTCGTCCCTAGCGTTTTACCCCCATTCCGAACACAATGGAATATGTATCGTAAGCTGATTCGATCGTTTCGATCAGTTTTCGTAAAAATCAAAATATAACTCTATATATTGAATTTTAAACGTACATTTCAAATTACCGGGGCCACATACTAACTAGAAAAATTCCCGAAAAATATTTTCTAGCTTCGTATTGACGATACGGTCCTAACAAAACCAATTTCGTCAAATTCTGAGATCGTTTGAAAAATGACCATTTTCCAGTTGATTAAAATCAACTAAAACTGGTCAAACGCGTTTTCCTTTGCCACACTCACATATTGATTCGAAAAATTACGAAATTTGAAATCTAGCAATAACTTGATATCGCGGATCCAACAAAAGTGGTTTCGTCGAAATCCGAGGTCGTTTGCAAAGTTTCCATTTTTAAGGGCCAGAATTCCATAGCGACTATTCTGAAAATTCATTTGGACATAACTTTTGATTCCCGCTATGAAATTTTTATTTTTCGGATTCGTTGGAAAGATATTATCAATTAGATTCTAATATTTTTGGTTTCGCTAAAATCCGGATTATTTTGAATTCTGTACATTCATTTGAAGTTTGAAATCGAATTATCGAACTACCACGCCATTTTCAATTCCTTTTATGATTATAAATAATTATTTATATTCTAATGACGATCTATATAAATATATTCGTTCGAATTCCATTCAAAATAAATTTCTCGTCGTTATTATTTAAAATAATTCATTTTAAATAATCAAAATTCATTAAAATTGCCAAAATAAAATTCTAAATTGGCTCGGATTTCCGGGTTATTATAGAGTGTGGTTTGACAAACTCAAAATCACACTCAACTCAATGGGCTACTACCCAACCAAATCTGATACCTCACTATTTATAAAAATCAACAATGAATCAACTATATATATAATGATATATGTTGACGACCTTATCATTACAGGTAATAACAGTGAGGAAATCAAGAAGCTAGCTGAACAACTGAATGATCAATTCTCTATAAAAAATCTAGGCAATGCTTCATATTTTCTAGGCATTGAAATTAAAAAGCTATCATCAACAGAAATGCATTTAAACCAGAGGAAATACATTGGAGAACAACTTACTAGAGCAAATATGCATGAAGCGAAGCCTCAGCCTACCCCTATGACATCAAATCAGAATTACAATAAAAACAGGGGAGAAGCCATAGATATATAAAACAATACAGGAGTGTGGTGGGAGCACTCAATATGCAACCATCACACGACCTAACATATCGTTTAGTGTTAACAAAGTTTCACAATTTTTGCAGAATCCTCTTGACGAGCATTGGAAAGCTGTCAAAAGAATACTAAGGTACTTGAAGTGGACAATCAGCTATGGTCTATCGCTTAAATCTAGCAACAACTATAACATAACTGCATATAGTGGTGCTGATTGGGCAACAGACAAAGATGACAGAAGATCAATAACAGGTTACTGCATATACATTGGTGATAGTTTGATTTCATGGTGTTCAAAAAAGCAAACTACCATCTCTAGATCCAGCACAGAGGCCGAGTACAGAAGTGTAGCAAGTGCTACTGCTGAAATACTGTGGTTACAATCCCTAATGAAAGAGCTAAATATTTCATCATGCAAAAAGCCGGTTTTATGGTGTGATAACCAGAGCACAATTTACATGACTGCTGATCCTATTCAACATGCTAGAACAAAACACATAGAAATTGACCTATACTTTGTGCGTGAGCAAGTGCAGAAGAACAATCTACAAGTAAACTATGTGCCTACTTATCATCAGAGAGCCGATATATTTACCAAAGCTCTATCATCTAAAAATTTCACAAGACTCAGAGGTGAACTAAACATAAAAGAGCAATCACTACAAAAGGAGGGCAGTTTTCCAACTTAGAATTCTTTACGCTATCCCTACGCGGCGTAGGGAAACCGTGAAAATATGTTAACGGCGTAGGGATTGTGTATAGAATTTTTTAAACAGGTCAGGCTTTATTTGGAACTCTCAAAATAACCGCACCCATTGCTTCCTATCACACAACCGCTCTTCGCTTTTTCATTCCAATGTTTCATCGTTTCAGATTAAAGAAAAAAAAACTAAATCTATTTCCACTGCCACTCTCTACCATTTTTCCCAATCTAATCCCCTTCTCTTTCGCTTCATTCTTCTCTCCCTCGAGATTTCTCCGCTACTGTTGTTTGTTTCATTTTCTCCCCTAGACTCCAATCCCCTTTTCTCTCTTGATTCACTATGCCACGTTTTCAGATCTCGCTTTTCATGAGAGGCATTCGCCTTACCAGATTTGCTTCTTCCTGATCTTTTGCCTTCCCGATCTTATCTTCGTTTAGCCGCGACTTCTCCTTATAGCGAGCCGGAAAGCAGAACCGTTTTAGGTTTTGGATCGTGAAGAAGACGTGTTTGGCGTTGTGAGTATTTATTGTCACTGTTATGAACTTGGCCTGGTCGTTCTAGGATCCGATTTAGAGTTTTAGGTTGGTTCTGTTTTTGCATGTTTTATTTTGTTACGTTCTCATCCTCTCTGACGTTAGCAATATGGAATCTTTTTTGGGCTATTTGTTTTTTAGGCTATCATTTCTGTGTTTTAGGGATTTCCAGTAGGGTGTGGATTTGTGCTTTCTCTCGCCTCTTATATACCCGCTGCAATAACATGTTATGGTTGCTCCATGATGGTTTCTGAGATTTGGCCCTTCTAGTGAGGTGCTGCAGTTTGCTTTGTTACTAAAAAAAAAGTCATATACTTTGTTTTCTTTTTATGATTGGCCTTGCTTTATTATCGAAATGAACATTTGTTTATTATTGCAGGTTGGTTATCTGTGTTACGAGTTCATCTACAAACTAGACAAAATTACATATAACAAAATTACAGGCTTTAGCATTCGGAGTAAAGGAGATATGCAAAAGATAAAGGCCCCACAAGGTATGTTATAGGACGTTGTAAAGGACGTTCTCCTGTTCATTAATTAGTTCCTTTACATTATTAGTATGTCCTCTATAAGACATTTTAGTGCTATTATCGCTATGATATGCTTTTTCATGTATAAGATTTGTTGATTATTTAGGAATTTACGATTTCTGAAAGCTGAATCAATGGGATATTTTCGCCATGAGATATCGGAATGCGCTAAAACTGAGCAAGAGTTTATAAAAGGGTTGCGGCGGGAGCAAGAATCACAAATATGACGTGCTTTATGAATTAATCTTATTTTGGTAGTGGTTTGATGTTCTGTTTGGGTAAGGTACATTACACGATGTTTGAATCAGATGAAACGATCATGTTTGAGTTATGTAGCAACTTTATTTTATTGTTTGTTGAACATGATTTGTTTTAAATACATTTGTAGTCATTTTATGATAATTCGACCATTATATTCGTTTTAGACTAATGTTTTTATTGATATATATTGCTACTATTTCGCATATGTTCGGTTTTATTATGATTTGTGGTAGACGAAGATAAATATAAAACAACCATATTGATTTTTGGTGTACGGATGCATTGGGATTGGGTAAGGATGCATATGAAACTTGGCGTAGGGAATGCGCAGGAACTTGGCGTAGGGATGACGTAGGGAACTTGGTGTAGGGATGACGTAAGAACTTGACGTAGGGACGGCGTAGGGAATTCGGCGTAAGGATGGCGTAGGGAACTTGGCGTAGGTATGGCGTAGGGATCCTGGCGTAGGTATGACGTAGGGAAATATTTGCGACGAGCTGTTTTCCGACTTCCATTTGGGCGTAGGGATAGCGTAGGGAAATCTGATTCCCTACGCCATCCCTACGCCAAATTGGCGTATGGAATTCAGAATTCATTTGTAGTGAATACAACCTGTCAGAGAAGTCGGAAACCAAAACAAGCTCCAAGAGAATCGATTTGAAGGATGAAAGAAACAGATATGATAACTTGAAGAATGAAAGGAACGAATCAGCTAATTTGAGCTCTCGAAGAACAGATCCGCTCATCTCCAGATCTCGAAGAACAGATTCGCTCGTCTCCGCTGCTGTTCCTCAGATTGATTGAAGATTCCTTTGCTTCATACTCAAAATCCGCTGAAGATGGAGGCCGTATTCCTCTAATCTCATATCAAATTAGGCTTCGGCTGATTATCAGAGAAGATTAATTGATGGAAGATCTAACCCTAATTTGAGCGAGGGTATTGAGAGAAATGAGTGAATACGTCTGATTTCTCAGAGTTACAATCTAAATACATTACGCGGTTTTCGGGCTTGTATATATTATTGGACCATATTTGTGTAGACTGTGTCTTTAGCCTAACCGTGTATTATAAATACACGTTGCCTGTGTACTAACAAGAACAAGTTTAATTCATATTACAATTCTTAGCTGTCAATCCAAAATCAATATTTTCTGCATTTCTTTCTACAGTGATACAAAATTTTTTGACTTAGGATTATTAGTCGTACCATCAATTGTTACTTTAAGCTCAAAAGGGATTTCTTACTACTATTTCTTTCTGCTTTGTCTTGATTTATAATTATAGTCGTTAAAGAACACTACGAAGGTCCCAAACTCTGAGCATTTTACTTGAATATCCATCATAGTGTAAACATTATATTGATCTAATTGAACTTTTGAAGTGTTGTTATTTTCATATGCATTGGAAGTCTACCACAAAATTAAACTAGGGTGCATGTCCGTATTAAAGTTGGGTCTAGCTCGGTCATAGTTGGTGTGATTATTTTCACTGCTTATACATTTCTGCATGTTTACAGAGAAGTTTAAAAATTGTTATGTTCAAATTCTTCCGTGCAAGTATATATATATATATATATATATATATATATATATATATATATATATATAGAAGGAAATAAAATAAATAACACCTCTGAAGAGGTACGTACGTAGTGTTTGACAAGCTATAGATCAATATTTAGATCCAAATTCACATGAGACCAGAAAAACAGTGTTTAAGATATGGAAACTATTCATAATAAGGTGGCTTTCCCAGTTTTTAATTACATTACACGTAGCCTTAATTGCAATTAAAGTAAATACGCAAGATAAAACTGAAGCAAATCCAAAGTGTGCATGCAAAAGGTAATGCAAAGATTCAATCAAATTCACAAATTTCAGTTCAGTACATGTAAACAAAACATGGAGCAAAGAATGGCATATTGATATTAGCAGTCCTTGGGAAACAAATATTGCCTTGATTCCAAGTTCAAGTCCGGTCTCCACCACTGATTAATACAATGCGATGCAAATGCTTCCGGATATTGATTCAGATTGACGATCAACGTGGCCGACGGCAAAAGGTGAAGTGGTTCGGTGTCCTTTCCAAAAGCATTCCAAACTAAAACTCTCAGTGAATTCTGGGTGGCCAGCCTTCCCACCTCCCCAATCCCTACACCCTCCATCACCTCACGGTGCCTAAAATACCCCTCGTACTCGGCGCATATTACGTCCCCTCTATTCACGAATATGTGAGGCACCCACAACGCCAGCATGTCAAAATAGTCATTGCACTTGTCCCGCTGCCCCTCCATGAAGACGGCCATCCCTGCTCTGACCAAACTACCCCCAATCCTTAGTGTCTCTTTCACCCTTTCGCTCTTTATCAACGACTCTACAGGAATATCATTGTAGGGCGGGTTGAACAGAAACGTTTCAATGTACACTCCATACGTCTTAACCATGTTTTTTCCCGCATGCATTGCTAAGCTGGAACCTAACGAATGCCCAGCCAACCATATTCTTTTATCCTTTCCGTAGGTGGATGCTACCTTTTGTACGACTTGTAAGGCAGTGCTAGCTCCGGTGGTCTTGTGCAGGCCATGACGTAGGACATTTCTGTCCAGTTTCAAGTCCTGTAGGAAAGTTTCTAGTTTGAGCAGGGTGCCCCGGAATGCAACAACGTAGTCAGGGGCATTACTGGAAGATTTGAAAGGTGAGGTGAACTGGTAGATGGTGCCAATGATGGATGAATCTGACTCATCGATGATTTCTTCAGTGACATTAAAATTCAACGATGTCCACCATGAAGAGATGGGAGAAAACAGTAAATCCATCTTTTTTTGACGTGCACATTCCAGAACGTACGCTCCCTTCACTAAGCAAGCGGCTACCGATCTGCGGTGATTTGGGCAGTTCCTGTAATTAAGGCAAATTGCATTCATTTTCTTGTTTTGGATATCATACTGTATATATATTCATGCTGCTAATTATAACAACTTACCAATCTATACATCTCAAGTGTGTTGGACCCAAATCTTGAAACATTTGAACCATTTTACTTACTGGTCAGTTTAATTTAGGGTTATTCCACCCTTGTCTTCCCTGATCAATACCTCAAATTACTTATCCAGAAGTTCCTTTTTGTTAGCTGGCTATGAATATGGCTTCTACCACACTGTAAGGTGATCTTAAATAGATAGATAACTGATTATGTATACAACAACTTGAGCACAGATGCTGTCTATTTTATTTTCAAGTGTATATATTTATTTATTATCTGACTGGACTCTGACTCCTTTGCTAATATATTCCAGCCTTAATTCGTTATATGCAGCTTCGCTGGCTTTTCCACACGATCTAAACCATTAACGGAAAAAAAATAACATAGCGACTTGCCCAAGTCAAGAAGAAGAAGATTTAAAACTAGAATCCATATATTTAGAGCCATATAGATATTCCTGTCCCAATTGATTATAGTCTGTCAGTCCTTGTTGTCTGTCCCAATTGATTAAAGCCTAATTAAAGTGATCTAATTTTAGATTAGAATTAATAGGCTTAAAGTTTAAGTTATCATGGGCCTAATGTGTAGATACCGGGGCATTTTATAATTTGTTGAAGGGCCGAATTACAAAATGCCAACTCTATAAATAAAGGGTTATGGTCCCCGAATTACACAAGCCTTAGCAACTCTCTAACCTCTTCTACGGAGAGCTGATTTCAGATCTAAGGTTTGTGTCAATTTGGAAGACCCAACCTAATTCATCTTCTCGTTTAACAACCGACTACGGATTCAGGTATTGTCATGATTAACTATGGATTCAGGTACGCTTCCGCTAATCTATTTCTGTTTTGTTCTCAATTAAATCAATATGGGTTGCATATTTGGATCTAAGGTTTCACAATTGGATATTGTTAAAGTATATTGAAATCCTAGCAATTGGTATCGGAGCCAACCATTATTGATTCTATTGGGAAAATTTTGTTTTTTTTGTTTGATACATGCTGTTTTGCCATTTCAGAACAAAGGTTGAATTGTGTTTTCAATTCATACGGCGTATATGTTATGTTTTCATTTTGAAACTGGTTGAGTTTATTAACTGCTGCAAAAAAAAGGATTTTTTTTTGTTTTTAAATTTGTGTTAAAGTTTCAGATCAATGTTTATAGATTACTTTCGTTGTTCCTTACGTTGGTTTTAGAGAAGCTATGGATGCAACATGTATTATACTAGTATAAAATAGTTTTCCATAATCACTTTTGTTGGATTCATGCATAGTAACAGTGGCGGAGCTAGCATTGGAATTCACCTAGGGCCAAAGTTTAGTCCCACATCACCTATGTTCCCACAACACCTACATATATATACTAGCATGTGTATTGCTACTACAAACTAGAGCTCACACTGCAGATATGGTTGTCTTTCTCCCTCAGGTAGGGCATTATCCTACTTCCCAGGTGTGGCAACTTCCTCCTACCAGCCTTTTTTTGCCTGTTTTTCGGTTTTCCAGGTAGGGCCTTCGCCGCATCTGGGCTAACCTTCGCTCCGCCCCTGCATAGTAACGTGTCGGATTCATGCAAAGTCACTAGTTTGTATCATTGTTTATGTTCCTCGGCTCCTTCGTGTTTACTACAGTTTTTTCAGAACTAGCTGAGTTTAACAATGGTCCAGCGTGTATTATCTATAATAATATCACTTACATGCAACCTAAGGACTTGCTTAGGTTCATACATAGCGTGTTGCAATTTTTTTTTTTTATTTTTTATTATTATGGATTTAGCTATGAATCCAGTATTCCACATTGTTTTCCTACTTTTATGGATCTGATTCAAACAGGTGCGTATATATTGACTTGTTCTAGTAAATTACACTTCAGACTTTTAGCTTTTGTATATGATTTAACACGTGATGGAATCCAAGTCAGTAGTTGTGTATTTATTTTTTATTTTATTTTTTGATAGCCACCGAACAAGTGATTTTAAGTGCAAATGTGGTCCATGTGTGTAGCCATGACATTTCCATGCAAATAGCTCAAGAAGTGTAAATTTAAAATAATAATAAAAAAATTTGTAGACACGTTCAGCGTTTGAGCTCTTATTCAGGTCAACCATTTTGACTTTAGAATTTGTTTTAAGATTTGGACTTGCTCAATGTTTGAAACATTCAATGGGATATTGTTATAGCATAAAAAGGATTCAGGTCACAACATTACTTGTGTCTGTATCAGTTTATCATTAGTAGTATTACTTGTCTTAGCACATTTCAGACCGTTTATTCGTGCATAGAGGTTGTTTTGTGCATGAATGTACAGTTGACGCATATGTTCATATGTTAAAGTAAGTGAGTTGGAACCCAGCTTTAGTATTTGCGTTTATAAAAATAAATGAGCTGAGGTTATTTATTGACAAATTAAAGATAAAGTGACATATTAGTATACTGTGCAGCTATATTATAGTTCACATGTTCGGTATAGCTACTTTGTTCATTCATGTTATTTTAGTGCCACATGTATTATGTCATACCTATATAAATTTATATGTCATTTAATTTTGGCATTCATTTTATGACATTTGTTAAGTGTTTTATTTATGATACATAGTATCATATTTATTTAGGAATGTCATGTCTCGGTTATAATTTCAAGATTTTCATCTGTTACATGGACCTAAATCATTTTTGAGTGTTTTATAGCACTTGAGGAACATTGTACAGACAGTAAGAAATAATTCAAATATAATTTTGGTGTCTCTTTATAATCGTAAATATCCTACATACATAGTGAATTAAGTGAAATAATATGTCACCAAAGTGACCTCTATATTTTGGTGGTTCATGAAAATGTTTGATATTTGTGTGTAGTTGTTCATGCGAGTATTAGCCGGCCCAAAGGAAGACTAATATTTGTCCGAATCGCTTACACATGTGTGATGATAAATACGTGACAATTATAAGGTTTTTCGAGTGAATAATTAACCGGCCCAAAGGAAGGTTGTTATTTGACTTGAATTTATTGTCAGTGTTTGATCATTACAACAAGAGTACCACTTACAGTTAATATTACTGTCCAAAGACTTGATATTAATGTGTACTAGGTATCTTGAGAAAAGACTTACCAATTATTTGAGTTTACTATGATTGATATTTGGTTATGAGCATATACGGTCAATCTTCATTTTATTTTTTGTTCATTTTCGGCTTATTTACTGAATTATCTGCCAATTTAAAGAATATTCTCATCTTGTTTTGGGATAAATATAAGGATTTGTAAGAGACCATATTGTTTGTTCTTGACTTTATAGATTTAGCTCTTGCAATTAGGAGAGTTACTACCAGTCCTACTACGGTTAGATATTTTTATAATGTTATGAAGAGCATTGAAAGATGGTATAATTTAAAAAGGCAAGAATTAAAGGAACATTAAGTAAATAATTCAGATGCTTTTCAAGGCTGGACTATATGTAATGATACCTATTTTTCGATAGGTTATCATCTGAGAATGGAAACGATTCTGTGGATACAGTAAAGGGAAACAAGCACTCTTTGTAGTACTTGATTCCATAATGTTAAAGTAAAAGAAATATAAATGAGTACTATACGGAAAAAGATATTGCTTCAAAAGCTAAAGATGCTCAAGTTATCGTTATTTTTGGTGCTATCTTCAGTATATTCATTTAAAGATTAAAATTATTTTAAGCATAATATGTTATTTTATTGGACTAATTTAGCGCTTTGGTAATTAAAATAGAGATTGAAGTTTCTATGATTGAAAAGTACTCATTTGATATACATTGTAAATAAATGTATGAATAAAGATTAAGAAGTCGCTAAGGATCTCAAAGAAAAGAAATAACATAAGGATATATTTATAGTTATTTCTTTATTGGGATATACAGACATATAAAGTTATTATTGAGATTTAAGTCAAACTGCTTGAATTTATTCGATACTTTTTATGCTGTCATTTAGACAGATTTCGGTTTTATATTTCTAATATGAACATATTCATCACGTAATAATAGTGTTGATTTATGAATAAATTCAAATTTTTATGTAATTGAAGCTCTTAATGTCTGATATATAAGTTATGGCTACTTATGCTAAATAGCTTGTAATGATATCTCAAATCTTGTTTTGGTGATTAATATAATTATTTGTTCCAGTTTACTAAGGAGTTATAGATTGAGATATCATAAAGATAGAAAATACTTTATTGATATTCTAAGCGATTTAAAGTTTATAATTTTTTATGAACTCACACTAAGGAAAAGTTTTAAAGCAGGAAATGCAATAGTTTTTTGAGGATGTTGAGTTTGGGGTGAGAAATAAACTAATACCATTGTCTTTAAAGAGAATCATTATCTTTGATTCAACTGTGGTTGCTTCTTCGCTTAAAGTTTAAGATTTGTTTTCTTTTATTAAGAAGAAGTAAATTAAGAACCATAATAAGACGATGTTGAAGATAATTTTTCTTTAAGCTAAGGACACTGCTTCGAGAAAACAAACTCAACAACCTCAAAGATGCAAGATCACTAAGGAAATCCACCTAATGGGAAGAAATGCTATTTCAGATTATTATGTAGTATTTCTTCATAAAGATAAATAATGGATTGATAAAGATGATGCTACGGACTTACATCAATCCATGTAAGGTACTAATTTAAAATGTGGATTTAAGAAATGAACATATAGTATAAATCTATATGGATAATAAAGTTTGAAATTTCCCTCCAACTTAAGTAATAAGATCATTGGTTATGAATAATTATTCAAAGCCAAAAGGGATCAAGTGGGTAATATTGAATTTTATAAGGCACTTGTATTGAAATCGCTATTATTAAAAGGAAATTTTATTTTCTTTAAAGAATGTTTCATTTTGGACTTAGTAAACGATTCTTTAGAATCGATCGCTTTGGAGCTTACTACGTTTTGTACTTTTGAGCATTATCTGATGGAATAAAGTTGTGTTTCTCAATGGAGACATTGGTGAAACTATTTAAGAAACTCATTTATGGATTAGTCTTTTGTATTTGGGATTCAAATACACCATTATTGTTCATGGGGTGATATTTGGATTATTACAAAAGAATTAGCAAGATAAATGCTTAAAAGATTTGGTATGTAAACTGCGATTCAGTTGTTTTTCTTTTAACAAATAGATAAATGCTACCATCCTTGAAATTAAAGAAATCCAAAAGATTTCTCATGCATTTGCAGTGTGAATTCTAATGCATACTAATGTACATACACATATGGATATGCGTGTATTATTTGGCAGATACTTTACTGATTTTAAGAGTGGATCAATATTGATTTAGTAGCCAAAATGGTTATGATATATATGATATATCTTTAAAAGACAAAATAAAAGATTATATGCTCATAGATAAAAGATCGGATCGGGTGGAGATCATAAAGAATTACGATCCGGATATTTTGGATGTCATTATTGTAAAAGATCCACTTCTAGCAATGATAATATATTTAATGGGTGAAACTATATAAGGGAAAAGTGTCATTTAGGCACTTATAGTTTTCTCCATTTTGAAAATATCGTCTTTGGTTAATTATAAGACATCCAAATATGGAAAATAATAATGAAATTTTGTCACAAGACTCCAGTTATAGAAAAAGAATTGAAAGACCAAGTAATATTGTGACAGTAAAGAATATATTATTTTCCAATAAGGGAAGAGTGCAAAATGTATTGTAATTCATAGAGCACATTTTGACAAACTCCATTATGGCGGATCCGCTTACCAAAAGGTTATCACCTAAGGTCTTTCATGAGCATGTAGCTCAATTGGTGTAACTTTCATTTAAGGATATTTTGGTTCAGGGGGAGTTTGTATTTGGTATTGTCATATGACTCATTGCTCTATGCTTCAGTTACAGATATATGCATATCAAGTTCTTTTTTCTGATCAGAAATAACGTAATGAATTATTCTTTGCACTCAGGTTGTTTAAATATTAAACATTTGATCTCACTAAAGAAGGACCAGTTGGAAATAGACATGTATAGATCACATTTCATGTAATTTCCATGCTACGCATCCATGATTGATCAATGTCGTTTGGTTGTATTGATATAAGTGACCATTGATGGGTTTAGTTACGATAAATGTAACGAATGCCGCTTTGATCCTTTGTCAATCCAATTAATGGACGAGATTGTTTCAGATACACCATATGTTATAAATAACAAATTTTGGAGCTCATAATGTTAAACACATTTTAAGGTTATTTCATATGTAACCCGGGGGAGATTGTTGGAATATTTCGACAATTGGGTCACATATGTAAAATAAAATGTGTTGTGCTATTTTGGTGTAAAGCCTAATTAAAGTGATCTAATTTTAGATTAGAATTAATAGGCTTAAAGTTTAAGTTATCATGGGCCTAATGTGTAGATACCGGGGCATTTTATAATTTGTTGAAGGGCCGAATTACAAAATACCAACTCTATAAATAAAGGGTTATGGTCCCCGAATTACACAAGCCTTAGCAACTCTCTAACCTCTTCTACGGAGAGCTGATTTCAGATCTAAGGTTTGTGTCAATTCGGAAGACCAAACCTAATTCATCTTCTCGTTTAACAACCGACTACGGATTTAGGTATTGTCATGATTAACTATGGATTCAGGTACGCTTCCGTTAATCTATTTCTGTTTTGTTCTCAATTAAATCAAATGGGTTGCATATTTGGATCTAAGGTTTCACAATTGGATATTGTTAAAGTATACTGAAATCCTAACACCATATGATTGTGCATTTTTATTGAAAATCGCCGAGAAATACAAAATTATAAAACTAAATGGCTTTTATGGCTAATACTCTTATTAATTTTTCTTTTGTTTAAAAATAGACACTTATATATACAAGTGTGTTGTATATATCATATCATACTACATGATAAATTGTTGAACTGTGTAAGGCAGAGATTGAACCAATGACACTCGCACCATATCCGAGTGTCTTAACCAATTTGAACAAAGTACTTATAAGCTCTTAGTAATTTAGTCCATGGCTAATGTTTTCTTCATATTTTCCACAGTCTCAAAACAATTAAATTTGACAAGTTGAATTCCAAAATAACGAAGAAAAAAGATAAGTAGCCCGGATTATGTCAAAATTGAATAAATCAATGATTTAATCAAACGGTTCAAATACAAAAAGGTTGTTATCAACAAGAGAAGGTTGCACTATCAATGTAGTTTGTATCGACGTGGTCAGCACCAACACGATTGGATGTCTCACAAAACGTGCATGATGAAACGTTTTCATGTTAGAAATTGGAATTTGAAGAAATTAACTCGTTTAAAGCTAAAATCGCAAAATTTGGATTGCATCTAATATATAAACAGCAACATGCCTTCAGCTAGAAAGGTTATGGACTATTTTCTTCTTCTGTCTCATAAGACATTGAGTGAAACCCAGATTAATCGGTTTGTATCTAAAAAGTCGATTATAATTTGTAAATTATAAGCATAAACATAAACTACCATAAATGCCTTCAGCCTTAGTGTAAACATAAACTACTCAAAATGCCCTTATATATACATTATAAGCTTATTATTACTAAAATGTATGATCGTAGAAATAAATTTCACTTACTGATTCAACATGTCAATTTACAAATATTATTAGGCCATAATATCGTTTGAAAATAGGATTTTAAACATGAAAATTATTTACAAATTCAAAACATCTATTTATAAATATTAAAAAGTTTTAATATCGCTTAGAAATAGGGTATAACAAATAATCTTTATATACCAATACAACTACATAACGGTGGGAACCGACCGTTAGATTGCACAGTTTAAAAAAACTTGTTTTTTTATTAATCTTAGTTGAGCATCAAAACATAATGCGATAAAGAATATTTAAAATTAGAGAAATATAAGGAGACAAAAGCGGAGAAGATTAGTTGAATTAGATTGAAGATATTTTAAGGAAACATGTTATAGACATGTTCCATGTTTTTTAGGCTTCGGAAAAAATAGATTTTGGCCAAGTGACAGTAAGCAAACCTCTCTAACGGTCGGTTTAATAAATTCATTTTTCATTAATGAATAATAGAATTGAAATTCACACTTGAAAATCATAAAATACTACAACATAAAAAAACACACATATGATTTTAATACAAAGATACGCATATAAATAATTTTATTTTGAATGGGTAAAACATTTAAAATTTGAAAAAAAAAGAAGACTCACATGCGAAGCGCGTGCCGTAACGCTCATTTAAGATAGAATTAATCCACTGAGCCATATAAGTATGAATCAAAATAGCAGATCATTTCCATCTCCACTTGTTTGATGAGAAATAGCATCGATTTCATCCCCATATTACAAGCTGTAAAAATCCGAAAACAAAAAATTAATGACCTTGTAAGGTATATGAAGCTAAACATGTAAACTACTACATGGAGATAATGTTGTGCAAAAATTGCACAAATGCGGAAGCAATACAAAAAGAAGGATCTAGCTTATCGATTAATTATCAACCGCCAACTCAATGAAAAATAACCACCAAATAAAACAAAATAGAAGAAGAATAGAAGACACAAAGATTTCACGTAGTTCGGTTATGCCTACTTCCACGGACCCAACAACTATTCTTTATTTCATTAAAGAGAGCACAAAAAAGAGAGAGAGAGAGAAATTACAAAATTATAGGTTGTAAATGGAGAGACTAGCCTATAATTACAAATTGAATAATCAATTTCAACACAAATTTGTATGCACTCAAAACCCATAATTGATTGACTGCAGAAATTAGGGTATACTGAAGAAGAGGATAATGGTGGATGCTCTCACACATTCTAAATAGGCTTCAAGATGAAAGGTTTCTTACAGATGAAGAAAAACAATTTCCTCATTGGCCTTGGCACTACAAGAAGGGCTTAAATTTGCGACACTTATAAGCGACGGCTTCCGACGACTTGCGAGGGCCGTCAGCGGCCGTCGCATATAAACTGCACCATATCTTGTGTATTGCTTTCTCGTTGTCAAGGCAGCTGACACATTTTTTTTTTTTTTTGCAAATATGTGTAATTTGAATTTTGTTGTTGAGGCTTGTGTCTTCTTGATCTTGTGACATTTAAATATTCTAGGCAATTCGTATATGTTTGAATTTGATTTTGTGGCATAAACCCTCGGCCTTGCATTTCATTTCGAATTCAAACTTGCTTGAATTTGACTATACATACATACATACGTACATACATACATATATATATATATATACATACATACATATATATATACATACATACATACATATATATATATATATATATATGCATCTGAGTTGAATTCATCTTGGCTTGAATTTGATTTTTTGCTCACTTGTATTGAGTTAGTTACTTGGCTTGACCTTCACAGTTGTCCATGAGGGTAATATCGTGCTTGGCCTTCCAGTATTTACAGTGTATCATAATAAATATTATAAGTTGTTCGATAACATATATATTTACTTACATATCCATCCTTATCTAGAAATATGAAGAGAAACTCACCTAAAAACCGAGGCAAATAAAATTTTAAATTTGTTTCTTTTCCAGTTTATTACGTTATTTTTGACGAGTATGACAAACGATTGGATAAATTCTATGAAAATTCAACTGAGTGTGATTGAGAGTGTCTTGTTGTACACACCAGTGTATGGATGTGTAATGGGGGATATGTATATACAAACATGAGTGTTTATATAATGATTGTAAAAAAGTGAGAATAAAAATGTGTACTGTTCAAAATTGTAATAAAATATATGTCTGAATAAAATTTCTATTCAAAATTAAAAATAATATTTTTGCAGCTATTTATTTATTGTTCGTGGAAAAATAGAATAATATATTTACAAACATATTTATTGAAAATATATACATAGCAGTATTATATAGCACTCCAAACAGTGCAACACCCCAATTTCTCCCTGATTTCCACCATTCATTCCCCCTCTCTCCCTCGACTTACTCTCTCTCCTCCCACTAACTTATTCTAATATAAATGGATGGTGGAAATTATAGAGTATTGGAGTGCTGCGCTATTTGGGTGTTGTTGAAATATCCTCATATATATATATATATATTTGTGTGTGTGTGTGTGTGTGTTTATTTATGTATGTATGTATATGTGTGTGTATGTGTGTGCGCGTGTGTGTATTTATTATCATCTATGGGCGTTACGGTTATGGTAGCTGTCGTTATTACCACTAACTATAACCTTAATCGTTGTTGATAGTTGTAAATTCTAATAACCATCACCACAACCATCTATGATGGTTAATCGTCGTTTTTCAAATTTTTAAGTATTTTGTACACATATTTCTATTTATATGTATTATATATGATAAATTCATATAGTTGTAACTGGTTTTTTTTTTTTTTTTTGCAAATGTATTTATTTGTATATATAATGACCATGCATGCATATATTATTAGTTCGTTAAGGCACATATTATTAATATAAAAGCTATTCCTTTAACTTAAATTACCCATTTTTATATTTGAATATTAAATATTGTATGAAACAATCATCTATGGTTGGTATGGTTAACCGTGGTAATCTAATTTTCCAACCGCTAGCATAACCGTTACCATTATAGATGGTAACCACGTAGATGGTTGGTACAGTTGCCGTAATGGGTCGGGTCAGGTCGTAATGGGTCAGATCAAAATTGACCCGACCCATTTTTTGACCCGACCCATTTAATATATTTATTAAGATGGTCAATTGACCCGACCCTCTTCATGTACGGGTCAACCCATTTAACCATTCTAAAACACAAAAATTTGAAAAACGAAAAAAAAAACATCTACAAAAACATGGCTGATAATATACTTTCAGAACTAATCTGAAAAAAGAATAATGGTTGAAAAAATTATCAAATATTGCTATAATGATGTAAGAAGAAAGCAAGGTAAACCAAATAAAATGAGCATGGGCTGTTGCATTCTCCAAGCGTGCATCAAATTACATGTTCTCAAATATAAATCCATCCATCATTTTCATTTCTCAAACATAAAAATAAGTTTTAAAACTAACAAATGATACTAACAATGCATCAAATTACATGTTCTCAAATATATATCCATCCCTCTTTTTCTAACACCTGCAAAAACAGAAGCAAATTGTTGTTATCAATGCATTGTAATATTCTTTTCATGATGCTGATAAAACAAACTAACATACAGCAAAATAACATACAGCAAAAGAGTGAAAGCAACCAGCAAAATATACATGCATATAATCCTGAGAATGGACAGGTTTGTACAATGAAAATGCAAGTTGCAAAATAAAAAAGAAACCGGTTCTGGTTCAATTAATTCAAGGAAACACACATTATTTCCCTATTGCTACAGATCTTATATGCCAAATAGGTGACATTAGTGAACTAGCCTCAAATTTAATATACCCATTCTAAAGTCGAAAGTTAATAGTACTAAAATTATACGCAGAGAGAAAATGAACGAACTATATCACATGCAAAAAAGTAGAAGTGTCTGGCTAGAAAATGCATTTTGCATTTTCAATATGCATGTTAAATGACATGGTAAAGGAAGAGCAATTAAAAAATTCTAGTCATTTCAACGAACAGGGAAATGGTACTAAAATTATTGTAGCAGTTGATGGTTTCAAATTACAAAGCTGGTTTCTAACTCGGATCCTGGCAGCTATCTACCATGTTCAAATGCAAGTCCTAGGTTTTTATAATTTGTAGCATTCAAGTTTTGTAGCACTCTAACTGGTCAGATATCCTCGTGAGGTTTCCATTTAAATAATGGTGAATGTAAGGAGAAAAGTATTATGTAAATTGTAACCTAGCATGAATATCAAGGGGCTATAGTTTGTGCCACCTTGTTCGAGGTGCACTTGGATAATTGTATATGTATACATACATACTTATATAAACTTAGCATAGAAAGCTTCATAGCAGTTATTTTTTTAAGAGCCTATGAATCAAAGCCAGTTATTTCTTTTCTTATCTTTTCTATTTTTCTGGACAGAAAACGCATTTGTACTTGACAATTAATCAGTAAAATAACCATGAAGGCTTACAAAGTAAACTCACGGCAGCATCGTCGATAGTGAATTATAATTTATAAGCAAGTGGAACATTGTGTTCTCATGCCTCATAAAAGCATACAGATAAATGCAATAAAGTCCGTTGTATAAAAACTAATTGGAATACCGGTAAAAACTAATTGGAAACCTGGGATACATGATTCACCATTTCATTTCTCTTTTCCTCTTGGCTCTTCTATGACTACTTGCTTACCTGAAAATGCAGAAGAAAGTGAAACCAACCTCATAGGCGGCTATAACGTCATAACAATAGATGAAAGATAACATAATAACCCAGGCATATATGAAAGCACAATTCTTCGACTGGAACAGTCAGGTTTGCAGACTTTTCTATAACCCGAGCATCAAATGCATAGAAACCCGGAATTAAATTACCAAACTGATCATTCTGGTATATGAATATTTCAATCTTTGAGCATATATGCAGAGTGTTTGACTTGTATTTCCACTTGGCAAACCTGTTTCTTATATTTATAAACGCTGTAACAAAATTCAATAAATCATACTACACATCAATAGAATGTTTCCATATATATGGCCTCAACTTAA
Organism: Allium sativum; assembly: GCA_030737875.1. Lineage (NCBI taxonomy): Eukaryota > Viridiplantae > Streptophyta > Magnoliopsida > Asparagales > Amaryllidaceae > Allium > Allium sativum. The sequence continues at coordinate 348,355,497 of CM060922.1, read as the reverse complement.
TTACTGAAGAGGAAACTAATAACCAAATCAGAATTTTTGAATGCAATGTAGCATACTTGACTTAACCACAAATGGCAAAGGAAACCCACTTAAATTTTTACCACCACCGTAAACATGTAGAAGAAGCCTTCCAGAATGAATAGGTGTGAACTCGAGACATATAAATCCTAATTCAGACAAACCATTATACTTGAAGTCCAGCAAGTTAGCAGCAGATCCATTTTCATATGATCCGAACATAGTAAAACAATCTTAATCCAATAACTATTGTAACTACACCGATGAAGCCAATATTAGGAAAAAAAATATACTAATACTTTAAACATTTGTCATGTTGTTTTGAAGCAAAAATATATTTTACTAGGGCAAAAACAGTAATTGGACCAAATTTACAAAGTGAGCATTGCAAAGTCTCAAATACTGAGTAATTGGTAACCTATTTCGAAAATGACATCTGTTTCATTTCATCGGATGTTGTATTACGGGTAACTAACATTTACAAAGTGCAAAACGTTAACACTTCCTATTTAATATGAATGGATATTTAAAATAGAAAATGAAAAACTAGTTCAAACAGTAGTAAGGCTCTTGATAACTTTGGAACGTAAGTCCACCAATGAACCAACTAATATATAATAACAAGAAAATGATTAATAAGAAGCTATTTCCAATTAAAGATTACGCACTGAATCTGATTTGGCTTCACACAAAGAATTAGTTTCTATGCATTTGATGAAAGATAACATTATAATTTATAACCTGATTTTTCCTGCATACAAGTACTAGAACTAGCTGAAAAGCCTGAATGAATATGAAAGCGCCAGAAAAGATGAAACATAAAATTACCGTGAAATACTGAAAAACCTGTAATTAAGAAATACTGACTGTCCTTGTCCAATAGCTGAAAAGCCTGAACTAGCTGAAAAACCTGTAATTAAATAAAAATGATAAAAACAATAAAAATGATAAACATAAATAGCTGAAAAGCGTGAACTAGCTGAAAAACCTGTAATTAAGAAGATAAAATTACCGTGAAAAGATGAAATATGAAAGCACCAGAACTAGCTGCAAACAAGCATAACATAATACGTAAGATGACAAGTGAATAGCATGGATACTCTACATAATGCTAAATTTTATAAACTGATAACATAATATGAAAGCAAGTAGTTTTTCCTACACACAGGGTATTAAATACCTAACACTGTGAATTGATGTCTCTTCTTCTTGAGAATTGAACTTCGTAATATCTTCTGTAAGATCCTCGATTGTTTGCACGATTGTACCACCATACAACCAATCTCTTGTGCATAACAATGCTTCGACAACATCTTCTTTTAATGAACTACGGTACTCGTCAAGTACTTTACCACTAATGCTAAAAGCGCTTTCTGAAGCCACAGTAGTTACCGGTACAGCCAAGATATCTTTTGCCATAAGGGATAAAATAGGATATCGATATTGCTGTGATTTCCAAAATGAAAGTACATCAAACTCTATTTTTCGATCAACCAACCCATCATTTAAATATGAATAAAGTTCCGATCTAGGAAAATTGCCAGCAAATTGTGAATCTTGGTAAGAATCTAATTGCTCCAACATATCTTCACGTCCTTGTGAATAAGGTCATGTAAATGAACTTGGAGATGCCGTGCCTAATCTAACATTTGCTTCAATAGGCGACTCTTCTTGCACTTTCTTTGAATATTCAAAAAACAACTCCTCCAATTTTCTTTTTACTTTTTCGAATTCAATGCAATTCCATATAGTCTTTCATATGAATATCGAAAAAAATTTATTTTGTAACGCGGATCGAAAATACAAGCAATAGAAAGAAACACATTAAAATCTTTCCAGTATTTATCAAACTTTTTAAGCATATCGAATGCCATAGAAGACATAAAATCATCACTATCTAAAGTCTTCTTTAAAGCTAAATGAACCAAGAAAATTTCTAGAAAAAACAAGTTAGCGGTCGGATAATTTGTTCCTTAAAACAAGCAAGTGGCATTATAGAAAACTTCCAAAAAATGTGTGATTTTCTTCGCTTTCTCCCATTCTTCAAATGATGGACAATAAGTATAACTAGAATCCACATGTTTCAGCCGATAAAGAGCCTGTTCATAATATATTGCGCTTTTAAGCATGATAAAAGTGGAGTTCCATCTCGTGGGAACATCTTGACACAATCCCATCTTGGTCTTATCGAAAGAAAGACCAGATATACATTCAACAAATTTTTTTCCTAGATTGAGAACCCCTAACGTATTTTATACTTTCCCTTATGTTGCTCAAACAATTAGTAATAGATTTCAGATCATCTTGCACAATCAAATTCAATATATGTGCGGCACACCTAACGTGTAAATATTGGCCATTCACAACCAATGATCTTCTGTAGTTGAGATGTGATCTCAATAGTTCAATGAACTTATCATTGGAAGATGCGTTATCCAATGTACATGAAAATATTTTATCTACTATTACCCAACTAAGCAACAAACTTGATACCTTTCTAAATATGGATGATCCAGAATGAGGAGGTGGCAACAAACAAAAACTAAGCAATCTTTTTTGTAACCTCCATTCATTGTCAATAAAATGTGCAGTCAAAGTCATGTATCCATCCGTATTAATTGAAGTCCACAAATCAGACGTTATACTCACTCTCCCGCTACATGATTCTAATACATCTTTAAGTTTTACTTTCTCATTCTCATAAAGTTTCATAACATCTAAACGCGAAGTGTTTCTAGATAAATGTACCACATCATCATTTAAATAAGAAATCAATTCACGAATACTTTCATATTGCACAAAATTAAACGGTAAGTTATGCCGAATAATCGCTTTAGTCATTAAATCTCTATACTTTGTTTGACTAAAGTTTCCTTTATTGATGTCTTCCACATTTATACCATGGCATTTCTTAACATGTCTTCTCAAATTATTGGTCCCGTAGTTATCACCATATATATATGGCCTTTTACATTTTTTGCAAAAACATGAGCGCTTTTCACCACTAACAACTTCCTTCTTTTCGAAATATTTCCAAACATCAGAATAAGTAGTTCTTTTTGTTTACTTCCTACAGAACTACCCACTGAAACACAATCTACTTCCAATTCTACAATGCTTCTTGTTTGACTATCATGTTCACCGATATTCATATTCTACAAAAAATATGTAAAAGCAGGAAAATGGAATGTACAAGTCAAAATTAGGTTAATAGTATTAATAAAGCATAACTTTTCTAGCATGCACAAGTGATTCATTTGAATTATCAATCCTAAAAGAAAAAATCCATCTGAAATGGTTGTTCACAAACGCAACACATAGCCAAATAACCAGTTTACTCAAATTTATGTTATATTTAAGCCCTTATATCTCCAATATCAGCAGTAGTTGTATGCAAAACAAAAGATTTTGGTAATGGATAAGAAAATTACCCTCGGATAAAGAAAAAAGGCTAAAGGGTGATTAACAGATTTGCATAGTTGTATCCAATAACAGGTTTACAAAAGATTCTGCCATTAACTGATTGCTAAAACACTAACTAATATATGAAATGGAAAAGATTGCTACCATTTTTTTTACTGCACAGCTTTTATCTACTATATAAAAAATATATTTGTATACAGTACTGCCTAAACTAGCATGTACTAATTTAAACTGGTAACTATCGAAATCATCATATACTAGGTAATTTTATTATATCATTTTATAATACTAGGTAATTTTATTGAAATGGCTTCCACCTAACCATCATATTTTAAACAATGGACATCATCTGATGATGGTTTTGTGTTTGCCATTTCAATCAAATTTGTCCATTTCAATAATACTAGGTTATTAGGTAATTACCTAGTTATAAAATTATATCTTAGCCTGCTATTCAAAACAAATTAGGTCCAAAAACGCTATCCATTCTTTAATACTCCATTGCTTACTTAGCAACATGGTCTTGGCTTTGTAAACAACTTTTTTACCAGTTGATGTGCATTTAGTAAGAACATATATTGCAGTTTTCTGCAGTTAAAATATCTCATTTGGTGTAAAATTTCAACACATCCTGTTTTTAGACAAAGATATAAATGTTTCTACAGATAATTAAATTCTTAGTAGTTGAGAAATAGGATGATGAAGATAGATAAAAGTGCAACATCTTGCATATTAAATACTTAAATGTACTCTTTTATTCTATAATTCTCATGCATAATATTGGATTAGTTATTCATATCTGAAACTTAATCCAAACTTATAATAAAATGGTATTAGCTAATATAGACATCATTGCAGGACATTCAACAATGCATAGTTTGTTACTAACCACACCTTGCAGGACATCATCATATATTCACTAAACAACATATATAGCCATTTCAATAAAATTACCTATTAAAGACCAAGCAAATATGATGGTTAAATTGATTAGCGCCTTGAAACAACAGTGTTATTCTAAAACATTTACCTAGTCCCAATTCCACTGGAAGAGCATCAATTTGCTGAATTTAGATTTTGTTTCCTGAATAACTACATTTAGAGTGAATTAGTTTTCATCTATGCAATATGCAGAACACTCAACAGTGTTTCAGGGAATATAACATATACAAAAAAATATCTAGGAAATCATGTAAAAAATGCTTATGATATCGCTGAGTTGTTAACTATTACCTGAAGTTTACAGTTCTGTTCAGGATTTGTTAGAAGATCCAAGGCCAATTGGGTGTCATTCTCGTTTACCCTGAGAGCTTCTGCAGCCGTTATGTTCCAGAAATTGCAGAAATCGATCCAGAAATTGCAGCAAGAGACAGGGTTCACTGCAAATGCAATTCTGGATAATTAGGGTTAAATCGATTATTTTCCATAAATAAAATTCTCAGAACAAAAAAATGTACCTTCGATTGGTTAGAGCAGATTAAATCGTTTCGTGGAACAACGAAGAGTCGAAGATAGATCCATATAGTCTCGAGCGAAGTCCAGATTGATCGTTTGAAGATAATCAGCGGCTTAAGGATTTATAAATGAAAGAGAAGCCGATGTCGTTTTTTTAAGAATCAGCGGCTTATCGGAATAATTAGGGTTTTGGATGGGTAAGGGCTAAACGGGGTGCAGTTTTTTTTTAACAGTCTGAATGGGTTATTACCCAGAGTAAAAGGAAACTAAATTAGCCCAACCCAACCCAATTTAAAAAGAGTTAAAAGGGTTGGGCTGAATTTTGACTGGTCTAGCTATGAACAACTTCGGAACATAAACTAAATGACAATTTATGGCTAATGATTAAAGGACAATGTAAAGGGATTTTATAATAATTAGGAGATTTCAGATTAATGATTAAAGGACAATATTGTAAAGGAGTTTTAATTTTGGCTTTGAATTAGGACAACACTTGTATATTACTCACACCAATATATGGACATTTCAGTTGTTGTCAAACTTAGGTAAATACCTCTTCATATGCATTGCGTGATGTTGCATTTTTACAATCAAGCAAATGGACATCGTCTTTGTGCCATATGATCGTGCATTTTTATTGAAAATCGCCGAGAAATACAAAATTATAGAACTAAATGGCTTTTATGGCTGATACTCTTATTAATGTTTCTTTTGTTTAAAAATAGACACATATATATACAAGTTTGTTGTATATATCGTACGTACAACATGATAAATTGTTGAACTGTGTAAGGCAGAAATTGAACCAATGACCACTCGCATCATATCCAAGTGTCTTAACCAATTTGGATAAAGTACTTGTAAGCTCTTCATATTTTTCACAGTTTCAAAACAATTAAATTTGACAAGTTGAATTCCAAAATAACGAAGAAAAAAGATAAGTAGCCCGAAATATGTCAAAATTTGATAAATCAAAGATTTAATCAAACAGTTCAAATACAAAATAGGTTGTTATCAATAGGAGAAGGTCGCTATCAATGTAGTTTGTATCGACGTGGTCGGCACCAACACGATTGGATGTCTCACAAAACGTGCATGATGAGACATTTTCATGTTAGAAATTGGAATTTGAAGAAATTAACTCGTTTAAAGCTAAAATTGCAAAATTTGGATTGCATCTAATATATAAATAGCAACATGCCTTCAGCTAGAATGGTTATGGACTATTTTCTTCTTCTGTCTCATAAGACATTGAGTGAAACCCAGATTAATCGGTTTGTATCTAAAAAGTCGATTATAATTTGTAAATTATAAGCATAAACATAAACTACCATAAACGCCTTCAGCCTTAGTGTAAACATAAACTACTAAAAATGCCCATATATATATATTATAAGCTTATTATTACTAAAATGTATGATCGTAGAAATAATTTTCGCTTACTAATTCAACATGTCAATTTTGAAATATTATTAGACCATAATATCGTTTGAAAATAGGATTTTGCACATGAAAATTATTTACAAATTCAAAACATCTGTTTATAAATATTAAAAAGTTTTAATATCGCTTAAAAATAGGATATAACAAATAATCTATATATACGAATACAACCGCATATTGGTGGGAACCGACCGTTAGATTGCACAGTTTAGAAAAAACTTGTTTTTTTAATAATCTTAGTTGAGCATCAAAACATATTGCGATAAAGAATATTTAAAATTAGAGAAATATAAGGAGACAAAAGCAGAGAAAATTAATTGAATTAGATTGAAGATATTTTAAGGAAACATGTTATAGACCTATTTCATGTTTTTTGGGCTTCGGAAAAAATAGATTATGGCCAAGTGACAGTAAGCAAACATCCGTAATGGTCGGTTTGATAAATTCATTTTTCATTCATGAATAATAGAAATGAAATTCACACTTGAAAATCATAAGATACTACAACATAAAAAATAAAAAACACATACATGATTTTAACACAAAGATATGCATATAAATAATTTTATTTTGAATGGGTTAAACATTTAAAATTTGTAAAAAAAATAAAAGACTCACATGCGAAGCGTGTGCCGTAACGCTCGTTTAAGATATTCACGCTAAATAATCATAATGAAAATCAACACAATTCAACAGGGAAAACACCATACATTGACCAACAAATCTAAAGGAAGCATAACATAAACCTTGTTTTATAATTAATCCACTGAGCCATATAAGTATGAATCAAAATAGCGATCATTTCCATCTCCACCTGTTTGATGGGAAAAAGCATCGATTTCATCCCCATATTACAAGATGTAAAAATCAGAAAACAAAAAATTAATGACCTTGGAAGGTATATGAAGCTAAACATGTAAACTACTACATGGAGATAATGTTGTGCAAAAATTGCACAAATGCGGAAGCAATACAATAAGAAGGATCTAGCTTGTCGATTAATTATCAACCGCCAACTCAATGAAAAATAACCACCAAATAAAAAAAAATAGAAGAAGAATAGAAGACACAAAGATTTAACGTAGTTCAGCTATGCCTACGTCCACGGACCCAACAACTATTCTTTATTTCGTTAAAGAGAGCACAAAAAAAAGAGAGAGAGAAATTACAAAATTATAGGTTGTAGATGGAGAGACTAGACTATAATTACAAATTGAATAATCAATTTCGACACAAATTTGTATGCACTCAAAACCCATAATTGATTGACTGTAGAAATTAGGGTATACTGAAGAAGAGGATAATGGTGGATGCTCTCACACATTCATGCTCCACAAATATGAAGATATAAATAGGCTTCAAGATGAAAGGTTTCTTACAGATGAAGAAAAACAATTTCCTCATTGACCTTGGCACTACAAGAAGGGCTTAAATTTGCGACCCCTATAAGCGACGGCTTCCGACGGCACTTTCCGACGGCTTGCGACGGCCGTCAGCGGCCGTCGCATATAAACTGCGCCATATCTTGTGTATTGCTTTCTCGTTGTCAAGGCAGTTGACACTTTTTTTTTGCAAATATTTGTAATTTGAATTTTGTTGTTGAGGCTTGTATCTTCTTGATCTTGTGACATTTAAATATTCTAGGCAATTCGTATATGTTTGATTTTGTGGCATAAACCCTCGGCCTTGCATTTGATTTCAAATTCAAACTTGCTTGAATTTGACTATATATACATACATACATATATATATATATATGCATATGAGTTGAATTCATCTTGGCTTGAATTTGATTTCATGCTCACTTGTATTGAGTTAGTTACTTGGCTTGACCTTCACAGCTGTCCATGACGGTAATATCGTGCTTGGCCTTCCAGTATTTACAGTGTATCATAATAAATATTATAAGTTGTTCGAGAACATATATATTTACGTACATATCCGTCCTTATCTAGAAATATGAAGAGAAACTCACCCAAAAACCGAGGCAAATAAAATTTTAAATTTGTTTCTTTTCCAGTTTATTACATTATTTTTGACGAGTATGACAAACGATTGGATAAATTCTATGAAAATTCAACTGAGTGTGAGTGAGAGTGTCTTGTTGTACAACAGTGTATGGATGTGTAACGGGTGATATGTATGTACAAACATGAGTGTTTATATAAAGATTGTAAAAAAGTGAGAATAAAAATGTGTACTGTTCAAAATTGTAATAAAATATATGTCTGAATAAAATATCTATTCAAAATTAAAAATAATTTTTTTGCAGCTATTTATTTATTGTTCGTGGAAAAATAGAATAATATATTTACAAACATATTTATTGAAAATATATACATAGCAGTATTATATAGCACTCCAAACAGTGCAACACCCCAATTTCTCCCTGATTTCCACCATTCATTCCCCCTCTCTCCCTCCACTTACTCTCTCTCTCCTCCCACTAACTTATTCAAATATAAATGGATGGTGGAAATTATAGAGTATTGGAGTGCTGCGCTATTTGGGTGTTGTTGAAATATCCTCATATATATATATATATATATATATGTGTGTGTGTGTGTGTGTGTGTGTGTGCGCGTGTGTGTGTGTTTATTTATGTATGTATATGTGTGTGTACGTGTGTGCGCGTGTGTGTATTTATTATCATCTATGGGCGTTATGGTTATGGTAACTGTTGTTATTACCACTAACCATAACCTTAATCGTTGTTGATAGTTGTAAATTCTAACAACCATCACCACAACCATCTATGATGGTTAATCGTCGTTTTTCAAATTTTTAAGTATTTTGTACACATATTTCTAATTATATGTATTATATATGATAAATTCATATAGTTGTAACTGGTTTTTTTTGTTTTTTGTTTTGTTTTTGTTTTGCAAATGTATTTATTTGTATATTTAATGACCATGCATGCATATATTATTATTTTATGAAGGCACATATTATTAATATAAAAGCTATTCCTTTAACTTAAATTACCCATTTTTATATTTGAATGTTAAATATTGTATGAAACAATCATCTATGGTTGGTATGGTTAACCGTGGTAATCTAATTTTCCAACCGCTAGCATAACCGTTACCATTATATATGGTAACCACGTAGATGGTTGGTACAGTTGCCATAACAATCCTGTTATCATCAAACAAAAATTATATCAGTATACTCGGCAAATCGCACCAAACCATCTTTATTTGCATGCTATATGACGTGCATGTGAGTAAAGATCACCAAAGATATAGGCTCATATAACTTCTTTGCTTGAAAAAAATGTATGATTAAACAATGTACGTGTATTCTAAACAACGTTATAACTATTTTATAATTACAATTAATAAATTTACTAAGGTGATTTTTATTCTAATCCACAATATTAGTAAGTTAGTCCACGCTATTTTATAGGATCGTTGACTTTTACTAAAATTTAAAATTTAATCAGTTTATCCACAAAAAAATATATATACTTATTTTCTCTTCTTCTCAGCCTTCGTCTGTGCGTTTTCCGTCGTCTTCTTGTTTCTGTAATCCTAGCATCTAAATCCAAGCTTAAGCGGAGTAATTCAATGTAATAAAAGTAAGTAGTTTGTTTGTTTTTTTTCTTCTGAAGTTGATTAATTGTACACAAAATTGTTTTTTTTTAATATCACCATTATCACATATAATTTTTGTTAGCTATTTTCCACCCGTCTATCCTGCTATTCCAATTGTCATCATGTATTTCAAATGACAACTGTTTGTAATGCTTCATGTCGACCTATTTGACAAATGCTTCTTTTGCAAAACCTTATACTTTTGGTAGGTCATTCTCATTAGAAAAATATTTTTAAACCAGATTAAGCTCTTTTTTATAGAGTCATTTTGCAATAAGATGAATATCTGCCTAATCTTTAAATGGTTTGTTTTACTTAGAAAAAAGAGTGAAAAAATTGTACATTAGTAAAATATCATTTTATTCAAATATTGTAATAGGAGTATAGGCTCTTTGGATAGCATTCACTATCTAAACCCCCTAAGTAATTATACTCTCAAACAATTGGAATATACAATTTTCTCTTTTATTGAATTGTTAGTATTGTTTAATTACTTGCTATTTGTCTAATCTGTAGATCTTGAATTTGATTTTAGTTCTTATTTACTGTTGTTGCCCGGTGCAATTGGTGATGTATCTTCAAAATATTAAGTTATTTGAAAACATTTGATGCTAACTCCTCTACTGGAGTCTTGATCTTAGTTTTTATTTTCATAATCATCTACTGCCATATCATGTCTGATCATGTTCGGAGATAATTAGTTAACTAGTCGTATCCAATTGATTGTTTCTTTGCTGAATTCAAGTGCTATCAACTCTATTTTTAATACATATTTATTTGTTACTACTTTATCAAACGAGAGGGACAATTCAACACAAATAATTGTGAAGTAACGAAGAATTGTGAAAGAAGAAGCCCTAAATCGATTGTTAGCTATATAATATGGGTGAAATCTCTACAAGAGAAGCAGTAGTTTCCAACGGCTAGGGGCTGTTGGAGGACGTTGGTCAACCCGTTGGTATACGGATCAACGTTTTCCAACGACTTCCAATGCAAACAACAATCATTTTCTAACGGCTTCAACCTGGAAGATATGGCCACGTGTCCCCTTTTCCGGATCAAAGAGACGTTGGAAAATGATGGAAACCGTTGCAAATTAGCTGTCTATCGCCGTTGGAAACCGATGAAACTGGATGACCAGTAAGCCGTTGCTTACTGTCGCTTGCCATTGGAAATCTAGGTGTTTTTTATACAGATTTTACATTTGCCACTTCAATCCACACACTACACATACAACCATCAAAACTGCTCCATTTCGAGCATATAACTCACAATCTCAACCATATACACACCCAAACAAAATATAAAATAAAAATCAAACACAAAACACATTAATTAACCAATATTTACATAACATACGCAGCCAAAACATCATAACCCATGTCCAAACGTAGCCAAAACAACACAAGCATGTCCACACATCATAACCAACACACCATACCATCACCAAAGCAACATAACATGTCCAAACCATCAATATATACAACAATCATGTAGCAAGCCCTCCCCAACTCTCAAAACACAAAAACAATCATGTCCAAACGCTAACCTGATCAACTCTCTCCACCAGAAGATGAAGGTGGCGTACCGTACTGGGCAATGAACTCCGCTACCTTCTGATTAAGCAACTCCTTCTGCTGGTCACGGCGATGCTCACGATCACGAAGCTCTGCAATTTCTGCTTTTAGCTGTGTGATTTCTTCCTTTTCCTGAGCCCTCTGATACGTCTCCTGAGATGATCTAACCTATATCATTTACGAGTACATGTATAATATATCAATCAGGATTAATATACTTTGAATTTTGATTTACTTGCACTTTCTATTAGAAAACTATAAGCTAATTTTGCGTTTTCTAATCCATATAAAAATATCGATCTAATTTAAATTATAGTTGTCAAAGCACTTTTGCATATTGATACACCTTTAGCTAACTTCCTAGGGACAATACTAAGTGATCTAACATGTATATAATTTCAATATTTTATAGTAGCATTTGGAGTTAATTTGAGTTTTTATTATAAATTTGATTCTTACCTCTAGATTTCCATAACTGTATCGTCTGTTCCGGGTGGGCTTATCCATGACAGCATCAAATATCATGTCCTTTTCATCCTTGATCAACTCAGTCCTCCCAGTAGATTCCAGTAACTGCGCCTTATGTGCTTGAAATTTCTCCTGTTAAACATAAAACAAATGAAACTAGATAACACTATTTTAATTAAATTATACCTATAACTTAATTATTCTATACTTACATATCTCTCACGCGCCTTATCATCATGGTCCCAATTGTACAAAACTGAGCCTGTGTCGTCAGTCTGACTCAGTGCATTAGTATGCTTGAAAACATCCCAGTACGACACAGGAGCCATACGCGCTCTCTCCTGAAATAAGCATATATATATATATATATATATGTGTGTGTGTGTGTGTGTGTGTTTGTAAATTAAAATTTAAAGTTAAATCAACTATTAAATTTAAACGATGCAATTACTAAGTATACCAGATCCTCATGATGGTGCTGAAACGACTTCGACCCACCTCGATGCATAACAGGATTCTTGCTCCTGTTAGCTGCATTTCTCTCAGACGAGGCCTATGCATTTAATTTTTTTTTAAAATGTATTATCCCAATTCACATATTAATTGAATAGAATAATTTAAATTAAATATGCAGTAAATTTACCAGAAAATCCTCATTATTGTTCCAATAAGCAAGCAACTCATCCCACACTGATTCGCCTATCCAAACCGGTTTTTTCCCACTTGATTTCAAACTGTTCATTGTCTCTATGTAATTTTTTGCCACTTTAGAATTCCAGTGGCGCTTGACGACATCCAAATTTGTCTCTTGCAGATCCACCGAACCCTGCATTTTAAAAAAAAATAGCATACATATATGAACTTATCAAATAAGAGCATGACTACTTAACATAATTAATTTTATATCACACATACTAGAAAATCCTGCCATATAGTCTCCTTCACAATGTCGGGTATCGACGTCCATGTGGGCCAACATCCAGTCGTGCGAGCCTGATATGCGCGTCTAGATATCATCAAGACTGCGTTGGACGGCTCCAACTCAAACCCCCTGTGATAAAGGAAAAAAATTATGGCTATTAGAACAACAATTTATATAATTTATTGTACTTGAATTAAATTTATATTAAAAACGTAGGATTTACCCTCTACTGGCTTTTGGCTTAAGCCAGACCACACGACGAGATAAGTTCGACGGACCACCCTCATTACCACCTTGTGACATCACCTGTTACAGATAACGACATAACATATATAGCATAAACATGAAAGAGCTATGTAAAAACAAGGTATGAGATAACATGAGTAGGAAATGCTATGATTCTATATGTTACTTGTTAATAGATATGTCTACTTAACATATGAGTTACTTGTACATAGATAACATAAGAAATACCTACTAAATATGAATTTGATTCGTATCTATTTTTTGATATGGTAAACCAAAGGCCGACATCATTTTTTTAACTTCATAATGATTTTCACACATCAAATTATTAGGAGGCATAAGCCGCTTGGCAGCTTGTACAACAGCTGTAAATCCAGCTTCTGTGAGGTTGTATTTCAATTTCATCGCAATGTATTCAGCAGTTACTGATAATTGAGTTCCGCTTTCACAGCCTTCCCAAAGGGTTTTTTTTTAGCTACATCTAATAAATCATATATTTTTTTGGCTTGAATATTTGGTTCTTCTTCATCATTACCATCGTTATCATTAAATTGTTGAACCGGAAACATTGAACGTGCAGTATCTTCAACCATTTGTTCTACGAGATTCGTCGTAGCAATTTCAGCATTCACTACCTCCTCAACATGTGTAGAAGTAGATGCTAATGGTTCTCCATGACGATCCCAAACTGAATAGTTCGGCACAAAACCATACAGACGCAAATGAACTCTAACCATTTGTGGTATCAAATGCTTCAATAACTTGCATCTACTACATGGACAACGGATTTCGATGTCGTCTCCTTTATTACTTAACGCGAAATCAATAAACACGCTGACACCGTTCATAAATTGTTTGTTTATTGTACCATCAGTTTTTCTTCGTTTGTACATCCAACTTCGATCATTAAAATAATCGTGATCCATTTTTCCTAAGTACATATAAAATTAGAAAGAATATTAAAATGTACAATTTTTATTACTTTTATAACATCAAATAGTTGAAATAAATTAACAATTTTTGTGTCCGTCACTAAATTCTCAAAATTTCCTTATAATTGATATATGCATGTTATGTTGAAATATATTCACAATTTTACCACCGAATGCATGTTATGTTAATTGATCATTTACTGGTGGGTCATCCTACCTCCGATTACAAATAAAATAACGTAATTAAATCACGTAAATCTTTTCAATTTAAACGGTTCAACAAAATTTCGGCAGCACTTCCCTTTAGTTCCCTGAACAGTAATCAATTGCGTTTACACAGGGAACATAAGGGAAGTACTTTTAGAAATTTTGAGAACCGTTTAAAATGAAATATTTTATTAGATTTAATTTCATTATTGTGTTCGTAACTTGTCCAATACAAAGGACAAATCCAACAAATATTGTATATGATGAATATAAATGTTCGTTTTGTAAATAAAACGAACATTCACATAATGATTATATACAATACTTATCAGACGGGGCCAAAAAAACTCTTTAAGGCTTTATGAATATAGCATATTACGATTTGGTTTTTTTTCGTGATTGAAGTGTTTTTTTTCAACTTTGATTTCGAAATTTCAACTTAATTTTTTTTGAAATCATAGTTGCAGGTTTACGATCAGTTGCAGAACTCAAAAAAAAGGCCAAAGCTCAAGCCGTGCGCATTTGTGTGCCTTAGCGCCTTAATTAACTACTCTGAATTGTACGTATATATATTTTATTACATATACGCATATTTTCAACATTAAATTGAACTGTATAGTCGTACGTTATATACAAAATTAAATGTTGTTTTCGCTAAATTTTTATAAAACATAAACTTAAATATTTCTATTTCCACCACATGTTTTCAACAAATTAGATATCTTTTTCAATGCATACATCACTATACATATGCATGTATACATATTCAACTTGAACTAATTAAACCCTAGATTAACAACATAATCAAATAAATCTTCAAATTCAAACTTACTAACAACAACTAATTAAAATAACTAAAACCCTAGATTAATTAACAACTAAGTAATTTATAAACAAAAACCCTAGATTAGCAACTTAAATGATTAAACCCTACATTAACGACTAATTAAAAGCATCATACAGACAAACATACACTAAATAACAAAATTAGGGTTAATACAAACAAGCATATCTTCAAATTGGAGAGAATCCGAGATTAGAGAGGAGAAGAGAGTGCCTTGACCGACTTGGAGAGATCCTAGGCGGAAGAGGGCGCGGAATAGGGTGATTTTAGAAATAAAGGGGGGAAATTTGGGTTTTTGGGTTTGATTTCATGGGAGAAGAAAATGGGGGAGAAGGAGAAAGGCTTGGGTTATTTTTCTGCTCGTCCGTGTAATGGGTACCAACGACCTCCATCGGTTTTATAACCGACGACCGCCAATGGTTTCCAACGGCGTATATTTATGTACCGTAAGAAAATACCAACTTTTGGCTTCCGTTGGAAGCTATTGGTCAATAGCCGTTGGCAGCCGTTGGAACACTCCGACGCTATACCATACAATCCTTATAGTGAATCTTTAAGTTAATCCATTCATGGATTAACTTACAAAATAGTTGTGGATTAAATTATTAAAGTAAAATAGTGGATTAACTTATTAAAACCGTGGATTAGAATAAAAATTACCATGTACTAATTACTTTCGATTTTTTTTTGAAATATATACTTTGTTTACTAAAAATAAAAGTGGTACAATTTAAAGCATACAGATACGTAATCGCGGAAGAACTATTAAACATATATCTTACTCGAAAACCGTCGTGTATTCTCTAAATGATGGCATTAAAAAATATATAAAAGCATCACCAAGCAAAACCACTCAAACTCGTTGGTTATAACGCTTATCTCACTCTAGCAAGTAGATTCACCGCTAGTACAATTCCATGAAGCCACAATTGTTGGTTATGTTGTCTGAGGGAATTCATAAGACTGTTTTCGTTTGTTTTGTTTACTTACTTTTAATTTTAATAGTTATTGAGAGAAATGAGTGAATACGGCTGATTTCTCAGAGTTACAATCTAAATACATTACACGGTTTCTGGGCTTGTTTATATTATTGGACCATATTTGTGTACATTGTGTCTTTAGCCCAACCGTGTATTATAAATACACGTTGCCTGTGTACTAACAAGAACAAGTTTAATTCATATTACAATTCTTAGCTGTCAATCCAAAATCAATATTTTCTGCATTTCTTTCTTGGTATCAGAGCACATCTTCATCGCCTAACGGCTTATTTCTTGCCTCGATCCATTTATCTCATCATTTGTGGAGAGAATTTGTTCTTCTCCTCAGTTTATTGTCATCATCGGAGAAGAAAACAACATCAACGATTGGTGTTGTGCCATAACTCTGTATACGGTTGCAACAAGGTGCCATCCTCTATACAGAGTGGCTGCAACTCAATCATCCAATACTGTTTTGTATAAAAAGATAAAAAATACAGTCAAGAAAAGCAAGAAATCAATTTAAACCTTACAGAGCCGTCCAAAGATTCAATCAGTCCTAACATCATCTTGAATCTATCGGTTGCATCTGCAAGTTCCAAATCTTCATTCTTGTTTCGCCTAATTTATGTTCTTGATATTTTCATCGTTTGTGTTGACTCAAGTTGTTCATAATGACGAACAACAATCCATCCTCATCTTCTGATGCTTCAGTCAACTCTAATACTACAAGTACTCCTGCAGATAATTTGATTAAAACTGTTGTTAGCCCACAATCTCAATTAATAACAGTTCAGCTTGATGAAAACAACTATATGTTGTGGAAATTACAAATTGAGACAGCCATACAGGGGTATTGTAACACCCCACGTCCATTAATGTCACTCACAAAGGGAATGCATTAACTTATATGGAGCGTTTTCAGTGTGTATAGAACAGAAACTCAACAACAAGACAGATATAAACAGTACTTAAAAATTTAAAACTTTATTCATTGCAGCGGTAAACACATCATCAAAAACCACAGTCAAAGTACATAAATTGAAAGACATAACCCCAACAAAAAATAGCAATAAATAAGATAGGCTGAACTTTTACTTCAGTGATCCAAGCAACTTCTAAAAGCAAGAGATACAACTGTCCAAAATCAAGCTCCACTGGTGCTAGTTTCACCCTGAGCACCTGGGGGGAAAAGGAAGAAAAGAGGAGGAAACAAAGGGGGTCAGACATAAAGTCTGGCGAGTGCGATAACTTTAACAATATAATTACCAAAATAACTAGGCTAAAGCGTAAGTTGGAAAATAAGGAAATGACTGTGAACAATTGGGTATGACAGAGTAAACAAGGAATTAAGACGAACAAAGATAACGTTAAAAGCGCACCTAAACCACTATAAGATAATTACTCTACTGCACCACCACTAGTCACCCTAAGGTTGATCCCGCCTACAGAACTTAATAATGATAATGGTAGTTTCGTGCACCCCTAGTTGCCTTCATAGGTGTCGCCTGCCCCTATCTCCACTAGGTGTACCCACTACCCCCATGCGATCGGTTCCCTAACTCGTAGATACCCGTGCTGGCCCCACAGTGGGGTGTATCACTCCCCAAAGTGGCAACCCGATACCACCAACAATGCACGGCTTATACCTACACGATGCAACAACGTCTTACCTACCAGCCCGGGCCCACACACGCACATGAACCCATTGGACTTGCGTTGCCACCGCTAACCCGTTTTGGCCACTTATAGTCAAGCCCAGTACGCGTGTCCCGTCCTCGACTTGGGTCGAGCCCACAAAGATACTTATGGGTTACTGGTTGAAACGGGCCCCCATTACTTGACACAAGCTATCCACCTAAGCTAGGTCCACTCTAGTACATCCCACTTAACCCTCTTCTTATTCATGTTCACTTACATGTTTCAAATTTTGGTTAAGTGTATATAATCGTATTTCAAATGCCACCCAAGGCACCCACTTAATTCCACATGCCACCCAAGGCACCCACTTAACCCCCCTCATGTCCCACTACATGTTTATCTGGTTAAGTGTTTCTTAATTCATTAACACCGTAACCTTGTAAAGACCTCCCATATTAGACTGGCATTTGTGGCAGCTGGATTTGCCGGGCGGGTCCGTGCAGTCTTACACCACAAACGAGCCTAACCTCGTGTCTTTACAATTGTTACGTATTTAATTTATGCCTAAGACCTCCCACATTATACTGGCATTTGTGGCAGCTGGATTTGCCGGGCGGGTCCGGGCAGTCTTACACCACAAAAGAGCCTAACCTCGTGTCTTAGACGATTAATTACACAAAATTAATTATTCCCCAATTTGAATTAATTTCCCTATTCAAATTATCAATCAATTCCAAATTTAACTATGGCCATAATTGACTCAATTATGTCCATCTATTTATGGTATGTAAAATCATACCAATTAACATCACAAATTTGTTTTATGCCATTCAAGGCATTTATGACAATTCTCAGTATTAAATCTTTTAATATTATCCCATGGCCCCACGTTGTACGTTCGTTCGTTTAACGTAAAATATACGTTAGACTCGAATAGTCTAACTTATGGAATAAAGAGAAAACATCACAACATACATAGAAATAAAACTAGATCTAAACATAAGGGGTGAACTTGCATGTGTGAATGAGGTTCTTCATCTAAAAACTTGCATAGGCCAAAGTCACAACTTGCATAAAACTACATATGTCATAGATCTAAATCTAAAGGTGTAAACATGTTTAGGTAATAGTCACAAACTTGCATAAACCATGTATGTCATAGATCAAATCATAAGGTGTAAACTTGCATAGGCAATAACCACAAACTTACATAACATGATTCATACTCCAAACATATATATATACTTGCATATGTGATTTATGCAACATAACGATGGTGTAAACTTACATCTAAACATGTAAACTAGCATGTAGAATTTTGTATACTAGCATATAATTCACACATGTTATAGCCTAACTTTAGATCCAATTTACATAAAATAGATGTCACGAAACTTGTAAGGTTGTATATAATTTTCACTAACTTGCATATGATACATGCCTCAATTAACATCCTAACTTGCATACATACATATGATTTACCATATGAATTTGTTCCAACAACATAACCAAACTAGCATATAAAACAACATCATGAATTGATTATACATAAGCCAATCATAGAATTACAACATAGATGATAACATCACAACTTTACAACATAGATGATAACATCATAGAATTTACAACATAAATAATAACATGCGGTCAATAATTCACAACATAACCATATAATCCACATCATATCTTAATCCAATTAAATTGTTAATTATTTTATTAAAAAAATCGAACTCACAACTCAAAGAAGGTCTTGAGTTCTGAAATCTGAGTACTGAAGTTGAATTAGCTTTCCTTTGTAGTAGATTCGTTGTTAGAGTTGAATAGAATTGAATTTGATTAGCTTTTCTTCCTCTCTAATTGGTGGCGGCTATTCTAGGTTGCAAGGTGACGGCATGGAGGCCATGATTCTAATTTTTTATTTGATTTTAGGGATTGTGTCTACATGTGTTTTTATAGAGTTTAGGATTAATTTAGGCCGTCCGATCAACCCAGAATTAACCCCAGCCATTCAGAGCAGATCAGAAACCCTTATGACTCAGCATACAGTCATAATCATGTCATCAAACAAATCTGCCCGGGGGGGGGGGGGCAGGTCAACCCCCTAGTCGACCTGGTGAGGGTAGGTCGACCCTATGGTCGACCTGGCCCTGGCGGGAAATTTCCCACCTAGCCCAATCTGACTCTGAAATTTGAATTTTTGAAATCTGTTTTGAATTTTCTGAAACTTCCGATGGCCATAACTTCTTCATACGAAGTCCAATTAACGCAAACTCGGACTCTATCTCAACAAAAATTCCGAGACTAACACAATGGGTTAACCCGTTTCCCTTAATTCTCACATCTGAGATTAGTTATTCTTTAATTTATGAACATTAATATTGAAAATAACGGGGTGTTACAGGTATGGTCTTGAAGGCTATATCAAGGGTACCATCAATGTTCCTCAGAAATTGATTACTGATAAAGACAACAATATTGTTCCTAATGAAGAGTTCAATAAATACCACAGACAAGATATAAACTTATCAGTGCTTGGCTGTTATCATTGATCAGTGGAAAGCTTCTGCCTCAGGTTATAGGGTGTAAAACAGCCAACGAAATTTGGAGTGCAGTTGAAAAATCTTTCAATAATCAGTCATATGCCAAGATAATGTTCTACAAAAGGCAACTTCATAAAATCAGTAAAGAGAACATCAGTATGCGAGAATATCTAGGAAAGATTAAATCAATCTGTGATATGCTAGAGGCAGCAGGGCATAAATTGCCTGATTCTGAGCAAATTCTTATCATTTTAAACGGTTTGACTGAAGAATATGAAGTTGTTGAAGCAATTATTGCTTCATAGAAACAATTTTCATCAATTAATGATGTTCATGCAATATTGTATTCACATGAAGCAAGAATTGAAAGTAAAAGATCTCAAGATGGTGATTTAAATGTCAATTATGCTGCCAGTAACAATAAAAACAAGAATCAACATAACAAAGGTGATCAAACCTTTCAAAGAGGAGGTCAATCATCCAGGGGCAGAGGTAAGTGGAACAGCAACAACAATCGACCAAAATGCCAGATTTGCGAGAAAGTTGGACACACAGCACCTAGATGCTTCTTCAGATTCAATGCAAACTATGCAGTAAATCTGAATACAAGCAACCAGAAAAACTCCAACCCAAGTGCCAACTTGGCTCAAGCAAAAGGGGATGTTGCTCCACCTGAATCATCAAGAAATCAAAGTGAAAGTGCAAGAATAGAACATATCGATGATGACAATAGGTATCTAGATTCTGGATCAACAAACCATCTCACCAATAATCTTGAAAATCTCAATCTTGGCAACAGAGATTATAAAGGTAACAAGTCTGTTTGCATGGGAGATGGTAAGCTTATACGTATTTCTCATATAGGTAAAGGCAGCATCAATGGTAAACAACAATTATTTTTACACAATTTATTAAGGGTACCAGAAATCAAGAAGAATTTAATAAGTGTGTCTCAATTTGCTAGAGACAACAAAGTGATATTTGAGTTCTTTCCTAATCATTGTACTATTAGAGACATACTGACAAAAAACATTTTATTGCAGGGTGATGCAGTGAAAGGGCTATATAAGTTCAACTTGCAAACTTATAAAAATTCTGAAAACAATTCTTTTCATTGCAATATTTCTGAAACAAATAGTTCTAGCAATGTGAATGTATCTAATAATAATAGTACAAGTATTAGGAATTCTGTATTTGATTGTTGGCACTATAGACTAGGTCATCCTAGTGCTAAAGTAGTCGAGAAAATTCTTATTGATAACAAGATACCCTTTGATAATGTGAATTTACCATATATTTGCGAAATTTGTCAAATGGGAAAAAGTCACAAACTGCCTTTTACTGATTCTCAAACAAATTATACAAAACCATTAGATCTCATTGTTACTGATTTATGGGGTTCTGCACCCACAAACTCAGATTTTGGTTTTAAGTACTATATATCCTTCATCGATGCATACTCTAGATATATTTGTTTGTATACACTTAAATCCAAATCTGAAACTGTCAATGTGACTTTAAATTTTATCAAAATGATTGAAAATCAATTTAACAGCAGTGTTAAAAATTTTCAATCTGATAGAGGAACTGAGTACAAACCACTCAGTAAATTTTTTCAAAATAAGGGAATTATTCATAGAATAACCTGTCCTTATACATCTGAGCAAACTGGTTTAATAGAAAGGAAACATAGACATGTTGTAGAGACAGGTTTAACTCTATTAGGTCAAGCTGCTCTACCATTAAAATTTTGGCCAAAAGCATTTAATTCTGCTGTCTTTCTAATAAATAGAATGCCATCCAAACTTTTGCATGGTATGAGCCCACTTGAAAAACTTTACAAAGTTAAACCTGATTACAATTTTCTAAAAGTCTATGGATGTTTGTGCAACCCACATTTGAGACCCTACAATTCTAATAAATTTGATTTCAGATCAAGGCCTTGCACTTTTATAGGCTACTGTTCTCATCAAAAAGGTTATAAATGTCTGGACTCAAAAGGAAAAAATTTCATAAGTAGACATGTTGTCTTTGATGAAAGCATAATTCCATTTAAACAATCAAGCATGAATAGAACCATGAAGGTATATAAGAAAAAAGTTACTATACCTGAGTTGCCCATAATCAATGATGCTTGGGAGAAGACAAGTTTCACTGAGGCTGCTGAACCTCATGATGATCACCAGAATCATGCTGATGGCCACCATGAGTCATTCAGTCCCGCCTATCAGCTACCTGAAGCAAGCAGTAGTAGCAAGAGTCAAGCTATTGACAGCAGTAATAATAATGAAAACAATGGAGAAAACATTGAAAACACAGAGAGAAGTCATGAAAACCAAAATGTCAACAACCAAGCCAATCAACCCAGGCATCATATGGTAACCAGAGTAAAGAGCTGTATATTCAAGCCAAAAGCCTATGCTGCAAATACCATGGGAGAGGAACCTGACAATTTTATTCAAGCCATCAAAGAAAAGAATTGGAATGCTGCTATGAAAGAAGAATACAATGCCCTTGTAAAAAATAACACAAGGGAACTTGTTTGTTCCTCCATGCAACAAAAACATAATTGGGTGCAAGTGGACATTAAGACTTAAAAAGAATGCAGATGGCTCAATCAATAGTTACAAAGCGAGGCTTGTTGCAAAGGGGTTCACTCAAGAATACGGTTTTGATTTCCGTGAAACATTTTCACCAGTGGTGAAACCACCCACTATTAGATTAATTCTCTCTATAGCTTTAAATAATCATTGGGTTATAAATCACTTGTATGTGAATAATGCATTTTTAAATGGTTATTTGCAGGAGGAAATCTATATGCAATAGCCTCCTGGATTCAAGCAAAATGAAAATCAAGTCTGCAAACTGAAAAGAGCTATCTATGGTCTCAAACAAGCACCTAGAGTGTGGTTTGACAAACTCAAAATCACACTCAACTCAATGGGCTACTACCCAACCAAATCTGATACCTCACTATTGATAAAAATCAACAATGAATCAACTATATATATACTGATATATGTTGATGACCTTATCATTACAGGTAATAACAGTGAGGAAATCAAGAAGCTAGTTGAACAACTGAATGATCAATTCTCTATAAAAAAATCTAGGCAATGCTTCATATTTTCTAGGCATTGAAATTTAAAAGCTATCATCAACAGAAATGCATTTAAACCAGAGGAAATACATTGGAGAACAACTTACTAGAGCAAATATGCATGAAGCGAAGCCTCAGCCTACCCCTATGACATCAAATCAGAATTACAATAAAAACAGGGGAGAAGCCATAGATAATATAAAACAATACAGGAGTGTGGTGGGAGCACTTCAATATGCAACCATCACACGACCAGACATATCATTTAGTGTTAACAAGGTGTCACAATTTTTGCAGAATCCTCTTGACGAGCATTGGAAAGCTGTCAAAAGAATACTAAGGTACTTGAAGAGGACAATCAGCTATGGTCTATCGCTTAAAGCTAGCAACCACTATAACATAACTGCATATAGTGATGCTGATTGGGCAACAGACAAAGATGACAGAAGATCAATAACAGGTTACTGCATATACATTAGTGATAGTTTGATTTCATGGTGTTCAAAAAAGCAAACTACCATCTCTAGATCCAGCTCAGAGGCCGAGTACAGAAGTGTAGCAAGTGCTACTGCTGAAATACTGTGGTTACAATCCCTAATGAAAGAGCTAAATATTTCATCATGCAAAAAGCCGGTTTTATGGTGTGATAACCAGAGCACAATTTACATGAGTGCTGATCCTATTCAACACGCTAGAACAAAACACATAGAAATTGACCTATACTTTGTGCGTGAGCAAGTGCAGAAGAACAATCTACAAGTAAACTATGTGCCTACTTATATCAGAGAGCCGATATATTTACCAAAGCTCTATCATCTAAAAATTTCACAAGACTCGGAGGTGAACTAAACATAAAAGAGCAATCACTACAAAAAAGAGGGCAGTTTTCCAACTTAGAATTCTTTACGCTATCCCTACGCGGCGTAGGCGCGGCGCAGGGAAACCGTGAAAATATGTTAACGGCGTAGGGATTGTGTAGAGAATTTTTTAAACAGGTCAGGCTTTATTTGGAACTCTCAAAATAATCGCACCCATTGCTTCCTATCACACAACCGCTCTTCGCTTTTTCATTCCAATGTTTCAGCGTTTCAGATTAAAGAGAAAAAAAAACTAAATCTATTTCCACTGCCACTCTCTACCATTTTTCCCAATCTAATCCGCTTCTCTTTCACTTCATTCTTCTCTCCCTCGAGATTTCTCCGCTACTGTTGTTTGTTTCATTTTCTCCCCTAGACTCCAATCCCCTTTTCTCTCACTACAACAAAACGACCATATTACAACGGTGGAACACCGTTGTAATATACATTTTACAACGGTGGGCTAACCGCCGTGTATTAAGAAGTTGTAATATACTGAAATCTTTTACAACTTTTTTACACCGTTGAAACACCGTTGTAATATGTATATTTTACAACTTTATTGCATCGTTGCGACACTGTTGTAATATGTATATTTAACAACTTTTTATAACCGTTGTAATACAACTATTATTTTTCAAATGTAATTAATGCACAAATTATATGTATATATTTTACTAATAAAAGAATTTATTCCAGAACATATTATCTACAAAATTGAAGATATCAAACAAGTTTAGAACATGAACCAAAACAATATATTAATTTTTAAAACTCTCATCATTTTTTATATAATATGCTCAATTATTACAAACAATGAATCATACATGATATAAAACTATACAAAATCACAATTATTATAAAATTAATATACAATTAAGATGAGAAGGCTGTGGAAGTAGCTAAGATATGTTGAGAGCCAGGGTTGCTCAACCAATAATGATGAGATATTCAAACCCAATTCAATTCTTGTTCCAGAACTTTCCTTTTCCTCAGTGTTTCCGTCGTCCAAACTCTTGATTCCACGTAAAAGTTTAGCGATTACTTCATCGTCGTCTTTCAGTTTGAAATTAGCCCTGTCAAATGCTACAAATAGATTCATTCAGTATAGACATACGAGTAAGCCTGGACATTCATACTTCCTTGAGTGAAAGAACATTATCAAGCGGATGAGATTCAACTTCAACTACACCTAACATGTCACCAATCTTTCTTCCATCTGAAATAGATGCAAATTCTTTTGTTATTTACGTCAACACTCCATCGTTCATTCAACCTTCAAAGCAGTTCATCCCAAACTGCTAAAATCATCCATAATCCCACAAACTGGAAAATATAATCCTCCTCCACCATCCATCTACAAAAATCATCCATAAATCGTACACCATTCATCTGCTAAAACGATCAAACTACAACAAATTACCTTTTTTTAATGCTAAAATATGAAAACAAGCTGCATTAGGCATTCGTAATGCCAAACAGGGTGATTCAATACACTAGATACACAAAAACATGCCAAAACAACGCATCTGAAATGACTAAAACTCAAAAACAACTGTACTATAAAATAACCTAGCCAAAAGCGAAGAACATACCATCTATAAGAGAGAAGCGCGACATTAAATGCAGGCAGCACCACCACAGGAAACGATCAATAACATTTCTTTCAAGTATCTAGAGAGGACGAGTTCGGATCTTCCCCCAAACGACCCAGTCACGCGATTTCTTGCAAATTGGGGTTTCCTGCAAATTCAGGGATAAACACTTGGAGTAGGGGCGGCTTGCTTTAGAGGTGAACTTGGGATAAATGAGCTAGAAAGGAGGAGGGTACATAAAAGGGGAACTCATGTGATTTTCAACCAGCGACAACGAAGCGAAATGGAGCAAAATCAAGGGTGTTGTTGAAAAAGAGGTAGGATAGCGGATGGGGACTCACACGAGAGGGGAGGAGCAACTGCGAGAAAGAAGAGGATGTTACGGGAGAAAAGGAAATTGGGGTTTGAAAGTGGGCGGCGACGGAAGAAACGAGAAGGAAATTAGGGTTTGGATAGAAGTGATAAGAGGGAATTGAAAATTAAAAGGAAACGAGGGTGGAGGGAAATGAAATTTTCGTGTACAGTAAGCGGGAAATGAAATTACGTTTTTATTGTAAGCTACCCTACGTTTATTACTTAATAATTTAACAAACGATTATACATCTTAGATTATAAACTAACTGGTACCTCTTAAAAAACATACTTGAACCTCACACGCAAATACATGTGAACTACGGACAGATGAAGCTTTTTAGTTGAACAAATTAATAAGTATTTGATTAATTATTATTTATTGAAAATTATTATCAATCATTAATTAATAGTATTTAATAGTGAGTTATTTTTAAATTATTAATTAATTAAATTATTATCAATCGTTATTAAATATTAATTATCAATCATTATTAGTATTGAAATTATTAGTATTGAAAATTATTATCAATCATTATTTATTGAAAATTATTGAAAACATAAAAGTTGTGAATTGTTAAATATTAATTATCAATCATTATTAGTACTGAAAATAATTATCAATCATTATTTATTGAAAATTATTGAAAACATAAAAGTTGTGAATTATTGAATTACTAGTATTGAAAATTATTATCAATCATTATTTATTGAAAACATACTTCCCAATTGATTATTAAATATTAGTTATTAGTTACTAATTACAAATAATCAATATAAATGTATTAATATTAATTATTAGTTGTTAATTATATTGAAATGTAGTCATATATTACAACAGCCAAGAAATAAAAGTTGTGATAGGCTTTTATTACAACTGTCAAAATAACACAGTTGTTAAAAATAAGTTTATTACAACTTTTCTGAAAAAAAGTTGTAAAAAACATTTATTACAACGGTGCTTTTACCACCGTTGTAAAATTAAAGTTGTAATATGGTGTTTTTGTTGTAGTGTCTCTTGATTCACTATGCCACATTTTCAGATCTCGCGTTTCATGAGAGGCATTCGCCTTACCAGATTTGCTTCTTCCTGATCTTTTGCCTTCCCGATCTTATCTTCGTTTAGTCGCGACTTCTCCTTATAGCGAGCCGGAAAGAAGAACCGTTTTAGGTTTTGGATCGTGAAGAAGACGTGTTTGGCATTGTGAGTATTTATTGTCACTATTATGAACTTGGCCTGGTCGTTCTAGGATCCGATTAAGAGTATTAGGTTGGTTCTGTTTTTGCGTGTTTTATTTTTGTATGTTCTCATCCTCTCTGACGTTAGCAATAGGGAATCTTTTTTGGGCTATTGGTTTTTTAGGCTATCATTTCTGTGTTTCAGGGATTTCCAATAGGCTGTGGATTTGTGCTTTCTCTCGCCACTTATATACCCGCTGCAATAACATGCTACGGTTGCTCCTTGATGGTTTCTGAGATTTGGCCCTTCTAGCGAGGTGCTGCAGTTTTCTTTGATACTAAAAAAAAGTCATATACATTGTTTTCTTTTTATGATTGGCCTTGCTTTATTATCGAAATGAACTTTTGTTTATTATTGCAGGTTGGTTATCTGTGTTACGAGTTCATCTACAAACTAGACAAAATTACATATAACAAAATTACAGGCTTTAGCATTCGGAGTAAAGGAGATATGCAAAAGATAAAGGCCCCACAAAGTATGTTATAGGACGTTGTAAAGGACGTTCTCCTGTTCATTAATTAGTTCCTTTACATTATTAGTATGTCCTCTATAAGACATTTTAGAATATAAAAAAATTTAGTGCTATTATCGCTATGATATGCTTTTTCATGTATAAGATTTGTTGATTATTTAGGAATTTATGATTTCTGAAAGTTGAATCAATGGGATATTTTCGCCATGAGATATCGGAATGCGCTAAAACTGAGCAAGAGTTTATAAAAGGGTTGCGGCGGGAGCAATAATCACAAATATGACGTTCTTTATGAATTAATCTTATTTTGGTAGTGGGTTTGATGTTCTGTTTGTGTAAGGTACATTACACGATGTTTGAATCAGATGAAACGATCATGTTTGAGTTATGTAGCAACTTTATTTTATTGTTTTTTGGACATGATTTGTTTTAAATACGTTTGTAGTCAGTTTATGATAATTCGACCATTATATTCATTTTACATCAATGTTTTTATTGATATATATTGCTACGATTTCGCATATGTTCGGTTTTATTATGATTTGTGGTAGACGAAGATAAATATAAAACAACCATATTGATTTTTGGTGTACGGATGCGTTGGGAATGGGTAAGGATGCATATGAAACTTGGCGTAGGGAATGCGCAGGAACTTGGCGTAGGGATGACGTAGGGAACTTGGCGTAGGAACTTGACGTAGGGACAGTGTAGGGAATTCGGCATAAGGATGGCGTAGGGAACTTGGCATAGAGAACCTGGCGTAGGGAAATATTTGCGACGAGCTGTTTTCCGACTTCCATGTGGGCATAGGGATGGCGTAGGGAAATCTGATTCCCTACGCCATCCCTACGTCAAATTGGCGTATGGAATTCAGAATTCTTTTGTAGTGAATACAACCTGTCAGAGAAGTCGGAAACCAAAACAAGCTCCAAGAGAATCGATTTGAAGGATGAAAGAAATGGATCTGCTAACTTGAAGAATGAAAGGAACGAATCTGCTAATTTGAGCTCTCGAAAAACAGATCCGCTCATCTCCAGATCTCGAAGAACTGATTCGCTTGTCTTCGCTGTTGTTCCTCAGATTGATTGAAGATTCCTTTGCTTCATACTCAAAATCCGCTGAAGATGGAGGCCGTATTCCTCTAATCTCATATCAAATTAGGCTTCGGCTGATTATCAGAGAAGATTAATTGATGGAAGACCTAACCCTAATTTGAGCGAGGGTATTGAGAGAAATGAGTGAATACGTCTGATTTCTCAGAGTTACAATCTAAATACATTACGCGGTTTCTGGGCTTGTATATATTATTGGATCATATTTGTGTAGATTGTGTCTTTAGCCCAACCGTGTGTTATAAATACACGTTGCTTGTGTACTAACAAGAACAAGTTTAATTCATATTACAATTCTTAGCTGTCAATCCAAAATCAATATTTTCTGCATTTCTTTCTACAGTGATACAAATTTTTTTGACTTACGATTATTAGTCGTACCATCAATTGTTACTTTAAGCTCAAAAGGGATTTCTTACTACTATTTCTTTCTGCTTTGTCTTGATTTATAATTATAGTCGTTAAAGAACACTACGAAGGTCCCAAACTCTGAGCATTTTACTTGAGTATCCATCATAGTGTAAACTAGGGCGGTTATGGTAATGGTAAATTTACCATTACCATACCAATATCAAGTAATTGATAAAAAAAAATTGAGCCATTTTGGTTTACCAATGTTATCGGTATGGTAACGGTAAATTTACCATTGTTAATGGTAAATACAGCGGTAAAGAAAAGTCAAAACCAGTGGTAACGGTAAATTTACCAATCATATTAAATTTATTTTTCAATATTAGATCAAACATTACACTACAAGAAATCTGGCATTTACCTACCAATATTTTACCTACCAATATACATGGGTAGGTAAAGATAATCTTTATCTACCAATATTTAATGGTAAGATTTAATGGTCGGTGAATACTGTGAATACTTTGACATGTTGCAAGAACGATTATCTACCATAAATATGAGTAAGTAAAAAGTGCTACCTAAGCATACAATAAAGGGTAAAAAAAATTTATATATATATTCTTTTTATTTTTACAATTGGAGCATATATTTCCCTTCTATCATTTCAACTTCTCATTAAAAATAATGTTGATTTGTGTGATGATATGTCAAAATAGACTTATTCTAGCAATTTCGTTTTTGGAACGAAGATTTCATTTGCATATCCTAGCAATGTTTCTTGTAAAATCACTTATTTTAAAATACGAAATAATTAGCAATTAATAAATAATAAAAAAATTTAAATAATTAAGATTAAATAAACAATGATCATTTATTAATAATATTTCATATACTGTCATTTTTTCAAATAATTGAATATTAGAATGTAAGTGTTACAATTTTTTTTTTAAAAAGTTCTATAATTTCATATCAATACGTCATTATTCAAAATGGCTTAAACAAATACTTTCCATTTATTAGAGAAACACAATCCATGTCATTCTCTCCAAGTACAAATCTAAGCATTTATTTTATATCAAATCCAACGGTCTAAATATCAATCTTTGTATTTCCTTTTGATTGGTCATATTGGTCTTGAGGGCAACTGATGATTTATTAAAACATCAATTCTAAAACAGAATCGAATGAAATTGGGGTATTTTAGTCTTTTCTGATCAAAGCTAGGTTTTATCCTTCCCCAAACATCCATGAATGCCTACAAAAAAGAAATAGGCTTCATTAGCCGCCATCACTTTTACTGATATTTCTCCCTCTGTTTATTTTCTCCTCCATCAAAGGAATCCCTGTAGACTTAAAACCACTGTCTAAATCCCCTTCTGTAAATCAAAACATAGTTTAGAAAAATCTCTGTCAAAACTTAGTTCAACTGAGGAATCGGCTAGTGATTTGTATTAAGGGCGATTTGCTAAAAGATTGATCGGTGGGTGTGTTGCGGTTCTTGTCAAGAGAGGATTCGCGAAAGTGGTCAAGAGATGGAGATCTTGCAAGTGGTAGTTACTGTTTTCTTGGGTTTGATGATGGTTGCAAGTTCGAATAGTAGAAGTTCAAGTGAGCGAAGTCAATTTTGCTTTGAAATGAGATCAAGTTACAGTGGTGAGTTGCGATTTGGTGAACAAGGTATAAGAATTTCATCAAGGGGAAATCATGTAAGTACATGTTTGGCCAGTGATCTACCATATTTTCCCATGTGATAAGGATGGAGATCTAAGAAAGGCCTATCGTAAAATCCCTTACATATGGTGCTATTTATTTGTGCTTAGTTTGGCTTATTATAAGAAACCCACTATAGTATGAAAATGATAATTTGCTCTACCAAAAGAAATACGTGCTATTAATAATCAAGTTCTTGTTTGTGTTACTTATGAATTATGACCTCTTAGGTAATTTTGATTTTTTCAAGGATGACGAGGATGAGGTTGAAGATGATGTAGGTGGTTTGAGTACATCGGGGAAAGAGTTGAAAAAACTTCTCGGAAAAGCAGCTAGGTTAGAAGAGTCAGATGGCGAGGAAGAGGATGAAGATGTCAATGTATGTTTTTTCTACATAAATATACCTATGCACGCATAGATGTGTGGTGCGTACACACAAGCACACATGGGAACAACATTGGTAATGCTAACAGTCATTGATATGAGTCCGGGTAATGCTATGGTGGAACAACATTGGTGAATTTAAAACCCTGTTTTCAACCATAATGGTTAGTGCAACATCCAGGCATAATCATAATGTCAGGTCTCATATTCATAACCACTAAAACATCAAATTACAGATGAAATTTATGGCTTCTATAAATCAATGTATGCCTATATATTTATTTGTCATTACTATTATATTGATGATATTCTTAGGAGGAAGATGAGAATGCAATGTCATTTGTTCTTGCACCAAAGCAAAAGATTGGTGTAAAGGATGAAGCATTTGATAATAGTCCTTCGAAAATGTCACCTGCTAGTTATTCTCGTGCTACTCCATCAAGCACAAAGTCCAAACTAAAGAAGAAGCCTACCCCTAAAGATGCAAGAATGAGCAACACTCCACTCATTAAGAAGGAAGGTAAAGAACAAAAAGCACTTATTATTTTAGTTTTTGTTATCAAAGTCCTTAATAGTTTACTATTAAAATTAGACAGTTATTTTTTTATTGTAGATTAAAGTTTGCAAATATACACTGTAACTTGATTCGGACAATTTATGTATGACTGATGTATTTATTCATACAATTTTTTATTTTATCTTTCCTTGCAAAAAATCAAGTATCAACAAGAATCCAACTATTTAGCTGTTTAATTACTTAAATGTGGGAAACAAAACTTCCTGTTAAAGACGAACCTTCATCGGTGTCGAGATCAAGCTCATCTGCCGTTCATAAAACATGATCAATGATTCTTCTACTTGCTGGTACAATTGCTCAAAATTCTTATGCATTTCACTAATGGAATTGCAATCAAGTATGTTGAATAAATATGCATTCATATTGTGGCTTTACATGTATTGCTCATTGAGCAATAAGTTGTTTGTATAAATTACAATTCATCGGAAATTGTTTCTGCCAGTAAATACCAGTTCAATATTCATGTGTTCTCTCAGTTATCTGTAACCAACCTCTGCAACTTATTTTTGTCCTTTTTTTAATGGTTTACTATTATACTTTCACCACTTTTTAAGAGAAAGACTGAGAGAACAAGATACTTGTTTTACCTATAATAAAATGTACATTTTTCTATGATGTTAGAAAGATGATTGGTGTACAAGTTCCATGCATCAATTTTTTCACTGTGATGCTGAGGCTAATCCCAATACTACTTATATATATTAAGCTGAACATATAATTTGGAACATATCATCCATATATTTACTTGGATACAAAGATACACATGCATGAGAATGCCACGTTTCCATGCCTGTTACATTAATTATAATATATCCAAGTATCAAATGTAGCTGTTTGATTGAGAATTATTGAGGTTATAAACTCAAACAAACAGTCAGTTATATTTTGATGCTCTTCTAGTTTCACACTTTTCAGAATGTCTGGTGGCAAGAATGCAGAAAATACCATCTTGGCTCTTTCTGATTATCATGATTTGGGCATCAATAACATTGGTTAGAATCTCTTTTTCGATACGCAACGCCATTCTGAAGCAGACAAGGTACGAGCTGTCTTTTGTGTGTTTTACTATTTTTAGCATATAAATTGATAATTTACTAGTTCTTGTTTTTAGGGTTTGATGGTAAAAGACATCGTCAAATGGTTCCTTTGCTGTTGAAATTTGATGCAGAAACGGTGATGTAACTATGACTAAAATCAAAGTGAGAGTTTGAGTGACTATGTACATGCAAATGAGTGAATGAGTATGTAGTAAAGAGCCAATGTATACGAGTAAAATGTAGCGAGGAAGTATGTGTATAAGTCATTGTGTAGTAGTGAGGAAATAATACGTGTACTATTCGAAAGTGTAATAAATATTTATTTGAATAAATATTGTTATTTTTTTAAAAATAAAATTTGTGTAAATATTCAGTTCTTGTAAATATTTATTTATATTAAATAAGGTCATGTGGTCTAAAAAATGATGCATGCACTAATCAAATGATGACACATGGACAAATTATTGGTTGACACATGGACCAACCATTAAATGCCAAGTGGCAGCATTAATATATGTCATGTGTATGCTACTATGATAACCATGTCAGCAGCCATGTGGAATGACACATCATTAGCCATGTCAGTAGCCATGTAGGATGATGCATCATCAAACACATAAGCTGATGACTCATCATTTGAGTCATAATGTAGTGGGGTCCATTGATTCTTTTACCTACCAATATCAATAAGTGTAGATAAAGCCTCTTTCTCCACGAAGCTTTACCTACCAATCTCTACCAATTCAATATCGGTAGCTAAAATATATTACCTACCATTATGCTAGTTTTACCTACGCCTACAATTAGTAGGTAAAGACCCCATTTTCTTGTAGTGTTAACCCAGGCCCAGTCCTGGGCATAGGCCGCCTAGGGCCTCGCATCTCAGGCGGCACATGCCCAGGGCCTCAGATTGTTGTCAGGGGCTTCAAATATGTTTAGCTGTATGTATATGCAACACTAGCAGCGATAAAGCGAAGGAAAGGGTGCTGTAGTGGTAAAGTTTGACGCCTCATTGCTTGCAGGACTGAGGTTCGAATCCTGCTTCTGCCATGTGGCCTCTTCATTTTTTGGCCCCTTGCTTTGAGTTTGAGATTATAAATATTATTATCTCATATTATTATAAATAGGCTGTGATGAATTAAGAAATACTTAGATGTCAACTGAAACATGTCGTAATACTGATATAAATATCATAGAGTAATAATAAAAAAACAAGATAATTGGTTTTTTTTCCAAATATGTTTTGTTTTCTTACTTTCAATTTTAACAGTGATACATTTTTTTTATTTAGGATTATTAGTCGTACCATCAATTGTTACTTTAAGCTCAAAAGAGATTTCTTACTACTATTTCTTTCTGCTTTGTCTTGATTTATAATTATAGTCGTTAAAGAACACTATGAAGGTCCAAAACTCCGAGCATTTTACTTGAGTATCCATCATAGTGTAAACTAGGGTTGTTATGGTAATGGTAAATTTACCATTACCATACCAATATCAAGTAATTGATAAAAAAAATTAAGCCATTTTGGTTTACCAATGTTATCGGTATGGTAACGGTAAATTTACCATTGTTAATGGTAAATATAACGGTAAAGAAAAGTCAAAACCAGTGGTAACGGTAAATTTACCAATCATATTAAATTTATTTTTCACTATTAGATCAAACCTTAACCCAGGCCCAGCCTTGGGCATAGGCCGCCTAGACGGCCGCCTAGGGCCTCGCATCTCCGGCGGCACATGCCCAGGGCCTCTGATTGTTGTCAGGAGCTTCAAATATGTTTAGCTGTACGTATATGTTTAGCTGTATGTATATGCAACGCTAGCAGCGATAAAGCGAAGGAAAGGGTGCTGTAGTGGTAAAGTTTGATGCCTCATTGCTTGCAGGACTGAGGTTCGAATCCTGCTTCTGCCATGTGGCCTCTTCATTTTTTGGCCCCTTGCTCAAAGTTTGAGATTATAAATATTATTATCTCACATTATTATAAATAGGCTGTGATGAATTATGAAATACTTAGATGTCAACTGAAACATGTCGTAATACTGATATAAATATCATAGAGTAATAATAAAAAAACAAGATAATTGGTTTTTTTTTCAAATATGTTTTGTTTTCTTACTTTCAATTTTAACAGTGATACATTTTTTATTTATTTAGGATTATTAGTCTACCATCAATTGTTACTTTAAGCTCAAAAGGGATTTCTTACTACTATTTCTTTCTGCTTTGTCTTGATTTATAATTATAGTCGTTAAAGAACACTACGAAGGTCCCAAAATCCGAGGATTTTACTTGAATATCCATCATAGTGTAAACATTTTATTGATCTAATTGAACTTTTGAAGTGTTGTTATTTTCATATGCATTGGAAGTCTACCACAAAATTAAACTAGGGTGCATGTCCGTATTAAAGTTGGGTCTAGCTCGGTTATAGTTGGTGTGATTATTTTCACTGCTTATACATTTCTGCATGTTTACAGAGAAGTTTGAAAATTGTTATGTTCAAATTCTTCCGTGCAAGTATATATATACATATATATACATATATATATATATATATATATATATATATATATAGAGAGAGAGAGAGAAGGAAATAAAATAAATAACACCTCTGAAGAGGTTCGTACGTAGTGTTTGACAAGCTATAGATCAATATTTAGATCCAAATTCACATGAGACCAGAAAAACAGTGTTTAAGCTCTGGAAACTATTCATAATAAGGTGGCTTTCGCAGTTTTTAATTACATTACACGTAGCCTTAATTGCAATTAAAGTAAATACGCAAGATAAAAGTGAAGCAAATCCAAAGTGTGCATGCAAAAGATAATGCAAAGATTCAATCAAATTCACAAATTTCAGTTCAGTACATGTAAACAAAACATGGAGCAAAGAATGGCATAAGGATATTAGCAGTCCTTGGGAAACAAATATTGCCTTGATTCCAAGTTCAAGTCCGGTCTCCACCACTGATTAATACAATGCGACGCAAATGCTTCCGGATATTTATTCAGATTGACGATCAACGTGGCGGACGGCAAAAGGTGAAGTGGTTCGGTGTCCTTTCCAAAAGCATTCCAAACTAAAACTCTCAGTGAATTCTGGGTGGCCAGCCTTCCCACCTCCCCAATCCCTACACCCTCCATCACCTCACGGTGCCTAAAATACCCCTCGTACTCGGCGCATATTGCGTCCCCTCTATTCACGAATATGTGAGGCACCCACAACGCCAGCATGTCAAAATAGTCATTGCACTTGTCCCGCTGCCCCTCCATGAAGACGGCCATCCCCGCTCTGACCAAACTACCCCCAATCCTTAGTGCCTCTTTCACCCTTTCGCTCTTTATCAACGATTCTACAGGAATATCAGTGTAGGGCGGGTTGAACAGAAACGTTTCAATGTACACTCCATACGTCTTAACCATGTTTTTTCCCGCATGCATTGCTAAGCTGGAACCTAACGAATGCCCAGCCAACCATATTCTTTTATCCTTTCCGTAGGTGGATACTACCTTTTGTACGGCTTGTAAGGCAGTGCTAGCTCTGGAGGTCTTGTGTAGGTCATGACGTAGGACATTTCTGTCCAGTTTTAGGTCCTGTAGGAAAGTTTCTGGTTTAAACAGGGTGCCCCGGAATGCGACGACGTAGTCAGGGGCATTATTGGAAGATGTGAAAGGTGGGGTGAACTGGTAGATGGTGCCGATGATGGATGAATCTAACTCGTCGATTATTTCTTCAGTGAGGTTAAAATGCAACGATGTCCACCATGAAGAGGCGGAAGAAGACAGTAATTGGTTCTTTTTTTGACGTGCACATTCCAGAACGTACGCTCCCTTCACTAAGCAAGCGGCTACCGATCTGCGGTGATTTGGGCAGTTCCTGTAATGATATAAGGCAAATTGCATTCATTTTCTTGTTTTGGATATCATACTATATATATATATATATTCATGCTGCTAATTATAACAACTTACCAATCTATACATCTCAAGTGTGTTGGACCCCAAATCTTGAAACATTTGAACCATTTTACTTACTGGTCAGTTTAATTTAGGGTTATTCCACCCTTGTCTTCCCTGATCAATACCTCAAATTACTTATCCAGAAGTTCCTTTTTGTTAGCTGGCTATGAATATGGCTTCTACCACACTGTAAGGTGATCTTAAATAGATAGATAACTGATTATGTATACAACAACTTGAGCACAGATGCTGTCTATTTTATTTTCAAGTGTACTTATTTATTTATTTATTATCTGACTTGACTCTGACTCCTTTGCTAATATATTCCAGCCTTAATTCGTTATATGCAGCTTCGCCGGCTTTTCCACACGATCTAAACCATTAACGGAAAAAAATAACATAGCGACTTGCCCAAGTCAAGAAGAATTGAAGAAGATTTAAAACTGGAATCCATATATTTAGAGCCATATAGATATTCCTGTCCCAATTGATTATAGTCTGTCAGTCCTTGTTGTCTGTCCCAATTGATTAAAGCCTAATTAAAGTGATCTAATTTTAGAATAGAATTAATAGGCTTAAAGTTTAAGTTATCATGGGCCTAATGTGTAGATACCGGGGTATTTTATAATTTGTTGAAGGGCCGAATTACAAAATGTCAACTTTATAAATACAGGGTTATGGTTCCCGAATTACACAAGCCTTAGCTACCCTTTGCCACCATCCTGACCTACCCTGGTGGCCTAGACACCGCGCACGAACCAAAAATCCGACCTCGTCTCAATTTCATGTTCATCCTATCCCACCTCCGACAACCGACCTTCGGTAATTCTGCTACCACACCCAAAAGACGCATGGAAATCTCCCCCACGCTCGCCTAAAGTGGCACTGCACCCATCGGCCATAGCTCACCAGAAAACACCGACGAACGAAAAACACTTCTTCCCTAAATTCTCTCTCCACCGACTACTTTAGGACGCCGCACCACCGCTGTTTAAACCGCCTCCCTTCCCTCTTCACTTCTTCTTCAGCCCCCAAAGCCTAAAATCAAACATAGTTCACGCTAATAAAAAAAATACCGCAACCAGTCCAACTTCCTTCATCACCAAATTCTAACAAATTCCATCCATCTTGCCTCCCTAGACTACCACCAACTCGAAGCCTTATCCTTCCTCAGCAACTTCTCTATTGGAAAATTTCTAAAATTCTGAATGGTTTGTGAGTTTCAATGGCTTGAAGAAGAAAAGGGGTTAGGGTTCAAATAGAAAATAATAGTCGTGTTAACATGCCTTTTGGTCTGGTCCCCAAAAGCATACCAGGCCCACTCGACTTGGCCCGTCGAGTTGCACCAAAGCCCGAAGTGTCACCAAAACATTAAGGATTCAGGCCCAGATGAAGTTGCACGAGCGTAGACCTCACAAAACCTTAACATGCAACTCTCGCATCCCAAAAACCTTGCATCCCTCCTTGTCCTTGCATCAGATACCTCGCATCACACTCCACCTGCAACTTTGCAATGCCACAACCTGCCACTATCAATGCCGCATCCCCCCGAGTGAGGCATCGCATCCTTCAGATACGATATATCGCATCCCTTGGGATGCGGTATATAACATCCTCCTGGATGTGATGTAGTTTCATCCCTCAGGATGCGGTGTAATCCATCCATTGGGATGCGATATATCGCATCCCATCGGATACGATGTATCACATCCATTGGATGCGATGCAAAAAAATATCCTCCCTCTTGAAGGCAGTAAACCGCATCCCAAAGGATGCAGAATTTTGCATCCCTCAAGAGGGATGCGAAATTCTGCAAAAGCATGGGAGGATGCAATTTTCTGGGTTTTGCTCTTTCGGGATGCGATTTTCTGTTGTGTGGTCCCTAAATCTCACATACTCCCACCTACTCCGATATCTATAAATACTCTCTTTCTCGTTCTTCGCAAGTGTTGGATTTTTATTGATTTGACAGCCCTACAAACTCCTAGAACTCCATTAATGACAGTATAACTCTTGAGGAAAATGAAAACTACATGCAGTTTTCCCAAGACTTGGCATATAAAAAATATGACTCTTGGATACTCAAAACAATTTGTAAACGAGTGCCATGATGATGTTCAATTTCCGTAACTCTCATTTGTGAATAAAGATCGACAAAAACCTTCAAAGTGGACATAGGTTCCACACAGACCGAACCATTATACATCTCTGTGTTATTTTCTGCTTTCCATACTTTAATTTTCCATACGCGAAATGCTAA
Organism: Allium sativum; assembly: GCA_030737875.1. Lineage (NCBI taxonomy): Eukaryota > Viridiplantae > Streptophyta > Magnoliopsida > Asparagales > Amaryllidaceae > Allium > Allium sativum. Next base: position 348,316,191 of record CM060922.1, on the reverse strand, counting down.
TTCTCGAGTTTAGATAATCTATGGATGTGACGACAATTTTTGTCGTCAACACTTTGGTTCTTTCACTGAGAACTTAAATTTCGCTTACTGATTCAACATGTCAATTTACAAATATTATTAGGCCATAATATCGTTTGAAAATAGGATTTTACACATGAAAATTATTTACAAATTCAAAACATCTATTTATAAATATTAAAAAGTTTTAATATCGCTTAAAAATAGGATATAACAAATAATCTTTATATACCAATATATACAACTGCATAACGGTGGGAACCGACCGTTAGATTGCACAGTTTAAAAAAAAAACTTGTTTTTTTATTAATCTTAGTTGAGCATCAAAAACATAATGCGGTAAAGAATATTTAAAATTAGAGAAATATAAGGGGACAAAAGCGGAGAAAATTAAGTGAACTAGATTGATGATATTTTAAGGAAACATGTTATAGACTTGTTCCATGTTTTCTGGGCTTCAAAAAAAAAATAGATTATGGCCAAGTGACAGTAAGTAAACCTCCTTAACGGTCGGTTTGATAAATTCATTTTTCATTAATGAATAATAGAAATGAAATTCACACTTGAAAATCATAAGATACTACAACATAAAAAATAAAAATAAAACACACATGATTTTAACACAAAGATACGCATATAAATAATTTTATTTTGAATGGGTTAAACATTTAAAATTTGTAAAAAAAAAAAGACTCACATGCGAAGCGCGTGCCGTAACGCTCATTTAAGATAGAATTAATCCACTGAGCCATATAAGTATGAATCAAAATAGCAGATCATTTCCATCTACACTTGTTTGATGAGAAATAGCATCGATTTCATCCCCATAATACAAGCTGTAAAAATCCGGAAAAAATATATTAATGACCTTGTAAGGTATATGAAGCTAAACATGTAAACTACTACATGGAGATAATGTTGTGCAAAAATTGCACAAATGCGGAAGCAATACAAAAAGAAGAATCTAGCTTATCGATTAATTATCAACCGCCAACTCAATGAAAAATAACCACCAAATAAAACAAAATAGAAGAAGCATAGAAGACACAAAGATTTCACGTAGTTCGGTTATGCCTACTTCCACAGACCCAACAACTATTCTTTATTTCATTAAAGAGAGCACAAAAAGAGAGAGAGAGAGAGAGAGAGAGAGAAATTAAAAAATTATAGGTTGTAAATGGAGAGACTAGCCTATAATTACAAATTGAATAATCAATTTCAACACAAATTTGTATGCACTCAAAACCCATAATTGATTGACTGCAGAAATTAGGTATACTGAAGAAGAGGATAATGGTGGATGCTCTCACACATTCTAAATAGGCTTCAAGATGAAAGGTTTCTTACAGATGAAGAAAAACAATTTCCTCATTGGCCTTGGCACTACAAGAAGGGCTTAAATTTGCGACACTTATAAGCGACGGCTTCCGACGACTTGCGAGGGCCGTCAGCGGCCGTCGCTTATAAACTGCACCATATCTTGTGTATTGCTTTCTCCTTGTCAAGGCAGCTGACACTTTTTTTTTTTTTTTTTTTGCAAATATGTGTAATTTGAATTTTGTTGTTGAGGCTTGTGTCTTCTTGATCTTGTATCATTTAAATATTCTAGGCAATTCATATATGTTTGAATTTGATTTTGTGGCATAAACCCTCGGCCTTGCATTTCATTTCGAATTCAAACCTGCTTGAATTTGACTATACATACATACATACATACATACATATATATATACATACATATATATATGCATCTGAGTTGAATTCATCTTGGCTTGAATTTGATTTTTTGGTCACTTGCATTGAGTTAGTTACTTGGCTTGACCTTCACAGTTGTCCATGAGGGTAATATCGTGCTTAGCCTTCCAGTATTTACAGTGTATCATAATAAATATTATAAGTTGTTCGAGAACATATATATTTACATACATATCCATCCTTATCTAGAAATATGAAGAGAAACTCACTTAAAAACCGAGGCAAATAAAATTTTAAATTTGTTTCTTTTCCAGTTATTACGTTATTTTTGACGAGTATAACAAACGATTGGATAAATTCTATGAAAATTCAACTGAGTGTGATTGAGAGTGTCTTGTTGTACACCAGTGTATAGATGTGTAATGGGGGATATGTATGTACAAACATGAGTGTTTATATAATGATTGTAAAAAAGTGAGAATAAAAATGTGTACTGTTCAAAATTGTAATAAAATATATGTCTGAATAAAATTTCTATTCAAAATTAAATAATATTTTTGCAGCTATTTATTTATTGTTCGTGGAAAAATAGAATAATATATTTACAAACATATTTATTGAAAATATATACATAGCAGTATTATATAGCACTCCAAACAGTGCAACATCCCAATTTCTCCCTGATTTCCACCATTCATTCCCCCTCTCTCACTCCACTTACTCTCTCTCCTCCCACTAACTTATTATAATATGAATGGATGGTGGAAATTATAGAGTATTGGAGTGCTGTGCTATTTGGGTGTTGTTGAAATATCCTCATATATATATCCTCATATATATATATATGTGTGTGTGTGTGTGTGTGTGTGTGTGTATGTGTGTGCGCGCGTGTGTGTTTATTTATGTATGTATGTATATGTGTGTGTATGTGTGTGCGCGTGTGTGTATTTATTATCATCGATGGGCGTTACGGTTATGGTAACTTTCGTTATTACCACCAACTATAACCTTAATCGTTGTTGGTAGTTGTAAATTTTAATAACCATCACCACAACCATCTATGATGGTTAATCGTCGTTTTTCAAATTTTTAAGTATTTTGTACACATATTTCTATTTATATGTATTATATATGATAAACTCATATAGTTGTAACTGGTTTTTTTTTTTTTTTTTTTTGCAAATGTATTTATTTGTATATATAATGACCATGCATGCATATATTATTATTTTATGAAGGCACATATTATTAATATAAAAGCTATTCCTTTAACTTAAATTACCCATTTTTATATTTGAATGTTAAATATTGTATGAAACAATCATCTATGGTTGGTATGGTTAACCGTGGTAATCTAGTTTTCCAACCGCTAGCATAACCGTTACCATTATAGATGGTAACCACGTAGATAGTTGGTACAGTTGCTGTAATGGGTCGGGTCGGGTCGTAATGGGTCGGATCAAAATTGACCCGACCCATTTTTTGACCCGACCTGTTTAATATATTTATTAAGATGGTCAATTGACCCGACCCTCTTCATGTACGGGTCAACCCATTTAACCATTCTAAAACATAAAAACTTGAAAAACGAAAAAAAACATCTGCAAAAACATGGCTAATAATATACTTTCAGAACTAATCTGAAAAAAGAATAATGGTTGAAAAAATTATCAAATATTGCTATAATGATGTAAGAAGAAAGCAAGGTAAACAAAATAAAATGAGCATGGGCTGTTGCATTCTCCAAGCGTGCATCAAATTACATGTTCTCAAATATAAATCCATCCATCATTTTCATTTCTCAAACATAAAAATAAGTTTTAAAACTAACAAATGATACTAACAATGCATTAAATTACATGTTCTCAAATGTATATCCATCCCTCTTTTTCTAACACCTGCAAAAACAGAAGCAAATTGTTGTTATCAATGCATTGTAATATTCTTTTCATGATGCTGATAAAACAAACTAACATACAACAAAATAACATACAACAAAAGAGTGAAAGAAACCAGCAAAATATACATGCATTTAATCCTGAGAATGGACAGGTTTGTACAATGAAAATGCAAGTTGCAAAATAAAAAAGAAACCGGTTCTGGTTCAATTAATTCAAGGAAACACACATTATTTCCCTATTGCTACAGATCTTATATGCCAAATAGGTGACATTAGTGAACTAGCCTCAAATTTAATATACCCATTCTAAAGTCGAATGTTAATAGTACTAAAATTATACGCAGAGAGAAAATGAACGAACTATATCACATGCAAAAAAGTAGAAGTGTCTGGCTAGAAAAGGCATTTAGCATTTTCAATATGCATGTTAAATGACATGGTAAAGGAAGAGAAATTGAAGAACTCTAGTCGTTTCAACAAACAGGGAAATGGTACTAAAATTATTGTAGAAGTTGATGGTTTCAAATTACAAAGCTGGTTTCTAACTCGGATCCTGGCAGCTATCTACCATGTTTAAATGCAAGTCCTAGGCTTTTATAATTTGTATCATTCAAGTTTTGTAGTACTCTAACTGGTCAGATATCCTCGCGAGGTTTCCATTTAAATAATGGTGAATGTGAGGAGAAAAGTATTATGTAAATTGTAACCTAGCATGAATATCAAGGGGCTATAGTTTGTGCCACCTTGTTCGAGGTGCACTTGGATAATTGTATATGTATACATAAATACTTATATAAATTTAGTATAGAAAGCTTCATAGCAGTTATTTTTTTAAGAGCCTATGAATCAAAGCCAGTTTTTTTTTCTTATCTTTTCTATTTTTCTGGACAGAAAATGCATTTGTACTTGACAATTAATCAGTAAAATAACCATGAAGGCTTACATAGTAAACTCACGGCAGCATCGTCGATAATGAATTATAATTTATAAGCAAGTGGAACATTGTGTTCTCATGCCTCATAAAAGCATACAGATAAATGCAATAAAGTCCGTTATATAAAAACTAATTGGAATACCGGTAAAAACTAATTGGAAACCTGGGATACATGATTCACCATTTCATTTCTCTTTTCTTCTTGGCTCTTCTATGACTACTAGCTTTCCTGAAAATGCAGAAGAAAGTGAAACCATCCTCATAGGCGGCTATAATGTCATAACAATAGATGAAAGATAACATAATAACCCGGGCATATATGAAAGCACAATTCTTCGACTGGAACAGTCAGGTTTGCAGACTTGTCTATAACCCGGGCTTCAAACGCATAGAAACCCGGAATTAAATTACCAAACTGATCATTCTGGTATATAAATATTTCAATCTTTGAGCATATATGCAGAGTGTTTGACTTGTATTTCCACTTGGCAAACCTGTTCCTTATATTTATAAACACTGTAACAAAATTCAATAAATCATACTACACATCAATAGAATGTTTCCATATATATGGCCTTGAACTTAATTACTAACTAGGAAACTAGTAACCAAATCAGAATTTTTGAATGCAATGTAGCATACTTGACTTAACCACAAATGGCAAAGGAAACCCGCTTAAATTTTTACCACCACCGTAAACATGTAGAAGAAGCCTTCCAGAATGAATAGGTGTGAACTCGAGACATATAAATCCTAATTCAGACAAACCATAATACTTGATGTCCAGCAAGTTAGCAGCAGATCCATTTTCATATGATCCGAACATAGTAAAATAATCTTAATCCAATAACTATTGTAACTACACTGATGAAGCCAATATTAGGGAAAAAATATACTAATACTTTAAACATTTATCATGTTGTTTTGAAGCAAAAATATATTTTACTAGGGAAAAAACAGTAATTGGACCAAATTTACAAAGTGAGCATTGCAAAGTCTCAAATACTGAGTAATTGGTAACCTATTTCGAAAATGACATCTGTTTCATTTCATCGGATGTTGTATTACGGGTAACTAACAATTACAAAGTGCAAAACGTTAACACTTCCTATTTAATATGAATGGATATTTAAAACAGAAAATGAAAAACTAGTTCAAACAGTAGTAAGGCTCTTGATAACTTTGGAACATAAGTCCACCAATGAACCAACTAATATATAATAACAAGAAAATGATTAATAAGAAGCTATTTCCAATTAAAGATTACGCACTGAATTGGATTTGGCTTCACACAAAGAATTAGTTTCTATGCATTTGATGAAAGATAACATTATAATTTATAACCTGATTTTTCCTGCATACAAGTACAAGAACTAGCTGAAAAGCCTGAATGAATATGAAAGCGCCAGAAAAGATAAAAAATAAAATTACCGTGAAATACTGAAAAACCTGTAATTAAGAAATACAGATTGTCCTTGTCCAATAGCTGAAAAGCCTGAACTAGCTGAAAAACCTGTAATTAAACAAAAATGATAAACACAATAAAAATGATTAACATAAATAGCTGAAAAGCATGAACTAGCTGAAAAGCGTGTAATTAAGAAGATAAAATTACTGTGAAAAGATGAAATATGAAAGCACCAGAACTAGCTGCAAACAAGCATAACATAATACGTAAGATGACAAGTGAATAGCATGGATACTCTACTTAATGCTAAATTTTATAAACTGATAACATAATATGAAAGCAAGTAGTTTTTCCTACACACAGGGTATTAAATACCTAACACTGTGAATTGATGTCTCTTCTTCTTGAGAATTGAACTTCGTAATATCTTCTGTAAGATCCTCGATTATTTGCACGATTGTACCACCATACAACCAATCTCTTGTGCATAACAATGCTTCGACAACATCTTCTTTTAATGAACTACGGTACTCGTCAAGTACTTTACCACTAATGCTAAAAGCGCTTTCTGAAGCCACAGTAGTTACCGGTACAGCCAAGATATCTTTTTCCATAAGGGATAAAATAGGATATCGATATTGCTGTGATTTCCAAAATGAAAGTACATCAAACTCTATTTTTCGATCAACCAACCCATCATTTAAATATGAATAAAATTCCGATCTAGGAAAATTGCCAGCAAATTGTGAATCTTGGTAAGAATCGAATTGCTCCAACATATCTTCACGTTCTTGTGAATAAGGTCCTGTAAATGAACTTGGAGATGTTGTGCCTAATCTAACATTTGCTTCAATAGGCGACTCTTCTTGCACTTTCTTTGAATATTCAAAAAACAACTCCTCCAATTTTCTTTTTACTTTTTCGAATTCAATGCTATTCCATATAGTCTTTCATATGAATATCGAAAAAAATTTACTTTGTAACGCGGATCGAAAATACAAGCAATAGAAAGAAAAACATTAAAATCTTTCCAGTATTTATCAAACTTTTTAAGCATATCGAATGCCATAGAAGACATAAAATCATCACTATCTAAAGTCTTCTTTAAAGCTTAATGAACCAAGAAAATTTCTGGAAAGAACAAGTAAGCGGTCGGATAATTTGTTCCTTAAAACAAGCAAGTGGCATTATAGAAAACTTCCAAAAAATGTGTGATTTTCTTCGCTTTCTCCCATTCTTCAAATGATGGACAATAAGTATAACTGGAATCCACATGTTTTGGCCGATAAAGAGCATGTTCATAATATATTGCACTTTTAAGCATGATAAAAGTGGAGTTCCATCTCGTGGGAACATCTTGACACAATCCCTTCTTAGTCTTATCCAAAGAAAGACTAGATATACATTCAACAATTTTTTTCCCTAGATTGAGAACCCCTAACGTATTTTATACTTTCCCTTATGTTGCTCAAACAATTAGTAACAGATTTCAGACCATCTTGCACAATCAAATTCAATATATGTGCGGCACACCTAACGTGTAAATATTGGCCATCCACAACCAATGATCTTCTGTAGTTGAGATGTGTTCTCAATAGTTCAATGAACTTATCATTGGAAGAGGCGTTATCCAATGTACAAGAAAATATTTTATCTACTATTCCCCAACTAAGCAACAAACTTGATACCTTTCTAAATATGGCTGATCCAGAATGAGGAGGTGGCAACAAACAAAATCTAAGCAATCTTTTTTGTAACCTCCATTCATTGTCAATAAAATGTGCAGTCAAAGTCATGTATCCATCCGTATTAATTGAAGTCCACAAATCAGACGTTATACTCACTCTCCCGCTACATGATTCTAATACATCTTTAAGTTTTACTTTCTCATTCTCATAAAGTTTCATAACATCTAAACACGAAGTGTTTCTAGATAAATGTACCACATCATCATTTAAATAAGAAATCAATTCACGAATACTTTCATATTGCACAAAATTAAATGGTAAGTTATGCCGAATAATCGCTTTAGTCATTAAATCTCTATACTTTGTTTGACTAAAGTTTCCTTTATTGATGTCTTCCACATTTATACCATGGCATTTCTTAACATGTCTTCTCAAATTATTTGTCCCGTAGTTATCACCATATATATATGGCCTTTTACATTTTTTGCAAAAACATGAGCGCTTTTCACCACTAACAACTTCCTTCTTTTCGAAATATTTCCAAACATCAGAATAAGTAGTTCTTTTTGTTTACTTCCTACAGAACTACCCACTGAAACACAATCTACTTCCAACTCTACAATGCTTCTGATTTGACTATCATGTTCACCGATATTCATATTCTACAAAAAATATGTAAAAATATGTAAAAGCAGGAAAATGGAATGTACAAGTCAAAATTAGGATAATAGTATTAATAAAGCATAACTTTTCTAGCATTTACAAGTGATTCATTTGAATTATCAATTCTAAAAGAAGAAAAATCCATCTGAAATGGTTGTTCACAAACGTAACACATAGCCAAATAACCAGTTTACTCAAATTTGTGTTATATTTAAGCCCTTATATCTCCAATATCAGCAGTAGTTGTATGCAAAACAAAAGATTTTGGTAATGGATAAGAAAATTACCCTCGGATAAAGAAAAAAGGCTAAAGGGTGATTAACAGATTTGCATAGTTGTATCCAATAACAGGTTTACAAAAGATTCTACCATTAACTGATTGCTAAAACACTAACTAATATATGAAATGAAAAGATTGCTACCATTTTTTTTACTGCACAGCTTTTATCTACTATATAAAAAATATATTTGTATACAGTACTGCCTAAACTAGCATGTACTAATTTATACTGGTAACCATCGAAATCATCATATACTAAGTAATTTTATTATATCATTTTATAATACTAGGTAATTTTATTGAAATGGCTTCCACCTAACCATCATATTTTAAACAATGGACATCATCTGATGATGGTTTTGTGTTTGCCATTTCAATCAAATTTGTCCATTTCAATAATACTAGGTTATTAGGTAATTACCTAGTTATAAAATTATATCTTAGCCTGCTATTCAAAACAAATTAGGTCCAAAAACGCTATCCATTCTTTAATACTCCATTGCTTACTTAGCAACATGGTCTTGGCTTTGTAAACAAATTTTTTACCAGTTGATGTGCATTTAGTAAGAACATATATTGCAGTCTTCTGCAGTTAAAATATCTCATTTGGTGTAAAATTTCAACACATCCTGTTTTTAGACAAAGATATAAATGTTTCTACAGATAATTAAATTCTTAGTAGTTGAGAAATAGGATGATGAAGATAGATAAAAGTGCAACATCTTGCATATTAAATACTTAAATGTACCCTTTTATTCTATAATTCTCATGCATAATATTGGATTAGTTATTCATATCTGAAACTTAATCCAGACTTATAATAAAATGGTATTAGCTAATATAGACATCATTGCAGGACATTCAACAATGCATAGTTTGTTACTAACCACACCTTGCAGGACATCATCAGATATTCATTAAACAACATATATAGCCATTTCAATAAAATTACCTATTAAAGACCAAGCAAATATGATGGTTAAATGGATTAGCACCTTGTAACAGCAATGTTATTCTAAAACGTTTACCTAGTACCAGTTCCACTTGCAAAGCATCAATTTGCTGAATTTAGATTTTGTTTCCTCAATAACTACATTTAAAGTGAATTAGTTTTCATCTATGCAATATGCAGAACACTCAATGGTGTTTCATGGAATATAACATATACAAAAAAATATCTAGGAAATCATGTAAAAAATGCTTATGATATCGCTGAGTTGTTAACTATTACCTGAAGTTTACAGTTCTGTTCAGGATTTGTTAGAAGATCCAAGGCCAATTGGGTGTCATTCTGGTTTACCCTGAGAGCTTCTGCAGCCGTTATGTTCCAGAAATAGCAGAAATCGATCCAGAAATTGCAGCAAGAGACAAGGTTCACTGCAAATGCAATTCTGGATAATTAGGGTTAAATCGATTATTTTCCATAAATAAAATTCTCAAAACAAAAAATTGTACCTTCGATTGGTTAGAGCAGATTAAATCGTTTCGTGGAACAACGAAGAGTCGACGATAGATCCATATAGTCTCGAGCGAAGTCCAGATTGATCGTTTGAAGATAATCAGCGGCTTAAGGATTTAGAAGTGAAAGAGAAGTCGACGTCGTTTTTTTAAGAATTAGCGGCTTATCGGAATAATTAGGGCTTTGGATGGGTAAGGGCTAAACGGGGTGCAGTTTTTTTTTTAACAGTCTCAATGGGTTATTACCCAGAGTAAAAGGAAACTAAATTAGCCCAACCCAACCCAATTTAAAAAGAGTTAAAAGGGTTGGGTTAAAAGGTTGGGCTGAATTTTGACTGGTCTAGCTATGAACAACTTCGGAACATAAACTAAATGATAATTTATGGCTAATGATTAAAGGACAATGTAAAGGGATTTTATAATAATTAGGAGGTTTCAGATTAATGATTAAAGGACAATATTGTAAAGGAGTTTTAATTTTGGCTTTGAATTAGGACAACACTTGTATATTACTCACACCAATATATGGACATTTCAGTTGTTGTCAAACTTAGGTAAATACCTCTTCATATGCATTGCGTGATGTTGCATTTTTACAATCAAGCAAATGGACATCGTCTTTGTGCCATATGATTGTGCATTTTTATTGAAAATCACCGAGAAATACAAAATTATAAAACTAAATGGCTTTTATGGCTGGTACTCTTATTAATGTTTCTTTTGTTTAAAAATAGACACTTATATATACAAGTTTGTTGTATATATCGTACGTACAACATGATAAATTGTTGAACTGTGTAAGGCAGAAATTGAACCAATGACCACTCGCACCATATCCAAGTGTCTTAACCAATTTGGATAAAGTACTTGTAAGCTCTTCATATTTTTCACAGTTTCAAAATAATTAAATTTGACAAGTTGAATTCCAAAATAACGAAGAAAAAAGATAAGTGGCCCGAAATATGTCAAAATTGGATAAATCAAAGATTTAATCAAACCGTTCAAATAAAAAATAGGTTTTAATATCGCTTAAAAATAGGATATAACAAATAATCTATATATACGAATACAACCGCATAATGGTGGGAACCGACCGTTAGATTGCAAAGTTAAAAAAAAACTTGTTTTTTTATTAATCTTAGTTGAGCATCAAAACATATTGCGATAAAGAATATTTAAAATTAGAGAAATATAAGGAGACAAAAGCAGAGAAAATTAATTGAATTAGATTGAAGATATATTAAGGAAACATGTTATAGACCTGTTTCAGGTTTTTTGGGCTTCGGAAAAAATAGATTATGGCCAAGTGACAGTAAGCAAACATGCGTAACGGTCGATTTGATAAATTCATTTTTCATTTATGAATAATAGAAATGAAATTCACACTTGAAAATCATAAGATACTACAACATAAAAAATAAAAAAACACATACATGATTTTAACACAAAGATATGCATATAAATAATTTTATTTTGAATGGGTTAAACATTTAAAATTTGTAAAAAAAAAAGACTCACATGCGAAGCGTGTGCCGTAACGCTCGTTTAAGATATTCACGCTAAATAATCATAATTAAAATCAACACAATTCAACAGGGAAAACCCCATACATTGGCCAACAAATATAAAGGAAGCATAACATAAACCTAGTTTTATAATTAATCCACTGAGCCATATATGTATGAATCAAAATAGCAGATCATTTCCATCTCCAATTGTTTGATGAGAAATAACATCGATTTCATCCCCATATTACAAGATGTAAAAATCAGAAAACAAAAAATTAATGACCTTGGAAGGTATATGAAGCTAAACATGTAAACTACTACATGGAGATAATGTTGTGCAAAAATTGCACAAATGCGGAAGCAATACAAAAAGAAGGATCTAGCTTATCGATTAATTATCAACCGCCAACTCAATGAAAAATAACCACCAAATAAAACAAAATAGAAGAAGAATAGAAGACACAAAGATTTAACGTAGTTCAGCTATGCCTACGTCCACGGAACCAACAACTATTCTTTACTTCATTAAAGAGAGCACAAAAAAAAAGAGAAATTACAAAATTATAGGTTGTAGATGGAGGGACTAGACTATAATTACGAATTGAATAATCAATTTCAACACAAATTTGTATGCACTCAAAACCCATAATTGACTGACTGCAGAAATTAGGGTGTACTGAAGAAGAGGGTAATAGTGGATGCACTCACACATTCATGCTCCACAAATATGAAGATATAAATAGGCTTCAAGATGAAAGGTTTCTTACAGATGAAGAAAAACAATTTCCTCATTGGCCTTGGCACTACAAGAAGGGCTTAAATTTGCGACACCTATAAGCGACGGCTTCCGACGGCACTTTCCGACGGCTTGCGACGGCCGTCAGTGGCCGTCGCATACAAACTGCGCCATATCTTGTGTATTGCTTTCTCGTTGTCAAGGCAGTTGACACTTTTTTTTGTTGCAAATATTTGTAATTTGAATTTTGTTGTTGAGGTTTGTATCTTCTTGATCTTGTGACATTTAAATATTCTAGGCAATTCGTATATGTTTGATTTTGATTTTGTGGCGTAAACCCTCGGCCTTGCATTTGATTTCGAATTCAAACTTGCTTGAATTTGACTATACATACATATATACATACATACATATATATATATATATATATATATATATATATATATATGCATCTGAGTTGAATTCATCTCGGCTTGAATTTGATTTCATGCTCGCTTGTATTGAGTTAGTTACTTGGCTTGACCTTCACAGCTGTCCATGACGGTAATATCCTGCTTGGCCTTCCAGTATTTATAGTGTATCATAATAAATATTATAAGTTGTTCGAGAACATATATATATTTACATACATATCCGTCCTTATCTAGAAATATGAAGAGAAACTCACCCAAAAACCGAGGCAAATAAAATTTTAAATTTGTTTCTTTTCCAGTTTATTACGTTATTTTTGACGAGTATGACAAACGATTGGATAAATTCTATGAAAATTCAACTGAGTGTGAGTGAGAGTGTCTTGTTGTACAACAGTGTATGGATGTGTAATGGGGGATACGTATGTACAAACATGAGTGTTTATATAATGATTGTAAAAAAGTGAGAATAAAAATGTGTACTGTTCAAATTGTAATAAAATATATGTCTGAATAAAATATCTATTCAAAATTAAAAATAATATTTTTGCAGCAATTTATTTATTGTTCGTGGAAAAATAGAATAATATATTTACAAACATATTTATTGAAAATATATACATAGCAGTATTATATAGCACTCCAAACAGTGCAACACCCCAATTTCTCCCTGATTTCCACCATTCATTCCCCCTCTCTCCCTCCACTTACTCTCTCTCCTCCCACTAACTTATTCTAATATAAATGGATGGTGGAAATTATAGAGTATTGGAGTGCTGCGCTATTTGGGTGTTGTTGAAATATCCTCATATATATATATGTATATATATATGTGTGTGTGTGTGTGTGTGTGTGTGTGTTTATTTATGTATGTATGTATACGTGTGTGTACGTGTGTGCGCGTGTGTGTATTTATTATCATCTATGGGCGTTATGGTTATGGTAACTGTTGTTATTACCACCAACCATAACTTTAATCGTTGTTGATAGTTGTAAATTCTAATAACCATCACCACAACCATCTATGATGGTTAATAGTCATTTTTCAAATTTTTAAGTATTTTGTACACATATTTCTAATTATATTTATTATATATGATAAATTCATATAGTTGTAACTGGTTTTTTTTTTTTTTTTTTTTTTTTGCAAATGTATTTACTTGTATATATAATGACCATGCATGCATATATTATTAGTTCATGAAGGCACATATTATTAATATAAAAGCTATTCCTTTAACTTAAATTACCCAGTTTTATATTTGAATGTTAAATATTGTATGAAACAATCATCTATGGTTGGTATGGTTAACCGTGGTAATCTAGTTTTCCAACCGCTAGCATAACCGTTACCATTATAGATGGTAACCACGTAGATGGTTGGTACAGTTGCCATAACAATCCTGTTATCATCAAACAAAAATTATATCTGTATACTCGACAAATCGCACCAAACCATCTTTATTTGCATGCTATATGACGTGCATGTGAGTAAAGATCACCAAAGATATAGGCTCATATAACTTCTTTGCTTGAAAAAAATGTATGATTAAACAATGTACGTGTATTCTAAACAACGTTATAACTATTTTATAATTACAATAAATAAATTTACTAAGGTGATTTTTATTCTAATCCACAATATTAGTAAGTTAGTCCACGCTATTTTATAGGATCGTTGACTTTTACTAAAATTTAAAATTTAATCAGTTTACCCACAAAAAAAAAATTATACTTATTTTCTCTTCTTCTCAGCCTTCGTCTGTGCGTTTTCCGTCGTCTTCTTGTTTCTGTAATCCTAGCATCTAAATCCAAGCTTAAGCGGAGTAATTCAATGTAATAACAGTAAGTAGTTTGTTTGTTTTTTTTCTTCTGAAGTTGATTAATTGTATACAAAATTGTTTTTTTTAATATCACCATTATCACATATAATTTTTGTTAGCTATTTTCCAACCGTCTATCCTGCTATTCCAATTGTCATCATGTATTTCAAATGACAACTGTTTGTAATGCTTCATGTCGACCTATTTGACAAATGCTTCTTTTGCAAAACCTTTTACTTTTGGTAGGTCATTCTCATTAAAAAATATCTTTTAAACCAGATTAAGCTCTTTTTTATAGAGTCATTTTGCAATAAGATGAATATCTACCTAATCTTTAAATGGTTTGTTTTACTTAGAAAAAAGAGTGAAAAAATTGTACATTAGTAAAATATCATTTTATTCAAATATTGTAATAGGAGTATAGGCTCTTTGGATAGCATTCACTATCTAAACCCACTAAGTAATTATACTCTCAAACAATTGTAATATACAATTTTCTCTTTTATTGAATTGTTAGTATTGTTTAATTACTTGCTATTTGTCTAATCTGTAGATCTTGAATTTGATTTTAGTTCTTATTTACTGTTGTTGCCCGGTGCAATTGGTGATGTATCTTCAAAATATTAAGTTATTTGAAAACATTTGATGCTAACTCCTCTACTGGAGTCTTGATCTTAGTTTTTATTTTCATAATCATCTACTGCCATATCATGTCTGATCATGTTCTGAGATAATTAGTTAACTAGTTGTATCTAATTGATTGTTTGTTTGCGGAATTCAAGTGCTATCAACTCTATTTTTAATACATATTTATTTGTTACTACTTTATCAAACGAGAGGGACAATTCAACACAAATAATAGTGAAGTAACGAAGAATTGTGGAAGAAGAAGCCCTAAATCGATTGTTAACTATATAATATGGGTGAAATCACGACAAGAGAAGCAGTAGTTTCCAACGACCAGGGGCCGTTGGTCAACCCGTTGGTATACGGATCCACGGTTTCCAACGACTTCCAATGCAAACAACGACCATTTTCCAACGGCTTCCAACTGGAAGATATGGCCACATGTCCCCTTTTCCGGATCAAAGAGACGTTGGAAAGTGATGGAAACTGTTGCCAATTAGCCATCTATCACCGTTGGAAACCGTTGAAACTGGATGACCAGTAAGCCGTTGCTTCCTGTCGCTCGCCATTGGAAATCTGGATGTTTTTTTATAAAGATTTTATATTTGCCACTTCAATCCACACATTACACATACAACCATCAAAACCGCTCCATTTCGAGCATTTAACTCACAATCTCAACCATATACACACCCAAACAAAATATAAAATAAAAATCAAACACAAAACACATTAATTAACCAATATTTACATAACATACGCAACCAAAACATCATAACCCATGTCCAAACGTAGCCAAAACAACACAAGCATGTCCATACATCATAACCAACACACCATACCATCACCAAAGCAACTAACATGTCCAAACCATCAATATATACAACAATCATGTAGCAAGCCCTCACCAACTCTCAAAACACAAACACAATAATGTCCAAACGCTAACCTGATCAACTCTCTCCACCAGAAGATGAAGGCGGCGTACCGTACTGGGCATTGAACTCTGCTACCTTTTGATTAAACAACTCCATCAACTGGTCACGGCGATGCTCACGATCACGAAGCTCTCCAATTTCTGCTTATAGCTGTGCGATTTCTTCCTTTTCCTGAGCCCTCTGATACGTCTCCTGAGATGATCTAACCTGTATCATTTACGAGTACATGTATAATATATCAATCAGGATTAATATACTTTGAATTTTGATTTACTTGCACTTTCTATTAGAAAATTATAAGCTAATTTTGCGTTTTCTAATCCATATAAAAATATCGATCTAATTTACATTATAGTTTTCAAAGCGCTTTTACAGATTGATATACCTTTAGTTAACTTCCTAGGGACAATACTAAGTGATCTAACATGTATATAATTTCAATATTTAATAGTAGCATTTGGAGTTAATTTGAGTTTTTATTATGAATCCTCTAGATTTCCAAAACCGTATCGTCTGTTCCGGGTGGGCTTATCCATGACAGCATCAAATATCATGTGCTTTTCATCCTTGGTCAACTCAGTCCTCCCAGTAGACTCCAGTAACTGCGCCTTATGTGCTTGAAATTTCTCCTGTTAAACATAAAAAAAATGAAATTAGATAACACTATTTTAATTAAATTATACCTATAACTTAATTATTCTATACTTACATATCTCTCACGTGCCTTATCATCATGGTCCCAATTGTACGAAACTGAGCCTGTGTCGTCAGTTTGACTCAGTGCATGAGAATGCTCGAAAACATCCCAGTACGACACAGGAGCCATACGCGCTCTCTCCTGAAATAAGCATTCATACATACATATATATATATGTGTGTGTGTGTGTGTGTGTGTGTGTGTGTGTGTGTTTGTAAATTAAAAATTAAAGTTAAATCAACTATTAAATTTAAACAATGCAATTGCTAAATATACCAGATCCTCATGATGGTGCTGAAACGACTTCGACCCACCTCGATGCATAACAGGATTTTTGCTCCTATTAGCTAAATTTCTCTCAGACGAGGCCTATACATTTAATTTTTTTAAAAAAATATTATCCCAAATCGCATATTAATTGAATAGAATAATTTAAATTAAATATGCAGTAAATTTACCAAAAAAATCCTCATTATTGTTCCAATAAGCAAGCAACTCATCCCACACTGATTCGCCTATCCAAACCGGTTTTTTCCCACTTGATTTCAAACTGTTCATTGTTTCTCTGTAATTTTTTGTCACTTTAGAATTCTAGTGGCGCTTGATGACATCCAAATCTGTCTCCTGCAGATCCACCGAACCCTGCATTTAAAAAATAAATAGCATACATATATGAACTTATCAAATAAGAGCATGACTACTTAACATAATAAATGTTATATCACACATACTAGAAAATCCTGTCATATAGTCTCCTTCACAATGTCGGATATCGATGTCCATGTGGGCCAACATCCAGTCGTGCGAGCCTGATATGCGCGTCTAGATATCTTCAAGACTGCGTTGGACGGCTCGAACTCAAACCCTCTGCGATAAAGGAAAAAAAATCATGGCTATTAGAACAACAATTTATATAATTTATTTTACTTGAATTAAATTTATATTAAAAAGGATTTACCCTCTGCTGGCTTTTGGCTTAAGCCAGACCACAGGATGAGATAAGTCCGACGGACCACCCTCATTACCACCTTGTGACTTTACCTGTATATAAAAAGATTGTTGATATATCAGCAACTATATATGTATAATTGCTGATATATCAGCAATTATTGACCAGCCCTTCAACCAAATTCTAGGTGAATCATTGCTGAAATTTCAGCAATTATTCACTAAAATTGCTGATATTTCAGATTTTAAATGTAGAATACTCCCATGAATATTTACGTTTTTTTATTTTTTTTAATGCAGTAGCGCAAAAAAATATTAAAACATGTTGCTACAGTAAAACAAGGGCCAACTTTATATTAAAATGTAACAACCCGTAAATCTGGGCCAGTTTAAAATTTTTATTTTGGCAATTTTGGCGAATTTTGATTATTTAAAATGAATTATTTTAAATAATATCGACGAGAAATTTATTTTGAATATATTTAGAACGTATATATTATATACGCCGTCGTTAGAATATAAATATTTATATATAATTATAAATAGAATTGAAAATGGCGCGGTAGTTCGATAATTCGATTTCAAACTTCAATTGAATGTACCGGGTGCAATACAATCCGGATTTTAGTGAAACCAAAAACATTAGGATCTAATTGATAATATCTTTCCAGCGAATCCGAAGAATCGAAATTTCATAGCGGGAATCAAAAGATACGTCCAGTTGAAAATTCTGAATAGTCGCTATGGAATTCAGGCCCTTAAAAATGGGAATTTTGCAAATGACCTCAGATTTCGACGAAACCAGTTTTGTTGGATCCGCAGTGTCAAGTTATTGCTAGATTCCAAATTTCATAATTTTTCGAATCAATATGTGAGCGCGGCAAAGGAAAACGCGATTGACCATTTTCAGTTGATTTTAATTTACTGGAAATTGGCCATTTTTCAAACGGTCTCAGAATTCGACGAAACTAGTTTTGTTAAGACCGTATCGTCAATACGAAGCTAGAAAATATTTTTCTGTAATTTTTCGAGTTAGTATGCGACCCCGGTAAATTGAAATGCGCGTTCAAATTCAATATAGCGATTTAAATGTAAATTCAACGGAAACTGATCGAAACTGTCGAATCAGCCTACGATACATATCCCATTGTGTTCGGAATGGGGGTAAAACGCTATGGACGACAGTCGGTGGGTCTCGTTTCGATTTCGAAATAAAAGTCAACTTAAATGAATAAATAAATTATATAAATTAAAAAAAAAACTTTACACTTAAACCCCTCAACCCCCTTTCTCCTTCACAAACCCGATACGGGTATTTCAGAAAAAAAAAAAACGCTGAAGGCCATCGATCGCCAGCGCGAGGCCACCGCAGGCGCCGCACCTCAGCCCCCGGCCTCTCCACCTCCGACCGCACCTCCCCCTCCCCTCCGACAGCCCATCCCCTAGCCCTAAGCGCGAAACCCTAACCCCGAGATCCCCCCCCCTCGCAGCAGCAGCCGACGCCAAGATCCCCCCCGCTTCTCTTCTTCTCCTCCTCAGGCCAGATCGAAGACCCCCTTCTTCGCTGCAGTGAACGCCACCCCCTCCCTTTCTTTTTAACGACTGTAAGTTTTATAATTTCTTTTACCTTGTTTTAAAACTGAAATTTTTATTGTTTAAAAACTGAAAATAACATTGTTTAATTAAAATCAGTTTTATTAAAAATGGTTTATTATAAAAATGTAATTTTTATAATAGAAAAGGCGGGATTTTTATAGTAGGAAAAGGTTAGATTTGATTATTAAAAAGATTAGATTTTTGAATCAAGAAAGATTTGATTTTTTAGTATAGGAAAGACGAAATTTTTATCGGTAGAAAGGCGGGATCTTTATCTAATCAAGATGGAATTTTTACATTAGAAAAGATAGAACTTTTATATTAGAAAAGGCGAGATTTTTATATATTGAACATCGAAGTAAAAATATGATTTTTATATATTGAACATCGAAGTAAAAATATGAGTTTTATATATTGAACATCGAAGTAAAAATATGATTTTTATATATTGAACATCGAAGTAAAAATATGATTTTTATATATTGAACATCGAAGTAAAAATATGATTTTTATATATGGAATAGGGAAATAAAAATGTGATTTTTATATATATAGTGACTACGGGCAACGAAGGTGACAAAAAGGCGAGAACGACGAAGACTTCTGCAAAAGAAGAGTCGAGATGATTGGATAGCTATATGTGAGAATTTCTCACTCTTCAATTTCTTTTCTAGTTATATATATATATATACTAGGATGCAGACGATGCTTAGTAGCACCCGACACAATCGTCCACAGACCATGGACTTGTTTGTTTGATTGCAAAAAGTTAGTTAGATTATTTGGTTTGAATGGAATTGTTTGGTGAAATGGAATTGATTTGATTGATGTGTGAATGGCGTGGGCCTTCACTAGACCGGGGATAAGGCTAGGCCTTGTCCCGTTTCTAGTATCGTGCCGTTATGCCGCCGAAATTTTCTAAAATAAGTTAGAAAAATAAAAATATCATTTTATTTAAAGAATGAACGAAATAGAAATTCATATGTTGGAATAAAATGTTTGATCGTTAAAAATATAATTTTTAACGTGAAAGTGAATAAATAAATATTCATTTACAAACCGGACGGTTTGTTTATGTACACTGATTTGAAGGACATTGATTGGGACGATAAATTTTACACATCGCCCAACTGCACAAATAAAATCTGTGTTTGATTGTTTGAAACCCCACACGGGTGTTGGGATGAAATATGAAGTTCACTCATCCTGATTGATTAAATATGTCGATCGATTGATTGACAGGCTGTTATAAGCGTTAGATATCTATATTTGATGCTTATACAGTGTAGTGCACTTTGGTTGATGGTTGATTATTTTCAATGCTATTATATGTGTGTAATGTATGAAAATCCATATAATTAACATTATATGGTGATTGATTGGGCCTCATTCCAATTTAGAAAATAAAGAATAATATAAAATAAAGGTTCATGTGTTGACAGTACTCATCCATTGAGATTGGTCATGTGTTGAACGAAATATTTTAGTAATAAAATTTACATCTTTATCAATATAAAATAAAGGTTCATGTGTTGACAGTACTCATCCATTGAGATTGGTCATGTGTTGAACGAAATATTTTGATAATAACAACTATTTTGAAAAAGAAATATTTAAAATAGAATATTTGAAAATAGAAATTTATGAAGCCGTATTGATTAGATTGACGCCATTTTGACGTGAACGATATTTATATCGATTTTATTCATTTTGAAATGAATTGAATTGAAAACGATTTCGAAATGAATTGAATTGAAAACGATTTCGAAATGAATTGAATTGAAAACGATTTTGAAATGAATTGAATTGAAAACGATTTCGAAATGAATTGAATTGAAAACGATTTCGAAATGAATTGAATTGAAAACGATTTCGAATTGAATTGAATTGAAAACGATTTCGAAATGAATTGAATTGAAAACGATTTCGAAATGAATTCAATTGA
The DNA here is from genome assembly GCA_030737875.1 of Allium sativum. Classification (NCBI taxonomy): domain Eukaryota; kingdom Viridiplantae; phylum Streptophyta; class Magnoliopsida; order Asparagales; family Amaryllidaceae; genus Allium; species Allium sativum. Next base: position 348,294,919 of record CM060922.1, on the reverse strand, counting down.
AAACGATTTCGAAATGAATTGAATTGAAAACGATTTCGAAATGAATTGAATTGAAAACGATTTCGAAATGAATTGAATTGAAAACGATTTCGAAATGAATTGAATTGAAACGATTTCGAAATGAATTGAATTGAAAACGATTTCGAAATGAATTGAAAACGATTTCGAAATGAATTGAATTGAAAACGATTTCGAAATGAATTGAATTGAAAACGATTTCGAAATGAATTGAATTGAAAACGATTTCGAAATGAATTGAATTGAAACGATTTCGAAATGAATTGAATTGAAAACGATTTCGAAATGAATTGAATTGAAAACGATTTCGAAATGAATTGAATTGAAAACGATTTCGAAATGAATTGAATTGAAAACGATTTCGAAATGAATTGAATTGAAAACAATTTCGAAATGAATTGAATTGAAAACGATTTCGAAATGAATTGAAAACGAATTCAAATTGAATTGAAAACGAATTGAAATGAATTCAAATTGAATTGAAATTTGAATTGAATAGAAATGAATTTTAAAACGAATTTATAAAGAAGAATTCAATTTTGATTTGAATTGAAAAGGAAGTTGAAATTGCTTTTGAAACGAATTTAAAACGATTTATAAATTTCATTTTAAATAGAAATCGACGAAATATATATTATATATATTATATATATAATATAATGGCCTGAATAGAACGCGCCGCGCCGCGGTAGTTCGCGAATTTCGACCATTTATTTCAAACGGACATTACGGGAGATCCGACCGTCGGATCCTCCTAAAACCGGAACCGTTGGGTTCGTATCGAAAAGAGCTTTCTAAAGAATATTAGAAATTAGAAATCTAACGGTTGGATTTGGAGTTACGTCCAAATCAAATTTGAAAAAGGTCGTTGTAAGTGCAGTTCGATGGCCATTGATGGAAATCGACTGTACGGGCCTTGATAAAATTATTAAAAATAGTAATAAGTTGTGTAAAATCATAAGAAATGATTTAGAAAGGATTGGGATGAAAAATTCCATATTTGAAAAGATAAAAATAGATTTTTATCGAAATGAACTAGTTTTGAACTGGAAATATAATTCTATTTATTTTTAAATAAATAAATTGAATTTGAAAAGGGTTTTAAAAATAACCAGAATTTCCAATGATTGCATTGGAGTGGATTTGAATCGAAATTGTCTTCGGAATATTTCGATGTTGGAATTCGTGATTATACAGATGTTGTTATGGAAATTTGAAAGATATATATTTATATCGTTATTTCCAATACGACATTTGTTAATCGTAGAATTTGATATTGAATATAAGCCGATATATTTTCTATTCAGAGCCTTATATTGAATATCAAATGTGATTTGGGTTTGTCGTGAATGGTGTCTTCACTAACACTGTTCTTGAACCCAATTGAGAAAAGATTAAATCTTTTTATTTAGATTTAATGAAGTGTACCAATTAAATGATATTTAATTGGAATTGAATTGATATTGATTTTTGGGTTTATCGTGGACAGTGTTTTAAATAACACTTGTTCTTTAACCCGATAATTAATGGAATGTGATTTTGGGTTTATCGTGAACCGTGTTTTAAATGACACTGATTCTTTAACCCAGTCGAAGATTAAAACTAAGTGGAGTTTTAATGAATCTTTAATTAGATTGAAATGATCGAAAATGGAGTATCACCAGTTTTGCTCCAGGCGATAGTTAAATCTTTAATTAGATTTGAACGTGAAATGGTAATTGAATTTACCGATAACACTGTGGTGTTAGATATGAAGTATTACCAGTTTTACTTCAAGGGATGAATAGGTTGGGATTGGGAAATTAAAACAAATAATTACTTCGGTAAAGTTCGTTAATCCCGACTAGTTTGAATTGATATTCAAAAATAGATTAAAGAATAAATTCAAGGAATTTATCTTGGATAAAATTAATGGGAACCTTTCCCTATGAATGTGAAATTTAGAAACTAACTGTCGGTTAGCCAAGCAGAATGGTTTTCTGGATATTGATCTGATGTTGGTTTCGGCCTTCGGGGTTAATATTTGGGAAATTTTTCTCTTGATTAATTTACGATTAGTGACTGATGAATTGGAATGAGGCGTATGTTGTGTTTGTGTAACACTTATTCAAAATATACGCGAGTTATTCGGAAAGACCGGGTTTATCCCATTCTGAATAACTGATACGACGATAAGTCGAAGATGAAGACGATGGTCGAAGACCGGAGGTCTTCACGTCGTTTGGGTGATTACTGATGATCTTGATTGGGCTGTACACCCAAGAAGATGGAAACAGTTGGTGATCGTCCAGACGTGCTTGGAGATCGATGGATATGCGGGGTACTAGGTGCCTCCGGTTTCGTTCAGCCCCAGAACGGACTTGTAAATGGACTGTGTGTCTGACATTGGATTTTAGTCCGTGTGATTGATCTCTATTAAATATATATCTGTTTGGCGGTGGATAATTTATTCTTTTGCTTAACGCCCTTCTCTGAGACGTACGAGCTCAGATGTTATATACTGATGGATATCAAACGCATGGAGTGAATTGCCTGTGTGGCATGCTTAAGTGGCAATTGATCGAGGCTTCTGTTGAAAAGCAAAGTCTTGTGGTGATGATCAAAGCACGGCCTTTGTGGCGTAGCTTTGTGTAACGTTTACTTCGCGAGTTTCGCACCCCGGTTGTGAACCAGAAACGGGAGGAAGGACCTCAGGGAGGGCATGCGTTTCTTCCTAGCTAGGGTGGTGTCAGTGACCTACCAGCCCTGACATTTATATACTTTTCACCTGTGTGGTTGTTGCTGTTGCGAGGCGCCTCGGTTTGATCGGACGATCCGGGTCCGATGGAGTCATTCGTTGGCTCGTTTACGCCCCAAAGGGCGGGGAAACGCAGTGTTTAGGATTTAAGTTTAATCCACATCGGTGGACCGGCCCTGTCGCTCCTAGGGTCACTCGAGCTCTGATCCTGAGACTCAGGCTAGGCAGTCTCGAATCGGTTGAGGACTATCTTTTGCCTCGGTTCATAGATGGAAACCCAATTTCCAAATACGTGACTTTGCGGTTTTATTTGTAAACCTATATATGGCGACATAGTGTTATGGGGCATTCATGCCGCCTATGATTGATACTTATGATTTGAAGTTGTTTTATACACTATGCACTTATAATAGTATCAAATGATTTCTTTTAAACGTATCAAGCATTCTTGGCTATTATAAGGTAAAAACCCTATCCCCCGGCTTGCGTTGCATTGTGTGATAGGACCTGGGTCTTATAATAGCTTCATTTTTCTTTATTTAGCATTGCGTTGTTGTTTTATTCACTGGTGTTCTTGGGAGGAAACCCGTTCCGTGTTATACGGCGTGGTCCCTTGATTTACCTAACTTTAAAAATAAAGATTTATAACTGTTTTAGTTCTCACACCAGTCACATGACTGACCTGGAGTTTATTGTTTTAACCTAAACTCTGGGTGCCCTTATTTTGACACGGGCAGCTAGTAGTTTTGGTTTTGCAGATTTATATTCACAGGATCCTGGTTTACAGCTGGAACGATATCCGGAAAGCTTTGTATCCGTATATCTCTTCTAGTTGTGTATTGTATTATTTTCCACTGCTATGTATTTAAATGTAATTTAAATCTCTGATATTTCTGTGTAATATTCATTTATACTCTGTATATTCTTGTAATCTGATGCATTGTTGTAATATACAGTGAAATGTTCTTTCGTATGCGTTTTGTAGTCGCTTGTTCTCGAACTATCCGACACTTTCCTTTACGGGGAAGTTACGGGTTTTCACAGTTGGTATCAGAGCTTTGGTTTACAGAGCTCGAGAACAAGACACATTAGAACCATACGAAAGAATTCATCAGATATTGGGTTAGTAATATCCAATGGGAATGACTCGTTAGAGATGGGATCAGTAGTATCCTAGAACGAGTGTGAAGAGTATATTTTTAAAATTGAAAACCAATTTTTGTTTTGAAAATTTAAACCGTTGTATACGTATTTGATATTTATTTGTATTGATTTGGACAGTCCAGTATATAAAGATTTTTGCATATGCGCCTTGCAAACGTATATTCGAAGTTTTAATATACTGGATAGATATAGAACCACACTCTAGTCACCCGGGGATGATCCTGATGATGGTGCATCATCATCAGCATTTATATTCGAGTGTCGAAGGTGTGATATCTATATATTTCCATTAGACTGGTGTGAGAACCAAAATTAGATAGGGCCTATTGTTGTGGTTTGGCATCAAAAATCTGATTTTTGACTATGTATCAAAGTTATGAATTTCAAATGATAATCAACTAATTGATTGATGTTTGTGTTGTTTGTTTATTTGTTTGCTAATTTTTAGCCATTTAGCCTAATTGAATCACATATTGAATTATATTGAAATTTGGTCGCATTTGCTTGCATATACATGTACTTACATTGAACAGGTCATAGCAAGGAGGCTAGAGCAGAGAATAAAATTTGTTTGCCCGACAAATAGGTACATGTTTACTGCATAATTTACTGTTTTGTTTGGGTGATGATGATTTTATGAGCCTATTGGCTAGCCGCTTGGCTTTTTCTTTTTCTTTTTGAGATTAGAAGGACCGGGGAAGCTATTTGAAATTCCCCGATGCTCCCGGTGCAGGGGAGGTTATGGCGAAATTTTTCGAAAATTTAGGGTGTTAGCCAAATTTTTGAAGAATTTGAAAATTCTCAGAAACTAAAAGGTGGGAGAATGAAAGCCAGATCGAACGTAGAGTTGATTAATCAAACCACTTTCGACTTTGTTCCTTTTCGGGGACAAAAAGTTTTAAGTGGGGGAGATTGTAACAACCCGTAAATCTGGGCCAGTTTAAAATTTTTATTTTGGCAATTTTGGCGAATTTTGATTATTTAAAATGAATTATTTTAAATAATATCGACGAGAAATTTATTTTGAATATATTTAGAACGTATATATTATATACGCCGTCGTTAGAATATAAATATTTATATATAATTATAAATAGAATTGAAAATGGTGCGGTAGTTCGATAATTCGATTTCAAACTTCAATTGAATGTACCGGGTGCAAAACAATCCGGATTTTAGTGAAACCAAAAACATTAGGATCTAATTGATAATATCTTTCCAGCGAATCCGAAGAATCGAAATTTCATAGCGGGAATCAAAAGATACGTCCAGTTGAAAATTCTGAATAGTCGCTATGGAATTCAGGCCCTTAAAAATGGGAATTTTGCAAATGACCTCAGATTTCGACGAAACCAGTTTTGTTGGATCCGCAGTGTCAAGTTATTGCTAGATTCCAAATTTCATAATTTTTCGAATCAATATGTGAGCGTGGCAAAGGAAAACGCGATTGACCATTTTCAGTTGATTTTAATCGACTGGAAATTGGCTATTTTTCAAACGGTCTCAGAATTCGACGAAACTAGTTTTGTTAAGACCGTATCGTCAATACGAAGCTAGAAAATATTTTTCTGTAATTTTTCGAGTTAGTATGCGACCCCGGTAAATTGAAATGCGCGTTCAAATTCAATATAGCGATTTAAATGTAAATTCAACGGAAACTGATCGAAACTGTCGAATCAGCCTACGATACATATCCCATTGTGTTCGGAATGGGGGTAAAACGCTATGGACGACAGTCGGTGGGTCTCGTTTCGATTTCGAAATAAAAGTCAACTTAAATGAATAAATAAATTATATAAATTAAAAAAAAAAACTTTACACTTAAACCCCTCAACCCCCTTTCTCCTTCACAAACCCGATACGGGTATTTCAGAAAAAAAAAAAACGCTGAAGGCCATCGATCGCCAGCGCGAGGCCACCGCAGGCGCCGCACCTCAGCCCCCGGCCTCTCCACCTCCGACCGCACCTCCCCCTCCCCTCCGACAGCCCATCCCCTAGCCCTAAGCGCGAAACCCTAACCCCGAGATCCCCCCCCTCGCAGCAGCAGCCGACGCCAAGATCCCCCCCGCTTCTCTTCTTCTCCTCCTCAGGCCAGATCGAAGACCCCCTTCTTCGCTGCAGTGAACGCCACCCCCTCCCTTTCTTTTTAACGACTGTAAGTTTTATAATTTCTTTTACCTTGTTTTAAAACTGAAATTTTTATTGTTTAAAAACTGAAAATAACATTGTTTAATTAAAATCAGTTTTATTAAAAATGGTTTATTATAAAAATGTAATTTTTATAATAGAAAAGGCGGGATTTTTATAGTAGGAAAAGGTTAGATTTGATTATTAAAAAGATTAGATTTTTGAATCAAGAAAGATTTGATTTTTTAGTATAGGAAAGACGAAATTTTTATCGGTAGAAAGGCGGGATCTTTATCTAATCAAGATGGAATTTTTACATTAGAAAAGATAGAACTTTTATATTAGAAAAGGCGAGATTTTTATATATTGAACATCGAAGTAAAAATATGATTTTTATATATTGAACATCGAAGTAAAAATATGATTTTTATATATTGAACATCGAAGTAAAAATATGATTTTTATATATTGAACATCGAAGTAAAAATATGATTTTTATATATGGAATAGGGAAATAAAAATGTGATTTTTATATATATAGTGACTACGGGCAACGAAGGTGACAAAAAGGCGAGAACGACGAAGACTTCTGCAAAAGAAGAGTCGAGATGATTGGATAGCTATATGTGAGAATTTCTCACTCTTCAATTTCTTTTCTAGTTATATATATATATACTAGGATGCAGACGGTGCTTAGTAGCACCCGACACAATCGTCCACAGACCATGGACTTGTTTGTTTGATTGCAAAAAGTTAGTTAGATTATTTGGTTTGAATGGAATTGTTTGGTGAAATGGAATTGATTTGATTGATGTGTGAATGGCGTGGGCCTTCACTAGACCGGGGATAAGGCTAGGCCTTGTCCCGTTTCTAGTATCGTGCCGTTATGCCGCCGAAATTTTCTAAAATAAGTTAGAAAAATAAAAATATCATTTTATTTAAAGAATGAACGAAATAGAAATTCATATGTTGGAATAAAATGTTTGATCGTTAAAAATATAATTTTTAACGTGAAAGTGAATAAATAAATATTCATTTACAAACCGGACGGTTTGTTTATGTACACTGATTTGAAGGACATTGATTGGGACGATAAATTTTACACATCGCCCAACTGCACAAATAAAATCTGTGTTTGATTGTTTGAAACCCCACACGGGTGTTGGGATGAAATATGAAGTTCACTCATCCTGATTGATTAAATATGTCGATCGATTGATTGACAGGCTGTTATAAGCGTTAGATATCTATATTTGATGCTTATACAGTGTAGTGCACTTTGGTTGATGGTTGATTATTTTCAATGCTATTATATGTGTGTAATGTATGAAAATCCATATAATTAACATTATATGGTGATTGATTGGGCCTCATTCCAATTTAGAAAATAAAGAATAATATAAAATAAAGGTTCATGTGTTGACAGTACTCATCCATTGAGATTGGTCATGTGTTGAACGAAATATTTTTGTAATAAAATTTACATCTTTATCAATATAAAATAAAGGTTCATGTGTTGACAGTACTCATCCATTGAGATTGGTCATGTGTTGAACGAAATATTTTGATAATAACAACTATTTTGAAAAAGAAATATTTGAAATAGAATATTTGAAAATAGAAATTTATGAAGCCGTGTTGATTAGATTGACGCCATTTTGACGTGAACGATATTTATATCGATTTTATTCATTTTGAAATGAACTGAATTGAAAACGATTTCGAAATGAATTGAATTGAAAACGATTTCGAAATGAATTGAATTGAAAACGATTTCGAAATGAATTGAATTGAAAACGATTTCGAAATGAATTGAAAACGATTTCGAAATGAATTGAATTGAAAACGATTTCGAAATGAATTGAATTGAAACGATTTCGAAATGAATTGAATTGAAAACGATTTCGAAATGAATTGAATTGAAAACGATTTCGAAATGAATTGAATTGAAAACGATTTCGAAATGAATTGAATTGAAAACGATTTCGAAATGAATTCAATTGAAAACGATTTCGAAATGAATTCAATTGAAAACGATTTCGAAATGAATTGAATTGAAAACGATTTCGAAATGAATTGAATTGAAAACGATTTCGAAATGAATTGAATGAAAACGATTTCGAAATGAATTGAATTGAAAACGATTTCGAAATGAATTGAATTGAAAACGATTTCGAAATGAATTGAATTGAAAACGATTTCGAAATGAATTGAATTGAAAACGATTTCGAAATGAATTGAATTGAAAACGATTTCGAAATGAATTGAATTGAAACGATTTCGAAATGAATTGAATTGAAAACGATTTCGAAATGAATTGAATTGAAAACGATTTCGAAATGAATTGAATTGAAAACGATTTCGAAATGAATTGAATTGAAAACGATTTCGAAATGAATTGAATTGAAAACGATTTCGAAATGAATTGAAAACGAATTCAAATTGAATTGAAAACGAATTGAAATGAATTCAAATTGAATTGAAATTTGAATTGAATAGAAATGAATTTTAAAACGAATTTATAAAGAAGAATTCAATTTTGATTTGAATTGAAAAGGAAGTTGAAATTGCTTTTGAAACGAATTTAAAACGATTTATAAATTTCATTTTAAATAGAAATCGACGAAATATATATTATATATATTATATATATAATATAATGGCCTGAATAGAACGCGCCGCGCCGCGGCAGTTCGCGAATTTCGACCATTTATTTCAAACGGACATTACGGGAGATCCGACCGTCGGATCCTCCTAAAACCGGAACCGTTGGGTTCGTATCGAAAAGAGATTTCTAAAGAATATTAGAAATTAGAAATCTAACGGTTGGATTTGGAGTTACGTCCAAATCAAATTTGAAAAAGGTCGTTGTAAGTGCAGTTCGATGGCCATTGATGGAAATCGACTGTACGGGCCTTGATAAAATTATTAAAAATAGTAATAATTTGTGTAAAATCATAAGAAATGATTTAGAAAGGATTGGGATGAAAAACTCCATATTTGAAAAGATAAAAATAGATTTTTATCGAAATGAACTAGTTTTGAACTAGAAATATAATTCTATTTATTTTTAAATAAATAAATTGAATTTGAAAAGGGTTTTAAAAATAACCAGAATTCCCAATGATTGCATTGGAGTGGATTTGAATCGAAATTGTCTTCGGAATATTTCGATGTTGGAATTCGTGATTATACAGATGTTGTTATGGAAATTTGAAAGATATATATTTATATCGTTATTTCCAATACGACATTTGTTAATCGTAGAATTTGATATTGAATATAAGCCGATATATTTTCTATTCAGAGCCTTATATTGAATATCAAATGTGATTTGGGTTTGTCGTGAATGGTGTCTTCACTAACACTGTTCTTGAACCCAGTTGAGAAAAGATTAAATCTTTTTATTTAGATTTAATGAAGTGTACCAATTAAATGATATTTAATTGGAATTGAATTGATATTGATTTTTGGGTTTATCGTGGACAGTGTTTTAAATAACACTTGTTCTTTAACCCGATAATTAATGGAATGTGATTTTGGGTTTATCGTGAACCGTGTTTTAAATGACACTGATTCTTTAACCCAGTCGAAGATTAAAACTAAGTGGAGTTTTAATGAATCTTTAATTAGATTGAAATGATCGAAAATGGAGTATCACCAGTTTGGCTCCAAGCGATAGTTAAATCTTTAATTAGATTTGAACGTGAAATGGTAATTGAATTTACCGATAACACTGTGGTGTTAGATATGAAGTATTACCAGTTTTACTTCAAGGGATGAATAGGTTGGGATTGGGAAATTAAAACAAATGATTACTTCGGTAAAGTTCGTTAATCCCGACTAGTTTGAATTGATATTCAAAAATAGATTAAAGAATAAATTCAAGGAATTTATCTTGGATAAAATTAATGGGAACCTTTCCCTATGAATGTGAAATTTAGAAACTAACTGTCGGTTAGCCAAGCAGAATGGTTTTCTGGATATTGATCTGATGTTGGTTTCGGCCTTCGGGGTTAATATTTGGGAAATTATTCTCTTGATTAATTTACGATTAGTGACTGATGAATTGGAATGAGGCGTATGTTGTGTTTGTGTAACACTTATTCAAAATATACGCGAGTTATTCGGAAAGACCGGGTTTATCCCATTCTGAATAACTGATACGACGATAAGTCGAAGATGAAGACGATGGTCGAAGACCGGAGGTCTTCACGTCGTTTGGGTGATTACTGATGATCTTGATTGGGCTGTACACCCAAGAAGATGGAAACAGTTGGTGATCGTCCAGACGTGCTTGGAGATCGATGGATATGCGGGGTACTAGGTGCCTCCGGTTTCGTTCAGCCCCAGAACGGACTTGTAAATGGACTGTGTGTCTGACATTGGATTTTAGTCCGTGTGATTGATCTCTATTAAATATATATCTGTTTGGCGGCGGAGAATTTATTCTTTTGCTTAACGCCCTTCTCTGAGACGTACGAGCTCAGAGGTTATATACTGATGGATATCAAACGCATGGAGTGAATTGCCTGTGTGGCATGCTTAAGTGGCAATTGATCGAGGCTTCTGTTGAAAAGCAAAGTCTTGTGGTGATGATCAAAACACGGCCTTTGTGGCGTAGCTTTGTGTAACGTTTACTTCGCGAGTTTCGCACCCCGGTTGTGAACCAGAAACGGGAGGAAGGACCTCAGGGAGGGCATGCGTTTCTTCCTAGCTAGGGTGGTGTCAGTGACCTACCAGCCCTGACATTTATATACTTTTCACCTGTGTGGTTGTTGCTGTTGCGAGGCGCCTCGGTTTGATCGGACGATCCGGGTCCGATGGAGTCATTCGTTGGCTCGTTTACGCCCCAAAGGGCGGGGAAACGCAGTGTTCAGGATTTAAGTTTAATCCACATCGGTGGACCGGCCCTGTCGCTCCTAGGGTCACTCGAGCTCTGATCCTGAGACTCGGGCTAGGCAGTCTCGAATCGGTTGAGGACTATCTTTTGCCTCGGTTCATAGATGGAAACCCAATTTCCAAATACGTGACTTTGCGGTTTTATTTGTAAACCTATATATGGCGACATAGTGTTATGGGGCATTCATGCCGCCTATGATTGATACTTATGATTTGAAGTTGTTTTATACACTATGCACTTATAATAGTATCAAATGATTTCATTTAAACGTATCAAGCATTCTTGGCTATTATAAGGTAAAAACCCTATCCCCCGGCTTGCGTTGCATTGTGTGATAGGACCTGGGTCTTATAATAGCTTCATTTTTCTTTATTTAGCATTGCGTTGTTGTTTTATTCACTGGTGTTCTTGGGAGGAAACCCGTTCCGTGTTATACGGCGTGGTCCCTTGATTTACCTAACTTTAAAAATAAAGATTTATAACTGTTTTAGTTCTCACACCAGTCACATGACTGACCTGGAGTTTATTGTTTTAACCTAAACTCTGGGTGCCCTTATTTTGACACGGGCAGCTAGTAGTTTTGGTTTTGCAGATTTATATTCACAGGATCCTGGTTTACAGCTGGAACGATATCCGGAAAGCTTTGTATCCGTATATCTCTTCTAGTTGTGTATTGTATTATTTTCCGCTGCTATGTATTTAAATGTAATTTAAATCTCTGATATTTCTGTGTAATATTCATTTATACTCTGTATATTCTTGTAATCTGATGCATTGTTGTAATATACAGTGAAATGTTCTTTCGTATGCGTTTTGTAGTGGCTTGTTCTCGAACTATCCGACACTTTCCTTTACGGGGAAGTTACGGGTTTTCACATAAAACTTAGAGAAAGATCCGCTTTACATAATCTTGGAGAATAACAATGCCGCACAAATTTTCAATATAATTAATTTAATAATATTGCTTAATTGTTTTCTTTAAATCAATTATCCCAAATAACTAACATGTAGGTTAAAATTTGACATATATGCTTATAAAACATATTAAAACATTAAAATTTCATATATACTATTTATAACTATTTTTGTGAAACCATTCATAGACATCGGTTTGTTTATAAAACTTCTATTTTTATATAAAAATATAATTTAAAACATTGTTTCAGTTATAAAAAATATAACTTTAAATACGTCGATTTGCCTAATGGCGAATTAATGTCTTGAAAATATGATTTTTAGACCATTTGTTGTCCATCCCTTAATCAATACTGTCTATTGATTGATAAAACATTAACGTTGAATTCAATTTAACCATAATATCCAATCCAACAATTTACATCCAAACAGGGTTTACTTGGCCAGACAATTCATATAGAAATAATATGAAATAAATAACATACGATATGTTGAGAGATCCAGTTGGAACTCTCCAACTTGTTTTTCCCTGCATCACAGCTCACAGTAACATTTAATATATGCGTATAAAATAGAAATTTAATCTAAACATCCAAGACAACATACTATAAATGTCGACAATTATTTAAACAATAATAAGCATTCAAAGCATCAAAACATCCAATTTATATTAACGACGATAAATTATAGTTATATGAATTTATCACGTCATAGGATTCCAGAAGGCGTGAGAGTTAACTCAACATTTATTTTTAATTCAATGATTCAGGTCGTTTATATAGTATCAATCAAGCATTTGAAACTACATAAAATTCCAATTAACTCGGAATCCTTGCAAACCAACTTTGTACGCATAGCCTTCGTCGACACGAATCCAATGCTTCCTGTCTCATAGAATTCTGTGATAGTATGAAATAATTATGATTGTTACAAGGTTTACTTGCATTAGAAATAATATTTTAAACAAAATTATTTTAACGTCAAAAGTGTTCGGGTTCGTTTTAGAATCAATTACCCAACCACACTCCTTTCAACGCCTGATTTGTTGGTTTTTTAGGTCTTTCAGGTTTTCTGTTGTTCTTGTATTGGTTGAATCATATTGGTTTGCAGGTTTTCTGGGCTAGATGCGACAGTGGTCTGTTTGAGCTTGGTTGGTATTGACTTGCATAGTTTTGGAGCTTAGGTTTCTTCGTGGAGCCTCCATGGAAGCAGCAACTTCTTGTAAAAAAATTGGTTTCGCCACTTGTCTCATTTAACAACAATATGCCTAATTTCCTATTATCATGTTCCTGTTGTTGTTGAGGTCGGTATGGGCCAGTGTGTTTGTGCAAGATATTCAATGTTTCTTGTGGTTATCGTCTTGTTGAATCTATATTTGGTTGTGTAGTGTTCTTTGGTACTAATTTTTGTAATGTTGAGTTGTGCGGATCACCATACTGTTGTACTTCAGCGATACTCTTTTTCGAAGAGTGAATGGTATTAACATTATGTTGTCTACTATAATGACCTCAGGTATAACTATGAATTTTTCACTACTATGTAGAATGTAATGTCCTTTGTAATGCTCCTTGCATGGAGATTAGATATATAATTCCTAGTCTAGAAAGAATGTCTAGCTCCGATCTTGTAATCTAGTATGATATGGTGGACAGAACACCTTAAACTTCGATAGTGGTGGACGTTCCACCTTAAAAACAAAAATAGCAGATTGGCTTTGCCAATCTCCTACAATATTATAATTATTATTTGTTATAATAATAAGTGTTTGCGGTCACTTTAAAAACCGGTCAATTTTGCCAACTTTTGGTTAACACCATAATTAATTTACAATAATTACCATGATTAAACTCTCTAATCCACCTTCTTAATCTTATCTTTACCTAGACCAAAATCGTTACATCGTACTATAAACCGCCGCCACCACCATTACCATCGACCCAACCCTACCGGAACCCATTCCTAGCGATCGCCAGCAACCTCGCTACCCTTTGCCACCATCCTGACCTACCCTGGTGGCCTAGACACCGCGCACGAACCAAAAATCCGACCTCGTCTCAATTTCTTGTTCATCCTATCCCACCTCCGACAACCGACCTTCGGTAATTCTGCTACCACACCCAAAAGACACATGGAAATCTCCCCCACGCTCGCCTAAAGTGGCACTGCACCCATCGGCCATAGCTCACCAGAAAACACCGACGAACGAAAAACACCTCTTCCCTAAATTCTCTCTCCACCGACCACTTTAGGACGCCGCACCACCGCTGTTTAAACCGCCTCCCTTCCCTCTTCACTTCTTCTTCAGCCCCCAAAGCCTAAAATCAAACATAGTTCACGCTAATAAAAAAAATACCGCAAACAGTCCAACTTCCTTCATCACCAAATTCTGACCAATTCCATCCATCTTGCCTCCCTAGACTACCACCAACTCGAAGCCCTATCCTTCCTCAGCAACTTCTCTATTGGAAAATTTCTAAAATTCTGAATGGTTTGTGAGTTTCAATGGTTTGAAGAAGAAAAGGGGTTACGGTTCAAATAGAAAATAATAGTCGTGTTAACATGCCTTTTGGTCTGGTCCCCAAAAGCATACCAGGCCCACTCGACTTGGCCCGTCGAGTTGCACCAAAGCCCGAAGTGTCACCAAAACATTAAGGATTCAGGCCCAGATGAAGTTGCACGAGCGTAGACCTCACAAAACCTTAACATGCAACTCTCGCATCCCAAAAACCTTGCATCCCTCCTTGGCCTTGCATCAGATACCTCGCATCACACTCCACCTGCAACTTTGCATTGCCACAACCTGCCACTATCAATGCCGCATCCCCCCGAGTGAGGCATCGCATCCTTCAGATACGATATATCGCATCCCTTGGGATGCGGTATATAACATCCTCCTGGATGTGATGTAGTTTCATCCCTCAGGATGCAGTGTAATCCATCCATTGGGATCCCATCGGATACGATGTATCGCATCCATTGGATGCGATGCAAAAAAATATCCTCCCTCTTGAAGGCAGTAAACCGCATCCCAAAGGATGCAGAATTTTGCATCCCTCAAGAGGGATGCGAAATTCTGCAAAAGCATGGGATGATGCGATTTTCTGGGTTTTGCTCTTTCGGGATGCGATTTTCTGTTGTGTGGTCCCTAAATCTCACATACTCCCACCTACTCCGATATTTATAAATACTCTCTTTCTTGTTCTTCGCAAGTGTTGGATTTTTATTGATTTGACAGCCCTACGAACTCCTAGAACTCCATTAATGACAGTATAGCTCTTGAGGAAAATGAAAACTACATGCAGTTTTCCCAAGACTTGGCATATAAAAAATATGACTCTTGGATACTCAAAACAATTTGTAAACGAGTGCCATGATGATGTTCAATTTTTGTAACTCTCATTTGTGAATAAAGATCGACAAAAACCTTCAAAGTGGACATAGGTTCCACACAGACCGAATCATTATACATCTCTGTGTTATTTTCTTCTTTCCATACTTTAATTTTCCATACGCGAAATGCTAATTCTCGAGTTTAGATAATCTATGGATGTGACGACAATTTTTGTCGTCAACACTTTGGTTCTTTCACTGAGAACTTAAATTCACTTCCCTGTGTGCACTTCCATCTCTACTTCGATGCAGTACTCAGGTTCTTCTTAACATACTACTCAACTCCGCTTACGATGGTTAAGCGATTGAAGAATCCGATTGTCGGACCCTCCGCAGTGGCTGACACTACTGCTTTTCAACAATCCCAATCAATAGGGAACCGGACCGACGTGGATATTGTTCCTTCTATGGATCCCAATGCTCCTGCAACTTAAGCGTAGCTCTTCGCACTTAATAAAAAATTGGAGGATAGAACTTGAGAGTTCACCAACGCATTGAAGACAAACATCGAGCTAATGCATCGACTTGAGGAAAGTCAACGTCTCGTTGCTCAAATTCATCTTAATTAGAATAACGCTTGGCCGTAGCTCAATGCCTCGTAAAGTTCTTCTTTCGATACTCGGGGTCAGAAGCCAAAGGAGGAGGATAACAGTTAATGTCAATGACCTCACCAACACTAACGGCAACCGCAACGTCAATAGAAACAGTAATGGAACTACCATAACTTTCAACGGGGGAAAGCATCAATGCGACCTCTCCCGGTTGGTTATTAGTGATGAACTAGGTCCGAGTAACTGACCCCCTCCTAGATAGAACCCAATTGTCGTAGCTCTAAACCTGGGGCTTATGCTTGCAACAACCCGACATGCGCAAGTTCCGCTAAATCAAAATCAATCGTCTCCGCCTCATCAACCATATCAAAATCGGGCAAACATTGATGATGACATGGATGAGGATGATACCGTTGTCCTTCCCTGAAGACGTCTTCGTCCTAGGACCCCTAAGTTGAACCATGACCGCTGATTTCCAACTGAGGTTCAACCTGCATATCTCAATGTCATGATCCGAGCTATCATGAGAGTGACGCTGGAGAACGTGAATGACATGTGGGAAACCAACATGACACGTAACCCCTTCACCTGGACCATGCACGAAGCCGAGTGACCCCGACGCTTCAACATGCCGCAGCTAGTACCTTACAGGGAACACCCGACCACTGTGGCTTCTTAAACCGCTATGAGTGACATATGGACTCTAATCGAGCCATTGATGTCATCAGATGTAAATGTTTCACGGTTTTCTTGGAAGGTACAGCTTTTCTCTGATTTACTCGACTCCCGGCTCGCTCCATAACTACTTTCGACCAACTATCTTCCGGAATGGTCAAATAGTTCAAAATGCATGCCCCTCCGCTGAAGGATACTCTCACTCTCACCAACCTCTACTAGAGCTCGACAGAAACCCTTAAAAACTACCATGAGCATTTCAACACCGCCCTCGCTGAGGTTGTAGACTCGGAGCCTTGCACAGTCCTTGTCCAGCTTGCCAAGGGCATCCTTCCCGGCTTTGAGTTTAGAGCATGGATCGATAGAAAGCAGCAAGAGACTTTGAAAGCTTTCTATGAGAAGGTTAGCCAGTTTCTATGTCAAGAGAAAGCACGACGCAACATGGCTGCTCAAGGCGGCCACCCAAATAACCCACACTTAGGCATTGTCATGGACAGTGTCAAATGAAAACCAGTCGGAGAATCATCTAACAAGGGTAAGGGCGTTGTCTCGTTCAAGCCAAATCAAACAACGACAAACCCGTTGAGAAAGGAGTTAAATGTTGTTATGGCAACAATCTTCTATTTTTCAAAACAAACAATTCTATATATTTTGACACAGCAGAAAAAATAAATTCAATGTCGTCATCGTCTACTATTTTATTGTTTTAGACCCAGATTTTGAACAATTGCAAATCAATTTCATATCAAATTCCTCCGGATTAATTGTATTTGCTTTGTAAACGGCCTTTTTTACTTGTATGAAGTTAGAATCTTTTCGAACTTTTGCCGGTTTGCAAGATCCTTCATCGTAGATTCCATATATATGTTCATCAATAACCAAATTTTCATCAAAATATCATATAGTCGCAATATAATTATGAGTCATTCTATATTAGATAAAAAATAATCACTACTTGAACTCTAAATGAAAAGAAAAAAACCCGAAGTTTAATAAAAACATATCTTTAATTATCAACCAAAATCAAACTCAAGCCGTTAATCTACTAGTAAATCTGCAAAAAACAGTTGTTTGTAATGAAAAACAACGATGGATGTGGAAAAATTATATTTTGAGTTTGGGTTTTTTTTTTTTTTTGTCGGTTGGAACGAGAGAAAGAAAAGGGGATGTATGTTATTACAGTAAAAGGGGGTGCAATCCGAGATTGTGTCCCAAAAGTATTTTTATTTTCCTTTAAAAATGAACTAGCACAATCCTAAATTGCACCAGTGTATACGTATAGATTGCGTCAGTTCAAACTGGTCAACTCAGCGTAGAATTAGCTAAAAGTGAGCTATATTTGTAATATTTCCAAAAACAGAATCAAATTTGTAATAAAATGGAAAAAGTAGGCTAAATGTAAAAAATATCCGATAAAATGTTTTGTTCACTTTTAGAAATTAAAATAGTATTGCCTTGTTGCTATTTATTATGTTTATCGTAGTGCAACGAAAACCAACAGGTTTCTTATGTATGTGAGCTTAAATTTGTACGTAAGCGTAATGCTTCAAAAGATTTTAGGGGTGTGATTTGTGGCCCGAAAAAAGAGCCCGATTTTCAGTCCGAAACTATTCAAACCATTCGATCAAACTCACTGAAGTCAGACTTCAGAGGGTTCGTGGATGTTGTTTTCGCATATGTTTTTGTCACTTCTTTCGGGCTTCTCTCAGCATTTTCGAAAATTTATGCGACAAACTTTCACATCGATAAGGTATAAAGCAAGCGCTGGCAGCCTGTCCCAGCCATGCATGCATTTGCAGAAGGAAATAAAATAAATAACACCTCTGAAGAGGTACGTACGTAGTGTTTGACAAGCTATAGATCAATATTTAGATCCAAGAAATAAAAGTTGTGATATATTAAAATGTATTAATATTAATTATCAGTTGTTAATTATATTAAAATGTAGTCATATATTACAACAGCCAAGAAATAAAAGTTGTGATAGGGTTTTATTACAACTGTCAAAATAACACAGTTGTTAAAAATAAGTTTATTACAACTTTTCTGAAAAAAAAATTGTAAAAAACATTTATTACAACGGTGCTTTTACCACCGTTGTAAAATTAAAGTTGTAATATGGTGTTTTTGTTGTAGTGTCTCTTGATTCAGTATGCCACGTTTTTAGATCTCGCGTTTCATGAGAGGCATTCGCCTTACCAGATTTGCTTCTTCCTGATCTTTTGCCTTCCCGATCTTATCTTCGTTTAGTCGCGACTTCTCCTTATAGCGAGCCGGAAAGAAGAACCGTTTTAGGTTTTGGATCGTGAAGAAGACGTGTTTGGCGTTGTGAGTATTTATTGTCACTATTATGAACTTGGTCTGGTCGTTCTAGGATCCGATTCAGAGTTTTAGGTTGGTTCTGTTTTTGCGTGTTTTATTTTTGTATGTTCTCATCCTCTCTGACGTTAGCAATAGGGAATCTTTTTTGGGCTATTGGTTTTTTAGGCTATCATTTCTGTGTTTTAGGGATTTCCAGTAGGCTGTGGATTTGTGCTTTCTCTCGCCTCTTATATACCTGCTGCAATAACATGCTACGGTTGCTCCTTGATGGTTTCTGAGATTTGGCCCTTCTAGCGAGGTGTTGCAGTTTGCTTTGATACTAAAAAAAAGTCATATACATTGTTTTCTTTTTATGATTGGCCTTGCTTTATTATCGAAATGAACTTTTGTTTATTATTGCAGGTTGGTTATCTGTGTTACGAGTTCATCTACAAACTAGACAAAATTACATATAACAAAATTCAGTTTGATTGAAGAACAGATCCGCTCATCTCCATATCTTGAAGAACAGATTCGCTCGTCTCCGCTGTTGTTCCTCAGATTGATTGAAGATTCCTTTGCATCATACTCAAAATCCGCTGAAGTTGGAGGCCGTATTCCTCTAATCCCATATCAAATTAGGCTTCGGCTGATTATCAGAGAAGATAAATTGATGGAAGACCTAACCCTAATTTGAGCGAGGGTATTGAGAGAAATGAGTGAATACGTCTGATTTCTCAGGTTGTAGCCTTAATTGCAATTAAAGTAAATACGCAAGATAAAACTGAAGCAAATCCAAAGTGTGCATGCAAAAGGTAATGCAAAGATTCAATCAAATTCACAAATTTCAGTTCAGTACATGTAAACAAAACATGGAGCAAATTAAGAATGGCATAATGATATTAGCAGTCCTAGGGAAACAAATATTGCCTTGATTCCAAGTTCAAGTCCGGTCTCCACCACTGATTAATACAATGCGACGCAAATGCTTCCGGATATTTATTCAGATTGACGATCAACGTGGCCGACGGCAAAAGGTGAAGTGGTTCGCTGTCCTTTCCAAAAGCATTCCAAACTAAAACTCTCAGTGAATTCTGGGTGGCCAGCCTTCCCACCTCCCCAATCCCTACACCCTCCATCACCTCACGGTGCCTAAAATACCCCTCGTACTCGGCGCATATTACGTCCCCTCTATTCACGAATATGTGAGGCACCCACAACGCCAGCATGTCAAAATAGTCATTGCACTTGTCCCGCTGCCCCTCCATGAAGACGGCCATCCCCGCTCTGACCAAACTACCCCCAATCCTTAGTGCCTCTTTCACCCTTTCGCTCTTTATCAACGATTCTACAGGAATATCAGTGTAGGGCGGGTTGAACAGAAACGTTTCAATGTACACTCCATACGTCTTAACCATGTTTTTTCCCGCATGCATTGCTAAGCTGGAACCTAACGAATGCCCAGCCAACCATATTCTTTTATCCTTTCCGTAGGTGGATACTACCTTTTGTACGGCTTGTAAGGCAGTGCTAGCTCTGGAGGTCTTGTGTAGGTCATGACGTAGGACATTTCTGTCCAGTTTTAGGTCCTGTAGGAAAGTTTCTGGTTTAAACAGGGTGCCCCGGAATGCGACGACGTAGTCAGGGGCATTATTGGAAGATGTGAAAGGTGGGGTGAACTGGTAGATGGTGCCGATGATGGATGAATCTAACTCGTCGATTATTTCTTCAGTGAGGTTAAAATGCAACGATGTCCACCATGAAGAGGCGGAAGAAGACAGTAATTGGTTCTTTTTTTGACGTGCACATTCCAGAACGTACGCTCCCTTCACTAAGCAAGCGGCTACCGATCTGTGGTGATTTGGGCAGTTCCTGTAATGATATAAGGCAAATTGCATTCATTTTCTTGTTTTGGATATCATACTGTATATATATTCATGCTGCTAATTATAACAACTTACCAATCTATACATCTCAAGTGTGTTGGACCCAAATCTTGAAACATTTGAACCATTTTACTTACTGGTCAGTTTAATTTAGGGTTATTCCACCCTTGTCTTCCCTGATCAATACCTCAAATTACTTATCCAGAAGTTCCTTTTTGTTAGCTGGCTATGAATATGGCTTGTACCACACTGTAAGGTGATCTTAAATAGATAGATAACTGATTATGTATACAACAACTTGAGCACAGATGCTGTCTATTTTATTTTCAAGTGTATTTATTTATTTATTATCTGACTTGACTCTGACTCCTTTGCTTATATATTCCAGCCTTAATTCGTTATTTATTATCTTGACTTGACTCTGACTCCTTTGCTTATAGATAACATAGCGACTTGCCCAAGTCAAGAAGAATTGAAGAAGATTTAAAACTGGAATCCATATATTTAGAGCCATATACATATCATATTCCTGTCCCAATTGATTATAGTCTGTCAGTCCTCGGATTCATGCAAAGTCACTGTATCATTGTTTATGTCACTAATATATTTAGAGCCATATATTAGTCAGTAGTTGTGTATTTATTTTTTATTTTATTTTTTGATAGCCACGGAACAAGTGATTTTAAGTGCAAATGTGGTCCATGTGTGTACCCATGACATTTCCATGCAAATAGCTCAAGAAGTGTAAATTAAAAAAAAAAAAAAAAAAAAAAAAAAAAAAAAAAAATTGTAGACACGTTCAACGTTTGAGCTCTTATTCAGGTCAACCATTTTGACTTTAGAATTTGTTTTAAGATTTGGACTTGTTCAATGTTTGAAACATTCAATGGGATATTGTTATAGCATAAAAAGGATTCAGGTCACAACGTTACTTGTGTCTGTATCAGTTTATCATTAGTAGTATTATTTGTCTTAGCACATTTCAGACCGTTTATTCGTGCATAGAGGCTGTTTTGTGCATGAATGTACAGTTGACGCATATGTTCATATGTTAAAGTAAGTGCGTTGGAACCCAGCTTTAGTATTTGCGTTTATAAAAATAAATGAGCTGAGGTTATTTATTGACAAATTAAAGATAAAGTGACATATTAGTATACTGTGCAGCTGTATTATAGTTCACATGTTCGGTATAGCTACTTTGTTCATTCATGTTATTTTAGTGCGACATGTATTATGTCATACCTATATAAATTTATATGTCATTTAATATTGGCATTCATTTTATGACATTTGTTAAGTGTTTTATTTATGATACATAGTATCATATTTATTTAGTAATGTCATGTCTCGGTTATAATTTCAAGATTTTCATCTGTTACATGGACCTAAATCATTTTTGAGTGTTTTATAGCACTTGAGGAACATTGTACAGACAGTGAGAAATAATGCAAATATAATTTTGGTGTCTCTTTATAATCGTAAATATCCTACATACATAGTGAATTAAGTGAAATAATATGTCACCAAAGTGACCTCTATATTTTGGTGGTTCATGAAAATGTTTGATATTTGTGTGTAGTTGTTCATGCGAGTATTAGCCGGCCCAAAGGAAGACTAATATTTGGCCGAATCGCATACACATGTGTGATGATAAATACGTGACAATTATAAGGTTTTTCGAGTGAATAATTAACCGACCCAAAGGAAGGTTGTTATTTGACTTGAATTTATTGTCAGTGTTTGATCATTACAACAAGAGTACCACTTACAGTTAATATTACTGTCCAAAGACTTGATATTAATGTGTACTAGGTATCTTGAGAAGAGACTTACCAATTATTTGAGTTTACTATGATTGATATTTGGCTATGAGCATATACGGTCAATCTTCATTTTATTTTTTGTTCATTTTCGGCTTATTTACTGAATTATCTGCCAATTTAAAGAATATTCTCATCTTGTTTTGGGATAAATATAAGGATTTGTAAGAGACCATATTGTTTGTTCTTGACTTTATAGATTTAGCTCTTGCAATTAGGAGAGTTACTACCAGTCCTACTACGGTTAGATATTTTTATAATATTATGAAGAACATTGAAAGATGGTATAATTTAAAAAGGCAAGAATTAAAGGAACATTAAGTAAATAATTCCAATGCTTTTCAAGGCTGGACTATATGCAATGATACCTATTTTTTGATAGGTTATCATCTGAGAATGGAAACAATTATGTGGATACAGTAAAGGGAAACAAGCACTCTTTGTAGTACTTGATTCCATAATGTTAAAGTAAAAGAAATATAAATGAGTACTATACGGAAAAAGATATTGCTTCAAAAGCTAAAGACGCTCAAGTTATCGTTATTTTTGGTGCTATCTTCAGTATATTCATATAAAGATTAAAATTATTTTAAGCATAATATGTTATTTTATTGGGCTAATTTAGCGCTTTGGTAATTAAAATAGAGATTGAAGTTTCTATGATTGAAAAGTACTCATTTGATATACATTGTAAATAAATGTATGAATAAGGATTAAGAAGTCGCTAAGGATCTCAAAGAAAAGAAATAACATAAGGATATATTTATAGTTATTTCTTTATTGGGATATACAGACATATAAAGTTATTATTGAGATTTAAGTCAAACTGCTTGAATTTATTCGATACTTTTTATGCTGTCATTTAGACAGATTTCGGTTTTATATTTCTAATATGAACATATTCATCACGTAATAATAGTGTTGATTTATGAATAAATTCAAATTTTTATGTAATTGAAGCTCTTAATGTCTGATATATAAGTTATGGCTACTTATGCTAAATAGCTTGTAATGATATCTCAAATCTTGTTTTGGTGATTAATATAATTATTTGTTTCAGTTTACTAAGGAGTTATAGATTGAGATATCATAAAGATAGAAAATACTTTATTGATATTCTAAGCGATTTAAAGTTTATAATTTTTTATGAACCCACACTAAGGAAAAGTTTTAAAGCAGGAAATGCAATAGTTTTTTGAGGATGTTGAGTTTGGGGGGAGAAATAAACTAATATCATTGTCTTTAAAGAGAATCATTATCTTTGATTCAACTGCGGTTGCTTCTTCGCTTAAAGTTTAGGATTTGTTTTCTTTTATTAAGAAGTAAATTAAGAACCATAATAAGACGATGTTGAAGATAATTTTTCTTTAAGCTAAGGATACTGCTTCAAGAAAACAAACTCAACAACCTCAAAGATGCAAGATCACTAAGGAAATCCACCTAAATGGGAAGAAATGCTATTTCAGATTATTGTGTAGTATTTCTTCATAAAGATAAATAATGGATTGATAAAGATGATGCTACGGACTTACATCAATCCATGTAAGGTACTAATTTAAAATGTGGATTTAAGAAATGAACATATAGTATAAATCTATATGGATAATAAAGTTTGAAATTTCCCTCTAACTTAAGTAATAAGATCATTGGTTATGAATAATTATTCAAAGCCAAAAGGGATCAAGTGGGTAATATTGAATTTTATAAGGCACTTGTATTGAAATCGCTATTATTAAAAGGAAATTTTATTTTCTTTAAAGAATGTTTCATTTTGGACTTAGTAAACGATTCTTTAGAATCGATCGCTTTGGAGCTTACTACATTTTGTACTTTTGAGCATTATCTGATGGAATAAAGTTGTGTTTCTCAATGGAGACATTGGTGAAACTATTTAAGAAACTCATTTATGGATTAGTCTTTTGTATTTGGGATTCAAATACACCATTATTGTTCATGGGGTGATATTTGGATTATTACAAAAGAATTAGCAAGATAAATGCTTAAAAGATTTGGTATGTAAACTGCGATTCAGTTGTTTTTCTTTTACCAAATAGATAAATGCTACCATCCTTGAAATTAAAGAAATCCAAAAGATTTCTCATGCATTTGCAGTGTGAATTCTAATGCATACTAATGTACATACACATATGGATATGCGTGTATTATTTGGCAGATATTTTACTGATATTAAAAGTGGATCAATATTGATTTAGTAGCCAAAATGGTTATGATATATATGATATATCTTTAAAAGACAAAATAAAAGATTAAATGCTCATAGATAAAAGATCGGATCGGGTGGAGATCATAAAGAATTACGATCCGGATATTTTGGATGTCATTATTGTAAAAGATCCACTTCTAGCAATGATAATATATTTAATGGGTGAAACTATATAAGGGAAAAGTGTCATTTAGGCACTTATAGTTTTCGCCATTTTGAAAATATCGTCTTTGGTTAATTATAAGACATCCAAATATGGAAAATAATAATGAAATTTTGTCACAAGACTCCAGTTATAGAAAAAGAATTGAAAGACCAAGTAATATTGTGACAGTAAAGAATATATTATTTTCCAATAAGGGAAGAGTGCAAAATGTATTGTAATTCATAGAGCACATTTTGACAAACTCCATTATGGCGGATCCGCTTACCAAAAGGTTATCACATAAGGTCTTTCATGAGCATGTAGTTCAATTGGTGTAACTTTCATTTAAGGATATTTTGGTTCAGGGGGAGTTTGTATTTGGTATTGTCATATGACTCATTGCTCTATGCTTCAGTTACAGATATATGCATATCAAGTTCTTTTTTCTGTCCGCGGGTGCGGCGCAGTGGAAAGGAGGCCTAACTTCCTGGTAAAAGGTCGATGGTTCGATTCCTACCATGCGCTTCCCCATCCTACATAAATTTACCCGAGGGTATAGGGGCTTGGATTAGCGGACGACTTTACCATACCCTCCTCAGGAGTTTTCCGGCCCGCCGGGTTCTCCTGGGTTTTCAAAAAAAAAAGTTCTTTTTTCTGATCAGAAATAACGTAATGAATTATTCTTTGCACTCAGGTTGTTTAAATATTAAACATTTGATCTCACTAAAGAAGGACCAGTTGGAAATAGACATGTATAGATCACATTTCATGTAATTTCCATGCTACGTATCCATGATTGATCTATGTCGTTTGGTTGTATTGATATATGTGACCATTGATGGGTTTAGTTACGATAAATGTAACGAATGCCGCTTTGATCCTTTGTCAACCCAATTAATGGACGAGATTGTTTCAGATACACCATATGTTATAAATAACAAATTTTGGAGCTCATAAAGTTAAACACATTTTAAGGTTATTTCATATGTAACCCGGGGGAGATTGTTGGAATATTTCGACAATTGGGTCACATATGTAAAATAAAATGTGTTGTGCTATTTTGGTGTAAAGCCTAATTAAAGTGATCTAATTTTAGATTAGAATTAATAGGCTTAAAGTTTAAGTTATCATGGGCCTAATGTGTAGATACCGGGGCATTTTATAATTTGTTGAAGGGCCGAATTACAAAATGCCAACTCTATAAATAAAGGGTTATGGTCCCCGAATTACATAAGCCTTAGCAACTCTCTAACCTCTTCTACGGAGAGCTGATTTCAGATCTAAGGTTTGTGTCAATTTGGAAGACCAAACCTAATTCATCTTCTCGTTTAACAACCGACTACGGATTCAGGTATTGTCATGATTAACTATGGATTCAGGTACGCTTCCGTTAATCTATTTCTGTTTTGTTCTCAATTAAATCAAATGGGTTGCATATTTGGATCCACTACAACAAATTAGGGTTTTGATAGCAATATAAAATATCGTTCCCGCTAATTCTTCCTAAAAAAATTCGAACCGTATATTTTCCAACGCTAACTCAGAAATGAATCCCGTGTTCGAACGTTATTCAAGGAAAAAGCGGAAACTAAAATTCTTGCGGGAACTAAAATTAAGCATTGCCCTTTCCTTCACAAAACAATTTCTTTTGTTCCTTCGTAGCCCCATAAGACGAACAAGATTTTAGATTGCAAAATCCCTAATCCAACGTTGAATAAAAAAATCCATAGCCTGCTAAATCACCGTAATTGCTCCTGCCATCAGCAGCCGATCTCGCTGCTTTTCAATTTAGCAAGGATGAGAGGTACTACTGATAATTTTGTTATATAGTTTTCGCTAATTTATTAGTTAACTAATATGAATTAACATATTAGTTGACCGAAAATGCTAGTGTCATGAGAAATTTTCTCCAATCTGAATTCATGTGTTTTAGCGTGGTTACTTATCAATGTATAGTTTGGGTGATTTTTCTAAAGTGATTTTTTTATCCGGGTTCGATCCCCGATGCAGTAGAGCTGTTCCTCGCTGTGTAGATGCTGTGATGTTTTCTCTTTTAACAATGTTATTGCTCATGTCAGTTTGGATTATAGGCATTAGTTTTTTGATGCAGTCATGGATTTTGATGATATTGGTCCTTTTGAAGTGGCTTTATGTTCTGGTTTGGCCTCTAATAAAGTTGGAGATGTTTCCCTCAATTGTAGTGGTTTCATTTTTGGGGATTAAGATGCTAATTCGGTTATCACTGGTTTTGTTAGTTTTACTGTGATGATTCATTCAACCTGCTATTAGACAGAATTGGCAAAGTTGTTCATGTATTCTCTTTTAACCTGCTATTAGACTGAATTCAAGTCATATAACAACACTAATGTTGTTTTTGTGTTCCGGCCAGATCTTTGGTTTTTACCTTTCTGATTTTCGCATCTGCGTACTCCATCCGAGTAGTTCTTCACTGGGGAGGTAAGTTGAATTCTGAACATCAAATTTTTTGTTTAGTTTGCAATGTAGAATTCCGTAAATTTTGAATCTTAGAATCATCTTTTTCCTATACAACGAAATAATGGCTGTATTTTTATAATTTGCTAACAAAATTTTTGTTGACTTATACGTTGATATGTTTATGAAGTGTAAGGTTACGTCATTACTTTTTATGGGATATTCTTTGATTGAGAAGCTGGATTGAGATTGATAGTTTTATAGTTGTATTTTTCATCTTCTTGTTTTTTTTTCATTATGTCGTTTGGGGATCGCATGCTGTCTTTAGTCACTGTTTTTGGTGCAATCAACTCAGATACTCCAGCTTTCATGTTTGTCGTATCAGTTGATTTAGTTTTCGTTTTTTCATGCAGTTAGAATGCTTTTCGTTTTTTCATGCAGTTAGAATGCTTGAGTAGTGAATGCTGAATTATTCATGCTTGTCGCACCGCTCCCTGTCAGTGCTTTCTGCAAAATTTATCTGAAGTGCATAAATCTTTCACTTAAGTATTCAAAGGAAGTATGCAAGCTCATACAAGATTGTTAGATATTCAGTTTTCTCCTTGGTTTGATTTGATTTAGCTTTTCCCTTCAATGTCATTGTCTTTTCTCTATTCATTCTTGCTCTTTACTAGTTCATGCTATTTTGCTCTGTTCAACATAGTTTTTGCTAATATTGCTGATGTTTTATGGGTACTTTAGTTTATGGAATCGTTATGTTTAGTTATTTTTTCTATTACTCTCATTAGCTGATTTATGATTTAGGTATTTTTGTGTATTTTTTTTTAATGCTCCATTCACGGAGCAGCGGACTGCAATAGGTTCGTCTGTTGAGTTCAGACTAAAGATGAATGTTTTATCACTCCTTGCATTGCTTGCTATGTTTCTTTTTGGCTTAATTGGCCAAACTTTCATGAAACTTCTCATATCACGTATTTTTAGGTCTTTTTTGCGTTATCAATAGCATGATATAAAATTCTTGTTCCCTTTACTCTCCGTTTCATGCCGATTATATGTACGTAGTTGAAGGTATTATGGCTACGATGAACCAAATATTGTATGTATGGATCTAAGCTGTTTTGCCTTGCTGATTATGTCGATGCAAGAAAATTTTCTACAAAGAATTGCTTGATATCACCCTTGGAAGTATTAGAGTTCAACATATTTGTAACTGTTTCCCGCAGTTTTATAACATATATTCATAATAGACTGTGTCATAGCCCTTTTATTCCATAAATTTGCCAACTATTCAAGTACATGAATGTTTACAGGAAAATCAGTACAAAATTAGTGGAACATACTTCATATATTCGTAATCAGTATCATAATCTTTTTTGTTTAAAAAAAATTTGACAAAGTGTTACAAGTACATGAATGTCTATATAAAACTAATGGAACATACATCTTAACTGTTTTACAGAAAGGAGTAAAATTGTAAAAATCAGTTGACTTGATGATACTCAAATATTGCCTTGTACTGAGGATCATTAGCAAAGACTTTTTCATTTGTTAAGCAGCCGACTGACACATTGGAATGGACTACCTCTAGTATGGAGGTTTCCCTTTCTACAATTGACGCTTCTGCAGTTCAGTTGGAAACAGTTTGGTTTTCCCATAGTAAAAAACCAGAAATGCAATTTTCCAAATAACACTAAAAACCTCTAGCAATTCCTCCAGGTTAAGAACTGTGAACACATTGTTCATGTTTTAGAATACACAATCTTCCTTTCTTTAAAACATGTTTTGGAAAACACTTCAGTTTGTTACTTCAACCAATTGCAGACTAAAGTGTATATATTTGCACTTTTAAACAAAAAATAATTAATAAATAAGAGAGAACGGAAAAAACGAAATCAAAAAATAAGTTTAATTTTGGTCCTATTAACCTTCAATCCGATGCAGATTTTAGTTTCTAAAAAAATAATATCGAAAATAATTTAAAAGAGGTAAAATAAAATTTGTTTAAAAATAATAATAATAGTTTTTTGTGTTTAGAGTTTGAAAATAAAGGGAAGATCTCTATTTACAGTTAAGAAAATTCAAAGACGAATGTGATTTTTGTGAATGGACGCAAAGAAGGAACAGACGGTTAATAAAGTCGTGATTCAACTTCTAACACATACCAGCTAATGTGTGTGTGTGTATATATATATATATAACACAGACGATTAGAACTCACAGGATACTTGCAGTCAACGGACCCATCACTTAAGTGAATATGTTTAGGGAATCACAATTCTGTTATCAACGAAATTTCTTTTGATGTCTCATATTAACATATTTGCATTTATAAGGTGAATGAAACCTACAGCTGCAGATATGCTCTAGGAACTCAAAAAGCTGACATATATACAGATAATATGTTTTGTATAGTCACAGATGCAGAGATTAAACCTGCTTTTTTGTATGGTTTCCAGAAAGTTGATCCTAACAAGTGGGAATTCACAAACAAAGACTTTCTAAGAGGTCAGGAACATCTTCTAAAAACCATAACCAGAAAAAGGTCATCTCATGCACAAGCACAACCAACTCCACCTCAATCTCAGAAGCCATAGTCTCAGCCTTCGCAGAGGTAGGCATCTTCGGACTGGAAGAAGAGCTTGAACAACTAAAGAGGGACAAAAATGTTCTAATGCAAGAGCTGGTCAGATAAGACAACATCAACAAACAACTGACAATAAACTGCATACATTAGGCGACCGCCTTCATGGGATGGAGCGAAGGCAGCAGCAGATGATGTCCTTCCTGGCTAAGGCAATGCAAAGCACTAGCTTTTCAGCCTAACTCGTGCAACAAACCGATGCTAACAGAAGAACCACCACTTGTAACATAAATTATGACATTACTCAATGGTTCAAATATCTTATACAAATGATTCCTCGGGAAAACACAATACAATTAATAACTACATTCGACCAATAGATAAACGAGTACTAACCTGAATGCCATGCCCTGTAAGAATTTAACAAACTGCTCATGATGTCCATAAATTTGTGAACACTTATGTTATGTTTTATTTATGGTGTAGTTGATATTTAGTCATTTTATAACCCTCTCCTTCAAGATTCTATATAAATTGAAAGGTTAGAATTTGAGACTGCTAAACACGGACTCTTGGTTGCATGTTAACGGCTAACAAGTAACTCAAAGAGTACACCCATTTGCGTAGACTTAACAAACCAGTTATCATTTAAGCGTTAAGCTTAAAATATTACTGAGACCAATTCGATCTAAAATTCGGAGATACATGATTCCATTACTGAGATAGTTATGCTTCTACATGTGATTAGCAATTGTCAGATCAACAGTAATAAACTACCATGCACTGAAACTTTTAAATTTAGAAAAAATGAGTTGAAAACTTTACCAAGATATAAACTGCAAGCATAAAAGGATGACAGTTTTTGTGTTTAATTGGTTACTTTTTCCAGTTATAAGAACAGACGCATTTATAAATGTGTTACTTGAGTAAGGGAGATTTTATTACTAAATATTTTGCACTCGCATATAATTATGGAACATTGAGTGAAATTTCAGAAATTACATATGGGCAAAAAGGGTGAATAGTAACCAATTTTAGAGGACAATAAGAATGAAGGATGCGAGACACATGGATAGATAAGAACAGAAATTTATAGGTGAGCTGCACACATTGTATGTTGGACCTTAAAATATCAGTGTGATGTAAGCCTGAGGAAGCCCAACAGTTTTGAAACTATATTAGATAATTGATTGTGAAAGTACAATTGAGTATATGAAATCTAAACTATGACATTTGTTTTTTCTTTTAATATTTAGAAGTTCAGAAGTACTAGATTAGTTTTTATTCATATCATAATTGACATTTTATATTACAGAACCGCTAAGCCGTATGCAAGTTTATGTTGGGGTTCTTCACAGGCTTATTTTTACGTCGATATGGCACATTTTGGGTGGGTTTTCCATATATTTGGATTAATGAAGTTAATAAAAACTCGGTTATTCGACCACGATCTGCACAGCGCTCCTCCAGCCCCAACGGCGCCGAATCTGGCGTCTAACGTAAGGTACAAAGAGTGTCCAAGAAACCACACAGCACGCAATGGAGGTAATATCCTGGACGGCTGTTGTGACTTCATGCCCAGCAGCAGTGATGCCCTCAGTTGCGTTGCATGCGAGTGCCGACGCAGCTTCGACCACAAGCATTCCGACGCCGATTACGGCTCCAGCTCCAGCTTCTACTACCGCTCCAGAGATTAGGCAAGAAGATCCGAGCAGAAGAAGAAGATGATGGCATTGGTCGACAAAATAGGGTGGAGGTTCCAGAGGCAGGATGTTGTTGTAGTGGAGCAGTTTTGCAAAGAAACTCGAATAAGAAGGTAGGGGCTTAAAGTGTGGATGTATAACAACAAGCATTCCATGAGCATATAGTAACAGGAGCAGCTGCAACATATCATCATTCAGCAGCGTCAGCAGCAGCAACCTCCTTAGGAGATTCCACAGCAGCCATCTCCGGTACATGAGCAAGCGCAACAACAAACATCAATGGCAGTAGCTTTATTTGGGTATGCAAGAACTTAATCTGGTACATTTACTAACTAGCTGTTATTTATGTTAAATTAGCTTTGCAATTTTTAGCTTCATGACTCCTATTAGTTGTTGATTAAGATGTTGGAAGTAGTGGCTGCTAGTTTATGGTTTTGGACCTGCGATTTTAAGGGTTATTGAATTTATATTAAACCTAGTTTTGTTATGTTTGAAACAACAAGTGATTATTTGCTTGCTGTTAACAAACATCCGGTTTTTTTCTCAACCTCATCGTATTTTTCCGGGCAGAACAGTGATAGGTTTAAGTGTGGATTTCAAAACAAGCTTGAAATGGGGAAAAGATAGAAAATATGTTAATCGTCTTTTCTTTTGTTGCTTTTTTCCTTTCAAATCAATAGAATTGAGATAATTATTTTTTGAAACATAATCCTCTAATTAAGGACTGTCACGACTCTAAAGACACAAAAAGTTACGTAAACATTTAGAGTTGACTTTTTTAATGCCAAATTTAATCAGAAAACTTTGTTTTAAAACAAAAGGATTAAAGATAGGGTAACCAATGTAACTTTGATAAAGGGTACAGATGGCATGATAATCATTTTGGTATAAATAGGTAAAATAATAATATATAACGATTTAATAGTTAAGTGAAAAAATGGAAGAAAAGAAGAGAAAAAAGGAAATAGAAGAGAATAGGAAGAAAGAAACATAATAAGTAAGAGTTGCCATAAATTAACAGATGCCTTAAATGTTGTTTAATAACTTATATTGAATGTGTACGTTAACAGATGCAAGAAAATGCTGCTTTATTTTGAGGACCACATGGAATTTATATTAAACCTAGTTTTGTTATTATATTTGAAACAGCAAGTGATTATTTGCTTGTTGTTAACAAACATCCGGTTTTTTTTTCCTGTTAATATGCTAGTAACTCTTTTAGATTGCATGTCAGTACACTTCACTTTTCTGTACCTATAAGTAGTTGTAAAAAATGAAAAGAATAAGCTAACTCTGCTCCAGGTGACTGCCTTTGGTTGTTGAATTCGTCCTGTTCGCTACAAATTAACCTGTTCTTCATTTCTTTGATTGATATTAATAATTGTAATAACCCGGAAAATCTGAGCCAGTTTAAAATTTTTATTTTGGCTATTTTAGCGAATTTTGAATATTTAAAATGAATCATTTTAAATAAAAACGAAGGAAAATTTATTTTCAATATAATTCGAACGTATATATTATATACGCGGTCGTTAGAATATAAATATTTATATATAATTATAAATAGAATTGAAAATGGCGCGGAAGTTCGATAATTCGATTTCAAACTTCAATTGAATGTACCAGGTGCAAAACAATCCGGATTTTAGTGAAACCAAAAACATTAGGATCTAATTGGTAATATCTTTCCAACGAATCCGAAAAATTGAGATTTCATAGCGGGAATCAAAAGATATGTCCAGTTGAAAATTCTGAATAGTCGCTATGGAATTCAGGCCCTTAAAAATGGGAATTTTGCAAACGACCTCGGATTTCGACGAAACCAGTTTTGTTGGGTCCGTGATGTTAAATTATTGCTAGGTTTCAAATTTTATAATTTTTCGAATCAATGTGTGAGCGTGGCAAAGGAAAACGCGTTTGACCAGTTTCAGTTGATTTTAATCGACTGGAAATTGGCTATTTTTCCAACGGTCTCAGAATTCAACGAAACTAGTTTTATTAGGACCGTATCGTTTATACGAAGCTAGAAAATATTTTTCTGGAATTTATAGAGTTAGTATGTGACCCCGGTAATTGGAAATGTACGTTTAAAATTCAATATAGTGATTTAAATGTAAATTTAACGGAGACTGATTCAAATGATCAAATCAACATACGAAACATGTCCCATTGTGTTCGGAATGGGGGTGAAACGCTATGGATGACAGGCGGTGGGCCTCGTTTAGAGGTCGTATGTAAAAGTCAACTTTTTCAAAATATATATATATATATATAATATTCTCCTTTTATCAGCCGACCCCCCCCCCCCCCCCGGTTCATTTCAAAACGAAACAAAAAAATAAAAAAAAATAAAAAAAAAATCGCGATGACCTAGCAGCCGCCGCCCTCCCCGAGACCACCGCGCCACCTCGCTCGAGACCCCCACCCCCCCCCCCCCCCCCAGCGGCGCCGCGAGCCACCCAGACCCCCCTATCGCGAAGCACCACCCCCCCAGTCCCGAACCCGCAACCGAGCCCCCCTCGCAATCCACCGCCGCCACAGCCGCACCCCCCTTCCACCGATCCTCCTCCTGCCGCCGAGCCTGGCCATCACCCCCCTCCGCTGTAAGTTAATTTCAGTTTTTATTTGCTTTATTTTCTTATTGTTTACTATTTAATTTACATTCCTATGATAAAAACTCGATTTTTATTTAGGTAGGAAAGAAAAATCTGATTTTTCTTTATGTAGATAGCGATAAAAATTTGATTTTTCTATATGTGGATAGCGAGGTAAAAATACTATTTTTATCGTCTTGAAAGCGAGATCAAGGAACTGGTTTTTTTACATCTATTAAAATCAGTTTTCGTTTAGAAAGTTTGATTTTTAAAGGCAAAATTTGATTTTTATTTGTTAAAAGGTATGATTTTTATATTTTTAAAGTATTAAAAATATAATCTTTACTATATGGAAGACGTAAAAATATGATTTTTGTTTAGGTAGAGAATTAAAAATATAATTTTTACATGATAGGAATATTAAAAATATCATCTTTATATGTGTAGAAAAATAAAAATGAGATTTTTATAAAGATGAAATCTTTAAATTTGAAAAGGCGAAGTCTATTGTTTTTATAAAGGCGAAAACTTTATATGGAAAATAGCGTGATAAAAATATAATTTTTATCTATATAACATAGTAATAAAAAGTAGATTTTTATATATTGAACATCGAAGTAAAAAAGTAGATTTTTATATATTGAACATCGAAGTAAAAATATGATTTTTATATATTGAATAGCATAGTGAAAATTCAATTTTTAAAGGAATGAGGCAATTATAAAAATATGATTTTTAAATTGAAGGTGAATAAATAAAAATGTGATTTTTATTTTAAAGACATCAAAATATAAAAATGTGTGATTTTTATATATGTAGTGGCCGCGGGCAACAAAGGCGATAAAAAGGCGAGAACGACGAAGATTTCTATCAATGAAGTGCCGTGGAGCTAGGATAGCTATCTGTGAGAATTTCTCACCTTTCAATTTCATTTCTATTTATATATATATACTAGGATGCAGACGGTGCTTAGTAGCACCCGACACAATCGTCCACAGACCATGGACTTGTTTGTTTGGTTGCATAGATTAGTTAGATAGTTTTGATTTGAATTGAATTGTTTGGTAAAATGAATGGATTTGATTGATGTGTGAATGGCGTGGGCCTTCACTAGACCGGGGATAAGGCTAGGCCTCGTCCCGTTTCTAGTATCGTGCCGTTATGCCGCCGAAATTTTCTAAAATATGTTAGAAAAATAAAAATATCATTTTATTTAAAGAATGAACTGAATAGAAATTCATAAGTTAAAATAAAATGTTTTATCGTTAAACATATAATTTTTAACGTGAATATGAATATAGTGAATGCGAATAACTAAAACATTCATTTACAAACTGGACGGTTTGTTTATGTACACTGATTTGACTGACATTGATTGGGTCGATAAATTTTACACATCGCCCAACTACACAAATAAAATCTGTGTTTGATTGTTTGAAACCCCACACGGGTGTTGGGATGAAATATGAAGTTCACTCATCCTGATTAATTAAATATGTCGATCGATTGATTGACAGGCTGTTATAAGCGTTAGATATTTATATTTGATGCTTATACAGTGTAGTGCACTTTGGTTGATGGTTGATTATTTTTCAATGCTATTATATACATATGTTGTATGAAAATCCATATAATTAACTTTATATGGTAATTGATTGGGCCTCATTCCAATTTAGAAAAATAAAGATTATAAAATAAAGGTTCATGTGTTGACTGTACTCACCCGTTGAGATTAGTCATGTGTTGAACGAAATATTTTAATAATAAAATTTACATCTTTATCAATATTATAATATAAAGGTTCATGTGTTGACTGTACTCACCCGTTGAGATTAGTCATGTGTTGAACGAAATATTTTAATAATAAAATTTACATCTTTATCAATATTATAATATAAAGGTTCATGTGTTGACTGTACTCACCCGTTGAGATTAGTCATGTGTTGAACGAAATATTTTAATAATAAAATTTACATCTTTATCAATATTATAAAGTAAAGGTTCATGTGTTGACTGTACTCACCCGTTGAGATTAGTCATGTGTTGAACGAAATATTTTAATAATAAAATTTACATCTTTATCAATATTATAAAGTAAAGGTTCATGTGTTGACTGTACTCACCCGTTGAGATTAGTCATGTGTTGAACGAAATATTTGAAATAGGAATATTTGAAAAAGAAATATTTGAAATAGAATATTTGAAAATAGAAATACATTAAGCCGTGTTGATTAGATTGACGCCATTTTGACGTGAACGATATTTATATCGATATATAACGATTTCGAAATGAATTGAATATATAACGATTTCGAAATGAATTGAATATATAACGATTTCGAAATGAATTGAATATGTAACGATTTCGAAATGAATTGAATATATAGCGAATTGAAATGAATTGAATATATAACGATTTCGAAATGAATTGAATATATAACGAGTTCGATTTGAATTGAATATAAAACGATTTCGAATTGAATGGAATAGAAAACCAATTTGATTTCAATTGAATATATAATGAATTTGATTCAAATAGAAAACGAAACGAATTTGATTTGAATAGAAAATGAATTTGAATCGAATATAAAACCAATTTGAATTGAATTGAATTGAAAACGAATTCAAATTGAATTGAAAGCGAATTGAAATGAATTGAAATTTGAATTGAATAGAAAATGAATTCGAATTGAATATATAGCGAATTGAAATGAATTGAATATATAACGATTTCGAAATGGATTGAATATATAACGATTTCGATTTGAATTGAATATAAAACGATTTCGAATTGAATCGAATAGAAAACCAATTTGAATTGAATCAAATAGAAAACGACTTCGAATTCAAATTGAATTGAAAACGAATTCAAATTGAATCGAAAGCGAATTGAAATGAATTCAAATTGAATTGAAATTTGAATTGAATAGAAATGAATTTTAAAACGAATTTATAAAGAAGAATTCAATTTTGATTCGAATTGAAATGGAAGTTGAATTTGCTTTTGAAACGAATTTAAAACTATTTATATAATTCGTTTTAAATAGTAATCGACGAAATATATATTATATATATTATATATATAATATAATGGCCTGAATAGAACGCGCCGCGCCGCGGCAGTTCGTGAATTTCGACCATTTATTTCAAACGGACATTGCGGGAGATCCGACCGTCGGATTCTCCTAAAACCGGAACCGTTGGGTTCGTATCGAAAAGAGCTTTCTAACGAATATTTGAAATTCAAAATCTAACGGTTGTATTTGGAGATACGTCCAAATCAAATTTGAAAAAGGTCGCTGTAAGTGCAGTTCGATGGCCATTGTTGGAAATCGATTGTACGGGCCTTAATAAAATTATTAAAAATATCAATAATTTGTGTAAAATCATAAGAAAT
Source organism: Allium sativum (assembly GCA_030737875.1). Lineage (NCBI taxonomy): Eukaryota > Viridiplantae > Streptophyta > Magnoliopsida > Asparagales > Amaryllidaceae > Allium > Allium sativum. Next base: position 348,257,355 of record CM060922.1, on the reverse strand, counting down.
GATTTGGGAAAGATTGGGGTGAAAAACTCCATATTTGAAAAGATAAAAATAGATTTTTATCGAAATGAACTAGTTTGAACTCAATTTAAAACCCGGGTTTTTATTTTTAAATAAATAAATTAGATTTAAAAAGGATTTTTAAATAATCGGAATTTCTAATATATTTGATTAGATTTGAAATGGGTTTATCGTGAACGGTGTTTTAAAGAACACTAGTTCTTTAACCCGATAATAAATAGAATGTGATTTGGGTTTGTCGTGAACTGTGTTTTAAATAACACCTAGTTCTTTAACCCAGTAAAAGGAGTTTTAATGAATCTGCAACTAGATTGAAATGGGAGTGGAAAATCTAAATTATCAAATTTAGGAAATAAGCGAGAATGGAGTATCACCAGTTTTGCTCCGAAGCGATAGTTAAATCTTTAATTAGATTTAAACGTGAAATGGTAATTAATTTTACCAATAACACAGTGGTGTTAAATATGGAGTATTACCAGTTTTGCTTCATGGGATGAATAAGTTGGGATTGGGAAATAAGATAAATAATTACTTCGTTGTGGTTCGCTAATCTCGACTAGTTGGAAAAACCATAATTTGGTTTTAAATAACATCCAAAGGAAGATTACAGGATAAATTTTAAAGAATTTATCTTGGATAAAATTAATGGGAACCTTTCCCTAAGAATGTGGAATTTAGAAACTAGTTGTAGGTTGGCTAAGAAGAATGGTTTCCTGGGTATTGATCTGATGTTGGTTTCGGCCTTCGGGGTTAATGTTTGGGAAATTGTTCTCTTGCTAATTTGCGGTTAGTGACTAATGAATTGGAATGAGGCGTATGTTGTGTTTGCGTAACATTTGTTTTTAATATACGCGGGTTGTTCGGAAAGTCCGGGTTTACACCCATTCTGAATAACCGATTCGACGATATGTCGAAGACGAAGACGGTGGTCGAAGACCGGAAGTCTTCACATCGTTTGGATTATTACTGACGATCCTGATTGGGAAGTACACCCAAGAGGATGGAAATAGTTGGTGGTCGTCCAGACGTACTTGGAGATGGATGGATATGCGAGGAAAGTGCCTCCGGTTTCGTTCAGACCCAGAACGGACTTGTAAATGGATTGTGTGTCTGACACTGGATTTTATTATGTGTTGATTGATTTCTATTAAATATACATCTGTTTGGCGGCGGAGAATTTATTCTTTTGCTTAACGCCCTTCTCTGAGACGTACGAGCTTAGAGGTTGTATATCGATGGACATCAGTCGCATGGCATGAATTGCCTGTGTGGCACGCTAAGATGCAATGATCAAGGCTTCTGTTGAAAAGCAAAGTCTTGTGGTTGATGATCAAAGCACGGCCTTTGTGGCGTAGCTTTGTGTATAGCGTGGATTCGCGAGCCTCACACCTCGGTATGAGTCAAAAACGGGATAAGGACCCAAGGAGTGCATGACGTTTCTTTCTAGCTATGGTGGTGTCAGTGACTTACCAGCCCTGACATTTATATACTTTTCACCTATGTGGTTGTTGGAATGCGAGGCGCCTCGATTATAGGTCTGTAAGGACTGGGAAACGTGTGTTCAGGCATAATTAATCCTCTAACGTAAGTGAGGACCGACCTTGGAGGATCCGGGGTTGCCCAGAGTGCGTAACCCGGAGGCATTTGCTAGAGTGTCTCGAACGCGGAGAGGAGCTTGCCCCTTGCCTCGACTCATGACGGAATCCAATTTCCAATACGTGTAATTCGGCTTTAATTGTAGAACTAGTATGGCGACATAGTAGATGGTAGCTATGCCGCCTATGATTTATATTTATGATTGAAATGTTTTGACACTATACACTTATTATAGTATCAAATGATTTGTTTTAAACGTATCAAGCATGCTTTGGCTGTTATAAGGGAAAACCCTATCCCCCGGCTTGCGTTGCATTGTGTGATAGGACCTGGGTCTTATAACAGCTTCATTTTTCTTTATTTAGCATTGCGCTGTTGTTTTATGCACTGGTATTCTTGGGAGGAAACCCGTTCCGTGTTATACGGCGTGGTCCCTTGATTTACTTAACTTTGAAAATAAAGTTTTAATAACTGTTTTAGTTCTCACACCCGTCACATGACTGACCTGGAGTTTATTGTTTTAACCTAAACTCTGGGTGCCCCTATTTTCCGCACGGGCAGCTAGTAGTTTTGGTTTTGCAGATTTATATTCACAGGATCCTGGTTTACAGCTGGAATGATATCCGGAAAGCTCTGTATCCGTATACCACCTTCAGTTGTGCTTTGTATTATTTTTCCGCTGCTATGTAATTTATTGTAATCTCTGATATTTATCGAATGTATATTTATTCATTTATACTCTGTATATTCTTGTATCTGATGCAATTGTTGTAATAACAATGAAATGTTCTTCTATTTGCGTTCTGATTTGTCCTGTTCTCAACGTTCAGGGGTTTCGAACGGTCTAGATCGGTTTAACGACTGATTCAGATCGAGCGAAATTCCAGGCCGTCACATTTGGTATCAGAGCTTTGGTTTACAGAGCTCGAGAACAAGACACATTAGAACCATACGAAAGAATTCATCAGATATTGGATTTGTAATATCCAATTAGAATGACTCGTTAGAGATAGGATCAGTAGTATCCTAGAACGAGTGTGAAGAGTATATTTTTCAAATGAAAACAATTTTGTTTTGAAAATTTAAACCATTTTATACGTATTTGAATATTTATTTACTTTGAATATGGACAATCCACTATATAAAGGTTTTGTATATACGCGTCATGAACGTATATTCGAAGTTTTAATATACTGGATAGATATAGAATCATACTCTAGTGGCCCGAAGATGATTCTGATGATTGACTAGTTGTCATTAGTATTCATGTTCGAGTACCGAAGGTGTGATATCGATATATTTCCATTAGGCTGGTGTGAGAACCAAAACTTATGTAGTTAGAACACATTGTTGTGAATTGGCATCAAAAACATGATTTTTGTATATATATCAAATTTTATGGATTTGAAACTCTAATCCACTAATTGATTGATGTTTGTGTTGTTTGTTTATTTGTTTGATAATTTTAACCATTTATGCCTTATGGAACCAAATATTGACTTATATTGAAAATTGGTTGCATTTGCTTGCATATACTTGTACTTACATTGAACAGGTCATAGCAAGGAGGCTAGAGCAGAGAATAAAATTTGTTTGCCCGACAAATAGGTACATGTTTACTACATAATTTACTGTTTTGTTTGGGTGATGATGATTTTATGAGCCTATTGGCTAGCCGCTTGGCTTTTTCTTTTTCTTTTTGAGATCTGAAGGACCGGGGAAGCTATTTGAAATTCCCCGATGCTCCCGGTGCAGGGGAGGTTATGGCGAAATTTTTCGAAAATTTAGGGTGTTAGCCAAATTTTTGAGAATTTGAAAATTCTCAGAAACTGAAAGTTAAAGAATGGAAGCCAGATCGAACGTAGAGTTGATTAATCAAACCACTTTCGACTTTGTTCCTTTTCGGGGACGAAAAGTTTTAAGTGGGGGAGATTGTAATAACCCGGAAAATCTGTGCCAGTTTAAAAATTTTATTTTGGCTATTTTAGCGAATTTTGAATATTTAAAATGAATCATTTTAAATAAAAACGAAGGAAAATTTATTTTCAATATAATTCGAACGTATATATTATATACGCGGTCGTTAGAATATAAATATTTATATATAATTATAAATAGAATTGAAAATGGCGCGGTAGTTCGATAATTCGATTTCAAACTTCAATTGAATGTACCAGGTGCAAAACAATCCGGATTTTAGTGAAACCAAAAACATTAGGATCTAATTGGTAATATCTTTCCAACAAATCCGAAAAATTGACATTTCATGGCGGGAATCAAAAGATATGTCCAGTTGAAAATTCTGAATAGTCGCTATGGAATTCAGGCCCTTAAAAATGGGAATTTTGCAAACGACCTCGGATTTCGACGAAACCAGTTTTGTTGGGTCCGTGATGTCAAATTATTGCTAGGTTTCAAATTTTATAATTTTTCGAATCAATGTGTGAGCGTGGCAAAGGAAAACGCGTTTGACCAGTTTCAGTTGATTTTAATCGACTGGAAATTGGCTATTTTTCCAACGGTCTCAGAATTCAACGAAACTAGTTTTATTAGGACCGTATCGTTTATACGAAGCTAGAAAATATTTTTCTGGAATTTATAGAGTTAGTATGTGACCCCGGTAATTGGAAATGTACGTTTAAAATTCAATATAGTGATTTAAATGTAAATTTAACGGAGACTGATTCAAACGATCAAATCAACATACGAAACATGTCCCATTGTGTTCGGAATGGGGGTGAAACGCTATGGACGACAGGCGGTGGGCCTCGTTTAGAGGTCGTATGTAAAAGTCAACTTTTTCAAATATATATATATATATATATATATATAATATTCTCCTTTTATCAGCCGAACCCCCCCCCCCCCCGTTCATTTCAAAACGAAACAAAAAAAAATCGCGATGACCTAGCAGCCGCCGCCCTCCCCGAGACCACCGCGCCACCTCGCTCGAGACCCCCCCCCCCAGCGGCGCCGCGAGCCACCCAGACCCCCCCTATCGTGAAGCACCACCCCCCCCCAGTCCCGAACCCGCAACCGAGCCCCCCTCGCAATCCACCGCCGCCACAGCCGCACCCCCCCTTCCACCGATCCTCCTCCTGCCGCCGAGCCTGGCCATCACCCCCCTCCGCTGTAAGTTAATTTCAGTTTTTATTTGCTTTATTTTCTTATTGTTTACTATTTAATTTACATTCCTATGATAAAAACTCGATTTTTATTTAGGTAGGAAAGAAAAATCTGATTTTTCTTTATGTAGATAGCGATAAAAATTTGATTTTTCTATATGTGGATAGCGAGGTAAAAATACTATTTTTATCGTCTTGAAAGCGAGATCAAGGAACTGATTTTTTTTACATCTATTAAAATCAGTTTTCGTTTAGAAAGTTTGATTTTTAAAGGCAAAATTTGATTTTTATTTGTTAAAAGGTATGATTTTTATATTTTTAAAGTATTAAAAATATAATCTTTACTATATGGAAGACGTAAAAATATGATTTTTGTTTAGGTAGAGAATTAAAAATATGATTTTTGCATGATAGGAATATTAAAAATATCATCTTTATATGTGTAGAAAAATAAAAATGAGATTTTTATAAAGATGAAATCTTTAAATTTGAAAAGGCGAAGTCTATTGTTTTTATAAAGGCGAAAACTTTATATGGAAAATAGCGTGATAAAAATATAATTTTTATCTATATAACATAGTAATAAAAAGTAGATTTTTATATATTGAACATCGAAGTAAAAAAGTAGATTTTTATATATTGAACATCGAAGTAAAAATATGATTTTTATATATTGAATAGCATAGTGAAAATTCAATTTTTAAAGGAATGAGGCAATTATAAAAATATGATTTTTAAATTGAAGGTGAATAAATAAAAATGTGATTTTTATTTTAAAGACATCAAAATATAAAAATGTGTGATTTTTATATATGTAGTGGCCGCGGGCAACAAAGGCGATAACAAGGCGAGAACGACGAAGATTTCTATCAATGAAGTGCCGTGGAGCTAAGATAGCTATCTGTGAGAATTTCTCACCTTTCAATTTCATTTCTATTTATATATATATACTAGGATGCAGACGGTGCTTAGTAGCACCCGACACAATCGTCCACAGACCATGGACTTGTTTGTTTGGTTGCATAGATTAGTTAGATAGTTTTGATTTGAATTGAATTGTTTGGTAAAATGAATGGATTTGATTGATGTGTGAATGGCGTGGGCCTTCACTAGACCGGGGATAAGGCTAGGCCTCGTCCCGTTTCTAGTATCGTGCCGTTATGCCGCCGAAATTTTCTAAAATATGTTAGAAAAATAAAAATATCATTTTATTTAAAGAATGAACTGAATAGAAATTCATAAGTTAAAATAAAATGTTTTATCGTTAAACATATAATTTTTAACGTGAATATGAATATAGTGAATGCGAATAACTAAAACATTCATTTACAAACCGGACGGTTTGTTTATGTACACTGATTTGACTAACATTGATTGGGTCGATAAATTTTACACATCGCCCAACTACACAAATAAAATATGTGTTTGATTGTTTGAAACCCCACACGGGTGTTGGGATGAAATATGAAGTTCACTCATCCTGATTAATTAAATATGTCGATCGATTGATTGACAGGCTGTTATAAGCGTTAGATATCTATATTTGATGCTTATACAGTGTAGTGCACTTTGGTTGATGGTTGATTATTTTTCAATGCTATTATATACATATGTTGTATGAAAATCCATATAATTAACTTTATATGGTAATTGATTGGGCCTCATTCCAATTTAGAAAAATAAAGATTATAAAATAAAGGTTCATGTGTTGACTGTACTCACCCGTTGAGATTAGTCATGTGTTGAACGAAATATTTTAATAATAAAATTTACATCTTTATCAATATTATAATATAAAGGTTCATGTGTTGACTGTACTCACCCGTTGAGATTAGTCATGTGTTGAACGAAATATTTTAATAATAAAATTTACATCTTTATCAATATTATAATATAAAGGTTCATGTGTTGACTGTACTCACCCGTTGAGATTAGTCATGTGTTGAACGAAATATTTTAATAATAAAATTTACATCTTTATCAATATTATAATATAAAGGTTCATGTGTTGACTATACTCACCCGTTGAGATTAGTCATGTGTTGAACGAAATATTTTAATAATAAAATTTACATCTTTATCAATATTATAAAGTAAAGGTTCATGTGTTGACTGTACTTACCCGTTGAGATTAGTCATGTGTTGAACGAAATATTTGAAATAGGAATATTTGAAAAAGAAATATTTGAAATAGAATATTTGAAAATAGAAATACATTAAGCCGTGTTGATTAGATTGACGCCATTTTGACGTGAACGATATTTATATCGATATATAACGATTTCGAAATGAATTGAATATATAACGATTTCGAAATGAATTGAATATATAACGATTTCGAAATGAATTGAATATATAACGATTTCGAAATGAATTGAATATATAGCGAATTGAAATGAATTGAATATATAACGATTTCGAAATGAATTGAATATATAACGAGTTCGATTTGAATTGAATATAAAACGATTTCGAATTGAATGGAATAGAAAACCAATTTGATTTCAATTGAATATATAATGAATTTGATTCAAATAGAAAACGAAACGAATTTGATTTGAATAGAAAATGAATTTGAATCGAATATAAAACCAATTTGAATTGAATTGAATTGAAAACGAATTCAAATTGAATTGAAAGCGAATTGAAATGAATTGAAATTTGAATTGAATAGAAAATGAATTCGAATTGAATATATAGCGAATTGAAATGAATTGAATATATAACGATTTCGAAATGGATTGAATATATAACGATTTCGATTTGAATTGAATATAAAACGATTTCGAATTGAATCGAATAGAAAACCAATTTGAATTGAATCAAATAGAAAACGACTTCGAATTCAAATTGAATTGAAAATGAATTCAAATTGAATTGAAAGCGAATTGAAATGAATTCAAATTGAATTGAAATTTGAATTGAATAGAAATGAATTTAAAAACGAATTTATAAAGAAGAATTCAATTTTGATTCGAATTGAAATGGAAGTTGAATTTGCTTTTGAAATGAATTTAAAACTATTTATATAATTCATTTTAAATAGTAATCGACGAAATATATATTATATATATTATATATATAATATAATGGCCTGAATAGAACGCGCCGCGCCGCGGCAGTTCGTGAATTTCGACCATTTATTTCAAACGGACATTGCGGGAGATCCGACCGTCGGATTCTCCTAAAACCGGAACCGTTGGGTTCGTATCGAAAAGAGCTTTCTAACGAATATTTGAAATTCAAAATCTAACGGTTGGATTTGGAGATACGTCCAAATCAAATTTGAAAAAGGTCGCTGTAAGTGCAGTTCGATGGCCATTGTTGGAAATCGATTGTACGGGCCTTAATAAAATTATTAAAAATATCAATAATTTGTGTAAAATCATAAGAAATGATTTGGGAAAGATTGGGGTGAAAAACTCCATATTTGAAAAGATAAAAATAGATTTTTTATCGAAATGAACTAGTTTGAACTCAATTTAAAACCCGGGTTTTTATTTTTTAATAAATAAATTAGATTTAAAAAGGAGTTTTAAATAATCGGAATTTATAATATATTTGATTAGATTTGAAATGGGTTTATCATGAACGGTGTTTTAAAGAACACTAATTCTTTAACCCGATAATAAATAGAATGTGATTTGGGTTTGTCGTGAACTGTGTTTTAAATAACACCTAGTTCTTTAACCCAGTAAAAGGAGTTTTAATGAATCTGCAACTAGATTGAAATGGGAGTGGAAAATCTAAATTATCAAATTTAGGAAATAAGCGAGAATGGAGTATCACCAGTTTTGCTCCGAAGCGATAGTTAAATCTTTAATTAGATTTAAACGTGAAATGGTAATTAATTTTACCAATAACACAGTGGTGTTAAATATGGAGTATTACCAGTTTTGCTTCATGGGATGAATAGGTTGGGATTGGGAAATAAGATAAATAATTACTTCGTTGTGGTTCGCTAATCTCGACTAGTTGGAAAAACCATAATTTGGTTTTAAATAACATCCAAAGGAAGATTAAAGGATAAATTTTAAAGAATTTATCTTGGATAAAATTAATGGGAACCTTTCCCTAAGAATGTGGAATTTAGAAACTAGCTGTAGGTTGGCTAAGAAGAATGGTTTCCTGGGTATTGATCTGATGTTGGTTTCGGCCTTCGCGGTTAATGTTTGGGAAATTGTTCTCTTGCTAATTTGCGGTTAGTGACTAATGAATTGGAATGAGGCGTATGTTGTGTTTGCGTAACATTTGTTTTTAATATACGCGGGTTGTTCGGAAAGTCCGGGTTTACACCCATTCTGAATAACCGATTCGACGATATGTCGAAGATGAAGACGGTGGTCGAAGACCGGAAGTCTTCACATCGTTTGGATTATTACTGACGATCCTGATTGGGCAGTACACCCAAGAGGATGGAAACAGTTGGTGGTCGTCCAGACGTACTTGGAGATGGATGGATATGCGAGGAAAGTGCCTCCGGTTTCGTTCAGACCCAGAACGGACTTGTAAATGGATTGTGTGTCTGACACTGGATTTTATTCTGTGTTGATTGATTTCTATTAAATATACATCTGTTTGGCGGCGGAGAATTTATTCTTTTGCTTAACGCCCTTCTCTGAGACGTACGAGCTCAGAGGTTGTATATCGATGGACATCAGTCGCATGGCATAAATTGCCTGTGTGGCACGCTAAGATGCAATGATCAAGGCTTCTGTTGAAAAGCAAAGTCTTGTGGTTGATGATCAAAGCACGGCCTTTGTGGCATAGCTTTGTGTATAGCGTGGATTCGCGAGCCTCACACCTCGGTATGAGTCAAAAACGGGATAAGGACCCAAGGAGTGCATGACGTTTCTTTCTAGCTATGGTGGTGTCAGTGACTTACCAGCCCTGACATTTATATACTTTTCACCTATGTGGTTGTTGGAATGCGAGGCGCCTCGATTATAGGTCTGTAAGGACCGGGAAACGTGTGTTCAGGCATAATTAATCCTCTAACGTAAGTGAGGACCGGCCTTGGAGGATCCGGGGTTGCCCAGAGTGCGTAACCCGGAGGCATTTGCTAGAGTGTCTCGAACGCGGAGAGGAGCTTGCCCCTTGCCTCGACTCATGACGGAATCCAATTTCCAATACGTGTAATTCGGCTTTAATTGTAGAACTAGTATGGCGACATAGTAGATGGTAGTTATGCCGCCTATGATTTATATTTATGATTGAAATGTTTTGACACTATACACTTATTATAGTATCAAATGATTTGTTTTAAACGTATCAAGCATGCTTTGGCTGTTATAAGGGAAAACCCTATCCTCCGGCTTGCGTTGCATTGTGTGATAGGATCTGGGTCTTATAACAGCTTCATTTTTCTTTATTTAGCATTGCGCTGTTGTTTTATGCACTGGTATTCTTGGGAGGAAACCCGTTCCGTGTTATACGGCGTGGTCCCTTGATTTACTTAACTTTGAAAATAAAGTTTTAATAACTGTTTTAGTTCTCACACCAGTCACATGACTGACCTGGAGTTTATTGTTTTAACCTAAACTCTGGGTGCCCCTATTTTCCGCACGGGCAGCTAGTAGTTTTGGTTTTGCAGATTTATATTCACAGGATCCTGGTTTACAGCTGGAATGATATCCGGAAAGCTCTGTATCCGTATACCACCTTCAGTTGTGCTTTGTATTATTTTTCCGCTGCTATGTAATTTATTGTAATCTCTGATATTTATCGAATGTATATTTATTCATTTATACTCTGTATATTCTTGTATCTGATGCAATTGTTGTAATAACAATGAAATGTTCTTCTATTTGCGTTCTGATTTGTCCTGTTCTCAACGTTCAGGGGTTTCGAACGGTCTAGATCGGTTTAACGACTGATTCAGATCGAGCGAAATTCCAGGCCGTCACAATAATTTTTGGTGATATATTGCCTGTCAATCATGTTTTGTTCTCAGCTAACCGATTGATAAATACTGGATATGTAGAAATTGTTTCATAGACCCACTGAATCTCCTTGTTTATGAGCAACCGTGACTATGTAAATAAACACAGGTATACTATACGTTGTTAAGGTTAATGTGCTTTTTCGCCTTGTGGACATTGTGGCTGTGCTACATGTTTCGCGTGTGAAACAAGGTTAGGATGCTGAAAATTGCTTTTTTAGATATGTCTTAGGATATTGAATGGATAATGTTTTTAAACTTACATGTATTTTTTATTATGTAGGATAGCAAATGAAATGTATATACTAATATTCAAAACAAAAGATGTTCTCATTCATCTTTAGTGACATTGAAGAGCTCAAGTGGACATCTCCAGATGGATAGGTATGTATTACTACTAGATGATAAGATATAGTACTATATAATATATGTTCATGGTCAATAAAAGATGCAACACTTCCACATTTTCAGAGGCTTACGGAATTTTAGGTTGGTGAAAGTTGTTTCAACAAAGATTGAATAATCAAGGTAAGATCATTTGCTCTAATGTTAACCATGCTCACCTGTTTTCTTGGAATAGAAAATATTGACATTGCTCTATGAACTGTCAACATAAAAGACTGAAGCATAACTGTCATTTAATGCCTTGGAAAATTAAAACTGGAAAATTGACTTAGCTGGGGATTTGTTCGCACAGATATTGCAAGTAAGTTCCAGCAATGATATTCCTAAAAGCTTTGGACGTGAGCATTTCATGGGTGGTATCTGGTCCTTGCAGTACTCCGATGACATAATTATTTTCAATGATCCTAGCTGTAATTTTATTGCGACTCTTAAGTTCATTTTATATGCCTTCAAAAGCTTGTTTGGTCTTCATACAAATTTCCATAAAAGCTAAGTTATGATGTTGGGTGCTGGGATAGAATATACCACAAAGATTATGGGTATGATAAATTGTAAGGTTGGTGAATTTTCTTTAGACCATGTTGGTCCTAGAATCAAGTATTAAACCTGATTGGTTTATGCATATAAATAAAATAAATAGTAAGATTTCTATATGGAATTGAAACAAATTGTGTTACCGGTTTGGAGATTGAAATATATTCAATTTTTTCCAGATTAAACTAATTGATTAGTAAGTTTTAAAATTTAATACATATCTTAAATGCTTGATCATGTCATTTTTTTTGGTAAAACCTTTGAAATTTGTTTTGCTTAGATTGATCAGTTTAGGGAAACTTGTGCACTGCAGACTTTTCGCATTGAATATTATGTATATGATGTTGATATGATAGCCAATCGAGTTAACTGCAAATAAAGCAAATGAATATGCTTTAAATGTTCCAAATGAATTGTCATTAATTAGTGCTTTATTGTAACACAGACCCGTACTCGGTGAACGACAAGAGGCACATGAGCAGGTATTTGAGCAAAAGAGTTGGTTTAAAGAAGAATGCATTGGTGTACTATGAGTAGAGAATCTGAGTGGAATATTTAAAATGTACATTTTAAAATAAGTTTGATTTATATTTTTTGTCCTAGTTGCATTTTTTCTTGTTTCTTTTGGTTTTTTTTTAGGTTATCAATATATGATATAATAATGACTAACATCTTGATTGTTTGTTTGACATTAACAGGGCCATTACTGTTGATGTTAAGGAGAAAATATAAGAAGAAAAGCAAGATTAATCTATTGTTTGTCTGTTTTGTAAGTAACTTGTTGTTACAAAAATGTATGACATATTATGTAGACATGGAAAAGTTGATAAAATGGTATTTATGAAATATTAAGTTTGAATGGTATATGAAATATTATGCTATTATTTATATAATTGTTTGTGAAAAATTGTTTTATTTGTGTAGATGACTAATGTTTAGATGTGTATATGTACATGATTGGAACGATGGTAAATAAAATATGTAAATTAATAATATATTCAATAGCGTTTCAAAAATGATATAAAAATTAACATTGAAAATGCTATAAACGCTATAGAATATACAAAGAAAACGCTATAGGAAGTTACATGCAAACGCTGTAGGAAGTAAGTATTTGATAGTATATTCTATAGCGTTTTTTTTTTGATAGCAAATAAAAATTCTATATAAAATTCGTTTTTCGTAGCGTTTTTGTTTATGCTATTTAAACCAGGAGGTCTAACATAGCATGTCGTTACATGGCGTTTTCTGAAACGCTATATTAGGCTATAATAGCGTTTTTCAAATGCTATTAAAACCCTTTTTTGTTGTAGTGATCTAAGGTTTCACAATTGGATATTGTTAAAGTATACTGAAATCCTAACACCATATGATTGTGCATTTTTATTGAAAATCGCCGAGAAATACAAAATTATAAAACTAAATGGCTTTTATGGCTAATACTCTTATTAATTTTTCTTTTGTTTAAAAATAGACACTTATATATACAAGTGTGTTGTATATATCATATCATACTACATGATAAATTGTTGAACTGTGTAAGGCAGAGATTGAACCAATGACCACTCGCACCATATCCGAGTGTCTTAACCAATTTGAACAAAGTACTTATAAGCTCTTAGTAATTTAGCCCATGGCTAATGTTTTCTTCATATTTTCCACAGTCTCAAAACAATTAAATTTGACAAGTTGAATTCCAAAATAACGAAGAAAAAAGATAAGTAGCCCGGATTATGTCAAAATTGAATAAATCAAAGATTTAATCAAACGGTTCAAATACAAAAAGGTTGTTATCAACAGGAGAAGGTCGCACTATCAATGTAGTTTGTATCGACGTGGTCAGCACCAACACGATTGGATGTCTCACAAAACGTGCATGATGAGACGTTTTCATGTTAGAAATTGGAATTTGAAGAAATTAACTCGTTTAAAGCTAAAATTGCAAAATTTGGATTGCATAATATATAAATAGCAACATGCCTTCAGCTAGAAAGGTTATGGACTATTTTCTTCTTCTGTCTCATAAGACATTGAGTGAAACCCAGATTAATCGGTTTGTATCTAAAAAGTCGATTATAATTTGTAAATTATAAGCATAAACATAAACTACCATAAACGCCTTCAGCCTTAGTGTAAACATAAACTACTCAAAATGCCCTTATATATATACATTATAAGCTTATTATTACTAAAATGTATGATCGTAGAAATAAATTTCGCTTACTGATTCAACATGTCAATTTACAAATATTATTAGGCCATAATATCGTTTGAAAATAGGATTTTAAACATGAAAATTATTTACAAATTCAATACATCTATTTATAAATATTAAAAAGTTTTAATATCGCTTAAAAATAGGGTATAACAAATTATCTTTATATACCAATACAACTACATAACGGTGGGAACCGACCGTTAGATTGCACAGTTTAAAAAAAACTTGTTTTTTTTATTAATCTTAGTTGAGCATCAAAACATAATGCGATAAAGAATATTTAAAATTAGAGAAATATAAGGAGACAAAAGCGGAGAAAATTAATTGAATTAGATTGAAGATATTTTAAGGAAACATGTTATAGACATGATCCATGTTTTTTAGGCTTCGGAAAAAATAGATTTTGGCCAAGTGACAGTAAGCAAACCTCTCTAACGGTCGGTTTAATAAATTCATTTTTCATTAATGAATAATAGAATTGAAATTCACACTTGAAAATCATAAAATACTACAACATAAAAAATAAAAAACACACATATGATTTTAATACAAAGATACGCATATAAATAATTTTATTTTGAATGGGTAAAACATTTAAAATTAAAAAAAAAAGACTCACATGCGAAGCGCTTGCCGTAACGCTCATTTAAGATAGAATTAATCCACTGAGCCATATAAGTATGAATCAAAATAGCAGATCATTTCCATCTCCACTTGTTTGATGAGAAATAGCATCGATTTCATCCCCATATTACAAGCTGTAAAAATCCGAAAACAAAAAATTAATGACCTTGTAAGGTATATGAAGCTAAACATGAAAACTACTACATGGAGATAATGTTGTGCAAAAATTGCACAAATGCGGAAGCAATACAAAAAGAAGGATCTAGCTTATCGATTAATTATCAACTGCCAACTCAATGAAAAATAACCACCAAATAAAACAAAATAGAAGAAGAATAGAAGACACAAAGATTTCACGTAGTTCGGTTATGCCTACTTCCACGAACCCAACAACTATTCTTTATTTCATTAAAGAGAGCACAAAAAAGAGAGAGAGAGAGAGAAATTACAAAATTATAGGTTGTAAATGGAGAGACTAGCCTATAATTACAAATTGAATAATCAATTTCAACACAAATTTGTATGCACTCAAAACCCATAATTGATTGACTGCAGAAATTAGGGTATACTGAAGAAGAGGATAATGGTGGATGCTCTCACACATTCTAAATAGGCTTCAAGATGAAAGGTTTCTTACAGATGAAGAAAAACAATTTCCTCATTGTCCTTGGCACTACAAGAAGGGCTTAAATTTGCGACACTTATAACCGACGGCTTCCGACGACTTGCGAGGGCCGTCAGCGGCCGTCGCATATAAACTGCACCATATCTTGTGTATTGCTTTCTCGTTGTCAAGGCAGCTGACACATTTTTTTTTTTGCAAATATGTGTAATTTGAATTTTGTTGTTGAGGCTTGTGTCTTCTTGATCTTGTGACATTTAAATATTCTACGCAATTCGTATATGTTTGAATTTGATTTTGTGGCATAAACCCTCGGCCTTGCATTTCATTTCGAATTCAAACTTGCTTGAATTTAACTATACATACATACATACATACATACATACATATATATATATATATGTATGTATACGTACATACATATATATATACATACATACATATATATATATATGCATCTGAGTTGAATTCATCTTGGCTTGAATTTGATTTTTTGCTCACTTGTATTGAGTTAGTTACTTGGCTTGACCTTCACAGTTGTCCATGAGGGTAATATCGTGCTTGGCCTTCCAGTATTTACAGTGTATCATAATAAATATTATAAGTTGTTCGAGAACATATATATTTACATACATATCCATCCTTATCTAGAAATATGAAGAGAAACTCACCTAAAAACCGAGGCAAATAAAATTTAAAATTTGTTTCTTTTCCAGTTTATTACGTTATTTTTGATGAGTATGACAAACGATTGGATAAATTCTATGAAAATTCAACTGAGTGTGATTGAGAGTGTCTTGTTGTACACACCAGTGTATGGATGTGTAATGGGGGATATGTATATACAAACATGAGTGTTTATATAATGATTGTAAAAAAGTGAGAATAAAAATGTGTACTATTCAAAATTGTAATAAAATATATGTCTGAATAAAATTTCTATTCAAAATTAAAAATAATATTTTTGCAGCTATTTATTTATTGTTCGTGGAAAAATAGAATAATATATTTACAAACATATTTATTGAAAATATATACATAGCAGTATTATATAGCACTCCAAACAGTGCAACACCCCAATTTCTCCCTGATTTCCACCATTCATTCCCCCTCTCTCCCTCCACTTACTCTCTCTCCTCCCACTAACTTATTCTAATATAAATGGATGGTGGAAATTATAGAGTATTGGAGTGCTGCGCTATTTGGGTGTTGTTGAAATATCCTCATATATATATATATATTTGTGTGTGTGCGTGTGTGTGTGTTTATTTATGTATGTGTGTATATGTGTGTGTATGTGTGTGCGCGTGTGTGTATTTATTATCATCTATGGGCGTTATGGTTATGGTAATTGTCGTTATTACCACCAACTATAACCTTAATCGTTGTTGGTAGTTGTAAATTCTAATAACCATCACCACAACCATCTATGATGGTTAATCGTCGTTTTTCAAATTTTTAAGTATTTTGTACACATATTTCTATTTATATGTATTATATATGATAAATTCTTATAGTTGTAACTGGTTTTTTTTTTTGCAAATGTATTTATTTGTATATATAATGACCATGCATGCATATATTATTAGTTCGTGAAGGCACATATTATTAATATAAAAGCTATTCCTTTAACTTAAATTACCCATTTTTATATTTGAATATTAAATATTGTATGAAACAATCATCTATGGTTGGTATGGTTAACCGTGGTAATCTAGTTTTCCAACCGCTAGCATAACTGTTACCATTATAGATGGTAACCACGTAGATGGTTGGTACAGTTGCCGTAATGGGTCGGGTCGGGTCGTAATGGGTCGGATCAAAATTGACCAGACCCATTTTTTGACCTGACCCATTTAATATATTTATTAAGATGGTCAATTGACCCGACCCTCTTCATGTACGGGTCAACCCATTTAACCATTCTAAAACATAAAAATTTGAAAAACGAAAAAAAAAAAACATCTACAAAAACATGGCTGATAATATACTTTCAGAACTAATCTGAAAAAAGAATAATGGTTGAAAAAATTATCAAATATTGCTATAATGATGTAAGAAGAAAGCAAGGTAAACCAAATAAAATGAGCATGGGCTGTTGCATTCTCCAAGCGTGCATCAAATTACATGTTCTCAAATATAAATCCATCCATCATTTTCATTTCTCAAACATAAAAATAAGTTTTAAAACTAACAAATGATACTAACAATGCATCAAATTACATGTTCTCAAATATATATCCATCCCTCTTTTTCTAACACCTGCAAAAACAGAAGCAAATTGTTGTTATCAGTGCATTGTAATATTCTTTTCATGATGCTGATAAAACAAACTAACATACAACAAAATAACATACAGCAAAAGAGTGAAAGCAACCAGCAAAATATACATGCATATAATCCTGAGAATGGACAGGTTTGTACAATGAAAATGCAAGTTGCAAAATAAAAAAGAAACCGGTTATGGTTCAATTAATTCAAGGAAACACACATTATTTCCCTATTGCTACAGATCTTATATGCCAAATAGGTGACATTAGTGAACTAGCCTCAAATTTAATATACCCATTCTAAAGTCGAATGTTAATAGTACTAAAATTATACACAGAGAGAAAATGAACGAACTATATCACATGCAAAAAAGTAGAAGTGTCTGGCTATAAAATGCATTTTGCATTTTCAATATGCATGTTAAATGACATGGTAAAGGAAGAGCAATTGAAGAATTCTAGTCATTTCAACAAACAGGGAAATGGTACTAAAATTATTGTAGCAGTTGATGGTTTCAAATTACAAAGCTGGTTTCTAACTCGTATCCTGGCAGCTATCTACCATGTTCAAATGCAAGTCCTAGGTTTTTATAATTTGTAGCATTCAAGTTTTGTAGCACTCTAACTGGTCAGATATCCTCGTGAGGTTTCCATTTAAATAATGGTGAATGTGATGAGAAAAGTATTATGTAAATTGTAACCTAGCATGAATATCAAGGGGCTATAGTTTGTGCCACCTTGTTCGAGGTGCACTTGGATAATTGCATATGTATACATACATACTTATATAAACTTAGCATAGAAAGCTTCATAGCAGTTATTTTTTTAAGAGCCTATGAATCAAAGCCAGTTATTTCTTTTCTTTTCTTTTCTTTTCTATTTTTCTGGACAGAAAACGCATTTGTACTTGACAATTAATCAGTAAAATAACCATGAAGGCTTACAAAGTAAACTCACGGCAGCATCGTCGATAGTGAATTATAATTTATAAGCAAGTGGAACATTGTGTTCTCATGCCTCATAAAAGCATACAGATAAATGCAATAAAGTCCGTTGTATAAAAACTAATTGGAATACCGGTAAAACTAATTGGAAACCTGGGATACATGATTCACCATTTCATTTCTCTTTTCCTCTTGGCTCTTCTATGACTACTTGCTTACCTGAAAATGCAGAAGAAAGTGAAACCAACCTCATAGGCGGCTATAACGTCATAACAATAGATGAAAGATAACATAATAACCCGGGCATATATGAAAGCACAATTCTTCAACTGGAACAGTCAGGTTTGCAGACTTTTCTATAACCCGAGCATCAAATGCATAGAAACCCGGAATTAAATTACCAAACTGATCATTCTGGTATATAAATATTTCAATCTTTGAGCATATATGCAGAGTGTTTGACTTGTATTTCCACTTGGCAAACCTGTTTCTTATATTTATAAACACTGTAACAAAATTCAACAAATCATACTACACATCAATAGAATGTTTCCATATATATGGCCTTGAACTTAATTACTAACTAGGAAACTAATAACCAAATCAGAATTTTTGAATGCAATGTAGCATACTTGACTTAACCACAAATGGAAAAGGAAACCCGCTTAAATTTTTACCACCACCGTAAACATGTAGAAGAAGCCTTCCAGAATGAATAGGTGTGAACTCGAGACATATAAATCCTAATTCAGACAAACCATTATACTTGAAGTCCAGCAAGTTAGCAGCAGATCCATTTTCATATGATCCGAACATAGTAAAACAATCTTAATCCAATAACTATTGTAACTACACCGATGAAGCCAATATTAGGAAAAAAAAATATACTAATACTTTAAACATTTGTCATGTTGTTTTGAAGCAAAAATATATTTTACTAGGGAAAAAACAGTAATTGGACCAAATTTACAATGTGAGCATTGCAAAGTCTCAAATACTGAGTAATTGGTAACCTATTTTGAAAATGACATCTGTTTCATTTCATCGGATGTTGTATTAAGGGTAACTAACATTTACAAAGTGCAAAACATTAACACTTCCTATTTAATATGAATGGATATTTAAAATAGAAAATGAAAAACTAGTTCAAACAGTAGTAAGGCTCTTGATAACTTTGGAACATAAGTCCACCAATGAACCAACTAATATATAATAACAAGAAAATGATTAATAAGAAGCTATTTCCAATTAAAGATTACGCACTGAATCTGATTTGGCTTCACACAAAGAATTAGTTTCTATGCATTTGATGAAAGATAACATTATAATTTATAACCTGATTTTTCCTGCATACAAGTACTAGAACTAGCTGAAAAGCCTGAATGAATATGAAAGCGCCAGAAAAGATGAATGATAAAATTACCGTGAAATACTGAAAAACCTGTAATTAAGAAATACTGATTGTCCTTGTCTAATAGCTGAAAAGCCTGAACTAGCTGTAAAACCTGTAATTAAATAAAAATGATAAACACAATAAAAATGATAAACATAAATAGCTGAAAAGCGTGAACTAGCTGAAAAACCTGTAATTAAGAAGATAAAATTACCGTGAAAAGATGAAATATGAAAGCACCAGAACTAGCTGCAAACAAGCATAACATAATACGTAAGATGACAAGTGAATAGCATGGATACTCTACTTAATGCTAAATTTTATAAACTGATAACATAATATGAAAGCAAGTAGTTTTTCCTACACACAGGGTATTAAATACCTAACACTGTGAATTGATGTCTCTTCTTCTTGAGAATTGAACTTCGTAATATCTTCTGTAAGATCCTCGATTGTTTGCACGATTGTACCACCATACAACCAATCTCTTGTGCATAACAATGCTTCGACAACATCTTCTTTTAATGAACTACGGTACTCGTCAAGTACTTTACCACTAATGCTAAAAGCGCTTTCTGAAGCCACAGTAGTTACCGGTACAGCCAAGATATCTTTTGCCATAAGGGATAAAATAGGATATCGATATTGCTGTGATTTCCAAAATGAAAGTACATCAAACTCTATTTTTCGATCAACCAACCCATCATTTAAATATGAATAAAGTTCCGATCTAGGAAAATTGCCAGCAAATTGTGAATCTTGGTAAGAATCGAATTGCTCCAACATATCTTCACGTTCTTGTGAATGAGGTCATGTAAATGAACTTGGAGATGCCGTGCCTAATCTAACATTTGCTTCAATAGGCGACTCTTCTTGCACTTTCTTTGAATATTCAAAAAACAACTCCTCCAATTTTCTTTTTACTTTTTCGAATTCAATGCTATTCCATATAGTCTTTCATATGAATATCGAAAAAAAATTATTTTGTAACGCGGATCGAAAATACAAGCAATAGAAAGAAACACATTAAAATCTTTCCAGTATTTATCAAACTTTTTAAGCATATCGAATGCCATAGAAGACATAAAATCATCACTATCTAAAGTCTTCTTTAAAGCTAAATGAACCAAGAAAATTTCTGGAAAGAACAAGTTAGCGGTCAGATAATTTGTTCCTTAAAACAAACAAGTGGCATTATAGAAAACTTCCAAAAAATGTGTGATTTTCTTCGCTTTCTCCCATTCTTCAAATGATGGACAATAAGTATAACTAGAATCCACATGTTTCAGCCGATAAAGAGCCTGTTCATAATATATTGCACTTTTAAGCATGATAAAAGTGGAGTTCCATCTCGTGGGAACATCTTGACACAATCCCTTCTTGGTCTTATCCAAAGAAAGACTAGATATACATTCAACAATTTTTTTTTCCTAGATTGAGAACCCCTAACGTATTTTATACTTTCCCTTATGTTGCTCAAACAATTAGTAACAGATTTCAGATCATCTTGCACAATCAAATTCAATATATGTGTGGCACACCTAACGTGTAAATATTGGCCATCCACAACCAATGATCTTCTGTAGTTGAGATGTGATCTCAATAGTTCAATGAACTTATCATTGGAAGATGCGTTATCCAATGTACATGAAAATATTTTATCTACTATTACCCAACTAAGCAACAAACTTGGTACCTTTCCAAATACGGCTGATCCAGAATGAGGAGGTGGCAACAAACAAAAACTAAGCAATCTTTTTTGTAACCTCCATTCATTGTCAATAAAATGTGCAGTCAAAGTCATGTATCCATCCGTATTAATTGAAGTCCACAAATCAGACGTTATACTCACTCTCCCGCTACATGATTCTAATACATCTTTAAGTTTTACTTTCTCATTCTCATAAAGTTTCATAACATCTAAACGCGAAGTGTTTCTAGATAAATGTACCACATCATCATTTAAATAAGAAATCAATTCACGAATACTTTCATATTGCACAAAATTAAACGGTAAGTTATGCCGAATAATCGCTTTAGTCATTAAATCTCTATACTTTGTTTGACTAAAGTTTCCTTTATTGATGTCTTCCACATTTATACCATGGCATTTCTTAACATGTCTTCTCAAATTATTGGTCCCGTAGTTATCACCATATATATATGGCCTTTTACATTTTTTGCAAAAGCATGAGCGCTTTTCACCACTAACAACTTCCTTCTTTTCGAAATATTTCCAAACATCAGAATAAGTAGTTCTTATTGTTTACTTCCTACAGAACAACCCACTGAAACACAATCTACTTCCAATTCTACAATGCTTCTTGTTTAACTATCATGTTCACCGATATTCATATTCTACAAAAAATATGTAAAAATATGCAAAAGCAGGAAAATGGAATGTACAAGTCAAAATTAGGATAATAGTATTAATAAATCATAACTTTTCTAGCATTCACAAGTGATTCATTTGAATTATCAATCCTAAAAGAAAAAAATCCATCTGAAATGGTTGTTCACAAACGTAACACATAACCAAATAACCAGTTTACTCAAATTTATGTTATATTTAAGCCCTTATATCTCCAATATCAGCAGTAGTTGTATGCAAAACAAAAGATTTTGGTAATGGATAAGAAAATTACCCTCGGATAAAGAAAAAAGGCTAAAGGGTGATTAACAGATTTGCATAGTTGTATCCAATAACAGGTTTACAAAAGATTCTGCCATTAACTGATTGCTAAAACACTAACTAATATATGAAATGGAAAAGATTGCTACCATTTTTTTTTACTGCACAGCTTTTATCTACTATATAAAAAATATATTTGTATACAGTACTGCCTAAACTAGCATGTACTAATTTAAACTGGTAACTATCGAAATCATCATATACTAGGTAATTTTATTATATCATTTTATAATACTAGGTAATTTTATTGAAATGGCTTCCACCTAACCATCATATTTTAAACAATGGACATCATCTGATGATGGTTTTGTGTTTGCCATTTCAATCAAATTTGTCCATTTCAATAATACTAGGTTATTAGGTAATTACCTAGTTATAAAATTATATCTTAGCCTGCTATTCAAAACAAATTAGGTCCAAAAACGCTATCCATTCTTTAATACTCCATTGCTTACTTAGCAACATGGTCTTGGCTTTGTAAACAATTTTTTTACCAGTTGATGTGCATTTAGTAAGAACATATATTGCAGTTTTCTGCAGTTAAAATATCTCATTTGGTGTAAAATTTCAACACATCCTGTTTTTAGACAAAGATATAAATGTTTCTACAGATAATTAAATTCTTAGTAGTTGAGAAATAGGATGATGAAGATAGATAAAAGTGCAACATCTTGCATATTAAATACTTAAATGTACTCTTTTATTCTATAATTCTCATGCATAATATTGGATTAGTTATTCATATCTGAAACTTAATCCAAACTTATAATAAAATGGTATTAGCTAATATAGACATCATTGTAGGACATTCAACAATGCATAGTTTGTTACTAACCACACCATGCAGGACATCATCATATATTCACTAAACAACATATATAGCCATTTCAATAAAATTACCTATTAAAGACCAAGCAAATATGATGGTTAAATGGATTAGCGCCTTGAAACAACAGTGTTATTCTAAAACGTTTACCTAGTCCCAATTCCACTGGAAGAGCATCAATTTGCTGAATTTAGATTTTGTTTCCTGAATAACTACATTTAGAGTGAATTAGTTTTCATCTATGCAATATGCAGAACACTCAACAGTGTTTCAGGGAATATAACATATACAAAAAAAATATCTAGGAAATCATGTAAAAAATGCTTATGATATCGCTGAGTTGTTAACTATTACCTGAAGTTTACAGTTCTGTTCAGGATTTGTTAGAAGATCCAAGGCCAATTGGGTGTCATTCTCGTTTACCCTGAGAGCTTCTGCAGCCGTTATGTTCCAGAAATTGCAGAAATCGATCCAGAAATTGCAGCAAGAGACAGGGTTCACTGCAAATGCAATTCTGGATAATTAGGGTTAAATCGATTATTTTCCATAAATAAAATTCTCAGAACAAAAAAATGTACCTTCGATTGGTTAGAGCAGATTAAATCGTTTCGTGGAACAACGAAGAGTCGAAGATAGATCCATATAGTCTCAAGCGAAATCCAGATTGATCGTTTGAAGATAATCAGCGGCTTAAGGATTTATAAGTGAAAGAGAAGCCGACGTCGTTTTTTTAAGAATCAGCGGCTTATCGGAATAATTAGGGTTTTGGATGGGTAAGGGCTAAACGGGGTGCAGCTTTTTTTAACAGTCTGAATGGGTTATTACCCAGAGTAAAAGGAAACTAAATTAGCCCAACCCAACCCAATTTAAAAAGAGTTAAAAGAGTTGGGCTGAATTTTGAATGGTCTAGCTATGAACAACTTCGGAACATAAACTAAATGACAATTTATGGCTAATGATTAAAGGACAATGTAAAGGGATTTTATAATAATTAGGAGGTTTCAGATTAATGATTAAAGGACAATATTGTAAAGGAGTTTTAATTTTGGCTTTGAATTAGGACAACACTTGTATATTACTCACACCAATATATGGACATTTCAGTTGTTGTCAAACTTAGGTAAATACCTCTTCATATGCATTGCGTGATGTTGCATTTTTACAATCAAGCAAATGGACATCGTCTTTGTGCCATATGATTGTGCATTTTTATTGAAAATCGCCGAGAAATACAAAATTATAAAACTAAATGGCTTTTATGGCTGATACTCTTATTAATGTTTCTTTTGTTTAAAAATAGACACTTATATATACAAGTTTGTTGTATATATCGTACGTACAACATGATAAATTGTTGAACTGTGTAAGGCAGAAATTGAACCAATGACCACTCGCATCATATCCAAGTGTCTTAACCAATTTGGATAAAGTACTTGTAAGCTCTTCATATTTTTCACAGTTTCAAAACAATTAAATTTGACAAGTTGAATTCCAAAATAACGAAGAAAAAAGATAAGTAGCTCGAAATATGTCAAAATTGGATAAATCAAAGATTTAATCAAACAGTTCAAATACAAAATAGGTTGTTATCAACAGGAGAAGGTCGCTATCAACGTAGTTTGTATCGACGTGGTCGGCACCAACACGATTGGATGTCTCACAAAACGTGCATGATGAGACATTTTCATGTTAGAAATTGGAATTTGAAGAAATTAACTCGTTTAAAGCTAAAATTGCAAAATTTGGATTGCATCTAATATATAAATAGCAACATGCCTTCAGCTAGAAAGGTTATGGACTATTTTCTTCTTCTGTCTCATAAGACATTGAGTGAAACCCAGATTAATCGGTTTGTATCTAAAAAGTCGATTATAATTTGTAAATTATAAGCATAAACATAAACTACCATAAACGCCTTCAGCCTTAGTGTAAACATTTACTACTCAAAATGCCCATATATATATATATATATATTATAAGCTTATTATTACTAAAATGTATGATCGTAGAAATAAATTTCGCTTACGAATTCAACATGTCAATTTTCAAATATTATTAGACCATAATATCGTTTGAAAATAGGATTTTGCACATGAAAATTATTTACAAATTCAAAACATCTGTTTGTAAATATTAAAAAGTTTTAATATCGCTTAAAAATAGGATATAACAAATAATCTATATATACGAATACAACCGCATAATGGTGGGAACCGACCGTTAGATTGCACTGTTTAAAAAAAACTTGTTTTTTTATTAATCTTAGTTGAGCATCAAAACATATTGCGATAAAGAATATTTAAAATTAGAGAAATATAAGGAGACAAAAGAAGAGAAAATTAATTAAATTAGATTGAAGATATTTTAAGGAAACATGTTATAGACCTGTTTCATGTTTTTTGGGCTTCGGAAAAAATAGATTATGGCCAAGTGACAGTAAGCAAACATCTGTTACGGTCGGTTTGATAAATTCATTTTTCATTCATGAATAATAGAAATGAAATTCACACTTGAAAATCATAAGATACTACAACATAAAAAATAAAAAAACACATACATGATTTTAACACCAAGATATGCATATAAATAATTTTATTTTGAATGGGTTAAACATTTAAAATTTGTAAAAATAAAATAAAAGACTCACATGCGAAGCGTGTGCCGTAACGCTCGTTTAAGATATTCACGCTAAATAATCATAATGAAAATCAACACAATTCAACAGGGAAAACACCATACATTGACCAACAAATCTAAAGGAAGCATAACATAAACCTAGTTTTATAATTAATCCACTGAGCCATATAAGTATGAATCAAAATAGCAGATCATTTCCATCTCCACCTGTTTGATGAGAAATAGCATCGATTTCATCCCCATATTACAAGATGTAAAAATAAGAAAACAAAAAATTAATGATCTTGGAAGGTATATGAAGCTAAACATGTAAACTACTACATGGAGATAATGTTGTGCAAAAATTGCACAAATGCGGAAGCAATACAAAAAGAAGGATCTAGCTTATCGATTAATTATCAACCGCCAACTCAATGAAAAATAACCACCAAATAAAAAAAAATAGAAGAAGAATAGAAGACACAAAGATTTAACGTAGTTCAGCTATGCCTACGTCCACAGACCCAACAACTATTCTTTATTTCATTAAAGAGAGCACAAAAAAGAGAGAGAGAGAGAAATTACAAAATTATAGGTTGTAGATGGAGAGACTATACTATAATTGCAAATTGAATAATCAATTTCAACACAAATTTGTATGCACTCAAAACCCATAATTGATTGATTGCAGAAATTAGGGTATACTGAAGAAGAGGATAATGGTGGATGCTCTCACACATTCATGCTCCACAAATATGAAGATATAAATAGGCTTCAAGATGAAAGGTTTCTTACAGATGAAGAAAAACAATTTCCTCATTGGCCTTGGCACTACAAGAAGGGCTTAAATTTGCGACACCTATAAGCGACGGCTTCCGACGGCACTTTCTGACGGCTTGCGACGGCCGTCGCATATAAACTGCGCCATATCTTGTGTATTGCTTTCTCGTTGTCAAGGCAGTTGACACTTCTTTTTTTTTTTTTGCAAATATTTGTAATTTGAATTTTGTTGTTGAGGCTTGTATCTTCTTGATCTTGTGACATTTAAATATTATAGGCAATTCGTATATGTTTGATTTTGTGGCATAAACCCTCGGCCTTGCATTTGATTTCAAATTCAAACTTGCTTGAATTTGACTATACATATATATATATATATATGCATCTGAGTTGAATTCATCTTGGCTTGAATTTGATTTCATGCTCACTTGTATTGAGTTAGTTACTTGGCTTGACCTTCATAGCTGTCCATGACGGTAATATCGTGCTTGGCCTTCCAGTATTTACAGTGTATCATAATAAATATTATAAGTTGTTCGAGAACATATATATTTACATACATATCCGTCCTTATCTAGAAATATGAAGAGAAACTCACCCAAAAACCGAGGCAAATAAAATTTTAAATTTGTTTCTTCTCCAGTTTATTACGTTATTTTTGACGAGTATGACAAACGATTGGATAAATTCTAGGAAAATTCAACTGAGTGTGAGTGAGAGTGTCTTGTTGTACAACAGTGTATGGATGTGTAATGGGGGATATGTATGTACAAACATGAGTGTTTATATAATGATTGTAAAAAAATTGAGAATAAAAATGTGTACTATTCAAAATTGTAATAAAATATATGTCTGAATAAAATATCTATTCAAAATTAAAAATAATATTTTTGCAGCTATTTATTTATTGTTCGTGGAAAAATAGAATAATATATTTACAAACATATTTATTGAAAATATATACATAGCAGTATTATATAGCACTCCAAACAGTGCAACACCCCAATTTCTCCCTGATTTCCACCATTCATTCCCCCTCTCTCCGTCCACTTACTCTCTCTCTCCTCCCACTAACTTATTCAAATATAAATGGATGGTGGAAATTATAGAGTATTGGAGTGCTGCGCTATTTGGGTGTTGTTGAAATATCCTCATATATATATATATATATGTGTGTGTGTGTGTGTGTGTGTGTGTGTGCGTGCGTGCGTGTGTGTGTGTGTGTTTATTTATGTATGTATATGTGTGTGTACGTGTGTGCGCGTGTGTGTATTTATTATCATCTATGGGCGTTATGGTTATGGTAACTGTTGTTATTACCACTAACCATAACCTTAATCGTTGTTGATAGTTGTAAATTCTAATAACCATCACCACAACCATCTATGATGGTTAATCGTCGTTTTTCAAATTTTTAAGTATTTTGTACACATATTTCTAATTATATGTATTATATATGATAAATTCATATAGTTGTAACTGGATTTTTTTTTTGTTTTTTGTTTTGTTTTTGTTTTGCAAATGTATTTATTTGTATATATAATGACCATGCATGCATATATTATTATTTTATGAAGGCACATATTATTAATATAAAAGCTATTCCTTTAACTTAAATTACCCATTTTTATATTTGAATGTTAAATATTGTATGAAACAATCATCTATGGTTGGTATTGTTAACCGTGGTAATCTAGTTTTCCAACCGCTAGCATAACCGTTACCATTATATATGGTAACCACGTAGATGGTTGGTACAGTTGCCATAACAATCCTGTTATCATCAAACAAAAATTATATCAGTATACTCGGCAAATCGCACCAAACCATCTTTATTTGCATGCTATATGACGTGCATGTGAGTAAAGATCACCAAAGATATAGGCTCATATAACTTCTTTGCTTGAAAAAAATGTATGATTAAACAATGTACGTGTATTCTAAACAACGTTATAACTATTTTATAATTACAATTAATAAATTTACTAAGGTGATTTTTATTCTAATCCACAATATTAGTAAGCTAGTCCACGCTATTTTATAGGATCGTTGACTTTTACTAAAATTTAAAATTTAATCAGTTTATCCAAAAAAAAAAATATACTTGTTTTCTCTTCTTCTCAGCCTTCGTTTGTGCGTTTTCCGTCGTCTTCTTGTTTCTGTAATCCTAGCATCTAAATCCAAGCTTAAGCGGAGTAATTCAATGTAATAACAGTAAGTAGTTTGTTTGTTTTTTTTCTTCTGAAGTTGATTAATTGTATACAAAATTGTTTTTTTTAATATCACCATTATCACATATAATTTTTGTTAGCTATTTTCCACCCGTCTATCCTGCTATTCCAATTGTCATCATGTATTTCAAATGACAACTGTTTGTAATGCTTCATGTCGACCTATTTGACAAATGCTTCTTTTGCAAAACCTTTTACTTTTGGTAGGTCATTCTCATTAGAAAAATATCTTTTAAACCAGATTAAGCTCTTTTTTATAGAGTCATTTTGCAATAAGATGAATATCTGCCTAATCTTTAAATGGTTTGTTTTACTTAGAAAAAAGAGTGAAAAAATTGTACATTAGTAAAATATCATTTTATTCAAATATTGTAATAGGAGTATAGGCTCTTTGGATAGCATTCACTATCTAAACCCCCTAAGTAATTATACTCTCAAACAATTGTAATATACAATTTTCTCTTTTATTGAATTGTTAGTATTGTTTAATTACTTGCTATTTGTCTAATCTGTAGATCTTGAATTTAATTTTAGTTCTTATTTACTGTTGTTGCCCGGTGCAATTGGTGATGTATCTTCAAAATATTAAGTTATTTGAAAACATTTGATGCTAACTCCTCTACTGGAGTCTTGATCTTAGATTTTATTTTTATAATCATCTACTGCCATATCATGTCTGATCATGTTCGGAGATAATTAGTTAACTAGTCATATCCAATTGATTGTTTCTTTGCTGAATTCAAGTGCTATCAACTCTATTTTTAATACATATTTATTTGTTACTACTTTATCAAACGAGAGGGACAATTCAACACAAATAATTGTGAAGTAACGAAGAATTGTGAAAGAAGAAGCCCTAAATCGATTGTTAGCTATATAATATGGGTGAAATCACTACAAGAGAAGCAGTAGTTTCCAATGGCTAGGGGCCGTTGGAGGACGTTGGTCAACCCGTTAGTATACGGATCAACGGTTTCCAACGACTTCCAATGCAAACAACAACCATTTTCTAACGGCTTCAACCTGGAAGATATGGCCACGTGTCCCCTTTTCCGGATCAAAGAGACGTTGGAAAATGATGGAAACCGTTGCAAATTAGCCGTCTATCGCCGTTGGAAACCGTTGAAACTGGATGACCAGTAAGCCGTTGCTTACTGTCGCTCGCCATTGGAAATCTGGGTGTTTTTTTATACAGATTTTACATTTGCCACTTCAATCCACACACTACACATACAACCATCAAAACTGCTCCATTTCGAGCATATAACTCACAATCTCAACCATATACACACCCAAACAAAATATAAAATAAAAATCAAACACAAAACACATTAATTAACCAATATTTACATAACATACGCAGCCGAAACATCATAACCCATGTCCAAACGTAGCCAAAACAACACAAGCATGTCCACACATCATGACCAACACACCATACCATCACCAAAGCAACATAACATGTCCAAACCATCCATATATACAACAATCATGTAGCAAGCCCTCACCAACTCTCAAAACACAAAAACAATCATGTCCAAACGCTAACCTGATCAACTCTCTCCACCTAAAGATGAAGGTGGCGTACCGTACTGGGCAATGAACTCCGCTACCTTCTGATTAAGCAACTCCATCTGTTGGTCACGGCGATGCTCACGATCACGAAGCTCTGCAATTTCTGCTTCTAGCTGTGTGATTTCTTCCTTTTCCTGAGCCCTCTGATACGTCTCCTGAGATGATCTAACCTATATCATTTACGAGTACATGTATAATATATCAATCAGGATTAATTTACTTTGAATTTTGATTTACTTGCACTTTCTATTAGAAAACTATAAGCTAATTTTGCGTTTTCTAATCCATATAAAAATATTGATCTAATTTAAATTATAGTTGTCAAAGCACTTTTGCATATTGATACACCTTTATCGAACTTCCTAGGGACAATACTAAGTGATCTAACATGTATATAATTTCAATATTTGATAGTAGCATTTGGAGTTAATTTGAGTTTTTATTATAAATTTGATTCTTACCTCTAGATTTCCATAACCGTATCGTCTGTTCCGGGTGGGCTTATCCATGACAGCATCAAATATCATGTCCTTTTCATCCTCGGTCAACTCAGTCCTCCCAGTAGATTCCAGTAACTGCGCCTTATGTGCTTGAAATTTCTCCTGTTAAACATAAAACAAATGAAATTAGATAACACTATTTTAATTAAATTGTACCTGTAACTTAATTATTCTATACTTACATATCTCTCACGCGCCTTATCATCATGGTCCCAATTGTACGAAACTGAGCCTGTGTCGTCAGTCTGACTCAGTGCATTAGTATGCTTGAAAACATCCTAGTATGACACAGGAGCCATACGCGCTCTCTCCTGAAATAAGCATATATATATATATATGTGTGTGTGTGTGTGTGTGTGTGTGTGTGTTTGTAAATTAAAATTTAAAGTTAAATCAACTATTAAATTTAAACGATGCAATTACTAAGTATACCAGATCCTCATGATGGTGCTGAAACGACTTCGACCCACCTCGATGCGTAACAGGATTCTTGCTCCTGTTAGCTGCATTTCTCTCAGACGAGGCCTATGCATTTAATTTTAAAAAAAAATGTATTATCCCAATTCACATATTAATTGAATAGAATAATTTAAATTAAATATGCAGTAAATTTACCAGAAAATCCTCATTATTGTTCCAATAAGCAAGCAACTCATCCCACACTGATTCGCCTATCCAAACCGGTTTTTTCCCACTTGATTTCAAACTGTTCATTGTCTCTCTGTAATTTTTTGCCACTTTAGAATTCCAGTGGCGCTTGATGACATCCAAATTTGTCTCTTGCAGATCCACCGAACCCTGCATTTTTAAAAAAAATAGCATACATATATGAACTTATCAAATAAGAGCATGACTACTTAACATAATAAATGTTATATCACACATACTAGAAAATCCTGCCATATAGTCTCCTTCACAATGTCGGGTATCGACGTCCATGTGGGCCAACATCCAGTCGTGCGAGCCTGATATGCGCATCTAGATATCTTCAAGACTGCGTTGGACGGCTCCAACTCAAACCCCCTATGATAAAGGAAAAAAATTATGGCTATTAGAACAACAATTTATATAATTTATTGTACTTGAATTAAATTTATATTAAAAACGTAGGATTTACCCTCTACTGGCTTTTGGCTTAAGCCAGACCACACGACGAGATAAGTCCGACGGACCACCCTTATTACCACCTTGTGACATCACCTGTTACAGATAACGACATAACATATATAGCATAAACATGAAAGAGCTATGTAAAAACAAGGTATGAGATAACATGAGTAGGAAATGCTATGATTCTATATGTTACTTGTTAATAGATATGTCTACTTAACATATGAGTTACTTGTACATAGATAACATAAGAAATACCTACTAAATATGAATTTGATTCGTATCTATTTTTTGATACGGTAAACCAAAGGCCGACATCATTTTTTTAACTTCATAATGATTTTCACACATCAAATTATTAGGAGGCATAAGCCGCTTCGCAGCTTGTACAACAGCTGTAAATCCAGCTTCTGTGGGGTTGTATTTCAATTTCATCGCAATGTATTTAGCAGTTACTGATAATTGAGTTCCGCTTTCACAGCCTTCCCAAAGGGTTTTTTTAGCTACATCTAATAAATCATATATTTTTTTGGCTTGAATATTTGGTTCTTCTTCATCATTACCATCGTTATCATTAAATTGTTGAACCGGAAACATTGAACGTGCAACATCTTCAACCATTTGTTCTACGAGATTCGTCGTAGCAATTTCAGCATTCACTACCTCCTCAACTTGTGTAGAAGTAGATGCTAATGGTTCTCCATGACGATCCCAAACTGAATAGTTCGGCACAAAACCAAACTGACGCAAATGAACTCTAACCATTTGTGGTGTCAAATGCTTCAATAACTTGCATCTACTACATGGACAACGGATTTCGATGTCGTTTCCTTTATTACTTAACGCGAAATCAATAAACACGCTGACACCGTTCATAAATTGTTTGTTTATTGTACCATCAGTTTTTCTTCGTTTGTACATCCAACTTCGATCATTAAAATAATCGTGATCCATTTTTCCTAAGTACATATAAAATTAGAAAGAATATTAAAATTTACAATTTTTATTACTTTTATAACATCAAATAGTTGAAATAAATTAACAATTTTTGTGTCAGTCACTAAATTCTCAAAATTTCCTTATAATTGATATATGCATGTTATGTTGAAATATATTCACAATTTTACTACCAAATGCATGTTATGTTAATTGATCATTTACTGGTGGGTCATCCTACCTCCGATTACAAATACAATAACGTAATTAAATCACGTAAATCTTTTCAACTTAAACGGTTCAACAAAATTTCGGCAGCACTTCCCTTTAGTTCCCTGAACAGTAATCAATTGCGTGTACACAGGGAACATAAGGGGAGTACTTTTCGAAATTTTGAGAACCGTTTAAAATGAAATATTTTATGAGATGTAATTTCGTTATTGTGTTCGTAACTTGTCCAATACAAAGGACAAATCCAACAAATATTGTATATGATGAATATAAATGTCCGTTTTGTTAATAAAACGAACATTCACATAATGATTATATACAATACTTATCAGACGGGGCCAAAAAAACTCTCTAAGGCTTTATGAATATAGCATATTACGATTTGGTTTTTTTTCGTGATTGAAGTGTTTTTTTTTCAACTTTGATTTCGAAATTTCAACTTAAATTTGTTTAAAATCATAGTTGCAGGTTTACGATCAGTTGTAGAACTCAAAAAAAGGCCAAAGCTCAAGCCGTGCGCATTTGTGTGCCTTAGCGCCTTAATTAACTACTCTGAATTGTACGTATATAAATTTTATTACATATACGCATATTTTCAACATTAAATCGAACTGTATAGTCGTACGTTATATACAAAATTAAATGTTGTTTTCGCTAAATTTTTATAAAACATAAACTTAAATATTTCTATTTCCACCACATGTTTTCAGCAAATTAGATATCTTTTTCAATGCATACATCACTATACATATGCATATATACATATTCAACTTGAACTAATTAAACCCTAGATTAACAACATAATCAAATAAATCTTCAAATTCAAACTTACTAACAACAACTAATTAAAATAACTAAAACCCTAGATGAATTAACAACTAAGTAATTTATAAACAAAAACCCTAGATTAGCAACTTAAATGATTAAACCCTACATTAACGACTAATTAAAAGCATCATACAGACAAACATACACTAATTAATAAAATTAGGGTTAATACAAACAAGCATATCTTCAAATTGGAGAGAATCCGAGATTAGAGAGGAGAAGAGAGTGCCTTGACCGACTTGGAGAGATCCTAGGTGGAAGAGGGCGCGGAATAGGGTGATTTTAGAAATAAAGGGGGGAAATTTGGGTTTTTGTGTTTGATTTCATGGGAGAAGCAAATGGGGAAGAAGGAGAAAGGCTTGGGTTATTTTTCTGCTCGTCCGTGTAATGGGTACCAACGACCTCCATCGGTTTTATAACCGACGGCCGCCAATGGTTTCCAACGGCGTATATTTGTGTACCGTAAGAAAAAACCAACTTTTGGCTTCCGTTGGAAGCTATTGGTCAATAGCCGTTGGCAACCGTTGGAACACTCCGACGCTATACCATACAATCCTTGTAGTGAATCTTTAAGTTAATCCATTCATGGATTAACTTACAAAATAGTTGTGGATTAAATTATTAAAGTAAAATAGTGGATTAACTTATTAAAACCGTGGATTAGAATAAAAATTACCATGTACTAATTACTTTCGGATTTTTTTTTGAAATATATACTTTGTTTACTAAAAATAAAAGTGGTGCAATTTAAAGCATACAGATACGTAATCGCGGAAGAACTATTAAACATATATCTTACACGAAAACCGTCGTGTATTCTCTAAATGATGGCATTAAAAATATATAAAAGCATCATCATGCAAAACCACTCTAACTCGTTGGTTATAACGCTTATCTCACTCTAGCAAGTAGATTCACTGCTAGTACAATTCCATGAAGCCACAATTGTTGGTTATGTTGTCTGAGGGAATTCATAAGACTGTTTTCGTTTGTTTTGTTTACTTACTTTTAATTTTAACAGTTATTGAGAGAAATGAGTGAATACGGCTGATTTCTCAGAGTTACAATCTAAATACATTACACGGTTTCTGGGCTTGTTTATATTATTGGACCATATTTGTGTACATTGTGTCTTTAGCCCAACCGTGTATTATAAATACACGTTGCCTGTGTACTAACAAGAACAAGTTTAATTCATATTACAATTCTTAGCTGTCAATCCAAAATCAATATTTTCTGCATTTCTTTCTTGGTATCAGAGCACATCTTCATCACCTAACGGCTTATTTCTTGCCTCGATCCATTTATCTCATCATTTGTGGAGAGAATTTGTTCTTCTCCTCAGTTTATTGTCATCATCGGAGAAGAAAACAGCATCAACGATTGGTGTTGTGCCATAACTCTGCATACGGTTGCAACAAGGTGCCATCCTCTATACAGAGTGGCTGCAACTCAATCATCCAATACTGTTTTGTATAAAAAGATCAAAAATTCAGTCAAGAAATCAATTTAAACCTTACAGAGCCGTCCAGAGATTCAATCAGTCCTAACATCATCTTGAATCTATCGGTTGCATCTGCAAGTTCCAAATCTTCATTCTTGTTTCGCCTAATTTATGTTCTTGGTCTTTTCATCGTTTGTGTTGACTCAAGTTGTTCATAATGACGAACAACAATCCATCCTCATCTTCTGATGCTTCAGTCAACTCTAATACTGCAAGTACTCCTGCAGATAATTTGATTAAAACTGTTGTTAGCCCACAATCCCAATTAATAACAGTTCAGCTTGATGAAAACAACTATATGTTGTGGAAATTACAAATTGAGACAGCCATACAGGGGTATTTTAACACCCCACGTCCATTAATGTCACTCACAAAGGGAATGCATTAACTTCTATGGAGCGTTTTAAGTGTGTATAGAACAGAAACTTAACAACAAGACAGATATAAACAGTTCTTAAAAATTTAAAACTTTATTCATTGCAGCGGTAAACACATCATCAAAAACCACAGTCAAAGTACATAAATTGAAAGACATAACCCCAACAAAAAATAGCAATAAATAAGATAGGCTGAACTTTTACTTCAACGATCCAAGCAACTTCTAAAAGCAAGAGATACAGCTGTCCAAAATCAAGCTCCACTGGTGCTAGTTTCACCCTGAGCACCTGGGGGGAAAAGGAAGAAAAGAGGAGGAAACAAAGGGGGTCAGACATAAAGTCTGGCGAGTGCGATAACTTTAACAATATAATTACCAAAATAACTAGGCTAAGGTGTAAGTTGGAAAATAAGGAAATGACTGTGAACAATTGGGTATGACAGAGGAAACAAGGAATTAAGATGAACAAAGATAACGTTAAAGGCACACCTAAACCACTATAAGATAATTACTCTACTACACCACCACTAGTCACTCTAAGGTTGATCCCGCCTACAGAACTTAATAATGATAATGGTAGTTTCGTGCACCCATAGTTGCCTTCATAGGTGCCGCCTGCCCCTATCTCCACCAGGTGTACCCACTACCCCCATACGATCGGCTCCCTAACTCGTAAATACCTGTGTTGGCCCCACAGTGGGGTGTATCACTACCCAAAGTGGCAACCCGATACCACCAACAATGCACGGCTTATACCTACACGATGCAACAACGTCTTACCTACCAGCCCGGGCCCACACACGCACATGAACCCGTTGGACTTGCGTTGTCACTGCTAACCCGTTTTGGCCTCTTATAGCCAAGCCCAGTACGCGTGTCCCGTCCTCGACTTGGGACGAGCCCAATAAGATACTTATGGGTTACTGGTTGAAACGGGCCCCATTACTTGACACAAACTATCCACCTAAGCTTGGTCCCATCTAGTACATCCCACTTAACCCTCTTCTTATTCATGTTCACTTACATGTTTCAAATTTTGGTTAAGTGTATCTAATCATATTTCAAATGCCACACAAGGTACCCACTTAATTACACTTGCCACCCAAGGCACCCACTTAACCCCCCTCATGTCCCACTACATGTTTATCTGGTTAAGTGTTTCTTAATTCATTAACACCGTAACCTTGTAAAGACCTCCCACATTAGACTGGCATTTGTGGCAGCTGGATTTGCCGGGCGGGTCCGGGCAGTCTTACACCACAAATGAGCCTAACCTCGTGTCTTTACAATTGTTACGCATTTAATTTATGCCTAAGACCTCCCACATTAGACTGGCATTTGTGGCAGCTGGATTTGTCGGGCAGGTCCGGGCAGTCTTACACCACAAAAGAGCTTAACCTCGTGTCTTAGACGATTAATTACACAAAATTAATTATTCCCCAATCTGAATTAATTTCCCTATTCAAATTATCAATTAATTCCAAATTTAACTATGGCCATAATTGACTCAATTATGTCCATCTATTTATGGTATGTAAAATCATACCAATTAACATCACAAATTTGTTTTATGCCATTTAAGGCATTTATGCCAATTCTCAATATTAAATCTTTTAATATTATCCCATGGCCCCACGTTGTACGTTCGTTCGTTTAACGTAAAATATACGTTAGACTCGAATAGTCTAACTTATGGAATAAAGAGAAAACATCACAACATACATAGAAATAAAACTAGATCTAAACATAAGGGGTGAACTTGCATGTGTGAATGAGGTTCTTCATCTAAAAACTTGCATAGGCCAAAGTCACAACTTGCATAAAACTACATATGTCATAGATCTAAATCTAAAGGTGTAAACATGTTTAGGTAATAGTCACAAACTTGCATAAACCATGTATGTCATAGATCTAAGGTGTAAACTTGCATAAGCAATAACCACAAACTTACATTACATGATTCATACTCCAAACATATATATATATATATATATATATATACTTGCATATGTGATTTATGCAACATAACGATGGTGTAAACTTTCATCTAAACATGTAAACTAGCATGTACAATTTTGTATACTAGCATATAATTCACACATGTCATAGCCTAACTTTAGATCCAATTTACATAAAATAGTTGTCATGAAACATGTAAGGTTGTATATAATTTTCACTAACTTGCATATGATACATGCCTCAATTAACATCCTAACTTGCATACATACATATGATTTATCATATGAATTAGTTCCAACAACATAACCAAACTAGCATATAAAACAACATCATGAATTGATTATACATAAGCCAATCATAGAATTACAACATAGATGATAACATCACAACTTTACAACATAGATGATAACATCATAGAATTTACAACATAAATGATAACATGCGGTCAATAATTCACAACATAACCATATAATCCACATCATATCTCAATCCAATTAAATTGTTAATTATTTTATTAAAGAAATCAAACTCACAACTCAAAGAAGGTCTTGAGTTCTGAAATCTGAGTTCTGAAGTTGAATTTGCTTTCCTTTGTAGTAGATTCGTTGTTACAGTTGAATAGAATTGAATTTGATTAGCTTTTCTTCCTCTCTAATTGGTGGCGGCTATTCTAGGTTGCAAGGTGACGACATGGAGGCCATGATTCTAATTTTTTATTTGATTTTAGGGATTGAGTCTACATGTGTTTTTATAGAGTTTAGGATTAATTTAGACCGTCCGATCAATCCAGAATTAACCCCAGCCATTCATAGCAGATCAGAAATGTTGGATCTAGATTAACCCTAGAGGGGGGGGGGTGAATAGGGTTTATCACAGTTTTTAACTAAATTAAAAATCAAACAAGATATTAAAATAATAAACATATCACGGAATATAGCAGAAACAGAAATGCAGAAAATAAATCACACACAGATATACCCAGCTTCGGCAAAACCATGCCTACTGCTGCATTATTAAGGTTTCTACTAGGTGATAGAACAGATCCCGCATACA
This sequence comes from Allium sativum, assembly GCA_030737875.1. Taxonomy (NCBI): domain Eukaryota; kingdom Viridiplantae; phylum Streptophyta; class Magnoliopsida; order Asparagales; family Amaryllidaceae; genus Allium; species Allium sativum. The sequence goes on along the minus strand of CM060922.1, from coordinate 348,218,448 downwards.
AGACCATGTACACTTGCAAACCCTGCTCCTATTCTAACCCTACGCTCAAAACCGTAGACTGATCGATATCCACTCGATCAGATTTCCCTGTTTACAACCCCATAATCAGAAAATCCTCGATTTACAGACTCTAGTGGACTGTCAGTCACCACCCTGACTGAATCCCCTAGTATTTTACAGACACTAGAAACTGTTCAGAATTGTTTAACAAACAAACAAATACAAAACAAATTAAACACAAAAACTTCAAACCCTAGTAAATAAAGGAGTTAAAAATAAGGGGTCATCCTCTTTTTAGTTGAGTTCACTTGGCCGGCCCAATTATAATTCAATTAGCCCGATCTCTTTTCTTTTTTCTCTGGGAAAAATAATGGCGGCTGGAAATTTGGCTAGGGTTTCTCCAATAAATCCCCAAATCGAATCGATCTCTTGATGAAATGAAGTACTCTGATGCTCGACTTCTCTGTTGCTTTCTGCTACTTCGATTTGGAATTTGTTCGGTCGAAAACGATTGGAAAATTGTAAGTTTTCTCTGATTTGAAATTTTTGCTCTCAAGTTGATTGTAGTTTTCGATTTCTCTTTTAATTGTTGAGTGGTAATTCGATACAGCCTATGATGAAAAATGGTGTTAAAATAGGGATTAAAAAAACCTAGCCTCTGATTTCAAATAAATGACTTGACTAATTTTCTGCGTTGCTTTCCCCTTTCGATTTGGTCTGTATTGATTTGAATGCAATGAAGTAATTATGGAAATATACTTTGCTGTCCCCTCTTTGTTGCCGTGAATTTACAATTAAATTTGCTCGGCTAGAATTGCTGATTTTATTGAAATAAATCTGGAAATGGATTGTCCCTGAATTATGTTGATTTCTCGAGTTTCCCCTTTTGCTGATTCTTGATAAAATCGGCATTGAAATACTTGCGTGGCCTTTTAAAAAAAACTTGGAAAGAATTTGATTGCTGTCTCCTTTAGAAAGTTGCCAAAAACTTTTTCCCTTTCAATTTGAAAGTTTTAACACTGATTTTGTCACCAGAAAACATTCTATATATGATTCGAATTGAATTCTTTCCAATTTTGAAAAAAAAATGATTGCTGAGATTTCTTTTTCTGCCTTGTCACCATACTGAAATTGATTCAATCCAGATCTTCATTTTTGAACAACAAAAACTCTGGAGAAAATTTGCATTGAATGCTTTCCATAAGTACACACACGCACTGATTATGTTTGGCATAAACAAATTTCTCCATGTATAATTGGAAAGAGTGAATCCAGATAAAAACTGTATTTTTGTTTTACACAAATCGATTTTTCTTCTTTGTCATCCATTCTTGCATGCTGTTTTTAAAACTTGCCTTGTGTCATTTCTGGATATTTTCTTTGTATGGTTGCCACTACATATTTACAGATCATTGCCGAGTTTGGTTCTTGCTTAATCAAAAAATTATCTTGAGTTTGTGAACTTAACACTGGCCAAATACGAACTAAGTTTTGCAAACACTGATTTGCACCTTTCTGGAATTCAAAACCTTGCTGCTCTTGCATCTTGACAAAACACCATGCTTGCATATACTTTGAAATACTTTGCATTCAACTGCCATGCTTATTAGCTCGAGTCATGCCAACTTGTTAACCACTATGTACATACAAATTTATGCTTCAATTCTTGATTTGCTGTGTCATGTGTGTGCATCATCTTGCCCACATGCTCTGGCCACTTTGTGCTCAACCATTTTGTCATTCCGCAGCACCAAGTTTGAAACTGCTGCACTGTTTATATGTACACCATGCTATTTTAACATATATGCTGTGCTATGTTTTCTGAATGTTGCAAACTGATTTGCAATGTGTTCTCATGCTTGAATTCATTAAAAAAAGTCTACTGCTTGAACCAATGTATATAAAGTTATAGTTTGTATATATTTGTGATAGCAGTACCATCATCCATGCTAAATGCACCCCTGTTCATATCTTCTTTTGTCACTTTGAACTTGAGGCTGAGTTGTTCCTTTGTCTCACCATTGCGCCATGTACACTTGAGTATATGTACACCTTGCTATTCTGATCTTGCATTGTTTGTAGCTCATGCACTCACTTGTACACTTGAAAGGTTTTGCACTTGAAATTTTGTAGAACTGGATTGAGCTGCTGTTATGTCTCGACCACCATGAACAGTACTGAGCTCTGTTTTTGACTTGTTGCATTTGGCACTTTGTTGCCTCGACCATTTTGCTTTGTACTTTGAGATGTGATGACTTTTTTTTCATGTGCACTGAGTCGAGAAGGTCCACGTGGCTACTCCTCAGTTGCACACTGAATTGGCATGGCAGTGCACACATGTATATATATACACGTGTGTATATGCAGCCATTCAGTAAATTTCATGTTCCTGTACATTTACAAACTGTCTGCCTAGACACAGATGGATCAAATCAAGTCATGAAAAATGATGAGAAACACACCAGAAAACTGAGGCAAATAAATTTTTAAAAATAAAATAATATTTGCTAGAGTATGAAATTATTTCTGTTTTAGATATTGTGTGTGTGTTTCTATGCATGACAGGTATGAAGACTGGACTGACTGAGAAGACAAAAGACTGAAGATACAAGACAGAAGATGAAGCAATGTGTGTAAAAAGAATGTATATATGAAAAAAAGTACGACTGAGTGACTGTATGAGTGTTGTAAAGAGAAACAAGTGTACTGAATGTATTGAAATGAAAAATACCAGTGAAGTATACAAATAGTGGAGTTTATATTTTTGTACTGTTTAAATATTGAAATAAAATATTTATATTTAAACAAAATACAGTGTAAATATCTGAATGTCTGTACGGTCGTATTCTATTTAAATTTAAATATTATATTCATGTCTGTTGTGTAGTATATGAAACAGTACAATTACAAACACATATAAATAACTTTTATTTGGTTGTAATCATCAAACAAAAATCATATAATTGTGTATGCAATACCGTTATATACAACAATCTCCCCCTTTTGATGATGACAAACAAATAAAAGATTTTGAATGCAATAAATGTGTTTGACTGTGAATATTGAACTCCCCTTATTTATTAGCTCCCCCTACAACAGAAACTCCCCCTATAAATGTGCATGAGTGAGATGAATGTAAATTTTCAAAACTAAAAATATTTATAAAATATTCACTCATAAATCAAAATCTAATCCATTCTCCACCTTTTGTTATCATCAAAAGGATTCAGAATTTAAAATATATATGAAAAATGAATAAAGAATATAATTTCAGCTTAAGAGGAAGAACAGTCATCATAAATCTCAATCAGTCAAACAAAAATCATAATAAACTAAGAACAGGTGGCATATTTCACATTGTAGAGAATGACGGATTTACGATGAATTTATAAAAATGGAGAGAGTTTTTTTTTATTAAAAAAAATTCCACTTATTTCCAAAAGAATATTATAAAATTGAAGCACAAAAACAGTTATGGATTGGGACTATAATTCACAATTCAATTTAAGTGACAAAATCAAATAGTCTTAAATCCCAATACCTATCAATCAACAAATCATAATACGTCATAAAATATTAACACATTTCACTGATTAGAGAGGTAGGCTGATAGGCAGGATTTTATACACAAAAGAGGATTTCAGTTTAATTTCAATTTATAGCACATTATTTCCTTTTTCTTTTATTTTTTATTTAAGAGCACACTGACCACGCATAACCAGAGCTTGGATTTTTAAATGAGGTCAGTCGCAGCTTAAATTATAAGTTGTCTCTTAACCATGCATGACCAGAGCTTGGATTTTTAAATGAGGTTAGAGACACACTTATATATTAATTATATTTATTATTTTCAGCTTCAAAAATAGAAAAACTCCTCAGTATATAAAAACAGTATGAATGATAGAAATGCGGTAGGTACAGAAATGGACTGTGGAATAAATTTCTAAATTAATTATATTATGAAATATGATCAACTGTATCGAGATCATTGAAAATTTTCAATTATCACTAAATCTGAATAATAACATAACCACAATTCCATCACAAATATTTCACTGTTTATTCAAGATGGTTTTAAAACATATTAACTCTCCACATTAATATAAAATTATCATGGATGACAGAATGATGATAGTTAAAGGAGATGGTCGTGAAATAATTCCTAATTCAAAGATATTATAATAAATGTTCAACCATCATGAAAATTTAAATAAAATCTCCTCTTGTTGTGAAATATATTGCAGTCATAACTCATCAAAATTTCAAATTCTGATAATAATGTTGATGAATTATAAATACAGTTCAATTTTGGATATTGATTTCAATTTCTGAGTGAATAATCAATAAATAATTTAAAATGAAAATCAATTACAAGAGGAATATGAAGATCTATACAAGACATTAGGGATTAAGAAATATATACATGATGAGAATAAGAAAAAAAAACTTAGCCCCTCCTAATCTGATACCACTTGTTGTCTCTATTCATGAGGATTTAAAAAAAACACTGGGGACAAACAAAGATATCTCAAACAACATAATCTTAATCACAAGGCCCAAGCAGACATGACTAACAAATTTGGTACTTTTATCAGAGCAACAAACAGTTCTTCTCAAAACAAGCAGTCATCTAAGATCATTTTCAAAAGCAGTATCAGAGCAGCACAGAAACAAATAGCAAAGCAGACTTGTAAGAAGATGTTTCTGATGGTCACAAAATATATTCCATGATCCAATATTATAAAATTTAGTTTATTATAAATCATTTGAGGAAAAAAAATGAAAAATCAGGATTCAATGAATCAGTCACACCAGATAACAAATTTAGGATTCACGATATGTATGAGATTCAATAAATCAATAATTTCAAATGATTTTAAACAAACATATATTCAAATCAAATAATCATGAAATAACAGTGATGTTCAAAGACCATTTTTCAAAAGAATTTTTCAAGATATTTCTCACAAGTATGAGAGAAATTTCAGATCATTTACATCTAGTTTGAGAAGTATTCATGATCCAGAAAATTTAGAAAATAATTTATTTGAAATCACTTGAATCAATGTCAAGTTTTGAGACATAATGAATAGTCACACAAGATTGATAATTTCAAATTTTTGAGGTGTGTGATATTCAGAATATCAAGAATTTCAGATGATTTCAAACAAATAAATTTCAACAATAATGATCACGAATCAAAATGAAATTCAAGATGTATCACTATGATTCAAGCCAATCCGAAAATCAATGAAATTGTCACGAAGAATAAGAAGCAGTGTACTGTAATGAGTATAATATTTTAAGTGTTTCCAAAATGAATTGGAAAAAAAACAGTATGAATGTGTGAAATTTCATTAATTATTCAGATCTTCAAAAATTTAGAATTCAAAAATAACAGTGTTCAAGATAGAACATGAATACATCAACACTGTTATGAATTCACAAAGTAAGAAAATAAACTTCAAAACAATTTGTAGATATTTACAAAGTTAAAATTCAAGATCTGGAAAAATTATAACATTAGAATTCTATTCAAGAGAAGCAAATTTCCAAAAAAAAATATGAATACTGCAATTGGAAGTTAGAAGAAGCTCAAAATAAAGGAAGTAATATGGCAGTGATAAATCAAAAAAGAAAAAGAAAAAAGAAAAAAAAACAGAAGGAGATAGAAGGAGAAATAAACAAGAAAATAAAAAAAAACAGAGGATATTTACAAAGTTGAGTTTAGAGGTTATACCTGAAATTGATGTGAGTAAATAAATCTCTAACTCAACAAATCTTGGCCAAGGAACTGTAAAGAATACAGAAATATAAAACAGCTCGAATTCAAACTCTTTTCAGCACAGCAGTTCCACAGCTTTCTTTGGTACCTAACAGTTGAGAGCACAGAGTGGTCTAACAAAATTTGCAAAACCACTCATAGTTGTATTTGTTTGTTTTGGTACCCATATTTGTTTATATAACAAACCATTCGAAACTACCACTGTACCCTTCGGGACCCAAATCTGTTTAAACTTAACAAAGCCCGTTTTATTTCTTGGGATCCAAGAATGTTTAAATGGTTTATTATAAAACAATTTCTCATCATAATTTTGATTCAAAAATCCTTTGAAATTTTCAGAGTTCAGATTTTCAACGCAATTCTTTCCAAAGCAATTTGAGGGATTTTTCAAATCATTTGAATTTTGTTTTCCAAAAACATCATTTTTCCCGAAGCCAAGACCGGATTTATTTCCACTAGAAACTTGATTTTGTAACAGCATATTCAACGATTTTTCCCCATTAGAAAATTTATCCAATGTTGATTCTAATCGTTGAATTTTGGATTTTAGATCGCTATTTTCTTTTAATAGATCTGAGCAGTTTTTTATAGCGATCTTCTGTTCAACATTGGACTGTTTCAAAACCAAATTCTCATTTTTAAGCAATTTAATTTTGGCTTGGGATTCGGAAATTTCAAGTCCAAATCGTTTTTGTTTTTCAGACTCAAAATTCTTGGAATTTTCAATCTCATTTTCAAGTTCTTCTAAAATCAAATTTGATTTCAACAAGTTCTCCTTTTCAGCAATTTCAAATTTGGAATTTATAAATGTTTTAAAATTTTCAAATTCCTTTTGCAGAAGGTTATTCAAATTTGACAACTAAGTCTTGTTCTCATTTAAGATCAGAATTTCATTTTCAAACTTTTGAATATTTTTATTGAGATGAACAAGATTGGCTTTCAATTTCAAACAATTTTTGCAAACAGAATTTGAAGAATTTTTAACATATTCAAGTTTTGATTCCAAATCATCAATTTTGCTGATCAACTCAGAATTCCTAGATTTCAGAGATTTATTTTTAGATTGGAGTTTATCAACAGACTTAGTTAGATCAGCACAAAAATAAACCAGATCTTCATAAGAGAAATTTTCTACTTCATTGTCTGTTGAGTCTTCATCAGCTGATCCATCTGAATTATCATCTGTAAGTCCTGTTAAGCAAAACTCTGAAACTGAGTTGACATTATGGGGTTTTGAGCTATTGTCAAATTTTCCATACTTCGTTTTGAGAGTATCCCAGATCTCCTGTGCAGATAAACAATGACAAATAAGATTAAACTGTTCAGTACTAAGATAATCAAATATAATTTTCATAGCACGAGCATTGAAAGTAATATCTACACTATTAAACCCATTTATAACAACATCCCAACATTTAACAGATTTTAAATAAAATTTCATTTTGGATTTCCAGTTTAAAAAATCCGTTCCATTGAAAATAGTTGGAGATGAACTGGACTGACTCTCAATCGACTGACAACTAGGGTTACCCATGACTCTAGAGTTAAACACAAAAACCTGCTCTGATACCACTTGTTGGATCTAGATTAACCCTAGAGGGGGGGGTGAATAGGGTTTATCACAGTTTTTAACTAAATTAAAAATAAAACAAGATATTAAAATAATAAACAGATCACGGAATATAGCAGAAATAGAAATGTAGAAAATAAATCACGCACAGATATACCCAGCTTCGGCAAAACCCTGCCTACTGCTGCATTTCTAAGGTTTCTACTAGGTGATAGAACAGATCCCGCATACAAGACCATGTACACTTGCAAACCCTGCTCCTATTCTAACCCTACGCTCAAAACCGTAGACTGATCGATATCCACTCGATCAGATTTCCCTGTTTACAATCCCGTAATCAGAAAATCCTAGATTTAAAGACTCTAGTGGACTGTCAGTCACCACCCTGACTGAATCCCCTAGTATTTTACAGACACTAGAAACTGTTCAGAATTGTTTAACAAACAAACAAATACAAAACAAATTAAACACAAAAACTTCAAACCCTAGTAAATAAAGGAGTTAAAAATAAGGGGTCATCCTCTTTTTAGTTGAGTTCACTTGGCCGGCCCAATTATAATTCAGTTAGCCCGATCTCTTTTCTTTTTGCTCTGGGAAAAATAACGGCGGCTGGAAATTTGGCTAGGTTTCTCCAATAAATCCCCAAATTGAATCGATCTCTTGATGAAATGAAGTTCTCTGATGCTCGACTTCTCTGTTGCTTTCTTCTACTTCGATTTGGAATTTGTTCGGTCGAAAACGATTGGAAAATTGTAAGTTTTCTCTGATTTGAAATTTGTGCTCTCGAGTTGATTGTAGTTTTTTATTTCTCTTTTAATTGTTGAGTGGTAATTCGATACAGCCTATGATGAAAAATGGTGTTAAAATAGGGATTAAAAAAACCTAGCCTCTGATTTCAAATAAATGACTTGACTGATTTTCTGCGTTGCTTTCCCCTTTCGATTTGGTCTGTATTGATTTGAATGCAATGAAGTAATTATGGAAATATACTTTGTTGTCCCCTCTTTGTTGCCGTGAATTTACAATTAAATTTGCTCGGCTAGAATTGCTGATTTTATTGAAATAAATCTGGAAATGGATTGTCCCTGAATTATGTTGATTTCTCGAGTTTCCCCTTTTGTTGATTCTTGATAAAATCGGCATTGAAATACTTGTGTGGCCTTTTAAAAAAAACTTGGAAAGAATTTGATTGTTTTCTCCTTTAGAAACTTGCCAAAAACTATTTCCCTTCCAATTTGAAAGTTTTAACATTGATTTTGTCACCAGAAAACATTCTATATATGATTCAAATTGAACTCTTTCCAATTTTGAAAAAAAAAATGATTGCTGAGATTTCTTTTTCTGCCTTGTCACCATACCGAAATTGATTCAATCCAGATCTTCATTTTTGAACAACAAAAACTCTGGAGAAAATTTGCATTGAATGCTTTCCATAAGTACACACACACACTGATTTTGTTTGGCATAAACAAATTTCTCCATGTATAATTGGAAAGAGTGAATCCAGATAAAAACTGTATTTTTGTTTTACACAAATCGATTTTTCTTCTTTGTCATCCATTCTTGCATGTTGTTTTTAAAACTTGCCTTGAGTCATTTCTGGATATTTTCTTTGTATGGTTGCCACTGCATATTTACAGATCATTGCCGAGTTTGGTTCTTGCTTAATCAAAAAATTATCTGGAGTTTGTGAACTTAACACTGGCCAAATATGAACTAAGTTTTGCAAACACTGATTTGCACCTTTCTGGAATTCAAAACCTTGCCGCTCTTGCATCTTGACAAAACACCATGCTTGCATATACTTTGAAATACTTTGCATTCAACTGCCATGCTTATTAGCTCGAGTCATGCCAACTTGTTAACCACTATGTACATACAAATTTATGCTTCAATTCTTGATTTGCTGTGTCATGTGTGTGCATCATCTTCCCCACATGCTCTGGCCACTTTGTGCTCAACCATTTTGTCATGTCGTAGCACCAAGTTTGAAACTGCTGCACTGTTTATATGTACACCATGCTATTTTACCATATATGCTGTGCTATGTTTTCTGAACGTTGCAAACTGATTTGCAATGTGTTCTCATGCTTGAATTCATTAAAAAAAGTCTACTGCTTGAACCAATGTATATACAGTTATGTTTGTATATATTTGTGATAGTAGTACCATCATCCATGCTGCATGCACCCTGTTCATATCTTCTTTTGTCACTTTGAACTTGAGGCTGAGTTGTTCCTTTGTCTCACCATTGCGCCATGTACACTTGAGTATATGTACACCTTGCTGTTTTGATCTTGCATTGTTTGTAGCTCATGCACTCACTTGTACACTTGAAAGGTTTTGCACTTGAAATTTTGTAGAACTGGATTGAGCTGCTGTTATGTCTCGACACCATGAACAGTACTGAGCTCTGTTTTTGACTTGTTGCATTTGGCACTTTGTTGCCTCGACCATTTTGCTTTGTACTTTGAGATGTGATGACTTTGTTTTCATGTGCACTGAGTCGAGAAGGTCCACGCGACTACTCCTCAGTTGCACACTGAATTGGCATGGCAGTGCACACATGTATATATATACACGTGTGTATATGCAGCCATTCCGTAAATTTCATGTTCCTGTACATTTACAAACTGTCTGCCTAGACACAGATGAATCAGATCAAGTCATGAAAAATGATGAGAAACACACCAGAAAACTGAGGCAAATAAATTTTTAAAAATAAAATAATATTTGCTAGAGTATGAAATTATTTCTGTTTTAGATACTGTGTGTGTGTTTCTATGCATGACAGGTATGAAGACTGGACTGACTGAGAAGACAAAAGACTGAAGATACAAGACAGAAGATGAAACAATGTGTGTAAAAAGAATGTATATATGAAAAAAAGTACGACTGAGTGACCGTATGAGTGTTGTAAAGAGAAACAAGTGTACTAAATGTATTGAAATGAAAAATACCAGTGAAGTATACAAATAGTGGAGTTTATATTTTTGTACTGTTTAAATATTGAAATAAAATATTTATATTTAAACAAAATACTGTGTAAATATCTGAATGTCTGTACAGTCGTATTCTATTTAAATTTAAATATTATATTCCTGTCTGTTGTGTAGTATATGAAACAGTACAATTACAAACACATATAAATAGCTTTTATTTGGTTGTAATCATCAAACAAAAATCATATAATTGTGTATACAACACTGTTATATACAACAATCTCCCCCTAATGACTCAGCATACAGTCATAAACATGTCATCAAACTAATATGCTGGGGGGGGGGGGCAGGTCGACCCTATGGTCGACCTGGCCCTGGTGGGAAATTTCCCGCCTAGCCCAATCTGACTCTGAAATTTGAATTTTTGAAATCTGTTTTGAATTTTATGAAACTTCCGATGGCCATAACTTCTTCATATGAAGTCCTATTCATGCAAACTCGGACTCTATCTTAACCGGAATTCCGAGACGAATCACAAAGGCGCAACCCGTTTTCCTTAATTCTCAAATCTGAGATTAGTTATTCTTAATTTGTGAAAATTAATATTGAAAATAACGGGGTGTTACATTCTCCCCTCCTTAAAGGATTTCGCCCCCGAAATCTCCAAGTTAAGGAGAATGCATATCCTAACATCCAAACAACCATCTACTCAACCATCAAACACAGGCATCCATTGTCCTTATGAAATTCCTAATGCTGTATGAACATATGCAAGAAGTGTGTGTATATGTTCTCTATGTAATGCGAAATCAGGCGGTCTACTGATTCAGTTGACCTCCTTAGTGCAAACCATGATAGTGCCATGCGTCCATTATGTATGCGAAGGAATCCTATCGATACATATTACTTCTACATGTGTGCACAACCATTCACCAAAATGCAGCATCCATATGATAGTACAATCATTATACATCCATTACTTAAATATGTGCACACATTTATATGCAATATGAAGTGACTGAGCCGATCTAGTGCCTAAAGTGTGTTTATATGTATCCACGAGCAACCACTAGCAACCACTTGCATCCACATGCATCCATCGTACATAACATGTCTCAAACACATGTTTCAACCATAGGACTACCCTATCTAAAGGTCAAAGATACTAGCGAGAGGACATACTAAAGATAAAACAAGTACAAGCTAAGCGATAAAGGAGAAATTAAAAGACATACCCTCGAAAAGAAAAGGGTACAATGAACGCATTTTCTCTTCTGTCTCCCAAGTAGCGTTGCTCTCATCATCTCCCCATTGCACTTTGACTAGCTTGACCTCTCGATTCCTCAACTTCTTAATCTCCGACCCAAGAATGCACGTAGGAGCTCGTCGAATCGTCGCATCACGCTCTATCTCCACCTCTTTAAGCAAGCTCGGCTCTACCACTTCTGCGGTCTCATGCAAGCACTTCCTCAAATGTGATACATGGAATACATCGTGTACACCACTAAGTCTCTCGGGCAACTCCACTTTATACGCCATATATCCAATCCTCTCCTTAATTGGAAACGACCCTACGAACCTTGGTGCTAACTTCCCGACAGACCCAAAGCGAACAACATTCCGTAATGGAGACACCTTGACAAAGACCATGTCCCCAATATCAAACTCAAGATCTGTCCTCCTCTTGTCCGCATAAGATTTCTGCATATCTTGCGCCATCTTCATCCTCCTTGGAATCAAATCGATCTTTTCCGAAGTCTCTCTAATCATATCGGGCCCAAGCAAGATCTTATCTGTAGATTCCCACCAACATATAGGTGAACGACAAGGCCGTCCATAAAGAGCCTCGAACGGTGCCATGCCAATGCTAGACTGAAAGCTATTATTATATGCGAACTCCACCAACGGAAGATGTTCCTCCTATGTACCTCCGATGTCTAAGACACACAACCTCAATAGGTCCTCTAGAATACGATTCACCCTCTCGGTCTGGCCGTCCGTCTGAGGATGATATGCAGTGCTCAAACATAACTGAGTCCCTACCGCCTCTTGCAAGCTCTTCCAAAATTCGCTAGTAAAATTAGGATCGCGATCGCTCACTATGCTAGAAGGAACACCGTGCAAACAAACTATCTCTCGAATGTATACGGAGGCTAACCATGGAGCAGTCCGCTTACTCTTCACGGGAATGAAATGGGCGCTCTTTGTAAGTCTGTCTACCACGACCCAAATCCCCGTATTACCCTTCCTCGATCCCGGTAACCCATCAATAAAGTCCATCGAGACACTTTCCCACTTCCATTGTGGGACCTCCAATGGGTGAATCAACCCACTGGGCTTCTTTTGCTCTGCTTTTACTTGTTGGCACACCAAGCATCTAGCGACAAACTCAGCCACATCCTTCTTCATGCCAGCCCAAAAGTAAACTCGTCTCATGTCCATGTACATCTTGTCCCCGTCGGGATGGATGGTCATCTTCGAACGATGTGCATCATCAAGAATGGTCTTCCTCAAATTCTCGTCCCGTGGTACACAAAGTCTACCGTCCCTACGTAACCAACCCTTATCATCTAGGGTATTCCTACTGAGATGGCTCGATGACTCCCCCCTTTTGAGCTTCTCTACTAACTCAACCAACTGTGGGTCATCTCGCTGTGCCTCACCAATCTGTCCCAAAAGCGTAGGTCTGACCTCTAGGGATGCTAGCAAACCGGGTACAAGGTCAATGGAAGGTCTAAAGTCAAACGTAGAGATGAACTCTAAACTTCGCCGCTCAATAAACAACGGACTCAAGGACAACCTTTTCCTACTTAAGGCGTCTGCCACCATGTTACCCTTGCCAGGGGTATATGCTATCTCGAAATCGTAGGACGCTAAAAATTCCATCCACCTTTGCTGCCTTAAGTTCAAGTCCTTCTGAGAGAACAAGTATTTTAGCAATTTGTGGTCAGTGAACAATTCGAATTTCTCGCCAAGACTTAAGCGCGAAAACAATAGCGGCCAACTCTAGGTCATGTGTAGGGTAATTTCTCTCATGCACTCTCAACTGCCTTCCTCCATAGGCTATTACCCTTCCCTCTTGCATTAAGACTGCGCCTAGTTCTGTCGCACAAGCATCGGTATAAACTGTAAATGACTTACTCCCATCTGGCAACACTAAGACTGGGGCTGTGGTCAAAGCTCTCTTTAAACGTTGGAACACATCATCACAATCTACGTCCCATGTGAAAACTAGGTTCTTCTTCGTCAAGCGTGTTAATGGGGCTGATATTTTTGCGAAGTCTTTGATAAACTTCCTATAGTAGCCAGCCAACCCTAAGAAACTCCTCACCTCGGTAGCATTTTTAGGGACCTTCCAATCTTGGATGGCCACTACCTTCACGGGATCCACAGCTATCCCTTCTTTGGAAACCACGTGCCCAAAGAATCGCACTTCCTTCCTCCAAAAGTGACATTTAGAAAATTTAGCTTTAAGGCTATGCGCTCGAAGGGTCTCCAACACTTCCCTAAGATGTAGGGCATGATCTTCCTCGCTTTTAGAAAATATCAAGATGTCGTCCACAAAGACTACCACGAATTTATTAAGGTACTCCCTAAACACCCTACTCATTAAGTCAACAAAGTATGCGGGGGTGTTTGTCAAACCGAAGGGCCTCACAAGCCACTCGAAGAAGCCGTCTGGAGTCCTAAAGGCAGTCTTGTCTATGCTATCCTCGGCCACTCTCAACTGATGGAAACCCGTGGCTAAGTCCAACTACGAAAACACTGAGGCGCCAACTAACTGATCGAAGAGATCGTCAATCCTCGGCAGTGGGTGCCTATTCTTCTTAGTAAGCTTATTAAGTTCTCTATAGTCCATACAAAGTCTAAGGGACCTATCTGCCTTCGTGGAAAATACTACTGGAGCACCCCACTCCGATATACTACGTCTGATGAACCCCTTCTCAAGCAATTCTTTCACTTGCTTACTGAGTTCACTTCTCTCTCTTGGAGCCATATGGCGCACTGGCAATGCAACTGGCTTTGCATTATCTACTAGATATATTCAAAAGTCTATCACACGTTTTGGGGGTAGACCCCACACCTCATCGAAGACATCAACATATTCACGGACTATACGAACAGAATGTAAATCATCATCGGATGCGTCAAGGGATTCTAGGTAGCTAAGCATTACTAGACCTCTAGGGTCACAAGAAATATCAAGGGTTTTTCCACAACGAGTCAATAATCTAACTACCCTTCTTTCACAATCTAGGATGGCCCGTATCTAGTTAGCCAATCCACACCTAGAATCAAGCCGTAGCCCATGAAGCCAAGAACAAAGGCGTTGCATTCAAACCCAACGCCCAAGATAAACACTCTCAAATCCCGACAGATCATTGAAAGATGAGCCGAACCACCAATAGGATTTGAGACTACTAAGGGATCTGTAACTAAACTAGTATCTAAGTGCAGTGTTTCAACTAATGATGTAGAGATAAACGAATGAGATGCGCCAGAATCGAATAAAGTACAGACAGGATGATCAAACAGAAAAACTAAACTTTCAACGGAAATTGCTCTACCTCGTTCTTGCAGCGGTGGGACCACGAGAGCCTGAACTTGCCCCCTTGCCTGCCCTTGTGCCATAAGAGCCTACACCTGTCCTCCCAAGGTTGACCCTGCCCTCTGCCCTTTCCTTGGGCAGTCCTTAATCAGATGCCCCGCTTCGCCACAGTGGAAACATCCAGTCTTCTTTTTCTTCCTACAATCTTTTCTTAGATGGCCTGGTGTCCCACAGTTAAAGCATCTTTTCTTTCCCTTACCATTGTTGCCTTTACTACCTTTCTTGTTCTGTTGTTGCTGTTGCGGTTTCTTTTGATCCCATTTCTTCTCGGGTGCCTTATTAGCATTGGCGCCCTTCTCCTCTTCAAGCATAAGCGCCATGTCAACTAGTCTCTCAAAGGTAGCCCCCATGGGGATGTGGTTCATAGCTAACCCATGAAGCGGCCCGTTCAAACCCTTAACAAATCTCAGGACCTTCTTTTCTGGTGTATTCACCAAGTCTAAGCCAAATCTCGCCAACTGATTGAACTTGTTGACGTATTCTTTCACAGATAGATTCCCTTGCTTCAACGCCAAAAACCTTTCCATGTATAAATTCTCTTCATCCCGTGAGAGAAACTTTGCCTCAAACCTCCGCCTGAAATCTGACCATGTATCAACTGGACGTTCCCCATTAGTGACCTCCCACCAAAACGAGGCCTCATCCTTCATTAGCCAGGCAGCTAACTGGACCTTTCTTCCATCTTCCACTTCAAAGATCCCAAACAATTCTTCCACCTCTTTTAGCCAATTTCGAGCTTTAACAAATGTCTCCGTCCCGTGAAAAGGTTTTCCACCCATTGCTCAAAAGTCCTTACATATATTAGCAAAAGTATCGACACGAGGAGGAGGAGGAGGAGGAGCATTTGCTGGACCTGCTGTGGTGGCCCTAGTCTCCAAATACCTCCT
The DNA here is from genome assembly GCA_030737875.1 of Allium sativum. Classification (NCBI taxonomy): domain Eukaryota; kingdom Viridiplantae; phylum Streptophyta; class Magnoliopsida; order Asparagales; family Amaryllidaceae; genus Allium; species Allium sativum. The sequence goes on along the minus strand of CM060922.1, from coordinate 348,202,655 downwards.
AAACCATCCTGGTATTGGTATCCCCTCGGGTATCTCGGGAATTCCAGACATGCTGAAACGAAAAAGGAAAGATTCAATATGAAAGAACCGAAGGAAAGATATATGGCTCTTGGGGTTATGCTTTCTAAAATAAGCTTTCTCTTGAAAATACTTTCCTTAAAACATACTTTTGAAGGTACTTCTTTATAAAAGTGTTTTTGAAAAACAGTTTTTCAAAATTCATATCTGTTCTGGTAACCTTCAGCTCTGATACCACGTGTAACACCCCACGTCCATTAATGTCACTCACAAAGGGAATGCATTAACTTCTATGGAGCGTTTTAAGTGTGTATAGAACATAAACTTAACAACAAGACAGATATAAATAGTACTTAAAAATTTAAAACTTTATTCATTGCAGCGGTAAACACATCATCAAAAACCAGAGTCAAAGTACATAATATCCATCTTGACTAAATCAAAGTACATAAATTGAAAGACATAACCCCAACACAAAATAGCCATAAACAAGATAGGTTGAACTTTTAATTCAGCGATCCAAGCAACTTCTAAAAGCAAGAAATACAGCTGTCCAAAATCAAGATCCACTGGTGCTAGTTCCACCTTGAGCACCTGGGGGGAAAAGGAAGAAAAGAGGTGGAAACAAAGGGGGTCAGACATAAAGTCTGGCGAGTGCGATAACTTTAACAATATAATTACCAAAATAACTAGGCTAAGGCATAAGTTGGAAAATAAGTAAATGACTGTGAACATTTGGGTATGACAGAGTAAACAAGGAATTAAGACGAACAAAGACAACGTTAAAGGCGCACCTAAACCACTATAAGAAAATTACTCTACTGCACCACCACTAGTCACCCTAAGGTTGATCCCGCCTACAGAACTTAATAATGATAATGGTAGTTTCGTGCACCCCTAGTTGCCTTCATAGGTGTCGCCTGCCCCTATCTCCACTAGGTGTACCCACTAACCCCATGCGATCGGCTCCCTAACTCGTAGATACCCATGCTGGCCCCACAGTGGGGTGTATCATTCCCCAAAGTGGCAACCCGATATCACCAACAATGCACGGCTTATACCTACACGATGCAACAACGTCTTACCTACCAGCCCGGGCCTACACACGCACATGAACCCGTTGGACTTGCGTTGCCACCGCTAACCCGTTTTGGCCTCTTACAGTCAAGCCCAGTACGCGTGTCCCGTCCTCGACTTGGGTCGAGCCCACAAAGATACTTATGGGTTACTGGTTGAAAGGGCCCCCATTACTTGACACAAGCTATCCACCTAAGCTTGGTCCACTCTAGTACATCCCACTTAACCCTCTTCTTATTCATGTTCACTTACATGTTTCAAATTTTGGTTAAGTGTATCTAATCGTATTTCAAATGCCACCCAAGGCACCCACTTAATTCCACATGCCACCCAAGGCACCCACTTAACCCCCCTCATGTCCCACTACATGTTTATCTGGTTAAGTGTTTCTTAATTCATTAACACCATAACCTTGTAAAGACCTCCCACATTAGACTGGCATTTGTGGCAACTGGATTTGCCGGGCGGGTCCGGGCAGTCTTACACCACAAACGAGCCTAACCTCATGTCTTTACAATTGTTACGTATTTAATTTATGCCTAAGACCTCCCACATTAGACTGGCATTTGTGGCAGCTGGATTTGCTGGGCGGGTCCGGCAGTCTTACACCACAAAAGAGCCTAACCTCGTGTCTTAGACGATTAATTACACAAAATTAATTATTCCCCAATTTGAATTAATTTCCCTATTCAAATTATCAATCAATTACAAATTTAACTATGGCCATAATTGACTCAATTATGTCCATCTATTTATGGTATGTAAAATCATACCAATTAACATCACAAATTTGTTTTATGCCATTCAAGGCATTTATGCCAATTCTCAATATTAAATCTTTTAATATTATCCCATGGCCCCACGTTGTACGTTCGTTCATTTAACGTAAAATATACGTTAGACTCGAATAGTCTAACTTATGGAATAAAGAGAAAACATCACAACATACATAGAAATAAAACTAGATCTAAACATAAGGGGTGAACTTGCATGTGTGAATGAGGTTCTTCATCTAAAAACTTGCATAGGCCAAAGTCACAACTTGCATAAAACTACATATGTCATAGATCTAAATCTAAAGGTGTAAACATGTTTAGGTAATAGTCACAAACTTGCATAAACCATGTATGTCATAGATCTAATCATAAGGTGTAAACTTGCATAGGCAATAACAACAAACTTACATAACATGATTCATACTCCAAATATATATATATATACTTGCATATGTGATTTATGCAACATAACGATGGTGTAAACTTACATCTAAACATGTAAACTAGCATGTAGAATTTTGTATACTAGCATATAATTCACACATGTCATAGCCTAACTTTAGATCCAATTTACATAAAATAGATGTCATGAAACTTGTAAGGTTGTATATAATTTTCACTAACTTGCATATGATACATGCCTCAATTAACATCCTAACTTGCATACATACATATGATTTATCATATGAATTAGTTCCAACAACATAACCAAACTAGCATATAAAACAACATCATGAATTGATTATACATAAGCCAATCATAGAATTACAACATAGATGATAACATCACAACTTTACAACATAGATGATAACATCATAGAATTTACAACATAAATAATAACATGCGGTCAATAATTCACAACATAACCATATAATCCACATCATATCTTAATCCAATTAAATTGTTAATTATTTTATTAAAGAAATCGAACTCACAACTCAAAGAAGGTCTTGAGTTCTGAAATCTGAGTTCTGAAGTTGAATTAGCTTTCCTTTGTAGTAGATTCGTTGTTAGAGTTGAATAGAATTGAATTTGATTAGCTTTTCTTCCTCTCTAATTGGTGGCGGCTATTCTAGGTTGCAAGGTGACGGCATGGAGGCCATGATTCTAATTTTTTATTTGATTTTAGGGATTGAGTCTACATGTGTTTTTATAGAGTTTAGGATTAATTTAGGCCGTCCGATCAACCCAGAATTAACCTCAGCCATTCAGAGCAGATCAGAAACCCTAATGACTCAGCATGCAGTCATAAACAGGTCATCAAACAAATCTGCCCGGGGGGGGGGGGGGAGGGCAGGTCAACCCCCTAGTCGACCTGGTGAGGGTAGGTCGACCATATGGTCGACCTGGCCCTAGCGGGAAATTTCCCACCTAGCCCAATCTGACTCTGAAATTTGAATTTTTGAAATCTGTTTTGAATTTTCTGAAACTTCCGATGGCCATAACTTCTTCATACGAAGTCCAATTAACGCAAACTCGGACTCTATCTCAACCAGAATTCCAAAACGAACACAATGGCTTAACCCGTTTCCCTTAATTCTCACATCTGAGATTAGTTATTCCTTAATTTATGAACATTAATATTGAAAATAACGGGGTGTTACAGGTATGGTCTTGAAGGCTATATCAAGGGTACCATCAATGTTCCTCAGAAATTGATTACTGATAAAGACAACAATATTGTTCCTAATGAAGAGTTCAATAAATACCACAGACAAGATATAAACTTATCAGTGATTGGCTGTTATCATTGATCAGTGGAAAGCTTCTGCCTCAGGTTATAGGGTGTAAAACAGCCAATGAAATTTGGAGTGCAGTTGAAAAATCTTTCAATAATCAGTCATATGCCAAGATAATGTTCTACAAAAGGCAACTTCATAAAATCAGTAAAGAGAACATCAGTATGCGAGAATATCTAGGAAAGATTAAATCAATCTGTGATATGCTAGAGGCAGCAGGGAAGAAATTGCCTGATTCTGAGCAAATTCTTATCATTGATCAGTGGAAAGCTTCTGCCTCAGGTTATAGGGTGTAAAACAACTAATGAAATTTGGAGTGCAGTTGAAAAATCTTTTTATAATCAGTCATATGCCAAGATAATGTTCTACAAAAGGCAACTTCATAAAATCAGTAAAGAGAACATCAGTATGCGAGAATATCTAGGAAAGATTAAATCAATCTGTGATATGCTAGAGGTAGCCGGGCAGAAATTGCCTTATTCTGAGCAAATTATTATCATTTTAAACGGTTTGACTGAAGAATATGAAGCTGTTGAAGCAATTATTGCTTCATAGAAACAATTTTCATCAATTGATGATGTTCATGCAATATTGTATTCACATGAAGCAAGAATTGAAAGTAAAAGATCTCAAGATGGTGATATAAATGTCAATTATGCTGCCAGTAACAATAAAAACAAGAATCAACATAACAAAGGTGACCAAACCTTTCAAAGAGGAGGTCAATCATCCAGGGGCAGAGGTAAGTGGAACAGCAACAACAATCGACCAAAATGCCAGATTTGCGAGAAAGTTGGACACACAGCACCTAGATGCTTCTTCAGATTCAATGCAAACTATGCAGTAAATCTGAATACAAGCAACCAGAAAAACTCCAACCCAAGTGCCAACTTGGCTCAAGCAAAAGGGGATGTTGCTCCACCTGAATCATCAAGAAATCAAAGTGAAAGTGCAAGAATAGAACATATCGATGATGACAATAGGTATCCAGATTCTGGATCAACAAACCATCTCACCAATAATCTTGGAAATCTCAATCTTGGCAACAGAGATTATAAAGGTAACAAGTCTATTTGCATGGGAGACGGTAAGCTTATACGTATTTCTCATATAGGTAAAGGCATCATTAATGGTAAACGAAAATTATTTTTACACAATTTATTAAGGGTACCAGAAATCAAGAAGAATTTAATAAGTGTGTCTCAATTTGCTAGAGACAACAAAGTGATATTTGAGTTCTTTCCTAATCATTGTACTATTAGAGACATACTGACAAAAAACATTTTATTGCAGGGTGATGCAGTGAAAGGGCTATATAAGTTCAACTTGCAAACTTATAAAAATTCTGAAAACAATTCTTTTCATTGCAATATTTCTGAAACAAATAGTTCTAGCAATGTGAATGTATCTAATAATAATAGTACAAGTATTAGGAATTCTGTATTTGATTGTTGGCACTATAGACTAGGTCATCCTAGTGCTAAAGTAGTCGATAAAATTCTTCTTGATAACAAGATACCCTTTGATAATGTGAATTTACCATATATTTGTGAAATTTGTCAAATGGGAAAAAGTCACAAACTGCCTTTTACTGATTCTCAAACAAATTATACAAAACCATTAGATCTCATTGTTACTGATTTATGGGGTTCTGCACCCACAAACTCAGATTTTGGTTTTAAGTACTATATATCCTTCATTGATGCATACTCTAGATATATTTGGTTGTATACACTTAAATCCAAATCTGAAACTGTCAATGTGACTTTAAATTTTATCAAAATGATTGAAAATCAATTTAACAGGAGTGTTAAAAATTTTCAATCTGATGGAGGAACTGAGTACAAACCACTCAGTAAATTTTTTCAAAATAAGGGAATTATTCATAGAATAACCTGTCCTTATACATCTGAGCAAAATGGTTTAATAGAAAGGAAACATAGACCTGTTGTAGAGACATGTTTAACTCTATTAGGTCAAGCTGCTCTACCATTAAATTTTTGGCCAAAAGCATATAATTCTGCTGTCTTTCTAATAAATAGAATGCCATCCAAACTTTTGCATGGTATGAGCCCACTTGAAAAACTTTACAAAGTTAAACCTGATTACAATTTTCTAAAAATCTATGGATGTTTGTGCAACCACATTTGAGACCCTACAATTCTAATAAATTTGATTTCAGATCAAGGCCTTGCACTTTTATAGGCTACTGTTCTCATCAAAAAGGTTATAAATGTCTGGACTCAAAAGGAAAAAATTTCATAAGTAGACATGTTGTCTTTGATGAAAGCATATTTCCATTTAAACAATCAAGCATGAATAGAACCATGAAGGTATATAAGAAAAAAGTTACTATACCTGAGTTGCCCATAATCAATGATGCTTGGGAGAAGACAAGTTTCACTGAGGCTGTTGAACCTCATGACGATCACCAGAATCATGCTGATGGCCACCATGAGTCATTCAGTCCCGCCTATCAGCTACCTGAAGCAAGCAGTAGTAGCAAGAGTCAAGCTATTGACAGCAGTAATAATAATGAAAACAATGGAGAAAACATTGAAAACACAGAGAGAAGTCATGAAAACCAACATGTCAACAACCAAGCCAATCAACCAAGGCATCATATGGTAACCAGAGCAAAGAGCGGTATATTCAAGCCAAAAGCCTATGCTGCAAATACCATGGGAGAGGAACCTGACAATTTTATTCAAGCCATCAAAGAAAAGAATTGGAATGCTGCTATGAAAGAAGAATACAATGCCCTTGTAAAAAATAACACATGGTAACTTGTTTGATCCTCCATGCAACAAAAACATAATTGGGTGCAAGTGGACATTAAGACTTAAAAAGAATGCAGATGGCTCAATCAATAGATACAAAGCGAGGCTTGTTGCAAAGGGGTTCACTCAAGAATACGGTTTTGATTTCCGTGAAACATTTTCACCAGTGGTGAAACCACCCACTTTTAGATTAATTCTCTCTATAGCTTTGAATAATCATTGGGTTATAAATCACTTGTATGTGAATAATGCATTTTTAAATGGTTATTTGCCGGAGGAAATCTATATGCAACAGCCCCCTGGATTCAAGCAAAATGAAAATCAAGTCTGCAAACTGAAAAGAGCTATCTATGGTCTCAAACAAGCACCTAGAGTGTGGTTTGACAAACTCAAAATCACACTCAACTCAATGGGCTACTACCCAACCAAATCTGATACCTCACTATTGATAAAAATCAACAATGAATCAACTATATATATACTGATATATGTTGATGACCTTATCATTACAGGTAATAACAGTGAGGAAATCAAGAAGCTAGTTGAACAACTGAATGATCAATTCTCTATAAAAAAATCTAGGCAATGCTTCATATTTTCTAGGCATTGAAATTTAAAAGCTATCATCAACAGAAATGCATTTAAACCAGAGGAAATACATTGGAGAACAACTTACTAGAGAAAATATGCATGAAGCGAAGCCTCAGCCTACCCCTATGACATCAAATCAGAATTACAATAAAAACAGGGGAGAAGCCATAGATAATATAAAACAATACAGGAGTGTGGTGGGAGCACTTCAATATGCAACCATCACACGACCTGACATATCATTTAGTGTTAACAAGGTGTCACAATTTTTGCAGAATCATCTTGACGAGCATTGGAAAGCTGTCAAAAGAATACTAAGGTACTTGAAGGGGACAATCAGCTATGGTCTATCGCTTAAAGCTAGCAACAACTATAACATAACTGCATATAGTGATGCTGATTGGGAAACATACAAAGATGACAGAAGATCAATAACAGGTTACTGCATATACATTAGTGATAGTTTGATTTCATGGTGTTCAAAAAAGCAAACTACCATCTCTAGATCCAGCTCAGAGGCCGAGTACAGAAGTGTAGCAAGTGCTACTGCTGAAATACTGTGGTTACAATCCCTAATGAAAGAGCTAAATATTTCATCATGCAAAAAGCCGGTTTTATGGTGTGATAACCAGAGCACAATTTACATGACTGCTGATCCTATTCAACACGCTAGAACAAAACACATAGAAATTGACCTATACTTTGTGCGTGAGCAAGTGCAGAAGAACAATCTACAAGTAAACTATGTGCCTACTTATATCAGAGAGCCGATATATTTACCAAAGCTATATCATCTAAAAATTTCACAAGACTCGGAGGTGAACTAAACATAAAAGAGCAATCACTACAAAAAAGAGGGCAGTTTTCCAACTTAGAATTCTTTACGCTATCCCTACGCGGTGTAGGCACGGCGTAGGGAAACCGTGAAAATATGTTAACGGCGTAGGGATTGTGTAGAGAATTTTTTAAACAGGTCAGGCTTTATTTGGAACTCTCAAAATAACCGCACCCATTGTTTCCTATCACACAACCGCTCTTCGCTTTTTCATTCCAATGTTTCATCGTTTCAGATTAAAGAAAAAAAAAACTAAATCTATTTCCACTGCCACTCTCTACCATTTTTCCCAATCTAATCCCCTTCTCTTTCACTTCATTCTTCTCTCCCTCGAGATTTCTCCGCTACTGTTGTTTGTTTCATTCTCTCCCCTAGACTCCAATCCCCTTTTCTCTCACTACAACAAAACGACCATATTACAACGGTGGAACACTGTTGTAATATACATTTTACAACGGTGGGCTAACCTTCGTGTATTAAGAAGTTGTAATATACTGAAATCTTTTACAACTTTTTTACACCGTTGCAACACCGTTGTAATATGCATATTTTACAACTTTATTGCATCGTTGCGACACTTTTGTAATATGTATATTTTACAACTTTTTATAACCGTTGTAATACAACTATTATTTTTCAGATGTAATATATGCACAAATTATATGTATATATTTTACTAATAAAAGAATTTATTCCAGAACATATTATCTACAAAATTGAAGATATCAAACAAGCTTAGAACATGAACCAAAACAATATATTAATTTTTCAAACTCTCATCATTTTTTATATAATATGCTCAATTATTACAAACAATGAATCATACATGATATAAAACTGTACAAAATCACAATTATTATAAAATTAATATACAATTAAGATGAGAAGGCTGTGGAAGTAGCTAAGATATGTTGAGAGCCAGGGTTGCTCAACCAATAATGATGAGATCTTCAAACCCAATTCAATTCTTGTTCCAGAACTTTCCTTCTCCTCAGTGTTTCCGTCGTCCAAACTCTTGATTCCACGTAAAAGTTTAGCGATTACTTCATCGTCGTCTTTCAGTTTGAAATTAGCCCTGTCAAATGCTACAAATAGATTCATTCAGTATAGACATACGAGTAAGCCTGGACATTCATACTTCCTTGAGTGAAAGAACATCATCAAGCGGATGAGATTCAACTTCAACTACATCTAACATGTCACCAATCTTTCTTCCATCTGAAATAGATGCAGATTCTTTTGTTATTTACGTCAACACTCCATCGTTCATTCAACCTTCAAAGCAGTTCATCCCAAACTACTAATATCATCCATAATCCCACAAACTGGAAAACGTAATCCTCCTCCACCATCCATCTACAAAAATCATCCATAAATCGTACACCATTCATCTGCTAAAACGATCAAACTATAACAAATTACCTTTTTTTTAATGCTAAAATATGAAAACAAGCTGCATTAGGCATTCGTAATGCCACACAGGGTGATTCAATACACTTGATACACAAAAACATGCCAAAACAATGCATCTGAAATGACTAAAACTCAAAAACAACTGTACTATAAAATAACCTAGCCAAAAGCGAAGAACATACCATCTATAAGAGAGAAGCGCGACATTAAATGCAGGCAGCACCACCACAGGAAACGATCAATAACATTTCTTTCAAGTATCTAGAGAGGACAAGTTCGGATCTTCCCCCAAACGACCCAGTCACGCGATTTCCTGCAAATTGGGGTTTCCTGCAAATTCAGGGATAAAAACTTGGAGTAGGGGCGGATTGCTTTAGAGGTGAACTTGGGATAAATGAGCTAGAAAGGAGGAGGGTACAGAAAAGGGGAACTCATGTGATTTTCAACCAGCGACAACGAAGCGAAATGGAGCAAAATCAAGGGTGTTGTTGAAAAAGAGGTAGGATAGCGGATGGGGACTCACACGAGAGGGGAGGAGCAACTGCGAGAAAGAAGAGGATGTTACGGGAGAAAAGGAAATTGGGGTTTGAAAGTGGGCGGCGGCGGAAGAAACGAGAAGGAAATTAGGGTTTGGATAGAAGTGATAAGAGGGAATTGAAAATTAAAAGGAAACGAGGGTGGAGGGAAATGAAATTTTCGTGTACAGTAAGCGGGAAATGAAATTACGTTTTTATTGTAAGCTACCCTACGTTTATTACATAATAATTTAACAAACGATTATACATCTTAGTTTATAAACTAACTGGTACCTCTTAAAAAAAACATACTTGAACCTCACACGCAAATACATGTGAACTCTGGACAGATGAAGCTTTTTAGTTGAACAAATTAATAAGTATTTGATTAATTATTATTTATTGAAAATTATTATCAATCATTAATTAATAGTATTTAATAGTGAGTTATTTGTAAATTATTAATTAATTAAATTATTATCAATCGTTATTAAATATTAATTATCAATCATTATTAGTATTGAAATTATTAGTATTGAAAATTATTATCAATCATTATTTATTGAAAATTATTGAAAACATAAAAGTTGTGAATTATTAAATATTAATTATCTATCATTATTAGTACTGAAAATAATTATCAATCATTATTTATTGAAAATTATTGAAAACATAAAAGTTGTGAATTATTGAATTACTAGTATTGAAAATTATTATCAATCATTATTTATTGAAAACATACTTCCCAATTGATTATTAAATATTAATTATTAGTCACTAATTACAAATAATCAATATAAATGTATTAATATTAATTATTAGTTGTTAATTATATTAAAATGTAGTCATATATTACAACAGCCAAGAAATAAAAGTTGTGATAGGTTTTTATTACAACTGTCAAAATAACACAGTTGTTAAAAATAAGTTTATTACAACTTTTCTGAAAAAAAGTTGTAAAAAACATTTATTACAACGGTGCTTTTACCACCGTTGTAAAATTAAAGTTGTAATATGGTGTTTTTGTTGTAGTGTCTCTTGATTCACTATGCCACGTTTTCAGATCTCGCGTTTCATGAGAGGCATTCGCCTTACCAGATTTGCTTCTTCCTGATCTTTTGCCTTCCCGATCTTATCTTCGTTTAGTCGCGACTTCTCCTTATAGCGAGCCGGAAAGAAGAACCGTTTTAGGTTTTGGATCGTGAAGAAGACGTGTTTGGCGTTGTGAGTATTTATTGTCACTATTATGAACTTGGCCTGGTCGTTCTAGGATCCGATTAAGAGTTTTAGGTTGGTTCTGGTTTTGCGTGTTTTATTTTTGTATGTTCTCATCCTCTCTGACGTTAGCAATAGGGAATCTTTTTTGGGCTATTGGTTTTTTAGGCTATCATTTCTATGTTTCAGGGATTTCCAGTAGGCTGTGGATTTGTGCTTTCTCTCGCCTCTTATATACCCGCTGCAATAACATGCTACGGTTGCTCCTTGATGGTTTCTGAGATTTGGCCCTTCTAGCGAGGTGCTGCAGTTTGCTTTGATACTAAAAAAAAGTCATATACATTGTTTTCTTTTTATGATTGGCCTTGCTTTATTATCGAAATGAACTTTTGTTTATTATTGCAGGTTGGTTATCTGTGTTACGAGTTCATCTACAAACTAGACAAAATTACATATAACAAAATTCAGTTTGATTGAAGAACAGATCCGCTCATCTCCATATCTCGAAGAACAGATTCGCTCGTCTCCGCTGTTGTTCCTCAGATTGATTGAAGATTCCTTTGCTTCATACTCAAAATCCGCTGAAGTTGGAGGTCGTATTCCTCTAATCTCATATCAAATTAGGCTTCGGCTGATTATCAGAGAAGATAAATTGATGGAAGACCAAACCCTAATTTGAGCGAGGGTATTGAGAGAAATGAGTGAATACGTCTGATTTCTCAGAGTTACAATCTAAATACATTACGCGGTTTCTGGGCTTGTATATATTATTGGACCATATTTGTGTAGATTGTGCCTTAATTGCAATTAAAGTAAATACGCAAGATAAAACTGAAGCAAATCCAAAGTGTGCATGCAAAAGGTAATGCAAAGATTCAATCAAATTCACAAATTTCAGTTCAGAACATTATGTAAACAAAACATGGAGCAAATTAAGAATGGCATATTGATATTAGCAGTCCTTGGGAAACAAATATTGCCTTGATTCCAAGTTCAAGTCCGGTCTCCACCACTGATTAATACAATGCGACGCAAATGCTTCCGGATATTTATTCAGATTGACGATCAACGTGGCCGACGGCAAAAGGTGAAGTGGTTCGCTGTCCTTTCCAAAAGCATTCCAAACTAAAACTCTCAGTGAATTCTGGGTGGCCAGCCTTCCCACCTCCCCAATCCCTACACCCTCCATCACCTCACGGTGCCTAAAATACCCCTCGTACTCGGCGCATATTGCGTCCCCTCTATTCACGAATATGTGAGGCACCCACAACGCCAGCATGTCAAAATAGTCATTGCACTTGTCCCGCTGCCCCTCCATGAAGACGGCCATCCCCGCTCTGACCAAACTACCCCCAATCCTTAGTGCCTCTTTCACCCTTTCGCTCTTTATCAACGATTCTACAGGAATATCAGTGTAGGGCGGGTTGAACAGAAACGTTTCAATGTACACTCCATACGTCTTAACCATGTTTTTTCCCGCATGCATTGCTAAGCTGGAACCTAACGAATGCCCAGCCAACCATATTCTTTTATCCTTTCCGTAGGTGGATGCTACCTTTTGTACGGCTTGTAAGGCAGTGCTAGCTCTAGTGGTCTTGTGCAGGCCATGACGTAGGACATTTCTGTCCAGTTTTAGGTCCTGTAGGAAAGTTTCTGGTTTAAACAGGGTGCCCCGGAATGCGACGACGTAGTCAGGGGCATTACTGGAAGATTTGAAAGGTGAGGTGAACTGGTAGATGGTGCCAATGATGGATGAATCTGACTCATCGATTATTTCTTCAGTGACATTAAAATTCAACGATGTCCACCATGAAGAGATGGGAGAAAACAGTAAATCCATCTTTTTTTGACGTGCACATTCCAGAACGTACGCTCCCTTCACTAAGCAAGCGGCTACCGATCTGCGGTGATTTGGGCAGTTCCTGTAATTAAGGCAAATTGCATTCATTTTCTTGTTTTGGATATCATACTGTATATATATTCATGCTGCTAATTATAACAACTTACCAATCTATACATCTCAAGTGTGTTGGACCCAAATCTTGAAACATTTGAACCATTTTACTTACTGGTCAGTTTAATTTATTCCACCCTTGTCTTCCCTGATCAATACCTCAAATTACTTATCCAGAAGTTCCTTTTTGTTAGCTGGCTATGAATATGGCTTCTACCACACTGTAAGGTGATCTTAAATAGATAGATAACTGATTATGTATACAACTACTTGAGCACAGATGCTGTCTATTTTATTTTCAAGTGTATTTATTTATTTATTATCTGACTTGACTCTGACTCCTTTGCTTATATATTCCAGCCTTAATTCGTTATTTATTATCTTGACTTGACTCTGACTCCTTTGCTTATAGATAACATAGCAACTTGCCCAAGTCAAGAAGAATTGAAGAAGATTTAAAACTGGAATCCATATATTTAGAGCCATATACATATCATATTCCTGTCCCAATTGATTATAGTCTGTCAGTCCTCGGATTCATGCAAAGTCACTGTATCATTGTTTATGTCACTAATATATTTAGAGCCATATATTAGTCAGTAGTTGTGTATTTATTTTTTATTTTATTTTTTGATAGCCACGGAACAAGTGATTTTAAGTGCAAATGTGGTCCATGTGTGTACCCATGACATTTCCATGCAAATAGCTCAAGAAGTGTAAATTACAAAAAAAAAAAAAAAAAAAATTGTAGACACGTTCAACATTTGAGCTCTTATTCAGGTCAACCATTTTGACTTTAGAATTTGTTTTAAGATTTGGACTTGTTCAATGTTTGAAACATTCAATGGGATATTGTTATAGCATAAAAAGGATTCAGGTCACAACGTTACTTGTGTCTGTATCAGTTTATCATTAGTAGTATTATTTGTCTTAGCACATTTCAGACCATTTATTCGTGCATAGAGGTTGTTTTGTGCATGAATGTACAGTTGACGCATATGTTCATATGTTAAAGTAAGTGAGTTGGAACCCAGCTTTAGTATTTGCGTTTATAAAAATAAATGAGCTGAGGTTATTTATTGACAAATTAAAGATAAAGTGACATATTAGTATACTGTGCAGCTATATTATAGTTCACATGTTCGGTATAGCTACTTTGTTCATTCATGTTATTTTAGTGCGACATGTATTATGTCATACCTATATAAATTTATACGTCATTTAATATTGGCATTCATTTTATGACATTTGTTAAGTGTTTTATTTATGATACATAGTATCATATTTATTTAGGAATGTCATGTCTCGGTTATAATTTCAAGATTTTCATCTGTTACATGGACCTAAATCATTTTTGAGTGTTTTATAGCACTTGAGGAACATTGTACAGACAGTGAGAAATAATTCAAATATAATTTTGGTGTCTCTTTATAATCGTAAATATCCTACATACATAGTGAATTAAGTGAAATAATATGTCACCAAAGTGACCTCTATATATTGGTGGTTCATGAAAATGTTTGATATTTGTGTGTAGTTGTTCATGCGAGTATTAGCCGGCCCAAAGGAAGACTAATATTTGGCCGAATCGCATACACATGTGTGATGATAAATACGTGACAATTATAAGGTTTTTCGAGTGAATAATTAACCGGCCCAAAGGAAGGTTGTTATTTGACTTGAATTTATTGTCAGTGTTTGATCATTACAACAAGAGTACCACTTACAGTTAATATTACTGTCCAAAGACTTGATATTAATGTGTACTAGGTATCTTGAGAAGAGACTTACCAATTATTTGAGTTTACTATGATTGATATTTGGCTATGAGCATATACGGTCAATCTTCATTTTATTTTTTGTTCATTTTCGGCTAATTTACTGAATTATCTGCCAATTTAAAGAATATTCTCATCTTGTTTTGGGATAAATATAAGGATTTGTAAGAGACCATATTGTTCGTTCTTGACTTTATAGATTTAGCTCTTGCAATTAGGAGAGTTACTACCAGTCCTACTACGGTTAGATATTTTTATAATGTTATGAAGAACATTGAAAGATGGTATAATTTAAAAAGGCAAGAATTAAAGGAACATTAAGTAAATAATTCAGATGCTTTTCAAGGCTGGACTATATGTAACGATACCTATTTTTTGATAGGTTATCATCTGAGAATGGAAACGATTCTGTGGATACAGTAAAGGGAAACAAGCACTCTTTGTAGTACTTGATTCCATAATGTTAAAGTAAAAGAAACATAAATGAGTACTATACGGAAAAAGATATTGCTTCAAAAGCTAAAGACGCTCAAGTTATCGTTATTTTTGGTGCTATCTTCAGTATATTCATTTAAAGATTAAAATTATTTTAAGCATAATATGTTATTTTATTGGGATAATTTAGCGCTTTGGTAATTAAAATAGAGATTGAAGTTTTTATGATTGAAAAGTACTCATTTGATATACATTGTAAATAAATGTATGAATAAGGATTAAGAAGTCGCTAAGGATCTCAAAGAAAAGAAATAACATAAGGATATATTTATAGTTATTTCTTTATTGGGATATACAGACATATAAAGTTATTATTGAGATTTAAGTCAAACTGCTTGAATTTATTCGATACTTTTTATGCTGTCATTTAGACAGATTTCGGTTTTATATTTCTAATATGAACATATTCATCACGTAATAATAGTGTTGATTTATGAATAAATTCAAATTTTTATGTAATTGAAGCTCTTAATGTCTGATATATAAGTTATGGCTACTTATGCTAAATAGCTTGTAATGATATCTCAAATCTTGTTTTGGTGATTAATATAATTATTTGTTTCAGTTTACTAAGGAGTTATAGATTGAGATATCATAAAGATAGAAAATACTTTATTGATATTCTAAGCGATTTAAAGTTTATAATTTTTTATGAACCCACACTAAGGAAAAGTTTTAAAGCAGGAAATGCAATAGTTTTTTGAGGATGTTGAGTTTGGGGGGAGAAATAAACTAATACCATTGTCTTTAAAGAGAATCATTATCTTTGATTCAACTGCGGTTGCTTCTTCGCTTAAAGTTTAAGATTTGTTTTCTTTTATTAAGAAGAAGTAAATTAAGAACCATAATAAGACGATGTTGAAGATAATTTTTCTTTAAGCTAAGGATACTGCTTCAAGAAAACAAACTCAACAACCTCAAAGATGCAAGATCACTAAGGAAATCCACCTAAATGGGAAGAAATGCTATTTCAGATTATTGTGTAGTATTTCTTCATAAAGATAAATAATGGATTGATAATGATGATGCTACGGACTTACATCAATCCATGTAAGGTACTAATTTAAAATGTGGATTTAAGAAATGAACATATAGTATAAATCTATATGGATAATAAAGTTTGAAATTTCCCTCTAACTTAAGTAATAAGATCATTGGTTATGAATAATTATTCAAAGCCAAAAGGGATCAAGTGGATAATATTGAATTTTATAAGACACTTGTATTGAAATCGCTATTATTAAGAGGAAATTTTATTTTCTTTAAAGAATGTTTCATTTTGGACTTAGTAAACGATTGTAACACCCCACCTCCGCTAGTGTCACTCGCAAAGGAATGCACTAGCTTTAGAGGGGCATTATTGGTAAACATGCACAGAAATATCACAAGACAGAACATATAAAACAGCGGAAGAAAAAAAAGCGAACTTTCATAAACATTAATAATTAAGGTCTAAAGCCTTTTACATCAGAGTACATCAAAACCTGTCTTGCAAATAGTAAAGAAGCATAAAGACTTTTTCCAAAATTATTCCCCAAGTAAAACAGTAAAGTAGCCATAGCCAAGATAAGTCCAAGCCATCCATGATGACCTTCAAGCTGAAGAAGTCTGAACTAAACAACAGTATTTCCTCCCTGTAACCTGGGGGGGGAAACGGAAGAAAAGAGGCGAAACAAAACGGGTCAGTCAAAAAGACTGAGTAAGCCCTATCTGCTATTAGCATAAAAACTAGTGAAGTTAACTGACATGAGAAACTGAGATGAACATAAGCATGATAACAAGATAGATAAGCTAAATCGAAATAACAGGATGAACTACTGAACTCAGATAAACTAAGGTGTCATGATAAATTACGATGTCAAGATAAAACAAGGTATCACATTGTCAGGTTTCTATCAAGTATAATATCCCAAGATATCTATCACGTATGACGTCCCATGGTATCTATCCTGTACATCTGCTCTGCACCTACCGTACTAGTATCCCAACCGTATCACGTGTTATCCGTGAATGACCCTTACTCAAAAGTTGTGTAATGGTCCATGTCAACCTAGTATATCGCATATAGGTTACTCAACTCGTATGTTTTGTTCCATGTAAATGTTCAGTCCCTTGCCGTAGACCATACGGGCTTTCCCATGAGATTCTATATTACTTTAACATAGTTCCATGATCCTTAAGATCGGTTTGGACTGTTACCCTAAACCTAGCTAGGGTCTTCCAACATGAATTATCGTCTGTACAACTAGGACTTATGCTACCTAGGGCTACTAGGGATTACGCTTACCTATTGCACGTTTTCGTATCTCGGTTTGGGTTCAACCACCTAGGGCCACTAGGGATTACGCTAACCGCCAACCGCGCCCTTTTCCCCACGCATTAATCGTGAATCGTTTTTTTCATGACTGTATGCACATGTATCACATCGTGCCATCCGAGTCCTGTCACAGGGCAGGTCAGGAAATACAGGACTCGGTCGGGAGCTTTCGATTTATCTGCCGGTGCAGATGCTAAGGTCTGTTTTTCTATCCGTGGCTATGGTCCCACGGGACCCCTCCCTCAACTAGCGAAAGACAAGACAGGATAAATCCTGTATGAGAACACAACACTGGCCAACCCACATCCAAGCCTTACCGCAACCATAATTAGATAGCAATTATGGTCTATTGGGTGTTCTTTGCCTTTCCGTACGTACACGCTTGACCAAAGATGGTAGGTAGCCTGACGAAAAATGCTATCTAGGGTACGACCGTGTCTCGTCGACTATCCCCTATCCATCCCCGTCTTTAGGTCGCTCGTATAGCAACCAAGGCATACTCTTGGTTCTTCTAACGCAGACCTTAACCTCTCATGAGCCTAGTATAATTACCTGGCAGCTCATAGAGGGATCCCAAGAATATCCTCACGTTCCCCGAAGCCGCTGCTTCTTTACCCAGTTCGCTGGAGCCTTTATCTAAATCAGATACTTGCTCCTACTCGTATACTTAAACGATGACCTACCGTACCAGGTTACTCATCTATCTATGAACTGGTCTAAATTTCCTTGACTAAGAATCATTACTTAGTTATCCTCCAACTAAGGTTTACCACTTAGCCTTATTCCCGTTATCCTTGTTAATTACGGCTACCCACCTAATCCTCCGAATTAGGGTTTATATAACAGATTAAGTGTCACTTAAGTTCATGACTTAATCCCGTCTACAAATCATGTCAAAATTGGCTAAGTATCCAAGTTCGAGACTTAACCCGTCTACAAATCATGTCAAAATTGGCTAAGTATCCAAGTTCAAGACTTAACCCTACAAACCATGCTCAAGTTGGTTAAGTATATATTAACTTGACCCTATCAAATTACTTAGTCAAACCGGTCAAGTGTATTCAAGCGATTCATGACTTAGCCTTATCATGTTTTCACGTTATATTGGTTAAGTATGGGTTAACTTAACCTCAATAAATTCACGAGTTAGATTGGTTAAGTATAGATCACTTAACCACATCAAATTAACGAGTTAGATTGGTTAAGTTTAGGTCACTTAACCACATCAAATTAACGGGTTAGATTGGTTAAGTATAGGTCACTTAACCACATCAAATTAACGAGTTAGATTAGTTAAGTGTTTAACTTAACCCCATTAAACTACCAAGTGGGATTAATTAAGTCTAGGCTAACTTAACCCCATCCGATTTCCATGTCTAGACTAGATGAGTCTAATCTTAACCCCATCCATTAACTGTATCTTTCGGTTAAGTGTCATTAAGAAAACTTACTTAACCTTACCAAATTATCGCGTTGGATTGATTAAGTATTGGTTAACTTAACCCCGTCCACTAGTCGTAGAAAAATGGTTAAGTGTCATTAAGAAAACTTACTTAACCTTACCAAATTATCGCGTTGGATTGATTAAGTGTTGGTTAACTTAACCCCGTCCACTAGTCGTAGAAAAATGGTTAAGTGTCATTAGGCAAATCAAGTTACTTAACCTACCCAACCTTGTCATGTTTTGTTAAGTATCATTAGCCCACTCAATTTACTTAACCCATTTGTCCATGTCATATTTGGTTAAGGGTCATTAATCAAATTAACTTAACCCTATCATGTGGCATTAATTACTTAATGCACCTCAACCTCTCACATTAGACTTTGTTGTGGTTACTAGTTAAGCCGGTCGGTTCCGGGTAGCTTTACACCACAACTTGGTCTAACCTCGGGTTCAAGCACAACATGACCAACTTCTCACATTGGGTCCTATTGTTTGCAACTACTAGTTAGGCCGGTCGGTTCCGGGTAGTTTTACGTTGCAAACTCAACCCAACCTCGAGTTGGCCACACTTATATTATCTAAGTGTCATGTTCATCATGTTTCCAAAACATGTTACAAGTTTTTCAAGCATTTGGGTAGACCTAACTTAATAGGTAAATTCCCAAAGGGTAGACCTAACTTAATAGGTAAATTCCCAAGCTTGTGTTTTTATGCATACTTACATGTCAACTTCCATGTTATATTTCAAGTCATGTTTTCAAGTATAAACACATGTCATATTTAACGTTACACGTTGTCATGTTTATACCCATTTACCCACATCATGTTCATGTCATTGTGTTTTCCCATAATGTGACCCCAACGCTTTTAAACTCGCATATACGTTCGCAACAACGTAATGGATTAAAAGAAGAGACTTGACAAAGGCATGACAAAAATGGATATTAAGCCACAAGTAAATCATGGTGGCAAATGAGGCACAAATGTGTTCATTAGCTTGCATGTTACATTCTTAAGCCTCAAAAACATGCATAAACCCAAACTTGGCACATAAGCGAATGATGGTGACAAAAGACATGGAATGATGACTAGAAACTCGCATATATCATCATATAAGGGTTATGACTTCATATGCAAGTTGACATAAAAGGTTATGAAGGTTCTCATGTTGCATAATGCAACATATCAACATAAAGGTTGTAGCTTTTAGCTCATAAGATCAAGATAATGACTTCATAAGCTTGCATAACATGATAGCATGTATCATTCTCAATGATCAAACCCAAACTTGCGACATGAACATTTAACTTCATAGTGAATATCTAAGAGTAGGGAAAGGGCTTACATTGCTATGAAGGCACAAAAGATATGACAAAGCCCTTATGCAATCAAATAGACCCAAAATGCAAGCTCTAACATAAAAACCCTTGAGCCAAAATGATCAAAACCCTTGCTTTATGATGCAAAGATAGAAACTTGACTTGAATGCAAGCTAATGACACTCATACAAGCTTGAAAACACTTGTATGCATGGAAAATCTCTCATAGAAACCATTTAGAAATTTTATGAAGAGAGTGGAGGCCATGAGAGGTAAAATTTTGCCATAGTTTAGTTGCATGAATGAATAATGAGGATTTAGGATAGGTTAGGGTCTTATTTATAGATTAGGCAAGTGTTTTAGGCCATAGGATTAAACCTAGATTCAATCCAAGCCATCAAAGCATGTCTTGGGGAAGAAGTCAAGTGTAGGAACCATCTAGGGCCTTTAGATTAAAGATGAACCATGAGAACCATCCAAATGCAAAATCTGCATTTGAGCGAATCGGCCCACGGGTTGACAGCCAAACACCCTGGATTAACCCCTAGTCGACCCAGCGAGCTCGGGTCGACCTCAAAAATCGGCCGGTTCGGTTATTCCCCTCTCCCAATTCGCTGTTTTGAACATTTTTGCATATTTATTTATTTAATTTTCAATTATATATATATATATATATATCAATATATATATATATATTTCTCTGCGCAACCCATTTCACTTAATTAAGTATACTTTAATTTGGGAATTTTTCGTGAAACTTCGCGAGGCCATATCTTGGTCATACGGACTCCGATTCTCGAAAACTCAGACTCTATTTCGCGTATTTTTCCGAGACGAACGCAATGGCATAGCCCGTTTTACTTGATTCAGAATTTAAAATTAAATTCTGCCTTGATTCTCGTCTTAACACGTTATCGAAAAATACGGGTTGTTACATTCTCCCCACCTTTTAGGATTTCGTCCCCGAAATCTCCAAGTTAGGAAGAACATATCCTACCATCCATCATCCATCTACTCAAAACATCATCCACAAGCAACCATTGTCCTTAGATGATTGCTAATGTTGTATGAATATATGCAAAACGTGTGTGTACATGTTCCTTAGCTAATGCTAATGATCAGGCCTGAATAATCTTTCTAATGCAAAATATGTATAGTGCCATGAATCCAACATGTATGGAAATAGTCCTAGTCATATAGATACTATATGCGTGCACAATCATTCATTCATATGCAACAACCGCATGATAATACATTCGATTTCATCCATAAACAAGTATAAATACTCGTGCACATGCAATATGAAATGTGACCGAGTCGAGCTAGTATCTAATGTGTATTCGCGCATCCACGAGCAACCACTTGCAACCACTTGCAACCATCTCAATCATAACATGTTTCAAATACATGTTTACATCCATAGGGTTCTACCTAGGATTCCCTGAAACAGGGTCGAGAAGATAAACAAGACAAATTCCTTACGGGGTATGTAACAGAAAATAGGACCGAGAGGATGTCCACAAAGGATAGCCTACAAGCAAGCTCTACAGAAAACAGGGATCAAGGATATACTCCCAAAAAGAGATATCATGCGTGCATCTAGTCTTTGACCATCGAAGTCGTATTTCCTTGGGCTTAATTCCATTGTGCCTTGACCGTCTTTCAACTTCGCGATTTCGTAGCTTCTTATTTCCTGTTTCCATAACATGAGCTGAAACTCATTTCTTCGTCGCCTCTCGTTCCACTTGCACTTATCCTTTTTCTAGAATACTTGGCGCAAACATGACTGCGTACTCATGATCTCATGCAAGCTTTCCAAAATTCACTAGTGAATCTTGGATCTCGTTTATATACTATAAGGCATTCCATATAGAAGAACTTTCTCTTGAAAGTAAACAGATGTCAATCAGGTTATCATGCGCACTTACTAGGGTGATCTCTATAACCCATGCATAAATGAAGTAAACCATCCGTCTTATTGGCGAACATCACTCGATCGGGCTTCAAATTTCCAATAAAGGCATCAAGGGATTCTAAGTAACTAGTCATGACAGAACCTCAAAAGGTTACACGCGACTTCGAGGGTATCACCAAGGCTAGTCAAGAGTCTGACTACCCTCCTATCAAAACCGAGAGTGGCACCCCTTACTGGATGACCACTTCATCCCTAGAATCCATCCATAGCTTAAACATAAGCATTATTTCCAAACTCAACTCTTGGCATAAACATTCTCAAATCCAAACAAGTCATGCATAAATGGACTGATTCCCCAATAGGACTTTGAGACAAAAATGGGATTCTCTATTACGCTAGTACTTAAGGTGCAGAGACTCAACTATCGAAGCAGACTTAAATGATACGATGATCAAAACAAAGTCCTAACGGGATGATAGAGAAGAAAAGCTAAACCTTTAACAAGATCGTTACCCTCCTTCCGAGGTGCCCTAGAAATGAGAGCATACTATTGCCCTCCCGATGATCTTGTCCTTGTCCCATAATACTTAACTATCCGCCCCGTTTTACCATGCCAAAGGTACTCTCTCGTCATGGGTTTCATTGTTCATCTTTCTCCCTCCTTTGAGGACTAAGCCATACCAACAAGTTGCTCATCCTTAAGCTCGTATCCTTTATCCTCTTTCCCACGATCCTTTCTTATAACGCGGCCACTGGTCTCTCGAGAACCACCTCCATCGTATGGAAAGCACTTTCGTAGATAGAAAAGACTAGTCGCAGTTAAAACCACTGTGACTACAGATGGAGGAAAGAAAGGAAAAGAGATCCAATTAAGGAAACAAGGATAGTGCTAATGGCCTTTGGGGAATAGCCCTTTTCTTTTAAAAGAAAATTTTCTTGAAAAAATGCTTCTTTGTAAACGATTTTCAAATAGTTTTCAGAAGGTCTTTAAAAAAACTTTTGCCCAGTCTGGTAACCTTCTGCTCTGATACCAAATGTAACACCCCACCTCCGCTAGTGTCACTCGCAAAGGAATGCACTAGCTTTAGAGGGGAATTATTGGTAAACATGCACAGAAATATCACAAGACAGAACATATAAAACAGCGGAAGAAAAAAAAGCGAACTTTCATAAACATTAATAATTAAGGTCTAAAGCCTTTTACATCAGAGTACATCAAAACCTGTCTTGCAAATAGTAAAGAAGCATAAAGACTTTTTCCAAAATTATTCCCCAAGTAAAACAGTAAAGTAGCCATAGCCAAGATAAGTCCAAGCCATCCATGATGACCTTCAAGCTGAAGAAGTCTGAACTAAACAACAGTATTTCCTCCCTGTAACCTGGGGGGGAAACGGAAGAAAAGAGGCGAAACAAAACGGGTCAGTCAAAAAGACTGAGTAAGCCCTATCTACTATTAGCATAAAAACTAGTGAAGTTAACTGACATGAGAAACTGAGATGAACATAAGCATGATAACAAGATAGATAAGCTAAATCGAAATAACAGGATGAACTACTGAACTCAGATAAACTAAGGTGTCATGATAAATTACGATGTCAAGATAAAACAAGGTATCACATTGTCAGGTTTCTATCAAGTATAATATCCCCAAGATATCTATCACGTATGACGTCCCATGGTATCTATCCTGTACATCTGCTCTGCACCTACCGTACTAGTATCCCAACCATATCACGTGTTATCCGTGAATGACCCTTACTCAAAAGTTGTGTAATGGTCCATGTCAACCTAGTATATCGCATATAGGTTACTCAACTCGTATGTTTTGTTCCATGTAAATGTTCAGTCCCTTGCCGTAGACCATACAGGCTTTCCCATGAGATTCTATATTACTTTAACATAGTTCCATGATCCTTAAGATCGGTTTGGACTGTTACCCTAAACCTAGCTAGGGTCTTCCAACATGAATTATCGTCTGTACAACTAGGACTTATGCTACCTAGGGCTACTAGGGATTACGCTTACCTATTGCACGTTTTCGTATCTCGGTTTGGGTTCAACCACCTAGGGCCACTAGGGATTACGCTAACCGCCAACCGCGCCCTTTTCCCCACGCATTAATCGTGAATCGTTTTTTTCATGACTGTATGCACATGTATCACATCGTGCCATCCGAGTCCTGTCACAGGGCAGGGCAGAAAATACAGGACTCGGTCGGGAGCTTTCGATTTATCTGCCGGTGCAGATGCTAAGGTCTGTTTTTCTATCCGTGGCTATGGTCCCACGGGACTCCTCCCTCAACTAGCGAAAGACAAGACAGGATAAATCCTGTATGAGAACACAACACTGGCCAACCCACATCCAAGCCTTACCGCAACCATAATTAGATAGCAATTATGGTCTATTGGGTGTTCTTTGCCTTTCCGTACGTACACGCTTGACCAAAGATGGTAGGTAGCCTGACGAAAAATGCTATCTAGGGTACGACCGTGTCTTGTCGACTATCCCCTATCCATCCCCGTCTTTAGGTCGCTCGTATAGCAACCAAGGCATACTCTTGGTTCTTCTAACGCAGACCTTAACCTCTCATGAGCCTAGTATAATTACCTGGCAGCTCATAGAGGGATCCCAAGAATATCCTCACGTTCCCCGAAGCCGCTGCTTCTTTACCCAGTTCGCTGGAGCCTTTATCTAAATCAGATACTTGCTCCTACTCGTATACTTAAACGATGACCTACCGTACCAGGTTACTCATCTATCTATGAACTGGTCTAAATTTCCTTGACTAAGAATCATTACTTAGTTATCCTCCAACTAAGGTTTACCACTTAGCCTTATTCCCGTTATCCTTGTTAATTACGGCTACCCACCTAATCCTCCGAATTAGGGTTTATATAACAGATTAAGTGTCACTTAAGTTCATGACTTAATCCCGTCTACAAATCATGTCAAAATTGGCTAAGTATCCAAGTTCGAGACTTAACCCGTCTACAAATCATGTCAAAATTGGCTAAGTATCCAAGTTCAAGACTTAACCCTACAAACCATGCTCAAGTTGGTTAAGTATATATTAACTTGACCCTATGAAATTACTTAGTCAAACCGGTCAAGTGTATTCAAGCGATTCATGACTTAGCCTTATCATGTTTTCACGTTATATTGGTTAAGTATGGGTTAACTTAACCTCAATAAATTCACGAGTTAGATTGGTTAAGTATAGATCACTTAACCACATCAAATTAACGAGTTAGATTGGTTAAGTTTAGGTCACTTAACCACATCAAATTAACGGGTTAGATTGGTTAAGTATAGGTCACTTAACCACATCAAATTAACGAGTTAGATTAGTTAAGTGTTTAACTTAACCCCATTAAACTACCAAGTGGGATTAATTAAGTCTAGGCTAACTTAACCCCATCCGATTTCCATGTCTAGACTAGATGAGTCTAATCTTAACCCCATCCATTAACTGTATCTTTCGGTTAAGTGTCATTAAGAAAACTTACTTAACCTTACCAAATTATCGCGTTGGATTGATTAAGTGTTGGTTAACTTAACCCCGTCCACTAGTCGTAGAAAAATGGTTAAGTGTCATTAAGAAAACTTACTTAACCTTACCAAATTATCGCGTTGGATTGATTAAGTGTTGGTTAACTTAACCCCGTCCACTAGTCGTAGAAAAATGGTTAAGTGTCATTAGGCAAATCAAGTTACTTAACCTACCCAACCTTGTCATGTTTTGTTAAGTATCATTAGCCCACTCAATTTACTTAACCCATTTGTCCATGTCATATTTGGTTAAGGGTCATTAATCAAATTAACTTAACCCTATCATGTGGCATTAATTACTTAATGCACCTCAACCTCTCACATTAGACTTTGTTGTGGTTACTAGTTAAGCCGGTCGGTTCCGGGTAGCTTTACACCACAACTTGGTCTAACCTCGGGTTCAAGCACAACATGACCAACTTCTCACATTGGGTCCTATTGTTTGCAACTACTAGTTAGGCCGGTCGGTTCCGGGTAGTTTTACGTTGCAAACTCAACCCAACCTCGAGTTGGCCACACTTATATTATCTAAGTGTCATGTTCATCATGTTTCCAAAACATGTTACAAGTTTTTCAAGCATTTGGGTAGACCTAACTTAATAGGTAAATTCCCAAAGGGTAGACCTAACTTAATAGGTAAATTCCCAAGCTTGTGTTTTTATGCATACTTACATGTCAACTTCCATGTTATATTTCAAGTCATGTTTTCAAGTATAAACACATGTCATATTTAACGTTACACGTTGTCATGTTTATACCCATTTACCCACATCATGTTCATGTCATTGTGTTTTCCCATAATGTGACCCCAACGCTTTTAAACTCGCATATACGTTCGCAACAACGTAATGGATTAAAAGAAGAGACTTGACAAAGGCATGACAAAAATGGATATTAAGCCACAAGTAAATCATGGTGGCAAATGAGGCACAAATGTGTTCATTAGCTTGCATGTTACATTCTTAAGCCTCAAAAACATGCATAAACCCAAACTTGGCACATAAGCGAATCATGGTGACAAAAGACATGGAATGATGACTAGAAACTCGCATATATCATCATATAAGGGTTATGACTTCATATGCAAGTTGACATAAAAGGTTATGAAGGTTCTCATGTTGCATAATGCAACATATCAACATAAAGGTTGTAGCTTTTAGCTCATAAGATCAAGATAATGACTTCATAAGCTTGCATAACATGATAGCATGTATCATTCTCAATGATCAAACCCAAACTTGCGACATGAACATTTAACTTCATAGTGAATATCTAAGAGTAGGGAAAGGGCTTACATTGCTATGAAGGCACAAAAGATATGACAAAGCCCTTATGCAATCAAATAGACCCAAAATGCAAGCTCTAACATAAAAACCCTTGAGCCAAAATGATCAAAACCCTTGCTTTATGATGCAAAGATAGAAACTTGACTTGAATGCAAGCTAATGACACTCATACAAGCTTGAAAACACTTGTATGCATGGAAAATCTCTCATAGAAACCATTTAGAAATTTTATGAAGAGAGTGGAGGCCATGAGAGGTAAAATTTTGCCATAGTTTAGTTGCATGAATGAATAATGAGGATTTAGGATAGGTTAGGGTCTTATTTATAGATTAGGCAAGTGTTTTAGGCCATAGGATTAAACCTAGATTCAATCCAAGCCATCAAAGCATGTCTTGGGGAAGAAGTCAAGTGTAGGAACCATCTAGGGCCTTTAGATTAAAGATGAACCATGAGAACCATCCAAATGCAAAATCTGCATTTGAGCGAATCGGCCCACGGGTTGACAGCCAAACACCCTGGATTAACCCCTAGTCGACCCAGCGAGCTCGGGTCGACCTCAAAAATCGGCCGGTTCGGTTATTCCCCTCTCCCAATTCGCTGTTTTGAACATTTTTGCATATTTATTTATTTAATTTTCAATTATATATATATATATATCAATATATATATATATATATATTTCTCTGCGCAACCCATTTCACTTAATTAAGTATACTTTAATTTGGGAATTTTTCGTGAAACTTCGCGAGGCCATATCTTGGTCATACGGACTCCGATTCTCGAAAACTCAGACTCTATTTCGCGTATTTTTCCGAGACGAACGCAATGGCATAGCCCGTTTTACTTGATTCAGAATTTAAAATTAAATTCTGCCTTGATTCTCGTCTTAACACGTTATCGAAAAATACGGGTTGTTACATTCTCCCCACCTTTTAGGATTTCGTCCCCGAAATCTCCAAGTTAGGAAGAACATATCCTACCATCCATCATCCATCTACTCAAAACATCATCCACAAGCAACCATTGTCCTTAGATGATTTCTAATGCTGTATGAATATATGCAAAACGTGTGTGTACATGTTTCTGTCCAGTTTCAAGTCATGACGTAGGACATTTCTGTCCAGTTTCAAGTCATGTAGGAAAGTTTCTGGTTTGAGCAGGGTGCCCCGGAAGGCAAATTGCATTCATTTTCTTTTTTTGGATATCATACTATATATATTCATGCTGCTAATTAAGAACATACCAATCTATACACCTCAAGTGTGTTGGACCCAAATCTTGAAACATTTTAACCATTTTACTTACTAGGTCAGTTTAATTTATTCCACCTTTGTCTTCCTGATCAATACGTCAAAGATTAAGGTGCTATGTTCAGTAATTTTGGAGTAGAAACTGACTAAGAACAATAAAACAAGTCTGTATAATAATGACCTCTAGTCAGTTAGCTGCACATACCTCAACAAATTACTTACCCATAAGTTCCTTTTAGTTAGCTGGCTATGAATATGGCTTCTACCACATTGTAAGGTGATCTTAAATAGATAAATCATTATGTATACAACTACTTGAGCACAGTTTATTTTATTTTCAAGTGTATTTATTTATCTATTATCTGACTTGACTCTGACTCCTTTGCTAATATATTCCTGCCTTAATTCGTTGTATGCAACTTCGCTGGCTTTTCCACACGATCTAAACCATTAATGGAAAAAAACAACATAGCGATTTTCCCAAGTCAAGAAGAAGATTTAAAACTAGATATTCCATATTCCATATAGATATTCCATATTCCTGTCCCAATTGATTCCAGCCTATGTCAATCCTTGTTGTTAGAATGCTCACATCAGCCCCCCAGCAGCCATGTGTTCAATATAGGGCTGCCACCAACCAATCCATCCATGAAACACTTGTGTCTCTGAATATGAATTTGCCAATGGAGAACGAAATTTCCCCTGCTACAACACATGCTCACCAGTAACATTAACGTGTAACAGTTAAGATGTATTCAGGTCTACATCATATTTATTTAAGTGCCATGCTTTTCACTGTCATGGCCCTGACGTACTTTGTCATATTCCATCAATTATTTTCCTCTTTATGTCCTTACAGCGAAATTCCCCGCATCCTTTGACCCAGGCGCTATGAACAACTTCGGAACATAAACTAAATGACAATTTATGGCTAATGATTAAAGGACGATGTAAAGGGATTTTATAATAATTATAAGGTTTCAGATTAATGATTAAAGCACAATATTGTAAAGTAGTTTTAATTTTGGCTTTGAATAATTACAATAAAAACAGGGGAGAAGCCATAGATAATATAAAACAATACAGGAGTGTGGTGGGTGCACTTCAATATGCAACCATCACACGACCTGACATAACGTTTAGTGTTAACAAAGTGTCACAATTTTTGCAGAATCCTCTTGACGAGCATTGGAAAGCTGTCAAAAGAATACTAAGGTACTTGAAGGGGACAATCAGCTATGGTCTATCGCTTTTATGCACTCAAAACTCATAATTGATTGACCAAAACCCATAATTGAATAATTGCAAAATTGTAGGTTGTAGATGGAGAGACTAGCCTATAATTATAAATTGAATAATCAATTTCAACACATATTTTTATGCACTCAAAACCCATAATTGATTGACCGCAGAAATTAGGGTATACTGAAGAAGAGGATAATGGTGGATGCTCTCACACATTCATGCTCCATAAATATGAAGATATAAATAGGCTTCAAGATGAAAAGTTTCTTAGAGATAAAGAAAAACAATTTCCTCATTGGCCTTGAAATCCTTCCAAAACTCTATGATGTGATTGCAATATAAATAAAAAGAGAAGATCTTGATTTTCATATGTTTCCTTTCTTGCAAGATTCTCCAAGCCAATCATTTATCTCTTTATATTATAAAATCAATGAATATACATATTTCCCTATTTATAAATTCATTGATTGACTAATTGATTATGTAATCAATTCGTTCTTTATCAGAATATCCTCTCATATATTTCCACATATAGCACAACTAATTGATTGAACCGATTAACTAATATCTTTCCCTCTTTTCAAATATTTGAATAAAAAATATTCAACACTTCACCTTGATTCAAATATAACAATCTCTCTTTATCACCAAATCTCAACAAATTGTTGGGTCTGCATCATCAAGCTCAATTTGAACTACTTTAGGTAATATTGCCTAAACAGAGCTTTCAAATCTTTCCCAAGCATAAAAAAGATAGAAAATACAAAAAATTCTTCAAATAATCCAATGAAGGCGATAAACTTGTAGATACAGAAATATGAGAGACTAATGAAGACTTCATAGCGTGCTTCACTTTCTCCAACCTACGTTGAGTGAGGACATACTCGATATTATCTACTTCAAACCTTCTTCTCAAGAATTTTACTCGACTTCACTAAGTCTACCTTATCAAACTCAACACCAAGCTCTGCAACATTCAAAGCATAAGATGAGTAATCATCATTGCAAATATGATTACCAATAGGATCAACTAAACTAAAAGACCTTTTCTGTAATTGAGCTCCACCTAGAGTATAAACCTTCGAAATCTTCTCATCAATCATGGTAGCATCGAAAATACCACTTTCTCTTTAAATACGGAAAAATCCGACGACTCCAAACGTATTTGGAAATTTTGTGTCCTTCAAACGTCTTCACTTTTAACCTTCCATGTCCCAAAAACATCTCTTCTAACAAATTTGGTGACGCCATAATTTTTCATACCACTACTAAAAAAATTAGCCATTTTTAACTAATCTAGAACAAGACAGCTATCTCCGATACAAAACTATTATGCAAAAATTGCACAAATGCGGAAGCAATACAAGAAGGAGGATCTAGCTGGTCGATTGATTATCAACCGCCAACTCAATGAAAAATAACCACCAAATTAAACAAAATAGAAGAAGAATAGAAAACACAAAGATTTAACGTGGTTCGGCTATGCCTACATCCACGGACCCAGCAACTATTCTTTATTTCACTGAAGAGAGTAGGAAAAAAATAAGAGAGAAATTACAAAATTATAGGTAGTAGATGGAGGGACTAGCCTATAATTACAAATTGAATAATCAATTTCAACACAGACTTGTATGCACTCAAAACCCCTAACTGACTGACTGCGGAAATTAAGGTATACTGAAGAAGAGGATAATGGTAGATGCTCTCACACATTCATGCTCCACAAATATGAAGATATAAATAGGCTTCAAGATGAAAGGTTTCTTAGAGATGAAGAAAAACAATTTCCTCATTGCCTTGGAATCTTTTCAAATCTCTATGATGTGATTGCAATGTAAATAGAAAGAGAAGATCTCGATTTTCATATGTTTCCTTTCTTGCATAAATCTTCAAGCCAATCATTTATCTTTTCATATTACAAAATCAATGAATACACATATTTCCCTATTTATAAGTTCATTGATTGACTAATTGATTATGTAATCAATTAGTTCTCTATCAATATATCCTCTCATATATTTCCACATATAACACAACTAATTGATTGAACCAATTAACTAATATATTTCCCTCTTATCAAATATTTGAATCATAAATATTATTTGAATCATAAATATTCAACGGATAAAAGCATGACGGACATATGTATCACTGACTTTAAGAACCCAGAGCACAATCTCACATAGCTTACAACATTACCAGTTCTAGTAAATTTTGATTTTATAGACATGTGTGTTAAAATCATCATACAACACTGCGAGCCTTCTTCAGTTTTGAATTAAGCAACAAAATTTCACCTATAAAGTTAAATTGGCCTCCTGTCTGTGCATCTTGGTTGGCTGGACAGTAACAGTTAACTGCCTTAAACTACTTCTAAATTGGTTTATTTAATCCTTGTTATCATCTAAGCAGTATACGTAAGTTTGTACTGAGTCACACGAACAATAGAAGTTATAGCATTTTATATTTGAAGTTCCATTAAACCTAACAACGTACCCTAATCATAAATCATTTTGTAGCCTTCAAAAGTTCTTGCGTACAGTTTCTTCATTCTACTTGATTTTGTTGTGATGATGCCCCCGTGCTAAAGATGAAGTCCATATAAAAAAATGATGCAGTATGTAAATGTAATGAAGATATAAACACAATCTGCGGCACAAACATAACAATATCAACCTTTAAAAAATACAAAAAGTTCTGAAATTCGTTGCCTGATATTAATAAACTATTTCACCTAACATCTAAATAACAAAGACCAACACATCACAACTTAACCCAACAAATGTTCTTGTTAATAACTGTAGGTAAGACAAAAAGACACATTCCTCAGAATTTTAATGATCATATAGGTTGATTAATTACCCAAGTCTTCAGAAAATAATTAACTGATACTACTACATTTTAATGTAAGAAAAACATACTATCACTTTAGTGCAGAAAAAAAGATATACAAAAGAACTGCCCATCTTCACAAAAAAAAAAAAAAAAGTTTGATTAATACACAAAATAGTATATTTTGTCAATGGTAGACAAAGGAAATGAACTGAATATTATTTACCTTCACATATACACTTTGTATCCGTGAATAACTCAACATCTTTTTCGAACTGAATTTGGTGAAAACTAAAGTTCTCCACTCTCAACCAATCACTAAGACACACCAATGCTTCAACCATTTTAGGAGCCAAGGAAGCCCAAAACGGATTAAGGACTCTCCGACCAAGACTGAATGCACATTCGCTAGCAACGCTTGATCTAGGAATTGCAAGTATATCTTTGGCTATTTTGGAAAGTATGAGATATTTAGTTTAGTTGTCTTTCCACTAATCTAACAAATTCAGATTTCTACTTATAGGCTTTTCAAATGGATCATTTAAATATTGATTAACCTCATTAGTTATCTCAATCGATTGCTCTTCTATTTTTATTTGTTGAAGTCTTCTTAACTTTCTACTTCTAACATTATCATCAATTTGTTCATCAACCTCTTCAATTCTTACGGCCACATTAGATCCAATTATATTGGGTATGTTCATGCTTTTTCTATATTCATCATATAACTCATTTAAAGCATGTTTTATAACAATGACAAACTCATTTATTTTACCACCGCTCCAACCTATATTAATTTCATAAATTATTAAGGTATGGCGTTAACGATACATAAAATATTCAACTAAAGCCGCACCTGTATAAGGAGCAAGGTATTGTAATGTAGCAGAATGAATGAGGAGTCCATTTGGAAATAGTCCGCCCCACGCCACCCACCGAGTATATGATTCAACAGGAATCACACAGGTGTAGATTGATAGAAACCTCTAGTAAACACTACAAGGAGAATACGTCGATGGCTACAAGTTGGTTTGATTATTTTCACTGCTTATACATTTCTGCATGTTTACAGAAAAGTTTAAAAAATGTTGTTATGTTCAAATTCTTCCGTGCAAGTATATATGCAGAAGGAAATAAAATAAATAACACCTCTGAAGAGGTACGTACGCAGTGTTTGACAAGCTATAGATCAATATTTAGATCCAAATTCACATGAGACCAGAAAAACAGTGTTTAAGCTATGGAAACTATTCATAATAAGGTGGCTTTCCCAGTTTTTAATTACATTACACGTAGCCTTAATTGCAATTGAAGTAAATACGCAAGGTAAAACTGAAGCAAATCCAAAGTGTGCATGCAAAAGGTAATGCAAAGATTCAATCAAATTCACAAATTAATTTCAGTTCAGTACATGTAAACAAAACATGGAGCAAAGAATGGCATATTGATATTAGCAGTCCTTGGGAAACAAATATTGCCTTGATTCCAAGTTCAAGTCCGGTCTCCACCACTGATTAATACAATGCGACGCAAATGGTTCCGGATATTTATTCAGATTGACGATCAACGTGGCCGACGGCAAAAGGTGAAGTGGTTCGGTGTCCTTTCCAAAAGCATTCCAAACTAAAACTCTCAGTGAATTCTGGGTGGCCAGCCTTCCCACCTCCCCAATCCCTACACCCTCCATCACCTCACGGTGCCTAAAATACCCCTCGTACTCGGCGCATATTACGTCCCCTCTATTCACGAATATGTGAGGCACCCACAACGCCAGCATGTCAAAATAGTCATTGCACTTGTCCCGCTGCCCCTCCATGAAGACGGCCATCCCTGCTCTGACCAAACTACCCCCAATCCTTAGTGTCTCTTTCACCCTTTCGCTCTTTATCAACGACTCTACAGGAATATCAGTGTAGGGCGGGTTGAACAGAAACGTTTCAATGTACACTCCATACGTCTTAACCATGTTTTTTCCCGCATGCATTGCTAAGCTGGAACCTAACGAATGCCCAGCCAACCATATTCTTTTATCCTTTCCGTAGGTGGATGCTACCTTTTGTACGGCTTGTAAGGCAGTGCTAGCTCTGGAGGTCTTGTGTAGGTCATGACGTAGGACATTTCTGTCCAGTTTTAGGTCCTGTAGGAAAGTTTCTGGTTTAAACAGGGTGCCCCGGAATGCGACGACGTAGTCAGGGGCATTATTGGAAGATGTGAAAGGTGGGGTGAACTGGTAGATGGTGCCGATGATGGATGAATATAACTCGTCGATTATTTCTTCAGTGAGGTTAAAATGCAACGATGTCCACCATGAAGAGGCGGAAGAAGACAGTAATTGGTTCTTTTTTTGACGTGCACATTCCAGAACGTACGCTCCCTTCACTAAGCAAGCGGCTACCGATCTGCGGTGATTTGGGCAGTTCCTGTAATGATATAAGGCAAATTGCATTCATTTTCTTGTTTTGGATATCATACTGTATATATATTCATGCTGCTAATTATAACAACTTAATTACCAGTCTATACATCTCAAGTGTGTTGGACCCAAATCTTGAAACATTTGTACCATTTTTTATTT
This sequence comes from Allium sativum, assembly GCA_030737875.1. Taxonomy (NCBI): domain Eukaryota; kingdom Viridiplantae; phylum Streptophyta; class Magnoliopsida; order Asparagales; family Amaryllidaceae; genus Allium; species Allium sativum. Next base: position 348,167,737 of record CM060922.1, on the reverse strand, counting down.
TTTTTGGCTGATCAGTTTTATTCCAGCCTTGTCTTCCTGATCAATACGTCAAAGATTAAGTTGGTATGTTGAGTAATTTTGGAGTAGAAACCGACTAAGAACAACAAAATAAGTCTGTATAATAATGACCTTAAGTCGGTTAGTTGCACATACCTCAAATTACTTACCCAGAAGTTCCTTTTTGTTAGCTGGCCATGAATATGGCTTGTACCGCATTGTAAGGTGATCTTAAATAGATAGATAACTGATTATGTATACAACAACTTGAGCACAGTTTATTTTATTTTCAAGTGTATTTATTTATTTATTATCTGACTTGACTCTGACTCCTTTGCCCAAGTCAAGAAGAAGAAGATTTAAAACTAGAATCCATATATTTAGAGCCATATAGATATCATATTCCTGTCCCAATTGATTATAGTCTGTCAGTCCTTCTTGTTAGAATATAGGGCTGCCCATGTGTTCAATATAGGGCTGCCACCAACCAAGCCATCGATCAACACTTGTGTCTCTGGATCTGAATTTACCAATGGAGAAGGAAATTTCCCCTGCTACAACATATGCTCACCAGTAACATTAACGTGTAACGGTTAAGATGTATTCAGGTCTACATCATATTTATTTAAGTGCCATGCTTTTCACTGTCATGGCCCTGACGTACTTTGTCATATTCCATCAATTATTTTCTTCTTTATGTCCTTACAGCGAAATTCCCCGCATCCTTTGACCCAGGCGCTATGAACAGCTTCGGAACATAAACTAAATGACAATTTATGGCTAATGATTAAAGGACAATGTAAAGGGATTTTATAATAATTAGGAGGTTTCAGATTAATGATTAAAGCACAATATTGTAAAGGAGTTTTAATTTTGGCTTTGAATAATTAGGACAGCACTTGTACTTAAAATCGACTGTACATTACTCACACCAATATATGGACATTTCAGTTGTTGTCACACCAATATATGGACATTTCAGTTGTTGTCAAACTTAGGTAAATACCTCTTCATATGCGTTGCATGATGTTGCATTTTTACAATCAAGCAAGTGGACATCAGTCTTTGTGTATATGTTGGAATATTTCGACAATTGGGTCACATATGTAAAATAAAATGTGTTGTGCTATTTTGGTGTAAAGCATAATTAAAGTGATCTAATTTTAAATTAGAATTAATAGGCTTAAAGATTAAGTTATCATGGACATAATGTGTAGATACCGTGGCATTTTATAATTTGTTGAAGGGCCGAATTACAAAATGCCAACTCTATAAATAAAGGGTTACCTAATTCATCTTCTCGTTTAACAACCAACTACGGATTCAGGTATTGTCGTGATTAACTATGGATTCAGGTACGCTTACGCTAATCAATTTCTGTTTTGTTCTCAATTAAATCAATATGGATTGCATATTTGGATCTAAGGTTTCACAATTGGATATTGTTAAAGTATACTGAAATCCTAACAACTGGTATCGGAGACAACCATTATTGATTCTATTGGGAAAATTTTGTTTTTTTGTTTGATACATGCTGTTTTGCCATTTCAGAACATAGGTTGAATTGTGTTTTCAATTCATACGGCGTATATGTTATGTTTTCATTTTGAAACTGGTTGAGTTTATTAACTGCTGCCAAAAAAAAAAAAAAAAAAAAAGATTTTTTTTTGTTTTTGAATTTGTGTTAAAGTTTCAGATCATTGTTTATAGATTACTTTCGCTGTTCCTTACGTTGGTTTTAGAGAAGCTATGGATCCAGCATGTATTATACTAATATAAAATAGTTTTCCATAATCACTTTTGTTGGATTCTTGCATAGTAACGTGTCGGATTCATGCAAAGGTCACTAGTTTGTATCATTGTTTATGTTCCTCGGCTCCTTCGTGTTTACTACAGTTTTTTCAGAACTAGCTGAGTTTAACAATGGTCCAGCGTGTATTATCTATAATAATATCACTTACATGCAACCTAAGGACTTGCTTAGGTTCATACATAGCGTGTTGCATTTTTTTTTTTTTTATTATTATTATGGATTTAGCTATGAATCCAGTATTCCACATCGTTTCCTACTTTTATGGATCTGATTCAAACAGGTGCGTATATATTGACTTGTTCTAGTAAATTACACTTCAGACTTTTAGCTTTTGCATACAATTTAACACGTGATGGAATCCAAGTCAGTAGTTGTGTATTTATTTTTTATTTTATTTTTTGATAGCCACTGAACAAGTGATTTTAAGTGCAAATGTGGTCCATGTGTGTTGCCATGACATTTCCATGCAAATAGCTCAAAAAGTGTAAATAAAAATAAATAAATAAAAATTGTAGACACGTTCAGCGTTTGAGCTCTTATTCAGGTCAACCATTTTGACTTTAGAATTTGTTTTAAGATTTGGACTTGTTCAATGTTTGAAACATTCAATGGGATATTGTTATAGCATAAAATGGATTCAGGTCACAACGTTACTTGTGTCTGTATCAGTTTATCATTAGTAGTATTATTTGTCTTAGCACATTTCAGACCGTTTATTCGTGCATAGATGTTGTTTTGTGCATGAATGTACAGTTGACGCATATGTTCATATGTTAAAGTAAGTGAGTTGGAACCCAGCTTTAGTATTTGCGTTTATAAAAATAAATGAGCTGAGGTTATTTATTGACAAATTAAAGATAAAGTGACATATTAGTATACTGTGCAGCTATATTATAGTTCACATGTTCGGTATAGCTACTTTGTTCATTCATCTTATTTTAGTGCGACATGTATTATGTTATACCTATATAAATTTATATGTCAATTAATTTTGGCATTCATTTTATGACATTTGTTAAGTGTTTTATTTATGATACATAGTATCATATTTATTTAGGAATGTCATGTCTCGGTTATAATTTCAAGATTTTCATCTGTTACATGGACCTAAATCATTTTTGAGTGTTTTATAGCACTTGAGGAACATTGTACAGACAGTAAGAAATAATTCAAATATAATTTTGGTGTCTCTTTACGATCGTAAATATCCTACATACATAGTGAATTAAGTGAAATAATATGTCACCAAAGTGATCTCTATATTTTGGTGGTTCATGAAAATGTTTGATATTTGTGTGTAGTTGTTCATGCGAGTATTAGCCGGCCCAAAGGAAGACTAATATTTGGCCGAATCGCTTACACATGTGTGATGATAAATACGTGACAATTATAAGGTTTTTCGAGTGAATAATTAACCGGCCCAAAGGAAGGTTGTTATTTGTCTTGAATTTATTGTCAGTGTTTGATCATTACAACAAGAGTACCACTTACAGTTAATATTACTGTCCAAAGACTTGATATTAATGTGTACTAGGTATCTTGAGAAGAGACTTACCAATTATTTGAGTTCACTATGATTGATATTTGGTTATGAGCATATACGGTCAATCTTCATTTTATTTTTTGTTCATTTTCGGCTAATTTACTGAATTATCTACCAATTTAAAGAATATTCTCATCTTGTTTTGGGATAAATATAAGGATTTGTAAGAGACCATATTGTTTGTTCTTGACTTTATAGATTTAGCTCTTGCAATTAGGAGAGTTACTACCAGTCCTACTACGGTTAGATATTTTTATAATGTTATGAAGAACATTGAAAGATGGTATAATTTAAAAAGGCAAGAATTAAAGGAACATTAAGTAAATAATTCAGATGCTTTTCAAGGCTGGACTATATGTAACGATACCTATTTTTTGATAGGTTATCATCTGAGAATGGAAACGATTCTGTGGATACAGTAAAGGGAAACAAGCACTCTTTGTAGTACTTGATTCCATAATGTTAAAGTAAAAGAAATATAAATGAGTACTATATGGAAAAAGATATTGCTTCAAAAGCTAAAGACGCTCACGTTATCGTTATTTTTGGTGCTATCTTCAGTATATTCATTTAAAGATTAAAATTATTTTAAGCATAATATGTTATTTTATTGGGCTAATTTAGCGCTTTGGTAATTAAAATAGAGATTGAAGTTTTTATGATTGAAAATTACTCATTTGATATACATTGTAAATAAATGTATGAATAAGGATTAAGAAGTCGCTAAGGATCTCAAAGAAAAGAAATAACATAAGGATATATTTATAGTTATTTCTTTATTGGGATATACAGACATATAAAGTTATTATTGAGATTTAAGTCAAACTGCTTGAATTTATTCGATACTTTTTATGTTGTCATTTAGACAGATTTCGGTTTTATATTTCTAATATGAACATATTCATCACGTAATAATAGTGTTGATTTATGAATAAATTCAAATTTTTATGTAATTGAAGCTCTTAATGTCTGATATATAATTTTTGGCTACTTAAGCTAAATAGCTTGTAATGATATCTCAAATCTTGTTTTGGTGATTAATATAATTATTTGTTTCAGTTTACTAAGGAGTTATAGATTGAGATATCATAAAGATAGAAAATACTTTATTGATATTCTAAGCGATTTAAAGTTTATAATTTTTTATGAACCCACACCAAGGAAAAGTTTTAAAGCAGGAAATGCAATAGTTTTTTGAGGATGTTGAGTTTGGGGGGAGAAATAAACTAATACCATTGTCTTTAAAGAGAATCATTATCTTTGATTCAACCGCGGTTGCTTCTTCGCTTAAAGTTTAAGATTTGTTTTCTTTTATTAAGAAGAAGTAAATTAAGAACCATAATAAGACGATGTTGAAGATAATTTTTCTTTAAGCTAAGGATACTGCTTCAAGAAAACAAACTCAACAACCTCAAAGATGCAAGATCACTAAGGAAATCCACCTAAATGGGAAGAAATGCTATTTCAGATTATTGTGTAGTATTTCTTCATAGAGATAAACAATGGATTGATAAAGATGATGCTACGGACTTACATCAATCCATGTAAGGTACTAATTTAAAATGTGGATTTAAGAAATGAACATATAGTATAAATCTATATGGATAATAAAGTTTGAAATTTCCCTCTAACTTAAGTAATAAGATCATTGGTTATGAATAATTATTCAAAGCCAAAAGGGATCAAGTGGGTAATATTGAATTTTATAAGGCACTTGTATTGAAATCGCTATTACTAAAAGGAAAATTTATTTTCTTTAAAGAATGTTTCATGTTGGACTTAGTAAACGATTCTTTAGAATCGATCGCTTTGGAGCTTACTACATTTTGTACTTTTGAGCATTATCTGATGGAATAAAGTTGTGTTCAATGGAGACATTGGTGAAACTATTTAAGAAACTCATTTATGGATTAATCTTTTGTATTTGGGATTCAAATACACCATTATTTTTCATGGGGTGATATTTGGATTATTACAAAAGAATTAGCAAGATAAATGCTTAAAAGATTTGGTATGTAAACTGCGATTCAGTTGTTTTTCTTTTACCAAATAGATAAATGCTACCATCCTTGAAATTGAAGAAATGCAAAAGATTTCTCATGCATTTGCAGTGTGAATTCTAATGCATACTAATGTACATACACATATGGATATGCGTGTATTATTTGGCAGATACTTTACTGATATTAAAAGTGGATCAATATTGATTTAGTAGCCAAAATGGTTATGATATATATGATATATCTTTAAAAGACAAAATAAAAGATTATATGCTCATAGATAAAAGATCGGATCGGGTGGAGATCATAAAGAATTACGATCCAGATATTTTGGATGTCATTATTGTAAAAGATCCATTTCTAGCAATGATAATATATTTAATGGGTGAAACTATATAAGGGAAAAGTGTCATTTAGGCACTTATAGTTTTCGCCATTTTGAAAATATCGTCTTTGGTTAATTATAAAATATCCAAATATGGAAAATAATAATGAAATTTTGTCACAAGACTCTAGTCATAGAAAAAGAATTGAAAGACCAAGTAATATTGTGACAGTAAAGAATATATTACTTTCCAATAAGGGAAGATTGCAAAATGTATTGTAATTCATAAAGCACATTTAGACAAACTCCATTATGGAGGATCCGCTTACCAAAATGTTATCACCTAAGGTCTTTCATGAGCATGTAGCTCAATTGGTGTAACTTTCATTTAAGGATATTTTGGTTCAAGGGGAGTTTGTATTTGGTATTGTCATATGACTCATTGCTCTATGCTTCGATTACAGATATATGCATATCAAGTTCTTTTTTCTGATTAGAAATAACGTAATGAATTATTCTTTGCACTCAGGTTGTTTAAATATTAAACATTTGATATCACTAAAGAAGGACCAGTTGGAAATAGACATGTATAGATCACATTTCATGTAATTTCCATGCTACGCATCCATGATTGATCTATGTCGTTTGGTTGTATTGATATATGTGACCATTGATGGGTTTAGTTATGATAAATGTAACGAATGCCGCTTTGATCCTTTGTCAACCCAATTAATGGACGAGATTGTTTCAGATACACCATATGTTATAAATAACAAATTTTGGAGCTAATAAAGTTAAACACATTTTAAGGTTATTTCATATGTAACCCGGGGGAGATTGTTGGAATATTTCGACAATTGGGTCACATATGTAAAATAAAATGTGTTGTGCTATTTTGGTGTAAAGCCTAATTAAAGTGATCTAATGTTAGATTAGAATTAATAGGCTTAAAGTTTAAGTTATCATGGGCCTAATGTGTAGATACCGGGGCATTTTATAATTTGTTGAAGGGTCGAATTACAAAATGCCAACTCTATAAATAAAGGGTTATGGTCCCCGAATTACACAAGCCTTAGCAACTCTCTAACCTCTTCTACGGAGAGCTGATTTCAGTTCTATGGTTTGTGTCAATTTGGAAGACTAAACCTAATTCATCTTCTCGTTTAACAACCGACTACGGATTCAGGTATTGTCATGATTAACTATGGATTCAGGTACGCTTCCGTTAACCTATTTCTGTTTTGTTCTCAATTAAATCAAATGGGTTGCATATTTGGATCTAAGGTTTCATAATTGGATATTGTTAAAGTATACTGAAATCCTAACACCATATGATTGTGCATTTTTATTGAAAATCGCCGAGAAATACAAAAATATAAAACTAAATGGCTTTTATGGCTAATACTCTTATTAAATTTTCTTTTGTTTAAAAATAGACACTTATATATACAAGTGTGTTGTATATATCATATCATACTACATGATAAATTGTTGAACTGTGTAAGGTAGAGATTGAACCAATGACCACTCGCACCATATCCGAGTGTTTTAACCAATTTGAACAAAGTACTTATAAGCTCTTAGTAATTTAGTCCATGGCTAATGTTTTCTTCATATTTTCCACAGTCTCAAAACAATTAAATTTGACAAGTTGAATTCCAAAATAACGAAGAAAAAAGATAAGTAGCCCGGATTATGTCAAAATTGAATAAATCAAAGATTTAATCAAACGGTTCAAATACAAAAAGCTTGTTATCAACAGGAGAAGGTCGCACTATCAATGTAGTTTGTATCGACGTGGTCAGCACCAACATGATTGGATGTCTCACAAAACGTGCATGATGAGACGTTTTCATGTTAGAAATTGGAATTTGAAGAAATTAACTCGTTTAAAGCTAAAATTGCAAAATTTGGATTGCATCTAATATATAAACAGCAACATGCCTTCAGCTAGAAAGGTTATGGACTATTTTCTTCTTCTGTCTCATAAGACATTGAGTGAAACCCAGATTAATCGGTTTGTATCTAAAAAGTCGATTATAATTTGTAAATTATAAGCATAAACATAAACTACCATAAATGCCTTCAGCCTTAGTGTAAACATAAACTACTCAAAATGCCCTTATATATACATTATAAGCTTATTATTACTAAAATGTATGATCGTAGAAATAAATTTCGCTTACTGATTCAACATGTCAATTTACAAATATTATTAGGCCATAATATCGTTTGAAAATAGGATTTTACACATGAAAATTATTTACAAATTCAAAACATCTATTTATATATATTAAAAAGTTTTAATATCGCTTAAAAATAGGGTATAACAAATAATCTTTATATACCAATACAACTGCATAACGGTGGGAACCGATCGTTAGATTACACAGTTTAAAAAAAAAAACTTGTTTTTTTTATTAATCTTAGTTGAGCATCAAAACATAATGCGATAAAGAATATTTAAAATTAGAGAAATATAAGGAGACAAAAGTGGAGAAAATTAATTGAATTAGATTGAAGATATTTTAAGGAAACATGTTATAGACATGTTCCATGTTTTTTAGGCTTCGGAAAAAATAGATTTTGGCCAAGTGACAGTAAGCAAACCTCTCTAACGGTCGGTTTAATAAATTCATTTTTCATTAATGAATAATAGAATTGAAATTCACACTTGAAAATCATAAAATACTACAACATAAAAAATAAAAAAACACACATATGATTTTAATACAAAGATACGCATATAAATAATTTTATTTTGAATGGGTAAAACATTTAAAATTTGAAAAAAAAGAAGACTCACATGCGAAGCGCGTGCCGTAACGCTCATTTAAGATAGAATTAATCCACTGAGCCATATAAGTATGAATCAAAATAGCAGATCATTTCCATCTCCACTTGTTTGATGAGAAATAGCATCGATTTCATCCCCATATTACAAGTTGTAAAAATCCGAAAACATAAAATTAATGACCTTGTAAGGTATATGAAGCTAAACATGTAAACAACTACATGGAGATAATGTTGTGCAAAAATTGCACAAATGAGGAAGCCATACAAAAAGACGGATCTAGCTTATCGATTAATTATCAACCGCCAACTCAATGAAAAATAACCACCAAATAAAACAAAATAGAAGAAGAATAGAAGGCACAAAGATTTCACGTAGTTCGGTTATGCCTACTTCCACGGACCCAACAACTATTCTTTATTTCATTAAAGAGAGCACAAAAAGAGAGAGAGAGAGAGAAATTACAAAATTATAGGTTGTAGATGGAGAGACTAGCATATAATTACAAATTGAATAATCAATTTCAACACAAATTTGTATGCACTCAAAACCCATAATTGATTGACTGCAGAAATTAGGGTATACTGAAGAAGAGGATAATGGTGGATGCTCTCACACATCTAAATAGGCTTCAAGATGAAAGGTTTCTTACAGATGAAGAAAAACAATTTCCTCATTGGCCTTGGCACTACATGAAGGGCTTAAATTTGCGACACCTATAAGCGACGGCTTCTGACAACTTGCGACGGCCGTCAGCGGCCGTCGCATATAAACTGCACCATATCTTGTGTATTGTTTTCTCGTTGTCAAGGCAGCTGACACATTTTTTTTTGCAAATATGTGTAATTTGAATTTTGTAGTTGAGGCTTGTGTCTTCTTGATCTTGTGACATTTAAATATTCTAGGCAATTCGTGTATGTTTGAATTTGATTTTGTGGCATTAACCCTCGGCCTTGCATTTCATTTCGAATTCAAACTTGCTTGAATTTGACTATACATACATACATACATACATACATATATATACATGACTTGTGAATCTGAGTTGAATTCACCTTGGCTTGAATTTGATTTTTTGCTCACTTGTATTGAGTTAGTTACTTGACTTGACCTTCACGGTTGTCCATGAGGGTAATATCGTGCTTGGCCTTCCAGTATTTACAGTGTATCATAATAAATATTATAAGTTGTTCGAGAACATATATATTTACATACATATCCATCCTTATCTAGAAATATGAAGAGAAACTCACCTAAAAACCGAGGCAAATAAAATTTTAAATTTGTTTCTTTTCCAGTTTATTACGTTATTTTTGACGAGTATGACAAACGATGGGATAAATTCTATGAAAATTCAACTGAGTGTGATTGAGAGTGTCTTGTTGTACACACCAGTGTATGGATGTGTAATGGGGGATATGTATGTACAAACATGAGTGTTTATATAATGATTGTAAAAAAGTGAGAATAAAAATGTGTATTGTTCAAAATTGTAATAAAATATATGTCTGAATAAAATTTCTATTCAAAATTAAAAATAATATTTTTGCAGCTATTTATTTATTGTTCGTGGAAAAATAGAATAATATATTTACAAACATATTTATTGAAAATGTATACATAGCAGTATTATATAGCACTCCAAACCGTGCAACACCCCAATTTCTCCCTGATTTCCACCATTCATTCCCCCTCTCTCCCTCCACTTACTCTCTCTCCTCCCACTAACTTATTCTAATATAAATGGATGGTGGAAATTATAGAGTATTGGAGTGCTGCGCTATTTGGGTGTTGTTGAAATATCCTCATATATATATATATATATATGTGTGTGTGTGTGTGTGTGTGTGTGTGTGTGTGTGTTTATTTATGTATGTATGTATATGTGTGTGTATGTGTGTGCGCGTGTGTGTATTTATTATCATCTATGGGCGTTACGGTTATGGTAACTGTCGTTATTACCACCAACTATAACCTTAATCGTTGTCGATAGTTGTAAATTCTAATAACCATCACCACAACCATCTATGATGGTTAATCGTCGTTTTTCAAATTTTTCAGTATTTTGTACACATATTTCTATTTATATGTATTATATATGATAAATTCATATAGTTGTAACTGGTTTTTTTTTTCAAATGTATTTATTTGTATATATAATGACCATGCATGCATATATTATTAGTTCGTGAAGGCACATATTATTAATATAAAAGCTATTCCTTTAACTTAAATTACCCATTTTTATATTTGAATATTAAATATTGTATGAAACAATCATCTATGGTTGGTATGGTTAACCGTGGTAATCTAGTTTTCCAACCGCTAGCATAACCGTTACCATTATAGATGGTAACCACGTAGATGGTTGGTACAGTTGCCGTAATGGGTCGGATCAAAATTGACCCGACCCATTTTTTGACCCGACCCATTTATTATATTTATTAAGATGGTCAATTGACCCGACCCTCTTCATGTACGGGTCAACCCATTTAACCATTCTAAAACATAAAAATTTGAAAAACGAAAAAAAAACATCTGCAAAAACATGGCTGATAATATACTTTCAGAACTAATCTGAAAAAAGAATAATGGTTGAAAAAATTATCAAATATTGCTATAATGATGTAAGAAGAATGCAAGGTAAACCAAATAAAATGAGCATGGGTTGTTGCATTCTCCAAGCGTGCATCAAATTACATGTTCTCAAATATAAATCCATCCATCATTTTCATTTCTCAAACATAAAAATAAGTTTTAAAACTAACAAATGATACTAACAATGCATCAAATTACATGTTCTCAAATATATGTCCATCCCTCTTTTTCTAACACCTGCAGAAACTGAAGCAAATTGTTGTTATAAATGCATTGTAATATTCTTTTCATGATGCTGATAAAACAAACTAACATACAGCAAAATAACATACAACAAAAGAGTGAAAGAAACCAGCAAAATATACATGCATTTAATCCTGAGAATGGACAGGTTTGTACAATGAAAATGCAAGTTGCAAAATAAAAAAGAAACCGGTTCTGGTTCAATTAATTCAAGAAAACACACATTATTTCCCTATTGCTACAGATCTTATATGCCAAATAGGTGACATTAGTGAACTAGCCTCAAATTTAATATACCCATTCTAAAGTCGAATGTTAATAGTACTAAAATTATACGCAGAGAGAAAATGAACGAACTATATCACATGTAAAAAAGTAGAAGTGTCTGGCTAGAAAATGCATTTTGCATTTTCAATATGCATGTTAAATGACATGGTAAAGGAAGAGCAATTGAAGAATTCTAGTCATTTCAACAAACAGGGAAATGGTACTAAAATTATTGTAGCAGTTGATGATTTCAAATTACAAAGCTGGTTTCTAACTCGGATCCTGGCAGCTATCTACCATGTTCAAATGCAAGTCCTAGGTTTTTATAATTTGTAGCATTCAAGTTTTGTAGCACTCTAACTGGTCAGATATCCTCGTGAGGTTTCCATTTAAATAATGGTGAATGTGAGGAGAAAAGTATTATGTAAATTGTAACCTAGCATTAATATCAAGGGGCTATAGTTCGTGTCACCTTGTTCGAGGTGCACTTGGATAATTGTATATGTATACATACATACTTATATAAACTTAACATAGAAAGCTTCATAGCAGTTATTTTTTTAAGAGCCTATGAATCAAAGCCAGTTATTTCTTTTCTTTACTTATCTTTTCTATTTTTCTGGACAGAAAACGCATTTGTACTTGACAATTAATCAGTAAAATAACCATAAAGGCTTACAAAGTAAACTCACGGCAGCATCGTCGATAGTGAATTATAATTTATAAGCAAGTGGAACATTGTGTTCTCATGCCTCATAAAAGCATACATATAAATGCAATAAAGTCCGTTGTATAAAAACTAATTTAAATATCGGTAAAAACTAATTGAAAACCTGGGATACATGATTCACCATTTCATTTCCCTTTTCCTCTTGGCTCTTCTATGACTACTTGCTTACCTGAAAGTGCAGAAGAAAGTGAAACCAACCTCATAGGCGGCTATAACGTCATAACAATAGATGAAAGATAACATAATAACCCGGGCATATATGAAAGCACAATTCTTCGACTGGAACAGTCAGGTTTGCAGACTTTTCTATAACCCGGGCATCAAATGCATAGAAACCCGGAATTAAATTACCAAACTGATCATTCTGGTATATAAATATTTCAATCTTTGAGCATATATGCAGAGTGTTTGACTTGTATTTCCACTTGGCAAACCTGTTTCTTATATTTATAAACACTGTAACAAAATTCAATAAATCATACTACACATCAATAGAATGTTTCCATATATATGGCCTTGAACTTAATTACTAACTAGGAAACTAATAACCAAATTAGAAATTTTGAATGCAATGTAGCATACTTGACTTAACCACAAATGGCAAAGGAAACCCGCTTAAATTTTTACCACCACCGTAAACATGTAGAAGAAGCCTTCCAGAATGAATAGGTGTGAACTCGAGACATATAAATCCTAATTCAGACAAACCATTATACTTGAAGTCCAGCAAGTTAGCAGCAGATCCATTTTCATATGATCCGAACATAGTAAAATAATCTTAATCCAATAACTATTGTAACTACACCGACGAAGCCAACATTAGGAAAAAATATATACTAATACTTTAAACATTTGTCATGTTGTTTTGAAGCAAAAATATATTTTACTAGGGCAAAAACAGTAATTGGACAAAATTTACAAAATGAGCATTGCAAAGTCTCAAATACTGAGTAATTGGTAACCTATTTCGAAAATGACATCTATTTCATTTCATCGGATGTTGTATTACGGGTAACTAACATTTACAAACTGCAAAACGTTAACACTTCCTATTTAATATGAATGGATATTTAAAATAGAAAATGAAAAACTAGTTCAAACAGTAGTAAGGCTCTTGATAACTTTGGAACATAAGTCCACCAATGAACCAACTAATATATAATAACAAGAAAATGATTAATAAGAAGCTATTTCCAATTAAAGATTACGCACTGAATCTGATTTGGCTTCACACAAAGAATTAGTTTCTATGCATTTGATGAAAGATAACATTATAATTTATAACCTGATTTTTCCTACATACAAGTACTAGAACTAGCTGAAAAGCCTGAATGAATATGAAAGCGCCAGAAAAGATGACAGATAAAATTACCGTGAAATACTGAAAAACCTGTAATTAAGAAATACCGATTGTCCTTGTCCAGTAGCTGAAAAGCCTGAACTAGCTGAAAAACCTGTAATTAAATAAAAATGATAAACACAATAAAAATGATAAACATAAATAGCTGAAAAGCGTGAACTAGCTGAAAAACCTGTAATTAAGAAGATAAAATTACCGTGAAAAGATGAAATATGAAAGCACCAGAACTAGCTGCAAACAAGCATAACATAATACGTAAGATGACAAGTGAATAACATGGATACTCTACTTAATGCTAAATTTTATAAACTGATAACATAATATGAAAGCAAGTAGTTTTTCCTACACACAGGGTATTAAATACCTAACACTGTGAATTGATGTCTCTTCTTATTGAGAATTGAACTTCGTAATATCTTCTGTAAGATCCTCGATTGTTTGCACGATTGTACCACCATACAACCAATCTCTTGTCCATAACAATGCTTCGACAACATATTTTTTTAATGAACTACGGTACTCGTCAAGTACTTTACCACTAATGCTAAAAGCGCTTTCTGAAGCCACAGTAGTTACCGATACAGCCAAGATATCTTTTGCCATAAGGGATAAAATAGGATATCGATATTGCTGTGATTTCCAAAATGAAAGTACATCAAACTCTATTTTTCGATCAACCAACCCATCATTTAAATATGAATAAAGTTCTGATCTAGGAAAATTGCCAGCAAATTGTGAATCTTAGTAAGAATCGAATTGCTCCAACATATCTTCACGTTCTTGTGAATAAGGTCCTGTAAATGAACTTGGAGATGTCGTGCCTAATCTAACATTTGCTTCAATAGGCGACTCTTCTTGCACTTTCTTTGAATATTCAAAAAACAACTCCTCCAATTTTCTTTTTACTTTTTCGAATTCAATGCTATTCCATATAGTCTTTCATATGAATATCGAAAAAAAATTATTTTGTAACGCGGATCGAAAACACAAGCAATAGAAAGAAACACATTAAAATCTTTCCAATATTTATCAAACTTTTTAAGCATATCGAATGCCATAGAAGACATAAAATCAGCACTATCTAAAGTCTTCTTTAAAGCTAAATGAACCAAGAAAATTTCTGGAAAGAACAAGTTAGCGGTCGGATAATTTGTTCCTTAAAACAAGCAAGTGGCATTATAGAAAACTTCCAAAAAATGTGTGATTTTCTTCGCTTTCTCCCATTCTTCAAATGATGGACAATAAGTATAACTAGAATCCACATGTTTCAGCCGATAAAGAGCCTGTTCATAATATATTGCACTTTTAAGCATGATAAAAGTGGAGTTCCATCTCGTGGGAACATCTTGACACAATCCCTTCTTGGTCTTATCCAAAGAAAGACTAGATATACATTCAACAATTTTTTTTTCCTAGATTGAGAACCCCTAACGTATTTTATACTTTCCCTTATGTTGCTCAAACAGTTAGTAACAGATTTCAGATCATCTTGCACAATCAAATTCAATATATGTGCGGCACACCTAACGTGTAAATATTGGCCATCCACAACCAATGATCTTCTGTAGTTGAGATGTGATCTCAATAGTTCAATAAACTTATCATTGGAAGATGCGTTATCCAATGTACATGAAAATATTTTATCTACTATTCCCCAACTAAGCAAACTTGATACCTTTCTAAATATGGCTGATCCAGAATGAGGAGGTGGCAACAAACAAAAACTAAGTAATCTTTTTTGTAACATCCATTCATTGTCAATAAAATGTGCAGTCAAAGTCATGTATCCATCCGTATTAATTGAAGTCCACAAATCAGACGTTATACTCACTCTCCTGCTACATGATTCTAATACATCTTTAAGTTTTACTTTCTCATTCTCATAAAGTTTCATAACATCTAAACGCGAAGTGTTTCTAGATAAATGTACCACATCATCATTTAAATAAGAAATCAATTCACAAATACTTTCATATTGCACAAAATTAAACGGTAAGTTATGCCGAATAATCGCTTTAGTTATTAAATCTCTATACTTTGTTTGACTAAAGTTTCCTTTATTGATGTCTTCCACATTTATACCATGGCATTTCTTAACATGTCTTCTCAAATTATTGGTCCCGTAGTTATCACCATATATATATATGGCCTTTTACATTTTTTGCAAAAACATGAGCGCTTTTCACCACTAACAACTTCCTTCTTTTCGAAATATTTCCAAACATCAGAATAAGTAGTTCTTTTTGTTTACTTCCTACAGAACTACCCACTGAAACACAATCTACTTCCAATTCTACAATGCTTCTTGTTTGACTATCATGTTCACCGATATTCATATTCTACAAAAAGTATGTAAAAATATGTAAAAGCAGGAAAATGGAATGTACAAGTCAAAATTAGGATAATAGTATTAATAAAGCATAACTTTTCTAGCATTCACAAGTGATTCATTTGAATTATCAATCCTAAAAGAAAAAAATCCATCTGAAATGGTTGTTCACAAACGTAACACATAGCCAAATAACCAGTTTACTCAAATTTGTGTTACATTTAAGCCCTTATATCTCCAATATCAGCAGTAGTTGTATGCAAAACAAAAGATTTTGGTAATGGATAAGAAAATTACCCTCAGATAAAGAAAAAAGGCTAAAGGGTGATTAACAGATTTGCATAGTTGTATCCAATAACAGGTTTACAAAAGATTCTGCCATTAACTGATTGCTAAAACACTAACTAATATATGAAATGGAAAAGATTGCTACCATTTTTTTTACTGCACAGCTTTTATCTACTATATAAAAAATATATTTGTATACAGTACTGCCTAAACTAGCATGTACTAATTTAAACTGGTAACTATCGAAATCATCATATACTAGGTAATTTTATTATATCATTTTATAATACTAGTTAATTTTATTGAAATGGCTTCCACCTAACCATCATATTTTAAACAATGGACATCATCTGATGATGGTTTTGTATTTGCCATTTCAATCAAATTTGTCCATTTCAATAATACTAGGTTATTAGGTAATTACCTAGTTATAAAATTATATCTTAGCCTGCTATTCAAAACAAATTAGGTCCAAAAATGCTATCCATTCTTTAATACTCCGTTGCTTACTTAGCAACATGGTCTTGGCTTTGTAAACAATTTTTTTACCAGTTGATGTGCATTTAGTAAGAACATATATTGCAGTTTTCTGCAGTTAAAATATCTCATTTGGTGTAAAATTTCAACACATCCTGTTTTTAGACAAAGATATAAATGTTTCTACAGATAATTAAATTCTTAGTAGTTGAGAAATAGGATGATGAAGATAGATAAAAGTGCAACATCTTGCATATTAAATACTTAAATGTACTCTTTTATTCTATAATTCTCATGCATAATATTGGATTAGTTATTCATATCTGAAACTTAATCCAAACTTATAATAAAATGGTATTAGCTAATATAGACATCATTGCAGGACATTCAACAATGCATAGTTTGTTATTAACCAGACCTTGCAGGACATCATCATATATTCACTAAACAACATATATAGCCATTTCAATAAAATTACCTATTAAAGACCAAGCAAATATGATGGTTAAATGGATTAGCGCCTTGAAACAGCAGTGTTATTCTAAAACGTTTACCTAGTCCCAATTCCACTGGCAGAGCATCAATTTGCTGAATTAGATTTTGTTTCCTCAATAACTACATTTAGGATGAATTAGTTTTCATCTATGCAATATGTAGAACACTCAACAGTATTTCAGGGAATATAACATATACAAAAAAATATCAAGGAAATCATGTAAAAAATGCTTATGATATCGCTGAGTTGTTAACTATTACCAGATGTTTACAGTTATGTTCAGGATTTGTTAGAAGATCCAAGGCCAATTGGGTGTCATTCTCGTTTACCCTGAGAGCTTTTGCAGCCGTTATGTTCCAGAAATTGCAGAAATCGATCCAGAAATTGCAGCAAGAGACAGGGTTCACTGCAAATGCAATTCTGGATAATTAGGGTTAAATCGATTATTTTCCATAAATAAAATTCTCAGAACAAAAAAATGTACCTTCAATTGGTTAGAGCAGATTAAATCGTTTCGTGGAACAACGAAGAGTCGAAGATAGATCCATATAGTCTCGAGCGAAGTCCAGATTGATCGTTTGAAGATAATCAGCGGCTTAAGGATTTAGAAGTGAAAGAGAAGCCGACGTCGTTTTTTTAAGAATCAGCGGCTTATCGGAATAATTAGGGTTTTGGATGGGTAAGGGCTAAACAGGGTGCAGTTTTTTTTAACAGTCTGAATGGGTTATTACCCAGAGTAAAAGGAAACTAAATTAGCCCAACCCAATTTAAAAAGAGTTAAAAGGGTTGGGCTGAATTTTGACTGGTCTAGCTATGAACAACTTCAGAACATAAACTAAATGACAATTTATGGCTAATGATTAAAGGACAATGTAAAGGGATTTTATAATAATTAGGAGGTTTCAGATTAATGATCAAAGGACAATATTGTAAAGGAGTTTTAATTTTGGCTTTGAATTAGGACAACACTTGTATATTACTCACACCAATATATGGACATTTCAGTTGTTGTCAAACTTAGGTAAATACCTCTTCATGTGCATTGCGTTATGTTGCATTTTTACAATCAAGCAAATGGACATCGTCTTTCTGCCATATGATTGTGCATTTTTATTGAAAATCGCCGAGAAATACAAAATTATAAAACTAAATGGCTTTTATGGCTGATACTCTTATTAATGTTTCTTTTGTTTAAAAATAGACACTTATATATACAAGTTTGTTGTATATATCGTACGTACAACATGATAAATTGTTGAACTGTGTAAGGCAAAAATTGATCCAATGACCACTCGCATCATATCCAAGTGTCTTAACCAATTTGGATAAAGTACTTATAAGCTCTTCATATTTTTCACAGTTTCAATACAATTAAATTTGACAAGTTGAATTCCAAAATAACGAAGAAAAAAGATAAGTATTCCGAAATATGTCAAAATTGGATAAATCAAAGATTTAATCAAACAGTTCAAATACAAAATAGGTTGTTATCAACAGGAGAAGGTCGCTATCAATGTAGTTTGTATCGACGTGGTCGGCACCAACACGATTGGATGTCTCACAAAACGTGCATGATGAGACATTTTCATGTCAGAAATTGGAATTTGAAGAAATTAACTCGTTTAAAGCTAAAATTGCAAAGTTTGGATTGCATCTAATATATAAATAGCAACATGCCTTCAGCTAGAAAGGTTGTGGACTATTTTCTTCTTCTGTCTCATAAGACATTGAGTGAAACCTAGATTAATCGGTTTGTATGTAAAAAGTCGATTATAATTTGTAAATTATAAGCATAAACATAAACTACCATAAGCGCCTTCAGCCTTAGTGTAAACATAAACTACTAAAAATGCCCATATATATATATATATATATATATTATAAGCTTATTATTACTAAAATGTATGATCGTAGAGATAAATTTCGCTTACTAATTCAACATGTCAATTTACAAATATTATTAGACCATAATATCGTTTGAAAATAGGATTTTGCACATGAAAATTATTTACAAATTCAAAACATCTGTTTATAAATATTAAAAAGTTTTAATATCGCTTAAAAATAGGATATAACAAATAATCTATATATACGAATACAACCGCATAATGGTGGGAACCGACCGTTAGATTGCACAGTTTTAAAAAAAAACTTGTTTTTTTGTTAATCTTAGTTGAGCATCAAAACATATTGCGATAAAGAATATTTAAAATTAGAGAAATATAAGGAGACAAAAGCAGAGAAAATTAATTGAATTAGATTGAAGATATTTTAAGGAAACATGTTATAGACCTGTTTCATGTTTTTTGGGCTTCGGAAAAAATAGATTATGGTCAAGTGACAGTAAGCAAACATCCGTAACAGTCGGTTTGATAAATTCATTTTTCATTCATGAATAATAGAAATGAAATTCACACTTGAAAATCATAAGATACTACAACATAAAAATAAAAAAACACATACATGATTTTAACCCAAAGATATGCATATAAATAATTTTATTTTGAATGGGTTAAACATTTAAAATTTGTAAAAAAAAATAAAAGACTCACATGCGAAGCGTGTGCCGTAACGCTCGTTTAAGATATTCACGCTAAATAATCATAATGAAAATCAAGACAATTCAATAGGGAAAACACCATACATTGACCAACAAATCTAAAGGAAGCATAACATAAACCTAGTTTTATAATTAATCCACTGAGCCATATAAGTATGAATCAAAATAGGAGATCATTTCCATCTCCACCTGTTTGATGAGAAATAGCATCGATTTCATCCCCATATTACAAGATGTAAAAATCAGAAAACAAAAAATTAATGACCTTGGAAGGTATATGAAGCTAAACATGTAAACTACTACATGGAGATAATGTTGTGCAAAAATTGCACAAATGCGGAAGCAATACAAAAAGAAGGATCTAGCTTATCGATTAATTATCAACCGCCAACTCAATGAAAAATAACCACCAAATAAAACAAAATAGAAGAAGAATAGAAGACACAAAGATTTAACGTAGTTCAGCTATGCCTACGTCCACGGACCCAACAACTATTCTTTATTTCATTAAAGAGAGCAAAAAAAAAAAAAAAACTATAATTACAAATTGAATAATCAATTTCAACACAAATTTGTATGCACTCAAAACCCATAATTGATTGACTGCAGAAATTAGGGTATATTGAAGAAGAGGATAATGGTGGATGCTCTCACACATTCATGCTCCACAAATATGAAGAAATAAATAGGCTTCAAGATGAAAGGTTTCTTACATATGAAGAAAAACAATTTCCTCATTGGCCTTGGCACAACAAGAAGGGCTTAAATTTGCGACACCTATAAGCGACTGCTTCCGATGGCACTTTCCGACGGCTTGCAACGGCCGTCAGCGGCCATCGCATATAAACTGCGCCATATCTTGTGTATTGCTTTCTCGTTGTCAAGGCAGTTGACACTTTTTTTTTCAAATATTTGTAATTTGAATTTTGTTGTTGAGGCTTGTATCTTCTTGATCTTGTGACATTTAAATATTCTAGGCAATTCGTATATGTTTGATTTTGTGGCATAAACCCTCGGCCTTGTATTTGATTTCAAATTCAAACTTGCTTGAATTTGACTATACGTACATATATATATATGCATCTGAGTCGAATTCATCTTGTCTTGAATTTGATTTCATGCTCACTTGTATTGAGTTAGTTACTTGGCTTGACCTTCACAGCTGTCCATGATGGTAATATCGTGCTTGGCCTTCCAGTATTTACAGTGTATCATAATAAATATTATAAGTTGTTCGAGAACATATATATTTACATACATATCCGTCCTTATCTAGAAATATGAAGAGAAACTCTACCAAAAACCGAGGCAAATAAAATTATAAATTTGTTTCTTTTCCAGTTTATTACGTTATTTTTGACGAGTATGACAAACGATTGGATAAATTTTATGAAAATTCAACTAAGTGTGAGTGAGAGTGTCTTGTTGTACAACAGTGTATGGATGTGTAATGGGGGATATGTATGTACAAACATGAGTGTTTATATAATGATTGTAAAAAAGTGAGAATAAAAATGTGTACTGTTCAAAATTGTAATAAATTATATGTCTGAATAAAATATCTATTCAAAATTAAAAATAATATTTTTGCAGCTATTTATTTATTGTTCGTGGAAAAATAGAATAATATATTTACAAACATATTTATTGAAAATATATACATAGAAGTATTATATAGCACTCCAAACAGTGCAACACCCCAATTTCTCCCTGATTTCCACCATTCATTCCCCCTCTCTCCCTCCACTTACTCTCTCTCCTCCCACTAACTTATTCAAATATAAATGGATGGTGGAAATTATAGAGTATTGGAGTGCTGCGCTATTTGGGTGTTGTTGAAATATCCTCATATATATATATATATATATATATTTGTGTGTGTGTGTGTTTTTATTTATGTGTGTATGTATATATGTGTGTACGTGTGTGCGCGTGTGTGTATTTATTATTATCTATGGTCGTTATGGTTATGGTAACTGTTGTTATTACCACTAACCATAACCTTAATCGTTGTTGATAGTTGTAAATTCTAATAACCATCACCACAACCATCTATGATGGTTAATCGTCGTTTTTCAAATTTTTAAGTATTTTATACACATATTTCTATTTATATGTATTATATATGATAAATTCATATAGTTGTAACTGGGTTTTTTTTTTTTTTTTTTTTTTTTTTTTTTTTTTTTTTGCAAATGTATTTATTTGTATATATAATGACCATGCATGCATATATTATTAGTTCATGAAGGCATATATTATTAATATAAAAGCTATTCCTTTAACTTAAATTACCTGTAACACCCCACTCCCGCTATGATCACTCACTAAGGGAATGCCATAGCATCGGTGGAGTATTTTAGTGAATATAGAACAGAAAAATTACAACAAGACAGATATAAATAGTACTTGAAATTTTAAAACATCATCTCATAACAGCGGAAGTAAAACATGTCTGGTTACATCATAAAACCACAATAAAGGTCAAGTACAATATCCATCAAAATAAAGAAGTACATAATCCCACTCTCATACAATAGCCAAACAAAAGAAAAGATAACTGGATAACTGGAGCTTTACATCTATCCAAGCTCCTAAAGACTGGAACAGCAATCCGATCAAGCTCCACTACTGCTAGGATCCACCGTAGGACCTGAGGGTTGGGAAAAAGATAAAAACAACAGGGTCAGACATAAGTCTGAGCGAGTCCTATAACTTTAACAATACAATCGTTAAAGTAACCAGAGAAGACATAAACTGATATACGGTAACATATAGGGATGAATGGCTACCCTAAGCAGTCAACTAAACGAAGATAAAGGATAAAGACGCATCTACCCTCCCTAAGGTAAATTACTAAACTGCACCACACCAGTCGTTCCTAACTTAAAGGTTGATCCCACCCAAGGACTTATAAAATTTACTAATTAGTACCTGCGTACCCCTAGGTGACCAAGTAGGCGCCACGGGGCCCTACAATCCACTAGGTGTACACACTACTTCCCATTCGATCGGCTCCCTAACGTAGATACCCGTGCTGGCCCCACCGTGGGATGTATCATTCCCCAATGTGGCAACCTGATGAAACTAAAGGTGCACGGCTTATATCTACTCGATGCAACAACGGCTTACCTACCAGCCCGGGCCCACTCACGCATATGAAGCCCGTTGGACTTGCGTTGCCACCGCTAACCCGTTTGCCTCTTACAGTCAAGCCCAGTATGCGTGTCCCGTCCTCGACATGGGTCGAGCCCACAAAGATACGTATGGGTTACTGGTTGAAATGGGCCTCCACAAGCTACCCACCTAAGCTTGTCCCTTTTTCTAGTATATCCCACTTAACCCTTTAATCATGTTTTAATTACATGTTCCATTTTGGTTAAGTATTCTAATCGTATTTTCTATTGCCACCCAAGGCAACCACTAGATTTTCTCATGCCACCCGAGGCACCCACTTAACCCCTCATGTCCCTCTACATGCTAATGTGGTTAAGTGTTTCTTAATTAATTAATTAAGAACGTAACCTTTGTAAAGACCTCTCACATTAGACTGTCTTTTATGACCGCTGGTTAAGCCGGTTGGGTCCGAGCAGCCTTATGTCATAACAGAGTCTAACCTCGTGTCTTTACATTAATTACGTATTTAGTTTGTGCCTAAGACCTCTCACATTGGGCTAACATTTGTAGCAACTGGTTAAGCCGGTTGGGTCCGGGCAGTTTTACGCTACAACTGAGTCCAACCTCGTGTCTTAGTCAATTAATTACACCTAATTAATCACCCTCATAATTTTATATTAATTATCCCTAATTAATCAAGTTTTCTTAACATGGGTAGACCTAACTTAATAGGTAAATTCCCATGGGGTAGACCTAACTCAATAGGTAAATTCCCAACACATAGTATGGGTACACCTAACCAAATAGGCAAATTCCCATACTATGTTTATTTATTTTGTGTTATGCATAATTATATTAATTTCACACAATCTTATTAACTTATGCATTTAATTACCCCATCGTTCCCACGTAATTTCGTTCATGATATAACACATATAAAAGGTGTCAACTTGCATATGAATGAACATGTTTCAAAGGTGCCATCTTGCATATTAACAAACACATAACTTGCATATGAACTTGCATAACATGTCACATAACTTGCATATAATATGTCACATAACTTACATATTCATTTTGCATAACAAACTTGCATATTAGCTTATAGACTTGCATAATGTGTCATCATGAACTTGCATATTAATAAACATGTAACTTGCATATTTACATACATGTAACTCGCATATTAACAAACATGTAACTTGCATATAAAGAAACATGTAACTTGCATATTTACATACATGTAACTTGCATATTAACAAACATGTAACTTGCATATTAACAAACATGTAACTTGCATATTTACATACATGTAACTTGCATATTAACAAACATGTAACTTGCATATTTACATACATGTAACTTGCATAGCATATTACCATGAACTTGCATAACATGCATATGATTACATAGCCCACAACTTGCATATTTAGCATCATGCAAACATAACATACATCATATTAAACTTGCATAAGCTTACATACTCAACATGCATAAACATAAGATTAATGCTAACATCATATCATATGATTCAAAGCTCATTAACCCACATACAAAACCATAAATCTCATCACATCTCATCTAATTAGTTTACCAAAAGATCATCAAAGTGATAGAAACTCACAACTAGCAACTTTGAACACCAAATGAAGAAGATTAAGATGCTAAGAAGGGATTAGAAGTTGATTAGAGAGTGATTAGTATGCAACCCTCTTCATAAAATTAGTGGAGGCCATGAGAGCTAGCATTTTGCCATAGTTTAGTCACTAGGTTTAATTATGAATGAATTAGGGTAGGTTAGGGTCTTATTTATAGATTAGGCAAGTGTTTTAGGCCATAGGATTAACCCTAGATTCAATCCAAGCCATCAAAGCATGTCTTGGGGAAGAAGTCAAGTGTAGGAACCATCTAGGGCCTTTAGATTAAAGATGGACCATGAGAACCATTCAAATGCAAAATCTGCACTTGAGCGAATCGGCCCACGGGTTGACAGCCAAACACCCTGGATTAACCCCTAGTCGACCCAGCGGGCTCGGGTCGACTTCAAAAATCGGCCGGTTCGGTTATTCCCCTCTCCCAATTCGCTGTTTTGAGCATTTTTGCATATTTATTTATTAAATTTTCAATTATATATATATATATATATATCAATATATATATATATATATATATATCTACACAACCCATTTCACTTAATTAAGTATACTTTAATTTGGGAATTTTCGTGAAACTTCGCGAGGCCATATCTTGGTCATACGGACTCCGATTTTCGAAAACTCGGACTCTATTTCGCGTATTTTTCCGAGACGAACGCAATGGCATAGCCCGTTTCCCTTGATTCCCATTTTAGAATTAAATTCTGCCTCGATTTATGTTATTACAGGTTATTGAAAATACGGGTTGTTACATTCTCCCCTCCTTAAAGGATTTCGTCCCCGAAATCTTCAAGTTAGGAAGAACGTATCCTACCATCCAATCATCCATCTACTCAAAGCATCATCCACGAGCAATCATTGTCCTTACAAGATTCTAAATGCTGGATGGATATATGCAAAAGTGTGTGTATATGTACTTACCTAATGCGAAAATCAGGCGGTTACTGATACAGTAAACCTCCTTAATGCAAACCATGATAGTGCCATGCATCCAATATGTATGCGAAACCCTATTGACACATACAAATTTCTACATGCGTGCACAACCATACACAAAAATGCATCATCCATATGATAACACAGCCATGATACATCCATCAATCTAACTACCACATCCATTTATGCAATATGCAACATGAAGTGACTGAGCCGATCTAGTGCCTAATGTGTGTGTATATGCATCCACGAGCAACCACTAGCAAACAATTGCATCCATATGCATCCATCAGCCATAACATGTTTCAAACACATGTTTCAACCATAGGTTTTACCCTATCTAAAGGTCATAGGTATTAGCGAGAGGATATACTAAAGATAAGATAAGTACTAGACAAGCAATAAAGGAGAAGTTAAAAGACATACTCTCAAAAAGAAATGGATACAAAGAACGCATCTTTGCTTCCGTCTCCCAAGTAGCATTGCTTTCGTCATCTCCCCATTGCACTTTAACTAGCTGAACTTCTCTGTTCCTCAACTTCCTAGTTTCTGACCCAAGGATGCGAGTAGGAGCTCGTCGAATCGTCGCATCACGCTCTACCTCTACATCTCTAAGCAAGCTTGGCTCTACCACCTCCGCGGTCTCATGTAAGCACTTCCTCAAATGTGATACATGGAATACATCATGAACACCACTAAGTCTGTCGGGCAACTCCACCCTATATGCCATCCGTCCAATCCTTTCCTTAATAGGAAACGGCCCAACAAATCTCGGTGCTAACTTCCCTACGGACCCAAAGCGAACAACATTTCTCAATGGAGATACTTTGACAAAAACCATGTCCCCAACCTCAAACTCAAGATCCGTCCTTCTCCGATCCGCATAAGATTTCTGTCTATCTTGCGCTGCTTTCATCCTTTTTCGAATTAAATCAATCTTCTCTGAAGTCTCTCTAACCATATCCGGCCCAAGCAAGATCTTATCCGTAGATTCCCACCAACATGTAGGAGATCGACAAGGCCTTCCATAAAGAGCTTCGAAAGGAGCCATACCAATACTGGACTGAAAGCTGTTATTATATGCGAACTCCACCAAAGGAAGATGTTCTTCCCATGTACCTCCAAAATCCAAGATACAAAGCCTCAAAAGATCTTCTAAGATACGGTTCACCCTCTCAGTCTGACCGTCCGTCTGAGGATGATATGCGGTGCTCAAACACAACTGAGTCCCTACCGCCTCTTGCAAACTTCTCCAAAACTCACTAGTGAAAATAGGATCTCGATCACTCACAATGCTGGATGGTACGCCATGCAATCTAACAATCTCTCTAACATAGACTGAAGCAAGCCATGGAGCGGTCCTCTTACTCTTTACGGGTATAAAATGGGCACTCTTGGTAAGTCTGTCTACCACAACCCAAATTCCCGTATTGCCCTTCCTCGATCTCGGTAACCCGTCGATGAAATCCATCGAGACACTATCCCACTTCCACTGTGGAACTTCCAATGGGTGTAGCAACCCACCGGGTTTCCTTTGCTCCACTTTAACTTGTTGGCACACTAAGCATCTAGCCACATACTCGGCCACATCTTTCTTCATACCGGCCCAGAAAAAAACTCTCTTCATGTCTTGGTACATTTTGTCTCCACCGGGATGAATAGTCATTCTTGAACGATGTGCATCATCCAAAATAGCCTTCTTCAAACCCTCATCTTGCGGTACACAAAGTCTACCGTCTCTATGCAACCATCCCTTATCATCTATGGTGTATCTACCCAAATGGCTGGACGACTCCCCTCTTATAAGCTTCTCTACCAACACAACCAACTGTGGGTCGTCTCGCTGAGCCTCGCCAATCCGTCTCAAAAGAGTAGGTCTAACCTCCAAGGATGCCAACAAACCAGGTACAAAATCAACAGAAGGTCTGAAGTCAAACAAAGAAAGAAACTCCAAGCTTCGTCGTTCCACGAACAATGGACTCAAAGATAGCCTTTTTCTACTTAAGGCGTCTGCCACCACGTTACCCTTACCAGGGGTATACGCTATCTCGAAATCATAGGATGCTAAGAACTCCATCCACCTTTGCTGTCTTAAGTTTAAATCCTTCTGAGAGAATAAGTACTTCAATGATTTATGGTCGGTGAACAACTCGAATCTCTCACCAAGAAGATAATGGCGCCAAGACTTAAGTGCGAAAACAATCGCGGCCAACTCTAGATCATGGGTAGGGTAATTCTTCTCATGCACTCTCAATTGTCTCCCTCCATAGGCTATTACCCTTCCCTCCTGCATCAAGACTGCGCCTAATCCTGTTCCACAAGCATCGGTATAAACAACAAACGGCTTACTCCCATCCGGGAGCACTAAAACTGGAGCGGTGGTCAAAGCTCTCTTTAACCGTCGGAAAGCATCATCACAATCTACATCCCACGAGAAAACCAGATTCTTTTTCGTCAAGCGGGTTAATGGGGCTGATATCTTCGCGAAGTCTTTGATGAACTTCCTATAATATCCTGCCAACCCCAAGAAACTTCTTACCTCGGTAGCATTTCTAGGAACTTTCCAATCCTGGATAGATACTATCTTTGCGGGATCCACAGCTATCCCTTCCTTAGAGACCACATGCCCTAAGAATCGCACTTCTCTTCTCCAAAAATGGCATTTAGAGAATTTAGCTTTAAGACTATGCGCTCGAAGAGTCTCCAACACTTCCTTGAGATGTAAGGCATGCTCTTCTTCATTCCTGGAAAAGACCAAGATGTCATCCACAAAAACTACTACAAACTTATTCAGGTACTCTCTGAACACTCTACTCATGAGATCAACAAAGTATGCGGGGGCGTTTGTCAACCCAAATGGCATCACTAGCCACTCATAAAAACCATCCGGAGTCCGGAAAGCAGTCTTCTCTATACTGTCCTCCGCCACTCTTAACTGATGAAACCCTGTAGCTAAGTCCATCTGCGAAAATACTGACGCGCCAACCAACTGATCAAAGAGATCATCTATCCTCGGTAATGGGTGTCTATTCTTCTTCGTGAGCTTATTAAGTTCTCTATAATCCACACAAAGTCTGAGGGACCCATCCGCCTTCGTGGCAAACACTACTGGAGCTCCCCACTCCGATATACTTCGCCTTATGAACCCCTTCTCAAGCAACTCCCCTACTTGCTTATGAAGTTCTCTTCTCTCACGAGGAGCCATGTGGCGTACTGGCAAAGACACTGGTTTGGCATTATCCACCAAATAAATTCGGAAATCTATCTCCCGCTTCGGAGGCAAACCCTTTACTTCTTCAAACACATCCGGATATTCCCGGACTACTCTGACAGAACACAAACTCTCGACCGAAGCATCGAGCGATTCAAGATAACTTAGCAAAACAGATTCCATGGGATTGCAAGAGATCTCGAGAGTGTTACCCAAGCGGGTCATGAGCCTGACAACTCTCCTTTCGCAATCAAGAACGGCACCATTACTGGATAACCAGTCCATGCCCAAGATCAACCCATAGCCCGTGAAGCCCAATACAAAAGCATCACATCTAAACTCAACGCTAAGTATAGAAATCTTCAAACCCAAACATATCATAGACAGATATATGGAGCCCCCAATTGGGTTTGAGACAACCAAGGGATCATCAACTAGACTGGTGTCTAAGTGCAGTGACTCAACTAACGATGATGAGATAAAAGAATGCGATGCGCCAGAGTCAAACAAAGTACGAACTGGATGATCAAACAGAAAAACCAGACTTTCAACGGAAATAGTTCTACCTCTCTGCTGAATCGGTGGAACTGAGAGAACCTGAACTTGCCCCCCTGACTGAGGTGGTGCTATAAGAGCTTGCACCTGGCCTCCTGAGGTAGACCCCGTCTTCTGCCCCTTCTTTGGGCAGTTTTTCACAAGATGCCCTGCTTCACCACAATGAAAGCAACCGGTCTTCTTCTTTTTGCGACAATCCTTACTAAGGTGTCCTGGTGTTCCACAATTGAAGCACTTCTTCTTCGTCTTCTTTTTGTCACCATTGCCTTTTCCGCCCTTGCCTTGTTGTTGCTGTTGCGGTTTCTTCTGATCCCCCTTTTTCTCTGGTGCCTTAGAATTCTTATCATCCTCATGCATAAGTGCCATGTAGACAAGCTTCTCAAAAGTGGCCCCCATAGGAATGTGAGTCATAGCTATTCCTTGCAATGGTTCGTTCAAGCCTCTAACGAACCTCAAAGCCTTCTTCTCCGGTGTATTCACCAACTCTATGCCAAACCTTGCTAATTGATTGAATTTGTTGACATATTCTTTCACCGTGAGATTCCCTTGCTTCAAATTCAAGAACTTCTCCATAAACAGATTCTCTTCCGCCCTTGAGAGAAACTTAGCCCCAAACCTTTGCTTAAAATCTGCCCAAGAGTCAACAGGGCGTTCTCCATTAGTGACCTCCCACCAGAATGAGGCCTCTCCCTTCATTAACCAAGCCGCCAACTTGACTTTCTTTCCCTCTTCCACTTCAAAGATATCTAGTAACTCTTCCACTTCCTTAAGCCAATCTCTAGCCTCTACGAAAGTCTCTGAACCAAGAAAAGGTTTTCCTCCTATAGCCTTGAACTCCTTGCAAACCTTAGCAAAATTATCCACTCTAGGCTGAGGAGGAGGAGCGGTTGTCTCTGGTGTAGTAGCATTGGCCGGACCCGCAGCCGCGGCCCTAGCCTCTTGCAACCTCCTATACCATAGTGGTATAACTAAACCCTCCGGGATGTTAAGATCTTCAGCCATGCTGAAACGAAAGAGGAAAGATTCAAAAAGGAGATTCCGAAAGATAAAGATATGGCTATTGGGGATTATGCTTTTCTTTTTCAAAAACTTTTTCTCTTAGAAGACATGCTTTTAAAAATACTTTCTTCAAAAATACTCTTAGAAAGTAGTTTTTCTCAAAAATTTTATCTGTTCTGGTAACCTTAAGCTCTGATACCACGTGTAACACCCCACTCCCGCTATGATCACTCACTAAGGGAATGCCATAGCATCGGTGGAGTATTTTAGTGAATATAGAACAGAAAAATTACAACAAGACAGATATAAATAGTACTTGAAATTTTAAAACATCATCTCATAACAGCGGAAGTAAAACATGTCTGGTTACATCATAAAACCACAATAAAGGTCAAGTACAATATCCATCAAAATAAAGAAGTACATAATCCCACTCTCATACAATAGCCAAACAAAAGAAAAGATAACTGGATAACTGGAGCTTTACATCTATCCAAGCTCCTAAAGACTGGAACAGCAATCCGATCAAGCTCCACTACTGCTAGGATCCACCGTAGGACCTGAGGGTTGGGAAAAAGATAAAAACAACAGGGTCAGACATAAGTCTGAGCGAGTCCTATAACTTTAACAATACAATCGTTAAAGTAACCAGAGAAGACATAAACTGATATACGGTAACATATAGGGATGAATGGCTACCCTAAGCAGTCAACTAAACGAAGATAAAGGATAAAGACGCATCTACCCTCCCTAAGGTAAATTACTAAACTGCACCACACCAGTCGTTCCTAACTTAAAGGTTGATCCCACCCAAGGACTTATAAAATTTACTAATTAGTACCTGCGTACCCCTAGGTGACCAAGTAGGCGCCACGGGGCCCTACAATCCACTAGGTGTACACACTACTTCCCATTCGATCGGCTCCCTAACGTAGATACCCGTGCTGGCCCCACCGTGGGATGTATCATTCCCCAATGTGGCAACCTGATGAAACTAAAGGTGCACGGCTTATATCTACTCGATGCAACAACGGCTTACCTACCAGCCCGGGCCCACTCACGCATATGAAGCCCGTTGGACTTGCGTTGCCACCGCTAACCCGTTTGCCTCTTACAGTCAAGCCCAGTATGCGTGTCCCGTCCTCGACATGGGTCGAGCCCACAAAGATACGTATGGGTTACTGGTTGAAATGGGCCTCCACAAGCTACCCACCTAAGCTTGTCCCTTTTTCTAGTATATCCCACTTAACCCTTTAATCATGTTTTAATTACATGTTCCATTTTGGTTAAGTATTCTAATCGTATTTTCTATTGCCACCCAAGGCAACCACTAGATTTTCTCATGCCACCCGAGGCACCCACTTAACCCCTCATGTCCCTCTACATGCTAATGTGGTTAAGTGTTTCTTAATTAATTAATTAAGAACGTAACCTTTGTAAAGACCTCTCACATTAGACTGTCTTTTATGACCGCTGGTTAAGCCGGTTGGGTCCGGGCAGCCTTATGTCATAACAGAGTCTAACCTCGTGTCTTTACATTAATTACGTATTTAGTTTGTGCCTAAGACCTCTCACATTGGGCTAACATTTGTAGCAACTGGTTAAGCCGGTTGGGTCCGGGCAGTTTTACGCTACAACTGAGTCCAACCTCGTGTCTTAGTCAATTAATTACACCTAATTAATCACCCTCATAATTTTATATTAATTATCCCTAATTAATCAAGTTTTCTTAACATGGGTAGACCTAACTTAATAGGTAAATTCCCATGGGGTAGACCTAACTCAATAGGTAAATTCCCAACACATAGTATGGGTACACCTAACCAAATAGGCAAATTCCCATACTATGTTTATTTATTTTGTGTTATGCATAATTATATTAATTTCACACAATCTTATTAACTTATGCATTTAATTACCCCATCGTTCCCACGTAATTTCGTTCATGATATAACACATATAAAAGGTGTCAACTTGCATATGAATGAACATGTTTCAAAGGTGCCATCTTGCATATTAACAAACACATAACTTGCATATGAACTTGCATAACATGTCACATAACTTGCATATAATATGTCACATAACTTACATATTCATTTTGCATAACAAACTTGCATATTAGCTTATAGACTTGCATAATGTGTCATCATGAACTTGCATATTAATAAACATGTAACTTGCATATTTACATACATGTAACTCGCATATTAACAAACATGTAACTTGCATATAAAGAAACATGTAACTTGCATATTTACATACATGTAACTTGCATATTAACAAACATGTAACTTGCATATTAACAAACATGTAACTTGCATATTTACATACATGTAACTTGCATATTAACAAACATGTAACTTGCATATTTACATACATGTAACTTGCATAGCATATTACCATGAACTTGCATAACATGCATATGATTACATAGCCCACAACTTGCATATTTAGCATCATGCAAACATAACATACATCATATTAAACTTGCATAAGCTTACATACTCAACATGCATAAACATAAGATTAATGCTAACATCATATCATATGATTCAAAGCTCATTAACCCACATACAAAACCATAAATCTCATCACATCTCATCTAATTAGTTTACCAAAAGATCATCAAAGTGATAGAAACTCACAACTAGCAACTTTGAACACCAAATGAAGAAGATTAAGATGCTAAGAAGGGATTAGAAGTTGATTAGAGAGTGATTAGTATGCAACCCTCTTCATAAAATTAGTGGAGGCCATGAGAGCTAGCATTTTGCTATAGTTTAGTCACTAGGTTTAATTATGAATGAATTAGGGTAGGTTAGGGTCTTATTTATAGATTAGGCAAGTGTTTTAGGCCATAGGATTAACCCTAGATTCAATCCAAGCCATCAAAGCATGTCTTGGGGAAGAAGTCAAGTGTAGGAACCATCTAGGGCCTTTAGATTAAAGATGGACCATGAGAACCATTCAAATGCAAAATCTGCACTTGAGCGAATCGGCCCACGGGTTGACAGCCAAACACCCTGGATTAACCCCTAGTCGACCCAGCGGGCTCGGGTCGACTTCAAAAATCGGCCGGTTCGGTTATTCCCCTCTCCCAATTCGCTGTTTTGAGCATTTTTGCATATTTATTTATTAAATTTTCAATTATATATATATATATATATATCAATATATATATATATATATATATATCTACACAACCCATTTCACTTAATTAAGTATACTTTAATTTGGGAATTTTCGTGAAACTTCGCGAGGCCATATCTTGGTCATACGGACTCCGATTTTCGAAAACTCGGACTCTATTTCGCGTATTTTTCCGAGACGAACGCAATGGCATAGCCCGTTTCCCTTGATTCCCATTTTAGAATTAAATTCTGCCTCGATTTATGTTATTACAGGTTATTGAAAATACGGGTTGTTACATTACCCATTTTTATATTTGAATGTTAAATATTGTATGAAACAATCATCTATGGTTGGTATGGTTAACCGTGGTAATCTAGTTTTCCAACCGCTAGCATAACCGTTACCATTATAGATGGTAACCACGTAGATGGTTGGTACAGTTGCCATAACAATCCTGTTATCATCAAACAAAAATTATATCAGTATACTCGACAAATCGCACCAAACCATCTTTATTTGCATGCTATATGACGTGCATGTGAGTAAAGATCACCAAAGATATAGGCTCATATAACTTCTTTGCTTGAAAAAAATGTATGATTAAACAATGTATGTGTATTCTAAACAACGTTATAACTATTTTATAATTACAATTAATAAATTTACTAAGGTGATTTTTATTCTAATCCACAATATTAGTAAGTTAGTCCACGCTATTTTATAGGATCGTTGACTTTTACTAAAATTTAAAATTTAATCAGTTTATCCACAAAAAAATATATGTACTTATTTTCTCTTCTTCTCAGCCTTCGTCTGTGCGTTTTCCGTCGTCTTCTTGTTTCTGTAATCCTAGCATCTAAATCCAAGCTTAAGCGGAGTAATTCAATGTAATAACAGTAAGTAGTTTGTTTGTTTTTTTTCTTCTGAAGTTGATTAATTTTATACAAAATTGTTTTTTTTAATATCACCATTATCACATATAATTTTTGTTAGCTATTTTCCAACCGTCTATCCTGCTATTCCAATTGTCATCATGTATTTCAAATGACAACTGTTTATAATGCTTCATGTCGACCTATTTGACAAATGCTTCTTTTGCAAAACCTTTTACTTTTGGTAGGTCATTCTCATTAGAAAAATATCTTTTAAACCAGATTAAGCTCTTTTTTATAGAGTCATTTTGCAATAAGATGAATATCTGCCTAATCTTTAAATGGTTTGTTTTACTTAGAAAAAAGAGTGAAAAAATTGTACATTAGTAAAATATCATTTTATTCAAATATTGTAATAGGAGTATAGGCTCTTTGGATAGCATTCACTATCTAAACCCACTAAGTAATTATACTCTCAAACAATTGTAATATACAATTTTCTCTTTTATTGAATTGTTAGTATTGTTTAATTACTTGCTATTTGTCTAATCTGTAGATCTTGAATTTGATTTTAGTTCTTATTTACTGTTGTTGCCCGGTGCAATTGGTGATGTATCTTCAAAATATTAAGTTATTTGAAAACATTTGATGCTAACTCCTCTACTGGAGTCTTGATCTTAGTTTTTATTTTCATAATCATCTACTGCCATATCATGTATGATCATGTTCGGAGATAATTAGTTAACTAGTCGTATCCAATTGATTGTTTCTTTGCTGAATTCAAGTGTTATCAACTCTATTTTTAATACATATTTATTTGTTACTACTTTATCAAACGAGAGGGACAATTCAACACAAATAATTGTGAAGTAACGAAGAATTGTGAAAGAAGAAGCCCTAAATCGATTGTTAGCTATAAAATATGGGTGAAATCACTACAAGAGAAGCAGTAGTTTCCAACGGCCAGGGGCCGTTGGAGGACGTTGGTCAACCCGTTGGTATACGGATCAACGGTTTCCAACGACTTCCAATGCAAACAACAACCATTTTCTAATGGCTTCAACCTAGAAGATATGGCCACGTGTCCAATTTTCTGGATCAAACAGACGTTGGAAAATGATGGAAACCATTGCAAATTAGCCGTCTATCGCCGTTGGAAACCGTTGAAACTGGATGACCAGTAAGCCGTTGCTTACTGTCGTTCGCCATTGGAAATCTGGGTGTTTTTTATACATATTTTACATTTGCCACTTCAATCCACACACTATACATACAACCATCAAAACTGCTCCATTTCGAGCATATAACTCACAATCTCAACCATATACACACCCAAACAAAATATAAAATAAAAATCAAACACAAAACACATTAATTAACCAATATTTACATAACAAACGCAGCCAAAACATTATAACCCATGTCCAAACGTAGCCAAAACAACACAAGCATGTCCACACATCATAACCAACACACCATACCATCACCAAAGCAACAAAACATGTCCAAACCATCAATATATACAACAATCATGTAGCAAGCCCTCACCAACTCTCAAAACACAAAAACAATCATGTCCAAA
Source organism: Allium sativum (assembly GCA_030737875.1). Classification (NCBI taxonomy): domain Eukaryota; kingdom Viridiplantae; phylum Streptophyta; class Magnoliopsida; order Asparagales; family Amaryllidaceae; genus Allium; species Allium sativum. Next base: position 348,131,855 of record CM060922.1, on the reverse strand, counting down.
CGCTAACCTGATCAACTCTCTCCACCAGAAGATGAAGGTGGCGTACCGTACTGGGCAATGAACTCCGCTACCTTCTGATTAAGAAACTCCATCTGCTGGTCACGGCGATGCTCACGATCACGAAGCTCTGCAATTTCTGCTTTTAGCTGTGTGATTTCTTCCTTTTCCTGAGCCCTCTGATACGTCTCCTGAGATGATCTAACCTGTATCATTTACGAGTACATGTATAATATATCAATCAGGATTAATATACTTTGAATTTTGATTTACTTGCACTTTCTATTAGAAAACTATAAGCTAATTTTGCGTTTTCTAATCCATATAAAAATATCGATCTAATTTACATTATAGTTGTCAAAGCAATCTTGCGTATTGATACACCTTTAGCTTACTTCTTAGGGACAAGACCAAGTGATCTAACATGTATATAATTTCAATATTTGATAGTAGCATTTGGAGTTAATTTGAGTTTTTATTATAAATTTGATTCTTACCTCTAGATTTCCATAACCGTATCGTCTGTTCCGGGTGGGCTTATCCATGACAGCATCAAATATCATGTCCTTTTCATCCTTGGTCAACTCAGTCCTCCCAGTAGATTCCAGTAACTGCGCCTTATGTGCTTGAAATTTCTCCTATTAAACATAAAACAAATGAAATTAGATAACACTATTTTAATTAAATTATACCTATAACTTAATTATTCTATACTTACATATCTCTCACGCGCCTTATCATCATGGTCCCAATTGTACGAAACTGAGCCTGTGTCGTCAGTCTAACTCAGTGCATTATTATACTTGAAAACATCCCAGTACGACACAGGAGCCATACGCGCTCTCTCCTGAAATAAGTATGTATGTATATATATATATATATATATATATATATATATATGTGTGTGTGTGTGTGTGTGTGTTTGTAAATTAAAATTTAAAGTTAAATCAACTATTAAATTTAAACGATGCAATTACTAAGTATACCAGATCCTCATGATGGTGCTGAAACGACTTCGACCCACCTCGATGCGTAATAGGATTCTTGCTCCTGTTAGCTGCATTTCTCTCAGATGAGGCCTATGCATTTAATTTTTTTTAAAATGTATTATCCCAAATCACATATTAATTGAATAGAATAATTTAAATTAAATATGCAGTAAATTTACCAGAAAATCCTCATTATTGTTCCAATAAGCAAGCAACTCATCCCACACTGATTCGCCTATCCAAACCGGTTTTTTCCCACTTGATTTCAAACTGTTCATTGTCTCTCTGTAATTTTTTTCCACTTTAGAATTCCAGTGGCGCTTGACGACATCCAAATTTATCCCTTGCAGATCCACCGAACCCTGCATTTTTTTTAAAAAAATAGCATACATATATGAACTTATCAAATAAGAGCATGACTACTTAACATAATAAATGTTATATCACACATACTAGAAAATCCTGCCATATAGTCTCCTTCACAATGTCGGGTATCGACGTCCATGTGGGCCAACATCCAGTCGTGCGAGCCTGATATGCGCGTCTATATATCTTCAAGACTGCGTTGGACGGCTCCAACTCAAACCCCTTGTGATAAAGGAAAAAAATTATGGCTTTTAGAACAACAATTTATATAATTTATTGTACTTGAATTAAATTTATATTAAAAACGTAGGATTTACCCTCTACTGGCTTTTGGCTTAAGCCATACCACACGACGAGATAAGTCCGACAGACCACCCTCATTACCACCTTGTGACATCACCTGTTACAGATAACGACATAACATATATAGCATAAACATGAAAGAGCTATGTAAAAACAAGGTATGAGATAACATGAGTAGGAAATGCTATGATTCTATATGTTACTTGTTAATAGATATGTCTACTTAACATATGAGTTACTTGTACATAGATAACATAAGAAATACCTACTAAATATCAATTTGATTCGTATCTATTTTTTGATACGGTAAACCAAAGGCCGACATCATTTTTTTAACTTCATAATGATTTTCACACATCAAATTATTAGGAGGCATAAGCCGCTTCGCAGCTTATTCAACAGCTGTAAATCCAGCTTCTATGAGGTTGTATTTCAATTTCATCGCAATGTATTCAGCAGTTACTGATAATTGAGTTCCGCTTTCACAGCCTTCCCAAAGGGTTTTTTAGCTACATATAATAAATCATATATTTTTTTGGCTTGAATATTTGGTTCTTCTTCATCATTACCATCGTTATCATTAAATTGTTGAACCGGAAACATTGAACGTGCAACATCTTCAACCATTTGTTCTACGAGATTCGTCGTAGCAATTTCAGCATTCACTACCTCCTCAACTTGTGTAGAAGTAGATGCTAATGGTTCTCCATGACGATCCCAAACTGAATAGTTCGGCACAAAACCATACTGACACAAATGAACTCTAACCATTTGTGGTATCAAATGCTTCAATAACTTGCATCTACTACATGGACAATGGATTTCGATGTCGTTTCCTTTATTACTTAATGCAAAATCAATAAACAAGCTGACACCGTTCATAAATTGTTTGTTTACTGTACCATCAGTTTTTCTTCGTTTGTACATCCAGCTTCGATCATTAAAATAATCGTGATCCATTTTTCCTAAGTACATATAAATTTAGAAAGAATATTAAAATTTACAATTTTTATTACTTTTATAACATCAAATAGTTGAAAAAAATTAACAATTTTTGTGTCCGTCACTAAATTCTCAAAATTTCCTTATAATTGATATATGCATGTTATGTTGAAATATATTCACAATTTTATTACCGAATGCATGTTATGTTAATTGATCATTTACTGGTGGGTCATCCTACCTCCGATTACAAATACAATAACGTACTTAAATCATGTAAATCTTTTCAATATAAAAGGTTCAACAAGATTTCGGCAGCACTTCCCTTTAGTTCCCTGAACAGTAATCAATTGCGTGTACACAGGGAACATAAGGGAAGTACTTTTCGAAATTTTGAGAACCGTTTAAAATAAAATGTTTTATGAGATTTAATTTCGTTATTGTGTTCGTAACTTGTCCAATACAAAGGACAAATCCAACAAATATTGTATATGATGAATATAAATGTCCGTTTTGTTAATAAAACGAACATTCACATAATGATTATATACAATACTTATCAGACGGGGCCAAAAAAACTCTCTAAGGCTTTATGAATATAGCATATTACGATTTGTTTTTTTTCGTGATTGAAGTGTTTTTTTTTCAACTTTGATTTCGAAATTTCAACTTAATTTTTTTTTAAAATCATAGTTGCAGGTTTACGATCAGTTGCAGAACTCAAAAAAAGGCCAAAGCTCAAGCCGTGCGCATTTGTGTGCCTTAGCGCCTTAATTAACTACTCTGAATTGTACGTATATAAATTATATTACATATACGCATATTTTCAACGTTAAATTGAACTGTATAGTCATACGTTATATACAAAATTAAATGTTGTTTTCGCTAAATTTTTATAAAACATAAACTTAAATATTTCTATTTCCACCACATGTTTTCAACAAATTAGATATCTTTTTCAATGCATACATCACTATACATATGCATATTTACATATTCAACTTGAACTAATTAAACCCTAGATTAACAACATAATCAAATAAATCTTCAAATTCAAACTTACTAACAACAACTAATTAAAATAACTAAAACCCTAGATTAATTAACAACTAAGTAATTTATAAACAAAAACCCTAGATTAGCAACTTAAATGATTAAACCCTACATTAACGACTAATTAAAAGCATCACACAGAAAAACATACACTAATTAACAAAATTAGGGTTAATACACACAAGCATATCTTCAAATTGGAGAGAATCCAAGATTAGAGAGGAGAGGAGAGTGCCTTGACCGACTTGGAGAGATCCTAGGTGGATGAGGGCGCAGAATAGGGTGATTTTAGAAATAAAGGGGGGAATTTGGGTTTATGGGTTTGATTTCATGGGAGAAGCAAATGGGGAAGAAGGAGAAAGACTTGGGTTATTTTTCTGCTCGTCCGTGTAATGGGTACCAACGACCTCCATCGGTTTTATAACCGACGGCCGCTAATGGTTTCCAACGGCGTATATTTGTGTACCGTAAGAAAATACCAACTTTTGGCTTCCGTTGGAAGCTGTTGGTCAATAGCAGTTGGTAGCCGTTGGAACACCCCGACGCTATACCATACAATCCTTGTAGTGAATCTTTAAGTTAATCCATTCATGGATTAACTTACAAAATAGTTGTGGATTAACTTATTAAAGTAAAATAGTGGAATAACTTATTAAAATCGTGGATTAGAATAAAAATTACCATGTACTAATTACTTTCGATTTTTTTTTGAAATATATACTTCGTATACTAAAAATAAAAGTGGTACAATTTAAAGCATACAGATACGTAATCGCAGAAGAACTATTAAACATATATCTTACTCGAAAACTGTCGTGTATTCTCTAAATGATGGCATTAAAAAAAATATAAAAGCATCATCATGCAAAACCACTCTAACTCGTTGGTTATAACGCTTATCTCACTCTAGCAAGTAGATTCACCACTAGTACAATTCCATGAAGCCACAATTGTTGGTTATGTTGTCTGAGGGAATTCATAAGACTGTTTTCGTTTGTTTTGTTTACTTACTTTCAATTTTAACAGTTATTGAGAGAAATGAGTGAATGCGGCTGATTTCTCTGAGTTACAATCTAAATACATTACACGGTTTCTGGGCTTGTTTATTTTATTGGACCATATTTGTGTACATTGTGTCTTTAGCGCAACCGTGTATTATAATACACGTTGCCTGTGTACTAACAAGAACAAGTTTAATTCATATTACAATTCTTTGTTGTCAATCCAAAATCAATATTTTCTGCATTTCTTTCTTGGTATCAGAGCACATCTTCATCACCTAACGGCTTATTTCTTGCCTCGATCCATTTATCTCATCATTTGTGGAGAGAATTTGTTCTTCTCCTCAGTTTATTGTCATCATCAGAGAAGAAAACAGCATCAACGATTGGTGTTGTGCCATAACTCTGCATACGGTTGCAACAAGGTGCCATCCTCTATACAGAGTGGCTGCAACTCAATCATCCAATACTTCTTTGTATTAAAAGATCAAAAAGTCAGTCAAGAAAAGAAAGAAATCAATTTAAACCTTACAGAGCCGTCCAGAGATTCAATTAGTCCTAACATCATCTTGAATCTATCGGTTGCATCTGCAAGTTCCAAATCTTCATTCTTGTTTCGCCTAATTTCTGTTCTTGATCTTTTCATCGTTTGTGTTGACTCAAGTTGTTCATAATGACGAACAACAATCCATCCTCATCTTCTGATGCTTCAGTCAACTCTAATACTGCAAGTACTCCTGTAGATAATTTGATTAAAACTGTTGTTAGCCCAGAATCTCAATTAATAACAGTTCAGCTTGATGAAAACAACTATATGTTGTGGAAATTACAGATTGAGACAGCCATACAGGGGTATTGTAACACCCCACGTCCATTAATGTCACTCACAAAGGGAATGCATTAACTTCTATGGAGCGTTTTAAGTGTGTATAGAACAAAAACTTAACAACAAGACAGATATAAGCAGTACTTAAAAATTTAAAACTTTATTCATTGCAGCGGTAAACACATCATCAAACACCACATTCAAAGTACATAAATTGAAAGACATAACCCCAACAAAAAATAGCCATAAATAAGATAGGCTGAACTTTTACTTCAGCGATCCAAGCAACTTCTAAAAGCAAGAGATACAGCTGTCCAAAATCAAGCTCCACTGGTGCTAGTTTCACCCTGAGCACCTGGGGGGAAAAGGAAGAAAAGAAGAGGAAACAAAGGGGGTCAGACATAAAGTCTGGCGAGTGCGATAACTTTAACAATATAATTACCAAAATAACTAGGCTAAGGCATAAGTTGGAAAATAAGGAAATGACTGTGAACAATTGGGTATGACAGAGTAAACAAGGAATTAAGATGAACAAATATAACGTTAAAGGCGCACCTAAACCACTATAAGATAATTACTCTACTGCACCACCACTAGTCACCCTAAGGTTGATCCCGCCTACAGAACTTAATAATGATAATGGTAGTTTCGTGCACCCATAGTTGCCTTCATAGGTGCCGCCTGCCCCTATCTCCACCAGGTGTACCCACTACCTCCATGCGATCGGCTCCCTAACTCGTAAATACCCATGTTGGCCCCACAGTGGGGTGTATCACTCCCCAAAGTGGCAACCCGATACCACCAACAATGCACGGCTTATACCCACACGATGCAACAACGTCTTACCTACCAGCCCGGGCCCACACACGCACATGAACCCGTTGGACTTGCGTTGCCACTGCTAACCCGTTTTGGCCTCTTACAGTCAAGCCCAGTACGCGTGTCCCGTCCTCGACTTGGGTCGAGCCCAATAAGATACTTATGGGTTACTGGTTGAAACGGGCCCCATTACTTGACACAAGCTATCCACCTAAGGTTGGTCCCCTCTAGTACATCCCACTTAACCCTCTTCTTATTCATGTTCACTTATATGTTTCAAATTTTGGTTAAGTGTATCTAATCATATTTCAAATGCCACACAAGGCACCCACTTAATTCCACATGCCACCCAAGGCACCCGTTTAACCCCCCTCATGTCCCACTACATGTTTATCTGGTTAAGTGTTTCGTAATTCATTAACACCGTAACCTTGTAAAGACCTCCCACATTAGACTGGCATTTGTGGAAGCTGGATTTGCCAGGCGGGTCCGCGCAGTCTTACACCACAAATGAGCCTAACCTCGTGTCTTTACAATTGTTACGCATTTAATTTATGCCTAAGACCTCCCACATTAGACTGGCATTTGTGGCAGCTGGATTTGTCAGGCGGGTTTGGGCAGTCTTACACCACAAAAGAGCCTAACCTCGTGTCTTAGACGATTAATTACACAAAATTAATTATTCCCCAATTTGAATTAATTTCCCTATTCAAATCATCAATTAATTCCAAATTTAACTATGGCCATAATTGAATCAATTATGTCCATCTATTTATGGTATGTAAAATCATACCAATTAACATCACAAATTTGTTTTATGCCATTTAAGGCATTTATGCCATTTAAGGCATTTATGCCAATTCTCAATATTAAATCTTTTAATATTATCCCATGGCCCCACGTTGTACGTTCGTTCGTTTAACGTAAAATATACGTTAGGCTCAAATAGTCTAACTTATGGAATAAAGAGAAAACATCACAACATACATAGAAATAAAACTAGATCTAAACATAAGGGGTGAACTTGCATGTGTGAATGAGGTTCTTCATCTAAAAACTTGCATAGGCCAAAGTCACAACTTGCATAAAACTACATATGTCATAGATCTAAATCTAAAGGTGTAAACATGTTTAGGTAATAGTCACAAACTTGCATAAACCATGTATGTCATAGATCTAATTATAAGGTGTAAACTTGAATAGGCAATAACCACAAACTTACATAACATGATTCATACTCCAAACGTATATGTATATATATATATATACTTGCATATGTGATTTATGCAACATAACGATGGTGTAAACTTACATCTAAACATGTAAACTAGCATGTACAATTTTGTATACTAGCGTATAATTCACACATGTCATAGCCTAAGTTTAGATCCAATTTACATAAAATAGATGTCATGAAACATGTAAGGTTGTATATAATTTTCACTAACTTGCATATGATACATGCCTCAATTAACATCCTAACTTGCATACATACATATGATTTATCATATGAATTAGTTCCAACAACATAACCAACCTAGCATATAAAACAACATCATGAATTGATTATACATAAGCCAATCATAGAATTACAACATAGATGATAACATCACAACTTTACAACATAGATGATAACATCATAGAATTTACAACATAAATAATAACATGCGGTCAATAATTCACAACATAACCATATAATCCACATCATATCTCAATCCAATTAAATTGTTAATTATTTTATTAAAGAAATCAAACTCACAACTCAAAGAAGGTCTTGAGTTCTGAAATCTGAGTTCTGAAGTTGAATTAGCTTTCCTTTGTAGTAGATTCGTTGTTAGAGTTGAATAGAATTGAATTTGATTAGCTTTTCTTCCTCTGTAATTGGTGGCGGCTATTCTAGGTTGCAAGGTAACGACATGGAGGCCATGATTCTAATTTTTTATTTGATTTTAGGGATTGAGTCTACATGTGTTTTTATAGAGTTTAGGATTAATTTAGGCCGTCCGATCAACCCAGAATTAACCCCAGCCATTCATAGCTGATCAGAAACCCTAATGACTCAGCATACAGTCATAAACAGGTCATCAAACTAATATGCCGCGGGGGGGAGGGCAGGTCGACCCCCCGGTCGACCTGGTGAGGGTAGGTCGACCCCCAGGTCGACCCTATGGTCTACCTGGCCCTGGCGGGAAATTTCCCGCCTAGCCCAATCTGACTCTGAAATTTGAATTTTTGAAATCTGTTTTGAATTTTCTGAAACTTCCGATGGCCATAACTTCTTCATATGAAGTCCGATTCATGCAAACTCGGACTCTATCTCAACCATAATTCCGAGACGAACACAGTGGCACAACCCGTTTTCCTTAATTCTCACATCTGAGATTAGTTATTCTTTAATTTGTGAACATTAATATTGAAAATAACGGGGTGTTACATTCTCCCCTCCTTAAAGGATTTCACCCCCGAAATCTCCAAGTTAAGGAGAATGCATATCCTAACATCCAAACAACCATCTACTCAACCATCAAACACAGGCATCCATTGTCCTTATGAAATTCCTAATGCTGTATGAACATATGCAAGAAGTGTGTGTATATGTTCTCTATGTAATGCGAAATCAGGCGGTCTACTAATTCAGTTGACCTCCTTAATGCAAACCATGATAGTGCCATGCGTCCATTATGTATGCGAAGGAATCCTATCGATACATATTACTTCTACATGTGTGCACAACCATTCACCAAAATGCAGCATCCATATGATAGTACAATCATTATACATCCATTACTTAAATATGTGCACACATTTATATGCAATATGCAATATGAAGCGACTGAGCCGATCTAGTGCCTAAAGTGTGTGTATATGTATCCACGAGCAACCACTAGCAACCACTTGCATCCACATGCATCCATCGTACATAACATGTCTCAAACACATGTTTCAACCATAGGACTACCCTATCTGAAGGTCAAAGATACTAGCGAGAGGACATACTAAAGATAAAACAAGTACAAGCTAAGCGATAAAGGAAAAATTAAAAGACATACCCTCGAATAGAAAAGGGTACAATGAACGCATTTTCTCTTCTGTCTCCCAAGTAGCGTTGCTCTCATCATCTCCCCATTGCACTTTGACTAGCTTGACCTCTCGATTCCTCAACTTCTTAATCTCCGACCCAAGAATGCACGTAGGAGCTCGTCGAATCGTCGCATCACGCTCTATCTCCACCTCTTTAAGAAAGCTCGACTCTACCACTTCTGCGGTCTCATGCAAGCACTTCCTCAAATGTGATACATGGAATACATCGTGTACACCACTAAGTCTCTCGGGCAACTCCACTTTATACGCCATCTATCCAATCCTCTCCTTAATTGGAAACGACCCTACGAACCTTAGTGCTAACTTCCCGACGAACCCAAAGCGAACAACATTCCGTAATGGAGACACCTTGACAAAGACCATGTCCCCAATATCAAACTCAAGATCTGTCCTCCTCTTGTCCACATAAGATTTCTGCCTATCTTGCGCCGTCTTCATTCTCCTTAGAATCAAATAGATCTTTTCCGAAGTCTCTCTAATCATATCGGGCCCAAGCAAGATCTTATCTATAGATTCCCACCAACATGTAGGCGAACGACAAGGCCGTCCATAAAGAGCCTCGAATGGTGCCATGCCAATGCTAGACTGAAAGCTATCATTATATGCGAACTCCACCAACGGAAGATGTTCCTCCTATGTACCTCCGAAGTCTAAGACACACAACCTCAATAGGTCCTCTAGAATACGATTCACCCTCTTAGTCTGGCCGTCCGTCTGAGGATGATATGCGGTGCTCAAACATAACTGAGTCCCTACCGCCTCTTGCAAGCTCTTCCAAAATTCGCTAGTAAAAATAGGATCGCGATCGCTCACTATGCTAGAAGGAACACTGTGCAAATGAACTATCTCTCGAATGTATACGGAGGCTAACCATGGAGCAGTCCTCTTACTCTTCACGGGAAAGAAATGGGCGCTCTTAGTAAGTCTGTCTACCACGACCCAAATCCCCGTATTACCCTTCCTCGATCCCAGTAACCCATCAATAAAGTCCATCGAGACACTTTCCCACTTCCATTGTGGGACCTCCAATGGGTGAAGCAACCCACTGGGCTTCTTTTGCTCTGCTTTTACTTGTTGGCACACCAAGCATCTAGCGACAAACTCAGCCACATCCTTCTTCATGCCGGCCCAAAAGTAAACTCGTCTCATGTCCATGTACATCTTGTCCCCGCCGGGATGGATGGTCATCTTCGAACGATGTGCATCATCAAGAATGGTCTTCCTCAAATTCTCGTCCCGTGGTACACAAAGTCTACCATCCCTACGTAACCAACCCTTATCATCAAGGGTATACCTACTGAGATGGCTCGATGACTCCCCCCTTTTGAGCTTCTCTACTAACTCAACCAACTGTGGGTCATCTCGCTGTGCCTCACCAATCTGTCCCAAAAGCGTAGGTCTGACCTCTAGGGATGCTAGCAAACCGGGTACAAGGTCAATGGAAGGTCTAAAGTCAAACGTAGAGATGAACTCTAAACTTCGCCGCTCAACAAACAACGGTCTCAAGGACAACCTTTTCCTACTTAAGGCGTCTGCCATCACGTTACCCTTGCCAGGGGTATATGCTATCTCGAAATCGTAGGACGCTAAGAATTCCATCCACCTTTGCTGCCTTAAGTTCAAGTCCTTCTGAGAGAACAAGTATTTTAGCGATTTGTGGTCAGTGAACAATTCGAATTTCTCGCCAAGAAGATAATGGCGCCAAGACTTAAGCGCGAAAATAATAGCGGCCAACTCTAGGTCATGTGTAGGGTAATTTCTCTCATGCACTCTCAACTACCTTCCTCCATAGGCTATTACCCTTCCCTCTTGCATTAGGACTGCGCCTAGTTCTGTCCCACAAGCATCGGTATAAACGGTAAATGACTTACTCCCATCTGGCAACACTAAGACTGGGGCTGTGGTCAAAGCTCTCTTTAAACGTTGGAACGCATCATCACAATCTACATCCCATGTGAAAACTAGGTTCTTCTTCGTCAAGCGTGTTAATGGGGCTGATATTTTTGCGAAGTCTTTGATAAACTTCCTATAGTAGCTAGCCAACCCTAAGAAACTCCTCACCTCGGTAGCATTTTTAGGGACCTTCCAATCTTGGATGGCCACTACCTTCACGGGATCCACAAATATCCCTTCTTTGGAAACCACGAGCCCTAAGAATCGCACTTCCTTCCTCCAAAAGTGACATTTAGAAAATTTAGCTTTAAGGCTATGCGCTCGAAGGGTCTCCAACACTTCCCTAAGATGTAGGGCATGCTCTTCCTCGCTTTCAGAAAATATCAAGATGTCGTCCACAAAGACTACCACGAATTTATTAAGGTACTCCCTAAACACCCTACTCATTAAGTCAACAAAGTATGCGGGGGTGTTTGTCAAACCGAAGGGCCTCACAAGCCACTCGAAGAAGCCGTCTGGAGTCCTAAAGGCAGTCTTGTCTATGCTATCCTCAGCCACTCTCAACTGATGGAAACCCGTGGCTCTAAGTCCAAATGCGAAAACACTGAGGCGCCAACTAACTGATCGAAGAGATCGTCAATCCTCGTCAGTGGGTGCATATTCTTCTTAGTAAGCTTATTAATTTCTCTATAGTCCATACAAAGTCTAAGGGACTCATCTGCCTTCGTGGAAAATACTACTGGAGCACCCCACTCCGATATACTACGTCTGATGAACCCCTTCTCAAGCAATTCTTTCATGACATGCTTACTGAGTTCTCTTCTCTCTCTTGGAGCCATATGGCGCACTGGCAATGCAACTGACTTTGCATTATCTACTAGATATATTCAAAAGTCTATCACACGTTTTGGGGGTAGACCCCACACCTCATCGAAGACATCAACATATTCACGGACTATACGAACAGAATGTAAATCATCATCGGATGCGTCAAGGGATTCTAGGTATCTAAGCATTACTAGACCTCTAGGGTCACAAGAAATATCAAGGGTTTTTCCACAACGAGTCAATAATATAACTACCCTTCTTTCACAATCTAGGATGGCCCCGTATCTAGTTAGCCAATCCATACCTAGAATCAAGCCGTAGCCCATGAAGCCAAGAACAAAGGCGTTGCATTCAAACCCAACGCCCAAGATAAACACACTCAAATCCCGACAGATCATTGAAAGATTAGCTGAACCACCAATAGGATTTGAGACTACTAAGGGATCTGAAACTAAACTAGTATCTAGGTGCAGTGTTTCAACTAATGATGTAGAGATAAACGAATGTGATGCGCCAGAATCGAATAAAGTACGGACAGGATGATCAAACAGAAAAACTAAACTTTCAACGGAAATTGCTCTACCTCGTTCTTGCAGCGGTGGGACCACGAGAGCCTGAACTTGCCCCCTTGCCTGCCCTGGTGCCATAAGAGCCTGCACCTGTCCTCCCGAGGTAGACCCTTCCCTCTTCCCTTTCCTTGGGCAGTCCTTAATCAGATGCCCCGCTTCGCCACAGTGGAAACATTCAGTCTTCTTTTTCTTCCTACAATCTTTGCTTAGATGGTCTGGTGTCCCACAGTTAAAGCATCTTTTCTTTCCCTTACCATTGTTGCCTTTACCACCTTTCTTGTTCTGTTGTTGCTGTTGCGGTTTCTTTTGATCCCCTTTCTTCTCGGGTGCCTTATTAGCATTGGCGCCCTTCTCCTCTTCATGCATAAGCGCCATGTCAACTAGTCTCTCAAAGGTAGCCCCCATGGGGATGTGGTTCATAGCTAACCCATGAAGCGGCTCGTTCAAACCCTTAACAAATCTCAGGGCCTTCTTTTCTGGTGTATTCACCAAGTCCAAGCCAAATCTCGCCAACTGATTGAACTTGTTGACGTATTCTTTCACTGATAGATTCCGTTGCTTCAACGCCAAAAACCTTTCCATGTATAAATTCTCTTCATCCAGTGAGAGAAACTTTGCCTCAAACCTCCGCCTGAAATCTGACCATGTATCAACTAGACGTTCCCCATTAGTGACCTCCCACCAAAACGAGGTCTCATCCTTCATTAGCCAGGCAGCTAACTGGACCTTTCTTCCATCTTCCACTTCAAAGATCCCAAACAATTCTTCCACCTCTTTTAGCCAATTTCGAGCTTTAACAAATGTCTCCGTCCCGTGAAAAGGTTTTCCACCCATTGCTTGAAAGTCCTTACATATCTTAGCAAAAGTATCGACACGAGGAGGAGGAGGAGGAGCATTTGTTGGACCTGCTGTGGTGGCCCTAGTCTCCAAATACCTCCTAAACCATCCTGGTATCGGTATCTCCTCGGGTATCTCGGGAATTCCAGACATGCTGAAACGAAAAAGGAAAGATTCAATATGAAAGAACCGAAGGAAAGATATATGGCTCTTGGGGTTATGCTTTCTAAAATAAGCTTTTCTCTTGAAAATACTTTCCTTAAAACATACTTTTGAAGGTACTTCTTTATAAAAGTGTTTTTGAAAAACAGTTTTTCGAAATTTATATCTGTTCTGGTAACCTTCAGCTCTGATACCGCGTGTAACACCCCACGTCCATTAATGTCACTCACAAAGGGAATGCATTAACTTCTATGGAGCATTTTAAGTGTGTATAGAACATAAACTTAACAACAAGACAGATATAAATAGTACTTAAAAATTTAAAACTTTATTCATTGCAGCGGTAAACACATCATCAAAAACCAGAGTCAAAGTACATAATATCCATCTTGACTAAATCAAAGTACATAAATTGAAAGACATAACCCAACACAAAATAGCCATAAATAAGATAGGCTGAACTTTTACTTCAGCGATCCAAGCAACTTCTAAAAGCAAGAGATACAGCTGTCCAAAATCAAGCTACACTGGTGCTAGTTCCACCCTGAGCACCTGGGGGGAAAAGGAAGAAAAGAGGTGGAAACAAAGGGGGTCAGACATAAAGTCTGGCGAGTGCGATAACTTTAACAATATAATTACCAAAATAACTAGGCTAAGACATAAGTTGGAAAATAAGTAAATGATTGTGAACAATTGGGTATGACAGAGTAAACAAGGAATTAAGACGAACAAAGATAACGTTAAAGGCGCACCTAAACCACTATAAGATAATTACTCTACTGCACCACCACTAGTCACCCTAAGGTTGATCCCGCCTACATAACTTAATAATGATAATGGTAGTTTCGTGCACCCCTAGTTGCCTTCATAGGTGTCGCCTGCCCCTATCTCCACTAGGTTTACCCACTACCCCCATGCGATCGGCTCCCTAACTCGTAGATACCCATGCTGGCCCCACAGTGGGGTGTATCACTCCCCAAAGTGGCAACCCGATACCACCAACAATGCACGGCTTATACCTACACGATGCAACAACGTCTTACCTACCAGCCCGGGCCCACACACGCACATGGACCCGTTGGACTTGCGTTGCCACCGCTAACCCGTTTTGGCCTCTTACAGTCAAGCCCAGTACGCGTGTCCCATCCTCGACTTGGGTCGAGCCCACAAAGATACTTATGGGTTACTGGTTGAAACGGGCCCTCATTACTTGACACAAGCTATCCACCTAAGCTTGGTCCACTCTAGTACATCCCACTTAACCCTCTTCTTATTCATGTTCACTTACATGTTTCAAATTTTGGTTAAGTGTGTCTAATTGTATTTCAAATGCCACCCAAGGCACCCACTTAATTCCACATGCCATCCAAGGCACCCACTTAACCTACCTCATGTCCCATTACATGTTTATCTGGTTAAGTGTTTCTTAATTCATTAACACCGTAACCTTGTAAAGACCTCCCACATTAGACTGGCATTTGAGGCAGCTGGATTTGCCGGGCGGGTTCGGGCAGTCTTACACCACAACCGAGCCTAACCTCGTGTCTTTACAATTGTTACGTATTTAATTTATGCCTAAGACCTCCCACATTAGACTGGCATTTGTCACAGCTGGATTTGCCGGGCGGGTCCGGGCAATCTTACACCACAAAAGAGCCTAACCTCGTGTCTTAGACGATTAATTACACAAAATTAATTATTCCCCAATTTGAATTAATTTCCCCATTCAAATTATCAATCAATTCCAAATTTAACTATGGCCATAATTGACTCAATTATGTCCATCTATTTATGGTATGTAAAATCATACCAATTAATATCACAAATTTGTTTTATGCCATTCAAGGCATTTATGCCAATTCTCAATATTAAATCTTTTAATATTATCCCATGGCCCCACGTTGTACGTTCGTTCGTTTAACGTAAAATATACGTTAGACTCGAATAGTCTAACTTATGGAATAAAGAGAAAACATCACAACATACATTGAAATAAAACTAGATCTAAACATAAGGGGTGAACTTGCATGTGTGAATGAGGTTCTTCATCTAAAAACTTGCATAGACCAAAGTCACAACTTGCATAAAACTACATATGTCATAGATCTAAATCTAAAGGTGTAAACATGTTCAGGTAATAGTCACAAACTTGCATAAACCATGTATGTCATAGATCTAATCATAAGGTGTAAACTTGCATAGGCAATAACCACAAACTTACATAACATGATTCATACTCCAAACCTATATATATACTTGCATATGTGATTTATGCAACATAACGATGGTGTAAACTTACATCTAAACATGTAAACTAGCATGTAGAATTTTGTATACTAGCATATAATTCTCACATGTCATAGCCTAACTTTAGATCCAATTTACATAAAATAGATGTCATGCAACATGTAAGGTTGTATGTAATTTTCACTAACTTGCATATGATACATGCCTCAATTAACATCCTAATTTGCATACATACATATGATTTATTATATGAATTAGTTCCAACAACATAACCAAACTAGCATATAAAACAACATCATGAATTGATTCTACATAAGCCAATCATAGAATTACAACATAGATGATAACATCACAACTTTACAACATAGATGATAACATCATAGAATTTACAACATAAATAATAACATGCGGTCAATAATTCACAACATAACCATATAATCCACATCATATCTCAATCCAATTAAATTGTTAATTATTTTATTAAAGAAATCGAACTCACAACTCAAAGAAGGTCTTGATTTCTAAAATATGAGTTCTGAAGTTGAATTAGCTTTCCTTTGTAGTAGATTCGTTGTTAGAGTTGAATAGAATTGAATTTGATTAGCTTTTCTTCCTCTCTAATTGGTGGCGGCTATTCTAGGTTGCAAGGTGACGGCATAGAGGCCATGATTCTAATTTTTTATTTGATTTTAGGGATTGAGTCTACATGTGTTTTTATAGAGTTTAGGATTAATTTAGGCCGTCGGATTAACCCAGAATTAACCCCAGCCATTCAGAGCAGATCGGAAACCCTAATGACTCAGCATACACTCATAAACAGGTCATCAATCAAATCCGCCCGGGGGGGCGGGGGGGAGGGGGCAGGTCGACCCCCTAGTCGACCTGGTGAGGGTAGGTCGACCCCCTAGTCGACCTGGTGAGGGTAGGTCGACCCTATGGTCGACCTGGCCCTGGCGGGAAATTTCCCGCCTAGCCCAATCTGACTCTGAAATTTGAATTTTTGAAATCTGTTTTGAATTTTCTGAAACTTCCGATGGTCATAACTTCTTCATACGAAGTCCAATTAATGCAAACTCAGACTCTATCTCAACCAGAATTCCGAGCCGAACACAATGGCTCAACCCGTTTCCCTTAATTCTCACATCTGAGATTAGTTATTATTTAATTTATGAACATTAATATTGAAAATAACGGGGTGTTACAGGTATGGTCTTGAAGGCTATATCAAGGGTACCATCAATGTTCCTCAAAAATCGATTACTGATAAAGACAACAATATTGTTCCTAATGAAGAGTTCAATAAATACCACATACAAGATATAGACTTATCAGTGCTTGGCTGTTATCATTGATTAGTGGAAAGCTTCTACCTCAGGTTATAGGGTGTAAAACAACCAATGAAATTTGGAGTGCAGTTGAAAAATCTTTCAATAATCAGTCATATGCCAAGATAATGTTCTACAAAAGGCAACTTCATAAAATCAGTAAAGAGAACATCAGTATGCGAGAATATCTAGGAAAGATTAAATCAATCTGTGATATGCTAGAGGCAGCAGGGCAGAAATTGCCTGATTCTGAGCAAATTCATATCATTTTAAACGGTTTGACTGAAGAATATGAAGCTGTTGAAGCAATTATTGCTTCATAGAAACAATTTTCATCAATTGATGATGTTCATGCAATATTTTATTCACATGAAGCAAGAATTGAAAGTAAAAGATCTCAAGATGGTGATATACAATAAAAACAAGAATCAACATAACAAAGGTGATCAAACCTTTCAAAGAGGAGGTCAATCATCCAGGGGCAGAGGTAAGTGGAACAACAACAATCGATCAAAATGCCAGATTTGCGAGAAAGTTGGACACACAACACCTAGATGCTTCTTCAGATTCAATGCAAACTATGCAGTAAATCTGAATACAAGCAAGCAGAAAAACTCCAACCTAAGTGCCAACTTGGCTCAAGCAAAAGGGGATGCTGCTCCACCTGAATCATCAAGAAATCAAAGTGAAAGTGCAACAATAGAACATATCGATGATGACAATAGGTATCCAGATTCTGGATCAACAAACCATCTCACCAATAATCTTGAAAATCTCAATCTTGGCAACAGAGATTATAAAGGTAACAAGTCTGTTTGCATGGGAGATGGTAAGCTTATACGTATTTCTCATATAGGTAAAGGCAGCATTAATGGTAAACGACAATTATTTTTACACAATTTATTAAGGGTACCAGAAATCAAGAAGAATTTAATAAGTGTGTCTCAATTTGCTAGAGGCAACAAAGTGATATTTGAGTTCTTTCCTAATCATTGTACTATTAGAGACATACTGACAAAAAACATTTTATTGCAGGGTGATGCAGCGAAAGGGCTATATAATTTCAACTTGCAAACTTATAAAAATTCTGAAAACAATCCTTTTCATTGCAATATATCTTAAACAAATAGTTCTAGCAATGTGAATGTATCTAATAATAATAGTACAAGTATTAGGAATTCTGCATTTGATTGTTGGCACTATAGACTAGGTCATCCTAGTGCTAAAGTAGTCAAGAAAATTCTTCTTGATAACAAGATACCCTTTGATAATGTGAATTTACCATATATTTGTGAATTTTGTCAAATGGGAAAAAGTCACAAACTGCCTTTTACTGATTCTCAGACAAATTATACAAAACCATTAGATCTCATTATTACTGATTTATGGGGTTCTCCATCCACAAACTCAGATTTTGGTTTTAAGTACTATATGTCCTTCATCGATGCATACTCTAGATATATTTGGTTGTATACACTTAAATCCAAATCTGAAACTGTCAATGTGACTTTAAATTTTATCAAAATGATTGAAAATCAATTTAACAGCAGTGTTAAAAATTTTCAATCTGATGGAGGAACTGAGTACAAACCACTCAGTAATTTTTTTCAAAATAAGGGAATTATTCATAGAATAACCTGTCCTTATACATCTGAGCAAAATGGTTTAATAAAAAGGAAACATAGACATGTTGTAGAGGCAGGTTTAACTCTATTAGGTCAAGCTGCTCTACCATTAAAATTTTGGCCAAAAGCATTTAATTCTGCCGTCTTTCTAATAAATAGAATTCCATCCAAAATTTTGCATGGTATGAGCCCACTTGAAAAACTTTACGAAGTTAAACCTGATTACAATTTTCTAAAAGTCTATGGATGTTTGTGCAACCCACATTTGAGACCCTACAATTCTAATAAATTTGATTTCAGATCAAGGCCTTGCACTTTTATAGTCTACTGTTCTCATCCAAAAGGTTATAAATGTCTGGACTTAAAAGGAAAAAAAATTCATAAGTAGACATGTTGTCTTTGATGAAAGCATATTTCCATTTAAACAATCAAGCATGAATAGAACCATGAAGGTATATAAGAAAAAAGTTACTATACCTGAGTTGCCCATAATCAATGATGCTTGGGAGAAGACAAGTTTCACTGAGGCTGCTGAACCTCATGATGATCACCAGAATCATGCTGATGGCCACCATGAGTCATTCAGTCCCGCCTATCAGCTACCTGAAGCAAGCAGTAGTAGCAAGAGTCAAGCTATTGACAGCAGTAATAATAATGAAAACAATGGAGAAAACATTGAAAACACAGAAAGAAGTCATGAAAACCAACATGTCAACAACCAAGCCAATCAACCCAGGCATCATATGGTAACCAGGGCAAAGAGCGGTATATTCAAGCCAAAAGCCTATGCTGCAAATACCATGGGAGAGGAACCTGACAATTTTATTCAAGCCATCAAAGAAAAGAATTGGAATGCTGCTATGAAAGAAGAATACAATGCCCTTGTAAAAAATAACACATGGGAACTTGTTTGATCCTCCATGCAACAAAAACATAATTGGGTGCAAGTGGACATTAAGACTTAAAAAGAATGCAGATGGCTCAATCAATAGATACAAAGCGAGGCTTGTTGCATAGGGGTTCACTCAAGAATACGGTTTTGATTTCCATGAAACATTTTCACCAGTGGTGAAACCACCCACTATTAGATTATTTCTCTCTATAGCTTTAAATAATCATTGGGTTATAAATCACTTGTATGTGAATAATGCATTTTTAAATGGTTATTTGCAGGAGGAAATCTATATGCAACAGCCCCCTGGATTCAAGCAAAATGAAAATCAAGTCTGCAAACTGGAAAGAGCTATCTATGGTCTCAAACAAGCACCTAGAGTGTGGTTTGACAAACTCAAAATCACACTCAACTCAATGGGCTACTACCCAACCAAATCTGATACCTCACTATTTATAAAAATCAACAATGAATCAACTATATATATACTGATATATGTTGATGACCTTATCATTACAGGTAATAACAGTGAGGAAATCAAAAAGCTAGTTGAACAACTGAATGATAAATTCTCTATAAAAAAATCTAGGCAATGCTTCATATTTTCTAGGCATTGAAATTAAAAAGCTATCATCAACGGAAATGCATTTAAACCAGAGGAAATACATTGGAGAACAACTTACTAGAGCAAATATGCATGAAGCGAAGCCTCAGCCTACCCCTATGACATCAAATCAGAATTACAATAAAAATAGGGGAGAAGCCATAGATAATATAAAACAATACAGGAGTGTGGTGGGAGCACTTCAATATGCAACCATCACACGACCTGACATATCGTTTAGTGTTAACAAGGTGTCACAATTTTTGTAGAATCCTCTTGACGAGCATTGGAAAGCTGTCAAAAGAATACTAAGGTACTTGAAGGGGACAATAAGCTATGGTCTATCACTTAAAGCTAGCAACAACTATAACATAACTGCATATAGTGATGCTGATTGGGCAACAGAAAATGTAACACCCCACCTCCGCCAGGGTCACTCTTGCAAGTACACTGGCTTTGGAGGGTTGTTGGACAAGGTAAACATGCATGAAGATATCACAGGACAGAACATATGAGTAAAATAGAGTAAATAAAGCAACGGATAAAATTACCATTTCAAAACCATAGTCAAGTTACATCAAAGTACTTAGTCATTATTTTCCAACTACTACAAGTCTAGAAACATAAACTGAAAACTGGAAATAACATAAAGAAACTATCCCCAAAGTAGACGTGGTAAAGCCATAGCGAGCTCAAGTCCAAACCGTACATGAGCTATCCAGAAAGCAAGCTAAAGATCCAAGCTAGGTGCTAGTGTTCCCACCCTGAGAGCCTAGGGGGGGAAACGGAAGAAAAAAGGCGAAAGGAAAACATGTCAGTATAAAAGACTGGTAAGTCCTACCTACTATTAGTATAAAAACTAATAAAGTTAACTGGACATGTAAAACAGAGATGAAACATAGGATGATAACTGGTATGGTGAAAAGTTAACAAGAGTGGCATCGCATATACAAGGTTAAGTTGCACCAAGTGTGCTAGTATTCTAATCCATGTCAAGTCTAAACAAGAAATGATCCCTTAGCCCAATATTGGCCCAAACTCATGAGATGACCTAAATCAAGGCCCAACTACTCGTTCTAGTCGATCGGCTCCCTATAAGCCTAACTCGTCGTGTATCGGTGTCATACGACTTAATTATGGAATGTAGTTAACTGTCCAAGGTCCACCCTAGGGTGTATCCAGTCCTAGGGTGTAAACCACAGACACAAAACAAGCACGCACAGTCTAAACCTACCGGTGCCCATGTTCAACTCCAGACTTAATGTGCACGACCATGGTCCGCCTGAACTTAACTGGTGCACCATTCAGCCGTCTCTTTTGGTCTTTTACAATCAGCCCAGTAATCGTGCCCCACCCTAGCCTAGTCCTAGGGTATCCATGATACTCCCTAGTGGGTTACTGCTGAAAAGGACCACGTAACTAGGATTTCAAGCGGGTTAAGTGTGGTTAACCCTATCTTAACCATGTATTGAGTTGGTCAAGTGTATCCAAGCAGTTCATGACTTAACCCTATCAATACATCGTGTTCAACTGGTCAAGTATATTCAGGTGGTCTATGACTTAACCCTACCAATCCATCGTGTTTAATTGGTTAAGGATTCAAGTAGTCCATGACTTAACCCTATTATGTGGCATTAATTAACTTAATGCAACCCAACCTCCCACATTAGACCTTGTTGTGGTTACTAGTTAAGCCGGGCGGGTCCGGGTAGCTTTACACCACAACCTAGTCTAACCTCGGGTTTTAAGTGCGATATGACCAACTACTCACATTGGGTCCTATTGTTTGTAGTCACTAGTTAAGCCGGTCGGTTCCGGGTAGATTTATGCTACAAACTCAACCCAACCTCGAGTTGGCCATTTTCATGTTTTCTACATGTCATGTCCACGTTCATATTTCAAGCATAATCACATGTCATATTTTCAAGTCATGTTTCATGTCATTTAAGTTTACCCATAACGTAACCCCATCGCACGTAAGTTCGCATCAACACAAATAGATCAAAAGGGGGAACATAAGAATATGACAAGGTGGGCATAAGATGGCAAAGTCTATCACAAGTTAAACATGGTGATATTTGAGGCAAAAGGGGTTCAACATACTAGCATATGGCCTCAACATGTATGATAGCATAAAAGGTGACTTGGCCTCAAACATGACAATAGCATAAAGGGTGACTTGGCCTCTAACATATATGATGGCATAAAGGTTCAATATCAACATATGCATGTTAAGGGACATGAGGGGTTAAGGTTTGTTAACATGCATAAGCCATAATCCATTTCATAGCATTTTTTTTCAAAAGTCAAAATGTAAGGTACAAGGTTCATGATAGATCCACAATCATAGATCAAGAGAGGCATGAATAGATCTATGCATATAATGATGGGTTCAAGGCAAATATTGCACTTAGGTCCAATTCCAATCTACACATGTATGGCATTAAACTTAGCAAATAGGGTGGCAAACCTATGATTAGAATGTAGGTCGCATCATGGCAAGTTAACATCAAGGTCATGAGGGGTTCTATGTTGCATTTATGCATAATCACCACATAAAGCTCATAGCTTTCCACCCAAAAGTCAACATAAATGGTACTAGATTCATGATAGGTAAACATTAGGTCCACAAACATAGATCAAAAGGGTCATGAATGAATCTATGCATGAAATCCAAGGCAAGCATAACACAAAAGTCTCATTTCAACTTGCTACATGTCATATTAAGTTCATAGTTTAGATCTAAGAGTAGAGGAGGGCTTACAAAGCGTGGCTATGAGAACTAGAACACAATAGAACAAGATAGAGACGTTGTAGAAGCTCTAGGAATGATGTAGCAACGCAAATAGCCTTGAGAATAAGTAGCTCCTTTGATAGAAAGAAGAAAGATGGCTCCTTTTTGCCTTAAAGGCTCTCAAGATGAAGATGGAGGCCATGATTAGGGAGCATTTTGGCAGCACTTAGTTGTAGGATTGATTTGTGTGGGTTTAGGCTAGGTCTTAGGGTCTTTTTATAGAAGTTTAGGTTAGTTTAGGCCATAGTATTAACCCTAGTTTAGATCTGAGCCATCAAATCTCGTCACAAGCTAACAAAACAAGACCCAGGAGCCAAAACAGGTGCACCAGGCCATACTGGTCCGACCACCCAGGTCGACAGGGGTGTCGACTAGGAAGTCGACACCAGCTGGGGTGTGTCGACTCCCAAGTTGACTCCCCAGTCGACTTGGGGGCTGGGTGGGAAATTTTCCCGCCCAGTCTGTTTGGCTCCAGGTTTGAAATTTGAACTTTTTTTGAACTGGAAATTTTCTGAAAACTTTGACGGGTCATAACTGGGTCATACAGACTCAGATTCTCGAAAACTCGGACTCTATTTCGCGTATTTTTCCGAGACGAACGCAATGGCACATCCCGTTTCCCTTGATTCATATTTTAAAATTTAATTCTGCCTTGATTTACGTTATAACATGTTATTCAAAATACGGGTTGTTACATTCTCCCCTCCTTAAAGGATTTCGTCCCTGAAATCTTCAAGTTAGGAAGAACGTATCCTACCATCCATCATCCATCTACTCAAAACATCATCCACGAGTAGTCATTGTCCTTAAAAGATTCTAAATGCTGTATGATCATATGCGAAAGGTGTGTGTATAAGTACTTATCTAATGCGAAAATCAGGCGGTTACTGATTCAGTAAACCTCCTTAATGCAAAGTATGTTAGTGAAATGAGTCCATATGTATGCAAATTCCTAACATAATTCATAATCTCTACATGAGTGCACATAACATTCATCCATATGCAACATCCACGTGATAGCATAACAAGTTTCATCCATGAATAAGTATAAGCACTCATGCATATGAAATATGAAAGTGTGTGAGCCGATCTTAGTGCCTAATGTGTACCATGCATCCACGAGTATCCACTTGCAAACACTTGCAACCACTTGCAAACATCAAGCTTAACATGTTTCAAATACATGTTTCATCCAAAGGGTTTCTACCTAAGGTTCTCATGACAAGGTTAACGAGATAACAAGATAAACATGGATAGAAAAAGAAAGATATGCTAACTAGGAAAAGAGATTGAGAATGTACCCTCAAAAAGGAATGGATAAAGCCCATGCATCTTCTCCTCGGTTTCCCAAGTTGCATCTTCATCGGCTTCACTCCACTGAACCTTTACTAACTTGACTTCTCGATTCCTCAGCTTCTTGATCTCCGTTCCCAAGATACGAATTGGAGCTCGTCTCAAAGTTGCCTCTTTTTCTACCTCCACGTCTTCAGGAATGCTAGGCTCAACTACCTCGGCTGATTCATGTAGGCTCTTTCGGAGACGCGAGACATGAAAAACATTGTGCACTCCGGCCAGCTTCTCGGGCAATTCCACCTTATAAGCCATCTTCCCAATCCTCTCTATGATAGGGAAGGGTCCTACGAACCTTGGAGCCAGCTTCCCAACTGCTCCAAAACGAACCACACTACGCAAGGGAGAAACTTTCACAGAGACCATATCTCCAACTTCAAATTCCAAATCAGTCTTTCGCTTGTCTGCATAGGATTTCTGTCTATCTTGGGCCGCTTTCATCCGTCTTTGAATCAACTCAACCTTCTCGGGTGTGTCCCTTATCATATTGGGCCCAAGTATAAGCTTATCCGTGGTCTCCCACCAACAATTTGGTGACTAGCACGGTCTTCCATATAGAGCTTCAAATGGTGCCATTCCTATGCTCGCTTGGTAGCTGTTATGATAAGCAAACTCCACTAGAGGAAGGTGGTCTTCTCAAGTACCACCAAAGTCAAGAATGCATAGCCTCAATAAATCTTCTAGTACCCTATTCACCCTTTTGGTCTGGCCATCCGTCTGTGGGTGATAGGCCGTACTTAGATTCAATCGCGTACCCATCGCTTCTTGCAAACTACTCCAAAATTGGCTAGTGAAGATTGGGTCACGATCGCTAACTATGCTAGAAGGAACTCCATGCAATCGCACTATCTCTCAAAGATAAACAGATGCTAGCCATGATGCGGTCCTCTTGCTCTTCAACGGAACAAAGTGAGCACTCTTCGTAAGTCTATCAACTATGACCCATATCCCATAGAGCCTAAAGTTTGGTCAACTAAGTGGACACCTTCACCCCAACTATATATCACAAACAGACGAGTCATACTCCTTATGGGGTTTGCAACATAACTAAGATTGAAAATAGGACCGAGAGGATATACTTAAAAGATAGCATGCGAGTAAGCTCTACAGAATAATAGGGATCAAGGATATACTCTTAAAAAGAGATATGATGCGCGTATCTAGTCTTCAATCTTCTAAGTCGCATTTTCTTGTGCTTAATCCCACCGTGCCTTGACCGTCTTTAACTTCACAATTTCGTAGTTTCAAAATATGAGTTGGAACTCGTTTCACCGTTGCCTCTCGTTCCACTTCCACTTATTCTTTTCCTAAAAATACTTGGCTATAATTGCGTGCTCATGGTTTTCATGCAAGCTTTCCAAAATTCGTTAGTGAATCCTGGATCTTGTTTTCATACTATATGGTATTCCACGCAGAAAAACTATCTCTTGAAAACGAATGCCAATCCATGTTGCCAAATGTACTTACTAGGATGATTTCTATAACCCATGCTTAAGCGAAATGGACTATCCGCCTTAGTGGCGAACACTACTCGATTGGATTACAAATTTCCAATAAAGGTGCCAAGGAATTCTAGGTAACTAATCATGACGGAACCATAAAGGTCACACGAGATTTTGAGGGTATTACCGAGGCGAGTCATGAGCCTCGCAACCCTATGTTCAAAATCAAGAATGGCTCCATAACTGGACAACCAATCCATGCCCAAAATCAACCTGTATCCCATAAACCCGAGAACACAAGCATTACACATGAATTCTACGCTCAAGATAGAAATCCTCAAATCCATACAAATCGTAGATAAATGGGCGGAACCCCCAATTGGATTTGAAACACTAACGGGATCCTCAACTAGACTAGTACTTAGGTGCAAAATTTCAACAATATCAGAAGAAATAAAGGTATACGATGCACCAGAATCAAATAAGGTACGAACAGGGAAATCAGAAATGTAAACATGACTTTCTATAGAAACACCACCTCGATCCGGAACTGGAGCAGTGTTGAGAGCATGCATCTGCCCTCCAGAAGGTCCTGCTCGCTGAGCCTGTCCTTGGCCCCGTCCTTGCTTCCTTGGCCAATCCTTACTGAAGTGTCCAGACTTTCCGCAATGAAAGCATTCTCCCAACTTCCTCTTCTACTTCCTACAATCTTTGGCTATGTGCCCAGTGATCCCACAGAAGTTGCACTTCCTTGTCTCCCTGGTCTTGTTGTCATTGCAGCTATTGTTGTCCTTGCCTCCTTTCTCGGAATCTACCTTCTTACCTTGAGACTCATTCAACTTGACTTCCTTCTTACCACTCTTATCTTCCTCTTGAAGCAGGGCCATATTTACCAAACTCTCGAAGGTCGCCACCATGGGTATGTGAGACATGGCCAAACCGTGCAATGGCTCGTTCAATCCTAGAGCATAGTGTAGGGCCTTCTTCTGAGCTGTGTTAACCAAGTCTAAACCGAACCGAGCAAGCTGATTAAACTTATCCACGTATTCCCTAACGGTCATCTCCCCTTGCGTTAGTGATAGAAACCTCTGCATCTAAAGGTTCTCTTCTGTCAATGATAGAAACCTCAGTCCAAACCTTCTCCTAAAGTCATCCCAAGTCTGAATTGGCCTAGTAGTGGTGGTGGCTACCCACCAATATGCAGCTTCCCCTTTCAACAGCCATACCGCTAACAGAACTTTCCTACGGTCTTCTACACCAAAGATAGCAAAAAGGTCTTCAGTTTCCTTCAACCAGTTTCTTGCCTCAACAAAAGTCTCCGTCCCAATAAAATTCTTGCCACCCATCGCCTTAAAGTCCTTGCAAATCTTCGCGAAATCCGCTTGTGGATGATGAGGAGGAGGAGGAGGAACCTCAGCTACGGGAGGAGGAGGAATGTTAGCCACGGGGGGAGAAGGAGGAATGTCCGCGGGGCCGGCTTCATTCGCCCTTGCCCCCATGTACCTCCTAAACCAAATAGGTACCGATACGCCCTCCAGAATGGAAAAATTATCGGCCATACTGAAACAAAGAAAAAGATAGATTCAGAACGAGGAAACAAAGGATAGTGCTAATGGCTTTTTGGGGAATAGCCTTTTAAAATAAACTAGACTTTCTTGAAAAAATACTTCTTTATAATCGGTTTTGAAAATAGTTTTTCAAAAGGTATGTTTTTAAAACTTTTGTCCGGTCTAGTAAAACCTTATGCTCTGATACCAAATGTAACACCCCACCTCCGCCAGGGTCACTCTTGCAAGTACACTGGCTTTGGAGGGGTGCTGGACAAGGTAAACATGCATGAAGATATCATAAGACAGAACATATGAGTAAAACAGAGTAAATAAAGCAGTGGATAAAATTACCATTTCAAAACCATAGTCAAGTTACATCAAAGTAATTAGTCATTATTTTCCAACTACTACAAGTCTAGAAACATAAACTGAAAACTGGAAATAACATAAAGAAACTATCCCCAAAGTAGACGTGGTAAAGCCATAGCGAGCTCAAGTCCAAACCGTACATGAGCTATCCAGAAAGAAAGCTAAAGATCCAAGCTAGGTGCTAGTGTTCCCACCCTGAGAACCTGGGGAGGGGGGGGGGGGAACGGAAGAAAAGAGGCGAAAGGAAAACAGGTTAGTCAAAAAGACTGGTAAATCCTACCTACTATTAGTATAAAAACTAATAAAGTTAACTGGACATGTAAAACAGAGATGAAACATAGGATGATAACTGACATGGTGAAAAGTTAACAAGAGTGGCATCGCATATACAAGGTTAAGTTGCACCAAGTGTACTAGTATTCTAATCCATGTCAAGTCTAAACAAGAAATGATCCCTTAACCCAATATTGGCCCAAATTCATGAGATGACCTAAATCAAGGCCCAACTACTCGGTCTAGTCGATCGGCTCCCTATAAGCCTAACTCGTCGTGTATCGATGTCATACGGCTTAATTATGGAATGTAGTTAACTGTGCAAGGTCCACCCTAGGGTGTATCCAGTCCTAGGGTGTAAACCACAGACACAAAACAAGCACGCACAGTCTAAACCTACCGGTGCCCATGTTCAACTCCAGACTTAATGTGCACGACCATGGTCCGCCTGAACATAACTGGTGCACCATTCAGCCGTCTCTTTTGGTCTCTTACAATCAGCCCAGTAATCGTGCCCCACCCTAGCCTAGTCCTAGGGTATCCATGATACTCCCTAGTGGGTTACTGCTGAAAAGGACCACGTATCTAGGATTTCAAGCGGGTTAAGTGTGGTTAACCCTATCCTAACCATGTATTGAGTTGGTCAAGTGTATCCAAGCAGTTCATGACTTAACCCTATCAATACATCGTGTTCAACTGGTCAAGTATATTCAAGTGGTCTATGACTTAACCCTACCAATCCATCGTGTTTAATTGGTTAAGTATTCAAGTAGTCCATGACTTAACCCTATCATGTGGCATTAATTAACTTAATGCACCCCAACATCTCACATTAGACCTTGTTGTGGTTACTAGTTAAGCCGGGCGGGTCCGGGTAGCTTTACACCACAACCTAGTCTAACCTCGGGTTTTAAGTGCGATATGGCCAACTACTCACATTGGGTCCTATTGTTTGTAGCCACTAGTTAAGCCGGTCGGTTCCGGGTAGATTTATGCTACAAACTCAACCCAACCTCGAGTTGGCCATTTTCATGTTTTCTACATGTCATGTCCACGTTCATATTTCAAGCATAATCACATGTCATATTTTCAAGTCGTGTTTCATGTCATTTAAGTTTACCCATAACGTAACCCCATCGCACGTAAGTTCGCATCAACACAAATAGATCAAAAGGGGGAACATAAGAATATGACAAGGTGGGCATAAGATGGCAAAGTCTATCACAAGTTAAACATGGTTATATTTGAGGCAAAAGGGGTTCAACATACTAGCATATGGCCTCAACATGTATGATAGCATAAAAGGTGACTTGGCCTCAAACATGACAATAGCATAAAGGGTGACTTGGCCTCAAACATATATGATAGCATAAAGGTCCAATATCAACATATGCATGTTAAGGGACATTAGGGATTAAGGTTTGTTAACATGCATAAGCCATAATCCATTTCATAGCATTTTTTTCTCCAAAAGTCAACATGTAAGGTACAAGGTTCATGATAGATCCACAATCATAGATCAAGAGAGGCATGAATAGATCTATGCATATAATGATGGTTTCAAGGCAAATATTGCACTTAGGTCCAATTCCAATCTACACATGTA
Source organism: Allium sativum (assembly GCA_030737875.1). NCBI lineage: Eukaryota > Viridiplantae > Streptophyta > Magnoliopsida > Asparagales > Amaryllidaceae > Allium > Allium sativum. Next base: position 348,102,091 of record CM060922.1, on the reverse strand, counting down.
TGGCATTAAACTTAGCAAATAGGGTGACAAACCTATGATTAGCATGTAGGTCGCATCATGGCAAGTTAACATCAAGGTCATGAGGGGTTCTATGTTGCATTTATGCACAATCACCACATAAAGCTCATAGCTTTCCTGTAATGGCGCGTTTTGTAAGGTATAATAATTAAGTTATTTAATTATTTAAATAACGAATATATTAAATAAACGATAGTTGAACGTATAAATTATAATAATAATAATTATAATCGAGGCCGTAACGACGCGGCAGTTCGCTGTTTGGCGAGTTGAACTTCAACTGAATATACAAGATTCGTTTTAAGCCGGATTTCTGTGAAACAAGAAACGTGTGGAGCTGGTGGAGTATATCTTTCTAGTGGAGAAGAAAAATCAGGATTTCGTCGTGTAGATTTTGAGTTACGTCCAAATCAAATTTCAGAAAAGTCGCTATGGAATTCGTATATAATTCGTAACGCTTTATATACGTTATAAAAGGGAATTTCAATATAAATTGAAATTCGATTCGATCTGAACTTGGAATATCAAACATATAATTTTTCTGGAGTTGTATGGTATTTCACTGTGAATATATACGGTAATATAAATTTATTTATATTTAATTTAATTTATTTAAATATATTTATATATTTAAATGGTTCATCCAAAGCTTTAAAAATAGCCGGTTTTGCAAACGAAGTCGAAATTCGACGAAACTAATTTTGTTGGATCCGCAATGTCAAATAGTTGCTAGATGTCAAGTTTCGTGATTTTTAGAGTCACTGTGTGGTAGTACAGATTTTTAGAGTGGAAAACAGTCAGTATTTCGATAGTTAAAAATACGCTGTTTGAGCATACGAAGTCGGAATTCGACGAAACCAGTTTCGTGGGGACCGTGATGTCAAACTTTAGCTACATGTCCAGTTTCGTGATTTTTGGATATCATATGCGGTCGCAGTGATTTTTAAGGATGAGAGAAGCTTATTAAAACGATAAAATAAAATAGAAAAAAAAAATTGAAAATATTCCCCCCATTTTCTTTGGATCCACAGAAGGCCACACAGCCTGTATTCCCAACCACAACTCTCACCTACCACAATCAACCTATATAAACCATCCAACCAACACAGCAAACAATTTTCCCAAAGAAGAAATCAAAAACAAACTCCTAAAATCAATTCGCATATATGAATGGGATCACTGGAGCATTTGCTACCGCCTAGTACTCTTTCTGTGCAACTCGCACCAGGTCTGGAGCACGAGGCAGTGAACTAGGGTTTGGAAAATCAGGATATTGGGGGCGTCGAGTCCTGTTTCGAAGGGTGCAATGGTGTTTAAGGTGTTCAGGAGCAGCAAATGGTGAAGTTTGGTTGTATTCGAAGTAAATTGGGATCGTGAGTTCCCTGTAGCAGCGTCGAGCACCTGGGAGTCGCGGTAGGAAAGGAACACTCGAGCTCAACATCGAGGGTATGGAGAGGTGTGATTTTCGGAGGAGATGAAAATGGTGGCACTCGTGTTGATTTCGGTTGAAGAATGGGAGGAGGGTTAAGGGAGGAAGTCGGCTAATTGGTGGAGCTGTGTTCGGGAGTACTGGAGACCGATGTTTTTGGAGAAGAGAGGGAATAGGGCCTGACGGGTTTAAGGTATTGGTTGGGCCAAGCTCATACGGAGTCGAAATCGAGAACCGTCAGTTGCGTTAAGATCGTATGGACGGTGGCTACGGATTGAAACCGACCGCGAGTCAATTGGAGTCCGTCACAATTTATAGCAAAATAAATTGTTTGAATCAAGCGATGGTTATCATCATTGACGATGATCGTCCAAATGTGAGTAAATCTCACAAACTCTAAACAGATTTATTTTCACGTTGTATTCTTAGAACTGTTAAAATATTTTCTGTTTGACTGTTTTACTGTGTGTTGACTGTTTGATTGAACTGCTAGTCAGTTAGTAGAGATTATATATATATATATATGTGTATATACATATATATATATATAAACCGTCAAATAGTTATATGTTGATTCTGTTTATCAGAATATTATACTGGTGTTGTCTAACATCTGTGGTGCAGGGAAACAGGTTGGAGGAATCCAACTGGATTCCTCAACAGTTATTTTTACTGTGATTTATATATTTTGATATATAATGTGATGTATATAATCCGTTGTGATTACGCGTGTTTGGACAAATATTCATCGTTGTTAGATGATGTGTTAAAAACCATAAGTTAACCAAAGCAAAGTTAGTCGAGTTAAACAAAGTAATTGGTTAAGTAAATCAAAGCAAGTTAGTCGAGTTAAACAAAGTAATTGGTTAGGTTAACCAAAGCAAGTTAGTTGAGTTAAACTAAGTGAATCGGTTAGTGATTAATCGATGTGAATTAGTTAAGTTAAACTAAGTGATTAATCGATGTGAATTAGTTAAGTTAAACTAAGTGATTATTTAAAGTGAATTAGTTAAGTTAAACTAAGTGGTTAATCGAAGTGAATTAGTTAGGTTAACTAAGTGGTTAATCGAAGTGAATTAGTTGAGTTAAACTAAGTGAATCGGTTAGAGTTAATCGAAGTGGATTAGTTAAGTTAAACTAAGTGAATCGGTTAGAGTTGATCAACGTGAATTAGCTAAGTTAAACTAAGTGGATTTGTTCAGTTAATCAAGACGAGTTAACCAGTTAGGTTAAACCAGTAGAGTTAACCAGTCGAGTTAACCAGTTAGAGTTAACCAGTTAGAGTTAACCAGTTAGGTTAAACTAGTTGAGTTGACCGGTTAGAGTTATCCGAAGTAGAGTGATCGAATATAGTGTATTCGAGAGAAGAGTAACCGAATATAGTTTATTCGAATGGAGAAATCAAATGATATTCATTTGAGAAGAGTTATCGAATATAGTTTATTCGAGTGGAGAAATCAAATGTGATTCATTTGAGAAGAGTTATCGAATATTATTTATTCGAAGAGTAGTTATCGAATATTGGTTATTCGAAGTTAGTTAATCCAAAGGAGTTATTCGAAGTTAGCTTATCCAAAGGAGTTATTCGAAGTTAGTAAATCCAAAGGAGTTAGTCGAAGAGTTAATCGAATATAGTTATTCGAGTAAAGTTAAAAGAGTTAATCGAATTTAGTTATTCGAAATGAGTTATTCGAATTTGATATTTGAATAGAGTTAAACACATTAGAGTGATTCGAATTACTTATTCAAATAGAGTTAAACACGTAAGAGTTAATTGAATATTAGTTATTCAATTAGAGTTAAACCGAATTTAGTTATTCGAAAGGAGTTAATCAATTTGAGTTAAGTAAATCGATTTGAATTAAGTTGAATCGAAATGGAGTAAACCGATTAGAATTAAGTTAATCGAGTTAGAGTAAATCGAATATTGGTTATTCGAAGGTAAGTTATTCGAATTAGTTATTCGAAGGAGTTAATCAAATGAGTCGATCCAAAGGAGTTAGTCGAATATTAGTTATTCGAATAGAGTTAAAGGAGTTATCGATTTTAGTTTGATCGAAAGGAGATTTTCGAATATAGCATATTCGAAAGAAAGAGATCGAATATTGTTTATTCGAAAGAGAGAGATTTCGAATATGAGTTATTCGAAGAGAGATAATCGAATATAGGTTATTCGAAGAAGAGTTAATCAAATAGAGATTACTCGAAAGAGAGTTATACGTCGAATTCGATTATAGCGAATTCGGGAAAGTACTATTTACTTTCCAGGGTTTAAATCAAGATTAAGTTATTGATTTAGAAATTAGGTGTCTGTTAAATTATTCGAGTTAGGAAATAAAATATATAGGGGTAGGAATTATAACGTTATAGTTATAATCAAACACTGTCATATAAGAAGTGGATTCGTAACCTGAATCTGAGAATTTGCGTAAACAGATGATTGTAAAAAGTGAGCGATGAGCTTCATCTATTTCAGAGTAAAGGACGTTGTTCAATTAAGGTCTGAGAGGTATTTATACCCCAACTTGATTGACTTCAGAATTGACAAAGGAATAGTTGTGGTTCGATCTAAAAGGTTGATTAGGTATAAAGCTAAGGAATAAGCGATAAACGGATTAAGCGAAACGATGTTTTATACAACGTTCATTGGAAATCCGTAAATGAGTTTTGGAACCGTTTTCCAAATATAGTCAGATATGTTTTCTAAACATAGAAAATGAAATGTTTCATGATAAGAATTTGAGAAATAGAGTTAAGCAAATTCATAAACTAACTGGAGAGGGTAAGTTGAACGGTTTTCCAAGTGACGATCTGATGTTGGTTTCGACCTTCCGTATTGATACTTAGAGAATTGTTCTCATACTAGTTACAGTTAGGGACTGATAGATGCGAAATAATAGTGATGTGAAAATAAGCTATGGAAATGTTTTCCAATGATTAATAACATATATTTTCTAAATATATGAAATAAGGAAATATGAACATATGATGATTGATCGATCGAATTCCCATTTGGAAATAAGATCGTTGTTTGTACACCGACATGTTTTCATTTGATAGTTAGATCACAGACTATCAAAGTTTTTACCATTTTAACGTTATTAATATGGAGAGACCGGTTGGATTATTATCCAAAGAACCACTCTGTATTGGCATAAGCGTTGCGAGAAATATATGCCAAAGATAAATTGAAGACGGAGTAAAGTGCAAGGGCTGTTGTATAAGTCTTAGATAACAGTGACTAAGATGGATATACTGAATAGTGCCTTCGGTTTTTCCAGTCCCAGGACAACGTATATGGAAGAAGGTCTGACAGAGTATATCCAATGGATCGCGTAAGTTGATCTGTTCAAACGTATTCACGTTTGGTGGCAGAGGAATTCGTTTCTCTTAGCTATATACCCGTGTTATTTTTGTATAAGTCAATTTGTGATTTGGCGGGTATGACGATGTGGCATTCAAAGTGAATGGTGATCAGATGTTCTGAAGATAGACGTAGCTTCTAGCCTCACACCAGGAAGTAACAAAAGTTGGGCTAGGCAGCATGGCTAGTTGGGTCATTCCCAAGCAGGGTGTATTGTCACCGATCTAGGGAATATCCATATTTATACTTCTTTTTGATTCTGTATCTTCGAATGACGGTTGGATGGCCTATAACCGTGGTGGCAATATATTCGCGACACTCAAGCTAAATGAGTGAGCGGTCATGTGTGGCCGGGTTGCAAGATGTTCTTGTTGAATCTGCAGTGAATCACCTCTAGAGTACACTGATCAGAAGGTGCTCCCATACCTTGTCTGTTGGAATCCATTCTCCGTTAAGCGCCCTGCGGTTTATGATTTTATACTATGTATGTAGAACGTGAGATGCAAGCGTTTCTACTAGATTGATACCTATTTGTACTTAGGCATTATTATAATATCACAATGATATGCTTGTCAAAGTTGTTCAGATACTCATAAGGGAAAAACCCGTTCCGTATTCACGGCGTGGTCTTATGAGATATCCTATAATTGTTTTAAACTGTTTTACTCATACCAGTCCCATGACTGACCCGGAGTTTACTTTGTTGTTTTCCCTAAACTCTTGGGTGCCTAAATTTGTATGGGCAGTCAAGTAGTCGGGATTTACAGATATACTTGGAGAGCTTGGAGCAGGAGACTTCAAGATTCTATAACTATAGTTATTTCCGCCGTGTTGTAAGTGTTGTACTCTGATAAGTGCTGTTGTATATATATAACTGTTTACTTCAAAGTTATGTTATAGATTATATGTTATTCGTTCCGCTGTGAGAGTCGTGTTACTCTGATGATTCTGATGTTCTTCTTCTTCTTCTATTCTATTAGTTCTATCTTTTCTTTCTCACCTTCTAAATTCTTTCACTAACGTCTCGGAATTTCCGACTCTCGAGGAGTCGGAAATTTCCAGCCGTTACAGTTGGTATCAGAGCGAGGTTTAGAATTACTTGGCTCTGTGGCGTGACTCGGTAGAGATAGGGTTAGTAATACCCTAGACTGAGATTGAGTGTATATATACGAGTGCGTATTTGTTATTTAATATAAAGTGATTTTATATTGTGGAGACTCATTGGTTGAGTAGTTTGTGAATTCTGGTTGATCAGTTTGATCCACTGTATCGATAGGGGTTACTAAACACTCGAATACGATGGACCGACACGGTATGTTTTGAAAGGAGGGTAAAAGAAATAATTTTACCCGAATATATTTTGATATAATATATTGGTAGTGTTGGTTGTTATTATAATCGAATAAGATTATAAAAGGGTGAAATGGTTATAAATGACCAATCAGAATTCATATGAATGTAATATATGAAATAGTTTGAATTAAATATGAATTTAAATCAGAATTTGGAATTTAAAATAAGGAAATTTTAAGTTCCTGGGAGATTTTAAAAATGTTTTCCAATTTGAAATAAATATAGTATTGAACTCACCTGGATGACTGGAAAATAATTCCGAGGATGGATCGATACATCGTCGGTGTGATTTTCGAGTTTCTAAGTGGTGGATTACTGTCAAGGGTTTTGTTTTCAAATTGTGTTGAGAAAACAAGTTGTTTAGAAATTCAAAGGTTTTGAATTGGTGTTATGGTTTGAAATTGATTTGAAATAAACCCAGGAATTTTGAATGCTGGAATTAAAAATTTAACTAATAAAGTTAAATGGATTGAGAAGACATAAGTGAATAAATACATTGGAATTTAAACTTGAACCAAGTTAAATAAATCGGGATTTGGTTAGAGAATAATCTGGATTGGGATTAAGTTGATGGGTTAAGAATTTGAGATTTGATATTGGAAGTTGATTGGGAAATTGATTGGAGTGATATGGGTATATGTTGAATGGATAACAGGTGAAAGTGATAAAGTTGATATGCCCGAAAAAAAAAAAGGGTACAAGTTTATATTTCTAATTGGAGATAAGATTTATGAGCCGATTTGGCAAGCCGCTTGGCTGTTTGATTTTCTTTTGGGTTGAAGAAGGCCCAGAGAGGCGAGTTGGAGTTTGAGTTATTGACCAGTACAAAGGAGGTGCTGGCGAAATTTTTCGAAAATTCCAGGCGTTAGAACATTCTCATGATTTATGGAAATTCAGTTAGCCAGAATGAATTAATAATTTAATTGAAAATTTAATGGTTCAGTTGAAACTGGAGTTGAGAAGTAAACTAAAAGATATTTGAATCTAGTTAGTAAAGTTGGTAGCATTTTCCTAGCTTAGCAATTTCGAGGACGAAATTATTTTAAGGGGGGAAGTCTGTAATGGCGCGTTTTGTAAGGTATAATAATTAAGTTATTTAATTATTTAAATAACGAATATATTAAAATAACGATAGTTGAACGTATAAATTATAATAATAATAATTATAATCGAGCCCGTAACGACGCGGCAGTTCGCTGTTTGGCGAGTTGAACTTCAACTGAATATACAAGATTCGTTTTAAGCCGGATTTCTGTGAAACAAGAAACGTGTGGAGCTGGTGGAGTATATCTTCCTAGTGGAGAAGAAAAATCAGGATTTCGTCGTGTAGATTTTGAGTTACGTCCAAATCAAATTTCAGAAAAGTCGCTATGGAATTCGTATATAATTCGTAACGCTTTATATACGTTATAAAAGGGAATTTCAATATAAATTGAAATTCAATTCGATCTGAACTTGGAATATCAAACATATAATTTTTCTGGAGTTGTATGGTATTTCACTGTGAATATATATGGTAATATAAATTTATTTATATTTAATTTAATTTATTTAAATATATTTATATATTTAAATGGTTCATCCAAAGCTTTAAAAATAGCCGGTTTTGCAAACGAAGTCGAAATTCGACGAAACTAATTTTGTTGGATCTGCAATGTCAAATAGTTGCTAGATGTCAAGTTTCGTGATTTTTAGAGTCACTGTGTGGTAGTACAGATTTTTAGAGTGGAAAACAGTCAGTATTTCGATAGTTAAAAATATGCTGTGTGAGCATACGAAGTCGGAATTCGACGAAACCAGTTTCGTGGGGACCGTAATGTCAAACTCTAGCTACATGTCCAGTTTCGTGATTTTTGGATATCATATGCGGTCGCAGTGATTTTTAAGGACGAGAGAAGCTTATTAAAACGATAAAATAAAATAGAAAAAAATTGAAAATATTCCCCCCATTTTCTTTGGATCCACAGAAGGCCACACAGCCTGTATTCCCAACCACAACTCTCACCTACCACAATCAACCTATATAAACCATCCAACCAACACAGCAAACAATTTTCCCAAAGAAGAAATCAAAAACAAACTCCTAAAATCAATTCGCATATATGAATGGGATCACTGGAGCATTTGCTACCGCATAGTACTCTTTCTGTGCAACTCGCACCAGGTCTGGAGCACGAGGCAGTGAACTAGGGTTTGGAAAATCAGGATATTGGGGGCGTCGAGTCCTGTTTCGAAGGGTGCAATGGTGTTTAAGGTGTTCAGGAGCAGCAAATGGTGAAGTTTGGTTGTATTCGAAGTAAATTGGGATCGTGAGTTCCCTGTAGCAGCGTCGAGCACCTGGGAGTCGCGGCAGGAAAGGAACACTCGAGCTCAACATCGAGGGTATGGAGAGGTGTGATTTTCGGAGGAGATGAAAATGGTGGCACTCGTGTTGATTTCGGTTGAAGAATGGGAGGAGGGTTAAGGGAGGAAGTTGGCTAATTGGTGGAGCTGTGTTCGGGAGTACTGGAGACCGATGTTTTTGGAGAAGAGAGGGAATAGGGCCTGACGGGTTTAAGGTATTGGTTGGGCCAAGCTCATACGGAGTCGAAATCGAGAACCGTCAGTTGCGTTAAGATCGTATGGACGGTGGCTACGGATTGAAACTGACCGCGAGTCAATTGGAGTCCGTCACAATTTATAGCAAAATAAATTGTTTGAATCAAGCGATGGTTATCATCATTGACGATGATCGTCCAAATGTGAGTAAATCTCACAAACTCTAAACAGTTTTATTTTCACGTTGTATTCTTAGAACTGTTAAAATATTTTCTGTTTGACTGTTTTACTGTGTGTTGACTGTTTGATTGAACTGCTAGTCAGTTAGTAGAGATTATATATATATGTGTATATACATATATATATATATAAACCGTCAAATAGTTATATGTTGATTCTGTTTATCAGAATATTATACTGGTGTTGTCTAACATCTGTGGTGCAGGGAAACAGGTTGGAGGAATCCAACTGGATTCCTCAACAGTTATTTTTACTGTGATTTATATATTTTGACATATAATGTGATGTATATAATCCGTTGTGATTACGCGTGTTTGGACAAATATTCATCGTTGTTAGATGATGTGTTAAAAACCATAAGTTAACCAAAGCAAAGTTAGTCGAGTTAAACAAAGTAATTGGTTAAGTAAATCAAAGCAAGTTAGTCGAGTTAAACAAAGTAATTGGTTAGGTTAACCAAAGCAAGTTAGTTGAGTTAAACTAAGTGAATCGGTTAGTGATTAATCGATGTGAATTAGTTAAGTTAAACTAAGTGATTAATCGATGTGAATTAGTTAAGTTAAACTAAGTGATTATTTAAAGTGAATTAGTTAAGTTAAACTAAGTGGTTAATCGAAGTGAATTAGTTAGGTTAACTAAGTGGTTAATCGAAGTGAATTAGTTGAGTTAAACTAAGTGAATCGGTTAGAGTTAATCGAAGTGGATTAGTTAAGTTAAACTAAGTGAATCGGTTAGAGTTAATCAACGTGAATTAGCTAAGTTAAACTAAGTGGATTTGTTCAGTTAATCAAGACGAGTTAACCAGTTAGGTTAAACCAGTAGAGTTAACCAGTCGAGTTAACCAGTTAGAGTTAACCAGTTAGAGTTAACCAGTTAGGTTAAACCAGTTGAGTTGACCGGTTAGAGTTATCCGAAGTAGAGTGATCGAATATAGTGTATTCGAGAGAAGAGTAACCGAATATAGTTTATTCGAGTGGAGAAATCAAATGATATTCATTTGAGAAGAGTTATCGAATATAGTTTATTCGAGTGGAGAAATCAAATGTGATTCATTTGAGAAGAGTTATCGAATATTATTTATTCGAAGAGTAGTTATCGAATATTGGTTATTCGAAGTTAGTTAATCCAAAGGAGTTATTCGAAGTTAGCTAATCCAAAGGAGTTATTCGAAGTTAGTAAATCCAAAGGAGTTAGTCGAAGAGTTAATCGAATATAGTTATTCGAGTAAAGTTAAAAGAGTTAATCGAATTTAGTTATTCGAAATGAGTTATTCGAATTTGATATTTGAATAGAGTTAAACACATTAGAGTGATTCGAATTACTTATTCAAATAGAGTTAAACACGTAAGAGTTAATTGAATATTAGTTATTCAATTAGAGTTAAACCGAATTTAGTTATTCGAAAGGAGTTAATCAATTTGAGTTAAGTAAATCGATTTGAATTAAGTTGAATCGAAATGGAGTAAACCGATTAGAATTAAGTTAATCGAGTTAGAGTAAATCGAATATTGGTTATTCAAAGGTAAGTTATTCGAATTAGTTATTCGAAGGAGTTAATCAAATGAGTCGATCCAAAGGAGTTAGTCGAATATTATTTATTCGAATAGAGTTAAAGGAGTTATCGATTTTAGTTTGATCGAAAGGAGATTTTCGAATATAGCATATTCGAAAGAAAGAGATCGAATATTGTTTATTCGAAAGAGAGAGATTTCGAATATGAGTTATTCGAAGAGAGATAATCGAATATAGGTTATTCGAAGAAGAGTTAATCAAATAGAGATTACTCGAAAGAGAGTTATACGTCGAATTCGATTATAGCGAATTCGGGAAAGTACTATTTACTTTCCAGGGTTTAAATCAAGAATAAGTTATTGATTTAGAAATTAGGTATCTGTTAAATTATTCGAGTTAGGAAATAAAATATATAGGGGTAGGAATTATAACGTTATAGTTATAATCAAACACTGTCATATAAGAAGTGGATTCGTAACCTGAATCCGAGAATTTGCGTAAACAGATGATTATAAAAAGTGAGCGATGAGCTTCATCTATTTCACAGTAAAGGACGTTGTTCAATTAAGGTCTGAGAGGTATTTATACCCCAACTTGATTGACTTCAGAATTGACAAAGGAATAGTTGTGGTTCGATCTAAAAGGTTGATTAGGTATAAAGCTAAGGAATAAGCGATAAACGGATTAAGCGAAACGATGTTTTATACAACGTTCATTGGAAATCCGTAAATGAGTTTTGGAACCGTTTTCCAAATATAGTCAGATATGTTTTCTAAACATAGAAAATGAAATGTTTCATGATAAGAATTTGAGAAATAGAGTTAAGCAAATTCATAAACTAACTGGAGAGGGTAAGTTGAACGGTTTTCCAAGTGACGATCTGATGTTGGTTTCGACCTTCCGTATTGATACTTAGAGAATTGTTCTCATACTAGTTACAGTTAGGGACTGATAGATGCGAAATAATAGTGATGTGAAAATAAGCTATGGAAATGTTTTCCAATGATTAATAACATATATTTTCTAAATATATGAAATAAGGAAATATGAACATATGATGATTGATCGATCGAATTCCCATTTGGAAATAAGATCGTTGTTTGTACACCGACATGTTTTCATTTGATAGTTAGATCACAGACTATCAAAGTTTTTACCATTTTAACGTTGTTAATATGGAGAGACCGGTTGGATTATTATCCAAAGAACCACTCTGTATTGGCATAAGCGTTGCGAGCAATATATGCCAAAGATAAATTGAAGACGGAGTAAAGTGCAAGGGCTGTTGTATAAGTCTTAGATAACAGTGACTAAGATGGATATACTGAATAGTGCCTTCGGTTTGTCCAGTCCCAGGACAACGTATATGGAAGAAGGTCTGACAGAGTATATCCAATGGATCGCGTAAGTTGATCTGTTCAAACGTATTCACGTTTGGTGGCAGAGGAATTCGTTTCTCTTAGCTATATACCCGTGTTATTTTTGTATAAGTCAATTTGTGATTTGGCGGGTATGACGATGTGGCATTCAAAGTGAATGGTGATCAGATGTTCTGAAGATAGACGTAGCTTCTAGCCTCACACCAGGAAGTAACAAAAGTTGGGCTAGGCAGCATGGCTAGTTGGGTCATTCCCAAGCAGGGTGTATTGTCACCGATCTAGGGAATATCCATATTTATACTTCTTTTTGATTCTGTATCTTCGAATGACGGTTGGATGGCCTATAACCGTGGTGGCAATATATTCGCGACACTCAAGCTAAATGAGTGAGCGGTCATGTGTGGCCGGGTTGCAAGATGTTCTTGTTGAACCTGCAGTGAATCACCTCTAGAGTACACTGATCAGAAGGTGCTCCCATACCTTGTCTGTTGGAATCCATTCTCCGTTAAGCGCCCTGCGGTTTATGATTTTATACTATGTATGTAGAACGTGAGATGCAAGCGTTTCTACTAGATTAATACCTATTTGTACTTAGGCATTATTATAATATCACAATGATATGCTTGTCAAAGTTGTTCAGATACTCATAAGGGAAAAACCCGTTCCGTATTCACGGCGTGGTCTTATGAGATATCCTATAATTGTTTTAAACTGTTTTACTCATACTAGTCCCATGACTGACCCGGAGTTTACTTTGTTGTTTTCCCTAAACTCTTGGGTGCCTAAATTTGTACGGGCAGTCAAGTAGTCGGGATTTACAGATATACTTGGAGAGCTTGGAGCAGGAGACTTCAAGATTCTATAGCTATAGTTATTTCCGCCGTGTTGTAAGTGTTGTACTCTGATAAGTGCTGTTGTATATATATAACTGTTTACTTCAAAGTTATGTTATATATTATATGTTATTCGTTCCGCTGTGAGAGTCGTGTTACTCTGATGATTCTGATGTTCTTCTTCTTCTTCTTCTATTCTTTTAGTTCTATCTTTTCTTTCTCACCTTCTAAATTCTTTCACTAACGTCTCGGAATTTCCGACTCTCGAGGAGTCGGAAATTTCCAGCCGTTACATTTCCACCCAAAAGTCAACATAAATGGTACTAGATTCATGATAGGTAAACATTAGGTCCACAAACATAGATCAAAAGGGTCATGAATGAATCTATGCATGAAATCCAAGGCAAGCTTAACATAAAAGTCTCATTTCAACTTGCTACATGTCATATTAAGTTCATAGTTTAGATCTAAGAGTAGAGGAGGGCTTACAAAGCGTGGCTATGAGAACTAGAACACAATAGAACAAGATAGAGACGTTGTAGAAGCTCTAGGAATGATGTAGCAACGCAAATAGCCCTGAGAATAAGTATCTCCTTTGATAGAAAGAAGAAAGATGGCTCCTTTTTGCCTTAGAGGCTCTCAAGATGAAGATGGAGGCCATGATTAGGGAGCATTTTGGCAGCACTTAGTTGTAGGATTGATTTGTGTGGGTTTAGGCTAGGTCTTAGGTTCTTTTTATAGAAGTTTAGGTTAGTTTAGGCCATAGGATTAACCCTAGTTTAGATCTGAGCCATCAAATCTCGTCACAAGCCAACAAAACAAGACCCAGGAGCCAAAACAGGTGCACCAGGCCATACTGGTCCGACCACCCAGGTCAACAGGGGTGTCGACTGGGCAGTCGACACCAGCTGGGGTGTGTCGACTCCCAAGTCGACTCCCCAGTCGACTTGGGGGCTGGGCAGGAAATTTTCCCGCCCAGTCTGTTTGGCTCCAGGTTTGAAATTTGAACTGTTTTTGAACTTGAAATTTTCCGAAAACTTTGACGGTCCATAACTGGGTCATACGGACTCCGATTCTCGAAAACTCGGACTCTATTTCGCGTATTTTTCCGAGACGAACGCAATGGCTCAGCCTGTTTCCCTTGATTCATATTTTAAAATTTAATTCTGCCTTGATTTACGTTATAACATGTTATTAAAAATACGGGTTGTTACAGACAAAGATGACAGAAGATCAATAACAGGTTACTGCATATACATTGGTGATAGTTTGATTTCATGGTGTTCAAAAAATCAAACTACCATCTCTAGATCCAGCACAGAGGCCGAGTACAAAAGTGTAGCAAGTGCTACTGCTGAAATACTATGGTTACAATCCCTAATGAAAGAGCTAAATATTTCATCATGCAAAAAGCCGGTTTTATGGTGTGATAACCAGAGCACAATTTACATGACTGCTGATCCTATTCAACACGCTAGAACAAAACACATAGAAATTGACCTATACTTTGTGCGTGAGCAAGTGCAGAAGAACAATCTACAAGTAAACTTTGTGCCTACTTATATCAGAGAGCCGATATATTTACCAAAGCTCTATCATCTAAAAATTTCACAAGACTCGGAGGTGAACTAAACATAAAAGAGCAATCACTACAAAAAAGAGGGCAGTTTTCCAACTTAGAATTCTTTACGCTATCCCTACGCGGCGTAGGCGCGGCGTAGGCGCGGCGTAGGGAAACCGTGAAAATATGTTAACGGTTTAGGGATTGTGTAGAGAATTTTTTAAACAGGTCAGGCTTTATTTGGAACTCTCAAAATAACCGCACCCATTGCTTCCTATCACACAACCGCTCTTCGCTTTTTCTTTCCAATGTTTCATCGTTTCAGATTAAAGAAAAAAAAACTAAATCTATTTCCACTGCCACTCTCTACCATTTTTCCCAATCTAATCCCCTTCTCTTTCACTTCATTCTTCTCTCCCTCGAGATTTCTCCGCTACTGTTGTTTGTTTCATTTTCTCCCCTAGACTCCAATCCCCTTTTCTCTCACTACAACAAAACGACCATATTACAACAGTGGAACACTGTTGTAATATACATTTTACAACGGTGGGCTAACCGTCGTGTATTAAGAAGTTGTAATATACTGAAATCTCTTACAACGTTTTTACACCGTTGCAACACCGTTGTAATATGTATATTTTACAACTTTTTTGCATCGTTGCGACACTGTTGTAATATGTATATTTTACAACTTTTTATAACCGTTGTAATACAACTATTATTTTTCAGATGTAATATGTGCACAAATTATATGTATATATTTTACTAATAAAAGAATTTATTCCAGAACATATTATCTACAAAACTGAAGATATCAAACAAGCTTAGAACATGAACCAAAACAATATATTAATTTTTCAAACTCTCATCATTTTTTATATAATATGCTCAATTATTATTACAAACAATGAATCATACATGATATAAAATTGTACAAAATCACAATTATTATAAAATTAATATACAATTAAGATGAGAAGGCTGTGGAAGTAGCTAAGATATGTTGAGAGCCAGGGTTTCTCAACCAATAATGATGAGATCTTCAAACCCAATTCAATTCTTGTTCCAAAACTTTCCTTCTCCTCAGTGTTTCCGTCGTCCAAACTCTTGATTCCACGTAAAAGTTTAGCGATTACTTCATCGTCATCTTTCAGTTTGAAATTAGCCCTATCAAATGCTACAAATAGATTCATTCAGTATAGACATACGAGTAAGCCTGGACATTCATACTTCCTTGAGTGAAAGAACATCATCAAGCGGATGAGATTCAACTTCAACTACATCTAACATGTCACCAATCTTTCTTCCATCTGAAATAGATGCAGATTCTTTTGTTATTTACGTCAACACTTCATCGTTCATTCAACCTTCAAAGCAGTTCATCCCAAACTGCTAAAATCATCCATAATCCCACAAACTGGAAAACATAATCCTCCTCCACCATCCATCTACAAAAATCATCCATAAATCGTACACCATTCATCTGCTAAAATGATCAAACTACAACAAATTACCTTTTTTTAATGCTAAAATATGAAAACAAGCTGCATTAGGCATTCGTAATGCCACACAGGGTGATTCAATACACTTGATACACAAAAACATGCCAAAACAATGCATCTGAAATGACTAAAACTCAAAAACAACTATACTATAAAATAACCTAGCCAAAAGCGAAGAACATACCATCTATAAGAGAGAAGCACGACATTAAATGCAGGCAGCACCACCACAGGAAACGATCAATAACAATTCTTTCAAGTATCTAGAGAGGACGAGTTCGGATCTTCCCCCAAACGACCCAGTCACGCGATTTCCTGCAAATTGGGGTTTCCTGCAAATTCAGGGATAAACACTTGGAGTAAGGGCGGCTTGCTTTAGAGGTGAACTTGGGATAAATGAGCTAGAAAGGACGAGGGTACAGAAAAGGGGAACTCATGTGATTTTCAACCAGCGACAACGAAGCGAAATGGAGCAAAATCAAGGGTGTTGTTGCAAAAGAGGTAGGATAGCGGATGGGGACTCACACGAGAGAGGAGGAGCAACTGCGAGAAAGAAGAGGATGTTACGGGAGAAAAGGAAATTAGGGTTTGAAAGTGGGCGGCGGCGGAAGAAACGAGAAGGAAATTAGGGTTTGGATAGAATTGATAAGAGGGAATTGAAAATTAAAAGGAAACGAGGGTGGAGGGAAATGAAATTTTCGTGTACAGTAAGCGGGAAATGAAATTACGTTTTTATTGTAAGCTACCCTACGTTTATTACTTAATAATTTAACAAACGATTATACATCTTAGATTATAAACTAACTGTACCTCTTAAAAAAAACATACTTGAACCTCACACGCAAATACATGTGAACTCCGGACAGATGAAGCTTTTTAGTTGAACAAATTAATAAGTATTTGATTAATTATTATTTATTGAAAATTATTATCAATCATTAATTAATAGTATTTAATAGTGAGTTATTTGTAAGTTATTAATTAATTAAATTATTATCAATCGTTATTAAATATTAATTATCGATCATTATTAGTATTGAAATTATTAGTATTGAAAATTATTATCAATCATTATTTATTGAAAATTATTGAAAACATAAAAGTTGTGAATTATTAAATATTAATTATCAATCATTATTAGTATTGAAAATAATTATCAATCATTATTTATTGAAAATTATTGAAAACATAAAAGTTGTGAATTATTGAATTACTAGTATTGAAAATTATTATCAATCATTATTTATTGTAAACATACTTCCAATTGATTATTAAATATTAATTATTAGTTACTAATTACAAATAATCAATATAAATGTATTAATATTAATTATTAGTCGTTAATTATATTAAAATGTAGTCATATATTACAACAGCCAAGAAATAAAAGTTGTGATAGGCTTTTATTA
The DNA here is from genome assembly GCA_030737875.1 of Allium sativum. Classification (NCBI taxonomy): domain Eukaryota; kingdom Viridiplantae; phylum Streptophyta; class Magnoliopsida; order Asparagales; family Amaryllidaceae; genus Allium; species Allium sativum. Next base: position 348,084,953 of record CM060922.1, on the reverse strand, counting down.
CAACTGTCAAAATAACACAGTTGTTAAAAATAAGTTTATTACAACTTTTCTGAAAAAAAAGTTGTACAAACCATTTATTACAACAGTGCTTTTACCACCGTTGTAAAATTAAAGTTGTAATATGGTGTTTTTGTTGTAGTGTCTCTTGATTCACTATGCCACGTTTTTAGATCTCGCGTTTCATGAGAGGCATTCGCCTTACCAGATTTGCTTCTTCCTGATCTTTTTCCTTCCCGATCTTATCTTCGTTTAGTCGCGAATTCTCCTTATAGCGAGCCGGAAAGAAGAACCGTTTTAGGTTTTGGATCGTGAAGAAGACGTGTTTGGCGTTGTGAGTATTTATTGTCACGATTATGAACTTGGCCTGGTCATTCTAGGATCCGATTTAGAGTTTTAGGTTGGTTCTATTTTTGCGTGTTTTATTTTTGTATGTTCTCATCCTCTCTGACGTTAGCAATAGGGAATCTTTTTTGGGCTATTTGTTTTTTAGGCTATCATTTCTGTATTTTAGGGATTTCCAGTAGGCTGTGGATTTGTGCTTTCTCTCGCCTCTTATATACCCGCTGCAATAACATGCTACGGTTGCTCCTTGATGGTTTCTGAGATTTGGCCCTTCTAGCGAGGTGCTGCAGTTTGCTTTGATACTAAAAAAAAGTCATATACTTTGTTTCTTTTTATGATTGGCCTTACTTTATTATCGAAATGAACTTTTGTTTATTATTGCAGGTTGGTTATCTGTGTTACGAGTTCATCTACAAACTAGACAAAATTACATATAACAAAATTACAGGCTTTAGCATTCAGAGTAAAGGAGATATGCAAAAGATAAAGGCCCCACAAAGTATGTTATAGGACGTTGTAAAGGACGTTCTCCTGTTCATTAATTAGTTCCTTTACATTATTAGTATGTCCTCTATAAGACATTTTAGAATATAAGAAAATTTAGTGCTATTATCGCTATGATATGCTTTTTCATGTATAAGATTTGTTGATTATTTAGGAATTTATGATTTCTGAAAGCTGAATCAATGGGATATTTTCGCCATGAGATATCGGAATGCGCTAAAACTGAGCAAGAGTTTATAAAAGGGTTGCGGCGGGAGCAAGAATCACAAATATGATGTGCTTTGTGAATTAATCTTATTTTGGTAGTGGGTTTGATGTTCTGTTTGTGTAAGGTACATTACACGATGTTTGAATCTGATGAAATGATCATGTTTGAGTTATGTAGCAACTTTATTTTATTGTTTGTTGGACATGATTTGTTTTAAATACATTTGTAGTCAGTTTATGATAATTCGACCATTATATTTATTTTACATCAATGTTTTTATTGATATATACTGCTACGATTTCGCATATGTTCGGTTTTATTATGATTTGTGGTAGACGAAGATAAATATAAAACAACCATATTGATTTTTGGTGTACGGATGCGTTGGGAATGGGTAAGGATGCATATGAAACTTGGCGTAGGGAATGCGCAGGAACTTGGCGTAGGGATGACGTAGGGAACTTGGCGTAGGGACGGCGTAGGGAATTCGGCGTAGGGATGGCGTTGGGAACTTGGCGTAAGTATGGCGGTAAGTATGGCGTAGGAAACCTAACGTAGGTATGGCGCAGGGAAATATTTGCGACGAGCTGTTTTCCGACTTCCATTTGGGCGTAGGGATGGCGTAGGGAAATCTGATTCCCTACGTCATCCCTACGCCAAATTGGCGTATGGAATTCAGAATTCTTTTGTAGTGAATACAACCTGTCAGAGAAGTCGAAAACCAAAACAAGCTCCAAGAGAATCGATTTGAAGGATGAAAGAAACAGAGCCGATAACTTGAAGAATGAAAGGAACGAATCAGCTAATTTGAGCTCTCGAAGAACAGATCCGCTCAACTCCATATCTCGAAGAACAGATTCGCTCGTCTCTGCTGCTGTTCCTCAGATTGATTGAAGATTCCTTTGCTTCATACTCAAAATCCGCTGAAGATGGAGGCCGTATTCCTCTAATCTCATATCAAATTAGGCTTCGGCTGATTATCAGAGAAGATTAATTGATGGAAGACCTAACCCTAATTTGAGCGAGGGTATTGAGAGAAATGAGTGAATACGTCTGATTTCTCAGAGTTACAATCTAAATACATTACGCGGTTTCTGGGCTTGTATATATTATTGGACCATATTTGTGTAGAATGTGTCTTTAGCCCAACCGTGTATTATAAATACACGTTGCCTGTGTACTAACAAGAACAAGTTTAATTTATATTACAATTCTTAGCTGTCAATCCAAAATCAGTATTTTCTGCATTTCTTTCTACAGTGATACAAATTTTTTTGACTTAGGATTATTAGTCGTACCATCAATTGTTACTTTAAGCTCAAAAGGGATTTCTTACTACTATTTCTTTCTGCTTTGTCTTGATTTATAATTATAGTCGTTAAAGAACACTACGAAGGTCCCAAAATTCGAGCATTTTACTTGAATATCCATCATAGTGTAAACATTATATTGATCTAATTGAACTTTTGAAGTGTTGTTATTTTCATATGCATTGGAAGTCTACCACAAAATTAAACTAGGGTGCATGTCCGTATTAAAGTTGGGTCTAGCTCCGTCATAGTTGGTTTGATTATTTTCACTGCTTGTACATTTCTGCATGTTTACAGAGAAGTTTAAAAATTGTTATGTTCAAATTCTTCCGTGCAAGTATATATACAGAAGGAAATAAAATAAATAACACCTCTGAAGAGGTACGTACGTAGTGTTTGACAAGCTATAGATCAATATTTAGATCCAAATTCACATGAGACCAGAAAAACAGTGTTTAAGCTATGGAAACTATTCATAATAAGGTGGCTTTCCCAGTTTTTAATTACATTACACGTAGCCTTAATTGCAATTAAAGTAAATACGCAAGGTAAAACTGAAGCAAATCCAAAGAGTGCATGCAAAAGGTAATGCAAAGTTTCAAATAAATTCACAAATTTCAGTACATGTAAACAAAACATGGAGTAAAGAATGCCATATTGATGTTAGCAGTCCTTGGGAAACAAATATTGCCTTGATTCCAAGTTCAAGTCCGGTCTCCACCACTGATTAATACAATGCGACGCAAATGGTTCCGGATATTTATTCAGATTGACGATCAACGTGGCCGACGGCAAAAGGTGAAGTGGTTCGGTGTCCTTTCCAAAAGCATTCCAAACTAAAACTCTCAGTGAATTCTGGGTGGCCAGCCTTCCCACCTCCCCAATCCCTACACCCTCCATCACCTCACGGTGCCTAAAATACCCCTCGTACTCGGCGCATATTGCGTCCCCTCTATTCACGAATATGTGAGGCACCCACAACGCCAGCATGTCAAAATAGTCATTGCACTTGTCCCGCTGCCCCTCCATGAAGACCGCCATCCCCGCTCTGACCAAACTACCCCCAATCCTTAGTGCCTCTTTCACCCTTTCGCTCTTTATCAACGATTCTACAGGAATATCAGTGTAGGGCGGGTTGAACAGAAACGTTTCAATGTACACTCCATACGTCTTAACCATGTTTTTTCCGGCATGCATTGCTAAGCTGGAACCTAACGAATGCCCAGCCAACCATATTCTTTTATCCTTTCCGTAGGTGGATACTACCTTTTGTACGGCTTGTAAGGCAGTGCTAGCTCTGGTGGTCTTGTGTAGGTCATGACGTAGGACATTTCTGTCCAGCTTTAGGTCCTGTAGGAAAGTTTCTGGTTTAAACAGGGTGCCCCGGAATGCGACGACGTAGTCAGGGGCATTACTGGAAGATTTGAAAGGTGAGGTGAACTGGTAGATGGTGCCGATGATGGATGAATCTAACTCGTCGATTATTTCTTCAGTGAGGTTAAAATGCAACGATGTCCACCATGAAGAGGCGGAAGAAGACAGTAATTGGTTCTTTTTTTGACGTGCACATTCCAGAACGTACGCTCCCTTCACTAAGCAAGCGGCTACCGATCTGCGGTGATTTGGGCAGTTCCTGTAATGATATAAGGCAAATTGCATTCATTTTCTTGTTTTGGATATCATACTGTATATATATTCATGCTGCTAATTATAACAACTTAATTACCAGTCTATACATCTCAAGTGTGTTGGACCCAAATCTTGAAACATTTGAACCATTTTACTTACTGGGTCAGTTTAATTTATTCCACCCTTGTCTTCCCTGATCAATACCTCAAATTACTTATCCAGAAGTTCCTTTTTGTTAGCTGGCTATGAATATGGCTTCTACCACACTGTAAGGTGATCTTAAATAGATAGATAACTGATTATGTATACAACTACTTGAGCACAGATGCTGTCTATTTTATTTTCAAGTGTATTTATTTATTTATTATCTGACTTGACTCTGACTCCTTTGCTAATATATTCCAGCCTTAATTCGTTGAATGCAACTTCGCAGGCTTATCCATCCGATCTAAACCATTAATGGAAAAAAAAAACATAGCGATTTGCCCAAGTCAAGAAGAAGAAGATTTAAAACTAGAATCCATATATTTAGAGCCATATAGATATCATATTCCTGTCCCAATTGATTATAGTCTGTCAGTCCTTGTTGTTAGAATGCTCGCATCTGCCCCCCAGCAGCCCATGTGTTCAAAATGGGGATGCCGCCAACCTTTATTGTTTTAAAAACGCTAGAGGCCAACGTAGGCATGCCGCCTCTATTCATTTTGGAATATTGTTACAAGCCAACACTAAAAACAAATCAATCGTATGATAAATAACCAAAAGTAAAAAATAAAAAGGCTGAATATCGAAATTTTGTGAAGCTACACAACACTGTTCCAAACTAGCATCAACTGCATAACATTGTATCAAACTAGTATCAAAATCATGGTTAGCCAAGAGAGAGCATGTATAACTTTGCAGGTTTTGATATTACCGAATACAAATTTGTGAATTAAACCAAAACGTTTATGGAATTTACTACATTACCACATGACTTCCGCATGGATAAACTTCAATAGCCAAAACAGTAATTGTGTAAAATTTTCATACACAATGACGGTAAATGGTGTTAATGCAAATATTCTTAATCAATAACTACTAATATCAATCAATGACCTGAATAAACAGTATTATACAATGGCAAATTGAAACTAATTACATCTGATAATTTTGTCATAAAAGTACTATTGGGAAACAATAACTGAGTCACGTACTTTGTCGCTTTCCTGAAGACGATTCGGCGATCTGGTCAATGGTGCAAAACCAGTTCGTACTTCCGTCGCCGTCTCTAGGATAAAACAACCTCTGTAAAATGAATAACTGACTTGCTTTGCACAACAAATCAGTGCAGATTTGCACTTTCGAATTTAACAGCTCGAAAATTTCTGGAAGGATATTTTTATTTTTTAATGGCGAAGGAAGAGAATTTTTGTCTGTACCAATCTCGTCTACAACTGAAGATAATATATAGACGGGATTAGGGCTGAACGAAAATACTGGTCAGTGGAGGAAAACAGGATCTGCGAAATACTTGGTCAAAAGTTTACCGTTTCATATAAAAGTCGGCTCAGAAATATTTTCCGTATTTAAAAACTGTTTCGAAAAATGCAGTGTTTTCTGGACCAAAAATATAAGTGTCTAAACCACATAGTCAAGGCCCAAGGCCCAAGGCCCAATCCCGAACCGGGCCGGGTCGAGTCGGTCGGTCGCGCGCGCGTGTGTGGTGGTCATGATGCATGGTCTCCCTCCTCACAACAAAGCATGCATTGGGAGCCTAAGGCCCCAATATGACTTCTTAGAAACAAGTATAAATACTTGCATCTTTCTTATAATTCCATGATGTGGGACTATTCACAAATAGCAGACATCATAAACTTATTTCATATTTTAAATAATTCATAAAATTTCCAACAATCTCCCACTTGAATTTTTAAAATATTATCGAGCAGTTTCTAAAAATATAAGACTATGCATAAACAAAGGTGTCATCCGACTTGAACCTTTGCATAATGAACAAGATTCAGTTTTTACTAGAGTGACACGTAGTCTTGAACTATATTCCTGACATCAAACCACACACAATCTTTTCTATAGTGCAATCAATTAAGCCCGTGCATTTATGGCCATACACGTCTGTCCCAGTTTAGTGAACGCTCTAGAAGTTTTGCCTAAAACTCCATAGGAAACGACCACATTTCCACATTTACATAGGTGAGTCTATCAAGAGTACTCCTGAAGGTAGGTACTCCACTCCAAATAGAGTATAGATCTCATTAAGAGTTTCTATTAACTCATCCTCTATCACTTCAGGAATACATGCTTCTTAGTTTATTATATAGCATGTTCAACTTCTATCACTACACAACTTGTTTTTACCCATTGAACCTATTTCTTGGGTTCTCCAGTCATTTAGGTCGGGTTACCATTGTGCGTGACTCAACAATCTATGGGCAATAGTCCCATTCTTTTAGAAGAATTATGGACTTTCTCTCTGGACAGTCCTTTCATCAAAGGATCTGCCAAATTTTCTTCGCTACGTACGTAATCTACTCTAACGGTACCTGTAGAGATTAGCTCTCTAACCGTGCTATGCTTACGACGTATTTGTCGTCTCTTACCGTTATAATAATGGTTCTGAACTTTTGCAATAGCCGCGGTACTATCGCAATGTAACAACACAGCTGGTATCGGTTTTTCCCATAAGGGAATCTCTGCTAGCAGATTTCTCAAATACTCTGCTTCTTCACTAGCTGTAGCTAGTGCTATCATCTCAGACTCCATAGTGGACTGAGCCAAAACAGTCTGTTTCTTGGATTTCCAAGAAACAGCTCCTCCAGCGATGCTAAATATATAGCCACTGGTCGCTTTAGAATCATCTGATAAAGTATTCCAATCTGCATCTGAGAATCCTTCAAGTACAGCTGGAAACTTTTCATAATGTAATCCAAGGTTCATAGTTCGTTTAAGGTATCTCATGACCCTTTCAATAGCATGCCAGTGCTCTATACTAGGTCTACTGGTAAACCTGCACAATAATCCCATGACATAGGCAATGTTGGGTCTAGTACAATCAGTGGCATGCCGAAGGTTGCCAATGATGCTCGCATAATCAGACTGTCTTACACCTTCACCAGTGTTCTTAAATAACTTTACACTTGGATCGTATGGTGTACATGCAGGTTTATAGTCAAAGTAATTATATTTCTTTAGTATCTTCTCAATGTAATGAGACTGATCCAAAGAAATTCCCTTTTCTGACCTAGTAATTTTAATACCAAGGATTACACTCGCCTCACCTAGATCTTTCATGTCAAAATTGGCACTTAATAAGGATTTGACTGAATTTATGGCATGAATGTTTGACCCAAAGATGAGTATGTCATCTACATAATTAAAGACATATAATAGTGCAAATGTCATTCTCAAATTTGTAATAAATGCATTTGTCACTTTCATTAACTTTAAAACCATTTGAAATGATTAAGTTATCAAATTTTTCATGCCATTGTTTAGGTGCTTGTTTTAAACCATATAATGATTTATCTAATTTGCATACTTTATGTTCTTGACCATGTACTACAAATCCTTCAGGCTGGTCCATATAAATTTCTTCGTCTAATTCACCGTTCAAAAAAGCGGTTTTAACATCCATTTGGTGTATTAATAAATTATGAATGGAAGCAAGTGAGATTAATACTCGTATGAATGTTATTCTAGTTACAGGTGAAAAAGTATCGAAGAAATCTATATTTTCTTTTTGTCTAAAACCTTTAGCTACTAGTCATGCTTTGTATTTATCTATAGTACCATCAGGTTTTAGTTTCTTTTTAAGTACCCATTTACAACCTATAGATTTACAACCAGGGGGTAAATCTGCCAAATGCCAAGTCTTATTGGATTCAAGAGAATCCATCTCATCATTTATAGCCTCTCGCCAGAAATCGGCATCTAAAGAAGATAAGGCCTCTTGGATGTTTGAGGGATCCTCCTCTGTAGTAAAAGCGCTAAAATCCGAACCAAAATCTTTTACGGTTCTTGCTCTTTTACTTCTTCTAGGTTCAGCTTCAGAACATTTATTAAGTTCTGTTCTAATATGCGTACTTGATATGCCCCCACTATTCCTTAATTTAAAAGGAAATTTAGTTTCATAAAAATCGACATCATTTGATTCAATTATGTTATGTGCATTTATATCATAAAATCGATATGCTTTGCTATTAGTAGCATAGTCTACAAATACACATTCATATGCTCTACTTGCCAATTTTATTCTCTTAGGGTCTGGAATGCGAACATATGCTAAACAACCCCAAGTTCTAAAGTATGAGACATTGGGTTTATGATTCTTTAAAATTTCATAAGGTGAAATTTTATACTTAGATTTAGGGATTCTATTTAGAACATAACATACAGTCAATAAAATATCCCCCACCAATGTTTTGCTGCACCAGAATTTAGTAGGATGGCAACTACTAATTCGGTAAAAGTCCTATTTTTTCTTTCATCTTTACCGTTCATTTCAGGTGAATAGGGTGCACTTCTCTCATGTACAATACCATGTAATTTATAGAAGTCCAGAATTGAATTAGATTCATATTCTGTTCCTCTATCACTACGAAATCTCTTGATTTTCCTATTTGTTTGATTCTCAATCTCAGTTTTGAATGTTTTAAACATGTCAAAAGCATCACTTTTATTTTTCATAAGATAAACATATGTGAAATCAGAACAATCATCGATAAAAGGGATAAAATAACGACGTCCATGTCTAGTCAATGTGCCATCAAGTTCACATATGTCAGAATGAATCAAGTCTAAGGGTTCAGATTCTCTATCAACAGATTTATGAGGTTTCTTTGTGATTTTTGCTTGTGTACAGAATTCACATTTATCAGATTCAGATTCTTCTATCTTAGGTATCATATCTAGAGTGCTCATTTTATGAATTATCAATTTATTAACATGACATAATCAAGAGTGCCAAATATTAAAATCACACAACATATAAGCATAATTATTCACTTTATTAGATTCAACATTTAATTTGAACATTCCCTCATAAGCATAACCCTTTCCTACAAAGTTTCTCTTATACACTATGGTATACAAATCAGCCCCAATAAATTGAGTAAACCCTGCCTTATTAAGGAGATAGCCAGACACCAGATTCTTCCTTATCTCTGGAGTATGCAAAACATCTTTGAGGATCACAGTCTTTCCAGAGGTAAACTTGATCTCAACGTTTCCAATCCCTGCAAATTTAGCGGTGTGAGAATCTCCCAGTAACACTTTCTGATCATCAACAGCCGTGTATGTGGAAAACATAGCACGATCATAGCAGACATAGCGAGAAGCACCAATGTCTACCCACCAACCCTCTAATCCACCAACACGGTGAATCTCAGTAATCATAGCCATAAGAGGCTCCTCCTCAGTCAAGTTAGCCTGTGTTACAGAGCTAGGTTTGTTCCGACACTTTCGTGCCATATGACCTGGTTTTCCACAGTTGTAACATAGAAACAACTGTCCAGAGTCATTCTTTTGGGCTGATTTTTGCTGTCCTTTTGGGTTTCCTTGCGGATTCCCATTCTGTTTGTTGCGTCTGTTCTGATTCTTAAAAGACTTATGGTTTGGTTTCAGAACTGCGGGTTTGGTCTTTTTAGTGTTGTTTGAAACAAACAACACTTCATCTTTCTGGTCCTGTTTGCGTGCCGTCTCCTCAATGCGAAGGCGAGTGATCAAACTCTCTAAGGAAAATTCCTTAGTCTTATGCCGTAAGAAAATTTTAAAGTCTTTCCAACCTGGGGGCAGTTTGTCAATAATAATAGCAATTTGAAACTGTTCATCCGAAACCATACCTTCGGAGATGATCTCATTAGCTATTTTCTGTAGCTCATGAGACTGCATCTCTACTGACCTATCGTCTGTCATCTGGTACTTGAGATAGCGGCTTACAGCATACTTCTTTGCACCTGCCTCCTCTGTATCGTATTTCTTCTGCAGCGCTTCCTAGATCTGCTTTGCTGTCTTGTCCTCTGAGTTATAGTAATCATACAGATCATCACTCAATCTGTTCAGAATAAAATTATTGCACAGATAATCCTGTTCAGTCCAGGTCTGCAACTGCTTTGATTGTTCAGTCCAGGATGTCATCTGCGCTTCATCAGTTCCGTCAGGCTTGTCTGGCAGTTGCGGTTTGTCGGTGGTCAGAGCAGCAGCCACCTTCCTCATCGTCAGGTAGAACTCCATCTTCTGACGCCATCGTTTGAAGTGCATACCTTCGAAACGAAACGGGGCAGCAGTCACCAATGGGATCTGGAATGCAGAGGGAGGAGTAGCATCATCTATGGTTGTTGTCGAAGCCATTGTTTCCGATCGTCTTCAAATTGTTGGGAAACAATGGCTGAGTCACGTACTTTGTCTCTTTCCTGAAGATGATTCGACGATCTGGTCAATGGTGCAAAACCAGATCGTACTTCTGCCGCCGCCTCTAGGATAAAACAACCTCTGTAAAATGAATAACTGACTTGCTTTGCACAACAAATCAGTGCAGATTTGCACTTTCGAATTTAACTGCTCGAAAATTTCTGGAAGGATATTTTTATTTTTTAATGGCGAAGGAAGAGAATTTTTTTCCGTACCAATCTCGTCTACAACTGAAGATAATATATAGACGGGATAAGGGCTGAACGAAAATACTGGTCAGTAGAGGAAAATAGGATCTGCGAAATACTTGGTCAAATGTTTACCGCTTCATATAAAAGTCGGCTCAGAAATATTTTCCGTATTTAAAAACTGGTTCGAAAAATGCAGTGTTTTCTGGACCAAAAATATAAGTGTCTACACCACATAGCCAAGGCCCAAGGCCCAATCCCGAACCGAACCGAGTCGGGCCGGGTCGAGTCGGTCGGTCGGTTGGTCGCGCGTGTGTGGTGGTCATGATGCATGGTCTCCCTCCACACAACAAAGCATGCATTGGGAGCCCAAGGTCCCAATATGACTTCTTAGAAACAAGTATAAATACTTGCATCTTTCTTATAATCCCATGATGTGGGACTATTCACAAATAGGAGGCATCATAAACTTATTTCATATTTTAAATAATTCATAAAATTTCCAATAAGTACGTTATTTGAAACATCTTTACATTATTTAGAATTGTGTTTTGAATACAAAATACATGTTTCAATTACACCATTGATACATGGATGTTAAATAGAGTAGAGTAAAAAGAAATGCGCATCCAAAAAAAAAATTTTGAAATTATATATTCAATGTTTTAATCGATATGTCAAAAAAAATTACCCTATGATTTAATAATCTGATCAAGATTTCTTTACAAGGTTTAGGTTCTAAAAAAATAAGGTTAAAAATGTGACTTTTGTGCATCATCGTCTAGTTGAAAAGATTCATATGCCTGCATATTTGATGACTACAGGTCATTAGCTAAATCCTAGAAAACTTATTTGACAATGCACAGACGTTAATTGAATGTTAACAACAATATCTTAATAGAAAACAACAACTGTGCATTGACGGAGAATACAACAACATATCTTGCATTATCTCATATGCTTATTGGTGCAATTCTGTGTCTTCATACGACATCTCATGCGCTTAAGCACTAACCAGCCGTATCCATAAATAGAATTCAAATGCATCTTGGTCGAGTCCAAAAATAAAAATACAGGCAATAATTTCATCATATCAAAAGGAATCATAGTCAATGTTCAATCACAAGAAATTGCACATTGAGAAATGGATCTTTTAAAATATTCACTAAATTTAATTTAGAATTTTGTTTATTTTAACCAACCGACTATGATATATCTAAGGTATATCATACTTTGAATGAGTACGGAGATAGACAAAAGTCATAAGCTTTTAGAGTTTCAGAAATTTAATGTGCACAATGTTTGGAAAACGGAATCAATATAAAAAATAACTATAAATGGAAGACAGTATGTGTAACAACCTGAATTATAAGTGTATTTTTATTTTAACTATTTTGGTTTCTATTTTATTTTTTATATTCAAAACTCAATTTGCTTGTATTTTATTAAAATAATTATTTTTGATCTTTGATATAAAAATGAATTTATTTTGGTTTTATTAAACGAATGAATTAGTTTTGATATGAATGTAATTTATGATAGAAAAATATTGGAAATTTCAGGACTTTCATTGAGTTTTTCATTTTGATTTGAAATTTATTTCTTAATATTTTAATTTAAATGGTAGACTCGTATTATTTTGTATAATTTGTTTTAAATATTTATAAAATTATATCTTTGATTTTATTTCAAAATATTTCTCTTGTTGATTTGCTATTTTGTATTGACCGATTGTTGTTATAAATACCATTCAATATTCATTTTCGGAATCCTTTCCTTTTTTATTTCGACGTTCAATTTTTTTTTGTTTGTAAATATCCGTTCATTTTCTATATTTAAACCATTCGTTATATATTTTTAAAACCATTAGTTATATATTTTCAAATTTGTTCGTCTTTTATTTCTAAAGACAATTTGTTCCCTTTTATAAATATATGTCCTGCCTGTTAGAATATGATATAAAGAGGAGGAGAGAGATTAAAGGTAAAATAAATTGAATGACTACATTGTTATTGCTTCACTTTTCTTCATACCACAAATGAGAGAGTACAATTATATTTATAATAGAACAAAGATTCTAGACTCTTCTTTTCTAGATTTTTCCTTATCCTCTAATTTCTAGACTTGCTTTAATAAACCATTCCCTAAATAATTCTATTACATATATAATAACTCTAATATTTATTACCATTTATTTTTATCCTTTCTTAAATACAATAATTAGATCTATTCCATAATTTATGTTTCCTTTTAAAACCAAGTTTATTTTCAACATTCCCCCTTAAACTTGGTTTTATTACTCCAAGCAGATTCCTTGATTCAAAATTATTGAGATAATAAACGAAGCACTTCTCTTCGATTTGTGATGCACTTCTCATCACCTTCGATTGTTGAAGCACGTCTCTTCAACTCCACTCTTTGAATATTGGAGCACTTCTCTCCATGATGCACTTCTCACCCACAACTCTAAAATAAATTTTCTTCCACGGCCACTTGTGCCATGTTCTCTTGCTCTACATCTTTGAATCTACAATTCCTTGCCATATGCCCAAATTTTTGACACTTGAAACACTTAGGTTTTCCCTTATGCCAACAATCATCTTCTTCATGACCAGATCTGCTTGCTTTTGTTGTGCATCAGCTGGTCCGCCTTTGAATTGTTTTAAAAACTATTTTTTTTCTACTCTCTAGAGATCTCTCTATCCCTTTCATCAACCTTGCTCTGATACTATGTTAGAATTTGATATAGAGAGGCGGAGAGAGATTAAAGGTAGAATAAATTGAATGACTACATTTTTATTGCTTCACTTTTCTTCATACCACAAATGAGAGAGTACAATTATATTTATAACACAACAGAGATTCTAGACTCTTCTTCTCTAGATTTTTCCTTATCCTCTAATTTCTAGACTTGCCTTAATAAATCATTCCCTAGATAATTCTATTACATATATAATAACTCTAATATTTATTACCATTTATTTTTATCCTTTCCTAAATAAAATAATTAAATCTATTCCATAATTTATGTTTCCTTTTGAAACCAAGTTTATTTTCAACACTGCCTTTCCGAAATTAAAAACCATTCATTATATATATATTTTTAAAAACTGCTTGTTCATAATTAAATCGTTCATTTTCTTTTGTTAAAAGTCGTTTACCAATTCCCTTCTACTTGTTTTAGAGCATCTCCAATGTGTCTTGCATGTAAAGTCTTGTAAATCCTATGTGTCCTGTCTTCTTTCACAATGTTAATCTAGTTAACAATGTCAACTTAAAATTCATTTCTAACCCTAAAATTTGGCCACTAACCTGTTAACTGAATTAAGTTACTCCTGCTGAACTTTCCCGCAAGTTTCACGTTTAATAAAACAAAGAAGAAAATTATCATCATGACTGCATACCATACAACAACAAAGTATACTTTTATCTTTCATTTCGAAAGTAATTTTGTATTCTACTACGCGTGCATCTGCTCACAAATCAATGTTTATTATAAATTATTTATCATCATAAATCTGCTTACAGTTTCAAGTTTTTTTTCTCTTTTGACGAGGAGAAGCCTTTTATTCTATGAGTTGGCAAACATCAGTTCCAAAAAAGTGACTACGTTATCCTAGAAAACAGCATCAATACATGAGAATAGGACAACTACTACTTTATCTTCTCCTTGAATTAATCAAACCCATAAACTATTATGAACCAACAACTCCATCAATCTCCATGAACTTATATTTGAGTTGAACATATTTTCGTTGTTAAAAAAATATCAGTATTACAGAAGAAACTGATGGGTGCAATGGAAATAATTTTGCCTGCTATGATGAGAGAGCTGATCACTTGATCTAAACATGTTTCTTATGATTTTCATTTAAGGATGAGCGGAATCGTCTGAGGTAAAAAAAGAAAAAAAATCTCAAACATACAAAGCGCATAAAAAGAACCAAAAGCTGATGTAGAAACACACATCTAAACAGCAGTATCACACTAGTTTGTTTCATTAAAACAATATAAAAAATTGCAAAGCAATTACCATAATATTGTATACATCCTTTCATTATGCCTCATTTGTAAAATATAAATTGTTGGAAAATTTTCAAAACATAGGTTTGGGTATGGGGTTTTGTTTTTGAAGAGGGAAGTAAGAAGGAAGAAGGAATGGGAAATTGATTTGTCCCACATTATAGAATATAAAAGGGTATGTCCATATATATACAAAAGCTTGATGTATGATATCAAAAGAAATAAGAGAAGGGAGAAACAAAGCAATGCATGAACACGGCATATTAATATTTAAAGTGTCAAAAGATGGGCCTTGGGATGTGATGCTTCATAAAGGCGCGACGTTTAAATTCAAACAGACATGGCCGTTGCGAATGGATACGCCGTTTCATTGGTTATAAATAACAACGGTTTCAGACGTTGTAGTATATACAACGACATTCTTCTTCTTCCTCCTAATTCTGCAATGCTCTGCCATTGCTCATGCCCGAGAAGTGTTGCAAATTTCATTATTTGCAATGCTTAAAAGGTGTTGTAGAATTATCTTTCTTCTTCCTCTTCGTTCTTTAATTGTTGCATCATCAGACAATAAATTCTAGAGTGTTCTTGATCGAATCAAAGCCATACAAACTTTGAATCCGATTTTGCTGTTCCAAGGCTTTATTGAATCCTAAAAGTCAATAGTTCGATAATCAGTTTGTACTTGGTGGATTGAACTATTGTTTGAAAGAATTTGCTACGCAAATCCTTAAAGTCTGAAGTACGACATTCATTCTCCTCCAAAAACGTCTCAAACCACAAAATCCCCAACAAATTTTCAGACAATATCTTCAATCATGGAAGGTTTGAGCGCATTGCAAGTTATGAATCAACATTTGACGAAATTGGAGCGTTTTGATGGTGAAAACTTCACTCGTTGGCAAAAGACCATGAAGTTTTTCTTGATCACTTTGAAAATTTTCTATATCTTGGAAGACGATTTGGAAGAGATACCATGGGAAACCGTTGATGAGGATGCCGCTCTGAAAGCAAAACGGGCTAAGCACAAAGAGGACGATTTTCTATGTAGAGGGCATATTCTGAATGCTTTGTCTACTCTAATTTACAATGCTCATAGGACCTTGGAAACTGCAAAGGAAATTTGGACTTCTTTGGAGTGCAAGTATCACGTATCCGAGGGAAGTAATAAAAAATTTATTATATGTAATTTTATGGATTTCAAAATGGACGCCAACAAGTCCATAATTGGACAAGTGAGTGAAATCTTACTATTAGTGAATCAACATAAAGAAGCCGGTATTGATCTCCCTGAATCTTTTGTTATTGGAGTTATTATTTCAAGACTCCCAAATTCTTGGAATGATTACAAGAAAAAATCGAAATATGCGGAAATGGATTATAATTTAGATGGTTTACAGCGTCATCTTCGTATTGAAGAGGGTTCTCGTAAACGCGAACTAGATGATAATCCGCAAACTGAGTCTTAGGCTAAGGCAAATAATATTGAAATTACTGATAAATTAAAGCCTGAGAATGAGACACAGTTTAAGAAGAATGATAATTCCCAGAACAAAAAGAAGGGTGCCTGTTACTATTGTAACAAATCCGTCCACTATGCCCGAGACTGTCGTCTTCGGAAGAAACAACAAAAAGCAAATGTGGTCGAAGAAATGCTTGTGGCTGCCGTACAATAGGAGAACTCCGTTAGTGGCATTGATAATGATTGGTAGCTCGATACTGGAGCAACTATTCATGTTTGCAAAGATCGTAATCTGTTCAAGAATTACGAAGAGAATAATGGAGAATCCAGCAAAGTTACTGGCGTAAACAAAGTTGTAAGCAAAGTTAAAGGAAAACGCACAATTGAACTTACATTCACCTCTGGGAAAGTTCTTACATTAGTAAATGTATTTTATGTACCTGATATGTGTAAGAATTTGGTTTCTGGATACCCCCTTAACAAAGGAGGATTCAAGATGGTGTATGAGTCTGATAAGTTAGTGTTGTCCAAGAACAACAAATTTATTGGATAGGGATATTCTTGTAACGACATGATTAAGTTGAATCTAATGAAGAAATTTTCTGCTTATATTGTGTGGCATGGCAGATTAGGTGTAACGACCCGGAAAATCTGAACCAAATTAAAAAATTTAAATTGGCTAAAATAGTGGATTTTAAATATTTTAAATAAATATTTTAAATAATAACGATGAAAAGTAAGTTTGAATCGACATTTGAAAACGAATATAATTAATTATAATTATAAACAAGGCCAGAAATGACACGGTAGTTTTAAATTTTCATTTCAAACTTTGACTGACTGTACCGGGTGCAAAACAAAACGGATTTGAGTGAAACCAAAAATATTTAAATCTTTTAGTGAGTACCTTTCTAACGAATCTAAAAAATCGAACTTTCATAGCAGGAAGCAAAAGTTATGGCCAAATGAATTTTCAGAAAGGTCGCTATGGAATTTATATAGCCCGTGAAAATGGCCATTTTGCAAACGACCTCGGAATTCGACGAAACCACTTTTGTTGGATCCGGGATGATAAAATATTGCTAGGTTTCAAATTTCATAATTTTTGAAGCTACTATGTGAGCATGGCAAAGGAAAACTTGTTTTGGTCAATTATAGTTAAATTGGATCGACCAGAAATGGGCCATTTTGCAAACGGTCTCGGAATTCGACGAAACTAGTTTTGTTGGGAGCGTATCATCAAAACATAGCTAGATTTATTTTTCTGGAATTTTTCGAATCAGTTTGTGGCCCTGGCAAATTGAAATGTACGTTCAGATCGAATATTGAATGTCATATATTTTAAATTGAAGGAAAACTGACTGAAATAGTCGAATGGGCCTACGAAACATATCTCATTGTGTTCGGAATGGGGGTAAAACGCTAGGGACGACAGTCGTTGGGTTTGGATTGGGGTTCGTGTGTGAAAGAGGGTATTTTTGGAATTTTAAAAGTTATAAATAAAATAAAAAATTGATTCGTCCACATCAAACCCCCCCACCCCCCCCCCGATATTCTCTCTCCCCGTTACCAATAGAAGGGGGAAACCTCTTCGAAGCTTCCTGGGCAATTTCCGATCGCCACAGGCCAAACCAGCCCCACCTCCAGTTGAGGTTTTTGAAGCTCCCTCTCTCCTCTCCAAATCAAAACAAACCTCACACCCCCTCGTCACGTGAACGGAGAGAACGATGGATAGGAAGTCACGGACTTCGGAGCTCCGCCACGCCTAGGTGCTGCGATCGAGTAGGCCCCCTCCACGTCACGCCTGAAGCCCTCTCCAAGCCCTTCAAGGTGGCGCAGGCCGATCGTCATATAGTTGCGCGGATTTCGAGAAAAGTGCAAACCTAGTTTTGAACGAACGTGTGAGGTAACGGCTGAAACTATTTAATAGCAGTTTAAAGCGCTACGGTTTTTGATTTCACTATAAAAATCATATCTTTTTCTTTTCTTGACGAAATTCAGTGAAACAAGAGACAGTGGACTCGTGTGGACATCTTCTACACTCTAGAAGAGACTGCATATTTTTCTGAGCCTTCTGCTATTTTTGGTAGAGTGGAAATAGAAGTGAAATGCTTATATATATACATATATATATATATATATATATATATATACACGCCCCTCGTCTACAAACCATGGACGATATTTATTGGTTGTGATTGGTGTGAAAATTGGTTGATTACGAATGGTTGATTAGAATTGTTTGTGGTTGAAATTGATTGATTGTGGTTGAAAAATACCCGTTGGTGGTTGAGAAATATTTGGTTGAAACCACATAGGATTAGTTTGTGGAAATGAAAAAAATATACATGCCGCCTGCGTGCGAACTAGATGCATGATTCCCCATTATCAAAAGCTGTGAGGCTTTAAGGTAGAGCAAGGAGTCGTACTAGGGACGGTCCCGGTTTTAACTACCCTGCCGTTATGCTGCCGAAATTTTGAATAATATTCATGTGTTAGAATTATTTTCCTGTGTTGAAACTATATTCGTGTGTTGAATAGAAAACCATCATGTGTTGAATAGAAATTCATTCGTTGAATCATATTCATGTGTTGAATGGTATTTGTGTTTTAAATAAATTGTTTAACAATAAAAATCACAGTTTTACTATATATATACAAATTATAGAAAACCGTTCATGTGTTGAATAGAAATTCATTCGTTGAATCATATTCATTTGTTGAATGGTATTCGTGTTTTAAATAAATTGTTTTAACAATAAAAATCACATTTTTACTATATATATATACAAACTATAGAAAACCGTTCATGTGTTGAATAGAAATTCATTCGTTGAATCATATTCATGTGTTGAATGGTATTCGTGTTTTAAATAAATCGTTTTACAATAAAAATCACACTTTTACTATATATATACCAACTATAGAAAACCTTCACGTGTTGAATAGAAATTCATTCGTTGAATAGAAATTCATGTGTTGAATGGTATTCGTGTTTTAAATAAATTGTTTTATAATAAAATTCATATTTTTAACATCTATATGAACTATATAAAATAATCGTGTTTTGAAATGAATTGTTTTACAATAAAAATCACATTTTTACTATATACACGAATAGTTGAAAATAGCTAAATGTTGAAATAATTGTCGGTTGGATAAAAATATCATTTTTACCAAATGTATGAAAAGAATATAGTTTCGAAATCGAAGAATCGATATATATATATATATATATACATATATATATACATATACATATATATATACATATATATATATATACATATAGAATTGAAATATATCGAATAGCGAAGCTGCGGTTCGTGTTTTGAAACCGTGATTTCAAACGATTAGTGTGGGAGATCCGACCATCGGATATTCCCGAAACCGAAACCGTTGGGTTCACTTTGGAAATATCTTTCCAACGAAACCAACTTTATAAAGATCCAACGGTTGGATTGTCTAGAATGTTTAATTCAAATCTGAAGAAAAACAGCGCCATAATAGATTATATATATATATATAAATATGATTAAATTAACTCGAATAACGACGCTGCAGTTCGTATTTTGAAATCGAAACTTCAAACGATTATACCGGGAGATCCGACCGTCGGATTTTCCCCAAACTGGAACTGTTGGATTCATTTTGAAAAGATATTTCTAATGATATAAATTTTGTGAAGATCCAATGGTTAGATTTTCAGATATGTGTAAATCAAATCTGAAGAAAAACAGCGCCACGGCCGCGTTATGGCCCGAAGCGTCGTTTGAATAAATTGGCTATTTTAAAATAAATAAAAATGGAGATAAATCATTATAAAATATTATAAATGATATGGATGTGAAATTTAGAAATTAACTGAAGGTTAGCTAAGTCGACTGGTTTCCTGGATTTTGATCTGATGTTGGTTTCGGCCTTCGGGGTTAATATTTGGGAAATCGTTCTCTTACTGATTGACGGTTAGTGACTAATGAATTGAAATGATGCGTATGTAGTGTTTGTGTAGCAAGTGTTTATTATATACGCGAGTTGCTCAGAAAGACCAGGTTTATCCCATCTTGAATAACTGAATCGACGATAAGAAATCGAAGATGAAGATGGTGGTTGAAGACCGGAAATCTTCACCTCATTTGGATGGTAACTGATGTCCTGATTGGGAGGCATCCCGAAATATGGATAATGAGTGGTGATCGTTCAGACGTACATGGAGATCGATGGGTATGCGAGGTATATAGTGCCTCCAGTTTCGTTCAGACCCAGAACGGACTTGCAAATGGACTGTGTGTCTGACATTGGAATTCAGTCTGTGTGATTGATAGCCATCAGTTACATGGCGTGAATTGCCTGTGTGGCATGCTAAGATGTAGTGATCAGGGCTTCTGTTGAAAAGCAAAGTCTTGAGGTGATGATCAAAGCCCCGCCTGTGTGGCGTAGCTTTGTGTATAACGTGAATTCGCGAACCTCACACCCTTGTATGAACCAGAAACGGGAGAGGACATCAGGGAGGGCACGCGTTTCTTCCTAGGTAGAAGTGGCGTCAGTGGTTTTACATGCCCTGATGAGTTTGACTTATGTGGTTGTTGCTGTTGCGAGGCACCACGGTTATATCGGTCGATCCGGGACCGATGGAGTCATTCGTTGGCTCATTTACGCCCCAAAGGGTGGGGAAACGTAGTGTTCAGGCATAATAATCCACATCGGTGAACCGACCCTGACGATCCAAAGGGTTGATGCGTTCTGATCCTGAGGCTCAGGCTAGGCAGTCTCGAATTCGGTAAGGACTATCTTTTGCCTTGGTTCATGACGGAAATCCAACTTCCAAATACGTGACTGAGCGGTTTTGATTGTATACCTATATATGGCGACATAGTGGTATGGGGCATTAATGCCGTCTATGATTGATAGTTATGATTGGAAATTGTTTTTGAAACATATAAACACTAGTAATAATATCAAATGCTTTTGTTTTATTCGTATCAAGCATATTTTGGCCGTTATAAGGTAAAAACTCTATCCTCCTGTTTGCGTTGCATTGTGTGATGGGAACTGAGTCTTATAATGGCTTCATTTTTATAAAAAGCATTGCGATGTTTAAAAGAATTATTTGTTTTAAAGCACTGGCAATCCGATGGAGTAAACCCATTTCACGAAAGTGGTGTGGTCCTGTGATTAGCCATATTATAAATGTGTTAAGTAGATTTCACATACCAGTCCCATGACTGACTTGTAGTTTGTTTCACTTGCAAACTCGGGTGCCCCTTTTTCTACACTGGCATCCTTGTATTCAGGTTTAACAGGCTCTTTCTGGATAGCTGGAGCAGAAGATGGATTCTATCATTTATCTATTTTATGATGTTCAGCTCCTATTGTACATATTTTGTTTGTTTTCCGCTGTAGACATTTATGTATAGCTGAATTGTATTTGTACTAAGTATGATCCTGTATACTGTGTAATTCTGATGATTACGTTTATCTAGTATATTCTATTGTGCATTATCTGGTGTATTTATTTAATTCTGTTCTGCTATTATCTGTTTATGTGTTATATTCCAAAGATTACCCTTGCCACCGTCAGTACGGGGTTTGGGGTCGTCTCATTTGGTATCAGAGCTTTGGTTAAGCTTAGTGCTGGAATATGACACATTAACGAACTCATCAGAGATAGAACCAGTAGTGTTCTAGGACGAATAACTCATTACAGATAGGATCGGAAATATCCTAGAATTAGTATAGCAAAATCAGAATAACTCGTTAGGGATGGGGTTAGAAATGCCCCAGAACAAGTCGAGAGTTATATGTTTATAAATAACGCATTTGTGATTATATATACAATTTGGTTTTAGAAATATGAATTTTGAATATATAAAATATATTTTTGAAAAATAAATTTGATTGTTGTTTGTGTTGTGTGATAGTAGATTTGATTAATTAAATTATTAAAACGATAGTTAATTTAATCAATAGTAGAATGAACGGTAGAATTTATTCGATTATATCACACATTGAACTGATTTAAAAATAGATAGAAATATATACATGTGCATTACATATGTTTGAACAGGTAAATGGATTAGCTGTTGAGTAAAGATTTTATTTGCATGCCCGAGAAATAGGTAAACCTTAATGGGTTGGATGTGCAATTTTATTATTATATCAACTCCTGTGAATGCCATTGGATGCGGAGTGCTGGTTGTTCTGTGTGTAATCATAAACGTCGCCATAGGATAGTAAGAATTAATTTTGAACTACGTTACATGGCATACTTCTGGAAGTTAGGCATACTTCATCGTACACCACATAAGCATTTGGAGCTTGTGTGACGAGGTGGAAGATTTACCATACGAGCGAGAGGCTTGTATGGCGATGACTATATTTTACAGGTTGAACTGATGACTGATATGACCATATAAAATTATAATGATAAATTGCCAGATTAATAAAAACCCCACATGGGTCTGGAGTTGACAATAATCTCGTCTCTCTAGTCAATAGATACGGCACATGGATTATTTATTTCCCACACAGGACGAGATGACGAGGATTTATCCTTTGGAGCAATTAAAAATACACACTCCCTCAGGCTTTGATAGGGTGACGAGAATTTATTCTCTGGAGTTATAATCTATACACGCTCCCCTGCAAATACCAGAATATATCACTATAAATATGTGTATGCTTTATAGGATTTATTGGGTACCTAATACGGCCCAATAAATTTCCAAACCCCTCCCCGTACAAAGGAGGTTATGGCGAAATTTTTCGAAAATTCCAGGTGTTAGCCAAATTTTTGAAGAATTTAAAAAATTCCAGAAAATGAAAAGTTGGAGAATGGAAGCCAGATTGAACGTAGGGTTGATTAATCAAACCGCTTTCGACTTTGTTCCTTTTCGCTGACGAAAAGTTTTAAGTGGGGGAGATTGTAACGACCTGGAAAATCTGAACCAATTTAAATTTTTTAAATTGGCTAAAATAGTGGATTTTAAATATTTAAAATAAATATTTTAAATAATAACGATGAAAAGTAAGTTTGAATCGACATTTGAAAACGAATATAATTAATTCTAATTATAAACAAGGCCTGAAATGGCGCGGCAGTTTCAAATTTTCATTTCAAACTTTGACTGACTATATCGAGTGCAAAAAAAAAGGATTTGAGTGAAACCAAAAATATTTAAATCTGTTAGTGAGTACATTTCTAACGAATCTAAAAAATAGAAGTTTCATAGCAGGAAGCAAAAGTTATGGCCAAATGAATTTTCAGAAAGGTCGTTATGGAATTTATATAGCCCGTGAAAATGGCCATTTTGCAAACGACCTCGGAATTCGACGAAACCACATTTGTTGAATCTGAGATGATAAATTATTGCTAGGTTTAAAATTTCATAATTTTTGAAGCTACTATGTGAGCGTGGCAAAGGAAAACGTGTTTTGGTCAATTATAGTTAAATTGGATCGACCAGAAATGGGCCATTTTGCAAACGGTCTCGGAATTCGGCGAAACTAGTTTTGTTGGGATCGTATCGTCAAAATATACCTGGATTTATTTTTCTAGAATTTTTCGAATCAGTTTGTGGCCCTGGCAAATTGAAATGTACGTTCAGATAGAATATTGAATGTCATATATTTTAAATTGAAGGAAAACTGACTGAAACAGTCGAATGTGCCTACGAAACATATCCAATTGTGTTCGGAATGGGGGTAAAACGCTAGGGACGATAGTCGCTGGGTTTGGATTGGGGTTCGTGCGTGAAAGAGGGTATTTTTGGA
This sequence comes from Allium sativum, assembly GCA_030737875.1. Taxonomy (NCBI): domain Eukaryota; kingdom Viridiplantae; phylum Streptophyta; class Magnoliopsida; order Asparagales; family Amaryllidaceae; genus Allium; species Allium sativum. Next base: position 348,061,109 of record CM060922.1, on the reverse strand, counting down.
ATTTTAAAAGTTATAAATAAAATAAAAAAATTGATTCGTCCACATCAGAGCCACCCCGATATTCTCTCTCCCCATTACCAATAGAAGGCGGAAACCTCTTCGAAGCTTCCTGAGCGATTTCCGATCGCCACAGGCCAAACCAGCCCCACCTCCAGTTGAGGTTTTCGAAGCTCCCTCTCTCCTCTCCAAATCAAAACAAACCTCACACCCCTCGTCACGTGAACGGAGAGAACGACGGCCAGGAAGTCACGGACTTCGAAGCTCTGCCTCGCCCAGGTGCTGCGATCGAGTGGGCCCCCTCCACGTCGCGCCTGAAGCCCTCTCCAAGCCTTCCAAGGTGGCGCAGGCCGTTTGTCGCAGATTTCGAGAAAAGTGCAAACCTATTTTTGAACCAACGTGTGAGGTAACGGCTGAAACTATTTAATAGCAGTTTAAAGCGCTACGGTTTTTGATTTCACTATAAAAATCATATCGTTTTTTTTCTTGACGAAATTCAGTGAAACAAGAGACAATGGACTCATGTGGACGTCTTCTACATTCTAGAAGAGACCACATATTTTTCTAAGCCTTCTGCTATTTTTGGTGGAGTGGAACCCAAAGTGAGATTTCTAATTTATAAACGATATGGAAAACGACGAAGTTTAAATTATATAGTCGATGTATGGGTTATATAAGCGTTGTACACCTCTTGTATAAGCGTTGTATAAGTTGTACGTTCGATGTATAAGTTATATATGCGTTGTAAAAATTATATATGTGTGGAAATAGAAGTGAAATGCTTATATATATATACACACATATATATATATATGTATATACGCCCCTCGTCCACAAACCATGGACGATATTTATTGGTTGTGATTGGTGTGAAATTGGTTGATTACGAATGGTCGATTAGAATTGTTTGTGGTTGAAATTGATTGATTGTGGTTGAAAAATACCCGTTGGTGGTTGAGAAATATTTGGTTGAAACCACATAGGATTAGTTTGTGGAAACGAAAAAATTATACATGCCGCCTGCGTGCGAACTAGATGCATGATTCCCCATTGTCAAAAGCTGCGAGGCTTTAAGGTAGAGCGAGGAGCAGTACTAGGGATGGTCCCAGTTTTAACTACCCTGCCGTTATGCTGCCGAAATTTTGAATAAAATTCATGTGTTAGAATTATTTTCCTGTGTTGAAACTATATTCGTGTGTTGAATAGAAAACCTTCATGTGTTGAATAGAAATTCATTCGTTGAATTATATTCATGTGTTGAATGGTATTCGTGTTTTAAATAAATTGTTTAACAATAAAAATCACATTTTTACTATATATACAAACTATAGAAAACCGTTCATGTGTTGAATAGAAATTCATTCGTTGAATCATATTCATGTGTTGAATGGTATTCGTGTTTTAAATAAATTGTTTTCACAATAAAAATCACATTTTTACTATATATATACAAACTATAGAAATCCGTTCATGTGTTGAATAGAAATTCATTCGTTGAATCATATTCATGCGTTGAATGGTATTCGTGTTTTAAATAAATTGTTTTACAATAAAAATCACACTTTTACTATATATGTACCAACTATAGAAAACCTTCATGTGTTGAATAGAAATTCATTCGTTGAATAGAAATTCATGTGTTGAATGGTATTCGTGTTTTAAATAAATTGTTTTATAATAAAAATCATATTTTTAACATATATATGAATTATATAAAATAATCGTGTTTTGAAATGAATTGTTTTACAATAAAAATCACATTTTTACTATATACACGAATAGTTGAAAATAGCGAAATGTTGAAATAATTGTCGGTTGGATAAAAATATCATTTTTACCAAATGTATGAAAAGAATATAGTTTCGAAATCGAAGACTCGATATATATATATATAAGTAGAATTGAAATATATCGAATTGTGTAGCTGCAGTTCGTGTTTTGAAACCGTGATTTCAAACGATTAGTTTGGGAGATCCGACCATCGGATTTTCCCTAAACCGAAACCATTGGGTTCGCTTTGGAAATATCTTTCCAACAACACCAACTTTATGAAGATCCAACGGTTGGATTGTCTGGAATTTTAATTCAAATCTGAAGAAAAACAGCGCCAGAATATATATATATATAAATAAATATAATTAAATTAAATCGAATAACGACGCTGCAGTTCGTATTTTCAAATCGAGACTTCAAACGATTATACCGAGAGATCCGACCGTTGTATTTTCTCGAAACTGGAACTGTTGGATTCGTTTTGAAAATATCTTTCTAATGATATAAATTTTGTGAAGATCCAACGGTTAGATTTTCAGATATGTGTAAATCAAATCTGAAGAAAAACAGCGCCACGACCGCGTTATGGCCCGAAGCGTCGTTTGAATAAATTGGCTATTTTAAAATAAATAAAAATGGCGATAAATCGTTATAAAATATTATAAACAATATGGATGTGAAATTTAGAAATTACTGAAGGTTAGCTAAGTCGAATGGTTTCCTGGATTTTGATCTGATGTTGGTTTCGGCCTTCGGGGTTAATATTTGGGAAATCGTTCTCTTATTGATTGACGGTTAGTGACTAATGAATTGAAATGATGCGTATGTAGTGTTTGTGTAGCACGAGCTTATTATATACGCGAGTTTCTTAGAAAGACCGGGTTTATCCCATTTTGAACAACTGAATCGACGATAAGAAATCGAAGATGAAGACGGTGGTTGAAGACCGGAAATCTTCACCTCGTTTGGATGGTAACTGTTGTCCTGATTGGGAGGCATCCCGAAATATGGATAATGAGTGGTGATCGTCCAGACGTACGTGGAGATCGATGGGTATGCGAGGTATATAGTGCCTCCGGTTTCGTTCAAACCCAGAACGGACTTGCAAATGGACTGTGTGTCTGACATTGGAATTCAGTTTGTGTGATTGATAGCCATCAGTTACATGGCGTGAATTGCCTGTGTGGCATGCTAAGATGCAATGATCAGGGCTTCTGTTGAAAAGCAAAGTCTTGAGGTGATGATCAAAGCCCCGCCTGTGTGGCGTAGCTTTATGTATAACGTGAATTCGCGAACCTCACACCCTGGTATGAACTAGAAACAGGAGAGGACATCAGGGAGGGCACACGTTTCTTCCTAGTTAGAAGTGGCGCCAGTGGTTTTACATGCCCTGACGAGTTTGACTTATGTAGTTGTTGCTGTTGCGAGGCGCCTCGGTTATATCGGTCGATCCAGGACTGATGGAGTCATTCGTTGGCTCATTTACGCCCCAAAGGGTGGGGAAACGTAGTGTTTAGGCATAATAATCCACATCGGTGGACCGGCCCTGATGATCCAAAGGGTTGATGCGTTCTGATCCTGAGGCTCGGGCTAGGTAGTCTCGAATTCGGTAAGGACTATCTTTTGCCTTGGTTCATGATGGAAATCCAACTTCCAAATACGTGACTGAGCGGTTTTGATTGTATACCTATATATGGCGACATAGTGGTATGGGGGCATTAATGTCGTCTATGATTGATAGTTATGATTGGAAATTGTTTTTGAAACATATAAACACTAGTAATAATATCAAATGCTTTTGTTTTATTCGTATCAAGCATATTTTTGCCGTTATAAGGTAAAAACTCTATCCTTCGGTTTGCGTTGCATTGTGTGATGGGAACTGAGTCTTATAATGGCTTCATTTTTATAAAAAGCCTTGCGATGTTTAAAAGAATTATTTGTTTTAAAGCACTGGCAATCCGATGGAGTAAACCCGTTCCACGAAAGTGGCGTGGTCCTGTGATTAGCCATATTATAAATGTGTTAAGTAGATTTCTCATACCAGTCCCATGACTGACTCGTAGTTTGTTTCACTTGCAAACTCGGGTGCCCCTTTTTCTACACGGGCAGCCTTGTATTCAGGTTTAGCAGGCTCTTTTTGAATAGCTGGAGCAGAAGATGGATTCTATCATTTATCTATTTTATGCTGTTCAACTCTTATTGTACATATTTTGTTTGTTTTCCACTGTAGACATTTATGTATAGCTGAATTGTATTTGTACTAAGTATGATCCTGTACACTGTGTAACTCTGATGATTACGTTTATCCAGTATATTCTATTGTGCATTATTTGGTGTATTTATTTAATTCTATTATGCTATTATCTGTTTATGTGTTATATTCCAAAGATTACCCTTGCCACCGTCCGTACGGGGTTCGGGGTCGTCTCATTAGGACATGTTAATTATAAGTCACTTAGAAATATGCATAAATTAGGATTAGTTTCTGATTGTGATTTCGATTCCATCTCTAAATGTGAAATTGTATTCAAGCAAAAATACACCGGATGTCCTTTAAATCTGTTGAAAAGAATACTGGTTTGCTTGATTTAGTATATAGTGACGTGGGTGACTTAAAAAGTCATATCACCTGTGGTGGTAACCAATACTATATATCATTTATTGATGATTATATTAGATATGCATATGTATATATAATGAAATCGAAAATTGAGGCTTTTGATAAACTCAAAATTTACAAAGCAGAAGTCGAAACACAATTAGGAGTTAAGATTAAAGTGTTACATTCAGATCGTGGTGGTAAATATTTTTCAAATGAGTTTACTTTGTTTTGCAAACAAAATGGTATAGTTCACCAATCTACTACCCCGTACAGACCACAACAAAATGGCGTTGTTGAAAGGAAAAATAGAACTTTAGTAGAAATGGTTAACGCCATGCTCATTAGTTCTAATTTACCTCATAACCTATGGGGTGATGCTATGTTATCTGCATGTTACCTTTTAAATAGAGTACCACTTAAAAAGAATAATATATCCCCTTATGAATTATGGTTTAATAGAAAACCAAACCTTACTAAACTTAAAGTTTGGGTTTTCTTAGCGTATGTTAGAAAACCTGACCCAAAACGACCAAAGTTAGGAAATGGGGCATTTAAGTGTGTTTTCATAGGATATTCTCCTAATAGTATTACTTATAGATTCCTTATTCTCGACACCTTAGAAGTTATAGAATCTATAGATGTAGAATTCTTTGAAAATCAAACTATTGAGAATCCATTGAGATCGTCTAGTCCGGAACCAACAGAGACTAATGATATCAATGATGATGAATACGCTCCTGCTCAGAATAACAAAGAAGTGTCAGTACCAGATAATAGTACTGAACACAAAAGAAGTAAAAAGTAAGATTAGAGAAGGACTATGTGTTGTATATAACGCTGTTGTATACACAATTATATAATTTTTTGTTTGATGATAACAACCAAATATATTTTATTTTAAATGTGTTTGTTACTGTACTGTTCTACATATGCATCATAGACAGAGATATAATATTTATATTTAAATAAAATACGACTGTACAAACATGCAGATATACACATAGTATTTTATTTAAATATAATATTTTATTTCACTATAACAATAGTACAAATTTATCAACTCCACTATTTAACCGCTTCACAGAATTGTTGTACTTATAAATCAATAGAATAGAATAGACAAGTCTGTTTGACAACAATGAAATAATATTTTATTTCAAACATATTTTATTTATTACAAATAATCAGAACAATCATTTTTTCAAATACATTAGTTCCTCACTACAGTTCACTCACACTCAGTTACACATTGACTCTTATACAGACACTTACACACACACACACTGACTATGTTCTGCTTTCAGTATTCTGTCTTCGCTGTCTTCACTGCTTATAGTCAGTCCAGTCTTCTTACCTGTCATTACAGAAACACACACACAGTATCTGGTACAGAAATGATTTCTAAAATTCTAAGAAGATATATTTTTTATTTTGAAAATTTATTTGCCTCAGATCTCGGTGTGTTTCTCATCATTTTTCTGACTCGATCTGATTTATTCGACTATGTCTAGACAGCTTGTGATATTTACAGTGAATCACTGTAAATACAACAAGGCAGACAACATATATATCTCAATGCAGGGACAGGGACAACTTGACTGATGGCTGCATGTACACACATGTATACACGTGTGCATCACCTCGCCAATTAGTTTGCGACTGAGGAGTAGCCGCAGTGGACCTTCTCGACTCAGTTCAATTGAAAACTCATGTGAACAGGCCAGCAAATGAAAAATACAATGTTTCAGCCAAGAAGTATACATGACAAGTCAAAGTGGTCGAGGCAACAATACCAAATAGTCGAGACAACAAATACATGGTCGAGATATGTCAAAGCACTAATCAACATGTTAATATGGTTCAGCAGAAGTATGTACAAGTGGGCAACTAAATTGGTGTCAAAGTCAAAATGACCAAAAACAGTCTTAGCATGGTCTGGGTGAACAAGTAGAGGGTGACACAAGCATGAAATTAATCAAAGCTTTAGAAAATCATATAGTGCTATGTTTAGTGCAAGCAGCAGCAACAAAGTTTGGTCTACACAAACGTGTACTGGTGCAAGTTCAAGACACAGCAGCATCAACATGTATTAGGAAACATGAACTGCACAGAAATGATCATGAAAGGTGTGCTCCAGTTTTATAAATGTGATATAGGTGTAAATGACTTAATATAGTAGGCATAATATCAAGATCATGGCAGATCATGTTTCCATGTATAATACAAACATACAGCCTCAGGTGCAACAACAAAGTAGGCATGCCCAAACAGCAAAGAGATGGTGCTTAAACATGAATGGATGCACAAGTTCAAAGTGGTGCAGTTCAGGTCAGCTAAAGTGGTCGTGCACATGTGAATACATGATGGTTTCAGCATCAAGAATGGCAAGTCAAAATCAGGAACAAGTTCAGTTAAAAAAAGTCTCTCAAATGCAAGAAAGTGGTTGCATATATGTTTCCAATTTTTAGCAAGGCTTTAATTCATTTCACATATTTCAAGCATGATTTTTTTTCTAGAAAATCAACAAGAGTATATGACAAGTGTTAATTTGTATCCAGTCTTAAACATAATCAAAAATTAGCATATGGATTTAAGGGAAGTTTATACATATATGGGATGATTTATTTCAGCATGAATCAAGTTTTAATTCGAGCAATTTCAGCATGATAACAAGCAGCATTTCAAAGCAGGAAATTCAGATTTGCATACAATCAATAAAATGAGGTAACAGGGAAATAGCAAATACATGCATGAGTGACAAGGCATGGCTGAATGGATTCAAGGGCCAAGTAATTTATCCAGAAAATAGTGCATCCAGTTTTGTTTGGTAATAATATGTTTAGGGAAATTTATTATTTTTAACTTTTCCAGAGAACACTAAATATCAGCAAAGTTTTTTTTAAGGCTTTGCATATGGGAAGAAATCAATGCAAAGTTTCCTGGAATAAAAAATTGGAATTTTTTTTAGTTGAGCAATCAAAGTCATTTTTTTTGGGCAAGATTTTAAACTGTTTACAGAAATCACACAGTAAACTTTTTGGCAAGGATTCTTTCCTGTTTTTTTAAAACAAATCAGATGATGTGTAAACCGCAGAAATAATCAAGGCAACAATTTTTTTCAGGGAGCAAATATATTTCCAGAGAATCAAATGCAGAATAACACACGACAAGTATTCATGAATTAATTCAATCAAGTTTTTTCCAAAAGAAGAAATCAAAAAGTGAAAGGCAAAAAATTAGTATCGAGCCACTCAAGGGAAATCAAAGATTTAGGGTTCGATTCAAACCCTATATTTATTTTACACCATCATCATCATCGGCTAAGGATTAAGGATCGAAACCACAAAATCAACTCAACAGCAAAATCAATTACCAGTTTGTTTTCGATCGCAAGACGGAGCAATCAATCGAAGAACAGGCAACAACGTACTCGAGCCTTCAAAGATCAACATCCAAAGCATTTTATCTCTTCATCGATTTGATTTGGGGACGATTTAAAAAACCCTAGAGCCGCCGCCATTTCTTTTTTCACAGAACAAAGGGGATCAGTGATAACAAATGTGGACGCAACATTTACAAATGGGCCGACCAAGTTTTTCTGGGCTTTGCTTTAATTGAAAAAGGGGATGACCCTTTCTTTTAACTCTTAGGGTTTTTAAGTTGTTTAGTTTATTGTTTTTGTATTTTTGTTTTGTATTTGGAAATTAAAAGAACAGTTGCTAGAGTCTGTAAAATTCTAGGGGTTAACTGACAGTTTACTAGTGTTTGTAGAACTAGGGGAAAATCCGATCGAGGGGATATCGGTCAGTCTAGGATTTTGTGCGTAGGGTTAGAATAGGAGCAGGGTTTGCGAGTGTACATGGTCTTGTATGCGGGAACTATTCTATCACCTAGTAGAAACCTTAGAAATGCAGCACTAGATAGGGTTTTGCCGAAGCTGGGTATATTTGTGTGTGATTTATTTTCTGCATTTCTGTTTCTGCTATATTCTGTGATCTATTTATTATTATATATCTCGTTAGATTTTTAATTCGGTTAAAAACTGTGGTAAACCCTATTCACCCCCCTCTAGGGTTAATCTAGATCCAACAATGGTATTAGAGCAGGTTATTTCATTAACCCTAGAATCATGAATCCTAGTTGTCAACCGATAGAGAGTCAGTCCAGTTCATCTCCAACTATTTTCGATGGAACATATTTTTTAAACTGGAAATCCAAAATGGAATTTTATTTAAAATCTGTTAATTTTAAATGTTGGGATGTTGTTATCAATGGGTTTAATAGTGTAGATATTACTTTCAATGCTCGTGCTATGAAAATTATATTTGATTATCTTAGTACTGAACAGTTTAATCTTATCTGTCATTGTTTATCTGCACAGGAAATCTGGGATACTCTCAATACGAAGTGTGCAAGATCTGACTACCACAGCTCAACACCCGTGTAATGACCCGGATTTTCAACGACTTTGGTTATCGACATAAACACGATGTCGATAACCAAAACACCGAAAAATCCTGGTAATTAGTGAAAGAAATTAGGGGTTGAGGAAAGATAAGATAGAAAATTAGAATAGAAGAAGAAGAACACAACATCAGAGTAACACGAATCTCACAGCGGAACGAATAACATATAATATATGTAACATAACTTTGAAATATACATCCGTATTTGAATATACATCATTATCAAAGTACAACACTTACAACACAGCGGAAATAACTATAGCTATATGATCCTGAAGCCTCCTTCTCCAGCTCTTCAACTATATTTGTAAAATCCCGACTACTTGACTGCCCATACAAATTTAGGCACCCAAGAGTTAGCGAAGACAACAAAATAAACTCCGGGTCAGTCATGGGACTGGTATGAGTAAACAGTTTAAAACATTTTTCAGAAAACTAAATGATATCTCATAAGACCACGCCGTATAACACGGAACGGGTTTTTCCCTTATGAGAATCCAAACGCTTGATTTAACTTTCAAATCCCTTTTGGAAGGAACGATAATCTTAATATCAAAACCTTTTGATATTATAATAATGTCTATCAACCACAGTATATATAATCATCTAGCAGAAACGCTTTCATCTCACGTTCTACATATATAGTATACAATCAAAACTGCAAGCACGTATTGGGTAATGGATTTCCAACTATGACAAGGTATGAAACCACCTATCGCTCGTGTACCTCTAGAGAGGAATACACTGGGTTCAACAAGAACATATTGCAACCCGGCCACACATGACCGACCACTCATTTCGCTTGAGCATATCGAATGTATATCACCAACAGTTGGGATCAGCAACCGTTTCCCCAATGGAACAACATCAACAATAGATTTTTAGAAGTAAATGAAACTCTAGATCAGGTGATTATACACCCTACTTCGGTGCGACCGACTTAGCCATGCTGCCTGCCCGATTTCTGTCATTTACTGAATGTGAGGCTAGAAGCTACGCTTTATCACCACCAGATTCACTTTGAATGCCACATCGTCAAATCTATCAAATCACCAATTGACATCCTCAACCATACATTATGTGTTAGCTTAAAGAAGTTTCCTTCTCCGCTTCGACTCTTGGTACAGTTGGAGAAATCAATATATGTGATCGTCTGGAAATATTCTGTCAGACATCCCTCCATACAAGTCATCTAGGAACAGGATGAACCGAAGGCACTATTCTGTAAACAGGATAGCCCTTGCATAACTCCGTCTTCAATTTCCTTTGGCATATATGATTCGCAACGCTTATGCCAATACAGAGTGGTTCTTTGGATAATAATCCAACCGGTCTCTCCATATTAACAACGTTAAAATGGTCAAAACTTCGATAGTCTGTGATTTAACTATCGAATAAAAAACAGATGTGCAAACAATGATATTATTTCCAAATGGAAATTTATATCGATCAAACATCATTCGCTTTTATCTCTTTATTTCATTTCAATTCCCTTTGAATCTTCTATTTCCCTATATTCAATATTTCTTATTTTCTAAATTTAGAAAATATATGTTATTTACAATGGAAAACATTTCCATTTCTTGTTTTCTTTATTAGAAAACATTCCTGGTTTCTTATTTTGAAAACATTTCCAAAGCCTCTTCATTGGACTTAGACAGATGTTTAAACAAACCATCGCGATGCCAACTCAAACCATTTCCTTTACTGCCGAACCTTAACTATTCCTTAGTTAAAAACGAAGCCAATCAAGTTGGGGTAGAACTACCTCTCAGACCTTAACTGAACAACATTTCTAACTTTGAAATAGGCAAAGTTCACTTTATATTCCTTTTACTAACTTCCTTACTTAACCCTCCTTCGAATGGCTATATTCGATTGACTCCTTTTACTTAACTCTATTCGATTTAACTCTAACTCTATTCACTTAACTCCTATCGGATAAACTATATTCGATTAACTCCTTTGCTTTCTATTCGAATAACTATATTCGATTAACTCCTTTTACTTTCTATTCGAATAACTATATTCGATTAACTCTTTTTACTTTCGATTCGAATAACTATATTCCATTAACTCATTTTCTTCTATTCGAATAACTATATTCGATTATCTCATTTGCTTCTATCTCTAATTGATTAAACTAACATCGATTAGCTCCTTTATTCCTTTATTTCTAATCGATTAACTAACATCGATTAACTTCTTTTACTTCACTCTAATCGACTAAACTGACATCAATTAACTTCTTTTACTTTACTCTAATCGACTAACCTGACATCAATTAACTTCTTTTACTTTACTCTAATCGACTAAACTGACATCAATTAACTTCTTTTAACTTTACTCTAATCGACTAAACTGACATCAATTAACTTCTTTTACTTTACTCTAATCGACTAAACTGACATCAATTAACTTCTTTTACTTTACTCTAATCGATTAACTAACATCGATTAGCTCCTTTTAACTTTAACTCTAATCGACTAAACTAACATCGATTAACTTCTTTTACTTTACTCAAATCGATTAAACTGACATCGATTTGCTCCTTTATTCCTTTATTCGAATAAACTATTCATTTATAAAGATTTACTTTTAGTAACAGTTCTTCACTTTACAAATGATTTCCCTTTTATAAAACTCTATTTGTTTTAAAAACATTTTTCCCTTTTATTTACTTTCGAAATATTTCCTTTTATAAAATCTGTTGATTTTATAAAATCTCTTTATTTCAATATACATTGAAATACTTCTTTTTACATCCCAGGGTCTTTTACGATATTTAAAAATATCGAATAACAATGATCAATATCATTCTAACACATATAATCCATAACAGATTATATAACACATCATATATCACAATATATGAAAACAGTAAAATAATGTTGAGGAATCCAGTTGGATTCCTCCAACCTGTCTCCCTGCATCACAGATGTTAAACAATATAGATAACATCACTTTCAGTTCTATATGATACATTCTGTTAAACAGAATAAATATAGAAATTTAACTAACTGATCAGCAGTTCAATCAAACAGTCAACACACTGTCAATCAGCCAATATCTAACAGTTCTAAAAATACAACATGAAATTATAAACTGTTCAGAGTTAGTGAGATTTACTCACATTGGCAGTTCATCGTTAAAGAACGATGGTAAAGAACGATAACCATCGTTTGATTCAAACGGACAATTTATTTTGCAATAAATTGTAACGAGCTACGATGGACTTCCCGGTCAGTCTCATTGTGTTGCTCCCGTCCATACGATCCCAACGTAACCGACGGTTCGTAATTCTGATATCATATGGTCGAGATATAACAATTACAAGTTGATATAATTTAAATTGAATTTAAACTATGAATTAACCTTAAACGGGCCACACATTTAAATCTCTCGGCCCATGTCCTCAGCCCATCAGCTTCCCAAGCCCAAACACCCGCGTCCAAAACCTTCTTCTCCCTCTTTCTAAAACCCGCACCTGCTCCTGTTAATTACACACCATTAACGCCACTTCCTGCTCATCTTTCTTCCCCCATCCTTCCCTAAATTCAAAACCAAATACACCATCTTACTCCTCTTCAAAATCTCATCACAAAGGACCCTAAATTTCCGACCTCGAGCTCCCCCTTTCCGTCGCGTTCTGCATAGGCATCAGCGAACTCATCCGTCACCGAACAACCCCAAGTTATTCCTACGGGTGCGGTTTTCATTCCTGACCCCAAAACCAACACTCAAACCTAGAATCGATGCTCAAATCACCCAAATCTTCCAACCCTATGGATTTCGAATACACGCTGGAAAAATTCAGCGAACTCAACTGATGTCGAGTTCAGTAGAAACTATACCAGTTTGTAGAGAATCCCACAAGGTTCTCAAATATAAGTATTACATGATTTAAGTAATTTTCCTTGTATTGTTTTCGATTTTTCTTTGGAGGAATTCTTTTATGTTTCGGTTTTCTGAAAGTAAAGTGGCGGCCTGAGAGTTTAGAAGGGGGAGTGGTATTTATATAATTTAGTTCTTGAATTTTGTGGAGGATGTTCCTCCATGCTTTTGGTTTGAAACCACAAAGAATTTGTGGGTATGAACAAAGAAGATGCGGCCTTGTTTTTGGCCGGAAACAGATTAGGATATTTTGTTTTGAGTTAAAAAGATTTTGGTCATCTAATTTTACAAAACTTCGTAAATTTCGAACTGCTATCTACCAGATCAACTACACCATCGTGACGATCAATGTGCCACAATCCCAGAAATATAATAATACCGGTAGATTGACTCATATTTTGAAATCCTAAAATCGCTGATTAAGGGTGCAAAATACTCCAAATAAAAAGTTGCTTATTTAGTTAATTAAAAATTATAGTAAAATTCTAAAAATTAAATTATCACTATGTCTCAAAAGAACCTTGTCTAAAATCAAACCCGATTTTCAAATATTTTTAAATAATCGTTTTGGCCACGAACGAATATACCGCTGTTTTTCTGAATATTTGATTTGGACATAAATCAAAATCTATACGACGAAATCCCAATTTTTCTCTTCCACTAGAAAGATATACTCCACCAGCTCCACACGTTTCTTGTTTCACAGAAATCCGGCTTAAAACGAATCCTGTACATTCAGTTGAAGTTCGAATCACCACTTTACGAACTGCAGCGCCATTTCGAGCTCGTTTATAATTATGTTATAAACTATACGTTCAACTGTCGATGATTGAATATATTCGTTATTCAAATTCAAATTCCAAGCTGAATTAAATATCACAAATGATCCAGTTCACACCATATCGCCATTTCAGCCAATTCTGATTATTTCAGAATTAAATATATTATTTAATTTATTATTTAAATTAAATATTCACCATTATTTTATTCCACGACCATTTAATTCACTAAACCACCATATATATAATAAATTAAATTAATCATAATACCTCTGCCAATGCGGGTCATTACAATCTTCCCCACTTAAAATAATTTCGTCCTCGAAATTGCTAAAAGGTAGAGGACGACCCTATCGACTGGTTAGAACATATTTGTTCACTTCTTATCTTCAGTTGCAACTGAACCAATTTAATTTCAATTAAATATTAATTAATTCTTATCAATGAAAATTTTCAAAAATACTGAAAATTTTCTAGCTCCTTATTCTTCGAAAAATTTCGCCAGCACCTCCTTTGTACCGGTCAATAGGTCAAACTCCAACTCGCCTCTCTGGGCCATCTCCAACCCAAAAGAAAATCAAACAGCCAAGCGGCTTGCCAATTCGGCTTATCAACTCAAACCCATATGTAATATAAACTGGTACATTTTTGTCGGGCATATAAATATCCTTTCCACCTGTTATCAATTCAGCGGATACAAGGGTTATCCCAATCAAATCCCCATCTTCTTTTATCCACGACACAACCATTCGCTTATATCCTAAGTCAAATTTTATTTCAAATTCCGAGTTCCATTCTCGATTTCAAACTCTTAACTTCCCAATCCAATTTTCATTTCAGATCCTTATCTCGACAATCCAATTTTATTCAAGAATAATTTTTTCCTGATATCGTTCTATTTCCATTCAGTTTTCACTTAACTGTTTCAATTTAATTTCAGCTTACTTCCGCAAACTTCTATTTAAATTTGTTCTTAATTCAAACAGTCTCTTCCTGGGAATTTTAAACAGTTTACTTTTTCAAAAACAAATTTTCCTTTTTGAAATCCAACTGAGCCCATAATCAATATTCCATTAGTTATATCACTTCTCTATTTCTTTATCAATATTTGTTAACCAAATATTTTTCAATAACTATATTGGCCTTTTATGTTATTTGGAAAACATTTCCGAATATCGCCTTCCATTATTTCCTAAATCAATAACCTTTAAAATCCTATTTATAATTGGAAAATACTCCAGTTACCTGTCTCTTTCCGATCTCGTTTATTTCTATACTTAGGAAATATTCTTTATTCTATTTCCAAGTTTACACTATTTGGGTTAAAACGAATGTTGTGTAAAACATCGTTACGACAACCCAAATACTATATTCAACTAACTCTCATCCAACATTGATTTTCGAGCCTGAAATCTTACTATTTATTTGTTAATAATGAAATCAATCAAGTTGGGGTATAACTACCTCTCAGACCTTGACTGAATAACATTTATAACGTCAAAACAGATATGACTACTTATTCGAATAATCAATACCATACAACTACTTACTCACTTTTAAACACGTATACGCTTTCTCTTTCTATTCTTACTAGATTTTATTCTTAGTCTTCCTTTTTGATTTTACTTTTCTATTTCTAAGTTTGTTTCCTTATCGACTTCTATATATATATCGATACATTGATTTCTAACTATCAAATTATCTTAAAAGTATTCTAACACTTTAAATCCCCGGAAAATTCGCCATAACCTCCTTTGTACTAGGAGCATCGGGAAAATCCCCAAACTGCCACACAGGCCTCTCTAATAAAAAAGAAAAAGGAAAAGCCAAGCGGCTTGCCGATACGGCGCATAAAATCTCATATATGAATTAACTACGTACCTTTTTGTCGGGCAATCTATATATATACCTTCTAACACTTTATTCCAAACCTGTCTCCTGTATATTTATACCTGTCCAATCTATTTTAACTATACCAATCGTTTTAACTAAATTTGTTAAATAAATTTGTTACTTAACTCTTCAGTTTATTTCACCTCCATATTTGAACATGACATGTTCAAATATCTTTTAACTTTCATATTAACAAATTCTAATTATACTCATACTCTCGTTTCCTTATCGACTTCTTATTCAAGTTCTAATTCAATTCTATTTAAATTCTCTTTATTTAAACTTCTATTATTCAAGTTCTATATATTCAAATTCTATAGTTTAAATTCCATTTGAATTCTATATTCGAATTCCATTTCACCTTCGATATTCAAATCCTATATTTGAATTCCTTTATATTTCCTATATTCAAATTCTATATTTGAATTCCATTTGAATTTCTATATTCAAATTCCATATTTGAATTCCATTTGAATTTCTATATTCAAATTCCATATTTGAATTCCATATTTGAATTCCATTTGAATTTCTATATTCAAATTCCATTTCAATCTATTTGAATTCTATATTCAAATTTCATTTCAATCTATTTGAATTATATTCAAATTTCATTATTACTCTATATGAATTCTATATTCAATTTTCCATTATTTAAATCTTCTTTATTCAAATCTCATTTGAATTTCTATATTCAAATCCCCTTTTGAATTTCTATATTCAATTTTATTTCAATTCCATTGAATTTCATATATTCAAACTCCCTTTGAATTTCTATATTCAGTTCCTATTTCAAACTTTCTTTATTCATTCTTTATTATAAATCCCATTTGAAATTCAACACAACTTGTCTTTCCCAAAACAAATTCAAAACAGTATCTCTGGTAGTAATTCGTCACTTACAACTCGAAAATGAATACTGATGATGCAGCTGTCATCATCAGAATCTATTTTCCAGCGATCGAAGTGAGTTCAATACTATAAAACCATTTCTAAACATTTCCACCTTGAAATTCATTTCAAAATATAATTCACACTGCTTGTAAAACAATTTAAAATCTCCCAGGATCTTAAATTTCCCTTATTTTTAATCCTAATCCGTTTACAAACACTTATCCAATTCCCCAGAGTTTTATTCAATTCCTAGTTAAAATTTCAGATTTAACTCATCTGATTTCACGTATTTCACTTATATGAATTCTGATTGGTTATTTACATAACCATGTAATTTATAATCTTACTCGATTATAATAACAACTAATATATCCAATATATATCAAAATATACGTTGGGTAAAATTATTTTCATTTACCCTCTTTCAAAACATATCGTGCCGACCCATCGTATTCAAGTGTTTAGTAACTCCTTACGATACAATGGATCAAACTGATCGACCAGAACTCATAACCGACTCAACCAATGAATCTCCACAATATAAAACGATTTTTATATCAATAACAAATACGTTCACTCGTATATATACACTCAATCTCAGTCTAGGGTATTGCTAACCCTATCTCTACCGAGTCACGCCACAGAGCCGAGTAATTCTTAACTTAAGCTCTGATACCAACTGTAATGACCCGGATTTTCGGTGTTTTGGTTATCGGCATCGTGTTTATGTCGATAACCAAAGTCGCCGAAAATCCGGGTCAATACAACCCGAGAATGTCAAATCTGATTCAGATCTATGCTTGACAAGTCATATAGATGAAAATTCAGATGGATCAGATGATGGAGAATCAACAAATGCTGTAACAGAAAATCTCTCATATGAAGATTTGGTTTACGTGTGTCTTGATTTAACGAAATCTATTGATAAACTCCAACTGAAAAATAAGTCTTTGAATTCTAAGAATTTTGAGTTGACCAGCAAAATTGATAATTTGGAATCACAACTAGAATATGCTAAAAATTCTTCAAATTCAGTTTGCAAAAATTGTTTGAAATTGAAAACCAATCTTGTTCATATCAATAAAAATATTCAAAAGTTTGAAAATGAAATTCTGATCTTAAATGAGAACAAGACCGAGTTATCAAATTTGAATAACCTTCTGCAAAAGGAATTTGAAAATTTTAAAATAGATATAAATCCCAAATTTGAAATTGCTAAAAAGAAGAACTTGTTGAAATCAAATTTGATTTTAGAAGAACATGAAAATGAGATTGAAAAATCCAAGAAATTTGAGTCTGAAAAGCAAAAATGATTTGAACTTGGAATTTCTGAATCCCAAGCCAAAATTAAATTGCTTGAAAATGAGAATTTGGTTTTGAAATAGTCCAATGCTGAACAGAAGATCGCTATAAATAGTTCCTCAAATTTATTAAAAGAAAACAACGATCTAAAATCCAAAATTCAACGATTAGAATCAACTTTGGATAAATTTTCTAATGGGGAAAAATCGTTGAATATGCTGTTACAAAACCAAGTTTCTATTAGAAATAAATCTGGTCTTGGCTTTGGGAATATCAATCGTTTTGATATGATGAATTCAAATGATTTTAAAGACACTTCAAATTATCTTGGAAAAGATTGTTTTAAAATTTTAAACTCTCGCAATTCAAAAGATTTTTTGAAACATAAACAAAATAAGAATTTGTTTTATAACAAACCATTCTATCATTCTTGGACCTCAAGAAGAAGTAAAGTGAATTCGTCTAATTTCAAACAGATCTGGGTCCCTAAAGGTACTTTGGTAAATTCTGATGGATTGTTATATAAACAAGTTTGGGTACCTAAAGCTATGAACAAAGCTATGAGTGGTTTTACAAATTTTGTTAGACCACTCGATTCTCTAAACTGTTAGGTACCAGAGGTGGCTGAGGAACTGCTAAGCAAAAGAGATTTGGATTCAAGTTGCTCAATATTCCTGTATCATCCACAGTTCCTTAGCCAAGCTTGTTGAGTTAGAGATTTTGATTGGATTCTGGTATGATCTCTAAACTCACCTTTGTAAATATTCTCTGTTTTTATTTTCTTTGTTTATTTCTCCTTCTGCCCCTTCTGTTTATTTTTTTCTTTGTTTTATCTGTTTTGATTTGTCATTGTCATATCTTTGTAACTTTTTAGGCTTCTTAATTTCATATTGTAGAATTCATATTTTTTTGGAAATTTGCTTCATTTGTATAAACTCTAGTGTTTAATAATTTCCAGATCTTGGATTCAAATTTGTAAATATTTCTGCAATTGTTTTGAAGTTCATTTTCTGTTCTCTGAATTCCTAACAGTGTTGACGTATTCTTGTTATATCTTGAACACTGTTAATATGAATTCTAAATTTTTGAAGATCTGAAGGTTTAATGAAATTTCACACACTTCTGCTGCTTTGAGTTTCTTCTAATTCAATTTAGAAACGCTTGAAACCTTATACTCATTACAGCACACTGCTACTTATCAGTCGTGATAATTTCATTGATTTTTAGATTGGCTTAGATATTCTTGAATCATTGCTTACATCTTGAAATTATCTGTTATTCATGATCATCTGGTTTAGATTTTTGTTTATTTAAGATCATTTGAAATTTCTGATATTTTGAATCTCACACACCGCTCAGATTTGAAATTATTAATCCTGTGTGATCAATTCATTGTATCTCAAGAATTACATTTAGTTCAAGTGATTTTGAATAAACCACTATTTTTGGATCATGAATTTTTTCCTTCAAACTTGATGTAAATATTCTGAAAAATTCTTTGGGCTTGTCAGAGATAGTTTTGAAAAATCTTGAAAAAAAAGGTCTTAAATCTCTCTATTATTTTATGGTTGTTTGATTTAAATATTTGTTTTGTTTAAAATCATTTGAAATTATTGATTTACTGAATCACACACATATCTATAATAAAAAAATAATATAATTGGATGTAATTGATTCATTTAATTCTGATATTTTTATATTTCTTCAAATGATTTAAAATGAACAATATTTTTAAATCTAGGATCATGAATCATCTTTTATGACCATCTGAAACTTCTGTGAAGCGTTTTCTGACAAGTCTGATACATAACTGTTTTCTGGTGCTGCTCTGATATTGCTTTTTCAATTTTGTCTGATAATATGCTTACATTGATTATTTCTTGCCTGCTGCTCTGATAAATGTGCTAAATGTGTAATCTTGTCTCTTTAAGATTTGTATTTGAAATTGTTTAGTCTGAGATATCTTGGGTGTGATTAAATTCCTCGATAAAGGAGGCAACAATTGGTATCAGCTCTTTATTTTTATTTTTTTATTTCGTATCATCACCCTGTATAGGTTCCACACAATTTTTGTTCTGTATAAATCACTTTAAATTCCTCTTGTAATTGATTTTCAATTCTAAAATTATTTATTGATTGTTCATTCAGAAATTGAAGTCAATATTCAAATGGAACAGTATTTATAATTCATCAAAAGTATTATTAGATTTTGAAATTGTGATGAATTGTGACTGCAATATATTTCACAACAAGAGGAGATTTTATTTGGATTTTCATGATGGTTGAATATTTATTATAATATCTTTGAACTGGCAATTATCTCATGACCATCTTCATTATCTATCATCCTTCTGCCATCCATCATGATTTTATATTAATGTGGAGAGTTAAGTTTTTTTTAAAAAAATCTTTTTAAAACAGTGGAATTATATGTGATAGAAATAGGACTATATTATTATTTAGAATTAGTGATAATTGAAAATTTTCAATGATCCTGATACAGTCGAGCATATTATATAATATAATTAATTTAGAAATTAATTTCACAATCCATCTCTGTACCTACAACATTTCTATCATCCATATTGGTTTTATATGCCGAGGAGTTTTTCCTTTTAGAGCTGAAAACTAAAAATATATAATTAATACATAAGTGTGTCTCTGATCTCATTTAAAAATCCAAGCTTTGGTCATGCATGGTTATGAGACGACTTATATTTTAAGTTGCGACTGACTCCATTTAAAAATCCAAGCTCTGGTTGTAATGACCCACATTTTTAGAGATATATAATTAATTTATTTAATTATATAAGTGGTGATTTAGAGAAGTTAATGATCATTTAATTAAATAATATTGAATATTTAATAAATAATTATAATATAATAATATATTATAATGTCGAAATAGTCGGAAATAGTGAAATTCACAATATCGTGTGAATTGAATAGCATACGAGATTTGGTAGAGTTTCAATTCGAAATATAATAACGATTATATTGAATCGACGACAGTTGAACGTATAGTTTATAATATATTTATAAACGAACTCGAAATGGCGCTGTAGTTCGCTATTTGGCGATTTGAACTTCAACTGAATGTACAGGATACGTTTTAAGCCGGATTTCTGTGAAACAAGAAACGTGTGGAGCTGGTGGAGTATATCTTTCTAGTGGAAGAGAAAAATCGAGATTTCGTCGTGTAGATTTTGATGTACGTCCAAATCAAAATCTCAGAAAAGTCGCTGTAGAATCCCTTTATAATTTGCAACGTTTTATATACGTTATAAAAGGATTTTCGATATAAATTGAATATCGATAAATCTGAAATCTGAAATATCAAGCTGTAAATTCTGATATGATATTCTGAAGCTGTATGATATCATATGTGAAGATATGCGATAATATTAAATTATTAATATTTAAATTTATTTAAATATATTTATATATATAAATGGGCTATTCAAAGCGTTAAAAATAGCCACTTTTGCAAACGAAGCCGGAATTCGACGAAACCAGTTTTGTTGGATCCGCAATGTCAAATAGTTGTTAGATTTCCAGTTTCGTGATTTTTAGAGTCACTGTGTGGTCGTACGGATTTTTAGAGTGAGAAACAGTCAGTATTTCGACATTTAAAAATACGCAGTGTGAGCATACGGAGTCGAAATTCGACGAAACTAGTTTCGTTGGGACCGTAATGTCAAACTCTAGCTACATGTCCAGTTTCATGATTTTTGAATATAGTGTGTGATTTCAGAAATTTTAAAGGGACGATATAAAACTGCAGCTGATTATAAATTAATTTAATAATCAAAATAAAATATCTAAAATTCCAACCCTTATAAATAACCCCCCTCTTAACCTTAAAACCTAATTCTAAAAGTCAACAGACAATAAAATGAGCCGCCACAAATTTACACAGCAAAAACCATTTTCAGTCTTCCAAATACAAAACAAAATCCAAAAGAAAGCAAACAAAAATCTACAAACCCTAATATACAAATGTTCGAGTTGCTGGTGAGCTGCTCTTCGATGCAGTGGGGTTAGTTTTAAGCTCGACATCATCTTTGTCGAAGCGGTTTTTGTACAGCGTTGGTTTCCTAGATCTAGGGTTCCATGTATCCGGAGATATGAGCATCGAATGCAAGAACTGAGAGTAGGATGGTGTTTGCGAGGTTGTTTGGAGTGTGTACGCAAGGGATGGTGGATTCCGGTGATACTTGGTGTCGCGCGGTTCCAGTTCAGCTACAGGTAGCTCGATGTCGCTTCCTACAGGGGTGGTTCGTGCGGGATTTTGGGGTGAGGAATTGGTGGAGAATTTAACGAGGAGTATGACAGTGATTTCCGATTTGAGATTTGTGGTGAAACGAGTAGGAACGTGGAGGATTAACGAGCTGAAATGGCATAGTCGAAGGAAGGAGGCCACGGGCAATGAAAACGGGGAAGAATTAGAAGCGGGTTTGGGCTGTGAGGGGAGTTGGGCCATGAGATTCAAGGTTAAAGCCAAATGTTTATTTTAAATCCATGTTTATATAATTAAAATAGTGTACGAACTTCGTAAATTCATATCTTGGTCGTACGATATCAGATTGACGAACCGTAAGTTGTGTTGGGACCGTATGGACGAGAACTTCACAATGGAGCTTACTGGGAGTGAATCCGAGCTAGTTACAATTTATGGCGAAATAAATTGTCCGTCTAAATCAAAGACAGTTAATCGTTTTTAACGATAACAGTCCAATGTGAGTAAATCTCACCAACTCTAAACAGTTTATAATTTCATGTTGTATCGTTAGAACTGTTGGAAATTTGTCGGATTTACTGTGTGTTGGTTGTTTGATTGAACTGCTAGTCAGTTAGTTAAATTTCTATATTGATTCTGTTTAACAGGATATATCATATGGAACTGAAAGTGATGTTATCTATATTGGCTAACATCTGTGATGCAGGGAAACAGGTTGGAGGAATCCGACTGGATTCCTCAACAGTTATTTTATTATTTTTCATATATTGTTATATGATGTGATATAAAATCTGTGGGCGATTATTTGTGCTTAGATGATATTGAACATCGTGATTTGATATGATTGAATACCATAACATACTGAATGTTGAAAAGGGGATTTTCAAGGTGATATTGAAAATAGAATATTTATAAAATGGAATATTTATAAATAAGAGATATTTATAAATTGGAATATTTATAAATAGGAGATATTTGAAAAGGAAAATAAATTCAAAACGTTTTCTTTTTGAATGGAAAGGCCTGTGTGGCGAGTTTGGGGATTTTCCCGATGCTCCCGATACAAAGGAGGTTATGGCGAATTTTCCCGGGAATTTAAGGAGTTAGAATATTTCAAGAATAAATTTGAAAAGGAAATATTTGTAAACCATTTACAAACAGAATTGGAAAGGAAACATTATAAAAAGGGAAATCATTTTTAAAGGGTAGAACCGTTATTTAAAAGTAAATCTTTTCCAATGAATAAAACGTTGTTAAAAAGGAAATCTTTATAAAGTGAATAAAGTAAATCGAATATGGTATTCGAAGTTAGTTAATCGAATATAGACATTCGAAAGGAGAAATCGAATAGGGTATTCGAAGTTAGTTAATCGAATAGGGTATTCGAAAGGAGTTAATCGAATATGGTATTCGAAGTTAGTTAATCGAATATAGACATTCGAAAGGAGTTAATCGAATATGGTATTCGAAGTTAGTTAATCGAATATGGTATTCGAAGTTAGTTAATCGAATATGGTATTCGAAAGGAGAAATCGAATATGGTATTCGAAGTTAGTTAATCGAATATGGTATTCGAAAGTTAGTTAATCGAATATGTTATTCGAAAGGGGTTAGTCAAGTCGAGTTAGTCAAATAGAGTTAATCAGTTAGAGTTAACCAGTTAGAGTTAACCAGTTAGAGTTAATCAATAGAGTAAATCAGTTATAGTTAATCAGTTAGAGTTAATCAGTTAGAGTTAATCGATTAGAGTTAAAACAAACTAGAGTTAATCAAATATAGTTATTTGAGACAGAGTTAGTCAAACAGAGTTATTCAGGATAAGTTGCCATCTTGTACGACTGCTAGCGTAATTCGCAGGGCTGTAAATAGCCTACGGCGGTCGGATGTTTCCTGAGGGAGTCAGGCGTAACTATTGTGATCGCTGCGATCTAGAGTCAAGCGAATGGAGTTTAATCGAATATTAGTTATTCGATAAGAGTTAATCGAGTTGATCGAGTTGAGAAATAAGTTAAGTTAAATAAGTTGAGTTGATCGGGTGGTTCGACCAAGTAAGTCGAGTTAAGTTAGTCAAGTTAGTCGAGCCTAGTTAATCGAATCGAATTAGTCGAACCAAGTAAGTCGAGTTAAGTTAGTCGAGCCTAGTTAACCGAATCGAATTGGTCGAACCAAGTAAGTCGAGTTAAGTTAGTCAAGTTAGTCGAGCCTAGTTAATCGAATCGAATTGGTCGAACCAAGTAAGTCGAGTTAAGTTAGTCAAGTTAGTCGAGCCTAGTTAATCGAATCGAATTGGTCGAACCTAGTAAGTCGAGTTAGTCGAATCAAGTTAAGTTAGTCGAGTTAAGTTCGTCGAGTTAAATTATCGATGTTAGTTTCATCGAAAGGAGTTATCGATGTTAGTTTCATCGAAAGGAGTTATCGATGTTAGTTTCATCGAAAGGAGTTACCGATGTTAGTTTCATCGAAAGGAGTTACCGATGTTAGTTTCATCGAAAGGAGTTATCGATGTTAGTTTCATCGAAAGGAGTTATCGATGTTAGTTTCATCGAAAGGAGTTATCGATGTTAGTTTCATCGGAAGGAGTTATCGATTATAGTTTAATCGAAGTGAGATTTTCAAATTTGAGATATTTGAAAGGAAGAGTTATCGAATATTAGTTATTCGAAGAGAGATTATCGAATATCGTTTATTCGAGAAGGAGTTAATCGAGTATAGGTTATTCGAAGAAGAGTTAATCAAATAGAGATTTCTCGAAGAGAGTTAATCGGCAAATTCGATTATATCGAATTCGGGAAAGTACTTATACTTTCCAGTGTTTAAATAGAGATTTATTTATTTATAAATAAATAAGTGTTAGGTTAATTATTCACTAATAAGAATAGAAGCTATAATTAAAGTTAGATAATTCGAAAGGAGGGATTATAACGTTATCGTTATAACCAATGTTTTAAATATAGAAGTGGATTAGTAAAATTGGATCCGAGAAAGGCGTAAAGAAGTTGTTAAAGATTAAAAGATAAACTTTGACCATTTTGAAGTTATAACGTTGTTCAGTTAAGGTCTGAGAGGTAATTATACCCCAACTTGAGTGACTTCCTTCTTAACTAAGAAATGGTAAGGTTCGATCGTAAAGGAGTTTTGGAAATGTTTTCCAAATGAGAATCAGAAATGTTTTCTGATAAAAGAAGAATAAGAATTTAGAATATAGGGAAACAAAAGATAAGTAAATAAATGAACTAAGGAGATTTATGTTAAATGATGTTTGTTCGATATAATTTCCATCTGGAAATAATATCGTTGTTGGCACACTTGTTTTTCTTCGATAGTTAACTCACAGACTATCGAAGTTTTGACCATTTTAACGTTGTTAATATGGAGAGACCGGTTGGATTATTATCCATAGAACCACTCTGTATTGGCATAAGCGTCGCGAATCATATATGCCAAAGATAATTGAAGACGGAGTAAAATGCAAGGACTGTTGTATAAGTCTTAGATAACAGTGACTAAGATGGATATACGGAATAGTGCCTTCGGTTTGTCCAGTCCCAGGACAACTTGTATGGACGAAGGTCTGACAGAGTATATCCAATGAACCGCGTAAGTTGATCTGTTCAAACGTATTCATGTTTGGTGGCGGAGGAATTCGTTTCTCTTGGCTGTATACCCGTGTTATTTTTGGATAAGTCAATTTGTGATTTGGCGGGTATGACGATGTGACATTTCTAAGTGAATGAAGATGGATGTCTGACATAGTATTTCCAGACGGTCACGTACATTGATTTCTTCAACTATACCAAGAGTGGAAGTGGAGAAGGAAACTTCTTTTAGCTGACACGTAATGTATGGTTGAAGACGCCAATTAGTGATTTCGATGGATTTGACAATGTAGCATTCGAAATAAATCTGAGGTAATGATAAAGCGTAGCTTCTAGCCTCATCAACCGGTAAATGACAGAAATCGGGCAGGCAGCATGGCTAAGTCGGTCGCACCGAAGTAGGGTGTATAATCACCTATCTAGAGAATATTCATTTGTTTCTTAAATCTATCAATGCTGTCCCATATATATACGGGAACGGTTGCTGATCCCAACCGTTGGTGATGTACATTCGATACACTCAAGCGAAATGAGTGGTCGGTCATGTGTGGCTGAGTTACAAGATGTTCTTGTTGAACTCCAGTGTATCGTTCCTAGAGTACACTGATCAGAAGGTGGTTCCATACCTTGTCATAGTTGGAAATCCATTATCCAATACGTGCTTGCGATTTTGATTGTATACTATATATGTAGAACGTGAGATGAAAGCGTTTCTGCTAGTTGATATCTATTTGTACATAGACATTATTATAATATCAAAAGGTTTTTGATATAAAGATATTTGGATTCTCATAAGGGAAAAACCCGTTCCGTTCTGCGGCGTGGTCTTATGAGATATCGTTTACTTGTTCATATACCTGTTTAAACTGTTTTACTCATACCAGTCCCATGACTGACCCGGAGTTTACTTTGTTGTTTTCCCTAAACTCTTGGGTGCCTTAATTTGTACGGGCAGTCAAGTAGTCAGGAATTTGCAGATATACTTGGAGAGCTTGGAGCAGGAGGCTTCAAGATCATATAGCTATAGTTATTTCCGATGTGTTGTAAGTGCTGTACTCTAATAAGTGCTATTGTATACATAACTGTTATATTTCAAAGTTATGTTACCTATTATATGTTCTTCATTCCGCTGTGAGGTTCGTGTTACTCTGATGTTGTGTTCTTCTTCTTCTTCTATTCTAAGTTTCTATCTTATCTATTCTCACCTTCTAATTTCTTTCATTAACTATTCGGTTATTTTCGATCCTTGGATGTTCGATATGTGTTATATATCGGATAACCAAGATCGCATTTTTCCGGGTCGTTACAGTTGGTATCAGAGCTTAAGTTAAGTTTTACCTTGGCTCTGTGGCGTGACTCGGTAGAGATAGGGTTAGTAATACCCTATATTGAGTTTGAGTGTATATATACGAGTGCATATTTGTATTTGATGTAAAAATTGTTTTATATTGTGGAGATTCATTGGCTGAGTTGTTTATGAGTTCTGGTCGATCAGTTTGATCCACTGTATCGGTAGGAGTAAATAAACACTTGAATACGATGGACCGACACAGTATGGATATGTGATATATTATCATATATAGGATGTGTTGGTAGTGATTATAATCAGATAAGATTATAAAATGTAAAATGGTTATATATAACCAATCAGAATTTATATAAGTAAAGTATATGAAATAAGATGAATTAAATCTGAATTTAGATCGGAATTGGAATTTAAGATCCCAGAAATGGGAAAGGTGTTTGTAAATGAATCAGGATTGAATATAAGAAAATTTTAAAATCCTGGGAGATTTTAAATTGTTTACAAGCCTTGTGAAGGATATTTTGAAAGTGATTTCAAAAATGAAAGTATTTAGAAATGGATTTGAAAGTGATATAGTATTGAACTCACTTCGATAGCTGGAAAATAGATTCCGATGTTGATCATGACATCACCGTTGTTCATTTTCGAGTGTGTAAGTGACGGATTACTACCAAGGATTTTGATTTTTAATTGTTTTGAGAAAAACAAAATTGTTTGAATCCTGCAAAGGAAAGTTTGGGTTTTGAGAAAAACCAAGCGGTTTAAAACTCCCAGGAAAAAGACAGTTTGAATTTAAAAGCAATTGTATAAAAATTCGTGGAGACAAACTGGAATGGAATCTGGTTAAGTGGAATTTGAATTGTAATAGAAATTATCAAGATAAAATTGGATTTATGAGATAGGGATTTGAAACGATATTTGGTTGGGGAGTTATGGATTTGGAATTGAGAATAGAACTTTGATTTAAAAGTTGAATTTGGCTCGGACAAACGAATGGGTGTGTTGAGGATAAACAGATCAGGGTTTGATTTGATTAATATTGGTATATGATGAATTGACAGCAGGTGAAAGTGATAAGGTTAATATGCCCGACAAAAAGGTACAAGTTTATATTTTATATGAGTTTGGAATTTATGAGCCGAATTGGCAAGCCGCTTGGCTGTTTGATTTTCTTTTGGGTTGGAGATGGCCCAGAGAGGCGAGTTGGAGTTTGAGATATTGACCAGTACAAAGGAGGTGCTGGCGAAATTTAAAAAAAAAAAAGGTTAAGGCGTTAGAAAATTTACAGGATTTTTGAAAATTTTCGTTGATAAGAATTAATTAATAATTAATTGAAATTTAATTGGTTCAGTTGAAACTGAAGTTAAGAAGTGAACAAATATGTTCTAACCAGTCGATAGGGTCGTCCTCTAACTTAGCAATTTCGAGGACGAAATTATTTTAAGTGGGGAAGAATGTAATGACCCACATTTTTAGAGATATATAATTAATTTATTTAATTATATAAGTGGTGATATAGAGAAGTTAATGATCATTTAATTAAATAATATTGAATATTTAATAAATAATTATAATATAATAATATATTATAATGTCGAAATAGTCGGAAATAGTGAAATTCACAATATCGTGTGAATTGAATAGCATAAGAGATTTGGTGGAGTTTCAATTCGAAATATAATAACGATTATATTGAATCGATGACAGTTGAACGTATAGTTTATAATATATTTATAAACGAGCTCGAAATGGCGTTGTAGTTCGCTATTTGGCGATTTCAACTTCAACTGAATGTACAGGATTCGTTTTAAGCCGGATTTCTGTGAAACAAGAAACGTGTGGAGCTGGTGGAGTATATCTTTCTAGTGGAAGAGAAAAATCGAGATTTCGTCATGTAGATTTTGATGTACGTCCAAATCAAAATCTCAGAAAAGTCGCTGTAGAATCCCTTTATAATTTGCAACGTTTTATATACGTTATAAAAGGATTTTCGATATAAATTGAATATCGATAAATCTGAAATCTGAAATATCAAGCTATAAATTCTGATATGATATTCTGAAGTTGTATGATATCATATGTGAAGATATGCGATAATATTAAATTATTAATATTTAAATTTATTTAAATATATTTATATATATAAATGGGCTATTCAAAGCGTTAAAAATAGCCACTTTTGCAAACGAAGCCGGAATTCGACGAAACCAGTTTTGTTGGATCCGCAATGTCAAATAGTTGTTAGATTTCCTGTTTCGTGATTTTTAGAGTCACTGTGTGGCCGTACGGATTTTTAGAGTGAGAAACAGTCAGTATTTCGACAGTTAAAAATACGTTGTGTGAGCATACGGAGTCGGAATTCGACGAAACTAGTTTCGTTGGGACCGTAATGTCAAACTCTAGCTACATGTCCAGTTTCATGATTTTTGAATACAGTGTGTGATTTCAGAAATTTTAAAGGGACGATATAAAACTGCAGTTGATTATAAAATATTTTAATAATCAAAATAAAATATCTAAAATCCCAACCCTTATAAATAACCCCCCTCTTAACCTTAAAACCTAATTCTAAAAGTCAACAGACAATAAACTGAGCCGCCACAAATTTACACAGCAAAAACCATTTTCAGTCTTCCAAATACAAAACAAAATCCAAAAGAAAGCAAACAAAAATCTACAAACCCTAATATACAAATGTTCGAGTTGCTGGTGAGCTGCTCTTCGATGCAGTGGGGTTAGTTTTAAGCTCGACATCATCTTTGTTGAAGCGGTTTTTGTACAGCGTTGGTTTCCTAGATCTAGGGTTCCATGTATCCGGAGATATGAGCATCGAATGCAAGAACTGAGAGTAGGATGGTGTTTGCGAGGTTGTTTGGAGTGTGTACGCAAGGGATGGTGGATTCCGGTGATACTTGGTGTCGCGCGGTTCCAGTTCAGCTACAGGTAGCTCGATGTCGCTTCCTACAGGGGTGGTTCGTGCGGGATTTTGGGGTGAGGAATTGGTGGAGAATTTAACGAGGAGTATGACAGTGATTTCCGATTTGAGATTTGTGGTGAAACGAGTAGGAACGTGGAGGATTAACGAGCTGAAATGGCATAGTCGAAGGAAGGAGGCCACGGGCAATGAAAACGGGGAAGAATTAGAAGCGGGTTTGGGCTGTGAGGGGAGTTGGGCCATGAGATGCAAGGTTAAAGCCCAATGTTTATTTTAAATCCATGTTTATATAATTAAAATAGTGTACGAACTTCGTAAATTCATATCTTGGTCGTACGATATCAGATTGACGAACCGTAAGTTGTGTTGGGACCGTATGGACGAGAACTTCACAATGGAGCTGACTGGGAGTGAATCCGAGCTAGTTACAATTTATGGCGAAATAAATTGTCCGTCTAAATCAAAGACAGTTAATCGTTTTTAACGATAACAGTCCAATGTGAGTAAATCTCACCAACTCTAAACAGTTTATAATTTCATGTTGTATCTTTAGAACTGTTAGAAATTTGTTGGATTTACTGTGTGTTGATTGTTTGATTGAACTGCTAGTCAGTTAGTTAAATTTCTATATTGATTCTATTTAACAGGATATATCATATGGAACTGAAAGTGATGTTATCTATATTGTCTAACATCTGTGATGCAGGGAAACAGGTTAGAGGAATCCGACTGGATTCCTCAACAGTTATTTTATTATTTTTCATATATTGTTATATGATGTGATATAAAATCTGTAGGCAATTATATGTGCTTAGATGATATTGAACATCGTGATTTGATATGATTGAATACCATAACATACCGAATGTTGAAAAGGGGATTTTCAAGGTGATATTGAAAATAGAATATTTATAAAATGGAATATTTATAAATAAGAGATATTTATAAATTGGAATATTTATAAATAGGAGATATTTGAAAAGGAAAATAAATTCAAAACATTTTCTTTTTGAATGGAAAGGCCTGTGTGGCGAGTTTGGGGATTTTCCCGATGCTCCCGATACAAAGGAGGTTATGGCGAATTTTCCCGGGAATTTAAGGAGTTAGAATATTTCAAGAATAAATTTGAAAAGGAAATATTTGTAAACCATTTACAAATAGAATTGGAAAGGAAACATTATAAAAAGGGAAATCATTTTTAAAGGGTAGAACCGTTATTTAAAAGTAAATCTTTTCCAATGAATAAAACGTTGTTAAAAAGGACATCTTTATAAAGTGAATAAAGTAAATCGAATATGGTATTCGAAGTTAGTTAATCGAATATAGACATTCGAAAGGAGAAATCGAATAGGGTATTCGAAGTTAGTTAATCGAATAGGGTATTCGAAAGGAGTTAATCGAATATGGTATTCGAAGTAAGTTAATCGAATATAGACATTCGAAAGGAGTTAATCGAATATGGTATTCGAAGTTAGTTAATCGAATATGGTATTCGAAAGGAGAAATCGAATATGGTATTCGAAGTTAGTTAATCGAATATGGTATTCGAAAGTAAGTTAATCGAATATGTTATTTGAAAGGGGTTAGTCAAGTCGAGTTAGTCAAATAGAGTTAACCAGTTAGAGTTAACCAGTTAGAGTTTACCAGTTAGAGTTAATCAATAGAGTAAATCAGTTAGAGTTAATCAGTTAGAGTTAATCAGTTAGAGTTAATCGATTAGAGTTAAAACGAACTAGAGTTAATCAAATATAGTTATTTAAGACAGAGTTAGTCAAACAGAGTTATTCAGGATAATTTGCCATCTTGTACGACTGCTAGCGTAATTCGCAGGGCTGTAAATAGCCTACGGCGGTCGGATGTTTCCTGAGGGAGTCAGGCGTAACCATTGTGATCGCTGCGATCTAGAGTCAAGCGAATGGAGTTTAATCGAATATTAGTTATTCTATAAGAGTTAATCGAGTTGAGAAATAAGTTAAGTTAAATAAGTTGAGTTGATCGGGTGGTTCGACCAAGTAAGTCGAGTTAAGTTAGTCAAGTTAGTCGAGCCTAGTTAATCGAATCAAATTGGTCGAACCAAGTAAGTCGAGTTAAGTTAGTCAAGTTAGTCGAGCCTAGTTAATCGAATCGAATTGGTCGAACCAAGTAAGTCGAGTTAAGTTAGTCAAGTTAGTCGAGCCTAGTTAATCGAATCGAATTGGTCGAACCTAGTAAGTCGAGTTAGTCGAATCAAGTTAAGTTAGTCGAGTTAAGTTCGTCGAGTTAAATTATCGATGTTAGTTTCATCGAAAGGAGTTATCGATGTTAGTTTCATCGAAAGGAGTTATCGATGTTAGTTTCATTGAAAGGAGTTATCGATGTTAGTTTCATCGAAAGGAGTTATCGATGTTAGTTTCATCGAAAGGAGTTATCGATGTTAGTTTCATTGAAAGGAGTTATCGATGTTAGTTTCATCGAAAGGAGTTATCGATGTTAGTTTCATCGAAAGGAGTTATCGATGTTAGTTTCATCGAAAGGAGTTATCGATGTTAGTTTCATCGAAAGGAGTTATCGATGTTAGTTTCATCGGAAGGAGTTATCGATTATAGTTTAATCGAAGTGAGATTTTCAAATTTGAGATATTTGAAAGGAAGAGTTATCGAATATTAGTTATTCGAAGAGAGATTATCGAATATCGTTTATTCGAGAAGGAGTTAATCGAGTATAGGTTATTCGAAGAAGAGTTAATCAAATAGAGATTTCTCGAAGAGAGTTAATCGGCAAATTCGATTATATCGAATTCGGGAAAGTACTTATACTTTCCAAAGTTTAAATAGAGATTTATTTATTTATAAATAAATAAGTGTTAGGTTAATTATTCACTAATAAGAATAGAAGCTATAATTAAAGTTAGATAATTCGAAAGGAGGGATTGTAACGTTATCGTTATAACCAATGTTTTAAATATAGAAGTGGATTAGTAAAATTGGATCCGAGAAAGGCGTAAAGAAGTTGTTAAAGATTAAAAGATAAACTTTGACCATTTTGAAGTTATAACGTTGTTCAGTTAAGGTCTGAGAGGTAATTATACCCCAACTTGAGTGACTTCCTTCTTAACTAAGAAATGGTAAGGTTCGATCGTAAAGGAGTTTTGGAAATGTTTTCCAAACGAGAATCAGAAATGTTTTCTGATAAAAGAAGAATAAGAATTTAGAATATAGGGAAACAGAAGATAAGTAAATAAATGAACTAAGGAGATTTATGTTAAATGATGTTTGTTCGATATAATTTCCATCTAGAAATAATATCGTTGTTTGCACACTTGTTTTTCTTCGATAGTTAACTCACAGACTATCGAAGTTTTGACCATTTTAACGTTGTTAATATGGAGAGACCGGTTGGATTATTATCCATAGAACCACTCTGTATTGGCATAAGCGTCGCGAATCATATATGCCAAAGATAATTGAAGACGGAGTAAAATGCAAGGGCTGTTTTATAAGTCTTAGATAACAGTGACTAAGATGGATATACGGAATAGTGCCTTCGGTTTGTCCAGTCCCAGGACAACTTGTATGGACGAAGGTCTGACAGAGTATATCCAATGAACCGCGTAAGTTGATCTGTTCAAACGTATTCATGTTTGGTGGCGGAGGAATTCGTTTCTCTTGGCTGTATACCCGTGTTATTTTTGGATAAGTCAATTTGTGATTTGGCGGGTATGACGATGTGACATTTCTAAGTGAATGAAGATGGATGTCTGACATAGTATTTCCAGACGGTCACGTACATTGATTTCTTCAACTATACCAAGAGTGGAAGCAGAGAAGGAAACTTCTTTTAGCTGACACGTAATGTATGGTTGAAGACGCCAATTAGTGATTTCGATGGATTTGACAATGTAGCATTCGAAATGAATCTGAGGTAATGATAAAGCGTAGCTTCTAGCCTCATCAACCGGTAAATGACAGAAATCGGGCAGGCAGCATGGCTAAGTCGGTCGCACCGAAGTAGGGTGTATAATCACCTATCTAGAGAATATTCATTTGTTTCTTAAATCTATCAATGCTGTCCCATATATATACGGGAACGGTTGCTGATACCAACCGTTGGTGATGTACATTCGATACACTCAAGCGAAATGAGTGGTCGGTCATGTGTGGCTGAGTTACAAGATGTTCTTGTTGAACTCCAGTGTATCGTTCCTAGAGTACACTGATCAGAAGGTGGTTCCATACCTTGTCATAGTTGGAAATCCATTATCCAATACGTGCTTGCGATTTTGATTGTATACTATATATGTAAAACGTGAGATGAAAGCGTTTCTGCTAGTTGATATCTATTTGTACATAGACATTATTATAATATCAAAAGGTTTTTGATATAAAGATATTTGGATTCTCATAAGGGAAAAACCCGTTCCGTTCTGCGGCGTGGTCTTATGAGATATCGTTTACTTGTTCATATACCTGTTTAAACTGTTTTACTCATACCAGTCCCATGACTGACCCGGAGTTTACTTTGTTGTTTTCCCTAAACTCTTGGGTGCCTTAATTTGTACGGGCAGTCAAGTAGTCAGGAATTTGCAGATATACTTGGAGAGCTTGGAGCAGGAGGCTTCAAGATCATATAGCTATAGTTATTTCCGCTGTGTTGTAAGTGCTGTACTCTAATAAGTGCTATTGTATACATAACTGTTATATTTCAAAGTTATGTTACCTATTATATGTTCTTCATTCCGCTGTGAGGTTCGTGTTACTCTGATGTTGTGTTCTTCTTCTTCTTCTTCTATTCTAAGTTTCTATCTTATCTATTCTCACCTTCTAATTTCTTTCATTAACTATTCGGTTATTTTCGATCCTTGGATGTTCGATATGTGTTGTATATCGGATAACCAAGATCGCATTTTTCCGGGTCGTTACACTGGTTATGCGTGGTCAGTGTGCTCTTAAATAAAAAAAAAGGAAAAATGTGCTGTAAATTGAAATTAAATATGAAGTTCTCCTCTGAGTATAAAAACCAACCTATCAATCCATCTTCTAATCTGTGAAATGTGTTAATATTTTATGACGTATTATGATTTGTTGATTGATAGGGATTGGGATTTGAGATTATACGATTTTGTCACTTAAGTTGAATTATTAATTATAGTCCAAATCCATCACTGTTTTTTTAGTTGATTTTTATAAAATTCTTTTGAAAATAACCGGAAATCATGTTTTGGCTCTCCCCGTTTATATAAATTTCATTGTATATCCGTCATTATCTGAAATGTGAAATATGCCACTAGTTCTTAGTTTATTATGATTTTTGTTTGACTGATTGAGATTTATGATGACCATTCTCTCTCTTAAGCTGAAATTATATTTTTAGCCATTTTCATCTGTATTTTAAACTCTGTATCCTTTTGATGATAACAAAAGGGGGATAATGGATTAGATTTTGATTTATGAGTGAATATTTTATAAATATTTTTAATTTTGAAAATTCATTATCATTCAGTTCAATTCGCTCATGCATAGTTATAGGGGGAGTTTTTCTGTTGTAGGGGGAGCTAATAAATAGGGGGAGTTCAATATTCACTCTCAAACACATTTATTGGTTTCAAAATCTTTTATTTGTTTGTCATCATCAAAAGGGGGAGATTGTTGTATATAACGCTGTTGTGGACACAATTATATGTTTTTTGTTTGATGATAACAACCAAATATATTTTATTTTAAATGTGTTTATTACTGTACTGTTCTACATATACATCACAGACAGAGATATAATATTTATATTTAAATAAAATACGACTGTACATACATGCATATATTCACACAGTATTTTATTTCACTATCACAACAGTACAAATTTATCAACTCCACTATTTAATCACTTCACAGAATTGTTGTACTTATAAATCAACAAAATAGAATAGACAAGTCTTTTTGACAACAGTGAAATAATATTTTATTTCAAATAGATTTTGTTTATTACAAATAATCAGTACAATCATTTTTTCATATACATTAGTTCCTCACTACAGTTCACTCACACTTAGTTACAAATTGACTCTTATGCAGACACTTACACACACACACTGACACTGTTCTGCTTTCAGTCTTCTGTCTTCGCTGTCTTCACTGCTTATCAGTCAGTCCAGTCTTCTTACCTGTCATTACAAAAACACACACACAGTATCTGGTACAGAAATGATTTCTAAAATTCTAAGCAGATATATTTTTTATTTTGAAAATTTATTTGCCTCAGATCTCGGTGTGTTTCTCATCATTTTTCTGACTCGATCTGATTTATCCGACTGTGTCTAGACAGCCTGTGATATTCACAGTGAATCACTATAAATACCACAAGGCAGACAACTTATATATCTCAATGCAGGGACAAGGACAACTTGACTGATGGCTGCATGTACACACATGCATACACATGTGCACTACCTCGCCAATCAGTTTGCGACTGAGGAGTAGCCGCAATGGACCTTCTCGACTCAGTTCAATTGAAAACTCATGTGAACAAGCCAACAAATGACAAATACAATGTTTCAGCCAAGAAGTATACATGACAAGTCAAAGTGGCCGAGGCAACAATATCAAATAGTCGAGACAACAAATACATGGTCGAGATATGTCAAAGCACTAATCAACATGTTAATATAGTTCAGCAGAAGTATGTTCAAGTGGGCAATTGAATTGGTGTCAAAGTCAATATGACCAAAAACAGTTTTAGCATGTTCTGGGTGAACAAGTAGAGGGTGACACAAGCATGAAATTAACCAAAGCTTCAGAAAATCATATAGTGCTATGTTTAGTGCAAGCAGCAACAACAAAGTTTGGTCTACACAAACATATACTGGTACAAGTTCAAGACACAACAGCATCAACATGTATTAGGAAACATGAACTGCACAGAAATGATCATGAATGGTGTGCTCCAGTTTTACAAATGTGATATAGGTGTAAATGACTTAATATAGTTGGCATAACATCAAGATCATGTTTTCATGTATAATACAAACATACAACCTCAGGTGCAACAACAAAGTAGGCATGCCCAAACAGCAAAGAGATGGTGCTTAAACATGAAATGGATGCACAAGTTCAGAGTGGTGCAGTTCAGATCAGCTAAAGTTGTCGTGCACATGTGAATACATGATGGTTTCAGCATCAAGAATGGCAAGTCAAAATCAGGAACAAGTTCAGTTAAAACAAGTCTCTCAAATGTAAGAAAGCGGCTGCATATATGTTTCCAATTTTTAGCAAGGCTTTACTTCATTTCACATATTTCAAGCATGAAACATTTTCCAGAAAATCAACAAGAGTATATGGCTAGTGTTAATTTGTTTCCAGTCTTAAACATAATCAGAAAATCAGCATATGGATTTAAGGGAAGTTTATACATATATGGGGTGATTCATTTCAGCATGAATCAAGTTTTAATTCGAGTAATTTTAGCATGATAACAAGCAGCATTTCAAAGTAGGAAATTCAGATTTGCATATAATCAATAAAATGAGATAACAGGGAAATAGCATATACATGCATGAGTGACAAGGCATGGCTGAATGGATTCAAGGGCCAAATAATTTATCCAGAAAACAGTGCATCCTGTTTTTTTTGGTAATAATGTGTTTAGGGAAAGTTTTTATTTTTAACTTTTATAGAGAACACTAAAAATCAGCAAAGTTTTTTTTTAAGGCTATGCATATGGGAAGAAATCAATGCAAAGTTTCATGAAATCAAAAATTGGATTTTTTTTTTAGTTGAGCAATCAAAGTCAATTTTTTTGGGCAAGATTTTAAACTGTTTACAGAAATCACACAGTAAACTTTTTGGCAAGGATTCTTTCCTGTTTTTTTTAAAACAAATCAGATGATTTGTAAATCGTAGAAACAATCAAGGCAACAATTTTTTTTCAGGGAGCAAATATATTTCCAGAGAATCAAATGCAGAATAACACACGACAAGTATTCAGGAAATAATTCAATCAAGTTTTTTCAAAAGAAGAAATCAAAAAGGGAAAGGCAAATAATCAGTATCGAGCCACTCAAGGGAAATCAAAGATTTAGGGTTCGATTCAAACCCTATATTTCTTTTACACCATCATCATCATCGGCTAAGGAATAAGGATCGAAACCACAAAATCAACTCAACAGCAAAATCAATTACCAGTTCGTTTTCGATCGCAAGAAGGAGCAATCAATCGAAGAACAGGCAACAACGTACTCGAGCCTTCGGAGATCAACATCTAGAGCATTTTATCTCTTCATCGATTTGATTTGGGGACGATTTAAAAAACCCTAGGAGCCGCCGCCATTTCTTTTTTCACAGAACAAAGGGGATCATTGAAAACAAATGTGGACGCAACATTTACAAATGGGCCAGCCAAGTTTTTCAGGGCTTTGCTTTAATTGAAAAAGGGGATGACCCTTTCTTTTAACTCTTAGGGTTTTTAAGCTGTTTAGTTTATTGTTTTTGTATTTTTGTTTTGTATTTGAAAATCAAATGAACAGTTGCTAGAGTTTGTAAAATTCTAGGGGTTCAGTTAGGGGTTAACTGGCAGTTTACTAGTGTTTGTAAAACTAGGGGAAAATCTGATCGAGGGGATATCGGTCAGTCTAGGGTTTTGAGCGTAGGGTTAGAATAGGAGCAGGGTTTGCGAGTGTACATGGTCTTGTATGCGGGAACTGTTCTATCACCTAGTAGAAACCTTAGAAATGCAGCAGTAGGCAGGGTTTTACCGAAGCTGGGTATATTTGTGTGTGATTTATT
Source organism: Allium sativum (assembly GCA_030737875.1). Classification (NCBI taxonomy): domain Eukaryota; kingdom Viridiplantae; phylum Streptophyta; class Magnoliopsida; order Asparagales; family Amaryllidaceae; genus Allium; species Allium sativum. The sequence goes on along the minus strand of CM060922.1, from coordinate 348,022,682 downwards.
TTCTGCATTTCTGTTTCTGCTATATTTTGTGATCTGTTTATTATTATGTATCTCGTTAGATTTTTGATTCGATTAAAAACTATGATAAATCCTATTCACCCCCCTTTAGGGTTAATCTAGATCCAACACTATGGTCCTAACTTCATAACATATCTCGTAGAAGGCAATAAGGATGAAGTCCTTAATGTGACAAGATATGTAATGAACATCGATGATGATCCCAAAACTTATTCTGAAGCTATGAGTTCCAGAGATTCTAGTTTTTGGAAAGAAGCTATCAATGATGAAATGAATTCCATAATGTTAAACCAAACTTGGGTTTTATCTGATTTACCTCCTGGTGCTAAACCAATAGGATGTAAATGGATATTCAAGAAAAAGTTAAATACGAACGGATCCATTAATAAGTTTAAAGCCAGACTAGTTGCTAAGGGATATAAACAAAAACACGGAGTAGATTATTTTGATACATATGCTTCATTTGCTCGCATATCTTGCATACGGTTTTTAATAGCACTTACATCAATTCATAACCTGGTCATACATCAAATGGATGTAAAGATAGCTTTTCTAAATGGAGATTTAGAAGAAGAGATATACATGGAACAACCTGAAGATTTTATAACCCCAGGCCAAGAAAAGAAAGTTTATAAATTAGTCGAATCTCTTTATATCCTGAATCAAGCTCCCATGCAATGGCATGAGAAGTTTGATAAAGTTGCACTGTCATTTGGATTCATTGTTAATGATGTAGATAAATGTATTTACAGCAAATCGAATAACAACGATTATGTTATAATATGTTTATACGTTGATGACATACTAATATTTGATTCCAATATATCCTGTGTGAATGAAACTAAAAACTTTCTATCTTCTAAATTTGATATGAAAGATCTAGGAGAGGCTGATGCAATTTTAGGAATTAAAATCATTAGGAAAGCTAGGGAGTTATTACTAACCCAGTCTGATTACATTGAGAAGTTCCTGAAGAAGTATGGTCATTATGATGACAAACCAGCATCAACTCCTTTAGATCCAAGTATTAAGTTAGAAAATAACACTGGACGTACCATTTCTCAACTTGAGTATTCTAGTGTTATTGGGAGTCTTATGTATGCTATACATTGCACTAGACCCGACATCGCACATGCAATAAGTGTATTGTGTAGATTTACGAGTAACCCAGGTTTCGAACACTGGAAAGCTATTTCCAGAGTTTTAGCTTATTTGAAAGGAACCATTGACTATGGTTTATCTTATAAAGGATATCCTGCTGTAATAGAAGGATATAGTGATGCAACCTGGAACAATGTAGAATCCAAATCCAAGTCTATGACTGGATGGATATTTACATTAGGAGGCGCTGCTGTAACTTTAGCTTTCAAGAAGCAGACCTGCATATCTGATTCAACTATGTTGTCAGAATTAATTGCATTAGCAGATGCATGTAAGGAAGAGGAATGGCTTAGGAGTTTGTTAATGGAAATCCCATTGTGGAAGAAGCCATCTCCAGCAGTCTTGATTAACTGTGATAATCAAGCAACGATATATAATGTTTCTAATAAAACATATAATGGGAAGTCTAGACATGTGAGTCTAAGACATCAAATGGTTAGACAGTTACTTAATAGTGGAGTTATAACTGTTGACTACATAGAAACAAAGAAAAACTTGGCTGACCCACATACTAAAGGTCTTCCAAAGGCTATGGTTTCTATAAAGTCAAAAGAAATGGGACTAAGGTCTGTGAATGAAGATTGTTCATCCTTAACAGAAACCCAACTTGTGTCTTGAAAAGGATAGAAAAAGTTCAATGGGTACCAACAAGTTAAGAGTACGATTATGAAACACTAAACCAATTCTCCCATAATACTTAATGTTGGATTCTTCATGAACAAAGGATGAATACATCTCCTTAATAAGTCTAGAAACCTTAAAAGGTGTATCGCAGAAACACCTTAAGAGACTTACCTATATGAGTATGGAAATTAGGCTATTTCCTAGGAAAGTAAGACCACTTTCTAATGTAGACTCATGAACCAGGATTAAAGCACATGGCCATTATCGTGCTTAGCAATACAGAACACTCTAACTAAGGAATACAACATGTGTGATTGTTCCGGTTTTATCATTAAGGGATACTTGGTTCAATATTTGTTCACCATAGAATCTCGATAGAGCTTTGAACGATTTACACTAAGTAAAGGTTCAAATCCAAAAGATATCTTTTTTATGTGTTGTTTCCACGATGATGCAAAATTTGATCTTAGAACTAGATAGGCTTGATACCACTTGGGTATGTAGGAAGTCACACTAGTGATTCAGCCATCCATTTTATTTATTTCTTTATTTTGAAAATTGGGGGAGACTGTTAGAACATTTTCAAAACATAGCTTTGGGTATGGGGTTTTGTTTTTGAAGAGGGAAGTAAGAAGGAAGAAGGAATGGGAAATTGATTTGTCCCACATTGTAGAATATATAAGGGTATGTTTATATATATATATATATATGTATATATATATATATATATATATATATATAAAAGCTTGATGTATGATATCAAAAGAAATAAGAGAAGGGAGAAACAAAGCAATGCATGAACATGGCATATTAATAATTAAAGTGTCAAAAGATGCGCCTTGGGGCTTCTGGGGTCTCGTGATCCATTGGGCCGCGAAATGACTAGTGGGCTTGGACCGTTACATTTTTGAATTTTGGCGCGCGCATTTGAAAATTCGCAACGCTTTAAACCGTTGCAGATGGAAACGCGCAACAGTTCAAATATGAAAGGATGTGCCGCTTCAAAAAGGTGCAACATTTAAATTCAAACGGATATGGCCATTGCGAATGGATACGCCGTTTCATTGCTTATAAATAGAAATAATTTCAGACGTTGCAGTATATACAACGAAATTCTTCTTCTTCCTCCTGATTCTGCAGCGCTTTGCCATTGCTCACGCCCGAGAAGTGTTGCAAATTTCATTATTTGCAACACTTAAAAGGTGATGCAGAATTATCTTTCTTCTTTCTCTTCGTTCTTTATTCTTGTTGCATCATCAGATAATAAATTCTAGAGTGTTCTTGGTCGGATCAAAGCCGTACCAACTTTGAATCCGATTTCACTGTTCCAAGGCTTTATTGAATCCTGAAAGTTAATAGTTCAATAATCCGTTTGTACCTGGAGGATTGAACTATTGTCTGAAAGAATTTGCTCCGCAAATCCTTAAAGTCTGAAGTACGACATTCATTCTCCTCCAATAGCGTCTCAAACCACAAAATCCCCAACATGAATGTCTGCAAAAGAAAAGCACTTTTTTTTATAATCAAAACCAAACTCCAAAGTTCAAAAGAGAAGAACACGAATTTAAACATTCATGATACCAGACTTTAATAAATTGTTGAAACTCTCTTTATTTTTGAATCAGTCGATAGATATTGCTTTCAATTTATGATTTATTTCTCTACTGGAAAAGGAAAGGTTTGGATCTAGAGATTATTTTATGATTACAAGATAGAAGAATGAGTATGCAGCCCAAAGAAGAGAAATAAAGGAAAAGGTTAACAAAATGATGAGGTGGCATGTTTAAAAATGTGAAGTTGAATGTCCAGTAGTAAACATTTTACTTGATATTTTTATCTTTAACTTTTTGCTCACAATCCATTTGGAGAAAGATTATTAATTATTTTTGTGAACTGATGTGTGGCATCCACAATTTAGCAGAATTTTCCTTGCATTGGTGATGCTCTTACTCGATCAAACGCTTCATTGGTGAAAAAATTTGAAATTCATTATTGGCTCATATACTTATTCGTGGGTGACAATTGGTGCGCTGATTTAGAGCCTCTGTATAAAATTTGCACCGCCTCCTTCCCATTTTTCCATCCCTTTAGTTACCAATAACTCTTCTTTCTTTTTCGTTAACATGGAAACAAGCTCTCACCATTCGCCATTATTACTATCAGCTTCCACACGAGACCCAGCTACACCACCCTCCGCCAATGAACCTCCCCTCCACCTGCTATAAGCCCAACTGTACCCGTTTGAGCACCCGAGAAGCTCCCCACTAGAAGCAGTTTTCCTCTTAGACCCTCCATCGCGCCACAGCCGAGCTCGTCACCTGCTCCGACCCCTCCCCTCGCCGGCGTGACCTGATCTACGTCCATCCCACCTGAAACCGCCCTAGAACCCCACCTGAACTGCTCCTTCCCTCCTCCAATGCGATACCGCCTTCCGCCATAGCCCAGCTTCGACCATCAACTTCGAATCCCCTTACCGCTACGTGCAATAGCTCTGCCTCCTGCCGACCGTCCCCGTCAGACCAACTCTGCCCTGAACCAAGTCCTCCGTCCCACCAACTAGCACCCTAGCTCAGACCGTCATCTAGCTTCACTGCCTGAAGCCTGTGTCGACCCGATAACACTTCCGACTAAGCCAACCCCTAGGTGTAACCGTCTTTCCCCTGTCCAGTGCATGTGCGTGCATTAATATAGTAGTGTGTGTGTGGTGTTTATATATTTGTTGTGTACGTGGTGTGATTTTAAGCGTGTGGATGCGGGTGTGTACCTGTGTGTGTTGTGTTAGTGTGTTCAAATTGGTTTGCTGTGTGTATACGTAAGCGTTTTGTTTATGCGTGTGTATTGTTTTTGTATGGTGTGATGTTTTAAATATATATATATATATGTGTGTGTGTGTATATTATATATACACACATGTTTACATGGTTTTGTGTGTACTTAGTATCTTGCTGATTTTGAAATATTTTGTGTAAAAAAAGAAGTATTGTGTCTATTTTATTAAGTTGAGTTTGGTGTCGTGTTCGATACCCGTCCAAAAACCGATAACATACCAATCTGTCGAGAAATTTCCCCAACCCCTTCCTTTTTTAATAAAATAATATTGAGCGATCACCAAGCTTAATCTATTCTGGATCGTTCCTTGAAGTCGCTGTTTTAATTCAGTGTCAAATTCGTCTGTTGTTTCCAATCTGTGCCACGAAAGTTGAGTTTATCTCACACCTAACTTACATTATTTCATGGATGTTAGATCAGCTTTGTATAGGATTGTCAGTAGAAATTGTTGTTTAAAATATACACTTTCATATGTGACATGATATTCATATGACACGTATGTGCACTGATTAGATATGCCTATGACGTGATTGATGATATGTGATGATTTGTTATGTTATAGATACCCCTAGTTTTGGAAAAATAACTTAGGGTTGAAATGATACATACCCGAATAGTCATTAGAATAGGGAAAAACGGTTATGGGTTGAAATGATAGACCTAAACGATTTTTACTGAATTTGGGATCTTGGGTTGAAATGACAGACCCATAGAAATTTTGTATATTGCGGGTTGAAATGATAAATATCCGTATCACTTGACCATCAGGTAGAAATTTATATACGGACACTGTTGGACATGTTTCCGAAGTATAGTAATTTGGAAATTTTGAGTTTTAAATAATAGTTTAAGATTTTATATTTATATTAATATTTCAAGAATTTTAAACTTAAGTTTTGTAAATTTTGAATTATATGTATTAAAATGATTTTTGAGTAAAATGGTTTTTAAATACTTATTTGAGATTTTACCTATAATTTTATTTATTTTAAACCATATAATTTAATCATATATGTAATTTAAATTTTTATATTATATTTAATATTTTCTTTAAACCTATTTTATATTATTTTAAATGCATATGTGTTTATAATTTATTTTCTAGTTATTATTAGAATTTTGTAAACTTATATATATTTATATCTATTTATTTTCAAAGGTTAATTTCTTATATATATGTATATATATATCTATTTTCAAAAATTAAAATTATCTTTCATATATATATATATATATATATATATATATATTGCAAACTTTAAACTCAAAGTTCGTTTAAGTTAAGATTCCGTGACTTAATTTCGACGTTTGAATTTGTAATAACGATAATTGATTTTTAGCAATGAACTCATATGAGCTTTGAACTTAAATTCAAATTGAATTGAACTTAAAGTGACTAAATGTGATTTAGAATATATATCATTTTTATATACGGAATTGATTTTTATAATCGTTTAGTTGAATTATGAACTTTTTGAAATTGAATTTATAAGATGGTTTTAAAACGTATGATTTGAATTTTTACAATATGGAATTGTACGACTTGGGTAAATAAGATATGATTTGTCGAATTTGAAATATAAGAGTTTGATTTGAATTTTAAGTAAATTTGAATTTATGATTTGAGTTATAAAATATGATATGATTTGTTCTGAATTATATAACCAAAATATTGGATTTTATGAGTCGATTTAAAACGATATCTTATAATGGTAAACTTGAAACATTTGAATGGTTTGATTTGAGTTTTGATGAATATTGTAACGACCCATATTTTTATTGATTTAATAGTGAATTTATAATTATTTTAATTTTTTTTTTGATAATTTAAATGGTATGAATTTAAATAATTTAGATTATTTAAATAATATTAATAATGCAATCATAATATTTATTTCTGGAATGGTCGGAAATAGTTGGATTGGCAATATTGTGTAAAATGGATATTATAAGATATTTAATTGGGTTTATATTCGAGTTATAATAATGAATATATTATTAAACAACAGTTGAACGTATTAATTATAAAATAAATTATAATGGAGCTCGTAACGTCGCGGTAGTTCGTAATATTATGATTTGAACTTCAACTGAGTGTATAGAACCCGTTGTTAGGCGGATTTCTTCGAAACAAGAAATGTTTGAATCTATTGAACGGTATTTTTCTAATGGAAGAGAAAAATGAAGATTTCGTATTTTAGATTGTATGTTATGTCCAAATCAAATTTTCAGATAGTCGCTATAGAATTGTTTATAAACCATATCGACATATTTAATTTTAATTAAACATTGGCTTCGAATTTGACAAGATATTTTAGACTAGTTATAATATAATTTTTAGAATTTTACGGTAATTTTTATTTTTGAAAATAAGCAACTTTTTGTTTGAAGTATTTTACACCCTATATCTGCATTTTGGGACTTCACAAAATAAGCTAACTTGTCTATATTATTATATTTTTGGGATCATGGCACATTGTTCATCACAATTATATTTTTATTTTTGTGTATAGCAGTTATAAATAAACGAAATCTTTATGTGGCCAATATTATATTAACTTTAACAAATTTGTATATGAAATCGTGAACCCGGTATTAACATTTGGCTATGCAACATTTACCAAAGGTGTACAGAACTCTATACTTCATGCCTAAATTAATTATATATGTATATATATATATATATTATATTCATACCTTCAATGCTAAGCCTTTGTACGCTCTCCTTTGCACGCAACATACCTATTCTCTACTAAACTTCACGACAAAGGAAAGAGCAATGCAATTTCAACTCCTAGCTACTACCCTACTAGCCTATTCCTTAATTTCCAAGGATTTACATGCTATAAATACATCTAGATGTCCTCGTGTATTTATTTTTCTACGTACTGAAAATTTGAAATTCTTAATGGTGAATAAAATTAAAACCAGATCACATCCACTCTAAAAATCACTTAAAACATATTGCTGAAATTTTATTTGGATTCTAAAGGGTTTCGGCACAATATTTTTCACACTAGACTATAGCAGCGCACGTTTAGATCTTGGGGAAATCATCGACTGGGACATAACTTGGTGGAGGATGGTTACGCTCCATAGCAGGCCCTTCTCTTCCCACGTAACCAGCTTTTAAGCCACTCTCTCAACATTTAAGTCTTCCATATTTTGTAGCAAAAGTTAGGGTGACAACAAAAGTCGCCATGTTTATTGCAGCGTCGATAAGGAAACTCGTGGAGTTGTTGAATCAATGCACAGTAAAGAATGGTGACATTTTCATGAGTAGACGGAGCGCTGCAAAGGCTTGTATAAGGGTTTGGAGAACTTGAAGTGAAGGGGTAGTTGAAGTGGAAGAAACGTTGGTGTCTTTTTGTATCACCAGTACATGACATGGCTTTGGAATGATTTCCTGGAGGAGCGTGGCATGTAATGGGTTTGGGAAGACGAGTTCGGGAGTAAGGAGTAGCAAGGAGGCTGAAGTGCGCTTATGGATGGGGTTCGGAGCACTTAGGACGAACCATTATCTTGCTGCGTGAATACTACCTGGAGGAAGTATAACTGGAGTGATATGTTTTCATCCGAGAAAAAGAAGACGTACTTAAGGAATATGCGGGTCTATTGCTTTTAGAGTGAGTATGGGTTGTTTAAATTATAAGGCCCAAATCAAAAGGAAAAGAGAAAATAAAATAAGAAAGAATAAGAGAAAAGAGGAGATGGCATGAGTTGTTTCTAGGAAGGGGGGCCAACGCATCACAAGACTAACATATGGGGTAAGGACATACATGCAGCGTGGTTGCTAGGGGCAGTGGGCATTTTAATTAGCTTGGCGTATAGTATAAAAGAAAGATTTTTTTTTGAAGGAAATGTGATGCGTGATGGTGAAAAAGATGGGAGGACAAAGTTGCTGCCTAGAATTTCTATGTGGTAAAAGAATCTATTGGGTCACGCTGTGGAAAGAGCGTATGGGCTGAAGAATAATAAGGACGAGGCCCATCTTTTAAAATAAATTAAGCTAATTTAATTTAGAATAATATATACACAAACTTGTTAACACAATATCTCGTTCATATGGTGTCAGAATTTGAAATGGTTTGTCACGTTGGAATCGTATGGACGACGGCTAAACATTGCAATTGATTTGGAATGATTCAGAGCTCGTTACAATTTATAGCGAAATAAATTGCCTGATCTGAATCAACGATGGTTATCGTTATTTAATGATGAACCACCAATGTGAGTAAATCTCACTGACTCTCCTCAGTTTATATTTTTATAACGTATTTTTAGATTTGATGAATGATGGTTGATTGCTGTGTGTTGATTGTCTAAATGAATTGCTAATTAATTGGTTGAAAATATAAATGTAGTTATATATATAAATCATTGATAAAATATTGATTCTGGTTATCAGAATATTTCATATCGAATTGAAATTGATGTTATTTATGGTTTAACATCTGTGGATGCGGGGAAACAGGTTGGAGGGATCCAACAGGATTCCTCATTATTTATAATAATGTTTATTTTCATATATTGTGATATATGGTGTGATATATAATCTGTGATTTATTATGATGGCACTGGTCTTGTTATTTGGTATTTTAAATACCATAAGAAATACTGGAATGTAAAAAAAAGAATTTTCAAAGTGTGCATTGAAAATAAAATATTTGTATAAAATAAATAGAATTATAAAAAGAATTATTTGGGAAATAAATAGAATTATAACAAGAATTATTTGGGAAATAAATAGAATTATAAAAAGAATTATTTGGGAAATAAATAGAATTATAAAAGGAATTACTTGGGAAATTAATAGAATTATTAAAGGAAATTGGTGAGATATAAAAGAATTACGAGAAGATGGATTTAAAGTAGATTATAAATAGAAATCTATCTTAATAGATAAAATTTGAGAAGATTTATTTATAAATAATGGTTTATAAATTAAATAAAATATTTATCATTGATAAATGTAATATATAAGTCTGAAATTATATGGAGAAGTAAATCGGTTTCAACACCGATATTTGAAATCGAATGTAAACATAGCAGTTGTAAAGGGAGATATAAATAAGATTTTTACGAATAGTCTATAGATAAGAAGTATAAATAGAATTTGGAATTGGGATATTGTATCTAAATGCGAAATCAAACTGTTTGATTTGATAACAGAAACATTTTTCACAATTGATGTGAATATTAAAGTAAATATTTTGCGGAATGAAAATATTATAAAGAAAATTGGGTTTTGAAATAGGAATTTAAATTGGAGTTAATGAAATTAGAAACTGACTGGAGAATAGTTATGTTGAACAACAGCCTGCGTATTTATCTGATGTTGGTTTCGGCCTTCGGGGTTAATACGCGGGGAGTTGTTCTCTTACTGGTTTACAGTTAGAGACTGATAGATGTGAGAAGGTAGTGTTGCATGAATAGGGAATGAAAATGTTTTCCAATGTTAATAACGTTTATTTTCTAAATTTAGAAAATAAGGATTTATGAATATGGGGTAATGAATAAATTAATGATAAATTAATTTAAAGGAAAAATGTTGATTGATGATTGATCGATAAAATTTCCATTTGGAAATAGGATAGTTTTGTGTATGGATGTTTCCTTTGATAGTTAAATAACCGACTATCAATGTTTTGACCATTTTTCCATCATCAATACGGAGAGACCGGAATTAGATTTATTATCTGAAAACCACTCCGTATGGACATTAGTGTTGCGAATCGAGTATGATGAAGAAAATTAAAGGCGGAGTTTATGCAAGGGCTTTTCCATTAATCCTTGGTAGAAATTGCCTAAGATGGATTTACATAATAGTGCCTTCGGTTTGTCCAGTCCTAGGACAACCTGTATGGAAGAATGTCCGACAGGGTATATTTAATAGATCACGTAACTTAATTTCTTCAAACGTATTTATGTTTGGTGCAGAGGAATTCATTTCTCTTAGCTGTATACCTATCGTATTTTTGGGGAAATCAATTTGTAATATGGCGGATATGACGATGTGACATTCAAAGTAAACAAAGGTGTGATCTGTACGTTATGGCCTCTTGCCTTACAACCAGGAAATGGTATAAAATCGGGTAGGTCACACGACTAAGTGGGTAGCTCCCAATTAGGGTGTATTGTCACCTGATCTAGAGAAATTTCATTTTCATTTACTTCTTTAACCTATTTCTATGCTATCCCTTTCGGGAAACGGTTGCTGATCCCAACCGTTGGTGATAATACATTCAGTACACTCAAGTGAAATGAGTGACCAGTCATGTTTAGCCAGGGTTACAAGATGTTCTTGTTGAAACGGGTGTACTCCTCTTTGGAGATACACTGTCGGAAGGTTGTCCCATACCCTGCCAGTTGGAATCCATTACCAAACAAGCGCCCGCGGTTTTTTTTATATATTATGTAGGTGGAACGTGAGATGAAAGCGTTCTTCTAAATGATTTTTAGTTGTAGTTGATAGACATTATTGTAATATTTGAAGAATTTTGATATAAAAATATTTTGGTTTGTCGTAAGGTAAAAACCATATGTGTTTACGTGTGGATCGGTCTTACGATTATTCTTTCTTTCAAAAAGATTTTAAAAGTTAAACAAATGTTTGGAGTTTACTCACACCAGTTACATGATTGACCCAAAGTTTATTTTGTTTTGCTTTACCTAAACTCTTGCGTGCCCAATTTTGTACGTGCAGTCAAGTAGTTGGGATTTTACAGATATTTGAAGAGATGGAGCAGGAGGCTTTAGGATTATAACTATTGTTTATTTCTGCTGTGTTGTAAGTGTTGTACTCCGATAATGGTATTATATATAGATATTGTCTTTATATTCAAAGTTATGTTATATAATATATTTATTCGTTCCGCTATGAGATTCATTTTACTTTGATTTTTTTTCTGTTGTGATCTTCTTCTTCTTCTAATCTAATTTTCTATCTTATCTATTCTCACCCTCTTATTTCTTTCTATTAATGATCTGGAATGTTCGATGCCTAAATAATTGATATGGTTTTTATGTTGATTTTCTGGGTCGGAAATCCCGGTTCGTTACAGTGGTATCAGAGCTGAAGGTTAAGTAATTACCTTGGCTCTATGCCGTAACTCGATAGAGATAGGGTTAGTAGTACCCTAAAATGAGTTTGAGTGTATACGAGTGAAAGTATTTGTAGATTTTAAAAAAATTGTTTTATATTGTGGAGATTTATTGGTTGAGTTGTTTATGAATTTTGATTGATTAGTTTGATCCACTGTATTGGTAGGAGTTTCTAAACACTCGAATACAATGAACCGACACAGTATGTTTTTAAAAGAGGGTAAATGAAATAACTTTACCCAAATTATATTTTGATATAAAAGAATGTTCAATTTTGGAATTATTATAGTATATTGGATAGGTTAGTCAATCAAATAAAGTTATAATTGAAATGGTTATGTAAATAAACAATCAGAATTCATATAAGTGTAATATATGAAATCAGATGAATTAAATCTGAATTTAAATCAGAATTAAAATTAAACCCTAGAACCCCGGAAATGTACTTGCAAATGGATTTGGATTAAATATATCGGAATTTTAAAATCCTGGGAGATTTTACATTGTTTTACAAACATTGAGAAGGATAATTTGAAATAATTTCAAAATGGAAATGTTTAAATATGGTTTTGAAAAGTGATATAGTATTGAACTCACTTTGGTCACTGGGAAATAATTCTGATGATGCTGGCCACATCATCAGTGTTCATTTTCGAGTTTCAAAGTGACGGATTACTACCAAAAATTTCCCTTTTGAATTATTTTGAGAAAACTAGTTGTTTTGAATTCTAAAAAGGAATATTTGACTCTAGAAAAAGCAAAGTTGTTTAAAATTCCCAGGGAAGGATTGTTTGAATTAAAACCAAGTTAAAAAGAAATTTGTGGAAACAAATTGAAATTGAGTAAAACCACGTTAAGTAGGAATTGAATTGAAACCAGTTAAGTGGAAAATGAATTGAAATAGAAAATATCGAATAAAATTGGATTGTGATATAGGAATCTGGAGTTGATAAGTTAAGAGTTGAGATTGGAATTGGAATTTTGAAATGGAATTTGGCTTGGTTATAAGCGAACGATCAGATTTAAGGATAAAAACTGATTGAAGTTTGATTGGAATGACATTGGTATATGCTGAATTGGTAGCAGATGGAAAGGATATAACGATATGCCCGACAAAAAGGTACAAGTTTATATTTTATATTGGTTATGAGATTTTTATGGGCCGAATTGGCAAGCTGCTTGGCTGATTGATTTTCTTTTGGATTGGAGAAGGCCTAGAGAGGCAAGTTGTTGTTGTACAGATTGATCCGCACAAAGGAGGTGTTGTCAAATTTTTTTGGAAATTTAATGTGTTAGAAAATTTTCAGAATTTTTGAAAATTTTCATTAGTAGGAATAAATTAATATTTTAATTGGAATTAATTGGCATAGTGAAATTGAAGTTAAGAAGTAAACAAATGATTTATAACCCAGTTAATAGAGTTCGAAGGTTTCTTCCCACTCTTGTAATTTCGGGGACGAAATTCTTTTAAGGGGGAAAGAATGTAAAGACCCATATTTTTATAGATTTAATAGTTAATTTATTTAATTATTTTAATATATTTGTTTGATAATTTAAATGGTATGAATTTAAATAATTTAGATTTTTTAATTAATATTAATAATGGAATCATAATATTAATTTCTGGAATGGTCGGAAATAGTTGGATTGGCAATATTGTGTAAAATGGATATTATAAGATATTTAATTGGGTTTATATTCGAGTTGTAATAACAAATATATTATTTAAACAATAGTTGAAGGAATTAATTATAATATAAATTATAATCGAGCTCTTAACGTCGCGGTAGTTCGTAATATTATGATTTGAACTTCAACTGAGTGTATAGGATCCGTTATTAGTTGGATACTTCGAAACAAGAAACGTTTGAACCTATTGAATGGTATTTTTCTAATGGAAGAGAAAATGGAGATTTTGTATTTTAGATTGTAAGTTATATCCAAATCAAATTTTCAAATAGTCGCCATGGAATCATTTATAAACCATAATGATATATTTAATTTTAATTAAATATTGGCTTCGAATTTGGACAAGATATTTGAGACGTAGTTATAGTTTAATTTTTAGAATTTTACGGTAATTTTTATTTTTGAAATAAGCAACTTTTTATTTGAAGTATTTTACACCCTATATCTGCGTTTTGGGACTTCACAGAATAAGCTAACTTGTCTATATTATTATATTTTTGGGATCATGGCACATTGTTCGTCATAATTAATTTTTTTTTTTTGTGTATAACAGTCATAAATAAATGAAATCTCCGTGTGGTCAATATCATGTTAACTTTAACAATTTTGTATATGAAATCATGAACACGGTATTAACGTTTGGCTATGCAACATTTACCAAAGGTGTACAGAACTCTATACTTCATGCCCAAGTTAATTATATGTATATATATTATATTCATCCCTTCAATGCTAAGTGTAATTTCCCGTGTTTTTAAACTAAATATTTCTAAACCATAAATCGATGATTTCATTAATAACTAATTTAATTAATGAAATTGATCCCATTCATGTAAATAAGAAAATGTAATTAACTTATTCTACATGCATATACATCTGTTAATGAGAATAGCTAACTTTTGTATACATATCATTTTGATAATATGTAAGCAAACTTCTTAGTTAACATACTAAGCAATTGTATTTAGAAACTAAATACAGTTTAGTAAAATTTCTTAATATGTACTTCATGCTTAAGGAAGAATGGACAAGAAGCATGTCACTTGAGTGTTAGAACAAGATCTGATGGAAGTTTAGTTTGCTATCTATCATGGAAGACTAGACACTACTTGTTCATGAAGCATTAAATGCTAGTATACTTAACAATTAAGATTTGTATTTAAAGTAGAATATATGAATATGTGGAAACAAACCTGCAACCGAATGATGGTAAAGATAAACAGAGCATCTAGCTGTTTGGGAGAAAAATCCTATTTGTTCCATCAAGTGTGTAAGAGGAATGTATATTTATCTCCACAAAGTACAAATTGCATTTACCGTTTTTGTCAAAACTTAAACAAGTGTGGACAGTAAAGACTTTGCTGTGTGTTGGTTACACAAATGTAAACAATGCGCATGCTATTCTTGACAAAACTAGACATCAAGTATAGGAGAATTTTCCATCTGTTATACTGCACATAAAAAAAGCTCTTTTCCCGTCTGTCATTAAAGACACCCCTTATTTCATATTGTTTTTATGTCTACAAATAGGCAGCATACTCTCTTACTTTTTGCACATTTTTTTTTGAGCTAAACATAAAAGGAAAATAGGAAGCTTTTGTGTACACAGAAGGAAAAGAAAGTGAGTAAACACTCACAATATTTCTCCTTTAAAAACCATGCAAGTTGATGAATGCTTATATGTGTTGCACTTATTAAAATTGTATTGCTGAACCTTACTACTGAAACCATGTTTGCTTGATTAAAACACCATAGACATTCCCTATAATGAAAACTGCGGACACACTATTAGAGGCATTACTGTGTTGCTAGTGTAAAATGTTGCTCTGTTTGATTATTCATGAAAATGATTATCCAAGTTAAGGACATTATATATATCCATGGAAATGATTATTCAGGTTTTTATATGACATTAAAGTGAACCATATCTGCTAAACCCATATTTGTTGAGTAAACTCTCTAGTTTTAATGTTAATCTTTTTGGAATTAATACCATGAAATTGTTTTAGACTGTTAGAATACATCAGCTTGAATGCATACTGCCTATAAACACATACATTAGCATTTGTTAGTCTCTATAAAAAAACTGCTATGAACACAGCAACCATATGTATATTCTGTGTTAAATAATGCCCTCTGTTTTTTCCAAAACTGATGATTCATTGATAAGTAATACCCATGTTCGATAACTCAGTGTGTTTGCTATGATCGATGCTAAGTTTAAACCTATGGAATAGAAAACAAATCTATCTGCTATAATCCTGGATACAAGAAGAAAGCAATGAAATGAATATGTATCAAAAACCAGAAAATCATAGTGTTCTTTGTAATCAACCGTATAACATGAAATTTCAAACTACGCAGAATCCAGTTCTACATATATAAATGAAATCGTGACACCAAACGATGATTTTTAGTGGTAGTTTCAAGATTTTTAAATAAGTGATTGCCGTGATAATAAGGGATGGACGTAAAGTGTATTTTGATCAATTTCCGATGATATAAGCCATCATAATCCATGGCGTGAGGAGTGAAGCAACGTTTAGAATAAAGGATCATAGGAAAAATAATAAAACGTTTTTCAATTGAGTGGATTGTGAAGACGAAAGGAAAATTGGGTTTTTGGGTTCATTTTTGAAACCATTGTTCATCGACGAACTGCACCGACACTGGGGCATGTCAGATGATCGGACCTGAGGCAAATTGGAAAGGAAGGTGTCTGCAAACTCAAGGTGTTTTAGTGGACAGGGTTTCCTGTGTAATTCGGTTTGAACAACCAAAATCTGGCTGGGTTGATCGGAGTTCGAGGTGAAGGTGTGAAAAGGTTCAGGAGGTGGAGTGTCATGTGTACAGATGGTTTGGAAGTGGCAGGTGGCCGAAGTGGTGGGTGCATGTGCACAAGTGCACAGAAGTGCATTGGAAATGGTAGAAAGTTGGGGTAGGGGTACTTGGTACTTAGCACGCTGAAGATGTACTTGGCACTTGACACTTGGCAGATGTGAAAAAGGAAGGGATCAAGCCAATGTTTTTAGTGGTGATCACATATGTTTTCTTGTGCCAGACTCTAGTAGTACTTGGCAAGTGGTGCTTTAGCAAAAATCAGGAGGACGTGAACGGGCAAGGAAATACTGGAATGATTACGTGTGTGGCAGGGTTTTTGGAATAGGAATGCTGGTTTGGAAAATGTAATAGGAATGGGAAAAGTGGGCTAAAGTTTTGGGATGGGTTTTTGTAAAAGAAGAAAAAAACAAGTTTTAAAATAGATATGGAAGTATTAAATAAAGAAGCAAAGAAAAATATAAAATAAAAAGAAGAGATTTTAAGTTCAATAGGATTAAAGAAGGAAGTGGGCCAAACATTTTGGGCTGGTGGAAAGAAAACATGAGGAGGAAGATGGACCGTAGTAGTCGGATTTTAAATGAGGTTCAACAAGCTTTGAAAATCAAACGAAAAAGGAAATAATAAAATATAAAGCAGAAATTAAGTATAAATTAAATTATTTATGTTTGTTGGAAATAAAAAGGATAATTTACAAGGTATAAAATGTCGTATAAACAAGCCGACATTTTATAGTAGAATACCGTGTGCGATGCACACGCTTTAGTTCATTTAAAAAGGTAGTCAAAATCGAATAAATTACCGTGTGCGACGCACATGCTTAAGTGGTTCATTTACCGAAGATATTCAAAATGTCTGGATTTAAACAATGCGGTCATATACCATTCTGTTTGGTTAAAGATCATAAAATAGAAAATAAATTATACTTAACCCTATTCATTTTAAACTGATAACCATTTCTTTGTTCTTAAATATCAACTGATAGTAAAAGTCATTGCGTGAATCATTTCGAAGAATCCGGAATTAATATTCCACTTCGATTTGATTTATACGTCGCGTGTCAGAAGTATTGAAGATAATTGAAGACGGAGATATGCAAGGGCTATTTTTGTTTTACAGAATAGTGCCTTCGGTTTGTCCAATCCCAGGACAACTTGTATGGACAAATGTCTGATAGAGTATTCCTAACTAATCACGTACATTGATCTTTCCAAACGTACTTATGTGGTGGCAGAGGAATTCGTTTCTCTTGATTTATACCTATTATATATTATTGGAGAAGTCAATTAGTAATTAGAGGGTTTTGACAATGTGACGTTCAAAGCAAATAAAAAGCGTTTGTCAAGGTAAGTTTAGCTTCAAGCTTCACAACCAGGAAATGACAAAAATCGGGCAGGTAGCAAGGCTGTGTGGGTAGCTCCCATTAGGGTGTATTATCACCTATCTAGAGATATTCCTTTTGTTCTTATTCTATCGATGTTATCCCATTCGGAAAATGGTGGTCGTACACAACCATTAGTGATATACATTCGATACACTCAAGAGAAATGAATGGTCGGTCATGTGTTACCGTGTTATAAGAAGTTCTTGTTGAATCCAGTGTATTCCTCTCTAGAGGTACACTATCGGAAGGTGGTTCCATACCTTGTCATAGTTGGAAATCCATTATCCATAAGCGTTAAGCAGTTTTGTTTGTATATTATGTAAGTAGAATGTGAGATGCAAACATTTCTACTAGATTCTAAACTATTTGTGGAAACCCTAGACATTATCATAATATCTGATTTAAATATACAAACTGTATGATTCTCATAAGGTAAAAACCCGTTCCGTATTCACGGCGTGGTCTTATGAGTATGGTTTGATTTTCTTAAACTTGTTTTAAAATCGTTTACTCACACCAGTTCCCGACTGACCCAGGGTTTATTTTCTGTGTTTTCTTTAAACTCTTGGGTACTCATAACACTTGTTATGAGTAGAGAAGTGATCTAGGTCTTGACTTAACTTTTGGAGTAGCTGGATGGGAAGGATCTGAATGTTGGCCAATCTGTCATGTTTATGTACAATTATCTGCAAGTTGGTTTATCCATATGTTATGTATAATTATCTGCAAGTTAGTTTATCACAAATGTTTAAGTATGTAATTTGTGATGACATGTATTCGTATGTATGAAGTACTATAATGTACTTGACTTATGATATGTAATATTTTGTGTTATTATATTATCTCCAAGTTCCGCTGTGAGATTCTGATGTTTTCTTTAGTTTTTTTTCTTCTATCTATCTTTTATTCTTATATAATGATACAACTTCCGAGGTGTTCGATAGTTGGGTCATTATAGTTGGTATCAGAGCTTAGGTTACTGAATACCTAGGCTTTGGGTGAGTATTGAGAGAGCGTATTTGAAATTAGATATTATTATATATAATATATATACATACTTAGGAGGGATCGACTTGAGTTACATAATTAGGTATTTTAACATCCGATAAACTTTTGATTATCAACTTGATAAATTCAGGTGATTAAGTATGAATACCCGTGGACGAAGAGGTCGATCTAGTGGAACCACCACTACCAATGGACATGCCACCAACCCGAATCAAGTAGAAACCGTCGAAGAAGTTATCCTAGTTCAACCAAGGGCAAATTTCGCGACTATTTGTAAGTAGTATAACACTCTAGGAGGGAAGGTTTTCAAAGACACTGTATTGTTCATTGAAGTTCAAGCATGGCTGAGATCTTGTGAGCGGATTTTCAAAGGACTGAATTTGACTGATGAGCAGAAACGTCTTTTTGCTTCGTGGCAACTACAAGGAGCGGCAGCAATCTGGTGGGACGCACAGACCCGAACGTTTCTGAAAACGAATTCACTTGGGGAAAATTCAAAGAGGAGTTCTATAACAACCCGGAAAATCAGAACCAATTTAAAATTTTTATTTTGGCAATTTTAATGAATTTTGAATATTCAAAATGATTTATTTTAAATAATAATGACTAGAAATTTATTTTGGATTGAATTAGAATATATATTTATTTAGATCAAAGTTAGAATATAAATATTTATTTTAATTATAAAAGGAATTGGAAATGGCGTGGTAGTTTGAAAATTCAATTTCAAATGAATGTACAGGATTCAAAATAAACCGGATTTTAGTGAAATCAGAAATATTTGAATCTCTTTGGAAATATCTTTCCAAAGAATGTGAAAAATCTAGATTCCATAGCGGGAATAAAAAGTTATGTCCATTTGAAAATTCAGAATAGTCGATATGGAATTTTAGCCCTTAAAAGTGGATATTTTGCAAACGACGTCCGTTTTCAATGAAACCACTTTTGGTGGATCCAGAATGTTAAATTATTGCTAGATTCCAAAATTCATAATTTTTGAAATTATTATGTGAGAGTGGTGAATTTAAATGTGTTTGGTCATTTTAGTTTGAATTTAATCGACTGGAAAATGACCGTTTTTCAAACGGTCTCCAAATTCGACAAAATTAGTTTTGCTAGGACCGTATCGTCAAAACATAGCCTGATTTGATTTTCTAGAATTTTTGGAGTCAGTATGTGGCCCTGGTAAATTAAAATGTGCGTTTGAATTTAAAATATAATGATTTATATTTTAAATTTAGCGGAGACTGATCGTAACAGCCGAATTGGGTTACGAAACATATCTCATTGTGTTTGGAATCGGGGTATTTGGCTAGGGCCGACAGTCGTTAGGTTCGATTTGGAGTTCGAATGAAAAGATAACTTTTGAGGGATTAAATTAATTAAAAATATAATTATATATATTTCTAAGACAAAGTCAACCCTTTAAATCTTCTTGCCCCCCCCCCCCCCCGTTCACTTCAGACCTGAAAAAAAAATAAACCCACGAAGACGACGAAACTGCCCCTCCTAGTCGCCGCACCACCACCGCGTTCTCCTCCTCCCTTGTCGCCGCCTAGACCAATGCCTCCACCATCAATTCCCCCCTCCTCCTCGTCAACGGAGCCCCCTTCTCTTCTAATCGAACCCAAAAGCCCCACTTTGGTTGAGATTCTTCCGCCGCACAGGAGGCTGCGCCACCCTCTACCGCGACTATCAATAGGCCGCACCCCTTCACCGCCGGAACCGCCATCATCTCCCCCCTAAAAACCATTGTAAGCTTTTTCCTACTTTATTTTATTTTTATTTTTTTAATGAAATTAGAAATATGATTTTTATTATATACAAAGCTATGATTTTTTATTATATACAAAGCTATGATTTTTATTATACACAAAGCTATGATTTTTATTTAGCAAAGATTTGATTTTTTTAAAATAGAAAAGATATGATTTTTAATTGTGTAGAAGTTGGATTTTTATTGCATGAAGTAGCTATAAAAATATGATCTTTTATATGTGTGTAACGATATAAAGATTTGATTTTTATTTATATGAATAACATATGAAGTAGTTAACAACAATATAAAAATGTGATTTTTATTTATGAATTAGCGGTATAAAAATTGGATTTTTAATATATGAAGTAGCAGTATTAAAAATATGATATGATATATATACATACATATATATAAACATATATATATATATATAGCGATGGTAAAAATCTGATTTATATATAATTAGGAATATAAAAATATAATTTTTATATAGAAAATAGCATTGTAAAAATGTGATGTTTAAAAATATAAACATTGATTTAAAATGGAAACATTGTATTAAAAATGTGATTTTTATCCATTTATCGTTGATTTAAGAATATGATTTTTATTTATGTAGTAGCATTGTTAAAAATCTAATTTGTAATACAATTGTGTGAAACAGACTGCGTTGGAAGCATGGTGAAGAACGGTACACATTGGAAATAAATCCAAGCCATCGTCCGCTAAAGAATGATGGAGTGGATCCCAAAGGTGAGAACTTCACACTTTAATTTATTTTCTAGTTAAAAATATATACTAGGATGCAGACGGTGCTTAGTAGCACCCGACACCTTTGTTTGAAACCATGTTTGTTTGGTTAATTAAATTATTTGGTTGAATTTGGTTTGGGAAATGAATTGAATTGATAGAATTTGGTTTGTACATGGCGCGAACCATTAGTAGGCGAGGGATAAGGCTAGACCTTATTCCTGTTCTAGTATCGCGCCGTTATGCTGCCGAAATTTTCTAAAAATATTAGAACAATAAAAATATCACTTTTAATGTATAAATGAACTGTGTAAAATATTCATGAGTTGAAATAAATATTTTATAGTTAAAAATATAATTTTTAACGTGTATATGAATAAAATCAATATTCATTTACAAATCGGACGATTTGTTTTTGTACACACATTTAACTGATATTGATTGGGATGATATATTTTACACATCGCCCAACTGCACAAATAATAATCAGTGTTTTTTGTTTGAAAACCCGACACAGGTATTGGGATGATATTGGACATACATTAATCCCAATATTAAGTTGTGTGTCAATCGATGGGTTAAAGACTGTTGTAAGCATTAATTATTTATATTTAACACTTATGCAGTTGCGTAATGCACTTTGGATGATGGTTGACTGTGTTTGATTATTGTTATGTACATGTGTGTATGAAATCCATATAAATAAAACTATATGGTAATTGACTGTGTCTGATTCCAATTTGGAAAGAACAAGTATTTTAAAATAATGAATATTTTAAAATGGCGAATAATGAATATTTTAAATAACTAATATTTTAAAATAATATTCAGTAATGGATCAAAATATGATTTTGATGTCCGATTTGGGATGGACACAAAAATATTTAAATATATGAAGCCGTGTTAGTTAGATTAACGCCATTTAGACGTGAACGATATGTATATCGATTTTATTCATTTTTATAATTAACATCGAAAAGGAAATAAATTCAAAATCTAATGTTCTGAAAATATTATCATTTACATATTAATGATATGGAATATTCAATTTTGATTTAAAATTGAATATGAAGTTGAAATCGTTTTGAAACAGAATTTAAATCGATTAATAAAATACGTTTTAAATGGAAATCGACGAAATATATATAATATATATTATATATATTTAATGGCCTGAATAGAACACACCGCGCTGCGGTAGTTCGCGAATTTCGACAACTGACTTCGAATTGACATTACGGGAGATCCGACCGTCGAATTCTCCTAAAGCTGAAACCATTGGGTTCGTATCGAAAAGAGCTTTCCAAAGAATATAAGTATTTAAAATGTAACGGTCGGATTTCGAATTATGTCCAAATCAAATTTGGAAAAGGTCGCTACAAGTGCAGCTCGATGATCGTTTATGGATATTGACTGTACAGGCCTTGATAAAATTATAAAATATATCAATAATTTGTGTGAAATCATAACAAATAATTTGGAAAGAATTAGGATGAAAAATTCCATATTTAAAACATAAAAATATATTTTAATCGAAATGAACTAGTTATGAACTAGAATTATAAATCCAATATTTTTTCAAACAAATAAATTGGATTTGAAATGGTTTTAAAAATAACTAGAATTTCCAATATATGAATTGGAATGGATTTGAATCGAAATTATCTTCGGGATATTTCGAATTGGATTCCGTGATTATACGGATATTGTGGAGGAATTTGGAAGATATATATATATATCGTTATTCCCAATACAATATTTGCTTATTTCAGAATTTGATTTTGAATATAAGCCGATATAATTTCTATTCAGAGCATTGTATTTAATATTGAATTAGATTTTGGGTTTGTCATGAACGATGTCTTAAATGACACTGCTCTTAAACCAAGTGTGAAAAGAATAAATCATTTAATTAAGACTTAAAGAAGAATTACCAATTAATTAACATTTAATTGGAATTGAAAACAGAATGTGAATTGGGTTTAATGTGAACTGTGTTTTTAAGGACATTCGTTCTTTAACCCGATTTACAGTGAAATGGGATTTGGAATTTATAAATCTTTTTATTAAGATTTAACAGGAATTTTCCAAAGTAAAGTTTTCCAATTTAATATATTAAATTGGAATTGAATGGAATACGATTTGATAATAATCGAAGTGAACTTCTGTGGAGGAAGACTATTAATACATATGGTGAAACACCCCACCTCTGTTAAGGTCACTCACAAAGGGAATGCCTTAATTTTGGTGGAGGTTTATAAGTAAAAGCCACAGACAAACTCAAGACAGATATAAATACACATATTTTAAACAGCGGAAACCAAACAGACTTTTATTTCATCAATATGTGTTCAAAACCAAACATTCCATAATTGTCTCAAAATACTTCCAACATTACAACATCATTACTGTCTTGATAATTAAAGAAGCAGAAGACATAAATAAAGTGACAAAAATCCCCATAGTGATATCCAAAGCCATAGTCCAAGCAAAAGAGACCCAAATCATACATCTACGTTCTTGGAGCTTGTACAGAGCCAGACTGAGCTGAGTCGTTTCCTCCATGTGGACCTGGAGGGGGGGACGAAAGAAAAGAAGACGAAAAGAAAATAGGGTCAGACATAAAGCCTGAGTAAATCTAGTGACTCTTCAGTATGTGAACAAGAAAAGGGCATGATAGATGTATACTGAAAATAGGAAAGTGTCACAAACTAAGGGAATGTCGAATATACTATCGCACCCATACTATATCTCTGCATCTACTTGAGTTTATTCTAACCGGCACCCCATGGTGAGGGTGAAGTGATCCCCAACTTTATTTAAAGATCGGCTCCTACTTGCGTTAACATGTGTCATACGGCCCCCAAGAATTGTAGATACCTATGCTGGTCCCACCATGGGCTGTATCAAGACCCATGGGGGTGGCCCCGACACAAATTCTAGAAGGCATAGGTTACACTACTAGTGTCCCCAGTGCCCTGGTTGTCTGCTCCGGAGTGTGTGCACGCCCGCACCCCGTTAGACCTACACTGTGCACCCACCGCCGTCGTTTGACCGCTTACAATCAGCCTAGTAATCGTGCACCACCCTGCCTGGTTTCAGGGTACCATTGATACCTAACATGGTTTACTGCTGAAACGGGTCCCTCGTTACCAGGATTTTCTAGTCAAACATGTTAAGTGGTTAAGTGTCTGTATTTACCTAACCCCACCCATCAATTCTAGTTAACATGTTGAATTTGGTTAAGTATTATAGTTGACTTAACCCTACCATCTGTCCTTAGCCTCTTAGGAGCACCTGACCACTCACATTAGACAGGTATTGCTACGGTTACTGGATATGCCGGTCGGTTCCGGGCAGGTTTACACCGTAGCTCAGTCTAACCTCGGGTCATTATTGGGCTCAATGCTTAACCACCCACATTGGATAGGTATTGTTGTGGTTACTGGACAGCCGGGCGGTTCCGGGCAGGTTTACATCACAACTCAATCCAACCTCGGGTTAAGCATATCGTGTTTTCTAAATTTACATATTTTATTATTATATATGTAAATGTCATATCTTTTATTTTGGGTATAAAAATTCATACAGCTCTAAATGTCATTGTCGTTGGCATGTGCCAAACATGCCAACATATATTTTCATGTTTTACACCCAACGTTATTTCCCCCGTTTATACGTTCGCAACGTTATAACAAATGTTGGGCTCGTCACAATTCAGCCCAACTTTATAAGCGTAAGAAAAGGGGAAATCAAGAACATGTAATATTTTACAACATATAAGGGTGTGTGGCGCATGAACTTGCAATTTAGTGATACTAACATAAATGATGGGTCATGTGAACTTGCATTCTAATCAGAGTATAACTAAGTAGGTGACATATGAAATGGCATAGTTTAGGCAAATACAAACTTGTGTTTAAACATGTTTAACTTGTCATAATGTCAAACACAAAACTAGCATGTTGTATATTCACCAAAATATCCAATTATAACATCTAATCACATAGCCTATTTCAACATGAACTTGCATAGTTTATGAAGCCCAAACGATACTTAACATAGATCCAATTACACTTGCAAATAAACATGAACTTGCATAATTTATGAAACCCAAATGATGCTTAACATAGATCCAATTATACTTGCAAATAGACATGAAAATGATATCATAGGTTTTGGGTCATGTTGGCATAAAAGGTTTCGAGTCTAAAACATGTTTACATAAATTCTAATTTACACTAAGGGAATATACATAGTCCATGCCTTCGACATATACATAAAGGGATCAATTTCTAATCTTTGCCACAAACTTGCAAGTGCCATTGTTTTCATATACAATTGTTCAATAGGCTTGCATCAATCAATTTATGCCACAAACATCAATACATAAGTCATGATAGAACCATCACAATACATAGAATTTTATACAATACAATAACACAATTCTATTTTCATTAACATCGAACAACATCACAATTTTTATTCATATTCTGAAAGGTCACTATACTTACAACGAATGCAGAATCTTGAATTCTGGATTTTGAATTCTGAAATTGAGATGCGCTCCTTTGGGTAGACTAACGTTGTGATGATAAATTTGATTTAAACTTTAATCTTCTTCTTAGTTTGATTCGTCTCTAGGCCTTTCTCTCTTGACGGCTATGTTCAATTTCTCCCTAGCAGCATGACGACTCCTTTCTCATTTTTTTATGTGAATTTTAAGTTGAGACTTAGGGTGTATTTATAGATTTTTAAGTTGTTTTGAGTCGTCAGATGAAGACAGGAGGAATCTAGGCCATTCGAAGTTCATAGAGCCAATCAAGAGGTGACACGTCAGCCCTAGTAACACACAGAGCCACAGAAATTCGAGCCAGAGCCAGACCTGGCCAGGGAGGTAGACCAGGCAGGTCGACACCTAGGTCGACACTATGGTCGACCTGGGGGGGACCAGGTCGACACCATTGTCGACCTGGGGTGACCAGGTCGACACCATGGTCGACCCTATGGTCGACCTGGTCTCTGTGCGGGAATTTTCCCACCCAGCCCAGTTTGAACCCAAAATTCGAATTTTGAAATTTAAACTGAGCTGTTTGAATTTAAATTTGATTCTGAAACTTCCGAAGGCCATAACTCTTTCATACGGAGTCCGATTCGCGCAAACTCGGACTCTATCTCAAGCAGAATTCCGAGACAAACGCAATGGGGCAAGCCATTTCCCTTAATTCTTTCATTTAGAATTAATTATACTTTAATTTGTGAAGCTTAGCGTTGTAGAATTCACGGGGTGTTTCATTCTCCCCCTTAAAAGGATTTCGTCCCCGAAATCTTCAAGTTAGGAAGAATGTATATCCTACCATCCAAAAGTCCATCTACTCAACCAACAAACACAGGCATCCACTATCCTTAAAAGACTTCTAATGCTTCGTGATCATATGCATAGTGTGTATATATGTCCTTATCTAATGCAGAAATCAGGCGGTCTACCGATTCAGTTGACCTCCTTAATGCGAATCATGTAGGTGTCATGAATCCATTATGTATGCAAATTTTCCTACTCATAATTCTACATGAGTGCACAACTATTCATACAAATGCGACAACCATATGACAGCATGTCAAGTTTCAACCATATACAAATGATAATACATATATATTCATATGCAATATGAAGTGACTGAGCCGATCTATAACCTTGGGTGTGTGTGTATATGCATCCACGAGCAACCAGTAGCAACCATTTGCAGCCATCATCCATAACATGTTTTCAAATACATGTTTGCATCCATTTGTTTTCTACCTAAGGAGTTAGGAAAAGGACCGAGGAGATATACCTAAAAAGATAGATAAAGCATAACTTAAGGAAAAATAGAGAGATCAAAGATGTACCCTCAAAAAGAAGAGGGTAGGCAGCGCGTATTCTGTCCACAGTTTCCCAAGTTGCGTCTTCCTCGGCATTGCTCCACTGAACTTTAACGAGTTTGACTTCGCGGTTGCGTAGCTTTTTCACTTCAGTTCCTAGGATGCGGGTTGGAACTCTCCTCACAGTTGCTTCACGTTCCACTTCGGCTTCTTCTAGAATGCTAGGTTCCACCACTTCCGCAGACTCATGCAAACACATCCGGAGGTGAGAAACATGAAAGACGTTGTGAACTCTGGTCAGTCTCTCGGGTAGCTCTAATCTATATGCCAACTTCCCAACCTTCTCAATGATAGAAAACGGTCCTACAAATCTTGATGCTAGCTTTCCTGCGGATCCAAAGCGAACGACGTTCCTTAAAAGTGATAACTTAAGGAAAACCCTGTCCCCAACCTCAAACTCAAGGTCGGTCCTTCTTTTGTCGGCGTAGGATTTCTGTCTGTCTTGAGCAGTCTTCATTCTCCTACGTATCAAGTCCACTTTCTCCGAAGTCTCTCGAATCATATCTGGCCCAAGTATAAACTTATCTGTAGACTCCCACCAACAAGTTGGTGATTTGCACGGTCTTCCGTACAGAGCTTCGAAGGGTGCCATACCGATGGTAGCTTGGTAGCTGTTGTTGTAGGCAAATTCCACTAAAGGAAGGTGATCCTCCCAAGCCCCTCCAAAGTCAAGAACGCAAAGTCTCAAAAGATCCTCCAAAACTCTATTCACCCTTTCCGTCTGGCCATCAGTTTGGGGGTGATAGGTCGTGCTCAAACATAACTGTGTGCCTACAGCTTCTTGTAGACTCTGCCAAAACTCGCTTGTGAAAATAGGGTCTCAGTCACTAACAATGCTGGAGGCTATCCCATGGAGTCGAACTATTTCCTTGAGATAAAGAGATGCTATAGATGAGGCGGTCCTTCTACTCTTGATAGGTATGAAGTGGGCGCTCTTAGTAAGCCTATCCACTATTACCCAAATGCTAGTGTTGCCCCTTCTCGACCTAGGCAGTCCATCAATGAAGTCCATTGAAATGCTATCCCACTTCCACTGTGGGACCTCTAAAGGATTAAGTAGTCCTCCAGGCTTCTTCTATTCTGCCTTGACCCATTGGCAGGTCATGCACTTAGAAACAAAATCTGCCACCTCTTGCTTCATGCCGTTCCAAAAGAAAGTCCTTTTTATATCCTTGTACATCTTATCGCCGCGGGGTGTATAGTCATCTTAGAATGATGTGCATCTTCGAGATCCTTCTTTGTCAACTCCCTTACTTGTGGGACGCATAATCTTCCATCTCGTCTCAACCAACCTTTATCATCGATGGCATACCTACTGAGGTGACTAGAAGTCTCACCCCTAATAAGTTTATCAATCACCTCAACAAGTTGAGGGTCTTCACGTTGTGCAGCCCCTATTAAGTCCAAGAGAGTAGGGCGTACTTCGAGAGATGCTAACAAACCCGGTACAAAATCTGAGGAGGTCCTAAAGTTAAAACTGGCTATATACTCTAGGCTTTGCCTTTCTACAAAGAGCGGACTTAAGGTCAGTTTCTTTCGGCTCAACGCGTCTGCTACTACGTTGCCTTTGTCGGCAGTATAGGAAATTTCAAAGTCGTACGAGGCAAGAAACTCCATCCATCTTTGCTGCCTCAAGTTAAGATCCTTCTGCGAGAAGAGATATTTCAAGGATTTATGGTCAGTTTATAATTCGAACTTCTCACCTAGGAGATAATGGCGCCAAGACTTAAGAGCAAAGACGATGGCGGCTAACTCAAGATCGTGGGTTGGGTAGTTCTTTTCATGAACTTTCAATTGCCTTCCACCATAAGCTACTACCCCTTCCTTCTTGCATTAGAACAACGCCTAGTCCCGTTCCACATGCATCCGTGTATACTGTGAACATTTTGCTTCCATCTGGCAAGGTCAGAATTGGGGCTGTTGTGAGAGCCCTTTTTAATCGTTTGAAAGCAAAATCGCAATCCAAATCCCAAGTGAACGCCAGATTCTTCTTTGTTAGCCTTGTGAGTGGGGCTGAGATTTTCGCGAAATCCCTAATAAACTTTCGGTAAAAACCGGCTAGCCCAAGAAAGCTTCTAACTTCGGTTGCATTTCTTGGTGTCTTCCAATCTTGCACTACCACCACTTTTGCGGGGTCCACAGCCAACCCATCTTTGGACACTATATGCCCCAGAAATCTTACTTCTTTTCTCCAAAAGTGACACTTGGAGAATTTGTCTTTTAGTTGATGAGCTCGAAGAGTTTCCATGATTTCTTTCAAATGCTGAGCATGCTCTTCCTCACTCTTTGAGAAGATTAAGATATCATCTACGAAGACAACCACGAATTTGTTGAGGAATTCTCTGAACACCCTGCTCATTAGGTCTACGAAATAAGCGGGTGCGTTTGTCAAGCCGAAAGGCATGACAAGCCACTCGAAGAAACCATCTGGGGTTCTGAACGTTGTCTTATCAATACTATCTTCAGCTACTCTTAGCTGATGGAACCCAGTTGCCAGATCAAGTTGGGAGAAGACCGTCACACCTACAAGCTGGTCAAACAAATCGTCGATTCGGGGAAGAGGGTGCCTATTTTTCTTGGTCAATTTATTTAACTCCCTATAGTTGACAGAAAGGCGAAGCGAACCGTCCGCTTTGGTTGCGAACACCACTGGAGCACCGCATTCCGAAATGCTCCGTCTAATGAATCCTTTTTCGAGAAGTTCTTTAACCTACTTACTGAGCTCCTTTCTCTCCCTTGGAGCCATGTGTTTGACAGGTAAAGCTACATGCTTTGCGTTATCAACAAGATATATGCGGAAGTCTATTTCCTGCCTCGGAGGTATGCCTTTCACCTCCTTAAAGACATCCGGATATTCCCGAACTACTCTTACTGATTGCAAATTCTCATCAGAAGCATCAAGCGACTCTAGATAACTTAGCAGAACAGCATGCAAGGGATTACAAGAAATTTCTAAAGTGTTACCAAGCCGAGTCAAGAGTCTAACTACTCTTTTCTCACAATCAAGAATGTCACTATTACTGGATAACCAGTCCATGCCTGAGATCAAACCATATCCCGAGAAGCCTAAGACAAAGGCATCACAACTAAACTCAACGCTGAGAATAGAGATTTTCAAACCCAAACAAACCATTGACAAGTAAGCAGAGCCCCCAATTGGATTTGAAACTACTAAGGGATCTTCTACCATACTAGTGTCTAGATGTATAGATTCTATTAAGGCGGATAAAATAAAAGAGTGTGATGCGCCAGAGTCAAAAAGTGTACGAACTGGATGATAATAAAGATAGACTGCACTTTCTACAGAAATATTACTACCTCGTTCCTGCTGAGGTGCCACTAGCGCATGAACCTGACCCCCTGAAGTGGATCCGGCTTTCTGTCCCTGCTCTTTCTTCTTTGGGCAGTCCTTAGCTTGGTGCCTAGTCTCTCCACAATGAAAGCAAACACCCATCTTCGCCTTTCTTTTCCGGCAGTCTTTTGATATATGGCCCACAATGCCACAAAAATTGCACCTTCTCTTCTCGCGGGGCTTATTGTTCTTCCCTCCTTTCTTGAAGTCTGTTTTCTTTGCTTGTATACCCTCTTTCTTCTCTTCCACCTTAGTCACTTTCTTGCCGTGGTCTTCCTCGTGTAGCAATGCCATGTCCACCAAGCTTTCATAAGTCGCTCCCGTGGATACATGGGTCATGGAAAGGCTGTGTAGAGGCTCATTCAAACCCTTGACGAAGCGAAGTGCCTTCTTGTGTTGGGTGTTTACCAAGTATTACCGAAATCTGGCCAGCTGATTAAACTGGTTAACATATTCCCTGATCGACATGCTCCCCTGTTTCAGAGTTAGGAACTTCTCCATTTGCAGGCTTCTTTCAGCTTGGGAGAGAAATTTCATTTCAAATCTTGTCCTGAAATCTTCCCATGTTTCCACCGCCCTCTGAGCATTGGTAACTTCCCACCAATAGGAAGCTTCATCCTTAAGCAACCATACCGCTAGTTGTATCTTTTGCTTGTCATCAACCCCGAAGATGACTAACAGATCCTCAGTATCCTTTAGCCAGTTTCTTGCCTCTACAAAGGACTCTGTTCCATAAAAGTATTTTCCACACATAGCCTTAAAGTCTCTACATGTTTTAGCGAAGGCATTTCCATGAGGAGGTGGAGGAGGAGGAGGAACCGCGGCCACTGGAGGAGGGATGTCTACTGGGCCCGCGCCATTGGCCCTTGCTTCTAAGTACCTCATAAACCAGCCGGGAATCGACACTCCTTCTGGGAGGTTAAGGTCTTCAGACATGCTGAAACAGAAGGAAAAATTCAAAACGAAGGATAGAGGGAGACAGATAGGGCACATGGCTTTGGGGGATTTTGTATTTTTATAAATATAACATTTTTTTCTTGGAAAATGCTTCTTTAAACTTTCTTTTTGAAAACAATTTCAAAAACTTTTATCTTATCTGGTAAACCTATGCTCTGATACCAAGTGAAACATCCCACCTCCGTTAAGGTCACTCGCAAAGGGAATGCCTTAATTTTGGTGGACGTTTATAAGTAAAAGCCACAGATAAACTCAAGATAGATATAAATACACATATTTTAAACAACGGAAACCAAACAGACTTTTATTTCATCAATATGTGTTCAAAACCAAACATTCCATAATTGTATCAAAATATGTCCAACATTACAACATCATTACTGTCTTGATAATTAAAGAAGCAGAAAACATAAATAAATTGACAAAAATCCCCATAGTGATATCCAAAGCCATAGTCCGAGCAAAAGAGACCCAAATCATACATCTACGTTCTTGGAGCTTGTACAGAGCCTGACTGAGCTGAGCTGTTTCCTCCCTATGGACCTGGAGGGGGGGAACGAAAGAAAAGAAGACGAAAAGAAAATAGGATCAGACATAAAGCTTGAGTAAATCTAGTGACTCTTCAGTATGTGAATAAGAAAAGGGCATGATAGATATATACTGAAAATAGGAAAGTGTCACAAACTAAGGGAATGTCGAATGTACTATCGCACCCATACTATATCTCTGCATCTACTTGAGCTTATTATAACTGGCACCCCATGGTGAGGGTGAAGTGATCCCCAAATTTATTTAAAGATCGGCTCCTACTCACGTTAACATGTGTCATACGGCCCCCAAGAATTGTAGATACCTATGCTGGTCCCACCATGGGGTGTATCAAGACCCATGGTGGCGGCCCCAACACAAATTCTAGAAGGCATAGGTTACACTACTGGTGTCCCCAGTGCCCTGGTTGTCTGCTCTGGAGTGTGTGCACGCTAGCACCCCGTTAGACCTACACTGTGCACCCACCGCCGTCGTTTGACCGCTTACAATCAGCACAGTAATCGTGCCCCACCCTGCCTACTTTCAGGGTACCATTGATACCTAGCATGGTTTACTGCTGAAACGGGTACCTCGTTACCAGGATTTTCTAGTCAAACATGTTAAGTGGCTAAGTGTCTATATTTACCTAACCCTACCCATCAATTCTTGTTAACATGTTGAATTTGGTTAAGTATTATAGTTGACTTAACCCTACCATCTGTCCTTAGCCTCTTATGAGGACCTGACCACTCACATTAGACAGGTATTGCTACGGTTACTGGATATGCCGGTCGGTTCCGGGCAGGTTTACACCGTAGCTCATTCTAACCTCGGGTCATTATTGGGCTCAATGCTTAACCACCCACATTGGATAGGTATTGTTGTGACTACTGGACAGCCGGGCGGTTCCGGGCAGGTTTACATCACAACTCAATCTAACCTCAGGTTAAGCATATCGTGTTTTCTAAATTTACATGTTTTATTATTATATATGTAAATGTCATATCTTTTATTTTGGGTATAAAAATTCATACCACTCTAAATGTCATTGTCGTTGGCATGTGCCAAACATGCCAACATATATTTTCATGTTTTACACCCAACGTTATTTTCCCCGTTTATACGTTCGCAACGTTATAACAAATGTTGGGGTCGTCACAATTCATCCTAACTTTATAAGCGTAAGAAAAGGGAAAATCAAGAACATGTAATATTTTACAACATATAAGGGTGTGTGGCACATGAACTTGCAATTTAACGATACTAACATAAATGATGGGTCATGTGAACTTGCATTCAAATCAGAGTATAACTAAGTAAGTGGCATATGAAATGGCATAGTTTAGGCAAATACAAACTTGTGTTTAAACATGTTTAACTTGGCATAATGTCAAACACAAAACTAGCATGTTGTATATTCACCAAAATGTCCAATTATAACATCTAATCACATAGCCTATTTCAACATGAACTTGCATAGTTTATGAAGCCCAAACGATACTTAACATAGATCCAATTACACTTGCAAATAAACATGAACTTGCATAATTTATGAAACCCAAATGATGCTTAACATAGATCCAATTATACTTGCAAATAGACATGAAAATGATATCATAGGTTTTGGGTCATGTTGGCATAAAAGGTTTCGATTCTAAAACATGTTTACATAAATTCTAATTTAGACTAAGGGAATATACATAGTCCATGCCTTCGATATATACATAAAGGGATCAATTTCTAATCTTTGCCACAAACTTGCAAGTGCCATTGTTTTCATATACAATTGTTCAATAGGCTTGCATCAATCAATTTATGCCACAAACATCAATACATAAGTCATGATAGAACCATCACAATACATAGAATTTTATACAATGCAATAACACAATTCTATTTTCATTCACATCGAACCACATCACAATTTTTATTCATATTCTGAAAGGTCACTATACTTACAACGAATGCAGAATCTTGAATTCTGGATTCTAAATTCTGAAATTGAGATGCGCTCCTTTGGGTAGACTAACGGTGCGATGATAAATTTGATTTAAACTTTAATCTTTTTCTTAGTTTGATTCGTCTCTAGGCCTTTCTCTCTTGACGGCTATGTTCAATTCCTCCCTAGCAGCATGACGACTCCTTTCTCATTTTTTTATGTGAATTTTCAGTTGAGACTTAGGGTGTATTTATAGATTTTTAAGTTGTTTTGAGCCGTCAGATGAAGACAGGAGGAATCTAGGCCATTCAAAGTTCATAGAGCCAATCAAGAGGTGACACGTCAGCCCTAGTAACACACAGAGCCACAGAAATTCGAGCCAGAGCCAGACCTGGCCAGGGAGGTCGACCAGGCAGGTCGACACCCAGGTCGACACTATGGTCGACCTGGGGGGGACCAGGTCGACACCATTGTCGACCTGGGGTGACCAGGTCGACACCATGGTCGACCCTATGGTCGACCTGGTCTCTGTGCGGGAATTTTCCCACCCAGCCCAGTTTGAACCCAAAATTCGAATTTTGAAATTTAAACTGAGCTGTTTGAATTTAAATTTGATTCTGAAACTTCCGAAGGCCATAACTCCTTCATACGGAGTCCGATTCGCGCAAACTCGGACTCTATCTCAAGCAGAATTCCGAGACAAACGCAATGGGGCAAGCCATTTCCCTTAATTCTTTCATTTAGAATTAATTATACTTTAATTTGTGAAGCTTAGCGTTGTAGAATTCATGGGGTGTTACATATGGAATTTAAAAGTTTTCCCATTATTCCATTTATATTATTAGTCGAATTCAGTAATTGATATTGATTATATATTGATTTGTTTTTCTGTGAAGATTCCATTTTTATGGAAGAGGATTTAGATTTATTGTGAACCGTGTTTTAAATGACATTGGTTCTTTAACCCAGTTAAAGACAGGACTACATGTCTAACATTATATTTCGAACTGTATGGTTGATCTCCGCTAAACATATATCTAGTTGGTGGTGGAGAATTTATTCTCTTTCTTAACACCCTTCTCTAAGACGTACGAGCTTAGAGGTTATATATCGTCAGAAACCAATAGTACGGTGTAGATTATCGACGTGTTTGTGTTTATAAAGTTAAATAATCATTAATATTGATTGTTGATAAGTTAAATAATCATTAATATTGATTTTTGAAAAGAGAATGTGATAATTTAAATTATCAAATTCGGGAAAATAATCGAGAATGGAGTAGCACCGGTTTTGCTCCAAGCGATAGTTAAATCTTTAATTAGATTTAAACGGAAAATGGTAATTAATTTTACCGATAACATCGTGGTGTTAGTTATGGAGTAATACCAGTTTTGCTCCAAGGGATGAATCGGTCGGGATTGGGAAATTAAATAAATGATTACTTCGGTAAGGTGCATTAATCCCAACTAGTTTGGAAAATCTTTATATGGTTTGAATGATATCTAAAGGAAGATTTAAGAATAAATTTTAAAGAATTTATCTTTGATAAAATTAATGGGAACATATCCCTAAGGATGTGAATATTTGAATAAAATAATATTCTGAATTGGAATGAGGCGTATGTTGTGTTTTCATAGCACATGTTTATTATATACGCGAGTTATTCGGAAAGGCCAGGTTTATACCCATTCTGAATAACTGATTCGACGTTATGTCGACGATGAAGACGGTGGTTGAAGACCGGAGGTCTTCACGTCGTTTGGATGATTACTGATGTCTTGATTGTGCGGTACACCCAAGATAAGTTAATAAGCGGTGATCATCCAGACGTACTTGGAAATCGACCGGATATGCGAGGACCTCTCTCCTGTATTGGACATACGGGACGAGGAATAAGGTGCCTCCAGTTTCGTTCAGACCCAAAACGAACTTGTAAATGGATGTGTGTCTGACATTGGATTTTATTCTGTGTTGATTGATCTCTATTAAATATATATCTGTTTGGCGGCAGAGTATTTATTCTCTTGCATAACGCCCTTCTCTGAGACGTACGAGCTCAGAGGTTATATATCAATAGACATCAGTCGCATGGCATTAATTGCCTGTGTGGAATGCTGAGATTTAGATGATCAAGGCTCCTGTAGAAAAGCAGAATCTTGTGGTTGATGATCAAAGAACTGCTTTATTATAGCATATCTTTGTGTATAGCGTTAATTCATGAGCCTCACACCTCGGTATGAGTTCAAAACGGAATAAGGGACCCAAGGAGGACATGACGTTTCTTTCTATCTATGGATGGTGTCTGGGTTTTGCAAGCCCAGACATTTTTATATTTTTGCCTATGTGGTTGTTGGAATGCGAGGCGCCTTGGATATATCGGTCTCTACGGAGACGATGGATATTGAGTCATCTGGCTCATAGACGCCCTATAGGGCGGGGAAATGTGTGTTTAGGAATACTAATCCTCAAACGTAAATGAGGACCGGCCTTGGAGGATCAAAGGGTCTACTGCAGGAGATCCTGAGGCATTTGCTAGAGTGTCTCGAAGCCGGCGAGGAGTTCATCTCTTGCCTCGAGTCATGACGGAAATCCAATTTCCAGTATGTGACATTTCGGTTTTGATTGTAGAGCCTAGTATTGGCGACATAGTAGCATGGGATACTATGCCGTCTATGATTGATACATTTATATTTGAAGTTGTTTTCATACACTTTACACTATAATAGTACCAAAATGATTTGTTTTTAAATGTATCAAGCATGTTTGGCTATTATAAGGTAAACTTCTATCCTCCGTCTTGCGTTGTATTATGTGATGGGACCCGAGTCTTATAATAGCTTCATTTTTCCAAAAAGCATTGCGCTGTTTTGTTATATGCCCTGGTATTCTTGGGAGGAAACCCGTTCCGTGTTATGCGGCGTGGTCCCTTGATATATCTGATTTTAAAGCAAAGATTTAATAATTGTTTTAGTTCTCACACTAGTCACATGACTGACCGGAGTTTATTGTTTTAACCTAAACTCTGGGTGCTCCTATTTTCCACCCGGGCAGCTAGTAGTTTTGGTTTTGCAGATTTGTATTCATAGGATCCTGGTTTATAGCTGGAACGATATTCGAAAAGCTCTGTATCCATTTATCTCTTTCAGTTATGTTTTTGTATTATTTTCCGCTGCATTGTAATTTGTAAATCTCTTTCATTTATCAAATGTATATTATTTGTTCATACTCTGTATATTCTTGTACTCTGATGTGAAATATTGTAATAAGCAATGAAATGTTCTTCTGTTTGTGTTCTGATTTGTCGTGTTCTCAACTCAATCTAGGCTTTCCTTTACGGGGAAGTTCGAGTGGTCACAGTTTGGTAACAGAACGCGCCGCGCCGCGACAGTTCGCGAATTTCGACCATAGACTTCGAATTGACATTACGGGAGATCCGCAATCAGATTCTCCTATAACCGGAACCATTGGGTTTGTATCGAAAAGAGCTATCCAACGAATATAAGGGATTTGAAATCTAACGGTTGGAATAGGAATTATGTCCAAATCAAATTTGGAAAAGGTCGTTTTAAGTGCAGTTCGATGACCGTTTATGGAAATCGACTGTAGGAGACTTGATAAAATTATTAAAAATATCAATAATTTGTGTAAAATCATAACAAATAATTTGGAAAGAATTAGGATGAAAAATTCCAAATTTGAAAAGATAAAAATATATTTTTATCGAAATGAACTAGTTATGAACTAGAATTATAAATCAAATACTATTTTTTTAAGAAAATAAATTGGATTTGAAATGGTTTTAAAAATAACCAGAATTTCCAATATATGATTTGGAATGGATTTGAATCGAAATTATCTTTGGGATATTTCGATATTGGATTCCATGATTATACGGATATTATGGAGGAATTTGGAAGATATATATATATATATATATAATGTTATTCCCAATACGATATTTGTTGATTTCAGAATCTGATATTTAATATAAGCCAATATAATTTCTATTCAGAGCCTTGTATTTAATATTGAATTGGATTTTGGGTTTGTCGTGAATGGTGGTATAAATGACACTGTTCTTAAATCCAGTGTGAAAAGAATAAATCTTTTAATTAAGATTTAAAGAAGAATTACCAATTAATTAACATTTAATTGGAATTGAAAATGGAATGTGGATTGGATTTATTATGAACTGTATTTTTAACGACATTCGTTCTTTAACCCGGTTTACAGTGAAATGGGATTTGGAATTTATAAATCTTGTTATTGAGATTTAATGGCAAATTTTCCAAACTAAAGTTTTTCAATTTAATATATTAAATTGGAATTGAATGGAATTCGATTAGATAATAATCGAAGTAAACTTTTGTGGAGGAAGACTGTTAATACATATGGAATTTAAAAGGCTTTGCCGTTATTCCATTTATATTAATAGTCGGATACGAAAATTGATATCGATTATATATTGATTTTTTCCCGTGAAGATTCCATTTTTATGGAAGAGAATTTGGGTTTATTGTGAACCGTGTTTTAAATGACATTGGTTCTTTAACCCAGTTAAAGACAGGATTACATGTCTAACATTGTATTTCGAACTGTATGGTTGATCTCTGCTAAATATATATCTGTTTGGTGGCGGAGAATTTATTCTCTTACTTAACACCCTTCTCTAAGACGTACGAGCTTAAAGGTTATATATCGGCAGAAACCAATAGTACGGTGTAGATTATCGATGCGACATGTTTGTGTTTCTAAAGTTAAATAATCATTAATATTGATTGTTGAGAAGATTAAAACTAAGTGGAGTTTTAATGAATCTTTAATTAGATTGAAAGGAGAATGTGATAATTTAAATTATCAAATTCGGGAAAATGATCGAGAATGGAGTAGCACCTGTTTTGCTCCAAGCAATAGTTAAATCTATAATTAGATTTGAATGGGAAATGGTAATTATTCTACAGATAACACCATGGTGTTAGTTATGGAGTAATACCAGTTTTGCTCCATGGGATGAATAGGTCGGGATTGGGAAATTAAATAAATGATTACTTCAGTAAAGTGTGTTAATCCCGACTAGTTTGGGAAACCTTAATATGGCTTGAATGATATCCAAAGGAAGATTTAAGAATAAATTTTAAAGAATTTATCTTTGACAAAATTAATGGGAACATATCCCTAAGGATGCGAATATTTGAATAAAAGAATATTTTGAATTGGAATGAGGCGTATGTTGTGTTTTTATAGCACGTGTTTATTATATACGCGAGTTATTCAGAAAGGGCGGGTTTATACCCATTCTGAATAACTGATTCGACGATATGTTGACGATGAAGACGGTGGTTGAAGACCGGAGGTATTCACATCGTTTGGATGATTACTGATGTCTTGATTGGGCTGTACACCCAAGACAAGGTAATAAGTGCTGATCGTCCAGATGTACTTGGAGATCGGCCGGATATGCGAGGACCTCTCTCCTGTATTTGACATACGGGACGAGGAATAAGGTGCCTCTGGTTTCTTTCAGACCCAGAACGAACTTGTAAATGGATGTGTGTAACACCCCCCAATTTTAAATCGGGACATAAGATATAATCAAAGAATGATTAATTTCAAATGTGAAATTAATGGAAACGGGTTACGCCATTGCGTTCGTCTCGGAATTCTACATGAGATAGAGTCCGAGTTTGCATAAATCGGACACCGTATGAAGGAGATATGGACGAACGCAGTTAGGCAGAAAACCAGAAGAAGAAAAATAATAATATAGATGCACTGGCGCACCTGCCAAGTGCGCCCAGCTCGGGCTGAGAGCCTGCACAACTTTCTGGTGTGTTCTGATCCGTACTGTGAGTCATTGCTAAGTCCTTTCTGACTCCTTACTGAGTTATTATGGCTGAGGTGTCACCCTATCCTGACTGAATGGTTGTGGTTAACACTAGGTTCATCCGACGGCTCTAATTAAATTGAAATTCTATATAAACAACCTAACACTCAACCCTAAAATCACACTAATTCATTCCAAGAGCCGTCATACCGCCATACTCAACCTAGGACAGCCACCATTCTCTTTCGACTAAAAAGAAAACTAGAAAGCTACGAAGTGAATCAAATCTAAATTAAAAGAACAACGATCTACATCAAAGGCGAGCATTCCAACTTCAGAATTCAGATTCCAGAAATCAAGAATTCCTTCTTTGTAAGCTCGGTTATTCCTTAGATTTGAACGTGTAATTGGAATCATGAATGTAATAAATCAAGATATAGAACTGTACCTATTTGCAAGTTAATTATCTTTAATTCATGCTTATGTCAAATCTAAAGTTATCTATGCCTTTGGATTTGATTCATGACTTTGACTATGAGACTTTTGCCTAAGATTACGACTATGAAACTGTTACCTATGAAGCTATTGCATATGACAATGACTATGACTATGAGACTTTTGCCTATGACTATGATTCGTGACTATGAGACTGTTGCCCACGACTATGATTCATAACTATGACACTATTGCCTATGACATTTACTAAGAAATTATTGTGATTAGTCACCCATGACTATTGTGGTTAATTGCCTATAACTATTGTAGTTAGTTACTTATGCATATTCCCATTGTTACGGTTAACCAATCATGTTGTACCTTGAACTGGCATTATGTTGGGTCAAATCACCTATGCCTATTCCCTTAATTATGTTGGATCTCATATTTAGTGTGTAACTTGGCCAGTTTATTCCTATTCAATATTATGTACATCAAACCTGTTGCAGCCATTATTTTTGCATGCCTATTCTTTTATATCAATTCTTGTGCTTATCCCCTATTCCTCTTGTTAGTGCCATTTCATGAGTACTTAGAAAAATTGTGAAATCATGTTATATGTACGATTATGATGCGGGGATTGGGCGTAGCTTAATTAACATAATTTGGCATAATAAATACATTGGCATAATCTGAATTGGCTATAATAGTGAATAATTTACATGCATATTAGACTTGGGCACAAATGATAAATTTTAATTGACCACAAAGTATGTAATTGGCATGTAAACCAAGTTTTGGACATAAACGGTAAACTAGAATATTAAATCTAGTTTTGACATGGACTGTAAATTGGGATATTAATCTAGATTGGGCATGAATTGGGAATATTAAATATAAATTGGTATAAATTGCAAGTTGGGTTAATTGATAGGTAAATCAAGTTTTGGGCATAGAATATAAGTATGTTAATTTGCATGACAAATGAATATGATCTAGGCAAAATTGATTTATGGAAAATTTACATGAATAGTAAATATGTGAATTAGGGAAGAGTAAAATGCCTAACCCGAGGTTAGACTGAGTTGTGGTGTAAAACTGCCCGGAACCGCCCGACACATCCAGTAACCGCAATAATACCTGTCTAATGTGAGAGGCTAGTGCATCAAGCCCAGAAAGACCCGAGGTTAGACTGAGTTGTGATGTAAAACTGCCCGGAACCGACTGGCACATCCAGTAACCACAACAATACCTGTCTAATGTGAGTGGTTGGTTCTTTAATTAATTAATTAAGGCACATGAACAATCAAGCTAGAAATGGTGAGGTTAAGTAATTAAGGAAACACTTAACCAACTTAACATGTTAACAAGACAAGAAGGGTGGGGTTAAGTTATTGAGAAAACACTTAGCCAATTCAACATGTTAAATAGACAAGATTGATAGTGGTTAAGTAAATTGGACACTTAACCAACTTAACATGTTAACAAGGCAAGATTTGTGGGGGTTAAGTAACTAAGGAAACACTTAACCATTATAACATGTTAACTAGACAAGTGGGTAAGGTTAAGTAAATGTTTAACATGCTAACTAGACTAGATGGTGGGGTTATGTTAACTTAGAACACTTAGCCGTTATAGCTTGATGAATAAATAGGGTTAAGTTAATGAGAGACACTTAACTAGTATAACCTGATAAACGAGTAATGTTAAGGAACACTTAACCAATTTGACATGATATATGGGTAGGTTAAGTCAACGTGAACTACTGGATAACACTTAACCAATTTAACATGACAAGCGAATGGGCTAAGTTAACTTGAATTGACTGATGACACTTAACCAATCCAACACGACGAGAAAGAGAATTAAGTATTAAACCTTAGTTTAGAGGACTAAGTAGTAACCTTAGTCAAGAAAGCATCGTAGAACACGAAAAGGAGCGAACGTCCATCTGATCATGAAGAAGGCTCCAACGAACCAGGTTACAAAGCACGCGGCTTCGAGGGGACGTGAGGGTACTCTTGGTACCCCTCTGTCAGGCTGCAGATGATCCTCCTAGGCTCACATAGGTTAAGGTCGACGTTATAAGAGCGAAGGGTATGCCTTGGTTGCAATAATAAGGCAACCTAAAGACTAGGATGGACCAGCGTGATTCGGCTAGGCCAGTTTTTGCCCTGTGATAGCAACTCTTCGTCTACCTACCATCTTGAGTCAGTCGAGATACGTGAAGCGGAAAGGCGGAGAACTCCACCAGACCATATACTTGCTATCTAGTTATGGGTGAGGTTGGCCCATAGGTTTGTGGGGGCATAGAGGGGCCTGCGTACAGTTCTCATTCTTGATTTTCTTGGGTGCCTTTCATTTGTTAGTTGAGGGAGGGGTCTAGTGGGACCATACCCACTGTAAAAGCAGACCTTAGCATCTGCAATCGGCAGATATCTGAAAGCTCCCGACCGAGTTCCGTGTTTCTTGACTAGCCCTGCCACGGGACTCGGGTCGCACATATAGAGGACATATGCGTCTTGACATCGATAACGATTCACGATACATACATGGGGAAATTCTAAGAACATATACCGCTCTGGGTAGTGTGTCCTAGACTAGGGGGCATCGTTCGGTAGGTAGCATAATCCCTAGTAGGACCTAGGTCGCCTAAACCCTGAATCCGAGAAGTGTTCAATAGGTAGCATAAACCCCAGTGGCCCTAGGTAGCGTAAACCCTAGTTGAATCTAGGATGCGCTCGATTGTAAACCCTAGATTAGATCTAGGTAATAAATGGAATCCCCATAATAGATGTACACCTGAAGGCAACCCGAATTACGGGGATTGGGATCACGTTATCATATGATCATTTTATATAGATTACTAGTTTGGACACTAGTTAGGTAGTGCAGAGATATAGAAATCAGTATAACAGGGTAGTCGCAAAGCAGAGAAGGAGTAGAAGCGCATTCAGTTTATCAGTATATTCAGTTTATCAGTATATCCAGTTTATCGGTACATTCAGTTTATCTTGCCATATCCCATGCTTATCCTATGTTATGTTGTTACTATGGTTTATTCTTATATTTAGTTTATTCATGTCATGACCCTTTTCCTCGTTTAAATGCTAAGAATCACCGAGCTTACCAGGCTTTATGTCTGACCTAGTTTGCTTTCGCCTCTTTTCTTCCATGCCCCCCAGGTAGTCCGGGAGGGAAAAGCTCAACTTATTTTGGACCGTTGCTTTTTCCGAGCTTGAAGATTCTTTGGCGCATTGCTTTGAACTCCATTTTCTACTGCTATGGCTGGCTCATGCTTTATTGGGGAATATCATTGTCAGTTTGTTCTTCTTTATATTAAACAAGATAGATGCTTTGTTGTAATAAGTATTGGTGTTGTAAAACAATCTTTGTACAAGCTGTTTTAATAAATAAAGGTTATTTATTTTCCACTGCTTTATTTGTCTGTCTTATAATTTTTCTGTATCTTGTACTAAAAATGCTCCACCGAAGTTAAGGCATTCCCTTTGTGAGTGACCTTAACGGAGGTGGGGTGTTTCATTTGGTATCAGAGATGAAGGTTATCAGATCAGATAAAAAGATTAGAAAAATTATTTTCAAACGGTTTTAAAAGAAGCATTTTCAAAAGAAAAGTTTTTGTTTTAAAGGCATATTCCCCAAAGCCATATGCACT
The DNA here is from genome assembly GCA_030737875.1 of Allium sativum. Lineage (NCBI taxonomy): Eukaryota > Viridiplantae > Streptophyta > Magnoliopsida > Asparagales > Amaryllidaceae > Allium > Allium sativum. The sequence continues at coordinate 347,978,885 of CM060922.1, read as the reverse complement.
ATCTTTTGATCCTCTGTTTGAATCCTTGTTTCCTTCTTTCCTGAGTCCCTGGAGCTCCTAGCTTTCTGGGAGGTAACCTCATCGCGTCATGATCCCGTAGGCTTGAAGAAACTACGACACCTGTCAAAGGGAAAATAAGTGCCTAACTTCCATCTGTAGCCGTAATTTTCTTTCGAGCTTTGTAGGATTCTCCGTGCGATGGAGGCAGCTTTCGATAGACATGTCAACGAGTTACACAAGGATGGAAAAGTTGAGAATGAGGGGTTTGGGTAAGGAGCATAACACAAGGATGAAGAACCCATGGATATGGACTTGGTTCACAAAGGAGGGGAGGAAAGAATAGTAAAACCTAAAACAAGAGGAAGTATCTTTATTTTGGTATAATGGGTCGTACAATTAAGGGCAAGGGCAAGAACAAGGGACAGGATTGCAACACCCCACCTCCGCCAGGGTCACTCTTGCAAGCACACTGGCTTTGGAGGGACGTTAAACAAGGTAAACATGCATGCAGATATCACAAGACATAACATATAAGTAAAAACAGAGTAAATAAAGCAGTGGGTAAAAACTAACATTTCAAAACCATAGTCTCGTTACATCAAAGTACTTGGTCATTATTTTCCCACAAAACAAAGTCTAGAAACATAAACTGAAAACTGGAAAAAAAATATCATAAAGTAACTATCCCCAAGGTAGAATAAAGCCATAGCAAGCTCAAGTCCAAACTGTACATGAGCTATCCAGAAAAGCAGCTAAAGATCCAAGCTAGGTGCTAGTGTTCCCACCCTGAAAACCTGGGGGGGGGGGGGGGGAACGAAAGAAAAGAGGTGAAAGAAAATGGGTCAGTCAAAAGACTGGTAAGTCCTACCTACTATTAGTATAAAAACTAATAAAGTTAACTGGACATGTAAAACAGAGATTAAACATAGGATGATAACTGGCATGGTGAAAAGTTAACAAGATAGATTAAGTGTGGCATCGCATATACAAGGTTAAGTTTTTGCACCAAGTGTACTAGTATTCCAATCCATGTCAAGTATAAACAAGAAGTGATCCCTTGGCCCCATCTTGGCCCAATATCACGAGATGACCTAAATCAAGGTCCAACAACACGGTCTAGTCGATCGGCTCCCTAAAAGCCTAACTCGTCAAGTGTCGGTGTCATACGGCCCAATCACGAAGTGTAGTCAAACTGTGCTAGGTCCACCCTAGGGTGTATCAAGCCCTAGGGTGCCAACCACGGACACAAATAAAGCACGCACAGTCTAAACCTACTGGTGCCCGTGTCTTCTTTTTCAACTCCGGACTATGTGCACGACCATAGTCCGCCTGAACCTACACCGGCGCACCTACTCAGCCGTCGTTTTGGTCGCTTACATGTCAGCCCAGTAATCGTGCCCCACCCTAGCCTAGTCCCTAGGGTATCATGATATAACCAAGAGGGTTACTGGTGAAAAGGACCACATAACTAGGGTTTCTAACGGGTTAAGCGTGGTTAACCCTATCCAATCAAGTACCAAGTTGGTTAAGTGTACCCAAGGTTCATGACTTAACCCTATCAACCCATCGTGTTTAATTGGTTAAGTATTCAAGTGGTCCATGACTTAACCCTATCATGTGGCATTAATTGATTTAATGCACCCAACCTCTCACATTATACCTTGTTGTGGTTACTAGTTAAGCCGGGCGGGTCCGGGTAGCTTTACACCACAACTTAGTCTAACCTCGGGTTTCAAGTGCGACATGACCAACTACTCACATTGGGTCCTATTGCTTGTAGCCACTAGTTAAGCCGGTCGGTTCCGGGTAGATTTATGCTACAAACTCAACCCAACCTCAAGTTGGCCATTCTCATGTTTTCTAGAAGTCATGTCCAAGTTCATGTTTCAAGCATAATCACATGTCATATTTCGTGTAATCTTTTCAAGTCATGTTTTTATGTCATTTTAGTTTACCCGTAACGTAACCCCATTGCATGTAAGTTCGCATAAACGCAAATAGATCTCAAAGAGGGAACTTAGAAGCGTGACATAATTAATAAGGCTTGGTCACAAGTTAAACATGGTGGCATATGAGGCAAATGTGTTCATAAACTTGCATATTACATTATAAGCCTCAAAACATGCATGATATCAAACTTTAGCAAAATAGGTGAAACATGGTCATAAATGACATAGGATGATAGCTAGTGATTCGCATATAACATCATATGCAAAATAACATAAGGGTTATGAGAGTTTCTATGTTGCTTTATGCAACATTTCAAATCAAAGCTCATAGCTTTCTATGCACAAAGTCAAGGTGATAGCTTTACAAACATGCATAGAATAAATCTATGTATAACATGATAGAATCAAAGCACAAATCATACTTAGGCCCAAACTCAAACTTGCAACATGTCATATTTAACTTCATAGTTAGAATCTAAGAGTAGAATAAGGCTTACAATGCTATGAAGACTTATAAAAAAAATAAGATTGAGACAAAGCCACTGGCAACTCTAAAAACCCCCAAATAATAAGCTCCAATGAAAACCCTTGAGAAATAAGAAGAAGATCCTTGCTTTGATGAAGAAAGATTGAACTTTGGCCTTGAATCAAACTTAGAAACTCTCAAACAAGCTTAGGAACTCTCATATGAATGAAGATGGAGACTATGACAAGAGGGTGGAGGCCATGATTAAACATTTTGGCATAACCTAGTTGTAGGATTGATTTATGATGGTTTAGGCTAGGTATTAGGGTCCTTTTATAGAAGTTTAGGTTAGTTTAGGTCATAGGATTAACCCTAATTCAGATCTGAGCCTTTAAAATCCGTCACAAGCCTTAAAACATGTCTTGAGGAACAAGTCAGGTGCACCCAGGCCAAACTGGCCAAACCACCATGTCGACACCCGTGTCGACTGGGCAGTCGACACGGCCCTGGGTGTGTCGACACCCCAGTCGACACCCCAGTCGACATGGGGGTTGGCGGGAATCCTCCCACCTGGCCTGTCTGGGTTGAAACTTAAACATTCGGATTTGAATTTGAATCTGTTTTTAAACTTGAATTTTTCTGAAAACTTCTATGGGCCATAACTGGGTCATACAGACTCCGATTTTCGAAAACTCGGACTCTATTTCGCGTATTTTTCTGAGACGAACGCAATAGCATAGCCCGTTTCCCTTGATTCAGATTTATCATTTAATTCTGCCTTGATTTATGTTATAACATGTTATTTAAAAATACGGGTTGTTACATTCTCCCCTCCTTAAAGGATTTCGTCCCCGAAATCTCTAAGTTAGGAAGAACGTATCCTACTATCCATCATCCATCTACTCACAACATCATCCACAAGTAACCATTGTCCTTAACAAATTCTAAATGTTGTATGATCACATGCAAAGGTGTGTGTATATGTACTTATCTAATGCGAAAATCAGGCGGTTACTGATTCAGTAAACCTCCTTAATGCATATGTATGTTAGTGTAATGAGTCCATATGTATGCAAATTCCTAGCATGATTCATAATATCTACATGAGTGCACATAACATTCATCCATATGCAACATCCACGTGATAGACTAACAAGTTTCATCCATGAATAAGTATGAGCACTCATGCTTATGCAACATGAAAGTGTGTGAGCCGATCTTAGTGCCTAACGTGTATCATGCATCCATGAGTATCCACTTGCAAACACTTGCAACCACTTGCAAACATCAAACATAACATGTTTCAACTACATGTTTCATCCAAAGGGTTTCTACCTAAGGTTCTCATGACAAGATTGACGAAGTTACAAGATAAACAGGATAAAAATGGATAGCAAAAAGAAAGATATGCTAAAAAGGAAAAGAGATCGAGAATGTACCCTCAAAAAGAAATGGATAATGCCCACGCATCTTCTCCTCGGTCTCCCAAGTTGCATCCTCTTCGGCCTCACTCCACTGAACCTTCACCAATTTGACTTCTCGATTCCTTAGCTTCTTGATCTCCGTTCCCAAGATACGAATCAGAGCTCTCCTCAAGGTTGCCTCTTTCTCTACCTCCACGTCCTCAAGAATGCTAGGTTCAACCACCTCAGCGGACTCATGTAGGAACTTTCGGAGATGCGAGACATGAAAGACATTATGCACTCCGGCCAGCTTCTCGGGTAATTCCACCTTATAAGCCATCTTCCCAATTCTCTCTATGATAGGGAAGGGTCCTACGAACCTTGGTGCCAACTTCCCAACTGCTCCAAAACGAACCACATTACGCAAAGGAGAAACCTTCACGAAAACCATATCTCCAACTTCGAATTCCAAATCTGTCCTTTGCTTGTCAGCATAGGATTTCTGTCTGTCTTGGGCCGTTTTCATCCGTTTTCTCACAAATTCAACTTTCTTGGATGTGTCCCGTATCATATCGAGCCCAAGTATAAGCCTATCCGTTGTCTCCCACCAACAAGATGGTGACCTACACGGCCTCCCATACAAAGCTTCAAATGGTCCCATCCCTATGCTAGCTTGATAGCTATTATTATAAGCAAACTCTAAAAGAGGAAGGTGGTCTTCCCAAGTACCACCAAAGTCAAGAACACAAAGCCTCAAAAGATCTTCTAGCACTCTATTCACCCTTTCGGTTCGGCCATCCGTCTGGGGGTGATAGGCTGTACTTAGATTCAATCGCGTACCCATCGCTTCTTGCAAACTATTCCAGAACAGGCTAGTGAAGATTGGGTCACGATCGCTAACTATGCTAGAAGGAACTCCATGCAATCGCACTATCTCTCGAAGATAAACGGATGTTAGCCATGATGCGGTCCTCTTGCTCTTCACTGGAATGAAATGAGCACCCTTCGTAAGTCTATCAACTATGACCCATATGCTCGTATTCCCTTTCCTTGGCCTAGGCAATCCATCCACAAAATCCATAGAGATACTTTCCCACTTCCATTGCGGGACCTCCAATGGATGTAGTAGCCCACCGGGTTTCTTCGACTCGGCTTTCACTTGTTGGCACACCATGCACTTTGAAACATACTCTGCCACATCCTTCTTCATTCCAGCCCAAAAGAAAATGCGCTTCATATCCCTATACATCTTATCTCCTCCAGGATGTATAGTCATCTTCGAGTGATGCGCTTCTTCGAGAACTTTATGCACCAAGTCTCCCACTTGTGGAACGCATAGCCTTCCATCACGCCTTAGCCAACCCTTGTCATCAATAGTATATCTAGCAAGGTGACTAGACGTCTCACCACGAATCAACTTGTCCATGATCTCGACTATCTGCAGGTCTTCCTTCTGCGAAGTCCCTACTTGATCAAGAAGTGTAGGTCTAAGCTCAAGAGATGCTAACGAACCCATCATCGACTCAACAGTCGTTGTGAAATCAAAGGTTGCCAAGAACTCTAGGCTCTTCATCTCAACAAACAAGGGACTCAAAGTCAACCTTCTTCTGCTTAGTGCATCTGCCACAACATTACCCTTGCCAGGGGTATAAGCTATCTCGAATCCATATGATGCCAAGAATTCCATCCACCTTTGCTGCCTTAGATTCAGATCTTTCTGCGAGAAGAGGTACTTGAGCGACTTGTGATCAGTATATAACTCAAACCTTTCGCCTAGAAGATAGTGGCACCAGGATTTGAGTACAAAGACGATCGCCGTCAACTCCAAATCATGAGTGGGATAGTTCTTCTCATGAATTTTAAGTTGCCTACCCCCATAACATATCACTCTTCCTTCTTGCATCAGAACAGCACCTAACCCCATGCCACATGCATCGGTGTACACGGTAAACATCTTACCGCCATCGGGTAATGCCAAAACTGGAGCTGTGGTAAAGGTCCTCTTGAGCCTTTGAAAAGCAAGCTCACACTCTAAGTCCCATGCAAAGACTAAGTTCTTCTTCGTCAACTTAGTAAGTGGGGCTGAAATCTTAGCGAAGTCCTTAATGAACTTCTTATAGTAGCCTGCCAGACCGAGAAAGCTTCTTACTTCGGTTGCATTCCTAGGAGTCTTCTAGTCTTGAACCGCAACCACTTTCGCGAGATCCACAGCTATGCCTTGCTTAGAAACTATATGTCCAAGAAACCAAACTTCCCTTCTCCAAAAATGGCATTTGGAGAACTTGGCTTTCAACTGATGAGCTCTAAGCGTATCCTTCACTTAATTGAGATGTCTAACATGTTCTTCCTCATCCTTTGAGAAGACTAGAATATCATCCACTAAGACAACCACAAACTTGTTTAGGAACTCCCAGAACACCCTACTCATCAAATCTACGAAGTAGGCGGGTGCATTAGTCAAACCGAATGGCATGACAAGCCATTCAAAGAATCCATCTGGAGTCCTAAACGCAGTCTTATCAATACTATCCTCATCCACTCTAAGCTGATGGAATCTGGTGGCTAGATCGAGCTGAGAGAAAACAGAAGCACCAACAAGCTGGTCAAAGAGGTCATCAATCCTCGGTAACGGGTGCATATTCTTCTTTGTCAGCTTGTTCAACTCTCGATAATCAACACATAGACGAAGCGAACCATCCGTCTTAGTAGCGAACACCACCTGAGCACCCCATTCAGAAATGCTTCGCCTAATAAAATTCTTCTCAAGCAACTCCTTGATTTGCTCACTGAGCTCTCTTCTTTCTCGTGGGACCATGTGCCTAACGGGTAATGAAACTGGCTTGGCATTATCAACAAGATAAATGCGGAAATCTATCTCTCGATTAGGGGGTAACCCCTTAACCTCTTCAAAGACATCAGGATATTCTCGGACCACCCTTACAGATTGCAGATCATCGATGGACGAGTCAAGAGATTCAAGATAACATAACATGACGGGATCCAGCGGGTTGCAAGAAATCTCTAGGGTATTACCGAGGCGAGTCATGAGCCTCACCACCGTATGCTCACAATCGAGAATGGCTCCATAACTGGACAACCAATCCATGCCCAAAATCAACCTGTATCCCACGAACCCGAGAACATAAGCAGTACACGTGAATTCTACGGTCAAGATAGAAATCCTCAAATCCATACAAATCATAGATAGATGGGCGGAACCCCCAATTGGATTTGAAACACTAACGGGATCCTCAACTAGACTAGTACTTAGGTGCAAACTTTCAACAATGTTAGAAGAAATAAAGGTATGCGATGCGCCAGAATCAAATAAAGTGCGAACAGGAAAACCAGAAATGTAAACAAGGCTTTCTACAGAAATACTACCTCGGTCCTGAACTGGAGCAGTATTGAGAGCATGCACTTGCCCTCCAAAAGGTCCTGCACGCTGAGTCTGCCCTTGCCCTTGTCCTTGTTTCTTAGGGCAATCCTTGCTAAAGTGTCCAGTCTCTCCACAATGAAAGCATTCGCCTAACTTTCTCTTCTTCTTCCTACAATCTTTGGCTATGTGCCCAACAATCCCACAGAAGTTGCACTTTCTTGGGTCCTTTGCCTTGTTGTTGTTGGCCTTGTTACCCTTGTTGTTCTTGTTGTTTTGATTGCTTTGATTTCCTCCCCACTTGGAATCCGCCTTCTTGGTTTGAGTCTCATTAGGCTTGACTTCTTTCTTGCCATTCTTATCGTCTCCCTGAAGCAATGCCATGTCCACTAGGCTTTCAAAAGTGGCCCCCATGGGTATATGAGACATGGCTAAACCTTGTAATGGCTCATTCAACCCTCGTGCAAAGCGTAGAGCCTTCTTCTGGGGTGTGTTAACCATGTCCAAACCGAATCGAGCAAGCTGGTTGAACTTATTCACATACTCTCTCACTGTCATGTCCCCTTGCTTCAAAGATATAAACTTCTACATTTGGAGATTCTCCTCAGCAGATGATAGGAACTTAAGCCCAAACCTCATCCTAAAGTCGTCCCAAGTCTCTATAGGCCTAGTAGCGTTGGTGACCTCCCACCATTAAGCAGCTTCCTCTTTCAATAGCCATACTGCCAACAGAACTTTTCTACGGTCTTCCACATCAAAGATGGTGAAGAGATCTTCAGTTTCTTTTAACCAATTTCTCGCCTCAACAAAAGTCTCCGTCCCAATAAAATTCTTGCCACCCATCGCCTTAAAGTCTTTGCAAACCTTTGTGAAATCTGCTTGTGGATGCTGAGGAGGAGGAGGAGGAGGAACCTCAGTTACGGTGGGAGTGTTTGCTGGGCCCACATCGTTGGCCCTAGCTTCCAAGTACCTCCGGAACCATCCGGGAATGGTTACCCCCTCGGGAAGGTTAAGATAGGCCATGCTGAAAAAAGGGAAAAGATAGATTTAGAACGAGGAAACAAAGGATAGTGCTAATGGCTTTTGGGGAATAGCCTTTTAAAATAAACTAGACTTTTCTTGGAAAATACTTAATTGGTTTGAAAATAGTTTTTCAAAAGGGTTTTTAAACTTTTGTCCGGTCTAGTAAAACCTTATGCTCTGATACCAAATGCAACACCCCACCTCCGCCAGGGTCACTCTTGCAAGCACACTGGCTTTGGAGGGGCGTTAAACAAGGTAAACATGCATGCAGATAACACAAGACATAACATATAAGTAAAAACAGAGTAAATAAAGCAGCGGGTAAGAACTAACATTTCAAAACCATAGTCAAGTTACATCAAAGTACTTGGTCATTATTTTCCCACAAAACAAAGTCTATAAACATAAACTGAAAACTGGAAAAAAAATCATAAAGTAACTATCCCCAAGGTAGAATAAAGCCATAGCAAGCTCAAGTCCAAACTGTACATGAGCTATCCAGAAAAGCAGCTAAAGATCCAAGCTAGGTGCTAGTGTTCCCACCCTGAAAACCTGGGGGGGGGGGAACGAAAGAAAAGAGGTGAAAGAAAATGGGTTAGTCAAAAGACTGGTAAGTCCTACCTACTATTAGTATAAAAACTAATAAAGTTAACTGTACATGTAAAACAGAGATGAAACATAGGATGATAACTAGCATGGTGAAAAGTTAACAAGATAGATCAAGTGTGGCATCGCATATACAAGGTTAAGTTTTTGCACCAAGAGTACTAGTATTCCAACCCATGTCATGTATAAACAAGAAGTGATCCCTTGGCCCCATCTTGGCCCAATATCACGAGATGACCTAAATCAAGGTCCAACAACACGGTCTAGTCGATCGGCTCCCTAAAAGCCTAACTCGTCAAGTGTCGGTGTCATACGGCCCAATCACAAAGTGTAGTCAAACTGTGCTAGGTCCACCCTAGGGTGTATCAAGCCCTAGGGTGCCAACGACAGACACAAATAAAGCACGCACAGTCTAAACCTATTGGTGCCCGTGTCTGCTTTTTCAACTCCGGACTATGTGCACGACCATAGTCCGCCTGAACCTACACCGGCACACCTACTCAGCCGTCGTTTTGGTCGCTTACATGTCAGCCCAGTAATCGTGCCCCACCCTAGCCTAGTCCCTACGGTATCATGATACAACCAAGAGGGTTACTGGTGAAAAGGACCACGTAACTAGGGTTTCTAACGGGTTAAGCGTGGTTAACCCTATCCAATCAAGTACCAAGTTGGTTAAGTGTACCCAAGGTTCATGACTTAACCCTATCAACCCATCGTGTTTAATTGGTTAAGTATTCAAGTGGTCCATGACTTAACCCTATCATGTGGCATTAATTGATTTAATGCACCCAACCTCTCACATTATACCTTGTTGTGGTTACTAGTTAAGCCGGGCGGGTCCGGGTAGCTTTACACCACAACTTAGTCTAACCTCGGGTTTCAAGTGCGACATGACCAACTACTCACATTGGGTCCTATTGCTTGTAGCCACTAGTTAAGCCGGTCGGTTCCGGGTAGATTTATGCTACAAACTCAACCCAACCTCGAGTTGGCCATTCTCATGTTTTCTAGAAGTCATGTCCAAGTTCATGTTTCAAGCATAATCACATGTCATATTTCGTGTAATCTTTTCAAGTCATGTTTTTATGTCATTTTAGTTTACCCATAACGTAACCCCATCGCATGTAAGTTCGCATAAACGCAAATAGATCTCAAAGAGGGAACTTAGAAGCATGACATAATTAATAAGGCTTGGCCACAAGTTAAACATGGTGGCATATGAGGCGAATGTGTTCATAAACTTGAATATTACATTATAAGCCTCAAAACATGCATGATATCAAACTTTAGCAAAATAGGTGAAACATGGTCATAAATGACATAGGATGATAGCTAGTGATTCGCATATAACATCATATGCAAGATAACATAAGGGTTATGAGAGTTTCTATGTTGCTTTATGCAACATTTCAAATCAAAGCTCATAGCTTTCTACGCACAAAGTCAAGGTGATAGCTTTACAAACATGCATAGAATAAATCTATGTATAACATGATAGAATTAAAGCACAAATCATACTTAGGCCCAAACTCAAACTTGCAACATGTCATATTTAACTTCATAGTTAGAATCTAAGAGTAGAATAGGGCTTACAATGCTATGAAGACTTATAAAATAAAATAAGATTAAGACGAAGCCACTAACAACTCTAAAAACCCCCAAATAATAAGCTCCAATGAAAACCCTTGAGAAATAAGAAGAAGATCCTTGCTTTGATGAAGAAAGATTGAACTTTGGCCTTGAATCAAGCTTAGAAACTCTCAAACAAGCTTAGGAACTCTCATATGAATGAAGATGGAGACTATGACAAGAGGGTGCAGGCCATGATTAAACATTTTGGCATAACCTAGTTGTAGGATTGATTTCTGATGGTTTAGGCTAGGTATTAGGGTCCTTTTATAGAAGTTTAGGTTAGTTTAGGCCATAGGATTAACCCTAATTCAGATCTGAGCCTTTAAAATCCATCACAAGCCTTAAAACATGTCTTGAGGAACAAGTTAGGTGCACCCAGGCCAAACTGGCCGAACCACCATGTCGACACCCGTGTCGACTGGGCAGTCGACACGGCCCTGGGTGTATCGACACCCCAGTCGACATGGGGGTTGGCGGGAATCTTCCCGCCTGCCCTGTCTGGGTTGAAACTTAAACATTCGGATTTGAATTTGAATCTGTTTTTAAACTTGAATTTTTCTGAAAACTTCTATGGGCCATAACTGGGTCATACGGACTCCGATTTTCGAAAACTCTGACTCTATTTCGCATATTTTTCCGAGACGAACGCAATGGCATAGCCCGTTTCCCTTGATTCAGATTTTATCATTTAATTCTGCCTTGATTTATGTTATAACATGTTATTTAAAAATACGGGTTGTTACAAGGATTTTCCGGAAGGCAAGTGCATGCTCTCACCGCCAGCATACCTGAGAGAGAGGCAATAAGATTTCTGTTGAAAGACTTTTACTTTTTGATTATCCTGTTAGTACTCCTTCTGATTTTAGCGCTTCACATTCGTATATATCTGCTTCCATAGCTGAGTCTCTACACCCTAGATATTGTATAGTAGAGGATCCCATTATAGTCTCAAATCCAATTGTTGGTTTGACTCATTTATCTTTGACTTGTGAGGATTTGAGAATAGCTATATTTATGCTTATGTTTTTGGTTTCATAGGCTATGGGTTGATTCTGGGCATTGATTGGTTAGCTAATAATTGTGAAACAAGGGTAGTTAGACTTTCGACTTGCCTCGGGAATACCCTCGAGATTTCGTGCGATCCTAAGGGATCAGTTTGTCTTAGCTACCTAGAATCACTTTATGTATTTATCGACGATTTTCGATCCGTTGGAGTAGCCCATGAGTACGCAAGATGTTTTTGATTAGGGTAGGGGTTTTCCCCTAAAACTCGAGATAGACTTCCGCATATATCTAGTTGACAATGCAAAGTCAGTTATGCGATCAACGATAATTCTAGAGCAAGATTGGCGAGGATAGCCAGAGTCGGTAAAGTGCTCAATTGTTTGGTTGTTTTGCTAGTATCATCTCACATAGATCGTCCAAATTCGGAGGAGGTATCCCTTAGGTGATTGTCTGATATTGGTTTAGGCCTTTGGGGTTTGTACTTGAGGGATGTCGAGTTCGACTAGGATGGTTTGCGTGAGAAATAAATGGTTGGGGCTGGCACCCTAAGTTAGACTGACCTTAAGAGAGGTAAAAAGCACATAGTAACCACTAACTTTAGACCCTCAGATTTGCAGCATGATGGATAAGCTAAGTAGAGGAGAGACCTCTAATCATCTTAGGATATACACTTGATATCATGGTTAATATCTGTTTATCTTAGAAAGATAGTTCGACTACATTGGATACCCTCTATCATAGTAAGCGATCGAGGTCCTATCTTTACTAGTGGGTTTTGGAAATGGAGGTCAAGAAGATTCGCAACCGTGAAGTTAAATTAGATAAGGTACATTGGAGTGAAGGTCAAGAAGATGCGACTTAGAAGACTGAAGACTAGATACGCGAATCATACCCTTTTTAAGGGTGTATCACTGATTCCTCTTTTTCTGTAAAGTTTATTTGCATGCTAGTCTTTATCTTTTAAGGTATATCCTCCAAGTCATATCTTCGATTCTTAGGTAGATGCCAATGGAAGTAAACATGTGTTTGAAACATGTTATGATTGATCATTGCAAGTGGTTGCTAGTGGTTGATCGTGGATGCATATGCACACATTAGGCACTAGATCAGCTCAGTCACTTTCATATTGCATTTGCATATATGTATTTGTTTATGGATTGAACTTGATGTGTTATCCTGTGGACATTGCATTTGAGTGAATGGTTGTGCACTCATATAGGAATAATATGTATCATTAGGATTGCATACATATTGGACTCATGGCACTAACATAATCCACATTAAGGAGGTCAACTGAATCAGTAGACCGCCTGATTTTGCATTAGATAAGGACATGTACACACACTATGCATATGATCATGAAAGCATTAGAAATATTTTAAGGACAATGGACGCCAGTGATTGAATGGTTGAGTACATTGATGTTGGAGGATAGGATATGCATTCTTCTTAACTTAGAGATTTCGGGGACGAAATCCTTTAAGGAGGGGAGAATGTAACACCCCGCAATTTTAAATTGGAACATAAGATATAATTAAAGAATAATTAATCTCAAATTTGAGAATTAAGGGAAACGGGTTACGCCATTGCGTTCATCTCGGAATTCTGCTTGAGATAGAGTCTGAGTTTGTGTAAATCGAACACCGTATGAAGGAGATATGGACGAATGAAGTTAGACAGAAAATCAGAAGAAGAAAAAAAATGCACTGGCGCACTTGGGAAGTGCGCCAGTACAAAAATTACACTGGCGCACCTGCCAAGTGCGCCCAGGTCGGGCTAAGAGCCTATACAGCTTTCTGGTGTGTTCTGATCTGTACTGTGAGTCATTCCTGAGTCCTTTCTGGCTCCTTGCTGAGTCATTAGGTCTGAGATGTCACCCTGTCCTGAATGAATGGTTGTGGTTAACTCTAGGTTCATCCGACGGCTCTAATTAAATTGAAATTCTATATAAACAACCTATCACTCAACCCTAAAATCACACTAATTCTTTCCAAGAGCCGTCATACCGCCATACTCAACCTAGGACAACCACCATTCTCTTTCAACTAAAAAGAAAAGTAGAAAGCTACAAAGTGAATTAAATCTAAATTAAAAGAACAACGATCTACATCAATAGGCGAGCATTCCAAATTCAGAATTCAAATTCTAGAAATCAAGAATTCCTTTGTAATTTCGGTTATTCCTTAGATTTGAACGTGTAATTGGAATCGTGAATGTAATAAATCAAAATATAGAACTGTACCTATTTGCAAGTTAATTATCTTTGATTCATGCTTATGTCAAATCTAAAGTTATCTATGCCTTTGGATTTGATTCATGACTTTGACTATGAGACTTTTGCCTAAGATTACGACTATGAAACTGTTGCCTATGAAGCTATTGCCTATGACTATGACTATGAGACTTTTGCCTATGACTATGATTCGTGACTATGAGACTGTTGCCCACGACTATGATTCATAACTATGAGACTATTGCCTATGACATTTATTAAGAAATTATTTTGATTAGTCGCCCATGACTATTGTGGTTAATTGCCTATAACTATTGTAGTTAGTTGCTTATGCCTATTCCCATTGTTACGGTTAACCAATCATGTTTTACCTTGAACTGGCATTATGTTGGATCAAATCACCTATGCCTATTCCCTTAATTATGTTAGATCTCATATTTAGTGTGTAACTTGGCCAGTTTATTCCTATTCACTATTATGTACATCGAACCTGTTGGAGCCATTATTTTTGCATGCCTATTCTTTTATATCAATTCTTGTGCTTATCCCCTATTCCTCTTGTTAGTGACATTTCATGAGTACTTAGAAAAATTGTGAAATCATGTTATATGTACGATTATGATGCGGGGATTGGGCGTAGCTTAATTAACATAATTTGGCATAATAAATACATTGGCATAATCTGAATTGGCTATAATAGTGAATAATTTACATGCATATTAGACTTGGGCACAAATGATAAATTTTAATTGACCACAAAGTATGTAATTGGCATGTAAACCAAGTTTTGGACATAAACGGTAAACTAGAATATTAAATCTAGTTTCGACATGGACTGTAAATTGGGATATTAATCTAGATTGGGCATGAATTGGGAATATTAAATCTAAATTGGTATAAATTGCAAGTTGGGTTAATTGATAGGTAAATCAAGTTTTGGGCATAGAATATAAGTATGTTAATTTGCATGACAAATGAATATGATCTAGGCAAAATTGATTTATGTAAAATTTACATGAATAGTAAATATGTAAATTAGGGAAGACTAAAATGCCTAAGCCGAGGTTAGACTGAGTTGTGGTGTAAAACTGCCCGGAACCGCTCGACACATCCAGTAACCGCAATAATACCTGTCTAATGTGAGAGGCTAGTGCATCAAGCCCAGAAAGACCCGAGGTTAGACTGAGTTGTGGTGTAAAACTGCCCGGAACCGACCGACACATCCAGTAACCACAACAATACCTGTCTAATGTGAGCGGTTGGTGTTTTAATTAATTAATAAAGGCTCATGAACAATCAAGCTAGAAATGGTGAGGTTAAGTAATTAAGGAAACACTTAACCAACTTAACATGTTAACAAGACAAGAAGGGTGGGGTTAAGAAATTGAGAAAACACTTAGCCCATTCAACATGTTAACTAGACAAGATTGATAGTGGTTAAGTAAATTGGACACTTAACCAACTTAACATGTTAACAAGGAAAGATTTGTGGGGGTTAAGTAACTAAGGAAACACTTAACCATTATAACATGTTAACTAGACAAGTGGGTAAGGTTAAGTAAATGTTTAACATGCTAACTAGACTAGATGGTGGGGTTAAGTAAACTTAGATCACTTAGCCGTTATAACAAGATGAATAAACAGGCTTAAGTTAATAAGAGACACTTAACCAGTATAACCTGATAAACGAGTAATGTTAAGGAACACTTAACCAATTTGACATGATATATGGGTAGGTTAACATGAACTACTGGATAACACTTAACCAGTTTAACATGACAAGCGAATGGGTTAAGTTAACTTGAATTGACAGATGACACTTAACCAATCCAACACGACGAGAAAGAGAACTAAGTAGTAAACCTTAGTTTAGAGGACTAAGTAGTAAACCTTAGTCAAGAAAACCACGTAGAACACGAAAAGGAGTGGACGTCCGTCTGATCATGAAGAAGGCTTCAATGAACTAGTTTACGAAGCACACGGCTTCGAAGGGACGTGAGGGTACTGTTGGTATCCATCTGCGAGGCTGCAGATGATCCTCTTGGGCTCACAGAGGTTAAGGTCTGCGTTAGAAGAGCCAAGGGTATGCCTTGGTTGCAATAATAAGGCAACCTAAAGACTAGGATGGACCATCGTGATTCGACTAGACCAGTTTTTGCCCTGTGATAGCAACTCGTCGTCTACCTACCATCTTGAGTCAGTCGAGATACGTGAAGCGGAAAGCCGGAGAACTCCAACAGATCATATACTTGCTATCTAGTTACGGGTGAGGTTGGCCTATAGGTTTGTGGGGGCATAGAGGGGCCTGCGAACAGTTCTCATTCTTGATTTTCTTGGGTGCCTTTCATTTGTTAGTTGAGGGAGGGGTCTAGTGGGACCTTAGCCACTATAAAAGAAGACCTTAGCATCTGCAATTGGTAGATATCTGAAAGCTCCCGACCGAGTTCCGTGTTTCTTAACTAGCCCTGCCACGGGACTCGGGTCGCACATATAGAGGACATGTGCATCTAGACATCAATAATGATTCACGACACATACGTGGGGAAAGTCTAGGAACATATACCGCTCTGGGTAGTGTGTCCTAGACTAGGGGGCATCGTTCGATAGGTAGCATAATCCCTAGTTAGACCTAGGTCGCGTAAACCCTGAATTCGAGAAGCGTTCGATAGGTAGCATAAACCCCAGTGGCCCTGGGTAGCGTAAACCCTAGTTGAATATAGGAAGTGCTCGATAGTAAACCCTAGATTAGATATAGGTAATAAATGGTATCCCCATAATAGATGTACACCTGAAGGCAACCAAATTACGGGTATTGGGATCACGTTATCATATGATCATTTTATATAGATTACTAGTTTGGATACTAGTTAGGTAGTGCAGAGATATAGAAATCAGTATAATAGGGTAGTCGTGAAGCAGAGAAGGAGTAGAAGCGCATTCAGTTTATCAGTATATCCAGTTTATTGGTACATTCAGTTTATCTTGCCATATCCCATGCTTATCCCATGTTATCTTGTTACTATGGTTTAGTCTTATACTTATTTTATTCATGTCATGACCCTTTTCCTCGTATAAATGCTAAGAATCACTGAACTTACCAGGCTTTATGTCTGACCTAGTTTGCTTTCGCCTCTTTTCTTCCGTCCCCCCCCCCAGGTAGTGAGGGAGGGAAAAGCTCAGCTCATTTTGGACCGTTACTTTTTCCAAGCTTGAAGATTCTTTGGCGCATTGCTTTGAACTCCATTTTCTACTGCTATGGCTGGCTCATGCTTTATTGGGGAGTATCATTGTCAGTTTGTACTTCTTTATATTAAACAAGACAGATGCTTTGTTGTAATAAGTATTGGTGTTGTAAAACAATACTTGTACAAGCTATTTTAATCAATAAAGGTTATTTATTTTTCGCTGCTTTATTTGTCTGTCTTGTAATTTTTTTGCATCTTGTACTAAAAATGCTTCACCGAAGTCAAGGCATTCCCATTGTGAGTGACCTTGACGAAGGTGGGGTGTTTCAATGTGTGTCTGACATTGGATTTTATTCTGTGTTGATTGATCTCTATTAAATATATATCTGTTTGGCGGTGGAGAATTTATTCTCTTGTTTAACGCCCTTCTCTGAGATGTACGGGCTCAGAGGTTATATATCGATAGACATCAGTCGCATGGCATGAATTGCCTGTGTGGCATGCTGAGATGCAGATGATCAAGGTTCCTGTTGAAAAGCAGAGTCTTGTGGTTGATGATCAAAGCCCGGCTTTAATATAGCATAGCTTTGTGTATAGCGTTAATTTGCGAGCCTCACACCTCGGTATGAGTTAAAAACGGGATAAGGGATCCAAGGAGGACATGACGTTCCTTTCAAGCTATGGGAGGTGTCAGGGTTTTGCAAGCCCAGACATTTTTATATTTTTACCTATGTGGTTGTTGGAATGCGAGGCTCCTCAGATATATCGGTCTCTATGGAGCCGATGGATATTGAGTCATCTGGCTCATAGACGCCCTATAGCGTGGGGAAACATGTGTTCAGGAATACTAACCCTCAAACGTAAGGGAGG
Source organism: Allium sativum (assembly GCA_030737875.1). Classification (NCBI taxonomy): domain Eukaryota; kingdom Viridiplantae; phylum Streptophyta; class Magnoliopsida; order Asparagales; family Amaryllidaceae; genus Allium; species Allium sativum. The sequence goes on along the minus strand of CM060922.1, from coordinate 347,961,137 downwards.
ACTGGCCTTGGAGGATCCAAGGTTCTAATACGGGAGATCCTGAGGCATTCGCTAGAGTGTCTCGAAGCCAGCGATGAGTTCATCCCTTGGCTCGGCTCATGACGGAAATCCCATTTCCAATACGTGACATTTAGGTTTTGATTGTAGAGCCTATTATTGGCGATATAGTAGCATGGGATACTATCTATTCTATGATTGATACATTTATATTTGAAGTTGTTTTCATACACTTTACTCTATAATAGTATCAAAATGATTTTTTTTAAACGTATCAAGCATGTTTGGCTATTATAAGGAAAAACTCTATCCTCCGGCTTGCGTTGCATTGTGTGATATGACCTGAGTCTTATAAAAGCTTCATTTTTTCAAAAAGCATGGCGCTGTTTTGTTATATGCACTGGTATACTTGGGAGGAAACCCGTTCCGTGTTATACGGCTTGGTCCCTTGATATATCTGTTTTTAAAGAAAAGTTTTAAATAACTATTTTAGTTCTCACACCAGTCACATGACTAACCCGGAGTTTATTGTTTTAATCTAAACTCTGGGTGCCCCTATTTTCCATACGAACAGCTAGTAGTTTTGGTTTTGCTGGTTTATATTCATAGGATCCTGGTTTATAGCTAGAACGATATTCAGAAAGCTCTATATCTGTTTATCTCTTTCAGTTGTGTTTTTGTATTATTTTCTGCTGCACTGTATTTTGTAAATCTCTGTCATTTATCAAATGTATATTATTTGTTCATACTCTGTATATTCTTGTACTCTGATGTAAAATGTTGTAATAAGCAATGAAATGTTCTTCTGTTTCTGTTCTGATTTGTTATCTTCTCAATTCAATCCGGGCTTTCCTTTACGGGGAAGTTCGGGTGGTCATAGTTTGGTAATAGAACACGCCGCACCGCGGCTTATCGCGAATTTCGACCATAGACTTCGAATTGACATTATGTGAGATCCGACCATCGGATTCTCCTAAAATCGGAATCGTTGGGTTCGTATCGAAAAGAGCTTTCCAATGAATATAAGTGATTTGAAATCTAACGGTTTGAATTGGAATTATGTCCAAATCAAATTTGGAAAAGGTCGTTGTAATTGCAGTTCGATGATCGTTTATGGAAAGCGAATGTACGAGCCCTGATAAAATTACTAAAAAATTATCAATAATTTGTGTAATATCATAACCAATGATTTGGAAAGAATTGGGATGAAAATTTCCAAATTTAAAAAGATAAAAATATATTTTTATCAAAATGAACTAGTTATGAACTAGAATTATAAATCCAACATTTTTTTTAAATAAATAAGTTGGATTTGAAATGATTTTAAAAATAACCAGAATTTCCAATATATCAATTGGAATGGATTTGAATCAAAATTATCTTCGGGATATTTCGATATTGGATTCCGTGATTATACAGATATTGTGGAGGAATTTGGAAGATATATGTATATATATCATTATTCCCAATATGATATTTGTTGATTTCAGAATTTAATATTGAATTTAAGCAGATATAATTTCTATTGAGAGCCTTGTATTTAATATTGAATTGGATTTTGGGTTTATCGTGAACAGTGTTTTAAATGACACTGCTCTAAAACTCAGTGTAAAAAGAATAAATCTTTTAATTAAGATTTAAAGAAGAATTACCAATTAATTAACATTTAATTGGAATTGAAAATGGAATGTGAATTGGTTTATTGTGAACTGTGTTTTTAACGACATTCGTTCTTTAACCCGATTTACAGTGAAATAAGATTTAGAATTTATAAATCTTTTTATTAAGATTTAATGGAAATTTCCAAAGTAAAGTTTTCCAATTTAATATATTAAATTGGAATTGAATGGAATTCAATTTGATAATAATCGAAGTGAACTTCTGTGGAGGAAGATTGTTAATACATATGGAATTTAAAAGGCTTTGCCATTACTCCATTTATTTTATTAGTCGGATACGGAAATTGATATCGATTATATATTGATTTGTTCCTCCGTGAAGATTCCATTTTTTTGGAAGAGGATTTGGGTTTATTGTGAACCGTGTTTTAAATGGCATTGGTTCTTTAACCCAGTTAAAGATAGGATTACATGTCTAACAATGTATTTCGAACTGTATGGTTGATCTCTCCTAAATATATATTTGTTTGGTGGCAAAGAATTTATTCTATTGCTTAACACCCTTCTCTAAGTCGTACGAGATTAAAGGTTATATATCGGAAGAAATCAATAGTACGGTGTAGATTATCGATGCGACGTGTTTGTGTCCTAAAGTTAAATAATCATTAATATTGATTGTTGAGAAGATTAAAACTAAGTGGAGTTTTAATGAATTTTTATTTAGATTGAAAAGAGAATGTGATAATTTAAATTATCAAATTCGGGAAAATGATTGAGAACGGAGTAGCACCAGTTTTTCTCCAAGCAATACTTAAATCTTTAATTAGATTTGAACGGGAAATGGTAATTAATTTTACCGATAACACCATGGTGTTAGTTATGGAGTAATACCAGTTTTGCTCCATGGAATGAATAGGTCGGGATTGGGAAATTAAATAAATGATACTTCGGTAAGGTGCGTTAATCCCGACTAGTTTGGAAAACCTTAATATGGTTTGAATGATATCCAAAAGAAGATTTAAGAATAAATTTTAAAGAATTTATCTTTGATAAAATTAATGGGAACATATCCCTAAGGATGTGAATATTTGAATAAAAGAATATTCTGAATTGGAATGAGGCATAGTTGTGTTTTTATAGCACGTGTTTATTTATATACCCGAGTTATTCGAAAAGGTCGGGTTTATACCCATTCTGAATAACTGATTCGATGATATGTCGGTGATGAAGATGGTGGTTGAAAACCGGAGGTATTCACATCGTTTGGATGATTACTGATGTCTTGATTGGGCGGTACACCAAAGACAAGGTAATAAGTGGTGATCATCCAGACGTACTTGGAGACCGACCGGATATGCGGGGACCTCTCTCCTGCATTAGACATACGGGACGAGAAATAATGTGCCTCCGGTTTCGTTCAGAACCAGAAAGAACTTGTAAATGGATGTGTATCTGACATTGGATTTTATTCTACGTTGATTGATCTCTATTAAATATATATCTGTTTGGCGGCGGAGAATTTATTCCCTTGCTTAACGCCCTATTTTGAGACGTACGAGCTCAGAGGTTATATATCATTAGACATTAGTCGCATGGCGTGAATTTCATGTGTGGCATTCTGAGATGCAGATGATCAAGGTTCCTGTAAAAAAGCAGCATCTTGTGGTTGATGATCAAAGCACGGCTTTAACATAGCATAGCTTTGTGTATGGCGTTAGTTCGCGAGCCTCACACCTCGGTATGAGTTAAAAACGAGATAAGGGACCCAAGGAGGACATGGCGTTTCTTTCTATCTATAAGTGGTGTCAGGGTTTTGCAAGCCCAAACATTTTTATATTTTTACCCATGTGGTTGTTGGAATGCGAGGCACCACAGATATTTCGGTCTCTATGGAGCCGATGGATATTGAGTCATCTGGCTCATAGACGCCCTATTGGGTGGGGAAACGTGTGCTCAGGAATACCAATCCTCAAACGTAAGGTAGGACTAGCCTTGGAGGATCCAAGGGTCTACTACAGGAGATCCTAAGGCATTTGCTAGAGTGTCTCGAAGCTGGCGAGGAGTTCATCCCTTGCCTCGACTCATGACGGAAATCCAATTTCCAATACTTGACATTTCGGTTTTGATTGTAAAGCCTCGTATTGGCGACATAGTAGCATGGGATACTATGCCGTCTATGATTGGTACATTTATATTTGAAGTTGTTTTCATACATTTTACATTATTATAGTATCAAAATATTTTTTTTAAACGTATCAATCATGTTTGGCTATTATAAGGTAAAAATCTATCCTCCGGCTTGCGTTGCATTGTGTGATGCGACCTGAGTCTTATAATAGCTTCATTTTTCCAAAAAGCATTGCGTTGTTTTGTTATATGCAGTAGTATTCTTGGGAGGAAACCTGTTCCGTGTTATACGGTGTGGTCTTTTTATATATCTAATTTTAAAGCAAAGTTTTAAATAACTATTTTAGTTCTCACACCGGTCACACGACTGACCTAGAGTTTATTGTTTTAGCCTAAACTCTGGGTGCCCCTATTTTCCACACGGGCAGCTAGTAGTTTTGGTTTTGCAGATTTATATTCACAGGATCCTGATTTACAACTAGAACGATATACAGAAAGCTCTGTATCTGTTTATCTCTTTCAGTTGTGTTTTTGTATTATTTTCCGCTGCATTGTAATTTCTAAATCTTTGTCATTTATCAGATGTATATTATTTGTTCATACTCTATATATTCTTGTACTCTGATGTAAAATGTTGTAATAAGCAATGAAATGTTCTTCTGTTTGTGTTTTGATTTGTCGTGTTCTCAACTCAGTCTAGGCTTTCCTTTACGGGGAAGTTCAGGTCGTCACATTTTGGTATCAGAGCTTTGGTTTACAGAGCTCGAGAACAAGGCACATTAGAACCAAATGAAAGAATTCATCAGAGATTGGATTAGTAACATCCAATGAGAATGACTCGTTAGAGATGGATCAGTAGTATCCTAGAACGAGTGTGAAGATTGTATTTTTGAAATAAAAACAAAAACAAATTTTGTTTTAAAAATTTAAATCGTATTATATGTATTTGAATATTTATTTTAGATTGAACTTGGTCAATCGAGTATATGAAGATTTTGCATATACGCCTAGCTAGAGTGTATACGAAGTCTCAGTATACTGGATAGATAGAATCACACTCTAGTCGATCGGAGATGTTCTGATGGTGGTTCGAAACATCACCAGTGCTTATGTTTGAGCTTCAAAAGTGGGATATCTATATATTTCCAATTGACTGGTGTGAGAACCAAAACCTAGCTAGAATTTATTGTTTGTGATTTGACACACAAAAATGGATTTTTATATATATATAAATTATGAATTTGAAAAGATAATCAACTAATTGATTGTTGATTGTGTTATTTGATTATTGGTTGAAATTTTGAACATTAAGCCAAATTAAGTCAAATATTGAACTGACTTGAAAATTGATTGAAATTGCATGCATGTACATATATGTGTGTGAACAGCATAGCAAGGAGGCTAGAGAAGAGGAATAAAATTGTATGCCCAACAAATAGGTACATGTTTTCAAATTTATTGGGTTGTGGTGATTTTATGAGCCGATTGGCTAGCCGCTTAGCTTTTTCTTTTTGGATGGTGAGGGCCCTGCATGGCTAGTTGCGGTTTTAAATGTCTCCCTGTACAAAGGAGGTTATGGCGAAATTTTTCAAAAATTTAGGGTGTTAGCCAAATTTTTGAAGAACTAGAAAATTCTTAGAAACTGAAAAGTTGAAGAATGAAAGCCAAACTGAAAGTTGAGTTGATTAGAAAAACAACTTTCAGCACCGTTCCTTTTCAAGGATGAAAAGAGTTTATTTGGGAGAGATTGTAACAACCCGGAAAGTTAGAACAATTTAAAATTTTTATTTTGGCAATTTTATTGAATTTTGAATATTTAAAATGATTTATTTTAAATAGTAACGACTAGAAATTTATTTTGACTAGAATTAGAATGCATAAATTTATTTAGATCGAAGTTAGAATATAAATATTTATTTTAATTATAAAAGGAATTGGAAATGGCGCGGTGTTTGAAAATTCGATTTCAAATTTCAAATGAACATACAGGATTCAAAATAAACCGGATTTTAGTGAAACCAGAAATATTTGGATCTGTTTGGAAATATCTTTCCAACAAATGTGAAAAATCCAGATTTCATAGTGGGAATAAAAAGTTATGTCCATTTGAAAATTTAGAATAGTCGCTATGGAATTTTATCCCTTAAAAATGGATATTTTGCAAACGACCTCCGTTTTCGACGAAACCACTTTTAGTGGATCCAGAATATCAAATTATTGATAGATTCCAAAATTCATAATTTTTGGAATTAATATTCGAGCGTGGTAAATTTAAACGCGTTTGGTCATTTTAGTTTGAATTTAATCGACTGGAAAATGACAGTTTTTCAAACGGTCTCCAAACTCGACGACATTAGTTGTGTATGGACCTATCGTCAAAACATAGCCAGATTTAATTTTCTTGAATTTTTGGAGTCAGTATGTGGCCCTGGTAAATTAAAATGTGCGTTTGAATTTAAAATATAATGATTTATATTGTAAATTTAGCAGAAACTGATCATAATAGCCGAATTGGGTTACGAATCATATCTCATTGTGTTCGGAATGGGGGTATTTAGCTAGGGGCGATAGTCGTTGGGTTCGAATAAAAAGATAACTTTTTGGGGGTAAATTAATTAAAAATATAATTATATATATTTCTAAGACAAAGTCAACCCTTTAATTCTTCTTGCCCCCCTCCCCCATTCACTTCAGACCTAGGAAAAAAAAGAAACCCACGAAGACGACGAAACCGCCCCTCCCTATCGCCGCACCACCACCGCGGTTTTCCCCTCCCTCATCGCCGCCTAGACCGATGCCTCCACCATCGATTCCCCCCTCCTCCTCATCGCCCCTACCTAGACCTTATTCCGATTCTAGTATCACGCCGTTATGCTGCCGAAATTTTCTATAAATATTAGAACAGTAGAAATATCAATTTTATTGAATAAATGAACTGTGTAAAATATTCATGAGTTAAAATAAATATTTTATAGTTAAAAATATAATTTTTAACGTGTATATGAATAAAATAAATATTCGTTTACAAATCAGACGATTTGTTTATGCATACACATTTAACTGATATTGATTGGGATGATATATTTTACACATCGCCCAACTGCACAAATAATAATCAGTGTTTATTGTTTGAAAACCCCACACGGGTATTGAGTTGATATTGGACATACACTAATTCCAATATTTAGTTGTATGTCAATCGATGGGTTGACAGACTGTTGTAAGCGTCAATTATTTATATTTAACGCTTATGCAGTTGTGTAATGCACTTTGGATGATGGTTGACTGTGTTTGATTATTGTTGTGTACATGTGTGTATGAAATCCATATAAATAAAATTATATGGTAATTGACTGTGTCTGATTCCAATTCGGAAAGAACGAATATTTTAAAATAACGAATATTTTAAAATGGCGAATATTGAATATTTTAAATAACTAATATTTTAAAATAATATTCAGTTATGGATCAAAATATGATTTTGATGTCCGATTTGGGATGGACACGAAAATATTTAAATATATGAAGTCGGGTTAATTAGATTAACGCCATTTAGACGTGAACGATATATATATATATATATATATATCGATTTTATTCATTTTTATAATGAATATCGAAAAGGAAATAATTTCAAAATCTAATGTTTTGAAAATTATATCATTTACATATTAATGATATGGAATATTCATTTTTGATTTAAAATTGAATACGAAGTTGAAATCGTTTTGAAACCGAATTTAAATCGATTTATAAAATACGTTTTAAATGAAAATCGACGAAATATATATAATATATATTATATATACTTAATGGCCTGAATAGAACGCGTCGCACCGCGGTAGTTCGCGAGTTTCGACCGTTGACTTCGAATTGACATTACGGGAGATCCGACCGTCGGATTCTCCTAAAACCGGAACCATTGGGTTCGTATCGAAAAGGCAAATATAAGGGATTTGAAATCTAACGATTGGATTTTGAATTATGTCCAAATCAAATTTGGAAATGGTCGTTGTAAGTGCAGTTCGATGACCGTTTATGGAAATCGACTGTACGAGCCTTAATAAAATTATTAAAAATACCAATAATTTGTGTAAAATCATAACCAATGATTTGGAAAGAATTGTGATGAAAATATCCAAATTTGAAAAATTAAAAATATATTTTTATCGAAATGAACTAGTTATGAACTAGAATTATAATCCAATATTTTTTAAATAAATAAATTAGATTTGAAATGGTTTTAAAAATAACCCGAATTCCAATATATGAATTGGAATGGATTTGAATTGAAATTATCTTCAGGATATTTCGATATTGGATTCTGTGATTATATGGATATTGTGGAGGAATCTGGAAGATATATGTATATATATCATTATTCCCAATACGATATTTGTTGATTTCAGAATTTAATATTGAATATAAGCCGATATAATTTCTATTCAGAGCCTTGTATTTAATATTGAATTGGATTTTGGGTTTGTCGTGAACGGTGTTTTAACTGACACTGTTCTTAAACCCAGTGTGAAAAGAATAAATCTTTTAATTAAGATTTAAAGAAGAATTACCAATTAATTACCATTTAATTCGAATTGAAAATGGAATGTCTATTGGGTTTATTGTGAACTGTGTTTTTAGTGACATTCGTTCTTTAACCCGATTTACAGTGAAATGGGATTTGGAATTTATAAATCTTTTTTGACAGGAATTTTCCAAAGTAAAGTTTTCTAATTTAATATATTAAATTGGAATTTAATGGAATTCGATTTAATAATAATCGAAGTGAACTTCTGTGGAGGAAGACTGTTAATACATATGGAATTTAAAAGGCTTTGTCGTTATTCCATTTATACAATTAGTCGGATACAGAAATTGATATCGATTATATATTGATTTGTTTTTCCGTGAAGATTCCATTTTTATGGAAGAGGATTTGGGTTTATTGTGAACGTGTTTTAAATGACATTGGTTCTTTAACCGGGTTAAAGACAGGAATACATGTCTAACAATGTATTTCGAACTATAAGTTTGATCATTGCTAAATATATATATGTTTGGTGGCAGAGAATTTATTCTCTTGCTTAACACCCCTCTCTAAGACCTACGAGCTTAGAGGTTATATATCAGCAGAAATCAATAGTAAGGTGTAGATTATCAATGCGACGTGTTTGTGTTTCTAAAGTTAAATAATCGTTAATATTTATTGTTGAAAAGATTAAAACTAAGTGGAGTTTTAATGAATCTTTAATTAGATTGATAAGAGAATGCAATAATTTAAATTATCAAATTCGGAAAAATGTTCGAGAATGGAGTAGCACTAGTTTTGCTCCAAGCGATAGTTAAATCTTTAATTAGCTTTGAACGGGAAATGGTAATTAATTTTACCGATAACACCGTGGTGTTATTTATGGAGTAATACCAGTTTTGCTCCATGGGATGAATAGTTCGGGATTAGGAAATTAAATAAATGATTACTTTGGTAAGGTGCGTTAATCCCGACTAGTTTGGAAAACCTTAATATGGTTTGAACGATATCCAAAGGAAGATTTAAGAATAAAATTTAAATAATTTATCTTTGATAATATTAATGGGAACATATCCCTAAGGATGTGAATATTTGAATAAAAGAATATTCTGAATTAAAATGAGGCATATGTTGTGTTTTTATAACACATGTTTGTTATATACCCGAGTTATTCGGAAAGGCCGGGTTTATACCCATTCTGAATAACTGATTCGATGGTATGTCGATGATGAAGACGGTGGTTGAAGACCGGAGGTCTTCACATCGTTTGGACGATTACTGATGTCTTGATTGGGCGGTACATCAAAGATAAGGTAATAGTTCGTGATCATCCAGACATAACTGGAGATAGACCGGATATGCGAGGACCTCTCTCCTGTATTGGACAAACGGGATGAGGAATAAGGTGACTCCGGTTTTTTTCAGACCCATAACGAACTTGTAAATGGATGTTTGTATGACATTTCATTTTATTCTGTATTGATTGATCTCTATTAAATATATATCTGTTTGTCGACCGAGAATTTATTCTCTTGCTTAACGCCCTTCTCTGAGATGTACGAGCTCAAAGGTTATATATAGATAGACATCAGTCGCATGGCGTGAATTTCCTGTATGGCATGCTGAGATGCAGATGATTAAGGCTCCTGTTGAAAAGCAGAGTCTTATGGTTGATGATCAAAGCACGACTTTAATATAGCATACCTTTGTGTACAGCATTATTTCGCGAGCCTCACATCTCGGTATGAGTTAAAAACGGGATAAGGGACATATGGTGGACATGACGTTTCTTTCATGATATGGTTGATGTCAGGGTTTTGCAAGCCCAGACGTTTTTATATTTTTACCTATGTGGTTGTTGGAATGCGAGGCGCTTCGGATATATCGGTCTCTTTGGAGCCGATGGATATTGAGTCATCTGGCTCATAGATGCCCTATAGGGCGGGGAAACGTGTGTTCAGGAATACTAATCCTCAAACGTTAGGGAGGAGCGGCCTTGGAGGATCCAAGGGTCTACTGCGGGAGATCCTGATGAATTTGCTAGAGTGTCTCGAAGCCGGCGAGGAGTTCATCCCTTACGTCGACTCATGACGGAAATCCAATTCCCAATACGTGACATTTCGGTTTTGAATGTAGAGCCCAGTATTGGCGACATAGTAGCATAGGATACTATGTCGTCTATGATTGATACATTTATATTTGAAGTTGTTTCCATACACTTTACACTATAATAGTATCAAAATGATTTGTTTTTAAACGTATCAAGCATGTTTGGCTTTTATGAGGTAAAAATTTATCCTCCGGCTTGCGTTGCATTGTGTGATGGGACCTAAGTCTTATAATAGCTTCATTTGTCCAAAAAGCATTACAGTGTTTTGTTATATGCACTTGTATTCCTGGAAGGAAACACGTTCCGTGTTATAAGGCATGGTCCCTTGATATATCTGATTTTAAAGCAAAGTTTTAAATAACTGTTTTAGTTCTCACACTAGTCACATGACTGACCTGGAGTTTAATGTTTTAACCTAAACTCTGAGTGCCCCTATTTTCCACACGGGCAGCTAGTAGTTTTGGTCTTGCAGATTTATATTCACAGCGTCCTGGTTTACAACTGGAATGATATTCAGAAAGCTCTGTATCCGTTTATCTCTTTCAGTTGTGTTTTTGTATTATTTTCCGCTGTATTGGATTTTATAAATCTCTGTCATTTATCAAATGTATATTACTTGTTCATACTCTGTATATTCTTGTAATCTGATGTAAAATGTTGTAATAAGCAATGAAATGTTCTTCTGTTTGTGTTCTGATATTTCATGTTCTCAACTCAATCCGGGCTTTCCTTTATGGAGACGACCCGAACTTCCCCGTAAAGGAAATCCCGGATTGAGTTGAGAACACGAAAAATCAGAACACAAACAGAAGAACATTTCATTGCTTATTACAGCAATTTACAACAGAGTACAAGAATATACAGAGTATGAAAAAATAATATACATTTGATAAATAACAGAGATTTACAAATTACAATGCAGCGGAAAATAATACAAAAAAACAACTGAAAGAGATAAATGGATACAGAGTTTTCCGAATATCGTTCCAGCTGTAAACCAGGATCTTCTGAACATAAATCTGCAAAACCAAAACTACTAGCTACCCGTGTCGAAGCACAATTTCTTCCTACCGCAGGAAAGACTAGGATGTATCGAGATTTCATAGATCTCAAGCAAGGAAACCTATCGATAGTAGAATACGAGAATAATTTTTACGAACTTTCCTATTTTGGATCGGAGTTGATCAACAATTCGGTTAAGAAAAACGAGATGTTCATAGTGGGTTTGAAGGATAATTTGCATGTTAAGATGATTGGACTTCTGAATGATCCATTCATTGACTTAGTGGACATGGCCATTCGACATGAAGCACTAGATGCAAAGTAACCTGTGGCAAAGGAGCAGACTGGAGAAACCAGTGGAGGAAATCCCAATAAAAGGAAGTTAAATCCAAATTGGAAAAACAAGGAAATTGGAAAAGAGGGAGAGGAGAAGTCCTAGGATCGTTACAAGAATTTGATGTGCCACAACTGTAAAGTGAAAGGACACATCGCTAGGTTTTATAAGAAATCAGAAGTCAAGAAGCCAGAGCCACCTCAACAGCAACCACAGGGATCGGGTAATGCTATTGTCTAACAAATTTTATGCTATAAGTGTCATCAGCCCAGACACCTGATCAAAGATTGTCTGATTATGTAGAGGGCACAACCAACCAAGGTTTATGCTATTAAGAACGAACCATCAACTTCTGAAGATGCGGAAATGGAAGAAGTTCTGGAAGGTACTCTAACTTTTTGAATAAAAGGAGTTAAATTATTAAGGTCGTCCTTAGAATAAACTGATTTGGGGTGATTTAAATTAGAATGATATCTAATTATATTGATAATTGAAATAAAGTTAAAATTTTAAATCGAATAATAATTTGATATTACCAGTAATTAGGTACAAAATTAAGTTATTAACGGGGTATGAACCCATGATAAGTGAACTAGTTGATTTTTGAAATCGAATCAGATTTCTAAGTTCCAAAATGGAGATAACTAATTTAATAATTAATTAGTTAAGGCAGACTGTGGATGGAACTTAACGGAGTTAAGTGTATTGACATGAGGACTTGAATATGGATTCAATTTTAAGAAGAGAATTTTGGGTAGATAAATATATTTGAATGGGTTGATTCAAATTAAGGAAGTATATAAGACTTGGAAATTTTTCCAAATGAAATCAAGGATATTTTGGAGTAATATGAGTAATGAGGAATTAAGAGTAGGGGTTGAGAAATTGGAACCTAACTAGAAAATTGGTTAAGTTGGATGATTTTTTGGGTATCGATCTGATGTTGATTTTGGTCTTCGGGGTTGATACTTAAAGGGTTATTCGTTTACCGATTTACGGTTAGGAGCTGGTATATGTTGAGAAATAGAAATGCAGTAATGGAAATGTTTTCCAATCAAGTGGCAGATACTTTAGTTATGGAATAACAGTGATAAAATTACTAATGTGTGTTGATTATTTATGTACATAAGTTATAACTTAAATCTACGTGTTAATCTCAAATTTCGGAGACGAATTTTTATAAGGTGTGTAGATTGTAATGTCTCGGGTTTTTAAACTAAATATTTCTAAACCGTAAATCGATGATTTCATTAATAACTAATTTAATTAATAAAATTGATCCCATTCATGTAAATAAGAAAATGTAATTAAATTTTTCTACATGCATGTACATCTGTTAATGAGAATAGCTAACTTTTGTATACATATCATTTTAATAATATGTAAGCAACCTTCTAAGTTAACATACTAAGCCATTGTATTTAGAAACTAAATACATTTAAGTAAAATTTCTTAATATTTACTTCATGGTTAAGGAAGAATGGACAAGAAGCATGTCACTTGAGTGTTAGAACAAGATATGATGGAAGTTTAGTTTGCTACCTATCATAGAAGACTAGACACTATTTGTTCATGAAGCATTAAATGCTAGTATACTTAACAACTAAGATTTGTATTTAAAACAAAATATATGAATATGTGGAAACAAACCTGCAACTGAATGATGGTAAAGATAAACAGAGCATCTAGCTATTTGGGAGAAAAATCCTATTTGTTCCATTAAGTATGTAAGAGGAATGTATATTTATCTCCATAAAGTACAAATTGCATTTACTGTTTTTGTCAAAACTTAAACAAGAGTGGACAGTAAATACTTATCTATGTGTTGGGTACACAAATGTAAACAATGCGCATGCTATTCTTGACAAAACTAGGCATCAAGTATAGGAGAACTTTCCATTGGTTTTACTGCACATAAAAAAAAGAAGCTCTTTTCCCATCTGCCATTAAAGACATCCCTTATTTTATATTATTTTTATGTCTATAAATAGGCAGCACATTGTCTTATGTTTTGCACACATTTTTTTCGAACTAAACATCAAAGGAAAACAGGAAGCTTTTGTGTATACATCAGGAAATGAAAGTGAGTAAACACTCACTATATTTCTCCTTTAAAAACCATGCAAGTTGAAGAATGCTTATATGTGCTGCACTTATTAAAATTGTATTGTTGAACCTTACTACTAAAACCATGTTTGCTTGATCAAAACACCATAGACATTCCCTGTAATGCAAACTGTGGACACACTGTTAAAGACATTACTGTGTTGCTAGTGTAAAATGCTGCTCTGTCTGATTATTCATGAAAATGATTATCTAGGTTAAAGACATTAGATATATCCATGGAAATGATCTTTTAGGTTTTTAAATGACAATAAAATGAACCATATCTGCTAAACCCATATTTTTTGACTAAAATCTCTAGTTTTAATGTTAATCTTTTTGGAATTAGTACCATGAAATTATTTTAGACTGTTAGAATACATCAGCTTGAATGCATACTACATATAAACACATACATTAGCATCTGTTATTCTTTGTAAAAAAAACTGCTATTGTAACGACCCGGGGATTTTGCAATCCTGGATATCAACATATAACACCATGTTGACTATTCAAGCACCGAAAACACCGGATAGTCCATGAAAGAAATTAGAGGGTGAGAATAGATAAGATAGAAACTTAGAATAGAAGAAGAAGAAGACAAAACATCAGAGAAAACACGAATCTCACAACGGAACGAATAAAATATAAAATAACTTTGAAATAAAAGATTGTACTTGAATATACATATCATTATCAAAGTACAACACTTACAACACAGCGGAAATAAACAATAGCTATATAAACGCTGCTGAAGCCTCCTGCTCTAGCTCTTCAGGTATATCTGTAAAATCCTGACTACTTGACTGCCCGTACAAAATTGGGCACCCAAGAGTTTAGAGAAAACAAAACAAAATAAAACTCTGGGTCAGTCATAAGATTGGTGTAAGTAAAACAATTTAAAACAGTTTGAGCGATTAAACGATATCCCATAAGACCACGCCGTATAACGGAACGGGTTTTTCCCTTATAAGAATCCAAATCGATTTGATTTCACTTTCGAATCATTTTGAAAGGAACAATGATCTTTTATATGAAAACTCTTTCGATATTATAACAGTGTCTATCAACCACAATATAATAATCATCTTGCAGAACACTTTAATCTAAAGTTCCACATATATAGTATACAAACAAAACCGCGAGCACTTATTGGATAATGGATTACCAACTATGACAAGGTATGGAACCACCTTCCGATCGTGTACCTCTAGAGAGGAATACACTGGGTTCAACAAGAACATCTTACAACCCAGCCACACATGACGGACCACTCATTTCGCTTGAGTGTATCGAATGTATATCACCAACGGTTGGGATCAGCAACCATTTCCCGAACGGGACAGCATCAAATAGATTAAAGAATGAAATGAATATCTCTAGATAGGTGATAATACAACCTACTTGGCAGCCAACCACTTAGCCATGCTTCCTGCCCAATTTTTGTCATTTTCCAGTTGTGAGGCTAGAGGCCACGCTTATCTCTGACAGATCACACATTTATTCACTTTGAATGTCACATCGTCATACACGCCAAACCACAAATTGATTTCCCCAAAAATACAACATGTATATAGCTAAGAGAAACGAATTCATCTGCCACCAAACGTACAAACATTTGAGGAGATCAACTTACCTGGTCCATTAAATATACTCAGTCAGAAATTCTTCCATACTGGTTGTCCTGGGACTTGAAAAACTGAAGGCACTATTCTGTAAACAAGACAGCCCTTGCATAACTCTGTTTTCAATTTTCTTCATCATATTTGATTCGCAATGCTAACGCCCATACAGAGTGGTTTTCAGGTCATGAATCTTATCCCAATCTCTCCGTATTAACAACGAAAAAATGGTCAAAAAACTTCGATAGTCGGTAATTTAACTATCAAAGAAAACATGTGTACAAACAACGACATTATTTCCAGATGGAAATTCTATCGATCAATCATCAATCATCATTTATCTCTTAAATTAATCTATAATTAATTTATTCATTTACCCATTTCCTATTTCCATATATTCAACATTTCTTATCTTCTAAATTTAGAAAATATACATTATTAACATTGGAAAACATTTCCATTTCTTATTTTCTATATTAAAAAACATTTCTGATTCTTATTTGGAAAACATTTCGAAAACTCCTACCTTTGGATTTAAATAGATGTTAAATAAAACATCGTTATGCCCTCTCGAACCATTAACCCTTATTAACTAAATTCCCTTAACCAACCTTCACTATCGAACCTTGTTAGACCAAAAAGTGGTTCTAACACCCAAATTGACTGAGATTCTGATAAAGTGAAATCAAAAACAAGAAAAAGACACGAGATTTATAGTGGTTTGGCGTTAAAGAGCCTACATCTACTTTATATCACTTTGTTTGATGATGTAAATGAAAATACAACAAGGTCTTCCCTCAGTCTCATTTATTTTACATATAAATTCACACAATAATATTTGAAATGCACTATAGATGATGATTTGAATTGATTAGTAGTGCTGGAATTCGGTTCTCAAGAATTCTAAAACTCTCAAAGTGCCAAAGGATCCTTCCAAATGCCTCTTGACGGGGTATTTATAGGTGAAAATTCCTCTTGGATCAGGATCGGATCGGGTACACGTGGCCCTCGCCCCATGACTTTCGGGATCGGGTGAATTCTGGTGAGGACAACACATCGAGTTAGTGGCCATCGTGGTAGGAAGTGGGTGCAACTGCCCCGAATATCTAGGAAATCGTGGAGTGAAGCAGTTGGAAATTCTGGGATCGGATCGGGTTCTCCGATAACATAGGGTTCAGATTGGGTTGATCATCTCCAATCTGGTCCGGTTTGTGTCCTCTCTCTTTTATTACTTTGTGTTGGCTTGTTTATTTCCAGCAAGGCCCGATCCGACCCGATCATCTGGCAAAGTAATCTTCATTATTTGATCTTCTAACTTTGTGTAGCCTAGTCCACAAAGTAGGATAACATTTTGCCCCCTCAAAGGACGCTTCTGTTGAAGACGAAGTGTGCTTTGACATTATCTATTCAATGGCTTCTGAACTTGAACCGCTGGATGATTGCTCCCATTCGCTTGCAAAGACGCGTTGCTTCATAAAGTCGTGTCTTTTATCGCCTATATATACGTCATAGAATGCATGACTTATTTTCTTCATTTTTAAACAATCCTAGGAACTCTTCTTGATGTCCAGTGACTCCTCCAGGTACACTTTTTCTTTATTTTTCTTTAAGTTCAGTTTAAATGCCAATTCAGTGTGCACGACTCCATCCGGGTTCAGATACTATAAGCTCGCACTCTGGTCCGGATGGCTCTTGCTCTTCGACCCGTGATCACTAAACCGATGGGCCACGAGTATTTATATGAGCTTATGTTCCGGTCTGGATGGCTTTCCTTTTAAATCCGCCATCGCCAAAGTAATGGGCCAAACATATATTTAGGGGCTTGGATTCCGGTCCGAACGGAGTGAAAGAGTGGGAATACTAAGGGTCATCTCACACCTTATATAAATCCGCCGCTCTTCTTCATCTATCTCTTTTACTTTCACAATTCTCGTGCTCTCAGTTTTATACCGAAGCTCTATTTCTTAAAAACTCAAAAATCCTTCTCGTTTCAATCTCCGAATCAAACACCTAGGTGGGTTTATAATCTCGATTTACCTCGCAATAGTTGTCTTCAGCTAGGATTTGTGGTTAATTCGAGTGATTTGGGCATGGTTATTGCTCGGCTTCGACGTCGTGGCTTTCTCCTCCCTCGCCGTCGTCGTCGGTGGCTCCGCCATCACCTCGAGGCGTTGGGAGGTGGGAGATGGTATTTGTTCGGTCCTAACTGGGGTTTTGGAGATGGGATTGAGTTCGGTGTTGGTTGAGGAGGAAGAAGAATATGAAGAGCGTGGGGGATCGTTTCGGATGAGGAAGCATGGAAGATGGAGGAGAAGAAAAGGAAGAGAGGTTCACAATACCGGATCGGGTTGGAGCAAAAGTCAAAAAGGGAAACAAAGCTCACTTGACCGGATCGGGTCGGACTTGCAAACAAAGAGGAGGACAGGACTCCCCCAACCGGATCAGACCGGAAAGTGAAACAAAGGAGGAGAGGAGCATGATTGCTTAATTCGATCCGGACCGTTCCAGAAGTCCACCTCCGAACCGATCCGACTTTGATCCTTGGGCTCTACTGTTTGTCCGAGGCCAAGACAAGGTTGTGCCCCCGCGATCCGATCCCAATGAACGCATCCGAACCGAACCGAAGAACAATTCAACTTAGTGCATAAGAACTTGCTTAACTGGCCAAATCAATTCTTGATAGTCTACAACTTAATGGAAAGTTAGGACAGTGCCCTGCGAACATAAACAAATATCAAGAACCGTTATGAACATTACTGCTTCCTTGGACGTTTACATTATGCTTTCAAGTATTTGCTTTGCATCTTTGTTACATGTAGCACACACTTAAGTTCACATGCACACACGGGGACACGGGTAACTTTACTCTAATCCTTGTCATTGTTTCTTCAATAGTCTAGTGATCATGGCCAAGAGACGTTCTTCTAGATTAGCAAAGAGGAATAAAATTGCAGGAACTTCTGAGAAGTATACTCTTGGTGACATATCTTCTTCTTCAGACCCTGAGTGGGATGACAAGGGATCAGATTATGAAGTAGGTGCGCATAATAGCGAAACACCATCTGACAGCGAAGTTTCTCTGGGCTATGAAGCGGAAGGAGGGGTTGGAGATAATCGATCTCCTGACGAATTCGAGTCTGCCATCATATTGGAATCACCTCAAGATTCTGTTGAATCGACGATTGACAACGACAGGCTCATTCGAATATGCTTAAAGTACGGGATACTGAAAAACGATACCCTGGTGCCATCGAAAACTGACCGTCCTTACAACCCTCCAGAAGGGTTTATGGCAATCACCCGATTGATGTGCATGGTCGGGGCTATTCCACCGTTTTCTCCTTTCGTTATCGACTTTCTGAGACAGATGCAGATTGCTCCCATGCAGCTGCATCCCAACTCCTATGCTTACCTATATACCTTATATGTAGCATACCGTGAGATCTTGGGTATAGAGCTCACTTTCAATGACGTTCATTTCTTTTATAACTTCAAGCATCGGACTCGAGAAACTCCTTCTTTCTCTTACTTCGAATCGGTCCCAAAAAGGAAAATAATTTCTGCGCCGTTCAGCAGCAAGGCCGGCGATTCCAAACTGGAATGGTTTTATGTAAAACAACAGCCAGGATGTGCCAGAAGATGGACAAAATCAAGTAAAGCATTGGTTTTCTAAATCTCAACTCTGAATATCCACGCCACCACATTAATCCATTTTCTTTTTGTTTACAGTTGATAATCCAAAACAAATATCGGGTCAAGTGTTCTTTAACTGGATGCACCGGCTCCTCAATGGCGACCAAAAATTTCTAACCATTGATGGAGTCCTAAAGGATGAATATCTTCATTTTCACGGTTGTTGTCGATTACCCGTAGCATAGGTCACGGGTCGGGTCCATATGTATACATCCCCCTAGTGGACGTAATTCCAGAAACGGGCGAAAGCTCGAAAACTCCTACAATGACGCTTCAAGCTTCACCTTCTCCATCTTCGACTCAAGACGATGAGCTAACCAACATGGCCGAAAAGAACTCAGAAAGGTACATCGTCCCCGAGGATGCTATCTCTCTGGAGAAGTCGACGTCTTCCAAAGAACCGCCAATAGATGCTTCCCAGGGAGATGCCGCTAGTACCGATGATCCTACATTTCAGGGTTTAGGAGATCTCCCCTTACCTGAAACTATCTACACTTCAGAGGATTTTGGAACAAATCCTTTAGTTTTCACTTCTTCAGAAGAGACCACTCCTGCTAAGGCCAAAGAGCCTACTCGCACTAGTCTGGCTTCAGATTCGGGTTTGTCGGGGGGAAAACACCACTTAGGATGCACTTAGCGCAATAGCATCACATTTCACAGCACTTACCTTTTGTGAGAACACTGATTCTGAATTCCATTTGCATTGTTGCGCAGGTACAATGTCTCGCTCCCATTATAATATCAGGAAACTTCGTCGCAGCATGACTGGCACCCCTTCTGACGTTGAACGCGATCGCCGCGAAGGCCGGGGAAGAGAAGATAGAAGGCCTCATGACTCTTATCAGTCGCGGACCTCACGTTCTCGCTCCCCCGCCCGATCGGATTCAGAATGATACAGATGCTACCAAGGCCGTCGAGGAGAAGACATGTTGCAGTCAAAAGATCAAGCCTCTTCTCAAGAAAAACGCAGTAGGGAAAGGAGCCCACCGAAAGATTCCGATTCGCGAGGCAAGCATAAGGTTTCCGATAAGCGGCCTAGGAAGGGTGATACGGCCGTCGTCCCGCTGATCCTAAGGATACTGAGCTAACATATCGCACACCTCCACCATTGGATGCTGAAGCTAAAGTCAAGTGGGCATATTGGGAGAAAGAATTCCCCGAGCACTACTTTGAAAACCTGACTTTCTTACCCTCTCTCGAGCCTATTTCCTAAAGGTGGGCAGACGAGGCCAAAGCGAAAATTGATGTAGTTGAAAAACAATATTCAGAGATGTTCAAGTATTCACATAACCTCTCCAGAATCATCCGAACTCTGATTACAGATACTGAGTCGATGAAAAATACTGCAGCAGCTGACACTAAAGCCTTGAAAAATTTAAGGAAGGATCTTGAGGACACACAGGCCCAACTTGCCGTTGCCCACCGGGATGCTACCAACTTCAAGCAGCAATTTGAAGAGCTACAAAAACGTTATCATGACTTGCTCGAGTCTCACAATCAAGAGCGCTCGGAGTTGAAAAAGCAAGCAGAAGATGCAAAGTCGGATAATGCTAAAATGCAATTTGCCTACATCGCTCTGGAGCAAGAGAAAGCTGAGTTAGCGAGAAAGAATGCTGAAGTTGAGAAGAGAAACGCTGACTTGGCTTCCAAGTTGGTGGAGGTTGAGAATAGGGCTGCCCTAGCGGAGGGTAATGTTGAAAGTGTTATTAAATCCGCCGAAGAGACCCGCAAGCAGTTGTCAAAGGCTGAGGAGGAAGTGCACGGTTTCGGCGAATTAATGATCGAATTCTTTACGCATATAATCCGATGCCGAAACATCTCTTGGATTGAAGATTATCCGACTACCTTGGTTCACGTATGGAGTCAAATTGTTGAATGGGAGAAAGAGGAGCTCAAGGTACATTCCATCGACGAAGACAAGCTTATGGAAAAATATCTAAGAGACGATGAGCCAGCGCGCCTGGCCGAGGGGCGTCGCCTCATCGCCGCTGCTATGGAGGAGGAGAAACGGATGGCCAAGCAAAAGAATGTCTCTGAGGCTGGTTCTTCTTCTACTGCCGCTGGAACTTCTGAAGTAGAGGGATATGACCCCGAAAACCTGGGGATTCCTCGGGCATCTCTTTTATCCCCCATACCCGAGACGGCGTCAGAGACGGCAGTTACTCCAGCTGAAAAATCATCGGAAGGTATTTCTATATTCTCGCCTCAATTCGTCAAGGCCATCTCCACTTTTCATCACATAATCGGGCAGTCGACAGAGGACCCTTTATTTTCTCCTGAGTTGATAACCGTTACTTCTCATTCTGTAGGTGTTGAACCGACAGAGAAGATTGGTGGGTCTCAGGGAGCCACCGCTGGAGCAAAACACGCGGAGAAGGCTAAAGGGGGAAAGGACAAGGCTGCCACTATTGATTCAGGAGAAGGAACCGAACCGTCTAAGGCTGATGCTCCTCACGATGACGAGATGATAGACGCCTTGAAAGATGATGGTGGCAACGAGGGACATGAGGAAGACCCTGAGGTGGCCATAGTTGGGGAGTCAAAAAGCGCTGATGACATCACTTTGGCTGCATTGAAAGCTGAGCAAGACAAACGTATGCAGCTTAAAGTTAAAGACCTGGACCGCGAAATCCTTAAGCCTCTTGCAGTGGTGGATGCTGGATCAAGGTTAGTTGTTAAGCTTTCGACTAGTTCTATTACAGTAGAGCTTGCTAAAAAGTCTTCTCTTGATTCCAGTGTTCCAACTCCTGGGAAAAAATCAACCGATTCCAGCACTTCGGTCACAGGGAGGAAAAAATCAAAGCGCGTTCTAACCGATGCCGAAAGTGAGGCGAAGGATGCTCAAAAGGCTGCTAAAAAATCCAAGTCCACTCCAAGGTCTAAGTGATGAAGTGCTTTGTTTATGGCTTTTTGATTGGCCCGCAATTGTTGCAGCGAGCGCGGCCCTCGCATCTTCTTTTTTGCGTGTTTTCCTTGTACAAACTCACATGTTTGTGACTAAAAATCGTTTATTTCCTGCAATGTCTGATAGTTATTAGTTCAGTACTTAAATGAAAATACACAAGTATGTCAAATTAAAGTCATAAAATGAAGTCATTGCTGGAGGAAACATGTATACGCATACATGCCCCCAGTCAATCTTGACTGACTGAGGAAGAACTACTCAAGAATAAATTAAAGATTCCAAATGTCCCCGATTCTCCAACGGGGGCCATATTCCTTTCATCATTGATGACTGTTCTTTCTGGCATATTTATACTCTCCTGTCTCACATCCAGGTTAGAGTTTTCGCTGAGGCGGTCTCTCATCTGGGTGCACCTTCACGCCTCAGAGGACGTCGTCTTCCCGTCCTTTATACTCTCTCTTGATTCTTGAGAGTTAGAGTTAAGAATGTCGTCTTCCCATTCTTCTATGTCTTGTCATACAAACAGTCGTTGTGTTTGTTCTTGCATATAAGCCATCTCCAACTTTCCAAATTTTAATTTAACATTTCGTATTCCATAGTCATAATAGAATAATAGTTGAAGATATAAATAATGCAGGAAAGTAAATGGCACACGATATTTTTATAGTGGTTCGGCTAAGTCGTAGCCTACATCCACTTTATAGTCCTTTGTTCGCATCAACAGACTTTTTTAAGGCAAGTCGTGCCTTTTTACAAGGTTCATAAAAAAACCAAAAGAAGATACAACATCCCTGATTCAAATATCGCATCAAGTGTTGGGCATTCCAAGCCCTAGGCACTTCTTCACCATCTACGGTCGTTAACTTGAAGGCTCCTATCTCAAGTTTCTGTTGGATGGCGAATGGTCCTTCCCACTTTGGACCGAGATGAGGAAGGGATGGAAAAACTCGCTTTAGCACCAAATCCCTTGGCTCAAAGGTTCTAAAGCGAACTTTCTTGTTATAATAACGTGCCATCTGACGTCGACGTCTTGACGCACGCAAGTCTGCCTCGTCCCTTTTCTCTTCAACTTCATCAAGGGACTCGAGGAGGAGTGCCCGATTCGTCATCAGGTCATAATATGTCTCCCTGTGAGAGGGAAATTCATGCTCTACCGGGATTACCACTTCTGAACCAAATGAGGGAGAGAAAGGACTATGGCCGGTAGCTATCTTGAACGTTGTCCGATATGCCCACAAAGCCAAGGGCAATTCATCCACCCATTTTGCTTTTGGACGTTCCAACCACTTCTTGAGGATGGATTTTATGACTTTATTTATTGCTTTTACTTGCCCATTCGACCGTGGATGGGCAACTGCAGTATACCGCTTGTCAATCTTGTATTTCTACCAGAAATTTCTGAATTCGACACCATCGAGCTGGGTTCCATTATCAGTTATAATGGTCCTTGGAATCCCAAACCGGCATATGATATTTCTAACCACGAAACCTATTACCTTTCTTGCTGTGATTTTGGTTAAGGGCTCAGCTTCCACCCATTTTGTAAAATAGTCCACGGCGACTATTGCATACTTTGCTCCTCCTTTGGCAATCGGTAGAACTCCGATGATGTCAATTCCCCACATGGAAAAGGACCACGGACTCA
The DNA here is from genome assembly GCA_030737875.1 of Allium sativum. Lineage (NCBI taxonomy): Eukaryota > Viridiplantae > Streptophyta > Magnoliopsida > Asparagales > Amaryllidaceae > Allium > Allium sativum. The sequence goes on along the minus strand of CM060922.1, from coordinate 347,937,452 downwards.
CCATCGACTTGAGATGGCTCGCCTCTCACTCTTCTTTGGCGGGAGTATTTCATTTCTAAGGAAATTCTTGATTTGGGTCATCCACGACTCCCTCTCTGGTTCTTCTTCAAAAGCTAATTCAATTTCCATTAACTCAAAGCTTGGCGATCCCAACGTCTCAATTGGAACCATTTCGGTTTCCTTAGGATTCTCGGAACTTGCCAGCTTTGCTAGCCGGTCTGCCTTCCGGTTTTCAGCTCTCGGGATATGCGTTATGTTATACTGTTCCAAGTTGCTCAACAGCTCCTTCACTTTTCCAAGATAGGTAAAAAGTCGAGGTCCCCGGGCCACAAACTCCTTTCGCACTTGGTAGACGACTATTTTGGAATCACAGAATATATCTAATGCTTTTATTCCGAATTCCTTAGCAAGTTTCATCCCGACAATCAGGGCTTCATATTCAGAGTCATTATTGGTCGCTGAAAATTCTAGTCGCAGAGCATAATACAATGATCGTCCTTCAGGAGTAACTAGGACGACTCCAGCTCCGGACCTTCGGTCGTTCTTGGCTCCGTCTGTGTATAACTTCCATGGATCTAATTTCAATTCTTCCTCTGATCTGACCACCTTATCATCGATCGTCTCTTCCTCCGGAATTGTGAACTCTGCTATAAAGTCAGCTAAAGCTTGCCCCCAGATCGATCTCCGTGGCTGAAAGTTTAAATCAAACTGACTTAATTCAATATTCCACTTGATCAACCGTCCTGATGCTTCGGGTCTTCGCAACACCTGTCTCAGGGGCTGATCAGTGTATATGATTATTAGGTGAGCTTGAAAATAATGGCGAAGTTTTTGGGAGGCGATTAGAAGGCTGTAAGCAAGCTTCTCAATCCTTGGGTAGTTACATTCTGCAGTTGCCAATTTCTTACTTACGTAATATACCGGACTTTGCACCTTGTCTTCTTCCCAGACCAAGGCGGTGCTAACGGCGTGAGCCGATACTGCTAGATAAACAAACAGCTCTTCATGATCTACCGGCTTCGACAAAATCGGTGGTCTCTCTAGTAAGTCCAAAAGATTTCGAAAGGCCTCAACACAGTCCAGAGTCCATTCAAAATTTTTCTTTCCCCATTTTATCAAGTTAAAAAACGGGACACATTTGTCTGTTGCTTTTGAGATAAATCTACTCAACGCAGCCACCTTCCCTGCAAGACTTTGGACGTCTTTGATTCTTCGTGGTTCCTCAATGTTCCTTATCACTGCTATTTGACTATGATTAATTTCAATTCCACGAGAGCTCACGATGAAACCCAGAAACTTTCCAGATGCCACTCCAAACGAGCACTTCAAAGGATTTAGCTTCATTCGATACTTTCGCAGGATACCAAACATCTCTGCCAAGTCTTGCGTATGGCTAGAGGACTGCCTCGATTTGACAAGCATATCATCCACATAAACCTCCATGGTTTTCCCTATTAGTTTATAAAACATCATGTTCACTAAGCGTTGGTAGGTAGCTCCAGCATTTTTCAATCCGAAAGGCATGACCACATAGCAGTACAATCCCAAATTTGTAATAAAGCTGGTGTGCTCTTGATCGGGCACGTGCATGGGAATCTGGTTGTACCCGGAATATGCGTCCATAAAAGAAAGAAGTTCATGTCCCGCCGTCGAATCCACAAGCTGGTCTATTCTAGGGAGTGGGAAGCTATCTTTCGGGCAGACTTTGTTCAAGTCTGAAAAATCAATACACGTCCGCCACTTTCCGTTTGACTTCTTTACCAAAACAGGATTCGATATCAAGTCGGGATATGTCGAATCTCTAAAAAATCCGTTCTCTTTCAGCTTCTCCACTTCTTCTTTCAGAGCTGCCGACCTTTCTAGGCCCAACATACGTCTCTTTTGCTTTACAAGCGGGTGTTTTGGGTTTATACTCAGCGAATGACTCATGATGGATGGTGATATCCCACACATGTCAGCGTGGGTCCAGGCAAACACATCCAGGTTTGCCTTCAGAAAGTCAGCCAGTTCTTTGGCTCTATGCGGATCCAACTGGGATCCAATCTTCAAAACTTTTGCTGGATCAGCTTCATCAATGGGTATATCCACTGTTGTTTCGTTAGGAGTTGCCTTTCTATCCTCAGGTTCCTCATCTTCTCTGGGATCTAGGTCCTCGGGCATTCCCTTGGGCAACTCCTTCGGGGCTGATCCCTCTAATTGCTACGCCGAACCATCCTTTGGATGAGGTGAAGTACTTTTAATATTGATGTTGAGTCCCTTCATTAGCATCTTTAATTCAGCAATATAACAAGCTCGCCCGGAGACTTGGTCTCCCCTCACTACTCCTGTTCCAGCTTTAGTTGGGAACTTTAGCAATAAACACCATGGTGCGATACAAGCCCTGAACTCTGCAAGGGCAGGCCTTCCTAAAAAAGCGTTGTAGGACGAATCGATATCTAGCACTACGAACTAAAGCATTCGTACTCTTCGACGATCCTCTTGTACCAATGTTACGGGTAATTCTATATACCCCATTAGAGCTGTTGATGCCCCATTGAAGCCACGGATCCAACCTTCACAGGGCTTCAAATCTCCAGGCTCGAGTCTCATCTGATCAAATGACTTCTTAAATAGAATGTTGACAGAGCTTCCATTGTCTACTAGTACCTTATGAACCTGTGCCGACCCAATAGTAGTGGTAATAACCAACGGATCTTCGGTAGGTGATTGGATTCCGGTATCGTCACTGCTACGGAACACCACATCATCGAGCATTGTCCTCTGCTGTTTCACAGGGGTGATATCTTCCAAATCATTACACTCGTCCACATCTATGTGCTTAACTGCATTAACATATTGGTCCATTGCTCTGAAACTGTGGATAGCTGGATGGGGTCCGCCTACTATGGTGTTAATGACAATCCCTTTGCCCTTTTGTTGCGTTGTAGGCTTGGGAGCAGACTAATTCTGGTTTGGGGCCTGTCCTCCTTGCCCCCTGTCCCTTGGGGCAGCCTTATACTCATCCAACTTCCCTTCACGCAATAACTTCTCAACCACATCTCTCAAGTGTCGACATTCGTTCGTTGAGTGTCCATGGGTTCCGTGAAATAAACAAAATTTTCCGGTAGCAATTTCTTTCTCTGTCGAATCTCGTGGCGGTGGTTTTTTGTATTGCAAAACATTATACGTGTCCAAATAAATGTTCTCCAACGTATCATTCAACAGTGAATAATTTTCAAAAGTCTGGAACTGGGGTCTTTTGTCAGAATTACTTCCTCGGTTCCTGTTTCTCCTCTTACGATTCCCATTACGGTTGTTGTTGCTCCCGTTTCCATTATTATTGTTTCCATTCTTATTTCCAACATTCACTTCGACTTTCCCAGAGCTTTCTCCAGACTGCTTTACAGCAACATTACTCTGAACAGCTTCTTTTGAGGCTGCTCCGGACTTCCTCTTTCTGTTTGCCCTTGCTTCCTCCCGTCTTAACTGAATATTGGCCTTCTCATAAAATAACTCTCTTGTGGGAGGCGGCTTCCCAGAAAGATAATCTCCAAACTTTGAATCAGGATCAACTCCATCCATTAAGGCCATCAAGATGGTAGGCTCATGAGGGTCGCTGACTTCTGTTACAGCTAAATTGAAACGGTCTACATACGACTTCAAGGACTCACCCGACGCTTGCTTAATTCTCGATAATTCGATAACAGTCTTAGACTTTTGGGCGTGAATTCGGAATTGATTCATAAAATGTTCACTTAATTCTTTGAAATTCGATATCGATCGAGGAGGAAGTCGGGTAAACCATAGTAATGCTACGTCTTCTAAGTAAATCGGGAAAGCCATACACTTCACAGCGTCAGGAGCAGCTGCAGCATTGATAAACCATGCGTATCGCATCAGATGTTGTCCCGGGTCAGTTCTCCCGTTATATCTGTCCATCTGCGGCAAATTAAATCGTCGGGGGAACTGAAAGTCAAGAATGTCCCCAGTAAAGGGAGTATGACTTCGCTCAATACCTTAATCTTCATTGGTGTAATTTCGACTCTCAGACATGATCTGGCGCACCATAGCACATACATCAGCATTTGTCAAGGGCCGTTCAGGCTCTCTGGCCCTGATGTTCGGGTTTCCTCTGGGCTCCTGATCAGGGGACACCCTCCTTCTTCTAGCGGCTTCTGCTCTACTTTCCTCCCTACGTTCCCGGTCGATCTCGAGAGGAAGGGACTGAAGCATTGTCCCTGAGTAGGGTTGGTAAGGTTAGGATCTCTAGGCAGAACATGAGATCCTCGCATTGGTAACAGCATAGGCTCTCTCAAGCTCGGGTCATCGGGTCCTAACGCACGAGCAGCGTCTTCGCGGGATCCCAAAGATCCGAAAGTCATTTGTTCCAAATTCTGAGGTCATTCAAGCGGCCTTCTTTCACAAGGTCGTTCTTCCTCTGAGGAAGAAGACTGATCCATTGTAGTGTGATGAACTGGGGAAGGGATCCTCTGCCTGCGAAGCTCGCCAATTTAACTACTCATGATTCTCATATTCTCTTGCATCATAAGGTTGGTGCGCTCGTGGATTCTCATTGCCTCCCTAGTGATCTCAAGCATGTCGAGAAGGCGCGAAAAATCTCCTTGGGTGACCCGTACAGGCGGATTGATCTGGTCATTGGTCCTGGTGGCTGGAGTCGTAGCATTTGGAGGGGCTCGAGTAGAGGTTCCAGCATCACCTAGAGTCGGGTTGGATCGGAGCAAAGTGACCTGGCCGGATCAGTTCGGGTTGGGGGAACGCACCTCTTCAACATCTTCTACTCGGGTTGGATCGGAGCTTTCCCTCTGTGACTGGTTCGGATTTCCTGAGCCAGTCCGATCTGCTCCCGAGCTTTGCCCACGAGACCTCGTCACGACCGCGTTTCGCTGATCTTCACCAACTTCATTCCTTCGACTGGTTTGAACTTCCTTGCCTTTTCCTTTGGCCATAATTCTTCAACAATTAACCAACAAGTACTTAAAAGCATCGGAAATTGGGGATTAACTTCTTTGAACTCAACGGTCCAAAAAGTAGAACGATAATCCAGAAAAACAGAGAATTCAAATGATTCTCAGTGAAAGCACCAAAATGTTAGACCCAAAAGTAGTTCTAACACCCAAATTGACTGAGATTCTGATAAAATGAAATCAAAAACAATAAAAAAGACACGAGATTTATAATGGTTCGGCGTTAAAGAGCCTACGTCCACTTTATATCACTTTGTTTGATGATGTAAATGAAAATACAACAAGATCTTCCCTCAGTCTCACTTATTTTACATATAAATTCACACAATAATATTTGAAATACACTCTAGATGATGATATGAATTGATTAGTAGTGCTGGAATTCGGTTCTCAAGAATTCTCAAACTCTCAAAGTGCCAAAGAATCCTTCCAAATGCCTATTGACGGGGTATTTATAGGTGAAAATTTCTCTTGGATCTGGATCGGATCGAGTACACTTGGCCCTCGCCCCGTGACTTTCGGGATCGGGTGAATTCTGGTGAGGACAACACATCGAGTTAGTGGCCATCGTGGGTAGGAAGTGGGTGCAACTGCCCCGAATATCAAGGAAATCGTGGAGTGGAGCAGTTGGAAATTCTTGGATCGGATCGGGTTCTCTGATAACATAGGGTTCGGATCGGCTTGGTCATCTCCGATCCGGTCCGGTTTGTGTACTCTCTCTTTTATTACTTTGTGTTGGCTTGTTTCTTTCCAGCAAGGCCCGATCCGACCCGATCATCTGGCAAAGTAATCTTCATTATTTGATCTTCTAACTTTGTGTAGCCTAGTCCACAAAGTAGACTGACAAACCTTAACCATTTCTTAGTTAAAAATGAAGCCAATCAAGTTGGGGTATAACTACCTCTCAGACCTTAACTGAACAACATTTCTAACCTCGAACAGACAAGGTTCACCCTTTAAACCTTTAACAAACCTCCTTACGTATCTCTCTTTCGAATAAATCTCTATTCGATAAATCTGTCCTTTAAATAAACTATATTCGGTAATCTCTCTTTGAATAACTAATATTCGATTAACTCTATTCTATTAACTCTATTTGATTAACTCTATTCTATTAACTCTATTGGATTAACTTTATTCGATTAAATCTATTGGATTAACTCTATTTGATTAACTCTAATCGATTAACTCTATCGGATTAACTCTAATCAATTAAGTCCTTTTGAATAAACTATATTCGATTATCTCCTTTAACTCTATTCGAATAAACTATATTCGATTAATTCCTTTAACTCTATTCGAATAAACTATATTCGATAACTCCTTTCGAATAACTAATATTAGATAACTCCTTTCGAAGAACTAATATTCGATAACTCCTTTTGAATAACTAATATTCCATAACTCCTTTCGATTAACTAATATTCGATAACTCCTTTTCGAATAAACTATATTCGATTAATTCTCTTTAAATAACTCTAATTCGATTTAACTCTAATCGATTAACTCTATTCTGCTAACTCTAATTCTAATCGATTAACTATGATTCGATTAACTCTAATTCTAACTCATTTTGCTTAACACATTTGATTAACACATTTTGATTAACTCCTTTTGATTAACTCTACTTCCATATTCAGTTTCAAATATCGATGTTGAAATCGATTCTTACTTCTTTATATAAGTCCTGACTTATATATTCTATTTATCCAATGATAAATATTTTATTTAATTTATAAAATAATATTTATAAATTAATCTTCTCAATCTATCGGTTAGAACAGATTCTATTTAAAATCTTTACTTTAAATCCATATCACGCTATACCCATGTGCGAAGCACGGGTCTAAACCTTTCAAATGTAAAATTCTCTTTTTATACAATTCTATTCATTTTTCAAGTATTTCCTTTTATAATCTATTTATTTACCAAATAACTCCCTTTTGATAATTCTATTCATTTTATAAAATATTTCCTTTTTATATAAAATCCATTGATTTTATAAGTAATTCCTTTTGTAATCTAACTATTTCCTTTTCTATTTGTTTTACAAATATTTCCTCTTTCTATTCTATTTTTTTTCAAATAAATATTCCTTTTCAGTTCTATTTGTAAATGGTTTACAAATATTTCCTTTTCTATTCAATTTCACAAATATTTTCCTTTTATATTTGTTTCATGAATATTTCCCTTTTATATTTATTCTTTTTATCAAATGATAAATATTCATTTTATAAAATCCTTTGGTTTTGTAAATATATCATTTCAAATGTACACTTTGAAAATTTCCATTTTTACATCCCAGTATTTCTTATGGTATTTAAAACCCCAAATAACAAGGATCAATATCATACAAACACCCATAATCAATAACAGATTATATAACATATCATATATCACAACATATGAAAAACAGTAAAATAAATGTTGAGGAATCCAGTTGGATTCCTCCGACCTGTTTCCCTGCATCCACAGATGTTACACAATATAATTCACATCACATTTCATTTCAATATGAAATATTCTGATAAACAGAATCAATATTTGGTTAACGATATATATAACTATATCGAATTTTCCAACCAATCAATTAGCAGTTCAACCAAGCACTCAACACACAGCAATCAATCATCATTTTTCAATTCTAAATATACGTTAAAAAAATATGAACCGGTAGAGTTGGTGAGTTTTACTCACATTGGAAAGTTATCGTTAAATAACGATTAACTATCTTTGATTCAGACGGGCGTTTTATTTTGCAATAAATCGTAACGAGCTCCAATTCACTCCCAGTCAGTTTTGTCGTGTAGCCACCGTCCATACGATCCCAACATGACTGACGGTGCTCAATTCTTATAACGTATGAATTAGTTATACATTTTTAAACATTCAAATACTATTTAAATTAAATAAAACTTAATTAATCACCTGGCCTAACTCCTTACTTAACCTACTTGTTCACTATAACGTATCCACTTTCTCCCAAAAACCTTCGAACCCGACTCTAAACCAACACCCATTGATTGATTTTCATTTCCAACATACCACGTCAATCATTCCACCGAAATTCGAACAGAAATCACCGTACTCCTGCTCATCTTCCTCTCCACCACACTACGCCGAACAGAACCCCTCCGAACTCCAGCACTGAAGTGCGACTCCCAGGCCAACCGCGTTGCTCCGGTGAACCTCACGATACTTTTTGGTGTCAATCTCACTAAAAATTCGCACACAAGAGCTAGATCACACACTGAGACCAAAAACGATATGCAAAACATCCACCGACGCCCCCTTTTTCACAAATCGTAAGCCCTAGATTCACTGTTGATGTTTAAGCATTCACGAAAGTGCATCGCACTGTAAAATATTTAGGCAGAATCGAAGCTGCTTCATTGCTGAATCCATATACATAAAACTTGAGAATTTTAGGATTTTATTCGATTTGTTTAGGATTTTTACTCTCACGGTTTGTTCACGTTTTGATGAAGAACAAAAGGAAAATGTGACGGCGGATAAAGTTTGACCAGAGAAAGAGTGGAATAAGGTTAAGGGGAAAATTTTATGGTATTTATAGGAATTTTATTTCATTATTATAATTGTTTTTAACGAACCGTTGTTTGTATTTGTCCATTTAAATTTCTATGATCACACACTATACCCAAAAATCGCGAAAGTAGACATGCAGCTACAGTTCGACATTACAGACCCAACGAAACTGGTTTCGTCAAATTCCGACTCCGTTTACTCACACAACGTATTTTTAACCGTTGAAATACTGACTGTTTTTCACATTAAAAATCCGTACGGCCACTTATTGACTTCAAAAATCACGAAACTTGAAATCTAACAATAATTTAATATTACGGATCCAATAAAATTGGTTTCGTTGAATACGAAGGTTGTTTGCAAAACTGGCTATTTTTACAGCTCTAAATAACCCATTTAAATATACAAATATATTTAGAAATAGTTAAATTTAATATTTATAAATAAATATTATCGTATATATTCACAATAGAATATCATACAACTCTAATTGGATTTATAACTCGATGTTTCAAAATTCCCAGTTATATCGATATTCGATTTATATATAAAAATCCTTTTATAATATAAATATATAAATTTCAAAGGAATTCCATAGCGACTTTTCTGAAATTTGATTTGCACATAAATCAAAATCTACACGACGAAATCCCGATTTTCTCTTCTAGAAAAATATACTTCACCAGCTCCATACGTTTCTTGTTTCATAGAAATCTGATTTAAAACAGACCCTGTATATTCAGTTGAAGTTCAAATCGCTAAATAACGAACCGCCGCGCCATTTTGAGCTCGAATATAATTATATTATAATTATACGTTCAAACTTCGTTTATATAATATATTTGTGAATATAATTCAACTCTAAACTGAATTATATATTTTAAATAATCCAATTCGCACAATATTGTGAATTCCACTATTTCTGACTATTTCTGAAATTGAATATATTATTCTATTATTTATATTAATTAAATATTCAATATAATTTAATTAAACGAGCATTTAATTCTCTAAATCACTATTTATATAGTTGAATTAATTAATTTATATACTGCAAATATACGGGACATTACAGCTATGAACACAGCAACCCTATGTATATTCTGTGTTAAATAATGCCCTCTGTTTTTTCCAACTGATGATTCATTGATAAATAATACCCATGTTAGATAACTTAGTGTGTTTGCTATGATCGATGCTAAGTTTAAACATATTGAATATCTAACAAATATGTCTGTTATACTCCAGGATACAAGAAGAAAGCAATGAAATAAATATATGTATCAGAATCCAGAAAATCATAGTGTTCTCTATAATCAACCTTATAACATGAAATTTCAAATTACCCAGAATCCATTTAGACATATATAAATGAAATCGTGACAGCAAACGATGATTTTTAGTGGTAGTTTCAAGATTTTTTAATATGTGATTCCCGTGATAATGAGGGATGGACGGAAAGTGCATTTTGATCAATTTCCGACGATCTAAGCCATCGGAATCCATGGCGTGAGGAGTGAACCTACATTTAGAATAGAGGATCATAGGAAAAATAATAAAACATTTTTTGATTAAGTGGATTGTGAGGACGATAGGAAAATAGGATTTTGGAGTTCATTTTTGAAACCATTGTTCATCGACGAACTGCACCGATGCTGGGGCATGTCAGGTGATCGGACCTAAGGAAAATTGGAGAGGAAGGTTTCTGCAAACTCAAGGCAAATTCTGACGATGTCTGGTGAAGTATGGGGGAGGTTCAAGGTGTTTTGGTGGACAGAGTTTCCTATGTAGTTCAGTTTGAACACCCAAAATCTGGCTGGGTTGATCGAAGTTCGAGGAGAAGGTATGAAAAGGTTAAGGAGGTGGAGTGTTATGTGTACGGATGGTCTTGGAAGTGGCAGGTGGCCGAAGTGGTATGTGCACAAGTGCACAGCAGTGCATTGGAAATGGTATAAAGTCGGAGAAGAAGAAGAGGTACTTGGTACTTAGCACGCATAAGAGGTACTTGGCACTTGGCAGATGCGAAAAAGGAAGGGATCTGGCCAATGTTTTTAGTGGTGATCACATATGTTTTCATGTGCCAGGCTCAAGTGGAACTTTGGCAAAAATCAGAAGGACGTGAACGAGCAAGGAAATACTGGAAGGATCAGCGTGTGTGGTAGGGTTTTTGGAGTAGGAATGCGGGTTTGGCAAATGAAACAGGAATGGGAAAATTGGGCTAAAGTTTTGGGTTGGATTTTTGTAAAAAAAGGAAAAACATGTTTTAAAATAGAAATGGAAGTATTAAATAAAGAAGCAAAGAAAAATATAAAATAAAAAGAAGAGATTTTAAATTCAATAGGATTAAAGAAGGAAGTGGGCCAAACGTTTTGGGCCGGTGAAAAGAAAACATGAGGGGGAAGATGGACCGTAGTAGTCAGGTTTTAAATGGGGTTCAACAAGTTTTAAAAATCAAACGAAAAAGGAAATAATAAAATATAAAGTAGAAATTAAGTATAAATTAAATTATTTATGTTTGTTGGAAATAAAAAAGATAATTTACAAGGTATAAAATGTTGTATAAACAAGCCGACATTTTAGAGTAGAATGCCGTGTGCGACGCACACGCTTTAGTTGTTCGTTTGAAAAGGATAGTCAAAATCGAATAAATTACCTTATGCGATGCACACGCTTAACTGGTTCATTTATAGAAGATAGTCAAAATGTCTAGATTTAAACAATGCAGTCATACACCATTATGTTTGGTTAAAGATCATAAAATAGAAAATGAATTATACTTAACCCCATTCATTTTAAACTGATAACCATTTGTTTAAAGAAATATTGAGATCAAGTGAATAGTGAAAATAGTTCTTAAATATCAACTAACAGTAAAAGACATTACATGAATCATTTCGAAGAGTCCGGAATTAATATTCGACTTCGATTTGATTTATACGTCACGTGTCAGAAGTATTGAAGATAATTGAAGAAGGAGATATGCTAGGGCTGTTTTTGTGTTACAGAATAGTGCCTTCGGTTTGTCCGGTCCAAGGACAACTTGTATGGACGAATGTCTGACAAAGCACTCCTAACTAATCACGTACATTGAGCTTTCCAAACATAGTTATGTGGTGGCAGAGGAATTCGTTTCTCTTGGTTTATACTTGTAATATATTTTTGGAGAAGTCAATTAGTAATTATAGGGTTTTGACGATATGACGTTCAAAGAAAATAAAAAGCGTGTGTCAAGGTAAGTTTAGCTTCAAGCTTCACAACCAGGAAATGACAAAAATTAGGCAGGTAGCATGGCTATGTGGGTAGCTCCCATTAGGGTGTATTATCACCTATCTAGAGATATTCCTTTTGTTATTATTCTATGATGTTGTCCCATTCGCGAAATGGTTGCCGTACACAACCATTGGTGATATACATTCGATACACTCAAGAGAAATGAGTGGTCGGTCATGTGAGGCCGGGTTTCAAGAAGTTCTTGTTGAACCCAGTGTATTCCTCCCTAGAGGTACGCTATCGGAAGGTGGTTCCATACCTTGTCATAGTTGGAAATCCATTATCCATAAGCGTTAAGCGGTTTTGTTTGTATATTATGTAAGTAGAATGTGAGATGCAAACATTTCTACTAGACTCTAAACTATTTGTGGAAACCCTAGACATTATCATAATATCTGATTTAAATATACAAACTGTATGATTCTCATAAGGTAAAAACACGTTCCGTATTCACGGTATGGTTTTATGAGTATGGTTTTATTTTCTTAAACTTGTTTTAAAATCGTTTACTCACACCAGTCCCTGACTGACCCATATTTTATTTTTCTATGTTTTCTTTAAACTCTTGGGTACTCATAACACTTGTTATGAGTAGACAAGTTATCCAGGTCTTGACTTAACTTTTGGAGTAGCTGGATGGGAAGGATTTGAATGTTGGCCTATCTATCATGTTTATGTATAATTATCTGCAAGTTGGTTTATCCAAGATGTTATGTATAATTATCTGCAAGTTAGTTTATCACAAATGTTTAAGTATGTAATTTGTGATGACATGTATCCGTGTGTATGAAGTACTCTAATGTACTTGACTTATGATATGTAATATTTTGGGTTATTATATTATGTCCAAGTTCAGCTGTGAGATTCCGATGTTTTCTTTAGTTTTTTTTTCTATCTATCTTTTATTCTTATATAATGATACAAATTCCGAGGTGTTCGAAAGTTGGGTTGTTACACTAAGCCTTCGTACTCTCTCCTTTGCATGCAACAGACCTATTCTCTACTAAACTTCACGACAAAGGAAAGAGCAATGCAATTTCAACTCATAGCTACTACCCTACTACCTTATTACTTAACCACTAAGGGTTTACAAGTTATATCGTGTGTTTCTTCTTTTGCATATTGAAAACTCGAAATTTTTAATGGCAAATAAAATTAAAACCAGATCACATCCACTCTAAAAATCACGTAAAACATATCGCTGAAATTTTATTTGGATTCTAAAGGGTTTTGGCACAATATTTTTCGCACTAGACTATAGCAGTGCACGTTTAGATCTTGGGGAAATCATCGACTGGGACATAACTTGGTGGAGGATGGTTACTCTCCATAGCAGGTCCTTCTCTTCGCATGTATCCAGCTTTTAAGCCACTCGCTCGACATTTGAGTCTTCCATATTTCGCAACAAAAGTTAGGGTGACAACAAAAGTCACCATGTTTACTGCAGCGTGGATAAGGAAACTCGTGGAGTTGTTGAATCAATGCACAGTGAAGAATGTTGACATTTTCGTGAATAGATGGAGCGCTGAAAAGGCTTGTATGAGGGTTTGGAGAACTTGAAGTGAAGGAGTAGTTAAAGTGGAAGAAACATTGGTATCTTTTTGTATCACCAGTACATGGCATGGCTTTGTAATGATTTCCTGGCGGAGTGTGGCTCGTAATGGGTTTGGGAAGACGAGTTTGGGAGTAAGGAGTAGCAAGGAGGCTGAAGTGTGCTTATGGATGGGGTTTGGATCTCTTAGGACAGACTATTGTCTTGTTGCTTGAATACTACGTGGAGGAAGTATAACTGGAGCGATATGTTTTCATCTGAGAAGAAGAAGACGTACTGAAGGGATATGCGGGTCCATTGCTTTTAGAATGAGTATGGGCTGTTTAAATTATAAGGCCCAAATCAAAAAGGAAAGTGAAAATAAAATAAGAAAGAATAAGAGAAAACAGGAGATGGCACGAGTTGTTTCTAAAAAGGGGGCCCAACGCATCACAAGACTAACATATAGGGTAAGGACATACATGCAGCATGGTTGTTGGGGGCAGTGGGCATTTTAATTGGCTTGGCATATAGTATAAGGAAGAATTTTTTTTTGAAGGAAATGTGATGCGTGATGGTGAAAAGGATGGGTTGACAAGGTTGCTGCGTGGAGCTTCTGTGTGGTAAAAGAAGCTATTGGGTCACGCAGTGGTAAGAGCATATGGGCCGAAGACTAATAAGGGCGAGGCCCGTCTTTCAAAATAAATTAAGTTAATTTAATTTAGAATAATATATATACAAACTTGTTAACATAATATTTCGTTCATACGGTGTTAGAATTTGAAACAAGCTGTCACGATGGAATCGTATGGACGACGACTACACAATGGAACTAATTTGGAATGATTCGGAGCTCGTTACAATTTATAGATAAATAAATTGCCTGATCTGAATCAACGACGGTTATCATTATTTAACGATGAACCACCAATGTGAGTAAATCTCACTAACTCTGCTCAGTTTATATTTTTGTAACATATTTTTAGAATGATAAATGATGATTGATTGCTGTGTGTTGATTGTCTGAATGAATTGCTAATTAATTGGTTGAAAATATAAATATAGTTATATATATAAATCATTGATCAAATATTGATTCTGGTTATCAGAATATTTCATATTGAATTGAAATTGATGTTTGTTAGACAAAAAATTGGGCCTAACACCCAAATGCAGATCACAGATCACAGAATGCAGAAAAGAGTAAATAAAGAGGAGACACACGAGGTTTTTATAGTGGTTCGTCTGTAGATGTACCCTACGTCCACTTTATAATCTTATTGTTATACTGGCATATTACACGAACCAGTTACATGCAAGCATACAAATCGTGTGTTAATTGAGGTTGCAAGGGTTTATACACGTAATCCACGCGTTAATTGTGTAGAAAAGAGAAGAATTTGACTGTAGGAAAGTGCAAAGTCCTTGCACTTCAGTAACGGTGGAAGCAGTGAAGAAGAATGGCTAAAAGTCCTTGAAAATGCCTTCAAATGGGGTATTTATAGCCGTTTACAGCAGGCGGATCGCGGTTCACGTGGCACGCATCCCAAAAATCTCGAAAAGAGGTGGAAAACGTCCAGAAATCATCTCCAAATCGTCATATGACATGTGTAATAAGATCCATGCAAGTTGGAGTGAAATAACCTTGAGAATAGGTCAGAACAAGCTGCGTAGGAGCGGGTGCGGGGATCAGATCGTGGTCCCCCTATGCACCACGTTCGGGTCGTGGTAACCTCGACCCCTACGAGGGAGCGAGCAGGGTGATGAGCTGGAGTGGTGAGACCACGAATGGATCGTGGTCCAGGTGCCTACCACGATCGGGTCGTGGTTCAGGGGGCGAGTCCAAGGTGGCGATCCGACCAGGGGGCGATGCTTCGGTGCTTCACGAGACAGGAGGAGTGGGCGATCCACGATCCAAGGTGGGTCCCACGAGCCGGTCCCACAATCCGAGCCAACGATGCTTCGTCACTTCATCCAAGTGTTCGTCGGTCGATGCAAGTTACACCAGTTCACGGAAACGAGCATAACTTTCAAACCGTAAGTCCGATTGAGCCAAACCAAAGCTCAAACTGAAGCTAATTCAGATAGCTACAAGAGTTATGAAGCATAGCTCCATAATCGCTGTTTTTGGGCCCAAAAGAGGCCGTCTGATAGGAGTTTCGGGCCTTTCTTTGGTCGTGATGCGAATTTGACCAAATCGCTGCCTGTCTTCTGATGTTGTTTCCATCTCTTGAGCATGTTATCATTCAGGAATTCCATGTGTGACAGCTTTTACCAAAAAATGTGTCAACACGTTTGCCCCCCAGAACATATCTTGCTGGTTGAAGGAAGATGCGTTCTGGATAATATGAGAAATCCGAGTCCAGAATGCGACGATCACGCCGAATCGTATTAAGGCCAGAAAACCGACGATCACACGGGATCGTACTAAGGCTAGAGAAATCCAAGAAGACCCAGAATTTGTAACTGCAATAAGATAAAACAAACAATGCAAGAATATTTCCAAGATGGCCTTACCGGAGTAAACCATCCAAGGAGATGTTAGAGGGGTTCCAAGACAGCCTTATCGGAGTAAGACGACCAAGGACAAGTGGTGCAGGTTCCAAGACGGCCTTACCGGAGTAAGACGACCAAGGAAATGCCATGAAAGTTCCAGGACGGCCTTACCGAAGTAATACGACCAAGGAAATGCACATAAGGTTCCAAGACGGCCTTACCGGAGTAAGACGACCAAGGAAAAGCACATGAGGATTTGCTTATAATGGACGGATCCAGTTGGGAGCCGGAGCTCATGCTTATTGCTAATTCAAGAAAATGCAGCAGTCGTTTTCCGGACACAACTGGAGACCACAAGCAAGTTCCATGCGTGTGGGCTGATGTGACGACTCTTATTACATGCAGGGAAAACAAAGAGGGCGAGAAGTCGCCTAAAAGCATAAAAACATGAACTACGAACCGGAATTCGTCAAACTAAAGAGATCCGCTGAGTAGGATCAATTAATGATAAGCCCGCGATTGCTCGATCCGGGATCGTTCCCTCTCCGGGGAGTCGGTGGTGGTAAAGCAGGTGTAGGCGCTGTTGATTGAATGACATATTCAGGTAGTTGTCCTCGCCTGACCCGATCCTCGATAAGTTCTCGCAAATGTCTGCAGTCATCGGTGTTATGACCGTTCATGTCATGAAATATGCAATGTCTTCCGGAATTGCGTTGTGCTAGCATTGGCTCCCTCTTGGGAGGCCTTGGATATGAGGCGGCACCCCCTGTATCCATGTATATGTTGCTCAGAGTGTTATTCAGTTCAGTGTATTTTTCGTATCTGGACCCTCTCCGGGGTGGAGCATTACAATCATTTGTAGCAGGAGTCTTTCCTTTACCCTTGTCATTGCCTTTTCTAGGATTGGGCGGTTCTCCGTCTCCGAGCATATTGACGTCGAGAGTGCGTTTCTTAGAAGTTGCATCTTCTTCCCGCAGGAACCTATCTTCTTCAAGGTAGAATTCGCTGAGGTTTCGCGGTGGATCTCTGTACAAAGACTTTTTGAACTCCGAGTTATCTAGAACGCCGGATACTACTGCCATTAGTACCATCGACGGTTCAGGGCGATCAACTGATGCTGCTGCAACGTTGAATCTTTCCAGAAAGGAACGCAGAGTTTCTCTGGGCCTCTGCTTGATTGTGGTGAGTGACATGACGTTCTTGGGTCGTGCGATGTGGACACGAAATTGTTCAATGAAGCGTGCGGCCAACATGTTCCAACTGCTGATCGATTCTGTTTCCAGCTGCGAAATCCACATGGCTGCTATATCAGTCAGAAAGAGGGGAAAACATCTAGCCATGACGTTTTTCGATGCCATTTGAACTTCCATATGCTGTTTGTAACGCATGAGATGCACGGTAGGATCTGTCCTGCCGTTGTAAGGCTCCAGTTGTGGAAGTTTGAAATCCGGGGGATTGCAGGAATTCCTGATTTCCTGAGTGAACGGGTTGTGATTGACATCATCCACATCGTTCTGGTAAGTGCGGCCTCTCATGAGGCGTTGAATCAAATCAGCGAGTCGATTGCCTTCAAAAAGCTGTTGCAAACTGCCAAGATCTGAGCTGGTGCCCCCAACGTTGAGTGCAGGAGAAAACGGAAGATGGTGAGCTGTCGCCTGGGGATCGCGGCTCGCGGATCGTGGATCGAGGGGGGCGACTTGACCCGGTCCGAGGGGGACGGTTCGTGAGGTAGGTTCATGAAGTCCATCTCGTAAGGCCGGATCGTGAAGTCCATCTCGTGAGGCCGGATCGTGAAGCAGGGGGTGATCCTACTGGGTCCTGGAGGTAGATCACGAACCGTTTGATGTTGTTGAGGAGCAGGAGCTCGCAATCCGGTGTCTGTATGAACCTGAGATGAAGTAGGTTGCTGTGCATTTGCAATAGGGAGTGGGTTGCCCCCGAGCACTGGTGCTGGCGGGTCGCGGGTCGCTGGGCCCGACCCGATCTGATCGTGGTGGCCTGTGCGAGCCGCTTCATTGGCTCCGTCTCCGATGGCTTGAGCGTTGCCCGGCCTTCCATCCATCCGAGCGAAGAATTGGTTTATCATTTCCTATTGTTTCTGGAGGAGATCATATTGCCATGCCATCTGATCTCTCAGTTCAGCGAGAACTCCATCCATCTCGTTTCTGGTCAAGTATGCAGAAGGATCTCCATGAGAGGAAGCTTCCTGACTTGCTTCGTTCCTTGTGCCTTCAGCATCAGCATCATCAGCATGAGCGGAAGTTCCAGTCTTCTTCCTTTTGATTGCCATTGAGTTTCCTTTCAAGCTAGAAGTTGAAGTTTTTGTGTGCCCCCTTCCTGGCGCGCCAAAATGTTAGACCAAAAATTGGGCCTAACACCCAAATGCAGATCACAGATCACAGAATGCAGAAAAGAGTAAATAAAGAGGAGACACACGAGGTTTTTATAGTGGTTCGTCTGTAGATGTACCCTACGTCCACTTTATAATCTTATTGTTATACTGGCATATTACACGAACCAGTTACATGCAAGCATACAAATCGTGTGTTAATTGAGGTTGCAAGGGTTTATACACGTAATCCACGTGTTAATTGTGTAGAAAAGAGAAGAATTTGACTGTAGGAAAGTGCAAAGTCCTTGCACTTCAGTAATGGTGGAAGCAGTGAAGAAGAATGGCCAAAAGTCCTTGAAAATGCCTTCAAATGGGGTATTTATAGCCGTTTACAACAGGCGGATCGCGGGACATGTGGCACGCATCCCAAAAATCTCGAAAAGAGGTGGAAAACGTCCAGAAATCATCTCCAAATCATCATATGACATGTGTAATAAGATCCATGCAAGTTGGAGTGAAAATAGCCTTGAGAATAGGTCAGAACAAGCTGCGCAGGAGCGGGTGCGGGGATCGGATCATGGTCCCCCTATGCACCACGATCGGGTCGTGGTAACCTCGACCCCTCGGAGGGAGCGAGCAGGGTGATGAGCTGGAGTGGTGAGACCACGAACGGATCGTGTTCCAGGTGCCTACCACGATCGGGTCGTGGTTCAGGGGGCGAGTCCAAGGGGGCGATCCGACCAGGGGGCGATGCTTTGGTGCTTCACGAGACAGGAGGAGTGGGCGATCCACGATCCAAGGTGGGTCCCACGAGCCGGTCCTACAATCCAAGCCAATGATGCTTCGTCAGTTCATCCAAGTGTTCGTCGGTCGATGCAAGTTACACCAGTTCACGGAAACGAGCATAACTTTCAAACCGTAAGTCCGATTAAGCCATACCAAAGCTCAAACTGAAGCTAGTTCAGATAGCTACAAGAGTTATTGAGCTCGGCTCCATAATCGCTGTTTTAGGGCCCAAAAGAGGTCGTCTGGTAGGAGTTTTGAGCCTTTCTTTGGTCGTGATGCGACTTTGACCAAATCGCTACCTCTCTTCTGATGTTGTTTCCATCGCTTGAGCATGTTATCATTCAGGAATTCCATGTGTGACTGCTTTTACCAAACAATTTGTCAACACGTTTGCCCCACAGAACATATCTTGCTGGTTGAAGGAAGATGTGTTCTAGATAATCTGAGAAATCTGAGTCCAGAATGCGACGATCACGCCGAATTGTATTAAGGCCAAAAAACTGACGATCACACGGGATCATATTAAGGCCAGAGAAATCCCAGAAGACCAGGAATTTGTACCTGTAATAAGATAAAACAAACAATGCAAGAATATTTCCTAGATGGCCATACCGGAGTAAACCATCCAAGGAGATGTTAGAGGGGTTCCAAGACGGCCTTACCGGAGTAAGACGACCAAGGAAAAGTGATGAAAGTTCCAAGACGGCCTTACCGGTGTAAGACAGCCAAGGAAATGCCATAAAAGTTCCAAGACGGCCTTACCGGAGTAAGACGACCAAGGAAATGCACATGAGGTTCCAAGACGGCCTTACCGGAGTAAGACGACCAAGGAAAAGCACATGAGGATTTGTTTATACTGGACGGATCCAGTTAGGAGCCGGAGCTCATGCTTATTGCTAATTCATGAAAATGCAACAGTCGTTTGCCGGACACAACTGGAGACCACAAGCCAGTTCCGTGCGTGTGGGCTGATGTGACGACTCTTATTACATGCAGGGAAAACAAAGAGGGGCGAGAAGTCGCCTAAAAGCCTAAAAACATGAACTACAAACCGGAGTTCGTCAAACTAAAGAGATCCGTTGAGTGGGACGCGATTTCTCGATCCGGGATCGTTCCCTCTCCGGGGAGTCGGTGGTGGTAAAGCAGGTGTGGGCGCTGTTGATTGAATGACGTACTCATGTAGTTCTCCTCGCCTGACCCGATCCTCGATAAGGTCTCGTAAATGTCTACAGTCATCAGTGTTATGACCGTTCATGTCATGAAATATGCAATGTCTTCCGGAATTGCGTTGTGCTAGCGTTGGCTCCCTCTTAGGAGGCCTTGGATATGAGGCGGCACCCCCTGTATCCACGTATATGTTGCTCAAAGTGTCATTCAGTTCAGTGTATTTGTTGTATCTGGACCCTCTCCGGGGTGGAGCATTACGATCATTTGTAGCAGGGGTCTTTCCTTTACCCTTGTCATTGCCTTTTCCAGGATTGGGCGGTTCTCCATCTCCGAGCATGTTGACGTCGAGAGTGCGTTTCTCATAAGTTGCATCTTCTTCCCGCAGGAACCTATCTTCTTCAAGGTAGAATTCGCTGAGGTTTCGCGGTGGATCTCTGTACAAAGACTTTTTGAACTCCGAGTTATCTAGAACGCCGGATACTGTTGCCATCAGTACCATCGATGGTTTAGGGCGATCAACTGATGCTGCTGCAACATTGAATCTTTCCAGAAAGGAACGCAGAGTTTCTCTGGGCCTCTGCTTGATTGTGTTGAGTGACATGACGTTCTTGGGTCGTGCGATGTGGACATGGAATTGTTCAATGAAGCGTGCGACCAACATGTTCCAACTGCTGATCGATTCTGTTTCCAGCTGCCGAATCCACATGGCTGCTATATCAGTCAGAAAGAGGGGAAAAGATTTAGCCATGACGTTTTCCGATGCCATTTGAACTTCCATATGCCATTTGTAACGCATGAGATGCACGGTAGGATCTGTCCTGCCGTTGTAAGGCTCCAGTTGTGGAAGTTTGAAATTCGGGGGATTGCGGGAATTCCTGATTTCCTGAGTGAACGGGTTGTGATTGACATCATCCACGTCGTTTTGGTATGTACGGCCTCACATGAGGCGTTGAATCAGATCAGCGAGTCGATTGCCTTCAAAAAGCTGTTGCAAACTGCCAAGATCAGAGCTGGTGCCCCCAGCGTTGAGTGCAGGAGAAAACGGAAGATGGTGAGCTATCTCCTGGGGATCGCGGCTCGCGGATCGTGGATCGAGGAGGGCAACCGAACCCGGTTCGAGGGGGACGGTTCGTGAGGTAGATTCGTGAAGTCCATCTCGTGAGGCCGAATCGTGAAGCCGGGGGCGATCCGACTGGGTCCTGGAGGTAGATCACGAACCGTTTGATGTTGTTGAGGAGTAAGAGCTCGCAATCCGGTGTCTATATGAACCTGAGCTGAAGTAGGTTGCTGTGCATTTGCAATAGGGAGTGGGTTTCCCCCGAGCACTGGTGCTGGCGGGTCGCGGGTCGCTGGGCCCGACCCGATCTGATCGTGGTGGCCTGTGCGAGCCGCTTCAGTGGCTCCGTCTCCGATGGCTTGAGCGTTGCCCGGCCTTCCATCCATCCAAGCGAAGAATTGGTTGATCGTTTCCTGTTGTTTCTGGAGGAGATCATCTTGCCGTGCCATTTGATCTCTCAGTTCAGCGAGAACTCCATCCATCTCGTTTTTGGTCAAGTATGCAGAAGGATCTCTATGAGAGGAAGCTTCCTGGCTTGCTTCGTTCCTTATGCCTTTAGCATCAGCATCATCAACATGAGCGGAAGTTCCAGTCTTCTTCCTTTTGATTGCCATTGAGTTTCCTTTCAAGCTAGAAGTTGAAGTTTTTGTGTGCCCCCCTTCCTGGCACGCCAAAATGTTAGACCAAAAATTGGGCCTAACACCCAAATGCAGATCACAGATCATAGAATGCAGAAAAGAATAAATAAAGAAGAGACACACGAGGTTTTTATAGTGGTTCGGCTGTAGATGTAGCCTATGTCCACTTTATAATCTTATTGTTATACTGACATATTACAAGAATCAGTTCCATGCAAGCACACAATCCGTGTGTTAATTGAGGTTGCAAGGGTTTATACACGTAATCCACGTGTTAATTGTGTAGAAAAGAGAAGAATTTGATTGTAAGAAAGTGCAAATCCTTGCACTTCAGTAATGGTGGAAGCAGTGAAGAAGAATGGCCAAAAGTCCTTGAAAATGCCTTCAAATGGGAGTATTTATAGCCGTTTACAGCAGGCGGATCGCGGGACACGTGGCACGCATCCCAAAAATCTCGAAAAGAGGTGGAAAACGGCTAGAAATCATCTCCAAATCGTCATATGACATGTGTAATAAGATCCATGCAAGTTGGAGTGAAATTAGCCTTAAGAATACGTCAGAACAAGCTGCGCAGGAGCGGGTGCGGGGATCGGATCGTGGTCCCCCTATGCACCACGATCGGTTCGTGGTAACCTCGACCCCTGGGAGGGAGCGAGCAGGGTGATGAGCTGGAGTGGTGAGACCACGAACGGATCATGGTCCAGGTGCCTACCACAATCAGGTTGTGGTTCAGGGGGCGAGTCCAAGGGGGCGATCCGACCAGGGGGCGATGCTTCGGTGCTTCACGAGACAGGAGGAGTGGGCGATCCACGATCCAAGGTGTGTCCCCCGAGCCGGTCCAACAATCCGAGCCAATGATGCTTGGTCACTTCATCCAAGTGTTTGTCGGTCGATGCAAGTTACACCAGTTCACGGAAACGAGCATAAATTTCAAACCGTAAGTCCGATTGAGCCATACCAAAACTCAAACTGAATCTAATTCAGATAGCTACAAGAGTTACGGAGCTTAGCTTTGTAATCGCTGTTTCGGGCCCAAAAGGAGTCGTCTAATAGGAGTTTCGGGCCTTTCTTTGTTCGTGATGCGACTTTGACCAAATCGCCGCCTGTCTTCTGATGTTGTTTCCATCGCTTGAGCATGTTATCATTCAGGAATTCCATGTGTGACAGCTTTTACCAAAAAATGTGTCAACAATGTTGTTTATGGTTTAACATCTGTGGATGCAGGGAAACAGGTTGGAGGGATCCAACAGGATTCCTCAATATTTATAATACTGCTTGTTTTCCTATATTATGATATATTATGTGATATATAATTTGTGATTGATTATGATGACACTGGTCTTGTTATTTGTTTTTTTAAATACCATAAGGAATACTAGAACATAAAAAAAAGAATTTTCAAAGTGTACACTGAAAATAAAATATTTATATAAAATAAATAGAATTATAAAAAAAATATTTTGGGAAATAAATATAATTATAAAAAGAATTATTTGGGAAATAAATGGAATTATAAAAAGAATTATTTGGGAAATAAATAGAATTGTAAAAGGAATTATTTGAGAAATCAATAGGGTTATTAAAGAAAATTGTCGAGAAATAAAAGAACTACGAGAAGATGGATTTAAGATAGTAAATAGAAATCTGTTTTAATAGATAAAATTTGAGAAGATTTATTTATAAATAATTTTTTATAACTAAAATAAAATATTTATCATTGATAAATGGAATATATAAGTCTAAAATTATATAGAGAAGTAAAATCGGTTTCAACACTGGTATTTGAAATCAAATGTGAACGTAGCACTTGTAATGGGGGTTATAAATAAGATTTTTATGAATAGTCTATTAATAGAAGTATAAATAGAATTTGGTATTGGGATATTGTTTTCAAATGCGAAATCAAACTGTTTGATTTGATAACAGAAATATTTTTCACATTTGATGTGAATAATGGATTAAAGTAAATATTTTGCGAAATGAAAATATTATAAAGGAAATTGAGTTTTGAAATAGGAATTTAAATTGGAGTTAATGAAATTTGAAACTGACTGGAGATTAGTTATGTTGAACAACACCCTGCGTATTGATCTGATGTTGGTTTCGACCTTCGGGGTTAGTACGTGGGGAGTTGTTCTCTTACTGGTTTATAGTTAGAGACTGATAGATGTGAGAAGGTAGTGCTGCGTGAATAGGGAATGGAAATGTTTTCCAATGTTAATAACGTTTATTTTCTAAATTTAGAAAATAAGGATATACGAGTATGGGGAAATGAATAAATTTATTATATATTAAATTAAAGGAAATTTTTTGACTAATGATTGATCGATAAAATTTCCATTTGGAAATAGGATCGTTGTGTGTATGGATGTTTCCTTTGATAGTTAAATAACCGACTATCAAAGTTTTGACCATTTTTTCCGTCGTCAATACGGAGATACCGGAATCAGATTTATTATCTGAAAACCACTCCGTATGGACATTAGCGTTGTGAATCGAATATGACAAGGAAAATTAAAGACGGAGTTTATGCAAGGGCTGTTCTGACAATCCTAGGTAGAAACTGCCTAATATGGATTTACAGAATAGTGCCTTCAGTTTGTCCAGTCCTAGGACAACCTGTATGGAAGAATGTCTAACAGAGTATATTTAGTAGATCGCGTAAGTTGATTTCTTCAAACGTATTTACGTTTGGTGGCGGAGGAATTCGTTTCTCTTAGCTATATTTCAGTGGTATTTTTGGGGAAATCAATTTGTGATTTGGCGGGTATGACGATGTGACATTCAAAGTAAACAAAGGTGCGATCTGTACGTTATGGCCTCTAGCCTTACAACCAGGAAATGGTATAAAATCGAGTAGGTCGCATGGCTAAGTGAGTAGCTCCCAATTAGGGTGTATTGTCGGCTGATCTAGAGAAATTTCATTTACTTCTTTAACCTATTTCGATGTTGTCCCTTTCGGGAAACGGTTGCGGATTCCAGCCGTTGGTGATAATACATTCGATACACTCAAGTGAAATGAGTGACTAGTCATGTTTAGCCTGGGTTACAAAATGTCCTTGTTAAACCCGGTGTATTCCTCTCTTGAGATACACTATCGGAAGGTGGTCCCATACCTTGCCAGTTGGAATCCATTACTAAGTAAGATCTTGCGGTTTTTGATTATATATTATGTAGGTGGAACGTGAGATGAAAGCGTTCTGCTAAATGATTTTTAGTTGTGGTTGATAGGCACTATTGTAATATCAGAA
Source organism: Allium sativum (assembly GCA_030737875.1). Classification (NCBI taxonomy): domain Eukaryota; kingdom Viridiplantae; phylum Streptophyta; class Magnoliopsida; order Asparagales; family Amaryllidaceae; genus Allium; species Allium sativum. The sequence continues at coordinate 347,912,414 of CM060922.1, read as the reverse complement.
GAGTTTTGATATAAAGAATATTTTGGTTTGTCGTAAGGTAAAAACCATCCATGTTTATGTGTGGATCGATCTTACGATTATTCTTTCTTTTAAAAAGATTTTAAAAGTTAAACAAATATTTGGAGTTTACTCACACCAGTCACATTACTGACCCAGAGTTTATTTTCTTTGTTTTTCCTAAACTCTTGGGTGCCCAATTATGTACGGGCAGTCAAGTAGTTGGGGTTTTACAGATACTTGAAGAGATGGAGCAGGAGGCTTCAGGATTATAGCTATTGTTTATTTCCGCTGTGTTGTAAGTTTTTTACTCCGATAATGGTATTATATATAGATACCAACTTTATATTAAAAGTTATGTTATATAATATATTTATTCGTTCCGCTGTGAGATTCGTGTTACTCTGATTTTGTTCGTTTTTGATCTTCTTCTTCTATTCTAATTTTCTATCTTATCTATTCTCACCCTCTTATTTCTTTCTATTATTGATCTGGAATGTTCGATGCCTGAATAATTGACATGGGTTTTATGTTGATTTTCTGGGTCGAAAATCGCAGTTTGTTACAAATATAAACCAAACCAAAATATTATTGAAGTAAATATTTTGTATCGATCTAAATGGAAACTGTTGTTAAGATATGATTTGAAAATCATTCATTTTTGAATTAAAAATCATTATGTAAATAATTTTGGAAATTTATATAAAACCTAAGTTAAATAATATAACACTAGTTTATACTATATTTTGAGATCTTTATGATATGGTTTTGTAATCGTTTTGATTAAAGTGATATAAGTGGGTTGTTTGCAGATTTAATTAAAATCAAAGTTAAATATTTAATTTTTAATTTGATTTGAATCTGAGAATTAGTATAATGATTTTATAAAGTGATTTATAAAATATTTACCACGGTGTGAAAAATGAAAATGATTGGTTGTTAAAAAGTCCGGGATCGAATATTATCATACTCTCTGCCAATACCGAAAACCACTATAACAACTGTGTACGCGGCGGAGTTCCAGAATGAAGTAGGATGATTTGGAGGCGATTACTGGATTTGAAGAAAGAGAACGATGACGGATAGCCTTGACCTTCGGGTCATAATTGAAATGTCTAAAACGGGAGCCATACCCAGGCCAATTTGAGTTAGCCACTCTTAGCAGACATGCTTCTTCGATACCATATACATTAATTTTTGATTGATTTTGGCTCCTTTGATTTTGAGAGTATGTCTGAGTTGGGGGGGGGGTAGTCGCAGCTATGCATTACCACCAGCCTGGGTCCACAATTCGGTAGAATCCTACTGATAGGTATTGCCTCGATGCCTTTTCATATTTATCCTGATCGAGCCCCTACGATTTTGATTTGTATCGTACCTATGGAGTGCCCTCTGATAGCCATTACGTTACTGTGGACTTTACGGTACCTTTATTAGGCTTCCGCTGTATTATCTGTGTAAACTCTGTTGTAAATTTTATTTAGTAGCTTCATGAATTACTATTGTATAATGTATTTTCCGCTGCAAGATATTATATTGCTCTATGTCTAGGATCTTTGATCCTGTGATTTATTCTATTTACCTCAGAAGCTAATAACATTCTGTCATTTTGAACGGTTCGAGTTGGTTTAATTATTGGCTTGAACCAGACGAAAGACGGTATGTTACAGTATGTGTAAGGGGTGATCAATCCCTTTCAACGGAAAAACCTCAATAGGATCTTGCAATGATGTGATAAACAAACAGATTGAAATTATTATCAATCACAGATCACAGAAAAAATAAAGGCAATAGAGAACACACAATTTTTAAAGTGGTTCCACTATCACGAGATAGTGTACGTCTGCTTCAATAGGGAAGAGATTTTAGTAATATTCAAGAGATTACAGAGTTTTACAATAGAGCAAAGAAGTGAAGAAATACAGATGATCTCATGACATTAACAATTTCTATGCCTCTCTTTACATAGAGGAAAAATTACTTAGAGATGAAGTAATTGATTTATGTAAATAAATCAATTCATGAAAGACTAATATTCCTATTAATTTTATTCTCATATAATTGATTGATAACTTTCTCTTTTCTCCATCAATCAATTATTTAATTTCTTTCCGTTTCTTCTTCTAGTTAATATGACAACAAAATATATGGCGAATATCTCCAATATCCCTATCTCCTTAATATTCCTTTCCATTTCTTTCTTGCACAAAACGGGTAACCAAATTACCCTGAATATCTCCAAAATCTAATTAAATTTGGAAATATTGTATCACCAAAAATCCAATAATCTCCACCTTGATATAAAATCTCTTGCAAATAAGAGACTCCAATGTGAATGCTTCCCAATGATTTCCTGCAAAAGCCACCCCTCATTGCACTTTGTTAGTGAACTCCGGCAAGGCCACCACCCACCAACAAAGTGTTGGAAGCATTCAAAAATAAGGTAGGCATTATGCAACCAACTCCTATCTCTTCATACAAGAAGAATACCACATCTTCTCTTGACTTCAACCAAGTCACTCTCTTCTCCTTAGTGCCACTATGTGGCACCTAGCACTTCATTATGATGTCAAGTTCGAGCAATGCTCGAACTTTGTAGAAGGTAATGCCTTCGTATATCCGCTGCATTGTCACTTGTGTGAATCTTCTGAAAACGAACTAACTTCTCCTCATTCATAGAGATAAGGAATGACTCTCTTACCACTATATGCTTTGTTCTAGAAATGAAAGCCAAATTTTCAGCTAAATGAATTGCACTTTGACTGTCACAATTCACCAAACAAACTTTTTGTATGAAGCCCAAATCACACAATAACTTCTTCAAATAGAGCGCTACCTTAGCTGCCTCAACTGCAGCTATCAACTCTGCCTATGTAGTAGACAAAGCAACTATAGTCTGCAACCTCGCTCTCCAACTAATAGTTTTTCCTCCAAGAGTGAGCACATAGTCTGAGGTTGACTTCCTTCTATCTCTATCTCCGGCACAGTCCGAATCACAAAATCCTGCCTCCCAATGAGATTTTCCAGGATTTGTCGTATATCTACTAACTTATCCAACAGCTTGAGCACTATCAGGTCTAGTGCACACCATATCATACATCAAGCTACCTTTTGCACTCGCATAAGGCACCTTTTCATATAGGCCTTGTTCTTTTCTGAGATCGGAGAGCCCAAGTTAGAAAGATGTATATGCAAAGGTATGGGTGTACTGATAGCTTTTGCTCCATCCATGCTAAATCGAGCAAGCACCTTTTGACTATATTCCTTTTGAGTAAGTCTCAAAAGTCCAACCTTTTTATCTCTTTGGATTTCCATCCCTAAAATTTTCTTTTCTTCTCCAAGATTTTTTTATATCGACTTTTGCTTTTAATTTCAACTTCAATCCATCAATTTCATCTTTATCCTTGAAAGCAATCAACATATCATCCACATACAAAAGCAAATACACTTGATTATTATTCTTTAAATGCTTGAAGTAAACATATGCATCTTTAGTACTACGATTAACACCATGTGAAAGCATAAAAGAATCAAACCTTTTGGACCATTATCTAGGCGACTGTTTTAGACCATAAAGAGATTTCTTCAACTTGCATACTCAAACCGACTTTCCATCTACAATAAATCATTATCTGCTTCATGTAAATGGTTTCCTCAAAATCACCATGCAAGAAAGCTATCTTCACATCAAGTTGTTCTAACTCCAAATCATGAGCAGCAACTATTGCAAGTAGGATTCGAACTGAAGTTTGTCTAACAACCGGAGCAAATATTTCATCATACTCTAACCCCTTTATTTGTGAAAACCGTTTGGCTAATAATCTTGCCTTGTATCTACCATCATCTTTTACCTTGAACAACCACTAGCAACCTATGGCTCGACTTCCTTGAGGTAGTGGTACCAAATCCTAAGTCTTGTTCTTTTGCAAAGATTGTATCTCCTCTTCCATAGCACAATTCCACTTTGAGTTATCGCTCGACTTCATGGCTTTTTCAAGGCTCAATGGTTCATCATGAATTACATGTAAAGCATACTCAAACTGATCATCAAGGCTCAAATTTGCATACAACCAATCTCCATATCTAAATGGAGCTCTCTTTGGTCTCTGACTAGCCCGAAAGGCAATCTCACCCGACTCTCCTTCATCTCCAACTTGAGCCGAATCCTCTCTAGCTTCATGACCATCACCATCACTACTAGAGGAAATCTTTGGATTATCATGTGATGTATCATCAACTTCTCTGTCACTATTATCAATAGTAATAGCTCCACTTCGAGTTTGAAAACTGGGAATCTCGGTCTTTTAAGTCTTCTCATCAACTGAATCTGAACCCTATGATAAACCTTCCAAAGGTTTAAACATTACTGACTCATCAAAAGTCACATGTCTGGAATGTATAACTTTTTTTGTAACTGGATTCCAAATTCTATATCCTTTTATACCATCTGTATAACCAAGAAAAACACATTTGGAGGCCCTAGGTTCCAACTTATCATGTCATGTATTGTGAACATAAACTGGACATCCAAATATACGAAAATAACTTAATAAAGTGTTTTTACCACTCCATAACTCCTTTGGAATCCTCCCATCAATGCCTGAGCATGGAATCCAATTAATAATATGTGCTGCAGTCGAAATAGCTTCTGCCCAAAAAACCTTAGACATACCCGCAGTCAATATCAAGCAACGGGCCTTTTCAAGTAGAGTCCTATTATTCTCTCAGCAATGCAATTGGATTGCGGATCACCAGGTGTAGTAAAATGTCTTCCAATACCATGTTGTCTGCAATAGTCGAGGAACTCTTTGGAGACATATTCGCCACTATTGTTGGATCTAAGAATCTTTAATTTCTTTCTTGTTTAGTTTTCAACAACAGCTAACCAAACCTTAAACTTCTCAAATACTTCCGACTTAGCTTTCAATACATACACCCAAACCTTACGCAAGTAGTCATCAATGAATGAAACAAAATAATAATCTCCACCAATAGAAGCTGTAGAGTATGCCCCCCAAACATCTGAATGCACATAATCAAGTACCCTCTTAGAAGTATGCATGCCATCACCAAAAGAAACTCTGGTTTGCTTTGCCAATACACACTCCTTACAAAAGTCCAACTTATTGAAGATCTCTCTCTTAATCTTTTTCTTCTTAAGAAGCAACTCTAAGTTCTTCTCTGAAGTATAACCTAATCTCATATGTCAAAGCTTGGTAGCATCCAAACTTTTAGAACTATCAACTCCAACACATAATTCTCCATAGACAGTGGTACCCATTAGCAAATACAGATTCTACACCATAACGCCCTTCATCAATATAATTGCCTCTCTAGAAACTCTCAAACCAACTCTGACAATGGTTATCTTGCATCCTAATGATGCCAATTGGCCTAATGATATCAATGACTTTTCAAGACCTGGGACATAGCGAACATTTGAAAGTGTGCGAACAATCCCATCATACATGCGAATGCGAACTGAACTAACTCCCATAGACTTACATGTAGCATCGTTCCCCATAAGGATAGAACTTCCTTTTTTGGCATCGAAGGAAGTTAAATAATCCTTATTAAGAGTCATGTGAAATGATGCTCCAGAATCTAAAATCCAATGGTCTGCAACATCTGATACAACCGCTGTCAATAAATCGCTACCATCTTTCTTCATCGCAATAGATGAAGAACCATCAGTCTTCTTCACCAAATCCGGACATTATCTTCTCTAATAGCCTGGTTTCTTACAATTATAGCACTTTCCATCTTTAGACTTACTCTGCGAACGAGGTTTCCTAGAATTGGAATGCCACCAAATATTCTTCATTTTCTTCTCCGCTCTTCCTCTCTCAACAAATAAACCTAAACTACTACTTCCTACACTACTATCTCCACGTAACAACCCGTATTTTTCAGCGATATATATATAATTTATTTATTTAATTATTTAAATAGTGATTTAGAGAATATAATGGTTATTTAATTAAATTATATGGATTATTTAATTAATATAAATAATAGAATAATATATTTAATTCTGAAATAATCAGAAATATTGGAATTTCACAATATTCTGTTAATTGGATTATTTCTATGATTTAATTCAGCTTAGAATTTAATTAGAATAACGAATATATTTAAATAACGATAGTTTGAACGTATAATTATAATCGAGCTCGAAATGGTGCGGCAGTCCGCTATTTGGCGATTTGAACTTCAACTGAATGTATAGGGTTCGTTTTAAATCGGATTTCTGTGATACAAGAAACGTACGGAGCTGGTGAAGTATATTTTTCTAGTGGAAGAGAAAGATCGAGATTTCGTCGTGTAGATTTTGATTTATGTCCAAATCAAATTTTCAGAAAAACAGAGCCATAACCATTTAAAAACCATAATGGTTTATTGAATTTTATAAAAGGATCTAAATATAAATCGAATATCGATATAACTCAGATGATGAAATATCGAGTTGTAAATCCATATATATTTATTCTGGAGCTGTATGGTATTCTATTGTGAATATGTACGATAATATTTATTTATAAATATTTAATTTAATTATTTTTAAAAATATTTATATATTTAAATGGGTTATTTAGAGCTTTAAAAATAGCCAGTTTTGCAAACGAACTTCGTTTTCAACGAAACTAATTTTGTTGGATCCGTAATATTAAATTATTGTTGGATTTCAAGTTTCGTGATTTTTTGGGTCAGTGTGTGGCTGTACAGATTTTTAATGTGAAAAACAGTTAGTATTTTGACGGTTAAAAATACTCCGTGTGAGAAAACGGAGTCGGAATTCGGCAAAACCAGTTTCATTGGGTCCGTAATGTGGAACTATAGCTACATGTCCAGTTTCATGATTTTTGGATGCAATGTGTAATCATAGGAATTTTAAAGGACAAAAATAAACAATGTTGGATTAAAAACGGATATTATAATGGAAATTATCTAACATAAATATCAAATCCCCTTTTTCCTATAAATACCCTACCTCACCCTCAACCCTAATTTTTCCCATTTCCACGGTCAAGAAAAATGTAGCCACCACAGTTGTAACGACCCGTATTTTTGGCAGTAGAATATTTAATTTAATTTATTATTTTAAATATTTTATTTACGATATTAATGGATTTTTATATTTAATTCATTATTTAAATGGAGTTTAAACGCTATAATTTATTTAAATATAAATCAAGCTTGAAAATGGCGTGGTGTTCGTAATATGAAGTTTTGAACTTCAACTGAGGATACAGGAGCCGATATAAGTCGGATTTTGGTGAAACGAGAAATGATGGAACCGTGTTGATGATAATTTTCATATGAAAGAGAAGAATTCATATTTCGTGTTATAGATTGTAAGTTATGGTCAAATCAAATTTTGAAATAGTCGCTGTAGAAAATCGTTATTTGAATATCGACCTTTAAAATGGTCGTTTTGCAAACGGACTCAGATTTCGACGAAATCAGTTTCATTGGGAACGTAGCATTAAATTATTATACGATGTTGAATGGCGTGGCAAACCGATGTCGTATGTGACCACCGTAGCTGTAAACGCTCGTTCAATTTCTATAGCGCGTAATTAAATTAATAAAGGGCTATTTGGGTATAACTTGAGCAGACGATCGAATTAAGCCATGAAACCAATTTCGTTGAGTTCGTATCGTCAATTAGAGTCAGGATAGGTAAATAGTTTGTTATTTTTAGAGATCGACAAATTTGGTGTTCAGAATGGCATTGCGATGCACGTGAAAATAGCCTACCGGGGAAACTGTCTCAGAATGCGACGAAACTAGTGTCGTTGGGTTCGTATCGAAAAGTTATTGTAGGATTTCAAGGTTTCAAGTTGATTTGATTTATCTGGTGATCGTGGAAAAAATTAACGCGTGTTTATTTCTGGCTTTATAAAGGAATTTTTTTCATATGATCTCGGATTTTGACGAAACTTGTCCCATTGGGTCCGGAATACTTTTTTCCACTAAGATTAGCCTTTTTATCAGAAAATAGAAATTATATGTGGTGATTTTTAGTATGATAACTCACGCGCAAGTTTTTTTGTATTATTTTATTAATTAAACTTACCCACTATCTTGTGTGACAAACGTTTTAAATTACCTGGGGCCAAACTTCTTTTGCTTGTGTCCCACACATCCCTTGACTTGACAGGCAAATTTTGTAATCATGCTACCCACGTTTTTGGGGTACACGCCAAAGTAAACAGCTACCCTACCCTATACATTTATAGACCTATACAAATTCCTTGCTTCCCACGTCTGGCTTTCCCTATAAAATGACATCGCCTGATGTATTTTCTCGTTTGATTCAACCGATAAACCAAACTCCTCCTCCTCAAAAAATAATTCAAACAATAAACGAACAACATCACTCCTCTTGTCTCCTCCTATTGTAATAACCCGGAAATCTGGGCCAGTTTAAAATTTTTTATTTTGGCAATTTTATCGAATTTTGATTATTTAAAATGAATTATTTTAAATAATATCGACGAGAAATTTATTTTGAATATAATTCGAACGTATATATTATACGCGTCGTCGTTAGAATATAAATATTTATATATAATTATAAATAGAATTGAAAATGGCGCGGTAGTTCGATAATTCGATTTCAAACTTCAATTGAATGTACCGGGTGCAAATCAATCCGGATTTCAGTGAAACCAGAAATAGTAGGATCTAATTGATAATATCTTTCCAACGAATCCGAACAATCAAGATTTCATAGCGGGAATCAAAAGATATGTCCAGTTGAAAATTCTGAATAGTCGCTATGGAATTCAGGCCCTTAAAAATGGACATTTTGCAAACGACCTCGGATTTCGACGAAACCAGTTTTGTTGGGTCCGGGATGTGAAGTTATTGCTAGGTTTCAAATTTCATAATTTTTCGAATCAATATGTGAGCGTGGCAAAGGAAAACGCGTTTTGACCATTTCAGTTGATTTTAATCGACTGGAAATTGGCCATTTTTCCAACGGTCTCAGAATTCGACGAAACTAGTTTTGTTAGGACCGTATCGTCAATACGAAGCTAGAAAATATTTTTATGGAATTTTTAGAGTTAGTATGTGACCCCAGTAATTTGAAATGTACGTTTAAAATTCAATATAGCGATTTAAATGTAAATTCAACGGAAACTGATTCAAACAGTCGAATCAGCCTACGATACAAGTCCCATTGTGTTCGGAATGGGGGTAATACGCTATGGACGACAGGCGGTGGGCCTCGTTTAGAGGTCGTATGTAAAAGTCAACTTTAGGTTGAATTAAATAAAAAAAAATCCCTTCTCCTTAACCAGCAACCCCCTCCGCCTCCTCTGATCGCCAACAGCCCCTGATTTCCCCCCCCCCCCTCTTCGCAGAAATGTAAGTTATTTCTATTTTATTTTATTTTATTTTTAATTCTATAAAAACTGATTTTGTTTAATGTTAAAAACTGATTTTGTTTAATGTTAAAAACTGATATTTTTAAAGGTTAAAACTGATTTTTAAAAGTAATAAAAACTGAAAATGTTAAAAGAATTTTAAACTGAATTTTTAAAAGTAATAAAAACTGAAAATGTTAAAAGAATTTTAAACTGAATTTTTAAAAGAATAAAAACTGAATTTTTAAGATCTTAAAAACTGGTTTTTTTTAGATTTATAAAAACTGAATTTTGAAAAGATTAAAACTGTTTTTTTTTTTTGAAAAGTTAAAACTGTTTTTAAAGAAAGGTTAAAACTGATTTTTCGAAAAAGGATTTGAACTTTAAAAAGAAAAATCATATTTTTATATATCGAAAGTCGAAGTAAAAATTCGATTTTTATATATTGAACTTTGAAATAAAAAATTCGATTTTTATATATTGAACTTTGAAGTAAAAATTCGATTTTTATATATTGAACTTTGAAATAAAAATTCGATTTTTATATATTGAACTTTGAAATAAAAAATTCGATTTTTATATATTGAACTTTGAAATAAAAATTCGATTTTTATATATTGAACTTTGAAATAAAAATTCGATTTTTATATATTGAACTTTGAAATAAAAATTCGATTTTTATATATTGAACTTTGAAATAAAAATTCGATTTTTATATATTGAACTTTGAAATAAAAATTCGATTTTTATATATTGAACTTTGAAATAAAAAATTCGATTTTTATATATTGAACTTTGAAATAAAAATTCGATTTTTATATATTGAACTTTGAAATAAAAATTCGATTTTTATATATTGAACTTTGAAGTAAAAATTCGATTTTTATATATTGAACTTTGAAGTAAAAATTCGATTTTTATATATATAGTGACTACGGGCAATGAAGATGACGAAGAGGCGATAACGAAGAAGATTTCTATCAATGAAGTGCCGTGGAGCTTGGATAGCTATAAGTGAGAATTTCTCACCTTTCAATTTATTTTCTAGTTATATATATATACTAGGATGCAGACGGTGCTTAGTAGCACCCGACACAACCGTCCACAGACCATGGACTTGTTTGTTTGGTTGCATAGATTAGAGATTGTTTGATTGAAATTGAATTGTGTGGTGAAATGAATTGATTTGATGATGTGTGAATGGCGTGGGCCTTCACTAGTCCGGGGATAAGGCTAGGCCTCGTCCCGTTTCTAGTATCGTGCCGTTATGCCGCCGAAATTTTCTAAAATAAGTTAGAAAAATAAAAATATCATTTTATTGAATAAATGAACCGAATAGAATATTCATAGGTTGAATAAAATGTTTTATCGTTAAAAATATAATTTTTAACGTGGATGTGAATAAATAAATATTCATTTACAAACCGGACGGTTTGTTTATGTACACCTATTTGAAGGACATTGATTGGGACGATAAATTTTATACATCGCCCAGCTGCACAACTAAATATGTGTTTGATTGTTTGAAACCCCACACGGGTGTTAGGATGAAATTTGAAGCTCACTCATCCTGATTGATTGAATATGTCGATCGATTGGTTGACAGGCTGTTATAAGCGTTAGATATCTATATTTGATGCTTATACAGTGTAGTGCACTTTGGTTGATGGTTGATTATTTTCAATGCTATTATATACATATGTTGTATGAAAATCCATATAATTAATTTTATATGGTAATTGATTGGGCCTCATTCCAATTTGAAAAACAAAGAATAATATAAAATAAAGGTTCATGTGTTGACAGTACTCATCCATTGAGATTGGTCATGTGTTGAACGAAATATTTTAATAATAAAATTTGCATCTTTATCAATATAAAATAAAAGTTCATGTGTTGACAGTACTCATCCATTGAGATTGGTCATGTGTTGAACGAAATATTTTGATAATAACAACTATTTTGAAAAAGAAATATTTGAAATAGAATATTTGAAAATAGAAATTTATGAAGCCGTGTTGATTAGATTGACGCCATTTTGACGTGAACGATATTTATATCGATTTTATCGATTTCGAAATGAAATGAATTGAATTGAAAACGATTTCGAAATGAATTGAATTGAAAACGATTTCGAAATGAATTGAAAACGATTTCGAATTGAATTGAAAGCAAATTGAAATGAATTCAAATTGAATTGAAATTTGAATTGAATAGAAATGAATTTTAAAACGAATTTATGAAGAAGAATTCAATTTTGATTTGAATTGAAATGGAAGTTGAAATTGCTTTTGAAACGAATTTAAACTATTTATATAATTCGTTTTAAATAGAAATCGACGAAATATATTATATATATTATATATATAATATAATGGCTTGAATAGAACGCGCCGCGCCGCGGCAGTTCGTGAATTTCGACCATTTATTTCAAACGGACATTACGGGAGATCCGACCGTCGGATTCTCCTGAAACTGGAACCGTTGGGTTCGTATCGAAAAGAGCTTTCTAACGAATGTTGGAAATTTGAAATCTAACGGTTGGATTTGGAATTATGTCCAAATCAAATTCGAAAAAGGTCGCTGTAAGTGCAGTTCGATGGCCGTTGATGGAAATCGACTGTACGGGCCTTGATAAAATTATTAAAAATAGTAATAATTTGTGTAAAATCATAAGAAATGATTTGGGAAAAATTGGGATGAAAAACTCCATATTTGAAAAGATAAAAATAGATTTTTATCGAAATGAACTAGTTTTGAACTAGAAATATAATTCTATTTATTTTTAAATAAATAAATTGAATTGGAAAAGGGTTTTAAAAATAACCAAAATTTCCAATGATTGCATTGGAGTAGATTTGAATCGAAATTGTCTTCGGAATATTTCGATGTTGGAATTCGTGATTATACAGATGTTGTTATGGAAATTTGAAAGATATATATTTATATCGTTATTTCCAATACGACATTTGTTAATCGTAGAATTTGATATTGAATATAAGCCGGGATATTTTCTATTCAGAGCCTTATATTTAATATCAAATGTGATTTGGGTTTGTCGTGAATGGTGTCTTCACTAACACTGTTCTTGAACCCAGTTGAGAAAAGATTAAATCTTTTTATTTAGATTTAATGAAGTGTACCAATTAAATAATATTTAATTGGAATTGAATCGATATTGATTTTTGGGTTTATCGTGGACAGTGTTTTAAATAACACTCGTTCTTTAACCCGATCATTGATGAAATGTGATTTTGGGTTGTCGTGAACGGTATCTTCAATAATACAGTTCTTAGACCTAAAGGAGTTAAGAAAATCAAAAACTAACTGGAGATTAGTTAAGTTGAATAGTTTCCGAGGTATTGATCTGATGTTGGTTTCGGCCTTCGGGATTCATACTTAGGGAATTGCTCACTTGCTAATTTACAATTAGGGACTGATTGAAATGTGATGTGATTTTGGGTTTATCGTGAACCGTGTTTTAAATGACACTGATTCTTTAACCCAGTCACAGATTAAAACTAAGTGGAGTTTTAATGAATCTTTAATTAGATTGAAATAATCGAAATGTAGTATCACCAGTTTTGCTCCAGGCGATAGTTAAATCTTTAATTAGATTTGAACGTGAAATGGTAATTGAATTTACCGATAACACCGTGGTGTTAGATATGAAGTATAACCAGTTTTACTTCATGGGATGAATAGGTTGGGATTGGGAAATTAAAACAAATGATTACTTCGGTAAGGTTCGCTAATCCCGACTAGTTTGAATTGATATTCAAAAGTAGATTAAAGAATAAATTCGAGGAATTTATCTTTGATAAAATTTATGGGAACCTTTCCCTATGAATGTGAAATTTAGAAACTGACTGTCGGTTAGCCAAACAGAATGGTTTTCTGGATATTGATCTGATGTTGGTTTCGGCCTTCGGGGTTAATATTTGGGAAATTATTCTCTTGATTAATTTACGGTTAGTGACTGATGAATTGGAATGAGGCGTATGTTGTGTTTGTGTAGCACTTTTATAAAATATACGCGAGTTATTCGGAAAGACCGGGTTTATCCCATTCTGAATAACTGATACGACGATAAGTCGAAGATGAAGACGATGGTCGAAGACCGGAGGTCTTCACGCCGTTTGGGTAATTACTGATGATCTTGATTGGGCTGTACACCCAAGAAGATGGAAACAGTTAGTGATCGTCCAGACGTACTTGGAGATCGATGGATATGCGGGGTACTAGGTGCCTCCGGTTTCGTTCAGACCCAGAACGGACTTGTAAATGGACTGTGTGTCTGACATCGGATTTCATTCTGTGTGACTGATATCGGTTGCATAGGATGGTTTGCCTGTGTGGCATGCTAAGATGCAAATGATCAAGGCTTCTGTTGAAAAGCAAAGTCTTGTGGTGATGATCAAAGCACGGCCTTTGTGGCGTAGCTTTGTGTAATGTTTACCTCGCGTGTTTCACACCCGGTATGAACCAAAAACGGGAGACGGACCTCAGGGAGGGCCTGCGTTTCCTCCTAGCTAGAAGTGGCGTCAGTGGTTTTACACGCCCTGACGAGTTTGACTTATGTGGTTGTTGCTGTTGCGAGGCGCCTCGGTTAGATCGGACGATCCGGGTCCGATGGAGTCATTCGTTGGCTCGCTTACGCCCCAAAGGGCGGCGAAACGTAGTGCTCAGGTATAATAATCCACAACGGTGGACCGGCCCTGTCGCTCCAAGGCTTGCCTGCGCGCTTGCCTGAGACTCGGGCTAGGCAGTCTCGAATCGGTGGAGGACTATCTTTTGCCTCGGTTCATAGATGGAAACCCAATTTTCCAAATACGTGACTTTGCGGTTTTATTTGTAAACCTATATATGGCGACATAGTGGCATGGGACGCTCATGTCGCCTATGATTGATACTTATGATTTGAAGTTGTTTTATACACTATGCACTTATAATAGTATCCAATGATTTGTTTTAAAACGTATCAAGCATTCTTTGGCTGTTATAAGGGAAAACCCTATCCCCCGGCTTGCGTTGCATTGTGTGATAGGACCTGGGTCTTATAACAGCTTCATTTTTCTTTATTTAGCATTGCGTTGTTTGTTTTATGCACTGGTATTCTTGGGAGGAAACCCGTTCCGCGTTAGCGGCGTGGTCCCTTGTTTTACCTAACTTTGAAATAAAGATTAATAACTGTTTTAGTTCTCACACCAGTCACATGACTGACCTGGAGTTTATTGTTTTTAACCTAAACTCTGGGTGCCCTTATTTTCGACACTGGCAGCTAGTAGTTTTGGTTTTGCAGATTTATATTCACAGGATCCTGGTTTACAGCTGGAACGATATCCGGAAAGCTTTGTATCCGTATATCTACTTCTAGTTGTGTATTGTATTATTTTCCGCTGCGATGTATTTAAATGTAATTTAAATCTCTGATATTTCTGTGTAATATTCATTTATACTCTGTATATTCTTGTAATCTGGTGCAATGTTGTGATATACAATGAAATGTTCTCTTGTATGCGTTCTGTTGTGGCTTGTTCTCGAACTATCCGACACTTTCCTTTACGGGGAAGTTACGGATTTTCACAGTTGGTATCAGAGCTTTGGTTTACAAAGCAGAGAACAAGGCACCTTAGAACCATACGAAAGAATTCATCAGATGATTGGATTAGTAATATCCAATGGGAATGACTCGTTAGAGATATGATCAGTAGTATCCTAGAACGAGTGTGAAGAGTATATTTTTCAAATGAAAACAATTTTTGTTTTGAAAATTTAAATCAATTATTCGTATCTGATTATCTATTTATATTGAGTTGGACAGTCCAGTATATAAAGATTTTGCGTATACGTCTGATCCACGTGTATTTGAAATTTTAATATACTGGATAGATATAGAGTCACATTCTAGACATCCGGGGATAATTCTGATGATGTGGCCACATCATCAGTATTTATATTCGTGTTTCGAAGGTGTGATATCTATATATTTCCATTAGACTGGTGTGAGAACCAAATCTTATATAGCTATAACACTTTGTTGTGAACTGGCATCAAAAACAAGATTTTCTGTATATGTATCAAAATTATGAATTTGAAACGTTAAATTCACTAATTGATTGATGTTTGTGTTGTTTGTTCATTTGTTTGCTAATTTTGAACCATTATGCCTAATTGAACCAAATATTGAATTATATTGAAAATTGGTTGCATTTGCTTGCATACACATATATATCATTGAACAGGTCATAGCAAGGAGGCTAGAGCCAGAGAATAAAATTTGTTTGCCCGACAAATAGGTACATGTTTATTACATAATTTACTGTTTTGTTTGGGTGATGATGATTTTGTGAGCCTATTGGCTAGCCGCTTGGCTTTTTCTTTTTCTTTTTGAGATCTGAAGGACCGGGGAAGCTATTTGAAATTCCCCGATGCTCCCGGTGCAGGGGAGGTTATGGCGAAATTTTTCAAAAATTTAGGGTGTTAGCCAAATTTTTGAAATTTTGAAAATTCTCAGAAACTAAAGAGTTGGAGAATGGAAGCCAGATCGAGCGTAGAGTTGGTTAATCAAACCACTTTCGACTTTGTTCCTTTTCGGGGACGAAAAGTTTTAAGTGGGGGAGATTGTAATAACCCGAAAATCTGGGCCAGTTTAAAAATTTTTATTTTGGCAATTTTATCGAATTTTGATTATTTAAAATGAATTATTTTAAATAATATCGACGAGAAATTTATTTTGAATATAATTCGAACGTATATATTATACGCGTCGTCGTTAGAATATAAATATTTATATATAATTATAAATAGAATTGAAAATGGCGCGGTAGTTCGATAATTCGATTTCAAACTTCAATTGAATGTACCGGGTGCAAATCAATCCGGATTTCAGTGAAACCAGAAATAGTAGGATCTAATTGATAATATCTTTCCAACGAATCCGAACAATCAAGATTTCATAGCGGGAATCAAAAGATATGTCCAGTTGAAAATTCTGAATAGTCGCTATGGAATTCAGGCCCTTAAAAATGGACATTTTGCAAACGACCTCGGATTTCGACGAAACCAGTTTTGTTGGGTCCGGGATGTGAAGTTATTGCTAGGTTTCAAATTTCATAATTTTTCGAATCAATATGTGAGCGTGGCAAAGGAAAACGCGTTTTGACCATTTCAGTTGATTTTAATCGACTGGAAATTGGCCATTTTTCCAACGGTCTCAGAATTCGACGAAACTAGTTTTGTTAGGACCGTATCGTCAATACGAAGCTAGAAAATATTTTTATGGAATTTTTAGAGTTAGTATGTGACCCCAGTAATTTGAAATGTACGTTTAAAATTCAATATAGCGATTTAAATGTAAATTCAACGGAAACTGATTCAAACAGTCGAATCAGCCTATGATACAAGTCCCATTGTGTTCGGAATGGGGGTAATACGCTATGGACGACAGGCGGTGGGCCTCGTTTAGAGGTCGTATGTAAAAGTCAACTTTAGGTTGAATTAAATAAAAAAAAAAAAAATCCCTTCTCCTTAACCAGGCCCCCCCCCCCCGATATTTTCGATCTAGTTTTCAAAAAAAAAAAAAAAAAAGAAAAGAAAAGACATCGCTCCTCCAGCGACGGAGCCAGCCAGCGACGGAAATCGCCGCCCTCCCCTCCGTCGATGCTCCGCCCCCTCAAGCGATCCCCGACGAACCCCAGCCTCCCCGCTCGAGCCAAGTCCCCAAAATTGAACGCCGCCCCAAACCCTAGAGCAGAAGACCGCCACCTTACCTCGCCTAAACCGTGCCCACCACCGCCTCCGGCCTGCTGACGCGCCACCAGCAACCCCCTCCGCCTCCTCTGATCGCCAACAGCCCCTGATTTCCCCCCCCCCCTCTTCGCAGAAATGTAAGTTATTTCTATTTTATTTTATTTTATTTTTAATTCTATAAAAACTGATTTTGTTTAATGTTAAAAACTGATTTTGTTTAATGTTAAAAACTGATTTTGTTTAATGTTAAAAACTGATATTTTTAAAGGTTAAAACTGATTTTTAAAAGTAATAAAAACTGAAAATGTTAAAAGAATTTTAAACTGAATTTTTAAAAGTAATAAAAACTGAAAATGTTAAAAGAAATTTAAACTGAATTTTTAAAAGAATAAAAACTGAATTTTTAAGATCTTAAAAACTGATTTTTTTTAGATTTATAAAAACTGAATTTTTAAAAGATTAAAACTGTTTTTTTTTTTTGGAAAGTTAAAACTGTTTTTAAAGAAAGGTTAAAACTGATTTTTCGAAAAAGGATTTGAACTTTAAAAAGAAAAATCATATTTTTATATATCGAAAGTCGAAGTAAAAATTCGATTTTTATATATTGAACTTTGAAATAAAAAATTCGATTTTTATATATTGAACTTTGAAGTAAAAATTCGATTTTTATATATTGAACTTTGAAATAAAAATTCGATTTTTATATATTGAACTTTGAAATAAAAAATTCGATTTTTATATATTGAACTTTGAAATAAAAATTCGATTTTTATATATTGAACTTTGAAATAAAAATTCGATTTTTATATATTGAACTTTGAAATAAAAATTCGATTTTTATATATTGAACTTTGAAATAAAAATTCGATTTTTATATATTGAACTTTGAAATAAAAATTCGATTTTTATATATTGAACTTTGAAATAAAAATTCGATTTTTATATATTGAACTTTGAAATAAAAAATTCGATTTTTATATATTGAACTTTGAAATAAAAATTCGATTTTTATATATTGAACTTTGAAATAAAAATTCGATTTTTATATATTGAACTTTGAAGTAAAAATTCGATTTTTATATATTGAACTTTGAAGTAAAAATTCGATTTTTATATATATAGTGACTACGGGCAATGAAGATGACGAAGAGGCGATAACGAAGAAGATTTCTATCAATGAAGTGCCGTGGAGCTTGGATAGCTATAAGTGAGAATTTCTCACCTTTCAATTTATTTTCTAGTTATATATATATACTAGGATGCAGACGGTGCTTAGTAGCACCCGACACAACCGTCCACAGACCATGGACTTGTTTGTTTGGTTGCATAGATTAGAGATTGTTTGATTGAAATTGAATTGTGTGGTGAAATGAATTGATTTGATGATGTGTGAATTGCGTGGGCCTTCACTAGTCCGGGGATAAGGCTAGGCCTCGTCCCGTTTCTAGTATCGTGCCGTTATGCCGCCGAAATTTTCTAAAATAAGTTAGAAAAATAAAAATATCATTTTATTGAATAAATGAACCGAATAGAATATTCATAGGTTGAATAAAATGTTTTATCGTTAAAAATATAATTTTTAACGTGGATGTGAATAAATAAATATTCATTTACAAACCAGACGGTTTGTTTATGTACACCTATTTGAAGGACATTGATTGGGACGATAAATTTTATACATCGCCCAGCTGCACAACTAAATCTGTGTTTGATTGTTTGAAACCCCACACGGGTGTTAGGATGAAATTTGAAGCTCACTCATCCTGATTGATTGAATATGTCGATCGATTGGTTGACAGGCTGTTATAAGCGTTAGATATCTATATTTGATGCTTATACAGTGTAGTGCACTTTGGTTGATGGTTGATTATTTTCAATGCTATTATATACATATGTTGTATGAAAATCCATATAATTAATTTTATATGGTAATTGATTGGGCCTCATTCCAATTTGAAAAACAAAGAATAATATAAAATAAAGGTTCATGTGTTGACAGTACTCATCCATTGAGATTGGTCATGTGTTGAACGAAATATTTTAATAATAAAATTTGCATCTTTATCAATATAAAATAAAAGTTCATGTGTTGACAGTACTCATCCATTGAGATTGGTCATGTGTTGAACGAAATATTTTGATAATAACAACTATTTTGAAAAAGAAATATTTGAAATAGAATATTTGAAAATAGAAATTTATGAAGCCGTGTTGATTAGATTGACGCCATTTTGACGTGAACGATATTTATATCGATTTTATCGATTTCGAAATGAAATGAATTGAATTGAAAACGATTTCGAAATGAATTGAATTGAAAACGATTTCGAAATGAATTGAAAACGATTTCGAATTGAATTGAAAGCAAATTGAAATGAATTCAAATTGAATTGAAATTTGAATTGAATAGAAATGAATTTTAAAACGAATTTATGAAGAAGAATTCAATTTTGATTTGAATTGAAATGGAAGTTGAAATTGCTTTTGAAACGAATTTAAACTATTTATATAATTCGTTTTAAATAGAAATCGACGAAATATATTATATATATTATATATATAATATAATGGCTTGAATAGAACGCGCCGCGCCGCGGCAGTTCGTGAATTTCGACCATTTATTTCAAACGGACATTACGGGAGATCCGACCGTCGGATTCTCCTGAAACCGGAACCGTTAGGTTCGTATCGAAAAGAGCTTTCTAACGAATGTTGGAAATTTGAAATCTAACGGTTGGATTTGGAATTATGTCCAAATCAAATTCGAAAAAGGTCGCTGTAAGTGCAGTTCGATGGCCGTTGATGGAAATCGACTGTACGGGCCTTGATAAAATTATTAAAAATAGTAATAATTTGTGTAAAATCATAAGAAATGATTTGGGAAAAATTGGGATGAAAAACTCCATATTTGAAAAGATAAAA
Organism: Allium sativum; assembly: GCA_030737875.1. Taxonomy (NCBI): domain Eukaryota; kingdom Viridiplantae; phylum Streptophyta; class Magnoliopsida; order Asparagales; family Amaryllidaceae; genus Allium; species Allium sativum. The sequence goes on along the minus strand of CM060922.1, from coordinate 347,892,366 downwards.
ATAGATTTTTATCGAAATGAACTAGTTTTGAACTAGAAATATAATTCTATTTATTTTTAAATAAATAAATTGAATTGGAAAAGGGTTTTAAAAATAACCAAAATTTCCAATGATTGCATTGGAGTAGATTTGAATCGAAATTGTCTTCGGAATATTTCGATGTTGGAATTCGTGATTATACAGATGTTGTTATGGAAATTTGAAAGATATATATTTATATCGTTATTTCCAATACGACATTTGTTAATCGTAGAATTTGATATTGAATATAAGCCGGGATATTTTCTATTCAGAGCCTTATATTTAATATCAAATGTGATTTGGGTTTGTCGTGAATGGTGTCTTCACTAACACTGTTCTTGAACCCAGTTGAGAAAAGATTAAATCTTTTTATTTAGATTTAATGAAGTGTACCAATTAAATAATATTTAATTGGAATTGAATCGATATTGATTTTTGGGTTTATCGTGGACAGTGTTTTAAATAACACTCGTTCTTTAACCCGATCATTGATGAAATGTGATTTTGGGTTGTCGTGAACGGTATCTTCAATAATACAGTTCTTAGACCTAAAGGAGTTAAGAAAATCAGAAACTAACTGGAGATTAGTTAAGTTGAATAGTTTCCGAGGTATTGATCTGATGTTGGTTTCGGCCTTCGGGATTCATACTTAGGGAATTGCTCACTTGCTAATTTACAATTAGGGACTGATTGAAATGTGATGTGATTTTGGGTTTATCGTGAACCGTGTTTTAAATGACACTGATTCTTTAACCCAGTCACAGATTAAAACTAAGTGGAGTTTTAATGAATCTTTAATTAGATTGAAATAATCGAAATGGAGTATCACCAGTTTTGCTCCAGGCGATAGTTAAATCTTTAATTAGATTTGAACGTGAAATGGTAATTGAATTTACCGATAACACCGTGGTGTTAGATATGAAGTATAACCAGTTTTACTTCATGGGATGAATAGGTTGGGATTGGGAAATTAAAACAAATGATTACTTCGGTAAGGTTCGCTAATCCCGACTAGTTTGAATTGATATTCAAAAGTAGATTAAAGAATAAATTCGAGGAATTTATCTTTGATAAAATTTATGGGAACCTTTCCCTATGAATGTGAAATTTAGAAACTGACTGTCGGTTAGCCAAACAGAATGGTTTTCTGGATATTGATCTGATGTTGGTTTCGGCCTTCGGGGTTAATATTTGGGAAATTATTCTCTTGATTAATTTACGGTTAGTGACTGATGAATTGGAATGAGGCGTATGTTGTGTTTGTGTAGCACTTTTATAAAATATACGCGAGTTATTCGGAAAGACCGGGTTTATCCCATTCTGAATAACTGATACGACGATAAGTCGAAGATGAAGACGATGGTCGAAGACCGGAGGTCTTCACGCCGTTTGGGTAATTACTGATGATCTTGATTGGGCTGTACACCCAAGAAGATGGAAACAGTTAGTGATCGTCCAGACGTACTTGGAGATCGATGGATATGCGGGGTACTAGGTGCCTCCGGTTTCGTTCAGACCCAGAACGGACTTGTAAATGGACTGTGTGTCTGACATCGGATTTCATTCTGTGTGACTGATATCGGTTGCATAGGATGGTTTGCCTGTGTGGCATGCTAAGATGCAAATGATCAAGGCTTCTGTTGAAAAGCAAAGTCTTGTGGTGATGATCAAAGCACGGCCTTTGTGGCGTAGCTTTGTGTAACGTTTACCTCGCGTGTTTCACACCCGGTATGAACCAAAAACGGGAGACGGACCTCAGGGAGGGCCTGCGTTTCCTCCTAGCTAGAAGTGGCGTCAGTGGTTTTACACGCCCTGACGAGTTTGACTTATGTGGTTGTTGCTGTTGCGAGGCGCCTCGGTTAGATCGGACGATCCGGGTCCGATGGAGTCATTCGTTGGCTCGCTTACGCCTCAAAGGGCGGCGAAACGTAGTGCTCAGGTATAATAATCCACATCGGTGGACCGGCCCTGTCGCTCCAAGGCTTGCCTGCGCGCTTGCCTGAGACTCGGGCTAGGCAGTCTCGAATCGGTGGAGGACTATCTTTTGCCTCGGTTCATAGATGGAAACCCAATTTTCCAAATACGTGACTTTGCGGTTTTATTTGTAAACCTATATATGGCGACATAGTGGCATGGGACGCTCATGTCGCCTATGATTGATACTTATGATTTGAAGTTGTTTTATACACTATGCACTTATAATAGTATCCAATGATTTGTTTTAAAACGTATCAAGCATTCTTTGGCTGTTATAAGGGAAAACCCTATCCCCCGGCTTGCGTTGCATTGTGTGATAGGACCTGGGTCTTATAACAGCTTCATTTTTCTTTATTTAGCATTGCGTTGTTTGTTTTATGCACTGGTATTCTTGGGAGGAAACCCGTTCCGCGTTAGCGGCGTGGTCCCTTGTTTTACCTAACTTTGAAATAAAGATTAATAACTGTTTTAGTTCTCACACCAGTCACATGACTGACCTGGAGTTTATTGTTTTTAACCTAAACTCTGGGTGCCCTTATTTTCGACACGGGCAGCTAGTAGTTTTGGTTTTGCAGATTTATATTCACAGGATCCTGGTTTACAGCTGGAACGATATCCGGAAAGCTTTGTATCCGTATATCTACTTCTAGTTGTGTATTGTATTATTTTCCGCTGCGATGTATTTAAATGTAATTTAAATCTCTGATATTTCTGTGTAATATTCATTTATACTCTGTATATTCTTGTAATCTGGTGCAATGTTGTGATATACAATGAAATGTTCTCTTGTATGCGTTCTGTTGTGGCTTGTTCTCGAACTATCCGACACTTTCCTTTACGGGGAAGTTACGGATTTTCACACCTATTTTCTTTTAATTGGTTTATCAAATCCAAAACTTACAACCACAAATATGTTGAGCAGGGTGAGATCTCAATACTGAACGGTCACGATCTGGGCTGGACTACCCTAGCAGCCTGAAAGCAACTCGAAAGCACTAATGGTCGGGAGGTTACTGCAGGCTAACGGCAGATTTGGGAGGCTCGGAGCTTAGTGCGGGGGTCAAGGCAACTCTGACGATCGCTTCAGGAGTTCTGATGACGTTCTGGTCAGGGCATGTGGGCGCGACGGTTGATAAAGGCAAAACTATACTTGGGTTCCAACGTGAAGATGATGAAGCAGTGATCGATTTGGGGGAGTTAAGCATGGTGCGGGGTTTTGAACGAGACAGTGTAGTAATGGGGGAGCGGACAGAGCCGTAGCCTTCAGCGGTGAGACGACCCGAAATCCCGTTCTGACGGAAACAAGGGTTATCTTTGGAATATAACACAGAAACAGATAATAGCAGAACAAAATAAAATAAATACACCAGATAATGAACAATAGAATATACTGGATAAAAGTAATCATCGGAGTTACTCAGTATACAGGATCTTACTTAGTACAAATACAGTTCAGCTATACATAAATGTCTACAGCGGAAAACAAACAAAATATGTATAATAGGAGCTGAACAGCATAAAACGAGATAAATGATAGAATCCATCTTCAGCTCCAGCTATCCAGAAAGAACCAGCTAAACCTGAATACAAGGCTGCCCGTGTAGAAAAAGGGGCACCCGAGTTTGAGAGTGAAACAAACTACGAGTCAGTCATGGGACTGGTATGAGAAATCTATTCAACACATATATAATTTGGCCAATCACAGGACCACGCCACTTTCGTGGAACGGGTTTACTCCATTGGATTGCCAGTGCTTTAAAACAAATCTTTCTTTCAAACATCGCTATGCTTTTTATAAAAATGAAGCCGTTATAAGACTCAGTTCCCATCACACAATGCAATGCAAACCGGAGGATAGAGTTTTTACCTTATAACGGTCAAAATATGCTTGATACGAATAAAACAAAGGCATTTGATATTATTGCTAGTGTCTATATGTTTTGAAAACAATTTCAAATCATAACTATCAATCATAGACGACATGAGCGTCCCATGCCACTATGTCGCCAAATGTATATATACAATCGAAACCGCACAGTCACGTATTTGGAAATTGGATTTCCGTCATGAACCAAGGCAAAAGATAGTCCTTACCGAATTCGAGACGCTCTAGCCCGCCCCTCAGGCAAGTACTCAGTTAAGCCTTTAGATCGTCAGGGCCGGTCCACCGATGTGGATTAAAATTCCTGAACACTACGTTTCCCCACCCTTTGGGGTGTAAATGAGCCAACGAATGGCTCCATCGGACCCGGATCATCCGATCTAATCGAGGCGCCTCGCAACAGCAACAACCACATAGGTGAAAAGTATATAAATGTCAGGGCTGGTAGGTCACTGACACCACCCTAGCTAGAAAGAAACACATGCCCTCCCTGAGGTCCTTCTCCCGTTTCTGGTCCATACCGGGGTGTGAGGCTCGCGAATTTACGTTATACACAAAGCTACGCCACACAGGCGGTGCTTTGATCATCACCACAAGACTTTGCTTTTCAACAGAAGCCCTGATCACTGCATCTTAGCATGCCACACAGGCAATTCATGCCATGCGACTGATGTCCATCGATATACAACCTCTGAGCTCATGCGTTTCAGAGAAGGGCGTTAAGCAAAAGAATAAATTCTCCGCCGCCAAACAGATGTATATTTAATAGAGATCAATCCACACAGAATAAAATCCAATGTCAGACACACAGTCCATTTACAAGTCCGTTCTGGGTCTGAACGAAACCGGAGGCACTAAATACCTCGCAAACCCATCGATCACCACGTACGTCTGAACGATCACCACTCATTATCCATATTTCGGGATGCCTCCCAATCAGGACCTCGGTTACCATCCAAACGAGGTGAAGATCTCCGGTCTTCGACCACCGTCTTCATCTTCGACTTTCCATCGTCGGTCAATTATTTGAAATGAGAATTAACTCGGCCTTCTCAAATAATTCACGTACATTTAGAATTTCAAATCAATTTACTTTAATGGTTAAATCATTCGACCACAGCAATTTTGTTCTTTTAATGTAATTTTCACACCAAACACATTCAACCATCAAATACTACTTAAATCGAGCTAATTCAGTTTATTTCTATTCCATATTGTTTATGATATTTTATAACGATTTATCGCTATTTTTATTTATTTTAAAATAGCCAATTTATTCAAAACGACGCTTCGGGCCATAACGCGGCCGTGGCGCTGTTTTTCTTCAGAATTGATTTACACATATCTGAAAATCTAACCGTTGGATCTTCACAAAATTTACATCATTAGAAAGGTCTTTTCAAAACGAATCCAACGGTTCCAGTTTCAGGAAAATCCGACGGTCGGATCTCCCGGTACAATCGTTTGAATTTTCGATTTCAAAATACGAACTGCAGCGTCGTTATTCGATTAAATATATAATTATATATATATATATATATATATATAAATATAATCGCTTCTGGTGCTGTTTTTCATCAGATTTGAATTAAACATTCCAGACAATCCAACCGTTGGATTTTTACAAGGTTGGTGCCGTTGGGAAGATATTTCCAAGGCGAACCCGACGGTTGAGGTTTCGGGAAAATCCAGTGGTCGGATTTCCCGTACTATTTGTTTGAAAACACGGTTTCAAAACATGAACTGCACGGCCACGTTTCGTTTTAATTTTATTTATATTTATATATTTATATCAACAATTTCAATATCGTTTTCACTTCAAATATTTCACTAACGCCTTAAAATTTTTGAAAATTTCGCCATAACCTCCCCTGCACCGGGAGCATCGGGAAATCTCAAATAGCTTCCCCGGTCCTTCTAATCTCAAAAAGAAAAAGAAAAAGCCAAGCGGCTAGCCAACAGGCGCGTAAAATCATCACCCAAACAAAACAGTAAATGTGTACCTATTTGTCGGGCACAAAATTTTATTTCTCTTCTTTAGCCCCTTTGCTATAACCTGTTCAATGAATATGCATGTACATATATAAAGTTCTTATCGTTTATCATTTTCCATTCAACTTCATATTTGGTTCCTTTTGGTTCAAAAACACCATTCATTCTACTGTTACATGTATAGGCAAAAATCATATCATTAGCTAATTAATGAATATTTCAACTCGTATATATTTATTTGAACGAGTTGCTATTTTTAACACTTCACATTTCAATGATTCCTGTATATAATAAAAATGTGATTTTTATTGTAAAACAATTCATTTCAAAACACTATTTTTCTATATAGTTCATATAGGTGATAAAAATAGGATTTTTATCATAAAACAATTTCTTTTAAAACGAGATTATTTTACACAGTTCATATAGTCGATAAAAGGTGATTTTTATTATCAAACAATTTAATTCAAAATATGAATACCATTCAACACATGAATTTCAAATCAACAAATGAATATCGATTCAACATATGAAGGTTTTCTATTCAATGAATAAATATAGTTTAAGCAAATGAAAATAATTCAAACACACGAATATTATTCAAAATTTCGGCAGCATAACGGCAGGGTAGTTAAAACCGGGACCGTCCCTAGTACGGCTCCTCGCTCTACCTTAAAACCTCGCGGTTTTTGACAATGGGGATCATGCATCTAGTTCGCACGCAGGCGGCATGTATATATTTATTTCATTTCCACAAACTAATCCTATGTGGTTTCAACCAAATATTTCTCAACCACAAATGGGTATTTTTCAACCACAATCAATCAATATCAACCACAAACAATCCCAAACAATCATTCGCTATCAATCAATATCGTCCATGGTTTGTGGACGAGGGGCGTATATATATATATATATTTATATATAGCAATTCACTTTTATTTCAACACATATATAATTTTTACAACGCATATATAACTTATACATCGAACGTACAACTTATACAACGCTTATACAAGAGATGTACAACGCTTATATAACTCATACATCGACTATATAATTTATACATCGTCGTTTTCCACATTGTTTATAAATTAGAAATCTCACCGAATAGCTAAACCAAACGTCTCGTCTCTTCATATGTAGGAAATCTTCGTCGTTTCTTCTTCTGTCACTTTCGTCATTCGTATTCACTACATATATAAAAATCACATTTTTACTTCGCTATTCGATATATAAAAATCGAATTTTTACTTTGCTATTCAATATATAAAAATCGAATTTTTACTTTGCTATTCCATATATAAAAATCGAATTTTTACTTTGCTATTCCATATATAAAAATCGAATTTTTACTATGTTATTTAATATATAAAAAAATTGAATTTTTACTATGCTATTCCATATATAAAAATCGAATTTTAATATTCTAAAAATATAAAAATCGTATTTTTATCATGTTAATCATATAATAAAGATCAAATCTATAGGTTCGCTTCTCCATAATAAAAATAAATTCTCTTTCGCTATAGAAATCACTGCCCTTTCGCCATAAAAATCAATTTTCTTTCACTATAAAATCAATTTTCTTTCATTATAAAAACCAATACTTTTATTATACGTTATATATAAAAAAAACAGAAAAGAAAACTGAATAAGTAAACAAAATTAAATAAAGATACTTACAGTTTTTTTTTTAAAAAAAGGGAGAGGTGGATGCAGCAGTCGCCGAGGGGGGGTTCGGAGCATCATCGGATCTGGCGAAGGTGGAGTGGTGGGCCAGTGCGGTGGCGGTCAGGCGCGGTGGGGGTTTGGGGTCATTGCGAATCGGACTGGGGGAGGAAAGAGAAGGGGAGGGGAGGAGGAGAGAGATGGGGGTCCGGCGAAGTGGAGGGGGGAAGGGCGGGGCAAGCGGCGGCGGTGTGGGATGCTGGCGGAGGTGGTATCGCAGGGGAGGGAGGGCGGCGGCTAGGTCTTAAGAGCGATTTTTAATTTTTTTTTTTTTTGAACATTGACTGAGTGGAGAGATATATATATTTATATTTTAATTTTAATTTTAATTGCAAAAAGCATCCTTAAAATTCGGACTCGAAACGGGACCCACCGCCTGTCGTCCATAGCGTTTCACCCCCATTCCGAACACAATGGGATATGTATCGTAAGCTGATTCGACCATTTCGACCAGTTTCCGTTAAAATCAACATATAACTCTATATATTGAATTTGAACGCGCATTTCAATTTACTGGGGTCACATACTAACTAGAAAAATTCCCGAAAAATATTTTCTAGCTTCGTATTGATGATACGGTCCTAACAAAACTAGTTTCGTCAAATTCTGAGACTGTTTGAAAAATGGCCAATTTCCAGTCGATTAAAATCAACTGAAACCGGTCAAACGCATTTTCCTTTGCCACGCTCACATGTTGATTCGAAAAATTATGAAATTTGAAACCTAGCAATAATTTGACATCACGGATCCAACAAAAGTGGTTTCGTCGAAATCCGAGGTCGTTTGCAAAATGTCCATTTTTAAGGGCCTGAATTCCATAGCGACTATTCAGAATTTTCAACTGGACATATCTTTTGATTCCCGCTATCAAATTTCGATTTGTCAGATTCGTTGGAAATATATTATCAATTAGATTCCATTATTTTTGGTTTCACTAAAATCCGGATTGTTTTGCACCCGATACAGTCCGACAAAGTTTGAATTCAATTTTTGAAACTACAGCGCCTTTTCAAGCCCTGTTTATAATTATAATTAATTATATTCGTATTCAATTGTTGATTCAAACTCAGTTTTCATCGCCATTATTTAAAATATTTATTTTAAATATTTAAAATCCATTATTTTAGCCAATTTAAAAATTTTAAATTGATTCAGATTTTCTGGGTCGTTACAAGCGGTCTCCGATGGGTGGTCACGGTGGTGTGAGGTTGAGGTATACGTTGAGTTTCATTTTGTACAACTTGGTTTTGAAAGGAAGTTGAAGAGGAACAAAGCTTGTATGACGAGAAGGAGGAAACTCAGCCCTATCTTCTTTGAACTAACATTGATAAATTAAACAGTGAGTTGCTTAAACTAATTTATAATTTAAGAAAGACGTTATTAGTATTATAATAAGTTGTGAATCCTTTTATGCCTGAACAATTGGGACTCAAAGCGGTGGAGAACGTCGATCAAGGAATTTTTTTATTTGAACAAAGGGATAATGGTTCAAACAATGCATGTAAAGGGAAATTCCTGGAAAGATGTGTATGGGTAGAAGCTGTGAAAGGGAATATTGGTTCTGTCTGAACAAGGAGCAACGAAGACAAACTAAATTGGGCCGGCTAATTTATCAAACCGTGATTAAAGTAATAAACTTGTTTTAAAATATAAGTAATATAGAGAAGTTATTTTAATAAAAGTATATCAATTTTAAAACATGAAATTGCAGGCTATAAACAAGGAAGGAACCTGAAGCATAAGGAAATGGACTGCTAGTTCCAGAAAAGGACCGACCTGCGTAAACAGTTAGCAAATGTAATTAATTTATTTTACAACAGTAATTTAGTTTTATTAAATAATTAAGGGAGTAATTAGAAATAATAATAAAAATAATATGGTTTAAGGTAGTTTGAACGATGATAGTAAGGGTCTCCAGTAGTTTAAATGGACGGGAAAGTAATAGCAAGAGTAATCATTGCTTTAACCATAGTTGTAAATTTTTATTAACGGTTAATTAAGGGTTAATTTAGGAGTCAGGATTTAATTTAATCGTCGATATTAAAATGTTAATAACTCTATATTCCATTAACAGTATCCAACGAAATTAAGTTTACAAATAAATGATTACGGGTAATTTAAGTTAATTAAAATTTTATTATACTAGAGTATTTATAACTTGTTATTTAATTATCAGAATTCATTAAAAGCAAGGAACATTGGACTTCGCTTGACGAGCTATGTCATGATATATATATCTGGATGGGATTGGAATCAACTGAACCGACCCGCTTTAGCGAATCAAAGCAAGGTGGGTTAAACTCATTCAGTTTTCCCATTTATATTTTATATAAATTGGGTTTTTATTTTGTGTGCTCTGTTTGATAATGGTTGACTGTTTGCTAGTATTACAATTATTTGTTGATATGACTGATGAAATTAAACCATCATTTAATTTCAGTGAAACACCAAATCGTTATTATAACGGTTGGTTCCAATAAAGGTAACTCACCTTGGTTGGTCACGTTTATAAAATAAACGTGTTTCTTGGTTTGAATTGTTTGACCTGTTTGAGATAACCATTTGTATACAGAGAAGAACAGGTTGGAAGGATCCAACCGGATTCCTCAAATATATTATTTATTTCATATTATCATATGAACTGTCATGTTTGGGTAAATGATTTGGGTATTGATCATTGATTGGAAAGTCAACCTGTGTTGTGTTTTAACCAATGAGCTATATTGGTTGAGTAATCGGCAGAAATGGCCTAAAAGTAAACTGTTTTATTTATTTCGATTTACCGTCAGAAAAATCGATAGAACTAAAGTTATAAATTTACTTTATAACTAAGGATAAATTTTGAAATATATATATATATATATATATATATATATATATATATTTGAATAAAAACTTATTAAAAAGGAAATAGATATTTATGTTTATAATTAAGTGTAAATTGATTTTATAAAGTTGAATCTGAGGTTAATCAGATTTGAAAATGTGAGAATAAGGAAATTTACTTAATGGTTAAAATCTGAATAATTAGTTTGTTAAGAATTAATTGTATGGAATTATTTAAATTAATTATTTTAAAGTGGGAACTATTTGGAATCAGCTGACGAGATAATCGGGTATTGAGTTGAATAAATCAACCGTTCTAATTGAGATGGATTATAAAACTAGTGTGTTTTGAATAAAATGGTTAAAGAATATTTGTTTAATTTTAATAAGGGTTTAAAAAAGGAGAAAGGTTAAAAGTGGTGTTTGATAAGGAATCACTTAATAATTAAATTTAGGAAAGTGTTATATTCAAGAAAGTGATTTTCAAAGAGTAAGTAGGTCGTATGAAATCGTATTTGAACAGAATAGTTTAATGGTATTTGAATTTGATATTGGAATGAAGTATCGGGTTTTGAATTACGTCTTGTGCCAATCTTAAGATATGAACGTTGTTGATTAAGGTCTGAGAGGTAATTAAAATACACCAACTTGAATGACTTTAGGATTATCTGAGGGTGGTATGAGATGAAATGGTGAAAGAGGTTAGTAAAATTTATTATTTCATTAGAGAAATAATAATGCAACGTTCTGGGCGAGAATTGGGAATAATTTATTTAATGAGGATTCCAAGGTAAAATAGAAATAAAAGGGGATTGTGTGAGTTATAACGATATTGACGGGATTCAAAAAGGAAAGATGAAAAAGATGAGCTTTATTCTTTAAAGAATAAGAATGGAGTGTGGTTTTCATGTAGTCAATAAAAGATATGTCGTGACGTTGTTTTCCAAATAAGAAATTTGGATGGACTTTCCAATATTGGATAAAAACGCGGTTAATGTTTTGGAAATAAAAATAGGTAACTGATTATGATATATGGTTTTTCCTAAGTATTAAAATGGATATGTTTAAATTAAATCTTATGTTTAGTAAGAAGCACAAAGCAATATTTATAATATCGAAGTATTTAAGAGCTTTAAATTATATTTGTTTAATTTAGAAAGGGCCAAGTGGTGCTGAATACCCAACCAGTGAACTCATTGGGTTGTCATGATTGAAACACTGATTACTTTGATAGCTAAATCACCGACTATCAAATCTGTCCAATACGACTGTTGATACGGAAAGACCGCGATCGAATTTATATTCGAAAACCATTCCGACCAACAAATACGTGAAGAGATCAGAAGATGATCGAGACTGAGCATTGAAGACCGTGGATTTTCATACACGGAAGAACGACTAATAATCTCTGGTTTAGTGGCCAGAGATAATCTGTGATTCTGTCGTGGTTGAAATCCACGGATTGCAAGGACTTCTCGCTACTGATCCATGGGGTGATTCCTATATGAGATGCAGTAGGAAAGTACCTTCGGTTCATCCTGTTCCAGGATGACTTGTATGTACGGATGTCTGACAGAGTATTTCCAAAGGAATTACGTACGTTGATTTCTTCAAACGTACCCTAGTTGGTGGCGGAGGACGACGGTTCTCTTAGCTTAACCACTAGAGTATTTTTGTGGATGTCAATTAGTGATATCTGGCGGATCTGACTATGTGGCATTCAAAGTGAATGGTGGTCATGTGTTGTTAAGGAAATTCTGACCTCAAGCCTCACAAACGGGAAATGACAACAATCGGGCAGGCAGCATGGCTATGTGGGTCGCTCCCATTAGTGTGTATAATCACCTATCTAGAGAAAATCCTTTTGCGTCTTTAATCTATATTCGGTGCTATCCCTTCTCGGGAAACGGTGGTTTGAGTCCAACTATTGGTGATATGCATTCGATACACTCAAGCGAAATGAGTGGCCGGTCATGTGAGGGCCGGGTTGCAAGGCGTTCTTGTTGAACCCAGTGTATTCGCCTCTAGAGATACACTGTCGGCAGGTGGTCCCATACCTTGTCAAGGTCGGAATCCAATCTCCAATAAGCACCCACGGTTTTTGATTGTATATTACATATGTGGAGCGTGAGATGCAAGCGTTCCACTAGATTGTTATTTACTTGTATTTAGACATTATTATAATATCAGAAAAGATATTGGTTTTCAAAACTGGTTTGGGTTATCGTAAGGTAAAAATCGTCCATGTTTATGTGTGGATTTGGTCTTATGATTATCTTTTTCTTTCGAAAAGATTTTGAACTTTAAAATCATGTTGGATGATTTACCCTTAATACTGTGCGAGTTTTACTCACTCTGGTTCACCCGACTGACCCGGTGTTTTGTAAATGCTCGGGTTACCCCGGGGTGTACAGGTTCAGGTTACCGAATGTTGTAAAGAGACGAGCTAGATATGTTCAGACATATGATATAGCTACTATTCCGCTGTGTGTTGTATAAGGGAACAGGTTATTATAACTGTCCCATTATGTGATGTACTCTGATATTGTAAGTATTTTGAAAACTCTCAATAAAGTTATATCTGTATTATATTTTGTTCTGCTGCGATGTGAGACTCTGTGTTGTGTTGTTTCTTCTTCTTCTATTCTTATATTTCTTTCTTTCTTATCTCACCCTCTAATTTCTTTCTAATAACGTTCCGGTGTTTTCGGTGTTTGGAAGGTCGACATGAGTTACGGTAAAGGTATTTATGTCGATTTTCGGAGCCGAAAATCCATGGTTCGTTAGAGTGGTATCAGAGCTATTGGTTTAGTGATAACCTTGGCTCTGTGATGTAACTCAATAGAGATAGGGTCAGTGATGTCCTAGATTGAGTTGAGTGTATATACGAGTGCGCATATTTGTAATTTGATATAAATTATTCTTTAAAATTAATTTAAATCATTTTGCCTAATATATTTTATTAAGTAGTAAAGGTGATAATTTTCTTAAATTATCATAATATGGGAAATAGAATTCACTAATATTGATTGGAATGGATTATGAGGTGGTTTGAACCAACCAGAGGTCATTTCATATTTGGAATGTAAAATTATGAAAACATTAGCCTAAGTTGAGCTAAAGGTAAGATTTGGATTGGGATATCGAAATAAAATTTAACTTAAGCCATTGGGTATTTGACTTAAGCTAGGATTAAATATTTGCCGATATTGTTTTGAATGGAATGTTTGGATTGTTTGGATGAATGGTTGCATAAATATAGATTTGAAAATGGATAAACTTGATTGAATCCCATCTGGTTTGAATGAGTCGAGCCTATGGGAAATGAATTCAAACACCATGAATTCAAGTGAAACATTTATAAAAGTAAATGGATTGTTAGAATTGATTGGAGTGTGTAGAAATTAAATGATATCATTGTTTGAAGCTTACTGGCATTATTTGGAAACTAATGAGTTCATTGGAGTTAAGAACAGGTGCATAAAGTTATTTCAATTTTGAAAACCTATCCAAGAGAAATCGGGAGTAATTTAAATCCAGTTTGGCCTGCTAATTGATCAAGGACAAAAATAAATTTATCGCTTATCACATAATAGCGCTCGCAAAAAGGTAAGCCTACGCAAATATAAAATTTTGGGTTCTATTTGGATTTTTGAGTTTGGATTTTGAATTTTTCGACCGTGTTGGTCGAGGTATATATATTTCTTGAACCTGTAATATTGCAGATGTCGTCCGTACGGGGGAGACTCTGCCAAAATTTTCCAAAAATTTAAGGTGTTAGAAATTTTTTGAAGGTTTTGGAAAATTCTTTTATTTGGATTAAATGGGTTTTGCAACCAATTAGAATTGTTTTGGAAATAGAAATCGAGTTTTAAATAAATTTATTTTTATTAAAGATAATAGGTTTATAACGTTCTTTCTTACCTTAGCAATTTCGAGGACGAAATTATTTTAAGGGGGGGGAGAATGTAACGACCCGTATTTTTGGCAGTAGAATATTTAATTAATTTATTATTTTAAATATTTTATTTACGATATTAATGGATTTTTATATTTAATTCATTATTTAAATGGAGTTTAAACTCTATAATTTATTTAAATATAAATCGAGCTTGAAAATGGCGTGCAGTTCGTAATATGAAGTTTTGAACTTCAACTGAGGATACATGAGCCGATATAAGTCGGATTTCGGTGAAACGAGAAACGATGGAACTGTGTTGATGATAATTTTCATATGAAAGAGAAGAATTCATATTTCGTATTATAGATTGTAAGTTATGGTCAAATCAAATTTTGAAATAGTCGCTGTGAAAAATCGTTATTTGAATATCGACCTTTAAAATGGTCATTTTGCAAACGGACTCAGATTTCAACGAAATCAGTTTCATTGGGACCGTAGCATTAAATTATTGTACGTTGTTGAATGGCATGGCAAACCGATGTCGTATGTGACCATCGTAGCCGTAAACGCTCGTTCAATTTCTATAGCGCGTAATTAAATTAATAAAGGGCTATTTGGGTATAACTTGAGCAGACGATCGAATTAAGCCACGAAACCAATTCCGTTGAGTTCGTATCGTCGATTAGAGTCAGGATAGGTATATATTTTATTATTTTTAGAGATCGACAAATTTGGTGTTCAGAATGGCATTGCGATGCACGTGAAAATAGCCTACCGGGGAAATAGTCTCAGAATGCGACGAAACTAGTGTCATTGGGTTCGTATCGAAAATTTATTGTACGATTTCAAGGTTTCAAGTTGATTTGATTTATCTGGTGACCGTGGAAAAATTTAACGCGTGTTTATTTCTGGCTTTATAAAGGAATTTTTTCATACGATCTCGGATTTCGACGAAACTTGTCCCATTGGGACCGAAATACTTTTTTCCACTAAGATTAGCCTTTTTTATCAGAAAAAAAAATTATATGTGGTGATTTTTAGTACAATAACTCATGCGCAAGTTTCGTTGTTTTATTTTATTAATTAAACTTACCCACTATCTTGTGTGACAAACGTTTTAAATTACCTGGGGCCAAACTTCTTTTGCTTTCGTTCCACACATCCTTTTACTTGACAAGCAAATTTTATAACCATGATACCCACATTTTTGGGGTACACGCCAAAGTAAACAGCTACCCTACCCTATACATTTACAGACCTATACAAATTCCTTGCTTCCCACGTCTGGCTTTCCCTATAAAATGACATCGCCTGATGTATTTTCTTGTTTGTTTCAACCGATAAACCAAACTCCTCCTCCTCAAAAATAATTCAAACAATAAACGAACAACATCACTCCTCTTGCCTCCTCCTATTTTCTTTTAATTGGTTTATCAAATCCAAAACTTATAACCACAAATATGTTGAGCAGGGTGAGATCTCAATACTGAACGGTCATGATCTGGGCTGGACCACCCTAGCAGCCTGAAAGCAACTCGAAAGCACTGATGGTCGGCAGGTTACTGCAGGCTAACGGCGGATTTGGGAGGCTCGTGGCTCAGCGCGGGGGTCGAGGCAACTCCGACGATCGCTTCAGGAGTTCCGATGACGTTCTGGTCAGGGCATGTGGGCGCGACGGTTGATAAAGGCAAAACGATACTTGGGTTCCAACGTGAAGATGACGAAGCAGTTATCGATTTGGGGGAGTTGAGCATGGTGCGGGGTTTTTAACGAGACACTGCAGTAATGGGGGAGCGAACAGAGCCGTAGCCTTCAGCGGTCTCCAATGGGTGGTCACGGTGGTGTGAGGTTGAGGTATACGTTGAGTTTCATTTTGAATAACTTGGTTTTGAAAAGAAGTTGAAGAGGAACAAAGCTTGTATGACGAGAAGGAGGAAACTCAGCCCTGTCTTATTTGAACTAACATTGATAAATTAAACAGTGAGTTGCTTAAATTAATTTATAATTTAAGAAAGACGTTATTAGTATTATAATAAGCTGTGAATCCTTTTATGCTTGAACAGTTGGGACTCAAAGCGGTGGAGAACGTCGGTAAAGGAATTTTTTATTTGAACAAAAGGATAATGGTTCAAACGATGTGTGTATAGGGAAATTCCTGGAAAGATGTATATGGGTAGAAGATGTGAAAGGGAATATTGGTTCTGTCTGAAGAAGGAGCAACGAAGACAAAACTAAATTGGGTCGGCTTATTTATCAAACCGTGATTAAGGTAATAAACTTGTTTTAAAATATAAGCAATTTAGAGAAGATATTTTAATAAAAGTATATCAATTTTAAAACGTGAAATTGCAGGCTATAAACAGGGAAGGAACCTGAAGCATAAGGAAATGGACTGCTAGTTCTAGAAAAGGACCGACCTGCGTAAACAGTTAACAAATGTAATTAATTTATTTTACAACAGTAATTTAGTTTTATTAAATAATTAAGGGAGTAATTAGAAATAATAATAATAATATGGTTTAGGGTAGTTTGAACGATGATAGTAAAGGACTCCAGTAGTTTAAATGGATGGGAAAGTAATAGCAAGAGTAATCATTGCTTTATCCATAGTAGTAAATTTTTATTAACGGTTAATTAAGGGTTAATTTAGGAGTCAGGATTTAATTTAATCGTCAATATTAAAATGTTAATAACTCTGTAATCCATTAACAGTATCCAACGAAATTAACTTTACAAATAAATGATTACGGGTAATTTAAGTTAATTAAAATTTTATTATACTAGAGTATTTATAACTTGTTATTTAATTATCAGAATTCATTAAAAGCAAGGAACATTGGACTTTGCTTGACGAGCTATGTCATGATATATATATCTGGATGGGATAGGAATCAACTGAACAGATCCGCTTTAGCGAATCAAAGCAAGGTGAGATAAACTCATTCGGTTTTCCCATTTATATTTTATATAAATTGGGTTTTTATTTTGTGTGCTCTGTTTGATAATGGTTGACTGTTTGCTAGTATTACAATTATTTGTTGATATGACTGATGAAATTAAACAATCATTTAATTTCAGTGAAACACCAAATCGTTATTCTAACGGTTGGTTCCAATAAAGGTAACTCACCTTGGTTGATCACGTTTATAAAATAAACGTGTTTCTTGGTTTGAATTGTTTGACCTGTTTGAGATAACCATTTGTATACAGAGAAGAACAGGTTGGAGGGATCCAACCGGATTCCTCATATATATTATTTATTTCATATTATCATATGAACTGTCATGTTTGTGTAAATGATTTGGGTATTGATCAATGATTGGAAAGTCAACCTGTGTTATGTTTTAACCAATGAGCTATATTGGTTGAGTAATTGGCAGAAATGGCCTAAAAGTAAACTGTTTTATTTATTTCGATTTACCATCAGGAAAATCGATAGAACTAAAGTTATAAATTTACTTTATAACTAAGTATAGATTTTGAAATATATATCTATATATATATATATATATATATTTGAATAAAAACTTATTAAAAAGGAAATAGATATTTATGTTTATAATTAAGTGTAAATTGATTTTGTAAAGTTGAATCTGAGGTTAATCAGATTTGAAAATGTGAGAATAAGGAAATTTACTTAACGGTTAAAATCTGAATAATTGGTTTGTTAAGAATTAGTTGTTTGGAATTATTTAAATTAGTTATTTTAAAGTGGGAACTATTTGGAATCAGCTGACGAGATAATCATGTATTGAGTAGAATAAATCAACCGTTCTAATTGAGATGGATTATAAAACTAGTGTGTTTTGAATAAAACGGTTAAAGAATATTTGTTTAATTTTAATAAGGGTTTAAAAAAGGAGAAAGTTTAAAAGTGGTGTTTGATAAGGAATCACTTAATTATTAAATTTAGGAAAGTGTTATATTCAAGAAAGAGATTTTCAAAGAGTAAGGAGGTCGTATGAAATCGTATTTGAACAGAATAGTTTAATGGTATTTGAATTTGATATTGGAATGAAGTATCGGGTTTTGAATTACGTCTTGTGCCAATCTAAAGATATGAACGTTGTTGATTAAGGTCTGAGAGGTAATTAAAATACCCCAACTTGAATGACTTCAGGATTATCTGAGGGTGGTATGAGATGAAATGGTGAAAGAGGTTAGTAAAATTTATTATTTCATTAGAGAAATAATAATGCAACGTTCTGGACGAGAATTGGGAATAATTTATTTAATGAGAATTCCAAGGTAAAATAGAAATAAAAGGGGATTGTGTGAGTTATAACGATATTGACGGGATTCAAAAAGGAAAGATGAAAAAGATGAGCTTTATTCTTTAAAGAATAAGAATGGAGTGTAGTTTTCATGTAGTCAATAAAAGATATGTCGTGACGTTGTTTTCCAAATAAGAAATTTGGATGGACTTTCCAATATTGGATAAAAACACGGTTAATGTTTTGGAAATAAAAATAGGAAACTGATTATGATATATGGTTTTTCCTAAGTATTAAAATGGATATGTTTAAATTAAATCTTATGTTAAGTAAGAAGCACAAAGCTATATTTATATTATCGAAGTATTTAAGAGCTTTAAATTATATTTGTTTAATTTAGAAAGGGCCAAGTGGTGCTGAATACCCAACCAGTGAACTCATTGGGTTGCCATGATTGAAACACTGATTACTTTGATAGCTAAATCACCGACTATCAAATATGTCCAATAAAACTGTTGATACGGAAAGACCGCGATCGAATTTATATTCGAAAACCATTCCGACCAACAAATATGTGAAGAGATCAGAAGATGATCGAGATGGAGCATTGAAGACCGTGGATTTTCATACATGGAAGAACGACTAATAATCTCTGGTTTAGCGGCCAGAGATAAACTGTGATTCTGTCGTGGTTGAAATCCACGGATTGCAAGGACTTCTCGCTACTGATCCATGGGGTGATTCCTATATGAGATGCAGTAGGAAAGTACCTTCGGTTCATCCTGTTCCTGGATGACTTGTATGGACGGATGTCTGATAGAGTATTTCCAAAGGAATTATGTACGTTGATTTCTTCAAACGTACCATAGTTGGTGGCGGAGGACGACGGTTCTCTTAGCTTAACCACTAGAGTATTTTTGTGGACGTCAATTAGTGATATCTGGCGGATCTGACGATGTGGCATTCAAAGTGAATGGTGGCCAGGTGTTGTTAAGGAAATTCTGACCTCAAGCCTCACAACCGGGAAATGACAAAAATCGGGCAGGCAACATGGCTAAGTGGGTCGCTCCCATTAGTGTGTATAATCACCTATCTAGAGAAAATCCTTTTGCTTCTTTAATCTATATTCGGTGCTGTCCCTTCTCGGGAAACGGTGGTTTGAGTCCAACCGTTGGTGATATACATTCGATACACTCAAGCGAAATGAGTGGTCGGTCATGTGAGGGCCCGGTTGCAAGGCGTTCTTGTTGAACCCAGTGTATTCGCCTCTAGAGATACACTATCGGCAGGTGGTCCCATACCTTTTCAAGGTCGGAATCCAATCTCCAATAAGCGTCCGCGGTTTTTGATTGTATATTACATATGTGGAGCGTGAGATGCAAGCGTTCCACTAGATTGTTATTTACTTGTATTTAGACATTATTATAATATCAGAAAAGATATTGGTTTTCAAAACTGGTTTGGGTTATCGTAAGGTAAAAACCGTCCATGTTTATGTGTGGATTTGGTCTTACGATTATCCTTTTCTTTCGAAAAGATTTTGAACTTTAAAATCATGTTGGATGATTTACCCTTAATACTGTGCGAGTTTTACTCACTCTGGTTCACCAGACTGACCCGGTGTTTTGTAAATGCTCGGGTTAGCCCGGGGTGTACAGGTTCAGGTTATTTAATGCTGTAAAGGACGAGCTAGAGATGTTCAGACATATGATATAGCTACTATTCCACTGTGTGTTGTATAAGGGTACAGGTTATTATAACCGTCCACTTATGTGATGTACTCTGATATTGTAAGTATTTTGAAAACTCTCAATAAAGTTATATCTGCATTATATTTTTTTCTGCTGCGATGTGGGACTCTGTGTTGTGTTGTTTCTTCTTCTTCTATTCTTATATTTCTTTCTTTCTTATCTCACCCTCTAATTTCTTTCTAATAACGTTCCGGTGTTTTCGGTGTTTGGAAGGTCGACATGAGTTACGGTAAAGGTATTTATGTCGATTTTCGGAGCCGAAAATCCGTGGTTCGTTACAACAGTTTCGTTTCCAACGTGAATAACATCCACTTTAAAAATAAAAAGAGATTCAAACCCAAGTCTATAAATTCCAAGAGATATACGAATGAATTTCTGGAGGATTCTCTTCAACATGGTGTAAACATTATATAGTTTGACGCCAGTTTTGCACTACTCGCGCTAACAGCGAACTAGGGTTCAAGTGTTCATCAAATTCAAGCTGAAATATGTGTTTTTTCTATTTGTTTTGGGATCGTAGCAATGTTTAGCTACTTGTGGAGATTTTTGGGACGATTTGTGGTAAAATGATGTCACGGGTTTCGTCGGAGGGAGGCAGAGTGTATTGGAGCTATAGACGCAATCCAAGAAAGGCAACCGAGTTTGGCTCTAATGGTATAGAGAGAAAGAGGACGGAAGTAGAAGTATTTTGGTGTTTTTATTTTGATTTATAATGAAGACTGGAGGTGGCATTAAATACTGGAAGATGCGAAAATGGCCATTTGGGTTACCTGGAGCTTACGGTTGAATTTGTGGGAGGAGATGCATTAGAGGAAAGAAGGATTAGCGGGTATGGGTATTAGATGGGCCGGATGTAGAGGTAAAGCCCATAATGAGTTTAAAATCCAAGCTAAATTCTTTTGTAAATTGTGTACTCAGTTATAACATCATAACTTTACCATACGATATCATAATTCAGCGAAACAAGATCCGTTAGGATAGTATGGACGAGGGCTACCCAATGGAACTGACTGGGAGTGGATTAGAGCTCATTACAATTCATAGCAAAATAAATAGTCCATCTGAATCAAGCAATGGTTATCGTTATTAATGATGATCGTCCAATGTGAGTAAAACTCACCAACTCTGAACAATTATATTTTTATAACGTATTTTTAGAACTGATAAATATTGGCTGACTGATGTGAGATGACTGTTTGGTTGAATTGCTTATGTATTGGTTGAAATTATAGATAACGATATATATATATATATATATAACGTTAATCAAATATTGATTCTGTTTAGCAGAATATTTCATATTGAAATGAAATCGATGTTAATTATATTGATTAACATTTGTGATGCAGGGAAACAGGTTGGAGGGATCCAACTGGATTCCTCAATATTTATAATACTGTTTTGTTCATATATTGTAATATATGATGTGATATATATTCTGCTGTGGATTATGTGTGTTTGAATGATATCGATCACTGTTATTTGGTATTTTAAATACCGTATGAAATACTAGGATGTAAAAAAGGGATTTTCAAAGTATATTTCAGAAATAAATTATTTATATAAAATCAATGGATTTTATATATAAAAGGAAAAAGATTTTTATAAAAGGAAATAATTAGAAAATCAAAGAGACATAAAGGAAAATATTTGTAAAACAAATATAAAGGAAATTTTTTGTAAAACAAATATAAAAGAAAATATTTGTAAAACAAATGTAAAAGGAATATTTATTTGTTAAATAAATAGAATTGAAATGGAATATTTATTTAAGAAATAAATAGAAGTATAAAAGGATTATTTATTTAGAAAATAAATAGAATAAATATAAAAGGAAAATATTTACAAATAGAATTAAAAAAAGAATTATTTATTTAGAAAATAAATAAAGATAAAAAGGGAATCATTTGATAAATAGATGGAGTTATAAAAGGAAATATTTATTTGGTAAATAAATAAAGTTATAAAAGGAAATATTTATTTAGGAAATAAATAAATTTATAAAAGGAAATATCTATGAAATAAATAGAATTATATAAAGGAAATATTTATATGACATAAACATAGACAAATAGAAAAGGAAGTATTTGTATCGAATGTTAGTTATTTGAATAGAGTAAAATAGAGTTAATCAGTTAGAGTTAACGAGTTAGTGTTAATCAGTTAGAGTTAACCAGTTAGAGTTAATCAGTTAGAGTTAACCAGATAGAGTTAACTAGTTAGAGTTAACCAATTAGAGTTAATCCGTTAGAGTTAACCAGATAGAGTTAATTAGTAAGAGTTAATCAGATAGAGTTAACCAGTTAGAGTTAACCAGTTAGAGTTAATCAGTTAGAGTTAACCAGTTAGAGTTAACCAGTTAGAGTTAATCAGTTAGAGTTAATCAGTTAGAGTTAACCAGTTAGAGTTAATCAGTTAGAGTTAACCAGATAGAGTTAACCAGTTAGAGTTAACTAGTTAGAGTTAACCAGTTAGAGTTAATTTGTTAGAGTTAATTAGTTAGAGTTAACCAGTTGGAGTTAAGCAATTAGAGTTAACCAGTTAGAGTTAATCAGTTAGAGTTAATCAGTTAGAGTTAACCAGTTAGAGTTAATCAGATAGAGTTAATCAGTTAGAATAAACCAGTTAGAGTTAACTAGAGTAGAGTTAATAGAATTAGAGTTAATCGATTAGAGTTAGAGTTAATCGAATTAGAGTTAATTGATTAGAGTAGAGTTAACTGAATTAGAGTTAATCGATTAGAGTTAGAGTTAATCGATTGGAGTTAGATTTAATTGATTAGAGTTAGAGTTAATCGAATGTTGTTATTCGAAGAAAAGAGATAATCGAATATAATCTATTCGACGAGAGATAATCGAATATAATCTATTCGAAAAGAGATAATCGAATATAATCTATACGACGAGAGATAATCAAATATAATCTATTTTAAAAGAGATAATCGAATATAATCTATTCGACGAGAGATAATCGAATATAATCTATTTGACGAGAGATAATCGAATATAATCTATTCGAAAAGAGATAATTGAGTATAATCTATTTGAAAAGAGATAATCGAATATAATCTATTCGAAAAGAGATAATCAAATATAATCTATTCGAAAAGAGATAATCGAATATTAGTTATTCGAAGGAGAGTTAATTGAATAGAAATTACTCAAAAGAGAGTTATGCATTGAATTCGATTATATCGAATTTGGGAAAGTATTATTACTTTCCAGTTTTTAAATCAAGATTTATTTATTTATAAATAAATTATTGTAGGTTAATTATTCAAAATAAGAAATAAGATTTAGATATTCCAGAAGTAGGGTTTATAACATTAGCGCTATAATAAATTTTTTCATAAAAGAAGTGGATTCGTAATCAGAATCCAAGAATTTGCGTAAGCAAATGATTGTAGAAATTTAAGCGGTGAGCTTTATCTATTGCAAGGTTAAGAACGTTGTTTAGTTAAGGTCTGAGAGGTAATTATAGCCCAACTTGATTGACTTCGAATTTAACTAAGGAATGGTTGAGTTCGATGGCGAAGGTTAGTTAGAGATACAGTTCAGTAATAAGCGATTAATGGATTAAGGGGTCGTAATGAGGTTTTATACAACGTTTATTTGAAATCCATAGAAATAAGAGATAGGAACATTTTCCAAATATAATCACAGATATTTTCCAATCATAAAAAATGAAATGTTCCGTTAATAAGAAATTAAGCAATAGAGTTATGCAAGATTAGAAACAGACTAGAGATATTGTAAATAAGCAAGGGGAATGTTTCCCAATGTTAATAACGTATGTCTTCTAAATATAGAAAATAAGGAAATATGAATATATATATGTATATATATATGATGATTGATCAATAGAAATTCCATTTGGAAATAAGATTGGTGTGTACATGGAAATATTTTCATTTGATAGTTAAATCACCGACTATCAAAGTTTTTACCATTTTTCCGTTGTTAATATGGAGAGACCGGTTGGATTATCATCCAAAGAACTACGCCGTATTGACATTAGCGTTGTAAACCAAATATGTTGAAGATAATCAAAGACGGATTAATGTGCAAGGGTTGTTTTGTAAATCCTAGGTGGAAATTTCCTAAGATGGATTCACAGAAGAGTGCCTTCGGTTTGTCCAGTCCCAGGACAACTTGTATGGACGAATGTCTGACAAAGTATGCTTAACAGATCATATATACATTGATCTCTTCAAACGTATTATGTTTGGTGGTGGAGGAATTCGTTTCTCTTAGCTTTATACCCGTGATACCTTTAAGGAAATCGATAATGATTTGACGGGTAGGGCGATGTGGCATTCAAAGTAAATGAAGATATGATATGTAAAAAGGTAAGTTATGGCCTCTAGCCTCACAACTGGGAAATGCTAAAAATCGGGCAGGTAGTATGGCCATATGGGTAGCTCCCATTAGGGTGTATAATCGCCTATCTAGAGAATATTCATTTCCTTCTTTAATCTATCGATGCTGTCCCTTATCGGGAAACGATTGCTGATCCCAACCGTTGGTGATATACATTTGATACACTCAAGCGAAATGAGTGGTCGGTCATTTGTGGCTGAGTTACAAGATGTTCTTGTTGAACTCGGTGTATTCTCCTCTAGAGATACACTATCGGAAGGTGATTCCATACCTTGTCATAGTTGGAAATCCATTATCCAATAAATGCTCGTGGTTTTGATTGTATACTATGTATGTAGAACGTGAGATGAAAGCGTTTCTGCTAGATAATTATTATATAGTGGTTGATAGACACTATTATAATATCAAAATAATTTTGATATAAAGATTATTTTGGATTCTCATAAGGGAAAAACCCGTTCCGTTATACGGCGTGGTCTTATGAGATATTGTTTAACTGCTCAAACTATTTTACTCACACCAGTCACATGACTGACCAAGAGTTTGTTTTGTTTTGTTTTCCCTAAACTCTTGGATGCCCAATTTTGTACGGGCAGTCAAGTAGTCGGGATTTTACTGATAAACTTGGAAAGCTGGAGCAAGATGCTTCAGTAGCGTTTATATAGCTATTGTTTATTCCCGCTGAGTTGTAAGTGTTGTACTTTGATAATGATATGTATATTCAAGTACAATCTTTTATTTCAAAGTTATGTTATATTTTATTCGTTCTGCTGTGAGATTCGTGTTACTCTGATGTTGTATGTTCTTCTTCTTCTTCTTCTTCTTCTTCTATTCTAAGTTTCTATCTTATCTATTCTCACCCTCTGTTTTCTTTCTATTAGTTTTCTGGTTTCCAGTGCAATGTGGGTTGAACTTTAGTTATTTAGTCAGCTCAAATTATACTGGAATTTTGGGACACTACAGTTGGTATCGGAGCTGAAGGTTAAGTTATTACCTTGGCTCTGTGTCGTGACTCAGTAGAGATGGGGTTAGTAATACCCTAAATTGAGTTTGAGTGTATATATACGAGCGAATGTATTTGTTATTTGATATAAAATTGTTTTATATTGTGTAGATTTATTAGTTGAGTTGTTTATGGGTTCTGATTGATCAGTATGATCCACTGTATCGGTAGGAGTTTATAAACACTCGAATACGATGGGTCGACACAGTATGTTTTGGAAAGAGGGTAAATGAAAATAATTTTACCCAAAGTATATTTTGATATAAAGAATATATACCTATTGGAATTATAATATATTGGATATATTGGTTGTCATTATAATCGAATAAGATTATCAATGAACTGGTTATACTTAACCAATCAGAATTCATATAAGTGAAATATATGAAAGCAGGTAAATTAAATCTGAAATTTAAATCAGAGTTGGAATTAAAACCCTGGAAATTTGGAAAGGTGTTTGTAAATGGATTTGAAATTAATATATGGGAATTTTAAAATCCTGGGAGATTTTAAATTGTTTACAAGCATTGTGAAGGATATTTTGAAAGTGATTTCAAAATGGAAATGTTTAGAAATGGTTTTGAAAAGTGATATAGTATTGAACTCACTTCAATCGCGGGAAAATATATTCCGATAATGAAGTCGACCATCATCAGTATTCATTTTTGAGTTGCTAAGTGACGGATTACTACCAAAAATTGTGTTTTCGAATTGTTTTGTGGAAAGCAAGTTGTTTTGAATCCATAAAAGGAATATTTGGTTTTAGAAATGCAAAGCTGTTTAAAATTCCCATGGAAAGATTGTTTGAATTAAAACCAAATTGAATTGGAATTTGGAAAAGCCAATTGGAATTAAATTAAAGTCAATTATGTAAAAATTGAATTGAATTGAATTAGATTATAATGATATCGAGTAAGTTAGATTGATGTCGTAAAAATTTGGAATTGATAATGGAATTTGAGTTCAGAATGGAAATTGGCTTAGTCATAAGACAATAGTTGGATCTGAGGATAAAAAACTGATTGGAGTTTTGATTGGGATAACATTGGTATATGTTGAATTGATAACAGGTGAAAGGATATAATGATATGCCCGACAAAAAGGTACAAGTTTATATTTCTATTGGATATAAGATTTATGAGCCGAATTGGCAAGCCGGTTGGCTGTTTGATTTTCTTTTGGGTTGGAGAAGGCCCAGATAGGCGAGTTGTAGTTGTACCGATTGACAAGTACAAAGGAGGTGTTGGCAAAAAATTTCGAAAATTTCGGGTGTTAGAGAATTTTCAGGATTTTTGAAAATTTTCGATAATAAGAATTAATTAGTATTTAATTGAAATTAAATTGGTTCAGTTGAATCTGAAGTTAAGAAGTGAACAAATAAGTTCTAACCAGTCAATAGGGTTTGTTTTCTACCTTAGCAATTTCGAGGACGAAATTATTTTAAGTGGGGAAGAATGTAACGACCCGTATTTTTTAGTGATATATATATAATTTATTTATTTAATTATTTAAATAGTGATTTAGAGAATATAATGGTTGTTTAATTAAATTATATGGATTATTTAATTAATATAAATAATAGAATAATATATTTAATTTTGAAATAATCAGAAATATTGGAATTTCACAATATTATGTGAATTGGATTATTTCTAAGATTTAATTCAGCTTAGAATTTAATTAGAATAACGAATATATTTAAATAACGACAGTTTGAACGTATAATTATATTATAATTATAATCGAGCTCGAAATGGCGCGGCAGTTCGCTATTTGGCGATTTGAACTTCAATTGAATGTACAGGGTCCGTTTTAAATCGGATTTCTATGAAACAAGAAACGTACGGAGCTGGTAAAGTATATTTTTCTAGTGGAAGAGAAAGATCGGAATTTCGTCGTGTAGATTTTTATTTATGTCCAAATCAAATTTTCAGAAAAACAGCGCCATAACCATTTAAAAACCATAACGGTTTATTTAATTTTATAAAAGGATTTAAATATAAATCGAATATCGATATAACTCTGATGATGAAATATCAAGTTGTAAATCCATATATATTTATTCTGGAGCTGTATGGTAATCGATTGTGAATATATATGATAATATTTATTTATAAATATTTAATTTAATTATTTTTAAATATATTTATATATATAAATGGGTTATTTAGAGCTTTAAAAATAGCCGGTTTTGCAAACGAACTTCGTTTTCGACGAACCTAATTTTGTTGGATCTGTAATATTAAATTATTGTTAGATTTCAAGTTACGTGATTTTTGGGGTCAATGTGTGGCCGTACGGATTTTTAATGTGAAAAACAGTCAGTATTTTGATGGTTAAAAATACGCAGTGTGAGCAAATGGAGTCAGAATTCGACGAAACTAGTTTCGTTGGGTTCGTAATGTCGAACTATAGCTGCATGTCCAGTTTCGTGATTTTTGGATGTTATGTGTGATTATAAGGAATTTTAAAGGACAAAAATAAACAACATTGGATTAAAAATGGATATTATATTGGAAAATATCTAACGTAAATATCTAATCCCCTTTTTCCTATAAATACCCTACCTCACCCTTAACCCTAATTTTTCCCTTTTCCGCGGTCAAGAAAAATGTAGCCGCCACAGTTTCGTTTCCAACATGAATAATATCCACTTCAAAATTCAAAAGAGATTCAAACCCGAGTCTATAAAGTCCTAGAGATATACAAATGAATTTCTGGAAGAATTCTCTTCTACATGGTGTAAACTATATAGTTCGACGCCAGTCTTGCATTACTCGCGAGGTAACAGCGAACTAGGGTTCAAGTGTTCATCAAATTCAAGCTGAAATATGTGTTTTTTCTATTTGTTTTGGGATCATAGCAATGTTTAGCAACTTGTGGAGATTTTTGGGATGATTTTGTAACGACCCAGAGAATCTGAACTAATTTAAAAAATTTAAATTGGCTATTTTAGTGGATTTTAAATATTTAAAATAAATATTTTAAACAACAATGATGAAAAGTAAGTTTGAATCGAAGTTGAAAATAAATATAATTACTTTGAATTATAAATAAGGCCTGAAATGGCGTGGTAGTTTCAAAATTTGAATTCAAACTTTGAATGATTGTACCGGGTGCAAAAAAAACGGATTTGAGTGAAACCAAAAATATTTAAATCTGTTAGTGAATACATTTTTAACGAATCTGAAAAATCGAAGTTTCATAGCGGAAAGCAAAAGTTATGGCCGAATGAATTTTCTGAAAGGTCGCTATGGAGTTTATATAGCCCGTGAAAATGGCCATTTTGGAAACGACCTCGGAATTCGACGAAACCACTTTTGTTGGATCCGGGATGTTAAACTATTGCTAGGTTTCAAATTTCATAATTTTTGAAGTTAGTATGTGAGCGTGGCAAAGGAAAATGTGTTTGTTCGATTTCAATTAAATTGGATCAACCAGAAATGGGCCATTTTTCAAACGGTCTCAGAATTCGACAAAACTAGTTTTGTGTTGGGACCGTATCGTCAAAACATAGCTAGATTTATTTTTCGGGAATTTTTAGAATCTGTTTGTGGCCCTGGAAAATTGAAATGTAAGTTCAAATCAAATATTGAATGTTTTATAGTTTAATTTGAATGAAAACTGAATGAAACATTCGAATGGCCTTCGAAACATATCCCATTGTGTTCGGAAAGGGGGTAAAACGCTGGGGACGACAGTCGTTGGGTTTGAATTGAAGTTCGTTTGTAAAAACCCTAATTTTTGAAATTATAAAACCATCGACCAATAGAATTTTTTCTTTCATTAATTTAAAAATATAAAAAAATCGAAAAACCCTTTTTATCCCCTCCGATTAACAGCGGCTACTGTTCAAACGTTCCAGCCCATTTTAAGACCGCCTCCTCCACTTTCAGCCCCTCCGCCAGTTAAAGTTTTTTGGCCAACTCCTCCTCCTCTTCAAATCAACACCCACCTCAACCTCCCTCGCCTCGTGTTTCGTGCGCAGCAGCCCCTCAAAGCTCGGAAGTTCGTCGCGCCGCC
Organism: Allium sativum; assembly: GCA_030737875.1. Taxonomy (NCBI): domain Eukaryota; kingdom Viridiplantae; phylum Streptophyta; class Magnoliopsida; order Asparagales; family Amaryllidaceae; genus Allium; species Allium sativum. Next base: position 347,862,666 of record CM060922.1, on the reverse strand, counting down.
CCTCCCAATTCCGACCACCGAACCCGACCCCACACCCCTGCGCGGAAAGCCCTTTCCACCCTCTTTGACGTCATACAACCTGATCGGAATGAAGTGCTACGGATTTCACGAATTTTCAAAACCTAGTTTTGAACGGAAATAGAAAGGTACGGCTGAAAATTAAATAAACTATATTATAGCAGTTTAAAGCGCTACGGTTTTTGATTTCACTGTAAAAATCATACCGTTTTGTTGTGTTGTCGAAATTTAGTGAAACAAGAGACAGTGGACTCGTGTGGACGTCTTCTACCTTCTAAAAGAGACCGCATATTTTTCTGAGCCTTCTGTTATTTTTGGTGGAGCGGAACCCAATGTGAGATTTCTAAATTATAAACGATATGGAAAACGGCGAGGTATAAATTATATAATCGATGTATGAGTTATATAAGCGTTGTACACCTCTTGTATAAGCGTTGTATAAGTTGTACGTCCAATATATAAGTTATATATGCGTTGTAAAAATTATATATTTGTTTTGAATAGAAGTGAAATGCTTATATATATATATATATGCCCCTCGTCCACAAACCATGGACGATATTTATTGATTGTGATTGGTGTGAAAATTGGTTAATAGTGAATGGTTTATTATAATTGTTTGTGGTTGAAATTGATTGATTGTGGTTGAAAGATACCCGTTTGTGGTGGAGAATTATTTGGTTGAAACCACATAGGATTAGTTTGTGGAAATGAAAAAAATATACATGCCGCCTGCGTGAGAACTAGATGCATGAAATCCCCATTGTCAAAAGCTGTGAGGCTTTAAGGTAGAGCGAGGAGACGTACTACGGACGGCCCCGGTTTTAACTACCCTGCCGTTATGCTGCCGAAATTTTGAATAATATTCATGTGTTAGAATTATTTTCATATATTGAATAACCTTCATGTGTTGAATCGAAATTCCTTCGTTGAATAGAAATTCATGTGTTGAATGGTATTAGTGTTTTAAATAAATTGTTTTTAACAATAAAAATCACATTTTTACTCTATATATACAAACTATAGAAAACATTCATGTGTTGAATCGAAATTCATTCGTTGAATAGAAATTCATGTGTTGAATGGTATTCGTGTTTTAAATAAATTGTTTTTAACAATAAAAATCATATTTTTACTCTATATATAAAAACTATAGAAAACATTCATGTGTTGAATCGAAATTCATTCGTTGAATAGAAATTCATGTGATGAATGGTATTCGTGTTTTAAATAAATTGTTTTAACAATAAAAATCACATTTTTACTATATATATACAAACAATAGAAAACAATCATGTGTTGAATCGAAATTCATTCATTGAAAAGAAATTCATGTGTTGAATTGTATTCGTGTTTTAAATAAACTGTTTTAACAATATAAAAATCAACTTTTTATTGTATATATACGAATTTAGAATAACATTCATGTGTTGAATAGAAATTCAATCGTTGAATAGAAATTCATGTGTTGAATGGTATTCGGGTTCGAAAGAAATTGTTTTATAACAAAAATCATATTTTTATCACCTATATGAATTATATAAAATAGTCGTGTTTCGAAATAAATTGTTTTACAATAAAAATCACATTTTTACTATATACATGAATGGTTAAAAATAGCGAAGTGTTGAAATAATTGTCGGTTGGATAAAAATATCATTTTTATCAAATATATGAAAAGAATATAGTTTTTGTAACAACCCGTATTTCGATAACATGATTAAAGACGAGAATCAAGGCAGAATTTAATTTTAAATTCTGAATCAAGTGAAACGGGCTATGCCATTGCGTTCGTCTCGGAAAAATACGCGAAATAGAGTCTGAGTTTTCGAAAATCGGAGTCCGTATGACCAAGATATGGCCTCGCGAAGTTTCACGAAAAATTCCCAAATTAAAGTATACTTAATTAAGTGAAATAGGTTGCGCAGAGAAATATATATATTGATATATATATATATATAATTGAAAATTAAATAAATAAATATGCAAAAATGTTCAAAACAGCGAATTGGGATAGGGGAATAACCGAACCGGCCGATTTTTGAGGTCGACCCGAGCTCGCTGGGTCGACTAGGGGTTAATCCAGGGTGTTTGGCTGTCAACCCGTGGGCCGATTCGCTCAAATGCAGATTTTGCATTTGGATGGTTCTCATGGTTCATCTTTAATCTAAAGGCCCTAGATGGTTCCTACACTTGACTTCTTCCCCAAGACATGCTTTGATGGCTTGGATTGAATCTAGGTTTAATCCTATGGCCTAAAACACTTGCCTAATCTATAAATAAGACCCTAACCTATCCTAAATCCTCATTATTCATTCATGCAACTAAACTATGGCAAAATTTCTACTCTCATGGCCTCCACTCAACTATCCTAGCCTCCACTTCATTTCTATGAAAGGTTTCATGATCATGAGAGTGTTAGAGAGTCCCTATGTTAGTATGAGAGCCTCTCAAGTTGATTTCAAGGCAAAAGCTTTGATCTTTGTTCATAAAGATGGTGTTTTTGTTGATTTGGGGCATCCATCTTTGGGTTTTTGGGTGATGGCATGCATAGGCTTCCTCACAAGCTTTAGTTTAATCGATTTAGGCCTTCAAAGCAATGTAAGCCCTTTCCCTACTCTTAGATATTAACTATGAAGTTAAATGTTCATGTTGCAAGTTTGGGTTTGATCATTGAGAATGATACATGCTATCATGTCATGCAAGTTTATGAAGTCATTATCTTGATCTTATGAGCTAAAAGCTACAACCTTTATGTTGAAATGTTGCATTATGCAACATGAGAACCTTCATACCCTTTTTTTGTCAACTTGCATATGAAGTCATAACCCTTATATGATGATATATGCGAGTTTCTAGTCATCATTCCATGTCTTTTGTCACCATGATTCGCTTATGTGCCAAGTTTGGGTTTATGCATGTTTTTGAGGCTTAAGAATGTAACATGCAAGCTAATGAACACATTTGTGCCTCATTTGCCACCATGATTAACTTGTGGCTTAATATCCATTTTTGTCATGCCTTTTCCAAGTCTCTTCTTTTAATCCATTACGTTGTTGCGAACGTATATGCGAGTTTAAAAAGCGTTGGGGTCACATTATGGGAAAACATAATGGTATGAACATGATTTGGGTAAATGGGTATAAACATGACAACGTGTAACGTTAAATATGACATGTGTTTATACTTGAAAACATGACTTTAAATATAACATGGAAGTGACATGTAAGTATGCATAAAAACATAAGCTTGGGAATTTACCTATTAAGTTAGGTCTACCCAGTGGGAATTTACCTATTAAGTTAGGTCTACCCAATTGCTTGAAAACTTGAATATGAACATGACACTAGACTAAACATGAAAGTGGCCAACTCGAGGTTGGGTTGAGTTTGCAACATAAAGCTACCCGGAACCGACCGGCCTAACTAGTAGTTGCAAACAATAGGACCCAAAGTGAGAAGTTGGTCATGTTGTGCTTGAACCCGAGGTTAGACCAAGTTGTGGTGTAAAGCTACCCGGAACCGACCGGCTTAACTAGTAACCACAACAAAGTCTAATGTGAGAGGTTGGGGTGCATTAAGAAATTAATGCCACATGATAGGGTTAAGTTAATTTGATTAATGACTCTTAACCAAATATGACATGGACAAATGGGTTAAGTAATTGGATTAGGCTAATGATACTTAACAAAACATGACAAGGTTGGGTTAAGTGACCTAAACTTAACCAATCTAACTCGTTAATTTGATGTGGTTAAGTGATCTATGCTTAACCAATCTAACTCGTGAATTTATTGAGGTTAAGTTAACCCATACTTAACCAATATAACGTGAAAACATGAAAAGGCTAAGTCATGAATCGCTTGAATACACTTGACCGGTTTGACTAAGTAATTTCATAGGGTCAAGTTAATATATACTTAACCAACTTGAGCATGGTTTGTAGGGTTAAGTCTTGGACTTGGATATTTAGCCAATTTTGACATGATTTGTAGACGGGTTAAGCCTTGAACTTGGATACTTAGCCAATTTTGACATGATTTGTAGACGGGATTAAGTCATGAACTTAAGTGACACTTAATCTATTATGTAAACCCTAATTCGGAGAATTAGGTGGGTAACCGTAATTAACAAGGATAACGGGAATAAGGCTAAGTCGTAAACCTTGGTTGAAGGATAACTAAGTAATGATTCTTAGTCAAGGAAATTTAGACCAGTTCATAGATAGATGAGTAACCTGATACGGTAGGTCATCGTTTAAGTATACGAGTAGGGGCAAGTATCTGATTTAGATAAAGGCTCCAGCGAACTGGGTAACGAAGCAGCGGCTTCGGGGAACGTGAGGATATTCTTGGGATCCCTCTGTGGGCTGCCAGGTATTTATACTAGGCTCATGAGAGGTTAAGGTCTGCGTTAGAAGAACCAAGAGTATGCCTTGGTTGCTATACGAGCGACCTAAAGACGGGGATGGATAGGGTATAGTCGACGAAACACGGTCGTACCCTAGATAGCATTTTTCATCAGGCTACCTTCCATCTTTGGTCAAGCGTGTACGTACGGAAAGGCAGAGAACACCCAATAGACCATAATTGCTATCTAATTATGGGTGCGGTATGGCTCGGATTGGGGGTTGGCCAGTAGTGTGTTCTCGTACAGGATTTATCCTGTCTTGTCTTTCGCTAGTTGAGGGAGGGGTCGCGTGGGACCATAGCCACGTATAGAAAAAACAGACCTTAGCATCTGCATCGGCAGATAAATCGTAAGCTCCCGACCGAGTCCTGTATTTCTTGGTCTGCCCTGTGACAGGACTCGGATGGCACGATGTGATACATGTGCATACAGTCATGGAAAAACGATTCACGATGAATGCGTGGGAAAAAGGGCGCGGTTGGCGGTTAGCGTAATCCCTAGTGGCCCTAGGTGGTTGAACCCAAACCGAGATATGAAAACGTGCAATAGGTAAGCGTAATCCCTAGTAGCCCTAGGTAGCATAAGTCCTAGTTGTACAGACGCTAATTCATGTTGGAAGACCCTAGCTAGGTTTAGGGTAACAGTCCAAACCGATCTTAAGGATCATGGAACTATGTAAAGTAATATAGAATCTCATGGGAAAGCCCGTATGGCCTACGGCAAGGGACTGAACATTTACATGGAATAAAACATACGAGTTGAGTAACCTATATATGCGATATATTAGGTTGACATGGACCACTACACGACTTTTGAGTAAGGGTCATTCACGGATAACACGTGATACAGTTGGGATACTAGTACGGTAGGTGCAGAGCAGATGTACAGGATAGATACCATGGGACGTTATACGTGATAGATATCTTGGGATATTATACTTGATAGAAACCTGACGATGTGATACCTTGTTTTATCTTGACATCGTAATTTATCATGACACCTTAGTTCACCTGAGTTCAGTAGTTCATCCTGTTATTTTGATTTAGCTTATCTATCTTGTTATCATGCTTATGTTCATCTCAGCTTCTCATATCAGTTAACTTTACTAGTTTTTATACTAATAGTAGATAGGGCTTACTCAGTCTTTTTGACTGACCCGTTTTGTTTCGCCTCTTTTCTTCCGTTCCCCCCCCCAGGTTACAGGGAGGAAATACTGTTGTTTAGTTTGGACTTCTTCTGCTTGAAGGTCATCATGGATGGCTTGGACTTTTCTTGGCTATGGCTACTTTACTGTCTTTATTTGGGGAATAATTTATGAAAAAGTCTTTATGCTTCTTTACTATTGCAAGACAGGTTTTGATGTACTCTGATGTAAAAGGCTTTAGACCTTAATTATAAATGTTTATGAAAGTTCGATTTTACTTCCGCTATTTTATATGTTCTGTCTTGTGATATTTCTGTGCATGTTTACCAATAATGCCCCTCTAAAGCTAGTGCATTCCTTTGTGAGTGACCCTAGCGGAGGCGGGGTGTTACACGTGGTATCAGAGCAGAAGGTTACCAGACTGGGCAAAAGTTTTTAAAGACCTTCTGAAAACTATTTGAAAATCGTTTATAAAGAAGCATTTTTCAAGAAAATTTTCTTTTAAAAGAAAAAGGCTATTCCCCAAAGGCCATTAGCACTATCCTTGTTTCCTTAATTGAATCTCTTTTCCTTTCTTTCCTCCATCTGTAGTCATAGTGGTTTTAACTGCGACTAATCTTTTCTATCTACGAAAGTGTTTTCCTTACGATGGAGGTGGTTCTCGAGAGAACAGTGGCCGCGTTATAAGAAAGGATAGTGAGGAAGAGGATAAAGGATACGAGCTTAAGGATGAGCAACTTGTTGGTATGGCTCAGCCCAGGACGAGAGAGAAGGATGAACAATGAAACCCATGACGAGAGAGTACCTTTGGCATGGTAAAACGGGACGGATAGTTAAGTATTATGGGAAAAGGACAAGATCATCGGGAGGGCAGCAGTATGCTCTCATTTCTAGGGTACCTTGGAAGGAGGGTGACGATCTTGTTAAAGGTTTAGCTTTTCTTCTCTATCATCCCATTAGGACTTTGTTTTGATCATCGTATCATTTAAGTCTGCTTCGATAGTTGAGTCTCTGCACCTTAAGTACTAGCGTAATAGAGAATCCCATTTTTGTCTCAAAGTCCTATTGGAGAATCAGTCCATTTATACATGACTTGTTTGGATTTGGGAATGTCTATGCCAAGTGTTGAGTTTGGAAATAATGCTTATGTTTTTAAGCTATGGATGGATTCTAGGGATGAAGTGGTTATCCAGTAAGGGGTGCCACTCTCGGTTTTGATAGGAGGGTAGTTAGACTCTTGACTAGCCTTGGTAATACCCTCGAAGTCTCGTGTAACCTTTTGGGTTCGGTCATGGTTAGTTACTTAGAATCCCTTGATGCCTTTATGGGAAATTGGAAGCCCAATCGAGTGGTGTTCGCCGATAAGACGGATGGTTTATTTCACTTATGCATGGGTTATAGAAATCACCTTAGTAAGTGCGCTTGATAACCTGGTTGGCATCTGTTTACTTTCAAGAGAAAGTTCTTCTATGTGGAATACCTTGTGGTACGAGGTCCGAGATTCATTAGTGAATTTTGGAAAGCTTGCATGAGATCATGAGTACGCAGTCATGTTTGCGTCAAGTATTTTAGGAAAAGGATAAGTGCAAGTGGAACGAGAGGCGACGAAGAAATGAGTTTCAGCTCATGTTATGGAAACAGGAAATAAGAAGCTACGAAATCGCGAAGTTAAAGGACGGTCAAGGAACAGTGGAATTAAGCTCAAGGAAATACGACTTTGATGGTCAAAGACTAGATACACGCATGATATCTCTTTTTGGGAGTATATCCTTGATCCCTGTTTTCTGTAGAACTTACTTGTAGGCTATCTTTTGTGGACATCCTCTCGGTCCTATTCTCCTTACAAACCCTGTAAGGAGTTTGTCCTGTTTATCTTCTCGACCCTGTTTCAGGGAATTCTAGGTAGAACCCTATGGATGTAAACATATATTTGAAACATGTTATGATTGATATGGTTGCAAGTGGTTGCTCGTGGATGCGTGAATACACATTAGATACTAGCTCGACTCGGTCACATTTCATATTGCATATGCACGAGTATTTATACTTGTTTATGGATGAAATCGAATGTATTATCATGCGGTTGTTGCATATGAATGAATGATTGTGCACGCATATAGTATCTATACGACTAGGACTATTAGCATACATGTTGGATTCATGGCACTATACATAATTTGCATTAGAAAGATTATTCAGGCCTGATCATTAGCATTAGCTAAGGAACATGTACACACACGTCTTGCATATATTCATACAACATTAGAAATCATCTAAGGACAATGGTTGCTCGTGGATGATGTTTTGAGTAGATGGATGATGGATGGTAGGATATGTTCTTCCTAACTTGGAGATTTCGGGGACGAAATCCTAAAAGGTGGGGAGAATGTAACAACCCGTATTTCGATAACATGATTAAAGACGAGAATCAAGGCAGAATTTAATTTTAAATTCTGAATCAAGTGAAACGGGCTATGCCATTGCGTTCGTCTCGGAAAAATACGCGAAATGGAGTCCGAGTTTTCGAAAATCGGAGTCCGTATGACCAAGATATGGCCTCGCGAAGTTTCACGAAAAATTCCCAAATTAAAGTATACTTAATTAAGTGAAATAGGTTGCGCAGAGAAATATATATTGATATATATATATATAATTGAAAATTAAATAAATAAATATGCAAAAATGTTCAAAACAGCGAATTGGGATAGGGGAATAACCGAACCGGCCGATTTTTGAGGTCGACCCGAGCTCGCTGGGTCGACTAGGGGTTAATCCAGGGTGTTTGGCTGTCAACCCGTGGGCCGATTCGCTCAAATGCAGATTTTGCATTTGGATGGTTCTCATGGTTCATCTTTAATCTAAAGGCCCTAGATGGTTCCTACACTTGACTTCTTCCCCAAGACATGCTTTGATGGCTTGGATTGAATCTAGGTTTAATCCTATGGCCTAAAACACTTGCCTAATCTATAAATAAGACCCTAACCTATCCTAAATCCTCATTATTCATTCATGCAACTAAACTATGGCAAAATTTCTACTCTCATGGCCTCCACTCAACTATCCTAGCCTCCACTTCATTTCTATGAAAGGTTTCATGATCATGAGAGTGTTAGAGAGTCCCTATGTTAGTATGAGAGCCTCTCAAGTTGATTTCAAGGCAAAAGCTTTGATCTTTGTTCATAAAGATGGTGTTTTTGTTGATTTGGGGCATCCATCTTTGGGTTTTTGGGTGATGGCATGCATAGGCTTCCTCACAAGCTTTAGTTTAATCGATTTAGGCCTTCAAAGCAGTGTAAGCCCTTTCCCTACTCTTAGATAATAACTATGAAGTTAAATGTTCATGTTGCAAGTTTGGGTTTGATCATTGAGAATGATACATGCTATAATGTCATGCAAGTTTATGAAGTCATTATCTTGATCTTATGAGCTAAAAGCTACAACCTTTATGTTGAAATGTTGCATTATGCAACATGAGAACCTTCATACCCTTTTTTTGTCAACTTGCATATGAAGTCATAACCCTTATATGATGATATATGCGAGTTTCTAGTCATCATTCCATGTCTTTTGTCACCATGATTCGCTTATGTGCCAAGTTTGGGTTTATGCATGTTTTTGAGGCTTAAGAATGTAACATGCAAGCTAATGAACACATTTGTGCCTCATTTGCCACCATGATTAACTTGTGGCTTAATATCCATTTTTGTCATGCCTTTGCCAAGTCTCTTCTTTAAATCCATTACGTTGTTGCGAACGTATATGCGAGTTTAAAAAGCGTTGGGGTCACATTATGGGAAAACATAATGATATGAACATGATTTGGGTAAATGGGTATAAACATGACAACGTGTAACGTTAAATATGACATGTGTTTATACTTGAAAACATGACTTGAAATATAACATGGAAGTGACATGTAAGTATGCATAAAAACATAAGCTTGGGAATTTACCTATTAAGTTAGGTCTACCCATTAGGAATTTACCTATTAAGTTAGGTCTACCCAATTGCTTGAAAACTTGAATATGAACATGACACTAGACTAAACATGAAAGTGGCCAACTCGAGGTTGGGTTGAGTTTGCAACATAAAGCTACCCGGAACCGACCGGCCTAACTAGTAGTTGCAAACAATAGGACCCAATGTGAGAAGTTGGTCATGTTGTGCTTGAACCCGAGGTTAGACCAAGTTGTGGTGTAAAGCTACCCGGAACCGACCGGCTTAACTAGTAACCACAACAAAGTCTAATGTGAGAGGTTGGGGTGCATTAAGAAATTAATGCCACATGATAGGGTTAAGTTAATTTGATTAATGACTCTTAACCAAATATGACATGGACAAATGGGTTAAGTAATTGGATTAGGCTAATGATACTTAACAAAACATGACAAGGTTGGGTAGGTTAAGTAACTTGATTTGCCTAATGACACTTAACCATTTTTATACGACTAGTGGACGGGGATTAAGTTAACCAACACTTAATCAATCCAACACGATAATTTGGTAAGGTTAAGTAAGTTTTCTTAATGACACTTAACCAAAAGATACAGTTAATGGATGGGGTTAAGATTAGACTCAACTAGTCTAAACATGATAATCGGATGGGGTTAAGTTAGCCTAGACTTAATTAATCCCACTTGGTAGTTTAATGGGGTTAAGTTAAATACTTAACTAATCTAACACGATGATTTGAAGTGGTTAAGTGACCTATACTTAACCAATCTCACCCGTTAATTTGAAGAGGTTAAGTGACCTAAACTTAACCAATCTAACTCGTTAATTTGATGTGGTTAAGTGATCTATGCTTAACCAATCTAACTCGTGAATTTATTCAGGTTAAGTTAACCCATACTTAACCAATATAACGTGAAAACATGAAAAGGCTAAGTCATGAATCGCTTGAATACACTTGACCGGTTTGACTAAGTAATTTCATAGGGTCAAGTTAATATATACTTAACCAACTTGAGCATGGTTTGTAGGGTTAAGTCTTGGACTTGGATACTTAGCCAATTTTGACATGATTTGTAGACGGGTTAAGCCTTGAACTTGGATACTTAGCCAATTTTGACATGATTTGTAGACGGGATTAAGTCATGAACTTAAGTTACACTTAATCTATTATGTAAACCCTAATTCGGAGAATTAGGTGGGTAACCGTAATTAACAAGGATAACGGGAATAAGGCTAAGTCGTAAACCTTGGTTGAAGGATAACTAAGTAATGATTCTTAGTCAAGGAAATTTAGACCAGTTCATAGATAGATGAGTAACCTGATACGGTAGGTCATCGTTTAAGTATACGAGTAGGGGCAAGTATCTGATTTAGATAAAGGCTCCAGCGAACTGGGTAACGAAGCAGCGGCTTCGGGGAACGTGAGGATATTCTTGGGATCCCTCTGTGGGCTGCCAGGTATTTATACTAGGCTCATGATAGGTTAAGGTCTGCGTTAGAAGAATCAAGAGTATGCCTTGGTTGCTATACGAGCGACCTAAAGACGGGGATGGATAGGGTATAGTCGACGAAACACGGTCGTACCCTAGATAGCATTTTTCGTCAGGCTACCTTCCATCTTTGGTCAAGCGTGTACGTACGGAAAGGCAGAGAACACCCAATAGACCATAATTGCTATCTAATTATGGGTGCGGTAAGGCTCGGATTGGGGGTTGGCCAGTAGTGTGTTCTCGTACAGGATTTATCCTGTCTTGTCTTTCGCTAGTTGAGGGAGGGGTCGCGTGGGACCATAGCCACGTATAGAAAAAACAGACCTTAGCATCTGCATCGGCAGATAAATCGTAAGCTCCCGACCGAGTCCTGTATTTCCTGGTCTGCCCTGTGACAGGACTCGGATGGCACGATGTGATACATGTGCATACAGTCATGGAAAAACGATTCACGATGAATGCGTGGGAAAAAGGGCGCGGTTGGCGGTTAGCGTAATCCCTAGTGGCCCTAGGTGGTTGAACCCAAACCGAGATACGAAAACGTGCAATAAGTAAGCGTAATCCCTAGTAGCCCTAGGTAGCATAAGTCCTAGTTGTACAGACGCTAATTCATGTTGGAAGACCCTAGCTAGGTTTAGGGTAACAGTCCAAACAGATCTTAAGGATCATGGAACTATGTAAAGTAATATAGAATCTCATGGGAAAGCCCGTATGGCCTACGGCAAGGGACTGAACATTTACATGGAATAAAACATACGAGTTGAGTAACCTATATATGCGATATATTAGGTTGACATGGACCACTACACGACTTTTGAGTAAGGGTCATTCACGGATAACACGTGATACAGTTGGGATACTAGTACGGTAGGTGCAGAGCAGATGTACAGGATAGATACCATGGGACGTTATACGTGATAGATATCTTGGGATATTATACTTGATAGAAACCTGACGATGTGGTACCTTGTTTTATCTTGACATCGTAATTTATCATGACACCTTAGTTCAGTAGTTCATCCTGTTATTTTGATTTAGCTTATCTATATTGTTATCATGCTTATGTTCATCTCAGCTTCTCATATCAGTTAACTTTACTAGTTTTTATACTAATAGTAAATATGGCTTACTCAGTCTTTTTGACTGACCCGTTTTGTTTCGCCTCTTTTCTTCCGTTTCCCCCCCCCCCCCAGGTTACAGGGAGGAAATACTGCTGTTTAGTTTGGACTTCTTCTGCTTGAAGGTCATCATGGATGGCTTGGACTTTTCTTGGCTATGGCTACTTTACTGTCTTTATTTGGGGAATAATTTATGAAAAAGTCTTTATGCTTCTTTACTATTGCAAGACAGGTTTTGATGTACTCTGATGTAAAAGGCTTTAGACCTTAATTATAAATGTTTATGAAAGTTCGATTTTACTTCCGCTATTTTATATGTTCTGTCTTGTGATATTTCTGTGCATGTTTACCAATAATGCCCCTCTAAAGCTAGTGCATTCCTTTGTGAGTGACCCTAGCGGAGGCGGGGTGTTACAGTTTTGAAATCGAAGAATCGATATATATATATAAATAGAATTGAAATATATCGAATAATGAAGCTGCAGTTCATGTTTTGAAAACGGGATTTCAAACGATTAGTGCGGGAGATCCGACCATCGGATTTTCCCGAAATCGAAACCGTTGGGTTCGCTTTGGAAATATCTTTCCAACGACACCAACTTTGTAAGGATCCAACAGTTGGATTGTCTGGAATGTTTAATTCAAATATGAAGAAAAACAGTGCCAGAATCGATTATATTTATATATTTATATATATATTTATATATATATATATATAAAATTAAATTCGATCGAATAACGACGCTACAGTTCATATTTTGAAATCGAAACTTCAAACAATTGTACCGGGAGATCCGACCGTCGAATTTTCCCAAAACTGGAACCGTTGGATTTGTTTTGAAAAGATCTTTCTAATTATATAAATTTTTTGATGATCAAACGGTTAGATTTTCAGATATGTGTAAATCAAATCTGAAGAAAACAGCGCCACGGCCGCGTTATGGCCCGAAGCGTCGTTTGAATAAATTGGCTATTTTAAAATAAATAAAAATGGAGATAAATCGTTATAAAATATTATAAACGATATAGATGGGAAATTTAGAAACTAACTGAAGGTTGGCTAAGTCGAATGGTTTCCTGGGTTTTGATCTGATGTTGGTTTCGGCCTTCGGGGTTAATATTTGGGAAATCGTTCTCTTACTTATTTACGGTTAGCGACTAATGATTTGAAATGATGCGTATATATGTTCGTGTTGCACTTGTTTATTATATACGCAAGTTGCTCAAAAAGTCCGGGTTTATCCCATTTTGAATAACTAAATCGACGATAAGAAATCGAATATGAAGACGGTGGTTGAAGACCGGAAATCTTCACCTCGTTTGGATGGTAACTGATGTCCTGATTGGGAGACATCCCGAAATATGGATAATGAGTGGTGATCGTCCAGACATACATGGAGATTGATGGGTTTGCGAGGTATATAGTGCCTCCGGTTTCGTTCCGACCCAGAACGGACTTGTAAATGGATTGTGTGTTTGACATTGGAATTTATTCTGTGTGATTGATAGCCATCAGTTGCATAGTCTGAATTTCCCGTGTGGCATGCTAAGATGCAGTGATCAGGGCTTCTGTTGAAAAGAAAAATCTTGTGGTTGATGATCAAAGCATCGCCTGTGTGGTGTAGCTCTGTGTATAACGTGAATTCGCGAACCTCACACCCCGGTATGAACCAGAAACGGGAGAGGACCTCAGGGGGGACGTGCGTTTCTTTCTAGCTAGAGGTGGTGTAGGTGCTTAAACTGGCTGACATTTATATTATTTTCACCTATGTGGTTGTTGCTGTTGCGAGGCGCCTCGGTTTTATCGGTCGATCCGGCACCGACAGAGTCATTCGTTGGCTCGTTTTACGCCCCATAGGGCGGGGAAACGCATTGTTCAGGCATTATAATCCACTCCGTGTGGACCGGCCCTGACGATCCAAGGTGAAGTTGCGGCTGTTCCTGAGCCTCGGGCTAGAGAGTCTCTAATTCGGTAAGGACTATCTTTTGCCTTGATTCATGATGGAAATCCAATTTCCAAATACGACACCGTGCGGTTTTGATTGTATATATATATATATATATATATATATATATATATATATATATATATATATGGCAACATGATATATGGTACCCATGCCATCTTTGATTGATAGCTATGATTGAAATTGTTTTTGAAACTTATAAACACTAGTAATAATATCAAATCCTTTTGTTTTATTCGTATCAAGCATACTTTGGCCATTATAAGGTACAACTCTATCCTCCGGTTTGCATTGCATTGTGTGATGGGAATTGAGTCTTATAATGGCTTCATTTTTATAAAAAGCATTGCGATGTTTAAAAGATTTATTTGTTTTAAAGCACTGGCAATCCAATGGAGTAAACCCATTCCACGAAAGTGGCGTGGTCCTGTGATTAGCCAATTGTATAATGTGTTAAGTAGATTTCTCATACCAGTCCCATGACTGACTCGTAGTTTGTTTCAATTGCAAACTCGGGTGCCCCTTTTTCTACATGGGCAGCCTTGTATTTAGGTTTTAGCAGGCTCTTTCTGGATAGCTGGAGCTGAAGATGGATTCTATAATTTATCTCTTTTTATGCTGTTCAGCTCCTATTGTACATATTTTGTTTGTTTTTCCACTGTAGACATTTATGTATAGCTGAACTGTATTTGTACTAAGTATGATCATGTATACTGTGTAACTCTGACGATTTCGTTTATCCAGTGTATTATTTGTTTATTATCTGGTGTATTTATTTATTTCTGTTCTACTATTATCTGTTTATGTGTTATATTCCAAAGATTACCCTTGCCACCGTCAGTACGGGGTTTGGGGTCGTCACAACGTGGTATCAGAGCTTTGGTTAAGCTTAGTGCTGGAATAGAACTTATTAACGAACTCAACAAAAATAGAACCAGTAGTGTTCTAGGATGGGTAACTCATTACAGATAGGATCAGTAATATCCTAGTTTGAGTAAAGCAGAATGAAATACACCCCGATAGACACATTTACATTTGAAGTATATGTTTCTAAGTTTTAAAATATCTTTTCTGTTGACCTGACACTTGATCTGCTGTTTGCAGAAGTACTAGAAAATGAGTGTCAGAATCAGAAGGAAAGCAGAACCAGATATTGAAGCCCTATTGATTAAGTATCGAAATATGGGTGGAATACCGTTCTCGGACGAAGAATCTATTATGAAAACACAAGCTTGGATTCGTTCTGCTGAGAAGATCTTTGACGGTTTAAAGCTGAGGGATGACCAGAAAAGATTACTGGCATCCTGGGCACTCAAAGACGAAGCCTTGTTCTGGTGGGATTCGATCATTAAGGATAATCCAGAAGGTGATATCACCTGGAATAGATTCAAAGTGATTTTCCTAGAAAGATTTACTCCTCCTGAAGCAACTGAGCGGTTATGTGATGAATTCTCTTATCTGATACAAGGAAATATGACCATTCCAGAATATCATAAGAAATTCAACGAACTCTCTCATTTCGCCCCTCATCTGATTAAAGACCCGAAGAGGAAGAAATTGAGGTTTATTCATGGCCTGCAAAGAAAATATCAGAATGGTGTAATGAGAAATGTGAAGCTTCCTTTTCCTGAAATGATATACATGGCTTACCAGTATGAGGATCTCGACAAGAAAGGCATGTTGCGTTACGAAGAGGAAGTCAGTTCTAGTAATAATGATGAGTCTGAAAATGATCGTCCTGAGGCCAGTACGATGTCTAAAATCAGTAAGAAGACTAGTGCCAAGAGGAAAAGGGACAAATCTGAGAAGGAACCAGTAACGACTGTTGTATGCTCTAACTGCAATAAACAAGGACATTTCTCGATAAGTTGCGGAGCTTTAAAGAAACAGGAGAAGTTTCGAGAAAATAGAAGATGCAATCAAAGCCATCGGTTTGGCCATGTAAAGCAAGATTGCTGGTTGTTAAAAACGGTAACGGTGGCTCAGGTAAATGAAGTAGCAAAAAATTCTGAGCCCTCAGCTATTCAGGAAAGGCCAGATGTTTTAGAAGGCACGCTTACTGTCAAAGATATTCCAGTTAGAGTACTGTTTGACATCGGCACGTCGCGAAGCTTTGTTGCAAAGAATGCAGTTGAGAAACTGAATTTGAATTTGAAAAAGCTCAAAGAACCAATGACTGTCCATAATCCGGTTGGGGGTTCCCTCGATCTCAGTTGGGTTTGTGGAGTGCCTGTTTCTTTTTCTCGTTATCGGTTCCCTACCATCGCGGTCGTCATGATTTTTACAGAGTTTGATCTTATCTTGGGGTTAGACTGGTTGACCAAATATGGAGCTGAGGTTAAATGCACCGATAGAGTAGTCAGGGCGAAGATTAAATCAGGTGATTATATAACCATTCCTTGTGAAGGTCAGAATTCTAATATAAAAGACTTTTGGCCAGCTTTGGATGTTTCTCCTATTCAAATAGAAAATATCCCTGTAGTCACAGAGAATATTCCAGACATCATCAAAGATATTATTGTCGTAAGGAATTGCGCAGATGTGTTTAAGGAAGTCGTTAGTCTACCTCCGCAGAGAGAAATAGATTTCAAAATTGCTTTAATTCCGAACGCAAGGCCAGTAGTGCACGCCATTCGGAGGATGACCCTAAAGGAGAAAGAAGAACTAGACAATCAAACATGCCAGCTAGTATGGAAGGGTCTGATCAGGCCTAGTTTCTCTGATTAGGGGGCAGCAGTGGTGTTTGTCCCAAAATCTGACGGTACTCTGCAACTATGTGTGGATTATCATGATTTGAACAAGCAGACAATAAAGAACAAATATCCATTGCCGCGAATCGATGATTTATTGGATCGTCTGAATGGCGCACAAGTATTTTCAAGGACGGACCTAGCTACAGGCTTCCATCAGCTTCGAATTGCCGAAGAGTGTGTTCCTATGACAGCATTCACAGGTCCAGACTTATTCTATGAGTGGTTAGTAATGTCGTTCGGCTTATGTAACGCTCCAGCATACTTCGTCGATTTGATTAATCGAGTGTTCAGAGGAGTCCTGAATAAGTTTGTTCTAGTTTTTATTGACGATATTCTAATCTTCTCTAAGTGAAAAGTCGAACATGAAAAACATTTGGAACAAGTACTAGAAATTCTGAGAAGGAATGTATTGAAAGCTAAACTTTCCAAATGTATATTCTGGCAAGATGAAGTGAAGTTTCTTGGCCATGTCATATCGAAAGAGGGAATTGCTGTGGATCCAAGTAAAATCACAGCTATTCAAAACTGGAAACAGCCTAGTACTCCTACAGAAGTCCGCAGTTTTCTCGGATTGGGTAGTTATTACCGGAAGTTCGTTAAAGATTTTTCGAAGATATCTAGTCACTTGACGAAGCTTACAAAGAAGCACTCAAAATTCAAGTGGACTCCAGAATGTGAGGAGGCCTTTGAGGAGCTAAAGTTAAGATTAACAACTACTCCAGTGTTAACGATTATAGACGGCAATCAGAATTTGAAAGTATGGACAGATGCCTCTAGAGAAGGCCTTGGTGCAGTGTTAATGCAAAGAGGTCAAGTTGTTGCTTATGCTAGCCGTCAACTAAAGCCGCACGAGAAAAACTATGTCACTCATGATCTTGAGTTGTTGGCTATCGTATTCTCTTTGAAAATCTGGAGACACTATCTTCTGGGTGAGAAATTCGAACTATTTACAGATCATCAGTCGTTAAAGTATCTGTTCACCCAGAAAGACCTGAATCTGAGGCAGCAACGTTGGCTGGAGTTTCTTGCCACATATGATTTTGAGATTTTATACACTCCAGGGAAAGCAAATGTCATGGCCGATGCGTTAAGCCGAAAGAATGTGATGATCGCCTGTTTTATTATCACGACATCATTGATAGATAAAATATCTGCTCTTCAGAAGGATGATCACTTCATTCAGAAGACCAGAGAGATAATTTAGAAAGGCGAGCCCTCGAGTTTTCAAGTTGATAATGATTGGATTCTAAGGCTAAAAGGTCGAATATGTGTTCCTAACATTTCTGAGCTCCGAAAGGAAGTACTGGATGAATGCCACTAGTCAAAACTTAGTATCCACCCAGAAGTAAGCAAAATGTATAATGACATCAAACGCACTTTTTGGTGGAAGTCGATGAAGAGGGACATTTCATTATATGTTAGCCGATGCCCTACTTTCCAGCTAGTCAAAAGCGACCAACAGAAACTTGCTGGATTGTTGCAACCGCTGGACGTTCCAGGCTGGAAGTGGGAACATATTTCCATGGACTTCATAGATAGTTTGCCCAGAACTAGGAAAGGAAATGACAATATTTGGGTGATCGTAGATCGCTTCACGAAGACCGCTCATTTCATACCTGTCAAATCAAATAGAACTGCTCAAAGTCCGGCGCAGATTTATTTCAAGGAAGTTGTTAGACTACACAGAGTGCCGATCAGTATAGTTAGTGATAGAGGTTCAATATTCACTACCAAGTTCTGGGATGCATTTCAAGTAGAACTGGGAACAAAGCTGAACTTGAGCACCGCCTATCATCCTCAGACAGATGGTCAAACTGAGAGGGTGATTCATATTTTAGAAGATCTATTGCGGGCTTGTGTTCTAGATTTTGGTGGATCATGGGAAGACCATCTGAATTTGGCTGAATTCTCATATAACAACAGCTACCACGCGAGCCTGACAATGTCACCATTCGAAGCGTTGTATGATAGACCGTGCTGATCTCCTGCTTGTTGGGTCGAACCCGGTAATAGACTTGTATTGGGACCGGATATGATCCGTGAGGCTGCCGACAAATCGATTTCGTTAAGAAACGATTACTCGCCGCTGAAAGCCGCCAAAAGAGCTATGCCGATAAGAGAAGAAGAGATATATCATTTGCTGTTGGCGACTATGTATATCTGAAAGTATCACCGATGAGAGGAGTTATCCGGTTCGGTAAAACTGGGAAATTGGCGCCCAAATTCATTGGTCCGTTTCCTATTCTAGAACGGATTGGAACTCTCGCTTATAGGGTTAAATTGCCTGATTGGTTGCCTGGAGTACATGATGTATTTCACATATCTCAACTTCGAAAGCACGTTCATGATCCAGACTTGATCGTGGAAGAATTAGCGCAATAGGATATTGAAATTACTCCAGAATTGGCTGTGAGAAGAGAGCGCTAAAGATCATTGGCAAAGAAACCAAGGAACTGATGAACAAGAAGGTTCACTTAGTCAAAGTGCAATGGAGTGAGGATCTGCGAGATTGTACATGGGAAACTGAGGAGAGCATTCAGAAAGCCTATCCTAGGTGTCGAGTAGATATCTCTGATTGACTCCGGGGCAAGGTACATTTACCGTACTTTGCATTGTCATTTAGTTCTCTGCTTCGTTGTTATTTTCTTTCATGAATGTAAACTTTTAATTCTATAGTCTGAATGATTTTAAAAGAGTATATGAATTGATTAGGACATTTTTGAAAAGTTAAAAATAAATTGGATTGTTGTTTGTGTTGAGTGATAGTAGATTGGATTAATTAAATTATTGAAACGATAGACTAATTTAATTAATAAGAGAATGAATGGTAGGATTTATTCGATTAACTCACACATTGAACTGATTTAAAAATAGGTAGAAATATATACATGTGCATTATATATGTTTGAATAGGTAAATGGATTAGCTGTTGAGTAAAGAAATTATTTGCGTGCCTGACAAATAGGTAAACCTTAATGAGTTGGATGCGCAATTTTATTATTATATCAACTCCTATGAACGCCATTAGATGCGGAGTGCTGGTTGTTCTGTGTGTAATAATAAATGTTGCCTTAGGATAGTGACAATTAATTTTGAAATACACTACATGGCATATTTCTTGAAGATGGACATACTTCATCATATACCACATAAGCATTTGGAGCTTGAGTGACGAGGTGGAAGATTTACCATACGAGTGAGAGGCTTGTATGGCGATGACTATATTTTACATGTTGAACTGATGACTGATATAACCTTATAAAATTGTAGCGATAAATTGCCAGGTTAATAAAAACCCCACACGGGTCTGGAGTAGACATTAATCACGTCTCTCTAGTTATTAGATACGGCACATGGACTATTTATTTCCCACACGGGACGAGGTGACGAGAATTTATTCTCTGGAGCAATTAAAAATACACACTCCCTCAGGCATTGACAGGGTGACAAGAATTTATTCTCTGGAGTTATAATCTATACACGCTCCCCTGTAAACACCAGAATATATCACTATAAATATGTGTATGCTTTATAGGATTTATTGGATACCTAATACGGCCCAATAAATTTCCAAACCCCTCCCCGTACAAAGGAGGTTATGGCGAAATTTTTCGAAAATTCCGGGTGTTAGCCAAATTTTTGAAGAATTGGAAAATTCTCAGAAACTGAGAAGTTAGAGAATGGAAGCCAGATTGAACGTAGAGTTGATTAATAAAACCACTTTCGACTTTGTTCCTTTTCGGGGACGAAAAGTTTTAAGTGGGGGAGATTGTAACGACCCGGAAAATCTGAACCAATTTAAAATTTTTAAATTGGCTATTTTTATTGGATTTAAATATTTTAAATAAATATTTTAAATAATAATGATGAAAAGTAAGTCTGAATCGAAGTTGAAAATAAATATAATTACTTTGAAATATAAACAAGGCCTGAAATAGCGCGGTAGTTTCAAAATTTGAATTCAAAATTTGACTGACTGTACCGGGTGCAAAACAAAACGGATTTGAGTGAAACCAAAAATATTTAAATCTGTTAGTGAATACCTTTCTAACGAATCTGAAAAATCGAAGTTTCATAGCGGGAAGCAAAAGTTATGGCCAAATGAATTTTCTAAAAGGTCGCTATGGAGTTTATATAGCCCGTGAAAATGGCCATTTTGCAAACGACCTCGGAATTCGACGAAACCACTTTTGTTGGATCCGGGATGTTAAACTATTACTAGGTTTCAAATTTCATAATTTTTGAAGTTAGTATGTGAGCGTGGTAAAGGAAA
Source organism: Allium sativum (assembly GCA_030737875.1). NCBI lineage: Eukaryota > Viridiplantae > Streptophyta > Magnoliopsida > Asparagales > Amaryllidaceae > Allium > Allium sativum. The sequence goes on along the minus strand of CM060922.1, from coordinate 347,841,540 downwards.
ATGTGTTTGGTTGATTTCGATTAAACTGGATCGACCAGAAATGGGCCATTTTTCAAACGGTCTCAGAATTCGACGAAACTAGTTTTGTTGGGACCGTATCGTCAAAACATAGCTAGATTTATTTTTCGGGAATTTTTAGAATCAGTTTGTGGCCCTGGCAAATTGAAATGTACGTTCAAATCAAATATTGAATGTTTTATAATTTAATCTGAATGAAAACTGACTGCATTCGAATGGGCCTTCGAAACATAACCCATTGTGTTCGGAATGGGGGTAAAACGCTAGGGATAACAGTCGTTGGGTTTGAATTGAAGTTCGTTTGTAAAAACCCTAATTTTTGAAATTATAAAACCATCGGCCAATAGAATTTTTTCTTTCATTAATTTAAAAATATAAAAAAATCGAAAAACCCTTTTTATCCCCTCCGATTAACGGCGGGTACTGTTCAAACGTTCCAGCCCATTTTCCGACCGCCTCCTCCACTTTCAGCCCCTCCGCCAGTTAAGGTTTTTGTCCAGCTCCTCCTCCTCTTCAAATCAACACCCACCTCGACCTCCCTCGCCTCGTGTTTCGGGCGCAGCAGCCCCTCGAAGCTCGGAAGTTCGTCGCGCTACACCTCCCAATTCCGACCACCGAACCCGACCCCATACCCCTACGCGGAAAGCCCTTTCCACCCTCTTCGTTGTCATACAACCTGATCGGGACGAAGTGCTACGGATTTCACGAATTTTCAAAACCTAGTTTTGAACAGAAATAGAAAGGTACGACTGAAAATTAAATAAACTATATTATAGCAGTTTAAAGCGCTACGGTTTTTGATTTCACTGTAAAAATCATATCTTTTTGCTGTTTTGTCGAAATTCAGTGAAACAAGAGACAGTGGACTCGTGTGGACGTCTTCTACCTTCTAGAAGAGACCGCATATTTTTCTGAGCCTTCTGCTATTTTTGGTGGAGTGGAACCCAATGTGAGATTTCTAAATTATAAACGATATGGAAAACGACGATGTATAAATTATATAGTCGATGTATGAGTTATATAAGCGTTGTACACCTCTTGTATAAGCGTTGTATAAGTTGTACGTTCAATATATAAGTTATATATGCGTTGTAAAAATTATATATATGTGTTGAATAGAAGTGAAATTCTTATATATATATATATATACATATATATATATACGCCCCTCGTCCACAAACCATGGACGATATTTATTGATTGTGATTGGTGTGAAAATTGGTTGATAGCGAATGGTTGATTATAATTGTTTGTGGTTGAAATTGATTGATTGTGGTTGAAAGATACCCGTTTGTGGTTGATAATTATTTGGTTGAAACCACATAGGATTAGTTTGTGGAAATGAAAAAAATATACATGCCGCCTGCGTGCGAACTAGATGCATGAAATCCCCATTGTCAAAAGCTGTGAGGCTTTAAGGTAGAGCGAGGAGCTGTACTAGGGACGGCCCCGGTTTTAACTACCCTGCCATTATGCTGCCAAAATTTTGAATAATATTCGTGTGTTAGAATTATTTTCATATATTGAATAACCTTCATGTGTTTAATCGAAATTCCTTCATTGAATAGAAATTCATGTGTTGAATAGTATTCGTGTTTTAAATAAATTGTTTTTAAAAATAAATATCACATTTTTATTCTATATATACAAACTATAGAAAACATTCATGTGTTAAATCGAAATTCATTCGTTGAATAGAAATTCATGTGTTGAATGGTATTCGTGTTTTAAATAAATTGTTTTTAACAATAAAAATAACATTTTTACTCTATATATACAAATTATAGAAAACATTCTTGTGTTGAATCGAAATTCATTAGTTGAATAGAAATTCATGTGTTGAATGGTATTCGTGTTTTAAATAAATTGTTTTAACAATAAAAATCACATTTCTACTCTATATCACAAACAATAGAAAACATTCATGTGTTGAATCGAAATTCATTTGTTGAATAGAAATTCATGTATTGAATGGTATTCGTGTTTTAAATAAACTATTTTAACAATATAAAAATCACCTTTTTATTGTATATATACGAATTTTGAATAACATTCATGTGTTGAATAGAAATTCATGTGTTGAATGGTATTCGGGTTCGAAAGAAATTGTTTTATAATAAAAATCATATTTTTATCACCTATATGAACTATATAAAATAGTCGTGTTTCGAACTAAATTGTTTTACAATAAGAATCACATTTTTACTATATACATGAATGGTTAAAAATAGCGAAGTGTTGAAATAATTGTCGGCTGGATAAAAATATCATTTTTATCAAATGTATGAAAAGAATATAGTTTTGAAATCGAAGAATCGATATATATATATATATATATATATATATATATATTTATATATATATATATGTATTTATTTATTTATATATATATATAAATAGAATTGAAATATATCGAATAACGAAGCTGCAGTTCGTGTTTTGAAAACGTGATTTCAAACTATTAGTGCAGGAGATCCGACCATCGGATTTTCCCGAAACCGAAACCGTTGGGTTCGCTTTGGAAATATCTTTCCAACGACACCAACTTTGTAAAGATCCAACGGTTGGATTGTCTGGAATGTTTAATTCAAATCTGAAGAAAAACAGCGCCAGAATCGATTATATTTATATGTATACATATAAATATAATTAAATTCAATCGAATAACGACGCTGCAGTTCGTATTTTAAAATCGAAACTTCAAACGATTGTACCGGGGGATCCGACCGTCGGATTTTCCCAAAACTGGAACCTTTGGATTCGTTTTGAAAATTTCTTTCTAATGATATAAATTTTGTGATGATCCAACAGTTAGATTTTCAGATATGTGTAAATCTAATATGAAGAAAAATAGCGCCACTGCCGCGTTATGGCCCGAAGCGTCGTTTGAATAAATTGGCTATTTTAAATAAATAAAAATGGTGATAAATCATTATAAAATATTATAAACGATATGGATGTGAAATTTAGAAACTAACTGAAGGTTGGCTAAGTCGAATGGTTTCCTGGGTTTTGATCTGATGTTAGTTTCGGCCGTTGGTGTTAATATTTGGGAAATCGTTCTCTTACTGATTTACAGTTAGCGACTAATGATTTGAAATGATGCGTATGTATGTTTGTGTTGCACTTGTTTATTATATACGCGAGTTGCTCAGAAAGACCGGGTTTATCCCATTCTGAATAACTAAATCGATGATAAGAAATCGAAGATGAAGATGGGGGTTAAAGACCGGAAATGTTCACCTCGTTTGGATGGTAACTGATGTCCTGATTGGGAGGCATCCCGAAATATGGATAATGAGTGGAGATCGTTCAGACATACGTGGAGATCGATGGGTTTGCGAGGTATATAGTGCCTCCGGTTTCGTTCCGACCCAGAACGGACTTGTAAATGGATTGTGTGTCTGACATTGGAATTTATTCTGTGTGATTGATAGCCATCAGTTGCATGGTGTAAATTGCCTGTGTGGCATGCTAAGATGCAGTGATCAGGGCTTCTGTTGAAAAGCAAAATCTTGTGGTTGATGATCAAAGCACCGCCTGTGTGGCGTAGCTTTGTGTATAACGTGAATTCGCGAACCTCACACTCCGGTATGAACCAGAAACGGGAGAGGACCTCAGGGGGGACGTGCGTTTCTTTCTAGCTAGAGGTGGTGTCGGTGCTTAAACTGGCTGACATTTATATTATTTTCACTTATGTAGTTGTTGCTGTTGCGAGGCGCCTCGGTTTTATCGGTCGATCCGGGACCGATGGAGTCATTCGTTGGCTTGTTTTACGCCCCATAGGGCGGGGAAACGCATTGTTCAGGAATTATAATCCACTCCGTGTGGACCGGCCTTGACAATCGGAGGTGCAGTTGCTGCTGTTCCTGAGGCTCGGGCTAGAGATTCTCTAATTCAGTAAGGACTATCTTTTGCCTTGGTTCATGACGGGAATCCAATTTCCAAATACGACACCGTGCGGTTTTGATTGTATATATATATATATATATATATATATATATATATATATATATATATATATATATATATATATATATATATATATATATATGGCGACATGATATATGGTACCCATGCCGTCTATGATTGATAGCTATGATTGAAATTGTTTTTGAAACTTATAAACACCAGTAATAATATCAAATCCTTTTGTTTTATTCGTATCAAGCATATTTTGGCCATTATAAGGTATAACTCTATCCTCCGGTTTGCGTTGCATTGTGTGATGGGAACTGAGTCTTATAATGGCTTCATTTTTATAAAAAGCATTGCGATGTTTAAAAGATTTATTTGTTTTAAAGCACTGGCAATCCAATGGAGTAAACCCGTTCCACGAAAGTGGCGTGGTCTTGTGATTAGCCAATTGTATAATGTGTTAAGTAGATTTCTCATACCAGGCCATGACTGACTCGTAGTTTGTTTCAATTGCAAACTCGGTGCCCCTTTTTCTACACGGGCAGCCTTGTATTCAGGTTTTAGCAGGCTCTTTCTGGATAGCTGGAGCTGAAGATGGATTCTATCATTTATCTCTTTTTATGTTGTTCAGCTCCTATTGTACATATTTTGTTTGTTTTCCGCTGTAGACATTTATGTATAGCTGAACTGTATTTGTACTAAGTATGATCCTGTATACTTTGTAACTCTGACGATTTCGTTTATCCAGTGTATTATTTGTTCATTATCCGGTGTATTTATTTATTTCTATTCTGCTATTATCTGTTTATGTGTTATATTCCAAAGATTACCCTTGCCACCGTCAGTACGGGGTTTGGGGTCATCACAGATTTGGGGTAAAATGATGTCGTGGGTTTCGTCGGGAGGGGGGTGTATCGGAGCAGTAGACTCAATCCAAGAAAGACCACCGAGTTTGGTTCCAATGGTATAGAGAGAAAGAGGACGGAAGTAGAAGTATTTTGGTGTTTTATTTTGATTTATAATGAAGAACGGAGGTGGCATTAAATATTGGAAGATGCAAAATTGGCCATTTGGGTTACCTGAAGTTTACGGTTGAATTTGTGGGAGGATATGAATTAGAGGAAAGAAGGATTAGCGAGTACGGGTATTAGATGGGCCGGATGTGGAGCTAAAGCCCATAATGAGTTTAAAATCTAAGCTAAATTCTTTTATAAATAGTGTACTCAGTTATAACATCATAACTTTACCATACGATATCAGAATTCAGCAAAACAAGATCTGTTAGGATCGTATGGACGAGGGCTACCCAATGGAACTAATTGGGAGTGGATTAGAGCTCGTTACAATTTATAGCAAAATAAATTGTCCGTCTGAATCAAGCAATGGTTATCATTATTAATGATGATCATCCAATGTGAGTAAAACTCACCAACTCTGAACAGTTATATTTTTAGAACTGATAAATAGTGGTTGACTGCTGTTTGATGACTGTTTGGTTGAATTGCTTATGTATTGGTTGAAATTATAGATAACGATATATATATATATATATATATATCGTTAATCAAATATTGATTCCGTTTAGCAGAATATTTCATATTGAAATGAAATTGATGTTAATTATATTGATTAACAACTGTGACGCAGAGAAACTGGTTGGAGGCATCCAACTGGATTCCTCAATATTTATAATACTGTTCTGTTCATATATTGTAATATATGATGTGATATATATTCTGCTGTGGATTATGTGTGTTTGAATGATATCGATCACTATTATTTGGTATTTTAAATACCGTAAGAAATACTGGTATGTAAAAAGGGGATTTTCAAATTATATTTTGAAGATAAATTATTTATATAAAATCAATGGATTTTATAAAAGGAAAAGGATTTTTACCAAAGGAAATAATTATAAAATCAAAGAGACATAAAGGAAAATATTTGTAAAATAAATATAAAGGAATTTTTTTGTAAAACAAATATAAAAGAAAATATTTGTAAAACAAATGTAAAAGGAATATTTATTTGTTAAATAAATAGAATTGAAATGGAATATTTATTTAAGAAATAAATAGAATAAATATAAAAGGAAAACATTTACAAATAGAATTGAAAAAGAATTATTTATTTATAAAATAAATAAAGATAAAAAGGGAATTATTTGATAAATAGATGGAGTTATAAAAGGAAATATTTATTTGGTAAATAAATAAAGTTACAAAAGGAAATATTTATTTAGGAAATAAATAAAGTTATAAAAGGAAATATCTAGGAAATAAATAGAATTTTATAAAGGAAACATTTATATGAAATAAATATATACAAATAGAAAAGGAAGTATTTGTATTGGATATTAGTTATTTGAATAGAGTAAAATAGAGTTAATCAGTTAGAGTTAATCAGTTAGAGTTATACAGTTTGAGTTAATCATTTAGAGTTAACCAGTTAGAGTTAACCAGTTAGACTTAATCAGATAGTGTTAACCAGTTACAGTTAACCAGTTACAGTTAACCAGTTAGAGTTAATCAGTTAGAGTTAATCAGTTAGAGTTAATCAGTTAGAGTTAACCAGATAGAGTTAACTAGTTAGAGTTAACCAGTTAGAGTTAAACAGTTAGAGTTAACCAGTTAGAGCTAATCAGTTAGAGTTAACCAGTTAGAGTAAACCTGTTAGAGTTAATCAGTTAGAGTTAACTAGTTAGAGTTAATCGGATAGAGTTAATCAGATAGAGTTAACCAGTTAGAGTTAACCAGTTAGAGTTAACCAGTTAGAGTTAACCGGTTAGAGTTAAGCAGTTAGAGTTAACCAGTTATAGTTAACCAGTTAGAGTTAATCAGTTAGAGTTAACCAGTTAGAGTTAATCAGTTAGAGTTAACCAGTTAGAGTTAACCAGAGTAGAGTTAATAGAATTAGAGTTAATCGATTAGAGTTAGAGTTAATCGAATTAGAGTTAATTGATTAGAGTAGAGTTAATTGAATTAGTGTTAATCGATTAGAGTTAGAGTTAATCGATTAGAGTTAGAGTTAATTGATTAGAGTTAGAGTTAATAAAATATTGTTATTCGAAGAAAACAGATAATCGAATATAATCTATTCGATGAGAGATAATCGAATATAATCTGTTCGAAAAGAGATAATCGAATATAATCTATTCGACGAGAGATAATCAAATATAATCTATTCGAAAAGAAATAATCAAATATAATCTATTCGACGTGAGATAATCGAATGTAATCTATTCGAAAAGAGAAAATCAAATATAATCTATTCGAAAAGAGATAATCGAATATAATCTATTCGAAAAGAGTTAATCAAATATAATCTATTCGAAAAGAGATAATCGAATATTAGTTATTCGAAGGAGAGTTAATCGAATTGAAATTAATCAAAAGAGAGTTATGCATCGAATTCGATTATATCAAATTCGGAAAAGTATTATTACTTTCCGGTTTTTAAATCAAGATTTATTTATTTATAAATAAATTAGTGCAGGTTAATTATTCAAAATAAGAAATAAGAGTTAGATATTCCAGAAGTAGGGTTTATAACGTTAGTGTTATAATAAATGTTTTTATAAAAGAAGTGGATTCGTAATCAGAATCTGAGAATTTGTGTAAGCAAATGATTGTAGAAATTGAAGCGGTGAGCTTTATCTATTGCAAGGCTAAGAATGTTGTTTAGTTAAGGTCTGAGTGGTAATTATACCCCAACTTGATTGACTTCGAATTTAACTAAGGAATGGTTGAGTTCGATGGTGAAGGTCAGTTAGAGATACAGTTCAGTAATAAGCGATTAATGGATTGAGGGGTCGTAACGATGTTTTATACATCGTTCATTTGAAATCCAAAGAAATAAGAGATAGGAACATTTTCTAAATATAATCACAGATATTTTCTAATCATAGAAAATGAAATGTTCCGTTAATAAGAAATTAAGTAATAGAGTTAAGCAAGATTAGAAACAGGCTAGATATATTGTAAATAAGCAAGGGGAATGTTTCCCAATGTTAATAACATATGTTTTCTAAATATAGAAAATAAGTAAATATGAATATATATATATATGATGATTGATCAATAGAAATTCCATTTGGAAATAAGATTGGTGTGTACACGGACATGTTTTCATTTGGTAGTAAAATCACCGACTATCAAAGTATTTTTCCATTGTTAATATGGAGACACCGGTTGGATTATTATCCAAAGAACCACTCCGTATTGACATAAGCGTTGCAAACCAAATATGTTTAATATAATTAAAGACATAGTAAAGTGCAAGGGCTGTTTTGTTAATCCTAGGTTGAAATTTCCTAAGATGGATTCACAGAAGAGTGCCTTCGGTTTGTCCAGTCCCATGACAACTTGTATGGACAAATGTATGACAGAGTATGCTTAACAAATCGTATATACATTGATCTCTTCAAACTTATTATGTTTGGTGGTGGAAGAATTCGTTTCTCTTAGCTTTATACCCGTGATACCTTTAAGGAAATCGATAATGATTTGACAGGTAGGACGATGTGGCATTCAAAGTAAATGAAGATATGATATGTAAAAAGGTAAGTTTTGGCCTCTAGTCTCAAAACTAGGAAATGACAAAAATCGGGCAGGTAGCATGGCTATATGGGTAGCTCCCATTAGGGTGTATAATCACTATCTAGAGAATATTCATTTTTTTCTTTAATTTATCGATGTTGTCCCTCATCGGGAAACAATTGCTGATCCCGACTGTTGGTGATATACATTCGATACACTCAAGCGAAATGAGTGGTCGGTCATGTGTGGCTGAGTTACAAGATGTTCTTATTGAACTCGGTGTATTCTCCTCTAGAGATACACTATCGGAAAGTGGTTCCATACCTTGTCATGGTTGGAAATCCATTATCCAAAAAGTGCTCGCGGTTTTGATTGTATACTATTTATGACGAACGTGAGATGAAAGTGTTTCTGCTAGATGATTATTATATCATGGTTGATAAACACTATTATAATATCAAAAGTATTTTGATATAAAGATTATTTTGGATTCTCATAAGGGAAAAACCCGTTCTGTTATATGGCGTGGTCTTATAAGATATCGTTTAACTGCTCAAACTGTTTTAAACTGTTTTACTCACACCAGTCACATGACCGACCCAAAGTTTGTTTTGTTTTGTTTTCCCTAAACGCTTGGGTGCCCAATTTTGTATGGGCCGTCAAGTAGTCGGGATTTTACATATATACTTGGAAAGCTGGAGCAGGAGGTTTCAGCAGTGTTTATATAGCTATTGTTTATTTCCGCTATGTTGTAAGTGTTGTACTGATAATGATATGTATATTCAAGTACAGTCTTTTATTTCAAAGTTATGTTATATTTTATTCGTTCCTCTGTGAGATTCATGTTACTCTGATGTTGTATGTTCTTCTTCTTCTTCTTTTATTCTAAGTTTCTATCTTATCAATTCTCACCCTTTGTTTTCTTTCTATTAGTTTTCTGGTTTCCAGTGCAATGTGGGTTGGAATTGTGTTATTTGATCAGCTCAAATTGTACCGGAATTTCTGGACACTACACTCCAACACCAAACTCTTTCATCTGATCTCTCAACTGTTCACTGAGAAAACCCGTCTTTACATCATCTAATTTCAATGTATGTCTACCATAGATAAGGCTGTTAGCGAAACCAGTGTATCACTCTGGGAGCAGACAAAACAGAACCATTGCTTTTTGTTCTTCATCAATTTTCAACTCAATAGACTTCATCTTCATCAATAGGTAATCAAACACACTTCGATGTGCCTTAATTAAAGAACCTTCCTTCATCTTATAAGTGAAGAAGGTCTTCAATAGGATCAGACGGTCAGTTAGGAATTTCTTCAGGTAGAGGTCCTCAAACTTCTTCCAAATGCCTTTAGCTATTTTTTCCTGACTAATTTCTGAAATTACATTCTTTCCCATAGTAAGTGGAAGAGTAGTAAAGGCCTATTCTTCCATCTCTTATAATTCCACTGATGAAATATCAGTAGGAATGACTCTGTATCAAATACTACTCGATGAACGCGATTTCTTCTCTATACTGCTTTCATCATCCACTGCCACTTTTCAAAATCTCCTTCACCATTCCACTTCTCTATCGTCAACTGGGATTCTGACTCCACATAGGAGCCTCTAACGTATGGAGCAACAATTGGCACTGACGTATTATTTGTACTATTTTCATCTTCCCCTGCCATTCTACGAAACACCTTCTTTGCAAATCTAGCTCTGATACCAGTTGTAAGGGGTGATCAAGCACTTTCAGCAGAAAACCTCAATGGGATCTTGCAATGATGTGATAGAACAAACAGATTGAAATGATTATCAATCAGAGATCACAGAAAAAATAAAGGCATCAGAGAACACCCAATATTTATAGTGGTTCCACTATCGCGAGATAGTGTACGTCCACTTCAATGGGGAAGACATTTTATTAATATTCAAGAGATTACATATTATTACAGTAGAGCAAAAAAATAAAGAAATACAGATGATCTCATGAAAACAACATTTTATATGCCTCTCTTTATATAGAGGAAAAATTAATTAGGGATGAAGTAATTGATTTATGTAAATAAATCAATTCATGGAAGAATAATATTCCCGTTAATTTTATTGTCATATAATTGATTGATAACTTTCTCTTTTCTCCATCAATCAATTCTTTAATTTCTTTCTGTTTCTTCTTCCATGAAATATGACTACAGAATATATGGTGAATATCTCCAATACCCTTATATCCTTAATATTCCTTTCCATTTCTTTCTTGCACAAAACGGGTAACCAAATTACCCTGAATATCTTCAAAATCTAATTAATTTAGAAGTATTGTATCACCAAAATCCAATAGTATGCTTATATATTTAGTATGCAGCGAAATAGAATGAAATTTAATGTTTTGAACACATCAAAGTTACTCAGTGACATGAATAATTTTTTTTATCATGAGAGTGATGAAGTCTATCCCAGCATGAGTGATATAATAAAACAATAATCAATTTTTACCTAGTTCATTAGCTTTAAGTTTATAGGCGTCATTTTCAAAAACGAAGTTTAGGTTCATGTTTACTCATGAACTACCAGAACTTAAATCGTGGAACAAAATTATATATCAATTATCATATAGCATATTGCTGTAGAAATTACGATAGCGACATAACATCCTAATTCATGTGTTAGTGTGAAAAACATAGAAACATCAAGTAATATCTATTGAAAATGGAAGATTGTACATTAAATCTATCCATTGACCAAACCTTGTATACTATTAAATTGATATGTATTGTTTTGTACGCGAAATTTTGTAAATATAACACAGATGTCATGTTATGAGATTATGGTTCATCTAGCAACTTTTAAATGAAGACAACAAAGGCAAGTGTAGGAGTATTTAACTACAACAAAATTACAAGTCTTTCTCTATAAAAAAAGGAGAACACAAATAACATACTATCTCTCTTATAATAGGAGAACACAAGTCTATTCCTTATAGCAAAATTACAACTCCTTCTCTCTAAAATAAGGAGAACACAAATAACATACTATCTTTCCAATAATAGGAGAACACAAGCTTTTTCTTACAAAGAAAAGCCATTACAATTTATGCATTTTGCTAATTTGATTGATTCTTTTGATGCATTGATTTATGCATTGATGCATAAGAGAAATGAGACTAGGAGCCCTCTACTTATATCATGTTTGGTTCCTTTGCAATAAATGAGAAATGACGTTTGACGCATGAATTGTCATGTGTAACCACCCTTTTATCATTTTAATTCATAGGTTGGCACAAACTTTAATGTTGGCAAAAACCCATGCATGCATTAAAGTATTTCTTCATTTTCCAAGCGGCAGTCAAAAGTGGCTTTAACTCTCACATTCTCCCACTAAAAGTCACTTTGGCAGTAATTATTCAACTCTTTATCTCTTTCTAATTCCATGCTGCTTACATCTGCTAGATTCTCATTAGTATGGATCTTCTACATATCCACACTTCCTTCCTCTACTACTTCTCGTAAAAAGTGGTATTGAACCCTTATGTGTTTTGTCCATGAATGAAAAGCTGGATTCCGTGCGACGTGCAAGGCACTCTTAATGTCACAAAATAAAATAAGTTTTTCTTGTCTGTGCCCGAGCTCCTCCAATATCCTTTGTATCTAGACTGCTTCATTGCAAGCTTGTGTAGCTGCCATATATTCAACTTCTGTTGTGGATAGAGCCACAACTGTCTGTAATTTAGAAATCTATCTAACAACTCCTCCTGCAAGTATAAACACATAACCTGTAGTGGATTTGATTTTGTTGAGATCCCCTACAAAATCTGAATCTATATAGACCCAGACAGTAAATTCTGATCCTCCGTAACATAATGCAGCATCTAAGGTTCCTCTGATGTATCTCCGAATCCTCTTCACAGTATTCTAATTCTCACTTCCTCAATTCGCCATATATCTACCGACAACTCCCCCTGCTTGTGCAATATCCATTCTTGAACATATCGTGGCGAACATAAAACTTCCCACTGCTGACGCATACGGTACCCGAGACATCTCCCTCCTTTCGTCTTCATTTCTAGGACACATACCTCGTTCTGACATATGGCCAAGTTTGAGATGCCACATCATCGTTGATTCTTCTTCTTCGTTGGTACACACAACACACGCATTATCTTCCTGTAGTGTTTCTCCTTCAAGCATGAATAGATTAGCTGTGATCCTTTTTGCTTTCATGATCCCATTCTCGACATAGTTCTTACATCCAAGACTATCTATTTGCCCCAAAGAAAATAGATTCTTCTTCAAATCCTTTACGCGTCGTACATCTTGAATAGTGCGAATCGTACCATCAAACATCTTTATTTTTATAGTGTCAATACCAACTATCTTCAAAGCATGATCATCACCCATGTGTATAGAACCCCCTGAGATTGGTTCATATTTTTGGAATCACTCTCTTTGTGATGTCATATGACATGTTGCTCCTGAAACTAGTAATCAAACATCAACGAACTGTTCTTTTCTTCCAACCGTTGTCACTGCCTCATAGTATAGGATTTCAGCACTTTCTGAGATGCTTGCTGCATTCCCTTGAGCATTTGACGATCCAGGGTCTCTACGATTATTCTTGTTCTGACAATCCTTCCTGTAGTGACCCTTCTTCCCACAGTTGTAGCATTTAAAATTCTTCTTACTTCTTGACTTTGATCTACCACGATCTTGGCTCCTACAAAAACCACATTTCGTTGATCTCTCTCATGTCATCATCAAGACATCTGCTTGCTATGAATTTGCATGTCTGTCTTCCCTGTTTTTGCGCCTATTTTCTTATTCTAAAACAATGACTGCAATATCATCGAATATTAGATAATCCTAAAGGATATTGTTCATTAAGTTGATGATGAGTTGATCAAACGAGTCAGGTTGACCTTGAAGTAGAATATCAGCACGTTCAACTTCTTCTATTTTATGCCCCAACGTAGTAAGTTTAGAAAATAGAGCATTTAATGTGCTTACATGATCAGTTATTGATGTGGATTTTGACATTCGAAGAGTGTAGAGTCTCCTCTTTAAGAAGATCTTATTATAAAGTGACTTAGGCTCGTACAGTCTTGTTAAGGTGTCTCATATTTCCTTTGTTGTCTTCTTCTCTGCCACACTGGACAATACACCATTAGCAAGCATTAAATGTAGATTGGCAATTGCATTACTATCTACCTCATTCCACTTTTCATTAGCGACCCCTGTTGGCCTTTCTCCTACAACATCCAAGAAGTTATCCTACCTTAAAATTGCCTTAATCTTCATTTTCCACAATGAAAAATTGGTCCCATTGAACTTCTCAATTTCGTACTTTGCTGCCATGATGCCGAACTTCCTTTTAGACTTGGACCAGTTTTCACTGGCACTCTGATACCACTGTTATAAGATTAAGGAGTTCAGCTAGCAACTTCTAAATGAAGACAACAGAGGCAAGTGTATGAGGATTTCACTCCAACAAAATTACAAGTCTTTCTCTCTTATAATAGGAGAACACAAATAGTTTACTATCTCTCTTATAATAGGAGAATACAAGTCTTTTCCTTACAGCAAAATTACAACACCTTCTCTCTAAAATAAGGATAACAAAAATAGCATACTATCTCGAACACAAACTTTTTCTTACAAAGAAAAGCCACTAAAATTTATGTTTTTTGCTTATTTGGTTGATTCTATTAATGCATTGATTGATGCATTGACGCATAAGAGAAATGAGACTAGAAGCCCTCTACTTATATCATGTTTGGCTCCTTTGTAATAAATGAGAAACGACGTTTGATGCATAAATTGCCATGTGCAACCACCCTTTTATCATTTTAATTCATAGGTTGGCACAAACTTTAATGTTGGCAAAAACTCATGCATGCATTAAAGTATTTCTTCATTTTCCAAGCGGCAGTCAAAAGTGGCTTTAACTCTCACATGTTACGATGCTAATCCATTGAAAACTAACATAGTGATGAAAAATCTATTATTGTTTTGATACATGCTTATATAAATGGAAGACAGTATGCTTATATATTTACTCTGTTTGTACCTTAAAATCTATCCATATTACTTGTCTTTAAACATTCATTATTTGTTGAAACTCTGTTTTATATCTACAACGTACACATTTAGGCTATGCCATTTACTTTTTTTTTCTTTTTCTTCCGTGACTATTTACGCTATGTCTGTTGATTGTTTTGATTTTATTTAATCTTTACGTTCTGGCATTTCCATAATGTCAAAGTTTTACCATGCCAAAAACCATGCATACAGCCATACATCTCGCTACTTTTAAAATTATATGAATACTGTACATTTTTATATCATAGTTTATATGGCCATTGAATGTACTAAATAATAGTACTGTCCCCAAAACCAAACGGGTATTTGAAGATGTCCCAATCCCAACCATTACTTCTCATCTGTAGTATCAGTTAGCTACAAGTTATCGTCCCATACCAACGACACTATTTCTAGCATAACAGCAATGATAGTAACAAATACTAAACTCCACCCATATGCGAAGCTTAGGCCAATCACCATTGCGATCCTTATCCACACCGAGAAAAGGGTCTTTTAAATGATAGTAATAAATTCTAATTCTAACCAACCGAATCTTCAGCAAACACCATTCTGATCAACATCGTGAAAATCCCATTCTTTCCAACGTCGGTTTTCCTGTCCGTTGATCCAAAATTTGGAAGCATTGATGTCATCCTTCTGCTTCGTTAAAGTCGGTTCTGAAAACTAGGTTTTTCCAGGTTAGTAATTTTGACTTAATTTGGGTTTCCGTAAATCAATACATGCAATTGCGGGTTATGATAGTTTTAAACCATCTGATTTTCAATTATAATAATTATGAAGTTAGTTTTCTACTTATGATGTAATATTTTTCAATTTCAAAACAAAAAATTAGTGAGAAATTTTTATCTTCTTTCCTTTGCAAGCGAACCTTCTTGAGTATTATAAGTGGATAGGGAGTCGGTGATATTTATCAACCAAATAATTTTAGAATCAATTTCTTTGATTGAAGACGGAGTCGATATTCATAGGAGTGTTTAACATTGGTTTATTTTTAGATAGAGATAGTCAACAATATTTCGGTTAGATTTTATTACCACGAGTTGTAAATACATGTGCATTATACTATCACTGGGTTTCTGTTTATGCTTCGGAATGTGAAATGGGAATCAAGTTAACTTACATTTACTTTTGTACATTATTTTATGTTTGAAAGTTTTTGTATTATTATGAATTTAAACCTCTAAAATGATCCAAATTTCCTGAAAACCACTGACTTTAGCAACCAAACTATGACACACAAGGGAAACAAGGAAACCTGCATACACAAATTGTATATATTTGGATGGATACAGCATTAACATGTTAAGGAAAAAAGAAAAAGAAATAACACAAGAAAGCAAATAGGTTTATAAGCGGTAATGAATGCAAAAATAGAAAATGAACACTGCCATGCAGATTCATGTTAATTGAATAATGCACAAAGGTTCCAATACTCCCTGCGAAGTAAATGAACGCTTCCAAATAAAACATGAAGGACTTGAAAGGCAGGCAAGCACGTAAATATATATATATATATATATATATATATATATATATATATATATATATATATATATATATATACATACACAAATAAAAATAACAAGGTACTATTGTGGGTACATAAATCAATACACGAGGCTCACAAATGTTGCATGACTGACGAACATGTGTGAAATATGTGAAGGTATGTTGTACGTGAATGCTTTTTAACTGGGTAGCACCTCTCAGGATGAGAGTGGTGTTGCACAGTTATGGCTACCTTTGTTTTTAACGCAAGGTGAATTAAATTAAACATTGAACATGATGGCCTTTATTTTTCGCAATTGCTAGGGGATCATTATTGCATGATGGTTGTTGGGTAAAATACGGGATGACGTTTATTTTTGGTTGGAGGATCAAAAAATTTCAACGCATGATAACCTTTATTTTGATTCGCAAAAAATAAGTAAACATTTCAAGGCATGATGGAATGAAATTTTTATATAATGCATTGTATTAGTCAATATCAACTCTTAATCTTCTCATGTCAATTATGTATGATTTAGATATAATGTATTTTGATGGTCTTTTTGTAATGATATCAAATTAAGACTGCATATTCTTCAACTAAAAATAGTAACTATTCAAATAATTATATACAAGACTGTATCAATGACAAAGCATTAAAATGATGACTGTTAATTATGAAAAGAGAAGTTGGTGCTCAAAATCATGTTTTGAACATCCAAATTGTTGTGCCTTAACTTTTTTCCTTAACTATAGTTATTTTTTTCATGCTTGTCTCCCAAATGATCCCACCTTATTTTTTAAGCATATACAATGCAATGTTACGTCAATTGTACTAAGTGGAACATTTTTAAACCGCTCATACTATTATTATATTTGTCTATATTTGCACTGTTTATGAATAAATCATTTCATCTCATCACATTAAAAGTTTTAAGATGATGCTTCATATGCAACACCCTTGAAAAATATTGGAAAGATTTGACAAATTGTAACACCCTACACCTTTCTATGCCCAAATTTCGACGAAAATCGAAAGTCGAACACATCCAAGCATGGAGCATGTAAATCTAGCACCTGCAAATAAATGAGCATAATCAGAGCACGATAAGATAACTCACATTAGAAACAAAATAGCATAAACTAGTATTAACTCAAACAGATAGCTTTTTAAATTAAGTTACTTTGCCAATACCGAGCATGAGAGAGAACGAGAACCGAATACCAAACTTAAACATCTATGAGAACCTATTCCCAAGTTTGGGTAGGATTCGCACATCTTTTGGGAACCCCTAGACTGGAGGACCTATTCCCAGGTGGACTTCTTGACCCACTTCACTTACGAGCCAAGGAAACGGACTATTCGCGAAGATTATCAAGATCGTTCCCAATTAGCCTTTACTGTTTTCATTTATGGGAGGTGGGCTACGCGATCACTTAATACTTTTTATGGGTGGATCTAACCACTTAAGACCTTAATTCCAAAGCCGACTACACTTATAGATTATTTTCTGTTTGGTTTCTCCTTACGGACGAGAGGAGGATCCCTTTTGGCCACTTAAGACCTCACTCATGGAATAAACCTTATTTTTGGAAATAACCAATACCACGCAAACTAGTCATCATCACAGAATTCTATGGTAAATAATAACTTATCATTATTTACCTACTAAATCCATTCCTTATTTTCAAGATTTACTAGTATAAAATAGGGAAAGTTATATGCTTCTTATTCTAGGATATTTAATTAATTAATTATTTCCTTATTGGACTTAATATCTAAAATGGCAATCAATACTCATTAATCTCCTTTTTATTTCATTTGCTTCTATTTAATAGGGTTATTGCCATTTATGACCACAAAGGTCATATTTTCCAAAGACAACATTTTATCTCTTAATTGTTATTTACTGCCAGTGATTATAATTGATGTCGCTTATGAACTTATTGGTCATAATTCCGTAAGACATTAATTGTTCTTAATTATCAGTCCCGAAATATCTATTTGTTGTCTGTTTTGTGTGTGTATGTGTATATCTAGATCGGTCACATTAAGCCGGCCACCTGTGGATGCTGGATTTGTCGGGGGGTTCCAAGCTGACTTTTACCATAAGTTGAGCTTAACCTCGCGTCTTAGCATGTTTATAAATTTAAATTTCCTGATTGGGGTTTACAACATTACTGGAAATTAGGTGCAGTATCGTTACTTTCGCTTGAATATGTTTCTAGGACAGCAGTTTTAAATATTAATTTTCCAGGACAACAACATACCCTTTCATTTTATTTAAGAGCTTTACCGTACATACTAATTAGTTTTGAGGAAAAAATGTATTTTTAAAACGCCATGTCTGCCCTTCTCCTCTTTTCTATCGATATAAATCATTTCTCACGATTCTCTTTGTTTTGTCTTACTTTCAAATTCTTCTCATTTTCCTCTCCAGTTTAGGTTGTATATGCTCCATCATGGTAGACCACTCCTTCGATTTGAACCCTAATCTTCTTATGCAATTAAAAACCTCTAAAGCTCAAGTAATTCGATACGATCCTTAGAAGATCCATCATTATTTTCTGGAGGTGCTGCCGTGAATAGTTAGAACCTGCTGAACCGAATTCTCCATTTTGGAAAACAGTGCTACAGGATTGATAATGCATAGTTAAATATATTGATTACGTTATACTATAGTGGGGGTGAGAATTAGTACTACATGAAATTCATTATGCATGTAATATAAATGATATAAAAAGAGCATTTGTATATTAGATATGGGATGCTATGTAACATGTTCCTTTCCATTTAGTTTGCATTGCCACTAAACAAATATTGGGCACACATAAACAAGTGGCGGACCCATTGTTGTTGTTTGGATAAAGCAGAAATTTAAATAACTTATTTCATTAGTCTAATTAGGTAGACAACTTACAATTTAATATACAAGTCGGATAAGGACAAGGAGCAAGTGGAATCATCAACCGGCGATCTCGCCAATAAAAGAGCTATGAGATAATATATGCGGGTACAAATAGGAAGCAGTTTATCAAAGTTACATACCCGTTACTCCTTTGTTTGACTGTTTGACAGACTATAGGGTATTAGGCCATAAATTTACATTTATTCAAAAATGTATAAATAGAGGCATATAGCCTTTGTACAGACTTATTAATCATTCTGTAATTCAAAGTTTCATTCTTCAATAAAAGATTTTTCACACTTCCGCTAATTTGATATCAGAGCACCAATTAGCGTAACGACATTTGTTCATTACCCTCTTCATCAGAAGCATCATCTGAATATTATAATCAGTGGTTCAATTCTTTGCCATCAATCACCAGAGATGGTTTTGGATAACTGCATCTATTCTTTCTCTCATTGATTCCAGAAAAAGGGCAATATTTGGCTCCTCAGATTGTAGCATCATCATCGGAGTGCCATACCTTTCTTGATCAAGGCGTATCCGTTCTTACCGATTGCTGCATCACTACTGCCATGCCAGGAAGAGATCAGAACATTGTCTTCATCCCTCTTCGGCTGCAGTTTATCTCCTCTGTTGATTTCTGGCCTTTCGGGTCGGTATTTTTCAATTACTGATCTATTCAGATTTCAGGTCTGAGCATTCGTCTTTTATCCCACTTGATTCTTGGCTGCAATTTCTTGCCTCGCCAAACAATCATTTCCGATTACCAAAATGGCAGGTGACGATGATATTACATCTGCAAGTTCAAGAAATGATACCACCGCAACTGCCAATCCGACCATCACCCTCATAAAACCGAAGAGTCAAATTATCACAACCACTCTTGATGAAGACAACCACATACTGTGGAAGTATCAAATCGAGACTGCACTCAGAGGTTACGGTCTCCAAGAATATATCAGAGGCACAATGGCCATACCCTCTGGGATGATACTTGGTAATGAAGGGAACCAGATTAGCAATTCAGAATATACAAGATATATGAAGAAAGATAGTTTACTCGCATCTTGGTTACTTTCATCAATAAGTGCCGGTCTTTTATCACAAATTGTTGGATGCAATACATCACATGAAATCTGGACGACGATTGAGCAAATTTTCAATGCCCAGTCATCGGCCAGAATCAAGCACTATAGAAGAGAATTGCAAAACATAAGGAAAGAAGAAATGAGCATGAGAGATTATCTTACTAAAATCAAGAATTTATGCGACAGACTTAGTGCAGTTGGCCACAAAATTTCAGATAATGAATAAGTATTGATTATCACTAATGGTCTTGATCAAGAATATGAATCTTTAGTCACATACCTTGCCACGCAACCAACACTGCCAGATATTCAGTTTTTTCACACTGCCCTGTTAGCTCATGAAGGCAGAGTCGAGCAAAGAAAAGCTATACAAGGTGATTACTCAGTCAATTTGGCAACTAGTTCAAGAAACAGGCAACAGCAAAAGGGTAATGCAAATCAGCAAAAACCAGATGTACAAAGTCAAAGGGGTAATCAACAACAACAAAGAGGCAGAGGTCGTGGAAGATGGATCAACAGTAATAATCATGTGAAGTGTCAGATTTGTGATAAATTCGGACACATGGCTAATAGGTGTTATTTTAGATTCAATTCTGAGTTTAATACGGCACAATCAAACCAGTCACAACAAAGAGTGGCAAGTGCAAATCTAGTGCAGATCAATCAACAAACAAGACCAAGCAGTGACTTTTCAAAAGGTTTTCAAGGGACTAGCAATGAATCAACACAATCAGAAGATCCTAACATCGACGATTGGTATCCTGATTCGGGGGCAACAAATCATATCACCAATAGCTTGCAAAATCTCAATCTAGGCAACAAGAATTACTGAGGTACACAAAAATTACATATGGGAAATGGTGAAGCTATAAGTATATCACATGTTGGACATGGCTACATAAAAGGTAAAAGGCAACTTTACTTAAATAATTTAATAAAAGTGCCTAGCATTAAAAAAACCTAATTAGTGTTTCACAATTCACCAATTACAACAATGTGTACTTCGAGTTTCACCCTAAATACTGTATTGTTAAGGATACTGAATAAAACTACATTGTTGCAGGGTAATTTGCACAATGGATTGTACAAATTCAGCAATATCAAGTCCAAGAATGCACGTAATAAGGATTTTTCATGCAACAATGTTTGCAGTGATGACAGTAAAAACTGCAGTGTTGAAAATGTATTTGATAATAATATATGTAATGAAGACAGTATAACATGAATAATATTCATGCTGGTAATTATGATCATGATGTTCACAATACTGCTGATATTGTTTGTAGCTATAACAGTAATTCGAATATGTTAAATTCATGGCATTGCAGATTAGGACACCCCAATTTTAACGTGGTGAAACAATTCTTGCAAGATAACAATATTATTTACAAAAATTTACCTGATGCACATCACTGCACACACTGCTACATAGGCAAGAGCCATAAGTTTCCATTCGGCAACTCTGAGACAGTGTACACAAAGCCATTAGAGTTGATTACTGCGGACTTGTGGGGCCCAGAACCAGTGTGTTCATCCCAAAACAACAAGTATAGTCGACACTGTATAAATAGAGGCATATAGCCTTTGTACAGACTTATTAATCATTCTGTAATTCAAAGTTTCATTCTTCAATAAAAGATTTTTCACACTTCCGCTAATTGCCAAGTTGTCACATAAGTTTTAGGCTAGCATAGGAGCCAAATTCAAGATCCGCTCCTTATTGAAAATAAGATCATCAGACAACATGTCATCCTCTTCCAAATTGAAGTCCTCCACCACACCAGTAGCGGTACAGGCCGTAAAGGAATTAGACGCACCTATTGTCTTGACTTTAGTATGCTTGAGCGATCGTCCATGACCATTTTTAATTGGAGGATCCGAGATATTGAGAATAGCAGCATGTAGGGAAAGGTCAGATATGATGGAGAAGCATGGGAGTAACGCATGCGTTCAAAATCCCATAGAACAACAGCTGAATGCGATGCATTAACAGCAGATAACGTTGTGGAATTAGACAAAACTGGCGCATGAAGTCCAAAATAATTAGATGTGTTGTTGTTGCATGACAAAAAGCTGGCCATAGTTAGAATTTAAGCCACCAATAGCCTGAGTTTGATGGCCATATGTAACTGCCCGCAAATCCGTACTATTTGAGTTGACTAAATACACCACACGCCCAACCCAAATATCATATAAATACGAATCACTATTAATAAAGAAGAAAAAGGCAGAAGAAGAACAAAAATAACAATACAGAATCTCACATCACAGCGGAATAAAATATAATATATATATATATATCATCTTTTGGAGTACAATTTTTTTTCTTCTGTATATACATATTATCATCAGAGTACAACACTTGCAACACAGCGGAAAACAATAACTAGATAACGCTTAAGCCTCCTGCTCCAAGCTCCTTTAGATAAATCTGTAAAATCCTGAACTACTTGATTGTCCATACAAATTTGGGCACCCAAGAGTTTAGGGAAACATAGAAAATAAACTCTGGGTCAGTGTTGGAACTGGTATGAGTAAACAATTTAAAATAATTAGAGAAAATAAAAGATATCTCATAAGATCACGTCGTATAACACGGAAAATGTTTGTCCCTTATGACAATCCAAAACATTTGATTTAACTTTCAAAACATTTTAAAAGAAAACGATAATCTTTATATCAAAACTCTTTTGATATTATAATAATGTCTATATTAAATACATAGAAATATAGTGGAACTCTTTCATCTTACGCTCCACATACATAATATACAATCAAAACCACGGGCACTTACTGGGTAATGAGTTTCCAACTATGACAAGGTATGGAACCACCTTCCGATAGTGTATCTCTAGAGGAGAATATACTGGATTCAACAAGAACATCTTGCAACCCGGCCACACGTCACCAACCACTCAATTCACTTGAGTGTATCGAATGTATATCACCAACGGTTGGGATCAGCAACCGTTTTCCCGAATGGGACAACATCTAATGGAATAAAGAATGAATTGAATTTCTCTAGATAGGTGATAATACACCCTAATTGGGAGATGCCCATTTAACCATGTTGGTTGCCCAATTTTTGTCATTTCCCGATTATTAAAACCTGAGGTTACGATCACTTACCACTCATTAATAGCACAGTCACTTTAAATGCCATATTATCAGATCTGTTAATCATTAATTCGATTGCACAAATATATTCTGGATTTTACGCTAAGAGAATAAATTCTCCGCCACTATATATATTTGTAAAGACCAACAAATGCGATCATTGGAAATACTTTGTCAGACACTCGTCCATATACATTCGTTCGGGGACTGAACGAAGCCAAAGGAACAATTTGCATAAATACATTTTAGGCAATTTCTATCTAGAATTAACATAAAAAGCCCTTGCACTTTACTCCGTCTTCTATTATCTTCATATAATCTGATTCGCAAAACTACTGCCAATACCGAGTGGTTCTCAGATAATAATCCAACCGATCTTTCCATATTGACAACGATATTGGCGAATACTTCGATAGTTGGTTATTTAACTATCAAAGAAAAACAAGCATCCATTCAAAACATCAAACAATCACTAGGTCCCTTAATTAATATTTCATTAATTAAATCACTTCTCCATTTCCTTATCACTATTCTTTAACACGATATTTTCGACAATCATCTTGGCCACTTACACTATTTGAAAAGCTTTTCCAAATATCAACTTATTTTATTTTCTATATTTAGAATACACTAGATTCAACAAGAATAAATTCTCCGCTACCATATATATTTTTACAAGCCAACATATGCGATCATTGGAAATACTCTGTCAAACACTCGTCCATACACGTTCATTCTGAGACTGAATGAAGCCGAAGGCACAATTTCCATAAATCCATTTTAGGCAATTTCTACCTAGGATTAACAGAAAAAGCCCTTGCACTTTACTCCGTCTTTGATTATCTTCATATAATCTGATTTGCAACGCAACTGCCAATATGGAGTGGTTCTCGGATAATAATTTATTTTGTCTTTCCATATTGACAACGATATTGGCAAATACATTGATGGTCGGTTATTTCACTGTCGAAGAAAAACAAAAATCCACTCAAAACATCAAACAATCACTGGGCCCTTTAATTAATATTTTATTAATTAAATCACTTCTCCATTTCCTTATCATTATTCGTTAACACGATATTATCGACAACCATCTTTGCCACTTACGCTATTTGGAAAACATTTCCAAATATCAACTTCTTTTATTTTCTATATTTAGAAAATATCTTTTATTTATAATTGGAAAACATTCCAATTACTTATCTCTTTCACAATAGTTCATTTCTACACTTAGGAAATACTTATTATATTTCCAGAATTCCACTTACTTGGGTTAAAACAAATGTTGTATAAAACACCGTTTCAACAACCCAAGATATTTCGTTCAACTAAATCTTATTGAAACATTGATCTTTGAGACTGAAACTTGCTATTTATCGGTCAAAAAGGAAATCAATCAAGTTAGGGTATAACTACCTCTCAGACCTTGACTGAAAACATCCTTAACTTCTAAACAGACAAAACCACTTACCTCGAATAATCAACATCATAAAAACCAATTATTCATTTTTAAAACGTGTATACGTTTATCTTTGTTTATTTCCTAGATTAAATATATAGATTTCCTTTCTGTTTAAAATATTATATTTTTAAATTCATTTCTTTATCGAATTCTATATACATTGTTATATTGATTTATAATATCAAAATATTCTAACTCCGTAAATTTCAGGTAAATTTCTCCATAACCTCCTTTGTATGGGTCACTTGGTACAACTACAAAACGCCTCTCTGGGTCCTTTCCATTCAAAATCAAAAATAAAAAATCCAATCCGCTTGCCGATTCGGCGCATAAAATCTCGTATGGAATTGAAACGTGTACCTTTTTGTCGGGCACTCGAATTAAAATCTTTATACAATTCGTTCCACACCTATTTAACACTTATTTTACCATTTCCAATTTATCCCAACTAAATCCGCTCATTTTAACTCAATTTGCTAATTTATTCTTTCATTAGCTTTTTTGCCCATTTCACTTTCTATTTGAACATATCACGTTCAAATTGTAACACCCCACCTCCACCAGGGTGGCTCTTGCAAGCACTCTGACTTTGGAGGGGCGTTTGAATCAGGTAAACATGCATAATGATATATCAAGGCAGAACAAGAACATATGTATATATGTAAACAGAGTAAATAACATAGATAAAAGAGCGGAAGATTTCAAAACATTTCAAAACAAGTCTGGTACAACATAGCTTTCCAAATAAACAAGTCTAGATAAAACAACATCAACTGAAAAACTGAAATAAATAAGTGCTATCCCCAATTAAGTGGTAACCATAGCTAGCTTCATGTCGAAACCGTACATGAGCTGAAATCCCACAAGCAAGCAATCCGAAATCCAAGCTAAGCTCCAGTATTCCCTCCCTGAGAACCTGGGGGGGGGGGGGGGGAAACGGAAGAAAAGAGGCGAAAGAAAACAGGTCAGTCAAAAAGA
This sequence comes from Allium sativum, assembly GCA_030737875.1. Classification (NCBI taxonomy): domain Eukaryota; kingdom Viridiplantae; phylum Streptophyta; class Magnoliopsida; order Asparagales; family Amaryllidaceae; genus Allium; species Allium sativum. The sequence goes on along the minus strand of CM060922.1, from coordinate 347,815,937 downwards.
CTGAGTAAGCCCTACTACAATCAATGTAAACTGATAAAGTTAACTGGCATGAGCAGCAGGGATGAACATAAGGATAACAATATACTAGCATGATGATTAACTAACAAGGTAGATAAAGGTGTCATCGCATAATCAGGATTAAGGTTTTGCACCACAGGTGTACTAGCAAACTAACATGACTTGAATAAACAAGAATTGATCCCTTGGCCCAAGCTTTGGCCCAATAACATGAAATGACCATAATACAAGGTCCAACCAAACGGTCTAGTCGATCGGCTCCCTAAGCCTAACTCGTCATGTGTTGGTGTCAATACGGCCCAATCATAATTGTAGTCGAACTGTGTTGGGTCCACCCTTCGGGTGTATCAAGCCCTAGGGTGTCAACCCCTGGACACCATGAACATGAGTGCACAGTCCCGATCTACTGGTACCCGTGCATGTTTTCTCCGGCTACGGACTATGTGCACGACCAGAGTCCGCCCGGAACTACACCGGCGTACCCTCTGCCGTCGCTTTTGGTCACTTACCTCCAGTCCAGTAATCGTGCCCCCACCCTAGCCTAGTCCCTAGGGTCATGATGATACTAACTTGGGATTACTGCTGGAGTGGGCCCCCATTGCTAGGATTTTTCTAGTGGGTTAAGTACGGTTTAACCCTCTTGCTAATCCTGGATTAACTTGGTTAAGTGTAACGATGAGTTCACGACTTAACCCCGATTAATCTACCAAGCCCAAATTGGTTAAGTATTAAGTGGACCATGACTTAACCCTAATCACGAGGCATTAATTAATTTAATGCGCCTTAACCTCTCACATTAGACCTTGTTGTGGTTACTAGTTAAGCCGGGCAGGTCCGGGTAGCTTTACACCACAACTTGGTCTAACCTCGGGTTCAAGGTACAACATGACCAACTTCTCACATTGGGTCCTATTGTCTGTAGCAACTAGTTAAGCCGGTCGGTTCCGGGTAGGTTTACGCTACAAACTCAACCCAACCTCGAGTTGGCCACACTTATCTTTTCTAAGTGTCATGTCCATCATGTTTCCAAAACATGTTACAAGTTTTCAAGCAATTGGGTAGACCTAACTTAATAGGTAAATTCCCAATGGGTAGACCTAACTTAATAGGTAAATTCCCAAGCTTATGTTTTATGTCTTTTAAGTTTACCCAACCCCAAACGCAATCCCATCGCTTACATATCGCAATAGCGCATAAAGGATAGAAAGAGGGAACTTGGCATAATCATGACATAAAGGTATTGAAGCCACAAGCTTAACATGGTGGCATATGAAATGTTCATATGTTCATACACTTGCATATTACATTTTTAGGCCTCAAAAGCATGCATAAAACCGAACTTAGCATATTGGTGATACATGGTGCTAAATGACAAGTAGAGATGGCCATAAGTTCGCATTTAGCCTCACATGCAAGTTATCATAAGAGATATGATAACTTACATGTTGCTAAAATGCAACCTTTGGCATAAAGCTTAAAGCTTTATGTCCATAAACCCAAAATAAGCTTGCATAACATGATAGCATGAACAAAATGTTCAACCCAAACTTGCATAACATAACTTGGCATACTTGCATATAAACTTGCATATCACAACATGATAAACTTGCATATAAACTTGCATATCACAACATGATAAACTTGCATATAAACTTGCATATCACAACATGATAAACTTGCATATAAACTTGCATATCATACATTTAACTTTAGAGTTTAAGTATGAAAGTAGAATAGGGCTTACAATGCTTAAGAAGTCACAAAAATATGACAAAGCCCTTATGAAATCAATTAAACCCAAAATGCAAGCAAAACCCTTGAGCCAAAATGATCAAGACTCTTTCTTTATGATGCAAATATATAAACTTGACTTGAATGCAAGCTAATGATGCTCATACAAGTTTGAAAACACTTGTATGCATGGAAAATCACTTAGGAATTTATTTAGGACATTTATGAAGAGAGTGGAGGCCATGAGAGGATTGATTTTGCCATAGTTTAGTTATATGAATGAATAATGATGATTTAGGGTAGGTTAGGGTCTTATTTATAGATTAGGCAAGTGTTTTAGGCCATAGGATTAAACCTAGATTCAATCCAAGCCATCAAAGCATGTCTTGGGGAAGAAGTCAAGTGTAGGAACCATCTAGGGCCTTTAGATTAAAGATGAACCATGAGAACCATTCAAATGCAAAATCTGCATTTGAGCGAATCGGCCCACAGGTTGACAGCCAAACACCCTGGATTAACCCCTAGTCGACCCAGCAGGCTCGGGTCGACCTCAAAAATCGGCCGGTTCGGTTATTCCCCTCTCCCAATTCGCTGTTTTGAACATTTTTGCATATTTATTTATTTAATTTTCAATTATATGTATATATATATCAATATATATATATATATATATATTTCTCTGCGCAACCCATTTCACTTAATTAAGTATACTTTAATTTGGGAATTTTTCGTGAAACTTCGCGAGGCCATATCTTGGTCATACGGACTCCGATTTTCGAAAACTCGGACTCTATTTCGCTTATTTTCCCGAGACGAACGCAATGGCATAGCCCGTTTCCCTTGATTCAGATTTTACAGTTTAATTCTGCCTCCATTTATGTTATAACATGTTATTCAAAAATACGGGTTGTTACATTCTTCCCTCCTTAAAGGATTTTGTCCCCGAAATCTCCAAGTTAGGAAGAACGTATCCTACCATCCATCATCCATCTACTCAAAACATCATCCACGAGCAATCATTGTCCTTAAAAGGTTCTAAATGCTGTATGATCATATGCAAAGGTGTGTGTATTTGTACTTATCTAATGCGAAAATCAGGAGATTACTAATTCAGTAAACCCCCTTAATGCAAAATATGTTAGTGAAATGAGTCCATATGTATGCAAATTCCTAACATAATTTATAATCTCTACATGAGTGCACATAACATTCATCCATATGCAACATCCACGTGATAACATAACAAGTTTTCATCCATGAATAAGCATAAACACTCATGCATATGCGGTATGAAAGTGTGTGAGCCGATCTTAGTGCCTAACGTGTATTATGCATCCACGAGTATCCACTTGCAAACACTTGCAACCACTTGCAACCATCAAGCATAACATGTTTCAAACACATGTTTCATCCAAAGGGTTTCTACCTAAGGTTCTCATGACAAGATTAACACGATAAACTAGATAAACATGGATAGCAAAGAGAAAGATATGCTAACAAAGAAAAGAGATTGAGAGTGTACCCTCAAAAAGGAATGGATAAAGCCCACGCATCTTCTCCTCGGTTTCCCAAGTTGCGTCTTCTTCGGCTTCACCCCATTGAACCTTCACCAATTTGACCTCTCGATTCCTTAGCTTCTTGGTCTCCGTCCCCAAGATACGAATCGGAGCTCTCCTCAAGGTAGCCTCTTTCTCCACTTCTACATCTTTTAGAACACTTGGCTCAACAACCTCTGCTGATTCATGTAAACACTTCCGGAGATGCGAGACATGAAAAACATCGTGTACTCCAGCAAGCTTCTCGGGCAACTTCACTCTATAAGCCATCTGCCCGATCCTCTCTATAATAGGGAATGGTCCAACAAACCTCGGTGCCAACTTCCCAACAGCTCCAAATCGGACCACATTCCGCAAAGGAGAAACCTTCACGAAAACCATATCCCCAACATCAAACTCCAAATCCGTTTTTTGCTTATCAGCATAGGATTTCTGTCGGTCTTGGGCCGCTTTCATCCGTCTCCGAATCAACTCGATCTTCTCGGATGTATCTCTGATCATATCAGGCCCAAGTATAAGCTCATCTGTAGTCTCCCACCAACATGTAGGAGACTTGCACGGCCTCCCATATAAAGCTTCAAATGGTGCCATCCCTATGCTTGCCTGATAACTGTTATTATATGCAAACTCAACAAGAGGAAGATGGTCTTCCCAAGTACCACCAAAATCCAGAATACAAAGCCTCAACAGATCCTCGAGTACCCTATTCACCCTTTCGGTTTGACCGTCCGTCTGTGGGTGATAAGTCGTACTTAGATTCAACCTTGTGCCCATAGCTTCTTGCAAGCTATTCCAGAATTGACTTGTAAAGATTGGGTCACGGTCACTGACTATACTAGAAGGGACTCCATGTAGTCTCACAATCTCACGAAGATATACAGACGCTAGCCAAGATGCGGTCCTCTTGCTCTTCACCGGAATGAAATGAGCACTCTTCGTAAGTCTATCCACAATAACCCAAATGCTCGTATTCCCTTTCCTTGAACTTGGTAGCCCATCGATAAAATCCATGGAAATACTCTCCCACTTCCATAGTGGAACATCTAGAGGATGCAATAGCCCACCGGGCTTCTTCGACTCGGCCTTAACTTGCTGGCAAATGATACATCTAGGGACAAATTCTGCCACATCCTTCTTCATTCCAGGCCAAAAGAAAATGCGCTTCATATCTTTATACATCTTAACCCCGCCCGGATGTATAGTCAACTTAGAGCGATGCGCTTCCTCAAGAACTCTTCTTACTAGATCTTCTACCATTGGAACACATAACCTTCCGTCTCTCCTCAGCCAACCCTTGTCATCAATAGAATATCGAGCGAGATGACTAGACGTCTCTCCTCGAATTAGCTTATCCATAATCTCAACTATCTGAGGGTCTTCTCTCTGCGAAGCCCCAACTTGATCAAGAAGGGTAGGTCCGAGTTCCAGAGATGCTAAAGAACCGGTCATCGACTCAATCGCCAAAGAGAAATCAAAGGTTGCCACATACTCTAAATTCTTCATCTCAACGAATAGAGGACTTAGGGTCAACCTTCTTCTACTCAATGCATCTGCTACCACATTCCCCTTGCCAGGGGTATAAGCTATCTCAAAATCGTAGGACGCCAAGAATTCCATCCATCTTTGTTGCCTCAGATTCAGATCCTTCTGCGAAAAGAGATACTTCAATGACTTGTGATCGGTATAAAGCTCAAATCTTTCTCCCAGAAGATAATGGCGCCAAGCCTTGAGTGCATATACTATTGCTGCCAACTCTAAGTCATGAGTGGGATAATTCTTCTCATGCACTTTGAGTTGTCTACCGCCAAAGCATATCACTCTTCCTTCTTGCATAAGAACAACTCCTAACCCCGTGCCACATGCATCGGTGTATATGGTAAATAACTTCCCTCCATCGGGCAAAGCTAGAACAGGTGCTGATGTGAGGGCTCTCTTGAGCTTCTGAAAAGCAAGCTCGCATTCTATGCTCCAAGCAAAAACTAAATTCTTCTTCGTCAATTTAGTGAGAGGAGCGGATATCTTTGCGAAGTCCTTGATGAACTTCCGGTAAAAACCCGCAAGACCTAGAAAACTTCTCACTTCGGTTGCATTCCTTGGAGTCTTCCAATCCTGAACTGCCACTACCTTAGCGGGATCCACCGCTAAGCCTTGCTTAGATACTATATGCCCAAAGAATCTAACTTCCCTTCTCCAAAAGTGACACTTGGAGAACTTGGCCTTCAACTGATGCGCTCTAAGCGTATCCATCACCTCCATGAGATGCCTTGCGTGCTCTTCCTCATCCTTAGAGAAGATCAGAATATCATCTACGAAGACCACGACAAACTTGTTCAAGAACTCCCTGAACACCCTACTCATCAAGTCCACGAAATATGCGGGTGCATTAGTCAAGCCGAACGGCATGACAAGCCATTCGAAGAATCCATCTGGAGTTCTGAACGCAGTCTTGTCTATACTATCTTCAGCTACCCTGAGCTGATGGAACCCCATAGCAAGATCAAGCTGAGAGAAAACAGAAGCACCGACAAGCTGGTCAAAGAGATCATCAATCCTCGGTAACGGGTGTCTGTTCTTCTTAGTCAGCTTATTCAACTCTCGATAGTCAACGCAAAGTCGGAGAGAACCATCTGCCTTGGTAGCAAATACCACAGGCGCTCCCCATTCAGATATACTTCGTCTAATGAAGTTCTTCTCAAGCAACTCTTTTACTTGCTTACTTAGCTCCCGCCTTTCACGCGGAGCCATGTGCCGAACGGGCAAAGAAACAGGCTTTGCATTATCCACCAGACAAATGCGGAAATCAATCTCTCGCTTAGGGGGCAACCCCCTAACTTCATCGAAAACATCCGGATACTCTCGAACCACTCTCACAGACTGAAGAGTTTCCATTGACGAGTCGAGTGATTCCAGATAGCACAACATGACGGGACCTCTCGGATCACAAGAAATCTCTAGGGTGTTTCCGAGGCGAGTCACGAGCCTCACAACCCTATGCTCACAATCAAGAATGGCTCCATATCTGGACAGCCAATCCATGCCCAATATCAATCCGTATCCCCTAAAACCAAGAACATAAGCACTGCACAAGAACTCTACACTCAGTATAGAGATCCTCAAATCCCCACATATCATAGACAAATGGGCGGAACCCCCAATAGGATTTGAGACACAGACGGGATCATCTACCAAGCTAGTACTAAGGTGCAAACTATCAACAAGATCAGATGAGATAAAGCTATGCGATGCACCAGAATCAAACAAGGTACGAACTGGAAAATCAGAAATATATACAAGGCTCTCAACAGAAATAATACCTCGATCGGGAACTGGAGCGACATTGAGAGCATGAACTTGCCCTCCTGAAGGTCCAGCACGCTGAGTCTGACCCTGGCCTTGCCCTTGCTTCCTCGGGCAATCCTTACTGAAATGTCCAGTCTCACCGTAGAAAAAGCATTCACCATTCTTCCTTTTCCTCTTCTTACAATCCTTAATAAGATGCCCAACTGAACCGCAATAATGGCACTTCCCCTTGTTGTTCTTGCCCTTGTTGTTATTGCCCTTGTTGTTGTTCCCCTTGTTGCCTTGACTCTTGTTCTTGTTCTGATTGCCTTGACTGCTCTGACCACTTGGATTACCCTGATTTCCTTTTCCCTAGGAATCAGTCTTCTTTGCTTGAGTATCATTCATCTTGGTTTCTTTCTTGACATCTCCCTGAAGTAACGCCATATCAACCAAACTCTCAAACGTGGCCCCATGGGGAATATGTGACATAGCCAATCCCTGCAACGGCTCATTCAATCCTCTAGCAAAACGAAGAGCCTTCTTCTGAGGAGTATTCACCATATCCAAGCCAAAACGAGCTAACTGATTGAACTTGTTCACATATTCTTTGACAGACATATCTCCTTGTTTCAAAGTTATGAACCTCTCCATTTGCAGATTCTCCTCAGCAGAAGATAGAAACTTAAGCATGAACCTTGCCCTGAAATCGGCCCAAGTCTCAACAGGCCTAGTACCATTGGTGACTTCCCACCAATAAGCGGCTTCATCCTTCATAAGCCAAACCGCCAACAAGAGCTTCCTCTGATCGTCTAACCCAAAGATAGCAAACAAATCCTCGGTCTCTTTCAACCAATTTCTGGCCTCTACAAAAGTCTCAGTGCCTTGAAAGTTCTTGCCACCCATTGCTTTGAAATCTTTGCAAGTCTTTGCGAAGTCCACTTGAGGATGCGGAGGGGGAGGAGGAAGAGGAACCTCAGCGACAGGAGGAGGAGGAACATTAACCACCGGAGGAGGAGGAGGAGGAACATTAACTACCGGAGGAGGAGGAGGAACATCTGCGGGGCCGGCTTCGGTCGCCTTAGCCTCCAAAAGTCTCCTATACCAAACAGGTACGTGTACTCCCTCCGGAATAGCAAAGTTATCGGCCATACTGAAAACGAAGAAAAAGACAGATTCAGAATGGAGAAAAACGAAGGAATTTTGCTAATGGCTTTTTGGGGAATAGCCTTTAAAATAAACTAGACTTTTCTTTGGAAAATACTTTATACTTGGTTTTGAAAATAGTTTTCCAAAAGTTTTCTAAAAGCCTTTTTGTTCCTTCTCGTACCATATGGCTCCGATACCAAATGTAACACCCCACCTCCACCAGGGTGGCTCTTGCAAGCACTCCGACTTTGGAGGGGCGTTTGAATCAGGTAAACATGCATAATGATTTATCAAGGCAGAACAAGAACATATGTATATATGTAAACAGAGTAAATAACATAGATAAAACAGCGGAAGATTTCAAAACATTTCAAAACAAGTCTGGTACAACATAGCTTTCCAAATAAACAAGTCTAGATAAAACAACATCAACTGAAAAACTGAAATAAATAAGTGCTATCCCCAATTAAGTGGTAACCATAGCTAGCTTCATGTCGAAACCGTACATGAGCTGAAATCCCACAAGCAAGCAATCCGAAATCCAAGCTAAGCTCCAGTATTCCCTCCCTGAGAACCTGGGCGGGGGAAACGGAAGAAAAGAGGCGAAAGAAAACAGGTCAGTCAAAAAGACTGAGTAAGCCCTACTACTATCAATGTAAACTGATAAAGTTAACTGGCATGAGCAGCAGGGATGAACATAAGGATAACAATATACTAGCATGATGATTAACTAACAAGTTAGATAAATGTGTCATCGCATAATCAGGGTTAAGGTTTTGCACCACAGGTGTACTAGCAAACTAACATGACTTGAATAAACAACTATTGATCCCTTGGCCCAAGCTTTGGCCCAATAACATGAAATGACCCTAATACAAGGTCCAACCAAACGGTCTAGTCGATCGGCTCCCTAAGCCTAACTCGTCACGTGTTGGTGTCAATACGGCCCAATCATAATTGTAGTCGAACTGTGACGGGTCCACCCTTCGGGTGTATCAAGCCCTAGGGTGTCAACCCCTGGACACCATGAACATGAGTGCACAGTCCCGATCTACTGGTACCCGTGCATGTTTTCTCCGGCTACGGACTATGTGCACGACCAGAGTCCGCCCGGAACTACACCGGCGTACCCTCTGCCGTCGCTTTTGGTCACTTACCTCCAGTCCAGTAATCGTGCCCCCACCCTAGCCTAGTCCCTAAGGTCATGATGATACTAACTTGGGATTACTGCTGGAGTGGGCCCCCATTGCTAGGATTTTTCTAGTGGGTTAAGTACGGTTTAACCCTCTTGCTAATCCTGGATTAACTTGGTTAAGTGTAACGATGAGTTCACGACTTAACCCCGATTAATCTACCAAGCCCAAATTGGTTAAGTATTAAGTGGACCATGACTTAACCCTAATCACGAGGCATTAATTAATTTAATGCGCCTTAACCTCTCACATTAGACCTTGTTGTGGTTACTAGTTAAGCCGGGCGGGTCCGGGTAGCTTTACACCACAACTTGGTCTAACCTCGGGTTCAAGGTACAACATGACCAACTTCTCACATTGGGTCCTATTGTTTGTAGCAACTAGTTAAGCCGGTCGGTTCCGGGTAGGTTTACGCTACAAACTCAACCCAACCTCGAGTTGGCCACACTTATCTTTTCTAAGTGTCATGTCCATCATGTTTCCAAAACATGTTACAAGTTTTCAAGCAATTGGGTAGACCTAACTTAATAGGTAAATTCCCAATGGGTAGACCTAACTTAATAGGTAAATTCCCAAGCTTATGTTTTATGTCTTTTAAGTTTACCCAACTCCAAACGCAATCCCATCGCTTACATATCGCAATAGCGCATAAAGGATAGAAAGAGGGAACTTGGCATAATCATGACGTAAAGGTATTGAAGCCACAAGCTTAACATGGTGGCATATGAAATGTTCATATGTTCATACACTTGCACATTACATTTTTAGGCCTCAAAAGCATGCATAAAACCGAACTTAGCATATTGGTGATACATGGTGCTAAATGACATGTAGAGATGGCCATAAGTTCGCATTTAGCCTCACATGCAAGTTATCATAAGAGATATGATAACTTACATGTTGCTAAAATGCAACCTTTGGCATAAAGCTTAAAGCTTTATGTTCATAAACCCAAAATAAGCTTGCATAACATGATAGCATGAACAAAATGTTCAACCCAAACTTGCATAACATAACTTGGCATACTTGCATATAAACTTGCATATCACAACATGATAAACTTGCATATAAACTTGCATATCACAACATGATAAACTTGCATATAAACTTGCATATCACAACATGATAAACTTGCATATAAACTTGTATATCACAACATGATAAACTTGCATATAAACTTGCATATCATACATTTATTTTTAGAGTTTAAGTATGAAAGTAGAATAGGGCTTACAATGCTTAAGAAGTCACAAAAATATGACAAAGCCCTTATGAAATCAATTAAACCCAAAATGCAAGCAAAACCCTTGAGCCAAAATGATCAAGACTCTTTCTTTATGATGCAAATATATAAACTTGACTTGAATGCAAGCTAATGATGCTCATACAAGTTTGAAAACACTTGTATGCATGGAAAATCACTTAGGAATTTATTTAGGAATTTTATGAAGAGAGTGGAGGCCATGAGAGGATTGATTTTGCCATAGTTTAGTTGTATGAATGAATAATGATGATTTAGGGTAGGTTAGGGTCTTATTTATATATTAGGCAAGTGTTTTAGGCCATAGGATTAAACCTAGATTCAATCCAAGCCATCAAAGCATGTCTTGGGGAAGAAGTCAAGTGTAGGAACCATCTAGGGCCTTTAGATTAAAGATGAACCATGAGAATCATTCAAATGCAAAATCTGCATTTGAGCGAATCGGCCCACGGGTTGACAGCCAAACACCCTGGATTAACCCCTAGTCGACCCAGCAAGCTCGGGTCGACCTCAAAAATCGGCCGGTTCGGTTATTCCCCTCTCCCAATTCGCTGTTTTGAACATTTTTGCATATTTATTTATTTAATTTTCAATTATATATATATATCAATATATATATATATTTCTCTGCGCAACCCATTTCACTTATTTAAGTATACTTTAATTTGGGAATTTTTCGTGAAACTTCGCGAGGCCATATCTTGGTCATACGGACTCCGATTTTCGAAAACTCGGACTCTATTTCGCTTTTTTTTCCGAGACGAACGCAATGGCATAGCCCGTTTCCCTTGATTCAGATTTTACAGTTTAATTCTGCCTCCATTTATGTTATAACATGTTATTCAAAAATACGGGTTGCTACACAAATATATTTCTAACTTGCTTATAACCAATCGAATTTCATTTTCAATTCAAGTTTGATATTCGATTTCGAATATAAATTTACGAACCACTTTTACACAATCAAAGTCCAATTTCAATTCACAATTCCATTAAAAAAATTGTTCTCTACTTAATTAACTTAAATCAATAAATAAAAATTTGATTTTTGTTTCAAAAATCAATCCATTTACTCCACGTGAGTTCACATAAATTATACGACTCAAGTCTGGATTTTATAATGGAAATTCAATTTTTATTTGTTTAAAATCCTCTTATTGATTTAAATAAACAATTGTGGTTTTATACTGCTTATAGCGCTGTTTTTCTGAAAACTTGATTTTAACATAACTCAAAATCTATAAGACGAAACTCAAATTTTTCTCTTCTATTAGAAAACTATTATTCAATCAGTCCTGAACATTCTTTTTTCAAAAAATTCCGACTTAAATTGAGTTATATATACTCAATTGAAATTCGAAATGCCAATTTACGAACTGCCGTGTTGTGGCAAGTTCGTTTTATTTATATTTAATATATAAACGTTTTAAACTTCGTTTATATTTAAATTCTAACTTCATTCTAATATATTTTAATATATATTAAACCAATTTTGCCAATTCAAGTTAATAATCCTGATCTTCCCAAATCGCCAATTATTTCGTATCTCAGTTATAAATTTATTATAATCCAATCTTCCATATTAAATTTTATTTCCTTTATAAATAAATTATTTTTAAAATTCAATATAATCGAATTTCAAATTATAAATCCTTCTGATTTATCTCATCTCAGTTTATATTTCGAATTCCAGAAATAAACCCTTCGTTCCTTTCTTCGAAACGATTTCCAATTTGCTGTTAAATTCATATTTGAATTAAATTCCTAATTTATCAAATGACAATTTGTTTCACTAAATTTATAACACCATTTATAAATTCAACTTCCTTATTTCATATATGAAAACAAGTTCCATTTCAAATCTTCCTGAAACCCAATTAATTTTATATTCCGAATCCAGGAATAAAACTTTGGTTCCCTCTTCGAAATGATTATAGAATATCTCCAGATAATTAGTTCACTATATTTATACACATTGTTTATAAATTTACTTGTTTTATAAATTCAAATGAGTTACATTTCGAAATCTATTTAAAAACCAAAATCTTATTTTGGAATATTCTGTTTATTTTAACTTATCCATATATAACATGGAATCTATTTTCATATTTAAATTTAACTTCTATTTAATATAATCCTAATATTTTTCTAGACGTATTTTATTTAACTAAATTCGAACCAATCGAATTCACATCATAAATCCTTACGGATTTATTTCAGTTCAATTTATATTCTGAACATCATAATAAATTTCGTCATTTACATCTTTAAAATGATTCCCCATTTTCTATTTTTAAATTCGCATTTAAATTTAAATATTCAAATTATCAAATGATAATTTTTCCACCTTACTTATAAACACCGTTTATAAATTCATTTCAATTCCTTGATTATCCAGTGAAAATCATTCCATTTTATTTATAAACAGCGTTTATAAATTTACTTCTATTTCCTGTATTATTTAATTTATAAACATCATTTATAAATTCAATACTTGTTTTATTTATTCAAAACAAGTTAATATTTTTATAGCTACATTCGAAATTCAAAATCTTTTTTCGAAAAATAGATTTTCCATTTTAAATTTGGAAATATCTTTTTTATGGTATTTTTATAAATCAAAAATTTGGGCCCAGTGATATTTAAACAATCAAACTACACAATTATCAATCAACACATCATATATGATAATATATATGAAAACAAACAAATAATAATATTTTTGAGAAATCCAGTTGGATCCCTCCAACCTGTTTTCCTGCATCTACAGACGTTAGCCAACATAGATAATACCAAACCTGCTTCGAGGCAGGATATCGTGGTATAGAAGGTCATCCACTATCATATTATGAGGCATATAGGGTCATCCGCTAGTGATACTGCGGGGATCCGCTAATGATACTACGGGAATCCAACAACCAATACATATACAATAACCACAACAACCAAGCCAAAATAACTAATATATATATTTATATATATAATAACCACAATAATATTTAAATGCAACCAATCAGCTAACATATATTTTTAACAATAAAAATAAATTTTAATGTAAAATCCGAGTGAGATTTACTCACCTGATTTTAATTGCCAAATATTCCAATTTAAATTAAATCGAATACCATGCGATTTAAATTAAACGGCTGGTAAATTTTTTTGACACCGAAAGCATTACTTCACGTTTCCAACCTTGTATACATTAAATATATTGTATATAAATTTTTTATTATATAAAATTAAGCAAATTCACTAGAATTAGTTATCAAATTTATGACTAAATAAATAAAAAATATACCTTTAACTATTTTTTAACTACTCCCTTGTTCGTCAACAACTCCATTTGAATGTTGTCTTCATCACAAATTTGTTTGGACTGCTTAATTCTTATAACCAAACCCTATCACTAATTTCCGCGACTTCAAACCACCTTAACTCCACCTTCACAATTTTTTTGACGTCCTAAATTTCCACCATAGTTCATCCACCAGTAGCCTAAACTCCACGTTGACCCATTTGGACCGCCAACACCACATCGCACCTCCCAACCTAGAATACTCACGCAACTATCAATACCAATCGCTAACCCTCTTCCCTCGATTTCTATTTGCCAACTTCATACAAACCTCAACCTTCCCAGAAATCACAACCGCTTTAACTCCTAATGCAACAATGGAATCCGTACCTACAAATCGAACTCACTCCACCCCCCGATTGCCAACCGTCGCACTTACATCTCATCAACGAATTCGACTATCCCAGTTGAAAAACTAACACAAATGCCCCCCGACGTCGAGCTATAGGTCTTCGTGATTCACTCTGAATCGCGATCTTCAATATTGAATCGACTCCCCTTTTTTCTTATATTTCGAAAGATCGGATTCGATTTTCCTCCTGGGGATTAGAAATAGGAGCTGCATTTTGGTTTTTCTATTGATTGGAAAAAGAAATCGAAGGTGAGGAGGGAGTTGAGTTGAATTGTTGGATGGATTTTCCAATTTACAGAGAAAGGGAAACGTAATGGGAAATTCTGATTATAAAAGGAATAGACATTTTAATTTGTTTCGAAGCTTTCAGTTTTGATTTTTATTTATTTTTTGTTGCCAGAGGATCGAAATGGAAAAATGAAAAGGGAGTTCATGTTTTTATAAAAACGAATACTTTGCCATTAAGAAACTTGGTCTGCATATGGTACATACAGATAAATTTCAATTTGATTTGTATAAATTATGATTAGACATAAAGGGATTTTTATTCCTTTTAAATAGAATTCGATTTGATTTTGTCCTATCCACTAAAATATATCGGGGTTCATAACTCGATATCACGAACCGCTATTTTAACCTACTGACTGACCTTTCAACGCAATAACGCTATTCAGAACTCAACATAATAGACTATAAAATTTAATTCCAATGTAAGTATAAAATAACCATATTAAATTGAAATAATATAATTTAAATTTGAAACAAATAAATTCTACGATTATAAATTATTATTATTGTCGTTTCTACTCAAAATATAATTTCGATAAATCATTTGAATTAATTTAACTCCTTTTTAAATCTCGAATTTAATTATTTAAAATTCTCGTATTTTGATAATTATACATATTCGTAATAAATCGTATTTCGATTATAAAATCAATAACTCGATAAAAAATATCATTTATATTATCGATTCAATATTTAAAACCATATTAAATATTTAAAATCAATTATTCAAAAAATCTGGGTCGTTACACTATACATATTCTAGGTGGCATAAATGGCAGGACGGTGAAGGCCGAACACAAAATCGGTTGATTTGCCTAGTATATCTTAAGAGCAGAAATTGTGAAAGTTATTGGAAATCTTTGGATTACAATCTACTAATTGAAACTCCAATATGGGCTCCTGCACCCACGGAAATACTGGAGCGAGTTCATTTGCACTGGCAGCATATTGTAAAAGAGGTGCAAAAACTGGCATTAAATAATAATTGAGCAAGTTGGTAGCTGTCATAAAATGAAGGGGGCGTCGACTTAACATTTTATCATGTACAATAGTAAATATAGTGGACTCAGAGCAATTAGCATTTAGAGAAGGTTGTGCATGCAACGTTGTATCATTGTGCATGATATCATATGGCTAGCTTAAGTGCATGGTGCTACTAACAACATCGACCAATGCATCGGTGAAACTTGGACTCTTAACCATGCCTATATTATTCACTATTCCTTTCATTTTTACTAAGTATTACAAAAAGTTTAAATGCATTTTATATTGGTTACGAAATATGGTTACAAAATATTTTTCATCACCTGTCTAAATCACTTGAACTTCCATCCTCCGGCCTTCACACCAGTGAATAAAATTGCACTTCATACTACTTCCCACTGCATCATCACACCATCAGAAACTGCTATTCACGCTACAATCGCCAACTAACCACCATCCAAACCTGTTCAGTTACATATGGAAATTAGTCTGCACCCAAAATATATTATTTAAGGGCTTGTTGTGACTTTGGTTATATGTTCAATTAATTAGTTGGTTATATGTTTAATTTTGACTTTTTCTCAGTATTTTCATTTTGCGGTTCTACTCCTGTAGGTTTTGAAGAGCTGCATGCAACGTTCTTCCTAAACGTCAACCGTACTGGAGGACATCCAACTACCGGAGCTTTGTTTGTTTTGCATAAATAACTTTATAGCCACTTCACTTTTTTTTTGGAGTAACAAGTAGCCATTTCTTCAAGCGTGCAAAACTGATACAAGGACATCCCTTCTTCCAAGCAAAATTGGACTCACTCGCAAGTATATTCTTCAACAATAAAGCGGGTGTTCTATATAGAAAAAGTTAGAAGATTATGTTCCATAAACATGTTTATGAATTGGAGCATCGTATATCTTGATCACATCCATCCATCGATTTTCTACTACCAGAAGAGACGATTCTGACAGATGGCCAACAAATAAGAGCGAGTTTTTGAATGGAATGATGTCATAAGCCCTATCGACTATCTTTCGCTTATTCTTCTTTGATTTGGAACAATCAGGAGAACTGGTCAGTGGGTCTGAACTGCTTGATAATTTTGTATTGTGATCCTCACTAGAGGACATCCCTAATTCGATTGAGCACATTGCTCTTGCGCTGTAGATGACAAGTGATGTCGCATTGAAAGGTGGAAATTAGATCCCAGTTATCTTGCTGGGAAGTTCTCGAAATTTCTTTGGCAGATGAAGGATATTAAAACTCGACCAATCATTCGGTTATTTTGCTTTAACATCGAACATATAAATCTGATTTGCAGATGTAGTGATAACAAATGTAATGACCCGCATTCTACGCATCAAAGGATCGTAGAATATTTAATTCTTTTTCTTTTGAAGTCGTATGGTTGTGTAACTTTGGGGAATGACTATTGGGGTCATTTCCCATGTTTATGATTTTTATTTTTTTAAATGATTATTTTGCCCCTGGCGAATCTTGTTTCACCCATAACTTTTGATTGGTTAGGAGTTTTAACCTAAAACCACTTCCATTGGATTCGGATGATGGTTTCTTTTTCCGTAGAGTGGTCATATTAATCAAACGGACTTACCGTTTGGGAGATATGGCTGAAATAAGGTTTAGATGGTGAAAAATCGCTTAACCAGACCTAATTAAGGTGATTAACGGCTAGGTCCATAACCCATTTCGGGATTAGGGTTATGGGGAGGCTAATAGGGTTAGGGAATTCAGTTTTTATTCATTTTTCAGCCACCACTTACATCTCTTGAAACATAGTAATGGCCTCTAGCTTCTAAAATCATCCCAAATCGCATTCTAATCGAGGATTAAGCTAAGCTACATCAAATCAAGGCAAATCAACACCAAATCAGAGTTGGAGTTGATGTGAAGTTTCAGATCTAAGATTATTTGTGGCTAGGGTGAGTGATTTTCATTATTTTTCACTATTTACGACTAATTAGGGGTGATTAGTGTTAATTAATGAAATTATGCATGTTAAAATTGTGGAAGAAAGTTTAGAAATTCTTAAATATTATTTTATGCCTCTGTTAGAAATTTGGGATAATTTGGACACGTTTTACTAATCGTAAGTTCAAACTTGATTAAGGGGATTAGGGGGAAAATCATAGTTTTGGGTATGTTTGATCCATATTTGCAAATTTAATTGTTGTTTTAGTGGTTATGGTTGATTATATATGTTGCTATTACTGCTGGAAAAGTTGCAGGAAATAATGTAGAGTCCCGTTCGTGAAGCACCCGTCCCGCACGACCCGACCTCTAGGATCGTGCAGCACCCTCACAGCCTGACCCCTAGGATCATGCAGCACACTCAAACTCCGACCCCTAGGATTATGCAGCACCCTCACGACCTGACTCCTAGGATGGTGAAGTATCCTCACAACCCGACCCCTAGGAAAGTACAGCAACCTCACGACCCGACCATGAGGAAGATGGCGAACCCTCACACCCCGACCATGAGGAAGATGGCAAAACTTCACACCCCGACCGTGAGGAATAGGGAAAACCCTAGGAGGGCGACCGTGAGGAAGGGGGCGAACCCTAAGATGGCTGTAACGACCCGTATTTTTATGGTATATAAATAATTTATTTAATTATTTAAATAATGGTTTGGTTATTTAAAATGACCAGGATTAGATAGTATTGAATATTTAATTAAAATAAATAATATAATAATATATTTAATTTCTGAAATAGTTAGAAATAGTGGAATTCACAAAATAGTGTGAATTGGATCATCTGTGATATTTAATTCAGTTTAAAATTGAATTAGAATGACGAATATATTATTTGAACGGTAGTTTGAACGTATAATTATAATATAACTAAAATCGAGCTTGAAATGGCGCTGCAGTTCGTAATTTGGCGATTTGAACTTCAACTGAATGTATATGGTCCATTTTAAATCGGATTTGTGAAACAAGAAACGTTCAGAGCTGGTGAAGTATGTTTTTCTGATGGAAGAGAAAAATCGGGATTTCGTCGTGTAGATTTTGATATATGTCCAAATCAAATTTTCAAAAAGTCACTATGGAATTCCTTTATAATTTATATCGATTTATTTATAATTTAAAATGGATTTTTAAATATAAATCGAATATCGATGTAACACTGGATTTGAAATATCGAGTTATAAATCCCAATGTTGCAGTATGGTATTCTAGTGTGAATATATACGTTAATACTTTTTTTTATTAAATTTAATTGTTTTTAAATATATTTATATATTTAAAAGGGCTATTTAGAGATTTAAAAATAGCCAGTTTTGCAAACGACCTCAGAATTCGACGAAACTAATTTTATTGGATCCGCAATATTAAATTATTGCTAGATTTCAATTTTCGTGATTTTTAGAGTCCGTATGAGATTTTAATATGTAAAACAGTCAGTATTTCGATGGTTAAAAATACGCTGTGTGAGCAAACGGCGTCGGAATTCGACGAAACCAGTTTCGTTGGGTTTGTAATGTCAAACTCTAGTTGCATGTCCAGTTTGGTGATTTTTGGGTATCGTGGGTGATCACAGGGATTTTTAGATAGCGTATACAAGCAGCGATTTCTTAAAATTAAATATAAAAATCAAATAAAAAATATTAAATTTATCCTATATATTATCATAACTCAGCGAAACCCTTCTCACATTTTTCTTTGGTCTACGCCGCCATTCATTTTCATTCTTTTCAGTAGAACGTGAGAAAACAAATATTCAAAGAATTCTAGAAATTCAAATACAAATTTATAAAGTCGAAGATATGGATATTTGGATCCCTCTTGCTTTTCTCTTCAAACTGGTATGCTCAAATTAGAGTGCGATGCAAATTATGGTTCGTTAGTTTGCTCACCGAAAATTAGGGTTAACAAAATTTGGGGTTTCGGAGCATCGATCGAAAAACAGAAGGTTGGGTGGTGTCTGAGGCTTCGGTTGGTGCTTGCTCGTGATGGTTTGGTGAAGTTCGGTTCAAATCTTGTTCAGTGGGTTTTTCCTGGTAGCGGCGGATTGTGGGAAAGACGCGACCTATGGTTGTTGCAAGCTGTGTATTGGTGTGAGGAGATTGAATAGGGTTCGAAGAGATAAACATTGGTTTGTTTAGTTTTAGAAATGAGGAAGAAATGGATGGTGCGATGGAGGGTAAAAGTGGCGTAATGGTTTAAAGGAGGAGCAGGAATCATTCGGGAAGAAAAGGGATCACGTGGGTTGGGTTTTCAAGTGAGGAATGGGCCGAGTTCAAAGTGTAAGGCCCGTTTAAAAATAAGCGGTTTGTTTAGTTTAATTTAAATTCAACCAAATTTTAAATCATATATCTTGAACATACATTACCAGAATTTCGAACGTCCTGATCCATTGGGATCGTAGGGACGGGGACTCCACCATGGAACTGACCGGAGTGAATTTGAGCTCGTTTGGATTTATGGTGAAATTTAATGCCTGAATCGAATCAATGACCAATTATCGTTATTTAACGATAACCATCTAATGTGAGCAAATCTCACTAACTCTACTCAATTTATATTTTTATAAAGTATCTTTAGAATTGATAAATGATAGTTGTTTGCTGTGTCTTAGCTGTTTGGTTGAACTGCTAGTTTATTTGTTGAAAATATCGATAATGATATATATAAATCATTAATCGAATATTGATTCTATTTATCAGAATATTTTATATTCGTGTTATTTATGTCAATTAACATCTGTGGATGCAGGGAAAAAGGTCGGAGGGACCCAACTGGGTTCCTCAACATTTACTGTTCTGTTTTACATATATTGTGATATATGATGTGATTTATAACCTGTTGTTGATTGTGTGTGTTTGATCATGGTTATTTGGTACTTTTAAATACCAAAAGAAATATTGGAATGTAAAAAGGGAAATTTCGAACTATAATTTGAAATATTTTTTTTATATAAAACCAAAGGATTGTATATAAAAAGGAAATTTCGAAATGAATATTGAAGTAAAAATATTTGTATAAAATCAAAGTATTTTATAAAAAGGCAAGTATGAAGTGAATATGGGATTTTTTTAATTTTATAAAATCAAATGGATTTTATAAAGGGAGATATTTGTAAATTAAATAAAAGACTTCTGTATAAAGGTAACAACAATTATATGGAAGTATGAAAGATCGATTTGGTTTAAATACTAAATAGAAGTAATAACAAGTAAGTAAAGAAATATATGAAAGGAAATATTTATATGCGAAATAAATAGGATATTATAAATGAAATATGTTGGAACAATTATAATTTATAAAAAGGTTTATTTGGAAAATAAATAAGAATTATAAAAGGAAGTGGTCGAGATATAAAAGAACTATGAGATGATGGATTTAAAGGAGATTCTTAAATAGAAACCCATTTTAACCGACAAAATGAGAAGTTTAATTTATAAATAATGTTTTATAAATTAAATAAAAATATTTGCCTTTTGATAAATAAAATATATAAGTACGAGCTTATATAGAGAAATAGAAATCGGTTCAACACTGATATTTAAATAGAACGTGGACTCAGCATTTATAAAAGAGAATTTATAAATGAGAATTTAGTGTTGGAAATAAAATGAAAATTTTGTATGAATAAAGCTATAAATAGAAGTAAATAGAATTTGGAAATGAGGTATTGTCTTGAAATACAAAATCAAACTAATGGATCATATAAAAGAAATATTTTTCGCATTCGATGTGAAAAATGGATTTGAGCAAATATTTTGCACATTTAAGATAGAAAGTGGATTTTGGAATAGAAATTTAACCAAAATGGGAATTCAAATAGTTAGAAATGAATAACTTGTTAATATTGAAAAACAAGTTCTATAATTTATAAACAAAGTTTATAAATGAACTGAAATATAATTATCAGTGGATAATTGAGATTTCAAATTCCACTGTGAATAGAAAATGGGAAAGTTGGGAGTTGTGTTTAAAGGGGAACGATGAAAAACATTTCGATATTCAGAATGTTAAAAAAAAGATTAAATCAAAACCGTAAAGGAGAGAGATTATCGAATATTGTTTATTCGAAGAAAAGGATTATCAAATATTAATTATTCAAATAAAGGAATCGAATATAGTCTGGTCGAAAGGGAGTTATCGAATAGTCATTATTCGAGAGTGAATTATACATTGGAATTCGATTTTATCGAATTAAGGAAAGTAATGTTTACTTTCCGTTCAAATCAAGTTTTACTTATTTGTTAATAAATTAGTTGTTTGTCTATTTGTCCAAATTAAGGTGGAAAAATTATATTTAAGTTAATATATTTCGAAAGCATGAAATTTTGATACTAGCATTATAATTAAATGATTTTTGTAAAAGAAGGGGATTCGTAAATAGAATCCGAGGATTTGTGTAAGTATGTTTGTTGAAGGGTTATAAGATGAACTTTGTCTATTTCGAGGTTAGAAATGTTGTTCATTTAAGGTCTGAGAGGTAATTATACCCCAACTTGATTGGCTTCGTTTTTAACTAAGGAGTAGTTAAGGTTCGATAGTGAAGATTGGTTGAGTGAACCTGGATAGTGAGTGAAATGGCTTGAATGGGCAAAGCGATGTTTTATTTAAACATCAGTTTAAATCCGATGGAGAATGCTTTTCCAAATAAGAACTAGAAACATTTTCTAAATTTAGAAGATAAGAATTTACAAATATATAGAAATGGGGAAATAGATGAATTAAAGATAATTTAATATAAAGGGATAAATGTTGAATGATGATTGGTCGATAGAATTTCCATCTGGAAATAATATCGTTGTTTGCACACCTGTTTTTCTTTGATAGTTAAATCACCGACTATCGAAGTTTTTGACCATTTTTCCGTCGTCAATATGGAGAGACTGGGATCAGATATATTATCTGAAAACCACTCTGTATGGACGTTAGCGTTGCGATCAAATATTGAAGACGGAGTTATGCAAGGGCTATCGTGCTTACAGAATAGTGTCGTCGGTTTGTCCAGTCCCAGGACAAACGTGAATGGATGAATGTCTGACAGAGTATATCTAACGGATCGCGTAAGTTGATCTCGTCAAACGTACTTACGTTTGGTGGCGGAGGAATTCGTTTCTCTTAGCTTTATACCCGTGGTATTTTTGGGGAAATCAATGTGTGATTTGGCGGGTATGACAATGTGGCATTCAAAGTAAATGAATGTATGATCTGTCAAAGATTCGTTATGACCTCAAGCCTCATCAACCGGGAAATAACAGAAATCGGGCAGGCTGCATGGCTAAGTGGGTCGCTTCCATTTGGGTGTATATCACCTATCTAGAGAAAATTCATTTCATTTTTTTAACTATTATCGATGCTGTCCCTTTTCGGGAAACGGTGGGTAGCTCCCAACCGTTGGTGATATACATTCGATACACTCAAGCGAAATGAGTGGTCGGTCATGTGTGGGACAGGTTGCAAGATGTTCTTGTTGAACCCAGTGTATTTGCCTCTAGAGATACACTATCGGCAGGTGGTCCCATACCTTGTCATAGTCGGAATCCAATCTCCAATAAGCGCCCACGGTTTTGTTTGTACACTATATATGTGGAACGTGAGATGCAAGCGTTCTACTAGATTGATAATTACTTGAGATTAGACATTATAATAATATCAGAAAAGTATTGATTTCCAAAACTGTTTTGGATTATCGTAAGGTAAAAACCGTCTGTGTTTATGTGTGGATCGGTCTTACGATTATCTTTTTGTTTGAAAAGGATTTTTGAAAAGTTAAACAAAAATGATTTGAGTTTACTCACACCAGTCCCATGACTGACTCAGAGTTTATTTTGTTTTGTTTTTCCCTAAAATCTTGGGTGCCCAAATTTGTACGGGCAGTCAAGTAGTTCAGATCTTTACAGATATATTTGGAGGAGCTTGAAGCAGGAGGCTTCAGGATTATATAGCTAATGTTATTCCTTCTGTGTGTAAGTGTTGTACTTTGATAATGTTATTGTATATATATATTGTTTATTTCAAAGTTATGTATATATATTATATTTCATTCGTTCCGCTGTGAGATTCGTATTACTCTGAATCTGTTCTGTAGCGATCTTCTTTCTTCTTCTATTCTAATTTTCTATCTTATCTATTCTCACCCTCTAACTTCTTTCTATTAATGATCAGGTATTTCCAATGTCTGAATAGTCAACATGGTAGTTTTGTGTTGATTTTCGGAATCGAAAATCCCAGTTCGTTACAGTGGTATCAGAGCTAAAGGTTAAGTGATTACCTTGGCTCTGTGGCGTGACTCTATAGAGATGGTGTTAGTAATACCCTAGATTGAGTTTGATTGTATATATACGAGTGAACATATTTGTAGATTGAATATATATTTTTATATTGTGGAGATTTATTGGTTGACTAGTTTGTGAATTTTGGTCGATCAGTTTGATCCACTGTATCGGTAGGAGTTTCTAAACACTCAAGTACGACAAACTGACACAGTATGTTTTAAAAGAGGGTAAATGAGATAATTTTACCCAAAGTATATTTCGATATATAGAAAATATTTATATTCGAATGATTATAGGATGTTGGATGTGTTGGTTGATTATAATGAAAATGGTTATATAAATAACCAATTTGAGTTCGTATAATTTAAAAGCAGATTAACTAAATCTGAATTAAATTAGAATTTGAATTAAAATTCTGAAAACTGGGAAAGGTGTTCGTAAATGGATTTGAGTTAAATATAAGAAATTTTAAGATCCTGGGAGATTTTAATTTGTTTACAAGCATCGTGAATGATATTTTGAAAAAGATTTCAAAATGAAATTGTTTAAAAATGGTTTTTAGAGTGATATAGAATTGAACTCACTTTGATAACTGGAAAATAACTCTGATGATGTTGGCCACATCATCAGTGTTCATTTTCGAGTCCTAAGTGACGGATTGCTACCAAGATTTTGTGTTGAATTGTTTTGAGGATAACAAGTTGTTTTGAATCTCAAAAGGGAAATATTTTATTTTTTGTGAAAAGCAAAGTTATTTATAACTCCCAAGAAAAGATCGTCTGAATTAAAAAAAAATTTAAACAGGAATCGGTGAAGAATTGAATTGAAACCAATTAACTGGAAATTTAATTGGAATGTAATATATCAAGTGGGATCATTTTGAATTGTGAGATAGAATCTGAAATGGTATTGGATTGATGAGTTAGGAGTTTGGAATGGAGAATGAAACTTAAGTTTGAAATGGTAATTGGCTTGTTTAAGAGAATTGCTGTGTTGAGAATAAATTGATTAGAGATTGATTGGGATGACTTTGGTATATGCTGAATTGGCAGCAGAATAAAAGGATTTAGTGATATGCCCGACAAAAAGGAACACGTTTATTTTTATGGATTTAGTAATTTATGGGCCAATTTGGCAAGCCGCTTGGCTGTTTGATTTTCTTTTGGATTGGAAAAGTCCTAGAGAGGCGAGATGGGGTTTGAACTATTGACCGGTAGAAAGGAGGTGCTGGCGAAATTTTTCGAAAATTTCGGGTGTTATAAAATTTTTCAGAATTTTTGAAAATTTTGGTTAATAGAAATAAATGAATATTTTAATTGAAATTAAATCGGTTCAGTTGAAAATAAGGTTGGTAAGTAAACAAATAAATTTGTACTAGTCAATAGGGTTTGTTCTCTACCTTAGCAATTTTGAGGACGAAATTATTTTAAGGGGGGAAGAATGTAACGACCCGTATTTTTACGGTATATAAATAATTTATTTAATTATTTAAATAATGGTTTGGTTATTTAAAATGACCAGGATTAGATAGTATTGAATATTTAATTAAAATAAATAATATAATAATATATTTAATTTCTAAAATAGACAGAAATAGTGGAATTCACAAAATAGTGTGAATTGGATCATCTGTGATATTTAATTCAGTTTAGAATTGAATTAGAACAACGAATATATTATTTGAACGGTAGTTTGAACGTATAATTATAATATAACTAAAATCGAGCTCGAAATGGTGCTGCAGTTCGTAATTTGGCGATTTGAACTTCAACTGAATGTACATGGTCCATTTTAAATCGGATTTCTGTGAAACAAGAAACGTTCAGAGCTGGTGAAGTATAATTTTCTGATGGAAGAGAAAATCGGGATTTCATCGTGTAGATTTTGATATATGTCCAAATCAAATTTTCAAAAAGTCGCTATGGAATTCCTTTATAATTTATATCAATTTATTAATAATTTAAAATGGATTTTTAAATATAAATCGAATATCGATGTAACACTGGATTTGAAATATCGAGTTATAATTCCCAGTGTAGCAGTATGGTAATCTAGTGTGAATATATATGATAATACTTATTTTTTATATTAAATTTAATTGTTTTTAAATATATTTAAAAGGGCTATTTAGAGATTTAAAAATAGCCAGTTTTGCAAACGACCTCAGAGTTCGACGAAACTAATTTTATTGGATCCGCAATATTAAATTATTGCTAGATTTCAATTTTCGTGATATTTAGAGTCCGTATGTGATCATACGAGATTTTAATGTGTAAAACAGTCAGTATTATTCTATGGTTAAAAATACGCTGTGTGAGCAAACGGAGTCGGAATTCGACGAAACCAGTTTCGAAAAGGTTTGTAATGTCAAACTCTAGTTGCATGTCCAGTTTGGTGATTTTTGGGTATCGTGGGTGATCACAAGGATTTTTAGACAGCGTATACAAGCAGCGATTGCTTAAAATTAAATATAAAAATCGAATAAAAAATATTAAATTTATCTTATATATTATCATAACTCAGCAAAACCCTTCCCACATTTTTCTCTAGTCTACGCCGCCACCCTTTTTCATTCTTTTCAGTAGAACGTGAGAAAACAAATATTCAAAGAATTCTAGAAATTCAAATACAAATTTATAAAGTCCAAGATATGGATATTTGGATCCCTCTTTCTTTTCTCTTTAAATTGGTATGCTCAAATTAGAGTGCGATGCAAATTCTGGTTCATTGGTTTGCTCACCGGAAATTAGGGTTAACAAAATTTGGGGTTTCAGAGCATTGATCGAAAAACAAAAGGTTGGGTAGTGTTTGAGGCTTCGGTTGGTGCTTGCTCGTGATGGTTTGGTGAAGTTCGGTTCAAATCTTGTTCGGTGGGTTTTTCTTGGTAGCGGCAGATTGTAAGAAAGACGCGACGTATGGTTGTTGCAAGATGTGTATTGGTGTGAGGAGATTGAAGAGGGTTCGAAGAGATAAACATTAGTTTGTTTAGTTTTGGAAATAAGGAAGAAATGGATGGTGCGATGGAGGGTAAAAGTGGCGTAATGGTTGTGAAGGAGGAGCAAGAATCGTTCGAGAAGAAAAGGGATCACGTGGGTTGGGTTTTCAAGTGAGGAATGTGCCGAGTTCAAAGTGTAAGGCCCGTTTAAAAATAAGTGGTTTGTTTAGTTTAATTAAAATTCAACCAAGCTATTAAATCGTATATCTTGAACATACTTTACCAGAATTTCGAATGGCCTGATCCGTTGGGATCGTAGGGACGGGGACTCCACCATGGAACTGACCGGGAGTGAATTTGAGCTTGTTTGGATTTATGGTGAAATTTAATGCCTGGATCGAATCAATGGCCAATTATCATTATTTAACGATAATCATCCAATGTGAGTAAATCTCACTAACTCTACTCAATTTATATTTTTATAAAGTATCTTTAGAATTGATAAATGATAGTTGTTTGCTGTGTATTAGCTGTTTGGTTGAACTGCTAGTTTATTTGTTGAAAATATCGATAACAATATATATAAATCGTTAATCGAATATTGATTCTGTTTATCAGAATATTTTATATTCGTGTTATTTATGTCAATTAACATCTGTGGATGCAGGGAAACAGGTCGGAGGGACCCAACTGGGTTCCTCAACATTTATTTTACTGTTTTTCATATATTGTGATATATGATGTGATTTATAAACTGTTGTTGATTGTGTGTGTTTGATCGTGATTATTTGGTACTTTTAAATACCAAAAGAAATATTGGAATGTAAAAAGGGAAATTTCGAACTATAATTTGAAATAAATTTTTTATATAAAATCAAAGGATTGTATATAAAAAGGAAATTTCAAAATGAATATTGAAGTAAAAATATTTGTATAAAATCAAAGTATTTTATAAAAAGGCAAGTATGAAGTGAATATGGGATTTTGGAATTTTATAAAATCAAATGGATTTTATAAAGGGAGATACTTGTAAATTAAATTAAAGACTTTTGTATAAAGGTAAAAACAGTTATATGGAAGTTTGAAAGATCGATTTGGTTTAAATACTAAGTAGAAGTAATAAGAAGTAAGTAAAGAAATATATGAAAGGAAATATTTATATGTGAAATAAATAGGATATTATAAATGAAATATGTCGGAACAATTATAATTTATAAAAAGGATTATTTGGAAAATAAATAAGAATTATAAAAGGAAGTGGTCGAGATATAAAAGAACTATGAGATGATGGATTTAAAGGAGATTCATAAATAGAAACATGTTTTTACTGATAAAATGAGAAGTTTAATTTATAAATAATGTTATATAAATTAAATAAAAATATTTGTCTTTTGATAAATAAAATATATAAGTACGAGCTTATATAGAGAAATAGAAATTGGTTCAACACTGATATTTATATAGAACGTGAACTTAGCACTTATAAAAGAGAATTTATAAATGAGAATTTAGTGTTGGAAATAAAATGAAAATTTTGTATGAATAAAGCTATAAATAGAAGTAAATAGAATTTGGAAGCGAGGTATTGTCTTGAAATACAAAATCAAACTAATGAATCATATAAAAGAAATATTTTTCACATTCGATGTGAAAAAAGGATTTGAGCAAATATTTTGCACATTTAAGATGGAAAGTGGATTTTGGAATAGAAATTTAACCAAAATGGGATTTCAAATAGTTAGAAATGAATAACTTGTTAATATTGAAAAACAAGTGCTATAATTTATAAACAAAGTTTATAAATGAACTAAAATATAATTATCAGTGGATAATTGAGATTTCAAATTCCACCATGAATAGAAATTGGGAAAGTTGGGAGTTGTGTTTAAAGGGGAACAATGAAAAACATTTCGATATTCGAAATGTTAAAAAAAAAGATTAAATCAAAACCGTAAAGGAGAGAGATTATCGAATATAGTTTATTCGAAGCAAAGGATTATCAAATATTAATTATTCGAACAAAGGAATCTTATATAGTCTGGTCGAAAGAGAGTTATCGAATAGTGATTATTCGAGAGTGAATTATGCATTGGAATTCGATTTTATCGAGTTAAGGACACTTTCCATTCAAATCAAGTTTTACTTATTTGTTAATAAATTAGTTGTTTGTCTATTTTCCCCAATTAAGGTGGAAAAATTATATTTAGGTTTAATATATTTTGAAAGAATGAAATTTTAACTCTAGCGTTATAATTAAATGATTTTTGTAAAAGAAGGGGATTCGTAAATAGAATCTGAGGATTTGCATAAGGAATTTTGTTGAAGGGTTAGAAGATGAACTTTGTCTATTTCGAGGTTAGAAATGTTGTTCAGTTAAGGTCTGAGAGGTAATTATACCCCAACTTGATTGGCTTCGTTTTTAACTAAGGAGTAGTTAAGGTTCGATAGTGAAGATTGGTTGAGTGAACCTGGTTAGTGAGTGAAATGGCTTGAATTGGCAAAACGATGTTTTGTTTAAACATCAGTTTAAATCCGATAAAGGAGTTTGAGAATGTTTTTCCAAATAAGAACTAGAAACGTTTTCTAAATTTAGAAGATAAGAATTTACAAATATATAGAAATGGGGAAATGGATGAATTAAAGATAATTTGATATAAAGGGATAAATGTTGAATGATGATTGGTCGATAGAATTTCCATCTGGAATTAATATCGTTGTTTGCACACCTGTTTTTCTTTGATAGTTAAATCACCGACTATCGAAGTTTTTGACCATTTTTTCGTCGTCAATACGGAGAGACTGGGATCAGATATATTATCTGAAAACCACTCTGTATGGATGTTAGCGTTGCGATCAAATATTGAAGGCGGAGTTATGCAAGGGCTATCTTGTTTGTAGAATAGTGCCGTCGGTTTGTCCAGTCCCAGGACAAACGTGAATGGACGAATGTCTGACAGAGCATATCTAACGGATCACGTAAGTTAATCTCCTCAAACGTACTTACGTTTGGTAGCACAGGAATTCGTTTCTCTTAGCTTTATACCCGTGGTATTTTTAGGGAAATCAATATGTGATTTGGCAGTTATGACGATGTGGCATTCAAAGTAAATGAATTTATGATCTGTCAAAGATTCGTTATGACCTCAAGCCTCATCATCCGGGAAATAACAGAAATCGGCAGGCAGCATGGCTAAGCGGGTCGCTCCTATTAGGGTGTATAACACCTATCTAGAGAAAATTCATTTCATTCTTTTAACTATTATCGATGCTATCCCTTTTTGGGAAACGGTGGGTAGCTCCCAACCGTTGGTGATATACATTCGATACACTCAAGCGAAATGAGTTGTCGGTCATGTGTGGGCCGGGTTGCAAGATGTTCTTGTTGAATCCAGTGTATTTGCCTCTAGAGATACACTATCGGCAGGTGCTCCCATACCTTGTCATAGTCGGAATCCAATCTCCAATAAGCGCCCGTGGTTTTGTTTGTACACTATATATGTGGAACGTGAGATGCAAGCGTTCTACTAGATTGCTAATTAACTGTGATTAGACATTATTATAATATCAGAAAAGTATTGATTTCCAAAACTGTTTTGGATTATCGTAAGGTAAAAGCCGTCTGTGTTTATGTGTGGATCGGTCTTACGATTATCTTTTCGTTTGAAAAGGATTTTTGAAAAGTTAAACAAAAATGATTTGAGTTTACTCATACCAGTCCCATGACTGACCCAGAGTTTATTTTGTTTTGTTTTTCCCTAAACTCTTGGGTGCCCAAATTTGTACGTACAGTCAAGTAGTTCAGGTCTTTACAGATATATTTGGAGGAGCTTGAAGCAGGAGGCTTCAGGATTATATAGCTATTGTTATTCCCGCTGTGTGTAAGTGTTGTACTCTGATAATGTTGCTGTATATATATACTGTTTATTTCAAAGTTATGTATATATATATTATATTTCATTCGTTCCGCTGTGAGATTCGTATTACTCTGATTCTGTTCTGTAGCGATCTTCTTTCTTCTTCTATTCTAATTTTCTATCTTATCTATTCTCACCCTCTAACTTCTTTCTATTAATGATCAGGTATTTCCAATGTCTGAATAGTCAACATGGTAGTTTTGTGTTGATTTTCGGAATCGAAAATCCCAGTTTGTTACAATGGCGAGCTGTAAACCGCACTAGGAAGGAAAGGGGATCACGAGCCGGATTGGAGAATCACGAACCAGATCAGGATAGGGACCACGAGCCGCTTGTTTACCATGAACCCGAACTAAGAATGGAAGAAAGGTGGATCATGAATCGTGCCAGGAGGGGGACCGCGAGCTGTGTGGACCACGAATCAAAGCGAAGGAGTTGACATGAGTCAAAGCTTGACCCGAACCAAAAACCGAGGAAGCTGATCACGAACCGAAGCTTTAGAGCATCATGAATCAATATGGAGGATCATGAACTGAACTGAAAAGTCACGTGACGGGATAATGACCAAAACCCGAGATGCAAAGGTAGTCCAAATGAGAGGTTATTACTCAGGATCCCAAAGGGGATCAACGAGTTAACTTCAAATGTTGGTCTTTGCTACGGGACGTGTGCAAAGGGGTTATCGATATCCATAACTTTAGTTCACCATTGAGAGACGGATTAGTGGCTATGGATCCGTGCAGTGGGGTTATTATGACTCCATGGAGCAAAGTGATCGTAGCAAAGGATTGGGTGATCGAGTGGTGGATATCTTTTGCTTTATGCACTGAGTGAGAGATGTGAGGATGATTGTTATGTTTGATGTTTGCTATCACCATATCATGCACACCCCATATTACTTTTACACTTTATGTTAGTGTTACCTTAGAGTACTGTACATCTTGTTGAGCTAACTCTTTGGTCGCAGGTCCAGGTTCAGGTATGATTGGATTATACCTGTTATTGTTCTGTTTTGTTGCTTATTGCCCATACCAGACTTTTGTCTGACCCAGAGTTTTATGTCTCTTCTTATTACTCTAGGTGCTCCTAAACGAGCAAACTAGAGTAAGGTTAGGTGGTAATGCGCGAGTAGCTGTCTGGAGACGAGCAGGAGGCTTCCACGTATGATATACATATATACTCCCTATATTGTAGCTGGTCACTGCTTGGGCATTAGTAGTGCACCTTTTCTTTCTTTTGCTTTAGAGACAGAAATTTGAAGTTGTTGTAATGATGTTGGATAAAAAGATGTGTTATGGATTCCACTGCTATGATGATTTAGTTTTCAGCTTATGCACTGTCTCGCTTGTTTTATGTCAAAGTTATGTTATTATTAATTTTTATTCCATACGCTGTGAGAGATACTACAGGTTCCTTGTTAGTTCATAGTTTCAAACTCCTTTTCTTTTCTTTTCTTTTCTTTTCTTTCGATGACCGTACCGTGCTAGTTGGACATCACAACAAACGTATCACTGTTCTTTGGAATAGATCAACCAGCAATGACAGAAGAACCAGTCACTGTAGAAATGAACCAATGTTGCCTAGAGGTCCCCATTTCAAATAAATATATGTCTCCAAAACTATTGACTGCAGCATATCATTGACCAT
This sequence comes from Allium sativum, assembly GCA_030737875.1. Lineage (NCBI taxonomy): Eukaryota > Viridiplantae > Streptophyta > Magnoliopsida > Asparagales > Amaryllidaceae > Allium > Allium sativum. The sequence goes on along the minus strand of CM060922.1, from coordinate 347,784,021 downwards.
CAGAACTCGTGTACATTTTTGTCATGGAAGGCTCTTTAGGTGAATTTTTCATGTCCCTTTCAATCTTCTGGGGAACAAAAGTGTGCACTAGTCCAGGCTCCCTCACATCTACAACATGTAATTTTCCATTATGGCCAGCTAGCAGCATGATGCCTGCGGCATAGGGTAGATATCATGAGGTTCATAAACGGTGAACTTGTTGGCAGGGTAAGCAAATAGCTTTGCATCGTTGGTAGAAGAAATGAGCATGGGAACTCTTATTTGTTCCCATTTATGGTAGCTGAAGCTTGTGGGTTTTGCTATTTTGTGTAACTTAGGAAACTTTTCATCAGGGAGTGTATCTTCATTTGTGATAGACACTACAACTGTTAAGGCCCTGATATCATGGGAATGAACTAGCTTGTATCCGATATATGCCCAGTTTTTGACAAGTATACTTGAAAGACCCTTTTTTCCGGAATCAGGACGATTATCAGACATTCTATAAAGGATAACCTGTCCATATGAACCAACAAAAAAACATTTTTATGAGAAGGACTTGTTGCTAGAGCATTGACATCTCCCTTGTGGTAAGTATGTGTTTGTAGATGTGTTCCATTGTGACTATTCCAAAACTGGACACTGCCAGAACTATCTCCACTTACAAGAGTCCCATACCTTAAAGACAACAAGGACCATGCACAAAGCTCTGATCCAGAACATAAATCACCAGGGTCAACTATGATACGATAATTCTCATGAAATGACGTATCATCCCAACATCTTATAATACCATTGTTGTTGCCTGAAAATATTAATTTTACATCAAGGCTCCAAGTAATAGAACGAGTTCGCCCATTGACCCGAGGAAATGATCTGTGGTAGGTCAATCCATCTTTATTACGGAAGCCGTATACTCTTAATGAGCCATCATCACAAGCAACGACTAGACGCAGACCGTGATCTTCACTACCAACACATTCAATGGGGCCCTCATCAGAATCATACTCGTTGTCAGTTACATCACTAGATTCAGTGTCTGTAGAAAGATCACGGATCCAATGTTCATATGATGTATTCTTTGAGTTAGTTTTACCATCATGGAAACAATCATCAGCTGACTCTAAATCCATTTGCGAAATTGATACTCCAATGGTATCTAGAACAGTCTTCTTATGCTTTTGCAAATTACCATTTTCTTATGCTTTTGCAAAATACCATTATCAGTTTAATTTAATGATTTTCAAACCTGCAAATATTGTTTGCCTGATTTTTCCAAATATGTTCACTTCAAATTTTAGTAGGTAGTTTAGATATCTATACTGTAATGTGAAAAAAATTGAGAAGCTATACTATAATTTAAATTTAAGTAGTTAGTTTAGATATCTGTACTATAATTTAAATTTAAGTAGCTAGTTTCATAGCCGTCCCCTTAACCAAATTAAACCGTAAACAAAGTAATACTCATGCGCATAACCTAATATGTTATCGAGCCTATAATCGTGCGTATAACCGAACATATTACTACTAAGCCCATAAACGAGCTAATAACTAAGCCCATAACTGAGCATATAACCAAACTTATAAATTAACATATTACGCATAACCGATCTCATGACAAAGGCCAAAACCATGCCCATAAGCAAACATATTACCCATAACCAAGCTCATAACCAAGCACATAATCAGCTCATAACCAAGCCTAAAACCAAGTCCATAATTGAAATTATTAATTTTATAACACATTTATATTTTACATTTTATATTGTATGTTTTATGCTTTCCAATTTAGCTTATATTTTTTTTGTATTTTACAATTTATAAATTTAACCTGTACGCCACTCTTACTAGTTTCGTAACCATTCTCGTAACTGAATTAAATAATACAAAAAGTATTAATCAACCTTTTACACAAGCTTGTAGTCAAACCTACAAATGAGCCTATAATTGACCTAACCGAATATAATAACAAAAAAAGAGCTCATAATCGAGCCCATAACGTAACATAATACCCATAACTGTATTAAAAACCGATGTAATAACCAATCCCATAATCACGGTCATAATTAAGCCCTTAACCCAGCTCGTAACTGAGGCCATAACTGAGCTCTTAACCGAGGTCACAACCGAGCTCATAACTAAACTCATAACTGAACATAGTACGTATAACTGAGCTCATAACCAATGCCAGAACCGAGTCCGTAACCAAAAATATTACCCATAATAGAGATCATACCCAAGCACATAACAAGCTCAAACCCGAGGAAATAACCAAAATTATTTATTTATATTTTATATTTTCTAATATAGCTTTTGTATTTATTATTTTATTATTTGTATTTTACAACTTATATTTAATATATATGTACGCATTAGCTAGTTTCATTACCGTCCCCGTAACCCAATTAAACAATAAACAAAGTAATAAACGAGCTTTGCACAACCTAATATGTTATCGAGCCTATAATCGTGTGCATAACCAACCATATTATTACTAAGCCCATAACCGAGCTAATAACTAAGCCCATAACCGAGGATATAACCAAACTCATAACTGAACATAGTACACATAGTCCAGCTTATGACAAAAGCCATAACCACGCCCATAAGCAAACATATTACCCATAACCAAGTACATAATCAAGCTTATAAACAATCCTAAAACAAAGCTCATAATCAAAATTTTAATTTTATAATTCATTTTTATTTTTATTTTAAACATTATATTTTACATTTTAAATAATATGTTTTATGCTTTCCAATTTAGCTAGTTTATTTTTTTATTTTTGATTATTTCTATTTTAAAACTTATAATTTTAACTTATACGCCACTCTTAGCTATCCTCATAACCGAATTAAACAATACACAAAGTGTTAATCAATCTTTTACACAACCTAGTACGTAAATACATAATCACGCCTATAAATGAGCCTATAATCGACCTAACCAAACATAATAACCACAAATGAGCTCATAATCGAGTCCATAACGTAACATAATACTCATAACTGTGTTAATAACTGATGTAATAACCTATCCCATAATCGAGTTCATAATTAAGCCCTTAACCCAGCTTGAAGCTGAGGTTATAACCGATTAGGCCTTGCGTTCAGATGTCTTTTACATATCATAGGTACTCGCTCGGTTAAACAATACCTCCTGGGTGCAGATTCGTTGTTGAAGTACACGATTAGGTTTTGCGTCCTGATGTCTTTTACGTGTCATAGGTACCCGATTAGGCCTTGCGTCCGGATGTCTTTTACGTGTCATAGGTACTAACTCTGTTAAAACAATCCCTATTGGGTATAGATTCATTGTTGTGGTAGCCGATTAGACCTTGCATCCAGATGTCTTTTATGTGTCATTGGTACTCGCTCAGCTAAACAATCCATACTGGGTGCAGATTTATTGATGAAGTATCGGATTAGGCCTTGCATGCAGACGTATTTTACGTGTCATAGGTACTCGATTAGGCCTTGCATCCGGATGTCTTATACGTGTCATAGGTACCCGCTAGATTATACAATCCCTACTAGATGCAGATTTGTTGTTGACGTACCCGATTAGGCGTTGCGTCCTGATGTCTTTTACTTGTCATAGGTACCCGATTAGGCCTTGCATTTGGATGTCTTTTACGTGTCATAGGTGCCTCTGGGTTAAACAATCCTTACTGGGTGTAGATTCGTTGCTGAAGTACTAGATTAGGCCTTATGTATGGATGTCTTTTATGTGTTATAGTTATCCGATTATGTCTTGCATTTCCTCGGTTAAACAATTCCTACTGGGTGAAGATTCATTGCTGAAGTACCAGATTAGAACTTGCATCTAGATGTATTTTACGTGTCATAGGTACCTAATTAGGCCTTGCATTCAGATGTCTTTTACGTGTCATAGGTACCCCGATCGATTAAACAATACGTACTGGGTGCAGATTCATTGATGAAATACCCGATTAGGCCTTGTGTAAGGATGTATTTTACGTGATAGGTATCCGATTTGGTCTTGCGTCCGAATGTCGTTTACGTGTCATAGGTACCCGATTAGGCCTTGCGTCCTGATGTCTTTTACGTGTCATAGTCGGTTAATTAATCCCTATTGGGTGTAGAATCATTGAGATGTACCTGATTAGGTCTTGCGTCTGGATGTATTTTACATGTCATAGGTACCCGAATAGGCCTTGCATTCAAATGTGTTTAACATGTCATAAGTACCCATTCGGTTAATTAATCCCTCCTGGATGTAGAATCATTGATGAAGTAACCAATTAGGCATTGCGTCTGAATGTCATTTACGTGTCATAGGTACCCGATTAGGACTTGCGTCCGAATGTGTTTAAGTATCATAGGTACCCTTTCGGTTAGATAATCCCTATTAGGTGTAGAATCATTGATGAAGTACCCGATTAGGCCTTGCGTTTGGATGTCTTTTGTGTGTCATAGGTACCCGATTAGGCCTTGTGCTCAGATGCCTTTCATGTGTCATAGTTACCCGATTAGGCCTTGCATCTGAATGTCTTTTACGTGTCATAGGTATCCGATTAAGACTTGTGCTCGGTTGTCTTTTACGTATCATAGGTACCCGATTAGGTCTTGCGTCCGAATGCATTTTACGTGTTGTTAGCCTACTTTGTGAACTAGGATACACAAAGTTGGAAGAACAGTTAGTGAAGAACATTCCCTCAAAGAATGGATCGGATCGAAATTTCTTGACCAAGGTAGAACATTGCAGAGCAGAGAATGAAGAATTGCAGACTGAACCGGATCAGTTCGGAGTAGCTCGACCCGCTCCCCAATCTTTAGCATATCCGATCCTGAATCAAATCTGTAGCAGTTATAACCCACGTTCCCTGAATACTCGGAGTAGTTGGTCACCAGTTCGCCCTATGTATACCACTAACTCGATGCACTGTCACCACTAGAGAAAATCCGAACCCGACACTTGTGGGATGGGCGCCACGTGGACCCGAACCGAAGCCATTCCATAGGCCTTTTTCACCTATAAATAGACCATCAAGGGCCATCTGAAGGGATCTTTTGGTAATTTCTAAAGTAAGACTCTCTTGTCAACCGAATTCCATCACAATATTCAGATTACAACCATCTTTTAAAGTATATTTTAGAAGAGATTAAGTGAATCCATGTATTGTATGAGTGAAATTGAGTGAGAATAATTGTTGTATTTGTATTCAAATCATCAATCCAAAGAGTAGAAAGTGGATGTAGGCTCTTTAACACCGAACCACTATAAATCGTGTGTTTCCCTTTGCTTTTTGGTTTCATTTTATTAGAACTATTGCTAATTTGGGTGTCAGAGTCATTTTTGGATCTAACATTTTGGTGCTTTCACCGAGAAGTCTTTAAATTCTCCGATTTTTAGGATTATCGTTCTACTATTTGGACCCTCAAGTTCAAAGAAGTTAATCCTCTATTTTCGACGTTTTCAAGTATTTGCTCGTTAATCACTTAAGAATTGGATATTATGGCTAGAGGAAAATTAAAAGAAGTGCAAGGCGCTAGGAAGAATGAAGCTAACAAAGATTCGCAAGCCATGATTGTAACGAGGTCACGGGGGCAAAGTACTAATGCAGGTCGATCTGATCCGGTTGCTTCAAACAGAATGGATGGCTCGACCCCGAACCGAAGCAGAGACGCTGATACTGCTCGAACCCCCCTCCGAACCGAACTGATTCCACTTCTCTACTTCTATACGATCCTAACATGGCTGAAGCTGGTACCTCTAGTCGAGCACCCACCAATGCTCCGATACCGACCGCGACGACTAGTGAACAACGCATTCCATCTGCACCAGTTATACACAGAGACTTTTCACGCCTCCTTGATATGCTTTAAAGTACTAGGGATGCTTTGGAAGCTCACAAGCGTGACAGTCTTCGTATGCAAGAGAACATGATCACTATGAGTAGGGAAATCGATGAGCTTCATAGGCAGAAGACACCCTCTCCAACTCGCCGCTTTGCAGCAGAATAGTCATCCTCTTCGGATGAAGAGCACCCTGTGAAAGAAGGCCACTTGAGCGACATCAAAATCTTGATTTGTTGGCCTTTGGATCTTTAGGATCACGTGAAGATGCTGCTCGTGTGTTAGGACCTGATGACCCGAGCTTGAGAGAACCTATGTGTAACACCCCGTAATTTTAAATATTAAAATTAACTTATTTAAGAACACTTGATTTTTATAAGAAGATTTAAGGGAAATGGGTTACGCCATTGCGTTCATCTCGAAATTCTGCTTGGAACAGAGTCCAAGTTTTCGTAAATCGGACTTCGCATGAGGAAGTTATGGCCCTCAGAAGTTTCAGGAATTTTTATAAATTAAAAACGTCTTAGGTTTAAAAATTCAAAATTCGAATTCAAACAGAGAAGCGGGTTGGGCGGGATTTTTCCCGCCCCAGGCCAGGTCGACCAGGGGGTTGACCTCCCCCATATAGGTCGACCTGGGGGTCAACCTACCCCCTCGGGCAGATCTGAAATTTGATGATTTCTGACTTGTGGCTGAGTCACTATGGCAGTTTTTGATAGTTCCAATTGTTTTGAATAGTTCTGATTGCCCCTATCTTAATCTAACAGCTTATGTTAATCTAAAACTCTATATAAGCACGCATGGAATCAAGCTCTAAACCTAAACTAAATTAGTCTCATGGCCTCCATGCTGCTGCTGGAATAGTTCTTCTTCTTCTTAAAGCTTAGGAATTGCAAGTTAGAATTCTTATACAAATGACGAACGAATTATTCTCTTCTCTAATCCATCTTCGTGAGTACAATTTCTTTCACAAAATAATTAATAAATTAATTATGATGAGTTATAACTTGGATTATGAGAACATGTCTGTTGAATCATGTGACGTTACTTAATTTTGTTATTGTCTATTTGTGAACATATGACAGTTTGGTTAACTTATGTTAGTAGATCTATTTCATATGCCTAATCACATATGTTTAACTTGATTTATGACATCAGTTTCTATGCAAGTTTGAATGTAAATTATATGCTAGATTGGATGTAAATCATATGCAAGTCTGTATGCGAATTATACACAATTTTATATGTGAATCAAGTGTGTGTGTATAAATATATATATATATGCTAGTTTATGTGTAAAACATGTGGTATTAGGTTAAATGTTTAGATTCATATGCAAGTTTGTAGGAATCTATATGCAAGTTTCGGTGAAAACCATATTCACATATGCAAGTTTAGATGAAAACCATATTTACATAATCAAGTTTAGGTAAAAACCTTATTTATATATGCAAGTTCACAATTTCATGTTTAGATCTATATTTAGATCCATGGCAGTACATAGTTAATAGAAATTTGTGTTCTATATGTCCATTGCCTATGCAAGTTATTGGCTATGCAAGCTTATGTTACAATTCTCATTTGCAAGTTAGTTGTGATGCTTTTTATGAGTTAGACTATTTGTGAGTCTAACGTATTTCCTATTAAACGTACGAACGGCGTGGGGGCCATGGGAAAATATTAAATATACATATTGTGAATTGGCATAAAATGGCATATAATTAATTTGAGACCCTAATTGGTATAATTTATATACCTGAAAAGTATGGACATAATTTAGGTGACAATTATGGACATAGATTAATTTGGAAATTATTGACAATTTGAAAAGGGATAATTGATTCATATTGGGGTGAAATAGTTATATGCAATAAATGCCTAAGACACGAGCTTAGACTCGTTTGCGGTATAAGACTGCCCGGACCCACCCGGAAAATCCAGCAACCGCAAAAGGTAGTCTAATGTGAGAGGTCAAAGGCGTAAATTAAATGCGTAACAATTGTAAAGACACGAAGTTAGGCTTGTTTGCGGTATAAGACTGCCCGGACCCGCTCGGCAAATCCAGCAACTGCAAACGGTAATCTAATGTCGGAGGTCTTACAAGGTTACGATTATAATGAATTAAGTAACACTTAACCAGGATAAACATGTGGTGGGACATGGGGGTTATGTGGGTGACATGGGTGACATGTGAAATACGATTAGAAACACTTAACCAGGTGAAACATGTAAGAAGACATGAATAAGAAGGGGTTAAGTGGGAAATCTTAGTGGGGACCAAGAATAGGTGGAAAGCTTGTGTCAAGTATGGGGGCCTTTTTCAAACAAGTAACCCATTAAGTATCTTTCTGAGCTCGAGTTAAATCGAGGACAGGACATGCTTACTGGATTTGATTGTAAGAATTCAAAATGGGTTAGCGGTGGCAACGCATGTCCAACGGGGTCATGTGCATGCGTGGGCCCGGGCTAGTAGGTAAGACGTTGTTGCATCGTGTAGATATAAGCCGTGCATCTTTAGTGGTATCGGGTTGCCACTTTGGGGAGTGATACACCCCACTGTGGGACCAGCACGGGTATCTACGAGTTGGAAGCCGATCGCATAGGCTTAGTGGGTACAACTAGTGGAGATAGGGGCAGGCAGTACCTATGAAGACAGCTAGGGGTACACGAAACTACCATTATGATTATTATGTTCAGTATGCGGGATCGATTTTTAAGGTGACTAGTAATGGTGAAGTATAGTAATTATCCTATAGTGGTTAGGAGCGCAATTAACGCTAGTTTATTCCTCTGTTTATTTTGTCTTGCCCACTTGTTTCATAGTCATTCCTTGTTTTACCATTTTATGCCTTATCCTAATTACTTTAATAATTATATTGTTAAAGTTATTGGACTTGCTAGATTTTATGTCCGACCCCTCTTTGTTTTCGCCTCTTTTCTTCCTTCCCCCTCCCCAGGTTCTCAGGGTGGGACTAGTGCTAGTGGAGCTTGATTTGGATCTCTTCCTCTCTCTTTTGGCAGTGCTTGGATTGCTGAAAGTAAAGTTTAGCTTATCTCTTTAATGGCTACGTATGTTGGGTTATGCTTTTTACTTTATGTACTCAGAAAGCAATTTATCAAGATAGAGATTAAGTGTACTTGGTTTTACTGTTGGTTTATGATGTTGTTGTAATCAAACTATTTCTCCGCTGCAATAAAAGTTGTTTTAAAATTTTCAAGTACCAATATGTGTATCTGTCTTGTTATATTCTGTTCTATACACCAATAATACTCTATGAAAGTTAATGCATTCCCTTTGAGAGTGACATTATTGGACGTGGGGTATTACACGTGGTATCATAGCTGAAGATTACCAAGAACAGATAAGAGGTTTTGAAAAACTGTTTTTCAAAAACATTTTTATAAAGAAATACTTTCAAAAGTATGTTTTAAGGAAAGTATTTTCAAGAGAAAAGTTTGTTTTAAAAACATAACCCCCAAGAGCCATATATCTTTGCTTCGATCCTCCATTCTGAATCTCTTCCTTTTTCTTTTTGAGCATGTCTAGGGAACCCGAGATACCCGAGGGCATACCGATACCAAGCTGGTTCAGAAGGTAACTGGAGGGTAGGGCCACCACCGCAGGCCCAACAAATGTTCATCCTCCCCCAGCTGCAGCCGCTCCTCCTCCTCCCCCTCCCCGCGTTGATACTTTTTCAAAGATATGCAAGGACTTTCGGGCAATGGGCGGGAAAACTTTTCATGGGTCAGAGACATTTGTTGAAGCTCGAAATTGGCTCAAGGAGGTGGAAGATTTGTTTGGCATCTTCGAGATAGAAGATCGAAGGAAGGTCCAATTAGCTGCTTGGTTAATGAAGGATGAAGCCTCGTTTTGGTGGGAGGTTACGAATGGAGAGCGTCCAGTGGAGACATGGATGGATTTCAGGCATAGTTTCGTGATGAAATTTCTCTCACGAGTAGAAGAGAATTTATACTTGGAGAGGTTCTTGGCGTTGAAGCAAGGAAATTTATCAGTAAAGGAGTACATCAACAAGTTCAATCAGTTGGCAAGATTTGGCTTAGACTTGGTAAACACACCTGAGAAGAAGGCCATGAGGTTCGTTAAAGGTTTAAATGAGCCGCTACATGGGTTGGCTATGACCCAAATTCCTATGGGAGCTACCTTTGAGAAACTGGTTGACATGGCGCTTATGCATGAAGAAGTGAAAGGCGCTAATGCTAATAAGGCACGGGAGAAGAAATGGGATCAAAGAAATCGCAACAACAACACAAGAAAGGTGGTAAGGATAACAATAGCAAAGGAAAGAAAAGGTGTTTTATTGTGGAACACCAGGCCATCTGAGCAAGGACTGTAGGAAGAAGAAGAAGACTGATTGTTTTAACTATGGTGAGGCGGGACATCTGATTAAAGACTGCCCGAGAAGACAAGGGCAAGGGCAGAGGGCAGGGTCTACTTCCGAAGGGTAGGTTCAGGCTCTCATGGCACCAGGACAGGCAAGGGGGTAGGTTTATGCTCTCATGGCACCAGGATAAGAGAGAGGTAGAAACATTTCTGTTGAAAGTTTTGTTTTTCTGTTTGATCATCCTGTTCGTACTTTGTTTGATTCTGGCGCTTCACACTCATTTGTATCTGCTTCGTTAGTTGAAACACTATACCTAAATACTAGTCTAGTTACGGATCCCATAGTAGTCTCAAATCCTATTGGTGGCTTGACTCACCTTTCAATGATTTGTCGGGATTTGAGAGTGTCTATCTTGGGCATTGGGTTTGAATGCAGCGCCTTCGTTCTTGGCTTCATGGGCTACGGCTTGATTCTAGGCATGGATTGGCTAGCTAGATACGGTGTCATCCTAGACTGTGAAAGAACGGTAGTTAGATTGTTGACTCGTTGTGGCAAGACCCTTGATATTTCTTGTGACCTTAGAGGTTCGGTGATGCTTAGTTACCTAGAATACCTTGACGCATCCGATGATGATTTGGAATCTGTTCGTGTTGTCCGTGAATATAGTGATGTCTTCGATGAAGTTCGAGGTTTACCCCCGAGGCACGAGATAGACTTTCGAATATACCTAGTAGATAATGAAAAGCCAGTTGCATTACTAGTGCGCCACATGGATCCAAGAGAGAGAAGAGAATTCAGTAAGAAAGTGAAAGAGTTGCTTGAGAAGGGGTTCAAAAGAAGAAGTATTTCGGAATGGGGTGCTCCAGCTGTTTTTGCTACGAAAGCCGATGGTTCACTTAGAATGTGCGTGGTCTATAGAGAGCTGAATAAACACACAAAGAAGAACAGACACCCATTACCGAGGATAGATGATTTATTCGATCAGTTGGTGGGTGCTTCGGTTTTCTCACAACTGGATTTGGCTACAGGATTTCATCAGCTAAGGGTGGCTGAAGACAGCATAGATAAGACTACATTTAGAACTCTTGACGGTTTCTTCGAGTGGCTTGTCATGCCTTTTGGTTTGACAAATGCACCCGCATACTTTGTTGATTTAATGAGTAGGATGTTTAGGGAGTTTCTAAATAAGTTTGCGGTAGTCTTTGTGGACGATATCTTGATTTTCTGTAGAAGCGAGGAAGAGCATGCCCTACATCTTAGGGAAGTCTTAGAGACCCTACGAGCGCATCAACTCAAAGCTAAGTTCTCCAAATGCCATTTTTGGAGAAAAGAAGTGAGGTTCTTAGGACACGTGATCTCTAAGGAAGGGATAGTTGTGGATCCTGCAAAGGTGGTGGCAATCCAAGATTGGAAGATTCCTAAGAACGCAACAGAAGTAAGAAGCTTTTTAGGGCTGGCTGATTATTATAGGAAGTTCATTAAGGACTTCGCGAAGATATCAGCCCCACTTACTTGGTTGACGAAGAAGAACTTGACTTTGTCTTGGGATGTTGACTGTGACAATGCTTTCTAGCGTTTGAAGAGGGCTTTGACGATAGCTCCAATTTTAGTTTTGCCATATGGGAGTAAGCCATTCACAGTATATACCGATGCTTGCGGGATAGGGCTTAGCGCAGTTTTAATGCAAGAGGGAAGGGTGATATACTATGGTGGAAGGCAGTTGAAAATCCACGAGAATAATTACCCTACCCACGACTTAGAGTTGGCCTCCATAGTTTTTGCGCTTAAGTCATGGCGTCATTATTTGCTTGGCGAAAAGTTTGAGTTGTATACAGACCATAAGTCGTTAAATTACTTATTCCCTCAGAAAGATATAAACTTGAGGAAACAGAGGTGGATGGAGTTTTTGGCATCCTACGATTTTGAGATCGCATACAACCCTGGCAATGGTAACGTTGTAGCTGACGCCTTAAGTAGAAAGAAGTTGACTTTGAGTCCTTTATTCGTAGAGTGGAAGAGTTTGGCATATATATCTACCTTTAACTTTAGACCCTCTGTCGATTATGTAACCGGATTGTTGGCATCATAGAGGTACAACCTACACTTTTGGGTTGGGTTGGAGAGGCACAGCAGGATGACCCACAATTGGTTGAGATAGTAGGCAAGCTTATTGGAGGGGAGTCTTCGAGTTGTCTTAACAGATATGCTATAGATGAGAGAGGCTGGTTGCGTAGAGATGGGAGACTTTGCGTGCCACAAGACGAGAGCTTGAGGAATACAATTCTTGAAGACTCACATCGCTCCAAGATGACCATACATCCAGGTGGTGACAAGATGTATAGGGATATGAAGCGAGTTTTCTTTTGGGCCGGAATGAAGAAGGACGTGTCTGAGTTTGTTTCTAGATGTTTGGTGTGCCAGCAAGTCAAGGAGGAGCAAAAGAAGCCCGGTGGTTTGCTCCACCCCTTAGAGATTCCGCTGTGGAAATGGGTAAGTGTTTCCATGGATTTTGTAGACGGGTTGCCAAGATCAAGGAAGGGTAATACGGGGATTTGGGTAGTTATAGACAGACTTACCAAAAGTGCCCATTTTATTCCCATTAAAAGTAGGAGGACCGCCGCATGGTTAGCATCTGTTTACCTTCGAGAGATAGTTCGTCTGCACGGCATACCCTCTAGCATTGTGAGCAACAGAGATGCCATTTTCACTAGCGAGTTTTGGAAGAGCTAACAAGAGGCGGTTGGAACACAATTGTGCTTAAGTACCCCTTATCACCCTCAGACGGCTGGCCAGACTGAGAGGGTAAATCGGATTCTAGAAGATCTTCTAAGGCTATGCATACTAGACTTTGGAGGAACATGGGAAGAACATCTTCCATTAGTGGAGTTCGCCTATAATAACATCTTTCAGGCTAGCATTGGCATGGCACCTTTTGAGGCTCTTTATGGACGACCATGCCAATCACCTACTTGTTGGTGGGAATCTACGGATAAGGTTTTGTTTTGACCCGACATGATTAGGGAGACTTCAGAGGAGATACACTTGATTCGACGGCGCAGGACCGACAGAAGTCATATTCTGATAAGAGACGAACCGATCTTGAGTTCAATGTTGGTTTTTTTTTATTAAGGTGTCACCATTGAGAAACATAGTCCATTTTGGATCAATAGGGAAGTTAGCACCGAGGTTCGTAAGACCCTTTCCAATTACAAAGAGGATTGGGTAGATGGCGTATAGACTAAAGTTGCCAGAGAAGCTCAATGGTGTTTATGACGTGTTTCACGTTTCGCATTAGCGTAAATGTTTACATGATATGGCGGAAGTGGTGGAGCCGAGCACGCTCAAAGAAGTGGAAGTAGAGCGAAATGCCACGGTTAGACGAGCTCCTACACGCATTCTCGGATCGGAGGTCAAAAAGTTATGCAACAAAGAGGTCAAGTTGGTCAAAGTGCAAAGGGGAGATGATCAAGGAGACACACTTAGGAGACGGAAGAAAAGATGCGTACGATGTACCCTTTCCTTTTTGAGGGTATGTTTTTAACTTCTCCTTTTTCTACCACTTTGTTGATACTTGCCCTATCATTTAGTATGTCTTTGTGATGATATCTTCGATCTTTAGTTAGGAAAAAACACTATGGTTGTAAACATGTGTTTGAGACATGTTTTGGTTGGTGGATGCAAATGGATGCAAGTGGTTGCTAGTGGTTGCTCGTGGACGCATGTACACACATTAGGCACTAGATCGGCTCAATCACTTTCAAATTGCATATAAATGTATGTGCATACTTAAATTAATGGATGTATAATGGTTGTGTTATCATATGGATGCTGCATTTAGATGAATGGTTGTGCACACATTTAGAAATAATATGTATCATTTGGATTCTTTTGCATACATAATGGACGCATGGCACTATCATGATTTGCATTAAGGAGGTCAACTGAATCAGTAGACCACCAGATTTTGCATTAGATAAGGAACATATACACACACACATTTTGCATATGTTCATACGGCATTAGAAATCTTGTAAGGACAATGGATGCCTGTGTTTGATGGTTGAGTAGATTGATGATTGGATGTTAGGATATACATTCTCCTTAACTTCGAGATTTTGGGGGCGAAATCTTTAAGGAGGGGAGAATGTAACACCCCGTAATTTTAAATATTAAAGAGCACTTAATTTTTAGAAGAAGAATTAAGGGAAATGGGTTACGCCATTGCGTTCGTCTCGAAATTCTTCTTGGAATAGAGTCCAAGTTTTCGTAAATCGGACTTCGTATGAGGAAGTTATGGCCCTCAGAAGTTTCAGGAATTTTTATAAATTAAAAATAGCTTAGGTTTAAAAATTCAAAATTCGAATTCAAACAGAGAAGCGGGCTGGGCGGGATTTTTCCCGCCCCAGGCCAGGTCGACCAGGGGGTCGACCTCCCCTACACAGGTCGACCTGGGGGTCAACCTACCCCTTCGGGAAGATCTGAAATATGATGATTTCTGACTTATAGCCGAGTCACTAGGGCTTAGGTGGCTGTTTCTGGATGGTTCCAATTGGTCTGAATGATTCTGATTTCCCCTATCTTAATCTAACGACTTATATTAGTCTAAAACTCAATATAAGCACGCATAGACTCAAACTCTAAACCTAAACTAAATTAGTCTCATGGCCTCCATGCTGCTGCTAGAATAGTTCTTCTTCTTCTTAAAGCTTAGGATATGCAAGTCAGAATTCCTATACAAACGACGAACGAATTATTCTCTTCTCTAATCCATCTTTGTGAGTACATTTTCTTTCACAAAATAATTAATAAATTAATTATGATGAGTTATAACTTGGATTATGAGAACATGTCTGTTGAATCATGTGACGTTACTTAATTTTGTTATCGTCTATTTGTGAACATATGACAGTATGGTTAACTTATGTTAGTAGATCTATTTCATATGCCCAATCACATATGTTTAACTTGATTTAATTTATGACATCAGTTTGTATGCAAGTTTGGATGTAAATTATATGCTAGATTGGATGTGAATCATATGCAAGTCTGTATGCGAATTATACACAAGTTTATATGTGAATCATATATATATATATATATATATATATATATATATATGCTAGTTTATGTGTAAAACATGTGGTATTAGTTTACATGTTTAGATTCATATTCAAGTTTGTAGGAATCTATATGCAAGTTTAGGTGAATACCATATTCACATATGCAAGTTTAGGTAAAAACCATATTCACATATGCAAGTCTAGGTGAAAACCATATTCACATATGCAAGTTTATGTGAAAACCTTATTTATATATGCAAGTTCATAATTTCATGTTTAGATCTATATTTAGATCCATGGCAGTACATAGTTTATACAAATTTGTGTTTAATATGTCCATTGCCTATGTAAGTTATTGGCTATGCAAACTTATGTTATAATTCTCATTTGCAAGTTAGTTGTGATGTTTCTTTTTTTTATGAGTTAGACTATTTGCGAGTCTAACGTATTTCCTATTAAACGTACGAACGATGTGGGGGCCATGGGAAAATATTAAATATGCATATTGTGAATTGGCGTAAAATGGCTTTAAAGGCATATAATTAATTTGAGACACTAATTGGTATAATTTATATTCCTGAAAGTACGGACATAATTTAGGTGACAATTATGGACATATATTAATTTGAAAACTATTGACAATTTGAATAGGCAAAATTAATTCATATTGGGGTGAAATAATTATGTGTAATAAATGCCTAAGACACGAGGTTAGACTCATTTGCGGTACAAGACTGCCCGGACCCGCCCGGCAAATCCAGCAACCGCAAACGGTAGTCAAATGTGAGAGGTCGAAGGCATAAATTAAAAGCGTAACAATTGTAAAGACACGAGGTTAGGCTTGTTTGCGGTATAAGACTACCCGGACCTGCTTGGCAAATCTAGCAACCGCACACGGTAGTCTAATGTGGGAGGTCTTACAAGGTTACAGTTATAATGAATTAAGTAACCCTTAACCTTGGTAAACATGTGGTGGGACATGGGGGTTAAGTGGGTGACATGGGTGACATGTGAAATACGATTAGAAACACTTAACCAAGTGAAACATGTAATAAGACATGAATAAGAAGGGGTTAAGTGGGAAATCTTAGTGGGGACCAAGCATATGTGGAAAGCATGTGTCAAGTATGGGGGCCCTTTTTAAACCAGTAAACCATTAAGTATCTTTCTAAGCTCGAGTTAAATTGAGGACGGGACACGCTTACTGGATTTGATTGTAAGAGGTCAAAACGGGTTAGCAGTGGCAACGCAAGTCCAACGGGGTCATGTGCGTGCGTGGGCCCGGGCTAGTAGGTAAGACATTACATCATGTAGATATAAGCCGCGCATCTTTTGTGGTATCGGGTTGCCACTTTGGGGAGTGATATACCCCACTGTGGGACTAGCACGGGTTACTACGAGTTAGGGAGCCGATCGCATGGGGTAGTGGGTACAACTAGTGATGATAGGGGAAGGCGGCACCTATGAAGACAGCTAGGGGTACACGAAACTACCATTATGATTATTATGTTCAGTAGGAGGGATCAATTTTTTAGGTGACTAGTAATGGTGCAATATAGTAATTATCCTATAGTGATTAGGAGCACAATTAACGCTAGCATATTCCTCTTTTGTTTTGTCTTGCCCATTTGTTTCACAGTCATTCCTTGTTTTTCCAGTTTATGCCTTATCCTAATTACTTTAATAATTATATTGTCAAAGTTATTGGACTCGCCAGACTTTATGTTTGACCCCCCTTTGTTTCGCCTCTTTTCTTCCTTCCCCCCACCCCCCAGGTTCTTAGGGTGGGACTAGTGCTAGTGGAGCTTGATTTGGATTTCTTCCTCTCTCTTTTTGAAGTGCTTGGATTGTTGAAAGTAAAGTTCAGCTCATCTCTTTTATGGCTACTTATGTTGGGGTTATGCTTTTTTTACTTTATGTACTCAGAAAACAATTTGTCAGGATAGATATTAAGTGTACTTGGTTTTATTGTTGGTTTATGATGTTGCTGTAATCAAACAATTTCTCCGCTGCAATAAAAGTTGTTTTACAATTTTCAAGTACAATATGTGTATCTGTCTTGTTATATTCTGTTCTATACACCAATAATACTTCATGAAAGTTAATGCATTCCCTTTGAGAGTGACATTAATGGACGTGGGGTGTTACACTATGCTGCTGCCCATGCGTGGATCTCACGTTCTACCCAGGGATCCTAACATTATTATTCCCACACAAGGGCAACTCCTCTAATCCCTACCTCCCGAGATTGACCGAGAACGTAGGCAATAGAGTAGAGCAGCTGCCGCTAGAAACAGGAGGACATCCCCTAATCAGAAGCATAGGGGTAATCCGAACATTAGGTCCAGAGAGCCTGAGCCTACATTAACAAATGCTTATGTATGGGCGATGGTGCACCAAATTATGTCTGAAAGCCGACACTACACCAATGAGGACTGGGGAATTGAACATAGTCACACCCCCTTTACGGATGTTATATTGGACTTCCAATTCCCTTGGCGATTTAACTTGCCACAAATGGATAGGTATTCGGGGAGAACCGACCCAGGACAACATCTAATGAGATATGCACGGTTCATGAATGCCGCAGCAGCTCCAGACGTTGTAAAATACAAAGCCTTCCCGATTTACCTAGAAGACGTGGCACTGTTGTGGTTCACCCGACTTCCTCCATGGTCAATATCAACCTTTAAAGAACTAAGTGAGCGCTTTATGAACCAGTTTCGGCTTCATGCTCGAAAGTCTAAAAGTGCCATTGAATTGTCAAGGATTAAACAGGCTCCAGGTGAACCTTTAAAGTCATATTTAGACCGTTTCAACCTGGCTGTTACTGAAGTCAGCGACCCTCATGAACCTACCATTTTGATGGCCCTAATAGAAGGAGTTGACCCCGACATAGAATTCGGGGATTACTTGTCCGAAAAACCGCCCGCTATTAGGGAATCGTTCTACAAAAAAGCCAATATTCGCTTGAGACGAGAAGAAGCCCATGCCAATAGAAAAAGAAAATCAGAATTGGCTTCTAAGGAAGATATTCAAAGCAATGTTGCAGTAAAGCAGTCTGGCGACAGCTCTGAAAGAGTCGAGGTGAACGCCGACAACAAGAACGAAGGTTATAACAACAGAAATGGCAATGGCAATAGGAAGAATAGGAATCAGGGGAACAACGCCAGCAAAAGACCTCGATTTCAAACTTTTGAGAACTATTCGACATTGAGTGACACATTGGAAAACATTTATCTAGATACATACAAGGTATTGCAATATAAAAAGCCACCACCCAGAGAATCAACCGAAAAAAAGATTGCGACGGGAAAATTTTGTTAATTCCATGGAGCTCATGGTCATTCCACCAACAAATGCCGCCATCTGAGAGATGTTGTTGAGAAATTGCTGCGGGAAGGGGAGTTAGGTGTATACAAGGTCGCCCCATGGGATAGGTGGCAAGGAGGGCAAGCCCCGAACCAAGATCAGCCTACTTCCAAACCCACAGCCCAACAGAAAGGTAAAGGGATCGTTATTAATACCATTATATGCGGGCCCCATCTAGCTAGCCATAGTTTCAAAGCAATGGATCAGTACGTTTATTTCGCCAAGAACTTTGAAGTTGGAGAATGCAGTAACCTCGAAGACACCACTCCAGTAAACAACAAAGGACGATGTCAGATGACGTCATATTCTGTGGTAGAGATGATACCGGAATTCAATCACCCACTGAAGATCCGCTTGTAATTACTACAGCCATCGGCCCTGCTTTAGTCCGTAAGGTGTTGGTGGATAACGGAAGCTCGGTTTATAACCTCTTTTAGAAAGCCTTTGAACAAATGAGGCTCGAAGCAAAAGACTTGAAGCCCTGCGAAGGATGGATACGGCGCTTCAATGGGGCATCAACAGCTCCGATGGATATGTAGAATTACCAGTGAAGTTATGACAAGGAGATCACCAGAGAGTGAGAATCCTACCATTTGTCGTTTTGGATGTTGAGTCACCCTACAATGGCTTCTTGGGCCGACCGGCCCTCGCAGAGTTTAGGGCATGTATTGCACCTTGGTGCTTGCTGGTTAAATTCCCAACTGACGTAGGAGTAGGGGTGATGAGAGGTGATCAAGCTACGGGACGAGCTTGCTACATGACATAGTTAAAGATGCTAATGAAGGGGTTGAATATAGAACCCTAGGGCACTTCTCCATCTTCGAAGGAAAATTCAGCATAGCAATTAAGGGGTCCAGCCTCAAGAGAGTTGCCCAAAGATGCACTCGAGGATATAGATCCTAGAGAGGATAGGGAACCAGAGGACCGAAAGGCGACTCCCAATGAAACGATAGTGGATATCTCCATTGATGATGCAGTTTCGACAAAAGCATTGAAGATTGGATCGCAGCTAGATCCAATTCGAGCGAAAGAGTTGGCTGACTTTTTGAAGGAAAATCTGGATGTGTTTGCCTGGACTCACACTTACATGTGTGGGATATCGCCTGCTATTATTAGCCATTCTTTAAGTATTAACCCAAAACACCCACCGGTCAAGCAGAAGTGGCGGATGTTAGGCCCAAAGCTGTCAGCATCCTTGAAGGTAGAAGTAGAGAAAATAAAGGACAATGGATTCATCAAGGAATCGAAATATCCCGACTGGATATCAAATCCTGTCCTGGTCAAAAAATTTAATGGGAGGTGGCGAACAAGCATTGGCTTCTGTAACTTAAACTAGGCTTGTTCGAAAGATAGCTTTCCTCTTCCTAGGATTGATCAACTAGTGTACTCAACGGCCGGGCACGAGCTCCTATCCTTTATGGATGCATATTCGGAATACAATCAAATTCCCATGCACATACCAGATCAGGAGCACACAAGTTTCATCACATACTTGGGGTTATATTGCTACGTGGAAATGCCATTTGGATTAAAGAATGCAGGAGCCACATATCAACGCTTGGTCAACCGCATGTTCTAAAATCAAATCGGAAAAACCATGAAAGTTTATGTGGACGACATGCTTGTGAAGTCTAGACAGTCTTCGGATCATACAAAAGACTTGGCAGAGATGTTTGGCATTCTGCGAAGGTATGTGATGAAGTTGAATCCTCTAAAATGCTCATTTGGGGTCGCATCAGGAAAATTCCTTGGGTTCATTGTGAGTTCTCAAGGGATTGAGATAAATCCTAGTTAGTTAGCATCAATAAGGAACATTGAAGAACCATAGAAGATTAAGGACGTTCAAAGCCTAGTAGGAAAAGTTGCCGCATTAAGCAGGTTTATCTCCAAAGCCACGGATAAGTGCATCCCTTTCTTCGATTTGATAAAACGGGGGAAACGTAACTTCGAGTGGACTCCCGATTGTGTGGAAGCTTTCCAAAATCTATTGGACTTATTAGAGAAGCCTCCAATATTGTCAAAACCTGTGGAACATGAAGATTTGATCATCTATCTGGCGGTGTCGTCTTATGCTGTCAGCACAACATTGGTACGTGAAGAAGACAAGGTCCAGAGGCCCGTATACTATGTAAGCAAAAAAGCTAGTCACTGTAGAGCGTAATTATCCAAGAATAGAAAAGCTTGCTTATAGCCACCTGATTGCTTCCCGAAAGCTCCGGCATTACTTTCAAGCTCATCTGATAGTTGTATACACTGACCAACCTTTAAGACAAGTGTTGCAAAGACCCGAAGCAATGGGGTGATTACTTAAGTGAAATATCGAGTTGAGCCAACTCGATTTGAATTTTCAGCCACGGAGATAAATAAGGGGGCAGGTCTTAGCCGACTTTATAGCAGAGTTCATGATCCCCAGAGAAGAAACGGTGAATGACAAGGTTGTTGCTTCTGAGCGCGAGTTAGAGCTTAGTCCGTGCAAGTTATATATGGATGGGGCTAAAAATGATCGAAGATCCTATGCTGGAGTTGTTTTAATCACTCCTGAAGGACGATCCATTTACTATGCCCTGCAATTGGAGTTTTCTTCCACTAATAATGATTCAGAGTACGAGGCCCTGATTGCCAGGCTGAAACTCGCTAAGGAGTTAGGAGTAAGAACACTGGATATATTCTGTGACTCCAAAATAGTTGTCTGCCAAGTTCGCAAGGAATTTGTGACCAAGGGACCTCGGCTTGTTACTTATCTTGGAAAACTTGAAGAGCTGCTAGGCAACTTGGAACATTACAATATAACACACATTCCAAGAGCGGAAAATCAGATGGCAGATCGATTGGCTAAGCTAGCAAGTTCTGATAACCCAGAGGAAACTGAGATGGTTCCAACAGAAATACAAGAATCGCCAAGCTTCGACCTAATGGAAATTGAACTAGCCTTGGAAACTGAGCCAGAGAGGGAGTCATGGATGACACCAATAAAGAACTTCCTCAAGAGCGGAAGTCTCCCAACGAAAAAGAGTGAGAGACGAGCTGTAACACGTAAAGCTACGAGATACGTTTTACAAGACGACATCCTTTATCGCCAAGGGCTTTCTATGCCCTTATTAGGGTATATAGCACACGACGACATCAAGAGTGTACTGCAAGAAGTACATGAATGTGAGTGTGGGGACCACACCGGGGGTCAAACCTTGGCAAAGAAAGTATTGCGATACGGATATTTTTGGCCTACCATGAATAAAGATGCAGCTGATTACTCACGACGCTGCGACAAATGTCATAGGTTTGCCTCCGACTCAGCTTAAGTCAATGGTAAGCCCATGGCTATTTGCCATGTGGGGAATTGATATTATTGGAGTTTTGCCCATCGCCAAAGGAGGATCAAAGTACGCAATCATCGCCGTGGATTATTTCACGAAGTGGGTGGAAGCCGAACCCTTAACCACAATTACGGCAAGGAAGGTGATAAGTTTTGTGGTCAGAAACATTATTTGCCGATTTGAGATATCGAAAACCATCATAACTGATAATGGAACCCAATTCGACAGTGTTGAATATAAAAACTTCTGTCAGAAATACAAGATTGATAAAAGGTATACCGCTGTAGCCCACCCGTAGTCAAGTGGACAGGTTGAAGCAATAAATAAAGTTATTAAATCTATTCTAAAGAAGCGGTTGGAGCGGGCCAAAGCCAAGTGGCTGGATGAGTTACCATTCGCTTTGTGGGCCTACAGAACAACCTTTAAGACGACAACTGGCCATACTCCTTTTTCACTCTCTTTCGGATCGGAGGTAGTAATCCCGGTGGAGCTCGAAGTCCCCTCTCATAGGGTAACATACTATGATCCAATGATGAATAGAGAACTCCTACTATAGTCATTCGACATGGTTGAAGAAGAAAGAGACGAAGCAAACTCGCATGCTTCAAGACATCGACGCCAAATGGCACGTTATTATGGCAGAAAGTTTCGTACTATGACCTTCGAACCGGGGGACTTAGTGTTGAAACGAGTCTTCCCGCCTCCAACACAATTGGGTCCAAAGTGGGAAGGACTGTATGACATCCAATAGAAGCTTAATACGGGAACCTTCAAGCTAACAGCCGTGGATGGCGAAGAGATTCCCAGAGCTTGGAGTGCTCAGCATTTGCAATGATATATGAGTTAAATATGTATTGATTTCTTTTGTTTTTTATGAATTATGTAAAGAGGCAAGACTTGCCTTGAAAAGTTTGTTTATAATAACAAAGAATTATAAAGTGGATGTAGGCCACGACTTAGATGAACCACTATAAAAACATCGTGTGTCATTTATTTTCCTGCACTATTCTTATGTGATTTTTCTATTCTAACTATGAAAATGCTAAACATTAAAAAAAATCGAAAGCACTATTCTTATGTGATTTTCCTGCGCCTGTCCCGTTTGGCCTTTATCTAGGCCAAAGTCATGTCATCGGCGGTCCCTGAAGCTCCAGTCACAACAACATCATCCTCAACTTCATGTCCCTCATCACCATCATCTTCTATTAGAGCATCTATCATCTCCCCATGGCCAGAAGTCTTTGTGATGGGGGGGGGGCACGGGAGCTTTGTCGATAACCTCCTTTTTTTATCCTCAGCTCCTCTTCCAGGTTTGGGGGCAGTGACTTTATCTCGTTCCTCCCAAGTTTCTCCAATAGACCCTTCACCTGGAGTTGTCTTCTGTGAGTCATCAAGTTTATCGGTTGACATGGTTCCTACAGGACGAGAAGTAATATTTATTAGCTCAGGAAAAAACGAGGGACTTTCAATTGTTTGTCCAATAATGTGACGAAAGGTCGAGATAGCTTTGGCAAATTGACGTGAAAAAGTAGAAATAGCCTCAGCAGATTTCTCAACTTGAGCAGCAGGGACTTCGGGAGTCAATCCAGCAATAAATGATAGGGAAGAAGCCTTGGGGATCTCTGGCTTTTCTGGATCATACCCCTCTACTACAGTAGTTTCGACTATGGCAGATGAAGAACCAGTTTCAATGGTATCCTTTCCCTTCGCTTGACATCTTTCCTGCTCCATAGCAGTGACAATAAGCTTTCGCCCTTCAGCTAAGCGGGTTGTTTCTTCACATCTTAAGTACTTGTCCATCGGCTTGTCCTCATCAATTGAGTCAACCCCAGGTTTTGCTTTTTCCCACTCAACCAATTGGTCCCATACATACACGAGGGGAAGAGCATAGTCCTTAAGCCAAGCAAGATTTCGATAACAAATTACCTGAGCGAAAAATCCAACCATAGTTTCACCACTCTCGTCCAACTCTCTTTGAGAATCTTTAAGTTGTTCGTTGACATCATCAACTTGTTTCAAAGTCTCAAGCTCTGCATTCTTTTTGGCTAAATCTGCTTTCTCTTGGGCGAGACGAGTGC
The DNA here is from genome assembly GCA_030737875.1 of Allium sativum. Lineage (NCBI taxonomy): Eukaryota > Viridiplantae > Streptophyta > Magnoliopsida > Asparagales > Amaryllidaceae > Allium > Allium sativum. The sequence continues at coordinate 347,760,055 of CM060922.1, read as the reverse complement.
TCTCAGACTTAGCATCCTCAGCCTGCTTCTTTAAATCAATTCGCTCTTGACTATGGGACCCAAGCTCGGAATGATAGCGCTTTTGTAATTCTTCTATTTACCCCTTATAGTTGTCTGCGTCATGTCGTGCGAGAGAAAGTTTAGCTTGGGCATCCTCCAGGTCTCTCTCATAATTTTCAATAGCTCTTGCATCATACTCAGCAGCATCAACAATAGTCTTTACATCTGCCACCAGATCGCTAATAATTTTGGAGAGAGTCTTTACATACTTTTTCATCTCCCTATATTGCTCATCTACAAAGTCTATAGTAGCCTTGACATCGTTGGCCCAATCAGGTTTTACCGGTACGAGTTTTGGGACAAAGTTCATATGCCCAGAATGGTGTTCAGGAAATTGCTACTTCAGAACTTCCAGTCTGGCATGGTTATCGTCATTAAGAATAATGGGTCTTGTGGTGGTTATGTCAACAGTACGATGAGATAGCTTCGTGGTGGGTCGGCTCTTTCCTACATCCTTTCCCGACTCTGGTTGTTTCTCCTTTGGATCAGGAAGCTTTTTCGAGGCACCGTCTTGAGGAGTCTTGCCTTTAGATGGAGCATAAGGCGTAGCGCTGTACTTATCCTTCTCATGATGTGAAGGCTGATTCTTGCATTTGTCTGAGTCTTTGTCGTATGGAGATCGAGAACGGGAATACCGATAAGGCCTCGGAGGTCGATCCCTCCTGTCATCTTTGCCCCTACTCTAATGCCAATCATGCCTCTCTTCAAGATCCATTGGGGGCGTACTCGAACGAACAACATCTCGCATATAATATCGCTGCCTCACCATTTGATCTATAAGAAGAAATGAAAGAATATTAGAGTTAACATTAACATAAAACTCAAGTGCTGTGAAGTGCGGTACTAGAGTGAAGTGTGTTTCCTAAGTGGTGATTCCCCCCAAATAGACCAGAGCCCGGACTGAGGCCGGTATGAGTAGTCTCCTTGGACTTTACTGGAGTAACTTCTTCCTTGGAAGTGAAAGCAAGAGGATTGGTTGCAAAGTCATCTTCAGTATAAAAGGTCTCGGGCAAGGGAAGATTTCCTAAATCCCGATACATAGAGTCATCAAATGCAGCCTTATCTCCCAAAGGAATGGCTGATGGCAGCTCCTTTGGAGAAATTGGCCTCTCAGGGTAGCTATGTCTTCAGGAGTGATATATTTATCTCTATCCTTCTCCGCTATGTTCGCTAGTTCATCGTCCTGAGTCGAAGATGGAGGGTCCGTAAGGGGTACTGTTGGACTTTTCGAGCTATCTCCCATCTCAGGAATAATATCAACTAGGGGTATGTATATGTAAGGGCCTTCTCCATGTCCTGTGCTACGATTTATGGCAAGTAGACAGTTCCGATGTAGATATTCATCCCCCAAACAATCCTTAATGGTTAAGAACTTTTGATCACCATTGAGTAATCGATTCAAATGATCAAATTGTATGGGAAGCTTCTCTTGTGGAGGATTAGGAACTGTAAAGAGAAAACAAGCAACGCTTAATAAATGTAAGATAAAGGCTGGAACTGGAACTCGAAAGAAACAAAAAAATCTAAATCCATACTTTATTTTATCCATCTTCTGGCACAACCGGGCTGTTGCTCGATAAAAAACCATTCGGGTTTTGGATCCCCAGCATTACTACTAAACGGGACGGTGATGATTTTCCTTTTCGGCACCGATTCAAAATATACAAAGGACGGGGTGTCATTGTTTCAATGCTTAAAGTTGTAAAAGAAATGAACATCTTCGAAAGTCAACTCTTTACTAAGAATTTCTTTATAAGCTATAACAGAGTATACAAATAGGCTTAAGAGTTGGGAAGAAGCTGCATGGGGGCAATCCTTAATTGTCTCAAAAAATCGACGATAAATGGTGGGAATGGAGGTATTACTCCAACAAGACACATTAGTCTGGTGATGGCCATATACCCTTCCAGTGGATTATGAGGACGATCTGTTTTAGATGGCACCTCAGCATCTCTTCAGAGAATCCCGTGTTTTAAGCAAATCCTGGCAAGTCTATCATTATCAATCGTCGATTCAACCGAGCCTTTAGGCGATTCCAAGATAAATGCATCCTTAAATTCGTCAGAGGCATGGTTATCTACTACCTCTCCTTCTTCTTCCTCACCGAGAGATACATCACCTCTAGAAGATGCTTCACTATTATGAACTTCCATCTCGTAGTCTGGGCCTTCACTGTTCCATCCTGAATTTGAGGTGGAACTTACATCCTCGACAAGTGGATTTTCAGATGATCTTGCAGCATCTTTCCTTTCCACTAATCTAGACGAGTGTCTTTCTGCCATGGTTGCTAAGCTATTGAAGAAAGGGAGTTAGAGTAAAATTGCCCGTGTCCCCCTGTGTGTGTGTGTGTAAGCTAAAGTGTACAAGTGTGAATACAATAACATGAAATAGCTAAGTAAAGAAATGCAGCGCGTAGATGGACAATGCAATTGTGTATGTATGAACAGTCCAAAAAGTCCAGCGAGAGGGGCTCTATCCTAAATGTCCCTGAATTGGCAAATAATACTTAATTTTGGTTAGATTACATTAATTGTGTTTATGCCTCGGGTTATATGATCGGTTCGGATCAGACATCCGCTAGTCGAAGAATTAGGGTCAGAAGTTAAGGCCTCGTGTGGTTCAGAATAACAGCTTATGCCTCATGGACAAGTCGGTTCGGATCGGAAATTGGCGCTCTAAGAACCTCGGTTCGGATACAGTCATACGGGACAATAAATACCAGCACTTTCCATTGATCCGTTCTGATCCGAGAGCTTATGCTGAACTTATGTCTTCTCCGTATACATAATCCAACTTCCGACCTGATCCATATTGGATCCCTTTCTCCTCACTCTTTTACCTCCCACTTCAAACCGATACTATTCCTCTTTCTCTTCTCCTTTTTCAACTTCTCCACTTTCTCCGTCAGCACCGAACCCTTCTCCTTCCAAAGACGCATTCATCTTTGAAAATTTCATCACGACAAAGTACCCATAGACCAATATGCTCACAACCAGGTCAAATGCCATCCGCCAATGCCTCGAGGTGATGATGAAACCACCAACGACGACGGAGAGGAGATGAGAGGCACCGCGCCACACTTGGTATAACATTGAGCGTAAAATTCACTCCAATTACTTCTAAAATTCGAGTTGGAATCAGTTAAACTGGAGCTAACTGGAATAATCAATTTACCTATTAATCTGATTTTAAGGTTGAAAGGAGTTCTAGAAATTTGGGAATTAGGGTTCTTTCGTTGAAGTTGATGGAGCAAAAGGCGAAGCCGAATGAAAGGAGGAAGAGGAAATTTGTAAATATATATGAAAATAGGTGGCTCTTCGTATTTCTTGTGGGCCCCCCCAGCGCTAAAGACCAATCCACTCAGCATAAAAGACCAAGCCCATGAATGTTCTCAAAGCCCGCTAATACGGAGAAATTGGAAACATGACCCTGGTCGGATAAACTCAATCCGATCCGAAGCACAACCGATGATTCCAGTTCAGTGTATGAAATGAATTCAACGAAAAGAAAAGAATTTGTGAAGGTGCATTATATGAGCATATATGAAAAAGCTACTATGACTTCAAGCAAATTTCTCGAAGTTATTTTGAACAAAAAAAGTGATTTGTGCATTATCTCATGTATATATAGACAACAAGAGATGTGACTTTACAAAGCGACACAACCCTACGAGCAAATGGAAGCGACTACTCCACGATCTAAATTTAGGAACCAATGGATAAGTAATGTCGAAGCACCCTCTATCTTCAATAGAAGCATACTTCGAGGGGGAAAAATGTTAGCCTACTTTGTGAACTAGGCTACACAAAGTTGGAAGATCAGTTAGTGAAGAACATTCCCTTAAAGATCGAATCGAATTTTTTTGACCAAGGCAGAACAATGCAGAACAGAGAAGGAAGAATTGCAGACTGAACCGAATCGGTTTGGAGTAGCTCGACCCGCTCCCCAAATCTTTAGCACATCCGATCGGGAATCAAGTCTATAGCAGTTATAACCCACGTTCCCTGAATACTCGGAGTAGTTGCTCACCAGTTCTCCTCACGTTCACCACTAACTCGATGCGCTGTCACCACTAGAGGAAATCCAAACCCGACACTTGTGGAATGGGCGCCACATGGACATGAACCGAAGCCATTCCATAGGCCTTTTTCACCTATAAATAGACCATCAAGGGCCATTTGAAGGGATCTTTTGGCAAATTCTGAACTAAGACCCTCTTGTCAACCGAATTCCATCACAATATTCAGATTACAACCATCTTTTAAAGTATATTTTAGCAGAGATTGAGTGAATCCATGCATTGTATGGGTGAAATTGAGTGGGAGTAATTGTTGTATTTTTATTCAAATCATCAATCGAAAGAGTAAAAAGTGGATAAAGGCTCTTTAACGCCGAACCACCATAAATCGTGTGTTTCCCTTTTCTTTTTGGTTTCATTTTATTAGAACTATTGCTATTTTGGGTGTTAGAGCCATTTTTGGATCTAACACGCGTCATAGGTACCCGAATAGGTCTTGTATCCTAATGTCTTTAATGTTTCATAGGTACCCGCTCGGTTAATTAATCCCTACGGGGTGTCGAATCGTTGATGAAGTACCCGATTAGGCCTTGCGTCTCGATGTCTTTTACGTGTCATAGGTACCCGATTAGGCCTTGTGCTCGGATGTCTTTTATGTGTTATAGGTACCCGATTAGCCTTAAATCTGGATGTCTTTTACGTGTCATAGGTACCCGATTAGGACTTGTGCTCCGATGTCTTTTACATGTCATAGGCGCCCGAGTAGATCTTGCGTCTGAATGTCTTTTACGTGTCATAGGTACCCAATTAGGCCTTACGTCCTAATGTCTTTAATGTGTCATAGGTACCCGCTCAGTTAATTAATCCCAACTGGGTGTAGAATCATTGATAAAGTACCCGATTAAGCCTTGCGTCCGGATGTCTTTTACGTGTCATAGGTATCCGATTAGGACTTGTGCTCAGATGTCTTTTATGTGTCATAGGTACCCGATTAGGCCGTGCGTCCGAATTTCTTTTACATGTCATAGGTACCCGATTAGGCCTTGTGTCCTAATGTCTTTAATGTGTCAGAGGTACCCGCTCGGTTAATTAATCCCTACTGGATGTAGAATCGTTGATGATGTACCCGATTAGGCCTTGCTTATGGATGTCTTTTACGTGTCATGGTTACCCGATTAGGCCTTATGCTCGAATGTCTTTTACGTGTCCTAGGTACCCGATTAGGCCTTACGTCTGAATGTCTTTTACGTGTAATAGGTACTCGCTCGATTAATTAATCTCTACTGGGTGTAGAATGTTTGATGATGTACTCGATTAGGCCTTGCGCTCGAATGTATTTTACGTGTCATAGGTACCCGATTAGGCCTTACATCCAGATGTATTTTACGTGTCATAGGTACCCACTCGGTTAATTACTACCTACTGGTGTAGAATCATTGATGATGTACCAGATTAGGCCTTGCTTTCGAATGTCTATTGCATGTCACAGTTACCCGATTAGGCCTTGCATTCGAGTAACATGTCATAGGTACCCTCTCGGTTAATTAATCGCTCCTGGGTGTAGAACCGTTGATGAAGTACTTGGGCCTTACGTCCGAATGTCATTTACGTGTCATACGTACCCGATTAGGACTTGCGTCCAAATGTGTTTAACGTGTCATAGGCGCCCTCTCGGTTAATTAATTACTATTGGGTGTAGAATCGTGGATGAAGTAGCCGATTAGGCCTTGCATCCAGATGTCTTATTTATTTTATATTTATTAATTTAGCATTTATTCCATATCCGATCAAATAACCGAGCCCATAATCGAGATCTAAACCTAGCTTATAACTGAGGTAATAACTTAGCTCATAAGTACATTCATAATTGAGGTCATAACCAAAAATTTAACCTAGCACATAACAAAGACCATAACCGAGCCAAAACTAAACCCATAACCGAGCTCTTAAACAAGCTTGTAATTGAATTTATAACTGAGGCCTTAATCAAGGTTACGATCTACCTTGTAACCGATATTATTTATTTATACTTTATGTTTTATCTTTTATCTTTTATACTTTATATTTTATACTTTATATTATATATTTTAATTTAGAATTTTTTCCATAACCGATCCAATAACCAAGGCAATAGCTAAGATCTAAACCTAGCTTATAACAGAGGTAATAACCGAGCTCATAACCACGGTCATAATTGCGGTTATAACCAAACCTTTAACCTAGTCCATAACCAAGCCAAAACCAAACTCATAAGTGAACCCATAATGGAGCTCTTAAACAAGTTTATAATTGAATTTATAACTGAGCTCTAAATCGAGGTTATGATTTAGCTTGTAACCAAACTAAGTTATTTATATTTTATTCTTATTTTATATTTCATGTTCCTTAATTTAGTTTTTATTCCATAACCGATCCAATAACAAAGCCCATAACCGAGATCTAAACCTAGTTCGTACTTGAGGTAATAACTGAGCTCATAACCACAATCATAATTGAAGTCATAACCAAGCCTTTAAACTAGTCCATAACCGAGCCGATAACGAAGCCCACAACCGAGACCATAACCGAGCTCATAATTGAGATCATAACCAAAAATTTAACCTGGTCCATAACCGAGCACATTACCAAAGAAAAACCAACCCATAACTAATCGTATAACAGAGCCCATAACCGAGCTCTTAAACAAGCTTGTAATTGAATATAAAACTAAGCACTAAATCGAGGTTATGATCTAGCTTGTAACCGAAATTAATTATTTATATTTTATTTTTGATTTTATACTTTATATTTTATATTTTCTAATTTAGCTTTTATTCATAACTGATCCAATAACCATAACTGAGATGTAAACCTATCTTATAACTGAGGTAATAGCCGAGCTCAAAACGACAGTCATAATTGAGGTCATAACCAAACCTTTAACCAAGCCCATAACCGTGACCATTGAAAGTGTGCGTGTGTACTTGTCAAGTATAGTACACTCACAAGGATCGTGTAATATGACGAACAATATTCAAGTATGAAGTAATAGCTAATCACAGAACTAAATAATTCTAAATGCAGTAAAAATAGAAAAATCACACCAGAGATTTTTATATTGCTTCGGAGCACCGTCCTATGTCTAGTCCTAGACTTCTATCTGGATTTTCACTAGAAACAACCTCACTTCACCCAAAGGAACAGATTTACAACACCCGAGCAGCCGAACGGGAATTTTACGCCTCTATCAACACGAGGACTTCACAACTTGCCTCTTACAACACGGAGGACTTCAAACAAGATGAGTAGACTTGTAGTTTGACAATGTGTGTTCTCAATAACACGAATTTGTCAATTTTTGTACAACCTTCCTATAATCTTATCCTCAAATAGAATTTGTATTTATGAAGATTTTGGAAGATGATATCGTATTTGAATCAAAAGAATAATTTATAAATTCTAGGATTCAAGAACGATATTGTGAAGAATATGAGTGTTTGAATACTTGAGAGTTCAAGAATGAAAACAATAGTATAGAGATTAGATAGAAAGAATTGGTGTCTTGAATTGATGATTTCAAGATGTTTATATAGGAGGTAAACAGTTGTAACCATTAGTAAAGAGTTACAAACAATGGATATGATCTTTGGTGAAAAAGAAAAGAAGCAACTCTTGAAGAAATGGAAGTGACTATTCGAATAGTTGCTTCTGTTTAAAAACGGTCGACAGGTCAAAAATCACCAGTAGACAGGAATTTGAAAATATATATACGTTATATATGTGTGTGCATGTTCATTGGGTTTTCTGGGAAAAATTGGTCGACCGCTGGTATTTGATCGGTCGACCGGTTTTGACCAGAACGCCATATGAATGTGCACACGCACACACACACACACACATATATATATATACATTCCCAATACCGAGGGATATGATTATTTGAGGATAGATTTTAACATTAATAAAACCCCTAAATAATCAACCTCTAATATAAAATACCATATAAAGCTCTTCTTGTCTTTGTCGAACCGTTGATCATCTCTTTTTTGTCAATAATGAATCATCTCTTTGTCTGTAATCAAAACTTCATGAATTCCTTGACTCAACATTCTCCCTCTTTTTTGATTGATGACAACATAGCTCTCGAAACTTTAAGAAAATCCCTTGTATATAATCTCCCCCTGAATTTAAGCACTTATAATATAATTCCTGCACAACACTGTTAGTACCACTTTTCTCACCCTTCATCATCTAAAAAAAGGGGCAGATAAACAAAATAGATAAGAGTGAATGTGATACCATCAAATGAAATACATACCATAAAATATACCATAATTGTATCATACAACATACTACACATAACGTACCAACAAACATACCCAAGAGTCATAATATACATAACCAAGTTTATGTCAAATAAAATACACAGCACTATTTACGTACAAGTGCTAGTTGGTGTCTTAAGATAGCAAAATAAAGTCGTAAAAACATACACAAGAGGTAAAATAAACCAGTGAGATGCAAATCTAAGACTCGAATTCGGTTTCCTCTTCTTCTTCTTCCTCCTCTTCATCTTCTTCAACATGAGACTTACCACAACCACATCCATTGCTAGTCCCGGAGCTTGCCACCTCATTGGGAGATGTCCAATTGTAGGAAGGAGGTGTTGGACATTTTCCGGGATCTTGAGCTTGCGAAGTTGAAGGACCATAAGAGATCGCTTCGCATAAAGTTCCAAAGAAAGATTTTATTTTGTTAAAGCGTTTTTCCATTTTCATATCCATGCGCTTAAGACGTGCTTCAAGCAAGAATTGATTACGCGCAATTTGGTCAAGCGATTCTTTAGTCGAAGAAGATGGTCCAAGAAGTTTTACTTCTTCCAGTTTTGTCCTAGATGATTGTGAAGTAGTGCCTCCATGACTTCTCTCCTTCCATTGTTCAAATGAACTAATTGAGAAATAAGGTGGAGGTAGTTTCATCCTTTTTATTTACGCTTTGTTGATGCACTTAGGTCGTGAGGATGGAGACTCGGGAGGAGTAATACCACAATCGAGTAGGAGACGCATAACGTATTCATTATAGAATATTGTCGGCCTTGTAGAATCATTAAGGCTCAAGATTTTGTCAAAAATCATTCCAATCCATTTTATATTGACATCTCTATAAATAGCGTATAATGCCTTAAAGTTTTCTTTATAAACGGAATCGAAATTCCCTAGTCTTAGGAACAAGGAATGCATAAGTACATGATGTAAAACTCTTGCCATAGGCCTTAAACCAATAGATTTTGTGCCATTGCTATCATCTTCAATGAATTTATGACTTACACTATTTCGAACAAGAACCAGACAGATATTACTTGAGAATTTTTGACCATAAAATGACGGCTCGAGAACTTGTGCCATCCTTGCACATGAAATTAAAACTTCTTTACCGCAAACAACCGACCAAAGGCATTGTGCGGGATTCTCATGCTTATATTTCTCCAAATTTAGATTAGCATAGAAAAGTTTAATCATAACATGATTAATCTCTACATTATTTTTGTCGAAATCTAGTAGAGACTCGAGTTCAGCCTTCCTTGCAAGATTGAGAACATGATAACTTGAAAAATCCGAGAATTTAATATACGAACCTTGGTATATTTTGTAATCCTTCATTTGATTCCATCTTTTTACAGCTATGGGATCCATTATCCATTTTTTGATGTTGGAATCAATAGGTTGTGGTTGTGATTCGGATGTTGAAGATCTCTTTGATCATTTTTGTGGAGGAGCCATAATGAAATTAAAAGAGATTAGAGAATTATGAAGCTAGAGCTCTTGGGGATTTTGTTTGTTTGAACGTTGAAAATAGAAATGAATGGATGAGAGGGAGGAACCGACGTGTTCAAATTTAAAAACAGAAAAAAGATCGACCGGTCGACCGCTGGAAATATACTAGTCGACCGTTTTTGGACAAAGATCAAAACGGTCGACTGGTCTATATTCACCTGTTGACTGGTCCTTTAAAATTTTGTTTTTTTGCCCTTTTTCTCTTCTTCTGATTTTGTAACAGTCTGAACTTTATTGAATTCTTTCAAAAGGAAGTACATATATGTTATAACATAGGGAAAATACATAAATATAATCATAACATATTTGAAAACAAAACTAATGAGATGTAGTCGAATTATGCTTGGTTGACTCTTCCTTGGCCTCGTTAATACGAGGTGTCCATGGCGACCATTTTTCCTTTGCACCTTCGTTACGATTATAGTTACGATCCCAAGAGTTTGGACTCCTAGAGGATGAAGGAGCATGTGGCATTGGTTCATAAACGCCATGTTTGTTTGTGCTACAGAAAAATGATGCCATGCGTTCTAATAATGATAATCGTTCGGAAGTAAGTCATTGCTCATAATAAAGTTTTCGTTGAAGATCCATTTGATGCTTCTGATAATGATGTATCTCATTGATCTTTTCTCTAGTTCGAGGTGAGCAAAACAGTGCTTTCTTTGCACGTTTAGATGAAGGCGTATTACCGGGGGTATGAGTGCAGTGTGATTTGCTTTTCGGAGTCTCAGGAGAGTAATACTCCTCTAGTTCAGAACTAGTAACTGAAATGTGAGACCTTTGCGCACACTCATCGTAGATATGAGCCATATTGAAGTATTTAAACCTTTAAAGTATAGACTCGGATTTGAGAAGATGCCAAAAAAGAGAATGAATGATAAGCTTATATAGAGTTGTCTATATATAGATTAGTGGATGAGAAGTGTCAAGGAATAGTTGTCGTACAAATAATGAATAGCTCATATTCTTTTACTAAAGATAGAAATAGCTATAAAATAGCTAAACTTTTGAAAGTGAATGAACCGAATTTAGAAATGAACTTAGTGATATATAACTTCAGTGTTTACGTATCAAGTTTATTTCTAGAAATTAAGCCCAGCTCTCTATGCAATGTAATAAAACTTGATTCAAGTAGAGGCTTGGTAAAAATGTCCGCTAGTTGACGATCAGTTTGGATATATTCAAGACATATGTTACCTTTTTCAATATTGTCTCTCAAGAAATGATGACGGATGTCAATATGCTTGGTTCGAGATTGATTTACTGGATTCTTTGATAAGTTTATAGCACTAGTGTTATCATAGTATACAATTGAATTTGATAAATGAATATCAAAATCTCGAAGTGTTTGTTGCATGTATATTACTTGAGTACAAGCAAGAGATACCGATATATATTCGTCTTCACATGTTGATAGTGAAACGCAATTATGTTTCTTACTAAACCAAGAGACAATTGATTTTCCAATAAAATGGCATGTACCACTTATACTCTTTACATCCGTTCGAGAATCTACCAAATCAGCATCACTCTATGATACTAATTCGAATGGACATTATTTTGGGTAGAAAAGTCCGAAATCTTTGGTATTATTAAGATAACGAATTATACGTTTTACTGCTCGTAAATGTGATTCTTTGGGATTTGCTTGAAATCGTGCACATAGACAAACACTCATCATTATATCTAGACGACTTGCTGTAAGATAAAGAATAGAACCAATCATGCTTCGATATAATTTCTGGTCAATACTCTTACCATTGTCATCTTTTTCAAGATGTGTAGTTGTACTCATAGGAGTAGGTTTACCAAACGTATTTTCTAGACCGAGGCACTTGATAAGATTTCCACAGTATTTTTCTTGATTAATAAAAATACCACTCAAAAGTTGTTTAATTTGAAGACCAAGAAAATATGATAGTTCTCCCATATGAGACATTTCAAACTCTTTGGTCATAATATCCGCAAATTCTTTGCAGAGTTTTTCGTTTGTCGAACCGAAGATAATATCGTCTACATGTATCTGGATAACCAATACATCTTTTCGAGAATGTTTAATAAACTAAGTTTGATCGACTTTGCCTATTTGAAATCCTGAATCAGTAAGATAGCTGCTTAATCGTTCATACCAAGCACGAGGTGCTTGTTTTAAACCATACAAAGCCTTCTTGAGTTTGTATACATAGTCAGGGTGCTTTTCATGTACGAACAAGGGAGGTTGTTCGATATATACATTCAATTTGATAAATCCATTTAGAAAAGCACTTTTGACATCCATTTGATAAAGTTTGAAATTATGATGACAAGCAAACGATAATAAGATTCTGATAACTTCTAGTCGAGCAACTGGTGCAAATGTTTCTTCATAATCGATATCTTCTTCCTGATTATATCCTGGTGCTACTAATCTTGCTTTATTTCTGGTGATATTTCCTTGTTCATCGGCCTTATTTTTGTAGACCCATTTAGTACCAATAACTGACTGATCAGTTGGTCTTGGAACAAGTTCCCAGACATCATTGCGTTCGAACTGATTTAGTTCTTCTTGCATAGCAATGATCCAGTATTCATCAGTAGCAGCTTCTTTTGGATTCTTAGGTTCGATATTCGAAAGAAACGCAACATGACCCATTTGACTGAGTTGACTCCTTGTTCTAACTTTTGATGTTACTTCTCCGATTATATTTGAACTGGATGATCTCTTAAAATCCTTGGAGGAGATCATAATCTTGGTGGAGAAAGTAACACACATGGTTGAGGAATATTCTCAATTATTTCTGAGTCAGAATCAACATTTGTGATGATCGGATTATCAGTGACTATAGTTTCGTCATCATCCGATATGTAATGAGAAGGTTGATAGAATTCATCAAATGAAACATGAAGTGATTCTTCAATAGTTTTGGTTCTTTTGTTAAATACACGTTAGGACTTGCTTTGTTCTGAATAACCGACAAATATGCCTTCATTGGACTTTGGATCAAATTTTCTAAGATGGTCTTTCGTATTTAAGATAAAACACTTAGAACCGAAAACTTTGAAGTATGAGATATTTGGCTTTCTTTGATGAAATAATTCATAAGATGTATTCTTGGTGAGAGGTCGAATGGATACACGATTCAAAACATAACACGCAGTTGCAACAGCTTCTGCCCAAAAATGTTTTGGTAAAGTGGTTCCATTTAATAATGTTCTTGCACATTCTTGTAAAGTCCGGTTTTTCCGTTCTACAACTCCATTTTGTTGTGGAGTTCTAGGAAATGAAAAATTATGAAATATACCTTTCTTTGTACAAAAATATTCAAATTCATTATTTTCGAATTCTCCGCCATGATCACTTCTTATATTTTTAACTTTAAGCCCTTTCGATTTTTGAATTCTTTTGACAAAAGATTTGAAATGATCGAAAGTATCACTTTTGTTTTTCAAGAAAATCGTCCAATTGTAACGAGAGTAATCATCAACAATTACAAACACATATCGACTATGGTTTATTGACTGAACCTGTGTTGGTCCTAATAAATCCATATGTAGTAGATCAAGTTGTTGTAATGTTGATATAACTTTCTTGGATTTAAAGGATAATTTAGTCAATTTTCCAAATTGACATGCGTCGCAAATGTTATCAACCGTAAAGCTCATGTGACAGAAACGTTTGTGCCGTAGCCATGGATCATTATCATTTTCTACAAGACACATATCTGAATTATGATTTATATTAATATTCAGAATATAAATATTTCCATCTTTATATCCTTTAAAAACTATCTTATGATCTTTATCTAAGATACTACACTTATTATCGGAAAAGGAAATGGTAAAACCCTTGTCGCATAACTGACTAATACTAAGTAAATTGTGTTTCAAATTTCTAACTAGCATGACATTAGTAATAAGAGGTAAGTTAGATGTACCGCAATTGCTCACATCGCCTTTCCCGATGATATAGCCTTTTGAATTTTCTCCAAAAGTGATGGAGCCACCATCTGAGTAAGTAATATTTGTGTAATGTCCCGTATTTTTTCGATAAAATGACTAATTTATTTAATTATTTAAATAGTGATTAAGAGAATTAAATGGTCGTTAAATTAAATAATATTGAATATTTAATTAATATAATAATTAAATAATATATTTAATTCTGAAATAATCAGAATTAGCTGAAATGGCAATATGGTGTGAATTAGGCAATAAAAAATATATGTAATTCAGTTTAAAATTGAATTACGATAACAAATATATTTAATTAACGATGGTTGAACGTATAAATTTTATTATATTATAATCGAGCTTGAAATGGCGCGGCAGTTCGTAATTTAGTGATTCGAACTTTAATTGAATATACAAAACCCATTTTAAATCGGATTCCTGTGAAACAAGAAACGTTTGAATCTGTTGAACGATATTTTTCTAATGGAAGAGAAAAATCGAGATTTCGTCGTGTAGATTTTGAGTTATGTCCAAATCAAATTTTCAAAAAGTCGCTATGGAGTTCCGTTATAATTTATAGCGATCTATATATATTATAAATGAATTTTTCAATATAAATTGAATATCGATTCAACCGGGATTTGAATATCGAGTTATAAATCCAATTGGAGCTGTATGATATTCTATTGTGAATATATATGATAATATTTATTTATAAATATTTAATTTAATTATTTTTAAATATGATTAATATTTAAATGGGTTTATTTAGAGCTTTAAAAATAGCCAGTTTTGCAAACGACCTTCGTTTTCGATGAAACTAATTTTGTTGGATCCGGAATATTAAATTATTGTTAGATTTCAATTTTTGTAATTTTTGGGGTTAGTATGTGCCCGTACCAATTTTTAATGTGAAAAACATTCAGTATTTTGATGGTTAAAAATACGCTATGTGAGCAAACGGAGTTGGAATTCGACGAAACCAGTTTCATTGGATCCGTAATGTCGAACTGAAGGTGTCTGTCCATTTTTAGGATTTTTAGATACCATGTGTAATCACATGGATTTTTAATAATAAATACAAGCAATAGTTCAATAAAAATAAATAAAATAATCAATATAAAAGTAATTAAATTCTCCTATAAATACCTCTCCTTAAACAATTTTAACCCTAAATCATTTCCTCCCATAGTCAACGAGAAAGCGCCGCTAGTATTCCTCTTAACGTGAAAATGAGGATCTTCTAAAATCATTATAGATTAAGATAAAAATCTATAAATCTCCACACATGTATATTTTGATTGCTGGGAAGCTGCTTCACGTTCCTATATGCATTTGTTTAGGTTCGACGTCCACCTTTTCCACCAGTTCAATTTTAGCGAGCCCTAGGGTTGGGTATTATCCAAGTTTGAAGATTCGATTACAATTTATGTTGTTAGATTCATGATTGCAGAATTGATTTGAAGTTGATTTGAATTTTCGGGAATTTGTAAAAATTAAAAAGGTCGATGTTTGAACAGTGGTTTTCGTGAGACCCTGAAGTCGTCGCGATGAGGTCGAACTCGAAGTGTGTGATTCTGGTATAAGTTGAATCAGATTTTGAAGAGGAGTTGAATGGAATTTGTGGTTTGAAATATCATGAAGAAGAAGTGGAGATAATAATGGAGAAAGCAACTGGAAATGGCGGAGTTGGAAATAACAGAGGAGCGGGATTTGTTTTCAACAATTGGGAGAAGAAAGCTGATTAAAGGTGATGATGTGGATTAACACTAAGTAGGGTAATTAGTTTATATAATCTAACAAAGTCAATGATGGTTAAAATGATTCAAACTTGTAATATTTATAACTTTGTCCTACTTAATCAGAATTCAGCAAAACTGGATCCGTTTGGATCGTATGGACGAGCGCTTAAAAATGGAACTGACTGGGAGTGAATTAGAGCTCATTACAATTTATGGTGAAATAAATTGTCAGAATCATATCAAGGACAGTTATTCGTTATTTAACAATAACCGTCCAATGTGAGTAAATCTCACTAACTTTATCCAATTTATATTTCTATAGATATAATCTGGTGCTGATAAATGATGGTTGATTGTTCTGTGATGATTGTTTGATTGAATTACTGATGTATTGTTTGAAATTATAAATATCGATATAGTTATATAAATATCGTTAATTAAATATTGATTCTGTCGATCAGAATATTTCATGTTGAAATGAAATTAATGTTAATTATATTGTTTAACATCTGTGAATGCAGGGAAACAGGTCGACGGGATCCAACTGGATTCCTCAACATTTATTTTACTATTTTTCAAATATTGTTATATATGATGTGATATATAATCTGTGATTGATTATGATGACACTGGTCATGTTATTTGGTATTTTAAATACCATATGAAATACTGGAATGTAAAAAGGAAATTTTCAAAGTGAATATTGAAAATGAATTATATAAAAGGATTTATATAAAACGAAATGAAATACATAAAAGGAATTATATAAAATGGATGGAATTATATAAAGGGAATTATAAATGGGATTATAAGTGTTAGGAGAATAAAATGAGTTTTTATATAAATAATTCTATGATTAGAAGTAAATAGAAATTGTATTTGAGATATTGTTTTTAAATACGGAATCAAACTGTTTTGATTTTATAAAGAAATATTTTTCACCTTCTATGTGAAAATTAGATTAAAGTAAATATTTTGCTAATAAAATATTTATAAAGGAAATCGGGTTTGAAATAGGAATTAAAATGGAGTTAAAGGAATTAAAAACTGACTGGAGATTAGTTAAGTTGAATGACTTTCTGGGTATCGATCTGATGTTGATTTCGGCCTTCGGGGTTAATACGTAGGGGGTTGTTCTCTTACTAGTTTACAATTAGAGACTGATATATGTGACAAGATAGTGATGCGTGAAACAGAAATGGAAACGTTTTCCAAAGTTAATAATGTATATTTTCTAAAATTAGAAAATAAGGATTTGATGAATATATGGAAACGAGAAATGGGGAAATGAATAAATGTTGATTGATGATTGATCGATAGAATTTCCACTGGGAAATAATATCGTTGTTTGCATACGTGTTTTTCTTTGATAATTAGCTCACTGACTGCCAAAGTTTTTGACCATTTTTCCATCGTCAATGCGGAGAAACCGGGATCAGATTCATTATCTGAAAACCACTCCTTATGGGCGTTAGCGTTGCGATCAAATATGATGAAGATAATTAAAGACGGATTTATGCAAGGGTTGTCCTATTTACAGAATAGTGCCTTCGGTCTGTCCAGTCCCAGGATGACCTGTATGGAAGAATGTATGACAGAGTATATTTGATAGATCGCGTAAGTTGATCTCTTCAAACGTATTTATGTTTGGTGGCGGAGGAATTCGTTTCTCTTAGCTTTATACCGATGGTGTTTTTGGAGAAATCAATTTATGATTTGGCAGGTATGACGATGTGACATTCAAAGAAAATAAAGGTATGATCTGTGCATTTTGACCTCAAGCCTCACAACCAGGAAATGGTATAAAATTGGGTAGGTGCATGGCTAAGTGGTTGGCTTCCAATTAGGGTGT
This sequence comes from Allium sativum, assembly GCA_030737875.1. NCBI lineage: Eukaryota > Viridiplantae > Streptophyta > Magnoliopsida > Asparagales > Amaryllidaceae > Allium > Allium sativum. The sequence goes on along the minus strand of CM060922.1, from coordinate 347,742,640 downwards.
ATTGTCACCTAATCTAGAGAAATTCCATTTGCTTCTATAATCTATTTCGATGATGTCCCTTTCAGGAAACAGTTGCTGATCCCAACCGTTGGTGATAATACATTCGGTACACTCAAGCTAAATGAGTGACCGGTCATATTTAGCCTCGGTTACAAGATGTTCTTGTTGAACCCGGTGTATTCCTCTCTAGAGATACACTGTCAGAAGGAGGTCCCATACCTTTCCAGTTGAAATTCATTAACCAATAAGCGCCCGTGGTTTTTAATTATATATTATGTATGTGGAACGTGAGATGAAAGCATTCTGCTAGATGATTATTGGATTGTGGTTGATAGACATTATTAATATCAAATGAGTTTGATATAAAGATTATCGTTCCTTTCAAAAGGTTTTTGAAATGTTGGACCATGTGTTTTGGATTCTCACGAGGGAAAAACCATTTCATGTTATACGGCGTGGTCTTATGATATATCGTTATTTTTCTTAAACTATTTTAAATTTTCTACTCATACCAGTCCCATGACTGACCTGGAGTTTGTTTTTTCTGTTTTCCCTAAACTCTTGGGTGCTCAAATTTGTACGAGCAGTCAAGTAGTCGGGATTTACAGATGCATTAGAAGGAGCTAGAGCAGGAGGCTTCAGCAGCGTTTTTATAGCTACTGTTTATTTCCGCTGTGTTGTAAGTTTTGTACTCTGATAATGTTATTGTGTACATATACTGATTTTATTTAATAGTTATGTATCTATTATATATTGTTCGTTCCTCTGTGAGATTCGTGTTTACTCTGATGTTGTATATTCTTCTTCTTTTTCTATTCTAAGTTTCTAACTTATCTATTCTCACCCTCTATTTTCTTTCTATTAGTTTTTAGGTTTCCTGTGCAATTTGGGTTGGACTTTTGTTATTTGGTCAGCTCAAATGGTACCAGAAATTCGGGACACTACAGTTGGTATTAGAGCGAGGTTAAGTTATTACCTTGGCTCTATGGCGTGACTCAGCAGAGATAGGGTTAATAATTCCCTAAATTGAGTTTGAGTGTATATATATGAGCGCGTATTTGTTATTTGATATAAAATGGTTTTATATGGTGGAGATTTATTGGTTGAGTTGTTTATGAGTTCTGGTCGATCAGTTTGATCCCCTGTATCGGTAGGGGTTTATAAACACTTGAATACGATGAACCAACACGGTATGGTTTGAAAGACGGTAAATGATATAATTTTACCGAAAATATATTTTGATATAAACAAATGATTTGCATTAATATTATTGTTGAATGTGTTTGTTGTAATTATAATCGAATAAGATTATAATTGGAAAGGGTTATGTAAATAGCCAATCAGAATCCATATAAGTGAAATACGTGAAATCAGATGAATTAAATCTGAATTTAAATCAGAATTGGAATTAAAACCCTGGAAGGTTAAAAAAGTGTTTGTAAATGAATCTGGCTTAAAATATTGTGAATTTTAAAATCCTAGGAGATTTTAAATTTCTTACAATCATTGAAAAGGATATTTCGAAATGGATTTCAAAATGAAAGTGTATTGATTTTGAAAAAGTGATATAGTATTGAACTCACTTCGGACGCTGGAAAATAAACTCCAATGATGATCATGACATCATCGGTGTTCATTTTCGAGTTTTATGTGACGGATTACTACCAAAGTTTTTGTTTTTGGAATGTTTTGCGAAAACAAGTTGTTTGAATTTCAAAAAGGATTGTTTGATTTTTGAGGAAAGCGAAGCTATTTAAAACTCCCAAGGAGAGATTGATGAATTAAAAACAAGTTGAATAATATTTGTGATAGCAAATTGGAATTAAAGTAAAGCAAGTTAAGTGGTAACTGAAATTGAATTGAAATAGAATGATTGGATTATGAGATGGGAATCTGGAATTACGTTGAAATGATAAGTTAAGAATTGGAATCGAGGATGGAACTCGAGTTTGAAATGAAATTTGGGTTGGATATAAGAGAATAGCTGTGTTGAACAGATATCGATTGGAAATTGGTCGAGATGACATTGGTATATGATGAATTCATAGCAGGTGAAAGTGATAAAGTTGATATGCCCGACAAAAAGGTACAAGTTTAAATTTCTATTGGGTATGAGATTTATGAGCCAATTTAGCAAGCCAATTTGCTATTTGATTTTCTTTTGGGTTGGAGAAGGCCCAAAGAGGCGAGTTGTAGTTGTACCGATTGAGCCGTACAAAGGAGGTGCTAGCGAAATTTTTCGAAAATTTAAAGTGTTAGAAAAATTTCAAAATTTTTGAAAATTTTGGTTAATCGGATTGAATTAATATTTAATTAAAATTTATTAGTCCAGTTAAAACTGAAGTTAAGAAGTAAACAAATAAAATTTAACCCAGCAATAGGGTGTGTTTCCTACCTTAGCAATTTCAAGGACGAAATTATTTTAAGGGGGGAAGAATGTAATGTCCCGTATTTTTTCGATATAATAACTAATTTATTTAATTATTTAAATAGTGATTAAGAGAATTAAATGATCGTTAAATTAAATAATATTTAATATTTAATTAATATAATAATTAAATAATATATTTAATTCTGAAATAATCAGAACTAGCTGAAATGGCAATATGGTGTGAATTGGGCAATTCAAAAAATATATAATTCAGTTTAGAATTGAATTACGATAACGAATATAATTAATTAACGATGGTTGAACGTATATATTTTATTATAATTATAATCGAGGTTGAAATGGCACGGCAGTTCGTAATTTGGCGATTCAAACTTTAATGAATATACAAAATCCGTTTTAAATCGGATTTCTATGAAACAAGAAACGTTTGAATATGTTGAACGATATTTTTCTAATCGAAGAGAAAAATTGAGATTTCATCGGGTAGATATTGAGTTATGTCCAAATCAAATTTTTAAAAAGTCGCTATGGAATTTCGTTATAATTTATAGCGATTTATTTATATTATAAATGATTTTTTTAATATAAATTGAATATCGATTCAAACGGGATTTGAATATCGAGTTATAATTCCAATTGGAGTTGTATGATATTCTATAGTGAATATATATATATATATGATAATATTTATTTATAAATATTTAATTTAGTTATTTTTAAATATAATTAATATTTAAATGGGTTTATTTAGAGCTTTAAAAATAGTCAGTTTTTCAAACGACCTCCGTTTTCGAAGAAAATAATTTTGTTGGATCTGGAATATTGAATTATTGTTAGATTTCAATTTTCGTAATTTTTGGGGTCAGTATGTGGCCGTACCGATTTTTTATGTGAAAAATAGTCAGTATTTTGATGGTTAAAATTACGCTATGTGAGCAAACAGAGTTAGAATTCGACGAAACCAATTTCGTTTGATTCATAATGTCGAACTGAAGGTGTATGTCCATTCTCAGGATTTTTAGATATCATGTGTAATCACATGGATTTTTAATAATAAATACAAGCAATAGTTCAATAAAAATAAGTAAAATAATAAGTATAAAAGTAATTAAATTCTTCTATAAATACCTCTCCTTATACATTTCTAACCCTAAATCATTTCCTCCCCTCAACGAGAAAGCGCTGCTAGTATTCCTCTTAACGTGAAAATGAGGGTCTTCTAAAATAATTAGAAATTAAGATAAAAATCTATAAATCTCCACACATGCATATTTGGATTGCTGGGAAGCTGCTTCACGTTCCTATATGCATTTGTCTAGGTTTGACGTCCACCTTTTCCGCCATATCAATTTCAGCGAGCCCTAGGGCTGGGTATTATCCAAGTTTGAAGATTCGATTACAATTTATGTTGTTAGATTCAGGATTGTAGAATCGATTTGAAGTTGATTTGAATTTTCGGGAATTTATAAAAATTAAAAAGGTCGATGTTTGCACATTGGTTTTCGTGAGACCCTGAAGTCATCGCGACGAGGTCGAACTCGAAGTGTGTGATTCTGGTATAGGTTGAATCGAATTTTGAAGAGGAGTTGAATGAAATTTGTGGTTTGAAATACCATGAAGAAGAAGTGGAGGTAAAGATGGAGAAAGCAACTGGAAATGGCGGAGATGGAAATAACAGAGGAGCGGGATTTTTTTTCTACGATTGGGGGAAGAAATCTGATTAAAGGTGATGATGTGGATTAACACTAAGTAGGGTAATTAGTTTATATAATCTAACAAAGCCAATGATGGTTAAAATGATTCAAACTTGTAATATTTATAACTTTGTCCTACGTAATCAGAATTCAATAAAACTAGATCCTTTGGGATCGTATGGACGAGCGCTTCAAAATGGAACTGACTGGGAGTGAATTGGAGCACGTTACAATTTATGGTGAAATAAATTGTCAGAATCAAATCAACGATAGTTATTCGTTATTTTACGATAACCGTTCAATGTGAGTAAATCTCACTAACTCTGTCCAATTTATATTTCTATAATTATAATCTGGTGCTGATAAATGATGGTTGATTGCTCTGAGATGATTGTTTGGTTGAATTGCTGATGTATTGTTTGAAATTATAAATATCGATATAGTTATATAAATATCGTTAATTAAATATTGATTATGTCGATCAGAATATTTCATGTTGAAATGAAATTGATGATAATTATATTGTTTAACATCTGTGAATGTAGGGAAACAGGTCGGAGGGATCCAACTGGATTCCTCAACATTTATTTTACTGTTTTTCATATATTGTGGTATATGATGTAATATAAAATATGTGATTGATTATGATGACACTAGTCATGTTATTTGGTATTTTAAATACCATATGAAATACTGGAATGTAAAAAGGAAATTTTCAAAGTGAATATTGAAAATGAAATATATAAAAGGATTTATATAAAATGGAATAGAATTATATAAAAGTATTTATATAAAATGAAATGAAATATATAAAAGGAATTATATAAAATGGATAGAATTATATAAAGGGAATTATAAATGGGACTATGAGTGTTAGGAGAATAAAATGAGATTTTATATAAATAATTCTATGATTAGAAGTAAATAGAAATTGGATTTGAGATATTGTTTTTAAACACGGAATCAAACTATTTTGATTTTATAAAGAAATATTTTTCACATTCTATGTGAAAATTAGATTAAAGTAAATATTTTGCTAATAAAATATTTATAAAGGATATAGGGTTTGAAATAAGAATTAAAATGGAGTTAAAGGAATTAGAAACTGACTGGAGATTAGTTAAGTTGAATGACTTTCTGGGTATCGATCTGATGTTGGTTTCAGCCTTCGGGGTTAATACGTAGGGGTTGTTCTCTTACTAGTTTACAGTTAGAGACTGATATATGTGAAAAGATAGTGATGTGTGAATCAGAAATGGAAACTTTTTCCAAAGTTAATAATGTATATTTTCTAAAATTAGAAAATAAGGATTTGATGAATATATGGAAACGAGTAATGAGGAAATGAATAAATTTTGATTGATGATTGATCGATAGAATTTCAATCTGGAAATAATATCGTTGTTTGCACACATGTTTTTCTTTGATAGTTAACTCACCGACTATCGAAGTTTTTGACCAATTTTCTATCATCAATACGGAGAGACCGGGATCAAATTCATTATCTGAAAACCACTCCATATGGGTGTTAGCGTTGCGATCAAATATGATGAAGATAATTGAAGACGGATTTATGCAAGGGCTGTCCTGTTTACAGAATAGTGTTTTCGAGCTGTCCAGTCCCAGGACGACCTGTATGGAAGAATGCCTGATAGAGTATATTTGATAGATCGCGTAAGTTGATCTCTTTAAACGTATTTACGTTTGGTTGCGGAGGAATTCGTTTCTCTTAGCTTTATACCCGTGATGTTTTTGGAGAAATCAATTTATGATTTGGCGGGCATGACGATGTGACATTCAAAGAAAATAAAGGTATGATCTGTATGTTTTGCCCTCAAGCCTCACAACCAGGAAATGGTATAAAATCGGGTAGGTGCATTGCTAAGTGGTTGGCTTCCAATTAGGGTGTATGGTCACCTGATCTAGAGAAATTCCATTTACTTCTATAATCTATTTTGATGCTGTCCCTTTCGGGAAACGATGGCTGATCCTAACCATTGGTGATAATACATTTGGTTTACTCAAGCGAAATGAGTGACCGGTCATGTTAAGCCTGGGTTACAAGATGTTCTTGTTGAACCCGGTGTATTCCTCTCTAGAGATACACTGTCGGAAGGTGGTCCCATACCTTGGCAGTTGAAATTCATTACCCAATAAGCGCCCGTGTTTTTTGATTATATATTATGTATGTGGAACGTGAGATGAAAGCGTTCTGCTAGATGATTATTGCATTGTCGTTGATAGACATTATTATTATATCAAATGAGTTTGATATAAAGATTATCGTTCCTTTAAAAAGGCTTTTGAAATGTTGGACCAAGTGTTTTGGATTCTCAAAAGGGAAAAAACCGTTCTGTGTTATACGGCGTGGTCTTATGAGATTTCGTTATTTTTCTCAAACTATTTTAAATTATTTACTCATGCCAGTCCCATGACTGACCTGGAGTTTGTTTTTTCTATTTTCCTAAACTCTTGGGTGCTCAAATTTGTACGAGCAGCCAAGTAGTCGGGATTTACAGATGCACTAGAAGGAGCTGGAGCAGGAGGCTTCAGCAGCGTTTTTATAGCTATTGTTTATTTCCGCTGTGTTGTAAGTGTTGTACTCTGATAATGTTACTGTGTATATATACTGATTTTATTTCAAAATTATGTATCTATTATATAGTGTTCGTTCCGCTGTGAGATTCGTGTTTACTCTGATGTTGTATGTTTTTCTTCTTCTTCTATTCTAAGTTTCTATCTTATCTATTATCACCCTCTGTTTTCTTTCTATTAGTTTTCTGGTTTCCAGTGCAATTTGGGTTGGACTTGTGTTATTTGGTCAGCTCAAATGGTACCGGAAATTCGGGACACTACAATTTGTCAATAAGCTCTTGTCTCCAGTCATATGCTTCGAGCAACCACTGTCCAATATCCACTTTCCTCTTTTCCTTAAGTGGGACCTACAAAAAATAAAATTAAGTCCATGGTACCTACCTTTTTATAGGGTCCTAAGAGTTAGGTCTTAGGAGTCCAAACCCATGTGGGACCGGTATCCCCTTTATATACATAATTAGAATTGAAATGCAATATTGATAAAGTGCTGAATATATTTGTTCCTAATCAAATTATTATTTATTTTAGTAACCCATATCTTGATTGTCTTAACATTTTTCTTTTGAAACTTCACAACCGATTTTGGTTTGTAATATAACTAACTAAGATTTTTCTTAGCTTTATCTTGTTTTACCATTTTCTTTTTGAAACCAAGATGTTTTTGGGTTTCTTGTTTCTTATATCCTAAGCCTTGTTTATTTGGAGCAGATAGTGAACTTTCAACGATTTTTGTCAAATTTTCTCGAACTTTGTAGAAGTTAGAAACATTTTGAGTAATATTATCTAACTTGGCTTATAAACTAGCTTTTCCTAGGTCCAGTATTTTGACTTTTGCCTTAAGTTCATGATTTTCAGTAGTGAGAGTATCATTTTTCTCTTTTTGAGTTTCGGTTTCTTGACTCAAAAGAGATAATTGAGAATCAATATTATATGATGATTCTTGAGCTTTTTCAAGTTCTTCTTCTAATATTTTCTTCTCGTCTTTTAACATATCTCGTTCAAACTCTGCTCTACTTAAATCTGCTTTGGCTTCTTTCCATTATCATTTCATATTTTTAAATTTAACTATCAATTCAGCATTAATATCAAGAACTTCATCAAATGTAAGAATTTGTACCTCATCTTTTGTTGCCATGAAACAAACATTTTCTTGTTCATCTTCTGAATCACTTTCACTTTCTGATGAAGACGGGTCTGAATCATCCCATGTGACTGAGAAAGCTCGTTTCTTTGATTTGTCCTTCTTGTATTTGAACTTGTCATTTTCTGACTTTTTCTTTTGCCCCGGACAATCTTTATGCATGTGCCGCTTTTTATGGCAGTTGAAACATTCTATAACTGATGATGATGGTTTATTTGATCTAGATTTTCTTTTGTTATATCGACTAGCTTTTCGTTGTTTCAGGAATTTTTTGAAACCTTTTTCCATAAAAGCTAAGTCTTCATCTTCAGATTCTGATTCATCTTCATCTTTTACAACATGAAATGCTACAATGTTCTTTTCTTCTTTCTATTCCTTTCTTGCTTGCAAATTTGTTCATAGGACATTAGATTTCCTATCAATTCATCTGGCTTCATGACAGAAAGGTCATTAGCTTCTTCAATCGCTAATACTTTTCCTTCCCATTCACTAGTCAGAGAATGAGGGACTGTCGAGTCTACATAAAAGTCTAAATATTTTTGTCCTAAACCAATAAGTGCATGATGAATAGTTTGAAACCGTGAATACATATCATTGACTGTTTCATTCGGCTTCATTTTGAAATATTGGAACTGACTTTTCAGCATGGCTATTTTGGCTTGTTTAACCTTGTTATTACCTTCATGTGTGGTTTTTAGCATTTGCCAAATTTGATATGCAATGGTGCAGATACTAACACGGTTATATTCATTTTGGTCTAATGCACAAAACAACATATTTATTGCTTTTGCATTTACAGCTACTACTGTTTTCTCAACCGGTGTCCATTCTGAATAATAAGTTGTTGGAATCACTATTTCTTTTGTGTAGCATTCCAGGCATCATAGCTATTTGACTGCATGTAAAATGACATAAGTGTTTCCCAATAGCTATAATTAAGGCCATTGAAGAATGGAGGTCTTTGTGTTAATTGACCTTCCATGTATGTGGTGTTTTGAGTGCTAGAACTTGGGTTATTTGCCATATTACAAGAATATTTCAAATAACTGTGTTACAGTTATAAGATTACCGTGCTTTGATACCAATTGAAAGTGTGCGTGTGTACTTGCCAAGTATAATACACTCACAAGGATCATGTAATATGACGAACAATATTCAAGTATGACGTAATAGCTAATCACAGAACTAAATAATAGTAAATGCTATAAAAATAGAAAAATCATACCAGAGATTTTTATACTGGTTCGGAGCACCATCCTACGTCCAGTCCCAGACTTCTATCTGGATTTTAACTAACAACAACCTCACTTCACCCAAAGGAATAGGTTATCAACACCCGAGCAGCCGAATGGAAATCTCACGCCTCTATCAACACGAGGACTTCACAACTTGCCTCTTACAACACAGAGGACTTTAAACTTGCCTCTTACAACATAGAGGACTTCAAACAAGATGTGTAGCCTTGTAGTTTGACAATGTGTGTTCTCAATAACAAGAATTTGTCAATTCTTGTACAACCTTCCTATAATCTTATCCTCAAATAGAATTTGTATTTATGAAGATTTTAGAAGATGATATCGTATTTGAATCAAAAGAATAATATATAAATTCTAGGATACAAGAACGATATTGTGAAGAATATGAGTGTTTGAATACTTGAGAGTTCAAGAATGAAACCAATAGTATAGAGATTAGATAGAAAGAATTGGTGTCTTGAATTGATGATTTCAAGATGTTTATATAGGAGGTAAACAGTTGTAACCATTAGTAAAGAGTTACAAACAATGGATATGATCTTTGGTGAAAAAGAAAAGAAGCAACTCTTGAAGAAATAGAAGTGACTATTCGAATAGTTGCTTCTGTTTAAAAACGGTTGACAGGTCAAAAATCACCAGTAGATAGGAATAAGAAAATATATATACGTTATATATATGTGTGCATGTTCATTGGGTTTTCTGGGCAGAATTGGTCGACCGTTAGTATTTGACGGGTCGACCGGTTTTGACCAGAAAGCCATATGAATGTGCACACACACACACACAGATATATATATATATATATATTCCCAATACTGAGGGATATGATTATTTGAGGATAGATGTTAACATAAATAACACTAATAAATAATCAACCTCTAATTTAAATACCATATGAAGCTCTTCTTGTCTTTGTCGAACCATTGATCATCTCTTTTTGTCTATAATGAATCATCTCTTTGTCAGTAATCAAAACTTCATGAATTCCTCGACTCAACAACCATAACCGAGCCTAAACAAAACTCATAACTTATCCCATAACCGAGCTCTTAAACAAGCTTGTAATTGAATTTATAACTTAGGTCTTAATAAAGGTTATGATCTACCTTGTAACCGAACTTATTTATTTATATTTCATTCATATTTTATTTTTGGCTTTTTATATTTTAGCTTTTATCTCATAATGAATCCCATAACCGAGATCTAAACCTAGGTTATAATTGAGGTAATAATCGAGCTCATAAACACGGTCGTAATTGAGGTCATAACCAAACCTTTAACCGAGACCATAACCGAGCCAAAACTAAACTACAACCAAGCCTATAATCTATCCTATAACCAAGCCCATAAACGAGCCCATAACCAAGCTCTTAACCAAGTTTGTAACCAGGGTAATAACCGATCAAAGAAACGGCCTACAACCGAACCCATAACCTAACCCATAACTGAGTCCACAACCGAGCAAATAACCTAACCCATAATGTATCCCATAACCGATCCCATAACTAAACTCTTAAACCGGCTTGTGACTGAAGTAATAACTGAGCTCTTAATCAAGATCATGACCGAGATCATAACCTAAATTTGTAATTGAACATATTTCCCATAACCAAGGTCATAATCTAGCTTGTAATCGAAACTATTTATTTTTATTTTATTCATATTTTACATTTTATTTTTTATACTTTATATTTTATATTTTCTAATTTAGCTTTTATTCCATAACTAATCCAATAACCGAGCCCATAACCGAGATCTAAACCCAGCTTATAACTAAGGTAATAACCGAGCCCATAACCGTTCCCATAATCGAGGTCATAACCGAATCCATAACCAAGACCATAATAGAGCCTACAATTGAGCCGATAACCTAGCCTATAACCGAGACCATAATAGAGCCTACAATCAAGCCAATAATCGAGCCCATAACAATTTCAAGTAGAATACATAATCGAGCATATAACCAACCCCGGAACAGAGCCCATAACTGAACCCATTTCCGATCCCATTACCAAGCTCTTTACCCAACTCATAACTGAGGTTACAACCGAGGTCATAACCAAGGTAATAACCAATCTCGTAATTGAACATAGTTCAAATAACCAAGCTCACAACTGAGCCCACAACAAGCCCATTACTGCCCATAACCGAGCTTATAACCAAGTCCACAACCAAGCCTATAACCAATCCCATAATCGAGTCTATAACCGAGCTCTTAACCTAGCTTGTAACTGAGGTAATGATCGAGCTCATAATCACGATCATAATCAAGGTCATAATCAAAACTTTAACCTAGACCATAACCAAACCAATAACCGAGCCCAAAACCAAGCCCAAAACCGAGCCCATAACCAAATATTAGTTTATCACGTAGAGATGCTCTTATTTATATATCTCTTTTATTATTTATTTAATTTTCTTGCATCTACAAAGTGCCTGCCAATGGATCTCGTTATTTTATGCGCACTGTACACTAAGATAAAGCATGCTTGTTGATGCAAACCAAGAATGATGCCTCATTGATCCGTAACAATAATCTATGCAAATTATTTTACCATGCACGTTGGTCATTCTTACATGAGTATTGTTCTATTGTATGATTGCCTTCTTTATCAAATTATCATACCATTTTTCCATCATCATCAAAAAGCCAAAATAAAATAAAAAAAAGTAAGGTCAGCTATTAAATGAACCCAAATGAGCGGTGAAGTTAAACTAAATAAGCTAACCAAAACAATTTCATTTTATCAACCTTGCATATGATAATATACAAATATCAGTTTCTGTTATTGTAGGGCAATGCTAGAAATAATGTCGTACCGTAAAAGTGGACATGGCATGATGAATGTAATCCTTTGTACTTGGTGCATGAATGACTGGGTATCATTAGATAATGCTTTGGTCGCACAAACTACCTAGTTGAAGATTTTATTCCGTATGTGATGCAAAACTAAACAATGTGAAAGGGGAGAAGAAAATCTATTCCAGGAAGGAACTAAAATTAGAAGAGGATCTCAAGCACAACAATTATTCCCATCAAAATTTATCACCCTGATTTATAGCGTGCATTATGCGAGACCATGCCAAAAAACTCAACACAGAACTGGGACACAACCATTATGCAGTTAGACCATAACCAACAATATGTTCTGTTCACTTATTCTCTCTCTTGTTTTGTAACTGATCAAACGAGACGAGAAACCAGAAGGGGGGAAGCAGCCACAGGGCTAGCCACAGAGGGGATTATAACAGCAAAGAGTCTGCCGTTATAAAATTACAATGGCAAACTCTTTGCCATTGTAACTTTATAATGGCAAACTCTTTGTCGTTATAAAGTTATAACGGCAAAGAGTTTGCCGTTTTAATCCCACCTAGTAAATCCTCCCCTGCCGCCACTCCATTCTCATTCTTCTCACAATTTTCCCAACCCGAAAATCCCAAACCGTCCCCCATTTTTCACCCAAATATTTCCACCAATTCACAAATATGTCACCTTCTAACCAAATTAACTACCGTTTTCGAGATATTCGTTCAAAAACATGTCTAGATTCCTAAAAAAATTCATGCATGGTGACGATGGTGGCACCGGCGGTAGTGGCGTAGACGGGAATGGTGCAGGTGGTAGTGGCGAACAACCAGTCGTATTGTACGTGCCCGGATTAGAATATTTGCTTACAGCCACCGAAAACATGGAGAACCACGAAGTAAGCGCTGAGGAAGACGTGGGTGTAGGTGTAGAGGAAGGCGGTCGTCGTGGACGCGGCGACCGTAGGGGCAGATTAGCGGGCAGGTCACGTAGGGGTGTGGGATCGGTTTCCACTAGACAGGCCGATCTCGATGGTTGTGTAGATCTAAACCTCAGAGCCATGAAGCTTCCTATGCTATCCAACTTTCGCACGCTTCCAGAAGGCCAAGTACATGTTAGAACGCAGTCAAGTCTGGCTATAAGTATTTTTAGTATTATTTAAATAATATTCTTTGATTATTAGACATAGTGTAACACCCCACCTCCGCTAGGGTCACTCACAAAGGGAATGCACTAGTTTTGGAGGAGCGTTATCGAGGTAAACAAACACAGAAATATTACAAGACAGAACATAGATAAAACAGCGGAAGAATCAAAAGAAAATTTTCATTACTTTCAAGAAAAGTCAAAACCTTTTACATCAAATAGCCAAGGTCATTATTTTCCATTACCACAAATTCTGTCTTGCATAAATAAAGAAGCATAAACTTAAAACATCAAAATTAGCTTAATTCCCCAAAGGTAGCAGAAAATGTAGCCATAGCATAGCCCAAGATCAAACCGTACATGAGCTGAATCAAAAGCAAGCGAAATCCAAGCTAAGTGCTAGAGTTTCCTCCCTGAGAACCTGGGGGGAAACGAAAGAAAATGAGGCGAAAGAAAACAGGTCGACTTTCAGCATAAAAACAGGTAAAAGTAACATGACATGTATAAACTGAAAGTAAACATAAGGATGCTGTCAAGGTTGGCAAGATAGGCTAAGATAACATGATAAATCAAGTATAGCATCACATATTCAAGGTTCACTGCATCGAATGTACTAGTATTCCAACCCATGTCAAATGTTAACCACGAAGTGATCCCTTGGCCCAATATCATGAAATGACCCATTACTAGGTCCAGCAGAACGATCCACTAATCGATCGGCTCCCTACAAGTTCTAGCTCATCATGTGTCTGTGTCATACGGCCCTATCACGAACGTAGTCACCTGTGCTAGGTCCACCATAGGGTGTATCAAGCCCTAGGGTGCCAACCACCGACACGAATCAAGCATGCACAGATAAACCTACTGATGCCCAATGCCTACTTTTTCAACTCCGGACCACGTGCATGACCATAGCCTGCCTGAACCTACACTGGCGCACCAACACAGCCGTTGTTCTGGTCGCTTACAATCAGCCCAGTAATCGTGCCCCACCCTGCCTAGTTCCAGGGTACCATGATACGTCTAATGGGTTACTGCTGAAATGGACCGCGTAACTAGGCTTTCCGTCCAATAGGTTAAGTGTTGTCATTTAAATTTGTGACTTAACCCTTATCAGTCTAGCATGTCAAGTTGGTTAAGTGTTGTCTTTCATGTTCATGAGTTAACCCTATCATGTGGCATTAATTCATTAATGCACCCCAACCTCTCACATTAGACCTGTTGTTGTGGTCACTGGATATGCCGGGCGGTTCCGGGATGATTTACACCACAACACAGTCTAACCTCGGGTTTCAAGCGCGATATGACCAACTACTCACATTGGATCCTATTGTTTGCAGTCACTGGATCTGTCGGGCGGTTCCGGGCAGATTTACACTACAAACTCAACCCAAACTCGAGTTGGCCATTTTCAAATTCATTCTAGTGTCATGTCCATGTTCAAATTTTCATGTCAAGTTCGTGTCAAGTTTTCAAGGCAAGTTTCATTCCAAGTCTCCTATAATTTCCAATTTTTTTCCAACGTTACCCCGTCTAAATATTAGGCTAACAATCTTAGCCTAATTTTTCGTTCGCATGATTTTTGGCATATAATATTAGGCTAAAACTTAGCCTAATTTAACGTACGCAAAATTGGCATAAAGAAATTCGTTAACATAAACACGACATAGGGGTAAACTTTGCATTTTTGGCATAGTCAATACAAACATCATAGGTGTGAACTTGCAAAGTAGTCAACATGAATATCATAGGTGCGAACTTGCAAAGTAGTCAACATGAAGATCATAGGTGTGAACTTGCAACATAGACTAAATCAACATACATATATGTGAATTTGCAACATAGACTAAATCAACATACATATATGTGAACTTACAAATCAATCACGAACATATGAATAAGTGTGAACTTGAAATATGACATAGGTTAACTTACATACGTAAACATATAGATCTAACATTTGGTCACATATGCGATATGATTTTACAACCTAAAACTTGCATAACATGATAAACTACACAACTTGTCATAACAGGTTATATTCCAAGTTCATATACATATGAATAGACTTATTCATTAATTCCCAATTCAACATGATAATAAAACCACAGGCACAAATCAATATCATTCAATTCCACGTATAACATAATAAACATTGTCCTATTATCCATTTATTTACAAGGCATGACATAACTGAATAAATTGATTAAAGCATCGCAGGCATATAGCTCTGATAACATTATGAACATGAAAAGGTTTGAATGATAATCTAGGTTCGAGAACATTGATAGATCTAACTTAAATAGAAAAATCCCAAAATCAAGAATAAAGAAAATAGGTCTGAATAGAAAGTCAAGCTTAGATCCAATTTCATAGTCATAATCCTAGGCAATAACCTCATGGTCATGAATCTTAGGTGATTAGCCATAATTGTCCTTGTCATAGTCATAGGCAATAGTCTTATGTTCACAGTCATGGGCATAGTCATATGTTCACATTCATAGGGATAGGTATAGTCTTATCTTCACAGTCATAGGCATAGGCATAGTCTTATGTCATTAACAATAGTTTCAACGTCATAGGCAATATTCCCCATAGTCAAGATCCAAGAAGAAAACAAGAATAGACATGAATCATACATAAATCAATTCCAATTTACAACATGCCCATATTAAGTTTATAGTTTTTATCTAAAAGTAACTGGAACTTACAGATCATGGTCTAAGAAATTTAGATGCAGAAGTCAAGTCTAGAAATTGGTCGTTGAATTGCTGAATCGTTGAATCTTTATTTGATTGTAGAAGCAAATCCCCAAATATGCAATTCCTAGCTGTAGTCTTCAAGGAATAATCTTCGCGTTTTAATTTAATTTAATTTAATTTAGAGGAAGAAGAAGAAGCCATGATCATCAAGAGTTTGAGCAGCATAAGGTTAGAGAAGAATGGTGTAAAGAAAATGAGGCTATGGGGCTGTTCATATAGGGTTTCAAACTAATTAGAGCCGTCGATGAAGCTATAGATAATCAAGGCCATCCAGCTCAAGAGAAGCCTTTCATAAAGTGACAAGTCAGCCCTAGTGACACACCAGAGCTCAGAAATTCGACCAGAAACCGACTAGGCCAACCAGGGCCTGACCAAGCAGGTTTTATACTCAGCCTGGGCGCACTTGCCAAGTGCGCCAGTGCAACTTTGCATGGGCGCACTTCCTAAGTGCGCCAGCGCAATTTTGTTCTGGCGCACTTCTCAAGTGCGCCTGTGCATTCTGGTCCGTTTCTGGTTTTTCTACCTAACTTCGTTCGTCCAGATCTTCTTCGTACGGTATCCGTTTTACGTAAACTCGGACTCTATTTCAAGCAGAATTCCGAGACGAATGCAATGGCGTAACCCGTTTCCCTTGATTCTTATTATAAAAAATAATTCTGCCTTGATTTATGGTTTTAACATGTTGCTAAAATTCGGGTTGATACACATAGGGTATAAAGTATAACTTTTTACTAAACTGTTGACAGTCGCGTAATATACGTTCACATGGTTTGTTAGTGAACACACTTAGATATTATCATGCACACTTGGAGGGTAAGGAGAGGGTTATAGCGCTGTTACATGCTCTTGGATTTTAATACTTTCTACGTAATATTAATGACCTTTTAATGAAACTACTGGATCATTTATTAGTCCTAGTTTATCTTATTGTGCGCTTTACAATTTTAGGAATCAACCATGTTCTAAATGCTGATGTTCAACTGTGCGCGGCCATTGCTCTATGGTGGTACAAAACTACCCACACATTTCACTTTCCTTGTGGTGTGTTAGGACTTACACCGCTTGATTTCTCCATGCTTACTGGTATTAGTATTGGGGTAGTTGCTTATCCCCAACTGCCTTTTGATGATGTTTGATTGCGTGATCGTGCACTTCTTCATGATCTACTGCCTCATTTTGATGTTTCTGATGCGTCTTATCAGGCCGGAGGCACTATTACAGTAAGCGCTATCCGTGCGGCCATGGACAACATACTCGCTCAGTACTCTGGTGATGACGACTTGGAGCTTGCTCGATTATTTGTGTTATACCTTATGGGTAACCTAATCTTTAGTTCACCGAGCAGTAGTTTACCTATCGGATTTATTGAGGACGCGGCTGAGTTAAATCCCGATGGGGTGATTTTATATGATTGGAGCACACCTATCCTTGCATACCTATATAGATGTCTCGACATACAGTGCACCATCTCTGATTCTCAGGTTTCTTTATATGGATACTGGGAGTTGTTACACTATTGGTATTTTGAGTACTCTAGGAACTTTCATTTCGTCACCCGTGTGGACAACCGGGGGCCCAGGGATAATGAGTCACGCAATGTGTATTCAGTTGCCCACAACCAGATCGACCTGAGGATGCATAGGGATCAGATTATATGGCTTCCATTTGAGCAGAGTACATCGTTTGGTCTTGATATCATAGGGATTGCTTGGATGCTTGTCGGACAGAGATTTCCACTCATATCTTATCCCTCGGCGTTAGGTGCTTATTGGTTTCTTGGTGAGAGGTGCTGGAGACAGTTGTTGATGATCCACACCCATATACTTATCGGTGTATGATTTACCTGTCCGATCTGCTGGATTTTGCCAGGGCAGAAGGCTGGTGGACGACCGAGAGCTTTGTTATCACTGGACAGTCATACATTGACTTCTGGCGCAGATTTTTCACCGAGTCCTCAGACACGATTACACATGGAGCTTCGATTGATTTAGTAGGACCATCTGCTATACGACACGGCAAACATCGAGTTGTTATCGAGGATATTACCCAGCACAGCCAGGGTTTTCGTGCACCTGATCATGTGGCGGCCGCTGGTCATTTTGGTTGGACCAATGCAGTGCCTACTATTGGAGCAGATCGTTACGTTGACGTGTTTCATCATCCGGCCCATCATGATTACCTGGATCCTACACAGATATCATATGCTGATCTGTACGATATGCAGATGGTGCTTATGCATACGGGCTACATAGAGCGTAGGCGTAGCCGCTGAGCTGCGTCGTGTTGCAGAGGAGGCACGACAGCATCAGGCGCATTTATAGGCCCAGCTTGAGGCAGAGCTCAAGAGATTTCAGGACATGGAGATGTATTACCACCATATTTCTAGTGCTAGGTCGAGTCATCCTCCAGATGATGATGATGAGAGACGTCATCAGCGCCATACATGTCCGTGTACAGATGGATCAGACCAGTGATTTACTACCACTATTATGTACTATCGATGTATTATAGTTTCATATTTTTCAATTGTATGTTCATATTGTTTGAGTAGACGTTCTGTATTTGTTGACTACCACTATTATGTACTATCGGTGTATTATGTTTTCGCAGTTGTATGTTCATATTGTGTGTGCGCTATTTGATTAAGCTTGCTGCTGTACTTGTTGTTCATTAGCATTGTTACGTTCGTACTTATTGGTTAACTATGTTCAAGCATATGTAAGTATGTTGTACAATCTGGCATTATGTAGTATGTTTTCTTATTATCGTATTTGTGAACTCATGTTTACTCAAGCAAATTTATTAAAGAAAGAATCTTTATAAATGTACCACCTACTTTAATAATGTCAAGAAGACAGCTCAGTCAAATTGATTAAAGAAAGAATCTGTCACAACGTACTAACTACTTTAATAATGGCAAGACGACAGCTCTGTCAAATTGATTAAAGAAAGAATCTTTCACTACAGACTTTACTAGTAGCAAGAAGACAACCTACTTTAATAAAGAAATGAGGAATCAGATATATTCATACAATTCAACTTCCACTTCATTAATAATTCAACATACTACAAACTTATATGGACATACACTTACAATCATTTGCAAACAAGACAACCTACTTTAATAATATCACGAAGACTACTCATTCAAATTAATGGACGAAAGAATCATTCACTACAGACTTTACTAATAGCAAGAAGACAACCTACTTTAATAAAGAAAGGAGGAATCCGACATATTCATACAATTCAACTTCCACTTCATTAATAATTCAACATACTACAAACTTATATGGATATACACTTACAATCATTTGCAAAGAAACATACAATGACTAACAAACACATTATTCGTAGTAGTACTAACCTACGCACTTCTCAAAAAAACTGCCTGCTGTGATATACCCACAAGTCATAGGCGGCAAGTCATACAAAGTGCGTTCGATAGTCCATAAAGTAGAGAGACTCGAAAGTTGCTCTGGTAGGTTGGAAAACATTATCTCGTTCTACCTCGGTGATAATCCGTCGGTATCGCCTGCAACTTCTACTGAACGTAACTAATGCACTTCTAGTATCCAAATTACGTCTCCTTATCCTACACTCTGGATGGTTGTTGTAAGTTTCGTTGACGGTGACCCAAAAATCTTCCTCAACTTCCTCTTCCATATGTCTATTGTCAGCCTGGATGTAAGCTTTGATCAACACCAAATAATAATGGGGACTCTAAGCCGGACTTGCCATTATGGATAATGATGAAACAATCTCCCAGCCAAGCTGTATAAATATGATGTTTCTAATGTGACATATTACTCTCCTATAGCGTACACTGTAGCCATGATGGTGTACACTTCAGCCATGATGGTGTCCTTAAAGTAACTAATGTGACAAATTACTCTCCTGTAGCGTACACTGTAGCCATGATGGTGAACACTGAAGCCATGATGGTGTCCTTAATTAACTAATGTGACAAATTACTCTCCTGTAGCGTAAACTGTAGCCATGATGGTGAAACTGAAGCCATGATGTTGTCCTTAAAGTAACTAATGTGACAAATTACTCTTCTGTACCTTACACTGTAGCCATAATGGCATACACTGTAGCCATGATATTGTCTTCAAAATAATTAATGTGCCAACTACTATCTCTTGTTGTGTGCACTGTAGCCATGATGTTATGCATAAAATATATAATGTGATAACTACTACCTCTTAGTGCATACACTGTGGCCCTGCTGGTGTCTTCGAACTATATATATTAGCACAAACTACGTCTCCAACACATCATTTCAAGAAGCACATATAAAAAATTAACTTGAAGTTGTAGAAATAAATGGATCCAAACCTATACTACCAGAACTACGAAGTCACGAATCAAACCGACGATGCCGAACTAGAAATGGAGGAGGAGCTGGAACAACAAGCAATGGTTGGGTATTCCAATTTTTTTGCTGAAGGATCAATGAACAACCGTCGAGGTAGTATACATGGTCAGATTGACCGGCAGTATAAGAAAGACTACAAGGATGGACATGAAAGACTAATGAGGGATTACTTCATCGATAATCCGACCTACGATATAGCTTTGTTCGTCCATCGGTTTCATATGAGTCCGGCTATTTTCTCAAAAACTTATCTTTAACTTCATCAATCAAACCCATATTTCACTTATAGACTGAACGGAGCACAAGAAATCGGCCACTCACCCCACATCAAAATTTCATCAGTGTTGAGGATGTTAATCTATGGAACATCTGGTGACCAAATGGATGAATATTTCAGAATCGCAGCATCAAGTTTGTGTACATGTAGGAGTTAAAAAACATTGGTCGTCCCCGGGTGCATTAAACAATTCAGTCCAGCCCTCTTCCACGTGAGCATTGATCGGTTACATAATTTTGTGGCGGACAGCTATATAACTCTCTCAAAATACTCCTAACTTACTTCACTCAAAAGACCTTGTTTCCAACACCTCTTCTCATTCCCACAACCATGCCTTCGTGGCCATCGGCTACTGACTCCGAGGAAGAGGCGTACGAACAGAGGAGACTTCAGGAGATGGAAGAGGAATTACAGCTTCTAAACCAACTAAGACCTCAGGCTCAAGCACCTTACAGACCGGGGAATGTTCAACATCCACCTAAAGCTCAAGTAGCCCTTGTTCAACTAGCGTACGAACAGTCGGTCCCACAACCATGATAAGAAGTTGAGGTGTATCGAGTACCACCTTCTGAACAGGAAGTGGACTCGTATCCGGTTTGTTGCTATTATGGTTATGCGGTTGAAGTGGTTATTTGAGCAGAGGGAAACAATATAGGTCGCCGCATGCAGAAATGTCCATCGTATCTTAATGGATGCAATTACACGAAATGGATAGACAACCCACATTGCCCAAGGGGAATAGCCTATGCAAACGAACTAGAACAGAAGATTAGACGCCTGGAAAATGAAAATGAGCAATTATGATTGAACGTAATGAGGCTCCCTTGAGTTTCAACGTAATGAGACGTTCGCTTCACAAACTATTTCCTACGTTTCCTGCTTTGATGTTGTACTTGGCATCGTGTATCAGTAATTGATGTATCTTTGTGATCTGTTGTGGGATTATGCATATTGTTAATTGTATCGTTATGCGAAGTAGTATATGTATCCTGTTTGTTCTCAAGTTTTTAATTTACAAGAAAAGCCAATTAAGTCGGTAACAAAATTATAAATGATTAAAGGTGTCTTTACCATTGACCAAGTTGTAGGGTAAAGTCGTTGTCAACTATGCAAACTAGACAAGGAATCTTTTTTGTATATCAAGCAACATGGTCTGGTCAGCATCCACATTAGAAACGAGACAGCGAATCATTGCTAGGCTTAGCTTCAAAATAAACTCGACATCACTAGTACAAATGAGACAGGGAATCTCTGCTACCTTTCCATCATTCTTAAAACCCATGCAACGGAAAAATACAAATTAGTTGACAAGTCGCCCCAATTGATGCTTTAATATATCGGGAAGTGGACTTGCTTTATTAAATAGGACCCTGCATCTTCTTCCTATCTTCATTATTTCTAACTCTCCGGTAACTTCCTGTCTTCATTTTGTCTAGTTGGGAATATGACGATGAAACGACGGTTCAACTGTATGATGCGTATGGAAGGAATAAGCAACCAATTGAAGATGTAGAGATTGTGCCAGAAACAAAGGCGGATGTCCAAGTCGAACCTGGAGAAGTGGAGTTTGAACTTTTTAGTGCCATGCAACCAAACGTTGTTGTCCCAAGAATTGGACCAATGCAAAAATAATCATCATGCTCGGTTGATGGAAGTAATTGCTCGCCAGAACCTCGAAAGGTCGAGCTCTAGCATTACGGGTGGGACTGATCTTTGCTATTGTGGAGTGGAATGCAATGTGGTTGTTTCTAAGAGTCAAACCAATGTTGGTCGTCGATTTTATGGGTGCAAGGCATACATTGTTGCACAGAACCGACAAGGGTTGCAACATTTTTTTCTCGTGGTTCGATCCACCTTTGACAGAGAGGGGTGTCCAGTATGCACTGGAGATGCAAGCAAAGGTCGGTCGCTTGGAAAGATTGAACGTTGCAACAAAAGCAGCAATGTTGTATGGGTGGAGTGGTTTGTCTGCAAAACTAAGACTAATAGTAATCTGGATTGTTCGGTTGTTCTGCCGTATTGTATAGTAGTTGTATGCTGTATGTTGGATTGAATGCGGAATGTATCTTGTATCTTATATTTGGATACACTGATGTTGTACGTTGTATGTTATAATGATGTTGTATCATATATTTTGTTATAATGATGTATCCTTTATCGTAGTTGTATGTTGTCTGTTGTCCCCGTTTAGACCAATCGACATTTATCCACAATAATACAATTACTTAACTATAAGCACAACTAGTACATAAACAACAACCTTGAATCCACTGGAGTTTCCCTAACATAAACAACAACTACTACATAAATATTACAAATAGTTCACAATCATATTACAACTCAACCCAACACATATAGCTAGTCCTTATACGAACCACTGCCACTTCCGCTTCCTTTATATTTTCTGTACTCTCCAAGCTGCTTGGTTAATAGTTCTTTCTGTAGAGGGGAAAGCTTACTAAAATTGAAACACCCCACCTCCGTTAGGGTCACTCTCAAAGGGAATGCCCTAATTTTGGTGGAGGTTTATAAGTATAAGTCACGGATATACAAGACAGATATAAGAACACATATTTGTAAACAGCGGAAAAACAACAACTTTTATTTCATAAAAACAAATACGTGCTACAACAATATCACCATAATTGTCTTACATCTTTTCCAAAAACATAACATAACACTTTCATAATCTGTCTTGATTACATTATTTAAAGAAGCATAAATAAAACATAGATAAACTGCAAAAGCCCCATAGTGGATTGTCCAAAGCCATAGTTCAAAGCGAAAAAGTCTAAGCAATACATTTCTCTTCTTCAAGCTGGATGTTAAGGCTGGTCAAGCTGCTGTGTTCCCTCCCTGTGGACCTGGGGGGGGGGGGGGAACGGAAGAAAAGAAGACGAAAGAAAAGTAGAGTCAGACATAAAGCCTGAGTAAGTCTAGTACTATTCTGTCTATGAATAAAGAACTGGGTATGATAAGTATAAACAAGAAGTGGGAAAGCACTATAACTTGGTTAAGTTGTCTAGGGTCGAATATACTAACGTACCCCATGTTAATCTCTGAACCCATATAAACTAGTTTCCAACTGGCACCCCATAATCAGGGTGAAGTGATCCATTTTACAATGATCGGCTCCTACTCGCATAGTTACATATGTCTTACGGCCCCCGATGTTGTAGTTACCTATGCTAGTCCCACCATGGGGTGTATCAAGTCCCATGGAGGCGGCCCGACACAATCCTAGAATGCACAGGTATGCTACTGGTGTCCAGTGCCTTATTTTTCCGCGCCGGAGTGTGTGCACGCCCGCACCCCGTTAGAACCTACACTGCTACACCACCGCCGTCGATTTGACCTCTTACAATCAGCCCAGTAATCGTGCCCCACCCTGCCTAGTTTCAGGGTATCCTGATACACCTTCTAGGGTTACTGCTGAAAAGGGTCCTCCGTTACTAGGTTTTCTATCTCTAGCCAACATGCTAAGTTGGTTAAGTGTTTTCTAACCTAACTCCCACCAATCCGTTTAGTTTAGCATGTTCCATTTTGATTAAGTCTTTAGTTCACTTAATCCTAACAATCCTGACTCAGCCTTAATTGTCTTATTAAAGCCTTGACCTCTCACATTAGACAGGTATTGTTGTGGCTGCCTGTTGCCGGTTGGTTCCGGGCAGTCTTACGCCACAACTCAGTCTAACCTCGGGTCCTTATTGGGCTCCATGTTTAACCTCCCACATTGGATAGGTATTGTTGTGACTACTGGACAGCCGGGCGGTTCCGGGCAGGTTTACATCACAACTCAATCCAACCTCGGGTTAAACACATCGTATGTTCTACATTTACATATTTTGTCTTTCTTCTTTATTTTCTTATATGTAAATATTTGCGGCCAATTATTAAGTTAATGGTGTAAAGGTTACACCAATCATGGGCCCAACCCATACTTGAATTTGGGCCCTTCTACTTTATATTTTCATTTATTAATTAATTTGGCCCAACGCTATTTTCCCCCGTTTAATACGTTCGTTTATCATAATATATGTTGGGCTTAGGCTTTTAAGCCCAACTTAGCCATGAGAAAAGGGGAGGCTTAAAGCGTGATTACATACACAAAAAAGGGGAAATGTGAACGCATGAACTTGCAATGTGACGTTGGAACTACAAAATAGAAACTGGTGTACTTGCATAGTGGTAACATATACTTTGGTCATAAAGCATAAGGGACATGAATCAAAGCATGTAAACTTGTAGTTGAGATAAGAATATCATTATTGACACATAGGCTTAACTACAACATAAACCTATATTTTTATTCAGGCATAATGTCAAACATAAGCAAATCATGTTCATAAGATTACTACATGTTTACAAAGGTGTTTACTTTTGTTACTAACACAAAAGTATAGTTCAACTTAATCATGATTTTAAATCTATTCACATGGCATAAATATTTCTAACATGAAATCATGATTTTTACTTTAGTCATGCAAACTTGCAAAAGGGATTTTTGAATCTAACCTAGCTATGTACCACATATGTCATCATACAATTCTTGTTAACAATATAGACCTAACATGGATTTCAATTATGCAAAATATCAATCATAGCCTAGTCATATTCATAAGTTTGCAAATAGGTTTTCTAGTACAAAAGCATGACTTAATACATAGATCATGATGCCAAATTTGCAACATAATTTCATATGGACTATGATAACCCAAACTTATTCCAATTACTTCACAAAAATGATGTTTGTATAAAAATACACATTATGATGGCATAGTAGCAAAACCCCAAACTTGCATGAATTTCAATTAATCAACTACATACATGTAGCTTCCACATGGATTACATAATTTGCGAATATTCCAAACGTATACTTGCATAAAACTACCGCATGTAGTTTTTCATAACTGAATAACATAATTCGAGAATATCCAAACGTATACAATATTCCAAATCGATAAGAATCATAGTAACGCACAAATATGAATTACTTTATCGCCATAAATCAAATATACAAACCAACACAATTATTTGTTCATACCAAAATAACACTCTATTTACAATTGTATGGCGAATTCTCCAATTTAGGGATTTGGAGATGCGATTCCTTGTTGATTTGATTTGATTAGGTTGCTTTATGCTTTAGAATTTGCCTCCTAATCCTCTCTCCAATTGGCGGCTACTCTTAGTCGTTCCTCAGCAACATGGCGGCTTTGTTCTTATTTTTGAATGAATAGATTAGGGTTAGTCTAGGGTCATTTTTATAGGGTTTATGAACTGATTAGGACCATTGATGTTGCTTGGATTGATCGTAGCCATTCATTCGAAAGAGAGACCAATTAGAGCCTGCCACCTAGCCCTAATGACAAAGCAGACCACAGAAAATCGACCAACATAGAATAGGCCAGCCAGGGTGGACTGGGTTCGACCTGGGTCTGGACCAGGTCGACATGCCTGTCGACAGCCCTGTCGACAGCCCTGTCGACCTGGCTAGACCAGGTCGACAACCCAGTCGACCTGGGTGCATCAGGCGGGATTTTTCCCGCCCTGGCCAATTGGGCCCGGTTTTTAATTTTAAACTGTTTTATTCTGTTTGAATTTTAAATTTAATTCAGAAACTTCCGAAGGCCATATCTTCTTCATACGGACTCCGTTTTTCGAAAACTCGGACTCTATTTCGCGTATTTTTCCGAGACGAACGTAATGGCGTATCCCGTTTCCCTTAGTTCTTTGATTTCAAATTAATTATACTTTAATTTGTTAATTTCACAGTTATAGAATTTGCGGGGTGTTACATTCTCCCCCACTTAAAAGGATTTCGTCCCCGAAATCTTCAAGTTAGGAGGAAAATGTATATCCTAACATCCAATCATCCATCTACTCACCCATCAAACACGAGCATCCATTGTCCTTAAAAGACTTCTAATGCTTCATGATCATATGCGAAGTGTGTGTGTACATGAACTTATCTAATGCAAAATCAGGCGGTCTACTGATTCAGTTGACCTCCTTAATGCGAATTATGTAAGTGCCATGAATCCATTATGTATGCAAATTTTCCTATTCTTGATTCTACATGAGTGCACAATCATTCAATACAAATGCAACATCCATATGACAACACATTAATGTTCAACCACATACGAATGCAAACATATATGCATATGCAATATGAAGTGACTGAGCCGATCTAAAACCTAGATTGTGTGTGTATATGCAACCACGAGCAACCACTAGCAATCACTTGCAACCACTTGCAACCATCATCCATAACATGTTTCAACTACATGTTTCCATCCAAAAAGATTCTACCTAAAAGATAAGGTCGAGGAAATATACCTAAAAAGATAGATAAAAGCACAACTTAAGGAAAAAGAAAGATCAAGGATGTACCCTCGAAAAGAAAAGGGTAGGCAGTGCGTATTCTAGCTTCAGTTTCCCAAGTCGCGTCTCCCTCGGCGTCGCTCCACTGAACTTTGACGAGTATGACTTCGCGGTTGCGTAGCTTCTTCACTTCCGTTCCTAAGATGCGGGTTGGAACTTTTCTTATGGTTGCTTCGCGTTCCACTTCGGCCTCTTCGAGGATATTTGGCTCTACCACTTCAGCAGACTCATGTAGACATTTTCGGAGATGTGAAACGTGAAAAACGTTGTGGACTCCAGCCAACTTCTCGGGTAGCTCTAATCTATAGGCCATTTTCCCAATTTTCTCGATGATAGGGAATGGCCCTACGAACCTTGGTGCTAGTTTTCCTGTGGTTCCAAAACGAACAACGTTTCTTAGCGGAGATACCTTGAGAAAAACTCTGTCTCCAACCTCAAATTCAAGGTCGGTCCTTCTCTTGTCGGCATAGGACTTTTGTCTGTCTTGGGCCGTCTTCATCCTTCTTCGTATTAAGTCTACTTTCTCTGAAGTCTCTCGGATCATATCTGGTCCAAGTATGAGCTTATCAGTAGACTCCCACCAACAAGTGGGCGATCGGCACGGTCTTCCATATAAAGCTTCGAAGGGCGCCATTCCGATGGTTGCTTGATAGATGTTGTTGTAGGCAAATTCCACCAAAGGAAGGTGGTCTTCCCATGTCCCTCCGAAGTAAAGGACGCATAGTCTTAAAAGGTCTTCCAAAACTCTGTTCACTCTCTCTGTTTGGCCGTCGGTTTGGGGATGATAGGCTGTGCTCAAGCATAACTGCGTTCCTACTGCTTCTTGCAGACTCCGCCAAAACTCGCTGGTGAAGATGGGGTCTCGGTCACTAACAATGCTAGATGGTATTCCATGGAGTCGAACGATTTCCTTGAGGTAAAGTGATGCTAGGGATGAGGTAGTTCTTTTACTTTTGACAGGTAAAAAGTGGGCGCTTTTAGTAAGCCTATCCACTATTACCCAAATGCTAGTGTTGCCTCTCCTAGACCTAGGCAGCCCATCGATGAAGTCCATTGAGATGCTATCCCACTTCCACTGTGGGACCTCCAGAGGATGTAGCAGTCCGCCAGGCTTTTTCTGTTCTGCCTTAACCTGTTGGCACACCATACACTTAGAAACGAACTCTGCCACGTCCTTTTTCATGCCGTTCCAGAAGAAAGTCCTTTTTATGTCTCTGTACATTTTATCCCCGCCTGGATGTATCGTCATCTTGGAGTGATGTGCTTCCTCGAGAACCTTCTTTATTAGATCTTTTGTCTGTGGGACGCATAGTCTTCCGTCTCGCCTTAGCAAACCCTTATCGTCGATGGAGTATCTGTTGAGGTGACTTGAAGTCTCACCCCTAATTAGCCTATCAATTGTTTCCACAAGCTGAGGGTCTTCGCGTTGTGCTGTCCCTACTGAATCCACTAAAGTTGGGCGCACTTCGAGAGATACTAGCAAGCCTGGTACGAAATCGGAGGAGGGCCTAAAGTCGAAGCTGGCTATAAACTCTAGGCTTTGTCTTTCAACAAACAACGGGCTTAGGGTCAATTTCTTTCGGCTCAACGCGTCTGCCACTACGTTGCCTTTGCCCGGAGTGTAGGAGATTTCGAAATCGTACGAGGCAAGAAACTCCATCCTTCTTTGTTGCCTCAAGTTAAGATCTTTCTGCGAGAAAAGATATTTCAACGATTTATGGTCAGTGTAAAGTTCGAACTTCTCACCTAGGAGATAGTGTCGCCAAGACTTGAGTGCAAAGACGATGGCGGCTAACTCAAGATCGTGGGTTGGGTAGTTCTTTTCGTGCACTTTCAACTGCCTCCCGCCATAAGCTACTACCCTTCCTTCTTGCATTAAGACGGCGCCTAGCCCTGTCCCACATGCATCCGTATAAACAGTGAACATCTTGCTCCCATCTGGCAGCGTCAAAACTGGGGCTGTTGTGAGAGCCCTTTTCAGTCGTTGGAAAGTAAACTCGCAATCCAAGTCCCAATTGAACACTAGATTCTTCTTGGTCAATTTCATGAGCGGAGCTGAGATTTTCGCAAAATCCCTTATAAACTTTCGATAGAAACCTGCTAGTCCTAGAAAGCTTCGGACCTCAGTTGCATTCCTTGGTGTCTTCCAATCCTGTACCGCCACTACCTTAGCAGGGTCCACTGCTAACCCTTGTTTGAATACTATGTGCCCAAGGAACCTCACCTCTTCTCTCCAAAAGTGGCATTTGGAGAATTTGGCTTTTAGTTGATGGACTCGCAAAGTTTCCATGATTGCCCTTAAGTGTTGAGCATGTTCCTCTTCACTCTTTGAGAAGATAAGGATATCATCTACGAAGACCACTACGAATTTGTTGAGGAAATCTCTAAATACCCTACTCATCAGGTCCACGAAGTAAGCAGGTGCATTTGTCAAGCCGAAAGGCATGACAAGCCATTCAAAGAAGCCATCTGGGGTTCTGAATGTCGTTTTATCGATGCTATCTTCAGCCACCCTTAGCTGATGAAAACCGGTTGCTAAATCGAGTTGGGAGAAAACAGACGCTCCTACAAGCTGGTCAAATAAATCGTCAATTCTAGGGAGAGGGTGCCTATTCTTTTTTGTTAGCTTGTTGAGCTCCCTATAGTCAACACATAGACGGAGTGAACCATCCGCCTTTGTAGCGAACACCACTGGAGCGCCCCATTCTGAAATGCTTCTCCTAATGAACCCCTTTTCTAGAAGCTCTTTAATCTGTTTACTGAGCTCTTTCCTTTCCCGTGGAGCCATGTGTCTAACGGGTAACGCAACGGGCTTTGCATTATCTACAAGATATATGCGGAAGTCTATTTCCCGCTTTAGAGGCAAGCCCTTCACCTCTTCGAAGACATCCGGATATTCCCGGACCACTTTAACTGATTGCAAATTTTCAACAGAGGCATCTAGCGATTCAAGATAACTAAGCATAACCGCATACGAGGGATTACAAGAAATTTCCAAAGTATTACCGAGCTGGGTTAGGAGCCTAACAACCCTTTTCTCACAATCAAGGATGGCCCCATTACTGGATAGCCAATCCATACCCAAAATCAAACCATACCCCGAAAAGCCCAAAACAAAGGCACTACATTGAAATTCTACACTTAGAATAGAGATTTTCAATCCCAAACAGATCATAGACAAATGAGCTGGGCCCCCAATTGGGTTTGAAACAATTAAGGGGTCCTCTACCATACTAGTTTTTAGGTGCAGAGATTCTACTAAAGCAGACGAGATAAAGGAGTGTGATGCGCCAGAATCAAATAAAGTGCGAACGGGGTGATCATAAAGATGAACTACACTTTCTACAGAAGTATTTATACCTCGCTGTTGCAGAGGTGGCGCTTCCAGCACATGAACCTGTGCCCCTGGGGTGGATCCAGCCCTCTGCCCCTGTCCTCGTTTCTTTGGGCAGTCCTTAGCCCTGTGGCCTGTCTCACCGCAAGAAAAGCACCCACCATTCTCCTTGGCCTTCTTTTTCCGGCAGTCCTTTACTAAGTGCCCCACTTTGCCACAGAAATTACACTTCCTCTTCTCTTTGTTGCCTTTCCCACCTTTCTTAAAGTCTGTCTTCTTAGGCTGCAAACCCTCTTTCTTCCCTTGAGAGCTTTCTGCCTTTGACTCCTTCTTGCCCTTATCCTCTTCATTCAGCAATGCCATTTGCACCAATCTTTCATACGTGGCTCCCATGGGTATATGGGTCATGGCCAAACTGTGTAATGGCTCATTCAACCCTTTGACGAAACGGAGAGCCTTCTTGTGCGGGGTGTTGACTAGGTCAAGCCCAAACCTAGCCAGCTCATCGAACTGATTCACATACTCTCTGACTGTCTTGTCCCCTTGCTTAAGAAATAAGAATTTTTCCAACTGCAAACTTCTTTCCGCATCTGAGAGAAATTTAGTCTCAAACCTTGCCCTAAAGTCCCCCCATGTCTCCACTGGTCTTTCAGCATTAGTGACTTCCCACCAGTAGGAAGCCTCGCCCTTCAATAGCCACACTGCCAATTGTACTTTTTGTCTATCCTCTACCTCAAAGATGATGAATAGGTCCTCAGTTTCTTTCAGCCAATTTCTAGCTGCCACGAAGGACTCAGTTCCATGGAAATCCTTTCCTCCCATAGCTTTAAAATCTTTACATATCTTAGCAAACGTGTTTCCCCGTGGAGGAGGTGGAGGAAAAGGTGCCGCTGCAGCTAGATGATTTCCTGCAGCTGGGGGAGGAGGAACGGTAGGACCTGGCTGAGTGGCCCTTGCTTCTAAGAACCGTCTAAACCAACCAGGTATTGGCACCCCTTCTGGCAAGTTAAGATCTTCGGACATGCTGAAACGAAAAGGATAGATTCAGAACGAAGGATAAGAGATAGTACCTATGGCTTTGGGGAGTGGACTTTGCCTTTTAAAATAAAATAATATTTCTTTTAAAAATGCTTCTTTAAATTTCCTTTTTGAAAATAATTTTTCAAAACCTTTTATCTTATCTGGTAAACCTATGCTCTGATACCAAGTGAAACACCCCACCTCCGTTAGGGTCACTCTCAAAGGGAATGCCCTAATTTTGGTGGAGGTTTATAAGTATAAGTCACGGATATACAAGACAGATATAAGAACACATATTTGTAAACAGCGGAAAAACAACAACTTTTATTTCATAAAAACAAATACGTGCTACAACAATATCACCATAATTGTCTTACATCTTTTCCAAAAACATAACATAACACTTGCATAATCTGTCTTGATTACATTATTTAAAGAAGCATAAATAAAACATAGATAAACTGCAAAATCCCCATAGTGGATTGTCCAAAGCCATAG
The DNA here is from genome assembly GCA_030737875.1 of Allium sativum. Lineage (NCBI taxonomy): Eukaryota > Viridiplantae > Streptophyta > Magnoliopsida > Asparagales > Amaryllidaceae > Allium > Allium sativum. The sequence goes on along the minus strand of CM060922.1, from coordinate 347,710,951 downwards.
TTCAAAGCGAAAAAGTCTAAGCAATACATTTCTCTTCTTCAAGCTGGATGTTAAGGCTGGTCAAGCTGCTGTGTTCCCTCCCTGTGGACCTGGGGGGGGGGGAACGGAAGAAAAGAAGACGAAAGAAAAGTAGAGTCAGACATAAAGCCTGAGTAAGTCTAGTACTATTCTGTCTATGAATAAAGAACTGGGTATGATAAGTATAAACAAGAAGTGGGAAAGCACTATAACTTGGTTAAGTTGTCTAGGGTCGAATATACTATCGTACCCCATGTTAATCTCTGAACCCATATAAACTAGTTTCCAACTGGCACCCCATAATCAGGGTGAAGTGATCCATTTTACAATGATCGGCTCCTACTCGCATAGTTACATGTGTCTTACGGCCCCCGATGTTGTAGTTACCTATGCTGGTCCCACCATGGGGTGTATCAAGTCCCATGGAGGCGGCCCGACACAATCCTAGAATGCACAGGTATGCTACTGGTGTCCAGTGCCTTATTTTTCCGCGCCGGAGTGTGTGCACGCCCGCACCCCGTTAGAACCTACACTGCTACACCGCCGTCGATTTGACCTCTTACAATCAGCCCAGTAATCGTGCCCCACCCTGCCTAGTTTCAGGGTATCCTGATACACCTTCTAGGGTTACTACTGAAAAGGGTCCTCCGTTACTAGGTTTTCTATCTCTATCCAACATGCTAAGTTGGTTAAGTGTTTTCTAACCTAACCCCCACCAATCCGTTTAGTTTAGCATGTTCCATTTTGATTAAGTCTTTAGTTCACTTAATCCTAACAATCCTGACTCAGCCTTAATTGTCTTATTAAAGCCTTGACCTCTCACATTAGACAGGTATTGTTGTGGCTGCCTGTTGCCGGTTGGTTCCGGGCAGTCTTACGCCACAACTCAGTCTAACCTCGGGTCCTTATTGGGCTCCATGTTTAACCTCCCACATTGGATAGGTATTGTTGTGACTACTTGACAACCGGGCGGTTCCGGGCAGGTTTACATCACAACTCAATCCAACCTCGGGTTAAACACATCGTATGTTCTACATTTACATATTTTGTCTTTCTTCTTTATTTTCTTATATGTAAATATTTGCGGCCAATTATTAAGTTAATGGTGTAAAGGTTACACCAATCATGGGCCCAACGCATACTTGAATTTGGGCCCTTCTACTTTATATTTTCATTTATTAATTAATTTGGCCCAACGCTATTTTCCCCCGTTTAATACGTTCGTTTATCATAATATATGTTGGGCTTAGGCTTTTAAGCCCAACTTAGCCATGAGAAAAGGGGAGGCTTAAAGCGTGATTACATACACAAAAAAGGAGAAATGTGAACGCATGAACTTGCAATGTGACGTTGGAACTACAAAATAGAAACTGGTGTACTTGCATAGTGGTAACATATACTTTGGTCATAAATCATAAGGGACATGAATCAAAGCATGTAAACTTGTAGTTGAGATAAGCATATCATTATTGACACATAGGCTTAACTACAACATAAACCTATATTTTTATTCAGGCATAATGTCAAACATAAGCAAATCATGTTCATAAGATTACTACATGTTTACAAAGGTGTTTACTTTTGTTACTAACACAAAAGTATAGTTCAACTTAATCATGATTTTAAATCTATTCACATGGCATAAATATTTCTAACATGAAATCATGATTTTTACTTTAGTCATGCAAACTTGCAAAAGGGATTTTTGAATCTAACCTAGCTATGTACCACATATGTCATCATACAATTCTTGTTAACAATATAGACCTAACATGGATTTCAATTATGCAAAATATCAATCATAGCCTAGTCATATTCATAAGTTTGCAAATAGGTTTTCTAGTACAAAAGCATGACTTAATACATAGATCATGATGCCAAATTTGCAACATAATTTCATATGGACTATGATAACCCAAACTTATTCCAATTACTTCACAAAAATGATGTTTGTATAAAAATACACATTATGATGGCATAGTAGCAAAACCCCAAACTTGCATGAATTTCAATTAATCAACTACATACATGTAGCTTCCACATGGATTACATAATTTGCGAATATTCCAAACGTATACTTGCATAAAACTACCGCATGTAGTTTTTCATAACTAAATAACATAATTCGAGAATATCCAAACGTATACAATATTCCAAATCGATAAGAATCATAGTAACGCACAAATATGAATTACTTTATCGCCACAAATCAAATATACAAACCAACACAATTATTTGTTCATACCAAAATAATACTCTACTTACAATTGTATGGCGAATTCTCCAATTTAGGGATTTGGAGATGCGATTCCTTGTTGATTTGATTTGATTAGGTTGCTTTATGCTTTAGAATTTGCCTCCTAATCCTCTCTCCAATTGGCGGCTACTCTTAGTCGTTCCTCAGCAACATGGCGGCTTTGTTCTTATTTTTGAATGAATAGATTAGGGTTAGTCTAGGGTCATTTTTATAGGGTTTATGATCTGATTAGGACCATTGATGTTGCTTGGATTGATCGTAGCCATTCATTCGAAAGAGAGACCAATTAGAGCCTGCCACCTAGCCCTAATGACAAAGCAGACCACAGAAAATCGACCAACATAGAATAGGCCAGCCAGGGTGGACTGGGTTCGACCTGGGTCTGGACCAGGTCGACATGCCTGTCGACAGCCCTGTCGACCTGGCTAGACCAGGTCGACAGCCCAGTCGACCTGGGTGCATCAGGCGGGATTTTTCCCGCCCTGGCCAATTGGGCCCGGTTTTTAATTTTAAACTGTTTTATTCTGTTTGAATTTTAAATTTAATTCAGAAACTTCCGAAGGCCATATCTTCTTCATACGGACTCCGTTTTTCGAAAACTCGGACTCTATTTCGCGTATTTTTCCGAGACGAACGTAATGGCGTATCCCGTTTCCCTTAGTTCTTTGATTTCAAATTAATTATACTTTAATTTGTTAATTTCACAGTTATAGAATTTGCGGGGTGTTACAAAAATCACATGTAATCATTTTAATATAATTCTTCTCTCGTAGCATAGCTTTCTTCTGCTTCTTCTCTCGTAGCATGACTTGTTTATCCATCTGTGCTTGTCTTCGGAGCTCTCGATCATCCCTAATTGCCTTTTGGAACTCTTCGTCGTTGTAGTTTCTTTGCGCTGAAAATTTAACTCTATATTCTCTTGTCTCCTTAGCTGAATTCTCCATTATTTCCAGAAATCTAGAAAACTCTACACCGCGTTGCTCCAGCTGAATCGACTTGGCTCTGCCAATAGGTCGTCCGTCACTAGTTCCATATAAAGGGCTTCTTTCTTGCGAACTCGGGTCACTTCCTGGACTAGAATCATAGTAGTTCATCCTTCTGGCTTTGTTCTGCTGCTCAAACATAAAGTTGCTTGGGTTCTTCCACTTCGGCAAACTAGATAGAAGCTCGAAGCAGTCTTGAAATTTAAATGAATGTCCATACTGTTGTTGGTAGGCCTTTCGTGACTCTTCAATCTGTAACACAAAGTCGAAATTGTATGAGTTTATGATATTTCTAACTAATCATAGTAAAGTATGTTATTTTTAAAATAATCTATGGTACTTACAACGTCATAAGGTGCAGCACCGCTTTGCTGCTTGTTCTGCAATTTTGTCAGTATTGCCAGATAGTTCTGACATGCGGCATTCATAACTCTATAACCGCCTCTAAATGATCCCCATGTTCTACTCATTGCTTCCAACAAATTGTAAAACTCTGCAACTCTTTCCCAAAATTTCTGACCTTTCATATTATTCCCAATAATGTTGTCATGTGAAATGCGTATCAAAGATCTAGAAAGTGAAATGTACTGCTCAGAAGTAAACTTACATTGTTTTTTCTTCCATCCGCTGTTGTTCCTTCCCCTTCGGCATGTTCATCCTCAATTTCTTCTATTCCGGGATCCTCCTCCAATACAACTTTGGTTTGGTGTCGTTTATTGAAAATGTCACTTAAAGACTTTCACTTAGTGCTCTTTTGGTTATATTCGGGACTCATAGGTGCAAGGTATTCTTGATTATATTCTTCAGAATTTGTAACATTTGCGTCCTCGTTTGCATCTTCCTCCTCTGTCTCCTCCGTTGAAGTTTCAACATTTTCTTTGTTAGTAGGAGAGGCATACCCTTATGAAAATTGTCTTTGCAGATTTTGCATACATTCACGGTCACGAACCTCGGTCTGTTGCGGAGTTAGGTGAGGTTGTTGACTTTGATCGGTCTGCATCATCATTGACATATACGACGAATGATCGCAGTACGTGGCTACCACAGGACGTCGTTGGTAAAACTGTGGCGGAGCAGTAGAATGGATGGGAGGAAAATTAGGAGGAGCGAGCGGTTGGTAAGGTGGTCGATATGGATAATTTGAATACAGCGAGTTTCCATATTCGTGAGATGGTTGAAACGATTGTTGCTGTTGGACTGGACGTTGCATGACATATGATGACGAGTGCGGTTGGGACATGGGCTTCTTGCTTTCAGTTTTTTTTTGCGGTTCGCTTGGGTGCAGAAGAAGACATTTTTTTGTTGTTGTAGAAGTTGAAGTTGAGAAGGTGGTGTGGTTGTGTGGAAGAAGAAGGAGGTAGGTTGGTATATAGGGGAGGAAATGCGACCATTGCACTAGCCGCTATGGTGCAACGGCAGTAAAATATAACGGCAAACAGTTCTTTGTCGTTATAAACATATAACGGCAAAGAGTTTGCCGTTATAAACATATAATGGCAAACTGTTTGTCATTATACCCAACAACCCCTGTTCGATGAACCGGCCACCACCCAGCTCCAAAGCAGCCACAGACTAGCCACGGATGACTGAACAAGTCATACCTGATTGCTCTGTGGCTTGTTTAGTAACTGAACAAGCCATTGTTGGTTGTGCTCTTATGGTTTATTTTATGTCCGAAATTTCGGTTCCTATTAGAGAAAAAAAATATCTCTAACTATAAAACTTGTTAAATAAAAAGTACATATCTATAAAACCTTTCTAACTCTGAGATTTCAATTTTCATACAACATGTCCAAGCATGTTTGATCGTTCGGATTCAGAAAATAAAAAACATTCAATATAATTGCAAGATTTTCATATATTTATTTCTATACAGAAATATACAATGTGCTTTCTGAACAGAAATAAAGAAATATACAATGTGCTGCATTTTGTGCACAAACAAAACAATCAGATCAAACTTAGCGCTTAAATATCATTATCAGTTTCAGTATGAGAGAAGTTTTTGTTCATCTTAAGAATGATATAAGTAACCACGCATGTATAACATCAAACATGCACATAAACTGCCTAATAAGACTAGCTACAGGTAACATTGCTGATATATGTCATGCAACGGTAGGCTGTTTGTGATCGTTGTCATCAAGATGTAGTGCATGCAATAATTTTGGCCACAATTCCAAAATTCCTCCTGGAAGCTCAAATTCCAAAAGCTTTCCTTGCATGCGATAAAACACTTCTACAGACTAGCTCTATAAAAAAAATGTTGAATAATTGAATTCATGTGACAGGCTTGCTAAGTGCAAATGTTTCTTGACACTCAAAAATTTTTGGTGTCAGAAAGCTATACAAGCAAAATTTTAGCTTTCATTGAACCTTTCAAAGGAAATTTTGTTATAATGCATATTTGCTTTCAGAAAGTTATCAGACGGTAGATGCGTACCATCTCATAATATATGTGTAATCCTAGTTCGACAACCTCTTTAGTGTCATCAGCTGGAATAACGAGCTTTGATGCACAATGCTCGAGCAGCAAAAGAGAAGCCATTGATATGTCAGGCCTACCATCTTCACCCTTGATATTGATGTTAGAAATATTGTAATTTCCACCACATTGACTATAAATCAAAAGAGGAAAATGCATTAGCGTAGGGTTCTTCTCCATTTTATCACAATTTAATCCTATAAATTATCTTCATGCGATAACTAAAGAGACAGATATCATTGGCTTCATAGGTGTATAACCAATGATCAAGTGTATTATTTAAGCAATACACATGCCATCAGTGCAATAAGAATGAATTCAAAATCAACTTGCCTCATGACTTGTTCACAAAAATAAGTAATAAATAAAGCTCCATCTCAGAAATTAAATACTTGTTCTTTTGCCAAGCCGGATCTAACATTACATATCCATGGCCATTTGAATCACAAACAATTGCATCTTCACATAGAAATATGGATGTATCCAATCCGCTTTAGAGGGATTCCAGAGGTTGGAAAAAATGTTAGAAGGAGGGGAATGAAGAGTAAACCGCTTTTGAGGGATTCCAGATATTGATGTCAGCTATAGTATGTTCTATTCTTCTGTGATGGGTTCCTTCTATGAAAGTGTACGCTTTTCATCGGAAAAAAGTGCAATGCATGCAGGTTAGGTGGTCTGAATTGTCTTAGACATCAGGTTGTGAAACGACATTAGAATGGTAATAAATATCCCAAAAATTCAAAATTCGCCTATATTTGTATTGGAAAACAAATAAATATCCGATATCCAGAAGAAAAAAAAAAGCAGATGCGGGACATACGAAGATATTTGCATCTAAAGAATATTCGTTTTGGTTTTTTCAAAATTATGATTTAAACTATATGTATCTTAGTACAATGAAACATATTTGCTTATTGCTCTATTAAGTTGTGTAAGTTTATATTATATGCACAAAATGCATACTAACTACTCAAAACCTATTTATTATCATCATATTTATTTAGTATTAACAATTTGTTAACCAACGGGGTTGAAAAACATTTATATCAGACTAAAAAAAATTCATTATGATTCTTGATTTATCAATCACTAGTGGGTAGTATAATTATCCGATACATGTTCGTATCCGCGGATACATACATCCAATATTTGAAAATAATTTCGAATGCGGATATGGATAGAGATTTGACATTATCTGTATTCGAAAGTACCCGTTGACACTTCTAAATGACATGCACCTAAATTAATTTTAACATAAACGTTATTATTTAACTTTTTATCTGTTGGCATAGCCTTATGCAGCTATGCATATGTGGTCTTCGCATTCCAACTAACATTCAACTTTAGAATACAAAGCATGGACATTTTTATGTAATTAAATATACACATGCATGCATGCAATATGGCATATTTTTAGATATGCCTTTCTTTCTAGAATGATTCATGCATGGTTTTTGCAATAATTTAATGCACCCACATCCGTGAAAAGCTATGCTTACATAGGTTATTATATTCATTATATCAATGCAGTTTGTGGATGCAGAACACGAACACATTTTTAAAAGACAGGTACTCAACTCCATTATGCTCAAAAAAGAACATAGCTTTCCATGCTTAAGAGATTTTCACATTTAACTAAGTAAAACACTAGATGATTATATTATTACCTGCACCATCCATGAACTTTCTTATGCTGATTTTTGCACTGCATTTTTAGATACGGATGCTTCAACCAGACTGAAATTTTCAAAAGCAAGTTCCGAAAAAGTCCCTTTTAAAATTTCCAACATGAAAGGATACATACAAGAAATATAAATGAGAAAATCACACTGAATCGGAAAATCAGTTAATGATGACTACATAAGAATAAACCAAGAAAATAGTAAACTGCAATATGAAACATAAGGATAGGCCTCAGTTATTTTTTCTTTCATCGGTCGAGTGAAATAAAGTCTCTCACTTTGTAAAAGCTCATGTTATCAATTAAAGCTTGATTCAGCTTTTAAATATATCATTACTTGTGTCGAGGTAACAACGATGCGAGTTCGAAACCCGGAATAAAAAGCTAAAAGGATTTACCATGTGCATACGCTATGACTTCCACTTATATGGTAGGTATCCGTGGATTGCACTAGTTGCACTAGGGGGGTTTTACGGCTTCGGTCAGTTTTCCCCTTGAACAAATTCAAAAAAAACAATATTCAAAAATGTACTTGATTCTTATTAAATCATTTACGAATACTTGATGCTCGTGTTGGTAATTGTACTGTCCAAAGGTATATTACATACATGTAATATCTTACAATCAGGCCCGGCCCCAGGGTAAGGCCCCTGAGGCGACGGAATTTGGCAACCCACCCGGGAAGGGCAACGGGAGGAAGAAGGCCGGGAAGAAGAAGACTTGCGAATGCTATACAAATAAATTCGAACTACTGATGCATTGTAGTGACATGGGTGGCTCAGTGGTAGGGTAATGCTTTTCCTTGGGAGAGTGCTAGGTTTGATCCTTGCCGTGGTCACTTGTAGGGCTATTTTTTTCTTCCATTCAACATTTCCACCTTTAACCAACTAATACGCCTTGGGCAACCCACTATGATGGGCCGGTGCTACTTACAATGCGACTCAGTTTTGAATTTATATATTTTATGTCAAAAGAAATTATATCTTCAGAACTTTAACTCAATTTTTGTCAAAAGGATAGTAGAGTTCGATCTGTTAATTGAATTTATGTAAGTTAACCGCTTGTATATCGTTCCAACCTGCATATTTTATTTTATTTGGTCTTTTGATGTCACTAAACTCTTGCTTTTTTAACGAGTTTCAACAGTGTGAGAAGTTTATCATTTTAAGGAATTCATGACATGACAACTCTAGTGATGAAACTCCAGTATTATATGCATTTTTAGGGAATTCATGTTATCAAACCTCTAACCATTACTACTTTATCTTCACTCACCAAAATATCTCACATATCCAAAAGCAAGGCATTTAAGGAACGTATAACATACCAAAATTGGAAGCAGCTGCAAATATAAGATTCAGGTGAACATATGCATAATTTACTCTAACACGAAGCCGTTAGGAGCAATATTGTGTTCAACTAGTTCACAAACCAATTACCTTCAAGCCATATCGAAACGGTGCATCATGCTTAGCATTTTTCAGCCATGGTTGACTTTAAAGCAACATGAATTGCCGGGAAATCGAACAACTTAAACATCCAAATCTAACGGCTACAACTGACATTGTCTCAGCTGTGTCTTCAACCGTGGGTTTTCTCTGGCTGATTTCCTTTCAGCTTTACGTGTCATGGCATATCTAAGTGATTTACAGAGGGTTGGGGTTAGATTTGAGGGAAATTAGAGAACGATTGAAGAAAATAAGAAAATGGTTTATAAAAGAAGTAATTCAATTCCTGATCGGAGTAGAATTCTAATTTGAAGTTTATAAAAGAAGTAAGTTTGGAGGAGAAGTAGAGAGGTTCTCATCTTTGGGGATTTGCTGAGAAATCGATAACATTGGTTAATTTTCATTGCGTTGAGCGGCACAGAAGGACAACGAAGTAATTTACCTTTATTTGTCCTGTAAACTAATTCAATTTTAATTGTGTCCTGAAAACTAATTAATTAACTTACGTATGCCCTTTATCCATACCCGCAACATTAATACTAGCCAATTTAGAAATTGTAACCGTTAGGTTTAATTATCTAATCAAATTTTTTCCCCAATCAATGTCAGTTACAATAGCTATTTATTTATTTATGGTCCTATTTATAGTAATCAATTGCACTAATTTCTACAACGGTCACCACAAATATATTCATTTAATATCACTACCAAAATTCAAAGTATTACGGACTAGTAAATATGCCTTTGTTAATTTTAGTATAGGCACAAAAGTAAACTAAACCGCCTATAATAGTATGAGAGGCGATAACGCATTGCTACAGTAGCTGTCATTACCTTTTCCAACAGCTTACATAAAAACTTAAGCTCACAGCAGGACCGGCCCTGAAATCTCCAAAATAATCAGAGGCCCTAGGCAGATCGAAAATTCGGAGGAATTTGGCCATCGAAACATGTTCAAATACGCATAATATAAGGTCAGAGGCTCTACGCGGCCGCCTTGGTGGCCTTGCCCCAAGGGCCACCCCTGGCTCACGGTACATAAACAAAGCCGTTGGTATTCATTGCACTATGATAGACACAATAAATAGCAATAAGGCATTGCTACAGTAGCTGACATTACCTTTTCCAACAGCTAGCGACAACTGATCATTTTACTAAATAACCAATTAAATTATTATTTTTATTTCACTATAACAAAAACACTATAAGAAACCAGCTGTAATAAAAGTTTTTTGCAATTGCTATTTTCAAAAAGTTGTACTAAGCTTGTTTTCAACAACTTTTCTTTTTTACTTGTTGTAATAAATGTTATTTTTTATAATTTCTTTTCTTTAGTGTACAACTAAAATCACTCAAGTTTGTACTTTCTAACACTGTGATGTGGTAGCCAAAAGCATAAAACATGGTGTCTTTAGCATTACACCACCATGTGAAACTAAAAACATCCATTTTTTTGCTTTTGGCTACCACATCATGGTGTTAGGAAGCATAAACTTGAGTGCTTTTAGGCGTGCACATTCTTTATCCATTGGAATTGATGATCGTTGGAACTCACAATTGTAATAATTTAGAAAGGAAATTAGGCGGGAAAAGCGGAAATTTTGGCTCCAAAGTAATTCCCGTTTTATATCTCTCACGGGTGTCTTTTCCTATAAGGTTCCCCTAAAAAAATTGATTCCAAAATTTTGTTCCAGTCTCCTCTCTTGTTGGCGGTTGACATTGAATGATTGAATGGCTATCGCTTCTACTTCTCATCACCTGCGACTATCATCGGCCTCAACATCGAATGCATCCCGCTGTGAAAACCGTGTCCCCTCCTTCAACTCTACGTCAGTAACATCTGCCTCCTTTTCTACATCCTTGTTGTTTATTCCTTTTCTTCGTGATCTTCTTTCTCAAGGCCCCCAAAGTTATTAGCAGTGGATATCGAAGGCGATGTCGAGAAAATGATTCGATCAAGATTTAGGCGTTAGGAACGGTGTGGATCTGAGAAATTTGGTAGGTTCTATTTCTCTCTTTTCTTTTTCCCTTCTTTATATCTATAGATTGAACGAATCGGTCCCCATTTATGTTATATGAATTATGGTCAAAATAAAATTAACACAGCTAAGCGTTCTACTCATGTATCATTTTTAAATTTTTGATAAACAATTTGAAAAACACGATTAATAAGAATTCATCGTTACACAATTTTAAATTTTGATAGATAGTCAGCTATTAACTGACCTGAACCTTGTATGCATGTAAGTACATGTTTTAACCTTATAATGGCATTCAAAATCCTACTCATGGTGCATCCATGTCATGACAAGATGACATCATGGAATCAAAGCTAAAGTCGAGCACTTGGTTTAATAAAATGTGTAGTAAAATACCAGGTGGACAAACATTTAGTTAAAATCTATGTTGCGCTGACGGTTGCTTTACTAGTTATGTTAGATTCATTTGTTCCTGCGTTTGGAAATGTTTTTCACCTGTTGGTAGCACTATATGGCATGCGTGATTTTTTTGCAGCCGACTTTTCATTTGCTATTTTGGGATTGCAGATGAAATTATAGGAGCAGTTATTGAATTATTCTTAACTTACTGTTGGTGTACTCTTCATCCGAATTCATTTCAATGATACATGGAGTTTAATATAATATTATAGCAAATACAGTTTAAATTGTATGTTTATACTTTGTATTTACGGTTAACCTTTATACAAAGCATCTTTGGTTTCTGAAGATATTTTCATTGATGTCACCTGCTTCTCTCTGGTCATGCATCTTTAACAAGTATAAATTCATTGCTTACGTTGAGAAGGCATGTTCCCCATTGATATATCTTTAGGCAATCATAAAGCACATGACACTTTCTTTTTATTTTAAGTATGATAATTCTACTTATGTATCTATTTTTGAACTTGTTGGTCTTGATTTTGTATTGGTTCATACCTTATTCTATCGGCAAATGCCTAAACTGGTTTGAGATGTTTGCACTTGTACATGTTTGATGATTTGTGCACTTTCCTTTTTTTGTTGCCTTCATTTGTCTCTTTGAAAACTGTTCTTACTGTTCCTGGCCATGTTAACAATGTTACATGCATGTATTCAGGAGTAAGACACACATTCTTTGGGATGTTTTCTATATCCAGATATCGTTATTTTTTATACTGTTTGATAATATCCTTGTCTATGTAAAAGTCTAGGCTTGGTTGTGGTTTTATTTTGAAACCCTAGGCTGTAAGAAATGAATTCGACATTGGAACTTTTAATTAAATAGTTTTATAATATCTTGGTTCAATGTGGGTAGATTATAGTGGGTTGGTTGCCTGCTATTCATACCATAGCTAGGCGGTTGCGTGCACATTCTCTAACCAATGAGGTGGATTCAAAAATGAAGGTTTTTTCAGGTTAGTACTTTTTTATTCTTTTTACTAGAAAGGTCTTTTAAAATGGGTATTCTCCCTATTTACCAGAGACGTTGCCACTTCTAAGAATTCATAGCAACCATGAGGCATTTTTTTGTTTAGCAAACCTGTATTCAAAATCCTTAGTAATGTGCATTTCCGTAGCATACTATTGTAAATTCTCTTGCTCTTGGGTCCACAGAAGTAGCTTAACGGTTAAGGACTTTGGATCATGGTAACAGTGACGCGAGTTCGAAGCCCGGAATGGCATGCTAAGAGCTTATCATGTGCATATGTTAAGATCAGCTACTTATGTGGTGTTCGCGGAGCAGGCTAGGTGCACTAGGGAGAGTTTTACGACTTTGGTTGGTTTCCCTCCTGAACAAATTCAAAAAAAAAAAAAATCTCTTGCTCTTAGAATATGCAGTTTCAACAGACAATTTGAAAAACATGCATGTCTAATACTTGAGGTAAAAATAAGCAGTAAATGAGGTATATTTCAATAGACTACTGATTCTACTCAATAATGCATTTGTTGGATATTTTGAATTTTTGTTTGCTTATATTTGTTATAGTTTGTTCATGGGACCTATGCTAGATTTTGGAAGTATGGATGTCTAGGCTTATTCATATGTCTATATTGAATTATTCTATTTGTGCATTCAGGTTTTCTTCTTGCAATGACCATGGATTCCCACTGCCATACTGATATAACTCATAAAGTAGTTCTGCTGAGTCATGCGGTTAATATTCTGAGGACAAAAACAGTTGGATAAAAGGTTGAAAACCCAGATATCAGCTCTAGAGAATAGTTTTTAGAGTATTATAGTTATATTTCGAGGCATAACATCAAACCTCGGTTTGACATATGAGAATGAAATGGAGAATGGAAAGATAGAGACACAAAAAGTTGGAAAATGTAATAAATAGACATGCAACTTGTTCGAAAAAAAGAGCATGGATTATTAAGGTGGTTAGAGAAGTTGTTGTTCTTGGCAATGATCAAGTTTCTATTATTATATATTCTGACATAAGCATGTTTTCTAAGCATTGCAACCTTGATTCTAAACAAAAGATGGAGGAGGATTTTAATGGGATAGATATCATGGACTTGCATGCCGCTCTTGAGAAGGTCTATATTTGAAATTCTGTGTTTGATGCATGTGTGATGTTTTATGAACTTATGCTACTATCCATCTTTGTACTTGAGCTATCTGTATGATTTATAAATTCAATGTATTATATAAAAAAATGACGAGAGTTTGAAAAAACTAATATATTGTTTTGGTTCATGTTTTAAGTTTGTTTGATATCTTCAGTTTTGTTGATAATCTGTTCTAGAATGAATTCTTTTATTAGTAGTATTTATATAATTTGTGCATATATTACAACTGTAAAATACTAGTTGTAATAAAATATATCACAATGGTTATAATCAGTTGTAAAAATTATAACAATGGAGCATAACAGTTGTAATAAAGTTTATTACAACGGTGAAAAACTGTTGTAAAATATACATGTCACAACGGTGTTACAACATGTTAAAAAGTTGTAAAAGATTTTAGTCTATTACAACTTCTTAATATACGACGGTTACACCATCGTCGTAAACGGTAATTTATAATGGTTTTCCACCGTTGTAATATAGTCAATTTGTAGTAGTCTTTATTTTCCGTTAGATTTTAAAAAACATTCAAAAATACTATTTTAATTTTTAAAAATGAACAAAATATTTAACCATAATTATTCAACCCAACAACTGGGTGTTGTTATTCATCACATACCGCGGTGGATAAAAATCCTTCTAAAAATATCGGAAGAAATTGAAAATAGCAAAAAAAATCCCTCTATAAACGTGCAAAAACGTATAAACAATGAAAATGATCAAATCAACTATGACCGAGCTAGACCCAACTTTAATACGAACTTTCAGCCCAATCTAATTTCATTGCAGAATTCCAATGCATATGTAAATAACAACACTTCGAAAGCTCAATCAGATCAAAATAATGTTCAGAGCATGATGGATATTCAAGTAAAATGTTCTCTATTTGGAACCTCCATGATGCTCCTTATTGACTATAGTTATAGATCCAAATGGAGCAGGAAGCAATGGTAGTAAGAAATCCCTTTTGAGTTTGAAGTAACAATTGATGGAATGATTGATAATCCTAGATGGAAAAATATGGTATCACAGTTAAAATTAAAACCAAGAAAACGAAACAATCGAAGAAAATTTCATGAATTCTCTCAACATAACCAACAACTATAGCTTCATGGAATTGAATTAGCAAAGAATCTACCTGTAGGAGTGAGATAAATGTCATAACCAACGAGTTGGAGTGGTTTTGAATGATTGATGCTTTTGTGGTTTTTTAACGCCAGCATTTAGAGAATATATAATGGTTTTCGTGTAAGATATACGCTTATATTTTGCCTCAATTTGTTCTCTATATGCTTTAAATTGCACCGTTTTTATTTTTGTATATAAAATATCTGTTTCAAAAAAAAATCAAAAGTAATTAGTAAAATTGTAAATTGCAATTATAAAATTGTTATAACATTGTTTAGCATATGCATACATTGTTTAATCATGTAATATTTCAACAAAATGAGAAGCTCTATGAGCCTATATCTTTGGAGGTCTTTACTCGCACGCACACCACAAAGCATGCTAATAAAACTAGCTTGGTGCGATTTGTTGAGTGTACTGATATGATCTTTTTTGATGATAATCAACACACACACACACATACGCGTGCACACATACACACAAACACACACACACACACACAAATATCCAATAAATGTGTTTATAAAAATACTATTATATTTTTTCACAAATAGTAAAAAAAAATTGCAATAACATAATATTCAATTTAAAATGGGTATTTCATTCAAACAAATATTTTATTATATTCTTGTGTTGGGGAATGCGGATTAAGGATCTTAAGCAAACTAAACACTAGAGGGGGGTGGGTAGTGTTTTATGGATTTGTTGGAATCTTTTTAAGTTTACGAGAGTTTTATGCAAGTCACAGATATGAATAATCACAGAATGAATCATAGATACAGATAATAACAATAAAAAGCCGTAAAAAGAAAGAACACATCGGGATTTTATACCGGTTTGGAGTTACCCTATATCTAGTCTCACACAACGCTGGATTGATGTGGATTTCTTTTCAAATAATATCCAACTTACGATCCTTGATTTCCCGGATACAAGGGCGCACCCCAACCGATTTCCGAAGTACAGTGAGACTCGGTTATTTTCCGTCCACAACCTACACCCAATTGATTTTCCGGAAACAATAACACTCAGTCGATATATATGGGACACGACCACACCTTTTCACTATCGGTTTTTGAGGATAGACTCAATAGGAATTGCGATCATTGATTACAGAATGCCTATAACTCTTGAGTAGTACTTGAGTATTTGAGAGAGTTTAACAGAGAATTGAAGTAGAAAGAGATTGATATAATTCTCTTTGATAATTGGCAGAGTATAGGTATATGATTTGAGAACTAAAGAGTATTAATGGAGAGAAGAAATTAAGAAGAAAATGATTGAAGTTAGTTAAAAAGTCGAATTTAGAAGCCTATTTATAGTCTTCCAACAGTCAAATCCTTTCAGAATAGTTTTGAGTTCAAAAGATACAACTTTTCAAAATTTGAATTTGAAAACAAACGGCAACTATGCCGACATACATTTTTGACTATGTCGACATACCTTAGGAATTTTCAAAATTAAAATCTCTAATTAAAGCAAATATAGTTTTTTTTTTTTTATATTTAAATAGAGTTTTTCAAGAAAAAATATATATTAAAAACATATATTAAGATGATTAAAAACTATATATAAAATGATATTAAAGCATAGATAAAAAACAATGAATATAAGAAATACTTCAGAACTTAATGCAAATATAGGTAAGAAAAATTAAAACTTGAGTAACTAAAATAAAACTAAATATAATATTTAGTACGAAATATATAAGTAAAAAATATTTGAATCATAAGTTGAAAACTAATTAGGAAATAAAGTATATTAAAAAAAAGAGTTAAACTAAATTTAAGAACAAAGAAATATAGATTTGAAATAAGGTAGTAATTTAGAAATCATTTTGAAATTAAGATAGGGAAAGATTGAAATAAGTATCCAGTACTAACTAGAGTTTTAACAAAAATTCTAAACTCAATTACTTTTATTTCTTGAACTCTTGAATTCTGGTTACTCATGAATCTTGTATCTTAAACCCTACTTCTTTGAAATCTTGATTCTCTAATTTGTACAGTCTTCAATAGTCAATACCTGCGTATATTTCATCTACACATACTGTTAGGGAAATTGCGCCTTTGCGGAAGCTACCAGGATCTTATTCACCTAAATACTTAAAAATGATTTCTATGAAAAACAACACGGATATGAAATCACACGCGCAAACAAGATAGTCCACCTAACCACCCTCTTTATCGATTCAACAATATAAATTTTGTTTACATACAATGGATCTACAACAAAAAATAAACAAAATTACAAGAATCAATAACGTTATTGAGATAGGGAAAGAATTCTAGATGACAACTTTTGTTGGAGAAGGAGAACAATGAAGAACAGCGGAAACCTTTGAATTAACTATTTCGGCCTCATTCCTAGATATTGCTAATATAGGAGAATAGAAGGCCTAGGCAAATATCCAATATGCCCCTCAAAAATATATCCAAAATAAAATTATTTCTTTCTTTCCTTCTATGATACAATCAATCAATCAATCAACCAATCAATCAATCAACCAATTAATCAATTAATTAATTAATCAATCAAATCAATCAATCAATCAATTAATCAAATCAATCTTCATTAACATATGTGATTTCATGTCACAAATCACAACACTCCACCTTGATATGAAATCACATCACATCAAACGAACTTCCAACACACAACTCATCTAGCGCTTTCAACGATGCTTACTCTCAATTAAACCATTACAAACACAACCCACCGCCTGCCAAAAAAAAAGCATCTTTCCCCCGAGATGCACCACGCAATACTAACAGTCTAAAAGTGCTTGTAATACCACAAGTATCTCCACCTTGTGGATTTTCCACATGGACACCTGTCTATCACTTGATATGAGCCCCTTCCTTGATCACTCCAGATCCCTCGAGAATCTTCAACATGAAGACCCATGTCTATACCATCAAGAGTAACCAAATTAACTTCTCCACCTTGCTGTGGACTAGGTTCTTCAACCGTCACTCGCCTTCCACAGCTGACCATAGAATCAACCAATCTATACAGGTTTCCCTCCTTCAAGACACCTCTCATCCCAACATGACCACCCTTCTTCACTCTCAAAACTCCACCTTGAGTATCATAAGTGCTACCACGGTGATCCAACTGACCGAGAGAAATGAGGTTAAGCTAACTCACGGGTACATGTCTAATTTCAAAGACTTCTCTCACCACGCCATCATGCATACAAAACCGAATAGATCCAATATCACAAACTGGTAGCTCTACTCCGTTGGTTGTCCTAATCACGTAAACATTTTTCTCATAAGAAGAAAAATATTTCACATCCAAACAAATGTGAAAAATGGCTCCTGAATCCATCTTCCAAGGATTAACTTCGATAAACAGGACATCACAAGAAGCTTCACTAAAGGAACCTACAACAAGACCTGTGTAACATCCCAGAATTTTAACTATGTTTGATTTGGATTTTTATTTATTTAATTTTTGATTTTATGAATATAAATTGATTTTATTAGTTTTAAATATGAATTTTAACTTTGTATAAGTATTTTGTTTTTATTATGATTTTTATAAGAAAACTTATTTTGAATTTTTTTTAATAAGATTTATGTTTAAGTAATGATATTTTCTGATTTTGATAATATTGATTTGTAAAATATGAATTTGGTAAAGGATAATTTATTTTATGATTTTACAAGAATAATAATAATTATTTTATTTATTTTGATAAGTTATATGATAAGTTTTACTTGAATTATAAATGAGAATGATTATTAATAAGTTTGGATTTGTTGATACTATTTGTCGTTCGATCGCATTTGTCAAACTATAACATGAATTAGTAGCGTTAGAATTAAGTGTTGCCTTTAGTTTTCATAGCATTTAAGGGAAATGCTACCAAAAGTTCACCTTCTCTTCTTAAGACAAGTGTTAAGACACATGTCTTTATGCATGCTCCCTTTCATGCATGTAACACACATGTCCTATGATGTGTCACTCTCTCCTTACTCCTCTTTTCCTATAAATACCACCCTTTCCTTCCACTTTTTCATTCATTCTCGTTTCTTTTCTTTCTCTTCTTCTTAAAGCTTATGGCCATGGTTTCCATGGCATAAGTCTTCCTCCTTCCCACCACCACCTTGCCAAAGTTCGTCATTTCTCCTCTTCCTCCTCTTATAATATAAAGAGAGATTAGTGTATATTATATTATATATATTTTTGTGAAGAAGACGTTGCGCCGAAATACTGTCCGACGATTCACTCAACTAGGCTCACCTACCGTGAAGATTTGGAAAGCTGTTAGGTGAGAACTTCTAATTTAAATTTTATTTAAATTAGTTAATTTTAATTAGCTGAGATTAATTATAATTTGTTGATGATGATTGTGTGATGGATGTTGATGTTTGAATGGTTGTTCATGAATTAGATAATACACTGAACATGAGTAAGCGTTATTGTCTGTAACGCTTGTGCACAGTTTAATGTTGTTGTGATGAATGAATTCATATCCATTTGATCGTATAGTTCATTTGGATAGATATGATTGCATTGTATGATCACACACACAAACACACCGTGGTTGTGGAATATATGGGTGATCGATTTAGATTCTCCTTCATATATATGATTTTATTTAATTATTAAATAAGATTTAAAAATTTTGGTTTTGAATTTAATATCAACGTTTTAATATTGAATTAGGAGTTGGAAAATAATTTAAATTATGTATTGATTTTGTATAACGATCTTTATATCTATGCAAAACTGGTTTTGGAAGAAAAAAAATATTTTCAATTTAAATTCGAAATGAGATTTTTAATTTGAATATGGTTTTTATATAATAATGATATAATATACACCAGAACGTTCTAGGATGACAGAGAGGATAGTGTCTAGGCTTGGGTTTGGAAAATCAGTTTCCTGCTCTCCTTGGCTATCCCTAACTGATCCGACGGATGGGATGGTTAAATAAAAATCTAATTTGAAATTATTTGAATGGTGATTTAATTAGAAGAAAAAAAGTTGTGTTTTAAATCCAAATAATTTGAAAAGTCAATTTAAATGATTTATATAAGTTTATAATGATTTTTAAGGTAATTTGAAGTATTTAAGAATAATGATTATTTTGGTCAAAATTAGAGCTTGTCGCATTATGGCAATATGTAAATGCTTATAACTTTTCCAATTTAAATCGGATTTCCACGAAACGAAAAACGTTTGATTCCTTTTTACGAGAGCTTTCAAATGAGTGAAAGCAGATTTTAATTTCGGGTTATAGTTTTCAAGTTATGTTTGAAACCGTTTTGGAAAAGATCGATGTAAGAACAATTGTTGCCCATAACTATAAACAGCTATTTTTAAATTATTTAAAAATATGGAAAAAAATTTGTAAAATCATTACAAATTATGAAAAGGTGTTTTCAATTGTAAAGTTTAAGTTTTGGCTAAGATAAACGATATTTTGATCAAAATAGTTAAGATAACTGTTTTGTAACACTTTTGTAACACTTTTGGAACGCTATTGTAACGCTTTCTTCGAAAACAATCTATTTTGAAGTTTTAACCCGTAAACGATGTTCCGAACTATAAGTAATGATTTGTGGAATGTTTTCAAAGGTTTAAGAGTATTAGAAATATTTATATGGAATTTAGATTTATACTAATACGGGTTTTTAATACTAAATAATTGGATATGGTTGGAGATAAATCTTCGGATGTTTGATATTAGTTCGGTAAATGAAAACTCTTATTATCTGAGGAATTTAAAAGGGTATTTCACCGTTATTCCGCTTATAATATGAGTTGGATACGAAAATTAATATTGAAGATAAGTTGATGGTATCTCTATCCAGATCTAATGTCAAAGAATTGAATAAACCTTTCAATTAAGATACGGGTTCTCACCTTGATTTAAATAAGCTAGATAGAAATAATCTTCGATATTTGGTATGAACCTCATGATGTAAATGTATACTATCTGGGGAATTTGAAAGATATTATTATATCGTTATTCTACTTATAGTATTCGTTGATTATGAGAATTTATATCGAATATAAGTGGATAAATTTATGTGTAATTTATGATTCAAAAATCAATTTGACTTGGGTTTTGTCATGAATCGTATCTTCAATAATACCATTCTTGAAACCGATGAGATTGAATGGTGGAAATTCATGTCGTAATTGAGGAGTTAACCAAATCTTTGATTCGAGGAAATTAAAGATAAGAAATTAAAGCGAAGGTATAATCTTTGATTTCAAAGAAGAATTTAAGATGATAACGAGATGTATGAAATTATAGAAATTCAAATCTTTAGTTGTAAATGAATTGATAACTATGTGGAAGGAGATTTGAATTGAAAAGCCTATGTGAACCATAGCTACTGTTTAAAGTACGCTTATTACTTGGAAGGACCGGGATCGAGCATATGTTCGAAAACCATTCCAAGTAATAATACGACGTTATGAAGCAATTCAGGACTTGGTAAACGACGAATGAAGACCGGGAATATTTGAATTGTTTAGATTGATTGTTGATTAATGTCTCGGTTGGGTAGGCCACCCATACAAGATGTGAGTTGCATGAGACCTGAACAAATTTAAGTATTTTCGGGTTGTTCCGTTCAGACCCAGAACGATCTTGTATGGATGGTGTGTCTGACATTGAAATTGACTGCATAGCACTGATTTCCATTAATGAATATCTGATTTGTGGTAATATATTATCCTCGTCTCTAAGTCATAGGAACTTAGAGGGTATGCATTGATTGAAATCAGTGATATGTTGTGAATTGTCAATGTGACATACCCAAGTTAGGTAACGAGCTAGTGATGATCAAAGAATGGCTTATCGAAGCATAGCTTTGAGTATGACGTGACATCGACAAACCTCACACCCGGATTGATGAGAAACTGGCGGTTAGGTTTTATACTTATATATGAATTGATGATGACCGCTGCAGCAGTGGGTAAAACCACTTATGAACTGGAATAGGGTATGTTCGGGGGGCCGCGTCTGGTCGAAAACCGTTGATCTGCCTCGCGACTTGTATTGGTGTCTGCGTCTGGATGAAAAACCCGTGATTACATTTCGCTTGAGTTCCGATTGACCTTTCGTGCCAGGAATCATCAAGTTGGATATCCAAATCCCCAATACGAGCCAGACGATTTTTATTGTATATATATATATATATATATGGCGACATATATTATGGTGTATCATGCCGTCTAGGATTAATACATTTAATTGCGAAATTGATTTCCACACTATATGATAATATTATAAGAGGATTTTCCCGTATTAAAGCATGTTTGGTTATCATAAGATAAAACTCGCCCATCTGGTGTGCGCTTGCATTGTGTGATGTGGGACGAGCTTATGATAGCTTCATTTTCCAAAGGTCATCGCGAGTTTACATGCACGGGTGTTCACTTGGAGTAAACCCGTTCCGCGTTAGCGGCGTGGTCCGGTGAAATTCCCAACTTTAAAATGAACCTAATAATAACTGTTTTGAGTTCTCACACCAGTCCCACGACTGACCTGGAGTTTATTGTTCCCTCACCTAAACTCTGGGTGCCCATAATTTTTCACGGGCAGCTAGTAGTTTAGTTTGCAGTTATAGATCGTTGGAGCAGGATTCAGAGTTCTTTTAGAGTTGGAGTTCATGCAAGAGATGGGAGCTTCTGCTATATCATACGATTTTCTTCCGCTGAGAGTATATTTTCTTTTCTTCCGCTGTATGTGTTGTAACTCTGATATTTTATGTAACTCTGATGTAACATTGTATTTCGCAATGAAAAATTCTGTTATTTTGTTCAATATATGTATGCACCCATAACAATTCGTCTTTTTGAACGATTTGAGTCGGTTTAATTACCGGCAAGAATTGGGCTAAAGGCGGGTTGTTACAAGTTGGTATCAGAGCTTTGGTTATACAAAGCTATCGGGTACAACATATTTTGAACAAAGGATAGGACTCATCAGAGCTATAGTATCTCATTAGAGATAGGGTTAGAAATGCCCTAGAATGAGATTTCGGAATATTATGATGAGAGAGCGTATTTTTGAAATCTATATAAGGTATTTTTGTACAAGTAAATCATTTTTGAAAATAATAATTATTTGAAATAAAATATTTTGAAGAAGATTTGAAAATAAGATTTTTAAAGGAAATACTTTCAAAATAAAAAGGGCTCTTTGTGATAAAACTTTGAAAAATCCAGCGTCGATCTGTTCGGAGTTATCGAGAAATAAGCGATTAGTGAATTGGCTTTAACAAGCGTATTGGAAAAAAAACTTCCAGCTTGGAATGAGAATTTCAAAATATTTTGCAACCTATATATAAAAGATTTATATAAGAAGATCGTTAATTCAAAGCTATAGATTTGAAAGATAATCAGCGTGTAATAAAAATGGTTGCGAGTATTTATTTGACGTCAAGGTTGGACGATCAAGTATGTAAGGATTTTGCATATACGCCTAGCTAATGTATATATGAAGTCCAATATATACTAGATGGATATAGAATCACATTCTAGTCGCTTGGGGATAATTCTGGTGATTGATCGATCATCATCAGTCTTATTTTTGGGTTTCGAAAGTGGGATGACTATATGTTTCTGATCGAGACGTCAAGAAGTACTTAAAGCTGTATAGATAAACAATCGAAAGTGTTTTGCGACGTCCTCACAATTGTGAAATTCATTTTACAAATGACTTTCGAAGTATTGAATGTATTATGTTATGAAATGGGATATGCGAAAAAATGAATTTAACATAAGGTAGTTAAGTTAAATGCATACTTAACTGATAATTAGAAGCGTGAATCAGACTATTTTGTCAAAACCGCAAGGATATATTTTAGAAGCTAATCTCACTTGAAGAACTGAAAAGTGAAAATTTGAAAATGCATGTAAGTGAGCTCGGTTCACCCCATATTTCGATTTTGACGATACAATTCAATAAAATTATGGTAAATGTCTTATGTGGGGAGAAGACCGATTTCCCTACCTGAAGCTATACGAATTTTGAGCAACAAGTTTAATATGATAAAATGGGATATGTATTGAACAAATCGATTGAGTTTTATATTTTCCCTTGTTAAGAGAAACCGGCATGAACGAGTAGGTCAAACGAAAATTTCTCAACAAGTATTCACTTGAAGCACAAAGGAAGAAAATGAAGTTGTTAAAGTAAGATTTATTCAAGAGGAAAATTATGAAAATTTAACGAGTATCCCATGATTAAACTGTTAGAATATGTATCCTTGTTTGCATGTGAGTTCCCATCTTGGGCTAGACTGTCCATTTAAATTCCAACCATCTGCTATTGAGTAGTGTCATTCGTACCTTTGTATCATGTGCATTTGGCCAAGTATTTGATTCGAACCGTTGCACCTATTGATGCTCAGTAGATGTTGAATTTCTATTCCAAACTCATGAAACTTGATCTTGTCTATGTATACCTTTAATGCACAAATTAGCATGGTACTTCTATGCATCTTTATTTGACTTGAGCACATGGAATTTTGACTTGATCTATGTATGCCTCTTTGTGCCGTGTGAAACTGTGTCGATAACTTTAATTTGTCCAAGATATTTTGTAACAAAACCTCAATAAATGAGCTTTCTTTGAAATATAGAATCCAACTTATGGAAGAAAAATTTGGATTTTTAAATATTAATTTTGAGGATTTGGTTCCGGAAATTTTGAAGTCTATGTTTTGGGATGTTTTACCAATACTAGTTTGAATATACGCATAATCAGAGTGCGCAGAGGAAGCGTGATGGTATTTTTTTAAATAAAACTGTTTTAAGAGATTGTACGGCTAGTTAAGTAAGAAAATGTTTCTAAACAAGACATGATATTTTAACAAGAATGAAAAAGAGATTTTATATATTTTGAATTTTAAAGTTCGATTAGGTGAATATGAAAACAAAAATTTGAATATTAAATGAGTATAAAAGTTAACTTATAAATGGGTTAATCTGGAAACGATTGTAATAAAAATTTGAAATAGATTGAGTATTTCGGAAATATAATTCTATCTCTTCCCTTGTCGCTGGGTTTTGCTCAACCCATTGTCATATTTTGAATATCACCCCGAATTGTCATTATTCAACTTTATTTCGGAATTCTTCCTTTTTCCCTGCTCAGATAAAGCCTTGGACAAGTGAACTAATTTAGATTTGAAACCAGTATTTTGAATTATCTCTAAAATTGAACTTGATTTGTGTTGAGAGCAATAGAATTTCTAATACTGAATTTAGCCAAGATGTTATATTGAAAGATAATTGAACGATTAGGGAAAATTTTATTTGAGAACTTGGATTTAAATTTCTAATTTGAGCATTTAGTCTTATAATTGATAAGAAAACCATGGGTTCCGTAAGAGTAAGTTAGAAAGATAATTTTCTTACGGTCATAGACCTCTAAGTACTAGATAATATCTATCCCAGTTCTCCTTAATGGTAGGATAGCAGCTCTGAGTCTAACTCAGAGGATGCGATTTTTAAACAAGACCCGTGACGACCCTAGTAATCACGAGATCATAGAAGTATCATTAGACTCTACCTTTAGTGAGAATCAGACAGAGTACCCTGAGAATGATGTGAGCCTTGGTTCTGACCATTACATTTCTGGTATGTTGAGAGAGAAATTGGAATTTAAAATTTGTGAAGGAGTATAAATTTACTCGACTTCCTTTTCGAGGACGAAAAGTTTCTAAGGGGGGGGGGGTGAATTTAACATCCCAGAATTTTAACTATGTTTGATTTGGATTTTTATTTATTTAATTTTTGATTTTATGAATATAAATTGATTTTATTAGGTTTAAATATGAATTTTAACTTTGTATAAGTATTTTGTTTTTATTATGATTTTTATAAGAAAACTTATTTTGAATTTTTTTTTTAATAAGATTTATGTTTAAGTAATGATATTTTCTGATTTTGATAATATTGATTTGTAAAATATGAATTTGGTAAAGGATAATTTATTTTATGATTTCACAAGAATAATAATTATTATTTTATTTATATTGATAAGTTATATGATAAGTTTTACTTGAATTATAAATGAGAATGATTATTAATAAGTTTGGATTTGTTGATACTATTTGTCGTTCGATCGCATTTGTCAAACTATAACATGAGTTAGTAGCGTTAGAATTAAGTGTTGCCTTTAGTTTTCATAGCATTTAAGGGAAATGCTACCAAAAGTTCACCTTCTCTTCTTAAGACAAGTGTTAAGACACATGTCTTTATGCATGCTCCCTTTCATGCATGTAATACACATGTCCTATGATGTGTCACTCTCTCCTTACTCCTCTTTTCCTATAAATACCACCCTTTCCTTCCACTTTTTCATTCATTCTCATTTCTTTTCTTTCTCTTCTACTTAAAGCTTATGGCCATGGTTTCCATGGCATACGTCTTCCTCCTTCCCACCACCACCTTGCCAAAGTTCGTCATTTCTCCTCCTCCTCCTCTTATAATATAAAGAGAGATTAGTGTATATTATATTATATATATTTTTGTGAAGAAGACGTTGCGCCGAAATACTGTCCGACGATTCACTCAACTAGGCTCACCTACCGTGAAGATTTGGAAAGCTGTTAGGTGAGAACTTCTAATTTAAATTTTATTTAAATTAGTTAATTTTAATTAGCTGAGATTAATTATAATTTGTTGATGATGATTGTGTGATGGATGTTGATGTTTGAATGGTTGTTCATGAATTAGATAATACACTGAACACGAGTAAGCGTTATTGTCTGTAACGCTTGTGCACAGTTTAATGTTGTTGTGATGAATGAATTCATATCCATTTGATTGTATAGTTCATTTGGATAGATATGATTGCATTGTATGATCACACACACAAACACACCGTGGTTGTGGAATATATGGGTGATCGATTTAGATTCTCCTTCATATATATGATTTTATTTAATTATTAAATAAGATTTAAAATTTTTGGTTTTGAATTTAATATCAACGTTTAAATATTGAATTAGGAGTTGGAAAATAATTTAAATTATGTATTGATTTTGTATAACGATCTTTATATCTATGCAAAACTGGTTTTGGAAGAAAAAAAATATTTTCAATTTAAATTCGAAATGAGATTTTTAATTTGAATATGGTTTTTATATAATAATGATATAATATAGACCAGAACGTTCTAGGATGACATAGAGGATAGTGTCTAGGCTTGGGTTTGGAAAATCAGTTTCCTGCTCTCCCTGGCTATCCCTAACTGATCCGACGGATGAGATGGTTAAATAAAAATCTAATTTGAAATTATTTGAATGGTGATTTAATTAGAAGAAAAAAAGTTGTGTTTTAAATCCAAATAATTTGAAAAGTCAATTTAAATGATTTATATAAGTTTATAATGATTTTTAAGGTAATTTGTAGTATTTAAGAATAATGATTATTTTGGTCAAAATTAGAGCTTGTCGCATTATGGCAATATGTAAATGCTTATAACTTTTCCAATTTAAATCGGATTTCCACGAAACGAAAAACGTTTGATTCCTATTTACGAGAGCTTTCAAATGAGTGAAAGCAGATTTTAATTTCGGGTTATAGTTTTCAATTTATGTTTGAAACAGTTTTGCAAAAGATCGATGTAAGAACAATTGTTGCCCATAACTATAAACAGCTATTTTTAAATTATTTAGAAATATGGAAAAAATTTGTAAAATCATTACAAATTATGAAAAGGTGTTTTCAATTGTAAAGTTTAAGTTTTGGCTAAGATAAACAATATTTTGATCAAAATAGTTAAGATAACTGTTTTGTAACACTTTTGTAACACTTTTGGAACGCTATTGTAACGCTTTCTTCGAAAACAATCTATTTTGAAGTTTTAACCCGTAAACGATGTTCCGAACTATAAGTAATGATTTGTGGAATGTTTTCAAAGGTTTAAGAGTATTAGAAATATTTATATGGAATTTAGATTTATACTAATACGGGTTTTTAATACTAAATAATTGGATATGGTTGGAGATAAATCTTCGGATGTTTGATATTAGTTCGGTAAATGAAAACTCTTATTATCTGAGGAATTTAAAAGGGTATTTCACCGTTATTCCGCTTATAATATGAGTTGGATACGAAAATTAATATTGAAGATAAGTTGATGGTATCTCTATCCAGATCTAATGTCAAAGAATTGAATAAACCTTTCAATTAAGATACGGGTTCTCACCTTGATTTAAATAAGCTAGATAGAAATAATCTTCGATATTTGGTATGAACCTCATGATGTAAATGTATACTATCTGGGGAATTTGAAAGATATTATTATATCGTTATTCTACTTATAGTATTCGTTGATTATGAGAATTTATATCGAATATAAGTGGATAAATTTCTGTGTAATTTATGATTCAAAAATCAATTTGACTTGGGTTTTGTCATGAATCGTATCTTCAATAATATCATTCTTGAAACCGATGAGATTGAATGGTGGAAATTCATGTCGTAATTGAGGATTTAACCAAATCTTTGATTCGAGGAAATTAAAGATAAGAAATTAAAGCGAAGGTATAATCTTTGATTTCAAAGAAGAATTTAAGATGATAACGAGATGTATGAAATTATAGAAATTCAAATCTTTAGTTGTAAATGAATTGATAACTATGTGGAAGGAGATTTGAATTGAAAAGCCTGTGTGAACCATAGCTACTGTATAAAGTACGCTTATTACTTGGAAGGACCGAGATCGAGCATATGTTCGAAAACCATTCCAAGTAATAATACGACGTTATGAAGCAATTCAGGACTTGGTAAACGACGAATGAAGACCGGGAATATTTGAATTGTTTAGATTGATTGTTGATTAATGTCTCGGTTGGGTAGGCCACCCGATACGAGATGTGAGTTGCATGAGACCTGAACAAATTTAAGTATTTTTGGGTTGTTCTGTTCAGACCCAGAACGGTCTTGTATGGATGGTGTGTCTGACATTGAAATTGACTGCATAGCACTGATTTCCGTTAATGAATATCTGATTTGTGGTAATATATTATCCTCGTCTCTAAGTCATAGGAACTTAGAGGGTATGCATTGATTGAAATTAGTGATATGTCGTGAATTGTCAATGTGACATACCCAAGTTAGGTAACGAGCTAGTGATGATCAAAGAATGGCTTATCGAAGCATAGCTTTGAGTATGACGTGACATCGACAAACCTCACACCCGGATTGATGAGAAACTGGCGGTTAGGTTTTATACTTATATATGAATTGATGATGACCACTGCAGCAGTGGGTAAAACCACTTATGAACTAGAATAGGGTATGTTCGGGGGGGCCGCGTCTGGTCGAAAACCGTTGATCTGCCTCGCGACTTGTATTGGTGTCCGCGTCTGGATGAAAAACCCGTGATTACATTTCGCTTGAGTTCCGATTGACTTTTCGTGCCAGGAATCATCAAGTTGGAAATCCAAATCCCCAATACGAGCCAGACGATTTTTATTGTATATATATATGGCGACATATATTATGGGGTATCATGCCGTCTAGGATTAATACATTTAATTGCGAAATTGATTTCCACACTATATGATAATATTATAAGAGGATTTTCCCGTATTAAAGCATGTTTGGTTATCATAAGATAAAACTCGCCCATCTGGTGTGCGCTTGCATTGTGTGATGTGGGACGAGCTTATGATAGCTTCATTTTCCAAAGGTCATCGCGAGTTTACATGCACGGGTGTTCACTTGGAGTAAACCCGTTCCGCGTTAGCGGCGTGGTCCGGTGAAATTCCCAACTTTAAAATGAACCTAATAATAAATGTTTTGAGTTCTCACACCAGTCCCACGACTGACCTGGAGTTTATTGTTCCCTCACCTAAACTCTGGGTGCCCATAATTTTTCACGGGCAGCTAGTAGTTTAGTTTGCAGTTATAGATCGTTGGAGCAGGATTCAGAGTGCTTTTAGAGTTGGAGTTCATGCAAGATATGGGAGCTTCTGCTATATCATACGATTTTCTTCCGCTGTATGTGTTGTAACTCTGATATTTTATGTAACTCTAATGTAACATTGTATTTTGCAATGAAAAATTCTGTTATTTTGTTCAATATATGTATGCACCCATAACAATTCGTCTTTTTGAACGATTTGAGTCGGTTTAATTACCGGCAAGAATTGAGCTAAAGGCGGGTCGTTACAACCTGCCTCTGCCTTATCACTACTACTATTACCATCCGCAACCTTCTTCTTATCCCTCTGATAAGCATGACAATCTTTGCATATGTGACCTTACTTATTACAATAGAAACAAGTGATAGCACCTTTCCATTAGCCCCTTTCTTCTTCCTCCTTGTATCTTTCCCCGAGTCCTCTGCTACCATAGCCTCACCTCGAACTTATTTCAAACCCGACCCTTTTCTCCTTAGTTCTTTATTCAAAAGGCTGCTTCATATCGTTACCAAAGAGATAGCTCCACTAGCATGAGAGTTACTATATGAAATAACCAATGTTTCCCAACTTTCTGAAAGCAAACTCATCAGCAAAAGAGCCTGCAACTCATCATCAAAATTGACCTTCAGATTTTCCAATTGATTGATCACATCTTGAAATTCATTCAGGTGCCCTGCAACAGACTTCTCCTCATCTAATCTCAGCTGAACAAGCTTTCAAATTAGAAAAGCCTTACTTGAAGCACTCCTCGACTTATACAAAGATACCAACTTGTCCCACAAATCCTTCGCGGATTCACAACTAGCCACATAATGGAATACCGAATCATCAAGGTATTACCGAATCAAGGCAATCATCTTCTTATCCATCTTCTTCCATGTTCCTTCATCCACACCCAAGGGCTTCACCACATCTCCATCTATCGGATCATGAAGATCATTGAGGTAATGCACGTTCTCCATCTTAGGCTTCCAGATCCCCCAATTTCTTCGATCAAAAATAGTCATCTTTTGAAATGCCATCATATCCGACATCAAAAAAATGAATTTTTCAATCCAAAATCACTCTAAGCTTTGCGATGATCTAGCTCTGATACCAATTGTTAGGGAAATTGCGCCTTTGCGTAAGCGGCCCTAATCTTATTCACCCAAATACTTAAAGATGATTTCTATGAAAAACAACACAGATATGAAATCACACGCGCAAACAAGATATTCCACCCAACCATCTTCTTTATTGATTCAAAAATACAAATTTTGTTTACATGCAATGGATCTACAACAAAAAATAAAAAATTTTACAAGAATCAATAACCTTATTGAGATAGGGAAAGAATTCTAGATGACTACAACTTTTGTTAGGGAAGGAGAACAATGAAGAACAACGACAACCTTTCAATTATCTATTTCGGTCTCAATCCCATGCTCTTAATCCAATCCTAGATGCTGCTAACATCGGAGAATATAAGGCCTAGGCAAATATCCAATTTTCCCCTTAGAAATATATCAAGAATAAAATTATTTCTTTCTTTTCTTCTATGATACAATCGATCAATTAACCAATCAGTCAAATCAATTTTCATTAACATATGTGATTTCATGTCACAAATCACAACACACACACACACACATATTCTAGATAATAGTGTTAGTATATAATTTATAACAATAATAGTTAAAACAAGGTTGTTTTCATCAAAACCATCATTACAATCATCTCAATCCCTAATAATGTCCCTTTTTTTGATGATGACAACCTTGGTTTATAAAATATTCATACCTGATGCCTTGATTCTCCAATTACTCCCCTTTAATCCATTAATTTCTTTTAAAACTACTAACTCCCCCTTAATCTAGGCCCTATTTTATAATTTTTCCCCTTTGTCATCAACAAAAACAATATACTCTTAACTAGACTGTAACACTCCCCTTAAAACTAAGACATCTATACTATACTATTAAAGCTGAGTTGCTTTTAGATGGCTCACAAGCCGCCTTCAATCTTTAAAAGAATGCATTATAGCATGACACCTGTGATGTTGACTGAACCGTCTCTTTTTTCCTCCTACCAACTCACCTTTCAGCGTTTCTTTCTTTGCGACTTTGCTTCGTTTTCACCTGGAGCCTCATCCCT
The DNA here is from genome assembly GCA_030737875.1 of Allium sativum. NCBI lineage: Eukaryota > Viridiplantae > Streptophyta > Magnoliopsida > Asparagales > Amaryllidaceae > Allium > Allium sativum. Next base: position 347,679,344 of record CM060922.1, on the reverse strand, counting down.
CCTCCGCTATAAACCCTAGATCCGCCCAAAATGTCAAGCATTCCAGCGAGTTTCAATACCATTCCACCACAGATGTTCATACACTAAACCATCGCAAGCGTATGATTTCTATTTCCTTTTCTCTCCCGTTGGCACAGTAACCCTAAATTTAATTTTGTGTGTTTCGGGTTGCGTCAATCCAACACAATACCAAGTGGCGATCAACGAAGTACACTGTTGGGCGATGATGATTTGGTCTAGCCCGCCTTTTATCACGCCTACTCGGCAAACCCAGAAGAATCTACATCGCTCGCCCCCGAATTAATCCCTATTTATGGAGCAATACTTGATTTTCAGGTAATTTTTGAATCCTTATCTTTCATCCATTTCTTTTCATTGCTGAAATTCGTTTAATTTTATGCGTTAATCTTCTTTGTCGATCGAATTAAAATTATGTTTTAACACCATTTACTGCAATTATTTCAATTTAAATCCGTCGTGGTCCGTGGTTGATTCCTTTGCCGAATTCAGACACATGGGAAGCATGCTTTGCATTTACTGATATATTTTTTTAGCACTCCATCTCATCAAACTTGACCTTTTTTAAATTGACGAATATTATATTTTCTCTTAATTGAATTTCAGTAAGACTCATTTATAGATGACATTGGACTCTAACTATAGATGGCTTTTGTATATTATGTATTATTCAGTTTTGTTCATATGTTTATCTATAACGTCTTTAGTCACTTAATTTTGCATCTTTCCCTATTTTTTTCAGTTTTCCATTCATTCATGTTTTCTGTTATTATGTTATTTGCCCAGACCCGAGGCCTAGCTATTTTCCCAGACCCGAGGCCTAGCTATTTTCTTAAATGGAAGAATTTAAGTTTTCAACGTTTCTTCATTATGCTTAATGTGTCGCAGCTGGAAGTTATCATCATTGAATCATCTGTTATGTAAAAGAGAGCCTCATTGCGATTCTGAAAGACGCGTGGACGGTTAATTTCACTTCCTATTACACGATAATATACTGAAGGTAATGTATTTTAGATATAAACTATATTTGTTATATAGTATGTCCTGCGTGTACACACACAGCAAAAACATAAACTATATATCCTTCGTACCAAAATTTTGTTTACTGAAAAAAAAAACAAGCCATTTAATCATATTTGTTATTGATTATGCTATGAAAATATTTTTGGATTTAAGTAGAAAAATTATTCAACTAAAATTACCGATTAACATGTTTACAACTAAATTTAATATATTTTTTAACTTGCAACTACTATATCCATAATCAAAATATAGTAAATGTTTTGTTGTTGTCGAACTCTCCCAATTTGTCTTTGTATGATGACGTTGACATTCATTTAGTTTTGGATCATTTTTTTCTTTTTGAGTGTTTATATCTACAAATTTTTCACAGTTAAGTTTAGGCTTTATGCATTAGATGTCGCTTTTGTGTTTCACTGTTTGTGCTTTTGTATCACAATAACATGATTAGGTATAGAAAACCTGATTAGAATGATCAGAATTAAAAATTTATAATCAAAAGGTTTACATGTTTTGATTCAATTAAAAATTAGTTTTCATGTAGATTTGTTTAATGGACAGCTTAGAATGATCAAAATTCAACCATATACTTTAATCCTGAGATGTTGATGCAAACTTGGAAAGGAGAAGATAATGACTAACAAGTGGTGGATATATTCAACTTTACAATAATCGAACAAAGTTACGTTTTAATAGCCACAGTCTGTTTACTTTTAACCTATATTATATAAGAACAATGTCCACATATTTTATTGATTAAAATATATATTTACTTAGTAATTATAGCTTTAATCAACTCAAATAAATAAACTGCTAAAATTGAAATGCTTATTTTCAGAGACAGAACGAAGGGCACAATATGTTAAAAAATTTGTGTCCATAAACCGTAGGGCACTGCCTTGGGTATATATTGTACAATGTATATTACCTCACTGTTGCATAAATAACAATTTTGTTAAGAATTTGACAACAACAATTTTATAACAAATAACAGTTTTGTTGTTTTACAGAAATTGTCGTGTTTGCAAGATTGTAAAAGGGAGTGAAGACAATATTTTGGCAATTGATAGAAACAAAACCGTGAATTCTAGATTCTTTCTAATATGGCTTCGGCTAGGTAGGGCAAGATGACGATTATAGTTGTGGCACGAATCGAGAAGTCCTACCCATTTAATCGCTGCATGAATTTACAACTCTAGCCCTAGCCTAATATAACTTGCTTTCCAACCGACCTCTATGTATGTTTTCCATAATATTATAGTTTTTTGAAGAATTATTTAAATAGTGATATAAATACGATTATGGTTTCATGTTTTTTTCTATGTTATTTATAAAATTTAGCATGTTTTTTTGATATAAATTACAATACTTTTTGTATTTTAATGATGAGAAACTAAGTTATCAGGATTATGTTTATTACCTGACCTGAACATAAATTCAAAGCAGCTATGATAATATGGCTTTCCAATATTATTCTGTTTCATGCTTTCTATTCTCGGCTTATTCATGTTTTGCTTTAACTATATTTGTATTTTTGATTTTTAATCCACTGGGTTCAAAGCCTTTGTTGGAGCAATGTTGTTTGTACTAGGCGATCATTTTACTTAAAAAATTTGTTCCCAAAAATGATGCTGATAGAACAAACTTATGCCATGGCCATCACTTAACGGTAAGATCTCAGCTTCATGCCAATGGTTGTGAGGAAATGAGTTTCCTTTTGCTGAGTTTCTTTGCAGATAAAGTTCCATGAGGAATTGATAATAGGAAGTGGGACAAGTGTGTGACTGGTGATATATTACAGCCAAATGAGATGCATTAACATGAATATGTTACATTGTTACTAGGGTGGTTTTGTACACATATTGTCAAAAAAGATATGTTATTCAACAAGGAAGATTTTGCGCAAGTTTATCCTTTAGATTTTGCGCAAGTTTATCCATTAGATTTTGCGCAAGTCTTACATCCATTTATCTTGCACACACAAAACATAAATATTTGAAAGAACATATGTTTTCGAGTTCAAGCTTTTGTTTGTTGGATATGGGGATATAGTCTTCTCTTATGATTTGAAATGATGTTGTCTCTTGGTATGTTTCTTTGCTTTTGTGCAGTATAGTATAGCTTAGTGATGCATTTATTAAGGTTGTAGGGTAGAATACTTCAAGTTGTTCTAAGATGTGTACAATTACAATTATGTTCATTGTAGATCAATCAATCATTTATCATGACTTGGGTCACAAGTTGGCATCTTGCATGATTAGTGCATTCAGTTAGTGCCTCTATTTAATATTCACTTGATGAGTTGGCACACACACGTGTGTGTGTGTATATATATATGTATACATATATATATATATATATATATGTGTGTGTGTGTGTGTGTGTGTGTGTGTATGTATATATGTACATATACATCAAGTCTAATAGAGCCCAATGTGTAAAATATAGCAGTTTCATTCTTTCTTTAAAAACAAACCAACTCATTTTCTTCTTCAAATTCAAATATGATAATATTCTGCTCATAAAGTATAACAGACTTTGTTCTTATCAGAAAATGACAGTCTTATCTGCAATAGCCACTCTTATGTTTATGATAACATGAAGTTAGAATTTTATGTAAACAAATTACTATAATATAAACTGAATAAAAAGATCATGTTGAGTGCGAGGCATTCAAGTGCAAAGTCTGGCAATTATAAACATGATGATTTTTCTTTTGTTTCGCGAACATTCTAAATTTGTACCTTTAGAGTATTACTGAATCATAGATAATCTAATGCTTTTATTTGTCTACATGCATATGCAAATGTAGAAGTAGGGAACATGAAGGTGGAGACGTTTTGGATCTACAATTATATTTCTTGGTGTACGAGACAATGTAGGTTTGTTGTCGTTATTTTTTCAATATTTGACGTCTCTTTAGTTTCATGTTGGATCTCATTAAGATGATACAATTGTCTAAAGTGTTTTTTTAATGTTTTCTTGGAAACCTTAAATTTGAATTCCAATATGCTGGCGCTTTAGTTTATGTCATTGCTTCATTTTTTTTCCCCCACTACATTTCATTAGTTAACTATACATTCTTAAAAAAATAGATGGCATATAGTATAATGAGTATCAATTTGTATTCCAAATTTAAAGTAAATTACACTTCACTCAATGTTGTTGACGACTTGCCTATAAGCTTTGATGCATACTGTAGGGTAGATATCCCATTTTCACAACAATGTTCCATCCGTATGAGTTGGAGAACGAACTATTGAATATCATCTCTTTTACAGTTTTTTAAACCTGAACTTAAAAATAGTTCAAAGAGTATCATATTTTAGTTCGGTCCATTAAGTTAGTAGGTGTATCTAGATGGTGATGGCTTAAGTAGGAATGTGTAGGTCAATTGGTTGACATTTGTTGGGATTTTGTTTGGTGATAGAATTACGATGCTTTCTTTTAAATATAATTACTACTATTTTATGCCATGATATGTGCAAGTAAACTGAACATGTTATAAATTCCAAGACATAAATCTTTTAATAAAAGTTTCATTTACAAAAAACTTATACAGCTAACATTTCTTATGAAACAAGTATGATTAATGCTCAATCTTAGTGAGAAACAGTGTATTTGACTAACTTACCATATATTATCGGGAACACATTTATGGGTTTTAGCATTCTAACCTTCTGATATTGCACGTAACATTCATTATTGAATCTTTTTTCAAGATTTAATGCATAAAAGTTATTTGAATTGCAGATTAGCAGGTCTGGGTTTAATAGAATGAAGAATTGAAATGGAAGTTGATGGAGAAGGTATTAGGATTTGTATAACAACATAAAGAAGATACTAACTATTTAGATGTCGCACCCCTGTTAAAACCTTCCTGATGCCCTAAGTAATCAGACTGAAATGTCCATTTTTTGAGGTTTGTCATGGTATTAGTTATCTGAATGCATCTTTTTGGTTTGTACACATATTGAAAATAATTACATATACTTATTTGATTGAAGAGGGTGTCCAGATATTCAAAGTATGAATTGCTTCTATAGGCATATTGTGTGGGTAAGTCCAACGCAAACAATAAATTAGCAGTTACAACGAAAATAGGTATTTATTTATTTCATTTCCTTTAAGGTCTGAGACATATGGCTACAGTTTCCTATTCACTCTCTGCTTAATTGGTAAATGTTTTGTGGTTAATATCAGCAAGAAATAATCATGACTCTGTTAGATATAAAAATGCAAATTAATATTGATTTAAGATGATATATCCTCTATATTAAACGACCATCTTTGGTTTTCATAAGCTATAAATACGTTTCCTATAATTTCTTTTGTGGCTTGAAATTTTATGAATATATGTGTTAAACAAGATGCATTTACAGATTCAGATCATGTTTTGGTACCACTTATGTTAATATTATAGTAATTGCTTAAAAAGTTAGAAGTTATTTTTATTCTATGAGGCTAAGTTTGTGTCGATTGAGAAACTGTCGGAAAGTACATCCAAAGAATAATTATGACAGTAATCGGCAGTTGTATTCGCTGTTATGATTCTTATTGACATTTTGCTATTCTGATCAACCGTATAACTTTTTGGTAGCTTCTGTACTTATTATTGGATGGATTTGTCTGTTAACATCTATATTACAGGTGCATTTCTTCCTCTTTTGCTTGGGGTTGTCCTTATTTCTCATTAGCATCATGAACAAAGAACAAAATATATGAAGCAATGGACTTCTTATTATGAAGCAAGCCATTTGTCATGGTTAACATAAGATATGCAAAGTTTGCTTTGGAAGTATGTTCAATTCGATCTATTTTCCTGTTTTCTCAAAGTTGGTCTAAACCATTATATAACATAAATTGGGAAGTTCATTTTTTTTATATAAAAAAAATCATTATATAATACATCCAAAGTGTAAAACCTATAAAAATTAAAATCTTTATTGTATGTAAATGCAACCTTCGTTGTCGCTGATCCTATACATGTGAGATGGATGGCCATAAGTTTTCATTTTTATACCAGGCTGCTAGATTGATCACGCCATCAAGTAATATTCAACGGGACAATAATATCTTTAAGGAAAAACAATCTTTATGAGAAAACAAATATTCAATTATGACACTCAAGTTAGAGCAACAACCCGAAGAAATGAATTTATTCTTTATTAATTTATTTAATATATTTCTCACATAGCACTGAATTGTACATCTTTCTTAAATTTCATACATAACGTAGTATAATGTAATATTTGATTGTCATGTTATTCAAAATGTTAATATGTTATCTTGCTATTTAAATTTTGTTTTCCAACATTTAGAAACTCTGTTTGAAGCTTTTATTCACTCATACTTCAAAATAAGGTACATTATTTTCAACATATTTCCTTCGGAACACACATACAAACTGAGTTTTGCGTGAACAAAAATGTAAATAAGAAGCAACCAATATTTCCATTAGAAGGACTTGAGCATTTGGTTAAAATTGGAAACCTGAACAAAATTAGAGTTTAGGTATATACTTTGATTATAATTTAATATATCCCATCGTTGATTAAAGTTTTTAATATAAAATGATTTTTCAAACACTGGATCACTATACAGGCAGATAAATTGTTCCTTATTCGGTTGCTTTTATTTTATTTCTTCTGTTTTCACTAAAGCTGAAAAAAGATTACGGAAATGAAAGAAAATTCTGACTTTTGATCTATGCTTATCGGGATTAAATCCTGAACTGTTTTATACCTTACAAAGAGTATTGTTTACTAATCTGAAATCTGAAAAACGTATGGTTTTGGTTCTTCATCAATAGTCCGTTTTATAACAGAGCAAGGGGCTGTGACATCATGGTTTCAAGGATATTAAGTTTTAACTCGCATGGAATTAAATAAAGGTGTTGCTTCACCTACACATTAAAGAATTTAATGCAGCGTGTAACTTAGACAATAATCAGGAATGAAAGTGCTCCAGATAAAGCCTTTACTCAAGGTAAATATAACATGATGTATGCTACAGCATTTATTGCTTTAATTCCAGTTTTTTCTAATAAAATGTACTTATTTCTGTGCTCATTCAGATGATAACCGACAGTTGTAACTCTACGACTTCAATAGTTATGAGCATGACACAATCTATAACCATATATTTTTAGCTATATAGAATTTAAAATAAAAAAAAGAACTGTCATAAGACTCATATCTGTATAGCTAAAAATTGTAAATGATATGCAAAAGAAATTGTAAATTGATTTCATTATTTAATATTCTTATGTTTTAAGCTAAATGGATAGGCTTTGTTATATTTTTTGCACAGAGACAAGATTTTCATCGGTGTAGCAGGAAAATATTCAACTTTTGGCAAGGCAAAATATCCAACTTTCGGAAGTACATTTAGCAATAGAAGTTGAAGACGAATTCTGGAAGCAAGGTTATATAAAACTGGAAGCAGAGCCATTGCTGAATCTAATGCATATGCTATATATGGGGTGTGTTGCATTCAGAATGAATCCTCTATTTTGAAAGCTGATTCACAGTTCAATGCAGTTCTGAGTTACCTTTGATTTTTGTATTATGTTAGCGTTATATTGTGTTTTTCCTTTGGATGGTTATGTTGTATTTTTCCTTCGAATTAAATAAAAATCATGGTGTATTTGAATTTTTGACTTTTTGTGTTCTCTTTAAGCTGCTGCATGTTCAGTTTACTGCTGTCTATATTTTGCTGGCGATTGATGTTTCGTGTGTATGGTGGGTTCGGTTTTTAGTTTTGTATTTTGTTGTCTCAGGAAGCATGCCTACTTGGACAAGTTTGATGTTGTCCATCATACTTGAAGCTTCTGGATATGATTTTATGTTTAACCTTATAATGCAATATTTTGATAAATATGACACAGCATGAATCCCTGATTTCTTACATTTAACGAATCTTATGGTCGTCGCATTATCTGAAATAATTAATTATACCAAAACAATAATGTCAACAAACCATTATTTATATTGCATGATCAGCTATTAGGTTCAAGATGGTCAAAACCGCAATTGTTACCAAGGCTACGTTTATCAATTTAATCATCTATGATAATATAAGGGGGTCTGACAATTATCAAAGATGGTCAAAACTAGAATTGACTGTTCTTTCTGCTTGGAATGGTTTATCTGTAAATAATTTTATATAAATTTTTATCTTTTCATTATAATTTTGTGCAACAGTAGCAGTTATCATCACCTACTAGCCATTATTCAACGATTAGTGATCCAAATTATGTCGAAAACCATCCGTGCATTATATTATAATAAATTTTACCGGATATTGTCATTGTTGTTAACTTAAAATCATACGTGTTAACATCTCTAAAACTCCATGCAAATCTTCAACAAAGAATTTATGCCACTAAACTATTTTCACTTACATAATTTTGTCCTCAGAAAATAGCACATTTGAAATGTGCAGATTCGGTCCTATTTTAGTAGAAAGTTTCAATCTACACTTAAATTGCAAATTGTTGTTTTTCCTCATTAAATATTTTTGCACATGATTTATTTCTATGTGTGTGCGCTATAGTATACCAAAGCTATAACAATTATTTCTTTCACCACATAGTTAGAATGCTGTAAAAATCATTTTATTGTACATTTTTACTGCCATAACATTCAAAGTTTACAATTTTCAATTCTACTAATTTATCATAGCAATTCAAAAAACCACATTTATAACATTAATGTAAGAGGAAAGTCTATGACATAAAAATTTAGCACAAAATTTATCATTAGATTACCGCATGATTTGCACCTCTCATATAAAAACAAATTAAATACGTGGCTGAGATTTTGTGTCTCCTAATTTATGTTAAACGTTTGTGTTCAAATAATCGCTCACAGTGAGTATACAAATGGAGTCATAAGCCAAATCACAAAATATATATAGTGGAAATTAGGTGCGCATCCTTCTTTTCAACTTTAATTCACTGCGGATCCAGTGTAAACTTATATGTAAAGCGAGTCTCTATTTCCTGCAGCAACGTGTGTTTTTTTTTTTTGCTGCTCTATAATTTTTTTTAAAAAAAATTGTGAATATTCACAAAAAAAATGTGTACAAAAAAAGATGAAGTATCAGCGATTTTTGTGAATAATTGCAGACATTTACGCAATTATTCACACTGTACATGCATGTGTTAAAAGGCCGATGAACAATTGCTGATATATCAGCAATTATTTATATATAGTTGCTGATATATCAGCAACTATTTTACAGTTGATGTAAATAAATGAAAAAGTTGCTGATGTATCTGAAAATATTGCAAATAATTGCATCATTCGCAGCAATTTACTGAAGATTAAATATTTTTAATACGCATACAATTTTTATTGTATTGTTGTTGATTTTCCTGCAATACTTGAATGCATTAGTATGTATAGGAATTGAGTTTGAATTTTTCATGCAAATCAGCAAAAGTTGCATGAAATTTTGCAATTTTGTTGATATAATTGCTGCAATGTTAGCAATTAAACGGAAAATTGCAGAAAAATTTCGAAGCATGTATATTTTTTATTTTTTTGTTTTTGAATTGCGTGAATACGATGTGACTGTGTGTTGAATTAATTTTTGAAGTTTGGTAAATATATACTTTTTTTTTCGATTTTTGATGATTTTCGAAAAGTAGAGACCTAATTTATAAAAAATTTAAACAGGGAGTTTTCTTATATTTCGAAACTTAACCGGAACCTGAGACAAACTGTCTCATATATATGTCTATATTATTTCTTATAGGAAGAATTAAACATAAATATTTGTGATCAAAATTAACAATGCATACGACTGTAGCAAACTAAAACGATACATACTAAAAATATTTTCATAAACATCGACAAGCATGACCGATTTGAAGGAAAAAGAGTGTGACATCATGTATCAACCTCAAAAGCATCATACAACATCAATAAAGAAGAAGCACAAACATACGTATGTTAGTCAGTATATACAAGTATATATAAGTACAAAAGATGCATCGAGCAAAGACAATGTTGTTGAAGTATTTTATTTTTGGGGGCCTACTGATCTTTTCTTAGTTCTTGCATGTGCTTTCGTTTTGAATGTGTAATTTATGTATCCTCACTGGGAAGTGAATAACCAAATCTCAAAACTTGCGCAATTTCTTTACAATGTGGGGATAACATCAATATAGACAAAAACTGTAAATGTTATTTTTTAATGTCCTTTACACGGATGAGCACTTATTAGCTAAAATTTAATAAATCAATCAAAGCCGTTAGTTTTTATAGTTGTTTTCTGATTTGTTTGTTATTCAGTTGGTTTCGACGCTTTTATCATCTTTTTATTTTGTTTGTTGGTTTTGAATACTTGACAAGCGAATCAACCAATTAAACCAAATTTAAAATAAATTTTCCTAATGGTAACGCTATCATTTAATTTTTTTGGACTTATGTTGTATCAGTAACCAGAAGATCTAATTCGTTTGAAAATAAAATTGACAAACTAATTAAACGTAATATTACCAGTTTGATTTGTTCAAAATTTTAAAATATTAATTTAGTTTGGTTTATGCTTCTTGATTTGTTATTTTTGCAGAGCATGTTCCTTTTACTACTTAGTGCATCCACTTTCTACATTTCCTTTTCCCTTACTACCGATAAGTACACTTTCCCCTTTTAGATCTTTCTCCCACAAATTTGTTTCGGAGCATTCAATAACTACAAATAAACGCAATACCCGTGTGCGAAGCACGGGTTCACACTAGTAGTTCTAATAGTTCAAACTAATATGATGATTAAAAACTAGGATAAGATCTAATATTCTAGGTAATGACTTGAATGAGTATAAACTAGACTAATGTAAATTACGCAATAATTTATACAATCAATCAAGTCATACAAATCCAATCCAAACCAATCTAGTTATTTACAAATTATAAATACAAATCCAAGTTTAAAATAATCCAAGCAAAACATGCCAATTTTTAAATACAAATTCATACATTTCTAGGAACTTCTACCCATCCATCACCACCGAAGATTGGATCAACCTTTATAGCATCCTATTCTTCGTTGTCTTTTATGAGAGTTGCTCCGGTGATGTTGTTTTCTTCATCTTTAGAAAGAGAGGAAATCATCCATAGAAGTGCATCAAAATGCTTTTCTTGTTGCTTTATCATCTATATTTGACTTAACTCTAAGAGACACTGGTTACTAAGGATAATAAAGAGAATATTCTTGAATGAATTGAGTGTTTCTTCAAGGTTTTCACTCAAGATATGAATTGGGGAAGCCATTGACTTGATAATACTAAAGAATAATGAAAGCAAATAAATGAGAAATGAAGAAATGAGTTTATTTTGGAAAAATAGAAATATAGGCTCTGGAATTCGTTTAAAATGAATGGACACTAGTTAATTAAAGCAGTTTTTAAATTTAAATTTTTTGAAAATTTACCTTTATATGACGACATATATTACTTAGTACGCCGACATACTGTAATAACCCGCAATTTTGACAATAAATTAGTTATCTAATTAAATTTCAAAAATAGGAATTTCTGTAAACGATGAAATCTGACCACGAAACTTTAACCATTGCGTTCGTCTCAGAATTCGATCAACTTTCATGTTTGGAGTTTCGTAAACGAAGTCCATATGAAAAAGTTACGGATGAAATATAAAAAGGACAAAAATAATAAAATATAATATATATTACCTTTTATAACCAGCCCTCACCAGACAAAAAGACACATGGGTGGTCGACACCCCTGGTATAGGCGGTCAACTGCTTCGTGCCTGAACAACCCAGCGATTGTAAGGTCAAGAGGAGTTAGTTTTTTTTATATATTATTATATAAATGGACGGTGTTTATTTACTCAATTCTAATGATTCATGGCCATTTGCACTCCTATAAATAAGGGGGTAAGACCTCATTCTTTTCCACACTAATCTATAGGTAGCAGCGAAGCTCTGCCATTTCCCTTTCTCCTCAAACAAAATCTAAATTAAACATATGTTCATATACAATCAATCAAACGTAGACCACAAGGATTTGGAAGGGATAATCAGATTCATGTGGAAAAGGGTACGAATTGATGTCTAAGCTATTCTTCATCAGATTCTCCCCTCTTTTCTTATTTTATTGCTAATCTACAAATCTGAAAATATCTTCTTTTTAGAATAACAGTAGATCTATAAGAATTTGGGAATTGTAGGCCTAAGAGATTATTCAGATTTAAGCTTTGGATGCTTTCAGGTGAGTGGGAAATTTAAATACAAAGTTACAATAACTTATTATCTATTTTGTATTAGATCTTAAATATATGCCTAATATTTATCAGATTCGGTTATAATATTGCAAAATCTAAAAGGATACCTATTAGATATGTTTATGAATGTTATCAAAACCCGAAAGTATAGATATGTGGTTATGAATAATATTATGATTTGTAGGGTTACCTAATTGTTTATATTATTGTCTACAATTGTGTTGAAAATATATTGTGGTTATTGCGAAAAACTGTAGATATGGAAATCAGTCCCATAAAACACTGTTAGGATATAGTTTTACTCTAGATATCTAATTTATGTGTTAAACGGTGAATTCTGAAATTTTGATTAAAGAAATATAAAACTGTTTGTGTTCGATTTTCTTTGGGATTCTAACTTAATTGTAGTAAATATGCCTTTTTCCTATTTTAACCAAAAATACATTATTTTGAAACCAATAAGAAATACGCTCAAAGTTAAGAAGAGAAAAGTTGTGTAAATTCACGTATAAATATAAGTATATATATATATATATCTGTGCATAGTTTACATCAACTATTCCAATATATATATATATATGTAATATTTCTTGTAGTTCGAAATGTATTTACTCCAACATTCAGGCATGATTTATAATAATTATAGTTGACAGTCTTTTGTTAAGATTTTGATCCTTATTTCAAAATTGAATGCAAAAAGGGATGTTTGGTTATTAGTTGAACCAAAATATTAAATTTAACAATAATAATAATAATAATAATAAAGGGTAAATAACTACTTTAACTACATAAAAATATAAATATAAATATATATACGTTATCTATCCAAATCTACGCAAACAACGAAACATACATTATAATGAATGTTTGAATGGTTTTCATTTATGGAATTATACATGTAAATATAATCCATATACTACCAAAATTGTTGTTATTAGGGACACATATTTGGGAAAATTAAGCAAACTGCCTCAAAAAACAAGTTTTTAAGGGCTGATATAATATTGGTCTATAAAGCCGTTAAAGCAGGAGTATTAAAATGCCTTTAATATTTCAACAAAAAAGGCAGTACCACGTCATTTCTTTAGAGGCAAAATTGTCATTCAATAATTTCTAATTTACCTCGCACCCTTTCCAAACCCTAAATGCAACTTTTCTTCTCTTTAAACACAAAAATCAATCAGTACAAACTTGAATTATTTTTGCAGTCATCATGTTCATCAATTTATCCAAATAATCGGATTCCAACCATGGTTTGCAATTTCTCCTATCCCTTATCATATGTTCACTAGTCTGGATAGCGGAATTCTAACCAAGGTTTGTGACCTCTCCCACTCGTTCTCTTAATTTTTTTTATTGCTCGGTAGCTTGAATTTAAAACTGGATTATATTAAAGTTTTGAGTTAGTGCAATGGGTGAATTCTTACTGATCTTATTTGACAATTAATTATGGTTTTTATAGGGCATTGTTATTGACACTCCAAATATTGTTAAAGGGACGCCATTTTTTACTTTTAAAAAATTTATTAAGGGCAGTACCAATGAGGAAAGTAGCCCCTTAACAAATAAATGAAATTTTACCTTATTACCCATTTAGGCTTAATTTCACTCTTATGATCATTAATCTATTTTTTATAGTTACTCAACACCATTAGCTATGGAGAAGTCAAACTCTAAACAAAAAACTTGAAGTAAATAGACAATATGATATTAACATAGGAGAGTGAGCGTTATTGTCGGGTTTATCACCAATCATCAGTTATTGGATCGTTTGTCCTCATATAAGGAGTGAAAATCAAAGGGAAATCCAAAGACTATGATTTTGTGTCAAATTTTTCGATCTAAGTAGAATTTCATTATATATATACACATACACATAAAAAAAATAAACACACACATATATATTATTAATACATATGTTTATTATACGTTCATACTCAATGTTTAATTATTTTATTATTATTTCAATATAATTTCAAATTGCAATAAAAATACATACTAAAATTATATATACACCTTAGATTTAATTTGATATATTTTTACTATTGAGTTATAATTTCCAATAATGGCTATATATATATACATATATATATATATACATACATATTCCGTAGAGTATAGAGTATAATATTTGGGTGTGAAAGATTTTAACAGCGAATCCGTTTTCATTGTTTATGTATGATTTTAACCACGAAGTAAGGTAAAAGCATAAGAAAAAAAAATTAGTCATCTACATTAACACCCTCCCCCCTTCCTTAACAATTTAGAAAAAGTGGAGTGTTCTTAAAATTTGACCCTCCCTTCACAGAAAATGGAGTGTCAATAACAATGCCCCTTTTATAATTGATTTCTCTAAATATAGTGCATTAATTTGGTATCTTAATATCTTTGGTCTGACTAGTGCTAGTTGATAGAACCTTCATTGCTTTATCCAGTATTCCATTAGTATGATCGTTAATTCCCATTATGATAGATTGAAAGATAGTTATTTTTTGGGTCTAATTCTTAGGGTTGTTTTTGGTTATTCATGAATAGATAAATGGTACTCAAATTGCATTATTTACATGAATTGTAATTTGGCGTTTAACGTGTTTAACTCCTCCATTTTTTTCTTTTCATATTGGATTATTATTTTGGAGTGATTACTTGTTTCAGACTATTCCTTTTTTGGTATAATTCATAAAATATAACCTATTGTTCAAGTCTATTGCAAATGCCATATCATTTGAACAAAATTTTATGTGCTTACTCTTCAAAGATTGATGGCTTTGTAAAGAAATAATGTATAGATTTATAATTTTTCTCTTTTGTCAAATTGTGTATTAAGTATCAATCATTATGACTTATGACATAGTAGTTGAATTTCTCTAAATTATGTTTATTTTATTCAATAATTAGTAGGTGGTATATTTTTGCTGCTTAGGAGCTTTAATTTATTTAATTATTTTCTAAAGAAAATATAATTTAGTCCGCATCTATTTTGCTCCACTCAAGAATGTTCTTTTGCTTTTATGAAACTAAGACAGTTTAATGTTTTATTTTTGTTCATACATTTACTTTCTTTCTTCACGGATAGAGGTTGGTAGCCTAACCACTTTTAAGTCAAAATTGTGCAGATGAAAGATTTTCCAATTTATTTTTTGGTATGCCCTAATGAATATTATGTCTTACAATCTTTATACACGTTCATATGTTCATTGTATTGAACTTTTCAAGGTGGATTGCATCAGTTAATCTCAAAAATGAGCATGTTGATTGAAGAAAGTGTACACGGTGTTTGTTGATGTACTCCTAATTTTTATAGTATAGTTAAGTCTTTTATAAGAAACTAAACAAAAAACAGGAAATTAATTCGATAATCCAAATGCCGCAAATAATTTTCCATTCAAATTTTGTGCATGTATTTCTATATAATGTAAATATACTTTAGCTAATCTTTGTACATTACAGTGTATTTTTTTATGATATCCTGTTAAAATGCAACTCATAGTATCCATAGTTTATGATGACTGTGCTTTAAGCATTATGCTAGATGAATTTAGGAAAAATAAATTTAACTTGTAAACTATATTGAAAAAGTATCCTTCGTTGACTAACCAAATGCATACACCTCCAATGTACATAAGCTGTAATAAAGCTTTCTTGACTGCTTCGTAGCGTGCCATATTTATATGTTCAAGTTGAGATTTCATATCTCTGTCACTATTGCTATTTCCAAACTCATCTTTAGTTTCTTATGTCGTTGCCGTTGAAAGTTTTTCCAAAATCTTTGTTAAATATGTTCCCCTACGAAGGGGGGTCCTGGGGGGTGGCAACCCCCCTAGGTGGAGGTGCGAGGGCAACGCCCCTGCTAACAGGGTTCGACCTGCCCGGTTAGGTCACGGAGGTCCAAGGGGCAGCGCCCTGTCCGAAATGGTACATTTTGTGTACTGTTGAATTTGAATTCAACAGCCAACGGTAGTAACGGTTAGAAAACAGTCACGACCGTTAAATCCAGACACCCGCAGATGAATAGATGTTTCGTCGCCTATATAATAGCACGTTCCCTCATCACAGATTTCACTTTCAATTTTTCTTTCACGAATGCCCAATCTTCTGCATCATAAAATTAGATCTAAGTGCTTCTTCTGATCTGTGCAAGTAATCACAACCTGCACAGATAACTTCCATTGTATCCTGAAAGAAGGTTTTCAATCAACCCATTGTGATTTAGAAAGGGGAAACATTCTTGAAAGATAGCGAATATTTCGTGCTTTGGAGAGAATCTTAATCAATAACTTTTAGCGTTTCAAGGATGTCTTCTGTTCAAGATTCGTTGCTCAGCAGAATTACAGCGCAATCACTCCAAGTAATGAATCAGGATTTCACATGCCTTGAAAGATTTGATGGCAATAATTTTACACGCTGGCAGGAAACAATTTTGTTCTTTCTTACTACCATTGGTCTGAACCATATAATAAGTGATGATTGAGAACCAATTCCTGAATAAAAGGCTGCAGATTCAGAATAACGAAAGAAAGAGTTAAAGGAATTAAGGCAGAAGCGAAAGAATGAAGACTTTCTTTGTCGAGGGCACATTCTTAATACACTTTCAGGTTCAGTATACAGTGCACACAGAACTATAGATGGCACAAAAGCTCTCTGGATGTCAAGTACCGCATTGAAGAGGCAAGTAATTAGAAGTTTCTAATAAGTAATTATATTAATTATAAGATGAATGATGATGCTGATATTGTTTCCCAAGCCCATGAATTAAATTTGATTGTTAGTAAACTAAAGGATGCAAAAATAGAACGTCTTGAAGCATTTCAAGTAGGAGTTGTTATTGAAAAATTGCCTAGTACTTGGAATGGCTACAAAAAGAAACTGATGCATGAGGAAAAAACACACTCCCTGGAATCCCTTATATGAAATTTACGTATTGAGGAAGAATCTCGTAAGAGAGATAAGAAAGAAGATTAGGAGACAGAAAAAGCAAATGTGGTTCAAGGAGAAATCTCTAAGAATCATAATAATGGGAAGAAAAGAAAAAATAATTCCAAAGGAATAAATAGGAGAAATCCAAGAAGCCCAAAGGTGATTGCTTTTACTGTAAGAAACCTGGTCATTATGCCCGAGAATGCAGAATTCGCATAAGAGATGAAAAAGAAAAGAATAAACAAGTTAACATCGTTGTTGATTTTGAAAATGAACCTAAATTGGTCGATGTTGTAGAGGAAGCTAACTCTTTTACAGTTGAAGATGGATGGTGGTTAGAAGGAAAGGAAACCATTCATATCTGCAATGACAAGTCATAGTTTCAGATTTACAAAGAATGCAGTGAAGTAAAAGAAGTCAAAATGGGTAATGATGTTCGTGCCAAAGTTGCTGGTATTGGGAATATTACTCTGAAGTTTACTTCAGAGAAAGTTCTGACTTTGGCCGATGTATTTCATGTTCTAGAAATGACAAAGAATCTGATTTCTGGAGCTTGTCTCAACAAAGGAGTGTTTAAGTTAGTCAATGAATCAGATAGTGTTGTTATGTCCAAAAATAATGTATTTATTGGAAAATGGTACTCATGTAATGGAATGTTCAAAATGAATTTAATAAAATCAGTTGCTGCTTATACTGTTGAATCTTTACCCTTATGGCATGGTAGATTAGGCCTTATTAACTATAATTCTATTCGAAATATGCATAATCTAGGACTTATTTCGAAATGCAACAGTGAGAATGTTGATAAGTGTGAAATATGTGTGCAAGTAATGTTAATTTGTAAATCACATAAATCAGTAAGTAGGACAACTGAATTGCTTGGATTTGTGCATACTGATGTTGTAGACTTACATAGTAAAGTTCCACGAGGAGGAACGTTTATTGATGATTATTCAAAATATACTTATATATACTTACTAAAAAGTAAGGATGAAGTTCTGAGCAAGTTTCTTATTTATAAGGCAACAGTTGAATTAAATCGTAAAATTAAAGTACTAAGATCCAATGAGGTGGTGAATATAAATCAATAGAACTTTTAGAGTTCTGTGAATCTAATGGGATAGTCCATGAATTTACACCACCATATTCACTAGAATCAAATGGTATTGCTGAACGGAAAAATAAAACTTTAATGAATATGGTTAATTGTATGTTGTTAAGTTCTGGCTTATCTGATTGTTGGTGCGGAGAAGCACTTTTAAGTGCATGTTATATCCTAAACAGAGTTTCTATGAAAAGAATGAGCAAAACTCCTTATGAATTGTGGTATAATCGAAAACCTAATCATAGTCGTTTAAAGGTATGGGGATGTTTGGCTTATGTAAGAAAGTCACACCCAGAAATGACAAAGTTAGGAAGCAAAACATATAAATGTGTCTTTGTTGGATATGCACAAAATAGTTCTGCATATAGATTTTTGTAGATAGAAACAAATGATGCAGAATTTTTTGAGTCTATGTTTAAATCTTCCTCGGAAGATAATGCCAAAATTCATGGTGCTGCTAAAGAGATTCATAAAGAATCGACTTCACCAAGTTTGGACACAGAACCCCGCAAAAGCAAAAGACAAAGGGTTGAAAAGAACTTTGGTCCAGATTTTTTGACATACTTGGTAGAAGGAGATATAAATAAAATCACAAACCAAACTAAGATAACTCTTAGTAATGATGGTGATCCACAAACTTATAGGGAAGTAGTAACTTGTCGTGATGCATGTTTTTGGAAAGATGTGATTAAAGATGAGTTGAATTCTATCTTGTCAAATCAAACCTGGACTTTGGTTGATCTACCACCTGGACCAAAAACAATAGGAAGAAAATGGATTTTCAAAAGAAAATTAAATGTTGATGGCTCCATTAATGAATAAAAGCAAGGTTGGTTGCTAAAGGATATAAACAACGCCATGGTATTGATTACTTTGATACATATGCTCCACTAGCAAGAATATCTTTGATACATCTGTTATTATCCCTTGCTTCAATTCACAATTTAATTGTCCATCAAATGGATGTGAAAACTAAATTTTGAAATGGTGATTTGGAAGAAGAAGTGTATATGGAACAACCCGAGGGATTTGTTTTATCCGGACAAGAGGAGAAAGTTTGTAAACTCTTAAAATCTCTTTACGGATTAAAACAAGCTCTAATGCAATGGCATGAAAAATTTAACAAAGTCATGATGTCAAAAGGGTTCAAAGTGAATGAAGCAGACAAATTTATATACTCCACATACAAAGATGGAATATGTGTAATTGTCTGTTTGTATGTGGATGATATCCTAATATTTGGTTCAAGTATAGAAAGTATAATAGAAACTAAGAAGTTTCTAGAATCTAATTTTGACATGAAAGATTTGGGAGAAACAAATGTAATCTTAGGAATTAAAATAGTGAGAAAAGAAGGATCAATCTTATTAACACAATCTCATTATATTGAAAGTATTCTTAAGAAATACAATCACTTAGATATCCCTCTTGCAAAAACACCCATCGATCCTAGTGTCAAATTAATGAAAAATACTGGTAGATGTTTCGATCAGTTCAAATATGCCAGTGTGATTGGTAATCTTATGTATGCCATGCACTGCACTAAACCAGATATAGCATATGTTGCAGGAATCTTGTGTCGATACACTAGTAATCCAGGAAGAGAACTTTGGAATGCAGTATCAAGAGTTCTAAGATATCTGAATTGGACTATGAATTATGGTTTGGTTTTCAAGGGAGAACCATCAGTACTTGAAGGTTATAGTGATGCAAGTTGGAACAACATAGAATCTAACTCTAAGTCCACTTTAGGATGGATATTCACAATAGATGGTGCTTCCATATCATGGAGTTCTAAGAAACAAACATGCATCTCTGACTCAACTATGTTGGCAGAATTTATAGCACTTGCAGATGCATGTAAAGAGGCTGAATGGCTAAGAGAGTTATTAATAGATATTCCGATTTGGGTGAAACCTACTCCAGCAATTAAAGTACATTGTGATAGTCAAGCTACTTTGTACAAAGTGGCACAAAAGACTTACAATGGTAAACAAAGACATCTTAGCCTTCGACATCAATTTATTAGAGGATTACTCAAACAAGGAGTAATTACAGTCGACTATATTGAATGAAAGAATAATTTAGCAGATCCTTTGACGAAAGGACTGGCTAGAGAGATGATTGCGAAAACATCAATGGGAATGGGAATAAGGTCTATGTGAATTCATTCTTCAATAGTAACCCTACTTATGTTTTGAAAAACTAACAAAGTTCAAAGGGTAAAAACAAGTTGAAGTATGAAATTGGTGATACATTAGAGTATAATAATAAGATCCCATTGTAGAAGAAAAATCTCTAGTGTATAAATTCTGCAAGATAGAGGATGATGTAAATTATTAATGGGTCCAATTATAGGGAGGAGTGACTTGCAGAATCTCTTTTGTAACGACCCGCACATTTTTCAACCCCGAAAATCGACACAAAAACACCATGTCAACTATTCAAGCACCGAAAACACGAGGACATTATTAGAAAGAAATTAGAGGGTGAGATAAGAAAGAAATATTAGAATAGAAGAAGATCCAACACAGAATCAGAGCCTCACATTGCAGCGGAACAAATATAATATAAAATAGATCTTTACTGAGAGCTTTAAAAAAAGAAGTGCCCAACCTCCATCAAGAGTCGCAGTAGTTCCATCTGCGACTAATCTTATTTCAAGCTTTGTAGGGTTGCCGTGCGATGGAGGTAGCTTTCGAGAAACTTGTCAACAAACTATACAAGGATAGCAAAAACGAGGATAAAAGAACACAAGCCTAAGGATGAGAAACCTGTTGATATGGCTTAATCCACGAAAGAGGAAAAGGTGAAAGGAAAGAGGCCAAAGTGAAAGAATAATAAAACCCACGACAAGAGAGAGTGTCTTTAGTATAGTAAAAAGGAACATGTAATTAAGTTTTATAGGACAAGGACAAGGGCAAAGGACAAGATCGTCGAGAGGGCAATTGTATGCTCTCACTACTAGCATACCTAAAAGAGGTGGTAACGCTTCTGTTAAAAGTTTAGCTTTTTTTTTCTATCATACCGTGGGAACTTTTTTTTTGGTACATCGCATCCTTTTAATTCCGCCTCGATAGTTGAGTCTCTGCACGTTAGTACTAGCATAGCAGAGGATCCCATTTTTGTCTCAAATCCTATTGGAGAATCGGCTCATTTATTCATGACTTGTTTGGATTTCAGAATGTCTATGCTAAGTGTTGAGTTTAGAAGTAAAGCTTATGTTTTTTAGCTATGGGTTGATTCTAGAGATGGAGTGGTCATCTAGAAATGGTACTATTCTCGAGTATGAAAAGAGGGTAGTTAGATCCTTGACTTGCCGTGGTAATGCCATCGAAGTCTAGTGTAACCCTTAGGGTTCTGCCATGCTTAGTTACCTAGAATCTCTTGACATATTTATTGGTCCACTCGAGTAATGTTCGCCACTAAGGCGGATGGTTCATCTCGCTTATGCATGAGTTATATAAAATCACCTTAGTAAGTACACTTGGCAACATGGTTGACATCTGTTTATTTGCAAGAGATAATTCTTCTGCATGGAATACCTTATAAACGAGATCCGAGATTCACTAGTGAACTTTGGAGAGCTAGCATGAAACCATGAGTACACAGTTATGTTTAAGCCGAGTATACTAGAAAAAGAATAAGTGAAAGTGGAACGAGAGGCGACAGTGAAATGAGTTCCAACTCATATTTTGGAAATAGGAATTAAGAAGCTACGAAATTGTGAAGCTAAAGACGGTCCAAGCACAATGGATTTAAGCTCAAGGAAATGCGACTTAGAAGATTGAAGACTAGACACGCGCATCATATCTCTTTTAAGAGTATATCCTTGATCGCTCTTTTCCTGTAGTGCTTACTTGTATGCTATCTTTTAGGTATAACCTCTCGGTCCTATTCTCAATCCGATTTCTGTTACAAACCCCATATGGATATGACTTATCTGTTAGTAATACATGTTGGGGCTTGAGGGTGTCTGTTGGGTTGACTAAACTTTTTGGGTTTTACAGGATATGGGCTGGTGCTTAGGGAGTTCTTCTCCTATTCAGTATATATGTGACGTAGATTTCCAGCTTTGACATTGCCTAATGGGCACAAAGTTTTTACTTGCTTCTATTATTCGGCTATATCTTTAGGTAGGAACAATTGGGTGAAACATGTGTTTGAGACATGTTATGATTGATGGTTGCAAGTGGTCGCAAGTGGTTGCTCGTGGTTGCATAACACACATTAGGCACTAGATCGGCTCAGACACATTTTCATATTGCATATGCTTGAGTATTTATACTTGTTTATGGATGAAATTGAATGTGTTATCATGTGAATGTTGCATATGGATGGATGTTTGAGCACACATATACTGTTTATGTAATTAGGGCTATTTTCATACATGTTGGACTCATGGCACTAAACATATTTTGCATTAAGATGACCAATCAGGCCCGATCATTTGCATTAGATAAGGAACATACACACACACACTTTCTGCATATGTTCATACAACATTAGAAATCTCTTAAGGACAATGGATGCCTGTGATTGATGATTGAGTAGATGATTGGATGGTAGGACGCATTCTTCTTAACTTGAAAGTTTCGGGGACGAAATCCTTTAAGGAGGGGAGAATGTAACAACCCGAATTTTTATAACATGTTGAAACTAGAAATCAAGGCAGAATTAAATTTTGAAACAAGAATCAAGGGAAACGGGTTGCGCCATTGCGTTCGTCTCAAAATTCTGCTTGGAAACGATTCCGAGTTTGCGAGAATCGGAGTCCGTATGAGGGAGATATGACCCTCCGAAGTTTCACGAATTTCCAGAATAAAAACAGCCCGAAATTCGAATTCGAAATTCGAATTCATACCCCAGAACGGGCTGGGCCCGAAAATTCCCGCCCAGGGACTAGGTCGACCCGGGGATCGACCATAGTGTCGACCTCCCAGGGACCAGGTTGACCATAGTGTCGACCTGGGGGTCGACCTGCCTCCTGAGCCCACTTCCTGGACCAGATGCATTCTGATGTATTTAGACTTGTTTCGTGACCAGATTCGTCTGCCTAACCCTATATAAACAGCCCCCTAGCCTCATTCTCTCCACACCATTTCAGTCTATCCTTATGTTGCTTCTGAAATAATTAAATTAAAGAGAGAATGGCTACTTCTTCTTCGTCAAGACAACATCTAGGAATTGCAAATAGGGGGTTTTCAACTAGAACAAGACTAAACAAATAGAGATTCAACAACTGCAACAACCGTTTCTAGAATTAAATCTCTGTATTCTAATTCTCGATCTGCGCTCTGTAATTTCTAGTTACTTTGAGATTGAAACTTGTTAAATTTGATATGGACATGGAATAAAATGAAATTGGACCTAAGCTTGATTATCTATTTGGATCTGTTCTTGTCTCTTCTTGAATCTATGATTTAGGGTTATTTCTTATCGACTGAATCATGCCCATTCATGTTGTTGGACCTAGTTTATTATTCAAACGCTAGATTGTAACATAAATTCTTGGATCTTGACAGGGTGGGAATATTTCTATTTGGGGCCTATTCATGTTGTAAATCAAATTCTTTCATGTCTATAAACCTTAACATGCCTACGAGACTGTGGACATAAGGTTTTGCCTATGCCTATGACTATGATGATGAACATAAGACTATGCCTATGCCTATGACTAAGAACATAAGACTATGCCTATGCCTATGACAGTGAACGTAAGACTGTTGCCTATGACTATGACAAGGACAATTGTGGCTAATCAACTATGACTCTTGACTATGAAAATTATTACCTATGATTATGAACATAAGGCCATTATCTATGACCATTACTGTTAATTGCCTAGGACTATTGCCTATAACTATTTTGGATAATTAACCATGACTATTGTGATTAATCGCTTAGGGTTCTTAATTATGAGATTTCTACCTATGATCATGACTATGACTATTGGGGTTAATTACCTGGGACTATTATAGTTGATTGAAACCAATGTTGTACACCGAATTTGCAGTTTGTTGGATCTCGTACCGAGGGTGTGACTTGCTTAGTTTATTCGCTATTATGTACAGCGAAACCATTGGATCCATTATCCTTGTATTTGGCTTGCTTTCGCATGCCTATTCTTTTATGTCAGCGTTTACCATGACTATCGCCTTATCTTGCTAGATTTGAAATTCTTTATGCCAGTGATGTTGTAACCAATTATCTCAAGTTATGTCATGCTAGTCTTGTAACCCCTTTTATCGCTTTATGCTAGTCCCTTTTGCCTATCACAGTTTTGATGCTATTCTCTCTATTTTGAGATTTGGATTTATTTGTAGTATAGATCGATTCACGTTCACATGCGATGGGAATACGATTTGGGTAGATTAGGCAAAACATGAATTGGTTATGAACATGAATTATGAACAGGAAAAACTTGAAACATGAACATTGTTATAACTTGAATCTGGATGTGCGCATGAAACTTATCCTTGAAACTTGACACGAACTCGACATGAAACTTGAAACATGGACATGACACTTAGAATGAACTTGAAAATGGCCAACTCGAGGTTGGGTTGAGTTTGCAGTGTAATTCTGCCCGGAACCGCCCCGCAATCCAGTTACTGCAAACAATAGGATCCAATGTGGGTAGTTGGTCATATCGCACTTGAAAACCCGAGGTCAGACTGAGTTGTGGTGTAATTCTACCCGGAACCGCCCAGCATATCCAGTGACCACAACAACAGGTCTGATGTGAGAGGCTAGGGTGCATTAATGAATTAATGCCACGTGATAGGGTTAAGTCATGAACCGCTTGAATATACTTAACCAATTTGACATGATGACATGATAGGGTTAAGTCATAAACCGCTTGAATATACTTAACCAGTTTAATACGCTGATTTGATAGGGTTAAGTCATGAACTGCTTGAATATACTTAACCAATTTGACACGATGATTTGATAGGGTTAAGTCATGAACCGCTTGAATATACTTAACCAACTTGACACATGATTCGTAGGGCTAAGTCATGAACTTGAACGACAACACTTAGCCAATTTGACATGACCGTAGGCAGGTTAAGTCACGAACTTGAATGACAACACTTAACCAACTTGACATGCTAGACTGATGGGGTTAAGTCTCGAATTTAAATGACAACTATAACCTACTGGACGGAAACCCTAGTTACGCGGTCCTTTTCAGCAGTAACCCACTAGATGTATCACAGTACCCTGGAACTAGGCAGGGTGGGGCACGATTACTTGGCTGATTGTAAGCGACCAGAACGACGGCTGACTTGGTGCGCCATTGTAGGTTCAGGCGGACTATGGTCGTGCACGTAGTCCGGAGTTTAAAAAGCAGGCATTGGGCACCAGTAGGTTTACACTGTGCGTACTTGATTCGTATAGATGATTGGCACCCTAGGGCTTGATACACCCTATGGTGGACCTAACACAGGTGACTACATTTCGTGATTGGGCAGTATGACACAGACACATGAACGAGCTAGGACTTGTAGGGAGCCGATCGATTAATAGATCATTACGTGGAAAAAGGGTGTTGTTCGTTAGGTAGCATAATCCCTAGTGGTCCTACGTGGCGTAAACCCTAATCGAATCTAGGAAACGTTCAATAGGTAGCATAATCTCTAGTGGTCCTAGGTGGCATAAATCATAGTTGAACACGCGATAGTTCATGATAAGGAAACCTAGCCAGAACAAGGGTGGCAGTCCAAACGATTTCAA
Organism: Allium sativum; assembly: GCA_030737875.1. Classification (NCBI taxonomy): domain Eukaryota; kingdom Viridiplantae; phylum Streptophyta; class Magnoliopsida; order Asparagales; family Amaryllidaceae; genus Allium; species Allium sativum. Next base: position 347,653,287 of record CM060922.1, on the reverse strand, counting down.
GAATGGTGGCACTACGTTGAAGTAGTATAGAAATACGTGATGAAACCCGTACGATATACGACAAGGGACTGTACATATACATGGAAAGGATGATACGGGTCGGGGTACTAGTACAGTTGGTGCAGAGAATTTGGGAAATCAGAGCAAATAGATATCATCTTAATGGTGAAGCAGAGAAATCTTGCGATGCTTGATAGAAATCTTGCGAAATTATACTTAGTTCATCTTGAATGGGAACCTTGCAATGTTATACATGACAGAAATCCTATGATGTTATTTTTAGTTCTCGTGCCTGTAGCTTATCTTGTCATCATGCTTATGTTTACTTTCAGTTTATTTATGTCATGTTATCTTTGCCTATTTTTATGCTGAAAGTCACTAGGACTTACTCAGTCTTTATGACTGACCCGTTTTGTTTCACCCCTTATTCTTCTGTTCCCCCCGCCCAGGTTCACAGGGTGGGAATACAGCTAAGTTTGGATCTTACCAAGCTCCAAGGCTCTTTCATGAAGGCTTGGATTGTTCTTGGCTATGGCTGCTTTACTGTTTTACTTAGGGAACGATTTATGACTATGGTTTTATGCTTCTTTACTATTGCAAGACAGATTTCGATGTAATTGATTTAATGGCATTTTGATGTAAAAGGCTTTAGACCTTTCTAGATTTTAAACAATGAAATTTGGTTCTTCTTCCGCTGTTTTATATGTTCTATCTTGTAATATTTCTGTGTATGTTTACCTAGATAATGCTCCACCAAAGCTAGTGCATTCCCTTTGTGAGTGACCCTAGCGGAGGTGGGGTGTTACACTACTGGTTGTTGCAAAGAAGAGTCAAGAATTCTAATCAAAGCTATCAAGAAATTACAAGACTCAACTGTGCCATACCAAAAGAACCTGGATCAGACTTGTTCTTCATCACCTCCAAGTTCTTGATTGCAGCAGCCGCAGCCTTGTCAAAGTCCATCACACTCCAATCCGGTAACTCTTGATTTCTTTACGTTTGTTTCCGGATCTTGATCATGACCAACAACGAAGGTACATCTGAATCATCTGTACCCCCAGTTAGCTCAACAAATTCAGGATTTCCTCCCAATAACCTGACAAAACCAGTGATTAGTCTCAAATCTCAATTAATTACTGCACAATTAGATGAAAACAATTATCTGTTGTGGATGCTACAGATAGAGACTGCTATAGAGGGATACGGCCTTGAAGGATATGTAAGAGGAACAATCTCAATTCCTCCAAAGTTTATTACTAATAAAGAAAACAACATAGTACCCAATGACGAGTATAGCAACTACAACAGACAAGACAGGCTCATTAGTTCATGGATATTGTCATCAATTGGACAAAATCTCTTGCCACAAGTCATCGGGTGTAAATCTGCTAATGAAATATGGCAGACACTGGAAAAGTCTTTCAATACAAAATCATATGCAAAAGTTATGTTCTATAAAAGACAACTTCAGAAAATAAGGAAGGAAGGGATGACTATGAGAGAATATCTATCCAAGATAAAGTCAATTTGTGATATGTTAGGTGCTGCAGGGTGTAAACTTTCTGATTCTGAACAAATCCTTAGTATACTGAATGGTCTTAGCGAAGAATATGAAGTAGTAGAAGCCATAATAACATCAAAAACAGTTTTCTTCCATTGATGATGTTCATGCAATATTATTATCTCATGAAGCTAGTATTGAAAGAAAAAAGGCGCAAGAAAATGAATATTCAGTTAACTATGCTAGCCGCAATACTAAAAAATAAGTATCAAGCTAACAAGGCAGATCAAACCTTCCAAAGAGGGGGTCCTCCTACTCGTGGCAGAGGCAGAGGAAGATGGTCCAATATTAGCAATAGGTCAAAGTGCCAAATCTGTGAAAAGATTGGTCACACAGCCCCAAGATGCTACTTCAGATTCAATGTCAACTATGCTGTTAATCAGAATCCAAAAGGATCGAATCCCTCAACCAATATTGCTCAAGCACAGGGCGATGTCACTCAGCCTGAATCATCAAGAATACAGACAGAATGTGCCAAAGCAGAGCATATCAGCGATGATAGCCAGTATCCAGATTCTGGAGCTACCAACCATATTACCAACAATCTTGAAAATCTCAACCTCGGCAATAGAGAATATAATGGTAATCAGTCAATTTCCATGGGTAATGGTAAGTGTATTGATATTTCTCATATTGGAAAGGGTAGTATTAAAGGAAAAAGGCAATTGTTCTTGCATAACCTATTAAGGGTACCAAAAATCAAGAAGAACTTGATAAGTGTGTCTCAGTTTGCTAAGGACAACAACATTTACTTTCAATTCTTTCCAAATCACTGTTTAGTGAGAGATATACTGACTAAAGATATACTCTTGCAGGGTGATGCAATGAAGGGATTATATAGGTTCAATTTTAATAATTATAATAACACTGCAAAGACCAATTCTGCATGTAATATGTCTGTTCTAAATAGTCAAACTTACTCACTGTCTGTGTTTGAACTTTGGCACCACAAATTAGGCCTCCCATGTGCTAAAATTGTTAAACAAGTTCTTCTTGACAATAAAATACCCTTTAATGATGTCAATTTACCCTATATTTTTACTTGTTGTCAAATGGGGAAAGTCACAAATTGCCTTTCGGCAACTCAACTACTGAATACGCAAAACCATTCGAATTAATTGCCACAGACTTATGGAGTCCAGCCCCAGTTAGTACTGATTTTGGATATAGTTTTTTTATATCATTTGTTGATGCTAATACAAGATACACATGGCTATACCCTCTGAAGTCAAAATCTGACACTTACAGTACTGTACAAAATTTTATTACTACGGTAGAGAATCAATTCAACAGTACTGTAAAAATCTTACAATCAGATGGGGGTACTGAATTTAGACCACTTAACAATTTCTTCCTGAAAAAGGGAATAGTTCATAGAATAACATGCCCATACACATCTGAACAAAACGGTTTAGTCAAGAGAAAACTAGGCCCATAGTCGAAACTGGCTTAACATTACTTGCACAAGCATCACTACCCCTAAAATTTTGGTCTGAAGCATTTATATTAGCAGTGTTTTTAATAAATAGAATGCCAACCAAGATCTTAGGGGGAATCAGTCCTCTACAAAAATTATACAATGTTAAGCCAGACTATAACAACCTCAAAACATTTGGTTGCCTATGCTTTCCACATCTACAGTCATATAACTCAAACAAATTTGACTATAAGTTAAGACCGTGTACATTCATTGGGTATTGCATCAATCAAAAAGGATATAAATGCATCGACTCAAACGGTAGGATCTACATAAGTAGACATGTTATATTTGATGAAAAGAAGTTTCCATACAAGAATTCCGAACTAAAAACTTCAAGGAAAATTTATAACCCAAAGATGGTTTTACCTGAACTGCCCATTATACATGACCTGTGGGAAAGACAAAGTGGAAGTGAAGCTGCTGGTGTACAAACTGGCATTGAAAATACCACAGAATGGCAAGATCGACATCAATTTGCAACATCCAGCCCCGCCATCCAACAACCTGCATCAGAGGACAATCAAAATATTAATGCTGAGGACAATAATAATGATCAAGAGCCTTCCAACAGAACTGAAAATACAACAAGATGTGAAACCAGTGAATCAAACTCACTACAAAGCTCTCCACACAAGCAACCAACCCATCACATGGTGACAAGAGCAAAAAGTGGAATTTTCAAGCCAAAAATCTATGCTGCTGCTATCAGCCAAGATGAGCCATTTGATTATAATCAAGCTGTGAAAGACAAAAATTGGAGAGATGCTATGAAAGAAGAGTATAATGCTCTTATTAGAAACAACACATGGGAACTTGTCCATCCTCCTCAAAATAAAAATAAAGTAGGCTGTAAATGGACTTTCAAGCTCAAGAAAAATCCAGATGGATCAGTAAATAGATTTACGGCAAGACTGACAGCTAAAGGCTTCACACAAGAATATGGTTTTGACTTTAGTGATACTTTTTCTCCTGTTGTGAAGCCTTCAACTATCAGACTCATATTTACTATTGCTCTAAATAATAACTGGAAAATTAAACATCTTGTTGTAAATAATGCTTTCCTGAATGGTGAGTTACAGGAAGACATATATATCAGCAGCCACAAGGATTTACTCAAGATTCAAATCAAGTTTGCAAGCTAAAAAGGGTAATATATGGACTCAAGCAGGCTCCTCGAGTTTGGTTTCAAAAACTCAAAGCTACCCTGAATTCTATGGGATATCATCCAACAAAATCTAACTCATCATTATTCACTAAAATTAACTCAATCTCTACTGTTTATATACTAATCTATGTGGATGATTTAATTATTACAAGTAGTTGTGAGGATGATATCAAACACTTGACTGAATATTTGCACAACCAATTCTCTATTAAGGATCTAGGAGAAGTCACTCACTTCTTAGGTATTGAAGTTACTAAACAGTCAAATATAGAATTCATCTTTGCCAAAGAAGATACATTTCTGAATTGCTGTTCAAGACAAACACGAGTGAGACTAAGCCTCAACCAACATCAATGATTTCCAATCAGCACTACTCTAAAAACAGGGGAGAAGCAATTAGCAATGTAAAACAGTATAGAAGTGTTGTAGGGGCATTACAATATGCCACTATAACACGACCTGATATTGCTTTTAGCGTTAACAAAGTTTCTCAATTATGCAGAAACCTCTAGACGAGCATGAAACCTCTAGACGAGCATTGGAAGGCTGTAAAACGGATTCTCAGATATCTCAAAGGCACAAACAATTTTGGACTGACTTTAACCGCGAGCAACCGTCTAAATATTACTGCCTACAGTGACTCAGACTGGGCTACAAATAGTGATGATAGAAAATCAGTGATAGGGTACTGTATATACATTGGAAATAATATCATATCCTGGTGCTCAAAAAAACAAACTACGATATCCAGATCCAGTATTGAAGCTGAATACCGCAGCGTGGCAAGCACTACTGCAGAAATCCTATGGCTACAGTCAATTTTAAGGGAATTAAACTTGCTTACTGAGGAAAAGCCGATTATATGGTGTGATAACCAATGTACCATTTACTTATCAGATCCAGTGCAACACGCTAAGACAAAACACATAGCGATTGACATCTTCTTTGTACGAGAGCTAGTTCAACAAGGGAAGCTACAAATTAACTACGTTCCAAGCTACCATCAAAAAGCTGATTTATTTACTAAATCATTATCAGCAAGGAACTTTACAAGACTCAAGGATGAGCTTAAAATTGAAGGAAATATACAACCTGACAAGAATCCGCCAGAGCAAACCCTTCAGAGATGAAATACAACTCAAATTTGGTCTCGCACAGTTCAATTTGTCTTGATGGAGCCCTCTTAATGTGCTTTAATCTCAGACTTGTCTTGCTTAAGCATTAGGAGGGCGATAATTGATGAGCCGCCACAGCAAATTAGGATTTTCCAGAGGCTACGAAAACCTAATTTGAGAGGGGGTATTGAGAAATGAATAATTGCGGCTGACTTCTTCTATGTGCTTTGTTACATAATAGCTGGATAATACTATTATTGGGCTTAGCCCAAAATGTTTATTACACGCTTGATAATGTATCCGTGGTATAAATATATGGCCACACTAAACTCTGTACAGTATTTCAATTTATCATCAATACAACTTTTCTCTACTTTCATCAATACGTTTACAATTTCAACACCCAGTTCTTGATTGAAATAAATTATAATTTTATCTACTAATGGTTGTTATGATCATTGTTCTATTGATTATCTGTTATATGTACTTTATCATTATATATGTTATTATTAATATACTCTTTCCATGTGAAAAGCATTTTGGTATGGACAATTATAAGGTTAGTTGTTCATTGAAATTGAAAAAATATGCTTAATCACATCATTGTTTGGTTTACTTATATATGATAACCTCTTGTCGATCTGAAGCCGAAGCCATCTTAATCTAGTTTCAATGGAAACTTTTGCGCACTTTTATTATACTATATAGTTAAGCATTGGGTACATAAAATGTTGTACTGATCCTTACTCCATGTATGTTTGAAATCTAATGAGAAAAATGGGCTGTAGGCTGATGTTATGATTTCATGTATTAACAAAACGTATTTTGCTCAATTGTAGGCTGATATTATCTTTTTATAACTGGATTAGGTGAGGTGCACGAAAGATGACAAAGTTATTTTAAAGCTTTAGAAGTCACCTGAATTTGATTGCTCATACTAGTAACAATAATAAAGACGAATGCCATCAGTTAGACAAAAATGTGTACAAATTTTGAATATGTTTTATCCAAAATTGTTGCAATGTGGTAAACTGTTATAAACTAATATTTTTACTGTAGTGGGATGTTATTACTATCAAAGTCTATAAAGAGTTTGAATGCTGTAATATTTGTTTCAGCTTTGCTTTTATATGGTTCTTCTATAAACCCACGTTTGCTAGTTAGTTTACTATGATAAAAAATTGTTTTTTATATAAGAGCTATGTATTGGTATCTCTTTTGGATTAGTACTAATATTTGTTTTGTCACCGTTGTAATCACTTCTACTTTCAAATATTATTTTCCTGTAGGGGAGCTTATTTGTGCCTTTGTTTTATGTTATTAACCCCGCATGGCATGCATGACAATAAAGGTGACTCAAGTGTACATTATGCCCTTAATAATTATTACCGACGCTGTTTTTGGGGGCTGTCACTGAATCGCCTCTCATATTATTATAGGCGGTTTAGTTTACTTTTGTGCCTCTACTAAAATTAATAAAGGCATATTTACCAGTCCTTAATACTTTGAATTTTGGTAGTGATATTAAATGAATATATTTGTGGTGACCGTTGTAGCAATTAGTGCAATTGATTACTATAAATAGGACCATAGATAAATAAATAGCTATTGTAACCGACATTGATTGGGGAAAAAAATTTTGATTAGATAATTAAACCTAACGGTTGCAATTTCTAAATTGGCTAGTATTAATGTTGCGGGTATGGATAAAGGGCATACATAAGTTAATTAATTAGTTTTCAGGACACAGGTAAAATTGAATTAGTTTCTAGGACAAATAAAGGAAAATTACTTCGCTGTCCTTTTGTGCCGCTCAACGCAATGAAAATTAACCAATGTTATCGATTTCTCAGTAAATCCCCAAAGACGAGAACCGCTCCACTTGTACATCAATTCAATACGAATTAGAATTCTACTCCGATCTGGCATTAAATTACTTCTTTTATAAACTATTTTCTTATTTCTTCAAACGTTCTCTAATTTCCCTCAAATCTAACCCCAACCCTCTGTAAATCACCTAGATCTGCCATGGCACATAAAGGTGAAAGGAAATCTGCCAGAAAAAACCCACGGTTGAAGACACAGCTGAGAGAAGTCAATTGTAGCCGTCAGATTTGGATGTTTAAGTTGTTTGATTTCCCAGCAATTCATGCTGCTTTAAAGTCAACCGTGGCTGAAAAATGCTAAGCATGATGCACCATTTCGATATTGCTTGAAGGTAATTGGTTTGTGAGCTAGTTGAACACAATTGCCTTGATATTGCTCCTAATGGCTTCGGGTTAGAGTAAATTATGCATCTATTCACCTGAATCTTATATTTGCAGCTGCTTCCAATTTTTGTATGTTATACGTTCCTTAAATGTCGTGCTTTTGGATATGTGAGATATTTTGGTGAGTGAAGATAAAGTAGTAATGGTTAGAGGTTTGATAACATGAATTCCCTAAGAATGCAAATAATATTGGAGTTTAATCACTAGAGTTGTCATGTCATGAATTCCCTAAAAATGTTAAACTTCTCACACTCTTGAAACTCGTTAAAAAAGCTAGAGTTTATAGTAATGACATCAAAAGACCAAATAAAATAAAATATGCAGGTTGGAATGATATACAAGCGGTTAACTTACATAAATTCAATTAACAGATCGAACTCTACTATCCTCTTGACCAAAATCGAGTTTAAGGTTCCAAAGATATAATTTCTTTTGACAGAAAATATATAAATTCAAAACTGAGTCGCATTGTAAGGTATTACATATGTTGAGACACTTTTTTATAAAAGCTGTCACACACGGAATTTCTGGATAGCGTCGCGCTCAGGCACTGAGAAAATCATCAACAAACAAGAAGCGGTTTGGTCGAAATCCCATCAACATAAACAGGCCCGAAACTCTAATCCGATGACCTCTTTTGGGCCCAAAATAGCGATTATGGAGCTAAGCTCAATTATACTTGTAGCCCTCTGAATTAGCTTCAAATTGAGCTTTCGTTTGGCTCAATCGGACTAACGGTTTGAAAGATATATCCGTTTCCGTGAACGCGTGTAGAGGTATCGAATGGCAATCACTTGGATGAAGTGACGAAACATCAGAAAGTTCAGAATATGGACCGGATCATGGGACCCAGACATCGGCTCGCCCCCACTCCTCAGTTCGTGAAGCCTCCTCACCTCGTGGAGCATCCTGTATTGTGGAGCGTATATTGATCACGACCCGTTCGTGGTCAACCTATGGACCACGATTCGCTCGAAAGTTCACCATCCCAACTTCTCACTCTAGCTTGCAATCGATTTGGTTCGTGACTCGCCCCAGGACCACGACCCGATCGTGGGGGCATATAGGGATCATGAACCGCCTATACCATAACATCAATAGCACTCCATTTTGACCTATTCTTAAGGCTACTCCCACTCCTACTTTCCCAGATTGGGTTCCACGCACCCCATCACGAACCGATCAACCCAGAAGCCCTCCTACAGCTATAAATACACCTCTACATGGAATTTTAAGGGGATTCGGAGGTACTTTTGGCTCCTACATCTCTACGGCTTCCACCATTGCTGAGTGCAAGGATTTTTCTCCTTCTTACATCTAAATTCTGCTCTTGTAATCTCAATTAAACTCAAGGATAGTGTGTCTTCATGTAACTGATTATTGTAATCTGTCAGTATAACAATAAGATTATAAAGTGGACATAGGCTACATCTACAGCCGAACCACAATAAAAACATCGTGTGTTCCCTCTTATTTACTATTTCCTGCATTTTTTGATCTGTGATCTACATTTGGGTGTTAGTGCCAATTTTTGGTCTAACATTTTGGCGCGCCAGGTAGGGGACACACGATACTACTTCAATTTCTAGCTCTAAAGGAATCGATTTGCTTAGCTGTTGGATCAATGGTTAAAAGAAGGATGGAACTTTCTCCCGTACTGAAGGTGCCGAGGCCGAAGGCACGAGAAACGAGGCAAGCCAAGAAGCTTCCTCTCATGAAAACCCATCGGCATACTTGACTCAAGAAGAAATGGACGGCATTCTTGCTGAATTAAGAGATCAAATGGCAAAGCAAGATGATCTCCTCAGGAAGCAACAGGAAATGATCGATCAGCATAGTTGAGTCGAGAAGAAATGGATGGCGTTCTTGCTGAATTAGGAGATCAAATGGCAAAGCAAGATGATCTCCTCAGGAAGCAACAGGAAATCATCAATGGATTCTTCGCTCGGATGGATGGAAGGCCGAGCAACGATCAACGCATTGGAAATGAGACCCTAAAAGCGGCCCGTACATCGCATGGAATCGGGGGAAAACCCCACACTTTTGGACATTCTCAGGATCAACCAACTTCGGCTCCAGTTCAGACGAGCGTTGGATTGCAAATTCCCATCCCTCTTCAGCAATCGGCTCATGGCTTAGGGCCAGGAGCAGCTCGTGATGGACCAGAACCGGCTCGCGATGGTAGCCCATGACCCGATCGAATCGCCCACTCCAGCCGCGAGCTGCGAGACGTGAACCCCTGGATTATGATCCGGCTGTGATGCACCTCCTGGCCACGAACTGCTGTCAGCGACTCACTCCTAGCAGCTCATGAGCAGCTTCCTTCCCTTATATTTAATGCTGGGGGCACCAGCTCTGATCTTGGCAACTTACTACAACTTTTTGAAGGAAATCGTCTAGTAGATCTGATTGAGCACCTCTCAAGAAGGCATTGCATATTTCATGACATAGACGATCACAACTCTGATGACTGCAGACACTTGCGGGACCTAATTGAGGACCGGGTCAGACGAGGAGAGCTAGCCAAGTATGTCTTTCAAACAACAGCGTCTACACCTGCGCTGCCACCACCTATTCCCCAGAGAGCCAACAATCCTGGATCGAGCAATCGCGGGATTATCATTCGTTGATTCCATTCAGTGGATCTCTTCGGTTTACCGGACTCCAGACCATAGTTCATGTTTTTAGGCTTTAAGGCAACTTCTCGCCCTTCAATTCATAAAGTTGTTAAAACATATGTTTGATTATACTTTACAACAATTATCCGAGTCAACTATAATAAACATACCAGTATTTGCAGCGGAATAATAATAATAATATGTCTAACAGTGTCTCCAAGGTAAGGTAATCTTTGCTAATTGCAACTTTGGCTGACCCGAGCATATTGCATAAAAGGAAACACAACAAACACTTGGATTAGAACTAAATCATTCACATATTAGTCAAATTAAAATACGAAATAACATGAGTGTTATAGGTGCAGTAATCTAAAGAAGTATTATGGAAAATCCACAAATAATTTTGGAAAAATGAATCTATCATAATCTCATCCCACATCGCACAATGCAAGCGCACACCAAATGGGCGAGTTTTGTCTTATGATAACCAAACATGCTATCATATGTGAAAAATCTTCTTTTAATACTATTATTAGTGCATAGTGTTGAAAACCATTTCATAAACAAATATATTAATCTTATTAAGCATAGTGTTCGGGTTAAAATAACTGCCGCTTAGCTTCCATGAATCAATAAAGATCATTGATGAGCTCTAGCTTCCAACTGGATCCGTCCAGTATAAACAAACCGCATTAACATTTCCTCGGTCGTCTTACTCCGATAAGGATACTCATTGCATTTCCTCGGTCGTCTCACTCTGGTAAGGCCGTTGTGGATACTCATAGCATTTCCTCGGTCGTCTCACTTCGGTAAGGTCGTATTGGATACTCATAGAATTTCCTCGGTCGTCTTACTCTAGTAAGTCCGTCGTGGATCCTCACAGCATTTCCTTAGTCGTCTTACTCCGGTAAGGCCGTCTCGGAACAATTTTTGCATTGTTTGTCTTATCATTTTGCAGGTATGGATCATGGATCTTGCAGATTATCCAGAACACATCTTCCTTCAACCAGCAAGATATGTTTTGGGGGGCAAACTTGTAGACACACTTTTTTGTAAAAGCTCTCACACACGGAATTTCCGGATAGCATCGTACTTAGGCACTGATAAAATCGTCAACAAACAAAAAGCAGTTTGGTCAAAATCATGTCATCAACATAAACAGGTCTGAAACTCCAATTAGACGACCTCTTTTGGGCCCGAAAAGAGCGATTATGGAGCTGAGCTCCGTAACTCTTGTAGCCCTCTAAATTAGCTTCAGGTTGAGCTTTCATTCGGCTCAGTCGGACTTACGGTTTGAAAGTTATGCCCGTTTTCGTGAACACGTGTAGATGTATCGACTGGCAATCACTTGGATGAAATGACGAAACATCAGAAAGTTTAGAATATGGACCGGATCGTGGGACCCAGACATCGGCTCACCCCCACTCCTCGGTTTTTGAAGCCTCCTAACCTCGTGGAGTATCCTGAATCGTGGAGCCTATATTGATCACGACCCGTTCGTGGTCAACCTATGGACCACGACTCGCTCGCAGGTTCACCATCCCAGCTTCTCACTCCAGCTTGCAATCGACTCGGTTCGTGACTCGCCCCTGGACCACGACCCGATTGTGGGGCATATAGGTATCACGAACCACCTATACCATAACATCAACAACACTCAATTTTGACCAGGTCTCAAGGCTACTCCCGCTCCTACTTCCTCGGATCGGGTGCCACGCGCCCCATCACGAACCGGTCAACCTAGAAGCCCTCCTACAGCTATAAATACACCTCTACATGGAATTTTTAGGGGATTCTGAGGGACTTTTGGCTCCTACATCTCTACGGCTTCCACCGTTGCTGAGCGCAAGGATTTTGCACCTTCTTACATCTAAATTCTGCTCTTGTAATCTCAATCAAACACACAGATTGTGTGTCTGCGTGTAACAGATTCTTGTAATCTGTTAGTCTAACAATAAGATTATAAAGTGGACGTAGGCTATATCTACAGCCCAACCACTATAAAAACTTTGTGTGTTCCCTCTTATTTACTCTTTCCTGCATTTTTGTGATCTGTGGTATGCATTTGAATGTTAGTGCCAATTTTTGGTCTAACAACATATATGTAACATATCATTGGACAATACAGTTACCTACATAAGCTTCAAGTATTCGTAAATGATTTAATAAGATTCAAGTACATTCTTAAATATTGTTTTTTTAATTTGTTCAAGGGGAAAATGGACCGGAGCCGTTAAATCCCCCTAGTGCACCTAGTCCGGTCCGCGGATACCTACCACATAAGCGGCAGTCGTAGCGTATGCACATGGTAAATCCTTTTAGCATTGCCATTCAGGGTTTCCAACTCACATCGTTGTTACCTCGGCACGAGTAATGATATATTTAAAAGCTGAATCAAGCTTTAATTGATAACATGAGCTTTTACAAAGTGAGAGACTTTATTCCACTCGACCGATGAAAGAAAAAATAACTGAGGCCTATCTTTATGTTTCATATTGCAGCTTGCTATTTTCATATTACAGCAATAAAGCCTGCAATGTCATATAGTGTAGAATGTTGGCCTACTAAGAGGCAACACATCCAGAAGATAAGTATTGTAGCGACCCAACAGATTTTCGACCCCGAAAATCGACATAAAACCACCATGTCGACTAATCAAGCATCGAAATCATTGGATTGTCATAAGAAAGAAATTAGAGGGTGAGAATAGAAAGGAAGAAATATTAGAATAGAAGAAAGAAGAAGAAACACCACATCAGAATCTCACAGCGAAACAGGGAAAATATGATATCAAATGCCTTTATACAAAAGAATTTGTATATACAAACCAATCATCAGAGTACAACATGTATCAGTCACAGCGGAAAATAACTTTGTATATCTAACGGTGAAGCTACCTGCTTCTAGCTCCTGAAACTCCAAGCGAAGCCTAACCTGGAACATACTCGGTCTGACCCAAGCACATTTGATTTAAAACAAAATACACCGGGTCAGTCTGGAATACCATCAGTGATAAATTCACAGAACACACACTTGTTTAACTTTGGAAATCCTTTCTGAAATCAAAGGATAATAGTAAGACCAGCCCACACATAAACACAGACGGTGTTTACCTTACTATAACCCAAAATAGTTTTGAAATCATAACTTGCTCTGATATTATCATAATGTCTAAATACAAATAATTAGCAGTCTAGAGGAACGCTTGCATCTCATGCACCCCATATATAGTATACAATCAAAACTGCAGGCGCTTATTGGATATTGGATTCCAACTATGACAAGGTATGGGACCACCTTCCGCACGTGTATCTCTAGAGGCAAATACACTTGGTTCAACAAGAACGTCTTGCAACCCGACCCTCACATGACCGACCACTCATTTCGCTTGAGTGTATCGAATGTATAACACTGACGGTTGGGATGAACAACCGTTTGCCCGAAAAGGGACAACATCGAATATAGATTAAAGAAGCAAATGGAATTTCTCTAGATAGGTGATCATACATCCTAATGGGAGCGACCCACATTGCCATGCTGCCTGCCCGATTTTTGTCATTTCCCGGTTGATGAGGCTTGAGGCTAGAATTCCTTTAAAACATTTGGCCACCATTAACTTTGAATGCCACATCGTCAGATCCGCCAGATCACACTTGATTGACATCCACAAAGATACTCTAGTTATCTGGCTAGAGAATAACCATTTCTCCGCCATCAACTATGGAACGTTGGAGAAATCAACGCATGTAATTCCTTTGGAAATACTCTGTCAGACATCCATCCATACAAGTCATCCAGGAACAGGATGAACCGAAGGTACTCTCCTACTGCATCTCATATAGGAATCACCCCATGGATCAGTAGCGAGAAGTCCTTGCAACCCGTGGATTTCAACCACGACAGAATCACAAAATCAAAATAACTCCAGTTGCAAGCCAGAGAAATTTGACAAGTAGCCCTTCCACTTATGAAGATCCACGGTCTTCACTTGCTCCGTCTTCAATTGACGTCTTCACGTATTTAATGGTCGGAATGGTTTTCGAATATAATTCGATCCCGGTCTTTCCGAACAAACAATCGTATTGGTCTTGTTTGATAGTCGGTGATTTAACTATCAAATAACAAATAGTGTTAATAAAATGAGTTTGCTGATTCAACACTTGACACAACTCGATCTCTTTTAAAATATATTTAACCAAATTTCCTTTTTACTAACTCTGATTGATTTACTTTAATTGATTAACTCTAACTTGATTAACCCGACTTATTTAACTCGACTGGACTAACTAGACTTGATTACTCTTATCGATTAACTAATATTGACTTAACTCCATTCGCTTGACTCTAGATCACAACGATCACAATGGTTATGCCTGATTCCCTCAGGAAACATCCAACTGTCGTAGGCTATCTACAGCCCTGCGAATTACGCTAGCAGTCGTACGCAACGGAAACTCTTCCTAAATAACTAGGTTGCTTAATTCTACCTCAAAACTATATTCGATCAATTCTAAGTGAATAACAATTGTTCCATATAATTTGAAATCAACATCTTATTTCCTTTGAAAACTAACCTGTAGTATTAGTTATTTTCAAAAACGTTGCATTGGAGTTCGATATTTCTCGAATAAGATAAAACCAATTTCAACGCTTCCACTCGTCCCAAACTAATACCATTCCTAGATAGTAGTGAAGCCAACCAAGTTGGGGTATTTTAGTTACCTCTCAGACCTTGATCGACCACGTTCTTACCTCAGAATACTATCAGTTTGTCACTTAACTATTAACATCTCAATTTCCCCTTTCGGTTTCCAATCTTGTTTTATAAACCTTTTCCTACTTTGAAATCTTTGTTAGATAATCTCTTTACTTAATTCCCTAAATTAAATAAGTCTTAATTTACAGCACACCTCTTAACTTTACAACCCTTACACCATCTAATCACTTCAATGAATTCCAATTAAAAACTCATTGCTTAAATTCCTATTAATTAAAAAAATAATTAACTTTAAATATTATCTATGTCAAAATATAGTTAACTTGGTTATTTATCAAAAATATGATAATGGTTACTCTTAAAAGCTGATTAAACAATACTTTTCTTTATAAATTCTTAACCAATCAAATACTTATTCTAAGGTTTAGTTAATCGAAGATTAACTAAAATTTAACACTAAACAATTCAGAAATCCTTATTTATAGTTAATCAAATATTAACTAATTATTTAGCACCACTCGCCAAATTTGACGAACGTTCAGAACCCAATTAATCCCATTATCGTCATCAGTTAAAAACAGTTGGTTTTGTCGACCTAACATCTCAGTTAACCATTAACTGAATTCTCTTGTCATTTCCCCTTTTTGAATTTATCAAATAACTTAATTAGTTTAAAAACCCTATTTAATTGTTTAAAACAATTATTTCACCTTCCCAACCCGTAGGTAAATCTTCGGTTTCCTTTGTTTAAAAACTGGTAAAATCCATTTAAATAATCCCTTTAAACTCGATTAAAAACAGATATTTATAAATTTCCATTTAATTCCTTATATACTTTAATTTGAACTTAAATTCGGTTATCAAATAATTCTAACTTTAAAACTACGTCAATTTCCCGAACAGTCAACTGACGTTAGCCACAACACATTTTTAGACATTCACCGTCAACTACCAAATCAACACGGTCAGCTGATTTTTAACACATCACGGGTGAATATTATTCAACCATACAAACAAGTTTTGGTGTCAGTCAGGGTGAACAACTCATATATAAGCACAACAAACAAATATACAGTTTTATTTGAGGAATCCGGTCGGATCCCTCCAACCTGTCCTTCTCTGCATCACAGATATCAGTCAATAAAAATATACGACTTAAATAATTGATGGATTATAAATAACTGCAATCAATCAACAATAGTAACCAATTTGCATCCATCGCATCCAATCAACCAATTTAGACTGTTAACTATAAAATATATTTTACTGTGAATGTACCACATCACAGGATTCCAGAAGGTGTGAGAATTAACTCACCAGAGTTTGTTCTGGTCGATGGTTGACACGTTTGTTGCTTTCAAATTGAGACGAACGTCCAAAATTAGCTGAATTTTCAACTGCGTCAGATCGACTCCTAGTCAGTGTCGTCAGATAGGCCTCGTCCCTGCGATCCCAACGGATCCAGTTTTGTCAATTTTCATTCACGTATGTAAAAGTTATTATGGTTTTATGTTTGAATATATATATATATATATATGATTAATAACTAAGTTTAATTATTAATTAATTAAATCATTTCTTACCTTAATTACCGCTAATAACGGCTGCCACGTCAGCTTAAACTTCTCCCCTCCCCACGCGTTTTCTTATTCCTTTGCTCCTGAACCACGATCGTTCCTCCTTTCTTCTTCGGCCTTGAACAACACGTGACTGAAACACCCACCATCGTCGATAGAGACCACCGGAACCCTTGGCTCCGACTTCGCCAGAACCGCCTCGACGAGGCCTTCCAACGCCCGCCGGTCCCACTCCCCCTAGCGCCTCCTACCGCCGTGAATCAATAAATGAATGGAACCCACATTTTAGCCAATTTCTCCCCCCTCCTTTCACCTAAGGTGACCCAACCACCGCCATGACCTGCACCTGCCACCTGCGCTCCGATCGTCCTCAGTACCCACCGCCCAAACTCCACCGGCTGCCTGTAATCGGTCAATGATCGATTGTTACTTCCCAAAACGAACCAGAAAACTTCACCTCCGATCATCTCGCTCCTCCTTCCACCACAGGCGTTGAAACAGGACTGGACCACCTCCATCTGAAAGCTTTGTTTCTCTACTTTCACTTCCAACCGGTCTCATCCCCTGAAATCAACCCAAACGCCCACAATAACATGAAAAACGAAAATGGATTTCGTCGGTTTAAAGACGATTCCGGCCACCACAAGTTTTCGTTCACCCCCAACTTTTCTGAGCAGGTAGATACGTCCCCGATCTACTACTTTTGCTTTGGGACCCCCCATGAATTCTTCACGGATTGAGAAAATTAATTGATTTTGTAAAACTGGACTTATTTGCAAATTTACATGAAAGGGCTGAGTTTGGGCATTTGGGTTTCAGCCTTAGGACCTTATATATTATGGAAAAATATTTATTTAAATTGATTTGACGAACGACAATGACTAACGATATTTTATTTCGTACCTATCGCATTTTCAAATGTCGTTTATTCGCTGCTGCGCTCACATACGAACCCCGTTCGAGATGCAACTGGACGGCATAGTATATTTTGATGATACGGTCCTAATGAAACTTGTTTCGTCGAATTCCGAGTCCGTTTGCTCGAATAGCGTTTGTACACGTCCAAATTGAAAGATTTATTTTGCATTTTATTTTGCCACACTCACAGAATAACACCATTTTGCGTGCAACATGAAAATCTAGCAATAATTTATTGTTACGGTCCTAACAAAATTTGTTTCGTTGAAAACAGAGGTCATTTGAAAAATGTCCCTTTTGAACTGGCCAATTTGAATTAAAATAACCCAATTTTAAAATACTTCAGTATAAAATAAACAAAATACCGCGGTTGGTCACACATGACCAGAATCTGATATATTATCAAGGAAAAATATCACAGGTTAAATCGATATTTAAAATATTTAAAAACCGTTATTTTATACAACTGCAGCGCTATATACATACAGGGAATTCTGGCGCTGTTTTTCTAAAAATTTGATTTGGACATAAAATAAAAATCTACCCGACGAAAACTGGATTTTTCTCTGTCATTGGAAAGATATCGTCAAACCGGTCCCGACGTTTCTTATTTCGAGGAAATCCGACCTATTATGTTCCCTGTACGGCCGTTTAAAGTTCAAAACGCCAAATCGCGAACTACCGCGCCGCTGCAGTTCGTTATTTAATTAAATTATAAATTAAATGTTATAACGTCATTTATAAATGAAATCGCTACAAAAATTTCAATAAAAATAATATCGAACCATTTTAAATCGCCCGTTCACGTTATACGGCAAATTCGACATTTTCTAAATATGCCGAAAATAAATTATTATTATATTATTAATATAATTTAAATATTCAAATTAAAATGATCAAAATCAATTATTTAACTAAAATCAATATTTTAAATAAATAAAATATTTCAAATAAATAAAATATTTCAAATAATCGACCAGAAAATACGGGACATTACATTCCTTCCCCCTAAAAATAATTTCGTCCTCGAAATTGCTAAGGTAGAAGATATGCCGTCTACAATTATCTTTGCAAAAAGAATAAATTTTAAAACTCGAATAAATTTCCAAACTGACCCCATTGGTTTTAAAACCAGTTTATTTCAAATAAAAGAATTTTCCCAAAAAAATTTAAATTTTTTTCTAACACCATGTATTCTGGAAAAATTTCGGTAGAGCCTCCGCTCGACGGGGGACATCTGCAAAATCGCAGGTTCAAGAAATAGACATACATCGACTCTCATGGTCGGAAAAATTCAAAATCCAAACTCAAAACCCCAAAGAAAACCAAAATTTCATATTTGCATAAGCGTACCTTTTGGCGAGCGTTATTATACAATAAGCAATAATTTATATTCGAGCTTGCTTAATTATTTTGCAGCTCTACTCAAACTGGATTCAAATAACTCCAGAATTTCTTTCTTGAACTGATTTAAAGCTGAACCGGCTCGTCTGCACCTGTTCTCAACTTAAACCAATTCATTTGTCACTAAAACAATATCAGTTAAAACATCCATATCACACAATTCAATCCATATGAGGTTATCATTATCATTACTTCTAACCAAGTCTTAACAAATCCATTTTTTTTACCCATTCAGATTCATTAATTTGGATTATTTATCCAACTTGTTTATTTCAAATTTGTTTCAACCAATTCTATTCCTTCACAAGTTTATATTCAAGCAATCAACCACACATTACAAACATATCATTCAAATCAGCCTTAATAAATCAATGATTGCCCATACTATAATAACCTTTACTTTTAATTTATTATAAAATAAATTGGGCAAAAATAATTTCAAAAATAATTTTTTGTATCAAAATACAAATACGCGCTCTCGTATATCTATATCCCAACTCAATCTAGGGTGCTTCTGACCCCATCTCTATTGAGTCACACCACAGAGCCAAGGTTATCTCTAAACCAATAGCTCTGATACCACTGTAGCGACCCAGCAGATTTCCGACCCCGAAAATCAACATAAAACCACCATGTCGACTAATCAAGCATCGAAATCACTAGATTGTCATGAGAAAGAAACTAGAGGGTGAGAATAGAAAGTAAGAAATATTAGAATAGAAGAAAGAAGAAGAAACACCACATCAGAATCTCACAGCGGAACAGGGAAAATATGATATCAAATGCCTTTATACAAAAGAATTTGTATATACATACCAATCATCAGAGTACAACATGTATCAGTCACAGCGGAAAATAATTTTGTATATCTAACGGTGAAGCTGCCTGCTTCTAGCTCCTGAAACTCCAAGCGAAGCCTAACCTGGAACATACTCGGTCTGACCTGAGCACATTTGATTTAAAACAAAATACACCGGATCAGTCTGGAATACTATCAGTGATAAATTCACAGAACACACACTTGTTTAGCTTTGGAAAATCCTTCCTGAAATCAAAGGATAATAGTAAGACCAGCCCACACATAAACACGGACGGTTTTTACCTTACTATAACCTAAAACAGTTTTGAAATCATAACTTGCTCTAATATTATCATAATGTCTAAATACAAATAATTAGCAATCTAGAGGAACGCTTGCATCTCGCGCTCCCCATATATAGTATACAATCAAAACCGCGGGCGCTTATTGGATATTGGATTCCAACTATGACAATGTATGGGACTACCTTCCACACGTGTATCTCTAGAGGCAATACACTGGGTTCAACAAGAACATCTTGCAACCAGGCCCTCACAAGAACGACCACTTATTTCGCTTGAGTGTATCGAATGTATAACACCGACGGTTGGGATCAGAAACCGTCTGCCCGAAAATGGACATCATGGAATATAGATTAAAAAAGCAAATGGAATTTTCTAGATAGGTGATCATACATCCTAATGGGAGCGACCCACATAGCCATGCAGCCTGCCCGATTTTTGTCATTTCCCGGTTGATGAGGCTTGAGGCTAGAATTCCTTTAAAACATCTGGCCACCATTAACTTTGAATGCCACATCGTCAGATCCGCCAGATCACACTTGATTGACATCCACAAAGATACTCTAGTTATCTGGCTAGAGAATAACCATTTCTCCGCCATCAACTATGGTACGTTTGGAGAAATCAACGCATGTAATTCCTTAGGAAATACTCTGTCAGACATCCGTCCATACAAGTCATCCAGGAACAGGATGAACCGAAGGTACTCTCCTACTGCATCTCATATAGGAATCACCCCATGGATCAGTGCAAGAAGTCCTTGCAACCCATAGATTTCAACCACGACAGAATCAAAAAATCAAAATAACTCCAGTTGCAAGCCAGAGAAATTTGACAAGTAGTCCTTCCGCTTATGAAGATCCACGGTCTTCACTTGCTCTGTCTTCAATTGACGTCTTCACGTATTTGCTGGTCGGAATGGTTTTCGAATATAATTCGATCCCGGTCTTTCCGAACCAACAATCGTATTGGTATGATTTGATAGTCGGTGATTTAACTATCAAATAACAAATAGTGTGAATAAAATGAGTTTGCTGATTCAACACTTGACACAACTCGACCTCTTTTAAAATATATTTAACCAAATTTCCTTTTTACTAACTCTGATTGATTTACTTTAATTGATTAACTCTAACTTGACTAACCCAACTTATTTAACTCGACTGGACTAACTAGACTTGATTACTCTTATCGATTAACTAATATTGACTTAACTCCATTCGCTTGACTCTAGATTGCAGCGATCATAATGGTTACGCCTGATTCCCTCAGGAAACATCCGACCGCCGTAGGCTATCTGCAGCCCTGCGAATTACGCTAGCAGTCGTACGCAATGGAAACTCTTCCTAAATAACTAGGTTGCTTAATTCTACCTCAAACTATATTCGATCAATTCTAAGTGAATAACAATTGTTCCATATAATTTGAAATCAACATCTTATTTCTTTTGAAAACTAACATGTAATATTAGTTATTTTCCAAAAACCTTGCATTAGAGTTCGATATTCCTCGAATAAGATAAAACCAATTTCAATGCTTCCACTCGTCCCAAACTAATACCATTCCTCGATAGTAGTGAAGCCAACCAAGTTGGGGTATTTTAGTTACCTCTCAGACCTTGATCGACAACATTCTTACCTCAGAATGCTATCAGTTTGTCACTTAACTATTAACATCTCAATTTCCCCTTTCGGTTTCCAATCTGGTTTTATAAACCTTTTCTTACTTTGAAATCTTTGTTTGATAATCTCTTTACTCAATTCCCTTAATTAAGTAAGTCTTAATTTACTGCACACCTCTTAACTTTACAACCCTTACACCATCCAATCACTTCAGTGAATTCCAATTAAAAACGCATTGCTTAAATTCCTATTAATTAAAACAATAATTAACTTCAAATATTAACTATGTAAAAATATAGTTAACTTGGTTGTTTATCAAAAATATGATAATGGTTACTCTTAAAAGCTGATTAAACAATACTTTTCTTTATAAATTCTTAACCAATCAAATACTTATTCTAAGGTTTAGTTAATCGAAGATTAACTAAAATTTAACACTAAACAATTCAGAAATCCCTTATTTATAGTTAATCAAAGATTAACTAATTATTTTGCACCACTCGTCAAATTTGACGAACGTTCAGAACCCAATTAATCTCGTTATCGTCACCAGTTAAAAACAGTTGGTTTTGTCGACCTAACATCTCAGTTAACCATTAACTGAATTCTCTTGTCATTTCCCCTTTTTGAATTTATCAAATAACTTAATTAGTTTAAAAACCCCATTTAATTGTTTAAAATAATTATTTCACCTTCCCAACTTGTAGGTAAATCTTCGGTTTCCTTTGTTTAAAAACTGGTAAAATCCATTTAAATAATCCCTTTAAACTCGATTAAAAATAGATATTTATAAATTTCCATTTAATTCCTTATATACTTTAATTTGAACTTAAATTCGGTTATCAAATAATTCTAACTTTAAAACTACGTCAATTTCCCGAACAGTCAACTGACGTTAGCCACAACACATTTTTAGACATTCACCGTCAACTACCAAATCAACACGGTCAGCTGATTTTTAACACATCACGGGTGAATATTATTCAACCATACAAACAAGTTTTGGTGTCAGTAAGGGTGAAAAACTCATATATAAGCACAACAAACAAATATACAGTTTTATTTGAGGAATCCGGTCGGATCCCTCCAACCTGTCCTTCTCTACATCACAGATATAAATCGATAAAAATATACGACTTAAATAATTGATGGATTATAAATAAATGCAATCAATCAACAATAGCAACCAATTTGCATCCATGGCATCCAATCCACAAATTTAGACTGTTAACTATAAAATATATTTTAATGTGAATGTACCACATCACAGGATTTCAGAAGGTGTGAGAATTTACTCACCAGAGTTTGTTCTGGTTGATGGTTGATGCGTTTGTTGCTTTTAAATTGAGATGAACGTCCAAAATTAGCTGAATTTTAAACTACGTCAGATCGACTCCTAGTCAGTGTCATCAGATAGGTTTCGTCCATACGATCCCAACGGATCCAGTTTCGTCAATTTTCGTTCACATATGTAAAAGTTATTACGGTTTTAGGTTTGAATATTTATATACGATTAATAACTAAGTTTAATTATTAACTAATTAAAACATTTCTTACCTTAATTACCTCTAATAACGGCTGCTACGTCAGCTTAAACTTCTCCCCTCTCCACGTGTTTTCTTTTTTCTTTTGCTCCTGAACCACGATCGTTCCTCCTTTCTTCTTCGGCCTTGAACAACACATGACTGAAACACCCACCATCGTCGATAGAGACCATCGGAACCCTTGGCTCCGACTTCGCCAGAACCGCCTCGACGAGGCCTTCCAACGCTCGCCGGTCCCACTCCCCCTAGCGCCTCCTACCGCCGTGAATCAATAGATGAACGAAACCCACATTTTAGCCAATTTCTCCTCCCTCCGTTCACCTGAGGTGACCCAACCACCGCCATGACCTGCGCCCCCCACCTGCACTCCGATCCTCCTCATTACCCTCCGCCCAAACTCCACCGGCCACCTGTAATCGGTCAATGACCGATTGTTACTTCCCAAAACGAACCAGAAAACTTCACCTCTGATCAACTCGCTCGTCCGGCCACCACAGGCGTTGAAACAGGACCAGACCACCTCCATCTGAAAGCCTTGTCTCTCTACTTTCACTTCCAAACGGTCTCATCCCCTGAAATCAATCCAAACACCCACAATAACATGAAAAACGAAAATGGATTTCGTCGGTTTAAAGACGATTCCTGCCACCACAGGTGTTCGTTCACGCCCAACTTTTCTGAGCAGGTAGATACGTCCCCGATCTACTACTTTTGCTTTGGGACCCCCCACGAAATCTTCACGGATTGAGAAAATTAATTGATTTTGTAAAACTGGACTTATTTGCAAATTTACATGAAGGGGCTGAGTTTGGGCATTAGGGTTTCAGCCTTAGGGCCTTATATAATTTGGAAAAATATTTATTTAAGTTGATTTGACGAACGACAATGACTAACGATATTTTATCTCGTACCTATCGCATTTTCAAATGTCTTTTATTCGCTGCTGCGCTCACATACGAACCCCGTTCGAGACGCAACTAGACGGCATAGTATATTTTGACGATACGGTCCTAATGAAACTTGTTTCGTCGAATTCCGTGTCTGTTTGCTCAAATAGCGTTCGTACACGTCCAAATAGATTGATTTATTTTGCATTTTATTTTGCCACGCTCACAGAATAACACCGTTTTGCGTGTAACTTGAAAATCAAGCAATAATTTACTGTTACGGTCCTAACAAAATTTGTTTCGTCGAAAACAGAGGTCGTTTGAAAAATGTCCCTTTTGAACTGGCCAATTTGAATTAAAATAACCCAATTTTAAAATACTTCAATATAAAATAAACAAAATACCGCGGTTGGTCACACACGACCAGAATCTGATATACTATCAAGGAAAAATATCACAGGTTGAATTCCAAGCCAAATCGATATTTAAAATATTTAAAAACCGTTATTTTATACAACTGCAGCGCTATATACATACAGGGAATTCTGGCGCTGTTTTTCTGAGAATTTGATTTGGACATAAAACAAAATCTACCCGACGAAAACTGGAATTTTCTCTGTCATTGGAAAAATATCGTCAAACCGGTCCCAACGTTTCTTTTTTTCGAGGAAATCCAACCTATTATGGTCCCGGTACGGCCATTTAAAGTTCAAAATACCAAATCACGAACTGCCGCGCCGCTGCAGCTTGTTATTTAATTAAATTATAAATTAAACATTATAATGTCATTTATAAATGAAACCGCTACGAAAATTTCAATAATAACAATATCGAACCATTTTAAATCTCCCTTTCACGTTATACGGCAAATTCGACATTTTCTAAATATGCCGAAAATAAATTATTATTATATTATTAATATAATTTAAATATTCAAATTAAAATGATCAAAATCAATTATTTAACTAAAATCAATATTTTAAATAAACAAAATATTTCAAATAATCGACTAGAAAATACGGGACATTACAAGTATAGCAGAGATACGAATGCTGCGTTGGAGCTGTGGACATATCAAACGAGATCGGATTAGAAATGAGGATATTCGGTAAAAACTTGGAGTTGCTCCTATTGAAGAGAAGTTAGTCCAATACCGCTTGAGATGGTTTGGACATATCCAACGTAGACCATACGATGCACCTATACAAGTTGAAATTCTAGGCCGCGCCGAAGGCCCAAAGAGAGGTAGAGGTCGACCTAAAATGCCATGGGAGGAGATAATAAAGAGAGATTTAAGTAACTGGAGTTCATCAGAAGAGCTGGTAGTTGATAGGAGTGCATGGAAATTGGCAATCCATGTACCAAAACCATAGGGTTTTTTTTAAAGACTTTATTTCATGTTTACTGACCCTTTTTACTTTTTATTATTATTTTAGATTTTATTTCAATTTTATTGAACATTTTTACTTACTACTACTATTATTATTTTAAAAAACCCCTTTATCGGACGACTTTTTATTTGATTAGTTATTTTAAACCCCTTTATATATATATATATATATATATATATATATATTATCATCATTATTTATTTTATTTTATTTTAATTTTGGGTTCCATCTCTAGCCGACCCCTACTTGTTTGGGATATATGGCTTTGTTGTTGTTGTTCTTATGTAGTCATCTTTAACTGATTTGCCAATTCAGTGCAATTTTCTCATTTATATTTCTTGCATGTATCCTTTCATGTTGGAAATTTTAAAAGGGACTTTTTTGGAACTTGCTCTTGAAAATTTCAGTCTGGTTGAAGCATCCTTATCTAAAAATGCAGTGCAAAAAGCAGCATAAGAAAGTTCATGGATGGTGCAGGTAATAATATAATCATGTAAGGTTTTACTTCGTTAAATGTGAGAATCTCTTAAGCATGGAAAGTTATGTTCTTTTATGAGCATAATGGAGTTGAGTATCCATCTTTTAAAAATAGTTTCGTGTTCTGCATCCACAAACTGCATTGATATAATGAATATAATAACCTATGTAAGCGTAGCTTTTCATGGATGTAGGTGCATTAAATTATGGCAAAAACCATGCATAAATCATTTTAGAAAGAAAGGAATATCTAAAAATATGCCATATCATTGATGTTGCTTGCATGCATGTGTATATTTAATTACATAAAAATGTCCATGCTTTGTATTCTAAAGTTGCATGTTAGTTGGAATGCGAAGACCACATAAGCATAGCTGCATAAGGCTATGCTAGCAAATAAAAAGTCAAATAATAACGTTTATGTTAAAATTAATTTAGGTGCATGTCATTTAGAAGTGTCAACGGACACTTTCGAGTACAGATAATGTCAAATCTCTATCCATATCCGCATTTGAAATTATTTTCAGTTATTGGATGTACGTATCCGCAGATACGAACTTGTATCGGATAATTATACTACCCACTAGTGATTGATAAATCAAGAATCATAAATGAATTTTTTTTAGTTTGACATAAATGTTTTTCAACCCCGTTGGTTACCAAATTGTTAATACTAAATAAATATGATGATAATAAATAGGTTTTGAGTTGTTAATATGCATTTTGTGCATATAATATAAACTTACAACTTAATAGAGCAATAAACAAATATGTTTCATTGTACTAAGATACATATAGTTTAAATCATAATTTTGAAAAAACCAAAATGAATATTTTTCAAATGCAAATATCTTCGTATGATCCGCATCTGCTTTTTTCCTTTCTTCCAGATATCGAATATTTATTCGTTTTTCTAAATAAGAATATAGACGAATTTTGAATTTTTGGGATATTCATTACACTTCTAAAGTGATTTCACAACCTGATGTCTAAGACAATTCAGACCACCTAACTTGCATGCATTGCACTTTTTGCCGATGAGAAGCGTACACTTTCATAGAAGGAACCCATCACAGAAGAATATAACGTACTATAGCTAACATCAATATCCAGAATCCGTCAAAAGTGGTTTACTCTTCATTCCCCTTCTGCTAACATTTTTTTTTCCAACCTCTGGAATCCCTCAAAAGCAGTTTGGATACCTCCATATTTCTATGTGACGATGCAACTGTTTGTGGTTCAAATGGCCATGGATATGTAATGTTAGATCCGGCTTGGCAAAAGAACAAGTATTTAATTTCTGAGATGGAGCTTTATTTATTACTTATTTTTGTGAACAAGTCATGAGGCAAGTTGATTTTGAACTCATTCTTATTGCACTGATGCCATGTGTATTGCTTAAATAATACACTTGATCATTAGTTATATACCTATGAAGCCAATTATATCAGTCTGTTTAGTTAACGCATGAAGATAATTTATAGGATTAAATTTTGATAAAAAGGAGTAGAACCCTATGCTAATGCATTTTCCTCTTTTTGATTTATAGTCAATGTGGTGGAAATTACAATATTGCTAACATCAATATCAAGGGTGAAGATGGTAGGCCTGACATATCAATGGCTCCTCTTTTGCTTCTCGAGCACTGTGCATCAAAGCTCATTATTCGAGCTGATGATACTAAAGAGGTGGTCGAACAACGATTACACATATATTATGAGATGGTATGCATCTACTGTCTTATAACTTTCTGAAAGCTAATATGCATTATAAAAAAGTTTCCCTTGAAAGGTTCAATGAAAGCTACAATTTTCTTTTATATCTTTCTAACACCAAAAAATTTTGAGTGTCAAGACACATTTGGACTTAGCAAGCCTATCACATGAATTCAACTTCATATGCAACAAGGTTTATTCAATAATTTTTTTTACAGAGCTAGTCCATAGAAGTGTTTTATCGCATGCAAGGAAAGCTTTTAGAATTTGAGCTTCCAGGAGGAATTTTCGAATTATGGCCAAAAACATTGCATGTGCTGCATCTTGATGACAACGATCACTAACAGTTTGCCGCTACATGACATATATCAACAATGTTACCTGTAGCTAGTCTTATTAGGCAGTTTGTGTGCATGTTTGATGTTATATATGCATGGTTACTTATATCGTTCTTGAGATGAACAAAAACTTCTCTCATACTGAACTGATAATGATATTTAAGCGCTAAGTTTGATCTAATTGTTTTGTTTGTGCACAAAGTGCAACATGTTGTATATTTCTATATTTCTGTGTAGAAAGCACATTGTATATTTCTATATAGAAATACATATATAAAAATCTTGCAATTATGTTGAACGTTTTTTATTTTCTGAATCCGAACGATCAAACATGCTTGGACATATTGTATGAAAATTGAAATCTTAGAGTTAGAAACGTTTATAGATATCTACCTTTTATTTAACAAGTTTTATAGTTAGAGATATATATTTTTCTCTAAAAGGAACCGAAATTTTGGACATAAAATAAACCATAACTGCATAATGGTTATGTCCCAGTTTTGTGTTGAGTTTTTTGGCATTGTCTCGTATAATGCATGCTATAACTCAGGGTGTAATTTTGGATGGGAATAATTGTTGTGCTTGAGATCCTCTTCTTTTATCTATGAATTTTAGTTTAGGGTGATAACTTTGGATGGGAATATTTATTGTGCTTGAGATCCTCTTCTTTTAACTTTGAATTTTAGTTCCTTCCGGGAATAATTTTTTCTTGTCCCCTTTCACATTGTTTATTTTTGCATCATATACAGAATAAAATCATCAACTAGGAAGTTTGTGCGACCAAAGAATTATCTGATGATACCCAATCATTCATGCACCAAGTACAAAGGATTGCATTCAGCCCTACCATGTTCACTTTTACGGTACACCATTATTTTAAGCATCGCCCTACAATAACAGAAACTGATATTTGTATATTATCATATGCACGGTTGATAAAATGAAATTGCTTTGGTTAGCTTATTTAGTTTAATTTAACACCACTCATTCTGGTTCATTTAATAGCCGACCTTATTTTTTTTATTTTTGGCTTTTTGATGATGATGGAAAAATGCTGTGATAATTTGATAAAGAAAGCAATCATACCATAGAACAATACTCATGTAAGAATGACCAACGTGCACCGTAAAATAATTTGCATAGGTTATTTTCACGGATCAATGAGGCATCATTCCTGGTTTACATCAACAACCATGCTTTATCTTAGTGTACAGTGCGCATAAAATAACGAGATCCATTGGCAGGCAATTTGCAGATGCAAGAAAAATAAATAAATAGTAAAAGACATATAAATAAATGCATCTCCACGTGATAATCTAATATTTGGTTATGGGCTCGGTTTTGGGCTTGGTTATGGGCTCGGTTATTAGTTTGGTTATGGGCTAGGTTAAAGTTTTGGTTATGACCTTGATTATGACCGCGGTTATGAGATCGATCATTACCTCAGTTACAAGCTAGGTTAGGAGCTCGGTTATAGACTCGATTATGGGATTAGTTATAAGCTCGGTTGTGGGCTTGGTTACAATCTCGGTTATGGGTTCAGTAATGGGCTTGTTGTGAGCTCGGTTGTGAGCTTAGTTATGTGAACTATGTTCAATTACGAGATTGGTTACTACCTTGGTTATGACTTTCGTTGTAACCTCGGCTATGAGCTGGGTATAGAGCTCGGTAATGGGATCGGATATGGATTCAGTTATAGGCTCTGTTCCGGGGTTGGTTATTGGCTCGATTATGGATTCTACTTGAAATTGTTATAGGCTCGATTGTAGGCTGTATTATGGTCTTGGTTATGGGATAGGTTATCAGCTCAATTGTAGGCTCTATTATGGTCTCGGTTATGGATTCAGTTATGACCTCGATTATGGGAACGGTAATGGGCTCGATTATTACCTTAGTTATAAGCTAGGTTTAGATCTCGGTTATGGGCTCGGTTATTGAATCAGTTATGGAATAAAAGCTAAATTAGAAAATATAAAGTATAAAAAATAAAATGTAAAATATGAATAAAATAAAAAATAGTTCCGATTACAAGCTAGTTTATGACCTTGGTTATGGGAAATATGTTCAGTTACAGATTTAGGTTATGATCTCGGTCATGATCTCGATTAAGAGCTCAGTTATTACTTCAGTTACAAGATGGTTTAAGAGTTTAGTTATGGGATCGGTTATGGGATACATTATGGGTTAGGTTATTTGCTCGGTTGTGGACTCGGTTATGGGTTAGGTTATGGGTCTGGTTGTAGGCCATTTCTTTGCTCGGTTATTACCCTGGTTACAAACTTGGTTAAGAGCTTGATTATGGGCTCGTTTATGGGCTTGGTTATGGGATAAGTTATAAGGTAGATCATAACTTTATTAAGACCTAAGTTATAAATTCAATTACAAGCTTGTTTAAGAGCTCGGTTATGGGATAAGTTATGAGTTTAGTTTTGGATCGGTTATGGTCTTGGTTAAAGGTTTTTTTATGACCTCAATTATGACCGTCGTTATAAGCTTGGCTATTACATCAGTTATAAGCTTGGTTTACATTTCGGTTATGGTTATTGGATTAGTTATGGAATAAAAGCTAAATTAGAAAATATAAAATATAGTATAAAATATAAAATATAAAGTATAAAATAAAAAATATGAATAAAATTTAAATAATTAATTTCAGTTACAAGCTAGATCATAATCTCGATTTAGATCTCAGTTTTAAATTCAATTACAAGCTTGTTTAAGAGCTCGGTTATGGGCTCAGTTTTAGGATTAGTTATAGGTTTGGTAATGTGCTCGGTTTGGACCAGGTTAAAGGTTTGGTTATGATCTCAATTATGAGCTCAATTATGGTCTCAGTTATGGACTCGTTTATGGACTAGTTTAAAGGTTTGGTTATGACGTCAATTATGATTGTGGTTATGAGCTCAGTTATTACCTCAAGTACGAACTAGGTTTAGATCTCGGTTATGGGCTTTGTTATTGGATCGGTTATGGAATAAAAAACTAAATTAGAAAACATAAAATATAAAATAAGAATAAAATGCAAATAACTAAATTCAGTTACAAGCTAAATCATAACCTCGATTAAGAGCTCAGTTATAAATTCAATTACAAACTTGTTTAACAGCTCGGTTATGAGCTCGATTATGGGATCAGTTATGGGTTTGGTTTTAGTTTGGTTACGGGCTAGGTTAAAGGTTGGTTATAACCACAATTATGACTGTGGTTATGAGCTCGGTTATTACCTCAGTTATAAGCTAGGTTTAGATCTTTGCTATTTCCAAGGTTTTTGGATCGGTTATGGAAAAAATTCTAAATTAGAAAATATAAAATTTAAAATTTAAAGTATAAAGTATAAAATATAAAGAATAAAGTATAAAATATAATGTATAAAATATAAAAGATAAAATATAAATAACTAATTTTAGTTACAAGGTAAATCGTAACCTGATCAAGACCTTAGTTATAAATTCAATTACAAGCTTGTTTAAGAGCTCAGTTATGGGATAAATTATGAGTTTAGTTTTGGCTCGGTTATGGTCTTGGTTATGTGATAGGTTAAAGTTTTGGTTATGACCTCAATTATGAATGTACTTGTCAGCTCGGTTATTACCTCAGTTATAAGCTAGGTTTTGATTTCGGTTATGGGCTCGGTTATTTAATCGGTAATGGAATCAAAGATAAATTAATAAATATAAAATATAAAATATAAAATAAATAAGACATCCGGATGCAAGGCCTAATCGGGTACTTCATCAATGATTCTACACCCAGTAGGGATTAATTAACCGAAAGGGTGCCTATGACACGTTAAACACATTCGGATGCAAAACCTAATCGGGTATGTATGACACATAAATGACATTCAGACGCAAGGCCTAAGTACTTCATCAATGGTTCTACACCTAGGAGGGATTAATTAACCTAGCGTGTACCTATGACATGTTAAACACATTCGAACGCAAGGCATAATCAGGTACCTATGACATGCAAAGGACATCCGAACGCAAGGCCTAAACTGGTACATCAATGATTCTACACCAGTAGGTAGTAATTAACGGAGTGGGTACCTATGACACGTAAAATACATCTGGACGTAAGGCCTAATCGAGTACCTATGACATGTAAAATACATTCGGATGCAAGGTCTAGTCGGGTACGTCATCAACTATTCTACACCCAGTAGGGATTAATTAATCGAGCGAGTACCTATCACACTTAAAAGACATTCGGAAGCAAGGCGTAATCGGGAACCTATGACATGTAAAAGACATCCGATCATAAAGCGTAATCGGGTACCTATGACACGTAAAAGACATCCATACGCAAGGCCTAATCGGTTACTTCATCAATGATTCTACATCCAGTAGGGATTAATTAACCGAGCGGGTACCTATGACACATTAAAGACATTAGGACACAAGGCCTAATCGGATACCTATGACACATAAAATACATTCGGACGCAAGGCCTCGTCGGGTACCTATGACACGTAAAAAAAATCCGAGCACAAGTCCTAATCGGGTACCTGTGACACGTAAAAGACATCCGGACGCAAGGCTTAATCGGGTACTTTATCAACGATTCTACACCCAGTAGGGATTAATTAACCGAGCAGGTACCTATGACATATTAAAGACATTAGGACACAAGGCCTAATCTATGACACGTAAAAGACATTTAGACGTAAGACCTAATCAGGTACCTTTAACACGTAAAAGAAATCGCAGCACTAGTCCTAGTTGAAACACCCCACCTCCGTTAGGGTCACTCTCAAAGGGAATGCCCTAATTTTGGTGGAGGTTTATAAGTACAAGTCACAGATATACAAGACAGATATAAGAACACATATTTGTAAACAGCGGAAGAACAACAAACTTTTATTTCATAAAGTCAAATACGTGTTACAACAACATCCTTTCCAAAAACATAACATAACACTTTCATAATCTGTCTTGAGTACATTATTTAAAGAAGCATAAATAAAACATAGATAAACTGCAAAGGCCCCATAGTGGATTGTCCAAAGCCATAGTTTAAAACAGGAAAGTCCAAGCAATACATTTCTCTTCTTCAAGCTGGATGTTGAGGTAGGTCAAGCTGCTGTGTTCCCTCCCTGAGGACCTGGGGGGGGGGAACGGGAGAAAGAAGACGAAAGAAAAGTAGAGTCAGACATAAAGCCTGAGTAAGTCTAGTACTATTTTGTCTATGAATAAAGAACTGGGTATGATAAGTATAAACAAGAAGTGGGAAAGCACTATAAACTTGGTTAAGTTGTCTAGGGTCGAATATACTATCGTACCCCATGTTAATCTCTGAACCCATATAAACTAGTTTCCAATTTGCACCCCATAATCAGGGTGATGTGATCCATTCTATGATGATCGGCTCCTACTCGCATAGTTACATGTGTCTTACGGCCCCCGATGTCTGTAGTTACCTATGCTGGTCCCACCATGGGGTGTATCAAGTCCCATAGTGGCAACCCGACACAACCTTAGAGTGCACAGGTATGCTACTGGTGCCCAGTGCTTTATTTTTCTGCGCCGGAGTGTGTGCACGCCCGCACCCCGTTAGAACCTACACTGCTACACCACCGCCGTCGATTTTGACCTCTTACAATCAGCCCAGTAATCGTGCCCCACCCTGCCTAGTTTCAGGGTATCCTGATACACCTTTTAGGTTTACTGCTGAAAAGGGTCCCCCGTTACTAGGTTTTCTATCTCTAGCCAACATGCTAAGTTGGTTAAGTGTTTCCTAACCTAACCCCACCAGTCCGTTTAGTTTAGCATGTCCCATTTTGATTAAGTCTTTAGTTCACTTAATCCAAACAATCCTGACTCAGCCTTAATTGTCTTATTAAGGCCCTGACCTCTCACATTAGACAGGTATTGTTGTGGCTGCCTGTTGCCGGTCGGTTCCGGGCAGTCTTACGCCACAACTCAGTCTAACCTCGGGTCCTTATTGGGCTCCATGTTTAACCTCTCACATTGGATAGGTATTGTTGTGACTACTGGACAGCCGGGCGGTTCCGGGCAGGTTTACATCACAACTCAATCCAACCTCGGGTTAAACACATCGTATGTTCTACATTTACATATTTTGTCATTCTTCTTTATTTCTTATATGTAAATATTTGCGGCCCATTATTAAGTTAATGGTGTAAAGGTTACACCAATCATGGGCCCAACCCATACTTGAATTTGGGCCCTTCTATTTTATATTTTCATTCATTTGTTAATTTTAACCCAACGTTATTTTCCCCCGTTTAACACGTCCGTTTATATATATTGGGCTTAGCCTTTTAAAGCCCAATTTAGCCATGCGAAAAGGGGAGGCTTAAAGCATGATTACATACACAAAGAGGGGAAAGTGAGCGCATGAACTTGCATATGACGTTGGAAATAATAGAAACTGGTGTACTTGCATATATATACTTTGGTCATAAAGCATAGGTGACATGAACCAAACCATGTAAACTTAAGATAAGAATCTAAATTAGGTGTCACATAGTCTTAACTACAACATAGACCTATGCTCTCATTTAGGCATAAACATAAACAAGTCATGTTCATAAGGTTTCTACATGTTTACAAAGGGGATACTTTGTTACTAACACAAAAGCATAGTTCAACTTAATCATGATTTAAGTCTAATCACATAACGATGGTATAAACATACTTATGCATAAATATTCCTAAACATGGTGTTTGCTTTAAACTTGCAAAAAGGGATTTTTGAGTCTAACCTAGCCATGTCTCATATATGTCATCATATAATTCTTGTAAAACAAGGTAGACTTAATCATGGATTTCAATTATGCCAAATATCATTCATAGCCTAGCCATATTCATAAGTTTGCAAAAGCATGTCTTAATACATGGATTATGGTGTCAAAATTCCAACATAGTTTCATATGAACTATAATAACCAAACTTGTTTCAATTACTTGCAAAATGATTTATGCACAAAAATATACATCATGATGGCATAGTAACAAAGCCCCAAACTTGCATGAAATTTCAATCAACTACATACATGTAGCTTCAACATAGATTACATAATTTGCGAAATATTCCAAACGCATACTTGCATAGAACTACCGCATGTAGTTCTTTATAATGAATAACAGAAATTTTGCACAATTATGAATTACTTTATTATCCCAATTCAAGCATACAAATCAACACAGTTATTTATTCATACCAAAGTAATACTCTACTTACAATGGTTGCGGCGAATTCTCTAATTAAGAGATATGATTCCTTTGTTGTATTGATTGGCTTAGGTTGCTTGAATTGCTTTAGGCTTTAGAACTTTCTCCCTAATCCTCTCTCTAGTTGGCGGCTACTCTTAGTCGTTCCTCAGCAACATGGCGGCTATGTTCTTAATTTTGAATGAATAGATTAGGGTTTAGTCTAGGGTTGTTTATATAGAGGTTAGGAACTGATTAGGACCATTGATGTTGCTTGGATTGATCGTAGCCATTCATTAGATAGAGAGACCAATTAGAACCCGCCACCTAGCCCTAATGACAAAGCAGACCACAGAAATTCGACCAAACACAGACCTGGCCAGCCAGGTTGACTGGGCTCGACCAGGTCGACACCCCTGTCGACAGGGCTGTCGACAGCCCTGTCGACATGGGTAGCCCAGGTCGACAGCCCAGTCGACCTGGGTGGCCTAGGCGGGTGTTTATCCGCCCTGGCCCATTGGGCCCGATTTTTAATTATTTTATTCTGTTTGAATTTTAAATTTAATTCAAAACTTCCGAAGGCCATATCTTCTTCATACGGACTCCGTTTTTCGAAAACTCGGACTCTATTTCGCGTATTTTTCCGAGACGAACGCAATGGCGTATCCCGTTTCCCTTGGTTCTTTGATTTCAAATTAATTATACTTTAATTTGTTAATTTCACAGTTATAGAATTTTCGGGGTGTTACATTCTCCCCCACTTAAAAGGATTTCGTCCCCGAAATCTTCAAGTTAGGAGGAATGTAAATCCTAACATCCAAACATCCATCTACTCATCCATCAAACACGAGCATCCATTGTCCTTACAAGACTTCTAATGCTTCATGATCATATGCAAAGTGTGTGTGTATACATGTACTTATCTAATGCAAAATCAGGCGGTCTACTGATTCAGTTGACCTCCTTAATGCGAATTATGTAAGTGCCATGAATCCATTATGTATGCAAATTTTCCTATTCTTGATTCTACATGAGTGCACAATCATTCAATACAAATGCAGCATCCACATGACAACACATTAAAGTTCAACCACATACGAATGCAAACATATATGCACATGCAATATGAAGTGACTGAGCCGATCTAAAACCTAGATTGTGTGTGTATATGCAACCACGAGCAACCACTAGCAATCACTTGCAACCACTTGCAACCATCATCCATAACATGTTTCAATTACATGTTTCCATCCAAAGGGTTTCTACCTAAAAGATAAGGTCGAGGAAATATACCTAAAAAGTTAGATAAAAGCGCAACTTAAGGAAAAGGAAAGATCAAGGATGTACCCTCGAACAGAAAAGGGTAGGCTGTACGGATTCTAGCTTCAGTTTCCCAAGTCGCGTCTCCCTCGGCGTCGCTCCACTGAACTTTGACGAGCTTGACTTCGCGGTTGCGTAGCTTCTTCACTTCCGTTCCTAAGATGCGGGTTAGAACTCTCCTTATGGTTGCTTCGCGTTCCACTTCGGCCTCTTCGAGGATATTTGGCTCTACCACTTCAGCAGACTCATGTAGACATTTTCGGAGATGTGAAACGTGAAAAACGTTGTGGACTCCAGCCAACTTCTCGGGTAGCTCTAATCTATAGGCCATTTTCCCAATCTTCTCGATGATAGGGAATGGCCCTACGAATCTTGGCGCTAGCTTTCCTGTGGTTCCAAAACGAACAACGTTCCTTAGCGGTGATACCTTGAGAAAAACTCTGTCTCCAACTTCAAATTCAAGGTCGGTCCTCCTCTTGTCGGCATAGGACTTTTGTCTGTCTTGGGCCGTCTTCATCCTTCTTCGTATTAAGTCTACTTTCTCTGAAGTCTCTCGGATCATATCTGGTCCAAGTATGAGCTTATCCATGGACTCCCACCAACAAGTGGGCGATCGACACGGTCTTCCATATAAAGCTTCGAAGGGCGCCATTCCGATGGTTGCTTGATAGCTGTTGTTGTAGGCAAATTCCACCAAAGGAAGGTGGTCTTCCCATGTCCCTCCGAAGTCAAGGACGCATAGTCTTAAAAGGTCTTCCAAAACTCTGTTCACTCTCTCTGTTTGGCCGTCGGTTTGGGGATGATAGGCTGTACTCAAGCATAACTGCGTTCCTACTGCTTCTTGCAGACTCCGCCAAAACTCACTGGTGAAGATGGGGTCTCGGTCACTAACAATGCTAGATGGTATTCCATGGAGTCGAACGATTTCCTTGAGATAAAGTGATGCTAGGGATGAGGCAGTTCTTTTACTTTTGACAGGTAAAAAGTGGGCGCTTTTAGTAAGCCTATCCACTATTACCCAAATGCTAGTGTTGCCTCTCCTAGACCTAGGCAGCCCATCGATGAAGTCCATTGAGATGCTATCCCACTTCCACTGCGGGACCTCCAGAGGATGTAGTAGTCCGCCAGGCTTTTTCTGTTCTGCCTTAACCTGTTGGCACACCATGCACTTAGAAACGAATTTTGCCACGTCCTTTTTCATGCCGTTCCAAAAGAAAGTCCTCTTTATGTCTTTGTACATTTTATCTCCGCCTGGGTGTATCGTCATCTTGGAGTGATGTGCTTCCTCGAGAACCTTCTTTACTAAATCTTTTATCTGTGGGACGCATAGTCTTCCGTCGCGCCTTAGCAAACCCCTATCGTCGATGGAGTATCGGTTAAGGTGACTTGAAGTCTCACCCCTAATTAGCCTATCAATTGTTTCCACAAGCTGAGGGTCTTCGCGTTGTGCTGCCCCTACTGAATCCACTAAAGTTGGGCGCACTTCGAGAGATGCTAGCAAGCCCGGTACGAAATCGGAGGAAGGCCTAAAGTCGAAGCTGGCTATAAACTCTAGGCTTTGTCTTTCAACAAACAACGGGCTTAGGGTCAATTTCTTTCGGCTCAACGCGTCTGCCACTACGTTGCCTTTGCCCGGAGTATAGGAGATTTCGAAATCGTACGAGGCAAGAAACTCCATCCATCTTTGTTGCCTCAAGTTAAGATCCTTCTGCGAGAAAAGATATTTCAACGATTTATGGTCAGTGTAAAGTTCGAACTTCTCACCTAGGAGATAGTGTCGCCAAGACTTGAGTGCAAAGACGATGGCGGCTAACTCAAGATCGTGGGTTGGGTAGTTCTTTTCGTGCACTTTCAACTGCCTCCCACCATAAGCCACTACCCTTCCTTCTTGCATTAAGACGGCGCCTAGCCCTGTCCCACATGCATCCGTATAAACAGTGAACATCTTGCTCCCATCTGGCAGCGTCAAAACTGGGGCTGTTGTGAGAGCCCTTTTCAGTCGTTGGAAAGCAAACTCGCAATCCAAGTCCCAATTAAACACTAGATTCTTCTTGGTCAATTTCGTGAGCGGAGCTGAGATTTTCGCAAAGTCCCTTATGAATTTTCGATAGAAACCTGCTAGTCCTAGAAAGCTTCGGACCTCAGTTGCATTCCTTGGTGTCTTCCAGTCCTGTACCGCCACTACCTTAGCAGGGTCCACCGCTAGCCCTTGTTTGGATACTATGTGCCCAAGGAACCTCACCTCTTCTCTCCAAAAGTGGCATTTGGAGAATTTGGCTTTTAGTTGATGGACTCGCAAAGTTTCCATGATTGCCCTTAAGTGCTGAGCATGTTCCTCTTCACTCTTTGAGAAGATAAGGATATCATCTACGAAGACCACTACGAATTTGTTGAGGAAATCTCTAAATACCCTACTCATCAGGTCCACGAAATAAGCAGGTGCATTTGTCAAGCCGAAAGGCATGACAAGCCATTCAAAGAAGCCGTCTGGGGTTCTGAACGCCGTTTTATCGATGCTATCTTCAGCCACCCTTAGCTGATGAAAACCGGTTGCTAAATCGAGTTGGGAGAAAACAGACGCTCCTACAAGCTGGTCAAATAAATCGTCAATTCTAGGGAGCGGGTGCCTATTCTTTTTCGTTAGCTTGTTGAGCTCCCTATAGTCAACACATAGACGGAGTGAACCATCCGCCTTTGTAGCGAACACCACTGGAGCGCCCCATTCTGAAATGCTCCTCCTAATGAACCCCTTTTCTAGAAGCTCTTTAATCTGTTTACTGAGCTCTTTCCTTTCTCGTGGAGCCATATGTCTAACGGGCAACGCAACGGGCTTTGCATTATCTACAAGATATATGCGGAAGTCTATTTCCCGCTTCGGAGGCAAGCCCTTCACCTCTTCAAAGACATCCGGATATTCCCGGACCACTCTAACTGATTTCAAATTTTCAACAGAGGCATCTAGCGATTCAAGATAACTAAGCATAACCGCATACGAGGGATTACAAGAAATTTCCAAAGTATTACCGAGCTGGGTTAGGAGCCTAACAACCCTTTTTTCACAATCAAGGATGGCCCCATTACTGGATAGCCAATCCATGCCCAAAATCAAACCATAACCCGAAAAGCCCAAAACAAAGGCACTACATTGAAATCCAACACTTAGGATAGAAATTTTCAAATCCAGACAGATCATAGACAAATGAGCTGGGCCCCCAATTGGGTTTGAAACAATTAAGGGGTCCTCTACCATACTAGTTTTTAGGTGCAGAGATTCTACTAAAGCAGACGAGATAAAGGAGTGTGATGCGCCAGAATCAAATAAAGTGCGAACGGGGTGATCATAAAGATAAACTACACTTTCTACAGAAGTATTTATACCTCGCTGTTGCAATGGTGGCGCTTCTAGCACATGAACCTGTGCCCCTGGGGTGGTTCCAGTGCCCTGCCCCTGTCCTCGTTTCTTCGGGCAGTCCTTAGCCCTGTGGCCTGTCTGACCGCACGAAAAGCACCCACCATTCTCCTTGGCCTTCTTTTTCCGGCAGTCCTTTACTAAGTGTCCCACTTTGCCACAGAAATTACACTTCCTCTTCTCCTTGTTGCCTTTCCCGCCTTTCTTAAAGTCCGTCTTCTTAGGCTGCAAACCTTCTTTCTTCCCTTGAGAGCTTTCTGCCTTTGTCTCCTTCTTGCCCTTGTCCTCTTCATTCAGCAATGCCATTTGCACCAACCTTTCATACGTGGCCCCCATGGGTATATGGGTCATGGCCAAACTGTGTAATGGCTCATTTAACCCTTTAACGAAACGGAGAGCCTTCTTGTGCGGGGTGTTGACTAGGTCAAGCCCAAACCTAGCCAGCTCATCGAACTGATTTACATACTCTCTGACAGTCTTGTCTCCTTGCTTAAGAAATAAGAATTTCTCCAACTGCAAACTTCTTTCCGCGTCTGAGAGAAATTTGGTCTCAAACCTTGCCCTAAAGTCCTCCCATGTCTCCACTGGTCTTTCAGCATTAGTGACTTCCCACCAGTAGGAAGCCTCGCCCTTCAATAGCCACACCGCCAGTTGTACTTTTTGCCTATCCTCTACCTCAAAGATGATGAATAGGTCCTCCGTTTCTTTCAGCCAATTTCTAGCTGCCACGAAGGACTCAGTTCCATGGAAATCCCTTCCTCCCATAGCTTTAAAATCTTTACATATCTTAGCAAACGCGTTTCCCCATGGAGGAGGTGGAGGAAAAGGTGCCGCTGCGGCTGGATGATTTCCTTCTGCTGGGGGAGGAGGAATGGTAGGACCTGGCTGAGTGGCCCTTGCTTCTAAGAACCGTCTAAACCAACCAGGTATGGGCACCCCTTCCGGCAAGTTAAGTTCTTGGGACATGCTGAAACAAAAAGGACAGATTCAAAACGAAGGATAAGAGATAGTACCTATGGCTTTGGGGAGTGGACTTTGCCTTTTAAAATAAAATAATATTTTTCTTTTAAAAATGCTTCTTTAAATTTCCTTTTTGAAAATAATTTTTCAAAACTTTTTATCTTATCTGGTAAACCTATGCTCTGATACCAAGTGAAACACCCCACCTCCGTTAGGGTCACTCTCAAAGGGAATGCCCTAATTTTGGTGGAGGTTTATAAGTACAAGTCACAGATATACAAGACAGATATAAGAACACATATTTGTAAACAGCGGAAGAACAACAAACTTTTATTTCATAAAGTCAAATACGTGTTACAACAACATCCTTTCCAAAAACATAACATAACACTTTCATAATCTGTCTTGAGTACATTATTTAAAGAAGCATAAATAAAACATAGATAAACTGCAAAGGCCCCATAGTGGATTGTCCAAAGCCATAGTTTAAAACAGGAAAGTCCAAGCAATACATTTCTCTTCTTCAAGCTGGATGTTGAGGTAGGTCAAGCTGCTGTGTTCCCTCCCTGAGGACCTGGGGGGGGGGGGAAACGGGAGAAAGAAGACGAAAGAAAAGTAGAGTCAGACATAAAGCCTGAGTAAGTCTAGTACTATTTTGTCTATGAATAAAGAACTGGGTATGATAAGTATAAACAAGAAGTGGGAAAGCACTATAAACTTGGTTAAGTTGTCTAGGGTCGAATATACTATCGTACCCCATGTTAATCTCTGAACCCATATAAACTAGTTTCCAATTTGCACCCCATAATCAGGGTGATGTGATCCATTCTATGATGATCGGCTCCTACTCGCATAGTTACATGTGTCTTACGGCCCCCGATGTCTGTAGTTACCTATGCTGGTCCCACCATGGGGTGTATCAAGTCCCATAGTGGCAACCCGACACAACCTTAGAGTGCACAGGTATGCTACTGGTGCCCAGTGCTTTATTTTTCTGCGCCGGAGTGTGTGCACGCCCGCACCCCGTTAGAACCTACACTGCTACACCACCGCCGTCGATTTTGACCTCTTACAATCAGCCCAGTAATCGTGCCCCACCCTGCCTAGTTTCAGGGTATCCTGATACACCTTTTAGGTTTACTGCTGAAAAGGGTCCCCCGTTACTAGGTTTTCTATCTCTTGCCAACATGCTAAGTTGGTTAAGTGTTTCCTAACCTAACCCCACCAGTCCGTTTAGTTTAGCATGTCCCATTTTGATTAAGTCTTTAGTTCACTTAATCCTAACAATCCTGACTCAGCCTTAATTGTCTTATTAAGGCCCTGACCTCTCACATTAGACAGGTATTGTTGTGGCTGCCTGTTGCCGGTCGGTTCCGGGCAGTCTTACGCCACAACTCAGTCTAACCTCGGGTCCTTATTGGGCTCCATGTTTAACCTCTCACATTGGATAGGTATTGTTGTGACTACTGGACAGCCGGGCGGTTCCGGGCAGGTTTACATCACAACTCAATCCAACCTCGGGTTAAACACATCGTATGTTCTACATTTACATATTTTGTCATTCTTCTTTATTTCTTATATGTAAATATTTGCGGCCCATTATTAAGTTAATGGTGTAAAGGTTACACCAATCATGGGCCCAACCCATACTTGAATTTGGGCCCTTCTATTTTATATTTTCATTCATTAGTTAATTTTAACCCAACGTTATTTTCCCCCGTTTAACACGTCCGTTTATATATATTGGGCTTAGCCTTTTAAAGCCCAATTTAGCCATGCGAAAAGGGGAGGCTTAAAGCGTGATTACATACACAAAGAGGGGAAAGTGAGCGCATGAACTTGCATATGACGTTGGAAATAATAGAAACTGGTGTACTTGCATATATATACTTTGGTCATAAAGCATAGGTGACATGAACCAAACCATGTAAACTTAAGATAAGAATCTAAATTAGGTGTCACATAGTCTTAACTACAACATAGACCTATGTTCTCATTTAGGCATAAACATAAACAAGTCATGTTCATAAGGTTTCTACATGTTTACAAAGGGGATACTTTGTTACTAACACAAAAGCATAGTTCAACTTAATCATGATTTAAGTCTAATCACATAACGATGGTATAAACATACTTATGCATAAATATTCCTAAACATGGTGTTTGCTTTAAACTTGCAAAAAGGGATTTTTGAGTCTAACCTAGCCATGTCTCATATATGTCATCATATAATTCTTGTAAAACAAGGTAGACTTAATCATGGATTTCAATTATGCCAAATATCATTCATAGCCTAGCCATATTCATAAGTTTGCAAAAGCATGTCTTAATACATGGATTATGGTGTCAAAATTCCAACATAGTTTCATATGAACTATAATAACCAAACTTGTTTCAATTACTTGCAAAATGATTTATGCACAAAAATATACATCATGATGGCATAGTAACAAAGCCCCAAACTTGCATGAAATTTCAATCAACTACATACATGTAGCTTCAACATAGATTACATAATTTACGAAATATTCCAAACGCATACTTGCATAGAACTACCGCATGTAGTTCTTTATAATGAATAACAGAAATTTTGCACAATTATGAATTACTTTATTATCCCAATTCAAGCATACAAATCAACACAGTTATTTATTCATACCAAAGTAATACTCTACTTACAATGGTTGCGGCGAATTCTCTAATTAAGAGATATGATTCCTTTGTTGTATTGATTGGCTTAGGTTGCTTGAATTGCTTTAGGCTTTAGAACTTTCTCCCTAATCCTCTCTCTAGTTGGCGGCTACTCTTAGTCGTTCCTCAGCAACATGGCGGCTATGTTCTTAATTTTGAATGAATAGATTAGGGTTTAGTCTAGGGTTGTTTATATAGAGGTTAGGAACTGATTAGGACCATTGATGTTGCTTGGATTGATCGTAGCCATTCATTAGATAGAGAGACCAATTAGAACCCGCCACCTAGCCCTAATGACAAAGCAGACCACAGAAATTCGACCAAACACAGACCTGGCCAGCCAGGTTGACTGGGCTCGACCAGGTCGACACCCCTGTCGACAGGGCTGTCGACAGCCCTGTCGACATGGGTAGCCCAGGTCGACAGCCCAGTCGACCTGGGTGGCCTAGGCGGGTGTTTATCCGCCCTGGCCCATTGGGCCCGATTTTTAATTATTTTATTCTGTTTGAATT
This sequence comes from Allium sativum, assembly GCA_030737875.1. NCBI lineage: Eukaryota > Viridiplantae > Streptophyta > Magnoliopsida > Asparagales > Amaryllidaceae > Allium > Allium sativum. The sequence continues at coordinate 347,609,321 of CM060922.1, read as the reverse complement.
TTAAATTTAATTCAAAACTTCCGAAGGCCATATCTTCTTCATACGGACTCCGTTTTTCGAAAACTCGGACTCTATTTCGCGTATTTTTCCGAGACGAACGCAATGGCGTATCCCGTTTCCCTTGGTTCTTTGATTTCAAATTAATTATACTTTAATTTGTTAATTTCACAGTTATAGAATTTTCGGGGTGTTACACTAGTCGGGTACCTATGACACATAAAAGACATGCAGACGCAAGGCCTAATCGGGTACCTATAACACATAAAAGATATCCGAGCACAAGGCGTAATCGGGTACCTATGACATGTAAAATGCATCCAGACGCAAGCCCTAATCGGGTACTTCATCAACGATTCGACACCCACTAGGGATTAATTAACCGAGCGGGTACCTATGACACATTAAAGACATTAGGATGCAAGGCCTATTCGGGTACCTATGACACGTAAAAGACATACGGACGCAAGGCCTAATCGGGTACCTATGACACGTAAAAGACATCCAAGCACAATTCTTACTCGGGTACCTATGACACGTAAAAGACATCCGGACGAAAGGCCTAATCGGGTATCTATGACACGTAAAAGACATCTGAGCACAAGGCCTAATCGGGTACCTATGACACACAATAAACATTCAAATGCAAGGCCTAATCAGGTAACTATGACATGCAAAAAAGATCTAAACGCAAGGCCTAATCGGGTACTTCATCAATGATTCTACACCCAGTATGGATTATCTAACCGAGAGCGTACCTATGACACGTTAAACACATTCGGACGCAAGTCCTAATCGGGTACCTATGACACGTAAATGACATTCGGACGCAATGCATAATCGATCACTTCGTCAATGATTCTACGTCCAGAAGGGATTAATTAACCAAGCGGGTACCTATGACATGTTAAACACATTTGAATGCAAGGTCTAATCGAGTACCTATGACATGTAAAAGACATTCAGACACAAGACCTAATCAGGTACATCATCCACCCGGTAGGGACTAATTAACCGAGTGTGTACCTATGACACGTAAAAGACATCCAGACATAAGGCCTAATCGGGTGCATATGACACATAAACGATATTATGATGTAAGACCTAATCGGGTACCTATGACACGTAAAATACATCCTTACGCAAGGCCTAATCGGGTATTTCATCAATGAATTTGCACCCAACACGGATTGTTTAATCAATCAGGGTACCTATGACACGTAAAATACATTGGGACACAAGGCCTAATCAAGTACATATGACATGTAAAATACATCCAGATGCAAGTCCTAATCGGGTACTTCAGCAATGAATCTTCACCCAGTAGGAATTGTTTAACCAAGGAAACGCAAGACCTAACCGGATACCTATAACACATAAAGACATCCGAACATAAGGCCTCATCGAGTACTTCCGCAATGGGTCTACACCCGATAAGGATTGTTTAACCTAGCGGGCACCTATGGCACGTAAAAGACATCCGAACGCAAGGCATAATCCGGTAACTATGACAAGTAAAAGACATCAGGACGCAATGCCTAATCGGGTACTTCAACAACAAATCTGCATCCGGTAGGGATTATATAATCGAGCGGGTACTTGTGACACGTATAAGACATCCGGACGCAAGGCCTAATTGGGTACCTATGACACGTAAAATACATCCGCATGTAAGGCCTAATCCGGTACTTCACCAATGAATCTGCACCCAGTATGGATTGTTTAGCCGAATGAGTACTAATGGCACATAAAAGACATCTGAACGCAAGGCCTAATCGGGTACTACAACAATAAATCTGTACCCAATAGGGATTGTTTTAACCGAGAAAACCTATGACATGTAAAAGACATCCAAACGCAAGCTCTAATCCGGTACCTATAACACATAAAAGACACCAGGACGCAAGGCCTAATCATGTACTTCAACAATGAATCTGCACCCAGTAGGTATTGTTCAACCGAGTAAGTACCTATGACATGTAAAAGACATCGAAGCAAGGCCTAATCGGTTATGACCTCAGCTTCAAGCTGGGTTAAGGGCATAATTATGACCTCGATTATGGGAATGGTTATTACATCAGTTATTAGCACAATTACGAGCATTATGTTACATTATGGACTCGATTTTGAGCTCATTTGTGGTTATTATGTTTGGTTAGGTTGATTATAGGCTCATTTATAGGCGTGATTATGTATTAACGTACTAGGTTGTGTAAAAGATTGATTAACACTTTGTGTATTGTTTAATTCAGTTACGAGGACAATTATAAAACTAGCTAAGAGTGGCGTATAAGTTAAAATTATAAGTTTTAAAATACAAATAATAAAAAATAAACTAGCTAAATTGGAAAGAATAAAACATATTATTCAAAATGTAAAATATAAAGTTTTAAAAAAATGAATTATAAAATTAAAAATTTTGATCAAGGGCTTGGTTTTAGGCTTGTTTATAAGCTTGATTATGTACTTGGTTATGAGCTTGGTTATGGGTAGTGTGTTTGCTTATGGGCATGGTTACAGCTTTTGTCACGAGCTCGATTATGTGCACTATGTTCAGTTATGAGTTTGGTTATATGCTCGGTTATGGGCTTAGTTATTAGCTCGGTTATGGGCTTAGTAATAATATGTTTGGTTATGCACACAATTATAGGCTCGATAACATATTAGATTGTGCAAAGCTCGTTTATTGCTTTGTTTATTGTTTAATTGGGTTACGGGGACGGTTATGAAACTAGCTAATGCGTACTTACATGTTAAATATAAGTCTTAAAATACAAATAATAAAATAATAAATATAAAATTTAAATTAGAAAATATAAAATATAAATAAATAATTTCGGTTATTGCCTCGGTTTTGTGCTTGGATATGATCTCAATTATGGGTAATATGTTTGTTTATGGACTCGGTTACGACATTGGTTATGAGCTCAGTTATGCGTACTATGTTCAGTAATGAGTTTAGTTATGAGCTCGGTTTTGACCTCGGTTAAGAGCTCGGTTATGACCTCGGTTACGAGCTGGGTTAAGGGCTTAATTATGACCTTTATTATGGGATTGGTTATTACATTGGTTTTTAATATAGTTATGGGTATTATGTTACGTTATGGGCTCGATTATGAGCTCATTTTTTGTTATTATGTTCAGTTAGGTCATTCATAGGCTCATTTGTAGGTTTGACTACTAGCTGTGTAAAAGACTGATTAATACTTTATGTATGTTTAATTCGGTTACGGGAATGGTTATTGAACTAGCTAAGAGTGGCGTACAGGTTAAATTTATAAATTTTAAAATACAAAAGAATAATAAAAAATATACCAGCTAAATTGGAAAGCATAAAACATACAATATAAAATGTAAAATATAATTGCATTATAAAATTAATAATTTCAATTATGGACTTGGTTTTAGGCTTGGTTATGAGCTAATTATGTGCTTGGTTATGAGCTTGGTTATGGGTAATATGTTTGCTTATGGGCATGGTTATGGCCTTTGTCATGAGCTCAGTTACGTGTAATATGTTCATTTATAAGTTTGGTTATACGCTCAGTTATGGGCTTAGTTATTAGCTCGGTTATGGGCTTAGCAGTAATATGTTCAGTTATACGCACGATTATAGGCTCGATAACATATTAGGTTATGCGTACGATTATTACTTTGTTTATGGTTTAGTTTGGTTAAGGGGACAGCTATGAAACTAGCTACTTATATAGTATAGATATCTAAACTAACTACTTAAATTTTAGTATAGCTTCTCGTTTTTTCTTCTTCATATTATTCACATTATAGTATAGATATCTAAACTACCTACTTAAATTTAAATTAAATATATTTGGAAAAATCAGCCGAACAATATTTGTAGGTTAAAAATCACTAAATTCAACTGATAATGGTATTTTGCAAAAGCATAAGAAAATGGTATTTTGTAAAAGCATAAGAAGGCTGTTCTAAATAACACTGGAGTATAAATTTCGCAAATGGCTTTAGAGCCAGCTGATGATTGTTTCCATGATGGTAAAACTAACTCAAAGAATACATCATATGAACGTTGGATCCGTGATCTTTCTACAGACAGTGAATCTAGTGATCTAACTAACAATGAGTACGATTCTGATGAGGGCCCCACTGCATATGTTGGTAGTGAAGATCACAGTCTACGTCTAGTCGTTGCCTGTGACGATGGCTCATTAAGAGTATACGGATTCTGTAATAAAGATGGATTGACCTACCATAGATCATTTCCTCGGATCAATGGGCGAACTCATTCTATTACTTGGTGTCTTTATGCAAAATTAATATTTTCAGGCAACAACAATGGTATTATAAGATGCTGGGATGCTACATCATTTCATGAGAATTATCGTATCACAATTGACCCTGGTGACTTATGTTCTGGATCAGAGCTTAATTTGTGTATGGTCCTTGTTTTTAAGGTATGGAACTCTTGTAAGTAGAGATAGTTCTGGCGGTGTCTAGTTTTGGAATAGTCATAATGGAACACATCTGCAGGCACATACTTACCACAAGGGAGATGTCAATGCTCTAGCAACAAGTCCTTGTCATAAAAATATTTTTTGCTAGTTCAGATGGACAGGTTATCCTTCATAGAATATCTGATAATCGTCCTGGTTCTGGAAAAGAGGGTCTTTCAAGTTTACTTGTCAAAAACTGGGTACATACTAGATACAAGCTAGTTCATTCCCATGATATCAGGGCCTTAACAGCTGTAGTGCCTATCATGAATAAAGATACACTTCTTGATGAGAAGCTTCCTAAGTTACACAAACAAGCAAAACCCACAAGCTTCAGCTATCATAAATGGGCACAAATAAGTGTTCCTATGCTCATTTCTTCTACCAATGACACAAAGCTATTTGCTTACCCTGCCAACAAGTTCACCCTTTATAAACCTCATGATATATGACCTATGCCGCAGGCATCATGCTGCTAGCTGGCCATAATGGAAAATTAAATGTTGTAGATGTGAGGGAGGCTGAACTCATGCACTCTTTTGTTCCTCGGAAGATTGAAGGGAACATGAAAAATTCACCTAAAGAGCCTCCCATAACAAAAATGTACACCAGTTCTGATGGTCAATGGCATGCTGCAGTCAATAGTTTTGGAGAAATATATTTATTTGAAATGGGAACCTCTAGGCAACGTTGGTTCATGTCTACCGTGACTGGTTCTTCAGTCATTGCTAGGGGATCTATTCCAAAGAACAGTGATATGTTTGTTATCACTACATCTGCAAATCAAGATTTATGTGTTCGATGTTAAAGCGAAACAACCGAATGATTGGTCGAGGTTTAATATCCCTCATGTGCCAAAGAAATTTCGAGAACTTCCCAGCGAGATACGTGGGATCTCATTTCCACCTTTCAATGCGACATCACTTGTCATCTACAGCGCAAGAGCAATGTGCTCAATTGAATTAGGGATGTCCTCTAGTGAAGATCACAATACAAAATTATCAAGCAGTTCAGACCCACTGACCAGTTCTCCTGATGGTTCCAAATCAAAGAAGAATAAGCGGAAGATAGTCGATAAGGGCTTATGACATCAATCCATTCAAAAATCCGGTCTTGTTTGTTGGCCATCTGTTGGAATCATCTCTTCTAGTAGTAGAAAATCGATGGATGGATGTGATCAAGAAATACGATGCTCCAGTTCATAAACATGTTTATGGAATATAATCTTCTAACTTTTTCTATATAGAACGTCTGCTTTATTGTTGAAGAATATACTTGCCAATGAGTAAAATTTTGCTTGGAAGAAAGAATGTCTTTGTATCAGTTTTGCACGCATGAAGAAATGGCTATTTGTTACTCCAAAAAAAGGAAAAGAAAACAGAAAGTGAAGTGGCTATAAAGTTATTTATGCAGAACAAACAAAGCTCCAGTAGTTGGATGACCTCCAGTATGGTCGACGTTTAGGAAGAACGTTGAATGCAGCATTTCAAATCCTACAGGAGTAGAACTGCAAAATGAAAATACTGAGAAAAAGTCAAAATTAAACATATAACTAACTCCTTAATTGAACATATAACCAAAGTCACAACAAGCCCTTAAATAATATATTTTGGGTGCAGGCTGATTTCCATATGTACCTGAATAGGTTTGGATGGTGGTTAGTCGGCGATTGTAGCGTGAATAGCAGTTTCTGATGGGTTGATGACGCAGTGGGAAGTAGTATGAAGTGCAATTTTATTCACTGGTTGAAGTAGTGTGTAAAGGCCGGAGGATTGAAGTTCAAGTGATTTAGACAGGTGATGAAAAATAGTTTGCAACCATATTTCATAACCAATATAAAATACATTTAAACTTTTCGTTATACTTAACAAAATGGAAGGAATAGTGAATAATATAGGCATGGTTAAGAGTCCAAGTTTCACCCTTGTCCGATGCATTGGTCGATGTTGTTAGTAGCATATGATATCATGCACAATGATACAATGTTGCATGCACAACCTTCTCCAAATGCTAATTTCTCTGAGTCTACTATATTTACTACTGTACATGATACAATGTTAAGTCGACGCCCCCTTCATTTTCTGACAGCTACCAACTTGCTCAATTATTATTTAATGCCAGTTTTGCACCTCTTTTACAATATGCTGCTGGTGCAAATGAACTCGCTCCAGTCTTTCCATGGGTGCAACAGCCTATATCGGAGTTTCAATTTGTAGAGAGTAATCCTAAGCTTCTTACTAACTTTCACAATTTCTGCTCTCAAGATATGCTAGGCAAATCAACCGATTTTGTGGCCGACCTTCACCGTCCTGCCATTTATGCCACCTAGAGTATGCATGGTGTAACAACCCACGTTTTTCGAATAATTTATCTTAAATATTTATTATGGTTTTAATTATTGAATTGATAATATAAATGATATTTTTTATTGAGTTATCGATTTTATAATCGAAATACGATTTATTTCGAATATATATAATTATCAAAATACGAAAATCATAAATAATTAAATTCGATATTTAAAACGAAGTCAAATTAATTCAAATGATTTGTCGAAATTATATTTTTAATAGAAATGAAAATAATAATAATTTATTCTCGAAGAATTTATTTGTTTTGAATTTAAATTATATTATTTCAATTTAATATATGTTAGATCCAAATTTGACTCTAACACCCAAATAGTTCAGATTTGCAGAGAATTATATCTAGGAATGGAGAAGAAGTAGAAAAGACACCATATTTATAGTGGTTCGGCGTTAACGAGCCTACGTCCACTTTATGTATCTTTGATTATATGTAGAATGCAAGTACAATCAATGATTTCTCTCAATCTCGCGATTACAATGATAATTCACTTAGTAATTTCGTAATAATATTGATAAGAGATATAAGATAAGCAATAATGGTAGTAACAATACTCAGAATTTCCAATGATCCTCAAAGATGACAAGAACGGGGCTATTTATAGGTGATATCTACAGGCGGTTCATGAAGACACGTGGCACGAATCCGAGGATCTCGGACTTGTTCGTGGCTTGATGGAGAAATGGTCAATATGGCAGTTATTGACAGGTGTCACCAAATCCTGAACTTACGGATCGTGGAAGACCTGGTCGTGGCCTTTTTTTTTTGACCTTGGGATCTGGTCGTGTAACATGGACATGAGCGGGTCATGGGGGTGCAGGCACGAGCATGGGATGATTAGATGACCACGAACGAGCTTTCATGGCTTTCACGAGTGAGGCTTCGTATTGGATTTATGTACGAGTCTTGGTGGCTTGGTCCAAAAGCTAGCTAACAATATGGTTCACTAGTACAAAACAAGGCTGTTGCATTGCCTCAGTTGCATCAGTTGTGTGCACAACTGATGCAAATATATTCAATCGCGTCAGTTCTTATTTATCTGTAGAAGCAATAGGTACAGAAGAAGCATTAGAGGTAGGGAAAACGTAATTTGCGTCAGTTTTAATCTGTCGTTGAAGCAAATAAGCTAAAGCAAATAGTGTTGCATGCTTCACTTACGTTTGCAACTGATGCAATTTTTTTTTTACATCAGTTCCATTTTCATGAAGCAAATAATTAGAAGCAAATGAACGATTAAAAAATATCAGTATTTGCTTGTTAATTTATAATCGGATGCAACTAAGTAGAAACAAATAAGTTAGCCTCCGACCGGGTCTTAGGCCCAAACCCAAATTAATTTTGCCAGTATTCTATTGGGCATTTTTTCCACAAGGACAAACTCACCAAATTATTTGCCCAAAAGGACAACCACCAAAAAACTTGCCCAAAAGGACAAGTTTTAGTGCAAATGGTGAATTTCAGGGGTCCCATGTTTTTCCACTTTGCACTAAAACTTGTCCTTTTGGACAAGTTTTTTGTCCTTTGTCCTTTTGGGCAATTTTTGTGGTTTTTTTGTCCTTCACTGTCGCGCTATTTTGCTTTCATTTGCGCCATCCGTACGAGAGAAGAAAGGGGAAAAAAAATCCGCCGACTGATTTGGGTCCTGCCTTCGATTACAGATTTCGATTGCCGCTCTTCTAGGTATTAATTTTGATTGCTTATTTCCCTTATTAATTCTTTGGCCGATTTCGATTTCGCTTTCGGTTTTGATTTTGATTTCATGTTGGATGGAGACACCCTATTGATTTCAGTTATGTGGTTCTTTAAAATTTACAAGGCACTGGATTTGAATTAATATTTACATTGTTATTTTGATTTCGTGGATGTGAACATACAGTGGTGTCTGGGAATGATGATAAAAAACTGTGATTAAAGGGATGGAAAATGGTGCTTGTGACTACCTTCTTAAACCTGTTAGGATCAAGAGCTCGGAACTAACTTTTGCTGTTTTTGTGTATGACTGACTGGATCACTGTCAGCCTCAGGTGATCAATAGTTTTCAGAGCCAACTATTGTAATTTCATGAAATTTTCTTACTGTTTTATTTTGTTTTAATGCAGAAGCAGTTCCAACAAAGATCCTCAAAATCATGAAAGTTGAAGGGTTAACATGAGAACACGTGGGATGCCATCTCCAGGCAGGTTTTAATAAATTACTTAATAGCTTGCAGCATTACTGTGCTGTTGGATTAACAATACTAGAATACATACTGGTAGTTTCTTATAAACTTGAAAATGGTTTTCGATTAACCTCAAAACATATAATTCGAGCATATTAATTGTGCATGCATTTGCTCTGTTCAGTTGCACTAAGGCGACAATTGAAAAGTACAAAGTAACGCATAATTAGTACATTGCTGATTTTCATAATATATGCTGTGAGGTTAATGGATGGTTTTCTACTGTTTCGAGTATACAGAAGTAGCCAATTCACTACATTTTCTTTGGGGAAAAATATCTGATACTATTTGCATATTTAAGGTTATGATAAAGTCTTGTAATTGATTCATAAATAGAAAAAAAAAATCTAGGACAACGTCTCATCAACAAAAATTAGTTCAAAATTCAAAGAAGACATCTATTGATTATATTATTTTCAACAAATCTCCTCTTTTTGCAAATCACCATAGCTGGATGAAAACCAACATTTTTTCTTACTGTTTTTCCTTTTAAAAGTGTCACACCGAAAATCTGTTGGATAAAAATGTGAAGATATACATCGGCACATTTTGGAATTGTGCTAAGTTAGTTTTTATAGCCAAAATGAGTAAACACAATATAATATTGCTTTTCTGCTTTGGATGCATACATCAGTGCAGTTATATATTGCGCTTACGCAATTTGGCCATATAAACTAACTTAGCTGTTGTTGTAAACTAACTTAGCGCAATTTTAGATTGCGCAATGTAAATTTTTACAGCCAAAATGATTAAACGAAATTTCAAAATTAACTTAAATGAAAGATTTATTTGGAAAGTTATCATTAAAGCAGAGATGTAAATTGTAATATAATTTGATTAAAATTAACTTGTATAATTGCAATTTTTTCTAGCTTAGACGAATTTTATTGTATTCAATGCTTATTGCCATGTATAATTACTGATCATTTACTATCCATACAGTACAACTTTAACTTTTGATTCTGAGACCTTTTATTTACTACTGTATGCAGGATGCTGCTTTAATTATGTTAGCTTTGGCAACTTATGATTCAAGGTCGACCTCAGGGCAAGTCACAACAGACAGCCGCCTGGGGGTAACTCCCTCGATGGGGAAACGACAACAGGTGCAGAGAACACTAGATGAATAATATATTTTAAATATGTGTTCGTGAAATTCATTTGATAAAAAGTTGTTTGCTTAGTTGGTTATATATTGGTTTGTCACTTCCATTTTATGGTTCAGGCAACGATATTTAGAGATAATGGCCATTTACCGGCAACAATTCATGTTGTCACAATCTTCGTACGAACTTACTTCCAACTTGTCTCTGTAGTTGCATTCCCCCAAACGCACTCATCAAGCCTCACTACAGCTTACCTCGACTGCCTCATTCGTCCTTCCCATCGTGCTACAGCTGTTTCCTGTCCCTATGCCTTGACAAGCCTAAGTGTCATCCCAAGCTCGATCTGTTTCACACCCTGTACATGCACACCTTGCTTGTCATGCAGTTCTCCCTAGCTAGCTTAGACTTTACGCATGCGACATCTTTAGGACTTCTCCATGTCTGTTGTGCTTGAATAGCTTCATGACTACTTGCTACCTAACATGAACTGTATTTTCTTTGTTAAGTACAGCTTACATCTTCATGGCTTACTTTCTCCATGTTATTTGCAATAGAAAATTTTGATTTCCATGATAATGTTTTTTCTGTAGTTAAATTTATTTGATCTTCAATCATCCTGGTGCCAACAATTTTATTGAGGTGTTGATGGCGTTAGTGGACAAAAAGGGAATATATTAGTGCTAACAATTCCAATTGTGTAACACTTACTATTATTATTAATATACGCTAGTTGTTTCTACTATTATATAGGTGTTGAATTTTTGATTGGCTAATAGGTTTAAGAACAAGCAAGCAAGAAAAATATGGCTGAACTTTGCTATGTTAATCTCAAAGAAGATATGTCTCGTAAATTGCAAGCGTTCTGTGCTACAGTTGATTGTTAATTTTTTGTTATTATGATATGCAATTACATTTAACACTTTCCCTTATTTGATAGTCTGCTTCTCGAAATCATGGTGGCCAATTTGCTGCTGGCTTTATGGATGGTTTCTGTCAGAATATATGATGTCCTTACTCCTAATTTGTAAGATCTCCCTCATTACTTTGATCAATAAATTGCATTTTAAGGCCGGTTTAATGATGCAAGTTTCATTTCTTTTGTGGAACAAACATTTTTTAGCTCATCATATAGGCATATATGTTCAACCGAATTAAGAGCTCAGAAAATCAAAAGGGTTATTGGAATTTGATTTAATCCCGGCTTCTATCCAACTAAGGTAACGAATAAAGCTGTTGTGCATTTTATATCATTTGGCTTCTATGCATTTTATACCATTTGGCTTATGTGCATTTTATGTCATTTGGTGTCCAAGCAGTTTATATAAATGACATTATTGTTGTTTATGGGGTCAAAATGTAATTAACTGTTGGCCCTAATCCTATAAAAATATGAAAATTTTGATCGAAAAAAAATATGCAATTTATGATCGAGCCCCATTGTTACTTATCCGAAATTAGATGTAGCCTGATAATGTTTTAGGCTGAAACAACAAAATTTTCATGTTGAAAAAGACAAACTTTTTATTTGCAGAATTTTAAAAATAAGTTGAAAATTCAGTTTGGCTTCTTATTTTTAGTTTGGAATGTGAAAAACTATTCCAAAAAACATGTTTTAAACTATATACTCTTATTTTGGTTTTGGTAGATCAGTTTTTGTTTTTAACAGAAAACAAATCTGACCACTAAAAATTTACTGTTTTTTTTTTAAACTTCATTTATCCGCAATCTGGAAAGTTTGAATATTTGTAGAGTTCTCAACAAATGCTTGTATAATATTTCGAACTCAGTTTTATTTCTCTTTCTAAACATTGGACAACAATTCTATTTGCTGGAAAGTTCCAAAAATAATAACAAATACATTGGTGCTAGGGTAAATCCAGGCCAATGGACGATTGGCCGTAGATTTTATTTATCATCAAAATATTAAGTGTTATGTTTTATTACAACTCTTGACCACGTTATATTTAAAATGTTGTTCTAGTCTTTGTTGTTCGAAAATAGTTGTGGAATGATATTTTAATTTTTAAAGACCATTTCAATAGGCGGTTTCCCTCTGTCTGTTGGTTCACTGGACCAAATTAAGTGGTGGTTAGTTTACTAAATTTACAATGAGTGGTGGGTAGGAAACTTATGGCAAAGAAGCTACAAAATTTAACCCCATACATGTTTACACAGAAACACTTTTACATTATGCAGAAAGATTATAGGAATTGAGAGATTAATTTGACCATTCCATTCTATCTTGGAGTCTGTTTAAAGCCTCACAGTTCTTGTGCAGACATACATACGTATGGCTGTGCATAGATTGTCCGATATGATAACAGAAGTAGACAAAATGGAATGACAGAGTAAGAAAAGGACAGAAAAGTAAGCAATCTTTTATAAAATATGTTGAAACATGTGAAGTGATAAAAATATATGTAAAATATTGGGCTGTAACTGATCATTCACTACGTCGTCCGCTGAACTAACTGTCCTTCTCTAACTTTTCCCCGACGACTGTAACTACCTTCGTCCACTGCCAAATAAAGATCCAGTTTTGCATGAAATTGCTTCTTCGCTAATCTGTCACCATTAACCTTATGTTATTGCAAACTTTTTTTAAAATCAACTTACCTCTTTCTGACAAAACATAATGTTGTACTTCATCAGTTTGTACATTCAATTTTTTTTGCAATTTTTTAAGGCTTAACAGAGTATTCCAGATCAAAGTGGAAGACTGAACATAGTGGAACCTTGTTTAGGATGGTTTTCACTTTTATATTGCTACAGCTTTTACATTGAACAACTACTTCTTTGTTACTATGTTTGATATATCTAATGATACTTCGGCATCGATAATATAATATGTCACCAGCTTTACTGAGTTTAAAAAGATTGATTTTGTTATATATTCTACACACGTCAGTCTCGTCGTCTGTTGTACAAGCTTTTATTATTTTAAGTTTTTAACATTGCTTTGAATTGTACTTCGCACTAGGTAATAAACTAATAATATTAATTTTCAGCTAGCACAATTGCATTTGTTTTCCCGAGGTATATACTTTTTGTTGATACAAAATATTGTGTCAAAACAAGCAAATTTACTTTAGCTTTTATATTGCATTAATGTGGCAGGATAGTGAAAAAGGAAAAAAAGAAAAGAAAAGAAAGAAAAGAAAAGAAAGAAAAGAAAAGGAACCATTTTTCTTGTAGTCAAGTGCTAAACTGATCAGTGTAGCTATATTTTCAGCATTTTTTGTTTTTTTTGAATTTGTTCGGGGGGGAAACCGACCGGAGCCGTAAAACCCCCCTAGTGCACCTAGCCCGGTCCGCGGATACCTACCACATAAGTGGCAGTCGTAGCGTATGCACATGGTAAACCCTTTTAGGATAGCCATTCCGGGTTTCGAACTCGCATCGTATGAACATACATCCGCTTATTATCATAAAGGGTCCTATAAGAAACATATAAATGCTATTTTATGAACTGGCGGCATGGCTGCCTGATAACGATCAGGAGCTGAGTCACTAAAGGTAGGCTTCTTCATCATGACTGTTTTTTACTGCTGAAAATTATTATTAATTCACCTCTGACTTGTAGTAGATTGGTCTTTTCAAACGCATGTAGGAAGCTGTCACTCTTTGCTCTTATATGTCATATATGTACACAAGATATGCATGGTGGTGGCTCATTATAATGCTCTGGTTTGGTTTTTTTAAGAACAATTTATGTGACACTTGTTCTTTGATGTGGACATCTTTGTTAAATCTGGTGACATGGGTTTCTTTTATGAATGAATTTGTGCAATCTGAAAGTTATTATTTCAGGAAATGAGATGTATACATAACATATGCGACAATTGTTATGTATGGTTCAGATATGGGTTTGAAGTTAGTTTCTAAAATAAGTCTTGGTTCAGAAATGATCCACTGAAATGGGACATAGCTCAAAATGCAGTTGATAAAGCACCCAACCAGTGAAACAATGAACGGAAACTAATAGCTATATATTAACCGTAACATAGTTATACGTTGACCGGTCATGATATACTGATATTCAACAAGTCAAAGCTATTAATGTTAAAATAGTAGCTGTATGTTAAGTAAGCGTTGAAACTGAATGGAAAGGAATCATGACATTCCTTTATCACACGCTTGTTAGCCTCTACTCCACAAGTTGACAATCGTATAATTAGCAGATGCGTGCTTTAATTGTAAATGTAGGCAGGTAGAATTAAATTAGAAGAATTCTTAGTGTTAGCTGATTAGTAATGCTGTAAATCCATTTACTTTTAAATAACTGTCTAAACTATAGTTGACTATAATTTGACACGTGCCTTTTGAGATATGCAGGTAGGGTTGGTTACAGGCACATTTGCTGTTCATCCAAGAGACTTCTACAAAAGCATAGAAGAGCTGTGGGATGAATGAATACTATTCAGTCATTTCTTTCACCATAACTAGGTATATGTCCTTTATTTTATCATCATTGATCTCTCGCAGTGGTCAAGTTATAATGTTTTAGTTTGAGGCTGGAGCCGGACGTACAGTTTACCTGTTTTTAAATTATATGCCTAACTTGCTACTTCTGAATATTTGAAGTTTGCAAACTCTCAGATGACTTGTTTATTCTACCATTCTCCTACTGCATTTATAAAGGAATAATGTGATGATAAGTAAATTTGTGTGCATGATAAATAAGAACAAATAATATATTGCACATTGTTTTAACGCTATTACTCAAATTCAGCAACTTAATATAAAGCTATCTTCTGTCTTCTTGCTTGCTAGTGTACCTTAATTTCGTCTTCATATTCTGTCTTCTCTGTTGACTTTGTTTGTATGTTCATAAATGCAATGAATCTATCATAATGCACGTGTACATTGTAAAATTAATCATGGTTCCGTTTAGATCAAAAGGCCAAGCTCAAATCTTCAAGGCTCGTTAATCAGTTAAATTCTATTGTACTCTTTATGTTTTTTGTCAAAAGATTTTAGCAAGTGACACACCGGCTACGGCCGTTTAGTGTGGAACAGAGAAGCAAGAAGGTAATTGGTGATTTCAATCCTATGGTTATGGCAGATTCTAGCGAATATAATCAATCGTAACCTCTGTTTACTTCAGACTATCTTTATGCTATATTTAAGCAAATCTTTATCCATATATCAATTCAGTTTTTTTTTTAATTAAATTATCTTCTAGAGATCTTCACACCATTACGTACAAAAATCAAGCATAATCTCTTCTTTTTATCATAACTCCTCAATGGATGAGAGTATTTGGCAAAATTTATATTTTTCAAGCGTGCTTCTCGGTGAAACTAAGCCAAATGGATCATCTCGGTTTGGAAATAAACGATACAACACATGTCTGATTACAATATTTCATAATTACAGCTGTATGGAAGTTCAAATATGTAAGTATTGAAGGAGGAATTAGTTAATCAGTTGAGGCATTGAAGCCCTTTACTGCGAAGAACGTGGTTGGAGTAAAAGTTTAGAGTGAAGCAACCTGGCAATGAAGCCTGAAGCATCGGAAGTGGCAAAAATGAAGCAACATCTGCTGGCATCAGAATAAAATTGAATCAACATAACGAGACTGGCTTAGTCTGGACTGAAACCAGATCAGTATCAAACATGCACAAGAAGAGAGTGGTTGAAGCACAAAACTGATGCGCATCAAACTCATTGGTTGGCTTACAGTTGCAATGTAGATTTGATTCCAACAGTTTTTGGAGACTGGATTACGTTAATGACAGCACCACCTATAGCTGAGCGCATCAATAATGGTAGAGCCATATAGCACATCCCGCTACCGCCACTCCAAAAGAGGCAGACTGCACACTTGTGACCAAGGTAGTAGAGGTAGGTCTGTACATTGCATATAATCCGTTTGTGCTTAGTCTTCCATTCTAGATTTCTTCTATTTGACTCTGTTCTAGTAGAAATGTGCCGGACAATAAACAATAAAAGAGATGAATTACTTCTGTAAACGTTATTAAAGAGGTATTTCTTTCCTTGCATTGATACCAACTAATAATAGTGTAAATAATATCTAGAAATTTTCAATAGGATGGACTTAGTTGAATCCAAAGTTGGACCAAAATTTATATCGTGAAGGGGATGGAATTGCTATTACTTAGTGAAAATCAAGCGTAGTAATTAACTTAGAATAATATACTGGACGTAGTGACTAATACTCACACCACACATGTCTGATGGTTTTAGGCAGCGTCTTAAAAGACCCATCATGATAATATGGTTTATCAAATTATTAAGTATGCATGTGGTTCTTTACACTGCTAAGAAGCTCATCATGTTAATATGAGCCCAGAGAAACAATATAATTTTTAATGCTGGTAAAACAAAAGTGTTGTGCAATTTAAACTATTTCTTAAGCACGAAATAGCTGAAGGTACGTATTAAGTTTCAAGACTTGCTGCATGGTTCTTTCTTGGCTCAATATGTGAGCAATTGTGGCAGAAAGGTACGTGTTGGAGACATGCAACGGTTGATATAAAATGAAAGACAATATGGAACTATGGTAGTTAATTATAGTGTGTTATCCAATTTATAAGACGGTCTTAAGCTTGAAAGGACAGGGTGATATATGTCCATTATAAATTTATGAAGAAAATAAGTCTGCGTTTTTTCCAAAAAAAAAGTTCTGGAGTAGAAGTGCTACCAGATCCTATTCTAAGTGGAGAAAATTATTTGAAGGCAACTTTGGACCCAGATGGCGGCTTCAGGCAACATGTTTAATACATACAAATGAGTATTATTTAATTTGACATACTGTAGTTCATATTCTAAGTTCACTTGTTAATTATCCTTATGTATCTGATGTAGTACAACAAACTGTTTTCTCTTGTTCCAATGATTCTGTGGCTAGTCTGTATAATCCAGTTTCTTGCATTTTTTAGTTAATTTACTTGTTAATTACATATATAATTTAATGTTGCTCATATATAGCTGATTCACTTGTTTTGTAGATAATCTGTTTATTTTTTTTTCAAAGTTCAAATTGTGCTTTTTTTTTGTTCCTATTCATTTTAAACTAATCATTACATTATTTTGTAATATTGCTAGTGTCTCAGCATTCTGAAGCAACGGATTGTGTATATTAAGGTACTACTTTACTTTGTTTCATTTCTAGCTATTATATGTTAATTACGTACGTTTCGAAATAGTATTTTTTTATAAATTGCAGGACTTTACACCAGTGGTTCTTATAACCAACAAAAGATAGAAGAGGTTCAGGATAACTTAGCCAGTTTCATGTATACTTGGTTGTGGTTAATCTTTCATTATGTATATGGTTAATCTTTCATTATGTATATGTTAGTCTTTTGTTATGTACGTTTACTTTTGTTTTGTGATGAGTGTGTATTAGTGCTTTTTTTGGTTTTGTACACATGAACTATGTTGACTGATAATAAAATTATATTTGTTTGATTAGATTCATGGTAACAATGCATTTGCAAAATTTTAAATTCCATTTAATATTGTTTTAGAATAAGAAATCTTAAATAATGGAAATACTTTTTTTTTGCTTCAGATTAAATTTGCATCGGTTGTAAATAAACAACCGATGCAATACACTTGGGTCATGTTGTTTTTTGCATCTGTTCAGTAGCATCAGTCGTTTAAAAAGGCCGATGCAATACATCTAGCCTTGAAAAGCAAAAACAGTCATTTGCATCAGCTCTATTGCATCAGTTGTATCAAAAAACTGATGCAAATCATCATCATTTGCATCAGTCTTTTAACTGATGCAACAAAAATCTGTCTGTTGCATCATCTTCATTTGCATCAGTTGAACAACCGATGCAACAAGGGTTGAACAACTGATGCAAATGACCTGGTTTGTGGTAGTGGTTATTTTATACTTACATTCAAAATAAATTTTATAGTCTATTCCGTTCAGTTCAGAATAGTGTAATTACGTTGAAACGTCGGTCAGTAGGTTAAAATAGTGGTTCGTGATGTCGAGTTATGAACCCCGATATATTTTTAGTGGATAGGATCAAAATCAAATCGAATTCAATTTAAAAAGAATAAAAATCCCTTTATGTCTATTCGTATTTTATACAAATGAAATCAAAATTTATTTGTATGTACCATATGCAGACCAAGTTGCTTAATGGCAAAGTATTCATTTTTATAAAAACGTGAACTCCCTTTTCATTGTTCCATTTCGATCCTCTGGCAATAAAAAAAATCAAAACTGAAAGCTTCAAAACAACTTAAAATGTTTATTCCTTTTATAATTAGAATTTCCCATTTCGTTTCCCTTTCTTTGTAAATCGGAAAATCCATTCAACAATTCAACTCAACTCCCCCCTCACCTTCGATTTCTTTTTCCAATCAACAGAAAAATAAAATCGCAACTCCTGTTTCTAATTCCCAGAAAGCAATTCGAATCCAATCTTTCGAAATATAAGAAAAAGGGGGAATTGATTCAATATTGAAGATCGCGATTCAGAGTGAATCACGAAGACTTGTATCTTGAGGTCAGGGGGGCATTTGTGGTATGCGATGATAGTGAAGGGAGATAGTGGTAGTTTTGCAACTGGGATAGTGGAATTCGCTGATGAGATGTAGGTGCGACGGTTGGCAATCCGGGGGAGAGGCAAGTTCGATCTGTAGGTACATATTCCATTGTTGCGTTAGGAGTTAAGGTGGTGGTGATTTTTGGGAAAGTCGAGGTTTGTATGAAGTTGGAAAACAGAAATCGAGGGAAGAGGCTTCGCAATTAGTATTGATAGTTGCGTGAGTATTCCAGGTTGGGAGGTGCGATGTGGTGTTGGCGGTCCAAATGGGTCAACGTGGAGTTTAGGCTACTGGCGGACGAACTATGATGGAAATTGAGGACGTCAAAAAGATTGTGAAGGAGGAGTTACGGTGGTTTGAAGTCGCGGAAATTGGTGACAGGGTTCGATTAAAAGAATTGAGCAGTCCAAACAAATTTGTGATGAAGACAATATTCAAATGGAGTTGTTGACGAACAAGGGAGTAGTTTAAAAATAGTTAAAGGTATATTTTTTATTTTTTATTTATTTAGTCATAAATTTAATAACTAATTCTAGTGAATTCACTTAATTTTATATAATCAAAAATTTATATGCAATATATTTAATGTATACAAGGTTGGAAACGTGAAGTAACACATTCGGAGTCAACCAAAATTTACAAGTGGTTTAATTTAAATCGAATGGTGTTCGATTTAATTTAAATTGGAATATTCGGCAATTAAAATCATCTGAGTAAATCTCACTTGGATTTTATATCAAAATTTATTTTTATCGTTAAATATATCTATTGGCTGTTTGGTTGCATTTAAATATTATTGTGGCTATTATATATACACACACACACGCATATATATATTAGTTATTTAGGCTTGGTTGTTGTGGTTATTATATATATATGTATATTGATGGTTGGATTCCCGAAGTATCATTAGAGGATGACCCTATACGCCCCATAATATGTTAGTGGATGACCTTCTATACCATGATATCCTGCCTCGAAGCAGGTTTGGTATTGCTTATGTTGGCTAACGTATGTGGATGTAGGAAAACAGGTTGGAGGGATTTAATTAGATTCCTCAAAAATATTATTATTTGTTTGTTTTCATATATATTATCATATATGATGTGTTGATTGACAATTGTGTAGTTTGATTGTTTAAATATCACTGGGCCCATATTGTTGATTTATAAAAATACCATAAAAAAGATATTTCTATATTTAAAATGGAAAATTTATTTTTCAAAAATAGCATTTGAATTTTGAATCGGGCTATAAAAATATTAACTTGTTTTGAAGTATTGAATTTACAAACGATGTTTATAAATTAAATAATACAGGAAAAAGAAGTAAATTTATAAACGGTGTTTATAAATAAAATGGAATGATTTTCTTTGGATAACCAAGGAATTGAAATGAATTTATAAACGATGTTTATAAATAAAGTGGAAAAATTATCATTTGATAATTTGAATATTTAAATTCAAATGTGAATTTAAAAATAGAAAATGGGGAATCATTTTAAAGAAGTAAATGAAGAAGTTTATTCTGATGTTAAGAATATAAATTGAACTAAAATAAATCCATAAGGATTTATGGTGTGAATTCGATTAGTTCGAATTTAATTAAATAAAATATGTCTAGAAAAATATTAGGATTATATTAAATAGAAGTTAAATTTAAATATGAAAACAGATTCCATGTTATATATGGATAAGTTAAAATAAATAGAATATTCCAAAATAAGGTTTTGGTTTTTAAATAGATTTCGAAATGTAACTTGTTTGAATTTATAAAACAAGTAAATTTATAAACAATATATATAAATATAGTGAATTAATTATCTGGAGATATTCTATAATTTTAAATTCAAGTATGAATTTAAAATATAATTTTAAATCATTTCGAAAAGGGAATGAAAGTTTTATTCCAGGATTCGAAATATAAAATGAATTGGGTTTCAGGCAGATTCGAAATGGAACTTGTTTTAATATATGAAATAAGGAAATTGAATTTATAAACGGTGTTATAAATTTAGTTAAATAAATTATCATTTGATAAATTAGGAATTTAATACAAATATGAATTTAA
The DNA here is from genome assembly GCA_030737875.1 of Allium sativum. Taxonomy (NCBI): domain Eukaryota; kingdom Viridiplantae; phylum Streptophyta; class Magnoliopsida; order Asparagales; family Amaryllidaceae; genus Allium; species Allium sativum. The sequence goes on along the minus strand of CM060922.1, from coordinate 347,588,559 downwards.
TAGTGAATTGGAAATCGTTTCGAAAATGGAATGATGGGTTTATTTCTGGAATTCGAAATATGAACTGAAATGAGATAAATCAGAAGGATTTATAATTTGAAATTCGATTATATCGAATTTTATAAATAATATATTTATAAAGGAATTAGAATTTAATATAGAAGATTGTATTATAAATAAATTTATAACTGAGATACGAAATAATTGGCGATTTGGGAAGATTAGAGTTATTGAGTTGAATAGGGAAAATTGGTTTAATATATATTAAAATATATTAGAATGAAGTTAGAATTTATATATAAATGAAGTTTAAAACGTTTATATATTAAATATAATTAAAACAAACTTGCCACAACATGGCAGTTCGTAAATTGGCATTTCGAACTTCAATTGAGTATATATAAATCAGTTTTTCAGAAAAACATCGCTATAACCATTATAAAACCACAATGGTTAATTTAAATTAATAAAAGGATTTTAAACAAATAAAATTCAAATTTCCGTTAGAAAATTCAGACTTGAGTCGTAAAATTTATGTGAACTTATGTGGAGTAAATGGATTGATTTTTGAAACAAAAGTCAGAATTTTATTTATTGATTTAAGTTAATTAACTAGAGAAGAAAAAGTTTAACGGAATTGTGAATCGAAATTGGACTTTGATTAAGTAAAATGGGTTTGTAAATTTATATTCGAAATCAAATATAAAACTTGAATTGAAAATGAAATTCGTTTAGTTATAAGCAAGTTAGAAATCTATTTGAACGTGATATGTTCAAATAGAAAGTGAAATGGACAAATAAGCTAATGAAAGAATAAATTAGCGAATTGAGATAAAATGACTGGATTTAGTTGAGACAAACTAGAAACAGGTGAACATGTGTTAAATAGGTGTGGAATGAAGTGTATAAAGATTTTAATTCGAGTGCCCGACAAAAAGGTACACGTTTAAATTCCATATGAGATTTTATGCGCCGAATCGGCAAGCCGCTTGGCTTTTTGATTTTTGATTTTTAAATGGAAAGGGCCCAAAGGGGCGTTTTGTAGTTGTACCGAGTGACCAGTACAAAGGAGGTTATGGCAAAATTTACCGAAAATTTAAGGAAATAGAATATTTTAAAGAGATTTTGATATTAGAAATCAATATAACAATATATATATATATATATATATATATATATATATATATATAATTCGATAAGGAAACGAATTTAAGAATAGAATATTTTAAACAAAAAGGAAATCTATATATTTAATATAGGAAATATACAAAGAGAAACATATACACGTTTTAAAAATGAATAATTGGTTTTTATGATGTTGATTATTCAAGGTAAGTGGTTTTTTTTGTTTTTAAGTTAAGGATGTTTTCAGTCTAGGTCTGAGAGGTAGTTATACCCAACTTGATTGATTTCATTTTTGATTGATAAATAGCAAGATTCAGTCTCAAAGATCAATGTTTGAATAAGATTTAGTTGGATGAATTATTTTGGGATATTGTAACGTGTTTTATACAACATTCTTTTTAACCCAAGTAAGTGGAATTTGGAAATATAATAAATATTTCCTGGGTGTAGAAATGAACTGTTGTGAAAGAGATAAGTAATTGGAATGTTTTCCAATTATAAATAAAAGATATTTTCTAAATATAGAAAATAAAAGAAGTTGATATTTGGAAATGTTTTCAAAATAGTGTAAGCCAAGATGATTGTCGAAAACATCGGGTTAACGAATAGTGATAAGGAAATGGAGTAGTGATTTAATTAATGAAATGTTAACTAAGGGCCCTAGTGACTGTTTGATGTTTTGAATGGATGTTTGTTTTTCTTCGATAGTGAAATAACCGACTATCGAAGTATTTGCCAACATCGTTGTCAATATGGGAAGATCGGTTGGATTATTATCCGAGAACCACTCCATATTGGTAGTAGCGTTGCAAATCAGATTATATGAAGACAATCGAAGATGGAGTAAAGTGCAAGGGCTTTTTCTGTTAATCCTAGGTAGAAATCGCCTAAAATGGATTTATGGAAATTGTGCCTTTGGCTTCGTTCAATCCCAAAACGAACGTGTATGGACCAGTGTTTGACAGAGTATTTCCAATAATCACATATGGTATTCTATACAAATATGTATGGTGATGGAGAATTCATTCTCTTAGCATAAAATCCAGAATATATTTGTGCAAGCAAATTAATGATTAACGGATCTGACAATGTGGCATTTAAAATGATTTTGCTATCAATGAATGGTAAGTGATCGTAGCCTCAGACCTCAACAACCGAGAAATGACAAAAATCGGGCAGGCAGCATGGCTAGAGAAATTCAATTCATTCTTTATTCTATTCGATGTTGTCCCATTCGGGAAAACGGTTGTTGATCCCAACCGTTGGTGATATAAATTCGATACACTCAAGCGAAATGAGTGGTCGGTCATGCGTGGTCGGGTTGCAAGATGTTCTTGTTGAACCCAGTGTATTCTCCTCTAGAGATACACTATCGGAAGGTGGTTTTATACCATGTCATAGTTGGAAACTCATTACCCAATAAGTGCCTGCTGTTTTGATTGTATATTATGTATGTTGAGCATGAGATGAAAGCGTTCCACTAGATCTCTATGTATTTGATTTATACATTATTATAATATCAAAAGAGTTTTGATATAAAGATTATCATTTTCTTTCAAAAGGATTTGAAAGTCAAATCAAGTGTTTTGGATTCTCATAAGGGACAAACCCGTTCGGTGTTATACGGCGTGGTCTTATGAGATATCATTTAGTTTCTCAAATTGTTTTAAATTGTTCACTCGTACCAGTCAGATGACTGACCCAGAGTTTATTTTCTATGTTTTCCCTAAATCTTGGGTGCCCAAATTTTTATGGGCACTCAAGTAGTTCAGGATTTTACAGATTTATCTAACGGAGCATGGAGCATGGGGCTTAAGCGTTATCTAGTTATTGGTTTCCGCTATGTTGTAAGTGTTTTACTCTGATGATAATATGTATATATAGAAAAAAATATTTATACTCCAAAAGCTGATATATATTATATTTTATTCTGCTGCAATGTGAGATTCTATGTTGTTATTTGTCTTGTTCTTCTACCTTTTTCTTCTATATTAATAATGATTCGTATTTCTGTGATATTTGGGTTGGACATATGGTGTGTTTAGTCAACTCAGATAGTATGGATTTTTGGGCCGTTACAGTTAGTATGAGAGCTTAGGTTGAGCGAATACCTAGGCTTTGGTGGGGTTTACTCATTGGAGATGGGGTCAGTAGTACCCTAGAATGAGTTGAGTGTACATACACGTGAGCGTGTATTTATTAATTGATAAAAAAATTATTTTATATTGTGTTGTCTAGTCTGTCGAGTAGTTTATTAATTCTGATCGAATCGTGGGACGCCACGAAGTCGATAGGAATTTCTAAACACTTGTACGTAGAAATTCAACATAATAATGTTTTAAAGTGGGTAGATGAAATAATTTTACACAAAATTCTATTTTGATATAGAAGTAATAATTTTTTGAAATTATTATATTATATGGATGTGTTGGTTGTTATTATAATCAAATTAGATTATAAAATTGAAATGGTAATTTATTACCAAATATAAATTGTATATGGATAAAATATACAAATGAGATGATTTAAAATTGGATTCAGAATTAGAATTAAGAATTTAAAATCCTGGGTGTTTGGAAAAGTATTTTCTGAAGTATATTAAAATAATATAGCTTTATTTTGGAAGGATTTTTGATTAAAGATCATTTCAGATGGATTTTGAAAGTGATATAGCAATACTGAACTCACTTCAGTGGCTGAGAAATAATTCTGATGATGACTGCAGCATCATCAGTGTTCATTTTCGAGTTTCTAAGTGATGTATTGCTACCTTAGAAAAGTTTGATGGAAATTTGTTTGAAAGAAAACAAGCTGATTCTAAAATTCAAATGTTTTGGATTCGAAATGGTTATAAATATATGTGTACATATTTATGTGATTTCGAAAGGATTTGAATAGAAATTCAAGAATTTGAATTCTGGAATTTAAATTTAACCTAAGGAAGTTAAATGAATCGAAGTGAATAAATTGATTAAAATCAATTTGAATGAATATAAATGCATATGAATGGAATCTAAATCGGTTGTGAATGTGTTGATTGAAAATCATTCGAATTAATTGAATGTGAGCATATATGGTGTGCAATGTAAATGGAAACCAAAAGTTTGGTTGGAACTAAATTTGTTGAAATATTAAGAGTTGAGTTTCAACATAAGTGAATTTTGAAAATAAATGGGTTTGTAGCTTTTTTCTACCTTAGTAATTTCGGGGACGAAGTTATTTTAAGGGGAAAGAATATAAGGACCCGGATTTTTCGAATAATTTATTTTAAATAATGGCTTTAAATATTGAATTGATAATATAAATGATATTTTATATTGAATTATCGATCTTATAATCGAAGTACGATTTATTTTGAATATATATAATTATCAAAATATGAGAATCTAAAATGATTAAATCCGAGATTTAAAACAGAGTCAACTTAATTCAAATGATTTGTCGAAATTATATTTTGAATAGAAACAACGATAATAATAATTTATTATCGAAGAATTTATTTATTTTGAATTTAAATTATATTATTTCAATTTAATATGGTTATTTTATATTTATGTTTGAATTAAATTTTATTGTATATTCCGTTGAGTTCAGAATAGTGTAATTATGTTAAAACGTCAGCCGATAGGTTAAAATAGCGGTTCGTGATATCGGGTTATGAACCCCGATATATTTTTAGTGGATAGGATCGAAATCAAATCGAATTCTATTTAAAAAGAATAATAATCCCTTTATGTCTAATCGTATTTTATGCAAATCAAATTGAAATTTATTTGTATGTCCTATATGCAGACCAAGTTGCTTCATGGAAAAGTATTCATTTTTATAAAAATGCGAACTCTATTTTCATTGTTCCATTTCGATCCATTGGCAAAAAAAAAAAATCAAAACTGAAAGCTTCAAAACAAATTAAAATGTCTGTTCCCTTTATAATCAGAATTTCCCATTTCGTTTCCCTTTCTCTGTAAATTGGAAAATCCATGCAACAATTCAACTCAACTCCATCCTCACCTTCGATTTCTTTTTCCAATCAATAGAAAAACAAAATTGCAAATCCTGTTTCACATCCCCAGAAAGCAAATCGAATCTGATCTTTCGAAATAAAAAAGGGGAATCGGTTCAATATTGAAGATCGTGATTCAGATTGAATCATGAAGATCTGTAGCTTGACATCAGGAGGGAATTTGTGGTCCACGATGATATTAATGAGCGATGGTGGCATTTTTGGAACTGGGATAGTCGAATTCGCTGATGAGATGTATGTGCGATGGTTGGCAACCGGGGGAGGGGGATTCGATTTGTAGGTACGGATTCACATGGTTGCGTTAGGAGTTAAGGTGGTTGTGATTTCTGGGAAGGTTGAGGTCTGTATGAAGTTGGCAAACAGAAATCGAGGGAAGAGGGTTTGCAATTGGTATTGATAGTTGCGTGAGTATTCCAGGTTGAGAGGTGCGATGTGGTGTTGGCGGTCCAAATGGGTCAACGTGGAGTTTAGGCTACTGGTGGACGAACTATGATGGAAATTGAGGACGTCAAAAAAATTGTGATGGAGGGGTTAAGCTGGTTTAAAGTCGCAGAAATTGGTGACAGGGTTCGGTTATAAGAATTGAGCAGTCCAAACAAATTTGTGATGAAGACAACATTCAAATGGAGTTGTTGTCGAACAAGGAAGTAGTTTAAAAGTAGCTAAAGGTATAATTTTTATTTTTTATTTATTTAGTCATAAATTAAATAACTATCTAGTGAATTCACTTAATTTTATATAATCAAAAATTTATATGCAGTATATTTAATGTGTACAAGGTTGGAAACGTGAAGTAACACATTCGGAGTCAACCAGAATTTTCCATGGGTTTAATTTAAATCGAATGGTATTCGATTTAATTTAAATTTGAATATTCGGCAATTAAAATCAGGTGAGTAAATCTCACTCGGATTTTATATTAAAATTTATTTTTATCGTTTAAAATATCTATTTGTTGTTTCGTTGCGTATAAATATTATTGTGGCTATTATATATATGTATTAGTTATTTAGGCTTGGTTGTTTTGGTTATTATATATATATATATATTGGTGGTTGTATTCCCACAGTATCATTAATAGATGGCCCTATACGCCCACAATATTATAGTGGATGACCTTCTCCACCACAATATCTTGCCTCGAAGCAGGATTGGTATAATTTATGTTGGCTAACGTCTGTGGATGCAGGAAAATAGGTTGGAGGGATCCGACTGGATTCCGCGAAAATATTATTATTTGTTTGTTTTCATATATATTATCATATATGATTTGTTGATTGATAATTGGGCAGTTTGATTGTTTAAATATCACAGGGCCCGAATTGTTGATTTATAAAAATACCGTAAAAGGATATTTCGAAATTTTAAATGGAAAGTCTATTTTTCAAAAATAGAATTTGAATTTCGAATGGGGCTATAAAAATGTTAACTTGTTTTGAATAAATAAAACAAGTATTGAATTTATAAACGATGTTTATAAATTAAATGATACACGAAATTGAAGTAAATATATAAACGGTGTTTATAAATAAAATGGAATGGTTTTCATTAGATAATCAAGGAATTGAAATGAATTTATAAATGGTGTTTATAAATGAAGTAGAAAAAAATATCATTTGATTATTTGAATATTTAAATTAAAATGTGAATTTAAAAATAGAAAATGGGGAATCCTTTTAAAGAAGTAAATGATGAAGTTTATTCTGATGTTCAGAATATAAATTAAACTAAAATAAATCTGTAAGGATTTATGATGTGAATACGATTAGTTCGAATTTAATTAAATAAAATATGTCCAGAAAAATATTAGGATTATATTAAATAGAAGCTAAATTTAAATATGAAAATAGAATCTATGTTATATATGGGTAAGTTAAAATAAATAGAATGTTCCAAAATAATATTTTGGTTTTTAAATAGAATTTGAAATGCTACTTGTTTGAATCTATAAAATAAGTAAATTTATAAACAATGTGACACGACCCAAACTAGCCCTTGTGGGAAACCCGGATTGAGTTCAGAACACGACAAATCAGAATACAAACAGAAGAACATTTCATTGCTATTACAACAATTTTCATCAGAGTACAAGAATAAATAATATACATCAGAAAAATATCAGAGATTTAAATTACATTTAAATACATAGCAGCGGAAAAGTAATACAAAACAGAACTGAAAGAAATACTTGGATACAGAGCTTTCCGAATAACGCTTCAGCTGTAAACCGGGATCCTGTGAATATAATATTTGCAAAATCGAAACTACTAGCTGGCCGTGTGGAAAAAAGGGGCACCCAGAGTTTAGGTTAAAACAATAAACTCCAGGTCTGTCATGGGACTGGTGTGAGAACTAAAACAGTTATTAATTTTATTTTAAAGTTAGGTAAATCAAGGGACCACGCCGTATAACATGGAACGGGTTTCCCCCAAGAATACGGGTGTGTAAAACAAATAACGCAATGCTAAATAAAGAACAATGAAGCTATTATTAGACTCAGGTCCCATCACACAATGCAACGCAAGCCGGAGGATAGAGTTTTACCTTATAATAGCCAAAAATGCTTGGTACGTGAAATTTCATATTTTATTATTACTATAAATGAAGAAATCTACTTCAAATATAAATGTATCAATCATAAGCGGCATGAGCGCCCTATCCCACTATGTCGCCATATATAGGATTACAACTAAAACTGAGATGTCGTATTGGAGGTTGGATTCCATCATGAACCAAGGCAGGGGATCATCCTTGCCGAATTCGATACAATCTAGCCTACCATGTCTCAGGCTACAGTCGCAACTGCACCTAGGAGCGTCAGGGCCGGTCCTCTCTTACGTTTGAGGATTAGTTATTCCTGACCAATGCATTTCCCCGACCTATGGGGCGTAATGTTTCGCATGTCAACCATGTAATCCATCGGCTACGTAGTGACCGATATATCTGAGGTACTTCGCCTTCCGTCATCCACATAAGTAAAAATGTATGGGCTCCATACCATGACACCACTCCTAGCTAGAAAGAAAAGCATATCCTCCCTGCTGTCCTTTAACCGTTTCTGGTTCATACTGGGGTGTGAAGATCGCGAATTAATGCTACACAAAGCTATGCTATATTAAAGCCGTGCTTTGATCATCAACCACAAGACTTTGCTTTTCAAAGAAGCCATGATCCTTTGCATCTCAGCATGCCACACAGGCAGTTCATGCCATGCAACTGATGTCTATCGATATATAACTTCTGAGCTTGTACGTCTCAGAGAATGGTGTTAAGCAAGAGAATAAATTCTCTGCCACCAAACATGTAACACCCCACCTTCGCCAGGGTGGCTCTTGCAAGCACTCTGACTTTGGAGGGGCGTTTGAATCAGGTAAACATGCATAATGATATATCAAGGCAGAACAAGAACATATGTATATATGTAAACAGAGTAAATAACATAGATAAAACAACGGAAGATTTCAAACCATTTCAAAACAAGTCTGGTACAACATAATGTCAACTTTCCAAATACACAAGTCTAGATAAAAACAACATTACTGAAAAACTGAAATACATAAGTACTATCCCCAAAATAAGTGATAACCATAGCTAGCTTCATGTCAAGACCGTACATGAGCTAAAATCCCACAAGCAAGCGATCAGAAATCCAAGCTAAGCTCCAATATTCCCACCCTGAGAACCTGGGGGGAGGGGGGAACGGAAGAAAAGAGGCGAAAGAAAAACAGGTCAGTCAAAAAGACTAAGTAAGCCCTACTATAATCAATGTAAACTGGTAAAGTTAACTGTCATGATGAAAGCTGAGATGAACATAAGGATAACTACATACTAGCATGATGATTAACTAACAAGGTAGATAAAGGTGTCATCGCATAATCAGGTTTAAGGTTTTTGCACCACAGGTGTACTAGCAAACTAACATGACTTGAATAAACAAGTATTGATCCCTTGGCCAAAGCTTTGGCCCAATAACATGAAGTGACCCTAATACGCGGTCCAACCAAACGGTCTAGTCGATCGGCTCCCTATAAGCCTAACTCGTCACGTGTTGGTGTCAATACGGCCCAAACATAATTGTAGTCAGACTGTGCAGGGTCTCCCGTCGGGTGTATCAAGCCCTGGGGTGTCAACCCCTGGACACCATAAACATGAGTGCACAGTCTCGATCTACTGGTACCCGTGCATGCTTTCCCCGGCTTCGGACTATGTGCACGACCATAGTCCGCCCGGAACTACACCGGCGTACCATTCTGCCGTCGTTTTTGGTCGCTTACCTCAAGTCCAGTAATCGTGCCCCACCCTAGCCTAGTCCCTAGGGTCATGATGATACAAAATTGGGATTACTGCTGGAGTGGACCCCCATTGCTAGGATTTTTCTAGTGGGTTAAGTACGGTTTAACCCTTTTACTAATCATGGATTAACTTGGTTAAGTGTAACGATGAGTTCACGACTTAACCCTGATTAATCTACCAAGCCCAAATTGGTTAAGTATTAAGTGGACCATGACTTAACCCTAATCATGAGGCCTTAATTAATTTAATGTGCCTTAACCTCTCACATTAGACCTTGTTGTGGTTACTAGTTAAGCCGGGCGGGTCCGGGTAGCTTTACACCACAACTTGGTCTAACCTCGGGTTCAAGGTACCATATGGCCAACTTCTCACATTGGGTCCTATTGTTTGTAGCAACTAGTTAGGCCGGTCGGTTCCGGGTAGGTTTACGCTACAAACTCAACCCAACCTCGAGTTGGTCACACGTATATTTTCTAAGTGTCATGTCCATCATGTTTCCAAAACATGTTACAAGTTTTCAAGCATTTGGGTAGACCTAACTTAATAGGTAAATTCCCAATGGGTAGACCTAACTTAATAGGTAAATTCCCAATCTTATGTTTTTATGTCTTTTAAGTTTACCCAACCCCAAACGCAATCCCATCGCTTACATATCGCAATAGCGCATAAAGGATAGAAAGAGGGAACTTGGCATAATCATGACATAAAGGTGTTGAAGCCACAAGTTCATCATGGTGGCATATGAAATGTACACATGTTCATATACTTGCATATTACATTTTTAGGCCTCAAAAGCATGCATAAAACCAAACTTAGCATATAAGTGATACATGGTGATAAATGACATGTAGAAATGGCCATAAGTTCGCATTTAGCCTCACATGCAAGTTATCATAAGAGATACGATAACCTACATGTTGCCAAAATGCAACCTTTAGCATAAAGCTTGAAGCTTTATGTTCATATACTCAAGATAAGCTTGCATAACATGATAACATGAACAAAATGATCATCCCAAACTTGCATAACATACTTGCATATCATATGACGAACTTGCATATCAAACTTGCATAACATAACACGATAAACTTGCATATCATAACATGGCAAACTTGCATAGCATAACATGGTAAACTTGCATATCATAACATGGCAAACTTGCATAGCATAACATGGTAAACTTGCATATCATAACATGGCAAACTTGCATAGCATAACATGGTAAACTTGCATATCATAACATTGCATACTTGCATAACATAACATGATAAGCTTGCATATCATAATGGTCAACCAAACTTGCATCATTCATTTAACTTTAGAGTTTAAATATGAAAGTAGAATAGGGCTTACAATGCTTATGAAGACACAAAAATATGACAAAGCCCTTATGCAATCAAATAGACCCAAAATGCAAGCTCTAATAGAAAATCCCTTGAGCCAAAATGATCAAAACCCTTGCTTTATGATGTAAATATGGAAACTTGACTTGAATGCAAGCTAATGACACTCATACAAGCTTGAAAACACTTGTATGCATGGAAAATCTCTCATAGAAATTTATTTAGGAATTTTATGAAGAGAGTGGAGGCCATGAGAGGAATGATTTTGCCATAGTTTAGTTACTTGAATGAATAATGATGATTTAGGGTTAGGTTAGGGGCTTATTTATAGAGATTAGGACTAGTTCTAGCCTTAGGATTAAACCCTAGTTCCAATCTCAGCCCTCAAAACCGAATCTGGCCCTAAAACCTAACCAAGACCCCAAATGGTGCACCAGGCAAAACTGCCCGGCTGGACCAAGTCGACAGCCAAGTCGACAGGGCTGTCGACTTGGGTCCAACCAAGTCGACTCCCAAGTCGACAGGGCTGTCGACTTGGGTGCTCTGGCGGGAATTTTCCCGCCTGGCCCAATATGCCCTAATTTCCAAATTCAAACTTGAATTTGAAATCTGTTTTTACTTTGAAATTTTCTGAAAACTTCGTTGGGCCTTAATCGGGTCATACGGACTCCGATTTTCGAAAACTCGGACTCTATTTCGCGTATTTTTCCGAGACGAACGCAATGGCGTAGCCCATTTCCCTTGATTCAGATTTTAGAATTAAATTCTGCCTCGATTTATGTTATAACAGGTTATTGAAAATACGGGTTGTTACATTCTCCCCTCCTTAAAGGATTTCGTCCCCGAAATCTTCAAGTTAGGAAGAACGTATCCTACCATCCAACATCCATCTACTCAAAACATCATCCACGAGCAATCATTGTCCTTACAAGATTCTAAATGTTGTATGAACATATGCAAAGGTGTGTGTATATGTACTTATCTAATGCAAATATCATCAATGCAAATTATGTTAGTGAAATGAATCCATATGTATGCAATTCCTAACATAATGTATAACATCTATATGTGTGCACATAACATACATCCATATGCAACATCCATGTGATAACACAAAAATTTTCATCCATGAATAAGCTTAAACACTCATGCATATGCAATATGAGGAGTGTGTGAGCCAATCTAGTGCCTAATGTGTATAATGCATCCACGAGTAACCACTTGCAAACACTTGCAACCACTTGCAACCATCAAGAATAACATGTTTCAAACACATGTTCCATCCAAAGGGTTTCTACCTAAGGTTCTCGTGACAAGATTAACACGATATACTAGATAATCAAGACAAACATTGATAGCAAAAGATATGCTACAAAGAGATCGGGAAGATAAGCAGGATATACTCCTTTCGGATTACAAGAAATCCCTTCCTAAACCAACCCATATTCTATAAAAGCCCAAAAGGTTTAGTCAACCTAACGGACCCCTTCAAACCTTGACATGTATTACTAGCCAATAAGTCATACCCCCCGATAGAAATAGGACCGAGAATGGGACCGAGAGGATATACGTAAAAAGATAACAAGCGAGTAAGTTCCACAGGAAAACAAGGATCAAGAATATACTCTTAAAAAGAGATATGATGCGCGTATCTAGCCTTCAGTCTTCTAAGTCACGTTTCCTTGAGCTTAACTCCACTGTGCTTTGACCGTCCTTTTACTTCATGATTCCTTGGCTTCTTAACTCTTATTTCCAAATATGAGTTGGAACCTATTTCATTGTCGCCTCCCGTCTTCCTTTTTCACTTACTCTTCTATCATTCTTGGCTTAAACATAACTATGACCTCATGGTTTCATGCAAGCTCTCCAAAATTCATCAGTGAATCCTGGATCTCGTTTACTTACTATAAAGTATTCCACGCAGCAGTACTTTTCTTGGAAATACCAATCCATGTTGCCAATTGCTCTTACTAACGTGATTTTCTATAACTCATGCTTGAACGAAATGAACCATCCGCCTGCGAATGATAGGCCGTACATAGATTCAGTTGCTTGCCCATGACTTCCCGTAGACTATCTCAAAACTGGCTAGTGAAGATTTGAGTCATGGTTACTAACTATACTTTAGGGAACCTCGTGCAACCACTTTATTTCTTGAAAGTAAACTGTCGCTAGCTATGATGCAGTCCTTTCGCTCTTTACCGGAGTGAAATGAGCACTCTTCGTGAGTCTACCTACTATGACCCACATGCTCGTATTCCCTTTTCTTGATCTAGGCAGTCCATTCACGAAATCCTTCGTGACGCTTTACTACTTCCATTGCGGGGACCTCCAATGGATGTAATAGCCCAACGGGCTTTTTATGACTCGGCCTTAATCTGTTGGCACAACATGCACCTTGGGACAAACTCGGCCACCTCCTCGAGTGATGTGCATCTTCAAGAGCTTTCTTTCTCTCATTGCGTTTTAGCCATCCCTTGCCATCTATAGCGAGGTGTCTTAACATCTCGCCTCGAATCAATTTGTCCATGATCTCGACTAACTGCGGGTCTTCTTTCTGCGAAGTCCCTACTTGATCCAGAAGGGAAGGTCTAAGCTCAAGGGACGCTAACTAACTAATTAAACTGAGAGAACTTCTTACTTCACTTGTCCTCGTCGGAGCTTTTCGGTTTTGAACCGCGACCACTTTAGCAGGATCCACCACTAAGCCTTGCTTAGAAACTATGTGCCCAAGAAATCTAACTTCTTTTCTCCAAAATGACATTTGGAGGACTTGGCTTTCAACTGATGCGCTCTAAGCGTATCCATCACCTCCTTGAGATGTCTAGCATGTTCTTCCTCGTTCTTTAAGAAAGTCAGGATATCGTCTACAAAGACTACCACAAACTCGTTCAGGAACTCCCTAGACACCCTACACATCAAGTCCACGAAGTAGGCGGGTGCATTAGTCAAACCGAATGGCATGACCAGCCATTCTAAGAATCCATCCGGAGTTCTGAACGCAGTCTTGTCTATACTATCTTCAGCTACTCTGAGCTGATGGAATCCAGTAGCAAGATCAAGAGAAAACAGATGTTCCTACAAGCTGAACAAATCATCGATCCTTGGTAATGGTTGTCTATTCTCTTTGTTTAACTCACGATAATCAACACAAAGTCGAAGAGAACCATCTGCCTTGGTAGTAAATACTACAGGCGCTCCCCATTCAGATATACTTCATCTAATGAAGTTCTTCTCAAGCAACTCCTTGACTTGCTTTCTTAACTCTCATCTTGCGGGGCCATGTGCCTAACCGGCCACAAAACTATCTTGGCATTATCAACCAGATAAATGCGGAAATCTATCTCTCGTTTAGGGGTAACCCCCTTCACTTCACCCAAGATATCAGGATATTCTCGGACCACCCTCACCGATTACAAACTATCGATAGACGAGTTGAGGGATTCAAGATAACACAACATGACGGGACTCGTAGGGTTACTAGAAATTTTTAGGGTATTACCGAGGCGAGTCATGAGCCTCTCAACCCTATGCTCAAAAATCAAGAATGGCTCCAAAACTGGACAACCAATCCATGCCCAAAATCAACCCATACCCCATGAAACCGAGAATATAAGCATCACGCGAGAACTCTATACTCAAGATAGAGATTTTCAAATCCACGTAGATAATAGACAAATGGGCGGAACCCCCAATTGGATTTGAAACACACACGGGATCATAAACTAGACTAGTACTTAGGTGCAAACTTTCAACTAAACCAAATGAAATAAACTATGCGATGCACCAGAATCAAACAAAGTACGAACTGGAAAATCGGAAAAATATACAAGGCTTTTAACCGAAACACTACCTCGATCGGGAACTGGAGCGGCATTGAGAGCATGAACTTGCCCTCCCGAAGGTCCAGCACGCTGAGTCTGACCCTGGCCTTGCCCTTGCTTCTTCGGGCAATCCTTACTGAAATGTCTAGTCTCACCGCAGAAAAAGCATTCACCATTCTTCCTTTTCCTCTTCTTACAATCCTTAATAAGATGCCCAACTGAACCGCAATAATGGCACTTCCCCTTGTTGTTCTTGCCCTTGTTGTTGTTCCCCTTGTTGCCTTGACTCTTGTTCTTGTCCTGATTGCCTTGACTGCTCTGACCACTTGGATTGCCCTGATTTCCTTTCCACTGGGAATCAGTCTTCTTGGCTTGAGTATCATTCAACTTAATTTCTTTCTTGACATCTCCCTGAAGTAACGCCATATAAACCAAACTCTCAAACGTGGCCCCATGGGGAATATGTGACATAGCCAATCCCTGCAACGGCTCATTTAATCCTCTAGCAAAACGAAGAGCCTTCTTCTGAGGAGTATTCACCATATCCAAGCCAAAACGAGCTAACTGATTGAACTTGTTCACATATTCTTTGGCAGACATATCTCCTTGTTTCAAAGTTATGAACCTCTCCATTTGCAGATTCTCCTCAGCAGAAGATAGAAACTTAAGCACGAACCTTGCCCTGAAATCGGCCTAAGTCTCAACAGGCCTAGTACCATTGGTGACTTCCCACCAATAAGCGGCTTCATCCTTCATAAGCCAAAGCGCCAACAAGAACTTCCTCTGATCGTCTAACCCAAAGATAACAAATAAATCCTCGGTCTCTTTCAACCAATTTCTGGCCTCTACAAAAGTCTCAGTGCCTTGAAAGTTCTTGCCACCCATTGCTTTGAAATCTTTGCAAGTCTTTGCGAAGTCAACTTGAGGATGCTGAGGGGGAGGAGGAAGAGGAACCTCAGCGACAGGAGGAGGAGGAACATCAGTGACAGGAGGAGGAACATTAACTACCGGAGGAGGAGGAGGAGGAACATCTGCGAGGCCGGCTTCGGTCGCCCTAGCCTCCAAAAGTATCCTATACCAAACAGGTACGTGTACTCCCTACGGAATAGCAAAGTTATCGGCCATACTGAAAACGAAGAAAAAGATAGATTCAGAATGGAGAAAAACGAAGGATTTTTTTTTTGCTAATGGCTTTTTGGGGAATAGCCTTTAAAATAAACTAGACTTTTCTTTGGAAAATACTTTATACTTGGTTTTGAAAATAGTTTTCCAAAAAATTTTAAAAACCTTTTTGTTCCTTCTCGTAAACCATATGCTCTGATGCCAAATGTAACACCCCACCTTCGCCTGGGTGGCTCTTGCAAGCACTCTGACTTTGGAGGGGCGTTTGAATCAGGTAAACATGCTTAATGATATATCAAGGCAGAACAAGAACATATGTATATATGTAAATAGAGTAAATAGCATAGATAAAACAGCGGAAGATTTCAAACCATTTCAAAACAAGTCTGGTACAACATAATGTCAACTTTCCAAATACACAAGTCTAGATAAAAACAACATTACTGAAAAACTGAAATACATAAGTACTATCCCCAAAATAAGTGATAACCATAGCTAGCTTCAGGTCAAGACCGTACATGAGCTAAAATCCCACAAGCAAGCGATCAAAAATCCAAGCTAAGCTCCAATATTCCCACCCTGAGAACCTGGGGGGGGGGGAACGGAAGAAAAGAGGCGAAAGAAAAACAGGTCAGTCAAAAAGACTGAGTAAGCCCTACTACAATCAATGTAAACTGGTAAAGTTAACTGTCATGATGAAAGCTGAGATGAACATAAGGATAACTACATACTAGCATGATGATTAACTAACAAGGTAGATAAAGGTGTCATCGCATAATCAGGTTTAAGGTTTTTGCACCACAGGTGTACTAGCAAACTAACATGACTTGAATAAACAAGTATTGATCCCTTAGCCCAAACTTTGGCCCAATAACATGAAGTGACCCTAATACGCGGTCCAACCAAACGGTCTAGTCGATCGGCTCCCTATAAGCCTAACTCGTCACGTGTTGGTGTCAATACGGCCCAAACATAATTGTAGTCAGACTGTGCAGGGTCTCCCGTCGAGTGTATCAAGCCCTAGGGTGTCAACCCGTGGACACCATAAACATGAGTGCACAGTCTCGATCTACTGGTACCCGTGCATGCTTTCCCCGGCTTCGGACTATGTGCACGACCATAGTCCGCCCGGAACTACACCGGCGTACCATTCTACCGTCGTTTTTGGTCGCTTACCTCAAGTCCAGTAATCGTGCCCCACCCTAGCCTAGTCCCTAGGGTCATGATGATACAAAATTGGGATTACTGCTGGAGCGGACCCCCATTGCTAGGATTTTTCTAGTGGGTTAAGTAAGGTTTAACCCTTTTACTAATCATGGATTAACTTGGTTAAGTGTAACGATGAGTTCACGACTTAACCCTGATTAATCTACCAAGCCCAAATTGGTTAAGTATTAAGTGGACCATGACTTAACCCTAATAATGAGGCCTTAATTAATTTAATGTGCCTTAACCTCTCACATTAGACCTTGTTGTGGTTACTAGTTAAGCCGGGCGGGTCCGGGTAGCTTTACACCACAACTTGGTCTAACCTCGGGTTCAAGGTACCACATGGCCAACTTCTCACATTGGGTCCTATTGTTTGTAGCAACTAGTTAGGCCGGTCGGTTCCGGGTAGGTTTACGCTACAAACTCAACCCAACCTCGAGTTGGTCACACTTATATTTTCTAAGTGTCATGTCCATCATGTTTCCAGAACATGTTACAAGTTTTCAAGCATTTGGGTAGACCTAACTTAATAGGTAAATTCCCAATGGGTAGACCTAACTTAATAGGTAAATTCCCAATCTTATGTTTTTATGTCTTTTAAGTTTACCCAACCCCAAACGCAATCCCATCGCTTACATATCGCAATAGCGCATAAAGGATAGAAAGAGGGAACTTGGCATAATCATGACATAAAGGTGTTGAAGCCACAAGTTCATCATGGTGGCATATGAAATGTACACATGTTCATATACTTGCATATTACATTTTTAGGCCTCAAAAGCATGCATAAAACCAAACTTAGCATATAAGTGATACATGGTGATAAATGACATGTAGAAATGGCCATAAGTTCGCATTTAGCCTCACATGCAAGTTATCATAAGAGATATGATAACCTACATGTTGCCAAAATGCAACCTTTAGCATAAAGCTTGAAGCTTTATGTTCATATACTCAAGATAAGCTTGCATAACATGATAACATGAACAAAATGATCATCCCAAACTTGCATAACATACTTGCATATCATATGACGAACTTGCATATCAAACTTGCATAACATAACATGATAAACTTGCATATCATAACAGGGCAAACTTGCATAGCATAACATGGTAAACTTGCATATCATAACATGGCAAACTTGCATAGCATAACATGGTAAACTTGCATATCATAACATGGCAAACTTGCATAGCATAACATGGTAAACTTGCATATCATAACATTGCATACTTGCATAACATAACATGATAAGCTTGCATATCATAATGGTCAACCAAACTTGCATCATTCATTTAACTTTAGAGTTTAAATATGAAAGTAGAATAGGGCTTACAATGCTTATGAAGACACAAAAATATGACAAAGCCCTTATGCAATCAAATAGACCCAAAATGCAAGCTCTAATAGAAAATCCCTTGAGCCAAAATGATCAAAACCCTTGCTTTATGATGTAAATATGGAAACTTGACTTGAATGCAAGCTAATGACACTCATACAAGCTTGAAAACACTTGTATGCATGGAAAATCTCTCATAGAAATTTATTTAGGAATTTTATGAAGAGAGTGGAGGCCATGAGAGGAATGATTTTGCCATAGTTTAGTTACTTGAATGAATAATGATGATTTAGGGTTAGGTTAGGGGCTTATTTATAGAGATTAGGACTAGTTCTAGCCTTAGGATTAAACCCCAGTTCCAATCTCAGCCCTCAAAACCGAATCTGGCCCTAAAACCTAACCAAGACCCCAAATGGTGCACCAGGCAAAACTGCCCGGCTGGACCAAGTCGACAGCCAAGTCGACAGGGCTGTCGACTTGGGTCCAACCAAGTCGACTCCCAAGTCGACAGGGCTGTCGACTTGGGTGCTCTGGCGGGAATTTTCCCGCCTGGCCCAATATGCCCTAATTTCCAAATTCAAACTTGAATTTGAAATCTGTTTTTACTTTGAAATTTTCTGAAAACTTCGTTGGGCCTTAATCGGGTCATACGAACTCCGATTTTCAAAAACTCGGACTCTATTTCGCGTATTTTTCCAAGACAAACGCAATGGCATAGCCCGTTTCCCTTGATTCAGATTTTAGAATTAAATTCTGCCTCGATTTACGTTATAACAGGTTATTGAAAATACGGGTTGTTACAAAACATATATTTATTTAATAGAGATCAATTAACACGGAATAAAATCCAATGTCAGACACACATCAATTTACAAGTTCGTTCTGGGTCTAAATGAAACCGGAGGCACCTTATTCCTCATCCCATATGTCCAATACAGGAGAGAGGTCCTTGCATATTCGTTCGATATCCAAGTACGTATGGACGATCATCCCTTATCACCTTGTCTTGGGTGTATAGCCCAATCAAGACATCAGTAATCATCCAAACGATGTGAAGACCTCCGGTCTTCAACCACCGTCTTCATCGTCGACTTATAGTCGAATCAGTTATTCAGAATGGGTATAAACCCGGCCTTTCCAAATAACTCATGTATTTTATAAACAAGTGCTATAAAACACAACATACGCCTCATTCCAATTCTGAATATTCTTTTATTTAAATATTCTTATCGTTTGGGAAAGGTTCCCATTAATTTTATCAAAGATAAATTATTTATATTTATTCTCTAATCTTCCTTTCGATATCAATTCAAACAAAATTAAGGTTTATCCAAACTAGTCGGGATTAGCGCACCTTACCGATGTGATCATTTCTTTTATTTCCCAATCCCAACCTATTCATCCCTTGGAGCAAAAATGGTAATACTCCATATCTAACACCAGGGTGTTATCGGTAAATTTAATACCATTTCACGTTCAAATCTAATTAAAGAATTAACTATCGCTAGGAGAAAAAAATGGTGATACTCCATTCTCGATCATTTCCCAAATTTGATAATTTAAATTATCACATTCTCTTTTCAATCTAACTAAAGATTCATTAAAACTCCACTTAGTTTTAATCTTCCCAAAAATCAACATTAATGATTATTTAACTTTGGAAACACAAACATGCCACATCGACAATCCACACCGTCTGCCGATATATAACCTCTATGCTCGTACGCCTTAGAGAAGGGTGTTAAGCAAGAGAATTAATTCTCCGCCACCAAAAAGATATATATTTAGCAGAGATCAGCCATACAGTTCGAAATACAATGTTAGACATGTAATCCTGTCTTTAACTGGGTTAAAGAACTAATATCATTTATAACACAGTTCACGATAAATCCAAAATCACATTCCATTAATTATGGAATCTTCACGAAAACAGATCAATATATATAATAGATATCAATTTCCGTATCCAAGTAATAATATAAATGGAATAACGGCAAAGCCTTTTAAATTCCGTATATAGTAACAGTCTTCCTCCACAGAAGCTCACTTCGATTATTACCAAATCAAATTCCATTCTATTCCAATTTAATATATTAAACTGGAAAACTTTACTTTGGAAAATTTCCTTTAAATCTAAAAAGATTTATAAATTCCAAATCACATTTCACGGCTAATTGGGTTAAATAACAAGTGCTATTTAAAACACAATTCACGATAAACCCAAAAATCCAATTCTTTTATTCAATTCCAATTAAATATCAATTAATTGGAAAACTTCACTAAATCTTAATTAAAAGATTTATTCTTTTCTCAATTGGGTTTAAGAACTGTGTTATTAAGACACCATTCACGACAAACCCAAAATCCAATTTGACATCAAATAGAAGGCTCTGAATAGAAATTATATCGGCTTATATTCAATATCAAATTCTGAAACTAACAAACATCATATTGGAAATAACGATATAAATATATCTTCCAAATTTCCATAACAATATCCATATAATCACGAAATCCAACATCGATATATTCCGAAGATGATTCCCATTTAAATCCACTCCAATTCATATATTGGAAATTCTGGTTATATTAAAACCATTCATAAACCCAATTTATTTTATTTAAAAATTAATGGATTTCAAATCTAGTTAATAACTAGTTCATTTTGATAAAAATATATTTCTATCTTTTCAAATATGGAACTATTCATCCCAATTCTTTCCAAATCATTTATTATGATTTTACACAAATTATTGATATTTTTAATAATTTTATTAAGGCCCTTTCAGTCGATTTTCGATACGAACCCAAAGGTCCAGTTTTAGGAGAATCCGACGGTCGGATCTCCCGTAATGTCAATTCGAAGTCAATGGTCGAAATTCGTGAACAATCGCGACGCGGCGCATTCTATTCAGGCCATTAAATATATATAATATATATTATTTCATTTTAAATTCATTTTAAAAATGATTTCAACTTCATTTTCAAACTTAAATCAAAATTGAATATTCCATATCATTATAATATATAAATGATAATATTTTCAAAATGTTAGATTTTGAAATAATTCCCTTTTTGATATTCAATATAAAAATGAATAAAATCGATATAAATATCGTTCCGTCAAAGTGGCGCATCTCTAATCAACATGGCTTTATATATTTAAATATTTTCATGTCCATCCCAAATCGGACATCAAATCAGATTTTAATCCTTTACTGAATATTATTTTAAATTATTCGTTATTTTAAAATATTCATTCTTTTAAAACATTCGTTCTTCCTGAATTGGAATCAGACACAATCAATTACCATATAATTTTATTTTTATGCATTTCGTGCACACATGTACACAACAATAATCAAACACAGTCAACCATCATCTAGAGCGCATTAGACAACTGCATAAGCGTTAAATATAAATAATTAACGCTTACAACAGTCTGTCAACCTATCGATTGACATACAACTAAATAATTAGGATTAGTGTGCGTTAAATATCATCCCAATACCCATGTGGTGTTTCAATCAACTCACACAGATTTTATTTGTGCAGTTGGGCGATGTGTAAAATTTATCATCCCAATCAATATCAGTCAAATGGGTGTACATAAACAAATCGTCCGATTTGTAAATGAATATTCATTTTCATTTCAGTAGAATTTTATGCCGTTCATATATACATTAAAAATTATATTTTTAATGATAAATTATTTATTCAAAGCATGAATATTTTATGCAGTTCATTTATATAATAAAAATGATATTTTTATTGTTCAAATATTTTATTCAACACATGAGTGTTATATATATTTATATAAAATTTCTAATGGCGGAATCTTTATTTTCTTCTTCGTTGAATGGATCTCGCCCAAATCCGTTATCTTTCTTGGACAAATCAAAGTCGTATGCGAAGGGGGAAAAGGCGAGATTTACCTCTCGGCCAGATTTGGTTTCTATCCGATTTTAGAAGCGATGTTTTCGTTGTGGAGATTGTAATAATCTAGCGAAGAGATGCGGATTCCAAATTAGATGTTTTAAATGTGGTCAATTAGGTCATAAAAATGGTAATTGCTCGATTTCATCAAGTTCTTGGCGGATACAGGCAAGGATCAATGTAGCGCATCACCGAGTTCTGGGTTCGGGTATGATTCTATTAAAGAATTTTATAAGCATCGATGATCAGATTCAAATTATTAATATATGCCAAGAACTAGGAATTGGGGATGGTGGATTTTATAAACCAGGGTATGACAATGGCGCTGTGTTCAATCTTCTAATGATGTGTTTGGGTAAAAATTGGAATCCGCAATCTAGGGTTTATGAAGACAAGAGGAAAATTGATGGTGCTTCTCCTCCAGCAATTCCAATGGAATTTAAGAAGATGGTTAGTAATTCTATGTTGGTTGCGCACAAAGAAATATTGGACAGTGGGGGTAAAGCCGAAGAGTTACCAGATATGTCCCCTGACGTTTGTATTGTAAATTACTACAATCTAGATGGGAAATTGGGTGTTCATCAAGATAAGGACGAGAGCATGGAAAGTCTTTCACTTGGCCTGCCTGTAGTTTCTTTCTCTATAGGAGATGCGACTGAGTTTGTGTACAGGGAGGAGGGATTCAATGGTTTGGACAGGAAAATAACACTGGAATCTGGTGATATCCTCATATTTGGAGGAAAATCACGAGGAATCTTTCACGGCATTACTAGTATTCACAAAGACTCGGCGCCGGAGCTGCTTAGAATGAGAACCAACATGAAAGCGGGAAGACTAAACTTGACATTCAGACAATACGAGGTAAGCCATAATTTATCATCAAACTCTGTTAGTCAAGTAGATCAGTACCGATCCTTTGCAGAAGTTTTAAGGTTGTCGTCGATAGTTATGCCTAAATGGAACTCGGCAATATCTAAGAATACTCAGTTTAGAAAAAATGTAGGTGACCGTAGTTGTTTTCGTTGTGGTGATTCTTTTCATATTGCGAAGTACTGTAGAAATGGCTTAAGATGTTTTAATCGTAGAGGTGTGAGGCATCGTATGATTAACTGTCCAATGCGGTTTAATGGCAAAACAGTGATGGAGTTGCTGCACTATAACTGTTTGATGATTTGTCTGAGAATGTCTGATCTATTGGATTTCTACTCACTAGATTTTACAGACAATGAGAATGGAGGGGCTTATTTGTTGTTGTCGATGGGGTGGAATCTAGAAGGTATGGTGGATGGGATACTATGGAGAAAGAGTGAGAATGTTGTGAATATTTACCCTCCATTTCCTTGTCCGAAGACAAGGAAAGAGCATGCCTTTTCTTTTAGCTTGAATTTAATTAAAGTAAAGAGACTGTACACCGATTCGATGACTAAGAACAAGAGGGTGGCATTTATGTTGTTGGATAAGATACTCGAGCACTTCGATACAGTGAATACGGTCATAAATTGCGAGTATAAGGATGTGAACCTTCAATACAAGCCTGTAAGCGACATGCGGGTTAATAATTGGATGAAAAATAGTGGCCATGTCGTGGAGGAAATGGTTAACAGTCCAGATTTGGCTGTTGATGGAGGGGATTACCTGGAAAGTGAAGGGAGGGATGATGTTGGTTTGTATTGGTCTCTGTTGAGCGATCCGATGCTATTGGATCCATGTGTATAGCATTGTATAGGTCTTGGTGTTGATGACTGGGTAAATGGTGGTTCTAATGTTGGTTTTAATGGCGATAAGTGCGGTTGTAATGGGAAGGTAAGGGAAGTGATGACGGGTGTGGACGTAGAGGATATGGGGGAATACGTTTCTGACTGTGGTAATGAGAACGAGTCGGATAATGTGGCAGCTGAGGTGGAAAAATTGAACCGGGGGTGGCAAACGAGGTGATACTTTCGAATAACTTTGAATTGCTACAGGATTGTGATGACAGGATGGATTCGATGGTAGGGGTTGATGGTTTTAAGGTGGAGTCGGTTCCGAAACATGACTCTTTGTCGAGGAGGGGATTTAGAGTGGGAAGGGTTAAATGTGGTAGGGTGACACAAAAGTTGGCTTCGTGGAATGGTTGGCTAGAACGAGACAAACAGGTGTTGAACTGCTTAACAAATACTGTTGCTGTGGTTGGGATACAGGCGGCAAGTACTGTGAGTAGTGACACTAATGTATATGAAGGTATGGGTTGGCAGACATGTCAGAATGGTGAGGTGGTAAAACAATATACTGAGGATGATGCAAATATCCATTTGCCGGTCAGGGTTGATTTGGCTATAGTGGATAACGGTTTTGTTGGGGTGGATTCTGTATTGGACTGTGATTCGAATGGTTTCACTATTTCATGGGTCAGAGATCAAAGCTCAGTGATTGTATGTGAGAAGCTTATGAAACTTTTTTACCTATATTTGAGACCGAGCCCTGGTATTGTTAGTTGGGAGGGTGAATACATGTGTTTGGGTCTTTCTACTGGAGTGGATTCTAGATTCTTGTGCAGTGAGGGATTGACAGATTCTGGTGGAGTCGCTTCTGTGGTTGGGATTGTTCCCAATTCCTTGTCTAGGAGGGGAAGGCGCAAGAGAGTTATCCCTAGTTCGGGATTAGTTCTCCGCAGTGCTCGAATCAGATATAGTTCTTCTCCTTTTCGAGGTAGGTCTTCGAGTCCGAATGCTAGTAGTAGCAATTCGGATTTGGGCTCAGGTATGATTTCTGTTTATGGTAGTGATTATTCACCTTATGCCTTGAGTAGCCTTTCGACTTGCCAATTATATCAGCTTGCCAATGATACAGCCTTTGTTTTTACGGATATCGAGTTAGATGCTGACTTTATTAGGATTAGAGAATTAGAGAGAGTTTCTTCATTGAGTAGATGAGGATTGTTAGTTGGAATATTAAGGGTTTAAATGAACCTAAAAAAATGTGCTAAGGTAAGGACTTTCTTTGTAATGACCCGCATTTGCAGAGGTATTATAATTAATTTATTTAATTATATAAATAGTGATATAGTGAATTAAATGGTGGTTTAATTAAATAATAGCGAATATTTAATTAAAATAATAAATTAAATAATATATTTAATTCTGAAATAATCAGAATTGGCTGAAATGGCGATATTGTGTGAACTGGACAATTCAAGGTATATAATTCAGTTTGGAATTGAATTAGAATGACGAATATATTTAAATAACGTCAGTTTGAATGTATAATTATGTTATAATTATAAACGAGCCCGAAATGGCGCTGCAGTTCGCGATTTGGCGATTCGAACTTCAACTGAGTATACAGAAGTCGTTTTAAATTGGATTTCTGTGAAACAAGAAACGTGTGGAGCTGGTGGAGTATATCTTTCTAGTGGAAGATAAAAATCTGGATTTCGTCGTGTAGATTTTGATTTACGTCCAAATCAAATTTCAGAAAAGTCGTTGTGGAATTCCTTTATAATTCGTAACGCTTTATTTACGTTAGAAATGGATTTTCAATATGAATTGAATATCGATTCAACCTGGACTTGAAATATCAAGTATATAATTTTTCTGAAGCTGTATGATATTCCTCGGTGAATATATACGATAATATAAATTTATTTATATTTAATTTAATTTTATTTAAATATATTTATATATTTAAATGGGTTATTTAGAGCTTTAAAAATAGCCACTTTTGCAAACAAAGTCAGAATTCGACGAAACTAATTTTGTTGGATCCGCAATGTCAAATAGCTGTTAGATTTCCAGTTTCGTGATTTTTAGAGTCACTGTGTGGTCTTACGGATTTTTAGAGTGAGAAACAGTCAGTATTTTGACAGTTAAAAATACGCTGTGTGAGCATACGAAGTCGGAATTCGACGAAACCAGTTTCGTTGGGACCGTAATGTCGAACTCTAGCTACATGTCCAGTTTCGTGATTTTTGGGTGTTGTACGTGATCATAAGGATTTTTAAAGATAAATACAAGTAGAAAATTGATTAAAAATGAATAAAATATCTAGATATTTGTGTTCATTATAAATACCCCATCCTAAGCCTTATAACCTAACTCAAAAATCCTTTTCTGTAAGTCAAAAATGAGGCCGCCACAAACATAAATCCTTGATCAATTAAATCTTGAGTGTTTCTAAACGAAATGAAGTGATTTTGGATCCTTTAAACTCGCGGTGATGGGAGCTTCGATTTGGTGTGTTCTTTTCAGTGTTCGACATTTTTTACTGGAAGTCGATTTGTGAGACAGTGGACCTAGGGCAGTGGTCGGCCTCGCGTAGGGATGATCGGAGGCAAAATGGAGGTTGGCATGGTGTTCTGGGAGAGGAGGCGCACCCGGTGGAGAAGAATTGGTGGCGTTCCGTTCCGTTGGCAGTCGCATCTGTAGCAGTGGTAGCGAATTAGAGGAGCAGGTCGGAATTTGGTCGAGGGCGCTGGAGTTGGTCTCATGGTGTCCAGCAGGAGCGGTTTCCGATGGTGATTCAGACGGTGATGGTTGCGCCGAAGGGTGATGACCGACGGGGTGGTGAGGTGAGGTCAAAGGCAGTCAACAGCGGGTGTTTTTAATTCCTGGAACCGAAATGAGCAATTAGGGAAGAAGCCTAAGGAGCGGGCCTGAGTATTTTATATGGTGATGGGCCGGAAATCCAAAGTTAAGCCCAATAAACATTTAAGTGTTTAATTTATTTAAATTTGTATAAAATTGTAAACTAAATATCTCGGTCATACTTAACCAGAATTCAGCGAAACAAGATCCGCTGGGATCGTATGGACGGACACTACCCAATGGAACTGACTGGGAGTGGAGTGGAGCTCGTTTGAATTTATGGCGAAATAAATTGTTTGATTCAAATCAAATAACAGTTTATCGTTCTTTAACGATGAACTGCAAATGTGAGTAAATCTCACTAACTCTGAACAGTTTATAATTTCATGTTGTATTTTTAGAACTGTTAAATATTGACTGATTGACTGTGTGTTGACTGTTTGATTGAACTGCTAGTCAGTTAGTTGAATTTCTATATTGATTCTGTTTAACAGAATATATCATATGGAACTGAAAGTGATGTTGATTTTATTGTGTAACATCTGTGGATGCAGGGAAACAGGTTGGAGGAATCCGACTGGATTCCTCAACAGTTATTTTATTGTTTTCATATATTGTGATATATGACGTGATTTATAATCTGTGTTGATTGTGTGTGTATGGATGATATTGGACATCGTGATTTGATATGTTAAATACTATAACATACCGGAATATTGAAAAGAAAATATTTATAAAATCAAGAGGATTTTATAAAAGAGAATATTTATAAATAGAAATATTTATAAATGGAATATTTATAAAGTGAATTATTTATTTAGAATAAATAGATAAGATACTATAACATGGATTATTTATTTGTTAAATAAATAAAATATTAAATAGGGATTATTTACTTAGAAATAAATAGGAGATATTCAAAAAGGAAATAACTGCAAATCATTTTCTTTTTGAATGGAAAGGCTTGTGTAGCGGTTTGGTGATTTTCCCGATGCTCCCAATACAAAGGAGGTTATGGCGAATTTTTCCGGGAATTAAAGGAGTTAGAATATTTTTAAGAATAAATTTGAAAAGGAAATATTTAGAAAATAAATAGAGTTATAAAAAAGGAAATTTGTTTATAACTGAATAGGATGTTATAAAAAGGAAAACGTTATAAAAAGGAAATCATTTGTAAAGTAAAGAACCGTTACTAAAAGTAAATCTTTATAAATGAATAGTTTAAACAGTTAGAGTTAATCAGTTAGAGTTAACCAGTTAGAGTTAAACAGTTAGAGTTAACCAGTTAGAGTTAACCAGTTAGAGTTAAACAGTTAGAGTTAAAACAAACATAGTTATTCAGGATGAGTTGCCATTTAGCATGACTGCTAGCGTAATTCGCAGGGCTGTAAATAGCCTACGGCGGTCGGATGTTTCCTGAGGGAATCAGGCGTAACCATTGTGATCGCTGCGATCTAGAGTTGAGCGAATGGAGTTAAAGAATATAGAGTTAAGAAAAATTTGAAACTGACTAGAGATTAATAAGTTGAATGGTTTCCTGAGTATCGATCTGATGTTGGTTTCGGCCTTCGGGGTTTATACTTAGGGAGTTGTTCTCTTGTTAGTTTATAGTTAGAGTCTGATAGTTGTGGAAGGATAGTGATACGTAAATAAACAATGGAAATGTTTTCCAACGTTGATAACAAATATTTTCTAAATATAGAAAATAAGGAAATATGTATAGATATACATGATGATTTATCGATTGACATTCCATTTGGAATTTAGATCGTTGTTTGTACACGGACATGTTTCATTTGATAGTTAAATCACAGACTATCAAAGTTTTGACCATTTTACGTTGTAAATATGGAGAGACCGGTTGGATTATTATCCGAAGAACCACTCTGTATTGGCATAAGCGTTGCGAATCAAGTATATTGAATATATTGAAGACGGAGTAAAGTGCAAGGGCTATTGTATAAGTCTTAGATAACAGTGCCTAAGATGGATGTACTGAATAGAACCTTCGGTTTGTCCAGTCCCAGGACAACTTGTATGGACGAATGTCTGACAGAGTATTCCTAACAAATCATATATGTTGATCTCTTCAACATATTACGTTTGGTGGCGGAGGAATTCGTTTCTCTTAGCTTCATACTCGTGATACCGTTTGGGAAATCAAAAATGATTTGGCGGGTATGACGATGTGGTATTCCAAGTAAATGAAGATATGATGTGAAAAGATAAGCGTAGCTTCTAGCCTCACATCCAGTAAATGACAGAAATCAGGCAGGCAGCATGGCTAAGTCGGTCGCACCGAAGTAGGGTGTAAAATCACCTATCTAGAGAATATTCATTTGCTTCTTTAATCTATCAATGCTGTCCCATATATATATATATATATATATATATACGGGAACGGTTGTTGATCCCAACCGTTGGTGATGTACATTCGATACACTCAAGCGAAATGAGTGGTCGGTCATGTGTGGCTGAGTTGCAAGATGTTCTTGTTGAACTCCAGTGTATC
Organism: Allium sativum; assembly: GCA_030737875.1. NCBI lineage: Eukaryota > Viridiplantae > Streptophyta > Magnoliopsida > Asparagales > Amaryllidaceae > Allium > Allium sativum. Next base: position 347,559,267 of record CM060922.1, on the reverse strand, counting down.
GTTCCTAGAGTACACTGATCGGAAGGTGGTTCCATACCTTGTCATAGTTGGAAATCCAATCATCCAATACGCACCCGTAGTCTTGATTGTATACTATATATGTAGAATGTGAGATGCAAGCGTTTCTACTAAATTGATATCTAATTGTATTTAGACATTATTATAATATCAGAATGATATTGCTTTTCAAAGATGTTTGGATTCTCATAAGGGAAAAACCTGTTCCGTATTCACGGCGTGGTCTTATGAGATATCATATACCTATTTAAATGATTTGAGTTTACTCACACCAGTCACATGACTGACCCAGAGTTTATTTTGTTTACTCTTAGGTGCCTAAATTTGTACGGGCAGTCAAGTAGTCAGGATTTACAGGTATACTTGAAGAGCTTGGAGCAGGAGGCTTCAGCAGTCGATAGCTATTATTTATTCCGCTGTGATGTTATGTGTTGTACTATGAAATGGTATGTATATACAGTTATAACTTTGTATTTCAGAAGTTATGTTATATTTTATTCGTTCCGCTATGAGATTCGTGTTACCCTGATGATGTTGTATGTTCTTCTTCTTCTTCTATTTTAAGTTTCTATCTTATCTATTCTCACCCTCTGTTTTCTTTCTATTAGTTTTCCTATTTTCTTGTTTAATTTGGGGTTGGACTTGTGTTTTTGGTCAGCTCAAATTGGACCGGATTTTCGGGTCACCACAGTTGGTATCAGAGCTTAAGTTAAGAATTACCTTGGCTCTGTGGCGTGACTCGGTAGAGATAGGGTTAGTAATACCCTAGATTGAGTTTGAGTGTATATATACGAGTGCGCATTTGTTATTCAATATAAAAATTGTTTTATATTGTGAAGATTTATTGGTTGAGTAGTTTGTGAATTCTGGTTGATCAGTCTGATCCACTGTATCGATAGGGGTTACTAAACACTCGAATACGATGAACCGTTATGGTATGTTTTGAAAGGAGGGTAAACGAAGTAATTTTACCCGAATATATTTTGATATAGTATATTGGTTGTGTTGGTTGTTGTTATAATCGAGTAAGATTATAAAAGTGAAATGGTTATAAATAACTAATCAGAATTCATATAAGGAAAATATATGAAATTAGATGAAGTAAATCTGAATTTAAATCAGATTTGGAATTAAAATAAGGAAATTTTAAGTTCTTAGGAGATTTTGAAAACGTTTTTCAAACTGAAAGTGATATAGTATTGAACTCACTTCGATGGCTGGGAAATAACCCTGATGATGAATCGCGACATCATCAATGTCATTTTCGAGTCCTAAGTGAGGGACTACTACCAAAGGTGTTGTTTTTGAAATGTTTGAGAAAATAAGTTGTTTAGAAATTCAAATGTTTTGAATTGGTATTGTGATTTCAAATTGATTTGAAATGATCCCAGGAATTTAAATTCTGAAATTTAAATTTAACTTATGAAGTTAAATGGAATGAAATGGTAAAAATAAATTAAAATTTAACTTGAACTAAGTTAAATAAAACCGGATTTGATGATAGGATAATCTGGAATGGAATTGAGTTGAGGAGTTAACAGTTTGAATTTGAAATTGGAGTTTGAATTGAATTCGACTTAGGTATAAGCGAATGATTTGGTTTTGAGAATGAACTGATTGGAGATCAGGTTGGTAGTGCATTGTTATATGCAGAAGTGGTAATGAATGGTAGAGATATAATGATATGCCCGACAAAAAGGTACAGGTTTATGTTTCATATGAGTTTGGTGATTTATGAGCCGAATTGGCAAGCCGCTTGGCGTTTTGATTTTCTTTTGGGTTGGAGAAGGCCTAGAGAGGCGAGTTGTGGTTTGACGTATATGCTGGTACAAAGGAGATGCTGGCGAAATTTTTCGAAAAATTAAGGCGTTAGAAAATTTTTAGGATTTTTGAAAATTTTCGTTGATAAGAACTAACTAATATTTAATTGAAATTAAATTGGTCCAGTTGGAAACTGAAGTTTAGAAGTGAACAAATAAGTTATAACCAGTTAATAGAGTTGTTTTCGACCTTAACAATTTCGAGGACGAAATTATTTTAAGTGGGGAAGAATGTAATGATCCGCATTTGCAGAGGTATTATAATTAATTTATTTAATTATATAAATAGTGATATAGTGAATTAAATGGTGGTTTAATTAAATAATAGCGAATATTTAATTAAAATAATAAATTAAATAATATATTTAATTCTGAAATAATCAGAATTGGCTGAAATGGCGATATTGTGTGAACTGGACAATTCAAGGTATATAATTCAGTTTGGAATTGAATTAGAATGACGAATATATTTAAATAACGTCAGTTTGAATGTATAATTATATTATAATTATAAACGAGCCCGAAATGGCGCTGCAGTTCGCGATTTGGCGATTCGAACTTCAACTGAGTATACAGAAGCCGTTTTAAATCGGATTTCTGTGAAACAAGAAACGTGTGGAGCTGGTGGAGTATATCTTTCTAGTGGAAGATAAAAATCTGGATTTCGTCGTATAGATTTTGATTTACGTCCAAATCAAATTTCAGAAAAGTCGCTGTGGAATTCGTTTATAATTCGTAACGCTTTATTTACGTTAGAAATGGATTTTCAATATGAATTGAATATCGATTCAACCTGGACTTGAAATATCAAGTATATAATTTTTATGAAGCTGTATGATATTCCTCGGTGAATATACACGATAATATAAATTTATTTATATTTAATTTAATTTTATTTAAATATATTTATATATTTAAATGGGTTATTTAGAATTTTGAAAATAGCCACTTTTGCAAACGAAGTCAGAATTCGACGAAACTAATTTTGTTGGATCCGTAATGTCAAATAGTTGTTAGATTTCCAGTTTCGTGATTTTTAGAGTCACTGTGTGGTCGTACGGATTTTTAGAGTGAGAAACAGTCAGTATTTTGACAGTTAAAAATACGCTGTGTGAGCATACGAAGTCAGAATTCGACGAAACCAGTTTCGTTGGGACCGTAATGTCGAACTCTAGCTACATGTCCAGTTTCGTGATTTTTGGGTGTTGTACGTGATCATAAGGATTTTTAAAGATAAATACAAGTAGAAAATTGATTAAAAATGAATAAAATATCTAGATATTTGTGTTCATTATAAATACCCCATCCTAAGCCTTATAACCTAACTCAAAAATCCTTTTCTGTAAGTCAAAAATGAGGCCGCCACAAACATAAATCCTTGATCAATTAAATCTTGAGCGTTTCTAAACGAAATGAAGTGATGTTGGATCCTTTAAACTCGCGGTGATGGGAGCTTCGATTTGGTGTGTTCTTTTCAGTGTTCGACATTTTCTACTAGAAGTCGATTTGAGAGACAGTGGAGCAAGGGCAGCGGTCGGCCTCGCGTAGGGATGATCGGAGGCAAAATGGAGGTTGGCATGGTGTTCTGGTAGAGGAGGCGCACCCGGTGGAGAAGAATTGGTGGCGTTCCGTTCCGTTGGCAGTCGCACCTGTAGCAGTGGTAGCGAAATAGAGGAGCAGGTTAGAATTTGGTCGAGGGCGCCGGAGTTGGTCTCGTGGTGGCCAGCAGGAGCGGTTTCCGACGGTGATTCAAACGGCGATGGTTGCGCCGGAGGGTGATGACCGACGGTGTTGTGAGGTGAGGTCAAAGGCAGTCAACGGCGGGTGTTTTTAATTCCTGGAACCGAAATGAGCAATTGGGGAAGAAGCCTAAGGAGCGGGCCTGAGTATTTTATATGGTGATGGGCCGAAAATCCAAAGTTAAGCCCAATAAACATTTAAGTGTTTAATTTATTTAAATTTGTATAAAATTGCAAACTAAATATCTCGGTCATACTTAACCAGAATTCAGCGAAACAAGATCCGCTGGGATCGTATGGACGGACACTACCCAATGGAACTGACTAGGAGTGGAGTGGAGCTCGTTTGAATTTATGGCGAAATAAATTGTTTGATTCAAATCAAATAACAGTTTATCGTTCTTTAACGATGAACTGCAAATGTGAGTAAATCTCACTAACTCTGAACAGTTTATAATTTCATGTTGTATTTTTAGAACTGTTAAATATTGACTGATTGACTGTGTGTTGACTGTTTGATTGAACTGCTAGTCAGTTAGTTGAATTTCTATATTGATTCTGTTTAACAGAATATATCATATGGAACTGAAAGTGATGTTGATTTTATTGTGTAACATCTGTGGATGCAGGGAAACAGGTTGGAGGAATCCGACTGGATTCCTCAACAGTTATTTTATTGTTTTCATATATTGTGATATATGACGTGATTTATAATCTGTGTTGATTGTGTGTGTATGGATGATATTGGACATCGTGATTTGTTATGTTAAATACTATAACATACCGGAATATTGAAAAGAAAATATTTATAAAATCAAGAGGATTTTATAAAAGAGAATATTTATAAATAGAAATATTTATAAATGGAATATTTATAAAGTGAATTATTTATTTAGAATAAATAGATAAGATACTATAACATGGATTATTTATTTGTTAAATAAATAAAATATTAAACAGGGATTATTTACTTAGAAATAAATAGGAGATATTCAAAAAGGAAATAACTGCAAATCATTTTCTTTTTGAATGGAAAGGCTTGTGTAGCGGTTTGGGGATTTTCCCGATGCTCCTGATACAAAGGAGGTTATGGCGAATTTTTCCGGGAATTTAAGGAGTTAGAATATTTTTAAGAATAAATTTGAAAAGGAAATATTTAGAAAATAAATAGAGTTATAAAAAAGGAAATTTGTTTATAACTGAATAGGATGTTATAAAAAGGAAAACGTTATAAAAAGGAAATCATTTATAAAGTGAAGAACCGTTACTAAAAGTAAATCTTTATAAATGAATAGTTTAAATAGTTAGAGTTAATCAGTTAGAGTTAACCAGTTAGAGTTAAACAGTTAGAGTTAACCAGTTAGAGTTAAACAGTTAGAGTTAAACAGTTAGAGTTAAATAGTTAGAGTTAAACAGTTAGAGTTAAAACAAACATAGTTATTCAGGATGAGTTTCCATTTAGCACGACTGCTAGCGTAATTCGCAGGGCTGTAAATAGCCTACGGCAGTCGGATGTTTCCTGAGGGAATCAGGCGTAACCATTGTGATCGCTGCGATCTAGAGTTGAGCGAATGGAGTTAAAGAATATAGAGTTAAGCAAAATTTGAAACTGACTAGAGATTAATAAGTTGAATGGTTTCCTGAGTATCGATCTGATGTTGGTTTCGGCCTTCGGGGTTTATACTTAGGGAGTTGTTCTCTTGTTAGTTTATAGTTAGAGTCTGATAGTTGTGGAAGGATAGTGATACGTAAATAAACAATGGAATGTTTTCCAGCGTTGATAACAAATATTTTCTAAATATAGAAAATAAGGAAATATGTATAGATATACAAGATGATTTATCGATTGACATTCCATTTGGAATTTAGATCGTTGTTTGTACACTGACATGTTTCATTTGATAGTTAAATCACAGACTATCAAAGTTTTGACCATTTTACGTTGTAAATATGGAGAGACCGGTTGGATTATTATCCGAAGAACCACTCTGTATTGGCATAAGCGTTGCGAATCAAGTATATTGAATATATTGAAGACGGAGTAAAGTGCAAGGGCTATTGTATAAGTCTTAGATAACAGTGCCTAAGATGGATGTACTGAATGGTACCTTCGGTTTGTCCAGTCCCAGGACAACTTGTATGGACGAATGTCTGATAGAGTATTCCTAACAAATCATATATGTTGATCTCTTCAACGTATTACGTTTGGTGGCGGAGGAATTCGTTTCTCTTAGATTCATACCCGTCATACCGTTAGGGAAATCAAAAATGATTTGGCGGGTATGACGATGTGGTTTTCCAAGTAAATGAAGATATGGTGTGAAAAGATAAGCGTAGCTTCTAGCCTCACATCCGGTAAATGACAGAAATCGGGCAGGCAGCATGGCTAAGTCGGTCGCACCGAAGTAGGGTGTATAATCACCTATCTAGAGAATATTCATTTGCTTCTTTAATCTATCAATGCTGTCCCATATATATATATATATATATATATATATATATATATACGGGAACGACTGCTGATCCCAACCATTGGTGATGTACATTCGATACACTCAAGCGAAATGAGTGGTCGGTCATGTGTGGCTGAGTTGCAAGATATTCTTGTTGAACTCCAGTGTATCGTTCCTAGAGTACACTGATCGGAAGGTGGTTCTATAACTTGTCATAGTTGGAAATCCAATCATCCAATACGCACCCGCGGTTTTGATTGTATACTATATATGTAGAACATGAGATGCAAGCGTTTCTACTAAATTGATATCTAATTGTATTTAGACATTATTATAATATCAGAATGATATTGCTCTTCAAAGATGTTTGGATTCTCATAAGGGAAAAACCCGTTCCGTATTCACGGCGTGGTCTTATGAGATATCATATACCTATTTAAATGATTTGAGTTTACTCACACTAGTCACATGACTGACCCAGAGTTTATTTTGTTTTCCCTAAACTCTTGGGTGCCTAAATCTGTACGGGCAGTCAAGTAGTCAGGATTTACAGGTATACTTGAAGAGCTTGGAGCAAGAGGCTTCAGCAGACGATAGCTATTATTTATTCCGCTGTGATGTTATGTGTTGTACTCTGAAATGGTATGTATATACAGTTATAACTTTGTATTTCAGAAGTTATGTTATATTTTATTCGTTCCGCTGTGAGATTCGTGTTACCCTGATGATGTTGTATGTTCTTCTTCTTCTTCTATTCTAAGTTTCTATCTTATCTATTCTCACCCTTCTAATTTCTTTCATTAATTACCGGGATTTTTCGATGTTTTGGTTATCGACATCGAGCTTATGTCGATAACCAAAGTCGCTAAAAATCCGGGTCGTTACATTCTTTGTAGATTATCATATTGACATTGTATTGCTGCAAGAAACTAAAATTGAAAGTCCAGATTTTAGTTTTTATGCGAGGTTAGGCGGGTCCCATTTTCGTAATTGGGTCTATCTACCGACAATTGGTAGTGCAGGGGGGTTAATGATTGGTTGGAAAGATAATCAGTATAGACTTGTGCATGAATTTCCTAAGACACATTCACTACATGTTATATTAGTTTCACTTATTGATAATTCTTCCTTGGGTATTACTAATGTATATGGTCCTCACACTAAGATTGAGAGGAGATGTTTGTGGGATGAATGTTCTGACTTTAGGAATCTTGGCCCCAATCTCTGGATTGTAGTGAGGGATTTCAATGTTACTAGGTTTTTAGGAGAGAGATCTCCTCGTGAAGGAGATTTCTCTGATATGGAGGAATTCAATAATTTCATTCTTGATAATAATTTGGTCAAGATACCGCTTAACAATATCATTTACTTGGTCTAATGTTAGGGATGTTCCGTCTTTTGCTTTATTAGATAGATTTTTTATAAGTACAGAGGTTGAAGAAAAATTTCCTATTTGTAAAGTAAAAGGTTTAAATTTTTTATATTTGGACCATTGTCCTTTAATTCTTTCGTGTGATTCAAATGTTTTGATTAGTAATAATTTTAAATTTGAAAAAATGTGGTTATTGGACAATAGTTTCATTAAACTTGTCACTGTCAAATGGAATTCGTTATTCTATTTTAATAATATATACAATGGTAATTCTGCGAAGATTTTCGTTTCAAAACTTGGTAAATTAAGATTTTTTCTTAAAAGATGGAATAAATTTATTTTTGGAAGTGTTAGAATTAAGAAAGATAAGATTTTATGCGAATTGCTAGATTTAGACAAATTGAGTGAGTCAAGGGCTCTTATTCTCGTTGAGAAAGATAGAATTTTTAATTTTAGAAATGATTTCAAACTGTTATTAGAAAAGGAAGAAACTATGTGGAGACAAAGATCCCGAGTTCAATGGATTAAGGAGGGGGACAATAACATGAAATTTTTTCATAGTGTGCCAAATAAAAGGAGGCGAGATAATTTGATTCACTCTATATTTATTAATGATGAGGAATTGACAGTTCAGCGGGATTTAAATGAAGCTTTCACCGCTTACTATAAACAAATTTTTGGGACTAGGATCAAGAGAAGAATTAATGTTAATTGGAAGGACATTTATCCTAATGATGGTAAGGGAGAGTTAGTAGATCTAGATAACCCTTTTACTGAGCAGGAGATTTGGAAGGCAATTTGTGATATGCCTAGTGACAAAGCTCCGGGGCCTGACGGTTTTTCGGTTTTATTTTATAAACAGTTTTGGGAGATCTTGAAATCTGATGTTATTAAATTATTTAATGATTTTTATAGCGGGGATTTATGTTTAGGTAACTTTAATTTCGCTAATGTCATCCTTATTAAGAAGAGAGAGGATGCAAAATTATTAAAGGATTTTAGACCTATCTCTTTAATAAATGTATCTGTTAAGATTACTTCTAAAGTTCTAGCGAATAGGCTTAGTAAGAAGATGAATGATCTTATAGATCATTCGCAAACCGCTTTTATTAAAGGTAGACAAATAGTGGATGGAGTGGCAGCAGTAGAGGAATACATTAATGTATGTGTTAAAAATAATTTTTCATGTGCTATATTGAAATTAGATTTCGAGAAGGCGTTTGATTCTATTGACTCGGATTACATCTGTGAATTATGTCTTGCTAGAGGTTTTAGTATCAGATGGATTAATTGGATAATGCTTTTACTTAGGTCGGGTAGTTCTAATAATGTTGTCAATGGGGTTATGGGAAAGAAGATTCAATCTAAGAGGGGTCTTAGACAGGGAGATCCTTTGTCACCTCTACTATTTAATTTAGCGGCTGACGTTTTTTCTAGAATTATTAGGAGAGCTGGGGGATTAGGTGTTTTAGGTAATGAGGAATTTAACAATGAATTATCTATACTTCAATTTGCGGACGATACATTATTATTTTCTTCTCACCTTCCAGAGCACATTATTGCTCTTAAGTTTATCCTTTATTGTTTTAAGATGTTATCAGGTCTTAAAATTAATTTTGACAAGAGTTCTGTTATGGTCATTAATGATTTTGGTAATGTAGAGGCTATGGTTGCTGGCACATTAAACTGTTCTGTCATGAAATTTCCTTTTGATTATTTGGGTTTTAAGATTAGGCCATCGAAATTAAAGAAGGAGGATTGGTTGGTAATAAATGATAAGATTAATAGTAGATTATTAAGCTGGAACAATAGATTTTTGTCTGGAGCAGGTAGATTAGTTCTGGTTAATTCAGTACTATCAGTTATCCCTGCTTATTGGATGTCTGTACATAGATTTCCTCAATGGGTCATAGAAAAAATTGATAGAATAAGACGTAATTACCTATGGAGTGGGGGTGGTGAGTCTATTTGTAGAGGTTTAAAATGTTTAGTAAACTGGGAGGTGTGTTGTAAGCCTAAGAAAGATGGGGGATTAGGAATTATTAATTTATTTAATTTTAACTCTTCCTTATTAGCCAAATGGCTATGGAAATTTAGGTGTCCTATAGTGTCGACTACATGAAAGGTTATTGTATCTAAATTTTACTACTCAGGAGGGGAGTTTATTGTTGGATCTTGTGGTAGTTGGTATAATAGATTATCTTACTTCTGGAAGTCAGTTTTAAAGTGCTTTGATTTTTTTGACTTAGGTTATAAAGCGATTGTTCATTCGGGTAATACGACTTACTTTTAGCACGACAAGTGGATTTCTCGTTTAACTCTCAAAATTGAATTTAGGGAGCTCTTTAATAATTGTAGTTTTAAAAATGCGTTGATTAAAGATGTTTTTAGAAGAGATTTGGATCCCCCATGTGAGTTTTCTTTTGATAATATTTTAGAAGGGGAAATGTTAAGACAACTAGCTTTACTTTATGCTAAGTTATCATTATATCACATTGATGAACACGGGGATTCTATTAGTTGGGGTATGGATAAAAGTCAAGTTTATTCCATTAAGTCTATGTATAACTTGATAAATTTTTCGGGAATCTCACCTCGGCCCTTTAAGTTTATATGGAAATCTAATTCTCCTCCTAAAGCTAAATTTCTAATGTGGTTAATCACTCATAAGAAACTTAATACGATTGAGCTTCTGAAGAGGAAGAATATCATTTTTGATGTTAAGTGTTATTTTCGTAAACTTTTGAATGAGGATGTGGATCATTTATTTTACACATGCTATGTCACAAATTTTATATTGAATATGGTTTTAAAAATATTTGTTTTCGATTGTCCTAATTCTTTTAATAGTTGTGCTGATTATTGGATTTTTTATAGATTTGCTTATAATGTTAGTAATGGATACATTTTAGATTCTTTAGTCACTATCATAAGCTGGTTCATTTGGTTTGAGAGAAATCAGAGATCCTTTCATTCTAATTCTGTTTCTTCGGATAATTTAATTATTAAAATAGTTCATTTTTGTTTGGGTTGGATGTCTAATTCACATTACAAGTTATTCGGGAAATGGGGCTTTGAGAGTTTTTTGAATAAGGTTAGATTTAATTTGTATCTATTTATTAGAATCAGTAGTTTTTTTCGTAATAGATATCGTATTGGTTGTTAATTTCTCTCTTATTTGGTTTTCTTGTTGTATTTTTCTCTTTTACACATATATGTATGGTTTATACATATGTATATATATATATGCTTATATTATATATATATAATTATACATTTATATTTCTATATATATATATATATGTGTGTGTGTGTGTGTGTGACAAATTACTAATGGTTTGATGAGCTTTTCGCAGATTTAGGTTGTTGATTAAGAGGAAGTACTTAGCGGATTGTTGGATGGATTGGTAGAAGTTGTTATGGGATTGTTTTTCATAGTTTGTCTTGGAGTGATGTAGTATTTTGATGTTCTTTGGCTATTTTGATGTGCTTTGTTTGTATTGGAGTAGATATACTTTAATATCGGGTGGTGGCCTTGCCGGAATTCGATATTGAAGTATGATGGGCGGTGGTTTATCCGGAGCTCATCTATCTGTCTCCTTTATATTTATATAGCACAGTTCGGTATTATGTAGTTGGATATTGTAGTTGTTTGCTTTATATATATATATGTGTGTGTGTGTGTGTGCTCTCTTCTTTTCAGAAGATCACACATTTAGTTTGTCAAACAAAAATGAATGTTATACATATTTCATTCATACAATAAAAATGATATTTTATTCCGTACGTGAATATTTTATATATTTTATTCATTTAACAAAAATGATATTTTTATTGTTCAAATTTTTTATTCCATACATGAATATTTTATTTATTTTATTCATACAATAAAAATGATATTTTTATTGTTCAAAAATTTTATTCCATACATTAAAATCAACAAACACAATACAGTCCATTCAATTCAAATAGACAATCATGGTTTGTACAATCAATGCTGTCCGGTGCGGCTAAGCACCGTCTACATCCTAGTATATATTTTACTGGAAAATAAAATTAGAGTGATAAGTTCTCACTTTCGGTTTCTGCTCCGCCAGTTTCATTTCTTAATTTCTGAATGATTTGAATTTAAATCTACCTGAAATTGTAATTAGCTCCAAATTGGACCTGGTTAGTTTTGTTGTGAAGCTCTCATCCCCACGATCGCAACGGATCCAATTTCGCACGATTTGGACCTCATATGTAAACGTTGTGGTATTTTAAGCATTGAATAACTTAACGATATAATTAACTAGGATAATTAACAAAATTAATTATTTAATTAAATTAAAACCTTCCTTCTTCCTTCAAAATAAACGCCGACACCAAAACCCATTCGTTCCTCTTTCTCTCTCCTCTGTCGCGCCTCCCTGAAGCGTCCTGACCTCGATCAGACACCATGCCACAAACCGCCGTTGAAAACCACACCTTCCCCCTACGTCACGCCACGCTCGATGGCCTGGTCCCACCAAAAATCAACCGCAAAGTGGCAGTGTTTGAGCCCCAATTTCTTCCACTATAGAACACGATATCTGCTCACTCAAGTATGGTTTTGAAGATCAAAAAGAGTATTTTGATTTTCGTTTTGAAATCCAATTCTAATTCGAAATGATTTGGGAGAAAAATCGTCGTAAAAATCTGATCGTTTTAGCCATTGAAAACTAAGTGGCTGCTGGCTTGTTTCTAGGGTTCTGGGGCTTTTAACGAAAATATATTTTATATTTTATTATTATTTTAATTCAATAAATGAAATTTTTGCATCCGAACTCCAAATCGGACCCCGCGACTGTCGTCCCTAGCTAATTACCCCCATCCCAAACACAATTGGATATGTTTAGTAAGACAATTCGACTGTTTCGATTAGTTGTTATCAAAATTGAAATATAAATCAATTTAACGTTCAAAATTGATTTCAACGTACATTTCAATTTACTGGGACATATACTGACTCCCAAAATTCCAGAAAAATAAATCTGGCTATGTTTTAACGATACGGTCCTTACAAAACTAATTTCATCAAGTTTGGTGTCCATTCGAAAAACGGTCATTTTCCAGTCGATTAAATTCAAACTGAATTGATCAAGCACGTTTAAATTCACCACGCTCACATATTAATTCCAAAAATTATGAAAATTGGAATATAACAATAATTTGACATTTCGGATCCAATAAAAGTGTTATCGTCGAAAACGGAGGTCATTTGCAAAATCGCTATTGTAAGGGCTACATATTATATAAAATTCGATAGCGACTATTGTGAATTTTCAACTTGACATAACTTTTTTATTCCCGTTATGAAATCTGGATTTTTCACATCCGTTGGAAAGATATTTCCAAATAGATTCAAATATTTCTGGTTTTACAGAAATATAGTTTGCTTTGAATCCTGTACATTCATTTGAAATTTGAAGTCGAATTTTCAAACTACCGCGCCATTTCCAATTCCTTTTGTAATTAAAATAAATATTTATGTTCTAACTTCGATTTAAATAAATTTTTACGTTCTAATTCTATTCAAAATAAATTTCTAGTCGTTATTATTTAAAATAAATCATTTTAAATATTCAAAATCCATTAAAATAGCTAAAATAAAATTTTTAAATTGATTTTGATTTTCCGGGTTGTTACAATCTCCCCCACTTAAAATCTTTTCGTCCTCGAAAAGGAACGGAGCCGAAAGTTATTTAACTAACCAACTCAACTTTCATCCCGGCTTTCATTCTTCAACTTTTTAGTTTCTAAGAATTTCTAATTTTTCAAAAATTTGGCTAACACCCTAAATTTTCCAAAAATTTCGCCATAACATCCTTTGTACGGGGAGACATTTAAAACCGCAACTAGCCACGCTAGGTCCTCACCAATCTTAAAGAAAAAGAAAAAGCCAATCAGCTCATAAAATCATCCAAACCCGATAAATTAGTAAACATGAACCTATTTGTCGTGCATACAATTTTATTCCTCTGCTTTGCTTTCCTCCTATGACTTGTTCAATGTATATACATGTATATCCATGCATTTCCAATCAATTTTCAATTCAGTTCAAAATTTGATTTGATTTGGCTAATTTTCCCTTTCGTTTTCATATGGGTTTCAATAATTTTATTAGTTAAACTAATAATCAAGCAACTCAACCAGCAATCAATTATTTGATTAACTTTTCAATCACATATCTTTAATATATATACTCAAAAATCATATTTTTGATGCAAAATCACAACAATAACACTATCTAATTTTGATTCTCACACCAGTTCAATTGGAAATATATAGAGATCCCACTTTCGAAACTCGAACACATATACTGATGATGCAGCTGCTATCATCAGTGTCATCTCCGGGCAATTAGAATGTGATTCTATATTTATCTAGTAAACTGAGGCTTTATATACACGTGGATCAGATGTATATTCAAAATCTCTATATACCAGATAGTCCAAATCAATTTAAAGTAAAATATTCAAATACGAATAATTGATTTAAAATTTTAAAAGTAAATTTGATTTTTAAAAACAACACTCTTCACACTCATTCCAGGATACTATTGATCCCATCTCTAACGAGTCACTCTCATTGGATATTACTAATCCAATCTCTAATGAATTCTTTCGTTTGGTTCTAATATGTCTTATTCTCGAGCTCTATAAACCAAAGCTCTGATACTAAGCTGACACGACCCAAACTCGCCCTGGTGGGAAAGCCTGGATTGAGTTGAGAACATGACAAATCAGAACACAAACAGAAGAACATTTCATTGCTATTACAACAATTTACATCAGAGTAGAAGATTAAATATTATACATCAAAAAAATATCAGAGATTCAAATTATATTTAAATACATAGCAGCGGAAAAGTAATACAAAACACAACTAAAAGAAATACACGGATATAGAGCTTTCTAAATATCGCTTCAGTTGTAAACCAGGATCCTGTGAATATAATATTTGCAAAACCGAAACTACTAGCTGCCCATGTGGAAAATAGGGGCACCCAGAGTTTTGGTTAAAACAATAAACTCCAGGTCAGTCATGGGAATGGTGTGAGAACTAAAACAGTTATTAATTTGATTTTAAAGTTAGGTAAATCAAGGGACCATGCCATATAACACAGAACGGGTTTTCCCCCAAGAATACCAGTGCATAAAACAAACAGCGCAATGCTAAATAAACAACAATGAAGCTATTGTAAAACTCAGGTCCCATCACACAATGCAACGCAAGCCGGAGGATAGAGTTTTACCTTATAATAGCCAAAAATGCTTGGTACGTGAAATTTCATATTTTATTATTACTATAAGTGAAGAAATCTACTTCAAATATAAATGTATCAATCATTGGCGGCATGAGCGCCCCATCCCACTATGTCGCCATATATAGGATTACAACTAAAACTGAAATTTCGTATTGGAGGTTGGATTCCATCATGAACCAAGGCAAGGTATCATCCTTACCGAATTCGAGACAATCTAGCCTACCATGTCTTAGGCCACAGTCGCAACTACACCTAGGAACGCCAAGGCCGGTCCTCTCTTACGTTTGAGGATTGGTTATTCTTGAACAATGCATTTCCCCGCCCTATGGGGCATAATGGTCAGTACATCGACCATATAATCCATCGGCCCCGTAGTGACCGATATATCCGAGGTACCTCGCCTTCCATCATCCACATAAGTAAAAATGTCTGTGCTCCATACCATGACACCACTCTTAGCTAGAAAGAAACGCATGTCCTCCCTGCTGTCCTTCAATCGTTTCTGGTTCATACTGGGGTGTGAAGCTCGCGAATTAACGCTATATAAAGCTATGCTATATTAAAGTCGTGCTTTGATCATCAACCACAAGACTTTGCCTTTCAATAGAAGCCTTGATCCATTCATTTCAGCAAGCCACATAGGCAATTCACGCCATGCAACTGATGTCTATCGATATATAACCTCTGAGCTCGTACATCTCAGAGAAGGGTGTTAAGCAAGAGAATAAATTCTCCGCCACCTAACAGATATGTATTTAATAGAGATCAATCAACACGGAATAAAATCCAATGTCAGACACATATCCATTTACAAGTTCGTTATGGGTCAAAACAAAACCGGAGAAACCTTATTCCTCATCCCATATGTCCAATAAAGGAGAGAGGTCATCGCATATCTGGTCGATCTCCAAGTACGTCTGGACGATCACCACTTATTACCTTGTGTTGGTTGTACAGCCCAATCAAGACATCAGTAATCATCCAAACGACGTGAAGACCTCCGGTCTTCAACCACCGTCTTCATCGTCGACTTATCGTCAAATCAGTTATTCAGAATAGGTATAAACCCGGCCTTTCCGAATAACTCGTGTATTTTATAAACAAGTGATATAAAACATAACATACGCCTTATTCCAATTCTGAATATTCTTTTATTTACATATTCTTGTCCTTTGGGAAAGGTTCCCGTTAATTTTATCAAAGATAAATTCTTTAAATCCACTTCCTTTGAATACCAATTCAAACCAAATTAAGGTTTATTCAAACTAGTCGGGATTAGCTCACCTTACTGAAGTGATCATTTCTTTTATTTCCCAATCCCAACCTATTCATCCCACAGAGCAAAACTGGTGATACTCCATTCTCGAACATTTCCCAAATTTGATAATTTAAATTATCACATTCTCTTTTAAATCTAATTAAAGATTCATTAAAACTTCACTTTGTTTTAATCTTCCCAAAAATAAATATTAATGATTATTTAACTTTGGAAACACAAACATGCCACATCGACAAACTACACCGTACCATTGATTTATGCCGATATGTAACCTCTAAGCTCGTACGTCTTAGAGAAAGGTTTTAAGCAAGAGAATAAATTCTCCACCACCAAACAGATATATATTTCGCAGAGATCAACCATACAGTTTGAAATACAATGTTAGACATGTAATCCTGTCTTTAACTGGGTTAAAGAACTAATGTCATTTAAAACATAGTTCACGATAAACCCAAAATCACATTCCATTAATTATGGAATCTTCACGGAAAATAGATCAATATATATAATCGATATCAATCTCCGTATCCGACTTATAATATAAATGGAATAAATGGCAAAGCCTTTTAAATTCCGTATATAATAACAGTCTTCCTCTATAGAAGCTCACTTCGATTATTACCAAATCGAATTCCATTCTATTCCAATTTTATATATTATACTGGAAAACTTTACTTTGGAAAATTTCCTTTAAATCTAAGTAAAACGATTTATAAATTCCAAATCACATTTCGCAGTTAATTGGGTTAAAGAACAAGTGCTATCTAAAACATAGTTCACGATAAACCCAAAAATCCAATTCTTATATTCAGTTCCAATTAAATATCAATTAATTATAAAACTTCAGTAAATCTTAATTAAAAGATTTATTCTTTTCTCAACTGGGTTTAAGAACAGTGTTATTTAAAACACCGTTCATGAAAAAACCTAAAATCCAATTTGATATCAAATACAAGGCTCTAAATAGAAATTATATCGGCTTATATCCAGTATCAAATTATGAAACCAACAAACATCGTATCGGAAATAACGATATAAATATATCTTCCAAATTTCCATAACAATATCCGTATAATCACGAAATCCAATATCGATATATTCTGAAGATGATTTCCATTTAAATCAACCCCAATTCATATATTGGAAATTCTGGTTATATTAAAACCATTCACAAGCCCAATTTATTTTGTTTAAAAATTATTGGATTTCAAATCTAGTTGATAAATAGTTCATTTTGATAAAAATATATTTTTATCTTTTCAAATATTGAATTTTCCATCCTAATTTTTTCCAAATCATTTATTATGATTTTACATAAATTATTGATATTTTTAATAATTTTATTAAGACCGTTTCAGTCGATTTCCATAAACGGTCATCGAACTGCACTTACAACGACCTTTTCCAAATTTGATTTTGACATAATTCCAAATCCAACCGTTAGATTTTCAATCTCTTATGTTCGTTGGAAAGCTCTTTTCGATACGAACCCGATGGTTCTGATTTTAGGAGAATCCGATGGTCGGATCTCCCGTAATGTCAATTCGAAGTAAATGATCGAAATTCGCGAATGGTCGTGGTGCAGCGCGTTCTTTTCAGGCCATTAAATATATATATTATATATATTTTGTTGATTTACATTTAAATCGTACTTTAAAAATCATTTTAAATTCGTTTTAAAACGATTTCAACGTCATTTTCAAATTTAAACCAAAATCGAATATTCTATATCATTATAATATATAAATGATAATATTTTCAAAATATCAGATTTTGAAATAATTTCCTTTTTGATATTCAATATAAAAAGGAATAAAATCAATATAAATATCATTCGCGTCAAAGTGGTGCATATCTAATCAACATGGCTTTATATATTTAAATATTTTCATGTCCATCCCTAATCGGACATCAAATCAGATTTTAATCCTTTACTGAATATTATTTTAAAATATTCGTTATTTTAAAATATTCTTTATTTTAAAATATTCGTTATTTTAAAATATTCGTTCTTTTAAAATATTTGTTCTTTTAAAATATTCGTTATTTTAAAATATTCATTCTTCCTGAATTGGAATCAGGCACATTCAATTGCCATATAATTTTATTTATATGGATTTCATACACACATGTACACAACAATAATCAAACACAGTCAACCATCATCCAGAGTGCATTACACAACTGCATAAGCGTTAAATATAAATAATTAATGCTTACAATAGTCTGTCAACCCATCGATTGACATACAACTAAACAATTGGGATTAGTGTGCGTCAAATATCATCCCAATACCCGTGTGGGGTTTAAATTAACACACACAGATTTTTTGTGTGCAGTTGGGCGATGTGTGAAATTTAGCGTCCAAATCAATATCAGTCAAATGGGTGTACATAAACAAATCGTCCGATTTGTAAATGAATATTCATTTTCATTTTAGGATAATTTTATGCCGTTCATATATACATTAAAAATTATATTTTAACGATAAATTATTTATTCGACACATGAATATTTTATACAGTTCATTCATACAATAAAAATGATATTTATATTGTTCAAATATTTTATTCAACACATGAATATTATATATATTTTATTCGTACAATAAAAACGATATTTTTATTGTTCAATTATTCTATTCCATACATAAATATTTTATATATTTCATTCATTCAATAAAAATGATATTTTTATTGTTCAAATATTTTATTCCATACATTAATATTTTATATATTTTATTCATACAATAAAAATGATATTTTATTGTTCAAATATTTTATTCCATACATTAAAATCAACAAACATGATACATTCCGTTCAATTCAAACAAACAATCATGGTTTGTACAATCAATGGTGTCGGGTGCTGCTAAGCACCATCTGCATCCTAGTATATATTTTACTGGAAAATAAAATAAGAGTGAGGAGTTCTCACTTTCAGTTTCCACTCTGCCAGTTTTATTTCTGAATTATTGAACGGTTTGGATTTAAATCTGCCTGAAATTGTAACTAGCTCCAAATTGGACCCGGTTAGTTTTGTTATGAAGCTCTCATCCCCACGATTGCAACGAATCTAGTTTCACGCGATTTGGACCTCGTATGCAAAAGTTGTGGTATTTTAAACATTGAATAACTTAACTGTAACGACCCATATTTTTGACCATTCAAATCGACAATAAACCACACATGTCGACCCAAACAAATCGCCAACACAGGCAGTTATTTGATAAAGAAGAAAAGAAAGAAAGAAGAGAAAAACCAATCACAGAATCTCACCACGGAAGGACAACATATAATAAATAAATAGCAGTTAAAGAAGTTGAAATGTATACATTGGTTATAACATTCAAATGAATATCAGAGTTACATATACATACAAATGTACATAATAAGCAGCGGAAATACCTATATATGATAAATATGTATACATTCTTCGTCTTCGATCTCCAAGGCACAGTCATCTTCAGTAACTGCAACGTCTGCTGACCCGAGCGTATTGCATAAAAAAAAAGGAAACACAACAAACACTCAGATCAGCACTAAATCATCTCATATTAGTTAAATCAAAATACGAAATAACATCAGTGTCATGGGTACAGTAACTCAAGAGATGTTACGGGATTTTTCCATCTCTCAAGGATCCGTTAAACTAATACATACATAATATGGTACGCTATTATGATAGTGTCTATCCAGTAAAGTATAAATACTAAAAATAGCGTAAGCGGGATTACCATATTACCCTTACGCCGTTTATAGGCATCAACAGTCTATACAGTACCGTAAATTCACCGTACTGGTGTTATCAGAGGGCACTCCATAGAAGGTAATGCTAAATCAAAATCGTATGGGGTCGATATGGATATATATGACAAGGCACTCGAGGCAATGCCCAGGGTAGGAATCTACCAATTGCACTCCCGGACCGGTGGTAACGCATAGCAGCCACTACCGCCTACCTCGGAACACACTCCCAAATTCTTAAATGGGCCCAAATCATCATCATCATAAATCATAGGAATAGTATCGAAGAAGTGTGTCCGATCAAAGGTGCTAACCTCAATTAGTCACGGTATAGCTCCTGTTTTAGTCATTTCAATTCTGACCCGAAGGTCAGGGCTATTTCGTCATCGCTCACCTTCTTCGATTAAATAAATCGCCTCCAAGTCATCATACTCGTTCTGGATACGTCATAACGTTCACAGTTGTCAAAGTGGTATCGACACTGACAGAGAGTATGCCTTATGTCGACTCCGGTCTCTTTAACAACCAACGCTTACATCTTTCACATCGGTTGGTTCTTTTACATTTCAAAGGTTCGCTTTCATATCAAAATATCATATTTTGTTTTTGAACCCATTTTACATTCAAAGTAGAATATACTTCATATCAAAATATCCCAATCATTCCCAACCCGATTATATTCCAAACTAGAATATTTCCATGTCATTAAATTATACTCGTATAATATCTCTAAACGACTTATATTCAAATAGAATATAATTTATCTCAAAGATTTCAAATTATCATGGATTCTTATCTCAACTCTATTCGAACCAGCGGTTCAAACTCAAGCATTTCCATTCGGAAGAAATTTATAATTCCAAAGTACTTGTAAACTAAATGTTTATATAAAATAATAATAATAATAATAATAAATTTTATATTAATAAATATATAAATATATAGAATATAATAACTAAAATAAATCAGTAATTTAAATATTATACATACTTAAAAATAAGGTTTACAAGAGAATTTTTGAAAATGGATTATAAGGAAAAATTTGTTTTAAAAATACAATAGTGATAAGTAAAGGCAAATAATAAATTTAAAGCAAGAATAATTATTTGAAATCAAATGCATAAATATATTTAAAATAAATTTCTCTAATCAAAATCTTCCTTCCTTCCAAATTTCAAATACTTGAATCTATCCTCCGGTCTCAACGGAGTTCATTTAATTCCATATCTCGTTTCAACCGCGTTCAAAACAACTATTTGATTCAAGCGTTCAAATATATATTCAAACTGAGTTAAACAACTCAGATACCCTTGATTTCCACATTTTTCCCAAACTTAGATTCCATAAGAATTTATTTCCTTCTAATCCAAACTCTTAATTTGAAGAGATTTTCAAATCATACTCAAATCCCAATTTAAATATTTCCCATTTGTTTTGGAAAATTCCTTTAACCTTTTTAAATCAACATCCCAGCTCAGAATCTTTAAAGAATTGAATTATCGAGTATCAGGGCATTTCTTTAAAAGAAATTCTATCCAATAAAAATTCAAATATTTAAAAATCATTTAACCAACCGATGTTTGTATATAATTATCTATCCAATGGCCAAGTGATCTTTAAATTTAATTTCTCGATATTTCAGGGATGGATCTATCATTTCAATCCAATCAGGGTCACAGAGGTTTATCATTTCACTCTGTGTTCTTAACTTATTTTATCGATAAATCCCGGGTTTATTAGATGCCCGTAACATCAAGGGTAAATGGAATTTATCGCCACAATCACATGCAATACAATATACTGAATATAAAGCCTTAGCAGTGTCAATATCAAATTCAATCATAAAATCCAACCAAGCATCCATCACAACCATTTACTTCAACTGATCAGCGTTAATAGTTTCAGGATTAAATAAAGGTTCGGATTTCAAACTAGAAATAGAAATTTAAATTTAAATTAAATAACTAATTATTGACTCAAATTCGAATGTTAACGCACTTGCATGTAAAGTTAACAACACATCGACAATCCAACACAACCATGCAACCAAATTTACTTCATAATTTAATTCAATAAATACGAGAATAATTCAGTATTTCGTGAGTGAGAAAATCACTCACCTTTTCACTTTGGTTGATCGAACATCAGATTTAAAGGCCAAAATTTCACAGTCTCTAAATGCAGCCAGGTTAGTGCCAAAACGTCCGCAATTCCGCCACGATCCAAACGCAACAAACCGCGTCCAAATCCGAGTCAGTACGAGAGAGTTATCAGTGTTTTATTGTTGAAATATTAAATATATAAAAATTATAAAATAATAAATCTCACCAATTATCTTCCGACACGTCACCACCTCTTCTACACTCCCGCTCTTCCTCTCGTATAGTAACCCGCCGAACCAAACAACCCATCACGTTGAACTTTGACCACCGAATACTCGACGCTCCGGCCACCGAACGCCGAATCACCACCTCCTATCAGGAGCTCCTCGAAATCCGAACCCGTCCATACCCTTGACCCCCACTCCAGTGGCCTCCACCTCTGGCACGGCGGCTGCCCAAAATCGGGTTTTAAAACCCTATATCGCAAATTCCCGTCGATCTACTTCGCTATAAAACCTCCGACTACCTTCAATCCACTCCTAACATCAACCACTACAATACCCATAAATTAATTTCTTTGATTGAACCCAAAAATCAAAAAACCCCAATTTAGCTTAAAGGTTTCGATTTCTGAGACTTTGACCGCCGTTCCTGGCAACTACAGGCCATGCACGTCGAACTGAATGGTCCCAGCTGCTTCGTATCGTCGCGGGCTTCGAATTGATATATAATACGCTATGGTTTTGAGAGATTTCATTTTTGAGTTGAAATTCAATTTAGATCTAGGGTTTTGAAATTTTATTTCAGCCATGGAAATAAGGTTTTGATGAGAAAAGTGAACGTATAGTATAAATGGGCTGATGAGTGGAGGAAAGCAAATTTATTTACATTTATATATAAGGCCCAATAAGATAAATAACCCATTATCAAATTACACTGTTATCTTTCACATTTTCTCTCGTATGATCAAACGGTAAGTCAGATTGTAACGCAAATTGAAATCCTATAATAATTCTCCGTTCCGGATCTAATGGCGCCAGTTTCGTCGAATTCCGAGACAGTCGCCAAAACGGTTAAATTTCTACAGTTAAATAAATTAATAAAATATTCAATTATTTGATTAATTGTTTAAATTTCAAATTAAACATAAAAAAAATCCCTTTTAATCAAATTCCAACTTAAATAAATTTTATAAATTTACTTCACCTAATTAAGTTCCCAAATTTGGTTATTTGAAATTTAAAATTTGAATTCAGTTATTATTGATCACTTAGAATTTCACCATTTATAAATGAAATTTTCATTTTGCCCTAAACACTTGAAATACATAAATTATATAATATTAAATTTCAAGTTACAATATTCTTGAAATAACCAAATTCTGAAATTTATTTATTCTCAATTAAATAAATTCATTATCCTTAAAATCAACAAAATTTGATTTTTCCCCATATTCTTCAATTTTATTTATTTAAAATTTGAAAATTAAATATATAGAAAATATGGGATGTTACATTCTCCCCCACTTAAAATCTTTTCGTCCTCGAAAAGAGAACAAAACGATATTAAGCACATATCTATTTCAAATCCATACTTAAAATAGTACTTACAGAATAAGTATATAGTTGTAAAACTCATAAATTTTCTAACTTCCGAAATCACGGAAAATTTCGGCAGCATCTCCTTTGTACGGAGAGCCCCGGGAAAAATCCCGATACATATATCAATCCAAGATATACATCTCATCAATGATGATGCATCCCTGAACCAGGGGAAAACAAAATATAAAACCACAAACTAACGTAACATACGTACGTACCTTCATTAGCATTTATTTGCATTTTTATTACCTTAGCATTTAGCATTTAGCGCGAGCGAGCTCCAAAGCGTAGCGCACTCTCCTTACACCTGTTACAGCTTGCATACACACGAGATTCAAGCATATATACAATATATAACAAACATATGCAACTTACCCAACATACATTAATCATTTTAACCCCAAAACCAATATATCTATGGCAGGCCAGCAACAAAAATGAAGTTTATCACCCATTAAATGTTGGAATTTGACTAGAACCCACTAGGTAAAAGTTGTAGCATTTCTTTTAAGCTTTCCGAATTGTCCGGATTCATCAAATTCCGAGAATTCGTCCAAAAGTTATGACTGTTTTAATAAAACCGAACGCTTCAGCCCGTACCCTGAAAATGCAGGTCTGAAATGTTCTATTCACTTTTAGCCCCCCTAAACATCAGAATTTGACTAGGCATATTGAGAGAAAGTTTTAGTTTACATCCTGGCCTTTCCGAATTGTACTCGCACATTGAAATCCGACGCTCCATTAAGAAATTATGGTCAAAACAACATGGGTATTCAGTTCAGATTTTAATTTCCTGCGCATACAACTACGACTAATACTTGCATTTCAGCTTAGTAAACATAGGAATTCAACATGGCTTTATAAACGAAAGTTTTAGCTCAATTTCTATGGTTTCCAAAAAGCCCAGAATCGTTAAATTCCGATCATCCATTTAAAAGTTATGGTCATTTTAGCTTCAGCTTACTGATTATTTCAGATTTACATAAACATTGGTTTCCCTATTCAAAATTTCAACCTTTCGATTCCAATACTTTTGTAAATCCTTGACATTTGACTTTGTTATCACTTCATTATTCAAAATTTGGATCCACATTCAATTGCTTACTTTATTCTGATATTCTTTCTACCCAATATCTCGTTTCATATCGACATCCATTTTAGTTAAACTTGAACTCATTTTACTCTTCCACTATCTCGATTATATTGAATCTTTAATTCATTAATATGGGTCAACTCACCAAATTTCATCACTTATCCTTATTATTCCATCCCTATTACATGAATGTCGTTCTATAAAGTCAGCTTCCAATCCATACTCAAGGTTTAAGATCCGTGATGGTTTCTTTTATATCAACCATTTTATTTCTCTCGTTTGGAATTTCCATTCACTTACTAAATCCAACAATACCTATAATTCTATATCCGCTTATTTCATCTTCCTAAATTGATTTCCTTATATTAAATCCATTCACCTCAGAATAAGTTTTATTTTTATATCTCATTATTCTTATTTTGACACTTCATTTCATACCTTAACCATTTCTCACTTATTCTCATTCGTTGTTCATACTTAGATTTATACTTGATGTATTGTCCAAGTGAGGGTTAACCCATTTAGACTTTACACCATCCTCCCATACTCTAACTCACCACCAATTCTTCAATTCATTTTTGTCGACTTAAATTGAGTTTTGTTTTGATAAAATATATTTTATCTATTCAAATATGAATTTTCCATCCCAATTCTTCCCAAATCACTTGTTATGATTTTGCACAAATTATTAAGAATTTTGATAATTTTATTATCGATATTTCAGTCGGTTTCCAACAACGGCCACCGAACTGCGGCCATAACGACCTTTTCCAAATTTGATTTGGACATATCTCCAAATCCAACTGTTAGATTTCAAATTTCTCATATTCATTGGAAAGCCCTTTTCGATACGAACCCAATGGTTCCGGTTTTAGGAGAATCCGACGGTCGGATCTCCCGCTAGGTCCATTCAAAGTTAATGGTCGTAATTCGCGAACGGTCGCTGCGCGACGCGTTCTATTTAAACCATTTATATATATATATATTGACAAATTTTCATTCTCTTATTTTCAAAACTTAAAGTTTCGAGTGATTCAGGGTTTGTTTTCAAATCCAATTCATTTAGTACGACCCAAAACTAAATTTCCATTTTGGTCGACTTTACTTGAACTTATATTTCATAGTTAATTTGGGGTTTTTTTTTTCTAACACCTTTAACGACCAAACTTAGAGTTTCCTGAACTAAATTATCGTCCATGATTAAGAGTTAAATGGCGACTTCCTTTCACTTAGTACGTAAGTCTATTTCATGATTTCAAAGTAAAAATTCCAATGAATCGAGTATTAAATCTCAAATCATTATCATAAGTTAAGACAACTCAAAGTGCTTGATTCTGGGTTTATAATTCACGTTTAAAATAACATACATATATATTTATACTATTTTATAAACCATACCATATGGATTTTAAATCTAAACTTTAATTTAAGAAAGAATATAAAATTTTCAATTCTTGTTAAATCTTAAACTCAGTTTTAAAATATCATATACTTATACTCTTATACAAACTTATACTATTGGAATTTAAATCCAAATATCCTTTCAACTAGTTATGAAAATACGGGTGGTCTTCCCCACTTAAGCCCTTCAGAATAAACGTCGATAATGCGTGCACTCATTATCGACATCGTTTCCAAGGTCCAAGGAGGGATTATACCACTTGAAAATCTTTAAAACCATTTCTTTACGATCATACCAATGATATGATATTACTTAAAACTTTGGCAAACTATTTCCAAAGATACCCCAGGATCAAGTTTCAAGTACATTTCTATATTCAATCACAACCCTTTCTCCCTAATGATACTTAAGGTACCATTTCATTTTCAAATCGTTTTCATAGACCATTTGAATTTTCCTTATTAAATTTATTATCGAATCAACCATATTAGGTAATAACTTAATATTACCACCTACTAAAATGATTTCATATATACTTAAACCAATAATATATTTTTGATAAATTAAATATATAATCAAAACCATATTATGCCGATCATTCTGTTCGATCATTTAGAAATTCCTATCGATACCATGGCGTCCCATACATCGACCAGAATCCATAAATATTCAACAGAACAAGTCAGCACAATATAAAACCAATTTATATCAAAATACAAGTACGCTCCCTCATATCACTCAAACTCATTCTAGGGCGTTTCTAACCCCATCTCTAATGAGTTAATTCCCAACAGAGCCAAGGTTGTCGCCAACCATCGCTCTGATACCAAATGTAACGACCCATATTTTTGACCGTTCAAATCGACAATAAACCACACATGTCGACCCAAACAAATCGCCAACACAGGCAGTTATTTGATAAAGAAGAAAAGAAAGAAAGAAGAGAAAAACCAATCACAGAATCTCACCACGGAAGGACAACATATAATAAATAAATAGCAGTTAAAGAAGTTGAAATGTATACATTGGTTATAACATTCAAATGAATATCAGAGTTACATATACATACAAATGTACATAATAAGCAGCGGAAATACCTATATATGATAAATATGTATACATTCTTCGTCTTCGATCTCCAAGGCACATTCATCTTCAGTAACTGCAACGTCTGCTGACCCGAGCGTATTGCATAAAAAAAAAGGAAACACAACAAACACTCGGATCAGCACTAAATCATCTCATATTAGTCAAATCAAAATACGAAATAACATCAGTGTCATGGGTACAGCAACTCAAGAGATGTTACGGGATTTTTCCATCTCTCAAGGATCCGTTAAACTAATACATACATAATATGGTACGCTATTATGATAGTGTCTATCCAGTAAAGTATAAATACTGAAAATAGCGTAAGCGGGATTACCATATTACCCTTACGCCGTTTATAGGCATCAACAGTCTATACTGTACCATAAATTCACCGTACTGGTGTTATCAGAGGGCACCCCATAGAAGGTAATGCTAAATCAAAATCGTATGGGCTCGATATGGATATATATGACAAGGCACTCGAGGCAATGCCCAGGGTTGGATTCTACCAATTGCACTCCCGGACCGGTGGTAACGCATAGCAGCCACTACCGCCCACCTCGGAACACACTCCCAAATTCATAAATGGGCCCAAATCATCATCATCATAAATCATAGGAATAGTATCGAAGAAGTGTGTCCGATCAAAGGTGCTAACCTCAATTAGTCACGGTATAGCTCCTGTTTTAGTCATTTCAATTCTGACCCGAAGGTCAGGGCTATTTCGTCATCGCTCACCTTCTTCGATTAAATAAATCGCCTCCAAGTCATCATACTCGTTCTGGATGCGTCATAACGTTCACAGTTGTCAAAGTGGTATCGACACTGACAGAGAGTATGCCTTATGTCGACTCCGGCCTCTTTAACAACCAACGCTTACATCTTTCACATCGGTTGGTTCTTTTACATTTCAAAGGTTCGCTTTCATATCAAAATATCATATTTTGTTTTTGAACCCATTTTACATTCAAAGTAGAATATACTTCATATCAAAATATCCCAATCATTCCCAACCCGATTATATTCCAAACTAGAATATTTCCATGTCATTATATTATACTCGTATAATATCTCTAAACGACTTATATTCAAATAGAATATAATTTATCTCAAAGATTTCAAATTATCATGGATTCTTATCTCAACTCTATTCGAACCAGCGGTTCAAACTCAAGCATTTCCATTCGGAAGAAATTTATAATTCCAAAGTACTTGTAAACTAAATGTTTATATAAAATAATAATAATAATAATAATAATAAATTTTATATTAATAAATATATAAATATATAGAATATAATAACTAAAATAAATCAGTAATTTAAATATTATACATACTTAAAAATAAGGTTTACAAGAGAATTTTTGAAAATGGATTATAAGGAAAAATTTATTTTAAAAATACAATAGTGATAAGTAAAGGCAAATAATAAATTTAAAGCAAGAATAATTATTTGAAATCAAATGCATAAATATATTTAAAATAAATTTCTCTAATCAAAATCTTCCTTCCTTCCAAATTTCAAATACTTGAATCTATCCACCGGTCTCAACGGAGTTCATTTAATTCCATATCTCGTTTCAACCGCGTTCAAAACAACTATTTGATTCAAGCGTTCAAATATATATTCAAACTGAGTTAAACAACTCAGATACCCTTGATTTCCACATTTTTCCCAAACTTAGATTCCATAAGAATTTATTTCCTTCTAATCCAAACTCTTAATTTGAAGAGATTTTCAAATCATACTCAAATCCCAATTTAAATATTTCCCCTTTGTTTTGGAAAATTCCTTTAACCTTTTTAAATCAACATCCCAGCTCAGAATCTTTAAAGAATTGAATTATCGAGTATCAGGGCATTTCTTTAAAAGAAATTCTATCCAATAAAATTTCAAATATTTAAAAATCATTTAACCAACCGATGTCTGTATATAATTATCTATCCAATGGCCAAGTGATCTTTAAATTTAATTTCTCGATATTTCAGGGATGGATCTATCATTTCAATCCAATCAGGGTCACAGAGGTTTATCATTTCACTCTGTGTTCTTAACTTATTTTATCGATAAATCCCGGGTTTATTAGATGCCCGTAACATCAAGGGTAAATGGGATTTATCGCCACAATCACATGCAATACAATATACTGAATATAAAGCCTTAGCAGTGTCAATATCAAATTCAATCATAAAATCCAACCAAGCATCCATCACAACCATTTACTTCAACTGATCAGCGTTAACAGTTTCAGGATTAAATAAAGGTTCAGATTTCAAACTAGAAATTTAAATTTAAATTAAATAACTAATTATTGACTCAAATTCGAATGTTAACGCACTTGCATGTAAAGTTAACAACACATCGACAATCCAACACAACCATGCAACCAAATTTACTCCATAATTTAATTCAATAAATACGAGAATAATTCAGTATTTCGTGAGTGAGAAAATCACTCACCTTTTCACTTTGGTTGATCGAACATCAGATTTAAAGGACAAAATTTCACAGTCTCTAAATGCAGCCAGGTTAGTGCCAAAACGTCCGCAATTCCGCCACGATCCAAACGCAACAAACCGCGTCCAAATCCGAGTCAGTACGAGAGAGTTATCAGTGTTTTATTGTTGAAATATTAAATATATAAAAATTATAAAATAATAAATCTCACCAATTATCTTCCGACACGTCACCACCTCTTCTACACTCCCGCTCTTCCTCTCGTATAGTAACCCGCCGAACCAAACAACCCATCACGTTGAACTTTGACCACCGAATACTCGACGCTCCGGCCACCGAACGCCGAATCACCACCTCCTATCAGGAGCTCCTCGAAATCCGAACCCGTCCATACCCTTGACCCCCACTCCGGTGGCCTCCACCTCTGGCACGGCGGCTGCCCAAAATCGGGTTTTAAAACCCTACATCGCAAATTCCCGTCGATCTACTTCGCTATAAAACCTCCGACTACCTTCAATCCACTCCTAACATCAACCACTACAATACCCATAAATTAATTTCTTCGATTGAACCCAAAAATCAAAAAACCCTAATTTAGCTTAAAGGTTTCGATTTCTTAGACTTTGACCGCCGTTCCTGGCAACTACAGGCCATGCATGTCGAACTGAATGGTCCCAGCAGCTTCGTATCGTCGCGGGCTTCGAATTGATATATAATACGCTATGGTTTTGAGAGATTTCATTTTTGAGTTGAAATTCAATTTAGATCTAGGGTTTTGAAATTTTATTTCAGCCATGGAAATAAGGTTTTGATGAGAAAAGTGAACATATAGTATAAATGGGCTGATGAGTGGAGGAAAGCAAATTTATTTACATTTATATATAAGGCCCAATAAGATAAATAACCCATTATCAAATTACACTGTTATCTTTCACATTTTCTCTCGTATGATCAAACGGTAAGTCAGATTGTAACACAAATTGAAATCCTATAATAATTCTCCGTTCCGGATCTAATGGCGCCAGTTTCGTCGAATTCCGAGACAGTCGCCAAAACGGTTAAATTTCTACAGTTAAATAAATTAATAAAATATTCAATTATTTGATTAATTGTTTAAATTTCAAATTAAACATAAAAAAAATCCCTTTTAATCAAATTCCAATTTAAATAAATTTTATAAATCTACTTCACCTAATTAAGTTCCCAAATTTGGTTTTTTGAAATTTAAAATTTGAATTCAGTTATTATTGATCACTTAGAATTTCACCATTTATAAATGAAATTTTCATTTTGCCTTAAACACTTGAAATACATAAATTATAAAATATTAAATTTCAAGTTACAATATTCTTGAAATAACCAAATTCTGAAATTTATTTATTCTCAATTAAATAAATTCATTATCCTTATAATCAACAAAATTTGATTTTTCCCCATATTCTTCAATTTTATTTATTTAAAATTTGAAAATTAAATATATAGAAAATATGGGATGTTACATTAACGATATAATTAACTAGGATAATTAACTAAATTAATTATTTAATAAAATTCTAAACTTCCTTCCTTCAAAATAAATGCTGACACCAAAACCCATTCATTCCCCTTTCTCTCTCCTCTGTCGCCCCTCCCTGAAGCGTCCTGACCTCGATCAGACACCACGCCACGAACCGCCATTGAAAACCACGCCTTCCCCTTCCATCATGCCACGCTCTGTGGCTCGGTTCCACCATAAATCAACCACGGAGTGGCGGGGTTTGAGCGCCAATTTCTTCCACTATAGAACACAATATCTGATCACTGAAGCATGGTTTTGAAGATCAAAATGAGTATCTCGATTTTCGTTTTGAAATCCGATTCTAATTCGAAAAGATTTAGGAGAAAAATCGCCACAAAAATATAATCGTTTCATCCGTTGAAAACTAAGTTGTGGCTGGCTTGTTTCTAGGGTTTTGGGGCATTTAAAGAAAATATATTTTATATTTTATTATTATTTTAATTCAAAAAATGAAATTTTTGCATCCGAACTCCAAATCGAACCCAACGACTCTCGTCCCAAGCTAATTACCCTCATTCTGAACACAATGGGATATGTCCAGTAAACCAATTCGACAATTTCGATCAGTTTTTATCAAAATTAAAATATAAATCAATTTAACGTTCAAAATTGATTTCAACGTACATTTCAATTTACTAGGGCCACATACTGACTTCAAAAATTCCAGAAAAATAAATCTAGTTTTGTTATAATGATACGGTCCTAACAAAATTAACTCTGTTGAATTTTGAAACCATTTGAAAAATGGTCATTTTCCAGTCGATTAAGTTCAAACTAAATTGGTCAAACACGTTTAAATTCTCCTTGCTCACATATTAATTCCAAAAATTATGAAAATTGGAATCTAGCAATAATTTGACATTCCGGATCGAACAAAAGTGGTTTCATCGAAAACGAAGGTCATTTGCAAAATCACAATTTTTAAGGGCTATATTTATATAAAATTCCATAGCGACTATTCTGAATTTTCAATTGGACATAACTTTTTATTTCTGTTATGAAATCTGGATTTTTCACATCCGTTGGAAAGATATTTTCAAACAAATTCAAATATTTATGGTTTTCTGAAATTCGATTTGTTTTGAATTCTGTACATTCATTTGAAATTTGAAATCGAATTTTAAACTATCGCGCATTTCCAGTTCCTTATATAATTAAAATAAATATTTGTATTCTAACTTTGATTTACATAAATTTTTACATTCTAATTCTATTCAAAATAAATTTTTAGTTGTTATTATTTAAAATAAATCATTTTAAATATTCAAAGTCCACTAAAATAGCTAAAATAAAAATTTTAAATTGGTTCTGATTTTCTGTGTTGTTACACAATGTTTATAAATATAGTGATTTAATTATCTGGAGATATTCTATAATTTTAAATTCAAGTATGAATTTAAAATATAATTTGAAATCATTTCGAAAAGGGAACGACGGTTTTATTCCAGGATACGGAATATAAAATGAATTGGGTTTCGGGCAGATTTGAAATGGAACTTGTTTTAATATATGAAACAAGGAAGTTGAATTTGTAAACAATGCTATAAATTTAGGGAAACAAATTATCATTTGATAATTTAGGAATTTAATTCAAATATGAATTTAATAGTGAAAAAGAAATCGTTTCGAAAAATGAACGATGAATTTATTTCTGGAATTCGAAATATAAACTGAGTCGAGATAAATCAGAAGGATTTATAATTTGAAATTTGATTATATCAAATTTTATAAATAATTTATTTATAAACGAATTAGAATTTAATATAGAAGATTGGATTATAAATAAATTTATAATTGAGATACGAAATAATTGGCGATTTGGGATGATTATAATTATTAAGTTGAATTGGGAAAATTGGTTTAATATATATTAAAATATATTAGAATGAAGTTAGAATTTATATATAAATGAAGTTTAAAATGTTTATATATTAAATAAAATTAAAACAAACATGCCACAACAGGATAGTTCATAAATTGGTGTTTTGAACTTCAATTGAGTATATAGAACTCAATTTAAGTCGGAATTCTTTGAAACAAGAATGTTCAGGACCGATTGAATAATAGCTTTCTAATGGAAGAGAAAAATTCTGAATTTCTTCTTATATATTTTGAGTTATGTCCAAATCAAATTTTCAGAAAAACAACGCTATAACCATTATAAAACCACAACGGTTTATTTGAACTAATAAAAGGATTTTAAACAAATAAAACTCGAATTTCCATTAGAAAATCCAGACTTGTGTCGTAAAATTTATATGAACTCGCGTGGAGTAAATGGATTGATTTTTGAAACAAAAACTAGTATCTTAATCATTGATTTAATTTAATTAAATAGAGAAGAAATTGTTTGATGGAATTGTAAATCGAAATTGGACTTTGATTAAGAAAAAGGGGTTTATAAATTTATATTCGAAATCGAATATTAAACTTGAATTGAAAATGAATTTCAATTGGTTATAAGCAAGTTAGAAATTTATTTGAACGTGATATGTTCAAATAGAAAGTGAAATGGGCAAAAAAAATAATGAAATAATAAATTAGCGAATTGAGTTAAAATGGCTGGATTTAGTTGGGATAAATTGGAAACAGGTGAACATGTGTTAAATAGGTGTAGAATGAAGTGTATAAAGATTTTAATTCGAGTGTCCGACAAAAAGGTACACGTTTAAATTCCATATGAGATTTTATGCATCGAATCGGCAAGCCGTTTGGCTTTTTGATTATTATTTTTTGAATGGAAAGGGCCCAGAGAGGCGTTTTGTAGTTGTACCAAGTGACCCGTACAAAGGAGGTTATGGCGAAATTTTCCAGAAATTTAAGGTGTTAGAATATTTTTAAGAGATTTTGATATTAGAAATCAATATAACAATATATATATATATATAATTTGTTTAGGAAACGAATTTAAAAATAGAATATTGTAAACAAAAAGGAAATCTACAAATTAATCTAGGAAATACGGAAAGAGAAATATATAAACGTTTTTAAAATGAATAATTGGTTTTTTTGATGTTGATTATTCGAGGTAAGTGGTTTTGTCTGTTTTGAAGTTAAGTGTAACAACCCAGAAAATCAGAACCAATTTAAAAAAATTTAATTTAGCAATTTTAATTAATTTTAAATATTTAAAATGATTTATTTTAAATAATAACGACTAAAAAATTATTTTAATAGAAGTTAGAAATAATAAATTTATTTTAATTATATAATAAGCCTGAAATGGCGCGGTAGTTAGAAAATTCGATTTCAAATTTCAAATGAATGTATAGGTTTCAAAATAAATCGGATTTCAATAAAACTAGAAATATTTGAATCTATTTGAAAATATCTTTCCAACATGTGAAAAATCCAGATTTCATAACGGGAATAAAATGTTATGTCCAGTTTAAAATTCAAAATAGTCGCTATGAAATTTAATATAAAATATAACCCTTAAAAATAGCCATTTTGCAAACGCCCTCCATTTTCGATGAAACTACTTTTGTTAGATCCGAAATGTCAAGTTATAGCTAGATTCCAATTTTCAGAATTTTTGGAATTAATATGTGAGTGTAGTGAATTTAAACAACTTTGGTACTATTTGTTTGAATGTAATCGACTGGAAAATGGCCATTTTTCAAACAGTCTCCAAATTCGACGAAATTAGTTTTTTTAGGACCGTATCGTCAAAACATAGCTAGATTTATTTTGCTGGAATTTTTGGAGTCAGTATGTGGCCCCCGGTAAATTAAAATGTATGTTGAAATCAATTTTGAACGTTATATTAATTTATATTTTAATTTAAAAGAAAATTAATCGAAACAGTCAAACTGGCTTACGGAACATATCCCATTGTATCCGAAATGGGGGTATTTGACTAGGGGTGACGGTCGTTGGGTTCGATTTGGAGTTCGAATGAAAAAGTAACTTTTTTGAAATAAATTAAATAAATATAGATGTATATATATATATATATAATTGGTCAACACTCTCTCTCCCTCACCACTCTTGTTCAAACGAGAAAGATAAAAAAACATGAACGACGCTCACGCTCCAGCCCCTTCCCGCACGCCACCATCACCTCAGGCCTCTCTCCTCCCCCTCTTCTTCTTCCTCCTCTTTCCCTCTTTCAATTAGCAATAACTCTAGGCCCCAAATCACCAAACCCACCACCGTGGGCCCCTCCAGTGCCACCTGGCTGCACCTTCCCCACACCAAATCGGGTCCTGCCGCCGCCCCTCAGCCCTCAGCTCTGGCCATGGGCCCCACCACCTCAAAAATCACATTTTTCACAAATTCTCGTTTCTGCATAAAGCTCCCGGTCACTATTTCGCCAACAACTCTTAAACCGTGCGCTTATGAGCAAAACTCCAAATACCTAAATTGAAGAGCATGATTTTCTCTTCGATTTGGGTATATGGCAGTCCTATTTTGGATTGCGGAGCTATCTGGAAATCACGTCAAAAGTCAACGGAACTACTGCTGTTTTTCGCAATTTCCGACGAATTGTTTTGTTTTTGGAAGAAAGTCCACTGGGTAAAAGTTGTCCGGAATGGCGCATTTAGGCTAATGACAAATTTTGGTGAAGATTGGAGGTCGTATGCAAATTCTAGAGGCGAATTCAAGTGCGAGAAAGAGACAAAACGGAGCGCAACGACAAAATCCGCCAATTAAAGAATGATGGATGGATCCCAATGTGAGAACTTCTCACTCTAATCTTGTTTTCTAGTTAAACATATACTAGGATGCAGACGGTGCTTAGTAGCACCCGACACCTTTGTTTGAAACCATGGTTGTTTGGTTGTTTGCGTTGATTGTTTTGTTTGTTTGAATTTGGTTTGGGATGTGAATTGAATTGATTAGAATTGGTATGTGTATGGCGCGACCCTGTATTAGGCAAGGGATAAGGCTAGACCTTATTCCGATTCTAGTATCGCGTCGTTATGTTGCCTAAATTCTTTAAAAAATGTTAGAACAATAAAAATATCATTTTTATTGTATAAATGAACTGTATAAAATATTCATGTGTTGAAATAAATATTTTATCGTTAAAATTATAATTTTTAATGAGTATAAGAATGAAAATAAATATTCATTTACAAATCAGATGATTTGTTTGTGTACACACATTTAACTGATATTAATTGGGATGATATATTTTACACATCGCCCAACTGCACAAATAAAATCGGTGTGTGTTAATTGAAACCCCACATGGGTATTGGGATGATATTTGACATACACTAATCCCAATTGTTTAGTTGTATGTTAATCAATTGGTTGACAGGCTGTTGTAAGCATTAATTATTCATATTTAATGCTTATGCAGTTGCGTAATGCACTCTAGATGATGGTTGACTGTGTTTGATTATTGTTGTGTACATGTGTGTATGAAATCCATATAAATAAAATTATATGGTAATTGACTGTGTCTGATTCCAACTAGGAAAGAACGAATATTTTAAATTAACGAATATTTTAAAATGACGAATAATGAATATTTTAAAGTAACTAATATTTTAAAATAATATTCAGTAATGGATCAAAATATGAATTTGATGTCCGATTTGTGATGGGCATGAAATATTGAAATATATGAAGCTGTGTTGATTAGGTTAACGTCATTTTGACATGAACGATATTTAAATCGATTTTATTCATTTTTATAATGAATATAGAAAAGGAAATGATTTCAAAATTTGATATTTTGAAAATATTATCATTTAAATAATATAATGATAAGGAATATTCAATTTTGATTTAAAATTGAAAATGAAGCTGGAATCGTTTTAAAACGAATTTATAAATGATTTATAAAATATGTTTTAAATGGAAATTGACAAAATATATATAATATTTATATATATTATATACATATTTAATGGCCTGAATAGAACGTGCCGCACCGCGACCGTCCGCGAATTTCGAACATTGACTTCGAATTGATATTACGGGAGATCCGACTGTCGGATTCTCCTAAAACTGGAACCGTTGGGTTCATATCGAAAAGAGCTTTCCAACGAATATAAGAGATTTGAAATGTAATGGTTGGATTTGGAAATATGTCCAAATCAAATTTGGAAAAGGTCATTGTAAGTGCAATATGATGACCGTTTATGAAAATCAACTGTACGGGCCTTGATAAAATTAAAAAAATATTATTAATGTGTATAAAATCATAATAAATTATTTAAAAAGAATTGGGATGAAAAATTCCATATTTGGAAAGATATAAATATATTTTTATCGAAATGAACTAGTTATTAACTAGAATTATAATCCAATTATTTTTAAATAAATAAATCGGATTGGGAATGGGTTTTAATATAACCAGAATGTCCAATATATGAATTGGAGTGGATTTGAATGGAAATCATCTTCGGAATATTTCGATGTTGGATTTCGTGATTATACATATACTGTTATGGAAATCTGAAAGATATATTTATATCGTTATTTCCAATACGAT
This sequence comes from Allium sativum, assembly GCA_030737875.1. Lineage (NCBI taxonomy): Eukaryota > Viridiplantae > Streptophyta > Magnoliopsida > Asparagales > Amaryllidaceae > Allium > Allium sativum. The sequence goes on along the minus strand of CM060922.1, from coordinate 347,521,795 downwards.
ATTTGTTGGTTTCAGAATTTGATATTGAATAATAGCCGATATATTTTCTATTCAGAGCCTCGTATCTAATATCAAATGGGATTTTGGATTTGTCGTGAACGGTATCTTAAGTAACACTGTTCTCAAATTGAGTTGAGGAAAGAATAAATCTTTTTATTAAGATTTAGTGAAATTTTCCAACTAATTAATATTTAATTGGAATTGAATAAAAGAATTGGATTTTGGGTTTGTCGTGAACGGTGTCTTCAGTAATACTGTTCTTAAACCCCGTTTGAAAGAAATAAATATTTTAATTAAGATTATTAGAGTTTCCAGTTACATTTGGTCATTGGAATAAAATGGAATGTGAATCGGGTTTATCGCGAACTGTGTTTTTAACGACATTCGTTCTTTAACCCGATTTACAGTGAAATGTGATTTGGAATTTAAAAATCTTTTATTAAGATTTATTGGAAAATTTCCAAAGTAAAGTTTTCCAATTTAATACAATGAATTGGAATGGAATGGAATTCGATTTGATAATAATCAAAGTGAGCTACTGTGGAGGAAGACTGTTAATATATATGGAATTTAAAAGGCTTTGTCGTTATTCCATATACATTATTAGTCAGACATGGAAATTGATATTGATTATATATTGATCTATTTTCCGTGAAGATTCCATAAATAATGGAATGTGATTTGGGTTTATCGCGAAATGTGTTTTAAATGACATTAGTTCTTTAACCCAGTTAAAGATAAGATTAATTTCTTAACTTTGAATAATCATTAAGTAATGATTTTTGAGACTAAATCAGAATTAGAGTTTTAATGAATCTTTAATTAGATTGGAATGTGAATGAGATAATTAAATTTATCAAATTCATGAAATGATCGAGAATGGAGTATCACCAGTTTTGCTCCAAGCGATAGTTAAATCTTTAATAAGATTTGAACGTGAAATGGTAAATAATTTTACTAATAACACTGTGGTGTTAGATATGGAGTATTACCAGTTTTATTCCGTGGGATGAATAGATTAGGATAGGTGTTAGATCTAAAAATGGCTCTAACACCCATACTAGCAATGATATATAATGAAATGAAATCAAAAACGGAGAAAACACATAATTTTAGTGGTTTGGTGTTAAATAGCCTACGTCCACTTTCTACTTTTTGGATTGATGATTTGAAAGAAAATACAACAATGATTTTCACTCAATTTCACTCATATAATGTATGAATTCACTCAATCTCCTCTGAAATATGCTTTGAATGATGATTGTAATCTGAAAATGATGATGAAATTCGGATAGTCAAGGAATTTGAGTTTTGAAAATGCCAAAAGATCCTTTGAAATGAGCATTGGAGGTATATTTATAGGTGGAAAATGCCTCTGGAGTGAATCTGGTTCGGGTACACGTGGCATCCATCCCATAGAAGTCGGGTTCGGATAGGATATGATGATGACAACACATCAGGTTGGTGGTGAACGTGGGGAGATCGTGGGCTAATTAGTTGCTTAACCGTTCCGCTCCTTCAGGAAACATGGGGTGTAACTTCCATCCGTTGGTCTGCGGTTCGGATCAAATGAATGGGAGAAGGAAGGGATCGGATCGGGCTTCCTCGTCCCGATCCAGAGTTGCTCCTGCTCCTCTGATTCCTAATCTGCTATATTCTATTTTGGCTGGTGACCCCGACCCGATCCGGACATCAAATGCATGTTCTTCTAGTTATCATCGTTTATTTATTTGGCTTCTCATCTTTGTGTAGCCTAGTTCACAAAGTAGGCTAACATTTTTCCCCCTCGAAGGACACTTCTATTGAAAATGGAGCATGCTTCAACATTATCCATCCGTTGGTTTTTGAAATAATCAATCACTTCCATTCATTTGTAAAGTTGCGTCACTACGTAAAGTGACAACGCTTGCTGTATATGTGTATGTGTTTGTGTGTATATATATATATATATATATAAATATATATATATACGCCATAGATTGCACAAACCTCTTCCCTTGTTTCAACTTATTTCGAGAGCTCTGCTTGATGTCCAATGGCTCCTCCAAGGAAACCTTCGCATATTTTTCTTTGGGTTCATTTTATATGTTGAGTTAATACTTGCAGTTATGCTTGGGTTCGGATCTGATCCGAATAGTCCTCCTTGCATCTTGACGCCGTTAAGCTAATGGGCCTAATAACCATGGGCCTGTCTTCCGGTCTGATCGGAATAGGATGACACGCTGGCAAGAATACAAAGGGCCGCTTCGCACTCATATAAATTCACCATTTCTTCACTTCCGCCTTATTCTTTTCATTTCCATCGTTTCTCCAGAAATCGCATCGGAGAAAAAACAAAAACCTAGCTTTTAAAATTCCAATAATTCTCCCTTAATCCTCAAATCGATTACATAGGTAGGCTTAAATCTCTAACCTTTTCATGCTTTAATCGATTTGATTCCATACTCGAAAGTAGTTTTTAGGGGAAATCATCTGGTACTATGCCATGTCGAGTTAAGATCCTTTGTTGGTCTGCCATCGTCGTTGGTGGTGTCGTCGTCACCTCGAGGGGGTGCTGGGGAAAACTTGTTTTAACTTCGAAAAAGGAATTCGCCATGAAAACTTCGTCTTAGGTAGGGGAAGATGAAGGTGACTGAAGAAGAAGAAGAAGGAGGACTGAATGGGATTGGCTCGGAGTGGGCAGCAGGAGGAGGAATGATGGGACAAAGAAGAGCAGCTAAAATATGGGGAGTGACATCGGTTCGAGCCGGATGGGAGTATAGGGAGAATGGCTTTGGAGACATAAGCGCGGTTCGGTTCGGTGTCAACCGACCCGATCCTAGCCAACTTCTTTTGCATCCATCTGATCCGATCCGTCTCAGTGTAATACCCAAGCTTGTCCGCTGATGGTCTGGGTACTCGACCCGATCCTATAACGCCCAGGACATCCGAACCGACCCGACCTCAAAACAGAAAAAAGGGACTTGACCTAATCCAACCATAACATATACACTCGAACCGATCCGTAGCTATTTCCATTTAACTTCCGAACCAATCCAAAATGACTTTGCCAAAAGTAATTCAGCTAACTTAATCAATGTTGGACGTGGTTGATGACTTTATGGACAGTTAGGATAGAGCCTCTCTGACTTGACTTTTGGACTGCTTATAAATATCCCACTGCATTATTCATTTTTGTACTACATTTCTTCTTTATTTAACTAACTCATATTATTGCATACACGCTTGTACACTTTAGCTCACACACATGCACGGGGGAATACAGGCATCTTTACCCTAATCCTTGCTATTGTTTCTTCAATAGTTTGTCAGATATGATCGAGAGACGCTCATCTAGACTAGAAGAAAGAAGGGAGGCCATAGGGATATTTGAAAACCCTATCATTGAAGATGTATCTTCTACTTCCGATTCAGGTTGGAATAGCGAAGGCCCAGATTATGAGATGGGAACTCCTGGTAGTGATACATCATCTGGAGGTGATGTTTCTCTCGGTGAGGAGGAAGAAGGAGGGGTAGGAGATAACCGTGCTCCCGACGAATTCAAGGATGCACTTATCTTGGAATCGCCTAAAGATTCAGTTGAGTCGACAACTGATAACTATAGACTAATACGGATACGCCTCAAGCATGGGATTCTTCCAGGAGATACCCTTTTACCCTCAAAATATATCACCCCCATAATCCACCAGAAGGATATATGACTATTTCCAGATTAATGTGTCTTGTTGGAGCGATACCTCCATTCGCACCATTCATCGTCGATTTCCTGAGATGGTTAAGGATTTCCTCCATGCAGCTTCTTCCCAATTCTTACACCTATTTGTATACCTTGTACATAGCCTATAGAGAAATTCTTGGTGAAGAGTTGACTTTTGAAGATGTTCATTTCTTTTACAACTTCAAATATCGAAACAACGACGCTCCATCCTTTTTATACTTCGAATATGTGCCAAAAAGGAAAATTATCACCGTTTCGTTTAGTAGGAATTCTAGGGATCCAAAGCCTCAATAGTTTTACATTAGACAATAGCCAGGGTGCGCCAGAAGGTGGCTCAAGTCAAGTAAGGACGTCAATGTTTTAAATTTCAGACCTCAGAAATGTACTAACGTCACTTGTCTTTACTTGCATTTCCTAATCCTCTGCAAGAAAAACATTCAATACAATTTGATCGCTTGAATGGCTACTCAACAGTGACCAGAAATTTTTGACCATCAAAGAGTGTTTGGTGAATGACTATATTCATAGGCATAGTCTTGTTGCTATAACTCATAGCATAGGGCATGGCGAGGGACCTTATGTGTATATACCTCCTGTTGATGGGCCAATTGAGGCCTCACCGGGGAATGGAGATAGCCCGAAGGATCCTCCAATGCCTCAAAAGATTCCTTCTCCTTCATCTTCTGCAACTCGAGATGACATACTAGCGAACATACCTGCTGCTGACAGGGACAAATATATTACTCCTGATGATGCGGCCACTCCTGAGGGGCCAATTTCTCCAAAGTGATTGCCATCAGTTATTCCTGTTGGATATACTCCCATAGCCGATGAATCTACATTTCGGGACCTAGGGGATCTTCCCCTGCCCGAAACTTTTTATTCTTCAGAGAATTTCCCAAAAAATCCTCTCACTTTTACTTCCGATGAAGAGATCACTCCTGTAAAGGCCGGGGAGACTATCAATACGGGCTCTGGTCTGTTTGGGGAGAAGCATCACTTAGGATACACATGACACTCTAGCACTGCACGTCACAGCACTTGAGTTTTATGCTAATATTAATCTTAACATTCTTTCATTTCTTTTTCACAGGACAAATGGGGAGATAAAGATATCATATGCGAGATGTTTGTTCGAGCATGCCCCCAATAGGTCCCGACGATAAACACGATCGATATGAGAGTAGGGGTAGAGACAACAGGAGGGTTCAACTTCCAAATCCTTACCGACCTTCCCGTTCTTGATCCCCATACCACAGAGGTTCAGACAAACATAAGAGTCGTCCTTTAGATCATGAGAAAGGCAAGCACAGTGCTAAGCCTCCTGCTCCATCTAAGGGCACGATTCCTCAAGATGATACTTCAAAAAGGGTTTTTGATCCCAAAGGGAAACAACCAGAATCGGGGAAAGATTCTTGGAAGAAATGACCCATCATGAAGCTATCTTGTCTCACCATTGACATAACTACCACAAGACCGGTCATTCTCAATGACGAGAACCAAGCTATACTGGAAGTTTTGTGGCAGCAATTTACCGAACATCATTTCGGGCACATGCACTTTGTCCCAAAACTCCAACTGGTAAAATCTGATTGGGCCAACGATGTCAAAGCTACTATAGATTTCGTGGATGAACAATTTAAAGAGATGAAGAAGCATGCCAAGACTCTTTCTAAAATCATTAGTGATCCGATGGAAGACATAAAATCCATGGCCGACGCTGCTGAGTATGATGCAAGGGCCATTGAAAACTCTGAGAAAGATCTAGAGGATGCCCAAGCTAAGCTTTCTCTTATACAACGCGATGCAGATAACTATAAGAAGCAACTCGAGGAATTACAAAAGCGCTATCATTTCGAGCTTGAATCCCATAGTCAGGAGCGAATAGATTTAAAGAAGTAGGCCGAGGATGCCAAATCTGAGAATGTTCGTCTTGCTAAAGAGAAGGCGGATTTAGCCAAAAAGAATGCAGAGCTTGAGATTAAGTTATTGGAAGCTGAGACGAGGGCAGCTCTTGCTGAAGGAAATGTAAATACAACTTTGCAGCAAGTTGAGGTTGTCAACGAACAGCTGAAGGATGCTCAAAGGGAGATTGACGAGAGTGGTGAAACCATGGTTGGATTTTTTGCTTAAGTGATTCGTCATCGAAACCTTTCCTGGCTGAAGGACTATCCCACTCCCCTTGTGTATGCATGGGACCAGCTGGTCGAATGTGAGAAAGCAGAACTTGGAGTAGATTAGATTGACGAAAATAAGATTATAGAGACATTCCTTAGAGGTGAGGAGCTATTGCACTTGGCCGAATGGCGTAGACTTATCGATGCTGCTATGGAGGAAGAGAAGCGTCAAGCCAAAGGAAAAATACCATCGGAACTGGCTCCTCTTCTGCTACAGCTGAAATCACTGGAGTAGGGGGATACGACCCAGAAAGGCCGGGAATTCCTGAGGCTTCTCTTTTGTCTCGTATAACCGAATCTACCTCCGACGTTACTGCCGCTCAAGTCGAGAAGTCTGCTGAAGGTTTTTCTACCTTTTCGCCTCAATTCATCAAAGCTATCTCAACCTTTGGTCATATTATCAGACAGACTATTGAAGACCCCATGTTTTCTCTTGAATTAATAACTGGTGCTTCTCACTCTGTAGGTACTAAGCCAGTCGAAAGGGCTGATGATTCGCAAAGGACCTCTTCGGGTAAAAGGTCTACTGAAGAGATCCGGGAGAAACAAGATAAGGTCGCTACTACAGAACCCGGGAAAGATGATATGGGCAAGAGAAAGGAGGATGTTGAAAAAGCTCTTGTACCACATAACGCTGAAACTCCTCACGATGATGAAATAATAGCTGCTTTGAAAGATGACGGTGGTAATGACGGGCATGATGAAGACCCTGATGTTACTATAACTGGGGATATAGGAAATGTCGATGACTTAACTTTGGCCAAGATGAAGGCCAAGCAAGATAAACACATGCGATTGAAAGTTGAGGAGACAAATCCTGAAAATCTTAAACCTCTTGCGATAGTACATCCAGGGTCAAGGTTAGTCGTTAAACTTTCGACTAGATCGATCACTGAGGAACTTGCTAAAAAATTTTCCATTGATCCCAGTGTCACTGTTCCAGGGAAGAAGAAACCGAAGCGTATTTTCATTGAGACGGAGAAAGAAGAGAAGGAAAATCTCAAGGATGCCAAGTAGGCAAAGTCTACTTTGAAATCCAAGTGAAAACGCATTTTGTCTTTTGTTTTGATATTCCACTAGTCCGTTATTGTTGTAGCGGGTGCAGCCCTTGCATCTTTTGCTTAGTCTTTCTGTATAAACTCACGTATTTGTGAATAAAGTAGTTTGTTCCCTGCAATGTCAAATATTTATGACTCTATTATTTAAGTAAAAACGCAGATAAACAACATATCATATTAGAGTTATACAATAAAGTCATGACAAAGGGAGCATGTGTATGTATATGCCCCCAATCAATCTTCAATAGACTGATGAACTAAGACTTATGCGAGATTGATTAAATTCAACATCCAGTTGAACCCGACTCTTTGGCGGGGCTAAATTTCTTTTGTTATTGATGCCTATTCTTTTGGCATCTTTGTACTCTCATGTCTCATAATCAGGTTAGAGTACTATTGAGGCGGTCTCTTATCGGGGTGCGCCTTCACGCCTCACGGTACGTCATCTTCCCGTCCTCTATACTCCCTCTCGATTCATGAGAGTTAGAGTCAGAAATGTCGTCTTCCCATTCCTTCTATCTTATTATGCAAACGGTCATTTCGTGCGCTCCTGCACACGGATTGTCTCCAATTTTTCAAATCTAATTTAATGTTTTGTGTTTCATAGTCATGATAGAATAATCGTTGAAGATAGAAATAATGCAGGAAAGTAAATGACATACGATATTTCTATAGTGATTCAGCTAAGTCGTAGCCTACATCCACTTTATAATCCTTTATACATATAAACAGACTTTTAAGACAAGTCGTGCTTTTTAAATAGTCTATAAAAACAAAAGGAAAACATTGCATATTTAGCCCAGATATCACCGCAAGTGCTGAACATTCTAGGCTCCGGGAATCTCCTCGCCATCCACGATCGTTAGATTGAAGACTCCTGTATCAAGCCTCCGTTGGATGGCATATGGTCCTTCCCACTTTGGACCCAAATGGGTTGAGGGCGGGAAGATTCGTTTTAACACTAAGTCCCCTGGTTCGAAAGTCTTGAAGCAAACTTTTCGGTCATAATAACGTGCTACTTGGTGTCAATGTCTTGAGGTACGCAGGTCGTCTTTGTCTCTTTTTTCTTCAATCATGTCAAGAGACTCAAAGAGGAGTGATCTATTCGTCATCGGGTCATAGTACGTCACCCTATGAGAGGGGACTTCGAGCTCCACCGGGATTACTGCCTCTGATCCGAAGGAGAGTGAAAAGGGAGTATGGCTAGTTGCCGTCTTAAAGGTTGTCCTGTAGGCCCACAAAGCTAGTGGCATCTCATCTACCCACTTGGCTTTGGCTCGTTCAAATCGTTTCTTAACAATGGATTTAATAACTTTGTTTATTGCCTCAACTTGCCCATTTTTTTGTGGGTGAACTACAGTGGTATACCTTTTATCGTTCTTGTATTTCTGACAAAAGTTTCTGAATTCGGCGCTGTCGAACTGTGTCCCATTATCAATTATAATGATCTTCGGTATTCCAAATCAGCGGATAATGTTTCTGACCACAAAACTTATCACCTTCCTTGTCGTGATCGTGGTTAAGGGTTCGACTTCCACCCACTTCATGAAATAATCCAGGGCAACGATCGCGTATTTGCCCCTCCTTTGGCGATAGTTAACACTCCAATAATATCGATTCCCCACGTGGCAAACAACCATGGGCTTATCATTTACTTAAGCTGGGTTGGAGGTGCTCTGAGAACTTTGGTGAATCTTTGACATTTATCGCAGTGTCGTGAGCAGTCAGCCACATCTTTATTCACGGTAGGCCAAAAATATCCGTACCGCAATACCTTCTTTGCAAGGGTTTGTCCCCCGGTGTGATCTCCACACTTACCTTCATGTACTTCCTACAGTACACTTTTGATGTCGTCACGTGCGATACATCGTAGTAAGGGCATGGAAAACCCTTGGCGATAAAGGACGTCGTCCTGTAGCACGTATCTCGCAGCCTTACGTGTTACAACTCGTCTTTCGCTTTTCTTTAATGGGAGAATTGCGCTCTTAAGGAAGTTCTTGATTGGTGTCATCCATGACTCCCTCTCTGGCTCGATTTCTAGGGCTTGTTCCACTTCCATTAGGTCGAAACTTGGTGACTCCAATATCTCTATTGGGACCGTTTCAGTTTCTTCAGGGTTGTCAGAACTTGCTAATTTTTCCAATCGGTCTGCTTTCTGATTCTCTTCTCTTGGAATGTGTGTTATGCTGTAATGATCCAAATTGTCCAATAACTCCTTCACTTTTCTAAGATAAGTAACAAGCCGAGGTCCTTTGGTAGCAAACTCCTCTCGCACCTGGCAGATAACTATCTTGGAGTCACAGCATATATCTAGTGTCTTCACTCCTAGATCTTTGGCGAGCTTCAGCCCGGCAATCAGAGCTTCATACTCGGAATCGTTGTTAGTAGAAGGAAATTCTAATCGTTGGGCGCAGTGAATAGATCGTCCTTCATGAGTGATTAAAATAACTCTGGCGCCGGATCTTCGATCATTCTTGGCCCCGTCCATATATAACTTCCATGGACTGAGCTCTAGCTCTTGTTCCTAAGCAACCACCTTATCACCCACCGTCTCCTCTTCGGGAATCGTGAATTCTTCTATGAAGTTGTCCAAGGCCTGCCCCCTTATTGATCACCATGGTTGAAAATTCAAATAGAATTGACTCAACTCGATATTCCATTTAAGTAACCGCCCCGATGCTTCGGGTTTTTGCAACACTTGCCTTAGAGGTTGATCGGTGTATACAACTATCGGGTGAGCCTGAAAGTAATGACGAAATTTGTGGGAAGAAATCAGGAGGCTATAAGCAAGCTTTTCTATTATTGGATAATTACGTTCTGCAGTTTCTAGCTTCTTGCTTACGTAGTATACAGGCCTCTGGACTTTATCTTCTTTACACACCAACGCTGTGCTGACGGGATGAGACGATACCGCCAGGTGGACAAACAAATCCTCATGTCCCATGGGTTTTGACAATATTGGAGGCTTCTCTAATAGATCTAATAGGTTCTAGAAAGCTTCCACACAATCAGGAGTCCACTCAAAATTACATTTCCCTCGTTTTACCAGATCGAAGAAAGTACACACTTATCTGTGGCTTTGGAGATAAACCTGCTCAATGCAGCAACTTTTCCGGCCAGGCTTTGAACATCCTTAATCTTTCGTGGTTCTTCAGTATTCCTTTTTACTGCTGTCTAACTAGGATTTATCTCAATCCCTCGAGAGCTCACGATAAACCCGAGGAATTTCCCAGATGCGACCCCAAACGAACATTTTAGAGGGTTTAACTTCATTCCATACCTTCGGAGAATGCCAAACATTTCGACTAAGTCTTTTATATGGTCGGAAGATTGTCTAGACTTTACAAGCATGTCATCCACATAAACCTCCATGGTTTTTCCGATTTGATTATAGAACATACGGTTGACCAAGCGTTGATATGTGGCTCCAGCATTCTTTAATCCAAATGACATTACCACATAACAATATAACACCAAGTCTATGATGAAACTTGTTTTCTCCTGATCTAGATGTGCATGGGAATTTGATTGTATCCCGAATAGGCATCCATAAAGGATAAGAGCTCGTGTTCGGCCGTCGAGTCCACTAGTTGATCAATCCTAGGAAGAGGAAAGCTATCCTTCGGACGAGCCTTGTTCAAGTCAGAGAAGTCAATGCACGTACGCCACTTCCCGTTAGATTTTTTGACAAGGACATGATTAGATATCCAGTCGGGATATTTCGAGTCCTTAATGAATCCATTATCCTTCAATTTCTCTACCTCTTCCTTCAAAGCTGCTGACCGCTCTGGGCCTAACATCTGTCTCTTCTGCTTGACTAGTGGGTGTTTTGGATTGATGCTCAAAGAGTGGCTCATAATAGCAGGGGAAATCCCACACATGTCAGCGTGAGTCCAGGTAAACACATCTAAGTTTGCCTTCAAGAAATCAGTCAACTCTTTTGCTCGAATTGGATCCAGCTGTGACCCGATCTTCAATACTTTTGTAGGATCCGCATTATAAATGGATATATCTACTGTCATCTCGTTGGGAGTCGCCTTTCTGTCCTCGGGTTCCCTATCCTCTCTGGGATCTATATCCTCGGGCATATCTAAGGGCGACTCTCCTGGGGCTAGACCCCTTAATTGCTATGCTGAGTTTTCCTTCGAAGGGGGATAAACATCGTTGGGTTCTATATTTAACCCCTTCATTAGCATCTTCAACTCTGTCATGTAACAAGCTCGTCCTGTAGCTTGGTCACCTCTCATCACCCCTACTCCTGCGTCAGTCGGGAACTTAAGCAGTAAGCACCAAGGTGCAATACATGCCCTAAACTCTGCGAAGGCCAGTCGGCCCAGGAAGGCATTATAGTGTGACTCAACATCCAAAACTACAAATGACAAGATTCTCACTCTTTGGCGATCTCCTTGTCCTAACGTCACCGGTAATTCTATGTAGCCCATCAGAGCCGTTGACGCCCTATTGAAGCCCCTTATCCATCCTTCACAGGGCTTTAAGTCTTATACTTCAAGCCTCATTTGTTCAAAGGATTTCTTAAAGAGGATATTTACCGAACTTCTGTTATCCACCAACACCTTATGGACTAAAGCGGGGCTGATGGCTATGGTAATTACCAGCGGGTCTTCAGTGGGTGATTGAATTCCGGTATCATCTCTACCACGGAATATGACATCATTTGACATCGTCCTCTGCTGTTTCACTGAAGTGATATCTTCGAGGTTACTGCATTCTCCCACTTCAAAGTGCTTGGCGACATTAACGTACTAATCCATTGCTTTAAAACTATGGCTAGCTAGATTGGGCCCGCCTATATAAGTATTGATAACAATCCCTTTACCGTTCTGTTGGGCTGTGGGTTTGGAAGTAGGCTGGTTTTGGTTCGGGGCTTGCCCTCCTTGCCCCTTGTCCCGTGGGGCAACCTTGCACTCGTCTAGCTTCCCTTCCCATAGCAATTTCTCAACTACATCTATCAAATGACGGCATTCGTTGGTTGAATGACCGTGGGTTCCATGGAACAAACAAAACTTTCCCTAGCGATCTCTTTTTCGGTTGAGTCTCTGGGTGGCGGCTTTTTATATTACAATATGTTGTATATGTCCAAATAAATGTTTTCCAATGTGTCATTCAATGGCGAATAGTTCTCAAAATTTTGAAATCGAGGTCTTTTGCTGGAATTGTTCCCTCGATTCCTATTCCTCCTATTGTCGTTTCCATTCCTGTTGTTATTACCTCCGTTCTGGTTGCCGACGTTCACCTCAACCTTCCCCGAACTGTCACCGGATTGCTTCACAGCAACATTACTTTGGACGCCTTCCCTCGAGGCCCCTTCAGACTTTCTCTTTCTATTTGCATGAGCTTCTTCTTGCCTTAAACGGATATTGGACTTTTCGTGGAACAATTCCCTAGTGGGGGGTGGTTTCCCAAATAGATAATCCCTGAATACTATGTCCGGGTCAACTCCTTCTATTAAGGCCATTAGAATAGTGGGCTCATGAGGGTCACTGACTTCGGTGATAGCCAGGTTGAAGCGGTCTAAATACGATTTCAAAGATTCACCTGGAGCCTGCTTAATCCTTGACAATTCTATGATGCTTTTGGATTTTCGAGCGTGAAGTCGAAACTTGTTCATAAAGCGTTCACTCAATTCTGTGAAATTTGATATCAGCCATGGAGGGAGACAAGTGAACCACATTAACGCCACGTCTTCTAGATAAATCGGGAAGGCCTTGCATTTTACAGCATCTGGAGCCGCTGTGGCATTCATGAACCATGCATACCTCATCAAATGCTGTCTTGGGTCAGTTCTCCATGAATACCGATCCATCCGTGGCAAGTTAAACTGCCGAGGGTACTGGAAGTCCAATATATCATCTGTGAAGGGGGTGTGACTTCGCTCAATGCCCCAGTCCTCATTAGTGTATCGTCGGCTTTCGGACATGATTTGACGCAACATTGCCCATACATCGGCATTTGTTAACGTTTGCACAGGTTCTCTAGGTCTAATATTCGGATTACCCATGTGTTCCTGATTAGGGGATAACCTCCGGTTTCTAGTGGCAACTTCTCTACACTGTTCCCTATGCTCCCGATCGATCTCAGGAGGAAGGGGTTGGAGAAGTTGTTGTTGTGTAGGATTAGTAATATTTGGATCCCTGGGTAGAACGTCGGATCCACGCATGGGCAACAACATAGGTTCTTTCAGGCTCGGGTCATCAGGTCCTAACACACGAGCAGCATCTTCACGGGATCCTAAAGATCCAAAGGTCAACTGTTCAAGATTTTGAGGTCGCTCAAGCGGCCTTCTTTCACGAGGACGTCCTTCATCCGAAGAAGATGAATAGTCTGCAGCAAGGCGGCATGTTGGGGAAGTTGTCTTTTACCTCTGGGGCTCAATAAGTTCCCTACTCATGGTGATCGTGTTCTCTTGCATGCGAAGACTGTCACATTTATGGGCTTCCAACGCATTTCAATTACTCTAAAGCATATCAAGAAAACACGAAAAATCCTGGTGCGTGATGGGTGCAGATGGAGCAGGTTGATCACCAATCGTCGCGGCAGGCATCAGAGCATTGGTGGGTGCTCGAGTAGATGTACCTGCTTCAGTCTTATTTGGTTCGGATTGGAGTAGGGTGCCAGAGTTGGATCTTTTCAAAGGGGGGTCTAAGCAACTCCAGCGCTTCCTGGTCGGTTCGGATTCTCCTGATTAGCTCGGTTTGGAACATCTGGATCAGACCGCATTTGTCCAGATCTCTGTCCCCGCGACCTCGTCAATACGATGGCTTGTTGATCTTCTCTAGCATCGTTCTCCCTAGTGCCTTGCACTCTTTTCCTTTTCCGTTAGCCACAATGTCCAATTCTTCAGTAATTAATTAGCAAATACTTGAAAGTGTCGGAAATAGAGGATTAACTTCTTTGAACTTTAAGGTCTAAATAGTAGAATGATAATCCCAAAAAGCGAAGAATCCAAAGATTTGTCAGTGAAAGCACCAAAATGGTAGATCCAAAAATGGCTCTAACACCCAAACTAGCAATGATATCTAATGAAATGAAATCAAAAACGGAGAAAACACACAATTTATGTGGTTCGGCGTTAAATAACCTACGTCCACTTTAAACTTTTTGGATTGATGATTTGAAAGAAAATACAACAATGATTTTCACTCAATTTTACTCATAAAATGTATGAATTCACTCAATCTCCTTTGAAATATGCTTTGAATGATGATTGTAATCTGAAAATGATGAAGAAATTCGGATAGTCCAAGGAGTTTGAGTTTTGAAAATGCCAAAAGATCCTTTGAAATGAGCATTAGAGATATATTTATAGGTGGAAAATGCCTCAGGAGTGGATCCGGTTCGGGTACACGTGGCCTCCATCCCATAGTAGTCGGGTTCGGATAGGATATGATGGTGACATCACATCGGGTTGGTGGTGAGCGTGGGGAGATCGTATGCTAATTGGTTGCTTAACCGTTCCGCTCCTTCAAGAAATCATGGGGTGTAACAGCCATCCGTTGGTATGCAGTTCGGATCAAATGAATGGGAGACGGAAGGGATCGGATCGGGCTTCCTCGACCCTATCCGGAGTTGCTTCTGCGCCTCTGATTCCTAATCTGCTATATTCTATTTTGGCTGGTGACCCCCGACCCGATCCGGACATCAAATCAATGTTCTTCTAGTTACCATCCTTTATTTATTTGGCTTCTCATCTTTGTTTAGCCTAGTTCACAAAGTAGGCCAACAATAGGGAAATAAAATAAATAAATAATTACTTCAGTAAGGTTCGCTAATTCCGACTAGTTTGGATAAACCTTAATTTGGTTTGAATTGATATCCAAAGGGAGATTAAAGAATAAATTTAAAGAATTTATCTTTGATAAAATTAATGGGAACCTTTCCCTAAAGATATGAATATTTAAGTAAAAGAATATTTAGAATTGGAATGAGGCGTATGTGTATTTTTATAACACTTGTTTATAAAATACGTAGGTTATTCAAAAGCGTCGGGTTTATACTCATTCTGAATAACTGATTCGACGATATTTTGACGATGAAGACGGTGGTTGACGACCGGAGGTCTTCACATCATTTGGATGATTACTGATGTCTTAATTGGGATGTACACGTAAGACGAGGTAATAAGTGGTGACCATCCAGACGTACTTGGAGATCGACCGGATATGTGAGGACCTCTCTCCTGTATTGGACATATGGGACGAGGAATAAGGTGCCTCCGGTTTCGTTCAGACCCAGAACGAACTAGTAAATGGATGTGTGTCTGATATTGGATTTTATTCTTTGTTGACTAATTTCTATTAAATATATATCTGTTTGGAGGCGGAGAATTAATTCTCTTGCTTAACGCCCTTCTCTGAGACGTATGAGCTCAGAGGTTATATATCGATAGACATCAGTCGCATGGCGTGAATTGTCTATGTGGCATGATGAGATGCAAATGATCAAGGCTTCTGTTGAAAGCAGAATCTTGTGGTTGATGATCAAAGCACGACTTTAATATAACATAGCTTTGTGTATAGCGTTAATTCACGAGCCTCACACCCCGGTGTGAACCAGGAATGGGAGAGGACCTCAGGGAGGACATGCGTTTCCTTCTAGCTAGGATTGGTGTCATGGTATGGAACCCAGACATTTTTACTTATGTGGATGATGGAAAGCGAGGCACCTCGGTTATACCGGTCACTACGGGGCCGATGAATGATATGGTCAACATACTGACCAAACTTATGCCCCATAAGGCAGGGAAATGCATGTTCAGGGATTTTAATCCACTTAAAATATGGACCAGCCCTGTCGCTGCAGGTGCAGTTGCGGCTGAATCCTGAGACATAGGCTAGAATTTCTCGAATCTAGTAAGGACGATCCCTTGCCTTGGTTCATAGATGGAAATCCAACTTCCAATATGTGACTTTGCGGTTTTAATTATAGAACAAGTATGACGACTTAGTGCGATGAGGCACTATGCCATCTATGATTGATACATTTATATTTGAAGTTGTTTTCATACATTTTACACTATAATAGTATCAAAATGATTTGTTTTAAACGTACCAAGCATGTTTGGCTATTATAAGGTAAAACTCTATTCTCCGACTTGTGTTGCATTGTGTGATGGGACCTGAGTCTTATAATAGCTTCATTTTTCCAAAAAGCATTGTGTTGTTTGTTTTATGCACTGGTATTCTTGGGAGGAAACTCGTTCCGTGTTATACGGCATGGTAACTTGATTTACTCCATTTTAAAGTAAAGTTTTAAATAACTATTTTAGTTCTCACACCAGTCACATGACTGATCCGGAGTTTATCATTTTAACCTAAACTCTTGGTGCCCCTATTTCCCACACGGGCAGCTAGTAGTTTTGGGTTTGTAGATTTATTTTTACAGGATCCCGGTTTACAACTGGAGATATATTCGGAAAGCTCTGTATCCGTGTATTTGTTTCAGTTGTGTTATGTACTATTTTTCCACTGCATTGTAATTTAATTCTTTGATATTTATCAAATGTATATTATTTATTTATACTTTGTTACATTATTGTACTCTGATGTAATTGTTGTAATAAGCAATGAAATGTTCTTCTGTTTGTGTTCTTATTTGTTGTGTTCTCAACTCAATCCGGGCTTTCCCGTAAGGGCGAGTTTGGGTTGTGTCAATTAGTATCAAAGCTTTGGTTTGCAGAGCTCGAGAACAAGACACATTAGAACCGAACGAAGGAATTCATCAGAGATTGGATTAGTAATATCCAATAAGAACGACGCATTAAAGATAGGATCAGTAGTAGCCTAGAACAAGTGTGAAGAGTGTTATTTTTAAAATAAAAGTGAAAACAGTTTTTTTTTTTGAAAATTTAAACCTTATTAAACATATTTTAATATTTATTTTAAATTGAGTTGGACAATCGAGTATATAAAGACTACGCCTTGCAAACGTATATTCAAATTTTTAATATACTGGATAGATATAGAATCACACTCTAGTCACCCAAAGACGATCCTGATGATTACTATAGCATCGTCAGTATTTGATTTCGAGTTTCGAAAGTGGGGTTTCTATATATTTCCAATTGACTGGTGTGAGAACCAAAACTAGATAGGGTTTATTGTTGCGAATTGGCATCAAAAATATGATTTTTGACTATGTGTTAAAGTTAAATGTTTGAAAAGCTAATCAACTAATTGATTGCTGGTTGTGATGCTTGATTATTAGTTTAACTAATAAAAATATAATTTATCCAAAGTGTGTCAAATATTTAACTGAATTGAAAATTGGTTGGAATTGCATGCATATACATGTAAATACATTGAATGGGTCATAGCAAGGAGGCGAAGAAGAGAAATAAAATTGTATGCCCGACAAATAGGTACATGTTTACTAATTTATTGGGTTTGGATGATTTTATGAGCCGATTGGTTAGCCGCTTGGCTTTTTCTTTTTCTTTTTGGATGATGAGGGCACTGCGTGGCAAGTTGCGGTTTTAAATGTCTCCCCGTACAAAGGAGGTTATGGCGAAATTTCTCAAAAATTTATGATGTTAGCCAAATTTTTGAAGAATTTGAAAATTCTTAGAAACTGAAAGTTGAAGAATGAAAGCCAAAATGAAAGGTGAGTTGATTAGTTAAACAACTTTCAGTTCCGTTCCATTTCGAGGACGAAAAGATATTAAATGGGGGAGATTGTAACAACCCGGAAAATCAGAACCAATTTAAAACTTTATTTTATCAATTTTAATGAATTCTGAATATTTAAAATGATTTATTTTAAATAATAACAACTAAAAATTTATTATAATCGAAGTTAGAACGAATAAATTTATTTTAATTATATAACGAGCCTGAAATGGCGTGGCAGTTTGAAAATTCGATTTCAAATTTGAAATGAATGTACAGGATTCGAAATAAATCGGATTTCGGTAAAACCAAAAATATTTGAATTTGTTTGAAAATATCTTTCCTACGAATGTAAAAAATCCAGATTTCATAACGGGAATAAAAAATTATGTCCATTTTAAAATTCAGAATAGTCGCTATGGAATTTAATATAAAATATAACCCATAAAAATAACCATTTTGCAAACGACCTCCGTTTTCGACGAAACCACTTTTGTTGGATTCGAAATGTCAAATTATTACTAGATTCCAATTTTTAGAATTTTTGTAAATAATATGTGAGTTTAGTGAATTTAAACGCGTTTGGTACTTTTAGTTTGAATTTAATCGACTGGAAAATGGCCATTTTTCAAACAGTCTCCAAATTCGACGAAATTAGTTTTATTAGGACCGTATCGTCAAAACATAGCTAGATTTATTTTTCTGTAATTTTTGGAGTCAGTATGTGACCTCGGTAATTTAAAATGTATGTTGAAATCAATTTTGAACGTTATATTAATTTATATTTCAATTTAAAATAAAACTGATCGAAGCAGTTGAATTGGTTTATGGGACATATCCCATTGTGTCCGAAATGGGGGTGTTTGGTTAGGGGAGATAGTCGTTGGGTTCGATTTGGAGTTCGAATGAAAAAGTAACTTTTTGGAAATAAATTAAATTAAATATATATATATTTATATAATTGGTCAACACTCTCTCTCCCTCACCACTCTCATTCAAACGAGAAAGATAATTAAAAAAATGCGAACAAAACTCATGCTCCAGCCCCTCACGCGCCACCATCACCTCAGGCCTCTCTCCTCCTCCTCTTCTTCTTCCTCCTCTTTCCCTCTTTCAATTAGAAAAAACCCTAGGCCCCAAATCACCAAACCCGCCACCGTGGGCCCCTCCAGCGCCACCACCACCTGGCTGCACCTCCCCCACACCCAATCAGGTCCTACCGCCGCCCTACCACCTCAAAAATCACATTTTTCACAAATTCCCGTTTTTGCATAAAACCCTCTAACACTATTTCGCCAGTAACTCCAAATGGTGCGCTTCTAGCCAAAACTCCACAATACCTAAATCGAAGAGCACGATTTTCTCTTCGATTTTGTATATGGAAGTCCTATTTTGGATTGCGGAGCTATCCAGAAATCGCGTCCAAAGTCTACGGACCTGCTGATTTTATTCGTGATTTCCGGCGACTTGGTGTGTTTTTGGAAGAAAGTCCACTAGGCAAAAGTTGTCCGGAATGGCGCGTTTAGCCTAGTGACAAACTTTGGTGAAGATTGGAGGTTGTATGCAAATTCTAGAGCCAAAGAGGTGAATTCAAGTGCGATAAAGCGACAAAACGGAGTGCGACGACAAAATCCGCCAATTAAAGAATGATGGAGTGGATCCTAATGTGAGAACTTCCCACTTTAATCTTGTTTTCAAGTTAAATATATACTAGGATACAGACAGTGCTTAGTAGCACCCGATACCTTTGTTTGAAACCATGGTTGTTTGGTTGTTTGCTTTGATTGTTTTGTTTGTTTTAATTTAGTTTGGGATGTGAATTGAATTGATTAGAATTGGTATGTCTATGGCGCAAGCCAGTATTAGGTGATGGATAAGGCTAGACCTTACTCCGGTTCTAGTATCGCGCCATTATGCTGCCGAAATTCTTTAAAAAGAACAATAATAATATCATTTTTATTGTATAAATGAATTGTATAAAATATTCATGTGTTGAAATAAATATTTTATCGTTTAAAATATAATTTTTTAATTAGTATATGAATGAAAATAAATATTCATTTACAAATTGGACGATTTGTTTATGTACAAACATTTAACAGTTATTGATTGGGACGGTATATTTTACACATCGCCTAACTGCACAAATAAAATCGGTGTGTGTTGATTGAAACCCCACATGGTTATTGGGATGATATTTAACATACACTAATCTCTATTCTTTAGGTATATGTCAATCGATTGGTTGACAGGCTGTTGTAAGCGTCAATTATTCATATTTAACGCTTTTGCAGTTGCATAATGCACTCTGGATGATGGTTGACTGTGTCTGATTATTGTTGTGTACATGTGTGTATAAAATCCATATAAATAAAATTATATGATAATTGACTGTGTCTGATTCCAATTTGGAAAGAATGAATATTTTAAATTAACGAATATTTTTAAATGACGAATAATGAACATTTTAAAATAACTAATATTTTAAAATAATATTCAGTAATGGATCAAAAATATGATTTTGATGTCCGATTTGGAATGGACACGAAAACATTGAACTATATGAAGCCGTGTTGATGAGATTAACGTCATTTTGACGTGAATGATATTTATATCGATTTTATTCATTTTTATAACGAATATCGAAAAGGAAATGATTTTAAAATCTGATATTTTTAAAATATTATCATTTAAATAATATAATGATAAGGAATATTCTATTTTGATTTAAAATTGAAAATGAATTTAGAATCGTTTTAAAACGAATTTATAAACGATTTATAAAATACATTTTAAATGGAAATCAACGAAATATATATAATATTATATATATATATATAATGGCCTGAATAGAACGCGCCGCGACTGTTTGCGAATTTCGACCATTGACTTCGAATTGAAATTACGGGAGATCCAACCGTCGGATTCTCCTAAAATCGGAACCGTTGGGTTCGTATCGAAAAGAGCTTTCCACTAATATAAGAGATTTGAAATCTAATAGTAGGATTTAGAAATATGTCCAAATTGAATTTGGAAAAGGTCGCTGTAAGTGCAGTTCGATGATCGTTTAAGGAAATCGACTGTACGGGCCTTGATAAAATTATTAAAAATACTATTAATTTGTGTAAAATCATAATAAATGATTTGGAAAGAATTGGGATGAAAAAATCCATATTTAAAAAGATAAAAATATATTTTTATCGAAATGAACTAGTTATTAACTAGAATTATAATCCAATTATTTTTAAATAAATAAATTGGACTGAGAATGGGTTTTAATATAACCAGATTGTCCAATATATGAATTGGAGTGAATTTGAATGGAAATCATCTTTGGAATATTTCTATGTTAGATTTCATGATTGTACAGATATTGTTATGGAAATTTGAAAGATATATTTATACCGTTATTTCCAATACGATATTTGTTGGTTTCAGAATTTGATATTGAATATAAGCCGATATATTTTCTATTCAGAGCCTTGTATTTAATATCAAATGTGATTTTGGGTTTGTCGTGAACGGTGTCTTTAATAACACTGTTCTTAAACACAGTTGAGGAAAGAATAATTCTTTTTATTAAGATTTAGTGAAAATTTCCAACTAATTAATATTTAATTGGAATTGAATAAAAGAATAGGATTTTGGGTTTTTCGTGTACGGTGTCTTCAGTAACACTATTCTTAAAACCCGTTTGAAAGGAATAAATCTTTTAATTAAGATTATTAGAGTATCCAGTTACATTTGTAATTGGAATAAAATGGAGTGTGAATCAGGCTTATCGTGAACAGTGTTTTTAATGACATTTGTTCTTTAACCCGATTTACAGTGAAATGTGATTTGGAATTTATAAATCTTTTATTAAGATTTAAAGGAAATTTTCCAAAGTAAAATTTTCGAATTTAATACAAGGAAATGGAATGGAATGGAATTCGATTTGATAATAATCGAAGTGAGCTTTTGTGGAGGAAGACATTTAATATATATGGAACTTAAAATTCTTTTTCGTAATTCCATTTATATTATTAGTCGAACACGGAAATTGATATCGATTATATATTGATCTATTTTCCGTTAAGATTCCGTAAATAATGGAATGTGATTTAGGTTTGTCGTGAACTGTGTTTTAAATGACATTATTTCTTTAACCCAGTTAAAGATAAGATTAAATTTTTAACTTTGAATAATCATTAAGTAATGATTTTTGAGATTAAAATTGAATTAGAGTTTTAATGAATATTTAATTAGATTGCAATGTGAATGAGATAATAAAATTTATCGAATTCATTAAATGGTCGAGAATTGAGTACCACCAGTTTTGCTCCAAGCGATAGTTAAATCTTTAATTAGATTTGAACGTGAAATGTTAAATAATTATACCAATAACACTGTGGTGTTAGATATGGAGTATTACCAGTTTTTCTCCGTGGGATGAATAGGTTGGGATAGGGAAATAAAATAAATGATTACTTCGGTAAGGTACGATAATCCCGACTAGTTTGGATAAACCTTAATTTGGTTTGAATTGATGTCCAACTGAAGATTAAAGAATAAGTTTAAAGAATTTATCTTTTATAAAATTAATAGGAACCTTTCCCTAAATATATGAATATTTAAATAAAAGAATATTCAGAATTAGAATGAGGCGTATGTGTGTTTTTTATAGCACATGTTTATAAAATACACGGGTTATTTGGAAAGGTCGGGTTTATACCCATTCTGGATAACTGATTCGACGATATGTTGATGATGAAGACAGTGGTTGAAGACCGGAGGTCATCACATCGTTTGGATAATTACTGATGTCTTGATTGGGCTGCACACCCGTGACGAGGTAATAAGTGGTGATCGTCTAGACGTACTTGGAGATCGACCGGATATGCGAGGACCTCTCTCCTGTATTGGACATATAGGACGAGGAATAAGGTGCCTCTGGTTTCGTTCAGACCAGAACAAACTAGTAAATGGATGTGTGTCTGACATTGGATTTTATTCTGTGTTGATTGATTTCTATTAAATATATATCTGTTTGGCGGCGGAGAATTTATTCTCTTTCTGAATGCCCTTCTCTGAGACGTATGAGCTTAGAGGTTATATATCGATAGACATCAGTCGCATGGCATGAATTGCCTATGTGGCATGTTGAGATGCAAATGATCAAGGCTTCTGTTGAAAAGCAGAGTCTTGTGGTTGATGATCAAAGCACGACTTTAATATAGCATAGCTTTATGTATAACATTAATTCGAGAGCCTCACACCCCGGTATGAACCAGAAACGGCAGAGGACCTCAGGGAGGACATGCGTTTCCTTCTAGCTAGGAGTGGTGTCATGGTATGGAGCCCAGACATTTTTACATATGTGGATGATGGAAAGCGAGGTGCCTCGGTTATATCGGTCACTACAGGGCCAATGGATGATATGGTCGACATACTGACCAGGCTTACGCCCTATAGGGCGGGGAAACGCATGTTCAGGGATTTTAATCCACTTAAAATATGGACCTGCCCTGTCGCTCAAGGAGCAGTTGCGGCTAAATCCTGAGACATGGGTAAGATTGTCTCGAATCCGGTAAGGACGATCCCTTGCCTTGGTTCACGGATGGAAATCCAACTTCCAATACTTGACATTGCGGTGTTAATTGTAGAACTAGTATGGCGACATAGTGGGATAGGGCACTATGCCATCTATGATTGATACTTTTATATTTGAAGTTGTTTTCATACACTTTAAACTATAATAGTATCAAAATGATTTGTTTTAAACGTACCAAGCGTGTTTGGCTATTATAAGGTAAAACTCTATCCTATGGCTTGCGTTGCATTGTGTGATGGGACCTGAGTCTTATAATTGCTTCATTTTTCCAAAAAGCATTCCATTATTTTTTTTATGCACTGGTATTCTTGGGAGGAAACCTGTTTCGTGTTATACGGCGTGGTCCCTTCATTTACACCATTTTAAAGTAAAGTTTTAAATAACTGTTTTAGTACTCACACTAGTCACATGACTGACCTGGAGTTTATTGTTTTAACCTAAACTCTGGGTGCCCCTATTTTCCACATGAGCAGCTAGTAGTTTTGGATTTGCATATTTATTCTTATAGGATCCTGGTTTACAACTGGAGATATATTCGGAAAGCTCTGTATCCGTTTATTTGTTTCAGTTGTGTTATGTA
The DNA here is from genome assembly GCA_030737875.1 of Allium sativum. NCBI lineage: Eukaryota > Viridiplantae > Streptophyta > Magnoliopsida > Asparagales > Amaryllidaceae > Allium > Allium sativum. The sequence goes on along the minus strand of CM060922.1, from coordinate 347,498,044 downwards.
TTATTTTTCCGCTGCATTGTAATTTAAATCTCTGATATTTATCAAATGTATATTATTTATTCGTACTCTGTTACATTCTTGTACTCTGATGTAATTTTTGTAATAAGCAATGAAATGTTCGTCTGTTTGTGTTCTAATTTGTTGTGTTCTCAACTCAATCCGGGCTTTCCCGTACGGGAGAGCTTGGGTCGTGTCATTAAGCATGTTTTCAGTCAAGGTCCGAGAGGTAGTTATACCACAACTTGATTGATTTCATTTTTAACCGATGAATAGCAAGATTCAGTCTCAAAGATCAATGTTTGAATATAATTTAGTTGAATGAAATATTTTGGGTTGTTGTAACGGTGTTTTATACAACATTCGTTTTAACCCAAGTATGTGGAATTTTGGAAATATAATAAATGTTTCCTGAGTGTAGAAATGAACGGTTGTGAAAGAGATAAGTAACTGGAATGTTTTTCCAATTATAAATAAAAGATATTTTCTAAATATAGAAAATAAAACAAGTTGATATTTGGAAATGTTTTCCAAATAGTGTAACAGGCCAAGATGATTGTCGAAAATACCATGTTAATGAATAGTGATAAGGACATGGAGAAGTGATTTAATTGATGAAATATTAATTAAGGGGCCCACTAATTGTTTGACGTTTTGAATGGATGTTGTTTTTCTTTGATAGTTAAATAACCGATTTTCGAAGTATTCACCAATATTGTTGTCAATATGGAAAGACCGGTTGGATTATTATCCTAGAACCACTCCGTATCAGCAGTAGCGTTGCGAATCAGATTATATGAAAATAATCGAAGACGGATTAAAGTGCAAGGGATTTTTCTGTTAATCCTAGGTAGAAATTGCCTAAAATGGATTTATAGAAATTATGTCTTTGGCTTTGTTCAGTCCCAGAACGAACGTGTATGGATGAGTGTCTGACAGAGTATTTCCAATGATCGCTTATGTTGGTCTGTACAAATATATATGGAGTTGGAAAATTTATTCTCTTTGCACAAAATCCAAAATATATTTGTGCAATCAAATTAATGATTAACAGATCTGACAATATGGCATTTAAAGTGATTGTGCTATCAATGAATGGTAAGTGATCGAAGCCTCGGGCCTCAACAATTGGGAAATGACAAAAATTGGGCAAACAACATGGTTAAGTGGGTACCTCCCAGTTGGGGTGTATTATCACTTATCTAGAGAAATTCAATTCATTCTCTATTCTATTCGATGCTGTCCAATTCAGGAAAATGGTTGCTGACCCCAACCGTTGGTGATATACATTCGATACACTCAAGTGAAATGAGTGGTCGGTCACGTGTGGCCAGGTTGCAAGATGTTCTTGTTGAACCCGGTGTATTCTCCTCTAGAGATACACTATTGTAAGGTGGTTCCATACTTTGTCATAGTTGGAAACTCGTTACCCAATAAGTTCCCGCGGTTTTGATTGTATATTATGTATGTGGAGCTGAGATGATAGCGTTCCACTAGATTTCTATGTATTTAATTTAGACATTATTATAATATCAAAAGAGTTTTGATATAAAGATTAGCGTTTTCTTTCAAAAGGATTTGAAAGTTAAATCAAGTGTTTTGGATTATCATAAGGTACAAACCCGTTCCGTGTTATACGGCGTGGTCTTATGAGATACCGTTTATTTTCTCAAATTGTTTACTCATACCATTCTCATGACTGACCCAGAGTTTATTTTCTATGTTTCCCTAAACTCTTCGGTGCCCAAATTTGTACTTGCAGTCAAGTAGTTCATGATTTTACAAGTTTGTCTAAAGGAGCTTGGAGCATGGGGCTTAAGCGTTATCTAGTTATTGTTTTCCGCTGTTTTGTAAGTGTTGTACTCTATTGATAATATATATATATACAGAAAAAAAATTGTACTCCAGAAGCTGATATATATATATATTATATTTTATTTTATTCTCCTGTGATGTGAGATTCTGTATTGTTATTTGTGTTCTTCTTCTACCTTTTTTTCTTTATTAATAATGATTCGTATTTCTATGATATTTGGGTTGGACGTGTGGTGTATTTAGTCAACTCGGATAGTACGGATTTGCGGGCAGTTACATACGGCCATCAAACTCAGGCTGTTGGTGGCTTAAATTCTAACAATGGCCATTTTTTTCCATGCAGCCGCAACACATCTAATTCTTTTGGACTTCATGCGCCAGGTTTGTCTAATACCACAGCGTTATCTGCTGCTAGTACATCACGTTCAACTGCTATTCTATGGGATGCTGAATGCGCGCCTTACTCCCATGCTTCTCCATCATATCTGACCTTTCCCTACATGCTGCTTTTCTCAATATCTCGAATCCTCCTACTAAACATGGTCACGGACGATCGCTCAAGCATACTAAAGTCAAGACAATAGGTGCATCCAGTTCTTCTATGGCCTGTACCGCTACTGGTGTGGTGGAGGACACCAATTTGGAAGAGGATGACATGTTGTCTGATGATCATATTTTCAATAAGGAGCGGATCTTGAATTTGGCTCCTATGCTAGCCTGCAACTCATGTGACAACTTGGCGAGATCGCCGGTTGATAATTCCATCTCTCCTTGTCCTTATTCGACTTGTATATTAAATTCTAAGTTGTCTACCTAATTAGACTAATGAAATAAGTTATTTAAATTTCTACTTTATGTAAACAACAACAATGGGTCTGCCACTTATTTATGTGTGCCCAATATTTGTTCAGTGGCAATGCAAACTAAATGGAAAGAAACTTGTTACATAGCATCCCATATCTAATATACAAATGCTCTTTTGATATCATTTATATTACATGCAGAATGAATTTCATGTAGTACTAATTCTCACCACCACTATAATATAGCGTCATCGACATATTTAACTATGCAATAGCAATCCTGTAGCGTTGTTTTCCAAAATGAAGAATTCGATTCAGCAGGTTCCAACCATTCACGGCAGCACCTACAGACAATAATGATGGAGCTTCTAAGGATCGTATCGAATTACTTGAGCTTTAGCGGTTTTAAATTGCACAAGCAACTTAGGGTTCAAATCGAAGTAGTGGTCTACCATCAGGAGCAGATACAACCTAAACTGGATAGGAAAATGAGAAGAATTAAAAAGTAAGACGAAACAGAAAGAATCATGAGAAACGATTTACATCGATAGAAAAGAGGAGAAGAACAAATATGGCATTTTAAAAATACCTTTTTTTCCTTAAATCTAATTAGTATGTGCAGTAAAGCACTTAAAAAAAACGAAAGGGAATGTTGTTGTTCTGGAAAATTAATATTTAAAACTGCTATCCTAGAAACATATTCAAGCCAAAGTAACAGTACTGCACCTAATTTCCAATAATGTTGTAAACCCCAATTAGGAAATTTAAATTTATAACCATGCTAAGACGCGAGGTTAAGCTCAACTTGTGGTAGAAGTCAGCCTGGAACCCCCCGAAAAATCCAACATCCACAGGTGGTCGGCTTAATGTGAGCGGTCTGGATATACAAACACACACACACACACAAAACAGACAAAAAAATAGATATTTCAGGACTGATAATTAAGAATAATTAATTTCTTAGGGAATTATGACAATTAAGTTCATAAGCGACATCAATTATAATCATTGGCAGTAAAAAACAATTGAGAGATAAATTGTTGTCTTTGGAAAATATGACCTTTTAGGTCATAAATGGCAATAACCCTATTAAATAGAAGCAAATGAAATAAAAAGGAGATTAATGAATAATTATTGCCATTTTAGATACTAAGTCCAATAAGAAAAAAATTAAATAAATAACCTAGAATAAGAAGCATATAACTTTCCCTATTTTATACTAGTAAATCTTGAAAATAAAGAATGGACTTAGTAGGTAAATAATGATAAGTTATTATTTACCATAGAATCCCATGATGTGACTAGTTTGCGTGTTATTGGTTATTTTCAAAAATAAGGTTTACTCCATGAGTGTGGTCTTAAGTGGCCAAAAGGGATCCTCCTCCCGTCCATAAGGAGAAACCAAACAGAAAATAATCTATAAATGTAGTCGGCTTTGGAATTAAGTTCTTAAGTGGTTAGATCCACCTATAAAAAATATTAAGTGATCGCGTGGCCCACCTCCCATAAATGAAAGCCGTAAATGCTAATTTGGAACGATTTTGAAAATCTTCGCGAATAGTCTGCTTCCTTGGCTCGTAAGTGACTTGGGTCGAAAAGTCCACCTGAGAATATGTCCTCCAGTCTAGGGGTCCCAAAAGATGTGCGAATCCTGCCCAAACTTGGGAATTGATTCTCATAGATGTTTAAGTTTGGCTTTCAGTTCTCTTTCTCTCTCATGCTCAGTATTGGCAAAGTGACTTACTTTAAAAAGGTAGTTGTTTAAGTTAATACTAGTTTATGCTATTTTGTTTCTGCTGTGAGTTATCTTATCATGCTCTAATTATGCTCATTTCTTTGCAGGTACCAGATTTACATGCTCCATGCTTGGATGTGTTAGAGTTTCGATTTTCGTCAAAATTTAGGCACAAAAAGGTGTAGGGTGTTACAATTTGTCAAATCTTTCCAATATTTTTCAAGGATGTTGCATATGAAGCATCATCTTAAGACTTTTAATGTGATGAGATGAAATGATTTATTCATAAACATTGCAAATATAGACAAATATAATAGTAGTATGAGCAGTTTAAAAATGTTCCACTTAGTACAATTGACGTAATATTGCATTGTATATGCTCAAAAAATAAGGTGGGATCATTTGGGAGATAAGCATGAAAAAATTAACTGTAGTTAAGGAAAAAAGTTAAGGCACAACAATTTGGAGGTTCTGAAACATGATTTTAAGCACCAACTTTTCTTCTCTTTTCATAATTAACAGTCTTCAATTTAATGCTTTGTCATTGATACAGTCTTGTATATAATTATGTGAATAGTTACTGTTTTTAGTTGAAGAATATGCAGTCTTAATTTTATATCATTACAAAACGACCATCAAAATACATTATATATAAATCATACATTATTGACACGAAGAGATTAAGAGTTGATATTGAATAATATAATGCATTATATAAAAAATTCATTCCATCGTGCTTTGAAATGTTTACTTATTTTTTGCGAATCAAAATAAAGGTCATCATGCATTGAAATTTTTTGATCCTTGCCTACCAAAAACAAACGTCATCCCGTATTTTACCCAACAGCCGTCATGCAAATAATGATCCCCTAGTAATCGCGAAAATGGAGGCCATCATATTCAATGTTTAATTGAATTCACCTCGCGTTAAAAATAAAGTTAGCCATAAGTGTGCAACACCAGTCTCCTCCTGGGAGGTGCTACCTAGTTAAAAAACATTCACGTACAATATACCTTCACATATTTCACACATGTTCACCAGTCATGCAGCATTTGTTATCCTCGTGTATTGATTTATGTACCAACAATAATACCTTAGGTATTTTTATTTGTATATGTAAATGTATACTTTTACATGCTTGCATGCCTTTGCTAGTTTTCAAGTCCTTCATGTTTTATTTGTGAAGCGTTCATTTACTTCTCAGGGAGTATTGGAACTTTTGTGCATTATTCAATTAACATGAATCTGCATGGTAGTGTTCATTTTCTATTTTTGCATTCATTAGCTTTCATTTACTTACCGCGTATAAACCTATTTGCTTTCGTGTGTTATTTCTTTTGCTTTTTTCCTTAACATGTTGATGTTGTATCCATCTAAATATATACAGTTTGTGTATGAAGGTTTCCCTGCTTCCCTTGTATGTCATAGTTTGGTTCCTAAAGTCTGTGGTTTTCAGGCAATCTGGATCATTTTAGAGGCTTAAATTCATAATAATTCAAAAACTTGCAAACATAAAATAATGTACAAAAGTAAATGTAAGTTAACTTGATTCCCATTTCACATTCCGAAGCATAAACAGAAACCCAGTGATAGCATAATGCACATGTATTTATAACTCGTGGTAAAAAATCTAACCGAAATATTGTTGACTATCACTATCTAAAAATAAACAAATGTTAATCACTCCTATGAATACCGACTCCATCTTCAATCGAAGGAATTGATTCTAAAATTATTTGGTTGATAAATATCACCGACTCCCTATCCACTTACAATACTCAAGACGGTTCGCTGGCAAAGGAAAGAAGATAAAAATTTCTCATTAATTTTTTGTTTTGGAGTTGAAAAATATTACATCATAAGTAGAAAACTAACTTCATAATTATTACAATTGAAAATTAGTTGGTTTAAAACTATCATAACCCGCAATCGCATGTACTGATTTGGGGAAACCCAAATTAAGTTAAAATTACTAACTTGGAAAAACCTAGTTTTCAGAATCGACTGTAATGCAGCGGAGGGATAACATCGATGCTTCCAAATTTTGGATCAATGGACAGAAAAACCGACATTGGAAAGAATGGGATTTTCACAATATTGATCGCAATGGTGTTTGTTGAAGATTCGATTGGTTAGAATCGAAATTCATTACTATCATTTAAAAGATCCTTTTCTCGGTGTGGATAAGGATCGCAATGGTGAGTGGCCTAAGCTTAGCACATGGGTGGAGTTTAATATTTGTTACTATCATTGCTATTATTATAGAAATAGTGTCATTGGTATGTGACGATAACTTGTGGCTAACTGATATTACAGATGATGAGTAATGGTTGGGATTGGGTCGTCTTCAAATACCTATTTGGTTTTGGGGATAGTACTATTATTTAGTACATTCAATGGCCATATAAACTATGATACAAAAATGTATAGTATTTATATAATTTTGAAAGTAGCGTGTTGTTTGGCTTTATCCATGGTCTTTCGCATGGTAAAATTTTGACATCATGGAAATGCCGGAACGTAAATATTAAATAAAAAGCAAAACATTCAAACAGACACAGCGTAAACAGTCATGGAAGAAAAAGAAAAAAACTAAATGGCATAGCCTAAATGTGTACGTTGTAGATATAAAACAAAGTTTCAGCGGATAATGTATGTTTAAAGACAAGTAATATGGATAGATTTTAAGGTACAAAGAGAGTAAATATATAAGCATAGTGTCTTCCATTTATATAAGCACGTATCAAAACAATAGTAGATGTTTTATCACTATGTCTGTTTTCAATGGATCAACATCGTCACATGTGAGAGTTAAAGCCACTTTTGACTGCCGCTTGGAAAATGAAGAAAGACTTTAATGCATGCACAATTTTTCACCAACATTAAAGTTTGTGCCAACTTATGAATTAAATGATAAATGGGTGGTTGCACATGAAAATTCGTGCATCAAACGTCGTTTCTCATTTATTACAAAGGAGCCAAACATGATATAAGTAGAGGGCTTCTAGTTTCATTTCTCTTATGCATCAATGCATCAATCAATGCATCAATAGAATCAATCAAATCAGCAAAATTCATAAATTTTCTTTGTAAGAAAAAGCTTTTGTTCTTCTATTATAAGAGAGATAGTATGCTATTTGTGTTTTCCTTATTTTAGAGAGAAGGTTTTGTAATTTTGTTGTAAGGAAAAGACTTGTGTTCTCCTATTATAAGAGAGATAGTATGCTATTTGTGTTCTCCTTATTTTAGAGAGAAAGACTTGTAATTTTGTTGTAGTGAAATCCACCTACACTTGCCTCTGTTGTCTTCATTTAAAAGTTGCTAGCTGAACTCCTTAATCTCATAATAGTGGTATCAGAGCACCAATGAAAAACGGTCCAAGTCGAAAAGGACGTTCGACATCATGGCAGCAAAGTACGAAATTGAGAAGTTCAAAGGGAGCAATTTTTCATTGTGGAAAAATGAAGATTAAGGAAATTTTAAGGAAGGATAATTGCTTGGAGCTGTAGGAGAAAGGCCAACAGGGGTCACTAATGAAAAGTGGAGTGAGGTAGATGGTAATGCAATTGCCAATCTACATTGAACACTAGCTGATGGTGTATTGTCTAGCGTGGTGAAGAAGAAGACAACAAAGGAAATATAATACACTTTAACAAGACTGAAAGAGGCTAAGTCACTTCTTAATAAGATCTTCTTAAATAGGAGACTCTACACTCTTTGAATGTCAGAATCCACATTAGTAACTGATCTTGTAAGCACATTAAATGCTATATTTTCTCAACTTACTAAGTTGGGGCATAAAATAGAAGAAGTTGAACATGCTGAGATTATACTTCAAAGTCTACCTGACTCGTTTGGTTAACTCATCATCAAACTGATGAACAACATCCTTTCGGATTATCTAGTCTTCGATGATATTGCAGCTGCTGTTTTAGTAGAAGAAAATAGGCGCAAAAACAGGGAAGAAAGACATGCAAATTCACAACAAGCAGATTCCTTGATGATGACATTAGGGAGATCAACGGATGTGGTTTTAGTAGGAGCCAAGATCATGGTAGATCAAAGTCAAGAAGTAAGAAGAATTTTAAATTCTACAACTGTGGGAGGAAGGGGCACTACAAGAAGGATTGTTGGAATAAGAATAATAGTAGAGGCCCTGGATCATCAAATGCTCAAGGGAATGCAACAAGCATCTCAGAAAGTGCTGAAATCCTATACTAGGAGGCAGTGACAACGGTTGGAAGAAAAGAACAGTTCGTTGATGTTTGGTTACTAGATTCAGGAGCAACATGGCATATGACATCACGGAGAGAGTGTTTCCACAAATATGAACCGATCTCAGGAGGTTCTGTGCGCATGGGTGATGATCATGCTTTGAAGATAGTTGGTATTGACACTATCAAAATAAAGATGTTTGATGGTACGATTCGCACTATTCAAGATGTATGACGCGTAAAGGATTTGAAGAAGAGTCTATTGTCTTTGGGCAAATAGATAGTCTTGGATGTAAGACCCATGTCGAGAATGGGATCATGAAAGCAGAAAAGATCGCAGCGAATCTATTCGTGCTTGAAAGAGAAACACTACAGGAAGCTAATGCGTGTGTTGTGTCTACCAACGATGAAGAAGAATCACTGATGATGTGGCATCTCAAACTTGGCCATATGTCAGAACGAGGTATGTCTCCTAGAAATGAAGAAGAAAGGAGGGAGATGTCTCGGGTACCGTATGCATCGGAAGTGGGAAGTTTGATGTTCGCTATGACATGTTCAAGATCGGATATTGCACAAGCAGGGGGAGTTGTTGGCAGATATATGGCGAATTGAGTTAGTGAGCATTGGAATATTGTGAAGAGGATTCCGAGATACATCATAGGAACCTTAGAAGCTGCATTATGTTATGGAGGATCGGAATTTACTGTCTGGGTCTATGTAGATTCAGATTTTGCAGGGGATGTCAACAGAATAAAATCCACAACAGGTTATGTGTTTACACTTGCAGGAGGATTTGTAAGCTAGGTTTCCAAACTACAGATAGTTGTGGCTCTATCCACAAAATATATGGCAGCTCACAAGCTTGCAACGAAGCAGTCTGGATACAAAGGATATTGGAGGAGCTCGGGCACATACAAGAAAAGATTGTTCTATTTTGTGATAGTCAAAGTGCCTTGCACGTCACAAGGAATCCAGCTTTTCATTCACGGACAAAACATATAAGGGTTCAATACCAATTTATATGAGAAGTAGTAGAGGAAGGAAGTGTGGATATGCAGAAGATCCATACTAATGAGAATCTAGCAAATGTAAGTAGCATGGAATTAGCAAGAGATAAAGAGTTGAAGAACTACTGCAAAAGTGACTTTTAGTGGGAGAATGTAAGAGTTAAAGCCACCTTTGACAGCCGCTTGGAAAATGAAGAAATACTTTAATGCATGTATGGGTTTTTGCTAACATTAAAGTTCGTGCCAACCTATGAATTAAAATGATAAAAGGGTGGTTGCACATGACAATTCATGCGTCAAACGTCATTTCTCATTTATTGCAAAGGAGCCAAACATGATATAAGTAGAGGGTTTCTAGTCTCATTTCTCTTATGCATCAATGCATCAATCAATGCATTAATAGAATCAATAAAATTAGCAAAATGCATAAATTATAATGGCTTTTCTTTGTGAGAAAAAGCTTGTGTTCTCCTATTATATAAGAGAGATAGTATGCTATTTGTGTTATCCTTATTTTGGAGAGAAGGTGTTGTAATTTTGCTATAAGGAAAAGACTTGTGTTCCCGTATTATAAGAGAGATAGTATGCTATTCATGTTCTCCATACTTTAGAGAGAAAGACTTGTAATTTTGTTGTAGTGAAATCCTCCTACACTTGCCTCTGTTGTCTTCATTTAAAAGTTACTATCTGAACTCCTTTATCTCATAACATGACATCTGTGTTATATTTACAAAATTTCACGTACAAAAAAATACATATCATTTTAATAGTATATAAAGTTTGGTCAATGGATATAATTAATGTACAATCTTCCATTTTCAATGGATATTACTTGATGTTTCTATGTTTTTCACATTAATACATAAATTAGGATGTTATGTTGCTATCGTAATTACTATAGTAATATGCTATATGATAATTGATATACAATTTTGTTCGACGATTTAAATTCTGGTAGTCCATGAATAAACATAAACCTAAACTTCGTTTTAGAAAATGACGCCTACAAACTTAAAGCTAATGAACTAGGTAAAAATTGATTATTGTTTTATTATATCACTCACGTTGGGATAGACTTCTTCACTCTCACGATAAAAAAAAAATTATCCACATCACTTATTAACTTTGATGTGTTCAAAACATTAAATTTCACTCTATTTCACTGCATATTAAATATATAAGCATACTATTGGATTTTGGCTATATAGTATTTCCAAATTAATTAGATTTTGTAGATATTCGGGGTAATTTGGTTACCCGTTTTGTGCAAGAAAGAAATGGAAAGGAATATTAAGGAGACATGTATATTAGAGATATTCACCATATATTTTGTGGCCATATTTCATGGAAGAAGAAACTGAAAGAAATTAAATAATTGATTGATGGATAAAAGAGAAAGTTATCAATTAATTATATGACAATAAAATTAATGGGAATATTATTCTTCCATGAATTCATTTATTTGCATAAATCAATTACTTCATCCCTAAGTAATTTTTCTTCTATATAAAGAGAGGCATAGAAAATGTTATTTTCATGAGATCATCTGTATTTCTTCATTTCTTTGCTTTACTGTAATACTTTGTAATCTCTTGAATATTAATAAAATCTCTTCCCCATTGAAATGGACGTACAATATCTCGCGATATTGGAACAACTATAAATATTGGGTGTTCTTTGTTGCCTTTATTTTTTCTGTGATCTGTGATTGATAATCATTTCAATCTGTTTGTTTTGTCACATCATTGCAAGATCCTATTGAGGTTTTTCCGCTGAAAGGGATTGATCACCCCTTACAACTGGTATCAGAGCTAGATTCGCAAAGAAGTTGTTTGGTAGAATTGCAGGCGAAGATGAAAATAGTACATATAATACGTCAGTTCCAGTTGTTGCTCCATATGTTAGAGGCTCCTATGTGGTGTCAGGATCATAGTTGACATTATAGAAGTGGAATCGTGAAGGAGATTTTAAAAAGTGGTAGTGGTTGATGAAATCAGTTTTGAGAAAAAATCACGTTCATCGAGTAGTATTTGATACAGAGTCATTGCCTACTAATATTTCATCAGTGGAGTTAGAAGAGATGGAAGAATGGGCCCTTACTACTCTTCAACTTGCTATGGAAAAGAATGTAATTTCTGAAATTTGTAATGGCTGGTTTTTTTTTCAAGTTTCTGATATTCATTTTAATAAGGAAATTAAAATGTATCTAGAAGACTCAACCAATTAAAATAGGTATAATCACTTATATGTACGTATATACATATATGATTTACACTGTAACTTAATATATACAGGATATATTAAAAATAAATGTTTAACAACTTAAGAAAATAATAGCAACACATTTTATAACACTAGGAAGTGTAGGGAAGCTGGCAACATGAAATAAGTATGGAAATTCCTATTTTACAACTAACATGTATAAGTTGTCATATACATAGCAAAACCCTAAAAGTATAAACTTTTTATATTTTTTAAAGTACATAAGGGTATATAGTTATATATCTATATATATACATATATATATATATACCACGGTCTATACATGTATATGAAGTATACATAAAATCAAATGCAGGAAAGGAAATAAAAACTAGGCAAACAAGTAATGAGATTAACACTTACATATATATATATATTTATATATATATAAGTATAGCATGAAAAGTATAGGTATCTATCTATCTATATATATATATATATATATATATATATATATACATATATATACTACGGCCAAGAATGTATATAAGCATGTATATACACCAAATCATTTACTGAAAGTATAGTCTAAACCAAAACCAAATCAAGTCCAAACTCCATCATTTAGTAAGTAGATTAGGGCCTAATCACCTACTCAAATATGTGCGGCTGAAGTAATGATGAGAGCAAACAAATATCAAAGAGGAAAACTATTTTTCTCTTAAGTTTTTTGATGGTAAGTATTGAGAGCATTTAATGCAAGCAAGGGGAGCATTTAATGAAAGCATATAGTCTTGTACTTAGAAGAGACCAAGGAGACGTTGGTAGAAATATCTCTTGTGGAAAATACTTTAAAACATGCTGTATAATGTTTAGGCCATTCGAATGAGAGAGAAAGGGGTAGGTAGAAGACGTGGCTTTTTATTGTTAAAAGCATAAGGGAAAAACTATTGTTTAAAGAGAAAAGTTGGCCTATAAATACACCACCATATCCATGCAAATCGTCTTTCACAAACACAAGAACACTTTGCTGAAACAAAAACCGTCTACAGCAAGAAATTTGTGAAAGCTTTTCAAGTGAGTAAACCCTCACTAGTTTCAAGTTTGATTTGTCGTTTACTGTAAACAGTTTATACATTTATGTATTATATGCTACTGCAAGTATACCATGTTATATCACCTTATAGATGCTAAAACATCAAGTTATGTCATCAGTAAAAACATGTATACAAGTAATAATAGATTTGTTAATGAGTTCATCATTAAAACTTGATCAAAGAAAATACTGCTATTGTCCCCTGTTTAAACAAATACTCCTGTTGATTTGCAAATATATCTTGATGATCTAAAAACACAAACTATACAAGTGTATTTATGAGTTAAACTTGTACACGAAAATATATATGAACATTGGAGCAAGAACAAACCTCATCAGTTCATGTTTTGAAACACAGACAACAGAGAACAGATGATTCTCTGTCTCAACCAAACTCACCAAAATTTCAAACATCACGAAATCGAAATACAGATATATGAATGTAATCGTAGTGCCAAAATATGATTTTTAAAAGTGGTTTCACGATTTTAAACAATGGGACGAGGGAGAAAGCTCGAGATGGACGGAATTGGCATTTTCACCAAATTCCGACGATCGACGTCGGTAATGGCCAAGTCGTGGAGCATGGAGGAAGGGGAGACATCGCTGATCATGGGAAAAATACCCAATGATGTTTCCAACGAGGGGTTTGAGCTGACGAACTCGATTTAGGTTTTGAAAGCAAAAATGGGTTCAGGCATTTGAAGGAGTCGTACGGGGCCCACAGTCGATCGAGTTGGCCAGAACTTGGGGGGAAGCGGCGTCGGAAGTTGGGGCAGCTATCGACGGCGGTGCGAGGTCTCCAGGTGGTCAGAGATGGTCAGACGAGGTCGGTTTAGGGGGAGTCCTTTTCGATGCTGTTTACTGGAAGTTGGGTGGAGTGATGATTTCGAGGAGAAGGCGACGTTAGGGGGTGGCGATGGGTCAGTGGTGATCGGTGGATGAAGTGGGGTTTGTGGGTGGAGGTTCGACGTTGATCTGGTGGCGGGGAAGGTTGTGCACGTGCACAGCTGTGCACGTTTGCACAGGAAGTCGAAGGCAAAATGGAGAAGCAAGGGGAAGACTTGGCACGTTGATTTTCGAGTGATCCATCGGTGGATCACCATGTTTTTTAGGCGGATCGAAGGCTTGGCACGATGGCTTGGCACGAGAGTTTGGCAAAGGGAAATCGTATGGATTCACCATGGATTTCGAGGCGGATCAAGTGGCATGGCACGATTTTTTGGCAAGTAAGAAAAAGAGTGTTTGGGCAAGGAGAAATCGATGATCACCCCATGGTGACCACACGATTTTGAGATGCCAACATTCGGCTTGGCAAATACAAGCGAGAACCGATTTTCAAAGCAAGAATTTAATTAAATTAAATAAATAAATATAATTATTCAGTAATTAATTAAATTAAATAAAAATATAGTTTTTATTTAATATGGCGTAAACCAGTGGAACAGTCACGACGACAGTGAGGTCCCAGAATCGAAGTTGTTCGAAGAAGTTCGTCTTGTTAGAACCTGAGTTTTAAAGGATAACCCAATTTAAATAAATTATAAAACAATTTATTTAAATTAAAATAAAAGAAATAAATATTTGACAAATCAAATCGGAGTATAGAACATCGTCTGACAGTCGATGATAAGCAAGATAAAACACCGTGTGCGTAGCACGGGCTTTTTCTATACACTTTCAAATATTGATAAAAACTGTATAACATCTTGTGTGCGTCGCACACACTTTCACTATACAATTGTAAATGATATTTAAGATATCCAGATATGAACCAGAGAATTATATACTATTTATATAATTAGAAATATAAGATGTGCAACTGAATTAAAGACGGTTAAGCTGATAATAAATTACCGACTATAAAAGATATTTTTGTACATCGTTTCGAAGAGTCCGAAATTTCACATTTCCACTTCGACTCGAATATTACGACGTATACCGGAAGTCGATAAAGATGAAGAATGCAAGGACTATTTCAAAATAGTGTCTACGGTCTGTTAAATCCCAGAACAGATCCGAACAGTCGGATGTCTGACAACGTATATCGATCAGATTATACACATCGACTTTACATAAGTGTATTATGTTGGGGGCGGAGAGATTCGTTTCTTTAGCCTTATACCCAGAATATGTTTGTGGAAACAAATGAGTGATCTGTCAGATAGGACGGTGTGATATTCAAAGACGTTGAAGAATAACCCGTCAAACGGTAACGTGACTTCAAACCTCACCAACCGAGGAAGACAATAGTTGGGCTAGGCAGCATGGCTAGTTGGGTCATACCCAAGCAGGGTATATTATCACCATCTAGAGTAAACTCCTTTTGCTTCTTAATCTATTTTCACTGCTGTTACCTTCGGTAATCGGTGGATCATTCCCAACCGTGGAGGTGGTAATATATTCGTTACACTCAAGCTAAATGAGTGGACGGTCATGTGTGGCCGGGTTGCAGGATGTTCTTGTTGAACCCCAGTGTATCTTCTCTAGAGTACACTGATCGGTGGGTGCTCCCATACCCTGTCAGTTAGAAACCAAATTTCCATAAGCGCTCAACGGTTTAGATCTTATTTTATGTACGTGAACGTGAGATGCAAGCGATTCACTAGATGATTATTTATTTGATAAATACTATCGTAAATATCAAACGTTTTGATATCAAAATACAAGGGTCATTTTCCATATGTTAGTTATGGAGTTGGGCTTAAGATTTCTAAGTAATTGAATCTATAAATAACGGAACACCTTATTCCTTATTTCCCTGTTTACATCTTTTTAACTGTGTTTACTCACACCAGTCCCCTGACTGACCTGGAGTTTATTTTCTGTGTTTTCCCTAAACTCTTGGGTACTCATAATATTTATTATGAGTAGGCAAGTAATTCAGGTTGGCAAATGGAACCTTACGAAGTTCAAGTTGCAGGACAAGTCTAGTAGTTTACTACACCTATGTATCCAGTTAGATTTGTATTTCCATATCATGATGTATTATTATGTACTTTGATGATGTAAGTTGTTGATGTATTATGATGTATCAGACCCTATGATGTAATATATTTGTATTTTTAAATTCCGCTATGAGATTTCTGATAACTTCTTATTCTTCTATTCTATTAGTTCTATCTTTTCTATCTCATCTTCTAATTTCTTTCAATAACGACACGGTTTTCGGAAGGTCGAAAATCGCGTCGTTACAGTTGGTATCAGAGCCTATGTTCTTTGGAAACGTTTAGGCTTTGGAATAGTGAGAGAGCGTATTGTTACTAAAAACTATATTTTAGTATAGGTAGATCGTAGTTACTTAGGTAATCCTTTGACATATTTTTCTGATGAGACATTTATTTTCAATCCGTGTACTCAGGGAGTTGAAAATGAGTTCTCGTGGAGGAAGAGGCCGAGGAGCAAGCGGAGCAACTACGACAAACGGACACACTGTTAACCAGACCCAAGTGGATACTACTGAAGTAATCCGAGCACCAACTCAGCCTAACTTTGCTATGGTCTGTAAGAATTACACAACTCTGGGAGGAAAGATTTTCAGAGGTACCGAATCACTGGTCGGAGTCCAAGCATGGATTAGATCATGTGAGAAGATTTTTAAAGGACTAAGGTTGGATGACGAGCATAAGCGTCTCTTAGCTTCATGGAATCTGGAAGGAGCCGCAGCAATATGGTGGGATGCCCAAACTGCTAACACTCCTGGGGAAAACTTTACTTGGCCCATGTTCAAAGAAGCTTTTGAAGGTCAGTATCTACCTGCTACTGGAAGGACAAGGATGTACCGAGACTTCATTGACTTAAAGCAGGAAAGCATGTCTGTCGCTGAGTACGAAAACCAGTTCAACGCACTTTCAATCTTTGGACCGGAGCTGATAAATACTCTTTTGAAAAAGAATGAGATGTTTGTTGCTTGTCTTATAGATAATCTGCAAGGAAGGATGATGGGACATTTGAAGGATCCATTTGTGGAACTAGTAGACCTAGCACTCAGATATGAAGCACTAGATACAAAGAAACCTAGAGCGAGGATCCCGACTGGGGAGACGAGTGGAGTGAATGTCATGAAAAGAAAGGTCAACCCAGATTGGAATGCTAATCAGGGCCAAGCTAAGACGGGGCAACAGGCTGTGGAAGGTAAATTTAAGAATGTGGTGTGTCACAACTGCAAACAAAAGGGACACATTGCACGATTCTGTAAACAAAAAGGGAACCAGAAACCCCAGCAATACCCACAACAGCAACAGAAACCCCAGCAATACCCGAGACAGCAACAGAAACCCCAGCAATAACCGAGACAGCAACAAAAACCTCAGCAACAGAATCAGAACCAGAACCGGAATCAAAGGAACGAGATGGTAGTGAAGAATCTGTGTTTCAACTGTCATCAACCAGGACACATGGTGAAAGACTATCCATTGATGAAGAGGGCACCACAGCCTAAGGTTTTTACAATCAAAGATGAACCGTCTACTTCTCAGAATGTGAAAGGGAAGGGAGTGCTGGAAGGTACTTTACAGTTTAATGGAATTTACCTTCGTGTTTTATTTGATACCGGCGCTTCACACAGTTTTATTTCAGCCGAAACCATAGATCAGTTTGGCCTTAAACCAATTATATCACCAAGCCCCATTTGCGTATCAAACCCCATAGGGGGGAAACTGAGCTTAAAATGTGTTGTGAGGATATAACTCTCTTATATCTCTCACACTCTTTTCGATTTGACTTCTATGTTCTAGACTTCAAAAGTTTCAATTTTATACTTGGATTAGACTGGTTAAGCAAGTTCCAAGCCAAGATAAAATGTGATAAAGAAATCATAACCCTTATAACTAGCTTAGAGCGAAAAGCTAGAATAACTTGTGGGAAACCGGGAATTCACACCTGTAGTTTTCTATACGCTTTAGAAGCACCTCAAGAAAGTCTTGACACTTTGGAAGTAGTAAGAGAATTCAAGGACGTATTCGAGGAAGTCGGAAGTTTACCTCCGCATCGAGAGATCGAATTCCGAATTGATTTAGTCCCAGGAGCTAGACAAATGATTCAACCAAAGAGACGGATGGCTCCCAAGGAAGTTCAGGAATTAGAGAAACAAACTCGGGATTTGCTGAGTAAAGGCTTAATCCGACCAAGTTTTTCTAGTTGGGGCTCTGCGGTGGTTTTTGTAGTGAAGTCGGATGGATCTTTGCGACTGTGTGTAGACTATAGAGAGTTGAATAAAGTAACCATCCGAAATAGATATCCATTACCTAGAATTGATGACCTTTTCGACCAATTGCACGGAGCAACGGTATTCTCCCAGATGGATTTAGCAACAGGATTTCACCAATTGAGAATCTCTGAAGATTGTATTCCTTTAACAGCATTCAGAGGCCCAGATTTCTTTTATGAATGGTTGGTTACGCCGTTCGGATTAACCAACGCACCAGCTTTCTTCGTAGATCCGATGAACATAGTTTTTAGGAAAATTCTTAATAAATTCGTTCTCGTTTTCATTGACGATATCTTAATCTTTTCAAAAACCGAAGAATAGCACTGTGGTCATCTTAGAGTAGTGCTAGAAACTCTAAGGAAGCACGTGTTGAAGGCAAAGTTTTCAAAATGTCACTTTTGGAAATCGGAAGTGAGATTTTTGGGGCACATAGTAAACGGAGATGGGATATCAGTAGACCCAGTTAAAGTAGATGCAGTACAACTATGGAAACAACCTCAAACACCAACAGATATTCGTAGTTTCCTAGGACTGGCGGGATACTATCGAAGATTTATCCGAGACTACTCCAAAATATCGTCACATCTGACCAAGTTAACAAAGAAGGGCCAAAAGTTTATTTGGGACCCAAAGTGTGAAGAATCGTTTCAAGAACTAAAGAAAAGATTAACGGAAGCACCAGTATTAGCTGTTCCCGATGGAACGAGCGGATGTGCAGTTTACACCGATGCTTGTGAAAAAGGAGTAGGAGCGGTGCTATTGCAGAAGGGACAAGTGATTGCATATGCAAGTAGGCAGTTAAAGATTCACGAGAAGAATTACGCAACTCATGACCTAGAGTTTTTGGTAGTTGTTTTCGCATTAAAGATGTGGAGACATTACCTTCTGGGTGAGAGATTCGAACTTTTCACCGATCATAAACCATTGAAGTATCTGTTCGCTCAAAAAGATTTAAATCTAAGACAACAGCGGTGGTTGGAATTTCTTGCATCATATGACCTAGATATCATTTATACACTGGGAAAAGCGAACGTAGTGGCAGATGCCTTGAGTAGAAATGCGATATTATCATTTTTGGAAGTCACACCGACTCTCCAAGAAAGGATAATGAGTAATCAGAAAAGGGATCCCAAACTGGAAAAGATTATTCGAGGAGTCACAAACGGAAAAGAGACTGACTTCGAGTTGGAAAATCAAGGAGTATTGAGAATAAACGGCAGATTATGCGTACCTAACGTGGATGGGATAAGACAGGAGGTTTTAAAAGAATGCCATGCATCAAAGTTGAGCATCCATCCAGGAATTCATAAAATGAATCACGATATGAGACGAGTATTCTGGTGGTCAGGAATGAATAAAGATATCATTACTTTCATAAATGAATGTCTATGTTATCAGCAAGTCAAGGGAGACCATCAAAAGACTGCTAGACTATTACGACCATTAGAGATTCCCAACTGGAAGTGGGAAATGATATCGATGGACTTCATCGATGGTTTGCCAAGAACAAGGAGAGGCTACGAAGGGATTTGGGTAATCATAGATCGGTTAACTAAGAGTGCGCACTTTATTCCAGTGAAACCAACGCGCACAGCCATAACATTAGCCGAAGTATTCATGAAAGAGATAGTACGACTGCACGGTATTCCAACGAGCATTGTAAGCGACAGAGATACCATTTTCACAAGTAGATTTTGGGAAGCTTTGCAGAGAACGTTGGGAACGAGATTAAATTTCAGTACAGCTTACCATCCTCAAACGGACGGTCAGACGGAAAGAGTTAATCGTATATTGGAGGATCTTCTAAGAGCGTGTATTTTAGATTTTGGAGGATCGTGAGAAGATCATTTACACCTAGTAGAATTTTCATATAATAACAGTTACCAGGCGAGTATACAGATGGCACCATATGAAGCATTATATGGAAGACCTTGTAAAGCGCCAGCATGTTGGGTAGAGTCCGGAAACAAATTGGTACTTGGTCCGGATATGATACTAGAAGCGACAGCAAAAGTGGAATTAGTGAAACTGAGAATGAAAGAAGCCCAGGATCGCCAGAAAAGTTATGCCGATCAAAGACGAAGAGATTTAGTATTCAAAATAGAAGATCTAGTTTTTGTGAAGATCTCACCAATGAAGGGAGTAGTAAGATTTGGAAAATATGGAAAGTTAGCACCAAGGTATGTTGGACCTTTCCGCGTCTTAGAAAGAATTGGTTTTCAAGCATATAAAGTTGAATTACCAGAATATATGGCGGGAATTCACAACGTATTTCACGTATCACACTTGAGAAAATGTATGCACAATCCATCATTAATTCTGGAACCCTCTGTTCAGCAAGAGATAGAGATTGAGCCAGACTTGACAGTGATTAGACATCCATTCAGTATTATTGACCGAGAGGGAAAGCAACTTCGCAACAAAATGGTGAGGCTACTAAAGATCCAGTGGAGCGAAAACCCGAAAGACTGTACGTGGGAGACCGAGAAGCAGATAAAGAAATTATACCCAGATTTTCCTACGAGTTAGGTATGATTTACTATGGTATGGGTAAAATGTAAAGAAAGTTCGATTTCTACATTTCTGTGAGCATTTGCATGTGTGTTTTATGGATTCAGTTTATTTGGACTTATGAACTCTCTTGTATGTTTACATCACTGATGAGTTCTGTATTCTTGCTTATGTGTTAGATGGCTCCAGTGTGGAAGACCACGGCAAGAAAGAGGGTGACACCACTCCAGTTCCTTATGCTTCAAGCAAAGAGACAAAGAGTAGGAGATTCTAACAACAACCAAGAGAGATCACCCATCGACGACGAAGGTACACACATATCATCAGAAGGATCAGTGCTTGGCAGGAACGAACCAATAGAACAAGATGGAGGACACCAAGACTTTACTGATGAGGATGAAGTGATAGGAGATGAAGGAAGAGTTGACGGTTATGGTGAAGGAGATGAGGGTGACGAGGAGGAGGAAGAAGTTGAGTATATGGAAGCTGAAGAGGAAGAAGAGGAAGAATACGAAGAAGAAGAAGAAGAGGAGGAAGAAGACCAAGTTGTTCCGGGAACCCCAGTCATTGCTATGGGAAACCAGCAAGAAGAGCAAGTAGCCCAAAGGACAGCGATATGGAATAGATTGGAACAAGTTCTCGTCGAGTTTCGCATGGCAGGAGGAGGAGTACAAGTATTCGGTGAGTATGGATATCCCGTGGTGAGGCTATATTTAATACCACCAGTGGGTCTGATTTATATAGAGGATGACGAGGAGGAGACTGATGCAGAGGACGTAGTTGAGGTCCTTAATATATCTGATGACGAGGAGGTCGTAGAGATAATAGATATCTCTGACGACGAGTAGTAAGACAGAGACTGGAGGAGGATAGTTACGTATGTATATTTTAGGGCAGTTTAGAACTTGAGTAGTCAAGTCTAGTATTATTGTATGTATCGAGACTAGTGTTAGTATAAAACTAGTCGTATGTGTATGTGTACTAAAGCAACCAGTTTATGAAATATTTTCTTTTGGAAACTTCTATCTTTCTTATGTAATTTTGGGGCGAAATTCTTTTAAGTGGGGTAGTCTATATTGGCTGGGTTTTTTTTCAAGTTTCTGATATTCATTTTAATAAGGAAATTAAAATGTATCTAGAAGACTCAACCAATTAAAATAGGTATAATCACTTATATGTACGTATATACATATATGATTTACACTGTAACTTAATATATACAGGATATATTAAAAATAAATGTTTAACAACTTAAGAAAATAATAGCAACACATTTTATAACACTAGGAAGTGTAGGGAAGCTGGCAACATGAAATAAGTATGGAAATTCCTATTTTACAACTAACATGTATAAGTTGTCATATACATAGCAAAACCCTAAAAGTATAAACTTTTTATATTTTTTAAAGTACATAAGGGTATATATATATATCTATATATATACATATATATATACCACGGTCTATACATGTATATGAAGTATACATAAAATCAAATGCAGGAAAGGAAATAAAAACTAGGCAAACAAGTAATGAGATTAACACTTACATATATATATATATATATATATATTTATATATATAAGTATAGCATGAAAAGTATAGGTATCTATATATATATATATATATACATATATATACTACGGCCAAGAATGTATATAAGCATGTATATACACCAAATCATTTACTGAAAGTATAGTCTAAACCAAAACCAAATCAAGTCCAAACTCCATCATTTAGTAAGTAGATTAGGGCCTAATCACCCACTCAAATATGTGCGGCTGAAGTAATGATGAGAGCAAACAAATATCAAAGAGGAAAACTATTTTTCTCTTAAGTTTTGTGATGGTAAGTATTGAGAGCATTTAATGCAAGCAAGGGGAGCATTTAATGAAAGCATATAGTCTTGTACTTAGAAGAGACCAAGGAGACGTTGGTAGAAATATCTCTTGTGGAAAGTACTTTAAAGCATGCTGTATAATGTTTAGGCCATTCGAATGAGAGAGAAAGGGGTAGGTAGAAGACGTGGCTTTTTACTGTTAAAAGCATAAGGGAAAAACTATTGTTTAAAGAGAAAAGTTGGCCTATAAATACACCACCATATCCATGCAAATCGTCTTTCACAAACACAAGAACACTTTGCTGAAACAAAAACCATCTACAGCAAGAAATTTGTGAAAGCTTTTCAAGTGAGTAAACCCTCACTAGTTTCAAGTTTGATTTGTCGTTTACTGTAAACAGTTCATACATTTATGTATTATATGCTACTGCAAGTATACCATGTTATATCACCTTATAGATGCTAAAACATCAAGTTATGTCATCAGTAAAAACATGTATACAAGTAATAATAGATTTTTTAATGAGTTCATCATTAAAACTTGATCAAAGAAAATACTGCTATTGTCCCCTGTTTAAACAAATACTCCTTTTGATTTGCAACTATACCTTGATGATCTAAAAACACAAACTATACAAGTGTATTTATGAGTTAAACTTGTATACAAAAATATATATGAACATTGGAGCAAGAACAAACCTCATCAGTTCATGTTTTGAAACATAGACAACAGAGAACAGATGATTCTCTGTCTCAACCAAACTCACCAAAATTTCAAACATCACGAAATCGAAATACAGAGATATGAATGTAATCGTAGTGCCAAAATATGATTTTTAAAAGTGGTTTCACGATTTTAAACAATGGGACGAGGGAGAAAGCTCGAGATGGACGGAATTGGCATGTTCACCAAATTCCGACGATCGACGTCGGTAATGGCCAAGTCGTGGAGCATGGAGGAAGGGGAGACATCGGTGATCATGGGAAAAATACCCAATGATGTTTCCAACGAGGGGTTTGAGCTGACGAACTCGATTTAAGTTTTGAAAGCAAAAATGGGTTCAGGCATTTGAAGGAGTCGTACGGGGCCCACAGTCGATCGAGTTGGCCAGATCTTGGGGGGAAGCGGCGTCGGAAGTTGGGGCAGCTATCGGCGGCGGTGCGAGGTCTCCAGGTGGTCAGAGATGGTCAGACGAGGTCGGTTTAGGGGGAGTCCTTTTCGATGCTGTTTACTGGAAGTTGGGTGGAGTGATGATTTCGAGGAGAAGGCGACGTTAGGGGGTGGCGATGGGTCAGTGGTGATCGGTGGATGAAGTGGGGTTTGTGGGTGGAGGTTCGACGTTGATCTGGTGGCGGGGAAGGTTGTGCACATGCACAGCTATGCACGTTTGCATAGGAAGTCGAAGGCAAAATGGAGAAGCAAGGGGAAGACTTGGCACGTTGATTTTCGAGTGATCCATCGGTGGATCACCATGTTTTTTAGGCGGATCGACGGCTTGGCACGATGGCTTGGCACGAGAGTTTGGCAAAGGGAAATCGTATGGATTCACCATGGATTTCGAGGCAGATCAAGTGGCATGGCATGAGTTTTTGGCAAGCAAGAAAAAGAGTGTTTGGGCAAGGAGAAATCGATGATCACCCTATGGTGACCACATGATTTTGAGATGCCAACATTCGGCTTGGCAAATACAAGCGAGAACCGATTTTCAAAGCAAGAATTTAATTAAATTAAATAAATAAATATAATTATTCAGTAATTAATTAAATTAAATAAAAATATAGTTTTTATTTAATATGGCGTAAACCAGTGGAACAGTCACGACGACAGTGAGGTCCCAGAATTGAAGTTGTTCGAAGAAGTTCGTCGAGTTAGAACCTGAGTTTTAAAGGATAACCCAATTTAAATAAATTATAAAACAATTTATTTAAGTTTAAATAAAAGAAATAAATATTTGACAAATCAAATCGGAGTATAGAACATCGTCTGACAGTCGATGATAAGCAAGATAAAACACCGTGTGCGTAGCACGGGCTTTTTCTATACACTTTCAAATATTGATAAAAACTGTATAACATCTTGTGTGCGTCGCACACACTTTAACTATACAATTGTAAATGATATTTAAGATATCCAGATATGAACCAGAGAATTATATACTATTTATATAATTAGAAATACAGGATGTGCAACTGAATTAAAGACGGTTAAGCTGATAATAAATTACCGACTATAAAAGATATTTTTGTACATCGTTTCGAAGAGTCCGGAATTTCACATTTCCACTTCGACTCGAATATTACGAGGTATACCGGAAATCGATAAAGATGAAGAATGCAAGGACTATTTCAAAATAGTGTCTACGGTCTGTTAAATCCCAGAACAGATCCGAACAGTCGGATGTCGGACAACGTATATCGATCAGATAGTACACATCGACTTTACATAAGTGTATTATGTTGGGGGCGGAGAGATTCGTTTCTTTAGCCTTATACCCAGAATATGTTTGTGGAAACAAATGAGTGATCTGTCAGATATGACGGTGTGATATTCAAAGACGTTGAAGAATAACCCGTCAAACGGTAACGTGACTTCAAACCTCACCAACCGAGGAAGACAATAGTTGGGCTAGGCAACATGGCTAGTTGGGTCATACCCAAGCAGGGTATATTATCACCATCTAGAGTAAACTCCTTTTGTTTCTTAATCTATTTTCACTGCTGTTACCTTCGGTAATCGGTGGGTCATTCCCAACCGTGGAGGTGGTAATATATTCGTTACACTCAAGCTAAATGAGTGGACGGTCATGTGTGGCCGGGTTGCAGGATGTTCTTGTTGAACCCCAGTGTATCTTCTCTAGAGTACACTGATCGGTGGGTGCTCCCATACCCTGTCAGTTAGAAACCAAATTTCCATAAGCGCTCAACGGTTTAGATCTTATTCTATGTACGTGAACGTGAGATGCAAGCGATTCACTAGATGATTATTTATTTGATAAATACTATCGTAAATATCAAACGTTTTGATATCAAAATACAAGGGTCATTTTCCATATGTTAGTTATGGAGTTGGACTTAAGATTTCTAAGTAATTGAATCTATAAATAACGGAACACCTTATTCCTTATTTCCCTGTTTACATCTTTTTAACTGTGTTTACTCACACCAGTCCCCTGACTGACCTGGAGTTTATTTTCTGTGTTTTCCCTAAACTCTTGGGTACTCATAATATTTATTATGAGTAGGCAAGTAATTCAGGTTGGCAAATGGAACCTTACGAAGTTCAAGTTGCAGGACAAGTCTAGTAGTTTACTACACCTATGTATCCAGTTAGATTTGTATTTCCATATCATGATGTATTATTATGTACTATGATGATGTAAGTTGTTGATGTATTATGATGTATCAGACCCTATGATGTAATATATTTGTATTTTTAAATTCCGCTGTGAGATTTCTGATAACTTCTTATTCTTCTATTCTATTAGTTCTATCTTTTCTATCTCATCTTCTAATTTCTTTCAATAACGACACGGTTTTCGGAAGGTCGAAAATCGCGCCGTTACAAAATTAGTCAAGAAACAATAGCTAAAGGCATTTGGAAGAAGTTGGAGGACCTCTACATGAAGAAATCTCTAACTAACCATCTGATCCTATTGAAGACCTTCTTCACTTATAAGATGAAGGAAGGTTCTTCAATTAAGGCACACTTAAGTGTGTTGGATGACCTGTTGATGAAGATGAAGTCTGTTGAGTTGAAAATTGATGAAGAATAAAAATCAATGGTTCTATTGTGTTTGCTCACAGAGCGATACACTGGTTTCACTAACAGCCTTATCTACGCTAGACATACATTGAAATTAGATGACGTAAAGATAGGTTTGCTCAGTGAAGAGTTGAGAGATCAGATGAAAGAGTTTGGTGTTGGAGATAGTAGTGTAGGAAGTAGTAGTTCAGGTTTATTTATTGAGACAGGAAGAGCAGAGAAGAAAGTGAAGAATAATAGGGGCGTTCCAATTCTAGGAAGCCTCGTTCACAGAGTAAGTCTAAAGATGGAAAATGCTATAATTGTAAGAAACCAGGCCGTTAGAGAAGAGAATGTCCGGATTTGGTGAAGAAGACTGATGGTTCTTCATCTATTGCGATGGAGAAAGATGGTAGCGATTTATTGACAGCGGTTGTATCAGATGTTGCAGACCACTGGATTTTAGATTCTCGAGCATCATTTCACATGACTCCTAATAAGGATTATTTTTCTTCCTTCGATGCCAAAAAGGAAGTTCTATCCTTATGGGGAATGATGCTACATGTAACTCTATGGGAGTTGGTTTAGTTCGCATGTATGATGGGATTGTTCGCACACTTTCAAATGTTCGCTATGTCCAAGGTCTTCAAAAGTCATTGATATCATTAGGCCAATTGGCATCATTGGGATGCAAGATAACCATTGTTAGAGATGGTTTGATAGTTTTTAGAGAGACACTTGTATTGATGAAGGGTGTTATGGTGCAGAATATATATTTGCTACTGGGTACCACTGTCCATGGAGAATTATGTATTAGAGTCGATAGTTCTAGAAGTTTGGATGCTACCAAGCTTTGGCATATGAGATTAGGACATACTTCGAAGAAGAACTTAGAGTTGCTTCGTAAGAAGAAAAAGATCAAGGGATAAATCTTCATCAAGTTGGACTTTTGCAAGGAGTGTGTATTGGCAAAACAAACCAGTGTTTCTTTTGGTGATGGAATGCATACTTCTAAGAGGATACTTGATTATGTGCATTCAGATGTTTAGGTGTCATACTCTACAGCTTCTATTGGTGTAGCTTAATATTTTGTTTCATTCATTGATGACTACTTGCGCAAGGTTTAGGTGTATGTCATGAAAGCTAAGTCGGAAGTATTTGAGAAGTTTAAGGTTTAGTTAGCTCTTGTCGAAAACCAAACAAGAAAGAAATTGAAGATTATTAGATCCAACAATGGTGGAGAATATATCTCCAAAGAGTTCCTCGACTACTGCAGACAACATGGCATTAGAAGACATTTTACTACACCTGGTGATCCGCAATCAAATGGGGTTGCTGAGAGAATAATAGGACTCTACTTGAAAAGGCCCGTTGCTTGATATTGACTGCGAGTATGTCTAAGGGTTTTTAGGCAGAAGCTATTTCGACTGTAGCACATATTATTAATCAGATTCCAGGCTCATCCATTGATGGGAAGATTCCAGAGAAGTTATGGAGAGGTAAAAACACTTTATTAAGTTATTTTCGTATATTTGGATGTCCAGTTTATGTTCACAATACAGGACATGATAAGTTGGAGCCTAGGGCCTCCAAATGTGTTTTTCTTGGTTATACAAATGGTATAAAAGGATATAGAATTTGGAATCCAGTTATGAAAAAAGTTATACATTCGAGACATGTGACTTTAATCAGCAATGTTTAAACCTTTGGAAGGTTTATTAGAGAGTTTAGATTCAGTTGATGAGAAGCCTTAAAAGATCAAGATTCCAAGTTTTCAAACCCAAAGTAGAGCTATTACTATTGATAATAGTCACAGAGCAGTTGATGATACATCACATGATAGTCCACATATTTTCTCTAGTAGTGATGGTGATGGTCATGAAGTTAGAGAGGATTCAGCTCAAGGTGGAGCTGAAGGAGAGTCGGGCGATATAGCCTTTCGGCCTAGTCAGAAACCAAAGAAATCTCCAATTAGATATAGAGATTGGATGTATGCAAATTTGAGCCTTGATGATCAGTTTGAGTATGCTTTACATGTAATTCATGATGAACCATTGAGCCTTGAAGCAATGAAGTCGAGCGATAACTCAAAGTGGAATTGCGCTATGGAAGACGAGATATAGTCTTTGCAAAAGAACAAGTCATGGTATTTGGTACCACTACCTCAAGGAAGTCGAGCCAAAGGTTGCAAGTGGGTGTTCAAGGTAAAAGATGATGGTAGATACAAGGCAAGATTATTAGCCAAAGGATTTTCACAAAGAAAGGGGTTAGAGTATGATGAAATATTCGCTCCAGTTGTTAGACAAACTTCAATTCGAATCCTACTTGCAATAGTTGATGCTCACGATTTGAAGTTAGAACAACTTAATGTGAAGACCACTTTCTTGCATGGTGATTTGGAGGAAACAATTTACATGAAGCAGCCAGAAGGATTTATTGTAGATGGAAAGTCGGTTTGACTATGCAAGCTGAAGAAATCTCTTTATGGTCTAAAATAGTCACCTTGACAATGGTACAAAAGGTTTGATTCTTTTATGCTTTCACATGGTTTTAATTATAGTACTAATGATGCATATGTTTATTTCAAGCATTTAAAGAATAATAATTGGGTGTATTTTCTTTTGTATGTGGATGACATGTTGATTGCTTTCAACGATAAAGATGAAATTGATGGGTTGAAGTTGAAATTAAAGTGAAAGTCGATATAAAAAAATCTTGGAGAAGGAATGAAAATTTTGGGTATGGAAATCCAAAGAGATCAAAAGCTTGGACTTTTGAGATTTACTCAAAAGGTATATATTCAAAAGGTGTTTCCTCGACTTAGCATGGATGGAGCAAAAGCTATCAGTACACCCATGCCTTTGCATATACAGCTTTCTAACCAGGGCTCTCCGATCTCAGAAAAGGACAAGGCCTATATGAAAAAGGTGCCTTATGCAAGTGCAATATGTAGCTTGATGTAGGTTATGGTGTGCACTTGTGACGATCCCAAAATCCGAGGGGCGGTATTAAGGATAATCATTGGAATATAACACATTAATCATCATAGCAGAGAACAGATAATAGCAGAAACAATAAATAGAATAATTTTACATGGGTATGACAGCGGAATCACAACATGTAATAATATCAGAATAGCATAGCGTGGGATATAACTTAGTAAATAAAAGGAAAGTGATCAGTCATCATCGCCAGAGGCGGAATACATACATGCAGTGAGACATAATAAGGGTATCAGTCTACATCGCCGAAGGCGGAATACATATACATATAGTGAGAAATGTGGAAAGTAAATCAGTCTGCATCGCCAGTGGCGGAATCATAATATAAGTACAGTAATGGCGGAAAAAGTCAAAGTCATCTCTGTGAAGTCAGCCTCGCCATAAGCCAAAAATGCACTCTATGCAGCAGTGTAGAGCCAAAAACAACCTGTCACCTGTGTACTAGGTTGCCCGTGTGAAAATAAGGGCACCCGCGTTTGCAAAGTGAAACAAACAACGAGTCAATCATGGGTACTGGTATGAGGAATCTATTTAACAGTTTAACAACAGTAATAAGCAAATCATAGGACCACGCCACTTTCGCGGAACGGGTTTACTCCAGTGATTGCTAGTGCATTTAAAACAAAGTAAATTCTTTTAAAACAACGCAATGCTTTTTGAAAGAATGAAGCCATTATAAGACTCAAGTCCCATCACACAATGCAACGCAAGCCGGAGGATAGAGTTTTACCTTATAATAGCCAAATATGCTTGATACGTATAAAACGAAATCATTTGATATTATTGCTAGTGCATATATGTTTCAAAAACGAATAGCATCATAAATATCAATCATAGGCGACATGAGCGTCCCGTGCCACTATGTCGCCATATATAAGTTACAATCGAATCCGTTATCTCGTATTTGAAATTGGATTTCCGTCATGAGTCGAGGCAAGGGGCAAGCTCCTCTCCGCTTCGAGACACTCTAGCAAATGCCTCAGGACTACGCACTCTGGGCAATCCTGGATCTTCAGGGTCGGTCCTCACTTACGTTAGAGGATTAATTATGCCTGAACACACGTTTCCCGGTCCTTACAGACCTAATATCGAGGCGCCTCGCATTCCAACAACCACAAAGGTGAATAGTAGATATATATGTCAGGGCTGGTAAGTCACTGACACCACCATAGCTAGAAAGAAACGTCGTGCTCTCCCTGCAGTCCGTATCCTGTTTTTAACCCATACCGGGGTGTGAGGCTCGCGAATCTACGAAATACACAAAGCCAGGCCACAAAGACCTTGCTTTGATCATCTTCCACAAGACTTTGCTTTGCAACAGAAGCCTTGATCACAACATCTTGGCATGCCACATAGGCAGTCCACTCCATACGATTGATTTCCATCTATATATAACCCCTGAACTCGTATGTCTCAGGGAAGGGCGTTAAGCAAAAGAATAAATTCTCCGCCGCCAAACAGATATATATTTAACAGAGATCAATCAGTATAGAACAAAATCCAATGTCAGACACACAGTCCATTTACAAGTCCGTTCTGGGTCTGAACGAAACCGGAGGCGTCAAATTCCTCGTATATCCGTCCAATCAACACATACGTTCAGACGGCTACTACTTCCGTCCCCTTCCGGTAGCTACTCCGCTTAGGAACCTCAGTAGCGCCCATCCAACCGATACGAAGATCGTCGGTCTTGAATCGTCTTTGCATTTTCCAATTCGAATCGCTCGATGAATTATTTGAAATGAGGGTTAGCTCGGCCTTTTCAAATAATTCACGTCATTAGAATTTAAATCGATTCTTTTTATGGTTATATTATTCGACATCCATCTTTCAGTTCTTTAGTGTTATTTTCGCGTCAAACACATACAACCATAAAATATCAAACAATTCAAGCCCAATTGGTTTATTTTCAATCAATGTCGCTTATAATATTTTATAACGATTTTTCGCCATTTTTATTTATCTAAAAATGGCCATATTTAATTAAACGACGTTTCAGGTCGTGCCGTGGCACTAGCGCTGTTTTTCTCCTAATTTGTTTTACACATATCGGAAAATCTAACCGTTGGATTTCTACGAAGTCTATATCAGTGGGAAGATATTCCCAAAGCGAACCCAACGGTTCCAGTTTCGTGAGAATCCGACGGTCGGATCTTCCACACTAGTCGTTTGAAGTTACGGTTTCAAAATTCGAACTACAGCGTCGTTATTCGATTTAATTTAACTATATTTATATTTATATATAAATATAAACGATTCTGGCGCTGTTTTTCTTCAGATTTGAATTAAACATTCCGGACAATCCAACCGTTGGATTTTTACAAGGTTGGTGCCGTTGGAAAGATATTTCCAAGGCGAACCCAGCGGTTGCGGTTTCGGGAAAATCCGATGGTCGGATTTCTTGCACTAATCGTTTCAAATTACGATTCCAAAACACGAACTGCACGGCCTCTATTCCTTTTAATTTAATTTATATATATATATATATATATATATATATAGTTCATTCTATAATTTCAACTATAGTTCATTCTATATTTTCAACTTCGTTTTCACTTCAAATATTTCACTAACGCCTTAATATTTCGAAAAATTTCGCCATAACCTCCTTTGTACGGGGAGGGGTTTGGAAATTTATTGGGCCGTATTAGGTACCCAATAAATCCTAAAAAGCATTCACATATTTATAGTGATATATTCTGGTGTTTACGGGGGAGCATATATTGATAATCACTCCAGAGAATAAATTCTCGTCACCCCGTTTCCATGTGGAAATAAATAGTCCATGTGTCGTATCTAATAACTAGAGCGACGTGATTATTGTCAACTCCAGACCCGTGTGGGGTTTTTTATTAATCTGGCAACTTATCGTTATAATTTATATAGTCCATATCCGTCATCAGTTCAACCTGTAGTACATAGTCATCGCCATACAAGCCTCTTGCTTGTATGGTAAATCTTCCACCTCGTCACACAAGCTCCAATTGCTTATGCGGAATATGATGAAGTATGCCTATCGTCAAGAAGTAGGCCATGTAGTGTAGTTCAAAATTAATTGTTACTATCCTATGGCGTTATTTATTATTTCACACAGAATAACCAGCACTCCGCATCCAATGGCATTCACAGGAGTTGATATATAAATAAAATTGCGCAGCCAACTCATCAAGGTTTACCTATTTGTCGGGCACGCAAATAATTTCTTTACTCTACAGCTAATTCATTTTTCCTGTTCAACACATGTATATATATGCAGAACAAAGCTAATAATAATATTTCTAGCAAACTATTATTTATGTTAACACGTGTGTATTTTTAACTAAGCGTATACATGATAAAAGAAATATTTTTATCATCAAAAATATTTATTCGACACGTGTGTATTTTTAACGAAGCATATACATGATAAAAGAAATATTTTTATCATCAAAATATTTATTCGACACGTGTGTATTTTTAACTCTCCATATTCACAATAAAAATATAGTTTTTATTGTCTATTCATTTTATTTTAAAATACGATAACATTCAACACATGAATTTCAACTCGACGAACAAATTGCAATTCAACACATGAATATTCTATATAGTTTGTATATATATAAAAATGTGATTTTTATCGCCAAAGCCATTTGTTTAAATTCAAATAATATTCAACACATGAATTTCAACTCAACGAATGAATTGCAACTCAACACATGAATATTCTATATAGTTTGTATATATATATATATAAAAATGTGATTTTTATCGCTAAAGCCATTTGTTTAAATTCAAATAATATTCAACACATGAATTTCAACTCAACGAATGAATTGCAACTCAACACATGAATATTCTATATAGTTTGTATATATATAAAAATTTGATTTTTATCACTAAAGCCATTTGTTTAAATTCAAATAATATTCAACACATGAATTTCAACTCAACAAATGAATTGCAACTCAACACATGAATATTCTATATCGTTTGTATATATATATAAATGTGATTTTTATCGCTAAAGCCATTTGTTTAAATTCAAATAATATTCAACACATGAATTTCAACTCAACGAATGAATTGCAACTCAACACATGAATATTCCATATAGCATATGTAATTTATTTCAATGAATAAAAATTATTCTAACACATAAATATTTCAGAAAATTTCGGCAGCATAACGGCAGGGTAGTTAAAACCGGGACCGTCCCTAGTACGGCTCCTCGCCCTACCTTAAAACCTCGCGGTTTTTGACAATGGGGATCATGCATCTAGTTCGCACGCAGGCGGCATGTTTTATTTTCAATTCCACAATCCTATTCTAATTTGTTTCAACCACAAGAGGGTATTTTTCAACCACAAAGGTATTTTTCAACCATAATATCAACCACAAACAATTATTTCCAATCATTCGTCATACCATATAATATCACGTCAATCACAAGAAATAAATATCGTCCATGGTCTGTGGACGAGGGGAGTATATATATATATATATATATATATATAATATAATAATTCACTTGCATTTTATCACAACTCAAAGCATATATGTTTCAAACAACGTTTGTATAATTTATACATCGCTAATATAACTTATACAACACATGTACATGAGGTATACAATGCGTATATAATTTACACTTCGTTTATATAATTTATACAACAAGATTTCATTAACACAGATAGTTTAGATTCCTCACATTGGTTATTGCAGTGCTAAAAATCGTAGGAAGGTCAGAAAAATCTGCGGCTTCTTCTAGAATGTAGAGAGCCTCCTTGCGGTCACGGTGTATCCTGTTTCATCAAATTTCTTTAAAGAACGAAAAAGATATTATTTTTCAAAGTTTTGCAACACTTAAAAGTGTTATTTTCATTTCAGAATTTTACATCAGAAAAGTTTTTAAAACTTCGAAACTAGGTCTCGATTTTTAAGCCAAACCGTACCTCGATGCTTCGATCAGACCACGCTGCGTCAGAGAGCTACGAACCACCTCCAGATCGGCGGTGGTGGCGATGGGTTCAGTGGCTTGTGTGCGTCGCGGCGGCGCTCTGAAAGTCGCGACTTTCGGGTCGAATTCCGACGCCTACGGGTGATGGATGGAGGCGTGGCTTGGTCGGATGTGTAGAGGAGGCGAAGGCGGTCAGAAGCTTCAACAGGCGGCGGCGGCGAAATCGCCTGAGGCGGCGGCAAAATCGACTGGAAGTTTCGAGCCCCCTACGTCGTCCAGATCGCTGGCGGCTAGGGTTTCTTTCTGATTTTTTTTTTAAAGAAAAATTCCTATTGGCCAGAGCTTTATAGAAATTTTTAAATAGTGTTTTTGCAAACGGGCTCCTTTTTAAACCCAACGACTATCGCCCCTAGCTAAATACCTCCATTCCGGACATAATGGGATATATTTCGTTGGCCATTTCAGCTGTTACAGTCAGTTATTTTTCAATTTAAAACATAAAACATTCGATATTTAATTTAAACGTACATTTCAATTTGCCAGGGCCACAAACTGAATCGAAAAATTCCAGAAAAATAAATCTAGCTTTGTTTTGACGATACGGTCCTAACAAAACCAGTTTCGTCGAATTCTGAGCTCGTTTGAAAAACGACCATTTTTAGGTCGACCCATTTTAACAGAATTTGACCAATCACATTTTCTTTTGCCCCGCTCACATACTAGCTTCAAAAATTATGAAATTTGAAATTTAGCAATAATTTGACATCCCGGACCCAACAAAAGTGGTTTCGTCGAATTCCGAGGTCGTATGCAAAATCTCAATTTTCAAGGGCTATATATACTATATAGCGACCTTTCTAAAAATTCATTTGGCCATAACTTTTGATTTCCGTTATGAAATTTCGATTTTTCAGATTCGTTAGAAAGGTATTCATAAACAGATTTAATTATTTTCCGCCCGGTACAGTCAGACAAAGTTTATATTCAAAATTTCAAACTGCAATACTATACCCAATTCTATATTTTATTGAAATATGCTATTTCAGCAATTCAAATTTTTTGGTAATAACCTAATTTAAAAATTTTAAACTGGTTCACATTTTCCGGGTTATTACAGCACTAGACCTGACATTGCTCATGCTGTTGGATTAGTTAGTAGATATGCGACAAATCATGGAAAATCGCATTAGGAGGCAGTGAAGTACATTTTTATTTATCTTAGAGGAACATCAGATTATGGGCTTGTTTTTTAGGGTAGAAATAAGGATTTCAACTTGGTCAAATTTTGTGATTCAGACTATGCCGGAGATAGAGATAGAAGGAAGTTAAACTCAGGCTATGTTTTCACTCTTGGAGGAACAACTATTAGTTGGAAAGCGAGGTTGCAGACTATACTTGCTTTGTCTACTATAGAGGCAGAGTTGATAGCTGCAGTTGAGGCAGCTAAGGAGGCACTTTATTTGAAGAAGTTATTGTATGATTTAGGCTTCATACAAGATGCTTGTTTGGTGAATTGTGATAGTCAAAGTGCAATTCATTTGGCTGAAAATCTGGCTTTCAGTTCTAGAACAAAGCATATAGTGGTAAGAGAGTCATTCCTTATCTCTATGAATGAGGAGAAGTTAGTCCGTCTTCACACAAGTGAGAATGCAGCGGATATGTTTACAAAGGCATTACCTGCTACTAAGTTCGAGCATTGCTCGAACTTGGCTTACTTGATGAAGTGCTAGGTGCCACATGGTGGCACTAAGGAGAAGAGAGTGACTTGGTTGAAGTCAAGAGAAGATGTGGTATTCTTCTTGTATGAAGAGATAGGAGTTGGTTGCACGATGTCTACCTTATTTTTGAATGCTTCCAACACTATGTTGGTGGGCGGTGGCCTTGCCGGAGTTCGCTAACAAAGTGCAATGAGGGGTGGCTTTTGCAGGAACTCATTGGAAAGCATTCACATTAGAGTCCCTTGGTTGCAAGAGATATTGTATCAAGGTGGAGATTATTAGATTTTTGAAGATACAATATTTCCAAAATTAATTAGATTTTGGAGATATTCACGGTAATTTGGTTACCCGTTTTGTGCAAGAATGAAATGGAAAGGAATATTAACGAGATAGGGATATTGGATATACTTGCCATACATTTTGTTGTCATATTTCCTAGAAGAAGAAATGGAAGGAAATTAAAGAATTGATTGATGGAGAAAAGAGAAAGTTATCAATCGATTATATGATAATAAAATTTATCGGAATATTAGTCTTCCATAAATTGATTTATTTACATAAATCAATTACTTCATCCCTAAGTAAACCTCTATATAAAGGGAGTCATAGAAAATGTTAATGTCATGAGATCATCTGTATTTTTTCATTTCTTTTCTCTACTATAAAACTCTATAATCTCTTGAATATTAATAAAATCGCTTCCCTATTGAAGCGGACGTACACTATCTCGTGATAGTAGAACCACATAAATATTGTGTGTTCTCTATTGCCTTTATTTTTTATGTGATCTATGACTGATAATCATTTCAATTTGTTTGTTCTATCACATCATTGCAAGATACTATTGAGGTTTTTCTATTGAAAGGGATTGATCACCCCTTACACATACTGTAACATACAGTCTTTCGTCTGGGTATCGAAGAAGCATGTCTGCTAAGAGTGGCTAACTCAAATTGGCCTGGGTATGGCTCCTGTTTTAGTCATTTCAATTATGACCCGAAGGTCTAGGCTATCCATCATCTTTCTCTTTCTTCAAATCCAGTAATCTCCTCGAAATCATCCTACTTCATTCTGGAACTCCACCATGTATGCAGTTGTTAAAGTCGTTTTCTGTAATGGCAGAGAGTATGACAATATCCGATCCCGAACTTTTTAATAATCAGTCGTTTACATTTTTCACACCGTGGTCAATATTTTATAAATCACTTTATAAAATCATTATACTAATTCCTAGATTCAAATCAAATTCAAAATTAAATATTTAACTTTGATTTTTATTAAATCTGAAAACAACTCACTTATATCACTTTAATCAAAACGATTACCAAACCATATCATAAAGATCTCAAAATATAGTATAAACTAGTGTTATATTATTTAACTTCGATTTTATATAATTTTCCAAAATTATTTACATAATGATTTTTAATCCGAAAACGACTGATTTTCAAATCATATCTTAACGATCGCAATTTCCATTTAAATTGATACAAAATATTTACTTTAATAATAATTCGGTTTGGTTTATATTTATAACGAACCGAGATTTTCGACCCAGAAAATTAACATAAAACCCATGTCAATTATTCAGGCGTCGAACATTCCAGATCATTAATAAAAAGAAATAAGAGGGTGATAATAGATAAGATAGAAAATTAGAATAGAAGAAGAAGAAGATCACAACATAACAAAATCAGAGTAACACGAATCTCATAGCGGAACGAATAAATATATTATATAACTTAACTTTGAATATAAAGTCAGTATCTATATATAATACCATTATCGTAGTACAACACTTACAACACAATGGAAATAAACAATAGCCATAATCCTGAAGCCTCCTACCCCATCTCTTCAAGTTTCGGTAAAATCCTGACTACTTGACTGGCCGTACAAAATTGGGCACCCAAGAGTTTAGGGAAAACAAAACAAAATAAACTCTGGGTCAGTCATGTGACTGGTGCGAGTAAATTCCAAACATTTCTTTAACTTTAAAAATCTTTTTAAAAGAAAGAATAATCATAAGGCCGGTCCACGCATAAATACAGATGGTTTTTACCTTACGGCAAACCAAAATATTCTTTATATCAAAATTCTCCTGATATTACAATAGTGTCTATCAACCACAACTAAAAATCATTTAGCAGAATCTTTCATCTCATGTTCCACATACATAACATATAATCAAAAACAGCGAGCGCTTATTCGATAATGGATTCCAATTGGCAAGGTATGGGACCACCTTCCGACAGTGTATCTCTAGAGAGGAATACACCGGGCTCAACAAGAACATCTTGTAACCCAGGCTAAACATGACTGATAACTCATTTCTCTTGAGTGTACTGAATGTATTATCACCAACGGTTGGGATCCGCAACCGTTTCTCGAAAGGAATAGCATCGAAATAGGTTAAGAAGTAAATGAGATTTCCCTAGATGAGGTGACAATACACCCTAATTGGGAGCTACCCACTTAGCCATGCGACTACATAATTATATAACATTTCCTGGTTGTAAGGCTAGATGCCAAAACATACAGATCACACCTTTGTTTACTTTGAATGTCACATCGTCATACCCGCCAAATCACAAATTGATTTCCCTAAAAATACCACGAGTATACATGTAATGTCCCGTATTTTTACGGTATAATAATTTATTTATTTATTTAAACAGTGATTCAGAAATTTAAATGGTTATTTAATTAAATAATATTGAATATTTAATTAATATATACAATATAATAATATGTTATAAATTTAAATTAGTCGAAAATAACTGAATTCACAATATTGTGTGAATTGGATCAGTTATGATATTTAATTCAGTTTAGAATTGAATTAGAATAACTAATATATTATTTGAACGACAGCTGAACGTATAATCATATTATAATTATAATCAAGCTCGAAATGGTGCTGCAGTTCGTAATTTGACGATTCGAACTTTAAACGAATATACATAATTTGTTTTATGTCGGATTTCTGTGAAACAAGAAATGTTCGGAGCTGGTGAAGTATATTTTTCTAATGGAAGAGAAAAATCGGGATTTCATCATGTAGATTTTGATTTATGTCCAAATCAAATTTTTGAAAAGTCACTATGAAAATCCTTTATAATTTATAACGATTTATTTATATTGAATGGATTTTTATATAAATTGAATATCGATATAATTTGAGATTTTTAAATATTGAGTTATAAATCTAGATATGTATATTTTGGAGTTGTATGATATTATATGTGAATACTTATGATAATATTTATTTATTAATATTTAATTTAATTATTTTTAAATATATTAATATTTAAATGGCTTTATTTAGAGCTTTAAAAATAGCCAATTTTGCAAATGACCTCCGTTTTTGACGAAACTAATTTTGTTGGATCCAAAATATTAAATTATTGTTATGTTTCAGTTTCCATGATTTTTGGAGTTAATGTGTGGCCGTACG
This sequence comes from Allium sativum, assembly GCA_030737875.1. Lineage (NCBI taxonomy): Eukaryota > Viridiplantae > Streptophyta > Magnoliopsida > Asparagales > Amaryllidaceae > Allium > Allium sativum. Next base: position 347,458,757 of record CM060922.1, on the reverse strand, counting down.
GATTTTTAATGCCAAAAACACTTGATAATTTAACTTTAAAAATACACTTTATCAGCAAACGGACTCAGAATTCGACGAAACTTGTTTCGTTGGGTCCGTAATGTTAAACAATAGTTGTATGTCCATTTTCGTAAAATTTGGATATCGTATGTGGTCATAGGAATTTTAATAACAAATATAGACAGCGTTGGATTAAAAACAAATATAATAATCGAATATAAAAATATTAAAATTTCCTATAAATACCCTTACAAACTTTCTAAACCTAAACTCATTTTTTTCTCTGGTCAATAATTTTCGCCGCCATCTTCCTGTAGAAAACATGATGAAATGGAGCTTTAGAAAATCAAAGAAAATCAAGCAAATTGCTTTAAATCGATATACACATATGTTTGAGATCCTGGGAGCATCCTCTACGATCTGGTATATGTTTTACCAAACTCGACATCAAAATTTGTTCGCTCAATTTTCCAGCGACTTATCTCGGTACACTAGGGTTCCAAAAATCTTGTAGTATAAGCTTCGATTTGAATTTTAGAAAGTATATTTGGATTTCAGGCATCGAAAAATACTTGACTTGTGTGGCATTCGAACACAAATTAGTTCGATCCATTCTACAGTAACGGGGGTTGCAAGTCAGAAGTCGATGTCAACAAGCGTGTGCGAGTTTGAAGATAATAGTATGGGAAAAATGAGGCATAGATGCTAAGTTGTTTAGTGTAATTAGTTTATGATGTAGTGGATGGTAGAAGATGCTTGAACGGAGGAAATATTGGCTAGGTTCTATTGTTATTAGCAGGAGTTCACGTTTTGAAGAGGAGAGAAGAAGCAGCATGAGAAAATGAGATAAGAAAGTTAAGGTGAGTGGGTTTGAAAATGATGGGTTGTCGAAGGAGAAAGGAAGGATCGCGGGAAGTTTCTGTAACAGTGTTCGAACCAGGAGAAGTGGATTTTGATCCTGGAAGAAGACGCTATGTAGTTGGTGGCAGATTGGATTTCTTGTGGGCCTGAATTGAATTGGTATGGACCAATACTAAAAAAAGATCAAATTTAATTCAATTTAAAATAGTGCATTTTCTTGTAAATTAAATATCTTATTTATATGTTAACCGAATTCAGCAAAACAAGATTAGTTAGGATCGTATGGATGGCGGATACAAAATGGAACTGATTGGGAGTGAATTGGAGCTCGTTACAATTTATAGCGAAATAATAGTTTGTCTGAATCAACCGACAGTTATCGTTATTTAACGATGACCGTCCAATGTACGTAAATCTCACTAACTCTGTACAGTTTATATTTTTATAAATATAATCTAGTATTGGTAAATGATGATTGATTGTTGTGTGTTGATTGTTTGGTTGAATTGCTGATTTATTGGTTGAAATTATAGATAACGATATATATAAATCGTTAATCAAATATTGATTCTGTTTAGCAGAATATTTCATATTGAAATGAAGCTGATGTTATTTATACTGTTTAACATCTGTGGATGCAGGAAACAGGTTGGAGGGATCCAACTGGATTCCTCAATATTTATAATATTGTTTGTTTTCATATATTGTGATATATAATCTGTGATTGATGATGGGTGTGTAGATGATGTTGATCATGGTTATTTGGTATTTTAAATACCATAATAAATACCGGAATGTGAAAAGGGAATTTTCAAAGTGTAAATTGAAAATAATATATTTATAAAATCAATAATTTTATAAAATCAAATTTTTTTATAAAAGGAATATTTATAAAATCAAAGAATTTTGTAAAAGGAATATTTATAAAATCAAAGAATTTTATAAAAGGATTATTTATATAGAAAATAAATAGAAGTATAAAAGGAATATTTGTTTAGAAAATAAATAGGATTATAAAAAGGAAATTGACGAGAGATAAAAGAATTATGAGAAGATTGTTTAAAGTGGATATTAAATAGAAATATGTTTTAACAAATAGATTGAGAAGATTAATTTGTAAATAATGTCTTATAAATTAAATAATATTTATCATTTGATAAATGGAATATATAAGACTGAATTTATATAGAGAAGTAAGAATTGGGTTTAACACCGATATTTTAAATGGAATTTGAGCAGCATTTGTAAAGATGATTATAAATGGGATTTTAACTGTTAGAAGAATAAAATGAGATTTTATATGAAAATTCTATAATTAGAAGTATAAACAGAAATTGGATTTGGGATATTGTTTTTATATATGAAATCAAACTGTGTTGACTGCAAAGAAGAAATATTATTCACATTTAATGTGAATAAAGGATTTAAGTAAATATTTTGCAAATAAAATGTTATAAAGGAATTTGGGGTTTAAATTAGGAATTTAAATGGAATTACTGAAATTAGAAAATGACTGGAAATTAGTTGAGTTGAATGGCTTTCTGGGTATCGATCTGATGTTGGTTTCTACCTTCGGGGTGTTGTACTTGGGAAGCTGTTCTCTTACTAGTTTACAATTAGAGACTAATAGAGGTGGGAAGATATTGATGCTTGAATCAGAAATGGAAATGTTTCCAAAGTTAATAACGTATATTTTCTAATTATACAAAATAAGGAATTTTGAATATATGGGAACGATGAATAGGAAATTGGGAAATGAAATGATGATTGATCGGTAAAATTTCCATTTGGGAATACAACCATTGTCCGTACACATGTTTTCCTTTGATAGTTAAATAACCGACTATCAAAGTTTTGACCATTTCTGTTGTCAATACGGAGAGAATGGGATCAGATATATTATCTGAAAACCACTCCGTATGGCATCAGCGTTGCGAATCAAATATGATGAAGATAATTGAAGACGGAGTTATGCAAGGGTTGTTCAATAAATCCTAGGTAGAAATTGCCTAAGATGGATTAACAGAATAGTTCCTTCGGGTTGTCCAGTCCCAGGACAACTTGAGCGGACGAGCGTTTGACAGTGTATATCTGGTGGATTGCATAAGTTGATCGTTTCAAACGTATTTACGTTGGTGGCGGAGGAATTCGTTTCTCTTAGCTTATACCCATGGTATTTTTAGGGAAATCAATTTGTGATTTGATGGGTATGATGATGTGGAATTCAAAGTAAACAAAGGTGTGATCTATTAAAAGATATGTTAAGACCTCAAGCCTCATCAATGAGGAAATGACAGAAATCGGGCAGGCAGCATGGCTAAGTGGGTCGCACCCAAGTAGGGTATATTGTCACCATCTAGAGAATATTCATATTTGTTACTTCTTTCAACTCTGTATCTCCCGGGAACGGTTATGTTGGTATACCAACAGTAAGGTGACAATATATTCGGAACATTCAAGCGAAATGAATGGCCAGTCATGTGTGGCCGAGTTACAAGATGTTCTTGTTGAACTCCAGTTTATCGCTTCAAGAATACACTGACCAGAAGGTGGTTCCATACCTTGTCATAGTTGGAATCCATTACTCAATAAGGGCCCATGGTTTTTGATTGTACATTATATATGTAGAGCGTGAGGTGAAAGCGTTCTATTAGATTGCAACTACTTGATTTAGACATTATTATAATATCAGAAAATATTGATCTTAAGAAAAAATTTGGGTTACCGTAAGGTAAAAACCATCCGTGTTTATGTGTGGATCGGTCTTACGATTATCATTGCTTTTGAAAAGGATTTGGAAAAGTTAAACCGAGTGTTTGGAGTTTACTCACATCAGTCACATGACTGACCCAGAGTTTATTTTGTTTTGTTTTCCCTAAACTCTTGGGTGCCTAATTTTGTACGGGCAGTCAAGTAGTCGGGATTTTACAGATGTATTTGGAGAGCTCGGAGCAGGAGGCTTCAGTATTTTGTAGAAATTGTTTATTTCCACTGTGGTGTAAGTGTTGTACTTTGATAATGATATGCATATTCAAGTACAGATTTATATTTCATAGCTATGTTATATAATATATTTAATTCGTTCCGTTGTATTACACTGATTCTGTTGTATGTTCTTCTTCTTCTATTCTAATTTTCTATCTTATCTATTCTCACCCTCTAAATTCTTTTATTAACTATCTGGTATTTCCGATGCTTGAATAGTCGACATTTAGTTTATGTTGATTACCAAGGTCGCAAATCCCCCGGGTCGTTACAGAGCTAAGAGAAACGTATTCCTCTGCCACCTAACGTAAATACGTTTGAAGAAATCAACTTACGCGATCTTAAATATTCTCTGTCAGACATTCTACTATAGAGGTTGTCCTGGGACTGGACAAACCGAAGGCACTATTCTGTAAATCCATCTTAGGCAATTTCTACCTAGGATTGTCGGAACAGAACTTGCATAAAATTCGTCTTTAATCTTCTTCATCATATTCGATTCACAACGCTAATGCCCATATAGAGTGGTTTTCAGATAATAAATCCGATTCCGGTCTCTCCGTATTGACGACGGAAAAAATGGTCAAAACTTTGATAGTCGTTTATTTAACTATTAAAGGAAACATCCATACACATAACGATCCTATTTCCAAATGGAAATTTTATTGATCAATCATCAATCAACCTTTTCCTTTAAATTAATCTATAATTAATTTATTCATTTCCCCATATTCGTAATTCCTTATTTTCTAAATTTAGAAAATAAACGGTATTAACATTGGAAAACATTTCCATTCCCTATTCACGCAACACTACCTTCTCAAATCTATCAGTCTCTAAATATAAACCAGTAAGATAACAACTCCCCACGTATTAACCCCGAAGGCCCAAACCAACATCAGATCAATATGCAGGCAGTTTTTCAACATAACTAATATCTAGTCAGTTTCTAATTTCATTAAATCCAATTTAAATTACTATTTCAAAACCGAGTTTCCTTTAAAATATTTTCATTTCGCAAAATATTTACTTTAATCCATTATTCACATCAAATGTGAAAAATATTTCTGTTATCGAATCAAACAGTTTGATTTCGCATTTAAAAACAATATCCCATTTCCAAATTCTGCTATACTTCTATTTATAGACTATTCGTAAATTTTTTATTTATAACTCCCTTTACAACTACTACGTTCACATTCGATTTCAACTATTGGTGTTGAAACCGATTTTACTTCTCTATATAATTTCAGACTTATATATTCCATTTATCAGTGATAAATATTTTATTTAATTTATAAACGTTTTTTATAAATGAATCTTCTCAAATTTTATCTGTTAAAACAGATTTCTATTTACAATCTACTTTAAATCCATCTTCTCATAGTTCTTTTATATATCGCCAATTTCCTTTAATAATTCTATTGATTTCCCAAATAATTCCTTTTATAATTCTATTTATTTCCCAAATAGTTCTTTTTATAATTCTATTTATTTCCCAAATCATTCTTTTTATAATTCTATTCATTTTTTATAATTCTGTTTATTTTATATAAATATTTTATTTTCAATGTACACTTTGAATTTTTTTTGTTTCATTCCAATATTTCTTATGGTATTTAAAATGCCAGATAACAAGACCAGTGTCATCATAATCAATCACAGATTATATTCATATATCACAATATCTGAAAACAAACAGTATTATAAATATTGAGGAATCCTGCTGGATCCCTCTAACCTTTTTCCCTGCATCCACAGATGTTAAACCATAAATAACATCAATTTCAATTCAATATGAAATATTCTGATAACATGAAACAAAAATTGATCAATAATTTATATATATAACTATATTTATAATTTCAACCAATTAATTGGCAATTTATCCAGACAATCAACATACAGCAATCAACCTCATTTGGCAGTTCTAAAAATACGTTATAAAAATATAAACTGAGGAGATTAGTGAGATGTACTCACATTGGTGGTTCATTGTTAAATAACGATAACCAACGTTGATTCAGATCAGGAAATTTATTTTGCTATAAATTGGAACGAGCTCCGAATCATTCCAAATCAGTTCCATTGTGTAGTCGTCGTCCATACGATTCCAACATGACAAACCATTTCAAATTCTGACACCGTATGAACGAAATATTGTGTTAACAAGTTTGTATATATATTATTCTAAATTAAATTAACTTAATTTATTTTAAATGATGGCCCTCGCCCTTATTAGTCTTCGGTCCATGTGCTCTTTCCACTGCATAACCCAATAGCTTCTTTTACTATACAGAAACTCCACGCAACAACCTTGTCCTCCCATCCTTTTCACCATCACGCATCACATTTCCTTCAAAAAAATTCTTTCTTTTATACTATACACCAAGCCAATTCGAATGCCCACTGCCCCCAGCAACCACGTTGCATGTATGTTCTTACCCCATATGTTAGTCTTGTGATGTGTTAGCCCCCCTTCCTGGAAACAACTCGTGCCATCTCCTCTTTTATCTTATTCTTTCTTATTTTATTTTCTCTTTTCTTTTTGATTTAGGCCTTATAATTTAAACAGCCCATACTCACTCTAAAAGCAACAGACCCGCATATCCCTTCAGTACGTCTTCTTTTTCTCAGATGAAAACAAATCGCCCTAATTATACTTCCTCCAGGTAGTATTCACGCAGCAAGACAATGGTCCGTCCTAAGTGCTCCAAACCCTATCCATAAGCGCACTTCAGCCTCCTTGCTGCTTCTTACTCCTGAACTCGTCTTCCCAAACCCATTACATGCCACGCTCCTCTAGGAAATCATTCCAAAGCCATGTCGTGTACTAGTGATACAAAAAGACACCAACATTTCTTCCACTTCAACTACTCCTTCACTTCAAGTTCTCCAAACCCTCATGCAAGCCTTCGCAGCGCTCCATTTACTCACGAAAATGTCAACATTCTTCACTGCGCATTGATTCATCAACTTCACGAGTTTCCATATCCATGCTGCAGTAAACATGGCGACGACTTTTTTTATCACCCTAACTTTTGCTACAAAATATGGAAGGCTCAAATGTCAAGCGAGTGGCTTAAAAGCTATATGTGATCAAATGAATCAATAAATGTAAATTAGAAATAGCGATAGGCAATAAATATATCGCTAGTCAACATCAAATAAAAATCATCGGTCTCTTCAACGAAAAATAAAATAAAAATACATAAAATATTTCTGCCATCTAATATTCAGCACGTGAAGCTGTCTGCCTCTACTCGTGCTTATTATATTTATTCTGCAGCATTGTTTGTCCTTCTACAAATAAACACAACAAATGTTTTCTTCCCCATTTCTTTAACATAGCACAACCCATCTGCCCTTCTTTTTAACCAGCTGAAACTCGAAGGCTCCCCTATCTTTCTGAAAACATGAAGAAGAAAAATACAAACGTTTCCCCTTCAATATATTATCACCTTCTTCATTTCCATGGGTATTCCAACACTTTGCTGGTCCTCCTCAAATCAAAATGAAAATGTGGAATTTTTAGCGCATAGAGATTGTTGGAGTCGAAAGCATCACTTCGATGTGCTTCATGATTGGTTCGGCAAAAATAAAGGATGTCGGTCTCTAACCAAGCGTAACAAATGGGGGAGGGTTGTCAGGGAATTAAGCAGCATGTTGTATGGCGGAAGGTTCTATATTGGAAAGTAAACCCAATTTATTGTCATTTCGTAATTTGCTGTGTCTTTTAAGTTAAGAGTCATGTCTGTTAGTTTAAGAGTCATGTCCATTAAGTGATGCATCTATTAGTAAATTGGTGTGTCTATTTAATAAGTAATGTTTATTGGTAAAATGTCATGTCAATTAATGCACTGGTGTCTATTGACTTGTAAGGTCATGTAGACTACTATATAAATATGGGTGGTCATTTTGTGTGGTTGTAAGAGAAAGTGAAAACAAGAAAGAAAGAAATTAAAGAATATTAAAATTTTAATATTGTCTTCTCATCTTCTTTAATCCAACAAAGTGGTATTGGAGCCTAGTTGAAACTATGGCATTTTTATTTTTCTCATCGTTCGTTCTCACGAAAGAAAACTTCGAAAAGTGGAGTAACAATAAGAAAGAAGAGTTAATCTCCAACGAATTATAGGAGATTGTTGAGTGTGGCTACGAATGACCAAAAGATGTTAAAAACATGACGGAGAAAGAGAGTAAAGCATTTGTAAGCTTGAGACGGAGAGATCATCAAGCTCGTGTTTTGATGTGTGATAATGTTGATGAAGAAGCATGGAGACATATTCTAAGAGAAAAATCTGCAAAAGATTCGTGGAATTTATTGAAGGAGGTTTATGGTAAGAATGTGATGGAGAACAAAGAAGAAGAAGATGAAGAGATGGTCAAAGAAGAGGACGAAAACAAAGGAGTTGAAAATGAAGATATTAGGAGTAAAGAAATTGAGGATGAAGATAGTGAAAATGAAAATATAAAGAATTAAGAGATTGAATACGAAGATGAAGAAAATCAAGAAGTTAATGCAGATTTTAATTACAAATCTGATCAAAAAGAACATGAAGAAGACAAAGTTGAATAGAATGAAAATGCAGAAGAGGCTATGACTAATGTTACAACTGAAGAAATGGACAACAAAGAAGAAATAGTGCAAAAGAACAACCCAGTGTTGATCGGAGAGCCTGGAGTTAAAAAGACACAGAGTTTAACCAAGGTAAAAAAAGACGTAAAATTGAAACCAAAACAAGATACTGGGTTTGCGAACAAGGTCCATGAATCCAAGAAATTGTCGAAAGAACCGGTCGCTGCTGCCATTGCTCAAATCGAGGTAGCAAAAGAATCCGAGCTGAAAACTTTAGAAAAGTTGGAAGATGCTCATAAGGAGTTGGATGAGAAGAGAGAAGCTTTGAGAATAGCAACGGAGAAATCTGGAAAATCTCAAGAAGGGAAGTCAGAGGCAGAACAAGATTTAAGAAAGAGAAGAGCTAGTAATACTGCAAAAAGAGGCAATAGTAATATTCCTCCTAAAAGTCTTGCTGGAAGCTTTGAAGAACCGAAATTTTTTGTAAACGAAAATACTGAAAATCCAGGGCCTAACGCGAAGGTGTACGTGGAACGTGAAGAGAGTAATGTGAATGAGGTGAAGGCACAGAAGAAGACCACAATTAAGAAAGTCTGGATAATTACTCTATTCTTACAAAAACGCGTAAGATACAAATCAATCAAAGCCCCAAATGTTCTCAAAAGCTTTGAAGTTTGAAAGAAAGTTTAAAATAATTGAGGAATTGGGTTTAAGGGGGGACGTTGGAAATTAAACCCAATTTATTATCATTTCGTAATTTGTTGTGTCTTTTAAGTTAGGAGTCATGTCTGTTAGTTTAAGAGTCATGTCCATTAAGTGATGCGTCTATTAATAAATTGGTGTGTCTATTTAATAAGTAATGTTTATTGGTAAAAGGTCATGTCAATTAGTGCAATGGTGTCTATTGAGTTGTAAGGTCATGTAGACCACTATATTAATATGGGTGGTCATTTTGTGTGGTTGTAAGAGAAAGTGGAAGCAAGAAAGAAAGAAATTAAAGAATACTAAATTTTAATATTGTTTTCTCCTCTTCTTCAATCCAACATTCTATTGGCGCTGGGACAAGGAAATGACGTGGGCTCGCAAGGGCACTTCGGAGTTGTCATGGTGAAGTTTGTGAGTGGCTGGGGACATGCAAGGGATGGAGCACAGTGGTAGTACTGGCTATAGTTGATTGGGAAAAAAGGTTTGAACGGAAATCTTGGAACTCGGTTATTGATGACATGACTGAACTACATGGAACCAGAAGAGAATAGGTTGATTGTTGATGAAGCAGGGAAAGAGGGTGGTCGTCATGGTGTTAGGCTGGTGAAATCCGGTTGCCTAAGGCGGTGTTAGTAATCATCAAAAGGAGGGGTCCACCGAATATTACCCTGAAGGCATCAGATTTTTTGTTTGAAGCTTTTGGGTTGCCGGTGGTTATGAGAACGTTGTCAAACGCTAGGCCGGAGATCGGGTGGTTACTGGTGATGAGCAGGCCTGATTCGTGGAGAGAAACTGTGGTGAACTAGGGTACAGCGTTGTATTTGTTTCAGGAAAGAATCAAATATTGCAAACGAAGAAGAATGCTTAGTTGGCTTAATAATAATTAGTTAGGATAAAAAGGTAATTAACTTTAATTAGTTAGTCCAATTTATTTAATTAAATAATTATCGATCATTTAATTTATTTAATCTTATAACATAAATAACTTGTTCGTATATTATCAGGATTGCGCAAAACAAATCACGTTGGAATCGCGATGGGAAATACTACACTGCCAAGTGGGTTGGGTTGAGTTCAGAAGCAATTGGGATTTCATTTAATTTTATACGTATGTTCAAAATTAAATGAAATGACCTGAATTCATTGGACCATCAAATCGAAAATCAAATGTGAGTTAATTCTCACACTTTTCTGGAATTCAATGATGTGTTAAATTCATATATAAATAATTCATCATTGATATAATAATTGGATGATTGGATGCCTTGTTTGCTTATTGGTTGTTAATGAATCACAACATTTACAATATGTTGTATTGGATGATTTTGACTCAAATATTTATTTTATATATTATTATCAAATATTATTATGATCTATAATGCAGGGAAGGATAGGTTGGAGGTATCTGACCGGATTCCTCAAATATTTTTTATGATGTTGTTTTTTTCCATATTATTCAAATATGAACTGTTTACCCCATATTACATTATATCCTGATTTGGTGTTGATGATTGATTGAATATTGAACGTTGAATTGAAATTCAATGTTAAAGTGATGTTTTCAATCAATAGATGGTATTCATTGAGTATTGGTAGCAAATGGTCTAAACCATGTTTTTAAGATGTTAATAACTGGTGTTTAAGTTGACCGAGTCAATTGTTTAATTAGAATTGGTAATTAGATTAATTAGCTTTCGATTAATCTAATGAAAATTGTTTAGTGAATTTTTATTTTAATTTAATGACACTTCTTGAATATTAATTATTTTTTATTTAATGACGTTAAAAATGATTATTGAATCAATAATCATTAATATTATTTAATGAAGCAATTAACTAATCTATTTTTTTATTACTGATGAGGTAAACTACTTTACTTCAGCTAGTAATGAAATTCATTATTATTTTAGTTAATAATAATGAAAGTTATTTATTTTTTGAAAGGAAGTGAGTTAAGAAGTAATAGAATTTTGAAATGAAACTCAATTGAATTGTGTTAAGAACAATGTTGTGAAGCTAATATGCCATTTTTAAGTAAGTGTTACTTCATAATTGAATTATGTATAAACAAGGGAATCGAAAAGAGATTTTTCATAAGAGATTGGATAACAAAATCCAAGTTATAATTAGAAGTTTATGAGGAGACAAGTAATGCAAAGATTTTGATAAGATTTGTTTTTACTTAATTATTCAATTATGTAAAATAAAGTGAAATATGATTTCAAAAAGGAAATGGTAAATGGATTCCATAAGAAGATTTAGGATTTGAATTCAAGTTAAGTAAATTTAAGAAGAGATTGGTAAGTGAAAACCAGGTTTTAGATAAGTTTTTAAGTGAAATGAAGGTAAATTAAAAATGTGGTTTCAAAGGAAGAAGATTAATAGATTTCTATAAGAAGATTTCAGAAGTGAATCCAGGTTTCATAAACGAGGTTATAAATAATTTAATCTCAAGCGAAGACTTAAAATAAGCTTTTATGGAAGAAAATTAGATTAAGTAAAATCATTTTTTTAAATTAGAAGGAGGTTTGTAAAAGTAAGAAGCTTGGTTAAATTTGTAAAGAACTTAGTAATTGGATTTTTGAAACAAAACCATTTTCATAAGTTACCTTTAAAAGGTTAAAGCAAAAGATTTGCGTTGTAATGACTCAAAAATCCGGTCCAATTTGAGCTGACCAAATAACACAAGTCCAACCCCAAATTGCACTGGAAATTCAAGAAATTAATAGAAAGAAGATGGAGGGTGAGGATAGATAAAATAGAACTAATAGAAAAGAAGAAGAAGAAGAAGAACACAATATCAGAGTAACACGAATCTCACAGCGGATCGAATAAAATATAACATAACTTTTGAAATACAAACAGTATATGTATACAATAGCATTGCAGAGTACAACACTTAAAACACAGCGGAAATAATAATAGCTATAGAATCTTGAAGCCTCCTGCTCCAAGCTCTTCCAGTATATCTGTAAATCCCGACTACTAGACTGCCCGTACAAATTTAGGCACCCAAGAGTTTAGGGAAAACAAAACAATATAAACTTCGGGTCAGTCATGGGACTGGTATGAGTAAAACAGCTTAAAACAGTTTGAACAGGTAAACGATATCCCATAAGACCACACCGTATAACGGAACGGCGTTTTCCCTTATGAGAATCCAAAATATCTTTATATCAAAACTCATTGATATTATAATAACGTCTATCAACCACAATATATTAATCATCTAGCAAAAACGCTTTCATCTCACGTTCTACATACATAGTATACAATCAAAACCGCAATCACGTATTGGGTAATGGATTTCCAACTATGACAAGGTATGGAACCACCTTCCGATCAGTGTACTCTAGGAACGATACACTGGAGTTCAACAAGAACATCTTGCAACTCAGCCACACATGACCGACCACTCATTTCGCTTGAGTGTATCGAATGTACATCACCAACGGTTGGGATCAGCAACCGTTTCCCGTATATATATATATATATATATATATATATATATATATATATATATATATATATATATATATATATGGGACAGCATTGATAGATTAAAGAAGCAAATGAATATTCTCTAGATAGATAATTATACACCCTACTTCTGAGCGACCGACTTAGCCATGCTGCCTGCCTGATTTCTGTCATTTACCGGATGTGAGGCTAGAAGCTACGCTTATCTTTTACATGTCACATCTTCATTCATTTTGAATGTCACATCGTCATACCCTCCAAATCACAAATTGATTTCCCCAAAAATACCACGGGTATACAGCTAAGTGAAACGAATTCCTTCGCCACCAATCGTGAATACGTTTGAAGAGATCAACTTATGCGATCTATTAGATATGCTCTGTCAGACATTCTTCCATACAGGTCGTCCCGGGACTGGACAAACCGAAGGCACTATTCTGTAAACAGGATAGCCCTTGCATAACTCTGTCTTCAATTATTTTTGGCATATATGATTCGCAACGCTTATGCCAATACAGAGTGGTTCTTCGGATAATAATCCAACCGGTCTCTCCATAATAGCAACGTTAAAATGGTCGAAAACTTCGATAGTCGATGAGTTAACTATCAAAGAAAAACACGTGTGCAAACAACGATATTATTTCCAAATGGAAATTATATCGATCAATCATCAACCATATACATATATATATATATATATTCATATTTACTTATTTTCTATGTTTAGAAAATATATGTTATTAACACTGGAAAACATTTCCATTGTTTAATTACATATCCCTATTCTTCCACAACTATCAGTCCCTGACTGTAAACTAGTATGAGAACAATTCTCTAAGTATAAACCCCGAAGGCCGAAACCAACATCAGATAGACACTTAGAAAACCATTCAATTTACTAATCTCTAGTCAGTTTCTAATCTTGTTGTGACGATCCCAAAATCCGTGTGACAGTATTAAGGATAATCATTGGAATATAACACATCAATCATCATAGCAGAGTACAAATAATCGCAAAAACAATAAATAGAATAATTCTACATGGATATGACAGCGGAATCATAATATGTAACAACATCAGAATAGCACAACGTAGGATATAACTTAGTAAATAAAAGGGAAATGATCAGTCAACATCGCCATAGGCGGAATATATACATACAGTGAGACATAATAAGGGTATCAGTCTACATCGCCGGAGGCGGTACATATACATACGATAATAAATACTGGAAGTAAAACAGTCTGCATCGCCTGTGGCGGAATCATAATATATATACAATAATGGCGGAAAATGTCAAAGTCATCTCGGTGAAGTCAGCCTCACCATAAGCCAAAAGTGCACTCCATACTATAGTGCTAAGCCAAAACAACCTGTCATCTGTGAACTAGGCTGCCTGTGTGAAAATAAGGGCACCCGAGTTTGCAAAGTGAAACAAACAACGAGTCAGTCATGGGGACTGGTATGAGAAATCTACTTAACTGGCTAAACAACAATAATAAGGCAAATCATAGGACCACGCCACTTTCGTGGAACGGTTTTACTCCAGTCATTGTCGTTGCATTTAAAACAAAGTAAATTCTTTAAAACAACGCAATGCTTTTAAAAAAAATGAAGCCGTTATAAGACTCAAGTCCCATCATACAATGCAACGCAAACCGGAGGATAGAGTTTTACCTTATAATGGCCAAATATGCTTAATACGTGTAAAGCAAAATCATTTGATATTATTACTAGTGCAAATATGTTTCAAAAATGAATATCATCATAAATATCAATCATAGACGACATAAGTGCCCCATACCACTATGTCGCCATACTAGTTCTACAATCAAATCCGTTATTTCATATTGGAAATTGGATTTCCGTCATGAGTCGAGGCAAGGGGCAAGCTCCTCTCCGCTTCAAGACACTCTAGCAAATGCCTCAGGACTACACACTCTGGGTAACCCTTGGATGCTTCAGGGCCGGTCCACACTTACGTTAGTGGATTAGTATTCCTGAACACACGTTTCCCGGTCCTTACAGACCTAAAATCGAGGCGCCTCGCATTCCAATAACGACATAGGTGAAAAGTAAATATAAATGTAAGGGCTGGTAGGTCACTGACACCACCATAGCTAGAAAGAAACGTCGTGTTCTCCCTGCAATCCTTATCCCGTTTTTAACTCATACCGAGGTGTGAGGCTCGCGAATCCACGCTATACACAAAGCCATGCCACGTAGGTCGTGCTTTGATCATCGAACACAAGACTTTGCTTTGCAACAGAAGCCTTGATCACTGCATCTTGGCATGCCACATAGGCAATCCACTCCATACGACTGATTTCTATCGATATATAACTTCTGAGCTCGTACGTCTTAGAGAAGGGCGTTAAGCAAAAGAAAAAATTCTCCACCGCCAAATAGATATATATTTAACAGAGATCAATCAGTATAGAACAAAATCCAATGTTAGACACACGGTCCATTTACAAGTCCGTTCTGGGTCTGAACGAAACCGGAGGCACCATATTCCTCGTATATCCGTACAATCAACACATACGTTCAGACGGCTACTACTTCCGTTCCTTCACGGTAGCTACTCCAATCAGGAACCTCAGTAGCGCCCATCCAACTGATACGAAGATCGTCGGTCATGAACCGTCTTCGTATTTTCAAATTCGAATCGTTCGATCAATTATTTGAAATGAGGGTTAGCTCGGCCTTTTCAAATAATTCACGTATAATTAGAATTCAAATCAATTCATTTCATGGTTATATTATTCGACATTCGCATTTCAGTTCTTTAGTATTATTTTCATGTCTAACACATACAACCATCAAATATCAAACAGGTCAAGCAAAATTGGTTTATTTCCAATCCATGTTGCTTATAATATTTTATAACGATTTTTCGCCATTTTTATTTATTTAAAAATGGCCATATTTAATTAAATGACGTTTCAGGTCGTGTCGTGGCACTGGCGCTGTTTTTCCCCTAATTTGTTTTACACATATCGGAAAATCTAACCGTTGAATTTCTACAAAGTCTATGTCTCTGGGAAGATATTCCCAAAGCGAACTCAACGGTTCCAGTTTTGTGAAAATCCGATGGTCGGATCTTCCACACTAGTCGTTTGAAGTTACGGTTTCAAAATTCGAACTACAGCATCGTTATTCGATTTAATTTAATTATATTTATATTTATATATAAATATAAACGATTCCGGCGCTGTTTTTCTTCAGATTTGAATTAAACATTCCAGACAATCCAACCGTTGGATTTTTACAAAGTTGGTGCCGTTGGAAAGATATTTCCAAGGCGAACCCAACGGTTGCGGTTTCGGGAAAATCCGATGGTCGGATCTCTCGTACTAATCGATTCAAATTTCAATTTCAAAACACGAACTGCACGGCTTCGATTCCTTTCAATTCTATTTATATTTATATATATATAAATATAGTTCATCCTTTAATTTCAATATCGTTTTCACTTCAAATGTTTCACTAACGCCTTTATATTTCGAAAAATTTCGCCATAACCTCCTTTGTACGGCAAGGGGTTTGGAAATTTATTGGGCCGTGTTAGGTACCCAATAAATCCTATAAAGCATCCACATATTTATAGTGATATATTCTGGTGTTTACAGGGGAGCGTGTATAGATAATAACTCTAGAGAATAAATTCTCGTCACCCTGTCAAGCCTGAGGGAGCGTGTATTTTTAATTACTCCAGAGGATAAATCCTCGTCACCTCGTCCCGTGTGGGAATAAATAGTCCATGTGCCGTATCTAATGACTAGAGAGACGTGATTATTGTCAACTCCAGACCCGTGTGGGGTTTTTTATTAATCTGGCAATTTATCGTTATATTTTATATAGTCCATATCAGTCATCAGTTCAACCTGTAATATATAATCATCGCCATACAAGCCTCTCGCTCGTATGGTAAATCTTCAACCTCGTCACACAAGCTCCAAATGCTTATGTGGAATATGATGAAGTATGCCTATCGTCAAGAAGTATGCCATGTAGTGTAGTTCAAAATTAATTGTTACTATCCTATGGCGATGTTTATTATTACACACAGAATAACCAGCACTTCGCATCCAATGGAATTCACAGGAGTTGATATAAAAATAAAATTGCGCAGCCAACTCATCAAGGCTTACCTATTTGTCAGGCACGCAAATAATTTCTTTACTCTACAGCTAATCCATTTTCCCTGTCGACACATGTATATATATGCAGAACAAAGCTAATAGTAATATTTCTAGCGAACTAATATTTATTTCAACACGTGTGTATTTTTACTAAAGCGTATACATGATAAAAGTAATATTTTTATCATCAAAAAATATATTTATTCAACATGTGGATGTTTTTAAC
Organism: Allium sativum; assembly: GCA_030737875.1. Classification (NCBI taxonomy): domain Eukaryota; kingdom Viridiplantae; phylum Streptophyta; class Magnoliopsida; order Asparagales; family Amaryllidaceae; genus Allium; species Allium sativum. Next base: position 347,441,775 of record CM060922.1, on the reverse strand, counting down.
ACTTCATATTCACAATAAAATGTAATTTTTATTGTATAATCAATTTGTTTAAAATACGAACAACATTCAACACATGAATTTCAATTCAACGAATGAATTCCAATCCAACACATGAATGTTCTCTACAGTTTGTATATATATATAAATGTGATTTTTATCGTTCAAGCTATTTATTTAAAATTCGAGTAACATTCAACACATGAATTTCAATTCAACGAATGAATTTCAATTCAACACATGAATATCCTTTACAGTTTGTATATATATAAAAAATATGATTTTTATCGTTAAAGCTATTTATTTAAAATTCGAATAACATTCAACACATGAATTTTCAATTCAACGAATGAATTTCAATTCAACACATGAATATCCTTTACAGTTTGTATATATATAAAAATGTGATTTTTATCGTTAAAGTTATTTATTTAAAATTCGAATAACATTCAACACATGAATTTTCAATTCAACGAATGAATTTCAATTCAACACATGAATATTCTTTACAATTTGTATATATATAAAAATGTGATTTTTATCGTTAAAGCTGTTTATTTAAAATTCGAATAACATTCAACACATGAATTTTCAATTGAACGAATGAATTTCAATTCAACACATGAATATCGGTTTCAACATATGAAAATAATTTCAACAATGAAAATTATTCTAACACATGAATATTTCAGAAAATTTAGGCAGCATAACGGCAGGGTAGTTAAAACCGGGACCGTCCCTAGTACGGCTCCTCGCTCTACCTTAAAACCTCGCAGTTTTTGACAATGGGGAATCATGCATCTAGTTCGCACGCAGGCGGCATGTTTTATTTTCATTTCCACAATTCTATTCTAATTTGTTTCAACCACAAGAGGGTATTTTTCAACCACAAATGTATTTTTCAACCACAAAGGTATTTTTCAACCACAATATCAACCACAAACAATTATTTCCAACCATTCGTCATACTATATATTTTCACGCCAATCACAAGTAATAAATATCGTCCATGGTCTGTGGACGAGGGGAGTATATATATATATAATATATATATTATTTCTATATTTCACTTGCATTTCATCACAATTCAAAGCATATAATTTACACTTCGCTTATATAATTTATACAACACGATTCATTATTTTATTGAAATATTCTATTTCAATTGTTTAAATTCTTTGACAATAACCAATTTTAAAATTTTAAAATTGGTTCACATTTTCCGGGTTGTTACACTTGTTTAACTCTATTTCGATTAACTCTAATTGAATAACTAACATTCGATTAACTAAATTCAATTAACTAATATTCGATTTAACTCCATTCGCTTAACTCTAGATCGCAGCGATCACAATGGTTACGCCTGATTCCCTTGGGAAACATCCGACCGCCGTAGGCTATCTGCAGCCCTGCGAATTACGCTAGCAGTCGTGCTAAATGGAATCTCATCCCGAATAACTATGTATGTTTTAATCTAATCAATTAACTCTGTTCATTTCCTAAATATATATTCCCTTATCCTATTTATTTCTAAATAAATATTCTCCTTTATAATCTCCTATTTATAAAATCGGTTGATTTTATAAAATTCCTTTATTTCAATATACGTTGAAATATTCCTTTTTACATCCCAGGGTCTTTTATATGATATTTAAAATATCGAATAACAATGATCAACATCGTTCTAACACATAGAATCCATAACAGATTATATATCACATCATATATTACAATACATGAACAGAACAGTATTATAAATATTGAGGAGTCCAGTTGGACCCCTCCAACCTGTTCCTCTGCATCACAGATGTTAAACAACACATATATAAAATATTCTGATAAACAGAATCAATATTCGATTAACGATTTATATATATATCGTTATCTATGATTTCAATCAATACACAAACAACTCAACCAACAGTTAACACACAGAAATCAGTCATCATTTATCAGTTCTAAATATATGTTATAAAAATAGATCTGTTCAGAGTTGGTGAGTTTTACTCACATTGGCAGTTCATCGTTAAAGAATGATAAAGTGTTGTTTGATTTGAATCAAACAATCTATTTCGCCATAAATTCAAACGAGCTCCAATCCACTCCCATTCAGTTCCAGTGCGTAGTCCTCGTCTATACTATCCCAACGGATCTGACGGTTTGAAATTATTGGGCCCAATCTGAAAATAATGGATCCGTTACTGTTCTCTTCCCCCAATCGTTACCAACCCGTCTCCTTCCCCAACTTCAACGCAGCCGCTCCATTCCTGTCAACTCAACACCACTTAATAATCCACATCAACGTTCCTTCATCACCACTTGAACGCTTAATCATCTGCTAATCCACGCTTAGGCTTTTAAATCTCTCCTTCCAGAAAACGTGCAATAGTCCTCCAGAAGCTTGAAGCTGCTCTTCCCATCCACCCAGTGTTTTGTATTTTAACAACATCATGTCCACAATAGTCCACTGCTTCAACACTTCGCTCCATCCCCTCACCATCACGTCCGCATCATCTCCAACTGCTTTCGTTAAACCTCCCTGCGTGTGCTCCTTCTTCCAGCTCGTGCTGCCTTCCGATCTGCACCCAATAGAACCCACCATGAACTTCACTCCTCCCCCACATTCAAACCACTACAGTAAATCATCTCACCCTCCATTCAATCACCAGCACTCCTGCCACATTCAAACCCTGCTAAAACCAAACGATCCCAGTCCCTCAGTCACCGGCGACTGCCTGTTCGAAGTCCCCTTCAAACTGCTGCCAAGCTTCTAGCGACGTCACCCAGAAAATGTCGAACTCCAACACCCTCAAACCCTTCGCTGAAAATCAGAACCGCGAACTCATACAGCATCAAACTGAGAAAATAGGGTATGGGGATGGAGGAACGAACGCCAGGAGCATGAAAATATAGTCGTTTCGATTTATGGATTTTTCTTCGAGTTGTTCGGATTTTATGAAGTGGCGAAATCCTTTTCCAGAAAAGAAAAATGGAGGCGGCGGAAAATTTGGCTGAGGATAGAAAAATATCTTAGGTTAGAAATAAGTTGAGGTTATTATATAAGGGATAGTTTGGTTTTTAGGGTACCTCGTTTCCTAAAACTCCACTCGTTTTCGGACCTTAATCGCCGCAAATAAAAATACCATTGAGATCAGCGATGCCCCACAATCCCAAAAATATAAAAATATACACTGGTTGACTTGCTCTGCGAAATCTCAAAATTACTGATTTAGGGTGCACCATATTTCAATTAAATTATATTCCCTTTTTTGCCTTCTAAAAATTCCTACGGTCACATAGAATATCCAAAAATCATGAAAATGGACATACAACTAGAGTTCGACATTTCGGTCCCAACGAAACTGGTTTCGTCGAATTCCGACTCCGTATGCTCACACAGCGTATTTTTAACCGTCGAAATACTAACTGTTTATCACTCTAAAAATCCGTACGGCCACACACTGACTCTAAAAATCACCAAACTTGGAATCTAACAATAATTTAATATTGCGGATCCAACAAAATTAGTTTCATCGAATTCCGACTTCGTTTGCAAAAGTGGCTGTTTTTAAAGCTCTAAATAGCCTATTTAAATATATAAATATATTTAAATATAATTGAATTAAATATTTAAAAATAAATATTATCGTCTATATTCACAGTGGAATACCATACAGCTCCTGAATATTCCTGTATGAATTTACAACTCGATATTACATCGTCAGAGTTATATATCGATGTTCGATTTCTATTTAAATCCTTATATAAAATATAATTAAATCGTTATGGTTAGGGTGCTGCATTTCTGAGAATTTGATTTGGACATAACTCAAAATCTACACGATGAAATCCCGATATTTCTCTTCCACTAGAAAGATATATTTCACCAGCTTCACACGTTTCTTGTTTCATAGAAATCTGATTTAAAACGAACCCTGTATATCCAGTTGAAGTTCAAATCGCCAAACAGCGAACTGCCGCGCCATTTCAAGCTCTATTTTAATTATATTAAAATTCTACGTTCAAACTGAGGTCAATTGAATATATTCGTCAATATAATTCAACTCTAAGCTGAATTAAATCCTAGGGATGACCCAGTTCACAGAATATTTTAATTAAATATATTATTCTATTATTTAATTTATTTAAATATTCACTTATTTAGTTAAACCACCATTTAATTCACTGTATCACTATTTATATAATTAAATAAATTAATTATTCCACGGCTAACAATTCGGGTCATTACAATCTTCCCCACTTAAAATAATTACGTCCTCGAAATTGCTAAGTTAGAGGACGACCCTATCTATTGGAATTCCTAAGATTTGTTTACCCTTTATTTCTGATTTCAACTGAACCATTTAATATCGACTAAAATATTTATTCATTCCGAGTAACTAAAATTTTCAAAAATTCTAAAAATTTTCTAACACTTTAAATTTTCGGAAAATTTCGCCATAACCTCCTTTATACAGCCCTATCGGTAAAACTCCAACTCGCCTCTCTAGGCCTTCTCCAACCCAAAAGAAAATCAAACAGCCAATTCGGCTCATAAATCTCATGCTTATATCAAATATGAACTTGTACCTTTTTGTCGGGCATATCAACTCTATCACTTCACCTATCATCAATTCAACATATACCAATGCAATTCCAACTTGATCCCAAATCAATTTATCTTTAACACACCCATTCGCTTATACCTAAGTCGAATTTCATTTCAAACTCAAGCACTATTCTTGATCTCAAATCCATAACTCACCAGTCCAATATAATTCTAGATTATCTCTAATCAAGTCTAATTCTACTTGACACTAATCTATTTCAAATGATTTTCACTTACTGGCTTTTAATTCAATCCCAATTCTATTGGATTTTACAAATTTTACTTTAATTTGTTTAAATTCAAACAACCTTTTCCTCCTGGAAGTTTTTAAACAGTTTACCTCTTTCAAAAAAATCAAATTTTCCTTTTTGAAATTCAACAAAACTTGTTTTCCCAAAACAAATTCAAAACAAAATCCTTGGTAGTAATCCGTCACTTACATACTCGAAAATGAACACCGATGATGTCATGATCAACATCGGAATCTATTTTCCAGCTACCGAAGTGAGTTCAATACTATAGCATTTTCAAAACCCATCTCTAACATTTCCACTTTGAAATTTATTTCAAATATCCTTTTAAAATGTTTGTAAACAATTTAAAATCTCCCAGGATCTTAAATTTTCCTTATTTTTAATCCAAATTCATTTACAAACACCTTTCCCATTTCTGGGATTTTAAATTTCAATTCTGATCTAAATTCAAATTTAATTCATTTCAATTTCATATAATTCACTTGTATAAATTCTGGTTGGTTATATATGACCATTTCACTTTTTATAATCTTATCTGATTATAATTACTACTAACACATCCTATATATGATAATATATCACATATCCATACTGTGTCGGTCCATCGTATTCAAGTGTTTATTTACTCCTACCGATACAGTGGATCAAACTGATCGACCAGAACTCATAAACAACTCAGCCAATGAATCTCCACAATATAAAACCATTTTATATCAAATTACAAATACACACTCGTATATATACACTCAAACTCAATCTAGGGTATTACTAACCCTATATCTACCGAGTCACGCCACAGCGCCAAGGTAATTCTTAACTTAAGCTCTGATACCAACTGTAATGACCCAAAAATCCGGTCCAATTTGAGCTGACCAAATAACACAAGTCCAACCCCAAATTGCACTGGAAATTCAAGAAATTAATAGAAAGAAGATAGAGGATGAGGATAGATAAAATAGAACTAATTGGAAAGGAGAAGAAGAACACAATATCAGAGTAACACGAATCTCACAGCGGATCGAATAAAATATAACATAACTTTTGAAATACAAACATTATATGTATACAATAACATTGCAGAGTACAACACTTACAACACAGCGGAAATAATAATAGCAATAGAATCTTGAAGCCTCCTGCTCCAAGCTCTTCCAGTATATCTGTAAATCCCTACTACTTGACTGCCCGTACAAATTTAGGCACCTAAGAGTTTAGGGAAAACAAAACAAAATAAACTCTGGGTCAGTCATGGGACTGGTATGAGTAAAACAGTTTAAAACAGTTTGAACAGGTAAACGATATCTCATAAGACCACACCGTATAACGGAATGGGGTTTTCCCTTATGAGAATCCAAAATATCTTTATATCAAAACTCATTGATATTTTAATAACGTCTATCAACCACAATATATTAATCATCTAGCAGAAACGCTTTCATCTCACGTTCTACAAATATAGTATACAATCAAAACCGCAAGCAAGTATTGGGTAATGGATTTCCAACTATGACAAGGTATGGAACCACCTTCCGATCAGTGTACTCTAGGAACGATACACTGGAGTTCAACAAGAACATCTTGCAACTCAGCCACACATGACCGACCACTCATTTCGCTTGAGTGTATCGAATGTACATCACCAACGGTTGGGATCAGCAACCGTTTCCCGTATATATATATATATATGGGACATCATTGGTAGATTAAAGAAGCAAATGAATATTCTCTAGATAGGTGATTATACACCCTACTTCAGAGTGAACGACTTAGCCATGATGCCTGCCCGATTTCTGTCATTTACCGGATGTGAGGCTAGAAGCTACGCTTATCTTTTACATGTCACATCTTCATTCACTTTGAATGTCACATCGTCATACCCGCCAAATCACAAATTGATATCCCCAAAAATACCACGGGTATACAGCTAAAAGAAACGAATTCCTCCGCCACCAAACGTGAATACGTTTGAAGAGATCAACTTACGCGATCTATTAGATATACTTTGTCAGACATTTTTCCATACAGGTCGTCCCGGGACTGGACAAACCGAAGGCACTATTCTGTAAATAGGATAGCCCTTGCATAACTCCGTCTTCAATTATTTTTCGCATATATGATTCGCAACGCTTATGCCAATACAGAGTGGTTCTTCGGATAATAATCCAACTAGTCTCTCCATATTAACAACGTTAAAATGGTCGAAAACTTCGATAGTCGATGTGTTAACTATCAAAGAAAAACACGTGTGCAAACAACGATATTATTTCCAAATGGAAATTATATCGATCAATCATCAACCATATACATATATATATGTATTCATATTTACTTATTTTCTATGTTAGAAAATATATGTTATTAACACTGGAAAACATTTCCATTGTTTAATTACATATCCCTATTCTTCCACAACTATCAGTCCCTGACTGTAAACTAGTATGAGAACAATTCTCTAAGTATAAACCCCGAAGGCCGAAACGAACATCAGATAGACACTTAGAAAACCATTCAATTTACTAATCTCTAGTCAGTTTCTAATCTTGTTTAACTCTATTTCGATTAACTCTAATTGAATGACTAACATTGGATTAACTAAATTCAATTAACTAATATTCGATTTAACTCCATTCGCTTAACTCTAGATCGCAGCGATCACAATGGTTACGCCTGATTCCCTCAGGAAACATCCGACCGCCGTAGGCTATCTGCAGCCCCACGAATTATGCTAGCAGTCGTGCTAAATGGAATCTCATCCCGAATAACTATGTATGTTTTACTCTAATCGATTAACTCTGTTCATTTCCTAAATATATATTCCCTTATCCTATTTATTTTCTAAATAAATATTCTCCTTTATAATCTCCTATTTATAAAATCGGTTGATTTTATAAAATTCCTTTATTTCAATATACGTTGAAATATTCCTTTTTACATCCCAGGGTCTTTTATATGATATTTAAAATATCGAATAACAATGATCAACATCGTTCTAACACACAGAATCCATAACAGATTATATATCACATCATATATTACAATACATGAACATAACAGTATTATAAATATTGAGGAGTCCAGTTGGACCCCTCCAACCTGTTCCCCTGCATCACAGATGTTAAACAACACATAAATAAAATATTCTGATAAACAGAATCAATATTCGATTAACGATTTATATATATATCGTTATCTATGATTTCAATCAATACACAAACAACTCAATCAACAGCTAACACACAGAAATCAGTCATCATTTATCAGTTCTAAATATACGTTATAAAAATAGAACTGTTCAGAGTTGGTGAGTTTTATTCACATTGGCAGTTCATCGTTAAAGAACAATAAACTTTTGTTTGATTTGAATCAAACAATCTATTTCGCCATAAATTCAAACGAGCTCCAATCCACTCCCATTCAGTTCCAGTGCGTAGTCCTCGTCCATACGATCCCAACGGATCTGACGGTTTGAAATTCTTGGGCCCAATCTAAAAATAATGGATCCGTTTCTCTTCTCTTCCCCCAATCGTTACAAACCCGTCTCCTTCCCCAACTTCAACGCAGCCGCTCCATTCCTGTCTACTCAACACCACTTAATAATCCACATCAACGTTCCTTCATCACCACTTGAACGCTTAATCATTTGCTAATCCACGCTTAGGATTTTAAATCTCTCCTTCCAGAAAACGTGCAATAGTCCTCCAGCAGCTTGAAGCTGTTCCTCCCATCCTCCCAGTGTTTTGTATTTTAACAACATCATGTCCACAATAGTCCACTACTTCAACACTTCGCTCCATCCCCTCACCATCACGTCCGCACCATCTCCAACTGCTTTCGTTAAACCTCCCTGCGTGTGCTCCTTCTTCCAGCTCGTGCTGCCTTCCGATCTGCACCCTACAGAACCCACCATGAACTTCACTCCTCCCCCACATTCAAACCACTCCAGTAAATCATCTCTCCCTCCATTCAATCACCAGCACTCCTGACACATTCGAACCCTGCTACAACCCAACGATCCCAGTCCCTCAGTCACCGGCGACTGCCTCTTCGAAGTCCCCTTCAAACTGCTGCCAAGTTTCTAGCGACGTCACCCAGAAAATATCGAACTCCAACACCCTCAAACCCTTCGCTGAAAATCTGAACCGCGAACTCATACAGCATCGAACTGAGAAAATAGGGTATGGGGATGGAGGAATGAACGCTAGGAGCATGAAAATATAGTCGTTTCGATTTATAGATTTTTCTTCGAGTTGTTCGGATTTTATGATGTGGCGAAATCCTTTTCCAGAAAAAAAAACATGGAGGCGGTGGAAAAGTTGGCTGAGGATAGAAAAATATCATAGGTTAGAAATAAGTTGAGGTTATTATATAGGGGATAGTTTGGTTTTTAGGGTACCTCGTTTCCTAAAACTCCACTCGTTTTCGGACCTTAATCGCCGCAAATAAAAATACCGGTGAGATCAGCGATGCCCCACGGTCCCAAAAATATAAAAATATACACTGGTTGACTTGCTCTGCGAAATCTCAAAATTACTGATTTAGGGTGCACCATATTTCAATTAAATTATATTCCCTTTTTTGCCTTCTAAAAATTCCTGCAGTCACATACAATATCCAAAAATCATGAAAATGGACATACAACTAGAGTTCGACATTTCAGTCCCAAAGAAACTGGTTTCGTCGAATTCCGACTCCGTATGCTCATACAGCGTATTTTTAACCGTCGAAATACTGACTGTTCTCACTCTAAAAATCCGTACAGCCACACACTGACTCTAAAAATCACCAAACTTGGAATCTAACAATAATTTAATATTTCGGATCCAACAAAATTAGTTTCATCGAATTCCAACTTCATTTGCAAAAGTGGCTATTTTTAAAGCTCTAAATAGCCTATTTAAATATATAAATATATTTAAATATAATTGAATTAAATATTTAAAAATAAATATTATCGTCTATATTCGCAGTGGAATACCATACAGCTCCAGAATATTCCTGTATGAATTTACAACTCGATATTACATCGTCAGAGGTATATATCGATGTTCGATTTCTATTTAAATCCTTATATAAAATATAATTAAATCGTTATGGTTAGGGTGCTGCATTTCTGAGAATTTGATTTGGACATAACTCAAAATCTACACGATGAAATCCCGATATTTCTCTTCCACTAGAAAGATATATTTCACCAGCTTCACACGTTTCTTGTTTCATAGAAATCCGATTTAAAACGAACCCTGTATATCCAGTTGAAGTTCAAATCGCCAAACAGCGAACTGCCGCGCCATTTCAAGCTCTATTTTAATTATATTAAAATTCTACGTTCAAACTGACGTCGATTGAATATATTCGTCAATATAATTCAACTCTAAGCTGAATTAAATCCTAGGGATGACCCAGTTCACAGAATATTGTGATTTCCAATATTTTTGATTATTTCTGAATTAAATATATTATTCTATTATTTAATTTAATTAAATAATCACTTATTTATTTAAACCACTATTTAATTCACTATATCACTATTTATATAATTAAATAAATTAATTATTCCACGGCTAACAATGCGGGTCATTACATGCGTTTAGCAAGTTGTACTTGAATGAAAGTTAACAAGATTTATATTCTCCATACGCAAGGAATGGTTATTAAAACCATACTTTTAAATAAAATAGTAAGTGGAAATTGTAGATCTTGTGTTTGAAATTTCTATTTATTTTGAGATAAGAATGTTGTCGGTCAAGCTCTAAGAGATAATTAAAATACCCTAACTCGAACGACTTAGGTACTATCAACGGATAATATTATTTTGTAACGGTTAAGCTATGGAGATTTGTTTAAGAGAATATTGTAACATCTTTGCAAGATTTCAAATGTAAGTGAAACTAGTAGAACTATGTATAAATAAACATTGTTTCACTCAAGTTTGAAGCATGAATATATTTATACGTTGGATCTAAATATATATATATGGTATTTTTTCGAAGTAAAGGAAATAAAGGATTTCGTGAATATAGTGATGTTTTCAAAGTGGAGTAATGAATGGAGTTTGGTAAATAAAGATATGTTATTGTTTTCAATGTAACGAATACAATGAAATTTTGAATAAGAATATATAAATCTATTTTTAAAGAATCAATGAAATGATTTTGATAAATGGTTCTAAGTGAAAGGATCTGAGCTGCCAACAAACTTGTTCGTACTATTTGAATTGATAGTTAAAAATGCAACAATCGATAAAATGTTGTTATCTGACCTTTGTCGTGTTGTTTCAAAGAGACTGGGATGGGAATTAGACCCAAAACCACTTCGAACAGCCGTTGCATACGAAACTAACATGTAGCAAATGAACATGGAGAATTGAAGACCGTAGATCTTTATAAACTGGAAGAGCTACTTATAATCTCTAGTCAGCTCCTAGAGATACAATATGGTTCTGTCGTGGTTGAAATCTATGGATGACATGGACTTCTCGGTACTGATCCTTAGGGTGATTCCTATATAGGATGCAATAGGAGGGTGCCTTTGGTTTATCCTGTTCCTTGGTGACTTGTATGGAAGAGTGTATGATGGAGTATTCCTAACAGATCACATAAGACGATTTTTTCAAGATATTACGTTTGGTGGTAGAGGAATTGTTTCTCTTTTCTTTTTAATATTTTTGGGAAGATCAACTGGTGAATTGACGGGTTTGACGATGTGGCATTCAAAGTGAATGGTATCCATATGTTCTCTAAAAAGGTAAACGTAACTTCAAGCCTCACAACCAAGAGATGACAAAAACCGGTTAGGCAGCATGGCTAGTTAGGTCGCACCCAAGCAGGGTATATTGTCACTATCTAGAGAAATTCATTATTCGTTCTTCTTTCATTTTTGTATCTCTGCAGAAGTACGGTGGATCCATAAATCAATACGGTGACAATATATTCGATACACTCAAGTTGAATGATTGGTCGGTCATGTGTGGCCGAGTTGCAAGATGTCCTTGTTGAACCCAGTGTATCCCCTCTAGAGTACACTGATCGAAAAGTTGTCCCATACCTTGTCATGGTTGGAATCCATTCTCCGATAAGCACCTCGCAATTTTTTATTATATAATGAATATGTAGAACGTGAGATGCAAGTGTTCTGCTAGATGGTTATTTATTTGTGATTTGATAGACACAATTATAATATCATTGGATTTTGATATATCAAAAATGTTTTGGGTTATAGTAAGGTAAAAATCGTCCATGTTTATGTGTGGGCTGGTCTTACAATTAACCTTTCTTTCAAAAGGGTTTTTTAAAATTACGCAAGTGTTGTCATGTGAATTTACCACTGAAAGTATTCCAGACTGATCCGAGTGAATTTTTGTTTGCTTCTAATATGCTCAGTTCAGACCAAGTATATTCCAGGTTAGGTATCGCTTGAAACTTCAAAGGAGGAGCTAGAGTCAAGATGTATAACTATATTATATTTTTCTGCTGTGTGTTCTACTAAAATGTTTGTATACTCTAATGTTGTAATGTACAGTTTTTCTTTTGTATAAAGCATTTTGATATATTATATCTTATCCATTCCGCTGTGAGACTCTGATCTTCGTTTCTTGTATTCTAATATTTCTTTCTTTCATTCCAAACCTTCTAATTTCTTTCTCCTAATTATCTTCTTTTCTGTGCAAAATGAATTGACATGGGTTGTTAAATGTTTTCTTAAACTGTAGTGGAAAAGTGGGTTGTTACATGTAGGTTCTGTTGGGATTAATTCGTGTATGTATATAATGTACATAAGGTGTAATGTTGGTCATGTTGTAGTGTAGTTTTGATTTTGATTCATTTCTTCTCTTTTGGGATGATGTTTCCTTTTTGGGTTGTTATGTAGTTGGGCTGGTCTGGGATCAACTATATACACACACATATGCACTATGTTGGTTAAGTCGAATAGAAAAGTTTTCGAAGAAATCCTCTTTTTCATTTTGTAACATGGTAGCAGAGCACCTTGATCCAAAATAATTTGATCTTTTCTTCCCTGGTTCTAATCGACTTCCAACATGATGCAGAGTAAATCGATCATGGATGTTATGCCAGTAATGTTAAAAATCACTGAGCACAAACTGGGGGAATCAAATTACTTTGATTGGAGCAAAACTATTCGACATTATCTTCGGAGCATCAATAATGATGATCATCTCCGAAAAGATCCATCTAAAGAGGATTCAAATGACAAAGATGATCAGGTATGGCTTAAAGATAATGCTAGACTGTTTCTCTAGATTAGAAATACTATTGACAATAGCATCATTAGCCTAATTAATCACTGCGGATTTGTGAATGAATTGATGGACTATCTGGAGTTTCTACGTTTTGGAAATGGAAATCTGAGTAGACTGTACGATATATGTAAGTGATTATACCGGCCAGAGAAGCAAGATCCGGCCTTAATGAATTACTTTATGAATTTTAAGAAGATATACGAGGAATTCAATTTGTTACTTCAGATTAGTTCTGATGTGAAAATCCGATAGCCACATAGGTAGAAGATGGCTATTATGAGCTTTCTAGGAGGTCTTCCATCTGAGTTTAAATCTGCTAAGGCCCAAGTTTTGTTTGGATCTGATGTTCAGTATGTACAAGAAGTGTTAGTCGAATTCTAAGAGCTAAAAGTTCAAATACTCAAAATTCGGCTGCATAGAACAATAGTGCATCGATTAGTCAAAGGAATTTAGGAGAAGTGGGTAGATTTGAGAACTTGGTAGTGAATTCAAATTCATGTACTTATTGTAAGAAACTTGGACATAGTGTAATGTCCCGTATTTTTGGTAATTAGATATTTAATTTAATTTATTATTTTAAACATCGATTTGGAATTTATAAATAGACTTATAAATTTTAATTCGTTTAATAAACGACGCCTGTGACGGCCCGTCCCGCACCAACCGACATTTACTCCAAAGGTGCGCTGTACACACGTCCGGTTAGCACGGAACGGGTCGTCAGAAGGAAAGGGAAGAAGGAAATGAACTAACAAGGAACCTGTAGAATGTCTCACAGCGCATAGAACAAAATATAATAATAACATACTTGACATAAAACAGGTGAGATAGTGCATAAGCTGAAACAACTAACATAGCAGCGGAAAATCCAAGTACAGCTTATGACCTAAAGTTAAACATTATTACAACTTTTTAAACTGTCTCTAAAGCAAAAGCAAGATAAAGGAGGTACACTACTAATGCCCAAGTAGCGACCACCAACAACACAGGGAGAATATCTATATATCATACGTGGAAGCCTCCTGCTCGCCTCCGAATCAGCTACTCGCGCATCACCAGCTAACCTGTCTCTAGTCTGCTCATGTGAGCACCCAGAGTAATAAGAGGAGACATAAAACTCTGGGTCAGACATAAACCTGGTATGAGCGATAAGCATCTAACAGAACAATAACAGGTAGACTAAAACATACCTGAACCTGGACCTGCAACCAAAGACTAAGTACTACATACGGTACAACACTCTAAGGTGCCATATCAAACGGTGTAAAGATACGGGGGTGGGGGTGTACATGTCATAGTGATGGCAAACAATCAAGCATGGCAACCATCCTCACATCTCTCACTCAGTGCGTAAAGCATACGATATTCACTACTTCGATCACCCAACATACCTTGCTATGGTCACTTTGCCCCATGAAGTCATAAATGGCTTCACTGCACTGATAACGTAGCCGCTAACCCTTCGCTATGTCCACTTGCCCCATGGAGTTATTCACCCCATCTGCGCTGGCTCATAGCCTTACCGATCCTTTACTATGTCCACTTGCCCCATGGAGTTATTCACCCCATCTGCGCTGGCTCATAGTCTTACTATGCATCACTTTGCCCCTCGAGTCGTAATGACTCTACTGCACTGATAACGTAGTCTTGCTACCATCACCTTGCCCCTCGAGTCATAGTGACTCTACTGCACTGATAAGTAGCCCATCATTCCTTTCAATGGTGAATCGAAGTTATGAACGTTGACAACTCCTTAGCACACGTCCTGCAGCAAAGCCCAACCATGAAGTGAACTCATCGGTTCCCAACTGGATCCTGAGCTCTAACTTCCCATGTTGGACTACCTTTGCATCTCGGGTTATTGGTCAATACTGGGTCAGGTCCGATTTCCCTACTAGCCATCGGTTCGGGTCGGGTCCTCTACTTTGAATCGATTCGGGTTGTGGTCTTCCCCTGTAGTGGTTCGGTTCGGGTTCACAGTGTTGCATCGGTTCAGGTCGGGTGTCCCACGTCGGGTCGGGTCGGGTTGCCATCTCCCATTCAGTTCGTGCTCCCGCTCCGATCAGCTCCTTCGTTCTTCATTTACTCCGATCCGATCCCCCTCCTTTAGCCGATCCGATCGCAGTTCAATTAGCATGGCCTTCCTTTTTGCCAGGTTTCTCAAGTGTCCAGTTCAGATCCGATTGAATCCCTTGCCCAGTTCACTTATCCGATCCGAGCCCCCATATCCGATCCGATCCGATTCAAAACGTGCACTTTTCCTGAAACTTTCCCAGCAAGTGTTTTACGCCATTCGACGACGTTTTCGACCATTCCAACTATTCTAATCAATCACAAAGCATGCCATATAGTCATAGCAACATGTATAATCAACCACAAACATCAAAATGATAGGTTAAAATTGATCAAACCTAGCCAAAACCCCATATTTCCCCTTATGCATGTTTAGGTGGAACTAATTATATGATTAGCAAAACTTAACCAAATTAACCCAAATTAATATCAGAGGTCTAAAACATCATTTAAGAATTTATGAACATTTTTCCAGAATTTTATCATGTTTAAATTCGCTAATTAACACTAATTACCCTTAATTAGCCATAATTAGTGAGGAACTATGCAAATCACTCACCTTAGCCACAAATAAACTAAGATCTGAAATAAATCTCTGATTTGATGCGAATCCCAATGCTAAACAGCAGCTCCAATGTTGATTTGGTGTAGATCTCCCTTGATTTGATGTTGCTAAGCTTAATCCTTGATTAGAAGATGATTTGGAGGTGATTTAGAGGTTGGAGGTCATTTTTAGGGTTTCTTTGAGATAAGTGGAGGCTAGAAAACTGAAATGGAATGATTCTCTAACTCCTTTCAGCCTCCCCATAACCCTAATCCCGAAATGGGTTATGGGCCCATTCACTACTCACCCTATTTGGCCCGGTTAAGCAGTTTTCACCTTCCAAACCTTATTTCAGCCATATCTCCCAAACGGTAAGTCCGTTTTTCACATATGACCACTCTACGGAAAGGTAAACCATCAAACGAATCTAATGGAAGTGGTTTCAGGTCAAAATTCCTTTCCAATCAAAAGTTATTGCCGAAACAAGATCAGCTAGGGGCAAAACGGTCATTTAAAAATCGACAAAAATCATGAACATGGGAAATGAGTCAAATGGTTGTTTCCCAAAGTTACGTGACCATACGACTTCATATGGGAAAGAAATAAATATTCTACGATCCTCCGATACGTAGAATGCGGGTTGTTACATTCTCCCCCCTTAAGAAATTTCGCCCCCGAAATTCCCTAACCAAAACACACAAAGGGTCCCACATGCCTATCAATCATAAAACAACAATCAAACATGCAAAACAAGTCTATCCTAGCATGCGGAATAACTAAATTTCAAAGTAAATCTTACCAGGCAAAGAGTTCTGGATACGTCCTTCTAATGCTCTCCTCTGTCTCCCAAGTGCAATCATTCTCGTTCTCGCCACCCTGAATCTTGACTAGCTTCACCGCCTTTCTTCGAAGTTGCTTCGTATCGTGCTCGACAATACGAATCGGCTTGCGGTTCTCAACCGCCTCGGGTTCTACTTCGAAGTCCTCTAACTGATCAGGTGAAATAGTCACATCTGAGTCGTGAACGAACTTCCTTAGTTGTGAAACATGAAATACGTCGTGAACTCCCGCCATCTTCTCTGGTAAGCCAATTCTATATGCCAAATTCCCGACTAGTTCAAGAACAGGGAATGGGCCAACAAATCTTGGTGCTAACTTGCCTCTCCAACCAAATCGTATCACGCTCTTCAACGGAGAAATCTTGACAAACACCAAGTCACCAACAGAGAATTTTAAGTCTCTTCTCCTTTTATCAGCATAACTCTTCTGCCTATCTTGGGCAGCTTTCATTCGTTGTTGAATGGTCTTAATCTTATCTAAAGTTTCCCTCACCACATCTGGTCCAAGCATAAACTTCTCGCCTGTCTCTATCCAACATGATGGTGAGTTGCACGGTCTTCCGTACAAAGCTTCATATGGAGCCATACCGATACTGGATTGGTAGCTATTATTATATGCAAACTCTACTAGATGCAAATGGTCATCCCATGATCCACCAAAATCCAATATACAAGCTCTCAAGAGATCTTCCAATATACGATTCACTCTCTCCGTCTGACCGTCGGTCTAAGGATGATATGCGGTACTGAGATGTAATTCTGATCCTAGAGCCTCTTGTAAGCTCTTCCAAAACCCACTAGTGAACAACGGGTCTCGGTCACTCACAATGCTTTTAGGTACTCCATGAAATCACACTACCCATTTCATATACAATTCTGCCAACTTGGCTGCTGTTCTGGTCGATTTTACTGGTATAAACCTTGCACTCTTAGTAAATCGATCCACAATTACCCAAATGTTGTCATATCCCGATCTAGTCCTTGGTAAACCATCGATGAAATCCATCGAGACTTGCTCCCATTTCCATTCGGGAATTTCTAATGGTTGCAACAACCCACTAGGCTTCTTTTGCTCGGCTTTAACTAGCTGGCAATTCATGCATTTGGATATAAACTTCCCAACGTCTATTTTCATCCCTTCCCAGTAGTAAGTCTGCTTCATGTCTCGATACATCTTATTACCACCGGGATGTATAGTCAGTTTTGAGTGATGACATTCTCTAAGCACTTCATCTCTCAAACCATTCACGTTGGGTACAACTAGTCTTCCATTCTTTCTAAGCCATCCATCTCGATCAAGCCCATACAAATTCATCTCCTCACCGTCGATGTCCATCTCTAACTTGGAGATGATTTCCAATAGATTAGGATCGTCCTTCTGGCTGGAACCAATCCGCTCTATCAAAGTGGGTCTGATCGTCAAACTAGCTAGCACTTCTGGATCCAATTCGCACTTTGGTCTAAAATAAAACCCCGCGATATACTCCAGTTGCTTCCATTCTAGAAACATAGCCCCTAAACTGGCATGTCTCCTACTCAAGGCATCGGCTACTGCATTGCCCTTCCCAGGTGTGTATGCGATATCAAAATCATACGAAGCCAAGAAATCTAGCCATCTCTGCTGATGGAGATTCAGATCTTTCTAAGAGAAGAGATACTTTAACGATTTATGATCGGTAAACAACTCAAATCTTTCTCCCAGGAGATAGTGTCTCCACATCTTTAATGCGAACACAATCGCTGCCAGTTTCAAATCATGGGTAGGATACTTCTTCTCATGCGGCTTTAGTTGCCGACTAGCATAAGCTACAACCCTATCTCCTTGCATCAATACAGCACCTAGTCCGGTACCACAAGCATCCGTGTATACCGTCATCTCTTCATTCCCTTTAGGAATGACTAATACTGGCGCACGCGTCAACTTTTCCTTTAGACTCTTGAATTCCTTCTCACACACTCCGTCCCAGACGAAGGACTGATTCTTCTTAGTCAACTGAGTCAACGGTGCTGCTATCTTGGAGAAGTCTTGGATAAACTTACGATAATATCCAGCTAACCCCAAGAAACTTCTTACATCTGTTACATTCTTGGGCGTAGGACAATCCTGTACCGTAGCCACCTTCGCAGGGTCCACGACAATACCACTCTCCGAAACAACATGACCCAAGAATCTCACTTTCCTTCTCAAAAAATGACACTTAGAGAATTTCGCTTTCAATTGGTGTTTTCTCAACATCTCCATCACTATCCTCAAGTGTCCCTTGTGTTCCTCTTCTGTCCTCGAATAAACAAGGATATCGTCTACGAACACAAGAACAAACTTATTCAACTGATCTCTGAATACTCGATTCATAAGATCCACAAAATAGGCTGGTGCATTGGTCAACCCAAATGGCATGACCAACCACTCATAAAATCCAGACGGCGTCCTAAATGCCGTTTTTGGAACACTTTCATCTGCTACTCGAAGCTGATGAAATCCTGTCGCGAGGTCCAACTGGGAGAACACTCTTGCTCCTTCCAGTTGATCAAACAAATCATCTATCCATGGTAGAGGATACTTATTCTTCCTCGTTACCTTATTCAACTCGCGATAGTCCACACACAAACGAAGGGAACCATCTGCCTTAGTGGCAAACACAACTGGTGCTCCCCACTCGGAGACATTTCTTCTAATAAATCCCTTCTTCAAAAGATTGCTGACTTGCACCCCGAGCTCTCGCTATTCCCTTGGTGCCATATGACGAAGTAGCATCACTATAGGCCTGGCATCTTTCACTAAATCAATACGGAACTCAATCTCTCGGTGTGGTGGAAGCCCGGTCACCTCCTCGAAGACGTCCGGATACTGGCCAACCACGGGCACATCTGACAGCTCATCCTGCGGGATGTCGAGGGAATTTACAAAACTAGCCATTACCCCATCACTAGGTAGACTACCAAAGACTACCCTCCGCCCATCATCCGCCCTAACTGTCACCAAAAAGCCCTCACAGTCTACCACCACCCCGTATCTTTGGAGCCAATCGACTCCCAATATAATGCTATACCCAGTAAAGCCCAAACAAAGCAATCACAAACAAACATACATTCATGACTCGATAAGACCAAATTCCTGCAAATCATACTAAGGCTAGTCGAACCACCAATCGGGTTCGTCACAACCAATGGTCTATCGACTATCTCGGGTTCCAGTCCCAACCTATCTACCTGGTCACTAGATATGAAGGAACTGGAAGCCCCGGCATCAAACAAAACTCGAACTGGTACATCATAAATAGAAAGCATACCTTGAATAACAACATTATTTCCTTTCTCCGCCGTAGTTGGGGCATTCGACGAAGAAGGAACAGCATCAATAGCATATGCTTTCACAATCTGCTTCTCCTTAAGAGGTTGCGGACACTTATCCTTGAAATGTCCCACTTGACCGCAGTTGAAGCACTTCCTATCCGCTGTCTTGGCCCGACAATCTTTGGCATAATGGCCCTTCTTACCACAGCTGAAGCACTCAACATCCTTCTTGCTCTTTTTCTGGCCATCCTTAGCTTGGCTCTGCTTCCTCTTACTCTGAGAGTTATTCTTGCCTCCACCGCCTGCTTGCGGCTTTGGCCCTTCTGCGGATGCAGCCTCAGTCTTTGACTTAGGGTAAAGACTCTCTGATCTCAAAGCTTTCCCCACAATAGATTCAAAAGTCTCATCGATGTGGTTGATAAGCCTTTCCCCCAAGTATCCATCCAACCCTGTAATGAACTTCTCATTCTTCTTCTCAGGAGTATCAATAAGAGATAGTCCATACTTTGACAAAGTGTCGAACTCAGCAATATAGTCAGAGACTGCCCTACCATTCTGCTTGAGTTCCAAGAATCTCTTAAACAGCACTGACTTCTGAGCAGCTGGAATGAACTTGTCGCTAAAGCGAGCCTTGAACTGATCCCAAGTAACCTGATCTTCTGGAGTAGCTGTTCTAATGGCATTCCACCAATTCATCGCTCGCCCTTGCAGCTGACGAGACGCTAGTCTTCTCTTCATCGCATCCTCAAGACCCAAGTCGTTGAAGATACGATCACAGCTATCCATCCAATCTTGAACATCTGTGGCCGACTCCGTCCGGTGGAACGGCTTCCCACCAAGGTTAGTGTAATCCTTGCACAACTTGGCGAAATCGACCCTAGGCGCCTGCACTACTGGGCCAGCACCAATTCCGGGATTGGGAACTGCCCCTTGCACCTCCCTAAGCATGTCTCTCATGAGGTCAGTAAACATCGCCCTCATGTCAGCAGCATTCCCATTATTGGCTCCTCTACCAGCACCTCTAGCATATCGGCTCATCGTCAATCTGTAAAAGGAAATGATTAACGACCCCATAGTGGTGCTAGTGCAGTGCAACTTCATTCTTATACTACTAATAGTATATACATATACAGCTTTTGAAAACCAAAGTAATCACAAATACGCGCTCTCATATACGTACTATCTCTCCCTAGTGTCTTTCCCTAGGTTAACTACGCAACCTAGAGCTCTGATACCAAATGTGACAGCCCGCCCCGCACCAACCGACATTTACTCCAAAGGTGCGCTGTACACACGTCCAGTTAGCACGGAACGGGTCGTCAGAAGGAAAGGGAAGAAGGAAATGAACTAACAAGGAACCTGTAGAATGTCTCACAGCGCATAGAACAAAATATAATAATAACATACTTGACATAAAACAGGTGAGATAGTGCATAAGATGAAACAACTAACATAGCAGCGGAAAATACAAGTACAGCTTATGACCCAAAGTTAAACATTATTACAACTTTTTAAATTGTCTCTAAAGAAAAAGAAAGATAAAGGAGGTACACTACTAATGCCCAAGTAGAGACCACCAACGACACAGGGAGAATATCTATATATCATACGTGGAAGCCTCCTGCTCGCCTCCGAATCAGCTACTCGCGCATCACCAGCTAACCTGTCTCTAGTCTGCTCGTGTGAGCACCCAGAGTAATAAGAGGATACATAAAACTCTGGGTCAGACATAAAGCCTGGTATGAGCGATAAGCATCTAACAGAACAATAACAGGTAGACTAAAACATACCTGAACCTGGACCTGCAACCAAAGAGTAAGTACTACATACTGTACAACACTCTAAGGTGCCATATCAAACGGTGTAAAGATACGGGGGTGGGGGTGTGCTTGTCATAGTGATGGCAAACAATCAAGCATAGCAACCATCCTCACATCTCTCACTCAGTGCGTAAAGCATACGATATTCACCACTTCGATCACCCAACATACCTTGCTACGATCACTTTGCCCCATGTAGTCATAAATGGCTTCACTGCACTGATAACGTAGCCACTAATCCTTCGCTATGTCCACTTGCCCCATGGAGTTATTCACCCCATCTGCGCTGGCTCATAGCCTTACCAATCCTTTACTATGTCCACTTGCCCCATGGAGTTATTCACCCCATCTGCGCTGGCTCATAGTCTTACTACGCATCACTTTGCCCCTCGAGTCGTAATGACTCTACAGCACTGATAACGTAGTCTTGCTACCATCACCTTGCCCCTCGAGTCATAGTGACTCTACTGCACTGATAAGTAGCCCATCATTCCTTTCAATGGTGAATCGAAGTTATGAACGTCGACAACTCCTTAGCACACGTCCCGCCGCAAAGCCCAACCATGAAGTGAACTCATCGGTTCCCAACTGGACCCTGAGCTCTAACTTCCCATGTTGGACTACCTTTGCATCTCGGGTTATTGGTCAATACTGGGTCGGGTCAGATTTCCCTACTAGCCATCGGTTCGGGTCGGGTCCTATACTTTGAATCGGTTCGGGTTGTGGTCTTCCCCTGTAGCGGTTCGGTTCGGGTTCACAGCGTTGCATCGGTTCTGGTCGGGTGTCCCACTACGGGTCGGGTCGGGTTGCCATCTCCCATTCAGTTCATGCTCCCGCTCCGATCAGCTCCCTCGTTCTTCATTTACTCTGATCCGATCCCCCTCCTTTAGCCGATCCGATCCCATTTCAATTAGCATGGCCTTCCTTTTTGCCAGGTTTCTCAAGTGTCCAGTTCCGATCCGATCGAATCCCTTGCCCAGTTCACTTATCCGATCTGAGCCCCCATATCCGATCCGATCTGATTCAAAACCTGCACTTTTCCTGAAACTTTCCCAGCAAGTGTTTTACGCCATTCAACGAAGTTTTCGACCATTCCAACTATTTAATCAATCACAAAGCATACTATACAGTCATAGCAACATGTATAATCAACCACAAACATCAAAACAACAAAATGATAGGTTAAAATGGATCAAACCTAGCTAAAACCCCATATTTCCCCTTAAGCATGTTTAGGTGGAACTAATGATATGATTAGCAAAACTTAACCAAATTAACCCAAATTCATATCAGAGGTCTAAAACATCATTTAAGAATTTATGAACATTTTTCCAGAATTTTATCATGTTTAAATTCGCTAATTAACACTAATTACCCTTAATTAGCCATAATTAGTGAGGAACTATGCAAATCACTCACCTTAGCCACAAATAAACTAAGATCTGAAATAAATCTCTGATTTGATGCGAATCCCAATGCTAAATAGCAGCTCCAATGCTGATTTGGTGTAGATCTCCGTTGATTTGATGTTGCTAAGCTTAATCCTTGATTAGAAGATGATTTGAAGGTGATTTAGAGGTTGGAGGCCATTTTTAGGGTTTCTTGGAGGTAAGTGGAGGCTAGAAAACCGAAATGGAATGATTCTCTAACTCCTTTCAGCCTCCCCATAACCCTAATCCCGAAATGGGTTATGGGCTCATTCACTAATCACCCTATTTGGCCCGGTTAAGCAGTTTTTCACCTTATAAACCTTATTTCAGCCATAACTCCCAAACGGTAATCCGTTTTTCACATATGACCACTCTACGGAAAGGTAAACCATCAAACGAATCTAATGGAAGTGGTTTCAGGTCAAAATTCCATTCCAATCAAAAGTTATGGCCAAAACAAAATCAGCTAGGGGCAAAACGGTCATTTAAAAATCGACAAAAATCATGAACATGGGAAATGAGTCAAATGGTTGTTTCCCAAAGTTACGTGACCATACGACTTCATATGGGAAAGAAATAAATATTCTACGATCCTCCGATACGTAGAATGCGGGTTGTTACAACGTCTAAACGTATAATTATAATTGAACTCATAAACGTTACTGTGTTTCGTAATTTATGATTTGAAATTCATATATATTAGTACAAGTATAAAACGCTAAACAATAATTGTCGATGAAATTAAATAATTATACGAAATAAAACGTTCAAATTAACGCGTTGCTTATCTTATGATGAGGTCCGTGCTTCGGACACGGGAAATTGTTTGATATATTATACAGGCCTTAGAAATAGCTTTCTTTTCAAATGACCTCCGATTTTGATGAAACACATTTTTATTAGAATACATTATTGCTAGATTTCTAGTTTGGAGCCAATCAGAGTTGTTTTATCGGTACATGAAATTTAAAGGTGAATCGATAAATTAAAATAATGTCGTAGTGCAAACATGGTCCATTTTCAACGAAATTAATTTCATTGGGACCGGATTTCTAAGACGTAGCAGTGTATCCTTTTTCATTACATTTGGAGTCTGTGTGTGACAATATGAATCGGCAGTAAATAGCGGTAATATGAACCAACCGTAAAACAAATAAATTGTATATATAATATCATCAGTTCAGTAAGACAATAGTAGATACTACATACCCTTATGTAGCCACCCTAAATTAAACCTGGTCTATGATATATGTTTCCTTAAGTTCTAAGTATTTTTGTTTTTTTCGAGTAGTTGCCCCTACTCTAAGAAATATGTACGCAAGACCGATTGAAGTGGAAGACATGGATGCAAGACTGATTGAAGTGCAAAACACATTGAAGCGACCCTGAATATAATGCACCATTCCTTAACTCGTAAGCAACACTGTACAAGCCTATGTTTTCCTAAGTTACCCTATGTAATTTCCTTTCGACTTACTTCTGCATTGAATTTTCGTATCAACCAACTACTGTAAGCCTACAGCTCTAGTGCGCAAATTCTACCATTGAATTGAAAACTCAATGCAGGGAGTGTGAACTGTATGGGAACCTAGCCTAGAACCTGCCCTAAGTTTTTCTCTTCACAGTGAAGTATCAATGCACACAATTATCAACCCCTATCCTAAATTAAATGGTACCGCCTACCATGTCCTTCTTTTGGCCAGGCAAATTAAAAACTGTACATGTTAAATACTCATGCAAGCCTGCGAGAAACAACATATTTCAACTCAACCCAACATGATATGAAAACACATGTAGAGCCTCCTATGTTTCCAGCTACTCTTAGGTTTATGATATGAAAATACAAGTTGTACCCTACCGTCTTCTTCAGCTATTGCAGTCTCTAATCTAAGTTGTACCTCTTGACTTAGAAAGGGTTCTTATCCCCAACCTTCGGCTATATATATGTGCCCCGTCCTTTCCAGTGAAAAAACCAAAACATCCTATGATATAAAATCAGAACAATGGTTTCCAAAATAAAACTCTCCTCCAACGTAAGGCAAACCGGGAGACATTCATGTAAAACAGGAAAAGAGAAGAGTGGTTCAACACGTAACGGTGGAGGAGTGGAGTGTCTGAATACAAACGGCAGGAATTGGTGCATGCGTGAATAGAAGGGGGAACGTCAGTAGAAGGGAAGAAGGCACGGAACAAAACTGGGGGAAGAAGCTTATGAGATGGCGGAGAGTGGTGGACTGAAGATGGCGACGCAGTGGAGAGGAGTTGCGTGGGTTTCAGATTTTCATGTTTGCAGTAATTTTGGTTTGTTTTCATTAGTGCATTGGGATGGTGAAATTGAGTTGCGAGAAGGGTACGGTGATTACTGTTGTAGTATGTGTAATGGCGTACATACAGGAGCGAAGTCGGGAGGCTTGTCAAAAGTGGGGAAGGTGGTCGTTAGGGCATCAGAGGGGGCGGTGATAAGGATAGTGGAATGGAGCAGTTTGGGAAAAAATGGAAACAGCAGCAGACGCATGGAGTGTGTATGCAGCGAATTATGGACTAATCAAGGTTTACTAGTAATGTAGGTATGGCTCCAATTAATAATATAATTAAGTTTTTAGTATGGCAACATTTTAATGTTTGTGGAGAAATATATAAACATATCTGTTTATTGCCAGCACGCGAGGTCCCTAAACCAATTTTTTTTTAAACATGTCAAACCCCTTTGTTTTGTATAACTATACTTATATTTTGTGCCAAATACTTTGGGCCTGGTACATGGGTTATATTAAGGAAACAAACTAGTTTACTTTATTTAAAAGTTAATATTATTAGTTTCAAAGGGGGAATGTCTTTGGAGAAAGAAAGTGAAACAATATAGTGCGAGCTTAATAGTTTATAATTAGTGAAAAATAGAGAATGATTGAAGCTTCATTAATTTAAATTAAAACCGTGAACGTATGGTCTGTGTAACATGCACGTTTTCATGTGTTAACAGAACCAGACCAAACAAGGAGCTTTGGAATGGATAGAGTTGGCAACTATGAACGAATCAATGTGAGTTCAACTCACTTAGTTTTTATCCCACTTATATTTATATAAGTCGGGTTTAATTTGTGTATACTATGGTTGTTAATTTTGGATGATTACTGCATATATTGGTTGATATTGGTTGAATTGATAAAATTAAATGTTTGTTTAATTTAATCGAAAATGATCGTTATTTAACGGTCGTAACCAATTAAGATAACTTACCTTGTTGGTCTCGATATAATCATATAAATTTAGAATTGGATGTTTAAATTATTGGTTGATTTATCTATATGGTTGTAGTTGAAGTAACGTATTTGAATGCTGGGAAAACAGGTTGGAGGGATCCAACTGGATTCCTCGGATATTTTTTATTTTATATCATCATTACATGAACTATACTGAATGGATGATTCATTTGGATGTTGAATGTTGATTAGAAATTCGGTATTGGATAAGTAATTGGCAGCAATTGGCCTAAAAATCAATCATTTTATAAATAGTGATTTACCGTTAGGTGAATCGACAAAGATGAAATTATAAAATTTATTTTATAACTGAAGATGGATTTTTAAATCTGTTACTTTGAATAAAAGTATATTAAAAAGGAAATAAATATTTATTATTTAAGTTACAAGTGAATATTAAATGGTTTTATATTGCAAATACTTATATTAATCAGACTTATAAGCTAATGAATAGGAATTTACATAACGGTTAAGAATGGATTTATTGTTTCAAAGAAACAATTGAATAAAAGTGATTTAAATTAATTGTATTATTTTAAAGGAGTAATTAATTGGGAGTGGTTAAAGAAATTACCGTGTTTTTGAGTTGACTAATTAACCATTTTAACTCGTATTGATTATCTGATTAGTTGTTTAAAATTAACCAAATGAGATGGTTAATGAATAATTGTTTTAATAAGATTTTAAAAAGGAGTTTGATATCTATTTTTATTTAATGGGGAAGGAAACGATTATTTTAATTAATAAAAATTTAAGTGAATACTTTTTTTTAAATGAAATCATTTAAGTAATTGAGCGGTAATGAAATAGAGTTATATAATGGAAAAAAAAGTTAATGAACGGATTATATTAAAACCCGAGTCTTTTGAATAAGGTTTATAAAAGGATTTTTAAGGAATACGATGATTTAAAATTAAGTAAAAAGAAGTTGAGATAAAGAGGAATTATATCAAAACCAAGTTTATAAAAAGAGGCATGAAGCTAAAACATTGGGTCTGAATCAGAAATACTTAGTTGTGAAATTAAGTGAAACGAATAGAATTGAACGAGATTGCAAAGCAAGAAATGACTGAGTGACTTAAAGGTGGAATAATATGGTTGATAAGGAGCTAAAGAAAAGATTAGAATCTGACTGGAAATTAGTTGAGTTGAATGACTTCTAGAGTATCGATCTAATGTTTGTTTCGGCCTTCAAGGTTGATATTTAGGGAGTTGTTCGCTTACTAGTTTTCGGTTAAGGACTAATGAATGTTGAAGTAATGAGAATAGAGAGAGATAATATAACGATGCCTTCGAGATTCAAGAGATAAATGAGAAGGGTTCGAATAAGTTATTAAAAAGGGGAAGTGTCAGTTATTGTTTCGAGTAACGAAACAAAAGAGTTTTCGTAACGATGTTATACGTGAATTTTTTTAAAACCCAAAGTAGATAATTATATATATATGTGATTTAATTCTAAATAAATTAAAAATAGTTTTAAGAATATTCATATAATGAAATAAAAAGCAAATGTGGTATTTCAGATAATAAAATATTAAGAAGTTTAAATTATTTTGATTTAAAAGGGCCAAGTGATGCTGAATACTAAATCAGTGGACTCGTATTTATTTACATGGTTGAATAATTGTTATTTGATAGTTAAATAACCGACTATCAAATCTGACCAATACGATTGTTGGTAGGGAAAGACCGGGATCAAATTTATATTCGAAAACTATTCCGAACCGAAAAATACGAAATCGTCGAAGATACAGATTGAAGATGGAGCAGTGAAGACCGTGGATCTTCACAAGCGAAAGATCAACCTATCGAATCTCTCTGGCATGCATCCAGAGTTATTTGATTTTTGATTCTGACGTGATTGAAATCTGCGGATTGCAAGGACTATTCGCTACTGATCTATAGAGTGATTCCTAGGATGCAGTAAGAGGGTGTCTTTGGTTTGTCCAGTCCCAGGGCAACTTGTATGGATGAATGTCCGACAGAGTATTTCTAAAGGGGTCACGTACGTTGATTTCTTCAAACGTACAATAGTTGTGGCGGAGAATGGCTGTTCTCTTAGTTCAATGACTAGAGTATTTTTGTTGACATCAATTAGTGATATCCAGTGGATCTGACGATGTGGCATTCAAAGTGGATGGAGATGTGCTATTCGAAAGAATAACCCAGATGTTCTACATAAAAAGAGAATAAATAAATTCATTTATTAACTAATAAATAAATTTTGACCTCAAGCCTCATAACTGGAAAATTACAAAAATCGGGCAGGCAGCATGGCTATGTGGGTCGCTCTCATTAGGGTGTATAATCACCTATCTAGAGAAATTACTTTTTGTTTCTTTAATCTATCAATGTTGTCCCTTTTGAGAAACGGTTGCTGAACCCAACCGTTGGTGATATACATTCGATACACTCAAGAGGAATGAGTGGTCGGTCATGTGTGGGCCGGTTCGTAAGACGTTCTTGTTGAACCCGGTGTATTATCCTCTAGAGATACACTATCGGAAGGTGGTTCATAACTTGTCATGGTCAGAATCCAAACTCAAATAAGCGCCCGCGGTTTTGATTGTATACTATATACGTGAAGCGTGAGATGCAAGCGTTCTGCTAGATTACTGTTTATTTATATTTAGACATTATCATAATATTAGAATAATATATGATTTAAAAATATTTTGGGTTATCTTAAGGTAAAAAAACATCCGTATTTATGTGTGCATTTGGTCTTACGATTGCCCTTTTCTTTAGAAAAGATTTTAAACTTTAAAATCAAGTTGGATGATATTATAAACTTTGTGGGTTTCTCACTCTAGTTCACAAGACTGACCTAGTGTTTGTAATGCTCGGGATAGCCCGGGATTTCAGGTTCAGATCTTTGGACAATATGAAGTTCAGAAGACATGCTGGAGGAGTTCACATGTATTAATAGTTATTCTATTGTGTGTTGTATATGGGGACAGAGTATTATAACGGTCCATATATGTTGACTGTAAGTTGTACTCTGATAATTTGTAAGTTTTTATTTAAATCTCTCAATAAAGATTATTTCTATATTATATTTTGTTCCGCTACGATTTGAGACTCTGTGTTGGTCCTTCTTTTTCTATTTTAATATTTCTTTCTTTCTTATCTCACCCTCTAATTTCTTTCTAATAACAATCTGGTGTTTTCAATACTTGAGTTTTGACAAGTAGCACGGGTGTTATGTATTATTGTCGAGATTCGGGTCTCGAACCCGCTGGGTCGTTACAGTGGTATTAGAGCTATTGGTTTAGTAATGACCTTTGCTCTGTGGCGTAACTCGATAGAGATGGGGTTAGTAATACCCTAGATTGAGTTTGAGTGTATATATATGAGGGCGTATTTGTAAATTTCATATACGAATGTTTTATATTGTGTTATTTGATCGGTTCAATATTGAACTGACAACTGGTACAAAAATGTTTTGTAAGGATGGTCGAATGGAATAATTTTGGCCAAATTATATTTTTGTATGAAATGGATTAATTTTATAAGATTTTTGAATATTGGTGTGTTTGGTTTGATTGGTTCAAATGGAATTCAAATTTGATTTGAGAAATAAAATGGTTTAATATAACTAAAGAGATTTCTCATGTTGGTAAATGAGATTGAATATAATCAGAATTGGAATTGTGAAATGGAAATAAACTAGTTTATAAGACAATTAACTAATCAAAATTGGAAGTTGAAACTTAACTTGGTTAAGTAGGATTGAGAATGAATATTGAAATTAAATAAGATAAATTTAGGTACTAGAAATTGAATCAATATTAATAATAATTAAATGGTAGTCAATCAGATATTAGTCTATTGGTAACCCAAGTATATATAAACAAGATTAATGTTGAGTATTGAGGTTGAATGAAAAACAAACTGATTAAGTTATGTTGATGGGTATTATTTGTTGTTAGATTAGTTAACTAGAATACTCAATGGTTTAATAAGAGTTGAGTGAATTGGTTTTCGATTTATATTAAATTGGATTTTTAAAAGTTAATGGGATTGGGCCATAACTCTTACTTAGAAATTTCGGGGACGAAATTATTTTAAGGGGGAAGGAATGTAATGTCTTGTATTTTTGGTAGTTAGATATTTAATTTAATTTACTATTTTAAATATCGATTTGGAATTTATAAATAGACTTATAAATTTTAATTCGTTTATTAAACGACATCTAAACATATAATTATAATCCGAACTCATAAACGTTGCTGTATTTCGTAATTTATGATTTGAAATTCATATATATCGGTACAAGTATAAAACGCTAAACAACAATTGTCGATGAAATTAAATAATCATACGAAATAGAACGTTCAAATCAACGCGTTGCTTATCTTATGATGAGGCCCGTGCTTCGCACATAGGAAATTGTTTGACATATTGTACAGGCCTTAGAAATAGCTTTCTTTTCAGACGACCTCCGTTTTTTGACAAAACACATTTTTATTGGAATAAGTTATTGCTAGATTTCAAGTTTGGAGCCAATCGAAGTTGTTTTATCGGTACATGAAATTTAAAGGTGAATCGATAAATTAAAATAATGTCATAGTGCAAACGTGGTCCATTTTCAGCGAAATTTATTTCGTTGGGACCAAATCGCTAAGACGTAGCAGTGTATCCTTTTTCATTACATTTGGAGTCTATGTGTGACAATACGAATTGGCAGAAAATAGCGGTAATATGAACCAACTGTAAAACAAATAAAATGTATATATAATATCATTAGTTCAGTTGACAATAGTAGATACTACATACCCTTACGTGGCCACCCTAAATTAAACCTGGTCTGTACTATATGTTTCCTTAAGTTCTAAGTATTTTTTTTTCGAGTACCTACACATACTCTAAGAAATGTGTACGCAAGACCGATTGAAGTGGAAAACATGGACGCAAGACTGATTGAAGTGGAAAACACACTAAAGCCACCTTGAATATAAATACACCATTCCTTAACTTGTAAGAAACACTGTACAAGCCTATGCTATCCTAAGTTACCCAATATAATTTCCTTTCGACTTGCTTCTGCATTGAATTTTCGTATCAACCAGCTACTGTAAGCCTACAGCTCCAGCGCGCACAATCTACCATTGAAATGAAAACTCAATGCAGGGAGTGTGAACTGTATGGGAACCTAGCCTAGAACCTACCCTAAGTTTTTCTCTTCACAATGAAGTATCAACGCACACAATTATCAACCCCTATCCTAAATTAAATGGCACCGCCTACCATGTCCTTCTTTTGCAGGAAAATTAAAAACTGTACGTGCTAAATACTTGTGCAAGTCTGCGAGAAACAACATATTTCAACTCAACCCGACATGATATGAAAACACAAGTAGAGCCTCCTCTGTTTCCAGCTACTCTAAGGTTTGTGATATGAAAATACAAGCTATACGCTACTGTATTCTTCAGCTATTGCAGTCTCTAATCTAAGTTGCACCTCTTGACTTAGACAGGGTTCTTATCCCCAACCTTCGGCTATATATATGTGCCCCGTCCTTTTTCCCAGTGAAAAAACCAAAACATCCCATGATATAAAAACAGAACCATGGTTTCCAAAATAAAACTCTTCTCCAACGTAAGGCAAACCGGGAGCCATTCATGTAAAACAGGAAAAGAAAAGAGTGGTTCAACACGTAAAGGCGGAGGAGTGGAGTGTTTGAATACAAATAGCAGGAATTGGTGCATGCGTGAATAGCAGTGGGAACGTCAGTAAAAGGAAAGAAGGCATGGAAAAAAACTAAGGGAAGAAGCTTATGAGATGGCGGAGTGTGTGGACTGAAATGGCTACGCAGTCGAGAGGGGTTGCGTGGGTTTCAGATTTTCATGTTTGCAGTAATTTGGGTTTGTTTTCATTGGTGTGTTAGGATAGTGAAGTTGAGTTGCAAGACGGGTACGGTGATTACTGTTGTAGTATGTGTAATGGCGTACATACTGGAGCGAA
Organism: Allium sativum; assembly: GCA_030737875.1. Classification (NCBI taxonomy): domain Eukaryota; kingdom Viridiplantae; phylum Streptophyta; class Magnoliopsida; order Asparagales; family Amaryllidaceae; genus Allium; species Allium sativum. The sequence continues at coordinate 347,409,431 of CM060922.1, read as the reverse complement.
GTCGGAAGGCTCAGGAATAGTGGGGAAGGTGGTCGTTAGGGCATCAGAGGGGGCGGTGATAAGGATAGTGGAATGGAGCAGTTTGGGAAAAAAATGTAACAGCAGTAGACGCATGGAGCGTGTTTTTAGTGAATTATAGACTAATCAAGGTTTACTAGTAATGTAGGTATGGCTCCAATTAATAATATAATTAAGTTTTTCGTGTGGCAACATTTTAATGTGTCTGGAGAAATATATAAACATGTCCGTTTATTGCCAACACGTGAGGTCCGTAAACCGATTTTTTTTTGAAACATGCCAAACCCCTTTGTTTTGTATAACTATACTAATATTTTGTGCCAAATACTTTGTGCCTGGTACGTGGGTTATGTTAAGGAAACAAACTAGTTTACTTTATTTAAAAGTTAATAATATTAGTTTCTAAGGGGGAATGTCTTTGGAGAAAGAAAGCGAAACAATATAGTGCAAGCTTAATAGTTTATAATTAGTGAAAAATAAAGAATGATTGAAGCTTCATTAATTTAAATTAAAACCATGAACGTATGGTCTGTGTAACATGCACGTTTTCATGTGTTAATAGAACCTGACCAAAAAAGGGGCATTGGAGCGGATAGAGTTGGGAACTATGAACGAATCAAGGTGAGTTCAACTCACTCAGTTTTTATCCCACTTATATTTATATAAGTCGGGTTTAATTTGTGTATACTATGATTGTTTATTTTGGATGATTACTGCATATATTGGTTGATATTTAGTGAACCGATTAAATTAAAAGTTTGTTTAATTTAATCGAAAACGATCATTATTTAACGGTCGTAACCAATCAAGGTAACTTACCTTGTCGGTCTCGTTATAATCATATAAACATATAAATTTAGAATTGGATGTTTAAATTATTGGTTGATTTATCTATATGGTTGTAGTTGAAGTAACGTATTTGAATGCAGGGAAAACAGGTTGGAGGGATCCAACTGGATTCCTCAGATATATTTTATTTTATATCATCATTACATGAACTATACTGATTGGACGATTGATTTGGATGTTGATCTTTGATTATAAATTCAACGTTTGTTTTAACCAGTGGGCAGTATTGGTTAAGTAATTGGCAGCAACTGGCCTAAAAATCAATCATTTTATAAATAGTGATTTACCGTTAGGTGAATCGACGAAGATGAAATTATATAATTTATTTTATAACTGAAGATGGATTTTTAAATCTGTTACTTTGAATAAAAGTATATTAAAAAGGAAATAAATATTTATTATTTATTGTTTAAGTAATAAGTGAATATTAAATGGTTTTATATTGCAAATACTTATATTAATCAGACTTATAAGAAAATGAACAGGAATTTACATAACAGTTAAGAGTGGATTTATTGTTTCTAAGAAACAATTGAATAAAATTGATTTAAATTAATTATATTATTTTAAAGGAGTAATTAATTGGGAGTGGTTAAAGAAATAACCGTGTTTTTGAGTTGACTAAGTAACTGTTTTAACTTGTATTGATTATCTGATTAGTTGTTTAAATTAAACGAATGAGATGGTTAATGAATAATTGTTTTAATAAGATTTTAAAAAGGAGTTTGATATTTATTTTCATTTAATGGGGAAGCAAACGATTATTTTAATTAATAAAAATTTAAGTGAATGCCTTTTTTTAAATGAAATAATTAAAGTAATAGAGCGGTAATGAAATAGAGTTATATAATGGAAAAAAAAGTTTATGAATGGATTATATTAAAACCCAAGTCTTTTGAATAAAGGTTATAAAAGGATTTTTAAGGAATACGATGATTTAAAATTAAGTAAAAAGAAGTTGAGATAAAGTGGAATTATATCGAAACCAAGTTTATAAAAAGAGGCGTGAAGCTGAAACATTGGTTCTGAATCAGAAATATTTAGTAGTGAAATTAAGTGAAATGAATGGAATTGAACGAGATTGCAAAGCAGGAAATGACTGAGTGACTAAAAGTGGAATAATATGGTTGATATGGAGCTAAAGAAAAGATTAGAATCTGACTGGAAATTAGTTGAGTTGAACGACTTCTAGAGTATCGATCTAATGCTTGTTTTGGCCTTCAAGGTTGATATTTAGGGAGTTGTTCGCTTACTAGTTTTCAGTTAAGGACTAATGAATGATGAAGTAATGAGAATAGAGAGAGATAATATAACGATGCCTTCTAGATTCAAGAGATAAATGAGAAGGTTTTGAATAAGTTATTAAAAAGGGGAAGTGTCAGTTATTGTTTCGTGTAACGAAATAAAAGAGTTTTCGTAACGATGTTATACGTGAAATTTGTTAAAACCCAAAGTAGATAATTATATATATATATATGATTTAATTCTAAAGAAATTAAAAACAGTTTTAAGAATATTCGTATAATGAAATAAAAAGAAAATGTGGTGTTTCAGATATTAAAATATTAAGAAGTTTAAATTATTTTAATTTAAAAGGGCCAAGTGATGCTGAATACAAAATCAGTGGACTCATATTTATTTACATGGCTGAATGATTGTTATTTGATAGTTAAATAAATGACCATCAAATCTGAATAATACGATTGTTGGTAGGGAAAGACCGGGATCGAATTTATATTCGAAAACCGTTCCGAACCGAAAAATACGAAATCGTCGAAGATACAGATTGAAGATGGAGCAGTGAAGGCCGTGGATCTTCATAAGCAAAAGAACAACCTATCGAATCTCTCTGCCATGCATCCAGAGTTATTTGATTTGTTATTCTGACGTGATTGAAATATGCGGATTGCAAGGACTACTCGCTACTGATCTATAGAGTGATTCCTAGGATGCAGTAGGAGGGTGCCTTTGGTTTGTCCAGTCCCAGGGCAACTTCTATGGACAAATGTATGACAGAGTATTTCTAAAGGGGTCACATACGTTGACTTCTTCAAACGTACAATAGTTGTGGCGGAGAATGGTCGTTCTCTTAGTTTAACGACTAGAGAATTTTTGTGGACGTCAATTAGTGATATCCAGCAGATCTGACGATGTGGCATTCAAAGTGGATGGAGGTGTGTTGTTCTGAAGGGTAACCCAGATGCTCTACATAAAAAGAGAATAAATAAATTCATTTATTAATTAATTAATAAATTGATAAATTAATAAATTGATAAATTTTGACCTCAAGCCTCACAACCGGAAAATGGCAAAAATCGGGCAGGGAGCATGGCTATGTGGGTCTCTCCCATTAGGGTGTATTATAACCTATCTAGAGAAATTCCTTTTTGTTTCTTTAATCTATCGATGTTGTCCCTTTCGGGAAACGGTTGGTGATATACATCTGATACACTCAAGAGGAATGAGTGGTCGGTCATGTGTGGGCCGGGTTGCAAGATGTTCTTGTTGAACCCAGTGTATTCGCCTCTAGAGATACACTATCGGCAGGTGGTTCCATACCGTGTCATAGTCAGAATCCAAACTCCAATAAGCACCCGCAGTTTTGATTGTATACTATATATTTGGAGCGTGAGATGAAAGCGTTCCACTAGATTACTATTTATTTATATTTAGACATTATCATAATATCAGAATAATATATGGTTTCAAAATATTTTGGGTTATCGTAAGCTAAAAACCATCCGTATTTATGTGTGGATTTGGTCTTACGATTACCCTTTTCTTTAGAAATATTTTGAACTTTAAAATCAAATTGGATGATATTATAAACTTTATGGGTTTCTCACTCTGGTTCACTAGACTAACCCAATGTTTGTAATGCTCGAGTTAGCCTGGGATTTCAGGTTCAGGTCTTTGGACAATATGAAGTTCAGAAGATGTGCTGGAGGAGTTTAGACGTATTAATAGTTATTCCGTTGTGTGTTGTATATGGGGACAGAGTATTGTAACGGTCCAGATATGTTGACTGTAAGTTGTACTATGATAATTTGTAAGTTTTTATTTAAAGCTCTCAATATAGTTTATTTCTATATTATATTTTGTTCCGCTGCGATGTGAGACTTTGTGTTGTTTCTTCTTCTTCTATTTTAATATTTTTTTCTTTTCTTTCTTATCCACCCTCTAATTTCTTTCTAATAACAATATGGTGTTTTCGATACTTGAGTTTTGACAAGTAGTACTGGTGTTATGTATTATTGTTGAGATTCGAGACTTGAACCCGCTGGGTCGTTACACATAGAATTCAGAATTGCTGGAAGTTAGCTAGACAGAGACAAAATAATGGAAGCAATGGTTCATATAATAACAAATGGTAGAATTCACTAAGTCAGACTGTGAATCTTGCAAAGGAGATTGAATATGGATCTCTGCTAGTCAATGCAGAATAATATGCAAAGTTTGCTGAATATAAAGAAGGATTGAAGAACATAGCTAACTCAGTGTCAATAGTGGCTAAATTCAACAATGGACAATTGACTCAGGTGTAACTGACCACATGATAGGTAACTCACTTGTATTTTCAGAAAAATAGATCTACTCAGAATGTTACTTTAGCTGATAGATCTGTATAGAACACAATTAGATATAGATTAGTTAATCTGAATTCATAGTTGTCATCAACTTCAGTCTTACATACTCCAAAGTTAGAATTCAATCTTTTATCAGTTAGTCAGATAACTAAGGAGACGAATTGCTACATATCCTTTTACACCAATCATTGTGTGTTCCATGAGAAAACGAACAAGATGATTATTGGTAAAGGACGTGAAATAGATGGATTATATGTGCTAGAAGATTGCTCATCAATTGTTGAAGCTTGTATGAGTTATAATGAAGCTCTCAAGATTCATTGTCAACTAGGCCATCCTTCCTTACCTAATTTCAAGAAATTGTGTTCAAAATATAATTCATTACAAGTTTTAAAATATGAATCATGTCAGTATGCTAAACACCATAGATTGACTTTAAATCCAAGAATAAATAAAAGAATAATTATTGTGTTCGAGCTTGTTCATTTTGATATATAAAGACCATCAGCTGTTATTTCTAAACCTGGTTTTAGATAATTTGTCACATTTGTTGATGATTATACTCACACTACATGGTTATTCCTTATGAAAAGTAGATCTGAATTGTACTCTATGTTTTTCAAGTTTTGTGCTGAAATTGAAAATCAGTTTAATACTATGATTAAAACTTTGATGGGTGATAATGCTAAAGAATACACATCAGAGTTGTTCCAGAAGTTTATGAATGATAAAGGCATGATACATGAGACCTCATGTGTAGATACAGCTTCTCAAAATGGTGTAATTGAATGAAAGAATAGACATCTATTAGAAACAACAAGAGTTTTACTATTTCAAACAAATGTGTCAAATGTTTTTGGGGTTATGTTATTTCAAGTTCTTTCTCATAAATAGAATGCCATCATCTGTGTTGAATGGAGAGATACCATATAGATTACTATTTCCATATAAGCTACAATATCCTGTCATACCTAGATTGTTTGCATGTACATATTTTGTTTGAGATGTCATGCCATACGTATCTAAACTTGATCCAAAGTTTGTTAAGTGTGTAATTTTTTTGGATAGTCACGAGTTCAAAAAGGGCATAGATGTTATGGCCCTAGCCTGGAAAGGTATCTCGTTTCTATTAATGTGACATTTCATGAGGATATATCCTATTTTCAAGCATCATAGGATTTATCAGTGAGTCTTAAGCAGGGAAATGATGAATCCGGTGATTTTCTCATTTATACTCTGAGTGATGATATACAAGAAGATACTTCTGATACACAACCAGAAGATCTAATTCATGAACCAGTATCCACTGTTGAACCTGAACTAAATCTCCCACTTGCATCAAGGAAGGGCAAGCATCAATGCACTTATCCTATATCATCATATGTGACATATAATCACCTGCCATCTCAAACGTGCTTGTTTCTCAAATCACAAGATAATGTTACCGCACTAAGGAATACTAATGAGGCTTTATCTTATGCAAGATGGTATGCTTCAATGGTTAAGGAGATGGATGCACTGAAAGTAAATATAACATGCGATTTATTTACTCTACCTCAAGACAAGAAAGCTATTAGTTGTAAATGGGTGTAACGACCCGCGTTCTACGCATCATAGGATCGTAGGATATTTATTTCTTTCACATACGAAGTCGTATGGTCATGTAACTTTGGGAGACGACTATTGGGGTCATTTCCCATGTTCGTGATTTTTCCCGATTTTTAAATGACCATTTTACCCCTAGTTGGCACTGTTTTGGCCATAACTTTTGACTGGATAGGAGTTTTGACCTGAAACCACTTCCATTGGCTCCGGATGATGGTTTCTCTTTCCGTAGAGTGGTCACATTAGCCAAACGGACTCACCGTTTGGGAGATATGGCTGAAACAAGTTTCAGATGGTGAAAGACAGCTTAATTGGGCTTAACCGGGTGATTAGCAGCTAGGCCCAAGGGGAATTTCGGGTTTAGAGGTATAGGAGGTCTGATTAGGGTTAGGTTATCACTTTCATTTCAGTTTTGAGCCGCCACAAACCTCCTTGAGACCTTAGTAATGGCTTCCTACATCTAAAACACCCCAAATCACTCTCTAATTGAAGATTAGGCTTAGCAACACCAAATTAAGGAGAAAAAGCACCAAAGCAAGGTTAGAGCCGCTGTTAGACATCAGTATTCGCCCCAAATCAGAGGAGTTTCAGTTCTGAGAATTTCATTTGTGGCCAAGGTGAGTGATAGCATCATTTTGACACTAATTACGGTTGATTAAGGGTAATTAGTGAAGATTAGCGAATTTATACGTAAATAAATTCTGGAAAAATTCTTAAAATTCTAAAATAATGTTTTAAGGCTCTGTTAGAAATTTGAGATAATTTCGATGTGTTTTGTTAATTGTATGTCTAAACATGATTAAGAGTGCTTAAGGGAAAATATGAAGTTTTAGCTACTTTTGATCCATTTTGATTCATTTGAATTGTTGGTTGTTGTTTGTGGTTGCTATTACATGTTGCTATGACTCTGTGGTATGTTTCATGATTGATTAGAATAGTTAAATTGCTCGAAAACGTCGTCGAATGGCGTAGAAAGCTCGCTGGAAAGTTGCAGAAGTGTGCAGGTTCCGAACCGGTTCGGATCGGAGAAAAGGGGTCGGATCGGACTAGGGAACTGACCAAGGGAATCCGAACTGGATGAGGACTTGCCACTGGAAGAAGTTGGGCAGGAAGGAAGGCCATTGCTTAGAGTTGGAGTTGGACAGAAGATCGGATCGGAGCGATGGAGCAGACCGGATCGGAGGAAGAGAACAGGACGGATCGGAGTAGGCAAACAAGTCAAACAGGAAGAATCAGATCGGATGAACTACCTCCGAACCGAACTCAAGTAGAGGCACCCGAACCGAACCGATATCTGAAGGGGGAGAATCACTGAACCGACCCGACCCGGAGGGAGACACCGACCCGACCCGAAGTGGACTACCGACCCGAAGTGGACTACCGACCCGACCCGATGATGGTGATGACTACCGAACCGAATTTTAGAGCTGCTACTGCACGACAACTTTTCTGAAGACCCACTCCAATTCAACCAAACCCGAGATGCAAAGGAAGTCCAAATGATAAGTTAGAGCTTAAGATTCAGATGGGAATCAACGAGTTCACTTCATGATTGGGCTTTGCTGCGGGACGCGTGCCAAGGAGTTATCGACGTCTATAGCTTTGGACCACTATGGTAGGAGGTACGAAGGCGGATTCAGGGCCATTATGGCATCGGTAGAACCAAGGGCTACGACCAATGAAGTGGGTCATTGAAATGTTTGGTCATGACTCCAAGTGTTTGGCTTGGTCACAGCAGGGTTTCTACAAGTCGGGATTCGTCGTTACCTCAGTTTGTCTAGTGTTCCAAAGTGGTAGATGTCGTACGCTTTAGGCACTGAGTGAGAGGTGTGAGGATGGTTGCTACGGATGATTTGTTGCTATCATTGTGACATGCACACCCCACCCCCGTATTCTTACACTATTTATTATGGCACCTTGGAGTATTGTACGGTATGTGGTACTAACTCTTTGGTTGCAGGTCCAGGTTCAGGTATGGTTTAGTATACCTGTTATTTCCCTGTTTAGATGCTTATCGCTCATACCAGGCTTTATGTCTGACCCAGAGTTTTATGTCTCTTCTTATTACTCTGGGTGCTCACACGAGCAGACTAGAGACAGGTCAGATGGTGATGCACGGGTAGATGATCCGGAGACGAGCAGGAGGCTTCCACGTACTATATACATAATATTCTCCCTGTGTTGTTGAAGATCACTGCTTGGGCATTGTTGGTGTATCTTCTATTTTAGCTTTCTTTTGTTTAGAGACAGTAAATTTGGAAAGTTGTAATAAGCTGTATTTGGATTTCCGCTGCTTTGATGTTGACATTGATTATTAGTTATCAGCTTATGCACTGTCTCGCCTGTTTTATGTCAAGTATGTTATTATTATATTTTATCCCATGCGCTGTGAGACATTCTACAGGTTCTCTGATTAGTTCATTCCCTTCTTTCCTTTCTTCTGACGACCGTCTTGTGCTAGTCGGGCATGTGTACAGCGCACTCTTGGAGGAAATGCAGGCTGGTGCGAGACGGGCCGTCACACTTGGTATCAGAGCTCTAGGTTGCGTAGTTAACCTAGGGAAGTTATCAGGGAGAGATAAGATACGTATACGAGAGAGCGTATTTGTGATTACTTTGGTTTTTAAAAGCTATATATATATATACTATTAGTAGTATAAGGATGAAATCGTACTGCACTAGCACCACTATGGAATCGTTAATCATTTCCTTTTTCAGATTGACGATGAGCCGAGATACTAGAGGTGCTGGTAGGGGAACCAATAATGGGAATGCTGCTGACATGAGGACGATGTTTACTGACCTCATGAGAGAGATGCTTAGAGATGTTCAGAGGGCAGCTCCCAATGGTGGAAATGGTGGTGGTCCAGTAGTGCAGGCGCCAAGAGTCGACTTCGCCAAGCTGAATAAGGATTATACTAGCCTTGGTGGGAAGCCGTTCCACGGAACGGAGTCGGCTACAGATGTTCAAGATTGGTTGGATAGTTGCGAACGTATCTTCGAGGATTTGGGTATCGAGGATGCGATGAAGAGAAAGCTAGCGTCCCGTAAGCTGCAAGGGCGGGCAATGAATTGGTGGAATGCTATAAAGGCAGCTACTCCCGAAGACCAGATTACTTGGGGGCAGTTTAAGGCTCGCTTTAGCGAGAAGTTCATTCCAGCTGCCCAGAAGTCAGTATTGTTCAAGAGGTTCTTGGAACTCAAGCAGAATGGAAGGGCAGTTTCTGATTATATTGCTGAGTTCGACACTTTGTCGAAGTATGGACTGTCTCTCATTGATACTGCCGAGAAAAAGAATGAGAAATTCATAACTGGTTTGGATCAATACTTGGGGGAAAAACTTATTAACCACATCGATGAGACGTTTGAATCAATTGTGGGGAAAGCGTTAAGGTCAGAAAGTCTCTACCCTAAGCCGAAGACTGAGGTTGCATCCGCAGATGAGCCAAAGCCACAAGCTAGTGGTGGAGGCAAAGGTGGTTCTCAGAATAAGAGAAAGCAGAATCAGGCTAAGGATGGCCAGAAGAAAAAGAATAAGCAAGATGTGGAGTGCTTCAGCTGTGGTAAGAAGGGCCATTATGCTAGTAATTGTCGGGCCAAGCCAGCAGATAGGAAGTGCTTCAACTGTGGCCAAATGGGACATCACAAGGACAAGTGTCCACAGCCCCCTAAGGAAAAGCAAATGGTGAAAGCATATGCCCTTAATGCCATTCCTTCTTCGTCGAATGCCCCAACTGCGGCGGAGAAGGGAAAGAGTGTCGTCATTCAAGGTATGCTTTCTATTTATGATGTTCCTGTTAGAGTTTTGTTTGATACCGGAGCTTCCAGTTCTTTCATATCTAGTGACCTGGTAGATAGGTTGGGATTGGAGCCCGAGATTGTCGATAGACCTTTAGTAGTGACGAACCCGATTGGTGGTTCGACTAGTCTTAGCATGATTTGTCGCAATGTGGTCTTATCGAGTCATGGATGCATGTTTGTTTGTGATTGTTTTGTTTTGGGCTTTACTGGGTTTGGCATTATTTTGGGAGTAGATTGGCTCCAAAGATACGGGGTGGTGGTAGACTGTGAGGGCTTTTTGGTGACAGCTAGAGCGGATGATGGGCGGAGGATAGTGTTTGGTGGTCTACCCAGTAAGGGGGTATTGGCTAGTTTTCTAAACTCCCTCGACATTCCGCATAGTGAGTTGTCAGGTTTGCCCGTGGTTGGCCAGTATCCGGATGTTTTCGAAGAAGTGACCGGACTTCCACCACACCGAGAGATTGAGTTTCGTATTGATTTGGTAAAGGATGCCAGACCTATAGTGATGCCACTTCGCCGTATGGCACCTAGAGAGCAGCGAGAGCTCGAGGTGCAAGTCAGCGATCTTTTGAAGAAGGGATTTATCAGAAGGAGTGTTTCTGAATGGGGAGCACCAGTTGTGTTTGCTACCAAGGCGGATGGTTCCCTTCGTTTGTGTGTAGACTACCGCGAGTTGAATAAAGTGACGAGGAAGAACAAGTATCCTCTACCGCGGATAGATGATTTGTTTGATCAGTTGAGTGGCGCGAGAGTATTTTCTCAGTTGGATCTCGCGACAGGTTTTCATCAGCTTAGAGTGGAAGCTGAGAGTATAGCTAAAACGGCATTTCGGACGCCGTCTGGGTTTTATGAATGGTTGGTTATGCCATTCGGACAGACTAATGCCCCGGCATATTTTGTGGACCTTATGAATAGGGTATTCAGAGACCAGCTGAATAAGTCTGTCCTTGTGTTCGTTGATGATATTTTGGTCTATTCGAGGACAGAGGAGGAACACAAGGAACATTTAAGAGTAGCGATGGAGGTGTTGAGAAAACACCAATTGAAAGCAAAGTTTTCTAAGTGTCACTTCTGGAAGAGGGAAGTGAGGTTCTTGGGCCATGTTGTATCAGAGAGTGGTATTGCCGTGGACCCAGCGAAGGTGGCCACGGTACAGGATTGGCCTACGCCCAAGAATGCAACAGATGTAAGGAGTTTCTTGGGGTTAGCGGGATATTATCGTAAGTTTATCCAAGGTTTCTCCAAGATAGCAGCACCATTGACCCAGTTGACCAAGAAGAATCAAGCTTTTATTTGGGAAGAAAGGTGCGAGAATGCATTTAAAAGCCTAAAGGACAAGTTGACAAGCGCACCAGTGTTAGTCATTCCTAAGGGGGATGAAGAGATGACGGTATACACGGATGCCTGTGGTACCGGACTGGGTGCTGTATTGATGCAAGGCGGTAGGGTTGTAGCTTATGCAAGTCGGCAATTGAAACTGCACGAGAGAAGATACCCCACCCATGATTTAGAATTGGCTGCGATCGTGTTCGCGTTAAAGATGTGGAGACACTATCTCTTGGGAGAAAGGTTTGAGCTATTTACGGATCATAAGTCGTTAAAGTATCTATTCTCCCAGAAGGATTTAAATCTCCGTCAGCAGAGATGGTTAGAGTTCTTAGCTTCCTATGATTTTGACATCGCATACACACCGGGAAAGGGCAATGCGGTGGCCGATGCATTGAGTAGAAGACATGCCAGCTTAGGGGCCATGTTTCTTGAATGGAAGCAACTGGAGTATATCGCGGGGTTTGATTTCAGACCGAAGTGCGAATTGGATCCAGAAATGTTAGCGAGTTTGACGATCAGACCCACTTTGATTGAGCGGATCGGCTCTAGTCAGAGGGACGATCCTAACCTATTGGAAATCATCTCCAAGTTAGAGATGGGAATCGATGAGGAGATGAACAAGTATGGGCTTGATCGAGATAGATGGCTTAGAAAGAATGGAAAGCTTGTTGTACCCAATGTCAGTGGATTGAGGGATGAAGTGCTTAGAGAATGTCATCACTCAAAGCTGACTATACACCCCGGTGGTAACAAGATGTATCGAAATATGAAGCAGACTTACTACTGGGAAGGGATGAAAAGAGACGTTGGGAAGTTTATATCCAAGTGCATGAATTGCCAGCTAGTTAAAGCCGAGCAAAAGAAGCCTAGTGGGTTGTTACAGCCCTTAGAAATTCCCGAATGGAAATGGGAACAAGTCTCGATGGATTTCATCGATGGTTTACCAAGGACTAGATCGGGATATGACAGCATTTGGGTAATTGTAGACCGACTGACTAAAAGTGCAAGGTTTATACCAGTCAAATCGACAAGAACGGCAGCTAAGTTAGCAGAATTGTATATGAAGTGGGTAGTGAGATTTCATGGAGTACCTAAAGGCATTGTGAGCGACCGAGACCCGTTGTTTACTAGTGGGTTTTGGAAGAGCTTACAAGAGGCTCTAGGGTCAGAGTTACATCTCAGTACCGCATATCATCCTCAGACCGACGGTCAGACGGAGAGGGTGAACCGTATTTTGGAAGATCTCTTGAGAGCATGTATATTGGATTTTGGTGGATCATGGGATGACCATTTGCATCTAGTAGAGTTTGCATATAATAATAGCTACCAATCCAGTATCGGTATGGCTCCACTTGAAGCTTTGTATGGAAGACCGTGCAACTCACCATCATGTTGGATAGAGACTGGCGAGAAGTTTATGCTTGGACAAGATGTGGTGAGGGAAACTTCAGATAAAATCAAGACCATTCAACAACGAATGAAGGTTGCCCAAGATAGACAGAAGAGTTATGCTGATAAGAGGCGAAGGGACTTAAAATTCTCCGTTGGCGACTTGGTGTTTGTCAAGATTTCTCCGTTGAAGAGCGTAATACGATTTGGCAGGAGGGGCAAGTTGGCACCAAGGTTTGTTGGCCCATTTCCTGTTCTTGAATTAGTCGGGAATTTGGCATATAGAATTGACTTACCAGAGAAGATGGCGGGAGTTCATAACGTATTTCATGTTTCCCAACTAAGGAAGTTCGTTCACGACTCAGATATGACTATTTCACCTGATCAGTTAGAGGACTTCGAAGTAGAACCCGAGGCGGTTGGGAACCGCAAGCCGGCCCGTATTGTCGAGTACGACATGAAGCAACTTCGAAGGAAGGCGGTGAAGCTAGTCAAGGTACAGTGGAGCGAGGACGAGAGTGATTGTACTTGGGAAACAGAGGAGGACGTAAGGAAGAAGTATCCAGAACTCTTTGTCTGGTAAGATTTTGACTTCGATTTAGTTTTTCCGCATGCTAGGATAGGCTTGTTTGCTTGTTTTGCATATTTGATTGTTGTATATGGTTGTTAGGCATGCGGGATCCTTTGTATGTTTTGGGTTAAGGAATTTCGGGGGCGAAATTTCTTAAGGGGGGAAGAGTGTAACGACCCGCGTTCTACGCATCATAGGATCGTAGGATATTTATTTCTTTCACATACGAAGTCGTATGGTCATGTAACTTTGGGAGACGACTATTGGGTCATTTCCCATGTTCGTGATTTTTCCCGATTTTTAAATGACCATTTTACCCCTAGTTGGCACTGTTTTGGCCATAACTTTTGACTGGATAGGAGTTTTGACCTGAAACCACTTCCATTGGCTCCGGATGATGGTTTCTCTTTCCGTAGAGTGGTCACATTAGCCAAACGGACTCACCGTTTGGGAGATATGGCTGAAACAAGTTTCAGATGGTGAAAGACAGCTTAATTGGGCTTAACCGGGTGATTAGCAGCTAGGCCCAAGGGGAATTTCGGGTTTAGAGGTATAGGAGGTCTGATTAGGGTTAGGTTATCACTTTCATTTCAGTTTTGAGCCGCCACAAACCTCCTTGAGACCTTAGTAATGGCTTCCTACATCTAAAACACCCCAAATCACTCTCTAATTGAAGATTAGGCTTAGCAACACCAAATTAAGGAGAAAAAGCACCAAAGCAAGGTTAGAGCCGCTGTTAGACATCAGTATTCGCCCCAAATCAGAGGAGTTTCAGTTCTGAGAATTTCATTTGTGGCCAAGGTGAGTGATAGCATCATTTTGACACTAATTACGGTTGATTAAGGGTAATTAGTGAAGATTAGCGAATTTATACGTAAATAAATTCTGGAAAAATTCTTAAAATTCTAAAATAATGTTTTAAGGCTCTGTTAGAAATTTGAGATAATTTCGATGTGTTTTGTTAATTGTATGTCTAAACATGATTAAGAGTGCTTAAGGGAAAATATGAAGTTTTAGCTACTTTTGATCCATTTTGATTCATTTGAATTGTTGGTTGTTGTTTGTGGTTGCTATTACATGTTGTTATGACTCTGTGGTATGTTTCATGATTGATTAGAATAGTTAAATTGCTCGAAAACGTCGTCGAATGGCGTAGAAAGCTCGCTGGAAAGTTGCAGAAGTGTGCAGGTTCCGAACCGGTTCGGATCGGAGAAAAGGGGTCGGATCGGACTAGGGAACTGACCAAGGGAATCCGAACTGGATGAGGACTTGCCACTGGAAGAAGTTGGGCAGGAAGGAAGGCCATTGCTTAGAGTTGGAGTTGGACAGAAGATCGGATCGGAGCGATGGAGCAGACCGGATCGGAGGAAGAGAACAGGACGGATCGGAGTAGGCAAACAAGTCAAACAGGAAGAATCAGATCGGATGAACTACCTCCGAACCGAACTCAAGTAGAGGCACCCGAACCGAACCGATATCTGAAGGGGGAGAATCACTGAACCGACCCGACCCGGAGGGAGACACCGACCCGACCCGAAGTGGACTACCGACCCGAAGTGGACTACCGACCCGACCCGATGATGGTGATGACTACCGAACCGAATTTTAGAGCTGCTACTGCACGACAACTTTTCTGAAGACCCACTCCAATTCAACCAAACCCGAGATGCAAAGGAAGTCCAAATGAGAAGTTAGAGCTTAAGATTCAGATGGGAATCAACGAGTTCACTTCATGATTGGGCTTTGCTGCGGGACGCGTGCCAAGGAGTTATCGACGTCTATAGCTTTGGACCACTATGGTAGGAGGTACGAAGGCGGATTCAGGGCCATTATGGCATCGGTAGAACCAAGGGCTACGACCAATGAAGTGGGTCATTGAAATGTTTGGTCATGACTCCAAGTGTTTGGCTTGGTCACAGCAGGGTTTCTACAAGTCGGGATTCGTCGTTACCTCAGTTTGTCTAGTGTTCCAAAGTGGTAGATGTCGTACGCTTTAGGCACTGAGTGAGAGGTGTGAGGATGGTTGCTACGGATGATTTGTTGCTATCATTGTGACATGCACACCCCACCCCCGTATTCTTACACTATTTATTATGGCACCTTGGAGTATTGTACGGTATGTGGTACTAACTCTTTGGTTGCAGGTCCAGGTTCAGGTATGGTTTAGTATACCTGTTATTTCCCTGTTTAGATGCTTATCGCTCATACCAGGCTTTATGTCTGACCCAGAGTTTTATGTCTCTTCTTATTACTCTGGGTGCTCACACGAGCAGACTAGAGACAGGTCAGATGGTGATGCACGGGTAGATGATCCGGAGACGAGCAGGAGGCTTCCACGTACTATATACATAATATTCTCCCTGTGTTGTTGAAGATCACTGCTTGGGCATTGTTGGTGTATCTTCTATTTTAGCTTTCTTTTGTTTAGAGACAGTAAATTTGGAAAGTTGTAATAAGCTGTATTTGGATTTCCGCTGCTTTGATGTTGACATTGATTATTAGTTATCAGCTTATGCACTGTCTCGCCTGTTTTATGTCAAGTATGTTATTATTATATTTTATCCCATGCGCTGTGAGACATTCTACAGGTTCTCTGATTAGTTCATTCCCTTCTTTCCTTTCTTCTGACGACCGTCTTGTGCTAGTCGGGCATGTGTACAGCGCACTCTTGGAGGAAATGCAGGCTGGTGCGAGACGGGCCGTCACAATGGGTATATTCAGTCAAAGGTAACCCAGATGGAATCATAGCACACTATAAATCTAGGCTAGTTGCAAAGGGTTATGCACAAGTGTATGGAGTAGATTATTTGAAAACTTTTCTCCTTTAGCTAAACTGACTTCGATTAGATTGTTTGTGTCTCTTGTAACTTCTTATAATTGGAAACTGAATCAATTAGATATCAAGAATGCCTTATTTCATGGTGACATGCAAGATCAAATGTATATATTACAACCTCTTGGATTTGAGATTCAGAGGGAGAATGAATTGTCATGTAAACTTAATAAGACCCTATATGGCCTGAAACATATCCCAAGAGCGTGGTTTGGAAAATCCAGTCAAGTTATGGAGTCATTTGGCATTATAAAAAGCAAGTCTAATCACTTATTATTTCATAAGAGATCTGATACATGCATTATCCTCTTAGCTGTGTATGTGGATGACATTGTTATTATAGGAAGTGATGAAACATATGTTCTCTCTTTAAAACAATTTATTCATACACATTCATGCTAAGGAGTTGGATGAATTAAAATATTTCCCAGATGTTGAGGTTATTAAAAGCGATAGGGGAACATTTCTATCACAAAAGAAGTATAGATTGGACCTGTTGAGTGAAATTGGAAAGCTTGGGGTAAAGCTATTTGTGCTCCAATGGTACCAAATGTTAATCTGGCAGTTGAAGATGAGGTGTTTTAGTGATCCCGAGAGATATAGGAGGTTGGTTGAAAACTGAACTATCTATCTTTGACCATGCCGGATCTGTCACGCTATTAGTATTGTGAGCCAATACATGAATGCACCAAATATGCATCAATAGAAGGCGGTTGAGAAAATTCTAGGGTATTTGAAGGGGACAGTTGAACTAGTACTTACGTATTTGAATCATCATCATATGAAGATAGAATGTTTTTCAAATGTTGACTGGAGGGCTCAAGGGTGGATAGGAAATCGACTTCTGGCTACTGTGTGTTTGTAGAAGGAACTTGATATCATGAAAGAGAAAGAAGAAAAACATAGTGGCTCGATCAAGTGTTGAATCTGAAAATAGTGCAATGGAAAAGGTTGTGTGTGAAGTTATGTAGGTAGACCATTTGATGGATGAAATTTGTTTTAGAGTTGAGAAGACAAACATGTTAAATTGTGACAATCAGACTGCAATGCATAATGCCTTGAACCCAGTTTTCCATAAAAGTATAAAAAAATAGAAGTGGACTGCCATTTTGTTAGAGAGATGATGCAGCGAGGAATTGTGTGTTTAAGGCATGTGAGAACGAAAGAGCAGGTGGCTGACATATTCACTAAGGTTGTAGATGGGATGAAGATGGAATATTTGCATGGCAAGTTGGGCATGAAAAATCTACATGCACGAACTTGAGGAGGGAGTGCTGTGATAATCTGAGCTGCTATAAGGGCATTGGCTGTGTTGTGATTAATTCGCGTATGTATATAATGTACATAAGGTGTGATGTTGGTCATGTTGTAATGTAGTTTTGATTTTTCTTTGTTTCTTTTCTTTTGGGCTGCTGTTTCTTTTCTGGGTTGTTATGTAGTTTGGCTGGTCTGGGTTTTACTATATATATGTGTGTGTATGTATGTGCATTTGCATTATGGTTGTTAAGTCCAATAAAAAAGTGTTTAAAAAAAATCCCCTCTTTCATTTTGTAACAAACCTGCATTTGTACTACCTGAAAAATGTCGGCCATAAATACCACTTCACTATCCATCTCCTCCTCGTACATTACTTCACACTACTGCCAGCCCACATAGCCTCCAACCACTATGTTTCCTAGTCCTACTCACTCCTTGAAACCACTCATTTAGTCACTCATCCAATTCAGCTAAGCCATTATAAACACAACATAATCAACATTCATCACTTCACACACTGCCTCCTTCACTTCAATCTCCGTTTTTAGTCACTTCAACTCTAAATCGCACACATTCTTTAATAATCCTACCATCACCCATCGCAAAACCACTCACTACTTCTCATGAAATAAAGAAATGTAACAACAATGGTATGAATGAAAATGTAGAAATAAAAAATAAATAAATGATATTTTATCACAAAAATGTAATAAAATAACATCGTTGAACGTATTTTTTGGATTTTTCTCGTTTTATCCTTCTTTCGAAAGCTTATTACACACAAACAAAATAAAATGCCATAAACTTGACGAAAAGCAATAACCAAAATGTTTAATGTAAACCATCTAAAAAACGGTATAGTGTGAAATTAATCGAATCAAATAAATGAAAATGTCTGCTTGGGGTTGGCTCTGTCAATGGTCAGGGTTTCTAATTTTAATTGAGAAACATAATTTACAACAATCATATCACTACACCATATATGTTGATTAGGCTATGTTTTTAGCCGTATCTAAAGTCGTTGGGCACGGTAAAAAGCCGTATCAGAAAGTGGCGTGTCTAATTATTAGATACGGCTACCAACCGTATCTCAATATATTACCATATGGCCTTTAGCCATATCTAAAGTCTAATAAGACATGGTCTGTGATCGTGTCTAATTATATGTGTGTGCGCACATATATATTTATATATACCCATGTATATATATATCATATATGTGTATATATATAAAACAGAAACTGTATCGCATATGTTTCATAACACAGAGCATACATACCACAAAGTATACACATGAATAACACAATTTTTATATATATATATACCTAAAGCTTTACAAGGTTTGTCATATAACATGATGTACATACAAACATATACAATAAAAGGAAACTGTCAAAGATTTTCATCACATTACGTAGTAACAAAAATGAGGTAAAAAGATAACAGTCTGATAAAATTCCAGTCGCGGCCGGGAAGATTGAGCGCGATAGTCAGCGGCCTGGAGTTCAAGTTTCCTTTGGCAGCAAAACTGAATCGTGATATATAGCCTGCAGCCTGAGTTCTAGCAACACAAAAGCACCATACTCTCCAACAGGACTGCCTATAAATTACAAGAAACAAGTTACAAATACTTCACAGCTGGACAGTAGATCGACATTGTAACTCACTGTGACTGAGATGCAAACATGAATAAAGAGCTAAGTACTGTATGTTAATACTGATATAAAATGAAACTAATTGAGTTTTGTTTTCCAAAGATTTATCCTGCTGTAGAATCAGTCCAAAATATGAAATACAAGAACTCTTCTTTACAAGGACTCTTCTTTACAAGATATGTATTCAGCAGAGTGCGTTCAGAATGCGAAATTGAATGTTAATTCTGGTAGAAAAAGTGATAACAACAATGGTAACAAAAAATCAATGTCGCAGGGTATATAATTGAGGGAATCAGAGTTGGATGTATAGTTGACGGTAGTCGATCAGTGTGTTTGTGTAATTTAACGTTAGTTGATCAGTGTGTTTGTGTACAAATACTTCACTGGCCCAATAACAACCTAGTCGAATCGACTAGTCGATTAGTCGACTAATTTCTACCCATACGGCCTAAATTCATACTAAAAGCAAGTCCAGACTTCATGTCGATGGTTTGATCTCGATTAGTAGACTAGTCGATGACTAGTCGCGACGAGTCGCGACTAGTCGAGCGTCGTCCATGTGTTTGTGTAGTCGACCAGTATATGTCTCAAAAATTAATGAATACACATTGTAAACTGGTTTTGCTATGTGACCATATCGTTTAAATGAAATTAACTGTAAATACTACATAGGAGTGGAAAATTGATAGTCATTAAAAATGCAAACCCAAAAGAAGAATCACCTGAAGTGTAGTCCATGTGCAACACTGGTAGTTCGTACCCTGGCATACAGAACATCCTCCTATACACACAAAAAGGAACAAATAAACGAAAAGAATATTCAATATGTGCACACAAGTACATGTCCATTCAATTCTTATGTAAGATACTACGTAGAGATAAGTGTAAAATAATATATACCTGCTCCAACGTCTAAAGATATCAAATCATCATCGTAGGATGACACGCATACTTGACTTCTTCTGATTAAGAATTTACTGGGCGATCCACCAGGTGGATGCATTTTAGGTCACGCGCAGGGTTAGTAATCCATGCTTATTAGCTTTATTCAAATGTCGAATGCTGCTTTACTTAACCTTTGGAAAAAGCTGCTTCACTTAACCTTTGGAAAAAGCTGCTTTCACTTGCAACTTTCAGTTTCTTTGAAGCAGACTGTGTAGTGCAAGATTACTTACACTAAAGTATCTGCTAAAAGTAAGGGAAAAGTTGCTGGTGAAAGCATCTTTTTACTAAGGTTAAGTAAAGCAGCATCGGACATTTGGATAAAGCTAATAAGCGTGGATACCCGACCCTACACGTGAGCAAAAATGCATCCACCTGGTGGATCGCCTATTAAAATATTAACCAGAAAGTCTAGTAATAATCCATCGACCAAATTTTTCAACAAACCTATTAAATTAACATCGGATAACAGAGTTATAAATGAGTGCATTCTTTTGTTAAAGAATATAGATGATGCATAGATCACCATAAAAAAAATTGATTTTTTCTAGTATGTATTTTTCATCGAGATGTTGTATCGGAACATATATTGAATATTTCCCAACATTAAGCCTATGTTCAAATTTGCAGACTGCCTACAGAATACCATTTTTTTTAGGCTACCTCCCTTGAAACCCCGACTAGTTAAATAGTTCCCTCGCCAAATTCTAGTCCTAGCTCCGCCACTGTATATCGCAATTTTAAATTATACCATACATCCAATGGCAATTCTAACAAAAATTTACCGCAATCTAACAAACATTCAGATGTTTTATACATTATCACAAAACATGATTCAAATTTGATTTCTTTGATTTTAGGGTATAACCACAGATTCATCCCTAACACACTTACACAAACACACTTACACAAACCAATTCAATTTGAAACAGCTAACACACGAAGTACTAACACAAAGTAGAAAGCAACCATCACACAAAGATTTCAATTTGTTCCCTACTATCAGTAATGCATGCCAGAATTCAATTGAAACACATACCTGCGCTATCGAAGGAGGGCTAGGGAGACGTAGGGTTGCTGCCTTTCTGGCGAAGGACAGGGTTGCTCGTCCCTGTTGAAGGTGGAGGCACGATTTGGTGACCGAAAACCCTAATTTGGGTTTTCGTTCACCATTAAAGTAAAAAAAATGTAAAAGGGAGCGGCCAAAACTTTTATTCGGAGTGCCCAATGGGATTCACAATATGATACAGATTCAATTTAGCCCAAAGCCATATCGAAATAACTAATTCGGGGCTTCGTTGATGGACGATCAGATTTTGGGCGTTTGGGGTGACGCGGATCGCAAAATGTAATTTGATACGGATCTGAGCACCATCAAATATGATACGGCTTTTACCCGTATTACATGTCTGCATCCATCTGTGCCAAATTGGCTGATATGGTGTAGTGTATTCACTGATTCACCATTTTTTGGTATGCTAGATATTATCTAAACTTGACTCTCCAAGACGAAAGAGAATCCACCACACAGCTTTTTCTACATTCAAAAGAACATCAAATAACAAACGTATTAACTTAAAAGTTCACAAATATTATAGTAAAGAAAATTACTCTTTTTCTTACCCTATCTTCAGCCAGTCTAGTTGTTCCTTTACGAGTGTGTGTATGTGGCAACTGTTTTGTCTAGTAGATTTGTTCTTTACACTTAATGCCTGGAATAAGATATTTAAATACATTATTTATATTGTTTATGTTCTTAAATTTGTACAAAAGAAATAAACAATAATAATAAAAAATACTTGAAATTCTAAACTTGTTTTTGACTTTATAAATTTCTTACATTCATTTATACTTTTGACGTTACTTCATTTCAACTGAGATTTTTCCTCCATGGACTTTTCTTTTACTATTTGGTGAACTAGTATACATTTTGATTCCCACCAAATACCTTCCAAATGTTTAAATCTTAGTGTTTTTTTTACCAATCTGCATCACGTTTAAACCTCGCTTGTAACGCTTTTCATAAAAAGTGTCAATATTTTTATAAATAAGAACACAATACTATTTAACTTGATTTTAATTTAAGGTTTAACTAATGATACTTTCATTTTGATTATTATTGTTGATAGCAAATTCCTATGTTATGCATCATTAAATGAGTATAAATTTGCCGGCTTAGATCAACACGTAATCTATGGAAAAAGTGAACTAGTGAGCTACAATAGTTGTGATCCTTCTATCAGTTTTTGTACCCTTGGGATATTCATATGATACTTCTCGAAGAATGAAAATGAAGAAAAACACAAGCTAATGCCTATTAATTGAACAACAAAAGGAAATGTTGCTCAATAACTGATGGAATAGGGACTTTACATCTGCATAGATTTTTTGATGCCCAGTCATCAATTTCTGATGCCCAGTCGACATCTGCATAGCCTATTATAATGAAATTATTTGATGCTTTAATTGATAGCCCATATTTCTCGATTCCTTTTATGTATCTTAGTATCCCTTTCTCAGGTTTCATGTAATTATCATAGGGAACCTACATAAATTGACACACTTTATTAGTGTTGAATGCTATATCAGGTCTAGTTATAATTGCGTACAATAAAGCATCAACGATACTTCTATATTTTTTAACATTTGTTGTTGGCTCTTCTCCGTTTTTAGAATGGATTGATTGCAGACTATAGGACTGGGCTGCGATTTGGCTTCATTCATTTTCCTTTCATAAGTAACTCTAAGATGTATTTCTTTTGTGATATTATGTTTTCAAATTTAGATAACCTTCTCTATTCAATGCCTAGAAAGTAATTTAGTTCTCGCAGGTCTTTTATTGAGAACTTCTTGTCTAGGTATTGAATGAGCTGATTGATTTCCTTTTCACTGTCACATGTGATTATGAGATCATCAACATAGATTAGTATGTAGATATCATAAGTTTGTAATTTTAACGAATAAATATGCGTTTGATTTAGTTGATTGGAAGCCTAGTGTAACTAGAGTATCTATCAATCCACTGTCTTGGTGTTTGTTTAAGCCCATATATGGCTTTATTAAGCATGTATACATAACATGGAATTTGTATATATCCTTCTGGTTGCTGCATATAGACTTCTTTTTGTAAATAACCATTCAGAAATGTGTTGTTTAGATCAAGATGTCTCATGTTCCATCCTTTATATAAGGCAATTGCATGCACAACTCTGATAATGGTGGTCAAATCCCTGTTGTTGAGTGTATCCCTTTGCTAGCAGTCTTGCTTTGTATTTATTCACTGTTCTATCAGGATTTTTCTTAATTTTATACGTCAATTTTCATCCAATAATGTTTTTGTTTGGCGGTGGCTTAAGTAATGCCCATGTCTTGTTTTTCATGAGTGCTTTGTACTCATCATCCATTGCAGACTTCCACTTGTTACTTGTTATAGCTTGACTGAAATTGGTTAGTTCTATGTCAACAATAATTGATGAGTATAGTTTTGGCTTGAATTTGCCACTTTTGGCTCTAGTCATAATTGGATGAGTGGATGTTACTGGTGGAACTGTGTCAAGTTTGTTTATGCCTTCTTCTTCTTGTGTGCGTGTTTCAACTTGTTCTTGTTGATTGCTAGAATTGTCCTCATTGACATGTTGATCTTGATTGAGATCTCTTGCAGGTGTGTTGATGATCATTTCAGTTGAGTTCTGATCTAGATCAGGTATCTCTAGAGAGGAATACACTGGGTTCAACAAGAACACCTTGTAACCTGGCCCACACATGACCGACCACTCATTTCGCTTGAGTGTATCGAATGTATATCACCAACGGTTGGGATCAGCAACCGTCTCCCGACTGGGACAGCATCGAATAGAATAAGAAATTAAATGAACCTCTAGATAGGTGATTATACATCCTAATGGGAGCGACCCACATAGCCTTGCTGCCTGCCCGATTTTTGTCATTTCCCGGTTGTTGAGGCCTGAGGCTACGATTACGTTCTATCCATTGATAGCAGAATCACTTTGAATGTCACATTGTCAGATCCGTTAATCACTAGTTGATTTGCACAAATATTCTGGATATTATGCTAAGGGAATAAATCCGTTGCAACCATATATATTTATACAAACCAACTCATGCGATCATTGGAAATACTCTGTCAGACATTCGTCCATATACGTTCGTTCTGGGACTGAACGAGACCGAAGACACAATTTCTATTAATAGAAAAAGTCCTTGCACTTTACTCCGTCTTCGATTATCTTCATATAATCTAATTCGCAATGCTACTTCCAATACAGAGTGGTTCACGGATAATAATCGAACGATATTGACAACGATATTGGCAAATACTTCGATAATCGGTTATTTAACTATCGAAGAAAAACAAACATCCATTTATCCATAACATCAATCAAACAAATCACTAGGCCATTTAATTGATATTTCATTAATTAAACCACTATTTCCAATTATCATCTTGGCCTCTTATACTATGTGGAAGACATTTCCAAATACCAACTTCTTTTATTTTCTGTACTTCGAAATATTTTTTTTTTACAATTGAAAACAATTTCAATTACCAATCTCTTTCCCGATTGCTTTAATTAGACTCAGGAAATATTTACTTTTGTATTTCCGAAATTCCATCACTTGGGTTAAAACGAATGTTGTGTAAGACATCATTACAACAACCCAAAATATTTCATTCAACTAACTATTATCCAACACTTCTCTTCGAGATTGGATCTTGCTATTTATCAATTAAAAATGAAATCAATCAAGTTGGGGTAAAATTACCTCTCAGACCTTGATTGAAAACATCCTCAACTCCAAAACTGGTAAACCACTAACCTCGAATAAACACACTATAAAACCCAATTATTCATTTTTTTAAAACATGTATATGGTTCTCTTTCTATTTCAAATTTATAGATATCCTTTTTGTTTGCAATATTCTATTTTTAAATTCGTTTCCTTATTGAATTCTATATATATCGATACATTGATTTCTAACTATCAAATTATCCTAAAAATATTCTAACTCCTTAAATTCCAGGAAAAATTCGCCATAACCTCCCTTGTACCGGGAGCTTCGGGATATTTCAAATAGCCTCCCATGGCCCTCACCAATCCAAAAGAAAAAGAAAAAGCCAAGCGGCTTGCCGATACGGCGCATAAAATATCATATATGAATTTAAACATGTACCTTTTTGTCGGGTACATAAATTAAAATCTTCATATACTCCATCCCATACCTGTCTAACACATGCTCACATGTTTCAATTCGATACAACTCAATCCAATCGTTTGAATTCAGTTTCGCTAATTTATTCTTTAATTAGCTATTTTGCCTATTTCACTTCTTTGTTTGAAAATAACATGTTCAAATGAAATATTTAACTTACT
The DNA here is from genome assembly GCA_030737875.1 of Allium sativum. Classification (NCBI taxonomy): domain Eukaryota; kingdom Viridiplantae; phylum Streptophyta; class Magnoliopsida; order Asparagales; family Amaryllidaceae; genus Allium; species Allium sativum. The sequence goes on along the minus strand of CM060922.1, from coordinate 347,384,201 downwards.
CAATACAAAATTGAATTCTAATTCCAATTCTAGTTTCTTTTCGATTTCGAATATAAATTTTCAAATCGAATTCACTTATTCAAAGCTCAATATTAATTCAAAATCTCATTAACTAATTTTTCTTCAAAATTAGTTAAATCTATTTAATAACCAAAAATCTGATTTTTGTTTCAAAAATCATTTCACTTACTTCACTGGAGTTAATATTTATTTTATATCTCCAGTGGGGATTTTTCTAGTGGCAAATTCGGAATTTATTTCTTTAAAATCCTTTTATTTATTTAAATAAACCGTTATGGTTTTAAAACGATTTTGGCACGACTTTCATGAAAATTTGATTTTGACATAACTCAAGATCTATTCGACGAAATCTAGATTTTTCTTCTCCATTAGAAAACTATTATCAAATTGGTCCTGTCGTTTCTTGTTTCAAAGAATTCCGACTTCAATTGAGTTCTGTATACTCAATTGAAGTTTGAAACGACAATTTACGAACTACCGCGCTGCAGCGAGTTCGTTTTAATTATATTTATAAATATAAACGTTTAAACTTAGTTTATAATAAATTCAACTCCATTCTGATATATTTTTAATATATATCAAATCCATGCCAACATAACATTTCTGATCTATTTGAATTCTATATTTAAATTCCTTTTCAATCTCCATTTGAATTTCTATTCAAATCTATTTTCCAACTTCATTTAAATTTCTATATTCAAATCTATTTTCAAACTTCAATTGAATTTCTATATTCAAATCTATTTTCAAACTTCAATTGAATTTCTATATTCAAATCTATTTCAAATTCTATTTGAGTTTTATTTTGAAATTTTAATTCCATTTTGAAATTCTATTTCAATTTCTATTTCCAATTCTATTTGAATTTTCTATATTCAAATTCCCTATATTCAAATTCTATTTGAATCCTCTATATTCAAATTCTATATTTGAACCCCATTTGAATTATATATTCAAATCCCATAGTTTAAATTCTATTTGAATTTTCTATTCAAATTCCATATTTATTCTATTTGAATTCCAAATATTCAGACTCCAATTTAATTCTATTTGAAATTTCAAATATTCGAACTCCTTTTTGAATTTCTATATTCAATTTCTATTCGAATTCCTCTTATTCAAATTTATTTCAAATTCCCTTATTCAAATTATATTTACATTCCTATATTTAAATTCTATATTTGAATTCTCTATTCAAATCCCGTTTGAATTTCTATATTCAAACTCCATTCAAATTCTATATTTGCTTTCTATTTGAATTTCTTTTATTCAAATTCTACTTAAATTTTTATATTTAACTCCATTTCTCTTCTGTTTTCAAATTCTATATTTTAAATTTCATTTGAACTTTCAAATCCATTTGAATTCCTTTGAATTCAAATTCTATTTGAATCCCTTTAAATTCAAATTCTATTTCAATGCCTTTGAATTCAAATCCCATATTTGAATTCCATTGAATTAAAATATTCAATTTATCTCTTGATAATTTATTCGTTATATTTATAAACACTATTTTATAAATTTCCCTGTTTTATTTAAACAAGCCTATTTCGAAATCCATTTAAAACAAAAATCTTATTTTGCAAATTCTCTGCATTTTCTATATTCAAATTCCATTGAATTTCTCATATTCAAAATTCTATTTGAATTTCTCATATTCAAATTCTATTTGAATTTTTCATTTGAAATTTCAAATTCTATTTTAGAAAAAAATAGAATTTCCTTTTAAATCTGCGAAATTCCTTTTCATGATATTTTTAAATATCAATATTTGGGCCCAGTGATATTTAAACATCAACAACCAATTATTTATTTTTCTAACACATCATATATGACAGTATATATGCAACAAATAAACAAACAGATAATATATATTTTGGAGGAATCCAGTTGGATTCCTCCAACCTGTTTTCCTGCATCCACAGACGTTAGTCAACATAAATAATACCCATCCTGCTTCGAGGCAGGATATCGCGGTATAAAAGGGGATCCACTTATATACGTGGGCATAGGGTCATCCGCTAATGATACTGCGAGCATCCGCTAATGAAACTGCGGGAATCCAATCAAGCACCAAACCAATATATATATATTTTTATATATATATATGTATAATAGCAAGCCTAAATAACTAATATATATAAAGCAACCAGAAAAAAATCCAAACAAGCAACAAACAATTATTTTTAACGAATAAAAATAATTCTAAATATAGAGGTGAGTGAGATTTACTCACCAGGGTTTTATTTGCTGAATATCCAGTAAATTGCTGTATCATCTCAGTCACGATTTTACCCAAATGAATTCATTCACTACCTATGATAATTTGTCTATCGATTAAAACTAACTTAATGAATTCATATATTAATTATCCTATTTATTTTAAAATTATAAAATGTATACCTAGTTATCTTAATCAACCCCGAAACATGTCGGCAACCATTGTTCAGCCCCAAAACTGAAATTATATACCTCGGCAATTCATCAAACAATTCATATTCAAACTACCACCCTTTGCTGTCTCGGCCATTTCTTGCAGCATCCACCTTCCTCAATCAGACTCCACTGAAATCACATACTCCAGTTTGATCCCTAACAGCGCTCGTGACTCCCTTCTACCCTCGATACCCTGTACCCTGGATTGATGCCATCATAGCAAGACTAAGTATGAGATTGCATGGGTTGGATGGAAATGATTTTCACTCTTATCCACTACATTCCATGTTATAGAACATACTGGGTAACAAAAAAATTTCATTATTAATTTTATTATTCAAATGCAACCTTAAATATTTCGCATTTTTGAGATCTGTACATTCTCTAAGTCTTGGAATGATTGAAAAGCATCTCAACACTTTAGTGGGAACTCCTTGAATAACCTCCGTTGAGTCCACATTTATCTTCCATCTTGAAAAATTACACTTTGGGCAACTATATATATCTTGGTACTCATTTCTGGTAAGGCAACTATCATTTTTATAAGCATGAATTTTTTCGAATCTCATGTCAAATACTTTGAGGAATTTCTTTACATCATATAGAGTCTTAGGAAGTGCATTATTACTTAGTAACAACAACTGAAACAAGGCCGAAAGTATATTAAAACCATTATTGTATGATTTGGTCTCACATTTAAGATTGTACAAAAGAAGTCATAGTAGATATCTTAGTTTGGCCTATGAAATCAGGAGTTAAGGTGATTTCTGAATCTTCTAAAATTTTAACTAAATCATCCTTTCATTTTTTCACATCCTCGTTTTTATCATAAAAAAATGTTGTATTCAAAAAATCTTCATCTTCATGCTGAATGGCTTTAAGTAATTCGTATGTATTATCCAACTTGAGTTCGTTTCCTACATTGACTAACTCGCCATGATTATACCACATACTGCACTTGTACTTAAGGTCCATCCCTCTAATAATCAAATTGTTGACCCGAATTTTTACAAGGCCATCACGCTCTAGATATCCGGCTATCGAAGTGCTTAGCACTTGAGTATGGACTTAGGAAAACCCGGACAAACTCAAAAAGAACTACGTCGAAGTCGTGAAGTTCACGAAAACTTAGATTTGTAATGAAGTATATGAGAATCAATTTTTTCCACAGGTGTCCCAGGATCGGTAATACTCCACAAGTATCTCAAGATCGATATTTTCTTGGTCAATTCCCTAAATTGGTATAGATCATTTAAATCCCAACATATTTGGAATTTATTCTAAGTATTCAGGGGTCGGTATTACTCCCCAAGACTTCGGGGTTCAATAGGAATCACGGAAGGATTAAAAATTAGTACTAACCACTAAGTGTCGCAGGATCAGTATTTTGAGTTTTGTATCCCCAAATCGACATTGTAATTTCAGATTCCCAGATCGTGAAATTCCGAGATACAAAATTTGGGACTCTAGCTTTTGGAGTTGGATCGTCTTCATCGAATCAAAGCTTCAGAAAACAAGGAATTTTAACAAGGCAAGGGGGATCGGTAACAACCCTGGGTTCTGTATCGATCCTAGTACATGTGAATTGGGCCTCTTGAGCCGTGGATTCCTGCTCTCCTACCTGCTCGCCTTCGGCTCTCATCTATAAAAAAACCCTTCAAGATACGAGAAAGGGATCATTTTTAGCTTGGTTGGCATCTTCATCTACTTCTTGGCTTGGCTTGGCTTAGGGTTATTTTGGTTAGACGACATTTTTTAGAGATTATTCCATGATTTCTTCAACTTTTGAATCTCCTTTGGTTTTTGGATCTTTTTCTTGGCTCTAAGCAAGGACTTTTCCATGGCCAACACTTCACTTCTTTTCTATACTTTTCTTTAATCAAAAGGACTGTACATGTTGTAACGACCCGTATTTTGGTAGTCAAATATTTAACTATTTTAAATATTATATTTGAAATATTAATCGATTTTAATATTTAATTCGTTATTAAAAATGAAGTTTGAATGTTATATATTTATATTAATATAAAACGAGCTAGAAATGGCGCGACAGTTCATAATATGGAGTTTTGAACTTCAATTGAATATACAGGATCCGATTTAAGTCGGATTTCTGTGAAACAAGAAACGTCGGGATCTTGTTGATGTTAATTTTCATATGAAAGAGAAAAATCCAGATTTCGTGTTGTAGTTCGTTAGTCACTATGGAAATCGTTATTAAAATAAAACGTTTATTTAATATATTTAATAGGGAAATTTAAATCGTTTAACTCAAAGTCGACAATATCGAGTTGTATAATTTATACTAGGAGTTGTATATATATTATGGTCGGATATATATGATAAAAATAATTTATTATTATTTAATTGAATTATTTGGGAATTTATATAATATTTTAATTGATATTATATAAGCGTTAAAAATAGCCATTTTTGCAAATGGTCTCAGTTTTCGATGAAATTAGTTTCGTTGGGACCGTATCGTTAAATTTTTGTAAGAAAATAAAATTTCATGGCAAACCGATATCGTATGTGACTTCGGTGGCTAAAAATATCTCCGTTTCTATTTAATTATTTATACAATTCAAACAGGGGTAACTTTAAACGAATAAAAGACTGGCCAAATGAACTCCGACTTGGACGAAACAAGTTTCATCGGACCCGTAAGGAAGAGGTCTAGTAAAATGACAGGGTTTTAAATTTATTGGATTTTTTCTATAATTTTAGGGATTTTAAATGCTTGATTTTTCATCGATAATTATAAAGGACTTTTCACAAACGACCTCGGAATTTGACTAAACCTGTCCCATTGGGCCCGGAATATTTTTTTTATGTTGGGATTACATTTGTTTATAAGAAACAAAGGTCGTATGAGATGATTTTTTTGCGAAAAAGCTCATGGCATGAATTAGCTATAATAAAATAATATTTATTTCCTCCCACCACTCTATATATATGATTCATCTGCAATACATTCGCATCAAACCTTTCTCTCTGGTCAAAGAGACATTTGCGCCTCCATTAATAAATAAATGGCCTGAAAGCATCCAACTTTGATCCCCAATTTATCCAAATCCACAAAATAAATTGACAAGTTTCCTTCTATAAGAATGATCGGTGCATTGAGGGATTTAATATGACCGGTCATGATTTCGTTTTGGGCAGCGAGGTGGACAGGAAGGAGCTCAAAACCGTGTGTGTTTCATTGGGTTCTAGGAATTCATTACTGCATCGGGTGGCATGAGACTTCAAGAGATGGACGGGGAAGGGTAGGCGCTGGCACTGGCGAACACAGATCAGCCTCCGATGGAGGCATGGTGGCGCCGCGTTGTAATATTGAGGTTGACAGAATAGTCCAATGCGGAAAGCTTGCTTTTGAACGATACTGGAAGTACTAATTTTGGCCAGAATATTTTAGTTAAAGTCTGCTGAAGCCTGGAACCTTAAATGTCAGTAATGGTTTGTAAGCGAAAATAAATTTTACCCTTATATTATACCATAAATTGCTTTTACTTAAATGATTAGATATTTTATCAGATAACTAAACTATATTAACTAAATTGTGAATTTAACTAGGTCTGTTGGAAGATGCCCGAAGTCACCGACGTGAGAACCGAGGGAAACAAGGAGTCAGTCGTTATTTCCTAATGACTAGATGTAATTTATTTAATAAAAATTTATTTAGAAAGATAATTAGTGATATAAACCTTTAAACCGTGAACACTAAGAATTATGCATCATTTGTAGAAGTCTGAAGTAGGAAGTGGAAAGTTGTTCTAGGTTCCGTAACTAGTATGACGGGAAAAAAGGCATTCACGTGAGGAGGACCGAAGAATTGAGCAGTCCATCTTTTGTTTAAATGTAATAATTTGTTTAATCTTAAAACTTAATTAAAGATTAATTATATTAATTAAAACAAGTATTAAAATGGTTTATAACTTATACAGGATTTTGAACGAATAAAGAGCAATAAGGAGGAAGGAGAAAATTAGTGCATGTGAAATGATCCGAACTTCCCCGTGAAGGAAAGAACGAATTGAGTTGAAAACAAGATGAATCAGAACATAAACAGAAGAAAAGATCATTGCTTATTACAACAATTCCATCAGAATACAAGAATATACAGAGTACGAATAAATATTACACATTTACTAAACATCAGAGATTTAAATACATTACTGCAAAGGAAAAATAATACAAAATACAACTGAAAAGAATATACAGATACGGAGCTTTCCGGATATCATTCCAGCTGTAAACCAGGTTCTTGTGAATATAAATCTGTAAAACCAAAACTACTAGCTACCCGTGTGGAAAATAGGGGCATCCAGAGTTTAGGTTAAAACAATAAACTCGAGGTCAGTCATGTGACTGGTGTGAGAACTAAAACAGTTATTAATCTTTATTTTAAAAGAGAGTAATTCAAGGGACCACGCCGTATAACACGAAACGGGTTTCCTCCGAAGAATATCAGTGCATAAAACAAACAGCGCAATGCTTTTTGTAAAAATGAAGCTATTATAAGATTCAGGTCCCATCACACAATGCAACGCAAACCGGAGGATAGAGTTTTACGTTATAATAGACAAACATGCTTGGTATGTTTAAAACAAATCATTTTGATACTATTATAATGTAAAGTGTATGAAAACAACTTCAAATATAAATGTATCAATCATAGACAGCATAGTATCCCATGTTACAATGTCGCCATACTGGGCTCTACAAATAAAACCGAAATGTCACGTATTGGAAATTGGATTTCCGTCATGAGTCGAGGCAAGGGGCAAGATATTCACCGCTTCGGGACACTGTAGCAAATGCCCTAGGACTACACACTCTGGGTAGCCCTTGGAATCGGCTGGGCCGGTCCTCCGTTACATTTAAGGATTAGTTATTCCTGAACACACGTTTCCCAGTCCTATCAGACCTATATCCATATGCTCCGAAGAGACCGATATATCCAAGGCGCCTCACATTCCAACATCCACAAAGGTATAATAATCAATGATTTTAGGGCTAGTAAAACGCTGACACCACCCATAAGTAGAAAGAAACGTCATGTTCTCCCAACGGTCCATATCCCGTTTTTAACTCATACCGAGGTGTGAGGCTCGCGAATTAACACAATACACAAAGCTACACTGTATTAAAGTCGTGCTTTGATCATCAACTGTGAAGACCCGCAACTTCCCCGTAAAGGAAAGTGTCGGATAGTTCGAGAACAAACCACAACAGAACGCATATAAAAGAACATTTCATTGTATATAACAACAATGCATCAGATTACAAGAATATACAGAGTATAAATGAATATTACACAGAAATATCAGAGATTTAAATTACATTTAAATACATAGCAGCGGAAAATAATACAATACACAACTAGAAGAGATATACGGATACAAAGCTTTCCGGATATCGTTCCAGCTGTAAACCAGGATCCTGTGAATATAAATCTGCAAAACCGAAACTACTAGCTGCCCGTGTCAAAATAAGGGCACCCAGAGTTTAGGTTAAAACAATAAACTCCGGGTCAGTCATGTGACTGGTGTGAGAACTAAAACAGTTAATCTTTATTTTTAAAGCTAGGTAAATCAAGGGACCACGCCGTATAACACGGAACGGGTTTCCTCCCATGAATACCAGTGCATAAAACAAACAGCGCAATGCTAAACAAAGAAAAAATGAAGCTGTTATAAGACCTAGGTCCTATCACACAATGCAATCGCAAGCCGGGGGATAGGGTTTTCCCTTATAACAGCCAAAGAATGCTTGATACGCTTAAAACAAATCATTTGATACTATTATAAGTGCATAGTGTATAAAACAACTTCAAATCATAAGTATCAATCATAGGCGGCATGGGTACCATATATCATGTCGCCATATATAGGTTTACAAATAAAACCGCAAATGTCACGTATTTGGAAATTGGATTTCCTTCTATGAACCGAGGCAAAAGATAGTCCTCAACCGATTCGAGACGCTCTAGCCCGTGTCTCAGGAACAGCCGCAACTGCCCCTTGGATCGTCAGGGCCGGTCCACACGGAGTGGATTATTATGCCTGAACAATACGTCTCCCCACCCTATGGGGTGTAAGTCTGGTCCGTCAGCCGACCAGAATGCATTCGGCCGAAACCGATATAACCGAGGCGCCTCGCAACCGCAACAACCACATAAGTCAAACTCGTCAGGGCGTGTAAAACCACTGACGCCACTTCTAGCTAGAAAGAAACGCAAGTCCTCCCTGATGTCCTCTCCCGTTTTTGGTTCATACCGGGTGTGAAACACGCGAGGTAAACGTTACACAAAGCTACGCCACAAAGGCCGTGCTTTGATCATCACCACAAGACTTTGCTTTTCAACAGAAGCCTTGATCATTTGCATCTTAGCATGCCACACAGGCAAACCACTCTATGCAACCGATATCAGTCACACAGAATGAAATCCAATGTCAGACACACAGTCCATTTACAAGTCCGTTCTGGGCCTGAACGAAACCGGAGGCACCTAGTACCCCGCATATCCATCGATCTCCAAGTACGTCTGGACGATCACTAACTGTTTCCATCTTCTTGGGTGTACAGCCCAATCAAGATCATCAGTTATCACCCAAACGACGTGAAGACTTCCGGTCTTCGACCATCGTCTTCGACTTATCGTCGTATCAGTTATTCAGAATGGGATAAACCCGGTCTTTCCGGATAACTCACGTATATTTTAAGTAAGTGTTACACAAACACAACATACGCCTCATTCCAATTCATTAGTCACTAACCGTAAATTAATCAAGAGAATAATTCCCCAAATATTAACCCCGAAGGCCGAAACCAACATCAGATCAATATCCAGAAAACCATTCTGCTTGGCTAACCGCCAGTTAGTTTCTAAATTTCACATTCAAATCTAATTAAAGATTTAACTATCGCCTGGAGCAAAACTGGTGATACTCCATTCTCGATCTTTTCAATCTAATTAAAGATTCATTAAAACTCCACTTAGTTTTAATCTGTGACTGGGTTAAAGAATCAGTGTCATTTAAAACACGGCTCACGATAAACCCAAAGTCACATCCCATTAATTATCGGGTTAAAGAACAAGTGTTATTTAAAACACTGTTCACGATAAACCCAAAAATCAATATCCATTCAATTCCAATTAAATATTATTTAATTGGTACACTTCATTAAATCTAAATAAAAAGATTTAATCTTTTCTCAACTGGGTTCAAGAACAGTGTTAGTGAAGACACCATTCACGACAAACCCAAATCACATTCATTAATTATCGGGTTAAAGAACAAGTGTTATTTAAAACACTGTTCACGATAAGCCCAAAAATCAATATCAATTCAATTCCAATTAAATATTATTTAATTGGTACACTTCATTAAATCTAAATAAAAAGATTTAATCATTTCTCAACTGGGTTCAAGAATAGTGTTAGTAAAGACACCATTCACGACAAACCCAAATCACATTCGATATTCAATACAAGGCTCTGAATAGAAAATATATCGGCTTATATTCAATATCGAATTCTACGACTAACAAATGTCGTATTGGAAATAACGATATAAATATATATCTTTCAAATTTCCATAACACCACTTGTATAATCACGAATTCCAACATCGAAATATTCCGAAGACAATTTCGATTCAAATCCACCCCAATGCAATTATTGGAAATTTTGGTTATTTTCAAAACCCTTTTCGAATTCAATTTATTTATTTAAAAATAAATAGAATTATAATTCTAGTTCAAAACTAGTTCAATTCGATAAAAATCTATTTTTATCTTTTCAAATATGGAGTTTTTCATCCCAAATCTTCACAAATCATTTCTTATGATTTTACACAAATTATTACTATTTTTAATAATTTTATCAAGGCCCGTACAGTCGATTTCCATCAATGGCCATCGAACTGCACTTACAGCGACCTTTTTCAAATTTGATTTGGACATAATTCCAAATCCAACCGTTAGATTTCAAATTTCTAACATTCATTAGAAAGCTCTTTTCGATACGAACCCAACGGTTCCGGTTTTAGGAGAATCCGACGGTCGGATCTCCCGTAATGTCCGTTTGAAATAAATGGTCGAAATTCGCGAACTGCCGCGGCGCGGCGCGTTCTATTCAGGCCATTATATTATATATATAATATATATAATATATACTTCGTCGATTTCTATTTAAAACGAATTATATAAATAGTTCTAAAATTCGTTTCAAAATCTATTTCAACTTCCATTTCAATTCAAAGCAAAATTGAATTCTTCTTTATAAATTCGTTTCAAAATTCATTTCTGTTCAATTCAAATTTCAATTCAATTTGAATTCATATTCAATTCAATTCATTTCGAAATCGTTTTCAATTCAATTCATTTCGAAATCGTTTTCAATTCAATTCATTTCGAAATCGCTTTTCAATTCAATTCATTTCGAAATCGTTTTCAATTCAATTCATTTCGAAATCGCTTTCAATTCAATTCATTTCGAATTCGTTTTCAATTCAATTCATTTCGAAATCGTTTTCAATTCAATTCATTTCGAAATCGTTTTCAATTCAATTCATTTCGAAATCGTTTTCAATTCAATTCATTTCGAAATCGTTTTCAATTCAATTCATTTCGAATTCGTTTTCAATTCAATTCATTTCGAAATCGTTTTCAATTCAATTCATTTCGAAATCGTTTTCAATTCAATTCGAAATCGATAAAATCGATATAAATATCGTTCACGTCAAAATGGCGTCAATCTAATCAACACGGCTTCATAAAGTTCTATTTTCAAATATTCTATTTCAAATATTTCTTTTTCAAATATTTCTATTTTAAAACTGGAATGAGGCCCAATCAATTACCATATAAAGTTAATTATATGGATTTTCATACAACACATGTATAATAGCCTTGAAAAATAATCAACCATCAACCAAAGTGCACTACACTGTATAAGCATCAAATATAGACATTTAACGCTTATAGCAGCTTGTCAATCAATCGATCGACATATTTAATCAATCAGGATGAGTGAACTTCAAATTTCATCCTAACACCCGTGTGGGGTTTCAAACAATCAAACACATATTTTATTTGTGCAGTTAGGCGATGTGTAAAATTTATCGACCCAATCAACGTCATTCAAATAGGTGTACATAAACAAACCGTCTGGTTTGTAAATGAATATTTATTTATTCACATTCACGTTAAAAATTATATTTTTAACGATAACACATTTTATTTTAACATATGAATTTCTATTCAGTTCATTCGTTAAATAAAATGCTATTTTTATTTTTCTAACTTATTTTAGAAAATTTCGGCGGCATAACGGCACGATACTAGAAACGGGACAAGGCCTAGCCTTATCCCCGGTCTAGTGAAGGCCCACGCCATTCACACATCAATCAAATCAATTCGTTATGCTTACCACAAACTTTGGAGTAAGGGTCTAACCTAGCCTTACTCCTTCGCCTTATAACGGCGCACGTCTAATCCTAACCAATTTATCGATTCGATTTTTCACACCACAAACCACATTCAAACCAATATCGCAATCAATCACCAAACAGTCAAACAAACAAGTCCATGGTCTGTGGACGGTTGTGTCGGGTGCTACTAAGCACCGTCTGCATCCTAGTATAAATATATATCTAGAAAAGAAATAGAAAGGTGAGAAATTCTCACATTATAGCTATCCAGCTCCACGGCTCTTCATTTGCAGAAGTCTTCCTCGTTATCGCCTCTTCGTCATCTTCGTTGCCCGTAGTCACTATATATATAAAAATCAAATTTTTACTTCAAAGTTCAATATATAAAAATCGAATTTTTATTTCAAAGTTTAATATATAAAAATCGAATTTTTAGTTCGAAGTTCAATAAATAAAAATCGAATTTTTAGTTCGAAGTTCAATAAATAAAAATCGAATTTTTAGTTCGAAGTTCAATAAATAAAAATCGAATTTTTAGTTCGAAGTTCAATAGATAAAAATCGAATTTTTAGTTCGAAGTTCAATAAATAAAAATCGAATTTTTAGTTCTTCTACCCAATAAAAATTCTGCCTTTTCTATTTTAAAAATATGATCTTTTCTAAATTAAAAATATAATCTTTATGTTTAAAAAAAAACACTATAAAAATCAAATCTTTTTATATTTAAAAATATAATCTTTTCTAAACTAAAGACCAAATCCTTTTCATATCAAATATCGAACCTTTTTCATAGTAAAGATCAAATCTTTTCTTTTACTTTTTAAGTTTAAATCTTTTCTATTTTAAAGTTTCAAATCTTCTTTCCTTTAAAATTTTAAAATAAAAATCAGTTTTCAAACTTTAAAATATAAATCAGTTTTTAACTTTAAAATGTAAATCAGTTTTTAATACCTTGCTAAAAAGAAAATCAGTTTTTAATACTTTTAAAAATCAGTTTTTAATACTTTTAAAAATCAGTTTTTAATACTTTGCTAAAAAGAAAATCAGTTTATAAAATTAAAATAAGAAATCAGTTAATTAAATTAAAATAAGAAATCAGTTAATTAAATTAAAATAAATCAAAAAGCAAAAATAAAAATAACTTACAGCGGTTTCCACTGTTGAACTTCGAAGGGGGGGGGGGAAGAGGAGACAGGGCGTCGGAGGCTAGAGGAGGGGTCGGCGAGGTATCGGGGTCGACTGGGCGGGAAAGAAAAAGGGGCTACGGTGAAGTCGGCGAGGGGGGGGGGGGGGTAAGGGTTGCGCGTCGCGAGAGGAAGGGGGCGCCTGGAGGATCGGCGGCGGCAGTAGCGGTGGGGCGGTGGTGCTGGCGTCGATCGACGTCGAGGAGGGGGGGGAACGGCTCGATCGATTCGAGTTTTTTTTCTTTTTTTTCTTTTTTATTCTGATTGAATTCGAAGAAGGGGGGGGGGGGGCAGAGATAAGGGGAAAGGGGTTTTTTTTTATTTATTTTATTATTATTTAATTATTAAAAAGTTGACTTCCACATACGACCTCTGAACGAGGCCCACCGCCTGTCGCCCATAGCGTTTCACCCCCATTCCGAACACAATGGGATATGTACTGCAAGCTGATTTGATCGTTACAATCAGTTTCCGTTGAATTTACATTTAAAACACTATATTGAATTTTAAACGTACATTTCAAATTACCGGGGTCACATACTAACACTAAAAATTCCAGAAAAATATTTTCTAGCTTCGTATTGACGATACGGTCCTAACAAAACTAGTTTCGTCGAATTCTGAGACCGTTAGAAAAATGGCCAATTTCCAGTCGATTAAAATCAACTGAAACCGGTCAAACGCGTTTTCCTTTGCCACGCTCACATATTGATTCGAAAAATTATGAAATTTGAAACCTAGCAATAACTTTACATCACGGACCCAACAAAACTGGTTTCGTCGAAATCCGAGGTCGTTTGCAAAACGGCTATTTTCAAGGGCCTGAATTCCATAGCGACTATTCAGAAATTTCAACTGGACATATCTCTTGATTCCCGCTACGAAATTTCGATTCGTCGGATTCGTTGGAAAGATGTCATCAATTAGATCCTATGATTTTTGGTTTCACTAAAATCCGGATTGTTTTGCACCCGGTATATTCAATTGAAGTTTGAAATCGAATTATCGAACTACCGCGCCATTTTCAATTCTATTTATAATTATATATAAATATTTATATTCTAACGACGACGCGTATAAATATATACGTTCGAATTATATTCAAAATAAATTTTCGTCGATATTATTTAAAATAATTCATTTTAAATAATCAAAATTCGCTAAAATGGCAAAAATAAAAATTTTAAACTGGCCCAGATTTTCCGGGTTGTTACAATCTCCCCCACTTAAAACTTTTCGTCCCCGAAAAGGAACAAAGTCGAAAGTGGTTTGATAATTCAACTCTACGCTCGATCTGGCTTCCATTCTCCAACTCTTTAGTTTCTGAGAATTTTCAAAATTTCAAAAATTTGGCTAACACCCTAAATTTTCGAAAAATTTCGCCATAACCTCCCCTGCACCGGGAGCATCGGGGAATTTCAAATAGCTTCCCCGGTCCTTCAGATCTCAAAAAGAAAAAGAAAAAGCCAAGCGGCTAGCCAATAGGCTCACAAAATCATCATCACCCAAACAAAACAGTAAATTATGTAGTAAACATGTACCTATTTGTCGGGCAAACAAATTTTATTCTCTGGCTCTAGCCTCCTTGCTATGACCTGTTCAAGGTAAGTACATATATGCAAGCAAATGCGACCAATTTTCAATATAGTTCAATATTTGGTTCAATTAGGCATAATGGTTAAAAATTAGCAAACAACTAAACAAACAACACAAACATCAATCAATTAGTGAATTAGAGTTTTCAAATTCATAATTATGATACATATACAAAAAATCATGTTTTGATGCCAAATCACAACAATGAATTCTAGCTATATATAAGTTTTGGTTCTCACACCAGCCTAATGGAAATATATAGAAAATCACACCTTCGAAACTCGAACACACACTACTGATGCTATATAGTCATCAGTAGAATCATCTCCGGGCGACTAGAGTGTGATGCTATATCTATCCAATATATTAAAACTTCGAATACACGTGGATCAGACGTATACCCAAAATTTTTATATACTGCATTGTCCAAACCAATATAATTAAATAATCAAATACGAATAAGTGATTTAAATTTTCAAAACAAAAATTTGTTTTCATTTTCAAAAATATACTCTTCTCACTCGTTCTAGGATACTACTGACCCTATCTCTAACGAGTCATCCCATGGGATATTACTAATCCAATTATCTGATGAATTCTTTCGTACGGTTCTAATGTGCCTTGTTCTCTGCTTTGTAAACCAAAGCTTTGATACCAACTGTGAAGACCCGCAACTTCCCCGTAAAGGAAAGTGTCGGATAGTTCGAGAACAAACCACAACAGAACGCATATAAAAGAACATTTCATTGTATATAACAACAATGCATCAGATTACAAGAATATACAGAGTATAAATGAATATTACACAGAAATATCAGAGATTTAAATTACATTTAAATACATAGCAGCGGAAAATAATACAATACACAACTAGAAGAGATATACGGATACAAAGCTTTCCGGATATCGTTCCAGCTGTAAACCAGGATCCTGTGAATATAAATCTGCAAAACCGAAACTACTAGCTGCCCGTGTCAAAATAAGGGCACCCAGAGTTTAGGTTAAAACAATAAACTCCGGGTCAGTCATGTGACTGGTGTGAGAACTAAAACAGTTAATCTTTATTTTTAAAGCTAGGTAAATCAAGGGACCACGCCGTATAACACGGAACGGGTTTCCTCCCATGAATACCAGTGCATAAAACAAACAGCGCAATGCTAAACAAAGAAAAAATGAAGCTGTTATAAGACCTAGGTCCTATCACACAATGCAATCGCAAGCCGGGGGATAGGGTTTTCCCTTATAACAGCCAAAGAATGCTTGATACGCTTAAAACAAATCATTTGATACTATTATAAGTGCATAGTGTATAAAACAACTTCAAATCATAAGTATCAATCATAGGCGGCATGGGTACCATATATCATGTCGCCATATATAGGTTTACAAATAAAACCGCAAATGTCACGTATTTGGAAATTGGATTTCCTTCTATGAACCGAGGCAAAAGATAGTCCTCAACCGATTCGAGACGCTCTAGCCCGTGTCTCAGGAACAGCCGCAACTGCCCCTTGGATCGTCAGGGTCGGTCCACACGGAGTGGATTATTATGCCTGAACAATACGTCTCCCCACCCTATGGGGTGTAAGTCTGGTCCGTCAGCCGACCAGAATGCATTCGGCCGAAACCGATATAACCGAGGCGCCTCGCAACCGCAACAACCACATAAGTCAAACTCGTCAGGGCGTGTAAAACCACTGACGCCACTTCTAGCTAGAAAGAAACGCAAGTCCTCCCTGATGTCCTCTCCCGTTTTTGGTTCATACCGGGTGTGAAACACGCGAGGTAAACGTTACACAAAGCTACGCCACAAAGGCCGTGCTTTGATCATCACCACAAGACTTTGCTTTTCAACAGAAGCCTTGATCATTTGCATCTTAGCATGCCACACAGGCAAACCACTCTATGCAACCGATATCAGTCACACAGAATGAAATCCAATGTCAGACACACAGTCCATTTACAAGTCCGTTCTGGGCCTGAACGAAACCGGAGGCACCTAGTACCCCGCATATCCATCGATCTCCAAGTACGTCTGGACGATCACTAACTGTTTCCATCTTCTTGGGTGTACAGCCCAATCAAGATCATCAGTTATCACCCAAACGACGTGAAGACTTCCGGTCTTCGACCATCGTCTTCGACTTATCGTCGTATCAGTTATTCAGAATGGGATAAACCCGGTCTTTCCGGATAACTCGCGTATATTTTAAGTAAGTGTTACACAAACACAACATACGCCTCATTCCAATTCATTAGTCACTAACCGTAAATTAATCAAGAGAATAATTCCCCAAATATTAACCCCGAAGGCCGAAACCAACATCAGATCAATATCCAGAAAACCATTCTGCTTGGCTAACCGCCAGTTAGTTTCTAAATTTCACATTCAAATCTAATTAAAGATTTAACTATCGCCTGGAGCAAAACTGGTGATACTCCATTCTCGATCTTTTCAATCTAATTAAAGATTCATTAAAACTCCACTTAGTTTTAATCTGTGACTGGGTTAAAGAATCAGTGTCATTTAAAACACGGCTCACGATAAACCCAAAGTCACATCCCATTAATTATCGGGTTAAAGAACAAGTGTTATTTAAAACACTGTTCACGATAAACCCAAAAATCAATATCCATTCAATTCCAATTAAATATTATTTAATTGGTACACTTCATTAAATCTAAATAAAAAGATTTAATCTTTTCTCAACTGGGTTCAAGAACAGTGTTAGTGAAGACACCATTCACGACAAACCCAAATCACATTCATTAATTATCG
This sequence comes from Allium sativum, assembly GCA_030737875.1. NCBI lineage: Eukaryota > Viridiplantae > Streptophyta > Magnoliopsida > Asparagales > Amaryllidaceae > Allium > Allium sativum. Next base: position 347,366,745 of record CM060922.1, on the reverse strand, counting down.
GGTTAAAGAACAAGTGTTATTTAAAACACTGTTCACGATAAGCCCAAAAATCAATATCAATTCAATTCCAATTAAATATTATTTAATTGGTACACTTCATTAAATCTAAATAAAAAGATTTAATCATTTCTCAACTGGGTTCAAGAATAGTGTTAGTAAAGACACCATTCACGACAAACCCAAATCACATTCGATATTCAATACAAGGCTCTGAATAGAAAATATATCGGCTTATATTCAATATCGAATTCTACGACTAACAAATGTCGTATTGGAAATAACGATATAAATATATATCTTTCAAATTTCCATAACACCACTTGTATAATCACGAATTCCAACATCGAAATATTCCGAAGACAATTTCGATTCAAATCCACCCCAATGCAATTATTGGAAATTTTGGTTATTTTCAAAACCCTTTTCGAATTCAATTTATTTATTTAAAAATAAATAGAATTATAATTCTAGTTCAAAACTAGTTCAATTCGATAAAAATCTATTTTTATCTTTTCAAATATGGAGTTTTTCATCCCAAATCTTCACAAATCATTTCTTATGATTTTACACAAATTATTACTATTTTTAATAATTTTATCAAGGCCCGTACAGTCGATTTCCATCAATGGCCATCGAACTGCACTTACAGCGACCTTTTTCAAATTTGATTTGGACATAATTCCAAATCCAACCGTTAGATTTCAAATTTCTAACATTCATTAGAAAGCTCTTTTCGATACGAACCCAACGGTTCCGGTTTTAGGAGAATCCGACGGTCGGATCTCCCGTAATGTCCGTTTGAAATAAATGGTCGAAATTCGCGAACTGCCGCGGCGCGGCGCGTTCTATTCAGGCCATTATATTATATATATAATATATATAATATATACTTCGTCGATTTCTATTTAAAACGAATTATATAAATAGTTCTAAAATTCGTTTCAAAATCTATTTCAACTTCCATTTCAATTCAAAGCAAAATTGAATTCTTCTTTATAAATTCGTTTCAAAATTCATTTCTGTTCAATTCAAATTTCAATTCAATTTGAATTCATATTCAATTCAATTCATTTCGAAATCGTTTTCAATTCAATTCATTTCGAAATCGTTTTCAATTCAATTCATTTCGAAATCGCTTTTCAATTCAATTCATTTCGAAATCGTTTTCAATTCAATTCATTTCGAAATCGCTTTCAATTCAATTCATTTCGAATTCGTTTTCAATTCAATTCATTTCGAAATCGTTTTCAATTCAATCCATTTCGAAATCGTTTTCAATTCAATTCATTTCGAAATCGTTTTCAATTCAATTCATTTCGAAATCGTTTTCAATTCAATTCATTTCGAATTCGTTTTCAATTCAATTCATTTCGAAATCGTTTTCAATTCAATTCATTTCGAAATCGTTTTCAATTCAATTCGAAATCGATAAAATCGATATAAATATCGTTCACGTCAAAATGGCGTCAATCTAATCAACACGGCTTCATAAAGTTCTATTTTCAAATATTCTATTTCAAATATTTCTTTTTCAAATATTTCTATTTTAAAACTGGAATGAGGCCCAATCAATTACCATATAAAGTTAATTATATGGATTTTCATACAACACATGTATAATAGCCTTGAAAAATAATCAACCATCAACCAAAGTGCACTACACTGTATAAGCATCAAATATAGACATTTAACGCTTATAGCAGCTTGTCAATCAATCGATCGACATATTTAATCAATCAGGATGAGTGAACTTCAAATTTCATCCTAACACCCGTGTGGGGTTTCAAACAATCAAACACATATTTTATTTGTGCAGTTAGGCGATGTGTAAAATTTATCGACCCAATCAACGTCATTCAAATAGGTGTACATAAACAAACCGTCTGGTTTGTAAATGAATATTTATTTATTCACATTCACGTTAAAAATTATATTTTTAACGATAACACATTTTATTTTAACATATGAATTTCTATTCAGTTCATTCGTTAAATAAAATGCTATTTTTATTTTTCTAACTTATTTTAGAAAATTTCGGCGGCATAACGGCACGATACTAGAAACGGGACAAGGCCTAGCCTTATCCCCGGTCTAGTGAAGGCCCACGCCATTCACACATCAATCAAATCAATTCGTTATGCTTACCACAAACTTTGGAGTAAGGGTCTAACCTAGCCTTACTCCTTCGCCTTATAACGGCGCACGTCTAATCCTAACCAATTTATCGATTCGATTTTTCACACCACAAACCACATTCAAACCAATATCGCAATCAATCACCAAACAGTCAAACAAACAAGTCCATGGTCTGTGGACGGTTGTGTCGGGTGCTACTAAGCACCGTCTGCATCCTAGTATAAATATATATCTAGAAAAGAAATAGAAAGGTGAGAAATTCTCACATTATAGCTATCCAGCTCCACGGCTCTTCATTTGCAGAAGTCTTCCTCGTTATCGCCTCTTCGTCATCTTCGTTGCCCGTAGTCACTATATATATAAAAATCGAATTTTTACTTCAAAGTTCAATATATAAAAATCGAATTTTTATTTCAAAGTTTAATATATAAAAATCGAATTTTTAGTTCGAAGTTCAATAAATAAAAATCGAATTTTTAGTTCGAAGTTCAATAAATAAAAATCGAATTTTTAGTTCGAAGTTCAATAAATAAAAATCGAATTTTTAGTTCGACGTTCAATAAATAAAAATCGAATTTTTAGTTCGAAGTTCAATAGATAAAAATCGAATTTTTAGTTCGAAGTTCAATAAATAAAAATCGAATTTTTAGTTCTTCTACCCAATAAAAATTCTGCCTTTTCTATTTTAAAAATATGATCTTTTCTAAATTAAAAATATAATCTTTATGTTTAAAAAAAAAACACTATAAAAATCAAATCTTTTTATATTTAAAAATATAATCTTTTCTAAACTAAAGACCAAATCCTTTTCATATCAAATATCGAACCTTTTTCATAGTAAAGATCAAATCTTTTCTTTTACTTTTTAAGTTTAAATCTTTTCTATTTTAAAGTTTCAAATCTTCTTTCCTTTAAAATTTTAAAATAAAAATCAGTTTTCAAACTTTAAAATATAAATCAGTTTTTAACTTTAAAATGTAAATCAGTTTTTAATACCTTGCTAAAAAGAAAATCAGTTTTTAATACTTTTAAAAATCAGTTTTTAATACTTTTAAAAATCAGTTTTTAATACTTTGCTAAAAAGAAAATCAGTTTATAAAATTAAAATAAGAAATCAGTTAATTAAATTAAAATAAGAAATCAGTTAATTAAATTAAAATAAATCAAAAAGCAAAAATAAAAATAACTTACAGCGGTTTCCACTGTTGAACTTCGAAGGGGGGGGGGGAAGAGGAGACAGGGCGTCGGAGGCTAGAGGAGGGGTCGGCGAGGTATCGGGGTCGACTGGGCGGGAAAGAAAAAGGGGCTACGGTGAAGTCGGCGAGGGGGGGGGGTAAGGGTTGCGCGTCGCGAGAGGAAGGGGGCGCCTGGAGGATCGGCGGCGGCAGTAGCGGTGGGGCGGTGGTGCTGGCGTCGATCGACGTCGAGGAGGGGGGGGGGAACGGCTCGATCGATTCGAGTTTTTTTTTTTTTTTTTTTTCTTTTTTATTCTGAATGAATTCGAAGAAGGGGGGGGGCCAGAGATAAGGGAAAGGGGTTTTTTTTATATTTATTTTATTATTATTTAATTATTAAAAAGTTGACTTCCACATACGACCTCTGAACGAGGCCCACCGCCTGTCGCCCATAGCGTTTCACCCCCATTCCGAACACAATGGGATATGTACTGCAAGCTGATTTGATCGTTACAATCAGTTTCCGTTGAATTTACATTTAAAACACTATATTGAATTTTAAACGTACATTTCAAATTACCGGGGTCACATACTAACACTAAAAATTCCAGAAAAATATTTTCTAGCTTCGTATTGACGATACGGTCCTAACAAAACTAGTTTCGTCGAATTCTGAGACCGTTAGAAAAATGGCCAATTTCCAGTCGATTAAAATCAACTCAAACCGGTCAAACGCGTTTTCCTTTGCCACGCTCACATATTGATTCGAAAAATTATGAAATTTGAAACCTAGCAATAACTTTACATCACGGACCCAACAAAACTGGTTTCGTCGAAATCCGAGGTCGTTTGCAAAACGGCTATTTTCAAGGGCCTGAATTCCATAGCGACTATTCAGAAATTTCAACTGGACATATCTCTTGATTCCCGCTACGAAATTTCGATTCGTCGGATTCGTTGGAAAGATGTCATCAATTAGATCCTATGATTTTTGGTTTCACTAAAATCCGGATTGTTTTGCACCCGGTATATTCAATTGAAGTTTGAAATCGAATTATCGAACTACCGCGCCATTTTCAATTCTATTTATAATTATATATAAATATTTATATTCTAACGACGACGCGTATAAATATATACGTTCGAATTATATTCAAAATAAATTTTCGTCGATATTATTTAAAATAATTCATTTTAAATAATCAAAATTCGCTAAAATGGCAAAAATAAAAATTTTAAACTGGCCCAGATTTTCCGGGTTGTTACATCAACCACCAGACTCTACTTTTCAACAGAAGCCTTGATCACTACATCTCAGCATGATACACATGCAATTCATGACATGCGACTGATATCTATCGATATATAACCTCTGAGCTCGTACATCTTAGAGAAGGGCGTTAAGAAAGAGAATTCTCCGCTACCAAACATATACATATTTAATAGAAGTCAATCAGCACAGTATAAAATCCAATGTCAGACACATAATCCATTTACAAGTTCGTTCTAGGTCTGAACGAAACCAGATGCACCTTATACCTCGCATATCCATTGATCTCCAAATACGTCTGGACGATCACCAACTATTTCCCTCCTCTTGGGTGTATAGCCCAATCAAGATCACCAGTAATCGTTCAAACAATGTGAATACCTCCGGTCTTCAACCACCTTCTTCATCTTCGACTTATCGTCGAATCAGTTATTCAGAATGGGATAGACCCGGTCTTTCCGAATAACTCGCGTATATAATAAGCAAGTGCTATAAAACACAACATACGCCTCATTCCAATTCTGAATATCCTTTTATTTAAATATTCACATCTTTTGGGAAAGGTTCCCATTAATTTTATCAAAGATAAATTATTTAAAATTTATTCCTTAATCTTCCTTTTGATGTCAATTCAAACCATGTTATGGTTTTCCAAACTAGTCGGGATTAGCGAACCACACCAAAGTAATCATTTATTTTATTTCCCAGTCCCAACCTATTCATCCCATGGAGCTAAACTGTTATTACACCATAACTAACACCACGGTGTTATCGGTAAATTTAATTACTATTTCACGTTCAAATCTGATTAAAGATTTAACTATCGCTAGGAGAAAAACTGGTGATACTCCATTCTCGATCATTTTCCAAATTTGATAATTTAAATTATCAATTCACCTTTCAATCTAATTAAAGAAACTTCAATTAGTTTTAATCTTCCTAGAAATATTAATGATTATTTAACTTTGGAAAATAAAGCATGTTGCATCGACAATCTACACCGCACTATTGATTTCTGCCGATATATAACCTCTGAGCTCGTACGTCTCAGAGAAGGGCGTTAAGTAAGAGAATAAATTATCCGCCGCCAAACAGATATATATTATGTAGAGATCAACCATACAGTTCGAAATACAACAACAAACATGTAATCCTGTCTTTTACTGGATTAAAGAACTAATGTCAATTAAAACACAGTTCACGACAAACCTAAATCACATTCCATTAATTATGGAATCTTCATGGAAAAACAAATCAATATATAATCGATATCAATTTCCGCATCCGACTAATAATATAAATGGAATAACGGCAAAGCCTTTTAAATTCCATATGTATTAACAGTCTTCCTCCACAGAATTTCAGTTCGATTACTATCAGATCGAATTCTATTCAATTCCAATTTAATATATTAATTTGAAAAAAATTCTTTGGAAAATCCCATTAAATCTTTATAAAAAGATTTATAAATTCCAAATCATATTTCACCGTAAATCGGGTTAAAGAACGAATGTCATTAAAAACACAGTTCACAATAAACCCAATTCACATTCTATTTATAATTGGGTTAAAGAACAAGTGTTATTTAAAACACTGTTCACGATAAACCCAAAAAAAAATTCAATTCAATCCTAATTAAATATTAATTAATTGTTACACTTCACTAAATCCATAAAAAAAGATTTAATCTTTTCTCAACTAGGTTTAAGGATGGTGTTGATGAAGACACCATTCACGACAAACCCAAATCTCATTTGATATTAAATACAAGGCATTGAATAGAAAATATATCGGCTTATATTCAATATCAAATTCTGAAACCAACAAATATCGCTTTGGAAATAACGATATAAAATATATCTTCCAAATTTCCATAACAATATCCGTATAATCCGGAATCCAACATCGAAATATTCCGATGATAATTTCGATTCAAATCCATCCCAATTTATATATTGGAAATTCTGGTTATCTTTAAAACCATTTCAAATCCAATTTATTTATTTCTAAAAATAAATATATATTTTTTAGTTAATACCTAGTTCATTTCAATAAAAACATATTTTTTTTTCAAATATGGGAATTTTCAGTCTAATCTTTTACAAATCATTTATTATGATTTTACACAAATTATTGATATTTTTAATAATTTTATCAAGGCCCGTATAGTCGATTTCCATAAACGGCCATCGAACTGCACTTATAGCGACCTTTTCCAAATTTGATTTGGACATAATTCCAAATCCAACCGTTAGATTTCTAATTTCTTATATTCTTTAGAAAGCCCTTTTCTATACGAACCCAACGGTTCTGGTTTTAGGAGAATCCGACGATCGAATCTCCCGTAATGTCCGTTCGAAGCCAATGGTCGAAATTCGTGAACCACCGCAGCGCGGCGCGTTCTATTCAGGCCATTATATATATATTTCGTCGATTTCCTTTTAAAACACATTTTATAAATCGTTTTAAATTCGTTTTCAAAATGATTTCAACTTCATTTTGAATTTATAATCCAAATTGAATATTCCATATCATCGATATATAAATGATATTGTTTTCAAAACACTGTATTTTGAAATCAATTACTTTTTGATATTCATTATAAAAATTAATAAAATCGATATAAATATCGTTCACGTCAAAATGGCGTTAATCTAATCAACACGACTTTATATATTTAAATATTTTCGTGTCTATCCCAAATCGGACATCAAAATCAAATTTTTTTCTTTTATTGGATATTATTTTAAGATATTCATTATTTTAAATATTCTTTATTTTAAAATATTCATTCTTTTCTGAACTGGAATCACACACAGTCAATTACCATATAATGTTATTATTTGGATTTCATACAACACATGTGTACAACAACAATCAGATATAGTCAACTATCATCCAAAGTGCATTCTACACTACATAAGCATTGAATATAAATATTCAATGCTTATAACAGCCTGTCAATCAATCGATCGACATACAGCTAATTATTGGGACTAGTGTATGTTCAATTTCATCCCAATACCCGTGTAGGGTTTTTTTCAAATAACGAACACAAATTTATTTGTGCAGTTGGGTGATGTGTAAAATTTATCGTCCTAATCAATATCAGTCAATTGTATGTACATAAAAAAAAATATTTTTAACTATAAAATATTTATTCTATTCCACATCACACAATCATCTTTCACAACAAAATCAAACAAACAAGCATACAAGTCGTCCTTGGTCTATGGACGACGGGTGTCGGGTGCTGCAAAGCACTGTCTGCATCCTAGTATATATTTTTAACTAGCAAATAAAATTAAAGTGAGAAGTTCTCACCGAGGGTTCCACTCCGCCATCTTCTATTTCTGAATGGTATGGATTTCGTTTTGATTTCAATCGATACCATCGCTATCTTTTCCTGCTGTTCACATTAAAAATCACATTTTTACTATGGCATTTCATATATAAAAATCATATATTTTTATCGCTTCATTCCATTAAATAAAAATCATATTTTAATTTCTACTTCATATATTCACAACACTCCTTTCTATATAAAAATTATATTTCTACTTCTTATATAAAGATCGAATTTTTATTTCGCTTCGTATATAATAAAAATCAAAATTTTTCCTTTATGATATCCATATAAAGATTGTATCTTTATCATAATGAAAATATTAAAAAAAAATCGTATTTTTATTTAAAAAAATCACATTTTTCAATCGCTAATGAATATATAAAAACCACATCTTTATATTGCCATTCAAACGATAAAAATCGTATTTTTATTTACCTTTCATTAATATAAAAATTCTATTTTTACTTTGCTCAAAATTCTATTTTTACATCGCTAAAATTTCACTCTTTCATGTGTTAAAAATCAAATCTTTACACGCTAAAAACATGTTCTTTCTATACACAAAAATCTAATCTTTCTAATGATAAAAATATAATCTTTCCTATTATAAAAATATAATCTTTCCTATTATAAAAATATAATCTTTTCAGTTATAAAATTCTAACCTTTTTCAAATCAAAGATCGCCTCTTTATGTATGCAAAAATCTTAGATTTTATGTTTAAAAATCTCAACTTTCAGGTTTTAAAAAGCTCAACTTTATATAATTAAAAATCAACCCTTTTAAAATTTATTAAACTAAATATTTAAGACAAATTAAAATACAAAGGAACTTATAGTTTTTTTTTAGCGAATTGGGGGCGTTAGGGTGGAGGCTGACTGGCGCCGGGGTGCTGGTGGGTCGGAGGCAGCGCGGGGAGGGTGCGGCCTGGTGATGGTGGGAGATTTGGGTGTGGCATTATATTTAAGCAAGAGGGGGGCTCGCGGTTCTCGCTGGAGGAGGGGACGATGAAGAGAGAGAAGCTGAGGAGCGAGAGGGGATGTGGCGACCGAAGCGGTGGCGTCGCTGATGGAGGCGCGGCGCGATGTGGAGGAGCGACGGCGGCTCCTCGCTTCTCTTCTTTTTTTCTTTCTTTTTATTTCAAGATCGGTTATGAATGGATACGGTGGAGATAGAGAGAGTATAAGGGGGGCTCCATTAATGTAAATAATTTAATTATTTGTTTAATTTTATTCTCCTGAAAGGTTGACTCTTTATTCGAACTCCAAACGAGACCCAATGACTGTTGTCCCCAGCTAATTACCCCCGTTCCTTACACAATGGGATATGTTTCATAAGCCAATTCCGAGATCGTTTGAAATATGGCCAAATGAGACCCAATGACTCTAGAAATTCCCAAAAAATATTTTCTAGCCTCGTATTGACGATATGGTTCTAACAAAATGAATTTCGTCAAATTCCGAGATCGTTTGAAATATGGCCATTTTTTGGTCGATCGAAGCTGACTGAAACTGTCAAAACACGTTTTACTACGCCACACTCACATATTGATTCAAAAAATTATGAAATTTGGAATCTAGCAATAATTTGATATCCTGGATTCAAAAAAAGTGGTTTCGTCGAAAACGGAGGTCATTTGCAAAATTTCCATTTTTAAGGGCCAAAATTCCATAGTGACTATTCTGATATTTCAACTGGGCAAAACATTTTACCCCCGCTATGAGATTTCAATTTTACTGATTTGTTGGAAAGATATTTTCAAATAGATTCTAATAATTTTTATTTTGCCAAAATCTGGTTTATTTTGAATCTTGTACATTCATTTGAAATTTAAAATCGAATTTTCGAACTACTGCGCCATTTTCAGTTCCTTTTATAGTTATAAATAAATATTTATATTCTAACGATGATTCAAATAAATATATACATTCTAATTCTATTCAAAATAAATTTCTCATCGTCATTATTTAAAATAATTCATTTTAATTATTTAAAATTCACTAAAATTGCCAAAATAAAAATATTAAATTGGCTCGGATTTCCGGGTTGTTACAACATGCCTATAACAGGGATTTTATAAAACAGTAATTAAGTGGTAATATTTATTTATTAAGGAATTTAATTACTAATTAAAAAAAGTAAATTTATATGGTGTATAAATTGTGCGTTTGTTAAAAAATGGAACCAAACAAAATGTGTTACGATCATAGTGACGCGCACTATATGCTAGAATAGTCTGGACGGATCTGGAAGCAACAAAGTTTTCAGTTAAATTAAACGTTGTTTAATTTAACTGTAACCCAACCATTTCAACAATAAATCAGATCAAGATGAGTTAAACTCACTCAGTTCTTCCCATTTATATTTTATATAAACTGGGTTTTTATTTTGTGTGTTCTGTTTGCCAATGGTTGACTGTTTGCTAGTTATATATTTATTTCTTGATTTAATCAACGAAATTAAACCATTGTTTGATTTCAGTGAATTACCAAATCGTTATTTTAATGATTTGACGCAACAGAGTAAACTTACCTTGTTGGTCACGTTTATAAAATAAACGTGTTTAATGGTTTGAATTGTTTGAACTGATTGAATTGTTTTGTTTATTAGTCAATGTTAAATGTTTGCTATTTATTGTTATTAGTTAAATGGAATTTAATTATCTAATTTGTGATAACCAATTTGGATACAGGGAAGAACAGGTTAGAGGAATCCAACGGGATTCCTCAAATATTTTTCTTTTCTTCATATTATCATATATGAACTGATCTGATGGGGTGATTGATTTGAATTGTGATCATTGGCTGAAAATTCAACCTATGTTTTGTTTTAACCAATGGGCAATATTGGTTGAGTAATCGGCAATAAATGGCCTAAGAATAAATTGTTTGTTTTATATTGATTTACCGTTTGGTAGATCGATAGAACTGAAGTTATAAAATTTGTTTTATAACTGGAAATAGATTTTGAAAATATATTATTTTGAATAAAAGTTTATAAACAAGAAATAAATATTTATTATTTATTTAGTTAATTTATAATTAAACTAACTATTAATTGATTTTATAAAGTAAATTCTGACGTCAATCAGATTTATAAACAAGTAAAGAGAAATTAATCTAATAGTTAATTTAGATAATTGTTTGGTAAGAAATAATTAAATGGATGTATTTAAATTAGTTATATTATTAATTAATTTAAAGTGAGAATTAATTGGAATCGGTTAACGAGATATCCGTGTTTGAGTTGACTAAGTCGACCGCTCTAATTGGGATTAATTATTAAATTAGTTTTTTTGAATTTCGCCTAATAAATAGTTTAAAGAATATTTATTTAATTTTAATAAGATTTTAAAAAGGAATTTACTACTTATTTTAGTTGATTAATAGATTAAATACAGAAGTAGTTAATGATTGAAATAAATTATTATTTTTAATTAATAATAATTTACGAAATTCTTTTTAATTGAATTCATTTAAAAAGTAATCGGAGGTGAAATGAAATCCAATTGAATGGTGAAGGGAGTTGATGAGCAAGTTTTATTTTAAAATTGGGTTTATAACAAAGTTATAAAAGAAGTTTTAAGCGGATACTATAGCATAAATGAATGTTACATAAATATTTGAATTAAGTGAAAGGAAATTAAGAAAAGGGTTTAAGATAAACCAGGATTATATAAAGGAGGTTTGAGGTGTTATATCGTTAATTCTAAATTAACGTTACTAAATATTGGGATTAAGAAAAAGTGAGGAATTGAAATAAGATTTCCAAAGCGGGAATGGTTAAATGGATTTGAATAGGAATTGGTGAAAGTGAATTTGGTGAAAGAAGTGGGTCGTAGGATTTTGTAAATAAACCCGAGTTATAAATGAGTTTGGTTAAAGAGGCAGAGTTAAGAGTGGTGTTACTTAAGTATTGAATTAGGAAAGAATGTTATATTCGAGAAAGTTTTTTCCAAAGGATAAGAAGGTTGTATGAAACTGTATTTTGAATAGAATGGTTAAATGGAATTTGAATTTATATTAGAATGAAATATTGGTTTTTGGGATTTCAACTTGTATTTATCTACAGATATGAACGTTGTTGATCAAGGTCTGAGATGTAATTAAAATACCCCAACTTTAACGATGTCAGGATTATTTGCGGATGATATTGGTTGAAATGGTAAAAGAGGTTAGTAAATATGTATTATTTCCATTAGAGTAATAATAGTGCAACGATTAATGGAAATGCGGGAAATATATAACGAGAGTTCTAAAGTAAAAGGGAAATAAAAAAGGGTTGCTGGAAATATAATGATATGTTCGAGTTAGAAGGGAAATGTAAAGTTGAGTTTTATTATATAAGAACAAGCATGGATTTTGTTTCAAGTAATGAAATAAAAGATATTTCGTAATGTTGTTTTACGAGTAATATGTTGAATGGATTTCCCAATATTAGATAATGCTGTTAATGTTTTGATAGTGGGAATATAAAACTAGATATATATAAAATGAATTTATTTGTAAAATAATCTTATGTTAAATAAGAAGCAGAAATGTAACAACCCGGAATTTTGGAACCAATTAAAATTTTTATTTTAGGAATTTCAATGGATTTTTAATATTTAATAATTTATTTTAAATAATAACGACAAAAAAATTATTTTAATCAAAGTTAGAACAAACATATTTATTTTAATTTTAAAAAGAGTTAGAAATAGCATGGTAGTTTGAAAATTTGAATTCGAACTTTGACTGAATGTACATGATTCAAAATAAAACGAATTTTAGTGAAACCAAAAATATTAGAATCTGTTTAAAACTATCTTTCCAACAAATTCGTAAAATTGAAAATTTATAGCGGGAATCAAAAGCTATATCTAGTTTAAAATTTAGAAAACTCGCTGTAGAATTTATATATATTTTAATATAATATAATGCCTTTTAAAAATAGCCATTTTGCAAACGGCCTCCGTTTTTGACGAAACAACTTTGGCTGGATCCGGAATGTCAAATTATTGCAATATTCCAATTTTCATAATTTTTAGAATCAATATGTGAGCGTGGCAAAAGAAAATGTGTTTTGTCAATTTCAGGGATCAACCAGAAAATGGCCATTTTTCAAATGGTCTCCAAATTCGACGAAATTAATTTTGTTAGAATTGTATCGTCCAAACAAATCTTGATATAATTTTTATGTAATTTTTAGAGTTAGTATGTGGCCTCGGTAAGCTAAAACATATGCTCAAATTAAAAATTAAAAAGATTTAAATTTTAAAATTAAGAAAAATGGGCTGAGACGATCAAACGGACTGACAAGACCTAGCCTATTGTGTGTGGAAGGGGTGTATTCGGCTAGAAACAACATAAGTTGGGCTGAATTTGAAGCTAATAGGAGATAACGGGCTTTTTCTTGAATTAATGGATAAAATTAATATTATATTATAAATAAGAGATTAAAACCAAAACCCTAGTCTCAAATGTACAGTCGCTACTCTGTGAAACCGATGGCCACCCTTCTCTGAATTTCAATCCCTCCTTTCTCTCCATCCACGTTATGAATTCCCGTACTTCCAAAGATGAAATCAAGGAGGGCATCATCATCTAGAGTTTGAACGGCTGAGATCATTTAAGGTTCGAAAATCAAGAGGAATCGAGGATGAAACATGGCGACATCAAGTGGATTTTTGGGGCAGAGATGGGACTCGAGTTTCGAGCTGTGGTGCGCATGGGGAGGCGTTGGCACGACGGACGGTGGTGTGGTCTCTAATCGGGGTCACGAGTTCGGTGGAGGCGTGCGATTGGGCGGATTGGATTTGAGGATTGGGTTCGAAGTTTGTACAGGGACCTGGAAGGGAATCACGCAAGGAAGAGAATAGAAATATAATTAAAGTTTATAATTATTAATTTAATTATCTATTTAAATATTCAAATCTTTAAATGATGATAACTTGACCAAATGAAATCGAAATTCAGAAATTTCAGATGTGTTGGAATCGGAAAATCTGGATCTAGATGATGGAACAGACAAGTTCTAAATCAGAACACATTGAAAATTCAAACAAAAATCGATGTGAGATTTCTCAATTTGAAATATATATATATATATATATATATATATATATATATATATATATATATATGTATATGTATAACTGATCATGACTGTGATGTTAGATAAATATACACTTTATATATGCATCGTATAAAATTGAGATTGCTTGATTTATTGTGGTTGTGAAGATTTGTTGAACTATATGTTTGTAAGATTTAAATATAATCTTTAACATGTTATGTATATAAAAATGTTATTCGTTTAGAAAACATGTTACATAAATAAAAATGTTATTCATTTAGGGTATTGTTATGTAAATAAAAATGTTATTTATCTAGAATAATGTTTCATTAGAAAAAACATATCATTTTCGTTAGAACATGTTACATGATAAAAACATCATTCATGTTAGATTAAAATTATCCTTTTAGTCAAAATGTTACATTAGAAATAAAATAACATTTTGTCAAGAAATGTTACATTAGAATAAAAATAATATTTTGTTATAAAATGTTGCATTAGATTAAAATTGTCATTTTGTTATAAAATGTTTTATTAGATTAAAAATGTCATTTTTGGTATAAATGTAATATTAAAATAAAAATGCCATTTTGTTAGATCATGTCATGTTAGTTAAAAATATCATTTTCATTCGAAATGTCATGTTAGTTAAAAATATCATTTTCATTAGAAATGTCATGTTAGATTAAAAATAACATTTTGATTAGAAAATGGCTAGTGAAACAAAATATTCATTTTTGTTATATAGAAAAGTAGTGAAACAAAATATTCATTTTTGTTAAATATATTTGTGTCAAAAACAAATACCATTTTTATGTTGAATTAGAATTGTCATATGAAAAGAACATTTTGTTAGAAATATTATATTAGAATAAAAAGATCATTTTGGCAGAATCATGTGATGTTAATTAAAAATATCATTTTGTTAGAATCATGTTATGTTAATTAAAAATGTCATTTATGTTAGGAAACATATTTTGTAATAAAAATGTCATTTAGTTAGAATCATGCCATGTTAATTAGAAGTATCATTTTTTTAGAATAGTGTCATGTGAATTAGGAATGTCTTTTATTTAGAATCATGTCATGTAAAAATAGAAATGTCATTTTATTTTAAAATGTTCATTTGGTTATATATGTTTTGTTAGTTAAAACATTATCATTCGCATGCTAGTTACATAGAAAAATGTTTCATTTGATTATATATGTTTCGTTAGTTAAAGCATTTTCATTCATATGTTAGTAACATAGTAAAATGTTCATTTGATTTTATATGTTCTGTTAATTAAAACATTTTCATTTATATGTTAGTGAAATAGAAAAATGTTCATTTATTAAACATATATTTATTCATTATAAATAGTGTCACTTAACATGGTTAGCATTATAAAAATGCTATTTAGTTAGGACATGTTTTGTGAAATAAAAATAATGTGACGGCCCGCCCCGCACCAGCCGGCATTTCCTCCGAAAGTGCGCTGTACACATGCCTGACTAGCACGGAACGGTCGCCAAAGAAAAAAAAGAAGAGAATGAACCAATTGAAAACCTGTAGAATGTCTCACAGCGCATGGAACAAAATATAATAATAATATACTTGACATAAAACAGGCGAGACAGTTCATAAGCTGATAATCAAAACCAACATCAACATCATCATCAGAGTAGCGGAAATCCAAATACAGCTTACTACAACTTTCCAAATTACTGTCTCTAAACAAAAGAAAGAAAGGTACACCACTAATGCCCAAAGTAGTGACCGCAGCAACGCAGAGAGAATATCTATATATGTATTATATGTGGAAGCCTCCTGCTCGTCTTCGGTACAGCTACTCGTGCATACCACCTAACCCGTCTCTAGTCTGCTCGTGAGAGCACCCAGAGTAATAAGAAGAGACGTAAAACTCTGGGTCGGACAAAAAGTCTGGTATCAGCGATGAGCATCTCTCACTCAGTACGTAAAGCCGATGTCCACCGCTTTAAATCACTAGACCAATTGAGGAAATGACAGGGTCCGACTTGTACGACTACTGCTACTACCAAGCTTACCCCATGGAGTCATGACCAAACCATTACAAATGACCCCACTTCATTGATCTATAGCCCATTAGTCATACCTAGGCCACTGTGGCCCTGAATCCACCCACATACCTCCCATACATATTGATCCAAAGTCATAGACATCGACAACCCCTTAGCACAAGTCCCGCAGCAAATCCCAACTCAAGAAGTCGACTCGTTGGTTCCCATATGGATCCTGAGTATAAGCTTCTCCTTTGGACTACCTTTGCATCTCGGGTTTTGGTCACCATCTTCATCCGGATTGGTCTTCATTTCTTCACTTCACTTCGCTTCAGGTCGTGGTCATCAGTCGGTCATCAGTCCCTTGGGTCGGTTCGTGCTCCGCCCTCGGTTCGGTTCGCAGTCACTAGCTCCTGGTCATGGTCCTCCCTCCCTGCACTGACTCGTGACAGTGCTCCAGCTCCATCGGATCGGCTCGTGGTAACGCTCGGGGTCGGATCGTGGGTCCCCCTGGTCCACGGCTCGTGATGCTTGAAGTGACTCATGGCGTCAGTCTCTGGTTTTTGGCCTTCGAAGTGGAGCGGATCGTGGTTGAGAGCTTCGATCGGGTCGGGTCGCAACGGGTAGGGGCGATCCGGTCTGGTATATTTCCTGCACTTTGTTCCAGCGACTGTTTTTTGCCATTCGACGGCGTTTTTGACCAATCTAACTTTTCTAATCAATCACAAAGCATACCATACAGTCATAGCAACATGTACAATCAACCACAAACACCAAAACAACAGTTTGATAGGTTAAAATGGATCAAACTTAGCCAAAACCCCATATTTTCCCTTAAGCATGTTTAGGCAAAACTAATCATAGGATTAACAAAACTTAACCAAATCAACCCAAATTTCTAACAGAGGTATAAAACAATATTTCATAATTTATAAATATTTTACCATAATTTATTTATGCATAAATTCACCAATTAACACTAATCACCCTAATTAACTGTAATTAATTTTTCAAAACAATGCTAATCACTCACCTTTGCCACAAATAAAACTCAGATCTGAAATGAATCTCTGTTTAGGCACTGTTCCCAAGGCAACACTGCAGCTCTATCTCAATCTTTGTGCTAATCCGCCTCAATTTAATGTAGATTAGGCCAATACTTGATTAAATGGTGATTAGAAGGTGTTTTAGATGTTGGAGGCCATGGCTAGGTTGAGAGGAATGAATAGTGACGGTTGAAAAATGAGAAAAAGGTATTCTCCAAACCCTAACAGCCCTTTTGTAATGACCCGGATATTTGACGGTGTAATAATTAACTTATTTAATTATTTAAATAACGAATATATTATTATTTAACGATAGTTGAACGTATAAATTATATTATAATTATAATTTGAGCTCGAAATGGCACTGCAGTTCGTAATTTGGCGATTCGAACTTCAACTGAATGTACAGAGTTCTTTTTAAATCGGATTTCTGTGAAACAAGAAACGCACGGAGCTGGTGGAGTATATCTTTCTAGTGGAAGAGAAAAATCAGGATTTCGTCGTGTAGATTTTGAGATATGTCCAAATCAAAATTTAAAATAGTCACTATAGATTCGTTTATCGACCGTAATGGGTTATTCGATATAACTAGAGATAGGGTTTGAATCTAGACAAGGTTCTTTTGGGAAATAGTGAAAATTTAATTTTTAGAATTTTACTGTAATTTTTATTTAATTTAATAAGCAACTTTTAATTTGGGGTATTTCGCACCCTGTAATCAACATTTTGAGGTTTCAAAATATGAGTTAATCTACCGGTATTATTATATTTTTGGGATCGTGGCACCGAGCTGATTACAACGGTATGTTTACTTCTGTCGATAACATTTTATAAAGGAAGGAAATTCTTTATCAGGTGATGGTAAACTTTATAACATAAAACAAAGATCCACGTTCATGCTTCTCAAACCATTCGTTCTTCTGTGGCCTTAAACAAAACAAAACGTGGCCTTCAAAATATCTAAACATTCCTATATAATGCCTTTTAAAAGCCTAAAACCTAGGTCATTAATTCATTTCTCCAAACCAAAATGAGCCGCCAGTTTCCTTTCTGGAAACGAAAACTTCCATCCTCCAATAATCAAAAGAAATAAAAATAAAATCCAATAAATCTTCAAACCAGTTTAATCGAGTTCCTATGGCCTCGCTCTTCCATCCTATACCCCTTTTTCGAGTTTCGACGTCTCTGTTTTTGCGAGTTCTTTGGCTGTTCTCGCTTTGAATGAGGCGGTCGGATGTACGATGGTTCTTGTCCGGAGCTGGATGAGGCTACAGCATCTGCCGAGCTGAACGCAGACGTAGGCAGGGGAAGGAGGCGTTGGGTCGCGACTGTCGGTGCTCTGGGATCGAAGTCTGGTCATTCCTTGGCGGTGCGGTACCTGGAACGAAGCTTCGAGTGTTCCCAAGATCATGTTTTGAAAATACTGGAGCGGTGCTTGTTTCATTTCTTGGATCTGGAAAGTTGGAGCAGATTTTTTGATGAGCAGCTTGTTGGTAATGTTATGTAGAAGCTTGAATGAGTGTGTGATGCAACTGTATTGATGAGGAGGATTGTAACGGGCCTGGGTAGGTGAAGTGTTTGGAGATGTTTGTTGGGTTCCATTTCGTGTTTGCTCGCTGAGATGATTACAACGTGCCAATGGTTGGGTTATGCGGGGTTTGGGTACTTCGATTTTTATGCTGTAGTTATTAAACATAGGTAGCAAAAAAAGGGGAAAGAAACGAACGAGGGCGTGTATACTGTGAAGAAGCAGAAGAGATAAAGAGATTGACCCGACTGTTTTGACAGTAATCACCGATTTAAAATGAACGTGAAGAAGGGTGTACTGTGTGGCTTTAACATGTAGAAGGGGATGTGAAGAAATGTGTAGCAGTGAAGAGTTTGGCTCGGTGTTCATTACTGTGCAAGTGTGAAACGTTGAAAACGAAGAGAGCATTTCAATGAAGTGTGGTTTTAACAAGGCAGCACGTATCGGGCTTTGGGGTTCGTGAGTTTGATGATGGGCTGATAGGTTATATATTAGGCCCATATATAAAATAAATAAAAAGAAGAAGAATTCAAGAGTGGGAAGTGGGCCGGTCAATAGAAGTCAAGGCCCATGAAAATAAAAGAAAAGAAAATAAAAACAAGTTGAGAACGTGGAGGCAAATGGAGGGTGTTCTTCGTTGGAGCATGCTGAGATGTCATGAATTACAGAAAGAGCATGGCGGGCGCAAGTTTGTTATATCATGGGTCGAGAAAATGGGATCCGACAGGATTGAATGAACGGACACTACACTGGAACTGAGTTGGAATTTATTTGCAAAATAAATTGTGTGATCAGAATCGACAGTCGTAAATCGTATTTAACGGTTAACACGCCAATGTGAGTAAAACTCACTAACTCTCCTCAATTTATATTTTTATATAAATTGTACTTTATTTATTGATTGTTGTATATTGATTGTTAAACTGGACTGTTAAATAGATTTGATTGAAAACGTAGTTATAGTTAATCTATGTACTGTTAATCAAATATGGTTCTATACAGCAGGATATTTCATTTCAAAATGAAATATGATATATATTATACTGTGTAACATCTGTGGATGCAGGGAGACAGGTTGGAGGAATCCGACTGGATTCCTCAACAATTATTTTACTGTTTTCATATATTATGTTATATGATGTGTTATATAATCTGTTCTGGATTATGTGTGTTAGGATGATATTAATCATTGTTATTCGATATTTTAAATATCATAAGAAACCCCGAGTTGTTAAATGGAATATTTCAATGTATTTTGAAATAAAGGAATTTTATAAAATCAACCGATTTTATAAAAGGAAACAATTTGAAAATAGAGTATTTATAAAACGAACATGGTTTTATAAAAGGAAAGTATTTATAAAACGAATAGAGTTTTATAAAAGGGATATTTATTTAGAAAATAAATAGAATTGAAAAGGGAAATATTTATTTAGAAAATAAATAGAATAAAGGAATATTTATTTAGAAGATAAATAGAAGTTATAAATAGGAAATATTCGTAACGGTAATTAGAAGTTGTAAATAGGAAATATTTGTAACGGTAATTAGAAGTTGTAAATAGGAAATATTTGTAACGGTAATTAGAAGTTGTAAATAGGAAATATTTGTAACGGTAAATAGAAGTTGTAAATAGGAAATATTTGTAACGGTAAATAGAAGTTGTAAATAGGAAATATTTGTAACGGTAAGTAAACGTTATAAAAGGGAAATAGTTGTAACGGAAAACGTAGTTTATCAAAAGGAGTTAATCAAACGTAGTTTATCAAAAGGAGTTAATCAAACGTAGTTTATCAAAAGGGGTTAATCGGATATAGAAATTAAGAAGTGAAGTTAAACAAAAATTAGAAACTGACTAGAGATTAGTAAGTTGAATATTTTTCTGAGTGTTGATCTGATGTTGGTTTCGGCCTTCGGGGTTTATACTTAGAGAATTGTTCTCTTGCTAGTTTACAGTTAGGGACTAATAGTTGTGGAATGGTAGTGATGCGTAAATGAGGATTTGAGATGTTTTCCAATGTTAAAACGTATATTTTCTAATTTTAGAAGATAAGGAAATATGAATATATATATATATATATATATATGATTGATGATTGGATCGATAATTCCATTTGGAATTAAGATCGTTGTTTGTACACCGACATGTTTTCATTTGATAGTTAAATCACAAACTATCAAGTTTTGACCATTTTACGTTGTTGATATGGAGAGACCGGTTGGATTATTATCCAAAGAACCACTACGTATTGACATAAGCGTTGTGATCAAATACGATGAAGATAATTGAAGACGGTGTTATGCAAGGGCTGTCCTGTTTACAGAATAGTGCCTTCGGTTTCGTTCAATCCCAGAACGAACGTAAATGGACGAATGTCTGACAGAATATTTCCAATGATCGAATGAGTTGGACTGTACAAATATATATGGTGGCCAACGGATTTATTCCCTTCGCATAATATCCAGAATCTATTTGTGTAGATCCAACTAATGATTAACGGATCTGATAATGTGGCATTCAAAGTATTTGTGCCATCAATGAAAGATAGATAAGTGTAGCTTCTAGCCTCAACATCCGGTAAATGACAGAAATCGGGCAGGCAGCATGGCTAAGTCGGTCGCACCGAAGTAGGGTGTATAATCACCTATCTAGAGAATATTCATTTGCTTCTTTAATCTATCAATGCTGTCCCCTATATATACGGGAAACGGTTGCTGATCCCAGCCGTTGGTGATGTATATTCGATACACTCAAGCGAAATGAGTGGTCGGTCATGTGTGGCTGAGTTACAAGATGTTCTTGTTGAACTCCAGTGTATCGTTCCTAGAGTACACTGATCGGAAGGTGGTTCCATACCTTGTCATAGTTGGAAACCCAATCATCCAATACGCACCTGCGGTTTTGATTGTATACTATATATGTAGAACGTGAGATGCAAGCGTTTCTACTAGAATGATATCTATTTGTATTTAGACATTATCATAATATCAGAATGATATTGCTTTTCAAAGATGTTTGGATTCTCATAAGGGAAAAACCCGTTCCGTATTCACGGCGTGGTCTTATAAGATATCATATACCTGTTTAAATGATTTGAGTTTACTCACACCAGTCACATGACTGACCCGGAGTTTATTTGTTTTGTCTTCCCTAAACTCTTGGGTGCCTAAATTTGTACGGGCAGTCAAGTAGTCGGGATTTACAGATGCACTTGGAGAGCTTGGAGCAGGAGGCTTCAGCAGTCGATAGCTATTATTTATTCCGCTGTGATGTTATATGTTGTACTCTGAAAATGGTATGTATAAACAGTTATAACTTTGTATTTCAAAAGTTATGTTATATTTTATTCGTTCCGCTGTGAGATTCGTGTTACTCTGATGTTGTTGTTGTTGTCTTCTTCTTCTTCTATTCTAAGTTTCTATCTTATCTATCCTCACCCTCTATCTTCTTTCTATTAGTTTCTTGAATTTCTAGTGCAATTTGGGGTTGGACTTGTGTTATTTAGTCAGCTCAAATTGGACAGGATTTTCGGGTCACTACAGTTGGTATCAGAGCTTAAGTTAAGTATTACCTTGGCTCTGTGGCGTGACTCAGTAGAGATGGGGTTAGTAATACCCTAGACTGAGATTGAGTGTATATATACGAGTGAACGTATTTGTTATTTGATATAAAAATTTGTTTTATATTATGGAGATTTATTGGTCGAGTAGTTTATGAATTTTGGTCGATACAGTAATGCAAACTGTGTTGATAGGAGTTACTAAACACTTGAATACGATGAACCGACATGGTATTTTTTGAAAAGAGGGTAAATGAAATAATTTTACCCAAGTATATATATTGGAGATATTAATGTGTTGGTTGTTATTATAATTGAATAAGATTATAAAGGTGAAATGGTTATAAATAACTAAACAGAATTCATATAAGTAAAGTATATGAAATAAGAAGAATTAAATCTGAAATTAAAATCAGAATTGAAATTTAAAACTGTAAATTCAGATCAGTATTTGTAATTGAATCTGGATTAAGTATGCGTGAATTTTAAAATCCTGGGAGGTTTTAAATTTGTTTTGATAAGGATATCTGGGATTGATTTCAAAATGGGAAGTGTTTAAAGGTGGTTTTGAAAGGAATATAGTATTGAACTCACTTTGATCGCTAGGGAAATAATTCCGAGGATGGATCGATACATCATCGGTGTAATTTTCGAGTTGCTAAGTGATGGATTACTACCAAAGATTTTGTTTTGAAATTGTTTTGCAAAAACAAGTTATTCAGGAATTCAAAGGATTTTGAATTATTATTATGATTTCAAGTGATTTGAATAAACACAGGGTTTTGAAATTTGAAATCTAAATTTAACTTATGAAGTTAAATGGGTTAAAATAGTGAAAGTGAATAATAAATTTGAATTTAACTTGAACTAAGTTAAATTAAAACTGGATTGGATTATAGAAATTAAAACTGGATTGAACTAATCTGAATGAAATTAAGTTGATAAACCAAGAGTTGAAATTGGATATTGGAGTTTAAATGAAATTCGACTTAAGTATAAGCGAATGGTTTGAGTTGAGGATATAAACTAATCGAAGTTAGATTAGTATGACATTGGTATATGCAGGGTGTTAATCGATGGAAATGATATAATGGTAGGCCCGACAAAAAGGTACAAGTTTATTTTATATATGAGTTTGGATTTTATGAGCCGAATTGGCAAGCCGCTTGGCTGTTTGATTTTTCTTTTGGTTGGAGATGGCCTAGAGAGGCGAGTTGTGGTTTTATAGATAGGGCTGTACAAAGGAGGTTATGGCGAAATTTTCCGAAAAATTTAAGAGTTAGAAAATTTTCCGAACTTTTGAAAATTTAGGTTAGTCGGAAGGAATTAATATTTTAGTCAATATTAATTGGTTCAGTTGAAATCAGAAATAAGGGGTAAACAAATCTTAGGAATTCCAATAGATAGGGCTGTCCACTACCTTAGCAATTTCGAGGACGAAATTATTTTAAGTGGGGAAGAATGTAATGACCCGGATATTTGACGGTGTAATAATTAACTTATTTAATTATTTAAATAACGAATATATTATTATTTAACGATAGTTGAACGTATAAATTATATTATAATTATAATTTGAGCTCGAAATGGCACTGCAGTTCGTAATTTGGCGATTCGAACTTCAACTGAATGTACAGAGTTCTTTTTAAATCGGATTTCTGTGAAACAAGAAACGCACGGAGCTGGTGGAGTATATCTTTCTAGTGGAAGAGAAAAATCAGGATTTCGTCGTGTAGATTTTGAGATATGTCCAAATCAAATTTTAAAATAGTCACTATAGATTCGTTTATCGACCGTAATGGGTTATTCGATATAACTAGAGATAGGGTTTGAATCTAGACAAGGTTCTTTTGGGAAATAGTGATAATTTAATTTTTAGAATTTTACTGTAATTTTTATTTAATTTAATAAGCAACTTTTAATTTGGGGTATTTCGCACCCTGTAATCAACATTTTGAGGTTTCAAAATATGAGTTAATCTACCGGTATTATTATATTTTTGGGATCGTGGCACCGAGCTGATTACAACGGTATGTTTACTTCTGTCGATAACATTTTATAAAGGAAGGAAATTCTTTATCAGGTGATGGTAAACTTTATAACATAAAACAAAGATCCACGTTCATGCTTCTCAAACCATTCGTTCTTCTGTGGCCTTAAACAAAACAAAACGTGGCCTTCAAAATATCTAAACATTCCTATATAATGCCTTTTAAAAGCCTAAAACCTAGGTCATTAATTCATTTGTCCAAACCAAAATGAGCCGCCAGTTTCCTTTCTGGAAACGAAAACTTCCATCCTCCAATAATCAAAAGAAATAAAAATAAAATCCAATAAATCTTCAAACCAGTTTAATCGAGTTCCTATGGCCTCGCTCTTCCATCCTATACCCCTTTTTCGAGTTTCGACGTCTCTGTTTTTGCGAGTTCTTTGGCTGTTCTCGCTTTGAATGAGGCGGTCGGATGTACGATGGTTCTTGTCCGGAGCTGGATGAGGCTACAGCATCTGCCGAGCTGAACGCAGACGTAGGCAGGGGAAGGAGGCGTTGGGTCGCGACTGTCGGTGCTCTGGGATCGAAGTCTGGTCATTCCTTGGCGGTGCGGTACCTGGAACGAAGCTTCGAGTGTTCCCAGGATCATGTTTTGAAAATACTGGAGCGGTGCTTGTTTCATTTCTTGGATCTGGAAAGTTGGAGCAGATTTTTTGATGAGCAGCTTGTTGGTAATGTTATGTAGAAGCTTGAATGAGTGTGTGATGCAACTGTATTGATGAGGAGGATGGTAACGGGCCTGGGTAGGTGAAGTGTTTGGAGATGTTTGTTGGGTTCCATTTCGTGTTTGCTCGCTGAGATGATTACAACGTGCCAATGGTTGGGTTATGCGGGGTTTGGGTACTTCGATTTTTATGCTGTAGTTATTAAACATAGGTAGCAAAAAAAAAGGGGAAAGAAACGAACGAGGGCGTGTATACTGTGAAGAAGCAGAAGAGATAAAGAGATTGACCCGACTGTTTTGACAGTAATCACCGATTTAAAATGAACGTGAAGAAGGGTGTACTGTGTGGCTTTAACAGGTAGAAGGGGATGTGAAGAAATGTGTAGCAGTGAAGAGTTTGGCTCGGTGTTCATTACTGTGCAAGTGTGAAACGTTGAAAACGAAGAGAGCATTTCAATGAAGTGTGGTTTTAACAAGGCAGCACGTATCGGGCTTTGGGGTTCGTGAGTTTGATGATGGGCTGATAGGTTATATATTAGGCCCATATATAAAATAAATAAAAAGAAGAAGAATTCAAGAGTGGGAAGTGGGCCGGTAAACAGAAGTCAAGGCCCATGAAAAGAAAAGAAAAGAAAATAAAAACAAGTTGAGAACGTGGAGGCAAATGGAGGGTGTTTTTATTGGAGCATGCTGAGATGTCATGAATTACAGAAAGAGCATGGCGGGCGCAAGTTTGTTATATCATGGGTCGAGAAAATGGGATCCGACAGGATTGAATGAACGGACACTACACTGGAACTGAGTTGGAATTTATTTGCAAAATAAATTGTGTGATCAGAATCGACAGTCGTAAATCGTATTTAACGGTTAACACGCCAATGTGAGTAAAACTCACTAACTCTCCTCAATTTATATTTTTATATAAATTGTACTTTATTTATTGATTGTTGTATATTGATTGTTAAACTGGACTGTTAAATAGATTTGATAGAAAACGTAGTTATAGTTAATCTATGTACTGTTAATCAAATATAGTTCTGTACAGCAGGATATTTCATTTCAAAATGAAATATGATATATATTATACTGTGTAACATCTGTGGATGCAGGGAGACAGGTTGGAGGAATCCGACTGGATTCCTCAACAATTATTTTACTGTTTTCATATATTATGTTATATGATGTGTTATATAATCTGTTCTGGATTATGTGTGTTAGGATGATATTAATCATTGTTATTCGATATTTTAAATATCATAAGAAACCCTGAGTTGTTAAAAGGAATATTTCAATGTATTTTGAAATAAAGGAATTTTATAAAATCAACCGATTTTATAAAAGGAAACAATTTGAAAATAGAGTATTTATAAAACGAACACGGTTTTATAAAAGGAAAGTATTTATAAAACGAATAGAGTTTTATAAAAGGGATATTTATTTAGAAAATAAATAGAATTGAAAAGGGAAATATTTATTTAGAAAATAAATAGAATAAAGGAATATTTATTTAGAAGATAAATAGAAGTTATAAATAGGAAATATTCGTAACGGTAATTAGAAGTTGTAAATAGGAAATATTTGTAACGGTAATTAGAAGTTGTAAATAGGAAATATTTGTAACGGTAATTAGAAGTTGTAAATAGGAAATATTTGTAACGGTAAATAGAAGTTGTAAATAGGAAATATTTGTAACGGTAAATAGAAGTTGTAAATAGGAAATATTTGTAACGGTAAGTAAACGTTATAAAAGGGAAATAGTTGTAACGGAAAACGTAGTTTATCAAAAGGAGTTAATCAAACGTAGTTTATCAAAAGGAGTTAATCAAACGTAGTTTATCAAAAGGGGTTAATCGGATATAGAAATTAAGAAGTGAAGTTAAACAAAAATTAGAAACTGACTAGAGATTAGTAAGTTGAATATTTTTCTGAGTGTTGATCTGATGTTGGTTTCGGCCTTCGGGGTTTATACTTAGAGAATTGTTCTCTTGCTAGTTTACAGTTAGGGACTAATAGTTGTGGAATGGTAGTGATGCGTAAATGAGGATTTGAGATGTTTTCCAATGTTAAAACGTATATTTTCTAATTTTAGAAGATAAGGAAATATGAATATATATATATATATATATATATATATATATATGATTGATGATTGGATCGATAATTCCATTTGGAATTAAGATCGTTGTTTGTACACCGACATGTTTTCATTTGATAGTTAAATCACAAACTATCAAGTTTTGACCATTTTACGTTGTTGATATGGAGAGACCGGTTGGATTATTATCCAAAGAACCACTCTGTATTGACATAAGCGTTGTGATCAAATACGATGAAGATAATTGAAGACGGTGTTATGCAAGGGCTGTCCTGTTTACAGAATAGTGCCTTCGGTTTCGTTCAATCCCAGAACGAACGTAAATGGACGAATGTCTGACAGAATATTTCCAATGATCGAATGAGTTGGACTGTACAAATATATATGGTGGCCAACGGATTTATTCCCTTCGCATAATATCCAGAATCTATTTGTGTAGATCCAACTAATGATTAACGGATCTGATAATGTGGCATTCAAAGTATTTGTGCCATCAATGAAAGATAGATAAGTGTAGCTTCTAGCCTCAACATCCGGTAAATGACAGAAATCGGGCAGGCAGCATGGCTAAGTCGGTCGCACCGAAGTAGGGTGTATAATCACCTATCTAGAGAATATTCATTTGCTTCTTTAATCTATCAATGTTGTCCCCTATATATACGGGAAACGGTTGCTGATCCCAGCCGTTGGTGATGTACATTCGATACACTCAAGCGAAATGAGTGGTCGGTCATGTGTGGCTGAGTTACAAGATGTTCTTGTTGAACTCCAGTGTATCGTTCCTAGAGTACACTGATCGGAAGGTGGTTCCATACCTTGTCATAGTTGGAAACCCAATCATCCAATACGCACCTGCGGTTTTGATTGTATACTATATATGTAGAACGTGAGATGCAAGCGTTTCTACTAGACTGATATCTATTTGTATTTAGACATTATCATAATATCAGAATGATATTGCTTTTCAAAGATGTTTGGATTCTCATAAGGGAAAAACCCGTTCCGTATTCACGGCGTGGTCTTATGAGATATCATATACCTGTTTAAATGATTTGAGTTTACTCACACCAGTCACATGACTGACCCGGAGTTTATTTGTTTTGTCTTCCCTAAACTCTTGGGTGCGTAAATTTGTACGGGCAGTCAAGTAGTCGGGATTTACAGATGCACTTGGAGAGCTTGGAGCAGGAGGCTTCAGCAGTCGATAGCTATTATTTATTCCGCTGTGATGTTATATGTTGTACTCTGAAAATGGTATGTATAAACAGTTATAACTTTGTATTTCAAAAGTTATGTTATATTTTATTCGTTCCGCTGTGAGATTCGTGTTACTCTGATGTTGTTGTTGTTGTCTTCTTCTTCTTCTATTCTAAGTTTCTATCTTATCTATCCTCACCCTCTATCTTCTTTCTATTAGTTTCTTGAATTTCTAGTGCAATTTGGGGTTGGACTTGTGTTATTTAGTCAGCTCAAATTGGACAGGATTTTCGGGTCACTACACCTTTTAAACTCCTAATCCCGAAATCCCCTTTGGGACTAGCTGTTAATCACCCGGTTAAGCCCAATTAAGCTGTTTTTCACCATCTGAAACTTGTTTCAGCCATATCTCCCAAAGGGTGAGCCCATTTGGCTAATGTGACCACTTCACAGAAAGGTAAACCATCATCCGAAGCCAATGGAAGTGGTTTCAGGTCAAAATCCCTTTCCAGTCAAAAGTTATGGTCAAAACAAGATCATCTAGGGGCAAAATGGTCATTTAAAAATCGGGAAAAATCATGAACACGGGAAATGACCCCAATAGTTATCTCCCAAAGTTACATGACCCTACGACTTCGAATGTAAAAGAAATAAATATTCTACGATCCTTCCGTGCGTAGAGTGTGGGTCGTTACACTCTCCCCCCTTAAGAAATTTCGTCTCCGAAATTCCTTAACCCAAAACATACAAAGGATCCTGCATGCCTAGCAGCCATATACAACAATCAATCATGCAAAACAAACAAAACAAACCTATCCTAGCATGCGGAAAGACTAAATTGATACTGTAATCTTACCAGGCGAAGAGTTCTGGATACGTCTTCCTAATGCTCTCCTCTGTCTCCCAAGTACAATCATTTTCATTCTCGCCCCACTGAACTTTGACTAATTTCACTGCTTTCCTTCGAAGTTGCTTCGTATCATTCCCAACAATACGCATAGGCCTGCGGTTCCCAACCGCCCCAGGTTCAACCTCGATATCATCCAACTGATCAGGTGAAATTGTCACATCGGGGTCATGCACGAATTTCCTTAACTAGGAAACATGAAACACGTTATGAACTCCTGCCATCTTCTCTGGTAATTCAACTTTATATGCCAAATTCCTGATTTGTTCTAGAACTGGGAATGGACCAACGAATCTTGGTGCTAACTTGCATCTCCTGCCAAATCGTATCACGCTCTTCAACGGAGATATCTTGACAAACACCAAGTCGCCAATGAAGAACTTTATATCTCTTCTATTCATATCGGCATAACTCTTCTGCCTATCCTGGGAAGCCTTCATTCGCTGTTGGATAACCTTAATCTTGTTTGATGTTTCTCTTATTACTTCTGGTCCAACATGACGGTGAGTTGCACGGTCTTTCGTACAAAGCTTCAAATGGAGCCATACCAATGCTGGATTGATAACTATTATTATATGCAAACTCTACTAGATGCAAATGGGCATCCCATGATCCATCAAAATCCAATACACAGGCTCTCAAGAGGTCTTCTAATATACGATTTACCCTATTTGTTTGACCGTCGGTTTGAGGATGATACGTGGTATCGAGATGTAACTCTGATCCTAACGCCTCTTGTAAGCTTTTCCAAAATCCACTAGTGAACAACGGATCTCAGTCACTTACAATGCCTTTGGGTATTCCATGAAATCTCACTACCCACTTTACATACAGTTCAGCTAACTTAGTTGTTGTTCTATTCGACTTGACGGGTATAAATCTTGCACTCTTAGTCAATCGGTCCACAATCACCCAAATGCTATCATGACCCGACCTAGTTCTTGGTAACCCATCAATAAAATCCATTGAGACTTGTTCCTATTTCCATTATGGAATTTCTAATGGTTGCAACAAACCACTAGGCTTCTTTTTCTCAGCTTTAACTAGCTCGCAATTCATGCATTTGGATATAAACTTCCTAACGTCTCTTTTCATCCCTTCCGAGTAGTATATCTGTTTCATGTCTCGCTACATCTTGTTACCACTGGGATGTATAATCAGTTTTGAGCGATGACATTCCTTAAGCACTTCATCTCTCAATCTATTGACATTGGGTACAACTAGTCTTCCATTCTTTCTAAGCCATCCATCTCGATCAAGCCCATACTTGTTCATCTCCTCGTCGATACCCATCTCTAACTTGGAGATGATTTCCAATAGGTTAGGATCGTTCCTCTGACTGGAACCAATCCGTTCAATCAAAGTGGGTCTGATCCTCAAACTTGCTAACATTTCTGGATCCAATTCGCACTTTGGTCTGAAATCATATCCAGCGATGTACTCCAGTTGCTTCCTGTAACACCCCGCCTCCACTAGGGTCACTCGCAAAGGAATGCACTAGCTTTAGAGGGGCATTATTGGTAAACATGCACAGAAATATCACAAGACAGAACATATAAAATAGCGGAAGTAAAATCAAACTTTCATAACATGAATAAATAAGGTCTAAAGCCTTTTACATCAGAGTACATCAAAACCTGTCTTGCAATAGTAAAGAAGCATAAAGACATTTTCATAAATTATTCCCCAAGTAAAAACAGTAAAGTAGCCATTAGCCAAGAAAAGTCCAAGCCATCCATGATGACCTTCAAGCAGAAGAAGTCCGAACTAAACAACAGTATTTCCTCCTTGTAACCTGGGGGGGGGGGAAACGGAAGAAAAGAGGCGAAACAAAACGGGTCAGTCAAAAAGACTGAGTAAGCCCTATCTACTATTAGCATAAAAACTAGTAAAGTTAACTGACATGAGAAACTGAGATGAACATAAGCATGATAACAAGATAGATAAGCTAAATCAAAATAACAGGATGAACTACTGAACTCAGATAAACTAAGGTGTCATGATAAATTACGATGTCAAGATAAAACAAGGTATCACATCGTCAGGTTTCTATCAAGTATAATATCCCCAAGATATCTGTCACGTATAACGCCCCATGATATCAATCCTGTATTTTAGCTCTGCACCTACCGTACTAGTATCCCCACCATGTCATGTGTTAACCAAGAATGACCCTCACTCAAAAGTCGTGTAATGGTCCATGTCAACCTAATATATCGCATATATAGGTTACTCAACTTGTATGTTTTATTCCATGTAAATGTTCAGTCCCTTGCCGTAGACCATACGGGCTTTCCCATGAGATTCTATATTACTTTAACATAGTTCCATGATCCTTAAGATTGGTTTGGACTGTTACCCTAAACCTAACTAGGGTCTTCCAACATGAATTATTGTTTGTACAACTAGGACTTATGCTACCTAGGGCTGCTAGGGATTATGCTTACCTATTGCACGTTTTCGTATCTCGGTTTGGGTTCAACCACCTAGGGCCACTAGGGATTACGCTAACCGCCAACCGCACCCTTTTTCCCACGCATTCATCGTGAATCGCTTTTCCATGACTGTATGCACATGTATCACATCGTGCCATCCGAGTCCTGTCACAGGGCAAATCAAGAAATACAGGACTCGGTCGGGAGCTTTCGATTTATCTGCCGATGCAGATGCTAAGGTCTGTTTTTCTTATACGTGGCTATGGTCCCACGAGACCACTCCCACAACTAGTGAAAGACAAGACAGGATAAATCCTGTATGAGAACACAACACTGGCCAACCCACATCGAAGCCTTACCGCAACCATAATTAGATAGCAATTATGGTCTTTTGGGTGTTCTCTGCCTTTCCGTACGTACACGCTTGACCAAAGATGGTAGGTAGCCTGACGAAATGCTATCTAGGGTACGACCGTGTATCGTCGACTATCCCCTATCCATCCCCGTCTTTAGGTCGCTCGTATAGCAACCAAGGCATACTCTTGGTTCTTCTAACGCAGACCTTAACCTCTCATGAGCCTAGTATAATCACCTGGCAGCTCATAGAGGGATACCAAGAATATCCTCACGTTCCCCGAAGCCGCTGCTTCGTTACCCAGTTCGCTGGAGCCTTTATCTAAATCAGATACTTGCTCCTACTCGTATACTTAAACGATGACCTACCGTATCAGGTTACTCATCTATCTATGAACTGGTCTAAATTTCCTTGACTAAGAATCATTACTTAGTTATTCTTCAACTAAGGTTTACCACTTAGCATTGTTCCCGTTATCCTTGTTAACTACGGTTATCCACCTAATCCTCAGAACTAGGGTTTACATAATGGATTAAGTGTCACTTAAGTTCATGACTTAACCCGTCTACAAATCCTGTCAAAATTGGCTAAGTATCCAAGTTCAAGGCTTAACCCTACAAACCATGCTCAAGTTGGTTAAGTATATTAAGCAATTCACGACTTAACCTCGTCCAATTATCATTCTAGATTGGTTAAGTATATATTAACTTGACCCTATCAATTCACTTAGTCAAATCGGTCAAGTGTATTCAAGCGATTCGTGACTTAGCCTTATCATGTTTTCACGTTATATTGGTTAAGTATTGGTTAACTTAACCACAATAAATTAACGAGTTAGATTGGATAAGTATAGGTCACTTAACCACATCAATTCATCATGTTTAGATTAGTTAAGTGTTTAACTTAACCCCATTAAACTACCAAGTGGGATTAATTAAGTCTAGGCTAACTTAACCCCATCCGATTTCCATGTTTAGACTAGTTGAGTCTAATCTTAACCCCATTCGTTAACCGTATTTTTCGGTTAAGCGTCATTAAGAAAACTTACTTAACCTTACCAAGTTATCGCGTTGGATTGATTAAGTGTTGGTTAACTTAACCCCATCCACTAGTCATATAAAAATGGTTAAGTGTCATTAGGAAAATCACGTTACTTAACCTACCCAACCTTGTCATGTTTAGTTAAGTATCATTAGCCTAATCAAATTACTTAACCCATTTGTCCATGTCATATTTGGTTAAGAGTCATTAATCAAATTAACTTAACCCTATCATGTGGCATTAATTACTTAATGCACCTTCACCTCTCACATTAGACTTTGTTGTGGTTACTAGTTAAGCCGGTCGTTTCCGGGTAGCTTTACACCACAACTTGGTCTAACCTCGGGTTCAAGCACAACATGACCAACTTCTCACATTGGGTCCTATTGTTTGCAACTACTAGTTAGGCCGGTCGGTTCCGGGTAGTTTTACGTTGCAAACTCAACCCAACCTCGAGTTGGTCACACTTATATTATCTAAGTGTCATGTCCATCATGTTTCCCAAAACATATTACAAGTTTTCAAGCATTTGGATAGACCTAACTTAATAGGTAAATTCCCAAAGGGTAGACCTAACTTAATAGGTAAATTCCCAAGCTTATGTTTTTATGCATACTTACATGTCAACTTCCATGTTATATTTCAAGTCATGTTTTCAAGTTGTATTTTCATGTCATTAGAAATTACCCATAACATAACCCAACGCTTTTAAACTCGCATATACGTTCGCGACAACGTAATGGATTAAAAGAAGAGACTTGGCAAAGGCATGACAAAAATGGATATTAAGCCACAAGTTAATCATGGTGGCAAATGAGGCACAAATGTGTTCATTAACTTGCATGTTACATTCTTAAGCCTCAAAACATGCATAAACCCAAACTTGGCACATAAGCGAATCATGGTGACAAAAGATATGGAATGATGACTAGTAACTCGCATATATCATCATATAAGGGTTATGACTTCATATGCAAGTTGACATAAAGGTTATGAGGGTTCTCATGTTGCCTATTGCAACATTTCAACATAAAGGTTGTAGCTTTTAGCTCACAAGATCAAGATAATGACTTCATAAACTTGCATGACATGATAGCATGTATCATACTCAATGATCAAACCCAAACTTGCAACATGAACATTTAACTTCATAGTTAATATCTAAGAGTAGGGAAAGGGCTTACATTGCTATGAAGGCACAAAAGATATGACAAAGCCCTTATGCAATCAAATAGACCCAAAATGCAAGCTCTAACATAAAAACCCTTGAGCCAAAATGATCAAAACCCTTGCTTTATGATGCAAAGATAGAAACTTGACTAGAATGCAAGCTAATGACACTCATACAAGCTTGAAAACACTTGTATGCATGGAAAATCTCTCATAGAAACCATTTAGAAATTTTATGAAGAGAGTGGAGGCCATGAGAGGTAAAATTTTGCCATAGTTTAGTTGCATGAATGAATAATGAGGATTTAGGATAGGTTAGGGTCTTATTTATAGATTAGGCAAGTGTTTTAGGCCATAGGATTAAACCTAGATTCAATCCAAGCCATCAAAGCATGTCTTGGGGAAGAAGTCAAGTGTAGGAACCATCTAGGGCCTTTAGATTAAAGATGAACCATGAGAACTATCCAAATGCAAAATCTGCATTTGAGCGAATCGGCCCACGGGTTGACAGCCAAACACCCTGGATTAACCCCTAGTCGACCTAGTGAGCTCGGGTCGACCTCAAAAATCGGTCGGTTCGGTTATTCCCCTCTCCCAATTCGCTGTTTTGAACATTTTTGCATATTTATTTATTTATTTTTCAATTATATATATATATATATCAATATATATATATATTTCTCTGCGCAACCCATTTCACTTAATTAAGTATACTTTAATTTGGGAATTTTTCGTGAAACTTCGCGAGGCCATATCTTGGTCATACGGACTCCGATTTTCGAAAACTCGGACTCTATTTCGCGTATTTTTCCGAGACGAACGCAATGGCATAGCCCGTTTCCCTTGATTCAGATTTTACAGTTTAATTCTCCCTCCATTTATGTTATAACAGGTTATTGAAAATACGGGTTGTTACATTCTTCCCACCTTTTAGGATTTCGTCCCCGAAATCTCCAAGTTAGGAAGAACATATCCTACCATCCATCATCCATCTACTCAAAACATCATCCACAAGCAACCATTGTCCTTAGATGATTTCTAATGCTGTATGAATATATGCAAACCGTGTGTGTACATGTTCCTTAGCTAATGCTAATGATCAGGCCTGAATAATCTTTCTAATGCAAAATATGTATAGTGCCATGAATCCAACATGTATGCAAATAGTCCTAGTCATATCGATACTATATGCGTGCACAATCATTCATTCATATGCAACAACCGCATGATAATACATTCGATTTCATCCATAAGCAAGTATAAATACTCGTGCATATGCAATATGAAATGTGACCGAGTCGAGCTAGTATCTAATGTGTATTCGCGCATCCACGAGCAACCACTTGCAACCACTTGCAACCATATCAATCATAACATGTTTCAAATACATGTTTACATCCATAGGGTTCTACCTAGAATTCCCTGAAACAGGGTCGAGAAGATAAACAGGACAAACTCCTTACAGGGCTTGTAACGGAGAATAGGACCGAGAGGATGTCCACAAAAGATAGCCTACAAGTAAGCTCTACAGAAAACAGGGATCAAGGATATACTCCCAAAAAGAGATATCATGCGCGTATCTAGTCTTTGACCATCAAAATCGTCTTTTAACTTCGCGATTTTGTAGCTTCTCATTCCTGTTTCCATAACATGAGCTGGAACTCATTTCTTCGTCGCCTCTCGTTCCACTTGCACTTATCCTTTTCCTAGAATACTTGACGCAAACATGACTGCGTACTCATGATCTCATGCAAGCTTTCCAAAATTCACTAGTGAATCTTGGATCTCGTTTATATACTATAAGGCATTCCATGTAGAAGAACTTTCTCTTGAAAGTAAACAGATGTCAATCAGGTTATCATGCGCACTTACTAGGGTGATCTCTATAACCCATGCATAAATGAAGTAAACCATCCGTCTTATTGGCGAACACCACTCGATCGGGCTTCAAATTTCCAATAAAGGCATCAAGGGATTCTAAGTAACTAGTCATGACAGAACCTCAAAAAGGTTACCCGATACTTCGAGGGCATTACCAAGGCTAGTCAAAAGGTCTAACTACCCTCCTATCAAAACCGAGAGTGGCACCCCCTACTGGATAACCACTTCATCCCTAGAAACCATCCATAGCTTACAAACATAAGCATTATTTCCAAACTCAACACTTGGCAAAGACATTCCCAAATCCAAACAAGTCATGTATAAATGGACTGATTCTCCAATAGGACTTTGAGACAAAAATGGGATTCTCTATTACGCTAGTACTTAAGGTGCAGAGACTCAACTATCGAAGCAGACTTAAATGATACGAACAACGAAGTCCTAACGGGATGATAGAGAAGAAAAGCTAAACCTTTAACAAGATCGTTACCCTCCTTCCGAGGTACTCTAGAAATGAGAGCATACTACTGCCCTCCCGATGATCTTGTCCTTGTCCCATAATACTTAACTATCCGCCCCGTTTTACCATGCCAAAGGTACTCTCTCGTCATGGGTTTCATTGTTCATCTTTCTCCCTCCTTTGAGGACTAAGCCATACCAACAAGTTGCTCATCCTTAAGCTCGTATCCTTTATCCTTCTTTCTCACGATCCTTTCTTATAACGTGGCCACTGGTCTCTCGAGAACCACCTCCATCGTATGGAAAGCACTTTCGTAGGTAGAAAAGACTAGTCGCAGTTAAAACTACTATGACTACAGATGGAGGAAAGAAAGGAAAAGAGACTCAATTAAGGAAACAAGGATAGTGCTAATGGCCTTTGGGGAATAGCCTTTTTCTTTTAAAAGAAAATTTTCTTGAAAAATGCTTCTTTGTAAATGGTTTTTGTTTTCAAATAGTTTTCAGAAGGTCTTTAAAAACTTTTGCCCAGTCTGGTAACCTTCTGCTCTGATACCACGTGTAACACCCCGCCTCCGCTAGGGTCACTCGCAAAGGAATGCACTAGCTTTAGAGGGGCATTATTAGTAAACATGCACAGAAATATCACAAGACAGAACATATAAAATAGCGGAAGTAAAATCAAACTTTCATAACATGAATAAATAAGGTCTAAAGCCTTTTACATCAGAGTACATCAAAACCTGTCTTGCAATAGTAAAGAAGCATAAAGACATTTTCATAAATTATTCCCCAAGTAAAAACAGTAAAGTAGCCATTAGCCAAGAAAAGTCCAAGCCATCCATGATGACCTTCAAGCAGAAGAAGTCCGAACTAAACAACAGTATTTCCTCCCTGTAACCTGGGGGGGGAAACGGAAGAAAAGAGGCGAAACAAAACGGGTCAGTCAAAAAGACTGAGTAAGCCCTATCTACTATTAGCATAAAAACTAGTAAAGTTAACTGACATGAGAAACTGAGATGAACATAAGCATGATAACAAGATAGATAAGCTAAATCAAAATAACAGGATGAACTACTGAACTCAGATAAACTAAGGTGTCATGATAAATTACGATGTCAAGATAAAACAAGGTATCACATCGTCAGGTTTCTATCAAGTATAATATCCCCAAGATATCTGTCACGTATAACGCCCCGTGATATCTATCCTGTATTTTAGCTCTGCACCTACCGTACTAGTATCCCCACCGTGTCATGTGTTAACCAAGAATGACCCTCACTCAAAAGTCATGTAATGGTCCATGTCAACCTAATATATCACATATATAGGTTACTCAACTTGTATGTTTTATTCCATGTAAATGTTCAGTCCCTTGTCGTAGACCATACGGGCTTTCCCATGAGATTCTATATTACTTTAACATAGTTCCATGATCCTTAAGATCGGTTTGGACTGTTACCCTAAACCTAACTAGGGTCTTCCAACATGAATTATTGTTTGTACAACTAGGACTTATGCTACCTAGGGCTGCTAGGGATTATGCTTACCTATTGCACGTTTTCGTATCTCGGTTTGGGTTCAACCACCTAGGGCCACTAGGGATTACGCTAACCGCCAACCGCGCCCTTTTTCCTACGCATTCATCGTGAATCGCTTTTCCATGACTGTATGCACATGTATCACATCGTGCCATCCGAGTCCTGTCACAGGGCAAATCAAGAAATACAGGACTCGGTCGGGAGCTTTCTATTTATCTGCCGATGCAGATGCTAAGGTCTGTTTTTCTTATACGTGGCTATGGTCCCACGAGACCACTCCCTCAACTAGTGAAAGACAAGACAGGATAAATCCTGTATGAGAACACAACACTGGCCAACCCACATCGAAGCCTTACCGCAACCATAATTAGATAGCAATTATGGTCTTTTGGGTGTTCTCTGCCTTTCCGTACGTACACGCTTGACCAAAGATGGTAGGTAGCCTGACGAAATGCTATCTAGGGTACGACCGTGTATCGTCGACTATCCCCTATCCATCCCCGTCTTTAGGTCGCTCGTATAGCAACCAAGGCATACTCTTGGTTCTTCTAACGTAGACCTTAACCTCTCATGAGCCTAGTATAATCACCTGCCAGCTCATAGAGGGATACCAAGAATATCCTCACGTTCCCCGAAGCCGCTGCTTCGTTACCCAGTTCGCTGGAGCCTTTATCTAAATCAGATACTTGCTCCTACTCGTATACTTAAACGATGACCTACCGTATCAGGTTACTCATCTATCTATGAACTGGTCTAAATTTCCTTGACTAAGAATCATTACTTAGTTATTCTTCAACTAAGGTTTACCACTTAGCATTGTTCCCGTTATCCTTGTTAACTACGGTTATCCACCTAATCCTCAGAACTTGGGTTTACATAATGGATTAAGTGTCACTTAAGTTCATGACTTAACCCGTCTACAAATCCTGTCAAAATTGGCTAAGTATCCAAGTTCAAGGCTTAACCCTACAAACCATGCTCAAGTTGGTTAAGTATATTAAGCAATTCACGACTTAACCTCGTCCAATTATCATTCTAGATTGGTTAAGTATATATTAACTTGACCCTATCAATTCACTTAGTCAAATCGGTCAAGTGTATTCAAGCGATTCGTGACTTAGCCTTATCATGTTTTCACGTTATATTGGTTAAGTATTAGTTAACTTAACCACAATAAATTAACGAGTTAGATTGGATAAGTATAGGTCACTTAACCACATCAATTCATCATGTTTAGATTAGTTAAGTGTTTAACTTAATCCCATTAAACTACCAAGTGGGATTAATTAAGTCTAGGCTAACTTAACCCCATCCGATTTCCATGTTTAGACTAGTTGAGTCTAATCTTAAACCCATTCGTTAACCGTATTTTTCGGTTAAGCGTCATTAAGAAAACTTACTTAACCTTACCAAGTTATCGCGTTGGATTGATTAAGTGTTGGTTAACTTAACCCCATCCACTAGTCATATAAAAATGGTTAAGTGTCATTAGGAAAATCACGTT
The DNA here is from genome assembly GCA_030737875.1 of Allium sativum. Classification (NCBI taxonomy): domain Eukaryota; kingdom Viridiplantae; phylum Streptophyta; class Magnoliopsida; order Asparagales; family Amaryllidaceae; genus Allium; species Allium sativum. The sequence goes on along the minus strand of CM060922.1, from coordinate 347,327,306 downwards.
ACTTAACCTACCCAACCTTGTCATGTTTTGTTAAGTATCATTAGCCTAATCAAATTACTTAACCCATTTGTCCATGTCATATTTGGTTAAGAGTCATTAATCAAATTAACTTAACCCTATCATGTGGCATTAATTACTTAATGCACCTTCACCTCTCACATTAGACTTTGTTGTGGTTACTAGTTAAGCCGGTCGGTTCCGGGTAGCTTTACACCACAACTTGGTCTAACCTCGGGTTCAAGCACAACATGACCAACTTCTCACATTGGGTCCTATTGTTTGCAACTACTAGTTAGGCCGGTCGGTTCCGGGTAGTTTTACGTTGCAAACTCAACCCAACCTCGAGTTGGTCACACTTATATTATCTAAGTGTCATGTCCATCACGTTTCCCAAAACATGTTACAAGTTTTCAAGCATTTGGGTAGACCTAACTTAATAGGTAAATTCCCAAAGGGTAGACCTAACTTAATAGGTAAATTACCAAGCTTATGTTTTTATGCATACTTACATGTCAACTTCCATGTTATATTTCAAGTCATGTTTTCAAGTTGTATTTTCATGTCATTAGAAATTACCCATAACATAACCCAACGCTTTTAAACTCGCATATACGTTCGCGACAACGTAATGGATTAAAAGAAGAGACTTGGCAAAGGCATGACAAAAATGGATATTAAGCCACAAGTTAATCATGGTGGCAAATGAGGCACAAATGTGTTCATTAACTTGCATGTTACATTCTTAAGCCTCAAAACATGCATAAACCCAAACTTGGCACATAAGCGAATCATGGTGACAAAAGATATGGAATGATGACTAGTAACTCGCATATAGCATCATATAAGGGTTATGACTTCATATGCAAGTTGACATAAAGGTTATGAGGGTTCTCATGTTGCCTAATGCAACATTTCAACATAAAGGTTGTAGCTTTTAGCTCACAAGATCAAGATAATGACTTCATAAACTTGCATGACATGATAGCATGTATCATACTCAATGATCAAACCCAAACTTGCAACATGAACATTTAACTTCATAGTTAATATCTAAGAGTAGGGAAAGGGCTTACATTGCTATGAAGGCACAAAAGATATGACAAAGCCCTTATGCAATCAAATAGACCCAAAATGCAAGCTCTAACATAAAAACCCTTGAGCCAAAATGATCAAAACCCTTGCTTTATGATGCAAAGATAGAAACTTGACTTGAATGCAAGCTAATGACACTCATACAAGCTTGAAAACACTTGTATGCATGGAAAATCTCTCATAGAAACCATTTAGAAATTTTATGAAGAGAGTGGAGGCCATGAGAGGTAAAATTTTGCCATAGTTTAGTTGCATGAATGAATAATGAGGATTTAGGATAGGTTAGGGTCTTATTTATAGATTAGGCAAGTGTTTTAGGCCATAGGATTAAACCTAGATTCAATCCAAGCCATCAAAGCATGTCTTGGGGAAGAAGTCAAGTGTAGGAACCATCTAGGGCCTTTAGATTAAAGATAAACCATGAGAACCATTCAAATGCAAAATCTGCATTTGAGCGAATCGGCCCACGGGTTGACAGCCAAACACCCTGGATTAACCCCTAGTCGACCCAGCGGGCTCGGGTCGACCTCAAAAATCGGTCGGTTCGGTTATTCCCCTCTCCCAATTCGCTGTTTTGAACATTTTTGCATATTTATTTATTTAATTTTCAATTATATATATATATATATCAATATATATATATATATTTCTCTGCGCAACCCATTTCACTTAATTAAGTATACTTTAATTTGGGAATTTTTCGTGAAACTTCGCGAGGCCATATCTTGGTCATACGGACTCCAATTTTCGAAAACTCGGACTCTATTTCGCGTATTTTTCCGAGACGAACGCAATGGCATATCCCGTTTCCCTTGATTCAGATTTTACAGTTTAATTCTGCCTCCATTTATGTTATAATAGGTTATTGAAAATACGGGTTGTTACACTTCCATTCTAGAAACATAGCCCCTAAACTGGAATGTCTTCTACTCAATGCATCAGCCACCGCATTGCCCTTTCCCGGTGTTTATGCGATGTCGAAATCATAGGAAGCTAAGAATTCTAACCATCTTTGTTGTCGGAGATTTAGATCCTTTTGAGAGAAAAGATACTTTAACGATTTATGATCGGTAAACAGCTCAAATCTTTCTCCCAAGAGATAATGTCTCGACATCTTCAACGCGAATACGATCGCTGCCAATTCCAAATCATGGGTAGGGTATCTTCTCTCATGCGGTTTCAATTGCTGACTTGCATAAGCTACAACCTTACCTCCTTGCATCAATACAACACCTAGTCCGGTACCACATGCATCCGTATATACTGTCATCTCTTCATTCCCCTTAGGAATGACTAACACTAGTGCACATGTCAACTTTTCCTTTAGACTCTTGAATGCATTTTCACACTTTTCGTCCCAGACGAAAGCTTGATTCTTTTTGGTCAACTGAGTCAACGGTGCTGCTATCTTGGAAAAGTCTTGGATAAACTAACGATGATATCCAGCTAATCCCAAGAAACTTCTTATGTCCGTTGCATTCTTGGGCGTAGACCAATCTTGTACCGTAGCCACCTTCGCAGGGTCCATGGTAATACCATTCTCTGAAACAACATGGCCCAAGAATATCACTTCCCTCCTCCAGAAGTGACACTTAGAAAACTTTGCTTTCAATTGGTGTTTTCTCAACACCTCCATTATTATTCTTAAATGTTCCTTGTGTTCTTCCTCTGTCCTCGAGTAGACCAAAATATCATCCACGAACACAAGGACAAACTTATTCAACTGATCTCTGAATACCCTATTCATAAGATCCACAAAATATGCTGGGGCATTGGTCAGCCCGAATGGCATGACCAACTAGTCATAAAATCCAGACGGTGTCCGAAATGTCGTTTTAGCTATACTCTCCTCTTCCACTCTAAGCTGATGAAAACCTGTCACGAGATCCAACTGAGAGAACACGCTCGCGCTACTCAACTGATCAAACAAATCATCTGTCCGCGGTAGAGGATACTTGTTCTTCCTCGTCACCTTATTCAACTCGCGGTAGTCTGCACACAACCGAAGGGAACCATCCGCCTTAGTAGCAAACACAACTGGTGCTCCCCATTCAGAAACACTCCTTCTGATAAACCCCTTCTTCAAAAGACCGCTGACTTACACCCCGAGCTCTCGCTTCTCCCTTGGTGCCATACGACGAAGTGGCATCACTATAGGTCTGGCATCTTTCACCAAATCAATAGGGAACTCAATCTCTCGATGTGGTGGAAGCCGAGTCACTTCCTCGAAGACGTCCGGTTACTGGCCAACCACGGACAAACTGACAACTCACCATGCGGGATGTTGAGGGAATTTAGAAAACTAGCCATTACCCCATCACTAGGTAGACCACCAAACACTACCCTCTGCCCATCATCTGCTCTAGCTGTCACCAAAAATACCTCACAGTCTACCACCACCTGGTATATTTAGAGCCAATCGACTCCCAAAATAATGCCAAACCTAGTAAAGCCCAAAACAAAGCAATCACAAACAAACATGCATCCATGACTCGATAAGACCACATTACGACAAATCATGCTAAGGTTAGTCAAACCACCAATCGGGTTCGTCACTACTAAAGGTCTATCGACAATCTCGGGCTCCAATCCCAACCTATCTACCAGGTCACTAGATATGAAGGAACTGGAAGCTCCGGTATCGAACAATACTCGGACAAGAACATCATAAGCAGAAAGCATACCTTGAGTAACGACATTCATTCCCATCTCTGCCGCAGTTGGAGCATTCGACGAAGAAGGAATAGAATTAAGGGCATATGCTTTCACCATTTACTTTTCTTTAGGGGGTTGCGGACACTTGTCCTTGTGATGTCCCACTTGGCCACAGTTGAAGCACTTCCTATCTGCTGGCTTTGCTCGACAATTACTAGCATAGTGGCCCTTCTTGCCACAGCTAAAGCACTCAACATCTTTCTTCTTCTTTTGGCCATCTTTATTCTGTTTCTGCTTCCTCTTATTATGAGAACCACTCTTGCCTCCACTGCTTGCACCCTGTTTTGGTTCCTCTGCAGATGCGACCTTAGTCTTTGACTTAGGGTAAAGGATTTCCGATCTTAAAGCTTTCCCCACAATCGATTCAAACGTCTCATCTATGTGGTTAATAAGCCTTTCCCCCAAGTATCCATCCAAGCCGGTTATGAACTTCTCGTTCTTCTTCTCGGCAGTATCTATTAGGGATAACCCATATTTCGACAAAGTGTCGAATTCGGCAATATACTCCGAGACAGCTCTGCCATTCTGCTTGAGTTCCAAGAATTTCTTAAACAGCACTGACTTCTGAGCAGCCGGAATGAACTTATAGCTAAAGTGAGCCTTAAACTGATCGCAAGTAATCCGATCCTCGAGAGTAGCTGCCTTTATAGCATTCCACCAATTCATTGCCCGTCCTTGCAGCTGACGGGATGCTAGCCTTCTCTTCATCGCATCCTCGATACCCAAGTCTTCGAAGATACGCTCCCAGCTATCCAACCAATCCTGAACATCCGTAGCCGATTCCGTTTCGTGGAACGGCTTCCCACCAAGACTAGTATAATCCTTATTCAGCTTGGCGAAATCGGCCCTAGGCGCCTGCACTATTGGACCACCACCATTACCAGCATTGGGAGCTTCCCTCTGAACATCTCTAAGCATCTCTCTCATGAGGTCAGTAAACATCGTCCTCATCTCGGCAGCAATCCCATTATTGGCTCCTCTACCAATACCCCTTGCGTATCGGCTCATCGTTTAATCTGCACAGAGAAAACGATTAACCATCCTCTTTGTGGTGTTAGTGCAGTGCGACTTCATCCTTAGCTATACTAATAATATATAAATAGCTTTTGAAAATCAAAATAATCACAAATGCGAGCTCTCATATACGTGTACTATCTCTCCCTGATAACTTCCCTAGGTTAACTACGCAACTTAGTGCTCTGATACCAAGTGTGACGGCCCGCCCTGCACCAGCTGGCATTTCCTCCGAAAGTGCGCTGTAAACGTGCCCGACTAGCACGGAACGGTCACCAAAGAAAGGAAAAAAGAGAATGAACTAATCAAAAACTTTTAGAATGTCTCACAGCGCATGGAACAAAATATAATAATAATATACTTGACATAAAACAGGCGAGACAGTGCATAAGCTGATAATCAAAACCAACATCAACATCATCATCGGAGTAGCGGAAATCCAAATACAGCTTATTACAACTTTCCAAATTACTGTCTCTAAACAAAAGAAAGAAAGGTACACCAATAATGCCCAAAGTAGTGACCGCAGCAATACAGGGAGAATATCTATATATATGTATCATATGTGGAAGCCTCTTGCTCGTCTCCGGTACAGCTACTCGTGCATACCACCTAACCTGTCTCTAGTTTGCTCGTGAAAGCACCCAGAGTAATAAGAATAGACTTAAAACTTTGGTTCAGACAAAAAGTCTGGTATGAGCGATAAGCAGCTAAATAGAACAATAACAGGTATACAAAACCATACCTGAACCTGGACCTGCAACAAGAGTTAGCACTACATACTGTACAATACTCTGAGTAGCCACTAACACATGGTGTAAAGAATATGGGGGTGGAGGTGTGCATGACATAGTGATAGCAAAAAAATCAAACTTAGCAACCATTGTAACGACCCGGATTTTGCCGACCTTAATCGATCGCAAAATCGACCAAGACCGTTCAAAACTCGCATACGTTAACTTTGGGAATACAAAACATTAGAACAATAACATCAGACTTTTATTACATTACAATAATATAACATCAGAGTACAGAATCTTTCAGTTTCAAATTCTCCTTATAGTTGGAATGTAATTTACCCATTCTAGAAATTTGTTTTATGACTTTCCAAATAAACAAGGATATGTCCTCCTTAATTTAAGCGTCCATTAATTCTATTAATTGAGTAATCAATGGAATTTATTTCTTTCATTCCAAACTTTTATTTTATCCTTTTTAAATAGTAAAATACATAACTCCTTAATCCAATTTCCTAACCTAAAAATGTACAATTTACTTAATCCAGTTCTATAACATAAAAATGTATAATTTACTCATCTCATTTTTACAACACGAAAATGTACTTTTTACTTATCACCCTTTTGTAACATAGAAATGTATAATTTCCTCTTAATCCATTTTATTGCATAAAAATGTGATTTTAACTAATTTATCTTTTATACACAAAAATGTACTTTTAAATTAGTTTACCCTTTTCACATGAAAATGTGCTATTTATCTAAGTGAAATATAAATAAGGATTATCACAAATTCTGTCATGTCAATTTGGTGACAAATATGATAACCAAAATGATGGTTTTTGTCTAACCATCCCATTTACCTAACGTCGTAACGTTAATGTCAAAATGCGAAAATATGGGCTTTTGTCTAACCCCTTCTATGTACCCAACGACGAATATTTCAATGTCACACACATACAATACAACATAGGGGTGTATAATTTTGAAGAATCTAAATAAAAGTTCCCTTCTTTACTTTATTTTATAAATAAATAAAAATAAAGATTAAAACTCACATTTTATTTCATAAATTAAAATAAAGATTAAACTTGCATTTGATTATGTAAACAAAAGGAAGGTACAAATTTGTCTTTTGTTTTGTAAAACAAAAAAAATAAATAAAATAAAGATAAGAACTTGTTACTTATTTTGTAAACAAAAATAAAGATAAAAACTTACATTTTATTATGTTAACAAAATTTTTAAAAAAAAGAAACTTGCTTTTTATTATGTTAACAAAATAAAGGATAAAAATTGGCATTTTATTATGTAAACAAAAATAAAGATTAAAGCTCGCATTTTATTTTATAAATAAAAATAAATATTAAACTTGTATTTTATTGTATAAACAAAATAAAGGTAAAAATGTGTCTTTTATGTTAATATTTATTTTTAGAAGAAATGTACTTTTTGTCCTAATCTTCTTTCATGTAAACCAAATATGAGTTTGTTTAACTCTTCGATGTAAACAAAATATGAGTTTGTTTATTTCTAATATAACTTCATTAACAAAATATGCTAATTCTGTCTAATATGTCTCCATTAATACAATATGTTAATTTTGTCTAATATAATTTCATTAACAAAATATGTTGATTTTGTTTAATATAATGTCATTGACCAAAATATGTTAAATTTGTTCTAATTAACAAAAAGTGTTACTTTGGTTCCTTTTAACAAAATGCTACTTTGTTGACAAGATTTAATGTTAAAACTTTGTCCTTTTTATTTACCAAAGAAATGTAAATAAAAGAATATGCCTTTTACATTAGTTATTTTATTTACAAAAGAGTTGTAAATAAATAAAAACATGTCTTCTATATTTGTTCTTTTATTAACAAAAGAAATGTACATAAACAATCGCAGTACAACACATAACCATTTACCACATCAATAATCGCAATACAACACAGCACAGATCAGATCAACATGCAAATAATCATTCAACATTGATAAAATAATTATTTAAATTAATTAGATAATTAAATCAGAGATTCTCACATATATTTGCTTTCCAATCTTTCACCGTCAAGTTCCAAATCAACTCCGTCAGTCTTGGATGATCTATTATCCCTTAAACGTGGTCGCGCACTGCTCCTCGGCCACTAATGCGTATATAGGTATATACACTCTCTACACTACTCTATGTTTGTGTTAACCACCTGGCACAAGAAAAGGTCGTGACTTCTATACTGGACGGTGGACTATTGGAGTGGAGCTTGTTGGGGAGGACTATTCGCAAGAAGAAAGAAGAAATAGGATTTTTTTTTCTGAGAAGAAAAGAAGTTTTTTGTGCATAGAAGCAGGAGGCATGCATTTATAATGTAGAGAAGAGACAGAGAATATCGCGTGGTATTGGGTTTTGTGAATACATACCGTTCACAATCTTAGGTCACTGTTTCAAAAATCTTGCCTTAATATGGCAAGATTTAAAATTAGATTTTTTTTTTTCATATTTGGTTGTCTACCATATCTCCCTTAAAATGAAAAATTGGATTTGTTTTCTATGGACAATGTGTTAGGCTAACACATGAATTAACAACGTTGTTTTATGGTATTATATGAACATTATAAACTTACCCGTCATGCACTGTAAATTAAATAGTAACGAAAAATATAGAAGTGATTGCACGATTTCATTTTATTTCCTTTCATTGCGCATTCCTTTCATAAATGTGCATTATATATTCTTTTTATATATATATATATATTAATTCAATTTCACCCTCCAAAAATTCATCCTTCTCTTTCATTACATTAATTATATCACAATTTGTACCATAAATAACGTGATAAACGGCTTGCAAAATTAATCACCAATATTTATGTTAATTCAATGTTTAATTACCATTTGTACTCAATGGTTTGATCTGTAATAAATTAATCTTAACCATATATTACTATGTGAATAGATTCTTTGTTTAATAAATCATTAAACAGAACTTAGTTTAAAAATTGATTCTTTTCTGTTTTTACTCGTTCTAATGTCAAATATTCCAAATGGCTTACCATTTATTAGCATCGTAAATATTGATGTTATATTCACATTATGCTTTTAAATTCTAGAATGAACACTACATTCAAATTAAATAGAAAGTCCAAGTTCTAAATTGTACCTCTAGTATATTGTAATTTTAATATCCAACAATTCTAAATTTGTAGTTTTTACTTTCATAATCAACTCAAGTTAATAACGTTAATTCTGGCAAAATAATTAAGCTGAGCTTATGTTTACAATTGCCTTTAAAAGTGGATACTTTGTTCAAATAAATAAATGTACATGTTATATTTGGAATGTTGAATATAAGCATATATTTTTCTTCTATAAATCAAATTACAAGATCAAAATAATTAATAACGGTAATAATTTTTGTTTTCTATTTATTTTTTAGACAACCTAAATATTCAATCGTTTATTAATGTAAATCATATTTATTTATAAATTTATGAAATGGTTCACACGTATTGTTAAAGAATTGACAAAATCTCAAATATAAATATTTATTTTACATTGAATCTTAATTTAATTTATATTTTAAACGTTAATTTTTCTAGGTTGTTACAATCTCCCCCACTTAAAATCTTTTCGTCCTCGAAAAGGAACTAGGCTAAAAGTTGTTTAATTTATTAACTAAATTTCAATTTTACTTTTATTAATTTCATTTGTTGGCTAACTTATCAAATATATATACACTTTTATATATTTAAAAATCTTATCTTCTGAAATAGGATTATATATAAAATCAAAATACTTTAATTATAAGCTTATCACTCTGAACTCATTCTAGGGCATTACTAACCCCATCTCTAATGAGTATTCTCATTCTAGGATACTACTGATCCTATCTCTAATGAGTATTCTTATTGGACATTACTAATCCAATCTCTGTTGAGTCTTTTGTTCAGTTCTAACGAGTTGTACCCCAAAGATTTTGAGCTAACCAGAGCTCTGATACCACTGTAACGACCCGGATTTTGCCCAACCTTAATCGATCGCAAAATCGACCAAGACCGTTCAAAACTCGCATACGTTAACTTTGGGAATACAAAACATTAGAACAATAACAGCAGACTTTTATTACATTACAATAATATAACATCAGAGTACAGAATCTTTCAGTTTCAAATTCTCCTTATAGTTGGAATGTAATTTACCCATTCTAGAAATTTGTTTTATGACTTTCCAAATAAACAAGGATATGTCCTCCTTAATTTAAGCGTCCATTAATTCTATTAATTGAGTAATCAATGGAATTTATTTCTTTCATTCCAAACTTTTATTTTATCCTTTTTAAATAGTAAAATACATAACTCCTTAATCCAATTTCCTAACCTAAAAATGTACAATTTACTTAATCCAGTTCTATAACATAAAAATGTATAATTTACTCATCTCATTTTTACAACACGAAAATGTACTTTTTACTTATCACCCTTTTGTAACATAGAAATGTATAATTTCCTCTTAATCCATTTTATTGCATAAAAATGTGATTTTAACTAATTTATCTTTTATACACAAAAATGTACTTTTAAATTAGTTTACCCTTTTCACATGAAAATGTGCTATTTATCTAAGTGAAATATAAATAAGGATTATCACAAATTCTGTCATGTCAATTTGGTGACAAATATGATAACCAAAATGATGGTTTTTGTCTAACCATCCCATTTACCTAACGTCGTAACGTTAATGTCAAAATGCGAAAATATGGGCTTTTGTCTAACCCCTTCTATGTACCCAACGACGAATATTTCAATGTCACACACATACAATACAACATAGGGGTGTATAATTTTGAAGAATCTAAATAAAAGTTCCCTTCTTTACTTTATTTTATAAATAAATAAAAATAAAGATTAAAACTCACATTTTATTTCATAAATGAAAATAAAGATTAAACTTGCATTTGATTATGTAAACAAAAGGAAGGTACAAATTTGTCTTTTGTTTTGTAAAACAAAAAAAATAAATAAAATAAGGATAAGAACTTGTTACTTATTTTGTAAACAAAAATAAAGATAAAAACTTACATTTTATTATGTTAACAAAATTTTTAAATAAAAGAAACTTGCTTTTTATTATGTTAACAAAATAAAGGATAAAAATTGGCATTTTATTATGTAAACAAAAATAAAGATTAAAGCTCGCATTTTATTTTATAAATAAAAATAAATATTAAACTTGTATTTTATTGTATAAACAAAATAAAGGTAAAAATGTGTCTTTTATGTTAATATTTATTTTTAGAAGAAATGTACTTTTTGTCCTAATCTTCTTTCATGTAAACCAAATATGAGTTTGTTTAACTCTTCGATGTAAACAAAATATGAGTTTGTTTATTTCTAATATAACTTCATTAACAAAATATGCTAATTCTGTCTAATATGTCTCCATTAATACAATATGTTAATTTTGTCTAATATAATTTCATTAACAAAATATGTTGATTTTGTTTAATATAATGTCATTGACCAAAATATGTTAAATTTGTTCTAATTAACAAAAAGTGTTACTTTGGTTCCTTTTAACAAAATGCTACTTTGTTGACAAGATTTAATGTTAAAACTTTGTCCTTTTTATTTACCAAAGAAATGTAAATAAAAGAATATGCCTTTTACATTAGTTATTTTATTTACAAAAGAGTTGTAAATAAATAAAAACATGTCTTCTATATTTGTTCTTTTATTAACAAAAGAAATGTACATAAACAATCGCAGTACAACACATAACCATTTACCACATCAATAATCGCAATACAACACAGCACAGATCAGATCAACATGCAAATAATCATTCAACATTGATAAAATAATTATTTAAATTAATTAGATAATTAAATCAGAGATTCTCACATATATTTGCTTTCCAATCTTTCACCGTCAAGTTCCAAATCAACTCCGTCAGTCTTGGATGATCTATTATCCCTTAAACGTGGTCGCGCACTGCTCCTCGGCCACTAATGCGTATATAGGTATATACACTCTCTACACTACTCTATGTTTGTGTTAACCACCTGGCACAAGAAAAGGTCGTGACTTCTATACTGGACGGTGGACTATTGGAGTGGAGCTTGTTGGGGAGGACTATTCGCAAGAAGAAAGAAGAAATAGGATTTTTTTTTCTGAGAAGAAAAGAAGTTTTTTGTGCATAGAAGCAGGAGGCATGCATTTATAATGTAGAGAAGAGACAGAGAATATCGCGTGGTATTGGGTTTTGTGAATACATACCGTTCACAATCTTAGGTCACTGTTTCAAAAATCTTGCCTTAATATGGCAAGATTTAAAATTAGATTTTTTTTTTTCATATTTGGTTGTCTACCATATCTCCCTTAAAATGAAAAATTGGATTTGTTTTCTATGGACAATGTGTTAGGCTAACACATGAATTAACAACGTTGTTTTATGGTATTATATGAACATTATAAACTTACCCGTCATGCACTGTAAATTAAATAGTAACGAAAAATATAGAAGTGATTGCACGATTTCATTTTATTTCCTTTCATTGCGCATTCCTTTCATAAATGTGCATTATATATTCTTTTTATATATATATATATATATTAATTCAATTTCACCCTCCAAAAATTCATCCTTCTCTTTCATTACATTAATTATATCACAATTTGTACCATAAATAACGTGATAAACGGCTTGCAAAATTAATCACCAATATTTATGTTAATTCAATGTTTAATTACCATTTGTACTCAATGGTTTGATCTGTAATAAATTAATCTTAACCATATATTACTATGTGAATAGATTCTTTGTTTAATAAATCATTAAACAGAACTTAGTTTAAAAATTGATTCTTTTCTGTTTTTACTCGTTCTAATGTCAAATATTCCAAATGGCTTACCATTTATTAGCATCGTAAATATTGATGTTATATTCACATTATGCTTTTAAATTCTAGAATGAACACTACATTCAAATTAAATAGAAAGTCCAAGTTCTAAATTGTACCTCTAGTATATTGTAATTTTAATATCCAACAATTCTAAATTTGTAGTTTTTACTTTCATAATCAACTCAAGTTAATAACGTTAATTCTGGCAAAATAATTAAGCTGAGCTTATGTTTACAATTGCCTTTAAAAGTGGATACTTTGTTCAAATAAATAAATGTACATGTTATATTTGGAATGTTGAATATAAGCATATATTTTTCTTCTATAAATCAAATTACAAGATCAAAATAATTAATAACGGTAATAATTTTTGTTTTCTATTTATTTTTTAGACAACCTAAATATTCAATCGTTTATTAATGTAAATCATATTTATTTATAAATTTATGAAATGGTTCACACGTATTGTTAAAGAATTGACAAAATCTCAAATATAAATATTTATTTTACATTGAATCTTAATTTAATTTATATTTTAAACGTTAATTTTTCTAGGTTGTTACAACCATCCTCACATCTCTCACTCAGTACGTAAAGCATACGATGTCCACCGCTTTAAATCACTAGACCAATTGAGGAAATGACAGGGTCCGACTTGTACGACTACTGCTACTACCAAGCTTACCCCATGGAGTCATGACCAAAGCTTTACAAATGACCCCACTTCATTGATCTATAGCCCATTAGTCGTACCTAGGCCACTGTAGCCCTGAATCCTTCCACATACCTCCCATACATAGTGATCCGAAGTCATAGACATCGACAACCCCTTAGCACACGTCCTGTAGCAAAGCCCAACTCATGAAGTCGACTCGTTGGTTCCCATCTGGATCCTGAGTACAAGCTTCTCCTTTGGACTACCTTTGGATGTCGGGTTTTGGTCACCATCTTCATCCGGATTGGTCTTCATTTCTTCACTTCACTTTGCTTCAGGTCATGGTCATCAGTCCCTTGGTTCGGTTCGTGCTCCGCCCTCGGTTCGGTTCGCAGTCACCAGCTCCTGGTCGTGGTCCTCCTTCCCTGCACTGACTCGTGACAGTGCTCCAGCTCCATCGGATCGGCTCGTGGTGACGCCCAGGGTCGGATCATGGGTCTCCCTTGGTCCACGGCTCGCGATTCTTGAAGTGACTCGTGGCGTCAGTCTCTGTTTTGTGGCCTTCGAAGTGGAGTGGATCGTGGTTGAGAGTTTCGATTGGGTCCGGTCGCATAGGGTAGGGCGATCCGCTCCGGTGTATTTCCTTCACTTTGTTCCAGCGACCGTTTTTCGCCATTCGACGGCGTTTTTCACCAATTTAACTTTTCTAATCAATCAGAAAGCATACCATACAGTCATAACAACATGTACAATCAACCACAAACACCAAAACAACAATTTGATAGGATAAAATGGATCGAACATAGCCAAAACCCCATATTTTCCCTTAAGCATGTTTAGGCAAAACTAATCATAGGATTAACAAAACTTAACCAAACCAACCCAAATTTCTAACAGTGGTATAAAACAATATTTCAGAATTTAATTTTTTTTTTCTAGAATTTATTTATGCATAAATTCACCAATCAACACTAATCACCCTAATTAACTGTAAGTAGTGTCAAAACAATGATAATCACTCACCTTTACCACAAATAAAACTCAGATCTGAAATGAATCTCTGTTTTGGCGGTGTTCCCAAGGCAACACAACAGCTCTATCTCAATCTCTATGCTAATCTGCCTCAATTTAATGTAGATTAGGCCAATACTTGATTAAACGGTGATTAGAAGATGTTTTAGATGTTGGAGGCCATGGCTAGGTTGAGAGGAATGAATAGCGACGGCTGAAAAATGAGAAAAAGGTATTCTCCAAACCCTAACAGCCCTTTTAAACTCCTAATCCCGAAATTCCCCTTTGGGCCTAGCTGTTAATCACGCGGTTAAACCCGATTAAGCTATTTTTCACCATCTGAAACTTGTTTAAGCCATATTTCCCAAACGGTGAGTCCGTTTGGCTAATGTGACCACTATACGGAAGGTAAACCATCATCCGGAGCCAATGGAAGTGGTTTCAGGTCAAAATTCTTTTCCAGTCAAAAGTTATGGTCAAAACAATATCGTCTAGGGGCAAAACGGTCATTTAAAAATCGGGAAAAATCATGAACATGGGAAATGACCCCAGTAGTCGTCTCCCAAAGTTACATGACCATACAACTTTGAATGTAAAAGAAATAAATATTCTATGATCCTTCGATGCGTAGAATGCGGGTTGTTACAAATACATTCAGTTCGGATAATGTTTAGTGAAACAAAAATATCACTTTTGTCATATAGGACAAGAATAAAAGCATTACATGTAAATATTTGTTTTGTGAGACAAAAATGTCAATTTTATTATGTTAAGATAAAATAAAAAAACGTATGTTAAAAGCATGTATTGTCATTAAAAATTACATTTTTTTTTCATGAGAAACTAAAATAAATAATCATTTGTTAAAATGTTCTATTAGATAAAAAACATAGTCTGTATCATGTTAATGCAATGAAATAAATAATCATGCCTTGAAATATATGTGTGTGTGATGTTGAAATGTTTAACGTATTAAAAATAAATGTCAACGTTAATGTGATAGTTGAAATTAAATTATAAATATCCATTTATAATTAAAGCAGTGAAAATTTGTTATATAGAAAACAGTTAAAACTAAATTATAAACGGTTAGATTTATTAACCAATGATTTATCTAAGTGAAATGTTGTTGCATGAAAACCCCACACGGGTATTGGAATGATATTTGTTATACACTTGTTTAACGTATTATCGATGGGTTGACAGTCTGTAATAAGCGTTATTTATTTATTTTAATGCTAACACAGCTGTAAATTTCACTCTGGTTGTGAATGGATTGTTGGATGATTGTTTATCATTATCGTTGAATACATGCAATGTATGAATTCCATATAACTAAATCTATATGGTAATTGGTTGAGTTGCATTCCGATTCATAATTTCTTTTATATAAAGAATAATTTAAAGTAAAGAATCTTTTAAATAACAAATATTTTTAAAATAAAGATTATTTTAAAATAAATTTAGTAAAGAATAAAGTTATGATTTTTATGTCCTTCTTTGGATGGACACAAAAATATAAAAAAGATATGAAGCCGAGTTAAGTAGCAAGCGCCATTTTAACCAAACGGGTTTATCGATCGATTTTGTTCGTTTTATAATGAATATCAAAAAGTAGTGATTTTAAAATATAATATTTTGAAAATATTAATATTTTAATACGATAAAAATATATAATATTCAGTTTTGCTTTAAAATTGAAAATTAAAGTAAAATCATTTTAAAATGAATTTGTAAATATTTTATAAAATACGATTTAAACAGAAATCGACAAAATATATATAATATATATATATATATATTATAATGGCCTGAATAGACTGCGTCGCGCAGCGACTGTTCGTGAATTTCGACCATTAACTTCAAATTGGCGTAACGGGAGATCAAACCGTCGAATTCTCCTAAAACCGGAACCATTGGGTTCATATCAAAAAGATCTTTCCAATGAATATGAGAGTTTCGAAATCTAACGGTTGGATTTGGAATTATGTCCAAATCAAATTTGGAAAAGGTCGTTGTAAGTGCAGTTCGATGACCGTTTATGGAAATCGACTGTACGGGCCTTGGTAAAATTATTAAAAATATTGGTAAATTATCTAAAATCATAATAAATGATTTGAAAAAAAATTTGGATGAAAAATTCTATATTTGAAAAGATAAAAATATATTTTTATCAAAACGAACTAGTTATTAACAAGATAATAATCCAATGTTTTTAAATTAAATAGATAAATTGGATTTTTGGGTTTGTCGTGAATAGTGTTTTCAATAACACTGTTCTTAAACCCCGTATGAAAATAATAAATCCTTTAATTAAGACTATTAGAGTTTTCCAATTATATTTATTAATTGGAATAAAATGAAATGTGAATTGGGTTTATTGTGAACTGTGTTTCAAACGACATTCGTTCTTTAACCCAATTTACAGTGAATATATAATTTGGAATTTACAAATCTTTTTATTAATATTTAAATGAAAATTTTCCAAAGTAAACTTTTTCAATTTAATATATTAAATTGGAATTGAATGGAATTCGATTTAATAATAATCGAGATGAGCTTCTGTAAAAGAAGACCGTTATTATATATGGAGTTTAAAAGGCTTTGTCGTTATTCTATTTATATTATTAGTCTGATACGGAAATTTATATTGACTATATATTGATTTGATTTCTAAGAAAATTCCATATTTAATGGAAAATGATTTTTGGGTTTATCGTGAATTGTGTTTTAAATGACATTGGTTCTTTAACCCAGTTAAAGACAAGATTAATTTCTTAAAGTTGAACAATCATAAAGTAATGATTTTGATATTAAAACCAAATTGGAGTTTTAATGAATCTTTAAAAAGAAGATTAAAGCATAAATTTAGAAGAATTTATCTTTGATAAAATTAATGGGAACCTTTCCTGAATAATGTGAATATTCATTTAAAAGAATATTCTGGATTGGAATGAGACATATGATGTGTTTTTATAGCACTTAGTCATTGATTATAAAATGCGCAAGTTATTCAGAAAGACCGGGTTTAACCCATTCTGAATAATTACTACGACGATCAAGAGTCGAAGATGAAGACGGTGGTTAAAGACTGGAGGTCTTCACATCATTTGGATGATTACTGATGTCATGATTGGAAGGCATACCAAGACAGGGTAATAAGTGGTGATCGTCTAAACGTACTTGGAGATCGACCAGATATGCGAGGACCTCTCTCCTGTATTGGACATATGGGACGAGGAATAAGGTCCCGCCGGTTTCGTTCAGACCCAGAAACGACTTGCAAATGGATGGTATGTCTGACATTGTTTCCCTTTATGTTGTATTTGTTGATCTTTGCTAAATATATATATCTGTTTGGTGGCGGAGAATTTATTCTCATGCTTAACACCCTTCTCTGAGACGTACTAGCTTAGAGGTTGTATATTAGCAGAAATCATTGGTATGGTATGGATTGACAATGTGGCATGCTAAGAAGCAAATGATCAAGGCTTATTGTTGAAAAGCAGAGCCTTATGGTTGATGATCAAAGCACATCTTTATTTAGCATAGCTTTGTGTAGCGATACATCGCGAGCCTCACACCCCTGTATGAACCAGAAACTGGAGAAGGACCCCAGGGAGAACATGCGTTTCTTTCTAGCTAGAAGTGGTGTCTGGGTTTTACAAGCTCGGATATTTACTTACGTGGATGATGGAAAGCAAGGTACCTCGGATTTGAGTCCCTAGTGGCACTATTTATGACGCATAAGGCGGGAATACGTATTGTTCAGGCATTACTAATCCACTAACATATTTGTAGACCGACCTAGCGCTCCGGGTGCAGTTGCGACTAAGTCATGAGGCACGGGCTAGAGTGTCTCGAATTCATTAAGGACGATCCCTTGCCATGGTTCTTGATGGAAATCCAACTTTCAATACGACACCATACGGTTTTGATTGTATAACTAGTATGGCGACATAGTATATGATAACTATGCTGTCTATGATTGATACATTATGATTGAAATGTTTTTGAAACATATATACACTAATAATAATATCAAATCCATTTTATCATATCAATCATTTTTTGACCATTATAGGGTAAAACTCTATCCTCCGGTTTGCCTTGCATTGTGTGATGGGACTTAAGTTTTATAATGGTTTCATTTTTCTAAAAAGCATTGCGTTGTTTAATGATTTACTTTAATTATGCACTGCAATGCAATGGAGTAAACACGTTCCGCGTTAGCGGCGTGGTCCTGTGATTAGCCTTATTATTAGATAGGTTAAGTAAGATTTCTCATACTAGTCCTACGACTGACTCGTATTTTGTTTCACTTTGCGAACTCGGGTGCCCTCTTTTCCACACGGGCAATCGAGTAGCTTATTTTGCAGATATATTGAGAAGGATTTTGGGTCAAAGCTTAAAGCTGTGTCCAGAGCACTGATAGCCTTCCGCTGTGTTAGTTATTTGTTTCAACTGCATTGTGTTAAGTTTATTGTAAATTAATCTTCCGCTGTATTATTATTTATCGATGTACCCTGATATTCTGTACTCTGATGTAACATTATTATAATTTTTATAAAAGTCTTATTTTATTTGATCTGATGTGTTGTACGCCCATAGTTAGCGTATTCGGGTTTTGAACGGTCTTAGTCGATTTAAAGATCGATTAGGTCAAAGCAAAATCTGTATCGTTATAGTTGGTATCAGAGATCTGGTTAGCTTAAATCTTTGGGGTACAACTCGTTAGAACTGAACAAAAGACTCGTCTGAGGTAGGATTAGTAATATCCTATAAAAGAATACTCATTAGAGATATGATCAGTAGTATCCTAGAATGAGAAAACTCGTTAGAGATGCGGTTAGTAATGCCCTAGAATGAGTTGAGAGTGACAAGTATATAATTAATGTATTTGTGATTATATATAATCCAATTTTAGAAAATATGGTTTTTTATATATATAAAAGTTATATATATTTGAAAAGCTAATCAACTAATTGATTGATGATTGTGTTGTGTGATTATTAGTTCAACTAATGAAAATTATTGAAACTAATAAATGAATGAAAGTTGAGTTGGTTAATTAAACAACTTTTAGCTCTGTTCCTTTTGAGGACGAAAAGATTTTAAGTGGGGGATATTATAACAAACCGGAATTTTGAAACTAATTTAAAAAATTTATTTTAGGAATTTTAATGGATTTTTTAATATTTAAAATAATTTATTTTAAATAATAACGACGAAAAATTTATTTTAATCGAAGTTAGAAGGAAAATATTTATTTTAATTTTAAAAAGAGTTAGAAATAGCATGGTAGTTTGAAAATTTGAATTCGAACTTTGATAAAATATATAGGATTCAAAATAAATCGGATTTTAGTGAAACCGAAAATATTAGAATCTGTTAAAAAATATCTTTCCAACGAATCCGAAAAATTGAGATTTCATAGCGGGAATCAAAAGTTATGTCCAGTTTAAAATTTAGAAAAGTTGCTGTAGAATATATATATATATATATATATATTAATATAATATAAAGCCCTTTAAAATAGCCATTTTCAAACAACCTCCGTTTTCGATGAAACCACTTTGGTTGGATTCGGAATGTCAAATTATTGCAAAATTCCAATTTTCATAATTTTTAGAATCAATATGTGAGCGTGGCAAAAGAAAATGTGTTTTGTCAATTTCAGTCAATTTGGATCGACCAGGAAAGGGCCATTTTTCAAATCGTTTCCAAATTCGAAGAAATTAATTTTATTAGAACCGTATCATCAAAACAAAGCCAGATATAATTTTTCTGTAATTTTTAGAGTCAGTATACGGCCTCGGTAATTAAAATGTATGATCAAATTAAATAATTAAATGATTTATATTTTAAAATAAAGAAAAGTGGACTGAGACGATCAAATGGACTGACGGGACCTAGCCCATTATGTCTGGAAGGGGGTATTTGACTAGGGAGAACATAAGTTGGGCTGAATTTGTAGCTAATAGGAGATAATGGGCTTTTTCTTGAATTAATGGATTAAATTAATATTATATTATAAATAAAAGAGTAAAACCAAAACCCTATTCTCAAATGTACAGCTGCCACTCTATGAAACCGATGGCCACCCTTCTCCGAATTTCAATCCCTCCTTTCTCTCCATCCACATTATGTATTCCCATACTTCCAAAGATGAAATCAAAGAGGGCATCATCATCTAGAGTTTGAACGGCTGAGATCATTTAAGGTTTCGAAAATCAAGAGGAATCGAGGCTGAAACATGGCGACTTCAAGTGGATATTTGGGGCTGAGATGGGGCTCGAGTTTCGAGCTGTGGTGCACGTGGGGGAGGCGTTGGCATGGCGGACGGTGGTGTGGTCTCTGATCGGGGTCACGAGGTCGGTGGAGGCGTTCGATTGGGATAATTGGATTTGAGGATTGGGTTTGATGTTTGTACAGGGACCTGGAATGGAATCACACAAGGAAATGATTAGAAATATAATTAAATTTTATAATTATTAATTTAATTATCTATTTAAATATTCAAATCTTTAAATGATGATAACTTGACCAAATGAAATCGGAATTCAGAAATTTCAGATCCATTGGAATTGAAAAATCGTGATCTAGATGATGGTATAGACCAGATCTGAATCAGAGCACGCGGAAAATTCAGACAAAAATTGATATGGGATTTCTCAATTAGAAATATATATATATATATATATATATATATATATATATATATAACTGATCATGTTTGTGATGTTAGATAAATATACGCTTTATATATGCGTCGTATAAAATTGAGATTGCTTGATTTATTGTGGTTGTGAAGATTTGTTGAAGTATATGTTTGTAAGATTTAAATATAATCTTTAACATAATATGTATTTAAAAATGTTATTCATTTAGAAAACATTTTATGTAAATAAAAATGTTATTCATTTAGGATAATGTTATGTAAATAAAAATGTTATTTATCTAGAATAATTTTTCATTAGAAAAAAAAATCATTTTGGTTAGAACATGTTACATGATAAAAACATCATTCATGCTATATTAAAATTATCCTTTTAGTCAAAATGTTACATTAGAAAGAAAATAACATTTTGTTAAGAAATGTTACGTTAGAATAAAAATAACATTTTTTTTATAAATTGTTGCATTAGATTAAAATTATCATTTTGTTATAAATTGTTTTATTAGATTAAAAATGTCGTTTTTGGTAGAAATGTTATATTAAAATAAAAATGCCATTTTGTTAGATCAAATCATGTTAGTTAAAAATATCATTTTCATTTGAAATGTCATGTTAGTTAAAAATATCATTTTTATTAAAAATGTAATGTTAGATTAAAAATATCATTTTGATTAGAAAATGTCTAGTGAAACAAAATTTTCATTTTTTTATATAGCAAAGTAGTGAAACAAAATATTCATTTTTGTTAAATATATTTGTGTCAAAAACAAATACCATTTTTATTTTGAATTAGAATTGTCATATGAAAAGAACATTTTATTAGAAATGTTATATTAGAATAAAAAGATCATTTTTTAGAATCATGTGATGTTAATTAGAAATATCATTTTTGTTAGAATAATGTAATGTTAATTAAAAATGCCATTTATGTTAGGAAACATATTTTGTAATAAAAATGTCATTTATTTAGAATCATGCCATGTTAATTAGAAGTGTCATTTGTTTAGAATAATGTCATGAGAATTACGAATGTCTTTTTTTTAGAATCATGTCATGTGAACATAGAAATGTCATTTTATTAGAAAATGTTCATTTGGTTATATATGTTTTGTTAGTTAAAACATTATCATTCACATGCTAGTTACATAGAAAAATGTTTCATTTGATTATATATGTTTTGTTAGTTAAAGCATTTTCATTCATAAGTTAATAACATAGTAAAATGTTCATCTGATTTTATATGTTTTGTTAATTAATACATTTTCATTTATATGTTAGTGAAATAGAAAAATGTTCATTTATTAAACATATATTGATTCATTACAAATAGTGTCATTTAACATTGTTAGCATTATAAAAATGCCATTTAGTTGGGACATGTTTTGGGAAATAAAAATACATTTAGTTAGGATAATGTTTTGTGAAACAAAAATGTCACTTTTGTCATATTGGACAAGAATAAAAGCATTACATGTAAATATATGTTTTGTGAGACAAAAATGTCAATTTTATCATGTTAAGATAAAATAAAAAGAATTATATGTTAAAAACATGTATTGTCATTAAAAATGACATTTTTTTCATGAGAAATTAAAATGAATAATCATTTTTTAAAATGTTTTATTAGATTAAAAAATATTGTCTGTATTATGTTAATGTAATGAAATAAATAATCGTGCCTTGAAATATTTGTATGTGATGTTGAAATGTTTAATGTATTAAAAATAAAAGTCAACGTTAATGTGAAGGTTGAAATTAAATTATAAATATCCATTTATAATTTAAGCAGTGTAAATTTGTTATATAGAAAACAATTCAAACCGAATTATAAGTGGTTTGATTTATTAACCAATGATTTATCTAAGTGAATTGTTGTTGTTTGAAAACCCCACACGGGTATTAGGATGATATTTGTTATACACTAGTCCCAACATTTAGTTATATGTCAATCGATGGATTGACAGTCTGTGATGAGCGTTATTTTTTTTTTTTTTAATGCTCACACAGTTGTAAATTTCACTCTGGTTGTGAATGGATTGTTGGATGATTGTTTATCATTATCGTTGAATACATGTTATGTATGAAATCCATATAACTGAATCTATATGGTAATTGGTTGAGTCGCATTCCAATTCAGAATATCTTTTATACAAAGAATAATTTAAAATTAAGAATATTTTTAAAATAAAGAGTATTTTAAAATAAATTTAGTAAAGAATAAAGTTATGATTTTAATGTCCGTCTTTGGATGGACACAAAAATATAAAAAAGATATGAAGCCGAGTTAAGTAGCAAGCGCCATTTTAACCAAACGGGTTTATCGATTGATTTTATTCGTTTTATAATGAATATAAAAAAGTAGTGATTTCAAAATATAATATTTTGAAAATATTAATATTTTAATATGATAAAAATATAGAATATTCAATTTTTCTTTAAAATTGAAAATGAAATTAAAATCTTTTTAAAATGAATTTGTAAATATTTTATAAAATATGATTTAAATAGAAATCGACGAAATATATATATTATATATATAATGGCCTGAATAGAACACGCCGCGCAGCGACCGTTCATGAATTTCGACCATTAACTTCAAATTGGCGTAATAGGAGATCCAACCGTCAGATTCTCCTAAAACTGGAACCGTTGGGTTCATATCGAAAAGGTATTTCCAATGAATATAAGAGTTTTTAAATATAAAGGTTGGATTTGGAATTATGTCCAAATCAAATTTGGAAAAGGTCGCTGTAAATGCAGTTCGATGATCGTTTATGGAAATCGACTGTACGGACCTTGGTAAAATTATTAAAAATATTGATAAATTATGTAAAATCATAATAAATGATTTTAAAAGATTTTGGATGAAAAATTCTATATTGAAAAGATAAAAATATATTTTTATCAAAACGAATTAGTTATTCTAGAATAATAATCCAATGTTTTTAAATTAAATAGATAAATTGTATTTTTGGGTTTGTCGTGAATGGTGTTTTCAATAACACTGTTCTTAAACGCCGTATGAAAAGAATAAATCCTTTAATTAAGACTATTATAGTTTTCCAATTATATTTAGTAATTGGAATAAAATGAAATGTGAATTGGGTTTATTGTGAACTGTGTTTTAAACGACATTCGTTCTTTAACCCAATTTATAGTGAAGATATAATTTGGAATTTATAAATCTTTTTATTAAGATTTGAATGAAAATTTTCCAAAGTAAAGTTTTCCAATTTAACATATTAAATTGGAATTGAATGGAATTCGATTTAAAATTAATCGAGATGAGCTTCTGTAAAAGAATACCGTTATTATATATGGAATTTAAAAGGCTTTGCCATTATTCCATTTATACTATTAGTCTGATACGGAAATTTATATCGATTATATATTGATTTGATTTCTAAGAAAATTCCATATTTAATGGAAAATGGTTTTTGGGTTTATCGTGAACTTTGTTTTAAATGACATTGGTTCTTTAACCCAGTTAAAGACAAGATTAATTTCTTAAAGTTGAACAGTCATAAAGTAATGATTTTGATATTAAAACCGAATTGGAGTTTTAATGAATCTTTAAAAAGAAGATTAAAGCATAATTTTTTTAGAATTTATCTTTGATAAAATTAATGGGAACCTTTACCTAATAATGTGAATATTCATTTAAAAGAATATTCTGAATTGGAATGAGACGTATGATGTGTTTTTATAGCACTTAATTATTGATTATAAAATACGCGAATTATTCGGAAAGACCGGGTTTAACCCATTCCGAATAATCACTACGACGATCAAGAGTCGAAGATGAAGACGGTGGTTTAAGACCGGAGGTCTTCACATCATTTGGATGATTACTGATGTCTTGATTGGGAGGCATCCCTAGACAAGGTAATAAGTGGTGATCGTCCAAACGTACTTGGAGATCGACCGGATATGCGAGGACCTCTCTCCTGTATTGGACATATGGGACAAGGAATAATTTGCCTCTGGTTTCGTTCAGACCCAGAACAGACTTGTAAATGGATGGTATGTCTGACGTTGTATTCCTTTATGCTGTATTCGTTGATCTCTGCTAAATATATATTTGTTTGGTGGTGGAGAATTTATTATCTTGCTTAACACCCTTCTTTGAGACGTACGAGCTTAGAGGTTATATATTGGCAAAAATCAATGGTATGGTATGGATTGACAATGTGGCATGCTAAGATGCAAATGATCAAGGCTTATTGTTGAAAACGGAGCCTTGTGGTTGATGATCAAAGCACATCTTTATTTAGCATAGCTTTGTGTAGTGATACTTCACGAGCGTCACACCCCGATATGAACCAGAAACGGGAGAAGGACCCTAGGGAGAACATGCGTTTCTTTCTAGCTAGAAGTGGTGTCTGGGTTTTACAAGCCCAGATATTTTTACTTATATGGATGATGGAAAGCGAGGTACCTCGGATTTGAGTCCCTAGTGGCTCTATTTACGCCCCATAGGGCGGGGAGATGTACTATTCAGGCATTACTAATCTACTAACATATTTGTGGACTGGCCTTGGCGCTCCGGGTGCAGTTGCGACTAAGTCCTGAGGCACGGGCTAGAGTGTCTCAAATTCGGTAAGGACAATCCCTTGCCTTGGTTCATGATGGAAATCCAACTTCCAATACGACACCATACGATTTTGATTGTATAACTAGTATGGCGACATAGTATATGGTAGTTATGTCGTCTATGATTGATACATTATGATTGAAATGTTTTTGAAACGTATATAAACTAGTAATAATATCAAATCCGTTTTATCGTATCAAGCATTTTTGACGATTATGAGGTAAAACTCTATCCTCCGGTTTGCGTTGCATTATGTGATGAGACTTGAGTCTTATAATGGTTTCATTTTTACATAAAGCATTGCGTTGTTTAGTGATTTACTTTAATTATGCACTGGCAATCCAATGGAGTAAACCCATTCCGCTTTAGTGGCGTGGTCCTGTGATTTGCCTTATTATTAGATAGGTTAAGTAAGATTTCTCATACCAGTCCCACGATTGACTCGTAGTTTGTTTCACTTCGCAAACTCGGGTGCCCTCTTCTCCACACAGGCAGTCGAGTAGCTTTTTTGCAGATATATTGAGCATGATTCTGGATCAAATCTTAAAGCTATGCCCGGAGCACTGATAGCCTTCCGCTGTGTTAGTTGTTTGTTTTCGCTGCTGTAACACCCCGTATTTCTATTAATAACAATGTTCACAAATTAAAGAATAACTAATCTCATACGTGAGAATTGTGGGAAACGGGTTGCGCCATTGTGTTCGTCTCGGAATTCTGGTTGAAATAGAGTCCGAGTTTGCGTGATTTGGACTTCGTATGAAGGAGATATGGCCATCGGAAGTTTCAGAAAATTCAAAATTCAAAATTCGAAGTCAAACAGGCCAGGCGGGAAATTTCCTGCCCAGCACCCCAGGTCGACTGGGGAGTCGACTGGGCAGTCGACACCCCCAGGACCAGGTCGACTGCGCAGTCGACTTGGGTGTCGACCTGGTCAAGTCGGCCAGGTTTTGGTCGAGCCCAATCTTGAGCTGCTGATGTGTCTTTAGGGCTGAGTTGGCTAATTTAACGGTTTAGGTTAGTTCTGAGTTGATCTGACGGTCTAAATAAATCCTAAACTCTATATATACCTAGGTAGTCTCTCATTCTAAAATCACATGAAAAATAGAATAGCCGCCGTCATGCCATCGCCATGGAACTCAGTGTAGCCGCCGCCAACTAAGAAGGAAGAAAGCTAATCAAAACTCTAATTCTACTCAACTCTAAAGCAAATCAAGACTCTCTTTCTTTTCTAATTGTGAGTATGATGATCTTAATAAGATTCACTACTACAAAAGTGGGCATATTCGACACTAATTTGTGTGAGTTGCATGAAAAGTGTGGCGAAAGCTATGCTTTCTTTGATCTTCTGCAACAATATTCATATGTTGTTGCATTATATGTGAATGCACTGTTGCGGTGGGAATTCTAGTGTTTTGACGTGCAACACCAGTTAAAAGCGTAGCATTACATATATATAATCCAGCTCAGCATCCGCCTTATCAAGATATTAAAACCCCAACCGTAGATGCAAGATTAATCCAACGGTTCAAACCATCTGTTGGTCTGATGATCTTAACGATAGCCATCATCCAATCATTGACAGCCACGTCATTGCATTATTTAGACGAAATTTTGGCGCGATCTTCTCCCTTCACGAAATTGTTTTCTTCTCTATCATCTAATCGTTTTCCCCCTTTTTACTATTGACAAAAATTTAAACCTAAATTCATGTCAGTATCACTCCTCTCCTCGACAGCAAATTCTATTCTGAAAAGGTTGAAGCTTTGAAATGCTTTCTAGCTTTGATTGCTCAGGGCATTGACATCGCCAGTTTTTTCACTCAGGTTCAGTTTGTATAGCACTGTGAATTAGTTACGCTTATTATAGATTGGATTATGAGTAATTAGTAAGTAGTTCATTTGTTACACTTTGGAAAACCCATTCGTTTATGAGTAATTAGTTGCTTGGACATCCCAAACTTAGGGAAACCCGTTCGCTTATGAGTGATTAGTCGATGAAATATTAGATTATGAGTAATTAGTTGCGCTTTGACCATTGATTCGGGATTTGGGATTATGCTGAGGTTTATTCGAAAATTGTACCCAGCAATAAACCATGAGAACCGGGCTATTGGCATGAAAAAGACATTGGTTTATTATAGAGATCGAGCTAATTAAGGAATGGGGACTGCACAGTCGAAAGTGATTTGCACTTTGCGTTCATTTACACTGACATATAATTGTATGCTTGAGGTTTTGTGATACATATACATGTGTAGTAATGCGGTGTGTTTGCACTGCGGTCTGCTTGAGGCTAACAATTTCCCGATCCGGACGAGTCGTTCACCCGTATCTTATAACACGCACAGATATTTTCCATTTGATTTTGGAAACTACCAATTTCAATGTTTCGATTTTGGAAACATATGCTCAGTTTTGCATCAGTTCATACCATACACATCCAAAAAATGACATACAACTGTATGCTTGAGGTTTTGTGATACAAATACATGTGTCACACTGCGGTTTTGTGATACAAATACCCGTATCTAACACGCACGCACAAGTATTATAAGGCAGTATCAGTCCATACAATACACATTAGTTCATACCATACACGCACAAGTATACACACACGCACAATTATCATAAGGCAGCATCGATCAGTTCATACCATACACGCACAAGTATATACACACGCACAAGTATAATAAGGCAGCATTGATCAGTTCATACCATACACATCCAAAAAATAACATACACATCCACATCCAAAAGTATCATAAAGTTAACTTAATATATACACATCCAAAAAATGAAATTATAGTAGCATCAATTCATACCAGATCAGGGTTGCGGGGCAGTGGAACTTCCAACTGATTCGTTAGGGCTTTGCGGCTGTGGGAGAGCCGGTCCGAAGTGAGCAGCCGCATGTGATGGACCCGCAGCATCAGGATTAGGGGTGAGGTAGTTTGGCCAGTCAAATTCCTGATCAACTTCTATATCTACCCACTGATCATTCCTCTGGTTCATTGGGGCTTGGTTATCAACATGTATGTCATGGGCGGCTTCCGGAAATAAGCTTGGCAAGGGGGGTAGCTCAGCAGCTTCTTGTATCATTGCATTAAATCTTTCATCTGAATCCATTTCCCATTCCCATCCGTAATGATGCAAACATGGAACCACCTCTTCCTCCCTATTGCTCACAAAAAGAAGTTCAGGCCTTGTCCCAGGATGAGCATGGGTACAGCGCTGAACCTTAATGAAGTAAACCTTGTTATTGATTTGAGCAGCAAAAGTATTTATATTGCCAATGCCTTCATAAAATTGCATTTTCAGGTAGAAAGATGTATGGTCATACTGAGACCAGTAACAGTCGTCAATTACAAGCACACGTCCCATTGGCTTCATTACTTCTTCAACAGCAGGAACATTACTCTTTAGGAACTCGGGAAAGCCATCAACTTTAGCTCATGATTCCACTTCTAACGCTGGTGAGGGCTCAAATTCTTCATCAGACCATGATTGCAGGTAAATAGCACCACCAGGTTTTGTAAAAACTTTCAACATTAGGGCATGATCACGAATTCTGTACGATGGGCATGATACTAGAAAAGAGTTGTTGGGTATTACCCGTATAGGCCACGAATTATGATTGAGAGCCACCTTAAGAACGTCTTGCACAGCTTCGAAATTCCAATGTCCCTTAATAACAGTGGCTGTGATGTATAGAGACGAGTCCATTGTTTTTGTTTCTTTTTAAAATTTCGAAGATTGGGGTTTAGGGGATATGGAGGAGATGATGTTCTGACGCTGGAAAGGATGTGCGAGGGACCCAATGGATGGTGTCAGGCAGATATGTGAACTGGAAATGCTTGCACAGAAGACGAAGCATACTCAATTCTATTTCTGATGAGGTGGCACGTAGTGACCAATGCTGATTGGTCAACTGTTATAATTGTATGCGTAACTCACTAAGATTTATAAGTTAATTAGATGGCCAAATGCACAGATGCATGCACACAGCACATATGCACTTATCAAATTAATAACTTGTAAATTCAAATTGCAGGATCTGAAATGACGTGGGGAGATACAGCCGGCAAGTGGAGGACCTGAAATGACATAGAGATACAGTTTCTGGTTCATGGCATTGCTACTTTGTAGACTGCACACTAATCGTATTTATTGGCACTTGTATTGAAGGTGGTATGTGTTGGCACTTTTACTACTTTTAAATTATGTATTTGATCGTATGTGTTATATATTTGATCGGATGTATTGAAGGCGGTATGTATTGAAGGTTTGAATGTGATGATGAATGTAACGGATGTGTTTCTTCTATGTAAAAAACTGATATTGCAAAATTTATAATTAAAGCGTTGTATTTGCCTTCTTTTACTGTTGCATTTGCTTTTTTCCTGATGTCGTGTTTCAAGATAATGGTGTCGCATTCCATAATACAGTGATGTTGCATTACGTAAAATAGTAGTAAGTCCACGTGGCACGTAAACGCCACAGCTGACATGGCATGTGACACGTGTGCAGCTGACGTGGAGATCTGACATGTCGTGTGACATGGTGGCAGCTGACGTGGCCGCCGCTATCGTGACCTGGTACCCAGGATTTAACTAATTTTCAAGCAACGCTGAATAATGTTGCATTATGTACAATTAGTGTTGCATTACGTCTATAACGCAACACTTTCTTTCTGTGGCAGTAGATGTGCTAAAGCGTTGCCTTAGATGGCTAATGCAACGGCCGCGGATGCCACGCCCCCTGGTGTTGCCTATTTGAAAAAAGGGGCTACTGCAACGCATTTTTGATCTACGACCACAGTAAAATAGTGTCGAATATGCCCACTTTTGTAGTAGTGATTATTAGCAAACTAACTAGATTAAGATGTGATATGGATCATAAGAAAATGATGTGAATTGTCATATATGTTGTTGTAAACCTTATGCTATCATGTATGTTGTAAATTCTATGTTATGTGATGATGATATCCTATATGTTGTAAATCATGCTATGATGATATTATATATGTTGCAAGTTTCTATGCTAAGTTGCGATGTTACAAAGCCATGATGTTATTATGTTGTAGTTAGCTTATGAATCATTATGTTGATTATATATATTTGGGCTATGATGATTCACATGATAAATCACATGTACCTATGCAAGTTAAGATTTATTAGTATGTATAATCTCACATATTGTATGACATCTATTTAGATCTAGAATTATGACATCTATTTAGATCTAGAATTATGCTATGACATGTGTGAGTTCTATGTGTTAGATGCTAGTTCAAACCATCATTATGTTGCATAAACCACATATGCAAGTTTATACATGAACTTGGGTTATGATCATATTATGTAAGTTGTGACATTTAACCAAACAAGTTGACACCTTTAGATCCATGACATGTGTAGTTTTATGCAAGTTTCACCCCTATTATGATTAGATCTATTTTATTTATCTATATGTTGTGATAATTTATCTTTGTGCTATGAGTTAGACTATTCGAGTCTAACGTATATTTTGCGTTGAATAAGCGAACGTATAACGTGGGGTAGGGGTAATATTAAGGATTTAATATTAAGAAATTGGGGTGCAATTGATATGATTTTGCATACCGTAAGTGGATGGCCATAATTGAGTCAATTATGGACATCATTAAAATTGGAATTAATTGATGATTTGAATAGGGATATATTTAAAACTGGGGTAAAAGATTATAAGTGTTAATCAATGCTTAGGACACGAGGTTGGACTCGTTTGTGACGTAAAACTGCCCAGACCCGCCCGACAAATCCAGTAGTCACAAATGTCAGCCCAATGTGAGAGGTCCTAGGCCCAAATTAAAGCATAACAGTTGTAAAGACACGAGGTTAGACTCTTTTATGGTGTAAGACTGCCCGGACCCGCCCGGCGAATCCAGCTGCCATAAATGCCAGTCTAATGTGAGAGGTCTTTATAAGGTTATGGCCTGAATGAATTAAGAAATACTTAACCAAATAAACATGTGAAGTGGGACATGGGGGTTAAGTAGGTGCCTTGGGTGGCATGAGGAATCTAGTGGGTGCCTTTAGTGGCATTTGAAATACGATTAGTAAGACTTAACCAAACACACATGTAAATGAATATGACTAAGAAAAGGGTTAAGTGGGATATACTAGTGGGGACAAGCTTAGGTGGATAGCTTGTGGTAAGTAATTGGGGGCCCGTTTCAACCAGTAACCCAAACGTATCTTTGTGGGCTCGACCCAAGTTGAGGACGGGACACGCATACTGGGCTTGACTATAAGAGGCCAAACGGGTCAGCGGTGGCAACGCAAGTCCAACGGGTTTCATATGCGTGTGTGGACCCGGGCTGGTAGGTAAGACGTTGCATCGTGTAGGTATAAGCCGTGCATTCTTTAGCTGTATCGGGTTGCCACTTTAGGGGAGTGATACACCCCACTGTGGGACCAGCACGGGTATCTACGAGTAGGGAGCCGATCGCAAGTGGGTAGTGGGGTAAACCTAGCGGAGATAGGGGCAGGCGGCACCTATGTAGTCAGCTAGAGGTACACGAAGTTATTTATAAAATTTCTAAGTGAAGCAAGTGGGATCAACCTTTAGGGCGACTGGTGTGGTGCAGTGTAGTAATTATTCGTTAGTAATTAGTTGTGCCTTTAACGTTATCTTTATCTGCTCTTCCATACCCAATAGTTCATAGACATTTCCTTGTTTTCCAGCTTATGCCTTAGTCTAGTTATTTTGATAATAGTATTGTTAGAATTATCATACTCGCTAGACTTTATGTCTGACCCCTTCTATTTCTATCTTTTTTCCCCTCCAGGTCCTCAGGGTGGACCCAGCTCTAGTGGAGTCTGATTGAATTGCTTTTTCTCTCTTTTGGAAAGCTTGGACCGCTGAAGTAAAGTCCAGCTTGTTATCTTTTTAATGGCTATTTATGTAATGGGATTATGTATTTTGTTTTATCAAGATGGATATTGTACTTGACTCTGATTTATGGTTTTATGATGTAACAAACATGTTTAATTTCCGCTGCAATGAAATAAAGTTTTAGATTTCCAAGTACTACTTATTATCTGTCTTGTTGTAATTTTTATGTTCTATATTCACTTAAAACCTCCATGGAAGTTAATACATTCCCTTTGTGAGTGACATTAATGAACGTGGGGTGTTACACGTAGTATCAGAGCTTAAGGTTACCAGAACAGATAAATTTTTTAGAAAAACTATTTTTCTAAAGTATTTTTGGAAGAATTGTTTTCAAAAACATGTCTTGATGAGTAATTTAAAGAGGAAAGTTTTTATGAAAAATATAATCCCCAATAGCCATATATCTTTATCTTTCGAATTCTCCATTTTGAATCTTTCCTTTTCCGTTTCAGCATGGCTGAAGATCTTAACCTTCCGGAGGGTGTAACGATACCAGGATGGTATAGGAGGTTATTAGAGGCTAGGGCCGCTGCAGGTCCGGCCAATGTTCCTCCACCACTAGTTGCACCCGCTCCTCCTCCTCCCCCTCCTCGCGCTGATACTTTTGCAAAGACATGCAAGGAATTTAAGGCTATGGGTGGAAAACCTTTTCAAGGGCCAGAAACGTTTATGGAAGCTAGAGATTGGCTTAAGGAGGTGGAAGAATTGCTAGAAATCTTTGAAGTAGAAGAAGGGAGGAAAGTCAAATTAGCAGCTTGGTTAATGAAGGGAGAGACCTCGTTTTGGTGGGAGGTCACTAATGGGGAGCGTCCTGTTGACTCTTGGGCGGATTTCAGACGTAGGTTTGAGGCAAAGTTTCTCTCAAGGGCAGAAGAGAATCTATACATGGAAAGGTTCTTGACATTGAAGCAGGGAAATCTATCAGTGAAAGAGTACGTCAACAAATTTAATCAATTGGCAAGGTTTGGCTTAGATTTGGTGAACACGCAGGGGAAGAAGGCTCTGAGGTTCGTTAATGGCTTGAATGAGCCATTGCAGGGGTTGGCTATGACCCACATCCCTATGGGGGCCACCTTTGAGAAGCTAGTAGACATGGCACTCATGCACGAGGAGAAAGGCGCTAGTGCTAATAATGCACCCGAGAAGAAAGGAGATCAGAAGAAACCACAACAGCAAAACAAGAAGGGTGGTAAAGACAATAATGGCAAAGGAAAGAAAAGATGCTTTAACTGTGGGACACCAGGCCATCTCAGCAACGATTGCAGAAAGAAAAAGAAGACTGGCTGTTTTCACTGTGGTGAAGCGGGACATCTAGTGAAGGACTGCCCAAAGAAGGGGCAGAGGGCAGGGTCTACCTCGGGAGGACAGGTGCAGGCTCTTATGGCACCAGGGCAGGCAAGGGGACAAGTTTAGGCTCTCGCGGTCCCACCGCTGCAAGAACGAGGTAAAACCATTTCTGTTGAAAGCTTAGTTTTTCTGTTTGATCATCCTGTCCGTACCTTATTCGATTCGGGCGCATCGCATTCGTTTATCTCTACATCATTAGTTGAATCACTGCACTTAAACACCAGTTTAATAGAGGATCCCTTAGTTGTTTCGAATCCAATTGGGGGCTCAACTTATTTGTCCATGATATGTTTGGATTTGAAAATTTCTATACTTAGCGTTGGGTTTAGATGTGATGCTAATGTTTTAGGCTTCACGGGCTATGGGCTAATTTTAGGAATGGATTGGTTATCCAGAAATGGGGCCGTTCTTGATTGTGAAAGGAGAGTAGTTAGGCTCATGACTCGCCTTGGCAACACTCTCGAAATCTTTTGTAATCCCATAAATTCCGTTATGCTAAGTTATCTAGAATCGCTTGATGCGTCGGTGGAAAATCTACGATCTGTTAAAGTAGTCCAAGAATACTCGGATGTGTTTGAGGAGGTGAAGGGCTTGCCTCCGAAGCGGGAGATAGATTTTTGAATATATCTTGTGGATAATGCAAAACCAGTATCTTTGCCAGTACGCCACATGGCTCCTCGTGAAAGGAGGGAACTCAATAAGCAAGTGAAGGAGTTGCTTGGGAAGGGGTTTATAAGACGAAGTATATCAGAATGGGGTGCTCCAGTAGTATTTGCCACGAAGGCGGATGGGTCCCTTAGACTTTGTGTGGACTATAGAGAACTTAATAAGCTTACTAAGAAGAACAGACACCCACTGCCGAGGATTGACAATCTCTTCGATCAGTTAGTTGGCGCCTCAGTGTTTTCGTAGTTGGACTTAGCCACTGGTTTCCATCAGTTGAGAGTGGCTGAGGATAGCATTGACAAGACTGCCATAGGACTCTGGATGGTTTCTATGAATGGCTAGTGATGCCCTTCGGTTTGACAAACGCCCCCGCATACTTTGTTGATATGATGAGTAGGGTGTTTAGGGAGTACCTTAATAAATTCGTAGTGGTATTTGTAGACGACATCTTGATCTTTTCTAAGAATGAAGAAGAGCATTCCCTACATCTTAGGGAAGTGTTGGAGACTCAACGAGCGCATAACCTTAAAGCTAAATTTACTAAGTGTCACTTCTGGAGAGAGAAAGTGCGATTCTTAGGGCATGTGGTTTCCAAAGAAGGGATAGTTGTGGATCCCGCGAAGGTGGTGGCCATCCAAGATTGGAAGTTCCCTAAAAATGCTACCGAAGCAAGGAGTTTCTTGGGGTTGGCTGTCTACTATAGGAAGTTTATCAAAGACTTCGCAAAAATATCAGCTCCATTGACACGCCTGATGAAGAAGAACCTAGTCTTTGCGTGGGACGTAGATTGTGATGATGTGTTCCAATGTTTGAAGAGAGCTTTGACTTCAGCCCCAGTCTTAGTGCTGCCAGACGGGAGTATGCCGTTTACTGTTTATACCGATGCTTGTGGGACAGGATTAGGCACAGTCTTAATGCAAGAGGGACAGGTAATAGCCTATGGTGGAAGGCAGTTAAGGGTGCATGAGAAGAATTACCCCACGCATGACCTAGAGTTGGCCGCAATTGTTTTTGCGCTTAAGTCTTGGCGCCATTATCTTCTTGGCGAGAAATTCGAATTATTCACTGACCACAAATCTTTAAAATACTTATTCTCTCAGAAGGACTTGAATTTAAGACAGCAAAGGTGGATGGAATTCTTAGCGTCCTACGACTTCGAAATAGCATATAACCCTGGCAAGGGTAACGTGGTGGCAGACGCCTTAAGTAGGAAAAGGCTGTCCTTGAGTCCGTTGTTTGTTGAACGACGAAACTTAGAATTCATCTCTAGGTTTGATTTTAGACCTTCCGTTGACTTTGTACCCGGTTTGCTAGCATCCTTGGAGGTCAGACCTACGCTTTTGGGACGGATTGGTGAGGCACAGCGAGACGACCCACAGTTGGTTGAGTTAGTAGAAAAGCTCAAAAGAGGGGAGTCATCAAGCCATCTCCGTAGGTATACCCTGGATGATAAGGGTTGGTTACGTAGGGATAGTAGACTTTGTGTACCTCGAGACGAAGGTTTGAGGAAGGCTATTCTTGACGAAGCACATCATTCAAAGATGACCATTCATCCCGGCGGGGACAAGATGTACAAAGACATGAAGTGAGTTTTCTTTTGGGCCGGTATGAAGAGGGATGTGGCCGAGTATGTCGCTAGATGCTTGGTGTGCCAACAAGTAAAGGCGGAGCAAAAGAAACCCGGTGGGTTGTGTAACGACCTGTATTCTACACATCATAGGATTGTAGAATATTTATTTCTTTCCCGTATGAAGTTGTATGGTCATGTAACTTTGGGAAACATCCATTAGAGTCATTTCCCATGTTCATGATTTTTGTCGATTTTTAAATGACCATTTTGCCCCTAGTCGGTACTGTTTTGGCCATAACTTTTGATTGGAAAGGAATTTTGACCTGAAACCACTTCCATTTGATTCGTTTGATGGTTTCTCTTTCCGTAGAGTGGTCATAATAGTCAAACGGACTTACCGTTTGGGAGATATGGCTGAAACAAGGTTTGGAGGGTGAAAAACTGCTTAACTGGGCCAAATCGGGTGATTAGTGAGTAGGCCCATAACCCATTTCGGGATTAGGGTTATGGGAGGGCTGAAATGAGATGGAGAATCATTCCATTTCAGTTTTCTAGCCTCCACTTATCACCAAGGAACCCTAAAAATGGCCTCCAACCTCTAAATCACTTCCAAATCACCTTTTTGCCAAGGATTTAGCTTAGCAACCCCTAATCAAGGAAGATCTTCACCAAAGCAACTAAGGAGCTGCTGTTTGGCATTGAGATTCACATCAAATCAGAGATTTATTTCAGATCTTAGTTTATTTTGTGGCTAAGGTGAGTGATTTGCATAGTTTTGCACTAATTATGGCTAATTAGGGTTGATTAGTGTTAATTAGCGAATTTAAGCGTGATAAAATTCTGGAAAAATGTTTATAAAATTCGGAATGATATTTTAGACCTCTGATATGAGTTTGGGTTGATTTGGTTAAGTTTTGTTAATCCTATCATTAGTTTCACCTAAACATGCTTAAGGGGAAAATATGGGATTTTGGGTATGTTTGATCCATTTCTACTTATCATATTGATGTTTTGATGTTTGTGGTTGATTATGTATGTTGCTATGACTGTATGGTATGCTTTGTGATTGATTAGAATAGTTAGAATGGTTGAAAACGCCGTCGAATGGCGTAAACAGCTCGTTGGACAAGGTGCAGAGATTCGGATCGGATAGGGGATTGAGGGACGATCGGATCGCCCTATGGGATCGTGGGACATCCCCACGAGTCGAGTCATCCCCTCCGAACCGAGCCATCTGCGCAAGGCCCACGAGCAACAATCGTGAACTGCTACCCGATCCGATCCACTCGTGCTTCATATCACGATCCGAACAAGAGGAAAGCAGCATCCACGATCTAATGCACAGCGAAGACGACGATCCGAACTAGGAGAGAACCACGAGCTGGAGGGGCGCGATCCGATCCGTATAGGGTATCACGATCCGAACCAAGGAGGGGAGCATGATCTGATGCAAATAGAAAGGGGACCGCAATGACGATCCGATCACCTGGAGGATCACGACTCGATCCGATGCAGGAGGCGCGACCCGATCCGAATGCCTAAGGCCGATCCGATCCGATGAAGAATGTTAAGGCTGATCCGATCCGTTTCGATGGTGATGACCAATAACCCGAGATGCAAAGGTAGTCCATATGGGAGTTAGAGCTCAGGATCCCGGAACCAGTTGGGAACCAATGAGTTCACTTCATGGTTGGACTTTGCTGCGGGACGTGTGCTAAGGAGTTGTCGACGTTCATAACTTCGATTCACCACTAAGAATGAATGATGGGCTACTTATCAGTGCAGTAGGGTCATTATGACCTGAGGGGCAAAGTGATGGTAGCAAGACTACGTTATCAGTGCAGTAGGGTCATTATGACCTGAGGGGCAAGGTGATGCGTAGTAGGACTATGAGCCAGCGCAGATGGGGTGAATAACTCCATGGGGCAAGTGGACATAGTAAGGATTAGTAAGGCTATGAGCCAGTGCAGTGGGGTTCTTGTGACTCCATGGGGAAAAGTGGACATAGCAAATGATTAGTGGCTACGTTATCAGTGCAATGAAGCCATTCATGACTTCATGGGGCAGAGTGATCGTAGCAAGGTATGTTGGGCGATCAAAGTGGTGAATATCGTATACTTTACGCACTGAGTGAGAGATGTGAGGATGGATGCTATGCTTGATTGTTTGCCATCATTATGACATGCACACCTCCCCCACCTCCGTATCTTTATATTGTTTGATATGATACCTTAGAGTGTTGTACAGTATGTAGTGCTAACTCTTTGGTTGCAGGTCCAGGTTCAGGTATGTTTTAGTCTACCTGTTATTGTTCACTTTAGATGCTTATCGCTCATACCAGGCTTTATGTCTGACCCAGAGTTTTATGTCTCCTCTTATTACTCTGGGTGCTCACACGAGCAGACTAGAGACATGTTAGCTGGTGGTGCGCGAGTAGTTGATTCGGAGGCGGGCAGGAGGCTTCCACGTATGATATATATATACACATTCTCCCTGTGTCGTTGGTGGTCGCTACTTGGGCATTAGTAGTGTACCTCATTTATCTTGCTTTTGCTTGAGACATTTTGAAAGTTGTAATAAGCTGTATTTTGGATTTCCGCTGCTATGATGTTTAGTTCTGATTTTCAGCTTATGCACTATCTCTCCTGTTTTATGTCAAGTATGTTATTATTATATTTTGTTCTATGCGCTGTGAGACATTCTACAGGTTCTTTGTATGTTCATTTCCTTCTTCCTTTTCCTTCCCACGACCCGTTCCGTGCTAACTGGACATGTGTACAACGCACTTTTGGAGTAAATGTCGGTTGGTGCGGGGCGGGCCGTCACACTTGGTATCAGAGCTCTAGGTTGCGTAGTTAACCTAGGGAAAGACACTAGGGAGAGTTAGTACGTATATGAGAGCGCGTATTTGTGATTACTTTGGTTTTCAAAAGCTATGTATGTATATACTATTAGTAGTATAAGAATGAAGTTGCACTGCACTAGTACCACTATGGGGTCGTTAATCGTTTCCCTTTTACAGATTGACGATGAGCCGATATGTTAGAGGTACCGGTAGAGGGGCCAATAATGGGAATGCCGCTGACATGAGGGCGATGTTTACCAACCTCATGAGAGACATGCTTAGAGAAGTGCAAGGGGCAGTTCCCAATCCCGGAGTTGGTGTTGGCCCAGTAGTGCAGGCGCCTAGGGTCGATTTCGCCAAGTTGTGCAAGGATTACACTAATCTTGGTGGAAAGCCGTTCCACGGAACGGAGTCGGCCACAGATGTTCAAGATTGGATGGATAGCTGTGATCGTATCTTTGATGACTTGGGTCTTGAGGATGCGATGAAGAGAAGGCTAGCGTCTCGTCAGCTGCAAGGGCGAGCGATGAATTGGTGGAATGCCATTAGAACAGCTACTCCAGAGGACCAGGTTACTTGGGTTCAGTTCAAGGCTCGCTTTAGCGAGAAGTTTATCCCAGCTGCCCAGAAGTCAGTGTTGTTTAAGAGGTTCTTGGAACTTAAGCAGAACGGAAGGGCAGTTTCTGATTATATTGCTGAGTTCGACACTTTGTCGAAGTATGGACTGTCTCTTATCGATACTCCTGAGAAGAAGAATGAGAAGTTCATTACTGGTTTGGATGGGTACTTGGGGGAAAGGCTTATCAACCACATCGATGAGACTTTTGAATCGATCATGGGGAAAGCTTTGAGATCAGAGAGCCTTTACCCTAAGTCAAAGACTGAGGCTGCATCTGCAGAAGGGCCAAAGCCGCAAGCAGGCGGTGGAGGCAAGAATAACTCTCAGAATAAGAGGAAGCAGGACCAATCTAAGAGTGGCCAGAAAAAGAGCAAGAAGGATGTTGAGTGCTTCAGCTGTGGAAAGAAGGTCCATTATGCTAAAGAATGTCAGGCCAAGCCAGCGGAAAGGAAGTGCTACAACTGTGGTCAGGTGGGACATCATAAGGACAAGTGTCCGCAACCTCTTAAGGAGAAGCAGATTGTGAAGCATATGCTCTTGATGCTATTCCTTCTTCGTCGAATGCCCCCAACTGCGGCGGAGAAAGGAAAGAATGTTGTTATTCAAGGTATGCTTTCTATTTATGATGTACCAGTTCGAGTTTTGTTTGATACTGGGGCTTCCCGTTCCTTCATATCTAGTGACCTGGTAGATAGGTTGGGACTGGAACCCGAGATAGTCGATAGACCATTGGTTGTGACGAACCCGATTGGTGGTTCGACTAGCCTTAGTATGATTTGCAGGAATTTGGTCTTATCGAGTCATGGATGTATGTTTGTATGTGATTGCTTTGTTTTGGGCTTTACTGGGTATGGCATTATATTGGGAGTCGATTGGCTCCAAAGATACGGGGTGGTGGTAGACTGTGAGGGCTTTTTGGTGACAGTGAGAGCGGATGATGGGCGGAGGGTAGTGTTTGGTAGTCTACCTAGTGATGGGGTTATGGCTAGTTTTGTAAATTCCCTCGACATCCCGCAAGATGAGTTGTCAGATGTGCCCGTGGTTGGCCAGTATCCGGACGTCTTCGAGGAGGTGACCGGGCTTCCACCACACCGAGAGATTGAGTTCCGTATTGATTTAGTGAAAGATGCCAGACCTATAGTAATGCCACTTCGTCGTATGGCACCAAAGGAGCAGCGAGAGCTCGGGGTGCAAGTCAGCAATCTTTTGAAGAAGGGATTGATTAGAAGCAGTGTCTCCGAGTGGGGAGCACTAGTTGTGTTTGCCACTAAGGCAGATGGTTCCCTTCGTTTGTGTGTGGACTATCGCGAGTTGAATAAGGTGACGAGGAAGAATAAGTATCCTCTACCGCGGATAGATGATTTGTTTGATCAGCTGGAAGGAGCAAGAGTGTTCTCCCAGTTGGACCTCGCGACAGGATTTCATCAGCTTCGAGTAGCGGATGAGAGTGTTCCGAAAACGGCATTTAGGACGCCGTCTGGATTTTATGAGTGGTTGGTCATGCCATTTGGGTTGACCAATGCACCAGCCTATTTTGTGGATCTTATGAATCGAGTATTCAGAGATCAGTTGAATAAGTTTGTTCTTGTGTTCGTGGATGATATCCTTGTTTACTCAAGGACAGAAGAGGAACACAAGGGGCACTTGAGGATAGTGATGGAGGTGTTGAGGAAACACCAATTGAAAGCGAAATTCTCTAAGTGTCATTTTTGGAGAAGGGAAGTAAGATTCTTGGGTCATGTTGTTTCAGAGTGTGGTATTGCCGTGGACCCTGCGAAGGTGGCTACGGTACAGGATTGGCCTACGCCCAAGAATGCAACAGATGTAAGAAGTTTCTTGGGATTAGCTGGATATTATCGTAAGTTTATCCAGGACTTCTCCAAGATAGCAGCACCGTTGACTCAGTTGACTAAGAAGAATCAGTCCTTCGTCTGGGAGGGAGTGTGTGAGGATGCCTTCAAAAGTCTAAAGGAGAGGTTGACGCGTGCGCCAGTGTTAGTCATTCCTAAAGGGAATGAAGAGATGACGGTATACACGGATGCATGTGGTACCGGACTGGGTGCAGTATTGATGCAAGGAGGTAGGGTTGTAGCTTATGCTAGTTGACAGCTAAAGCCGCATGAGAAGAAGTATCCTACCCATGATTTGGAATTGGCAGCGATTGTATTTGCGCTGAAGATGTGGAGACACTATCTCTTGGGAGAAAGATTTGAGTTGTTTACCGATCATAAATCGTTAAAGTATCTCTTCTCTCAGAAAGATCTGAATCTCCGTCAGCAGAGATGGTTAGAGTTCTTGGCTTCATATGATTTTTATATCGCATACACACCTGGGAAAGGTAATGCAGTAGCCGATGCCTTGAGTAGGAGACATGCCAGCTTAGGGGCAATGTTTCTTGAATGGAAGCAACTGGAGTATATCGCGGGGTTTGATTTCAGACCAAAGTGCGAGTTGGATCCGGTTATGCTAGCTAGTTTGACGATCAGACCCACTTTGATAGAGCGGATTGGTTCTAGCCAGAGGGACGATCCTAATTTATTAGAAATCATCTCCAAGTTAGAGATGGGTATCGATGAGGAGATGAATGTGTATGGGCTTGATCGAGATGGATGGCTTCGGAAGAATGGAAGACTGGTTGTGCCCAACGTGAATGGTTTGAGAGATGAAGTGCTTAGAGAATGTCATCACTCAAAACTGACTATACATCTCGGTGGTAATAAGATGTATCGAGACATGAGACAGACTTACTACTGGGAAGGGATGAAAAGAGACGTTGGGAAGTTTATATCCAAATGCATGAATTGCCAGCTAGTTAAAGCCGAGCAAAAGAAGCCTAGTGGGTTGTTGCAACCATTAGAAATTCCCGAATGGAAATGGGAGCAAGTCTCGATGGATTTGATCGATGGTTTACCAAGGACTAGATCGGGACATGATAGCATTTGGGTAATTGTGGATCGATTGACTAAGAGCGCAAGATTTATACCAGTTAAATCGACCAGAACGGCAGCCAAGTTGGCAAAATTGTATATGAAGTGGGTAGTGAGATTTCATGGAGTACCCAAAAGCATTGCGAGTGACCGAGACCCGTTGTTCACTAGTGGGTTTTGGAAGAGCTTACAAGAGGCTCTAGGGTCAGGATTACATCTCAGTACCGCATATCATCCTCAGACCGACGGTCAGACGGAGAGGGTGAATCGTATATTGGAAGATCTCTTGAGGGCTTGTATATTGGATTTTGGTGGATCATGGGATGACCATTTGCATCTAGTAGAGTTTGCATATAATAATAGCTACCAATCCAGTATCGGTATGGCTCCATATGAAGCTTTGTACGGAAGACCGTGCAACTCACCATCATGTTGGATAGAGACTGGCGAGAAGTTTGTGCTTGGACCAGATGTGGTGAGAGAAACTTCCGATAAGATCAAGATCATTCAGCAACGAATGAAAGCTGCCCAAGATAGGCAGAAGAGTTATGCTGATAAGAGGAGAAGAGATTTGAAATTCTACGTTGGTGACTTGGTGTTTGTTAAGATCTCTCCGTTGAAGAGCATGATACGATTTGGCAGGAGAGGCAAGTTGGCACCAAGATTTGTTGGCCCGTTCCCCGTTCTTGAATTAGTCGGGAATTTGGCATATAGAGTTGGCTTACCATAGAAAATGGCGGGAGTTCACAATGTGTTTCATGTTTCCCAACTAAGGAAGTTCGTTCACGACTCAGATATGACTATTTCACCTGATCAGTTGGAGGACTTCGAAGTAGAACCCGAGGCGGTTGGGAACCGCAAGCCGATTCGTATTGTGGGGCACGATACAAAGCAACTTCGAAGGAAGTCGGTGAAGCTAGTCAAGGTTCAGTGGGGCGAGGACGAGAATGATTGTACTTGGGAGACAGAGGAGAGCATTAGGAAGGCATATCCAGGACTCTTTGCCTGGTAAGATTTACTTTGCGATTTAGTTATTCCGCATGATAGGATAAACTTGTTTTGCATGGTTGATTGTTGTTTTATTATTGATAG
Source organism: Allium sativum (assembly GCA_030737875.1). NCBI lineage: Eukaryota > Viridiplantae > Streptophyta > Magnoliopsida > Asparagales > Amaryllidaceae > Allium > Allium sativum. Next base: position 347,283,909 of record CM060922.1, on the reverse strand, counting down.
GCATACGGGACCTTTGTGTGTGTTTGGATTAGGGAATTTCGGGGGCGAAATTTCTTAAGGGGGGGAGAGTGTAACGACCTGTATTCTACACATCATAGGATTGTAGAATATTTATTTCTTTCCCGTATGAAGTTGTATGGTCATGTAACTTTGGCAAACATCCATTAGAGTCATTTCCCATGTTCATGATTTTTGTCGATTTTTAAATGACCATTTTGCCCCTAGTCGGTACTGTTTTGGCCATAACTTTTGATTGGAAAGGAATTTTGACCTGAAACCACTTCCATTTGATTCATTTGATGGTTTCTCTTTCCGTAGAGTGGTCATAATAGTCAAACGGACTTACCGTTTGGGAGATATGGCTGAAACAAGGTTTGGAGGGTGAAAAACTGCTTAACCGGGCCAAATCGGGTGATTAGTGAGTAGGCCCATAACCCATTTCGAGATTAGGGTTATGGGAGGGCTGAAATGAGATGGAGAATCATTCCATTTCAATTTTCTAGCCTCCACTTATCACCAAGGAACCCTAAAAATGGCCTCCAACCTCTAAATCACTTCCAAATCACCTTTTTGCCAATGATTTAGCTTAGCAACCCCTAATCAAGGAAGATCTTCACCAAAGCAACTAAGGAGCTGCTGTTTGGCATTGAGATTCACATCAAATCAGAGATTTATTTCAGATCTTAGTTTATTTTGTGGCTAAGGTGAGTGATTTGCATAGTTTTGCACTAATTATGGCTAATTAGGGTTGATTAGTGTTAATTAGCGAATTTAAGCGTGATAAAATTCTGGAAAAATGTTTATAAAATTCGGAATGATATTTTAGACCTCTGATATGAGTTTGGGTTGATTTGGTTAAGTTTTGTTAATCCTATCATTAGTTTCACCTAAACATGCTTAAGGGGAAAATATGGGATTTTGGGTATGTTTGATCCATTTCTACTTATCATATTGATGTTTTGATGTTTGTGGTTGATTATGTATGTTGCTATGACTGTATGGTATGCTTTGTGATTGATTAGAATAGTTAGAATGGTCGAAAACGCCGTCGAATGGCGTAAACAGCTCGCTGGACAAGGTGCAGAGATTCGGATCGGATAGGGGATTGAGGGACGATCGGATCGCCCTATGGGATCGTGGGACATCCCCACGAGTCGAGTCATCCCCTCTGAACCGAACCATCTACGCAAGGCCCACGAGCAACAATCGTGAACTGCTACCCGATCCGATCCACTCGTGCTTCAAATCACGATCCGAACAAGAGGAAAGCAGCATCCACGATCTGATGCACAGCGAAGACGACGATCCGAACCAGGAGAGAACCACGAGCTGGAGGGGCGCGATCCGATCCATATGGGGTATCACGATCTGAACCAAGGAGGGGAGCACGATCCGAGGCAAATAGAAAGGGGACCGCAATGACGATCCGATCACCTGGAGGATCACGACTCGATCCGATGCAGGAGGCGCGACCCGATCCGAATGCGTAAGGCCGATCCGATCCGATGAAGAATGTGAAGGCTGATCCGATCCGATTCGATGATGATGACCAATAACCCGAGATGCAAAGGTAGTCCATATGGGAGTTAGAGCTCAGGATCCCGAAACCAGTTGGGAACCAATGAGTTCACTTCATGGTTGGACTTTGCTGCGGGATGTGTGCTAAGGAGTTGTCGACGTTCATAACTTCGATTCACCACTAAGAATGAATGATGGGCTACTTATCAGTGCAGTAGGGTCATTATGACCTGAGGGGCAAAGTGATGGTAGCAAGACTACGTTATCAGTGCAGTAGGGTCATTATGACCTGAGGGGCAAGGTGATGCGTAGTAGGACTATGAGCCAGCGCAGATGGGGTGAATAACTCCATGGCGCAAGTGGACATAGTAAGGATTAGTAAGGCTATGAGCCAGTGCAGTGGGGTTCTTGTGACTCCACGGGGCAAAGTGGACATAGCAAATGATTAGTGGCTACGTTATCAGTGCAATGAAGCCATTCATGACTTCATGGGTCAGAGTGATCGTAGCAAGGTATGTTGGGCGATCGAAGTGGTGAATATCGTATACTTTACGCACTGAGTGAGAGATGTGAGGATGGATGCTATGCTTGATTGTTTGCCATCATTATGACATGCACACCTCCCCCACCTCCGTATCTTTATATTGTTTGATATGATACCTTAGAGTATTGTACAGTATGTAGTGCTAACTCTTTGGTTGCAGGTCCAGGTTCAGGTATGTTTTAGTCTACCTGTTATTGTTCACTTTAGATGCTTATCGCTCATACCAGGCTTTATGTCTGACCCAGAGTTTTATGTCTCCTCTTATTACTCTGGGTGCTCACACGAGCAGACTAGAGACAGGTTAGCTGGTGGTGCGCGAGTAGTTGATTCGGAGGCGGGCAGGAGGCTTCCACGTATGATATATATATACACATTCTCCCTGTGTCGTTGGTGGTCGCTACTTGGGCATTAGTAGTGTACCTCATTTATCTTGCTTTTGCTTGAGACAGTTTGAAAGTTGTAATAAGCTGTATTTTGGATTTCCGCTGCTATGATGTTTAGTTCTGATTTTCAGCTTATGCACTGTCTCTCCTATTTTATGTCAAGTATGTTATTATTATATTTTGTTCTATGCGCTGTGAGACATTCTACAGGTTCTTTGTATGTTCATTTCCTTCTTCCTTTTCCTTCCCACGACCCGTTCCGTGCTAACTGGACATGTGTACAGCGCACTTTTGGAGTAAATGTCGGTTGGTGCGGGGCGGGCCGTCACAGGTTGCTTCACCCATTGGAGGTTCCACTATGGAAATGGGAAAGTGTCTCGATGGACTTTGTGGATGGATTACCAAGATCAAGGAAGGGTAATACGGGGATTTGGGTTATAGTAGACAGACTTACTAAGAGTGCCCATTTCATTCCCTTGAAGAGTAAGAGGACTGCTCCATGGTTAGCTTCTGTATACGTTCAAGAGATAGTTCGTTATCATGGTGTTCCTTCTAACATAGTAAGCGACCGTGATCCTATCTTCACTAGCGAATTTTGGAAGAGCTTGCAAGAGGCGGTAGGGACTCAGTTATGTTTGAGCACTGTGTATCATCCTCAGACGGACGGCCAGACTGAGAGGGTGAATCGCATTCTAGAGGATCTTTTGAGGCTATTTATCCTAGACTTTGGGAGTACATGGGAAGAGCATCTTCCATTGGTAGAGTTCGCATATAATAACAGCTTTCAATCTAGCATTGGCATGGCACCTTTCGAAGCTCTTTATGGACGACCTTGTCGTTCACCTACATGTTGGTGGGAATCTACCGATAATATCTTACTTGGGCCCGATATGATTAGAGAGACTTCGGAAAAGATCGACTTGATTCGAAGGAGGATGAAGACGGCGCAAGATAGGCAGAAATCTTATGCAGACAAAAGGAGGACAAATCTTGAGTTTGATGTTGGGGACATGGTCTTTATCAAAGTGGATGCAAAGTTGACCAGTAAGACGGACTCTATTAATAACAATGTTCACAAATTAAAGAATAACTAATCTCCGACATGAGAATTGTGGGAAACGGGTTGTGCCATTGCGTTCGACTCGGAATTCTGGTTGAAATAGAGTCCGAGTTTGCGTGATTTGGACTTCGTATGAAGGAGATATGGCCATCGGAAGTTTCAGAAAATTCAAAATTCAAAATTCGAAGTCAAACAGGCCAGGCTGGAAATTTCCCGCCCAGCACCCCAGGTCGACTGGGGAGTCGACTGGGCAGTCGACACCCCCAGGACCAGGTCGACTGCGCAGTAGACTTGGGTGTCGACCTGGTCAAGTCGGCCAGGTTTTGGCCGAGCCCAATCTTGAGCTGCTGATGTGTCTTTAGGGCTGAGTTGGCTAATTTAACGGTTCAATTTAGTTCTGAGTTGATCTGACGGTCTAAATAAATCCTAAACTCTATATATACCTAGGTAGTCTCTCACTCTAAAATCACATGAAAAATAGAATAGCCGCCATTGTAACACCCCACCTCCGTTAAGGTCACTCACAAAGGGAATGCCTTAACTTTGGTGGAGCATTTTTAGTAAACAGAACAGAAACTTACAAGACAGATAAAATAGTACTTGAAAAATTTATAACTTTATTTCAACAGAAGCTTGATTACATCCTTTCAAATCACAATATCAGAATTCAAGTACAAAATATCAGTCTTGTACAAAACCCTTCAGAATGCATAGTTTTAAAATCATAATCCCCACGGAAGAAGGCAAGCCATACTTTAAGCACTTCAAGCGGAAGAAATCTGGATCAAGCTAGAGTATTCCCTTCTACAAAACTTGGGGGGGGGGGGGAACGGAAGAAAGGAGGCGAAACAACAAGGGTCAGACAAAAAGTCTGGCAAGTCCAGTGATTTTCAATTATGAACAGATAATAATAACATGACATGAACATAAAACTGGACGAGAGATAACTGTAACAGGTGTAGCGGATATAACAGAAGAACAGAATGACATAACCTATTTCTTTACACTTCTCTGCACTAATACTAGTTTAACAGAATTAGGTGTCACCCTAATATCTAAACTGAAATAGAAACGGGTACAGAATAATTTCCACAGAAACAGAACGCTAATAATGGGCCTTTACCACCCGATTAGAAACAGACAGAAGCAAAATGCGGATAATGGGCCTTTACCACCCGAACAGAAACAGAAACAGATTAATCCCTACGGAAACAGAATGTAGAATTAGGTGTACACTAGTAATTGGGCCTTTACCACCCGAACAGACGGTACCACGAAGAAACAGACAGGTGTTGCCACCCAACAGAAACAGACGGTACCAACAGAAACAGACAGAACTAAGTGTACCCTAAATCCCTACCCCAAGCGATCGGCTCCCTAAACATAAATACCCTGTGTCGGCCCCACAGTAGGGTGTATCACTCCCTAAAGTGACAACCAATTGGCACAAACCTATTTACAGATGTCACGGCGTCTTACATCCTCAGAGGCAGACTGGGATCCATGCACGCACATGACCCGGTTGGAACGCACCATCAACACCCCTCGCCATTATTAGAATGAACCGCTTATAATTAGTTCAGTAAGCGTGCCCGGACCCTACCTACTGTTGGGTCAAAGTTTTGATACCAGAAAGGGTTACTGACTAATATGGGTCCCAAACAACAAATGACACAAGTAATTCCCCTCCTAACCTTGTGTCCCTAGACTAACAGATTTCAGATTAACTTGTTTACAAGTTTCAGACATACAGAGTTTTGATCAACTAGTTCACAGATCAGACAATCAAATTAACAGGTTTTCAGACTAACAGATTAAATGTTCGGATTAACAGGTTTATAGATTAACTGGTTACAGATTAACAGACTTACAGATTTACTGGTTATAGATTAACAGTCTTACAGATTAACTGGTTACAGATTAACCGGTTATAGATTGTCTAACTTTGTATTGGGCCTATAGATTAACGAAACGGGTTTATCAGATTCATTGGTCCAATTGGTTTAACCTTACCCACCCAACACGTTTTAGACATCATATTTATCTCAGATTTTCATTAATTAAATATTAATGCCCATACCTCTCACATTAGACTGACTGTTTGCGGCTACTGGTTAGGCCGGTTGGTTCCGGGCAGGTTTCTGTCGCAAACTGAGTCTAACCTCGGGTTTCAAGCACGTTATGACTAACTTCTCACATTAGAACCTATTGTTTACGGCCACTGGAATATGCCGGGCGGTTCCGGGTAGAATTACGCCGCAAACTCATTCTAACCTCGAGTTAGCCACGTTTATCTTTGCGGCCAATTAATTAATGATTTACCATTTATACCCACGCCTAATATACATGTCAATTATTCATGACTATAGCCAATTAAGATTATGTCAATAACAGACTAATTATAATAACTCGACAGATATAACAGATAACAGATTTAGGCGACTTAACGGATTCAGCAGATTAAGCAAACTAGCAGATTTAGCAGATAACAGATTGGGCATCACAACAGATTTTGTTTAGCAGATTTGGCATTTTAAACAGACTTAGTAGATGACAGATTTGGCAGATGAACAGATCTAGCAGACTAGGCAGTAGAGCAGAACTAGCAGATTAAGCAATATAACAGAACTAGCAGATTAGGCGATGTAACAGAACTAGCAAATTAGGCAAATATAACAGATTTAATCATTCCTTAAAGTTTCACAAACATATCTTGCCTAATTATAAATCGTGCCTAAGTTTACATGCATAAATAATAGTCATGATTCACAATATGATCATATACCCCATGTTTGCATTAAATTTACATAGCACAGATTATGGTCATAATTTACCATATATCATATGTTTCAATTTTTATTAAACTTGCATAGTACAGAAGATCCATATATAAATTATACCAAATATGGCCACCGATTACTATACATGTCATATATCCCAAAGATCCCTTACTTAGGTGTTTATTTACATTAATAGATACCCTACTTTCATGTCAATCTTTATACCTAAGCCATATTCTCTTTATCTCAAATCATATGTTCAATACCCTTTTTGTTATAAATATAACATGTCCAGTCATATGCCTCAGATTTATGTTCTAGCTACAGTCCATGTTCTTTCCTCAAATCAGTCACCTATTGGTCATGCCCAATTTATGCATCATTCATTTTACTGTCCCAAACATTTTAGCGTATGTTAATCTATTATGAGAATGGCTCAGGCTCGTGGTAGCCTGGCTATAAAACAGAAAGAGGAAAGAGATACAAAATAAGATCTAAACAGAACAGAACAGATATAACCTCAGATTCAGATTTACAATTCATGCCACAATCAGAATTAACGTTTATATCGGAAAATAACTATACTTGCCTTGATTGGATTAAAGAAAGAACTTTAATTGTTGTAGAATCGTTGCAGAAGCTTTAATCTCTAGTTTGAATTGAGTTGCTTAGATTGATGTTGATTAGCTTCTAGTTTTGATTCCAGTAGAGTAGCGACGCCATTTTTATTTTTATTAGAACAGAGGTAGAGTAGAAGTAGAATAGAATTGTGTGTAGAGAAGGCTAGGTCTTAGGATGTATTTATAGGTGTAGGAACTCATTTAGGCCCTCGGATTAACCCTAGAACTCATCAGGTCCTTCCAAACACGTTACAGCCCTCAAAATCGCATACACATGCACCAGGTTCGACAAGGGAGGTCGACCCCCAGGTCGACTGCCCAGTCGACCTGGTCTGGGGGGTCGACTGCCCAGTCGACTCCCCAGTCAACCTGGGTCCTGGGGGGGTCTACTGCCCAGTCGACTCCCCAATCGACCTGGGTCAGCCCGCTTCTGGGTTTGAATTCGAATTTTGAATTCGAATTTCGTGCTGTTTTCGATTCTGAAAATTTCTGAAACTTCGGAGGGTCATATCTCCCTCATACGGACTCCGATTCTTGCAAACTCGGACTCGTTTCCAAGCAGAATTCCGAGATGAACGCAATGGCGCAACCCATTTCCCTTGATTCTTATCTTAAAAATTAATTATCCTCTGATTTGTTACTTATACGTTAACAGAAAATACGGGGTGTTACATTCTCCCCTCCTTAAAGGATTTCGTCCCCGAAATCTTCAAGTTAAGAAGAATGTGTCCTACCATCCAACATCCATCTACTCAATCATCAATCACTGGCGTCCATTGTCCTTAGAAACTTCTAATGTTGTATGAACAATGCAAAGGTGTGTGTATATGTTCCTTATCTAATGCAAAGATCAGGCGGTCCACTGATTTCGTTGACCTCCTTAATGCGAATTATGCCAGTGCCATGAGTCCAACATGTATGCAATTTCCCTACTCGATACATATTATTTCTATATGAATGCACAACCATTCAGTCATATGCAACATCCATGTGCTGAGTCAATCATTTTGCATCCACAAAAATTGAAAATGCTCACACATCCATATGCAATACGAAAGTGTTTTCGAGCCGATCTAGTGCCTAGTATGTGTATATGCATCCACGAGCAACCACTAGCAACCACTTGCATCCACTTGCAACCATCAAACATAACATGTCTCAAACACATGTTTACACCCATTAGTTTCTACCTAAAGTTCGAAGATTCGATCGATAGGATACAGTCAAACGATGGAAGCGAGTACAGATAAAAAAAAACTTGGTTCCCATTAGACATGGGTCCTAAGTATCGGCCCCGAAGACTGAAACCAACATCAGAGGATTACCCTCTTTAGATAATGTCAAAACTGGAAATCTTAACCTTATTAGAGATATTCAGATATTTACAGACTACTAGTATAGATCAGATTACCAAATGATTCTTAGAAAACTAAGCATGATAAAACCCAGAATGTATGCGTCCTACTTGACGCCTAACACAGATATCTCTCAAACCCCAACCTATCACCAGCAGATGAGTCATAACCCCTATGGGTTTGACCCTACAGTGGAATCAGAAACAATACTAGTATTAAAGTGCAGAGACTCGACTACGAAATTAGAATGCCATAATCGGAAAGAGTTCTAACTCAATAATCAGATAAGGAAACTAAACTCTCCTACAAATAGTTTTCCTATTTTTACCCTATCCACTAGCCTCGAGAGTGCTCGCCTGCCTTCCAGAAGTAGGTCCTGTCCTCTGCCCTTACCCTCGTTTCTTCGGGCAGTTCCTAGTGAAGTGTCCCATCTCACCACAGTTGAAGCAAGCGCCCTTCCTCTTTCTGCAATCCTTGTTCAGATAAGTCGAGCTTCCACAAGTAAAACACTTTTCTCCCCCTTATCTTCAGACTTTTCTTTCCTCTTTTGTGTTTCCATTTTGCCTTCTTTTTTAACCAAGTTCATATCCATGGGTTTCTTATCTTTGGGTTGTGCTTCTTGGCCAAACTCCCTCATTCTCATCTTTACTATGCTTGTGTAACACGTTGACTAGTCCCTCGAAAGCTGCCTCCATCGCATGGAAAAATCCTACAAAGCTCGAAAGAAAATTAGCCGTAGGTGAAACTACTGCGGCTACAGATGGAAGTCGGGCGCTTATTTTCCCTTTGACAGGTGTCGTAGTCTTATCAAGCCTACAGAACCATGTCGCGATGAGGTTACCTCCCAGAAAGTCGGGAGCCCCGGAGAAAGAAGGAAACAAAGATTCAAACAGAGGATCAAAAGAAAGATATATGTCTTTGGGGATTATGTTTTTTTTCAAAAATAAGCTTTACTTTTGAAAATACTTCCTTTTTAAATCCTTTTTGAAAATAGTTTTCAAAAACTTTACCCAATCTGGTAACCTTCAGCTCTGATACCAAGTGTAACACCCCACCTCCGTTAAGGTCACTCACAAAGGGAATGCCTTAACTTTGGTGGAGCATTTTTAGTAAACAGAACAGAAACTTACAAGACAGATAAAATAGTACTTGAAAAACTTATAACTTTATTTCAACAGAAGCTTGATTACATCCTTTCAAATCACAATATCAGAATTCAAGTACATACAAAAGCCTTCAGAATGCATAGTTTTAAAATCATAATCCCCACGGAAGAAGGCAAGCCATACTTTAAGCACTTCAAGCAGAAGAAATCTGGATCAAGCTAGAGTATTCCCTTCTACAAAACCTGGGGGGGAAATGGAAGAAAGGAGGCGAAGCAACAAGGGTCAGACAAAAAGTCTGGCAAGTCTAGTGATTTTCTGTTATGAACAGATAATAATAACATGACATGAACATAAAACTGGATGAGAGATAACTGTAACAGGTGTAGCGGATATAACAGAAGAACAGAATGACATAAGCTATTTCTTTACACTTCTCTGCACTAATACTAGTTTAACAGAATTAGGTGTCACCCTAATGTCTAAACTGAAACAGAAACGGGTACAGAATAATTTCCACAGAAACAGAACGCTAATAATGGGCCTTTAACACCCGATCAGAAACAGACAGAAGCAGAATGCGGATAATGGGCCTTTACCACCCGAACAGAAATAGAAACAGATTAATCCCTACGGAAACAGAATGTAGAATTAGGTGTACACTAGTAAGTGGGCCTTTACCACCCGAACAGACGGTACCACGCAGAAATAGACAGGTGTTGCCACCCAACAGAAACAGACGGTACCAACAGAAACAGACAAAACTAAGTGTACCCTAAATCCCTACCCCAAGCGATCGGCTCCCTAAACATAAATACCCTGTGTCGGCCCCACAGTAGGGTGTATCACTCCCTAAAGTGACAACCAATTGGCACAGACATATTTACATATGTCACGGCGTCTTACATCCTCAGAGGCAGACCAGGATCCATGCACGCACATGACCCTATTGGAACGCACCATCAACACACCTCGCTATTATCAGAATGAACCGCTTATAATTAGTTCAGTAAGCGTGCCCGGACCCTACCTACTATTGGGTCAAAGTTTTGATACCAGAAAGGGTTACTGACTAATATGGGTCCCAAACAACAAATAACACAAGTAATTCCACTCCTAACCTTGTGTCCCCAGACTAACAGATTTCAGATTAACTTGTTTACAAGTTTCAGACATACAGAGTTTTGATCAACTAGTTCACAGATCAGACAATCAAATTAACAGGTTTTCTGACTAACGGATTAGATGTTCGGATTAACAAGTTTACAGATTAACTGGTTACAGATTAACTGACTTACAGGTTTACTGGTTACAGATTAACAGTCTTACAGATTAACTGGTTACAGATTAACCGGTTACAGATTGTCTAACTTTGTATTGGGCCTACAGATTCACGAAACGGGTTTATCAGATTCATTGGTCCAATTGGTTTAACCTTACCCACCCAACACGTTTTAGACATCATATTTATCTCAGATTTTCATTAATTAAATATTAATGCCCAGACCTCTCACATTAGACTGACTGTTTGCGGCTACTGGTTAGGTCGGTTGGTTCCGGGCAGGTTTCTGTCGTAAACTGAGTCTAACCTCGGGTTTCAAGCACGTTATGACTAACTTCTCACATTAGAACCTATTGTTTGCGGCCACTGGAATATGCCGGCCGGTTCCGGGCAGAATTACGCCGCAAACTCATTCTAACCTCGAGTTAGCCACGTTTATCTTTGCGGCCAATTAATTAATGATTTACCATTTATACCCACGCCTAATATACATGTCAATTATTCATGACTATAGCCAATTTAGATTATGTCAATAACAGACTAATTATATCAACTCGACAGATATAACAGATAATAGATTTAGGCGACTTAACGGATTCAGCAGATTAAGCAAACTAGCAGATTTAGCAGATAACAGATTGGGCATCACAATAGATTTAGTTTAGCAGATTTGGCATTTTCAACAGACTTAGCAGATGACAGATTTGGCAGATGAACAGATCTAACAGACTAGGCAGTAGAGCAGAACTAGCAGATTAAGCAATATAACAGAACTAGCAGATTAGGCGATGTAACAGAACTAGCAAATTAGGCAAATATAACAGATTTAATCATTCCTTAAAGTTTCACAAACATATCTTGCCTAATTATAAATCTTGCCTAAGTTTACATGCATAAATAATAGTCATGATTCACAATATGATCATATACCCCATGTTTGCATTAAATTTACATAGCACAGATTATGGTCATAATTTACCATATATCATATGTTTCGATTTTTATTAAACTTGCATAGTACAGAAGATCCATATATAAATTATACCAAATATGGCCACCGATTACTATGCATGTCATATATCCCAAAGATCCCTTACTTAGGTGTTTATTTACATTAATAGATACCCTACTTTCATGTAAATCTTTATACCTAAGCCATATTCTCTTTATCTCAAATCATATGTTCAATACCCTTTTTGTTATAAATATAACATGTCCAGTCATATGCCTCAGATTTATGTTCTAGCTACCGTCCATGTTCTTTGCTCAAATAAGTCACCTATTGGTCATGCCCAATTTATGCATCATTCATTTTACTGTCCCAAACATTTTAGCATATGTTAATCTCTTATGAGATTGGCTCAGGCTCGTGGTAGCCTGGCTATAAAACAGAAAGAGGAAAGAGATACAAAATAAGATCTAAACAGAACAGAACAGATATAACCTCAGATTCAGATTTACAATTAATGTCACAATCAGAATTAACGTTTATATCGGAAAATAACTGTACTTTCCTTGATTGGATTAAAGTAAGAACTTTAATTGTTGTAGAATCGTTGCAGAAGCTTTAATCTCTAGTTTGAATTGTGTTGCTTAGATTGATGTTGATTAGCTTCTAGTTTTAATTCCAGCAGAGTAGCGACGCCATTTTTATTTTTATTAGAACAGAGGTAGAGTAGAAGCAGAATAGAATTGTGTGTAGAGAAGGCTAGGTCTTAGGATGTATTTATAGGTGTAGGAACTCATTTAGGCCCTCAGATTAACCCTAGAACTCATCAGGTCCATCCAAACACGTCACAGCCCTCAAAATCGCACACACACGCACCAGGTTCGACCAGGGAGGTCGACCCCCAGGTCGACTGTCCAGTCGACCTGGTCTGGGGGGTCGACTGCCCAATCGACTCCCCAGTCGACCTGGGTCCTGGGGGGTCGACTGCCCAATCGACTCCCCAGTCGACCTGGGTTCTGGGCGGGAAACTTCCCGCCCAGCCCGCTTCTGGGTTGAATTCGAATTTTGAATTCGAATTTCGAGCTGTTTTCGATTCTGAAAATTTCTGAAACTTCGAAGGGTCATATCTCCTTCATACGGACTCCGATTCTTGCAAACTCGGACTCGTTTCCAAGCAGAACTCCGAGACGAACGCAATGGCGCAACCCATTTCCCTTGATTCTTATCTTAAAATTTAATTATCCTCTGATTTGTTACTTATACGTTCATAGAAAATACGGGGTGTTACAGCCGTCATGCCATCGCCATGGAACTCAGTGTAGCCGCCGCCAACTAAGAAGGAAGAAAGCTAATCAAAACTCTAATTCTACTCAACTCTAAAGCAAATCAAGACTCTCTTTCTTTTCTAATTGTGATTATGATGATCTTAATTAGATTATTAGCAAACTAACTAGATTAAGATGTGATATGGATCATAAGAAAATGATGTGAATTGTCATATATGTTGTTGTAAACCTTATGCTATCATGTATGTTGTAAATCCTATGTTATGTGATGATGATATCCTATATGTTGTAAATCATGCTATGATGATATTATATATGTTGCAAGTTTCTATGCTAAGTTGCGATGTTACAAAGCCATGATGTTATTATGTTGTAGTTAGCTTATGAATCATGATGTTGATTATATATATTTGGGCTATGATGATTCACATGATAAATCACATGTACCTATGCAAGTTTAGATTTATTAGTATGTATAATCTCACATATTGTATGACATCTATTTAGATCTAGAATTATGAAATCTATTTAGATCTAGAATTATGCTATGACATGTGTGAGTTCTATGTGTTAGATGCTAGTTCACACCATCATTATGTTGCATAAACCACATATGCAAGTTTATACATGAACTTGGGTTATGATCATATTATGTAAGTTGTGACATTTAACCAAACAAGTTGACACCTTTAGATCCATGATCATAATATTCTAATGGAATTTTAATATTTAAAATAATTTATTTTAAATAATAACGATGAAAATTTTATTTTAATCGAAGTTAGAATGAATATATTTATTTTAATTTTAAAAAGAGTTAGAAATAGAACAGTAGTTTGAAAATTTGAATTCGAACTTTGACTGAATGTACAGGATTCAAAATAAATTGGATTTTAGTGAAACCGAAAATATTAGAATCTTTTTGAAAATATCTTTCCAATGAATCCGAAAAATTGAAATTTCATAGCGGGAATGAAAAGTTATGTCCAGTTTAAAATCTAGAAAAGTCGCTGTAGAATTTATATATATTTTAATATAATATAAAGCCCACTAAAAATAGCCATTTTGCAAATGACCTCCATTTTCGGCGAAACCACTTTGGTTAGATCCGGAATGTCAAATTATTGCAAGATTCCAATTTTCATAATTTTTAGAATCAATATGTGAGCGTGGCAAAAGAAAATGTGTTTTATCAATTTCAGTCAATTTGGATCGACCAGAAAATGGCCATTTTTCAAACGGTCTCCAAATTCAAAGAAATTAATTTTGTTAGAACTGTATCATTAAAACAAAGCCAGATATTATTTTCTGTAATTTTTAGAGTCAGTATATGGCCTCGGTAAATTATAATGTATGATCAAATTAAATAATTAAATGATTTATATTTTAAAATAAAGAAAAGTGGGCTGAGACGATCAAACGGACTGATTGGACCTGGCCCATTGTGTCCGGAAGGGTGGTATTTGGCTAGGGACAACATAAGTTGGGCTGAATTTGAAGCTAATAGGAGATAACGGGCCTTTTCTTGAATTAATAGGTTAAATTAATATTATATTATAAATAAGAGATTAAAACCAAAACCCTAATCTCAAATGTACAGCCGCCACTCTATGAAACCGATGGCCGTCCTTCTCCAAATTTCAATCCCTCCGTTCTCTCCATCCACGTTATGAATTCCCATACTTCCAAAGGCGAAATCAAAGAGGGCATCATCATATAGAGTTTGAACGGCTGAAATCATTTAAGAATTCGAAAATCAAGAGGAATCGAGGATGAAACATGGAGACTTCAAGTGGATTTTTGGGGCTGAGACGGGGCTCGAGTTTCGAGCTGTGGTGCGCGTGCGGAGGCGTTGGCACGGTTGACGGTGGTGTGGTCTCTGATCGGGGTCACGAGGTCGGTGGAGGCGTGCGATTGGGCTGATTGGATTTGAGGATTGGGTTTGATATTTGTACACGGACCTGGAAGGAAATCACGCAAGGAAGAGACTAGAAATATAACTAAGGTTTACAATTATTAATTTAATTATCTATTTAAATATTCAAATCTTTAAATGGTGATAACTTGACCAAATGAAATCGGAATTCAGAAATTTCAGATGCGTTGGAATCGAGAAATCATGATCAAGATGATGGAACAGACCAGATCTGAATCAGAGCACGTTGAAAATTCCGACAAAAATCGATGTGAGATTTCTCAATTTGAAATAAATAAATATATATATATATATTTTTTAAACTGATCATGATTGTGATGTTAGATAAATATACGCTTTATATATGCATCGTATAAAATTGAGATTGCTTGATTTATTGTGGTTGTGAAGATTTGTTGAACTATATGTTTGTAAGATTTAAATATAATCTTTATCATGTTATGTATATAAAAATGTTATTCATTTAGAAAACATGTTATGTAAATAAAAATGTTACTCATTTAGGATAATGTTATGTAAATAAAAATGTTATTTATCTAGAATAATGTTTCATTACAAAACAAATATCATTTTGATTAGAACATGTTACATGATAAAAACATCATTCATGTTAGATTAAAATTATCCTTTTAGTCAAAATGTTACATTAGAAATAAAATAAAATTTTGTTAAGAAATGTTACATTAGAATAAAAATAACATTTTGTTATAAAATGTTGCATTAGATTAAAATTGTCATTTTGTTATAAAATGTTTTATTAGATTAAAAATGTCATTTTTGGTAGAATTGTTATATTAAAATAAATTTGTCATTTTGTTAGATCATTTCATGTTAGTTAAAAATATCATTTTCATTTGAAATGTCATGTTAGTTAAAAATATCATTTTTACTAGAAATGTCATGTTAGATTAAAAATAACATTTTGATTAGAAAATGTCTAGTGAAACAAATATTCATTTTTGTTATATAGAAAAGTAGTGAAACAAAATACTCATTTTTGTAAAATATATTTGTGTCAAAACCAAATACCATTTTTATGTTGAATTAGAATTGTCATACGAAAAGAACATTTTGTTAGAAATGTTATATTAGAATAAAAAGATCATTTTGTTAGAATCATGTAATGTTAATTAAAAATATCATTTTGTTAGAATCATGTTATGTTAATTAAAAATGTCATTCATGTTAGGAAACATATTTTGTAATAAAAATGTTATTTATTTAGAATCATGCCATGTTAATTAGAAGTGTCATTTGTTTAGAATAATGTCATGTGGATTAGGAATGTCTTTTATTTAGAACCATGTCATGTGAACATAGAAATGTCATTTTATTAGAAAATTTTCATTTGGTTATATATGTTTTGTTAGTTAAAACATTATCATTCACATGCTAGTTACATAGAAATCATTTGATTATATATGTTTTGTTAGTTAAAGCATTTTCACTCATATGTTAGTAGCATAGTAAAAAGTTCATTTGATTTTATATGTTTTATTAATTTAAACATTTTCATTTATATGTTAGTGAAATAGAAAAATGTTCATTTATTAAACATATATTGATTCAATACAAATAGTGTCACTTAACATTGTTAGCACTATAAAAATGCCAATTAGTTAGGACATGTTTTGTGAAATAAAAATACATTTAGTTAGGATAATGTTTTGTGAAACAAAAATGTCATTTTTGTCATATTGGACAAGAATAAAAGCATTACATGTAAATATATGTTTTGTGAGACAAAAATGTCAATTTTATCATGTTAAGATAAAATAAAAAGAATCATATGTTAAAAACATGTATTGTCATTAAAAATGACATTTTTTTTCATGAGAAATTAAAATAAATAATCATTGGTTAAAATGTTTTATTAGATAAAAAAAACATATTCTTTATCATGTTAATGTAATGAAATAAATAATCATGCCTTGAAATATGTGTGTGTGATGTTGAAATGTTTAACGTATTAAAAATAAATGTCAACGTTAATGTGATAGTTGAAAATAAATTATGAATATCCATTTATAAAAATAAATTATGAATATCCATTTATAATTTAAGCAGTGAAAATTTGTTATATAGAAAACAATTCAAACCGAATTATATGTGGTTAGATTTATTAACCAATGATTTATCTAAGTGAATTGTTGTTGTTTGAAAACTCCACAAGGGTATTGGGATGATACTTGTTATACACTAGTCCCAATGTTTGGTTATATTTCGCTCGGTCCGAACCAGTCGCTAAACCGATCCAGGCCGTTCGAAACGCCTTATCGTTTGAGAACAAGGCAAAACAGAACGCATACAAAAGAACATTTCATTGTATATTACAACAATGCATCAGATTACAAAAATATACAGAGTATAAATGAATATTACACAGAAATATCAGAGGTTTAAATTACATTTAAATACATAGCAGCGGAAAATAATACAATACACAACTAGAAGTAGATATACAGATACAAAGCTTTCTGGATATCGTTCCAGCTGTAAACCAGGATCCTGTGAATATAAATCTGTAAAACCAAAACTACTAGCTGCCCGTGTCAAAATAAGGGCACCCAGAGTTTAGGTCAAAACAATAAACCCCAGGTCAGTCATGTGACTGGTGTGAGAACTAAAACAGTTATTATTCTTTATTTTAAAAGTTAGGTAAATCAAGGGACCACGCCGTATAACACGGAACGGGTTTCCTCCCAAGAATACCAGTGCATAAGACAAACAACGCAATGCTAAATAAAGAAAAATGAAGCTGTTATAAGACCCAGGTCCTATCACACAATGCAACGCAAGCCGGGGGATAGATTTTTCCCTTATAACAGCCAAAGAATGCTTGATACGTTTAAAAACAAATCATTTTGATAGTACTATAATAAGTGCATAGTGTATAAAACAACTTCAAATCATAAGTATCAATCATAGGCGGCATGAATGCCCCATAACACTATGTCGCCATATATAGGTTATACAATCAAAATCGCAAAGTCGCGTATTTGGAAATTGGGTTTCCATCTATGAACCGAGGCAAAAGATAGTCCTCAACCGATTCGAGACGCTCTAGCCCGCCCCTCAGGAACAGCCGCAACTGCCCCCTGGATCCTCAGGGCCGGTCCACCGATGTGGATTATTATGCCTGAACACTACGTCTCCCCACCCTATGGGGTGTAAGTGAGCCAACTGAATGACTCCATCGGTTCGAGAACGACCGATCAATCCGAGGCGCCTCGCAACAGCAACAACCACATAAGTCAAACTCGTTAGGGCGTGTAAAACCACTGACTCCACTTTTTAGCTAGAAAGAAACGCATGCCCTCCCTGACGTCCTCTCCCGTTTTTGGTTCATACCGGGTGTGAAACACGTGAAGTAAATGTTACACAAAGCTACGCCACAAAGGCCTTGCTTTGATCATCACCACAAGGCTTTGCTTTTCAACAGAAGCCTCGATCAATTGCCACACAGGCAATTCACTCCATGCGTTTGATATCCATCAATATATAACCCCTGAGCTCGTACGTCTCAGAGAAGGGCGTTAAGCAAGAGAATAAATTCTCCGCCGCCAAACAGATATATATTTAATAGAGATCAATCACACGGACTAAAATCCAATGTCAGACACACAGTCCATTTACAAGTCCGTTCTGGGTCTGAACGAAACCGGAGGCACCTAGTACCCCGCATATCCATCGATCTCCAAGTACGTCTAGACGATCACTAACTGTTTCCATCTTCTTGGGTGTACAGCCCAATCAAGATCATTAGTAATTACCCAAACGACGTGAAGACCTCCGGTCTTCGACCACCGTCTTCATCTTCGACTTATCGTCGTATCAGTTATTCAGAATGGGATAAACCCGGTCTTTCCGAATAACTCGCGTATATATTATAAAAGTGTTACACAAACACAACATACGCCTCATTCCAATTCATTAGTCACTAACCGTAAATTAATCAAGAGAATAATTCCCCAAATATTAACCCCGAAGGCCGAAACCAACATCAGATCAATATCCAGAAAACCATTCTGTTTGGCTAACCGACAGTTAGTTTCTAATTTTCACATTCATAGGGAAAGGTTCCCATTAATTTTATTCAAGATAAATTCCTTGAATTTATTCTTTATTCTATTTTTGAATCTCAATTCAAACTAGTCGGGATTAGCGAACCTTACCGAAGTAATCATTTATTTTAATTTCCCCATCCCAACCTATTCATCCCATGAAGTAAAACTGGTAATACTTCATATCTAACACCACAGTGTTATCGGTAAATTCAATTACCATTTCACGTTCAAATCTAATTAAAGATTAACTATCGCCTGGGGCAAAACTGGTGATACTCCATTTTCGATCATTTCAATCTAATTAAAGATTCATTAAAACTCCACTTAGTTTTAATCTTCGACTGGGTTAAAGAATCCGTGTCATTTAAAAACACAGTTCACGATAAACCCAAAATCACATTCATTAATTATCGGGTTAAAGAACGAGTGTTGTTTAAAACACTGTTCACGATAAACCCAAAAATCAATATCAATTCAATTCCAATTAAATATTATTTAATTGGTACACTTCATTAAATCTAAATAAAAAGATTTAATCTTTTCTCAACTGGGTTCAAGAACAGTGTTAGTGAAGACACCATTCACGACAAACCCAAATCACATTTGATATTCAATACAAGGCTCTGAATAGAAAATATACCGGCTTATATTCAATATCAAATTCTACGACTAACAAATATCGCATTGGAAATAACGATATATATATATATCTTTCAAATTTCCATAACAACATTTGTATAATCACGAAATCCAACATCGAAATATTCCGAAGACAATTTCGATTCAAATCCATTCCAATGCAATCATTGGAAATTTTGGTTATTTTCAAAACCATTTCAAATTCAATTTATTTATTTAAAAATAAATAGAATTATAATTCTAGTTCAAAACTAGTTCATTTCGATAAAAATCTATTTTTATCTTTTCAAATATGGAGTTTTTCATCCCAATTCTTTCTAAATCATTTCTTATGATTTTACACAAATTATTACTATTTTTAATAATTTTATCAAGGCCCGTACAGTCGATTTCCATCAATGGCCATCGAACTGCACTTATAACGACCTTTTTCAAATTTGATTTGGATATAATTCCAAATCCAACCGTTAGATTTCTAATTTCTAATATTCGTTAGAAAGCTCTTTTCGATACGAACCCAACGGTTCCGGTTTTAGGAGGATCCGACGGTCGGATCTCCCGTAATGTCCGTTTGAAATAAATGGTCGAAATTCGCGAACTGCCGCGGCACGGCGCGTTCTATTCAGGCCATTATATTATATATATAATATATATAATATAGATTTCGTCGATTTCTATTTAAAACGAATTATATAAATAGTTTTAAATTCGTTTCAAAAGCAATTTCAACTTCCTTTTCAATTCAAATCAAAATTGAATTCTTCTTTATAAATTCGTTTTAAAATTAATTTC
Organism: Allium sativum; assembly: GCA_030737875.1. Taxonomy (NCBI): domain Eukaryota; kingdom Viridiplantae; phylum Streptophyta; class Magnoliopsida; order Asparagales; family Amaryllidaceae; genus Allium; species Allium sativum. The sequence continues at coordinate 347,263,595 of CM060922.1, read as the reverse complement.
TATTCAATTCAAATTTCAATTCAATTTGAATTCATTTAAATTCGCTTTCAATTCAATTTGAATTTGTTTTCAATTCAATTCATTTCGAAATCGTTTCAATTCAATTCATTTCGAAATCGTTTTCAATTCAATTCATTTCGAAATCGTTTTTAATTCAATTCATTTCGAAATCGTTTTCAATTCAATTCATTTCGAAATCGTTATATATTCAATTCATTTCGAAATCGTTTTCAATTCAATTCATTTCGAAATCGTTTTCAATTCAATTCATTTCGAAATCGTTTTCAATTCAATTCATTTCAAAATCGTTTTCAATTCAATTCATTTCGAAATCGTTATATATTCAATTCATTTCGAAATGAATAAAATCGATATAAATATCGTTCACGTCAAAATGGCGTCAATCTAATCAACACGGCTTCATAAATTTCTATTTTCAAATATCTTATTTCAAATACTTCTTTTTTTCAAAATAGTTGTTATTATCAAAATATTTCGTTCAACACATGACCAATCTCAATGGATGAGTACTGTCAACACATGAACTTTTATTTTATATCGATAAAGTTGTAAATTTTATTACTAAAAATATTTCGTTCAACACATGACCAATCTCAATGGATGAGTACTGTCAACACATGAACCTTTATTTTATATTGATAAAGATGTAAATTTTATTACTAAAATATTTCGTTCAACACATGACCAATCTCAATGGATGAGTACTGTCAACACATGAACCTTTATTTTATATTGATAAAGATGTAAATTTTATTACTAAAATATTTCGTTCAACACATGACCAATCTCAATGGATGAGTACTGTCAACACATGAACCTTTATTTTATTCTTTATTTTTCAAATTGGAATGAGGCCCAATCAATCACCATATAATGTTAATTATATGGATTTTCATACATTACACACATATAATAGCATTGAAAAATAATCAACCATCAACCAAAGTGCACTACACTGTATAAGCATCAAATATAGATATCTAACGCTTATAACAGCCTGTCAATCAATCGACATATTTCATCAATCAGGATGAGTGAACTTCAAATTTCATCCCAACACCCGTGTGGGGTTTCAAACAATCAAACACAGATTTTATTTGTGCAGTTGGGCGATGTGTAAAATTTATTGTCCCAATCAATGTCATTCAAATAGGTGTACATAAACAAACCGTCCGGTTTGTAAATGAATATTTTATTTTATTTCCACGTTAAAAATTATATTTTTAACGAGAAAATATTTTATCTCAACATATGAATTTCTATTCAATTCATTTCTTCAATAAAATGATATTTTTATTTTTCTAACATATTTTAGAAAATTTCGGCGGCATAACGGCACGATACTAGAAACGGGACGAGGCCTAGCCTTATCCCCGGTCTAGTGAAGGCCCACGCCATTCACACATCAATCAAATCTATTCATTTCACCAAACAATTCAATTTCAATCCAATAATCAAACTAATCTATGCAACCAAACAAACAAGTCCATGGTTTGTGGACGATTGTGTCGGGTGCTACTAAGCACCGTCTGCATCCTAGTATATATATATAATTAGAAAAGAAATTGAAAGGTGAGAAATTCTCACCGATAGCTATCCTAGCTCCACGGCACCTCATTGATAGAAATCTTCATCGCTATCGCATCTTCGTCGTCCGCTTTCACTACATATGTAAGAATCGAATTTTTACTTCGCTATTCAAAAAAAATCGAATTTTTACTTCGAAGTTCAATATATAAAAATCATATTTTTTTTATGCTATTCATTATATAAAAATCACATTTTTTTCTATGCTATTCATTTTATAAAAATCACGTTTTTTCTATGCTATTCATTTTATAAAAATCACGTTTTTTTCTATGCTATTCATTTTATAAAAATCACGTTTTTTCTATGCTATTCAAAATGTTTTTTCTATGCTATTCATTTTATAAAAATCACGTTTTTTTCTATGCTATTCATTTTATAAAAATCATTTATAATGAAAATCATATTTTTACTTAAGCTATATATATATATTTTAAAAACTGATTATATATGTTTTAAAAACTGATTTATATATTTTAAAAAAACTGATTTATATATATTTAAAAAAAAACTGATTTATATATATTTTAATATTCTGAATTAAAACCATCATTTTTAATAAAAAAACTAAATTAAAACCATGATTTTATATTTTGAAAATCACCTGGGAATCGTTCGAACCATCACCGGAGCTAGGGCTCCGATTTGCGCCGCCCGCAGTTGATCGGAGCCGGATCCGTTGCCACCAAGCCGAAGCTGCTCGCGCCGCCATCATCTACCCTGAACCTCCTCGAGATCGACGCCTCCCTGCTCTGGCGAGGTAGTCGGGGGCGCGACTTTCGATGGTTTGGGGGGGCTTCGCAGTCTTCCTGAGTGGGAGAGGAGAGAGGATGGCCAGGGGAGGGAGTTGCGGAGGTGGTGACGGTAGGGGGCGGCGCGATAGCCGCGGTGGTGGTAGGAAGTCGGGCGGCGTCGATGCGATGGCGGCTAGGTTTCAGAGGAGCGATGTTTTTTTTTTCTATTTTCTGAATGAACGGTAAGGGATAAGTGGGGGGGGGGGGGAAGAATAATAATATATAATTAATTTATTTTATTTATTTATTTTCAAATAAAGTTGACTTTTACATACGACCTCTAAACGGGGTCCACCGCCTGTCGTCCATAGCGTATTACCCCCATTCCGAACACAATGGGATATATATCGTAGGCTGATTCGGCTGTTACAATCAGTTTCCGTTAAATTTACCTTTAAATCGCTATATTGAATTTCAAACGTACATTTCAAATTACCGGGGTCACAAACTAACTAGAAAAATTCCAGAAAAATATTTTCTAGCTTCGTATTGACGATACGGTCCTAACAAAACTAGTTTCGTCGAATTCTGAGACCGTTGAAAAAATGGCCATTTTCCAGTCGATTAAAAATCAACTGAAACTGGTCAAACGCGTTTTCCTTTGCCACGCTCACATATTGATTCGAAAAATTATGAAATTTGAAACCTAGCAATAACTTGACACCACGGACCCAACAAAACTGGTTTCGTCGAAATCCGAGGTCATTTGCAAAATGTCCATTTTTAAGGGCCTGAATTCCATAGCGACTATTCAGAATTTTCAACTGGACATATCTTTTGATTCCCGCTATGAAATCTTGATTTTTCGGATTCGTTGGAAAGATAATACCAATTAGATCCTAATGTTTTTGGTTTCACTAAAATCCGGATTATTTTGCACCCGGTACATTCAATTGAAGTTTGAAATCGAATTATCGAACTACCGCGCCATTTTCAATTCTATTTATAATTATATATAAATATTTATATTCTAACGACGACGTATATAATATATACATTCTAATTCTATTAAAAATAAATTTCTCGTCGATATTATTTAAAATAATTCATTTTAAATAATCAAAATTCGCTAAAATTGCCGAAATAAAAATTTTAAACTGGCCCAGATTTTCGGGTTGTTACAATCTCCCCCACTTAAAACTTTTCGTCCCCGAAAAGGAACAAAGTCGAAAGTGGTTTGATTAATCAACTATACGTTCGATCTGGCTTCCATTCTCCAACTTTTCAGTTTCTGAGAATTTTCAAAAATTTCAAAAATTTGGCTAACACCCTAAATTTTCGAAAAATTTCGCCATAACCTCCCCTGCACCGGGAGCATCGGGGAATTTCAAATAGCTTCCCCGGTCCTTCAGATCTCAAAAAGAAAAAGAAAAAGCCAAGCGGCTAGCCAATAGGCTCATAAAATCATCATCACCCAAACAAAACAGTAAATTATGTAGTAAACATGTACCTATTTGTCGGGCAAACAAATTTTATTCTCTGCTCTAGCCTCCTTGCTATGACCTGTTCAATGTAAGTATGTGTATATGCAAGCAAATGTGACCCATTTTCAATACAATTCAATATTTGATTCAATTAGGCTAAATGGCTAAAAATTAGCAAACAAATAAACAAACAACACAAACATCAATCAATTAGTGAATTAGAGTTTCAAATTCATAATTTTGATACATATACATAAATCTTGTTTTTGATGCCAAATCACAACAATAGGCCCTACCTAATTTTTTGTTCTCACACCAGTCTAATGGAAATATATAGATATCACACCTTCGAAACTCGAACATAAATGTTGATGATGCGATCGCTATCATCCATAATATCTCCGGGCGACTAGAGTGTTATGCTATATCTATCCAATATATTAAAACTTTGAATATACGTTTGCAAGGCGTATATGCAAATTCTTTATATACTGAATTGTCCAAAATCAATATAAATAAATTATTCAAATACGTGTAAAACGATTTAAATTTCAAAACAGAATTGTTTTCATTTTAAAAATATACTCTTCACACTCGTTCTAGGATACTACTGATCCCATCTCTAACGAGTCACTCTCATTGGATATTGCTAATCCAATATCTGATGAATTCTTTCGTACGGTTCCAATGTGCCTTGTTCTCTGCTTTGTAAACCAAAGCTCTGATACCAACTGTGACGAGAAGGAATTTCGCTCGGTCCGAACCAGTCGCTAAACCGATCCAGGCCGTTCGAAACGCCCTATCGTTTGAGAACAAGGCAAAACAGAACGCATACAAAAGAACATTTCATTGTATATTACAACAATGCATCAGATTACAAAAATATATAGAGTATAAATGAATATTACACAGAAATATCAGAGGTTTAAATTACATTTAAATACATAGCAGCGGAAAATAATACAATACACAACTAGAAGTAGATATACGGATACAAAGCTTTCCGGATATCGTTCCAGCTGTAAACCAGGATCCTGTGAATATAAATCTGCAAAACCAAAACTACTAGCTGCCCGTGTCAAAATAAGGGCACCCAGAGTTTAGGTCAAAACAATAAACCCCAGGTCAGTCATGTGACTGGTGTGAGAACTAAAACAGTTATTATTCTTTATTTTAAAAGTTAGGTAAATCAAGGGACCACGCCGTATAACACGGAACGGGTTTCCTCCCAAGAATACCAGTGCATAAGACAAACAGCGCAATGCTAAATAAAGAAAAATGAAGCTGTTATAAGACCCAGGTCCTATCACACAATGCAACGCAAGCCGTGGGATAGAGTTTTCCCTTATAACAGCCAAAGAATGCTTGATACGTTTAAAAACAAATCATTTTGATAGTACTATAATAAGTGCATAGTGTATAAAACAACTTCAAATCATAAGTATCAATCATAGGCGGCATGAATGCCCCATAACACTATGTCGCCATATATAGGTTATACAATCAAAATCGCAAAGTCGCGTATTTGGAAATTGGGTTTCCATCTATGAACCGAGGCAAAAGATAGTCCTCAACCGATTCGAGACGCTCTAGCCCGCCCCTCAGGAACAGCCGCAACTGCCCCCTGGATCCTCAGGGCCGGTCCACCGATGTGGATTATTATGCCTGAACACTACGTCTCCCCACCCTATGGGGTGTAAGTGAGCCAACTGAATGACTCCATCGGTTCGAGAACAACCGATCAATCCGAGGCGCCTCGCAACAGCAACAACCACATAAGTCAAACTCGTCAGGGCGTGTAAAACCACTGACGCCACTTTTTAGCTAGAAAGAAACGCATGCCCTCCCTGACGTCCTCTCCCGTTTTTGGCTCATACCGGGTGTGAAACACGCGAAGTAAACGTTACACAAAGCTACGCCACAAAGGCCTTGCTTTGATCATCACCACAAGGCTTTGCTTTTCAACAGAAGCCTCGATCAATTGCCACTTAGGCATGCCACACAGGCAATTCACTCCATGCGTTTGATATCCATCAATATATAACCCCTGAGCTCGTACGTCTCAGAGAAGGGCGTTAAGAAAGATAATAAATTCTCCGCCGCCAAACAGATATATATTTAATAGAGATCAATCACACGGACTAAAATCCAATGTCAGACACACAGTCCATTTACAAGTCCGTTCTGGGTCTGAACGAAACCGGAGGCACCTAGTACCCCGCATATCCATCGATCTCCAAGTACGTCTGGACGATCACTAACTGTTTCCATCTTCTTGGGTGTACAGCCCAATCAAGATCATTAGTAATTACCCAAACGACGTGAAGACCTCCGGTCTTCGACCACCGTCTTCATCTTCGACTTATCGTCGTATCAGTTATTCAGAATGGGATAAACCCGGTCTTTCCGAATAACTCGCGTATATATTATAAAAGTGTTACACAAACACAACATACGCCTCATTCCAATTCATTAGTCACTAACCGTAAATTAATCAAGAGAATAATTCCCCAAATATTAACCCCGAAGGCCGAAACCAACATCAGATCAATATCCAGAAAACCATTCTGTTTGGCTAACCGACAGTTAGTTTCTAATTTTCACATTCATAGGGAAAGGTTCCCATTAATTTTATCCAACATAAATTCCTTGAATTTATTCTTTATTCTATTTTTGAATCTCAATTCAAACTAGTCGGGATTAGCGAACCTTACCGAAGTAATCATTTATTTTAATTTCTCCATCCCAACCTATTCATCCCATGAAGTAAAACTGGTAATACTTCATATCTAACACCACAGTGTTATCGGTAAATTCAATTACCATTTCACGTTCAAATCTAATTAAAGATTAACTATCGCCTGGGGCAAAACTGGTGATACTCCATTTTCGATCATTTCAATCTAATTAAAGATTCATTAAAACTCCACTTAGTTTTAATCTTCGACTGGGTTAAAGAATCCGTGTCATTTAAAAACACAGTTCACGATAAACCCAAAATCACATTCATTAATTATCGGGTTAAAGAACGAGTGTTGTTTAAAACACTGTTCACGATAAACCCAAAAATCAATATCAATTCAATTCCAATTAAATATTATTTAATTGGTACACTTCATTAAATCTAAATAAAAAGATTTAATCTTTTCTCAACTGGGTTCAAGAACAGTGTTAGTGAAGACACCATTCACGAAAACCCAAATCACATTTGATATTCAATACAAGGCTCTGAATAGAAAATATACCGGCTTATATTCAATATCAAATTCTACGACTAACAAATATCGCATTGGAAATAACGATATATATATATCTTTCAAATTTCCATAACAACATTTGTATAATCACGAAATCCAACATCGAAATATTCCGAAGACAATTTCGATTCAAATCCATTCCAATGCAATCATTGGAAATTTTGGTTATTTTCAAAACCATTTCAAATTCGATTTATTTATTTAAAAATAAATAGAATTATAATTCTAGTTCAAAACTAGTTCATTTCGATAAAAATCTATTTTTATCTTTTCAAATATAGAGCTTTTCATCCCAATTCTTTCTAAATCATTTCTTATGATTTTACACAAATTATTACTATTTTTAATAATTTTATCAAGGCCCGTACAGTCGATTTCCATCAATGGCCATCGAACTGCACTTATAGCGACCTTTTTCAAATTTGACTTGGATATAATTCCGAATCCAACCGTTAGATTTCTAATTTCTAATATTCGTTAGAAAGCTCTTTTCGATACGAACCCAACGGTTCCGGTTTTAGGAGGATCCGACGGTCGGATCTCCCGTAATGTCCGTTTGAAATAAATGGTCGAAATTCGCGAACTGCCGCGGCGCGGCGCGTTCTATTCAGGCCATTATATTATATATAATATATATAATATAGATTTCGTCGATTTCTATTTAAAACGAATTATATAAATAGTTTTAAATTCGTTTCAAAAGCAATTTCAACTTCCTTTTCAATTCAAATCAAAATTGAATTCTTCTTTATAAATTCGGTTTAAAATTCATTTCTATTCAAATCAAATTTCAATTCAATTTGAATTCATTTAAATTCGCTTTCAATTCAATTTGAATTCGTTTTCAATTCAATTCATTTCGAAATCGTTTCAATTCAATTCATTTCGAAATCGTTTTCAATTCAATTCATTTCGAAATCGTTTTTAATTCAATTCATTTCGAAATCGTTTTCAATTCAATTCATTTCGAAATCGTTATATATTCAATTCATTTCGAAATCGTTTTCAATTCAATTCATTTCGAAATCGTTTTCAATTCAATTCATTTCGAAATCGTTTTCAATTCAATTCATTTCGAAATCGTTTTCAATTCAATTCATTTCGAAATCGTTATATATTCAATTCATTTCGAAATGAATAAAATCGATATAAATATCGTTCACGTCAAAATGGCGTCAATCTAATCAACACGGCTTCATAAATTTCTATTTTCAAATATCTTATTTCAAATACTTCTTTTTTTCAAAATAGTTGTTATTATCAAAATATTTCGTTCAACACATGACCAATCTCAATGGATGAGTACTGTCAACACATGAACTTTTATTTTATATCGATAAAGTTGTAAATTTTATTACTAAAAATATTTCGTTCAACACATGACCAATCTCAATGGATGAGTACTGTCAACACATGAACCTTTATTTTATATTGATAAAGATGTAAATTTTATTACTAAAATATTTCGTTCAACACATGACCAATCTCAATGGATGAGTACTGTCAACACATGAACCTTTATTTTATATTGATAAAGATGTAAATTTTATTACTAAAATATTTCGTTCAACACATGACCAATCTCAATGGATGAGTACTGTCAACACATGAACCTTTATTTTATTCTTTATTTTTCAAATTGGAATGAGGCCCAATCAATCACCATATAATGTTAATTATATGGATTTTCATACATTACACACATATAATAGCATTGAAAAATAATCAACCATCAACCAAAGTGCACTACACTGTATAAGCATCAAATATAGATATCTAACGCTTATAACAGCCTGTCAATCAATCGATCGACATATTTCATCAATCAGGATGAGTGAACTTCAAATTTCATCCCAACACCCGTGTGGGGTTTCAAACAATCAAACACAGATTTTATTTGTGCAGTTGGGCGATGTGTAAAATTTATTGTCCCAATCAATGTCATTCAAATAGGTGTACATAAACAAACCGTCCGGTTTGTAAATGAATATTTTATTTTATTTCCACGTTAAAAATTATATTTTTAACGAGAAAATATTTTATCTCAACATATGAATTTCTATTCAATTCATTTCTTCAATAAAATGATATTTTTATTTTTCTAACATATTTTAGAAAATTTCGGCGGCATAACGGCACGATACTAGAAACGGGACGAGGCCTAGCCTTATCCCCGGTCTAGTGAAGGCCCACGCCATTCACACATCAATCAAATCTATTCATTTCACCAAACAATTCAATTTCAATCCAATAATCAAACTAATCTATGCAACCAAACAAACAAGTCCATGGTTTGTGGACGATTGTGTCGGGTGCTACTAAGCACCGTCTGCATCCTAGTATATATATATAATTAGAAAAGAAATTGAAAGGTGAGAAATTCTCACCGATAGCTATCCTAGCTCCACGGCACCTCATTGATAGAAATCTTCATCGCTATCGCATCTTCGTCATCTTCGTCGTCCGCTTTCACTACATATGTAAAAATCGAATTTTTACTTCGCTATTCAAAAAAAATCGAATTTTTACTTCGAAGTTCAATATATAAAAATCATATTTTTTTATGCTATTCATTATATAAAAATCACATTTTTTTCTATGCTATTCATTTTATAAAAATCACGTTTTTTCTATGCTATTCATTTTATAAAAATCATGTTTTTTCTATGCTATTCATTTTATAAAAATCACGTTTTTTCTATGCTGTTCATTTTATAAAAATCACGTTTTTTTCTATGCTATTCATTTTATAAAAATCACGTTTTTTTCTATGCTATTCATTTTATAAAAATCATTTATAATGAAAATCATATTTTTACTTAAGCTATATATATATATTTTAAAAACTGATTATATATGTTTTAAAAACTGATTTATATATTTTAAAAAAACTGATTTATATATATTTAAAAAAAAATCTGATTTATATATATTTTAATATTCTGAATTAAAACCATCATTTTTAATAAAAAAACTAAATTAAAACCATGATTTTATATTTTGAAAATCACCTGGGAATCGTTCGAACCATCACCAGAGCTAGGGCTCCGATTTGCGCCGCCCGCAGTTGATCGGAGCCGGATCCGTTGCCACCAAGCCGAAGCTGCTCGCGCCGCCATCATCTTCCCTGAACCTCCTCGAGATCGATGCCTCCCTGCTCTGGCGAGGTAGTCGGGGGCGCGACTGTCGATGGTTTGGGGGGGCTTCGCGGTCTTCCTGAGTGGGAGAGGAGAGAGGATGGCCAGGGGAGGGAGTTGCGGAGGTGGTGACGGTAGGGGGTGGCGCGATAGCCGCGGTGGTGGTAGGAAGTCGGGCGACGTCGATGCGATGGCGGCTAGGTTTCAGAGGAGCGATGTTTTTTTTTTATTTCTATTTTCTGAATGAACGGTAAGGGATAAGTGGGGGGGAAGAATAATAATATATAATTAATTTATTTTATTTATTTATTTTCAAATAAAGTTGACTTTTACATACGACCTCTAAACGGGGTCCACCGCCTGTCGTCCATAGCGTATTACCCCCATTCCGAACACAATGGGATATATATCGTAGGCTGATTCGGCTGTTACAATCAGTTTCCGTTAAATTTACCTTTAAATCGCTATATTGAATTTTAAACGTACATTTCAAATTACCGGGGTCACAAACTAACTAGAAAAATTCCAGAAAAATATTTTCTAGCTTCGTATTGACGATACGGTCCTAACAAAACTTGTTTCGTCGAATTCTGAGACCGTTGGAAAAATGGCCATTTTCCAGTCGATTAAAAATCAACTGAAACTGGTCAAACGCGTTTTCCTTTGCCACGCTCACATATTGATTCGAAAAATTATGAAATTTGAAACCTAGCAATAACTTGACACCACGGACCTAACAAAACTGGTTTCGTCGAAATCCGAGGTCATTTGCAAAATGTCCATTTTTAAGGGCCTGAATTCCATAGCGACTATTCAGAATTTTCAACTGGACATATCTTTTGATTCCCGCTATGAAATCTTGATTTTTCAGATTCGTTGGAAAGATAATACCAATTAGATCCTAATGTTTTTGGTTTCACTAAAATCCGGATTATTTTGCACCCGGTACATTCAATTGAAGTTTGAAATCGAATTATCGAACTACCGCGCCATTTTCAATTCTATTTATAATTATATATAAATATTTATATTCTAACGACGACGTATATAATATATACGTTCTAATTCTATTCAAAATAAATTTCTCGTCGATATTATTTAAAATAATTCATTTTAAATAATCAAAATTCGCTAAAATTGCCGAAATAAAAATTTTAAACTGGCCCAGATTTTCGGGTTGTTACAAGTTCGATGACCGTTTATGAAAATCGACTATACGGGCCTTGGTAAAATTATTAAAAATATTGATAAATTATGTAAAATCATAATAAATGATTAGAAAAGATTTTGGATGATAAATTCTATGTTTGAAAAGATAATTTTTTTTTATCAAAACGAACTAGTTATTAACTAGAATAATAATCCAATGTTTTTAAATTAAATAGATAAATTGGATTTTTGGGTTTGTCGTGAATCATGTTTTCAATAACATTGTTCTTAAACCCCGTATGAAAAGAATAAATCCTTTAATTAAGAATATTAGAGTTTTCCAGTTATATTTAGTAATTGGAATAAAATGAAATATGAATTGTGTTTATTGTGAACTGTGTTTTAAACGACATTCGTTCTTTAACCCAATTTACATATAATTTGGAATTTATAAATCTTTTTATTAAGATTTAAATGAAAAATTTTCAAAGTAAAGTTTTCCAATTTAATATATTAAATTGGAATTGAATGGAATTCGATTTAATAATAATCGAGATGAGCTTCTGTAAAAGATGACCGTTATTATATATGGAATTTAAAAGGCTTTGTCGTTATTCCATTTATATTACTAGTCTGATACGAAAATTATATCGATTATATATTGATTTGATTTCTGAGAAAATTCCATATTTAATGGAAAATAATTTTTGGGTTTATCGTGAACTGTGTTTTAAATGACTTTTGTTCTTTAACCCAGTTAAAGACAAGATTAATTTCTTAAAGTTGAACAATCATAAAGTAATGATTTTGATATTAAAACAAAATTGGAGTTTTAATGAATCTTTAAAAAGAAGATTAAAGCATAAATTAATAAGAATTTATCTTTGATAAAATTAATGGGAACCTTTCCGTAATAATGTGAATATTCATTTAAAAGAATATTCTGAATTGGAATGAGACATATGATGTGTTTTTATAACACTTAATTATTGATTATAAAATACGCAAGTTATTCGAAAAGACCGGGTTTAACCCATTCTAAATAATTACTACGACGATCAAGAGTCGAAGTTGAAGACGGTGGTTGAAGACCAGAGGTCTTCACATCATTTGGATGATTACTGATGTCTTGATTGGGAGGCATCCCAAGACAAGGTTATAAGTGGTGATCGTCCAAACGTACTTGGAGATCGACCGGATATGCGAGGACCTCTCTCCTGTATTGGACATATGGGACGAGGAATAAGGTGCCTCCAGTTTCGTTCAGACCCAGAACGAACTTGTAAATAGATGGTATGTCTGACGTTGTATTCCTTTATGTTGTATTCGTTGATCTCTGCTAAATATATATCTATTTAGTGGAGGATAATTTATTCTCTTGCTTAACACCCTTCTCTGAGACGTATGAGCTTAGAGGTTATATATTGGCAGAAATCAACGGTATGGTATGGATTGACAATGTGGCATGCTAAGATGCAAATTATCAAGGCTAATTGTTGAAAAGCAGAGCCTTGTGGTTGATGATCAAAGCACGGTTTTATCTAGCATAGCTTTGTATAGCGATACTTCGCGAGCCTCACACCCCAGTTTGAACCAGAAATGGGGGAAGGACCCTAAGGAGAACATGCGTTTCTTTCTAGCTAGAAGTGGTGTCTGGGTTTTACAAGCCTAGATATTTTTACTTATGTGGATGATGGAAAGCAAGGTACCTCAGATTTGACTCCCTAGTGGCTCTATTTAAGCCCCATAGGGCGGGGAGACGTATTGTTCAGGCATTACTAATCCTCTAACATATTTGTAGGCCGTCCCTGGCGCTCCGGGTGCAGTTGCGACTGAGTCCTGAGGCACGGGCTAGAGTGTCTCGAATTCGGTAAGGATGATCCCATGCCCTGGTTCATGATGCAGATCCAACTTCCAATACGACACCATATGGTTTTGATTGTATAACTAGTATGGCGACATAGTATATGGTAGTTATACCATCTATGATTGATACATTATGATTGAAATATTTTTGAAACATATATATACTAATAATAATATCAAATCCATTTTATCGTATCAGGCATTTTTTACCATTATAAGAAAAAACTCTATCCTCCGATTTGCGTTGCATTGTGTGATGGGACTTGAGTCTTATAATGGTTTAATTTTTCCAAGAAGCATTGTGTTGTTTAACGGTTTACTTTAATTATGCACTGGCAATCCAATGGAGTAAACCCATTCCGCGTTAGCGGCATGGTCCTGTGATTAGCCTTATTATTAGATAGGTTAAGTAGGATTTCTCATACCAGTCCCACGACTGACTCGTAGTTTGTTTCACTTTGCAAACTCGGGTTCCCTCTTTTCCACATGAGCAGTCAAGTAGCTTATTTCGAAGATATATTGAGCAGGATTCTAGATCAAAGCTTAAAGCTGTGTCCAGAGCACTGATAGCCTTCCACTGTGTTAGTTATTTGTTTCCGCTGCATTGTGTTAAGTTTATTGTAAATTAATCTTCCGCTGCATTATTATTTATCGATGTACCCTGATATTATGTACTCTGATGTAACATTATTATAACGTTTATAAAAGTCTTATATTATTTGTTCTGATGTGTTGTACGCCCAGAGTTAGCTTATTCGGGTTTTGAATGGTCTTAGTCGATTTAACGATCGATTATGTCCGAGCAAAATTTGTATCGTTACAAGAAAGCTATATTTATAATATCAAAATATTTAAGAGTTTTAAATTTACATTTGTTTAATTTAAAAGGCCAGTTTATGCTGAATGCTGGACTAGTGAACTCATTGGATTTTCATGATTGAATCTCTATTTATTTTGATAGTTAAATCACCGACTATCAAATCTGTCCAATATGATTGTTGGTACGAAAAGATCGGGATCGAATTCATATCCGAAAACCACTCCAGCCAACAAATACGTGAAGATATCAGAAGATGATCGAGATGGAGTATTGAAGACCGCAGATCTTCATAAACGGAAGAACTACTAATAATCTCTGGTTTGCAGGCCAAGATATATTGTGGTTGTGTCGTGTTTGGACTCTATGGATTGCATGGACTAATCGCTACTAATCTATAGGGTGATTCTTTGGATGTGGTAGGAGGGTGTCTTCGGTTCATCCTCTTCCTGGATGACTTGTATGGATGGATGTCTGATAGAGTGTTTCCAAAGGAATTACGTATGTTGATTTCTTCAAACGTACCATAGTTGATGGCGGAGAAATGGTTTTTCTCTAGCCAAATAACTAGAGTATTTTTGTGGACATTAATTAGTGATATCTGGTGGATCTGACGATGTGACATTCAAAGTGAATGATGACCAGATGTTCCAAAAAGTAAATTCTGACCTCAAGCCTCAACAACTAGGAAATGACAAAAATCGGGCAGGCAGCATGGCTATGTGGGTCGCTCCCATTGGGGTGCATAATCACCTATCTAGAGAAATTCATTTTGCTTCTTTAATCTATTTCAATTTTGTCCCTTTCGGGAAACAGTGGTTTGAGCTCAACCGTTGGTGATATACATTCGATACACTCAAGCGAAATGAGTGGTCAGTCATGTGTGGGCTGGGTTGAAAGACGTTCTTGTTGAACCCAGTGTATTCCCCTATAGAGATACACTATCGGCAGGTGGTCCCATACCTTGTCATAGTCAGAATCCAATCTCCAATAAGCGCCCGCGGTTTTGATTGTATACTATGTATGTGGAGCGTGAGATGCAAGCGTTCCGCTAGATTGATATTTACTTGTATTTAGACACTATTATAATATCAGAAAAGATATTGATTTCAAAAATGTTTGGGGTTATCGTAAGGTAAAAACCGTACGTATATTTATGTGGATTTGGTCTTATGACTATCCTTTTCTTTCCAAAGGATTTTGACTTTAAAAATCAAGTTGTGTGATACCCTTAAACTTAGTGTGTTTTTTCTCACTCTAGCCTACTAGACTGGCCCGATGTTTTGTAAATGCTCAAGTTAGACCATGTTGTACAGGTCTAGGTTATCAGATGCTACGAATTCCAGAGACGAGCTACAGAAGTTTCAGACATATTTTATATATGGTGTGTATTCCGCTGTGTGTTGTGTATGGGGAAAATTATTATAACTGTCCAGAGGTGTTGATGTACTCTGGTATTGTAAGTATATTTAAAAGCTCTTAGTAAAGTTTTATTTATGTATTATATTTTATTCCGCTGCAATGTGAGATTCTGTGTTGTGTTGGTTCTTCTTCTTCTATTCTAATATTTCTTTCTTTCTTATCTCACCCTCTAAATTCTTTCTAATAAGTTTCCTGTGTTTTCGGTGCTTGGAAGGTCAATGATTAGCATAGAAATGTGTTATTTTTTATGCTCTTATATCTTATATTTTATATATAAATAAATATTACTTGGGTATTGTTTTGTCACTTTTACAGATATTCCAACCCAACCCGCATGCAAACAGTAAAGTAGAGAAATAGAGATCAAATTGCTGTGTATTTGCATTTTGAAGAATTGTAGATGAAGATCTCACATCTAGCTGCTGTTGGACAAGAAAATGACTGATTTAGAGGCCTTGCACATCTCAAATTAAAGGAGGCTTGCAAGAGAAAAGGAGAAAAGGCCTAAAACTTATTCCACATGACAAAAGGCCAAAAAATCACTTGAAATAGCTAGGCCCATTTGTAATTAGGGTTAGGGTTTGGTTATGTCATATAAATACCCTTGTAATGTCATTGTAGCCACCATCTCATTTCTGTATTCCATTACTCTAATAAAAATTCTTCTTCTTCTTTTATTTTCTATTATTTTTTTAGCAACTAGTGTCATCTACCTGATTTGATTCGGTAGAGTACTAGTTGTATTTTACATTTGTTTCATTAGTGATTAGTCGATTGATTAGTTTCAACGACAATCCTAATTTTATTTTATTTTTGTTGTTCTTCTTATTCTGCATTTTTATTTTCTGCATTGTTGTTCTTTTTTTGCAATTTACTTTCTTTAGTGATTAATCGTTGATTAGATTCAACGATAGCAATTTCAATTTGTTTTTATTTCAACAAAATCTCCAAGCTTCGTCTAACTCGCCCAAGAGATTAGACAAATAATTTGATTTTAATCTACCTCCCTGTGTTCAACCTGTATGCTACACACCTATATGCTTGCAGAATTTAATTGAAAATTCGCGCTTTTCTGATTCATAGGAAAGCGGCGAACAAGTTTTTGGCGCCATTGCCGGGGAGGTAACGATTAAATTTTATTATTTATTTAATTTCTGATTCGTGTTAGTTTTTGTTTATATTTTTCTTTTGTGTTTTTGTATCTATAGAAAAAAAAATCTTGATCGAATAAATTTGGTATTATTCAATGATACCATAATCTTCTATGCAAGAGAAAAAAAGCAAAATGCCAAATTTTCTTTGATTTATTTCCTATTTTCGGTACATAGATATTCGGTTTCTTTTACAAGTCTTTCTTCTGTCCTTTAGAAAAAGAAAAAAAAAGTTTCAATTCTTCTTTGTTTCTTTCCCTAGTTCCACTTTCTTCCCAACCTTCTGCATTCTATTCCTTTTATATATAAAAAAACAATCTTTCCATTCTTTCCCCTTCTTTTACATTGATTATATTTTCTTCTAATTAAAAATAAAAATAAAAAAAATCTTTTGCATTTTCCTTTTTTGCTCCTGTTTTTGATTTCTGTCCTTCTGCTTTGTCTGCCGAAACTCCATAAAAATCAACGACTCCATACACAAATTCAATTCACAAGCCCTCTCCGTTCAACCTACATCTAAAATTCATCGACACCCCTCACAATCTAAGATCCCAGACCATCGTTCTTCGTCAACATCGCACTCCGCACCATCAAATCCTGAAACCTTGCCACAAACTGCTTCTTTCTCAGTACCTGATCCAATCCAAACTGACAACCCAATTGACTTACACAACCATCTTTGCGTTCATCTCACGGTTCATCCATAAATAACCCACGTACATCACTGAACCCCCTTCGTTTTCAAGCACCATCACTCAATTTCCTACCCAACGTTCGACAACCCGCCGCACAGAACTCCCACTATCATCAACGTCCATCTTCTAGTTAAATCACGCACATCTCCACACAAAATTTTCACAAACCCATTGCCACAGCTCTGTACTTCCACCACATACCGAATTCATCTATCACCTCATATTCAACACGTTCAACCCCCCTCCGTCCATATCATCTCACTTTCCCCCATCAGTTCATAGCAGTAACTCCCCAGCCTACCCACGTTCAGAACCACCCTCCATCTTCCAAATCATCTCGGCAAACTCTCCCATCCATAACCATATTATATAACCACTCCATACCCACATCGAACTCATCATTTTCAGATCCGAACCCCATCGGGTCCACCCCTCTACAAACCACCAATACCCTTCACCACTGTTTACATCACCTTCTGCAAACAACTGCCTCCACTTACATCTGCGTCCTCCCCTTGTATTTCAAATCCTACCACACCGCTCTACCAAAATACCCAATGTCAACTCATACAAAACTCTTCAACAAACTCCACACAACTTCAAAACGCCACTCCACCACCATCAGAACAGAACATATCTTCACAATCCTCTCAACAACCCTCTCAACAAATCACCCTGCTCTCCACTTCACAAACCAATTATTCCCAAACCCCCTATACCACGTTCTGCAGTGCACCTCACCAAGTCCCATCATCCACAAAATCCAATCATCCTCATCAAGTGCACTAAAACCACCCAGTACCACTTCGGCAAACTACAACCAGACGCCAGTCCCTCGTGAATACCCCAATCGAAACATTGAACCAGTTCGAAACACCCCTGTCCAAACCGCAGATCTGAAAACTCACAGATCCGAAAGCACTCAACCGAAATCCAACTCGAATCGTAACAGGACCTGAAATCCAATTCGAACAACACCAAAAATCAAACCCTGTACCGTGAACAACCTGCTTCGAAGATCGAAATAAACACCACAAACCTCACCAAATACCCATTCCGACCATTCAAACTCCGTCCATCCCCCCATCGCAACTAAACCGATCACCAAGTCTCCAGCATACCCAACTCCCCTCTTCCAATCAAGTTCCAAGGCCCCAAGCTATCTATAAATCTCCACCAAGATCGGAAATTGAATTGAAAAAAAAAGGAGGCCGAGTTTTCTGGTTTGAGCGTAAGGAATTTGGGATTGTTTTCCTTTTATTGATGGAGTCTCTTTATTAGGGGTGTGATTCCCCTTATCTTGTTTACTGGTAGGGTTTTTATTGTGGTTAATGAGGAAAAAGGAAGTGATTTGTTTTCCAATTTGATCGGCCTTGATTTGTTAGACTATTTTCCAGAAACTAGTGAGGCATCATTTTGGATTTGTTTAAATTAAAAAAAAGGGGGTGCAAGGAAATAAGGGGAGCAAAAACATGAAAAAAAATATTTTTTGTATGTTGAGAATGTTTTGAGCTTTGGTGTTTTAATTGAAAGTGATAGGGGATTATAATCTATGTGTGGAACCGCATTGGTATGGATACGTTGAGTGGGTGTTTAAAGGCATAATTTTGGAAATTGTTCATTGTAATTTAAGCCGTGGTTTGTCTTTTATTTGTTAATTGTTTTCCCAGTTTTCAGCGTAGTCTAGCCGGTTGTTTGACTTGTTTTAGTTGAGTTCTGACCTGAATGAGTCCATTTCTGTGATTTAATTATTTTCCTTCTTTTCATATACAATCTTAGCTTTCTAAAAAAAAGGGGAAATCATTTCAAAGGACCAAAAGAAAAAAAATCAAACAAGGCAAACAAGGAAATTGGAGGATAACTAGTGGAATTTTAATCGCTAGCACTACTCAATTTTCTAGACGGACAGCCATACCCCCACTGTAAAATTTTCTGAACTCTACAGGTGCTCTACTGCTTTGAAAAATATAGAAATTGCTTGTAAAAATCTTCTACAGGGGCAGCAGCTTGCTTGTACATTTTTTTTTCAATTCTGCTATTATTTTCTGACTATTATTCTGCGATTATTCTATGACTGTTCTGCTACTGATATTTCTGAATCTGTTTGTGAGGAATGAATTTCCATAGCTAAAATCATCACTCTCATTGTTTTCAACAATAAAAATAGACGTTCAAAATAATATAATTGAAAATGGGTGCTTTGTGAAGTTGAATGTCTCGTATAATTGGATCGCAGATATATAGTAGTTCAATTTATTGAACTATTAGCAAAAGAGGTTGCATACTACCCGTAAAACATTGGTCGTATCCCTTAGTATTTATACTATACGTGAACGACCATAAAACCCTCTTCCCCCTTCTAATTGAGTCAGTTAATTAATAGAGCACAGCTTAGTATTTTATACTATTTTGAAGTGAGAATAATTTATGTTTTGCCGTGACTTCTTTAAAATGTCTGATTCAAAAAAATCATTGAGAGATATGTGGGATAATAATCGGAGTAGACGTCCTCTTGAAGAGTATGATTTTGAATTACAACTCATGAAGCATGATTTTCCAAAATTTCGCGACCCAAATGTCAACAACTTTCAAAATTTTCAAAATGACCAACATTTTCAAAGTTATGATCGAAATGACGACTTGAATTCAAATTTCAATAATTTCGATTATGGGCCACATCAACATCAAAATAGCTTTTAAACCCAAGATAGCTTCGATCAACATCAATATGGGGTTGTAAACAAAAATTTCCAAAGTTATAGCTCATATCAACATCTTGAAAATAACCAAAATTGCAATTTTCTGCCAAATTTTGATAGTTTTGGTTATGAACCTAATTTTCAAATTCAAAATGATTTCCAGTATCATTTTTCTGAAAATTCAAACAACTACCACATTGGAAATAATATTCATTGTGAAATTGATGTGGACTATAATTTTTAGAATCAAGAAATTCAAAACGAGAGCTTTCAAATCAACGATTCTGAAGAATATCATCTTAACATTCTTAGAGAGAGGGTAGAAAAGCAAGATAGACAGCTTTGTGAAAAAGATAGACAGCTTGATTAACTTCTTTGTCTAATGAAATCTTTTAAAGAACAACAAGAGCAACAAAATCAAATTCAAACAAGCGATGAATTATAAGATAATCCATTCTTTACTGATAGTGAAATTTTTCAGATAACAACTTTCGAAATTGAGAATAACCGTCTAAATGAAGTTGTTCACAATTCAGTAAATGATTTGGACCTCAACCCTTTTCAGGAAAAAGATTTAAACTCATATTTTGATCTTTCTCTTTCAGGCTGCGAGAAACTTGAAATTTTTGAAATTGAGGAAAATAAAGATGTTGAATTTTTCAAAAACTCAGATGTGGAAATGAATTTTAATGAACATGAATTTTTTGGATTGTATGAGGAGGAGTTGCCAAATGAGGATGAGATAGAATCAAGCCACCAATCCATGTTTGAAAATTTTGATTTTGAGGTTTCAAACGAACCAGAATTTGTCAGCGTCGAAAATACATTGTCAATTAATAAAATTGAGAAATGTGATCACATAGTCTTGAACAACACTCAGATTTTAATTTTCACTGAATTTATATACGATCACAAATTTTTGAAAAATTACACTGACAAATTTGTTGAACACATGAACTATTTTTGGAATGTTAGCTTTGTTGAAAAACTTCGTGTTAGGATGACCCTGAACATTCTTTTACTGGACTATAAATCGAGATATAAAGATGAGATGGTTTTCAAAAACTCTTGTTTTTTAGAAAACATGCCTAGACATAGTGGGAATGGGACTCATAGGGCAAGAACCAAGTGTGGGGGAAAAAGATGGTGGTATTCTTTGCATCGCGTGCACCGCAAACACATATATCATTGTACATATGATCCATTCTTACATATAGTTAGATTGCATTTCATTCTACAAATAATTTTGCATCTCATTCACCTTTGGGTACGATCTTTCAAATTTAGGAAACGTTTACAGTGTGGACACTGTTTAGTTCTAGTGTGGGGGGGGGGGGAGTCTGCATTTCACTCATTTTTTTTTTCTTTTTTTTTTCTTTATTTTCATTTTCAGCCATTTAAATAGGACCATCATGCATTTTAGACTGTAATAACATGCCAATTTTTTTTTTTTTTGAAACATGACTCATTTTAGATTGATACAACAAAATAAGTTAAGGATTGTTAATCAGTTGATAGTATTTTTCTCTCTCAGCTAAGATCGAATATGAAATATAATGAAAAGTTTAATTTTGAGGGATAATAGTGTAACCGGTACATAGGGAGATTCTTAGGTGATGGCCATGAAATCTATTCTATTTTATAGACTTTGTTTAAATAAGTGGAGGACTTAAAATACTTATATTGGCTTTTCGAATCTCTAAAACTAAGTTGTGTTAAGTTGAATTCGTGTAACTCTCTTTTGTGCTTATAATTTCAATAATAATAATAGTAATCCAAGGGTATCCAACATTACTTGTATATCAAGCGTTGGTGTGCAAACCCGCCAAGCTCTATCCGACATGTTGTTGACAAAGTCAGCGTTGGAATATCTTGGTCTCATTTTATGAGATTGGACACCTAAGGATTACCGACACGTTGTTGACAAAGTCAAAGTCGGCCTGCACAATCCGCCAAGCTCTTTACCCACTCTCCGTTAGTCCGCGAGGCAGTGCATGGGTGGTAAACCTTGGTCTTCTAAGTTAGGTGTATGTACTTAATCATAAATTTTAAAATTTTATAGAATAAAGAATAAGCGATGATGCCCAAACACTTCTTGACCTTATTGATTTGACTAGCCATACATGAGCAAATAATAATACCACTTTGCAAACTGTGCCAAGCAAACTAAGAATCTATTTCATGGCTGCACTACGTTATCGACCGAACTAACTGGCCAAACTGGAATTTAACATTTGAAAACTTGATTTATATTAAAAATTTATGACAAGTTGAGATATCTAAAATAAAATCAACTGACTAGAAATTGTTAATTTAATTCGTTGTACCACTTCAGAAACAAGTCTTGTTTTCATTTTTGTTTTTGCATATGTCCATTGCATTCATGTAGTTTCATTAGAATCACAACATACTGCATTTGGATTTTGTGGGTAGTATCCGCTGAAAACCCTCACGAGACACCACTCGTCCTACTAGGGACACCTAGAGGTTTAACGACTTGTTGCATAAGCTCAATGCAATCGTGTTTCCTACGAAAGTGTGACCTATCTAGTTTAGTTTTTCATTTCTTGTTTTACTCGAGGACGAGTAAAAGAAGAGTGGGGGGTATTTGATTACCATAGAAATGTGTTATTTTTTATGCTCTTATATCTTATCTTTTATATATAAATAAATATTACTTGGGTATTGTTTTGTCACTTTTACAGATATTCCAACCCAGCCAGCATGCAAACAGAAAAGTAGAGAAATAGAGATCAAATTGCTGTGTATTTGCATTTTGAAGAATTGTAGATGAAGATCTCACATCTAGCTGCTGTCGGACAAGAAAATGACTGATTTAGAGGCCTTGCACATCTCAAATTAAAGGAGGCTTGCAAGAGAAAAGGAGAAAAGGCCTAGAACTTATTCCACATGACAAAAGGCCTAAAAATCAGTTGAAATAGCTAGGCCCATTTGTAATTAGGGTTAGGGTTTAGTTATGTCATATAAATACCCTTGTAATGTCATTGTAGCCACCATCTCATTTCTGTATTCCACTACTCTAATAAAAATTCTTCTTCTTCTTCTTTTATTTTCTAGTATTTTTTTAGCAACTAGTGTCATCTACCTGATTAGATTCGGTAGAGTACTAGTTGTATTTTACATTTGTTTCATTAGTGATTAGTCGTTTGATTAGTTTCAACGACAATCCTAATTTTATTTTATTTTTGTTGTTCTTCTTATTCTGCACTTTCATTTTCTGCATTGTTGTTCTTGTTTTGCAATTTACTTTCTTTAGTGATTAATCGTTGATTAGATTCAACGATAGCAATTTCAATTTGTTTTTATTTCAACAAAATCTCCAGGCTTCCTCTAACTTGCCCAAGAGATTAGATAAATAATTTGATTTTAATCTACCTCCCTGTGTTCGACCTGTATGCTACACATGTGTATGCTTGCAGAATATAATTGAAAATTTGCGCTTTTCTGATTCATAGGAAAGCGGCAAACAGTCAACATGAGATACATAATTGTATTTGTGTCGATTTTTGGGGCCAAAAATCCTTGGGTCGTTACAGTGGTATCAGAGCTATTGATTTAGTATTAACCTTGGCTTTGTGGTATAACTCAATAGAGATAGCGTTAGTAATATCCTAGATCGAGACTGAGTGTGTGTGTGTGCATATATATATATATATATATATATATATATAAGAGCGTATTTGTAAATTTTATATACAAATGTTTTGTATTGTGTTGGTTGAACGGTTCATGTTTTCAGAAGCATTGAACTGGAAAATGATGCAATATTGTTTGCAAAGAGGGTGAATGAAACAATTTTACCCAAATTATATTCTTGTATAGAAAAGAAATAATTTTATTAAATTATTAAGATGTTAGTGTGGTTGATTAATTTGAATGAAATTCCAATTGGATTGGAAAAAATTGAAATGAGACTTAACCTGGATAAGTGTAATTTAATTAAGAACGATATCAAAATTAAATAAAGTTGGTTTGGAATTTGAAAATGAATAAATAATAATCAAATAGAGATCAATCGGATATTAATCGATTGGTGTTCAAATATGTGAAACCAAAGTAAAATGATAATATTGAATGTAAATTCAATTGAATTGGTTGTGTATTAATTTTTGATTGTGAATTGTTTGTATTGGATGATAGTTTGGTTGAACGGGATAATGAAAGATTTAATGGAGCTAAATGAATTATAAACTAAAGAATAATTTCCAGTATAATTAAACTAGAATGAAACTGCATATGAATCGGAATTTATGATTTAACCCTGTAGTTGATAATGAATTAATGCTATCTGTTTGATTTTCAAATTGGTTCTATAATTGTTGATTAGAGAACTGTTACTTTAGAATTTCATATATTTATTGCTCATATGTGAATTGAGTTGAGTACAGGTGCTGATGTCTAGACAGACTGATATTGGTTGAGTAAACCGTATATACATTGAGCAATTATGCTCAATAGCGCCCATAAGTGGTACGCCTACGCGAAAATATAAAATTTTGGGTTTTTATTTTTGTTTTTCG
Organism: Allium sativum; assembly: GCA_030737875.1. Classification (NCBI taxonomy): domain Eukaryota; kingdom Viridiplantae; phylum Streptophyta; class Magnoliopsida; order Asparagales; family Amaryllidaceae; genus Allium; species Allium sativum. The sequence goes on along the minus strand of CM060922.1, from coordinate 347,239,035 downwards.
ACCGTGTGGGTCGATGTATATATATTATTTGTTCCTGCGATATCGCAGATGTCACTCCGTATAGGGGAGACTCTACCAAATTTTTCAGGGAATTTAGCGTGTTAGAAAATTTTCGATATTTTTGAAAATATTTATATATGGTATTGAATTGTCTTTGATTTAAAATAAATTGGATTTGGAAATTAATGGGATTTGTTGCATTTTTTTACCTTAGCAATTTCGTGGACGAAATTATTTCAAGGGGGGAAGAATGTAGCGACCCGTATTTTTTGGCAGTCAAATATTTAATTTAGTTTATTATTTTAAATATTATATTTGGGATATTAATGGATTTTTGTAACAACCCGGAATTTTTGGGACCAATTTAAATTTTTTATTTTTAGAAATTTTATTAGAAAATACGTGAGAATTTAAAAATTCTATTTTTAAATTTAAATTAAAAAAAAGTTAAATTAATTGATTGTGGTGCGTTCAACTCAACAAAACAAGAAATAAATTGAGAAATAAGATATGTGCGCTAACTGCGTTCACATTAATATAGCTTATTCCATAATTTAGAATCTAATGTTATTGGATTACATGAAATTGATCACATTAAACAGTTTACAATGAAGAGTTGAATTTTTATAGTCACATGTTTTAATTTCATAAATTGCTATGTTTGTATATATTCATATTGCAGCTAAATTGAGCTAAATTGGTATTTAACGTTTAAAAAAAATTGGTAAAACTAAAGAAATATAAATCAAGCGTTCATTTACTTTTATATTGCTAGAAACACGTAGCTACCCATCGTCATTATCTTCCTCTTTTACGCTTACTTTAAATTCATTTCAAATCTTATATTGCACGTTTAATTGACTAAGTTATGGTAAGAATAGTCTAATGAAATAAATGATTTGACTTGATTAGGTTACCATTAATCCTAAAATTATTTCCCTTTATTTTGTCATAATAAAAATGTCATTTATTTTGATTTAGGATTGTCAAAATATATTAAATGTTTACTTTTATATGTCATGTATACATTATTTTTGTTTACATATTAAAATTTGCATTTTTATATATCATGTATACATTAGGTTTGTATATATATATATATATATTAAAGTTTACATTTTTGTATGTCATGTTGTGCGTTGAATATATAAATATGCATACGTATATGACTGAACCATGCGCCTAATTTATTGCGGTCAATTATGATCCTCTTTATTTGCACTTGTTGAACAATGCAACATAAGGGGTCAAATTAATAAAATGGAGCATTGTAAAAAATAATAAAAATTAAAGGGTTAAATTAAAATTTCCTAACCTCTATATATTATCTCAAAACCCTCTCATAACCTCAACCCTAATCCTATGTTCCTCCTTCTTTTCCATGGCAGCTCTCTTCCTTTCTTTCCCTCCTCCTCTTTCTCTCTTTCAATCAGCCAACCCATGGCCAAAATCACTAACACCTACTGCCATTTGAAGAAATTAGAGCCAAAACAGCGAAACCATGTGCGAAAAGAGACAAAATGGCGAACGCGACGAAAATATAAAAAAAGTGATGGAGTGGAAAGCTTTTGGTGAGATTTCTAAATTTGGATAATTAAATAATTTATTTTAATTCTATTCGATCAGTTGAATCATTGTATATTATTCTGATCTGTTATGTGGTGATTGTTGTCTTGTTGAATTTTATTCGTTGTGATGTCATGTTATAGTTTGAAAGTTTGGATCTGTAAAAATTCAGATGTAATCATAATAAAGTTCTCACCTTTATTTTTGTTCTTATTTTTATTTTTATTCCTTTCTCTTAATATTGATCTTTGTTTTATATAATAAAGATTTGATCTTTGTTTGAAACAAAGCTTTGATCTTTTGTTTTGAAATAAAATAAAATATAATAAAGATTTGATCCTTGTTTGAAACAAAGCTTTGATCTTTTGTTTTTATAAAAAAACAAATAAATAAAGTTTTGATCTTTTGTTTTTGAAACAAAAATATAATAAAGTTTGATCTTTTGTTCTTGAAAAAAATCAAAACAAAGTTGAGCCTTTTATTTTGATTTATATAATAAAGTCAAAGAAGATTTGATCTTTTATTTTGAGATATAATAAATAAAGATTTGATCTTTTATTTTGACTTATAAAATAAAAGAAGTTGGATTTATATAATGAATAAAGATTTGATCTTTTATCCTATAAAATGAATAAAGTTCATATATTTTACTTGATTTTACAAAATAAAGGTGGGATCTTTTATTTTGATTCATAGAAATTTTACAACCAATCATATGTTGCCATTGTTGTAATGCACAAAATTCATCGTATATTAAATTAGTGGAAATAAACAAAATTTCATCGTCATGTTTATATAGTTGAAATGAACAAAATTTCATCGTTATGTTTATATAGTTGAAATGAACAAAATTTCATCGTTATGTTAATATAGTTGAAATGAATCAAATCTTGACATTAGAAAATATATTTATATTAGGAATGTTGACACTAGAAAAGATGTTTACATTGGAAATAAAGTCCACCCTTTTTAATTGCATTTTACAATGCAAATATTACATAGAAAGATGAATTAACTTTTTAATTGAGTTCTCTTATGTAATGAAAATAAATAGAGAAGCTTACATTTTTAATGTAATGAAAAAAAGAAATAAAAGACATTTACATTTTCAATGTAGATAGGAAAGAATAAAAAGAGATTTACATTTTCAATGTAAATATGAAATATGAAATTATACATTTTAAAACATCATTTTTGGTTGCATTAGAATTGGCGAACAAAAATGTCATTTTGTTGAATATGAAATTATACATTGTTGAATCATCATTTTTGGTCACATTAGAATTGGCGAACAAAAATGTCATTTTGTGGAATATGAAATTATACATTTTAAAACATCATTTTTGGTCGCATTAGAATTGGCGAAAAAAAAATGTTAAACACTAAAATCTCATTTTAATGTAATGAAGTAAATAAGAAAATGTTCATGTTTTAATTTAAATAAACTTGTTTTACATTAAGAACTCTATTTTTAATGTAATAAGTAAATTGATCAAAATGGTTCATGTTAGAAAAATAAACATTGTTCATGTTGACATAGAAAACATGTTTTATATTACATAATTATAATGTAATCAAAAGAGAAGAAAATTTACATTGTTGTTCAATGTAAATAAAAGAAGTAAAATTTCATTTTTATGTAAAGTTAACATATAGAAAAATGACCATTGTTTTAATATGAAACCATTTACATTTTTCAATGTAAAGATTAAAAGGATATTTTTACATTTTTCCAATGTAAAAGAGAATAGAATAGATTTACATTTTTCTAATGTAAATAAAAAGAAAAAGAAAAGAATTTACATTTCAATGTAAAGAATAAAACAGAAAAGAATTTACATTTCAATGTAAAAGAAAAGAAAATGAAATATTTACATTTTTCAATGTAAAAGAAAAGAAAAGAAAATATTTACATTTTTCAATGTAAAAGAAAAGAAAAGAAAATATTTACATTTTTCAATGTAAAAGAAAAGAAAAGAAAATATTTACATTTTTCAATGTAAAAGAAAGGAAAAGTAAATATTTACATTTTTCAATGTAAAAGAGAAAAAGAGAATTTACATATGTAAATAAAAACAATAAATAGGAAATTTACATTTTTTCCATTTTACAAAGAGTAATAGAAAATTCACATTTTTCTATTGTAATAAAGTATAATAGGAAATTTCCATTTTTCTATTGTAATGAAGAGAGATAGAAAATTTACTTTTTCTTTTATGTAAAATATAAGATTTACCTTTTTCTAGGAGAAGATAAAAGAATTTACATTTTTCATTTTAAAAGAAAAGGAAATAAAATATATACATTTCATAAAAACATAAAAAGTTCACTTTTATGTTACAAAAATGAAATAGGATAAAAAGTTCACTTTTATGTCATAAAAAGGAAATAGAATAAAAAGTGCATTTTTATGTCTTTAAATCACATAGGATAAAAGAACATTTTTATAACTAAAAAAAAAATATACATCGTAAAAATATCATTTTCGGCCCTACCATTCCAAGGGTTGCCCATAGGTGTGATCCTGAGGCATTTGCTAGAGTGTCTCGAATCGGAAGAGGACGATCCCTAGCCTCGACTTCATGACAGAAAACTAATTCCCAATACGACATCACTGTTTTGAATGTAAACTTATATACGGCGACATAGTATATGGTACCTATGCCGTCTAGGATTGATATATTTAAATTTAAAGTATTTTAATATTGCCTAGACACTAATGATAATATTAAAATATTACTTTTCACGTATTAAGCATGTTTGATCATCATAAGGGAAAACTCTATCCTCCTGTGTGCGTTGCATTGTGTGATAGGACTTGAGTCTTATGATGATTTCATTTTTCAAAAGTCATTTCGCTGTTTTACCCAAACTTTATAAAATTATGCACTGGCAATCCAATGGAGTAAACCCGTTCCGCGTTAGCGGCGTGGTCCTGAGATTTGCCATATTGATAGTTAATTTAGTTAAGAATTTTCACATCAGTCCCATGAATGACCTGTAGTTTGTTTCACTGGCAAACTCGGGTGCCCTCTTTTCCACATGGGCAGTCGAGTAGCTTGTTTGCAGATATCTATTCTTTTAGCAGGATCCTGGATCGAAGCTTAAAGCTGTGTCCAGAGCATAGAAAGTCTTCCGCTGTGTATTGTATTAATTTATTGTTATAAGTCTTCCGCTGTATTTTAATTATCGATGTACTCTGATATTCTGTACTCTGATATTCTGTACTCTGATGTAACATTATCATGATGTAATAAAAGTCTGCTGTATTTGTTTTAATGTATTGTATTCCCAAAGTTAAAGTATTCGAGTATTTCTAACCTTTGAATCAGACCTGTGTGGTTTATGGTCGATTCAAAGAGCAGGAATTTTCGGGCCTTTACAGTTGGTATCAGAGCCAGGTTAGCTCAAATCTTTGGGGTACAACTCGTTAGAACTGAACAGAAGACTCATCAGAAATTGGATTAGTAATATCCAATAGGAATACTCATTAGAGATAGGATCAGCAGTATCCTAGAATGAGAAAACTCATTAGAGATGGGGTTAGAAATGCCCTAGAATGAGTTGAGAGTAACGAGTTTATAAATAACGTATTTGTGATTCGATCTCAGAAAATATGATTTTTGAATATATAAAAATCATATATATTTAAAAAGTTAATCGACTAATAAAATTAGAAGAATGAAAATTAAATAGGTTAATTAAACAATTTTTAGCTACGTTCCTTTTCGAGGACGAAAAGATTTTAAGTGGGGGAGATTGTAACAACCCGAAATTTTTGGGACCAATTTAAAATTTTTATTTTTAGAAATTTTATTAGAAAATACGTGAGAATTTAAAATTTCTATTTTTAAATTTAAATTAAAAAAAAGTTAAATTAATTGATTGTGGTGCGTTCAGCTCAACAAAACAAGAAATAAATTGAGAAATAATATATGTGCGCTAACTACGTTCACATTAATATAGCTTATTCCATAATTTAGAATCTAATGTTATTGGATTACATGAAATTGATCACATTAAAAAGTTTACAATGAAGAGTTGAATTTTTATAGTCACATGTTTTAATTTCATAAATTGCTATGTTTGTATATATTCATATTGCAGCTAAATTTAGCTAAATTGGTATTTAACGTTTAAAAAAAAAAGGTAAAACTAAAGAAATATAAATCAAGCGTTCATTTACTTTTATATTGCTAGAAACACGTAGCTACCCATCGTCATTATCTTCCTCTTTTATGCTTACTTTAAATTCATTTCAAATCTTATATGGCACGTTTAATTGACTAAGTTATGGTAAGAATAGTCTAATGAAATAAATAGTTTGACTTTATTAGGATACCATTAATCCTAAAATTATTTTCCTTTATTTTGTCATAATAAAAATGTCATTTATGTTGATTTAGGATTGTCAAAATATATTAAATATTTACTTTTATATGTCATGTATACATTATTTTTGTATACATATTAAAATTTGCATTTTTATATATCATGTATACATTAGGTTTGTATATATATATATATATATATATATATATATATATACACTAAAGTCTACATTTTTGTATGTCATGTTGTGCGTTGAATATATAAATATGCATACGTATATGACTGAACCATGCGCCTAATTTATTGCGGTCAATTATGATCCTCTTTATTTGCACATGTTGAACAATGCAACATAAGGGTTCAAATTAATAAAATGGAGCATAGTAAAATAAAATAAAATTAAAGGGTTAAATTAAAATTTCCTAACCTCTATATATTATCTCGAAACCCTCTCATAACCTCAACCCTAATCCTATGTTCCTCCTTCTTTTCCATGGCGGCTCTCTTCCTTTCTTTCCCTCCTCCTCTTTCTCTCTTTCAATCAGCCAACCCATGGCCAAAATCACTAACACCTACCACCATTTGAAGAAATTAGAGCCAAAACAGCGAAACCATGTGCAAAAAGCAACAAAATGGCGAACGCGACGAAAATATATAAAAAGTGAGGGAGTGGAAAGCTTTTGGTGAGATTTATGAATTTGGATAATTAAATAATTTATTTTAATTCTATTCGACTGTTGAATCATTGTATATTATTCTGATCTGTTATGTGGTGATTGTTGTCTTGTTGAATTTTATTCGTTGTCATGTTATAGTTTGACAGTTTGGATCTGTAAAAATTCAGATGTAATCATAATAAAGTTCTCACCTTTATTTTTGTTCTTATTTTTATTTTTATTCCTTTCTCTTAATATTGATCTTTGTTTTATATAATAAAGATTTGATCTTTGTTTGAAACAAAGCTTTTATCTTTTGTTTTGAAATAAAATAAAATATAATAAAGATTTGATCCTTGTTTAAAACAAAGCTTTGATCTTTTGTTTTTAAAAAAAATATATTAAAGTTTTGATCTTTTGTTTTTGAAACAAAAATATAATAAAGTTTGATCTTTTGTTCTTGAAACAAATCAAAACAAAGTTTAGCCTTTTATTTTGATTTATATAATAAAGTCAAAGAAGATTTGATCTTCTATTTTGAGATATAATAAATAAAGATTTGATCTTTTATTTTGACTTATAAAATAAAAGAAGTTGGATTTATATAATGAATAAAGATTTGATATTTTATCCTATAAAATGAATAAAGTTCATATATTTTACTTGATTTCACAAAATAAAGGTGGGATCTTTTATTTTGATTCATAGAAATTTTGCAACCAATCATATGTTGCCATTCTTGTAATGCACAAAATTCATCGTATGTTAAATTAGTTGAAATGAACAAAATTTCATCGTCATGTTTATATAGTTGAAATGAACAAAATTTCATCGTTATGTTTATATAGTTGAAATGAACAAAATTTCATCGTTATGTTAATATAGTTGAAATGAATCAAATCTTGACATTAGAAAATATATTTATATTAGGAATGTTGACACTAGAAAAGATGTTTACATTGGAAATAAAGTCCACCCTTTTTAATTGCATTTTAAAATGCAAATATTACATAGAAAGATGAATTAACTTTTTAATTGAGTTCTCTTATGTAATGAAAATAAATAGAGAAGCTTACATTTTTAATGTAATGAAAAAAAGAAATAAAAGACATTTACATTTTCAATGTAGATAGGAAAGAATAAAAAGAGATTTACATTTTCAATGTAAATATGAAATTATACATTTTAAAACATCATTTTTGGTCGCATTAGAATTGGCGAACAAAACTGTCATTTTGTTGAATATGAAATTATACAATGTTGAATCATCATTTTTGGTCGCATTAGAATTGACGAACAAAAATGTCATTTCGTGGAATATGAAATTATACATTTTAAAACATCATTTTTGGTCACATTAGAATTGGCGAACAAAAATGCCATTCTGTTGAATATGAAATTATACATTGTTGAATCATCATTTTTGGTCGCATTAGAGTTGGCGAACAAAAATGTCATGTTTATTTGATATAAAATGATACATTGTTGAAACCATCATTTTTGTCGCATTAGAATTGGCGGACGAAAATATTACTTTCATAGAATAAAAGGAATGGATTTTAACAAAGGGAATCGCCCAATGGTTTATATATATAAATATAAAATATAAAATTAAACGAAACAAGCGCTGTAGTTCGCGTATCGACAATCGTAACTTCAAACGAATATATAGGAAGATCCGACCGTTGGATTTTCCCAAAACTGGAACCGTTAGGACCGCTTTCGGAAGGGCTTTCCAACGATATAAATTTCATCAAAATCCGACGGTTAGATTTTGAGATATGTGTAAATCAAATTTTGGTAAAAGCAGCGCCAGCGCCGCCCATTGACCCGAAACGTCGTTTATTTATTTCGAGCTATTTTTAATAAATAAAAATTGCGATAAATAATTATAAATATATATGAAATGTTTTAAACTATAATTATGCGAAAATTATTTGAAAACACCGAGTTTAACTCATTTCAAATAATTGAACGGCGATTAAATCAAAGATGTAAGAAGACGACGGTTGAAGACCGGCGATCTTTACATCGAATGGACGATGACTTTTGATACCTTAGACTGATTTGCTCCCAGGACAGGGTTGAAGCAGTAATTGTTCGGACGTGTGTGTTGGTCGTGCGGATAAGCGAGCGCCTTTTGGTGTCTCTGGTTTCGTTCAGACCCAGAACGGACTTGTAAATGGATGCGTGTCTGAAGTTGGATTCGCTTCATGTAGTTAAATCGATTTCTATTAATATATGTCTGTTTGGTGGTGGAGAATTTATTCTCTGCTTAACACCCGGATATGTAGTAATAGTTATCGATCGCATGGCGTTGAATTGTCAATGTGGCACGCCATGATGCAATGATCAAGGCTTTGTTGAAAAGCAGGCCTTGTGGCTGATGATCAAAGCATAGCCTGTTTAGGCATAGCTTTGCGTATAACGTGACTTCGCGAGCCTCACACCCCGGTATGAGTCAAAAACGGGATATGGACCATAGGGAGTGCATACGTTTCTTTCTAGCTAGAAGTGGTGTTTGGGCTTTAACACGGCCCGACATTTTACTATGTGGATTTTGGATTGAGGTACCTCGTTTTTATAGGCCGGAAGTGGTCACATTATAGGTCCAAAGGGGCCGGGAAACGTATGTTCAGGAATTGCCAATCCACTACCGTTAGGTGGGGACTGACCCTACCGTTCCAAGGGTTGCCCATAGGTGTGATCATGGGGCATTTTCTAGAGTGTCTCGAATCGGAAGAGGACAATCCCTAGCCTCGACTTCATGACAGAAAACCAATTCCCAATACGACATCAAGGTTTTGATTGTAAACTTATATACGGCGACATAGTATATGATACCTATGCTGTCTAGGATTGATATATTTAAATTTGAAGTATTTTAATATTGCCTAGACACTAATGATAATATTAAAATATTACTTTTCACGTATTAAGCATGTTTGATCATCATAAGGGAAAACTCTATCCTCCTGTGTGCGTTGCATTGTGTGATAGGACTTGAGTCTTATGATGATTTCATTTTTCAAAAGTCATTTCGCTGTTTTACCAAAACTTTATAAAATTATGCACTGGCAATCCAATGGAGTAAACCCGTTCCGCGTTAGCAGCGTGGTCCTGAGATTCTCCATATTGATAGTTAATTTAGTTAAGAATTCTCACACCAGTCCCATGTCTGACCTGTAGTTTGTTTCACTGGCAAACTTGGGTGCCCTCTTGTGAAGACCCGCAACTTCCCCGTAAAGGAAAGCGTCGGATAATTCGAGAACAAGCCACAACAGAACGCATACAGAAGAACATTTCATTGTATATTACAACAATGCACCAGAATACAAGAATATACAGAGTATAAATGAATATTACACAGAAATATCAGAGATTTAAATTACATTTAAATACATAGCAGCGGAAAATAATACAATACACAACTAGAAAGAGATATACGGATACAAAGCTTTCCGGATATCGTTCCAGCTGTAAACCAGGATCCTGTGAATATAAATCTGCAAAACCGAAACTACTAGCTGCCCGTGTCAAAATAGGGGCACCCAGAGTTTAGGTTAAAACAATAAACTCCAGGTCAGTCATGTGACTGGTGTGCGAACTAAAACAGTTATTAATCTTTATTTTAAATCATTAGGTAAATCAAGGGACCACGCCGTATAACACGGAACGGGTTTCCTCCCAAGAATACCAGTGCATAAAACAAACAGCGCAATGCTAAATAAAGAAAAATGAAGCTGTTATAAGACCCAGGTCCCATCACACAATGTAACGCAGTCGAGGATAGGGTTTTCCCTTATAACAGCCAAAGAATGCTTGATACGTTTAAAACAAATCATTTGATACTAATATAAGTGCATAGTATATAAAACAACTTCAAATCATAAGTATCAATCATAGGTGACATGAGCGTCCCATGCCACTATGTCGCCATATATAGGTTTACAAATAAAACCGCAAAGTCACGTATTTGGAAATTGGATTTCCGTCTATGAACCGAGGCTAGGGGCAAGATCCTCAACCGATTCGAGACAATCTAGCCTACCATGTCTCAGGAACAGCCGCAACTGCCCCCTGGATCGTCAGGGCCGGTCCACCGATGTGGATTATTATGCCTGAACAATACGTCTCCCCGCCCTTTGGGGCGCAAACGAGCCAACGAATGACTCCATCGGTTCGAGAACGACCGATCAATCCGAGGCGCCTCGCAACAGCAACAACCACATAAGTCAAACTCGTCAGGGCGTGTAAAACCACTGACGCCACTTCTAGCTAGAAAGAAACGCAAGTCCTCCCTGATGTCCGTCTCCCGTTTTTGGTTCATACCGGGTGTGAAACACGCGAGGTAAACGTTACACAAAGCTACGCCACAAAGGCCGTGCTTTGATCATCACCACAAGACTTTGCTTTTCAACAGAAGCCTTGATCATTTGCATCTTAGCATGCCACACAGGCAAACCATCCTATGCAACCGATATCAGTCACACAGAATGATATCCGATGTCGGACACACAGTCCATTTACAAGTCCGTCCTGGGTCTGAACGAAACCGGAGGCACCTAGTACCCCGCATATCCATCGATCTCCAAGTACGTCTGGGCGATCACTAACTGTTTCCATCTTCTTGGGTGTACAGCCCAATCAAGATCATCAGTTATCACCCAAACGACGTGAAGACCTCCGGTCTTCGACCATCGTCTTCATCTTCGACTTATCGTCGTATCAGTTACTCAGAATGGGATAAACCCGGTCTTTCCGAATAACTCGCGTATATTTTAAATAAGTGTTACACAAACACAACATACGCCTCATTCCAATTCATTAGTCACTAACCGTAAATTAATCAAGAGAATAATTCCCCAAATATTAACCCCGAAGGCCGAAACCAACATCAGATCAATATCCAGAAAACCATTCTGCTTGGCTAACCGCCAGTTAGTTTCTAAATTTCACATTCAAATCTAATTAAAGATTTAACTATCGCCTGGAGCAAAACTGGTGATACTCCATTCTCGATCTTTTCAATCTAATTAAAGATTCATTAAAACTCCACTTAGTTTTAATCTTTTGACTGGGTTAAAGAATCAGTGTCATTTAAAAACACGGTTCACGATAAACCCAAAATCACATTCATTAATCGTCGGGTTAAAGAACGAGTGTTATTTAAAACACTGTCCACGATAAACCCAAAAATCAATATCGATTCAATTCCAATTAAATGTTATTTAATTGGTACACTTCATTAAATCTAAATAAAAAGATTTAATCATTTCTCAACTGGGTTCAAGAACAGTGTTAATGAAGATACCATTCACGACAAACCCAAATCACGTTCATTAATTATCGGGTTAAAGAACAAGTGTTATTTAAAACACTGTTCACGATAAACCCAAAAATCAATATCAATTCAATTCCAATTAAATGTTATTTAATTGGTACACTTCATTAAATCTAAATAAAAAGATTTAATCATTTCTCAACTGGGTTCAAGAACAGTGTTAATGAAGACACCATTCACGACAAACCCAAATCACGTTCATTAATTATCGGGTTAAAGAACAAGTGTTATTTAAAACACTGTTCACGATAAACCCAAAAATCAATATCAATTCAATTCCAATTAAATGTTATTTAATTGGTACACTTCATTAAATCTAAATAAAAAGATTTAATCATTCCTCAACTGGGTTCAAGAACAGTGTTAGTGAAGACACCATTCACGACAAACCCAAATCACATTTGATATTAAATACAAGGCTCTGAATAGAAAATATCCCGGCTTATATTCAATATCAAATTCTACGATTAACAAATGTCGTATTGGAAATAACGATATAAATATATATCTTTCAAATTTCCATAACAACATCCGTATAATCACGAATTCCAACATCGAAATATTCCGAAGACAATTTCGATTCAAATCCACTCCAATGCAATCATTGGATAATCTGGTTATTTTTAAAACCCTTTCTAATTCAGTTTATTTATTTAAAAATAAATAGAATTATAATTCTAGTTCAAAACTAGTTCAATTCGATAAAAATCTATTTTTATCTTTTCAAATATGGAGTTTTTCATCCCAATTCTTCCCAAATCATTTCTTATGATTTTACACAAATTATTACTATTTTTAATAATTTTATCAAGGCCCGTACAGTCGATTTCCAACAATGGCCATCGAACTGCACTTACAGCGACCTTTTTCGAATTTGATTTGGACATAATTCCAAATCCAACCGTTAGATTTCAAATTTCTAATATTCGTTAGAAAGCTCTTTTCGATACGAACCCAACGGTTCCGGTTTTAGGAGAATCCGACGGTCGGATCTCCCGTAACGTCCATTTGAAATCAATGGTCGAAATTCGCGAACTGCCGCGGCGCGGCGCGTTCTATTCAGGCCATTATATTATATATATAATATATATAATATATACTTCGTCGATTTCTATTTAAAACGAATTATATAAATAATTTTAAAATTCGTTTCAAAATCTATTTCAACTTCCATCTCAATTCAAAGCAAAATTGAATTCTTCTCTATAAATTCGTTTTAAAATTCATTTCTATTCAATTCAAATTTCAATTCAATTTGAATTCATTTCAATTTGCTTTCAATTCATTTTGAATTCGTTTTCAATTCAATTCATTTCGAAATCGTTTTCAATTCAATTCATTTCGAAATCACTTTCAATTCAATTCACTTTGAATTCGTTTTCAATTCAATTCATTTCGAAATCACTTTCAATTCAATTCGAATTCGTTTTCAATTCAATTCATTTCGAAATCGTTTTCAATTCAATTCATTTCGAAATCGTTTTCAATTCAATTCATTTCGAAATCGTTTTCAAAATCGATATAAATATCGTTCACGTCAAAATGGCGTCAATCTAATCAACACGGCTTCATATATTCCTTTATTTTCAAATATTCTATTTCAAATATTTCTTTTTCAAAACTGGAATGAGGCCCAATCAATTACCATATAAAATTAATTATATGGATTTTCATACAACACATGTATATAATAGCATTGAAAATAATCAACCATCAACCAAAGTGCACTACACTGTATAAGCATCAAATATAGATATTCAACGCTTATAACAGCCTGTCAATCAATCGATCGACATATTTAATAAATCAGGATGAGTGAACTTCAAATTTCATCCTAACACCCGTGTGGGGTTTCAAACAATCAAACACATATTTTATTTGTGCAGTTAGGCGATGTGTAAAATTTATCGACCCAATCAACGTCATTCAAATAGGTGTACATAAACAAACCGTCTGGTTTGTAAATGAATATTTATTTATTCACATTCACGTTAAAAATTATATTTTTAACGATAACACATTTTATTTTAACATATGAATTTCTATTCAGTTCATTCTTTAAATAAAATGCTATTTTTATTTTTCTAACTTATTTTAGAAAATTTCGGCGGCATAACGGCACGATACTAGAAACGGGACAAGGCCTATCCTTATCCCCGGTCTAGTGAAGGCCCACGCCATTCACTCATCAATCAAATCAATTTCATTTTGCAAACCACAAAATTTGGAGTAAGGGTCTAACCTAGCCTTACTCCTACGCCTTATAACGGCGCACGTCTAATCCTAACCAATTTATCGATTCGATTTTTCCACATCACAAACCACATTCAACCCAATTCGCAATCAATCACCAAACAATCAAACAAACAAGTCCATGGTCTGTGGACGATTGTGTCGGGTGCTACTAAGCACCGTCTGCATCCTAGTATATATATATATAACTAGAAAAATAAATTGAAAGGTGAGAAGTTCTCACATATAGCTATCCTAGCTCCACGGCTCTTCCTTTGCAGAAGTCTTCGTCGTTTCGCCTTTTTGTCACCTTCGTTGTCCGCTTTCACTACATATGTAAAAATCGAGTTTTTTTTACTTTGCTATTCAATATATAAAAATCGAATTTTTATTTTGCTATTCAATATATAAAAATCGAATTTTTAGTTCAAAGTTCAATATATAAAAATCGAATTTTTAGTTCAAAGTTCAATATATAAAAATCGAATTCTTAGTTCAAAGTTCAATATATAAAAATCGAATTCTTAGTTCAAAGTTCAATATATAAAAATCGAATTTTTATTTCAAAGTTCAATATATAAAAATCGAATTTTTAGTTCAAAGTTCAATATATAAAAATCGAATTTTTATTTCAAAGTTCAATATATAAAAATCGAATTTTTATTTCAAAGTTCAATATATAAAAATCGAATTTTTATTTCAAAGTTCAATATACAAAAATTATATTTTTCTATCGAAGTTCAATATATAAAAATGCCATTTTTTCTATCGAAGTTCAATACATAAAAATTCTATTTTTAACTCGAAGTTCAATATATAAAAGTCACATTTTTATATTTGCAAATCAAAACATTTCTTAGATAATAATTCAGTTTTTCATAAATAAAGTAGAATTTTAAAAACTCACTGTTTCTTTTCTCGAATCGGAGGGGAGCATGGCAGTTCATCTGAGGTGGCAGGGGTGCTGGCGGCCGGCGCAGGCGAGGTGGAGGCGCTCTTCAGGCGGCGGATGGCTGGGTGGTGCGATGTTCGACAGGGCAGTCTAGGGTTTACGGGGGAGAGCGTCTCGTGGAACCCGCTGTTGACTGGGAGGGTTGGCGAGGCAGTGGGAAAGGGGACGATGGGAATCGGGGCTCGTGCAGGTAGGCGGGCGGGGGCATGGCCAGAGCGGCGGTCCGATGTGGCGGCTTTGGGGGTTTTCCGCTAGGGCTTGAAATAGGGGGGGGGAGAACGAAGGTTGAAGAGGAGGAGAAGGGGAGTTGGACGCGGTGGTGGAGGCGCGCTCGTCGGGGCGCGGTGGCGCAGTTCATCGGAGGAGCGACAGCTCCTCCTTCCCCCTTTTTTTTTTTTTATTTTCATTTTTACCCCCCGTTGACTTGGAATAGGAGAAAAGGAAGGGGGGAGCCTTATATAATTTAATATTTTTTCTATTTTATTCCCTAAAAGTTACTTTAAAAATTCGAACTCAAAATTGAACCCACCAACTGTCGCCCATAGCGTTTTACCCCCATTCCGAACACAATGGGATATGTATCGCAAGCTGATTCGATCGTCTCGATAAGTTTCCGTTGAATTTACATTTAAATTACTATATTGAATTTTAAACGTACATTTCCAATTACCGGGGTCACATACGAACACGAAAAATTCCAGAAAAATATTTTCTAGCTTCGTATTGACGATACGGTCCTAACAAAACTAGTTTCGTCGAATTCTGAGACCGTTTGAAAAATGGCCAATTTCCAGTCGATTAAAATCAACTGAAACTGGTCAAACGCGTTTTCCTTTGCCACGCTCACATATTGATTCGAAAAATTATGAAATTTGGAATCTAGCAATAATTTAACATCACGGACCCAACGAAACTGGTTTCGTCGAAATCCGAGGTCGTTTGCAAAATGTCCATTTTTAAGGGCCTGAATTCCATAGCGACTATTCAGAATTTTCAACTGGACATAACTTTTGATTCCCGATATGAAATCTTGATTTTTCGGATTCGTTGGAAAGATATTCACTATTAGATTCCATTATTTTTGGTTTCACTAAAATCCGGATTGTTTTGCACCCGGTACATTCAATTGAAGTTTGAAATCGAATTATCGAACTACCGCGCCATTTTCAATTCTATTTATAATTATATATAAATATTTATATTCTAACGACGGCGTATATAATATATACGTCGAATTCCATTCAAATTAAATTTTCTCGTCGATATTATTTAAAATAATTTATTTTAAATAATCAAAATTCACTAAAATAGCCAAAATAAAAATTTTAAACTGGCCCACATTTTACGGGTTGTTACAATCTCCCCCACTTAAAACTTTTCGTCCCCGAAAAGGAACAAAGTCGAAAGTGGTTTGATGATTCAACTCTACGATCGATCAGGCTTCCATTCTCCAACTTTTCAGTTTCTGAGAATTTTCAAAACTTCAAAAATTTGGCTAACACCCTAAATTTTTGAAAAATTTCGCCATAACCTCCCCTGCAATGGGAGCATCGGGGAATTTCAAATAGCTTCCCCGGTCCTTCAGATCTCAAAAAGAAAAAGAAAAAGCCAAGCGGCTAGCCAATAGGCTCACAAAATCATCATCACCCAAACAAAACAGGAAATTATGTAGTAAACATGTACCTATTTGTCGGGCAAACAAATTTTATTCTCTGGCTCTAGCCTCCTTGCTATGACCTGTTCAAGGTAAGTACATATATGCAAGCAAATGCGACCAATTTCCAATACAATTCAATATATGATTCAATCAGGCTAATTGGTTAAAAATTATCAAACAATTTAACAAACAACACAAACATCAATCAATTAGTGAATTTAACGTTTCAAATTCATAATTTGATATATATACAAAAATCATGTTTTTGATGCCAAATCACAACGATGAATTCTAGCTATATATAAGTTTTGGTTCTCACACCAGCCCAATGGAAATATATAGAAAATCACACCTTCGAGACACGAACATAAATACTGATGATGTCATGACAATCATCAGTACCATCTTCGGGCGACTAGAGTGTGATGCTATATCTATCCAATATATTAAAATTTCGAATACACGCGGATCAGACGTATACGCAAAATCTATATATACTGGATTGTCCACATCAATATAAATGGATAATCAAATACGAATAATTGATTTAAATTTTCAAAACAAAAGTTTGTTTTCATTAGAAAAATATACCCTTCACACTCGTTCTAGGATACTACTGATCCTATCTCTAACGGGTCATTCTAATTGGATTTTACTAATCCAATATCTGATGAATTCTTTCGTAAGGTTCTAATGTGCCTTGTTCTCGGAGCTTTGTAAACCAAAGCTCTGATACCAACTGTGAAGACCCGCAACTTCCCCGTAAAGGAAAGCGTCGGATAATTCGAGAACAAGCCACAACAGAACGCATACAGAAGAACATTTCATTGTATATTACAACAATGCACCAGAATACAAGAATATACAGAGTATAAATGAATATTACACAGAAATATCAGAGATTTAAATTACATTTAAATACATAGCAGCGGAAAATAATACAATACACAACTAGAAAGAGATATACGGATACAAAGCTTTCCGGATATCGTTCCAGCTGTAAACCAGGATCCTGTGAATATAAATCTGCAAAACCGAAACTACTAGCTGCCCGTGTCAAAATAGGGGCACCCAGAGTTTAGGTTAAAACAATAAACTCCAGGTCAGTCATGTGACTGGTGTGAGAACTAAAACAGTTATTAATCTTTATTTTAAATCATTAGGTAAATCAAGGGACCACGCCGTATAACACGGAACGGGTTTCCTCCCAAGAATACCAGTGCATAAAACAAACAGCGCAATGCTAAATAAAGAAAAATGAAGCTGTTATAAGACCCAGGTCCCATCACACAATGTAACGCAGTCGAGGATAGGGTTTTCCCTTATAACAGGCAAAGAATGCTTGATACGTTTAAAACAAATCATTTGATACTAATATAAGTGCATAGTATATAAAACAACTTCAAATCATAAGTATCAATCATAGGTGACATGAGCGTCCCATGCCACTATGTCGCCATATATAGGTTTACAAATAAAACCGCAAAGTCACGTATTTGGAAATTGGATTTCCGTCTATGAACCGAGGCTAGGGGCAAGATCCTCAACCGATTCGAGACAATCTAGCCTACCATGTCTCAGGAACAGCCGCAACTGCCCCCTGGATCGTCAGGGCCGGTCCACCGATGTGGATTATTATGCCTGAACAATACGTCTCCCCGCCCTTTGGGGCGCAAACGAGCCAACGAATGACTCCATCGGTTCGAGAACGACCGATCAATCCGAGGCGCCTCGCAACAGCAACAACCACATAAGTCAAACTCGTCAGGGCGTGTAAAACCACTGACGCCACTTCTAGCTAGAAAGAAACGCAAGTCCTCCCTGATGTCCGTCTCCCGTTTTTGGTTCATACCGGGTGTGAAACACGCGAGGTAAACGTTACACAAAGCTACGCCACAAAGGCCGTGCTTTGATCATCACCACAAGACTTTGCTTTTCAACAGAAGCCTTGATCATTTGCATCTTAGCATGCCACACAGGCAAACCATCCTATGCAACCGATATCAGTCACACAGAATGATATCCGATGTCGGACACACAGTCCATTTACAAGTCCGTCCTGGGTCTGAACGAAACCGGAGGCACCTAGTACCCCGCATATCCATCGATCTCCAAGTACGTCTGGGCGATCACTAACTGTTTCCATCTTCTTGGGTGTACAGCCCAATCAAGATCATCAGTTATCACCCAAACGACGTGAAGACCTCCGGTCTTCGACCATCGTCTTCATCTTCGACTTATCGTCGTATCAGTTACTCAGAATGGGATAAACCCGGTCTTTCCGAATAACTCGCGTATATTTTAAATAAGTGTTACACAAACACAACATACGCCTCATTCCAATTCATTAGTCACTAACCGTAAATTAATCAAGAGAATAATTCCCCAAATATTAACCCCGAAGGCCGAAACCAACATCAGATCAATATCCAGAAAACCATTCTGCTTGGCTAACCGCCAGTTAGTTTCTAAATTTCACATTCAAATCTAATTAAAGATTTAACTATCGCCTGGAGCAAAACTGGTGATACTCCATTCTCGATCTTTTCAATCTAATTAAAGATTCATTAAAACTCCACTTAGTTTTAATCTTTTGACTGGGTTAAAGAATCAGTGTCATTTAAAAACACGGTTCACGATAAACCCAAAATCACATTCATTAATCGTCGGGTTAAAGAACGAGTGTTATTTAAAACACTGTCCACGATAAACCCAAAAATCAATATCGATTCAATTCCAATTAAATGTTATTTAATTGGTACACTTCATTAAATCTAAATAAAAAGATTTAATCATTTCTCAACTGGGTTCAAGAACAGTGTTAATGAAGATACCATTCACGACAAACCCAAATCACGTTCATTAATTATCGGGTTAAAGAACAAGTGTTATTTAAAACACTGTTCACGATAAACCCAAAAATCAATATCAATTCAATTCCAATTAAATGTTATTTAATTGGTACACTTCATTAAATCTAAATAAAAAGATTTAATCATTTCTCAACTGGGTTCAAGAACAGTGTTAATGAAGACACCATTCACGACAAACCCAAATCACGTTCATTAATTATCGGGTTAAAGAACAAGTGTTATTTAAAACACTGTTCACGATAAACCCAAAAATCAATATCAATTCAATTCCAATTAAATGTTATTTAATTGGTACACTTCATTAAATCTAAATAAAAAGATTTAATCATTCCTCAACTGGGTTCAAGAACAGTGTTAGTGAAGACACCATTCACGACAAACCCAAATCACATTTGATATTAAATACAAGGCTCTGAATAGAAAATATCCCGGCTTATATTCAATATCAAATTCTACGATTAACAAATGTCGTATTGGAAATAACGATATAAATATATATCTTTCAAATTTCCATAACAACATCCGTATAATCACGAATTCCAACATCGAAATATTCCGAAGACAATTTCGATTCAAATCCACTCCAATGCAATCATTGGATAATCTGGTTATTTTTAAAACCCTTTCTAATTCAGTTTATTTATTTAAAAATAAATAGAATTATAATTCTAGTTCAAAACTAGTTCAATTCGATAAAAATCTATTTTTATCTTTTCAAATATGGAGTTTTTCATCCCAATTCTTCCCAAATCATTTCTTATGATTTTACACAAATTATTACTATTTTTAATAATTTTATCAAGGCCCGTACAGTCGATTTCCAACAATGGCCATCGAACTGCACTTACAGCGACCTTTTTCGAATTTGATTTGGACATAATTCCAAATCCAACCGTTAGATTTCAAATTTCTAATATTCGTTAGAAAGCTCTTTTCGATACGAACCCAACGGTTCCGGTTTTAGGAGAATCCGACGGTCGGATCTCCCGTAACGTCCATTTGAAATCAATGGTCGAAATTCGCGAACTGCCGCGGCGCGGCGCGTTCTATTCAGGCCATTATATTATATATATAATATATATAATATATACTTCGTCGATTTCTATTTAAAACGAATTATATAAATAATTTTAAAATTCGTTTCAAAATCTATTTCAACTTCCATCTCAATTCAAAGCAAAATTGAATTCTTCTCTATAAATTCGTTTTAAAATTCATTTCTATTCAATTCAAATTTCAATTCAATTTGAATTCATTTCAATTTGCTTTCAATTCATTTTGAATTCGTTTTCAATTCAATTCATTTCGAAATCGTTTTCAATTCAATTCATTTCGAAATCACTTTCAATTCAATTCACTTTGAATTCGTTTTCAATTCAATTCATTTCGAAATCACTTTCAATTCAATTCGAATTCGTTTTCAATTCAATTCATTTCGAAATCGTTTTCAATTCAATTCATTTCGAAATCGTTTTCAATTCAATTCATTTCGAAATCGTTTTCAAAATCGATATAAATATCGTTCACGTCAAAATGGCGTCAATCTAATCAACACGGCTTCATATATTCCTTTATTTTCAAATATTCTATTTCAAATATTTCTTTTTCAAAACTGGAATGAGGCCCAATCAATTACCATATAAAATTAATTATATGGATTTTCATACAACACATGTATATAATAGCATTGAAAATAATCAACCATCAACCAAAGTGCACTACACTGTATAAGCATCAAATATAGATATTCAACGCTTATAACAGCCTGTCAATCAATCGATCGACATATTTAATAAATCAGGATGAGTGAACTTCAAATTTCATCCTAACACCCGTGTGGGGTTTCAAACAATCAAACACATATTTTATTTGTGCAGTTAGGCGATGTGTAAAATTTATCGACCCAATCAACGTCATTCAAATAGGTGTACATAAACAAACCGTCTGGTTTGTAAATGAATATTTATTTATTCACATTCACGTTAAAAATTATATTTTTAACGATAACACATTTTATTTTAACATATGAATTTCTATTCAGTTCATTCTTTAAATAAAATGCTATTTTTATTTTTCTAACTTATTTTAGAAAATTTCGGCGGCATAACGGCACGATACTAGAAACGGGACAAGGCCTAGCCTTATCCCCGGTCTAGTGAAGGCCCACGCCATTCACTCATCAATCAAATCAATTTCATTTTGCAAACCACAAAATTTGGAGTAAGGGTCTAACCTAGCCTTACTCCTACGCCTTATAACGGCGCACGTCTAATCCTAACCAATTTATCGATTCGATTTTTCCACATCACAAACCACATTCAACCCAATTCGCAATCAATCACCAAACAATCAAACAAACAAGTCCATGGTCTGTGGACGATTGTGTCGGGTGCTACTAAGCACCGTCTGCATCCTAGTATATATATATATAACTAGAAAAATAAATTGAAAGGTGAGAAGTTCTCACATATAGCTATCCTAGCTCCACGGCTCTTCCTTTGCAGAAGTCTTCGTCGTTTCGCCTTTTTGTCACCTTCGTTGTCCGCTTTCACTACATATGTAAAAATCGAGTTTTTTTTACTTTGCTATTCAATATATAAAAATCGAATTTTTATTTTGCTATTCAATATATAAAAATCGAATTTTTAGTTCAAAGTTCAATATATAAAAATCGAATTTTTAGTTCAAAGTTCAATATATAAAAATCGAATTCTTAGTTCAAAGTTCAATATATAAAAATCGAATTCTTAGTTCAAAGTTCAATATATAAAAATCGAATTTTTATTTCAAAGTTCAATATATAAAAATCGAATTTTTAGTTCAAAGTTCAATATATAAAAATCGAATTTTTATTTCAAAGTTCAATATATAAAAATCGAATTTTTATTTCAAAGTTCAATATATAAAAATCGAATTTTTATTTCAAAGTTCAATATACAAAAATTATATTTTTCTATCGAAGTTCAATATATAAAAATGCCATTTTTTCTATCGAAGTTCAATACATAAAAATTCTATTTTTAACTCGAAGTTCAATATATAAAAGTCACATTTTTATATTTGCAAATCAAAACATTTCTTAGATAATAATTCAGTTTTTCATAAATAAAGTAGAATTTTAAAAACTCACTGTTTCTTTTCTCGAATCGGAGGGGAGCATGGCAGTTCATCTGAGGTGGCAGGGGTGCTGGCGGCCGGCGCAGGCGAGGTGGAGGCGCTCTTCAGGCGGCGGATGGCTGGGTGGTGCGATGTTCGACAGGGCAGTCTAGGGTTTACGGGGGAGAGCGTCTCGTGGAACCCGCTGTTGACTGGGAGGGTTGGCGAGGCAGTGGGAAAGGGGACGATGGGAATCGGGGCTCGTGCAGGTAGGCGGGCGGGGGCATGGCCAGAGCGGCGGTCCGATGTGGCGGCTTTGGGGGTTTTCCGCTAGGGCTTGAAATAGGGGGGGGGGGGAGAACGAAGGTTGAAGAGGAGGAGAAGGGGAGTTGGACGCGGTGGTGGAGGCGCGCTCGTCGGGGCGCGGTGGCGCAGTTCATCGGAGGAGCGACAGCTCCTCCTTCCCCCTTTTTTTTTTTTTTTTTCATTTTTACCCCCCGTTGACTTGGAATAGGAGAAAAGGAAGGGGGGAGCCTTATATAATTTAATATTTTTTCTATTTTATTCCCTAAAAGTTACTTTAAAAATTCGAACTCAAAATTGAACCCACCAACTGTCGCCCATAGCGTTTTACCCCCATTCCGAACACAATGGGATATGTATCGCAAGCTGATTCGATCGTCTCGATAAGTTTCCGTTGAATTTACATTTAAATTACTATATTGAATTTTAAACGTACATTTCCAATTACCGGGGTCACATACGAACACGAAAAATTCCAGAAAAATATTTTCTAGCTTCGTATTGACGATACGGTCCTAACAAAACTAGTTTCGTCGAATTCTGAGACCGTTTGAAAAATGGCCAATTTCCAGTCGATTAAAATCAACTGAAACTGGTCAAACGCGTTTTCCTTTGCCACGCTCACATATTGATTCGAAAAATTATGAAATTTGGAATCTAGCAATAATTTAACATCACGGACCCAACGAAACTGGTTTCGTCGAAATCCGAGGTCGTTTGCAAAATGTCCATTTTTAAGGGCCTGAATTCCATAGCGACTATTCAGAATTTTCAACTGGACATAACTTTTGATTCCCGATATGAAATCTTGATTTTTCGGATTCGTTGGAAAGATATTCACTATTAGATTCCATTATTTTTGGTTTCACTAAAATCCGGATTGTTTTGCACCCGGTACATTCAATTGAAGTTTGAAATCGAATTATCGAACTACCGCGCCATTTTCAATTCTATTTATAATTATATATAAATATTTATATTCTAACGACGGCGTATATAATATATACGTCGAATTCCATTCAAATTAAATTTTCTCGTCGATATTATTTAAAATAATTTATTTTAAATAATCAAAATTCACTAAAATAGCCAAAATAAAAATTTTAAACTGGCCCACATTTTACGGGTTGTTACACCTCTTTTCCACACGGGCAGTCGAGTAGCTTGTTTGCAGATATCTATTCTTTTTGCAGGATCCTGGATCGAAGCTTAAAGCTGTGTCCAGAGCATAGAAAGTCTTCCGCTGTGTATTGCATTAATTTATTGTTATAAGTCTTCCGCTGTATTTTAATTATCGATGTACTCTGATATTCTGTACTCTGATGTAACATTATAATGATGTAATAAAAGTCTGCTGTATTTGTTTTAATGTATTGTATTCCCAAAGTTAAAGTATTCGAGAATTTCTAACCTTTGAATCAGACCTGTGTGGTTTATGGTCGATTCAAAGAGCAGGAATTTTCGGGCCTTTACAATTTTATTATTTAATTCATTATTAAAAACAAAGTTTGGATGTCATATATTTATATTAATATAAAACAAGCTAGAAATGGCACGGCAGTTCGCAATATGGAGTTTTGAACTTCAATTGAATATACAGGATATGGTTTAAGTCGGATTTCTATGAAACAAGAAACGTCGGGATCTTGTTGATGTTAATTTTCATATGAAAGAGAAAAATCCAGATTTCGTGTTGTAGTTTGTTAGTTATGGCTAAATCAAAATTTAAAAGTGTTGCTATCGAAATCGTTATTAAAATATAACGTTTATTTAATATATTTAATAGCGAAATTTAAATCTTTAACCCAAAATCGACAATATCGAGTTGTATAATTTATATTGGGAGTTGTATATATATTCTGGTTGGATATATGATAAAAATAATTTATTATTATTTAATTAAATTATTTGGTAATTTATATAATATTTTAAACGATATTATGTAAGCGTTAAAAATAGCCATTTTTGCAAATAGTCTCAATTTTCGATGAAACTAGTTTCATAAGGATCATATTGTTAAATTATTTTAAGAAAATCAAATTTCGTGGCAAACCAATATTGTATGTGACTTTGGTGGCTAAAAATGTCTCTGTTTCTATTTAATTGTTTATATAATTCAGACAAGGGTAACTTTAAACGAATAAACGACTAGCCAAATGAACTCCGGTTTGGATGAAACAAGTTTCATTGGATCCGTAGGGAAGAGGTCTAGTAAAATGACTTCATTTTAAATTTATTGGATTTTTCTATAATTTTAGGGGATTTAAATGCTTGATTTTTCGTCGATAATTATAAAGGACTTTTCACAAACGACCTTGGAATTTGACGAAACCTGTCCCATTGGGTCCGGAATATTTTTTTTATGTTGGGATTTCATTTATTTATCAAAAACGGAGGTCGTATGTAAACACTGCACCTCCGTTAAGGTCACTCACAAAGGGAATGCATTAACTTCGGTGGAGTATTATAAGTAAAAGGTACAAGTAATTTACAAGACAGATATATAAACAGCGGAAGAACTAAATTTTATTTCATAAGCTCATGGTCCAGTCAAAACATTACAACAACTTTCTCAAAAACCAACTTCCAAATCATTACAATAAAGCCTCTATCTTGACTAAAACATAAAGAAGCATAAACAATAATAAAGCAGCATAAATCCCCAATTAAGAGTGTAACCACAGCCATAGCCCAAGAAAAGAGAATCCAAACAATACGTCTACTCTCTTCAAGATGGAAAAGATCTGGACTAAGTTGAAGTATTCCCTCCCTGCGGACCTGGGGGGGGGAGGGGAGGGGGAGGACAAGAATACGAAAGAAAACGGGGTAGACATAAGCTTGGCAAGTCCAGTGATTATTTAGTATGTAAACAAGTAAAATGATCATGACATGAATAAACTGAACCTAGGACAATACCCTAGAGATAAGATAACAAAAAATAAGGCAAGATAAACTGAATATACTATCGCACTCAATTCTATTTCTCTACACCTACTAACAAGTGTTTCAACTAGTACCATGTGTTCATGATAAAATGATCCTCTTTATCGGTCGTCTTATACTCGCATGCATTTATGACTTGTGTCATTCAGCCCCGCTTGATTGTAGATACCTGTGCTGGTCCTACCATGGTGTGTATCAATTCCTATGGTGGTAACCCGACACAAATTCAAGGTGCACAGTGTATACTACTGATTCCCAGTGCTTAAGTTGTCCATGCCGGAGTACGTGCATGCCCATACTCCGTTGGAACCTACACTGCTGCACCACCCGCTGTTATTTTGACCGCTTATAATTAGCCCAGTAATCGTGCCCCACCCTGCCTAGTTCAGGGTACCATGATACATCTATGTGGGTTACTGCCGAAATGGGTCCCCGTTACTAGGGTTTCCTAATCAACATGTTAAAATGGTTAAGTGTTCTCAAATTAACCTAACCCCACCCATCAGTTTAGTTAACATGTTGTATTGGTTAAGTGTTGCCTTAATTTACTTAAGCCTACCATTCTTTGCCTGCCTGTTTCTTAGCTTTAATTCATTCATTAAAGCACCAACCTCTCACATTAGATCTATATTGTTGTGGTTGCTGGATGTGCCGGGCGGTTCCGGGCAGTCTTATACTGCAACTCAATCTAACCTCGGGTTTTTGGGCTTAATGCGCTAACCTCTCACATTAGATCTGTATTGTTACGGTTGCTGGATGTGCCGGGCGGTTCTGGGCTGTCTCACACCGTAACTCAATCTAACCTCGGGTTAGGCATAATCATCTTTCAATTAATTTATATATTTATGTTTATATGTAAATTATCCACCAATGTTGTCAACTCAAGTCATGTCCCATTTATCCTATAAATTATTTCCATAATTCTGAGGTATATAAATTAAACCAATTCATGCCATTAATCATTTACGTGATTATAAGCCAACCTATACCAATAGCATGTAATTTAATATTTTTTCCAGCGTATCCCCCGTTATTCGTTCGCTTAAATTACATAGAATGTTAGGCTTGCATATTAGCCTAACTCATAAATAAAAAGGGAAAAGAAAAGGGACATGTAACATTCCAACAGCATAAAACAGTATAGATCAACTAAGCATGTGTGATATAAATTTGGTGCAGTACTACACAAATTTAATTAAGCATGTAAATGTGAACTTGCATTTGATTTGGATCAAATTAACATAGATCTAAACATATAAGCATGTAGTTCTAGACATATAAGCATATATGAACATGATTTAGCTTATGATCTTGCATATAACATAACATAAAGAAATTACCAAATTTATATACAACATGATAGGTTCATCACCAAATTTATATGCAACATGATAGGTTCATCACCAAATTAATATACAACATGATAGGTTCATCACCAAATCAATATACAACATGATAGGTTCATCACCAAATCAATATACAACATGATAAGTTGTATCAAGTCACAATAGTCACGTAGGCATAGGTAATTTCAGAATTGCTACATGAATCAGAAAACGATTATCTTACAACTAGAAACAGTTCTAGTTTCGCTTCATTACAAGTCATGACTTTTATTTGTTCAAATTTAAAGAATAACTGAACTTACAAACAAAAGAACAGATCTTTTTTTTTTGGATCTGAATTTTGAAATTGAAAAGCTATCCTTTGATGTAGACTATTGATTCTCTAGTTTGGACTTGATTAGGGGCTTTCTAACTTGATTTCTAGTTTAGCGAAAAATGGAGGCTATGCTAGTTTGGCGATGGATAGCATGACGACTTCAGAGAGCAAGTTTATGAGGTTTTAGGGTTGAGGATTGGGGTTGTTTATATAGAAGTTTAGATTAATGAGAGCCTTTAGATCATCCTAGGAGAAATAAGAGCCATCCAGACCAAATATAGCCAACCGGAAGTCGCCACATATGCCCTAATGACTCAAAAAAACGTCACTGGATAAAATAGTCCAGATCTGACCGAGGGGCTCGACCCCTACAGGGGGGTCGTGAAACGACCTGAACTTCCCGTGAAGGAAAGCACGGATTGAGTTGAGAACAAGATGAATCAGAACACAAACATAAGAACATTTCATTGCTTATTACAATAATTCCATCAGAATACGAGAATATACATTTATGAATAAATATTGTACATCAGAAAAATATCAGAGATTACAATACATTACATAGCAGTGGAAAAATAATACAAACACAACCGAAAGAGATAAATGGATACAGAGCTTTCCAAATATCGTTTCAGCTGTAAACCAGGATCTTGTGAATATAAATCTACAAAACCAAAACTACTAGCTGCCCGGGCGGAAAATAAGGGCACCCAAAGTTTAGGTTAAAACAATAAACTCCAGGCCAGTTATGTGACTGGTGTGAGAACTAAAAAAGTTATTTGAAACTTTACTTTAGAAATAAAGTAAATCAAGGGACCACGCCGTATAACACGGAACGGGTTTTCTCCCAAGAATACCAGTGCATAAACAGTTATAAACAACGCAATGCTTTTTGGAAAAGTGAAGCTATTATAAGACCCAGGTCCCATCACACAATGCAACGCAAGCCGGAGGATAGGGTTTTACCTTATAATAGCCAAATAATGCTTGATACGTTTAAAACAAATCATTTGATACTATTATAAGTGTTTAGTGTCAAAACAACTTCAAATATAAATGTATCAATCCTAGGCGACATGGGTACCATCTATCATGTCACCAATACTAGGCTCTACAATCAAAACCGAAATATCACGTGTTAGAAATTGGATTTCCGTCATGAGTCGAGGCAAGGGGAAAGCTCCTCACCGGCTTCGAGACACTCTTGCAAATTCCCCAGGACTACACACTCTGGGTAACCCTTAGAATCGGCTGGGCCGGTCCTTCGTTAAGTTTGAGGATTGGCAATTCCTGGACACACGTTTCCCGGTCCTATCAGACCTATCCATCGGCTCCGATGAGACCGATATATCTGAGGCGCCTCACGTTCCAACATTCATAAAGGTATAATAATCAACAACGTCAGGGCTAGTAAAACACTAACACCACCCATAGCTAGAAAGAAACATCGTGTTCTCCCAGTGGTCCTCATCCCGTTTTTAACTCATACCGAGGTGTGCGGCTCTCGAATCAATGCTATACACAAAGTTATGCCACAAAGGTCGTGCTTTGATCATCAACCACAAGACTCTTCTTTTCAACAAAAGCCTTGATCATTGCATCTCATCATGCCACATAGGCAATTCATGCCATGCGACGGATATATATCGATATATAACCTCTGAGCTCGTACGTCTCAGAGAAGGGCGTTAAGCAAGAGAATAAATTCTCCGCCGCCAAACAGAAATATATTTAATAGAAATCAATCAGCACAAAATAAAATCCAATGTCATACACGCAATCCATTTATAAGTCCATTCTGGGTTTGAACGAAACCGGAGGCACCTTATTCCTTCCCCATATGTCCAATACAGGGGAGAGGTCCTCGCAAATCAGTCGATCGCCAAGTACGTCTCGACGATCACCACTTGTTATCTTATATTGGGTGTACAACCCAATCAAGACATCAGTAATCATCCAAACGATGTGAAGACCTCCGGTCTTCAACCACTGTCTTCATCGTCGACACATCGTCAAATCATTTGTTAAGAGTGGGTATAAACTCGGCCTTTCCGAATAACTCACGTATATAATAAACAAGTGTTATAAAAACACAACATACGCCTCATTCCAATTCTGACTATTCTTTTATTCAAATATTCACATTCTTTGGGAAAGGTTCCCATTAATTTTATCAAAGATAAATTCTTTTAAATTTATTCTTTAATCTTCCTTTGGATACCATTTCAAACCATTCCATTCCATCAGCCTCTAACCGTAAATTAGCAAGTGAACAACTCCCTAAGTATTAACCCCGAAGGCCGAAACCAACATCAGACCAATAACCAAGAAACCATTCAGCTTAACTAATCTCCAGTTAGTTTCTGATTTTCTTAACTCTATTGGGTCCAAGAACAGTATTATTAAAGATACCATTCACGACAACCCAAAACCTCATTCCATCGTTAATCGGGTTAAAGAACAAATGTAATTTAAAACACAGTTCACAATAAACTCAACTCACATTCTATTTTCAGTTCTAATTAAATTTTAATTAATTGGTAATTCTTCTTCAAATATTAAAAGATTTATTCTTTTCACCCTAGGTTTAAGAACAATGCCATTTAAAGCACAGTTCATGACAAACCCCAAAATCCCATCAGTCTCTAAACGTAAATTAGCAAGAGAACAATTCCCTAAATATTAACCCCGAAGGCCGAAACCAACATCAGATCAATACCTAAGAAACCACTCAATCTCGCTAATCTCCAGTCAGATTCTAATTTTCTTAACTCCATTGGGTTTAAGAATAGTATTATTAAAGATACCATTCACGACAAACCCAAAATCCAATTCGATATTAAATACAAGGCTCTGAATAGAAAATATATCAGCTTATATTCAATATCAAATTCTGAAATCAATAAATATCGTATTGGAATAACGGTATATATATCTTCCAAATTCCTCCAAAATATCCGTATAATCACGGAATCCAATATCGAAATATTCTGAAGATAATTATGATTCAAATCCATTCCAATTCATATATTGGAAATTCCGGTTATTTTTAAAACCATTTCAAGCCCAATTTATTTATTTTAAAAATATTTGATTTATTATTCTATTCCAAAACTAGTTCATTTCGATAAAAATATATTTTTATCTTTTCAAATATGGGATTTTTCATCCCAATTCTTTCCAAATCATTTATTATGATTTTACACATGTTATTGATATTTTTAATAATTTTAACAAGGCCCGTACAGTCGATTTCTACAAACGGCCATCAACTGCACTTACGGCGACCTTTTCCATATTTGATTTGTACATAATTCCAAATCCAACCATTAGATTTCAAATCTCTAATATTCTTTCGAAAGCTCTTTTCGATATGAACCCAACAGTTCCGGTTTTAGGAGAATCCGATGGTCGGATCTCCCGTAATGTCCATTCGAAGTCAATGGTCGAAATTCGCGAACTACCGCAGCGTGGCGCGTTCTATTCAGGCCATTATATTATATATATAATATATATTTCATCCATTTCCTTTTAAAACGTATTTTATAAATCGTTTTAAATTTGTTTTCAAAACAGTTTCAACTTCATATTCATTTCCAAATCAAAATTGAATTTTCCATTATAAATTCATTTTAAATTCATTTCAAATTGATTTCAATTCGTTTTGAATTCATTTCAAATTGATTTCAATTCAATTTCAGTTTGTTTTGTATTCATTTTAAATCGATTTCAATTCAAATTCAAATTCAAATCAAAATTGAATATTCTATATCACCTCAATATTTTCAAAACATTAGATTTTGAAATCACTTTTCGGTATTCATTATAAAATGAATAAAATCGAACAAATTCCCGTTCATGTTAAAATGGCATTTAACTACTTAACACGGCTTCACATTTCAATACTCACTGAATATTATTTTAAAATATTCGATAATTATGAACTGGAATCAGACTCAATAAATTACCATATAATTTCAGTTATATGGATTTCAACATCACATGTTTACAGTAATGACAATAAACGATCATTAAAAATTCAAACAACATCCAGAGTGCATTCTACAACCGTTTAAGCATTAAGATAAATAAATAACGCTTATACAGCCTGTCAACCCATCGATTGACATATCACTAATTACTTGGATCAGTGTATGCCAAATATTATCCCAATACCCGTGTGGGGTTTTCAAACGACAAATACTGTTTATTATTTGTGCAGTTGGGCGATGTGTAAAATTTATCGTCCCAATCAATATCAAATAAATTGGTGTACATAAACAAATTGTCCGATTTGTTTATAAATATTTATCTCAACTCATGATTATTTTATTCAGTCCATATACACAATAAAAATGATATTTTTATTATTTAAATATTTTATTCAACTTGAATATTTTATTTACTTCATATACACAATAAAAATGTGATTTTTATTGTTCAAACTATTTATTCACATATGAATATTTTTAACACTTCATTCCACATCACAAAAATCAATTTTCACAACACATCAATCAAACAAACAAGTCATCCATGGTCTGTGGACGATGGGTGCCGAGTGCTGCTAAGCACCGTCTGCATCCTAGTATATATTTTAACTAGAAAATAAAATAAAAGTGAGAAGTTCTCACTGAGCGTTCCACTCCTCCATTTTATTTCTGAAATTCAGAACAGTCTGGATTTGCCCATACTTCCAACGCAGTCTTCTCTACGCTGTTCATATTAAAAATCACATTTTTAATATGATGTTTACTTTAAAAATCACGTTTTTATAATGGCACCTCATATATAAAAATCATATATTTTTACAACGTGTCTTTTTATATAAAAATTATATTTTTCTTCGCTATAAAAATCTATACTTTTCCTTATGTAAAAATTCTATAATTTTTTTCTTTACTTCGCTACCACATTAGAAAAATTATATTTTTATAGTGCTTTATATATAATAAAAATTATATTTTTACGTCGCCTTTTAAACAATAAAAATCCTATTTTTACTATCTCTATAGTATAAAAATCATATTTTTATTATCTTTAGAATATAAAAAACATATTTTGACTACAACGCTAAATGGATAAAAATCCCGTTTTTATCTTGCCATTATATATATATAAATTATATTTTCCCTATGCATAAAAACCCTATCTTTTTAAGGATAAAAATCGGATTTTTCATAACATAAAAATCATATCTTTAGATAATAAAAATCCTACTTTTCTAAGGTTATTTGTATGATAAAAATCGGAGTTTTATTATAATAAACTAAAATAAAAATCTGAAAAACTTACTGTGACTTGATCGGAGGAGGGAGGAGAGGTCACAGCGCCTCTGACCATTGGCGGAGGCAGTGGGGGCCCATAGGCGGTGGTGCAAGAGGAGAGGGTGCGACGGTTTTCAGGTAAAAGATGGGCTAGGGTTTGCGCAGGAGAGGGAGAGAGGAAGGAGAAGAGGAGGGGAGGGTCTGCCATCGTCGGTGGGTGGCTGCACTAGGGGGGTCTGGCGGTCCTATTCTTTGTGAAGTGGAGGGGGGTTTTGGGGGAGCAGTGGTTTAAATGGAGGGAGGAGGGAAATCAAGGGGGGTCTGGCGACGCGTGGGGAGGCCGGAGGGCAGCTGCGCCTCCGGCGGCAGACGAGAGGGCTCCTCCGTCGATCGCGAGATGGTCCCCTTTTTTATCTGTTTTGATTTGGGAAAATAACGAAGGAGGGAGGGCGTTGACATTGAATAGGGGGGTATATGAATATATATATATATATATATATATTATTTTTAAATTTCAAAAAGCAACTTTTTATTTCAAACTCAAAATCGAACCCACTGACTGTCATCCATAGCTAACTAACCCCATTCTGAACACAATGGGATTTGTATCGTAAGCCAGTTCGGCCGTTTCGATTAGTTTTTGTCAAATTCAAAATATAAATTTATATATTGAATTTGAACGCATGTTTCAATTTACTGGGGCCACATATGGACTCTAAAAATTCCCGAAAAATATTTTCTAGCTTCGTATTGACGATACGGTTCTAACAAAACTAATTTCGTCAAATTTGGAGACCGTTTGAAAAATGGCCATTTTCTGGTCGATCCAAATTGACTGAAACTTTCAAAACAAGTTTTACTTTGCCACGCTCAAATATTGATTCGAGAAATCATGAATTTTGGAATCTAGCAATAATTCAACATCCTGGATCCAACAAAAGTGGTTTCGTCGAAAACGGAGGTCGTTTGCAAAATTTACATTTTTAAGGGCCAAAATTCCATAGCGACTATTCTGAATTTTCAACTGGGCATAACTTTTTATTCCCGCTATGAAATTTCAATTTCTCGGATTCGTTGGAAAGATATTCTCAAATAGATTCTAATATTTTTGGTTTCGCTAATATCCGATTTATTTTGAATCTTGTACATTCATTTGAAATTTAAAATCGAATTTTCGAACTGCGGTGCCATTTCCAATTCCTTTTATAAATAAAAATAAATATTTATATTCTAATGACGATTGAAACAAATATATACGTTCTAATTCTATTCAAAATAAATTTCTTGTTGTTATTATTTAAAATAATTCATTTTAAATATTTAAAATTCATCAAAATTTCTAAAATAAATTTTTTAAATTGCTTCCGATTTTCTCAGTTATTACAGGTCAACATCCCTCTTGGGGGGTCGACACCTATGTCGACCCCCCCCCTCGGGGGAGTCGACCCCTATGGGCGGGAATTTTCCTTCCCAGCTGATTCTCAGAATTTTGAATTTCGAACTGCCTTTTTGATTTAATTATTATTTATATTTAATTCCCATTTAAACTTGAAATCTTCTGAACTCCATAACTTCTTCATACGGAGTCCGCTTCACGCAAACTCGGAATCTATCTCAAGCATAATTCCAAGAAGAACGCAATGACGTAACCCGTTTCCCCTAATTTCCACTTTTAAAATTAAGTATTCTTTAATTTGTTACTTTAATGTTCATAGAATATACGGGGTGTTACATTCTCCCCTCCTTATAGGATTTCGTCCCCGAAATCTTCAAGTCAAGAAGAATGTATCCTAACATCCAACATCCATTTACTAAACCATTCAATCACAGGCATCCATTGTCCTTAAAAATATTTCTAATGCTTTCATGATCATATGCATAGTGTGTGTGTATATCCTTATCTAACGCAAAATCAGGTGGTCTACTGATTCAGTTGACCTCCTTCATGCGAATCATTTCAGTGCTATGAGTCCATCAGGTATGCAATTATTCCTAATCGTACTTTATAACTTCTACATGTGTGCACAATCATTCATACACGTGCAACATCCATATGACAACACATCAAGTTTCAATCCATATACAAATACATAAATGCATATGCAATATGAAAGTGACTGAGCTGATCTAGTACCTAATGTGTGTGTATATGCATCCACGAGCAACCACTAGCAACCACTTGCACCCATGAACCATAACATGTTTCAAATACATGTTTACATACATTGGTTTCTACCTAACGATCAAGAATAGGACTGAGGAGATATACTTAAAAGATAGATACAAGTATGCATAAGCTTATGGAAAAAGAGATCAACGTTGTACCCTCAAAAAGAAAATGATAGGATGCGCGTATCTTGTCCTCAGTCTCCCAAGTCATGTCTTCCTCAGCGTCACTCCATTGAACTTTAACAATCTTGACTTCACGGTTGTATATAATTTTGACTTTTGTCCCTAATATATGAGTTGGAACTCTCCTCACTGTCGCTTCTCGTTCCACTTCTACTTCCTCTAGTATGCTTGGTTCCACAACTTCCACAGACTCATTTAAGCACTTCCATAGATGAGAGACATGGAAAACATTATGAAATCCATCCAATTTTTCGGCTAGCTCTACTCTATAGGCCATCTTCCGAATCCTCTCAATGATAGGAAATGGCCCTACAAATCTTGGTGCCAATTTTCCTGTAGACCCAAAGCGAACGACATTCCTCAAAGGAGATACTTTAACGAAAACCCTGTCTCCAACCTCAAACTCAAGGTCGGTCCTACATTTATCAGCGTAGAACTTCTGTCTATCTTGTGCAGTCTTCATTCTTCTTCGTATCAAGTCCAACTTCTCTGAAGTTTCTCTAATCATGTCCGGCCCGAGTACGAGCTGTCTGTAGACTCCCACCAACAAGATGGTGATCAGCACGGTCTCCCATATAAAGCCTCAAAGGGTGCCACGCCTATGGTAGCTTGGTAGCTATTGTTGTAGGCGAATTCTACCAAAGGAAGATGATCCTCCCATGTTCCTCCAAAATCAAGAATGCACAATCTCAAGAGGTCTTCTAATACTCTGTTCACCCTTTCTGTCTGTCCATCGGTTTGAGGGTGATAGGCCGTGCTTAAGCATAGTTGTGTGCCTTCGGCCTCTTGCAAACTCTTCCCAAATTCGCTTGTAAAAATAGGATCTCGATCACTTACTATGCTAGAGGGTATTCCATGCAGTCGAACCACCTCTTTAAGATAAATGGATGCTAAAGATGAGGCAGTACTCCTACTCTTAACAGGTATAAAGTGAGCGCTTTTAGTGAGCTTGTCCACTATTACACAAATACTAGTATTGCCCCTTCTTGATCTAGGCAACCCATCAATAAAGTCCATCGAAATGTTATCCCATTTCCACTGTGGGACCTCTAGAGGATAAAGCAGACCACCATGTTTCTTCTGGTCAGCTTTGACTTGCTGGCATATCAAGCATTTAGAGACAAACTCAGCTACATCTTTCTTCATGCCATTCCAATAGAAAACCCATTTTATGTCTTTATACATCTTGTACCCACCTGGGTGTATGGTCAATTTAGAATGGTGTGCTTCCTCGAGAACAGTTTTCACTAAATCTATTGCTTGCGGGACGCATAGTCTTCCATCCTGTCTCAACCAACCCTTATCATCGATGGAGTATCTATTGAGGTGACTAGAAGTCTCACCTCTCATTAGCTTATCCATCACATCAACTAGCTGTGGGTCTTCACGTTGCGCGGTTCCTATTGAGTCCAAAAGCATAAGTTGCGCCTCTAGTGTTGCTAATAAGCGAGGTACAAACTCAAAGGAGGGTCTAAAGTCAAAGTTTGCTATGTACTCCAAGCTTTACCTTTCTACAAAGAGAGGACTTAGGGTCAGCTTTTTCCTACTTAAGGCATCTGCTACCACATTGCCCTTACCAGGGGTATAAGCAATCTCAAAATCGTATGAGGCAAGAAACTCCATCCACCTTTGTTGTCTTAAGTTAAGATCGTTATGTGAGAAAAGTTACTTTAATGATATATGGTCAATAAACAATTCAAACCTTTCTCCTAGCAGGTAATGATGCCATGACTTAAGAGCAAAAACAATGGCAGCTAGCTCCAAATCATGAGTTGAGCAGTTCTTCTCATGTACCTTTAACTGCCTTCCCCCATAACAAACTACCTTGGCCTCTTTCATCAAGACAGTGCCCAATCTTGTCCTGCATGCGTCTGTATATACAAAAAACATCTTACTCCCATCAGGCAACGTTAGAACTGGAGCTGTTATCAGAGCCCTTTTTAGTCATTGGAAAGCAACATCACAATGCAAGTCCCAAGCGAAAGTTAGGGTCTTCTTCGTCAATCTTGTAAGTGATGCTGAGATCTTTGTAATGTCTTTAATGATCTTTCGGTAAAAGCTTGCTAGCCTAAGAAAATTTCGTACTTCGGTTGCATTCCGGGGGTATCTTCCAATCTTGCACCGCAACTACTTTTGCGGGATCCATAGCTATCCCCTCTTTGGACACCACATGTCCAAGAAACCTTACTTCTTCTCTTTAAAAATGGAATTTGGAGAATTTTGCTTTCAGCTGACGTGCACGAAGAGTATCCATGACTTCCCTTAAATGCAAAGAATGCTCTTCCTCACTTTTCGAGAAGATCAAAATGTCGTCCACGAAGACCACTACACATTTATTAAGGAACTCCCTGAACACCCGACTCATCAAGTCAATGAAATAGGAAGGTGCGTTTGCCAAGCCAAAAGGCATGACAAGCCATTCAAAGAAACCATCCAGGGTCCTGAATGCGGTCTTATCAACGTTGTCCTCAGCCACTCTTAGCTGATGAAACCCGGTAGCCAGATCTTGTTGGGAGAATACCGATGCACCTACAAGATGATCGAACAAGTCGTCTATTCTTTAAAGTGGCTGCCTATTCTTCTTGGTCAGCATGTTTAGCTCCCTATAGTCAACGCATAGGCAAAGTGAACCATCCGCTTTGGTTGCAAACACCACTGGAGCACCCCATTTAGAAATACTCCGCCTTATAAACCCCTTTTCAAGCAACTCTTTAACTTAATTACTGAACTCTTTCCTTTCCCTTGGAGCCATGTGTCTAACGGGTAGAGCAACGAGTTTTGCATTATCAACAAGGTATATGCGGAAGTCTATCTCTTACTTCGGAGGTAAACCCTTAACCTCTTCAAAGACATCCGAGTATTCACAGACTACTCTAACAGATTTCAGGTTTTCAACAGATGCATCAAGAGATTCTAGGTAGCTAAGCATAACGGAGTTCATGGGATTACAAGAGATTTCGAGAGTTTTACCGAGGCAAGTCATAAGTCTAACTACGCTCTTTTCACAATCGAGGACGGCAGCATTACTGGATAGCCAATCCATGCCTAGAATCAACCCATAGCCCATGAAGCCCAAAACATAGGCATTACATCTAAATCCAATGCTTAGTACAGAAATTTCCAAATGCAAACAAATCATTGATAAATATGCCGAACCCCCAATTGGACTTGAAACAACCAAGGGATCCTCTACTATACTGGTGTCTAGGTGCAGAGATTCAACTAAAGCAGTAGATATAAAAGAGTGTGATGCGCCAGGATCAAAGAGAGTACGAACAGGATGATCAAAAAGATAAACTAAACTCTCAACAGAAATATTTCTACCTCGTTCTTGCGGAGGTGCTATGAGAGCGTGAACCTGTCCTCCAGAAGTAGATCCAGTCCTCTGCCCTTGCCCTTGCTTTCTTGGGCAGTCCTTAGCCATGTGTCATGTCTCGCCGCACTAAAAACAACCACCCATCTTCCTCTTCTTCTTTCTACAGTCCTTAATCAGATGTCCAGGTATGCCACAAAAATTAAACTTCCTCTTGTCATGGGGTTTGTTATTCTTCCCGCCCTTCTTGGAATCCGTCTTCTTGTTCTATGATCCCTCCACTTTCTTGTCTTGAGGTACTTCCACCTTTATCTCTTTCTTGCCATCCTTATCTTCCTCCTATAACAGTGCCATGTCTACTAGTCTCTCATAAGTCGCACCTATAGGTATATGGGACATAGCTAGGCTATGCAGTCACTCGTTCAACCCTTTAACGAAATGGAGAGCCTTCTTGTGTGGAGTGTTCACTAACTCCAATCCGAATCTAGCTAGCTGGTTGAACTGGTTGACGTATTCCTTGACCGATAGGCTTCCCTATTTGAGAGCTAAGAACTTCTCCATTTGTAGGCTTCGTTCAGCTTGCAAGAGGAACTTCATTTCAAATCTTCTTCTGAAATCCTCCCAAGTTTCAACTGGTCTCTCAGCATTAGTAACTTCCCACCAATAAGACATTTCGTCCTTAAGTAACCATACAGCCAATTGTATTTTCTACCTATCGTCCACTTCGAAGAAAACAAACAAATCTTCTGTTTCCTTGAGCCAATTTCTTGCTTCAACAATTGACTCAGTCCCATTAACGTTCTTTCCACCCATGGCTCATAAGTCTCTACATATCTTCGAGAAAGCATTTGCATGCGGAGGAGGAGGAGGAATGACTACAGGTGGGGGGAGGAACGTCTGTTGGGCCAACGTCATTAGCCCTAGCCTCTAGGTACCTTCTGAACCAGCCAGGTACCGGTACGCCCTCAAGAAGATTAAGATCCCTAAACATGCTGAAACGAAAAGAAAAGGTTCATAACAAAGGATAGAAACATAGTGCATATGGCTTTGGGGATTATGCTCTTTTTTTTCAAATAAGACAACACTTTTCTTGAAAATGCTTCTTTAAACTTCTTATTTGAAAATAGTTTTTTAAAAAAATTATCTGATCTGGTAACCCATTGCTCTGATATTAAGTGTAAACACCACACCTCCGTTAAGGTCACTCACAAAGGGAATGCATAAACTTTGGTGGAGTATTATAGGTAAAAGGTACAAGTAATTTACAAGACAGATGATCGTCGCTTTCCTATGAACTAGAAAAGCGGGGATTTTGAAATAAAATACTGCAAGCGCACAGATCGTGTAGTATGCAGGTCGAATCACAGGGAGGTAAATTAAATTAAATTATTTATAAAATTTCTTGGGCGAGTTAGACAAATCTTCGAGGTTGGTTTCGAAAGCAAACAAAATTAATACTGCAATTGAACTATTATTGAATTGAATCAGATCTGAATCTAATCAAATCTTTATTCAATCCAATTGACCTAAGGAAGCGGTAAAAAGAACAGAAATTTAAATTGCAGAAATTAAAATAACAAACAGGAAATAAATTAGGACTACCGCTGAATCTAATCAGATGGTTAATCACTAATGAAAAATAAATGAAAAAGACAAATAGTGTTTTACCAAATCTAATTGTGTAGACAACACTAATTGCTAAGAAAATAGAAAATTGCAAGACTTTATCAATTCTAGGATGGATGTTTACAATGAGAATACAAGGGTATGTATAGAGTAGATAGCCAACCCTAAACATAACCCTAACCCTAACCCTAACCCTAATACAATGACAAATGAGCCTTAGGGAAATCACAAAAGAGTTTACAATGAGAAATACAAATGGGCGTTAGTGAAATCTAGTAAATTTGGGCCTTTTCTCTTTTCCTCTTGCTTCCTTGACAATTCTTCATTGGTTTGTGATATGCATAGCCCTTCTTCCAATTATTTTCTTATCCAAAAAGCAACTGATGTAATATCTTCATCTGCAAGTCTTCAAATATATATCCACAGTAATTTAACCTCTATTTTCCATTTTTCTGACTGTAAGTGGCTTAATTGGCATATCTGTAAAAAGCGACAAAGCAATACCCAAGTAATATTTATTTATATACAAAAGATAATGTAATGACCCGGGAATTCTGAACGAAAACTAAAATGTGTAAGAATTTAAAATGAACAAAACATCGATACTATACTTATCGATGGAGGATAATTCATCTACATAGCCAGAAATGTGAGTAAAGATTTTCTTTACTACAAAGAACATAAGTGTTACTAAATCATCGTAGCAAAAGCGTAACAAAACCTTTTATTTGAAAATAATTTTTTTGAGAAACAAATTAAGTTAGCTTTTAAACACAATGACTTCGACATAGATTCACACCTAGACTAAGCTAATTAAACATTAACTTATTTAGTCATTTGTAGACATGAACCAAGACATAGGCTTGCACAAGAAACCAATGGTTTTTCATGCAACTAAATACAAATGGAACTAAGTAATTTAAGTAGAAGTTACTTAACCATTTAAAAGCTTTAACCCAAACATGATTGCGCAAGAACTCAACAGCAAGACAAGTGAGATAAGTGGACATAGACACTACACATAAACACTTAAGTAAATGAAGAGATTTGCCATGATTCATAGGGTATTTGCACGGGAACATTAAATGCTAAGTGTCCTAAGACTTAGGCCATTTTAGTTTAAGTTAAATACAAATAATGTGCTGTAAATGTAGAGGCCAAGTAAAATCCATATGTGAGTTTATAAACATACAAAATTAAGTATATTATATGAGATCATCTAGAAGAAGTACACAGGCATTTAAAGGCTTTGGCAACAAGTGAAAAACAATTGTGTGTACCTCCTTCATCCACCATGCTGTGGGCATGTATGCCAAACCAAGGTGTTGCTTTCAAATGAACATTCTTTGCTATAAATTCCTGCGCCAAATAATGTGATGGAAGAATATAGGATTTAGTTAAATTAATGGTAAAGGAAAACTAATATAATACATTATATGTTAGCCTATATATATGTGGTTGTTTTCCCATTTTGCTGGCACCTGAAAATCGAGCAAAAGCAAAGGAAATTGAAACTAAAATACACCATTAACCTGCTGTTTAACTGTGAGTAAACCTCACTTTATACTTCTATGTTTATGCATGCAAGTGATTAAAGAATCATGTGTATGTTTGGATTCATTTTACTGCTGTGACATGTATATACCCCCTTTTGAACTACATAAAAACGTTACCTACTGTTATTGTAAGTAGAATTGCTTAAGTAAGTTGAGACATGGATTTTATGCGCACAGAAGGATTATACTCATGTGTATATTACATCAAGTAGTTGAATACATATGTATATCTCATGTCAAATACCGTAACTCACATTTATACTGACAAGGGGCTTGCAAGCAAGAAATTTAACCACCTTGTTTCTGAATCTCAGGATGATACACACGAGCGCAATTCAGAAACGTGAATTTAGAATCAAAAATCATGAATTTTAGTTGAGGGGATCAAGAGAAAAACTATTTTTGTCGAAAAATGGAAAATGGATAAATGATGGTGATCTACACGATAATAAATCGTGTAATCAAGTAGGGAGAAGCGCAACGAGTTCTATAACTCTGGAAAAATGCTAAACAATTTTTGTAACATATGGTTTTAAAGTTTAAATGATTTTGGAGTTGGTTTTCTCGTTTTTGCTCGCACTAGTTCGAAGTCGAACTGCACCTCGTCTGAGGTGACTGGAGAGTGCACACCAGTGGGGAAGGATGGCGATGTACGTCGTCGAAAGGGTGGCTGGAAGGGCTGGGCTCCCGGTGGCCTGAGGCGTTGGGGATGGGGGATTTTCTCTGATCGGAGAAAGTGAGTACAAAAGGGGTAAGCATGAAAATGGTGAGTGCATAGAAGAAGGGAGGGTGCGCAAGTGGTGAGACCGGCAGTCACCAGTGATGGATCATCGGAGTTGTGGGGCGGAGGAGTAGGCTTCACGGCAGCAAGGGTAGAAGGGACAAAGAGTAAGTATGGCAAGGGGAAGAGCATCAGTAATTGTAAAGTGAAACATGGATGTGACATCTTGAAACTGGTCAGTGAAAGGCGAATGGATGTGGAACCCTGATAACTGGAGCCGAAAGTTTAGATGGGGAGCATTGGTCTACAGTGAGGAAAGAGGAGCTTTGAAGTGTAGATTAGAAGTGGGAGAGCAACAACAAAAGAAAAAGGATGGTGGAACAAACATCAGTTCTCGGCTAAATTATTTAACTGGGCGTGGGTTCCTTAGTTTCATGGGATGGTGTCAGGCCACGTAGGTTAATGAAAATTGTGAGGTGGGCTTTAAAGGGACGACTGAGTTTATGGGCCGTAGGAAGTAAATAAAAATAAAGAAAAAGAAAAAAAGAAAGAAATAATTAAATAAAAAGAGAAGTTTTATTTAAAATATCGTAGACAAAGGCAGAGGAAGGAAATAAGGTTTTCAAAGTGTAGAACTTGACTATGAGAAGGCTACGAATTTGAATTTGCAATATAAAAGAAACGGTTTAAATAAATTATAAATTTCATTTATTTATGATAAAATAAAAGTAAGAAGATAGTGTACAAGAAGAACAAAAATATTAAACATCGTATAAACACAGATAACAAACGATGTAAAATACCGTGTGCTACGCACACGCTCTATTTTTTCAAATTTAAGTATGTGTAAACTGAATCAAAAATCATGTTAAGTGGATCAAGAGAAAGGATTAACTGTCGATATTAGATCCAAATGTTCTAACCCCGGGTTTTATAAAAAGAAGATTTTACCTTAGAAATGTTTAGGCCCGTGCTTCGCATACAATATAGTATAATATTGAATAAGGGAGTTAAGCTAATATTTCCCGAAACAAAAATATTAAAGGGATTTGGATTTTTGAAAATAGGAATTTAAATGGAGTTACTGAAATTAGAAACTAACAAGAATTTGTAAGTTGAATGATTTTCCGAGCATCAATCTGATGCTGGTTTCGGCCTTCGGGGTTTATACTTAGGAAGTTGTTCTCTTGCTAGTTACAGTCAGGGACTGATAGATGTGAAAGAGTAGTGATATGT
Source organism: Allium sativum (assembly GCA_030737875.1). NCBI lineage: Eukaryota > Viridiplantae > Streptophyta > Magnoliopsida > Asparagales > Amaryllidaceae > Allium > Allium sativum. The sequence continues at coordinate 347,195,348 of CM060922.1, read as the reverse complement.
AAATAAGAAATGGGAATGTTTTCCAATGTTAATAACCATATATTTTCTAAATATAGAAAATAAGGAAATATGAATATATATATATATATATATATGTTGATGATTTGATTGATAATTCCATTTGGAAATAAGATCGTTGTGTGTACACAGACATGTTTTCATTTGATAGTTAAATTAACGACTATCAAGGTTTTTGACCATTTTAAACGTTGTTAATATGGAGAGACCGGTTGGATTATTATCCAAAGAACCACTCCGTGTTGGCATAAGCGTAACGAATCAAATATGCTGAAGAAATTAAAGACGGAGTAAATTGAATGTGCTGTTGTATAAATCCTAGGTAAAGATTGCCTAGGATGGATATACTGAATAGTGCCTTCGGTTTGTCCAATCCCAGGAACACTTGTATAGAAAAATGTCTGACAGAATATTCCTAACTAATCATGTACATTAATCCTTTCAAACGTAGTTATGTAGTGGTAGAGGAATTCGTTTCTCTTACTTTATACTCATAATATATTTTTGGGAAAGTCAATTAGTGATTGGCGGGTCTTGATAATGTGGCATTCAAAGCAAATCAAAAGAGCATCAAAATAGGTTTAGCCTCAAGCTTCACAATAGGAAATGACAAAAATCGGGCAGGCAGCATGGCTATGTGGGTCGTACGCATTAGGGTATATTGTCACCATCTAGAGAATATTCATTATTGTTACTTCTTTCATTTCTGTATCTTCGGATAACGGTTATGTGGAACCAACCGTCGGTGATAATATATTCGATACACTCAAGAGAAATGAGTGGTCAGTCATGTGTGGCCGAGTTGCAAGATGTTCTTGTTGAACTCCAGTGTATCGTTTCTAGAGTACACTGATTGAAAGGTGGTTCCATACCTTATCATAGTTGTAAATCCATTTTCCCTAAGCGCCAAGCGGTTTTGTTTGTATATTATTAAGTAGAATGTGCAATGCAAACATTCTACTAGATTATAAATTATTTGTGGAAACCCTAGACATTTATCATAATATCTGGTTTAAATATGCAAACTGTTTTAATCTCATAAGGTAAAAACCCGTTCCGTATTCACGGCGTGGTCTTATGAATCACTGTGATTTATTTAAACTTGTTTATAAATCGTTTACTCATACCAGTCCATGACTGACCCGGAGTTTATTTTTCTGTGTTTTCCTTAAATTCTTGGGTATTCATAACACTTGTTATGAATAGACAAGTGATCCAGGTCTTGACTTAACTTTTGGAGTAGATGGATGGGAAGGATCCGAATGTTGGCTCATCTATGTATAATTATCTACAAGTTGTTTCATCTATGATGTTATTTATAATCGTCTGCAATTTAGTATCACAATGTTAAGTATGTAGTTTGTGATGAATTGTATCGCTAGGTATGAAGTACTCTAATGTACTTGACTTATGATATGTAATATTTTTGGTTATTATATATTGTCCCAAGTTCCGCTGTAAGATTCTGATGTCTTTTCATAGTTCTATTTCTTCTATCTATTTCTTTTCTTATATAACGATACAACTTCCGAGGTGTTCGAAAGTTGGGTCGTTACAGATAAGATATAAAAGCATAAAATAAACACATTTCTATGTTAATCAAATACCCCCGCACTTATCTTTTACTCGTCCTCGATTAAAAAGAAAGAAAAATAAAAAATGAAAAAGCTAAACTGGATAGGTCACACTTTCGTAGGAAACACGATTGCATCGAGCGTATGGAATAAGTCGTTAAACCTCTAGGTGTCCCTAGTAGGATGAGTGGTGTCTCGTGAGGGTTTTCAGCGGATACTACCCACAAAATCCAATTACAATATGCTATGATTCTAATGAAACTAAATGAGTGCAATGGGCATATGCAAAATGAAAACACAACTTGTTTCAGGAAAGTGGTACAACAATTTAAGTTGACAATTTCTAATCAGTTGATTGTACTTTAGATACCTCAACTTGTCACAAATTTTCAACATAAATCAAGTTTTCAAATGTTAAATTCCAATTTGGCCAGTTAGTTCGGTCGATAACATAGTGCAACCATGAAATAGATTCTTAGTTTGCTTGGCACAGTTTGTAAAGTTATATTATTATTTCCTCATGTATGGCTAGTCAAATCAATAAGGTCATGAAGTGTTTAGGTATCATCACTTATTCTATAAAATTTTAAAATTTATGATTAATTACATACACCTAACTTAAAAGACCAAGGTATACCACCCATACACTGCCTTGCGGACTGACGGAGAGTTAAGACAGAGCTTGGCGAATTGTGCAGACGGACGGTGACTTTGTCAACAACATGTCGGTAATCCTTAGGTGTCCAATCTCATAAAATGAGACCAAGATATTCCAACACTGACTTTGTCAACAACATGTTGGATAGAGCTTGGCGACAAGCAATGTTGGATACCCTTGGATTACTATTATTATTGAGAACATAAGCACAAAAGAGAGTTACGCGAATTCAACTTAACACAACTTAGTTTCAAAGATTCGAAAAGCCAAGATAAGTATTTTAAGTCCCCCTCTTATTTAAACAAAGACTACAATATAGAATAGATTTCATGGCCATCACTTAAGAATCTCCCTATGTACCGGTTACACTATTATCCCTCAAAATTCAACTTTTCATTATATTTCTTATTCGATCTTAGCTAAGAGGAAAAAATACTATCAACTGATTAACAATCCTTAACTTATTTTGTTGTATCAATCTAAAATGAGTCATATTTCAAAAAAATGGCATGTTACTACTATCTAAAATGCATGATGGTCCCATCTAAAAAATGAAAAGAAAAAAATTCCTTCTACATTTTTTGTTTTCATCTTACAATTTCTTTTCCACTTTTCCATTTATTTCTTTCCATCTTACGACTTCTTTCCTTTTTCTCAACAAAAGAAAATTCTCTGTTTGTTTTTTCCTTTTTCCCTTTTGCTTGTCACCAATTTTCTTCCAATTTCTTACATCCTTTCTCCTCCCTTTTATTTACAATTCCTTTCCATTTTATTTAAAAAAAATCAATTTCTTTTTTTTTAAAATAAAATGGAAAGGAATTGTAAATAAAAGAGAGGAGAAGGGATGTAAGAAATTGGAAGAAAATTGGTGACAAGCAAAAGGGAAAAAGGAAAAAACAAACAGAGATTTTTTTTTGTTGAGAAAAAGGAAAGAAGTCGTAAGATGGAAAGAAATAAATGGAAAAGTGGAAAAGAAATTGTAAGATGGAAACAAAAAATGTAGAAGGATTTTTTTTCTTTAGATTTTTCGGAAGTAGGAATGAATTTGTTAGAGTGAAACAAATAAATGAAAAAGAAAGAAAAAAGGAGAAGGATGTTGAAAACAGGAAAGAAATAAAGAAAAATGAAAAAGATTTTTTTTCTTCTCTTGTTTAGATGATTACAGTATCAACGATCAACATTAAATCTACTAACAGAGATTTTTTTTCTATATATACAACAAAACAAAAGGAAACAAAATAAAATAAAACTAACACGAATCAGAAATTAAATAAATAATAAAACTTAATCGCTACCTCCCAGGCAACGGCGCCAAAAACTTTATCGTCGCTTTCCTATGAACTAGAAAAGCGGGGATTTTGAAATAAAAGACTTCAAGCGCACAGATCATGTAGTATGCAGGTCGAATCATAGGGATGTAAATTAAATTAAATTATTTATAAAATTTCTTGGGCGAGTTAGACAAATCTTCGAGGTTGGTTTCGAAATAAAACGGAATTGAAACTGCAATTAAAGTATTATTGAATTGAATCAGATCTGAATCTAATCAAATCTGTGTTCAATCCAATTGACCTAAGGAAGCAGTAAAAAGAACAGAAATTGAAATTGCAGAAATTAAAATAACAAACAGGAAATAAATTAGGATTACCGCTGGATCTAATCAGACGGTTAATCACTAATGAAAAATAAATGAAAAAGACAAATAATGTTTTACCAAATCTAATTGTGTAGAAAACACTAATTGCTAAGAAAATAGAAAATTGCAGAAAAGAGAAGAAGAAGACTTTATTAATTCTAGGATGGATGTTTACAATGAGAATACAAGGGTATATATAGAGTAGATAGCCAACCCTAACCCTAACCTTAACCCTAACCCTAACCCTAATACAATGACAAATGGGCCTTAAGGAAATTACAAAAGAGTTTACAATGAGAATTACAAATGGGCCTTAGTGAAATCTAGTAAATTTGGGTCTTTCCTCTTTTCCTCTTGCTTCCTTGACAATTCTTCATTAGTTTGTGATATGCATAGCCCTTCTTCCAATTATTTTCTTGTCCAAAAAGCAACTGATGTAAGATCTTCATCTGCAAGTCTTCAAATTTATATCCACAGCAATTTGACCTCTATTTTCCATTTTTCTGACTATAAGTGGCTTAATTGGCATATCTGTAAAAAGTGGAAAAACAATACCCAAGTAATATTTATTTATATAACAAAGATAAGATATAAGAGCATAAAATAAACAAATTTCTATGTTAATCAACAGACATATAAACCGCGGAAGAACTAAATTTTATTTCATAAGCACGTGGTCCAGTTAAAACATTACAACAACTATCTCAAAAACCAACCTCCAAATTACAATAAAGCCTTTGTCTTGACTGAAACATAAAGAAGCATAAACAATAATAAAGCAGCATAAATCCCCAATTAAGAGTGTAACTACAACCATATCCCAAGAAAAGAGAATCCAAGCAATATGTTTACTCTCTTCAAGCTGGAAAAGGTCTGGACTAAGTTGAAGTATTCACTCCCTGCTGACCTCGGGGGGAGAGGGAGGGACGGAAGACAAGAAGACGAAAGAAAACGGGTCAGACATAAGCCTGTTAAGTCCAGTGATTATTTAGCATGTAAACAGGCAAAAGGATCTTGACATGAATAAATTGAACCTAGGACAATACCATAGACATAAGATAACAATAAATAAGGCAAGATAAACTGAATATACTATCGCACTCAATTCTATTTCTCTGCTCCTACTAATAAGTGTTTCAACTAGCACTATGTGTTCATGATAAAATGATCCCCTTTATAGATCAGCTTCTACTCGCATGCATTTATGACTTGTGTAATTCGGCCCCGCTTGATTGTAGATACCTATGCTGGCCCCACCATGGGGTGTATCAATTCCTATGGTGGTAACCCGACACAAATTCAAGGCGCACAGTGTATACTACTGATGCCCAGTGCCTGATTTGTTCATGCCTGCCGGAGTACGTGCACGCCCATACTCCGTTGGAACCTAAACTGCTGCACCACCCGCCATTATTTTGACCGCTTATAATCAGCTCAGTAATCGTGCCCCACCCTGCCTAGTTCAGGGTACCATGATACATCTATGTGGGTTACTGCTGAAATGGGTCCCCGTTACTAGGGTTTCCTAATCAACATGTTAAAATGGTTAAGTGTTCTCAAATTAACCAACCCCACCCATCAGTTTAGTTAACATGTTGTATTAGTTAAGTGTTGCCTTAATTTACTTAACCCTGCCATTCTTAGCCTGCCTGTTTCTTAGCTTTAATTCATTCATTAAAGCACCAACCTCTCACATTAGATCTATATTGTTGTGGTCAGTGGATGTGTTGGGCGGTTACGAGAAGTCTTATACCGCAACTCAATCTAACCTCGGGTTTTTGGGCTTAATGTGCTAACCTCTCAAATTAGATCTATATTGTTTCGGTTGCTGGATGTGCCGGGCGGTTCTGGGCAGTCTTACACCGTAACTCAATCTAACCTCGGGTTAGGCATAATCATCTTTTAATTAATTTACATATTTATGTTTATATGTAAATTATCCAACAATGTTTTCAACTCAAGTCATTTCTCATTTACCCTCTAAATTACGTCCATAATTCTTAGGTATACAAATTATACCGATTTATGCCATTAATCATTTACATGATTATGAGCCAACCTATACCAATAGCATGTAATTTAATATTTTTTCCAACATATCCCCCGTTATTCGTTCACATAAATTACATAGAAGGTTAGGCTCGCAAATTAGCCTAACTCATAAACAAAAAGGGAAAAGCGAAGGGACATGTAACATTCCAACGACATAAAACAGTATAGATCAAATAAAGCATGTGTGACATAAATTTGGCATAGTACTACACAAATTTAATTAAGCATGTAAATGTGAACTTGCATTTGTGTTGGATCAAACTAACATATATCTAAACATATAAGCATGTAGATTCAGACATATAAGCATATATGAACATGACTTAGCTTATGATCTTGCATATAACATAACATAAAGAAATCATCAAATTTATATACAACATGATAGGTTCATCACCAAATTTATATGCAACATGATAGGTTCATCACCAAATTAATGTACAACATGATAGGTTCATCACCAAATCAATATACAACATGATAGGTTCATCACCAAATCAATATACAACACGATAAGTTGTATCAAGCCACAATAGTGACGTAGGCATTAGTAATTTCAGAACTGCTACATGAACAGAATACAATTATCTTACAACTAGACAAGTTCTAGTTTCGCTTCATTACAAGTCATGACTTTTATTTGTTCAAATCTAAAGAATAACTGAACTTACAAACAAAAGAACAAATCTTGTTTTCTGGGATCTGAATTTTGAAATTGAAAAGCTATCCTTTGATGTAGACTATTGATTCTCTAGATTGGACTTGATTAGGGGCTTTCTAACTTGATTTCTAGTTTAGAGAAAATTGGAGGCTATGCTATTTTGGCCACGGACAGCACGATGGCTTCAAAGAGCAAGTTTATGAGGCTTTAGGGTTGAGGGCTGGGGTTGTTTATATAGAAGTTTAGATTAATGAGAGCCGTTAGATCATCCTAGGAGAAATCAGAGCCATCCAGACCAAATAGAGCCAACCGGAAGTCGCCACATATGCCCTAATGACTCAGAAAAACGTCATTGGACAAAACAGTCCAGATCTGGCGGAGGGGGTCGACCGCTACAGGGGGGGTCGACACCCCAGTCGACGCCCCTCTTGGGGGGTCGACACCTATGTCGACCCCCGCTGGGGGAAGTCGACCCCTATGAACGGGAATTTTCTCGCCCAGCTGATTCTCGGAATTTTGAATTTCGAACTGCCTATTTGATTTAATTATTATTTATATTTAATTCCCGTTTAAACTTGAAATCTTCTGAACTCCATAACTTCTTCATACGGAGTCCGATTCATGGAAACTCAGACTCTATCTCAAGCAGAATTATGAGACGAACGCAATGGCATAACTTGTTTCCCCTAATTTCCACTTTTAAAATTAATTATTCTTTAATTCGTTACTTTAATGTTCGTAGAAAATACGGGATGTTACATCGTATGAGATGATTATTTTTTTGCGAAATGCTCACGGCATGAATCAGCTATAATAAAATAATATTTATTTCCTACCACCACTCTATATATAAGATTCATCTGCAATACATTCGCGTCAAACACTTCTCTCTGGTCAAAGAGACATTTGCGCCTCCACTAATAAATAAACGGCCTGAAAGCTTCCAACTTTGATCCACAATTTATCCAAATCCACAAAATAAATTGACAAGCTTCCTTCTAAAAAAACGATTGGTGCATGGAGGGCTTTATTCTGACCGGTCATGATTTGGTTTTGGGCAAAGAGGTGGACGGGAAGGAGCTCGAAACCGTGAATGTTTTGTTGGGTTATGGGAATTCATTACTGCATCGGGTGGCGTGAGACTTTACGAGATGGACAGGGAAGGGTAGGCGCTAGCACTGGCGAACTCAGATCATCCTCTGATCGAGGCATAGTGGCGCCACATTCTGATATTGAGGCCGAGAGAGTATTTCAATGTGGAAAGCTTGCTTTTGAGCGACATTGGAAGAACTAATTTTGACCAGACTATTTTAATTAAAGTCTGCTGAAGCCTGGAACCTTAAACGTTAGTAATGGTTTGGAAGAGAAAATAAAGTTTGCACCTTATATTATACCGTAAATTGCTTTTACTTAAATGATTAGAGATTTAATCAGATAACTAAATTTTATTAACTAAATTGTGAATTTGTCTAGGTATGTTGGAAGATGCCTGAAGTCACCGACGCGAGAACCGAGGGAAACAAGGAGTTAGCCGTTATTTCCTAATGACTAAATGTAATTTATTTAATAAAACTTTATTTAGAAAGTTAATGTAATGACCCGGAAATTTTGCGATCTTGATTATCCAATATACAACACATATCGAACATCAAGAGTCGAAAATACCGAATGGTTAATGAAAGAAATTAGAGGGTGAGGAAAGATAAGATAGAAACTTAGAATAGAAGAAGAAGAACACAATTTCAGAGTAACACGAATCTCACAGCGGAACGAATAACATATAATATATGTAACATAACTTTGAAATATACATTTGTATTGGAATATACATCATTATCAAAGTACAACACTTACAACACAACGGAAATAACTATAGCTATATGATCCTGAAGCCTCCAGCTCTTCAAGTATCTGTAAATCCCGACTACTTGACTGCCCATACAAAATTGGGCACCCAAGAGTTTAGGGAAAACAAAACAAAATAAAATCTGGGTCAGCCATGGGACTGGTATGAGTAAAACAGTTTAAAACAGTTGAACAAGTAAACGATATCTCATAAGACCACACCGTATAACGGAACGGGTTTTCCCCTTATGAGAATCCATAATATCTTTATATCAAAAACCTTTTGATATTATAATAATGTCTATCAACCACAATATAATAATCATCTAGCAGAAACGCTTTCATCTCACGCTCTACATATATAGTATACAATCAAAACCGCAAGCACGTATTGGGTAATGGATTTCCAACTATGACAAGGTATGGAACCACCTTTCGCTCGTGTACCTCTAGAAAGGAATACACTGGATTCAACAAGAACATCTTGCAACCCGGCCACACATGACCGACCACTCATTTCGCTTGAGTGTATCGAATGTATATCACCAATGGTTGGGATTAGCAACCGTTTCCCGAATGGGACAACATCAACAATAGATTTTTAGAAGTAAATGAAACTCTAGATCAGGTGATTATACACCCTACTTCGGTGCGACTGACTTAGCCATGCTGCCTGCCCGATTTCTGTCATTTACCGGATGTGAGGCTAGAAGTTATGCTTTATCATCACACCAGATTCACTTCGAATGCCACATCGTCAAATCCATCAAATCACCGATTGACGTCCTCAACCATACAATATGTGTTAGCTAAAAGAAGTTTCCTTCTCCGCATCCGCTCTTGGTATGGTTGGAGAAATCAATATACGTTATCGTCTGGAAATACTCTGTCAAACATCCGTCCATACAAGTCATCCAGAAACAGGATGAACTGAAGGCACTATTCAATACATCCATCTTAGACACTATTATTTAAGACTTATACAATGGCCCTTGCACTTTACTCCGTCTTCAATTATCTTTGGCATATATGATTCACAACGCTTATGCCAATACAGAGTGGTTCTTTGGATAATAATCCAACCGGTCTCTCCATATTAACAACGTTAAAATGGTCAAAACTTCAATAGTCTGTGATTTAACCATCACAGAAAAACACATGTGCAAACAACGATATTATTTCCAAATGGAAATTCTATCAATCAATCATCAATCATATATATATATATATATATATATATATATATATATATATATATATTCACATTACCTTATTTTCTATGTTTAGAAAATATACGTTAACATTGGGAAACATTTCCAAGTCTTCTTTACTTGGATTTAAACAGACGTTTAAATCAACATCGCGATGACAACTCGAACCACTATACTTATTTACTAAATTCACTTAACCACTTTCACTCTCGAACCTTACCCATTTCTAAATTAAAACGAAGTCAATCAAGTTGGGGTATAACTACCTCTCAGACCTTAGCTGAACAACATTTCAAATCTCGATATAGGTTAAGTTCATCTTTTAACTCTTTAACACTTCCTTACGTAACTCTCATTCGAATAAATCACTATTCGATAACTCCTCCCTTTGAATAACTATATTTGATAATCTATCTTATGAATAACTAGATTCGAAAACCTTTCTTCGAATAAACTAAATTCGATTAACTCCATTTATTTAACCTTAATCGATTAACTCTTTTTACTTAACTCCTTACTTAACTCCTTTCGAATAACTACAATCGAAAACTCCTTTCGATTAAACTATAATCGATAACTCCTTTCGATTAAACTATAATCGATAACTCCTTTCGTATAAACTATAATCGATAACTCCTTTCGATTAAACTATAATCGATAACTCCTTTTGTGTTTAACTCTATTCGAATAACTAATTCGATAACTCCTTATGTGTTTAACTCTATTCGAATAACTAATTCGATAACTCCTTATGTGTTTAACTCTATTCGTATAACTAATTCGATAACTCCTTATGTGTTTAACTCTATTCGAATAACTAATTCGAATAACTCTTATTGTGTTTAACGCTATTCGAATAACTAATTCGATAACTCCTTATGTGTTTAACTCTATTCGAATAACTAATTCGATTTACTAACTTTCGAATACCATATTCAGTTTAGCTCCTTTCGAATACGATATTCGATTTAACTCCTTTATTCGCTTTATAAAGATTTCCTTTTTAACAACGTTTATTCATTTTTAAAGATTTACTTTTAGTAACGGTTCTCCACTTTAAAATGATTTCCTTCTTATAACAGTTTCCTTTTTATAACGTTTTTCCTTTTTCTAAATATCTCCTATTTATAAAATATTCCAATTTATAAATATTTCTTATTTATATATATTCCATTTTCAAATATCACTTTGAAAATATACCCATATCAACATTTCGGTATGTTATGGTATTCAACATATCAAATCACGATGATCAGTATTGTCCAAACACATATAATCGACAGTAGATTATATATCACATCATATATCATAATATATGAAAAACAGTAAAATAAATGTTGTAACGACCCAGCATTTTCGGCCCCGAAAATCGGCATAAATACCTTTTACCGTATCTTATACCGATCCTCCCAAGCACTGAAAAACACTGGATAGTTTGAGAAAGAATTTAGAAGGTGAGATAAGAAAGAAATAAATTTGAGAATAGAAGAAAGAAGAAGGATAACACATTAGAATCTCACAGCGGAACAGATAAAATATAATATCAATTATACAAAAGAATTTTTTTTTACATACCAATCATCAGAGTTCAACATATAACTGCACAGCGGAAATAACTTTATATAACTAGTGGTGAAGCTGCCTGCTTTCAGCTTCTGAATTTCCAAGCGAAACCTAACCTGTAAATATGCTTGGTCTGACCAGAGCACATTTGATTTATAACAAAATACACCGGGTCAGTCTGGAATACTATCAGTGATAAATTTACAGGAAACAGACAACTGGTTTAACTTTAGAAATCCTTTCTGAAATAAAATATAATAGTAAGACCAGTCCACACATAAACACGGGCGGTTTTTACCTTACTATAACCCAAACCATTTCTTGAAAATCATACTTGTTCTGATATTATCATAATGTCTAAATACAAGTAGTTAACAATCTAGTGGAACGCTTGCATCTCACGCTACACATATATAGTTTACATTCAAAACCGCGGGCAATTATTGGATATTGGATTTCCAACTTTAACAAGGTATGGAACCACCTACCGATAGTGTATCTCTAGAGGCGAATACACTGGGTTCAACAAGAACATCTTGCAACCTGGCCCTCACATGACCGATCATTCATTTCGCTTGAGTGAATCGAATGTATATCACCGACGGTTGGGATCAGCAACCGCCTCCCGAATAGGGACAGCATCGAATACAGATTAAAGAAGCAAATGGAATTTCTCTAGATAGGTGATCATACACCTTAATGGGAGCGAGCAACATAGCCATGCTGCCTACCCAATTTTTTTCATTTCCCGGATGATGAGGCTTGAGGTTAGATCACATCTGGTCATCACTCACTTTGAATGCCACATCGTCAGATCCGTCAAATCACTAATTGACGTCCACAAATATACTCTGGGTATTAAGGAGGTGCCCCTCTTCGCCACCAACTCATTATATTTGTAAAAATCAACGTACGTGGTTCTAAGGAAATACTCTATCATACATTCGTCCATACAAGTCATCCAGGAACAGGATGAACCGAAGGTACCCTCCTACTGCATCCAATATAGGAATTACCCCACGGATTAGTAGCGAGAAGTCCTTGCAACCTGTAGATTCCAATCACGACAGAACCACAGTTTAACTCTGGGAGCTAACCAAAGATTTTTAGCAGTTCTTCCGCTTATGAAGATCCACGTTCTTCAATGCTCCATCTCGACCGTCTTCAAATATCTTCACATATTTGTTGGTCGGAATGGTTTTCGAATATGAATTCGATCCCGGTCTTTCCATACCAACAATCGTATTGGTCAACTTCGATAGTCGGTGATTTAACTATCGAATAACAATGTGTGAATAACATCAGTTTGCTACTTCAGCACTTGACACAACTCGACCTCTTTAAATTACATGTATATATGTATATACTTAACGATATAAACCAAACTTCCTCTGATTTAACTCTAACTGATTTACTTTGATTGATTAACTCTAACTTGACTAACTAGACTTGTTTAACTCGACTAACTTAACTGGATTACTCCTATCAATTAAGTAATACTCGACTTAACTCCACTCGCTTGACTCTAGATCGCAGCGATCACAATGGTTATGCTTGGTCCCCTCAGGAAACATCCGACCGCCGTAGGCTATCTGCAGCCCTGCGAATTACGCTAGCAGTCGTATGCAATGGAAACTTTCCTGAAACAACGTTTTACTAACTCTACTTCAAATACTATGTTCGATCAACTCAAATTGAATAACACAAATATTCAATATAGTTTGGAAGCAATATTCTTATTTCTTTTGAAAACTAATATTTGGAATGATTATTTTTTTTCCCAAAACCATGCATCGGAGTTCGATATTCCTCGTATAAGATAAACCCACTTCAATACCTTTACTCGCTCCAACTAATATCATTCTTTGATAATAGAAAAACCAATAAATTGGGGTATTTTAGCTACCTCTCAGACCTTGATCGACAACCTACTTACCTCCGAATAATATGAATTTAACAACTGACAATATAATCTCATATCCTCTTATTGATCTCAAATCTAGTTTTAAAAATCCTTTCTCGTATTAGAAATCCTCACTCAACTTTCTTTACTTAATTTTCTTTAATTAAGTAAGTCTAACATACTTTTTAATTTTACAACCCTTTGCGCCATCTAATCGCTTCAATGAACTCTTACAACCCATCGTTGTAATCTTCGTTAATTAAAACAATAATTAACTTTAAATATTAACTATATAAAATATAGTTAACTTGGCTATTAATTTAGAATAGTAGAATTATCCTTTTTAAAGGCTGGTTAAACAATACTTTACTTTATTAACTATGACCAATTTAATAATCATTTTGAGATTCAGTAAATCAAAGATTTACCAAGAATTAACACTAATCAAATTCAAGAATTTCCTTGATTCTAGTTAATCAACGATTAACTAAAAATTTACACTATTCGTTAAACTTTAACGAATACTCGGACTATTTAACTAAATTATTTCCATTGGTCAAATTTACTTAAATACGGTTGCTTTTACCCGCTATACACATCAGTTATCAACTAACTAATTTACCTTTTGTCATTTCCCGTTTCAAATTATTTAAATAACTTAATTAAATTAAAAATCACTATTTAATTGGTTTAAAACAATTATTCTATTTACCAACCCGTCAGTAAATCTTTGGGTTTCTATTTTCAAAACTGGTCTATTCCACTTAAATAATTCCCTTTAGCTTGATTCAAAATATTTACTTATAATTTTCCAATTTAAATACTCTGATAAAATAATCAAATAACTTTAATCCGGTTATAAATAAATTGATAACTTTAAAACACATCCATTCACTTAACAGTCGAACGACGTTAAAACCACACATTAGGGTCATTTACTGCCAATTACCAAATCAACACTGTCGGTTGATTTTAAATACAACAACGGTGAATATATATTCAACCATCAACATTTAAACAGGTTTTGGTGTCAGACAGGGTGAACAATTCATATGTATGCACACAACAAATCAAAAATACAGTTAATTTGAGGGATCCGGTTGGATCCCTCCAACCTGTCCTTCTCTGCATCACAGATGTCAGTTGATAAAATAGACAATAAATAAATTGATGAAATATAAATAATCTCAACCAATCAACAACAAACAACCAATTTGTATCCATCGCATCCAATCAGCCAATTTAAATGGTTAACTATAAAATATATTTTACTGTGAATGTACCACATCACAGGATTCCAGAAGGTGTGAGAATTAACTCACCAGAGTTTGTTCTGGTCGAAGGTTGACGCGTTTGTTGCTTTTAATTTGGGACAACCGTCCAAAATTAGCTGAATTTTCAACAGCGTTAGATTGACTCCTAGTCACTGCCATCGGATAGGTCTCGTCCCTGCGATCCCAACGGATCCAGTTTCGTCAGATTTCGTCCACGTATGTGGAAGTTATCGTGGTTCGAAGTTTGAATAGATATACGATAATTAACAAATAAATTAATTAAAAATTAAAAGCTTAATCACCTTATTAAGTCAGTGCCACGTCATCATGCAATGAAATCAAAACGCGTTATCTTCCCTTCCCCCTTTGAACCCCGTCTTCCTCCTCCTCAAATACACGATGGAAAAAAAACAACCACGCCGGCGACGCCTCAGCCACCTGGGACCCCACCTGAGACCTCCATCGCCACCGCCGCTCCGTAGGCCCCACTCGCCAGAAGCCCCGTTCCCCCAAAACCCCTCCGGCCGCCGTAAATTCTAGTTTGGACGGAAACCGTTCATCCCCATTTTTCTCCGACCACCCTTCACCAGAACCAAAGACACCGCCACCATTCACTCGGCCTCGCCACCCAGCACCGTTCCCCCCGGTCCGCGACTCCAACTCCGACCACAGCCGTCGGAAAATCCCAAAACCCAACTGCAACTTCGAACAAACACCCTCAAAACAACCCACTTCCGTTCAACTCCATTTTCTCTCACCTCGGACCATTATAGGACTCGAGACCACAGCCCAAACGAAGCTCTTCCTTCCCTCTACGAAAGCCCTAAGGTCCCGTCCCTCCAAATCAAACCAGGCGCTCGAATTTCAGCCAGGAACGAAGACAGTTCTTCGTTGTTCATCTCGATTTCCAACCACCACGGTCGACGAAACCACCCTAACTTTTTATAGCAGCTCGGCATCGAGCCGATCTACAACTTTCCTTTGGGTCGCCATAGCAAATTCCTTACGGATTTGAAGATATAAATAGATTTGTGAATAGGGGTTTATTTGCATAGTTGATGTAAGAAGATGAGGGTTGACTGAAATTTTGAGATGTAGGGGGGTATATATAAGTGGAGATAATATATTTTAAGTTGATGTGACGAGCGATGTTGACCAACGATTTTTATTTCGTACCTATCGCTATTTCTGATACTGTTTATTCGTTGCTGCGCTCACATACAAACCCCGTTCGAGACGCGACTGGACAACATAGTATATTTTGACGATACGATCCTAACGAAACTTGTTTCGTTGAATTCCGAGTCCGCTCAAACAGCGTTTGTACACGTCCAAATAGATCGATTTATTTTACATTTTATTTTGCCATGCTCACAGAATAACCCCGATTGACGCGCCGTCTGAAAATCTAGCAATAATTTACTGTTTCGGTCCCAACAAAATTTGTCTCGTCGAAAACATAGGTCGTTTGAAAAATGTCCCTTTCGAACTGGCCAAATTTGAATAAAATAAACCAATTTAAAAATACTTCAATATAATATAAATAAAATACCGCGATTGGTCATACATGACCAGAATCTGATATATTATCAAGGAAAAATACCCTGCGTTGAAATCCAAGCCAAACCGATATTTAAAATATTTAAAAACCGTTAATTTACATAACTACAGCACTATATATATAAAAGAAATCCTGGCGCTGTTTTTCTGAGAAATTGATTTGGGCATAAAATAAAATCTATACGACAAAAACTGGATTTTTCTCTGCCGTTGGAAAGATATCATCTAACCGGTCTTGACGTTTCTTGTTCCGAGGAAATCCGACTTATTTTGAACCCGGTACAACCCATTGAAGTTCAAAACGCCAAAACGCGAACTGTCGCGCCGCTGCAGCTCGTTATTTAGTTAAATTATAAACTATATATATTCCATCGTCGTTTCGAGTCGAAATCATCGTTTAAAATTCCAATCTAACCAATATTTGACAAGTTTAAACAACCCCATCACAATATATTTCAAATTCAACAATTTCCCCATATTCTGGAAATTAAAATAATATTTTGTTATTTATTTAATTAATATATTCAATATATAATCGTTAAATTCGATTATTTAAATTCCAACCAATATTTTAAATAATTAAAATATTCCAAATAAATAGTCAGAAAATACGGGTCGTTACATTCCTTCCCCATTAAAATAATTTCGTCCTCGAAATTGCTAAGGTAGAAGAAATGTCGTCAACTTTTATCTTTTCAAGATAATTAATTTTAAAAGTCGAATTTTATTCCAAACTGACCCAGTTGGCTTTAAAACCGATTTTTTTCAAATAAAAGAATTTTCCAAAAATTTCAAAAAATTTCTAACTCCTTAAATTCTGGAAAAAATTCGGCAGAGTCTCCCCTGTACGGAGGACCGTCTGCAATATCGAAGGATCAAGAAATACGTATACATCGACTCTCAAGGTCGGAAAAACCAAAATCCAAACTCAAAACCCCAAAAAAAACCAAAATTTCATATTTGCGTAAGCGTACCTTTTGGCGAGCGCTATTATACGATAAGTGATGATTTATATTCGAGCTTGCTTAATTATTTTGCAGCTCTACTCAAACTGGATTCAAATAACTCCAGAATTTCTCTCCTGGCTGGATTTTAAAGCTGAACTGGCACTTTACACCTGTTCTCAACTCAAACCAATTCATTAGTTCCCACAACAAATGTCAATATGGTTCAAAGTATCTATACTATTCATATCAACCCACTTTACACATAATTCAATCCACACAGGATTATTTATAATCACTTTCTTTACTTTTTAATTTTCCATTCGAATTTATTTATGTGGATTGATTATCCAACTTGTTTATTTCATATTGATTTTAAACCAAGTCTATATATCCTAGATTTATATCCAAGCGATCAACAGCACAATCCAAGCATGTCACATAATCAACAAATCAATCGATTCCCCATACTATAATAACCTTTACTTTATTTTATTATAAAATAAATTGGACAAAAGTAATTTTATATCAAATCACAAATACGTTCTCTCGTATATCTACTCAGACTCAATCTAGGGTGTTGCTAACCCCATCTCTATCGAGTCACACGACAGAGCCAAGGTTGATCATTAAACCTATAGCTCTGATACCACTGTAACGACCCATCGATTTCGGCCCCGAAAATCGGCATAAATACCTTTTACCGTATCTTATACCGATCCTCCCAAGCACCGAAAAACACTGGATAGTTTGAGAAAGAATTTAGAAGGTGAGATAAGAAAGAAAGAAATTTGAGAATAGAAGAAAGAAGAAGGATAACACATTAGAATCTCACAGCGGAACAGATAAAATATAATATCAAATATACAAAAGTTTTTTTTTTACATACCAATCATCAGAGTTCAACATATAACTGCACAGCGGAAATAACTTTATATAACTAGTGGTGAAGCCGCCTACTTCCAGCTTCTGAATTTCCAAGCGAAACCTAACCTGTAAATATGCTTGTTCTGACCCAAGAATATTTGATTTAAAACAAAATACACCGGGTCAGTCTGGAGTACTATCAGTGATAAATTCACAGGAAATAGACAACTGGTTTAACTTTAGAAATCCTTTCTGAAATAAAAGATAATAGTAAGACCAGTCCACACATAAACACAGACGGTTTTTACCTTACTATAACCCAAACCATTTCTTGAAAATCATACTTGTTCTGATTTTATCATAATGTCTAAATACAAGTAGTTAACAATCTAGTGGAACGCTTGCATCTCACGCTCCACATATATAGTATACATTCAAAACCGTGGGCACTTATTGGATATTGGATTTCCAACCTTGACAAGGTATGGGACCACCTGCCGATAGTGTATATCTAGAGGCGAATACACTGGGTTCAACAAGAACATCTTGCAATCCGGCCCTCACATGACTGACCACTCATTTCCTTGAATGTATCGAATGCATATCACCAACGGTTGGGATCAGCAACCGCCTCCCGAATAGAGACAACATCGAATACAGATTAAAGAAGCAAATGGAATTTCTCTAGATAGGTGATCATACACCCTAATGGGAGCGACCCACATAGCCATGTTGCCTGCCCGATTTTTGTCATTTCCCGGTTGATGAGGCTTGAGGTCAGATCACATCTGTCATCACTCACTTTGAATGCCACATCGTCAGATCCGTCAAATCACTAATTGACATCCACAAATATACTCTAGGTATTTAAGAGGTGCCCTCTTCGCCACCAACTCGTTATATTTTTAAAAATCAACGTACGTGGTTCTAAGGAAATACTCTGTCAGACATTCGTCCATACAAGTCATCCAGGAACAGGACGAACCGAAGGTACCCTCCTACTGCATCCAATATAGGAATTACCCCATGGATCAGTAGAGAGAAGTCCTTGCAACCTGTAGATTCCAATCACGACAGAACCACAGTTTATCTCTGGGATCTAACCAAAGATTTTTAGCAGTTCTTCCGCTTATGAAGATCCACGGTCTTTAATGCTCCATCTCGATCGTCTTCAAATATCTTTACATATTTGTTGGTCGGAATGGTTTTCGAATATGAATTCGATCCCGGTCTTTCCATACCAACAATCGTATTGGTCAACTACGATAATCGGTGATTTAACTATCGAATAACAATGTGTGAATAACATCAGTTTGCTGCTTCAGCACTTGACACAACTCGACCTCTTTAAATTATATGTATATATGTATATACTTAACGATATAAACTTCCTATGATTTAACTCTGACTGATTTACTTTGATTAATTAACTCTAACTTGACTAACTAGACTTATTTAACTCGACTAACTTAACTGGATTACTCCTATCGATTAAGTAATACTCGACTTAACTCCACTCACTTGACTCTAGATCGCAGCGATCACAATGGTTACGCCTGGTTCCCTCAGGAAATATCCGACCGCCTTAGGCTATCTGCAGCCCTGCGAATTACGCTAGCAATCGTACGCAATGGAAACTTTCCTAAAACAACGTTTTACTAACTCTACTTCAAATACTATGTTCGATCAACTCAAATTGAATAACGAAAATATTCGATATAATTTGGAAGCAATATTCTTGTTTCTTTTGAAAACCAATATTTGGAATGATTATTTTTTTCCCAAAACCTTGCATCAGAGTTCGATATTCCTCGTATAAGATAAACCCACTTCAATACCTTTACTCACTCCAACTTATACCATTCTTTGATAATAGAGAAACCAATCAAGTTGGGGTATTTTAGTTACCTCTCAGACCCTGATTGGCAACCTACTTACCTCTGAATAATATTAATTTAACCATTGACAATATAATCTCATTTCCCCTTTTTGATCTCAAATCTAGTTTTAAAAATCCTTTCTCGTATTTGAAATCCTCACTCAACTTTCTTTACTTAATTTTCTTTAATTAAGTAAGTCTAACATACTTTTTAACTTTACAACCCTTTCCGCCATCTAATCGCTTCAATGAACTCTTACAACCCATCGTTGTAATCCTCATTAATTAAAACAATAATTAACTTTAAATATTAACTATATAAAATATAGTTAACTTGGCTATTAATTTAGAATATTAGAATTATCTTTTTTAAAGGCTGGTTAAACAATACTTTACTTTATTAACTCTGACCAATTTAATAATCATTTTGAGATTTAGTAAATCAAAAATTTACCAAAAATTAACACTAATCAAATTCAAGAATTTCCTTTATTATAGTTAATCAACGATTAACTAACAATTTACACTATTTGTTAAACTTTAATGAATGCTCTGACTATTTAACTAAATTATTTCCATTGGTCAGATTTACTTAAATACGGTTGCTTTTACCCAATATACACATCAGTTATCAGCTAACTAATTTACCTTTTGTCATTTCCCTTTTCAAATTATTTAAATAACTTAATTAAATTAAAAATCACTATTTAATTGGTTTAAAACAATTATTCGATTTACCAACCCGTCAGTAAATTCTTTGGGTTTCTATTTTCAAAACTGGTCTATACCACTTAAATAATTCCCTTTAGCTTGATTCAAAATATTTACTTATAATTTTTCAGTTTAAATACTTAGATAAAATAATCAAATAACTTTAATCCGGTTGTAAATAAATTGATAACTTTAAAACATGTCAATTCAATTAACAGTCGAACGACGTTAAAACCACACATTAGGGCCATTTACTGCCAATTACCAAATCAACACTATCAGTTGATTTTAAACACAACACCGGTGAATATATATTCAACCATCAACATTTAAACAGGTTTTGGTGTCAGACAGGGTGAACAATTCATATGTATGCACACAACAAATCAAAAATACAGTTAATTTGAGGGATCCGGTTGGATCCCTCCAACCTGTCCTTCTCTGCATCACAGATGTCAGTTGATAAAATAGACAATAAATAAATTGATGAAATATAAATAATCTCAACCAATCAACAACAAACAACCAATTTGTATCCATCGCATCCAATCAGCCAATTTAAATGGTTAACTATAAAATATATTTTACTGTGAATGTACCACATCACAGGATTCCAGAAGGTGTGAGAATTAACTCACCAGAGTTTGTTCTGGTCGAAGGTTGACGCGTTTGTTGCTTTTAATTTGGGACAACCGTCCAAAATTAGCTGAATTTTCAACAGCGTTAGATTGACTCCTAGTCACTGACATCGGATAGGTCTCGTCCCTGCGATCCCAACGGATCCAGTTTCGTCAGATTTCGTCCACGTATGTGGAAGTTATCGCGGTTCGAAGTTTGAATAAATATACGATAATTTACAAATTAATTAATTAAAAATTAAAAGCTTAATCACCATATTAAGTCAGCGTCACGTCATCATGCAATGAAATCAAAACGCGTTATCTTCCCTTCCCCTTTTGAACCCCGTCTTCCTCCTCCTCAAATACACGACGGAAAAAAAACAACCACGCCGGCGACGCCTCAGCCACCTGGGACCCCACCTGAGACTTCCATCGCCACCGTCGCTCCGTAGGCCCCACTCGCCAGAAGCCCCGGCCCCCCAAAACCCCTCCGGCCGCCATCAATTCTAGTTTGGACGGAAACCGCTCATCCCCCTTTTCCTCCGACCGCCCTTCACCAAAACAACGACACCGCCACCATTCGCTCGGCCTCGCCACCCAGCACCGTTCCCCCCTGGTCCGCGACTCCAACTCTGACCACAGCCGCTGGAAAATCCCAAAACCGAACTGCAACTTCGAACAAACACCCTCAAAACAACCCACTTCCGTTCAACTCTGATTTCTCACTACGGACCATTGTAGGACTCGAGACCACAGCCAAAACGAAGCTCTTCCTTCCCTCTACGAAAGCCCTAAGGTTCCATCCCTCCAAATCAACCCAGGCGCTCGAATTTCAGCCAGGAATGAAGACAGTTTTTTGCTGTTCATCTCGATTTTCGGCCACCACGTTCGACGAAACCAGCCTAACTTTTTACAGCAGCTCGGCATCGAGCCGATCTACAACTTTCCTTTGGGTCGCCATAGCAAATTCCTTACGGATTTGAAGATATAAATAGATTTGTGAATAGTGGTTTATTTGCAAAATTGATGGAAGAAGATGAGGGTTGGCTGAAATTTTGTGATGTAGGGGGTATATATAAGTGGAGATAATATATTTTAAGTCGATGTGAGGAGGGATGTTGACCAACGATTTTTATTTCGTACCTATCGCTATTTCTGATACTGTTTATTCGCTGCGGCGCTCACATACAAACCCCGTTCTAGACGCGACTGGATGGCATAGTATATTTTGACGATACGGTCCTAACGAAACTTGTTTCGTTGAATTCCGAGTCCGTATGCTCAAACAGCGTTTGTACACGTCCAAATAGATCGATTTATTTTACATTTTATTTTGCCATGCTCACAGAATAACCCCGATTGATGCGCCGTCTGAAAATCTAGCAATAATTTACTGTTACGGTCCTAACAAAATTTGTCTCGTCGAAAACAGAGGTCGTTTGAAAAATGTCCCTTTTGAACTGGCCAAATTTGAATAAAATAACCCAATTTTAAAATACTTCAATATAATATAAATAAAATACCGCGATTGGTCATACACGACCAGAATCTGATATATTATCAAGGAAAAATACCCTGGGTTGAAATCCAAGCCAAACCGATATTTAAAATATTTAAAAACCGTTAATTTATATAACTGCAGCGCTATATATATAAAATAAATCCTTGCGCTATTTTTCTGAGAAATTGTTTTGGTCATAAAATAAAATCTACACGACAAAAACTGGATTTTTCTCTGCCATTGGAAAGATATCGTCTAACCGGTCCCGACGTTTCTTATTTCGGGGAAATCCGACTTATTTTGAACCCGGTACGACCCATTGAAGTTCAAAACGCCAAAACGCGAACTGCCGTGCCGCTGCAGCTCGTTATTTAATTAAATTATAAACTATATATATTCCATCGTCGTTTCGAGTCGAAATCGTCGTTTAAAATTCCAATCTAACAAATATTTGACAAGTTTAAACTGCCCCATCACAATATATTTCAAATTCAACAATTTCCCCATATTCTGGAAATTAAAATAATATTTTATTATTTATTTAATTAATATATTCAATATATAATCATTAAATTCGATTATTTAAGTTCCAACCAATATTTTAAATAATTAAAATATTCCAAATAAATAGTCAGAAAATACGGGTTGTTACAAATGTTGAGGAACCCAGTTGGGTTCCTCCAACCTGTTTCCCTGCATCCACAGATGTTACACAATAAAATCAACATTACTTTCAATTCCATATGATATATTCTGTTAAACAGAATCAATATAGAAATTCAACTAACTGACTAGCAGTTCAATTAAACAGTCAACACACAGTCAATCAGCCAATATTTAACAGTTCTAAGAATACAACATGAAATTATAAACTGTTTAGAGTTAAGGAGATTTACTCACACTGGCAGTTCATCGTTAAAGAACGATAAACTATTGTTTGATTTGAATCAAACAATTTATTTCGCCATAAATTCATACGAGCCCCAATCCACTTCCAGTCAGCTTCATTCGGTAGTTCTCATCCATACGATCCTAAGGGATCTTGTTTCGCTGAATTGCGATTATATATGACTGAGTTATAACATTTCAAAGTTTACACTATTTAAAATAAATAAAACTTGAATTTCACTTTTCCTTATTGGGCTCACCCTTCGAAATCAGGCCCAAACCCATCCCATCCGCACCCTTAAGCCCAGTCCCAAGCTTTCTTCTCCAAACAATACAAATAGCTCCAGGAAATCAACTCGACGTTCACTTCCCTGTTCGTTCGATCCCTTCCACCACGCTCAACTCTTCATGAATTCGAGAATCGCCTTCACCATTCTCCTCCTCTACCAAATCCGCATCGCCCTATACCCCAGCCGTGACCTTCGAACTTCCCCTGCCTGTCGCGACCTTGAGATTCGGTCGACATCACTGTGCACCGCACACTCCAAAACTCTCACAAAACCTGCGGCTCCACTCCCTCAACCCAAATCTCAACACGAAATTTGCGGATTCAAGCTTCCAGCTCCACACCACTTAACCCTACGAACGCTGTAAAAACCAGTGACCATGAAAATGGATAGATCCCATCAAAAATCACATAGGATTGAAGAGTACTACTTGCTGAACTCAAAAACTCTTGTTTTGGATTTTATAAAGTTTTATTTGAATTCTTAAGGATTTTTAAATCTCTCATTTCATTATAAAAAGAAATACGGCGGAAAAGTTTGAACAGAGGAATTAGAATTAGGGTTGTGGAGTGGATGACATTATATAGGGTAATTATATTAATTTTATATTCGATTTTTATATAAATTTTTAAGCAAACGCTATTTACATATGTCCTTAAAATCTCCTATGATCACACATGATACTCAAAAATCACGAAACTGGCATGCAGCTATGGTTCGACATTACGGTCCCAACGAAACTGGTTTCGTCAAATTTCGACTTCATATGCTCATACAGCGTATTTTTAACTGTCAAAATACTGACTGTTTTCCACGCTATAAATCCGTACGGCCACAAAGTGACTCTAAAAATCACGGAAACTGACATTTAGCAATAATTTAACATTGCGGATCCAACAAAATTAGTTTCGTTGAATTTCGACTTCGTTTGCAAAAGTTGCTATTTTTAAAGCTTTGGATGACCCATTTAAATATATAAATATATTTAAATATAATTAAATTAAATATAAATAAATTTATATTATCCTATATATTCACTGAGGAATATAATACAGCTCCAGTGTAATTATATATTCGCTATTCCGAGTCCAGATTTAATCGATATTCAATTTTACATTGAAAATCCTTTTATAACGTATATAAAGCGTTACGAATTATAAAGGACTTTCACAACGACTTTTCTGAAATTTGATTTGGACGTAAATCAAAATTTACACGACGAAATCCTGATTTTTCTCTTCCACTAGAAAGATATACTCCACCAGCTCCACACGTTTCTTGTTTCACAGAAATCCGGCTTAAAACGAATCATGTACATTCAGTTGAAGTTCGAATCGCCAATTTACGAACTACAGCGCCATTTCAAGCTCAATTTTAATTATAATATAATTATACGTTCAAACTGTCGTTCAAATAATATATTTGTTATTCTAAATCAAATTCTAAACTGAATTAAATATCACAGATGATCCAGTGCACAACATATCGCCATTTCAGCCAATTCTGATTATTTCAGAATTAAATATATTATTTAATTGATTATTTCAATTAAATATTCATCATTATTTAATTCCACGACCATTAAATTCTCTAAATCACTATTTATATAATTAAATAAATTAATTATAATACCTCTGCCAATGCGGATCATTACAATCTTCCCCACTTAAAATAATTTCGTCCTCGAAATTGCTGAAAGGTAGAGGACGACCCTATCGACTGGTTAGAACATATTTGTTCACCTCTTAACTTCAGTTTCAACTGAACTAATTAAATTTTAATTAAATTATTAATTAATTCTTATCAATGAAAATTTTCAAAAATCATAAAAATTTTCTAACACCTTAACTTTTTTTGAAAAATTTCGCCAGCACCTCCTTTGTACTGGTTAATCGGTCAAACTCCAACTCCCCTCTCTAGGCCTTCTCCAACCCAAAAGAAAGTCAAACTGCCAAGCGGCTTACCCATTCGGCTCATAAATCTTATATCCAATAGAAATATAAACTTGTACCTTTTTTCGGCATATCATTTTATCCTTTCCACCTGTTATCAATTCAGCGGATACAAGGGTCATCCCAATCAAATTCCAATCTGCTTTTATCCACAACACAACCATTCACTTATATCCGAGCCAAATATAATTTCAACTCGAGTTTCTTCTCGATTCCCAACTCTTAACTTGATTATCACATTACACTTCAAATTTGAATCTCACAATCCAATTTGTCTTGATATCATTCTAATTCAATCTCAGTTACCACTTTACTGGCTTTACTTTAATTCAAATTTGCTTTCACAAATTTCTGTTAAATTTGTTTTTAATTCAAACAGTCTTTCCCTGGGAGTTTTTAAATAGTTTACTCTTTTCAAAAATCAAATTTTCCTTTTGAACATGT
The DNA here is from genome assembly GCA_030737875.1 of Allium sativum. Lineage (NCBI taxonomy): Eukaryota > Viridiplantae > Streptophyta > Magnoliopsida > Asparagales > Amaryllidaceae > Allium > Allium sativum. Next base: position 347,169,300 of record CM060922.1, on the reverse strand, counting down.
CACTGAGCCCTTAATTAATATTCCATTAGTTAATTCACTTCTCTATTTCTTTATCAATATTTGTTAACCAAATATTTTCAATAACCATATTGGCCTTTTATGTTATTTGGAAAACATTTCTGAATATCGCCTTCCTTTATTTTCTAAACTTTAGAAAATATATGCTATTTATAATTGGAAAATATTCCAATTACTTATCTCTTTTCTGATCTCTTTTATTTCTGTACTAAGGAAATATTCTTTATTATATTTCCAAGCTTACACTTATTTGGGTTAAAACGGATGTTGTGTAAAACATCGTTATGACAACCCAAATACTATATTCAACTAACTCTTATTCAACCTTGATCTTCGAGCCTGAAATTTTACTATTTATTTGTTAATAATGAAATCAATCAAATTGGGTATAACTACCTCTCAGACCTTGACTGAATAACATTTATAACGTCAAAACAGATATGACTACTTACTCGAATAATCAATACCATACAACTACTTATTCACTTTTAAACACGTATACGCTTCCTCTTTCTATTCTTATTAGATTTTATTCTTAGTCTTCCTTTTTGATTTTACTATTCTATTTCTAAGTTCGTTTCCTTATCGACTTCTATATATATCGATACGTTGAATTCTAACTATCAAATTATCTTAAAAATATTCTAACTCCTTAAATTCCCGGAAAAATTCGCCATGACCTCCTTTGTACCAGGAGCATCAGGATATTTCAAATAGCCTCCCATGGCCCTCACCAATCCAAAAGAAAAAGAAAAAGCCAAGCGGCTAGCCGATACGACGCATAAAATCTCATATATGAATTAAATACATACCTTTTCATCGAGCATTCTATTTATATACCTTCATACCTTATCCATACCTATCTCATGTATATTTATACCTGCCCAATCTATTTTAACTATACCTGATTGTTTTAACTCAATTCGTTAATTAACTTGTTAATTAACTCTTTAGTCTATTTCACTTCTATATTTGAATATGACATGTTCAAATATATTTTAACTTGCTTATTAACTAATTTGAATCCAAATTTCAAACTTAAGTTCTATATTCGATTTCGAATATCCATTTACAAATCCAATTCGCCTTTCAAAGTTCGACTTCAAATTCAAAACTCGATTAACTAATTCCTCTTTGACTTAGTTAATTCTATTCAATTTCTATTCAAATTTTATACCACTTCTATTATTCAAATCTATATATCAAATTCTATTATTCAAATTCTATATATTCAAACTTTATAGTTTAAATTCCATTTGAATTCTATATTCAAATTCCATTTGAATTTCTATATTCAAATTCCATTTCACTTTCGATATTCAAATCCTATATTTGAATTCCTTTATATTTTCTATATTCAAATTCAATATTTGAATTCCATTTGAATTTCTATATTCAAACCCCATTTGAATTTCTATATTCAAATTCTATATCACTTCCATTGAATTTCATATATTCAAACTCCCTTTGAATTTCTATAATCAATTTCTATATATTCAAATTCTATATTACAAATCCCATTTTGAAATTCAACACAACTTGTCTTTCCCAAAACAAATTCAAAACAGTATCTCTGGTAGTAATTCGTCACTTACAACTCGAAAATGAATACTGATGATGCAGCTGTCATCATCAGAATCTATTTTCCAGCGATCGAAGTGAGTTCAATACTATAAAACCATTTCTATACATTTCCACTTTGAAATTCAATTCAAAATATAATTCACACTGCTTGTAAAACAATTTAAAATCTCCCAGGATCTTAAATTTTCCTTATTTTTAATCCAAATCCATTTACAAACAATTATCCAATTTTCCAGAATTTTAAATCAAATTTCTGGTTTAAATTTTAGATTTAACTCATCTGATTTCACATATTTCTCTTATATGAATTCTGATTGGTTACTTACATAACCATTTAATTTATAATCTTACTCGATTATAATAACAACCAATATATCGATTATATTATAATTTTGATATATATATCTTCTCTATATCAAGATATACCTTGGGTAAACTTATTTTAATTTACCCCTTTTCAAAACATATCGTGACGACCCATCGTATTCGAGTGTTTATAAACTCCTACCGATACAGTGGATCAAACTGATTGACCAGAACCCATAAACAACTCAACCAATGAATCTCCACAATATAAAACCACTTTATATCAAATTACAAATACGCACTCGTATATATACACTCAACTCAATCTAGGGTATTACTAACCCTATCTCTACCGAGTCACGCCACAAAGCCAAGGTAAATCACTTAACTTAAGCTCTGATACCAACTGTAACGACCCAGAAATTTTGCTATCTTGATTATTCGATATACAAAACATATCGAACATCAAGAGTCGAAAATACCGAATGGTTAATGAAAGAAATTAGAGGGTGAGGAAAGATAAGATAGAAACTTAGAATAGAAGAAGAAGAACACAATATCAGAGTAACACGAATCTCACAGCGGAACGAATAACATATAATATATGTAACATAACTTTGAAATATACATTTGTAATGGAATATATATCATTATCAAAGTACAACACTTACAACACAACGGAAATAACTATAGCTATATGATCTTGAAGCCTCCTGCTCCAGCTCTTCAAGTATTTGTAAATCCCGACTACTTGACTGCCCGTACAAAATTGGGCACCCAAGAGTTTAGGGAAAACAAAACAAAATGAACTTCGGGTCAGTCATGGGACTGGTATGAGTAAAACAGTTTAAAACAGTTGAACAAGTAAACGATATCTCATAAGACCACGCTGTATAACGGAACGGGTTTTTTCCTTATGAGAATCCAAAATATCTTTATATCAAAAACCTTTTGATATTATAATAATGTCTATTAACCACAATATAATAATCATCTAGAAGAAACGCTTTCATCTCACGCTCTACATATATAGTATACAATCAAAACCGCAAGCACATATTGGGTAATGGATTTCCAACTATGACAAGGTATGGAACCACCTTTCGCTCGTGTACCTCTAGAAAGGAATACACTAGATTCAACAAGAACATCTTGCAACCCGGCCACACATGACCGACCACTCATTTCGCTTGAGTGTATCGAATGTATATCACCAACGGTTGGGATCAGCAATCGTTTCCCGAATGGGACAGCATCAACAATAGATTTTTAGAAGTAAATGAAACTCTAGATCAGGTGATTATACACCCTACTTCGGTGTGACCGACTTAGCCATGCTGCCTGCCCGATTTCTGTCATTTACCGGATGTGAGGCTAGAAGTTATGCTTTATCATCACACCAGATTCACTTCGAATGCCACATCGTCAAATCCATCAAATCACCGATTGACGTCCTCAACCATACATTATGTGTTAGCTAAAAGAAGTTTCCTTCTCCGCTTCCACTCTTGGTACGGTTGGAGAAATCAATATACAAGATCGTCTGGAAATACTCTGTCAGACATCCGTCCATACAAGTCATCCAGGAACAGGATGAACCGAAGGCACTATTCAATACACCCATCTTAGACACTGTTATCTAATACTTATACAATGGCCCTTGCACTTTACACCGTCTTCAGTTATCTTTGGCATATATGATTCGCAACGCTTATGCCAATACAGTGTGGTTCTTTGGATAATAATCCAACCGGTCTCTCCATATTAACAACGTTAAAATGGTCAAAACTTCGATAGTCTGTGATTTAACCATCAAAGAAAAACACGTGTGCAAACAATGATATTATTTCCAAATGGAAATTCTATGAATCAATCATCAATCATATATATATATATATTCACATTTCCTTATTTTCTATGTTTAGAAAATATACATTAACATTGGGAAACATTTCCAAATCTTCTTTACTTGGACTTAAACAGATGTTTAAATCAACATCGCGACGAGAACTCGAACAACTATACTTATTTACTAAATTCACTTAACCACTTTCACTCTCGAACCTTACCCATTTCTAAATTAAAACAAAGTCAGTCAAGTTGGGGTATAACTACCTCTCAGACCTTAGCTGAACAACATTTCAAATCTCGATATAGGTTAAGTTCATCTTTTAACTCTTTAACACTTCCTTACGTAACTCTCATTCGAATAATTTCTATTCAATAACTCCTCCCTTCGAATAACTATATTAGATAATCTCTCTTACGAATAACTAGATTCGAAAACCTTTCTTCGAATAAACTAAATTCGATTAACTCTATTTATTTAACCTTAATCGATTAACTCTTTTTACTTAACTCCTTACTTAACTCCTTACTTAGCTCCTTACTTAACTCCTTTCGAATAACTATAATCGATAACTCCTTTCGATTAAACTATAATCGATAACTCCTTTCGATTAAACTATAATCGATAACTCCTTTCGATTAAACTATAATCGATAACACCTTTCGATTAAACTATAATCGATAACTCCTTTCAATTAAACTATAATCGATAACTCCTTTTGTGTTTAACTCTATTCGAATAACTAATTCGATAAATCCTTATGTGTTTAACTCTATTCGAATAACTAATTCGATAACTCCTTATGTGTTTAACTTTATTCGAATAACTAATTCGATAACTCCTTATGTGTTTAACTCTATTCGAATAACTCTTATTGTGTTTAACGCTATTCGAATAACTAATTCGATAACTCCTTATGTGTTTAACTCTATTCGAATAACTAATTCGATTTACTAACTTTTGAATACCATATTCGATTTAACTCCTTTCGAATACCATATTCGATTTAACTCCTTTATTCGCTTTATAAAGATTTCCTTTTTAACAACGTTTATTCATTTTTAAAGATTTACTTTTAGTAATGGTTCTCCACTTTAAAACGATTTCCTGTAATAACCCGGAAATCTAGGCTAGTTTAAAAATTTTATTTTGGCAATTTTAGCGAATTTTGATTATTTAAAATGAATTATTTTAAATAATATCGACGAGAAATTTATTTTCAATAGAATTCGAACGTATATTTTCATTTGAATCGTCGTTAGTATATAAATATTTATTTATATTTATAAAAGGAATTGAAAATGGCGCGGTAGTTCGATAATTCTATTTCAAACTTCAATTGAACATACCGGGTGCAAAATAAACCGGATTTTAGTGAAACCAAAAATATTTGAATCTAATTGATAATATCATTCCAGAGAATCCGAAAAATCAAAATTTCATAGCGGGAATCAAAAGATATGACCAGTTGAAATTTCTGAATAGTCACTATGGAATTCAGGCCCTTAAAAATGGGAATTTTGCAAACGATCTCGGATTTCGACGAAACCACTTTTGTTAGATCCGGGATGTAAGGTTATTGCTAGATTCCAAATTTCATAATTTTTCGAATCAATATGTGAGCGTGGCAAAGGAAAACGCGTTTGACCAGTTTCAGTTGATTTTAATCGACTGGAAAATGGCCATTTTCCAAACGGTCTTAGAATTTGATGAAACTAGTTTTGTTAGGACCGTATCGTCAATACGAATCTAGAAAATATTTTTTCGGGAATTTTTCTAGTTAGTATGTGACCCCAGTAAATTGAAATGTGCGTTCAAATTCAATATATAGAGTTATATGTTGATTTTGACGAAAACTGATCAAAACGATCGAATCAGCTTACAACACATATCCCATTGTGTTCGGAATGGGGGTAATTAGCTATGGACGACAGTCTTTGGGTTCGAATCGAAGGTCGAATAAAAAAGTCAACTTTTTGAAATTAAAATAAAATAAAATAAAAACCTCTCTCCTCTCTTCCTTAATTCCTCACACCCCCCCATTTCCATTTCTTCAGAAAATAAAAAGAGAAAAAAAAGGGATCGCTCGAGCCCCTACAGGAACCGTCGACGCCCATCGTGGCGGCGCCACCAGCCACGAGCCCACCGCCCCTCCTCCCAACCTGCTCCGCCCCTCCTTGCTCCCCATCGCCACCCAATTCGAGCCCTAGCTCCACCAATTAACCCTGTCACCGCCCTTACCACACCGCCGCCGTCGAGGGCCCCTGTACCACCTCCCCGACCGACTCCGACGCGCTTCCTTCCCCGCTGACCACCTGCGATGCAGAAACCCCCCCTTTGTGATTTAAAACGCTGTAAGTTTTATAACTCCTTTTTTTTATGTTATGTAAAATTCGATTCTTATTTACTTAAAGTTCATTGTTTTTTTCTTATGTAAGAAATGAATTTTCTTTAGTCTATAAAGCACTGATTTTTTTATTAATTAAAGAACTGATTTTTATTTCATAAAAGAAGTCATTTTGAACATGGGGTTAGCATTGATTTTAAATGAAGAAAAGTTTGGATTTTTGATAATAAAAGGATTAGATTTTAATAAGGTTAAAAATATAATCTTTATATTATAGAAAGTATAAAAATATGATTTTTATATTATAGAAAGTATAAAAATATGATTTTTATATTATAGAAAGAATAAAAATATAATCTTTTATATTGTAGAAGTATAAAAATATAATTTTTATATAGAAGGAAGCGTTGTAAAAATATATATAAAGGAGAAAGAAAAATAGAAATTTTATTTATTGAAATGAAGTAATAAAAATATAATTTTTATTTGAACAGCGTGAAAATGACTGCATTGGAATTTCAAGCAGATTCAGCAGTTCAACAGCAAAGCACGGCGGAGTGGAACCCTCTGTGAGAACTTCTCACGTTTTGATTTTGTTTTCTAGTTAAAATATATACTAGGATGCAGACGGTGTTTAGTAGCACCCGACACCCGTCGTCCACAGACCATGGACGGCTTGTATGCTTGTTTGTTTGATTTTGCTGTGTAATTGATTGTGTGATGTGAAATAAAATATTTATATAGTTAAAAATATTTTATAGTTAAAAATAGAATTTTTAACGTGTATATGAAAGGAAATAAAAATAAACAAATCGGATGATTTGTTTATATACACACATTTGACTGATATTGATTGGGACGATAAATTTTACACATCGCCCAACTGCACAAATAAAATCTGTGTGTGATTGTTTGAAACCCCACACGGGTATTGGGATGATAATTGACGTACACTAATCCCAATAGTTAGTTGTATGTCGATCGGTTGATTGACGGACTGTTATGAGCGTTAAATATTTATATTTGATGCTTATACAGTGTAGAATGCACTTTGGATGATGGTTGATTATTCATCGTTGTTATTGTATACATGTGTTGTAGAAAATCCATATAATTAACATTATATGGTAATTGATTAGGCCTCATTCCAGTTTTAAAATAGAAATACTTGAAAAAGAAATATTTGAAATAGAATAATTGAAAATAGGAATATATGAAGCCGTATTGATTAGATTGACGCCATTTTGACGAAAACAATATTTATATCGATTTTATTCATTTTATAATGAATATCGAAAGTGATTTCAAAATCTGATATTTTGAAAAGAAATGAATTCGAATTGAAATTGAATAGAATTGAATTCGAATTGAAATTGAATAGAAATGAATTCGAATTGAAATTGAATAGGAATGAATTCGAATTGAAATTGAATTAATTTGAAATTCAAATTGAATTGAAAATGAACTGAAATTGAATTAAAAATCGATTTGAATTGAAATCAATTTGAAATGAATTTAAAACGAATTTGCAAGGAAAAATTCAATTTTGATTTGAATTTGAAATAGAAGTTGAAATCGTTTTGAAAACGAAATTTAAAACGATTTATATAATATGTTTTAAAAGGAAATCGACAAAGTATATATTATATATAATATATGTATAATATAACGGCCTGAATAGAACGCGCTGCGCCGCGGCAATTCGCGAATTTTGACCATTGACTTCGAACGGATATTACGGGAGATCCGACCGTCGGATTCTCCTAAAACCTGAACCGTTGGGTTCGTATCGAAAAGAGATTTCTAACGAATATTAGAAATTAGAAATCTAACGGTTGGATTTGGAATTATGTCCAAATAAAATTTGGAAAAGGTCGTTGTAAGTGCAGTTCGATGGCCGTTGATGGAAATCGACTGTACCGGCCTTAATAAAATTATTAAAAATAGTAATAATTTGTGTAAAATCATAAGAAATGATTTGGGAAGAATTGGGATGAAAAACTCCATATTCGAAAAGATAAAAATAGTTTTTTATCGAAATGAACTAGTTTTGAACTAGAATTTTAATTCATTTATTTTTGAAATAAATGAAGTGAATTTGAAATGGTTTTGAAATATAACCAGAATTTCCAATAATGGAATTGGAAGGGATTTGAATCGAAATTGTCTTCGGAATATTTCAATGTTGGATTTCGTGATGATACAGATATTGTTATGGAAATTTGAAAGATATATAGATATCGTTATTTCCAATACGATATTTGTTAGTCGTAGAATTTGATATTGAATATAAGCCGATATATTTTCTATTCAGAGCCTTGTATTTAATATCAAATGTGATTTGGGTTTGTCGTGAAATGTGTCTTCATTAACACTGTTCTTAAGCCCAGTTGAGAAAAAGATTAAATCTTTTTATTCAGATTTAATGAAGTGTACCAATTAAATAGTATTTAATTGGAATTGATTTGGCATTGATTTTTGGGTTTATCGTGAACAGTGTTTTAAATAGCACTTGTTCTTTAACCCGATAATTAATGGAATGTGATTTTGGGTTTGTAGTGAACCGTGTTTTAAATGACACTGATTCTTTAACCCAGTTAACAGTTAAAACTAAGTGGAGTTTTAATGAATCTTTAATTAGATTGAAAAGATCGAGAATGGAGCATCACCAGTTTTGCTCCAGGCGATAGTTAAATCTTTAATTATATTTAAACGTGAAATGGTAATTGAATTTACTGATAACACTGTGGTGTTAGATATGAAGTATAACCAGTTTTACTTCATGGGATGAATAGGTTGGGATTGGGAAATTAAAACAAATGATTACTTCGGTAAGGTTCGTTAATCCCGACTAGTTGAATCGATATTCAAAAGAAGATTAGAGAATAAATTCAAGGAATTTATCTTTGATAAAATTAATGGGAACCTTTCCTAAAGTAGAAGAATATTTGAATAAACGAATATTCTGAATTGGAATGAGGCGTATGTTGGGTTTGTGTAACACTCGTTTATTATATACGCGAGTTATTCGGAAAGACCGGGTTTATCCCATTCTGAATAACTGATTCGACGTGGTGTCGAAGATGAAGACGGTGGTCGAAGACCGGAGTTCTTCACGTTGTTTGGGTGATTACTGATGATCTTGATTGGGCCGTACACACAAGAGGAGGGAATCAATTAGTGATCATCCAGACGTACTTGGAGATCGATGGATATGCGGGGTACTAGGTGCCTCCGGTTTCGATCAGACCCAGAACGAACTTGTAAATAGACTGTGTGTCTGACATTGGATTTTAGTCTGTGCAATTGATTTCTATTAAATATATATCTGTTTGGCGGCGGAGAATTTATTCTCTTGCTTAACGCCCTTCTCTGAGACGTACGAGCTCAGAGGTTATATATTGATGGATATCAAACGCATGGAGTGAATTGCCTGTGTGGCATGCCTAAGTGGCAATTGATCAAGGCTTCTGTTGAAAAGCAAAGTCTTGTGGTGATGATCGAAGCACGGCCTGTGTGGCATAGCTTTGTGTAGCGTGGATTCGCGAGCCTTACACCCCGGTTGTGAACCAGAAACGGAAGAAGGATCCAGGGAGGGGATGCGTCTCTTTCTAGCCAGAAGTGGCATTAGTGGTTTTACACGCCCTGACGAGTTTGACTTATGTGGTTGTTGCTGTTGCGAGGCGCCTTGGTTTGATCCGATGATCCAGGTCCGATGGAATCATTCGTTGGCTCATTTACGCCCCATAGGGCGGGGAGACGTAGTGTTCAGGCATTTTAATCCAGATCGGTGGACCGGCCCAGTGGCTCCTAGGTACAGTTGCGGTTGTTCCTGAGACATGATAGGCTAGATTGTCTCGAATCGGTAGAGGACTATCTTTTGCCTCGGTTCACAGACGGAAATCCTATTTCCAAATATGTGACTTTGCGGTTTTGATTGTAGAGCCTAGTATGGCGACATGATATATGGTACCCATGCCGTCTATGATTGATACATTTATATTTGAAAATGTTTTGACACTATACACTTATTACAGTATCAAATGATTTGTTTTAAACGTATCAAGCATGCTTTGGCTATTATAAGGGAAAACCCTATCCTCTGGTTTGTGTTGCATTGTGTGATGGGACCTGGGTCTTATAATAGCTTCATTTTTCTTTATTTATCATTGCGCTGTTGTTTTATGCACTGCTATTCTTGGGAGGAAACCCGTTCCGTGTTATACGGCGTGGTCCCTTGATTTGCCTGACTTTAAAAATAAAGATTAATAATTGTTTTAGTTCTCACACCAGTCCCATGACTGACCTGGAGTTTATTGTTTTAACCTAAACTCTGGGTGCCCTTATGTTGACACGGCAGCTAGTAGTTTTGGTTTTGCAGATTTATATTCACAGGATCCTGGTTTACAGCTGGAACGATATCCGGAAAGCTTTGTATCCGTATATCTCTTCTAGTTGTGTATTGTATTATTTTCCGCTACGATGTATTTAAATGTAATTTAAATCTCTGATATTTCTTTGTAATATTTATTCATACTCTGTATATTCTTGTATTCTGATGGAATTGTTGTAATATACAATGAAATGTTCTTCCGTCCGCGTTCTGTTGTGGCTTGTTCTCGAACTATCCGCGCTTTCCTCACCGGGGAAGTTACGGGTTTTCACAGTTGGTATCAGAGCTTTGGTTTACAAAGCTCAGAGAACTAGACACGTTAGAACCAAACAAAACAATTCATCAGATATTGGATTAGTAATATCCAATGGGGATGACTCGTTAGAGATGGGATCAGTAGTATCCTAGAACGAGTGTGAAGAGTATATTTTTGAAAATGAAAACAAATTTTGTTTTGAAAATTTAAATCACTTATTCGTAGTTGATTATTTATTTTATATGAATTTGGACAATCCAATATATGGAGATTTTGCATATATGTCTTGCAAACGTGTATTCGAAGTTTTAATGTATTTGGTAGGTATAGAATCACTCTAGTACCCGGGGATAATTCTGGTGACGGGGCAATATCGCCAGTATTTATTTTCGAGTTTCGAAAGTGAAATTTCTATATATTTCCAATTGACTGGTGTGAGAACCGAAACTAGATAGGGCTTATTGTTGTGATTTGGCATCAAAAATCTGATTTTTGACAATGTACCAAAGTTATGAATTTGAAAAGCTAATCAACTAATTGATTGATGGTTGTGTTGTGTGATTATTGGTTGATTAATTAAAATTTGAACCACAGCCAAATAGAATCAAATAGTGAATTGTGTTGAAGATTAGTCGCATTTGCTTGCATATACATGTACTTACATTGAACAGGTCATAGCAAGGAGGCTAGAGCAGAGAATAAAATTTATTTGCCCGACAAATAGGTACATGTTTACCATAATTTACTGTTTTGTTTGGGTGATGATGATTTTATGAGTCGATTGGCTAGCCGCTTGGCTTTTTCTTTTTCTTTTTGAGATCAGGGGGCCTATATGGAAATTTCGGGATTTTCCCATGCTCCCGGTGCAGGGGAGGTTATGGCGAAATTTTTCGAAAATTTAGGGTGTTAGCCAAATTTTTGAAAAATTTGAAAAGTTCTTAGAAACTGAAAAGTTGAAGAACTTAAGCCGTAATCAAAATAACGAAAGTTGAGTTGATTTGTGAAACAACTTTCGGCTTTGTTCCTTTTCGGGGACGAAAAGTTTTAAGTGGGGGAGATTGTAATAACCCGGAAATCTGGGCCAGTTTAAAATTTTTATTTTGGCAATTTTAGCGAATTTTGATTATTTAAAATGATTTATTTTAAATAATATCGACGAGAAATTTATTTTGAATAGAATTCGAACATATATTTTCATTTGAATCGTCGTTAGAATATAAATATTTATTTATATTTATAAAAGGAATTGAGAATGGCGCGGTAGTTCGATAATTCGATTTCAAACTTCAATTGAACATACTGGGTGCAAAATAAACCGGATTTTAGTGAAACCAAAAATATTTGAATCTAATTGATAATATCTTTCCAGCGAATCCGAAAAATCAAAATTTCATAGCGGGAATCAAAAGATATGTCCAGTTGAAATTTCTGAATAGTCGCTATGGAATTCAGGCCCTTAAAAATCGGAATTTTGCAAATGACCTCGGATTTTGTGACGGCAAGGAATTTCGCTCGGTCCGAACCAGTCGCTAAACCGATCCAGGCCGTTCGAAACGCCCTATCGTTTGAGAACAGGACAAAACAGAACGCATACAGAAGAACATTTCATTGTATATTACAACAATGCACCAGATTACAAGAATATACAGAGTATAAATGAAGATTACACAGAAATATCAGAGATTTAAATTACATTTAAATACATAGCAGCGGAAAATAATACAATACACAACTAGAAGTAGATATACGGATACAAAGCTTTCCGGATATCGTTCCAGCTGTAAACCAGGATCCTGTGAATATAAATCTGCACAACCGAAACTACTAGCTGCCCGTGTCAAAATAAGGGCACCCAGAGTTTAGGTTAAAACAATAAACTCCAGGTCAGTCATGTGACTGGTGTGAGAACTAAAACAGTTAATCTTTATTTTAAATCATTAGGTAAATCAAGGGACCACGCCGTATAACACGGAACGGGTTTCCTCCCAAGAATACCAGTGCATAAAACAAACAGCGCAATGCTAAATAAAGAAAAATGAAGCTGTTATAAGACCCAGGTCCTATCACACAATGCAACGCAAGCCGGGGGATAGGGTTTTCCCTTATAACAGCCAAAGAATGCTTGATACGTTTAAAACAAATCATTTGATACTATATAAGTGCATAGTGTATAAAATAACTTCAAATCATAAGTATCAATCATAGGCGGCATGGGTACCATATATCATGTCGCCATATATAGGTTTACAAATAAAACCGCAAATGTCACGTATTTGGAAATTGGATTTCCGTCTATGAACCGAGGCAAAAGATAGTCCTCAACCGATTCGAGACTGCCTAGCCCGAGTCTCAGGATCAGAACGCATCGACCCTTGGAGCGACAGGGCCGGTCCACCGATGTGGATTAAACTTAAACCCTGAACACTGCGTTTCGCCGCCCTTTGGGGCGTAAGCGAGCCAACGAATGACTCCATCGGACCCGGATCGTCCGATCTAACCGAGGCGCCTCGCAACAGCAACAACCACATAAGTCAAACTCGTCAGGGCGTGTAAAACCACTGACGCCACTTCTAGCTAGGAGGAAACGCAGGCCCTCCCTGAGGTCCTTCTCCCGTTTTTGGTTCACAACCGGGGTGCGAAACTCGCGAATTCACGTTACACAAAGCTGTGCCACACAGGCTGTGCTTTGATCATCACCACAAGACTTTGCTTTTCAACAGAAGCCTCGATCAATTGCCACTTAGGCATGCCACACAGGCAATTCACTCCATGCGTTTGATATCCATCAATATATAACCCCTGAGCTCGTACGTCTCAGAGAAGGGCGTTAAGCAAGAGAATAAATTCTCCGCCGCCAAACAGATATATATTTAATAGAGATCAATCACACAGACTAAAATCCAATGCCAGACACACAGTCCATTTACAAGTCCGTTCTGGGTCTGAACGAAACCGGAGGCACCTAGTACCTCGCATATCCATCGATCTCCAAGTACGTCTGGACGATCACCAACTGTTTCCATCCTCTTGGGTGTACAGCCCAATCAAGATCATCAGTTATCACCCAAACGACGTGAAGACTTCCGGTCTTCGACCACCGTCTTCATCTTCGACACCACGTCGAATCAGTTATTCAGAATGGGATAAACCCGGTCTTTCTGAATAACTCGCGTATATATTATAAAAGTGTTACACAAACACAACATACGCCTCATTCCAATTCAGGATATTCTTTTATTCAAATATTCCTATACTTTGGGAAAAAGTTCCCATTAATTTTATCCAAGATAAATTCTTTAAATTTATCCTTTAATCTCCTTTGAATATCAATTCAAACTAGTCGGGATTAGCGAACCACACCGAAGTAATCATTTATTTTATTTCCCAATCCCAACCTATTCATCCCATGAAGTAAAACTGGTGATACTTCATATCTAACACCACAGTGTTATCGGTAAATTCAATTACCATTTCACGTTCAAATCTAATTAAAGATTTAACTATCGCCTGGAGCAAAACTGGTGATACTCCATTCTCGACCATTTCAATCTAATTAAAGATTCATTAAAACTCCACTTAGTTTTAAACGTTAACTGGGTTAAAGAATCAGTGTCATTTAAAACACGGTTCACGATAAACCCAAAATCACATTCATTAATTATCGGGTTAAAGAACGAGTGTTGTTTAAAAACACTGTTCACGATAAACCCAAAAATCAATATCAATTCAATCCCAATTAAATATCATTTAATTGGTACACTTCTTTAAATCTAAACAAAAAGATTTAATCTTTTCTCAACTGGGTTCAAGAACAGTGTTAGTGAAGACACCATTCACGACAAACCCAAATCACATTTGATATTCAATACAAGGCTCTGAATAGAAAATATATCGGCTTATATTCAATATCGAATTCTACGACTAACAAATGCCTTATTGGAAATAACGATATAAATATATATATCTTTCAAATTTCCATAACAACACCTATATAATCACGAATTCCAACATCGAAATATTCCGAAGACAATTTCGATTCAAATCCACTCCAATGCAATCATTGGAAATTTTGGTTATTTTCAAAACCCTTTTCAAATTCAATTTATTTATTTAAAAATAAATAGAATTATAATTCTAGTTCAAAACTAGTTCATTTCGATAAAAACCTATTTTTATCTTTTCAAATATGGAGTTTTTCACCCCAATCCTTTCTAAATCATTTCTTATGATTTTACACAAATTATTACTATTTTTAATAATTTTATCAAGGCCCGTACAGTCGATTTCCATCAACGGCCATCGAACTGCACTTACAGCGACCTTTTTCAAATTTGATTTGGACGTAACTCCAAATCCAACCGTTAGATTTCAAATTTCTAATATTCGTTAGAAAGCTCTTTTCGATACGAACCCAACGGTTCCGGTTTTAGGAGAATCCGACGGTCGGATCTCCCTTAATGTCCGTTTGAAATAAATGGTCGAAATTCGCGAACTGCCGCGGCGCGGCGCGTTCTATTCAGGCCATTATATTATATATATAATATATATATTATATATTTCGTCGATTTCTATTTAAAACGAATTATATAAATAGTTTTAAAATTCGTTTCAAAAGCAATTTCAACTTCCTTTTCAATTCAAATCAAAATTGAATTCTTCTCTATAAATTCGTTTCTATTCAATTCAAATTTCAATTCAATTTGAATTCATTTCAATTTGCTTTCAATTCAATTTGAATTCGTTTTCAATTCATTTCGAAGTCGTTTTCAATTCAATTCATTTCGAAATCGTTTTCAATTCAATTCATTTCGAAATCGTTTTCAATTCAATTCATTTCGAAATCGTTTTCAATTCATTTCATTTCGAAATCGTTTTCAATTCAATTCATTTCGAAATCGTTTTCAATTCAATTCATTTCGAAATCGCTTTCAATTCAATTCATTTCGAAATCACTTTCAATTCAATTCATTTCGAAATCGTTTTCAATTCAATTCATTTCGAAATCGTTTTCAATTCAATTCATTTCGAAATCGTTTTCAATTCAATTCATTTCGAAATCGTTTTCAATTCAATTCATTTCGAAATCACTTTCAATTCAATTCATTTCGAAATCGTTTTCAATTCAATTCATTTCGAAATCATTTTCAATTCAATTCATTTCGAAATCACTTTCAATATTCATTTTAAAATGAATAAAATCGATATAAATATCGTTCACGTCAAAATGGCGTCTATCTAATCAACACGGCTTCATATATTGATATTTTCAAATATTCCATTTCGAATATTTCTATTTCAAATATTTCTATTTTAAAACTGGAATGAGGCCCAATCAGTTACCATATAAAGTTATTATATGGATTTTCATACAACACATGTATAATAGCATTGAAAAATAATCAACCATCAACCAAAGTGCACTACACTGTATAAGCATCAAATATAGATATCTAACGCTTATAACAGCCTGTCAATCAATCGATCGACATATTTAATCAATCAGGATGAGTGAACTTCAAATTTCATCCCAACACCCGTGTGGGGTTTCAAACAATCAAACACAGATTTTATTTGTGCAGTTGGGCGATGTGTGAAATTTATCGACCCAATCAATATCAGTCAAATCAGTGTATATACAAACAAATCGGCCGATTTGTTTATAACTATTCATTTATTCACATTCACGTTAAAAATTATATTTTTAACGATAAAACATTTTATTTCAACCTATGAATTTCTATTCAATTCATTTACACAATAAAATGATATTTTTTTTTCTAACATATTTTAGAAAATTTCGGCGGCATAACGGCACGATACTAGAAACGGGACAAGGCCTAGCCTTATCCCCGGTCTAGTGAAGGCCCACGCCATTCACACATCAATCATATCAATTTCAATTTCACCAAAACAATCCAATCCAAATCAAATAATATAACCAACTACACAACCAATCAAACAAGTCCATGGTCTGTGGACGGGTGTCGGGTGCTACTAAGCACCGTCTGCATCCTAGTATATATATATATAACTAGAAAAATAAATTGAAAGGTGAGAAATTCTCACCTATAGCTATCCAAGCTCCACGGCACTTCTATTGTAGAGATCTTCGTCATTCCCGCCTTTTTGTCACCTTCGTTGTCCGCTTTCACTACATATGTAAAAATCGAATTTTTACTTCGCTATTCAATATATAAAAATCGAATTTTTATTTCAAAGTTCAATATATAAAAATCGAATTTTTATTTCAAAGTTCTTTATATAAAAATCACATTTTTAAATTCGATGTTCTTTATATAAAAAAAACACATTTTTAATTCGACTTTAAAAATCTAAACTTTCTATAAAAAATCTCGACTTCTCTATTTATAAAAATCAGCTCTTCTCATCATTAAAAATCGAATCTTTATTATAAAAATCAAATTTTCTTTATGCTAGCTTCATAATAAAGATCGTATTCCTACCATCATATGCATCAAATCTTTTAAATGTATATAAACTAATATTTTCTCTAAAGAAAAATCATATCTTTCATAACACCGTTCGTATAGGAAAAATTATATTTTCAATAACTTAAAAACCCTATTTTTAATAACAAAAAAAATGTAAAACAAATAAAAACTCACTGGTGGCCGGAAATCTGATCGGAAAAAGGGGTAACGGCGGCGCAGACCGTGGATGGTGGCAGGAGGGGGACTGCGGTGGTCTGGGCTCGTGGTCCAATGGTGGCGCGGCGTCGATGGAGTGCTGGAGCGGTCTCCAGCGGCTTTGTGGGTCTCTGGTTCAATTGGAAGAGAGGGGGGGCGTCGAAGCGGAGGCGGAGGCACTGGGTGGTTGGGGCGACGAGGGGGAGGCGGCGCGTTGGCTGGCGGCACGACGGTGGTCGATGAGGCGAGCGGGATCGACGAGGAAGAAGTTTTATTTTATTTTATTTTTATTTCGATCTTTGACCAAGTCTGAAGAGAGAGGGTGTGAGGGAGTGCTTATATAATAATATATATATATTAATTTATTTTAATTTCTCTTCAAAAGTAACCTTTTATTTCGAAGTCGAAATCGAACCCACCGCCTGTCGTCCATAGCGTTCTACCCCCATTCCGAGCACAATGGGATATGTATCGTAGGCTGATTCGACTGTTTGAATCCGTTTCTATTAAATTTACATTTAAATCACTTTATTGAATTTTAAACGTACATTTCAAATTACCGGGGTCACATACTAACTAGAAAAATTCCCGAAAAATATTTTCTAGCTTCGTATTAACGATACGGTCCTAACAAAACTAGTTTCGTTGAATTCTGACTCCGTTTGAAAAATGGCCAATTTCCAGTCGATTAAAATCAACTGAAACTGGTCAAACGCGTTTTCCTTCTGCCACGCTCACATATTGATTTGAAAAATTATGAAATTTGGAATCTAGCAATAACTTGACACCACGGATCCAACAAAACTGGTTTCGTCGAAATCCGAGGTTGTTTGCAAAATGTTCATTTTTAAGGGCCTGAATTCCATAGCGACTATTCAGAATTTTCAACTGGACATATCTTTTGATTCCTGCTACGAACTTTTGATTTTTCGGATTCGTTGGAAAGATATTCACTATTAGATTCCATTATTTTTGGTTTCACTAAAATCCGGATTGTTTTGCACCCGGTACATTCAATTGAAGTTTGAAATCGAATTATCGAACTACCGCGCCATTTTCAATTCTATTTATAATTATTTATAAATATTTATATTCCAACGACGACGCGTATAAATATATACGTTCTATTTATTTTCAAAATAAATTTCTCGTCGATATTATTTAAAATAATTCATTTTAAATAATAAAAACTCGCTAAAATTGCCAAAATAAAAATTTTAAACTGGCCCAGATTTTCGGGTTGTTACAATCTCCCCCACTTAAAACTTTTCGTCCCCGAAAAGGAACAAAGTCGAAAGTGGTTTGATCAATCAACTCTACGCTCGATCAGGCTTCCATTCTCTAACTTTTCAGTTTCTGAGAATTTTCTAAAATTTCAAAAATTTGGCTAACACCCTAAATTTTTGAAAAATTTCGCCATAACCTCCCCTGCACCGGGAGCATCGGGGAATTTCAAATAGCTTCCCCGGTCCTTCAGATCTCAAAAAGAAAAAGAAAAAGCCAAGCGGCTAGCCAATAGGCTCACAAAATCATCATCACCCAAACAAAACAGTAAATCATGTAGTAAACATGTACCTATTTGTTGGGCAAACAAATTTAATTCTCTGCTCTAGCCTCCTTGCTATGACCTGTTCAATGATATATATGTATATGCAAGCAAATGCAACCAATTTTCAATATAATTCAATATGTGATTCAGTTAGGCTAAATGGCTAAAAATTAGCAAACAAATAAACAAACAACACAAACATCAATCAATTAGTTGATTAGAGTTTCAAATGCATAACTTTGATATATAGTCAAAAATCAGATTTTTGATGCCAAATCACAACAATAGGCCCTATCTAATTTTGGTTCTCACACCAGTCAATAGGAAATATATAGAAAATCACACCTTCGAAACTCGAACATAATTTCTAATGATGGAGCTCCATCATCAAAATCATCTTCGGGCGATTTGAGTGTAATTCTATATCTATCCAGTATATTAAAATTTCGAATACACGCGGATCAGACGTATACGCAAAATCTATATATACTGGATTGTCCACATCAATATAAATAAATAATCAAATACGAATAATTGATTTAAATTTGCAAAACAAAATTTGTTTTCACTTTAAAAATTTACTCTTCACACTCGTACTAGGATACTACTGATCCCATCTCTAACGAGTCATTCCCATTGGATATTACTAATCCAATATCTGATGAATTCTTTCGTATGGTTCTAATGTGCCTTGTTCTCCGAGCTTTGTAAACCAAAGCTCTGATACCAACTGTGACGGCAAGGAATTTCGCTCGGTCCGAACCAGTCGCTAAACCGATCCAGGCCGTTCGAAACGCCCTATCGTTTGAGAACAGGACAAAACAGAACGCATACAGAAGAACATTTCATTGTATATTACAACAATGCACCAGATTACAAGAATATACAGAGTATAAATGAAGATTACACAGAAATATCAGAGATTTAAATTACATTTAAATACATAGCAGCGGAAAATAATACAATACACAACTAGAAGTAGATATACGGATACAAAGCTTTCCGGATATCGTTCCAGCTGTAAACCAGGATCCTGTGAATATAAATCTGCACAACCGAAACTACTAGCTGCCCGTGTCAAAATAAGGGCACCCAGAGTTTAGGTTAAAACAATAAACTCCAGGTCAGTCATGTGACTGGTGTGAGAACTAAAACAGTTAATCTTTATTTTAAATCATTAGGTAAATCAAGGGACCACGCCGTATAACACGGAACGGGTTTCCTCCCAAGAATACCAGTGCATAAAACAAACAGCGCAATGCTAAATAAAGAAAAATGAAGCTGTTATAAGACCCAGGTCCTATCACACAATGCAACGCAAGCCGGGGGATAGGGTTTTCCCTTATAACAGCCAAAGAATGCTTGATACGTTTAAAACAAATCATTTGATACTATATAAGTGCATAGTGTATAAAATAACTTCAAATCATAAGTATCAATCATAGGCGGCATGGGTACCATATATCATGTCGCCATATATAGGTTTACAAATAAAACCGCAAATGTCACGTATTTGGAAATTGGATTTCCGTCTATGAACCGAGGCAAAAGATAGTCCTCAACCGATTCGAGACTGCCTAGCCCGAGTCTCAGGATCAGAACGCATTGACCCTTGGAGCGACAGGGCCGGTCCACCGATGTGGATTAAACTTAAACCCTGAACACTGTGTTTCGCCACCCTTTGGGGCGTAAGCGAGCCAACGAATGACTCCATCGGACCCGGATCGTCCGATCTAACCGAGGCGCCTCGCAACAGCAACAACCACATAAGTCAAACTCGTCAGGGCGTGTAAAACCACTGACGCCACTTCTAGCTAGGAGGAAACGCAGGCCCTCCCTGAGGTCCTTCTCCCGTTTTTGGTTCACAACCGGGGTGCGAAACTCGCGAATTCACATTACACAAAGCTGTGCCACACAGGCTGTGCTTTGATCATCACCACAAGACTTTGCTTTTCAACAGAAGCCTCGATCAATTGCCACTTAGGCATGCCACACAGGCAATTCACTCCATGCGTTTGATATCCATCAATATATAACCCCTGAGCTCGTACGTCTCAGAGAAGGGCGTTAAGCAAGAGAATAAATTCTCCGCCGCCAAACAGATATATATTTAATAGAGATCAATCACACAGACTAAAATCCAATGTCAGACACACAGTCCATTTACAAGTCCGTTCTGGGTCTGAACGAAACCGGAGGCACCTACTACCTCGCATATCCATCGATCTCCAAGTACGTCTGGACGATCACCAACTGTTTCCATCCTCTTGGGTGTACAGCCCAATCAAGATCATCAGTTATCACCCAAACGACGTGAAGACTTCCGGTCTTCGACCACCGTCTTCATCTTCGATACCACGTCGAATCAGTTATTCAGAATGGGATAAACCCGGTCTTTCTGAATAACTCGCGTATATATTATAAAAGTGTTACACAAACACAACATACGCCTCATTCCAATTCAGGATATTCTTTTATTCAAATATTCCTATACTTTGGGAAAAAGTTCCCATTAATTTTATCCAAGATAAATTCTTTAAATTTATCCTTTAATCTCCTTTGAATATCAATTCAAACTAGTCGGGATTAGCGAACCACACCGAAGTAATCATTTATTTTATTTCCCAATCCCAACCTATTCATCCCATGAAGTAAAACTGGTGATACTTCATATCTAACACCACAGTGTTATCGGTAAATTCAATTACCATTTCACGTTCAAATCTAATTAAAGATTTAACTATCGCCTGGAGCAAAACTGGTGATACTCCATTCTCGACCATTTCAATCTAATTAAAGATTCATTAAAACTCCACTTAGTTTTAAACGTTAACTGGGTTAAAGAATCAGTGTCATTTAAAACACGGTTCACGATAAACCCAAAATCACATTCATTAATTATCGGGTTAAAGAACGAGTGTTGTTTAAAAACACTGTTCACGATAAACCAAAAATCAATATCAATTCAATCCCAATTAAATATCATTTAATTGGTACACTTCGTTAAATCTAAACAAAAAGATTTAATCTTTTCTCAACTGGGTTCAAGAACAGTGTTAGTGAAGACACCATTCACGACAAACCCAAATCACATTTGATATTCAATACAAGGCTCTGAATAGAAAATATATCGGCTTATATTCAATATCGAATTCTACGACTAACAAATGCCGTATTGGAAATAACGATATAAATATATATATCTTTCAAATTTCCATAACAACACCTATATAATCACGAATTCCAACATCGAAATATTCCGAAGACAATTTCGATTCAAATCCACTCCAATGCAATCATTGGAAATTTTGGTTATTTTCAAAACCCTTTTCAAATTCAATTTATTTATTTAAAAATAAATAGAATTATAATTCTAGTTCAAAACTAGTTCATTTCGATAAAAACCTATTTTTATCTTTTCAAATATGGAGTTTTTCACCCCAATCCTTTCTAAATCATTTCTTATGATTTTACACAAATTATTACTATTTTTAATAATTTTATCAAGGCCCGTACAGTCGATTTCCATCAACGGCCATCGAACTGCACTTACAGCGACCTTTTTCAAATTTGATTTGGACGTAACTCCAAATCCAACCGTTAGATTTCAAATTTCTAATATTCGTTAGAAAGCTCTTTTCGATACGAACCCAACGGTTCCGGTTTTAGGAGAATCCGACGGTCGGATCTCCCGTAATGTCCGTTTGAAATAAATGGTCGAAATTCGCGAACTGCCGCGGCGCGGCGCGTTCTATTCAGGCCATTATATTATATATATAGTATATATAATATATATTTCGTCGATTTCTATTTAAAACAAATTATATAAATAGTTTTAAAATTCGTTTCAAAAGCAATTTCAAATTCCTTTTCAATTCAAATCAAAATTGAATTCTTCTCTATAAATTCGTTTCTATTCAATTCAAATTTCAATTCAATTTGAATTCATTTCAATTTGCTTTCAATTCAATTTGAATTCATTTTCAATTCATTTCGAAATCGTTTTCAATTCAACTCATTTCGAAATCGTTTTCAATTCAATTCATTTCGAAATCGTTTTCAATTCAATTCATTTCGAAATCGTTTTCAATTCATTTCATTTCGAAATCGTTTTCAATTCAATTCATTTCGAAATCGTTTTCAATTCAATTCATTTCGAAATCGCTTTCAATTCAATTCATTTCGAAATCACTTTCAATTCAATTCATTTCGAAATCGTTTTCAATTCAATTCATTTCGAAATCGTTTTCAATTCAATTCATTTCGAAATCGTTTTCAATTCAATTCATTTCGAAATCACTTTCAATTCAATTCATTTCGAAATCGTTTTCAATTCAATTCATTTCGAAATCATTTTCAATTCAATTCATTTCGAAATCACTTTCAATATTCATTTTAAAATGAATAAAATCGATATAAATATCGTTCACGTCAAAATGGCGTCTATCTAATCAACACGGCTTCATATATTGATATTTTCAAATATTCCATTTCGAATATTTCTATTTCAAATATTTCTATTTTAAAACTGGAATGAGGCCCAATCAGTTACCATATAAAGTTATTATATGGATTTTCATACAACACATGTATAATAGCATTGAAAAATAATCAACCATCAACCAAAGTGCACTACACTGTATAAGCATCAAATATAGATATCTAACGCTTATAACAGCCTGTCAATCAATCGATCGACATATTTAATCAATCAGGATGAGTGAACTTCAAATTTCATCCCAACACCCATGTGGGGTTTCAAACAATCAAACACAGATTTTATTTGTGCAGTTGGGCGATGTGTGAAATTTATCGACCCAATCAATATCAGTCAAATCAGTGTATATACAAACAAATCGGCCGATTTGTTTATAACTATTCATTTATTCACATTCACGTTAAAAATTATATTTTTAACGATAAAACATTTTATTTCAACCTATGAATTTCTATTCAATTCATTTACACAATAAAATGATTTTTTTTTTCTAACATATTTTAGAAAATTTCGGCGGCATAACGGCACGATACTAGAAACGGGACAAGGCCTAGCCTTATCCCCGGTCTAGTGAAGGCCCACGCCATTCACACATCAATCATATCAATTTCAATTTCACCAAAACAATCCAATCCAAATCAAATAATATAACCAACTACACAACCAATCAAACAAGTCCATGGTCTGTGGACGGGTGTCGGGTGCTACTAAGCACCGTCTGCATCCTAGTATATATATATAACTAGAAAAATAAATTGAAAGGTGAGAAATTCTCACCTATAGCTATCCAAGCTCCACAGCACTTCTATTGTAGAGATCTTCGTCGTTCCCGCCTTTTTGTCACCTTCGTTGTCCGCTTTCACTACATATGTAAAAATCGAATTTTTACTTCGCTATTCAATATATAAAAATCGAATTTTTATTTCAAAGTTCAATATATAAAAATCGAATTTTTATTTCAAAGTTCTTTATATAAAAATCACATTTTTAAATTCGATGTTCTTTATATAAAAAAAACACATTTTTAATTCGACTTTAAAAATCTAAACTTTCTATAAAAAATCTCGACTTCTCTATTTATAAAAATCAGCTCTTCTCATCATTAAAAATCGAATCTTTATTATAAAAATCAAATTTTCTTTATGCTAGCTTCATAATAAAGATCGTATTCCTACCATCATATGCATCAAATCTTTTAAATGTATATAAACTAATATTTTCTCTAAAGAAAAATCATATCTTTCATAACACCGTTCGTATAGGAAAAATTATATTTTCAATAACTTAAAAACCCTATTTTTAATAACAAAAAAAATGTAAAACAAATAAAAACTCACTGGTGGCCGGAAATCTGATCGGAAAAAGGGGTAACGGCGGCGCAGACCGTGGATGGTGGCAGGAGGGGGACTGCGGTGGTCTGGGCTCGTGGTCCAATGGTGGCGCGGCGTCGATGGAGTGCTGGAGCGGTCTCCAGCGGCTTTGTGGGTCTCTGGTTCAATTGGAAGAGAGGGGGGGCGTCGAAGCGGAGGCGGAGGCACTGGGTGGTTGGGGCGACGAGGGGGAGGCGGCGCGTTGGCTGGCGGCACGGCGGTGGTCGATGAGGCGAGCGGGATCGACGAGGAAGAAGTTTTATTTTATTTTATTTTTATTTCGATCTTTGACCAAGTCTGAAGAGAGAGGGTGTGAGGGAGTGCTTATATAATAATATATATATATTAATTTATTTTAATTTCTCTTCAAAAGTAACCTTTTATTTCGAAGTCGAAATCGAACCCACCGCCTGTCGTCCATAGCGTTCTACCCCCATTCCGAGCACAATGGGATATGTATCGTAGGCTGATTCGACTGTTTGAATCCGTTTCTATTAAATTTACATTTAAATCACTTTATTGAATTTTAAACGTACATTTCAAATTACCGGGGTCACATACTAACTAGAAAAATTCCCGAAAAATATTTTCTAGCTTCGTATTAACGATACGGTCCTAACAAAACTAGTTTCGTTGAATTCTGACTCCGTTTGAAAAATGGCCAATTTCCAGTCGATTAAAATCAACTGAAACTGGTCAAACGCGTTTTCCTTCTGCCACGCTCACATATTGATTTGAAAAATTATGAAATTTGGAATCTAGCAATAACTTGACACCACGGACCCAACAAAACTGGTTTCGTCGAAATCCGAGGTTGTTTGCAAAATGTTCATTTTTAAGGGCCTGAATTCCATAGCGACTATTCAGAATTTTCAACTGGACATATCTTTTGATTCCTGCTACGAACTTTTGATTTTTCGGATTCGTTGGAAAGATATTCACTATTAGATTCCATTATTTTTGGTTTCACTAAAATCCGGATTGTTTTGCACCCGGTACATTCAATTGAAGTTTGAAATCGAATTATCGAACTACCGCGCCATTTTCAATTCTATTTATAATTATTTATAAATATTTATATTCCAACGACGACGCGTATAAATATATACGTTCTATTTATTTTCAAAATAAATTTCTCGTCGATATTATTTAAAATAATTCATTTTAAATAATAAAAACTCGCTAAAATTGCCAAAATAAAAAATTTAAACTGGCCCAGATTTTCGGGTTGTTACAATCTCCCCCACTTAAAACTTTTCGTCCCCGAAAAGGAACAAAGTCGAAAGTGGTTTGATCAATCAACTCTACGCTCGATCAGGCTTCCATTCTCTAACTTTTCAGTTTCTGAGAATTTTCTAAAATTTCAAAAATTTGGCTAACACCCTAAATTTTTGAAAAATTTCGCCATAACCTCCCCTGCACCGGGAGCATCGGGGAATTTCAAATAGCTTCCCCGGTCCTTCAGATCTCAAAAAGAAAAAGAAAAAGCCAAGCGGCTAGCCAATAGGCTCACAAAATCATCATCACCCAAACAAAACAGTAAATCATGTAGTAAACATGTACCTATTTGTTGGGCAAACAAATTTAATTCTCTGCTCTAGCCTCCTTGCTATGACCTGTTCAATGATATATATGTATATGCAAGCAAATGCAACCAATTTTCAATATAATTCAATATGTGATTCAGTTAGGCTAAATGGCTAAAAATTAGCAAACAAATAAACAAACAACACAAACATCAATCAATTAGTTGATTAGAGTTTCAAATGCATAACTTTGATATATAGTCAAAAATTAGATTTTTGATGCCAAATCACAACAATAGGCCCTATCTAATTTTGGTTCTCACACCAGTCAATAGGAAATATATAGAAAATCACACCTTCGAAACTCGAACATAATTTCTAATGATGGAGCTCCATCATCAAAATCATCTTCGGGCGATTTGAGTGTAATTCTATATCTATCCAGTATATTAAAATTTCGAATACACGCGGATCAGACGTATACGCAAAATCTATATATACTGGATTGTCCACATCAATATAAATAAATAATCAAATACGAATAATTGATTTAAATTTGCAAAACAAAATTTGTTTTCACTTTAAAAATTTACTCTTCACACTCGTACTAGGATACTACTGATCCCATCTCTAACGAGTCATTCCCATTGGATATTACTAATCCAATATCTGATGAATTCTTTCGTATGGTTCTAATGTGCCTTGTTCTCCGAGCTTTGTAAACCAAAGCTCTGATACCAACTGTGACGGCAAGGAATTTCGCTCGGTCCGAACCAGTCGCTAAACCGATCCAGGCCGTTCGAAACGCCCTATCGTTTGAGAACAGGACAAAACAGAACGCATACAGAAGAACATTTCATTGTATATTACAACAATGCACCAGATTACAAGAATATACAGAGTATAAATGAAGATTACACAGAAATATCAGAGATTTAAATTACATTTAAATACATAGCAGCGGAAAATAATACAATACACAACTAGAAGTAGATATACGGATACAAAGCTTTCCGGATATCGTTCCAGCTGTAAACCAGGATCCTGTGAATATAAATCTGCACAACCGAAACTACTAGCTGCCCGTGTCAAAATAAGGGCACCCAGAGTTTAGGTTAAAACAATAAACTCCAGGTCAGTCATGTGACTGGTGTGAGAACTAAAACAGTTAATCTTTATTTTAAATCATTAGGTAAATCAAGGGACCACGCCGTATAACACGGAACGGGTTTCCTCCCAAGAATACCAGTGCATAAAACAAACAGCGCAATGCTAAATAAAGAAAAATGAAGCTGTTATAAGACCCAGGTCCTATCACACAATGCAACGCAAGCCGGGGGATAGGGTTTTCCCTTATAACAGCCAAAGAATGCTTGATACGTTTAAAACAAATCATTTGATACTATATAAGTGCATAGTGTATAAAATAACTTAAAATCATAAGTATCAATCATAGGCGGCATGGGTACCATATATCATGTCGCCATATATAGGTTTACAAATAAAACCGCAAATGTCACGTATTTGGAAATTGGATTTCCGTCTATGAACCGAGGCAAAAGATAGTCCTCAACCGATTCGAGACTGCCTAGCCCGAGTCTCAGGATCAGAACGCATTGACCCTTGGAGCGACAGGGCCGGTCCACCGATGTGGATTAAACTTAAACCCTGAACACTGTGTTTCGCCACCCTTTGGGGCGTAAGCGAGCCAACGAATGACTCCATCGGACCCGGATCGTCCGATCTAACCGAGGCGCCTCGCAACAGCAACAACCACATAAGTCAAACTCGTCAGGGCGTGTAAAACCACTGACGCCACTTCTAGCTAGGAGGAAACGCAGGCCCTCCCTGAGGTCCTTCTCCCGTTTTTGGTTCACAACCGGGGTGCGAAACTCGCGAATTCACGTTACACAAAGCTGTGCCACACAGGCTGTGCTTTGATCATCACCACAAGACTTTGCTTTTCAACAGAAGCCTCGATCAATTGCCACTTAGGCATGCCACACAGGCAATTCACTCCATGCGTTTGATATCCATCAATATATAACCCCTGAGCTCGTACGTCTCAGAGAAGGGCGTTAAGCAAGAGAATAAATTCTCCGCCGCCAAACAGATATATATTTAATAGAGATCAATCACACAGACTAAAATCCAATGTCAGACACACAGTCCATTTACAAGTCCGTTCTGGGTCTGAACGAAACCGGAGGCACCTACTACCTCGCATATCCATCGATCTCCAAGTACGTCTGGACGATCACCAACTGTTTCCATCCTCTTGGGTGTACAGCCCAATCAAGATCATCAGTTATCACCCAAACGACGTGAAGACTTCCGGTCTTCGACCACCGTCTTCATCTTCGACACCACGTCGAATCAGTTATTCAGAATGGGATAAACCCGGTCTTTCTGAATAACTCGCGTATATATTATAAAAGTGTTACACAAACACAACATACGCCTCATTCCAATTCAGGATATTCTTTTATTCAAATATTCCTATACTTTGGGAAAAAGTTCCCATTAATTTTATCCAAGATAAATTCTTTAAATTTATCCTTTAATCTCCTTTGAATATCAATTCAAACTAGTCGGGATTAGCGAACCACACCGAAGTAATCATTTATTTTATTTCCCAATCCCAACCTATTCATCCCATGAAGTAAAACTGGTGATACTTCATATCTAACACCACAGTGTTATCGGTAAATTCAATTACCATTTCACGTTCAAATCTAATTAAAGATTTAACTATCGCCTGGAGCAAAACTGGTGATACTCCATTCTCGACCATTTCAATCTAATTAAAGATTCATTAAAACTCCACTTAGTTTTAAACGTTAACTGGGTTAAAGAATCAGTGTCATTTAAAACACGGTTCACGATAAACCCAAAATCACATTCATTAATTATCGGGTTAAAGAACGAGTGTTGTTTAAAAACACTGTTCACGATAAACCAAAAATCAATATCAATTCAATCCCAATTAAATATCATTTAATTGGTACACTTCGTTAAATCTAAACAAAAAGATTTAATCTTTTCTCAACTGGGTTCAAGAACAGTGTTAGTGAAGACACCATTCACGACAAACCCAAATCACATTTGATATTCAATACAAGGCTCTGAATAGAAAATATATCGGCTTATATTCAATATCGAATTCTACGACTAACAAATGCCGTATTGGAAATAACGATATAAATATATATATCTTTCAAATTTCCATAACAACACCTATATAATCACGAATTCCAACATCGAAATATTCCGAAGACAATTTCGATTCAAATCCACTCCAATGCAATCATTGGAAATTTTGGTTATTTTCAAAACCCTTTTCAAATTCAATTTATTTATTTAAAAATAAATAGAATTATAATTCTAGTTCAAAACTAGTTCATTTCGATAAAAACCTATTTTTATCTTTTCAAATATGGAGTTTTTCACCCCAATCCTTTCTAAATCATTTCTTATGATTTTACACAAATTATTACTATTTTTAATAATTTTATCAAGGCCCGTACAGTCGATTTCCATCAACGGCCATCGAACTGCACTTACAGCGACCTTTTTCAAATTTGATTTGGACGTAACTCCAAATCCAACCGTTAGATTTCAAATTTCTAATATTCGTTAGAAAGCTCTTTTCGATACGAACCCAACGGTTCCGGTTTTAGGAGAATCCGACGGTCGAATCTCCCGTAATGTCCGTTTGAAATAAATGGTCGAAATTCGCGAACTACCGCGGCGCGGCGCGTTCTATTCAGGCCATTATATTATATATATAGTATATATAATATATATTTCGTCGATTTCTATTTAAAACAAATTATATAAATAGTTTTAAAATTCGTTTCAAAAGCAATTTCAAATTCCTTTTCAATTCAAATCAAAATTGAATTCTTCTCTATAAATTCGTTTCTATTCAATTCAAATTTCAATTCAATTTGAATTCATTTCAATTTGCTTTCAATTCAATTTGAATTCATTTTCAATTCATTTCGAAATCGTTTTCAATTCAATTCATTTCGAAATCGTTTTCAATTCAATTCATTTCGAAATCGTTTTCAATTCAATTCATTTCGAAATCGTTTTCAATTCATTTCATTTCGAAATCGTTTTCAATTCAATTCATTTCGAAATCGTTTTCAATTCAATTCATTTCGAAATCGCTTTCAATTCAATTCATTTCGAAATCACTTTCAATTCAATTCATTTCGAAATCGTTTTCAATTCAATTCATTTCGAAATCGTTTTCAATTCAATTCATTTCGAAATCGTTTTCAATTCAATTCATTTCGAAATCACTTTCAATTCAATTCATTTCGAAATCGTTTTCAATTCAATTCATTTCGAAATCATTTTCAATTCAATTCATTTCGAAATCACTTTCAATATTCATTTTAAAATGAATAAAATCGATATAAATATCGTTCACGTCAAAATGGCGTCTATCTAATCAACACGGCTTCATATATTGATATTTTCAAATATTCCATTTCGAATATTTCTATTTCAAATATTTCTATTTTAAAACTGGAATGAGGCCCAATCAGTTACCATATAAAGTTATTATATGGATTTTCATACAACACATGTATAATAGCATTGAAAAATAATCAACCATCAACCAAAGTGCACTACACTGTATAAGCATCAAATATAGATATCTAACGCTTATAACAGCCTGTCAATCAATCGATCGACATATTTAATCAATCAGGATGAGTGAACTTCAAATTTCATCCCAACACCCATGTGGGGTTTCAAACAATCAAACACAGATTTTATTTGTGCAGTTGGGCGATGTGTGAAATTTATCGACCCAATCAATATCAGTCAAATCAGTGTATATACAAACAAATCGGCCGATTTGTTTATAACTATTCATTTATTCACATTCACGTTAAAAATTATATTTTTAACGATAAAACATTTTATTTCAACCTATGAATTTCTATTCAATTCATTTACACAATAAAATGATTTTTTTTTCTAACATATTTTAGAAAATTTCGGCGGCATAACGGCACGATACTAGAAACGGGACAAGGCCTAGCCTTATCCCCGGTCTAGTGAAGGCCCACGCCATTCACACATCAATCATATCAATTTCAATTTCACCAAAACAATCCAATCCAAATCAAATAATATAACCAACTACACAACCAATCAAACAAGTCCATGGTCTGTGGACGGGTGTCGGGTGCTACTAAGCACCGTCTGCATCCTAGTATATATATATAACTAGAAAAATAAATTGAAAGGTGAGAAATTCTCACCTATAGCTATCCAAGCTCCACAGCACTTCTATTGTAGAGATCTTCGTCGTTCCCGCCTTTTTGTCACCTTCGTTGTCCGCTTTCACTACATATGTAAAAATCGAATTTTTACTTCGCTATTCAATATATAAAAATCGAATTTTTATTTCAAAGTTCAATATATAAAAATCGAATTTTTATTTCAAAGTTCTTTATATAAAAATCACATTTTTAAATTCGATGTTCTTTATATAAAAAAAACACATTTTTAATTCGACTTTAAAAATCTAAACTTTCTATAAAAAATCTCGACTTCTCTATTTATAAAAATCAGCTCTTCTCATCATTAAAAATCGAATCTTTATTATAAAAATCAAATTTTCTTTATGCTAGCTTCATAATAAAGATCGTATTCCTACCATCATATGCATCAAATCTTTTAAATGTATATAAACTAATATTTTCTCTAAAGAAAAATCATATCTTTCATAACACCGTTCGTATAGGAAAAATTATATTTTCAATAACTTAAAAACCCTATTTTTAATAACAAAAAAAATGTAAAACAAATAAAAACTCACTGGTGGCCGGAAATCTGATCGGAAAAAGGGGTAACGGCGGCGCAGACCGTGGATGGTGGCAGGAGGGGGACTGCGGTGGTCTGGGCTCGTGGTCCAATGGTGGCGCGGCGTCGATGGAGTGCTGGAGCGGTCTCCAGCGGCTTTGTGGGTCTCTGGTTCAATTGGAAGAGAGGGGGGGCGTCGAAGCGGAGGCGGAGGCACTGGGTGGTTGGGGCGACGAGGGGGAGGCGGCGCGTTGGCTGGCGGCACGGCGGTGGTCGATGAGGCGAGCGGGATCGACGAGGAAGAAGTTTTATTTTATTTTATTTTTATTTCGATCTTTGACCAAGTCTGAAGAGAGAGGGTGTGAGGGAGTGCTTATATAATAATATATATATATTAATTTATTTTAATTTCTCTTCAAAAGTAACCTTTTATTTCGAAGTCGAAATCGAACCCACCGCCTGTCGTCCATAGCGTTCTACCCCCATTCCGAGCACAATGGGATATGTATCGTAGGCTGATTCGACTGTTTGAATCCGTTTCTATTAAATTTACATTTAAATCACTTTATTGAATTTTAAACGTACATTTCAAATTACCGGGGTCACATACTAACTAGAAAAATTCCCGAAAAATATTTTCTAGCTTCGTATTAACGATACGGTCCTAACAAAACTAGTTTCGTTGAATTCTGACTCCGTTTGAAAAATGGCCAATTTCCAGTCGATTAAAATCAACTGAAACTGGTCAAACGCGTTTTCCTTCTGCCACGCTCACATATTGATTTGAAAAATTATGAAATTTGGAATCTAGCAATAACTTGACACCACGGACCCAACAAAACTGGTTTCGTCGAAATCCGAGGTTGTTTGCAAAATGTTCATTTTTAAGGGCCTGAATTCCATAGCGACTATTCAGAATTTTCAACTGGACATATCTTTTGATTCCTGCTACGAACTTTTGATTTTTCGGATTCGTTGGAAAGATATTCACTATTAGATTCCATTATTTTTGGTTTCACTAAAATCCGGATTGTTTTGCACCCGGTACATTCAATTGAAGTTTGAAATCGAATTATCGAACTACCGCGCCATTTTCAATTCTATTTATAATTATTTATAAATATTTATATTCCAACGACGACGCGTATAAATATATACGTTCTATTTATTTTCAAAATAAATTTCTCGTCGATATTATTTAAAATAATTCATTTTAAATAATAAAAACTCGCTAAAATTGCCAAAATAAAAATTTTAAACTGGCCCAGATTTTCGGGTTGTTACAGATTTCGACGAAACCACTTTTGTTAGATCCGGGATGTAAGGTTATTGCTAGATTCCAAATTTCATAATTTTTCGAATCAATATGTGAGCGTGGCAGTGGAAAACGCGTTTGACCAGTTTCAGTTGATTTTAATCGACTGGAAAATGGCCATTTTTCAAACGGTCTCAGAATTTGATGAAACTAGTTTTGTTAGGACCGTATCGTCAATACGAATCTAGAAAATATTTTTTCTGGAATTTTTCTAGTTAGTATGTGACCCCAGTAATTTGAAATGTGCGTTCAAATTCAATATATAGAGTTATATGTTGATTTTGACGAAAACTGATCGAAACGATCGAATCAGCTTACGACACATATCCCATTGTGTTCGGAATGGGGGTAATTAGCTATAGACGACAGTCGTTGGGTTCGAATCGAAGGGCGAATAAAAAAGTCAACTTTTTGAAATTAAAATAAAATAAAATAAAAACCTCTCTCCTCTCTTCCTTAATTCCTCACACCCCCCCCCCGATTTCCATTTCTTCAGAAATTAAAAAGAGAAAAAAAGGGATCGCTCGAGCCCCTACAGGAACCGCCGACGCCCATCGTGGCGGCGCCACCAGCCACGAGCCCACCTCCCCTCCTCCCAACCTGCTCCGCCCCTCCTTGCTCCCCATCGCCCCCCAATTCGAGCCCTAGCCCCACCAATTAACCCCGTCGCTGCCCTTACCCCACCGCCGCCGCCGAGGGCCCCTACGCCACCTCCCCGACCGACTCCGACGCGCTTCCTTCCCCGCTGACCACCTGCGATGCAGAAACCCCCCCCCTTTGTGATTTAAAACGCTGTAATTTTATAACTCCTTTTTTTTTATGTTATGTAAAATTCGATTCTTATTTACTTAAAGTTCATTGTTTTTTTCTTATGTAAGAACTGAATTTTCTTTAGTATATAAAGCACTGATTTTTTATTAATTAAAGAACTGATTTTTATTTCATAAAAGAAGTGATTTTGAACATGAGGTTAGCATTGATTTTAAATGAAGAAAAGTTTGGATTTTTGATAATGAAAGGATTAGATTTTAATAAGGTTAAAAATATAATCTTTATATTATAGAAAGTATAAAAATATGATTTTTTATATTATAGAAAGTATAAAAATATGATTTTTATATTATAGAAAGAATAAAAATATAATCTTTTATATTGTAGAAGAATAAAAATATAATTTTTATATAGAAGGAAGCGTTGTAAAAATATATATAAAGGAGAAAGAAAAATAGAATTTTTATTTATTGAAATGAAGTAATAAAAATATAATTTTTATTTGAACAGCGTGAAAATGACTGCATTGGAATTTCAAGCAGATTCAGCAGTTCAATAGCAAAGCACGGCGGAGTGGAACCCTCTGTAAGAACTTCTCACCTTTCAATTTTGTTTTCTAGTTAAAATATATACTAGGATGCAGACGGTGTTTAGTAGCACCCCACACCCGTCGTCCATGGACGACTTATATGCTTGTTTGTTTGATTTTGCAGTGTAATTGATTGTGTGATGTGATGTGAAATGAAATAAAATATTTATATAGTTAAAAATATTTTATAGTTAAAAATAGAATTTTTAACGTGTATATGAAAGGAAATAAAAATAAACAAATCGGACGATTTGTTTATATACACACATTTGACTGATATTGATTGGGACGATAAATTTTACACATCGCCCAACTGCACAAATAAAATATGTGTGTGATTGTTTGAAACCCCACACGGGTATTGGGATGATAATTGACGTACACTAATCCCAATAGTTAGTTGTATGTCGATCTGTTGATTGACAGACTGTTATGAGCGTTAAATATTTATATTTGATGCTTATACAGTGTAGAATGCACTTTGGATGATGGTTGATTATTCATCGTTGTTATTGTATACATGTGTTGTAGAAAATCCATATAATTAACATTATATGGTAATTGATTGGGCCTCATTCCAATTTTAAAATAGAAATACTTGAAAAGGAAATATTTGAAATAGAATATTTGAAAATAGGAATATATGAAGCCGTATTGATTAGATTGACGCCACTTTGACGAAAACAATATTTATATCGATTTTATTCATTTTATAATGAATATCGAAAGTGATTTCAAAATCTGATATTTTGAAAAGAAATGAATTCGAATTGAAATTGAATAGAATTGAATTCGAATTGAAATTGAATAGAAATGAATTCGAATTGAAATTGAATAGGAATGAATTCGAATTGAAATTGAATTAATTTGAAATTCAAATTGAATTGAAAATGAACTGAAATTGAATTAAAAATCGATTTGAATTGAAATCAATTTGAAATGAATTTAAAACGAATTTGCAAGGAAAAATTCAATTTTGATTTGAATTTGAAATAGAAGTTGAAATCGTTTTGAAAACGAAATTTAAAACGATTTATATAATACGTTTTAAAAGGAAATCGACGAAGTATATATTATTTATAATATATATATAATATAATGGCCTGAATAGAATGCGCCGCACCGCGGCAGTTCGCGAATTTCGACCATTGACTTCGAACGGATATTACGGGAGATCAGACCGTCGGATTCTCCTAAAACCAGAACCGTTGGGTTTGTATCGAAAAGAACTTTCTAACAAATATTAGAAATTAGAAATCTAACGGTTGGATTTGGAATTATGTCCAAATCAAATTTGGAAAAGGTCGCTGTAAGTGCAGTTCGATGGCCGTTGATGGAAATCGACTATACCGGCCTTAATAAAATTATTAAAAATAGTAATAATTTGTGTAAAATCATAAGAAATGATTTGGGAAGAATTGGGATGAAAAACTCCATATTTGAAAAGATAAAAATAGTTTTTTTTTATCGAAATGAACTAGTTTTGAACTAGAATTTTAATTCATTTATTTTTGAAATAAATGAAGTGAATTTGAAATGGTTTTGAAATATAACCAGAATTTCCAATAATGGAATTGGATGGGATGTGAATCGAAATTGTCTTCGGAATATTTCTATGTTGGATTTCGTGATGATACGGATATTGTTATGGAAATTTGAAAGATATATAGATATCGTTATTTCCGATACGATATTTGTTAGTCGTAGAATTTGATATTGAATATAAGCCGATATATTTTCTATTCAGAGCCTTGTATTTAATATCAAATGTGATTTGGGTTTGTCGTGAATGGTGTCTTCATTAACACTGTTCTTAAGCCCAGTTGAGAAAAAGATTAAATCTTTTTATTCAGATTTAATGAAGTGTACCAATTGAATAGTATTTAATTGGAATTGAATTGGTATTGATTTTTGGGTTTATCGTGAACAGTGTTTTAAATAACACTTGTTCTTTAACCCGATAATTAATGGAATGTGATTTTGGGTTTGTCGTGAACCGTGTTTTAAATGATACTGATTCTTTAACCCAGTTAACGATTAAAACTAAGTGGAGTTTTAATGAATCTTTAATTAGATTGAAAAGATCGAGAATGGAGCATCACCAGTTTTACTCCAGGCGATAGTTAAATCTTTAATTAGATTTAAACGTGAAATGGTAATTGAATTTACCGATAACACCGTGGTGTTAGATATGAAGTATAACCAGTTTTACTTCATGGGATGAATAGGTTGGGATTGGGAAATTAAAACAAATGATTACTTCGGTAAGGTTCGTTAATCCCGACAAGTTGAATCGATATTCAAAAGAAGATTAGAGAATAAATTCAAGGAATTTATCTTTGATAAAATTAATGGGAACCTTTCCTAAAGTAGAAGAATATTTGAATAAACGAATATTCTGAATTGGAATGAGGCGTATGTTGGGTTTGTGTAACACTCGTTTATTATATACGCGAGTTATTCGGAAAGACCAGGTTTATCCCATTCTGAATAACTGATTCGACGTGGTGTCGAAGATGAAGACGTTGGTCGAAGACCGGAGGTCTTCAAGTCGTTTGGGTGATTACTGATGATCTTGATTGGGCCGTACACCCAAGAGGAGGGAATCAGTTAGTGATCGTCCAGACGTACTTGGAGATCGATGGATATGCGGGGTACTAGGTGCCTCCGGTTTCGTTCAGACCCAGAACGAATTGTAAATGGACCGTGTGTCTGACATTGGATTTTAGTCTGTGCGATTGATTTCTATTAAATATATATCTGTTTGGCGGCGGAGAATTTATTCTCTTGCTTAACGCCCTTCTCTGAGACGTACGAGCTCAGAGGTTATATATTGATGGATATCAAATGCATGGAGTGAATTGCCTGTGTGGCATGCCTAAGTGGCAATTGATCAAGGCTTCTGCTGAAAAGCAAAGTCTTGTGGTGATGATCAAAGCACGGCCTGTGTGGCATAGCTTTGTGTAGCATGGATTCGCGAGCCTCACACCCCTGTTGTGAACCAGAAATGGGAGAAGGATCCAGGGAGGGCATGCGTCTCTTTCTAGCTAGAAGTGGCGTCAGTGGTTTTACACGCCTTGACGAGTTTGACTTATGTGGTTGTTGCTGTTGCGAGGCGCCTCGGTTTGATCGGACGATCCGGGTCCGATGGAGTCATTCGTTGGCTCATTTACGCCCCATAGTGCAGGGAGACGTAGTTTTCAGGCATTTTAATCCACATCGGTGGACCGGCCCTGTGGCTCCTAGGTGCAGTTGCGGCTGTTCCTGAGACATGGTAGGCTAGATTGTCTCGAATCGGTAAAGGACTATCTTTTGCCTCGGTTCACAGACAGAAATCCAAATTCCAAATACGTGACTTTGCGGTTTTGATTGTAGAGCCTAGTATGGAGACATGATATATGGTACCCATACCGTCTATGATTGATACATTTATATTTGAAAATGTTTTGACACTATACACTTATTATAGTATCAAATGATTTGTTTTAAACGTATCAAGCATGCTTTGGCTATTATAAGGGAATACCCTATCCTCTGGTTTGTGTTGCATTGTGTGATGGGACCTGGGTCTTATAATAGCTTCATTTTTCTTTATTTAGCATTGCGCTGTTGTTTTATGCATTGGTATTCTTAGGAGGAAACCGATTCCGTGTTATACGGCGTGGTCCCTTGATTTGCCTGACTTTAAAAATAAAGATTAATAACTGTTTTAGTTCTCACACCAGTCCCATGACTGACCTGGAGTTTATTGTTTTAACCTAAACTCTGGGTGCCCTTATTTTGACACGGGAAGCTAGTAGTTTTGGTTTTGCAGATTTATATTCACAGGATCCTGGTTTACAGCTGGAACGATATCCGGAAACCTTTGTATCCGTATATCTCTTCTAGTTGTGTATTGTATTATTTTCCGCTGCGATGTATTTAAATGTAATTTAAATCTCTGATATTTTTGTGTAATATTTATTCATACTCTGTATATTCTTGTATTCTGATGGAATTGTTGTAATATACAATGAAATGTTCTTCCGTCCGCGTTCTGTTGTGGCTTGTTCTCGAACTATCCGCGCTTTCCTCACCGGGGAAGTTACGGGTTTTCACATTTCCTTCTTATAACAGTTTCCTTTATATAACGTTTTCCCTTTTTCTAAATATCTCCTATTTATAAAGTATTCCAATTTATAAATATTTCTTATTTATAAATATTCCATTTTCAAATATCGCTTTGAAAATATACCCTTATCAACATTTCTGTATGTTATGGTATTCAACATATCAAATCACGATGATCAGTATCGTCCAAACACATATAATCGACAGCAGATTATATATCACATCATATATCACAATATATGAAAAACAGTAAAATAAATGTTGAGGAACCC
This sequence comes from Allium sativum, assembly GCA_030737875.1. Lineage (NCBI taxonomy): Eukaryota > Viridiplantae > Streptophyta > Magnoliopsida > Asparagales > Amaryllidaceae > Allium > Allium sativum. The sequence continues at coordinate 347,130,071 of CM060922.1, read as the reverse complement.
ACATTGGCAGTTCATCGTTAAAGAACGATAAACTGTTGTTTGATTTGAATCAAACAATTTATTTCGCCATAAATTCATACGAGACCCAATCCACTTCTAGTCAGCTTCATTGGGTAGTTCTCGTCCATACGATCCTAAAGGATCTTGTTTCGCTGAATTTCGGTTATGTATGACCGAGTTATAACATTTCAAAGTTTACAATATTTAAAATAAATAAAACTTGTATTTCACTTTTCCTTATTGGGCTCACCCTTCGAAATCAGGCCCAAACCCATCCCATCCGCACCCTTAAGCCCAGTCCCATGCTTTCTTCCCCAAACGATACAAATGAGCTCCAGGAAATCAACTCGACGTTCACTTAACTTTGCATTCGATCCCTTCCACCACGCTCAACTCTTCATGAATTCGAGAATCGCCTTCACCATTCTCCTCCTCTACCAAATCCGCATCCCCCTATACCCCAGCCGTGACCTTCGAACTTACACTGCCTGTCGCGACCTCGAGATTCAGTCGACATTACTGTGCACCGCACACTCCAAAACTCTCACAAAACCTGCGGCTCCACTCCCTCAACCCAAATCTCAACACGAAATTCGCGGATTTAAGCTTCCAGCTCCACACCACTTAATCCTACGAACGCTGTAAAAACCAGTGACCACGAAAATGGATCGATCCTATCAAAAATCACATAGGATTGAAGAATACTACTTGCTGAACTCAAAAACTCTTGTTTTGGATTTTATAAAGTTTTATTTGAATTCCTGAGGAGTTTTAAATCTCTCATTTCACTGTAAAAAGAAATACGGCGGAAAAGTTTGAACAGAGGAATTAGAATTAGGGTTGTTGTAACACCCCACGTCCATTAATGTCACTCACAAGGGAATGCATTAACTTCCATGGAGGTTTTAAGTGAATATAGAACAGAAAAATTACAACAAGACAGATAATAGGTAGTACTTGGAAAAAAATTCTAAAACTTCATTTTATTGCAGCGGAAATTAAACATGTTTATTACATCACAAAACCATTGATCAGAGTCAAGTACATTATCCATCTTCATAAAAACAAAATACATAATCCCATTACACAAATAGCCATTAAAGAAGATAACAAGCTGGACTTTACTTCAAGGGTCCAAGCTTTCCAAAGAGATGAAGCAATCTAATCAAACTCCACTAGAGCTGGGCCCAACCTGAGGACCTGGAGGGGGGAAAATGATAGAAATGGAGGGGGTCAGACATAAAGTCTGGCGAGTATGACAATTCTAACAATACTATTATCAAAATTACTAGACTAAGGCATAAGCTGGAAGACAAGTAAATGTCTATGAACTATTAGGTATGGAATGAATAGATAAAGATAACGTGAAGGATAACGGTAAAGGCAACCTAATTACTAACGAATAATTACTACACTGCACCGCACATTACTACACTGCACCGCACCAGTCACCCTAAAGGTTGATCCCACTTGCTTCACACAGAAACAATATAAATAGCCTTACGTACCCCTAGCTGACTACATAGGTGCCGTCTGGCCCTATCTCCACTAGGTGTACCCCACTACACACTTGCGATCGGCTCCCTACTCGTAGATACCCGTGCTGGCCCCACAGGGGGTGTATCACTCCCCTAAAGTGGCAACCCGATACAACTTGAGAATGCACGGCTTATACCTACACGATGCAACAACGTCTTACCTACCAGCCCGGGTCCACAAACGCATATGAAACCCGTTGGACTTGCGTTGCCACCGCTCCCCGTTTTGACCTCTTATAGTCAAGCCCAGTATGCGTGTCCCGTCCTCGACTTGGGTCGAGCCCACAAAGATACGTTTGGATTACTGGTTGAAATGGGCCCCCACAAGCTACCCACCTGAGCTTGTCAACAATAGTATATCCCACTTAACCCTCTTAGTCATGTTCATTTACATGTGTGTTTGGTTAAGTCTTACTAATCGTATTTCTCATGCCACTAAGGGCACCCACTAGATCCCTCATGCCACCCAAGGCACCTACTTAACCCCCATGTCCCACCTTACATGTTTATCTGGTTAAGTATTTCTTAATTCATTCAGGCCATAACCTCGTAAAGACCTCTCACATTAGACTGGCATTTGTGGCAGCTGGATTTGCCGGGCGGGTCCAGGCAGTCTTACACCATAAAAGAGTCTAACCTCGAGTCTTTACAAATGTTATGCTTTAGTTTAGGCCTAGGACCTCTCACATTGGGCTGACATTTGTGACCACTGGATTTGCCGGGCGGGTCCGGGCAGGTTTACGTCACAAACGAGTCCAACCTCGTGTCCTAAGCATTGATTATCACTTATAATCTTTTACCCCAGTTTTAATAATTCCCTATCCAAATTATTAATTAAGTCCACTTTTATTGATGTCCATAATTGACTCAATTATGGTCATCCACTCATGGTATGCAAAATCATATCAATTGCACCCCAACATCTTATTATTAAATCCTTAATATTACCCCTACCCCACGTTTATACGTTCGCTTATTCAACGCATAATATAGGCTAGACTTGAATAGTCTAACACATAGCACAAAGACAAATTATCACAACATGTAGACAATTAAAATAAATCTAATCATAATAGGGGTGAAACTTGCATAGACTACACATGTTAAGGATCAAAAGGTGTCAACTTGTTAAATGTCACAATTCACATGATATAATCATAGCCCAAATCTATACATAAACTTGCATATGGGGTTTTTAGGCAACATAATGATGGTGTGAACTAGCATAGGGTATCACATATGTAATAGCATAATCCTAGATGTCATGGCATATGTTCATAACTTTTCTAATCAATCTAAATTGCATATGTAACTTGTCATATAGATCAACATAGCCCAAACATGATGATTTAATTAATATGAACTAACTAGCATAGATGGCTTTCTAACATGTATGATTCATCACAACTTATTATAGAAAATTTCAGCATACATAACATCATCATAGCATGATTTACAACATATAGGATATTATCACCACATAGCATAGGATTAATAACATACATGATAACATATACGACAATTCACATCATCTACTCATAATCCATTCATGACTTAACCTAATTAAAATGATAATAATCTTGTTAAGACTATCATACTCACAATTTAGAGAAGAAAAGAGAGTTTTGCTTTGCTTTAGCGTGGAGAGAATTAGAATTGAATTAGCTTTTCTTCCTTCTTAGTTGGCGGCGGCTCCATTGATTTCCATGGCGACGGTATGACGGTAACTATTCTATTTTTCTTATGAATTAGGGTGAGAGACTACCTAGGTATTTATAGAGTTAGGATTTATTTTAGACCGTCAGATCAACTTAGAACTAATCCCAGCCAACCAGATTAGGTCAGAAACCCTAATGGGTCATTAGTCAACTAAAAACAGGTCAGCCAGAAACCCTAGCCGCCAGACCAGGTCGACACTACAGTCGACCTGGGGGGGAAGTCGACATGGCAGTCGACTGGGGGGGAGGTCGATACTAGTGTCGACTCCCCAGTCGACCTTCCTGGGCGGGAACTCTTTTCTGTTTGAATTTTTAAATTTCCTACGAGCTGTTTTGAATTTTCTGAAACTTCCGATGGCCATAACTTCTTCATACGAAGTCCAATTCACGCAAACTCGGACTCTATTTCAACCAGAATCCCGAGACGAACACAATGGCGCAACCCGTTTCTCACAATTCTCATGTCTAAGATTAGTTATTCTTTAATTTGTGAATATTAATATTAACAGAATTACGGGGTGTTACATTCTCCCCTCCTTAAAGGATTTTGTCCCCGAAATCTTCAAGTCAAGAAGAATGTATATCCTAACATCCAAACAACCATCTACTCAACCATCAAACACAGGCATCCATTGTCCTTATAGACTTCTAATGCTTTCATGTTTAAATGCACAGTGTGTGTATATGTCCCTATCTAATGCAAAATCAGGCGGTCCACTGATTCAGTTGACCTCCTTTAATGCAAACCATGATAGTGCCATGCGTCCATTATGTATGCAAAAGTTCCCTAATGCTACATATTATTTCTACATGCGTGCACAATCATCATCTGAATGCAGCATCCTTCTGATAATACAATCGTCATATATCCATTTTACTAAATACAGCAATTTATATGCAATATGCAGTATGAAGTGACTGAGCCGATCTAGTGCCTAATAGTGTGTGTATATGCGTCCACGAGCAACCACTAGCAAACACTTGCATCCACTTTGAATCCATCATACATAACATGTCTCAAACACATGTTTCAACCATAGGATTATCCTAACTAAAGGTCAAAGATACTAGCGAGAGGATACGCTAAAGATAAGATAAGTACAAGATAAGCGATAAAGGAGAAATTAAAAGACATACCCTCAAAAAGAAAAGGGTATTGTGAACGCATATTCTCTTCTGTCTCCCAAGTAGCGTTGCTCTCGTCATCTCCCCATTGTACTTTGACTAGTCTGACCTCTCGATTCCTCAACTTCTTGATCTCTGACCCAAGAATGCGCGTAGGAGCTCGTCGAATCGTCGCATCACGCTCTATCTCCACCTCTCTAAGCAAGCTCGGCTCTACCACTTCTACGGTCTCGTGCAAGCACTTCCTCAAGTGTGACACATGGAATACGTCGTGTACACCACTAAGTCTCTCAGGCAACTCCACTATATACGCCATTTGTCCAATCTTCTCCTTAATAGGAAACGACCCTACAAACCTTGGTGCTAACTTCCCAACGGACCCAAAGCGAACTACGTTTCGTAATGGAGACACTTTGATAAAGACCATGTACCCAACCTCAAATTCAAGATCCGTCCTCCTCTTATCCGCATATGATTTCTTCCTATCTTGCGCTGCTTTCATCCTCCTTCGAATCAAGTCGATCTTCTCCGAAGTCTCTCTAATCATATCGGGCCCAAGTATGATCTTATCCGTAGATTCCCACCAACATGTAGGTGAACGACAAGGTCGTCCATAAAGAGCTTTGAAAGGTGCCATGCCAATGCTAGACTGAAAGCTGTTATTATATGCGAACTCCACTAACGGAAGATGCTCTTCCCATGTACCCCCAAAGTCTAGGATACATAGCCTCAAAAGTTCCTCTAGGATGCGATTCACCCTCTCGGTCTGGCCGTCCGTCTGAGGATGATATACGGTGCTCAAACATAATTGAGTCCCTACCGCCTCTTGTAAGCTTTTCCAAAATTCGCTAGTGAAAATAGGATCGCGGTCGCTCACTATGCTAGAAGGAACACCGTGCAACCGAACTATCTCTCGAACGTATACAGAAGCTAACCATGGAGCAGTCCTCTTACTTTTTACGGGAATAAAATGGTCGCTCTTAGTAAGTCTATCTACTATAACCCAAATTCCCGTATTACCCTTCCTCGATCGCAGTACTCCATCCACAAAATCCATCGAGACACTCTCCCACTTCCATAGTGGAACCTCCAATGGGTGAAGCAACCCACCGGGTTTCTTTTGCTCCGGGTTTACTTGTTGGCACACTAAGCATCTAGCGACATACTCGGCCACATCTTTCTTCATGCCGGCCCAAAAGTAAATTCTCTTCATGTCCTTGTACATCTTGTCCCCACCGGGATGAATGGTCATCTTCGAACAATGTGCTTCGTCAAGAATAGTCTTCTCTAGGTCATCGTCTTTTGGTACACAAAGTCTACCGTCCCTTCGTAACCAACCCTTATCATCTAGGGTATACCTACGGAGATGGCTTGATGTCTCCCCTCCTTTGAGATTTTCTACTAACTCAACCAACTGCTGGTCGTCTCGCTGTGCCTCGCCAATCCGTCCAAAAAGCGTAGGTCTGACCTCCAAGGATGCTTGCAGACCGGGTACAAAGTCAACAGAAGGTATAAAATCAAACATGGAGATGAACTCTAAACTTCGCCACTCAACAAACAAAGGACTTAAGGATAATCTTTTTCTACTTAAGGCGTCTGCCACCACGTTACCCTTGCCAGGGGTATATGCTATCTCGAAGTCATAGGATGCTAAGAACTCCATCCACCTTTGCTACCTTAAGTTCAAGTCCTTCTGAGAGAACAAGTATTTTAAAGACTTGTGGTCAGTGAATAATTCGAATTTCTCGCCAAGAAGATAATGACGCCAAGACTTAAGCGCGAAAACAATAGCGGCCAACTCTAGGTCATGTGTAGGATAAATTTTTTCACGCGCTCTCAACTGCCTTCCACCATAGGCTATTACCCTACCCTCTTGCATTAAGACTGCGCCTAGTCCTATCCCACAAGCGTCAGTATAAACAGTAAATGGCTTACTCCCGTCTGGCAGTACTAAGACTGGGGCTGAGGTCAAAGCTCTCTTCAAACGTTGGAACGCATCATCACAATCTACGTCCCATGTGAAAATTAGGTTCTTCTTCGTCAAGCGTGTCAATGGAGCTGATATCTTTGCGAAGTCTTTGATAAACTTCCTATAGTAGCCAGCCAACCCCAAGAAACTTCTCACTTCAGTAGCATTTTTAGGGACCTTCCAATCTTGGATGGCCACCACCTTCGCGGGATCCACGGCTATCCCTTCTTTGGAAACCACATGTCCTAAGAATCGTACTTCCTTCCTCCAGAAGTGACACTTAGAAAATTTAGCCTTAAGGCTATGCGCTCGAAAAGTCTCCAACACTTCCCTAAGATGTAGGGCATGCTCTTCTTCATCCTTAGAAAAGATCAAGATGTCGTCTACAAAGACTACCACGAATTTGTTAAGGTACTCCCTAAACACCCTAGTCATCAGATCAACAAAGTATGCGGGGGCGTTTGTCAAACCGAAGGGCATCACTAGCCATTCATAGAAACCGTCCGGAGTCCTAAAGGCAGTCTTGTCTATGCTATCCTCAGCCACCCTCAACTGATGGAAACCAGTGGCTAAGTCCAACTGCGAAAACACTGAGGCGCCAACTAACTGATCGAAGAGATCGTCAATCCTCGGCAGTGGGTGTCTGTTCTTCTTAGTAAGCTTATTAAGTTCTCTATAGTCCACACAAAGTCTAAGAGACCCATCCGCCTTCGTGGCAAATACTACTGGAGCACCCCACTCCGATATACTTTGTCTTATGAACCCCTTCTCAAGCAACTCCTTCACTTGCTTATCGAGTTCCCTCCTTTCACGAGGTACCATGTGGCGTACTGGCAAAGATACTGATTTCGCATTATCCACAAGATATATTTGAAAATCTATCTCCCGCTTCGGAGGCAAGCCCTTCACCTCCTCAAACACATCCGAATACTCTCGGACCACTCTAACAGATCGTAGATTTTCCTCAGACGCGTCAAGCGATTCTAGATAACTTAGCATAACAGAATTGATGGGATTACCAAAGATTTCGAGAGTGTTGCCAAGGCGTGTCACGAGCCTAACTACTCTCCTTTCACAATCAAGAACGGCCCCATTTCTGGATAACCAATCCATTCCTAAAATTAGCCCATAGCTCGTGAAGCCCAACACATAAGCATCACATCGAAACTCAACGCTAAGTATAGAAATTTTCAAATCCAAACACATCATGGACAAATGAGCTGAGCCCCCAATTGGATTCGAAACAACTAAGGGATCCTCTACTAAACTGGTGTTTAAGTGCAGTGATTCAACTAATGATGTAGAGATAAACGAATGCGCTGTGCCCGAATCAAATAAGGTACGGACAGGATGATCAAACAGAAAAACTAAGCTTTCAACAGAAATGGTTCTACCTCGTTTTTGCAGCGGTGGGGCCGCGAGAGCCTGAACTTGTCCCCTTGCCTGCCCTGGTGCTATAAGAGCCTGCACCTGTCCTCCCGAGGTAGCCCCTGCCCTCTGGCCCTTCCTTGGACAGTCCTTCACTAAATGTCCCGCATCGCCACAATGAAAACAGCCAGTCTTCTTTTTCTTTCGGCAGTCCTTGCTAAGATGGCCTGGGGTCCCACAGTTAAAGCATTTCTTCTTTCCCTTGCCATTATTGTCTTTACCACCCTTCTTGTTTTGCTGTTGGGGTTTCTTCTGATCCCCTTTCTTCTCGGGTGCCTTATCAGTTTTAGCACTTTTCTCCTCGTGCATGAGCGCCATTTCTACTAGCTTCTCAAAGGTGGCCCCCATTGGGATGTAGGTCATGGCCAACCCTTGCAACGGTTCATTCAACCCATTAACGAACCTTAGAGCCTTCTTCTCCGGCGTGCTCACTAAGTCCAAACCAAAAATTGCTAACTGATTAAATTTATTGACATATTCTTTCACTGATGAGCTTCCTTGCTTCAATGTCAAGAACCTTTCCATATATAGATTTTCTTCCGCCCTTGAGAGAAACTTCGCCTCGAACCTACGTCTAAAATCCGCCCAAGAGTCAACAGGACGCTCCCCATTAGTGACCTCCCACCAAAACGAGGCCTCTCCCTTCATTAGCCAAGCTGCTAATCTAACTCTCCTCCCTTCTTCCACTTCAAAGATTTCTAGCAATTCTTCCACCTCCTTAAGCCAATCTCTAGCTTCCACAAACGTTTCTGACCATTGAAAGGGTTTTCCACCCATAGCTTTAAATTCCTTGCACGTCTTTGCAAAAATATCTACGCGAGGAGGAGGAGGAGGAACGGGTGCAACTGGTGGTGGAGGTACATTAGCTGGACCTGCGGCGGACCTAGCCTCCAATAACCTCATATACCATCCTGGTATCGTTACACCGTCGGGTAGATTAAGATCTTCAGCCATGTTGAAACGAAAAAGGAAAGATTCAAAATGGAGAATTCGAAAGATAAAGATATATGGCTATTTGGGGATTATGTTTTTCATAAAAACTTCCTCTTTAAATTAAAACATGTTTTTGAAAACATTTCTTCCAAAAATAACTATTTTTCTAAAGTATTTTTATCTGTTCTGGTAACCTTAAGCTCTGATACTACGTGTAACACCCCACGTCCATTAATGTCACTCACAAGGGAATGCATTAACTTCCATGGAGGTTTTAAGTGAATATAGAACAGAAAAATTACAACAAGACAGATAATAGGTAGTACTTGGAAAAAAATCTAAAACTTCATTTTATTGCAGCGGAAATTAAACATGTTTATTACATCACAAAACCATTGATCAGAGTCAAGTACATTATCCATCTTCATAAAAACAAAATACATAATCCCATTACACAAATAGCCATTAAAGAAGATAACAAGCTGGACTTTACTTCAAGGGTCCAAGCTTTCCAAAGAGATGAAGCAATCTAATCAAACTCCACTAGAGTTGGGCCCAACCTGAGGACCTGGAGGGGGGAAAAGGATAGAAATGGAGGGGGTCAGACATAAAGTCTGGCGAGTATGACAATTCTAACAATACTATTATCAAAATAACTAGACTAAGGCATAAGCTGGAAGACAAGTAAATGTCTATGAACTATTAGGTATGGAATGAACAGATAAAGATAACGTGAAGGATAACGTTAAAGATAACGGTAAAGGCACACATAATTACTAACGAATAATTACTACACTGCACCGCACGTTACTACACTGCACCGCACCAGTCACCCTAAAGGTTGATCCCACTTGCTTCACACAGAAACAATATAAATAGCCTTACGTACCCCTAGCTGACTACATAGGTGCCGTCTGCCCCTATCTCCACTAGGTGTACCCCACTACCCACTTGCGATCGGCTCCCTACTCGTAGATACCCGTGCTGGCCCCACAGTGGGGTGTATCACTCCCCTAAAGTGGCAACCCGATACAACTTGAGAATGTACGGCTTATACCTACACGATGCAACAACGTCTTACCTACCAGCCCGGGTCCACACACGCATATGAAACCCGTTGGACTTGCGTTGCCACCGCTCCCCGTTTTGGCCTCTTATAGTCAAGCCCAGTATGTGTGTCCCGTCCTCGACTTGGGTCGAGCCCACAAAGATACGTTTGGGTTACTGGTTGAAATGGGCCCCCACAAGCTACCCACCTGAGCTTGTCAACAATAGTATATCCCACTTAACCCTCTTAGTCATGTTCATTTACATGTGTGTTTGGTTAAGTCTTACTAATCGTATTTCTCATGCCACTAAGGGCACCCACTAGATCCCTCATGCCACCCAAGGCACCTACTTAACCCCCATGTCCCACCTTACATGTTTATCTGGTTAAGTATTTCTTAATTCATTCAGGCCATAACCTCGTAAAGACCTCTCACATTAGACTGGCATTTATGGCAGCTGGATTTGCCGGGCGGGTCCGGGCAGTCTTACACCATAAAAGAGTCTAACCTCGTGTCTTTACAAATGTTATGCTTTAGTTTAGGCCTAGGACCTCTCACATTGTGCTGACATTTGTGACCACTGGATTTGCCGGGCGGGTCCGGGCAGGTTTACGTCACAAACGAGTCCAACCTCGTGTCCTAAGCATTGATTATCACTTATAATCTTTTACCCCTGTTTTAATAATTCCCTATCCAAATTATTAATTAAGTTCACTTTTACTGATGTCCATAATTGACTCAATTATGGTCATCCACTCATGGTATGCAAAATCATATCAATTGCACCCCAACATCTTATTATTAAATCCTTAATATTACCCCTACCCCACGTTTATACGTTCGCTTATGAAACGCATAATATAGGCTAGACTTGAATAGTCTAACACATAGCACAAAGACAAATTATCACAACATATAGACAATTAAAATAAATCTAATCATAATAGGGGTGAAACTTGCATAAACTACACATGTTAAGGATCAAAAGGTGTCAACTTGTTAAATGTCACAATTCACATGATATGATCATAGCCCAAATCTATACATAAACTTGCATATGGGGTTTTTAGGCAACATAATGATGGTGTGAACTAGCATAGGGTATCACATATGTAATAGCATAATCCTAGATGTCATAATAGATGTCATGGCATATGTTCATAACTTTTCTAATCAATCTAACTTGCATATGTAACTTGTCATATAGATCAACATAGCCCAAACATGATGATTTAATTAATATGAACTAACTAGCATAGATGGCTTTCTAACATGTATGATTCATCCCAACTTAGCATAGAAACTTTCAACATACACAACATCATCATAGCATGATTTACAACATATAGGATATCATCACCACATAGCATAGGATTAATAAAATACATGATAACATATACGACAATTCACATCATCTACTCATAATCCATTCATGACTTAACCTAATTAAAATGATAATAATCTTGTTAAGACTATCATACTCACAATTTAGAGAAGAAAAGAGAGTTTTGCTTTGCTTTAGCGTGGAGAGAATTAGAATTGAATTAGCTTTTCTTCCTTCTTAGTTGGCGGCGGCTCCATTGATTTCCATGGCGACGGTATGACGGTAACTATTCTATTTTTCTTATGAATTAGGGTGAGAGACTACCTAGGTATTTATAGAGTTAGGATTTATTTTAGACCGTCAGATCAACTTAGAACTAATCCCAGCCAACCAGATTAGGTCAGAAACCCTAATGGGTCATTAGTCAACTAAAAACAGGTCAGCCAGAAACCCTAGCCGCCAGACCAGCTCGACACCCAGGTCGACACTACAGTCGACCTGGGGGGGAAGTCGACATGGCAGTCGACTGGGGGGGAGGTCGACACTAGTGTCGACTCCCCAGTCGACCTGCCTGGGCAGGAACACTTTTCTGTTTGAATTTTTAAATTTCCTACGAGCTGTTTTGAATTTTCTGAAACTTCCGATGGCCATAACTTCTTCATACGAAGTCCAATTCATGCAAACTCGGACTCTATTTCAACCAGAATCCCGAGACGAACACAATGGCGCAACCCGATTCCCACAATTCTGAAGTCTGAGATTAGTTATTCTTTAATTTGTGAATATTAATATTAACAGAATTATGGGGTGTTACAGTTGTGGAATTGAGGACATTATATAGGGTAATTATATTAATTTTATATTTGATTTTTATATAAATTTTTAAGCAAACGCTATTTACATATGTCCTTAAAATCTCATATGATCACACATGATACTCAAAAATCACGAAACTAGACATGCAGCTACAGTTCGACATTACGGTCCCAACGAAACTGGTTTCGTCAAATTCCGACTTCGTATGCTCACACATCGTATTTTTAATCGTCAAAATACTGACTGTTTTCCACTCTATAAATTTGTACGGCCACACAGTGAGTCTAGAAATCACGGAAACTTGCATCTAGCAATAATTTAACATTGCAGATCCAACAAAATTAGTTTCGTCGAATTTCGACTTCGTTTGCAAAAGTTACTATTTTTAATGCTCTGGATGACCCATTTAAATATATAAATATATTTAAATATAATTAAATTAAATATAAATAAATTTATATAATCGTATATATTCACTGAGGAATATAATATAGCTCCAGCGTAATTATATATTCGCTATTCCGAGTCCAGATTGAATCGATATTCAATTTTACATTGAAAATCCTTTTATAACGTATATAAAGTGTTACGAAAAGGAATTTCATAGCGACTTTTCTGAAATTTGATTTGGACGTAAATCAAAATCTACACGACGAAATCCCGATTTTTCTCTTCCACTAGAAAGATATACTCCACCAACTCCACACGTTTCTTGTTTCACAGAAATCCGGCTTAAAACGAATCATGTACATTCAGTTGAAGTTCGAATCACCAGTTTACGAAGTGCAGTGCCATTTCAAGCTCGATTTTAATTATAATATAATTATACGTTCAAACTGTCGTTCAAATAATATATTTGTTATTCTAAATCAAATTCTAAACTGAATTAAATATCACAGATGATCCAGTTCACACCATATCGCCATTTCAGCCAATTCTGATTATTTTAGAATTATATATATTATTTAATTTATTATTTTAATTAAATATTCATCATTATTTAATTCCATGACCATTAAATTCTCTAAATCACTATTTATATAATTATATAAATTAATTATAATACCTCTGCCAATGCGTGTCATTACAATTAATTAGTGAAATAAACCTTTAAACCATGAACATTTAGAATTATGAATCTTTTGCAGAAGTCAGGAGTAGGAAGTGGAAAGTTGTTCTAGGTTCCGTAACTAGTATGGTGGAAAAAAGGCATTCACGTGAGGAGGACCGAAGAATTGAGCAGTCCAGCTTTTGTTTAAATGTAATAATTTGTTTAATCTTAAAAACTTAATTAAAGATTAATTATACTAATTAAAACAAGTATTTAAAAGCGTTGTAACTTATACAGGATTTTGAACGAATAAAGAGCGATAAGGAGGAAGGAGAACATTAGTGCATGCCTGTAACCGGGATTTTATAAAACAATAATTAAGTGGTAATATTTATTTGTTAAGGAATTTAATTACTAATTAAAAATGGTGAATTTATATGGTGTATAACTTGTGCATTTGTTAACAGAATGGAACCAAATAATTTGCGTTACGATCATGGTGAAGCGCACTATAAGCTGGAACAGTCTGGACGGATCTGGAAGCAACAATAGTTTTCAGTTAAATTAAACGTTGCTTAATTTAACTGTAACCAAACAATTTCAACAATAAATCAAATCAAGGTGAGTTAAACTCACTTAGTTTTTCTCATTTATATTTTATATAAATTGGGTTTTTATTTGGTGTGTTCTGTTTGCCAATGGTTGAATGCTGCTAGTTATATATTTATTTGTTGATTAAATCAATGAAATTAAACCGTTATTTAATTTCAGTGAATTACCAAATCGTTATTTTAACGAGTTGATCCAATAAAGGTAACTTACCTTGTTGATTACATTTATAAAATAAACATGTTTCATGGTTTGAATTGTTTGAACTGATTAAATTGTTTTGTTTATTGGTCGATGTTAAATGGTTGTTATTTATTGTTATTAGTTAAATGGAATTGAATGATCTAATTTGTGATAACCAATTTGGATACAGGGAAGAACAGGTTGGAGGGATCCAACGCGATTCCTCAAATGTATTAGTTATTTTCATATTATCATATATGAACTGATCTGATGGGGTGATTGACTTGAATTGTGACCATTGACTGAAAATTCAACTTGTGTTTTGTTTCAACCAATGGGCAATATTGGTTGATTAATCGGCAGTAAATGGCCAAAGAATAAATTATTTTGTTTTATATTGTTTTACCGTCTAGTGGATCAATAGAACTGAAGTTATATAATTTGTTTTATAACTGGAAATTGATTTTGAAAATATATTATTTTGAATAAAAGTTTATAAACAAGAAATAAATATTTATTATTTATTTAGTTAATTTATAATTAATTATTAATTGATTTTATAAAGTAAATTCTGACGTCAATCAGATTTATAAAAAAGTAAAGAGAAATTAATCTAACAGTTAATTTGGATAATTGTTTGGTTAAGAAACAATTAAATGGAAGTATTTAAATTAATTATATTATTAATTAATTTAAAGTGAGAATTAATTGGAATCGGTTAACGAGATAACCATGTTTGAGTTGACTAAGTCAACCGCTCTAATTGGGATTAATTATTAAATTAGGTATTTTGAATTTCGTCTAATAAATAGTTTAAAGAATATTTGTTTAAATTAATAAGATTTTAAAAAGGAATTTATTACTTATTTTAGTTGATTAAGAAATTAACTACAGAAGTAGTTAATGATTGAAATAAATTATTATTTTTAATTAATAATAATTTATGAAATTCTTTTTAATTGAATTCATTTAAAAAGTAATCGGAGGTGAAATAAAATCCAAATGAATGGTGAAGGGAGTTGATGAGCAAGTTTTATTTTTAAAATGGGTTTATAACAAAGTTATAAAAGAAGTTTTAAGCGGATACTATAGCGTAAAATGAATGTTACTTAAATATTTGAATTAAGTGAAAGGAAATTAACAAAAGGGTTTAAGATAAACCAGAATTATATAAAGGAGGTTTGAGGTGTTATATCGTTAATTCTAAATTAACGTTACTAAATAGTGGGATTAAGAAAAAGTGAGGAATTGAAATAAGATTTCCAAAGCGGGACTGGTTAAATGGATTTGAAAAGGAATTGATAAAAGTGAATTTGGTGAAAGAAGTGGGTCTTAGGATTTTGTAAATAAATCCGAGTTATAAATGAGTTTGGTTAAAGAGGCAGAGTTAAGAGTGGTGTTACTTAAGTATTAAATTAGAAAGAATGGTATATTCGAGAAAGTTTTTTCCAAAGGATAAGAAGGTTATATGAAACTGTATTTTGAATAGAGTGATTAAATGGAATTTGAATTTATATTAGAATGAAATGTTGGTTTTTGGGATTTCAACTTGTATTTATCTCCAGATATGAACGTTGTTGATCAAGGTCTGAGTGGTAATTAAAATACCCCAACTTGAATGACATCATGATTATTTGTGGATGATATTAGTTGAAATGGTAAAAGAGGTTTATAAATATGTATTATTTCCATTAGAGAAATAATAGTGCAACAATTAATGGAAATGCAGGAAATATATAACGAGAGTTCCAAAGTAAAAGGGAAATAAAAAGGGGTTGCCGGAAATATAGTGATATGTTCGAGTTAGAAGGGAAATGTAAAATTGAGTTTTATTATATAAGAACAAGCATGGATTTTGTTTCAAGTAATGAAATAAAAGATATTTCGTAACGTTGTTTTACGAGTGATAAGTTGAATGGAGTTCCCAATAATATTAGATAATAATGTTGCTAATGTTTTGAAAGTGGGAATAGAAAACTAGATATATATAATGAATTTATTTAAAGAAAATCTTATGTTAAATAAGAAGCAGAAAGCTGTATTTATAATATCGAAATATTTAAGAATTTTAAATCTACATTTGTTTAATTTAAAAGGCCAGTTTATGCTGAATACTGAACTCATTGGATTTTCATGATTGAATCACTATTTATTTTGATATTTAAATCACCGACTGTCAAATCTTTCCAATACGATTTTTGTTATGGAAAGACCAGGATCAAATTCATATTCGAAAACCATTCCAACCAACAAATACATGAAGATATTTGAAGATGACCGAGATGGAGCATTGTAGACCGTAGATCTTCATAAACTGAAGAACTGCTAATAATCTTTGGTCTGTAAGACAATATATACTGTGGTTTTGTCGTGGTTGGACTCTACAGATTGCAAGGACTACTCGCTATTAATCTATAGGGCGATTCCTTGGACGTGGTAGTAGTGTGCCTTCGGTTCATTCTGTTCCTGGATGACTTGTATGGACGGATGTCTAACAGAGTATTTCCAAAGAATTTACGTACATCGATTTCTTCAAACGTACCATAGTTGATGGTGGAGGAATGGTTTTTCTCTAGCTAAATAACTAGAGTATTTTTGTGGTTGTCAATTAGTGATATCTGGCGGATCTGACGATGTGACATTCAAAGTGAACGATGACCAGATATTCCAAAAAGTAAATTCTGACCTCAAGCCTCAACAACCGGGAAATGCCAAAAATCGGGCAGGCAGCATGGCTATGGGGTCTCTCCCATTAGGGCGTACAATCACCTATCTAGAGAAATTCGTTTTTCTTCTTTAATATATTGCGAAGCTATCCCTTTCGGGAGACGGTGGTTTAAGCCCAACCATTGGTGATATACATTTCATACACTCAAGCGAAATGAGTGGTTGGTCATGTGTGGGCCAGGTTGCAAGACGCCCTTGTTGAACCCAGTGTATTCCCCTCTAGAGATACACTATCGGCAGGTGGTCCCATACCTTGTTATAGTTGGAATCTAATCTCCAATAAGCGACCGCGATTTTGATTGTATACTATGTATGTGGAGCGTGAGATGCAAGCATTCCGCTAGATTAATATTTACTTGTATTTAGACACTATTATAATATCAGAAAAGATATTGATTTCAAAAATATTTGGGGTTATCATAAGGTAAAAACCATCTGTATTTATGTGTGGATTTGGTCTTACGATTATCCTTTTCTTTCAAAAGGATTTTGACTTTAAAAATCAAGTTGTGTGATACCCTTAAACTTAGTGTTTTTTTTTCTCACTCTGGTCCGCCAGACTGACCCTGTTTTTTGTAAATGCTCGGGTTAGACCGGGTTGTATAGGTCCAGGTCATCGGATGCTGCGAAGTCCAGAGACGAGCTGGAGAAGTTACAGACGTATTTTATATATGGTGTGTATTCCGCTATGTGTTGTGTATGGGACAGATTATTATAACTGTCCAGAGGTGTTGATGAACTCTGATATTGTAAGTATATTTAAAAGCTCTCAGTAAAGTTTTATTTCTATATTATATTTTATTCCGCTGTGATGTGAGATTCTGTGTTGTGTTGGTTCTTCTTCTTCTATTCTAATATTTCTTTCTTTCTTAACTTACCCTCTAATTTCTTTCTAATAACATTCCTGTGTTTTCGGTGCTTGGAAGGTCGGCATGAGATACGGAATTGTATATGTGTCGATTTTTGGGGACAAACATCCTTGGGTCGTTACACTTTAATCATATAGTACAAATAAATAAGGTTACATCACAATGGATGTATGCACACTTGCCGAACCACTATAAATTATCAATGTTCTTTACTTTTTCTGCACTCTGCATTTAGATTCAGTGCTTCACTTTCTGGATTATTTGGGCTTTAGTATGGCGTTCGACTGATCGAAATCGCTCGTCAACATAAGTGCTCAACGATAATGATTTCATGATGTGAACTAAGATTCCAATATTCCACACAAGGTCGTCAAAACTTCTATAAAAAAATTAAATTTCTCTTTGCAGCATTAATAAAACACAAAGCCCCACGTTCGCACTTCTTATTTGCTCTTTGATGGAAAATATGAAGACATAACAAGTATTAAATATTAAATTTTAATATAAAATATATTTTTATTGTTGAAACTAAACATGATTTAAAATATTTTATTATCTATTTGGCTCTATAATTGAACTCGTTCGTTTTCCATCAGTGTGTATAATGTGGAAAAAAGCAAGTTTCTAAAATGCTAAGCATATACATTGTAAAGACCCGCCTTTTTGCATGATTCAAACCGATACTTAAACCAACTAGAAACATTCATAAAGACGGATTATTAGGGGTACTTACACCTTGAAACGGAACAAAATGAACTTTTCATTATTATAACAATAATTTTACATTAGAGTACAACGGATACCCTACGGAAAAACATAAAATTCTCAATGGAAGACTAATAATCCAAATGTAGGTCCGGCCCTAATCCATAACTAGCTCTAAAATGACTAATATGCAAATATTAACTACTAGGTTGCTCGTATGAAAAAATATAGGAACCTAGAGTTTAAGTGGAAGAATAATAAACTCCAGGTTAGTCATAGGACCAGTGCGAGAATTTAAGATAGTTAGTTTATTTTAAACTGAGGTAAATCGTAAGACCACGTAGTAAAACATGGAACATGATTTCCCCTATGAATACTAGTCCAGAAAATTCGCAATGCTTTTTAGAAAATGAAGCTATTATATGGCTTGTCCCATATTACACAATGCAAGCGCACACCAATGGGGAAGTTTATCCTTATGATAACAAAAAATGCTTGATACGCGAAAACCATTTTATATTAATACTAGTGCATAGTGTGGAAAATCACTTCGCAAGTAAATGTACTAATCTTGGCCAACATAATTACCTATCCTATTATTTTGACGAATAGGTATACAACTAAAATTGTAAAGGCCCATAGTGGTGAATTGAATGCCAATAATGACCAAGGCAAAGGATCTTCCTTATCTGAAGGAAACACCTATAGAGGGATGTTTCTAGAGAAACAACTGCGGAATCTCATGCTAACACAAGGTCAGACCATCTCTATATGATGAATGGCTAGATGGCATCAAATATGACATTCCCTAACCGTAATCAACCTTTAACCGAGCGCTCGTTTCCATCATCCACATAAAGTTGATTTCCACATAAGTAAATGCCTATGCTCCATACCACGGTTAGCTTTTTATCTAAAAGGGAATGACTATGACATAATAGGAATGACCCACATAAACTTGCTACATTCATCCTATTTTAGGACATTATCGGTTTCTGAGGCTTGATGAAGTCTCGTTACACAATGCTATGCTTTACCCAAAAGCCAAGCTTTGATCTTCTATAGCTCAATCACTTGGTATGCCACATTGTCTTTTTATAACGTATAATTGATAATCACTAACGATATCATCTTTGAGCTCGTACATCTCAAAGAAGGGTGTTAAGCTAAGAGAACATATTCTCTGCCACCAAACAGAAATTATTTTAGCAAAGATCAATCAATACATTAGAAAATCAATGTCAGACACACATATATACAAGTTCGTTCTGGGTCTGAACGAAACCGAAGGCGCTTATTCCACGTCCAATAAAGGAGAGAAGCCCTTGCAAATCCAGAAAATATGGAAGTATGATTGAACCACTGCTATAATATAATCTCGTAGTGGGTATACGGCGCGCTTGAGACATCATCAAGCAGTCCATCTGATGTGAAGATCACCGGTTTTCAACAATTGTCTTCAATTGATTATGCTCCATTTTGTCATATGATTATTCGAAATTGTTTTCGGATAGTTGCCCGATCGTGGTCTTTTTGAATAATCAACGCAATTTAAAAACAATTACGGATTATACCGGATCTCAATTAGATCTCCCTTCACTTGATTTTAGCTAATTAGAACTGTTCTCGATTCTCTTATCCTTCAACGAAATCCATATTAATAATTCATTAATTAAAAATCCATCTCTTTAAACCTTTTTAAACAGAATTCCCTTAATCCTAACCAAAGCTCTTTTTAAAACATGTATTTCAACTCAGATTAAAAGATCTATTTATAAATTATAACATTTCCTTTTTAAAAATCAAGATTAGGACAAAACTAATTGATACTAAATATAAGACTAGTATAGAGATTGTATCAACTTATATCCAATATCAATTCTCGTAATCAACGAATACTCTAAGCAGAGTAACAATATAACATCTTTTAAATTCCTCAAATAGTATATGTGTAACCACAGAATTAATTGCATATCAAATATCCAAAGATTATTTCTATCCAAACCCATCTTATTTAAATTTGAAAACTTTATCCTAATCAAAAGATTAAATTGAAACCAATTAATATTAAATGTAAGACTTGGATAGAAATTTTATCTGTTCATATCTATATAAACGGTATTAATATCAAACACTCGAAGATTATTTCCAACCATATCCAATTAATTTATAATTGAAAACCTTTTAATCCCAAGTAAACTGAATTTACTTGTTCCAAATTTTGTTTAAGTAATCTTAAACTTTAAAAACTCTTCGTTAATCATTTAAAATGATTATCCATGTTTGAATAATAGTTAGTGAGTTTAAAACTTCAAAACATAGAATTTTCAAAAAAAAGCACAGTAAAAGCGTTGCAAAAGCATTACGAAAGCGTTTCTAATAAACTAGTTTGATCAGAATGACTTTATATCATTGAAAACTATAATTTTCCAATTCAAATCACTATTAAATGATTTATTATAATTTTTATAAGGTCGTTTCTATCGGTTTCCAATTACGGTCACCAAACTACAAAACCTCAATTTTATTTGAAAACAGATAACATAACTTAATATCTATACATTAGAATTAAAAAATAATTTTTCTATATAAAAATTATTATCACTATAAAGCGAATATTTTTCGTTTCACGAAAATCTAATTTATATTGCATTAGTTATAAGCGTTTAAAGTTTATGGTCTAAATTCGCGAACTACTGCAGAGCGACTAGTCATATTCTTCATAGCATGTTGTGACATTGAATAAAATCCATTAGATTAACCTCTAATATGATCGTAATCCTTAATGTATATATAAACTCATTTAAAACAATATTTTCTAATTTCCACTTCAAATTCAGTTACAATTCAAAACTGGATTTTTTAATAAAAAATATTAATAAAATAATATTATTTTTCAAAAGTTAATCTTCTGAACCTTAAAATTTTGTGCAGAAACCAAATTAAATATTATATAAGACTAACGGAATAATCAATTTAAGTTTAAAACATCATTTATATGTTAAACTCAAATTCAATTATGGAATCCGTTATTCAAAATCGATTTCAAACTTGGACAAATCGTTTAATTTCAAAATCTCTTTCAATTTCACTTCATCCTTTACGAAAGCTGTTTGTGTACACTTCAATTTCATTTCAAAGCCATTTCTGATACTAGATTCCAACTTTTATTTTCAACCTTATTTTCCAAATTGATTTTATATAAAACTCTTATGTATTTCCAAATGGGAAAGAGACTTAACTAATCACCTCAATAATTCCATAATTACAGTGTGATCGGTGTGTGATGATATATAAACAATAACAACAATCATATGCACATCCATAACCATCATCAAAAATATCATCAATACATGTTATTAATTACATGCGAGCGTTATGGTAATCAATGCTAATCAGTGTATAAGTGTCACTAACTATACAAGCATTCATCCAACATTACACATATATATTTTACGATTATAATATAATATAAAAATAGTGTGTAGAGTTTTCACTAGTATTTCCACTTCTCTTATGTCTGGTTGTAGACCCTGGACAGTGTAACCGCATATCGCTCTACAGTTTTTCTGACTCTGAAATTAGACCAACTTCCCTTGGGTTTTTGGACTATCTTCTCTCTGAATTTGGAAAAGTATCCAACTACAAAGTCGTTGGAATTTATTTTCTCTGCAGTTTAAACAAAAGAATTTCCCAATCGGATTACTTTTGAGTGAGACGTGGTCGAAATAGTGAAGGTATTTTTCAATTCAATAAAATACAGCAAGAAAATATGGCCATCAAAGATCGAGATTTTTGGACTAGCTAGACTTAAAACTAAAAAGTGTCCAACATGAAAGTTGTTGCCGCTGAAAAAAATACATGATTTGAGAAAGAGAAATTCATGATTTGGATCAGTTTGAAGAAGTTACTTATCGTGGGCTAGGGGTGGAGGCCGAGATGAAGTGGGCGGTGACACATGGAAGTGGAGGCGTGGGGATGCTTGGCTAAGGTGGGTGTTGGAGGTAGGGTTGTGGGTTAGTGGAGGAGGAGGTGGGGAAGTGGTTGGCCGTGGGGGGCCAGGCCGAGAAGAGAAGGGAGGAAAGGGAAGGAGGTGGAGGGAGAAGAAGAGAGGAAGGAGAGGGAAAGAAGGAGGAAAATAGAGAGGAATAAGGTGGAGGAATGGGTAAGTAAGCCACGGAAGGGAAGAGGGAAGAGAGCTTAGAAATGGAGGAGAAGAGTAAGGAATGAGATGGTATGAAATAAAGAGGTCTTGGGCCTCTTTTATAGGATGGTTCAAGGGTGTTTTAGTAAATTGTTATATGGACACTTGTCCTAAAACTACCATGCACCATGACACCTCACAAAACCACTCCAAAACCATGTTCCAAACCATGGTTTCATTTTGTATCACTTTAATGACACATAAAAGTGTTGCAAAGTTGAAACGTCTTATATATGTCCCAAACTTTCTAGTTCTAGGTTACCGTTTTGCTTTTTATCAACCGACAATTATAATCAAAACCCAACGATATTTCTGAATTTTTTTTATTAATTCAAAATGTTTATTTTATTTTATTTTATTATTTATTTTTAAATATGTGTGTGTATATATTATATTTAACTAGAA
This sequence comes from Allium sativum, assembly GCA_030737875.1. Taxonomy (NCBI): domain Eukaryota; kingdom Viridiplantae; phylum Streptophyta; class Magnoliopsida; order Asparagales; family Amaryllidaceae; genus Allium; species Allium sativum. The sequence goes on along the minus strand of CM060922.1, from coordinate 347,107,418 downwards.
ATGATTTCGTTAAAATGGTTGTATAAATAAGTACTTGGAAAATTTGTTATAACAAATCTGATAAATTCTTTCTTCATATTTACCATTATATTTTGACAAATTCAAATATCTATTTTATTTATGCAAACAATATTTATATTAAAACTAATTTAAAATTCATATTTAAACCAAATTAAATTTATTTTATATTCAAAAGTCTTGATTTTAAATTGGTCAAAAAAATTGGATCTTTACAGTATCCTCCCTTAAAATTTTTCGTCCTCGAAAAGGAGATTTTATTTTGTAATACAAACAATCTTATTTATAAAATAACAAGTACTTTTCAAACTCCTAGTGGTGTGCCTCTTTCAAAATTTACACAGAATTTAGAGTTAGAAAATTTCATCTTATGGGGTTTAATCTCATCTTGCTAACCTTTATAATTACTCAAAGTCATGAAATTTATATCCAAATTTCAAAGTTTCCAAAAATCATTTTATCCCTTGTATATTTTCTCCTTCTCCAATATGGAAGAATTTTACTATTTAACTCATACAACCTCCTGACCTTTACTTACTGGATATAGAAAGAGTACACTACCTTCCAAATCAGCTTACCTGATCTAGGATAAACTCTTAACCCTTAATTACTTTTATTTCTCAAATACCCTTAAAAAATTATGAAACTTAATTCACCTGTTATTCGTACCTACTTGAACATTTCATTTTCTTACCTAAACATGTTTCAAAACTTATCGATTGTCAAAATCATCGAGAATTATGATCTTTAATCATATATTTAAGGAGGTTTAAATTCAAAAGACTTCCCACACTAATTATTTCTAATGGCCTTACAGATATTCCTAAAAATTAGCCCTTAACCTTTTATATTAATCCTCGGGTGAATAAACCTTTTTTGTAACCATTAAACCTTCTCTAAATAGAAGAAATTTTGTTTGAAAAATTTAGGTTATTCTCTACTCAATTAACTGGCTTATCCCTTACTAACTGGATTGCCCGATATAGTTCTTATAATTCTACCAAAATTTCAAGATCTTGCTTATCCTTATATCTTCAATACCTTATAGTCAAATTATGAATTTGAAGTCATAAGGTATTCAAACCGCTTTCATCTATACAGCTTATTACATAATTTATCAACTGTCCAAAATCGTTGATAATTCTGATTCTTTATTCCAACTCAAATGGCTTAATTTTAGTCCTTCCAAATTTCTTAAGTTCAAAACATGATTTACACTCAACCCTTTTTCCCAAATACCCCAAGAATTAACTATTCTTTTGAGTTATTCGAGCCATTTTACCTTCTTATTCTTGGATTATTTGCTCTAATTAGTTAATAAACACATGAACATATTTAGTCAAATTGTGAAATTCCAATCATAAGATATACAAATATCCAAATTTTAATCATCCTAATTATTTATCTAATTAACCAAGTTATAATTAACCATACATATTTCAAAATCCTTTCTTTTATATTATCTTTCAAAACCACTTTCATATCACAAATATGTTTTCTCACATATATTACTCTCAAACTCATTCTAGGGTACTACTAACACTATCTCTAATGAGTTGCTCTTATAGGTATTACTAATCCTATCTCCGACGATCCCTTTACTTCTGTTCTAATGATTCATACCCCAAAGCTTTATATAAACCAAATCCCTGATACCACTTTGTAACTACCCGCCTTTTTGCCCGGTTCAAGCATGTAATTAAACAACCTCGAAATGTTAATAAAGACGAATTGTTAGGAGTACTTACAACTTGGAACTGAATAAAATGAACTTTTCATTATAATAATAATAATTTTACATCAAATCTACAAGAGGTCTATCAGAGTACACCAGATACACAGCGGAAAAACATAAAACTCTTAGCGGAAGACTACTAATCCAAATTTAGCTCCAGCCCTAATCCAGAATCTGCTCTAAACTAATTCCAAGACTAATATGCAAATCTTAACTATTAGGTTGTCCATGTGAAAAAATATGGATATCTAGAGTTTAGGTGGAAGAATAATAAACTCCAGGTCAGTCATGAGACAAGCGTGGGAACTTAAAAAAATGTTTATTTTAATGTGAGATAAATCGTTAGACCACTCTATAAAACTCAGAATGAGTTTTCCCCTATGAATACCAGTGTAGAAAATTCGCAATGTTGAAAAATGAAGCTATCATAAAGCTCAGCCCACATCATACAATGCAAGCACACACCAAGGGGAAAGTTTTATCCTTATGATATCCAAAAATGTTTGATACACAATAACCATTTCACATTATTATTAGTTCATAGTGTGGAAAATCACTTCGCAAGTAAGTGTATCAATCTTAGCCAACATAATACCCCATCCTATTATCTTGACGAATTGGTATACAACTAAAACCGTAAATGTAATAACACCCGGAAATCCGAGCCAATTTAAAAATTTTATTTTTGCAATTTTAGTGAATTTTGAATATTCAAAATGAATTATTTTAAATAATAACGACGAGAAATTTATTTTGAATAGAATTAGAACGTATATATTTATATAGATCATTGTTAGAATATAAATATTTATTTATAAATATAAAAGGAATTGAAAATGGCGCGGTAGCCTGAAAATTCGATTTCAAAGTTCAAATGAATGTACAGGATTCAAAGCAAACCGGATTTTAGTGAAACCAAAAATATTAGAATCTATGTGAAAATATCTTTCCAACAATCCGAAAAATTGAAGTTTCATAGCGGGGATAAAAAGTTTTTCCCAGTTGAAATTTCAGAATAGTCGCTATGGAATTCCAGCCCTTAAAAATAGCAATTTTGCAAATGACCTCGGTTTTCGACGAAACCACTTTTGTTGGATCCATGATGTCAAGTTATTGCTAGATTCCAAAATTCATAATTTTCTGAATCAATATGTGAGCGTGGCACAGGAAAACCTGTTTTGGCAATTTTAGTCAATTTTGATCGACTAGAAAATGGCCATTTTTCAAACGGTCTCAAAAGTTGACGAAACTAGTTTTATTAGGACTGTATCGTCAATACGAAGCTAGAAATATTTTTTCTGAAATTCTTAGTGTTTGTATGTGGACCCGGTAAATTGAAATGTGCGTTCAAATTCAATATAAATTGATTTATATTTTGAATTTAATGAAAACTGATCATAATAGCCGAATTGGCTTGCGAAACATATTCCATGGTGTTCGGAATGGGGGTAATACGCTAGGGGCAACAATCGTTGGGTCCCGTTTTGAGTTTGGTTACGAATTCAACTTTATATGGAAAAAATAATAATAAAATAATATAATTAATTATATATACATTCCCCCTTTTCTGTTTCTATACCTAAATCAAAAATCACACCTCCACTTTCAGAAACTCGTCGCCCCTAGCGAATTGCCGCCGCCACCCCACCTCTGGCCGCCACAGGCCATCGCACCGACTCCCCACCTCCGGGGACCTCCCTTCCACCTTCTCCGCCTCTCCCTCCTCGAAAACCACCAGTCCCGAGTGCCTTAGCTCCTAAACCCATCGCCAAACATTGTGCTGCCACCCCCTGGGACCATGTAGGGCCTCCGACCGTCGCCATTCCACCTCTGCACCCCCACCACAGCCCATTCGCACCCCCTTGACCCCGACGTTCTCTCTCCCCCTTCTACCGCCTTACTCAACCCCAAACGCCACCACCAAGTCACCACCGGTCCCCACAGCTGCGCCGCCGCTACTAACAACCCTTCCCGCCACCTCAACAACACCTGTAAGCTTTTGTTTTTATTTTTCTTCATTTTTAGGTGATTAAAAAGGTGATTTTTACTTGTTTGGATAGCGAAGAAAGTTGAGATTTTTATTATGAAAAGTTTAGATTTTTGATTTGAAGAAGATTAGATTTTTGACAAATAAAAATAGGAACTTTATTTGATTAAAAATATGATTTTTATATAGAGAACGAATTTATAAAAAGATGATTTTTATAGAAATGTTTTTAGAATAAAAAATATGATTTCTATACTGAAAGTGAACAAATAAAAATGCGATTTTCATTTATATATATAGAAGGTAAAGAATTGATATTTACCATGTTTTCATGAAGATAAAAATTCGATTTTTATATATATGAAGTGAAGATAAAAATTCGATCTTTAAATATATGAAGTGAAGATGTTTAAAGAATAAAGATTAGATTTTTTGTTGATTATAAAGATATGATTTTTATATATGTATGAAGTATCATATTAAAAATGAGATTTTACTATGAACAGCGTGAAAAGGAGTGAGATGGAACCGGTGGTAATCAAAACAAAAATCTGATCCGTTCAGAAAATAACTGATGGAGTGGATCCCAAAGGTGAGAACTTCTCACTTTTAATTTAATTTCTAGTTTAAAATATATTCTAGGATGCAAATGGTGCTTAATAGCACCCGACACCCGTCGTCCACAGACCATGGACGACTTGTTTGATTGTTTGGTTTGATTGATGAATTATTGTGAATTTGATTTGTGATGTGTTGAAATCAAATATATATTCATGTGTTGAAATAAAATATATATATTCATGTGTTGAAATAAAATATATATATATTCATGTGTTGAAGTTAAATATATATTCATGTGTTGAAATATATATTCATGTGTTGAAATAAAATATATATTCATGTGTTGAAATAAAATATATAAATTCATGTGTTGAATAAAATATATATTCATGTGTTGGCTAGAAGAAAATTCATGTGTTGAAATCAAATATATATATTCATGTGTTGAAATAAAATAAATATTCATTTACAAATCGAACGATTTGTTTATGTACACCGATTTGACTGATATTGATTGGGACGATAAATTTTACACATCGTCCAACTGCACAAATAAAAATCTGTGTTTGTTGATGTGAAACCCCACATGGGTGTTAGGATGAAATTGGCCATACACTAGTCCTAATAATTAGCTGTATGTCGATCGATAGATTGACAGGCTATTATAAGCATTAAATATTTATATTTGATGCTTATGCAGTGTAGAATGCACGGTGATGGTTGCCTGTGTTTGATTGTTGTAGTGTACGTGTGTGTATGAAATCCATATAATTAACACTATATGGTAGTTGATTGGGCCTCATTCTAACATGGAAAATATATATTCATGTGTTGAATAGAAGAAAATTCATGTGTTGAATAAAATATATATTCATGTGTTGAATAGAAGAAAATTCATGTGTTGAATAAAATATATATTCATGTGTTGAATAGAAGAAAATTCATGTGTTGAATAAAATATATATTCATGTGTTGAATAAAAGCAAATTTCATAAGTTGAAGAAAATATTCATTTGTTGAATAGAATAACGAAGTTATTGAAATATATAAAGCCGTGTTGATTAGATTGACGCTATTTCGATGTGAACGATATTTGTATCGGTTTTACTCATTTTTATAATGAATATAGAAAAGGAAGTGATTTCAAAATATAACGTTTTGAAAATATTATCATTTATAGATTATTGATATAGAATATTCAATATTGATTAGAAATTGAATATGAAGTTAAAATCGTTTTGAAAACGAATTTTAAACGATTTATAAAATACGTTTTGAAAGGAAATCGACGAAATATATATAATATATATAATGGCCTGAATAGAACACGCCGCGCCGCGGCAGTTTGCGAATTTCGACCAATGACTTTGAACGGATATTACGGGAGATTAGACCATCGGATTCTCCTAAAACCAGAACCGTTGGGTTCGTATCGAAAAGAGCTTTCTAACGAATATTAGGGATTTGAAATCTAATGGTTGGATTTGGAATTATGTCCAAATCAAATTTGGAAAAGGTCGTTGTAATTGCAGTTCGATGGCCGTTGATGGAAATCGACTGTACGGGCCTTGATAAAATTATAAAAAATAGTAATAATTTGGGTTAAATCATAAGAAATGATTTGGAAAGAATTGGGATGAAAAACTCCATATTTGAAAAGATAAAAATAGATTTTTATCGAAATGAACTAGTTTTGAACTAGAATTATAATCCCCTTTATTTTTAAAATAAATAAATTGGATTTGAAAAGGTTTTAAAATGTAACCAGAATTTCCAATAATTGAATTGGAATGGATTTGAATCGAAATTGTCTTTGGAATATTTCGATGATGGATTTCGTGGTTATATAGATATTGTTATGGAAATTTGAAAGATATGTTTATATCATTATTTCCAATATGATATTTGTTGGTCATAGAATTTGATATTGAATATAAGCCGATATATTTTCTATTCAGAGCCTTGTATTTAATATCGAATGGGATTTGGGTTCGTTGTGAATGGTGTCTTCATTAACACTGTTCTTAAACCCAGTTGAGAATAAGATTAAATCTTTTTTTAGATTTAATGAAGTATACCAATTAAATGATGTTTAATTGGAATTGAATTAGAATGTGATTTTGGGTTTATAGTGAACCGTGTTTTAAGTGACGTTGGTTCTTTAACTCAGTTAAAGACAGGATATGATTTCCCAAGTTAAACAATCATTAATATTGATTTTTGGGAAGATTAAAACTAAGTGGAGTTTTAATGAATCTTTAATTAGATTGAAATGATCGAGAATGGAGTGTCAACAGTTTTGCTCAGGACGATAGTTAAATATTTAATTAGATTTGAACGTGAAATGGTAATTGAATTTACCGATAACACCGTGGTGTTAGATTTGAAGTATGACTAGTTTTACTTCACGGGATGAATAGGATGGGATTGGGAAATAAAATAAATGATGACTCCGGTGTGGTTCGCTAATCCCGACTAGTTTGAATTAATATTCAAAAGAAGATTAAAGAATAAATTTAAAGAATTTATCTTTGATAAAATTAATGGGAACCTTTCCCCAAAGTATAAGAATATTTGTGTAACGACCCGCATTTTTCAGCAACAGAATAATTAATTTATTTACTTATATGAATAGTGATTTAGAGAATTAAGGGGTCGTTGAATTGAATTATAGTGAAAATTTAATTGAATTAAATAAGGGAATAATATATTTATTTCTGAAATAGTCAGAAATAGTGAAATTCACAATATGGTGTGAATGGGCAATATAAAATATATATAATTCAGTTTATATTGAATTATAGTGACAAATATATTTATAAACGCCATTTGAACGTATAATTTATATTATAATTATAATAGAGCTCGAAATGGCGCTGCGGTTCGCTATTTGGCGATTCGAACTTCAACTGGATATACAGGAGCCGTTTTAAGCCGGATTTCTGTGAAACAAGAAACGTGTGGAGCTGGTGGAGTATATCTTCCTAGTGGAAGGGAAAAATCGAGATTTCGTCGGATAGATTTTGAGTTACGTCCAAATCAAATTTTCAGAAAAACAGCGCCCTAAAACCCAAATAGTTTATTTAATTTTATATAAGGATTTAAATATAAATCGCATATCGATATAACTCTGTTGGTGGAATATCGAATTGAAAACCCACATGTATTTCGCTGGAGCTGTATGGATAATTATTATGGATATATACGATAATATTTATTTTTAAATATTAAATTTAAATGTTTTTAAATATATTTATTTATTTAAAAGGGGCTATTTAGGGCTTTAAAAATAGCCACTTTTGCAAACGAAGTCGGATTTCGACGAAACTAATTTTGTTGGGTCCGCAGCGTCAAATTATTGTTAGATTCCAAGTTTGGTGATTTTTAGAAGCAGTGTGTGGCTGTACGGATTTTTAGAGTGAGAAACAGTCAGTATTTGGGCGGTTAAAAATACGCTGTGTGAGCAAACGGAGTCGGAATTCGACGAAACAAGTTTCGTTGGGTTCGTAATGTCGAGATGTAGCTGCATGTCAATTTTCATGATTTTTGGGTATTGTATGTGATCAGAGGAATTTTTAAACAGTGTGTACAAACAGCGATACGATAAAATAAATATAAAACTCTAATAAAAAAATATTAAAACTACACTATAAATAATCCTAACATCTGTAACCCTAACTTCTCATTTTTCTGGTCAGTAAAAAAAGTTGCGCCGCCACTCCCAAACAATTTCTATAGCAAATTTCCATCTTCAAAATTCAAAATAAAATCAATCAAAAATCCTAAAATCATGGATTACATATATTCTTGATCACCAAGTGCTTCTCTTCCTTTTGCCCTCAGTTTTGTGGTGTTCGTTCAACAATCGGGAGTTCGATTTTTGTACAGTCAAACTAGGGTTGGGGAATTCGTTCGATTTAGGGATTAATGGGTTGTTTTGAGTTCATTTTTGGGTTGAGGCGATGAAGGAGGGTGGTGTACCTTGTTTTGATGGAGTTCGGTGCTGGTTGTCGTCGTACGTTACCTGGGAGCATCGAAGTGCGGTCGACGAAGTTGGTCTCGAGTTTTGTGAAAATGGTAGGAGAGTGAAGTATGTTGGATAAGCAGGGTAATGGTGAATTTAGTTTGGGATTTCATGAAGTGGTGTGAGATCGGTTTGGAGTTGAAGTTGGGAAATGGCGTGATGAATGGTCTGTAGCCGACGGTCTTGGAGTAGATGAAGGAAAATGCGGTCTGGGCCTTTATTGGGTTAATGGGCCGACGAGTTTATAGTGGTGAGAGGCCCGGTTTTAATTTATTAACTTTAATTCAATTTAAAGTAAAGAATTTTCTTGTGATTACAATAATTTATCCATACGTGATCGAAATTCAGCAAAACTGGACTCATTGGGACCGTATGGACGAGCACTACATCATGGAACTGACCGCGCATGAAACAGAGCCAGTTACAATTTATGGCGAAATAAATTGTCCGTCGCAGTCAAATGAACGCATATCGTTATTTAACGATCTTCAACCAATGTGAGTAAATCTCACTAACTCTGAACGCTTTATGTTTTTATAAAGTAATTTTAGAATTTGATAAACATTGGTTGAATTGCTGTGTGTTGGTTGTTTGGTTGAACTGCTAGTCAGTTGATTGAAATCATCGATAACGATATATATAAATCGTATCGAAATATTGATTCTGGTTATCAGAATATTTTACCTTCATGCTATATATGTTGATTGACATCTGTGGATGCAGGGGAACAGGTTGGAGGGACCCAACTGGGTTCCTCAACATTTATTTACCGCTTTTCATATATTTTGATATATGATGTGTTATATCATCTGTTATTGATTTTGTGTGTTTGAATGATGACCGATCATTCTGATTTGATATTTTTACACCATAAGTGATACGAGAAAATGAAAAGGGAGATTTTCAAAGTATATTTGAAAATAGATTACTTATATATATAATCAATAGATTTTATGTATGAAAGGAAACGGGTTTATAAAGAAAATCATTTTTGTAAATCAAAGAAATAGAGGAAAAATATTGGTAAAACCAATATAGAAGAATATTTGTAAAATAATTACAAAAGGAACAAAAAGAGAAGCATCTGAGAGATAGTTACAAATGAAATTAGGAAGAAATATTTGTAAACATTTCAAATGGACTAAAAGGAAAAATGAATTTAGAAAATGAATTGAGTTATAAAAGGGAATTATTTATTTAGAAAATAAATAGAAAAATGAAGTACTTGAAAATGGATAAAAGTGTAATAAAGGAGAATTTTACACTAGGAAGAATTTAGGCCCGTGCTTCGCACACGGGTAAACAGAATATGAATGCGAAGTGAGAATTTAAGAGAGAATCTGTTTAACAGATAAAGTGAGAAGGTTAATTTATAAATAAAGTTTTATAAATTGATTTAGTTATTTATCTTTGGATAAATAGAGTATATAAGTCAAGACTTATATAGAGAAGTAAAAATCGATTTCCACATCGATATTTGAAACTGAATATGTATGAAAGAGAATTTATCAAATAAGAGTTATTCGAAGTAAAGCTATCGAATATCAGTTTATTCGAAAAGGGAGTTTATTGAATATTTGTTATTTGAAATGGGTTGATCCAAGAGAGTTAATCCAATAGAACAAATTGATTGAGATCAACCGTTAGAGTTAAACTGTTAGAGTCGAACTGTTAAGAGTTAAACCGTTAGGATTAAACTGTAGAGTTAAACCGTTGGAGTAAACATTTAGAGTTAGTTAGTTAGAGTTAACCAATTAAAGTTAATTAGTTAGAGTTAATCGATTTGAGTCTAATCGAACTAGAGTTATCCAAATATAGTAATCGAATGAGGGATGATGGAATATTAGTTAATCAATTAGATTTTCTTGAATTTAGTTATTCGAGATAGAGTTAAACAGAAGTAGTCATTTAAGATAAGCTACCAGTGAGCACGACTGCTAGCGTAATTCGCAGGGCTGCAGATAGCCTAAGGCGGTCGGATGTTTCCTGAGGGAATCAGGCGGAACCATTGTGATCGCTGCGATCTAGAGTCGAGCGAATGGTGTCAAGTCAAATATTAGTTAATTGATAAAAGTAATTTAGTCGAGTTAATTAAGCTGAGTTAGACCAGTTGAACTGATCAAGTAAGTGGGTCAAAATGAGTAAATCAGACCGAGTTATCTGGACAAGGGTTAGCCCATTAAGAGTTAAATAGAATAAGAGTAAATGGAATAAGAGTTACAACTTAGAGTTAACCAAGTATGAGTTAATAATTTAGTTTGTTATTTATTCGAGTTAGAAAATCAAAGTATTTATAAAGTCATTATAATTCGGATGCAGGGGTTATAACACCATTGTTATAATCAAGTGTTTTTCCGTACGAGAAGCGGATTTGTAAATAAAATCCGAGGATGTCGTAAAGAAGTGTTAAAGATTTAGAAAGATGAACTTTGCCTATTTCGAAGTTAGAAATGTCGTTCAGTTAAGGTCTGAGAGGTAACTATAACCCAACTTGATTGACTTCGTTTTAACTAAGAAATGGTTAAGATTCGATGGTGAAAAATGGTGAAGTCGAAACCAAATCAAGGAGATTTGGCATAGTGATGTTTATTCAAACATCTGTTTAATCAAATGAAAGAGATTTGGAAATGTTTTCCAAATGAGAAGCAGAATTGTTTTCTGAATATAGAAACAAGAGATGGGAATGTTTTCCAATGATAATGATATATATCTTCTAAATATAGTGAATAAGAAACATTAAACAACAGGAATAGGGGAATGAACGAATGGATGAAATGATGATTGTTCGATAGAATTTCCATCTGGAAATAATATCGTTGTTTGCACACAGACATGTTTTCATTTGATAGTTAAATCACCGACTATCAAAGTTTTTGACCATTTTAACGTTGTTAATATGGAGAGACCGGTCGGATTATTATCCAGAGAACCACTCCGTATTGGCATAAGCGTTGCGAATCAAGTATGCTGAATATATTGAAGACGGAGTTATGCAAGGGCTATCCTATTTACAGAATAGTGCCTTCGGTTTGTCCAGTCCCAAGACAAACGTGAATGGACGAATGTCTGACAGAGTATATTCAAAGGATCGCGTAAGTTGATCTCTTCAAACGTACTTACGTTTGGTGGCGGAGGAATTCGTTTCTCTTAGCTGTATACCCGTGGTATTTTTGGTGAAATCAATTTGTGATTTGGCGGGTATGACGATGTGGCATTCAAAGAAATGAAGGTGTGATATGTCAAAAGATACGATATGACCTCTAGCCTCATCAACCGGGAAATGACAAAAATCGGGCAGGCAGCATGGCTATGTGGGTCGCACCCATTAGGATGTATGATCACCTATCTAGAGAAATTCCTTTTGTTCTTAAATCTATCGATGCTGCCCATTCGGGAGACGGTTGTTGATCCCAACCGTTGGTGATATACATTCGATACACTCAAGCGAAATGAGTGGTCGGTCATGTGTGGGCCGGGTTGCAAGATGTTCTTGTTGAACCCAGTGTATTTGCCTCTAGAGATACACGTTCGGAAGGTGGTCCCATACCTTGTCAAGTTGGAATCCAACCTCCAATAAGTGCCTGCGAGTTTGATTGTATATTATATATGTAGAGCGTGAGATGCAAGCGTTCTACTAGATTTTAATTACTTATGATTAGACATTATTATAATATCAGATAATATATGATTTACAAAGTGTTTTGGGTTATCGTAAGGTAAAAACCGTCCGTGTTTATGTGTGGATTGGTCTTACGATTATCTTTTCTTTCGAAAGGATTTTGAAAGTTAAACCAAATGATTTGAGTTTACTCACACCAGTCCCATGACTGACCCAGAGTTTATTTTGTTTTGTTTTCCCTAAACTCTTGGGTGCCCAAATTTGTACGGGCAGTCAAGTAGTCAGGATTTACAGGTATGCTTGAAGAGCTTGGAGCAGGAGGCTTCAAGATTTTTGTAGCTATTGTTTATTCCGCTGTATTGTAAGTGTTTTACTCTGATAATGGTATTATATACATATACTGCTTTTGATTCAAGTTATGTTGCATATTATATTTTATTCGTTCCGCTGTGAGATTCGTGTTACTCTGATGTTGTTATCTTCTTCTTCTCTTCTAATTTTCTATCTTATCTATCCTCACCCTCTAATTTCTTTCTTGGACTATCCGGTAATTTCGACTTTTGATTGTTCGATATGTGTTGTATATCGGATAACCAAGGTCGCTTTTTCCCGGGTCGTTACAGTGGTATCAGAGCTGAAGGTTAAGTATTACCTTGGCTCTGTGGCGTGATTCAGTAGAGATGGGGTTAGTAATACCCTAGACTGAGTTTGAGTGTATATATACGAGTGAACGTATTTGTTATTTGATATAAAATGATTTTATATTGTGAAGATTTATTGGTTGAGTTGTTTATGAATTCTGGTCGATCAGTTTGATCCACTGTATCGATAGGGGTTACTAAACGCTTTAATACGATGAACCGACACAGTATGTTTTGAAAGAGGGTAAATGAAATAATTTTACCCAAATTATATTTTGATATAAACAAAGTATAGTTATTTGAAATATTATCATATATTGGATGTGTTGGTTGTTATTATAATCGAATAAGATTATAAAATGTGGAATGGTTATGTAAATAACAAATCAAAATTCATATAAGTGAAATATATGAAATAAGATGAATTAAATCTGAATTTAAGTTCAGAACTGGAATTAAAATTGCTAAAATTTGAATAAGCGTTGTAAATGGAATTAAATTGAATATATGTGAATTTTGAAATCCTGGGAGATTTTAAATTTGTTACAAGCTTTGAAAGGGATATTTTGAAATAATTTCAAATGAAAGCGTTTAGAAATGATTTTGAAAGTGACATAGTATTGAACTCACTTCAATAGCTGGAAAATAGATTCCGACAATGATCCGGACATCGTCGGTGTTCATTTTCGGGTTTGTAAGTGACGGATTGCTACCAAAGGTTTTGTTTTTGAACTGTTTTGAGAAAACAAATTATTTTGATTTTCCAAAATGAATAATTTGATTTTTGGAAAAGGCAAAGCCATTTAAGAACTCCCAGAAACAGATTATTTGGAATAAACACAAATTAAATAGCAATTTGTGAAGCAAATTTGAAATTGAATTGAAGGTAGTTCAGGGGAAATTGAGTTGAATTGAAATAGAATGCTATCAAGTAGAATTGGACTGGATTAGAAATAATCTGGAATAGAAATGAATTGTTGAGTAATAATTTCGAATTGAGATTGGGATTGCAGTTTGAGTGGAATTGGGCTTGGTGATAAGCAAATGGCTGTGTTGGTGATAAAAATGGATTGGGGATTGATTGGGAATACATTGGTATATGCTAAACTGATAGCAGAGTTGAATGCCCGACAAAAAAGTACACATTTATATTCATATGAGTTGATGAGATTTAAGAGCCTATTTGGCAAGCCGCTTGGCTGTTTGATTTTATTTTGGATTGAAGGGGCCTGTGTGGCGGTTTGGGGATTTTCCCGATGCTCCCGGTACAAAGGAGGTGCTGGCGAATTTTTTTGGAAATTTCGGATGTTAGAAAATTTTCAGGGGTTTTGAAATTTTCGTTTATAGAAATGAAGTAATAATTTAATTGAAATAAATAAATTCAGTTGAAACTGAAATTAAAGAAGTAAACAAATAATTCGAAACTAGTTAATAGGGTTGTTCTCTACCTTAGCAATTTCGAGGACGAAATTATTGTAAGGGGGGAAGAATGTAACGACCCGCATTTTTCAGCAACAGAATAATTAATTTATTTACTTATATGAATAGTGATTTAGAGAATTAAGGGGTCGTTGAATTGAATTATAGTGAATATTTAATTGAATTAAATAAGGGAATAATATATTTATTTCTGAAATAGTCAGAAATAGTGAAATTCACAATATGGTGTGAATGGGCAATATAAAATATATATAATTCAGTTTATATTGAATTATAGTGACAAATATATTTATAAATGCCATTTGAACGTATAATTTATATTATAATTATAATAGAGCTCGAAATGGCGCTGCGGTTCGCTATTTGGCGATTCGAACTTCAACTGGATATACAGGAGCCGTTTTAAGCCGGATTTCTGTGAAACAAGAAACGTGTGGAGCTGGTGGAGTATATCTTCCTAGTGGAAGGGAAAAATCGAGATTTCGTCGGATAGATTTTGAGTTACGTCCAAATCAAATTTTCAGAAAAACAGCGCCCTAAAACCCAAATAGTTTATTTAATTTTATATAAGGATTTAAATATAAATCGCATATCGATATAACTCTGTTGGTGGAATATCGAATTGAAAACCCACATGTATTTCGCTGGAGCTGTATGGATAATTATTATGGATATATACGATAATATTTATTTTTAAATATTAAATTTAAATGTTTTTAAATATATTTATTTATTTAAAAGGGGCTATTTAGGGCTTTAAAAATAGCCACTTTTGCAAACGAAGTCGGATTTCGACGAAACTAATTTTGTTGGGTCCGCAGCGTCAAATTATTGTTAGATTCCAAGTTTGGTGATTTTTAGAAGCAGTGTGTGGCTGTACGGATTTTTAGAGTGAGAAACAGTCAGTATTTGGGCGGTTAAAAATACGCTGTGTGAGCAAACGGAGTCGGAATTCGACGAAACAAGTTTCGTTGGGTTCGTAATGTCGAGATGTAGCTGCATGTCAATTTTCATGATTTTTGGGTATTGTATGTGATCAGAGGAATTTTTAAACAGTGTGTACAAACAGCGATACGATAAAATAAATATAAAACTCGAATAAAAAAATATTAAAACTACACTATAAATAATCCTAACATCTGTAACCCTAACTTCTCATTTTTCTGGTCAGTAAAAAAAGTTGCGCCGCCACTCCCAAACAATTTCTATAGCAAATTTCCATCTTCAAAATTCAAAATAAAATCAATCAAAAATCCTAAAATCATGGATTACATATATTCTTGATCACCAAGTGCTTCTCTTCCTTTTGCCCTCAGTTTTGTGGTGTTCGTTCAACAATCGGGAGTTCGATTTTTGTACAGTCAAACTAGGGTTGGGGAATTCGTTCGATTTAGGGATTAATGGGTTGTTTTGAGTTCATTTTTGGGTTGAGGCGATGAAGGAGGGTGGTGTACCTTGTTTTGATGGAGTTCGGTGCTGGTTGTCGTCGTACGTTACCTGGGAGCATCGAAGTGCGGTCGACGAAGTTGGTCTCGAGTTTTGTGAAAATGGTAGGAGAGTGAAGTATGTTGGATAAGCAGGGTAATGGTGAATTTAGTTTGGGATTTCATGAAGTGGTGTGAGATCGGTTTGGAGTTGAAGTTGGGAAATGGCGTGATGAATGGTCTGTAGCCGACGGTCTTGGAGTAGATGAAGGAAAATGCGGTCTGGGCCTTTATTGGGTTAATGGGCCGACGAGTTTATAGTGGTGAGAGGCCCGGTTTTAATTTATTAACTTTAATTCAATTTAAAGTAAAGAATTTTCTTGTGATTACAATAATTTATCCATACGTGATCGAAATTCAGCAAAACTGGACTCATTGGGACCGTATGGACGAGCACTACATCATGGAACTGACCGCGCATGAAACAGAGCCAGTTACAATTTATGGCGAAATAAATTGTCCGTCGCAGTCAAATGAACGCATATCGTTATTTAACGATCTTCAACCAATGTGAGTAAATCTCACTAACTCTGAATGCTTTATGTTTTTATAAAGTAATTTTAGAATTTGATAAACATTGGTTGAATTGCTGTGTGTTGGTTGTTTGGTTGAACTGCTAGTCAGTTGATTGAAATCATCGATAACGATATATATAAATCGTATCGAAATATTGATTCTGGTTATCAGAATATTTTACCTTCATGCTATATATGTTGATTGACATCTGTGGATGCAGGGGAACAGGTTGGAGGGACCCAACTGGGTTCCTCAACATTTATTTACCGCTTTTCATATATTTTGATATATGATGTGTTATATCATCTGTTATTGATTTTGTGTGTTTGAATGATGACCGATCATTCTGATTTGATATTTTTACACCATAAGTGATACGAGAAAATGAAAAGGGAGATTTTCAAAGTATATTTGAAAATAGATTACTTATATATATAATCAATAGATTTTATGTATGAAAGGAAACGGGTTTATAAAGAAAATCATTTTTGTAAATCAAAGAAATAGAGGAAAAATATTGGTAAAACCAATATAGAAGAATATTTGTAAAATAATTACAAAAGGAACAAAAAGAGAAGCATCTGAGAGATAGTTACAAATGAAATTAGGAAGAAATATTTGTAAACATTTCAAATGGACTAAAAGGAAAAATGAATTTAGAAAATGAATTGAGTTATAAAAGGGAATTATTTATTTAGAAAATAAATAGAAAAATGAAGTACTTGAAAATGGATAAAAGTGTAATAAAGGAGAATTTTACACTAGGAAGAATTTAGGCCCGTGCTTCGCACACGGGTAAACAGAATATGAATGCGAAGTGAGAATTTAAGAGAGAATCTGTTTAACAGATAAAGTGAGAAGGTTAATTTATAAATAAAGTTTTATAAATTGATTTAGTTATTTATCTTTGGATAAATAGAGTATATAAGTCAAGACTTATATAGAGAAGTAAAAATCGATTTCCACATCGATATTTGAAACTGAATATGTATGAAAGAGAATTTATCAAATAAGAGTTATTCGAAGTAAAGCTATCGAATATCAGTTTATTCGAAAAGGGAGTTTATTGAATATTTGTTATTTGAAATGGGTTGATCCAAGAGAGTTAATCCAATAGAACAAATTGATTGAGATCAACCGTTAGAGTTAAACTGTTAGAGTCGAACTGTTAAGAGTTAAACCGTTAGGATTAAACTGTAGAGTTAAACCGTTGGAGTAAACATTTAGAGTTAGTTAGTTAGAGTTAACCAATTAAAGTTAATTAGTTAGAGTTAATCGATTTGAGTCTAATCGAACTAGAGTTATCCAAATATAGTAATCGAATGAGGGATGATGGAATATTAGTTAATCAATTAGATTTGCTTGAATTTAGTTATTCGAGATAGAGTTAAACAGAAGTAGTCATTTAAGATAAGCAACCAGTGAGCACGACTGCTAGCGTAATTCGCAGGGCTGCAGATAGCCTAAGGCGGTCGGATGTTTCCTGATTGAATCAGGCGGAACCATTGTGATCGCTGCGATCTAGAGTCGAGCGAATGGTGTCAAGTCAAATATTAGTTAATTGATAAAAGTAATTTAGTCGAGTTAATTAAGCTGAGTTAGACCAGTTGAACTGATCAAGTAAGTGGGTCAAAATGAGTAAATCAGACCGAGTTATCTGGACAAGGGTTAGCCCATTAAGAGTTAAATAGAATAAGAGTAAATGGAATAAGAGTTACAACTTAGAGTTAACCAAGTATGAGTTAATAATTTAGTTTGTTATTTATTCGAGTTAGAAAATCAAAGTATTTATAAAGTCATTATAATTCGGATGCAGGGGTTATAACACCATTGTTATAATCAAGTGTTTTTCCGTACGAGAAGCGGATTTGTAAATAAAATCCGAGGATGTCGTAAAGAAGTGTTAAAGATTTAGAAAGATGAACTTTGCCTATTTCGAAGTTAGAAATGTCGTTCAGTTAAGGTCTGAGAGGTAACTATAACCCAACTTGATTGACTTCGTTTTAACTAAGAAATGGTTAAGATTCGATGGTGAAAAATGGTGAAGTCGAAACCAAATCAAGGAGATTTGGCATAGTGATGTTTATTCAAACATCTGTTTAATCAAATGAAAGAGATTTGGAAATGTTTTCCAAATGAGAAGCAGAATTGTTTTCTGAATATAGAAACAAGAGATGGGAATGTTTTCCAATGATAATGATATATATCTTCTAAATATAGTGAATAAGAAACATTAAACAACAGGAATAGGGGAATGAACGAATGGATGAAATGATGATTGTTCGATAGAATTTCCATCTGGAAATAATATCGTTGTTTGCACACAGACATGTTTTCATTTGATAGTTAAATCACCGACTATCAAAGTTTTTGACCATTTTAACGTTGTTAATATGGAGAGACCGGTCGGATTATTATCCAGAGAACCACTCCGTATTGGCATAAGCGTTGCGAATCAAGTATGCTGAATATATTGAAGACGGAGTTATGCAAGGGCTATCCTATTTACAGAATAGTGCCTTCGGTTTGTCCAGTCCCAAGACAAACGTGAATGGACGAATGTCTGACAGAGTATATTCAAAGGATCGCGTAAGTTGATCTCTTCAAACGTACTTACGTTTGGTGGCGGAGGAATTCGTTTCTCTTAGCTGTATACCCGTGGTATTTTTGGTGAAATCAATTTGTGATTTGGCGGGTATGACGATGTGGCATTCAAAGAAATGAAGGTGTGATATGTCAAAAGATACGATATGACCTCTAGCCTCATCAACCGGGAAATGACAAAAATCGGGCAGGCAGCATGGCTATGTGGGTCGCACCCATTAGGATGTATGATCACCTATCTAGAGAAATTCCTTTTGTTCTTAAATCTATCGATGCTGCCCATTCGGGAGACGGTTGTTGATCCCAACCGTTGGTGATATACATTCGATACACTCAAGCGAAATGAGTGGTCGGTCATGTGTGGGCCGGGTTGCAAGATGTTCTTGTTGAACCCAGTGTATTTGCCTCTAGAGATACACGTTCGGAAGGTGGTCCCATACCTTGTCAAGTTGGAATCCAACCTCCAATAAGTGCCTGCGAGTTTGATTGTATATTATATATGTAGAGCGTGAGATGCAAGCGTTCTACTAGATTTTAATTACTTATGATTAGACATTATTATAATATCAGATAATATATGATTTACAAAGTGTTTTGGGTTATCGTAAGGTAAAAACCGTCCGTGTTTATGTGTGGATTGGTCTTACGATTATCTTTTCTTTCGAAAGGATTTTGAAAGTTAAACCAAATGATTTGAGTTTACTCACACCAGTCCCATGACTGACCCAGAGTTTATTTTGTTTTGTTTTCCCTAAACTCTTGGGTGCCCAAATTTGTACGGGCAGTCAAGTAGTCAGGATTTACAGGTATGCTTGAAGAGCTTGGAGCAGGAGGCTTCAAGATTTTTGTAGCTATTGTTTATTCCGCTGTATTGTAAGTGTTGTACTCTGATAATGGTATTATATACATATACTGCTTTTGATTCAAGTTATGTTGCATATTATATTTTATTCGTTCCGCTGTGAGATTCGTGTTACTCTGATGTTGTTATCTTCTTCTTCTCTTCTAATTTTCTATCTTATCTATCCTCACCCTCTAATTTCTTTCTTGGACTATCCGGTAATTTCGACTTTTGATTGTTCGATATGTGTTGTATATCGGATAACCAAGGTCGCTTTTTCCCGGGTCGTTACAATTTGAATAAAAGAATATTATGAATTGGAATGAGGCGTATGTTGTGTTTGTGTAACACTTGTTTATTATATACGCGATTTATTCAAAAAGACCAGGTTTATCCCATTCTGAATAACTGATTCGACGTGGTGTTGAGGATGTAGACGGTGGTCGAAGACCGGAGGTCTTCACATCGTTTGGGTGATTACTGATGATCTTGATTGTGCTGTACACCCAATAGGAGAGAATCAGTTGGTGATCATCCAGATGTACTTGGAGATCGATGGATAGGCGAGGCACAAGGTTCCTCCAGTTTCGTTCAGACCCTGGACGAACTTGTAAATGGACTGTGTGTCTGATTGGATTTTATTCTGTGTGATTGATTTCTATTAAATATATATCTGTTTGGTGGCGGAGAATTTATTCTCTTGCTTAACGCCCTTCTCTGAGACGTATGAGCTCAGGGGTTATATATTGATGGATATCAATCGCATTGAGTGAATTGCCAGTGTGGCATGCCTAAGTGGCAATCGATCAAGGCTTCTGTTGAAAAGCAAAGTCTTGTGGTTGATGATCAAAGCACCGCCTGTGTGGCATAGCTTTGTGTAACGTTGATTCGCGACCCTCACACCCCAGTTGTGAACCAGAAACGGGAAAGGACATCAGGGAGGGCATGCGTTTCCTTCTAGCTAGGGTGGTGTCAGTGACCAACCAGCCCTGACATTTATATTATTTTCACCTGTGTGGTTGTTGCTATTGCGAGGCGCCTCAGATATATCGGTGACTATGTGGAGTCGATGGAGTCATTGGACTCATTGACACCGCAAAGGGTGAGGAAACGCAGTGTTCAGGCATTTTAATCCACATTGGTGGACCGGCCCTGACGATCCAAAGGCTTGACTAAGTACTGCCTGAGGGGTGGGCTAGAGCGTCTCGAATTCGGTAGGGGATGATCCCTTGCCTCGGTTCACAGATGGAAATCCAATTTCCAATACGTGTCATTTGAGGTTTTGATTGTAGAGCCTAGTATTGGCGACATGATATATGGTACCCATGCCGTCTATGATTGATACTTATGATTTGAAATTGTTTTGAAACTATACACTTATAGTAATAATAAAACATGAAATTTCACGTACCAAGCATTCTTGGCTATTATAAGGTAAAAACCCTATCCTCCGGCTTGCATTGCATTGTGTGATGGGACCTGGGTCTTATAATAGCTTCATTGTTCTTAATTTAGCATTGCGATGTTGTTTTATGCACTGGTATTCTTGGGAGGAAACCCGTTCCGTGTTATACGGCGTGGTCCCTTGATTTACCTAACTTTAAAATAAAGATTAATAACTGTTTTAGTTCTCACACCAGTCACATGACTGACCTGGAGTTTATTGTTTTAACCTAAACTCTAGGTGCCCTTATTTTGACATGGGCAGCTAGTAGTTTTGGTTTTGCAGATTTATATTCACAGGATCCTGATTTACAGTTGGAATGATATCTGGAAAGCTCTATATCCGTATATCTCCTTCAGTTGTGTTTTGTATTATTTTCCGCTGCTATGTAATGTATTGTAATCTCTGATATTTTATGATGTATAATATTGATTCATACTCTGTGCATTCTTGTAATTTGATGAAATTGTTGTAATATACAATGAAATGTTTTTTGTTTGCATTCCGATGTGGCTTGTCCTCAAAGTATCTGCTCTTTCCTTCGCGGGGAAGTTACGGGTTCTAATAGTAAAGGCTCGTAGTGGTTAATTGGATGCCAACAATGATTAAGGCAAAGGATCTTCCTTATCCGAAGGAAACACCTCTAGAAGCATGTTCCCAGAGAAACAACTGATGAATCTCTTACTAACACAAGGTCGGACCATCTCCATATGTTGACTGGCTAGACGGTACCAAATACGACATTCCTCGGTCATAACCAACATTTAACCGAGTGCTCATTTCCATCATCCACATAAAGTAGATTTCCACGTAAGAACATACCTAGGTTCATACCATAGTATAACTTCTTATCTAGAAGGTAATAACCCACATAATCTTGCTGCATTCATCTTGTTTTAGGCCAGTACCAAGTTATGAGGCTTAACAAAGTCTCGTTACACAAAGATACGTTTTATCCTAGGGTCATGCTCTGATTATCTGTAGCTCAATCATTAGTATGCCACAATGTCATTTCATAACGTATAATTGATAAACACTAACCGTATAACCTTTGAGCTCGTAGATTTCAAAGAAGGTGTTAAGCTAAGAGAACAAACTCTCTGCCACCAAGCAGAAATATGTTTAGCAAAGATCAATCAATATTTTACAAAATATAATATTAGACACACATTCATACAAGCCGTTCTAGGTCTGAATGAAACTGATGACGCTTCATTCCTCGTCCAATAAAGGATAGAAGCTCTTGCAAACCAGAAAAAATTACAAGTACGATTGGACCACTGCTAAAATATAATCTCATGGTGGGTGTACATCCCGCTCGAGACATCAAAAAGCAGTCCATTCGATGTGAAAATCTCCGGTCTTCAACCACCATCTTCAATTAATTATGCTCCATTTCTTCGTATGATTATTCAAAATAGTTTTCGGATAGGAACCCAAACCAGGTCTTTTCGAATAATCAGCGCAATTCAAAAATAATTATCGATTTTACTAGATTTCAATTAATTCTCTCTTCACTTGGTTTTGGCTAATTAAAACCTTAAAACCAGTTCTAATTCTCTTATCCTTTAACTAAATCCATATTAATAATTCATTAATCCAAAATCCATCTTTTTAAAACTTTCTAAACAAAATTCCATTAATCCTAAGTAAAGCTCTCTTCAAAATTCGTAATTCAAACTAGATTAAAATATCTATATATAAATTATAACATGTCCTTTTTAGAAATCAAGAATCAAGAGAAAATGATTGATATTAGATATAATATTTTTTTAGATAATTTATCGACTAATATCCAATACCAATTCTCGTAATCAACGAATACTATGAGCGAAATAACGATATAACATCTTTTAAATTCCTCAAATAGTATACGTCTAACAACAAAATTACATATCAAATACGCAAAGATTATTTCTATCCAAACCCATCTTAAATCAAAAGATTAAATTGAAACCATTTGATATTAAATATAAGATTCGGGTATAAATTTTATCGCCTCATATGTAATATCAATTGTCATATTCAACTGATACTATACGAGGAATAGTGGTATCCCTACCTTTTAAATTCCTCAAATAGTATAAGTTCTATCTACGGTATTAATATCAAACATCGAAGATTATTTCCAACCATATCCAATTAACTTATGACTGGATACCTTATAATCCTAAATAAACTGAATTTACTTATGCCAAATTTTATTCAAGTACTTTTAAACATTCAAAACTATTCCTTAATCATTTAAAATGATTATCCATAATTTAGATAATAGTTATTGAATCTAAAACTTCAAAACATATAATTTTCAAAAAAAAAACGTTGCAAAAGCGTTACGAAAGCATTTAAATAAGTTATTCGTTTCTGCTGGAAAGCCCAAAGTGCGTAGGAACTACTAAAATATGATTCTTTTTATTTCTTACACTCACAGTTATTATTACCAACCATTTTATTTTTGTAGTTTGCACAATTATATGGATTATACCTATTTTCATAAATACCCTCCGATTTCCGATCGTTAGTACATAGAATCCGATAAGCATATCTTGACTTTGTACAGAAATGAGATCCCCGATAGTTGAAGACAAAAGATTCATATGAGAAAACATAAGTAAGCAGGCCTCTTCTTGAGCTTCCAAAGATAAAGGTACATGAACAGCCATTTGGTCCACATCAAAGTCTGCATTGAAGCCCTTACAAACTAATGGGTGTAAAGAATAGCACGCCCCTCCACTAAAATGGGTTGGAATGCTTGTATACCCAATCTATCCAGGGTAGGTGCTTATTCAACAATAGGGGATGCCCCTGCATAACTTCTTGAAGTATTTCCCATACAATCGGTTCTTTTTCCCAAATTTTTGGTCATAAACTTTATATCATTAAAAACTATAATTTTCCAATTAAAATCACTTTTAAATGATTTATCATGATTTATCATGATTTATTATAATTATAAATAATTTTTATAAGGTCGTTTCTATCGATTAACAATTACAGTCAACGAACTATAAAACCTCGATTTTATTCGAAAATAGATTTGAACATAATTTGAAATTTATACATTGAAATTGAAAAATTATTTTTCTATTTGAAAATTATTATCACTAGAAAGCGAATGTTTTTCTTTCATGTAAATCCTATTTATATTGCATTAGTTATAAGTGTTTAAAATTTATGGTCGAAATTCGCAAACTACCGTAGCACGACTAGTCCAATTCAGACCACATTGCGACTTTGAATAAACATCCATCTGATTAACCTCTAATATTATCATAAACCATTATATACATATATAAACTTATTTAGAACAATATTATCAAATTTCCACTTAAAATTCAATCATAATTCAAAATTGAATATTCTAATAATATAATATTAATAAAAATAATATTATTTTTCAAAAGTTAATCTTTTGAACCTCAAACGTTGCAGAAAACAAATTAAATATTATATAAAACAACTGGAATAATCAGTTTTTGTTTAAAACTTCATTTATATATTAAACTCAAATTCAATTTTGGAATCTGTGATTCAGAATCGATTTCAAACTTGGACATGCTGTTTGATTTCAAAAGATCTTTTAATTTCACTTCCTCCTTTCAAAACGTTATTTGTTTATACTTTGATTTCGTTTCCAAACCATTTCGGATACCAAATTCCAAACTTTAATTTTGACCTTATTTTCCACATTATGTTAATATAAAACTCGTTTAATTTCCAAATGGGAAAGAGACTTAAATAATCGCCTTTATAATAATATAATTATAGTGTGTTAGGTGTGTTATGATATATAAACAGTAATAATAACAATCATATGCACATCCATAACAATCATCAACAATGTCATCAATACATGTTATTAACTACGTGCAAGCGTTATGGTAATAAATGCTTATCAGTGTATAAGTGTCACTAACTATACAACCATTCATCCCACATTACACACATATATTTTACGACTATAATACAATATAAAAACAAGTGTGCATTTTCACCAGTATTTCCACTCCACCTAATTTTTGTTGTAGGACCTACGTAGCGTAACCTTGTATCACACTATACTTTTTCTGACTCTGAAATAGACCAACTTCTCTAGGGTTTTTGGACTAGCTAATCTCTGAATTTGGAAAATTGTCCAGCTACAAATTTGTAGAAATTTCTTTTTTCTATAGTTTGAAAAAAATAACTTCCCAATTAGAATTATTTTTGAGTGAGATATGTCGAAATAATGGAAGTGATTTTGGGTTCAATAAAATGCAGCCAGGAAATATGGTTTTTAAAGATCTGGATTTTTTGACAAGCTAGACTCAAAATTTGAAAAAGTGCTCAACATGAAAGTTGTAGCCACTGAAAAAATAAAATATTTGTAAAAAAAAATCATGATTTGGTTCGATTTCGGAGGAGTTATGGCCTTAGGAACTTGTTAGTCGTGGGCTAGGGGTCGAGGCCGAGATGAAGGAGGTGGTGGGGCATGGAAACGGTGACATGGGTATGCTTGGCCAAGGTGGGTGTTGGAGGTAGAGCCACGGGTTGGTGGAGGAGGAGGTGGGGAAGTGGTTGGCCATGGGTGGGCAAGAATGAGAAGATGAAGGTAAGAGGTAAGAGAGCTTAGAAATGGGGGAGAAGAGTAAGGAATGAGATGGTATGAAATGAATAGGTCTTAGGCTCCATTTATAAGATGGTTCAAAGCCATGGAAGGGAAGGTGTAAGAGAGCTTAGAAATGGAGGAGAAGAGTAAGGAATGAGATGGTATGAAATGGAGAGGTCTTAGGCTCCATTTATGAGATGGTTCAACGATGATGTAATAAATTTTTATATGGACACCTATCCTTAAACTACCATGCATCATGGCACCTCATAAAACCACTCTCCAAAACCGTGTTTCAAGCCATGGTTCATTTTGGAACACTTTAATGACACTTGAAAGTGTTGCAAAGTTGAAACATCTTATATATGTTACAAAATTTACAATTTTAGGTTATCATTTTGCTATTTTATCAATTGACAATTAACGTTATCAAAACCCTACGGTATTTGTGATTTTTTTGTTAATTCAAGATATTTATTATATTTTATTATCTATATTTAATATATATATATAACTAGAAATAATTTCGTTCAAAATGGTTTGACAAATACGTAATTGGAAAATTCGTTTTAACAAACCTGATAAATCCTTACTTAATATTTACCGTTATATTTTGATAAATTAAATATTTATTTTATTTATTTAAACCATACTTATATTAAATATAATTTAAAATTCATGTTTGAACCAAATTAAAGTTATTTTATATTCAAAAATTTCGATTTAAATTGGTCAAAATTTTTGGATTTTTTAAACATAATATAATATAGAGTAATGTTCGTAATCGTCACATTTGAAATTTTGAATTTTTCGCATATAAATTTTAAATTGGTCAAAAATTTTGGATTTTAAATTGGTTTTAAGAATTCAAAAGATAAAAAGTCGGTTTGAAAAAAAATGTTTGCAAAAACAAAAATTAAATCTTCTTATCAAAGTCTAAATTTAACGATCCAAAATCCCCTGGTCTCCGAGGAGACGTAAAATACCAGATTTCTTTGAGAACACGATGCATTAGGACACAAACAATAGAACATTTCATTGCTATTACAACAATTTACTTCAGAGTACAAGAATATCAGAGTACGAATAAATACTACATAGCGTAAAAATAATATCAGAGATTAAATTACATAGTAGCAGAAATAAAAAGGTATCAATACAAAGCAAAGCAAAAATATACCAACGAACACAACTGAATGAAATACACGGATGCAAAGCTTTCCGAATATAGCTCCAGCTGTAAACCAGGATCCTGTTAAATAGAAATTTGCAAACCAAAACTACTAGCTGCTTGTGTGGAAAATATGGGGACCAAGAGTTTAGGTAGAAACAATAAACTCCGAGTCAGTCATGAGACTGGTGTGAGAACTAAAAACAGTTATTAAAACTTTACTTTAAAATATGGTAAATCATGGGACCACACCGCATGTCACGGAACGGGTTCACCCCTATTAATACCAGTGCCCAAATAATAACCAATAAAGATATATGGATCCACAATGCATCATACAATATGCAATTTTCCAATCTACCCAATTAGGCTTAAACCCAAATGTAGATTTTTCGAAATCCAATTCACTTTATAGAAATTATTTCTTTGGACTTTATTCCCAAATTCTTATTTCAAATCATTTGAAATACATATCTAGCTTTTATATCAAAGTAGATTTCACTTCGGGTTCTCAAACCAAAATCTTTGGAAATATGAATTCCAAATACATCACAATGCATACAAACAAGTTTGCAACCAAATATCGGGATCCCCTTAGACAAGGCAAAGGGTACTACCTTACCAACTCAATATATATGTGCACCTTCCACTATGGAGCAGGCTATACGGACGACGCACAATCCCACATCCTCTGGGACTACACAACCATCTCACCTATACTTTTATTCATCCGAGTTACCAGAATATTTAGCCACATACTAAATCATTTTTTATATCTCGAAGTAGGGAAAATAATTTAACAACATAATAATCACAAGTACTTTCAAACTATAGTAATTCACATCAGCAATTCACACATATTGTAATAACCCGGAAATTCTGGGCCAGTTTAAATTTTTTATTTTGGCAATTTTAGCGAATTTTGAATATTTAAAATGAATTATTTTAAATAATATCGACGAGGAATTTATTTTGAATAGAATTCGACGTATATATTTTATACACCGTCATTAGAATATAAATAATTATATATAATTATAAATAGAATTGAAAATGGCGCGGTAGTTCGATAATTCGATTTCAAACTTCAATTGAATGTACCGGGTGCAAAACAATCCGGATTTTAGCGAAACCAAAAACAATAGGATCTAATTGGGAATATCTTTCCAACGAATCCGAAAAATCAAAATTTCATAGCGGGAATCAAAAGATATGTCCAGTTGAAAATTCTGAATAGTCGCTATGGAATTCAGGCCCTTAAAAATGGGAATTTTGCAAACGACCTCGGATTTCGACGAAACCACTTTTGTTGGGTCCGTGATGTAAAGTTATTGTTAGATTCCAAATTTCATAATTTTTCGAATCAATATGTGAGGGTGGCAAAGGAAAACGCGTTTGACCAGTTTTAGTTGATTTTAATCGACTAGAAATTGGCCATTTTTCTAACGGTATCAGAATTCGACGAAACTAGTTTTGTTAGGACCGTAGGGTCAATACGAAGCTAGAAAATATTTTTCTGGAATTTTTAGAGTTAGTATGTGACCCCGGTAAATTGAAATGCGCGTTCAAAATCAATATAAAGAGTTATATGTTGATTTTGACGAAAACAGATTTAAACGATCGAATCAGCCTACGATACATATCCCATTGTGTTCGGAATGGGGGTAAAACGCTATGGACGACAGGCAGTGGGCCTCGTTTCGAGGTCGAAATAAAAGTCAACTTAAGGGAGAATTAAAAATAATTAAATATAATAACACCTCACCCCTCTTTCTCTCTCTCTCCTCCATTCATACCGAACAGAAAAAAAAAAGAAAAAAGAAAAAGAAAAAGGGCGAACGACGGGGGGGCCAAGACCGCCGCCGCCGCTGCCACCAGGGCCGCCGCGCCCTGGCGCCGACCCCTAGGGGTCCTACGCCCCTCTTCCCCCTTCTCCTCCACCTCGAGACCTCCTCCCCTCGTTCTACTCTTCCTCCTCTTCTGAAACCCACGCCTCCGACCGCCTACACCGACGCCGCGACCCCCCTGGCCCCACCTTCGCCTGCTGCGCCCCCTTGACGCCGGCCACCACCTCCTCCGACCACGTGGACCCCCTCTCTTGGCCAAAGACCCAATTTTTATCGAGTTCCAAGCTTGCTATTTAGTCCCCGTGCCTCTCCGACGCTTTAGCGAGCCCCTTTCAACCAATGTGAGTTTTATTTCAGTTTTTAATTTATTTTAAAGAAATAAAAATATGATTTTTATATTTTTAAAGTATTAAAAATATAATCTTTACTATATAAAGATGTAAAAATATGATTTTTGTTTATGTAGAGAAGTAAAAATATAATTTTTACATGATAGGAATATTAAAAATAGCATCTTTATATGTGTAGCAAAATAAAGATTGAATATGAAAAGACGATATTTTGAGATGTGTAGTGAAGTAAAAATATGATTTTTACTTCGAGAAAAATATAATTTTTATATTATATAAAGGCGAAATATTTTTATATAATAGCAAAGTAAAAATAGGATTTTTATATATTGAATAGCAAAGTAAAAATTCGATTTTTATATATTGACTAGCATAGTAAAAATTCGATTTTTATATACTGAATAGCATAGTAAAAATTCGATTTTTATATATTGAATAGCATAGTAAATATTTTATTTTTATATATTTAATAGCATAGTAAAAATTCGATTTTTATATATTGAATAGCATAGTAAAAATTCGATTTTTACTTATGTAGAGAATACGGGCAACGAAGGTGATAAAGAGACGAGAACAGTGAAGATTTCCTGCATTAGAAGAGCCGTGGAGTTAGGATAGCTATCGGTGAGAACTTCTCACCTTTCAATTTCTTTTTCTAGTTATAAATATATACTAGGATGTAGACGGTGCTTAGCAGCACCGGACACCCGTCATCCACAGACCATGGATGACTTGTTTGTTAAATTGTTTGGTTGTGTAGTTGGTTAGACTAATTGGTTTGAATTGAATTGTTTGGTGAAATGGAATGGATTTGATTGATGTGTTAATGGCGTGGGCCTTCACTAGACTGGGGATAAGGCTAGGCCTCGTCCCGTTTCTAGTATCGTGCCGTTAAGCCGCCGAAATTTTCAAAAATATGTTAGAAAAATAAAAATATCATTTTCATTGTGTAAATGAACTGAATAAAAATTCATGTGTTGAAATAAAATATTTTACCGTTAAAAATATAATTTTTAACGTGAATGGAACAAGATAAAATATTCATTTACAAACCGGACGGTTTGTTTATGTACACTGATTTGACCAACATTTATTGGGTCGATAAATTTTACACATCGCCCAACTGCACAACTAAAATTTGTGTTTGATTGTTTGAAACCCCACACGGGTGTTGGGATGAAATTTGAAGTTCACTCATCCTGATTGATTAAATATGTCGATCGATTGATTGACAGGCTGTTATAAGCATTAGATATCTATATTCGATTCTTATACAGTGTAGTGCACTTTGGTTGATGGCTGATTATTTTTCAATGTTATTATATACATGTATTTATGGAATCCATATAATTAACATTATATGGTAATTGATTGGGCCTCATTCCAATCGGGAAAATAATGAATATTATAAAAGAAAATTCATGTGTTGAATATAAAAATAATCATGTGTTGATGATGTTCATGTGTTGAAAATATCCGTGTGTTGAGTAAAATATTTTAAATAATAAAATTCACATCTTTATTATATTTAAAATTAGAACTACTTTACGGTGGAGTCTAATTAAAATCAAACGATAGATACCATAGTTTTATAAAATATTTTACATAACAAAAATAGTCGTGTGTTGAAAGAAATATAGATTCATGTGTTGAATAGAATAAATATTCATTTGTTGAATAAAATAACGAATTTATTGAAATATATAAAGCCGTGTTGACTAGAGTTGCGCTATTTTGACGTGAACGATATTTATATTGATTTTATTCGTTTTATAATGAATATTGAAAAGTGATTTCAAAATTTAATATTTTGAAATGAAATTCGAATTAAATTAGATAAAAATTCAAATTGAAATTTTATTGAATCAATTTGAAATGAATTCAAATCGAATAGAAAATGAATTCGATTCGAATTGAATAGAAAGTGAATTTGAATTCAAATCAATTAGAAATGAATTGAAATTGAATTAAATTGAAATTGAGTTAAAAATGAATTGAAATCGTTTTGAATGAAATTTAAAAGGAACTGAAATTGAATTGAAATGAATTCGAATTGAATGGAAATCAAATCGATTTAAAATTGAAGATGAAGTTGAAATGGTTTTGAAAACGAATTTAAAACGATTTATAAAATACGTTTTAAAAGGAAATCGACGATATATATATAATATTTATATATATATATATATAATGGCCTGAATAGTACGCGCCGCGCGTCGACAGTTCGTGAATTTCGACCATTAACTTCGAATTGACGTTGCGGGAGATCCGACCGTCGGACTCTCCTAAAACCGGAACCATTGGGTTCGTATCGAAAAGAGCTTTCCATTGAATATTAGAAATTTGAAATCTAACGGTTGGATTTGGAATTATGTCCAAATCAAATTTGAAAAAGGTCGATGTAAGTGCAGTTCGATAGCCGTTGTTGGAAATCGAATGTACGGGCCTTGATAAAATTATTAAAATATTGATATTTTGTGTAAAATCATAATATGTGAATTGGAAAGAACTAGGATGAAAAAACTCCACATTTGAAAAGATAAAAATAGATTTTTATCCAAATAAACTAGTTTTGAACTAGAATTAAAATCAATTTATTTTTGAAATAAATAAATTGAATTTGAAAGTGATTTTAAAAATAATCAATATTCCCAATACGTGGATTGGACTGGAGTTGAATCGAAATTATCTTCGGGATATTTCGATGTTGTATTTCAGGACTATACAAATATTGTTATGGGGATTTGAAAGATATATTTTATATCTTTATTTCCAATACGATATTTGTTAGTTTCAGAATTTGATATTGAATATAAGCCGGTATATTTTCTACTCAGAGCCTTGTATTTAATATCAAATGTGATTTGGGTTTGTCGTGAATCGTGTTTTAGAAGACATTGGTTCTTTAACCCAGTTAAAGCAGGATATTGATTTTTGAGAAGATTAAAACTAAGTGGAGTTAAAATGAATCTGTAATAAGATTAAAATGGGAAATTGATAATTTAAATTATCAAATCTGAAAGGTGATCGAGAATGGAGTACCACCAGTTTTGCTCCAATGCGATAGTTAAATCTTTAATTAGATTTGAACGTGAAATGGTAATTAATTTTACCGATAACACTATGGTGTTAGATATGGAGTATTACCAGTTTTCTCCATGGGATATATAGGTTGGGATTGGGAAATAAAATAAATAATTACTTCGGTGTGGTTCGCTAATCCCGACTAGTTTGAAATGATATCCAAAGGAAGATTATAGAATAAATTTAGAAGAATTTATCTTGGATAAAATTAATGGGAACCTTTCCCTAACAATGTGATTTTGTGAATAAAAGACTATTCTGAATTGGAATGAGGCGTTTGTTGTGTTTGTTTAACATTCGTTTATTATATACGTGGGTTAATCAGAAAGGCCGGGTTTATACCCATTCTGAATAACCGATTCGACGAGATGTCGAAGATGAAGACGGTGGTTGAAGACCGGAAGTCTTCACATCGTTTCGGTGATTACTGATGATCTTGATTGGGCTGTACACCCAGGATGAGGGAAAACAGTTGGTGATCGTCCAGACGTACTTGGAGATGGATGGATATGCGAGGAAAGTGTCTCCGGTTTCGTTCAGACCCAGAACGAACTTGTAAATGGATTGTGTGTCTGACATTGGATTTTATTCTGTGTTGATTGATCTCTATTAAATATACATCTGTTTGGCTGCAGAGAATTTATTCTCTTGCTTAACCCCCTTCTCTGAGACGTACGAGCTCAGAGGTTGTATATCGATGGACATCAGTCGCATGGACTGAACTGCCAGTGTGGCATGCGTAAGTGGCAATTGATCAAGGCTTCTGTTGAAAAGCAAAGTCTTGTGGTTGATGATCAAAGCACGGCCTGTGTGGCGTAGCTTTGTGTATAACGTGAATTCGCGAGCCTCACACCTCGGTATGAGTCAAAAACGGGATAGTGACTGCAGGGAGAGCACGACGTTTCTTTCTAGCTAAGGTGGTGTCAGTGACCTACCGGCCCTGACATTTATATACTTTTCACTTGTGTGGTTGTTCGATACGAGGCGCCTCGGATATAGGTCTGTAAGGACCGGGAAACGTGTGTTCAGGAATAACTAATCCTCAAAAGTAAGAGAGGACCGGCCCTGAAGATCCAAGGATCATAGTGGGGTCCTGAGGCATTTGCTAGAGTGTCTCGAACGCGGAGAGGAGCTTGCCCCTTGCCTCGGCTCATGACGGAATCCAATTTCCAATACGTGATATTGCGGTTTTAATTGTAGAACTAGTATGGCGACATGATAGATGGTACCCATGCCGCCTATGATTGATATTTATGATTGAAAATTGTTTTGACACTATACACTTATTATAGTATCAAATGATTTGTTTTGACGTATCAAGCATTATTTGGCTATTATAAGGGAAAACCCTATCCTCCGGCTTGCGTTGCATTGTGTGATGGGACCTGGGTCTTATAATAGCTTCATTTTTCCAAAGAGCATTGCGTTGTTTTGTTATATGCACTAGTATTCTTGGGAGGAAACCCATTCCGTGTTATACGGCGTGGTCCCTTGAATTACTCTCTTTTAAAGTAAAGTTTTAAATAACTGTTTTAGTTCTCACACCAGTCACATGACTGACCTGGAGTTTATTGTTTTAACCTAAACTTTGGGTGCCCCTATTTTCCACACGGGCAGCTAGTAGTTTTGGTTTTGCAGATTTATATTCACAGGGCCCTGATTTACAGCTGGAACGATGCTCGGAAAGCTCTGTATCCGTGCATTATTTCTAGTTGTGCTTTTGTATTATTTTCCGCTGCAATGTATTTAAATGTAATTTAAATCTCTGATATTTGTTGAATGTAATTTATTCATTTATACTCTGTATATTCTTGTATCTGATGGAATTGTTGTAATAACAATGAAATGTTCTTCCGTCTGCGTTCAATTTTATCTTGTCCTCAATTCTATCCGGGCTTTCCTTTACGGGGAAGTTCGGGTCGTCTCAGTTTGGTATCGGAGCTTTAGTTTACAGAGCTCGAGAACAAGACACATTAGAACCATACGAAAGAATTCATCAGATATTGGATTAGTAATATCCAATTAGAATGACTCGTTAGAGATAGGATCAGCAGTATCCTAGAACGAGTGTGAAGAGTATATTTTTAAATGAAAACAATTTTGTTTTGAAATTTTAAATCGCTTTATACGTATTTGATTATTTATTTATTTTAAATATGGACAATCCAATATATAAAGATTTCGCGTATACGCGTCATGAACGTATATTCGAAGTTTTAATATACTGGGTAGATATAGAATCACATTCTAGGTATCCGGGGATGATTGTGATGATGGTGCATCATCATCAGTATTTATATTCATGTTTCGAAGGTGTGATATCTATATATTTCCATTAGGCTGGTGTGAGAACCAAAACTAATATAGCTAGAATACATTGTTGTGAATTGGCATCAAAAACATGATTTTTGTATATATATCAAATTATGAATTTGAAACCCTAATTCACTAATTGATTGATGTTTGTGTTGTTTGTTTATTTGTTTGATAATTTTGAACCATTTAGTCTAATTGTACCGAATATTGAATTATATTGAAAATTGGTCGCATTTTCTTGCATATACATGTACTTACATTGAACAGGTCATAGCAAGGAGGCTAGAGCAGAAAATAAAATTTGTTTGCCCGACAAATAGGTACATGTTTACTATAATTTACTGTTTTGTTTGGGTGATGACGATTTTATGAGCCTATTGGCTAGCCGCTTGGCTTTTTCTTTTTCTTTTTGAGATCAGAAGGCCTGTAAGGCAATTTCGGGATTTTCCCGTGGCTCCCGGTGCAGGGGAGGTTATGGCGAAATTTTTCGAAAATTTAGGGTGTTAGCCAAATTTTTGAAAATTTGAAAATTCTCAGAAACTGAAAAGTTGGAGAATGGAAGCCAGATCGAACGTAGAGTAGATTAATCAAACCACTTTCGACT
Source organism: Allium sativum (assembly GCA_030737875.1). Classification (NCBI taxonomy): domain Eukaryota; kingdom Viridiplantae; phylum Streptophyta; class Magnoliopsida; order Asparagales; family Amaryllidaceae; genus Allium; species Allium sativum. The sequence goes on along the minus strand of CM060922.1, from coordinate 347,072,544 downwards.
TTGTTCCTTTTCGGGGACGAAAAGTTTTAAGTGGGGGAGATTGTAATAACCCGGAAATTCCGGGCCAGTTTAAAATTTTTATTTTGGCAATTTTAGCGAATTTTGAATATTTAAAATGAATTATTTTAAATAATATCGATGAGGAATTTATTTTGAATAGAATTCGACGTATATATTTTATACGCCGTCATTAGAATATAAATAATTATATATAATTATAAATAGAATTGAAAATGGCGCGGTAGTTCGATAATTCGATTTCAAACTTCAATCGAATGTACCGGGTGCAAAATAATCCGGATTTTAGCGAAACCAAAAACAATAGGATCTAATTGGGAATATCTTTCCAACGAATCCGAAAAATCAAAATTTCATAGCGGGAATCAAAAGATATGTCCAGTTGAAAATTCTGAATAGTCGCTATGGAATTCAGGCCCTTAAAAATGGGAATTTTGCAAACGACCTCGGATTTCGACGAAACCACTTTTATTGGGTCCGTGATGTAAAGTTATTGTTAGATTCCAAATTTCATAATTTTTCGAATCAATATGTGAGGGTGGCAAAGGAAAACGCGTTTGACCAGTGTTAGTTGATTTTAATCGACTGGAAATTGGCCATTTTTCTAACGGTCTCAGAATTCGACGAAACTAGCTTTGTTAGGACCGTATCGTCAATACGAAGCTAGAAAATATTTTTCTGGAATTTTTAGAGTTAGTATGTGACCCCGGTAAATTGAAATGCGCGTTCAAAATCAATATAAAGAGTTATATGTTGATTTTGACGAAAACAGATTTAAACGATCGAATCAGCCTATGATACATATCCCATTGTGTTCAGAATGGGGGTAAAACGCTATGGACGACAGGCAGTGGGCCTCATTTCGAGGTCGAAATAAAAGTCAATTTAAAGGAGAATTAAAAATAATTAAATATAATAACACCTCACCCCTCTTTCTCTCTCTCTCCTCTATACATACCGAACAGAAAAAAAAAAGGGCGAACGACGGGGGGGGCCAAGACCGCCGCCGCCGCTGCCACCAGGGCCGCCGCGCCCTGGCGCCGACCCCTAGGGGTCCTCCGCCCCTCTTCCCCCTTCTCCTCCACCTCGAGACCTCCTCCCCTCGTTCTCCTCTTCCTCCTCTTCTGAAACCCACGCCTCCGACCGCCTACACCGACGCCGCGACCCCCCTGGCCCCACCTTCACCTGCTGCGCCCCCTTGACGCCGGCCACCACCTCCTCCGACCACGTGGACCCCCTCTCTTGGCCAAAGACCCAATTTTTATCGAGTTCCAAGCTTGTTATTTAGTCCCCGTGCCTCTCCGACGCTTTAGCGAGCCCCTTTCAACCAATGTGAGTTTTATTTCAGTTTTTAATTTATTTTAAAGAAATAAAAATATGATTTTTATATTTTTAAAGTATTAAAAATATAATCTTTACTATATAAAGATGTAAAAAATATGATTTTTGTTTATGTAGAGAAGTAAAAATATAATTTTTACATGATAGGAATATTAAAAATAGCATCTTTATATGTGTAGCAAAATAAAGATTGAATATGAAAAGACGATATTTTGAGATGTGTAGTGAAGTAAAAATATGATTTTTACTTCGAGAAAAATATAATTTTTATATTATATAAAGGCGAAATCTTTTTATATAATAGCAAAGTAAAAATAGGATTTTTATATATTGAATAGCAAAGTAAAAATTCGATTTTTATATATTGAATAGCATAGTAAAAATTCGATTTTTATATATTGAATAGCATAGTAAAAATTCGATTTTTATATATTGAATAGCATAGTAAAAATTCGATTTTTATATATTGAATAGCATAGTAAAAATTCGATTTTTACTTATGTAGAGAATACGGGCAACGAAGGTGATAAAGAGACGAGAACAGTGAAGATTTCCTGCATTAGAAGAGCCGTGGAGTTAGGATAGCTATCGGTGAGAACTTCTCACCTTTCAATTTCTTTTTCTAGTTATATATATATATATATATATACTAGGATGCAGACGGTGCTTAGCAGCACCCGACACCCGTCATCCACAGACCATGGATGGCTTGTTTGTTAAATTGTTTGGTTGTGTAGTTGGTTAGTCTAATTGGTTTGAATTGAATTGTTTGGTGAAATGGAATGGATTGGATTGATGTGTGAATGGCGTGGGCCTTCACTAGACCGGGGATAAGGCTAGGCCTCGTCCCGTTTCTAGTATCGTGCCGTTATGCCGCCGAAATTTTCTAAAATATGTTAGAAAAATAAAAATATCATTTTCATTGTGTAAATGAACTGAATAAAAATTCATGTGTTGAAATAAAATATTTTACCGTTAAAAATATAATTTTTAACGTGAAGGGAACAAGATAAAATATTCATTTACAAACCAGACGGTTTGTTTATGTACACTGATTTGACCGACATTGATTGGGTCGATAAATTTTACACATCGCCCAACTGCACAACTAAAATCTGTGTTTGATTGTTTGAAACCTCACACGGGTGTTGGGATGAAATTTGAAGTTCACTCATCCTGATTGATTAAATATGTCGATCGATTGATTGACAGGCTGTTATAAGCATTAGATATCTATATTCGATGCTTATACAGTGTAGTGCACTTTGGTTGATGGCTGATTATTTTTCAATGTTATTATATACATGTATTGTATGGAATCCACATAATTAACATTATATGGTGATTGATTGGGCCTCATTCCAATCGGGAAAATAATGAATATTATAAAAAAAAATTCATGTGCTGAATATAAAAATAATCATGTGTTGACGATGTTCATGTGTTGAAAATATCCGTGTGTTGAGTAAAATATTTTAAATAATAAAATTCACATCTTTATCATATTTAAAATTAGAACTACTTTACGGTGGAGTCTAATTAAAATCAAACGATAGATACCATAGTTTTATAAAATATTTTACATAACAAAAATAGTCGTGTGTTGAAAGAAATATAGATTCATGTGTTGAATAGAATAAATATTCATTTGTTGAATAAAATAACGAATTTATTGAAATATATAAAGCCGTGTTGACTAGAGTTGCGCTATTTTGACGTGAACGATATTTATATTGATTTTATTCGTTTTATAATGAATATTGAAAAGTGATTTCAAAATTTAATATTTTGAAATGAAATTCAAATTAAATTAGATGAAAATTCAAATTGAAATTTTATTGAATCAATTTGAAATGAATTCGAATCGAATAGAAAATGAATTCGATTCGAATTGAATAGAAAGTGAATTTGAATTCAAATCAATTAGAAATGAATTGAAATTGAATTAAATTAAATTAAGTTAAAAACGAATTGAAATCGTTTTGAATGAAATTTAAAACGAACTGAAATTGAATTGAAATGAATTCGAATTGAATGGAAATCAAATCGATTTGAAATTGAAGATGAAGTTGAAATGGTTTTGAAAACGAATTTAAAACGATTTATAATATACGTTTTAAAAGGAAATCGACGATATATATATAGTATTTATATATATATATATATAATGGCCTGAATAGTACGCGCCGCGCGGCGGCAGTTCGTGAATTTCGACCATTAACTTCGAATTGACGTTGCGGGAGATCCGACCGTCGGATTCTCCTAAAACCGGAACCGTTGGGTTCGTATCGAAAAGAGCTTTCCATTGAATATTAGAAATTTGAAATCTAACGGTTGGATTTGGAATTATGTCCAAATCAAATTTGAAAAAGGTCGTTGTAAGTGCAGTTCGATAGCCGTTGATGGAAATCGACTGTATGGGCCTTGATAAAATTATTAAAATATTGATAATTTGTGTAAAATCATAATATGTGAATTGGAAAGAACTGGGATGAAAAAACTCCACATTTGAAAAGATAAAAATAGATTTTTATCGAAATAAACTAGTTTTGAACTAGAATTAAAATCAATTTATTTTTGAAATAAATAAATTGAATTTGAAAGTGATTTTAAAAATAATCAATATTCCCAATACGTGGATTGGACTGGAGTTGAATCGAAATTATCTTCGGGATATTTCGATGTTGGATTTCGGGACTATACAAATATTTTTATGGGGATTTGAAAGATATATTTTATATCGTTATTTCCAATACGATATTTGTTAGTTTCAGAATTTGATATTGAATATAAGCCGGTATATTTTCTATTCAGAGCCTTGTATTTAATATCAAATGTGATTTGGGTTTGTCGTGAATCGTGTTTTAGAAGACATTGGTTCTTTAACCCAGTTAAAGCAGGATATTGATTTTTGAGAAGATTAAAACTAAGTGGAGTTAAAATGAATCTTTAATAAGATTAAAATGGGAATTGATAATTTAAATTATCAAATCTGAAAGGTGATCGAGAATGGAGTACCACCAGTTTTGCTCCAATGCGATAGTTAAATCTTTAATTAGATTTGAACGTGAAAGGTAATTAATTTTACCGATAACACCGTGGTGTTAGATATGGAGTATTACCAGTTTTCTCCATGGGATATATAGGTTGGGATTGGGAAATAAAATAAATAATTACTTTGGTGTGGTTCGCTAATCCCGACTAGTTTGAAATGATATCCAAAGGAAGATTATAGAATAAATTTAGAAGAATTTATCTTGGATAAAATTAATGGGAACCTTTCCCTAACAATGTGATTTTGTGAATAAAAGACTATTCTGAATTGGAATGAGGCGTTTGTTGTGTTTGTTTAACATTCGTTTATTATATACGTGGGTTATTCAGAAAGGCCGGGTTTATACCCATTCTGAATAACTAATTCGACGAGATGTCGAAGATGAAGACGGTGGTTGAAGACCGGAAGTCTTCACATCGTTTGGGTGATTACTGATGATCTTGATTGGGCTGTACACCCAGGATGAGGGAAAACAGTTGGTAATCGTCCAGACGTACTTGGAGATGGATGGATATGCGAGGAAAGTGCCTCCGGTTTCGTTCAGACCCAGAACGAACTTGTAAATGGATTGTGTGTCTGACATTGGATTTTATTCTGTGTTGATTGATCTCTATTAAATATACATCTGTTTGGCGGCAGAGAATTTATTCTCTTGCTTAACGCCCTTCTCTGAGACGTACGAGCTAAGAGGTTGTATATCGATGGACATCAGTCGCATGGACTGAATTGCCAATGTGGCATGCGTAAGTGGCAATTGATCAAGACTTATGTTGAAAAGCAAAGTCTTGTGGTTGATGATCAAAGCACGGCCTGTGTGGCGTAGCTTTGTGTATAACGTGAATTCGCGAGCCTCACACCTCGGTATGAGTCAAAAACGGGATAGTGACTGCAGGGAGAGCACGACGTTTCTTTCTAGCTAATGTGGTGTCAGTGACCTACCAGCCCTGACATTTATATACTTTTCACCTGTGTGGTTGTTGGATACGAGGCGCCTCGGATATAGGTCTGTAAGGACCGGGAAACGTGTGTTCAGGAATAACTAATCCTCAAAAGTAAGAGAGGACCGGCCCTGAAGATCCAAGGATCATAGTAGGGTCCTGAGGCATTTGCTAGAGTGTCTCGAACGCGGAGAGGAGCTTGCCCCTTGCCTCGGCTCATGAAGGAATCCAATTTCCAATACGTGATATTGCGGTTTTAATTGTAGAACTAGTATGGCGACATGATAGATGGTACCCATGCCGCCTATGATTGATATTTATGATTGAAAATTGTTTTGACACTATACACTTATTATAGTATCAAATGATTTGTTTTGACGTATCAAGCATTATTTGGCTATTATAAGGGAAAACCCTATCCTCCGGCTTGCGTTGCATTGTGTGATGGGACCTTGGTCTTATAATAGCTTCATTTTTTCAAAGAGCATTGCGTTGTTTTGTTATATGCACTAGTATTCTTGGGAGGAAACCCGTTTCGTGTTATACGGCGTGGTCCCTTGAATTACTCTCTTTTAAAGTAAAGTTTTAAATAACTGTTTTAGTTCTCACACCAGTCACATGACTGACCTGGAGTTTATTGTTTTAACCTAAACTATGGGTGCCCCTATTTTCCACACGGGCAGCTAGTAGTTTTGGTTTTGCAGATTTATATTCATAGGGCCCTGATTTACAGCTGGAACGATGCTCGGAAAGCTCTGTATCCGTGCATTATTTCTAGTTGTGCTTTTGTATTATTTTCCGCTGCAATGTATTTAAATGTAATTTAAATCTCTGATATTTGTTGAATGTAATTTAGTCATTTATACTCTGTATATTCTTGTATCTGATGGAATTGTTGTAATAACAATGAAATGTTCTTCCGTCTGCGTTCAATTTTGTCTTGTCCTCAATTCTATCCGGGCTTTCCTTTACGGGGAAGTTCGGGTCGTCTCACATATGATCAACCACTATTAATCACATAACCTTTGAGCTCGTACGTGTGACGACCCGGGTTTTCGCGATCCTGGTTATCGACATAAAATCAAGTAGACTACCCAAGCATCGGAAAACACCGGATAGTCCATGAAAGAAATTAGAGGGTGAGAATAGATAAGATAGAAACTTAGAATAGAAGAAGAACGTACAACATCATCAGAGTAACATGGAACTCACAGTGGAATGAACAACATATAATAGATGCATAACTTTGAAATAAAACTAGTATATGTATACAGTAACATTATCAGAGTACAACACTCATAACACTCATAACTTTGAAGCCTCCTGCCCCAGCGCTGCATTTATATTTGTAAAATCCTGACTACTTGAATGCTCGTACAAATTGAGCACCCAAGAGTTTAGGGAAAACAAAACAAAATAAACTCTGGGTCAGTCATGTGACTGGTGTGAGTAAACTCCAACCGTTTGTTTAACTTTTAAAATTCTTTTAAAATCCATACTCTTCTGATATTATAATAATGTATAAATCAAATAAATAGCAATCTAGTGGAACGCTTTCATCTCATGTTCCACATATATAATATACAAATCAAAAACCGTAGGCGCTTATTGGTAATGAATTCCAACTGGAAAGGTATGGGACCACCTTCCGACAGTGTATCTCTAGAGAGGAATACACCGGGATCAACAAGAACATCTTGCAACCCAGGCTAAACATGACTGGTCACTCATTTTGCTTGAGTGTACCGAATGTATTATTACCAACGGTTGGGATCAGCAACCATTTCCCGAAGGGGACAACATCGGAATAGATTATAGAAGTAAATGAAACTCTAGATCAGGTGACAATACACCCTACTTGGAAGTCAACCACTTAGCCATGTGACCTACCCTATTTTATACCATTTCCGGTTGTGAGCCTAGAGGCCATAACGTATCCTTTACAAACCACATCTTCATTCACTTTGAATGTCACATAGTCATACCCGCCAAACCACAAATTGATTTCCCCAAAAATACCATGGGTATACAGCTAAGAGAAACGAATTCCTCCGCCACCAAACGTAAATACGTTTGAAGAGATCAACTTATGCGATCTATTAAATATACTCTGTTAGACATTGTTCCATACAGGTCATCCTGGGACTGGACAGACCGAAGGCACTATTCTATAAACAGGACAAACTTTGCATAACTCCATCTTTAATTATCTTCATCATATTTGATCGCAATGCTAACGTCCATACAGAGTGGTTTTCAGATAGTGAATCTGATCCCGGTCTCTCTGTATTGACGATGGAAAAATGGTCAAAAACTTTGATAGTCGGTGATTTAACTATCAAAGAAAAAACATATGTGCAAACAACGATATTATTTCCAAATGGAATTTCTATTGACCAATCATACATATATTCATTTCCCCATTTCTCGTTTCCATATATTCATCAAATCCTTATTTTCTAATTTTAGAAAATATACATTATTAACTTTGGAAACGTTTTCATTTCTGATTCACGCATCACTATCTTCTCACATGTATCAGTCTCTAACTGTAAACTAGTAAGAGAACAACCCCCTATATATTAACCCCGAAGGCCGAAACCAACATCAGATCAATACCCAGACAGCTATTCAACTTAACTAATCTCCAGTCAGTTTCTAATTCCTTTAACTCCATTTTAATTCTTATTTCAAAGCCTATTTCCTTTATAAATATTTTATTAGCAAAATATGTACTTAAATCCTTTATTCACATTAAATGTAAATAATATATCTTCTTTGCAATCAAACAGTTTGATTTCGTGTAACATCCCATAATTTTCAGTATAATTAAATTTCAATTTAAAATAAATAAATTGGAATATATTAGAGAAAATCAAATTTTTGTTAATTTTAATGATGATGATCGTTTGAATTAAGTATAAATAGATTTTCAAGTTTAGCTATTAAGAATGTTGAAAAGGGAATTTAATATTTTTAGTAATTAATTGAAATTTTAGTTGGTTAAGTTAAAGGGGAAATTTAAATTGGTAAACTGGTGAAATTCTAAGTTATTTAATAATAATAATTGAAATATAAGTTTAAATGGATGGATGAATTAATTCAGGAACATGAATATGTGAAATTATTTATAAATTTTTTTTCTCTCAAGTTATAAATTGATTTAAGTGGAATTTTATAAACATTTAATTTGAATTTAATAGTTAAATGAATTTTTGAATATTTAATTAATTAATTAACTGTGGAATTTAATAATTTATGTAACTGTCTCGGAATTCGACGAAACCGGCGTCATCGGAACCGGAACGGTGAATTATGGTAGGAGTCCAATTTGCGTTACGATCCGACTTACTGTTTGATCGTACAGGAGAAAATGTGAAAGGAATCAATGTATAGTGGATAATTGTTGTTTCTCTTATTTGGGCCTTCTATAGTTATATAAATAAAATCCCTTCTACCGTTCCATCAGCCCATTTGTTCACTACGTTCATTTCCTCTATTTGTTCCTTTTCTAATGGCTGAGGAAAAAAAACCTTAGGTTCAAAGGAAAATACAACTCAAAAATCAAATCTCTCCAAATTATATCGAATTATATGTCGATTCGAAGATCTCGCTGATACAAACCTAGGGGAAATCTCAGTTTCGACATGAAGTGAGCAGGTTGGTCAGAAAACGTGGTCAAAGTTGCTGGATTTCGTAACCCTAAGTCTCAATTTAGGGGTTTTCGATTTTGAAGTTAATCGGAGAAATTAAGACATGGGTTTGGTAGAGTGGAGTCATACGAACATTTTGGTGGTGATGGAAGCTTCTATCGTCAAGCGATTCGTCGGATTTTGGTCATGGAAGGGCAAGATTGCGTTTTGGGTTTGACGCCGCCGGAGGTGATAGGGTCCACCGGAGGTCAGGCCACGGGGTCAGGAAGGTGCGGCTCGGAAGGGAGGTGGTCGCTGGTTATCTCGAGGTCGGAGGTGGTGGCAAAGGTCAGTCAAAGTTGGGTGCGAATTTGGGTTCTCCGCGGGTTACTGTAGCAGGCACGGCCGGAAGAAAGGTGACCCGTGCTGACGTGTCAAAAGGTGTTTGGGTGAGTTTATTTATTTATTTTTAATATATTCAAATTTTTCAAATGCTAAAACGTGAATAACTTTCTCATACTGACTCAGACTTGGACGCGGTTTGTTGCGTTGGGATCGTGGCGGAATTGCGGACGTTTTGGCACTAACCTGGCTGCGTTTAGAGACTGTGAAATTTTGGGCTATGGTTGGACGTACGATCAACAAAAGACCCAAAGGTGTGTGATTTTTCTCACTCACGAAATACTGAATTATCCCCATATTTATTGAATTAAATTATGAAGTAAATTAGGTTGCATGGTTGTGTTGGATTGTTGATGTGTTGTTTAAAATTGACATGCAAGTGCGTTAAAATTCAAATTTAAGTTAATAATCAGTTATTTAATTTAATTTAAATTTCTAGTTTGAAATTCGAACCCTTGCTAAATCCTGAAACAGTTTAATGCTGATCAGTTGAATGGAATGATTGTGATGGATGTTGGTTGGAATTTATTACTGAATTTATATTGACATTGCTGATGCTCCCTATTTCAGTATATTGTAGTGCATGTTGATTTGTGACGATAAATCCCATTTACCCTTGATGTTACGGGCATCTAATGAACCCGGGATTTATCGATAAAGTAAATTAAGAACACAGAGTGAAATGATAAACCTCTGTGACCCTGATTTGGATTGAAATGATAGATCCATCCCTGAAATATCGATAAAGTAAAATTTAGTCACTTTGCCATTGGATAGAAAATTCTATACAGACATCGGTTGGTTAAGTGATTTTCAAATATTTGGAGATTTTATTTGACAGAAATTTTAGTTAAAGAAATGAACCGATACTCGGTAAACCCGTTCCTGTAAAGGACCTGAATCGCAAGTGTTATTTAAGTGGTTAAGAAATTGTTTCCAAAGGAAGTGGAATTCTTTAAATAAGATTTGAATAAAATCTGAACTCTCAAATTTAGGTTGGATTTGAATGAAATATGTATTTGAATTTAAATTTGAAAAGAAGAGAGGATCGAGGAATATGGGTTGAATTTCCCTAAATCGAAGATTTGGGTTGAATGGCATTTGAAACAAGATATTGAATTTTATAGCTTCATGGAGACTGGAGTATGGGTTCAAGTATTTGAAGTTCGGAAGAAGGGGAAATTTTGATTAAAGAATTTTATTATATATATATATATATTTGCAATGTTTGAATTCAAATAAGTTATTCTTTCCTTAAAAATTTTATTTAACCTTTACGAAGAGACTATTTATTTTAGTCAAAAAATTTCTTATATTTTTATTATTTAAACTAATTTGAAAATTTTATTTTATATATGTATTCCTAATGAGATAAATTATCTTACTTTGTTTAACCATTATTTCTATACTTATACGTTATATAAAGATTTTATTTAAAAACCATCTATTTTCAAGTTATGTCAAATGATCGTAAATTTCTTCCGAATGGAAAATGCGGAATTTAAACCCCAGTTCGAGATAGGGTCGAGATAAGCATTCAAATATGGAATCAACTTTAACCATTTTTTATATGGAAAGGTAATTGATATGTATTCGAATATATTAGATTCCATAAACGATGAATGAGTGTTATGGAGATTTATACTCCTTTGAATATAATGGATTTAGAATTCAAATCGATTTGAGATAAGTATAACCTTTGAGGTAAAATATATTATATTTGAATATAAGTCAATTCTGAAATATTATATGATTTTAATATAAGAAAATGGAAAAATATTCTAGTTTAGAATATAATCGGTTTGGTATGATTATGACCTTTTGATATGAAATTGTATTCTTTTTGAATATAAATTGGTTCGAAACAAAACATGATAGTTTGGATATAAAGCGAACCTTTGAGAAATGTAAAAGAACCAACCGATGTGAAAGATGTAAGCGTTGGTTGTTAAAGAGACCGGAGTCGACATAAGGCATACTCTCTGTCAGTGTCGATACCACTTTGACAACTGTGAACGTTATGACGTATCCAGAACGAGTATGATGATTTGGATACGATTATTGAATCGAAAGAGATGAACGACAACGAAATAGCCCTGGCCTTCGAGTCAGAATTGAAATGACTAAAACAGGAGCTATACCGTGACTAACTGAGGTAGCACCTTTGATCGGACACACTTCTTCGATGCTATTTCTATGACTAAGATGATGATGATGATTTGGGCCCATTTACGACTTTGGCAGTGTGATCCGAGGTGGGCGGTAGTGGCTGCTATGCGTTACCACCAGTCCGGGAGTGCAATTGGTAGAATCCTACCCTGGGCATTGCCTCGAGTGCCTTGTCATATTTATCCTATACGAGCCCATACGATTTTGATTTAGTGTTGCTTTCTATGGAGTGCCCTCTGATAACACCAGTACGGTGAATTTACGGTACTGTATAGACTGTGATGCCTATAAACGGCGTAAGGGTAATATGGTAATCCCGCTTACGCTATTTTCAGTATTTATACTTTACTGAATAGACATTATAATAATAGCGTATTATTATATAGATATTAGTTTAACGGATCCTCGAGAGATGGGAAAAATCCCGTAACATCTCTTGAGTTACTGCACCCATGACACTAAGGTTATTTTGTCTTTTAATTTGACTAATATAAGAATGATTTAGTGCTGATCCGAGTGTTTGTTGTGTTTTCTTTTTATGCAATACGCTCGGGTCAGCAGATGTTGCAGTTAGCGAAGATTCCCTTGCCTTGTAGGATGAAGACGAAGTTTGGCGTATATATCTATTATGAGTATGGTTTAACCACTGCATTTATTTCCGCTGCTTATTATGTATATCCGTATGTATATGTAACTCTGATAATCATTGAATGTTATAACCACAGGATACATTTCAACTACTTTTAACTGCTATTTGGTTATTATATGTTGTCCTTCCGCTGTGAGATTCAGTTATTGTTTTCTCTTCTTTCTTTCTTTTCCTTCTTTTCCCAATAACTACCTGCATTGGCGATTTGTTTGGATCGACATGTGTGGCTTATTGTCGATTTTAAGCGGTCAAAAATATGGGTCGTTACAGTTGGTATCAGAGCGATGGTTGGCGATAACCTTGGCTCTGTTGGGAATTTACTCATTAGAGATGGGGTTAGAAACGCCCTAGAATGAGTTTGAGTGATATGAGAGAGCGTACTTGTATTTTGATACAAAATGGTTTTATCTTGTGTTGATTTGCTCTGTTGAATATTTATGGGTTTTGGTCGATATATGGGACGCCATATAATCGATAGGAATTCCTAAATAATCGAACAGAATGATCGATATAATATGGTTTTCAATCATAATTTTAAATAAATTGAATATATATATTTAGTTCAAGTATATATGTATTTGTTTTAGTGGTGGTAATATTAAATTTATACCTATTATGGTTGAGTAGATAATAATTATAATAAGGAAATTTAATGTATCTAGAAATAGTTGAAAATGATACCTTAAGTATAGTTAGGTGAGAAGGATTCGAGATTGAAATAGAAATGAACTTGAAACTTGATCCTGGGGTACTTTTGAAATAGTTTTGTCAAATTTTAAAATAATATCGATTTATAAGTATTTTCAAAGGACTGGTTTAAAGGATTTTTTTGAAAAAGAAATAAGTGTGTAATCCCTTCTTGGACATCAGAAATGACTTCGGTAATGAGTGCACGCATTATCGACGTTTATTATGAAGTGTCTAAGTGGGGGAAACCACCCCGTACTACCATAACTTGTTGAAAAGAATTTTGGGCCTAATTTCCAAGGGTATATAAAGTGAAGTTTAGGGTTGAACCATGATTGAAATTTCTTTGTTTGTTAATTAACTTTGGATTTCGATTTATGGTATGTTTTCTATGGATTTTTATAAATACATATGTTATGTTAAACTTGGTTATAAGAACCCAGAATCAGGCATTTAAGTTCATTTTAACTGAAAATATTGATTTAGGTACTAAGGTAACTCGACCTATTGGAATTTTAGATTTTAGAACGTGGAAATGAACCTAAGAATTAAGAGAAAAGAAATGGTCGTAGAAATGCTAGGTAGGAGCGATAATAAGGTTAAACCAATTCTAAGTTGGGTCGACAAAGGGGTTAGAGAAAAATTAAATTATATGGGAAAAAAAATTCAACTTAAGTCGACCAAGATTTAATGGAAGATTTAATGGGTAATAAGAGTAGAAGAGGAAAAACTCATGACTTGGAATAATTAAAAGGTTATTAAGCTGGTCGAGAAGAAACAAAAGAAATTCAAGCTGTTGGTAAAACATGAATGGTCGATAAGTTAAAAATAAAGTAATTGAATGGCAAGTTGGCGAACATGTGAAATGAAGGTATAGGATATTTAAATGGGATGACCTTATTAAGGCAATGTAATCAAATATGAATCTAGGTATGAAAATGATACATAATTTAATTTGTAGTGGAATAGAGTTAAATAAAGTTCAACTTAAGAAAATCAAATCATGATGATTGGAGGCCTAGGTGTAAATCGTAGTCATGAACATCTCTTAATCCAAACAATGAAAGGGCGAGTCGAGTAAATAAGCGAGTTAATGGAATAATATTTGATATAACTTGAATGGGAATAAACAAGAAAGAAATGTAAATGAATTTGCAAACGAAATGGAAATAAGGTTAAACTTAGTTGAGTCAATAAAAATCGAATCGATAAGAGTTAACTTATAAACCATATAAAGTTCGATGGGGAAGTAAGTGTTTAGGAAACAAATAAGTCATGAAATTTGGTAAGTTGACCCATATTAATGGATTTAGGAGTTAATGCAACTAAGTTTGTTTGAGAAAAAAAAATTGAATTCAAGTTTATATGGAATTTGATGCTGGGAATAGAAATGGGAAGGTATATAGAAAATGTATCGGAATTGGGTAAACAAATTTGATCCGAATCCATTTCCCGAGTAAGGAAATAAAAAAAAAAACTTTGAAGTATTAAAGAATTACCAAATTTTGGAATCAAGAGATTGAAACCTCAAATAAAATAATCAATGTTTATGCGAAACTTGAAATATTAGTTGAGCTGAAGCAAAATGGCCATAACTTTTGAACGGTTGATCGGAATTTAACGATTTCGGACTTTTCGGAAACCTTAGAAACTGAGCTAAAACTTTCATTTATAGAGCCATGTCGAAATTCTCATGTTTACTAGGCCAAACTTCAAGTTTAATCATAATACCATGTGCAGGAAATTAAAAGCCGAAGCATATATGCATATTGTTTTGACCATAACTCCCTATCGGAGCGTCGGATTTTAATGTGCGAGTACAATACGGAAAGGCCAGAATCTGAACTAAAACTTTTCCCTGATATGCTTGTTGAAATTTTGCTGTTTAAAGGGTTAAAAACTGGACTGAACAACTCAGATCTGCATTTTTCAGAATAGGGACCGAGGCGTTCGCCTTCACTAAAATGGTCATAACTTTTGAACGGTTTATCCGAATTCGACGAATCCGGACAATTCGGAAAGCCTGAAACAAATGCTACAACTTCTCCTAGTATGTCTTAGTCAAATTCCACCATTCATAGGGTGATAATCATTGATTTGTTTGCTGACCTGTTGTTAACATGTCGGTTTTGTTGTTGAAATGTCAATGGTATGTTGTGTAAGTTATATGCATTCGCTATTTAGTGTATATATGTTAGATTCTCATGTATATGTGAGTATGTAGTAGGTGTGAGGAAGTCGCGCTACGCTTCGGAGCTCGCTTGCGATAGATGCTAAATGCTAAGGTAAATAAAAATGCAAATAAACGCTAAGAAGGTACGTATGGGAGTTATATAGTTTTGTGTTCACATATATATGGTGTCTTTCCCCTTTTTGGGATGCCTCATTGAATGATGAAATGTATATTTGAATTTTATATATGTTGTGATTTTCCGGACCTCTCAGTACAAAGTAGATGCTGCCGAAATTTTCCGTGATTTTAGGAGTTAGAAAAATTTATGAGTTTTACAAGTATAACTTATCTTATATATACTATTTATAAGTATAGAGTGGAAGTATGACTTGTTTAATACCTTATCTCGTTCTCTTTTCGAGGACGAAAAGATTTTTAAGTGGGGGAGAATGTAACATCCCATAATTTTCAGTATAATTAAATTTCAATTTAAAATAAATAAATTGGAATATATCAGAGAAAATCAAATTTTTGTTAATTTTAATGATGATGATCGTTTGAATTAAGTATAAATAGATTTTCAAGTTTAGCTATTAAGAATGTTGAAAAGGGAATTTAATATTTTTAGTAATTAATTGAAATTTTAGTTGGTTAAGTTAAAGGGGAAATTTAAATTTAAATTTAAATTGGTAAACTGGTGAAATTCTAAGTTATTTAATAATAATAATTGAAATATAAGTTTAAATGGATGGATGAATTAATTCAGGAACTTGAATATGTGAAATTATTTATAATTTTTTTTCTCTCAAGTTATAAATTGATTTAAGTGGAATTTTATAAATATTTAATTTGAATTTAATAGTTAAATGAATTTTTGAATATTTAATTAATTAATTAACTGTGGAATTTAATAATTTATGTAACTGTCTCGGAATTCGACGAAACCGGCGTCATCGGAACCGGAACGGTGAATTATGGTAGGAGTCCAATTAGCGTTACGATCCGACTTACCGTTTGATCGTACAGGAGAAAATGTGAAAGGAATCAATGTATAGTGGATAATTGTTGTTTCTCTTATTTGGGCCTTCTATAATTATATAAATAAAATCCCTTCTACCGTTCCATCAGCCCATTTGTTCACTACGTTCATTTCCTCTATCTGTTCCTTTTCTAATGGCTGAGGAAAAAAAACCTTAGGTTCAAAGGAAAATACAACTCAAAAATCAAATCTCTCCAAACTATATCGTATTATATGTCGATTCGAAGATCTCGCTGATACAAACCTAGGGGAAATCTCAGTTTCGACATGCAGTGAGCAAGTTGGTCAGAAAACACGGTCAAAGTTGCTGGATTTCGTAACCCTAAGTCTCAATTTAGGGGTTTTCGATTTTGAAGTTAATCGGAGAAATTAAGACATGGGTTTGGTAGAGTGGAGTCATACGAACATGTTGGTGGTGATGGGAGCTTCTATCGTCAAGCGATTCGTCGGATTTTGGTAATGGATGGGCAAGATTGCGTTTTGGGTTTGACTCCGCTGGAGGTGATAGGGGCCACCGGAGGTCAGGCCACGGGGTCAGGAAGGTGCGGCTCGGAAGGGTCTTTGATCTGGAGGTGGTCGCTGGTTATCTCGAGGTCGGAGGTGGTGGCAAAGTACAGTCAAAGTTGGGTGCGAATTTGGGTTCTCCACGGGTTACTGTAGCAGGCACGGGCGGAAGAAGGGTGACCCGTGCTGACGTGTCATAAGGTGTTTGGGTGAGTTTATTTATTTATTTTTAATATATTCAAAATTTTCAAATGCTAAAACGTGAATAACTTTCTCATACTGACTCGGATTTGGACGCGGTTTGTTGCGTTGGGATCGTGGCGGAATTGCGGATGTTTTGGCACTAACCTGGCTGCGTTTAGAGACTGTGAAATTTTGGGCTATGGTTGGACGTACGATCAACAAAAGACCCAAAGGTGTGTGATTTTTCTCACTCACGAAATACTGAATTATCCCCATATTTATTGAATTAAATTATGAAGTAAATTAGGTTGTGTTGGATTGTTGATGTGTTGTTTAAAATTGACATGCAAGTGCGTTAAAATTCAAATTTAAGTTAATAATCAGTTATTTAATTTAATTTAAATTTCTAGTTTGAAATTCGAACCCTTGCTAAATCCTGAAACAGTTTAATGCTGATCAGTTGAATGGAATGATTGTGATGGATGTTGGTTGGAATTTATTACTGAATTTATATTGACATTGCTGATGCTCCCTATTTCAGTATATTGTAGTGCATGTTGATTTGTAACGATAAATCCCATTTACCCTTGATGTTACGGGCATCTAATGAACCCGGGATTTATCGATAAAATAAAATAAGAACACAGAGTGAAATGATAAACCTCTGTGACCCTGATTTGGATTGAAATGATAGATCCATCCCTGAAATATCGAGAAAGTAAAATTTAATCACTTTGCCATTGGATAGAAAATTCTATACAGACATCGGTTGGTTAAGTGATTTTCTAATATTTGGAGATTTTATTTGACAGAAATTTCAGTTAAAGAAATGAACCGATACTCGATAAACCCGTTCCTGTAAAGGACCTGAATCGCAAGTGTTATTTAAGTGGTTAAGAAATTGTTTCCAAAGGAAGTGGAATTCTTTAAATAAGATTTGAATAAAATCTGAACTCTCAAATTTAGGTTGGATTTGAATGAAATATGTATTTGAATTTAAATTTGAAAAGAAGAGAGGATCGAGGAATATGGGTTGAATTTCCCTAAATCGAAGATTTGGGTTGAATGGCATTTGAAACAAGATATTGAATTTTATAACTTCATGGAGACTGGAGTATGGGTTCAAGTATTTGAAGTTCGGAAGAGGGGGAAATTTGGATTAAAGAATTTTATTATATATATATATATATATTTGCAATGTTTGAATTCAAATAAGTTATTCTTTCCTTAAAAATTTTATTTAACCTTTACGAAGAGACTATTTATTTTAGTCAAAAATTTTCTTATATTTTTATGATTTAAACTAATTTGAAAATTTTATTTTATATATGTATTCCTAATGAGATAAATTATCTTACTTTGTTTAACCATTATTTCTATACTTATACGTTATATAAAGATTTTATTTAAAAAGCATCTATTTTCAAGTTATGTCAAATGATCGTAAATTTCTTCCGAATGGAAAATGCGGAATTTAAACCCCAGTTCGAGATAGGGTCGAGATAAGCATTCAAATATGGAATCAACTTTAACCATTTTTTATATGGAAAGGTAATTGATATGTATTCGAATATATTAGATTCCATAAACGATGAATGAGTGTTATGGAGATTTATACTCCTTTGAATATAAATGGATTTAGAATTCAAATCGATTTGAGATAAGTATAACCTTTGAGGTAAAATATATTCTATTTGAATATAAGTCAATTCTGAAATATTATATGATTTTAATATAAGAAAATGGAAAAATATTCTAGTTTAGAATATAATCGGTTTGGTATGATTATGACCTTTTGATATGAAATTGTATTCTTTTTTAATATAAATTGGTTCGAAACAAAACATGATAGTTTGGATATAAAGCGAACCTTTGAGAAATGTAAAAGAACCAACCGATGTGAAAGATGTAAGTGTTGGTTGTTAAAGAGACCGGAGTCGACATAAGGCATACTCTCTGTCAGTGTCGATACCACTTTGACAACTGTGAACGTTATGACGTATCCAGAACGAGTATGATGATTTGGAGACGATTATTGAATCGAAAGAGATGAACGACAACGAAATAGCCCTGACCTTCGGGTCAGAATTGAAATGACTAAAACAGGAGCTATACCGTGACTAACTGAGGTAGCACCTTTGATCGGACACACTTCTTCGATGCTATTTCTATGACTAAGATGATGATGATGATTTGAGCCCATTTACGACTTTGGGAGTGTGATCCGAGGTGGGCGGTAGTGGCTGCTATGCGTTACCACCGGTCCGAGAGTGCAATTGGTAGAATCCTACCCTGGGCATTGCCTCGAGTGCCTTGTCATATTTATCCTATACGAGCCCATACGATTTTGATTTAGTGTTGCTTTCTATGGAGTGCCCTCTGATAACACCAGTATGGTGAATTTACGGTACTGTATAGACTGTGATGCATATAAACGGCGTAAGGGTAATATGGTAATCCCGCTTACGCTATTTTCAGTATTTATACTTTACTGAATAGACATTATAATAATAGCGTATTATTATATAGATATTAGTTTAACGGATCCTCGAGAGATGGGAAAAATCCCGTAACATCTCTTGAGTTACTACACCCATGACACTAAGGTTATTTTGTCTTTTAATTTGATTAATATGAGAATGATTTAGTGTTGATCCGAGTGTTTGTTGTGTTTTCTTTTTATGCAATACGCTCGGGTCAGCAGATGTTGCAGTTAGCGAAGATT
The DNA here is from genome assembly GCA_030737875.1 of Allium sativum. Classification (NCBI taxonomy): domain Eukaryota; kingdom Viridiplantae; phylum Streptophyta; class Magnoliopsida; order Asparagales; family Amaryllidaceae; genus Allium; species Allium sativum. The sequence continues at coordinate 347,053,029 of CM060922.1, read as the reverse complement.
CCCTTGCCTTGGAGGATGAAGACGAAGTTTGGCATATATATCTATTATGAGTATGGTTTAACCACTGCATTTATTTCCGCTGCTTATTATGTATATCCGTATGTATATGTAACTCTGATAATCATTGAATGTTATAACCACAGGATACATTTCAACTGCTTTTAACTACTATTTGGTTATTATATGTTGTCCTTCCGCTGTGAGATTCTGTTATTGTTTTCTCTTCTTTCTTTCTTTTCCTTCTTTTCCAAATAACTACCTGCATTGGCGATTTGTTTGGATCGACATGTGTGGCTTATTGTCGATTTTAAACGGTCAAAAATATGGGTCGTTACATTTCGTATTTAAAACAATATCCCAAATCCAATTTCTATTTATACTTCTAATTATAGAATTATTTACATAAAATCTCATTTTATTCTTCTAACAGTTATAATCCCATTTATAATCATCTTTACAAATGCTGCTCAAATTCCATTTAAAATATCGGTGTTAAAACCGATTCCTACTTCTCTATATAAATTCAGTCTTACATATCCTTTTTATCAAGTGAAAAATAATTTATTTAATTTATAAAACATTATTTATAAATTAATCTTCTCAATCTATTTGTTAAAAAAGATTTCTATTTAATATCCACTTTAAACAATCTTCTCATAATAATTTTATATCTCATCAAATATTCCTTTTATAATTCTATTTACTTTCTATATAAATAATCCTTTTATACTTCTATTTATTTTCTATATAAATAATCCTTTTATAAAATTCTTTGATTTTATAAATATTCCTTTTATAAAATTCTTTGATTTTATAGATTTATTATTTTCAATTTACACTTTGAAAATTCCCTTTTCACATTCCGATATTTCTTATGGTATTTAAAATAATAAATCACAATGATCAATATCATTCTAGCACATATAATCAATAACAGATTATATATAACATCATATATCACAATATATGAAAATAGTAAATTAAATGTTGAGGAATCCAATTGGACTCCTCCAACCTGTTTCCCTGCATCCACAGATGTTAAACAATATAATAGCATCAATTTCATTTTGATATGAAATATTCTGATAAAAAGAATCAATATATGATTAACGATTTATATATATCGTTATCTATAATTTCAACCAATACATCAACAATTCAACCAAACAATCATCACACAGCAATCAATCATCATTTTTCAATTCTAAAAATATGTTATAAAAATATAACTGTGCAGAGTTAGTGAGATTTACTCACATTGGACGGTCATCGTTAAATAACAATAATCGATCGTGGATTTCAGATCGGACAATTTATTTTGCTATAAATTGTAACGAGCTCCAATTCACTCTTAGTCAGTTCCATTGTGTAGCTCTCGTCCATACGATCCCAACGGATCTTGTTTCATCAAATTCTCATATCATATGCGGAAGTTATTAATATTACAAGTTTCAATACATTATTAAATTAATTAAACCACTTAAATTAAAATTAGTTTGGGCCTCACCCCTTAACTTGGCCCATTACTATTCATCCGCACCCGTTTAAACCAGACCCGTATGAAGCTTTCTTCCAAAACGAATACATCTCGCTCCGGACAGAAATCGAATGCCATTTCCGAGCTTTTGAACTCCACTTGCTACAATGTTTCTCCACCATTCAACTCCAAACCAAATCCATCGTACTCCTCATTCAAAACTCCATCATCTCATTCCCACTCCATCGTGCTCACGCCATCTAAGTGACTAGCGACATATGCTGTTACCATGTTTTACAGTAAAACAATATTAGACAATCATCGCACCATGGATTTCCAATTCAAAACTACCATCGAACTCTCCTTAAAAATCTCATCACAACCATGCCCAAAATATCCAACTCGACCTCTTCAGATGAAATTCGACTTCGGTTGTTTTCCACGCTATCATGAGAGAACATCGAACTCAAAGGAAATGGAATTTCACCAAACTTCGCATATGATCTACAAATCTCCTCTCAAATCCACTTATCAACTCGAATTAGAGATTAAATCCTTCCATTCGCAAATACCTTGAACCCTAGGTTCACTGCCCTACAGCTGCATGACCAAAACTGTGCATCGAGCTATTTGAAAAGCGTACCAATGGATTGAGCAAGTGATGAGTATCTCATATATTTATATTTCACGATTTATAGGAATTTAATCCATTTGTTTGGATTTATTTTATAACTCACGATCACCGGATTTTGGAAGAAAATAACGGCGCAAAAGTAGTTGACCGGAGAGTGAAGAATTAGGTTTAAAGAGGGGTAGTGTGTTAATAACATATATTTTTTAATTTTATATCCGGTTTTATATTCCATTTTAATTGATCGCTGCTTGTATTTGTCATTTAAAAATCTGTATGATCACATACGATATCAAAAAATCATGAAAATGAGCACGTAGCTACAGTTTTACATTACAGACCCAATGAAACTTGTTTCATCGGATTACGACTTCGTTTGCACACGCAGCATATTTTCAAAGTCAAATTATTGGCTGTATTTTACATTAAAATCTCGTACGACCACATACTGACTCCATAAATCACAAAAATTGAAATCTAACAATAATTCAATATTCTGAATCCAACGAAATTACTTTCGTTTAAAACGGAGCTAGTTTGCAAAACTGGTTATTTTTAATGCTCTAAATAAATCCATTTAAATATTAATATATTTAAAAATAATTAAATTAAATATTAATAAATTAATATTATCATATATATATATATATATATTCACATACAATATCATATAACTCCAAAATAAATATATCGGGATTTATAACTCGATATTTCAAAATCCCCAGTTATATCGATATTCGATTTATATTTAATTCCTTTTATAATATAATTAAATCCTTATAAATTATAAAGGAATTTCATAGCGACTATTTTAAAATTTGATTTGGACATAAATTAAAATCTACACGACGAAATCCTGATTTTTCTCTTCCATCAGAAAAATATACTTCACCAGCTCCGAACGTTTCTTGTTTCATAGAAATCCGACTTAAAACGGATTCTGTATACTCATTTAAAGTTCGAATCGCCAAATTACGAACCGCCGCGCCATTTCGAGCTTGATTATAATTATAACATAATTATATGTTCAAACTTCGTTTATATAATATATTCATTAATATAATTCAACTCTAAACTGAATTATATATTATAAATAATCCAATTCACACAATATTGTGAATTCACTATTTCCGAATATTTCAGAAATTAAATATATTACCCTATTAATTATATTAATTAAATATTAAATATTATTTAATTAACCAACCATATTATATTACCAAACCATTATTAAATAATTAAATAAATTATTTATTATCCGTAAAAATAAGGGTTGTTACATTCTTCCCCCCTTAAAATAATTTCGTCCCCAAAATTGCTAAGGTAAAAAAACCCTATTGACTCGGCTAAAAATTATTTGTTTACTTCTTAATTTCAGTTTCAACTGAGCCAATTTAATTTCAATTAAATTATTAATTCATTTCTTATTAACGAAAATTTTCAAAAATCCTGAAAATTTTCTAACACCTTAACTTTTCAAAAAAAACGTCAGCACCTCCTTTGTATTGGTCAATAGCTCAAACTCCAACTCGCCTCTCTAGGCCTTCTTCAACCCAAAAGAAAATCAAACAGCCAAGCGGCTTGCCAAACAGGCTCATAAATCACCAAACTCATATAAAAATAAATTTGTACCTTTTTGTCGGGCATTTCATTATATCATTTACATATATTACCAATTCAGCATATACCAATGTCATCCCAATCAAACTCAAATCACTTTTATCTCCAACACAACCATTCGTTTATCCAAGCCAAATTCCATTATCAATCTCAAGTACCATTGTTGATTTTCAATTTAGTTTCACAAATTTCCATCTAATTTGTTTTAATTCAAACAATTCGTTTCTGGGAGTTTTTAAACAGCTTTGCTTTTCAAAAATCAAATATTCATTTCGGAATATCAAAACAACTCTTTTTCCCAAAATAATCCGAAAACAATCTCTTTGGTAGTAATCTGTCACTTAGCAACTCGAAAATGACACTGATGTTGTGGCCATCATCATCAGGGTTATTTTCCATCCATCGAAGTGAGTTCAGTACTATAACAATTTCAAAACCCTTTCTAAACATTTCAACTTTGAAATATATTTCGAAATACCATTCACAATGCTTGTAAAACAATTTAAAACCTCCCAGGATTTTAAAATTCTCATATACTTAATCCATATTCATTTACAAACACTTATTTGAATTTCTAGAGTTTTAATTCCAATTCTGGTTTTAATTCAGATATAATCCATTTTGTAACACTTATACAAATTTCTGATTGGTTATTTACATAACCGTTTCAATTATAATCTTATTTGAATATAATCACAACCAACACATTCAATATACAATAATACTTCAAATATTAATCAAACTTTTATATCAAAATATGATTTGGGTAAAATTATTTCATTTACCCTCTTTAAAACATACTGTGTCGGTTCACCAAATTCAAGTGTTTATAAACCCCTACCGATACAGTGGATCAAACTGATCGACCAGAACCCATAAACAACTCAACCAACAAAACTCCACAATATAAAACCATTTTATATTGAATAACAAATACGCGCTCATATATATACACTCAAACTCAATCTAGGGTATTGCTAACCCTATCTCTACTGAGTCATGCCACAGAGCTAAGGTAATTACTTAACCTCGCTCTGATACCACTGTAACGACCTGGGTTTTCGCGATCCTGGTTATCATCATAAACTCAAGTAGACTACCCAAGCATCGGAAAACACCGGATAGTCCATGAAAGAAATTAGAGGGTGAGAATAGATAAGATAGAAACTTAGAATAGAAGAAGAAGAACATAAACATCATCAGAGTAACACGAAACTCACAACGGAATGAACAACATATGATAGATACATAACTTTGAAATAAAACTAGTATATATATATAGTAACAATATCGGAGTACAACACTTACAACATAGCGGAAATAAAAATAGCTATATAATCCAGAAGCCTCCTGCCCTAGCTCTGCAAGTATATCTGTAAAATCCTGACTACTTGACTGCTTGTACAAATTGAGCACCCAAGAGTATAGGGAAAACAAAAAAAATAAACTTTGTGTCAGTCATGTGACTGGTGCGAGTAAACTCCAACCATTTGTTTAACTTTTAAAATTCTTTTAAAATCCACACTCTTCTGATATTATAATGATGTCTAAATAAAATAAATAGCAATCTAGTGGAACGCTTTCATCTCACGTTCCACATATATAATATACAAATCAAAAACCTTAGGAGCTTATTAGGTAATGAATTCTAACCGGCAAGGTATGGGACCACCTTCCAACAGTGTATCTCTAGAGAGGAATACACCGGGATCAACAAGAACATCTTGCAACCCAGGCTAAACATGACCTGTCACTCATTTTGCTTGAGTGTACCGAATGTATTATCATCAACATTTGGGATCAGCAACCATTTCCCGAAAGGGACAGAATCGAAATAGATTATAGAAGTAAATGAAACCCTGGATCAGGTGACAATACACCCTACTTGGAAGCTAACCACCTGGGCATGCGACCTACCCGATTTTATACCATTTTTGGTTGTGAGGCTAGAGGCCATAACATATCCTTTACAAACCACATATTTATTCACTTTGAATGTCACATCGTCATACCTGCCAAACCACAAATTGATTTCCCCAAAAATACCATGGGTATACAGCTAAGAGAAACGAATTCCTCCGCTACCAAACGTAAACACGTTTGAAGAGATCAACTTACACGATCTATTAAATATACTCTGTCAGACATTGTTCCATACAGGTCATCCTGGGACTGGACAGGCCGAAGGCACTATTCTGTAAATAGGACAACCTTTGCATAACTCCATCTTCAATTATCTTCATCATATTTGATTGCAATGCTAACGTCCATACAGAGTGGTTTTTAGATAATGAATCTGATCCCGGTCTCTCCGTATTGACGACGGAAAAATGGTCAAAAACTTTGACAGTCGGTGATTTAACTATCAAAGAAAAACATATGTGCAAACAACGATATTATTTCCAGACGGAATTTCTATTGGTCAATCATATATTTATTCATTTTCCCATTTCTCGTTTCCATATATTCATCAAATCCTTATTTTCTAATTTTAGAAAATATACGTTATTAACTTTGGAAACGTTTTCATTTCTGATTCACGCGTCACTATCTTCTCACATATATCAGTATCTAACTGTAAACTAGTAAGAGAACAACACCCTACATATTAACCCCGAAGGCCGAAACCAACATCATATCGATACCCAGACAGCTATTCAACTTAACTAATCTCCAGTCAGTTTCTAATTCCTTTAACTCCATTTTAATTCTTATTTAAAAGCCTATTTCCTTTATAAATATTTCATTAGCAAAATAATTACTTAAATCCTTTATTCGCATTAAATGTAAATAATATTTCTTCTTTGCAATCAAAACAGTTTGATTTTGTATTTAAAACAATATCCCAAATCCAATTTCTATTTATACTTCTAATTATAGAATTATTTATATAAAATCTCATTTTATTCTTCTAACACTTATAATCCCATTTATAATCATCTTTATAAATGCTGCTCAAATTCCATTTAAAATATCGGTGTTAAAATCGATTCCTACTTCTCTATATAAATTCAGTCTTATATATTCTGTCTATCAAATGATGAATAATTTATTTAATTTATAAAACATTATTTATAAATTAATCTTCTCAATCTATTTGTTAAAACAAATTTCTATTTAATATCCACTTTAAACAATCTTCTCATAATTCTTTTATATCTCGTCAAATATTCCTTTTATAATTCTATTTACTTTCTATATAAATAATCCTTTTATACTTCTATTTTTTTCTATATAAATAATCCTTTTATAAAATTCTTTGATTTTATAAATATTCCTTTTATAAAATTGATTTTATAGATTTATTATTTTCAATTTACACTTTGAAAATTCCCTTTTCACATTCCGATATTTCTTATGGTGTTTAAAATACTAAATCACAATGATCAATATCATTCTAGCACACATAGTCAATAACAGATTATATATAACATCATATATCACAATATATGAAAACAATAAATTAAATGTTGAGGAATCCAGTTGGATTCCTCCAACCTGTTTCCCTACATCGGCAGATGTTAAACAATATAATAGCATCGATTTCATTTCGCTATGAAATATTCTGATAAACAGAATCAATATATGATTAACGATTTATATATATATCGTTTTCTATAATTTCAACCAATACATCAGCAATTCAACCAAACAATCATCACATAGCAATCAATCATCATTTGTCAATTCTAAAAATACATTATAAAAATATAATTATGCAGAGTTAGTGAGATTTACTCACATTGGACGGTCATCGTTAAATAACGATAATCGATCATCGATTTTAGATCGGACAATTTATTTTTCTATAAATTGTAACGAGCTCCAATTTACTCCTAGTCAGTTCCATTGTGTAGCTCTCGTCCATACGATCCCAACGGATCTTGTTTCATCAAATTCTCATATCGTATGCAGAAGTTATTAATATTACAAGTTTCAATACATTATTAAATTAATTAAAACACTTAAATTAAAATTAGTTTGGGCCTCACCCCTTAACTTGGCCCATTACCATTCACCCGCACCCGTTTAACCCAGAGCCGTATGAAGCTTTCTTCCCAAACGAATACATCTCGCTCCAGACAGAAATCGAATGCCATTTCTGAGCTTTTGAACTCCACTTACTACAATGTTTCTCCACCATTCAACTCCAAACCAAATCCATTGTACTCCTCATTCAAAACTCCATCATCTCATACCCACTCCATCGTACTCACGCCATCTAACTGACTCACGACATATGTTGTAACCATGTTTTACAAGAAAACAATATAAGACTATCATCGCACCATTCCTCCATGGATTTCCAATTCAAAACTACCATCGAACTCTCCTTAAAAATCACATCGCAACCATGCCCAAAATATCCAACTCGACCTCTTCAGATGAAATGCGACTTCAGTTGATATCCACGCCATCATAAGAGAAAACCGAACTCAAAGGAAACGGAATTTCACCAAACTTCGTATACGATCTACAAATATCCTCTCAAATCCACTTATCAACTTGAATTCGAGATTAAATCCTTCCATTCGCAAATACCTTGAACCCTAGGTTCACTGCCCTATAGTTGCGTGATCAAAACTGCGCATCGAGCTATTTGGAAAGTGTACCAGTGGATTGAGCAAGTGATGAGGATCTCATATATTTGTATTTCACGATTTATAGGAATTTAATCCATTTTTTTGATTAATTTTATAACTCACGATCTCCAGATTTTGGAAGAAAACAATGGCGTGAGCTACAATTTTCGATTTAGAGAGGGGTAGTGTATTTATAGGATATTTTTATTATTTTTATATTCGATTTTATATTCCATTTTAATTGATCGCTGCTTGTATTCGTCATTTAAAAATCTGTATGATCACATACGATATCTAAAAATCATGAAAATGAGCACGCAGCTACAATTTGACATTACGGACCCAACGAAACTTGTTTCATCGGATTCTGACTTCGTTTGCTCACACAACGTATTTTCAAAGTCAAATTATTGACGGTATTTTACATTAAAATCCCGTACGACCACATACTAACTCCATAAATCACGAAAATTGAAATCTAACAATAATTCAATATTCCGGATCCAACAAAATTAGTTTCGTTGAAAATGGAGCTCGTTTGCAAAACTGGCTATTTTTAATGCTCTAAATAAATCAATTTAAATATTAATATATTTAAAAATAATTATATTCAATATAAATAAATTAATATTATCATATATATTTATTCACCATCAATATCATATAACTCCAAAATAAATATATCCGGATTTATAACTCGATATTTCAAAATCCTCAGTTATATCGATATTCGATTTATATTTAAATCCTTTTATTATATAATTAAATCCTTATGAATTATAAAGGAATTCCATAGCGACTATTTTAAAATTTGATTTGGACATAAATCAAAATCTACATGACGAAATCCTGATTTTTCTCTTCCATCAGAAAAATATACTTCACCAGCTCCTTACGTTTCTTGTTTCACAGAAATCCGGCTTAAAACGGATTTTGTATACTCATTTAAAGCTCGAATCGCCAAATTACAAACTGCCGCTCCATTTCGAGCTCGATTATAGTTATAATATAATTATATGTTCAAACTTCGTTTATATTATATATTCGTTAATATAATTCAACTCTAAACTAAATAATTGTTATAAATAATCCATTTCACACAATATTGTGAATTCACTATTCCGGACTATTTCCGAAATTAAACATATTATCCTATTAATTATATTAATTAAATATTCAATATTATTTAATTAACCAAACATATTATATTACTAAACCATTATTAAATAATTAAATAAATTATTTATTATCCGTAAAAATAGGGGTCGTTACAGTTCATCTCAAAGAAGGGTGTTAAGCAAGAGAATAAATTCTCCGCCACCAAACAAATACATCATCAATAGAAACTAACCAATTATGTGATGAACTACAATGTAACACATAATACATCTCTAAATCAGTTCTCAACATCGGGTTAGCCCGCGAAATCCTTTCTGTTTTATAAAATATTTTTATAAAATATTCCCTGTCAAAAATCGGGAATACATTTCTTTTCAGTTAAGAGAAATATCATTTCAAAATCATTCATTAAATTTGAAATGAACTCAACAACATCGCTACACATCTCATAGCCAAATCATGAAGTGTTTCAAAAGATGTTAGCATACAAATATTTCTACCCAACCCAAGGCTAAATGTAAAAGCATATCTACTCGTAAACTGATCGAGCACAATCCAAGCAATTAATAAATCACAATCAATATCAACAACCAAGTATATTTGGTTTATACCACATCCCATGTTTTGGTAAATTTAATCACCATCTATTCATTCCAATCTAATTAAAGATTTATTAAAACACTTCTTAGTTTTAATCTCGAAAATCATTATTTAATGATTGTTCAACTTTCCGGAAATTAATCCTGCCCTTAACTAGGGTTAAAGAATGCATGTTATTTAAAACACCATTCACGATAAACCCAAAATCATCTTCCCTGAAAATGGAACATTCACGGAAATTCGAACAATTCATAATCGATATACATTTCTGTATCAAACTAATACTATAAGTACAATAATAGCAAAGCCTTTTAAATTCCACAAATAGTAGAGGTCTTCATTCACAGAAGCTCATCTCTGTTATTACTAAATTGAATTCCATTCAATTCCAATTTCTTTTATTAAATTGGAAAATTTACTTTGGAAAATTTCCATTAAATCTTAATTAAAAGATCTATAAACTCCAAATCAAATCTTCACCGTCAATTAGGTTAAAGAATGAATGTTATTTAAAACATGGCTCACGATAAACCCCAAAATCCAATTTTATATTAAATATAAGGCTCTGAATAGAAATAAAATCAGCTTATATTTAGTATCAAATTCTGAAACCAACAGATATTGTATTGGGAATAACGATATTTATATCTTCCAGGTTTCTCAACAATATCTGCATAATCACGGAATTTATTATAGAAATATTCTAGAGATTATTTCCATTTAAATCCTTTCTAACTCATACGCTGGAAAATTCTGGTTATTTCAAAACCATTTCAAATCCAATTTATTTATTTGAATATCATTGGATTATTATTCTAGTTAATAACTAGTACATTTCGATAAAAATATATTTTTATCTTTCCAAACTTGGAATTCTTCATCCAAAATCTTTTCAAATTATTTATTATGATTTTACACAATTTTTCCATGTTTTTAATAATTTGATTAAGGCCCTTACAGTTAGTTTCCAATAACAGCCACCGAACTGCATTCATAGCGACCTTTTCTGAAATTGATTTGGACATAATTTGAAATCCAACCGTTCAAATTTAAATCACTTATATTCATTGGAAAGATATTTTCGACACGAACTCAACGGTTCCCGTTTTAGGAGAATCTGACGGTCGGATCACCTGTTACTTCAATTTGAAGTTAATGGTTGAAATTCGCGAACAGACGCTGCGCAGCGCGTTCTATACAAGCCATTAAATATGTTTAATATATTTATCCTCGATTTCCATTTAAAACGTATTTTATAAAACGTTTATAAATTCGTTTTAAAAATGATTTTGACTTCGATTTCAATTTTAAATCAAAATCGAATATTTCATTACATGATAATTTTATACAATGCATGTATATGTTAAAGATTATATTTTTAACCAATCGATATTTATTTCAATACATGACAATTTTATATATCACATATATATGTTAAAAATCATATTCTTAACCAATCGTTATTTATTTCTGTACATGGCAATTTTATATATCACATCTATATGTTAAAATTCATATTTTTAACCAATCAATATTTATTTCAATACACGACAATTTTATATATCACATATGTATATATGTTATACACCGCATATATATTTTCACGTCGCATATTTTTTTTTCACATTGCATATATATTTTTATTCAACACATATATATTTTTCACATCACATATATATTTTATACACTACATATATATTTTTCACATCGCAAATATATTATATACACTGCATATTTTTTTTTCACATCACATATATATTCTATAAACCACATATATATTTTTTACATCGCATATATATTCTATACACCGCATATATATTTTTCACATCTCATATATATTATATACACCGCATATATATTTTTCACATCGCATATATATTTTTCACATTGCATATATATTCTATACACCGCATATATATTTTTCACGTTGCATATATATTCTATACACCGCATATACATTTTTCACATCGCATATATATTTCATACAATGCATATATATTATTACTCCATTTCATTGTGAATTTAGAAATCTCACTTCAACAACCATAAAGTGTCTATCCACATTGTTTGAAATACAAGTGTCGTATATTCAAACAACGCTTCTTGTGCAAAGGAGTCGTGAATAGTTCATGTGTTGAACTCAAGCAATGTAACGGCCCAGATTTTTTGACCATTTAGTTATTATTTAAAAATGTTTTTTTATTGTTTTGGAAGTTTAAATGGTTTAATTTCAATAATTTTGAATATTTTATGTTATTCCGAAATGGTAGAAATTTAGTGGATCTGCAATATAATGTGAACTGGCAGTATAAAAGGATAAATTTTTAATTTAAAATAGTACGTTTACAAAGGATGTAGTAGCTAACGAACTCGGATTTCGATGAAATCAGTTTCATTAAATCCGAAATGATGAAATTAGGTAACCAACCAAGTTACGTCAAAAATGGCATCCGTATGTGGAAAAGAAAAAATAAAAGGCCAAAATTTGAACTAAATTTTGACGGTAATTGGAATTTGCTAATGCTAACGGCAAAACTGGAACCTGTGACCTATCCAGGAAAATTCTAAACATAGGATATTAGCTATATTTGAAATCTGGGAAAATCCTATAACGGATATAGAAAGTTATTAAGGAAACAAAATTTAAATAAATTATTTGAAAATCTAAACGAACTCCGATTTTTTATTTGAATACATAGGATTGAAGTACGTTAAAATCCGGACCAGATGGTGGAAGAATTTCTGAAAACCGTTATCGTTTGATACTCCAACATGAGACCGGAAGGTGTTGAAACTAACACAAAACACTATTTTGAATTTGAATTTAAATTATTTGAAAGTTCAAACAAATTCAAAATTGATATATTTTTATATAGTATTGAAGAGCAAGAAAAATCGAACAATATGGTTGAAAAAGATTTCAGATAAGTTATCAATAAGTAAGTCAAATTAACATCCGAATAGGGTTGAGAAAACACACTTTACTATTCATAAATTATTAAATTTATTTATAATTTAATTAATTTAAGGATTAATCCTAGCCATCCATTTTCGACCGTTGGATTCGCGCCACCTCAGCAATCCATGTGACTCCTTCGGCTATAAATACCCCCCCCCTTCATTTTAAACTCACTCCTCCTCCTCCTCTTTCAAGCTTTGGCAATGGCAGAAATAATAATAAAATATTAGGAAATAGGGAAAAGGGAAGAAAGGGAGAAAGGAGGGCAAGACGGGGAGCTAGGGACTCTTAGGCAGAGGCTTGGGCTTCACGGGGTAAGTTTTTAAATAATATTTATTTATTTATTTTTGTAATATATATATATAATAATTAAAATAGAATTTGTAAAAATAAATATCAGAACATTCTAAGGGTGACAGAGAGGATAGTGTCTAAGGCTTGAGTTTGGAAAATATAGTTTCCTGCTCTCCCTGGCTATCCCTAACTGATCCGACGAATGGGATGATTAATTTAAATTTTAAATTTAATTTGAATTTAAAACAGACCAGGGGCATTTTCGTAATTTTTAACCATAAACTTTAAAAGCTTATAACTTTTTCAAAACAAGTCGGATTTCCACGAAACAAGGACCGTTGGATTCTTATCGAAAAATACTTTAAAATGAGTGGAAGCAATTTTTGATCCGGGTTAAAAATTTTAAGTTATAATTAAATGAATATTTTTAAATATTTTATTTGAAAATTAAATTTAATTAATATTAAAATGGTTTTTCAATTTTAAAGAAAAATTGGATATGGCTAGAGATGGGAAAGTAGGATTTTTTAGAAGGGCAGGGAAGGTAATTTGGCTTATAACGCAATTAGAAATTAATTAAGATAAAAATAATTTAATTAATTTAATTAAATATATATTCATTTAAATTAGGTAAATATTGTAAATAGCATAACTTTTGCATACATTAACGAAATTTAACGAAACAGGATCCATTGGGATCGTATGGACAAGCACTACGCAATGGAACAGACCGCAAGTGGATTGGAGCTCGTTTGGATTTATGGCAAAATTAAACGCCTGAACCAAATCACTGACCGATTATCGTTATTCAACGATAAACCGTCCAATGTGAGTAAATCTCACTAACTCTGAACACTTTATATTTCTCTAAAGTATTTTTAGAATTGGTAAATATTGGCTGATTTGCTGTGTATTGGCTGTTTGGTTGAACTGCTAGTCAGTTGATTGAAAATATCGATAACGATATATATAAATCGTATCGAAATATTGATTCTGTTTATCAGAATATTTTACCTCCATGTTATTTATGTTGACTGACATCTGTGGATGCAGGGAAACAGGTCAGAGGAATCCAACTGGATTCCTCAACATTTATTTACCGTTTTTTATATATTCTGATATATGATGTGTTATATCATCTGTTGTTGAACCTGTGTGTTTGGATGATGATTGAACCTTTTGATTTGGTATTTTTATACCATAAGTGATACTAGAAAGTGAAAAGGGATTTTCAAAGTTTATTTTGAAAATAAATTATTTATATAAAATCAATAGATTTTATATATAAAAGGAAGAGAATTTCATGAGAGAAAATGATTATAGAATCAAAGCCTTTGTTAAAAAAATAAATATTGGTGAAATCAAATAGAAGGGAAAATATTGGTGAAATCAAATAGAAGGGAAAATATTGGTGAAATCAAATAGAAGGGAAATATTTGTGAAACGATTACAAATAGAAATAAAAAGGGAAACATTCGTAAAAGTATTTACAAATGGAATTGAAAAGGGAATATTCATGTAGGGAATAAAGAAAAGTTGAAAGAAGTACTTATTTGTTAAATAAATAGAAAAGTTAAAAGAAATATTTATTTGTTGAATAAATAGAAAAGTTAAAGGGAATATTTATTTGTTAAATAAATAGAAGCGGAAAGAGAATAGTTATTTGTTGAGTAAACGAATAGAAAAAGAATCTATTCAAGGGAGGTAATTCAAAGGAATTATTCCAAAGGAATTATTCAAAAGAGAAAAGTCGAAGGGATTAATTCAAAAGAGTTAATCAACTAGAGTTAAACCGTTGGAGTTAAACTGTTAGAGTTAAACAGTTGGAGTTAAACTATTAGAGTTCAACAGTTGGAGTTAAACTGTTAGAGTTAAACCGTTGAAGTTAAACTGTCAGATTTAAACCGTAAAGTTAAACAGTTAGAGTTAGTTAGTTAGAGTTAACCAGTTAGAGTTATTCAGTTAGAGTTATCCAGTTAGAGTTATTCAGTTAGAATTAACCAGTTAGAATTAATCGTTTTGAGTCAAATCGAACTAGAGTTATTCAAATATAGTAATCGAATAAGGGTTAATTGAATATTAGTTATTCAATTAGAATTGATCGAATCTAATTATTCGAGATAGAGTTAAAAATAGACAAAGTTATTTAAGGATGAATTTCCATTTAGCACGACTGCTAGCGTAATTCACAGGGCTGCAGATAACCTACGGCGGTCGGATGTTTCCTGGGGGAATCAGCCGTAACCATTGTGATCGCTGCGATCTAGAGTCAAGCAAATGGTGTTAAATCAAATAGTAATTAATCAATAGAAGTTAATTAAGTCGAGTTAGTCGAGTATTAGTAAATTAAGTAGGGTTAGTCAAAAAGGGAATTAATCGAATATCACCTATTCGAAGTAGAGTTATCGAATATAGTTTATTCGAGAAGAGTAATCGAATATAGTTCGTTCGAAGTGTGTTAAATCTAATATAGTTATTCGAAGGAGAGAATTATCGAATATGGTTTATTCAAAGTGAGATTTTTCGAATATTAGTTATTCGAAGAAAAGGATTACGAATATTAGTTATTCGAACAGGGGAATCGAATATAGTTTATTCGAAAGAGAATTATCGGATAGTGATTATTCGAGAGTGAATCATACATGGAAATTCGATTATATCGAATCAATAGAAGTAATGTTTACTTTCCATTTCAAATCAAGTTTTAATTATCTGTTAATAAAATAGTTGGTTGTTTATTTATCCAAATTAAGATATGGAAATATATTTAAGTTAACATATTTTGAAAGCATGGAATTATAACATTTATAGTTATAATCAAATGATTCAGTAAAGGAAGTGGATTCATAAATAGAATCCGAGAGTTCGCAAGGAAGTTTCTTAAAGAGTGAAGTTTGAACTCTGTCTATTTCGAAGTTAGAAATGTTGTTCAGTTAAGGTCTGAGAGGTAATTATACCCCAACTTGATTGACTTCGTTTTAACTAAGAAGTGGATAAGGTTCGAGAGTGAAAGTGGTTAAGTGAATTTAGTTAATGAGCGAAATGGTTGGTGTTGGCATAGCGATGTTTATTCAAACATCAGTTTAAACCCAATGAAGGAGATTTGGAAATGTCTTCCAAATGAAAAATCAGAAATGTTTTCTGAATATAGAAAATGAGAAATGAAATTGTTTTCCATTGTTAATAACGTATATTTTCTAAATATAGTAAATAAGAAATATAGGAAAACAAGAATAAGGAAAAGGGTAAATTTATGATAATTTGATGATGAATGATGATTGATCGATAGAATTTCCATCTGGAAATAATATCGTTGTTTGCACACAGACATGTTTTCATTTGATAGTTAAATCACCGACTATCAAAGTTTTTGACCATTTTACGTTGTTAATATGGAGAGACTGGTTGGATTATTATCCAGAGAACCACTCCGTATTGGCATAAGCGTTGCGAATCAAGTATGCTGAATATATTGAAGAGGGGGTTATGCAAGGGCTATCCTATTTACAGAATAGTGCCTTCGGTTTGTCCAGTCCCAGGACAAACGTGAATGGACGAATGTCTGACAGAGTATATTCAAAGGATCGCGTAAGTTGATCTCTTCAAACGTACTTACGTTTGGTGGCGGAGGAATTCGTTTCTCTTAGCTGTATACCCGTGGTATTTTTGGTGAAATCAATTTGTGATTTGGCGGGTATGACGATGTGGCATTCAAAGTAATGGAGGTGTGATCCGTCAAAAGATACGTTATGACCTCTAGCCTCATCAACCGGGAAATGACAAAAATCGGGCAGGCATCATGGCTATGTGGGTCGCACCCATTAGGATGTATGATCACCTATCTAGAGAAATTCCAATTGCTTCTTAAATCTATCAATGCTGCCCCATTCGGGAGACGGTTGCTGATCCCAACCGTTGGTGATATACATTCGATACACTCAAGCGAAATGAGTGGTCGGTCATGTGAGGGCCGGGTTGCAAGATGTTCTTGTTGAACCCAGTGTATTCGCCTCTAGAGATACACTATCGGCAGGTGGTCCCATACCTTGTCAAAGTCAGAATCCAATTTCCAATAAGTGCCCGCGAGTTTGATTTGTATACTATATATGTAGAGCGTGAGATGCAAGCGTTCTGCTATATTTTAATTACTTGTGATTAGACATTATTATAATATCAGATAATATATGATTTCCAAAGTGTTTTGGGTTATCGTAAGGTAAAAACCGTCCGTGTTTATGTGTGGATTGGTTTTACGATTATCTTTTCTTTCGGAAGGATTTTGAAAGTTAAACCAAATGATTTGAGTTTACTCACACCAGTCCCATGATTGACCCAGAGTTTATTTTGTTTTGTTTTCCCTAAACTCTTGGGTGCCCAAATTTGTACGGGCAGTCAAGTAGTCAGGATTTACAGGTATGCTTGAAGAGCTTGGAGCAGGAGGCTTCAAGATTTTTCTAGCTATTGATTATTCCGCTGTGATGAAAGTGTTGTACTCTGATAATGGTATGATATACATATACTACTTTGATTTCAAGATATGTTGTCTATTATATTTTATTCGTTCCGCTGTGAGATTCGTGTTACTCTGATGTTGTTGTGTTCTTCTTCTGTTCTAATTTTCTATCTTATCTATCCTCACCCTCTAATTTCTTTCTTGGACTATCCGGTAATTTCGACTTTTGATTGTTCGATAGGTGTTATATATCGGATAACCAAGGTCGCTTTTTCCTGGGTCGTTACAAGCAATGTCACATACAACAAATAAAAATCAACAATGATAATTTATTTATTTTCAATTATAAAATAAATAACTATACAAAATTTTAGAGAGAGAGAGAGAGTTCTCACCTTGATTGGTTTGTCGCTAAATATCGCCAAACGATCGATTGATCGAATATGACATTTTCCTTCGCCAAAAATTGAGATGAGCTCCAAACCACCCCAAATTGCTTTCATTGCAAAGCTCTCATCAATACGGTTTCAATGGATCCGGTTTCGCTGAATTTCGAGTTTGTCTGAAAAAGTTATGCTTTTTTCAGTATTGGTGCATGTATACATGTCATTAACATTTAAATAATTGACTAATTATTACTTAGCTTAATCCCATCATTAGCCCAACCTCTTCTTCCTCTTCATACACTCCAAGTGCTGCTTATTTCTTCATGGCCATTTCTGAAAATTTCAATACCAATATCTCTTTAACCTCTTCACGAAATTAAAAATTGGTTGCACCAATCTCCTTCTCCTTATGCAAGCTTCAACCTTGCCTCCATCATAAGTTGCTCGCGCGCTTCCTGAAAAAGCCAACTTCTGCTTTATTTCACACTCACCAGTACATACATCGACACCCCTCTCCACGGAAATACCCAAAATTTTGCATACACCTTCCATTTGTTCCCCTCAATCCCAAAACGATATCAAAAACGTGAATTGATGCCTCTATTTACCAATAATTTAAACCCTAAGTTGCATATTAAGCATGCTATAAAATTCTGGGCAAGAAAGATCATTACGAAACTTAACAAGACCTACACCAGATTGAAGCTCTCACTCATACAATTCTATCGAATCTAAATTCACTTGATTTCGTTTTGATTTGAATTTGTTTTGATTTTTCAAAGTCTAAATGTAACACCCCACACCCGCTACGGTCACTCTCTAAGGGAATGCCATAACATCGGTGGAGTATTTTAAGTGAATATAGAACAGAAAAATCACAACAAGACAGATATAAGTAAAACTTGAGAATTTAAAACATCATTTCATTGCAGCGGAAAACATGTTTGGTTACACCAAAACCATAAACAAGAGTCAAGTACATAATATCCATCCTCCAAAACAAAAGTACATAATCCCACTACATAACTTAATAGCCATAACAGAAAAGATAAACTGAGCTTTATATCCACGATCCAAGCTCCAAAAAGATAGATAAAGCAGTCTGATCAAAGCCCGCTAATAGTAGGCCCACTCTGATAACCTGAGGGTTGGAAAAAAAGATAAAAACAACGGGGTCAGACATAAGTCTGAGTGAGTCCTATAACCCTAACAATACAATCATTAAAGTAATTAGGGTATGATATAAACAAGGTACGGTACCTCTGGGGATAATGACTACACTAAGTAGCCAACTAAACACAGGATGTACTAAGATAACCGAAAGGACGCATTTATCCACCCAAGGATTATTACTGGATTACACCACCCCAGATCTACCCACCAAGGGTGATTCCTACACTGCACCACACCAGTCATTCCTACTTAAAGGTTGATCCCACTAAGTGTACTTAGTAATTTAGTAGTTTCGTGTACCCCTATCTGACTACATAGGTGTACCCACTACTCCCCAAGCGATCGGCTCCCTTACGTAGACACCCGTGCTGGTCCCACGATGGGGTGTATCATTCCCCAAAGTGGCAACCTGATAATATCAACGGTGCACGGCTTTATATCTACACGATGCAACAACGACTTACCAACCAGCCCGGGTCCACACACGCATATGAAACCCGTTGGTCCTGCGTTTCCACCGCTAACCCGTTTTGGCCTCTTATAGTCAAGCCCAATATGCGTGTCCCGTCACTCGACTAGAGTCGAGCCCACTAAGATACGTTTGGGATATTGGTTGAAATGGGCCCCCACAAGCTACCACCTAAGCTTGCTATTCTATCTAGTGCATCACACTTAACCCTTTAACCATGTCCACTTACATGTTATAAATTTTGGTTAAGTCATTAATCATATTTTAATTGCCATTCAAGGCACCCACTAGATTTCCACATGCCACCCAAAGCACTTACTTAACCCTTTAACCATGTTTTAATTACCTGTTCCACTTTGGTTAAGTATTCTAATCGTATTTTCTATTGCCACCCTAGGCAACCCACTAGTCTCCTCATGCCACCCAAGGCACCCACTTAACCCCTCATGTCCATCTACATGCTAATATGGTTAAGTGTTTCTTAATTAATTAAGACCGTGATCTTCATAAAGACCTCTCACATTAGACTATCATTTATGACTGCTGGTTAAGCCGGTTGGGTCCGGGCAGCCTTATGTCATAACCGAGTCTAACCTCGTGTCTTTACATTAATCACGTTTTAGTTTGTGCCTAAGAACTCTCACATTGGGCTAACATTTGTAGCAACTGGTTAAGCCAGTTGGGTCCGGGCAGTTTTACGCTACAACTGAGTCCAACCTCGTGTCTTAGTCGATTAATTACACTTAATTAATCACCCTCATAATTTATATTAATTATCCCTAATTAATTACACATTTTTAAGAATATGGGTAGACCTAACTAAATAGGTAAATTCCCAATTCCATAGTATGGGTAGACCTAACTTAATAGGTAAATTCCCAACTCCATAATATGGGTAGACCTAACTTAATAGGTAAATTCCCAATTATGTCCATTCATTTTATGTTAGGCTTAAGCATACCAACTTTACACATTTCTATTAACAGGCATATTAACCCCATCGTTCCCCACGTAATTCGTTCTCATAACGTGACAAAATAAACGGGAAGATTCATCACAAATGTCATGGATTTAACCAACATAGCATATAACTTTATCATGGGTTCAAAAGGTGTCAACTTGCATATATGAGCATACATTAAACCCAACTAGCATTTAACCCAAACTTACATTATGCATATCATAAAAAGAGACAACTTGCATATGAACTTGCATGTGAACTTGCATATGAAATTACGCATAAACTTGCATATGAACTTGCACATAAACTTGCATGTGAACTTGCACATAAACTTGCATGTGAACTTGCATAACATGTCATACATAGAGACAAACTCGCATATGTTATGCATATCATAAAAAGACAAACTTGCATCATAACTTGCATATGACCAAACACTTAGCATGCATAAACCAAAATACTTAGCATGCATAAACAAAATACTTAGCATGCATAAAACCAAATACTTAGCATGCATAAAACCAAATACATAGCATGCATAAAACCAAATACATAGCATGCATAAAACCAATTACATAGCATGCATAAAACCAAATGCATAACTTGCATATCATGTTACATATAACTTGCATATACTCTCACATATAGTTTGCATAACATGTTACATATGCATAAATGTTCAACATAGTGTTTTGCATCATAAAACATGGCCTTAAACTTGCATATAGCATAAAACTTGCAAAACACATAATATACACTATACTAAACTTGCATAAACACATTTATCCACAAACATAGCCATCACTTATCATATCCTACCATAATCAATTTAACAATTGATTATTAAAGCTATAGGAACTCACCACTAAGCTCCCATAAGCAAACCCTTGCCACAAATTACCCAAAAACTCTAGCCTTGGACATAAAGCTTGCAACTTGATGATGAATGCAAGCTAATGATTGCTTAAACAACTCAAAGATGCTTGTATGCACATGAAAGCCTTCATAGAAATAGTTTAGAAATAGGATGGACGCTAGGGTTTTAGGGTAGAGGCCATGATCATAGAAAATTTTGGCATAGTTTAGTTAGGAGATAGGATTATGATCATTTAGGGCTAGCTTAGGGTCTTATTTATAGGATTAGGCAAGTGTTTTAGGCCCTTAGATCAACCCTAGGTTAGATTAGGACCATCAGATCCCGGAAGCTTCTAGAGAACAGCCCAAAACACAGCCAATCCCTAAAATGGTGCACCAGGTTAAACCTGTCGAGCACTCCCTGTCGACACCCTAGTCGACAGGGCTGTCGACTTGGTCCTAGCCAAGTCGACTGCCCAGTCGACAGGGCTGTCGACTTGGTTGGCTCGGCGGGATTTTTCCCGCCTGGCCCAATGGCCCCAATTAATTGAAATTTAAATCTGAATTTTAAATCTGTTTTGAACTTTGAATTTTCTGTAAACTTCATTGGGCCATAACCGGGCCATACGGACTCCGATTCTCGAAAACTTGGACTCTATTTCGCGTATTTTTCCGAGACGAACGCAATGGCGCGGCCCGTTACCCCCAATTCCCACATCTGAGATTATTCATTCTGCAATTAGTGAATTTTGGCATTAACTAAAATTCGGGGTGTTACATTCTCCCCTCCTTAAAGGATTTCGTCCCCGAAATCTCTAAGCTAAGGAGAATACATATCCTACCATCCAAACAACCATCTACTCAATCCATCAAACACGGGCATCCATTGTCCTTAAAACAATTTCTAATGATGTATGAGCATATGCAAAAAGTGTGTGTATATGTTCCTTATCTAATGTATGAACATATGCAAACCATGATAGTGCCATGCATCCATTATGTATGCGAGAGAACCCTATCGACACATACAATATCTACATGAGTGCACAATCATTCACAAAAATGCATCATCCATATGATAACACAATCATTATACAACCATAAATATAGCTTCCTACACACAATTTTTATGCAATATGCAATATGAAGTGACTGAGCCGATCTAGTGCCTAGAGTGTGTGTATATGCATCCACGAGCAACCACTAGCAAACACTTGCATCCACTTGCATCCATCAACCATAACATGTCTCAAACACATGTTTCAACCATAGGTTTACCCTATCTAAAGGTCAAAGAGTACTAACGAGAGGACATACTAAAGATAAGATAAGTACTAGACAACGATAGAGGAGAAATTAAAAAGACATACCCTCAAAAAGAAATGGGTACAATGAACGCATCTTCGCTTCCGTCTCCCAAGTTGCGTTGCTCTCATCTTCTCCCTATTGCACTTTGACTAGTTGAACCTCTCTGTTTCTCAATTTCCTAGTCTCTGACCCAAGGATGCGAGTAGGAGCTCGTCGAATCGTTGCATCACGCTCTACTTCCACTTCTCTAAGCAAGCTTGGCTCTACCACCTCTGCAGTCTCATGTAGGCACTTCCTCAAATGTGACACATGGAATACATCATGTACTCCACTAAGTCTGTCGGGCAACTCCACTCTATATGCCATCCGTCCAATCCTTTCCTTAATAGGAAACGGCCCTACGAACCTTGGTGCTAACTTCCCAACAGATCCAAAGCGAACCACATTTCGTAACGGAGACACTTTGACAAAGACCATGTCCCCAATTTCAAACTCAAGGTCCGTCCTCCTCTTGTCCGCATAAGATTTTTTCCTATCCTGCGCTGCTTTCATCCTTCTTCGAATCAAGTCAATCTTCTCAGAAGTCTCCCTAACCATATCAGGCCCAAGCACAATCTTATTCGTAGATTCCCACCAACATGTAGGTGATCGACAAGGCCTTCCATAAAGAGCTTCGAAAGGAGCCACACCAATACTGGACTGAAAGCTGTTATTATATGCGAACTCCATCAATGGAAGATGCTCTTCCCATGTAACTCCAAAATCTAAGATACAAAGCCTCAAAAGGTCTTCTAGGACACGATTCACCCTCTCAGTCTGGCCGTCTGTCTGAGGATGATATGCGGTGCTCAGACATAATAGAGTCCCCACTGCTTCTTGCAAACTTTTCCAGAATTCACTAGTGAAGATAGGATCTCGATCACTCACTATGCTAGAGGGTACCCCATGCAATCGAACTATCTCTCGAAGATATACTGAAGCTAGCCATGGAGCAGTCCTCTTGCTCTTCACAGGTATGAAATGGGCGCTCTTAGTAAGTCTGTCTACCACAACCCAAATTCCTGTATTACCCTTCCTCGATCTCGGTAATCTATCGAGACACTATCCCCCTTCCATAGCGGAACTTCCAAATGGGTGAAGCAACCCATCGGGTTTCTTCTGCTCTGCTTTCATTTGCTAGCACACCAAGCATCTAGCGACATACTCGGCCACATCTTTCTCCATACCGGCCCAAAAAGAAAACTCGCTTCATGTCTTGGTACATCTTGTCCCTACCAGGATGAATGGTCATCTTCGACCGATGTGCATCATCAAGTATAGCCTTCCTCAGACCCTCGTCTTGCGGTACACAAAGTCTACCGTCTCTACGCAACCACCCCTTACCATCTAGGGTGTACCTACTCAAATGGCTGGACGACTCCCCCCCCCTTATGAGCTTCTCTACTAACTCAACCAACTGTGGGTCGTCTCGCTGTGCCTCGCCAATCCGCCCCAAAAGAGTAGGCCTAACCTCCAAGGAGGCTAGCAAACCGGGTACAAAGTCAACGGAAGGTCTAAAGTCAAACATAGAATTAAACTCCAAGCTTCGCCATTTCACGAACAATGGACTCAAAGACAGCCTTTTTCTGCTTAAGGCGTCTGCCACTACGTTACCCTTGCCAGGGGTATACGCTATCTCAAACTCATAGGATGCTAAGAATTCCATCCACCTTTGTTGTCTTAAGACAATGCGCTCAAAGAGTCTCCAACACTTCCCTAAAATGTAGGGCATGCTTTTCTCCACTTCTAGAGAAAATCAGGATATTCTCCCATGCAAAATCGTCACAACTATCCATCTCTCACGCAGACCACCCTAGTCGAACTCGACATCCCCCAAATGCAAGCCCCAAAGGCCTAAACCAATATCAGACAAACACCCAAGGGATACCTCCTTCGAATTCAGATGACCTACGTGTGATGATACTAGTAAAAACGGCTAAATAATTAAGCCCTTGTCCAACTCTGGATGTCCTTGCCAGTCTCGCTCCAAAACCACCGTTTATCCCATAACTGGCTTTGCTCAACCTATTGAGCACATACGAAAACTTATTTCGCTCCTAGAAAAGACCAAGATGTCATCCACCAAGATCATCACGAACTTATTTAGGTACTCCCTGAACACCCTTCTCATCAAATCAACAAAGTATGCGGAGGCATTCGTCTAACCAAATGGCATCACCAGCCACTCATAAAACCATTCCGGAGTCCTAAAGGCAATCTTCTCTATACTATCCTCAGCCACTCTCAACTGACGAAACCCCGTGGCTGAGTCCAACTGCGAAAATACTGAGGCGCCAACCAATTGATCAATCCTCGGCAATGGGTGTCTATTCTTCTTTGTGAGTTTATTTAGTTCTCTTTAGCATACACAAAGTCTGAGGGACCCATCCGCCTTCATAGCAAAAATTACCGGAGCACCCCACTCCGATATACTTCGTCTTCTAAACCCCTTCTCAAGCAAATCGCCTACTAGCTTATGGAGTTCCCTCCTCTCACGAGGAGCCACGTGGTACACTGGCCAAGACACTGGTTTGGCATTGTCTACCAGATATATTCGGAAGTCAATCTCCCGCTCCGGAGGTAAGCTCTTCACCTCCTCAAACACATCCGAGTATTCCCGGACCACTCTAACAGATCGCAAACTCTCGACCGACGTGTCAAGCGATTCTAGATAACTTAGCATAACAGATTCCATGGGATTACAAGAGATCTCGAGAGTGTTACCCAAGCGGGTCATAAGCCTAACAACTCTCCCTTCAAAATCAAGAACGGCACCCCTATTGGATAACCAGTCCATGCCCAAAACTAACCCATAGCCCGTGAAGCCCAAAAAGCATCACATCGAAACTCAATGCTAAGTATGGCAACTTTCAAACCCAAACACATCATGGAGCCCCAATTGGGTTTGAAACAACTAAGGGATCATCTACCAAACTGGTGTCTAAGTGCAGTGACTCAACTAACAATGATGAGATAAACGAACTCGATGCGTCAGAATCTAATAAAGTTCGAACCGGTTAATAAAGAAATCCAAATTCCAACCTAGACGGTCCTATCCCCATCTGGTACACTAGCCGCGAGGGAATACAACTACCCTCCAGGAGATTCCATACCTTGCCCATGCCCCTTTGGACAATCCTAATACGGTGTCCCATTCCTCCAAAAGGATAACTACTCGCCTTCTTCTTCCCATTCTCCACTCGTAACCTCCCACCAATGAGGTTTCATCCTTCATTAACCAAACAACTATTTGAGCCTTCCTCCCATCGTCTATCCAATAGATACCTACCAGTCCTCCTCCTTCTTGAACCAACTTCTAATCCGACTAATGTCTAAGTCCCTTGAAGTGGTTTTCCGTTCTTATCTATCTTAGAAAGATCATCTATACGTGGAGGGGAAACTCAAAACGAGAGAGGAAGAGATTCAAAACGGAGAATTCGAAAGATATAGATATGGCTATTGGGGATTAAGCTTTTCTTTCAAAAACTTTTCTCTTAAAAGACATGTTTTTGAAAATACTCCTTTCAAAAATATTCTTAGAAAATAGTTTTTCTAAAAATTTTATCTGTTCTGGTAACCTTTAGCTCTGATACCACGTGTAACACCCCACACCCGCTACGGTCACTCTCTAAGGGAATGCCATAACATCGGTGGAGTATTTTAAGTGAATATAGAACAGAAAAATCACAACAAGACAGATATAAGTAAAACTTGAGAATTTAAAACATCATTTCATTGCAGTGGAAAACATGTTTGGTTACACCAAAACCATAAACAAGAGTCAAGTACATAATATCCATCCTCCAAAACAAAAGTACATAATCCCACTACATAACTTAATAGCCATAACAGAAAAGATAAACTGAGCTTTATATCCACGATCCAAGCTCCAAAAAGATAGATAAAGCAGTCTGATCAAACCCCGCTAATAGTAGGCCCACTCTGATAACCTGAGGGTTGGAAAAAAAGATAAAAACAACGGGGTCAGACATAAGTCTGAGTGAGTCCTATAACCCTAACAATACAATCATTAAAGTAATTAGGGTATGATATAAACAAGGTACGGTACCTCTGGGGATAATGACTACACTAAGTAGCCAACTAAACACAGGATGTACTAAGATAACCGAAAGGACGCATTTATCCACCCAAGGATTATTACTGGATTACACCACCCCAGATCTACCCACCAAGGGTGATTCCTACACTGCACCACACCAGTCATTCCTACTTAAAGGTTGATCCCACTAAGTGTACTTAGTAATTTAGTAGTTTCGTGTACCCCTATCTGACTACATAGGTGTACCCACTACTCCCCAAGCGATCGGCTCCCTTACGTAGACACCTGTGCTGGTCCCACGATGGGGTGTATCATTCCCCAAAGTGGCAACCTGATAATATCAACGGTGCACGGCTTTATATCTACACGATGCAACAACGACTTACCAACCAGCCCGGGTCCACACACGCATATGAAACCCGTTGGTCCTGCGTTGCCACCGCTAACCCGTTTTGGCCTCTTACAGTCAAGCCCAATATGCGTGTCCCGTCACTCGACTAGAGTCGAGCCCACTAAGATACGTTTGGGATATTGGTTGAAATGGGCCCCCACAAGCTACCACCTAAGCTTGCTATTCTATCTAGTGCATCACACTTAACCCTTTAACCATGTCCACTTACATGTTATAAATTTTGGTTAAGTCATTAATCATATTTTAATTGCCATTCAAGGCACCCACTAGATTTCCACATGCCACCCAAAGCACTTACTTAACCCTTTAACCATGTTTTAATTACCTGTTCCACTTTGGTTAAGTATTCTAATCGTATTTTCTATTGCCACCCAAGGCAACCCACTAGTCTCCTCATGCCACCCAAGGCACCCACTTAACCCCTCATGTCCATCTACATGCTAATATGGTTAAGTGTTTCTTAATTAATTAAGACCGTGATCTTCATAAAGACCTCTCACATTAGACTATCATTTATGACAGCTGGTTAAGCCGGTTGGGTCCGGGCAGCCTTATGTCATAACCGAGTCTAACCTCGTGTCTTTACATTAATCACGTATTTAGTTTGTGCCTAAGACCTCTCACATTGGGCTAACATTTGTAGCAACTGGTTAAGCCGGTTGGGTCCGGGCAGTTTTACGCTACAACTGAGTCCAACCTCGTGTCTTAGTCGATTAATTACACTTAATTAATCACCCTCATAATTTATATTAATTATCCCTAATTAATTACACATTTTTAAGAATACGGGTAGACCTAACTAAATAGGTAAATTCCCAATTCCATAGTATGGGTAGACCTAACTTAATAGGTAAATTCCCAACTCCATAATATGGGTAGACCTAACTTAATAGGTAAATTCCCAATTATGTCCATTCATTTTATGTTAGGCTTAAGCATACCAACTTTACACATTTCTATTAACATGCATATTAACCCCATCGTTCCCCACGTAATTCGTTCTCATAACGTGACAAAATAAACGGGAAGATTCATCACAAATGTCATGGGTTTAACCAACATAGCATATAACTTTATCATGGGTTCAAAAGGTGTCAACTTGCATATATGAGCATACATTAAACCCAACTAGCATTTAACCCAAACTTACATTATGCATATCATAAAAAGAGACAACTTGCATATGAACTTGCATGTGAACTTGCATATGAAATTACGCATAAACTTGCATATGAACTTGCACATAAACTTGCATGTGAACTTGCACATAAACTTGCATGTGAACTTGCATAACATGTCATACATAGAGACAAACTCGCATATGTTATGCATATCATAAAAAGACAAACTTGCATCATAACTTGCATATGACCAAACACTTAGCATGCATAAACCAAAATACTTAGCATGCATAAACAAAATACTTAGCATGCATAAAACCAAATACTTAGCATGCATAAAACCAAATACATAGCATGCATAAAACCAAATACATAGCATGCATAAAACCAATTACATAGCATGCATAAAACCAAATGCATAACTTGCATATCATGTTACATATAACTTGCATATACTCTCACATATAGTTTGCATAACATGTTACATATGCATAAATGTTCAACATAGTGTTTTGCATCATAAAACATGGCCTTAAACTTGCATATAGCATAAAACTTGCAAAACACATAATATACACTATACTAAACTTGCATAAACACATTTATCCACAAACATAGCCATCACTTATCATATCCTACCATAATCAATTTAACAATTGATTATTAAAGCTATAGGAACTCACCACTAAGCTCCCATAAGCAAACCCTTGCCACAAATTACCCAAAAACTCTAGCCTTGGACATAAAGCTTGCAACTTGATGATGAATGCAAGCTAATGATTGCTTAAACAACTCAAAGATGCTTGTATGCACATGAAAGCCTTCATAGAAATAGTTTAGAAATAGGATGGACGCTAGGGTTTTAGGGTAGAGGCCATGATCATAGAAAATTTTGGCATAGTTTAGTTAGGAGATAGGATTATGATCATTTAGGGCTAGCTTAGGGTCTTATTTATAGGATTAGGCAAGTGTTTTAGGCCCTTAGATCAACCCTAGGTTAGATTAGGACCATCAGATCCCGGAAGCTTCTAGAGAACAGCCCAAAACACAGCCAATCCCTAAAATGGTGCACCAGGTTAAACCTGTCGAGCACTCCCTGTCGACACCCAAGTCGACAGGGCTGTCGACTTGGTCCTAGCCAAGTCGACTGCCCAGTCGACAGGGCTGTCGACTTGGTTGGCTCGGCGGGATTTTTCCCGCCTGGCCCAATGGCCCCAATTAATTGAAATTTAAATCTGAATTTTAAATCTGTTTTGAACTTTGAATTTTCTGTAAACTTCATTGGGCCATAACCGGGCCATACGGACTCCGATTCTCGAAAACTCGGACTCTATTTCGCGTATTTTTCCGAGACGAACGCAATGACGCAGCCCGTTACCCCCAATTCCCACATCTGAGATTATTCATTCTGCAATTAGTTAATTTTGGCATTAACTAAAATTCGGGGTGTTACACTAAACCTCTCTTGTTTTTTTTTCCTGGAGGCGGCTTATGTTTGGTAACCATAGAAATGGAAAGTTTAGGTTTAGGATACGTTGAGGGTATTATACAGGGTAGTGGAAATAATTTTTATCTGATTATATATTTTATTTTATTCAATTTTACGCAACTTTCGTCTGTTTTCATCGTTTAAAAATTCGTATGATTACATACGAATCCAATTTACAATGAAAATCAATATGCAGCTACTCTTCGATATTACGGACCCAATGAAACTAGTTTCGTTGAATTCCGAGTTTGTTTGCTCAAACAGGGAATTTTTAAAGTCAAAATATTAACTGTTTTTCACTTTAAAAATCACACCCGATCACATACTGATTCTAAAAATCATGAAACTTAGAATCTTACCATTATTCGATGCTACGGATTCAATAAAAAAAGTTTGGTTGAATTCTTAGGTCGTCTCAGTAATGTTTCTTTGTAAAATTGCTCAAATTAGCTCCAAAAATGCGATTTCAGCGTACTTTTTCTTCTTGTACGCCCAAACGCTAACTCCAAAAATTATGTTGTTTTGGATTTAACTATTATTTTACAATATAAATCCGGAAAAAAAGTGGAATTGAATTCTGAGATCATCACAATAATGTTCCTTTGTAAACTGGTCGCCTGTTTTTGAATAAATGTTTTTGCTTCGCACGGTCGCATACTGACTCCGTTCGACATGCGTTTTGGAAAACAATAATGATTTATCATTATGAATTCAAAAAACTTTATCTCGATGAATTTTGAGGTTCCTAGCAAAATTTTACTTTTAAGGGCTTTGTGATAATTTTAAAAATCGAATTTTTAAAATTTTCAAAAACAAAGTTTATAAATCAATTTAATAATTTTATCGAGTTTGTTTTAAGTCAACTAAAATACAAAAACTAATTTTAATTTTATTCTCAAATTTTATTTAGCAAAAATAAACAATTTATATTCACAAATTCCTTAAAATAGCTTAAATTAAAAAATTAAAATATGTTCTGAAATACCTGCTTGTTACAATCTGCCCCACTTAAAACTTTTTCGTCCTCGGAAAAGAAAAGAGCTAAAAGTTGTTTAACTAACCAACTCAACTTTCATTCTGACTTGAGTTCTTCAACATTTCAGTTTCCAAGAACTTTCCGGTTTCTCAAAATTTGGCTAACGCCTTAATTTTTTGAAAAATTTCACCTTAACCACCTTTGTACGGGATGATCGGTAAAGCCACAACTTGCCTCACAGGGCCCTCATCAATCAAAAAGAAAAAGAAAAAGCCTAGCGGCTTACCAATCGGCTCATAAAATCATCAAACCTAATGAATATAGTAAACAAGTTCTATTTGTCGGGCATACAATTTATTTCTTTACTCAATCCGAAGCCATTAACCTGCTCAACATATATATATATATATATATATATATATATATATATGTATACATATCCAATTCTAACTAAACTTGTAATTCAGTTTAATTTAACTTAATTAAATCACAAGTGTTTTCGTATATTCAATGTCCAAAATTGCCAAAGATAACATCTAATTTATTTATGTCAGACATCATAAGTAATCTAACAAAAACACAAACAATAACATAACCAATTAATTGGTTATTTATCTTTCTAAAAATATAACTTTTATATATTATAATTTCTAAGATTGGATTATATAATAATCACAAATACGTTACATATAAATATATCACTCTCAACTCATTCTAGGACATTACTAACCCCATCTCTAATGAGTTTCTCATTCTAGAATGCTACTGATCCTATCTTTAATGGATATTCTTAAATAAAATACTAATAATTATATCTATGATGAATTCTATCATTCGGTTCTAATGTGTCTTGTCCTCGAGCTTTGCAAGCTCTGATACCAACTTTAACGATACGATATCCCCTGATCTCCGAGGAGACGGGAAACATCGGATTGCTTTGAGAACACGATGCATCGGAACATAAACAATAGAACATTTCATTGCTATTACAACAATTTGCATCCGAGTACAAGAATATCAGAGTATGAATAAATATTACACAGCGGAAAAATAATATCAGAGTATAAATTACATAGCAGCAGAAATAAAAAGGTATAAATACAAAGCACAACACAAGTACATCAACTAGCACAACTGAATGAAATACATGGATATAAAGCTTTCCGAATATTGCTCCAGCTGTAAACCAGGATCATATTAAATAGAAATCTGCAAAACCAAAACTACTAGCTGCCCGTGTGGAAAATATGGGCACCCAGAGTTTAGGTAGAAACAATAAACTCTGAGTCAGTCATGGGACTGGTGTGAGAACTAAAAACAGTAATTAAAACTTTACTCGAAAATATGGTAAATCACGGGACCACACCGCATGTAACGGAACGGGTTTAACCCCATGAATACCAGTGCCTAAACAATAACCAATAATAGATATATGGTTCTACAATGCATCATACAACATGCAATTTTCCAATCTACCCATTTAGGCTTAAACCCAAATGTTGGTTTTTTGAAATCCAATTCACTTTACAGAAATTATTTCTTTGGACTTTATTTCCGTATTCTTATTTCAAATCATTTGGAATACATATCTAGCTTTTATATCAAAGTAGATTTCACTTTGGGATCTCAAACCAAAATCTTTTGAAATATGAATTCCAAAAACATCACAATGCATACAAACAAGTACGCAACCAAATATCGGGCACCCCTTAGACAATGCAAAGGGTACTACCTTACAAACTCGATATATATGTGCACCTCCTCCTATGGAGCAGGCTACACTAACGATGCACAATCGCACACCCTCGGGACTATACTGCCATCTCACCAATACTTTTAATCGTCCGAGTTACCAGAATATTTAGCCACATACTAAATCACTTTTTTATATCCCGAAGTAGGGAAAATCATTTCATATCATAATAACCAAAAGTACTTTCAAACTATAGTACTTCACATCAGCAATTCACACATATGATCAGTCACTATTAATCACATAACATTTGAGTTCGTACGTCTCAAAGTAGGGTGCTAAGCAAGAGAATAAATTCTCCGCCACCAAACAGATACATCATCAATAGCAACTAATCAATTATGTGATGAACTACAATGTAGCACTTAATACATCTTTAATCATTTCTCAACATCAGGTTAGCCCTCGAAATCCTTTCTGTTTTATAAAACATTCCCTGTCCAAAATCAGTAATACATTTCTTTTCACTTAAGAAAAATATCATTTCAAAATCGGTAATTAAATTTGAAATGAACTCAACAACATCACTATACATCTCATAGTCAAATCTTGAAGTGTTTCACAAGATATTAGTATACAAATATTTCTACCCAACCCAATGCTAAATGTAAAAGCATATATGCTCATAAACTGATCGAGCCCAATCCAAACAATCAATAAATCACAATTAATATCAACAACCAAGTATATTTGGTTCATACCACAGCTCATGTTTTGGTAAATTTAATCACCATCTATTCATTCCAATCTAATTAAGGATTTATTAAAACTCTTCTTAGTTTTAATCTCAAAAATCATTATTTAATGATTGTTCAACTTTCCGGAAA
The DNA here is from genome assembly GCA_030737875.1 of Allium sativum. Classification (NCBI taxonomy): domain Eukaryota; kingdom Viridiplantae; phylum Streptophyta; class Magnoliopsida; order Asparagales; family Amaryllidaceae; genus Allium; species Allium sativum. Next base: position 347,019,464 of record CM060922.1, on the reverse strand, counting down.
TTAATCCTTCCTTTAACTTGGGTTAAAGAACATATGTTATTTAAAACACCATTCACGATAAACCCAAAATCATATTCCATAAAAATGGAACCTTCACGGAAATTAGAACAATTCATAATCGATATAAATTTCCGTATCAAACAAATACTATAAGTGGAATAATGGCAAAGCCTTTTAAATTCCACAAATAGTAGCAGTCTTCATTCACAGATGCTCATCTCGTTTATTATTAAATCGAATTCCATTCAATTCCAATTTCTTTTATTAATCTAGAAAACTTTACTTTGGAAAATTTACACTGTTAGTTGGGTTAAAGAACGAATGTTATTTAAAACATCGCTCACAATAAACCCTAAAATTCAATTTGATATTAAGTATAAGGCTCTGAATAGAAATAATATCGGCTTATATTCGGTATCAAATTCTGAAACCAACAGATATCGTATTGTGAATAACGATATCTATATCTTCCAAATTTCTCAACAATATCTGTGTAATCACGGAATCCAATATCGAAATATTATGGAGATTATTTCCATTGAAATCCTTTCCAACTCATACATTGGAAAATTTTGGTTATTTCAAAACCATTTCAAATCCAATTTATTTGTTTGAAAATCATTGGATTATTATTCTAATTAATATCTAGTACATTTTGATAAAAATATATTTTTATCTTTCCAAACTTGGAATTTTTCATCCAAAAACTTTTTAAGTTATTTAGTATGATTTTCACAATTTTTCCATGTTTTTAATAATTTTATTAAGGCCCTTACATTCGGTATCCAATAACGGCCACCGAACGACATTCATAGCGACCTTTTCTGAAATTGATTTGGGCATAATTTGAAATCCAACCATTCAAATATAAATCTCTTATATTCATTAGGAAGATCTTTTTGATACGAACCCAACGGTTTTGGTTTTAGGAGAACGCGACGATCGGATCTCCCGTGACTTCAATTTGAAGTTAATGGTTGAAATTCACAAACGATCGTTGCTCGGCGCATTTTATTCAAGCCATTAAATATATATAATGTATTTATCGTCAATTCCCATTTAAAACGTATTTTATAAAACATTTATAAATTCGTTTTAAAAATGATTTTGACTTTCTTTTCAATTTTAAATCAAAATTGAATATTCCATTATATGACAATTTTATACAATGCATATATATGTTAAAAAATATATTTTTAACCAATCAATATTTATTTCAATACATGATAATTTTATATATCACATATATATGCTAAAAATCATATTTTTAACTAATTAATATTAATTTCAATACATGACAATTTTATATATCACATATATATGTTAAAAATCATATTTTTAACCAATCAATATTTATTTCAATACATGACAATTTTATATATCACATATATATGTTATACACTGCATATTTATTTTTCACATCATATATATATTTTTCACATCGCATATATATTTTTATTCAAAACATATATATTATTCACATCGCATATATTTTTTATACACCGCATATATATTTTTCACATCGCATATATATTATATACACTGCATTTATATTTTCACATCGCATATATATTCTATAAACCGCATATATATTTTTTACATCGCATATATATTCTATACACCGCATATATATTTTTCACATCGCATATATATTATATACACCGCATATATATTTTTCACGTGGCATATATATTTCATACATCGCATATATATTTTTCAAATTGCATATATATTCTATACACCGCATATATATTTTTCACATCGCATATATATTATATACACCGCATATACATTTTTCACATCGCATATGTATTTCATACAACGCACATATATTATTACTCCATTTTAGTGTGAATTTAGAAATTTCACTTCAACAACCACAAAGTGTCTATCCATATTGTTTGAAATACGGGTGTCGTATATTCAAACAACGCTTCTTGTGCAAAGGAATCGTGAATAGTTCATGTGTTGAACTCAAGCAATGTCACATACAACAGATCAATATCAACAATGACAATTTATTTATTTTTAGTTATAAAATAAATAACTGTACAAAATTTTAGATAGAGAGTTTTCACCTTGATTGGATTGTCACTAAATATCGCCAAACGATCGATTGATCGAATGTGACATTTTCCTCCGCCAAAAATTGAGAAAATCTACAAATCTCCCCAAACCAGTTTCGTATCAAAGCTCTCGTCGATACAGTTCCATTGGGTGCGGTTTCGCTGAATTTCGAGTTTGTATGAAAAAGTTATTTTTTTAATATTGGTGCACATATACATGTCATTAACATTTAAATAATTAATTAACTAATTATTACTTAGCTTAATTCCATCATTAGCCCAACCTCTTCATATGCTCCAGGTGCTGCTTATTTCTTCATGGCCATTTCTGAAAATTTCAATACCAATATGTAATAACCCGTAAATTCGAGCCAATTTTAAAATTTTATTTCGGCAATTTTAGAGAATTTTGGATATTTAAAATGAATTATTTTAAATAAAAACGATGAGAAATTTATTTTGAATAGAATTAGAACGTATATATTTATTTGAATCGACGTTAAAAATATAAACATTTTATTTTAAATTATAAAAGGAATGGAAAATGGCGTGGTAGTTCGAAAATTCGATTTCAAAATTCTAATGAATGTACAGGATTCAAAATAAACCGGATTTTAGCGAGACCAAAAATATTAGAATCTATTTGAAAATATCTTTCCAACGAATCCGAAAAATTGAAATTTCATAGCGGGAATAAAAAGTTAAGCCCAGTTGAAATTTCAGAATAGTCGCTATGAATTCTGGCCCTTAAAAATGAAGATTTGGCAAACGACCTCGGTTTTCGACGAAACCACTGTTGTTGGATCCGTGATGTCAAATTATTGCTAGATTCCAAAATTCATAATTTTTTGAATTAATATGTGAGCGTGGCGAAGTAAAATGTGTTTTGTCAATTTTAGTCAATTTCGATCGACCGGAAAATGGCCATTTTTCAAACGGTCTCAGAATTTGACGAAATTAGTTTTGTTAGGACCATATCGTCAATACGAAGCTAGAAATATTTTTTCTGGAATTTTTCTAGTTAGTATGTGACCCCAGTAAATTGAAATGTGCGTTCAAATTCAATATATAGATTTAGATTTTGATTTTGACAAAAATTGATCGTAACAGTTGAATTGGCTTATGAAACATATCCCATTGTGTTCGAAATGGGGGTAATTAGCTAGGGATGACAGTCGGCGGGTTTGATTTCGAATTCAAAATAAAAAGTTACTTTTTGGATTTTAAAATTAAATAATTAAAAATATATATACCCTCCCTCTTCTAAACCTAACTCCCTCCCTCACAAAGTCAACCCCTCCAAATCAGAAAAAAACCGCTTCCTTTTCCATTAGCGCCGTTTCCCTCCTCCACGCTGCCACCCATCGAGCCCTTCCGGTCCTCCACCCTCGCTTCTCTCTCCGCATCTCCTCCTCCTCCACCTCTCTGTCCCTTTCCCCTTCGTTAAGTCGTAGTCCAAGAGCCCGTCACCCTCCAACTGACCCCGCCACCATCGAGCACAACCTCACCAAGACCGCCCTCCTCCGCTATCCCCTCCAGCGCGTAGCTCTCTCCGACGCTATCTCTCTCTCTACCCCCGTCAAACCCGTTCAAGATAGCCGCCTAAACCACCAGTGGGCCCGCCATTGCTTGTCCGCGCCTCCTCCTGGCCGGCAGCACCCCGCGCCGCCTTCCCCCATCTCCGGTTCGATCTAAAACTTCCCTCCTTCGATTAGCAGTAAGTTTTCTGATTTGACTTTATTTTATTTTCAGTTTAATATAAATAACATAGAAAAAAAATCTAATTTTTATACAATAGCATAGTTTTAAAGTGTGCTATTTGTAAATGAAATAGCTTTAGTATAAAAATTCGATTTTTGTATAAATTGTACCGGGATAAAAAAAATTGATTTTGATATAATATTCTTATGAATAAAAATTGGATTTTTAATATAGATTTTCATGATAGAAAAATGCGATTTTTCATGTTAGAAAGATGAGATTTTTGATTAACGAAAGATGAGATTTTTATTTAAGTGAAGGCGAGGGTTTTTTCTATATAAAGATAGGATTTTGTATTTGGTTGAAAAGTGAATCAAAAACATGATTTTTATATATGTAGTGAATCAAAAATGTGATTTTTATATAATGTAGATAATCAAAATATGATTTTTATTTAATTGGAGTAATAAAAATAAGATTTTTTATTATATGAGAAGTGAAATAAAATATAAATTTTTAACAAACAGTGTTGAACAGATCTCGTTAGAAGCATGGCAAAGATTTCCTACATTAGATGAATCGCGACAAATTGGTTTAGCTTATCAGTGAGAACTCCTCACTTTTATTTTAATTTCTAGTTTGAAATATATACTAGGACGTAGACGGTGCTTAGCAGCACCCGACACCCGTCGTCCACAGACCATGGACGACTTGTATGTGTGATTGTTTGTGTTGTGAAAATTGACTGTTGGTTGTGAAATAAAATATATATTCATGTGTTGAAATAAAATATATATTCATGTGTTGAAATCAAATATATATTCATGTGTTGAAATCAAATATATATTCATGTGTTGAATTCAAATATATATTCATATATTGAAATCAAATATATATTCATGTGTTGAAATAAAATATATATTCATGTGTTGAAATCAAATATATATTCATGTGTTGAAATAAAATATATATTCATATGTTGAAATAAAATATATATTCATGTGTTGAAGTAAAATATATATTCACATGTTGAAGTAATATATATATATATTCACGTGTTGAAGTAAAATAAATATTTATTTACAAATCGAATGTAACGACCCGGAAAATCTGAACCAATTTAAATAATTTAAATTGGATAAAATAGTGGATTTTAAATATTTAAAATAAATATTTTAAATAATAGCAATGAAAACTAAGTTTGAATCGACAATTGAAAAGGAATATAATTAATTCTAATTATAAACAAGGCCTGAAATGGCGCGGCAGTTTCAAAATTTGAATTCAAACTTTGACTGACTGTATCAGGTGCAAAACAAAACGGATTTGAGTGAAACCAAAAATATTTAAATCTGTTAGTGAATACCTTTCTAACGAATCTGAAAAATCGAAGTTTCATTGCGGAAAGCAAAAGTTATGGCCAAATGAATTTTCAAAAAGGTCGCTATGGAATTTATATAGCCCGTGAAATTGGCCATTTTGCAATCGACCTCAGAATTCGACGAAACCACTTTTGTTGGATCCGGGATGTGAAGTTATTGATAGGTTTCAAATTTCATAATTTTTGAAGCTAGTATGTGAGCGTGGCAAAGGAAAATGTGTTTTGGTCAATTATAGTTAAATTGGATCGACCAGAAATGGGCCATTTTTCAAACGGTCTCAGAATTTGACGAAACTAGTTTTGTTGGGACCGTATCATCAAAACATAGCTAGATTTATTTTTCTGGAATTTTTCGAATCAGTTTGTGGCCCTGGCAAATTGAAATGTACGTTCAAATTAAATATTGAATGTTTTATATTTTAAATTGAAGGAAAACTGACTGAAACAGTCGAATGGGCCTACAAAACATATCCCATTGTGTTCGGAATTGGGTTATTTAGCTAGGGACGACAGTCGTTGGGTTTGGATTCGAGTTCGTGTGTGAAAAGGGGTATTTTTGAAATTATAAAACCACCGGCCAATCAGATTTTTTATAAAAAAAACAGAAAAACCCTTTTTATCTCTCCCCGATCTCGATGGTAGCTGACCTTTGAAGCTCCCCTCCCCATTTCCGATCGCCACCGCCACCATCAGCCCCACCTCCAGTTGAACTTTTTGAAGCCCTCCTCCTCCTCTTCAAATCCATACCTGCTGCTCCTCCTATCATCGCTCCATCACCGAGAACCACCGCCCTAAAGTTGCGTCGCCTCGAAGCCCGCCACGCCTTGACCGCCGCACCGAGTGGGACCCCCTTACCCTTGTTTTGTGCGCCTCTCCAAGCACTACAAGGTGGCATAGGCCGATCGACTTCAAGTGCAACAGATCGGAAGAAAATTCAAAACCTAGTTTTGAATCAAAAGGAAGGTATAAGGCTGTTAATTATTTAACTGATTTCAACATTTTAAAATCGTTGCAAACTTGTAAAAATCATATCTTTTTCGTTTCTTGACGAAATTCAGTGAAACAAGAGACAGTGGACTCGTGTGGACGTATTCAACATTCTAGAAGATACTGCATATTTTTCTGAGCCTTCTGCTATTTTTGGTGGAGTGGAACCCAATGTGAGATTTCTAATTCATAAACGATATGGAAAACGATGATGTATAAATTATATAGTCGATGTATGAGTTATATAAGCGTTGTACACCTCTTGTATAAGCGTTGTATAAGTTGTACGTTCGATGTATAAGTTGTATATGCGTTGTAAAATATATATATATATATATATATATGTGTGTTGAAATAGAAGTGAAATGCTATATATATATATATATATATATATATATATATATATATATATATATACGCCCCTCGTCCACAAACCATGGACGATATTTATTGGTTGTGATTTGTGTGAAAATTGATTGATAGCGAATGGTTGATTGAAATTGCTTGTGGTTGAAATTGATTGATTGTGGTTGAAAAATACCCGTTTGTGGTTGAGAAATATTTGGTTGAAACCACATAGGATTAGTTTGTGGAAATGAAAAAATATACATGCCACCTGCGTGCGAACTAGATACATGATTCCCCATTGTCAAAAGCTGCGAGGCTTTAAGGTAGAGCGAGGAGCCGTACTAGGGACGGTCCCGGTTTTAACTACCCTGCCGTTATGCTGCCGAAATTTTGAATAATATTCATGTGTTAGAATTATTTTCATTTGTTGAAACTATATTTTTTCGTTGAATAGAAAACCTTCATGTGTTGAATTGAAATTCATTCGTTGAATAGAAATTCATGTGTTGAATGGTATTTGTGTTTTAAATATAAAAATCACCTTTTTTTATCTATATATATAAACTATAGAAAACCTTCATGTGTTGAATCGATATTCATTCGTTGAATAGAAATTCATGTGTTGAATGGTATTCGTGTTTTAAATATAAAAATCACATTTTTACTCTATATATATAAACTATAGAAAACCTTCATGTGTTGAATTGAAATTCATTCGTTGAATAGAAATTCATGTGTTGAATGGTATTCGTGTTTTAAATATAAAAATCACATTTTTACTATATATATATAAACTATAGAAAACCTTCATGTGTTGAATTGAAATTCATTCGTTGAATAGAAATTCATGTGTTGAATGGTATTCGTGTTTTAAATATAAAAATCACCTTTTTTATCTATATATATAAACTATAGAAAACCTTCATGTGTTGAATCGAAATTCATTCGTTGAATTAAAATTCATGTGTTGAATGGTATTCATATTTTGAAAAAAAATTGTTTTATAATAAAAATCCTATTTTTATCATCAATATGAACTATATAAAATAATCTTGTTTTGAAATAAACTGTTTTATAATACAAATCCTATTTTTATCACCTATATTAACTATATGTAACGGCGCGATTTTCGACCTTCCGAAAACCGTGTCGTTATTGAAAGAAATTAGAAGATGAGATAGAAAAGATAGAACTAATAGAATAGAAGAATAAGAAGTTATCAGAAATCTCACAGCGGAATTTAAAAATACAAATATATTACATCATAGGGTCTGATACATCATAATACATCAACAACTTACATCATCATAGTACATAATAATACTTCATGACATGGAAATACAAATCTAACTGGATACATAGGTGTAGTAAACTACTAGACTTGTCCTGCAACTTGAACTTCGTAAGGTTCCATTTGCCAACCTGAAGTACTTGCCTACTCATAATAAATATTATGAGTACCCAAGAGTTTTGGGAAAACACAGAAAATAAACTCCGGGTCAGTCAGGGGACTGGAGTGAGTAAACACAGTTAAAAAGATGTAAACAGGGAAATAAGGAATAAGGTGTTCCGTTATTTATAGATTCAATTACTTAGAAATCTTAAGCCCAACTCCATAACTAACATATGGAAAATGACCCTTGTATTTTGATATCAAAACGTTTGATATTTACGATAGTATTTATCAAATAAATAATCATCTAGTGAATCGCTTGCATCTCACGTTCACGTAGATAGAATAAGATCTAAACCGTTGAACGCTTATGGAAATTTGGTTTCTAACTGACAGGGTATGGGAGCACCCACCGATCAGTGTACTCTAGAGAAGATACATTGGGGTTCAACAAGAACATCCTGCAACCTGGCCACACATGACCGTCCACTCATTTAGCTTGAGTGTAACGAATATATTACCACCTCCACGGTTGGGAATGACCCACCAATTACCGAAGGTAACAGCAGTGAAAATAGATTAAGAAACAAAAGGAGTTTACTCTAGATGGTGATAATATACCCTGCTTGGGTATGACCCAACTAGCCATGCTGCCTAGCCCAACTATTGTCTTCCTCGGTTGGTGAGGTTTGAAGTCACGTTACCGTTTGACGGGTTATTCTTCAACGTCTTTGAATATCACACCGTCCAATCTAACAGATCACTCATTTGTTTCCACAAACATATTCTGGGTATAAGGCTAAAGAAACGAATCTCTCCGCCCCCAACATAATACACTTATGTAAAGTCGATGTGTACAATCTGATCGATATACGTTGTCAGACATCCGACTGTTCGGATCTGTTCTGGGATTTAACAGACCGTAGACACTATTTTGAAATAGTCCTTGCATTCTTCATCTTTATCGATTTCCAGTATATGTCGTAATATTCGAGTCGAAGTGGAAATGTGAAATTCCGGACTCTTAGAAACGATGTACAAAAATATCTTTTATAGTCGGTAATTTATTATCAGCTTAACCGTCTTTAATTCAGTTGCACATCCTGTATTTCTAATTATATAAATAGTATATAATTCTCTGGTTCATATCTGGATATCTTAAATATCATTTACAATTGTATAGTTAAAGTGTGTGCGACGCACACAAGATGTTATACAGTTTTTATCAATATTTGAAAGTGTACAGAGAAAGCCCGTGCTACGCACACGGTGTTTTATCTTGCTTATCATCGACTGTCAGACAATGTTCTATACTCCGATTTGATTTGTCAAATATTTATTTCTTTTATTTAAACTTAAATAAATTGTTTTATAATTTATTTAAATTGGGTTATCCTTTAAAACTTAGGTTCTAACTCGACGAACTTCTTCGAACAACTTCGATTCTGGGACCTCACTATCGTCTTGACTGTTCCACTGGTTTACGCCATATTAAATAAAAACTATATTTTTATTTAATTTAATTAATTACTGAATAATTATATTTATTTATTTAATTTAATTAAATTTGATTTAATTAAATTCTTGCTTTGAAAATCGGTTCTCGCTTGTATTTGCCAAGCCGAATGTTGGCATCTCAAAATCGTGTGGTCACCATGGGGTGATCATCGATTTCTCCTTGCCCAAACACTCTTTTTCTTGCTTGCCAAAAACTCGTGCCATGCCACTTGATCCGCCTTGAAATCCATGGTGAGTCCATACGATTTCCCTTTGCCAAACTCTCGTGCCAAGCCATCGTGCCAAGCCATCGTGCCAAGCCTTCGATCCGCCTCAAAAACATGGTGATCCACCGATGGATCACTCGAAAATCAACGTGCCAAGTCTTCCCCTTGCTTCTCCATTTTGCCTTCGACTTCCTGTGCAAACGTTCACAGCTGTGCACGTGCACAACCTTCCCCGCCACCAGATCAACGTCGAACCTCCACCCACAAACCCCACTTCATCCACCGATCACCACTGACCCATCGCCACCCCCTAACGTCGCCTTCTCCTCGAAATCATCACTCCACCCAACTTCCAGTAAATAGCATCGAAAAGGACTCCCCCTAAACCGACCTCGTCTGACCATCTCTGACAACCTGGAGACCTCGCACCGCCGCCGATAGCTGCCCCAACTTCCGACGCCGCTTCCCCCCAAGTTCTGGCCAACTCGATCGACTGTGGGCCCCGTACGACTCCTTCAAATGCCTGAACCCATTTTTTCTTTCAAAACCTAAATCGAGTTCGTCATCTCAAACCCCTCGTTGGAAACATCATTGGGTATTTTTCCCATGATCACCGATGTCTCCCCTTCCTCCATGCTCCATGACTTGGCCATTACCGACGTCGATCGTCAGAATTTTGTGAAAATGCCAATTCCGTCCATCTCGAGCTTTCTCCCTCGTCCCATTGTTTAAAATCGTGAAACCACTTTTAAAAATCATATTTTGGCACTACGATTACATTCATATCTCTGTATTTCGATTTCGTGATGTTTGAAATTTTGGTGAGTTTGGTTGAGACAGAGAATCATCTGTTCTCTGTTGTCAGTTGTGTTTCAAAACATGAACTGATGAGGTTTGTTCTTGCTCCAATGTTCATATATATTTTCGTATACAAGTTTAACTCATAAATACACTTGTATAGTTTGTGTTTTTAGATCATCAAGGTATAGTTGCAAATCAATAGGAGTATTTGTTTAAACAGGGGACAATAGCAGTATTTTCTTTGATCAAGTTTTAATGATGAACTCATTAACAAATCTATTATTACTTGTATACATGTTTTTACTGATGAAATAACTTGATGTTTTAGCATCTATAAGGTGATATAACATGGTATACTTGCAGTAGCATATAATACATAAATGTATAAACTGTTTACAGTAAACGACAAATCAAACTTGAAACTAGTGAGGGTTTACTCACTTGAAAAGCTTTCACAAATTTCTTGCTGTAGATGGTTTTTGTTTCAGCAAAGTGTTCTTGTGTTTGTGAAAGACGATTTGCATGGATATGGTGATGTATTTATAGGCCAACTTTTCTCTTTAAACAATAGTTTTTCCCTTATGCTTTTAATAGTAAAAAGCCACGTCTTCTACCTACCCCTTTCTCTCTCATTCGAATGGCCTAAACATTATACAACATGTTTTAAAGTACTTTCCACAAGAGATATTTCTACCAACGTCTCCTTGGTCTCTTCTAAGTACAAGACTATATGCTTTCATTAAATGCTCCCCTTGCTTGCATTAAATGCTCTCAATACTTACCATCACAAAACTTAAGAGAAAAATAGTTTTCCTCTTTGATATTTGTTTGCTCTCATCATTACTTCAGCCGCACATATTTGAGTAGGTGATTAGGCCCTAATCTACTTACTAAATGATGGAGTTTGGACTTGATTTGGTTTTGGTTTAGACTATACTTTCAGTAAATGATTTGTTGTATATACATGCTTATATACATTCTTGGCCGTAGTATATATATGTATATATATATATATAGATACCTATACTTTTCATGCTATACTTATATATATAAATATATATATATATATATATATATGTAAGTGTTAATCTCATTACTTGTTTGCCTAGTTTTTATTTCCTTTCCTGCATTTGATTTTATGTATACTTCATATACATGTATAGACCGTGGTATATATATATGTATATATATAGATATATATATATACCCTTATGTACTTTAAAAAATATAAAAAAGTTTATACTTTTAGGGTTTTGCTATGTATATGACAACTTATACATGTTAGTTGTAAAATAGGAATTTCCATACTTATTTCATGTTGCCAGCTTCCCTACAATTCCTAGTGTTATAAAATGTGTTGCTATTATTTTCTTAAGTTGTTAAACATTTATTTTTAATATATCCTGTATATATTAAGTTACAGTGTAAATCATATATGTATATACGTACATATAAGTGATTATACCTATTTTAATTGGTTGAGTCTTCTAGATACATTTTAATTTCCTCATTAAAATGAATATCAGAAACTTGAAAAAAACCCAGCCATTACACTATATAAAATAGTCGAGTTTTGAAATAAATTGTTTTACATTAAAAATCACATTTTTATTATATACATGAATTGTTAAAAATAGTGAAGTGTTGAAATAGAAGACAGTTAGATAAAAATATCAATTTTATCAAATGTATGAAAATCATATAGTTTTGAAATCGAAGAATCGATATATATATACAAATAGAATTGAAATATATCGAATAACGAAGCTGCAGTTTGTATTTTGAAACCGTGATTTCAAACGATTAGTGCGGGAGATCCGACCATCGGCTTTTCCCAAAACCGCAACCGTTGGGTTCGCTTTGGAAATATCTTTCCAACGGCACCAACTTTGTAAAGATCCAACGGTTGGATTGTCTGGAATGTTTAATTCAAATCTGAAGAAAAACAGCGCCAGAATCGATTATATATATATAAATATAAATATATTTAATCGAATAATGACGCTGCAGTTCATATTTTGAAATCGAAACTTCAAATGATTATACCGGGAGATCCGACCGTCGGATTTTCCCGAAACTGGAACCGTTGGATTCATTTTGAAAAGATCTTTCTAATGATGTAAATTTTGTGAAGATCCAACGGTTATATTTTTAGATATGTGTAAATCAAATCTGAAGAAAAACAGCGCCACAGCCGCGTTATGGCCCGAAGCGTCGTTTAAATCAATTGGCTATTTTCAAATAAGTAAAAATAGTGATAAATCGTTATAAAATATTATAAAAGTTATGGATGTGAAATTTAGAAATTAACTGAAGGTTTGCTAAGTCGAATGGTTTCCTGGATTTTGATCTGATGTTGGTTTCGGCCTTCGGGGTTAATATTTGGGAAATCGTTCTCTTACTGATTGACGGTTAGTGACTAATGAATTGAAATGATGCGTATGTATGTTTGTGTTGCACTTGTTTATTATATATGCAAGTTGCTTAGAAAGACCAGGTTTATCCCATTCTGAATAACTGAATCGACGATAAGAAGTCGAAGATGAAGACGGGGGTTGAAGACCGATCTTCACCTCGTTTGGATGGTAACTGATGTCCTGATTGGGAGGCATCCCGAAATATGGATAATGAGTGGTGATCGTCCAGACGTACGTGGAGATAGATGGATACGCGAGGTATTTACTGCCTTCGGTTTCGTTCAGACCCAGAACGGACTTGCAAATGGACTGTGTGTCTGACATTATAATTCATTCTGTGTGATTGATAACCATCAGTTGCATGGTGTGAATTGCCGGTGTGGCATGCTAAGATGCAATGATCAGGGCTTCTGTTGAAAAGCAAAGTCTTGTGATTGATGATCAAAGCACCGCCTGTGTGGCGTAGCTTTTTGTATAACGTGAATTCGCAAGCCTCACACCCTGGTGTGAACCAGAAACGAGAGAAGGACCTCAGGGAGGGCATGCGTTTCCTTCTAGCTAGGAGTTGTGTCAGTCTTTTTACACGGCCTGACATTTTACTTATGTGGATGATGGATTGCAAGGCGCCTCGGAAATATCGGTCGATCCGGGACCGATGGAGTCATTCGTTGGCTCATTGACGCCCCATAGGGCGGGGAAACGCAGTGTTCAGGAATTTCAATCCACATTGGTGGACCGGCCCTGTCGCTCCAAAGGCTTGACTGAGTACTTGCCTGAGAAATGGGCTAGAGCGTCTCGAATTCGGTGAGGACTATCTTTTGCCTTGGTTCATGACGGAAAACAAATTTCCAAATACGTGACTGTGCGGTTTTGATTGTATATATATATATGGCGACATGATATATGGTACCCATGCCGTCTATGATTGATAGTTATGATTTGAAATTGTTTTTGAAACATATAAACACTAGTAATAATATCAAATGCTTTTGTTTTATTCGTATCAAGCATATTTGGCCATTATAAGGTAAAACTCTATCCTCCGGTTTGCGTTGCATTGTGTGATGGGAACTGAGTCTTATAATGGCTTCATTTTTATAAAAAGCATTGCGATGTTTAAAAGAATGATTTGTTTTAAAGCACTGGCAATCCAATGGAGTAAACCCGTTCCACGAAAGTGGCGTGGTCCTGTGATTAGCCATATTATAAAGGTGTTAAGTAGATTTCTCATACCAGACCCATGACTGACTCGTAGTTTGTTTCACTTTCAAACTCGGGTGCCCCTTTTACTACACGGGCAGCCTTGTATTCAGGTTTAGTTGGCTTTATCCGGATAGCTGGAGCTGAAGATGGATTCTATCATTTATCTCTTTTTATGTTGTTCAGCTCCTATTGTACATTATGTTTGTTTTCCGCTGTAGACATTTATGTATAGCTGAACTGTTTTGTACTAAGTATGATCCTATATACTGTGTAACTCTGATGATTTCGTTTATCCAGTATCTTCTATTGTCCATTATATGGTGTATTTATTTATTTCTGTTCTGCTGTTATCTGTTTATGTGTTATATTCCAAGGATTACCCTTGCCACCGTCAGTACGGGGTTTGGGGTCGTCTCATCGAACGATTTGTTTATGTACACCGATTTGACTGATATTGATTGGGAAGATAAATTTTACACATCGCCCAACTGCACAAATAAAAAATGTGTTTGATTGATTGAAACCCCACACGGGTGTTGGGATGATATTGACGTACACTAATCCCAATTGTTTAGTAGTATGCCGACCGATGGGTTGACAGACTATGTAAGCGTTACTTATCTATATTTAATGCTTATGCAGTGGTGTGGTGCACTATGGATGATGGTTGATGATTTATAGTGGTCATTATATACATGTGTTGTAGGGAATCCATATAAATAACGTTATATGGTAATTGATTGGGCCTCATTCTAATTTGGAAAATAAAGAATAGAATGAAAATCCATGTGTTGAATAGAATGAAAATTCATGTGTTGAATAATATAAATTCATGTTTTGAATAATATAAATTCATGTGTTGAATAGAATAAATATTCATGTGTTGAATAAAATGAATATTCATGTGTTGAATAGAAGAAAACATTCATGTGTTGAATAAAAGCCGTGTTGATTAGATTGACGCCATTTTGACAAGAACAATATTTATATCGATTTTACTCATTTTTATAATGAATATAGAAAAGAAAGTGATTTCAAAATATAACGTTTTGAAATAATATCATTTGTATATCGATGATGTGGAATATTCAATTTTGATTCGAAATGGAATATGAAGTTGAAATCGTTTCGAAAACGAATTTAAAATGATTTATAAAATACGTTTTAAAAGGGAATCAACAAAATATATATAATATATATATTATATATATAGAATGGCCTGAATAGAACGCGCCGCACCGTGGCAGTTCGCGAATTTCGACCATTGACTTTGAATGGATATTACGGGAGATCCGACCGTCGGATTCTCCAAAAACCGTAACTATTGGGTTTGTATCGAAAAGAGATTTCTAACGAATATTAGAGATTTGAAATCTAATGGTTGGATTTGGAATTATGTCCAAATCAAATTTGGAAAAGATCGCTGTGAGTGCAGTTCGATGGCCGTTGATGGAATTCGACTGTACGGGCCTTGATAAAATTATTAAAAATAGTAATAATTTGTGTAAAATCACAAGAAATGATTTGTGAAGAATTGAGATGAAAATTTCCAAATTTGAAAAGATAAAAATAGATTTTTATCGAAATGAACTAGTTTTGAACTAAAATAATAATTTATTTATTTTTAAATAAATAAATAAATTGGATTTGAAAGGGTTTTAAAAGTAACCAAAAGTTTCAATAATTGAATTGGAATGGAATGTGCTTTTGGGTTTATAGTGAACCATGTTTTAAATGACATTGGTTCTTTAACCCAGTTAAAGACAGGATATGATTTCCCAAGTTAAATAATCATTGATAGTGATTTTTGGGAAGATTAAAACTAAGTGGAGTTTTAATGAATCTTCAATTATATTGAAATGATCGAGAATGGAGTATCACCCGTTTTTCTCCAAGCGATAGTTAAATCTTTAATTAGATTTGAACGTGAAATGGTAATTGAATTTACCGATAACACCGTGGTGTTAGATATGAAGTATTACCAGTTTTACTTCATGGGATGAATAGGTTGGGATTGGGAAATAAAATAAATGATTACTTCGGTGTGGTTCGCTAATCCCGACTAGTTTGAATTGATATTCAAAGAATATTAAAGAATAAATTTAAAAAATTTATCTTTTATAAAATTAATGGGAACCTTTCCCAAAGTATAAGAATATTTGAATAAAAGAATATTCTGAATTGGAATGAGGCGTATGTTGTGTTTGTGTAACACTTGTTTATTATATACGAAAGTTATTCAGAAAGACCGAGTTTATCCCATTCTGAATAACTGATTCGACGTGGTATCGAGGATGAAGACTGTGGATATGCGAGGTACAAGGTGCCTCCGGTTTCGTTCAGACCCAGAACGAACTCATAAATGGACTGTGTGTCTGACATTGGATTTTATTCTGTGTGATTTATTTCTACTAAATATATATCTGTTTGGCGGCGGAGAATTTATTCTCTTGCTTAACGCCCTTCTCCGAGACATACGAGCTCAGGGGTTATATATTGATGAATATCAATCGCATGGAGTGAATGGCCTGTGTGGCATGCCTAAGTGGCAATTGACCAAGGCTTCTGTTGAAAAGCAAAGTCTTGTGGTTGATGATCAAAGCACCGCATGTGTGGCATAGCTTTGGGTAACGTTGATTCGCGAGCCTCACACCCCGGTTGTGAACCAAAAACGGGAGAGTACCTCAGGGAGGGCATGCGTTTCCTTCTAGCTAGGGTGGTGTCAGTGACCTACCAGCCCTGACATTTATATTATTTTCACCTGTGTGGTTGTTGCTTTTGCGAGGCGCCTTGGATATATCGGTGACTGTGTGGAGCCGATGGAGTCATTTGGCTCATTTACGCCCTAAAGGGTGGGGAAACGCAGTGTTCAGGCATTTTAATCCACATTGGTGGACTGGTTGTGACGACCCCAAACTTCCGTGTAACGAAAGTAAGGAAAATCGTATGGAATATAACAGAATTAGAGAAATAACAGATCTCAGTATATAGCAGAACATATAAATCATTACAGCGGAAAGAAATGTCATCACAAACATCATCACTGAAACATCAGAGTATGCAGCACAGAATTACACTTAGCAAAATAGATGTCTCAAAGGAAAAGAAATAGAGTCTCAATCTCTCAAATTACATCAATACTAAGTATTGTTTCAAAGTCTTAAGCAGAAAATAAAAGATAAAAAGAAAGTTTCTTCAGCATCTCCATCAGCAAGCTTCCGTCCAGCGAATATCCAAGCCTAACCTGTCACTTGGCTGCCCGTGTAGAAAGAGGGCACCCGAGTTTGCAAAAGGTGAAACAAACTATGAGTCAGTCATGGGACTGGTATGATGTATCTTAATTAACTAACGGGTTTGATAATCACGAGGACCACGCCGCTATTGCAGAACGGGGTTACTCCATGGGATTATCAGTGCAATAAATAAAGTAAAACGTTAAATAACGCAATGCTTTTTAGAAAAATGAAACCATAATAAGACCCGAGTCCCATCACACAATGCAACGCAAACCGGAGGATAGGGTTTTACCTTATAATGGTCAAAAGATGATAAATACGCAAAATACGATATTATTATTAGTGTGTATATGTTTTAAGAAAATATTTCAATTATAATATTAATCCTAGACGGCATAGCTACCATCTACTATGTCTCCATACTAGTTATACAATCAAAACCGCATGGTACGTATTGGAAGTCGGGTTTCCATCATGAGTCAAGGCTAGGAACGATCTCCTGACCGATTCGAGACACTCTAGCAATGTCTTAGGATTCGGACGCTGGCGAACCCTTGGATACAGCAGGTCCGGTCCACAAATACTTTAGTGGATTATTTATGCCTGAACACACGCTTCCCGATCCTATTGGACCTATAAATTGGCCGAGGGCGGCCAATAAAAATCTGAGGCGCTTCAAAATCATCAACCACATAAGTAAAATGTCAGCCAGTTTAAAGCACTGACACCACTTCTAGCTAGATGGAAATGTGTGCACTCCCTGCGTTCCCTTGCTCCGTTTTAGAATCTACCGGGGTGTGAGGCTTGCGAAGTAACGCTATATACAAAGCGGGGTATAAACAGACTATGCTTTGATCATCAATTACAAGGCCTGCTTTTCAACAAAACCTTGATCATTTGCATCTTGGCATGCCCCGTTGACAATCCATGCCATGAAATCAACAACTATCAATACACAAGCTCTAAGGGCGTTGAGCGAAAGAGTAAATTCTTTTGCCACCAACGGTTGCATATTAAACAGAAATCAGTTTACATGGTACGAAGTTCAACGTCAGACATGCATCCATTTACAAGTCTGTTCTGGGTCTGAACGGAACCGGAGACACCTGAGAGGCTCTCGTATATCCGGACAATCATCACATACGTCCGGGCGACTACTGCCGAAGTCCTTTCAGGGTAGCTACTCCTATCGAGGACCTCAGTAGTAATATATCTGTTCGATGTGAAGACTACCAGTCTTCAACACCGTCTTCGTCTCTTCATCAACGTATAGTTATTTGAAATGAGTAAAACTCGTACTTTTCAAATAATTATCGAATAATTATTATTTAAATCATTTCATATCGTTAATATTTATTTATAACGATTTATCGCTATTTTTATTTATTTAAAAATAGCTCAATAAAATCAAACGACGCTTCAGGTTACGTGTGGCTTTGGCTCTGTTTTTCTCAAAATTTGATTTACACATATCTCGAAATCTAACCGTTGGATTTTGACAAAATTTGTCTTATTGGAAAGATCTTCCCAAAGCGGTCCTAACGGCTCCAGTTTTGGGAAAATCCGACGGTTGGATCATTCGATACAATCGTTTAAAGTCACGATTGCCGAAACGCGAACTGCCGCGCGCGATTCATTTAATTTCTATTTATATATATATATATATATATATATATATATATATAATTTATTAAGTGATTACATTCACGTGAATATCACACCAAATAAAGGTGTGAATTATATACAAATCATATATTCATGTTTATTACGTTTGCTAAAACATGTTTTTTTTTCATACACCAATTATATAGTATATTGACTATAAATTGTATCCTTCGTTCATTCATAATTTTTAATGTCAATTCATGTTTCAACTTCCTTACCTATACCAAGTGTAAATTTCTTTATAATGAACAAAATGCACATTATTGTTCATTTTATTTTAAGTAATGAAATTGTTGATTTCCATCCAATGAACAAAAATGAATATTTTTGTTCTATCCATTTTTATGAACAAAATGTGAATTTCTTCCTATGCTTCTAACATAACATTCATATTGTATTTTAATACAAAACATATTTCTAAATGAAATATGATTCTTATTCTCTTCCTTTTAAAATTACATTAAAAATGCAACCTTTAATTCTCATATTTTATTTGCATTCTGGACTGCAAATAAAAATGTATATTATCCTATTCATGATTTATTTGCGTTGAGGGACGCAAATAAAAATGTATCTTTAAATTTCTAATTTTATTTACATCAAGGAGTGTAAATAAAAGAACAACTTTTTATTTCATGTTTATTTACATTAAGGGATGTAAATAAATAAAAAATCTAATCTTTCTTTTAATATTTTGTTCGCATCTAGACTTGCCAACAAAATGTGGGTTTTTCTCCCACTAATTTGTTTGCATCTAAAATCGCAAACAAAAATGTATCTTTTTATTTATAATTTGTTTGCATCTAAAATTGCAAACAAAAATGCATCTTTTTATTTTAAAATTTGTTTGCATCTAAAATTGTAAACAAAAATGCATCTTTTTATTTTATAATTTGTTTGCATCTAAAATTGCAAACAAAAATGCATCTTTTTATTTTATAATTTTATTTGCATGGTAAGATGCAAATAAAGATATATTTTCTGTACTCTATGCTTCGTTTGCATAGTAGAATGCAAATGAAAATGTGAATTTTTAATTTACATGCATTGTTTGCATTGTCGAATGCAAACATAAAATAATTTTTTTTTCTTTTCTCTCGTTTGCATTAAGGAATGCAACAAAAATGATATTTTATTTTTCTACATTTTATTTGCATTAAAGAATGCAACAAAAGTGATATTTTATTTTCCTACATTTTGTTTGCATTAAGGAATGCAACAAAAGTGATATTTTATTTTATTTTTCTCATGTCAATTTTACATTGAAAAAGGTAAATAAAAATGTGCTACTTTTAAAACCATATTTTATTTGCGTTGGAGAACACAAACAAAAATACACTTTTTATTGTTAATATTTTATTTGTATTTGAGAACACAAATAATATAAATAAAATAAAATAGTCCCTTTTTTATAAGTAATGTTTGTGCTCAAGGACACACTAAAATGCCATTCCATTTTCTATGTGATATTTGTGTTTATGGACACAAATAAAATGCAATTCAATGTTTACATAATATTTGTGTTTAAAAACATAAATAAAAATGTAATCCAATGTTCTATGTAATATTTGTGTTTAAGGACACAAATAAAAATGTAATCCAATGTTCTATGTAATATTTGTGTTTAAGGACACAAATAAAATGTTATTCAATATAAGATGTGTATATTTGTGTTTAAAGACACAAATAAAATAAATAAATTATTTTTCTATGTATATATTTGTGTTGAAACACAAATAAAAAGAATAACCTATTTCAACCCAATGAGGTGACAAAGTATGTTCTATATTGGATTGACAATCCTATTTCAATCCAATAATAATGAAAAAATATAGTTTAATCATTGAATTGATAATTTACCCAAAGTGATAAATTTATTTTCTGAGTTGAATTGATAAAATAAATCAATTCAAACAAAAGGCAAATTCTATTTTTTTTCTTCCAATAAAATCAATTCAAATAAAAAGGCAATTTTATTTTCTCTATATTGAATTGATTAACTAGATCAATTCAAATAAAAAAACAATATTTATTTTCTATATGTTGAATTGATAAACTAGATCAATCCCTTTAAGAAGCAAATTGTATGATTTGATATTGAATCGATGATCTAAATCGATTCAATATTATTATTATTATTATTATTATTATTATATTTTCCCTATCACATGTAGATCTATGATTATTCATTGTATAAATGAATATTGAATTGATTATCTAACTCAATCCAATAAAATAAAATAAATGATTAAAATATTTAAATAACACATGACACTCTACATAGTAATCCATAATATCCAACAGACAATCATTATACAACATCCACACAATCAGTTCTGAAATGAATAACTATAAATAAAAATAAATAAATTAATTAATTAAAAACAAGAGATATCTCACAGTCGTTCATGATTTTGTCCAAAATTCCAACAGCTCAGAAATTCCCCGTTTCAGTCTAGAATTGTAGTTCAGGATCGTACGAGTCCAACGCTTCAGAAATTGTGTAATTCTAAGTTTATTTGACAAAGTTATGGGTAAAATAAGATTAGGGGTTAATTTAATCATTAAATTAAGTAAAAATAATTAGATTAATTCTTCTTCCTCCTTACAGTATTCACGGCCGACAACTTTTCCTTTTGTTCAAAACTAGGGTTGACCCTATCTTCCAATCCAAGCCACCAGTGATCGATCAGAAGATGCTGCAGCGAAGAGGACGGAGAGGCGTACGTGTGGGGCCAGAATGGTGGTGCTCGACTGGGGCTAGGGGAGGCCGACGTGCCTTTTGTGCGGTGGTTTTGGGTGCGCCGTTCGAGGTAACGGTGGCACCAGAGGAGATCAGACCGTATGAAAACGAAGAGAAGAAGAATCTCTTCGAAGTGGTATAGGATTTGCGTTCTAATTCGCTGAGGAGAGGGAGAGATTGATGGGGGAATTTTCGGCCATGGATAGGGGGGCGGCGGCTGTAGGAGATGGTGAATAGTGGTTTTAAATTTAGGGTTTTCCAATCTTTTTATAATATTTAAATGTTATTTTTACAAAAAAAACCAAATCTCTTAAGATATTCAGAATTCAGTCCAACAAGAAGCTACCCTAACCAATAACCCCTATTCCGGATCCATCTAACCATGTCCCGCAGGCCTATGAGGTCATCTCAGCCCCCGTTTTTCAAATTTAAAATTGATTCTTTTTATTATTAAATTCTGACATATTCAAAAATCCACCGGAGCCACATACGAACCAGGAAAAAATCCCAAAAAAATATTTTTGGCTATGTCTTGACGATATGAATCCAACAAAATTATTTTTGTCGAATTCTGAGACTATTTGAAAAATGGCTATTTTCCAGTCGTTCAATTTTGACTGTATTTGACCAAACACAGTTTCTTTTGCCACGCTCACATATTAAATCGGAAAATTCTAAAAATTGAAACCTAGCAATAATTTGACATTCCGGTTCCAATAAAAGTGGTTTCGTCGAAAACGGAGGTCGTTTGAAAATTGACTATTTTCACTGGCTTTAATATTATTTAAAAATAGAATTTTTAAATTTGGGCACATTTTCTACCCAATTTATTAAAAATAAATTTTTTAAATTGGTTTGGATTTTCCGGGTTGTTACACTGGCCCTGACGATCCAAGGGCTTGACTGAGTACTTGTCCTGAGGCTCGGGTTAGAGAGTCTCGAATTCGGTGAGGACTATCTTTTGCCTAGGTTCATAGATGAAAATCCAGCTTCCAATATGTGACTTTGCGGTTTTATTTGTAGAGCCTAATATGGCGACATAGTGGTATGTGGCACTTATGCCGTCTATGATTGATACTTATGATTGAAATTGTTTTGACAATATACACTTATAGTAGTAATAAAACATGAAATTTAGCGTATCAAGCATTCTTTGACTATTATAAGGTAAAAACCCTATCCTCCGGCTTGCGTTGCATTGTGTGATGGGACCTGGGTCTTATAATAGCTTCACTGTTCTTTATTTAGCATTGCGCTGTTGTTTTATGCACTGGTATTCTTGCGAGGAAACCCATTTTGTGTTATACGGCGTGGTCCCTTGATTTACCTAACTTTAAAATAATAATTAATAACTGTTTTAGTTCTCACACCAGTCACATGACTGACCTGGAGTTTATTGTTTTAACCTAAACTTTGGGTGCCCTTATTTTGACATGGGCAGCTAGTAGTTTTGGTTTTGCATATTTATTTTCATAGGATCCTGATTTACAGCTGGAACGATACTCGGAAAGCTCTGTATCCGTGTATTACTTTTAGTTGTGTATTGTATTATTTTTCCGCTGCTATGTAATGTAATTTAAATATCTGATATTTTATGTGTAATATTTATTCATACTCTGTATATTCTTGTATTCTGATGGAATTGTTGTAATTAACAATGAAATGTTCTTCTGTCTGCGTTCTGATTCGTCTTGTCCTCAGTACAATCCATGATTTCCTGTAAGGGGGATTTCTGGTCGTAATATCTTGGTATCAGGGCTTTGGTTTACAGCGCTCGGAGAACAAGACACGTTAGAACCAAACGAAAGAATTCATCAGAGATTGGATTAGTAATATCCAATGAGAGAATCACTCGTTAGAGATGGGATCAGTAGTATCCTAGAACGAGTGTGAAGAGTATATTTTTAAAATGAAAACAATTTTTGTTTTGAAAATCTAAATCAATTATTCGTATCTGATTATTTATTTTATATTGAATTTGGACAATCCAATATATACAGATTTCGCATATACGTCTGATCCATGGGTGTTCGAAGTTTTAATATACTGGGTAGATATAGAATCATACTCTAGTCGCCCGAACATGGTCTTAATGATGAAGTATACCATCACCAGTATTTATTTTCGAGTGACGAAAGTAGGAGTTCTATATATTTCCAATTGGCTGGTGTGAGAATCAAAATATAGTTAGAATATATTGTTGTGATTTGGCACCAAAAATGTGATTTTTGACTATGTATCAAAATTATGAATTTGAAATGATAATCAACTAATTGATTGCTGGTTGTGTTGTTTGATTATGGTTTGATTAATTAAAATTTGAACCTTTAGCCAAATTGAACCAAAAAGTGAATTGTATTGAAAATTTGTCGCATTTGCATACATATACATGTTACTTACATTGAACAGGTCATAGCAAGGAGGCTAGAGAAGAGGAATAAAATTGTTTGCCCGAAAAATAGGTACATTTTTACAAATTTATTGGGTTTTGGACGATTTCATGAGCCGATTGGCTAGCCGCTTGGCTGTTTCTTTTTCTTTTTGGATTTGTGAGGGCCATGGGAGGCTATTTGAAATATCCCGAAGCTCCCGGTGCAGGGGAGGTTACGACGAAATTTTTTGAAAATTTAGGGTGTTAGCCAAATTTTTGAAAAATTTGAAAAGTTCTTAGAAACTGAAAAGTTGAAGAGCTTAAGTCGTAATGAAAATAATGGAAGTTGAGTTGGTTTGTTAAACAACTTTCAGCTTCGTTACTTTTCGAGGACAAAAAATTTTAAGTGGGGGAGATTGTAATAACTCGAAAATCCGAGGCAATTTAAAATTTTTATTTTGGCAATTTTAGCGAATTTTGGATATCTAAAATGAATTATTTCAAATAAAAACAACGAGAAATTTATTTTGAATAGAATTAGAACATATATATTTATTTGAATCGACGTTAGAATATAAACATTTTATTTTAAATTATAAAACGAACTAAAAATGGCGCGGTAGTTCGAAAATTCGATTTCAAAATTCAAATGAATGTACAGGATTCAAAATAAACCGGATTTTAGCGAAACCAAAAATATTAGAATCTGTTTGAAAATATCTTTCCAACGAATCCAAAAAATTGAAATTTCATAGCGAGAATAAAAAGTTATGCCCAGTTGAAATATCAGAATCTATTTGAAAATATCTTTCCAACGAATCCGAAAAATTGAAATTTCATAGCGAGAATAAAAAGTTATGCCCAGTTGAAATATCTGAATAGTCGCTATGGAATTCTGGCCCTTAAAAATGGAGATTTTGTAAACGACCTCGGTTTTTGACGAAACCACATTTGTTGGATCCGTGATGTCAAATTATTGTTAGATTCCAAAATTCTTAATTTTCTGAATTAATATGTGAGCGTGGCAAAGTAAAACGTGTTTTGTCAATTTTAGTCAATTTCGATCGACCGGAAAATGGCCATTTTTCAAACGATCTCGAAATTTGACGAAATTAGTTTTGTTAGGACCGTATCGCCAATACAAAGCTAGTTCTGGAATTTTTTGAGTTAGTATGTGACCCCAGTAAATTTAAATGTGCGCTCAAATTCAATATATAGATTTATATTTTGATTTTGATGACAACTGATCGTAATAGTCGAATTGGCTTACGAAACATATCCCATTGTGTTTGGAATGGGGGCAATTAGCTGGGGACGACAGTCTGTGGTTTTGATTTCGAATTCAAAATAAAAAAGTTACTTTTTGGATTTTAAAATTAAATAATTAAAAATATATATACCCTCCCTCTTCTAAACCTAACTCCCTCCCTCACAAAGTCAACCCCTCCAAATCAGAAAAAAAACCGCCTCCTTTTCTATCAGCGCCGTCGCCCTCCTCCACGCTGCCACCCATCGAGCCCCTTCGGTCCTCCACCCTCGCTTCTCTCTCCGCATCTCCTCCTCCTCCACCTCTCTGTCCCTCTCCCCTTCGTTAAGCCGCAGTCCAAGAACCCATCGCCCTCCAACTGACTCCTCCACCATCGAGCGCCACCTCACCAAGATCGCCCCTCCTCCGCCGCTATCCCCTCTAGCGTGCAGCTCTCTCCGATGCTATCTCTCTCTATCCCCTTCAAACCCGTTCAAGATAGCCACCTAAACCACCAGTGGGCCCGCCATTGCTAGACCGCGCCTCCTCCTGGCCGGCAGCACCCCGGCGCCGCCTTCCCCCATCTCCGGTTCGATCTGAAACTTCCCTCCTTCGATTAGCAGTAAGTTTTCTGATTTGACTTTATTTTATTTCCAGTTTAATATAAATAACATAGAAAAAAATCTAATTTTTATACAATAGCATAGTTTTAAAGTGTGTCATTTGTAAATGAAATAGGTTTAGTACAAAAATTCAATTCTTGTATAAATTGTAGCGGGATAGAAAATTTGATTTTTATATAATATTCTTATGAATAAAAATTGGATTTTCAATATAGATTTTCATGATAGAAAAATGCGATTTTTCATGTTAGAAAGATGAGATTTTTGATTAGCGAAAGACGATATTTTTATTTAGGTGAAGGCGAGGGTTTTTTTTCTATATAAAGATAGGATTTTGTATTTGGTTGAAAAGTGAATCAAAAATATGATTTTTATATATGTAGTGAATCAAAAATGTGATTTTTATATAATGTAGATAATAAAAATATGATTTTTATTTAATTAGAGTAAAAAAATATGATCTTTTATTATATGAGAAGTGAAATAAAATATAAATTTTTAACAAACGGTGTTGAACAGATCTCGTTAGAAGCACGGCGAAGATTTCCTACATTAGAAGAATTGCGACGAATTGGTTTTGCTTATCGGTGAGAAGTTGTAACGACCTGGATTTTTGAACAGTTTACTTAAATATTTAATATTGTTTTAAATATTGAATTAATAATATAAAAGAATTCTTATATTGAATTATCGATTTATAATCGATATACAGTTTATTTCGAGTATTATAATCATCGTAATATGAAAATCTGAAATATTTCAATTCGAAATCTAAACAGATTCAAATTAATTCAGATAATTAATTAAAATTCTATTTGAATAGAATTGATGATGATGATAATTTATTACCGAAGAATTAATTGTTTTTGAATTTAAATTATATCGATTTAATGTGGTACTTAAGAATAATGAATTTACAAGTGATCTCGGTTTCGGACAAAACAAATTTTATTGGGTCCGGGACGTCAAACCATAACAGCATGTCAAGTTTCGTCGCAATCTGAGCTCATTTATGGCAGTTTTATCGCATTACTTCATATGTAAGTTTCATAAATTAATTAAATAATTAATCGTTAGTTTCTGGAACACACTATCTACTTAGCTTCTCAAACACACTTTGGTTTCCCTTCTCTATTTAATAAGCCGCTCCTTCCTAATTTTCTATCGTTCATAACCAAAAACAAAATCAGATAAAATGAATTTTCCTCGATCTCTCTTTAAATCTTATGTTCAGTCATCAATCATCAAACAAAACCCGTATGCCTTCGAAATCGAATTCATTTTTCAGCCCAAACAAACAAAACCGCTCTCCTTTAATCCAGAAATTCGAATTGAATCGTTATATCCCAAATAAGCTCGTGAATTAGTCGTTCTTCATCCCTATACCTTCGCGATTGAGTGCGCGATGGGCTACTCTCAAATTTAACTGTATGTCAACAAATTAGGGTTAGAAGAAATGGGAATCCATGGGCGATTGTGATGGATTTGCTGTGCGATTTTGGGTTCATGGAGTAGTGTTGCACCGTGCGTTAGATTATGAGGGGATTCAAAGATTAAAACTGTCGCTTTCTGCTTATTGAGTCAAATTGATTTATTCAATTTGCGCAAGGTAATAGGGGTTTAAAAAGGGATGTGATGAGAAGCTCAACAAAGACTTGCATTTGATGAACAGTGAAGAAATGGAAGAGATGGAAGGTGCAGTAAACTGGAAAGAAAAATATATATATATATATATATATATATATATAGACATGCGTTCTAATTTACAGTACAGGGTCAGATTGGAGTTGGGGGAAGTTATGGTAGTGGATGGGTTTGTGGTGACCTAAGATGATTAGGGTGAAGCAAGAATGGTGAACCTTAGCTTGTGGAGATGGATATAGAATGATGGCGAAGTCTGGAAAAGGGGAGGGAGATTTCTGATTTGTGAAGGGCGTTGTGTTCAAATTTGATTAACTGAGAAACAGAAGGTAATTAAGGTATATATTTTAATCAAGGAAGTACTTACTTAATTAATTATTGTTATAAAAGAATCGACAACTTATAAAATGTACATCTCACTTATACATGTTCAGAATTGGAGGAAATGGAATGCTTGTGGTTAGTATCAACGATATCTACACTAGAAAGTCGATTTGGAGCCAGTTAGGATTTTCGGTTAAATTAAACAATTGTTAAATTTAATCGAAAGCAAACTGCTATTCCGACAATAAAAACCCTGGTGCGTAAATCTCACTCACCTGTTATTTAGAATTATTTTTATTTCGGTAAAAATAATTGTTGTTGCTTGTTTGAATGCTTTCTGTTTGATTTAAATATATTAGTTATTTAGGGTTGACTATTATATATATATTGGGGTGATTGGATTGATTCCCGCAGTATCATTAGTGGATGCCCACGGTACCATTAGCGGATGATTACCCTATACGCCCCACGCTATGATAGTGGATGACCTTCTATACCGTGATATCCTGCCTCGAAGCAGGATGGGCATTACTATGTTAATTAACATCGGTGGATGCAGGAAAACAGGTTGGAGGAATCCGACTGGATTCCTCAAAAATATATTATCTGTTTGTTTGGTTTCATATGTATATTCATGTATGATGTGTTAAAAAAAATCAACGATTGAAATTGGTTGATTTGATTGTTTAAAATATCCCTGGGGCTTGAATATATTTTTAAAAAATATATCAAAAAGGGTATTTGAGATTTAAAAAGGGAATTCTAGTTTTACAAATAGAATTTGAATTTTTATGAACTATAGAAAATAATAACTTGTTTGAATAAATATAAAACATGAATTGAATTTATAAACTTGGTTTATAAATTTATAATTTTGGATTTGAATTGAATTTATAAACTCTATTAATAAATTTAAAATGTTGGATTTGAATTGAATTTTTATAAACTTTGTTTTTAAATATATAAGTGGGATTTTAAGTGAAGTTATAAACGTTGTTTATAAATTTAATGCAGAAAATTCAAATAGAATTTGAACAAGAGAATTCAAATAGAATTTGAATAGGAGAATTCAAATAGAATTTGAATAAGAGAATTCAAATAGAATTTGAATAAGAGAATTGAAATAGACTTTGAATATAGAATTCAAATAGAGTTAAAATAGGAATTTCAAGCAGAATTCAAATAGAGTTTGAATATTTGAAATTTCAAATAGAATTAAAAAGGAGTTTGAATATTTGAAATTTCAAATAGAATAAAAATGTAGTTTGAAAATTAGGATTCGAAATAGAACTTCAAAATGGAATTAGAAATTCAAATAGAAATTGATTATAGAAATTCAAATGGAGTTTCAATATAGAAAATATAAAGGAAATTCAAATAATGAATTTGAATATGGATAGTGAAATAGAATTTGAACAAAGAAATTTTAAATATAGAATTTGAATAAAATTTGTATAGAATTTGAATAGAATTTAAAAATAGAAATTTCAAAGAGAATTTGAAATTGAAAGTTGAAATCATTTCGAAATGGGAACGACGAAATATATTTCGAAATGTGGATTTTTAAACAAAATAGAAATAAATCCAAAGGATTTATAATTTATAAAAGGGAATTGAAATTAAATATAAAAGATCGAAGTATAAATGAATTTATTACTGAATAAGGAAAAATCGACAATTTTAGAAGATTGGAAATAGTATGTTGAATTGGGAAAAATTGATTTGAGATATATTAAAAATACATCAGAATGGAGTTGAATTTATTATAAACGAAGTTAACACGTTTATATTTTTAAATATAATTAAAACGAGCTCGCCGTAGCGCGGCAGTTCATAAATTGTCGTTTCGAACTTGAATTGAATATGCAGGACTCAATTGAAGTCGAAATTCATTGAAACAAGAAACGTCAGGACCGATTTGATAATAGTTTTCTAATGGAGGAGAAAAATCTGGATTTCGTCGAATAAATTTTGAGTTATATCAAAATCAAAATTTCAGGAAAAACAGTGCCACAACCATTTAAAAACCATAACGGTTTATTTAATTTTATAAAAGGATTTTAAGCGAATAAAATCCGAATTTCTTTTTAGAAAATTTTAGATTTGAGCTGTAGATTATATGTGAACTCATTGGAGTAATGAATTGACTTTTGAAACAGAAATCAGATTTTTGATTATTGAATAAAATTAACTAATTTGAATAGTAATTAGTTAATGAGATTTTGAATTGATATTGGGCTTTGAATAAGTGAATTCGATTTGAAAATTTATATTCGAAATCGAAAAGGAAACTTGAATTGAAATTGAAATTCAATTTGGTTATGAGCAAGTTAAATATTTTGTTTGAACATGTTTGTTCAAACAGAGAAGTGAAATAGGCAAAATAGCTAATTAAAGAACAAATGAGCGAAACTGAATTCAAATGATTGGATTGAGTTGAATTGGAAATTGGTGAGCATGTGTTAGACAGGTATGGGATGGAGTATATGAAGATTTTAATTTATGTGCCCGAGAAAAAGGTACATGTTTAAAATTCATATATGACACCCAAAAATCATGAAACTGGACATGCACCTTCAGTTCGACATTACGGACCCAACGAAACTGGTTTCGTCGAATTCCGACTTCATTTGCTCACATAGCGTATTTTTGAAGATCGATTTATCGACTGTTTTTCACATTAAAAATCGGTAGGCCACACACTGATTCTAAAAATCACGAAACTCGACATCTAACAATAATTTAACATTTCGGATCCAACAAAATTAGTTT
Source organism: Allium sativum (assembly GCA_030737875.1). NCBI lineage: Eukaryota > Viridiplantae > Streptophyta > Magnoliopsida > Asparagales > Amaryllidaceae > Allium > Allium sativum. The sequence goes on along the minus strand of CM060922.1, from coordinate 346,988,822 downwards.
CGTCGAATTCCGAGGTCGTTGGCAAAACTGGCTATTTTTAAAGCTCTAAATAACCCTTTTAAATATATAAATATATTTAATAACATTTAAATTTAATATTTAAAAATAAATATTATCATATATATTCGCAGTGGAATACCATACAACTCCATTGGGATTTATAACTCGACATTTCAAATCCAGTGTTACATCAATATTCGATTTATATTTAAAAAATCCATTTTAAAATATAAATAAATCGATATAAATTATAAAGGAATTCCATAGCGACTTTTTCTAAAATTTGATTTGGACAAATATCAAAATCTACACGAGAAATCTCGATTTTTCTCTTCCACTAGAAAAATATATTTCACCATCTCCTAACGTTTCTTGTTTCACAGAAATCCGATTTAAAATGGATCCTGTACATTCAATTGAAGTTCAAATTGCCAAATAGCGAACTGCTGCTCTATTTCGAACTCGATTATAATTATGATATAATAATATGTTCAAACTGTTGTTCAAATAATATATTCGTTATTCTAATTCAATACTAAACTGAATTAAATATCACAGTTGATCCAATTCACACCATTTTGTGAATTCTACTATTTCTGACTATTTTAGAAATTAAATATATTATTATATTATTTATTTTAATTAAATATTCACTATTATTTAATTCTGGTCATTTTAGATAACTAGACCATTATTTAAATAATTAAATAAATTATTTATATACCATAAAAATACGGGTCGTTACATCTAACGGTTGGATTTGGAATTATGTCCAAATCAAATTTGGAAAAGGTCGCTGTAAGAGCAGTTCGATGGCCGTTGATGGAATTCGACTATGCGGGCCTTGATAAAATTATTAAAAATAGCAATAATTTGTGTAAGATCATAAGAAATAATTTGTGAAAAATTGAGATGAAAAATTCCAAATTTGAAAGGATAAAAATAGATTTTTATCGAAATGAACTAGTTTTGAACTAGAATAATAATTTATTTATTTTTAAATAAATAAATTTGATTTGAAAGGGTTTTAAAAGTAACCAGAAGTTTCAATAATTGAATTGGAATGGAATGTGTTTTAGGGTTTATAGTGAACCGTGTTTTAAATGACATTGGTTCTTTAACCCAGTTAAAGACAGGATATGATTTCCCAAGTTAAATAATCATTGATAGTGATTTTTGGGAAGATTAAAACTAAGTGGAGTTTTAATGAATCTTTAATTAGATTGAAATGATCGAGAATGGAGTATCACCAGTTTTGCTCCAGGCGATAGTTAAATCTTTAATTAGATTTGAACATGAAATGGTAATTGAATTTACCGATAACACCGTGGTGTTGGATATGAAGTATTACCAGTTTTACTTCATGGGATGAATAGGTTGGGATTGGGAAATAAAATAAATGATTACTTCGGCGTGGTTCGCTAATCCCGACTAGTTTGAATTGATATTCAAAGAAGATTAAAGAATAAATTTAAAGAATTTATCTTTGATAAAATTAATGGGAACCTTTCCCAAAGTATAAGAATATTTGAATAAAAGAATATTCTGAATTGGAATGAGGCATATGTTGTGTTTGTGTAACACTTGTTTATTATATATGCGAGTTATTTAGAAAGACCGGTTTTATCCCATTCTGAATAACTGATTCGACGTGGTGTCGAGGATGAAGACGGTGGATATGCGAGGTACAAGCTGCCTCCGGTTTCGTTCAGACCCAGAACGAACTTGTAAATGGACTGTGTGTTTGACATTGGATTTTATTCTGTGTGACTGATTTCTATTAAATATATATCTGTTTGGCGGTGGAGAATTTATTCTCTTGCTTAACTCCCTTCTCTGAGACGTACGTGCTCAGGGGTTATATATTGATGGATATCAATCCCATGGAATGAATGGCCTGTGTGGCATGCCTAAGTGGCAATTGATCAAGGCTTCTGTTGAAAAGCAAAGTCTTGTGGTTGATGACCAAAGCACCGCTTGTGTGGCATAGATTTGTGTAACGTTGATTCGCGAGCCTCACACCCTTATTGTGAACCAAAAACGGGAGAGGACCTCAGGGAGGGCATGTGTTTCCTTCTAGCTAGGGTGGTGTCAGTGACCTACCAGCCCAGACATTTATATTATTTTCACCTATGTGGTTGTTGTTGTTGCGAGGTGCCTCGGATATATCGGTGACTGTGCGGAGCCGATGGAGTCATTTGGCTCATTTACGCCCCAAAGGGTGGGGAAACGCAGTGTTCTGGCATTTTAATCCACATCGGTGGACCGGCCCTGACGATCCAAGGGCTTGACTGAGTACTTGTCCTGAGGCTCGGGCTAGAGAGTCTCGAATTCGGTGAGGACTATCTTTTGCCTCGGTTCACAGACGGAAATCCAACTCCCAATACGTGAATTTGTGGTTTTATTTGTAGATTCTAGTTTGGCGACATAGTGGTATGGGGCACTTATGCCGTCTATGATTGATACTTATGATTGAAATTGTTTTGACACTATACACTTATAGTAATAATAAAACATGAAATTTAGCGTATCTAGCACTCTTTGGCTATTATAAGGTAAAAACCCTATCCTCCGGCTTGCATTGCATTGTGTGATGGGACCTGGGTCTTATAATATCTTCATTGTTCTTTATTTAGCATTGCGCTGTTGTTTTATGCACTGGTATTCTTGGGAGGAAACCCGTTCCGTGTTATACGGCATGGTCCCTTGATTTACCTAACTTTAAAATAAAGATTAATAACTGTTTTAGTTCTCACACCAGTCACATGACTGACCTGGATTTTATTGTTTTAACCTAAACTTTGGGTGCCCTTATTTTGACACGGGCAGCAAGTAGTTTTGGTTTTGCAGATTTATATTCATAGGATCCTGATATACAGCTGGAACGATACTCGGAAAGCTCTATATCCATGTATTAATTTCAGTTGTGTATTATATTATTTTTCCACTGCTATGTAATGTAATTTAAATCTCTGATATTTTCTGTGTAATATTTATTCATACTCTGTATATTCTTGTATTCTGCTGGAATTGTCGCAATTAACAATGAAATGTTCTTTTGTCTGCGTTCTGATTCATCTTGTCCTCAGTACAATCCGTGATTTCCCGTAAGTGGGATTTCTGGTCGTAACACAATATCTCTTTAACCTCTTCACGAAATTATAAACCAGTTGCACCAATCTCCTTCTCCTTGCGCAAGCTTCAACCTTGCCACCATCATAACTAGCTCGCGCGCCTCCTCAAAAAGCCAACTTCCACTTCATTTCGCACGCATCAGTGCAGCCATCGACCCATCTCCACGGAAATACCCAAAATTTTGCATATACCTTCCATTTGTTCTCCTCAATCCCAAAAAGATATCAAAAACATGAATTGATGCCTTTAATGACCAATAATTTGAACATTAAGTCGCGTATTTAGCACGTTGTAAATTTCTGGCAAGGTAGATCATTATGAAACTCAACAAGACCTATACCGGATCAAAGCTCTCACTCATACGACTCTATTGAATGTAAATTCACTTGATTTCGTTTTGATTAGAATTTGTTTTGATTTTTCAATGTCTAAAACTCTCACAATTTTTTTTCCTGGAGGTGGCTTATGTTTGGTGACCAGAGAAATGGAAAATTTAGGTTTAGGGTACATTGAGGATATTATACAGGGTAGTGGAAACATTTTTTTTTGATTATATATTTAATCTAATTTAATTTGACTCAATTTTCATCTGTTTTCATCGTTTAATAATTCGTATGATTACATATGAATCCCATTTTCAATGAAAATTGACATGCAGCTACTCTTCGATATTACGGACCCAACGAAACTGGTTTCGTTGAATTTCGAGTTTGTTTGCTCAAACAGAGAATTTTTAAAGTCATAATATTGATTGTTTTTCACTTTAAAAATCATGCCCGGTCACATACTGATTCTAAAAATCATGAAACTAGGAATCTAGCCATTATTCGACATTACAGATTCATGAAAAAGTTTTTTCGAATTCTAAGGTTGTCTCAATAATGTTCCTTTGTAAAATTGCTCAAATTAGATTCAAAAATTTGATTTTAGCGTATCTTTTCTTCTTGTACGCCCAAACGCTAACTCCAAAAATTATGTTGTTTTGAATTTAACCATTATTTGACGATATGAATCCAAAAAAAAAGTAGAATCGAATTTAGAGATCCACAATAATGTTTCTTTGTAAATTGATCGCCTATTTTTGAAAAAATGGTTTTGCTTCGCACGGCTACATATTGACTCCGCTCGACGTGCATTTTGGAACTCAACAATGATTTATCATTATGAATCCAAAAAAAATTATCTCGTTGAATTCTGAGCTTCCTAGCAAAATTTCACTTTTTAAGGGCTTTGCATAATTTTAAAAATCAAATTTTTAAAATTTTCGAAAAAAAAGCTTATAAATCAATTTAATAAATTTACCGATTTTGTTTTAAGTCAATTAAAATATAAAAACTAATTTTAAATTTATTCCCAAATTTTATTTAGCAAAAATAACCAATTTATATTCACAAATTCGTTAAAATAGCTTAAATTAAAAAATTAAAATTGGTTCTGAAATTCCGGGTTGTTACAATCTCCCCCACTTAAAACTTTTTCATCCTCGAAAAAGAAGGGAGCTGAAAGTTGTTTAACTAACCAACTCAACTTTCATTCTAACTTGAGTTCTTCAACATTTCAGTTTCTAAGAACTTTCAAATTTCTCACAATTTGGCTAAAGCATTAAATTTTCGAAAAATTTCGCAATAACCTCCTATGTGCGGGTTAATCGGTAAAACCACAACTTGCTTCACAGGTCCCTCATTAATCAAAAAGAAAAAGAAATGCCAAGCGGCTTGCCAATCGGCTCATAAAATCATCAAACCTAATGAATATAGTAAACATGTACCTATTTGTCTGGCATACAATTTATTTCTTTACTCAACGTGAAGCCATTAACCTGCTCAACATATATATGTATACCTATCCAATTCTAACTAAACTTGTAATTCAGTTTAATTTAACTTAACTAAATCACAAGTGTTTTCGTATCTTCGATGTCCCAAATTGCCAAAGATGACGTATAATTTATTTAAATTAGACGTCATAAGTAATTAAACAAAAAAATAAAACAATGACACAAACAATTAATTGGTTATTTATCTTTCTAAAAATATAACTTTTATATATTATAATTTCTAATATCGGATTATATAATAATCACAAATACGTTACATATAAATATATCACTCTTAACTCATTCTAGGACATTAGAAACCCCATCTCTAATGAGTTTCTCATTCTAGGATGCTACTGATCCTATCTCTAATGGATATTCTTAAATAGAATATTAATAATTCTGTCTATGATGAATTCTCTCGTTCGGTTCTAATGTGCCTTGTTCTCGAGCTTTGCAAACTAAAGCTTTGATACCAACTTTAACAATCCAAAATCCCCTGGTCTTTGAGGAAACGGGAAACACCGGATTGCTTTGAGAACATGACGCATCAGGACGCAAACAATAGAACATTTCATTGCTATTACAACAACTTACATCTGAGTACAAGAATATCAAAGTACGAATAAATATTACACAGTGGAAAAATGATATTAGAGATTAAACTACGTAGCAGTGGAAATAAAAAGGTATAAATACAAAGCACAGCGGAAATACATCAACTAACACAAATGAAGGAAATACACAGATACAAAGCTTTCTGAATATAGCTCCAGCTATAAACCAAGATCCTGTAAAATAGAAATCTGCAAAACCAAAACTACTAGCTGCCTGTGTGGAAAATATTGGCACCCAGAGTTTAGACAGAAACAACAAACTCCGAGTCAGTCATGGGACTGGTGTGAGAACTAAAAAGAGTTATTAAAACTTTACCTTAAAATGTGGTAAATCACGGGACCACGCCGCATGTCACGGAACGGGTTTAACCCCATGAATACAAGTACCTAAATAATAACCAATAATAGATATATGGATCTACAATGCATTATACAACATGGAATTTTCCAATCTGACAATTTAGGCTTAAACTCTATTGTAGATTTTTCGAAATCCAATTCACTTTACAAAAATTATTTCTTTAAACTTTATTCCTGAATTCTTATTTCAAATCATTTGAAATACATATCTAGTTTTTATATCAAAGTAGATTTCACTTCGGGATCTCAAACCAAAATCTTTGAAAATATGAATTCCAAAAACTTCGCAATGCATACAAACAAGTATGCAACCAAATATTGGGCTCCCCTTAGACAAGGAAAAGGGTACTACCTTACCAACTCGATATATATGTGCATCTCCCACTATGGAGTAGGCTACACTGACGATGCACAATCCCACGACCTTAGGGACTACACCTCCATCTCACCTATACTTTTAATCGTCTGAGTTACCAAAATCTTTAGCCATATACTAAATCATTTTTTTTATCCCGAAGTAGGGAAAATCATTTCACAACATAATAGTCAAAAGTACTTTTAAACTATAGTACTTCACATCAGTAATTCACAAATATGATCAGTCACTATTAATCACATAACTTTTGTGCTCGTACGTCTCAAAGAAGGGTGTTGTTAGACCGAAATCTGGGCCTAACACCCAAATTCTATGTGAAAACCTCACAATCACAGATTAATACAGAAAAAGCAGTAAAATAAGAGGAGACACACGAGATTTTTATAGTGGTTCGGCTCAATCCAAGCCTACGTCCACTTTATAGTTTCTTAAATCCTAAGAAGCTATTACAATGTTGTTTGTTTGCAGTTTATACACGAAATTCTCGTGTTTACAATGAAGAAGAGGAGAATAAAGGGGAGATTATACACGAAATCCTCGTGTTGTAATGTGGAATTCGACTTCTAGGTTATGCAATAGCCTTGCGAAGATCCATAGTTGAAGCCATGGAAAGTTAGAATTCCGAAAAGTCCCTTGAAATAGCCATGCTGTGGTGTATTTATAGGCGTAGAAGAGCCTCTGGGTGACCTGAATCGGGTCGGATCGGGTGTGACGTGGTGAGCGGAGAGGGCATCTCGGAGAGAGCAGAGAAATGGCCTTCAAATTGTGCTAGCATAAGTGGCAACCGATCCGGATTAGTAGGAGATGGTTTTGGCTAAAGAACAGGTCAAAGCTGTTGCGTCTGAGCAAGTGCAGGGGGATCGGGTCGGACCTCCGACCCGGACCGAGTTTGTGTCTTCAATCCGAAGGCTCTGTGTACTCCTATGCATTGAAGGTGGGGCGGATCGGGTGTTCCCCCTCCGATCCGATCCGGGTTGATGAGAATGTGAACTGTGTCAAGCTGGTTTACTGAAGGTGGTTGGATCGGGTCCTCCTGCCATCCGATCCGAACCGGTCAGGAGTGATGCCAATTTTTCCAATTCCAAGTTTCCGGTTCTGTATGAGTTCACGGAAACAGGCGTAACTTTCAAACCGTAAGTCCGATTGAGCCAAACCAAAGCTCAAACTGAAGCTAATTCAGAGATCTACAAGAGTTACAGAGCTCAGCTCCGTAATCGCTGTTTTCGGGCCCAAAAAAGGTCATCTGGTAGGAGTTTCGGGCCATTCTTTGTTTGCGATGCGATTTCAACCAAATCACTTCATGTCTTCTGACGATATTCCCAACGTTTGAGTGTATTGTTGAGAAGAGATTCCATGTGTGACTGCTTTGACTAAAAAGCGGGTCAACATTTTGCCCCTCAGAACATATCTTGCTGAATGAAGGAAGATGTGTTCTGGATAATCCGAGGCCACGCCGGGCCTACCAGCTGCAAGTATAATTCATACCTACGAAGAAGAGAAAGCAAACAGGTATGTCAAAACCTAACAAAACCGATTACACTTTCGAGCATAAACCATGCTTGGACGTTTGTTTGAGCATAAACCATACTCAAGACACGTTCGAATCATCCTGCCAAAACCTGACGAAGGACCTAACCTTCTGGGTACAAGCCATACCAGGAAGTTCAAACTGAGCATAAGCCATACTCGAGTTTTATTGAGTTCCTTTGCCAAATCCTGGCAAGACAATAAGTCATTCCAGAGTATAATCCATACTTAGAAATGTAGTGGAGTACAACCCATACTCATACCGAGATGGAGTTATACTTGCCAAAGCCTGACAAGATAGTCCGTCCCTAAGCATAATCCATGCCTAGGGGTTCGAGATAAGTATAAGCCATACTTTAGTTGAGATTGAGAATCCTGCCACAACCTGACAAGATACTTAAATTGCCAAACATAATCCATGCTCGGAAAGTCCTTCCTTATTCAATTCAAAGTACAAAACCAAAGCAAATCCTGATTGGTTTGTCATCGAGTGCAGAGCACGATTTGGAGCTAAATCCTAACCCCGAACGTGTGTACTCCGATTTAGCCAATCGGAAAACCTAAAGAAAGCAAAGAGACATATCTTAAATCCTAAGAAATGCCGAAAACACAGAGTGATCCAATCCAGATCATTTGATGACGAGCCGATGGGAGCTCGTTCCAGGGTCATTCCCTCTCCGGGAAGCAGGTGGTGGCAGCACAGGTACTGGTGCTGTTGGTTGTTTCACATACTCGGGTAGCTCTCCACGTCTAACCCGTTCCTCAATCAGATCTCGTAAGTGTCTACAGTCATTTGTGTCATGACCGTCCATATCGTGAAATACGCAATATTTCCCAGAATCGCGTTCTCTTTGTGATGGCTCCCTCCTGGGAGGCTTTGGATAGGAGACGTCACCGTTTGTGTCCAGATAGATGTCTGAGAGTGGGGCATTGAGTTCAGTGTACTTTTCATATCTGGGCCCTCTCCGGGGCTGAGCGTTGCGGTCATTCTTGACGGCAGCTTTTCCTTTGCCTTTATCAGAATCAGACGGTTCTCCGTCTTTGAGCATGTTAACATCGAGAATTTTCTTCTCGGAGGTTGCGTCCTCTTCACGCAAAAACCTATCCGATTCAAGATAGAATTCACTGAGATTCCTTGGTGGGTCTCGGTACAAGGACTTCTTGAACTCCGAGTTGTCTAGAACGCCGGATACTGCCGCCATCAATACCATAGATGGCTCAGGCCGATCAACTGATGCTGCTGCAATATTGAATCTTTCCAGAAATGATCGCAGAGTTTCTTTGGGTCTCTGCTTGATTGTAGTGAGTGACATGACATTTTTGGGTCGAGCGATATGGACCCGAAACTGTTCAATAAAGCGAGCGACCAACATGTTCCAGCTGTTGATCGATTCAGATTCCAGCTGCCGAAACCACATAGCAGCAATATCAGTCAAAAAGAGGGGAAAGCATTTAGCCATGACGTTTTCCGACGCCGATTGAACTTCCATATGTCGTTTATAGCGCATTAGGTGCACGGTAGGATCTGTTCTGCCGTTGTAGGGTTCCAGTTGTGGAAGTTTGAAATCCGGAGGATTGCGGGAATTCCTGATTTCCTGTGTGAATGGATTGTGATTGACATCATCCATGTCGTTTTGATAGGTGCGGCCTCTCGAAAGGCGTTCAATGAGATTGGCGAGCCGGTCGCCTTCAAAGAGTTCTTGCAAGTTGCCTAGTTCGGAGCTGGTGCCCCCAGCGTTGAGGCCAGAAGAGTTCAGAGAGGTATAGGGAGCTTGGAAGGCCATCCGGTTCGGTTCGGAGGTGCCCCCTTGCTGCGGTTCGGAGAAGCGAGGGAGGTTATGGAGAGGTGCACGGTTCGGATCGGAGGTGCCGATCCGAACAGGTTCGCCTGTTCCGAACTGGGGAGCTTGATGCTGAATTTGTGTGGTATTTCCGACCCGAACCGGTGCGGATGTAGGTCGAACAGGAGCGAAGCCTTGATTTCCAGAGGGGAGGCTGCTGCCCCCAGGCTCATGCAAGGTGGCGGTTCGGATCGGGTCCGAACCGATCCGGTGGGGAATGTCTCCCATTTCCATCTGCGTTGAATTCAGATTTTGGCCCTCGGTTCGGATCGGATCCGAACCGATCCGGTTTGCAGCTGCTGCTGGGGCTATTTCCGTGCTATTTCCAGCGAGTTGTGTGTTGCCACTCGGCCTACCTTCCATCCGAGCGAAGAATTGGTCGATCATCTCCTGTTGTTTGCGGAGGAGATCATCTTGCCTAGCCATCTGGGTTCTCAATTCATCGAGAACGCCATCCATTTCATCTCTGGTTAAGTATGCTGATGGATTTTCATGAGAGGAAGCCTCCTGGCTTGCCTCGTTCCTTGTTCCTTCAGTGCCAACATCCTCAGCACGAGAGAAGGTTCCGTCTTTCTTTCACTTGACCATTGATCCAATAGCCAAATAATCCGCTTCCGTTCAAGCTAGTAGAAGAAGTTGTATCGTGTGCCCCCCTTCCTGGCGCGCCAAAATGTTAGACCGAAATCTGGGCCTAACACCCAAATTCTATGTGAAAACCTCACAATCACAGATTAATACAGAAAAAGCAGTAAAATAAGAGGAGACACACGAGATTTTTATAGTGGTTCGGCTCAATCCAAGCCTACGTCCACTTTATAGTTTCTTAAATCCTAAGAAGCTATTACAATGTTGTTTGTTTGCAGTTTATACACGAAATTCTCGTGTTTACAATGAAGAAGAGGAGAATAAAGGGGAGATTATACACGAAATCCTCGTGTTGTAATGTGGAATTCGACTTCTAGGTTATGCAATAGCCTTGCGAAGATCCATAGTTGAAGCCATGGAAAGTTAGAATTCCGAAAAGTCCCTTGAAATAGCCATGCTGTGGTGTATTTATAGGCGTAGAAGAGCCTCTGGGTGACCTGAATCGGGTCGGATCGGGTGTGACGTGGTGAGCGGAGAGGGCATCTCGGAGAGAGCGGAGAAATGGCCTTCAAATTGTGCTAGCATAAGTGGCAACCGATCCGGATTAGTAGGAGATGGTTTTGGCTAAAGAACAGGTCAAAGCTGTTGCGTCTGAGCAAGTGCAGGGGGATCGGGTCGGACCTCCGACCCGGACCGAGTTTGTGTCTTCAATCCGAAGGCTCTGTGTACTCCTATGCATTGAAGGTGGGGCGGATCGGGTGTTCCCCCTCCGATCCGATCCGGGTTGATGAGAATGTGAACTGTGTCAAGCTGGTTTACTGAAGGTGGTTGGATCGGGTCCTCCTGCCATCCGATCCGAACCGGTCAGGAGTGATGCCAATTTTTCCAATTCCAAGTTTCCGGTTCTGTATGAGTTCACGGAAACGGGCGTAACTTTCAAACCGTAAGTCCGATTGAGCCAAACCAAAGCTCAAACTGAAGCTAATTCAGAGATCTACAAGAGTTACAGAGCTTAGCTCCGTAATCGCTGTTTTCGGGCCCAAAAAAGGTCATCTGGTAGGAGTTTCGGGCCATTCTTTGTTTGCGATGCGATTTCAACCAAATCACTTCATGACTTCTGACGATATTCCCAACGTTTGAGTGTATTGTTGAGAAGAGATTCCATGTGTGACTGCTTTGACTAAAAAGCGGGTCAACAGGTGTTAAGCAAGAGAATAAATTCTCCCCCACCAAACAGATACATCATCAATAGCAACTAACCAATTATGTGATGAACTACAATGTAACACATAATACATCTCTAAATCATTTCTCAACATCGGGTTAGACTCGAAATCCTTTCTGTTTTATAAAACATTTTTATAAAACGTTCCCTATCCAAAATCAGGAATACATTTCTTTTCACTTAAGAAAAATATTATTTAAAAATCATTCATTAAATTTGAAATGAACTCAACAACATCGCTACACATCTCATAGTCAAATCGTGAAGTGTTTCACAAGATGTTAGCATACAAATATTTCTACCCAACTCCATGCTAAATGTAAAAGCATATCTTCTCATAAACTGGTCGAGCACAATCCAAATAATCAATAAATCACAATCAATATCAACAACCAAGTATATTTGGTTTATATCACATCTCATTTTTTGGTAAATTTAATCACCATCTATTCATTCCAATCTAATTAAAGATTTATTAAAACTCTTCTTAGTTTTAATATCAAAAATATTTATTTAACGATTTTTCAACTTTCCGGAATTTAATCCTGCCTTTAACTTGGGTTAAAGAACTTATGTTATTTAAAACACCATTCACGATAAACCCAAAATCATCTTCCCTAAAAAAGGAACCTTCACGAAAATTCGAACAATTCATAATCAATATAAATTTCCGTATCAAAATAATACTATAAGTGGAATATTGGAAAAGCCTTTGAAATTCCACAAACAATAGTGGTCTTCCTTCACAGAAGCTCATCTCGATTATTATTAGATCGAATTCTATTCAATTCCAATTTCTTTTATTAAATTGGAAAACTTTACTCTGGAAATTTTCCATTAAATCATAACTAATAGATTTATAAATTCCAAATCATATCTTCACTGTTAATTGGGTTAAAGAACGAATGTTATTTAAAACATCGCTCACGATAAACCACAAAATCCAATTTGATATTAAATACAAGGCTCTGAATAGAAATAATATTGGCTTATATTCACTATCAAATTCTGATACCAATAGATATCGTAATGGGAATAACGATATCTACATCTTCCAAATTTTTCAACAATATCTGTATAATCACGGAATCCAATATCGATATATTCTTAAGATTATTTCCATTTAAATCCTTTCCAGCTCATACACTGGAAAATTCTAGTTATTTCAAAACCATTTCAAATCCAATTATTTATTTGAAAATCATTGGATTATTATTTGTAACGACCTGGCTTTTTGACCGCTCCAAGTCGGTAACTAAACCAACTCAAACCGTCCAAAACGACAGATTGTTGTTGCTTATGAAGTTGAAATATAAATCATCACAGAATCATATACACAGAACACAGAATATCCCACAGCAGAAGTAACATTTAAATAATATTACAAAACTTTAACTTTATAGGATATTAGAGTATAGAATGAATATGGATACAGCGGAAGAAGGAATATAGAACCATACTAATATTTGGCAATAAGCCAAGATGAGCATAATTGCATGTGACATATAGATGGATGGCTGGATCTCCAACAAAACTCAAGCTCTAATAGATAGATCGTCAAGCTGTAATACTCGGTCTGACCCTGGCATTTTGCAAGAAATAAAACAAACAAAATACTCGAGTCAGGACTAACAGTCTCATATAAGTGAATTAACTCAAATGAAGTGTTCACTGAAATGTACAATAACTTAAAGGATGTTTCGGATTTCCATCCTCTAAGGATCCGCGAAACTAATATCTATTCAGTAAAGTATAATAATGAAAATAGCATAAGTAGGATTACCATATTACCCTTACGCCATTTATAAGCATCAACAGTCTATACAATATCGTAAATTCACCGTACTGGTGTTATCAAAGGGCACTCCATAGAAAGCAACACTAAATCAAAATCGTATGGGGCTCGATAAGGATAAATATGACAAGGCACTCGAGGCAATACCCAGGGTAGGATTCTAGCAGTTGCACTCCCGGACCGGTGGTAACGCATAGCAGCCACTACCGCCCACCTCGGAACGCACTCCCATAATCAAAAAAGGGCACCCAAATCATCAATATAGTCATAGAAATGGTATCGAAGAAGTGCGTCCGATCAAAGGTGCTACCTCAATTAGTCACGGTATAGCTCCTGCTTTAGTCATTTCAATTATGACCCGAAGGTCAAGGCCATCTCGTTATCGTTCGCCTTCTTCAATCCAGTAATCACCTCCAAGTCATCATGCTTCATTCCGGATACGTCATCACGTACACAGTTGTTAAAGTGGCATCGGCACTGACAGAGAGTATGCCACTTACCGACTCCGGTCTCTTTAACAACCAACGCTTACATTTTTCACACCGTAGCCATAAGATTTGAAATCATACTTCAAGTATCACAAATAAAAATTTATTTCTAGCATTGCCCTAGAAATCGTTTACTCAAATCAATTATCATTGGTTTGATTGAGATTTCAAAACCCATATTCAAAATTATCCTTTAACAACCGTTTGGTTTTAAAGTTCCTACTTCCAAAATGTCATTAATACCTGAAATCCTTAATTTCAACCGTTCGAATTCACTAGACTGGATTGGACATAGATTCTGTTCGAAATCATAAAATATATGTTTAAAATAATTAAGTCTGAAAATAGTATATATATATATATTAAGTTGAAATGATGTATATACATATATGTGTAAATAGTTGGAAACTATTATAAATCCATATAGTTAAAGTAATCACAATATTTATAAAGAAAGATTTACAAAATCAAGTAATGTAGAAAATAGTTTTGTTAAGTTATAGTTTTTATTCAATAATATTAGTCCGAATCCATTCTCAATCCATGTCTCGCCATTTCCTTTCCCATTTCACATTTAAATTAAATCCCTTTTATTTGGTTCGATTTCAATGCTTCATGATTAAACGATTCTCAAACCATTGCTTACCTTAGATTTCGTATACCCATTTTTTATAATAATCCCCAACAACTTTTAAAATTAGTTGAAAATCAAAAATGTGATTCGTCAATTCCATCTTGTTAACCAACTTTTATTCACCATGATTAGATAAACATATTCCTTTACACTTGAAAACTTTCCATTTTGACCAAATTCTTCTCATTCGCATGACGAAAGTTCATTTGAAAATCATTTGTCAAATTAAGTTCTAAAACATTTACAAATCTTTGCAAATCTTTTTATATTAAATCATCAAATTTTAAAATTTGTCATGTTGTTAAATTCATTATATGAACATAAAGTCATGTAGAATTTATTTAAACCAATATAACTTTACGTGCTAACTCACATAAACGCCTTTAAAACTTATTTTCATACAAAATGGATTCCTTTTAGAATTCAACAGAATTTTGAATAAAATTTCTTTAAAACCTTCTTCATGCTATATGAAAAAGTTTCATTAAAATTTCTACTTACCAAATCGATAAAATATTTTGAAATATTTTATTTTATTGACCACGGTGTCCATATATAATTTTCTGTCCTATGGTCAAGTGATATAGATATTTAACATTTCAATCCGTTCCTTAAAATATTCGAATCTCGGGTATGTATCATTTCAACCTGCATCCCAAATCGATTCGAATATTCAGGGGTTCGGGTATGTATCATTTCAACCCATAATGGTTTTCAAATCTAAAGGGAACTTGCATGGTGAGAGAATAAACATAACATGTCAAGCATACATCCATATGTGTCATATGAAATAATAGTGTGTGTCGTACATGCACAATCACGAAGCAAAAAATTCTAGAGCAACTAACATTTCATTCAACATTTCAAATCTTTAATTCACTTAATAAAAATATTAGTCTGTGAGTGAGTAGAAACTCACCTTCCGAAGCTTGAAGAATTCAAACGCAGTGGGCAAACTTGACGATGGATACGACATAACCCTACGGTCACTCGAACTAGCACGCTAAACGAAACAAAACCATCAAAGCTTGAATCCAAACATGAAAATGAGACGATAGACCGAGCAACAATCCTCAAAGTCATGCCTAGGTCAACTCTTTCTGAGCCGAAGGTGAGCTTTCAGCGGTCGGGTCTCTCTTGGTGTGGAGGTTACACTCGGTCTAGGTGAATCTTTTTAACAACGCATGCAATGGAAGGTGGCCAGGAGATTCCTGGGTTCAGTTTTTGCTCTGAGCATCGGAAACGCGAAAAGAGGAAGGACGCAACTTTAGGTCAGCTTCAAAATTGGGTGGCTGTGGAGGAGGGAAGTGGAAGCGGTGTCGGTAATTAACGGCGCTCGGGTGGCCATCGAAGGCTAGGAAGAAGGAGATGATTGGAAGGGAGGTGCGCGCATGTGACTGAATGAGGCAAGGAGAAGTGCGGCGGCCATCGGAGGAACAATTTCGATTTGGCAGAGAAAGTGGCGGCCATTTTTCTTTGTTGTTCTCCCTTCTGTGTAAATTAGAAATGAAAGGGGAAAGGGGAAAGGGGGAAAATAGAAGGAAAGTAGTAGAAGGAGGAGACGCGTGGAGAAGAAACTGTGAAGAATTGTACGCGTGTTCTATATTC
The DNA here is from genome assembly GCA_030737875.1 of Allium sativum. NCBI lineage: Eukaryota > Viridiplantae > Streptophyta > Magnoliopsida > Asparagales > Amaryllidaceae > Allium > Allium sativum. The sequence goes on along the minus strand of CM060922.1, from coordinate 346,972,815 downwards.
CTCTGACTATTGAGCACATATAATAAAGTATGACACGTATTTGTTTATTTTATTTGTTTTGTTATTATATTATTTTATTCCATTTTAAATGATAATTCAATTATATTAATTAATGTAAAACCTAAACTAATACAAATGAAGTTCGAGACAAGAGATACAAACCAAATAAATACAGATAGGGTACAGATCGAGATTCGCAAAACAAACACTATCAAATTTGCGTGTTTTTGCTCTAAAATATTGTTTTATATCAAACTTTACATTCTAGTTTATATTCGAAACCAAATTGCTAAGTTCCAAACCAAATTAAGTTTCAAATTTCCGTGTTAAATTCATGTTGCAATCATTACTTAACATTAGAGTTTCAATTAACATCGCATTTTAAAACATTGAAAATATCAGTTCGTTACATTATTCCAGTTAATAAATAGTACATTTCGATAAAAAAATATTTTTATCTTTACAAACTAGGAATTTTTCATCCAAAATCTTTTCAAATCATTTATAATGATTTTATACAAATTTTTTCATGTTTTTAGTAATTTTATTAAGGCCCTTATAGTCGATTTCCAATAACGGCCACCGAACTGCATTCATAGTGACCTTTTCTGAAATTCATTTGGACATAATTTGAAATCCAACCATTCAAATTTAAATCTCTTATATTCATTGGTAAGATCTTTTCGATACGAACTCAACAGTTCCGGTTTTAGGAGAATCCGACAGTCGGATCTCCCGTTGCTTCAATTTGAAGTTGATGGTTGAAATTCGTGAACGGTCGTTGTGCGGCGCATACTATTCAAGCCATTAAATATATATAATATATTTATCGTCGATTTCCCTTTAAAAAGTATTTTATAAAACGTTTATAAATTCGTTTTAAAAACGATTTTGACTTCCATTTCAATTTTAAATCAAAATTGAATATTCCATTACATGACAATTTTATACAATGCATATATATATATATATCAAAAATTATATTTTTCACAAATCAATATTTATTTCAATACATGAAAATTTTATATATCACATATATAGTTAAAAAACACATTTTTAACCAATTAAAATTTATTTCAATATATGACAATTTCATATATCACATGTATATGTTAAAAATCATATTTTTAACCAATCAATATTTATTTCAATACATGACAATTTTATATATCACATATACATGTTATACACCGCATATATATTTTTCACATCGCATATATATTTTTATCAACACATATACACATATATATTTTTCACGTCGCATATATATTTTGTACACCGCATTTATATTTTTCAATTGCATATATATTCTATACACCGCATATATATTTTTCACATTGCATATATATACTATAAACAGCATATTTTTTTTTACATTGCATATATATTCTATACACCGCATATATATTTTTCACATCGCATATACATTATACACACCGCATATATATTTTTCACATCGCATATATATTTCATACAGCGCATATATATTTTTCGCATCGCATACATATTATATACACCGCATATATATTTTTCACATCAAATATATATTTCGTAATATGCATAAACATTATTACTCAATTTCATTGTGAATTTAGAAATCCTAATTCATTAACCACAAAGTGTCTATCCACATTTTTTGAAATACGCGTGTCGTATATTCAAACAACGCTTCGTATTCAAAGGAGTCGTGAATAGTTTATGTGTTGAACTCAAGCAATGTCACATACAACGGATAAAATCAACAATAAAAATTTATTTATTTTCAGTTATAAAATAAATAACTGTACAAAATTTTAGAGAGAGAGTTCTCACCTTGATTGGTTTGTCGCTAAATATCGCCAAACGATCGATTGATCAAATATGACATTTTCCTCCACCAAAAATTGAGACGAGCGCCAAATCTTCCCGAATAAGTTTCATTGCAAAGCTCTCGTCAATACGATTCCAACGGATCCAGTTTCCTTGAATTTCGAGTTCGTATGAAAAAGTTATGTTTTTTTCAATATTGGTGCACATATACATGTCATTAACATTTAAATAATTAATTAATTATTACTTAGCTTAATCCCATCATTAGCCCAACCTCTTCTTCCTCTTCATATGCTCCAGGTGCTGCTTATTTCTTCAATGAAAAAAGTTTTTTCGAATTCTGAGGTCATCTCAATAATGTTCCTTTGTAAAATTACTCAAATTAGCTTCAAAAATGTGATTTTAGCCTACCTTTTCTTCTTGTACGCCCAAACGCTAACTCCAAAAATTATGCTTCTTTAGATTTAACCATTATTTGATGATATGAATCCAAAAAAAGTAGAATCGAATTCTGAGATCGTCGTAATAATGTTTCTTTGTAAACTGATCGCCTGTTTTTGAACAAATGGTTTTGCTTCGCACGGCCGCATATTGACTCTGTTCGACGTGCATTTAGGAACTCAACAATGATTTATCATTATGAATCCAAAAAAATTTATCTCGTCGAATTCTGAGCTTCTTAGCAAAATTTCACTTTTTAAAGGCTTTGTGATAATTTTAAAAATCGAATTTTTAAAATTTTCAAAAGCAAAGCTTATAAATCAATTTAATAATTTTACCGAGTTTGTTTTAAGTCAAATAAAATTTAAAAACTAATTTTAAATTAATTTCCAAATTTTATTTAGGAAAAATAACCAATTTATATTCACAAATTCCTTAAAATAGCTTAAATTAAAAAAAATTAAAATTGGTTCTGAAATTCTGGGTTATTACAATCTCCCCCACTTAAAACTTTTTCGTCCTCGAAAAAGAACGGAGCTGAAAGTTGTTTAACTAACCAACTCAACTTTCATTCTGACTTGAGTTCTTCAACATTTCAGTTTCTAAGAACTTTCCAATTTATCAAAATTTGGCTAACGCCTTAAATTTCCGAAAAAATTCGCCATAACCTCCTTTGTATGGGTTGATCGGTAAAACTAAAACTTGCCGCACAAGTGTAATAACCCGGAAATCCGAACCGATTTAAAAATTTTATTTTGGCAATTTAAATGAATTTTTAATATTTAAAATGAATTATTTTAAATAATAACGATGAGAAATTTATTTTGAATTGTATTAGAACATATATATTTATTTGAATCGTCGTTAGAATATAATTATTTATTTTTAATTATAAAAGGAATTGGAAATGGCGCGGTAGTTTGAAAATACGATTTCAAATTCCAAAAAATGTACAGGATTCAAATTAAACCGGATTTTAGCGAAACCAAAAATATTAGAATCTATTTGAAAATATATTTCCAACGAATCTGAAAAATTGAAATTTCATAGCAGGAATAAAAAGTTATGCCCAATTGAAAATTCAGAATAGTCCCTATGGGATTTTGGCCCTTAAAAATGGAAATTTTGCAAACGACCTCCACTTTCAACGAAACCACTTTTGTTGGATCCGTAGTGTCAAATTATTGCTAGATTCAAAAATTCGTAATTTTCTGAATTAATATGTGAGCGCTGGGAAGTTAAACGTGTTTTTAACAGTTAAGTCAATCTGGATCGACCAGAAAATGGTCATTTTTCGAACGGTCTCCAAATTTGACGAAATTAGTGTTTTTAGAGCCGTATCGTTAATACGAAGCTAGAAAATATTTTTTGGAAATTTTTAGAGTCTGTACGTGGCCCCGGTAATTTGAAATGTGCGTTCAAATTCAATATATAGAGTTATATTTTGATTTTGATGAAAACTTATCGTAACAGCCAAACTGGGTTATGAAACATATCCCATTGTGTTCGGAATGAGGGTAATTAGCTGGGGACGACAGTCATTGGGTTCGATTTGGGGTTCAAATGAAAAGGGTACTTTATATGGAGAAAAATAATTAAACAATTAAATAAATAAACAAAGTCAACGCCCCTTTTTAATTCCCTCCCTCCTACATCTGTTTTCTTAGATCGAAACAAAAAGAAAAGAAAGCGTTGCTGCACTCGATCATCCGCACCATGCCACCCGCCACCGTCGACGGACCGGCGGCGCCCCCCTCTACTTCCCTTCCTCCTACCTCCCCCTTCTCTCCCTTCTTCCAATTTGAAACCCCGCAACCCCCATGTTCAGATCCGCGAAGCCGACCACCCCCTTGCGCACCACCTCCGATAGCGCCACGACCCACCACCGCCTGCCACCGGCCCCGCGATGCCCCTCAGCTCCTCTACCCCCGTTCGCAGCAAGCCCCTCCTCCAATTAAAATACAGTGAGTTTTTATTTGATTTCTATTTAGTTTAGTTAAATAAAAATCTGATTTTTAGAATATAAAGCAATGATTTTTATTTATTCATTAGCAATATAAAGTAATGATTTTTATTTATTCATTAGCAATAAAAAGTAATGATTTTTATTTATTCATTAGTAATATAAAGGAATGATTTTTATTTATTCATTGGTAATAGAAAGAAATGGTTTTCATGTATATAGGTATGAAATAAAAATTTGATCTTTGTATATATAACATTAGAGCGAAGATGTGATCTTTATATATGTAGAGATATAATAAAAATGCGATTTTTATTTTATGTATAGCAATGTAAAAATTGGATTCTTATATATGAAGTGGCGTTCTAAAAATATAAAGACGAGATTTTTATGAATTTAAAGGTGAAATCTTTATACATGTAAAGATTATAAAAATATGATTTTAATATAGTAGAGATTATAAAAATATGATTTTTATATAGTAGAGATTATAAAAATATGGTTTTTACAAGATAGAGAATATAAAAATACGATTTTTATATATGTTGTAGCGAAATAAATAATTCGATTTTTATATGAATAGCGGATTGAAAATAGAATTTTTATATAATAGAGAATATAAAAATATAATTTTTATATATGTAGCGAAATAAAAATTTGATTTTTATTATATATATATAGTGAAATAAAAATGTGATTTTTATCTATATAACATTAAAATAAAAATGTGATTTTTATATATATAATAGCCGAAAGAAAATGTGACTTTTATTTATAAGGTAGCGTTGCTAAAAATATGATTTTTAACATATACCGCGTGAAACAGATCTCGTTGAAAACACGACGAAGATTTTCTGCATATGAAGAGTCGCAGCGTTTGGTTTAGCTTCTAGGTGAGAACTTCTCACTTTTATTTTATTTTCTAGTTAAAATATATACTAGGATGCAGATGGTGCTTAGCAGCACCCGACACCCGTCATCCACAGACCATGGATGACTTGTTTGATTGATGTGTTGTGAAAATTGATTTTTGTGATGTTGAGTGAAATGTTAAAACATTCATATGTGAATAAATAGTTGGAACAATAAAAATCACATTTTTATTGCGTATATGAAATAAATAAAATATTCAAGTTGAATAAAATATTTAAATAATAAAAATATCATTTTTATTGTATATATGGACTAAATAAAATATTCATGAGTTAAGATAAATATTTATAAACAAATCGGACGATTTGTTTATGTACACCAATTTATTTGATATTGATTGGGATGATAAATTTTACACATCACCCAACTGCACAAATAATAAACAGTATTTGTCATTTGAAAACCCCACACGGTTATTGGGATAATATTTGACATACACTGATCCCAGTAATGAGTGATATGTCAATCAATGGCTTGACAGACTGTATAAGCGTTATTTATTTATTTTAATGCTTATACGGTGTTAGAATGCACTCTGGATGTTGTTTGAATTTTTAATGATTTTTTATCGTCGTTGTTGTATACATGTATTGGATGAAATCCATATAACTGAAATTATATGGTAATTGATTGAGTCTGGTTCCACTTCAGAATGAATGAATATTTTAAAATGATATTAAGTGAATATTGGAATGTGAAGCCGTGTTAAGTAGTTAAACGCCATTTTAACACGAAAGGGAGTTTGGTCGATTTTAATCATCTTATAATGAATATCGGAAAGTAATTTCAAAATCTGATGTTTGGAAAATATTGAGGTGATATAGAATATTATATTTTGATATGAATTTGAAATTGAATTGAAATCGATCTAAAATGAAATTGAATTGAAATTGAATTTAAATCAATTTGAAATCAATTTAAAACGAATTTATAATGGAAAATTCAATTTTGATTTGAAATTGAATATGAAGTTGAAACTGTTTTGAAAACGAATTTAAAACAATTTATAAAATACGTTTTAAAAAGGATATCGACGAAGTATATATTATACATATTATATATACAATATAATGGCCTGAATAGAACGCGTCGCGCTGCGGCAGTTCACTAATTTCGACCATTGACTTCGAATGGACATTGCAGGAGATCCGAACGTCGGATTCTCCTAAAACTGGAACCGTTGGGTTTGTATCGAAAAGAGCTTTCCAAAGAATATTAGAGATTGGAAATCTAATAGTTGTATTTGGAATTATGTCCAAATCAAATTTGGAAAAGGTCGCCATAAGTGCAGTTCGATGGCCGTTTGTAGAAATAGACCGTACGTGCCTTGATAAAACTATTAAAATATCAATAATTTGTGTAAAATCATAATAAATGATTTGGAAAGAATTTGGATGAAAAAATCCATATTTGAAGGGATAAAAATATATTTTTTATAAAAATGAACTAGTTTTTAAATAGAATAATAAATCCAACATCTTTTAAAAATAAATAAATGGGATTTGAAATGGTTTTAAAAATAACCGGAGTTTCCAATATATGAATTGGAATGGATTTGAATCAAAATTATCCTCGGAATATTTCGATATTGGATTTCGTGATTGTACGGATATTGTGGAGGAATTTGGAAGGTATATAAATATATTGTTATTCCAATACGATATTTATTGATTTCAGAATTTGATATTGAATATAAGCCGATATATTTTCTATTCAGAGCCTTGTATTTAATATCAAATTGGATTTTGGGTTTGTCGTGAATGGTATCTTTAATAATACTTTTCTTGAACCGAATGTAGTTAAGAAAATTAAAAACTGATTGGAGGTTAGTTAAGTTGAATGGTTTCCTAGGTATTGATCTGATGTTGGTTTCGGCCTTAGGGGTTAATACTTAGGGAATTGTTCTCTTACTAATTTACGGTTAGAGACTAATTGGATTTTGGGATTGTTGTGAACTGTGTTTTTAATGACATTCGTTCTTTAACCTGATTTACAGTGAAATGAGATTTGGAATTTATAAATCTTTTTATTAAGATTTAACGGGAATTTTCCAAAGTAAAATTTTACAATTTGATATATTTAATTGGAATTGAATTGAAATTGGTCTTCGGGTTTATTGTGAACGGTGTTTTAAATAACACTGGTTCTTTAACCTGATTAACAATGGAGTTAAGAGAATCAGAAACTCACTGGAGATTAGTCAAGTTGAATGGTTTCCTGGGTATTGATCTGATGTTGGTTTCAGCCTTCGATGTTAATACTTAGGGAATTGTTCACTTGCTAATTTACGGTTAGAGGTTGATGGAATAGAATGGGATTTTGGTTTATCGTGAACCGTGTTTTAAATGACATTGGTTCTTTAACCCAGTTAAAGACAGTATATGGTTTGAATTGAAATCCAAAGGAAGATTAAAGAATAAATTTTAAAGAATTTATCTTTGATAAAATTAATGGGAACCTTTCCCAAAGAATGCGAATATTTGAATAAAAGAATATTCAGAATTGGAATGAGGCGTATGTTGTATTTTTATAGCACTTGTTTATTATATACGCGAGTTATTCGGAAAGGCCGGGTTTATACCCATTCTGAATAACTGATTAGACGATATGTCGATGATGAAGGTGGTGGTTAAAGACCGGAGTTCTTCACATCATTTGGATGATTACTGATGTCTTGATTCGGCTGTACACCCAAGCCGAGGTAATAAGTGGTGATCGTCCAGGCATACTTGGAGATCGACGGATATGCGAGGACCTCTCCCTTGTATTTGGCGTGTGGGGGAGGAATAAGGTGCCTCCGGTTTCGTTCATACCCAGAACGGACTTATAAATGGATTATGTATCTGACATTGGATTTTATTCTGTGCTGATTGATTTTTATTAAATATATATCTGTTTGGCGGTGGAGAATTTATTCTCTTGCTTAACGCCCTTCTCGGAGACGTACGAACTCAGAGGTTATATATTGATAGATATCAGTCGCATGGCATGAATTGCCTGTGTGGCATGCTGTGATGCAGTAATCAAGGCTTGTGTTGAAAAGCAGAGTCTTGTGGTTGATGATCAAAGCATGGCCTTTGTGGCGTAGCTTTGTGTATAGCGTTGATTCGCGAACCTCACATCTCGGTATGAGTTAAAAACAGGTTAAGGACTGCTAGGAGAAGACGACGTTTCTTTCTAGCTATATGTGGTGTCAGCGTTTTACTAGCCCTGACATCATTGATTAGTATACCTTTGTGGATGTTGGAATGCGAGGCGCCTCAGATATATTGGTCTCTTCGGAGCCGATGGATAGGTCTGATAGGACCGGGAAACGTGTGTTCAGGAATTGCCAATCCTCAAACGTAACGGAGGACCGGCCCAGCCGATTCCAAGGGCTACCCAGAGTGTGTAGTCCGTGGGCATTTGCTAGAGTGTCCCGAAGCCGGTGAGGAGCTTGCCCCTTGCCTCGACTCATGACGGAAATCCAATTTCCAATACGAGATATTTCAGTTTTATTTGTAGAGCCTAGTATAGACGATATGATATATGGTACCCATGCCGTCTAGGATTGATACATTTATACTTGAAGTTGTTTTGATACTATACACTTATTATAGTATCAAATGATTTGTTTTAAACGTATCATGCATTATTTGGCTGTGATAAGGTAAAACCCTATCCTCCAGCTTGCTTTCCATTGTGTGATGGGACGTGGGTCATATAATAGCTTCATTTTTCTAAAAAGCATTGCGTTGTTTATAACTGTTTATGCACTGGTATTCTAGGGAGGAAACCCATTCCGTGTTATATGGCGTGGTTCCTTGATTTACTTTATTTCTAGAGTAAAGTTTTAAATAACTGTTTTAGTTCTCACACCAGTCACATGACTGACCTGGAGTTTATTGTTTTTACCTAAACTCTGGGTGCCCCTATTTTCCATACGGGCAGCTAGTAGTTTTGGTTTTGCAGATTTATATTCACAAGATCCTTGTTTACAGCTGGAACTATATTCATAAAGCTCTGTATCCGTATATCTCCTTCAGTTGCGTATTGTATTATTTTTCCGCTACTATGCAATGTATTGTAATCTCTGGTATTTTTTCTGATGTGTAATATTTATCCATACTCTGTATATTCTTGTATTCTGATGGAATTGTTGTAATAAACAATGAAATGTTCTTCTGTTTTTGTTCTGATTCGGATTGTTCTCAACTCAATCTGTGCTTTCCTTCACGGGGAAGTTCGGGTCGTGTCAACAAGTCCCTCATCAATCAAAAAGATAAAGAAAAAGCCAAGCAGCTTGATGATCGGCTCAAAAAATCATCAAACCTAATGAATATAGTAAACATGTACCTATTTGTCGGGCATACAGTTTATTTATTTACTCAACGCGAAGCCATTAACCTGCTCAACATATATATATATATATACACACACACACACATATCCAATTCTAACTAAACTTGTAATTCAGTTTAATTTAACTTAATTAAATCACAAGTGTTTTCGTATATTCAATGTCCAAAATTACCAAAGATAACGTCTAATTTATTTGAATCAAACGTCATAAGTAATCGACATAAACAATTAATTGGTTATTTATCTTTCTAAAATCTAATATATAAAATTATAACTTTTATATATTATAATTTCTAAGATCGGATTATATAATAATCACAAATACGTTACATATAAATATATCACTCTCAACTCATTCTAGGACATTACTAACCCCATCTCTAATGAGTTTCTCATTCTAGGATGCTACTGATCCTATCTCTAATGGATATTCTTAAATAGAATATTAATAATTCTATCTCTGATGAATTCTCTCATTCGGTTCTAATGTGTCTTATTCTCGAGCTTTGCAAAACAAAGCTCTGATACCAACTTTAACGATCCGAAATCCCCCGGTCTCCGAGGAGACGGGAAATACAGGATTGATTTGAGAACACGACACATCAGGACACAAACAATAGAAAATTTTACTGCTATTACAACAATTTACATCAGAGTACAAGAATATCATAGTACGAATAAATATTACACATCGGAAAAATAATATCAAAGATTAAATTACATAGCAGCGGAAATAAAAAGGTACAAATACAAAGCACAACGGAAATACATCAATTAACACAACTGAATGAAATACACGGATACAAAGCTTTCCGAATATAGCTCCAGTTGTAAACTAGGATCCTGTTAAATAGAAATCTACAAAACAAAAACTACTAGTTCCCATGTGGAACATATGGGCACCCAGAGTTTAGGTAGAAAAAATAAACTCCGAGTCAGTCATGGGACTGGTGTGAGAACTAAAAACAAATATTATAACTTTACTTTAAAATATGGTAAATCAGTGGACCACGCTGCATGTCGCGGAACAGATTTACCCGCATTAATACCAGTGCCTAAACAATAACTAATAATAGATATATGGATCTACAATGCATCATACAACATGCAATTTTCCAATCTACCCAATTAGGCTTAAACCCAAATGTATAATTTTCGAAATCCAATTCACTTTATAGAAATTATTTCTTTGGACTTCGTTCCCGAATTCTTATTTTAAATCATTTGAAATACATATCTAGCATTTATATCAAATTAGATTTGACGTCAGGATCTCAAACCAAAATCTTTGAAAATATGAATTCCAAAAACATCATAATGCATACAAACAAGTATGCAACCAAATATCGGGCTCCCCTTAGACAAGGCAAAGGGTACTACCTTACCAACTCGATATATATATGTGCACCTCCCACTATGGAGCAGGCTACACTGACGACGCACAATCCCACGCCCTCGGGGATTACACCGCCATCTCATCCATACTTTTAATCATCCGGGTTACCAGAATCTTTAGCTACATACTAAATCATTTTTTTATATCCCGAAGTAGGGAAAATCATTTCAAAACATAATAATCATAAGTAAACTATAGTACTTCACATCAGCAATTCACCCATATGATCAGTCACTATTAATCACATAGCCTTTGAGTTTGTACATCTCAAAGAAGGGTGTTAAGCAAGAGAATAAATTCTCTGCCACCAAACAGATACATCATCAGTAGCAACTAATCAATTATGTGATGAACTAAAATGTAACACATAATACGTCTTTAATCATTTCTCAACATCGGGTTATCCCTCGAAATCCTTTAAGTTTTATAAAACATTCCCCATCCAAAGTCAGGAATGCATTTCTTTTCACTTAAGAAAAATATCATTTCAAAATCATTCATTAAATTTGAAATGAACTCAACAATATCGCTACATATCTCATAGTCAAATCGTGAAGTGTTTCACAAGATGTTAGCATACAAATATTTCTACCCAACCCAATGCTAAATGTAAAAGCATATTTTCTCATAAACAGTTCGAGCACAATCCAAACAATCAATAAATCACAATCAATATCAACAACCAAGTATGTTTGGTTTATACCACGTCTCATGTTTTGGTAAATTTAATCACCATCTATTCATTCCAATCTAATTAAAGATTTATTAAAACTCTTCTTAGTGCTAATTTCAAAAATCATTATTTAATGATTGTTCAACTTTCGGGAAATTAATCCTGCCATTAACTTGGGTTAAAGAACGTATGTTATTTTAAACACCATTCACGATAAACCCAAAATCATCTTCCATAAAAATGGAACCTTCATGGAAATTTGAACAATTCATAATCGATATAAATTTCAGCATCAAACTAATACTATAAGTGGAATAATGGGAAAGCCTTTTAAATTCCACAAAAATTAGCGATCTTCATTCACAGAAGCTCATCTCGATTATTATTAAATCGAATTCCATTCAATTCCAATTTCTTTTATTAAATTAGAAAACTTTACTTTGGAGAATTTCCATTTAATCTTAACTAAAAGATTTATAATTTCCAGATCATATATTCACTGTTAATTGGGTTAAAGAACGAATTTTATTTAAAACATCGCTCACGATAAACCCCAAAATCCAATTTGATATTAAATATAAGGCTCTAAATAGAAATAATATCGGCTTATATTCTGTATCAAATTCTGAAACCAACTGATATCGTATTGGGAATAACGATATATATATATTTTCCAAATTTCTCAACAATATCCGTATAATCATGAAATCCAATATCGAAATATTCCGGAGATTATTTCCATTTGAATCCTTTCCAACTCATACATTGGAAAATTCTAGTTATTTTAAAACCATTTCAAATCCAAATTATTTATTTGAAAATCATTGGATTATTATTCTAGTTAATAACTAATACATTTCGAATAAAATATATTGTTATCTTTCCAAACTTGGAATTTTTCATCCAAAATCTTTTAAAATCATTTATTATGATTTTACACAATTTTTTCATGTTTTTAATAATTTTATTAAGGCCCTTACAGTTAGTTTCCAATAACAGCCACCAAACTACATTCATAACAACCTTTTCTAAAATTGATTTGGACATAATTTGAAATCCAACCATTCAAATTTAAATCTCTTATATTCATTAGAAAGATCTTTTCGATACGAGCTCAAGGTTCTTGTTGTAGGAGAGTCCGACGGTCGGATCTCCCATTACTTCAATTTGAAGTTAATTGTTGAAATTCATGAACGGTCGTTGCGCGGCACGTTCTGTTCAAGCCATTAAATATATATATAATATATTTATTGTCGATTTCCACTTAAAAAGTCTTTTATAAAACGTTTATAAATTCGTTTTAAAAACGATTTTGACTTCCATTTCAATTTTAAATCAAAATTGAATATTCCATAACATGACAATTTTATACAATGCATATATATGTTAAAAATTATATTTTTTAACCAATCAATATTTATTTCAATACATGACAATTTTATATATTTCATATGTATGTTAAAAATCATATTTTTAACAAATCAATATTTATTTCAATACATGACAATTTTATATTTCACATATATATGTTGAAAATCATATTTTTAACCAATCAATATTTATTTCGATACATGACAATTTTATATATCACATACATATGTTATACACCGCATATATATTTTTCACATCGCATATATATTATATACACCGCATATATAATTTTCACATCGCATATACATTCTATAAACCGCATATTTTTTTTACATCGCGTATATATTCTATACACCGCATATATATTTTTCACATCGCATACATATTATATACGCCGCATATTTTTTTTTCACATTGCATATATATTTCATACATCGCATTTTTTTTTACATCGCATATATATTCAATATACTGCATGTATATTTTTCACATTGCATATATATTATATACACTGCATATATATTTTTCACATCGCATATATATTTCATACAATGCATATATATTATTACTCCATTTCATTGTGAATTTAGAAATCTCACTTCAACAACCACAAAGCGTCTATCCACATTGTTTGAAATATGAGTGTCGTATATTCAAACAACGCTTCTTGTGCAAAGGAGTCGTGAATAGTTCATGTGTTGAACTCAAGCAATGTCACATACAACAGATAAAAATCAACAATGACAATTTATTTATTTTCAGTTATAAAATAAATAACTGTACAAAATTTTAGGGAGAGACTTCTCACCATGATTGGTTTGTAGCTAAATATCACCAAATGATCTATTGATCGAATATGACATTTTACTCCGCCAAAAATTGAGACGAGCTCCAAATCTCCTCAAAACAATTTCATTGCAAAGCTCTCGTTGATACGGTCCCAACGTATCCGGTTTCGCTGAATTTCGAGTTTGTATGAAAAAGTTATGATTTTTTCGACATTGGAGCACATATACATGTCATTAACATTTAAATAATTATTACTTAGCTTAATCCAATCATTAGCCCAACCACTTCTTCTCTTCATACGCTCCAGGTGCTGCTTATTTCTTCATGGCCATTTCTGAAAATTTCAATACCAATATCTCTTTAACCTCTTCACAAAATTATAAACATGTTGCACCAATCTCCTTCTCCTTGCGCATGCTTCAACCTTGCCACCATCATAAGCAGCTCACGCGCCTCCTTAAAAAGCCAACTTCCACTTCATTTTGCACGGACCAGTGCAGACAACGACACCCATCTCCATGGAAATACCCAAAATTTTATATACACCTTCCATTTATTCTCCTCAATCCTAAAACGATATCAAAAATCTGAATTGATGCCTCTATTTACCAATAATTTGAACCCTACGTCGTGTATTAAGCACACTGTAAAATTATGGCAAGCAAGATCATTAAGAAACTCAACTAGACCTATACCAAATCAAAGCTCTCACTCATACGATTCTATTGAATCTAAATTCACTTGATTTCATTTTGATTTGAATTTGTTTTGATTTTTCAACGTCTAAACCTCTCACGTTTTTTTTCCTAGAGGCGGCTTATGTTTGGTGACCAGAGATATGGAAAATTAAGTTTAGGGTACGTTGAGGGTATTATACCGGGTAATGGAAATAATTTTTTATTTGATTATATATTTTATTTGACTCAATTTTCGTCTGTTTTCATCGTTTAAAAATTCGTATGATTACATATGAATCCCATTTTAAGTGAAAATAAACATGCAACTACTCTTCGACATTACGGACCCAACGAAACTGGTTTCTTTGAATTCCGAGTTCCTTTGCTCAAAAAGAGAAATTTTAAAGTCAAAATATTGATTGTTTTCACTTTAAAATGACGCTCTGTCACATACTGATTCTAAAATCATGAAACTTGGAATCTTACCATAATTCGATGCTACAGATTCAATAAAAAAAAAATCCGTCACATTCTAAGGTTGTCTCAATAATGTTCCTTTGTAAAATTGCTCGAATTAGCTACAAAAATGTGATTTTAGCATACCTTTCTTCTTGTACGCTCAAATTAGCTTCAATAATGTTCCTTCGTAAAATTTCTCAAATTAGCTTCAACAATGATTTATCATTGTGAATCCAAAAAAATTTATCTCGTCGAATTCTGAGCTTCCTTGCAAAATTTTACTTATTAAGGGCCTTGCAATAATTTTAAAAATCGATTTTTTAAAATTTTCAAAAACAAAGCTCATAAATCAATTTAATAATTTTACCAAGTTGGTTTTAAGTCAAATAAAATATAAAAACTAATTTTAAATTTATTCTCAAAGTCTATTTAGCAAAAATAACCAATTTATATTCACAAACTCCTTAAAATAGCTTAAACTAAAAAAAATTAAAATTAGTTCTAAAATTCCGGGTTGTTACAATATCCCCCACTTAAAACTTTTTCGTCCTCAAAAAAGAACGGAGCTAAAAGTTGTTTAACTAACCAACTCAACTTTCATTCTAACTTGAATTCTTCAACATTTCAGTTTCTATGAACTTTCCAATTTCTCAAAATTTGGCTAACGCCTTAATTTTCGAAAAATTTCGCCATAACCTCCTTTGTACGGGTTGATCGGAAAAACCACAACTTGCCTCACAAGGCCCTCATCTATCAAAAAGAAAAAGCTAAGCGGCTTGCCAATCGGCTCATAAAATCATCAAACCTAATGAATATAGTAAACATGTACCTATTTGTTGGGCATACAATCTATTTATTTACTCAACGCGGAGCCATTAACCTACTCAACATATATATGTATACATAGCCAATTCTAATTAAACTTGTAATTTAGTTTAATTTAACTTAATTAAATCACAAGTGTTTTCGTATATTCAATGTCCAAAACTGCCAAAGATAACGTCTAATTTATTTAAATCAGACGTCATAAGTAATCCAACAAAAAAATCAAACAATGACATAAACAATTAATTGGTTATTTATCTTTCTAAAAATATAACTTTTATATATTATAATTTCCAAGATCGGATTATATAATAATCACGAATATGTTACATATAAATATATCACTCTCGACTCATTCTAGGACATTACTAATCCCATCTCTAATGAGTTTCTCGTTCTAGGATGCTACTGATCCTATCTTTAATGGATATTCTTAAATAGAATATTAATAATTCTATCTCTGATGAATTCTCTTGTTCGGTTTTAATGTTTCTTGTTCTTGAGCTTTGCAAACCAAAGCTATGATACCAAGTTTAACGATCCAAAATTCCCCAGTCTTCAAGGAGACGGGAAACACCAGATTGCTTTGAGAACACGACGCATCAGGACACAAACAATAGAATATTTTATTGCTATTACAACAACTTACATCAGAGTACAAGAATATCAGAGTACGAATAAATATTACACAGCGGAAAAATAATATCAGAGATTAAATTACATAGCAGCGGAAATAAAAAGGTGTAAATACAAAGCACAGCAGAAATACATCAACCAACACAAATGAATGAAATACACGGATTCAAAGCTTTCCGAATATAGCTCCAGATGTAAACTAGGATCCTATTAAATAGAAATCTGCAAAACCAAAACTACTAGATGCCAGTGTGGAAAATATGGGCACCCAGAGTTTAGGTAGAAATAATAAACTCTAAGTCAGTCATGGGACCGATGTTAGAACTAAAAACAATTATTGAAACTTTACTTCAAAATATGGTAAATCACGGGACCACACCACATGTCATGGAACGGGTTTACCCCCACGAATATTAGTGCCTAAACAATAACCAATAATAGATATGTGGATCTACAGTGCATCATACAACATGCAATTTTCCAATCTACTCATTTAGGCTTAAACCCAAATGTAGATTTTTCGAAATCCAATTCACATTACAGAAATTATTTTTTGGACTTTATTCCCGAATTCTTATTTCAAGTCATTTGAAATAAATATCTAGTTTTATATTAAAGTGGACTTCACTTCGGGATCTCAAACCAAAATCTTTGGAAATATGAATTCCAAAACATCACAATGCTTACAAACAATTATGCAACCAAATATCGGGCTCCCCTTAGACAAGGCAAAGGGTACTACCTTACCAACTCGATATATATGTGCACCTCCCACTATGGAGCAGGCAACAATGACGATGCACAATCCCACGACCTCGGGGACTACACCACCATCTCACCCATACTTTTAGTCGTCCGAGTTACCAGAATCTTTAGCCACATACTAAATCATTTTTTTATATCCCGAAGTAAGGAAAATCATTTTTCAACATAATAATCACAAGTACTTTTGAAACTATAGTACTTCACATTAGTACTTCACAAATATGATCAGTCACTATTCACATAACCTTTGAGCTCGTACGTCTAAAAGAAGGGTGTTAAGCAAGAGAATAAATTCTCCGCCACCAAACAGATATGTCATCAATAGCAACTAACCAATTATGTAATAAACTACAATGTAACACATAATACATCTCTAAATCGCATACATATTTTTCACATCGCATATATATTCTATAAACTGCATATATATTTTTTACGTCGCATATATATTATATACACCGCATATATATTTTTTAAATCGCATATATATTTTCACATCGCATATATATTTTATACACCGCATATATATTTTTCACATCGCATATATATTATATACACCGCATATATATTTTTCACATCGCATATATATTTCATATAATGCATATATATTATTACTCCATTTCATTATGAATTTAGAAATCTTACTTCATTAACCACAAAGTGTCTATCTGCATTGTTTGAAATACGAGTGTCGTATATTCGAACAATGCTTCATATGCAAAGGAGTCGTGAATAGTTTATATGTTGAACTCAAGCAATGTCACATACAACAGATAAAAATCAACAATGACAATTTATTTATTTTCAGTTATAAAATAAATAACTATACAAAATTTTAGAGAGAGAGTTCTCACCTTGATTGGTTCGTCGCTAAATATCGCCAAACGATCAATTGATCGAATATGACATTTTCTTCCACCAAAAATTGAGACGAGCTCCAAATCTCCCGAAATCAGTTTCATTGCAAAGCTCTCGTGTAACGACCCAAACTTCCCCGGTCTTCGAAGAGAACAGAAAGAACGGATTGTCTGAGAACACGACAAATCAGAACACAAACAGAAGAACATTTCATTGCTTATAACAACAATTTACATCAGAGTACAAGAATATACAGAGTATGAATAATTACCTATTTTAAAATATTAGAGATTAAAATACATTACATGGTAGCGGAAAATAATACAAGACACAATTGAAAGGAATAAACGGATACAGATATTTCTGAATATCATTCCATCTGAAAACCAAGATCTTGTAAGAATAAATCTGCAAACCCAAAACTACCTGCTTCCCGTGTGAAAAATAGGGGCACCTAGAGTTTAGGTTAAAACAATAAACTCCAGGTCAGTCATGTTACTGGTGTGAGAACTAAAACAGTTATTTAAAACTTTACTTTAGAAATAAGGTAAATTAAGGGACCACCCGTATAACACGGAACGGGTTTCCTCCCAAGAATACCAGTGCATAGAATAAACAGAGCAATGCTTTTTGGAAAAATGAAGCTATTATAAGACCCAGGTCCCATCACACAATGCAACGCAAGCCGGAGGATAGGGTTTTCCCTTATAATAGCCAAACATGCTTGGTACATTTAAAACAAATCATCTTGATACTATTATAGTGTAAAGTGTATGAAAACAACTTCAAATATAAATGTCTCAATCATAGACGACATATTATCCCATGCTACTATGTCGCCAATAATAGGCTCTACAATCAAAACTGAAATGTCACGTATTGAAAATTGGATTTTTGTCATGAGTCGAGGCAAGGGATGTACTCCTCGCAGGCTTCGAGACAATCTAGCAAATGCCTTAGGATCTCCCGCAGTAGACCTTTGGATCCTCCAAGGCCGGTCCTCCCTTACGTTTGAGAATTAGTATTCATGAACACACGTTTCCCCGCCCTATAGGACGTCTATAAGCCAGATGACTCAATATCCATCGCCTCCGTAGGGACCGATATATTTGAGGAGCCTCGCATTCCAACAACCACATAGGTAAAACTATAAAAATGTCTGGGTTTGCAAAACCCTGACACCACCCATAGCTAGAAAGAAATGTCATGTCCTCCTTGGAACCCTTATCCCAATTTTAACTCATACCGAGGTGTGAGGCTCGCGAATTAATGCTATACACAAAGCTATGATATATTAAAGCCATGCTTTGATCATCAGCCACAAGACTCTGCTTTTCAACAGAAGCCTTGATCATTTGCATCTCAGCATGCCACACAGGCAATTCAGTGCGACTGACGTCTATCGATATATAACCTTTGAGCTCGTACGTCTCAGAGAAGGGCTTTAAGCAAGAGAATAAATTCTCAAACAGATATATATATTTAATTGAGATCAATCAACACAGAATAAAATCCAATGTCAGACACACATCCATTTACAAGTTCGTTCTGGGTCTGAACGAAACCGGAGGCACCTTATTCCTCGTCCCGTGTCCAATACAGGAGCGAGGTCCTCGCATATCCGGTCGATTTCCAAGTACGTCTGGATGATCACCACTTATTACCTTGTCTTGGGTGTATCTCCCAATCAAGACATCAGTAATCATCCAAACGATGTGAAGACCTCGGATCTTCAACCACCGTCTTCATCGTCGAATTAGTTATTCAGAATGGGTATAAACCCGACCTTTCAAAATAACTCGCGTATATAATAAATAACTGCTATAAAAATACAACATACGCCGCATTCCAATCCTGAATATTATTTTATTTAAATATTCATATCCTTTGGGAAAGGTTCCCATTAATTTTATCAAAGATAAATTCTTTAAAATTTATTCTTTAATCTTCCTTTGGATATCATTCAAACCAAATTAAGGTTTTCCAAACTAGTCGGGATTAGCGATCCTTACCGAAGTAATCATTTATTTTATTTCCAATCCCAACCTATTCATCCCATGGAGAAAACTTGTAATAACCCGGAAATTCTGAGCCAACTTAAAAATTTTATTTTGGCAATTTTAGCGAATTTTGAATATTTAAAATGAATTATTTTAAATAATAACAACGAGAAATTTATTTTGATTAGAAATAGAACGTATATATTTATTTGAATCATCGTTAGAATATAAATATTTATTTACAAATATAAAAGGAATTGATAATGGCGCGGTAGTTCGATAATTCAATTTCAAATTTCAAATGAATGTACAAGATTCAAAATAAACCGGATTTTTGTGAAACCAAAAATATTAGAATCTATCTGTGAATATCTTTCCAACGAATCGGAAAAATTGAAATTTCATAGCGGGAATCAAAAGATATGTCCAGTTGAAATTTCAGAATAGTCACTATGGAATTCTGGCCCTTAAAAATGGGAATTTTGCAAACGACCTCGGTTTTCGATGAAACCACTTTTGTTGGATCCGTGATGTCTAGTTATTATTAGATTCCAAAATTTGTAATTTTTGAATCAATATGTGAGCGTGGCAAAGGAAAACCCGTTTGACCAGTTTTAATTGATTTTAATCGACTGGAAAATGGCCATTTTTCAAACGGTCTCAGAATTTGACGAAACTAGTTTTGTTAGGACCGTATCGTCAATACGAAGCTAGAAAATATTTTTTGGGAAATTTTAGAAGCCATATGTGGCCCCGATAAATTAAAATGTGCGTTCATATTCAATATATAGATTTATATTTTGATTTCGATGAAAACTAATCGAAACGATCGAATCAGCTTACGATACATATCCCATTGTGTTCGGAATAGGGGTAATTAGCTATGGACGACAGTCGGTGGGTTCGATTTCGAGTTCGAAATTAAAAGTTGCTTTTTGAAATTAAATAATTAAATATATATATATTATAACCTTACCACGTTCTCTCTCCCTCCTCACTTCAGATCTAACGCAGAAAGAAAGAAAAAAAAGAAATCATGATCGAACCCATGACCCAGCCCCCACCGTCGCTCCTCCGATTCACCCCTGCCACCCATCGTCAAGCTGCCGCCGCGCCAGAGCACACGCCCCCCTCCCACTCCGACGCCATCCCGGTCCTCTCTCTCCTCTCTTCGAATTTAAATCGTACCCCTCCGAAACCCTAGTTCCAGCGAGCCTTCCACCGCCAAAAAGGAGCCATCGCCGACCAATAGGAGGCCGCCTCCAGCAACTCTAGCGCCACCGTGCGAGCAAACCCACACCCCCCCTCAGCGGCAAAGATCCCATTTTTACAGTGAAATGTGAGTTTCCTTTTGTTTATTTAATTTGTAAGTTGTTTAAATTTCTGTTTTACATATATATAAAGAGTGAAAGTAATTCTCAGTTGTAAATGTAATCAAGAAGAAATTTTTATT
Source organism: Allium sativum (assembly GCA_030737875.1). Lineage (NCBI taxonomy): Eukaryota > Viridiplantae > Streptophyta > Magnoliopsida > Asparagales > Amaryllidaceae > Allium > Allium sativum. The sequence continues at coordinate 346,951,426 of CM060922.1, read as the reverse complement.
CATGTAATAGCGAAGTAGAGAGGAGATTTTTAATAATGAAAGGAATGGATTTTATATGTATACAACGGGTAAAAAGATTTGTTTTTTCATAATATAAGGATTCGATTTTTATTCTGAAATGGCGAATATAAAAAAATTCGATTCTTATATATAAAGTAGCGATATAAAAATATGATTTTTATCGCGATGTTGAATATATAAAAACAGGATTTTTATAGTGATGTTGAATATATAAATATATAATCTTTTTATAGGAAGTAGCATTGTAAAAATACAATTTTTATATATCTGGAGAATTAAAAATATAAAGATTTGATTTTTGGTGATATAAGAATACGATTTTTATAATAGAAAGGAATATGATTTTTATAATAGAAAAGAATAAATTTTGTTATAGAAAAAATCATATTTTTGAAATAGAAAAGATTGAACAAGAAAAGATTAGATTTTGAGTTATGTAAAGGTATGATTTTTATTTATACCATAACATAATAAAAATATGATTTTTATAATGAAGAGAAAATAAAAATTCAATTATATACATATATATATGAAGTAGCGGTAAAAATTCGATTTTTATATAGGAAACAGCGTTGTTAAAAATATAATTTTTAACCCAAACGGTGTTGAACAGATCTCGTTAGAAGCAAGGCGAAGATTTCTATATATGAAGAGTCGCGGTGTATTGGTTTAGCTAGTCAGTGAGAACTCCTCACCTTTAATTTATTTCTAGTTTGAAATATATGTTAGGATGCAGATGGTGTTTAGTAGCACCCGACACCCGTCGTCCACAGACCATGGATGGCTTGTTTGTTTGATTGCTGTGTTGTGAAATTTGATTGTGTGATGTGGAATGAAATAAAATATTTTATAGTGGAAAATATTTTATGGTTAAAAATATAATTTTTAACGCGTATATAAAATAAATATTTATAAACAAATCGGATGATTTGTTTATATACACTGATTTGACTAATATTGATTCGGACGATAAATTTTACACATCGCCCAACTGCACAAATAAAAATCTGTGTTTGTTGATTTGAAACCCCACACGGGTATTGGGATGATATTTGACGTACACTATTCCCGATTGTTTAGTTATATGTCAATCGATGGGTTGACAGAAAGTGTAAGCGTTAATTATTTATATTTAATGCTTATGCAGTTGTGCGGTGCACTCTGGATGACGGTTGATTATTTATCATTGCTATTATTTATATGTGTTGTAGAAAATCCATATAATTAACATTATATGTTAACTGATTGGGCCTCATTCCAATTTAGAAAATAAAATTCATGTGTTGAGTTGAAAATAAATTCATGAGTTGAATTGAAAATATATATTCATGTGTTGAATAGAAACTAAATTCATGTGTTGAATAGAATTAATATTCATGTGTTGAATAAAAGCCGTGTTGATTAGATTGACGCCATTTTAACGTGAACGATGTATATATCGATTTTATTCATTTTTCAACGAATATTGAAAGTGATTTCAAAATTCGAATTAAATTGAAATGAATTGAAATTCGAATTAAATTGAAATGAATTGAAATTCGAATTAAATTGAAATGAATTGAAATTCGAATTAAATTGAAATTGAATTGAAATCGATTTGAAATGAAACTAAAAACGAATTTATATTGAAAAATTCAATCTTGATTTGAATTTGAAAAGGAAGTTGAAATCGTTTGAAAATGAATTTAAACAATTTATAAAATACGTTTTGAAAGGAAATCGATGAAATATATATAATATATATATATATTATATATATAGAATGGCCTGAATAGCCGCGGCAGTTCGAGAATTTCGACCATTGACTTCGAATCGATATTATGGGAGATCCGACCGTCAGATTCTCCTAAAACCGGAACCTTTGGGTTCGTATCGAAAAGAGCTTTCTAACGAATATTATAGATTTGAAATCTAACTGTTGGATTTGGAATTATGTCTAAATCAAAATTGGAAAAGGTCGTTGTAAGTGCAGTTCGATGGCCGTTGATGGAAATCGACTGTACGGGCCTTGATAAAATTATTAAAAATATCAATAATTTATGTTAAATTATAAGAAATGATTTGTGAAGAATTGGGATGAAAATTTCCATATTTGAAAAGATAAAAATAGATTTTTATCGAAATGAGCTAGTTTTGAACTAGAATTATAATTCTATTTATTTTTAGAATAAATAAATTGGATTTGAAATGGTTTTGAAAATAACCAGAATTTCCAATAATTGAATTGGATTGGATTTGAATCTAAATTGTCTTTGGAATATTTCGATGTTGGTTTCGGCCTTCCGGGTTAATACTTAGGGAATTGCTCATGTAAGGACCCGTAACTTCCCCGTGAAGGAAAGAGCGGATACTTTGAGAACAACACACAAAGGAACGCAGACGGAAGAACATTTCATTGTATATTACAACAATTCCATCAGAATAAAAGAATATACAGAGTATGAATAAATATTACACAGAAATATCAGAGATTTAAATTACATTTAAATACATCGCAGCGGAAAATAATACAATACACAACTAGAAGAGATATACGGATACAAAGCTTTCCGGATATCGTTCCAGCTGTAAACCAGGATCCTGTGACTAAAAATCTGCAAAACCAAAACTACTAGCTGCCTGTGTCAAAATAAGGGCACCCAGAGTTTAGGTTAAAACAATAAACTCCAGGTTAGTCATGGGACTGGTGTGAGAACTAAAACAGTTATTTAAAACTTTACTTTAAATCAGATATATCAAGGGACCACGCCGTATAACACGGAACGAGTTTCCTTCCAAGAATACCAGTGCATATAACAAAACAGCGCAATGCTTTTTGGAAAAATGAAGCTATTATAAGACCCAGGTCCTATCACACAATGCAACGCAAGCCGGGGGATAGGGTTTTCCCTTATAATAGCCAAACATGCTTAGTACGTTTAAAACAAATCATTGCTTATTACTATAAGTGTATAGTATATAAAACAACTTCAAATCATAAGTATCAATCATAGACGGCATAAGCGCCCCATCCCACTATGTCGCCATACTAGGCTCTACAAATAAAACCGCAAATGTCACGTATTTGGAAGTTGGGTTATCATTTATGGTATGAACCGAGGCAAAAGATAGTCCTCTACCGATTCGAGACGCTCTAGTCCGCCCCTTAGGAACAGCCGCAACTGCCCCTTGGATCGTCAGGGCCGGTCCACCGATGTGGATTATTATGCCTGAACACTGCGTTTCCCCACCCTATGGGGCGTAGGTGAGCCAACTAAATGACTCCATCGGTTCGAGAACGACCGATATATCTGAGGCGCCTCGCAACAGCAACAACCACATAAGTCAAACTCGTTAGGGCGTGTAAAACCACTGACGGCACTTCTAACTAGAAAGAAACGCATGCCCTCCCTGATGTCCTCTCCCGTTTCTGGTTCATACCGGGTGTGAAACTCGCGAAGTAAACGTTACACAAAGCTATGCCACAAAGGTCTTGCTTTGATCATCAACCACAAGACTTTGCTTTTCAACAGAAGCCTTGATCATTTGCCACTTAGGCATGCCACACAGGCAATTCATTCCATGCGATGGATATCCACCAATATATAACCCCTGAGCTCGTACTTCTCAGAGAAGGGCGTTAAGCAAGAGAATAAATTCTCCGCCGCCAAACAGATATATATTTAATAGAAATCAATCACACAGACTGAAATCCAATGTCAGACACACAGTCCATTTACAAGTTCGTTCTGGGTCTGAACGAAACCGGAGGCACCTAATACCCCGCATATCCATCGATCTCCAAGTACGTCTGGACGATCACCAACTGTTTCCATCTTCTTGGGTGTACATCCCAAACAAGATCGTCAGTAATCACCCAAACGACGTGAAGACCTCCGGTCCTCGACCATCGTCTTCATCTTCGACTTATCGTCGTATCAGTTATTCAGAATGGGATAAACCCGATCTTTCTGAATAACTCGCGTATATAATAAACATGTGTTACACAAACACAACATACGCCTCATTCCAATTCATCAGTCACTAACCACAAATTAACAAGAGAATAATTCCCCAAATATTAACCCCGAAGGCCGAAACCAACATCAGATCAATACCCAAAAAACCATTCCGCTTAGCTAACCGACAGTTAGTTTCTAAATTTCACATTCTTAGGGAAAGGTTCCCATTAATTTTATCAAAGATAAATTCCTTTAAATTTATTCTTTAATCTTCTTTTGAATATCAATTCAAACTAGTCGGGATTAACGAACCTTACCGAAGTAATCATTTGTTTTAATTTCCCAACCCCAACCTATTCATCCCATGAAGTAAAACTGGTAATACTTCATATCTAACACCACGGTGTTATCGGTAAATTTAATTACCATTTCACGTTCAAATCTAATTAAAGATTTAACTATCGCCTGGAGCAAAACTGGTGATACTCCATTCTCGATCTTTTCAATCTAATTAAAGATTCATTAAAACTCCACTTAGTTTTAATCTGTGTTTGGGTTAAAGAATCAGTGTCATTTAAAACACGGTTCACGATAAACCCAAAAATCACATCACATTTCAATCAGTCCCTAACCGTAAATTAACAAGTGAGCAATTCCCTAGGTATTAACCCCGAAGGCCGAAACCAACATCAGATCAATACCCCAGAAACTATTCAACTTAACTAATCTCCAGTTAGTTTCTGATTTTCTTAACTCCTTTGGGTCTAAGAACAGTATTATTGAAGATACCGTTCACGACAACCCAAAATCAAATTCCATTAATTATCGGGTTAAAGAACAAGTTTTATTTAAAACACTGTTCACGATAAACCCAAAAATCAATACCAATTCAATTCCAATAAAATATTATTTAATTGGTACACTTCATAAAATCTAAATAAAAAGATTTAATCTTTTTCCCAACTGGGCTTAAGAACAGTGTTAATGAAGACACCATTCACGACAAACCCAAATCAAAATTGATATTAATTACAAGGCTCTGAATAGAAAATATATCGGCTTATATTCCATATCAAATTCTACGACCAACAAATATCGTATTAGAAATAACGATATATATATCTTTCAAATTTCCATAACAATATCTGTATAATCACGAAATCCAACATCGAAATAATCCAAAGACAATTTCAATTCAAATCCATTCCAATTCAATTATTGGAAATTCTGGTTACTTTTAAAACCCTTTTCTAATTCAATTTATTTATTTAAAAATAAATAGAATTTTAATTCTAGTTCAAAACTAGTTCATTTCGATAAAAATCTATTTTTATCTTTTAAAATATGGAGTTTTTCATCCCGATTCTTCCCAAATCATCTCTTATGATTTTACACAAATTATTGATATTTTTAATAATTTTATCAAGGCCCGTACAGTCGATTTCCATCAACGGCCATCGAACTGCACTTATAGCGACCTTTTCCAAATTTGATTTGGACATAATTCCAAATCCAACTGTTAGATTTCTAATTTCTAATATTCGTTAGAAAGCTCTTTTCGATACAAACCCAACGGTTCCGGTTTTAGGAGAATCCGACGGTCGGATCTCCCGCAATGTCCATTTGAAGTCAATAATCGAAATTCACGAACTACCGCTGTAACAACTCGTATTTTCAATAACCTGTTATAACGTAAATCGAGGCAGAATTTAATTCTAAAATCTGAATCAAGGGAAACGGGCTATGCCATTGCGTTCGTCTCGGAAAAATATGCGAAATAGAGTCCGAGTTTTCGAAAATCGGAGTCCGTATGACCCGATTAAGGCCCAACGAAGTTTTCAGAAATTTTCAAAGTAAAAACAGATTTCAAATTCAAGTTTGAATTTGGAAATTCGGGCAGTTGGGCGCAGGCGGGAAATTTCCCGCCAGACCACCCATGTCGACAGGCCTGTCGACTGGGCAGTCGACATGGTTAGGCCCAAGTCGACAGCCATGTCGACTTGGGTGTCGACTTGGTTCAGCCGGGCAGTTTTGCCTGGTGCACCATTTTGGGGTTTTGGTTAGGTTTTGGGGCCAGATTCGGTTTTAAGGGCTGAGATTGGAATTAGGGTTTAATCCTAAGGTTGAAACTAATCCTAATCTCTATAAATAAGCTCCTAACCTAACCCTAAATCATCATTATTCATTCAAGTAACTAAACTATGGCAAAATCATTCCTCTCGTGGCCTCCACTCTCTTCATAAAATTCCTAAGTCATTTCTATGAGAGATTTTCAATGCATACAAGTGTTTTCAAGCTTGTATGAGCATCATTAGCTTGCATTCAAGTCAAGTTTCCATATTTACATCATAAAGCAAGGGTTTTGATCATTTTGGCTCAAGGGTTTTTCTATTAGAGCTTGCATTTCGGGTCTATTTGATTGCATAAGGGCTTTGTCATATTTTTGTGTCTTCATAAGCATTGTAAGCCCTTTTCTACTTTCATATTTAAACTCTAAAGTTAAATGAATGATGCAAGTTTGGTTGATCATTATGATATGCAAGTTTGCCATGTTATGATATGCAAGTTTATCATGTTATGTTATGCAAGTTTGCCATGTTATGATATGCAAGTTTATCATGTTATGTTATGCAAGTTTGCCATGTTATGATATGCAAGTTTATCATGTTATGTTATGCAAGTTTGCCATGTTATGATATGCAAGTTTATCATGTTATGTTATGCAAGTTTGCCATGTTATGATATGCAAGTTTATCATGTTATGTTATGCAAGTTTGATATGCAAGTTTGTCATATGATATGCAAGTTATGTTATGCAAGTTTGGGTTGATCATTTTGTTCATGTTATCATGTTATGCAAGCTTATCTTGGGTTTATGAGCTTAAAGCTTCAAGCTTTATGCTAAAGGTTGCATTTTGGCAACATGTAAGTTATCATATCTCTTATGATAACTTGCATGTGAGGCTAAATGCGAACTTATGGCCATTTCTACATGTCATTTATCACCATGTATCACCAATATGCTAAGTTTGGTTTTATGCATGCTTTTGGGGCCTAAAAATTTAATATGCAAGAATATGAACATATGTACATTTCATATGCCACCATGTTAAACTTGTGGCTTCAACACCTTTATGTCATGATTATGCCAAGTTCCCTCTTTCTATCCTTTATGCGCTATTGCGATATGTAAGCGATGGGATTGCGTTTGGGGTTGGGTAAACTTAAAAGACTTGAAAACATAAGATTGGGAATTTACCTATTAAGTTAGGTCTACCCATTGGGAATTTACCTATTAAGTTAGGTCTACCCAAATTCTTGAAAACCTGTAATATGTTTTGGAAACATGATGGACATGACACTTAGAAAATATAAGTGTGACCAACTCGAGGTTGGGTTGAGTTTGTAGCGTAAACCTACCCGGAACCGACCGGCTTAACTAGTTGCTACAAACAATAGGACCCAATGTGAGAAGTTGGTCATGTTGTACCTTGAACCCGAGGTTAGACCAAGTCGTGGTGTAAAGCTACCCGGAACCGACCGGCTTAACTAGTAACCGCAACAAAGTCTAATGTGAGAGGTTAAGGCACATTAAATTAATTAATGCCTCATGATTAGGGTTAAGTCATGGTCCACTTAATACTTAACCAATTTGGGCTTGGTAGATTAATCAGGGTTAAGTCGTGAACTCATCGTTACACTTAACCAAGTTAATCCATGATTAGCAAGAGGGTTAAACCGTACTTAACCCACTAGAAAATCCTAGCAATGGGGGTCCACTCCAGCAGTAATCCCAAGTTTGTATCATTAAGACCCTAGGGACTAGGCTAGGGTGGGGGCACGATTACTGGACTTGAGGTAAGTGACCAAAAACGACGGCAGAGTGGTATGCCGATGTAGTTCCGGACGAACTATGGTCGTGCACGTAGTCCGTATTTGGAGAAGTCAAGCATGGGTACCAGTAGATCTAGACTGTGCACTTATGTTTATGGTGTCCAGGGGTTGCCACCCTAGGGCTTGATACACCCGACGGGAGACCCGACACAGTCTGACTACAATTATGTTTGGGCCGTATTGACACCAACACGTGACGAGTTAGGCTTATAGGGAGCCGATCGACTAGACCGTTTGGTTGGACCTCGTATTAGGGTCACTTCATGTTATTGGACCTCGTATTAGGGTCACTTCATGTTATTGGACCTCGTATTAGGGTCACTTCATGTTATTGGACCTCGTATTAGGGTCACTTCATGTTATTGGACCTCGTATTAGGGTCACTTCATGTTATTGGACCTCGTATTAGGGTCACTTCATGTTATTGGACCTCGTATTAGGGTCACTTCATGTTATTGGGTCAAAGCTTGGACCAAGGGATCAATACTTGTTTATTCAAGTCATGTTAGTTTGCTAGTACACCTGTGGTGCAAAACCTTAATCCTGATTATGCGATGACACCTTTATCTACCTTGTTAGTTAATCATCATGCTAGTATGTTGTTATCCTTATGTTCATCCCTACTTCTCATGCCAGTTAACTTTATTAGTTTACATTGATTGTAGTAGGGCTTACTCAGTCTTTTTGACTGACCTGTTTTTCTTTCGCCTCTTTTCTTCCGTTCCCCCCCCCCCCCAGGTTCTCAGGGTGGGAATATTGGAGCTTAGCTTGGATTTCTGATCGCTTGCTTGTGGGATTTTAGCTCATGTACGGTCTGGACATGAAGCTAGCTATGGTTATCACTTATTTTGGGGATAGTACTTATGTATTTCAGTTTTTCAGTGATGTTGTTTTTATCTAGACTTGTGTATTTGGAAAGTTGACATTATGTTGTACCAGACTTGTTTTGAAATAGTTTGAAATCTTCCGCTGTTTTACTTATCTTATTTACTCTGTTCACATATATACATATGTTCTTGTTCTGCCTTGATATATCATTATGCATGTTTACCTGATTCAAACGCCCCTACAAAGTCAGAGTGCTTGCAAGAGCCACCCTGGCGGAGGTGGGGTGTTACATTTGGTATCAGAGCATATGGTTTACGAGAAGGAACAAAAAGGTTTTTAGAAAACTTTTGGAAAACTATTTTCAAAACCAAGTATAAAGTATTTTCCAAAGAAAAGTCTAGTTTATTTTAACGGCTATTCCCCAAAAAGCCATTAGCAAAATTCCTTCGTTTTTCACCATTCTGAATCTGTCTTTTTCTTCGTTTTTAGTATGGCCGATAACTTTGCTATTCCGGAGGGAGTACACGTACCTGTTTGGTATAGGAGACTTTTGGAGGCTAGGGCGACCGAAGCCGGCCCCGCAGATGTTCCTCCTCCTCCTCCTCCTCCGGTAATTAATGTTCCTCCTCCTCCTGTCGCTGATGTTCCTCCTCCTCCTGTCGCTGAGGTTGCTCTTCCTCCTCCCCCTCAGCATCCTCAAGCTGACTTCGCAAAGACTTGCAAAGATTTCAAAGCAATGGGTGGCAAGAACTTTCAAGGCACTTAGACTTTTGTAGAAGCCAGAAATTGGTTGAAAGAGACCGAGGATTTATTTGCTATCTTTGGGTTAGACGATCAGAGGAAGATCTTGTTGGCGGTTTGGCTTATGAAGGATGAAGCCGCTTATTGGTGGGAAGTCACCAATGGTACTAGGCCTGTTGAGACTTGGGCCGATTTCAGGGCAAGGTTCGTGCTTAAGTTTCTATCTTCTACTGAGGAGAATCTGCAAATGGAGAGGTTCATAACTTTGAAACAAGGAGATATGTCTTTCAAAGATGAACAAGTTCAATCAGTTAGCTCGTTTTGGCTTGGATATGGTGAGTACTCCTCAGAAGAAGGCTCTTCGTTTTGCTAGAGGATTGAATGAGCCGTTGCAAGGATTGGTTATGTCACATATTCCCCATGGGGCCACGTTTGAGAGCTTGGTTGATATGGCGTTACTTCAGGGAGATGTCAAGAAAGAGATCAAGATGAATGATACTCAAGCCAAGAAGACCGATTCCTAGTGGAAAGGAAATCAGGGTAATCCAAGTGGTCAGAGCAGTCAAGGAAATCAGAACAAGAACAAGAACAAGAGTCAAGGCAACAAGGGGAACAACAACAAGGGCAATAACAACAAGGGGAAGTGCCATTATTGCGGTTCAGTTGGGCATCTTATTAAGGATTGTAAGAAGAGGAAAAGGAAGAATGGTGAATGCTTTTTCTGCGGTGAGACTGGACATTTTAGTAAGGATTGCCCGAAGAAGCAAGGGGAAGGCCAGGGTCAGACTCAGCGTGTTGGACCTTCAGGAGGGCAAGTTCATGCTCTCAATGCCGCTCCAGTTCCCGATCGAGGTAGTATTTCTGTTGAGAGCCTTGTATATATTTCTGATTTTCCAGTTCGTACCTTGTTTGATTTTGGTGCATCGCATAGCTTTATTTCATCTGATCTTGTTGAAAGTTTGCACCTAAGTACTAGTCTAGTTTATGATCCCGTGTGTGTTTCAAATCCAATTGGGGGTTCCGCCCATTTGTCTATTATCTACGTGGATTTGAAAATCTCTATCTTGAGTATAGAATTCTCGCGTGATGCTTATATTCTCGGTTTCATGGGGTATGGGTTGATTTCGGGCATGGATTGGTTGTCCAGTTTTGGAGCCATTCTTGATTTTTGAGCATAGGGTTGAGAGGCTCATGACTCGCCTCGGTAATACCCTAAAAGTTTCTAGTAACCCTATGAGTCCCGTCATGTTGTGTTATCTTGAATCCCTCAACTCGTCTATCGATAGTTTGCAATCGGTGAGGGTAGTCCGAGAATATCCTGATATCTTGGGTGAAGTGAAGGGGGTTACCCCTAAACGAGAGATAGATTTCCGCATTTATCTGGTTGATAATGCCAAGATAGTTTCGTGGCCGGTTAGGCACATGGCCCCGCAAGATGAGAGTTAAGAAAGCAAGTCAAGGAGTTGCTTGAGAAGAACTTCATTAGACGAAGTATATCTGAGTGGGGAGCGCCTGTAGTATTTACTACCAAGGCAGATGGTTCTCTTCGACTTTGTGTTGATTATCGTGAGTTAAACAAAAGAGAATAGACAACCATTGCCAAGGATCGATGATTTGTTTGATCAGCTTGTAGGAACATCTGTTTTCTCTTGATCTTGCTACTGGATTCCATCAGCTCAGAGTAGCTAAGGATAGTATAGGCAAAACTGCGTTCAGAACTCCAGATGGATTCTTAGAATGGCTGGTCATGCCATTCGGTTTGACTAATGCACCCGCCTACTTCGTGGACTTGATGAGTAGGGTGTCTAGGGAGTTCCTGAACGAGTTTGTGGTAGTCTTTGTAGACGATATCCTGACTTTCTTAAAGAACGAGGAAGAACATGCTAGACATCTCAAGGAGGTGATGGATACGCTTAGAGCGCATCAGTTGAAAGCCAAGTCCTCCAAATGTCATTTTGGAGAAAAAGGAGTTAGATTTCTTGGGCATATAGTTTCTAAGCAAGGCTTAGTGGTGGATCCTGCTAAAGTGGTCGCGGTTCAAAACCAAAAAGCTCCGACGAGGACAAGTGAAGTAAGAAGTTCTCCCAGTTTAATTAGTTAGTTAGCGTCCCTTGAGCTTAGACCTACCCTTCTGGATCAAGTAGGGACTTCACAGAAAGAAGACCCGCAGTTAAGTCGAGATCATGGACAAGTTGATTCGAGGCGAGATGTTAAGACACCTTGCTATAGATGACAAGGGATGGCTAAGACGCAATGAGAGAAAGAAGGCTCTTAAAGATGCACATCACTCGAGGAGGTGGCCGAGTTTGTCCCAAGGTGCATGTTGTGCCAACAGACTAAGGCCGAGTCATAAAAAGCCCGGTGGCTATTACATCCATTGGACGTCCCGGCAATGGAAGTAGTAAAGCGTCACGAAGGATTTCGTGGATGGACTGCCTAGATCAAGAAAAGGGAATACGAGCATGTGGGTCATAGTAGGTAGACTCACGAAGAGTGCTCATTTCACTCCGGTAAAGAGCAAAAGGACTGCATCATAGCTAGCGACAGTTTACTTTCAAGAAATAAAGCGGTTGCACGAGGTTCCCTAAAGTATAGTTATTAACCATGACTCAATCTTCACTAGCCAGTTTTGGGATAGTCTACGGGAAGTCATGGGCAAGCGACTGAATCTAAGTACGGCCTATCATTCACAGGCGGATGGTTCATTTCGTTCAAGCATGAGTTATAGAAAATCACGTTAGTAAGAGCAATTGGCAACGTGGATTGGTATTTCCAAGAAAAGTTCTGCTGCGTGGAATACTTTATAGTAAGTAAACGAGATCCAGGATTCACTGATGAATTTTGGAGAGCTTGCATAGTTATGTTTAAGCCAAGAATGATAGAAGAGTAAGTGAAAGAGGAAGATGAGAGGCGACAATGAAATGGGTTCCAACTCATATTGGGAAATAAGAGTTAAGAAGCCAAGAAAGCATGAGGTAAAAGACGGTCAAAGCACAGTGGAGTTAAGCTCAAGGAAACGTGACTTAGAAGACTGAAGGCTAGATACACGCATCATATCTCTTTTTAAGAGCATATTCTTGATCCTTGTTTTCCTGTGGAACTTACTCGCATGTTATCTTTTTACGTATATCCTCTCGGTCCCATTCTCGGTTCTATTTCTGTCGGGAGGTATGACTTATTGGCTAGTAATACATGTCAGGGTTTGAAGGGGTCCGTTAGGTTGACTAAACCTTTTGGGCTTTTATAGAATATGGGTTGGGTTAGGAAGGGATTTCTTGTAGTCCGAAAGGAGTATATCCTGCTTATCTTCCCGATCTCTTTGTAGCATATCTTTTGCTATCCATGTTTGTCTTGATTATCTAGCTTATCATGTTAATCTTGTCATGAGAACCTTAGGTAGAAACCCTTTGGATGAAATATGTGTTTGAAACATGTTATGCTTGATGTTTGCAAGTGGTTGCAAGTGTTTGCAAGTGGTTACTCGTGGATGCATTATACACGTTAGGCACTAGATCGGCTCACACACTCCTCATATTACATATGCATGAGTGTTTATGCTTATTCATGGATGAAAATTTTTGTATTATCACATGGATGTTGCATATGGATGTATGTTATGTGCACACATATAGATGTTATACATTATGTTAGGAATTGCATACATATGGATTCATTTCACTAACATAATTTGCATTGATGATATTTGCATTAGATAAGTACATATACACACACCTTTGCATATGTTCATACAACATTTAGAATCTTGTAAGGACAATGATTGCTCGTGGATGATGTTTTGAGTAGATGGATGTTGGATGGTAGGATACGTTCTTCCTAACTTGAAGATTTCGGGGACGAAATCCTTTAAGGAGGGGAGAATGTAACAACCCGTATTTTCAATAACCTGTTATAACGTAAATCAAGGCAGAATTTAATTCTAAAATCTGAATCAAGGGAAACGGGCTATGCCATTGCGTTCGTCTCGGAAAAATATGCGAAATAGAGTCCAAGTTTTCGAAAATCGGAGTGCGTATGACCCGATTAAGGCCCAACGAAGTTTTCAGAAAATTTCAAAGTAAAAACAGATTTCAAATTCAAGTTTGAATTTGGAAATTAGGGCAGTTGGGCGCAGGCGGGAAATTTCCCGCCAGACCACCCATGTCGACAGGCCTGTCGACTGGGCAGTTGACATGGTTAGGCCCAAGTCGACAGCCCTGTCGACTTGGGTGTCGACTTGGTTCAGCCGGGCAGTTTTGCCTGGTGCACCATTTTGGGGTTTTTGTTAGGTTTTGGGGCCAGATTCGGTTTTAAGGGCTGAGATTGGAATTAGGGTTTAATCCTAAGGTTGAAACTAATCCTAATCTCTATAAATAAGCCCCTAACCTAACCCTAAATCATCATTATTCATTCAAGTAACTAAACTATGGCAAAATCATTCCTCTCATGGCCTCCACTCTCTTCATAAAATTCCTAAGTCATTTCTATGAGAGATTTTCAATGCATACAAGTGTTTTCAAGCTTGTATGAGCATCATTAGCTTGCATTCAAGTCAAGTTTCCATATTTACATCATAAAGCAAGGGTTTTGATCATTTTGGCTCAAGGGTTTTTCTATTAGAGCTTGCATTTTGGGTCTATTTGATTGCATAAGGGCTTTGTCATATTTTTGTGTCTTCATAAGCATTGTAAGCCCTTTTCTACTTTCATATTTAAACTCTAAAGTTAAATGAATGATGCAAGTTTGGTTGATCATTATGATATGCAAGTTTGCCATGTTATGATATGCAAGTTTATCATGTTATGTTATGCAAGTTTGCCTTGTTATGACATGCAAGTTTATCATGTTATGTTATGCAAGTTTGCCATGTTATGATATGCAAGTTTATCATGTTATGTTATGCAAGTTTGCCATGTTATGATATGCAAGTTTATCATGTTATGTTATGCAAGTTTGCCATGTTATGATATGCAAGTTTATCATGTTATGTTATGCAAGTTTGCCATGTTATGATATGCAAGTTTATCATGTTATGTTATGCAAGTTTGATATGCAAGTTTGTCATATGATATGCAAGTTATGTTATGCAAGTTTGGGTTGATCATTTTGTTCATGTTATCATGTTATGCAAGCTTATCTTGGGTTTATGAGCTTAAAGCTTCAAGCTTTATGCTAAAGGTTGCATTTTGGCAACATGTAAGTTATCATATCTCTTATGATAACTTGCATGTGAGGCTAAATGCGAACTTATGGCCATTTCTACATGTCATTTATCACCATGTATCACCAATATGCTAAGTTTGGTTTTATGCATGCTTTTGGGGCCTAAAAATGTAATATGCAAGTATATGAACATATGTACATTTCATATGCCACCATGTTAAACTTGTGGCTTCAACACCTTTATGTCATGATTATGCCAAGTTCCCTCTTTCTATCCTTTATGCGCTATTGCGATATGTAAGCGATGGGATTGCGTTTGGGGTTGGGTAAACTTAAAAGACATGAAAACATAAGATTGGGAATTTACCTATTAAGTTAGGTCTACCCATTGGGAATTTACCTATTAAGTTAGGTCTACCCAAATTCTTGAAAACTTGTAATATGTTTTGGAAACATGATGGACATGACACTTAGAAAATATAAGTGTGACCAACTCGAGGTTGGGTTGAGTTTGTAGCGTAAACCTACCCGGAACCGACCGGCTTAACTAGTTGCTACAAACAATAGGACCCAATGTGAGAAGTTGGTCATGTTGTACCTTGAACCCGAGGTTAGACCAAGTCGTGGTGTAAAGCTACCCGGAACCGACCGGCTTAACTAGTAACCGCAACAAAGTCTAAAGTGAGAGGTTAAGGCACATTAAATTAATTAATGCCTCATGATTAGGGTTAAGTCATGGTCCACTTAATACTTAACCAATTTGGGCTTGGTAGATTAATCAGGGTTAAGTCGTGAACTCATCGTTACACTTAACCAAGTTAATCCATGATTAGCAAGAGGGTTAAACCGTACTTAACCCACTAGAAAATCCTAGCAATGGGGGTCCACTCCAGCAGTAATCCCAAGTTTGTATCATTAAGACCCTAGGGACTAGGCTAGGGTGGGGGCACGATTACTGGACTTGAGGTAAGTGACCAAAAACGACGGCAGAGTGGTACGCCGATGTAGTTCCGGACGGACTATGGTCGTGCACGTAGTCCGTATTTGGAGAAGTCAAGCATGGGTACCAGTAGATCTAGACTGTGCACTTATGTTTATGGTGTCCAGGGGTTGACACCCTAGGGCTTGATACACCCGACGGGAGACCCGGCACAGTCTGACTACAATTATGTTTGGGCCGTATTGACACCAACACGTGACGAGTTAATCTTATAGGGAGCCGATCGACTAGACCGTTTGGTTGGACCTCGTATTAGGGTCACTTCATGTTATTGGACCTCGTATTAGGGTCACTTCATGTTATTGGACCTCGTATTAGGGTCACTTCATGTTATTGGACCTCGTATTAGGGTCACTTCATGTTATTGGACCTCGTATTAGGGTCACTTCATGTTATTGGGTCAAAGCTTGGGCCAAGGGATCAATACTTGTTTATTCAAGTCATGTTAGTTTGCTAGTACACCTATGGTGCAAAACCTTAATCCTGATTATGCGATGACACCTTTATCTACCTTGTTAGTTAATCATCATGCTAGTATGTTGTTATCCTTATGTTCATCCCTGCTTCTCATGCCAGTTAACTTTATTAGTTTACATTGATTGTAGTAGGGCTTACTCAGTCTTTTTGACTGACCTGTTTCTCTTTCGCCTCTTTTCTTCCGTTTCCCCCCCCCCCCCAAGGTTCTCAGGGTGGGAATATTGGAGCTTAGCTTGGATTTCTGATCGCTTGCTTGTGGGACTTTAGCTCATGTACGGTCTTGACATGAAGCTAGCTATGGTTATCACTTATTTTGGGGATAGTACTTATGTATTTCAGTTTTTCAGTGATGTTGTTTTTATCTAGACTTGTGTATTTGGACAGTTGACATTATGTTGTACCAGACTTGTTTTGAAATAGTTTGAAATCTTCCGCTGTTTTACTTATCTTATTTACTCTGTTCACATATATACATATGTTCTTGTTCTTCCTTGATATATCATTATGCATGTTTACCTGATTCAGACGCCCCTACAAAGTCAGAGTGCTTGCAAGAGCCACCCTGGCGGAGGTGGGGTGTTACAACCGCAGCGCGGCGCGTTCTATTCAGGCCATTATATTATATATATATATAATATATACTTCATCGATTTCCTTTTAAAACGTATTTTATAAATCGTTTTAAATTCGTTTTCGAAACGATTTCAACTTCATTTTCAAATTCAAATCAAAATTGAATTTTTTTTCCAATATAATTTCGTTTTAAATTCATTTCAAATCGATTTCAATTCAAATTGACTTCTAATTCAATTTCAGTTCTAATTCAATTCCAATTCGAATTCATTTCTATTCAATTTCAATTCGAATTCATTTCTATTCAATTTCAATTCGAATTCATTTCTATTCAATTTCAATTCAAATTCATTTCTATTCAATTTCAATTCGAATTCATTTCTATTCAATTTAATTCGAATTCATTTCTATTCAATTTCAATTCGAATTCATTTCTATTCAATTTAATTCGAATTTCAATTCTTTTCAAAATATCAGATTTTGAAATCACTTCCGATATTCGTTATAAAATAAATAAAATCGATATAAATATCGTTCACGTCAAAATGGCGTCAATCTAACCAACACGGCTTTCAAATATTTCTACTTTCAAATAATCTATTTCAAATATTCCCTTTTTTTTTAATATTTCTACTTTCAAATATTCTATTTCAAATATTCTATTTCTAAACTGGAATGAGGCCCAATCACTTACCATATAATGTTAATTATATGAATTTTCTACAACACATGTATACATTAACAACGATGAATAATCAACCATCATCCAAAGTGCATTCTACATTGTATAAGCATCAAATATAAATATTTAATGCTCATAACAGTCTGTCCATCAATCGATCGACATACATCTAATTATTGGGACTAGTGTATGTCATATATCATCCCAATACCCGTGTGGGGTTTTCAAACAATGAAACACAAATTTTATTTGTGCAGTTGGGCGATGTGTAAAATTTATCATCCCAATCAATATCATTCAAATGTGTGTATATAAACAAATCGTTCGATTTGTTTATATTAATTTATTTCATTTCATATACACGATAAAAATTCTATTTTCAACTATAAAATATTTTTAACTATATAAATATTTTATTTCATTTCACAACACATCACACAATCAACCACACATCAAAATCAAACAAACAAGCATACAAGTCGTCCATGGTCTGTGGACGACGGGTGTCGGGTGCTACTAAACACCGTCTGCATCCTAGTATATATATTAACTAGAAAACAAAATTTAAAAGTGAGAAGTTCTCACAGAGGGATCCACTCCGCCGTGCTTTGCTTTTGAACTGCTGAACATCTGGATTTGCTTGAAATTCCTATGCAGTTCCTTTCACGCTGTTCAAATAAAAATTATATTTTTAACTACGCTACTATATATATATATATAAATCAAATTTTTAAACCGTTATATATATATATTTTCAAAAACAATGTATATTCATATTTTCAAAGCATCACTACTTATATTTTTAGAACATCGCTACTTATATTTTTAGAACATCGCTACTTGTAGTTTTAAAACATCGGTATTTATAATTTTTTAAACATTGGTATTTATAATTTTTTAAACATCGGTATTTTCATATTTTTAAACAAAGGGATTTTCATATTTTCAAACAAAGACATTCTTTTTATTTTGACAAACAGAGCAAATTTTATTTTGACAAACAAAGAAAATTTTATTTTTAAAACAAGGCTAAACAATGATCTTTTTTATATAAAAAATAATAATTCTCTTTTTATATTTTTAAAACAAAGTTATTTTTTTCTTTAAATCAATCCTATATTTTTCTATCTACAACAATGTATGATTTTCATTTTTCAATGTATGTTTTTCCATTTTAAAACTAAATTAAACAATTAACTAATTTAATTAAGTTTTTAAATTTACCTTTCTTCATGACACTATCGTTTGTTTACAGTTGATCCTAGGCCACTCCACCTTCTTCTTCTCGTTTCTTTCTGTACCTCCTCGAGTTGAGCTCGCCACTAGGGCTCGAGCTAGCACACAAGTCGAGGCACCATCGCCTGATCAGGGATGACCACGTGAAGCGCCCTGAACCCCACTTTGACCGCCGGAAGTACCATGGAGCTCGAGCTCCTCTCTTGATCGGAAAAGGCAGGTAAACGACGCCCATTGGGGCGCGATTTCTGGCCACGCTGGCTCACAGGTGGCGATCACCACCGCTGGCGAAGAAGAGCTCGGGATGACGAACAAACTTGCCTTGGGAAGCTCCTGATTTTATTGCGTGTGGAGGAGATCGGAGAGGGGCAAGGTCGGTGCAGAAATTGCCGTTGTTTTTGAGTAAAGGGTGGCGGCTGTAATGGATTGTCCAATAGGGTTTCGGGGAAAGGGTTTTATAATTAATATTTATTATTATTTTATTTCGTTTAATTCTAAAAAGTGAATTTCGCATCCGATCTCCAAATCAAACCCAACGGCTATCGTCCCTAGCTAAATACCCCCATTCCAAACACAATGGGATATGTTTCGTAACCCAACACGACAGTTTGAATCAGTTTTTATCAAAATCAAAATATAAATCACTATATATTTAATTTGAATGTACATTTCAATTTACCGGGTCCACATACTGATTCTAAAAATTACAGAAAAATTATTCCTAGCTTCGTATTGACGACACGGTCCTAACAAAACTAATTTCGTCAAATTCTGAGATCGTTTGAAAAATGGTCATTTTCTGGTCGATTGAAATCGACTGAAACTGTCAAAACACGTTTTCTTTCGCCATGCTCACATATTGATCCCAAAAATTATGAATTTTGGACTCTGGCAATAACTTGACATCCCGGATCCAACAAAAGTGGTTTCGTCGAAAACCAAGGTCATTTGCAAAATTTACATTTTTAAGGGCCTGAATTCCATAGCGATTATTCTGAATTTTCAACTGGACGTGTCTTTTGATTCCCGCTATGAAATTCCAACCTTTCGGATTCGTTGGAAAGAAATTCACAAATAGATTCTAATATTTTTGGTTTCACTAAAATCCGGTTTGTTTTACACCCGGTACATTCATTTGAAGTTTGAAATCGAATTATCGAACTACCGCGCCATTTTCAATTCCTTTTATGTATATAAATAAATATTTATATTCTAACGACGATTCGAATAAATATATACATTCGAATTCTATTCAAAATAAATTTCTCATCGTTATTATTTAAAATAATTCATTTTAAATATTCAAAATTCGCTAAAATTGCCAAAATAAAAATTTTAAATTGGCTCAGATTTCCGGGTTATTACAATCTCCCCCACTTAAAACTTTTCGTCCCCGAAAAGGAACGAAGCCGAAAGTTGTTTAATTAATCAACTCAACTTTCAGCATTTTCATTACGGCTTAAGTTCTTCAACTTTTCAGTTTCAAAGAACTTTTCAAATTTTTCAAAAATTTGGCTAACACCCTAAATTTTCGAAAAATTTCGCCATAACCTCCCCTGCACCGGGAGCACCGGGAAAATCCTGAAATTGCCATACAGGCCCTCTGATCTCAAAAATAAAAAGAAAAAGCCAAGCGGCTAGCCAATCGGCTCATAAAATCATCATCACCCAAACAAAACAGTAAATTATGGTAAACATGTACCTATTTGTTGGGCAAACAATTTTATTCTTCTGCTCTAGCCTCTTTGCTATGACCTGTTCAATGTAAGTACATGTATATGCAAGCAAATGCGACCAAATTTCAATACAATTCACCTTTTGGTTCAAATGGACTAAATGGTTCAAATTTTAATTAATCAAACAATAATCAAACAACACAATCAACAATCAATTAGTTGATTAGCTTTTCAAATTCATAACTTTGATACATAGTCAAAAATCAGATTTTTGATGCCAAATCACTACAATAGGCCCTATCTGATTTTGGTTCTCACACCAGTCAATAGGAAATATATAGACGTCCCACCTTCGTCACTCGAACATAAATACTGATGATGTCATGACAATCATCAGTACCATCTCCGGGCGACTAGAGTGTAATTCTATATCTATCCAGTATATTAAAACTCCAAATACACGTGGATCAGCCGTATACGCAAGGTCTATATATACTGGACTGTTCAAATCAATACAAATAAATATTCAAATACGTATAATTGATTTAAATTTCAAAACAAAACTTGTTTTCATTTTAAAAATATACTCTTCACACTCGTTCTAGGATACTACTGATCCCATCTCTAACGAGTTATCCTTATTGGATATTACTAATCCAATTTCTGGTGAATTCTTTCGTATGGTTCTAATGTATCTTGTCCTCTGAGCTTTGTAAACCAAAGCTCTGATACTAGCTGTAAGGACCCATAACATCCCCGTGAAGGAAAGAGCGGATACTTTGAGAACAACACACAAAGGAACGCAGACGGAAGAACATTTCATTGTATATTACAACAATTCCATCAGAATACAAGAATATACAGAGTATGAATACATATTACACAGAAATATCAGAGATTTAAATTACATTTAAATACATCGTAGCGGAAAATAATACAATACACAACTAGAAGAGATATATGGATACAAAGCCTTCTGGATATCATTCCAGCTGTAAACCAGGATCCTATGAATAAAAATCTGCAAAACCAAAACTACTAGCTGCCTGTGTCAAAATAAGGGCACCCAGAGTTTAGGTTAAAACAATAAACTCCAGGTCAGTCATGGGACTGGTGTGAGAACTAAAACGGTTATTTAAAACTTTAATTTAAATCAGATATATCAAGGGACCACGCCGTAAAACACGGAACGGGTTTCCTCCCAAGAATACCAGTGCATATAACAAAACAGCGCAATGCTTTTTGGAAAAATGAAGCTATTATAAGACCCAAGTCCTATCACACAATGCAACGCAAGCCGAGGGATAGGGTTTTCCCTTATAATAGCCAAATGATCGACGCTAGTCTATGAATTAGAAAAGCGCGACATTTGTAATAAATTCTGCAAGCATACAGGCGTGTAGCATACAGGTCGAACACAGGGAGGTTTAATTAAAAATTATTATTTATTTATTTTCTTGGGCGTGTTAGACAGAACTTTGGGGGTTGTTTTCAATGTTGTTGAAATAATGTTATTGAAACTGCTATAAATCTGAATCTAATCAGACGTATATCAAATTCAACAACAGGAAAGAAAATAACAAGTACTAGCAAAAGCAACAAAAGTAAATAATAACTGGAACAATAACAGAGAATTAAAAATAGAGTTGCTGTTGAAACTAATCAAACAGTCAACACTAGTATGCAGTAACAAAGACAATAACAATATGTGTTCTACCGAATCTAATCGTGTAGATACACAAATTGTTTTAAAAGAAAAGTAAATAACTAGAACAAGAAAATTTTATTAAACTAATGGCAGTACAGAATTATGAGATGCCTTTTACAATGGTTACAATCACATATTTATAGATGAGAAGGGGAAAACCCTAACTAGGTCTATGAATAAATGGCCCTCCTCATTCATGAATATTTCTTGCCTTCCTTGGCTACCTGATTGGAGAAAATCTGGGCATATCATGGTAAATATTTTCCATATCTTTCAATTTTCCCATGTGGCTTGATTGATAGAAGATTGCATCTAATTAATTCTTCCAAACTAGGACGTTTATCAGACTCCAAAGGCAATATAAGATAAATCTTCAAAATTGGTTTTTCTTTTTTGGTAACAATTCAATCAGAAATTCTTCTAATTGAAATTGAATGATTTGAATTTACTTCCATGATGAGAACATGGCTATTGCTGAGATGTTGATTGGTGCACATCATAAATACATACACATGAATATGTGTATGTATATATATATAACATAACAATAATCCAGATATTTCTCAAAGCAAAGGACCAATGTGAACGCGCTCCGTTTCTTTGGCAAAAAGTGAGCTTGATGGGTTCGAACTTAGGTCTCTCAGCACCAATTCCTATGCCTTTACCAGTGAGCTACTACTTCTTTTGTAATTGAAATGAATTTGATGTGAGGAAGTAGCTCTTTCTTGTAGTTGGCCTTTGATTTGAATTGAAGGAGGCATTTCTTGACATCCTGTAAAAACATACAAAAGTAACCAAAGGATCATTTATTTATTTACAAAAGATAAAGCATAAGAGTAATAAAATAAACACTTTTCAGTGTCAATCAAATACCCCCACACTTATCTTTTACTCGTCCTCGAGTAAAAAAAAAATGAAAACTAACTAGATAGGTCGCACTTTCGTAGGAAACACGATTGCATTGAGCATATGCAACAAGCCGTTAAACCTCTAGGTGTCCCTAGTAGGACGAGTGGTGTCTCGTGAGGGTTTTCAGCGGATACTACCCACAAAATCCAAATGCAGTATGCTGTGATTCTAATGAAACTACATGGATGCAATGGACATATGCAACTAAAAACGAAAAATGAAAACACGACTTGTTTCATGAAAGTGGTACAACAAATTAAGTTAATAATTTCTAATCAGTTGATTTTATTTTAGATACCTCGACTTGTCACAAATTTTCAATATAAATCAAGTTTTCAAATGTTAAATTCCAGTTTGGCCAGCTAGTTCGGTCGATAACATAGTGCAGCCATGAAATAAATTCTTAGTTTGTTTGGCACAGTTTGCAAAGTGGTATTCTAATTTTCTCATGTATGGCTAGTCAAATCAATAAGGTCAAGAAGTGTTCTGGTATCATCGCTTATTCTTTATTCTATAAAATTTTAAGATTTATGATTAAGTACATACACCTAAAAAGACCAAGGTTTACCACCCATGCACTGCCCCGCGGACTAACGGAGAGTAGGTAAAGAGCTTGGCGGATTGTGCAGGCCGACTTTGACTTTGTCAACAACGTGTCGGTAATCCTTAGGTGTCCAATCCCATAAAATGAGACCAAGATATTCCAACTTTGACTTTGTCAACAGCGTGTCGGATAGAGCTTGGCGGGTTTGCACACCAACGCTCGATATACAAGCAATGTTGGATACCCTTGGAATACTATTATTATTATTATCGAAAATATAAGCACAAAAGAGAGTTATGCGAATTCAACTTTACACAACTTAGTTTTAAAGATTTGAAAAGCCAATATAAGTATTTTAAGTCCTCCACTTATTAAAACAAAGTCTACAATATAGAATAGATTTCATGGCCATCACCTAAGAATCTCCCTATGTACCGGTTACACTATTATCCCTCAAAATTAAACTTTTCATTATATTTCAAATTCGATCTAAGTTGAGAGAGAAAAATACTATCAACTGGCTAAAAATTGTAAACTTATTTTGTTGTATCAATTAAACATGAGTCGTATATTTTTTTTTTTTAAAAAAAAAATTTATGGTATGTTACTACGATATAAAATGCATGATGGTCCTACTTAAATGGCTGAAAATAAAAAGAAATAAAAACAAAGAAAAATGAAAATGGATGAAATGCAGACTCCTGGTTCCATTTTCATTTTTCTTTGTTTTTATTTCTTTTTATTTTCAGCCATTTAAGTAGGACCATCATGCATTTTATATCGTAGTAACATACCATAAATTTTTTTTTAAAAAAAAAAAAATATACGACTCATGTTTAATTGATACAACAAAATAAGTTTACAATTTTTAGCCAGTTGATAGTATTTTTTTCTCTCAACTTAGATCGAATAGGAAATATAATGAAAAGTTTAATTTTGGGGGATAATAGTGTAACCGGTACATTGGGAGATTCTTAGGTGATGGCCATGAAATCTATTCTACATTGTAGACTTTGTTAAAATAAGTGGAGGACTTAAAAGACTTATATTGGCTTTTCAAATCTTTAAAACTAAGTGGTGTTAAGTTGAATTCGCGTAACTCTCTTTTGTGCTTATATTTTCGATAATAATAATAGTAGTATTCCAAGGGTATCCAACATTGCTTGTATATCGAGCGTTGGTGTGCAAACCCGCCAAGCTCTATCCGACACGTTGTTGACAAAGTCAAAGTTGGAATATCTTGGTCTCATTTTATGGGATTGGACACCTAAGGATTACCGACACGTTGTTGACAAAGTCAAAGTCGGCCTGCACAATCCGCCAAGCTCTTTACCCACTCTCCGTTAGTCCGCGAGGCAGTGCATGGGTGGTAAACCTTGGTCTTTTTAGGTGTATGTACTTAATCATAAATCTTAAAATTTTATAGAATAAAGAATAAGCGATGATACCCAAACACTTCTTGACCTTATTGATTTGACTAGCCATACATGAGGAAATTAGAATACCACTTTACAAACTGTGCCAAGCAAACGAAGAATCTATTTCATGGCTGCACTATGTTATCGACCGAACCAACTGGCCAAACTGGAATTTAACATTTGAAAACTTGATTTATATTGAAGATATGTGACAAGTCGAGGTATCTAAAATAAAATCAACTGGTTAGAAATTATTAACTTAATTTGTTATACCACCTTCCTGAAATAAGTCGTGTTGTCATTTTCGTTTTTATTTTTTGCATATGTCCATTGCATCCATGTAGTTTCATTAGAATCATAGCATATTACATTTGGATTTTGTGGGTAGTATCCGCTGAAAACCCTCACGAGACACCACTCGTCCTATTAGGGACACCTAGAGGTTTAACGGCTTGTTGCATGCGCTCAATGCAATCGTGTTTCCTACGAAAGTGCGACCTATCTAGTTAGTTTTTCATTTTCTTTTTACTCGAGGACGAGTAAAAGATAAGTGTGGGGGTATTTGATTGACATAGAAATGTGTTTATTTTATGCTCTTATATCTTATCTTTTGTATATAAATAAATATTACTTGGGTATTGTGTTGTTATTTTTACAGATAGTCCAACCCAGCCCGCATGCAACCAGAAATGTAGAGAAATAGAGTTCAATTTGCTGTGTATTTGCATTTTGAAAAATTGTAGATGAAGATATCACATCTAGTTGCTATTGGACAGGAAAAGGAGTGATAAAAAGGCTTTGCACATCACAAATCAATGAAGAAATATCAAGGAAGCAAGAGGAAAAAGAGAAAAGGCCCAAATTTGCTTTATTTATCTAAGGCCCATTTATGTTTCTCATTGTAAACTAATTAGTGGTCTAATGACCAGGCCCATTTACCATTAGGGTTAGGGTTAGGGTTTGGCTATCTACCCTATATATACCCTTGTAATGGCATTGTAGCCACCATCCTATATCCCATTTTCTATTTCTAATAAAGTTTCTAGTTCTTCTTCTTCTTTTTTTTCTGCATTTTTTTCTATTTCTTAGCAATTAGTGTTGTCTACACGATTAGATTCGGTAGAACACTATTTGTATTTTGCATTTCTTTTCATTAGTGATTGACCGTCTGATTAGATTCAGCGGTAATCCTAATTTTATTTCCTGTTGTTATTTATATTCTGCACTTTTATTTTCTGTATTTTAATCGCGTTCATAGGTTAAATTGGATTTGATTAGATTTGAATCTGATTTATAGTTTCATTGCTTTTCCATTGAAATTGTGATTTGATTGTCGGTTCAGTTAGATCTGTTCTGAATCAAATTACAGTTTTAATTTTGTTTTGTTTTGCAAAATCAAGCTCCAAAGTTCGTCTAACACGCCCACGAAACATATAAATAATAAAATTTAACTTTCCTCCCTGTGTTCGACCTGTATGCTACACACCGGTATGCTTGCGGAATTTATTACAAATGTCGCGCTTTTCTAATTCATAGACTAGCGTCGATCAAGTTTTTGAAATAAATAATCAAATTCAATTGTTACCTCCCCGGCAACGGCGCCAAAAACTTGATCGACGCTAGTCTATGAATTAGAAAGGCGCGACATTTGTAATAAATTCCGCAAGCATACAGGTGTGTAGCATACAGGTCGAACACAGGGAGGAAAGTTAAATTTTATTATTTATATGTTTCGTGGGCGTGTTAGACGAACTTTGGAGCTTGATTTTGCAAAACAAAACAAAATTAAAACTGTAATTTGATTCAGAACAGATCTAACTGAACCGACAATCAAATCACAATTTCAATGGAAAAGAAATGAAACTATAAATCAGATTCAAATCTAATCAAATCCAATTTAACCTATGAACGCGATTAAAATACAGAAAATAAAAGTGCAGAATATAAATAACAACAGGAAATAAAATTAGGATTACCGCTGAATCTAATCAGACGGTCAATCACTAATGAAAAGAAATGCAAAATACAAATAGTGTTCTACCGAATCTAATCGTGTAGACAACACTAATTGCTAAGAAATAGAAAAAAATGCAGAAAAAAAAAGAAGAAGAATTAGAAACTTTATTAGAAATAGAAAATGGGATATAGGATGGTGGCTACAATGCCATTACAAGGGTATATATAGGGTAGATAGCCAAACCCTAACCCTAACCCTAATGGTAAATGGGCCTGGTCATTAGACCACTAATTAGTTTACAATGAGAAACATAAATGGGCCTTAGATAAATAAAGCAAATTTGGGCCTTTTCTCTTTTTCCTCTTGCTTCCTTGATATTTCTTCATTGATTTGTGATGTGCAAAGCCTTTTTATCACTCCTTTTCCTGTCCAATAGCAACTAGATGTGATATCTTCATCTACAATTTTTCAAAATGCAAATACACAGCAAATTGAACTCTATTTCTCTACATTTCTGGTTGCATGCGGGCTGGGTTGGACTATCTGTAAAAATAACAACACAATACCCAAGTAATATTTATTTATATACAAAAGATAAGATATAAGAGCATAAAATAAACACATTTCTATGTCAATCACCAAACATGCTTAGTATGTTTAAAACAAATCATTGCTTATTACTATAAGTGTATAGTGTATAAAACAACTTCAAATCATAAGTATCAATCATAGACGGCATAAGCGCCCCATCCCACTATGTCGCCATACTAGGCTCTACAAATAAAACCGCAAATGTCACGTATTTGGAAGTTGGGTTATCATTTATGGTATGAACCGAGGCAAAAGATAGTCCTCTACCGATTCGAGACGCTCTAGTCCGCCCCTCAGGAACAGCCGCAACTGCCCCTTGGATCGTCAGGGTCGGTCCACCGATGTGGATTATTATGCCTGAACACTGTGTTTCCCCGCCCTATGGGGCGTAGGTGAGCCAACTAAATGACTCCATCGATTCAAGAACGACCGATATATCTGAGGCGCCTCGCAACAGCAACAACCACATAAGTCAAACTCGTCAGGGCGTGTAAAACCACTGACGCCACTTCTGACAAAAAAGAAACGCATGCCCTCCCTGATGTCCTCTCCCGTTTCTGGTTCATACCGGGTGTGAAACTCGCGAAGTAAACGTTACACAATGCTATGCCACAAAGGCCTTGCTTTGATCATCAACCACAAGACTTTGCTTTTCAACATAAGCCTTGATCATTTGCCACTTAGGCATGCCACACAGGCAATTCATTCCCTGCGATGGATATCCACCAATATATAACCCCTGAGCTCGTACGTCTCAGAGAAGGGCGTTAAGCAAGAGAATAAATTCTACGCCGCCAAACAGATATATATTTAATAGAAATCAATCACACAGACTGAAATCCAATGTCAGACACACAGTCCATTTACAAGTTCGTTCTGGGTCTGAACAAAACCGGAGGCACCTAGTACCCCGCATATCCATCGATCTCCAAGTACGTCTGGACGATCACCAACTGTTTCCATCTTCTTGGGTGTACATCCCAATCAAGATCGTCAGTAATCACTCAAACGACGTGAAAACCTACGGTCTTCGACCACTGTCTTCATCTTCGACTTATCGTCGTATCAGTTATTCAGAATGGGATAAACCCGGTCTTTCTGAATAACTCGCGTATATAATAAACATGTGTTACACAAACACAACATTCACCTCATTCCAATTCATCAGTCACTAACCGCAAATTAACAAGAGAATAATTCCCCAAATATTAACCCCGAAGGCCGAAACCAACATCAGATCAATACCCAGAAAACCATTCCGCTTAGCTAACCGACAGTTAGTTTCTAAATTTCACATTCTTAGGGAAAGGTTCCCATTAATTTTATTAAAGATAAATTCCTTTAAATTTCTTCTTTAATCTTCTTTTGAATATCAATTCAAACTAGTCGGGATTAACGAACCTTACCGATGTAATCATTTGTTTTAATTTCCCAACCCCAACCTATTCATCCCATGAAGTAAAACTGGTAATACTTCATATCTAACACCATGGTGTTATTGGTAAATTTAATTACAATTTCACGTTCAAATCTAATTAAAGATTTAACTATCGCTTGGAGCAAAACTGGTGATATTCCATTCTCGATCTTTTCAATCTAATTAAAGATTCATTAAAACTCCACTTAGTTTTAATCTGTGACTGGGTTAAAGAATCAGTGTCATTTAAAACACGGTTCACGATAAACCCCAAAATCACATCACATTTCAATCAGTCCCTAACCGTAAATTAACAAGTGAGCAATTCCTAGGTATTAACCCCGAAGGCTGAAACCAACATCAGATCAATACCCCAGAAACTATTCAACTTAACTAATCTCCAGTTAGTTTCTGATCTTCTTAACTCCTTTGGGTCTAAGAACAGTATTATTGAAGATACCGTTCACGACAACCCAAAATCAAATTCCATTAATTATCGGGTTAAAGAACAAGTGTTATTTAAAACACTGTTCACGATAAACCTAAAAATCAATACCAATTAAATTCCAATTAAATATTATTTAATTGGTACACTTCATTAAATCTAAATAAAAAGATTTAATCTTTTTCTCAATTGGGCTTAAGAACAGTGTTAATGAAGACACCATTCACGACAAACCAAAATCACATTTGATATTAAATACAAGGCTCTGAATAGAAAATATATCGGCTTATATTCCATATCAAATTCTACGACCAACAAATATCGTATTGGAAATAATGATATATATATCTTTCAAATTTCCATAACAATATATGTATAATCACGAAATCCAACATCGAAATAATCCAAAGACAATTTCAATTCAAATCCATTCCAATTCAATTATTGGAAATTTTGGTTACTTTTAAAACCCTTTCCAAATTCAATTTATTTATTTAAAAATAAATAGAATTTTAATTCTAGTTCAAAACTAGTTCATTTCGATTAAAATCTATTTTTATCTTTTCAAATATGGAGTTTTTCATCCCGATTCTTCCCAAATCATCTCTTATGATTTTACACAAATTATTGATATTTTTAATAATTTTATCAAGGCCCGTATAGTCGATTTCCATCAACGGCCATCGAACTGCACTTATAGCGACCTTTTCCAAATTTGATTTGGACATAATTCCAAATCCAACTGTTAGATTTCTAATTTCTAATATTCGTTAGAAAACTCTTTTCGATACGAACCCAACGGTTCCGGTTTTAGGAGAATCCGACGGTCGGATCTCCCGTAATATCCATTTGAAGTCAATGGTCAAAATTCACGAACTACCGCAGCGCGGCGCGTTCTATTCAGGCCATTATATATTATATATATAATATATATAATATATACTTCATCGATTTCCTTTTAAAACGTATTTTATAAATCGTTTTAAATTCGTTTTCGAAACGATTTCAACTTCATTTTCAAATTCAAATCAAAATTGAAATTTTTTCCAATATAAATTCGTTTTAAATTCATTTCAAATCGATTTCAATTCAAATTGATTTCTAATTCAATTTCAGTTCTAATTCAATTCCAATTTGAATTCATTTCTATTCAATTTCAATTCGAATTCATTTCTATTCAATTTCAATTCGAATTCATTTCTATTCAATTTCAATTCGAATTCATTTCTATTCAATTTAATTCGAATTCATTTCTATTCAATTTCAATTCGAATTCATTTCTATTCAATTTAATTTGAATTTCAATTCTTTTCAAAATATCAGATTTTGAAATCACTTTCGATATTCGTTATAAAATAAATAAAATCGATATAAATATCGTTCACGTCAAAATGTCGTCAATCTAACCAACACGGGTTTCAAATATTTCGACTTTCAAATATTCTATTTCAAATATTCCCTTTTTTTTTAAATATTTCTACTTTCAAATATTCTATTTCAAATATTCTATTTCTAAACTGGAATGAGGCCCAATCACTTACCATATAATGTTAATTATATGGATTTTCTACAACACATGTATATAATAACAACGATGAATAATCAACCATCATCCAAAGTGCATTCTACATTGTATAAGCATCAAATATAAATATTTAACGCTCATAACAGTCTGTCCATCAATCGATCGACATACAGCTAATTATTGGGACTAGTGTTTGTCATATATCATCCCAATACCCGTGTGGGGTTTTCAAACAATCAAACACAGGTTTTATTTGTGCAGTTGGGCGATGTGTAAAATTTATCGTCCCAATCAATATCAGTCAAATGTGTGTATATAAACAAATCGTTCGATTTGTTTATATTAATTTATTTCATTTCATATACATGTTAAAAATTCTATTTTCAACTATAAAATATTTTTAACTATATAAATATTTTATTTCATTTCACAACACATCACACAATCAACCACACATCAAAATCAAACAAACAAGCATACAAGTCATCCATGGTCTGTGGATGACGGGTGTCGGGTGCTACTAAACACCGTCTGCATCCTAGTATATATATTAACTAGAAAACAAAATTTAAAAGTGAGAAGTTCTCCCAGAGGGATCCACTCCGCCGTGCTTTGCTTTTGAACTGCTGAACATCTGGATTTGCTTGAAATTCCTATGCAGTTCCTTTCACGCTGTTCAAATAAAAATTATATTTTTAACTACGCTACTATATATATATTAATCACATTTTTAAACCGTTATATATATATATATATTCAAAAACAATGTATATTCATATTTTCAAAGCATCACTACTTATATTTTTAGAACATCGCTACTTGTAGTTATAAAACATCGGTATTTATAATTTTTTAAACATCGGTATTTAATATTTTTTAAACATCGGTATTGTCATATTTTTAAACAAAGGCATTTTCATATTTTTAAACAAAGACATTCTTTTTATTTTGACAAACAGAGCAAATTTTATTTTGACAAACAAAGAAAATTTTATTTTTAAAACAAGGCTAAACAATGCTCTTTTTTATATAAAAAATAATAATTCTCTTTTTATATTTTTAAAACAAAGTTATTTTTTTTCTTTAAATCAATCCTATATTTTTCTATCTACAACAATGTATGATTTTCATTTTTCAATGAATGTTTTTCCATTTTAAAACTAAATTAAACAATTAACTAATTTAATTAAGTTTCTAAATTTACCTTTCTTCCTGACACTATCGTTTGTTTACAGTCGATCCTAGGCCACTCCACCTTCTTCTTCTCGTTTCTTTCTGTACCTCCTCGAGTTGAGCTCGCCACTGGGGCTCGAGCTAGCACACAAGTCGAGGCACCATCGCCTGATCAGGGATGACCACGTGAAGCGCACTGAACCCACTTTGACCGCCGGCAGTACCATGGAGCCCGAGCTGCTCTCTTGATCGGAAAAAGCAGGCGAACGACGCCCATTGGGGCACGATTTCTGGCCATGACGGCTCACAGGTGGAGATCACCACCGCTGGCGAAGAAGAGCTCGGGATGACGAACAAACTTGCCTTGGGAAGCTCCTGATTTTATTGCGTGTGGAGGAGATCGGAGAGGAGGAAGGTCGGTGCAGAAATCGCCGTTGTTTTTTAGTAAAGGGTGGCGGCTGTAATGGATTGTCCAATAGGGTTTCGGGGAAAGGGTTTTATAATTAATATTTATTATTATTTTATTTCGTTTAATTCTAAAAAGTGAATTTCGCATCCGATCTCCAAATCAAACCCAACGGCTGTCGTCCCTAGCTAAATACCCCCATTCTGAACACAATGGGATATGTTTCGTAACCCAACTCGGCAGTTTGAATCAGTTTTTATCAAAATCAAAATATAAATCACTATATATTTAATTTGAACGTACATTTCAATTTACCGGGGCCACATACTGATTATAAAAATTACAGAAAAATTATTTCTAGCTTCGTATTGACGACACGGTCCTAAGAAAACTAATTTCGTCAAATTCTGAGACCGTTTGAAAAATTGTCATTTTCCGGTCGATTGAAATCGACTTAAACTGCCAAAACACATTTTCTTTCGCCATGCTCACATATTGATCCCAAAAATTATGAATTTTGGACTCTGGCAATAAATTGACATCCCGGATCCAAAAAAAATGGTTTCGTCGAAAACCGAGGTCGTTTGCAAAATTTACATTTTTAAGGGCCTGATTTCCGTAGCGACTATTCTGAATTTTCAACAGGACGTATCTTTTGATTCCCGCTATGAAATTCCAACCTTTCGGATTTGTTGGAAAGATATTCACAAATAGATTCTAATATTTTTGGTTTCACTAAAATCCGGTTTTTTTTGCACCCGGTACATTCATTTGAAGTTTGAAATCGAATTATCGAACTACTGCGCCATTTTCAATTCTTTTTATATATATAAATAAATATTTATATTCTAACGACGATTCGAATAAATATATACGTTCGAATTCTATTCAAAATAAATTTCTCGTCGTTATTATTTAAAATAATTCATTTTAAATATTCAGAATTCGCTAAAATTGCCAAAATAAATTTTTTAAATTGGCTCAGATTTCTGGGTTATTACAGCTCACTTGCTATTTTACGGTTAAAGGCTGATAGAATGGAATTTGATTTTGGGTTTATCGTGAATCGTGTTTTAAATGACATCGATTCTTTAACCCAGTTAAAGATTAAAACTAAGTGGAGTTTTAATGAATCTTTAATTAGAGTGAAAAGATCGAGAATGGAGTATCACCAGTTTTGCTCCAGGCGATAGTTAAATCTTTAATTAGATTTGAACGTGAAATGGTAATTGAATTTACCGATAACACCGTGGTGTTAGATATGAAGTTTGACCAGTTTTATTTCATGGGATGAATAGGTTGGGATCGGGAAATAAAATAAATGATTACTTCGGTGTAGTTCGCTAATCCCGACTAGTTGAATTGATATTCAAAAGAAGATTAAAGAGTAAATTTAAGGAATTTATCTTTGATAAAATTAATGGGGACCTATGCCTAAGAATGTGAAATTTAGCAACTAACTGAAGATTAGTGAAGATGAATGGTTTCCTGGGTATTGATCTGATGTTTGTTTCGGCCTTCGGGGTTAATATTTGTGGAGTTGTTCTCTTACTAATTTACGGTTAGTGACTGATGAATTAGAATGAGGCGTATGTTGTGTTTGTGTAACACTTGTTTATTATATATGCGGGTTATTCAGAAAGACCGGGTTTATCCCATTCTGAATAGCTGATTCGACATGGTGTCAAGGATGAAGACGGTGGTCGAAGACCGGAGGTCTTCACGTCGCTTGGCTGATTACTGATGATCTTGATTGGGCCGTACACCCAAGAGGAGGGAATCAGTTAGTGGTCGTCCAGACGTACTTGGAGATCGATGGA
The DNA here is from genome assembly GCA_030737875.1 of Allium sativum. NCBI lineage: Eukaryota > Viridiplantae > Streptophyta > Magnoliopsida > Asparagales > Amaryllidaceae > Allium > Allium sativum. Next base: position 346,917,284 of record CM060922.1, on the reverse strand, counting down.
TATGCGAGGTACTAGGTGCCTCCGTTTTCATTCAGACCCAGAATGAACTTGTAACGACCCGCCATTTTGACCGTGCCGACTCGATAAAACATGTTAACTCGGAATGTCCAAAACAACAGATTGTTATTAGCTTCTGAGGTAAATAGAATAAATCACAGAATCACAGATCATAGATACATATACAGAGCAATACAATATCTCGCAACGGAAATTTAAAATACAATAGTAGTTCATGAAGCAACTAAATAAAATTTTACAACATAATTTACACAGCGGAAGTCTTGTAAATAAATAATAACAGCTGATCAACGGGTAGAATCGGTAAGCAAGATCCAACATAAGCTCCAAACTCCAAAGATGAATCTCGAAACTGGAATACTCGATCTGACCCGAGCAATAATGCAAACAAACAACTCGGATCTAGACTAACATCCTCATGGAAGTAAATCAACTCAAATGAAATGTTCGATGAAATGCAAGCAGTAACTTAAAGGATGTTTGGGATCACCATCCTCTAAGGATCCGTCAAACTAATACTATATAGTATAATACGCTATATACAATAGTGTCTATTAGTAAAGTAAAAGTATCAAAATAACATAAGCGGGATTACCATTATTACCCTTACACCGTTTATATATTCCCATAGTATATACAGTACCGTAATTTCTCCGTAAACTGGAGGTTGATCAGAGGGCACTCCATATAAAACAATACAAAACAAAATCGTAGTGGGCTCGTATAAGGCATGTGACAAGGCACGCAAGGAATGCCAGGGTGGATTCACCGTTTGCAGAGCCGGACTGTTGGTAACGCATAGTAGCTACTACCGCCCACCTCGATATACAATCCCATAATCAAAAGGGCCCAAATCGAATCTCAACCGTAATAGAATAATATCGAAGAAGTGTGCTCGATAAGAGGTATGACCTCACTTGGTCCGTGCATAGCTCCTGTTTTAGCCACATCAAGCTGACTCAGGGTAGTCAGGGTCTCGTAATTAATATGAAATAAAATAAATGGAGTCATTCGGCAAATCATCCCCTTTATTCTGGAACTCCACCGCGTACACAGTTGTTAAAGTGGTTTTCGGTATTGGCAGAGAGTATGACAATAGTCGATCCCGGTCTCTTTAACAAACCATCGTTTACATTTTTCACACCGTGGCCATTATTTTATAAATCACTTTAAAAAATCATTTATACGAAAGCTCATATTCGAATTTGAATTCAAAATTAGATATCTAACTTCGAATATATTAAATTTTGAAAACAACTCATTTATATCGCTTAATCACATCGATTTCGAAAATATTCGCATAAGGACATTCAATTCAAAACGACTTACATTAAAAGCATATCTTAAAGGTCGAAGCTATCGTTTAAATCAAAACAAAAATATCTAACTTCGAGAATATTTCGGCTTCATTTATATTCAAAAAAACCGAGTTCAAACAAGTCCATTGATTCAATTTTTTACCTTAATAAGTATTCGCTTAAGTCAATTCAAAATTTCACTATTTCGGTGCAAATTCAATATATACAATCCATTTCAAAACTAGCCACAATTCAAGATCTTTCTTATAAAAGTTCAAAACCAAATTCGTATTTGTATTCAGTTGACTTATAATCAAATCATTCCTTAAATTTGGAAATTCAATTTCAAAACAAATTCACAATTCAAGTTCATCTCTCGAAAGTCCATTTCGATTTGAAATCAAATTCATTTCTTATATAGGTTCATTCGTTAAGTCAGTATCGTTATATAAATCCGAATCTTAAACCTCGAATTTAAATCGCAAATCTTACTTATCCTTCTTCGGTTTATTATTAAAATTTATAAAATATATATATAAGAAAATTTATTTTGAAAATAGATATGTATATATACAAGTTTATAAAATTCCAAAATTACTTAGAAATAGATTATAAACATATATAAATTTAAAATAATATAAAAATAGATTTAAAGAAATATTTATTATAATAAAACAAAATACTTATATAAATAAATTATATGGTTTAAAATAAATAAAATTATAAGTAAAATCTTAATTAAACATTTAAAACTATATTTACTCATAAACTCATTTTAAAACATATAATTAATAATTTATAAAATTTAAGTTTAAAATCTTTAAAATATAAATATAAAATATAAAAATATAGAATCTTAAATTAATATCAAATTAATTACCTCGAATCAGTTAACTTCGAAAATATATGACCAACGGTGTCCGTATATAGTTTTCTACCCTATGGTCAAGTGATATGGATATCTATCATTTCAATCCGCAATTTATAAAATCCAACGGGTCTATCATTTTAACCCGCGATCCCAAATTCAGTAAAAATCATTCAGGTCTATCATTTCAATTCATAATGATTTTTTTCTATTCTAATGTCCGTTCGGGTATGTATCATTTCAACCCTTAGTTATTTTTCCTAAACTAGGGGTATCAACTATCACAAACAACAATCACATAGCAATAAATCACAGCATATATATCATCAATGCAACTACGTCTCATATGAATAAATCGTGTCACATATGAGATGTGCATATGTATCAAATCAAACAATTTCAATCAGCAATCCTATACATTTCATATAACAGTTCATTATTGATCTAACATCCATGAAAAATGTAAGTCAGGTGTGAGAGAAACTCACCTTTCGTGGCACGAATTGGAGACAACAACGGATGGACACTGACCCAGATGACGACATTCAGACAAGAATCAGAAGGAATTCCACTCGATGATCATTAAATATTTTATTTTATATTTATGAGAGGAGGCTATGGAATTTCTCGATCGATCGGTTCAGTTATCGGGTTTTGGGACGGGTTTCGGAACTCAACACCAAATCTCGACTCAAAATATACATATATATTTCAAAACTAATATTTCAAAACAACCCATACCAAAACCAACTTAAAAATAACCCAACAAATTTTTACAAAATAATATGTAGATATAAATATTTATATATACACACAGTAACTACCGCACATATATATATATATATATATATATATATATATATATATATATATATATATATATATATACAACTAGCAGAACAATACACTCACATATCAATAAACATATACATATATGTATTACCTTACACACATACATTAAAAGACATATTATATTTTATATTATACATGTATATAAGAAAGGCACACAAACAATGAAAGTATCACAAACAAAACCCATGCGAACACAGCCACTCAACACAGCAAACATAAACACACTCATATAGCTAAACACAACTCTCGCACCACACAAGAAATCACGCACACCCAAACAAATGGACTCATACACTCGCAAAAGCAGGAGGGGTCAGGTGGCCTCGGTCTCAGGCTTTGGGTGGCGCAGGGGCAAGGCGGGTCAGCGGGCTCTGCAGCGGTGGCAAGCTGGTCTTCTTAGGTGATGGGCGAAGGAGACAGAGGCACGGAGGCTAGGAAAACAATGGCGTTGTGTCTTCCAGTAGTGGCGGAAGAAGTTGTTCGGATCTACTGGGAAGAGCAAAGCCTGAACGTTGGAGGGAGGAGCAATTTAAACGGGAAGGAGTTGGCGACGCGGGGAGGAAAGGCTTGCGGATGAGAAGAGAACAACGATGGGGAAAGCATATGAAAATGGGTAGAAAGGCGAAGCTTTAGACAATGGGAGTGAACAATTTTTAGCGTGTGAAATGAGCAGCCTTTGGGGAAGAAATAGTGGCCCATACTTTCTCTCTTTTCCTTTTTATATAATAGGATATACACGGACAAATTTGAACCCTTCTTTCGGAAAAAGAGTTTGAACGAGTTGCTTTAAATGAGGAACGTGAGAGATAAAGCATCCAGTTGTCCCCACGATTCGATAAAAATGGAAATACCTATTTGAATTTTAAAACTACATAGAACCGGCAAAAAGGTAAGTAACGGTTTTAACCCCGGTTCAAAATATTAGTCTTCTTCTTTTTTCTTTTCTTTTTTCTTTTTTCTTTTTTTGAAATGATGCTACACGCTTTGGAATGATGGGAGCAAACGAAATGGAGATGAAAAGTAAATGGAGCGTGAATGAATGGATGGTTTAAAACAGATGAAAAGTAAATATAACATTGTATGGACCAAAATGCGTTCATGCATGGAATGGGAAATAGGTACTTTGGAAATTCCAAGAGAACGGAAACATGCATGCAAAATAAATGGTATGACTTGAAAAAGAATGAAATGTATATATAAAATGTTTTCAGGTGAAAGAATGGAACGTCCAAAATCTAATGCAAGGAAATGGGGTGAACGTGCATGCAAGTTTTGTAAAACAAGGAGTAAATGTGTCCACATTCTAAAGTTCTAGAAAACAAAAAAATAATTGAATGGTTTAGTAAAATAAAAAGACCAGTTTTGCAGACCCAAAATGGCTAGAAAAATATGCAGGATCCGAAAAGGGACACGTCGAACTCAAATGGTTTTGCTTCAAAAATGAACTGTGCAAGCCTTTTCACAATTCCAGCGCGAACCGAGCACTAAAACTGACAAATGAATATATGACACTAATCAGCGCGATGAGATGGACGCAATGGTATAAAATTTGCAGTGTCAGGACGCTCAATTTAAAAACGTGTAACGGACCTCTTTGACGTAAAAATGCGGACGGAAAACGGAGGTCAAAACGTCCGATTTTCACGAATTGAATTCTGCCGTTGGATTACTGACGACAAATAGAATATTTTTCATGTTTGTCCGAACTGGATTCGGAGAGATTTTAAAATCGATAAAATTTGAACGGTTATGCGCAACATTGCACTGAAAATTGGACGATTGAAAAACATTCAAATTTTTCGATGAAATATTCTCTACTGCTACATCTCATTGTACGTATTTCAAATATCAAATTCCCATTATGAGAAATTATAAAATATTTTCAAAATAAAAACTAGATATAATTCGGAATTTAAATCGTTAAAAATAGAGGGTTATTATAGAACTTGTAAATGGACTGTGTGTCTGACATTGGATTTTATTCTGTGTGATTGATTTCTATTAAATATATATCTGTTTGGCGGCGGAGAATTCATTCTCTTGCTTAACGCCCTTCTCTGAGACGTACGAGCTCAGGGGTTATATATTGATGGATATCCATCACATGGAGTGAATTGCCTGTGTGGCATGCCTAAGTGGCAATTGATCAAGGCTTCTGTTGAAAAGCAAAGTCTTGTGGTTGATGATCAAAGCACGGCCTGTGTGGCATAGCTTTGTGTAGCGTTGATTCGCGAGCCTCACACCCCGGTTGTGAACCAGAAACGGGAGAAGGACCTCAGGGAGGACATGTGTTTCTTTCTAGTTAGAAGTGGCGTCAGTGGTTTTACACGCCCTGACGAATTTGACTTATGTGGTTGTTGCTGTTGCGAGGCGCCTCGGATATATTGGTGACTATGTGAAGCCGATGGAGTCATTCGTTGGCTCATTTACGCCCTAAAGGGCGGGGAAACGCAGTGTTCAGGCATTTTAATCCACATCGGTGGACCGAACCCTGACGATCCAAGGGCCCACCTGAGTCTGGGTCCTGAGGCTTGGGCTAGAGAGTCTCGAATCGGTGAGGACTATCTTTTGCCTCGGTTCACAGATGGAAATCCAACTTCTAATACGTGACATTTCGGTTTTAGTTGTAATCCTGTATATTGCGACATAGTGGGATGGGGCGCTCATGCCGCCTATGATTGATACTTATGATTGAAATTGTTTTATACACTATGCACTTATAATAGTATCAAATGATTTGGTTTTAGCATATCAAGCATTCTTTGGCTATTATAAGGTAAAAACCCTATCCTCCGACTTGCGTTGCATTGTGTGATGGGACCTGGGTCTTATAATAGCTTCATTTTTATTTATTTAGCATTGCGCTGCTATTTTATGCACTAGTATTCTTGGGAGGAAACCCGTTCCGTGTTATACGGCGTTGTCCCCTGATTTACCTATCTTTAAAATAAAGATTAATAGCTGTTTTAGTTCTCACACCAGTCCCCTGACTGACCTGGAGTTTTTTGTTTTAACCTAAACTCTGGGTGCCCTTATTTTGACACGGCCAGCTAGTAGTTTTGGTTTTGCAGATTTATATTCACAGGATCCTGATTTACAGCTGGAATTATACTCGGAAAGCTCTGTATCCACGTATTCCTTTCAGTTGTGCTTTTGTATTATTTTTCAGCTGCAGTAATGTATTTAAATCTTTGATAATTTTATGATGTTTAATATTTATTCATACTCTGTATATTCTTGTATTCTGATGGAATGGTTGTAATAAGCAATGAAATGTTCTTCTGTTTGCGTTCTTTTGTGTGTTTTTCTCGAAGTATCCGCTCTTTCCTTCACGGGGAAGTTACGGGTTCTTACAAAACTGGTCGTACTCCATATCTAACACCACGTTGTTATCGGTAAAATTAATTACCATTTCACGTTCAAATCTAATTAAAGATTCAACTATCGATAGGAGCAAAACTTGTGATACCCCATTTTCGATCATTTCCCAAATTTGATAATTTAAAATATAAATTCCCATTTCAATCTAATTAAAGGTTCATTAAAACTCCACTTAGTTTTAATCTTCTCAAAAATCAATATTAATGATTATTTAACTTTGGAAACACAAACATGCTGCATTGACATTCTACACTGTATTATTGATTTCTGCCGATATATAACCTCTAAGCCCATACATCTTAGAGAAGGGTGTTAAGAAAGAGATTAAATTCTCCGCCACCAAACAGATATATATTTAGTAGAGATCAACCGTACAATTCGAAATACAATGTTAGACATGTAATCTATCTTTAACTAGGTTAAAGAACCAATGTCATTTAAAACACTGTTCACAATAAATCCAAATCATCTTCCATAAAAATGGAATCTTCACGGAAAGTAGATCAATATATAATCGATATCAATTTCCGTATCCGACTAATAATATAAATGGAATAACGACAAAGCCCTTTAAATTCCATATATATTAATAGTCTTCCTCCACAGAAGCTCATTTCGATTATTATCAAATCGAGTTCCAATCAATTCCAATTTAATATATTAAATTGGAAAACTTTACTTTGGAAAATTCTTGTTAAATCTTAATAAAAAGATATATAAATTCTAGTTTACATTTCACTGTAAATCGGGTTAAAGAACGAATGTCTTTAAAAATACAGTTCACAATAAACACAAATCACATTCCATTTTCAATTCCAATTAAATGTTAATTAATTGGTAATTCTTTTTTAAATCTTAATTAAAAGATTTATTCTTTTCACACTGGGTTTAAGAACAGTGTTAATGAAGACACCATTCACGACAAACCCAAAATCCAATTCAATATTAAATACAAGGCTCTAAATAGAAATTATATTGGCTTATATTCAATATCAAATTCTGAAATAAACAAATGTCTTATTGGGAATAACGATATATATATCTTCCAAATTCCTCCACAATATCCGTATAATCACGGAATCCAATATCGAAATATTCCAATGATAATTTCGATTGAAATCCATTCCAATTCATATATTGGAAATCCTGGTTATTTTTAAAACCATTTCAAATCCAATTTATTTATTTAGAAATATTGGATTTATACTTCTAGTTCATAACTAGTTCATTTTGATAAAAATATATTTTTATCCTTTCAAATATGGAATTTTTCATCCAAATTTTTTCCAAATCATTTATTATGATTTTACACAAATTATTGATATTTTTAATAATTTTATCAAGGCCCGTACAGTCGATTTCCATAAACGGTCATCGAACTGCACTTACAGCTACCTTTTCCAAATTTGATTTGGACATAATTCCAAATCCATTTGTCAGATTTCAAATTTCTTATATCCGTTGGAAAGCTCTTTTTGATACAAACCCAATGGTTCCAGTTTTAGGAGAATCCGATAGTCGGATCTCCCGTAATGTCCATTCGAAGTCAATGGTCGAAATTCGCGAACTACCGCGGTGCGGTGCATTCTATTCAGGCCATTAAAAATATACATAATATATATATATTATATATATATCGTCGATTTCCATTTAAAACATCTTTTATAAATCGTTTTAAATTCGTTTTCAAAACGATTTCAACTTCATATTCAATTTTAAATCAAAATTGAATATTCCATATCATTAATATATAGATGATAATATTTTCAAAACATTAGATTTTGAAATCACTTCCATTTCGATAATCATTATAAAAATGAATAAAATCGATATTAATATCATTCACGTCGAAGTGGTGTTAATTTAATCAACACGACTTTATATACTTAAATATTTTCATGTCCATCCCAAATCGTACATCAAAATCATATTTTGATCTATTACTGAATATTATTTTAAGATATTAGTTATTTTAAAATATTCTTTACTCGTCATTTTAAAATGGTCTTTAATTTAAAATATTTGTTCTTTCTGAATTAGAATCAGACACAGTCAATTACCATGTATTTTTATTTATATGGATTTCATACACACACATGTACACAACAATAATCAAACACAGTCAACCATCATCCAGAGTGCATTACACAACCGCATAAGCGTTAAATATAAATAATTAACGCTTACAACAGTCTGTTAACCCATCGATTGACATACAACTAAATACTGGGATTAGTGTATGTCTAGTATCATCCCAATACCCGTGTGGGGTTTTCAAACAACAGACACCGATAATTATTTGTGCACTTGGGCAATGTGTAAAATATATCGTCCCAATCAATATCAGTCAAATGTGTGTACATAAAAAAATCGTTCGATTTGTAAATGAACATTTATTTATTCATATACACGTTAAATTTTTTATTTTTAACTATAAAATATTTATTTCAACACATGAATATTTTATATTGTTCATTTACTCTATAAAAATGATATTTTTATTGTTCTAACATTTTTAGAAAATTTCGGCAGCATAACGGCGCGATACTAGAACCAGAATGAGGTTCAGCCTTATCCCTCGCCTACTAATGACTCGTGCCATGTACATACCAATTCAAATCAATTCATTTCATTTCCCAAAGCAAATTCAACCAAATAAATCCAATCAACAAAACAACCAAACAAACATGGTTTCAAACAAACGTGTTGGGTACTACTAAGCACCTCTGCAACCTAGAATATATTTTTAACTAGCAAATAAATTAAAGTGAGAAGTTCTCACCTTTGGGATCCACTCTGCCAATTTTATTTTGAATTTCTGAACCGTTTGGATTTGCTCGAAATTCCAACGTAGCCTTCTCCATGCTTTTCATAGTAAAAAATCACATTTTTATAACAATGTCTTATATATAAAAAGTATATTTTTATCTCTACATTCAAATAAATAAAAATCAATTTTTTTATCGCTTCATTCAAATAAATAAAAATCCAATTTTTATCTCTTTTTATAATTTGTTATTTATAATAAAAATCCTATTTTTATTTTAGAGTAATATATATAAATATTAAACTGATTTTAAAACAAGGATTTTTAATTTAAAAACTTACTGAGTCTTCGATTGGAGGAGGGCCGGTGTTGCGCAGGTCTGGAAGAGGGAGGAGCCAGAAACCACGGCGGTGGACCCACTTCGCCAGAGGTGGCAGCGGTGGCCTCGATTTGGGAGACCGCGGTTTAATTGGGAAAGAAGGAGAGGTGGATGAGGGGGATCAGAGGGAGGAAGAGGATCGACAAAGGAGGGGGGTGCCAGAGTTGGAGGCGGCGCGCGACCGGGGCTCGACGACGGGTTTCTGAAGGAGGCGTCACAGTTTTTTGAAGAGAAGTTTTTTTTTATTTTGATTTTTTTAAAACTGACATGGGGGGAAGAGATAAAAAAGGGGTGAGGATTTTTATTTTATTTATTTATTATTATTTTAATTCGAAAAGGTGAATTTTTGTCCGAACTGCAATTCACATCCAACAATTGTCGCCCCTAGCTAATTACCCCCATTCCGAACACAATGGGATATGTATCGTAAGCCAGTTCGGCTGTTTTGATCAGTTTTCATTTAAATTACAATATAAATCAATATATATTTAATTTGAACGTACATTTCAATTTAATTGGGCCACATACCGACTCCAAAAATTCCAGAAAAATAAATCTAGCTATGTTTTGACGATACAGTCCAAGCAAAACTAATTTTGTCGAATTTGGAGACCGTTTGAAAAACGGTCATTTTCCGGTCGATTAAATTCAAACTGAATTGACCAAACACGTTTAAATTCACCACGATCACATATTGATTCCAAAAATTATCAAAATTGGAATCCAGCAATAACATGATATTCCGGATCCAACAAAAGTGGTCTCGCCGAAAACGGAGGTCGTTTGCAGTATCGCTATTTTTAAGGGCTATATTTTATATACATTCCATAACGACTATTCTGAATTTTCAATTGGGCATAACTTTTTATTCGCACTATGAAATATGGATTTTTCACATTCATTGGAAAGATATTTTCAAGCAGATTCAAATATTTTTGGTTTCACTAAAATCCGGTTTATTTTGAATCCTGTACATTCATTTGAAATCTGAAATCGAATTTTCAAACCACCGCACCATTTCCAATTCCTTTTATAATTAAAATAAATATTTATATTCTAACTTCGATTTAAATAAATTTATACGTTCTAATTCTACTCAAAATAAATTTCTTGTCGTTATTATTTAAATTAAATCATTTTAAATATTAAAAATTCATTAAAATTGTGAGAATAAAAATTTTAAATTGATTTTGATTTTCTGGGTTGTTACATCTCGACGATATGGTTCTAAGGATCCGGTTTCATTGAATTTCGAGTTTGTATGAAAAAGTTATGTTTTTTTCAATATTGGTGCACATATACATGTCATTAACATTTGAATAAATAAATAATTATTACTTAGCTTAATTCCATAATTAGCCCAACCTCTTCTTCCTCTTCATACGCTCCAGGTGCTGCTTATTTCTTCATAGCCATTTCTGCAAATTTCAATATCAATATCTCTTTAACCTCTTCACGAAATTATAAACAGGTTGCACCAATCTCCTTCTTCTTGTGCAAGCTTCAACTTTGCCACCATCATAAGCAGCTAGCGCGCCTCCTCAAAAAGCCAACTTCCGCTTCATTATGCATGCACTAGTGCAGACATCGACACCCATCTCCATAGAAATATCCAAACTTTTGCATACACCTTCCATTTGTTCTCCTCAATCCCAAAACAATATTAAAAACGTGAATTGATGCCTCTGATTACCAATAATTTGAACCCTAAGTCGCATCACGCTATAAAATTCTGGGCAAGCAAGATCATTACGAAACTCAACAAGACCTATACCAGATCGAAGCTCTCACTCATACGATTCTATTGAATCTAAGTTCACTTGATTTCGTTTTGATATGAATTTGTTTTGATTTTTCAAAGTCTAAACCTCTCACATTTTTTTTCCTAGAGGCGGCTTATGTTTGGTGACCTGAGAAATGGAAAATTTGGGTTTCGGGTACATTTAGGGTATTATACAGGTAGTGGAAATAATTTTTTATTTGATTATATATTTTATTTTATTCAATCTGACTCAATTTTCATCTGTTTTCATCGTTTAAAAATTCGTATGATTACATACGAATCCCATTTTCAATGAAAATTGACATGCAGCTACTCTTTGACATTACAGACCCAAAGAAACTAGTTTCGTTGAATTCCGAGTTCATTTGCTCAAACAACGAATTTTTAAAGTCAAAATGTTGACTGTTTTTCGCTTTAGAAATCACACATGGTCACATAGTCGATTCTAAAAATCACGAAACTTGGAATCTTGTCATTATTCGATGCTACAGATTAAATAAAAAATGTTTTGTTGAATTCTGAGGTTGTCTCAATAACGTTCCTTTGTAAAATTGTTTCAAATTAGCTTCAAACATGCGATTTTAGCATACCTTTTCTTCTTGTACGCCTAAACGCTAACTCCAAAAATTATGTTGTTTTGGATTTAACCATTATTTGATGATACGAATCCATAAAAAAAGTAAAATCAAATTCTGAGATCGTCACAATAATGTTCCTTTGTAAACTAATCACTTATGTCCGAACAATTGATTTTGCTTCGCACGGCCACATACTGACTCCGTTCGGCGTGCATTTTGGAACTAAACAACGGTTTATCATTATGAATCCAAAAAAATTTATCTCGTCAAATTCTGTGCTTCCTAGGAAATTTTCACTTTTTAAAGGCATTGCGATAATTTTAAAAATCGAATTTTTAAAATTTTCAAAAACAAAGCTTATAAATAAATTTAATAATTTTATCGAATTTGTTTTAAGTCAAATAAAATATAAAAAATAATTTTAAAATTATTCTCAAATTTTATTTTGCAAAAATATCCAATTTATATTCACAAATTCCTTAAAGTAACTTAAATTAAAAAATTAAACTTGGTTCTGAAATCCTTGGTTGTTACGCTAAAACCAAAAAAAAATTCAAACAACGTAAAATAATCGTTGTATTTCATATCCAATATAATTTTTTCTTTTTTTTAATCAAAAAGAAAAACCATAAACTACTCTATCCGTAGAAGCACAATAGTTAGGAAATTATTGATACGGCAGATGAGTGAATAGAATATGATAATATAATCAAAAATGATATCAAATTGGAAGCAAGCAATGTTGGTTTAAACCAAGATCCGACGAACTGGCAATGGAAGATAAAAATTTCTATAGAAGTAAAGAAATAGAGGTAAATATAGTCCTATATATGATACTAGCATCTAAAGAACATCTTATATGTGTATACCGTGTCTTAGTAGCAAACTAATCTGGACAATAGTTTGTCTATACGATGTCATATGATATACAATGTCTACCCTACCATTATCTCTTAAAATGGGAAACAAATATGAGATAGAGAACATCTTCCCTTAAACTATATATCAATAATATAAAAAAGAATATCCAAAAATATATAACTGTTTTAACCAACATGTGAACTACCAAACAATTCCTAACAAAGAAGTGCAAAATTACAAATCTTTGTACGAGGAAATATACAACCTATTAGAATATTCGTTCACTCCTTTTTGCAAATGGAAATTCTATCGAATTAGAAAACCATCAACAAAATATTGCAATGAAACCACAAGCGCACGACGTACAATTGTTAGTACGGGAGGGAGTACGGGACGATTTGCAGGGAAAGAAATAACGCCAATCTTACTCAATCAAATTAAACAAAATTTTGGATTATTTTAACTAACAATATCTAATGAAAGTTAGAAACTAAGTTGAGAGCCAAATATGATATTAGAGAGAAATTTAGAGGTAAATCCCCTCTCATATTTATGTAAGTTAACAAACATACGATCTATGATCTCTATTTTCAAGATTAAGTGACACAAATGTTGCATTTATTATAAGTATAGTTTATTTATGCTATTAATTAACATAACATAAACTATCAAACTATAACACAACAATTAAACCACTTATGATGCTCATGAAAATGGAACTAAAGCAAAAAATATTTTAAGTATGATCTATTCACTATTATCATTAGTGATGTAGATCATCAATTTTGTTCTCACTTTCATTTCAAAATCAATAACCACTTAGCAAATATTGATGTAATTTATGTTTACATTGAATAAGAATAGCTTATTTGCATATGCAACATAAACTATCAAACCCACTTGTATAAACTTACATAAAAATCCACTACCATGAAGCACAAATTATAGAGATCATAAATCACACAAATACTGAACTTACATAAAATTAGAGAGCTTCATTACCCATAAATAGGGACTTAGCTACTAATATGTTTTATCATATTAACACATGTATTCAACATTGGAAAAGAAATAAAAATGAAAGAAAATCTAAATAGAACAAGAAAAGAACTAGACTAAGTGCATATAAATAAATCTAATCTATGAACATAAAGTAGAGAGCATAGAAATTGAATTGCATTAAAATGAAAATTACATAAGAAAATGGCTAATTAGCCATTGAAATAAAAGAGAGGTTTGGATTTGAGCCTCTACTTAAAACTAAACTAACAAAAAGAAGATCGTTAACATGTACACAAGTGGGTTATTTATACATGAGTAAAACCCTAATTCAACATTTTGCATGCTACCAAAAATGCCCTTTAGGAAGTGTGGCCACCAAGTAATCATTAAGCTTTAGTTAATCCATCATCAAATTTGCATGAAGCTTTAAAATCCACTTATTTGTCCATTAGCTTCTAAGTGTAGAATTAGGTAAGTGGGAAGGTAGGTGGGATCCTCCATGATCATGCATGAGAATTATTTCCTCTTCATTCCTTTGTATTCATATATATCTCTATGATGCCCTCTTCCATGTGCACCAAATGTCTACAAAAATAATGAAAAATGTCCAAGTAAAAATTTTGAAGTTACTTAAGCATAAAAATGACCATTTTCCCCCTGTATGATGATGAATGTATGATATTTTGAAATCAATGGAATTATGGTTTAAACATGATAAAATACCCGCATACGATATTTATTTAAACTATACAAATAAATATGTGAATATAAATGTGCATTTTTACATGCACATAAAATACCCCCACACTTATCTTTTTATTCGTCCTTGAATATAGAAAAAAATAGATAAATCCATTTTCGTAGAGAGCACGATTGCATTGAGCGTATGCATCAAGCCGTTACACCTCTGGGTGTCCCCAATAGGACGAGTGTTGCCTCGTGAGGGTTTTCAGCGGATACGACCCATGAAATCCAAATGTTAAGTGTAAAAAGTATTTACAAAATTCAGGATTCAAAAATATTTACAAGATGAATGCAAACATTTAAAAGAGTATTTACAAATGGGTAACTTACTTTTAAATTTAACACGAAGGAGTTAATATAGGTTGGGTCATCACTACGAAATTTCAGTCCGTTGCTAATTAAAACTTCAAACAAATGTCAGGTTACCGTTACAAACTCCTCTAGTTTGGCTAGTTATTTCGGTTGAAAACATAGTGCAAATATGAAATGAATTCCATAATCGATATCAACAATTGTAAAATGGAATCTTGGTTTCCTTTTGGTTAACAAGTTGGTCAAATAAGTGAAGAAGGTGCTTGGATTTCAAGTGCTTACTCTCTCTTTATTATGAAAAATATTTACATTATTATTATTTACAAATACCTAGGCATACCACCCCTACACTACATTACGACTTACGTGAGGGTCGGTAATCCTATGGTGTACAACTCATGAATTGAGACCAAGATAAAACCAATGAACTGCATTACGACTTACGTGGGAGTTGGGACAGAGCTTGGCGAGTTTGCACACCAACGGTAGATGTACTAGCAATGTTGGATACCCTTGGATCATTATTATATATATTCTTTCTTTCTTTTTTCATTTTTTTTAACATAAGAGAGAGAGTTAAGCGAGAATATCTTAGCACAACTTCACTTAAAAGACCTAAAATTTATCGCAAGTAGTCTAAATCAACCATTCATTTAATCGGATTACAATTTAGAAAACATTTCATACTCTTCACCTATGTAACTCCCTATATACCATTTGCACTAAATTTGCTCATAATTCAAAATTTTCTTTCGTTATCCGTTAAGAGAAGTAAATTTCCAAGCATTTTTATTGTACGACCAAAATCGTATGTTTACTTTATCGCCCTATTTAAAAGTAAATTAAAATGCATTTTTTTTGAAATTTTTTTTTGGTATGAGGAAAGAATAGAAAAGTCAAATCTATGCAAAACCAAAATATATATGAAACTCCCCCCACACTTGATTTTGACTGAGTCTCCATAGGCAACGCAAGTGGAAGTAGAAAAGAAAATTTTGAAAATATGTCCTGTATTTACAAGAGAAAAGAAAACAATATTTACAGTATATCAGAAAATATATTGACAAGAAATAAATGATATGGTCTTCTAAAGACTGATTCATTTGTCACTTCAAGCACAGCTTAAGCTTAAAAAACAAATCGTAAAAAAATTTGAAGTTAAATGTAAATTTGGAAAAATGAATTGTCGCTTTATTAAAAATCGAATTAGTTGTTTTATTTTTGATGATTTTTTAGGGTAGATTGAATAATGGATTGAATTTCATGTTTATTTCCACCAAATTGAGTTTCAAAATTGGCATTGAAAAATTCTTTTGAATTATCGATTTCAAAATCAAAATGATGATTCAAATCTACTCATTAAAATTCAACTCATTGTCAAAAGTCCAAAAAATTCATGTTCATGAAATTTGTCTTTCTTTGGTGAATTGTCAACAACGTCAATGCATGTATCATTTCAGAATCTAAAGTTATTGTTTGAAAGTCGTTATTTTCAGAAAAAGGAGTATCGAATTTGAGATTTGGTTCCACCCTTTCAAAAGAATTAAAATCTAACTCCATTACCGTGTTTTCAACAACTTCGTTAAGATTGTTATTTCAGTTTCAAAAGTTGTTATTTGAAATCGTCGATTGTGGGCAAAGGTGGATTATTATTCGAGTCGTTACACATTTGGATTTGATTTTGTTTCTCACTAAACTTCAAGTAGTTTTCATACAACAAATCCGCGTAGTCATCTTCATTCATTTTCTCAACAAAATCAAATTAATAATTATGAGAATTTTCAATTTGAAATCATTGAGAACAAAATTTTTCATTTGCACCACAATTGAAATTATTCCCGTTGCCAAAATCATTTGAAGAGTCATTCACATTTTCATTTATAATTTGAAATTCATTTTAGAGTTCGAAATTGAGTTGGCAAGGGTTATACTCTAAATCATTTGAATCTGGAATTGAATTTGAATTTTGATTAATTTGGAAACTTTGACTTGAATTGTTGCATAAGTTTGAAATATACAATTCATTCTTTCTTTGAATTTCAAGTAAAGATTCAATACTTGTTTCCAAAGTTGAGGGTTGATCGTTGTTTTGAAAATTTGTAGAGCAAAATTGGGATTATTTTGAAAATTTTGAAAATAATTGTTGCACATTAATGAATTATAGCATTCATTTATTCTTTGAAGTTGTTGTGCGCTCATTTCAAGTATTTCAATTAAAATTCAACATTTGAGGGTTGATTGTCATTTTGAAAATTTTGTGGTGCAAAATCCGAATTGTTTTGAAAATTTTGAAAAGTTGATGCAGTATAATCCAAATTGTTTGTACAATAGTTGTTGTTAAAATATCCATATGAATTTGGTGTAAAATTATATGGATTATATCGATTTTCACAACTATCGAAAAATTCATGGGAATAAGGAAATTAGGACATTTTCAAGAAAATGGTTTTTTTTTGAATTATTTTTGGGTTTTAAAAGAGAAAAGGAAATAGATATTTACCAAAGAAAACCATTTTTCACTATTTTTGGATTTTTGAATTTTTTTTTGGAAGTTTTTTCTATAAACAAAATGCTAAAACAAAAAGGAAAAATATTATTTACAAATGAGGTTTTTTTCTTTTTAGATTTTGAACCTTTTTTCTTTCTTCTTAAAAAAGGTGAAATATAAAATTTACAAAAAGATTTTTTTTTTTGGATTTTTGATATTTTTTTATTGTTTTTTTAATATATGCATAAACCTAATGCAATTACATGAATGCAAACTAATATTTACAAATTTTATAAAATTATATAATGACTGAAACACCCCACCTCCATTAAGGTCACTCACAAAGGGAATGCCTTAACTTTGGTGGAGCGCTATAGGTAAAAGATATAGATAATTTACAAGATAGACATATAAGCAGCGGAAAAACTAAATTTATTTCATAAGCACGTGGTTTATTTAAAATATTACAGCAACTGTCTTTAAACCAACTTTCAAAGCATTACAATAAAATCTCTGTCTTGATTAAAACATAAAGAAGCATATAACAACAATAAAGTAGCATAAATCCCCATTAAAAGTGTATCCAAAGCCATAGCCCAAGAAGAGAAAGTCCAAGCCATACATCTACTCTCTTCAAGCTTGCAAAAGGTTTGAACTAAGCTGGAGTATTCCCTCCCTAAGGAAGAAAAATGGGTCAGACATAAGTCTGGTAAGTCCGGTGATTTTTTAGCATGCGAACAAGAAAAAGGATCATGACAGAAATAAACTGAAAATAGGACAATACAAGAATAACAAGATAACATAAACCAAGATAAGGAAGTTTAAACTGAATATACTATCGCACCCATTTCTCTTTCTCTGCACCTACTAACTGTTGTTCAGCCAGCCTCACATGTTCATAACTAAGTGATCCCCTTTATCGATCGGCTCCTACTCGTATACGTTTACCACTTGTGTCATTCGTCCCCCGCTTGATTGTAGACACCTGTGCTGGTCCCACCATGGAGTGTGTCAAATCCTATGGTGGCAACCCGACACAATTCAAGATGCACATTGTATGACTACTGATGCCCAGTGCCTTCTTTTTCCATTCCGGAGTACGTGCATGCCCGTACTCCGTCGGAACCAACACTGAAGCACCACCAGCCATTGTTTTGACTGCTTATAATCAACCCAGTAATCGTGCCCTACCCTGCCTAGTTCAAGGTACCATGATACATCTATATGGGTTACTGCTGAAATGGTTCCCCGTTACTAGGGTTTCCTAATCAACATGTTAAACTGGTTAAGTGTTCTCAAATTTACCTAACCCCACCCATCAGTTTAGTTAACATGTTGTATTAGTTAAGTGTTGCCTTAATTAACTTAACCCTACCATTCCTGTCTTAGCTTTAATTCATTCATTAAAGCACCAACCACTCACATTAGATAGGTATTGTTGCGGTCGCTGGATGTGTTGGTCAGTTCCGGGCAGTCTTACACCATAACTCAGTCTAACCTCGGGTTCTTTCGGGCTTAATGCACTAACCTCTCACATTTGATCTATATTGTTACGGTTGCTGGATGTGCCGGGCGGTTCCGGGCTATCTTACACCGTAACTCAATCTAACCTCGGGTTAGGCATATTCGTCTTTTGCTTAATTTACATATTTACCCTTTTTCGGTTTTTATGTAAATTATCCACAAATTTGTTGTAAATCAAGTATTTCCCCATTTATCCCCTAATTCATGTTCATAATTTTTAGGTATATAAATTATACCATTCATGCTACCAAACTCTGCCAATAACATGTAATTTAATATTTTCCCAACGTTATCCCCGTTACACGTTCGCATAAATCACAAAGAATGTTAGGCTCGCTACTTAGCCTAACTCATAAACAAAAGGGGAAAAAGAGGAACATGCAACATTCCAACATCATAAAAATATGGATCTAACTACACATGTGGCATATGAATTTGGCATAGAACAATATACATTTAATTATAAACTTGCAATTTAGATCTACTCAACATGAATCATAAGCATATAAATTGGAGTTTACATAGAACAACACAAACTTGATTAGGCATGTAGATGTGAACTTTCATTTGGGTTGAATCAAGTTAACATTGATCTAGCATAGAGGCATGTGGATCTAAACATTTAGGCAAATATACATGACTTAGCCTAAAACTTGCATGTAACATAACATGATCGAATCACCAAACTGACATACAACATGATACTTTCATTCCCAAAATTCTATACAACATAATAGGTTCATTCACCAAATTCTATACAACATGATAGGCCCAATAAACCGCAATAGTCTCACAGGCATATAAGACATGAATCAGCATCATTATTATCATACAACTTGGTACATTTCTAATTTTCACTTTATTACAAATCATGATTTTAATTTGTTCACATCTAAAAGATAACTAAACTTACAAACAAAAGAACAGTCTTTTTTTTTGGGATCTGTATTCTGAAACTGAATAGCTATCCCTTGAAGTAGACTATCGATTCTCTAAATTAGATTTGATTTGATTCGTAGCTTCTAACTTGCTTTCTAATTGGAGAAGAATGGCGGCTACTCTAAGTTGACCATGGACAGCATGACGGCTCTTGGAATGAATTTTTGTGTGATTTATGGCTAAGGGTTGGGGTTGCTTTTATAGAGGTTTAAACTAATTTAAGCCATTAGATCAACCTAGGAGTAATCAGGACCATCCAGACAAGAAGGAGTTATCCAGAAACAGCCACATATGCCCTAGTGACTCAGCAACAGGTCACAAATCGTCACTGTTTGGATTTGGGGGAGGGAGTGGACCCCTACAGGGGGGTCGACACCCCAGTCGACACCCCTCTTAGGGTGGTCGACACCTAAGTCGACCCCCTTGGGGGGAGTCGACCCCTATGGGCGGGGATTTTCCCGCCCAGCTGAATCTCTGAATTTTGAAATTCAAACTGCTCTTTTGAATTAATTATTGTTTAAATTAATTTTTGTATTAAACTAGAAATCTTCTGAACTCCATAACTTCTTCTTACGAAGTACGTTTCACGCAAACTCGGACTCTATCTCAAGTAGAATTCCGAGATGAACGCAATGGCGTAACCCGTTTCCCTTAATTCTCACTTTGAAATTAATTATTCTTTAATTTGTTACTTTAATAAACATAGAAAATTCAGGGTGTTACATTCTCCCCTCCTTAAAGGATTTCGTCCCCAAAATCTTCAAGTCAAGAAGAACGTATATCCTACCATCCAATCGTCCATCTACTCAACCATCAAACACAGGCATCCGTTGTACTTAAAAAGACTTCTAATGCTTTCATGATCGTATGCATAGTGTCTGTACATGTCCTTATCTAATGCAAAATCTGGCAGTCTACCGATTCAGTTGACCTCCTTAATGAAAATTATGTCAGTGCCATGAGTCCATTATGTATGCAATTAAGCCTAATCATACTTTCTAAGTGAACAATCATTCATACAAATGCAACGTCCATATGATAACACATCAAGTTCAGTCCATATACAAATACATATATGCATATGCAACATGAAAGTGACTGAGCCGATCTAACACCTAATGTGTGTATATGCATCCACGAGCAACCACTAGCAACCACTTGTAACCATCAATCATAACATGTTTCAAATACATGTTTACATCCATTTGTTTCTACCTAAGGATAAGGAATAGGACCGAGGAGATATACTTAAATAGGTAGATACAAGCATGTATAAACTTATGGAAAAAGAGATCAAGGATGTACCCTCAAAAAGAAAAGGGTAGGTTGCGCGTATCTTATCCTCAGTCTCCTAAGTCGTGTCTTCCTTGGCGTCACTCCATTGAACTTTTACAAGTTTGACTTCACGGTTGCGTAGCTTTTTGGCTTCTATCCCCAAGATACGAGTTAGAACTCTTCTCACAGTCGCTTCTCGTTCTACTTCTACATCCTCTAGTATGCTTGGCTCCACAACTTCCACAGATTCATGTAAGCACTTCCGTAGTTGAGAAACATGAAAAAAATTATGAATTCCAGCCAGTCTTTCGGGTAGCTCTACTCTGTAAGCCATCGTCCCAATCGTTTCAACGATAGGAAATGGTCCTACAAAACTTGGTGCCAGCTTTCCTACGGACCCAAAACGAATGACATTCCTCAAAGGAGATACTTTAAGGAACACCCTATCTCCAACCTCAAACTCAAGGTCGGTCCTTCTTTTGTCTACGTAGGATTTCTGTCTATCTTGGGCAGTCTTCATTCTTCTTCGTATCAAGTCCACTTTCTCTGAAGTTTCTCTAAGCATGTTTGGACCAAGTATGAGCTTGTCAGTAGACTCCCACCAACAAGTTGGTGATCGGTATGGTCTTCCATATAAAGCTTCGAAGGGTGTCATGTCTATGGTGGCTTGGTAGCTATTGTTTTAAGCGAATTCCACCAAAGGAAGATGATCCTCCCATGTCCCTCCAAAATCTAGAACGCACAATCTCAAGAGGTCTTCTAATACTCTATTCACCCTTTCCGTCTGACCATCGGTTTGGGGCTGATAGGTCGTGCTTAAGCATAGTTATGTGCCCAAAGCCTCTTGCAAGCTCCTCCAAAACTCGCTCGTAAAGATAGGATCTCGATCCCTCACTATGCTGGAGGGTATCCCATGGAGTCGAAAAGATAAATGGATGCTAAAGACGAGGCAGTCCTTCTACACTTAACAGGTATAAAGTGAGCGCTTTTAGTGAGCCTGTCCACTATTACCCAAAAACTGGTATTGCCCCTTCTTGACCTAGGCAACCCATCAACAAAGTCCATCGAAATGCTATCCCATTTCCATTGTGGGACCTCTAGAGGATGAAGCAAACCACCAGCCTTCTTCTGCTCCGCCTTGACTTGCTGGCATATCAAGCACTTAGAGATGAATTTAGCTACATCCCTCTTCATGCCATTCCAAAAGAAAACCCTTTTTATGTCTTTATACGTCTTGTCTCCACCTGGGTGTATAGTCAACTTAGAATGGTGTGCTTCTTCGAGAACCGTCTTTACCAAATCCCTTGCTTGTGGGACGCATAGTCTTCCATCCCGTCTCAGCCAACCGTTATCATCGATGGAGTATCTATTGAGGTGACTAGAAGTCTCACCCCTAATTAGCTTATCCATTACATCAACTAGCTGAGGGTCTTCACGTTGCAAATTTCCTATTGAGTCCAAAAGAGTAGGTCGCACTTCTAGCGATGCTAACAAACCAGGTACAATCTCAGAGGATGGTCTAAAGTCAAAGTTTACTATGTACTCCAAGCTTTGCCTTTCTACAAAGAGGGAACTTAAGGTCAGCTTCTTTCTACACAAGGCGTCTGCTACCACATTGCCCTTGCCACGGGTATAGGAAATCTCAAAATCATATGAGGCAAGGAATTCCATCCACCTTTGTTGTCTTAACTTAAGATCTTTCTGTGAGAAAAGGTACTTTAATGATTTACGGTAAGCAAAAAGTTCAAACCTTTCTCCTAGTAGGTAATGACGCCATGATTTAAGGGCAAAAATAATGGCAGCTAGTTCCAAGTCATGAGTTGGGTAGTTCTTCTCATGTACCCTCAACTGCCTTCCCCCATAAAAAATTACCATGCCTTCTTGCATCAAGACAACGCCTAATACTGTACCGCATGCGTCTATGTATACGGTAAACATTTTGCTTCCATCAGGCAATGTCAGAACTGGGGTCATTGTAAGAGCCCTTTTCAAACGTTGGAAGGCAACATCGCAATCCAAATCCCAAGCGGAAGTTAGGTTCTTCTTTGTCAATCTTGTGAGTGGGGATGAGATTATTACAAAGTCCTTGATGAACTTTCGGCAAAAGCCGCTAGCCCGAGAAATCTTCGGACTTCGGTTGCATTTCGTGGAACCTTCCAATCTTGTACCACAACTACTTTTGCAGGGTCCATAGCTATCCCCTCTTCGGACACCACATGTCCAAGAAATCTTACTTCTTCTCTCCAGAAATGGCATTTGGAGAATTTTGTCTTCAGCTGATGTGCACGAAGAGTATCCATGACTTCCCTTAAATGCAAAGCATGCACTTCTTCTTTCTTCGAAAAAATCAAAATGTCGTCCACGAAGACCACCACAAACTTGTTAAGGAACTCCCTGAACACCCTGCTCATTAAGTCAACGAAATAAGCGCGTGCGTTTGTCAAGCCGAAAGGCATGACAAGCCATTCGAAGAAACTGTCCGGGGTTTTGAACGTGGTCTTATCAATGCTGTCTTCAGCCACTCTTAGTTGATGAAACCCGGTAGCCAGATCTAGTTGGGAAAAAACCGATGCACCTACAAGCTGATCGAACAAGTCATCTATTCTTGGAAGTGGGTGCCTATTTTTCTTGGTCAGCTTGTTTAACTCCCTTTAATCAATGCATAGGTGAAGTGAACCATCTGCTTTGGTTGTGAATACTACTGGAGCACCCTATTCATAAATACTCCGCCTTACGAACCTCTTTTCGAGTAGCTCTTTAATTTGCTTGCTGAGCTCTTTCCTTTCACTTGGAGCCATGTGTCTGACGGGTAAGGCAACGAGTTTTTCATTATCAACAAGGTATATGCGGAAGTCTATCTCCCGCTTCGGAGGTAAGCCCTTCACCTCTTCAAATACATCCGAGTATTCATGGACTACTCTAATAGACTGCAAATTCTCAACAGACGCATCAAGAGGTTCTAGATAGCTAAGCATAAAAGAATTCATGGGATTACAAGAGATTTCGAGAGTGTTACCAAGGCGAGTCATGAGTCTAACCACTCTCCTTTCACAATCGAGGATGGCACCATTACTGGATAACCAATCCATGCCTAGAATCAACCCATAGCCCGTGAAGCCCAAAACATAGGCATTACATCTAAACCCAGCGCTTAGTATAGAAATTTCCAAATCCAAATAAATCATTGATAAATAGGCCGAACCCCCAATTGGATTTGAAACAACAAAGGGATCATCTACTATATTGGTGTCTAGGTGCAGAGATTCAACTAAAGCAGTAGATATAAAAGAGTGCGATGCGTCAGAATCAAAGAGTGTGCGAACAGGATGATCAAAAAGATAAACTAAAATCTCAATAGAAATATTTCTACCTCGTTCTTGCGGAGGTGCTATGAGAGAGTGAACCTTCCCTCCAGAAGTAGATCCAGCTCTCTGCCCTTGCCCTTGCATTCTTGGGCAGTCCTTAGCCATGTGTCCTGTCCCGCCACACTGGAAACAACCACCCATCTTTCTCTTCTTCTTTCTGCGGTCCTTAATTAGATTTCTAGGAATGCCACAAAAATTACACTTCCTCTTGTAACGGGGTTTGTTGTTCTTCCCGCCCTTCTTGGAATCCGTCTTCTTATTATGCGATCCCTCTACTTTCTTATCTTGAGGTACTTCCACTTTTGCCTCTTTCTTGCCATCCTTGTCTTCCTCCTGTAACAATGTCATGTCCACCAGTCTCTCATAAGTCGCACCCATAGGTATATGGGACATAGCTATGCTGTGCAGTGGCTCATTCAAGCCTTTAACAAAACGGAGATCCTTCTTATGTGGAGTGTTCACTAACTCCAGTCTGAATCTAGCCAGCTGGTTGAATTGGTTAACGTACTCCTTGACCGACATACTTCCCTGTTTGAGAGCTAAGAACTTCTCCATCTGTAGGCTTCGTTCAGCTTATGAGGGGAATTTCATTTCAAACCTCATTCTGAAATCCACCCAAGTTTCAACTGGTCTTTCAGAATTAGTAACTTCCCACCAATAAGAGGCTTCATCTTTAAGCAACCATACGGCCAACTGTATCTTCTTCCTGTCGTCTACTTCGAAGATAACAAACAAATCCTCGGTTTCTTTGAGCCAGTTTCTTGCTTCGAATGATTCAGTTCCATTAAAGTTCTTTCCACCCATGGATCGAAAGTCCCTACATATCTTTGAGAAACTATTTGCACGTGGAGGAGGAGGAGGAACGACTGCAGCTGGGGGAGGAGTCTGTTGGGCCTGCAACATTGGCCCTAGCCTCTAAGTACCTTCTGAACCAGCCATGTACCGGTATGCCCTTTGGAAGGTTAAGATCTCCAGACATGTTGAAATGAAAAAGAAAAGATTCAAAACAAAGGATAGAAAGATAGTGCATATGGCTTTTGGGGATTATAACTTTTAAAATAAAAACAACACTTTTTTTAAATGCTTCTTTAAACTTCTTTTTGAAAACTAGCTTCCAAATTCTTATCTGATCTGGCAACCATCTGCTCTGATACCAAGTGAAACACCCCCACCTCCGTTAAGGTCACCCACAAAGGGAATGCCTTAACTTTGGCGGAGCGCTATAAGTAAAAGATACAGATAATTTTCAAGACAGATATATAAGCAGCGGAAAAACTAAATTTATTTCATGAGCACGTGGTTCAGTTAAAACATTACAACAACTGTCTTTAAACCAACTTCCAAAGCATTACAACAAAATCTCTGTCTTGACTAAAACATAAAGAATCATAAAACAACAATAAAGTAGCATAAATCTCCATTAAGAGTGTATCCAAATCCATAGCCCAAGAAGAAAAAGTCCAAGCCATACATCTACTCTCTTCATGCTTGCAAAACGTCTGAACTAAGCCGAAGTATTCCCTACCTGCGGACCTAGGAGGGGGGAAGCAGAAGAAAAGAAGACGAAAGAAAAATGGGGCAGACATAAGTATGGTAAGTCTAATGATTTTCCAGCATGCGAACAAGAAAAAGGATCATGATAGGAATAAACTGAAAATAGGACAATACCAGAATAACAAGATAACATAAACCAAGATAAGGCAGTTTAAACTAAATATACTATCGCACCCATTTCAATTTCCCTGCACATACTAACTGTTGTTCAGCCAGCTTCACATGTTCATAACTAAGTGATCCCCTTTATCGATCGGATCCTACTTGTATACGTTTAACACTTGTGTCATTCGGCCCCCGCTTGATTGTAGATACCTTTGCTGGTCCCACCATGGGGTGTACCAAATCCTATGGTGGCAACCCGACACAATTCAAGATGCACAGTGTATGACTACTGATGCCCAGTGCTTGCTTTTTCCATTCCGGAGTACGTGCACGCCCGTACTCCGTCGGAACCTACACTGACGCACCACCCGCCGTTGTTTTGACCGCTTATAATCAGCCCAGTAATCATGCCCCACCCTGCCAAGTTCAGGGTACAATGATACAACTATGTGGGTTACTGCTGAAATGGCTCCCCATTACTAGGGTTTCCTAATCAACATGTTAAATTGGTTAAGTGTTCTCAAATTTACCTAACCCCACCCATCAATTTAGCTAACATGTTGTATTGATTAAGTGTTGCCTTAATTAACTTAACCCTGCCATTCTTGTCATAGCTTTAATTCATTAATTAAAGCACCAACCACTCACATTAGACATGTATTGTTGCGGTCGCTAGATGTGCCGGTCGGTTCCGGGCAGTCTTACACCGCAACTTAGTCTAATGGTTAAATGTGCTAACCTCTCACATTAGATCTATATTGTTACGGTTGTTGGATGTGCCAGGCGGTTCCGAGCAGTCTTACACCGTAACTCAATCTAACCACGAGTTAGGCATATTCGTCTTTTGCTTAATTTACATATTTATCCTTTTTTGGTTTTTATGTAAATTATCCAAAATTTGGTGTAAATCAAGTCATGCCCCATTTATCCCCTAATTCATGTTCATAATTTTTAGGTATATAAATTATACCATTCATGCTACCAAACTATGCCAATAACATGTAATTTAATATTTTCTCAACGTTACCCCCGTTATACGTTCGCATAAATCACATAGAATGTTAGGCTCACTACTTAGCCTAACTCATAAACAAAAGGGGAAAAGGAGGAACATGTAACATTCCAACATCATAAATATATGGATCTAACTACACATGTGTCATATAAATTTGGCATAGAAAAATATACATTTAATTATGAACTTCCAATTTAGATATACTCAACATGAATCATAAGCATATAAATAGGAGATTACATAGAACTACGTAAACTTAATTAGGCATGCAGATGTGAACTTGCATTTGGGTTGAATCAAGTTAACATAGATCTAACATAGAGGCATGTGGATCTAAACATTTAGGCATATATGACATGACTTAGCCTAAAACTTGCATGTAACATAACATGATCGAATCTCCAAACTTACATACAACATGAAAGTTTCATTCCCAAAATTCTATAAAACATAATAGGTTCATTCACCAAATTCTGTACAACATAATAGGTTCAATAAACTGCAATAGTCTCACTGGCATATAAGACATGAATCAGCATCATTATTATCATACAAATTGGTACAATTCTAATTTTCACTTTATTACAAATCATGACTTTAATTTGTTCACATCTAAAAGATAACTAAACATAAAAACAAAAGAACAGTCTTGTTTTCTAGGATCTGTATTCTGAAACTGAATAGCTATCCCTTGAAGTAGACTATCGATTCTCTAAATTAGATTCGATTCAATTCATAGCTTCTAACTTGCTTTCGAATTGGAGAAGAATGGCGGCTACTCTAAGTTGACTATGGAAAGCATAACGACTCTTGGAATGAATTTTTGTGTGATTTAGGGTTGAGGGTTGGGGTTGCTTTTATAGAGGTTTAAACTAATATAAGTCGTTAGATCAACCCAGGAGCAATCAGGACCATCAGACAAGATAGAGTTATCCAAAAACAGCCACACATGCCCTAGTGACACAGCAACAGGTCACAAATCATCACTGTTTGGATCTGGGAGAGGGGGTTGACCCCTATAGGTTGGGTCGACACCCCTCTTGAGGGGGTTGACACCTATGTCGACCCCCATTGGGGGAAGTTGACTCCTATGGACGGGAATTTTCCCGCCCAACTGAATCTCCGAATTTTGAAATTCGAACTGTTCTTCTGAATTAATTATTGTTTAAATTAAATTTTCTGATTAAACTAGAAATCTTCTGAACTCCATAACTTCTTCATACAGATTCTGATTCACGCAAACTCGGACTCTATCTCAAGTAGAATTCCGCATCGAACGCAATGGCATAACCCGTTTCCCTTAATTCTCAATTTAAAAATTAAGTATTCTTTAATTTTTTACTTTAATAAACAAAGAAAATTTAGGGTGTTACAATGACGGTTAGATTAATTTCAACAAAAAATTTCTCAGCTAGTGAACGGACATGAGTTATCGGTGCTCTAGGAATCACCCTAGCAATGAAGTCGAAGGTTTAAGTACCTTCAAAGGAACAACAGCTATAATATTTATGAATCACCGTAATATTTATAAATAGTTATTACTCTGTCTTAGTCTAGACACCAAGAAATAATAAGTTAGAAACAAATCAATTTGTCAAAAATATAATGATGTCATTAAAACTAAAAACAAAAATAAGATGAATGCAAAATAGGAATTAAACGTTAATTAATTATGTAACTACAAATGAATTTTTATTTTGTTTTAGGATTTTTGTTTCGTCTTGTTGAATGAAAATGCAAACAAACAACAATGCAACTAAATGGAAACAGAGTTGAGAGCACAATACCCGAGCATGCAGAATTTATTAGTGATTTTTTTAGCGGCGTTTTTTTAGTGGCGTTCTTTTAGCAAACAAGAAAGCGGCGCAGATTTTTAGCTAGGCAAAGCAATTCCTACTTGTGATTTTCTACAACTTGAAAAAGATTTTTATACAAGGACATAATGTAAAAGACAGACACTTTTATTTTTTTATTTTTTTTAAGACAAAATAAAAACTTTTTTTATTTATCAAACTTTATGATCAAAGCCTACTTAAACAGATTCCGAAATCAAATCCCTGAGCCCACTTTTAAAATTAATTGTAAGCCCACTAAAACAAAGCTAAATGAAAATCAAGCCCACTTAAACAAAGCTTCAGTCCGCAAATCCATAAGCCAAGGAATCAAAACCAACTTACAAACTCAGGGATTTAAACCGACTTTTTCATTAAAAGCGTTCATTTATTTGCTTCGTTGAAATAAATTAGATAATTAAAAATCAAATTCAAAATAAAGATTCGCGTAATCACAATTTTTCGATCGGAACTGGCAAATTCCAAATTGGGTCAACATTGTGATTTAAGAGAAAAAGCTATGCTTTGTCGAATTGGGTATTTTGCCTTTGTGGGTTTGGAGGTCGATCTTCATTTGGTAGCAATCTAAGGGAATTTTTGAATTTGGGCAGCAGTCACGATTTTGGTGGTGCGATGGTACTGAATTCAATTTTGATTCGGTGAAGCTTGTATAGGCAGTGATTGTTTTGGGTGAAGAACGTGAGGCTATGGTTTTGCAGATGAATTCGTTGCTAACTAAGGCTGTTATGGGTTTGCAGAAAGTGGAGAATTGGGTGATAAGAGGGTGGTAGCTTTCTGGTGTATTGATGTAGCTTGCAAATTTTTGAGGAAGGGTGGAGTTGGCAGATAGAGTTATAGAAGGTAGTGATGGTGTAATAGTGGGTTCAGGTCAGGGCTTGGTGAAGGGAGGTGCTTAGTGGTTGTGAGGTTGGATGTTAGATGGCCTGGTGGGTTGGTTTGTGAAGAAGACTGGTGATCAGAAGGCTATGTTGGTGATTGGTATAGAGTTGTTATAAAGTGAACTTGGTTTGGAAGATTTGTGAACTATTGAAGGTATAGAGTTCAGGGGGTAGTGAGTGGTAAGTTTAGGAGTGGGATGATGGTTATCAAGGTAGTTGGTTATAGCCTTGGTGGTACGGATCATGGTGTCAGCAGTTATGGTTTGAACTATGGTTTGAAGTAGGTGGGTATTGAAAAGGGGATGATAAAACAGGTAAATGGATATTGATGATGGAGCTAGGTGAAGTGATGGTGTTGGTGGATTGGTTTTCAGTAGGTGACTGAATCCACAAGGACATGCAGTTTGGTTGTTGAAGTGTGTATGTGAAGGGATGTTGCGAGGTTAGTGATTGTTTGTAAGTAGATAGTATGGTGTATGAAATGAGCAGCGCTGGTTTATTGCTAGACAGTGTGTGGCTTTGTGGTGAAGATTGAAGGAAATATGTGGTTATGTAAATGTGCTGATGGAAGTTAAGTCAGAAGATGGTGGCAATATGGCCGAAGTTGGACGAGAGAGAAGTGAATGGGGGTAGTAGGGAGGTCGGTTTGATGTTGAAGAGGGAGTAATGTTTTCAGGTTAATGAAGGTGAAGCAAAGTGTGAAGTGCCAATGTCAGTGAGGAGAGTTTGTATGATGGTTGTTCAACCTAGAGGCATCGTGATTGAATTTCAGATGTTGTGTGAAGACTGGTGATTGAAAGAAGGGGAACTGGTGTAGAATGCTAGTTGAAGAACCAAATCGGCGAGGGATGTATATGAGATTGTGAAAACTGTATAGTTTGAACAACATAAAGTTGTAAACTGTGAACAAGAAAAACAAACAAGAAGTTGTAAACAAGGAAGGGGAAATGAAATGTAACAGATTTCGTTTTCTTTTTAATTAAAGTAAAATGAATATGAAATAGTGAAATTGCACATATCAAACCAAAAATATGAACACAGAAGTATTTGTGGACATAAAAGTGTATGTGAACATGGATCAAACCAAAAATGACAAAAAACAAAAATGAACTAGAACAAACACACAAACAAACTAATACAAACAACAAATGCACATGAACACAAACTACAAAATGTATTTTTTTTTGATGGCGAAGAAACTAACAAAACGATATAAACACGACTAATCTAGAGCAAATTAAACACATAAAATGCACACAATTTTTGTTTTGGTTTTTTGTTTTTAGAGACAAGATGAACACAACAAAATGAAATGAAAACCAAGTGCAAACAATGCAAAGACACACACAAATGAACAAGAGAAGAAACAAACACCAAAACAAATTCTTTTTTTTAACAACAAACATGAAAATTGATCAGAAGGATAAAATTAAAATTAAATTCCCTCCCCGGCAGTGGCCCTAAAAATTTGTTTGCAAATGGAAATTCTATAGAATTAGAAAAACGTCAACAAAATACTGTAATAAAACCGCAAGCGCACGACTTACAATTATTAGTACAGAAGCGAGTACGGATCGATCCGCAGGGAAAGAAATAACTTCAATCTTACTCAATCAAATCAAACGAAATTTCGAATTGTTCTAACTAACAAAAACTAATGAAAACTAGAAACTAGGTTGAAAGCAAAATATGAGATTAGAGAGTAATTTAGAGGTAAATCCCCTCTCATATTTATGTAAGTTAACAAACATACAATCTATGATCTCTATTTTCAAGATTAAGTAACAAAAATGTTGCATTTATCATAAGTATAGTTTATTTATGTTATTAATTAACATAACATAAACTATCAAACTATAACACAATAGAAACCACTTATGATTCTCATGAAAATGGAACTAAAGCAAAAACTATTTTAAGTATGATTTATTCACTATTATCATCAGTGATATAGATCATCAATTTTTTTCTCACTTTCATTTCAAAATCAATAACCACTTAGCAAATATTGATGTAATTTGTGTTTACATTGAATAAGAATAGCTTATTTCCATATGCAACATAAACTATATGTAAAAACCCGGGAAATTTGAACCAATTTAAAATTTTTATTTTGGCGATTTTAATGAATTTTGAATATTTAAAATGATTTATTTTAAATAATAACGATGAGAATTTTATTTTGAATAGAATTAGAACGTATATATTTATTTGAATCGACGTTAGAATATAAATATTTATTTTTAATTATAAAAGGAATTGGAAATGGCGCGGTAGTTTGAAAACTCGATTTCAAATTTCAAATGAATGTACAGAATAATAAATCAGATTTTAGCGAAACCAAAAATATAAGAATCTATTTGAAAATATATTTCCAACGAATCCGAAAAATTGAAATTTCATAGCGGGAATAAAAAGTTACACCCAGTTGAAAATTCAGAATAATCGATATGGAATTTTAGCCCTTAAAATGGAAATTTTGCAAATGACCTCCATTTTTGACGAAACTCTTTTGTTGGATCCGGGATGTCAAGTTATTGCTAGATTCCAAAATTCATAATTTTTGGGATTAATATGTGAGCGTGGCGAAGTAAAACGTGTTTTGACAATTTTAGTCAATTTGGATCGACCAGAAAATGAGCATTTTTCAAATGGTCTCCAAATTTGACGAAATTAGTTTTGTTAGAACCATATCGTCCATATGAAGCTAGAAATTTTTTTTTGGGAATTTTTAAAGTCCGTATGTGGCCCCAGTAAATTAATATGTACGTTCAAATTAAATATATTGATTTATACTGTAATTTAAATGAAAACTGATCGAAACGGTCGAATTGGCTGGCGATACATATCCCATTGTGTTCAGAATGGGTATATTTGCTTAGGGACGAAAGGCGGTGGGTTTGATCTGGGGTTCGAATGGGAAAGATATATATTTTTTGAAGGCCATAGATTTTAAAAACTAAAATAATAATAAAACCCTAAATCCCACACCGTCAGCCCCAAATCCCAAATTCGCACCCCCTTTCCCCGCTGCCGGAGCCAACTACTATCCACCAGACCCCCGCCGCCCCTGCCGCCGAGCCTCCCCTGCCTCCGACGCCGCCATTGACTAGTGGACCCCCCTCCCATCGCTCCCTCCGTTCAAATCAACCCCAAACGCCCGAAGCCCTAAAACCGCCTAAATCCAGCCACCACCGCCCAGGCCGACACCCCACCACCACGTTAGGCCCCCGCCAAGTCAGCACCCCGTGGGCCCCCATTTCTCCAAAACCCAATTTTCAACATTTTCAGTTTTACAATAACCCCCCTCCCCCTTCACGACAGCGACCACCAGCGAGGCTAAGCCCTTCTCCCTCTCCGTTCGGCAACTGTGAGTTTTTATTTATTATTTTTATTTATTTATACAATTTAAAAATATAATTTTTCTATATAGATAGCGATATAAAAATATAATATTTTCTATATAGATAGCGATATAAAAGTATAATCTTTTCTATATAGATAGCGATATAAAAATATAATCTTTTCTATATAGATAGCGATATAAAAATATAATCTTTTCTATATGTGTAGCGAGATAAAAATGTTGTTTTTATAGCGTTGAGATAAAAATGTGATTTTTTTAACATATACCACGTGAAACAGATCTCGTTGGAAACACGACGAAGATTTTCTACATAAGAAGAGTCACGGCGTTTGGTTTAGCTTCTAGGTGAGAACTTCTCACTTTATTTTATTTTCTAGTTAGAAATATATACTAGGATGTAGACAGTGCTTAGTAGCACCTAACACCCGTCATCCACAGACCATGGACGACTTGTTTGTTTGTTTGACTATGTTGTGAAAGTTGATTATGTGATGTGAAAATGGAATAAATATTTAGCAGTTAAAAATACAATTTTTAACATGTATATGAATAAAATAAATATTTATGAACAAATCAAAGGATTTGTTTATGTGCACACATTTGATTGATTGGGACGATAAATTTTTCACATCGCCCAACTGCGCAAATAAAATTCGTTATTTGTTGATTGAAACCCCTCACGGGTATTGGGATGACATATGACATACACTAGTCTAAATAATTAGCTGTATGCCGATCAATTGATTGACAGACTGTTGTAAACGTTAAATATTCGTATTTGATGCTTATGCAGTGTAGAATGCACTTTGAATGATGGCTGACTGTGTTTGATTGTTGTTGTATACGTATGTGTACGAAATCCATATAATCACATTATATGGTAATTGACTGTGTCTGATTCCCGTTCAGAAAGAATGAATATTTTAAAATAACGATTATTTTAAAATAACGAATATTTTAAACTAATATCCGGTAAAAGATCTAAATCTGATTTTGATGTCCGATTTGGGATGGACACGAATATATTTAAATATATAAAGCCGAGTTTATTAGATTAATGTCATTTTGACGTGAACGATATTTATATCGATTTTATTCATTTCTATAATGAATATCGGAAAGGAAATGATTTCAAAATATAATGTTTTGAAAATATTATCATTTATATATCGATGATATGGAATATTCAATTTTGATTTGAAATTAAATATGAAGTTGAAATCATTTTGAAAATGAATTTATAATGATTTATAAAATGCGTTTTAAAAGGAAATCGACTATATATATATATAATATATATATATATAAATATATATATTATATATATATAATGGCCTGAATAGAATGCGCTGTGCCGCGGTAGTTCTCGAATTTCGACCATTGACTTCGAATGGACATTACGGGAGATCCGACCGTCGGATTCTCCTAAAACCGGAACCGTTGGGTTCATATCGAAAAGAGCTTTCTAAAGAATATAAGAATATTTGAATAAAGGAATATTCTGGATTGGAATGAGGCATATGTTGTGTTTTAATACCACTTGTTTATTATATACGCGAGTTATTTGGAAAGACCGGGTTTATCCTATTCTGAATAACTGATACGACGATTAGTCGAAGATGAAGATGGTGGTTGAAGACCGGAGGTCTTCATATCGTTTGGATGATTACCGATGTCTTGATTGGGCCGTACAAGACAAGGTGTTAAGTGGTGATCGTCCAGACGTACTTGGAGATTGACCGGATATGCGAGGGCCTATCTCCTGTATGGGACATATGGGAGAGGAATAAGGTGCCTCCGGTTTCGTTCAGACCCAGAACGAACTTGTAAATGGATGTGTGTCTGACATCGGATTTCATTCTGTGTGATTGATAGACATCGGTTGCATAGCGTGAATTGCCTGTGTGGCATGCTGAGACGCAAATGATCAAGGCTTCTGTTGAAAAGCAGAGTCTTGTGGTTAATGATCAAAGCACGGCTTTAATATAGCACTGCTTTGTGTAGCGTTAATTCGCGAGCTTCACACCCTGGTGTGAACCAAAAATGGGAGAGGACATCAGCGAGGGCATGCATTTCCTTCTAGCTATGAGTGGTGTCATTGGTTTTGCATGCCTTGACAAACTTGACTCATGTGGTTGTTGGATAGCGAGGCACCTCGGTTATATCGGTCGTTCTTAGGCCGATAGTGTAGCGACCCAGATTTTTGCTATTTAATTTGATATTTAATTTTGTTTTAAATATTGATTTGAAATTTAAATGGTTTGGATTTAATTAATTTGAATAATTAATTTGTTTAAATAATATATCAATAATAGTTTAATTTCAAAATAATCGAAATTGTTGAAATTGCGCTGTTAGATGATTTAGTAACGTAAGAAGATTTAGTACGTTTAGATTTAATTTTATTTACAATCTCGTTTGTTAAGCGCTGTTAAAAGTTTAGTTTATAATTTTAATTATATACGAGTTGCAGCGGCGCGGTAGTTCGTAATATAACGTTTTGAACTTCAACTGGTTACACAAGATTCAAAACAGGTCGAATTTCTTCAAAACAAGAAACATCTAATCCCATTTGACAATATCTTTCTAATGAAGCAGAAAAATCGAGTTTTCATAGTGTAGATTTCATTTTATGCCTAAATCAAATTTTCAAATAGTCGCTATGAAATTCGTTATTTAAAATATAGCGATTTATTTATAAATAAAAGAGTTTTTAATATATTTAATATCGTTTTAATTTGAATTCGTTATGCAAAATTAAAAATCTAAACTAGTATATTTTGAAGTATATACCGTTCTATTTGAATATATATATATATATAGGTTAATAATAATAGTTGATTTATTTATATTAAGATCAATATCATATATATTTTTGATTTACTATGTAATTTAAAAATAGTTAATTTTCGAATGACATCAGTTTTAAATGCGCTTAATTCTACTAAAACTAGAATAATTAATTATTGTGTGTAATTTCCATGTTCGTTACAATTAGATTCAGTAGGAGTTCATACGAACCGCAAACGTCCAATGTATATGCTATAAAATATCGTCAGTCTTTCTAGTAAAACATCGTCAGTCGCCTCAGATAAGCATCGTCGGTCACACTTACATTTAAAATTCTACAAACCGATATGATACTGCTATGTATTCTCCTTGAATCTTTCACATGCAATTCTCTCATTTTTCTTCTATAGACCAAGGTACGTATTTTTCTATTTTAATTAATTTATTTACTTTCGTGGCACCCCCGAAACCTTTTACCTTGGCACCCACGAAACCTTACCTGTATAAATATGCTGTCTTCGTTCCTCTTCAAAAACAATTACTCTAATATTCTATAAATTCAAAGGATTACACTATTGGTTTAATGCAAAGTGAAGCTTCAATTTGGTGTGAAATCTGTGAGGTGCGATCATTATTTGGGGCTCAAATTGTTTAAGTCCGCTCCGTCAGTTTTGGGCTGATTCCGGCGAGTTCGGGAGGAGTTGGTCAGATCTGTTACAAGGGAAGGTGGGGGAGAGTCTGGCGGTCCCTTTGGTGGTGGTGTGGTATTTTCCGGTGGCTTGGATGGTCGGCGGTGAAGGTTTAACGCGGGGGAGTTTGCTGTTTTTTTTTTGGAAGTGAGTTCGGTTTTTGGAGGCGTGGGCGAGCAGTAGTTCGTCGGAGGGGTCGGGGTCCATAGCAGATGGAAGGGAAGACAATAGCGGAGGTGGAGGCAAGGGTCCGGTGGGGCAAAGGTGGTGTGGGGCGGAGCAGTTCAGAATTGAAAGGGGGCTAGTTTCTGAGTGGGTTTTTTGTTGTTGGGTTCGGTTTTTGGGTTGGCAATCAGAAGAAAGACCACCGGAGTGGTGGTGACGGTCTCAGGCGAAGGATGGGGTGGAGACGAGTTTAGTGGCTGTGGTGTGGGGGCGGATAGTCCTTCAATGGCGACGAGGTGATCAGTGAAAAGGAATGAGGACGTCGATGTCTCGTTCCAGGAAGAGAAGTGATTAGAGGGTAATTTAATTAATGATTAAGTTTAATGGGGAGCTAATGATTAGATTAAATATATATGTAATATAAAGTTATATTGGTAATGCAGGAGGAAAATAAATTGAGCATCAGGCTTCAAATTTGTGGAGTGGGAAGACGCGTGATCAACTGACAGTTTGGCCACGCCACTAAGGTAATTAACAAAATATAATTAATTAACATTAATTAATTTTTTTTAGTCTAATGACCAATTAACGATTTAATTTATTTCAAATCAATAAAACATTGTGATAAGTACAATTTTCACGTC
Organism: Allium sativum; assembly: GCA_030737875.1. Taxonomy (NCBI): domain Eukaryota; kingdom Viridiplantae; phylum Streptophyta; class Magnoliopsida; order Asparagales; family Amaryllidaceae; genus Allium; species Allium sativum. The sequence continues at coordinate 346,879,790 of CM060922.1, read as the reverse complement.
TGTGAACAGAATTGGACGAAACTATACCCGATTGGTTCGTAATCACGGCGCTGACATATACGAACTGGGATGGAGTGATTCAAAGGATGTTGGAATTTTATATAGCTTTGAACGCTAGTTTGAAACTATATAAAACAACGCAACATTGTCGAAAACAAAAAAAGAGTGAGTTAATTCTCACACTTCTGGAATACTATGATGTGTTAAATCCATATCATTAATATTCATCATTTATTGGCTGAATGGACGCTATGAATGCTATGGTTGATTTTATTGGTTGATTGGTTGCTTGTGTTTATAAATTGACTGTTCGAATGCATGATTAGTGTTAAACGATATTTTAAACAACTATGCAGGGAAGAACAGGTTGGAGGAATCCAACCGGATTCCTCAAATAAATTGTATATTATTTATTTGTTTCCATATTGTTTGGTTATCCCAATTTACATTATAGATGGTTGAATAACTAATTGTTGAACATAAATTCAACAATTGTCATGTTTTAAATCAATATGCAGTGTTGATTGGGTAATTGGCAGTAAATGGTCTAAATCCATCGTATTGAAACAGTAATTCCCCGTCAGGCGAATTGATGTATTTTAAAGTTAAAATTTAAATTTTTAAATGAATCGAAATTAAATTTTCAATTTAGTTATTTAAATAAAGAGTTTTTAGATAAGACAATATTTATGGCTTTGGTTATAAAAGGAATGTTAAAATAATTCGTATGGTTTTATTGCATGAAGAAGTCATATATTAACCGAAGGGGAACAATATAGAATAATGGCTTCCAAAGGAAAAATAAAATGAGGTTTTTATTTTAACAATTTGTTTATTAATCTTAAGAAATGGTATTTGAGAAGATTATTGAATACTTTATTATTTTTAAAAATATATTATTATTATTATATTTACTAACCTTGGTTAGTTAAAAATGAGTTAACATACATATACCTTAGAAATGATCAAGAGCTTAAGAATTAGAATTAGAATTGAATTATATAAGACTTGTTAAATAAGGAATTTTAAGTGATAAGGTTTGGGATCAGGAAAGGAGCTTACTTAATCAAAAAATAAGTAAAAATAGATATGATTGAAAAGGTATTTTTCAAATGTAAGATATAATTTGTAAAACGATGTCAAAATGGAAATACTTATCAATTTAAGTAATGAAGTAAATAAAAGGATTTTGGTTATAAAATCCAACCAGTTGCTTTTAACAATTTTAAAAGGAGTTTTAGAAAATGTATCAATGAACAAATCCTAGTTTATAAGAAAAGTGGATTTGAAGTTAAAAACCGAGGCAAGGACTTTAAATAAATATTTTACTTAAGAACCAAATTGAGTAAATGGCATAATCGAAGTGAAATTTGAAAGGTAAGAAGGATAGTTAATGGAAAGGGATTCATGGGTATAAACTAAAGTTTAGATTTTATAATAGAAAGGGTTCGAAAAGAAATGAGCGAATGGTTTAGTGAAATATAACCCGAGTTACACTATATAAGAGTTTGAAGCAAATGATTAATAGTCGGGTAAATGATTTACTTAAATATGTTAAGTAGAATGGCAATGGTCGATTGAGAGGTTCGAAAGGAAAAATATGGATCATAAACCATGGTTTAAATATAGGAAGTAAGATCTGATCGATATTATAAGAGCGTACATTTTTAGTTATGAACTTTTATCTACTCTGAGATAAGAATGTTGTCGATTAAGGTCTGAGAGGTAAATAAAATACCCTAACTAAACCGACTTCACTATTATCAAGGAATGGTATTAGTTCGTAATGGTATAGGAGTTTGGAAAGGAGTCATTATTCTCGTAAAACATTTGCAATTAATTTGCAAAGTTTGAAATGGAAATAAATACAATAAGTTTTAAATTAAACAATTTACACTAAAACTGTTTAGTCGGAATGGAGACATATAGTTTAATTATACCTATAGATTATTTATATAACACTATTTTCTGAACGATAATAATATGAGTCAAGTATATTTATTTAAAAATAAGTAATTATAATGGAAGGGTTAGATAAATTTTGAAACAGAAATAAATATTTGGATTATAGGTAATTAACACCACTGAGTTTTAAATAAGAAAGCATGGGTCGTTTAGCAGAGTTTTTACCGCATAAGAATTGATAATGGAATTATAGTCGTGAATTAACGATATAATAATATATGGATATTTCTAGAATTAAGGAAATAAATGGTTGGTGAAAATATAGCAATATCTTTAGAATTAAAGGAAAACAAAGCGAAATGAGAATAAACAAGTGGTATTGTTTTCAAATGGCGAAACAAAAGAAGAGTTATCGAGTTATTTAAATAAAATCGACTTTAAGCCTATGGAAAGATTTTAAATAATTAGATAAAGAGTTTTAATCAACAATTTTTAAATTAGAACCTGAGCTGCCAATATACATGACCGTATTAGTTTGACATTGATAGTTAAAACATCAAACTATCAATAAAAATTATTGGACCTTTTTACGTGTTGTTTCGAAGAGACCGGGATGGGAACTAGACCCAAAACCAGTTCGAATCAACGTTACGTACGAAACCAACTTACGAGGGATCGAGATGGAGCATTGAAGACCGTCGATTTCCATAAACGGAGGAACTGCTAATAATCTTCTGTCTGCAGCCAAAGATGTACTATGGTTCTGTCGTGGTTGGAATCTAGGGATTTCAACGACTTCTTGCTACTGATCCATAGGGTGATTCCTATATTGGATGCAGTAAGAGATTTCCTTCGGTTCATCCCATTACTGGATAACTTATATGGACGGATATCTGACAGAGTATTTTCAAAGGGATCACATACGTTGATTTCTTCAAACGTACTTCTGTTAAAGGCGGAGAAGGTCGTACACCTTCTTTTAGCTAAACCACAGAGTATTTTTGTGGACGTCAACTAGTCGTATCTGGCGGATTTGATGATGTGACATTCAAAGTGAATGGTGACCAAATGTTCCAAAATTCGATTATAACCTCAAGCCTCATCAACCGGGAAATGACAGAAATCGAGCAGGCAGCATGCCTATGTGGGTCGCTTCCATTAGGGTGTATAATCACCTATCTAGGGAAATTTCATTTGTTTCTTTAATCTATATTCGATGTTGTCCCTTTTCGGGAAACGGTTGCTGATCCCAACCGTTGGTGATATGCATTTGATACACTCAAGCGAAATGAGTGGTCGGTCATGTGTGGGCCGGGTTGCAAGACGTTCTTGTTGAACCCAGTGTATTTGACTCTAGAGATACGCTATCGGTAGGTGGTCCCATACCTTGTCATAGTCGGAATCCAATCTCCAATAAGCTTCTACATTTTTGATTGTATACTATATATGTGGAGCGTGAGATGCAAGCGTTCCACTAGATTGCTATTTATTTGTCAATTGTTAGACACTATTATAATATCAGAAAAGTATTGATTTTCAAACTGTTTTGGGTTATAGTAGGGTAAAAACCGTCCGTATTTATGTGTGGGCTGGTCTTACTATTATCCTTTTCTTTCAAACAGGATTTCTAAATTTAAACCAACTGTTGATATGAATTTAGCACTGAAAGTATTCCATACAGACCCGTGTGTTTTTGCTTTGCTTCAAAATGTGCTCGGGTCAGACCGAACATATTTGATAGGGTAGTTTTCGCTTGGAGTTTCAGAAGCTGGAAGCAGGAGGCTTCACCGTTAGTTATTTAAAGTTATTCTGCTGTATCCGATTCATGTTGTACTCTGATGATTGGTATGTGTATACAAGTTTCTTTTATGCAAAGATATTGTCGTTCTATTATATATTTAGTTCGTTCCGCTGTGAGCTTCTGATGTTCTTCTTCCTTCTTTTATTCTAATATTTCTTTTCTTTCTCTGTCATCCTCTAGATTCTTTCTCTTAACATTCTGCTTTTTTGTATAATTTGGGTTGACTGTGGTGATTAGATATAGGCTCAAATTGTACTGAAAAGTGGGACGTTACAACTTGGTATCAGAGCTATTAATTTGGTGATAACCTTGGCTCTATGGCGTAACTCAGTATAGATGGGGTTAGTAATACCCTAGATTGAGTTTGAGTGTGTATATATATATGAGTGCACGTACTTGTATTTTGAATATAAAATTATTTTTAAATTATTTTGTTAATGGGATAAATGGAATAATTTTTCCCATATTATATTTTGTTTAAATAAAAAGGAATAAATATCTTAAATTATTGGCTGGTTGTTTAAAACTTGTATTGCCTTGATTGATTGGTTTGAATGTGTCTAATTATGAGTTTGGGTTGGATCAACCAAAGGACATTTCAAATTTGAAATATGGAAATTTAACCCATGTTGGGTTGAATAAATTATATAATTAAATTTGAACTTGAATATGGAAATAAAATATAACTTTAGTCCACACCAATTTAACTTGAGTTAAGAAATATAAATATCCAAATGGAATGATTTGGGATTATTTGGGTAAGATTGATTTCATGGATATGGATTAAAAGTTGGATGAACTTGATGGAAACCAGGCTTGAATAGAATTGATTTATTGAGATAAATCCAGGATGGTATGGATATTTGAATTTGACTGGTATTGTTTTGAAACTAAGGAAGTTCGTTAGAATTTAGAACAGGTGCAGAAGTGCTAATTTATCTTTAAAACATGTTCAAGAAGATTCGGCAGTTAACTGAATCCAGTCTGATTGGAGCTGCATAGTAATTGAGCAGGCTCGCTTATTGTATATCGCTTATTGCGTAATAATGCTCGCAAAATAGTACGCTTACGCGAGATATGAATTTTTGGTCTTTGGTTTGGTTTTTTGGATTGGATTTTTTTTCCGACCGTGTTGGTCGAGGTATATATATTTGTGGTACCTGCAATATTGCAGATGTCCTCTGTAAAGGGGAGACTCTGCCAAAAAGTTTCCAAAATTTAAGGTGTTAGAAAAATTTCAAATCCTTTTCAAAATTTTTGTTTATAGGAATAAAAATTTTTTTCCAATTTAAATTTATTTGGATTAGTTTTTAATTAATTAAAGATTTAGAAAGTAGTGATTTTAATTCAAATAGATTTTTGAAAAAAAATGCGTTTGTAGCATTCTTCTTACCTTAGCAATTTCGGGGATGAAATTATTTTAAGGGGGAAGGAATGTAATGACCCAGATTTTTGATATTTAATTTTGTTTTAAATATTGATTTGAAATTTAAATGGTTTGGATTTAATTAATTTGAATAATTTATTTGTTTAAATAATAAATCAATAATAGTTTAATTTCGAAATAAGTTGAAATTGCGCTGTTAGATGATTTGGTAACGTAAGAAGGTTTAGTACGTTTAGATTTAATTTTATTTACAATCTCATTTGTTAAGCGCGGTTAAAAGTTTAGTTTATAATTTTAATTATATAGCGAGCTGCAGCGGCACGGTAGTTCGTAATATAACGTTTTGAACTTCAACTAGTTATACAGGATTCAAAACAGGTCGGATTTCTTCGAAACAAGAAACATCTGAACCTATTTGACAATATCTTTCTAATGAAGCAGAAAAAATCGAGTTTTCATAGTGTAGATTTCATTTTATGCCCAAATCAAATTTTCAAATAGTCGCTATGAAATTCGTTATTTAAAATATAGCGATTTACTTATAAATAAAATAGTTTTTAATATATTTAATATCGTTTTAATTTGGAATTCGTTATGCAAAGTTAAAAATCTAAACTAGTATATTTTGAAGTATATATCGTTCTATTTGAATATATATATATATATATATAGGTTAATAATAATAGTTGATTTATTTATATTAAGATCAATATCATATATATTTTTGATTTACTATGTAATTTAAAAATAGTTAATATTCGAATGACATCAGTTTTAAACACGCTTAATTCTACTAAAACTAGAATAATTAATTATTGTGTGTAATTTCCATGTTCCTTATAACTAGAGTCAGTAGGAGTTCATACGAACCGCTACGCTATAAAATATCGTCAGTCTTTCTAGTAAAACATCGTCAATCGCCTCAGATAAGCATTATCGGTCAGACTTACATTTAAAATTCTGCAAACCGATATGATACTCCTCCGTATTCTCTTCTATAACCATGTGAAAGCTACCACTTTTTCCCATGCCATGTGAAATCTGTAAAACGCGCCGTATCCTTCTTGAATCTTTCACATGCAATTCTCTCATTTTTCTTCTATAGACCAAGGAACGTATTTTTCTATTTTAATTAATTTATTTACTTTTTTGGCACCCACGAAACCTTTTACCTTGGCACCCACGAAACCATACATGTATAAATATGTTGTCTTCGTTCCTCTTCAAAAACAAATACTCTAATATTCTATAAAATCAAAGGATTACACTGTTGGTTTACTACAAAGTGAAGCTTCAATTTGGTGTGAAATCTGTGAGGTGCGATCATTATTTGGGGCTCAAATTGTTTAAGTCTGCTCCGTAAGTTTTAGGCTGATTCTGGCGAGTTCGGGAGGAGTTGGTCAGTCTGTTACAAGGGAAGGTGGGGGAGAATCTGGTGGTCCCTTTGGCGGTGGTGTGGTATTTTCCGGTGGCTTGGATGGTCGGTAGTGAAGGTTTAACAAGGGGTAGTTTTTTTTTTTTTTTGGAAGTGAGTTCAGTTTTTGGAGGCGTGGGCGAGCTGTAGTTCATCGGAGGGGTCGGGGTCCATCGTAGGTGGAAGGGCAGACGATGGCGGAGGTGGAGGCAGGGGTCCGGTAGGGCCAAGGTAGCGTGGGGCGGAGCAGTTAAGGGTTGATAGGGGACTAGTTTCTGAGTGGGTTTTCGTTGTTGGGTTCGGTTTTTGGGTTGGCAATCAGAAGATAGACCACTAGAGTGGTGGCGACGGTCTCAGGCGAAGGATGGGGTGTTGACGAGTTTAGGGCAGTGGTGTGGGGGCTGATATTCCTTCAATGGCGATGAGGTGATCAGTGAAAAGGAATGAGGACGTCGATGTCTCGTTCCAGGAAGAGAAGTGATTAGAGGGTAATTTAATTAATGATTAAGTTTAATGAGGAGCTAATGATCAGGTTAAACATATATATGATATAAAGTTATATTGGTAGTGCAGGAGGAAAATAAATTGAGCATCAGGCTTCAGATTTGTGGAGTGGGAAGACGCGTGATCAACTGACAGTTAGGCCACATAACTAAGGTAATTAACAGAATATAATTAATTAACATTAAATAGGTTTTTTGAGTCTAATGACCAATTAACGATTTAATTTATTTCAAATCAATAAAACATTGTAATAAGTAAAACTTTCACATCTATGAAAAGAATTGGACGAAACTGGAGCCGATTGGTTCGTAATCACGGCGCTGACATTTACAAACTAGGATGGAGTGATTCAGAGGATGTTGGAATTTTATATAGCTTTGAACGCCAATTTGAAACTATATAAAACAATGCAACATTGTTGAACATAAAAAAATGTGAGTTAATTCTCACACTTCTGAAATTCTGCGATGTGTTAAGTCCATATCATTAATATTCATCATTTATTGGCTGAGTGGACGCTATGAATGCTATGGTTGATTTTATTGGTTGATTGTTTTCCTGTGTTTATAAATTGACTATTCGAATGCATGATTAGTGTTAAATGATATTTTAAACAATTGTGCAGGGAAGAACAGGTTGGAGGAATCCAACCGGATTCCTTAAATAAATTGTATATTATTTATTTGTTTCCATATTGTTTGGTTATCCCAATTTACATCATATCCTATTTAGATATCGATGGTTGAATAATTGATTGTTGAATATAAATTCAACAATTGTCAAGTTTTAAATCAATATGCAGTGTTGATTGGGTAATTGGCAGTAGATGGTCTAAATCCATCGTATTGAAACAGTAATTCGCCATCAGCCGAAATGAAGTATTTTAAAGTTAAATTTTAAATTTTTAACTGAATCAAAATTAAATTTTCAATTTAGTTATTTATATATAAAAAATTTAAATAAAACAATATTTATGGCTTTGGTTATAAAAGGAATGTTAAAATAATTCGTATGGTTTTATTGCACAAAGAAGTCGTATATTAACCGAAGGGGAACAATATAGAATAAAGGCTTCCAAAGGAAAAATAAAATGAGGTTTGTATTTTAGCAATTTGTTTATTAATCTTAAGAAATGGTATTTGAGAAGATTATTGAATACTTTATTATTTTTTAAAAATATATTATTATTATTTTTAAAATATTTACTAACCTTGGTTAGTTAAAAATGAGTTAACGTACATGTAACATAGAAATGATCAAGAGCTTAAGAATTAGAATTGAATTATATAAGACTTGTTAAATAAGGAATTTTATGTGAAAAGGTTTGGGATATGGAAAGGAGTTTACTCAATCAAAAATTAAGTAAAAATAGATATGATTGAAAAGGTATTTTTCAAATGTAAGATATAATTTGCAAAACGATGTCAAAATGGAAATACTTATCAATTTAAGTAATGAAGTAAATAAAAGGATTTTGGTTATAAAATCCAACCAGTTGCTTTTAACAATGTTAAAAGGAGTTTTGGAAAAATTATAAATGAAGCAATCCTAGTTTATAAGAAAAGTGGATTTGAAATTAAAAACCGAGGCAAGGACTTTAAATAAATATTTTATTTAAGAACCAAATCGAGTAAATGGCATAATCGATGTGAAATTTGAAAGGTAAGAAGGATAGTTAATGGAAAGGGATTCATGGGTATAAATTAAAGTTTAGATTTTATATTAGAAAGGTTTTGAAAAGAAATGAGCGAATGGTTTAGTGAAATATAACCCGAGTTACACTATATAAGAGTTTGTAGCAAATGATTAATAGTCGGGTAAATGATTTACTTAAATATGTTAAGTAGAATGGCAATGGTCAATTGAGAGGTTCGAAAGGAAAAATATGGATCATAAACCATGGTTTAAATATAGGATATAAGATCTGATCGATATTATAAAAGCTTATGTTTTAGTTATGAACTTCTATCTACTCTGAGATAAGAACGTTGTCGATTAAGGCCTGAGAGGTAAATAAAATACCCCAACTTAACCGACTTCACTATTATCGAGGAATGGTATTAGTTCGTAATGGTAAAGGAGTTTGGAAAGGAGTCATTATTCTCGTAAAACATTTGCAATTAATTTGCAAGGTTTGCAATGGAATTGAATACAATAAGTTTAAAACTATACAATGTACATTAACATTGTTTAGTCCGAATGGAGACATATAGTTTAATTATACCTACAGATTATTTATATAACACTATTTTTCTGAATGGTAATAATATGAGTCGAGTATATTTATTTAAAGTAATAAGTAATTATAATGGAAGGGTTATATAAATTTTGAAACAGAAATAAATATTTGGATTTTAGGTAATTAAAACCACTGAGTTTAAAATAAGAAAGCATGGGTCGTTTAACAGAGTTTTTACCGCATAAGAATTGACAATGGAATTATAGTCGTGAATTAACAATATATTAATATATGGATATTTCTAGAATTAAGAAAATAAATGGTTGGTGGAAATATAGCAATATTTTTAGAATTAAAGGAAAACGAAGCTAAATGAGAATAAACAAGTGGTATTGTTTTCAAATGGCAAAACAAAAGAAGAGTTAGCGAGTTATTTAAATGAAATTGATTTTAATCCTATGGAATGATTTTAAATGATTAGATAAATAGTTTTAATCAATGATTTTTAAATAAGAACCTGAGCTGCCAATATACCTGACCGTATTAGTTTGACATTGATAGTTAAAACATCAAACTATCAATAAAATATTATTGGACCTTTTTACGTGTTGTTTAGAAGAGACCGGGATGAGAACTAGACCCAAAACCACTTCGGATCAACGTTACGTACGAAACCAACTTATGAGGGATCGAGATGGAGCATTGAAGACCGTAGATTTCCATAAATGGAGGAACTGCTAATAATCTTCGGTCTGCAGCCAACGATGTACCGTGGTTCTGTCGTGGTTGGAATCTAGGGATTTCAAGGACTTTTCGCTACCGATCCATAGGGTGATTCCTGTATTGGATGCAGTAGGAGATTTCCTTTGGTTCATCCTATTCCTGGATGACTTGTATGGACGGATGTCTGACAAAGTATTTTCAATGTGATCACATGCCTTGATTTCTTCAAACGTATTTCTGTTAAAGGCGGAAAAGGCCATACACATTCTTTTAGCTAAACCGTAGAGTATTTTTGTGGATGTCAACTAGTGGTATCTGGTGGATTTGACGATGTGACATTCAAAGTGAATGGTGACCAAATGTTCCAAAAGTCGATTATAACCTCAAGCCTCATCAACCGGGAAATGACAGAAATCGGGCAGACAGCATGGCTATGTGGGTCGCTCGGATTAGGGTGTATAATCACCTATCTAGAGAAATTCCATTTGTTTCTTTAATCCATATTCGATGCTGTCCCTTTTCGGGAAACGGTTGTTGATCCCAACCGTTGGTGATATACATTCGATACACTCAAGCGAAATGAGTGATCGGTCATGTGTGGGCCGGGTTGCAAGACGTTCTTGTTTAACCCAGTGTATTCGCCTCTAGAGATACACTATCGGTTGGTGGTCCCATACCTTGTCATAGTCGGAATCCAATCTCCAATAAGCGCCCGCGTTTTTGATTGTATACTATATATGTGGAGCGTGAGATACAAGCGTTCCACTAGATTGCTATTTATTTGTCAATTGATAGACACTATTATAATATCAGAAAAGTATTGATTTTCAAACTGTTTTGGATTATAGTAAGGTAAAAATCGTCCGTATTTATGTGTGGGATGGTCTTATTATTATCCTTTTCTTTCAAAAAGGATTTCTAAAGTTAAACCGACTGTTGATATGAATTTAGAACTGAAAGTATTCCAGACTGACCCGTGTGTTTTTGCTTTGCTTCAAAATGTGCTCGGGTCAAACCGAGCATATTTGACAGGTTAGTTTTCGCTTGGAGTTTCAGAAGCTGGAAGCAAGAGGCTTCACTGTTAGTTATTTAAAGTTATTCCACTGTATCTGATTCATGTTGTACTCTGATGATTGGTATGTGTATACAATTTCCTTTTATGCGAAGATATTGTCGTTCTATTATATATTTTGTTCGTTCCGCTGTTAGCTTCTGATGTTCTTCTTCCTTCTTCTATTCTAATATTTCTTTTCTTTCTCTCTCATCCTCTAGATTCTTTCTCTTAACATTCTGCTCTTCTGTATAATTTGGGTTGACCGTGGTGATTAGATATCGGCTCAAATTGTATTGAAAAGTGGGACGTTATAGATAGTTTGGTCGGGATATGACCAGTTTATGCCCTATAGGGCGGGGAAACGCAGTGTTTAGGCATTTTAATCCACTCCGTGTGGATTGGCCCTGACGATCCAAAGGCTTGGCAGAATACTTGCCTGAGACATGGGCTAGATTGTCTCGAAGCGGTGAGGAAGATCCCTTGCCTCGGTTCACAAATGGAAATCCAACTTCCAATACGACATTTTGCGGTTTTAATTATAAATCTATATATGGAGACATAGTGGTATGGGGCACTTATGTTGTCTATGATTGATACTTATGATTGAAATTGTTTGGCACTATACGCTTATAGTAATAATAAAACATGAAATTTTACGTACCAATCATTCTTGGCTATTATAAGGTAAAAACTCTATCCTTCGGCTTGCGTTGCATTGTGTGATAGGACTCGAGTCTTATAATAGCTTCATTGTTCTTTATTAAGTATTGCGCTATTGTTTTATGCACTGGAATTCTTAGGAGGAAATCTGTTCCGTGTTATACGGCGTGGTCCCTTGATTTACCGAACTTTAAAATAAAGATTAATAACTGTTTTAGTTCTCACACCGGTCACATGACTAATCTGGAGTTTATTGTTTAACCTAAACTCTGGGTGCCCCTATTTTCCACACGGGCAGCTAGTAGTTTTGGTTTTGTAGATTTATATTCACAGGATCCTGGTTTACAGCTGGAATGGTATTCAAAAAGCTCTGTATCCGCATATCACCTTCAGTTGTGTTTTGTTTCATTTTCCGCTGCTATGTAATGTAATTTAAATCTCTGATATTTCTATGATGTATAATATTTATTCATACTCTATATATTCTTGTATTCTGATGGAATTGTTGTAATTAACAATGAAATGTTCTTTTGTTTGTGTTCTGATTTGTCGTGTTCTCAATTTAATCTGGGCTTTCCTTCATGGGGAAGTTCGGGCCATTTCATTTTGGTATCAGAGCTTTGGTTTATAGAGCTCGAGAACAAGTCATTTTAGGACCAAACGGAAGAATTCATCATAGATTGGATTAGTAATATCCAATGAGAATGGCTCGTTAGAGATGGGATCAGTAGTATCCCATAATGAGTCGGAAGAGTGTTATTTTAAAAATAAAATTAAAACAAATTTTGTTTTGAAAATTTAAATCTTGTTGTACGTATGTGAATATTATTTTTATATTGATTTTGGACGATCGAGGATATAGAGATTTTGCGTATACGCCTAGCTAGCGTGTATTCGAAGCCTCAAATATACTGGATAGATATAGAATCACACTCTAGTTGCCCAGACATGATCCTGATGGTGAAGTACACCATCACCAGTATTTATTTTCGAGTTTCGAAAGTTGGATTCCTATATATTTCCATTAGACTGGTGTGAGAACCAAAACTAGATTGGTCTTATTGTTGTGAATTGGCATCAAAAACATGGTTTTCTATAAATATATATATATATATATATATCAAAATTATGAATTTGAAAAGATAATCAACTAATTGATTGATGATTGTGTTGTGTGAATATTCATTTAAACCATTATGTGAATGTAAGGTAAATTTGGCCAAATTGAACCTAATATTGAACCGTATTGTAAATTGTTTGAAATTGCATGCATATACATGTATATACATTGAATAGGTCATATCAAGGAGGCTAGAGAAGAGGAATAAAATTGTTTGCCCGACAAATAGGTACATGTTTATTGTATTTCTTGAGGTTTTTAATGATTTTATGAGCCGATTGGCTAGCTGCTTGGCTGTTTCTTTTTCTTTTTAGATTGGAGAGGCCTGTATGGAGATTTCGGGATTTTCCCGGTGCTCCCGTACAAGGGAGGTTATGGCGAAATTTTTCGAAAATTTAGGGTTTTAGCCAAATTTTTGAAAATTTTGAAAAGTTTATAGGAACTGAAAATTTGAAAAACTTATGCCATAATTAAAATAATGAAAGTTGAGTTGATTAGTAAAACAACTTTCACCTTCGTTCCTTTTCGAGGACGAAAAGATTTTAAGTGGGGGAGATTGTAACAACCCGGGAAATATGAACCAATTTAAAAATTTTATTTTGGCGATTTTAATGATTTTGAATATTTAAAATGATTTATTTTAAATAATAACAATGAGAATTTTATTTTGAATAGAATTAGAATGTATATATTTATTTGAATTGACGTTAGAATATAAATATTTTTGATTATAAAAGGAATTGGAAATGGTGCGGTAGTTTGAAAATTCGATTTCAAATTTCAAATGAATGTACAGGATTCAAAATAAATCGGATTCTAGCAAAACCAAAAATATTAGAATATATTTGAAAATATCTTTCCAACGAATCCGAAAAATTGAAATTTCATAGCGGGAATAAAAAGTTACGCCCATTTGAAAAATCAGAATAGTCGCTATGGAATTTTGGCCCTTAAAACGGAAATTTAGCAAACGACCTCCGTTTTCGACGAAACCACTTTTGTTGGATCCGGGATGTCAAGTTATTGCTAGATTCCAAAATTCGTAATTTTTGGGATTAGTATGTGAGCGTGACGAAGTAAAACGTGTTTTGACAGTTTCAGTCAATTTGGATCGACCAGAAAATGGTCATTTTTCAAACAGTCTTCAAATTTGACGAAATTAGTTTTGTTAGAACCGTATTGTCAATACGAAGCAAGAAAATATTTTTCAGGAATTTTTAGAGTCTGTATGTGGCCCCAGAAAATTGAAATATACGTTCAAATTAAATATATTGATTTATACTGTAATTTAAGTGAAAACTGATCGAAACGGTCGAATTGACTACCGAGACATATCCCATTGTGTTCGGAATGTGGTTATTTTCTTAGGGACGACAAGCGGTGGGGTTCAATTTGGGGTTCGTATGGGAAAGATATATATTTTTCGAAGGCCTTATATTTTATAAAATAAAAATAATTTAAAAAACCCTAAATCCCACACTTTCAGCCCCAAATCCCAAATCCGCACCCCCTTTCCACGCTGTCGAAGCCAGCCATCCTCCATCGGACCCTCGCCGCCCCTGCCGCCGAGCCTCCCCTGCCTTCGACACCGCCGCTGACCAGTGGACCCCTCCCATCGCTCCCTCTGTTCAAATCAACCCCAAATGCCCGAAGCCCTAAAACGACCTAAATCCAGCCACCCCTAGCCACCACCGCCCAGGCCGACACCCCATCACCACGTTAGACCCCTGTCGCCACCAACCCCCACCACGTCAGCACCTCGTGGACCCCTATTTCGCCAAAACCCAATTTTCAACATTTTCAGTTTTACAATAACCCCCCTCCTTTCGACAGCGACCACCAGCGATGCCAAGCCCTTCTCCCTCTTCGTTCGGCAACTGTGAGTTTTCATTTATTGTTTTTATTTATTTATGCAATTTAAAAATATAATCTTTTCTATATAGATAGTGATATAAAAATATAATCTTTTCTATATAGATAGCGATATAAAAATATAATCTTTTCTATGTAGATAGCGATATAAAAATATATTCTTTTCTATGTAGATAGCGATATAAAAATATAATCTTTTCTATATGTATAGCGAGATAAAAATGTAGTTTTTATAGCATTGAGATAAAAATGTGATTTTTTAACATTTAACGTGTGAAACAGATCTCATTGGAAACACAGCGAAGATTTTCTACATAAGAAGAGTCGCGGCGTTTGGTTTAGCTTCTAGGTGAGAACTTCTCACTTTATTTTATTTTCTAGTTAGAAAGATATACAAGGATGTAGATCGTGCTTAGCAGCACCCGACACCCATCGTCCACAGACCATGGACGACTTGTTTGTTTGTTTGACGATGTTGTGAAAGTTGATTGTGTGATGTGAAAATAGAATAATTATTTTATGGTTAAAAATACAATTTTTAACATGTAAATGAATAAAATAAATATTTATAAACAAATCGGACTGTTTGTTTATGTGCACACATTTGACTGATATTGATTGGGACGATAAATTTTGCACATCGCCCAACTACACAAATAAAATTCGTTATTTGTTGATTGAAACTCCACACGGGTATTGGGATGATATATGACATAAACTAGTCCCAATAATTAGCTGTATGTCGATCGATTTATTGTGTAACGGCCTGCAAATTCGTACTATCTGAGTTGACTAATAACACCACACATCCAACCCAAGTTGCACAGAAATAGGAATCATTATTAGAAAGAAGTTAGAGGATGAGAAATAGAAGGAAAGAAATATTAGAATAGAAGAAAACAAAGAAGACAAATCTCACAACGGAACGAATAAAATATATTATATAACATAACTTTTGAAATACAAATCAGTAACTTTATATACATACCATCATCAGAGCACAACAGTTATTCCTGGAACAGTTATAAACACCTGTTTCCAGATACAAACATAGTACACAACGGAATATATGATAGTCTATAGCTAACTGGTGAAGCCTCCTGCTTCCAGCTCTTCCAAGTGAATCTAAAAAATCCCGAACTACTTGACTGCCCGTACAAATTTGGGCACCCAAGAGTTTAGGGAAAACAAACAAAATAAACTCTGGGTCAGTCATGGGACTGGTGTGAGTAAACTCCAAACATTTGTTTAACTTTCAAAATCATTTCGAAAGAAACGATAATCGTAAGACCGATCCACACATAAGCACGGTTGGTTTTTACCTTACGATAACCCAAAATATTTTTGATATCAAATCCAGTGATATTATAATAATGTCTACAGCAAATAAATAGAATCTAGCCTAACGCTTGCATCTCACGCTCCATATATAATATAAAATCAAAAACCGCATGGCGCTTTTTGGAGATGGGATTTCCAACATGACAAGGTATGGAACCACCTTCCGATATTGTATCTCTAGAGAGGAATACACTGGGTTCAACAAGAAGATCTTGCAACCCGGCCCACACGTGACCGACCACTCATTTCGCTTGAGTGTATCGAATGTATATCACCAACGGTTGGGATCAGCAACCGTTTCCCGAATGCGACAGCATCGAATAGAATAAGGAATTAAATGAATCTCTAGATAGGTGATAATACACCCTAATGGGAGTGACCCACATAGCCATGCCGCCTGCCCAATTTTTGTCATTTCCCGGTTGTTGAGGCCTGAGGCTACGATTTCTTGCAATTCATTGATAGCACAATCACTTTGAATGCCACATTGTCAGATCCGTTAATCACTAATTGATTTGCACAAATATATTCTAGATATTATGCTAAGGGAATAAATCCGTTGCCACCATATCTATTTGTACAGATCAACATATTCGATCATTGGAAATACTCTGTCAAACGTTCGTCCATTTACGTTCGTTATGGGATTGAACGAAACCGAAGGCACAATTTCTATTAATAGAAAATGCCGTTGCACTTTACTCCGTCTTTGATTATCTTCATATAATCTGATTCGCAACGCTACTGCCAATACAGAGTGGTTCTCGGATAATAATCCGATCGGTCTCTCCATATTGACAACGATATTGGCAAACACTTCGATAGTCGGTTATTTAACTATCGAAGAAACATAAACAAACATTCCATCCATAAAACAAATCACTGGGCCCATTAATTAATATTTCATTAATTAAAACACTTCTCCATTTCCTTATCAATATTTGTTAACCAAATATTTTTTAACCATCATCTTGCCCTTTTATGCTATTTGGAAAACATTTCCATATATAGCTTCCTTTTATTTTCTATACTTTGAAAATATATTCTATTGAAAATTGGAAAATATTCCAATTACTTATCTCTTTCACAACCATTGAGTTTTAGACTTAGGAAATATTATTATTATATTTCCAAAATTTCCATTTATTTGGTTAAAACAAATGTTATGTAAAGCATTGTTACAACAACCCAAAATACTGCATTTAACTAATCTTATTCAAACATTTATCTTCGAGATTGGATCCTGTTATCTATTGGTTAAGAATGAAATCAATCGAGTTGGGGTATAACTACCTCTCAAACCTTGACTGAAAACATCCTTAACTTCAAAACAGACAAGACCACTTATCTCAATCATCAACACCATATTAAACCAATTTTCCATTTCTAAAACACGTATATGCCTCTCTTTCTAATTTTAACAAATCTAATTTATAGATTTCCTTTTTGTTTATAATATTCTATTTTTTTAAGTTCATTTCCTTCATCGAATTGTATACGTATTGATACGTTGATTTTTTTTATTATCAATTTTTCTTAAAAATATTCTAACTCCTTAAAATTCTGGAAAAATTCGCCATAACCTCCTTTGTACCGGAAGCATCAGGAAAATCCCCAAACCACCACACAGGCCTCTCCAATCAAAAAGAAAAAAAAAGCCAAGCGGCTAGCCGATATAAAATCTCATATGGAATTTAAACGTGTACCTTTTTGTCGGGCACTAAATTTATAAACTTCATCCTCTTCGTATACTTCATTCCATATCTGTCTATCGCATGTTCACCTGTTTTCAATTCAGTTCAACTCAATCCAATCGTTTGAATTCAGTTTCGCCCATTTATTCTTTAATTAGCTATTTTGCCTATTTCACCTCTTTGCTTGAACATGACATGTTCAAATAAAATATTTAACTTGCTCATTACAAAATTAAATTCCAATTTCAATTCAAGTTTCTTTTCGATTTCGAATTTAAATTTCCAAATCGAATTCACTTTTTTAAAGCCCAATATCAATTCAAAATCTCATTAACTAATTACTATTCAAATTAGTTAATTCTATTCAATAATTAAAAATCTATTTCTGTTTCAAAAAAATTAATTCATTACTTCACTTGAGTTCACATATATTTTACAACTCAAATCTGAAATTTTCTAAAAAGAAATTCGGATTTTATTCGCTTAAAATCCTTTTATAAAATTAAATAAACAATTATGGTCTTTAAATGGTTATGGCGTTGTTTTTCTGAAAATTTGATTTTGACATAACTCAAAATATATACGACGAAATTTAGAATTTTCTCTTCCATTAGAAAACTACTATCAAATCGGTCCTGACGTTTCTTGTTTCAAAGAATTTCGACTTCAATTGAGTTCTGTATACTCAATTGAGGTTCGAAATGCCAATTTACGAACTACCGCGCTACGACGAGTTTGTTTTAATTATATTTATATAAATAAATGTTTGAGCTTCGTTTATATATAAATTCAACTCTATTCTGATATATATTTTTAATATATGTATTGAATCAGTTTCCCAATCCAACATAATATTTTCGATTATCTATAATTGTCGATTTTTCCTTACTCGGTAATATATTTATTTATACTTCGATCTTCTATATTCAAATTCCATTTCAGTTCTATTTAAATTTCCTATATTCAAACTCTATTTGAATTCTATATTCAAATTCCCCTTTCAACTCTATTTGAATTTCCTATATTCCATTTCCCGTCTCAACTCTATTTGAATTCTATATTGAAATTCTATTTCAATTCTATTCCAAATTCTCTATATTCAAACTCCATTTGAATTTCTATATTCAAATTCTATATTTAAAATTTCTTTATTCAAATTCCATTTCACTTTCTATATTCAAATTCCATATTTCTTAATTATCCAATGATAATTTTTTTCACTTTATTTATAAGCTTCGTTTATAAAAGAACTATTTGTTTTTATTCTTTTAAAACAAGTTAATATTTTTATTCTGTTCAAATTTCAAATTCTATTTTAGAAAAATATAATTTCACCTTTTAACTCTGGAAATTTCCTTTTTCGATATTTTTAAAATATCAACATTTAAGCCCAGTGATATTTAAACACCACACAACCAATTATTTATTTCAGGTTTTCTAACACATCATATATGACAGTATATGTGCAAACAAATAAACAAACAGATAATATATTTTTGAGGAATCCAGTTGGATCCCTCCAACCTGTATTTCTTGCATCCACAGACGTTAGTCAACATAAATAATACCCATCCTGCTTCGAGGCAGGATATCGCGGTATAGAAGGTCATCCACTATCATAGCGTGGGGCGTATAGGGTAATCATCCGCTAATAGTACCACGGGCATCCGCTAATGATATTGCGGGAAATCCAACCACCAATATATATATATATATATATATATATATATAATAGCAACCACCAAGCCTAAATAACTAATATATTTAAGATGCACAAAAATATTGAATGCAACCAAACAAGCAATAAACAATTATTTTTAACTGATAAAAATAATTTTAAATAAAAGGTGAGTGAGATTTACTCACCATGATTATATTTTGTTGATATCCCCCTCAAATTCAATTTATGCTGAAATTCCTACTAGCTTCAAAATTAACCGAACTTGTCTCCTAGCATCGCTTACGTCCATACAACTCCCAGAATCTCATTTCGTCTAATTCTAAAATCATACGAATTATATATTAGCTTTACAATTTAATAAACTATTTTAAATAATTTGGATTTACTAATAATATCCTAATTATTATAATACATAAACAAATAAATATGTTAGTCTTAACCTTGTATCAATTTAATATATCGTATTGTAAATTCTTTTGATTATATAAAATTAAATGGATTTATTAAATTAATTAGTAACCTTGTACCTTTTATCCGTTAACACCATCACCATTACACATCTTCACAGCAATGTAAACCCATCAGATCTGAACACTGAATGCAGGCAGCCCTCCCACCATTTCCATAGCTGTCGACTTCCTCATCTCAACGTCAATTGTGCCAAGGCCCATCACCAAACCCTACAGCACTGCCCTGTTCAACCCAACGATCCTCTGATGACACAATCATCCACCATCAACAACGCTTTCTACCCCATTTAACTCTCATATGTACGCCCTTCATAGCAGTCACCATGACAGGCAACTCGACCCCTTTCCATTCTTCACGACGTGGAGGTTTGAGCTACAAAAGTCGACATCGCACCAGATAAATCATGAACAAAGGCCATCAAAATCCCACAAACTCCTCACAGCGAACTCGAACACGCACTACCCAGTATCGGCTTTCCCACCTTCGACCTCTACCTCACATCGCCCCTTCCAAAATCCGTGAGTGCCCTAGTCTCGACGTTGAGTCTCAAAGGCGCGGTTTCCACTTTGATCCCAATTCCGATTTCAATTCCTCTTCTTCTTTTTTTTTTATCGGAGGTCGATTTCAGGTTTGAAGAAAATAAAAGGGACACCGCGGTTTCCAATTTAAACGAGGAAGGCTTGACATTTTTTGTAACGACCCGGATTTTCGGCGACTTTGGTTATCGACATAAGCACGACGTCGATAACCAAAACATCGAAAAATCCTGGTAATTAGTGAAAGAAATTAGAGGGTGAGGATAGATAAGATAGAAACTTAGAATAGAAGAAGAAGAAGACAACAACAACAACATCAGAGTAACACGAATCTCACAGCGGAACGAATAAAATATAACATAACTTTTGAAATACAAAGTTATAACTGTTCATACATACCATTTTCAGAGTACAACATATAACATCACAGCGGAATAAATAATAGCTATCGACTGCTGAAGCCTCCTTCTCCAAGCTCTCCAAGTGCATCTGTAAATCCCGACTACTTGACTGCCCGTACAAATTTAGGCACCCAAGAGTTTAGGGAAGACAAAACAAATAAACTCCGGGTCAGTCATGTGACTGGTGTGAGTAAACTCAAATCATTTAAACAGGTATATGATATCTCCTAAGACCACGCCGTGAATACGGAACGGGTTTTTCCCTTATGAGAATCCAAACATCTTTGAAAAGCAATATCATTCTGATATTATGATAATGTCTAAATACAAATAGATATCAGTCTAGTAGAAACGCTTGCATCTCACGTTCTACATATATAGTATACAATCAAAACCGCAGGTGTGTATTGGATGATTGGGTTTCCAACTATGACAAGGTATGGAACCACCTTCCGATCAGTGTACTCTAGGAACGATACACTGGAGTTCAACAAGAACATCTTGCAACTCAGCCACACATGACCGACCACTCATTTCGCTTGAGTGTATCGAATGTACATCACCAACGGTCGGGATCAGCAACCGTTTCCCGTATATATATGGGACATCATTGATAGATTAAAGAAGCAAATGAATATTCTCTAGATAGGTGATTATACACCCTACTTCGGTGCGACCGACTTAGCCATGCTGCCTGCCCGATTTTTGTCATTTACCAGATGTGAGGCTAGAATCTACGCTTACTTTCCATTCATTGATAACACGATCACTTTGAATGCCACATTATCAGATCCATTAATCATTAGTTGGATCTGCACAAATAGATTCTGGATATTATGCGAAGGGAATAAATCCGTTGGCCACCATATATATTTGTACAGTCCAACTCTTTCGATCATTGGAACTATTCTGTCAGACATTCGTCCATATACGTTCGTTCTGGGACTGAACGAAACCGAAGGCACTATTCTGTAAACAGGACAGCCCTTGCACTTTACTCCGTCTTCAATTTCTTCATCGTATTTGATCACAACACTTATGTCGATACGGAGTGGTTCTTCGGATAATAATCCAACCGGCCTCTCCATATTAACAACGTAAAATGGTCAAAACTTCGATAGTCTGTGATTTAACTATCAAATGAAAATATGTCGGTGTACAAACAACGATCTTAATTCCAAATGGAATTATCGATCCAATCATCAATCATATATATATATATATATTCATATTTCCTTATTTTCTAAAACTAGAAAATATACATTTTCAACATTGGAAAACATTTCCAATCCTCATTTACGCATCACTACCATTCCACAACTATTAGTCCCTAACTGTAAACTAGTAAGAGAACAATTCTCTAAGTATAAACCCCGAAGGCCGAAACCAACATCAGATCAACACTCAGAAAACTATTCAACTTACTAATCTCTAGTCAGTTTCTAATTTTTGTTTAACTTCACTTCTTAATTTCTATATTCGATTAACCCCTTTTGATAAACTACGTTTGATTAACTCCTTTTGATAAACTACGTTTGATTAACTCCTTTTGATAAACTACGTTTTCCGTTACAACTATTTCCTTTTTATTACGTTTACTTACCGTTACAAATATTTCCTATTTATAACTTCTATTTACCCTATTTATATCGGTTTATTTGTTTTCTAAATAAATATCCCTTTATTCTATTTATTTTCTAAATAAATATTCTCCTTTTCTATTTCTATTTATTTTCTAAATAAATATCCCCTATTTATAAAACTCTATTCGTTTTATAAATACTTCCTTTTATAAAACCGTGTTCGTTTTATAAATAATTTCCTTTTTGTAAAATCCTGTGATTTTATAAAATCCCTTTATTTCAATATATATTGAAATATTCCTTTTTACAACTCAGGGTTTCTTATGATATTTAAAATATCAAACAACGATGATCAATATCGTTCTAACATCCATAATCAATAACAGATTATAAATCACAACATATATCACAATATATGAAAACAGTAAAATAATTGTTGAGGAACCCAGTCGGATTCCTCCAACCTGTCTCCCTGCATCCACAGATGTTACACAGTATAATATATATCATATTTCATTTTGAAATGAAATATCCTGCTGTACAGAACCATATTTGATTAACAGTACATAGATTAACTATAACTACGTTTTCAATCAAATCTATTTAACAGTCCAGTTTAACAATCAATATACAGCGGTCAATAAATAAAGTACAATTTATAAAAATATAAATTGTAGAGAGTTAGTGAGTTTTACTCACATTTGCAGTTCATCGTTAAAGAACGGTAAACTGTTGTTTGATTTGAATCAAACAATTTATTCGCCATAAATTCAAATGAGCTCCAATGGACTTCCAGTCAGCTTCATGGTGTTGTTCCCGTCCATACGATCCCAATGGATCCGACCGTTTGTGATTCTGATATCGTATGATATAGATATACGTTACACAAGTTATATGAATAATTTAAATTAAATAAACTAGATTTCTAATTTGTCTTGGGATTTTACCTTAATAACTTGGCCCGTTACCCTTTTGAACGAATGAACCATTTTATACTAACATAATAAATCCTCCCTTAAATCACGTGATTAGCTGCTAACCCACTCGTTAGTGCCTCGTCCTCCTTCCCGTATGATTTTTCTTGAACACAAACCCCTTACGTCCATGCACCCCCATGTTAAAACACTCCTTCCCATCCCTTCTTTTCTGCATGTAAACCGGCCGCTCCACATCCAACATCGAACAGCCTCTCTTCACCATCTACATCAACCTCGGACCTTCATCACTGCCTAAGTCGAGCCCTCCGCCACTGATGAACTCAGTTCCTGGATCTTCTCCTCCTTCATTTCGAGTGGGTTCTCAGCAGACCATGCCCATCAGCTTTACACCAAGGCTATAGTACGGAACTCGACCACTTCCCAGGCATAAACAGCTCGAACCCATCATTCATCTCACGGTTTCAGATCCTCCACGTACTGCGCCTGTTAAACAGAGCAGGATTCTTCGAGGCCACGCCCTACAGTAGTCATCGAACTCCAAAGATTTCCCAACTCTAAGCCTTCGCTGGTATTTTCGAATGTAGAATATGGATTTCGATCTTGGTTTGAGGAAGGATACTGGCGGCGCCTTTTTTTTATTTTCAGTAGAAAGAATTAGGTCTTAATGAAGGAGCATTGTATATTTATAGGCAATAGGATTTACAATATTTTATTATTTGTTTGCTATAGTTGTTTCTCGTCTTGGATTGAACAGCAAGGTGTTGTTACGTGGAAGTAGTGGCTTTCGGTACCACTTACAAACTAGTTGATTACGTTCACTTTCCATCCGTTTATGATTTAAACTTATTAGAAATGTTGAATAGAATAACACATATATAGACGTTAATTATGCCTGTGGTTCGTCACTGAACTTGTAACATTCAGAACTACAAAATTTATAGTTTAACTTCATTGTTTGTTGTCTGTTGGAGTTATAATTTATGTTAGCCATTTAACAATAACATCTTATTGTTCAAAAACCAAAGTTTATCGGTACCCGCTACATAATATTTCGTTCCCGTACGAGTCGTTATGAATAGATATAAAAATACCGTTCTGACCAGCGATGTACCACGGTCCCAAAAATATAATAATATCGGTAGTTTAACTCATATTGTGAAACCCCAAAATGTTGATTACAGGGTGCAAAATACTCCAAATAAAAGTTGCTTATTTAATTAATTAAAAATTACAGTAAAATTCTAAAAATTAAATTATCACTATGTCCCTAAAGAACCTTGTCTAAATTCAAACCCGATCTCTAGTTATATCGAATAAACCGATATGGTCAATAAACGATTCTATAGCGACTATTTTAAAATTTGATTTGGACATATCTCAAAATCTACACGACGAAATCCCGATTTTTCTCTTCCACTAGAAAGATATACTCCACCAGCTCCACACGTTTCTTGTTTCACAGAAATCCGGCTTAAAACGAATCCTGTACATTCAGTTGAAGTTCGAATCGCCAATTTATGAACTGCAGCGCCATTTCGAGCTCGGTTTTTAATTATAATATAATTCCACGTTCAAACTGCTGTTTATAAAATATATTCGTTATTCAAATTCAAATTCCAAACTGAATTATTCCTTATATAAAATCCAATTCACACTGTATTGTGAATTCAGCTATTCTGACTATTTCGACATTATAATATATTATTATATTATAATTATCAATTAAATATTCAACATTATTTTAATTCCAGTTATCGATATCGCCAAACGATATTTAAATAATTAAATTAGTTAATTATTCAACGGTCAGAAATGCGGGTCATTACAATCTTCCCCACTTAAAATAATTTCGTCCTCGAAATTGCTAAGGTAGTGGACGACCCTATCTACTGGGTAAAAATATATCCGTTTACCTCTTATCTTCGGTTTCAATTGAACCAATTAATATCGACTAAAATATTAATTCATTCCGACTAGCTAAATTTTCAAAAATTCTGAAAATTTTCTCACACCTTAACTTTTCGGAAAATTTCGCCATAACCTCCTTTGTACAGCCCTATCGGTAAAACTCCAACTCGCCTCTCTAGGCCTTCTCCAACCCAAAAGAAAATCAAACAGCCAAGCGGCTTGCCAATTCGGCTCATCAAAATCTCAAACTCATATGAAATATAAACTTGTACCTTTTTGTCGGGCCTACCATTATATCATTTCCATCGATTAACACCCTGCATATACCAATGTCATACTAATCTAACTTCGATTAGTTTATATCCTCAACTCAAACCATTCGCTTATACTTAAGTCGAATTTCATTTAAACTCCAATATCCAATTTCAACTCTTGGTTTATCAACTTAATTTCATTCAGATTAGTTCAATCCAGTTTTAATTTCTATAATCCAATCCAGTTTTAATTTAACTTAGTTCAAGTTAAATTCAAATTTATTATTCACTTTCACTATTTTAACCCATTTAACTTCATAAGTTAAATTTAGATTTCAAATTTCAAATCCCTGTGTTTATTCAAATCACTTGAAATCATAATAACAATTCAAAATCCTTCGAATTCCTGAATAACTTGTTTTTGCAAAACAATTTCAAAACAAAATCTTTGGTAGTAATCCGTCACTTTAGAAACTCGAAAATGACACTGATGATGCGGTCGCACTCATCAGAATTATTTTCCAGCGATCGAAGTGAGTTCAATACTATATCACTTTGGAAAATCATTTCTAAACACTTTCATTTTGAAAACATTTCAAAATCTCCCAGGAACTTAAAATTTCCTTATTTTTAATCCCAATCCATTTACAAACATTTATCCAATTCTCCAGAGGTTTAATTCAATTTCTGGTTTAAATTTCAGATTTAACTCATCTGATTTCACGTATTTCACTTATATGAATTCTGATTGGTTATTCACATAACCATTTAATTTATAATCTTACTAGATTATAATAACAACCAATATATCCATTATATTATAATTTTGGTATATATATCTTCTCTATATCAAGATATACCTTGGGTAACTTATTTTAATTAACCCTCTTTTCAAAACATACCATGACGGTTCATCGTATTCAAGAGTTTAGTAACTCCTACCGATACAGTGGATCAAACTGATCGACCAGAACTCATAATCGACTCAACCAATGAATCTCCACAATATAAAACAAATTTTTATATCAATAACAAATACGTTCACTCGTATATATACACTCAATCTCAGTCTAGGGTATTACTAACCCTATCTCTACCGAGTCACGCCACAGAGCCAAGTAATTCTTAACTTAAGCTCTGATACCAACTATAACGACCCGGATTTTCGGCGACTTTGGTTATCGACATAAGCACGACGTCAATAACCAAAACATCGAAAAATCCTGGTAATTAGTGAAAGAAATTAGAGGGTGAGGATAGATAAGATAGAAACTTAGAATAGAAGAAGAAGAAGACAACAACAACAACATTAGAGTAACACGAATCTCACAGCGGAACGAATAAAATATAACATAACTTTTGAAATACAAAGTTATAACTGTTTATACATACCATTTTCAGAGTACAACATATAACATCACAGCGGAATAAATAATAGCTATCGACTGCTGAAGCCTCCTGCTCCAAGCTCTCCAAGTGCATCTGTAAATCCCGACTACTTGACTGCCCGTACAAATTTAGGCACCCAAGAGTTTAGGGAAGTCAAAACAAATAAACTCCGGGTCAGTCATGTGACTGGTGTGAGTAAACTCAAATCATTTAAACAGGTATATGATATCTCCTAAGACCACGCCGTGAATACGGAACGGGTTTTTCCCTTATGAGAATCCAAACATCTTTGAAAAGCAATATCATTCTGATATTATGATAATGTCTAAATACAAATAGATATCAGTCTAGTAGAAACGCTTGCATCTCACGTTCTACATATATAGTATACAATCAAAACCGCAGGTGCGTATTGGATGATTGGGTTTCCAACTATGACAAGGTATGGAACCACCTTCCGATCAGTTTACTCTAGGAACGATACACTGGAGTTCAACAAGAACATCTTGCAACTCAGCCACACATGACCGACCACTCATTTCGCTTGAGTGTATCGAATGTACATCACCAACGGTCGGGATCAGCAACCGTTTCCCGTATATATATGGGACAGCATTGATAGATTAAAGAAGCAAATGAATATTCTCTAGATAGGTGATTATACACCCTACTTCGGTGCGACCGACATAGCCATGCTGCCTGCCCGATTTTTGTCATTTACCAGATGTGAGGCTAGAAGCTACGCTTACTTTCCATTCATTGATAACACGATCACTTTGAATGCCACATTATCAGATCCGTTAATCATTAGTTGGATCTGCACAAATAGATTCTGGATATTATGCGAAGGGAATAAATCCGTTGGCCACCATATATATTTGTACAGTCCAACTCTTTCGATCATTGGAACTATTCTGTCAAACATTCGTCCATATACGTTCGTTCTGGGACTGAACGAAACCGAAGGCACTATTCTGTAAACGGGACAGCCCTTGCACTTTACTCCGTCTTCAATTTCTTCATCGTATTTGATCACAACGCTTATGTCGATACGGAGTGGTTCTTCGGATAATAATCCAACCGGTTTCTCCATATTAACAACGTAAAATGGTCAAAACTTCGATAGTCTGTGATTTAACTATCAAATGAAAATATGTCGGTGTACAAACAACGATCTTAATTACAAATGGAATTATCGTTCCAATCATCAATCATATATATATATATATTCATATTTCCTTATTTTCTAAAACTAGAAAATATACATTTTCAACATTGGAAAACATTTCCAATCCTCATTTACGCATCACTACCATTCCACAACTATTAGTCCCTAACTGTAAACTAGTAAGAGAACAATTCTCTAAGTATAAACCCCGAAGGCCGAAACCAACATCAGATCAACACTCAGAAAACTATTCAACTTACTAATCTCTAGTCAGTTTCTAATTTTTGTTTAACTTCACTTCTTAATTTCTATATTCGATTAACCCCTTTTGATAAACTACGTTTGATTAACTCCTTTTGATAAACTACGTTTGATTAACTCCTTTTGATAAACTACGTTTTCCGTTACAACTATTTCCTTTTTATAACGTTTACTTACCGTTACAAATATTTCCTATATATAACTTCTATTTACCCTATTTATATCGGTTTATTTGTTTTCTAAATAAACATCCCTTTATTCTATTTATTTTCTAAATAAATATTCTCCTTTTCTATTTCTATTTATTTTCTAAATAAATATCCCCTATTTATAAAACTCTATTCGTTTTATAAATACTTCCTTTTATAAAACCGTGTTCGTTTTATAAATAATTTCCTTTTTGTAAAATCCTGTGATTTTATAAAATCCCTTTATTTCAATATATATTGAAATATTCATTTTTACAACTCATGGTTTCTTATGATATTTAAAATATCAAACAACGATGATCAATATCGTTCTAACATCCATAATCAATAACAGATTGTAAATCACAACATATATCACAATATATGAAAACAGTAAAATAATTGTTGAGGAACCCAGTCGGATTCCTCCAACCTGTCTCCCTGCATCCACAGATGTTACACAGTATAATATATATCATATTTCATTTTGAAATGAAATATCCTGCTGTACAGAACCATATTTGATTAACAGTACATAGATTAATTATAACTACGTTTTCAATCAAATCTATTTTACAGTCCAGTTTAACAATCAATATACAGCGGTCAATAAATAAAGCACAATTTATAAAAATATAAATTGTAGAGAGTTAGTGAGTTTTACTCACATTTGCAGTTCATCGTTAAAGAACGGTAAACTGTTGTTTGATTTGAATCAAACAATTTATTCGCCATAAATTCAAATGAGCTCCAATGGACTTCCAGTCAGCTTCATGGTGTTGTTCCCGTCCATACGATCCCAATGGATCCGACCGTTCGTGATTCTGATATCGTATGATATAGATATACGTTACACAAGTTATATGAATAATTTAAATTAAATAAACTAGATTTCTAATTTCTCTTGGGCTTTTACCTTAATAACTTGGCCCGTTACCCTTTTGAACGAATGAACCATTTTATACTAACATAATAAATCCTCCCTTAAATCACGTGATTAGCTGCTAACCCACTCGTTAGTGCCTCGTCCTCCTTCCCGTATGATTTTTCTTGAACACAAACCCCTTACGTCCATGCACCCCCATGTTAAAACACTCCTTCCCATCCCTTCTTTTCTGCATGTAAACCGGCCGCTCCACATCCAACGTCGAACAGCCTCTCTTCACCATCTACATCAACCTCGGACCTTCATCACTGCCTAAGTCGAGCCCTCCGCCACTGATGAACTCAGTTCCTGGATCTTCTCCTCCTTCATTTCGAGTGGGTTCTCAGCAGACCACGCCCATCAGCTTTACACCAAGGCTATAGTACGGAACTCGACCACTTCCCAGGCATAAACAGCTCGAACCCATCATTCATCTCACGGTTTCAGATCCTCCACGTACTGCGCCTTTTAAACAGAGCAGGATTCTTCGAAGCCACGCCCTATAGTAGTCATCGAACTCCAAAGATTTGCCAACTCTAAGCCTTCGCTGGTATTTTCGAATGTAGAATATGGATTTCGATCTTGGTTTGAGGAAGGATACTGGCGGCGCCTATTTTTTATTTTCAGTAGAAAGAATTAGGTCTTAATGAAGGAGCATTGTATATTTATAGGCAATAGGATTTACAATATTTTATTATTTGTTTGCTATAGTTGTTTCTCGTCTTGGATTGAACAGCAAGGTGCTGTTACGTGGAAGTAGTGGCTTTCGGTACCACTTACAAACTAGTTGATTACGTTCACTTTCCATCCGTTTATGATTTAAACTTATTAGAAATGTTGAATAGAATAACACATATATAGACGTTAATTATGCCCGTGGTTCGTCACTGAACTTGTAACATTCAGAACTACAAAATTTATAGTTTAACTTCATTGTTTGTTGTCTGTTGGAGTTATAATTTATGTTAGCCATTTAACAATAACATCTTATTGTTCAAAAACCAAAGTTTATCGGTACCCGCTACATAATATTTCGTTCCCGTACGAGTCGTTATGAACAGATATAAAAATACCGTTCTGACCAGCGATGTACCACGGTCCCAAAAATATAATAATATCGGTAGTTTAACTCATATTGTGAAACCCCAAAATGTTGATTACAGGGTGCAAAATACTCCAAATAAAAGTTGCTTATTTAATTAATTAAAAATTACAGTAAAATTCTAAAAATTAAATTATCACTATGTCTCTAAAGAACCTTGTCTAAATTCAAACCCGATCTCTAGTTATATCGAATAAACCGATATGGTCAATAAACGATTCTATAACGACTATTTTAAAATTTAATTTGGACATATCTCAAAATCTACACGATGAAATCCCGATTTTTCTCTTCCACTAGAAAGATATACTCCACCAGCTCCACACGTTTCTTGTTTCACAGAAATCCGGCTTAAAACGAATCCTGTACATTCAGTTGAAGTTCGAATCGCCAATTTACGAACTGCAGCGCCATTTCGAGCTCGGTTTTTAATTATAATATAATTCCACGTTCAAACTGCTGTTTATAAAATATATTCGTTATTCAAATTCAAATTCCAAACTGAATTATTCCTTATATAAAATCCAATTCACACTGTATTGTGAATTCAGCTATTCTGACTATTTCGACATTATAATATATTATTATATTATAATTATCAATTAAATATTCAACATTATTTTAATTCCAGTTATCGATATCGCCAAACGATATTTAAATAATTAAATTAGTTAATTATTCAACGGTCAGAAATGCGGGTCATTACATTTTTAGAAGAGAACTAAACGATTTTGACTTGAAGAAAACTTAGAGGAGGAAGCGATTTTATACAGAAAGAAATACTTAGGAGCTAAGGAGTTCAAGGGAGGTATTTTACCGGGTAGGTTTATCTGAGGTAGTTTTTAACTGGTACAAAGTTTATTAGGTGCAGGTATTAACTGGTAGGGTGTTTATTCAATTTTAAAATACTCCATGATTCTGAACTCCTCTCTAAACCCAATAACTGACATTTCTATGGTTTAACCACCATTCCAGACACACTGGAACAGGTTCCGGAGTCCAGTTTGATCATCTAGAAAAGATATTAATTTAAATCACTCTAAATTAAATTCAAAACCAAATAAATTCCTTGATAATTGATTATTATTATCGTTTAATATCAAACACAATTCATATAAATCATTTTGACTCTAGTTTAAATTTTGAATTTAATTAAATTCAGATCCTCGTATTATTATAATTATTTCAGATTAAATAATTATATATATATATATATTCAAAATAAAATCATATATCGATTTATATTATCAATCACAATATTTAAAACCATATTAAAATTTTAAACTAAACTGTTCGAAAAATCCGGGTCGTTACAGATTGACAAACTGTTGTAAATGTTAAATATTCGTATTTGATGCTTATGCAGTGTAGAATGCACTCTAGATGATGGTTGACTGTGTTTGATTGTTGTTGTATACTATGTGTATGAAATCCATATAATCACATTATATGGTGATTGACTGTGTCTGATTCCAGTTCAGAAAGAATGAATATTTTAAAATAACGATTATTTCAAAATAATGATTATTTTAAAATAACGAATATTTTAAACTAATATTTAGTAAAAGATCAAAATCTGATTTTGATGTCCGATTTGGGATGGACACGAATATATTTAAATATATAAAGTCGTGTTGATTAGATTAACGCCATCTTGATGTGAACGATATTTATATCGATTTTATTCATTTCTATAATTAATATCGAAAAGGAAATGATTTCAAAATATAATGTTTTGAAAATATTATCATTTATATATCGATGATATGGAATATTCAATTTTGATTTGAAATTGAATATGAAGTTGAAATCGTTTTGAAAATGAATTTAAAACAATTTATAAAATACGTTTTAAAAGGAAATCGACGAAATACATATAATATATATTATATATACATAATGGCCTGAATAGAACGCGCCATGTCGCAGCAGTTCGCGAATTTCGACCATTGACTTCGAACGGACATTACGGGAGATCCGACCATCGGATTCTCCTAAAACTGGAACCATTGGGTTCATATCGAAATGAGCTTTCTAACAAATATTAGAAATTTAAAATCTGACGGATGGATTTGGAATCACGTCCAAATCAAATTTGGAAAAGGTCGCTGTAAGTGCAGTTCGATGGCCGTTTATGGAAATCGACTGTACTGGCCTTGATAAAATTGTTAAAAATATTAATAATTTGTGTAAAATCATAATAAATGATTTGGAAAGAATTGGGTTGAAAAATTCCATATTTGAAAAGATAAAATTATATTTTTATTAAAATGAACTAGAATTATAATCCAGTATTTTTAAATAAATAAATTGGTTTTGAGATGCTTTTAAAAATAACCAGAATTTCCAATATAAGAATTGGAATGGATGGGAATCGAAATTATCCTCGGAATATTTCGGTATTGAATTTTGTGATTATACGGAAATTGTGGAGGAATTTGGAAGATATATATATATATATATCGTTATTCCAATACGATATTTGTTGGTTTCAGAATTTGATATTGAGTATAAGTCGATATATTTTCTATTCAGAGCCTTGTATTTAATATCAAATTGGGTTTTGGGTTTGTCGTGAATGGTATCTTTAATAATACTATTCTTAAACCCAATGGAGTTAAGAAAACTATAAACTGACTAGAGATTAGCTAAGTTGAATGGTTTCCTGGGTATTGATCTGATGTTGGTTTCGGCCTTCGGGGTCAATACTTAAGGAATTGTTCTCTTACTAATTTACAGTTAGAGACTAATGGGATTTTGAGTTTGTTGTGAGCTGTGTTTTTAACGACATTCGTTCTTTAACGCGATTTACAGTGAAATGAGATTTGGAATTTATAAATCTTTTTATTAAGATTTAACAGGAATTTTCCAAAGTAATGTTTTCCAATTTAATATATTTAATTGGAATTGAATTGAAATTTGAAGCGACCCGAGCTTCCCCGGTCTCCGAAGAGAAGAGAAAGAACGAATTACTTTGAGAACAACACACAAAAGAACGTAAACAGAAGAACATTTCATTGCTTATTACAACAATTTCATCAGATTGCAAGAATATATAGAGTATAAACAAATAATATACATCATCAAACATCAGAGATTTAAATTACATTTAAATACATCGCAGCGGAAAAACAATACAATACACAACTGAAAGGAATACGCGGATACAGAGCTTTCCGAGTATAATTCCAGCTGTAAATCAGGATCCTGTGAATATAAATCTGCAAAACCAAAACTACTAGCTGCTCGTGTCAAAATAAGGGCACCCAGAGTTTAGGTTGTAACAATAAACTCCAGGTCAGTCATGTGACTGGTGTGAGAACTAAAACAGTTATTTATCTTTATTTTAAAGTTCGGTAAATCAAGGGACCACGACGTATAACACGGAACAGGTTTCCTCCCAAGAACACCAGTGCATAAAACAAACAGCGCAATGCTTAATAAAGAACAATAAAGCTATTATAAGACCCAGGTCCCATCACACAATGCAACGCAAGCCGGAGGATAGGGTTTTTACCTTATAATAGCCAAAGAATGCTTGATACGCTAAATTTCATGTTTTAATTCTTAATCAGAGTCCAAACGTAAATTAGTAAGAGAACGATTCCCTAAGTATTAACCCCGAAGGCCGAAACCATCGTCAGACTAATACCCAGGAAACCACCCATCTTAGCTCGTTTCCAGTTAGTTTTTGATTTTATATACAATCATAAATATCAATCATAGGCGACATGAGCGTCCCATGCCACTATGTCTCCATATATAGGTATACAATCAAAACCGCAATTGTCACGTATTGGAAGTTGGATTTCCATCTGTGAACCAAGGCAAAAGATAGTCCTTACCGATTCGAGACAATCTAG
The DNA here is from genome assembly GCA_030737875.1 of Allium sativum. Lineage (NCBI taxonomy): Eukaryota > Viridiplantae > Streptophyta > Magnoliopsida > Asparagales > Amaryllidaceae > Allium > Allium sativum. The sequence continues at coordinate 346,845,468 of CM060922.1, read as the reverse complement.
CCCATGTCTCGGGATCAGAGCTCGAGTGACCCTTGGAGCGACAGGGCCGGTCCACCATGTGGATTAAAATGCATGAACACTGCGTTTCCCCGCCCTTTGGGGCGTAAATGAGCCAACAAATGACTCCATCGGCTTCACATAGTCACCGATATATCCGAGGCGCCTTGCAACAGCAACAACCTTATAAGTCAAACTCGTCAGGGCATGTAAAACCACTGACGCCGCTTCTAACTAGAAGGAAACGCATGCCCTCCCTGAGGTCCTCTCCTGTTTCTGGTTCACAACCGGGGTCTGAGGCTCGCGAATCAACGCTACACAAAGCTATGCCACACAGGCCGTGCTTTGATCATCAACCACAAGACTCTGATTTTCAACAGAAGCCTTGATCATTTGCATCTCAGCATGCCACATAGTCAATTCACGCTATGCAACCGATATCAATCACACAGAATGAAATCAGATGTCAGACACACATCCATTTACAAGTCCGTTCTGGGCCTGAACGAAACCGGAGGCACCTAGTACCCCGCATATCCATCGATCTCCAAGTACGTCTGGACGATCACCAACTGATTCCCTCCTCTTGGGTGTACAGCCCAATCAAGATCAACAGTAATTATCCAAACGACGTGAAGACCTCTGGTCTTCAACCAACGTCTTCATCTTCGGTTAATCGTCGAATCAGTTATTCAGAATGGGATAAACCTGGCCTTTCTGAATAACTCGCGTATATAATAAACAAGTGTTACACAAACACAACATACGCCTCATTCCAATTCATCAGTCACTAACCGTAAATTAGTAAGATAACAATTCCCCAAATATTAACCCCGAAGGCCGAAACCAACATCAGATCAATATCCAGGAAAACATTCATCTTAGCCAACCTACAGTTAGTTTCTAAATTTCACATTCTTAGGGAAAGGTTCCCATTAATTTTATTAAAGATAAATTCTTTTAAATTTATTCTTTAATCTTCCTTTGAATATCCCTTCAAACTAGTCGGGATTAGCGAACCACACCGAAGTAATTATTTATTTTATTTCCCAATCCCAACCTATTTATCCCATGAAGTAAAACTGGTCATACTTCATCTCTAACACCACGGTGTTATCGGTTAATTCAATTACCATTTCATGTTCAAATCTAATTAAAGGTTTAACTACCGTCTAGAGTAAAACTGGTGATACTCCATTCTCGATCTTTTCAATCTAATTAAAGATTCATTAAAACTCCACTTAGTTTTAATCTTTGACTGGGTTAAAGAATCAGTGTCATTTAAAATACGGTTCACGATAAACCCCAAAATCACATCATGTTCTATCAGCTTTAACCGTAAAATAGCAAGTGAGCAATTCCCTAAGGATTAACCCCGAAGGCCGAAACCAACATCAGATCAATACCCAAGAAATCATTGAACTTAACTAATATCCAGTTAGTTTCTGATTTCCTTAACTCAGTTGGGTCTAAGAACAATATTATTGAAGATACCGTTCACGACAACCCAAAATCACATTCCATTAATTATCGGGTTAAAGAACAAGTATTATTTAAAACACCGTTCACGATAAACCCAAAAATCAATTCAAATTCAAATTCAATTCCAATTAAATATTATTTAACTGGTACACTTCATTAAATCTAAATAAAAAAGATTTAATCTTTTTCTCAACTGGGCTTAAAAACATTGTTAATGAAGACACCATTCACGACAAACCCAAATCACATTTGATATTAAATACAAGGCTCTGAATAGAAAATATATCGGCTTACATTCAATATCAAATTCTACGACCAACAAGTATCGTATTGGAAATAACAAAATCTATATATCTTTCAAATTCCCATAACGCTATCTGTATAATCACGAAATCCAACATTGAATATTCCAAAGACAATTTCGATTCAAATCAATTCCAATTAAATTATTGGAAATTCTGGTTGCTTTTAAAACCCTTTTTAAATTCAATTTATTTATTTAAAAATTAATAGAATTATAATTCTAGTTCAAAACTAGTTCATTTCAATAAAAATCTATTTTTATCTTTTCAAATATGGAGTTTTTTATCCCAATTCTTTCCAAATCATTTCTTATGATTTTACACAAATTATTACTATTTTTAATAATTTTATCAAGCCCGTACAGTCGATTTCCATCAACGGCCATCGAACTGCACTTACAACGACCTTTTCCGAAATTGATTTGGACATAATTCCAAATCCAACCGTTAGATTTCAAATCTCTAATATTCATTAGGAAGCTCTTTTCGATACGAACCCAACGGTTCCAGTTTTAGGAGAATCCGACGGTCGGATCTCCCGTAATGTCTGTTCGAAGTCAATGGTCGAAATTCACGAACTACCGCAGCGCGGCGCGTTCTATTCAGGCCATTATATTATATATATAATATATACTTCGTTGATTTCCTTTTAAAATGTATTATATAAATCATTTTAAATTCATTTTCAAAACGATTTCAAATTCTTATTCGATTTCAAATCAAAATTGATTTTTCCTTTATAAATTCCTTTTTTTACATTCATTTCTATTTGATTTCAATTCAATTTCAATTCAATTTCAATTCAATTCAATTCAATTTCAATTCGATTTGAATTCTATTCAATTCAATTTCAATTCGATTTGAATTCTATTTCTATTCAATTTAATTCGAATTCATTTTCTATTCAATACAATTCGAGTTCTTTTTCTATTCAATTCAATTTCAATTCGATTTGAATTCGTTTTCTATTCAATTTAATTCGAATTTATTTTCTATTCAGTTCAATTCGAATTTATTTTCTATTCAATTCAATTCGAATTTATTTTCTATTCAATTCAATTCGAATTTATTTTCTAAAATATTCCATTCGAATTCATTTTCTAAAATATTCGATTATTGAAATCACTTTTCAATATTCATTAAAAACAAATAAAATCGACAAAGTTCCCGTTCGTGTTAAAATGGCGTTTAACTACTTAACACGTCTTCACATTTCAATATTCAATGAATATTATTTTAAAATATTTGATAAATCTGAACTGGAATCAGACATAGTCAATTACCATATAATTTCAGTTATATGGATTTCATCCAATTCATGTATACAGCAATGACAACAAACAATTAACCATTATCCAAAGTGTGTTCTACACTGTATAAGCATCAAATATAAATATTTAACGCTTATAACAGTCTGTCAATCAATCGATGGACATACATCTAATTATTGGGATTAGTGTATGTCATATATCATCCCAATACCCGTGTGGGGTCTCAAACAATCAAACACAAATTTTATTTGTGCAGTTGGGCGATGTGTAAAATTTATCGTCCCAATCAATATCAGTCAAATGTGTGTATATAAACAAATCGTCCGATTTGTTTATATTTATTTCATTTTAAATACACATTAAAAATTCTATTTTCAACTATAAAATATTTTTAACTATATAAATATTTTATTTCATTTCACATCACATCACACAATCAACTACACATCAAAATCAAACAAACAAGCATACAAGCCGTCCATGGTCTGTGGATGACGGGTGTCGGGTGCTAATAAACACCGTCTACATCCTAGTATATATTTTTAACTAGAAATTTAAATTAAATGTGAGGAGTTCTCACAGATTAGCTAAACCAAACGCCACGACTCTTCATATGTAGGAAATCTTCGCCGTGCTCGCCTTTTGTCACTTTCGTTGCCCGTAGCCACTACATATATAAAAATCACATTTTTATATTGTTGCTATTTTTATAAAAATCACATTTTTAGTTCGCTCTATATAGATAAAAATTCTATTTTTACATCGCTACTATATAGATAAAAATTCTATTTTTACCTCGCTACTATATAGATAAAAATTCTATTTTTCCATCGCTACTATATAGATAAAAATTCTATTTTTCCATCGCTACTATATAGATAAAAATTCTATTTTTACATCGCTACTATATTGATAAAAATTCTATTTTCATCTTGCCACTAATATAATAAAAAATTATATTTTTATTAACCTACATGAATAAAAATCGTATTTTTATTCTTCCTATGATATAAAGATCGAATTTTTATTATCTGTATAATATAAAAATCATATTTTTACTTCATTACTTAAATAAAAATTATATTTTTATATTCCTACTTAAATAATAAAAATCATATCTCTTCGCTATTTAAAATATAAACTTTTCTTCCTAAAAATCTAATTTTTTTCTCTAATATAAAAATCTAACTTGGATATCGCTAAAAAAAACAAATCTTTATATATATATATATATATATGTAAAAACAAGTCTTCACATAGGAAAAATCCTTATATAAGTAAACAGAAAATCATTAAACAAATAAAAAAAGAAATAAATAAAATTAAAAACTTACACCGTCATTGGAGAGAGGGGGGTTGCGTTCTTCTGTGGCTCGAGGTGGTGCATCGGAGACTCGGGGGGGTTGCGTCGCGGTGGCATAGGGTGGTTTGGGGGGGGGTGCAGTTTTAATCGAGAAAGGGGGGTTTCGAGCTCGACGTGGGGGAGGGGGAAGGAGGAGAGAGGGAGATCGGAGGGGGGCGGCTGTGGAGGCTGGCGCGGCTGTCCTATGGGGAGGCGGCGACGTCTTTCCTCCTTTTCTTCCCCTTTTTTTCTAATTCTGAACCGATGGGGTAGGAGAAGGTTGGGGGGTTTGACCAAGGCAATGGAGAATATAAAATTAATTATTTAATTCTTCCTCTAAAAAGTAACTTTTTATTTTCAACTCGAAATCGAACCCACCGACTGTCGTTCCTAGCTAATTACCCCTATTCCGAACACAATGGAATATGTACTGAAAGCCAGTTCGGCGGTTTCGATTAGTTTTCGTCAAAATCAAAATAAAACTCTATATATTGAATTTGAACGCGCATTTCAATTTACTGGGGCCACATACGAACTCTAAAAATTCCCTAAAAATACTTTCTAGCTTTGTATTGACGATACGGTCCTAACAAAACTAGTTTCGTCCAATTCTGAGACCGTTTGAAAAATGGCCATTTTCCAGTTGATTAAAATCAACTGAAACTGGTCAAACGTGTTTTCCTTTGTCATGCTCAAATATTGATTCAGAAAATTACGAATTTTGAAACCTAGCAATAACTAGACACCCCGAATCCAAGAAAAGTGGTTTCGTCGAAAACAGAGGTCGTTTGCAAAATTTCCATTTTCAAAGGCCTTTATATATATTAAAATATATATAAATTCCACAACGACTTTTCTGAATTTTAAATTGGACATATCTTTCAACTTCTAAATTGAAATCTCGGTTTCTTACATCCATTAGAAAGATATCGTCAAACAGATTTAGATATTTTGGGTTTCGTCCAATTTAGACTTAGAACGAATTTTGTATATTCATTTGAAATTCGAAATCGAAATTCCATACTACCGCGCCATTTCAGGATCGTTATATAATTAAAATAAATTTATTCGTTTTAACTTTGTCGAAATAAATTTTTCGTCGTTATTATTTAAAATAATTCATTTTAAGTAATCAAAATTCATTAAAATAGCCAAAATAAAAATTTTAAATTGGCTCGGATTTCCGGGTTATTACAAAATTGGCCTTTGGGTTTATCGTGAATGGTGTTTTAAATAACACTTGTTCTTTAAACCGATTAACAATGGAATGAGATTTTGGGTTGTCGTGAATGTTATCTTTAACAATACTGTTTTTTAGACCCAACGGAGTTAAGAAAATCAGAAACTAACTGGAGATTAGTTAAGTTGAATTGTTTCCTAGGTATTGATCTGATGTTGGTTTTGGCCTTCGGGGTTAATACTTAGGGAATTGTTCACTTGCTAATTTACGGTTAAAGGCTGATGGAATGGAATGTGATTTTGGGTTTATAGTGAGCCGTGTTTTAAATGACATTGGTTCTTTGACCCAGTTAATGGCAGGATATGATTTCCCAAGTTGAACAATCATCAATATTGATTTTTGGGAAGATTAAAACCAAGTGGAGTTTTTATGAATCTTTAATTATATTGAAATGCTCAAAAATGGAGTATCACCAGTTTTGCTCTAGGCGATAGTTAAATCTTTAATTAGATTTGAACGTGAAATGGTAACTGAATTTACCGATAACATCGTGGTGTTAGATATGAAGTATTACCAGTTTTGCTTCATGGGATGAATAGGTTGGGATTGGGAAATTAAACAAATGATTACTTCGGTAAGGTAAGCTAATCCAGACTTGTTTGGACAAACCATAATTTGGTTTGAATTAAAATCCAAAAGAAGATTAAAGAATAAATTTAAAGAATATATCTTTGATAAAATTAATGGGAACCTTTCCCAAAGTATAAGAATATTTGAATAAAGGAATATTATGGATTGGAATGAGGCATATGTTGTGCTTTTACAGCACTTGTTTATTATATACGCGAATTATTCAGAAAGACCGGGTTTATCCCATTTTGAATAACTAATACGACGATTAGTCGAAGATGAAGACGACGGTTGAAGACCGAAGGTCTTCACATCGTTTGGATGATTACTGATGTCTTGATTGGGCCGTACGCCCAAGACAAGGTGTTAAGTGGTGATCGTCCAGACGTACTTGGAGATCGACCGGATATGCGAGGGCCTATCTCCTGTATTGGATATATGGGAGAGGAATAAGGTGCCTTCCGGTTTCGTTCAGACCCAGAACGAACTTGTAAATGGATGTGTGTCTCACATCGGATTTCATTCTGTGTGATTGATAGACATCGGTTTCATAGCGTGAATTGCCTGTGTGGCATGCTGAGATGCAAATGATCAAGGCTTCTGTTGAAAAGCAGAGCCTTGTGGTTGATGATCAAAGCACGGCTTTAATATAGCATAGCTTTGTGTAGCGTTAATTCGCGAGCCTCACACCCCGGTGTGAACCAGAAACGGGAGAGACATCAGGGAGGACATGCATTTCCTTCTAGCTAGGAGTGGTGTCAGTATTTTTGCACGCCCTGACAAGTTTGACTCATGTGGTTGTTGGATAGCTAGGCGCCTCGGTTATATCAGTCGATCCGGGGCCGATAGTTTGGTCGGGATATGACCAGTTTATGCCCCCATAGGGCGGGGAAATGCAATGTTCAGGCATTTTAATCCACTCTGTGTGGACCGGCCCTGACGATCCAAAGGCTTGGCAGAGTACTTGCCTGAGACATGGGCTAGATTGTCTCGAAGTGGTGAGGACAATCCCTTGCCTCGGTTCATAGATTGAAATCTAACTTCCAGTACGACATTTTGTAGTTTTAACTGTAAACCTATATATAGCGATATAGTGGTATGGGGCACTAATGTTGTCTATGATTAATACTTATGACTGAAATTGTTTGACACTATACACTTATAGTAATAATAAAACATGAAATTTTACGTATCAAGCATTCCTTGGCTATTATAAGGCAAAAACTCTAACCTCCGGCTTGCGTTGCATTGTGTGATGGGGCCTGAGTCTTATAATAGCTTCATTATTCTTTATGTAGTATTTCGATGTTGTTTTATGCATTAGTATTCTTGGGAGGAAACCCGTTCCGTGTTATACGGTGTGGTCCCTTGATTTACTAAACTTTAAAATAAAGATTAATAACTATTTTAGTTCTCATACCAGTCACATGACCGACCTGGAGTTTATTGTTTTAACCTAAACTCTAGGTGCCCCTATTTTCCACGTGGGCAGCTAGTAGTTTTGGTTTTGCAGATTTATATTCACAAGATCCTGGTTTACAGCTGGAATGATATTCGATAAGATCTGTATCCGCATATCACCTTCAGTTATGTTTTTTATCATTTTCAGCCGCTATGTAATGTAATTTAAATCTCTGATATTTCTCTGGTGTATAATATTCATTCATACTCTGTATATTCTTGTATTCTGATGGAATTGTTGTAATTAACAATGAAATGTTCTTCTGTTTGTGTTCTGATTTATCGTGTTCTCAATTTAATTCGAGCTTTCCTTCACAGGGAAGTTCGGGTCGTTTCACTATCAAACCCACTTGTATAAACTTACATCAATATCCACTACCATGAAGCACAAATTAGAGAGATCACGAATCAAACACATATTAAACTTACACCAAATTAGAGGGTTTCATTACCCCTAAATAGGGAATTAGCTACTAATATGTGTTGTCGTATTAACACATATAAGTTTCAACATTGGAAAAGAAAGCAAAATGAAAGAAAATCCAAATAGAACAAGAAAGGAACTAAACTAAGTGCATGTAAATAAATCTAAGCTATGAACATAAAATAGCGAGCATAGAAATTGAATTGCATTAAAATGAAAATTACATAAGAAAATGACTAAGTATCCATGGAAATAAAATAGAGGTTTGGATTTGAGCCTCCACTCTAAACTAAACTAACTAAATGAAGATCCTTAACATGTACACAAGTGGGTTATTTATACATGAGTAAAACCCTAATTCAACATTCAGCATGCTACCAAAAATGCCCTTTAGGAAGTGTGGCCACCAAGTAATCATTAAGCTTTTGTTAATCCATCATCAAATTTTCATGAAGCTTTAAAATCCACTTATTTGTCCATTAGCTTCTAAGTGTAGAATTAGGTAAGTGGGAAGGTAGGTGGGATCCTCCGTGATCATGTATGAGAATCATTTCCTCTTCATTCCTTTGTATGCATATATATCTCTATGAAGCCCTCTTCCATATGCACCAAATGTCTATAAAAACAATGAAAAATGTACAAGTAAAATTTCTCAAAATAACTTAAGCACAAAAATGACCATTTTACCCCTGTGTGATGATGAATGTATAATGCTTTTAAATAAATTGAATTATGGTTTAAACATGATAAAATATCTACATGTGATATTTATTTAAACTATATAAGAATAAATATATGAATATAAATGTGCATTTTTACATGCACATCAACTCCCCATTTGGAAGTTAGTTCAAATAAAGCCCATTTGCCAGCAGTAATATTGTTCATGCTAGTTGGAGCATCTCCAGTGGTGCGTAATCCATTTCTAGTAGTGTGATTCAACCTTAATAGACGTCCATTAAATGGGTACACAATCCCTCAATCATGCAACTAACTCTGTTAACGACTAAAAAAAGTGGTTGGCAGGCACCCATTAAATGAACGACTGATGTCTATTAATTGAGAGTCAAACCATTGCGGAATTCAAAGGGCTTCGGCCCTGAATATTCATGCCTTAAGCCACTTGAGATCCCCTTACAATGAAGTTTTATTGACAGCACACGCATGTAAATATATGGCATTATCTAAAGTCCATGATTCATATTAAGTACATGGATATAATGTGCTTACATGAATAACAAGTGGAGTTTATGCCATTATCTTATAACTTAAATTTACTAAAATATTTCTAGTAAGAATAATAAACCATTGAAGATAAAAAAGAACGGTTGTCATAAAATTTATAAAAATAATACCTTCGATGCTATTAGGGATTGCGAATGGATCGTTAAGGCAAAACAAAATATAAACTTATATGAACTTCTATACGAATCAAACACCATAGAAACAATCACAAATACGGAATCAAACACAAATGCAAAGATAAACAAAAGTAAAGTACAAAAAAGGAAAAACACACCGAATTTTATATTGGTTCTGAACTGTTCCTACATCCAATCTCGCACAATGCTGGATTATGCAGAGTATTAATACTATATCAATATCCAATTACAACCCTCCTCTATTTCATAGCTACAAGGGATACCACTGATTCCATACACACACTTGACGAAGTATACCTTCCTTGATTTCACGGCTACAAGGGATACCACCGATTATCCGTCCTTGATTTCACGGCTACAAGGGACACGATCGATTTCTTACACAACCCAAACTATTACAAACAGCCCTATAACTCTTCAATAGCACTTGATTTAGAGAGTAATGAGTAGAGAGTGTAGAGAGAAGAAAATTAGTGAAAACAGAATTGAGTTCGGCAGAGTATAGGTGTAGAAATCATAAAAATGATAAAGAATAATGGTGTAATGAAACGGAATGAAAATGGAGAAGAAGAAGTGATTAAAAATTCAAAATCAGCCCCTTTTTATAATGTGTGAAAGGTTGCAATGTCGCAGAACCGTCACAAATAGTGAAAAGACGCTTCCTTTCAAATTTGAAAAAATGACAGTTATATGTCGACATGTATATATTATGTCAACATATACATGTACAAAATTGAAATTTGAATATTTTTCAGGTGTTTTGAGATATATATATATATATATAATTTTGGAATTTCTTGAACTAAAATATAGTGTTATAAATAAATATTATAAAATAGAAAATCATATGAAAACATAAATATAAACTATATAAACATATTTATAAAACTATAGAGTTTAAAACTATATAAATATAAAGTATGTAAAATATGAATATATAGAACTTATAAAGTATAAATCTATAAAACTTAAGTTCAAAATCAAATAAAAATAAAGAGTAAAATAGAGAAGATAGAGATTAAAGATAGAATCTGAAACAAAATTTGAAAAAGAGAATTTGAAATTATTTTGAATTTGAACCTGGAGTGCTATTCAGAGTCTTACATAATCTAGACTCTATAACTATATTTATCTTGAACTCTTGAAATCTTGAATACTCATTAGTCTTGAAATATCTCTGAATTCTGAATCTCTAACATCTTTAAACTATACAGTCTTCAGTAATATTTCCTATAAATAAATCCTGTATATGTGTGTGTATATATATTCTAGATAGAGGTGTTAGTATGTATTTTATAATCAATTAATATTGAAATAAGGTTGTTGTCATTAAAACTCCATTTTCCAACAATCTCCCCCTTTTTATGATGACAACCTTAGTTTATAATATATCATACCTATATGTACCTATTGATCATGATCTGTCAAATACTCCCCCTGTCTATATTAGTTCGATAAACTATGCCAATATTCTATAATTTCTCCCCCTTTGGCATTATCAAAAAGAAATTCTAAAACTACTCCCCTTAAATTCTCTAAATAATTCCTATATTAAAGTAAAATACTTTCCCTAAATTTATGCCTATATAATATCCTAATTCTGTATATAACTTCCCCTAAATATACAATTCTTCCTTAATTTATAATTATCTATAAATTTCTATAAATCCCCTGTAACACCCCAGATTTTTGAATAATCGAATTAACTAAATTAAAGAATAAATGTTTATCATTGTTCTAAGATTTGTAAGCAAAAGACTTAGCATCTCATTTGGTTGGAACATGTGACTTGCATACAAGAGGTACAGAGTTCGATCCCCGCCAACGCCATATTTTTGTTTTAGGAGAATGGCTAAAAAGCGGCTTAGTGTGAACGTAGTTCAAAAAGTAGTTTAGTGTGAAAATGGTTAATTAGGAAGATAGAAATATATATATAGATATATTTATAAAAATAAAATAAAATTCAACCTAAAATTTAAGAAAAAAATTCGAAACAGCGGAAGCGGGAAGGTAAAACACCAAACCGACCTATTTTGTGGGTCGACCCGAGACTTGCTGGGTCGACCCCAGGGTCGACTCAGGAGGTTTGGAATTGGTCTCGTCGGCCCTAAATGGTCTATGATGAAATTTTATGTTTTAGGGCTTAAGTGGCGATTTCTGGTTGGTCTGTTGACATCATTTCTTGGTTTCTAAGGCCTAGATGGATCCTAGGATGATCTGATGGCTGTAAATAAATCTAACTTCTATATATACATGGGTAGACTCACATTCTAAAATCAAATAAAATTAGAACCATGGCCGTCATGATGTCAGTCTACAACTTGGAATAGCCGCCACCAATTAGAAGAAGATTAAAGCAACTCAATTCAACCCAACAGCAAATTCAACTACAACAAAGGGACGCTAATAAATTCCCGAACTTGGTTGAATGGTGATTTTGATCACTTTAACAAAATAATTGCTAAATTAATTATGATGTGATATACGTTGGATTATAAGTTGTGGTTGTGAATCTAATTCATATGTTTAATCATGTATGTTAACTTGATTCATATTATATGATGTTTTGCATGTTTTATATATGATGTTATGCAAGTTTCATGTATGATGTTATGCAAGATTAATACGATTATGCAAGTTAATATGATTATGCAAGTTTCATATATGATGTTATGCAAGTTAATATGATTATGCAAGTTTCGTATATGATGTTATGCAAGTTAATATGATTATACAAGTTTCATATATGATGTAATGCAAGTTAATATGATTATGCAAGTTGTACATATGATGTTATGCAAGTTAATAGGATCACGCAAGTTGTATGCGAGTTATATGATGTTATGTAAGTTTGGATCTAAAATATATGCTAGTAGTTCATGATGTTAACTTGTGTCAATGAATCCCTTTTTATAATCAAATTACCTAGGTTTATAACAACAGTTTTTATGCGAATATGGATGTGGAACATATGCTAGTTCGTATAAGTATTATGTTCATATGCATGTTTAAGTGATAAATGGATTCACATATATACAAGTTCACACCTTTAAAGTTTAGACCCATATTCAAGTTGACATTTTTATGTTGAAACTATGACATGCATAGTTATGCAAGTTTACACCTTTATGTGGATCCATAGTTTACTCAGGTTAACACCTTTTATTGGATCCATATTTATGCAAGATGACACCTTTATGTTTAGGTTGATGACATACATAGTTTATGTAAGTTTGTGATAATTACCTAGGCTAGTTGGGTGTAAAACTATGTTCATACATGCAAGTTCACACCTTTTAGATGTATGATTTTTGGATCCTTGATAATACAAAGACTATGCAAGTATGTTGTAATTCTTAATTGCAAGTTAGATGCAAATTAGATCTATTATTGTGTGTATGTGACTTTGTGACGTTTATTCCCTTTTTTTTAAGTATTAGACTATTTGCTAGTCTAATATGTATATGTCATGTTAAGCAAACGAATGACGGGGGTACGATGGGGATAATAGTGGATACACACATATTGTGAATTTGGCATATAATGGCCTAAAAAGGCATGTAATTAATTTTAAGGAATAAAATTAATTAGTGATGAAATTGGTATAATTTATATACCATAAATAGATGAGCATAATTTAGGTGATAAATTATGGACATAAATAAATATGGAAATTTGAATAGGGAAAGTAATTCAAATTTGGGGAAAATTAATTATGTATAATTAATTACCTAAGACACGAGGTTGGATTCATTTGCGGTGTAAGACTGCCCGGACCCGCCCGGCAAATCCAGCAGCCACAAATGGTAACCCAATGTGAGAGGTCAAAGGCCCAAACTAAATGCGTAACAATTGTATGGACATGAGGTTAGGCTCGTTTGTGGTGTAAGATTGCCCGGACTCACCCGGCAAATCCAGCAGCCACAAATGCCAGTCTAATGTGAGAAGTCCTACAGGGGTTACGGTAGTAATAAATTAAGAAACACTTAACCAAAGTAAAACATGTGGTGGGACATGGGGGTTAAGTGGGTGCCTTGGGTGGCATGAGGAAATACGATTAGTAACACTTAACCAAGGTAAAACATGTAAGTGGAACATAGGGGTTAAGTGGGTGCCTTGGGTGGCATGAGGAATTACTAATAGAAACCTTTAACCAAATTTAAAACGTGTAAGTGGACATGAAGGGGGTTATGTGGGATGTACTAGAGGGGACCAAGCCTAGGTGGAAAGCTTGTGTCAAGCATGGGGGGCCCTTTTCAGTCCAGTAGCCCATTAAGTATCTTTGTGAGCTCGACCCAAGTCGAGGACGGGACACGCCTACTGGGTTTAATTGTTAGAGGCCAAAACGGGTTAGCAGTGGCAACGCAAGTCCAACGGGGTCACGTGCGTGCGTGGGTCCAGGCTGGTAGGTAAGACGTTGTTGCATCGTGTAGTTATAAGCCGTGCATTCCTTGCTTGGTATAAGGTTGCCATATTGGGGAGTGATACACCCCATTGTGGGACCTGCACGGGTATCTACGAGTTAGGAAGCCGATCAAATGGGGCAGGGTAGTGGGTACACCTAGTGGAGATAGGAGCAGACGGCTCCTATGTAGTCAGCTAGGGGTACACGAAGCTACCACTATTATTAATAATTATTAAGGGGGTACACCTAGTGGAGATATGAGCAGGCGGCACCTATGACGTCAGCTAGGAGTACATGGAATTACCATTATTACTTATTGAAGGAGTACATCTAGTGGGGATAGGTACACGCTGGGTACCTATGATAGCAACTAGAGATATACAGTCAAACATGGAGGATAGTGGGTACATCTAGTAGTACACGAAGCTATGATCGTTCTATTTAGCCAAAAGGGATCAAATTTCTAGAGTGACTAGTAGGGGTGCAGTTAGTGTTAGTACAGTACGGTACAGTATGGTAATTATCCTATATTGATTAGGAAGCGCCATTAACGTTATCTTTGTTTCTCTTGATTGCCTTTCCATACCCATGTGGTTCACACAATCATTACCTTATTCTCCAGCTTATAACTTATCATATTGCTTTAATAATCATGTTGTTAGAGTTATCGGACTCGCCAGACTTTATGTCTGACCCCCTTTGTTTCCACCTCTTTTCTTCCTTCCCCCCCCCCCAGGTTCTAAGGGTGGGACTAGTACTAGTGGAGCTTGATTGGGATCTCTTTGGGAGCACTTAGATTTGGATTGCTGAAGTAAAGTTCAGCCTATCATTTTCTTTATGGCTATTTGTAGTAGTGGGATTATGTACTTTGTTTTATCAAGATGGAATTATGTACTTGACTTTGGTTTATGGTTTTTGATGATGTAACCAAACATATTTACCTTCTGCTGCAATAAATAAAGTTTTAAATTTTCAAGTACTGCTTTATATCTGTCTTGTTGTGATTTTCTATTCTATATTCACTTAAAATGCTCCATGGAAGTTAACGCATTCCCTTTGCGAGTGACATTGATGGACGTGGGGTGTTACACGTGGTATCAGAGCTGAAGGTTACCAGAACAGATAAGATATTTTGAAAAACTATTTTTCAAAAGCATTTTTATAAAGAATACTTTCAAAAATATGTTTGTAGAAGAGTATTTTTGAAAGAAAGGTTTATTTTAAGAACATAATCCTCAAGATCCATATATCCTTCCTTCGATTCTCCGTTTTGAATCTCTTCCTCTTTCTCTTTTTGAGTTCCCCCCCCTCCGCGTATAGATGCTTTTTCTAAGATAAATAAGGACTTCCATACGAAGGACGGAAAACCACTTCAAGGGACTTAGACGTTTGTCGGGCTAGAAGTTAGTCCAAGGAAGTGGAGGGCTTGTTGGTACCTTTAAGATAGACGATGGGAGGAAGGTTCAAATAGCTGTTTGGTTAACAAAGGACGAAACCTCATCTTGGTGGGAGGTCATGAATGGAGAATGTGAAGAAGAAGGCTAGTTGTTTTGGAGAAATAGGACACCTTAGGATTGTCCAAAGAGGCAAGGACAAAGTACAGGATCTTCTGGAGGGTAGTTGTATTCCCTCAGGCTGGTATACCTGATGGGGGTAGGACCGTCTAGGTTGAAATTTGGTTTTCTTTATCATCCTGTTTGAACTTTGTTTGATTCTGGCGCTTCATACTCATTAGTATCTGCTTCGTTAGTTGAAACACTGCACCTAAATACTAGTCTAGTTAAGGATCCCATCGTAGTCTCAAATCCTGTTGGTGGTTCGGCTCATCCTTCAATGGTTTGTCGGTATTTGAGAGTGTCTATCTTGGGCATTGGATTTGAATGCAACGCCTTCGTCCTTGGTTTCACGGGCTACAGTTTGATTCTAGGGGTGGATTGGCTAGCCAGGCGGGGTGTCATCCTAGATTGTGAAAGGAGGGTAGTTAGACTATTGATTCGTTATGGAAAGACCCTCATATTTCTTGTGACCCTAAGGGTTCAGTGATGCTTAGCTGCCTAGAATCTTCTAACGCATCCAACGATGATTGGGAGTCTGTTTGTGTGGTCCGTGAGTATGGAGACGTCTTTGATAAAGGGCGCGGTTTACCCAGAGGCGCGAAATATGTTTTCGTATGTGCTTAATAGATTAAGCAAAGCCAGTTATGTGATCAGCGGTGGTTTTGGAGCAAGACTGGCAAGGACAGCCAGAGTCGGTCAAGTGCTCAATTGGTTGGCCGTCTTACTAGTATCATCTCACGTAGTCGTCTGAATTCGAAGGAGGTATCCCTTGGGTGTTTGTCTGATATTGGTTTAGGCCTTTGTGGCTTGCAATTGGGGATGTCGAGTCCGACTAGGATGGTTTGTGTGAGAGATGGATAGTTGTGATGATTTTGCATGGGATAATATCCTGGTTTTCTCTAGAAGCAGAGAAGAGCATGCCCTACATCTTAGGGAAAGCTTAGGGACCCTACAAGCACACAAGCTTAAATCTAAGTTCTCCAAAATACCATTTTTGGAGGAAAGAAGTGAGGATTTTAGGGCATGTGGTCTCTAGGGAAGGGTGATATGTTATGGTGGAAGACAGTCGAAAGTCCATGAGAAGAATTACCCTACCCACGACTCAGAATTGGCTGCCATAGTTTTTGTGCTCAAGTATTGGCGTCATTATTTGCTTGATGAGAAGTTTGAGTTACTTGCAGACCATAAGTCGCTAAAGTACTTGTTCTCTCAGAAATATCTAAACCTGAGGCAACAAAGGTGGATGGAGTTCTTGGCGTCCTACGATTTCGAGATAGCATATACCCCTGACAAGGGTAACGTTGTGGCGGATGCCTTGAGTAGGAAAAAGTTGACATTGAGTCCTTTGTTTGTCGAGCGACATGGCTTAGAGTTTATCTCTACCTTTGACTTTAGACCATCCATTGATTTTGTACCCAGTTTGCTAGCGTCCTTGAGGTCAGACCTATGCTTTTGGGACAGGTTGGAGAGGCACAGCGTGATGACCCATAGTTGATGGAGTTAGTAGAGAAGCTCATAAGAGGGGAGTCATCAAGCCACCTAAGTAGGTATACCCTAGATGATAAGGGTTGGTTGCATAGGGACGATAGACTTTGTGTATCACGGGATGAGAGCTTGAGGAAGGCTATTCTTGATGATGCACATCGTTCGAAGATGACCATTCATCCCGGCGGGGACAAGATGTACAAAGACATGAAGCGAGTTTTCTTTTAGGCCGATATGAAGAGGGGTGTGGCCGAGTATGTTGCTAGATGCTTGGTGTGCCAACAAGTAAAAGCGGAGCAAAATAAACCCGGTGGGTTGCTTCACCCATTGGAGGTCCCACAATGGAAGTGGGTAAGCGTCTCGATGGATTTTGTTGACGGATTACCGATATCGAGGAAGGGTAACATGGGGATTTGGGTTGTGGTAGACAGACTTACTAAGAGCACCCATTTCATTCCCGTGAAGAGTAAGAGGACTGCTCCATGGTTGGCCTCCGTATACATTCGAGAAATAGTTCGTTTGCACGGCGTTCCTTCTAGCATAGTGAGCGACCGCGATCCTATCTTTACTAGTGAATTTTGGAAGAGCTTGCAAGAGGCGGTAGGGACTCAGTTATGTTTGAGCACCGCATATCATCCTCGGACGGATGGCCAGACCGAGAGGGTGAATCGTATTCTAGAGGACCTATTGAGGTTGTGTGTCTTAGATTTCATAGGTACATGGGAGGAACGTCTTCCGTTGGTGGAGTTCGAATATAATAACAGCTTTCAGTCTAGCATTGGCATGGCACCGTTCGAGGCTCTTTATGGACGGTCGTGTTGTTCGCCTACATGTTGGTGGGAGTCTACAGATAATATCTTACTTAGGCCCGATATGATTAGAGAGACTTCGGAAAAGATCGATTTGATTCGAAGGAGGATGAAGACGGTGCAAGATAGGCAGAAATCTTATGCGGACAAGAGGAGGATAGATCTTGAGTTTGATATTGGGGACATGGTCTTTATCAAGGTGTCTCCATTACGGAACGTCGTTCGCTTTGGGTCCGTTGGGAAGTTAGCACCAAGGTTCGTAGGGTCGTTTCCTATTAAGGAGAGGATTGGGCAGATGGCGTATAGAGTGGAGTTGCCCGACAGACTTAGTGGCGTACACGATGTATTCCATGTGTCACATTTGAGGAAGTACTTGCATGAGACTGCGGAAGTGGTAGAGCCAAGCTTGCTTAGAGAGGTGGAGATAGAGCATGATGCGACGATTCGGCGAGCTCCTACGTGCATTCTTGGGTCGGAGGTTAAGAAGTTGAGGAATCGAGAGGTCAAGCTAGTCAAAGTGCTATGGGGAGATGATGAAAGCAACGCTACTTGGGAGACGGAAGAGAAGATGCGTTCATTATACCCTTTTCTTTTCGAGGGTATGTCTTTTAGTTTCTCCTTTATCGCTTACCTTATACTTATCTTATCTTTAGTATGTCCTCTCGTTAGTACCTTTGACCTTTAGATAGGGCAGTCCTATGATTGAAACATGTGTTTGAGACATGTTATGTATGATGGATGCATGTGGATGCAAGTGTTTGCTAGTGGTTGCTCGTGGATGCATATACACACACTTTAGGCACTAGATCGGCTCAGTCACTTCATATTGCATATAAATGTGTGTGCATATTTAAGCTATGTATGTATAATGGTTATTCTATCATATGGATGTTGCATTTTGGTGAATGGTTGTGCACACATGTATAAATAATATGTATCGATAGGGTTCTTTCGCATACATAATGGATGCATGGCACTATCATGGTTTGCATTAAGGAGGTCAACTGAATCAGTAGACCGCCTGATTTTGCATTAGATAAGGAACATATACACACACTTTTTGCATATGTTTATACAGCATTAGAAATTCTATAAGGACAATGGATTCCTGTGTTTGATGGTTGAGTAGATGGTTGTTTGGATGTTAGGATATGCATTCTCCTTAACTTGGAGATTTCCGGGGCAAAATCCTTTAAGGAGGGGAGAATGTAACAACCCAGATTTTTGAATAATCGAATTAACTAAATTAAAGAATAAATGTTTAGCATTGTTCTAAGGTTTGTAAGCAAAAGACTTAGTAGCTCATTTGGTTGGAACATGTGACTTGCATACAAGAGGTACAAAGTTCGATCCCCGCCAATGCCATATTTTTGTTTTAGGGGAATGGCTAAAATGCGGCTTAGTGTGAACGCGGTTCAAAAAGTAGTTTAGTGTGAAAATGGTTAATTAGTAAGATATAAATATATATAGATATATTTATAAAAATAAAATAAAATTCAACCTAAAATTTAAGAAAAAAATTCAAAACAGCGGAAGCGGGAAGGCAAAACACCAAACCGACCTATTTTATGGGGAGACCCGAGACCCGCTGGGTCGACCCCAGGGTCGACTCAGGAGGTTTGGAATTGGTCTCGTCGACCCTAAATGGTCTACGACGAAATTTTATGTTTTAGGGCTTAGGTGGTGATTTCTAGTTGGTCTGTTGACATCATTTCTTGGTTTCTAATGCCTAGATGGATCCTAGGAAGATCTGATGGCTGTAAATAAATCTAACTTCTATATATACATGGGTAGACTCACATTCTAAAATCAAATAAAATTAGAACCATGGCCGTCATGATGTCAATCTACAACTTGGAATAGCCACCACCAATTTGAAGAAGATTAAAGCAACTAAATTCAATCCAACAGCAAATTCAACTACAACAAAGGGACGCTAATAAATTCCAGAACTTCGTTGAATGCTGAGTTTGATCACTTTAACAAAATAATTGCTAAATTAATTATGATGTGATATACGTTGGATTATAAGTTGTGGTTGTGAATCTAATTCATATGTTTAATCATGTATGTTAACTTGATTCATATTATATGATGTTATGCAAGTTTTATGTATGATGTTATGCAAGTTTCATGTATGATGTTATGCAAGATTAATACGATTATGCAAGTTAATATGATTATGCAAGTTTCATATATGATGTTATGCAAGTTAATATGATTATGCAAGTTTTATATATGATGTTATGCAAGTTAATATGATTATGCAAGTTGTACATATGATGTTATGCAAGTTAATAGGATCACGCAAGTTGTATGCGAGTTATATGATGTTATGTAAGTTTGGATCTAAAATATATGCTAGTAGTTCAAGATGTTAACTTGTGTCAATGAATCCCTTTTTATAATCCAATTACCTAGGTTTATAACATCAGTTTTTATGTGAATATGGATGTGGAACATATGCTTGTTCGTATAAGTATTATGTCATGTTAAGCAAACGAATTACGGGGGTACGATGGGGATAATAGTGGATACACACATATTGTGAATTTGGCATGTAATGGCCTAAAAAGGCATGTAATTAATTTTAAGGAATAAAATTAATTAGTGATGAAATTGGTATAATTTATATACCATAAATAGATGAGCATAATTTAGGTGATAAATTATGGGGATAAATAAATATGGAAATTTGAATAGGGAAAGTAATTCAAATTTGGGGAAAATTAATTATGTATAATTAATTGCCTAAGACACGAGGTTGGACTCATTTGTGGTGTAAGACTGCCCGAACCCGCCCGGCAAATCCAGCAGCCACAAATGGTAACCCAATGTGAGAGGTCAAAGGCCCAAACTAAATGCGTAACAATTGTATGGACACGAGGTTAGGCTCGTTTGTGGTGTAAGACTGCCCGGACCCGCCCGACAAATCCAGCAGCCAAAAATTCCAGTCTAATGTGAGAGGTACTACAGGGGTTACGGTAGTAATAAATTAAGAAACACTTAAACAAAGTAAAAAATGTGGTGGGACATGGGGGTTAAGTGGGTGCCTTGGGTGGCATGAGGAAATACGATTAGTAACACTTAACCAAGGTAAAACATGTAAGTGGGACATAGGGGTTAAGTGGGTGCCTTGGGTGGCTTGTGGAATTACTAATAGAAACCCTTAACCAAATTTAAAACATGTAAGTGGACATGAAGGGGGTTAAGTGGGATGTACTAGAGGGGACCAAGCCTAGGTGGAAAGCTTGTGTCAAGCATTGGGGGGCCCTTTTCAGTCCAGTAGCCCATTAAGTATCTTTGTGAGCTCGACCCAAGTCGAGGACGGGACACGCCTACTGTGTCTGATTATTAGAGGCCAAAACGGGTTAGCGGTGGCAACGCAAGTCCAACGGGGTCACGTGCGTGCGTGGGTCCGGGCTGGTAGGTAAGATGTTGTTGCATCGTGTAGTTATAAGTCATGCATTCCTTGCGTGGTATAAGGTTGCCATATTGGGGAGTGATACACCCCATTTTGGGACCTGCACGGGTATCTACGAGTTAGGGAGCCGATCGAATGGGGCAGGGTAGTGGGTACACCTAGTGGAGATAGGAGCAGACGACACCTATGTAGTCAGCTAGGGGTACACGAAGCTACCACTATTATTAATAATTATTAAGGGGGTACACCTAGTGGAGATAGGAGCAGGAGGCACCTATGACGTCAGCTAGGAGTACATGGAATTACCATTATTACTTATTGAAGGGGTACGTCTAGTGGGGATAAGTACACGCTGGGTACCTATAATAGCAACTAGAGATATACAGTCAAACATGGAGGATAGTGGGTACATCTTATAGTACACGAAGCTATCATCGTTCTATTTAGCCAAGAGGGATCAAATTTCTAGAGTGACTAGTAGGGGTGCAGTTAGTGTTAGTACAGTACAGTACGATACAGTACGATAAAGTATAGTAATTATCATATATTGATTAGGAAGCGCCATTAACGTTATCTCTGTTTCTCTTGATTGCCTTGCCATACCCATGTGGTTCACACAGTCATTACCTTATTCTCCAACTTATATCTTATCATATTGCTTTAATAATTATGTTGTTAGAGTTATCGGACTCGCCAGACTTTATGTCTGACCCCCTTTGTTTCCACCTCTTTTCTTCCTTTTCCCCCCAGGTTCTAAGGGTAGGACTAGTACTAGTGGAGCTTGATTGGGATCTCTTTGGGAGCACTCAGATTTTGATTGCTGAAGTAAATTTCAGCCTATCATTTTCTTTATGGCTATTTGTAGTAGTGGGATTATGTACTTTGTTTTATCAAGATGGATATTATGTACTTGACTTTGGTTTATGGTTTTTGATGATGTAACCAAACATATTTACCTTCTACTACAATAAATAAAGTTTTAAATTTTCAAGTACTGCTTTATATCTGTCTTGTTGTGATTTTCTGTTCTATATTCACTTAAAATGCTCCATGGAAGTTAATGCATTCCCTTTGCGAGTGATATTAATGGACGTGGGGTGTTACATCCCCCTAAATTTGTGACTACGCTCGTCTAATAAACTAAATAGAAGGATAATAAACTAAGCAAACCAATCAATTCAAACAAGCAAATCAATCAAAACAAGCAATTCAAACAAACAAGCAATTCAGACAAACAATTCTAAACAATTAAGTCAACCAAAGCATTCTTGAACCTTCAACTAATCCCTAGAAACTCTAAAACTCCCTCTTAATCTGATATAAAGCTAAACCTATCCTATACTCTAATTCCCTTAAAACTATAGTAAAACTTTAATCTAAACTAAGAAATAACTCTAATATGTTATCCTTGAAATTATGATATAAGCAAAGTAATTTAGTCCAAACAATCAATTAATTCAAACATAAAACAAAACATTTCTTGTACTTCTATTTATCCTAAAACTTATAAAGTTCCTATCAACCTCTAATGAAATTTAACCATGTCAAGTAAGTCAATCAAGTTATTCAAGTCAAACAAACCAAACAAATCAATCTAATCAATTTAATCAAGCCAAATAAGTTAACCAAATTAATCAAGACAAAGTAAATGTGGTATGTATACTTGCTATAAGTGGAGTTAGATTTAACATGTAATGCAGGGTGTTGGTAATAATGCAGTATGACATATGCAAAACTATATGAAGTGATATATTGAATGAAATGCAATTTATGATGTAAACAATTCTAATTTGAGATGCACTGTAATGATGTATGATATGAAATAAGATGTGTAATGATATTATGGTAATAATATATAGAATGATTTGATGCTGACATTTATTTATATTAATGAAACTTAAAGTAATATCTAACTATTAGGCATATAATAAATTATTTGAATCAAACAAGGATAATGTTAATTTCTAGAGTTAGGTTAATTATATTAATGAAAGTGATTGAAATAATAATAAAGATAAGAGTTTAAATTTAATTTAAAAAAAATTCATGATAAATAGTAAAATATTCAAAATAATTATGGAGTTAAATAACATTAGTAGGGTAAATATAGTAAGAATTGAAGATCTTTTTAGAGAGAATATAAAATTATACAATGTAGACTATAAACATATATTCATAATAATACATAAAACTGATTTCAAATTTAAACTTTAGAAATCCAAACATATTTATTTTCTAGAGAACAATTTATATGTTAAATTTTTTAAACAAATATATAGTTATAACAAAATTATTTTAATGAAAACTGATAATATAAAGTAATATATAAAGCTATAATTTCTTATATTTAAACTATATTTTTAATAAATAAAAATCAAACATATATTTGTATATATATTATTATTATACCAAATATTAGGTTAAATATTCAAGCTTTTATAAATCCTAATAAGAAGTCAAAATAAGTATTCAGTTACAAATAGTATTTGTGAAATCATATGAACAATATATATGTTTAAGCTATATATGAAATATAAGTAAAATTATATTTTATAACAATAAAAAATCATTTTAACATTTATATCACATTAACATGTCCGTATAATTTTATTAATTTATATAGTATTATATATATATATATATATATATATTGAAATAAGATATAAGAAAGTAAGTAGACAGATAATGTTAATAACTAGAAGTTGAACTGGCACTTTCTAATTGAAAAGATGGAGGGAAGTTTGGAAGCTTGAACTCTTGAA
This sequence comes from Allium sativum, assembly GCA_030737875.1. Lineage (NCBI taxonomy): Eukaryota > Viridiplantae > Streptophyta > Magnoliopsida > Asparagales > Amaryllidaceae > Allium > Allium sativum. The sequence goes on along the minus strand of CM060922.1, from coordinate 346,821,556 downwards.
ATTCAAAATTTAAATTTCATTATGTCGACATGACCTTTTGTATGTCGACATATATGTAGAAAATCAAAAGATATATTGTTTTACTTCTTGAATTTATATTTCAGGTTCAACTATTTCCTGCAATAATATTAGTCCTAATAAACATCCAAAATTTATTTTATTATTTTATTAATATTTTGAATTTCAAAATTCAAATTTGAATTTTAAATTTCAAATTTGAGTTTTAAAGTTTTAAATTACAAATTTAAAGCAAAGAAAACAAGCAAGACAATCAAAGCGTTCATTCCACCAAAAAATTTAAAAATTAATTAAAGCGTACCTATTTTTGCAATCCTTCTTTTTGTTGTTCTTCCATTGTCATGAATCACATATTCACATCTTATAGAAATTGATGATTAAATCTGCTCTATTGCGACGGGCACTTTTTTCAGGTCAGGCTAATATATTCATTTTGCTAAATTTGAACATCATATGAGAAAGATATCGAAGATTTAGTAGTTCAACCAACTTGGCGCCAAAATTTGAATTTTGAATGAATGGACACTTCAACTACTATATAAAGGCCCAAAAGTCATGTCTCTTCACAATCTGTTCTCTTCTTCTTCTTCTCGTTTTTCATTTTCAATCAAACTTTCAGGAGACATAACTTCTTCGTTTCTTAACGGAATTGTACAAAATCATCGGTAAATCGAAGAGGAATTCAAGGACAGCGATCGAGTAATAGTTTGTATGTGAATTTGGAGAGTTTGGGGGTGCAGCAAGTCGAAACAGCAAGAGATATATATGAAATCCCGTAATAGTTTTTCAGTTTCGCATAACCAACTTCAAATAGTCATATCTCACTCAATTTTAATCGGAATTTAACGATCTACCCATCAAATTGACCGCAAGAACGAGAATTACAATTTAAAAAAGGATTTGAGACAAAATAGTCTAACTTGTGAATGCAATTTGAAGATAATTGTCGACAGTTTTGGTTTTCTTCTCTCTTTATTCATCAAAACTTCATTTGATCATTACTTGATCAATTCTTAACGGATTTACATGAAATTAGCGGCATTCCGAAGAAAATGAAGAGAAATACAGTATTGAATCTACTTTTAGACGACACTCAAAAGTTTCTACTTGTCTGGTATCCATTTCTTTGTTGATTTACATTGTATATTTCCATTTCTTCCTCTTGATGTCTTTTCACCAACCGTCGTAGCTCTTCTTCAAATGTCCTTCAGAATTTGAATTCTCAAAACCCATGTACACCAATTCGGAATTTGAATTTCCAACTGCGACCTTTTCAAAATTTTAATTTTCAATAGCCATTGTTTTGGAATTTGAATCACCAACAACCACTTTACCCATCTTTTCAACTTTTGAATTATCAAAAACCATATAACACATCTTTTCCTGCAAAACAACACAACTTTTCAAATGATTCAAATGACTTTTGAAAATAACTAACGATAATAATATCATGATGGTTTTGTAACATACTCATATATCAAAATTTTCAAATTTCAAAATTTATATTTCAAAAATCAAATCATAGTTACTTTATTTTTCAATAAAATTTGAACGCATACTTTATCTAATACTTATGCAATACATAAATTTAAACTAGTGTTATAAATCATCTCAAAACATGCCATTTAAAATTTTCAAAAATCAGATTATGAACTTTTTGAAAGACCTTGCTCCGATACCAATAGTTAGGGATTGTGGAATGGATCATTAAGGCAAAACAAACACTAGAGAGGGGTGAATAGTGTTTTTGAGAATTTAAACAAAGTCTAAAATTATATGAACTTCTATTTGAATCAAACACCATAGAAATAATCACAAACACAGAATCAAACACAAATGCAAAGATAAACAAAAGTGAAGTATAGAAAAAGAAAGAACACATCGGATTTTATACTGGTTTGTAATTACTCCTGTGTCCAGTCCCGCACAACAATGGATTGTGCAGAGTTTTACTACTATATCAATATCCAATTATAACCCTCCTTGATTTCCTGGCTACAAGGGATACCACTGATTCCACACACACACTTGATCAAGTATACCTTCCTTGATTTCACAACTACAAGGGATACCACCGATTACCCATCCTTGATTTCATGGCTACAAGGGATACCATCGATTTCTTACATAACCCAAAATTAAAAACAGTCCTATAACTCTTCAATGGCACTTGATAGAGAGAGTAATGAGTAGAGAGTGTAGGGAGAAGAAGATTATTGAAAACAGAATTGAATTCGGTAGAGCATAGGTGTAGAAATCATAAAAATGATAAAGAATAATGGTGTAATGAAAGGGAAATAAAATGGAAAAGAAGAAGTGATTAAAAATTCGTAATCAGCCCCTTTTTATAATATGTGAAATGTTGCAACGTCTCAAAACCGTCACAAATAGAGAAAAAACACTTCCTTTCAAATTTGAAAAAATAACAGTTATATGTCAACATGTATATATATGTATGTCGACATATATATGTACAAAATTGAATTTTGAATATTTTTCAAGTGTTTTGATATATATATATATAATTCTGGAACTTCTTGAATTAAAATATAGTGTTATAAATGAATATTATAAAGTAGAAAATCATATGAAAACATAAGTATGAACTATATAAACATATTTATAAAGTTATATAGTTTAAAAGTATATAAATGTAAAGTATATAAAATATAAATATATAAAACTTATAAAGTACAAATCTATAAAACTTAAGTTTAAAATCAAATAAAAATAGAAAGTAAAATGGAGAAGATAGAGATTGAAGATAGAATTTGAAAACAGAATTTGAAATTATTTTGAATTTGAACCTGGAGTACTATTCAGAGTCTTACATAATCTAGACTCTATAACTATATTTATCTTGAAATCTTGAACTCTTGAAATGTTGAATACTCATGAGTCTTGAAATACCTCTGAATTCTGACTCTCTAACATCAGTCTTCAGTAATATTTCCTGTATATAAATCCTACATATGTGTGTGTGTGTGTATTCTAGATAGAGGTGTTAATATATATTTTATACTCAATTAATATTGAAATAATGTTGTTGTCATCAAAACTCCATTTTACAACAAAAACTTCCATAATTAATAACCTCCATAAAACCAAATCAAACACCCAAACAATTTTAAACCTAAAAGTAAAAAACTCTTTACCAAATTTAATAAATGGAAAAACCTAAATGTATAAAACTTCTTAGTTGTAGACTAATAACCAATGAGCAAAATTAAAAACAAAATCGAGCGCTCACCTCATGAGACTAGATTGAATGGCTATCGATTTCTAAACAAAACTTTAACGTAATTGAACGTGGTTGATTAATTGAAGAAGATTGTACCTCCAGTGGCTACAAGATGAACGATTGAAACAGTAGAGACAATCACGACGGGTGTTGGAGATTTAGAATCATAGAGGAGTAATGAAATTTAAGGTGAGAAATTTGAAATGAAAGGGGTGTTTGGGTGATAAGAGGGAAATGAATATTTAAGAGCATACTTTTGTTTGCAAAGCTTTACAATATCGAGTTAACTACCGATGTAATAAGAAGCAAATTTTGTTGTAGTGCAGGTTGTAGAAAACCGTCTATAATGATTTTCGGTTGTTCCATAGATAGATCTAGAAACATACATGCATATACATTTAATAAACATACATTACAACAAAACAACCATATTAATAAAAATAAAGCCTAAAAAACCCTTTAATGGCATTCCCTTTTCCTTCTCAGCCTGCCCAAATCTCTCTTCCCGCCTCTCCTCCTCACAAATTAATAACCACTTAGAACTACCGCTACAAGCCAAACCACCTGCTTCAAACACTCCACCTCCAGATCCTCCACTTGAACTTAGTCCTACAGCGCATCCCTCCTCGTCTAACCCTAGCCACCCTGTTGGATCTACCTCTAGGAAATGGTCTTTGCTTTTTGAATCTAAACCACGAAAGGTGGGAGCGTATTCACCACTGCCGATGAAACTCGTCTTCTCTGGGAAATCGTTGCTACCCTCTACTGAGATTTTTGAAGTTGCAAAGAAGTAGTGGAATGGCTATCTGGTAGTACACTTCCTTGATAGACCATTGTTTTACTCTGCAGTCATCAATCACTTGAAAATGACCTGGAATCCTTCGGGTGGTATCTAGGTAAGATCTAATAGTAAAGTTTTTTTTTCTACATTGGCAACGTAGAGAATAGAGATAGGATTCTACAAGCAGATGCAGTAATTATTCAGAGTAAGCTTTTTATTTTGAGGCCTTGGGAAGCTGGCTTAGGTGATTCAAACAAGAGCATTAGGTGACCAGTACCTATCTAGATTAAATTTACAAATCTGCCACTATACGGTTAATCTAAAATGGGTATCAGCTAGGTGGCATTGAGGGCTGGTAAATTTCTTTGTATAGATCTTTCCACGGAGAAGCTTGAAAGGTTAGAATTTGCAAAATGTATGGTCGAAGTTACTCCACATGAAGAATTACCATTTGAATTTCCTATTATGTTTCCTTATGGTAGTGAACAAGTTCTTTATGTAACCTATTTGTGGAAACCTGAAATTTGTGTTAACTGTGATTCCTTTGGGCACACCACTCTCAAATGTGTTAAAAGCAATGAATGCACAGCTAATGATGCAGCTAGAAAAGAGAAGTTCTGTAGACCGGTTGAAGCATCTACTACTGGAGGACAAACTAGTGTAAATATGAAATGAAGTGTGGATATAAAGGAAAGGAGCAAATATGTATGGAGGAAAGTCACTAGCAAGAAAAAAGTTGTTTTTGAACCTCTTTAAAATACTAATCTGGATAAGGTTGTAGAGGAGACACGTGATGCCAACAAGAGTAATAACATGTTCGCTGTTCTTGATGATCCGAATGTTGGTGAAATTGAGTTAGATAAAGAGGAAGAATTTGAAGATGGTGATGACAGTACGGATAATGCAATGCATGAAGTAACGGAAATTGCAGAAAATGTTGAGTGTTTAGAGGGTGATGAGGTAGGTCAAGCTTATCAAAAAAAAGTTTAACTGAGGAAGAAAGTTAATTTCTCTACTGCTAAGACCAGAGATGATAATGTTACTTCGAGAAAGGAAGGAGATTGTGTCATTAATTGTAATGAGTAAGGAATGAAGCATGATAGTAGTAGTTTTGTAGATGAACATCCAAGTAGTCAGAGTGTTGAAGCTAATCTTGATTCTTTTTTGCTAGGTAACTTCAATTATGTTGAAGTAGCAGGGAATGCAGTGAAGAAGCAAGCAAACATACTGCAGCAAAAGCCACTTCCAATGGTTACGAAAAAGGAGTACATGAAATAATCGAAAATCTTAGAGAAGAAATTAGCAGTGGTAAACTAGATAGTTTTGTGTACAGTGAAAAAACGAAATTGATGGAGATAATGATTAATAACTACAATTTAATGAAGATATATGCTATTGAGCAAGAAAGAGAGGGTTTGATTATGTACGATGCATGCAAAGATATGCCCTCTTCACCAAATGCACTTAAGCCAGGTTTTTAAAACATCAGTAAAGCTAAAAGTGTTGTCGATAGCACTAAACTGATCAACAAGCAAATTCAACCTGCACGCAAACGCATTCAAGTGTCCCCGGTCTCTGTTAATAATGACTAAGACTCTGTGCATAGAAAAGCAGGTCCTTATGACCATACTCTACCACCACCCAGGATAAAAAGCACCACCAGATATAATCATCGACTCGCCCACTATAGTATCTTCATCTGGATGTAAATTTGGTAGTGTGTCGATCAACAAAAGTAAGAAAATCGAGCTCAGAATGGGCTTAATGATGACACAGGTTGATACCTTATGTCTTTCGAAATCTTCATAAGAACATGCCAAAGCGAAATGTAATTTTCCATATAATACGTTATGTAACATAGTTTAAGCAATGTGTGTACGCTTTAGAGCATGTAATGCTTTTACTTCCCTACGTGGAAGTTTGAATAGTGGATATGTATATTGCATATCACATGTACTCTGTTGTATCCTTTTTTTAATAAATAAAAGAGTGTTACAGAGCATTATAAAAATCGGTCGGCGTTGCCCAAAAAACAAACATATTACCACCTTTTCTTTGCAACTTGCATAAAATAGCAGTTGTAATACATTTGCTTTTAACAACATTATTTATGTAGAAGTTGTAATACCGATGTATAACAATTGCTTTCTTGCATTCAGTTGTAAATATTCCACTATTACCACTGCTTTTTACGGTTATTATACCTATGTTAATTTTTGTTAGTTTTCTACCTTGAAAAATTAGGACTCTCCAAAAAAAAAATTGGCTACTCATAAGATAAATAAGCTTGACTAAAAATTCCCTAATTTTCAATCCCAATTCATTCCCGTGCTCTCCGCCGTCACCATCTATAAATCTGAATTGCTCTCCATCGCTTCGACGATGCTCTCAGTGGTCTGCAACAAATCCCCTAAAATCCTAATCAATAAGGAACCCCTCAAAAACACCTAACCCGCTAATCTTTTCCATTTACTTTTCTTGTTTTCGTTGTTGTTCGCCGCCATTTCACATATGAGAGAGTTGGCATCAATTGTATTTATGCACCTCTCTGACATTCCAATGCCTCCAGCCTTCAAACCTAAAAACACGTAAGTATCAGTTCCAACCTTCTTTTACTGAGTATTCTTCATTTTTATAATTACCTGAACGTTAACTGTATTTTTTGTCATTTGAATCTTGGTTTTAGTAAATGTTAACTGCATTTGCTGTATTTTGATAATTACAAGAATTTTGCGAGGTGCAACGACCGCCTGGGGCAACCATCCATCGAGGAAGCAACAACCATGAATTATGTATGTTAGCTTTAATTAATCAATTTCTAGTAAAATAAATGTCAATGTAGATTAAGGGTGGACCTAGTTTGTTTTATTGTGGTTTGGAGCTCAAACCGCTTCTGCACCGCCTTAAACAGTTGATCAAAAATACAAACCATTATACTAACCATTCAAACGGTTCGGTTTTAGTTCTGTTTTATTGTAATGCGTTGCGATTTTGGTTCATTTCGATTTGAACCCATATTAAATATGAAATATGAGAATTACTTTCATTAACAATCAATTTATATTTGTGTGATATTGTCACTTAAATGTTAAAACACAGTGTAATCCTGAATTGAAAGATTAGTTTCTAACTGTATGAATAGTTCAACTATACTTTTAATGAAAAGTGGAATTGTTTTAGTACATTAACTAAGCATCAACGTTAATTAATGCATAAACATTAAGTAAGATAACTCAAATAAGATTATAACTAGTATCATCCAAAAAAAATGATATGAAAATTATTATACGGAAACTACAAAATTTTCCTTTGTGATAACAATTATTATTAGTATAACAACATGCGCTGAAAATAGAATATACATCTTTAAAATAAAAATTAAATTGGTATTAGTTATATTTTTATCATAAGATTATTAGTGAAGGTACTCAGTTCGGTTCGGTTTAATACGGTTGGATCAACAATTCAAACTGCAATCGAACCGTATCATTGCCAATCGGTTCGGTTTAGGGCATTTGCTTTAGAAAGAGAATTCAGTTCGGTTTTCTACACTGTTTTTGCGGTCTGGTCTGGGCAGTTTCTGTATTACAGTGCGGTTTATGCCCACCCTTAGTGTAGATCAATCAATAAGGAGTTATTGGGTTAGTTGGTTGTGTATGAACCTGTGTAGATAAAGCGCTCAGCGGATTCAATACGGCAGAGATGCAAGAAGCTGTAGCAAACGAGGTAACAGGGGATGAGTCCAAAATATCATATAAAACTCATATTTAATGCTTTTTCAAATATATAAATGATGACTTAATGGAGAATTAACATTTAATTTAATTATAATTTGTACATTCTTAATTTAACAAAAATATATGCAAATATATGCAGATATATGCAAGTAAATGGAAACATTTATTCAGCCTGATTAAATTTAAAAGAATATTATAATATTTTATTTCTAAGAAATAAAAATAAAAATTCTATCAATAATCCAATTTTATAAATTTTATAATGTATAAAATTCATTTTTAAATTCATGTCTTTTATAGAAGATATAGCGGAATATAGTTGAAATAATGAGATATATCGAAAATATTGGAAATAAATGGAGCATAAAGGCTATTTCAGAGGCTATTTTGAAATAAAGTAGCCGTAGAAATTCGCTACACGATATAACGAGGATACAGCAAGATAAGAGCGGGTATTAACTGCATAAGTATGAACTTAGTTGCCATAAGATCAGTCGTTTGATCCTTGCTGATTGGCCCCAGCTCTAGAAGAAGAAGAAATCCTCACTTTCTCAAAACTTTACCTAGGAAGATCCCAACTCTGCTCTTTTCAGAGCCTCCACTTCTAGATAATATATTTTATTAAGCAAAATTTATTATGTATCTCATCTTTGGTGTACATGTAACATTAAAAAACAGGGATCTTGTTTGGTTTATCATATACGGTGCTCTAACTTCAAGCATGCAATCGTGTGACTCGAGGAAACTTCACTTCTACTTTTGATTACTTTCCCCTTATGTTTTGAGGCATATAAATTTAAAATAAACTATTATTGTGCAAAGCAAAAAAGTACATAAATTGTAATGAACATCAAATACTAAGTGTTTTCTAATATAGAAAGGCCAAGAACTCTCGCCTAAAAGCGAGTGTGTATGGTACTTGCTTTGCCAGTAGCTGTAGGCAGGACCAGCCCAAGATGGAAAAACTTGGGAAAATGTTCCCCCAAATATTTTGGTGCTACACCAGGATTCAAACCCAGGGTATAAATTCGCTGAACCAAGTAGCTATCACTCTGCCATTACCATTTCAAGAAATCAACATACAACTAACTTTATTGATACAAAATAAAATACAACTCTACGGGTTTCCCTAGACAGCTGCCTAGCTGGCCTACCCCTAGGGTCGGGCCTGACTATAGCAATCTTATTGGGTTCCATTTGCAAATTCAAAAGTTGTGAAATAACTAAATTAACATTATTTGAAACAATCAAAGAGCATATACTATGCACGCTTGCTTATAGTTAAGCCAATCTCTTCGTACAAAATAGCATCCATCAGAAACTCAAATAAGAGCTTAAAAAAATAAAAAATCTAGCACTTGCAAACATATAGAAAATAAGCAAAAATGTAAGAGATGAAAAATGCACACTGGGAAAATGAGTACATAGCTTGTAAGAGACTGCAGCTAATAGAAATATTTTGAAACATTTCAATCGTTAGACGTATGTTATATATGTTCCTAAAGCATAGACAACGATTATTATATGGAATATGCGATAATGAGGTGCATCTATAAGCATGAATTAGTAGTTACTCTCACTACCTACAACGCTTTGAAAGCAAGTTACTTTGTGCCACACATGAGAAATTCCTTGGCATTTGGAAAAGCCAGCAAATTCGATGATTCTTTTGAAATTTTGCAGCATACGCAGGAAATACCTGGTAGTTTTCTACTGATTATTTCTTAATGTTATAAGGGCTTCAAATACTGAAATTATTAAGGTCATCTTCATCGCGGAAAGACATGAGGATGGTTATTGTCTGTAACGACCCGAAAATCCGGTAGAATTTGAGCTGACCAAAAACACAAGTCCAACCCCAAATATCACGGAAATTCGAACCATTAATAGAAAGAAGTTAGAGGGTGAGGATAGATAAGATAGAAACTTAGAATAGAAGAAGAAGAAGAACAAAACATCAGAGTAACACGAATCTCACAGCGGAACGAATAACATATAATATATATAACATAACTTGAAATATACATCTGTACTTGAATATACATCAATATCAAAGTACATCACTTACAACACAGCAGAAATAACTATAGCTATATGATCCTGAAGCCTCCTGCTCCAAGCTCTTCCAGTATATCTGTAAATTCCCGACTACTGGACTGGCCGTACAAATTTAGGCACCCAAGAGTTTAGGGAAAACAACAAAGTAAACTCCGGGTCAGTCATGGGACTGGTATGAGTAAAACAGTTTAAAACAGTTTCAGAAAACTAAATGATATCTCATAAGACCACGCCGTATAACACGGAACGGGTTTTTCCCTTATGAGAATCCAAACACTTGATTTATCTTTATATCAAAACTCTTTTGATATTATAATAATGTCTAAATCAAGTAGATAACAATCTAGTGGAACGTTTGCATCTCACGTTCCACATATATATACAATCAAAACCGCAATTACGTATTGGGTAATGGATTTCCAACTATGACAAGGTATGGGACCACCTTCCGCTGGTATATCTCTAGAGGAGAATACACCGAGTTCAACAAGAACATCTTGCAACTCAGCCACACATGACCGACCACTCATTTCGCTTGAGTGTATCGAATGTATATCACCAACGATTGGGATCAGCAACCGTTTCCCGAATGGGACAGCATCGACAATAGATTTTTAGAAGTAAATGAAACTCTAGATCAGGTGATTATACACCCTAATAGGTGCGACCTACATAGCCATGTTGCCTGCCCGATTTCTGTCATTTACCGGTTGATGAGGCTAGAAGCTACGCTTTATCATCACGCCATATTCACTTCGAATGTCACATCGTCAAATCCATCAAATCACCGATTGACGTCCTCAACAGTACATTACGTGTTAGCTAAAAGAAGTTTCCTTCTCCGCTTCCACTCTTGGTACGATTGGAGAAATCAATGTACATGACCTTTCTGAAAATACTCCGTCAGACATTCATCCATACAAGTCACCCAGGAACAGGATGAACTGAAGGCGCTATTTCTATTAATAGAAAAAGTCCTTGCACTCTACTCCGTCTTCGATTATCTTTATATAATCTGATTCGCACGCTACTGCCAATACGGAGTGGTTCTTCGGATAATAATCCAACCGGTCTCTCCATATCGACAACGATGGTCAAAACTTCGATAGTCTGTGATTTAACTATCGAATAAAAACAAGTGTTTCGATAGTCGATGATTTAACTATCGAATAAAACAAATGTTCAACCAAACATCCAACAATCACTGAGCCTTTAATTAATATTCCATTAATTAAATCACTTCTCTATTTCTTTATCAATATTTGTTAACCAAATATTTTCAATAACCATATTGGCCTTATCCGTTATTTGGAAAACATTTCCACATATCGCCTTCTATTATTTTCTATACTAGGAAATATTCATTATTCTATTTCCAAGCTTTGCACATATTTGGGTTAAAACAGATGTTGTGTAAAACATCGTTACGACAACCCAAATACAGTATTTAACTAATTCTTATTCCACATTGATCTTCGAGCCTGAATCTTGCTACTTATCGGTATATCATGAAATCCACCAAGTTGGGGTATAATTACCTCTCAGACCTTGACTGAATAACATTTAACGTCAAAACAGACAAGACTACTTACTCGAATAATCAATACCATACAACTGATTATTCACCTTCAAACACATATACATTTTCTCTTTCTATTCTTACTAGATTTTATTCTTATACTTCCTTTTTGATTATACTATTCTATTTCTAAGTGCGTTTTCTTATTGACTTCTATATATTTTGATATGTTAATTTCTAACTATCGAATTATCTTAAAAATATTCTATCTCCTTAAATTCCCGGAAAAATTCGCCATAACCTCCTTTGTACCGGGAGCATCGGGAAATTTCAAATAGCTTTCCCGGTCCTTCTTATCTCAAAAAGAAAAAGAAAAAGCCAAGCGGCTTGCCGATACGGCGCATAAAATCTCATATATGAATTAAATACGTACCTTTTTTGTCGGGCATTCTATTTATTTCACTTCTATACTTTATTCCAAACCTGTCTCCTGTATGTCTATACCTGTCCAATCCATTTTAACTATACCAATCGTTTTAACTCAATTTGTTAATTAAATCTGTTAATTAACTTTTCAGTCTATTTCACCTTCATATTTGAACATGACATGTTCAAATATATTTTAACTGCATATTAACAAATTCTAATTATACTCATACTCTCATTCCCTTATCGACTTCTTATTCAAATTCCAATTCAATTCTATTTGAATTCTTTTTATTTAAACTTCATTTGAATTCTATTTTCAAATTCTATAGTTTAAAGTACATTTGAATTCTATATTCAAATTCTATAGGTTAAAGTCCATTTGAATACTATATTCAAATTCTATATTCAAAGTCTATTTGAATTTCTATTTTCAAATTCTATATTCAAAGTCTATTTGAATTTCTCTGCATCATTTATAAACAACGTTTATAACTTCAATTCAAATCCCACCTTTCCATTTATAAACAACGTTTATAAATTCAATTCAAATCCCATATTTTCATTTATAAACAAAGTTTATAAATTCGATTCAAAACCCATATTTTCATTTATAAACAAAGTTTATAAATTCGATTCAAAACCCATATTTTCATTTATAAACAAAGTTTATAAATTCGATTCAAAACCCATATTTTCATTTATAAACAAAGTTTATAAATTCGATTACTTCATTTAAAAATTCAAATTCTATTTATAAAAATAGAATTCCTCTTTTAAATTTCAAATACCCTTTTTGATATTTTTATAAATCAATATTCAAGCCCAGGGATATTTTAAACAATCAAATCAACCAATTTTCAATCATTTGATTTTTAACACATCATATATGAATATATATGAAATCAAACAAACAACAAACAGATAATATATTTTTGAGGAATCCAGTTGGATTCCTCCAACCTGTTTTCCTGCATCCACAGATGTTAGTCAACATAGTAATACCCATCCTGCTTCGAGGCAGGATATCGCGGTATAGAAGGTCATCCACTAATCATAGCGTGGGGCGTATAGGGTAATCATCCGCTATGGTACCGCGGGCATCCGCTAATGATACTGCGGGAATCAATCCAATCATCAACCAAATATATATATAATGGTCAACCCTAAATAACTAATATATTTCAAACAATCAGAAAGCATTCAACAAGCAACAAACAATTATTTTTTATCGATATAAAAATAATTCTAACTAAAAGGTGAGTGAGATTTACTCACCTTGATATTTATTTGACGAATATCCAATAAATTCCAAACCACTTCTAGCTCGGATAATTCATAGCCATGGACCAAATCCATCTTGTTTTTTTTAAAGATTTCTGGACCTTGTATAAATTAAATATTGTATTTACAAATGTGAAAACAATATGAGCTATATATATATTGCTATATATTAACCAACATTAGATTTTTTTTAAATGTGAACATTCAAACATTTGAACAATATTTTTCCATGGTTTGTATGTATATGCATTAAACATTTTTAATAAATTTGGTTAGCTAACTTCCTTTAAATATGACATTTATTGTTTAACCGGACTTTATATATATATATAAATGAATTAATGCATAATAAAATGAACTGAATTAATTACCTTAATTAGTGATTTAATTAGGCGCTAATACCCCGATTATCATGCTAGATCTTCCAAAACTTCCAGCTTTTATAGACAGTTTGTTAGTTCCCCTTCATACCCTCTCTTTCCAGTTCGCACTTTATTGGCTCGGATCCGTGTTCTTCAGGTTGAGTCGATCCTTTGATCGCAAGCCCTCAATTAAAAATTCGAATTACTTCCTGAAACTGAGGTTGACCCAATTTTGACTGCTCCTTGCCCCCACGTTGGTCGTCAAAGGACATCGCAGTCACCATTGTTTGTCACTTTGCTACCTCATCTTCTCAGCGGCACCCTCGACGTCGAACTACCCTCATCCTTATGGTCTACCCAAATCGCACCCCAATAATTATCGCTCTATCTGTGTCAAGCCTTGACGTCGCTACCTCCTTTTTGCCCTTACTAAAAATGATATCGCACCCACCAAAAATCATCGCGACTTCCTTGTTGCCCCCAAATCGAAACTATCTGGAACCCTAGTTCTCGTGACGGCTTCTAGAAATCGAAACCGCGAAACCACCTGCTGATGAATCTCGATCTTGCGACTGAATATAATCGTGAATCTCTTTCTTTTTATATGTATATATATATACAAGAATGGCTCAAGTCGATTTGTAAAGAAGGGGAGTTGTGATTTCATTCGGTTTAAAAATGAATGAGGAGGGACGATTTTAGATTTCTGAAATTAATTTGTGAGGGAGGCTACGGGTTTTATTCAAAAAGGGGGAAATACATGTGTGTTTACAAAGCTAAGTAGGTGGTGTATCAAGGGCCACAGGAACTTCTATATTTTATTAATTTATTTTATTTAAACCAGTATCCTTTAATTTAATTTATCACGTTGATTCTGAACTCCTTACTGAACCCAACAACTGACATTCCTAGGGTTAAATCACCATTCCGAACCCACTGGGACGGGTTTCAAAGTCTTATTCGATCATCTGAAGAAGATATTATTTTAAATTGATCCGAATTAAATTCAAAAACGATATATTATTCGATAATAATTTAAATATTATTATTCTAATTTAAACAGGAGTCTAAACTGTATTTAATTCAGTTTTAAATCTCGAACTGAATTATATTTTCGCATTACGATGATTTAATATATTCGATATTAAATCGAAATTGATTATTAAATTAATAACTTAAATAAATTCCATTTATATTATCCCCCCAATATTTAAATCCGTATTAAATATTTAAAATTAAACCATAAGAATCCGGGTCATTACAATCTTCCCCACTTAAAATAATTTCGCCCTCGAAATTGCTAAGGTAGAAAAAGTGCTACAAACCAATTTATCTTTTCAAAACTTATTTATGTTGATACTCAACATTTCAAACTTCCTTACGTAACTCTCTTTCGAATAAATCCCTATTCGATAACTCCTCCCTTCGAATAACTATATTCGATAATCTCTCTTTCGAATAACTAGATTCGAAAACCTTTCTTCGAATAAACTATATTCGATTTATTCTATTCAATTTACTCTTATCAATTAACTCTATTGGATTTAACTCTTTTCGATTAATTCCATCGAATAACTAAATTCGATAACTCCTTCGAATAACCAATATTCTATAACTCACTTCGATTAAACTAATCGATAATTCCTTTCGAATAAACTATAATCGATAACTCATTTCGATTAACAAATAATCGATAACTCCTTTGATTTACTAATAATCGATAACTCCTTCGATTAACTAATAATCGATAACTCCTTTCGAATAACTATATTCGAAAACTCCTTTAATTCTATCCGAATAAACTAATGTTCGATTTAACTCCACTCGCTTGACTCTAGATCGCAGCGATCACAATGGCTACGCCTGATTCCCCCAGGAAACATCCGACCGCCCTAGGCTATCTGCAGCCCTGCGAATTACGCTAGCAGTCGTACTAAATGGCAACTTATCCTGAGTAACTATGTTTGACTAACTCTATCTCAATAACTATATTCGATCAACTTTAATTGAATAACTAACATTCAATTAAATCCTAATTCGATTAACTATGTTCAATTTACTCTATCTGGTTAACTCTTAATTTGAATAACAAATATTCGATAAATTCTAATTGAATAACTAATATTCAACTAACTCTACGGATTAACCCTAACTGATTAACTCTAACTGGTAAATTCTTACTCTAATCGATTATTTCTAACTCTAATCGACTTCTCCTATTCGAATAACTCCTATTGGATAACATTTATTCATTTATAAAGATTTACTTTTAGTAACAGTTCTTCACTTTATAAATGTTCTTTTTAATAACGTTACTTCACTTATACAAGTGTTGTGTACCCCTTCTATTTAAAACAATCGGTGTTTAAAACCAATATCTCTTCTCTATATAAGCTCATACTTATATATTCCATTTATCGAATGATAAATATTTAATTTAATTTATAAACTGTTATTTATAAATTAATCTTTCTATTTATCCGTTAAAAACATATTTACATTTTCTATTCATCTTCTGAATATTCCTTTGATTAAATTCTATTTATTTAACAAATAAATATCTCATTTATAACATTCTATTTATTTACTATAAATAAATGTTTCCATCTAATCTATTTGTAAATGTTTTACAAATATGTCCTTCTAAATTCTATTTGTAAATGTTTTTACAAATATTTCTCCTTCATATTTGTTTGACAAAAAATTTCCTTTGTATTTGTGTTACAAATATATTTCTTTATTCACACCCAATTCATATTTCATTCACATTGATTTTACTCAATTTATTCATTTCGATCCATTTAACTTACTTAAGTTAAATTCAATTTCAATCATTCAAATTTCCATTAACTAGTTGCTAATTAACCGTTTGCCTATTTCATCCTTTTTATTTGAATATAACTTGTTCAAATATATGTCAACTTAATTATAAACTAATCAAACTATAATTTCAACTCGAGTTATATATTCGATTTCGAATATAAATTCTCAATCCCTTTCACTTATCCAAAAACCCAATTTCGATTCAAATTTCCTTTAACTAATTATTCTCCAATTTAGTTAATTCTATTTAACCATTTATAATATGATTTTTGTCTTAAAAATCATTTCACTTACTCCACTGAAGTTCATATTTATTTTATATCTCCAGTCTGGATTTTTCTAATGCCAACTCAGATTTTATTTCCTTAAAATCCCTTTATTTATTTAATTAAACCGTTATGGTTTTCTAATGGTTCTGGCGCTGCTTTTCAAAAAAATTGATTTTGACATAACTCAAAATCTATACGACGAAATCCAGATTTTTCTCTTTCATTAGAAAACTATTGTTCAACCGGTCCCGACGATTCTTGTTTCAAAGCATTCTGACTTCAACTGAGTTCTGTATACTAAATTGAAGTTCGAATCGCCAATTTACGAACTGTCGTGCTACGACGAGCTCATTTTAATTATATTTATAAATATAAACGTTTTAACTTTGTTTATAATAAATTCAACTCCATTCTGATATATTTCTAATATATATCTAATCCATCCAACATAATATTCCCGATCTATTTCTCTTCAAATATTCAAGTCCTCTACATCTACAATATTCAAATTCCATTTGAATTTCTTTATTCAAACTCTATATTTGAATTTCCTTCTATTCAATTTCTATTTGAATTTCTTCTATTCAAATTTATTTGAATTCCTTATCTTCAAATTCCATTTGAATTTCTTATCTTCAATTCCTATTTGAATTTCTTATCTTCAATTCCTATTTGAAATCCTTATCTTCAATTCCTATTTGAAATCCTTTGAATTTAAATTCTATTTTAATTTCACTTTGAATTCAAATTCTATTTAATTTCACTTTGAATTCAAATTCTATTTAAACTCCTTTATTCAATTTCTATTTAAAATCCTTTAAATTTTCTTTGAATTCTAATATTCAACCTCCACTTTATTCTCTTTGAAATTCTATTTAACCAAATTTCATTTGAATTCTAATATTCAAATCTCTATTTGATTTTTCTTTATTCAAATCCATTTGAATTCCATTGAATTCAAATTCCATTTCAATTTTTCTTATACAGTTTCTACTTGAATTTTCTTTATTCAAACTCATTTGAATTCCTTTGAATTCAAATTCTATTTCACTTCTATTTGAATTATATATATATTCAAATTCCTTTAATTTACTTCTATTTGAAATCTATATTTCCATTCCTATTTCAAAATTCCTTTGAAGTTATATAAATATATACATATATTTATATCTATCTCAAATTCAAAATATCTGAATTTTCAAACAACTTGTTTCTTTCAAACAAATTTCCATCAAAACTTTTCTAAGGCAGCAATTCATCACTTAGAAACTCAGAAATGAACACTGATGATGTTGCGACCATCATCAGAATTATTTCCCAGCTACTGAATGAGTCCAGTGCTATATTTCTTTCAAACTCCATTTAGAGAAATATTTTACAAACTCCCAGGATTTTAAATTCTGAATTCTGGTTGGAATTCAATTTCAATTTATCACATTTGTATATTTGATTTCATATACAAATTCCATTGGTTATATATATATAACTATTTCTGTTTTAAAATCTAATTTGATTATAATCCTAACAATCAACTTAACTATTTAAAAACAATATCGTGTCCAATCTCCTGTTCAAGTGTTTATAAATTCCTATCGACTTCGTGGCGTCCCACGATTCGACCAAAATTCATAATCCACTCAACAGACTAGTCAACACAATATAAAACGGTTTTTATATCAAATAACAAATACGCTCTCTCGTATATATATACACTCAACTCATTCTAGGATACTACTGATCCTATCTCTAATGAGCACATTCCAACAAGCCAAGGTATTCGCTCAACCTAAGCTCCGATACCAACAGTAACGACCCGAAAATCCGGTAGAATTTGAGCTGACCAAAAACACAAGTCCAACCCCAAATATCACGGAAATTCGAACCATTAATAGAAAGAAGTTAGAGGGTGAGGATAGATAAGATAGAAACTTAGAATAGAAGAATAAGAAGAACACAACATCAGAGTAACACGAATCTCACAGCGGAACGAATAACATATAATATATATAACATAACTTGAAATATACATCTGTACTTGAATATACATCAATATCAAAGTACATCACTTACAACACAGCAGAAATAACTATAGCTATATGTGACGAAAAGGAATTTCGCTCGGTCCGAACCAGTCGCTAAACCGACCCAAACCGTTCGAAACGCCCTATCGTTGAGAACACGACAAAACAGAACGCATACAAAAGAACATTTCATTGTATATTACATCAATGCATCAGATTACAAGAATATACAGAGTATAAATGAATAAATATTACACAGAAATATCAGAGATTTAAATTACATTTAAATACATAGCAGCGGAAAAAAATACAATACACAACTAGAAGAAGGTATACGGATACAAAGCTTTCCGGATATCGTTCCAGCTGTAAACCAGGATCCTGTGAATATAAATATGCAAAACCAAAACTACTAGCTGCCCGTGTCAAAATAAGGGCACCCAGAGTTTAGGTTAAAACAATAAACTCCAGGTCAGTCATGTGACTGGTGTGAGAACTAAAACAGTTATTAATCTTTATTTTAAAGTTAGGTAAATCAAGGGACCACGCCGTATAACACGGAACGGGTTTCCTCCCAAGAATACCAGTGCATAAAACAAACAGCGCAATGCTAAATAAAGAAAAATGAAGCTGTTATAAGACCCAGGTCCCATCACACAATGCAACGCAGCCGAGGATAGGGTTTTCCCTTATAACAGCCAAAGAATGCTTGATACGTTTAAAACAAATCATTTGATACTATAATAAGTGCATAGTGTATAAAACAACTTCAAATCATAAGTATCAATCATAGGCGGCATGGGTACCATATATCATGTCGCCATACTAGTTCTACAATTAAAACCGCACATGTCACGTATTTGGAAATTGGGTTTCCATCTATGAACCGAGGCAAAAGATAGTCCTCAACCGATTCGAGACAATCTAGCCCATGTCTCAGGAACAGCCGCAACTGCCCCATGGAGCGACAGGGCCGGTCCACCGATGTGGATTATAGTGCCTGAACAATACGTTTCTCCGCCCTTTGGGGCGTAAATGAGCCAACGAATGGCTCCATCGGACCCGGATCGTCCGATCTAACCGAGGCGCCTCGCAACAGCAACAACCACACAGGTGAAAAGTATATAAATGTCAGGGCTGGTAGGTCACTGACACCACCCTAGCTAGAAAGAAACGCATGCCTTCCCTGAGGTCCTCTCCCGTTTTTGGTTCACAACCGGGGTGCGAGACTCGCGAATTCACGTTACACAAAGCTGTGCCACACAGGCTGTGCTTTGATCATCACCACAAGACTTTGCTTTTCAACAGAAGCCTCGATCAATTGCCACTTAGGCATGCCACACAGGCAATTCACTCCATGCGTTTGATATCCATCAACATATAACCCCTGAGCTCGTACGTCTCAGAGAAGGGCGTTAAGCAAGAGAATAAATTCTCCGCCGCCAAACAGATATATATTTAATAGAGATCAATCACACGGACTAAAATCCAATGTCAGACACACAGTCCATTTACAAGTCCGTTCTGGGTCTGAACGAAACCGGAGGCACCTAGTACCCCGCATATCCATCGATCTCCAAGTACGTCTGGACGATCACTAACTGTTTCCATCTTCTTGGGTGTACAGCCCAATCAAGATCATCAGTAATCACCCAAACGACGTGAAGACTTCCGGTCTTCGACCACCGTCTTCAACTTCGACACCACGTCGAATCAGTTATTCAGAATGGGATAAACCCGGTCTTTCTGAATAACTCGCGTATATATTATAAAAGTGTTACACAAACACAACATACGCCTCATTCCAATTCAGAATATTCTTTTATTCAAATATTCCTATACTTTGGGAAATGTTCCCATTAATTTTATCCAAGATAAATTCTTTAAATTTATTCTTTAATCTCCTTTGAATATCAATTCAAACTAGTCGGGATTATCGAACCACACCGAAGTAATCGTTTATTTTATTTCCCAATCCCAACCTATTCATCCCATGAAGTAAAACTGGTTATACTTCATATCTAACACCACGGTGTTATCGGTAAATTCAATTACCATTTCACGTTCAAATCTAATTAAAGATTTAACTATCGCCTGAAGTAAAACTGGTGATACTCCATTCTCGATCTTTTCAATCTAATTAAAGATTCATTAAAACTCCACTTAGTTTTAATCTTTAACTGGGTTAAAGAATCTGTGTCATTTAAAACACGGTTCACGATAAACCCAAAATCACATTCATTAATTATCGGGTTAAAGAACGAGTGTTATTTAAAACACTGTTCACGATAAACCCAAAAATCAATATCAATTCAATTCCAATTAAATATTATTTAATTGGTACACTTCATTAAATCTAAATAAAAAGATTTAATCTTTTCTCAACTGGGTTCAAGAACAGTGTTAGTGTAGACACCATTCACGACAAACCCAAATCACATTTGATATTAAATATAAGGCTCTGAATAGAAAATATATCGGCTTATATTCAATATCAAATTCTACGACTAACAAATATCGCATTGGAAATAACGATATATATATATCTTTCAAATTTCCATAACAACATTTGTATGATCACGAAATCCAACATCGAAATATTCCGAAGACAATTTCGATTCAAATCCACTCCAATGCAATCATTGGAAATTCCGGTTATTTTCAAAACCCTTTTCAAATTCAATTTATTTATTTAAAAATAAATAGAATTATATTTCTAGTTCAAAACTAGTTCATTTCGATAAAAAAACTATTTTTATCCTTTTAAATATGGAGTTTTTCATCCCAATCCTTTCTAAATCATTTCTTATGATTTTACACAAATTATTACTATTTTTAATAATTTTATCAAGGCCCGTACAGTCGATTTCCAACAACGGCCATCGAACTGCACTTACAGCGACCTTTTTCAAATTTGATTTGGACATAATTCCAAATCCAACCGTTAGATTTCAAATTTCTAATATTCGTTAGAAAGATCTTTTCGATACGAACCCAATGGTTCCGGTTTTAGGAGAATCCGACGGTCGGATCTCCCGTAATGTCCGTTTGAAATCAATGGTCGAAATTCGCGAACTACCGCGGCGCGGCGCGTTCTATTCAGGCCATTATATTATATATATAATATATACTTCGTCGATTTCTATTTAAAACGAATTATATAAATAGTTTTAAAATCGTTTCAAAAGCTATTTCAACTTTCTTTTCAATTCAAATCAAAATTGAATTCTTCTTTATAAATTCGTTTTAAAATTCATTTCTATTTAATTCAAATTTCAATTCAATTTGAATTCATTTCAATTCGCTTTCAATTCAATTCGAATTCGTTTTCAATTCAATTCATTTCGAAATCGTTTTCAATTCAATTCATTTCGAAATCGTTATCAATTCAATTCATTTCGAAATCGTTTTCAATTCAATTCATTTCGAAATCGTTTTCAATTCAATTCATTTCGAAATCGTTTTCAATTCAATTCATTTCGAAATCGTTTTCAATTCAATTCATTTCGAAATCGTTTTCAATTCAATTCATTTCGAAATCGTTTTCAATTCAATTCATTTCGAAATCGTTTTCAATTCAATTCATTTCGAAATCGTTTTCAATTCAATTCATTTCGAAATCGTTTTCAATTCAATTCATTTCGAAATCGTTTTCAATTCAATTCATTTCGAAATCGTTTTCATTTCAATTCATTTCGAAATCGTTTTCAATTCAATTCATTTCGAAATCGTTTTCAATTCAATTCATTTCTAAATCGTTTTCAATTCAATTCATTTCGAAATCGTTTTCAATTCAATTCATTTCGAGATCGTTTTCAATTCAATTCATTTCGAAATCGTTTTCAATTCAATTTATTTCGAAATCGTTTTCAATTCAATTCATTTCGAAATCGTTTTCAATTCAATTCATTTCGAAATGAATAAAATCGATATAAATATCGTTTACGTCAAAATGGCGTCAATCTAATCTACACGGCTTCATATATTGATATTTTCAAATATTCCATTTCGAATATTTCTATTTCAAATATTTCTAATTTAAAACTGGAATGAGGCCCAATCAATTACCATATAAAGTTAATTATATGGATTTTCATACAACACATGTATAATAGCATTGAAAAATAATCAACCATCAACCAAAGTGCACTACACTGTATAAGCATCAAATATAGATATCTAACGCTTATAACAGCCTGTCAATCAATCGATCGACATATTTAATCAATCAGGATGAGTGAACTTCAAATTTCATCCCAACACCCGTGTGGGGTTTCAAACAATCAAACACAGATTTTATTTGTGCGGTTGGGCGATGTGTGAAATTTATCGACCCAATCAATATCAGTCAAATCGGTGTATATACAAACAAATCGGCCGATTTGTTTATAACTATTCATTTATTCACATTCACGTTAAAAATTATATTTTTAACGATAAAACATTTTATTTCAACCTATGAATTTCTATTCAATTCATTTACACAATAAAATGATATTTTTATTTTCTAACATATTTTAGAAAATTTCGGCGGCATAACGGCACGATACTAGAAACAGGACAAGGCCTAGCCTTATCCCCGGTCTAGTGAAGGCCCACGCCATTCACACATCAATCAAATCAATTTCATCTCACCAAACAATTCAATTCAAACAAATAATTCAACTAATCTATGCAACCAAACAAACAAGTCCATGGTCTGTGGACGATTGTGTCGGGTGCTACTAAGCACCGTCTGCATCCTAGTATATATATATAAATAGAAAAAGAAATTGAAAGGTGAGAAATTCTCACATATAACTATCCAATCATCCTGACTCCTCTTCGTTCTCGCCTCTTCATCATCTTCGTTGCCCGTAGCCACTACATATGTAAAAATCGAATTTTTACTTCGCTATTCAATATATAAAAATCATATTTTTACTTCGATGTTCAATATATAAAAATCGAATTTTTATTTCGAAGTTCAACATATAAAAATCATATTTTTATCTCGAAGTTCAATATATAAAAATCATATTTTTATCTCGAAGTTCAATATATAAAAATCATATTTTTATCTCGAAGTTCAATATATAAAAATCATATTTTTATCTCGAAGTTCAATATATAAAAATCATATTTTTATCTCGAAGTTCAATATATAAAAATCATATTTTAACATCTATAGATAGTAAAAACTATATTTTTAATACTTTAAAAATATAAAAATCATATTTTTATTTCTTCTATATAGTAAAGACTATATTTTTAATACTTTAAAAATATCAAAATCATATTTTTAAATCACTATATAGTAAAGACTATATGTTTAATACTTTAAAAATATAAAAATCATATTTTTAAATCACTATTATATATATATATATATCTGAATTTTTCTTTGCTAAAAGAAAATCGATTTTTTTTTTAATTTACAAAATCAGTTACAGAATAATTAACAATAATTATATATATAAAAAAAACGAATTAAAAATATCGTATAAAAACTTACAGTTAAAACCGAGTGGTGGGGGGGGTTACGGTGCTGGAGGCTGGAAGGGGAAGGAGGTGCGGCTCGGGTGGCTGCGGGTTGTCAGTGGGGCGATGGAGTTTGTCGGCGGTGGCAGGTGCTGCACGGTGGCTCCCAGGGGGTAGGGCTTGATGGAGGCGCGGTTTTCGATTGGAAGGGGGGTTTTACGGGGGAAAAGGAGGAGGCGGATAGATCGGAGGAGGGAGAGAAGGTGAGGGAGGGGTGGCGCGATCGCCTACCTCCGGCGGTGCAGCGCCAGGGGCGGCGGCTCCCTCCGCTCGCTCCGTTCCCCTTTCTCTTTTTTTTTTCTGGTATTGAATTCTGATTATAACGACACAGGGGGGGGGTTATGTAAAGAAAACTTTATTTAATATATTTATTTAATTATTTTATTTGTAAAAAGTTGACTTTTTACATACGACCTCTAAACGAGGTCCACCGCCTGTCGCCCATAGCGTTTTACCCCCATTCCGAACACAATGGGATATGTTACGTAAGTCAGTTCGGCCGTTTCGATCAGTTTCCGTTGAATTTACATTTAAATCACTATATTGAATTTTAAACGTACATTTCAAATTACCGGGGTCACATACTAACTCTAAAAATTCCATAAAAATATTTTCTAGCTTCGTATTGACGATACGGTCCTAACAAAACTAGTTTCGTCGAATTCTGAGGCCGTTGGAAAAATGGTCAATTTCCACTCGATTAAAATCAACTGAAACTGGTCAAACGCGTTTTCCTTTGCCACGCTCACATATTGATTCGAAAAATTATGAAATTTGAAACCTAGCAATAACTTGACATCACGGACCCAACAAAAGTGGTTTCGTCGAAATCCGAGGTCATTTGCAAAATGTCCATTTTTAAGGGCCTGAATTCCATAGCGACTATTCAGAATTTTCAACTGGACATATCTTTTGATTCCCACCATGAAATCTCAATTTGTCGGATTCGTTGGAAAGATATCATCAATTAGATCCTAATGTTTTTGGTTTCACTAAAATCCGGATTGTTTTGCACCCGGTACATTCAATTGAAGTTTGAAATCGAATTATCGAACTACCGCGCCATTTTCAATTCTATTTATAATTATATATATAATTATTTATATTCTAACGACGACGTATATAATATATACGTCAAATTATATTCAAAATAAATTTCTCGTCGATATTATTTAAAATAATTCATTTTAAATGTTCAAAATTCGCCAAAATCGCCAAAATAAAAAATTTAAACTGGCCCAGATTTTCGGGTTGTTACAATCTCCCCCACTTAAAACTTTTCGTCCCCGAAAAGGAACAAAGTCGAAAGTGGTTTGATTAATCAACTCTACGATCGATCAGGCTTCCATTCTCCAACTTTTTAGTTTCTGAGAATTTTCAAAATTTCAAAAATTTGGCTAACACCCTAAATTTTCGAAAAATTTCGCCATAACCTCCCCTGCACCGGGAGCATCGGGGAATTTCAAATAGCTTCCCCGGTCCTTCAGATCTCAAAAAGAAAAAGCCAAGCGGCTAGCCAATAGGCTCATAAAATCATCATCACCCAAACAAAACAGTAAATTATGTAGTAAACATGTACCTATTTGTCGGGCAAACAAATTTTATTCTCTGCTCTAGCCTCCTTGCTATGACCTGTTCAAGGATATACATGTATATGCAAGCAAATGCGACTAATTTTCAATATCGTTCAATATTAGGTTCAATTAGGCATAACTGTTCAAAATTAGCAAACAAATGAACCAACAACACAAACATCAATCAATTAGTGAATTAGAGTTTCAAATTCGTAATTTTGATACATATACAAAAATCATGTTCTTGATGCCAAATCACAACAATAAGCCCTATCTAATTTTGGTTCTCACACCAGTCAATAGGAAATATATAGAAATCCCACCTTCGAAACACGAACATAAGTTCTGATGATGATCGATCAATCATCAGAACCATCTCCGGGTGTCTAGAGTGTAATTCTATATCTATCCAGTATATTAAAGTTTCAAATACACGTGGATCAGACGTATACGCAAAATCTATATATACTGGATTGTCCACATCAATATAAATAAATAATCAAATACGAATGATTGATTTAAATTTTCAAAACAAAATTGACTTTCATTTTAAAAATATACTCTTCACACTCGTTCTAGGATACTACTGATCCCATCTCTAACGAGTCATCCCCATTGGATATTACTAATCCAATATCTGATGAATTCTTTCGTATGGTTCTAATGTGTCTTGTTCTCTGAGCTTTGTAAACCAAAGCTCTGATACCAAATGTGACGAAAAGGAATTTCGCTCGGTCCGAACCAGTCGCTAAACCGACCCAAACCGTTCGAAACGCCCTATCGTTGAGAACACGACAAAACAGAACGCATACAAAAGAACATTTCATTGTATATTACATCAATGCATCAGATTACAAGAATATACAGAGTATAAATGAATAAATATTACACAGAAATATCAGAGATTTAAATTACATTTAAATACATAGCAGCGGAAAAAAATACAATACACAACTAGAAGAAGGTATACGGATACAAAGCTTTCCGGATATCGTTCCAGCTGTAAACCAGGATCCTGTGAATATAAATCTGCAAAACCAAAACTACTAGCTGCCCGTGTCAAAATAAGGGCACCCAGAGTTTAGGTTAAAACAATAAACTCCAGGTCAGTCATGTGACTGGTGTGAGAACTAAAACAGTTATTAATCTTTATTTTAAAGTTAGGTAAATCAAGGGACCACGCCGTATAACACGGAACGGGTTTCCTCCCAAGAATACCAGTGCATAAAACAAATAGCGCAATGCTAAATAAAGAAAAATGAAGCTGTTATAAGACCCAGGTCCCATCACACAATGCAACGCAGCCGAGGATAGGGTTTTCCCTTATAACAGCCAAAGAATGCTTGATACGTTTAAAACAAATCATTTGATACTATAATAAGTGCATAGTGTATAAAACAACTTCAAATCATAAGTATCAATCATAGGCGGCATGGGTACCATATATCATGTCGCCATACTAGTTCTACAATTAAAACCGCACATGTCACGTATTTGGAAATTGGGTTTCCATCTATGAACCGAGGCAAAAGATAGTCCTCAACCGATTCGAGACAATCTAGCCCATGTCTCAGGAACAGCCGCAACTGCCCCATGGAGCGACAGGGCCGGTCCACCGATGTGGATTATAGTGCCTGAACAATACGTTTCTCCGCCCTTTGGGGCGTAAATGAGCCAACGAATGGCTCCATCGGACCCGGATCGTCCGATCTAACCGAGGCGCCTCGCAACAGCAACAACCACACAGGTGAAAAGTATATAAATGTCAGGGCTGGTAGGTCACTGACACCACCCTAGCTAGAAAGAAACGCATGCCCTCCCTGAGGTCCTCTCCCGTTTTTGGTTCACAACCGGGGTGCGAGACTCGCGAATTCACGTTACACAAAGCTCTGCCACACGGGCTGTGCTTTGATCATCACCACAAGACTTTGCTTTTCAACAGAAGCCTCGATCAATTGCCACTTAGGCATGCCACACAGGCAATTCACTCCATGCGTTTGATATCCATCAACATATAACCCCTGAGCTCGTACGTCTCAGAGAAGGGCGTTAAGCAAGAGAATAAATTCTCCGCTGCCAAACAGATATATATTTAATAGAGATCAATCACACGGACTAAAATCCAATGTCAGACACACAGTCCATTTACAAGTCCGTTCTGGGTCTGAACGAAACCGGAGGCACCTAGTACCCTGCATATCCATCGATCTCCAAGTACGTCTGGACGATCACTAACTGTTTCCATCTTCTTGGGTGTACAGCCCAATCAAGATCATCAGTAATCACCCAAACGACGTGAAGACTTCCGGTCTTCGACCACCGTCTTCAACTTCGACACCACGTCGAATCAGTTATTCAGAATGGGATAAACCCGGTCTTTCTGAATAACTCGCGTATATATTATAAAAGTGTTACACAAACACAACATACGCCTCATTCCAATTCAGAATATTCTTTTATTCAAATATTCCTATACTTTGGGAAAAGTTCCCATTAATTTTATCCAAGATAAATTCTTTAAATTTATTCTTTAATCTCCTTTGAATATCAATTCAAACTAGTCGGGATTATCGAACCACACCGAAGTAATCATTTATTTTATTTCCCAATCCCAACCTATTCATCCCATGAAGTAAAACTGGTTATACTTCATATCTAACACCACGGTGTTATCGGTAAATTCAATTACCATTTCACGTTCAAATCTAATTAAAGATTTAACTATCGCCTGAAGTAAAACTGGTGATACTCCATTCTCGATCTTTTCAATCTAATTAAAGATTCATTAAAACTCCACTTAGTTTTAATCTTTAACTGGGTTAAAGAATCTGTGTCATTTAAAACACGGTTCACGATAAACCCAAAATCACATTCATTAATTATCGGGTTAAAGAACGAGTGTTATTTAAAACACTGTTCACGATAAACCCAAAAATCAATATCAATTCAATTCCAATTAAATATTATTTAATTGGTACACTTCATTAAATCTAAATAAAAAGATTTAATCTTTTCTCAACTGGGTTCAAGAACAGTGTTAGTGAAGACACCATTCACGACAAACCCAAATCACATTTGATATTAAATACAAGGCTCTGAATAGAAAATATATCGGCTTATATTCAATATCAAATTCTACGACTAACAAATATCGCATTGGAAATAACGATATATATATATATCTTTCAAATTTCCATAACAACATTTGTATGATCACGAAATCCAACATC
Organism: Allium sativum; assembly: GCA_030737875.1. Classification (NCBI taxonomy): domain Eukaryota; kingdom Viridiplantae; phylum Streptophyta; class Magnoliopsida; order Asparagales; family Amaryllidaceae; genus Allium; species Allium sativum. Next base: position 346,792,693 of record CM060922.1, on the reverse strand, counting down.
GAAATATTCCGAAGACAATTTCGATTCAAATCCACTCCAATGCAATCATTGGAAATTCCGGTTATTTTCAAAACCCTTTTCAAATTCAATTTATTTATTTAAAAATAAATAGAATTATATTTCTAGTTCAAAACTAGTTCATTTCGATAAAAAACTATTTTTATCCTTTCAAATATGGAGTTTTTCATCCCAATCCTTTCTAAATCATTTCTTATGATTTTACACAAATTATTACTATTTTTAATAATTTTATCAAGGCCCGTACAGTCGATTTCCAACAACGGCCATCGAACTGCACTTACAGCGACCTTTTTCAAATTTGATTTGGACATAATTCCAAATCCAACCGTTAGATTTCAAATTTCTAATATTCGTTAGAAAGCTCTTTTCGATACGAAACCAACGGTTCCGGTTTTAGGAGAATCCGACGGTCGGATCTCCCGTAATGTCCGTTTGAAATCAATGGTCGAAATTCGCGAACTGCCGCGGCGCGGCGCGTTCTATTCAGGCCATTATATTATATATATAATATATACTTCGTCGATTTCTATTTAAAACGAATTATATAAATAGTTTTAAAATCGTTTCAAAAGCTATTTCAACTTTCTTTTCAATTCAAATCAAAATTGAATTCTTCTTTATAAATTCGTTTTAAAATTCATTTCTATTTAATTCAAATTTCAATTCAATTTGAATTCATTTCAATTCGCTTTCAATTCAATTCGAATTCGTTTTCAATTCAATTCATTTCGAAATCGTTTTCAATTCAATTCATTTCGAAATCGTTTTCAATTCAATTCATTTCGAAATCGTTTTCAATTCAATTCATTTCGAAATCGTTTTCTATTCAATTCATTTCGAAATCGTTTTCAATTCAATTCATTTCGAAATCGTTTTCAATTCAATTCATTTCGAAATCGTTTTCAATTCAATTCATTTCGAAATCGTTTTCAATTCAATTCATTTCGAAATCGTTTTCAATTCAATTCATTTCGAGATCGTTTTCAATTCAATTCATTTCGAAATCGTTTTCAATTCAATTCATTTCGAAATCGTTTTCAATTCAATTCATTTCGAAATCGTTTTCAATTCAATTCATTTCGAAATCGTTTTCAATTCAATTCATTTCGAAATCGTTTTCAATTCAATTCATTTCGAGATCGTTTTCAATTCAATTCATTTCGAGATCGTTTTCAATTCAATTCATTTCGAAATCGTTTTCAATTCAATTCATTTCGAAATCGTTTTCAATTCAATTCATTTCGAAATCGTTTTCAATTCAATTTATTTCGAAATCGTTTTCAATTCAATTCATTTCGAAATGAATAAAATCGATATAAATATCGTTTACGTCAAAATGGCGTCAATCTAATCTACACGGCTTCATATATTGATATTTTCAAATATTCCATTTCGAATATTTCTATTTCAAATATTTCTAATTTAAAACTGGAATGAGGCCCAATCAATTACCATATAAAGTTAATTATATGGATTTTCATACAACACATGTATAATAGCATTGAAAAATAATCAACCATCAACCAAAGTGCACTACACTGTATAAGCATCAAATATAGATATCTAACGCTTATAACAGCCTGTCAATCAATCGATCGACATATTTAATCAATCAGGATGAGTGAACTTCAAATTTCATCCCAACACCCGTGTGGGGTTTCAAACAATCAAACACAGATTTTATTTGTGCGGTTGGGCGATGTGTGAAATTTATCGACCCAATCAATATCAGTCAAATCGGTGTATATACAAACAAATCGGCCGATTTGTTTATAACTATTCATTTATTCACATTCACGTTAAAAATTATATTTTTAACGATAAAACATTTTATTTCAACCTATGAATTTCTATTCAATTCATTTACACAATAAAATGATATTTTTATTTTCTAACATATTTTAGAAAATTTCGGCGGCATAACGACACGATACTAGAAACGGGACAAGGCCTAGCCTTATCCCCGGTCTAGTGAAGGCCCACGCCATTCACACATCAATCAAATCAATTTCATCTCACCAAACAATTCAATTCAAACAAATAATTCAACTAATCTATGCAACCAAACAAACAAGTCCATGGTCTGTGGACGATTGTGTCGGGTGCTACTAAGCACCGTCTGCATCCTAGTATATATATATAAATAGAAAAAGAAATTGAAAGGTGAGAAATTCTCACATATAGCTATCCAATCATCCTGACTCCTCTTCGTTCTCGCCTCTTCATCATCTTCGTTGCCCGTAGCCACTACATATGTAAAAATCGAATTTTTACTTCGCTATTCAATATATAAAAATCATATTTTTACTTCGATGTTCAATATATAAAAATCGAATTTTTATTTCGAAGTTCAACATATAAAAATCATATTTTTATCTCGAAGTTCAATATATAAAAATCATATTTTTATCTCGAAGTTCAATATATAAAAATCATATTTTTATCTCGAAGTTCAATATATAAAAATCATATTTTTATCTCGAAGTTCAATATATAAAAATCATATTTTTATCTCGAAGTTCAATATATAAAAATCATACTTTTATCTCGAAGTTCAATATATAAAAATCATATTTTAACATCTATAGATAGTAAAAACTATATTTTTAATACTTTAAAAATATAAAAATCATATTTTTATTTCTTCTATATAGTATAGACTATATTTTTAATACTTTAAAAATATCAAAATCATATTTTTAAATCACTATATAGTAAAGACTATATGTTTAATACTTTAAAAATATAAAAATCATATTTTTAAATCACTATTATATATATATATCTGAATTTTTCTTTGCTAAAAGAAAATCGATTTTTTTTTTCTGGTATTGAATTCTGATTATAACGACACAGGGGGGGGGGGGTTATGTAAAGAAAACTTTATTTAATATATTTATTTAATTATTTTATTTGTAAAAAGTTGACTTTTTACATACGACCTCTAAACGAGGTCCAACGCCTGTCGCCCATAGCGTTTTACCCCCATTCCGAACACAATGGGATATGTTACGTAAGTCAGTTCGGTCGTTTCGATCAGTTTCCGTTGAATTTACATTTAAATCACTATATTGAATTTTAAACGTACATTTCAAATTACCGGGGTCACATACTAACTCTAAAAATTCCATAAAAATATTTTCTAGCTTCGTATTGACGATACGGTCCTAACAAAACTAGTTTCGTCGAATTCTGAGGCCGTTGGAAAAATGGTCAATTTCCAGTCGATTAAAATCAACTGAAACTGGTCAAACGCGTTTTCCTTTGCCACGCTCACATATTGATTCGAAAAATTATGAAATTTGAAACCTAGCAATAACTTGACATCACGGACCCAACAAAAGTGGTTTCGTCGAAATCCGAGGTCATTTGCAAAATGTCCATTTTTAAGGGCCTGAATTCCATAGCGACTATTCAGAATTTTCAACTGGACATATCTTTTGATTCCCGCCATGAAATCTCAATTTGTCGGATTCGTTGGAAAGATATCATCAATTAGATCCTAATGTTTTTGGTTTCACTAAAATCCGGATTGTTTTGCACCCGGTACATTCAATTGAAGTTTGAAATCGAATTATCGAACTACCGCGCCATTTTCAATTCTATTTATAATTATATATATAATTATTTATATTCTAACGACGACGTATATAATATATACGTCGAATTATATTCAAAATAAATTTCTCGTCGATATTATTTAAAATAATTCATTTTAAATGTTCAAAATTCGCCAAAATCGCCAAAATAAAAATTTTAAACTGGCCCAGATTTTCGGGTTGTTACACTATATGATCCTGAAGCCTCCTGCTCCAAGCTCTTCCAGTATATCTGTAAATTTCCGACTACTTGACTGCCCGTACAAATTTAGGCACCCAAGAGTTTAGGGAAAACAACAAAGTAAACTCCGGGTCAGTCATGGGACTGGTATGAGTAAAACAGTTTAAAACAGTTTCAGAAAACTAAATGATATCTCATAAGACCACGCCGTATAACACGGAACGGGTTTTTCCCTTATGAGAATCCAAACACTTGATTTATCTTTATATCAAAACTCTTTTGATATTATAATAATGTCTAAATCAAGTAGATAACAATCTAGTGGAACATTTGCATCTCACGTTCCACATATATATACAATCAAAACCGCAATTACGTATTGGGTAATGGATTTCCAACTATGACAAGGTATGGGACCACCTTCCGCTGGTATATCTCTAGAGGAGAATACACCGTGTTCAACAAGAACATCTTGCAACTCAGCCACACATGACCGACCACTCATTTCGCTTGAGTGTATCGAATGTATATCACCAACGATTGGGATCAGCAACCGTTTCCCAAATGGGACAGCATCGACAATAGATTTTTAGAAGTAAATGAAACTCTAGATCAGGTGATTATACACCCTAATAGGTGCGACCTACATAGCCATGTTGCCTGCCCGATTTCTGTCATTTACCGGTTGATGAGGCTAGAAGCTACGCTTTATCATCACGCCATATTCACTTCGAATGTCACATCGTCAAATCCATCAAATCACCGATTGACGTCCTCAGCAGTACATTACGTGTTAGCTAAAAGAAGTTTCCTTCTCCACTTCCACTCTTGGTACGATTGGAGAAATCAATGTACGTGACCTTTCTGAAAATACTCCGTCAGACATTCATCCATACAAGTCACCCAGGAACAGGATGAACTGAAGGCGCTATTTCTATTAATAGAAAAAGTCCTTGCACTCTACTCCGTCTTCGATTATCTTTATATAATCTGATTCGCACGCTACTGCCAATACGGAGTGGTTCTTCGGATAATAATCCAACCGGTCTCTCCATATCGACAACGATGGTCAAAACTTCGATAGTCTGTGATTTAACTATCGAATAAAAACAAGTGTTTCGATAGTCGATGATTTAACTATCGAATAAAACAAATGTTCAACCAAACATCCAACAATCACTGAGCCTTTAATTAATATTCCATTAATTAAATCACTTCTCTATTTCTTTATCAATATTTGTTAACCAAATATTTTCAATAACCATATTGGCCTTATCCGTTATTTGGAAAACATTTCCATATATCGCCTTCTATTATTTTCTATACTAGGAAATATTCATTATTCTATTTCCAAGCTTTGCACATATTTGGGTTAAAACAGATGTTGTGTAAAACATCGTTACAACAACCCAAATACAGTATTTAACTAATTCTTATTCCACATTGATCTTCGAGCCTGAATCTTGCTACTTATCGGTATATCATGAAATCCACCAAGTTGGGGTATAATTACCTCTCAGACCTTGACTGAATAACATTTAACGTCAAAACAGACAAGACTACTTACTGGAATAATCAATACCATACAACTGATTATTCACCTTCAAACACATATACATTTTCTCTTTCTATTCTTACTAGATTTTATTCTTATACTTCCTTTTTGATTATACTATTCTATTTCTAAGTGTGTTTTCTTATTGACTTCTATATATTTTGATATGTTAATTTCTAACTATCAAATTATCTTAAAAATATTTTATCTCCTTAAATTCCTGGAAAAATTCGCCATAACCTCCTTTGTACCGGGAGCATCGGGAAATTTCAAATAGCTTTCCCGGTCCTTCTTATCTCAAAAAGAAAAAGAAAAAGCCAAGCGGCTTGCCGATACGGCGCATAAAATCTCATATATGAATTAAATACGTATTTTTTTTGTCGGGCATTCTATTTATTTCACTTCTATACTTTATTCCAAACCTGTCTCCTGTATGTCTATACCTGTCCAATCCATTTTAACTATACCAATCGTTTTAACTCAATTTGTTAATTAAATCTGTTAATTAACTTTTCAGTCTATTTCACCTTCATATTTGAACATGACATGTTCAAATATATTTTAACTGCATATTAACAAATTCTAATTATACTCATACTCTCGTTCCCTTATCGACTTCTTATTCAAATTCCAATTCAATTCTATTTGAATTCTTTTTATTTAAACTTCATTTGAATTCTATTTTCAAATTCTATAGTTTAAAGTACATTTGAATTCTATATTCAAATTCTATAGTTTAAAGTCCATTTGAATACTATATTCAAATTCTATATTCAAAGTCTATTTGAATTTCTATTTTCAAATTCTATATTCAAAGTCTATTTGAATTTCTCTGCATTATTTATAAACAACGTTTATAACTTCAATTCAAATCCCACCTTTCCATTTATAAACAACGTTTATAAATTCGATTCAAATCCCATATTTTCATTTATAAACAAAGTTTATAAATTCGATTCAAAACCCATATTTTCATTTATAAACAAAGTTTATAAATTCGATTCAAAACCCATATTTTCATTTATAAACAAAGTTTATAAATTCGATTCAAAACCCATATTTTCATTTATAAACAAAGTTTATAAATTCGATTACTTGTTATATATATATATATATATATATATTCAAAACAAGTTAATGTTATCTATACTTCATTTAAAAATTCAAATTCTATTTATAAAAATAGAATTCCCCTTTTAAATTTCAAATACCCTTTTTGATATTTTTATAAATCAATATTCAAGCCCAGGGATATTTTAAACAATCAAATCAACCAATTTTCAATCATTTGATTTTTAACACATCATATATGAATATATATGAAACCAAACAAACAACAAACAGATAATATATTTTTGAGGAATCCAGTTGGATTCCTCCAACCTGTTTTCCTGCATCCACAGATGTTAGTCAACATAGTAATACCCATCCTGCTTCGAGGCAGGATATCGCGGTATAGAAGGTCATCCACTAATCATAGCGTGGGGCGTATAGGGTAATCATCCGCTATGGTACCGCGGGCATCCGCTAATGATACTGCGGGAATCAATCCAATCATCAACCAAATATATATATAATGGTCAACCCTAAATAACTAATATATTTCAAACAATTAGAAAGCATTCAACAAGCAACAAACAATTATTTTTTATCGATATAAAAATAATTCTAACTAAAAGGTGAGTGAGATTTACTCACCTTGATATTTATTTGACGAATATCCAATAAATTCCAAACCACTTCTAGCTCGGATAATTCATAGCCATGGACCAAATCCGTCTTGTTTTTTTTTAAGATTTCTGGACCTTGTATAAATTAAATATTGTATTTACAAATGTGAAAACAATATGAGCTATATATATATTGCTATATATTAACCAACATTAGATTTTTTTTAAATGTGAACATTCAAACATTTGAACAATATTTTTCCCTGGTTTGTATGTATATGCATTAAACATTTTTAATAAATTTGGTTAGCTAACTTCCTTTAAATATGACATTTATTGTTTAACCGGACTTTATATATATATAAATGAATTAATGCATAATAAAATGAACTGAATTAATTACCTTAATTAGTGATTTAATTAGGCGCTAATACCCCGATTATCATGCTAGATCTTCCAAAACTTCCAGCTTTTATAGACAGTTTGTTAGTTCCCCTTCATACCCTCTCTTTCCAGTTCGCACTATATTGGCCCGGATCCGTGTTCTTCAGGTTGGGTCGATCCTTTGATCGCAAGCCCTCAATTAAAAATTCGAATTACTTCCTGAAACTGAGGTTGACCCAATTTTGACTGCTCCTTGCCCCCACGTTGGTCGTCAAAGGACATCGCAGTCACAATTGTTTGTCACTTTGCTACCTCATCTTCTCAGCGGCACCCTCGACGTTGAACTACCCTCATCCTTATGGTCTACTCAAATCGCACCCCACAAATTATCGCTCTATCTGTGTCAAGCCTTGACGTCGCTACCTCCTTTTTGCCCTTACTAAAAATGATATCGCACCCACCAAAAATCATCGCGACTTCCTTGTTGCCCCCAAATCGAAACTATCTGGAACCCTAGTTCTCGTGACGGCTTCTAGAAATCGAAACCGCGAAACCACCTACTGATGAATCTCGATCTTGCGACTGAATATAATCGTGAATCTCTTTCTTTTTATATGTATATATATATACAAGAATGGCTCAAGTCGATTTGTAAAGAAGGGGAGTTGTGATTTCATTCGGTTTAAAAATGAATGAGGAGGGACGATTTTAGATTTCTGAAATTAATTTGTGAGGGAGGCTACGGGTTTTATTCAAAAAGGGGGAAATACATGTGTGTTTACAAAGCTAAGTAGGTGGTGTATCAAGGGCCACAGGAACTTCTATATTTTATTAATTTATTTTATTTAAACCAGTATCCTTTAATTTAATTTATCACGTTGATTCTGAACTCCTTACTGAACCCAACAACTGACATTCCTAGGGTTAAATCACCATTCCGAACCCACTGGGACGGGTTTCAAAGTCTTATTCGATCATCTGAAGAAGATATTATTTTAAATTGATCCGAATTAAATTCAAAAATGATATATTATTCGATAATAATTTAAATATTATTATTCTAATTTAAACAGGAGTCTGAACTGTATTTAATTCAGTTTTAAATCTCGAACTGAATTATATTTTCGCATTACGATGATTTAATATATTCGATATTAAATCGAAATTGATTATTAAATTAATAACTTAAAAAAATTCCATTTATATTATCCCCCCAATATTTAAATCCGTATTAAATATTTAAAATTAAACCATAAGAATCCGGGTCATTACATTGTCATTAGCTATTTTCGTATACAATTCTTTATGGCCTAAAAGTTTTCTTTTCGATTTGAATTAGAATACTAAAATGCTGACACCGCCAAGCCTCTACATGCTAAATGCATCTAAATTATATTTAGTATGTGTTAGTATCTATTTAGTCTAATCCATAGTTTTGGATACTTGACTACAAGTAAAACTGTTATCGCTCATGATACAAGATTTCAAGGGTCAAATCGACCGAATATTGAAACCAAGCACTTTCTTCTTTACATTAAACAAATCATTTTACCCAAAAAAATCACAAAACTTGTGTAGTATTAAATCACATAATATATATTGTACTGTATCATATCATTACTGATATATAAAGCAGTGTGAAATTCACACATCTAAATTATAAGCATGTATAATAATAGCAGTGGATTGTTACACAAAAAGATCACAATATAACAATAACATGACATCATTTGCAATGCATAGAACAGAAAATCATTATAAATTCAAAAAAAAGGAATAATAACCAGAACATGTAAAAAAACCTACAAGGACAAAGAATGAAAATTTAGTCTTTATTATTTAAGTTTTGAAAAACGTGATTGTAACATGCCTAAACTCCAGTACTAAAACCCAAAACGTAAGAAGAAAGAAGTTAGTTAGTAAGACAGAAGAAAGAAAATGGTTAGAATAGAAGTGGAAGAACACAAACACATCAGATCCGAGAATATCACAGCGGAGTGAATAAAATATAATGTATTTAATACTCTTTACACAAGAGAAAAAATGTATATGCATGAACAAATGATCAGAGTACACAACTAAATCAGCATATACATTCATAAAAATCTATATGTATAATGGCTGATAAATACAACACATGCAGCAGAAATAAATTAATATAAAAATTACAAGAACATGTCTTGAATCTATCTCCTCGCCTGTAGCTCCAAGCTAATCCAATGCAAACCTGGAAAGTATAGGCGGTCTAACCCAAGCACATTTTGAGGGAAAGCAAAAATACCTGGATCAGTCTTGGAATACTTGCACTAAGACAACTCACATCACAAACAGCTTGCTTAATTATTGAAATCCTTCTTCTTTTATGGAGCTCTCGTAGGATAAGACCATAAATATACATGGCACGTGTTTTCCCCGTATGATAACCAAAACATTTTTATATCAAATCTACTGATATTATAATAACGTATAACCACAAATACTTATCAGTCTAGCCGAAATTGTTACATTACTTAAATTCCAGCATACTAGGTATACAAATAAAACCGTAAAAAGGCTCGTATTGGTGTTTGGATTTCATATAATGACTGGGTACTAGGGTACCACCCATCATGGTAGCTCTTTAGAAAAGCGTACCGAGGTCGCAAGAACATCTTTCACCCCTACCAACATAGAACCGGCCTACCGTTTAACTTGGTAGTATCAAATATGTCACTACCATGGTTACAAGAAGCAATAAACATACAATAATCAAAGGGTCAATAGTTCTAGATTCTTGATGAACATACCCTAATGGGTGTGACCCACATAGGCCTGCTGCATATCTATGTTTTAATCATTTTCGGTTGATAAGGCTAAAGGTTACGTTTTTACCTTTCACACATGGCACTTTGAATGTGAAAGTAATTTTGGGTTGAATTCACATCATATAAATGAAATTGCAACCAAAATTAATAGAACATATTCTATAAATTTGTAAATCGAGTAAAATCAAAGTCATACCATTTTAGGGCTTGCGAGAATCCATGAATTTGAAACTATCAAGGTTGAATCGAAGCTTAGCGTGACAGATGTCGTCGCCTCTAGAGGTATCCACGAACGTCTATTCGATATTTGACATATGAGATCGAAGATTAAAGGAGGTGGTACTAGCCACCGCCATGGACTTTGATCTTCCCAATTTTATATTGTATATGTTCTTTTGGATAATCTGTCAATAAAAGAAATCGGCAACTCTTTTAAGTGTATGAGAAATATGAGGGTAAATCGGTGTACATGGCCTAAACCATTTCAAACGAATAAAATCAACATTTGATATATACATTATTCATTTAGAACGGCTCTTCCTTTCAAACGTTCGGTTGTGTGACCCTATAGGTTATTACAAAGTTGGCGATGATTTTAAATCGTATTTAAATTCATAAACTATAACGACCCGATGTTCAAACAATTCAAATCGACAATAATCCACACATGTCTAACTTGAATTGTTCACAATAGTAGATTGTTATATAATTTTGGCAATACTTAGCATATACAGTAAATAAATCAATCACATAACACAAACACAAAAACATACAGCAGTACACAGCGGAAACAGAAAGGAATAGTTCATAAAGTTACATTACATTGCCATATTCCAAAGCAAATACAAAATAAGTTCCAACAAATATAAGTTTGCTAATACATGAGTAAATAACAAAATCCAAATGAAATAACTGATGACTAAACTACAAAATCTAAGCAAATAAATAGATAAATCTCCAAGTAAACTCCGATCTCCAAGATTATCACCAAGTTAATATCCTCAGGATAATCCGAGCGTCCAAGTAAAACAGAAACACTCGAATTAGGATTTACATTCTCATATAAGAGATATACTCAAATGGAATGTCTACTGAAATGCAAAGTAACTTAAAGGATGTTGGGATCACCATCCGTTAAACTATTTACTACATAATAGAATATGCTATATACAATAATGCCTATCAGTAAGATAAAAAATAGCATAAAAGGGATTACCATATTACCCTTACACCAAATATATATATATATATTCCCATAGTCTATACAATATTGTAAGCCCCTCCAAACCGGCGGGATACTTAGGGAGCACTCCATAGGTACGGTACAAACCAACCTCCTAGTGTGCGCGATCAGGATAAATATGACAAGGTACTCGAGGTAATACCCAGGGTGGGATTCCACCATTTGCAGAACTGGGCTGGTGGTAACTAAACTTATAAACAGTGAGAGGTATCAAGTAATACATCGATGTTACCCAAGTTATAATAATATTGACAATTCGATACAATCTTTTTCGCGACCAGTGCCTCAGTTAATTTAATCCTTTTAACTAATATATCCAGGATTAAACTGGAGGCATGGAACGTATCATCCTCTTTAATATTTAATTCTTTTTTCTTGATCGACGAGTAGACTATATAAAAAAAATCAATATTTGAGCAAAGCCATGCATTTCGTAGTCTCACTCAATCAAGAGGCCAATGACTATCACTACTTATATTGTATGGTTAAATTCCATCTAGATCATTCATAATTTCAATAGATTCGAAATGTATCTGATAATCATCTTTATCGTCTACTCGGTTAAAAGTAACTTTTGATGATACCAAAACACAAATATCCTCGAATAAAATTATAATGATTTCAGGTCTGAGGACCATTACATCACTATCACTATGAGAATAACTTATGATACTGTTAATTATATTCCAAGTAGTTTTATCATGTTGGGTCAGCCCAATACGTTATTCTCCAATATGTATTTATGTATTGACATTAATATCACATATATTAATGATTAGTGAGATATGATCATCCGTCAATCAACATACTAGTCTCAGTGTTCTATTTTTGTCCTATATAAATAATAAAACTTGACTAGGGACATTTAAGGATTATAATACTTATTATTATATTATATAATCTCATGTTCAAGTCACTTACTTGAACTATATAATTCCGTTTTATTATTTTAAGGACTTGTATTATGTTGATATTTATATTACGTAGTAAATATAACATAATAAATTCTTTTACTCAAAATAAAATATAACATCAATAATGTTATTAAATACATCAAATAGACTGCCTCTAGGGCATAAACTCTAACAATCTCCCACTTGCACTAGAGTCAATCATTCATGTATTGTATACCCATGAAACTAGAGTGGCATAGTACTACAGCTATGATAGAGTTTAAGTCAGTAGGTCTACAACATTACAACATTTTGTGACTTTGCCGACATGTATATCTCCTCTGTGAACAATTTTTCATAAGAAAATATATTTCTTATATATATATATATACATATATATATATATATGGATCGATAATGAGATCAAGTTTTCTTGACTTGATCAATAGCTCCATTGTTATCTCAGTGTATATCATTTGATCAACAATGTATTAAGTTCAATAATGAACTTCTTAATCCAAACATGTTCTTTAGTAGAATTAGTGTATATTTATTGTTTTAAACTAACATCATTCACAATAAGTAATATGTTATCAATATATAACATTAGAATTATATTGTGTCACTCCTACTCAATTCTTTGTCCATACAAGGTTCAACGGCATTTTGTGGTTCCCAAGACATTTCGAGTTCTATTTTATTCCCATTGGTATTTCAAAGACTAATTCTCCATAAAAGGGTACCAATTCGAGCAATGAACATTTTATTCTTGGAGGATTTATAGAAATGATATCCTTTTGTTCCTTTTAGATTTTCCACAAAATAACATAATTAGATTTGTGTCCAAGTTTGTCAGAGGCAAGATGTTAAACAAATGCCTTACATCCCAAATCTTCATAAAGACTAGGATTATTCCCAGTCCATATCTTATATGGCGTCTTTAGATTTATTCTTGTTGGATTACAATTAAATATGAATGCAGTTGTTTCAAGGGGATAGCCCCAAAATTTATTGGACGATTCATATGACTCATCATCGATCGTACCATATCTTATAAGGTGCGACTTCTCCTGTCAGACACACCATTCCAATATGGTGTTCTAGGTGGAGTGAGTTATGAGAAAATTTCACACTCTTTTAGAAAGTCATTAATTATTGGCTTAATTATTCACTTGATTTGTTCGAAGAGTCTTTATATTCTTTCAGATTTGGTTTTAAACTTCATTTTTGAATCCTTTGAACTTTTCAAAGTATTCTGATTTGTGTTTCATAAGATACACACAATCATATCTACTAACATCATTAGTAAATGTTACAAAGTAATAAAACCTACCTCTAGTTGATGTACTTGTTAGCCCACATAGATCACTATGTGTAAGGGCCAATACATCACTAGTCTGTTCACTGTGTCCAGTGAAAGGTTCTTAAGTCATCTTGCCTAATAAAAAGGATTTGCATTTCCTCATATGATTCAAAATAAGATGACCTCAAAATTCCATCATTATGGAGTTTTCAATATGTGTTTCTTGTTTATATAGCCTAACCGTAAATAATAAGGTACCTTGGATCATTAGATTCAATCCGCCCAATATTTATATTATAATCAAGCGTATTAAATTTAATAATTTATAAAGATTGTTAACTAATTGTGCATTTCAATTAGATATTTCATTTAAATAAAATAAACAACAATTGTACTTTTATTACAAATGAAATTCAAACTTGTCTAAACAAGTTGCAAAATAACATTTATTTTAAAGGAATTTTTATAAAAACAATATTTTAAAACTTCAGTTAAGACAGTAGTTAGAACAACAAACAACTTTGTATATTTAATGTAGCAACATTTGCTTCATTTCCATTCATAAGTTCACTTCTTATTTTGTCAAATTTTCACTTCTTTTGCAATTTCTGCAAATTCACATACAGATATGTGATTCATATCTAGTATCTAGTACTAGAGATGTATAAGTAAATTATTATAACATTTATACCTTATTTGGTTGAAGTCATACTTCAACTTTCATTTTATATCTTCTATATCTGTAAAACAATTACGTTTCAATTTATTTGAGGACAATCCTCAAATTTCGATGTTAGTCAAGAAATTTGATTTAATTCAATTTATCATTCTTAAGGATTAATTTTAAATTATCGGAGTTATTTGCTATTTAATATCTACAATAGATAATAAATAATAACTGATTTTATAATATATATATATAAATATATTTAATATAAACACAATTTTGACAATCAAAATTTATATTAATATAAACGTATAATTTAAACTAAAATTTACTCCCACTCAAATTTACGTAACTTTATTTTTATATATATTTTTTTTTGAAAAATATATATATACACACACACACACACACACACACACACACACATATATATATATATATATATATATATATATATATGGTAATCCAAGATCTGTATCTAATCATGCCTTGACTTAGCTTTGGCTAATTCCCAAAACACAATCTTTTAGGTAGACATCTTATGTCAATTATATCTCATATATAACTCTTGGATAACATGATGAGCAATTTCGATCATTTTAAATATTAAATATTTCATGCTCTTTGTGTGAGCCCATAACCTTATTATGGCAGCCTAGTTAAGTCAGACCCAATTATACATATTATATCACATTTACTCCATCACATATAACCAAAATTATTGGTGTACAGATGCTTTGGCATTACCTACATCCAGTGATTTTGGCATTGATGAGTGTATTTACTGGAAGATGTCACCATGACTTAATATAAATAACTAGTTTAAAGGAATTTCATAATTCAAGGTGGTAAGTTATATCAAGTGTCATTTACAGATCTCAATATATATATATATATATTTTATTTTGGTAAAATTAACCGCATATAAATGCAATAATAATACTAACAAATGTGTAATGTTACATTTCAAAAATGAAATGAACATACATTTTTGGTTTTGATCATATCAGATCATAATATATATATATATGTATGTATGTATGTATATGTATATGTATATGTATGTATATGTATATGTATATATATTCAGGCCAAAAATTTGAATACATTTTACTGGAAAAAAAACCAAACTGGCCTTCAGATGATACACACTTTTGCAAATGTTTAAAAGACATCTAGACAATACAGTTACAATGTATTTGCAAAAGAAACATGTTATAATTAAGCAAAATACAGTGACAAAAGACTAGTCCAGTTATAATATACATGTTATAATTCGAGGCCCATTTATATTACCAGTATAGATCAACCCCATTACCCGAAATTTCATAAATCTAGGCGAGTGATTATATTAGAACTCAATTCCATTTCAAAACAAATATTTAAACAATTCGCAGGTTTCATTCACGCATTCAACTAATTTAACATTTTAGATTATAACACTGTACATAGAACATAATTACCAGAATATATATCAAATAACATCTTTCAAATTTCAACTTAAACTTCTGCTTTAAAGATCAAGCATAGTTACAAGCAAATACACGGGATAAACACATATTCATACTTAGAATGCAAAATGATTTTGCATTGATTATGTCCATCAAATGTACACAGTAGCATGTATAACAACTTATATACACATATAAGTTATGACCACACACAAAAGTTTTAATACATATATACATAGAGTCATATACAAAATTATATATACTCCAAATTTGCAACAGTTGTTATTGCCAACCTTGAATGATGGATTTAACCTCCCACTGAAACAGATTCAGCAAGCATAATCGTTGGAATGTTAACAAAATAATTTTCAAGGTCAGTATAATTAAAACATAACAAATGCGTATTATATTTATTTGCAGTATTATAAATACATCAAATGTATGTATATATGTGATAATTATATGCATCAAATTTATATAATCAGTTGATTGGCACATACATATGTATATGAAATAGTTTCTAAAGCACATCAATATATATATATATATATATATATATATTATATCCAGTAATATATATACTGTTAGGGATTACGGAATGGATCGTTGAGGCAGAACTGACACTAGAGGGGTTAAATAGTGTTTTTGAGAATTTAAACAAAATCTTAAACTTATATGATCAACTATATGAATCAAACACCATAGAAACAAGCATAGACACAGAATCAAACAATATCACAAAGATGAACAAAAACAAAATGCTGAAACGGAAAGAACACACTGGATTTTATAATGGTTCGGAATTGCTCCTACGTCCAGTACCACGCAACGCTGGATTGCGCAAAGTTTTATTACTCTATCAATATCCAGCTACAACCTCCTTGATTTCACGGCTACAAGGGTAACACCGATTCCACACCCTTGATCAAGTATTCTCTCCTTGATTTCATGGCTATAAGGGTTACACTGCTCTCGTTCCTTGATTTCAAGTCTACAAGGAAAACATCGATTACTGATTCCCCAAACACTTCACAAAAGATAACAATAGCGCTATATGTAACACCCCGTGTTTTCTGTGAACCTAAAGTAACAAAACAAAGTATACTTAATTTTTAAAAGAATAATTAAGGGAAACAGGTTATGCCATTGCGTTCGTCTCGGAATTCTGCTTGAGATAGAGTCTGAGTTTGCGTAAATCGGACTTCATATGAAGAAGTTATGGCACTTAGAAGTTTCAGGAATTCAAACTAAAAACCAGCCCGAATTCAAAATTTAAAAGTTCGAAATTCAAAACACACACCCGGGCTGGGCAGGAAATTTCCCGCCCAGGACCCAGGTCGACCAGGGGGTCGACCTGGGTGACATAGGTTGACCAAGGGGTCGACCTGGGGGTCGACCTCCCCCCTATTTCCAGATCCAGGGACATGTTCGTTTTTCTGCGTTTGGACGCACGTTCTAACCAGATTCGTTGATCCCTATGTTATGTAACCACCCCTAAGGCTATAGTTTTCTCTACACAACTTCATTACGCATATACTCCGCCCTAATTCATATTAAAATAAATCAATGGCGTCGCTACTCTGCTGAAACCTAAGCTAGAACTAGTGCTCCTTCTTCTTCCAATCTGATTAGGATTAAAATAGAACAACTACAACCCTTTTTCTTTTAGAATCCTACCAAGATGAGTACATTTATTTTCAGATATGAAATTTAATTATGATCTTGACATGGTTATAAATCTGAATCTGAGATTATACATATTCTTGTTTATCAGATCCGTTTTTATGTGTAGATCTATCTTATTAATATTATTGTAACTATTCTGTATCTCTTCCTTCCTTCTGTTCTATAGCCAGGCTACCACGAGCCTGAGCCAAATCTCATAAGAGATAGACGCACGAACGCTAAATTTGGGGAAAATAGTGAATGATGAAAAATTGGACATGACTGATTTGTGACTAATTTGAGAAAATAATATATGTTGTAATTTAATATCTAGATCTGGGCATACTATATATGACAGTCTGTGATTTGGAAGAAGGAGAATTATTTTGTATATGACTTAGGCGTAAAGATCTATATTTGAGACGACCCGAAATCCCGTACTGATGGAGACAAGGGTTATCTTTGGAATATAACACAGAATAGATAATAGAAGAACATAATTAAATAAATACACCGGATAATGAACAATAGAATATACCGGATAAAAGTAATCATCAGAGTTACACAGTATACAGGATCTTACTTAGTACAAATACAGTTCAGCTATACATAAATGTCTACAGTGGAAAACAAACAAAATATGTACAATAGGAGCTGAACAGCATAAAAAGAGATAAATGATAGAATCCATCTTCAGCTCCAGCTATCCAGAAAGAACCAGCTAAACCTGAATACAAGGCTGCCCGTGTAGAAAAAGGGGCACCCGAGTTTGAGAGTGAAACAAACTACGAGTCAGTCATGGGACTGGTATGAGAAATCTACTCAACACATATATATAATTTGGCTAATCACAGGACCACGCCACTTTCGTGGAACGGGTTTACTCCATTGGATTGCCAGTGCTTTAAAACAAATCTTTCTTTTAAACATCGCTGTGCTTTTTATAAAAATGAAGCCGTTATAAGACTCAGTTCCCATCACACAATGCAACGCAAACCGGGGGATAGAGTTTTTACCTTATAACGGCCAAAATATGCTTGATACGAATAAAACAAAGGCATTTGATATTATTGCTAGTGTTTATATGTTTGAAAACAATTTCAAATCATAACTATCAATCATAGACGGCATTAATGCCCCATATCACTATGTCACCATATATAGGTATACAATCAAATTCGCACGATGTCGTATTTGGAAATTGGATTTCCATCATGAACCAAGGCAAAAGATAGTCCTTACCGAATTCGAGACAATCTAGCCCATGTCTCAGGCAAGTACTCAGTCAAGCCTTTTGTAACAACCCGTATTTTCAATAACCTGTTATAACATAAATCGAGGCAGAATTTAATTTAAAAATCAGAATCAAGGGAAACGGGCTATGCCATTGCGTTCGTCTCGGAAAAATACGCGAAATAGAGTCCGAGTTTTCGAAAATCGGAGTCCGTATGACCCGATTAAGGCCCAACGAAGTTTTCAGAAAAATTCAAAGTAAAAACAGATTTCAAATTCAAGTTTGAATTTAGAAAATTAGGGCAGTTTGGGCCAGGCGGGAAAATTCCCGCCAGAGCACCCAAGTCGACAGGCCTGTCGACTTAGGAGTCGACTTGGTTGGACCCAAGTCGACAGCCCTGTCGACTTGGCTGTCGACTTGGTCCAGCCGGGCTGTTTAGCCTGGTGCACCATTTAGAGATTGTGTTGAGCTTGGGGGCCAAATTCGGTTTTGAGGGCTGAGATTGGAACTAGGGTTTAATCCTAAGGTTGAAACTAGTCCTAATCTCTATAAATAAGGCCCTAACCTAACCCTAAATCATTATTATTCATTCTAGTAACTAAACTATGGCAAAATCAATCCTCTCATTGCCTCCACTCTCTTCATAAAATTCCTAAATCAATTTCTATGAGAGATTTTCCATGCATACAAGTGTTTTCAAACTTGTATGAGCATTATTAGCTTGCATTCAAGTCAAGTTTCCATAATTATATCATAAAGCAAGAGTTTAGACCATTTTGGCTTAAGGGTTTTCTATTAAAGCTTGCATTTTGGGTTTAATTGGTTGCATAAGGTCTTTGTCATATTTCCTACGCATTTTAAGCCCTATTCTACTTTCATACTTAAACTCTAAAGTTAAATGTATAATATGCAAGTTTATATGCAAGTTTACTATGCTATGATATGCAAGTTTATCATGTTATGATATGCAAGTTTATATGCAAGTTTGCTATGCTATGATATGCAAGTTTATCATGTTGTGATATGCAAGTTTACTATGCTATGATATGCAAGTTTATCATGTTGTGATATGCAAGTTTATATGCAAGTTTACTATGCTATGATATGCAAGTTTATCATGTTATGATATGCAAGTTTATATGCAAGTATGTCATGTTATGATATGCAAGTTCATCATGTTATGTTATGCAAGTATGCCATGTCATGATATGCAAGTTTATCGTGTTATGTTATGCAAGTTTGATATGCAAGTTTGTCATATGATATGCAAGTTATGTTATGCAAGTTTGGGTTGAACATTTTGTTCATGCTATCATGTTATGCAAGCTTACCTTGGGTTTATGAACATAAAGCTTCAAGCTTTATGCTAAAGGTTGCATTTTGGCAACATGTAAGTTATCATATCTCTTATGATAACTTGCATGTGAGGCTAGATGCGAACTTATGGCCATTTTTACATGTCATTTATCACCATGTATCACCAATATGCTAAGTTTGGTTTTATGCATGCTTTTGAGGCCTAAAAATGTAATATGCAAGTATATGAACATATGTACGTTTCATATGCCACCATGTTGAACTTGTGGCTTCAATACCTTTATGTCATGATTATGCCAAGTTCCCTCTTTCTATCCTTTATGCGCTATTGCGATATGTAAGCGATGGGATTGCGTTTGGGGTTGGGTAAACTTAAAAGACATAAAAACATAAGCTTGGGAATTTACCTATTAAGTTAGGTCTACCCATTGGGAATTTACCTATTAAGTTAGGTCTACCCAATTGCTTGAAAACTTGTAATGTGTTTTGGAAACATGACGGACATGACACTTAGAAAAGATAAGTATGACCAACTCGAGGTTGGGTTGAGTTTGTAGCGTAAACCTACCCAGAACCGACCGGCTTAACTAGTTGCTACAAACAATAGGACCCAATGTGAGAAGTTGGCCATGTTGTACCTTGAACCCGAGGTTAGACCAAGTTGTGGTGTAAAGCTACCCGGACCCGCCCGGCTTAACTAGTAACCACAACAAGGTCTAATGTGAGAGGTTAAGGCGCATTAAATTAATTAATGCCTCGTGATTAGGGTTAAGTCATGGTCCACTTAATACTTAACCAATTTGGGCTTGGTAGATTAATCAGGGTTAAGTCGTGAACTCATCGTTACACTTAACCAAGTTAATCCATGATTAGCAAGAGGGTTAAACCGTACTTAACCCAGTAGAAAAATCCTAGCAATGGGAGTCCACTCCAGAAGTAATCCCAAGTTTGTATCATTAAGGCCCTAGGGTCTAGGTTAGGGTAGGGGGCACAATTACTGGGCTGGAGGTAAGCGACCAATAAACGACGGACGGGTGGTACGCCGATGTAGTTCCGGACGGACTATGGTCGTGCACGTAGTCCGTATTTGGAGAAGTCACCCATGGGTACCAGTAGATCGAGACTGTGCACTCATGCTTATGGTGTCCAAGGGTTGGCACCCTAGGGCTTGATACACCCGAAGGGTGGACCCGGCACAGTTCGACTACAATTATGTTTGGGCCGTATTGACACCAACACGTGACGAGTTAGGCTTAGGGAGCCGATCGACTAGACCGTTTGGTTGGACCGTGTATTAGGGTCATTTCATGTTATTGGGCCAAAGCTTGGGCCAAGGGATCAATACTTGTTTATTCCAGTCATGTTAGTTTGCTAGTACACCTGTGGTGCAAAACCTTAAACCTGATTATGCGATGACACCTTTATCTACCTTGTCAGTTAATCATCATGCTAGTATGTTGTTATCCTTATGATCATACCTGCTGCTCATGCCAGTTAACTTTATCAGTTTACATTGATTGTAGTAGGGCTTACTCAGTCTTTTTGACTGACCTGTTTTCTTTCGCCTCTTTTCTTCCGTTTCCCCCCCCCCCCAGGTTCTCAGGGTGGGAACGTTGGAGCTTAGCTTGGATTTCGGATTGCCTGCTTGTGGGATTTCAGTTCATGTATGGTTTCGACATGAAGCTAGCTATGGTTATCACTTATTTGGGGATAGTACTTATGTATTTCAGTTTTTCAGTTGATGTTGTTTTTATCTAGACTTGTTTATTTGGAAAGCTATGTTGTACCAGACTTGTTTTGAAATAGTATGAAATCTTCCGCTATTTTATCTATGTTTTATACTCTGTTTACATATATACATATGTTCTTGTTCTGCCTTGATATATCATTATGCATGTTTACCTGATTCAAACGCCCCTCCAAAGTTAGAGTGCTTGCAAGAGTCACCCTGGCGGAGGTGGGGTGTTACATTTGGTATCAGAGCATATGGTTTACGAGAAGGAACAAAAAGGTTTTTAAAACTTTTGGAAAACTATTTTCAAAACCAAGTATAAAGTATTTTCCAAAGAAAAGTCTAGTTTATTTTAAAGGCTATTCCCCAAAAAGCCATTAGCAAAATTCCTTCGTTTTTCTCCATTCTGAATCTATCTTTTTCTTCGTTTTCAGTATGGCCGATAACTTTACCATTCCGGAGGGAGTACACGTACCTGTTTGGTATAGGAGACTTTTGGAGGCTAGGGCGACTGAAGCCGGCCCCGCAAATATTACTCCTCCTCCGGTAGTTGATGTTCCTCCTCCTCCTGTCGCTGAGGTTCCTCTTCCTCCTCCCCCTCAGCATCCACAAAAGGATTTCGTGGAGATTTGCAAAGACTTTAAGGCGATGGGTTGCAAGAATTTCATTGGAACCGAGACTTATGTAGAGGCAAGGAATTGGTTGAAAGAAACCGAAGATCTTTTTACCTTCTTTGATATAGATGACTGTAACACCCCACGCCCGCTATGGTCACTCTCTATGGGAATGCCATAACATCGGTGGAGTATTTTGAGTGAATATAGAACAGAGTAATTACAGCAAGACAGATATAAGTAATACTTGAAAATTTAAAACATCATTTCACTTGCAGCGGAAAATAAAACATATCTGGTTACATCACAAAACCATAATAGGGGTCAAGTACAAATATCCATCATGATAAATAAAAATACATAATCCCAATGCATGAACTGATAGCCATAAAAGAAAAGGGTAAGCTGAGCTCTACATCTAGGGTCCAAGCTCCAAGAGAGTAATAAAAGCAGCCTGATCAAAGCCCACTCGTGCTGGGCCCACTCTGAGAACCTGAGGGTTGGGAAAAAAGATAAAAACAACGGGGTCAGACATAAGTCTGAGCGAGTCCTATAACTTTAACAATGTAATCATTAAAGTAATAAGGATATGATACAACTTGGTACGGTGTGACTGGGGATAAATGACTACACTCAGTAGCAAATCAGACTTAGAGTGAACTAAGATAACGATAAAGACGCATTTGCCCTCCCAAGGATAATTACTACACTGCACCACACCAGTCATTCCTACTTAAAGGTTGATCCCTCCCAAGGACTTAGAAAATATACCCAGTAGTTTCGTATACCCCTAGCTGACCACATAGGTGCCGTCTGCCCCTATCTCCACTAGGTGTACCCACTACTCCCAAGCGATCGGCTCCCTACCGTAGATACCCGTGCCGGCCCCACAGTGGGGTGTATCACTCCCCAAAGTGGCAACCCGATATAATTAACGGTGCACGGCTTATATCTACACGATGCAACAACGTCTTACCTACCAGCCCGGGTCCACACACGCATATGAAACCCGTTGGAATTGCGTTGCCACCGCTAACCCGTTTTGGCCTCTTATAGTCAAGCCCAGTACGCGTGTCCCGTCCTCGACATGGGTCGAGCCCAATAAGATACACATGGGTTACTGGTTGAAATGGGCCCCCACAAGCTACCCACCTAAGCTTGTCTCTTTTTCTAGTGCATCCCACTTAACCCTTTAATCATGTTTAATTACATGTTTCCACTTGGTTAAGTATTCTAATCGTATTTTCTATTGCCACCCAAGGCAACCCACTAGATTTCCACATGCCACCCAAGGCACCCACTTAACCCCTCATGTCCCTCTACATGCTAATATGGCTAAGTGTTTCTTAATTAATTAATTAAGATCATGACCTCATAAAGACCCCTCACATTAGACCGTTTTTCATGACTGCTGGATATGCCGGTTGGTTCCGGGCAGACTTCTGTCATCAAAAGGGTCTAACCTCGTGTCTTTACTTTAATCACGTATTTAATTTATGACTAAGACCTCTCACATTGGGCCAATCATTTATAGCCGCTGGATGGCCGGTCGGTTCCGGGCAGACTTCCGCTACAAAAGGGTCCAACCTCGTGTCTTAGTTGATTAATTACACCTAATTAATCACCCCCATAATTAATTATCCTTAATTAATTACAAATTTTTAAGAATATGGGTAGACCTAACTCAATAGGTAAATTCCCAATTCCATAGTGTGGGTAGACCTAACTTAATAGGTAAATTCCCAACTCCATAATGTGGGTAGACCTAACTTAATAGGTAAATTCCCAATTATGTCCATTCATTTTATGTTATGCTTAATCATAACAACTTTACACCTTTTTATAACCATGCATATCAACCCCATCGTTTCCCACGTAATTCGTTTACATAACATGTCATACCTAGGGACAACCTTGCATATGTTATGCACATCATAAAAAGAGACAAACTTGCATATGAACTTGCATATAAACTTGCATAAAACTTGCATATGAACTTGCATATGAACTTGCACAAAACTTGCATATGAACTTACATAAAACTTGCATATGAGCTTGCATAAAACTTGCATATGAACTTGCATATCAACTTGCATATCATGTCATATCACAAAGGCAAACTTGCATATGTTATGCATATCATAAAAAGGGACTAACTTGCATATGAATCATGTCATATCACAAAGGCAAACTCGCATATGTTATGCATATCATAAAAAGAGACTAACTTGCACATGAATCATGTCATATCACAAAGGCAAACTCGCATATGTTATGCATATCATAAAAAGAGACTAACTTGCACATGAATCATGTCATATCACAAAGGCAAACTCGCATATGTTATGCATATCATAAAAAGAGACTAACTTGCACATGAATCATGTCATATCACAAAGGCAAAATCGCATATGTTATGCATATCATAAAAAGAGACTAACTTGCATATGATCTTACATATAAACTTGCATAAAACTTGCATATGAACTTCATGACACATCATATCATAAAAAGAGGCAAGTTTACATATGAACTTATAACATATGACAACCACAACTTGCATAATCCACATTTACATCCGTAGCCTCCTAATATCCTATCCTAATTAGTTTAGCAATTATTTGCTAAAGGCATAGGAACTCACCAAAACCAAGATTAGCAAACTTATGAAGTAGAACTAGTTGCTAAATATGAAGAAGATGATGATTAGAGGTTGATTAGCTTGCAACTTCCTTCATAAACTAGTGGAGGCTCCTCTTAAGTTTGATTTTGGCGGCATGAGGCCATCATTTCTATTTTTAGTATGGATTAGGCTTGCATTAGGGTGTATTTATAGGATTAGGGTGTGTTTTAGACCATAGGATTAACCCTAGGTTAGATTAGGTCCGTCAGATTTAGGAAATCTCTAGAACACAGCCCAGCCCTAGCCAGAAAACCAGATCTGGTGCACCCAAGCCAACTGGCTCGACACCCTGTGTCGACAGGCAAGTCGACAGGGAAGTCGACTCCCCAGTCGACAGGCCTGTCGACAGCCCTGTCGACATGGGTAGGGCGGGAAGTTTCCCGCCTGGCCCCCTGCTGGCTCCAATTTCGAAATCTGATTTTTAATTTTTAAATCTGTTTTTAACTTTGAATTTTCTGCAAACTTCATTGGGCCATAACTGGGCCATACGGACTCCGATTTACAAAATTTCGGACTCTATTCTGCGTATTTTTCCGAGACGAACGCAATGATGCAGCCCGTTTCCCCCAATTCTCACATTTGAGATTATTTATTCTGCAATTAGTGAATTTAGCATTAACCGAAATTCGGGGTGTTACATTCTCCCCTCCTTAAAGGATTTCGTCCCCGAAATCTCAAAGCTAAGGAGAATGCATATCCTACCATCCAAACAACCATCTACTCAATCCATCAAACACGGGCATCCATTGTCCTTAAAACAATTTCTAATGATGTATGAGCATATGCAAAGAGTGTGTGTATATGTTCCCTATCTAATGTATGAACATATGCAAACCATGATAGTGCCATGCATCCATTATGTATGCGAGAGAACCCTATCGACACATACAATATCTACATGAGTGCACAATCATTCACCAAAATGCATCATCCATATGATAACACAATCATTATACACCCATAAATATAGCTTCCTACACACAATTTTATGCAATATGCAATATGAAGTGATTGAGCCGATCTAGTGCCTAGAGTGTGTATATATGCATCCACGGGCAACCACTAGCAACCACTTGCATCCACTTGCATCCATCAAACATAACATGTCTCAAACACATGTTTCAACCATAGGTTTACCCTATCTAAAGGTCAAAGGTACAAATGAGAGGACATACTAAAGATAAGATAAGTACTAGACGAACGATAAAGGAGAAATTAAAAGACATACCCTCAAAAAGGAACGGGTACAATGAACGCATCTTCGCTTCCGTTTCCCAAGTTGCGTTGCTCTCGTCTTCTCCCCATTGTACTTTGACTAGTTGAACCTCTCGATTCCTCAATTTCCTAGTCTCTGACCCAAGGATGCGGGTAGAAGCTCGTCGAATAGTCGCATCACGCTCTACTTCCACTTCTTTAAGCAAGTTCGGCTCTACCACCTCTGCGGTCTCATGTAAGCACTTCCTCAAATGGGACACATGGAATACATCATGTACACCACTAAGTCTGTCGGGCAACTCCACTCTATATGCCATCCGTCCAATCCTTTCCTTAATAGGAAATGGCCCTACGAACCTTGGTGCTAACTTCCCAACAGATCCAAAGCGAACCACATTTCGTAACGGAGACACTTTGACAAAGACCATGTCCCCAACTTCAAACTCAAGATCCGTCCTCCTCTTGTCCGCATAAGATTTTTGCCTATCCTGCGCTGCTTTCATCCTTCTTCGAATCAAGTCAACCTTCTCAGAAGTCTCCCTAACCATATCAGGCCCAAGAAAGATCTTATCCGTAGATTCCCACCAACATGCAGGTGATCGACAAGGCCTTCCATAAAGAGCTTCGAAAGGAGCCATACCAATACTGGACTGAAAGCTATTATTATATGCGAACTCCACCAACGGAAGATGCTCTTCCCATGTACCTCCAAAATCTAAGATACAAAGCCTCAAAAGGTCTTCCAGGACACGATTCACCCTCTCAGTCTGGCCGTCCGTCTGAGGATGATATGCGGTGCTCAGACACAATTGAGTCCCCACTGCTTCTTGCAAACTTCTCCAGAACTCGCTAGTGAAGATAGGATCTCGATCACTCACTATGCTAGAGGGTACCCCATGCAATCGAACTATCTCTCGAAGATATACTGAAGCTAGCCATGGAGCGGTCCTCTTGCTCTTCACAGGTATGAAATGAGCGCTTTTAGTAAGTCTGTCTACCACAACCCAAATTCCCGTATTACCCTTTCTCGATCTGGGTAACCCGTCAATAAAATCCATCGAGACGCTATCCCACTTCCATTGCGGAACTTCCAATGGGTGAAGCAACCCACCAGGTTTCTTTTGCTCCGCTTTCACTTGTTGGCATACCAAGCACCGAGCAACATATTCAGCCACATCTTTCTTCATACCGGCCCAGAAGAAAACCCGCCTCATGTCTTGGTACATCTTGTCCCCACCGGGATGAATGGTCATCCTAGAACGGTGTGCATCATCAAGAATAGCCTTCCTCAAACCCTCGTTTTGCGGTACACAAAGTCTACCGTCTCTACGCAAGCACCCCCTATCGTCTAGGGTGTACCTACTCAAATGGCTGGACGACTCCCCCCTTATGAGCTTCTCTACCAACTCAACCAGCTGTGGGTCGTCCCTCTGTGCTTCTCCAACCCGCCCCAAAAGAGTAGGTCTAACCTCCAAGGATGCTAGCAAACCGGGTATATAGTCACTGGAAGGTATGAAATCAAACATCGAGATAAATTCCAAGCTTCGTTGTTCCACGAACAATGGACTTAAGGACAACCTTTTTCTGCTCAAGGCGTCCGCCACCACATTACCCTTGCCAGGGGTATACGCTATCTCGAAATCATAGGATGATAAGAACTCCATCCACCTTTGCTGTCTCAAATTCAAATCCTTCTGAGAAAACAAGTACTTCAATGATTTGTGGTCAGTGAACAATTCGAACCTCTCACCAAGAAGATAATGGCGCCAAATCTTAAGCGCAAAAACAATAGCGGCCAACTCTAAATCATGGGTAGGGTAAATTTTCTCATGCACTCTCAACTGCCTTCCACCATAGGCTATTACCCTTCCCTCTTGCATTAAGACTGCGCCTAGTCCTGTCCCACAAGCATCGGTATAGACAACAAATGGCTTGCTCCCATCTGGCAACAATAAAACTGGAGCAGTGGTTAAAGCTCTCTTTAACCGTCGAAACGCATCATCACAATCTACGTCCCATGTGAAAACAAGATTCTTCTTAGTTAAGCGGGTTAATGGGGCTGATATCTTCGCGAAGTCTTTGATAAACTTCCTATAGTAACCTGCCAACCCCAAGAAACTTCTTACTTCGGTAGCATTCTTCGGAACCTTCCAATCCTGAATTGATACTACCTTCGCGGGATCCACAGCTATCACTTCCTTGGAGACCACGTGCCCCAAGAACCGCACTTCCTTCCTCCAGAAGTGACATTTAGAGAATTTAGCCTTAAGGCTATGTGCTCGAAGAGTCTTCAACACCTCCCCAAGATGTAGGGCATGCTCTTCTTCACTCTTAGAAAATACTAAGATATCATCCACAAAGACCACCACGAACTTATTAAGGAACTCCCTGAACACCCTACTCATCAAATCAACAAAGTATGCAGGGGCGTTCGTCAACCCAAATGGCATCACCAGCCACTCATAGAAACCATCCGGAGTCCTAAAGGCAGTCTTGTCTATGCTATCCTCAGCCACCCTCAACTGATGAAACCCCGTGGCTAAGTCCAACTGAGAAAATACTGAAGCGCCAACCAACTGATCGAAAAGATCATCAATCCTCGGCAATGGGTGTCTATTCTTCTTTGTGAGCTTGTTGAGTTCTCTATAGTCTACACAAAGTCTAAGGGACCCATCCGCCTTCGTAGCAAAAACTACTGGAGCACCCCACTCCGATATACTTCGTCTTATGAACCCCTTCTCAAGCAACTCCCCTACTTGCTTATGGAGTTCCCTCCTCTCACGAGGAGCCATGTGGCGCACTGGTAAAGATACAGGTTTAGCATTATCCACCAGATATATTCGGAAGTCAATCTCCCGCTTCGGAGGTAAGCCCTTCACCTCCTCAAACACATCCGAGTATTCCCGGACCACTCTTACAGATTGCAAACTCTCGACCGAAGCGTCAAGCGATTCAAGATAACTTAGCATAACAGAATCCATGGGATTACAAGAGATCTCGAGAGCGTTACCCAAGCGGGTCATGAGCCTAACAACTCTCCTTTCGCAATCAAGAACGGCACCATTACTGGATAACCAGTCCATGCCCAGAATCAACCCATAGCCCGTGAAGCCCAACACAAAAGCATCACATCTAAACTCAATGCTAAGTATAGAAATCTTCAAACCCAAACATATCATGGACAAATAAGTGGAGCCCCCAATTGGGTTTGAAACAACCAAGGGATCATCTACCAGACTGGTGTCAAAGTGCAGTGACTCAACTAATGATGATGAGATAAACGAATGCGATGCGCCTGAATCAAACAATGTACGGACATGATGATCAAATAGAAAAACCAGACTTTCAACGGAGATAGTTCTACCTCTTTCCTGAATCGGTGGAACCGCGAGAGCCTGTACTTGCCCCCTAGCCTGACTCGGTGCCATAAGAGCTTGCACCTGTCCTCCTGAGGTAGATCCCGTCCTTTACCCCTTCTTAGGGCAATCCTTCACTAGATGCCCTGCTTCGCCACAATGAAAGCAACCAGTCTTCTTCTTCTTTCTACAATCTTTGCTTATGTGACCTGGTATCCCACAATTGAAGCACTTCTTCTTCCCCTTGCCACCGTTGCCTTTCCCACCTTTGTTTTGCTGTTGTTGCTGAGGTCTCTTTTGATCTCCCTTCTTCTCGGGTGCCTTATTAGCATTGGGACCCTTCTCTTCTTCATGCATGAGCGCCATGTCAACTAGCTTCTCAAAGGTGGCCCCCATAGGGATATGAGTCATAGCCAACCCATGCATTGGTTCATTCAAACCTTTAACGAACCTCAAAGCCTTCTTCTCCGGTGTATTCACCATGTCCAGGCCAAACCTTGCCAATTGATTAAACTTGTTGACATATTCCTTCACTGAGAGATTTCCTTACTTTAGAGTCAAGAACCTTTCCATATACAAGTTTTCCTCTGCCCTTGAGAGAAACTTTGCCACAAATCTTTGCCTAAAATCCGCCCAAGAATCAACGGGGCGTTCTCCATTAGTGACCTCCCACCAGAATGAGGCCTCTCCCTTCATTAACCAAGCAGCTAACTTGACTTTCTTTCCTTCTTCCATCTCGAAGATATCTATCAACTCTTCCACCTCCTTAAGCCAATCTCTAGCCTCCACAAAAGTTTCAGATCCTTGAAAAGGTTTCCCTCCCATAGCTTTGAATTCCTTGCAAGTCTTAGCAAAAGTATCCGTGCGAGGAGGAGGGGGAGGAGGAAGATCGGGTGCTACGGTTGGTGGAGGAACATTTGCTGGACCCGCAGTGGTGGCCCTAGCCTCCATCAATCTCCTATACCATACCGGTATCGTCACACCCTCCGGAAAGTTAAGATCCTCAGCCATGCTGAAACGAAAAAGGAAAGATTCAAAACGGAGAATCCGAAGGATAAAGATATGGCTATTGGGGATTATGCTTTTCTTTCAAAAACTTTTCTCTTTAAAGACATGTTTTTGAAAATATCTCTTCCAAAAATGTTTTTAGAAAAATAGTTTTCTAAAAATTTTATTTTTTCCGGTAACCTTTGCTCTGATACCACGTGTAACACCCCACGCCCGCTATGGTCACTCTCTATGGGAATGCCATAACATCGGTGGAGTATTTTGAGTGAATATAGAACAGAGTAATTACAGCAAGACAGATATAAGTAATACTTGAAAATTTAAAACATCATTTCACTTGCAGCGGAAAATAAAACATATCTGGTTACATCACAAAACCATAATAGGGGTCAAGTACAAATATCCATCATGATAAATAAAAATACATAATCCCAATACATGAACTGATAGCCATAAAAGAAAAGGGTAAGCTGAGCTCTACATCTAGGGTCCAAGCTCCAAGAGAGTAATAAAAGCAGCCTGATCAAAGCCCACTCGTGCTGGGCCCACTCTGAGAACCTGAGGGTTGGGAAAAAAGATAAAAACAACGGGGTCAGACATAAGTCTGAGCGAGTCCTATAACTTTAACAATGTAATCATTAAATTAATAAGGATATGATACAACTTGGTACGGTGTGACTGGGGATAAATGACTACACTCAGTAGCAAATCAGACTTAGAGTGAACTAAGATAACGATAAAGACGCATTTGCCCTCCCAAGGATAATTACTACACTGCACCACACCAGTCATTCCAACTTAAAGGTTGATCCCTCCCAAGGACTTAGAAAATTTACCCAGTAGTTTCGTATACCCCTAGCTGACCACATAGGTGCCGTCTGCCCCTATCTCCACTAGGTGTACCCACTACTCCCAAGCGATCGGCTCCCTACCGTAGATACCCGTGCCGGCCCCACAGTGGGGTGTATCACTCCCCAAAGTGGCAACCCGATATAATTAACGGTGCACGGCTTATATCTACACGATGCAACAACGTCTTACCTACCAGCCCGGGTCCACACACGCATATGAAACCCGTTGGACTTGCGTTGCCACCGCTAACCCGTTTTGGCCTCTTATAGTCAAGCCCAGTACGTTGTCCCGTCCTCGACATGGGTCGAGCCCAATAAGATACACATGGGTTACTGGTTGAAATGGGCCCCCACAAGCTACCCACCTAAGCTTGTCCCTTTTTCTAGTGCATCCCACTTAACCCTTTAATCATGTTTAATTACATGTTTCCACTTGGTTAAGTATTCTAATCGTATTTTCTATTGCCACCCAAGGCAACCCACTAGATTTCCACATGCCACCCAAGGCACCCACTTAACCCCTCATGTCCCTCTACATGCTAATATGGCTAAGTGTTTCTTAATTAATTAATTAAGATCATGACCTCATAAAGACCCCTCACATTAGACCGTTTTTCATGACTGCTGGATATGCCGGTTGGTTCCGGGCAGACTTCTGTCATCAAAAGGGTCTAACCTCGTGTCTTTACTTTAATCACGTATTTAATTTATGACTAAGACCTCTCACATTGGGCCAATCATTTGTAGCCGCTGGATGGCCGGTCGGTTCCGGGCAGACTTCCGCTACAAAAGGGTCCAACCTCGTGTCTTAGTTGATTAATTACACCTAATTAATCACCCCCATAATTAATTATCCCTAATTAATTACACATTTTTAAGAATATGGGTAGACCTAACTCAATAGGTAAATTCCCAATTCCATAGTGTGGGTAGACCTAACTTAATAGGTAAATTCCCAACTCCATAATGTGGGTAGACCTAACTTAATAGGTAAATTCCCAATTATGTCCATTCATTTTATGTTATGCTTAATCATAACAACTTTACACCTTTTTATAACCATGCATATCAACCCCATCGTTTCCCACGTAATTCGTTTACATAACATGTCATACCTAGGGACAACCTTGCATATGTTATGCACATCATAAAAAGAGACAAACTTGCATATGAACTTGCATATAAACTTGCATAAAACTTGCATATGAACTTGCATATGAACTTACATAAAACTTGCATATGAACTTGAATATGAGCTTGCATAAAACTTGCATATGAACTTGCATATCAACTTGCATATCATGTCATATCACAAAGGCAAACTTGCATATGTTATGCATATCATAAAAAGGGACTAACTTGCATATGAATCATGTCATATCACAAAGGCAAACTCGCATATGTTATGCATATCATAAAAAGAGACTAACTTGCACATGAATCATGTCATATCACAAAGGCAAACTCGCATATGTTATGCATATCATAAAAAGAGACTAACTTGCACATGAATCATGTCATATCACAAAGGCAAACTCGCATATGTTATGCATATCATAAAAAGAGACTAACTTGCACATGAATCATGTCATAATACAAAGGCAAACTCGCATATGTTATGCATATCATAAAAAGAGACTAACTTGCATATGATCTTACATATAAACTTGCATAAAACTTGAATATGAACTTCATGACACATCATAAAAAGAGGCAAGTTTACATATGAACTTATAACATATGACAACCACAACTTGCATAATCCACATTTACATCCGTAGCCTCCTAATATCCTATCCTAATTAGTTTAGCAATTACTTGCTAAAGGCATAGGAACTCACCAAAACCAAGATTAGCAAACTTATGAAGTAGAACTAGTTGCTAAATATGAAGAAGATGATGATTAGAGGTTGATTAGCTTGCAACTTCCTTCATAAACTAGTGGAGGCTCCTCTTAAGTTTGATTTTGGCGGCATGAGGCCATCATTTCTATTTTTAGTATGGATTAGGCTTGCATTAGGGTGTATTTATAGGATTAGGGTGTGTTTTAGACCATAGGATTAACCCTAGGTTAGATTAGGTCCGTCAGATTTAGGAAATCTCTAGAACACAGCCCTAGCCAGAAAACCAGATCTGGTGCACCCAAGCCAACTGGCTCGACACCCTGTGTCGACAGGGCTGTCGACAGGGCAGTCGACTCCCCAGTCGACAGGCCTGTCGACAGCCCTGTCGACATGGGTAGGGCGGGAAGTTTCCCGCCTGGCCCCCTGCTGGCTCCAATTTCGAAATCTGATTTTTAATTTTTAAATCTGTTTTTAACTTTGAATTTTCTGCAAACTTCATTGGACCATAACTGGGTCATACGGACTCCGATTTACAAAATTTCGGACTCTATTCTGCGTATTTTTCCGAGACGAACGCAATGACGCAGCCCGTTTCCCCCAATTCTCACATTTGAGATTATTTATTATGCAATTAGTGAATTTAGCATTAACCGAAATTCGGGGTGTTACAATGACCGTAGGAAGGTTTTATTAGCAGTGTGGTTGCTAAAGGAAGAAGCTGCACGTTGGTGGGTGGTCACCACCGCTACTAGGCCAATTGAGACTTGGGATGACTTTCGGGGAAAGTTTGGACTAAGGCTCCTATCACTGAAGCAAGGGGACATGACTATTAGGGAATACATAGATAAGTTTAATCAACTAGCTCGGGTCGGTTTAGACTTAGTTAACACAGCTCCGAAGAAGGCCCTATATTTTGCTCTAGGATTAAACGAGCCATTACATGGTTTAGCCATGACTCATATACCCTTGGGGGCAACTTTCGAGAGCTTGGTGAATATGGCCCTACTCAATGAAGAGAATAGGAGTGACAAGAAAGAGATCAAGATGGATGATACTCAAGCCAAGAAGACTGATTCCCGGGGAAAAGGAAATCAGGGTAATCCAAGTGGTCAAAGTAGTCAAGGCAATCAGAACAAGAACAAGAGTCAAGGCAACAAGGGGAACAACAACAAGGGAAAGAACAACAAGGGGATGTGCCATTATTGCGGTTCAGTTGGGCATCTTATTAAGGATTGTAGGAAGAGGAAATGGAAGAATGGTGAATGCTTTTTCTGCGGTGAGACTGGACATTTCAGTAAGGATTGCCCGAGGAAGCAAGGGCAAGGCCAGGGTCAGACTCAGCGTGCTGGACCTTCGGGAGGGCAAGTTCATGCTCTCAATGTCGCTCCAGTTCCCGATCGAGGTAGTATTTCTGTTGAAAGCCTTGTATATATTTCTGATTTTCCAGTTCGTACCTTGTTTGATTCGGGTGCATCGCATAGCTTTATTTCATCTGATCTAGTTGAAAGTTTGCACCTAAGTACTAGTCTAGTTAATGATCCCGTGTGTGTTTCAAATCCAATTGGGGGTTCCTCCCATTTGTCTATTATCTACGTGGATTTGAAAATCTCTATCTTGAGTATAGAGTTCTCGCATGATGCTTATATTCTCGGTTTCATGGGGTATGGGTTGATTTTTGGGCATGGATGGGTTGTCCAGTTTTGGAGCCATCCTTGATTTTTGAGCATAGGGTTGTGAGGCTCATGACTCGCCTCGGTAATACCCTAAAAATTTCTAGTAACCCTACGAGTCCCGTCATGTTGCGTTATCTTGAATCCCTCAACTCGTCTATCGATAGTTTGTAATCGGTGAGGGTGGTCCGAGAATATCCTGATATCTTGGGTGAAGTGAAGGGGGTTACCCCTAAACGAGAGATAGATTTCCGCATTTATCTGGTTGATAATGCCAAGATAGTTTCGTGGCCGGTTAGGCACGTGGCCCCGCAAGATGAGAGTTATGAAAGCAAGTCAAGGAGTTGCTTGAGAAGAACTTCATTAGATGAAGTATATCTGAATGGGGAGCGCCTGTAGTATTTACTACCAAGGCAGATGGTTCTCTTCGACTTTGTGTCGATTATCGTGAGTTAAACAAAGAGAATAGACAACCATTGCCAAGGATCGATGATTTTTTCGATCAGCTTGTAGGAACATCTGTTCTCTCTTGATCTTGCTGTTGGATTCCATCAGCTCAGAGTAGCTGAAGATAGTATAGACAAGACTGCGTTCAGAACTCCGGATGGATTCTTAGAATGGCTGATCATGCCATTCGGTTTGACTAATGCACCCGCCTACTTCGTGGACTTGATGAGTAGGGTGTCTAGGGAGTTCCTGAACGAGTTTGTGGTAGTCTTCGTAGATGATATTCTGATCTTCTCGAAGGATGAGGAAGAGCACGCAAGGCATCTCGTGGAGGTGATGGATAGTTTAGAGCGCATCAGTTGAAGGCCAAGTTCTCCAAGTGTCATTTTGGAGAAAAAGGAGTTAGATTTTTTTTTTTGGGCACATAGTTTCTAAGCAAGGCTTAGTGGTGGATCCCGCTAAAGTGGTCGCGGTTCAAAACCGAAAAGCTCCGATGAGGACAATTGAAATAAGAAGTTCTCTCAGTTTAATTAGTTAGTTAGCGTCCCTTGAGCTTAGACCTACCCTTCTGGATCAAGCAGGGACTTCGCAGAAAGAAGACCCGCAGTTAGTCGAGATCATGGACAAGTTGATTCGAGGCGAGATGTTAAGACACCTCGCTATAGATGACAAGGGATGGCTAAGACACGATGAAAGAAAGAAGGTTCTTGAAGATGCACATCACCCGAGGAGGTGGCCGGGTTTGTCCCAAGGTGCATGTTGTGCCAACAGGTTAAAGGCCAAGTCATAAAAGCCCGGTGGGCTATTATATCCGTTGGAGGTCCCCGCAATGGAAGAGGGAAAAGCATCACGAAGGATTTCGTGGATGGACTGCCTAGATCAAGGAAAGGGAATATGAGCATGTGGGTCATAGTAGGTAGACTCACGAAGAGTGCTCATTTCACTCCGGTAAAGAGCGAAAGGATTGCACCATAGCTAGCGACAGTTTATTTTCATGAAATAAAGCGGTTGCACGAGGTTCACTAAAGTATAGTTAGTAACCATGACTCAATCTTCACTAGCCAGTTTTGGGATAGTCTACGAGAAGTCATGGGCAAGCAACTGAATCTAAGCACGGCCTATCATTCGCAGGCGGATGGTTCATTTCGTCCAAGCATGAGTTATAGAAAATCACGTTAGTAACGTGGATTGGTATTTCCAAGAAAAGTTCTACTACGTGGAATACTTTATAGTAAGTAAACGAGATCCAGGATTCACTGGTGAATCTTGGAGAGCTTGCATGAAACCATGAGGTCATAGTTATGTTTAAGCCGAATATGATAGAAGAAGAGTAAGTGAAAGAGGAAGACGAGAGGCGACAATGAAATGGGTTCCAACTCATATTTGGAAATAAGAGTTAAGAGGCCAAGGAATCATGAAGTAAAAGACGGCCAAAGCACAGTGGAGTTAAACTCAAGGAAACGTGACTTAGAAGATTGAAGGCTAGATACGCGCATCATATCTCTTTTTAAGAGTATATCCTTGATCCTTGTTTTCCTGTGGAACTTACTCGCATGTTATCCTTTTATGTATATCCTCTCGGTCCCATTTTCGATCCTATTTCTGTCGGGAGGTATGACTTATTGGCTAGTAATACATGTCAGGGTTTGAAGGGGGTCCGTTAGGTTGACTAAACCTTTTGGGCTTTTATAGAATATGGGTTGGGTTAGGAAGGGATTCTTTGTAATCCGAAAGAGTATATCCTGCTTATCTTCCCGATCTCTTTGTAGCATATCTTTGGCTATCCATGTTTGTCTTGACTATCTAGTTTATCGTGTTAATCTTGTCATGAGAACCTTAGGTAGAAACCCTTTGGATGAAACATGTGTTTGAAACATGTTATGCTTGATGGTTGCAAGTGGTTGCAAGTGTTTGCAAGTGGCTACTCGTGGATGCATTATACACGTTAGGCACTAGATCGGCTCACACACTCCTCATATTGCATATGCATGAGTGTTTATGCTTATTCATGGATGGAAATTTCTGTGTTATCACATGGATGTTGCATATGGATGTATGTGATGTGCACACATATAGATGTTATACATTATGTTAGGAATTGCATACATATGGATTCATTTCACTAACATAATTTGCATTGATGATATTTGCATTAGATAAGTACATATACACACACCTTTGCATATGTTCATACAACATTTAGAATCTTGTAAGGACAATGATTGCCCGTGGATGATGTTTTGAGTAGATGGATGTTGTATGGTAGGATACGTTCTTCCTAACTTGAAGATTTCGGTGACGAAATCCTTTAAGGAGGGGAGAATGTAACAACCCGTATTTTCAATAACCTGTTATAACATAAATCGAGGCAGAATTTAATTTAAAAATCTGAATCAAGGGAAACGGGCTATGCCATTGCGTTCGTCTCGGAAAAATACGCGAAATAGAGTCCGAGTTTTCGAAAATCGGAGTCCGTATGACCCGATTAAGGCCCAACGAAGTTTTCAGAAAAATTCAAAGTAAAAACAGATTTCAAATTCAAGTTTGAATTTGGAAAATTAGGGCAGTTTGGGCCAGGCGGGAAAATTCCGGCCAGAGCACCCAAGTCGACAGGCCTGTCGACTTGGGAGTCGACTTGGTTGGACCCAAGTCGACAGCCCTGTCGACTTGGCTGTCGACTTGGTCCAGCCGGGCTGTTTAGCCTGGTGCACCATTTAGAGATTGTGTTGAGCTTGGGGGCCAGATTCGGTTTTGAGGGCTGAGATTGGAACTAGGGTTTAATCCTAAGGTTGAAACTAGTCCTAATCTCTATAAATAAGGCCCTAACCTAACCCTAAATCATTATTATTCATTCTAGTAACTAAACTATGGCAAAATCAATCCTCTCATGGCCTCCACTCTCTTCATAAAATTCCTAAATCAATTTCTATGAGAGATTTTCCATGCATACAAGTGTTTTCAAACTTGTATGAGCATTATTAGCTTGCATTCAAGTCAAGTTTCCATATTTATATCATAAAGCAAGAGTTTAGACCATTTTGGCTTAAGGGTTTTCTATTAAAGCTTGCATTTTGGGTTTAATTGGTTGCATAAGGGCTTTGTCATATTTCCTAAGCATTGTAAGCCCTATTCTACTTTCATACTTAAACTCTAAAGTTAAATGTATGATATGCAAGTTTATATGCAAGTTTACTATGCTATGATATGCAAGTTTATCATGTTATGATATGCAAGTTTGCTATGCTATGATATGCAAGTTTATCATGTTGTGATATGCAAGTTTACTATGCTATGATATGCAAGTTTATCATGTTGTGATATGCAAGTTTATATGCAAGTTTACTATGCTATGATATGCAAGTTTATCATGTTATGATATGCAAGTTTATATGCAAGTATGTCATGTTATGATATGCAAGTTCATCATGTTATGTTATGCAAGTATGCCATGTCATGATATGCAAGTTTATCGTGTTATGTTATGCAAGTTTGATATGCAAGTTTGTCATATGATATGCAAGTTATGTTATGCAAGTTTGGGTTGAACATTTTGTTCATGCTATCATGTTATGCAAGCTTACCTTGGGTTTATGAACATAAAGCTTCAAGCTTTATGCTAAAGGTTGCATTTTGGCAACATGTAAGTTATCATATCTCTTATGATAACTTGCATGTGAGGCTAGATGCGAACTTATGGCCATTTTTACATGTCATTTATCACCATGTATCACCAATATGCTAAGTTTGGTTTTATGCATGCTTTTGAGGCCTAAAAATGTAATATGCAAGTATATGAACATATGTACGTTTCATATGCCACCATGTTGAACTTGTGGCTTCAATACCTTTATGTCATGATTATGCCAAGTTCCCTCTTTCTATCCTTTATGCGCTATTGCGATATGTAAGCGATGGGATTGCGTTTGGGGTTGGGTAAACTTAAAAGACATAAAAACATAAGCTTGGGAATTTACCTATTAAGTTAGGTCTACCTATTGGGAATTTACCTATTAAGTTAGGTCTACCCAATTGCTTGAAAACTTGTAATGTGTTTTGGAAACATGATGGACATGACACTTAGAAAAGATAAGTGTGACCAACTCGAGGTTGGGTTGAGTTTGTAGCGTAAACCTACCCGGAACCGACCGGCTTAACTAGTTGCTACAAACAATAGGACCCAATATGAGAAGTTGGCCATGTTGTACCTTGAACCCGAGGTAAGACCAAGTTGTGGTGTAAAGCTACCCGGACCCGCCCGACTTAACTAGTAACCACAACAAGGTCTAATGTGAGAGGTTAAGGCGCATTAAATTAATTAATGCCTCGTGATTAGGGTTAAGTCATGGTCCACTTAATATTTAACCAATTTGGGCTTGGTAGATTAATCAGGGTTAAGTCGTGAACTCATCGTTACACTTAACCAAGTTAATCCATGATTAGCAAGAGGGTTAAACCGTACTTAACCCACTAGAAAAATCCTAGCAATGGGGGTCCACTCCAGCAGTAATCCCAAGTTTGTGTCATTAAGGCCCTAGGGCCTAGGCTAGGGTAGGGGGCACAATTACTGGGCTGGAGGTAAGCGACCAATAAACGACGGCCGGGTGGTACGCCGATGTTGTTCCGGACGGACTATGGTCGTGCACGTAGTCCGTATTTGGAGAAGTCGCCCATGGGTACCAGTAGATCGAGGCTGTGCACTCATGCTTATGGTGTCCAAGGGTTGGCACCCTAGGGCTTGATACACCCGAAGGGTGGACCCGGCACAGTTCGACTACAATTATGTTTGGGCCGTATTGACACCAACACGTGACGAGTTAGGCTTAGGGAGCCGATCGACTAGACCATTTGGTTGGACCGTGTATTAGGGTCATTTCATGTTATTGGGCCAAAGCTTGGGCCAAGGGATCAATACTTGTTTATTCCAGTCATGTTAGTTTGCTAGTACACCTGTGGTGCAAAACCTTAAACCTGATTATGCGATGACACCTTTATCTACCTTGTCAGTTAATCATCATGCTAGTATGTTGTTATCCTTATGATCATACCTGCTGCTCATGCCAATTAACTTTATCAGTTTACATTGATTGTAGTAGGGCTTAC
Organism: Allium sativum; assembly: GCA_030737875.1. NCBI lineage: Eukaryota > Viridiplantae > Streptophyta > Magnoliopsida > Asparagales > Amaryllidaceae > Allium > Allium sativum. The sequence goes on along the minus strand of CM060922.1, from coordinate 346,752,186 downwards.
TCAGTCTTTTTGACTGACCTGTTTTCTTTCGCCTCTTTTCTTCCGTTTCCCCCCCCCCCAGGTTCTCAGGGTGGGAACGTTGGAGCTTAGCTTGGATTTCGGATTACTTGCTTGTGGGATTTCAGTTCATGTACGGTTTCGACATGAAGCTAGCTATGGTTATCAGTTATTTGGGGATAGTACTTATGTATTTCAGTTTTTCAGTTGATGTTGTTTTTATCTAGACTTGTTTATTTGGAAAGCTATGTTGTACCAGACTTGTTTTGAAATAGTATGAAATCTTCCGCTGTTTTATCTATGTTTTATACTCTGTTTACATATATACATATGTTCTTGTTCTGCATTGATATATCATTATGCATGTTTACCTGATTCAAACGCCCCTCCAAAGTCAGAGTGCTTGCAAGAGTCACCCTGGCGGAGGTGGGGTGTTACACCTTTGGAGCGACAGGGCCGGTCCACCGATGTGGATTAAAATGCTTGAACAATACGTTTCCCCGCCCTTTGGGGCGTAAACGAGCCAACGAATGACTCCATCGGACCCGGATCGTCCGATCAAACCGAGGCACCTCGCAACAGCAACAACCACATAGGTGAAAAGTATATAAATGTCAGGGCTGGTAGGTCACTGACACCACCCTAGCTAGAAAGAAACGCATGTCCTCCCTGAGGTCCTTCCTCCCGTTTCTGGTTCATACCGGGGTGTGAGGCTCGCGAATTCACGTTATACACAAAGCTACGCCACACAGGTGGTGCTTTGATCATCACCACAAGACTTTGCTTTTCAACAGTAGCCCTGATCACTGCATCTTAGCATGCCACACAGGCAATTCATGTCATGCGACTGATGTCCATCGATATACAACCTATGAGCTCTTGCGTCTCAGAGAAGGGCGTTAAGCAAAAGAATATATTCTCCGCCACCATACAGATGTATATTTAACAGAAATCAATCAACACAGAATAAACTCCAATGTCAGACACACAATTCATTTACAAGTCCATTATGGGTCTGAACGAAACCGGAGGCACTAAATACCTCGCAAACCCATCGATCACCACGTACGTCTGGACGGTCACCACTCATTATCCATATTTCGGGATGCCTCCCAATCAGGACCTCGGTTACCATCCAAACGAGGTGAAGATCTCCGGTCTTCGACCATCGTCTTCATCTTCGATTCTCAATCGTCGGTCAATTATTTGAAATGAGAATCAACTCGGCATTTTCAAACAATTCACGTATATTTAGAATTTTAAATCAATTTATTTCAATGGTTAAATCATTCGACAACACCAATTTTGTTCTTTAATGTAATTTTCACACCAAACACATTCAACCATCAAACACCACATAAATCGAGAAAATTTAGTTTATTTCCATTCCATATCGTTTATAATATTTTATAACGATTTATCGCTATTTTTATTTATTTTAAAATAGCTTATTTCTTCAAAACGACGCTTCGGGCCATAGCGCGGCCGTGGCGCTGTTTTTCTTCAGGTTTGATTTACACATATCTGAAAATCTAACCGTTGGATCCTCATGAAATTTACATCATTAGAAAGGTCTTTTCAAAACGAATCCAACGGTTCCAGTTTCGGGAAAATCCGACGGTCGGATCTCCCGGTACAATCGTTTGAAGTTTCGATTTCAAAATACGAACTGCAGCGTCGTTATTCGATTAAATATAATTATATTTATATTTATATATAAATATAATCGTTTTCTGGCGCTGTTTTTCTTTAGAATTGAATTAAACATTCCAGACAATCCAACCGTTGGATTTTTACAAAGTTGGCGCCGTTGGAAAGATATTTCCAAGGCGAACCCGACGGTTGCGGTTTCGAGAAAATCCGATGGTCGGATCTCCGGGTACAATCGTTTGAAATCACGGTTTCAAAATACGAACTGCACGGCCACGTTTCGTTTTAATTTTATTTATATTTATATAATTATATAAATATAGTTCATTCAACAATTATCGTTTTCACTTCAAATATTTCACTAACGCCTTAATATTTCGAAAAATTTCGCCATAACCTCCTTTGTACGGGGAGGGGTTTGGAAATTTATTGGGCCGTATTAGGTACCCAATAAATCCTAAAAAGCATTCACATATTTATAGTGATATATCCTGGTGTTTACGGGGGAGCATGTATTGATAATCACTCCAGAGAATAAATTCTCGTCACCCCGTTTCCGTGTGGAAATAAATAGTCCATGTGCCGTATCTAATAACTAGAGCGATGTGATTATGGTCAACTCCAGACCCGTGTGGGGTTTTTATTAATTTGGCAATTTATCGTTATATTTTATAGAGTCCATATCAGTCATCAGTTCAACCTGTAGTATATAATCATCGCCATACAAGCCTCTCGCTCGTATGGTAAATCTTCCACCTCGTCACACAAGCTCCAATTACTTATGTGGAATATGATGAAGTATGCCTATCGTCAAGAAGTATTACATGTAGCGTAGTTCAAATTTAATTGTTACTATCCTATGGCGATATTTATTATTTCACACAGAATAACCAGCACTCCGCATCCAATGGCATTCACAGGAGTTGATATAAAAATAAAATTGCGCAGCCAACTCATCAAGGCTTACCTATTTGTTGGGCACGCAAATAATTTCTTTACTCTACAGCTAATCCATTTTTCCTGTTCAACACATGTATATATATGCAGAACAAAGCCAATAATAATATTTCTCGCAAACTATTATTTATTTCAACACGTGTGTATTTTTATCAAAGCGTATACATGATAAAAGAAATATTTTTATTATCAAAAATATTTATTCAACACGTGAATGTTTTTAACACTTCATATTCACAATAAAAATGTAGTTTTTTTATTGTCTATTCATTTTATTTTAAAATACGATAACATTCAACACATGAATTTCAACTCGACAAACGAATTTCAATTCAACACCTGAATATTCTCTATAGTTTGTATATATATAAAAATGTGATTTTTATCGCTAAAATTATTTGTTTAAATTCAAATAATATTCAACACATGAATTTCAACTCAACGAATGAATTACGGCTCAACACATGAATATTCTTTATAGTTTGTATATATATATAAAAATGTGATTTTTATCGCTAAAACTATTTGTTTAAATTCAAATAATATTCAACACATGAATTTCAACTCAACGAATGAATTGCAGCTTAACACATGAATATTCTTTATAGTTTGTATATATATAAAAATGTGATTTTTATTGCTAAAACTATTTGTTTAAATTCAAATAATATTCAACACATGAATTTCAACCCAACGAATGAATTGCAGCTCAACACATGAATATTCTTTATAGTTTGTATATATATAAAAATGTGATTTTTATTGCTAAAACTATTTGTTTAAATTCAAATAATATTCAACACATGAATTTCAACCCAACGAATGAATTGCAACACAACACATGAATATTCTTTCAACATATGTACTTTATTTCAACGAATGAAAATTATTCTAACACATGTATATTTGTTTCAACATATGTAATTTATTTCAACGAATGAAAATTATTCTAACACATGTATATTTCGAAAAATTTCGGCAGCATAACGGCAGGGTAGTTAAAACCGGGACCGTCCCTAGTACGGCTACTCGCTCTACCTTAAAACCTCGCGGTTTTTGACAATGGGGATCATAACATCTAGTTCGCACGCAGGCGGCATGTATATATTTTTTTCATTTCCACAAACTAATCCTATGTGGTTTCAACCAAATATTTTTCAACCACAAACGGGTATTTTTCAACCACAATCAATCAATATCAACCACAAACAATCCCAAACAATCATTCGCTATCAATAAATTTTCACACCAATCACAATCAATAAATATCGTCCATGGTTTGTGGACGAGGGGCGGATATATATATATATATTTATATATAGCAATTCACTTTTATTTCAACACATATATAATTTTTACAACGCATATATAACTTATACATCGAACATACAACTTATACAACGCTTATACATGAGGTGTACAACGCTTATATAACTCATACATCGACTATATAATTTATATATCGTCGTTTTCCATATTGTTTATGAATTAGAAATCTCACATTGGGTTCCACTCCACCAAAAATAGCAGAAGGCTCAGAAAAATACGCGGTCTCTTCTAAAATGTAGAAGGCGTCCACACGAGTCCACTGTCTCTTGTTTCACTGGATTTCGTTAACATAGCAAAAAGATATGATTTTTCGAAGTTTGCAACGGTTTTAAACTGTCGAAATCAGTTAAATAATTAACAGCCGATTACCTTTCAGAATCTTCAAAACTAGGTTTCGATCTTTCAGGCAATCCGTTGATTGTTGCTTCGATTGGCCAGCGCCACCTTGTCGGGCTAGGAGAGGCGCACGTGCGCCAGGGAGGAGGTCGAGCTCGGTGGTCCCCAGGCGGCGGAATCGGGGTGCGAACGGCCGAACTTCTTGAGGGTGGTTCTCTCTCTACAGGCCACGAAAAAAATCCAATATTTATATGGATTTGAAGATCACGAGAAGTACTACAAAAACCTCAACTGTGGCATTGGATTTCATTGAGCGGATCGGAAGAAAAAGAGGAGAGAAGGGAGCAGCTAATTTCCGCCATTGCTCGAGTCGGGGAGAGAGAAAATTGGGGGGGGGGGGTGCGTTCTGACGTGGCCCAATCATTTTTTTATAAAGTTTTTAAAATCCGAAAATACCCCTTGCCTCTCGCGAACCCCAATCCAAACCCAACGACTATCGTCCCTAGCGTTTTACCGCCATTCCGAACACAATGGGATATGTTTCGTAGGCCCATTCGACTGTTTCAGTCAGTTTCCATTCAAATCAAAATATAAAACATTCAATATTTAAATTGAACGTACATTTCAATTTGCCAGGGCCACAAACTAATTCGAAAAATTCCAGAAAAATAAATCTAGCTATGTTTTGACGATACGGTCCCAACAAAACTAGTTTCGTCGAATTCTGAGACCGTTTGCAAAAAGGCCCATTTTTGGTCGATCCAATTTAACTGTAATTGACCAAAACACATTTTCTTTTGCCACGCTCACATATTAGCTTCAAAAATTATGAAATTTGAAATCTAGCTATAACTTCACATCCCGGACCCAACAAAAGTGGTTTCGTCGAATTCCGAGGTCATATGCAAAATGGCCATTTTCACGGGCTATATAAATTCCATAGCGACCGTTCTGAAAATTCATTCGGCCGTAACTTTTGCTTTCCGCTATGAAAATTCGATTTTTCAGATTCGTTAGAAAGGTATTCACTAACAGATTTAAATATTTTTGGTTTCACTAAAATCCGGATTGTTTTGCACCCGGTACAGTGTGACAAAGTTTGAATTCAATTTTTGAAACTGCAGTGCCTTTTCAGGCCTTATTTATAATTATAATTAATTATATTCGATTTCAATTGTCGATTCAAACTCAGTTTTCATCGCTATTATTTATAATATTTATTTTAAATATTTAAAATCCATTATTTTAGCCAATTTAAAAATTTTAAATTGGTTCAGATTTTCTGGGTCGTTACAATCTCCCCCACTTAAAACTTTTCGTCCCCGAAAAGGAACAAACTCGAAAGTTGTTTGATAAATCTACAATCACACAACATAACAACCAATTTGTTTTTAACCTTCCAAGAATATACTAATCAAATCCTATATTCCCTTAAAAATCATTCAGAGTATAGAATAAATAGTGCACATCCATAGGAAGAAAATAGCAACAGAATAGAGAATTAAATGGTAATGCAAAGTATGGCAAATGTACCTTGCACCGGAGTCAATCAGAGATATCTACTCGGCATCTAGGGTAAGCTTTCTGAATGCTCTCCTCAGTTTCCCAAGTACAATCTCGCGGATCTCCACTCCATTGCACTTTGACTAAGTGAACCTTCTTGTTCCTCAGCTCTTTGGTTTCTTTGCCGATAATCTTTAGCGGCTCTCTTCTCACAGCTAATTCTGGAGTAATTTCAATATCCTGTTGAGCTGCTTCTTCCACGATCAAGTCTGGATCATGAACGTGCTTTCGAAGTTGAGATATGTGAAATACATCATGAACTCCAGGCAACCAGTCTGGCAGTTTGACCCTATAAGCGAGAGTTCCGATCCGTTCCAGAATAGGAAACGGACCAATGAATTTTGGCGCCAACTTTCCAGTTTTACCGAACCGGATAAATCCTCTCATCGGCGATACTTTCAAATATACATAGTCGCCAACAGCAAAGGATATATCTCTTCTTCTTCTATCGGCATAGCTCTTTTGTCGGCTTTGAGCGGCGAGTAATCGCTTTTTGATAAAATCGACTTTGTCGGCGGCTTCTCGGATCATATCAGGACCCAACACAAGTCTATTACCTGGTTCGACCCAACAAGCAGGAGATCGGCACGGTCTACCATACAATGCTTCGAATGGCGACATTGTCAGACTCGCCTGGTAGCTGTTGTTATAAGAGAATTCAGCCAAATGCAGATGGTCTTCCCATGATCCATCGAAATCTATAACACAAGCCCGCAATAGATCCTCTAAAATACGATTTACCCTCTCGGTCTGACAGTCTGTCTGAGGATGATAAGCGGTGCTCAAGTTCAACTTCGTTCCCAGTTCGACTTGAAATGCTTCCCAGAATTTGCTAGTGAATATTGTATCTCTATCACTGACTATACTGAGCGGCACTCCATGTAGTCTAACTATTTCCCTGAAGTATATCTGCGCCAGACTCTGAGCAGTTCTGTTAGATTTGACAGGTATAAAATGGGCGGTCTTCGTGAAGCGATCTACGATCACCCAAATACTGTCATTCCCTTTTCTGGTTCTGGGCAGACCATCAATGAAATCCATAGAAATATGTTCCCACTTCCAACCAGGAACTTCTAGCGGTTGTAATAATCCAGCTAGTTTCTGTTGGTCGCTCTTGACTAGTTGGCAAGTAGGGCATCGGCTAACGTATATTGAAACGTCCCTTTTCATAGCCTTCCACCAGAATGTTCGTTTGAGATCATTATACATTTTGGCCACACCAGGATGGATACTCAGCTTGGACTTGTGACACTCGTCTAACACTTCCCTTTTTAACTCTGGGATGTCAGGAACACAAATCCTTCCCTTCAACCTCAAGGTCTCGTCGTTATCTATTTGAAAACACGAGGGTTCGCCTTTCTGAATCCTTTTGATCATATCCTTAATAAAGTTATCCTCCTTTTGAAGAATAGATATTTTTTCAATCAAGGAAGTCGTGATAATAAAGCTGGCGATCATTACATTCTTTCGGCTCAGCGCATCGGCCACGACATTGGCTTTCCCTGGAGTATATATAATTTCAAAGTCATATGCTGCAAGAAACTCCAGCCAGCGTTGCTGCCTCAAATTCAAGTCCTTCTGAGTAAACAGATACTTTAACGACTGGTGATCTGTAAACAGTTCAAATCTCTCACCCAGAAGATAGTGCCTCCAGATTTTCAAAGCGAACACTATCGCCAATAACTCAAGATCATGAGTTACGTAGTTCTTTTCATGCGGCTTCAGTTGACGGCTAGCATAAGCAATCACTTGACCCCTTTGCATTAACACTGCGCCGAGGCCTTCTCTAGAAGCATCAGTCCATACTTTTAAATCCTGGTTGCCATCGATGATGGTTAACACTGGAGCTGTTGTTAGCCTCGGCTTTAGCTATTCAAAAGCCTCCTCACTCTCTGGAGTCCATTTGAATTTAAAATGCTTCTTTGTAAGCTTCGTTAAGTGACCAGATATCTTTGAAAAGTTTTTAACGAACTTCCGGTAATAGCTAGCCAATCCGAGAAAACTGCGGACTTCAGTGGGGGTACTAGGCTGTTTCCAGTTCTGAATAGCTGTGATTTTACTTGGATCCACAGCGATTCCTTCCTTTGATACGACGTGGCCCAGAAATTTCACTTCATCTTGCCAGAATATACATTTGGAAAACTTTGCCTTCAATACATTCCTTCTGAGGATTTCTAGGACCTGTTCCAGATGCTTTTCATGTTCGGCCTTTGATTTAGAGAAGATTAGAATATCATCAATAAAAACCAGAATAAATTTATTCAAAACTCCTTTGAACACTCTATTCATCAGATCGACAAAGTAAGCTGGAGCGTTACATAAGCCGAGCGGCATTACTAACCACTCGTAGAATAAGTCGGGGCCTCTGAATGCTGTCATTGGAACACACTCTTCGGCAATTCGAAGTTGATGGAAACCTGTAGCTAGGTCCATTCGTGAAAATACTTGTGCTCCATTTAATCGATCCAACAAATCATCAATCTGCGGCAATGGATATTTGTTCTTTATTGTCTGCTTGTTCAAATCACGATAATCCACACATAGCCGTAGAGTACCGTCAGATTTTGGGACAAACACCACTGCTGCTCCCCAATCAGAGAAACTAGGCCTGATCAGACCCTTCCATACTAGCTGTCGTGTTTGATTGTCTAATTCCTCCTTCTCTTTCAAGGACATTCTTCGAATAGCATGAACTACCGGCCTTGCATTGGGAATCAAAGCAATCTTGAAATCTATTTCTCTCTGCGGAGGTAAGCGAACAACTTCTTCGAACACATCCGCATAGTTTTTGACGACAGGAATGTCTTTGACGAGGTTAGGAAAATTCTCTGAGACCTCAGGGATATTTTCTATTTGAGCTGGAGAAACATCGAGAGCTGACCAGAAATCTTTTCTATTTGAAGTCGGGCCTTCACATGGTATGGTTATATAATTCCCCGACTGGGCCTTTGCTTTAACCACTCTCTCGGGGCATTTTACTTCAGCTTCATATCTAGTTAGCCAATCCAATCCCAGAATAAGATCGAATTCATTAAAATTCATGACGATAGAGATAATAGGGAATTTATAGCAAGAAAAAGAGGCAGGTACTGCACAAATCCAACTGAGATTGATGGAACCTCCAACTGGATTTTGGACAGTCATTGGCTCTTTGAGTTTCTTCAAATTCAAATCCAGTTTCTTGACTGCACTCTTTGCAATAAAGCTTCGTGACGCGCCTGTGTCAAACAGTACTTTAACTGGGATGTTTTTGACATTGAGCGTGCCTTCTAAAACATCAGACCTCCTTTGCTTATCTGAGGGCTCAGAAGTTTCTACTACTTCATTTATATGTACTGCCTCAGATTTCTTTGAGAGTTGACACTCCCGTGCAATATGACCTGCTTGACAACACTTATGGCATTTCCTTTCGCCATGTGTGTTCTTTTGCCTCTTCGTAGGTTTGGATCCGCTCTTTCCTTTCTTCTTTAAAGATCTGCAATTTCCTTGCAAATGCCCTTGCTTATGGCAGTTATTGCATATGGCAGTCGTTACCGGTTGTTTTCCTGATCTGGCCCTTTTCTGATTGGTTCTAGGCTCCTTACTGACCTCTGACATCATACTGGCCTCAGGACGATCAGTTTCAGACTCATTTTTATTACTAGAGCTGACTTCCTCTTCGTACTGTAACATACCTTTCCTATCGAGATCTTCATACTGATAAGCCATATAAATCATTTCTGAGAAAGGAAGCTTCACATTCCTCATCACACTATTCTGATATTTTCTTTGAAGCCCATTGATAAATCTCATATTCTTCCTCTTCGGATTTTCAATTAGATGAGGGGCAAAGTGAGAAAGTTCATTGAATTTCTTATGATATTCTGGGATGGTCATATCACCTTGTATTAGATAAGAAAATTCATCACATAGTCGCTCGGTCTCTTCGGGAGGAGTAAATCTATCTAGGAAAATTACTTTGAATCTATCCCAGGTGATATCACCTTCTGGATTATCCTTAATAACCGAATCCCACCAGAACAAAGCTTCGTCTTCGAGTGCCCAAGAGGCCAGTAATCTTTTCTGGTCATCCCTAAGCTTTAATGCTTCGAAGATTTTCTCAGCCGAACGAATCCAAGCTTGTGTTCTCATAATAGATTCTTCGCCCGAGAACGGCTTTCCACCCAGATTTCTATATTTCATATATAGGGCTTCTATATCCGGGTCAGTATTACTTCTTCTGTTTCTGGCACTCATTTTCTAGTTCTTCTGCAAATAGCAGATCAAGTGTCAGGTCAACAGGAAAGATATTTCAAAATATAGAGACAAATACTTGAATGTAAATGTGTTTGTCTAGGTGTTATTTCATTCTGCTACTCATACTAGGATATTTCTGATCCTATCTGTATGGAGTTACCCGTTATAGAACACTACTGGTTCTATTTCTGACGAGTTCGTTCAAATGTTATATTCCAGAACTAAGCTTAACCAAAGCTCTGATACCACGTTGAGACGACCCGAAATCCCGTACTGACGGAGACAAGGGTTATCTTTGGAATATAACACAAAACAGATAATAGCAGAACAGAATTAAATAAATACACCGGATAATGAACAATAGAATATACCGGATAAAAGTAATCATCAGAGTTACACAGTATACAGGATCTTACTTAGTACAAATACAGTTCAGCTATACATAAACGTCTACAGCGGAAAACAAACAAAATATGTACAATAGGAGCTGAACAGCATAAAAAGAGATAAATGATAGAATCCATCTTCAGTTCCAGCTATCCAGAAAGAACCAGCTAAACCTGAATACAAGGCTGCCCGTGTAGAAAAAGGGGCACCCGAGTTTGAGAGTGAAACAAACTACGAGTCAGTCATGGGACTGGTATGAGAAATCTACTCAACACATATATATAATTTGGCTAATCACAGGACCACGCCACTTTCGTGGAACGGGTTTACTCCATTGGATTGCCAGTGCTTTAAAACAAATCTTTCTTTTAAACATCGCTATGCTTTTTATAAAAATGAAGCCGTTATAAGACTCAGTTCCCATCACACAATGCAACGCAAACCGGAGGATAGAGTTTTTACCTTATAACGGCCAAAATATGCTTGATACGAATAAAACAAAGGCATTTGATATTATTGCTAGTGTTTATATGTTTGAAAACAATTTCAAATCATAACTATCAATCATAGACGGCATTAATGCCCCATACCACTATGTCGCCATATATAGGTATACAATCAAATTCGCACGATGTCATATTTGGAAATTGGATTTCCGTCATGAACCAAGGCAAAAGATAGTCCTTACCGAATTCGAGACAATCTAGCCCATGTCTCAGGCAAGTACTCAGTCAAGCCTTTGGAGCGACAGGGCCGGTCCACCGATGTGGATTAAAATGCCTGAACAATACGTTTCCCCGCCCTTTGGGGCGTAAACGAGCCAACGAATGACTCCATCGGACCCGGATCGTCCGATCAAACCGAGGCGCCTCGCAACAGCAACAACCACATAGGTGAAAAGTATATAAATGTCAGGGCTGGTAGGTCACTAACACCACCCTAGCTAGAAAGAAACGCATGTCCTCCTTGAGGTCCTTCCTCCCGTTTCTGGTTCATACCGGGGTGTGAGGCTCGCGAATTCACGTTATACACAAAGCTACGCCACACAGGCGGTGCTTTGATCATCACCACAAGACTTTGCTTTTCAACAGAAGCCCTGATCACTGCATCTTAGCATGCCACACAGGCAATTCATATCATGCGACTGATGTCCATCGATATACAACCTCTGAGCTCTTGCGTCTCAGAGAAGGGCGTTAAGCAAAAGAATATATTCTCCGCCACCATACAGATGTATATTTAACAGAAATCAATCAACACAGAATAAACTCCAATGTCAGACACACAATTCATTTACAAGTCCGTTCTGGGTCTGAACGAAACCGGAGGCACTAAATACCTCGCAAACCCATCGATCACCACGTACGTCTGGACGGTCACCACTCATTATCCATATTTCGGGATGCCTCCCAATCAGGACCTCGGTTACCATCCAAACGAGGTGAAGATCTCCGGTCTTCGACCATCGTCTTCATCTTCGATTCTCAATCGTCGGTCAATTATTTGAAATGAGAATCAACTCGGCATTTTCAAACAATTCACGTATATTTAGAATTTTAAATCAATTTATTTCAATGGTTAAATCATTCGACAACACCAATTTTGTTCTTTAATGTAATTTTCACACCAAACACATTCAACCATCAAACACCACATAAATCGAGAAAATTTAGTTTATTTCCATTCCATATCGTTTATAATATTTTATAACGATTTATCGCTATTTTTATTTATTTTAAAATAGCTTATTTCTTCAAAACGACGCTTCGGGCCATAGCGCGGCCGTGGCGCTGTTTTTCTTCAGGTTTGATTTACACATATCTGAAAATCTAACCGTTGGATCCTCATAAAATTTACATCATTAGAAAGGTCTTTTCAAAACGAATCCAACGGTTCCAGTTTCGGGAAAATCCGACGGTCGGATCTCCCGGTACAATCGTTTGAAGTTTCGATTTCAAAACACGAACTGCAGCGTCGTTATTAGATTAAATATAATTATATTTATATTTATATATAAATATAATCGTTTTCTGGCGCTGTTTTTCTTCAGATTTGAATTAAACATTCCAGACAATCCAACCGTTGGATTTTTACAAAGTTGGCACCGTTGGAAAGATATTTCCAACGCGAACCCGACGGTTGCGGTTTCGAGAAAATCTGATGGTCGGATTTCCCGGTACAATCGTTTGAAATCACGGTTTCAAAATATAAACTGCACGGCCACGTTTCGTTTTAATTTTATTTATATTTATATAATTATATAAATATAGTTCATTCAACAATTTCAATATCGTTTTCACTTCAAATATTTCACTAACGCCTTAATATTTCGAAAAATTTCGCCATAACCTCCTTTGTACGGGGAGGGGTTTGGAAATTTATTGGGCCGTATTAGGTACCCAATAAATCCTAAAAAGCATTCACATATTTATAGTGATATATCCTGGTGTTTACGGGGGAGCATGTATTGATAATCACTCCAGAGAATAAATTCTCGTCACCCCGTTTTCGTGTGGAAATAAATAGTCCATGTGTCGTATCTAATAACTAGAGCGACGTGATTATTGTCAACTCCAGACCCGTGTGGGGTTTTTATTAATCTGGCAATTTATCGTTATATTTTATAGAGTCCATATCAGTCATCAGTTCAACCTGTAGTATATAATCATCGACATACAAGCCTCTCGCTCGTATGGTAAATATTCCACCTCGTCACACAAGCTCCAATTGCTTATGTGGAATATGATGAAGTATGCCTATCGTCAAGAAGTATGCCATGTAGCGTAGTTCAAATTTAATTGTTACTATCCTATGGCGATATTTATTATTTCACACAGAATAACCCGCACTCCGCATCCAATGGCATTCACAGGAGTTGATATAAAAATAAAATTGCGCAGCCAACTCATCAAGGCTTACCTATTTGTTGGGCACGCAAATAATTTCTTTACTCTATAGCTAATCCATTTTTCCTGTTCAACACATGTATATATATGCAGAACAAAGCCAATAATAATATTTCTCGCAAACTATTATTTATTTCAACACGTGTGTATTTTTATCAAAGCGTATACATGATAAAAGAAATATTTTTATTATCAAAAATATTTATTCAACACGTGAATGTTTTTGACACTTCATATTCACAATAAAAATGTAGTTTTTTTTATTGTCTATTCATTTTATTTTAAAATACGATAACATTCAACACATGAATTTCAACTCGACGAACGAATTTCAATTCAACACCTGAATATTCTCTATAGTTTGTATATATATAAAAATGTGATTTTTATCGCTAAAATTATTTGTTTAAATTCAAATAATATTCAACACATGAATTTCAACTCAACGAATGAATTGTAGCTCAACACATGAATATTCTTTATAGTTTGTATATATATAAAAATGTGATTTTTATCGCTAAAACTATTTGTTTAAATTCAAATAATATTCAACACATGAATTTCAACTCAACGAATGAATTGCAGCTCAACACATGAATATTCTTTATAGTTTGTATATATATAAAAATGTGATTTTTATTGCTAAAACTATTTGTTTAAATTCAAATAATATTCAACACATGAATTTCAACCCAACGAATGAATTGCAGCTCAACACATGAATATTCTTTATAGTTTGTATATATATAAAAATGTGATTTTTATTGCTAAAACTATTTGTTTAAATTCAAATAATATTCAACACATGAATTTCAACCCAACGAATGAATTGCAACTCAACACATGAATATTCTTTCAACATATGTAATTTATTTCAACGAATGAAAATTATTCTAACACATGTATATTTGTTTCAACATATGTAATTTATTTCAACGAATGAAAATTATTCTAACACATGTATATTTCGAAAAATTTCGGCAGCATAACGGCAGGGTAGTTAAAACCGGGACCGTCCCTAGTACGGCTCCTCGCTCTACCTTAAAACCTCGCGGTTTTTGACAATGGGGATCATGCATCTAGTTCGCACGCAGGCGGCATGTATATATTTATTTCATTTCCACAAACTAATCCTATGTGGTTTCAACCAAATATTTTTCAACCACAAACGGGTATTTTTCAACCACAATCAATCAATATCAACCACAAACAATCCCAAACAATCATTCGCTATCAATAAATTTTCACACCAATCACAATCAATAAATATCGTTCATGGTTTGTGGACGAGGGGCGGATATATATATATATATATATATATATATATATATATATATATATATATATATATATATAGCAATTCACTTTTATTTCAACACATATATAATTTTTACAACGCATATATAACTTATACATCGAACATACAACTTATACAACGCTTATACATGAGGTGTACAATGCTTATATAACTCATACATCGACTATATAACTTATACATCGTCGTTTTCCATATTGTTTATGAATTAGAAATCTCACATTGGGTTCCACTCCACCAAAAATAGCAGAAGGCTCAGAAAAATACGCGGTCTCTTCTAAAATGTAGAAGGCGTCCACACGAGTCCACTGTCTCTTGTTTCACTGGATTTCGTTAACATAGCAAAAAGATATGATTTTTCGAAGTTTGCAACGGTTTTAAACTGTCAAAATCAGTTAAATAATTAACAGCCGATTACCTTTCAGAATCTTCAAAACTAGGTTTCGATCTTTCAGGCAATCCGTTGATTGTTGCTTCGATCGGTCAGCGCCACCTTGTCGGGCTAGGAGAGGCGCACGTGCGCCAGGGAGGAGGTCGAGCTCGGTGGTCCCCAGGCGGCGGAATCGGGGTGCGAACGGCCGAACTTCTTGAGGGTGGTTCTCCCTCTACAGGCCACGAAAAAATCCAATACTTATATGGATTTGAAGATCACGAGAAGTACTACAAAAACCTCAACTGTGGCATTGGATTTCATTGAGCGGATCGGAAGAAAAAGAGGAGAGAAGGGAGCGGCTAATTTCCGCCGTTGCTCGAGTCGGGGAGAGAGAAAATCGGGGGGGGGGGGGGGTGCGTTCTGACGTGGCCCAATCATTTTTTTTATTTATAAAGTTTTAAAAATCCGAAAATACCCCTTGCCTCTCGCGAACCCCAATCCAAACCCAACGACTGTCGTCCCTAGCGTTTTACCCCCATTCCAAACACAATGGGATATGTTTCGTAGGCCCATTCGACTGTTTCAGTCAGTTTCCATTCAAATCAAAATATAAAACATTCAATATTTAATTTGAACGTACATTTCAATTTGCCAGGGCCACAAACTGATTCGAAAAATTCCAGAAAAATAAATCTAGCTATGTTTTGACGATACGGTCCCAACAAAACTAGTTTCGTCGAATTCTGAGACCGTTTGCAAAAAGGCCCATTTTTGGTCGATCCAATTTAACTGTAATTGACCAAAACACATTTTCTTTTGCCACGCTCACATATTAGCTTCAAAAATTATGAAATTTGAAATCTAGCAATAACTTCACATCTAGGACCCAACAAAAGTGGTTTCGTCGAATTCCGAGGTCATATGCAAAATGGCCATTTTCACGGGCTATATAAATTCCATAGCGACCGTTCTGAAAATTCATTCGGCCATAACTTTTGCTTTCCGCTATGAAAATTCGATTTTTCAGATTCGTTAGAAAGGTATTCACTAACAGATTTAAATATTTTTGTTTTCACTAAAATCCGGATTGTTTTGCACCCGGTACAGTCTGACAAAGTTTGAATTCAAATTTTGAAACTGCAGTGCCTTTTCAGGCCTTGTTTATAATTATAATTAATTATATTCGCTTTCAATTGTCGATTCAAACTCAGTTTTCATCGCTATTATTTAAAATATTTATTTTAAATATTTTAAATCCATTATTTTAGCCAATTTAAAAATTTTAAATTGGTTCAGATTTTCTGGGTCGTTACAATATTACAATAGGATAACTATTAAATATGAATACACCTAAATGGGGATTTTTTGCATACGCTGAAATCAAAGGTTATAATTTAGCATAATTCGTATTGTATATCATGATTTGGGGTTTTTGGATAATATTCTGTAATGTGTAAATTTAACTAAAATTTGGGGCATATGTTATATTGTGAATTATGACCATAATTTGGGCATGTAAAATTAGGCTTAATTTTATGATTAAGCGAGGTATGTCAATGAAATTTTAAGGGATGATTAAATCTGTTAAATTGCCTAATCTGCTAAACCCGTTGAAACTGAATACGGTAATTTGGGGTATGAAAATCTGTAGTATCGATCTAAAATTGAGCAAAACATGTTAATAGAACATTGGATAATCTGTTGTACCTTGTAAAGAAGTTAATTTTTTGAATTGGCATAATTATTCTGATATTGGCATAATCTGTGAATGGATACTTTAGCTAAAAATAAGAATGCTGAGACACGAGGTTAGTCTGTTTGCGGTAGAGCTTGCCGGGACCCAACTGGCTTAATTAGCAACTGCAAACTGTCAGTCTAATGTGAGAGGTCGTAGGCATAAAGATGCTTAGACACGAGGTTAGGTCTGGCTTGTGGTAGAAATCTGCCCGGAACCGCCTGGCACATCCAACAGCCACAAGCTACCGACCTAATGTGAGAGGTTCGTGCATTCATATTTAATTAATGCAAATCTGAGGTAAATATGATGCCTAAAACGTGTTAGGTGGATAGGGTTAAGTCAACTGGACGGATGAATCTAATAAACCCATTTTGTAAATCCGTAGGCCCAATACAAGGTTAGGTGAAACGATCTGTAAGTCTGTTAATCTATACATCTGATTCGTTAGTCTAAAAACTTGTTAACCTGTATGTCTGATCTGAGAACAAGTTAATCTGAACTTTGTACATCTGAAATCTGTAAGTAAGAAATCTGTTAGACTAGGGACACAAGGTTTGGAGGGGTAATTACTTGTTTCATCTGTTGTGTGGGACCCATATTAGTCAGTAACCCTTTCTGGTATCAAAACTATGACCCAACACTAGTTAGGGGTCCAGGGCACGCTTTGTAACAACCCGGAAAATCTGGGCCAGTTTAAAATTTTTATTTTGGCCATTTTAGCGAATTTTGATTATTTAAAATGAATTATTTTAAATAATATCGACGAAAATTTATTTTGAATATAATTCGACGTATATATTTATACGCGTCGTCGTTAGAATATATATAATTATATATAATTATAAATGGAATTGAAAATGGCGCGGTAGTTCGAAAATTCGATTTCTAATTTCAAATGAATATACAGAATTCAATATAAGTCAGAATTGAACGAAACAAGAAATATTTGAATCTGTATAACTATATCTTTGTAACGAAGTTAACAAACTGAGATTTCATCTTAGAAATGATAAGATATGTCCAGTTTAAAATTAGAAATAGTCGCTGTGGAATTTATATATATATAAGGCCCTTAAAAATAGCAATTTTGCAAATGACCTCGGATTTCGACGAAACCAGTTTTGTTGGGTCCGTGGTGTTAAGTTATTGCTAGGTTTCAAATTTCATAATTTTTCGAATCAATATGTGAGCGTGGCAAAGGAAAACGCGTTTGACCAGTTTCAGTTGATTTTAATCGACTGGAAAATGGCCATTTTTCAGACGGTCTCAGAATTCGACGAAATTAGTTTTGTTAGGACCGTATCGTCAATACGAAGCTAGAAAATATTTTTCTGGAATTTTTCTAGTTAGTATGTGACCCCGGTAATTTGAAATGTGCGTTTAAAATTCAATATAAAGATTTAAATGTAAATTCAATGGAAACTGATTGCAACGATAGAATCAGCTTGTGATACATATCCCATTGTGTTCGGAATGGGGGTAATACGCTATGGACGGCAGGCGGTGGGCCTCGTTTCGAGGTCATATGTAAAAGTCAACTTTTTAATAATTAAATAATAATAAAAAAAAAATATTATTATCTTCTCCCCTTTATACTCCAGGCCCCCCCCCCCCCCGTTAGAAATCCGTTCAGATCTAAAACAAAATAAAAAAAAAAAAAAAAAAGATGAAGAAAATCGCGCTCCTCCTCCAGCCTTCCACCACCACCGCTGCTCGCCGCAACTCCCTCCTCAGCTTCCTCTTCCACCGCCGCTTCTCTCCTCCTCTCTCCGCCTTCTCCCTCCAGTCCCGAAACCCCCCATCTCCAATCGCGAGACCCCAGTCGCGAATCCAAGCCCCCCCCTCGACGAAGCCGATGGCCCCCCCCTCGACGAAGCCGATGCCCCCCCCTCGACGAAGCCGATGGCCTCCCCCTCTTCGCATACGGTAAGCATTCCTATTTTTACTTTTATTTTATTTTTATTTTAGAGTTTAAAATTAAATAGGATTTTTTTTTAAAAAACAAAAAAAAACTGAAAACTGATTTTAGATAAAAACTGAAAATTGGTTTTAGGTTAAAACTGAAAATTGATTTTAGTTTAAAACTGTAAATTTTAAAAAGTTTAAAACTGTAAATTTTAAAGAGTATTAAAAACTGATTTTTAACATAATTTAAAAACTGATTTTTAAAAGATTAAAACTGAATTGATTAAAAAAAAAAAAAAAAAAAAAAAAAAAAAAGCTTTGATTTTTATAAACGAGATGATAGGATTTTTCAAGGAAGAAAAATAGAATTTTCATATGTCGAACTTCGATAGAAAAATAGAATTCTTATATGTTGAACATCGATAGAAAAATAGAATTCTTATATGTTGAACATCGATAGAAAAATAGAATTTTTATCTATTGAACTTCGAAATAAGAATATGATTTTTATATACTGAACTTTGAAGTAAAAATTCGATTTTTATATATAGAACTTCGAACTAAAAATTCGATTTTTATATATTGAACTTCGAACTAAAAATTCGATTTTTATATATTGAACTTTGAAATAAAAATTCGATTTTTATATATTGAACTTTGAAATAAAAATTCGATTTTTATATATTGAACTTTGAAATAAAAATTCGATTTTTATATATTGAACTTTGAAATAAAAATTCGATTTTTATATATTGAACTTTGAAATAAAAATTCGATTTTTATATATTGAACTTTGAAATAAAAATTCGATTTTTATATATTGAACTTTGAAATAAAAATTCGATTTTTATATATTGAACTTTGAAATAAAAATTCGATTTTTATATATTGAACTTTGAAATAAAAATTCGATTTTTATATATTGAACATCGAAATAAAAATTCGATTTTTATATATTGAATAGCGAAGTAAAAATGTGATTTTTACGTATGTAGTGAAAGCAGCAACGAAGGTGACAAAAAGGCGAAACGACGAAGACTTCTGCAAAAGAAGAGTCGAGATGGTTGGATTGCTAAAAGTGAGAATTTCTCACCTTTCAATTTAATTTTTCTAGTTATATATATATATACTAGGATGCAGACGGTGCTTAGTAGCACCCGACACAATCGTCCACAGACCATGGACTTGTTTGTTTGGTTGCATAGATTAGTTGAATTATTTGTTTGAATTGAATTGTTTGGTGAGATGAAATTGATTTGATTGATGTGTGAATGGCGTGGGCCTTCACTAGACCGGGGATAAGGCTAGGCCTCGTCCCGTTTCTAGTATCGTGCCGTTATGCCGCCGAAATTTTCTAAAATATGTTAGAAAAATAAAAATATCATTTTATTGTGTAAATGAATTGAATAGAAATTCATAGGTTGAAATAAAATGTTTTATCGTTAAAAATATAATTTTTAACGTGAATATGAAAATAGTGAAGTGAATAAATAAATATTCATTTACAAACCAGATGGTTTGTTTATGTACACTTATTTGAATGACATTGATTGGGACGATAAATTTTACACATCGCCCAACTGCACGAATAAAAATCGGTGTTTGATTGTTTGAAACCCCACACGGGTGTTGGGATGAAATTTGAAGTTCACTCATCCTGATTGATTAAATATGTCGATCGATTGATTGACAGGCTGTCGTAAGCGTTGAATATTTATATTTGATGCTTATACAGTGTAGTGCACTTTGGTTGATGGTTGATTATTTTTCAATACTATGATATACATGAGTTGTATGAAAATCCATATAATTAACTTTATATGGTAATTGATTGGGCCTCATTCCAATTTGAAAAATAAAGAATATTATAAAATAAAAGTTCATGTGTTGACAGTACTCATTCATTGAGATTGGTCATGTGTTGAACGAAATATTTTGATAACAACTATTTTGAAAGAAAAGAAATATTTGAAATAGAATATTTGAAAATAGAAATTTATGAAGCCGTGTTGATTAGATTGACGCCATTTTGACGTGAACGATATTTATATCAATTTTAAAGTGATTTCGAAATGAATTGAATTGAAAACGATTTCGAAATGAATTGAATTGAAAACGATTTCGAAATGAATTGAATTGAAAACGATTTCGAAATGAATTGAATTGAAAACGATTTCGAAATGAATTGAATTGAAAACGATTTCGAAATGAATTGAATTGAAAACGATTTCGAAATGAATTGAATTGAAAACGATTTCGAAATGAATTGAATTGAAAACGATTTCGAAATGAATTGAATTGAAAACGATTTCGAAATGAATTGAATTGAAAACGATTTCAAATTGAATTGAAAACGAATTGAAATGAATTCAAATTGAATTGAAATTTGAATTGAATAAAAATGAATTTTGAAACGATTTTATAAAGAAGAATTCCATTTTGATTTGAATTGAAATGGAAGTTGAAAATGTTTTTGAAACGAATTCAAAACTATTTATATAATTCGTTTTAAATAGAAATCGACGAAATATATATATATATATTATATATATATATTATATATAATATAATGGCCTGAATAGAACGCGCCGCGCCGCGGCAGTTCGCGAATTTCGACCATTTATTTCAAACGGACATTACGGGAGATCCGACCGTCGGATTCTCCTAAAACCGGAACCGTTGGGTTCGTATCGAAAAGAGCTTTCTAATGAATATTAGAAATTTGAAATCTAACGGTTGGATTTGGAGATACGTCCAAATCAAATTCGAAAAAGGTCGCTGTAAGTGCAGTTCGATGGCCATTGTTGGAAATCGACTGTACGGGCCTTGATAAAATTATTAAAAATAGTAATAATTTGTGTAAAATCATAAGAAATGATTTAGAAAGAATTGGGATGAAAAACTCCATATTTGAAAAGATAAAAATAGATTTTTATCGAAATGAACTAGTTTTGAACTAGAATTATAATTCTATTTATTTTTAAATAAATAAATTGAATTCGAAAAGGGTTTTAAAAGTAACCAAAATTTCCAATGATTGCATTGGAGTGGATTTGAATCGAAATTGTCTTCGGAATATTTCGATGTTGGAATTCGTGATTATACAGGTGTTGTTATGGAAATTTGAAAGATATATATTTATATCGTTATTTCCAATACGACATTTGTTAGTCGTAGAATTTGATATTGAATATAAGCCGATATATTTTCTATTCAGAGCCTTGTATTGAATATCGAATGTGATTTGGGTTTGTCGTGAATGGTGTCTTCACTAACACTGTTCTTGAACCCAGTTGAGAAAAGATTAAATCTTTTTATTTAGATTTAATGAAGTGTACCAATTAAATAACATTTAATTGGAATTAAATCGATATTGATTTTTGGGTTTATCGTGGACAGTGTTTTAAATAACACTCGTTCTTTAACCCGATGATTAATGAATGTGATTTTGGGTTTATCGTGAACCGTGTTTTTAAATGACACTGATTCTTTAACCCAGTCAAAGATTAAAACTAAGTGGAGTTTTAATGAATCTTTAATTAGATTGAAATAATCGAAATGGAGTATCACCAGTTTTGCTCCAGGCGATAGTTAAATCTTTAATTAGATTTGAACGTGAAATGGTAATTGAATTTACCGATAACACTGTGGTGTTAGATATGAAGTATTACCAGTTTTACTTCATGGGATGAATAGGTTGGGATTGGGAAATTAAAACAAATGATTACTTCGGTAAGGTTCGCTAATCCCGACTAGTTTGAATTGATATTCAAAAATGGATTAAAAAATAAATTCAAGGAATTTATCTTTGATAAAATTAATGGGAATCTTTCCCTATGAATGTGAAATTTAGAAACTAACTGTCGGTTAGCCAAGCAGAATGGTTTTCTGGATATTGATCTGATGTTGGTTTCGGCCTTCGGGGTTAATATTTGGGAAATTATTCTCTTGATTAATTTACGGTTAGTGACTAATGAATTGGAATGAGGCGTATGTTGTGTTTGTGTAACACTTACTTAAAATATACGCGAGTTATTCGGAAAGACCGGGTTTATCCCATTCTGAATAACTGATACGACGATAAGTCGAAGATAAAGACGATGGTCGAAGACCGGAGGTCTTCACGTCGTTTGGGTGATAACTGATGATCTTGATTGGGCTGTACACCCAAGAAGATGGAAACAGTTGGTGATCGTCCAGACGTACTTGGAGATCGATGGATATGCGGGGTACTAGGTGCCTCCGGTTTCGTTCAGACCCAGGATGGACTTGTAAATGGACTGTGTGTCTGACATCGGATTTCATTCGGTGTGACTGATATCGGTTGCATAGGATGGTTTGCCTGTGTGGCATGCTAAGATGCAAATGATCAAGGCTTCTGTTGAAAAGCAAAGTCTTGTGGTGATGATCAAAGCACGGCCTTTGTGGCGTAGCTTTGTGTAACGTTTACCTCGCGTGTTTCACACCCGGTATGAACCAAAAACGGGAGACGGACCTCAGGGAGGGCCTGCGTTTCCTCCTAGCTAGAAGTGGCGTCAGTGGTTTTACACGCCCTGACGAGTTTGACTTATGTGGTTGTTGCTGTTGCGAGGCGCCTCGGTTAGATCGGACGATCCGGGTCCGATGGAGTCATTCGTTGGCTCGCTTACGCCCCAAAGGGCGGCGAAACGTAGTGCTCAGGTATAATAATCCACGTCGGTGGACCGGCCCTGTCGCTCCAAGGCTTGCCTGCGCGCTTGCCTGAGACTCGGGCTAGGCAGTCTCGAATCGGTTGAGGACTATCTTTTGCCTCGGTTCATAGATGGAAATCCAATTTCCAAATACGACATTTGCGGTTTTGATTGTAAACTTATATATGGCGACATAGTGTTATGGGCCGTTCATGCCGCCTATGATTGATACTTATGATTTGAAGTTGTTTTATACACTATGCACTTATTATAGTATCAAATGATTTGTTTTAAACGTATCAAGCATTCTTTGGCTGTTATAAGGGAAAACCCTATCCTCGACTGCGTTGCATTGTGTGATGGGACCTGGGTCTTATAACAGCTTCATCTTTCTTTATTTAGCATTGCGCTGTTGGTTTTATGCACCGGTATTCTTGGGAGGAAACCCGTTCCGTGTTATACGGCGTGGTCCCTTGATTTACCTTTGAAAATAAAGACTAATAACTGTTTTAGTTCTCACACCAGTCACATGACTGACCTGGAGTTTATTGTTTTAACCTAAACTCTGGGTGCCCTTATTTTCGACACGGGCAGCTAGTAGTTTTGGTTTTGCAGATTTATATTCACAGGATCCTGGTTTACAGCTGGAACGATATCCGGAAAGCTTTGTATCCGTATATCTCTTCTAGTTGTGCTTTGTATTATTTTCCGCTGCTATGTATTTAAATGTAATTTAAATCTCTGATATTTCTGTGTAATATTCCTTTATACTCTGTATATTCTTGTAATCTGATGCACTGTTGTAATATACAATGAAACGTTCTTCTGTATGTGTTCTGTTGTGGCTTGTTCTCGAACTATCCGACGCTTTCCTTTACGGGGAAGTTACGGGCGTTCACATTTGGTATCAGAGCTTTGGTTTACAAAGCAGAGAACAAGGCACATTAGAACCATACGAAAGAATTCATCAGATATTGGGTTAGTAAAATCCAATGGGAATGACTCGTTAGAGATGGGATCAGTAGTATCCTAGAACGAGTGTGAAGAGTATATTTTTCAAATGAAAACATTCTTTGTTTTGAAAATTTAAAATCAATTATTCGTATCTGATTACCTATTTATATTGAGTTGGACAGTCCAGTATATAAAGATTTTGCGTATACGTCTGATCCGCGTGTATTCGAAGTTTTAATATATTGGATAGATATAGAATCATACTCTAGTGGCCCGAAGATGATTCTGATGGTTGAGTACTCATCGTCAGAATTTATATTCGTGTGACGAATGTGTGATATCTATATATTTCCATTAGACTGGTGTGAGAACCAAAATTAGATAGGGCTTATTGTTGTGAATTGGCATCAAGAACATGATTTTTGTATATGTATTAAAATTATGAATTTGAAACTCTAATTCACTAATTGATTGATGTTTGTGTTGTTTGCCTATTTGTTTGCTAATTTTGAACCATTTTGCCTAATAGCATCAAATATTGGATTATATTGAAAATTGGTCGCATTTGCTTGCATATACATGTATATCATTGAACAGGTCATAGCAAGGAGGCTAGAGCAGAGAATAAAATTTGTTTGCCCGACAAATAGGTACATGTTTACTACATAATTTCCTGTTTTGTTTGGGTGATGATGATTTTGTGAGCCTATTGGCTAGCCGCTTGGCTTTTTCTTTTTCTTTTTGAGATCTGAAGGACCGGGGAAGCTATTTGAAATTCCCCGATGCTCCCATTGCAGGGGAGGTTATGGCGAAATTTTTCAAAAATTTAGGGTGTTAGCCAAATTTTTGAAATTTTGAAAATTCTCAGAAACTGAAAAGTTGGAGAATGGAAGCCAGATCGAACGTAGAGTTAATTAATCAAACCACTTTCGACTTTGTTCCTTTTCGGGGACGAAAAGTTTTAAGTGGGGGAGATTGTAACAACCCGGAAAATCTGGGCCAGTTTAAAATTTTTATTTTGGCCATTTTAGCGAATTTTGATTATTTAAAATGAATTATTTTAAATAATATCGACGAAAATTTATTTTGAATATAATTCGACGTATATATTTATACGCGTCGTCGTTAGAATATATATAATTATATATAATTATAAATGGAATTGAAAATGGCGCGGTAGTTCGAAAATTCGATTTCTAATTTCAAATGAATATACAGAATTCAATATAAGTCAGAATTGAACGAAACAAGAAATATTTGAATCTGTATAACTATATCTTTGTAACGAAGTTAACAAACTGAGATTTCATCTTAGAAATGATAAGATATGTCCAGTTTAAAATTAGAAATAGTCGCTGTGGAATTTATATATATATAAGGCCCTTAAAAATAGCAATTTTGCAAATGACCTCGGATTTCGACGAAACCAGTTTTGTTGGGTCCGTGGTGTTAAGTTATTGCTAGGTTTCAAATTTCATAATTTTTCGAATCAATATGTGAGCGTGGCAAAGGAAAACGCGTTTGACCAGTTTCAGTTGATTTTAATCGACTGGAAAATGGCCATTTTTCAGACGGTCTCAGAATTCGACGAAATTAGTTTTGTTAGGACCGTATCGTCAATACGAAGCTAGAAAATATTTTTCTGGAATTTTTCTAGTTAGTATGTGACCCCGGTAATTTGAAATGTGCGTTTAAAATTCAATATAAAGATTTAAATGTAAATTCAATGGAAACTGATTGCAACGATAGAATCAGCTTGTGATACATATCCCATTGTGTTCGGAATGGGGGTAATACGCTATGGACGGCAGGCGGTGGGCCTCGTTTCGAGGTCATATGTAAAAGTCAACTTTTTAATAATTAAATAATAATAAAAAAAAAATATTATTATCTTCTCCCCTTTATACTCCAGGCCCCCCCCCCCCCCGTTAGAAATCCGTTCAGATCTAAAACAAAATAAAAAAAAAAAAAAAAAAGATGAAGAAAATCGCGCTCCTCCTCCAGCCTTCCACCACCACCGCTGCTCGCCGCAACTCCCTCCTCAGCTTCCTCTTCCACCGCCGCTTCTCTCCTCCTCTCTCCGCCTTCTCCCTCCAGTCCCGAAACCCCCCATCTCCAATCGCGAGACCCCAGTCGCGAATCCAAGCCCCCCCCTCGACGAAGCCGATGGCCCCCCCCTCGACGAAGCCGATGCCCCCCCCTCGACGAAGCCGATGGCCTCCCCCTCTTCGCATACGGTAAGCATTCCTATTTTTACTTTTATTTTATTTTTATTTTAGAGTTTAAAATTAAATAGGATTTTTTTTTAAAAAACAAAAAAAAACTGAAAACTGATTTTAGATAAAAACTGAAAATTGGTTTTAGGTTAAAACTGAAAATTGATTTTAGTTTAAAACTGTAAATTTTAAAAAGTTTAAAACTGTAAATTTTAAAGAGTATTAAAAACTGATTTTTAACATAATTTAAAAACTGATTTTTAAAAGATTAAAACTGAATTGATTAAAAAAAAAAAAAAAAAAAAAAAAAAAAAGCTTTGATTTTTATAAACGAGATGATAGGATTTTTCAAGGAAGAAAAATAGAATTTTCATATGTCGAACTTCGATAGAAAAATAGAATTCTTATATGTTGAACATCGATAGAAAAATAGAATTCTTATATGTTGAACATCGATAGAAAAATAGAATTTTTATCTATTGAACTTCGAAATAAGAATATGATTTTTATATACTGAACTTTGAAGTAAAAATTCGATTTTTATATATAGAACTTCGAACTAAAAATTCGATTTTTATATATTGAACTTCGAACTAAAAATTCGATTTTTATATATTGAACTTTGAAATAAAAATTCGATTTTTATATATTGAACTTTGAAATAAAAATTCGATTTTTATATATTGAACTTTGAAATAAAAATTCGATTTTTATATATTGAACTTTGAAATAAAAATTCGATTTTTATATATTGAACTTTGAAATAAAAATTCGATTTTTATATATTGAACTTTGAAATAAAAATTCGATTTTTATATATTGAACTTTGAAATAAAAATTCGATTTTTATATATTGAACTTTGAAATAAAAATTCGATTTTTATATATTGAACTTTGAAATAAAAATTCGATTTTTATATATTGAACATCGAAATAAAAATTCGATTTTTATATATTGAATAGCGAAGTAAAAATGTGATTTTTACGTATGTAGTGAAAGCAGCAACGAAGGTGACAAAAAGGCGAAACGACGAAGACTTCTGCAAAAGAAGAGTCGAGATGGTTGGATTGCTAAAAGTGAGAATTTCTCACCTTTCAATTTAATTTTTCTAGTTATATATATATATACTAGGATGCAGACGGTGCTTAGTAGCACCCGACACAATCGTCCACAGACCATGGACTTGTTTGTTTGGTTGCATAGATTAGTTGAATTATTTGTTTGAATTGAATTGTTTGGTGAGATGAAATTGATTTGATTGATGTGTGAATGGCGTGGGCCTTCACTAGACCGGGGATAAGGCTAGGCCTCGTCCCGTTTCTAGTATCGTGCCGTTATGCCGCCGAAATTTTCTAAAATATGTTAGAAAAATAAAAATATCATTTTATTGTGTAAATGAATTGAATAGAAATTCATAGGTTGAAATAAAATGTTTTATCGTTAAAAATATAATTTTTAACGTGAATATGAAAATAGTGAAGTGAATAAATAAATATTCATTTACAAACCAGATGGTTTGTTTATGTACACTTATTTGAATGACATTGATTGGGACGATAAATTTTACACATCGCCCAACTGCACGAATAAAAATCGGTGTTTGATTGTTTGAAACCCCACACGGGTGTTGGGATGAAATTTGAAGTTCACTCATCCTGATTGATTAAATATGTCGATCGATTGATTGACAGGCTGTCGTAAGCGTTGAATATTTATATTTGATGCTTATACAGTGTAGTGCACTTTGGTTGATGGTTGATTATTTTTCAATACTATGATATACATGAGTTGTATGAAAATCCATATAATTAACTTTATATGGTAATTGATTGGGCCTCATTCCAATTTGAAAAATAAAGAATATTATAAAATAAAAGTTCATGTGTTGACAGTACTCATTCATTGAGATTGGTCATGTGTTGAACGAAATATTTTGATAACAACTATTTTGAAAGAAAAGAAATATTTGAAATAGAATATTTGAAAATAGAAATTTATGAAGCCGTGTTGATTAGATTGACGCCATTTTGACGTGAACGATATTTATATCAATTTTAAAGTGATTTCGAAATGAATTGAATTGAAAACGATTTCGAAATGAATTGAATTGAAAACGATTTCGAAATGAATTGAATTGAAAACGATTTCGAAATGAATTGAATTGAAAACGATTTCGAAATGAATTGAATTGAAAACGATTTCGAAATGAATTGAATTGAAAACGATTTCGAAATGAATTGAATTGAAAACGATTTCGAAATGAATTGAATTGAAAACGATTTCGAAATGAATTGAATTGAAAACGATTTCGAAATGAATTGAATTGAAAACGATTTCAAATTGAATTGAAAACGAATTGAAATGAATTCAAATTGAATTGAAATTTGAATTGAATAAAAATGAATTTTGAAACGATTTTATAAAGAAGAATTCCATTTTGATTTGAATTGAAATGGAAGTTGAAAATGTTTTTGAAACGAATTCAAAACTATTTATATAATTCGTTTTAAATAGAAATCGACGAAATATATATATATATATTATATATATATATTATATATAATATAATGGCCTGAATAGAACGCGCCGCGCCGCGGCAGTTCGCGAATTTCGACCATTTATTTCAAACGGACATTACGGGAGATCCGACCGTCGGATTCTCCTAAAACCGGAACCGTTGGGTTCGTATCGAAAAGAGCTTTCTAATGAATATTAGAAATTTGAAATCTAACGGTTGGATTTGGAGATACGTCCAAATCAAATTCGAAAAAGGTCGCTGTAAGTGCAGTTCGATGGCCATTGTTGGAAATCGACTGTACGGGCCTTGATAAAATTATTAAAAATAGTAATAATTTGTGTAAAATCATAAGAAATGATTTAGAAAGAATTGGGATGAAAAACTCCATATTTGAAAAGATAAAAATAGATTTTTATCGAAATGAACTAGTTTTGAACTAGAATTATAATTCTATTTATTTTTAAATAAATAAATTGAATTCGAAAAGGGTTTTAAAAGTAACCAAAATTTCCAATGATTGCATTGGAGTGGATTTGAATCGAAATTGTCTTCGGAATATTTCGATGTTGGAATTCGTGATTATACAGGTGTTGTTATGGAAATTTGAAAGATATATATTTATATCGTTATTTCCAATACGACATTTGTTAGTCGTAGAATTTGATATTGAATATAAGCCGATATATTTTCTATTCAGAGCCTTGTATTGAATATCGAATGTGATTTGGGTTTGTCGTGAATGGTGTCTTCACTAACACTGTTCTTGAACCCAGTTGAGAAAAGATTAAATCTTTTTATTTAGATTTAATGAAGTGTACCAATTAAATAACATTTAATTGGAATTAAATCGATATTGATTTTTGGGTTTATCGTGGACAGTGTTTTAAATAACACTCGTTCTTTAACCCGATGATTAATGAATGTGATTTTGGGTTTATCGTGAACCGTGTTTTTAAATGACACTGATTCTTTAACCCAGTCAAAGATTAAAACTAAGTGGAGTTTTAATGAATCTTTAATTAGATTGAAATAATCGAAATGGAGTATCACCAGTTTTGCTCCAGGCGATAGTTAAATCTTTAATTAGATTTGAACGTGAAATGGTAATTGAATTTACCGATAACACTGTGGTGTTAGATATGAAGTATTACCAGTTTTACTTCATGGGATGAATAGGTTGGGATTGGGAAATTAAAACAAATGATTACTTCGGTAAGGTTCGCTAATCCCGACTAGTTTGAATTGATATTCAAAAATGGATTAAAAAATAAATTCAAGGAATTTATCTTTGATAAAATTAATGGGAATCTTTCCCTATGAATGTGAAATTTAGAAACTAACTGTCGGTTAGCCAAGCAGAATGGTTTTCTGGATATTGATCTGATGTTGGTTTCGGCCTTCGGGGTTAATATTTGGGAAATTATTCTCTTGATTAATTTACGGTTAGTGACTAATGAATTGGAATGAGGCGTATGTTGTGTTTGTGTAACACTTACTTAAAATATACGCGAGTTATTCGGAAAGACCGGGTTTATCCCATTCTGAATAACTGATACGACGATAAGTCGAAGATAAAGACGATGGTCGAAGACCGGAGGTCTTCACGTCGTTTGGGTGATAACTGATGATCTTGATTGGGCTGTACACCCAAGAAGATGGAAACAGTTGGTGATCGTCCAGACGTACTTGGAGATCGATGGATATGCGGGGTACTAGGTGCCTCCGGTTTCGTTCAGACCCAGGATGGACTTGTAAATGGACTGTGTGTCTGACATCGGATTTCATTCGGTGTGACTGATATCGGTTGCATAGGATGGTTTGCCTGTGTGGCATGCTAAGATGCAAATGATCAAGGCTTCTGTTGAAAAGCAAAGTCTTGTGGTGATGATCAAAGCACGGCCTTTGTGGCGTAGCTTTGTGTAACGTTTACCTCGCGTGTTTCACACCCGGTATGAACCAAAAACGGGAGACGGACCTCAGGGAGGGCCTGCGTTTCCTCCTAGCTAGAAGTGGCGTCAGTGGTTTTACACGCCCTGACGAGTTTGACTTATGTGGTTGTTGCTGTTGCGAGGCGCCTCGGTTAGATCGGACGATCCGGGTCCGATGGAGTCATTCGTTGGCTCGCTTACGCCCCAAAGGGCGGCGAAACGTAGTGCTCAGGTATAATAATCCACGTCGGTGGACCGGCCCTGTCGCTCCAAGGCTTGCCTGCGCGCTTGCCTGAGACTCGGGCTAGGCAGTCTCGAATCGGTTGAGGACTATCTTTTGCCTCGGTTCATAGATGGAAATCCAATTTCCAAATACGACATTTGCGGTTTTGATTGTAAACTTATATATGGCGACATAGTGTTATGGGCCGTTCATGCCGCCTATGATTGATACTTATGATTTGAAGTTGTTTTATACACTATGCACTTATTATAGTATCAAATGATTTGTTTTAAACGTATCAAGCATTCTTTGGCTGTTATAAGGGAAAACCCTATCCTCGACTGCGTTGCATTGTGTGATGGGACCTGGGTCTTATAACAGCTTCATCTTTCTTTATTTAGCATTGCGCTGTTGGTTTTATGCACCGGTATTCTTGGGAGGAAACCCGTTCCGTGTTATACGGCGTGGTCCCTTGATTTACCTTTGAAAATAAAGACTAATAACTGTTTTAGTTCTCACACCAGTCACATGACTGACCTGGAGTTTATTGTTTTAACCTAAACTCTGGGTGCCCTTATTTTCGACACGGGCAGCTAGTAGTTTTGGTTTTGCAGATTTATATTCACAGGATCCTGGTTTACAGCTGGAACGATATCCGGAAAGCTTTGTATCCGTATATCTCTTCTAGTTGTGCTTTGTATTATTTTCCGCTGCTATGTATTTAAATGTAATTTAAATCTCTGATATTTCTGTGTAATATTCCTTTATACTCTGTATATTCTTGTAATCTGATGCACTGTTGTAATATACAATGAAACGTTCTTCTGTATGTGTTCTGTTGTGGCTTGTTCTCGAACTATCCGACGCTTTCCTTTACGGGGAAGTTACGGGCGTTCACACGCTTACTGAACTAATTATAAGAGGTTCATTCTGATAATGTCGAAGGGTGTTGATGGAGCATTCCAACCGGGTCATGTGCGTGCATGGATTCGGTCTGCTCTGAGGATGTAAGACACCGTGGCATCTCTAAATAGGTCTGTGTCTATAGGTTGCCACTTTAGGGAATGATACCCCCTTCTGTGGGGCCGGCACATGATATTTATGTATTAAGGAGCCGATCACTTGGGGTAGAATTTAGGGTACAACTTGTTCTGTCTGTTTCTGTGGGGTACCGTCTGTTCCTATTGGGTGGTAACACCTGTCTGTTTCTGTGTGGTACCGTCTGTTGGGGTGGTAAAGGCCCATCACTAGTGTACACCTAATACTAGCATTCTGTTTATGTACCATCTGTCTCTGTTCGAGTGGTAAAGGCCCATTTCTAGCATTATGTTTCTGTACCGTCTGTCTCTGTTAGGGTGGTAAAGGCCCATTACTAGAATCTGTTTCTGAAAAGATCGTTCTGTTTCTGTTGAGACATTAGGACAACACCTAATTCTGTTATACTAGTACTAGTGCAGAGAAGTGAAAACCAAGTAAGAAGCTTAGCTTAGCCTATATCATTCTGTTTCTTCTGTTAACCTGCTATTCCTTCTACGGTTATCTCTCATCCAGTTTTATTTACATGTCATGATAATGTTATCTATTTATATGCTGAAAATCACTAGACTCGCCAGACTTTATGTCTGACCTCGTTTGTTTTTGCCCCTTTTCTTTCCGTTTCCCCCCTCCCTAGGTACTCAGGTTGGGAACGTAGGAGCTTGATTTAGATTTCACTCTGCTTGAAGTACTAGAAGTGCTTGAAGTATCGCTTGGCTTTGATTTTACATATTTATGGCATTCTCTGTTGGGGATTATGGTTTTAAAATTATGTACTCTAAAGGCTTTCGCACAAGACTGATATTTATGTACTTGAATTTCGGTATTGTGGTTTTGAAAGATGTAACCAAACTTATTTCTGTTTCCGCTGCAATAAAGTTATAAAAAATTTCAAGTACTACTTTAAGTATCTATCTTGTAATATTCTGTTCTGTTTACTTATATTGCTCCATGACAGTTAATGCATTCCCTTAGTGAGTGACATTAGTGGACGTGGGGTGTTACACTTGGTATCAGAGCTGAAGGTTACCAGTTCAGACAAAAGTTTTTGAAAACTATTTTCAAAAAGGTTTTAAAAGGGAAGTATTTTCAAAAGTAGAGTTTATTTTGAAAAACATAATCCCTAAGAGCCACATATCTTTCCTTCGATTCTTCGTTTTGAATTTCTTCCTTTTTCTTTTCAGCATGTGTGGGGTACCCGAGATACCCGAGGGCATACCGATACCAACCTGGTTCAGAAGGTATCTGGAGGCTAGGGCCACCGCCGTAGGCCCAGCAGACGTTCCTCCTCCCCCAGCTGCAGTCGCTCCTCCTCCCCCCCCCCTCCCCGCGTTGATACTTTTTCAAAGATATGCAAGGACTTTCGGGCAATGGGCGGGAAACCTTTTCACGGGTCAGAGACGTTTGTTGAAGCTTGAAATTGGCTTAAGGAGGTGCACGATTTGTTTGGTATCTTCAAGATAGAAGATGGAAGGAAGGTCCAATTAGCTATTAGGTTAATGAAGGTCGAAGCCTCGTTTTGGTAAAAGTCACGAATGGAGAGCGTCCAGTGGAGACATGGATGGATTTCAGGCATAGGTTTGAGATGAAATTTCTCTCACGAGCAGAAGAGAATTTACACATGGAAAGGTTCTTGGCACTGAAGCAAGGGAATTTATCAGTAACGGAGTATGTCAACAAGTTCAATCTATTGGCGAGATTTGGCTTAGACTTGGTGAACACACCTGAGAAGAAGGTCCTGAGATTCGTTAAAGGTTTGAATGAGCCGTTACACGGGTTCGCTATGACCCACATTCCTATGGGGGATACCTTCGAGAAATTGGCTGACATGGCATTGATGCATAAAGAGGAAGCCAAAAGTGAGAAGAAAGAAGAAAAGCTCGAAGGACCACAGAACTAGAAAGCATGGCCCAAAAAGGAAACACAAAAGAAGGATGAAAAGTCTATAGATAAGAAGGAGAAAATGTGCTTTACTTGTGGAAGCTTGACTCATCTGAACAAGGATTGCAGAAAGAGGAAGGGCGCTTGCTAAAACTGTGGTGAAATGGAACACTTCATTAGGGACTTCCCGAAGAAACGAGGGCAAGGGCAGAGGACAGGACCTACTTCTGTAGGACAGGTGAATGCTCTCGTGGCTGATGGATAGGATAGAAATAGGAAAATTTCTGTATAAGGTTTAATTTCCTTATCTGATTATTGAGTTAAAACTCTTTTTGATTCTGGCATTTTGATTCTATAATTGAGACTCTGCACTTTAATACTAGTCTTGTTTCTGATCCCGCTATGGTCTCAATCCCCATAAGGGTTACGACTCATCTGTTTGTGATAAGCTGGGGTTTGAGGGTATCTGAGTCAAGCGTTAAGTTGACTATGATGCATATATTCTAGGTTTTGTGGGATATGGTGGGGTTTTATCATGCTTAGTTTCCTAAGAATCATTTGATAATCTAATCTGTACCAGTACTCTGTAAATATCTGAATATTTCTGATAAGTTAGGGGTTTTTACTCAAAGCATGAAGTAGATTTCCAGTTTGACATTGTTTAATGGGAGTAATTCTCTGAGTGTCAATCTGATGTTGATTTCCGTCTTCGGGGTTGATACTTAGAGAATTATTCTCTTAACCAATGTCTAATGGGAATAGAACTTTTGTTTTTGTACTTGCTTCTATCACTTGGCTGTATCCTATTGATCGAGTCTTCGACCTTTAGTTAGAAACTAATGGGTGTAAACATGTGTTTGAGAAATGTTATGTTTGATGGTTGCAACTGGATGCAAGTGGTTGCTAGTGGTTGCTCATGGATGCATAAACACATACTAGGCACTAGATCAGCTCAAAAACACTCTCATACTGCATATGGATGTGTGTGCATTTTTTCAATTTTTGTGGATGCAAAATGATTGAATCATCACATGGATGTTGCATTTCGATGAATGGTTTGCACTCATATAGAAATGACGTGTATCTAATAGGATTTCTTGAATACATAATTGGACTCATGGCACTAACATAGTTCGCATTGAGGAGGTCAACTGAATCAGTAGACCGCCTGATCTTTGCATTAGATAAGGGACATATACACACACTTTTGCATATGTTCATACAATATTAGAATTTTTCTAAGGACAGTGGATGCTTGTGGATGATGGTTGAGTAGATGAGTGATTGGATGGTAGAACATATTCTTCTTAACTTGAAGATTTCGGGGACGAAATCCTTTAAGGAGGGGAGAATGTAACACCCCGTGTTTTCTATGAACATAAAGTAACAAAACAAAGTATACTTAATTTTTAGAAGAAGGATTAAGGGAAATGGGTTATGTCATTGCGTTCTTCTTGGAGTTCTGCTTGAGATAGAGTCCAAGTTTGCGTAAATCGGACTTCGTATGATGAAGTTATGGCATTTAGAAGTTTCAGGAATTTAAAATAAAAACCAGCCAGAATTCAAATTTTAAAAGTTCGAAATTCATAACACACACACGGGCTGGGCGGGAAATTTCCCGCCCAGGATCCAGGTCGACCAGGGGGTCGACCTAGGTGACATAGGTCGACCAGGGGGTCGACCTCCCCCCTATTTCAAGATCAGAGGACAGGTTCATTTTTTTGCATTTGGACGCCCGTTCTGACCAGATTCGTTGATCGCTATGCAATATAAACACCCCTAAGGCTACAGTTTTCTCTACACAACTTCATTACGCCTACACTCTGCCCTAATTCATATTAAAATAAATTAATGGTGTCGCTACTCTGTTGAAACCTAAGCTAGAACTAGTGCTCCTTCTTCTTCCAATCTGGATAGGATTAAAAGAGAACTACTACAACCCTTTTTCTTTTAGAATCCAACCAAGTTGAGTACAGTTATTTTCAGGCATGAAATTTAATTATGACCTTGACATGGTTATAAATCTGAATCTGAGATAATGCATATTCTTGTTTATCAGATCTGTTTTTCTGTGTAGATCTATCTTATTAATATCACAGTAACTATTCTGTATATCTTCCTTTCTTCTGTTCTATAGCCAGGCTACCACGAGCCTGAGCCAAATCTCATAAGAGATTGACGCACGAACGCTAAATTGGGGGAAAATAGTGAATGATGAAAAATTGGACATGACTGATATGTGACTAATTTGAGAAAAGAATATACGTTGTAATTTAAGATCTAAATCTGGGCATATTATATATGACAGCCTGTGATTTGGAAGAAGGAGAATTATTTTGTATATGACTTAGGTGTAAAGATCTATATTACAATAGGATAACTATTAAAGATGAATACACCTAAATGGGGATTTTTGGCATATGCTGAAACCAAAGGCTATAATTTGGCATAATTCGTATTGTATATCATGATTTGCAGTTTTTGGAGAATATTCTGTAATGTGTAAATTTAACTAAAATTTGGGGCATATGTTGTATTGTGAATTATGATCATAATTTGGGCATGCAAAATTAGGCTTAATTTTATGATTAAGAGAGGTATGTCAATGGAA
Source organism: Allium sativum (assembly GCA_030737875.1). Lineage (NCBI taxonomy): Eukaryota > Viridiplantae > Streptophyta > Magnoliopsida > Asparagales > Amaryllidaceae > Allium > Allium sativum. The sequence goes on along the minus strand of CM060922.1, from coordinate 346,715,457 downwards.
TTTTAAGGGATGATTAAATATGTTAAATTGCCTAATCTGCTAAATCTGTTGAAACTGAATACGGTAATTTGGGGTATGAAAATCTGTAGGCTCGATCTAAAATTGAGGAAAACATGTTAATAGAACTTTAGATAATCTGCTGTATCTTGTAAAGAAGTTAATTTGTTGAATTGGCATAATTAGTCTGATATTGGCATAATCTGTGAATGAATACTTTAGCTAAAAATAAGAATGCTGAGACACGAGGTTAGACACTGTTTGCGGTAGAAGCCTGCCCGGACCCAACCGGCTTAACCAACAATCGCAAGCTGTCAGTCTAATGTGAGAGGTCGTAGGCATAAAGATGCTTAGACACGAGGTTAGGTCTGGCTTGTGGCAGAAGTTTGCCCGGAACCGCTTGGCACATCCAGCGGCCACAAGCTACCGACCTAATGTGAGAGGTCCGTGCATTAATATTTAATTAATGCAAATCTGAGGTAAATATGATGCCTAAAACGTGTTAGGTGGATAGGGTTAAGTCAACTGGACGGATGAATCTAATTAACCCATTTCGTAAATCTGTAGGCCCAATACAAGGTTAGGTGAAACGATCTGTAAGTCTGTTAATCTGTACATCTGATCCGTTAGTTTGAAAACTTGTTAACTTGTACGTCTGATCTGTACATCTGAAATCTGTAAGTAAGAAATCTATTAATCTGGGGACACAATTTTAGGAGGGGTAATTACTTGTGTTGTGTGGGACCCATATTACTCAGTAACCCTTTCTGGTATCAAAACTATGACCCAACACTAGTTAGGAGTCCAGGGCACGCTTACTGAACTAATTATAAGAGGTTCATTTTGATAATGGCAAGGGGTGTTGATGGTGCATTCCAAGCGGGTCATGTGCGTCCATGGATCCAGTCTTCTCTGAAGATGTAAGACACCTGACATCTATAGGTTGCCACTTTAGGGAATGATACACCCTTTTGTGGGGCCGGCACAAGGTATTTATGTATTACGGAGTCGATCTCTTGGGGTAGAATTTAGGGTACAACTAGTTCTGTCTATTTCTGTGGGGTACAGTCTATTCCTGTTGGGTGGTAACACCTGTCTGTTTCTGTGTGATGTCGTCTGTTGAGGTGGTAAAGGCCCATCACTAGTGTACACCTAATACCAGCATTCTGTTTCTGTACCATCTGTCTCTGTTTGGGTGGTAAAGGCCCATTACTAGCATTATGTTTCTGTACCGTCTGTCTCTATTAGGATGATAAAGGACCATTACTAACATCGTGTTTCTGAAGAGATTGTTCTGTTTCTGTTGAGACATTAGGACAACACCTAATTCTGTTAAACTAGTATTAGTGCAGAGAAGTGAAAACCAAGTAAGAAGCATAGCTTAGCCTATATCATTCTGTTTCTTCTGTTAACCTGCTACTCCTGCTACGATTATCTCTCATCCAGTTTTATTTACATGTCATGATACTGTTATCTGTTTATATGCTGAAAGTCACTGGACTCGCTAGACTTTATGTCTGACCTTGTTTGTTTTCGCCCCTTTTCTTCCCCCTCCCCCCGGTACTCAGGTTGGGAACGTAGGAGCTTGATTTAGATTTCTCTCTACTTGAAGTACTAGAAGTGCTTGAAGTATCGCTTGGCTTTGATTCTACCTATTTATGGCATTCTCTGTTTGGGATTATGGCTTTAAAATTATGTACTCTGAAGGCTTTTGTACAAGACTGATATTTATGTACTTGAATTTCGGTATTGTGGTTTTGAAAGATGTAACCAAACTTATTTCTTTTTCAGCTACAATAAAGTTATAAAAATTTTCAAGTACTACTTTAAGTATTTGTCTAGTAATATTCTGTTCTGTTTACTTATATCGCTCCATGAAAGTTAATGCATTCCCTTAGTGAGTGACATTAATGGACGTGGGGTGTTACACTATAACTCTTCAATAACGCTTCGATTCTAAGAGAAATGAGTAGGAAGTGAGAAGAGAAGAAGTTTTATATAAATAGAATTGAATTCGGCAGAGTATAAGTGTATAAATAATAAAAATAAGAAAATATAATGGTGTAAAGAAAGAAGGTGAAGATGGATAAGAAGAATTATGAAAAAATTCGAAATCGTCCCTTATTTATAAGTTTTGAAAGGTTGCAATATTTCTGGAGCATGACAAATAGTGAAAAGAAATTTCCTTTGAAAATCAAAAAATGTCGACATAGACATATATGTATGCCGACATAACCTAGTTCAAAATTGATTTTTGAGCATTTTTCAAGTATTTTGATATATATATATATATATATATAATTCTGGAAATTCTTGACTTAAAACATAATACTGTAAATGAATATTATAAAGTAGAAAATCATATAAAAACATAAATATAAACTATATAAACATATTTATAATATTATAGAGCTAAAACTATATAAATATAAAGTATATATTATGTATATAAAAAAACTTATAAAACTTGAGTTTAAAATCAAAAGTAAAGAAAATAAAACAGAGAAGATAGAGATTGAAGATATAATTTGAAAATAGAATTTGAAATCAGAAATTGAAAAAACAGAATTTGAATTTGAACCTGGAGTGCTATTCAGAGTCTTACATACACTAGACTCTATTACTATATTTATCTTGAACTCTTGAAATCTTGAATACTCATGAGTCTTGAATCATGTAACGTCCTATATTTTTACAGTATAATAATTAATTTAATTTAATTTATAATTAGCGATTTAGAGATTTAAATGGTTATTTAATTAAATAATATTGAATATTTAATTAATATTTTTTTTTTGAAAATTGGTATACTTTTATTAAGGCTTGTTTCAGCCCAAAAACACTATGCTTGTCAAACTTCGACAGCGCATCTACTATACAATCATGGAACACAAAAAGACACCGCAGCCAAAACATTAATACAACTAATTCTTTCCCAAAATAAAATGGCGAACGGCTCATCTTTCCTGGAGAATTCATGGCGGCCTTAGGTTTTGAGCTTCCTTCCATGATTCCTGCCAACCCCCTCGATCCATTCCTCCATTATGAAATTGTTATTCTTCCTCTGATGTAGTAAGTCTTCTTCCTCTAGTTCGAACGATTAACTTTGTTTCTACTTCAATTAACCTGATAAGCTCGCTCACCGTTCTTCGATTGTTTTGAAATACTCGTTTGTTCCTCTCCTTCCAAATCCACCAACATGCAGTAATCACGCTAACGACATATATTTTAACTTTAGCATCTACATTCGCCCAATTCTAAACCAGGTACGCGATTATTTCATGAAAGTTTGTTTCTTGACTGCCAATATTGAATATTTGCTTAATTTGTCTAATAATTTCCTTCGAGAACATGCAATTGAAGAACAAATTTTGATGCGATTCAGTGTTATTGTCACATAAGGTAAAATTATTGTCAGTAACTATACCCTAATTGAAGAGTCTGTATTTTGTTGGTAGACGAAGTAAAATTGTTTTATATGCCATGTGTGATACTTTTGGGGGTGACAGTTTGTCCCAAATTACCTTGTGCCATTCCACTTTGGATTCAATAGCTCTGCATGCAGTCCACGTATCTTTTAAGTTGAAGTCATTACTAGAAACCCATTTCCACTTATCAAACTCTCTGTCAATAAAAAGAGGCATGAATTCAATGTATTCTTTCATCTCACTGCTGCAAGAGAGCATGTCACAATTCCAATTGCCTTCACTTATAATGTGATTAACTGTTTTATTAGGACAACCAAAAGCTGAAAATGTATCCCAACCCGAAGTGCCAATCAAAGATTTTCCTTTTATCCATGGATCTCTCCATAAATCAGTGTTATTACCATTGGCAAATTCACGTTCACAATTTGATGCTAGCTTGTTTCTTACTCTAAGAATTGCTTTCCACATTGCCGATGCATTGTTGTCTATTGCCATGGTCCAGAAATTGTGTTTAGTGTATCTTTTCCCCATCCATTGGGCCCATAATCCTTGGCCATTTATGATTTTCCATGCTTTTTTCAATGTGAAAGCCTCTCTCGTGTCTCTAATTCATCTTAGACTTACTTCTCCTTCTTCTTTTGGTCTACAAAGGTCTTCATATTTAATTTTATGCAAGCCACCTTTCCATATGAAGTCCGCACATACTCTTTCAGTTTTCTCAATTGACGCTTCCGGAATTTGAAATGTCTGCAGCCAGAAGTTGATTTTTGCATGAATTACTGTATGCACTAATTCGATTCTACCTGCAAATGATAGTAATCTCGAGTTCCATCCTTGTAGTCTTTCCCTTATCTTAGTGATAAGCTCCGCACATTCTCTATCAGTAATTGTGTTTGAAGAGAGGGGAACACTTAGATATTTAACAGGTAGTTCACCCTCCTGCACTCCTAAAGTATCAAGCATGTGTCTCTTGTTCACACAAAATTTGTTAAAGTAGCACTTAGATTTCTGCTCATTCATTTTAAGTCCTACATATTTCCCCAATTGTTCAAATAGATTAGTGATCTTAGTTGCAGCTTTAACATTTGACTTGACACAAATTATTAGTTCATCACCATATAACAGATGGCTAATGGACGGTTGGAAATTCTGTATTGGTTGAATCTGTTTTGCATACTCTGCTAACTCCATCTGAAGTGTAAAATACTCCATAGCAATTGCAAACGAATAAGGGGATAGAGGATCCCCTTGTCGTATACCTATGTTGCTGGTAATGAAGCCTTTTGGTACTCCATTAATTAGGATAGAAAAAGTAGGAGTTTGAATGCATTCTGAAATCAACCTAGTGATTTTCTCAGGAAAACCCATGGCCTTTAACATATGAACAATGAAATGTTGATTAATTTTATCATAAGCTTTCTTCAAATCAACTTTCAAGCAAAATTTACCTACACCTTTCTTGTTGAAACCTCTAATTAATTCATGTGCCAACAAAGAGTTATCTGAAATACTTCTACCTTTAATAAAAGCACTTTTGCATTCAACAATCAAGTCCGACAAAACTACTTTTAGTCTATTGCATAGCACTTTACTCAGAATCTTTTACAAAACGTTACAGCATGCTATAGGTCTATAATGAGCAATTTTGGTAGGTTTTTCATTTTTTGGGATCAAACAGAGGAAAGTGTGTTTGAGTTCTTTGATAATTTTACCTAAGTTGAAAGCTTCCTGTATCACTGAGAGCAAATTATTTTTCAGGTCGTACCAATGGTTGTGGAAGAAACCAGACCCGAACCCATCGGGCTCTAGGGCGGCGTCAACACTAATGGACCAAGTAGCTTTCTTCAACTCCTCCTCGGAAACTCTCCTGCACATCATTCCACGTCCTCTGGTATTCAGCAGCCTTCGGGGAATGACAATGGGTAAATCAGTTGCACATTCACCATTGTAAAGGTCATTGAAATAATTCACTGCTTCCTCTTAAAATTTCTTCAAGTCTGTGAGTGCATTACCATCCTGGTCAAGAAGTTGAAAATTATAATTAGTATTACGTCTAACTGACATTTTAGTATAAAAAAATTTAGTGCATTCATCGCCATCAGTCATCCACTTCTCCTTCGCTTTTTGTTTTAATTCAACTGCTTTGATCTTCAATGCTTCCATGAGTTCAGTTTTGCATTGTTGATAAGCCCCCCACGTTTCATCACTGTCATCCCGACCATCTATTAATTGAAGCAACTCAGCATTTCTGTTCTTAAGAATTTTGATATGATCATCTTTCTGTAACGGCTGGAAATTTTCGAATCCTCGAGAGTCGAAAATTCCGCGACGTTAGTGAAAGAAAGTAGAGGATGAGGAAGAAAAGATAGAACTAATAGAATAGAAGAAGAAGAAGAAGAACATCAGAATCAGAGTAAACACGAAACTCACAGCGGAACGAATAACATATAATATATAACATATCTTTGAAACATAACAGTTATATATACAATAGCACTTTATCAGAGTACAACACTTACAACACAGCGGAAATAACTATAGCTATAGAATCTTGAAGTCTCCTGCTCCGAGCTCTCCAAGTATATCTGTAAATCCCGACTACTTGACTGCCCATACAAATTTAGGCACCCAAGAGTTTAGGGAAAACAACAAAGTAAACTCCGGGTCAGTCATGGGACTGGTATGAGTAAAATAGTTTAAAACAAGTATAGGGTATCTCATAAGACCACACCGTGAATACAGAACGGGTTTTTTCCTTATGAGTATCTAAACAACTTTGACAAGCAATATCATTGCGATATTATAATAATGTCCAAGTACAAATAGGTATCAATCTAGCAGAAACGCTTGCATCTCACGTTCTACATACATAGTAAAAATAATAAACCGCAGGGCGCTTAACGGAGAATGGATTCCAACAGACAAGGTATGGGAGCACCTTCTGATCAGTGTACTCTAGAGGTGATACACTGTAGGTTCAACAAGAAAGTCTTGCAACCCGGCCACACATGACCGCTCACTCATTTAGCTTGAGTGTCGCGAATATATTGCCACCACGGTTATAGGCCATCAAACCGTCATCCGAAGATACAGAATCAAAAAGAAGTATAAATATGAATATTCCCTAGATCGGTGACAATACACCCTGCTTGGGAATGACCCAACTAGCCATGCTGCCTAGCCCACTTTTGTTACTTCCTGGTGTGAGGCTAGAGGCTATGTCTATCTTCAGAACATCTGATCACCATTCACTTTGAATGCCACATCGTCATACCCGCCAAATCACAAATTGACTTACCCAAAAATAACACGGGTATACAGCTAAGAGAAACGAATTCCTCCGCCACCAAACGTGAATACGTTTGAACAGATCAACTTACGCGATCCATTGGATATACTCTGTCAGACCTTCTTCCATATACGTTGTCCTGGGACTGGACAAACCGAAGGCACTATTCAGTATATCCATCTTAGTCACTGTTATCTAAGACTTATACAACAGCCCTTGCACTTTACTCCATCTTCAATTTATCTTTGGCATATATTGCTCGCAACGCTTATGCCGATACAGAGTGGTTCTTTGGATAATAATCCAACCGGTCTCTCCATATTAACAACGTTAAAATGGTAAAAACTTCGATAGTCTGTGAATTAACTATCAAAGAAAAACAAGTGTGCAAACAACGATATTATTTCCAGACGGAAATTATATCGAACAAACATCTTTTAACATATATCTCTTTGGTTCATTTCACATCTCCTATTTCCCTATATTCGACATTTGCTATTTTCTAATGTTTATAAAATATATTTATTAATACTGGAAAACATTTCCATTCCTTGTTTTCTATATTAGAAAACAATTCTTATTCTTCTTTGGAAGATATTTCCAAAACTCCTACATTTGGATTAAGCAGATGTTTAGATAAAACATCGCTATACCAACTTAAACCATTTCCCTAAATTACACATTTCACTTAACTCCTCTTTACTGCCAAACTTTAACCATTCGTTAGTTAAAACGAAGCCAATCAAGTTGGGGTAGAACTACCTCTCAGACCTTAATTGAACAACACTTCTAACCTTGAAAATAGGTAAAGTTCGCTTTAAATTCCTTTAACTAACTTCCTTACTTAGCCTTTCTGTCGAATAACTATATTCGATTTACTCTTTCCAATTAACCCTAGTGGACTGACCACCCTATTGGATTAACTCTATTTGCTTAACTCTATTTGATTAACCCTATTCACTTAACTCCTATCGAATAAACTATATTCGATATCTCCTCCAACACTATTCGAATAACTATATTCGATTAACTTCTCTAACTCTACTCGAATAAATTATATTCGATTAACTCTTTTAACTTTACTCGAATAAACTATATTCGATTAACACTTTCTTTCGAATAACTATATTCGATTAACTCTTCGTCTAACTCCTTTGGATTAACTCTTCGAATAACTCCTTTGGATTAACTCTTCGACTAACTCCTTCGGATTAACTAACTTCGAATAACTCCTTTGGATTAACTAACTTCGAATAACTCCTTTGGATTAACTCTTCGACTAACTCCTTCGGATTAACTCTTCGACTAACTCCTTTGGATTAACTAACTTCGAATAACTCCTTTGGATTAACTCTTCGACTAACTCCTTCGGATTAACTCTTCGATTAACTCCTTCGGATTAACTAACTTCGAATAACTCCTTTGGATTAACTAACTTCGAATAACTCCTTTGGATTAACTCTTCGACTAACTCCTTCGGATTAACTCTTCGATTAACTCCTTCGGATTAATTAACTTCGAATAACTCCTTTGGATTGACTAACTTCGAATAACTCCTTTGGATTAACTCTTCGACTAACTCCTTCGGATTAACTAACTTCGAATAACTCCTTTGGATTAACTAACTTCGAATAACTCCTTTGGATTAACTCTTCGACTAACTCCTTCGGATTAACTCTTCGATTAACTCCTTCGGATTAACTAACTTTGAATAACTCCTTTGGATTAACTCTTCGACTAACTCCTTTGGATTAACTCTTCGATTAACTCCTTCGGATTAACTAACTTCGAATAACTCCTTTGGATTAACTAACTTCGAATAACTCCTTTGGATTAACTAACTTCGAATAACTCCTTTGGATTAACTAACTTCGAATAACTCCTTTGGATTAACTAACTTCGAATAACTCCTTTGGATTCACTCTTACTGATCAACTCTAACTGGTCAACTCTAACTAGTTAACTCAACTGTTTATCTTTAACTGGTAAACTTTAACTGGTTAACTCTAACTGATCAACTCTAACTGGTTAACTTTAACTGGTTGACTCAAATGGTTTAACCTAACTGGTTGACTCAAATGGTTTAACCTAACTGGTTGACTCAAATGGTTTAACCTAACTGGTTAACTCAAATGGTTTAACATAACTGGTTAACTCAAATGGTTTAACCTAACTGGTTGACTCAAATGGTTTAACCTAACTGGTTCACTTCGATTAACTCGACTAACTTTGCTTTGGTTAACTTAACCAATTACTTTGATTTTCTCGACTAACTTTGCTTTGGTTAACTTAACCAATTACTTTGTTTAATCCTTTTATCACACTCTGGTATTTCTTACGGTTTTTAACACATAATCTAAAACGATGAATATCGTCCAACCACATGTAATCACAACAGATTATATATATCACATTTATATATCACAATACATAAATCATAGTAAAAATAACTGTTGAGGAATCCAGTTGGAATCCTCCAACCTGTTTCCCTGCACCACAGATGTTAGACAACACCAGTATAATATTCTGATAACAGAATCAACATATAACTATTTGACGGTTTATATATATATATATATATATATATATATATACGTAAATATATATATATATAAAATCTCTACTAACTGACTAGCAGTTCAATCAAACAGTCAACATACAGTCAAACAGACAATAATTAACAGTCCTAAGAATACACTGTAAAAATAGAACTATTCAGAGTTGGTGAGTTTTACTCACAGTTGTGCGTTAGCCGTTAAATAACGGTTTGCGTTATTTGATTCAGTCGGACAATTTATTTCGCCATAAATTGTAACGTACTCCAATCGACTCGCGGTCAGTCTCATTGTGTAGCTCCCGTCCATACGACCCCAACGCAACTTACGGTTTGCAAATCCGACCTCGTACGGACAAGATACGGTATTACGAAGTTTAATCACTATTTTAAATAAATAAAAACTTAACTCCTATAAAAACAAATGGGCCTTCACCCTTGGTTTTCTTATTCTCCTTTGGCCCAATACGTTGATGTACCTGCCCGCTCCATTCATACCGTCTTCCCCAATTAAAATCGCACCTCTCCAGAAAATTTCCCAAACCCCAAACTCCACCGTTGACTGCTCCTTTGACCACTGCTCCCCTTCACCTCGGCCATCGAACTCCGGCGCCAATACCACCGAATCACTCCTCTTTCCAGCGCCTCCCTCCCCATACCCTTTTTGTTCAACTCGCCTAACCCTTGCCTGTGCGACTTTGAGGATTCACAGCACTGTACAGTGCATCGCGAGACACATCATCTCGTCGCACTTCCTCAAACTCCACCCAAAAGCTTCGGCTACCACCCCAGAGATCAATTTCCACCTCCACTTCACCCAAGAATCACCACACGCCCACTAAAATCGAACCTAGGGTTCATGGTGAAAACGCAGCACCTAAAAATGGTGTTCGAACTTTGAAAAAAGGCTACCAGCAAGAAGAGGACGACTCAAACATCTCGGATATATACTTTTCTAGTTTTATAGAATTTGATTTTTGTTTTCTTTTGATTTTCATTCCTGGCAAAAATCTTTGCTGTTTGGATGTTAGGTATATATATACTTGCGTTTGGGTTGGTATGCTTTGTGGCTGAGGAGAGAGGTCGTGTGGCCTCTGTCGGATCATAGAAAAAAAAGGGAATTATTTTAAATTTGATTTTCTATTTTATTTTATCGATTTTATACTTGTCTCTGTCTTCTAAAAATCCCTACGGCCACATACGATATGCAAAAATCACGAAAACTGACATGTAGCTAGAGTTTGATATTACGGTCCCAACGAAACTGGTTTCGTCGAATTCCGACTCCGTATGCTCACACAACGTATTTTTAACTGTTGAAAAACTGATTGTTTCTCACTCTAAAAATCCGTACGGCCACACAGTGACTCTAAAAATCACGAAACTGGAAATCTAACAATAATTCAACATTACGGATCCAACAAAACTGGTTTCGTCGAATTCAGACTTCGTATGCAAAAGTGGCTATTTTTCAAAGCTCTAAATAGCCTATTTAAATATATAAATATATTTAAATATTATTAAATTAATTATTTAATATTAATTATTATCGTCTGTATTCACAGTGGCATACCATACAGCTCCAGAATATTCCTGTATATATTTACAGCTCGATATTACCTCGTCAGAGTTATATCGATGGTCGATTTCTATTTAAATCCTTATTTAAAATATAATTAAATCGTTATGGTCAGGGCGCTGCATTTCTGATAATTTGATTTGGACGTAACTCAAAATCCACACGACGAAATCCCGATTTTTCTCTTCCACTAGAAAGATATACTCCACCAGCTCCACACGTTTCTTGTTTCATAGAAATTCGATTTAAAACGGACCCTGTACATTCAGTTGAAGTTCGGATCGCCAAATAGCGAACTGCCGCGCCATTTCGAGCTCGATTATAATTATATTATAAATTATTCGTTCAACTATCGTTTATTAAATATATTCGTTATTTAAATAATTAAATAACTTAATTATTATACCTTACAAAACGCGCCATTACAGACTTCCCCTCTTAAAATAATTTCATCCTCGAAATTGCTAAGCTAGGAAAATGCTACCAACTTTACTAACTAGATTCAAATATCTTTTAGTTTACTTCCCAACTCCGGTTTCAACTGAACCATTAAATTTTCAATTAAATTATTAATTCATTCTGGCTAACTGAATTTCCATAAATCATGAGAATGTTCTAACGCCTGGAATTTTCGAAAAATTTCGCCATAACCTCCTTTTTATTGGTCAATATGACAAACCACCTCTCGCCTCTCTAGGCCTTCCAACCCAAAAGAAAATCAAACAGCCAAGCGGCTTGCAAATTCGGCTCATAAAATCCAAACTCATATATAATATAAACTTGTACCTTTTTGTCGGTCGTATCATTATATCCTTTTGATCTGTTATCACTTCTGCATATATCATGGTCATTCCACTCAGTTTATATCCTCAAACCAAATCATTCGCTTATACCCAAACCGAATTCCATTCAAACTCCAATATCAAATTTCAAACTCTTAACTGATCAACTCAATTCTAAATTCTTGACTTATCAATTTGGTTCCATTTTAGATTATTTCTAATCTAATCCTGTTTTATTTTAACTTGGTACACATTAAATTTTAATTCATTTACACTTACCATTCAATCCATTTAACTTCATTAGTTAATTTTAATTTCAGAACTTAAATTCCTAGGCTTATTTCAAATCAATTTGAAATCATAACACCAATTCAAAACATTTGAATTTCTAAACACTTGTTTTCTCAAAACAATTCAAAAAACAAAACCTTTGGTAGTAATCCGTCACTTGTAAACTCGAAAATGAACACCGATGATGCTGTACAGTCATCATTGGAATTTATTTTCCAGCGATCGAAGTGAGTTCAATACTATATCACTTTCAAAAATCATTTCTAAATACTTTCGTTTTGAAAACATTTCAAAATCTCCCAGGAACTTAAAATTTTCTTATTTTAATTCCAATTCTGATTTAACTTCAGATTTACTTCTATTTCATATACTTCACTTATATGAATTCTGATTAGTTATTTATAACCATTTCACGTGTTATAATCTTACTCGATTATAATAACAACCAACACTACCAATATATTATATCAAAATATATTCGGGTAAAATTATTTCTTTTACCCTCCTTTCAAAACATACCGTGTCGGTCCATCGTATTCGAGTGTTTAGTAACCCCTATCGATACAGTGGATCAAACTGATCGACCAGGATTCACAAACTACTCAACCAATGAGTCTCCACAATATAAAATCACTTTATATTAAATAACAAATACGCACTCGTATATATACACTCAAACTCAATCTAGGGTATTACTAACCCTATCTCTACCGAGTCACGCCACAGAGCCAAGTAATTCTTAACTTAAGCTCTGATACCAACTGTAACGGCTGGAAATTTTCGACTCCTCGAGAGTCGAAAATTCCGCGACGTTAGTGAAAGAAAGTAGAGGATGAGGAAGAAAAGATAGAACTAATAGAATAGAAGAAGAAGAAGAACATCAGAATCAGAGTAAACACGAAACTCACAGCGGAACGAATAACATATAATATATAACATATCTTTGAAACATAACAGTTATATATACAATAGCACTTTATCAGAATACAACACTTACAACACAGCGGAAATAAATATAGCTATAGAATCTTGAAGTCTCCTGCTCCGAGCTCTCCAAGTATATCTGTAAATCCCGACTACTTGACTGCCCGTACAAATTTAGGCACCCAAGAGTTTAGGGAAAACAACAAAGTAAACTCCGGGTCAGTCATGGGACTGGTATGAGTAAAATAGTTTAAAACAGGTATAGGGTATCTCATAAGACCACGCCGTGAATACGGAACGGGTTTTTTCCTTATGAGTATCTAAACAACTTTGACAAGCAATATCATTGCGATATTATAATAATGTCCAAGTACAAATAGGTATCAATCTAGCAGAAACGCTTGCATCTCACGTTCTACATACATACTAAAAATCATAAACCGCAGGGTGCTTAACGGAGAATGGATTCCAACAGACAAGGTATGGGAGCACCTTCTGATCAGTGTACTCTAGAGGTGATACACTGTAGGTTCAACAAGAACGTCTTGCAACCTGGCCACACATGACCGCTCATTCATTTAGCTTGAGTGTCACGAATATATTGCCACCACGGTTATAGGCCATCAAACCGTCATCCAAAGATATAGAATCAAAAAGAAGTATAAATATGAATATTCCCTAGATCGGTGACAATACACCCTGCTTGGGAATGACCCAACTAGCCATGCTGCCTAGCCCACTTTTGTTACTTCCTGGTGTGAGGCTAGAGGCTACGTCTATCTTTAGAACATCTGATCACCATTCACTTTGAATGCCACATCGTCATACCCGCCAAATCACAAATTGACTTATCCAAAAATAACACGGGTATACAGCTAAGAGAAACGAATTCCTCCGCCACCAAACGTGAATACGTTTGAACAGATCAACTTACGCGATCCATTGGATATACTCTGTCAGACCATCTTCCATATACGTTGTCCTGGGACTGGACAAACCGAAGGCACTATTCAGTATATCCATCTTAGTCACTGTTATCTAAGACTTATACAACAACCCTTGCACTTTACTCCGTCTTCAATTTATCTTTGGCATATATTGCTCGCAACGCTTATGCCGATACAGAGTGGTTCTTTGGATAATAATCCAACCGGTCTCTCCATATTAACAACGTTAAAATGGTAAAAGCTTCGATAGTCTGTGAGTTAACTATCAAAGAAAAACAAGTGTGCAAACAACGATATTATTTCCAGACGGAAATTATATCGAACAAACATCTTTTAACATATATCTCTTTGGTTCATTTCACATCTCCTATTTCCCTATATTCGACATTTGCTATTTTCTAATGTTTAGAAAATATATTTATTAATACTGGAAAACATTTCAATTCCTTGTTTTCTATATTAGAAAACAATTCTTATTCTTCTTTGGAAGATATTTCCAAAACTCCTACATTTGGATTAAGCAGATGTTTAGATAAAACATCGCTATACCCAATTAAACCATTTCCCTAAATTACACATTTCACTTAACTCCTCTTTACTGCCAAACTTTAACCATTCCTTAGTTAAAACGAAGCCAATCAAGTTGGGGTAGAACTACCTCTCAGACCTTAATTGAACAACACTTCTAACCTTGAAAATAGGTAAAGTTCGCTTTAAATTCCTTTAACTAACTTCCTTACTTAACCTTTCTGTCGAATAACTATATTCGATTTACTCTTTCCAATTAACCCTAGTGGACTGACCCTATTGGATTAACTCTATTTGCTTAACTCTATTTGATTAACCCTATTCACTTAACTCCTATCGAATAAACTATATTCGATATCTCCTCCAACACTATTCGAATAACTATATTCGATTAACTTCTCTAACTCTACTCGAATAAATTATATTCGATTAACTCTTTTAACTTTACTCGAATAAACTATATTCGATTAACACTTTCTTTCGAATAACTATATTCGATTAACTCTTCGTCTAACTCCTTTGGATTAACTCTTCGAATAACTCCTTTGGATTAACTCTTCGACTAACTCCTTCGGATTAACTAACTTCGAATAACTCCTTTGGATTAACTAACTTCGAATAACTCCTTTGGATTAACTCTTCGACTAACTCCTTCGGATTAACTCTTCGACTAACTCCTTTGGATTAACTAACTTCGAATAACTCCTTTGGATTAACTCTTCGACTAACTCCTTCGGATTAACCCTTCGATTAACTCCTTCGGATTAACTAACTTCGAAAAACTCCTTTGGATTAACTAACTTCGAATAACTCCTTTGGATTAACTCTTCGACTAACTCCTTCGGGTTAACTCTTCGATTAACTCCTTCGGATTAACTAACTTCGAATAACTCCTTTGGATTAACTAACTTCGAATAACTCCTTTGGATTAACTCTTCGACTAACTCCTTCGGATTAACTAACTTCGAATAACTCCTTTGGATTAACTAACTTCGAATAACTCCTTTGGATTAACTCTTCGACTAACTCCTTCGGATTAACTCTTCGATTAACTCCTTTGGATTAACTAACTTCGAATAACTCCTTTGGATTAACTCTTCGACTAACTCCTTCGGATTAACTCTTCGATTAACTCCTTCGGATTAACTAACTTCGAATAACTCCTTTGGATTAACTAACTTCGAATAACTCCTTTGGATTAACTAACTTCGAATAACTCCTTTGGATTAACTAACTTCGAATAACTCCTTTGGATTAACTAACTTCGAATAACTCCTTTGGATTAACTAGCTTCGAATAACTCCTTTGGATTAACTCTTACTGATCAACTATAACTGGTCAACTCTAATTGGTCAACTCTAACTGGTTAACTCAACTGTTTATCTTTAACTGGTAAACTTTAACTGGTTAACTCTAACTGATCAACTCTAACTGGTTAACTTTAACTGGTTGACTCATATGGTTTAACCTAACTGGTTGACTCAAATGGTTTAACCTAACTGGTTGACTCAAATGGTTTAACCTAACTGGTTAACTCAAATGGTTTAACATAACTGGTTAACTCAAAAGGTTTAACCTAACTGGTTGACTCAAATGGTTTAACCTAACTGGTTCACTTCGATTAACTCGACTAACTTTGCTTTGGTTAACTTAACCAATTACTTTGATTTTCTCGACTAACTTTGCTTTGGTTAACTTAACCAATTACTTTGTTTAATTCTTTTATCACACTCTGGTATTTCTTACGGTTTTTAACACATAATCTAACAACGATGAATATCGTCCAACCACATGTAATCACAACAGATTATATATATCACATTTATATATCACAATACATAAATCATAGTAAAAATAACTGTTGAGAAATCCAGTTGGAATCCTCCAACCTGTTTCCCTGCACCACAGATGTTAGACAACACCAGTATAATATTCTGATAACAGAATCAACATATAACTATTTGACGGTTTATATATATATATATATATACATGAATATATATATATGTATAATCTCTACTAACTGACTAGCAGTTCAATCAAACAGTCAACATACAGTCAAACAGACAATAATTAACAGTCCTAAGAATACACTGTAAAAATAGAACTATTCAGAGTTGGTGAGTTTTACTCACAGTTGCGCGTTAGCCGTTAAATAACGGTTTGCGTTATTTGATTCAGTCGGACAATTTATTTCGCCATAAATTGTAACGTGCTCCAATCGACTCTCGGTCAGTCTCATTGTGTAGCTCCCGTCCATACGACCCCAACGCAACTTACGGTTTGCAAATCCGACCTCGTACGGACAAGATACGGTATTACGAAGTTTAATCACTATTTTAAATAAATAAAAACTTAACTCCTATAAAAACAAATGGGCCTTCACCCTTGGTTTTCTTATTCTCCTTTGGCCCAATACGTTGATGTACCTGCCCGCTCCATTCATACCGTCTTCCCCAATTAAAATCGCACCTCTCCAGAAAATTTCCCAAACCCCAAACTCCACCGTTGACTGCTCCTTTGACCACTGCTCCCCTTCACCTCGGCCATCGAACTCTGGCGCCAATACCACCGAATCACTCCTCTTTCCAGCGCCTCCCTCCCCATACCCTTTTCGTTCAACTCGCCTAACCCTTCCCTGTGCGACTTTGAGGATTCATAGCACTGTACAGTGCATCGCGAGACACAGCATCTCGTCGCACTTCCTCAAACTCCACCCAAAAGCTTCGGCTACCACCCCAGAGATCAATTTCCACCTCCACTTCACCCAAGAATCACCACACGCCCACTAAAATCGAACCTAGGGTTCATGGTGAAAACGCAGCACCTAAAAATGGTGTTCGAACTTTGAAAAAAGGCTACCAGCAAGAAGAGGACGACTCAAACATCTCAGATATATACTTTTCTAGTTTTATAGAATTTGATTTTTGTTTTCTTTTGATTTTCATTCCTGGCAAAAATCTTTGCTGTTTGGATGTTAGGTATATATATACTTGCGTTTGGGTTGGTATGCTTTGTGGCTGAGGAGAGAGGTCGTGTGGCCTCTGTCGGATCATAGAAAAAAAAGGGAATTATTTTAAATTTGATTTTCTATTTTATTTTATCGATTTTATACTTGTCTCTGTTTTCTAAAAATCCCTACGGCCACATACGATATGCAAAAATAACGAAAACTGACATGTAGCTAGAGTTCGATATTACGGTCCCAACGAAACTAGTTTCGTCGAATTCCGACTCCGTATGCTCACACAACGTATTTTTAACTGTTGAAAAACTGATTGTTTCTCACTCTAAAAATCCGTTCGGCCACACAGTGACTCTAAAAATCACGAAACTGAAAATCTAACAATAATTCAACATTACGGATCCAACAAAACTGGTTTCGTCGAATTCCGACTTCGTATGCAAAAGTGGCTATTTTTCAAAGCTCTAAATAGCCTATTTAAATATATAAATATATTTAAATATTATTAAATTAATTATTTAAAATTAATTATTATCGTCTGTATTCATAGTGGCATACCATACAGCTCCAGAATATTCCTGTATATATTTACAGCTCGATATTACCTCGTCAGAGTTATATCGATGGTCGATTTCTATTTAAATCCTTATTTAAAATATAATTAAATCGTTATGGTCAGGGCGCTGCATTTCTGATAATTTGATTTGGACGTAACTCAAAATCCACACGACGAAATCCCGATTTTTCTCTTCCACTAGAAAGATATACTGCACCAGCTCCACACGTTTCTTGTTTCACAGAAATCCGATTTAAAACGGACCCTGTACATTCAGTTGAAGTTCGGATCGCCAAATAGCGAACTGCCGCGCCATTTTGAGCTCGATTATAATTATATTATAAATTATACGTTCAACTATCGTTTATTAAATATATTCGTTATTTAAATAATTAAATAACTTAATTATTATACCTTACAAAACGCGCCATTACACTTTCACACGAGTTTTGTTCCATTCTTTGATTTTTGCTTTTGAATTGTTAAGAAATTTAAGGAACTGGAACATATGATTAGAAGTAGTAATTGGAAAATTGTGGCTATCAACAGCATCATAGTATCCGTTTATCATCTTCCAATGATTAGCATACCGAAAAGGCTTTCCTTTAGCATCATTATTCCTCTCAATTAGACTAACATGTATAGGACAATGGTCACTTGTCGATGACAGCAACACATTCACTTTTATATCTGAAAATTTATTCATGCACACAGAGTTAATGAGTACTCTATCAAGTTTACAAGATAATTTTCTACTTTCACCACTTCACCATGTGTATTGTTGGCCACAATGGACTGGTTCAACCAATCCTGATGCTACAATGTTGCTATTGAACTCTGACAATTGGGAAACTCTAACGGTAACTCCTTCTTTTTTTTCATTGGGTTTAAGAATAGCGTTGAAGTCTCTCATAACTATTCAAGAGTCTTGCATGTTTTGTGCCAGCGACTTAAGTTTGTCCCAAAGTTTAGTTCTCTCTCCCATATTATTACTAGCATAAACTACAGTAACACATATGTTTAATCCTCCAGTATTGTTAAGTGATACAGTAATTTGTTGATCATCTTTGTCAAGAAGAGCGCAACACCATACTGATTTACACCAAGCAACAAGAATTCTACCTTTATCTGAAAACTCATTATTATTTACTTGGTCCCAATCACTCCCCGGCTGATTGCATATAAAACATAAATTATCTGCATTAAGTTTATTTTCCAAGATACCCATAAACGAAGGAAGTAAAATCCTTCTGAGGTTGTGGAGGTCTAAAAGTCGAGTATCATTATTTAGACCTCTCATATTCCAACTTATCAACGACATTTAGAGTTTTGGGATTTACTCCTCAAATCCCAAGGAGGTAAGCCGCGCCTACTACTAGCAACTTTAATAATTCTTTGCTGAGTGTTGAATTGTTGTAGAAACTTTGGATTTGGCTTTGTGTAATTGTCATTTTTGTTACTATCCTCATCTTCTTTTTCACTTTCATTATCATCTAAAGATATATTTGACCTCTGCAAATCTGCAACAGATTCACGATCATAATCATGCAATTCCTTCTGATGTGACTTCTCAGGAGACAGATGAATTATTTCTACTTGTGCAACAGATGGATCAGACTATGCCACTAGATCAGGTGTGGCAACCTCCACCTGAGTAACTACATTAGCATCGCTACTACTTGTACAGTTTAGGGAAGTGCTGACTGCAGTGGTTTTGTCACTGAGTACTTCAGTGTTTTTGTGCTGCTGACTCTTCTCATCAGAGTTTTTGTGCAACAGATCATCCTCCTCAGACTTTTTGCTTGGATCCTTCGCAACCTATACCTGACGAACAGGTTTAGCAACTGTAATGAATTGGTCAGAAGTGTGACCAAAACATTTACAATTAGTGCAAGTGGGTGGCATGTATTCATATTCCACTTCTTGTATATATATGTTGCCTTGTCTGCCTTTACCTCTGATCTGTGTTTTCTTTTCTTTGTTAGCTTTTATATCCACCAGAACTCTCGCATAGTTTATGTAACGACCCGCACTTCCCGAGCTATCTGAGTTGACTAAATACACCATACGTCCAACCCAAATAACACAGAAATACGACTCATTATTAGAAAGAGGATAGAGGATGAGAAGTAGAAAGAAGGAAATATTAGAATAGAAGAAAAACGAAGATCACAACTCACAGCGGAACGAATAAAATATATTATATAACATAAGCTTCGAAATACAAATCTGTTTTGTACATATATACATACCATCATCAGAGTACACATAACATTTGATCCAGCGGAAGTAACTCGAAATAACTAACGTTGAAGCCTCCTGCTTCAAGCTCCTCCAAGTGTATCTGTAAAAGCCTGAAACACTTGACTGCCCGTACAAATTTGGGCACCCAAGAGTTTAGGGAAAACAAAACAAAATAAACTCTGGGTCAGTCATGGGACTGGTGTGAGTAAACTCCAACCACTTGTTTAACTTTCAAAACTCTTTCCGAAAGAAAAGATAATAGTAAGACCAGCCCACACATAAACATGGACGGTTTTTACCTTACTATAACCCAAAACACTTTGATCCGAAAATCTAGTGATATTATAGTAATGTCTACATCAAGTAAATAACCAAATAGTAGAACGCTTGCATCTCACGCTCCACATATATAGTATAAAATCAAAAACCGCATGGCGCTTATTGGAGATTGGATTTCCAACACGACAAGGTATGGGACCACCTTCCGACAGTGCATCTCTAGAGGCGAATACACCTGGGTTCAACAAGAACGTCTTGCACCCCGGCCCACACATGACCGACCACTCATTTCGCTTGAGTGTATCGAATGTATATCACCAACGGTTGGACTCAAACCACCGTTTCCCGAATGGGCAGAATCGATAGATTTAGAAACAAAAGGAATTTCTCTAGATAGGTGATTATACACCCTAATGGGTGCGACCCACATAGCCATGCTGCCTGCCCGATTTTTGTCCTTTCCCGGTTGTTGAGGCCTGAGGCTACGCATACTTACCATTCATTTGATAACACAATCACTTTGAATGCCACATTGTCAGATCCGTTAATCACTAGTTGAGTTTGCACAAATATTCTGGATGTTATGCTAAGGGATAAATCCGTTGCAACCATATACATTCATACAGACCAACCCATTTGATCATTGGAAATACTCTGTCAGACATTCGTCCATATACGTTCGTTCTGGGATTGAACGAAACCGAAGGCACTATTTCTATTAATAGAAAAGCCCTTGCACTTTACTCCGTCTTCAATATATTCAGCATACTTGGTTCGCAACGCTTATGCCGATACGGAGTGGTTCTTCGGATAATAATCCAACCGGTCTCTCCATATTGACAACGATGGTCAAAAAACTTCGATAGTCTGTGATTTAACTATCGAATAAAAACAAGTGTTCATCCAAACATTTCAACCAAATCACTGGGCTCTTTAATTAATATTCATTAATTAAATCTCTTTTCCATTTCCTTATCAATATTTGTTTACCAAATATTTCAATAATCGATCTTGGCCCTTTACGCTATTTTTGATTTCATTTCCTTATCGAATTCTATATATATCGATATATAGATTTCTAATTTTCAAATTCCTTAAAAATATTCTATCTCCTTAAATTCTCGGAAAAATTCGTCATAACCTCCCCTGTATCGGGAGCATCGGGAAATTTCAAATAGCATCCCGGTATCTTCTCTAATCAAAAAGGAAAAGAAAAAGCCAAGCGGCTTGCCGATACGGCGCATAAAATCTCATATATGAATTAAACATGTACCTTATTGTCGAGCACATAAATGTATAACTTCATATACTTCATCCCAAACCTGCTTACATATGTTCACCTGTTTTCAATTCAATTCAATACCATCTAATCGTTTGAATTCAGTTCCGCCCATTTATTCTTTAATTAGTCATTTTGCCTATTTCGCTTCTTTGTTGAACATAACATGTTCAAACAAATATTTAGCTTGCTCATAACCAAATTGCGTTTCAATTTCAATTCTAGCTTCCCTTTTGATTTCGAATATAAATTCTCAAATCGAATTCACTTATTCAAACCCCAATATCCCTTCGAAACCTCTTTAACTAATTTCTATTCAAAATTAGTTAATGCTATTCACTAACTCAAAATCTGGTTTCTGTTTCAAAAATCATATTCATTTACACAACTTGAATTCGCATATATTTTACAATTCAACTCTGAAATTTTCTAAATAGACAATTCGGATTTTATTTGCTTAAAATCCTTTTATAATATTAAATAAACCATTATGGTTTTAAAACGATTCTGGCGCTGTTTTTCTGAAAATTTGATTTTGACATAACTCAAAATCTATACGACGAAATTCATATTTTTTTTTTCTTTCATTTGAAAACTATTATCAAACCGGTCCTGACGTTTCTTGTTTCGCAGAATTTCGACTTCAATTGAGTCCTGTATACTTGATTGAAGTTCGAATCGCTATTTTACGAACTGCAGCGCTGCGGCGAGTTCGTTTTAATTATATTTATATATATAAACTTTTAAACTTTGTTTAAAATGAATTCAATTCCATTCTGATTTTAATATATTCAAATCCATAGTTTCAATTCCATTTGAATTCCATATTCAAATCCCATAGTTAATTCTATTTCGAGTTCTATTTGAAATTCTATTTCCAAAGTTTTAATTCAAGTTCTACTTTGAAATTTTACATTTGAATTTCCTTATTCAAATCCCATTTCCAATCTCCATTTAAATTTCTATACTTAAATCTATTTTCATTCTATTAGAATTTCAAATCTCATATTAAACTTCACTTTGAATTCAAATGCCATATTTAAATTTCTCTTGAATTCAAATCCTAGATTTATATCCCTTGGATTCAAATTCTAGATTTATATCTCTTGAATTCCAATTCTGGATTTAAACTCCATTCTCAAATTTTGTTTGAAATTCCTATATTCAAAGTCTATTTGAATTCTCGAATATCCCAACTCCATTTGAAATTCAAATATTCAAACTCCATTTAAATTCTATTTGAAATTCTAAATGTTTCAAATTTCTACTTGAATTCCTATATTCAATTTCATGTTCAAATTCAATACTTGAATTTCTATTTCAAATCTCTATTCAAATTTCATATTTAAATTCCATTCAAATCTCTATTCAAATTTCACATTTGAATTCTTCTTTGAAATACTATATTTCAAATTCTATTCAATTCTTCTTTGAAATTCTATATTTCAAATTCTATTTTGAAATTCTACATTTAAAACTCTATTTGAATTTCTTTATTCGAATTCCTTTGAATTCAAATTTCATTTTAATTTCTTGAATTCAAATTCTATTTTTCCATTCTAATTTCGTCTATTCAAATTCTATTTGAACTTCTATTTGAATTTCTAATATTCAATCTCTTCTTAAAATTCAAATATTTAAACCCCTTTTAAAATTCAAATGTTATACTCAAATTTCATTTGAGTTATATATTTAAAAATTTCCTTTCACATCCTGTTTTGAAATTTCATTTCGAATCCCAATTTCACGCTTTTATTTCTATTTCTGAATTATCAAATGATAATTCTTTTCACTTCATTTATAACTTCGTTTAAAAAGAAACTACTTGTTTTATTTTTCAAAAACAAGTTTATATTTTTATTCCATTTAAAATTCAAATTTCTATTTAAAAATAGAATTTTCCCTTTTAAAATCTCAAATATCCTTTTAATTGGCCCAGTGATATTTAAACAATCAAATCACCCAATTTTCAATCATTTGGTTTTAACACATCATATATGAATATATGTGAAATCAGCAAACAACAAACAGATAATATATTTTTGAGGAATCCTGTTGGATTCCTCCAACCTGTTTCCTGCATCCACAGATGTTAGCACATAAATAATACCCATTCTGCTTCGTGGCAGAATATCGCGGTATAGAAGGTCATCCACTAATCATAGCGTGGGGCGTATAGGGTAATCATCCGCTATGAAACTGCGGGCATCCGCTAATGAGACTGCGGGAATCCAACCAATCAATCAACCCAATATATATATATAATAGCCTAAATAACTAATATATATAAAACAAGCAGAAAGCATCCACACAAGCAACAACAATTATTTTTAATGAAATAAAAATAATTCTAAAGGTGAGTGAGATTTACTCACCGTGATTTTTTTGATCCATAATTTGTTCCAATCTAAATACCACTGCTTTGCCTAATACGAGTCCGGTGTTGCTGGTTTAAAATTGAAATCTATTATCAGACGAGTAATCCAAACTCCTTATAAGTTTGAAAATAATTATATGATTTTTAACTAAAATAAAAATTTAATCTTACCGAATTAACTTCCCCACTGTTTGAAATCAGACTCACTAATTCTTCTCATGCTGCTCCTAAAAAAAATAGCGAACACCATGGTCCTTCACAGAATATTCGATCTCGTCCATTTGCCCATTTCCCAATTTCGAACTCTGGCTTCATCGAAACCCCCTCTTCATCTTTACCAACAAACTGGAACAACAAACTTCTTGCCTCACCATCTTAAGAGCAGCGCCACCACTCCTCTGAAATCCGCCCTCTGCTCCAAAATGCCTCTGCCTGCTTCGGTTGGATGAAAATCGATCCCTTCTCAAAACAGTACTCTATGCTGTTCTTCCCCCACAGATGCATCGCTCCTCCAGACCACCCTCGATTTTCCCTCGTTGCTTTCTCCAAAACCCCGCTCCACCCTCTAAATCGCGTTGACCCCATTCGAACCCTAAACGCAAATTGAAACTTGCCGAACCACTAATTGTCGTCGCGGTCCTCCATCGCAATTTCGATTCCGCCCCCTCTTCTTTTCTTTTCTTTTTCCTTTTTTTTTTCCTTTTCGGTGATTCGATTTGTTTTAAATTTGAATTGGGGAAAAAGGAACGGAAGTAAGGATTGAAGATGGGATTCAGAATGAAAGAATAGCGAAGCCTTAACCTTGTTTTATAGGCGCGAGAAGGAACATCCAGTACTTAAAGCCATTAAATCCTGTTTGCCTTTGTTAAGAAGCTAGAGAACAGAATATTGTGCTCGAGAATTGTATAGGTCTGCGAAATGAAAGTATAGGATGGTGCGAGTATGTACTTAGGTCGGCTGATGAAACACTAAGAATATTATAATTTGAATTTTAAATTAAAATATCTTGTGGTCTTTAACCCGTAAACCTGAACCGTTATTTTAACGTATCCACTGACTTTTCAACACTGTAACATTATTATGAACTGGACTGAATAAAATCTAAAATTTAATCTGAACGTATAATTAGAATAACCATATTATATTGAAAATTCAATATAAAATATCATTTATATTATCAATTCAATATTTAAACCATTATTAAATATTTAAATAAATCGACAAAAATCCGGGTCGTTACAGTTTAGATGTTTAACATTTTTAGTACGTTCATCCATAGCTAGTGGGTTACCAATAAGACTAGCTAACTTACATATTACTCTTGCATTCTACAATGATAAGTCTAAATTGATTAATCTTATCTAAACAGGATGAGATTCAAGCATGTCTCTCTCAAGCCTTAGATTAGGTTCCCATCGCTTGGTAAAAATCAAATTACTGTCCATGAACCATGGGCCTTCATTAAGCACCTTATTACAATCTTATTCTAGTTCAAATTTGATCAAATAGAAACCATTCTCTCTTGCAAACACATCCCATCTTCCTTTAAGTTTCCATTCTCTTCTGATGTACGCATTTAAATGAACGTAATATGGCCTTCTGCCAACTGAGTATATATATAGAGAATTTTTCCACATGTTTTTAGCTTCATCAAAGATTAAATCATCTAATCTGCGAATTCACCATTTCATCTAACGAAACTTCAAAATTCGTCACTCCACCATCAATCTTAGTATTACCCTCAACAGCTGCGGCCCATGATCGCGATCCAGATATGAATATCATATTAGGTCCCTTTTTTTGCTGATTGTTTCCTTTTGCTGTACGATTAGGAAAAGATACACCTTGTTTGGCCACTTGTAGAAATGACTTGCATCTCTTACGAACCTCCTGCCAGCTTTCATCAGTTTTCTTTGATTCATCGTCTTGATTATCAAGGCAAATTTAATCCGATGTGTTTTGGTTTTCAGCGTTGGGGCTATTAGGGTTAGACGCCATTGTTCATATTTAATTAATATAAATAATAGAAAAAATATATTTAATTCTGAATTAATCAGAAATAGTAGAATTCACAATATTGTGTGAATTTGATTGTTTATAATATTTAATTCAGTTTAGAGTTGAAGTATGATAACGAATTTATTATTTAAACGAAGTTTGAACATATTAATTATAATATAATTTAAATCAAGCCCGTAATGGCGCATTAGTTCATAATTTGGCGATTTGAACTTTAAACGAATATACAGAATCCGTTTTAAGCCGAATTTCTGTGAAACAAGAAACGTTCGGAGCTGGTGAAGTATATTTTTCTAATGGAAGAGAAAATTCGAGATTTCGTCTTGTAGATTGTGAGTTGTGTCGAAATCAAATTTTTGAAAAGTCGCAATGGAATTCTTTTATAATTTATAATGACTTATTTATATTATAAAAGGATTTTTAATACAAATTGAATATCGATTTAACTGGATTTTGAAATGTCGAGTTATAAATTCAGATTGGAATATTTTGGAGCTGTATGATATTCTATGTGAATATATAGGATAATATTTATTTATATTTAATTTAATTGTTGTAAAATATATTAATATTTAAATGGGTTCATTTTGAGCCGTAAAAATAGCCGTTTCTGCAAATGACCTCCGTTTTCAACGAAACTAATTTTGTTGGATTCAGAATATTAAATTATTGTTAGATTTCAACTTTCGTGATTTTTGGTGTCAGTATGTGGCCGTATGGGATTTTAATGTGAAAAACAGTCAATACTTTGACTTTAAAAATACGTTATGTGAGCAAACTTACTCGGAATTCGACGAAACAAGTTTCGTTAGGTCCGTAATGTCAAACTGTAGTTTTGTATCCATTTTCATGATTTTTGGATAGCATGTGTGATCATAGAGATTTTTAACAATAAATATAAATAGCGTTAAGATAAATATTAATATAAAATTTGAATACAAAATTATTTAAATTTCCTATAAATACCACTACCCTCCTCTCTAAGCCTAATACTTTCATTCTTCTGGTCAAAACACTTTCCGTTGCAGGTTTCTTCCTCCACTAAATCATTTTGGTCTTCGTAAAATCATTACAATTCGTATAAAATTTTATAAATCATGAAACACATGTATTTGGATTCATAAGAGGATTTTCTTCAACCTCATATGTATATCTCTGTGTTCGACGTCTACCTTTTTGTTGGAATTAGAAACAACAACGCATAGGGCTTCGATATCCTTGGAAATGGAGTCGCGATTCCAGTTTTTGGTGTTATATATGGGTTTATGTGATCGAATGGAGTATGTTGGATAAAATTTGGTGAGGATCGACACTTTTTCTGTTGCAACCTGGCATTGAAGGCGTGGGAGGAAGAAGGAGATCGATTTTCAGGAATGAGGTTCGAGCTTAGAGAAACTGTGATGGTTGTAACAAGCAGAGGAAGAGAAATTTGAAGGTGAATTTGGTTTTGAGAACGGAGGGATGTCGAATGAGAAATGATGGATTAAAGAAATGTGAATGGGTAGGATTAGCAGTAGGGAGGGACGGGATTTTGAATTCTTGGAAGAAGAGGATTGCGCATAACTAAAAGGGGTTCGGGCCTGAGTTTTTAAAACGGATTTGGGCCTTAGGTATAAGGGTGAGCCCAATTAAAGTTTAAAATTTAAGATATAATTTAACTTAAATTGTGTTCAACTTGTAATAACAATAACTTGGTCATATATGATCAAAATTTCGAACGGTTGGATCCGTTAGGATCGTATGTGTAACGATCCGTATTTTTACGGGATAAATAAGTAATTAATTTAATTATATAAATAATGGTCTAGAGAATTAAATGGTTGTTTAATTAAATAATATTGAAAATTTAATATTTAATTAATTTATATAATAGAATAATATATTTGTTATTCCGAAATAGTCGAAAATAGTGAATTGACAATATAATGTGAACTGGACAATTCAAAAAATATATAATTCAGTTTGAAATTGATTCGAATAACGAAAATATTATATAAATGACAGTTGAACGTATAATTATAATATTATTAAAATCGAGCTCGAAATGGAGCGGCAGTTCGCTATTTGGCGACTAGAACTTTAACTGAATATACAGGGTCTGTTTTGAATTAGATTTCTATGAAACAATGTTGAACGATATTTTTCTAATGGAAGAGAAAAATCGGGATTTCATTGCATAGATTTTGATCTATATCCAAATCAAATTTTAGAAAAGTCGCTATGGAATTCCTTTATAACGTATAAGGATATATAAAAGAAATTTCAGTATAAATTGAATATCGATTCAACTGGGAATTTTGAAATATCGAGTTATAAATCCAATTGGAGTTGTATGATATTATAGTGTGGATATATACGATAATATTTATTTTTAAATATTTAATTAAATTATTTTTAAATATATTTAATATTTAAAAAGGGTTTATTTAGAGCTTTAAAAATAGCCAGTTTTGCAAACGACCTCCGTCTTCGACGAAACTAATTTTATTGGACCTATAATATTAAATTATTGTCAGATTCCAAGTTTCGTGATTTTTGGGGTCACTGTGTGGACGTATGGATTTTTAATGTGAAAAACAGTCAGTATTTTAACGGTTAAAAATTCGCTGTATGAGCAAACGGAGTCGGAATTCGACGAAACCAGTTTCGTTGGGTTCGTAATGTCGAACTGTAGCTGCATGTCCATTTTCATGATTTTTAGGTATCATGTGTGATTATAGAGATTTTTAAAGACAAATACAAATAGCGTATGAGTAAAAAGAAATATAATAATTGATTATAAAATATTATAACCACCCTATAAATACCATCCTTAACTTACCCAAAAACCTAAAACTCTTTTTCTTGTCAAAGTAAGTTGCACCGTTGTTATTCATTTTCTAGGAAAACAATCCAACTTAATAAATCGAAATAAAATCAAAAAGAAATCCAAAAATAGTGAAACAAGTTTGTTTAGATTCGTGAAGCAATTATCTATAATCTGGTATGATTAGTATTGGGTGCGATGTGTTTTTCCTGATGCTTGAAATTGACACAGTGAACTAGGGTTCAGGATTTTTGGTGATTTATGTATCAATTCGTGAAACGGAGTTTGGTTTCGGTTTCAGCATGTCATTTAGTTGTTGCGTGTGTAGTTTGGGGTTGTGTGGTATTGAAAAGGGTCGGTGCTTCTCTGTAGCATTCGCGCGAGACTCGAAGTTGAAATGCAGATGAAGGGTGCGAGTTCTGCGCGATGGTGGTCAGGTTAAAGAGGAAGGAAGGAGAAGAACTTTGGTGCTGTTTGTAGGCATTTTCGTTGAGGAACGAGGTCACGAGATGTTGCTAAAAATCGAAAATGGTGGAGGCTTTTAAACGGAGCGGCTACGTTGAAGTATTCGGGGAAGAAGAACTTAATTGGAGCGGGCTTAAACGGTTTTGGGCCAAGGGAATAGTGGGTGAGGCCCGAAATTTAATTGGTTAAGTTAAATTCAAGATTTAAATACATTTAACTTGTAAATTGTATAACTATCCCATACGATATTAGATTTTCACAAAACAAGATCCGTCGGGATCTTATGTACGGACACTACACACTGGAACTGACGGGGAGTGAATCGAATCTAGTTACAATTTATAGCAAAAGAAATTGTCCGTCTGAATCAAGCGATGGTTATCGTTATTAACAATGATCGTCCAATGTGAGTAAAACTCACCAACTCTATTGGTTCATATTTTTATAACGTATATTTAGAATTGATAAATGATGATTAATTGTTGTGCATTGACTGTTTGGTTGAACTGCTAAGTAATTGTTTGAAATTATAGATCTGGTTACATATATATATATATATATATATATGTATGTATGTATGTATGTATGTAAATGTATATAAATTGATTCTATTTAGCAGAATATTTCATAGTGAAATGAAATTGAAGTTAATTATATTGTTTAACATCTGTGGATGCAGGGAAACAGGTCGGAGGAATCCATCTGGATTCCTCGACATTTATTTTACTGTTTTTCATATATGGTGATATATGATGTGATATATAATCTGTGTTGATTACGTGTGTTGAATGATATCGATCATTATTATTTTGGTATATTAAATACCGTAAGAAATACTGGGATGTAGAAAAGGGGGTTTTCAAAGTGTATTTTGAAAATAAATTAATTATATATAATCAATAGATTTTATATATAAAAGGGAAAGGATTTTATAAAAGAAAATAATTATAAAATCAAAGAATAAGAATAGAAAAGGGAAAATATTTGTGAAATAAATATAAAAGGAAATATTTGTAAACTATTTACAAATAGAATAGAAAAAGGGAATATTTGTAAACTATTTACAAATAGAATTGAAGAGGAAATATTTGTAAACATTTACAAACAAAATTATAAAAGGATTATTTATTTATAAAATAAATAGAATTATAAAAGAAATATCTATTTAGAAAATAAATAGAAGTATAAAAGGAAGTATTTATTTAGAAAGTGAATAGATTTATAAAAGGGAATATTTGGAAAAATAAATATTAAATAGAAATCTGTTTTAACAGATAACTGGAGAAAATAAATTTATAAGTAATGTTTTTATAAATTAAGTAAAATAATTTATCATAGGACAAACTGAATATATAAATCTGAACTTATATAGAGAAGTAGAAATCGGTTTTGACACCGATATGTTAAGTAGAAGGTGAACTCAACATTTTATGAAGGAAACTGATTTTGAAATAGGAATTCAAAAAGGAGACAATCAAAAGGAGTTAGTCGAAAGGAGTTAACCAAAATGTGCTAACCAAAAGGAGTTAACCAAAAGGAGATAATCAAAAGGAGTTAGTTGAAAGGAGTTAACCAAAATGTGTTAACCAAAAGGAGTTAACCAAAAGGAGATAATCAAAAGGAGTTAGTCGAAAGGAAATAATCAAAAGGAGTTAACCAAAAGGAGTTAAACAAATTAGAGTTAATCAAACAGAGTTAATGGATTAGCGTTAATCGATTAGAGTTAATCGAAATAGAGTTAATCGAATTAGAGTAATCGATTAGAGTTAATCGATTAGAGTTAATCGATTTAGAGTAATCGATTAGAGTTAATCAGTTAGAGTTAATCGATTAGAGTAATCGATTAGAGTTAATCAGTTAGAGTTAATCAAATAGAGTTAGTCGAATATAGTTTATTCGAAAAAGGAGTTAATCGAATATAGTTTATTCGAATAGAGTAAAAAGAGGTTATCGAATATAGTTTATTCGAAAGGAGTAATCGAATATAGTTATTCGAAAGGAATTATCGAATGTAGTTTATTCTAAAGGAATTATCGAATGTAGTTTATTCGAAAGGAGTAATTGAATATAGTTATTCGAAAGGAATTATCGAATGAAGTTTATTCGAAAGGAGTAATCGAATATAGTTTATTTGAAAGGAGTAATCGAATATAGTTTATTCGAAAGAAGAGTATCGAATAAAGTTTATTCGAAAGAGAGATTATCGAATATTAGTTATTCGAAGAGAGTTAATGTGACGGCCCGCCTCGCACCAGCCGGCATTTCCTCCGGAAGTGCGCTGTACACACGCCCGACTAGCACGGAACGGTCGCCAAAGAAAGGAAAGAAGAGAATGAACTAATCGGAAACCCTGTAGAATGTCTCACAGCGCATGGAACAAAATATAATAATAATGTACTTGACATAAAACAGGTGAGACAGTGCATAAGCTGATAACTAAAACCAACATTAACATCATCATCAGAGTAGCGGAAATCCAAATATAGCTTATTACAACTTTCCAAATTACTGTCTCTAAACAAAAGAAAAAAGGTACACCACTAATGCCCAAAGTAGTGACCGCAGCAACACAAGGAGAATGTCTCTCTCTCTCTATATATATATCATACGTGGAAGCCTCCTGCTCGTCTCCGGTACAGCTACTCGTGCATACCACCTAACCTGTCTCTAGTCTGCTCGAGAGAGCACCCAGAGTAATAAGAAGAGACATAAAACTCTGGGTCAGACAAAACGTCTGGTATGAGCAATAAGCAGCTAAACAGAACAATAATAGGTATACTAAACCATACCTGAACCTGGACCTGCAACCAAAGAGTTAGCACTACCAACTGTACAATACTCTAAGGTGCCACTAACACATGGTATAAAAATACGGGGGTGGGGGTGTGTATGTCATAATGATGGAAAACAATCAAACATCGAAACCATTCTCACATCTCTCACTCAGTGCGTAAAGCATACGATGTCCACCACTGTCGATTACTAGACCCATCGAAGTAGTGACGGAGTTCGACTTGTACAACTACTGCTACTACCTAGCTTATCTCATGGAGTCATGACCAAATCTTTACAAATTACCCCACTTCATTGGTCTATAGCTCTTTAGTCGTACCTAGGCCACTGTGGCCCTGAATCCGTTCACGTACCCCCTACATATAGTGATCTAAAGTTACAGACATCGACAACCCCTTAGCACACGTCCCGCAGCAAAGCCCAACTCACGAAGTTTCCTTCTTGGTTCCCATCTGGATCCTAAGGTACAACTCCTCATTTGGACTTTCTTTGCATCTCGGGTTTAGGTCTACTTGGTGTTCGATCCTCCGGTTCAGTTCGCCCCCTCCTGCTTGGTTCGGTTCGAATGCTCCTTTCTAGTTCAGTTCGGGTGCTCGGATGCACCTATCCGGTTCGGGTCGGATGCCCCTATCCAGTTCGGATCGGATGCCCTTATCCGGTTCAGATCGGATGCCGCTATCCGGTTGGTCCTATCTGAATGCTCCTATCCGGGTGCTCTTATCCGAATGCTCCTATCCGGTTTGCTGCAAGTTTTTCCAGCAAGCTATTTTCGCCAAACGACGGCGTTTTCAACCATTCTAACTTTTCTATGCAATCACAAAACATACCATACAGTCATAGCAACATGTATAATCATCCACAAACACTAAAACAACAATATGACATGTTTATATGGATCAAACATACCCAAAAACCCATGTTTTCCCCTTAATTATGTTTAACAACAATTAATGATAGGATTAGCAAAACTTAACCAAATTAACCCAAATTTCTATCAGGGCCCTATAATATCATTTTAGAATTTTACAAATTTTTCCAGATTTTCCTGAGCTATAATTTCGCTAATTATCAATAATCACCCCTAATTAGCCATGATTAGTGAAAAACAATGCAAATCACTCACCTTGGCCACAAATAAAATACCAAATCTGAAATAATTCCCTGTTTGGCGCTGTTCTCAATGTAACACAACAGCTCTAACCTTGCTTTGGTGATTTCTCTCCTTAATTTGATGTAGTTTAAGCCAAAACTTGGTTAAGAAGTGATTAGAGGTGTATTTAGATGTTGGAGGCCATTGTTAGGTTGAAGAGAGGGTTTGTGGCGGCTGGAAAACTGAAACGAAATGAAAACCTAACTCATTTCAGCCTCCCCATAATCCTAATCCCGAAATGGGTTATGGGCCCATTTACTAATCAACTCATTTGGCCCGGTTAAGCAGTTTTTCACCTTCTGAAATTTGTTTTAGCCATATCTCCCAAATGGTGAGTCCGTTTGGTTAATGTGACCACTCTACGGAAAGATAAACCATCATCCGGAGCCAATGGAAGTGGTTTCAGGTCAAAACTCCTTTTCAATCAAAAGTTATGGCCAAAACAAAATCAGCTAGGGGCAAAATGGTCATTTAAAAATTGGCAAAAATCATGAACATGGGAAATGACCCCAATAGTAGTCTCCCAAAGATACATGACCATACGACTTCGTACGTGAAAGAAATAAATATTCTACGATCCTTCGATGCGTAGAATGTGGGTCGTTACACTCTCCCCCCCTTAAGAAATTTCGTCCCCGAAATTCCTTAACC
Source organism: Allium sativum (assembly GCA_030737875.1). NCBI lineage: Eukaryota > Viridiplantae > Streptophyta > Magnoliopsida > Asparagales > Amaryllidaceae > Allium > Allium sativum. The sequence continues at coordinate 346,681,554 of CM060922.1, read as the reverse complement.
CAAAACATACAAAGGATCCTGCATGCCTACCAGCCACATACAACAATCAAACATGCAAAGCAAACAAACAAGCCTATCCTAGCATGCGGAAAGACTAAATCGAAGTTAAAATCTTACCAGGCGAAGAGTTTTGGATACATCTTCCTAATGCTCTCCTCTGTCTCCCAAGTACAGTCATTCTCATTCTCGCCCCACTGGACTTTGACTAGATTCACCGCTTTCCTTCGAAGTTACTTCGTATCGTTCCTAACAATATGCATAGGCTTGCGGTTCCCAACCGCCTCGGGTTCAACTTCGATATCATCCAACTGATCAGGTGAAATAGTCACATTTGGGTCGTGCACGAACTTCCTTAACTGGGAAACATGAAATACGTTGTGAACTCCTGCCATCTTCTCTGGTAATTCAACTTTATATGCCAAATTCCCAATTTGCTCAAGAACTGGGAATGGACCAACAAATCTTGGTGCTAACTTGCCTCTCCTGCCAAATCGGATCACACTCTTCAACGGAGAAATCTTGATAAACACCAAGTCGCCAATGGAGAACTTTAATTCTCTTCTCCTTTTATCAGCATAACTCTTCTGCCTATCTTGGGCAGCCTTCATTCGCTGTTGGATAACCTTAATCTTGTCTGAAGTTTCTCTTATCACATCAGGTCCAAGCACAAACTTCTCACCAGTTTCTACCCAACATGACGGTGACTTGCACGGTCTTCCGTACAAAGCTTCAACGGAGCCATACCAATACTGGATTGATAACTATTATTATATGCAAACTCTACTAGATGCAAATGGCCATCCCATGATCCACCAAAATCCAATATGCAAGCTCTCAAGAGATCTTCTAACACTCTATTCACCCTCTCTGCCTGTCCGTCGTTTTGAGGATGATACGCGGTACTGAGATGTAGTTCTGATCCTAATGCCTCTTGTAAGCTCCTCCAAAATTCACTAGTGAACAACGGATCTCGGTAACTCACAATGCCTTAGGGTATTCCATGAAATCTCACTACCCACTTTATATACAGTTCCGCTAACTTAGTTGCCGTCCTGTTTGACTTGATGGGTATAAACCTTGCACTCTTAGTCAATCGGTCCACAATCACCCAAATTCTATCATGGCCTGATCTAGTCCTTGGTAACCCATCAATGAAATCCATTGACACTTGTTTCCATTTCCATTCTGGAATTTCTAATGGTTGTAGCAAACCACTAGGCTTCTTTTGCTTAGCTTTAACTAGCTGGCAGTTCATGCATTTGGATATAAACTTCCCAATGTCTCTTTTCATCCCTTCCCAATAGTAGGTCTGCTTCATGTCCCGGTACATCTTGTTACCACCGGGGTGTATAGTCAGTTTTGAGTGATGACATTCTCTAAGCACTTCATCCCTCAATCTATTGACATTGGGTACAACTAGCCTTCCATTCTTTCTAAGCCATCCATCTCGATCAAGCCCATACTTGTTCCTATCTCCGTCGATTCCCATCTTTAACTTTGAGATGATTTCCAATAGGTTAGGATCGTTCCTCTGACTGGAACCAATCCGCTCAATCAAAGTGGGTCTGATCGTCAAACTTGCTAACATTTCTGGATCCAATTCGCACTTTGGTCTGAAATCATACCCAGCGATGTACTCTAGTTGCTTCCATTCTAGAAACATAGCCCCTAAACTGGCATGTCTTCTACTCAATGCATCAACCACCGCATTGCCCTTTCCTGGTGTATATGTGATGTCGAAATCATAGGAAGCAAAGAATTCTAACCATCTTTGCTGCCGGAGATTTAGATCTTTCTGAGAGAAGAGATACTTTAACGATTTATGATTGGTAAACAACTCGAATCTTTCTCCCAAGAGATAACGTCTCCACATCTTCAGCGCAAACACGATCGCTGCCAATTCTAAATCATGGGTAAGGTATCTTTTCTCATGCGGTTTCAGTTGCCGACTTGCATAAGCTACAACCCTACCTCCTTGCATCAATACAGCACCTTGTCCGGTACCACATGCATCCGTATATACCGTCATTTCTTCATTCCCCTTAGGAATGACTAACGCTGGTGCACATGTCAACTTTTCCTTTAGGTTCTTGAATACAATCTCGCACCTTTCGTCCCAGACGAAGGCTTGATTCTTCTTGGTCAACTGAGTCAATGGTGCTGCTATCTTGGAGAAGTCTTGGATAAACTTACAATAATATCCAGCTAATCCCAAGAAACTTCTTATGTCTGTTGCATTCTTGGGCGTAGACAAATCTTGTACCGTAGCCACCTTCGCAGGGTCCACGGCAATACCATTCTCTGAAACAACATGGCACAAGAATCTCACTTCCCTCCTCCAGAAGTGACACTTAGAGAATTTTGCTTTCACCTGGTGTTTTCTCATCACCTCCATCACTATCCTCAAATGTTCCTTGTGTTCTTCCTCTGTCCTCGAATAGACCAAAATATCATCCACGAACACAAGGACAAACTTGTTAAACTGATCTCTGAATACCCTATTCATAAGATCCACAAAGTATGCTGGGGAATTGGTCAGCCCGAATTGCATGACCAACCACTCATAAAATCCAGACGGCATCCGAAATGCCGTTTTAGTTATACTCTCAGCTTCCACTCTAAGCTGATGAAAACCTATCGCGAAATCCAACTGAGAGAATACTATCGCGCCACTCAAATGATCAAACAAATCATCTATCCACAGTAGAGGATACTTATTCTTCCTCGTCACTTTATTCAACTCGCGGTAGTCTACACACAAACGAAGGGAACCATCCACCTTGGTAGCAAACACAACTGGTGCTCCCCATTCAGAAACACTCCTTCTGATAAATCCCTTCTTCAAAAGATCGCTGACTTGCACCCCAAGCTCTCGCTGCTCCTTTGGTGCCATATGATGAAGTGGCATCACTATAGGTCTGGCATCTTTCACTAAATCAAAACGGAACTCAATCTCTCGGTGTGGTGGGAGCCCGGTCACTTCCTCGAAGACGTCCGGATACTGGCCAACCACGGGCAACCCTGACAACTCACTATGCGGGATGTCGAGGGAATTTAGAAAACTAACCATTACCCCATCACTTGGTAGACCACCAAACACTACCCTCCGCCCATCATCCGCTCTAGCTGTCACCAAAAAGCCCTTACAGTCTACCACCACCCCGTATCTTTGGAGCCAATCGACTCCCAAAATAATGCCAAACCCAGTAAAGCCCAAAACAACGCAATCACAACCAAACATGCAACCATGACTCGATAAGACCACATTACGACAAATCATGCTAAAGTTAGCTGAACCACCAATCGGGTTCGTCACTACTAAAGGCCTATCGACAATCTCGGGCTCCAATCCCAACCTATCTACCATGTCACTAGATATGAAAGAACTGGAAGCCCCGGTATCAAACAAAACTCTAACAGGAACATCATAAACAGAAAGCATACCTTGAATAACGACATTCTTTCCCTTCTCCGCCGCAGTTGGGGCATTCGACGAATAAGGAATAGCATTAAGGGCATAGGCTTTCACCATCTGCTTTTCTTTAGGGGGTTGCGGACACTTGTCCTTGTGATGTCCCACTTGGCCACAGTTGAAGCACTTCCTATCCGCTGGCTTGGCCCGACACTCTTTGGCATAGTGGCCCTTCTTACCACAGCTGATGCTGTAATGACCCGGGTTTTTGTCGACCTTGGTTATCGCCATAAAATCAATGATGACTAACCAAACATCAAAAAATACCGGATGAATAATGAAAGAAAACAGAGGGTGAGGAAAGATAAGATAGAAACTTATAGGAAAGAAGAAGAAGAAGAACATCATCAGAGTAACACGAATCTTACAGAGGAACGAACAAAATATAACATAACTTTTGAAATACAAACAGTATATTTATACAGTAACATTATCAGAGTACAACACTTACAATACAGCGGAAATAACTATAGCTATATAATCCTGAAGCCTCCTGCTTCAAGCTCTTCCAGTATATCTGTAAATTCAGACTACTTGACTACCCGTACAAAATTGGGCACCCAAGAGTTTACGGAAAACAAAACAAAATAAACTCCGGGTCAGTCATGGGACTAGTATGAGTAAAACAGTTTAAAATTGTTTGAACAATTAAATGATATCTCATAAGACCACGCCGTATAACGGAACGGGTTTTTCCCTTATGAGAATCCAAAACATCTTTATATCAAAACCTTCTGATATTATAATAATGTCTATCAACACAATATAATAATCATCTAGCAGAAACGCTTCCATCTCACGTTCTACATATATTGTATACAATCAAAACCGCAATCACGTACTGGGTAATGGATTTCCAACTATGACAAGGTATGGAACCGCCTTTCACTAGTGTAACTCTAGAAAGGAATACACTGGGTTCAGCAAGAACATCTTGCAACCCGACCACACATGACCGACCACTCATTTCGCTTGAGTGTATCGAATGTATATCACCAACGGTTGGGATCAGCAACCGTTTCCCGAATGGGACAATATCAACAATAGATTTTTAGAAATAAATGAAACTCTAGATCAGGTGATTATACACCCTACTTCGGAGCGACCAACTTAGCCATGCTGGCTGCCCGATTTCTGTCATTTACCGGTTGATGAGGCTTGAGGTTACGCTTCATCATCACATCAGATTCACTTCGAATTCCACATTGTCAGATCCATCGAAAATCACTAATTGACGTCTACAATAGTACATTACGTGTTAGCTAAAGAAGTTTCCTTCTCTGCTTCCACTCTTGGTACGGTTGAAGAAATCAATATACGTGATCTTTCTGGAAATACTCTGTCAGACATTCATCCATACAAGTCATCCAGGAACAGGATGAACCGAAGGTACTATTCAGTATATCCATCTTAGACACTGTTATCTAAGACTTATACAATAGCCATTGCACTTTACTCCATCTTCAATTATCTTTGGCATATATGATTCGCAACGCTTATGCCAATACAGAGTGGTTCTTTGGATAATAATCCAACCGGTCTCTCCATATTAACGACGTTAAAATGGTCAAAACTTCGATAGTCTGTTATTTAACCATCAAAGAAAAACAGGTGTGCAAACAACGATATTATTTCCAGATGGAAATTCTATCAAATCAATCATCAATCATATATATATATATATATTCATATGTTCCTTATTTTCTATGTTTAGAAAATATACGTTAACACTGGAAAACGTTTCCATTTCTAATCCATATTTCCAATTTCAATATTTGATTACGTTTCTGATTCTATTTGGAAAACATTTCCAAATCTTCTTTACTTGGATTTAAACAGATTTTTAAATCAATATCGCGACGACAACTCGAACCACTATACTTATTTACTAAAATCACTTAACCACTTTCACTCTCGAACCTTAACGATTTCTAAATTAAAAATGAAGTCAATCAAGTTGGGGTATATCTACCTCTCAGACCTTAAATGAACAACATTTCAAATCTCGAAATAGGGTTAGTTCATCTTTTAACTCTTTAACACTTCCTTACGTAGCTCTCGTTCGAATAAATCTCTATTCGATAACTCCTCCCTTCGAATAACTATATTTGATAATCTCTCTTACGAATAACTTGATTCGAAAACCTTTCTTCGAATAAACTAAATTCGATTAACTCTATTTATTTAACCCTAATCGATTAACTCTTTTTACTTAACTCCTTACTTAACTCCTTTCGAATAACTAATTCGATAACTCCTTTCGATTAAACTATAATCGATAACTCCTTTCAAAAACTAATCCGATAACTCCTTTCGATTAAACTATAATCGATAACTCCTTTCGAATAACTAATTCGATAACTCCTTTCGATTAAACTATAATCGATAACTCCTTTCGATTAACTCATTCAATAACTCTTATGTGTTTAACTCTATTTGAATAACTAATTCGAATAACTCTTATTTATTTAACTCTATTCGAATAACTCTTCTCTCGAATACACTATATTCGATAACTCCTTTTGAATAACTAATTCGATAACTCTACTTCGCTTAACTCCATTTGAATAACTCTAATTGATTAACTCTAACTGGTCAACCCTAACTGATTAACTCAAATTAATTTACTCTATTTGATTAACTCTTATCGAATAACTAATATTCGATTAACTCATTTCGATTTACTCTTTTCGACTCTCTTTGGATTAACTCCTTGATTTAATTCCTTTGAATTAACTCCTTTGATTAATTCCTTTTCTATTTGTTTACTTAACAAATAACTATTCCCTTTTCAATTCTATTTATTTAACAAATAAATAAATCCATTTTTCTAATCCTGTTTATTTAACAAATAAATATCTCACTTATTATCTCCTATTTATTTTCTAAGTAAATTGTCCATTTTATAACATCTTATTTATTTATCCTAAATAAATAATTCCCTTTATAATTATTCCAATTTTATAAATATTTCTTATTTATAAATATTCCAATTTATACGTCTTCTGTTTTCAATATCACTTAGAAAATCTCCTTTTCCCATTCCGATATTTTATGGTACTTAACACATCAACTCACGATGACCAATATCGTCCAAACACATATAATCAACCATGGATTATAAACCACATCATATATCACAATATACGAAAAACAATAAAATAACTGTTGAGGAATCCAGTCGGATTCCTCCAACCTGTTTCCCTGCATCCACAGATGTTACACAATAAAATCAACATCACTTTCAGTTCCATATGATATATTCTGTTAAACAGAATCAATATAGAAATTCAACTAACTGACTAGCATTTCAATCAAACAGTTAACACACATTCAATCAGCCAATATTTAACAGTTCTAAAAATACAACACGTAATTATAAACTGTTCAGAGTTAGTGAGATTTACTCACATTTGCAGTTCATCGTTAAAGAACAATAAACTGTTTGTTTGATTTGAATCAAACAATTAAATTCGCCGTAAATTCATACAAGCTCCAATCCATTCCCAGTCAATTCCATGGCGTAGTTTCCGTCCATACGATTCCGATGGATCTTGTTTCGTCAAATTCCGATAATATATGAACAAGTTGTCACTTATACAAGTTATTACGATATTTAAATTAAATAAAAACTTAGGATTAAAAATCTAATTGGGCTCACTAATTTAATAAGGGCCATGATCGCTCCTACAAGCCCACACCCGAATCCCTTTTTCCCTCGTTCAAAACACAGCCGTGGCTCCTCCTTGTTCAAACGGCCATTACAGACCTTCGAACCCCACGTTCTCCCTCTGCCGTCCACAAATCCACAAACCAATGCTACCGAACCACTTCTTTCCCCCACACGCTACCACCCCCTACCAAAATTACACAACTTGATGCATCTCCGGAACCCCGTCGACTTTGGCCACACAGCAGCAGGCATCGACAAAATCAACACCGAATACTACCAAAAATCCCAACTAGGTGCTACTCCACTCGCTAAACCCAAATACTAACTCCATTTTTCACATCACTGCACCAACACCCCAAACCAACGAACCCTAAGTTTACTGTAAAAACCCCAATCCATACGAATGAACGTCGAACCCAAGGAGAAGGGTACCAGGCTGAAGCTTTCATCAACACAAACTCAAAGACACTTGTTTTGTATTTTATTGAATTTGTTTTTAGTTTCTATGATTTTCTTAAGATCGGTTTTTCTCCTTTGCAAAAAGAAAAAACCCGACGGCGGAAAATTTCTGACCTAAGGAAATGAAAGAATTAGGTTAAAGGGGTAAGTAGGGTATTTATAGGATTTAGAATTTAGATATTTTCATTTTAAATATCCAATTAAAATCAAATGCTGTTTGTACTTAACTTCTAAAAATTCCTGTCATACGATCACCTAAAATCACGAAAATTGACATGCCACTAGAGTTTGACATTACGGTCCCAACGAAACTGGTTTCGTCGAATTCAGACTCCGTTTGCTCACACAGCGTATTTTTAATTGTCGAAATACTGACTGTTTCTCACTCTAAAAATCCGTATGACCACGCAGTGACTCTAAAAATCACGAAACTGGAAATCTAACAACTATTTGACATTGCGGATCCAACAAAATTAGTTTCGTCGAATTCCGACTTCGTTTGCAAAACCGGCTATTTTTAAAGCTCTGAATGACCCATTTAAATATATAAATTTATTTAAATATAATTAAATTAAATATTTATAAATAAATATTATCGTTTATATTCACAATAGAATATCATACAGCTCCACTGGGATTTATAACTCGATATTTCAAATCTGGGTCAACCCGATATTCCATTTATATTAAAATTCCTTTTAAAAATATAAATAATTCCTTTATAAATTATAAAGGAATTCCACAGCGACTTTTCTAAAATTTGATTTGGACGTAAATCAAAATCTACACGACAAAATCCTGATTTTTCTCTTCCACTAGAAAGATATAGTCCACCAGCTCCACACGTTTCTTGTTTCACAGAAATCCGGCTTAAAACGAATCCTGTACATTCAGTTGAAGTTCGAATCGCCAATTTACGAACTGTAGCGCCATTTCAAGCTCGATTTTAATTATAATATAATTATACGTTCAAACTGTCGTTATTTAAATATATTTTTTATTCAAATTCAATTCCAAGCTGAACTAAATATCACAGATGACCCAGTTCACACCATATCGCCCTTTCATCCAATTCTGATCATTTCAGAATTAAATATATTATTTAACTTATTATTTTAATTAAATATTCACCATTATTTAATTCCACGACCATTAAATTCACTATATCACTATTTATATAATTAAATAAATTAATTATAATCCCTCTACAAATGCGGGTCATTACAATCTTCCCCACTTAAAATAATTTCGTCCTCGAAATTGCTAAGGTAGAAAACAAAACCCTACTAACTGGCTAGAACTCATTTGTTCATTTCTTTAACTCCAGTCTCAACTGAACCAATTTATTTCAATTGAAATATTAACTAATTCTTATCAACGAAAATTTTCAAAAATCGGGAAAATTTTCTAACACCTTAATTTTTCGAAAAAATTCGCCAGCACCTCCTTTGTACTGGTCAATCGGTCAAACCACCACTCGCCTCTCTGGGCCTTCTTTAACCCAAAAGAAAATCAAACAGCCAAGCGGCTTGCCAATTCGGCTCATCAAAATCTCATACCATATGAAATATAAACTTGTACCTTTTGTCGGCATATCTTTATATCCTTTCCACCTGTTATCAATTCAGCGGATACAAGGGTCATCCCAATCAAATTCCAATCTGCTTTTATCCATAACACAACCATTCGCTTATATCCGAGCCAAATATCATTTCAACTCGAGTTTCTTCTCGATTCCCAATTCTTAACTTGATTATCACATTACACTTCAAATTTGAAGCTCACAATCCAAATTATCTTGATATCATTCTAATTTAATCTCAGTTACCACTTTAGTGGCTTTACCTTAATTCAAATTTGCTTTCACAAATTTCTGTTAAATTTGTTTTTAATTCAAACAGCCTTTCCCAGGGAGTTTTAAAACAGTTTACTCTTTTCAAAAATAAAAATTTCCTTTTTGAAATTCAACACAACTTGTCTTTTCCAAAACCAATTCAAAACAGTATCTCTGGTAGTAATTCGTCACTTACAACTTGAAAATGAATACTGGTGATGCAGCTGTCATCATCAGAATCTATTTTCCAGCGATCGAAGTGAGTTCAATACTATGAAACCATTTCTAAACATTTCCACTTTGAAATTTCATTTCAAACTATAATTCACACTGCATGTAAAACAATTTAAAATCTCCCAGGATCTTAAATTTTCCTTATTTTTAATCCAAATCCATTTACAAACACTTATCCAATTTTCCAGAGTTTTAGTTTCAATTCTGATTCAAATTCAGATTTAATTCATCTGATTTCACGTATTTCACTTATATGAATTCTGATTGGTTATTTACATAACCATTTAATTTATAATATTACTCGATTATAATAACAACTAATATATCCACTATATTATAATTTTGATATATATATATCTTCTTATATCAAGATATACCTTGGGTAAACTTATTTTAATTTACCCTCTTTTCAAAACATACCGTGCCGACCCATCGTATTCGAGTGTTTAGTAACGCCTACCGATACAGTGGATCAAACTGATTGACCAGAACTCATAAACTACTCAACCAATAAATCTTCACAATATGAAATTATTTTTATATCATCTACAAATACGTTCACTCGTGTATATATATATATTCAACTCAATCTAGGGTATTACTAAACCTATCTCTACAGAGTCACGCCACAGAGCCAAGGTAATACTTAACCTTAAACTCTGATACCAACTGTGATGACCCGGGTTTTTATCGACCTTGGTTATCGCCATAAACTCAATGATGACTAACCAAACATCAAAAAATACCAGATGAATAATGAAAGAAAACAGAGGGTGAGGAAAGACAAGATAGAAACTTATAGGAAAGAAGAAGAAGAAGAACATCATCATCAGAGTAACACGAATCTCACAGAGGAACGAATAAAATATAACATAACTTTTGAAATACAAACAGTATATTTATACAGTAACATTATCAGAGTACAACACTTACAATACAGCGGAAATAACTATAGCTATATAATCCTGAAGCCTCCTGCTTCAAGCTCTTCCAGTATATCTGTAAATCCCGACTACTTGACTTCCCGTACCAAATTGGGAACCCAAGAGTTTAGGGAAAACAAAACAAAATAAACTCCGGGTCAGTAATGGGACTGGTATGAGTAAAACAGTTTAAAATTGTTTGAACAAGTAAATGATATCTCATAAGACCACGCCGTATAACGAAACGGGTTTTTCCATTATGAGAATCCAAAACATCTTTATATCAAAACCTTATGATATTATAATAATGTCTATCAACACAATATAATAATCATCTAGCAGAAACGCTTCTATCTCACGTTCTACATATATAGTATACAATCAAAACCGGAAGCACGTATTGGGTAATGGATTTCCAACTATGACAAGGTATGGAACCACCTTTCGCTAGTGTAACTCTAGAAAGGAATACACTGGGTTCAGCAAGAACATCTTGCAACCCGACCACACATGACTGACCACTCATTTCGCTTGAGTGTATCGAATGTATATCACCAACGGTTGGGATCAGCAACCGTTTCCCGAATGGGACACTATCAACAATAGATTTTTAGAAATAAATGAAACTCTAGATCAGGTGATTATACACCCTACTTCGGAGCGACCAACTTAGCCATGCTGCCTGCCCGATTTCTGTCATTTACCGGTTGATGAGGCTTGAGGTTACGCTTCATCATCACATCAGATTCACTTCGAATTCCACATTGTCAGATCCATCGAAAATCACTAATTGACGTCTACAATAGTACATTACGTGTTAGTTAAAGAAGTTTCCTTCTCTGCTTCCACTCTTGGTACGGTTGAAGAAATCAATATACGTGATCTTTCTGGAAATACTCTGTCAGACATTCATCCATACTAGTCATCCAGGAACAGGATGAACCGAAGGTACTATTCAGTACATCCATCTTAGACACTGTTATCTAAGACTTATACAATAGCCCTTGCACTTTACTCCATCTTCAATTATTTTTGGCATATATGATTCGCAACGCTTATGCCAATACAGAGTGGTTCTTTGGATAATAATCCAACCGGTCTCTCCATATTAACGACGTTAAAATGGTCAAAACTTCGATAGTCTGTGATTTAACCATCAAAGAAAAACAGGTGTGCAAACAACGATATTATTTCCAGATGGAAATTCTATCAAATCAATCATCAATCATATATACATCTATATATATATTCATATGTTCCTTATTTTCTATGTTTATAAAATATACGTTAACACTGGAAAACGTTTCCATTTCTAATCCATATTTCCAATTTCAATATTTGATTACGTTTCTGATTCTATTTGGAAAACATTTCCAAATCTAATTTACTTGGATTTAATCAGATGTTTAAATCAATATCGCGACGACAACTCGAACCACTATACTTATTTACCAAAATCACTTAACCACTTTCACTCTCGAACCTTAACGATTTCTAAATTAAAAACGAAGTCAATCAAGTTGGGGTATAACTACCTCTCAGACCTTAAATGAACAACATTTCAAATCTCGAAATAGGGTAAATTCATCTTTTAACTCTTTAACACTTCCTTACGTAACTCTCGTTCGAATAAATCTCTATTCGATAACTCCTCCCTTCGAATAACTATATTTGATAATCTCTCTTACGAATAACTAGATTCGAAAACCTTTCTTTAAATAAACTAAATTCGATTAACTCTATTTATTTAACCCTAATCGATTAACTCTTTTTACTTAACTCCTTACTTAACTCCTTTCGAATAACTAATTCGATAACTCCTTTCGACTAAACTATAATCGATAACTCCTTTCGAATAACTAATCCGATAACTCCTTTCGATTAAACTATAATCGATAACTCCTTTCGAATAACTAATTCGATAACTCCTTTCGATTAAACTATAATCGATAACTCCTTTCGATTAACTCATTCAATAACTCTTATGTGTTTAACTCTATTCGAATAACTAATTCGAATAACTCTTATTTATTTAACTCTATTCGAATAACTTTTCTCTCGAATACACTATATTCGATAACTCCTTTCGAATAACTAATTCGATAACTCTACTTCGCTTAACTCCATTTGAATAACTCTAATTGATTAACTCTAACTGGTCAACCCTAACTAATTAACTCAAATTAATTTACTCTATTTGATTAACTCTTATCGAATAACTAATATTCGATAAACTCATTTCGATTTACTCTTTTCGATTCTCTACGGATTAACTCCTGGATTTAATTCCTTTGAATTAACTCCTTTGATTAATTCCTTTTCTATTTGTTTACTTAACAAATAACTATTCCCTTTTCAATTCTATTTATTAAACAAATAAATAAATCCATTTTTCTTATCCTATTTATTTAACAAATATCTCACTTATTATCTCCGATTTATTTTCTAAGTAAATAGTCCATTTTATAACATCTTATTTATTTATCCTAAATAAATAATTCCCTTTATAATTATTCCAATTTTATAAATATTTATTATTTATAAATATTCCAATTTATACATCTTCTGTTTTCAATATCACTTTGAAAATCTCCTTTTACCATTCCGATATTTTATGGTACTTAACACATCAAATCACGATGACCAATATCGTCCAAACACATATAATCAACCATGGATTATAAACCACATCATATATCAATATGTGAAAAACAATAAAATAACTATTGAGGAATCCAGTCGGATTCCTCCAACCTGTTTCCCTGCATCCACAGATGTTGCACAATAAAATCAACATCACTTTCAGTTCCATATGATATATTCTGTTAAACAGAATCAATATAGAAATTCAACTAACAGACTAGTTGTTCAATCAAACAGTTAACACACAGTCAATCAGCCAATATTTAACAGTTCTAAAAATACAACGTGTAATTATAAACTGTTCAGAGTTAGTGAGATTTACTCACATTTGCAGTTCATCGTTAAAGAATGATAAACTGTTTGTTTGATTTGAATCAAACAATTAAATTCGCCGTAAACGCATACGAGCTCCAATCCACTCCCAGTCAGTTCCATGGTGTAGTGTCCGTCCATACGATTCCGATGGATCTTGTTTCGTCAAATTCCGATAATATATGAACAAGTTGTCACTTGTACAAGTTATTACGATATTTAAATTAAATAAAAACTTAGGATTAAAAATCTAATTGGGCTCACTAATTTAATAAGGCCCATGATCACTCCTACAAGCCCACACCCGAATCCCTTTCTCCCTCGTTCAAAACACAGCTGTGGCTTCTCCTTGTTCACAGGGCCATTACAGACCTTCGAACCCCACGTTCTCCCTCTGCCGTCCACAAATCCACAAACCAATGCTACTGAACCACTTCTCTCCCCACACGCTACCACCCCCTACCAAAATTACACAACTTGATGCATCTCCGGAACCTCATCGACTTCGGCCATACAGCAGCAGGCATCGACAAAATCAACACCGAATACTACCAAAAATCCCAACTAGGTGCTACTCCACTCGCTAAACCCAAATATCAACTCCATTTTTCACCTCGTTGCACCAACACCCCAAACCAATGAACCCTAAGTTTACTGTAAAAACCCCAATCCATAAGAATGAACGTCGAACCCAAGGAGAAGGGTACCAGGCTAAAGCTTTCATCAACACAAACACAAAGACACTTGTTTTGTATTTTATAGAATTTGTTTTGAGTTTCTATGATTTTCTTAAGATCGGTTTTTCTCATTTGCAAAAAGAAAAAACCCGACGGCGGAAAATTTCTGACCTAAGGAAATGAAAGAATTAGGTTAAAGGGTTAAGTAGGGTATTTATAGGATTTAGAATTTAGATATTTTCATTTAAAATATCCAATTAAAATCAAACGCTATTTGTACTTAACTTCTAAAAATTCCTGTGACCACATACGATCTCCTAAAATCACGAAAATTGACATGCCACTAGAGTTTGACATTACGGTCCCAACGAAACTGGTTTCGTCGAATTTTGACTCCGTTTGTTCACACAGCGTATTTTTAACTGTCGAAATACTAACCATTTCTTACTCTAAAAATTCGTACAACCACACAGTGACTCTAAAAATCACGAAGCTGGAAATCTAACAACTATTTGACATTGCGGATCCCACAAAATTAGTTTCGTCGAATTCCGACTTCCTTTGCAAAACCGGCTATTTTTAAAGCTCTGAATGACTCATTTAAATATATAAATATATTTAAATATAATTAAATTAAATATTTATAAATAAATATTATCGTCTATATTCACAACAGAATATCATACAGCTCCACTGGGAATTATAACTCGATATTTCAAATCTGGGTCAACCCGATATTCCATTTATATTGAAATTCCTTTTAAAAATATAAATAATTCCTTTATAAATTATAAAGGAATTCCACAGCGACTTTTCTAAAATTTGATTTGGACGTAAATCAAAATCTACACGACAAAATCCTGATTTTTCTCTTCCACTAGATAGATATAGTCCACCAGCTCCACACATTTCTTGTTTAACAGAAATCCGGCTTAAAACGAATCATGTACATTCAGTTGAAGTTCAAAACGCAAATTTATGAACTGCAGCGCCATTTCGAGCTCGATTTTAATTATAATATAATTATACGTTCAAATTGTCGTTATTTAAATATATTCGTTATTCAAATTCAATTCCAAGCTGAATTAAATATCACAGATGACCTAGTTCACACCATATCGCCATTTCAGCCAATTCTGATCATTTCAGAATTAAATATATTACATAACTTATTATTTTTATTAAATATTCACCATTATTTAATTCCATGACCATTAAATTCACTATATCACTATTTGTATAATTAAATAAATTAATTATAATCCCTCTGCAAATGCGGGTCATTACAGAAGCACTCAACATCTTGCTTATTCTTTTTCTTCTGGCCATCCTTGGTCTGATTCTGCTTTCTCTTATTCTGAGAATCATTCTTGCCTCCACCGCTTGCTTGCGGCTTTGGCTCCTCTACAGATGTGACCTCAGTTTTCGACTTAGGGCAAAGACTCTCGGACCTCAATGCTTTCCCCACAATCGATTCAAACGTCTCATCGATATGGTTAATACGCCTTTCCCCAAGTATCCATCCAAACCAGTTATGAACTTCTCGTTCTTCTTCTCAGCAGTATCAATAAGAGATAACCCATATTTTGACAAAGTGTCGAATTCGGCAATATACTCCGAGACTGCTCTACCATTCTGCTTGAGTTCCAAGAATTTCTTAAATAGCACTGACTTCTGAGCAGCTGGAATGAACTTATCGCTAAAGCAAGCCTTAAACTGATCCCAAGTAATCTGATCCTCGGGAGTAGCTGCCTTTATAGCATTCCACTAATTCATTGCCCGTCCTTGCAGCTAACAGGACGATAGCCTTCTCTTCATCGCATCCTCGATACCCAATTCTTCGAAGATACGCTCACAGCTATCCAACCAATCCGGAACATCCGTAGCCGACTCCATCCCGTGGAACGGCTTCCCACCAAGACTCGTATAATCCTTATTCAGCTTGGCGAAATCGTCCCTAGGCGCCTTCACTATTGGACCACCGCCATTACCAGCATTGGGATCTGCCCTCTGAACATCTCTAAGCATCTCTCTCATGAGGTCAGTAAACATCGTCCTCATGTCAGCAGCATTCCCATTATTGGCTCCTCTACCGGCACCTCTTGTGTATCGGCTCATCGTTCAATCTGTAAAGAGAAAATGATTAACCATCCTCTTTGTGGTGTCAGTGTAGTGCGACTTCATCCTTAACTATAATAATAGTATATATATAGCTTTTGAAAACCAAAATAATCACAAATACATGCTCTCATATATGTATTCTCTCTCCCTGGTGTCTTTCCCTATGTTAACTACGCAACCTAGAGCTCTAATGCCAAGTGTGACGGCCCGCCTCACACCAGCCGACATTTCCTCCGAAAGTGCGCTGTACACATGCCTGACTAGCACGGAACGGTCGCCAAAGAAAGGAAAGAAGAGAATGAACTAATCGGAAACCCTGTAGAATGTCTCACAGCACATGGAACAAAATATAATAATAATGTACTTGACATAAAACAAGTGAGATAGTGCATAAGCTAATAACTAAAACCAACATCAACATCATCATCATTAGAGTAGCGGAAATCCAAATACAGCTTATTACAACTTTCCAAATTATTGTCTCTAAACAAAAGAAAAAAAAGGTACACCTAATGCCCAAAGTAGTGACCGCAGCAACACAGGGAGAATGTCTATATATATATATCATACGTGGAAGCCTCCTGCTCGTCTCTGGTACAGCTACTCGTGCATACCACCTAACATGTCTCTAGTCTGCTCGAGAGAGCACCCAGAGTAATAAGAAGAGACATAAAACTATGGGTTAGTTAAAAAGTCTGGTATGAGCGATAAGCAGCTAAACAGAACAATAACAGGTATACTAAACCATACCTGAACCTGGACCTGCAACCAAAGAGTTAGCACTACATACTGTACAATACTCTAAGGTGCCACTAACACGTGGTACAAAAATATAGGGGTGGGGTTGTGTATGTCATAATGAAGGCAAACAATCAAACATAGCAACCATTCTCACATCTCTCACTTAGTGCGTAAAGCATACGATGTCCACCACTGTCAATCACTAGACCCATCGAAGTAGTGACGGAGTTCGACTTGTACAACTACTGCTACTACCAAGCTTATCCCATGGAGTCATGACTAAATCTTTAAAAATGACCCCACTTCATTGGTCTATAGGTCTTTAGTCGTACCTAGGCCACTGTGGCCCTAAATCCATTCACGTACCCCCTACACATAGTGATCTAAAGTTACAGACATCGACAACCCCTTAGCACACGTCCCGCAGCAAAGCCCAACTCATGAAGTTCCCTCCTTGGTTCCCATCTGGATCCTGAGGTACAACTCCTCATTTGGACTTCCTTTGCATCTCAGGTTTAGGTCTACTTGGTGTTCGATCCTCCGGTTTGGTTCGGTTCACCCCTCCTGCTTGGTTCGGTTCGAATGCTCATTTCTAGTTCAGCTCGGGTGCTCGGATGCTCCTATCCGGTTCGGATCGGATGCCCCTATCCAGTTCGGATCGGATGCCCCTATCCGGTTGCTCCTATTCGAATGCTCCTATCCGGGTGCTCCTATTCGAATGCTCCTATCTGAATGCTCCTATCCGAATGCTCCTATCCGGTTTGCTGCAAGTTTTTCCAGCAAGCTATTTTCGCCAAACGACGGCGTTTTCAACCATTCTAACTTTTCTATGCAATCACAAAACATATCATACAGTCATAGCAACATGTATAACCATCCACAAACACTAAAACAACAATATGACATGTTTATATGGATCAAACATACCCAAAAACTCATGTTTTCCCCTTAATCATGTTTAACAACAACTAATGATAGGATTAGAAAAACTTAACCAATTTAACCCAAATTTCTGTCAGAGCCCTATAATATCATTTTAGAATTTTACAATTTTTTCCAGATTTTTCTGAGCTATAATTTCGCTAATTATCACTAATCACCCCTAATTAGCCGTGATTAGTGACAAACAATGCAAATCACTCACCTTGGCCACAAATAAAATACCAAATCTGAAATGATTCCCTGTTTGGCGTTGTTCTCAATGTAACACAACAGCTTTAACCTTGCTTTGGTGCTTTCTCTCCTTAATTTGATGTAGTTTAAGCCAAAACTTGATTAAGAAGTGATTAGAGGTGTATTTAGATGTTGGAGGCCATTGTTAGGTAGAAGAGAGGTTTTGTGGCAGCTGGAAAACTGAAATGAAATGAAACCTAACTCATTTCAGCCTCCGCATAACCCTAATCCCGAAATGGGTTATGGGCCTATTTACTAATCACCTCATTTGGCCCGGTTAAGCAGTTTTTCTCCTTTTGAAACTTGTTTCAGCTATATCTCCTAAACGGTGAGTCCGTTTGGTTACGGAGAGGTAAACCTTTATTCGGAGCCAATGGAAGTGGTTTCAGATCAAAACTCCTTTTCAATCAAAAGTTATGGCCAAAACAAGATCAGCTAATGGCAAAATGGTCGTTTAAAAATCGGCAAAAATCATGAACATGGGAAATGACCCCAATATTCATCTCCCAAAGTTACATGACCATACGACTTCATATGTGAAAGAAAGAAATATTCTATGATCATTCGATGCGTAGAATGCAGGTCGTTACAGTTAATCAAATATAGTTGATTCGAAAAGGAGTTATCGAATAGAGAATATTCGAAAGAGAGTTATACGTAGAAATTTGATTATATCGAATTCGGGAAAGTATTATTCACTTTCCGTTTTTAATCAAGATTTATTTATTTCTAAATAAATTAGTTGTTTGTTTATTTATCCAAATTAATAAATAAAAGTTATACTTAAATTATTATATCTCGGAAGCATGGGATTATAACACTTTTGTTGTAATCAAATGATTTCTGTAAAAGAAGTGGATCCATGAATAGAATCTGAGAGTTACATAAGGAAGTTTGTTAAAGATTTAGAAGGTGAACTTTGTATTTATTCGAAATTAGAAATGTTGTTCAGTTAAGTTCTGAGAGGTAGTTATACCCCAACTTGATTGACTTCGTTTTTAACTAAGGAATGGTTAAGGTTCAATAGTAAAGTTCGGTTAAGTGAATATAGTTAATAAAGGTATTGGTTTGAATTGGCATAGCGATGTTTTATTTAAACATCTGTTTAAATCCAATGAATGAGTTTTGGGAACATTTTCCAAATATAATCAGAGATATTTTCTAATCATAGAAAATGAAATGTTTGATGATAAAGAATACTGGAATGACAGTGATATTTGAAAAAGAGATGGGAATATTTTCCAATGATTAATAACGTATATTTTCTAAATTTAGAAAATAAGAAATGTTGAATATATGGAAATGTAACGACATGGATTTTGCCCGGACTTAATCGATCGCAAAATCGAAGAAGACCGTTCAGATCCCGCATACGTTAAATTTGGGAATACAACACATTAGAATAACAACAGAAGACTTTTATAAACATTACAATAAGGTTACATCAGAGTACAGAATATATCTGAGTACATCGAAATTAAATTACAGCGGAAGATAAATTTTTACAATAAATTAAAATAATACACAGCGGAAGACTTTCTATGCTCTGGACACAGCTTTAAGCTTCGATCCAGGATCCTGCTGAAGAGATAAATATCTACAAAATAAGCTATTCGACTGCCCGTGTGGAAAATATGGGCTCCCGAGTTTGCTAGTGAAACAAACTACAGGTCAGTCATGGGACTGGTATGAGAAATCTTAACTTAACTAATCTAATAATAAGGCTAATCACAGGACCACGCCGCTAACGCGGAACGGGTTTACTCCATTGGATTGCCAGTGCATAAAATAAATTAAATCGTCAAACAATGCAATGCTTTATAGAAAAATGAAACCATTATAAGACTCAAGTCCCATCACACAACGCAACGCAAACCGGAGTATAGAGTTTTACCTTATAAGGGTCAAAAATGCTTGATACGATAAAAACAGATTTGATATTATTATTATTAGTGTATATATGTTTCAAAAAAATTTTAATCATAATGTATCAATCATAGACGGCATAACTACCATATACTATGTCGCCATACTAGTTCTACAATCAAAACTGCATGGTGTCGTATTGGAAGTTTGGTTTCCATCATGAAATCGAGGCAAGGGATCGTCCTCTCCGATTCGAGGCACTCTAGCAAATGCCTCAGGATCGCACCTATGGGCAACCCTTGGATGTGGTAGGGCCGGTCCCCACCTTACGGTAGTGGATTAGTTATGCCTGAATACACATTTCCCGGTTCCTTTGAACCTTCATATGGCCACTAACAACCTATAAATCCGAGGTACCTCAATCCATCATCCACATAAGTAAACTTCCAGCCAGTTTAAGCACTGAGACTACTCCTAGCTAGAAAGAAACGTGTGCACTCCCTACGGTCCATATCCCTTTTTCACTCATACCGGGGTGTGAGGCTCGCGAAGTCACGCTATACACAAAGCTATGCCTAAACAGGCTATGCTTTGATCATCAACCATAAGGCTCTACTTTTCAACAAAAGCCTTGATCCATGCATCTTAGCATGCCACATTGTCAATCCATACCATACCATTGATTCCTACCAATATATAACCTCTAAGCTCGTACGTCTCAGAGAAGGGTGTTAAACACCAAACAGATATATATTTAGTAGAGATCAACGAATATTGTATAAAGGAACACAATGTCAGACATACAATCCATTTACAAGTTCGTTCTAGGTCTGAACGAAACCGGTGGTACCTCATTCCTCGCATATCCGAACAATCAACAATACGTCCAGGCGGCTACCCCTGACTCCCCTTCAAGGTAGCTACTCCAATCATGGGCCTCAGTAGCAACACATCCATTCGATATGAAAATCGTCGGTCTTCAATCACCGTCTTCAACTCTTCGACTTATGTCGTCGTATAATCATTTGAAATGAGATTAAACTCGGACTTTTCAAATGATTCTCGTATATATATATATATATTTTAAAACCATTTCGTATCGTTATTAGTATTTTATAACAATTTATCGCTTATTTTTATTAATGTAAAAATAGCTACATTCGTTTAACAATGCTTCGGGTCGATCGGCGGCCCTGGCGCGGTTTTTATCCAAATTTGATTAACACTTATCTCGAAATCTAACTGTTGGATTTTAACAAAATTTATATCAATGGAAATATCTTCCCAAAGTGGTCCTAACGGCTCCAGTTTTGGGAAAATCCGATGGTCGGATCTTTCGATATAATCATTTGAAATTAAGACTTAGAAACGCGAACTACCGCGCGTGTTTCGTTTAAATTTAATTTATGTTTATACATATAAATATAATCCATTCGTTCGATGATTTCAAATTATTTATTCTTTAAATAATTTCCTACACTTCGTATTCAATTTATTTTTATTGAACAAAAGTCTATTTCAAAACAAGTACATTTTCTTCATTCCTTATATGACAATAAAAATGTATGTTCTTATTGTTTATCATTTCTATTTCAAGTTATGAATATTCTTCTTTATTTATTACATTACAATAAAAATGTAAATTTTTATTGTTTATCCTTTATTCAATCTTCACTTATATCGGAAAATGCAGATTTTTATTTAAATCTTTTATTACAGTGAAAAATGTAATTTTTCCTTTTATCCTTTAATTACATAGAAAATGTAATTTTAAAATCTATTATTCTTATCGCATCTAAAATGATGATAAAAATATCACTTTTAATTTCTACTCTTTTTATCGCATCTACCAAGGTGATAAAATTGACACTTTTATATCTCTGTTTTTATTTATATCTAAATTATAAATAAAATTCATTTTTTTTAAATTTATGTTTTTATTCACATCTAAAAGCTGAATAAAAATATATTTTTCAATGCCATATTTTTATTCGTAACTAAATTACAAATAAAAATGTGCTTTATAAATTCACGTTTTTATTTGCAACTAGTTTGCAAATAAAAATTCACCTTTTAAAATGGTGTTTTTATTTGCATATGGAATGCAAATAAAAATGTACTTTTTCTTTTCATATTTTTATTCACATCTAAAAAGTGAATAAAAATGTTCTTTTTATTTTTATATCTTTCATTCACATCTAGAAAGTGAATAAAAATGTGCATATTTGCAACTAATTTGCAAATAAATAGTGTAATTCCTTCCTATGTTTTATTTGCATCTAAAAATGCAAATAAAAAGTATAATTCCTTTTTCTATGTCCTATTTTCATTTACACTAAATAGTAAATAAAAATGTCTCTTTTCTTATATCACGTTTTATTTACCTATATGTAAATACATATAATCTTTTCTTTTTCATGTTTATTTGCCTAAATGTAAATAAATGTCTTCTTTTTCTTTTACATATTTATTAACATAAATGTAAATAAATGTCTTCTTTTCTATATCATGTTTATTTACATTAAATGTAAATAAATGTCCTCTTTTTCTATATCATGTTTATTTACACTAAATGTAAATAAAGTTTTCTTTCTCTATATCATGTTTATTTACACTAAATGTAAATAAATGTCCTCTTTTCTATATCATGTTTATTTACACTAAATGTAAATAAAGTTTTCTTTCTCTATATCATGTTTATATACACTAAATGTAAATAAAGTTTTCTTTCTTTATATCATGTTTATTTACACTAAATGTAAATAAAGTTTTCTTTTTCTATACATGTTTATTTACAGTAAATGTAAATAAAGTTTTCTTTCTCTATATCATGTTTATTTACACTAAATGTAAATAAAGTTTTCTTTTTCTATACATATCTTATTTACAAAGTAAATATAAATGCATGTGCCCTTTTTGTATAGAAAATGTAAATAAAATGTCATCGCAAAATTTGTTCTTCTTATTTACATAGAAAAATGTAAATAAAGTTTCAATGTTAAATTTATTCATTTTATTTTTTTTATTTACATTAAAATGTAAATTACGTTACAATGTCAAAATCTTGTTTTTTTTTACAATGTGAATGTAATTACAATGTAAAATTTCTATCTTTTAATTACAATGTAAAATCTCCCTTTTAATTACACTGTAAAATCCCCTTATTAATTACATTAAAAAAATGTGATTAACAATACGGTGAAAAATTCTATCTTTTTAAATTACATTAAAAATATAATTTTGATTACAATGTCAAATTCTTCTTCCTAATTACATTAAAAATGTAACTTACGTTACAGTGCAAATTTCTATCTTTTTAAATTATATAAAAATGTAATTTCGATTCCAATGTCCAATTTTTCTTTTACATTTTTTTACCTTTTTATTTACACTAAATGTAAATAAATGTCTCTTTTTATTTTTCTTATTTATATATCTTATTTACATAAAAATGTAAATAAACGTGTTCTTTCATTTCATGTCCTATTTACATATAGTCTAAATAAATGTGTTCGTTATAAAGATATTCTTTTTATTTACACAAGGATGTAAATAAAGGTATTCACTATAAAGGTGTTCTTTTTATCTACACAAGAATGTAAATAAATTGGCATCGCTAAATTTGTCCTTTTATTTACACAAGGAATGTAAAAATATATCTCATGTTTGTTCTATTTATTTACCATGTTAACTTCACATAAAAATGTGAATCTCAACAAGTCACATAAACAAAATGAGGTGATTTGGGTTTTAACTATTTCTAATTAATTCAATTATAAACTTTGAATCCACAAATCTAATGAATATATAAATCTCAATAAAATGAGATTCTCAATGGATGAACAAACATTCACAGCAATAAATAAATAGAAAATCCTAAATTACCACAACGCAGATCCATACTATTTACGTACATACAATGATTCAACAATCGTGAAAAATAATTAAATTATTTAATTATTTAAAAGTAAGAATTCTCACATTGATTTGTCTGAATTTTGAACGAGTTCAGTTTCAGATCTGGTCAGTTCCATGAGATAGATCTCAATTTTGTGATTCTAACGCATCCCGTTTCATCAATTTCTGAAGTTGTATGAATGAGATATCAATTTTTATACATTGGATACAATATTTAATTAAATTACATAATTAATAAGATTTAATTACATGATGAAGCAGTTAAACCTTCTTCCTCCATCATATGTCATTACTAGAAGCCGACGGAACCCAACTTTGTTGCCTCAACATCGAAACGCATGTTGCCTGAGACGCCATCCTACCGATCTGAAACTACCACGCTGAAGCCATTGCCGCCGTCTACTTCCAGATGGAGCCACTTTGCTCTCGATGGTCCCCACTGCCTTAGATTTGCGTGCGAGCGGCTCTCCTTTGTGGGGCAAAATCGAACAGTAACCAAACGTTTTCTGATCATAGCCGTATGATCTTAAAGGCCTCTAGATCCTCTTTGATTTTGGCTTTGAGATCCTCTTTTTAATTCGTGGTGGTTTGTGAGAAATTAAGAGATCAAAGATTGGCAATTTCAGCCATTCATAGTGGATGATGGCGGCTATGAAGAATTAGGGTTATAGGATTATGACGGTAAATATAATATTATATATTATTAAATTTTTATTTATTTACTACTTAAATATATTTAGAGATGAAACTTCCCATTTTCTTTTGTCTAATGTAATCAATTAATGAGGGGGAGAGAAAAACGTTTCATTTCCTTTCTTTAAATTATTTAATTAATGAGGGTAGTTAGAGAATGAAACATTCATTTCCTTTCTTAGAATTATTTAATTAACAGGGAGAATATAATTAGTATTTATTGGTTTATTCTCTATTTGATTTGACAAACATGTGACATAGATGCGAGTGCAAACAAATGTATGATAATGTAACTTTTTGAAAGTGCAACATGTGGTACGTGCTATAAAGTGATAGAAAGGTATAGACATATTTATTTTAACATAACATTTATTCTAATTAAATGACACCCCTAATTTGACATACCATTTATACTAATTAAATGACACATCTAATTTAACATAACATTTATACTAATTAAATGACACCTCCAATTTGACATAACATTTATACTAATTACATGACACATCTAATTTAACATAACATATATACAAATTATATGACACATCTAATTTAACATAACATATATACAAATTATATGACACATCTCATTTAACATAACATATATACAAATTATATGACACGTCTAATTTAACATAACATTCATACAAATTATATGAAACATCTTGTAATAACCCGGAAATCTGGGCCAATTTAAAATTTTTATTTTGGCAATTTTATTGAATTTTGATTATTTAAAATGAATTATTTTAAATAATAACGACGAGAAATTTATTTTGAATAGAATTCGAACATATATATTTATTTGAATCGTCATTAGAATATAAATATTTATTTATATATATAAAAGGAATTGAAAATGGTGCGGTAGTTCGATAATTCGATTTCAAAATTCAAATGAATGTACAGGATTCAAAATAAACCGGATTTTAGTGAAACCAAAAATATTTGAATCTAATCGAGAATATCTTTCCAACGAATCTGAAAAATTGAAATTTCATAGCGGGGATAAAAAGTTATGTCCAGTTGAATTTTCAGAATAGTCGCTATAGAATTCTGGCCCTTAAAAATGGAAATTTTGCAAACGACCTCGGTTTTCAACGAAACCACTTTTGTTGGATCCGGGATGTCTAGTTATTGCTAGATTCCAAAATTCGTAATTTTTTTAATCAATCTGTGAGCGTGGCAAAGGAAAACGCCTTTGACCAGTTTCAGTCGATTTTAATCGACTGGAACATGGCCATTTTTCAAACGGTCTCAAAATTAAACGAAATTTGTTTTGTTAGGACCGTATCATCAATACGAAACTAGAAAATATTTTTTTGCAATTTTTAGAGTCCGTATGTGACCCCGGTAAATTGAAATGCGCGTTCAAATTCAATATATAGAGTTATATGTTGATTTTAACGAAAACTGATTGAAACGATCGAATCAGCCTACGATACATATCCCATTGGGTTCGGAATGGGGGTAATTAGCTATGGACGACAGGTGGTGGGTTACGTTTCAAGGTCGAAATAAAAAGTACCTTTCTGAAATTAGAAAAAAACTCTCTCTTCCTTTACTCTCAGCCCCCCTGTCACTTTTCAAAATAGAAAATAAAAAAAAAGGGCGACGAAGCCCTGGCCGAGCCGTCGGCGACGTCGCACCCCCCTTTCCTCTCTCCTCACGCGCCCTTGGCCTCCCAACCACCGCGCCTTAGCCCTCGATTTGACCGCCTCTGGTCAACCCTAGCCCAGCCGCGACCTCCTCCACCCCCTGCTGGCCCCGCCGACGTCCTGTAGCAGCCTACTCCGACCAACTGCCACCTCCCTACACCAGTGAGCCTCCTTGTTTATTTATTTTATCGTTTCTATTTATTTAGGTGAATAAAAATATGATTTTTAAATCATTTCATTGTACAAAAGTATTCATGGCATTGTTTTAAATTTATATAAGGGCGTAGTAAAAGTAAAAATGTGATTTTTATTTGTATGAACATCATACAAAGAAGAGAACGTTATAAGATTTGATTTTGAATACGAAAGGCGGGATTTTTAATTGATAAAAGGCGAGATCTTTATTTGTTTAAAAGATAAGAATTGGTAAAGAGATAAAGAAATGATTTTTATAATGAAATAGCGAAAAGATTATATTTTTGAAGTAGGAAAGATATGATTTTTATATTATAAAAATAAAAAAAATATGATTTTTATCATATGTGAAGTAATAAAAATATGATTTTTTATATAGTAGAAGTAATAAAAATATAATTTTTATATAGGAAGAAGCGTTGTAAAAATATATTCTTTATTGGAAGAAGAGCGATATAAAAATATAATTTTTATATAGAGAATAGCGTGATAAAAATATGATCTTTATTATATGAACACCGTTATAAAAATAGAATTTTTATCTATATAGTAGCTGTATAAAAATAGAATTTTTATCTGTATAGTAGCGGTATAAAAATAGAATTTTTATCTATATAGTAGCGGTATAAAAATAGAATTTTTATCTATATAGTAGCGGTATGAAAATAGAATTTTTATCTATATAGTAGTGGTATGAAAATAGAATTTTTATCCATATAGCGTGGATATAAAAATGTGATTTTTATATATGTAGTGGCTACGGACAACGAAAGTGACAAAGGGCGAGCACAACAAAGATTTCTACATAAGAACAGTCATGGCGGTTGATTTAGCTAGTCGGTGAGAACTTCTCACTTTAAATTTTCTCTTCTAGTTAAAATTATATACTAGGATGCAGACGGTGTTTAGTAGCACCCGACACTCGTCGTCCACAGACCATGGACGGCTTGTATTCTTATTTGTTGTGTTGTGAAGTTTGTTTGTGATGTTGATGTGAAGTGGATAATAAAATATTCATGTGTTGAAATAAATTAATTATCATTAAAAATATAATTTTTAACGTGAATATGAATATAGTGAATGTGAATAAATAAATATTCATTTACAAACCGGACGGTTTGTTTATGTACACCTATTTAAAGATATTGATTGGGACGATAAATTTTACACATCGCCCAACTACACAAATAATATTCAGTGTTTGGGGATTGAAACCCCACACGGGTATTGGGATGAGATTTGACGTACACTAATCCCAATTGTTTAGTTGTATGTCAATCGATGGATTGACAGACTGTGTAAGCATTAATTATTTATATTTAATGCTTATGCAGTTGTGTGGTGCACTCTGGATGATGGTTGATTATTTATCGTTGTCATTTATACATGTGTTGTAGAAAATCCATATAATCAACATTATATGGTAATTGATTGGGCCTCATTCCATTTTTGAAAAGAAATATTTGAAATAGAATATTTGAAAAAGAAAAATTTGAAATAGAATATTTGAAATAGAAATATTCGAAATAGAATATTTGAAAATAGAAATATATGAAGTCGTGTTGATTAGATTGAAGCCATTTTGACCAAACGATATTTATATCGATTATATTCGTTTTTATAATGAATATCGAAAAGTGATTTCAAAATCGAATATTTTGAAATGAATTTGAATTGAAATTGAATAGAAATGAATTCGAATTGAAATTGAATAGAAATGAATTCGAATTGAAATTGAATAGAAATGAATTCGAATTGAAATTGAATAGCAATGAATTCGAATTGAAATTGAATAGAAATGAATTCGAATTGAAATTGAATAGAAATGAATTCGAATTGAAATTGAATTGAATTGGAAACGAACTGAAATTGAATTAAAAATCGATTTGAATTGAAAACAATTTGAAATGAGTTAAAATGAATTTATATTGAAAAATTCAATTTTGATTTCAAAACGAATAAGAAGTTGAAATCGTTTTGAAAACGAATTTAAAACGATTTAGATAATACGTTTTAAAAGGAAATCAACGAAATATATATATTATATATATATATTATATATATAATGGCCTGAATAGAACGCGCTGCGCCGCGGCAGTTCGTGAATTTTGACCATTGACTTCGAATGGATATTACGGGAGATCCGACCGTCGGATTCTCGAAAAGAGCTTTCTAACGAATATTGGAAATTATAAATCTAACGGTTGGATTTGGAATTATGTCTAAATAAAATTTGGAAAAGGTCGCTATAAGTGCAGTTCGATGGCCGTTAATGGAAATCGACTGTATGGGCCTTGATAAAATTATTAAAAATAATAATAATTGGAATAAAATCATAAGAAATGATTTGTGAAGAATTGGGGTGAAAAAAAATCCATACTTGAAAAGATAAAAATAGATTTTTATCGAAATGAACTATGTAACACCCCGTATTTTTAATATAATTAAAAATAAAATAAAATATATAAAAATATGCTTATGATGGGTAAATAATGGTGATGCATAAGAAGAATTAATTAATACATGGAAGAGAAGAAAAATCAGTTCGATAACGATGTATGTAACGGAAAAGATAGTAAAATAAGGATAACTAATTCAAGAATCAGGAATTAGGTAAAATGGACATCACCATTGCGTTTCTCTCGGAAAAATACGTGAAATAGAGTCTGAGTTTTCGAAAATCGGAGTCCGTATGACCAAGATATGGCCAAAACAAGATTTCAGCAGACTTTCTAGCGGACTGACCCAGGTCGACCATAGTGTCGACACTATTATCGACCTGCCCCCCCCCCCCCCCAGGTCGACTATAGTGTCGACCCCCCCTCTGTACAGGTCGACCTGGTCGACCTGGGGTGGCCCAGAACCCATTTTTGAGGCCCGGGATGAGTTTTGATGGTCCGGATGGGTTTTAGGGTTAATCCGATGGCTTAAATGTATTGCTACACCTATAAAATAACACCTAGACCTAGCCTAACTCACACAAATTCATATGACACCCAAATGCTGCTAAAATCTCTCTTGAGCCATGGCCGCCATCTCCAAATTAAAGCTTAAGCATCCAAACTCGAATCAAATCAAAGATCAATGCTTCTACAACAAATTCAAGGGGATAGATCAATGACACTGCAACTTTCTAAGACAAATTCACTTCTTAATTCATTAGCCATTCTCTGTAAGTGCTAGTTATTTTCAGATCTAAATATTTAATTTTAATATGGGCATGAAATGAAGTGGAATTGAATCTAAGTATGTTTATCGATTCTGATCTATTCCTGTTACTTTTTGAATCTTTAGTTTTGAGGCTTGTCTAACTTTATTCTCATGACAAGTTTGTGATTTATTCAGCAGTTTCCTTGATTCGTAATGATGTTATCATCAAGTTGTAATCTTTATGCCTATCATGATGTTGTTTTCTCTCTGATCTATTTATTATGCAAATTTCTACCTTCCCCTATTTATTTTCTTTTGATGAACCTTGGTCAACTTCGGACCTTGGCCTAAAATCGCGATTCGCATACTAGATGTATACGGGGGAATAATGGGATTATTGCCTATAAGAATATGATTAATAATTGGCAACATGAAATTGGATATTATCATTTAATTTGCAAGTTTGGGGTAGATCTGTAAAGTTTGGTATAATCTTGTTATGATAAAATTTGCATAAATATTATATACATGGAATTCGACACCAATTGGATCTATGTAATGTAACATGAAATTTGGTATATATAACATGTATGTAATTTGGCATGTAAAATAAAATTATGAGTTTTGGAGCCTATGTAAATTAAATCAAAAGATTGGGCTTATGTTAATTAGGCATATGTAGATTTGTGGAATTTGAGCATGAAAGCGATTGTAAACTTTATAATTGGCATAAACAGGTATTATGAACTTGGGCAACTGGCATGTATTGAAACAAAAAAGATTATAGTTTGGGATAACTACATCATGAATCATCGGATTTGGGTTTATTGGGTATGAAACTTGATACATGTAATTTTGGCTAGATCTTGACATATGTAAAAAGGCATGAAACTTGGTATATATGTAAACTGACTAGAATTGGGTACATATATTAGTTGGTATGTAATAGCCTTAAAAGAGGGATAAATATAAATTGAGATAAGTTGCCTTTAATGGCCTAAGATAAATTGCGGTAAAATTGGTATGATTTTGCATACCATTAATTGATGGACATAATTGAGTCAATTATGGACATCGTTAAATTAGGAATTAATTGATAATTTGAATAGGGGAAATAAATTCAAATTGGGGTAAAAGATTATAAGTGATAATCAATGCTTAGGACACGAGGTTGGACTCATTTGTGACGTAAACCTGCCCGGAACCGCCCGGCGAATCCAGTAGTCACAAATGTCAGCCCAATGTGAGAGTTCCTAGGCCCAAATTAAAAGCGTAACAGTTGTAAAGACACGAGGTTAGACTCTTTTATGGTGTAAGACTACCCGGACCCGCCCGGCAAATCCAGCTGCCATAAATGTCAGTCTAATGTGAGAGGTCTTTATAAGGTTACGACCTTAATGAATTAAGAAATACTTAACCAGATAAACATGTGGTGGGACATGGGGGTTAAGTGGGTGACATGTGGAAATACGAATAGTAATACTTAACCAATTTCAACATGTTAACTAAATTGGTGGGTAGGATTAGGTTAATCTGGACACTTAACCAATTTAATACGCTGACTACGGGAGTGGGTAAGGTTAAGAAAATGTTTAACCATTATAACATGATTAAACTGGACTAGAGAGTGAGGTTAAGTTAATGAGAACACTTAACTAATACAATGGGTTAATTAGACAAGTGGTTGCGGTTAAGTAGTAACACTTAACCAACATAACAGGACAAGCGGGTGGGTTAAGTTAACTTGAGTAAGTTGATAACACTTAACCATTATAATATGACTAGTGGATGGGGTTAAGTTAACATGCACTTAACCAATCTGATGTGATGCGTGGTAGGGTTAAGTAACACATGGGGTTAAGTTAACAAGAAAATTCTTAACCAATGTAACCAGATAGACGAACGAGGTTAAGTTAATAAACCACACTTAACCAATCAAACATAATAAGCGAGAAAGGTTAAGTTAACTAAGGTAAACACTTAACCATGGTAACATAACGAGTAGAAGGGTTAAGTACATATTGGGTTGGTGGGTAATATTAGTAAATATAGGCCCACATACACTTAACCATTAAATACACATGCTTGAATCAGTAGCGGGGTTAAGTACACATCAGGGTTGGTGGGTAATATCAGAGAATATAGGCCCACAGACTTAACCATTAGAAAAACCTAGTAACGGGGACCCATTTCAGCAGTCACCCACATTAGGTATCAACGGAACAAGCCAACACAATAAAAACCATTTTTATATCAAAAATACAAGTACGCTCTCTTATATATCACTCAAACTCATTCTAGGGCGTTTCTAACCCCATCTCTAATGAGTTAATTCCCAACAGAGCCAAGGTTATCGATAACCATCGCTCTGATACCAACTGTAACGACCCGGATTTTTTTTGACCGTTTAAATCGACAATAAACCACACATGTCGACCCAAACAAATCACTAATCCGGATAGTTATTGGGAAAAGAGAAGGAAAAGAAGACAGAAGGGAAAAACAATCACAGAATCTCACAGCGGAAGGATCACCTATAATAGACAAATAAATATTCAAAAGCCTTTAAACATTTACATTTGAGTTACAACATTTACATCATCAGAGTTATACACTTACATACAGTAATGCAGCGGAAATATAATGTAGTGGATACATATACCGAACTCCGTCTTCGATCTTCAAGGCCAAACAATCTTCATTAACTGCAACATCTGCTGACCCGAGCGTATTGCATAAAAAGAAAAACACAACAAACACTCGGATCAGCACTAAATCATCTCATATTAGTCAAATTAAAATACAGAATAATATCGGTATCATGGTGCAGTAACTCAAGAGATGTTACGGGATTTTTCCATCTCTCAAGGATCCGTTAAACTAATACATACATAGTATAATACGTTATTACAATAGTGTTTATTCAGTAAAGTATAATATCGAAAATAGTGTAAGCGGGATTACCATGTTACCCTTACACTGTTTATAGCATTGCCGTACAGTTTGCATATAACACACCAGTACGTCGGTGGATAGGGATGCGCCGTGATACGACAACGTTAAATCAAAATCGTATGGGCTCGATCAGGATAATATGACAAGGCACTGAGGAAATACCCCGGTAGGATTCTACCGAATTCGCGGACCCAGGCCGGTGGTAACGCATAGCCGCAACTACCGCCCACCTCGAACGACATTCCCATATTCAAGGGGTGCACCCAAATCGATCACAGTAGTAATAGAGATGGTTTCGAAGGAGCGCGTTCGATCAGAGAAGCGATCTCATTAACCTGGGTATGGCTCCTGTTTTAGTCATTTCAATTATGACCCGAAGGTCAAGGCTAATCCATCATCGTTCTCTTTCTTCAAATCCAGTAATCGCCTCCATACCATCCGACTTCG
This sequence comes from Allium sativum, assembly GCA_030737875.1. NCBI lineage: Eukaryota > Viridiplantae > Streptophyta > Magnoliopsida > Asparagales > Amaryllidaceae > Allium > Allium sativum. Next base: position 346,648,410 of record CM060922.1, on the reverse strand, counting down.
GTTCTGGAACTTCCACCGCGTACACAGTTGTCAAAGTGGTATCGACACTGACAGAGAGTATGCCTTATGTCGACTCCGGTCTCCTTGACAACCCATCGTTTACATTTTTCACACCGGTCAGTGTTTTTACCTTTCAAAGGAGTTCGTGTTTCATATCAAAATATCATGTTTCGAAATTCATTTTCATATTCTAAATAGAATATTATTCAACTGGGATATTCCCATTTACGCTCAACATCTTGAACTAATTCCAACTTATAGAATTTGAATATCCAATTAATTAACAATATATTTAAATAGTTTAAAGGTATAATTGAAATAATTTGAAATAATAGTTTGTAATAAAAGTAGAGTTTGACAAAATAATTAAAACATTAAAATAATTCATAAAATAAATAATTAATAATTATAAAGTATTTTATTTAAATAATTTATACAATAAATAGTTATAAGGAAATTTAATTTATTAACAAAATAGTTTTGAAAAATAGTTTTGACATACTATAGTTGGAATTAGCATCGTTTCGCCCAGATTTCATTTACACTTGCAGTTGTATTTCAACTTCAAGTAAATCAATTCGAATTCACAATCCCGATCGACTTTATTTCAAATATACATTCATTTCAAATTTTGCCAATTCCAAATCAGATGGTTATTTTTAACCCGAGTGCCCAATTCAACGATCTTAATTCATAACAAATAAACCAAATCCGATTTCGATCATTTCAATTTATTCAAATTCCCACTTCGATATTTATTTTAAATTCAATACGTTGAATCCCGAAGCAACATTCAATTTCAAATCATGCTCCCATTTCGAATATTCAATTTATAACAACTTTGAATTTTTCAATTCAATTTCATCGTTTCAAGATTTTAAATTTCAACAAATGTCGAGTTTACAATTCACCTTTAATTCAAATCAAGGCTGATTTAAAGTAAATCTCAAATCAGACACACAGTTCAATCTCAATACATTCGATAAAATAATTTTCACTTATATTTAACCTTAATTACAACCCAAAATCATTTCCCCTTTTTATTTGCATTTCAAATTTCAAATTCAAAGGAAATAAATTATAAAACATTTCTTATTGTCGTTAAACAATAAATTTCAAAATTCATGGTTAAACAAATATATTTAACCAACCGGTGTCCGTATATAATTTGCTATCCTATGGCCAAGTGATTTAAATTTAATTTCTCGATATTCGGGATGGATCTATCATTTCAATCCAAATCGGGGTCACAGAGGTTTATCATTTCACTCTGTGTTCTTAATTCATTTTATCGATAAATCCCGGGTTTATTCGATGCCCGCAACATCAAGGGTAATTGGGATTTATCGTCACATGGGCACACCACATCATATACTGAATGACAGAACAATTCAAACAATACACCTTCAGTAATCAAGTAAACAGACGCATCCATCACAAACATTCATTCGAACAGTAAATCTAATCACATACTGGTTGACAGGTGTCGGAGTTTTCAAATTTGAAATTTAAATTAAATTTAAATAACCAATTATCGATTATTATTGCATGTAACACACTGGCATATCAATTTCAAGCAATCATTCACCAAATCAAACACAACCATGTAAACAATTTATTCCATACATTAATTCGATAAATATGGGATAAATTTAGTCTTACGTGAGTGAAGAAACACTCACCTTCGGGTTAAAATTCGAACGGACGTCCAGAAAAGGCCCAAAATTTCACAGTCTCAGATCGCAACCAAACCAGTGCCAAAACGTCCGCAACTCCGCCACGATTCCAACGCAACAAACCGTGCGTCAATTCGACCTCATACGAGAAAGTTATGAGTGTTTTTCGCATTTTGAAAACTAAATATATAAAAATTATTTAAATAATAACCCACCCATTGGTGTTCTGCCACGTCAGCATGCTCTTCCCGCTCGTTCTCTCTACTCCACGCTACAGTAACTCACGTTGAAAACAACCCATCCATTCACAACTTTGACCGACTTTTGCTCCCTCGTCCGACCACCGTAGACTCCGGGACCGCCACCATCGTCGAGCTTGTCTCCTGGCGCACCCATCGACACCGGAGTGGCCACCTCCGGTGGCTTCCTCCTCCGTCGCCGGCGGCTTGAACGCACGCCAGTTCTGGCCTTCGACGGCGAAAATCCGGCCAACCACAACACCATCTGACCTCCGACCACCATAGATCAACTTTACACACCATCCTCAACAATACCCAGAAGCCGGATTCGTCGATTGAAGCCTAGATCGAAAAACCCCAATTCAAACCCTAGGGTTACGAATTTTCTCAGCTTTGACCGCGAATTCCGGTCGATCCGCTCAATGCATGTTGAAACGAACTGCAGATCTGTGATCTACTCGTCGAGATCTTCAGTTTGATATATAATTCGATGGGTTTTGGAAAGATTTTATTTTTGAGCTATATTTTGATTTTAAATTAAAATTAAATAATTTTCAGCCATGGATGGAAAAATAGAAATGTGGAGATAGAGAATGGGCTGATGTGGTGGAGATTGGGCTTGTATATATATAAATATAAGGTCCAGACACATTAACACACACAGTTATCGCATATCCAAATTCGAACGTACATTTTTACATTACCGGGCCCACATACTGACCCCGAAAAATCCAGAAAAATTATTTTTGGTTATGTTTCGACGATACGATTCCAACGAAACTAATTTCGTTGAATTTCGAGACCGTTGGAAAAATGGCCTTTTTCGGGTCGATCAATTTAACTATCAACTGACAAAACGCGTTTTCACTTGCCACGCTCACAGATTAATTCGAAAAATTCTGAAAATTGAAACCTAGCAATAATTCGACATTCCGGATCCAATGGCGCCAGTTTCGTCGAAAACAGAGGTCGTTTGATAAATGGCTATTTTACAGGCCTATATATATTCTATAGCGACTATTCTGAATTTTCATTTGACCATAACTTTTGATTTCCATTACGGAATTTCGATTTTTCGGATTCGTTGGAAAGATATTATCAAGCAGGTTCAAATATTTCTTGTTTCGCTAAAATCCGATTTATTTTGAATCCTGTGCAGTCGATTGAACTTTGAAATCAAATTTCTAAACTGCAGGGCTATATAAATAATTATATAAATTCCATAGCGACTATTTTCCAATTTCAACTGGCCGTAACTTTCAAATTATATTATGAAATTCCAGTTTTTCACATTCGTTGGGAAGATATCGTCAAACAGAGTTATATTTTCCTGGGTCGTCCCCATTTTGATTTAAAACGAATTATATACATTCAATTGAAATTAAAAATCGAATTTTCAAATTGCCGCGCCATTTCAGGCTCGTTATATAATTAAAATAAATTTATTCGTTTTTACTTCGATTATAATAATTTTTCCGTCGTTATTAATTAAAATAACTTACTTTAAATATTCAAATTCTATAAATTGACTAAAATGGCAATTTCAAATTGGTTCGGAATTTCAGGTCGTTACATTCTCCCCCACTTAAAGTCTTTTCATCCTCGAAAAGAGAACGAATCGATATTAAGCGCATATAGATTTCAAATTCATGCTTAAAATAATATTTTCAAGACAAGTAGTTGTAAAACTCGTAAAATTTTCTAACTCCCGAAATCACAGAAAATTTCGGCAGCATCTCCTTTGTACGGAGAGGTCCGGGGAGAATCCCAAAACATATATGTACTCAATATACATCTCATCCAACGATGAGGCATCCCAAAAGTGGGGAAAACAAAATATAAAACCACAAAACCATATACCACAAGTACGTACCTCGTTTAGCGTTATTTTGCATTTTTATTTACCTTTGCATTTAGTATTTGCGCAAGCGAGCTCCAAAGCATATGTGACTTCTTACACCTGTCAAATACTTACATATACATGAGATTCAAGCAAATATACAATATATGGCAACTTATCCAACATACATTAATCAATTTCACCCCAAAGCCAATATATCTATGTCAGGCCAGCAAACCAAATGAAGTTTATCCTTTATCGCTTAAGTATATTCCCGTTCATTTCACTTGTATTAAGCAAATTTTATTTTATTTATTCATATTATGCCATCGTCTATCCTCTTCAAGTTCATTTCAATTTATTCATTTCAGTTGTTGCCATCCCTTTACTTGGAAAATGGATTCGAATTAAATTTGTTTACTAACTTCCTATATATTTCCCATTCAAGTTACATGAAATATTATTCCATTAACATGCTTATTTACTCGACTCACCCTCTCATGATTGGGATTAAGGTAATGTTTACCCTCGAAATTTTCAAAATTAGTTCTCAAATCATTTTATTTATATATATATATAAATTTCCTCGGCAAAGTTCGTTTCCTTATTATCGCCTGTTTAAGCATTTTACCGACCACTCAAATTCTATTAACCTCCTCATTACTTCCAATTTTATTTATCCGCAATCATATTATCGACAACCATAAGTCTCGACCAACACCTTCTCGACTAACTTAATAACTTATGAATTATTCAAGACGTGTGCTATCGTTCTTATTACACAACCAAATTTCAATTAATTTAGTTAGCTTTAATTGAATTTTATTTCGTGGTACTTTCAATTTCTACTAGCATCATCACTACTAACGTCGGAATTTGCTTCCCTTATCATCATCCATACTTAACAGTTCCGTGACGACCCCGAAATTCTTAAGTCCTTTCTATGGTTCCGAAGTCTAAAACTCCAATAAATCGAGTACTAAATCTCAATCATTATCATTAGTTAAGACGACTCAAAGTGCTTGATTTTGGGTTTTTATAGTTCAAGTTTAAATAACATACGTATATATTTATACTATAGGAATTTAAGTCCAAATCCTTTTCAAACCAGTTATACAATACAGAGTGGTCTCTCCCCCACTTAGGCTCTTCAGAATAAACATCGATAATGTGTGCACTCATTACCGAAGTCATTTCCGACGTCCGAGGGGGAATTACACACTTATTTCTTAAAGATCCTTTAAACCATTTCTTTTGGAGATACTTATAATACGATATTGTTTCAAAGTTCGACAAAACAATTTCAAGAGTAACCCAGGGTCAAATTTCAAGTTAATTTCTATTTCAATCTCAAGCCTTTCTCACCCAATTATATTCAACAGATTTCATTTCCAAATACTTCTAAATCCACTTAATTTTCCGTATTAGTTTTTTGCGATTTAAATCAACCACAATAGGTAATAACTTTACATTATCACCCACTAAATCAAGTACATACATATTTGAACCATAATATATATTCGATATATTTAAAAATATAATTGAAAACCATATTATGTCAAATCATTCTGTTTGATTATTTAGAAATTCCTATCGATCGTATGGCGTCCCATATATCGACCAGAATCCATAAATATTCAACAGAACAAGCCAACACAATAAAAACCATTTTTATATCAAAAATACAAGTACGCTCTCTCATATATCACTCAAACTCATTCTAGGGCGTTTCTAACCCCATCTCTAATGAGTTAATTCCCAACAGAGCCAAGGTTATCGATAACCATCGCTCTGATACCAACTGTAACGACCCGGATTTTTTTTGACCGTTTAAATCGACAATAAACCACACATGTCGACCCAAACAAATCACTAATCCGGATAGTTATTGGGAAAAGAGAAGGAAAAGAAGACAGAAAGGAAAAACAATCACAGAATCTCACAGCGGAAGGATCACCTATAATAGACAAATAAATATTCAAAAGCCTTTAAACATTTACATTTGAGTTACAACATTTACATCATCAGAGTTATACACTTACATACAGTAATGCAGCGGAAATATAATGTAGTGGATACATATACCGAACTCCGTCTTCGATCTTCAAGGAAAAAAAAATCTTCATTAACTGCAACATCTGCTGACCCGAGCGTATTGCATAAAAAGAAAAACACAACAAACACTCGGATCAGCACTAAATCATCTCATATTAGTCAAATTAAAATACAGAATAATATCGGTATCATGGTGCAGTAACTCAAGAGATGTTACGGGATTTTTCCATCTCTCAAGGATCCGTTAAACTAATACATACATAGTATAATACGCTATTACAATAGTGTTTATTCAGTAAAGTATAATATCGAAAATAGTGTAAGCGGGAATACCATGTTACCCTTACACTGTTTATAGCATTGCCGTACAGTTTGCATATAACACACCAGTACGTCGGTGGATAGGGATGCGCCGTGATACGACAACGTTAAATCAAAATCGTAGGGGCTCGATCAGGATAATATGACAAGGCACTGAGGAAATACCCCGGTAGGATTCTACCGAATTCGCGGACCCAGGCCGGTGGTAACGCATAGCCGCAACTACCGCCCACCTCGAACGACATTCCCATATTCAAGGGGTGCACCCAAATCGATCACAGTAGTAATAGAGATGGTTTCGAAGGAGCGCGTTCGATCAGAGAAGCGATCTCATTAACCTGGGTATGGCTCCTGTTTTAGTCATTTCAATTATGACCCGAAGGTCAAGGCTAATCCATCATCGTTCTCTTTCTTCAAATCCAGTAATCGCCTCCATACCATCCGACTTCGGTTCTGGAACTTCCACCGCGTACACAGTTGTCAAAGTGGTATCGACACTGACAGAGAGTATGCCTTATGTCGACTCCGGTCTCCTTGACAACCCATCGTTTACATTTTTCACACCGGTCAGTGTTTTTACCTTTCAAAGGAGTTCGTGTTTCATATCAAAATATCATGTTTCGAAATTCGTTTTCATATTCTAAATAGAATATTATTCAACTGGGATATTCCCATTTACGCTCAACATCTTGAACTAATTCCAACTTATAGAATTTGAATATCCAATTAATTAACAATATATTTAAATAGTTTAAAGGTATAATTGAAATAATTTGAAATAATAGTTTGTAATAAAAGTAGAGTTTGACAAAATAATTAAAACATTAAAATAATTCATAAAATAAATAATTAATAATTATAAAGTATTTTATTTAAATAATTTATACAATAAATAGTTATAAGGAAATTTAATTTATTAACAAAATAGTTTTGAAAAATAGTTTTGACATACTATAGTTGGAATTAGCATCGTTTCGCCCAGATTTCATTTACACTTGCAGTTGTATTTCAACTTCAAGTAAATCAATTCGAATTCACAATCCCGATCGACTTTATTTCAAATATATATTCATTTCAAATTTTGCCAATTCCAAATCAGATGGTTATTTTTAACCCGAGTGCCCAATTCAACGATCTTAATTCATAACAAATAAACCAAATCCGATTTCGATCATTTCAATTTATTCAAATTCCCACTTCGATATTTATTTTAAATTCAATACGTTGAATCCCGAAGCAACATTCAATTTCAAATCATGCTCCCATTTCGAATATTCAATTTATAACAACTTTGAATTTTTCAATTCAATTTCATCGTTTCAAGATTTTAAATTTCAACAAATGTCGAGTTTACAATTCACCTTTAATTCAAATCAAGGCTGATTTAAAGTAAATCTCAAATCAGACACACAGTTCAATCTCAATACATTCGATAAAATCATTTTCACTTATATTTAACCTTAATTACAACCCAAAATCATTTCCCCTTTTTATTTGCATTTCAAATTTCAAATTCAAAGGAAATAAATTATAAAACATTTCTTATTGTCGATAAACAATAAATTTCAAAATTCATGGTTAAACAAATATATTTAACCAACCGGTGTCCGTATATAATTTGCTATCCTATGGCCAAGTGATTTAAATTTAATTTCTCGATATTCGGGATGGATCTATCATTTCAATCCAAATCGGGGTCACAGAGGTTTATCATTTCACTCTGTGTTCTTAATTCATTTTATCGATAAATCCCGGGTTTATTCGATGCCCGCAACATCAAGGGTAATTGGGATTTATCGTCACATGGGCACACCACATCATATACTGAATGACAGAACAATTCAAACAATACACCTTCAGTAATCAAGTAAACAGACGCATCCATCACAAACATTCATTCGAATAGTAAATCTAATCACATACTGGTTGACAGGTGTCGGAGTTTTCAAATTTGAAATTTAAATTAAATTTAAATAACCAATTATCGATTATTATTGCATGTAACACACTGGCATATCAATTTCAAGCAATCATTCACCAAATCAAACAAAACCAGTAAACAATTTATTCCATACATTAATTCGATAAATATGGGATAAATTTAGTCTTACGTGAGTGAAGAAACACTCACCTTCGGGTTAAAATTCGAACGGACGTCCAGAAAAGGCCCAAAATTTCACAGTCTCAGATCGCAACCAAACCAGTGGCAAAACGTCCGCAACTCCGCCACGATTCCAACGCAACAAACCGTGCGTCAATCCGACCTCATACGAGAAAGTTATGAGTGTTTTTCGCATTTTGAAAACTAAATATATAAAAATTATTTAAATAATAACCCACCCATTGGTGTTCTGCCACGTCAGCATGCTCTTCCCGCTCGTTCTCTCTACTCCACGCTACAGTAACTCACGTTGAAAACAACCCATCCATTCACAACTTTGACCGACTTTTGCTCCCTCGTCCGACCACCGTAGACTCCGGGACCGCCACCATCGTCGAGCTTGTCTCCTGGCGCACCCATCGACACCGGAGTGGCCACCTCCTGTGGCTTCCTCCTCCGTCGCCGGCTGCTTGAACGCACGCCAGTTCTGGCCTTCGACGGCGAAAATCCGGCCAACCACAACACCATCTGACCTCCGACCACCATAGATCAACTCTACACACCATCCTCAACAATACCCAGAAGCCGGATTCGTCGATTGAAGCCTAGATCGAAAAACCCCAATTCAAACCCTAGGGTTACGAATTTTCTCAGCTTTGACCGCGAATTCCGGTCGATCCGCTCAATGCATGTTGAAACGAACTGCAGATCTGTGATCTACTCGTCGAGATCTTCAGTTTGATATATAATTCGATGGGTTTTGGAAAGATTTTATTTTTGAGCTATATTTTGATTTTAAATTAAAATTAAATAATTTTCAGCCATGGATGGAAAAATAGAAATGTGGAGATAGAGAATGGGCTGATGTGGTGGAGATTGGGCTTGTATATATATAAATATAAGGTCCAGACACATTAACACACACAGTTATCGCATATCCAAATTCGAACGTACATTTTTACATTACCGGGCCCACATACTGACCCCGAAAAATCCAGAAAAATTATTTTTGGTTATGTTTCGACGATACGATTCCAACGAAACTAATTTCGTTGAATTTCGAGACCGTTGGAAAAATGGCCTTTTTCGGGTCGATCCAATTTAACTATCAACTGACAAAACGCGTTTTCACTTGCCACGCTCACAGATTAATTCGAAAAATTCCGAAAATTGAAACCTAGAAATAATTCGACATTCCGGATCCAATGGCGCCAGTTTCGTCGAAAACAGAGGTCGTTTGAAAAATGGCTATTTTACAGGCCTATATATATTCTATAGCGACTATTCTGAATTTTCATTTGACCATAACTTTTGATTTCCATTACGGAATTTCGATTTTTCGGATTCGTTGGAAAGATATTATCAAGCAGGTTCAAATATTTCTTGTTTCGCTAAAATCCAATTTATTTTGAATCCTGTGCAGTCGATTGAACTTTGAAATCAAATTTCTAAACTGCAGGGCTATATAAATAATTATATAAATTCCATAGCGACTATTTTCCAATTTCAACTGGCCGTAACTTTCAAATTATATTATGAAATTCCAGTTTTTCACATTCGTTGGGAAGATATCGTCAAACAGAGTTATATTTTCCTGGGTCGTCCCCATTTTGATTTAAAACGAATTCTATACATTCAATTGAAATTAAAAATCGAATTTTCAAACTGCCGCGCCATTTCAGGCTCGTTATATAATTAAAATAAATTTATTCGTTTTTACTTCGATTATAATAATTTTTCCGTCGTTATTAATTAAAATAACTTACTTTAAATATTCAAATTCTATAAATTGACTAAAATGGCAATTTCAAATTGGTTCGGAATTTCAGGTCGTTACATTCTCCCCCACTTAAAGTCTTTTCGTCCTCGAAAAGAGAACGAATCGATATTAAGCGCATATAGATTTCAAATTCATGCTTAAAATAATATTTTCAAGACAAGTAGTTGTAAAACTCGTAAAATTTTCTAACTCCCGAAATCACAGAAAATTTCGGCAGCATCTCCTTTGTACGGAGAGGTCCGGGGAGAATCCCAAAACATATAAGTACTCAATATACATCTCATCCAACGATGAGGCATCCCAAAAGTGGGGAAAACAAAATATAAAACCACAAAACCATATACCACAAGTACGTACCTCGTTTAGCGTTATTTTGCATTTTTATTTACCTTTGCATTTAGTATTTGCGCAAGCGAGCTCCAAAGCATATGTGACTTCTTACACCTGTCAAATACTTACATATACATGAGATTCAAGCAAATATACAATATATGGCAACTTATCCAACATACATTAATCAATTTTACCCCAAAGCCAATATATCTATGTCAGGCCAGCAAACCAAATGAAGTTTATCCTTTATCGCTTAAGTATATTCCCGTTCATTTCACTTGTATTAAGCAAATTTTATTTTATCTATTCATATTATGCCATCGTCTATCCTCTTCAAGTTCATTTCAATTTATTCATTTCAGTTGTTGCCATCCCTTTACTTGGAAAATGGATTCGAATTAAATTTGTTTACTGACTTCCGATATATTTCCCATTCAAGTTACATGAAATATTATTCCATTAACATGCTTATTTACTCGACTCACCCTCTCATGATTGGGATTAAGGTAATGTTTACCCTCGAAATTTTCAAAATTAGTTCTCAAATCATTTTATTTATATATATAAATTTCCTCGGCAAAGTTCGTTTCCTTATTATCGCCTGTTTAAGCATTTTACCGACCACTCAAATTCTATTAACCTCCTCATTACTTCCAATTTTATTTATCCGCAATCATATTATCGACAACCATAAGTCTCGACCAACACCTTCTCGACTAACTTAATAACTTATGAATTATTCAAGACGTGTGCTATCGTTCTTATTACACAACCAAATTTCAATTAATTTAGTTAGCTTTAATTGAATTTTATTTCGTGGTACTTTCAATTTCTACTAGCATCATCACTACTAACGTCGGAATTTGCTTCCCTTATCATCATCCATACTTAACAGTTCCGTGACGACCCCTAAATTCTTAAGTCCTTTCTATGGTTCCGAAGTCTAAAACTCCAATAAATCGAGTACTAAATCTCAATCATTATCATTAGTTAAGACGACTCAAAGTGCTTGATTTTGGGTTTTTATAGTTCAAGTTTAAATAACATACGTATATATTTATACTATAGGAATTTAAGTCCAAATCCTTTTCAAACCAGTTATACAATACAGAGTGGTCTCTCCCCCACTTAGGCTCTTCAGAATAAACATCGATAATGTGTGCACTCATTACCGAAGTCATTTCCGACGTCCGAGGGGGAATTACACACTTATTTCTTAAAGATCCTTTAAACCATTTCTTTTGGAGATACTTATAATACGATATTGTTTCAAAGTTCGACAAAACAATTTCAAGAGTAACCCAGGGTCAAATTTCAAGTTAATTTCTATTTCAATCTCAAGCCTTTCTCACCCAATTATATTCAACAGATTTCATTTCCAAATACTTCTAAATCCAATTAATTTTCCGTATTAGTTTTTTGCGATTTAAATCAACCACAATAGGTAATAACTTTACATTATCACCCACTAAATCAAGTACATACATATTTGAACCATAATATATATTCGATATATTTAAAAATATAATTGAAAACCATATTATGTCAAATCATTCTGTTCGATTATTTAGAAATTCCTATCGATCGTATGGCGTCCCATATATCGACCAGAATCCATAAATATTCAACAGAACAAGCCAACACAATAAAAACAATTTTTATATCAAAAATACAAGTACGCTATCTCATATATCACTCAAACTCATTCTAGGGCGTTTCTAACCCCATCTCTAATGAGTTAATTCCCAACAGAGCCAAGGTTATCGATAACCATCGCTCTGATACCAACTGTAACGACCCGGATTTTTTTTGACCGTTTAAATCGACAATAAACCACACATGTCGACCCAAACAAATCACTAATCCGGATAGTTATTGGGAAAAGAGAAGGAAAAGAAGACAGAAAGGAAAAACAATCACAGAATCTCACAGCGGAAGGATCACCTATAATAGACAAATAAATATTCAAAAGCCTTTAAACATTTACATTTGAGTTACAACATTTACATCATCAGAGTTATACACTTACATACAGTAATGCAGCGGAAATATAATGTAGTGGATACATATACCGAACTCCGTCTTCGATCTTCAAGGCCAAACAATCTTCATTAACTGCAACATCTGCTGACCCGAGCGTATTGCATAAAAAGAAAAACACAACAAACACTCGGATCAGCACTAAATCATCTCATATTAGTCAAATTAAAATACAGAATAATATCGGTATCATGGTGCAGTAACTCAAGAGATGTTACGGGATTTTTCCATCTCTCAAGGATCCGTTAAACTAATACATACATAGTATAATACGCTATTACAATAGTGTTTATTCAGTAAAGTATAATATCGAAAATAGTGTAAGCGGGATTACCATGTTACCCTTACACTGTTTATAGCATTGCCGTACAGTTTGCATATAACACACCAGTACGTCGGTGGATAGGGATGCGCCGTGATACGACAACGTTAAATCAAAATCGTAGGGGCTCGATCAGGATAATATGACAAGGCACTGAGGAAATACCCCGGTAGGATTCTACCGAATTCGCGGACCCAGGCCGGTGGTAACGCATAGCCGCAACTACCGCCCACCTCGAACGACATTCCCATATTCAAGGGGTGCACCCAAATCGATCACAGTAGTAGTAGAGATGGTTTCGAAGGAGCGCGTTCGATCAGAGAAGCGGTCTCATTAACCTGGGTATGGCTCCTGTTTTAGTCATTTCAATTATGACCCGAAGGTCAAGGCTAATCCATCATCGTTCTCTTTCTTCAAATCCAGTAATCGCCTCCATACCATCCGACTTCGGTTCTGGAACTTCCACCGCGTACACAGTTGTCAAAGTGGTATCGACACTGACAGAGAGTATGCCTTATGTCGACTCCGGTCTCCTTGACAACCCATCGTTTACATTTTTCACACCGGTCAGTGTTTTTACCTTTCAAAGGAGTTCGTGTTTCATATCAAAATATCATGTTTCGAAATTCATTTTCATATTCTAAATAGAATATTATTCAACTGGGATATTCCCATTTACGCTCAACATCTTGAACTAATTCCAACTTATAGAATTTGAATATCCAATTAATTAACAATATATTTAAATAGTTTAAAGGTATAATTGAAATAATTTGAAATAATAGTTTGTAATAAAAGTAGAGTTTGACAAAATAATTAAAACATTAAAATAATTCATAAAATAAATAATTAATAATTATAAAGTATTTTATTTAAATAATTTATACAATAAATAGTTATAAGGAAATTTAATTTATTAACAAAATAGTTTTGAAAAATAGTTTTGACATACTATAGTTGGAATTAGCATCGTTTCGCCCAGATTTCATTTACACTTGCAGTTGTATTTCAACTTCAAGTAAATCAATTCGAATTCACAATCCCGATCGACTTTATTTCAAATATACATTCATTTCAAATTTTGCCAATTCTAAATCAGATGGTTATTTTTAACCCGAGTGCCCAATTCAACGATCTTAATTCATAACAAATAAACCAAATCCGATTTCGATCATTTCAATTTATTCAAATTCCCACTTCGATATTTATTTTAAATTCAATACGTTGAATCCCGAAGCAACATTCAATTTCAAATCATGCTCCCATTTCGAATATTCAATTTATAACAACTTTGAATTTTTCAATTCAATTTCATCGTTTCAAGATTTTAAATTTCAACAAATGTCGAGTTTACAATTCACCTTTAATTCAAATCAAGGCTGATTTAAAGTAAATCTCAAATCAGACACACAGTTCAATCTCAATACATTCGATAAAATCATTTTCACTTATATTTAACCTTAATTACAACCCAAAATTATTTCCCCTTTTTATTTGCATTTCAAATTTCAAATTCAAAGGAAATAAATTATAAAACATTTCTTATTGTCGTTAAACAATAAATTTCAAAATTCATGGTTAAACAAATATATTTAACCAACCGGTGTCCGTATATAATTTGCTATCCTATGGCCAAGTGATTTAAATTTAATTTCTCGATATTCGGGATGGATCTATCATTTCAATCCAAATCGGGGTCACAGAGGTTTATCATTTCACTCTGTGTTCTTAATTCATTTTATCGATAAATCCCGGGTTTATTCGATGCCCGCAACATCAAGGGTAATTGGGATTTATCGTCACATGGGCACACCACATCATATACTGAATGACAGAACAATTCAAACAATACACCTTCAGTAATCAAGTAAACAGACGCATCCATCACAAACATTCATTCGAACAATAAATCTAATCACATACTGGTTGACAGGTGTCGGAGTTTTCAAATTTGAAATTTAAATTAAATTTAAATAACCAATTATGGATTATTATTGCATGTAACACACTGGCATATCAATTTCAAGCAATCATTCACCAAATCAAACACAACCATGTAAACAATTTATTCCATACATTAATTCGATAAATATGGGATAAATTTAGTCTTACGTGAGTGAAGAAACACTCACCTTCGGGTTAAAATTCGAACGGGCGTCCAGAAAAGGCCCAAAATTTGACAGTCTCAGATCGCAACCAAACCAGTGCCAAAACGTCCGCAACTCCGCCACGATTCCAACGCAACAAACCGTGCGTCAATCCGACCTCATACGAGAAAGTTATGAGTGTTTTTCGCATTTTGAAAACTAAATATATAAAAATTATTTAAATAATAACCCACCCATTGGTGTTCTGCCACGTCAGCATGCTCTTCCCGCTCGTTCTCTCTACTCCACGCTACAGTAACTCACGTTGAAAACAACCCATCCATTCACAACTTTGACCGACTTTTGCTCCCTCGTCCGACCACCGTAGACTCCGGGACCGCCACCATCGTCGAGCTTGTCTCCTGGCGCACCCATCGACACCGGAGTGGCCACCTCCGGTGGCTTCCTCCTCCGTCGCCGGCGGCTTGAACGCACGCCAGTTCTGGCCTTCGACGGCGAAAATCCGGCCAACCACAACACCATCTGACCTCCGACCACCATAGATCAACTCTACACACCATCCTCAACAATACCCAGAAGCGGATTCGTCGATTGAAGCCTAGATCGAAAAACCCCAATTCAAACCCTAGGGTTACGAATTTTCTCAGCTTTGACCGCGAATTCCGGTCGATCCGCTGAATGCATGTTGAAACGAACTGCAGATCTGTGATCTACTCGTCGAGATCTTCAGTTTGATATATAATTCGATGGGTTTTGGAAAGATTTTATTTTTGAGCTATATTTTGATTTTAATTAAAATTAAATAATTTTCAGCCATGGATGGAAAAATAGAAATGTGGAGATAGAGAATGGGCTGATGTGGTGGAGATTGGGCTTGTATATATATAAATATAAGGTCCAGACACATTAACACACACAGTTATCGCATATCCAAATTCGAACGTACATTTTTACATTACCGGGCCCACATACTGACCCCGAAAAATCCAGAAAAATTATTTTTGGTTATGTTTCGACGATACGATTCCAACGAAACTAATTTCGTTGAATTTCGAGACCGTTGGAAAAATGGCCTTTTTCGGGTCGATCCAATTTAACTGTCAACTGACAAAACGCGTTTTCACTTGCCACGCTCACAGATTAATTCGAAAAATTCTGAAAATTGAAACCTAGAAATAATTCGACATTCCGGATCCAATGGCGCCAGTTTCGTCGAAAACAGAGGTCGTTTGAAAAATGGCTATTTTACAGGCCTATATATATTCTATAGCGACTATTCTGAATTTTCATTTGACCATAACTTTTGATTTCCATTACGGAATTTCGATTTTTCGGATTCGTTGGAAAGATATTATCAAGCAGGTTCAAATATTTCTTGTTTCGCTAAAATCCGATTTATTTTGAATCCTGTGCAGTCGATTGAACTTTGAAATCAAATTTCTAAACTGCAGGGCTATATAAATAATTATATAATTTCCATAGCGACTATTTTCCAATTTCAACTGGCCGTAACTTTCAAATTATATTATGAAATTCCAGTTTTTCACATTCGTTGGGAAGATATCGTCAAACAGAGTTATATTTTCCTTGGTCGTCCCCATTTTGATTTAAAACGAATTCTATACATTCAATTGAAATTAAAAATCGAATTTTCAAACTGCCGCGCCATTTCAGGCTCGTTATATAATTAAAATAAATTTATTCGTTTTTACTTAGATTATAATAATTTTTCCGTCGTTATTAATTAAAATAACTTACTTTAAATATTCAAATTCTATAAATTGACTAAAATGGCAATTTCAAATTGGTTCGGAATTTCAGGTCGTTACATTCTCCCCCACTTAAAGTCTTTTCGTCCTCGAAAAGAGAACGAATCGATATTAAGCGCATATAGATTTCAAATTCATGCTTAAAATAATATTTTCAAGACAAGTAGTTGTAAAACTCGTAAAATTTTCTAACTCCCGAAATCACAGAAAATTTCGGCAGCATCTCCTTTGTACGGAGAGGTCCGGGGAGAATCCCAAAACATATATGTACTCAATATACATCTCATCCAACGATGAGGCATCCCAAAAGTGGGGAAAACAAAATATAAAACCACAAAACCATATACCACAAGTACGTACCTCGTTTAGCGTTATTTTGCATTTTTATTTACCTTTGCATTTAGTATTTGCGCAAGCGAGCTCCAAAGCATATGTGACTTCTTACACCTGTCAAATACTTACATATACATGAGATTCAAGCAAATATACAATATATGGCAACTTATCCAACATACATTAATCAATTTTACCCCAAAGCCAATATATCTATGTCAGGCCAGCAAACCAAATGAAGTTTATCCTTTATCGCTTAAGTATATTCCCGTTCATTTCACTTGTATTAAGCAAATTTTATTTTATCTATTCATATTATGCCATCGTCTATCCTCTTCAAGTTCATTTCAATTTATTCATTTCAGTTGTTGCCATCCCTTTACTTGGAAAATGGATTCGAATTAAATTTGTTTACTAACTTCCTATATATTTCCCATTCAAGTTACATGAAATATTATTCCATTAACATGCTTATTCACTCGACTCACCCTCTCATGATTGGGATTAAGGTAATGTTTACCCTCGAAATTTTCAAAATTAGTTCTCAAATCATTTTATTTATATATATAAATTTCCTCGGCAAAGTTCGTTTCCTTATTATCGCCTGTTTAAGCATTTTACCGACCACTCAAATTCTATTAACCTCCTCATTACTTCCAATTTTATTTATCCGCAATCATATTATCGACAACCATAAGTCTCGACCAACACCTTCTCGACTAACTTAATAACTTATGAATTATTCAAGACGTGTGCTATCGTTCTTATTACACAACCAAATTTCAATTAATTTAGTTAGCTTTAATTGAATTTTATTTCGTGGTACTTTCAATTTCTACTAGCATCATCACTACTAACGTCGGAATTTGCTTCCCTTATCATCATCCATACTTAACAGTTCCGTGACGACCCCTAAATTCTTAAGTCCTTTCTATGGTTCCGAAGTCTAAAACTCCAATAAATCGAGTACTAAATCTCAATCATTATCATTAGTTAAGACGACTCAAAGTGCTTGATTTTGGGTTTTTATAGTTCAAGTTTAAATAACATACGTATATATTTATACTATAGGAATTTAAGTCCAAATCCTTTTCAAACCAGTTATACAATACAGAGTGGTCTCTCCCCCACTTAGGCTCTTCAGAATAAACATCGATAATGTGTGCACTCATTACCGAAGTCATTTCCGACGTCCGAGGGGGAATTACACACTTATTTCTTAAAGATCCTTTAAACCATTTCTTTTGGAGATACTTATAATACGATATTGTTTCAAAGTTCGACAAAACAATTTCAAGAGTAACCCAGGGTCAAATTTCAAGTTAATTTCTATTTCAATCTCAAGCCTTTCTCACCCAATTATATTCAACAGATTTCATTTCCAAATACTTCTAAATCCACTTAATTTTCCGTATTAGTTTTTTGCGATTTAAATCAACCACAATAGGTAATAACTTTACATTATCACCCACTAAATCAAGTACATACATATTTGAACCATAATATATATTCGATATATTTAAAAATATAATTGAAAACCATATTATGTCAAATCATTCTGTTCGATTATTTAGAAATTCCTATCGATCGTATGGCGTCCCATATATCGACCAGAATCCATAAATATTCAACAGAACAAGCCAACAAAATAAAAACCATTTTTATATCAAAAATACAAGTACGCTCTCTTATATATCACTCAAACTCATTCTAGGGCGTTTCTAACCCCATCTCTAATGAGTTAATTCCCAACAGAGCCAAGGTTATCGATAACCATCGCTCTGATACCAACTGTAACGACCCGGATTTTTTTTGACCGTTTAAATCGACAATAAACCACACATGTCGACCCAAACAAATCACTAATCCGGATAGTTATTGGGAAAAGAGAAGGAAAAGAAGACAGAAAGGAAAAACAATCACAGAATCTCACAGCGGAAGGATCACCTATAATAGACAAATAAATATTCAAAAGCCTTTAAACATTTACATTTGAGTTACAACATTTACATCATCAGAGTTATACACTTACATACAGTAATGCAGCGGAAATATAATGTAGTGGATACATATACCGAACTCCGTCTTCGATCTTCAAGGCCAAACAATCTTCATTAACTGCAACATCTGCTGACCCGAGCGTATTGCATAAAAAGAAAAACACAACAAACACTCGGATCAGCACTAAATCATCTCATATTAGTCAAATTAAAATACAGAATAATATCGGTATCATGGTGCAGTAACTCAAGAGATGTTACGGGATTTTTCCATCTCTCAAGGATCCGTTAAACTAATACATACATAGTATAATACGCTATTACAATAGTGTTTATTCAGTAAAGTATAATATCGAAAATAGTGTAAGCGGGATTACCATGTTACCCTTACACTGTTTATAGCATTGCCGTACAGTTTGCATATAACACACCAGTACGTCGGTGGATAGGGATGCGCCGTGATACGACAACGTTAAATCAAAATCGTAGGGGCTCGATCAGGATAATATGACAAGGCACTGAGGAAATACCCCGGTAGGATTCTACCAAATTCGCGGACCCAGGCCGGTGGTAACGCATAGCCGCAACTACCGCCCACCTCGAACGACATTCCCATATTCAAGGGGTGCACCCAAATCGATCACAGTAGTAATAGAGATGGTTTCGAAGGAGCGCGTTCGATCAGAGAAGCGATCTCATTAACCTGGGTATGGCTCCTGTTTTAGTCATTTCAATTATGACCCGAAGGTCAAGGCTAATCCATCATCGATCTCTTTCTTCAAATCCAGTAATCGCCTCCATACCATCCGACTTCGGTTCTGGAACTTCCACCGCGTACACAGTTGTCAAAGTGGTATCGACACTGACAGAGAGTATGCCTTATGTCGACTCCGGTCTCCTTGACAACCCATCGTTTACATTTTTCACACCGGTCAGTGTTTTTACCTTTCAAAGGAGTTCGTGTTTCATATCAAAATATCATGTTTCGAAATTCATTTTCATATTCTAAATAGAATATTATTCAACTGGGATATTCCCATTTACGCTCAACATCTTGAACTAATTCCAACTTATAGAATTTGAATATCCAATTAATTAACAATATATTTAAATAGTTTAAAGGTATAATTGAAATAATTTGAAATAATAGTTTGTAATAAAAGTAGAGTTTGACAAAATAATTAAAACATTAAAATAATTCATAAAATAAATAATTAATAATTATAAAGTATTTTATTTAAATAATTTATACAATAAATAGTTATAAGGAAATTTAATTTATTAACAAAATAGTTTTGAAAAATAGTTTTGACATACTATAGTTGGAATTAGCATCGTTTCGCCCAGATTTCATTTACACTTGCAGTTGTATTTCAACTTCAAGTAAATCAATTCGAATTCACAATCCCGATCGACTTTATTTCAAATATACATTCATTTCAAATTTTGCCAATTCCAAATCAGATGGTTATTTTTAACCCGAGTGCCCAATTCAACGATCTTAATTCATAACAAATAAACCAAATCCGATTTCGATCATTTCAATTTATTCAAATTCCCACTTCGATATTTATTTTAAATTCAATACGTTGAATCCCGAAGCAACATTCAATTTCAAATCATGCTCCCATTTCGAATATTCAATTTATAACAACTTTGAATTTTTCAATTCAATTTCATCGTTTCAAGATTTTAAATTTCAACAAATGTCGAGTTTACAATTCACCTTTAATTCAAATCAAGGCTGATTTAAAGTAAATCTCAAATCAGACACACAGTTCAATCTCAATACATTCGATAAAATCATTTTCACTTATATTTAACCTTAATTACAACCCAAAATTATTTCCCCTTTTTATTTGCATTTCAAATTTCAAATTCAAAGGAAATAAATTATAAAACATTTCTTATTGTCGTTAAACAATAAATTTCAAAATTCATGGTTAAACAAATATATTTAACCAACCGGTGTCCGTATATAATTTGCTATCCTATGGCCAAGTGATTTAAATTTAATTTCTCGATATTCGGGATGGATCTATCATTTCAATCCAAATCGGGGTCACAGAGGTTTATCATTTCACTCTGTGTTCTTAATTCATTTTATCGATAAATCCTGGGTTTATTCGATGCCCGCAACATCAAGGGTAATTGGGATTTATCGTCACATGGGCACACCACATCATATACTGAATGACAGAACAATTCAAACAATACACCTTCAGTAATCAAGTAAACAGACGCATCCATCACAAACATTCATTCGAACAGTAAATCTAATCACATACTGGTTGACAGGTGTCGGAGTTTTCAAATTTGAAATTTAAATTAAATTTAAATAACCAATTATCGATTATTATTGCATGTAACACACTGGCATATCAATTTCAAGCAATCATTCACCAAATCAAACACAACCATGTAAACAATTTATTCCATACATTAATTCGATAAATATGGGATAAATTTAGTCTTACGTGAGTGAAGAAACACTCACCTTCGGGTTAAAATTCGAACGGACGTCCAGAAAAGGCCCAAAATTTCACAGTCTCAGATCGCAACCAAACCAGTGCCAAAACGTCCGCAACTCCGCCACGATTCCAACGCAACAAACCGTGCGTCAATCCGACCTCATACGAGAAAGTTATGAGTGTTTTTCGCATTTTGAAAACTAAATATATAAAAATTATTTAAATAATAACCCACCCATTGGTGTTCTGCCACGTCAGCATGCTCTTCCCGCTCGTTCTCTCTACTCCACGCTACAGTAACTCACGTTGAAAACAACCCATCCATTCACAACTTTGACCGACTTTTGCTCCCTCGTCCGACCACCGTAGACTCCGGGACCGCCACCATCGTCGAGCTTGTCTCCTGGCGCACCCATCGACACCGGAGTGGCCACCTCCGGTGGCTTCCTCCTCCGTCGCCGGCTGCTTGAACGCACGCCAGTTCTGGCCTTCGACGGCGAAAATCCGGCCAACCACAACACCATCTGACCTCCGACCACCATAGATCAACTCTACACACCATCCTCAACAATACCCAGAAGCCGGATTCGTCGATTGAAGCCTAGATCGAAAAACCCCAATTCAAACCCTAGGGTTACGAATTTTCTCAGCTTTGACCGCGAATTCCGGTCGATCCGCTCAATGCATGTTGAAACGAACTGCAGATCTGTGATCTACTCGTCGAGATCTTCAGTTTGATATATAATTCGATGGGTTTTGGAAAGATTTTATTTTTGAGCTATATTTTGATTTTAAATTAAAATTAAATAATTTTCAGCCATGGATGGAAAAATAGAAATGTGGAGATAGAGAATGGGCTGATGTGGTGGAGATTGGGCTTGTATATATATAAATATAAGGTCTAGACACATTAACACACACAGTTATCGCATATCCAAATTCGAACGTACATTTTTACATTACCGGGCCCACATACTGACCCCGAAAAATCCAGAAAAATTATTTTTGGTTATGTTTCGACGATACGATTCCAACGAAACTAATTTCGTTGAATTTCGAGACCGTTGGAAAAATGGCCTTTTTCGGGTCGATCCAATTTAACTATCAACTGACAAAACGCGTTTTCACTTGCCACGCTCACAGATTAATTCGAAAAATTCCGAAAATTGAAACCTAGCAATAATTCGACATTCCGGATCCAATGGCGCCAGTTTCGTCGAAAATAGAGGTCGTTTGAAAAATGGCTATTTTACAGGCCTATATATATTCTATAGCGACTATTCTGAATTTTCATTTGACCATAACTTTTGATTTCCATTACGGAATTTCGATTTTTCGGATTCGTTGGAAAGATATTATCAAGCAGGTTCAAATATTTCTTGTTTCGCTAAAATCCGATTTATTTTGAATCCTGTGCAGTCGATTGAACTTTGAAATCAAATTTCTAAACTGTAGGGCTATATAAATAATTATATAAATTCCATAGCGACTATTTTCCAATTTCAACTGGCCGTAACTTTCAAATTATATTATGAAATTCCAGTTTTTCACATTCGTTGGGAAGATATCGTCAAACAGAGTTATATTTTCTTGGGTCGTCCCCATTTTGATTTAAAACGAATTCTATACATTCAATTGAAATTAAAAATCGAATTTTCAAACTGCCGCGCCATTTCAGGCTCGTTATATAATTAAAATAAATTTATTCGTTTTTACTTCGATTACAATAATTTTTCCGTCGTTATTAATTAAAATAACTTACTTTAAATATTCAAATTCTATAAATTGACTAAAATGGCAATTTCAAATTGGTTCGGAATTTCAGGTCGTTACAAATCCTCATAATCGATGTACACCTGAAGGCTACCATAATTGCGGGGATTGGGATCACGTTGTAATTATTATATAACACGGGCTACTAGTTGGGACACTAGTAGGGGGTACGGACCCTCGTTACACAGGACACTAGTTGGGACACTAGTAGGAAAATGGATCATTCAATGTAAGACACTTATGAGGATGCTAGTTAGGTGGTGCCGAGCAAATAGATATCGTTTTAATGGTAAAGCTTAGAAACCTTGCGATGTTATTTTTGATAGAAACCATGCGGTGGGATATTTGATAGGAATTATGGGATGTTATACTTGTTTCATCGTGCCCGAAGTTTATCTTGTTACCTTAGTTTATCTTGTTATCATAGTTTATCTTGATATCTTAGTTTATCTTGCCTACCTTGTTATCATGCTTATGTTTACTTTCAGTTTATTCATGCCATGTTATCTTTACCTATTTTTATGCTGAAAGTCACTAGGACTTACTCAGTCTTTATGACTAACCCGTTTTGTTTCGCCTCTTTTTCTTCCGTTTCCCCCTCCCAGGTTCATAGGGTGGGAATACAGCTTAGTTCGGATCTTACCAACCTCCAAGGCTCTTTCATGTATGGCTTGGATTTCTCTTGGCTATTGCTTGCTTTGCTTTATTGGGGAATACTGCAGTTTGTTTTTAGCTTCTTTGTTTTTGAGCAAGACATATATTTTAACTATGAAATTGGGTATTGGAAGTTGATGGGCTTTTCTTGTAAACATATATATTTAATAAATGATTTGAAGTACTTCCACTTTATTTTCCGCTGTTTTATATATGTCTGTCTTGTAATATTTTTGTTCCAGTACCAATAATACTCCATTGAAGTTAAGGCATTCCCTTTGTTAGTGACCTTAACAGATGTGGGGTGTTACAAACTAGTTTTGAACTAGAATTATAATTTATTTATTTTTAAAATAAATAAATTGGATTTGAAATGGTTTTAAGAATAACCAGAAATTCTAATAATTGAATTGTAATGGATTTGAATCGAAATTGTCTTTGGAATATTTCAATGTTGTATTTCGTGATTATAAAGATATTTTTATGGAAATTTTAAAGATATATTTATATCGTTATTTCCAATACGATATTTGTTGGTCGTAGAATTTGATATTGAATATAAGCCAATATATTTTCTATTCAGAGCCTTGTATTTAATATCAAATGTGATTTGGGTTTGTCGTGAATGGTGTCTTCATTAACACCGTTCTTAAACCCAGTTGAGAAAGAGATTAAATCTTTTTATTTAGATTTGATGAAGTGTACCAATTAAATGGTATTTAACTGGAATTGAATTTGAATTGATTTTCGGGTTTATCGTGAACGGTGTTTTAAATAACACTTGTTCTTTAACCCGATAATTGATGAAATGTGTTTTTGGGTTTATCGTGAATCGTGTTTAGATGACATTAGTTCTTTAACCCAGTTAAATACATGATATTGATTTTTGGGAAGATTAAAACCAAGTAGAGTTTTAATGAATCTTTAATTAGATTGAAGTGATCGAGAATGGAGTATCACCAGTTTTGCTCTAGGCGATAGTTAAATCTTTAATTAGATTTGAACGTGAAATGGTAACTGAATTTACCGATAACACCATGGTGTTAGATATGAAGTATTACCAGTTTTACTTCATGGGATGAATAGGTTGGGATTGGGAAATAAAATAAATGATTACTTCGGTGTGGTTCGCTAATCCCGACTAGTTTGAATTGATATTCAAAGGAAGGTTAAAGAATAAATTTAAAGAATTTATGTTTGATAAAATTAATGGGAACCTTTCCCAAAGTATAAGAATATTTGAATAAAAGAATATTATGAATTGGAATGAGGCGTATGTTGTGTTTGTGTAACACTTGTTTATTATATACGCGAGTTATACAGAAAGACTGGGTTTATCCCATTCTGAATAACTGATTCTACATGGTGTCGAGGATGAAGACGGTGGTCGAAGACCGGAGGTCTTCACGTCGTTTGGGTGATTACTGATGACTTTAATTGGGCCGTACACCCAAGATGAGGGAATCAGTTAGTGATCGTCCAGACGTACTTGGAGATCGATGGATATGCGGGGTACTAGGTGCCTCCGGTTTCGTTCAGACCCAGAACGAACTTGTAAATGGACTGTGTGTCTGACATTGGATTTTATTATGTGTGATTGATTTCTATTAAATATATATCTGTTTGGAGGCGGTGAATTTATTCTCTTGCTTAACGCCCTTCTCTGAGACGTATGAGCTCAGAGGTTATATATTGATGGATATCAAACGCATGGAGTGAATTGCCTGTGTGGCATGCCTAAGTGGCCATGTGATCAGGGCTTCTGTTGAAAAGCATAGTCTTGTGGTGGATGATCAAAGCAAGGCCTGTGTGGCATAGCTTTGTGTAACGTTGATTCGCGAGCCTCACACCCCGGTAGTGGACCAAAAACGGGAGAGGACTTCAGGGAGGGCATGCGTTTCCTTCTAGCTAGAAGTGGCGTCAGTGGTTTTACACGCCCTGACGAGTTTGACTTATGTGGTTGTTGCTGTCGCGAGGCGCCTCGGATATATCGGTGACTGTGTGGAGCCGATGGAGTCATTTGGCTCATTGACACCCCATAGGGTGGGGAAACGTAGTGTTCAGGCATTTTAATCCACATCGGTGGACCGGCCCTGACGATCTAAGGCTTGTCTGCGCGCTTGCCTGTGACACGGGCTAGAGCGTCTCGAATCGGTAGAGGACGATCCCTGGCCTCGGTTCACAGACGGAAATCCAATTTCCAAATACGTGACTTTGCGGTTTCGATTGTAGAGCCTAGTATGGCGACAAGATATATGGTACCCATGCCGTCTATGATTAATATTTATGATTGAAATTGTTTTGACACCATACACTTATAATAGTATCAAAAGATGATTTAGCGTATCAAGCATTATTTGGCTATTATAAGGTAAAACCCTATCCTCCGGCTTGTGTTGCATTGTGTGATGGGACATGGGTCTTATAATAGCTTCATTGTTCTTTATTTTTCATTGCATTGTGGTTTTATGCACTGGTATTCTTGGGAGGAAACCCATTCCATGTTATACGGCGTGGTCCCTTTGATTTACTTGACTTTTAAATAAAGATTTATAACTGTTTTAGTTCTCACACCAGTCACATGACTGACCTGGAGTATATTGTTTTAACCTAAACTCTGGGTGCCCCTATTTTCCGCATGGGCAGCTAGTAGTTTTGGTTTTGCAGATTTATATTCAGGATCCTGATTTACAGCTGGAACGATACTCGGAAAGCTCTGTATCCGTGTATTACTTCTAGTTGTGTTTTGAATTATTTTCCGCTGCGATGTATTTAAATGTAATGTAAATCTCTGATATTTTCTGTGTAATATTTGTTCTTACTCTGTATATTCTTGTATTCTGATGGAATTGTTGTAATATACAATGAAATGTTCTTCCGTCTGAGTTCTAATTCGTCGTGTTCTCAAAACAATCAGGAGTTTCGTATGGTCTTGGTCGGTTTAGCGACTGATTCGGATCGAGCGAAATTCCCGGTCGTTACATTGTGGTATCAGAGCTTTGGTTTACAAAGCTCAGAGAACAAGACACATTAGAACCATACGAAAGAATTCATCAGAGATTGGATTAGTAATATCCAATGGGAATGACTCGTTAGAGATAGGATCAGTAGCATCCTAGAACGAGTGTAAAGGGTGTTGTTTTGAAAAATAAAATTGAAAACAAGTTTTGTTTTGAAAATTTAAATCAATTAAACGTATTTGAATATTTATTTATATTCAATTTGGACAATCCAATATATAAAGATTTTGCATATACGCCTTGCAAACGTATATTCGAAATTTTAATATACTGGGTAGACATATAATCACACTCTAGTCGCTCGGAGATTGTTTTGATGATTGATCGATCATCATCGGAATTTGTATTCGAGTTTCGAAGGTGTGATATTTATATATTTCCAATTGACTGGTGTGAGAACCAAAACTAGATATGGCTTATTGTTGTGATTTGGCATCAAAAATGTGATTTTTGATTATATATCAAAGTTATGAATTTGAAAAGCTAATCAACTAATTGATTGCTGATTGTGTTGTTTGATTATTGGTTGATTAATTTGAATTTGAACCATTTGACCAAATTGTACCAAATAGTGAATTGTATTGAAAATTAGTCGCATTTGCATGCATGTACATATACTTACATTGAACAGGTCATAGCAAGGAGGCTAGAGCAGAAGAATAAAATTGTTTGCCCGACAAATAGGTACATGTTTACCATAATTTACTGTTTTGTTTGGGTGATGATTTTATGAGCCGATTGACTAGCCGCTGTGCTTTTTCTTTTTCTTTTGGATTGAAGAAGGCCATGGGAGGCTATATGAAATATCCCGAAGTCCCCGGCGTAGGGGAGGTTATGGAGAAATTTTTCGAAAATTTAAGGTGTTAGCCAAATTTTTGAAAAAAAATATAAGTTTTTAGAAATTGAAAAGTTGAAAAACTTAAGCCGTAAGGAAAATAAGGGAAGTTGAGTTGATTAGTTAAACAACTTTCGGCTTCGTTCCTTTTCGAGGACGAAAAGTTTTAAGTGGGGGAGATTGTAATAACCCGGAAATCTGGGCCAATTTAAAAATTTTATTTTGGCAATTTTAGTGAATTTTGATTATTTAAAATGAATTATTTTAAATAATAACGACGAGAAATTTATTTTGAATAGAATTCGAACGTATATATTTATTCGAATCGTCATTAGAATATAAATATTTATTTATATATATAAAAGGAATTGAAAATGGCATGGTAGTTCGATAATTCGATTTCAAAATTCAAATGAATGTACAGAATTCAAAATAAATCGGATTTTAGTGAAACCAAAAATATTTGAATCTAATTGAGAATATCTTTCCAACGAATCTGAAAAATTGAAATTTCATAGCGGGGATAAAAAGTTATGTCCAGTTGAATTTTTAGAAAGTCGCTATGGAATTCTGGCCCTTAAAAATGGAAATTTTGCAAACGACCTTGGTTTTCGACGAAACCACTTTTGTTGGATCCAAGATGTCTAGCTATTGCTAGATTCCAAAATTCGTAATTTTTCGAATCAATATGTGAGCGTGGCAAAGGAAAACGCGTTGGACCAGTTTCAGTCGATTTTAATCGACTGGAAAATGGCCATTTTTCAAACGGTCTCAGAATTAGACGAAATTAGTTTTGTTAGGACCGTATCGTCAATACGAAGCTAGAAAATATTTTTCTGCAATTTTTAGAGTCCGTATGTGACCCCGGTAAATTGAAATGCGCGTTCAAATTCAATATATAGAGTTATATGTTAATTTTGACGAAAACTGATCGAATCGATCGAATCAGCCTACGATACATATCCCATTGGGTTCGGAATGGGGGTAATTAGCTATGGACGATAGGCGGTGGGTTTCGTTTCGAGGTCGAAATAAAAAGTACCTTTTTGAAATTAAAAAAAAATAAAAAAATAAAAAAATAAAACTCTCTTTTCCTTTACTCGCAGCCCCCCCCCCCCTCTCCGTCACTTTTCAAAATAGAAAAAAAAGGGCGATGGAGCCCTGGCCGCGCCGCCGGCGACGCCGCACCCCCACCCTTTCCTCTCCCCTCATACGCCTTCAGCCTCCTAACCACCGTGCCCTAGCCCTCGATTTGACCGCCTCCGGTCAACCCTAGCCCAGCCACGACCTCCTCCACCCCCTGCTGGCCCCGCCGACGTCCTGTAGCCACCTACTCCGACCAACTACCACCTCCCTACGCCGGTGAGCCTCCTTGTTTATTTATTTTATCGTTTTTATTTATTTAGGTGGATAAAAATATGATTTTTAAATCATTTCATTGTACAAAAGTATTCATGGCATTGTTTTAAATTTATATAAGGGCGTAGTAAAAGTAAAAATGTGATTTTTATTTGTATGAACATCATAAAAAGAAGAGAACGTCATAAGATTTGATTTTGAATACGAAAGGCGGGATTTTTAATTGATAAAAGGCGAGATCTTTATTTGTTTAAAAGATAAGAATTGGTAAAGAGATAAAGAAATGATTTTTATAATGAAATAGCGAAAAGATTATATTTTTGAAGTAGGAAAGATATGATTTTTATATTATAAAAATAATAAAAATATGATTTTTATTATATGTGAAGTAATAGAAATATGATTTTTTTATATAGTAGAAGTAATAAAAATATAATTTTTATATAGGAAGAAGCGTTGTAAAAATATATTCTTTATTGGAAGAAGAGCGATATAAAAATATAATTTTTATATAGAGAATAGCGTGATAAAAATATGATCTTTATTATATGAACACCGTTATAAAAATAGAATTTTTATCTATATAGTAGTGGTATAAAAATAGAATTTTTATCTATATAGTAGCGGTATAAAAATAGAATTTTTATCTATATAGTAGCGGTATAAAAATAGAATTTTTATCTATATAGTAGCGGTATGAAAATGGAATTTTTATCCATATAGCATGGATATAAAAATGTGATTTTTATATATGTAGTGGCTACGGACAACGAAAGTGACAAAGGGCGAGCACAACGAAAATTTCTACATAAGAACAGTCGTGGCGGTTGGTTTAGCTAGTCGGTGAGAACTTCTCACTTTAAATTTTCTCTTCTAGTTAAAATTATATACTAGGATGCAGACGGTGTTTAGTAGCACCCGACACCCGTCGTCCACAGACCATGGACGGCTTGTATGCTTGTTTGTTGTGTTGTGAAGTTTGTTTGTGATGTTGATGTGAAGTGGATAATAAAATATTCATGTGTTGAAATAAATTAATTATAGTTAAAAATATAATTTTTAACGTGAATATGAATATAGTGAATGTGAATAAATAAATATTCATTTACAAACCGGACGGTTTGTTTATGTACACCTATTTGAAAGATATCGATTGGGACGATAAATTTTAAACATCGCCCAACTGCACAAATAATATTCGGTGTTTGTGGATTGAAACCCCACATGGGTATTGGGATGAGATTTGGCGTACACTAATCCCGATTGTTTAGTTGTATGTCAATCGATGGATTGACAGACTGTGTAAGCGTTAATTATTTATATTTAATGCTTATGCAGTTGTGTGGTGCACTCTGGATGATGGTTGATTATTTATCGTTGTTATTTATACATGTGTTGTAGAAAATCCATATAGTCAACATTATATGGTAATTGATTGGGCCTCATTCCAGTTTTGAAAAGAAATATTTGAAATAGAATATTTGAAAAAGAAATATTTGAAATAGAATATTTGAAATAGAATATTTGAAATAGAAATATTTGAAAATAGAAATATAAGAAGCCGTGTTGATTAGATTGACGCCATTTTGACGCAAACGATATTTATATCGATTATATTCGTTTTTATAACGAATATCGAAAAGTGATTTCAAAATCGAATATTTTGAAATGAATTCGAATTGAAATTGAATAGAAATGAATTCGAATTGAAATTGAATAGAAATGAATTCTAATTGAAATTGAATAGAAATGAATTCGAATTGAAATTGAATAGCAATGAATTCGAATTGAAATTGAATAGAAATGAATTCGAATTGAAATTGAATAGAAATGAATTCGAATTGAAATTGAATTGAATTGAAAACGAACTGAAATTGAATTAAAAATCGATTTGAATAGAAATCAATTTGAAATGAATTAAAATGAATTAAAATGAATTAAAATGAATTTATATAGAAAAATTCAATTTTGATTTGAAATCGAATAAGAAGTTGAAATTGTTTTGAAAACAAATTTAAAATGATTTATATAATATGTTTTAAAAGGAAATCGATGAAATATATAATATATATATATATTATATATATAATGGCCTGAATAGAACGCACCGCGCCGCGGCAGTTCGTGAATTTTGACCATTGATTTCGAATGGATATTGCGGGAGATCCGACCGTCGGATTCTCCTAAAACTGGAACCGTTGGGTTCGTATCGAAAAGAGCTTTCTAACGAATATTGGAAATTAGAAATCTAATGGTTGGATTTGGAATTATGTCCAAATCAAATTTGGAAAAGGTCGCTATAAGTGCAGTTCAATGGCCGTTGATGGAAATCGACTGTACGGGCCTTGATAAAATTATTAAAAATAGTAATAATTGGTGTAAAATCATAAGAAATGATTTGTGAAGAATTGGGGTTAAAAAAATCCATACTTGAAAAGATAAAAATAGACTTTTATCGAAATAAACTAGTTTTGAACTAGAATTATAATTTATTTATTTTTAAAATAAATAAATTGGATTTGAAATGGTTTTAAGAATAACCAGAAATTCCAATAATTGAATTGGAATGGATTTGAATCGAAATTGTCTTCGGAATATTTCGATGTTGGATTTCGTGATTATGCAGATATTGTTATGAAAATTTGAAAGATATATTTATATTGTTATTTCCAATACGATATTTGTTGGTCGTAGAATTTGATATTGAATATAAGCCGATATATTTTCTATTCAGAGCCTTGTATTTAATATCAAATATGATTTGGGTTTGTCGTGAACGGTGTCTTCATTAACACTTTTCTTAAACCCAGTTGAGAAAGAGATTAAATCTTTTTATTTAGATTTAATGAAGTGTACCAATTAAACGGTATTTAATTGGAATTTAATTTTAATTGATTTTCGGGTTTATCGTGAACGGTGTTTTAAATAACACTTGTTTTTTAACCCGATAATTGATGGATTGTGTTTTTGGGTTTATCGTGAATCGTGTTTAGATGACATTGGTTCTTTAACCCAGTTAAAGACATGATATTGATTTTTGGGAAGATTAAAACCAAGTGGAGTTTTAAGGAATCTTTAATTAGATTGAAGTGATCGAGAATGGAGTATCACCAGTTTTGCTCCAGGCAATAGTTAAATCTTTAATTAGATTTGAACGTGAAATGGTAATTGAATTTACCGATAACACCATGGTGTTAGATATGAAGTATTACCAGTTTTACTTCATGGGATGAATAGGTTGGGATTGGGAAATAAAATAAATGATTACTTCGGTGTGGTTCGCTAATCCCGACTAGTTTGAATTGATATTCAAAGGAAGATTAAAGAATAAATTTGAAGAATTTATCTTTGATAAAATTAATGGGAACCTTTCCCAAAGTATAAGAATATTTGAATAAAAGAATATTATGAATTGGAGTGAGGCGTATGTTGTGTTTGTGTAACACTTGTTTATTATATACGCGAGTTATTCAGAAAGACCGGGTTTATCCCATTCCGAATAACTGATTTGACGTGGTGTCGAGGATGAAGACGGTGGTCGAAGACCAGAGGTCTTCACGTCGTTTGGGTGATTACTGGTGATATTAATTGGGTCATACACCCTAGAGGATGGAATCAGTTAGTGATCGTCCAGACATACTTGGAGATCAATGGATATGCGGGGTACTAGGTGCCTCCGGTTTCGTTCATACCCAGAACGAACTTGTAAATGGACTGTGTGTCTGACATTGGATTTTATTCTGTGTGATTGATTTCTATTAAATATATATCTGTTTGGCGGCGGAGAATTTATTCTCTTGCTTAATGCCCTTCTCTGAGACGTACGAGCTCAGAGGTTATATATTGATGGATATCAAACGCATGGAGTGAATTGCCTGTGTGGCATGCCTAAGTGGCCATGTGATCAGGGCTTCTGTTGAAAAGCAGAGTCTTGTGGTGGATGATCAAAGCAAGGCCTGTGTGGCATAGCTTTATGTAACGTTGATTCGCGAGCCTCACACCCCGGTAATGGACCAGAAACGGGAGAGGACTTCAGGGAGGGCATGCGTTTCCTTCTAGCTAGAAGTGGCGTCAGTGGTTTTACACGCCCTGTGTAACACCCCACCTCCGCTAGGGTCACTCACAAAGGGAATGCACTAGTTTTGGTGGAGTATTATCTAGGTAAACATACACAGAGATAACACAAGGCAGAACATAAATAAAGCCGCGGTAGAAATTAAAAACTAAATTTTATTACTTTCAAGAAAAGAGTCAAAACCCCATATATCCAAGGTACAAATTATTCCATTACATCAAGTTCCAAATAAAGAAGCATAAACTTAAGATAAAAAAAGTAAATTATTCCCCATAAATAGCAGAAGTGCAGCCATAGCATAGCTCAAGACCAAACCGTACATGAGCTAACAGAAAGCAAGCTAAATCCAAGCTAAGAGCTAGTGTTTCCTCCCTGAGAACCTGGAGGGGAAACGAAAGAAAAAGAGGCGAAAGTAAAAGGGTCAGTCATAAGACTGGTAAGCTCTAGTGACTTTCAGTATAAAAACTAGAAAAGGTAACATGACATGTGAAAACTGGAATTAAACATAAGGGTGATAACAGGACTGGTATGATAATTAAGATAACAAGATAAGTCAAGTCTAGCATCACATATTCAAGATTCGCTGCACCCAATGTACTAGTATCTTAACCCATGTCAAGTATTAACAATGATATGATTCCTTGGCCCAGTATCGTGAAGTGACCCATTACGGGGTCCTACGGTACGATCTATTAATCGATCGGCTCATTACAAGTTCTAGCTCGTCATGTGTCTGTGTCATACAGCCCTATCCTAAAATGTAGTCACCTGTGCTAGGTCCACCATAGGGTGTATCAAGCCCTATGGTGCCAACCACCGACACGAATCAAGCACGCATAGTGTATAACCTACTGGTGCCCAATGACTGCTTTTTCAACTCCGGACTACATGCACGACCATAGTCCGCCTGAACCTACAATGGCGCACCTACTCAGCCGTCGTTCTGGTCGCTTACAATCAGCCCAGTAATCGTGCCCCACCCTACCTAGTCCCAGGGTATCGTGATACATCTAAGTGGGTTACTACTGAAAAGGACCACGTAACTAGGGTTTCTAATGGGTTAAGTGTTGTCATTCAAATTCGTGACTTAACCCTATCCAAATCATGTATCAAGTTGGTTAAGTGTGTTCAAGCGGTTCATGACTTAACCCTATCAAATCATCATGTCAAATTGGTTTAGTATATTCAAGTGGTCCACGACTTAACCCTATCATGTGGCATTAATTCATTAATGCACCCCAACCTCTCACATTAGACTAATTATTGTGGTCACTGGATTTGCCGGGCGGTTCCGGGCAGATTTACCCCACAACATAGTCTAACCTCGGGTTTTACGTGCGATATGACCAACTACTCACATTGGATCCTATTGTTTGCAGTCACTGGATTTGCCGGGCGGTTCCGGGCAGATTTACACTGCAAACTCAACCCAACCTCGAGTTGGCCATTTTCAAATTCATTCTAAGTGTCATGTCCAGATTCAAGTTTTCGAGTCTAAATTCATGTCAAGTTTTCAGGTCATGTTTCATGTCAAATCGTTTCAAGTTCATGTCCATATCCAGGCTCAAGTTATAACAATGTTCATGTTCAAGTTCAAAGCCAATTCATGTTTTACCTAATCTACCCAAATCGTATTCCCATCGCACGTAAACTCGAATCGATACAAATAAATCTAATTAGGGAATAACATAAAAAGGGACGGATATAAGGTAGCAAAAGTGATTACTAGCATAGCATGGTATAACTTGAGATAAATGATTACAACATTAGTAGCATATGGAATATCGGCCTCAAACATTAAGATTCTAAATCTAGCAAAATAAGGTACTAGTCACGATAACAGTTGACATAAGGTGATTGTCATGGTAACGATTGACATAAGGTGATAGTCATAGACTTGTGACTAATAGCAGATTCAACATTGCAGGCATGATAATATAAGGGGGTTTTCTTTTTGATTTACAACATGAATAGGCCCCAAATCAATGTCATAGTATTATATCCAAAAGTCAAGATCCAAGATGAACAAGAATGGATGTAAAACAGTCATCATACACATGTCCAATTTCAATTTACAACATATTCATATTACATTTACAGTTTAAATCTAAAAGTAACTGGGGCTTACAGATCGTGGTTCGAGAATTAGAAAGAGAAAGTCGATGTTGAATCTTTATATGCTTAGTCGAGTCCTAACAAAAATCCCCAAATCAGCAATTCTCTTAACGTAGTTTCGACGTAGAAGAAGTAGTCCCTTTCTCTAACTTTTCAACCAGAATTAGAGCAGCATAAGGTCAGAGAGAATTTTTTGTAGAGAGACTAGTGTTAGGGGCTGTTTATATAGGGTTAGGCCAACGAATGTAGATAGAAACGAGGCCAGAAACATCAAAGTGATCCAGCTTCAAAAGTGGGCTCGGCCACCAGGTCGACCCCCAGGTTGACACTATGGTCGACCTGGTCCTGGGCAGGTCGACTCTATGGTCGACCCCCAGGTCGACCTGGTCCTGGGCGGGAAATTTCCCGCCCAGTCTGTTCTGTGCTTTGAATTCGAAATTGGAAT
The DNA here is from genome assembly GCA_030737875.1 of Allium sativum. Taxonomy (NCBI): domain Eukaryota; kingdom Viridiplantae; phylum Streptophyta; class Magnoliopsida; order Asparagales; family Amaryllidaceae; genus Allium; species Allium sativum. The sequence goes on along the minus strand of CM060922.1, from coordinate 346,612,746 downwards.
TCTGAGCAGTTTTGAACTTGAAATTTTCTGAAAACTTCGAAGGGTCATAACTTGGTCATACGGACTCCGATTTTCGAAAACTCGAACTCGTTTCCAAGCAGAATTTCGAGAAGAAGTAATGGCGTAACCCGTTTCCCATGATTCTCATTTTAAAAATTAATTCTGCCTTGATTTATAGTTATAACACGTTATCAAAATACGGGTTGTTACATTCTCCCCTCCTTAAAGGATTTCGTCCCCGAAATCTCTAAGTTAGGGAGGATGTGCCCTACCATCCATCATCCATCTACTCAGAACATCATCCACAAGCAACCAATGTCCTTAAAAGGTTTCTAGTGCTGTATGAACATATGCAGAAAGCGTGTGTATATGTCCTTATCTAATGCAAAAGATCAGGCGGTTACTGATTCAGTAGACCTCCTTAATGCAAAATATGTTAGTGTAATGAATCAAACATGTATGCAAAATTCCTAACATACTTTATAATCTCTACATGAGTGCACAAACATTCATTCATATGCAACATTCAAGTGATAGCATAACAAGTTCCATCCATGTACAAGTATAAGCACTCATGCATATGCAACATGAAAATGTGACTGAGTCGATCTAGTGCCTAATGTGTGTCATGCATCCACTAGAAATCACTTGCAAACACTTGCAACCATTTGCAAACATCAGCCATAACATGTTTCAATCACATGTTTACATCCATATGGTTCTACCTAAGGTTCTCAAGATAAGATCGAGAAGATAACAGGACAAACGTAGGTAGTAGAAGCATGACAAAAAGGTTTTCAAGTTTATAGGAAAAAGAGATCAATAATGTACCCTAAAAAGAAATGGGTAAAGCGCGCGTATCTTCTCCTCGGTTTCCCAAGTTGCGTCTTCTTGTGCTTCACTCCACTGCACTTTAACTAGCTTGACTTCTCGATTCTTTAGCTTCTTAATCTCCATTGTTAAGATACGAATCGAAACTCGCCTCAATGTTGCTTCTTTTTCTACTTCTACGTCTTCAAGGATGCTTGGCTCAACCACTTCGGCCGACTCATGCAAGCACTTTCGGAGATGCGAGAAGTGAAAGACATTGTGTACTCCAGTCAGCCTCTCGGGTAATTCTACCTTATAGGCCATCTGACCAATCCTCTCAGTGATGGGGAACGGTCTTACGAACCTTGGTGCTAGCTTTCCAACTGCTCCAAAACGAACTACATTGCGTAACAGAGAAACTTTTATAAAGACCATATCTCTGACTTCGAACTCTAGGTCTGTCCTTCTCTTGTTCGCATAAGATTTCTGTCTATCTTGGGCCGTTTTCATCCGTCTTCGTATCAACTCAACCTTCTTAGAAGTGTTCCTTATCATGTCGGGCCCAATTATAAGCCTGTCTGTCGTCTCCCACCAACAAGTTGGCGATTTGCATGGTCTTCCATACAGGGCTTCGAACGGTGCCATTCCGATGCTAGCTTGGTGTTTGCAAACAAATTAACAACTGTAAACAACTGTTAAATTCGTTCGGCTTTCCTAAACAACAAGGATTGTTGTAGAGGATGTCGAACTCTGGGACCAAAAATATTTTAATTAATAAATCCAATCAAGTTATTCCAGAATTTTGATTGATTGAAAACACAGAAAATAACAGCAATTAAATATAAAAGAGAGATTTATCTAATAAGAGAAAGCAATTAGGGAGCGATGACATAAATTAGATTAATATTCATCAATAGCCAAACAGATTAATCAGATCTAATTCATGTTTTTTTCACGAACATGAATCAACGATAATTGGGTTTATAGAAACAAATAAGTAAATAACAACAAGTATAGCCTATGCAGGAGCTCAGCTCTTAAACAACCATAGGCTATCAGGACAGATTCACTATTTTATTTCTAAAACCCTAAATATTAAATCTAAATCTGATAAGTGTTAGATCGAACTCGAATATACCCTGTGAAGGAGCACAGCTCTTAAACGACACAGGGTATGAAGGTTCAGATCTAACCCTTAGTTCAAATCTAGATCTTCATACATGAAGTTCTAATCTTTTGGCTATGTGATTCATATTGAATCATAACTATTAGCGTCATCACCACCTAATTAAAGAGGATTAGCTAGACATAGCTAAAAGAAAAGAAAATAAAAAGAAAATAAACAACATAAATAAAATGCAATAAAAACTAAATAGAAGAGAGAAAGAAGAGTTTTATTCCAAGAAAAGGATTACAGAATAAAACTGAGTGTGTTTTTACATGAATGAGATACAAGGTATTTATAGCTGATATGACAAAGACAACTAGGTTAGTTACACAATGTGGGACTAAAGATTTAGCCCAAATAACACATAAGCCACTGTGAACAGGGTTGTAGAGTAAGAGGCCTTGTAAGTGAGCCGGTGTGAACGCGTACAGTGCATGAATGAGAGGCCTTGCAAAGGAGCTAATGTGAACGCTACATGAATGAAATGGTCTGCAATTGAGCCAATGTGAACACAATATGAGTCTTTAGTGAGCCAAATCTACCCAACTAAACTCTATTTGCAACCGTTCTTCAAGCTTTAAACTCTTCAAGCTTTTGTAATTTTAACTTCACTCTTTTTCAGCAAATTCTTCATGCTTTATTCATCAAATGCTCTAAACCATGATTCTTGTCAAAAATATGAAAACACAGCTATAAATACACAATATCAATTATTTAAAAGATAAAATAAGATAAATATGCGGATAAAATAATCACATTTACGTGTATATCAAATACCCCCACACTTATCTTTTTATTCGTCCTCGAATAAACTAAACTAAGATATGTCACACTTTCGTAGGAAACACGATTGCATTTAGCGTATGCAACAAGCCGTTAAACCTCTGGGTGTCCCCAGTAGGACGAGTGTTGTCTCGTGAGGGTTTTCAGCGGATACTACCCACAAAATCCCAAAGCGTCTTATGTACGCGGATTAATCAAACAATATATTTAAAGTCTTTCACATTCCAAGGATTTTACCTAACTTCAATAATAACGGTTTAGCCCCAAATTGTCCATCCCATAATTAGTGCAAAAATGAACAAAAATTTTCAAACTGAATCGTAATTCCTTGATAATACTGTAATTGTCTTGAAGGTTAAGAGCGTGGTGTCAACCAAAGTTCTACACATCGACAATGTGCACCCAATCATTTCTTTATTATTATTATTATTTTTTGGATAATTTTGCACCAGTGTAACTGCAATGTATTGGATGTGAGTTATGCATAAATGAAGGAAAATTTATGTAAGTTCTAAAAATGTTATAGATAAGAGGGCAAGTGTATTAGTTGAACTTCAAGTCACAAAAGATAAAGTAATACTAAGGCACATATAGACATTTTGTTTCCTTTCATCTCCTCAACTACAATCCTTGCTTCTAAGTACGGTATGATGGACGTGGATGGAATGGAAATGGATGCTTCATAGTCAAGAATGATGAAGACTACTTTATTCAGAGAGACTCTCTCTTTATTTCATTTTTTTTTTCTTTTCCTTTTTTTTCTATTCTTTTTTTTTTCTTTTTTTTTTCTTCTTTTTTATTTATTTTGCATGATGAATGATGAATTGAGATGGAATGATGACGTACATGATTTCATTTGATTCCTCCTCTACTACCAACACTTCATGAAAGGAAAGTTTTGTGCCCTAGTTACTCTACTTCTATAACCTTAATTCAACACACTAGTCTGGATTGATGTTATACAAAAAGCTGAAAGGAATGATAAGCAAAGTTTCGTAAGATAGATAACCCATAAAAAATAAGATGTGGTATATGGTTATCCTACCTTAAAACAAGTACGGAGTGGGTGGTGTAATATTGGTATAAAAAGTGATGTTTTTGACCTTTAAACAAAGGTTCTTGAGTATACCAATATAAGATAAACTTGTCTAAACATGGATGTAAATCGACTAAAACTTGGGTTTGAATAATGTGGGGTATCGAAGAAGAACGCTACAATGAGTCATTTCTCCTTAATTGGGCCAAGTGGATTTTAGAACTTACGATTTTGAAAATTTGAGTGGAAAAGAAAATATTATGCATGAAAACGAAATCAGAAAATCCAACAAATGTAGGTGCAAAATCATTTTTATTTCTTGATTTTCTTTTTTCTTTTTTTTGATTATTTTTACTTGCACATTCTAACACGTATAACAAGGGTTGACACGCTTACTCCAGAACACGACTAACGTCTGCACAGTCTCAAGCTAGCATCTTAAAAAGACACATTACAATTCAATGAATAAATAATGTTCATTCCCATCACCCAAAAATTCAACTTATCAAATAAGAAACAAGGTGTTATTTATGAGTTTAAGTTAATCCTTGTTCAATGAATGACCTAGTTCATAAAATTTGATTGCTGATGTAATGTAAATTCCCCCCCACACTTGAGTGTGACTGTGTCCTCACAGTCATTAATCAGACATATCTTAGTGAAAGGAAAAATAAAATAAGAGACTATTTACATATGTACAAAAGAGGGTTAGTGCGTCTTACCGAATGTAATGTGGCTCATGGAGGACCATGAGCTCTTCCTCTTTGTTTGGTATTGGTTCCAAGTAAGGTTTAAGGCGTTGACCATTGACCTTATAGGAAGATCCATCAGCTGGATTCTCAATTTCTATCGCACCATACGGAAAAACAGTCCGTACAGTCTAAGGTCTTGTCCATCTAGATTTTAGCTTACCCGGAAATAGATGCAGTTTTGAGTCATACAACAGAACTTTTTGACCTAGCATGAAAGTTTTACGTAAAATTGATTTATCATGAAAAACTTTTGTTCTGTCCTTGTAAATTCATTCATTTTCATGGGCATCATTTCGAATTTCATCAAGTTCATTAAGTTGAAGCTTCCTATGTTCTCCTGCTTGCTCTAAATCAAGATTCAAAGTTTTTATTGCCCATAACGCCCTATGTTCCAGTTCAACTGGCAAGTGACATGGCTTACCAAAAATCAACCGATAAGGGGACATACCCAAGTTGGTTTTGAAAGCGGTGCGGTAAGCCCAAAGAGCGTCGGTTAACTTTTGGGACCAATCTTTACGATTTCGATTCACAGTTTTCTCAAGAATTTGTTTAATCTGCCTATTCGATTCTTCAACTTGCCCACAAGTTTGAGGATGGTAAGGAGTAGATAACTTGTGGGTTATCGAATACTTTCTCATGAGAGCTTCAAAAGAACGATTACAGAAGTGTTTACCATTATCACTGATTATTGTGCGAGGTGTGCCAAACCTAGAAAAGATGTTTTCTTTCAAGAAGCGCACAACAACCTTGTTATCGTTTGTTTTGCATGGTACAGCTTCGACCCATTTGGAAACATAATCAACAGCTAAGAGAATGTAAAGGTTCCCAAAAGAATTAGGGAAGGGTCCCATGAAGTCTATACCCCACACATCAAAAATTTCGACCTCTAGAATGGGGTTTAGGGGCATCATATTCCGTTTAGAAATTTTCACTAAGAATTGACATCGATCACAAGTTTTGCAAAATTCGTACGCGTCTTTGAAAAGGGTGGGCCAGTAGAAACCCGATTGGAGAACCTTTTCGGCTGTCTTTTTGGGACCAAAGTGACCACCACAGGCTTGATCATGACAGAAAGAGAGGACACTGTGAATTTCAGTGTCGGAACACACCTTCGAATGATTTGATCGGGACAATACTTGAAAAGATAGGGGTCGCCCCAATAAAAATGTTTCACTTGGGAAAAGAATTTGTGTTTATCCTGCTTAGACCAAAAAGAAGGGGTCTGCTTAGTGACTAAGTAGTTGATAATGTCAACAAACCAAGGATCAGTGGATAGAGAAAACAGCTGTTCATCAGGGAAATTCTCGTTGATCGGAAGAGAAGAAGACGGGGCATTTGGAAGACGAGACAAGTGGTCCGCAATAACGTTGTCAGATCCTTTTTTATCCTTAATGGTAAGGTCAAATTCTTGAAGTCGAAGGATCCAACGAATGAGACGAGCCTTAGCATCCTTTTTAGAGAAAAGATACCTAAGTGCGGAATGATCGGTATAAACTGTGATGTGTGAGCCCACTAGATATGGCCTGAATTTTTCTAGAGCAAAAACAACTGCCAAAAGTTCTTTTTCAGTGGTCGTATAATTGATTTGGGCATCGTTCAAAGTCTTACTCGCATAGTAAATGACGTGAAGAATCTTATCGATACGTTGTCCTAGGACCGCGCCAACAGCGAAATTCGAGGCATCACACATGATTTCAAAAGGCAGCTTCCAATTAGGAGAGCAAATGATCGGGGCAGAGACAAGTTTATTTTTAAGACACTCAAAAGATGAAATGCAATCAGAATTGAAGTCGAAAGGAACATCCTTACCAAGAAGATTGGTCAAAGGTCGAGTGATTTTGCTAAAATCTTTTATAAAGCGACGGTAAAAACCAGCATGACCTAAAAAGGATCGGATGTCCTTAACAGATTTGGGAATGGGAAGATTTGAAATAACCTCAATTTTGGCTTTGTCTACTTCAATTCCTTTATTAGAAATGACATGTCCTAGGACAATGCCATGTTTGACCATGAAGTGACACTTTTCCTAATTAAGCGTTAAGTGTTTATCTCTGCAATGGTTAAGAACAAGATCCAGGTGATGTAAACACTCAGTGTAGGAATCCCCGAAGATGGAAAAATCATCCATGAATACTTCCAAAAATCGCTCGATCATATCAGAAAAAATGCTAATCATGCACCTCTGAAAGGTTGCAGGTGCATTACAGAGACCAAAAGGCATACGTCGGTACGCAAATGTACCAAATGGACACGTGAAAGTGGTTTTCTCTTGGTCCTCAGGAGCGATAGGGATTTGATTATAGCCCGAGTACCCATCAAGGAAACAATAGTACTCGTGACCGGCTAACCGTTCTAACATTTGATCGATAAATAGCAGAGGGAAATGATCCTTACGTGTTGCAGCGTTAAGTTTCCTATAGTCAATGCAGACACGCCAACCGGTCTGAGTGCGGGTTGGGATAAGCTCGTTAGCTTCATTTTGGATCACGGTAATCCCTGATTCATTAGGTACAACATGAATCGGACTAACCCATTGACTATCGGAAATCGGGTAGATGATTCCATTGTCAAGGCATTTAAGGATTTCAGCACGAACTGCTTCTTTCATGATGGGGTTTAGTCGACGTTGGGGATCACGAGTGGGTTTGGCATCATCTATAAGGTGGATTCAATGTTGGACTATCGAAGGACTAATCCCCTTAATATCGGCCATGGACTAACCAATTGCCTCCTTATTTTTCTTAAGAATGGGAAGGAGCAATTGTTCCTACTCTAAAGTAAGGTCAGAAGCGATGATGACAGGAAAAGTTTCATTGTCTACTAAGTAAGCGTACTTAAGATGACTGGGCAACACTTTGAGTTCAGATTTTGGGGGCGACTCAACCGAAGAAATTGGTTGAGGGATAGACTCATTTCTGAGAGGCTCGACAGGAATCGAATCAGAGACATTTTCGGGAATATCTTGAAATAAGGTTTCGTAATTCGATTCAATTTCGTTATTCAGATGGTCGAGCTCAGATTCATTATCGTGGACAGCATGGATTTTAGAAAACTGGTCCACATAAGAGTTAGGAGAGTTTTCAGTTCTGAAGATGTTTAGCTCGACAGTCATGTTACCGAAAGAAAGTTTCATAGACCCATTTCTACAGTTGATAAGCGCATTAGAGGTTGCTAAGAAGGGTCGTCCTAGAATCAAAGGGATCTGGTTTGCAGGATTGCTAACCTGTTGAGTTTCTAAGACAATGAAATCAACTGGAAAGATGAATTCGCCAATTTTGATCAACACATCCTCGATTTCTCCCATAGGTTTCTTAATTGATCGGTCAGCAAGCTGAAGGGTAACCTTGGTGGGTTTCAATTCTCCTAGCCCTAATTGGCGATAGACGGAATATGGAAGCAAGTTAACACTAGCACCTAAGTCTAGCAGGCATCTATCGATTTTCTTGTCCCCAATAGTACATGATATTGTGGGGCAACCAGGATCTTTGTATTTCACTGGCATCGATTGGGACAAGACTTCGCTTAGAGTTGCCGCTAGAAACACTTTCTTAGGTACATGTGTATGACGTTTTTGAGTGCACATATCTTTTAGAAATTTTGCGTATTGTGGAACTTGTTGTATAATATCTAAAAGAGGAATGTTCACTTTAACTTGCTTAAATATTTCAAGGATTTTTTCTAGCTGATCCGTCTTTTTCCTAGGTCGGAGTCTATGAGGAAATGGAGCAGACAACTCAGTAGGTTGGGCTACTTGAGTTTGAGGATGGTCCTTGTCAGAAATTGGCTCAATGTTTTGATCTGAGTTGGTCGAATTTTCGATAGGGTTTGGAAGATCGTCCGGTAAAGCATTTGGGTTGACCACATGGTTGTCAATCTTTTTGCCGGATCTAAGAGTCGTGACTGCATTCAAGTGACTAACGTTTGAATCTTGAATGATGTGAATTTGGTTGGAGTTAGGATTTTGACGGTTGGGGTTTGGAATGGGTTGACTCGGGAAAGTGCCTCTTTCGCTTACGGAAGTAGCTAACTGACTCATTTGCATTTCAAGTTTAGCGATCGATTGACTCGTGTTTTGCATGTGCGAAGTCAATAAATTTTGAAGATTGGTATTTGATTGGAGATTTTGAGTCATCGCTTTAGTCAATTCTTCGAGAGTTTTCTCAAGTGATGTCAATCGTTTATCGTCTTGGGGAACAAAAGATTGTTGCGCTTGATTTTGAGAAGGTGGCGCAGGATGTTGGAATTGAGTTTGTTGAAAGGGAGGTTTCGAAGGATTATTCAAAATGATTGAAAAGGAGGTCGAACCGCATTCGAATTTGCATTGTTTTGGGTCCAAGAGAAGTTAGGATGGTTTCTCCAACCTGGATTGTACGTTGGGGAGAATGGGTCATTCCTAGCATTGTTAAATGCGTTGAGTTGTTCCAATGAATGTGGGCATTGATCAGATATGTGGTTAGGATCGTTACATTTGTAACATGAGGTCTGAGACGCTTGAGCTTGATTTATTTGAGTTGATGAAAGGACATTATCGAATTTGGATGTCATCGCGTCTATTTTTGCTTCTAAGGCTACTGATGATCCTACCGAATGAGCGTTAGAACGGGAATAAATCGATTTCTCGTTAGATCTTTCCCATTGAGCTGATTTTTCGGCCAAATTTTCTAGAAATTGCCAAGCGGCATTGTGATCTTGGGCTAGAAAATTTCCTTGGCACATTGATTCGAGCATGGTTCGAGAGTTATTTTCAAGTCCATCGTATAAAATTTGACAAAGAGTCCATTTTTCGAAATTATGGTGTGGACATTTGACTAGAAGCTCTTTAAATCTTTCAAAATATTTTGCAAAAGATTCACCCCCAAATTGATGAAAATTGATGATTTCATTTCGAATTTTGGATGTTTTTTCCAGAGGGTAAAATTTCTTTAGAAAAATGTTTACAAATTCACCCCAAGTTCCAATTGTATTTGAAGGCAAGCTATACAACCATTTCTCAGCATAATCGGTAAGTGCAAATGGAATTAACCTAAGTTTGATTCCATCGTCACTTAATTGTTGAAATTTCATGGTTGCACAAACTTGTTCAAATTTGGTCAGGAAAATATAAGGATCATCACATTCTAGATTGCCGAACTTTGGAAGAGTATTTATGTGATTCGAATGAATTTCAAAGTGGTTACCCGTTGGGGCGGGCAATATAATGCAAGAAGGAATAGAAACCCGATCGGGGAAGTATCTATCCATAAGAGATCGAGGGGGATTTTCTTCGGCCATGGTTAAAGGACTGTTTGTTCGAACTAGACGATTATCTGAAGGATCACGAGTCCAATGACGCATGCACTAGCGAGAAGAATAAGGGATGACGAGAAAAAACAACTTTAAGAAGCGATTTTTTTTTTTTACAAAACGAGAATTATTTTAAAAAAAAATTTAGAGAAAAAGAATTAGACACAAAAGTTTTTTTTTAAATGAACCTAATGCAATTAACAATTTCTAGAATTATATAATGACGGTTTGATTTATTTCAACAAAAGACTTCTCAGCCAGTTAACGGACAGGAGTTATCGGTGCACCAGGAATCACCCTAGCAATGCAGCCGAAGGTTTAAGTACCTTCAGAGGAACAACCGATATAATATTTACGAATCACCGTAATATTTATAAATAGTTATTACTCTGCCATAGTCTAGACACCGAGAAATAATCCGTTAGAACTAAACCAAATTGTCAAAATATAATGAAGTCCTTAGAAAATAAAAGCAAAACTAAGATGAATGCAATAAAAAAAAATTTTCAGTCACAGAATGAACAGTCTCAGAACAGTCACAGAACAGTCAATTGCAGAAATAAATAAATAAAACAATTTTTTTTTTACAAGCAAGCCGATGCCCTACAGAAGATTTTTACAAGCAATGTCTATATATATTTTTTTATTAGCAGCAGCGGTCCCTGTAGAGTTAGAAAATACTCACCTTGATCGGCAGTCCGTCCAGTGCAATTGAGAAGCGCTAGCGCGTTCACACCCCACTTGTTGTGCAACCGCTTCCTGTTGTTGTCTCCTCCTAATTAATTCCCTTTTTTTTAAAGAATAAACAAAGGCCTAGCACAAAATGTTTGAAAATTAAATGAAAACTAAATACAAAACAAAACCAAAATGATTTTTATTTTATTTTTAGAAGAAGCTAAAAATAAAATAAAAACTGAAGAGTTTATTTCACAACAGACAAAGGCAAACTAGATGAAGAAAAGAACTTTTCCAAAGCAAAAGGCTGGAACAAATTAAACACAAGAGCAAATGCAAACTTAGTAACCACACAGGCCCAAATGACGCAAGCCCAAGCTAAAGGACACAAGTCGGTTGTGTTTAAATCCCACGTTCTCTTTAAACCAATCCACAGAAAAAGAAACACAAAGAACAAATTCTGCCTCAAATCCGCTCTAATTTCCTTTCGTCAAAAACAAGAATCAACTTTTTTTTCTTTTTTCTGTTAGGTTTTGATCGGATGTTGAGCGATTTGGGAAATTCGAGCTTTTGATTTTTGATTCGAGCACTAGGGTGTTGAGGATACAGTCGAATTCGACTTGGGTTCGCTCGAACCAATTGGAGCTGGGATTCGTGATGGCGCGATGGATCTGAAGGTGCGGAGTGTGTCAGCTGGAGTTGGGGTTTCTGAAACTGGGAGATGTTTGGATCGGTTATTGCGTGGGAACTGTATGGTAGTGAAGTGTTGACGGGATTGCTTTGCAGATGACTGGGATGTTGGGTGATTCGATTTTGGTTTTTTGTGAAGGGTCTTTGATGCGAATTTTTAGGGTTGACTGGCGATGGTATTTTGGGCAGTTTTTGAAATTGAGGATAAAGGAGGTGAGTGACAAACATGGTGTTTGACTGTTCAGGGTAGCGAAGAGGGGACTTGAGAAGATTTCGGTGAAGTCGGTTTTGGTAGAAAATGGGTGCAAGGTAGGATGGATCTTGCGCGGTCTTTAGAAGGAGAAGTTTGAGGATTGGTATGCAACTTGCTGAAAGTGTGGTGAATCCAAAACAGAGAAGTGAAGGTGATATTGATGCTGACGTTGGTGGTTAAACTTTGAGGAGGGAGGTCTGTAAGGTTTGGTTGAGGTGACGATGCAGAAGTGAAGGTGAAGTTTTGTTTATGAAGACAGAAGCTTGGATGTTTGTATTTTGTGGGAGATGGAGTGAGCGTTGGCACTGCCAGTGGATGTTTAGGCTGATGAACCGGATGCTAGTTGTGTGGGATGGAGTATTATCCGTGAAGGGGTAATGAAGATAGTTAGTTGCTTGTCGGATATGCTGTAATGAAGAGGAGATTGTGTGGTAGGGAAGGTTAGCAAGGGAACGTGGTGACTGGGGTTTGAGAGGTGAAGGAACTGATTGACAAGCAGTTGTGGAATTGTTTGAAGTTTGTATTGGCTTTGTGAGACTGGAGTTTCGGTTGGATGAAGTGAAGTTGGTCACTTTAAATTGGTGGATTAGGGAGACTTGCCAAAGTCTGATGGGTTATACTAATGGACTATGAAGGGGGTTTAAACGCAGATGGGAAGACGTGGTTGTGGTTATGTAGGGAGAAAGAAAACACAAGGCAAGAAGAAGGAAATAAATAAAAATTTGCGGAAGTTTTTTTTTCCTTTTTTCTTTTTATTTTATGTAAGAATTGTCAAAGGGAAAGATTTGTAGAAAATAATTTGTATTGAATAGGGAAAAAGAAAAAAAGAAAAAAAAAAGATGGAAAGAAATTAAAACAAAATCTGGCAAGAATATTTTTTTTCTCTTATTTGTTCTGATTGTGGTAACCAAATGATACTAAATCAAATAAACAAGATTTTTTTTTCTTGTAGACAAAGAAATGTAAATACGAGAATAAGAAAGGAAACAAATCAAACAAAAATTGCCATTCTTTTTTCTCTTGGTAGGAAGATTACAGTATTATTGACTAACACCAAATCAAACCAATCAAGAATTTTTTTTTATCTATACTAGAAAACAAAAGGAAACAAAATAAAATAAAAATATATTTTTTTTGTGTGTTTTTTTTTATATGAAGAAAAATAAAAATAAAAAATAAAAAAAATTATAACTCGAAGGATTTAAAAATAAAATTTATTTTGGTCCCCGACAATGGCGCCAAAATTTGTTTGCGAACAAATTAACAACTGTAAACAACTGTTAAATTCGTTCGGCTTTCCTAAACAACAAGGATTGTTGTAGAGGATGTCGAACTCTGGGACCAAAAATATTTTAATTAATAAATCCAATCACGTTATTCTAGAATTTTGATTGATTGAAAACACATAAAATAACAGCAATTAAATATAAAAGAGAGATTTTTCTAATAAGAGAAAGCAATTAGGGAGCGATGACATAAATTAGATTAATATTCATCAATAGCCAAACAGATTAATCAGATGTAATTCATGTTTCTGTCACAAACATGAATCAACGATAATTGGGTTTATAGAAACAAATAAGTAAATAACAACAAGTATAGCCTATGCAGGAGCTCAGCTCTTAAACAACCATAGGCTATCAGGACAGATTCACTATTTTATTTCTAAAACCCTAAATATTAAATCTAAATCTGATAAGTGTTAGATCGAACTCGAATATACCCTGTGAAGGAGCACAGCTCTTAAACGACACAGGGTATGAAGGTTCAGATCTAACCCTTAGTTCAAATCTAGATCTACATACATGAAGTTCTAATCTTTTGGCTATGTGATTCATATTGAATCATAACTATTAGCGTCATCACCCCCTAATTAAAGAGGATTAGCTAGACATAGCTAAAAGAAAAGAAAATAAAAAGAAAATAAACGACATAAATAAAATGCAATAAAAACTAAATAGAAGAGAGAAAGAAGAGTTTTATTCCAATAAAAGGATTACAGAATAAAACTGAGTGTGTTTTTACATGAATGAGATACAAGGTATTTATAGCTGATATGACAAAGACAACTAGGCTAGTTACACAATGTGGGACTAAAGATTTAGCCCAAATAACACATAAGCCAGTGTGAACAGGGTTGTAGAGTAAGAGGCCTTGTAAGTGAGCCAGTGTGAACGCGTACAGTGCATGAATGAGAGGCCTTGCAAAGGAGCTAATGTGAACGCTACATGAACGAAATGGTCTGCAATTGAGCCAATGTGAACACAATATGAGTCTTTAGTGAGCCAAATCTACCCAACTAAACTCTATTTGCAACCGTTCTTCAAGCTTTAAACTCTTCAAGCTTTAGTAATTTTAACTTCACTCTTTTTCAGCAAATTCTTCATGCTTTATTCATCAAATGCTCTAAACCATGATTCTTGTCAAAAATCTGAAAACACAGCTATAAATACACAATATCAATTATTTAAAAGATAAAATAAGATAAATATGCAGATAAAATATACACATTTACGTGTATATCACTTGGTAACTATTATTATGTGCAAACTCCACAAGAGGAAGATGGTCTTCCCAAGTACCACCAAAGTCAAGAATGCATAGCCTCAGGAGATCTTCTAGTACCCTATTTACCCTTTCGGTTTGTCCATCCGTCTGTGGGTGATAGGCCGTGCTTAAACTCAGTCGTGTACCCATTGCTTCTTGCAGACTATTCCAAAACTGGCTAGTGAAAATCGGGTCACGATCACTAACTATACTAGAAGGAACCTCGTGCAACCGTACTACCTCTCGAAGGTAAATAGACACTAGCCATGATGCAGTCCTCTTGCCTTTCACCGGAATGAAGTGAGCACTTTTCGTGAGTCTATCAACTATGACCCATATGCTAGTATTTCCCTTCCTTGACCTAGGCATTCCATCCACGAAATCCATCGAGATGCTCTCCCATTTCCATTACGGAACCCCCAAAGGATGTAATAGCCCACCGGGCTTCTTCTACTCGGCCTTTACTTGTTGGCACACCATGCATCTTGAAACGAACCCTCCACGTCCTTTTTCATCCCAGCCCAAAAGAACATGCGTTTCATATCTCTATACATCTTATCCCCTCCGGGGTGTATGGTCATCTTCGAGTGATGCGCCTCTTCGAGGACTTTCCTTACTAGGTCTCCCACTTGTGGGACACATAGCCTTCCATCGCGCCTTAGCCATCCCTTGTCATCTATGGCATACCTACCGAGGTGACTTGATGTATCACCACTAATCAGCTTGTCCATGATTTCGACTACCTGTGGGTCTTCCCTCTGTGAAGTCCCTACTTGATCTAGAAGTGTAGGTCTTAACTCAAGAGATGCTAACGTAGCAGTCAATGACTCAATAGCAGGTGTAAAATCAAAGGTTGCTATAAACTCAAGGCTTTTCCTTTCAACAAACAAGGGGCTCGAAGTCAACCTTTTTCTACTTAGCGCGTCCGCCACCACGTTACCCTTGCCAGGGGTATAAGCTATATCGAAGTCATATGATGCCAAGAATTCCATCCACCTCTATTGTCTCAGATTCAAATCTTTATGTGAAAAGAGGTAATTAAGCGATTTGTGGTCGGTATACAGCTCGAACCTCTCCCCTAGAAGATATTGGCGCCAAGCTTTAAGCGAAAAAACAATCGCGGCCAACTCCAAGTCATGCGTGGGATAGTTTTTCTCATGAACTTTAAGTTGTCTGCCCCCGTAGCATATTACTCTTCCCTCTTGCATTAGGACAGCGCCTAATCCCGTGTCGCACGCATCTGTGTACACCATAAACACCTTGCCTTCGTCAGGTAATGTCAAAACTGGAGTTGTCGTGAGGGCTCTCTTGAGTCTCTGAAAAGCAACGTCACACACTATGTCCCATGTAAAAGCTAGGTTCTTCTTTATTAACTTAGTAAGAGGGGCTGAAATCTTAGCGAAGTCCTTAATGAACTTCCTGTAGTAGCCCGCCAAACCGAGAAAGCTCCTCACCTCTGTTGCATTCTTAGGAATTTTCCAGTCTTGTACCGCAACTACCTTTGCGGGGTCCACGGCTATGCCTTGCTTAGAAACTACATGTCCAAGAAACCGAACTTCCTTCCTCCAAAAATGGCATTTGGAGAACTTAGCCTTTAACTGGTGTGCTCTAAGCATATCCATGACTTCCTTGAGATGTCTAGCATGCTCTTCTTCATTCTTTGAGAAGATCAGAATATCGTCTACGAAAACCACTACAAACTTGTTAAGGAACTCCCGAAACACCCTACTCATCGAATCTACAAAGTACGTGGGTGCATTCGTTAACCCAAACGGCATGACGAGCCATTCGAAGAACCCATCTAGAGTCCTAAATGCAGTTTTGTCAATGCTATCCTCAGCCACTCTAAGCTGATGGAATCCTGTGGCTAGATCGAGTTGAGAGAAAACAGATGCTCCCACAAGCTGGTCAAACAAATCGTCGATTCTTGGTAGTGGGTGCCTATTTTTCTTAGTTAGCTTGTTTAACTCACGATAATCTACACATATACGAAGCGAACCATCTGCCTTAGTAGCGAATACCACTGGAGCACCCCATTCAGAAATGCTTCGTCTTATAAATTTTTCTCAAGCAACTCCTTAACTTGTTTACTGAGCTCTCTTCTTTCTCGCTGGGCCATGTGCCTAACGGGCAATGAAACTGGCTTGGCATTATCAACAAGATAAATTCAGAAGTCTATCTCGCGTTTAGGAGGTAACCCCCTCACCTCATCAAAGACATCTAGATTTTCTCGGATCACTCTTACAAATTGCAAATTATCGACGGACGAGTCAAGAGATTCAAGATAACACAACATGACCGGACCCTTAGGGTTACAAGAAATTTCAAGGGTATTACCAAGGCGAGTCATAAGCCTCACTACCCTTCGTTCACAATCAAGAATGGCTCCATAATCGGATAGCCAATCCATACCTAAGATCAAACCGTATCCCATAAATCCGAGAACATAAGCATTACACGTGAATTCTACGCTTAAGATAGAGATCCTCAAATCCACACACATCATAGATAAATGGGCGGAGCCCCTAATTGGATTTGAAACTATAATGGGATCCTCAACCAGACTAGTACTTAAGTGCAGATTTTCAACAATATCATAAGAAATAAAAGTATGCGATGCGCTAGAGTCAAATAAGGTTCGAACAGGAAAGTCAGAAATGTAAACAAGGCTTTCTACGGAAATATTAGTACCTCGGTCAAGAGTTGGAGTGGTGTTGAGAGCATGCAACTACCCTCCAGAAGGTCCTGCTCGCTGGGTCTGCCCTTGCCCCTGTCCTTGCTTCTTAGGGAAATCCTTGCTGATGTGTCCAGTATCTCCACAATGAAAGCATTCACCCAACTTCCTCTTCTTCTTTCTACAGTCTTTAGCTAGATGTCCCCTAATACCACAAAAGTTACACTTCCTTGTCTCTCGTGCCTTGTTATTATTGTTGTTGTTGCCCTTGTTATTCTTGTTATTCCTGTTGCCTCCCTTCTTGAAGTCAACTTTCTTATTTTGAGTCTCATTAGGCTTAACCTCCTTCTTGCTATTCTTGTCTTCCTCATGAAGTAGAGCCATATCCTCCAAGCTTTCAATGGTCGCCCCCATGGGTATATGAGTTATGGTCAAACTGTGTAGTGGCTCGTTCAATCCTCGAGCAAAGCGTACAGCCTTTTTCTGGGCTATGTTGACCAAGTCCAAACCAAATCGAGCAAGCTGATTAAACTTATTCACATACTCCCAAACAGACATGTCCCCTTGCTTGAGTTCTAGGAACCTTTCCATCTGAAGGTTCTCTTCTGCTGACGATAAGAATTTAAGCCCAAACCTCTCTCTAAAGTCTGCCCAAGTCTCAATTGGCCTGGTAGCATTGGTGACTTCCCACCAAAATGCAGCTTCCTCTTTCAACAACCATGCTGCCAACTGAACTTTCCTATGGTCCTCCACATCAAAGATAATAAACAAGTCTTTCGTCTCCTTTAGCCAGTTTCGTGCCTCAACAAAGGTTTCAGTTCCAATGAAGTTCTTACCGCCCATTGCTTTAAAGTCTTTGCATATTTTGGCAAAGACGGTACGAGGAGGAGGAGGAACCGCGGCCACTGGGGGAGGAGGAGGAGGGATGTCTGTCGGGCCCGCGCCGTTGGCCCTAGCTTCTAAGTACCTTCGGAACCATCCAGGTACGGGTATTCCCTCAGGAAGGTTAAGATCAGACATGCTGAAAAACGAAAAGAAAAAGATTCAAACGAGGAAACAAAGGAAAGTGCTAATGGCTTTTGGGGAATAGCCTTTTTAAACATAAAACTTTTATTGAAAAAAAAATGCTTCTTTATATACGGTTTTGGAAAATAGTTTTAGAAGGTTTTTAAAACTTTTGCCCAGCCTGGTAACCTTTGGCTCTGATACCAAGTGTAACACCCCACCTCCGCTAGGGTCACTCACAAAGGAAATGCACTAGTTTTGGTGGAGTATTATCTAGGTAAACATACACAGAGATATCACAAGGCGGAACATAAATAAAGCAGCGGTAGAAATTAAAAACCAAATTTTTATTACTTTCAAGAAAAGAGTCAAAACCCCATATATCCAAGGTACAAATTATTCCATTACATCAAGTTCCAAATAAAGAAGCATAAACTTAGGATAACAAAAGTAAATTGTTCCCCATAAATAGCAGAAGTGCAGCCATAGCATAGCTCAAGACCAAACCGTACATGAGCTGACAGAAAGCAAGCTAAATCCAGGCTAAGAGCTAGTGTTTCCTCCCTGAGAACCTGGGGGGGATGAAAGAAAAAGGGTCAGTCATTAGACTGGTAAGCTCTAGTGACTTTCAGTATAAAAACTAGTAAAGGTAACATGACATGTGAAAACTGGAATTAAACATAAGGGTGATAACAGGACTGGTATGATAATTAAGATAACAAGATAAGTCAAGTCTAGCATCGCATATTCAAGATTCGCTGAACCCGCTGTACTAGTATCTTAACCCATGTCAAGTATTAGCCATGAGATGATTCCTTGGCCCAATATCGTGAAGTGACCCATTACGGGGTCCTACGGTACGATCTATTAATCGATCGGCTCCCTACAAGTTCTAGCTCGTCATGTGTCTGTGTCATACGGCCCTATCCTGAATTGTAGTCACTTGTGCTAGGTCGACAATAGGATGTATCAAGCCCTATGGTGCCAACCACCGACACGAATCAAGCACGCACAGTGTAAACCTACTGGTGCCCAATGCCTGCTTTTTCAACTCCGGACTACGTGCACGACCGTAGTCCGCCTGAACCTACAATGGCGCACCTACTCAGCCGTCGTTCTGGTCGCTTACAATCAGCTCAGTAATCGTGCCCCACCCTGCCTAGTCCCAGGGTATCGTTATACATCTAAGTGGGCTACTGCTGAAAAGGACCGCGTAACTAGGGTTTCTAATGGGTTAAGTGTTGTCATTCAAATTCGTGACTTAACCCTATCCAAATCATGTATCAAGTTGGTTAAGTGTTCAAGCGGTTCATGACTTAACCCTATCAAATCATCATGTCAAATTGGTTAAGTATATTCAAGTGGTCCATGATTTAACCCTATCATGTGGCATTAATTCATTAATGCACCCCAACCTCTCACATTAGACTAATTATTGTGGTCACTGGATTTGTCGGGTGGTTCCGGGCAGATTTACACCACAACATAGTCTAACCTCGGGTTTTACGTGCGATATGACCAACTACTCACATTGGATCCTATTGTTTGCAGTCACTGGATATGTCGGGCGGTTCCGGGCAGATTTACACTGCAAACTCAACCTAACCTCGAGTTGGCCATTTTCAAATTCATTCTAAGTATCATGTCCAGATTCAAGTTTTCGTGTCTAAATTCATGTCAAGTTTTCAGGTCATGTTTCATGTCAAATCATGTCAAGTTCATGTCCATATCCAGGCTCAAGTTATAACAACGTTCATGTTCAAGTTCAAAGCCAATTCATGTTTTACCTAATCTACCCAAATCGTATTCCCATCGCACGTAAACTCGAATCGTTACAAATAAATCTAATTAGGAAATAACATAAAAAGGGACAGATATAAGGTGGCAAAAGTGATTACTAGCATAGCATGGTATAACTTGAGATAAATGATTACAACATTACTGGCATATGGAATATCGACCTCAAACATTAAGATTCCAAATCTAGCAAAATAAGGTACTAGTCAAGATAACGGTTGACATAAGGTGATTGTCATGGTAACGATTAACATAAGGTGATGGTCATAGACTTGTGACTAATAGCAAATTCAACATTGCAGGCATGATAATATGAGGTTTTTTTTTTGATTTACAACATGAATATGCCCCAAATCAATGTCATAGTAATATATCCAAAAGTAAAGATCCAAGATGAACAAGAATGGATGTAAAACAGTCATCATACACAGGTCCAATTTCAATTTACAACATATTCATATTACATTTACAGTTTAAATCTAAAAGTAACTGGGGCATACAGATCGTGGTTCGAGAATAAGAAAGAGAAAGTCGATGTTGAATCTTTATATGCTTAGTCGAGTCCTAACAAAAATCCCCAAATCAGAAATTCTCTTAACGTAGTTTCGACGTAGAAGAAGTAGTCCCTTTCTCTAACTTTTCAACCAGAATTAGAGCAGCATAAGGTTAGAGAGAATTTTGTGTAGAGAGACTAGTGTCAGGGGCTGTTTATATAGGGTTAGGCCAACGAATGTAGACAGAAACGAGGCCAGAAACATCAAAGTGAATCCAACTTCAAAAGTGCGCTCGGCCACCAGGTCGACCCCCAGGTCGACACCCAGGTCGACACCCAGGTCGACACTATGGTCGACCTGGTCCTGGGCAGGTCGACTCTATGGTCGACCCCCAGGTCGACCTGGTCCTGGGCGGGAAATTTCCCGCCCAGTCTGTTCTGTGCTTTGAATTCGAAATTTGTATTCGAATTCTGAGCTGTTTTGAACTTGAAATTTTATGAAAACTTCGAAGGGTCATAACTTGGTCATACGGACTCCGATTTTCGAAAACTCGGACTCGTTTCTAAGCAGATTTTTGAGACGAACGCAATGACGTAACATGTTTCCCTTGATTCTCATTTTAAAATTTAATTCTGCCTTGATTTATAGTTATAACACGTTATCAAAATACGGGGCACCTCGGATATATCGGTGACTGTGTGGAGCCGATGGAGTCATTTGGCTCATTGACACCCCATAGGGTGGGGAAACGTGGTGTTCAGGCATTTTAATCCACATCGGTGGACCGGCCCTGACTATCCAAGGCTTGCCTGCGCGCTTGCCTGAGACACGGGCTAGAGCATCTCGAATCGGTAGAGGACGATCCCTGGCCTCGGTTCACAGACGGAAATCCAATTTCCAAATACGTGACTTTGCGGTTTTGATTGTAGAGCCTAGTATGGAGACATGATATATGGTACCCATGCCGTCTATGATTAATATTTATGATTGAAATTGTTTTGATACCATACACTTATAATAGTATCAAAAGTTGATTTAGCGTATCAAGCATTATTTGGCTATTATAAGGTAAAACCCTATCCTCCGGCTTGTGTTGCATTGTGTGATGGGACCTGGGTCTTATAATAGCTTCATTGTTCTTTATTTAGCATTGCGTTGGTGTTTTATGCACTGGTATTATTGGGAGGAAACTCGTTCTGTGTTATACGGCGTGGTCCCTTGATTTACCTGACTTTAAAATAAAATTTATAACTGTTTTAGTTCTCACACCAGTCACATGACTGGCCTGGAGTTTATTGTTTTAACCTAAACTCTGGGTGCCCCTATTTTCCGCACGAGTAGCTAGTAGTTTTGGTTTTGCACATTTATATTCATGATCCTGATTTACAGCTGGAATGATACTCGGAAAGCTCTGTATCCGTGTATTACTTCTAGTTGTGTTTTGTATTATTTTCCGCTGTGATGTATTTAAATGTAATTTAAATCTCTGATATTTTCTGTGTAATATTTATTCTTACTCTGTATATTCTTGTATTCTGATGGAATTGTTGTAATATACAATGAAATGTTCTTCCGTCTGCGTTCTAATTCGTCGTGTTCTCAAAACAATCAGGCGTTTCGTACGGTCTTGGTCGGTTTAGCGATTGATTCAGATCGAGCGAAATTCCCGGTCGTTACACATCTAATTTAACATAACATATATACAAATTATATGACACATCTAATTTAACATAGCATAATGATTTGATTTCACTATTTTTCTAATTAACATAATTGTTAATTAGCAAATCCAATAACACAACATGATGATTTACAATATAAATGTTAATTTTATTTAACATGATAATTTACAACAAAAATGTAAATTTTATCCTAGTGTAACATTGATAACCAAAATGTTATTTTTGCTTACACTACATATTCTAACCAAAATGACCAATTTTGATTAACACAACAATTCTATATAAAATGACCAATTTCGATTAACCTAACAGATAATTAACAAACGAATATTTTTATTCTAACTAAAATGGTGTAGACAATATTTTAATGAACAACGTATGTTTAGATCCAACATCACAATCAGATCAATCAAAATCAGTTTAAATATATGTATATATATATAGATTTCCAGATATATATATATATATAATTTTTATTTTTTAACTTCAACTAAAATAAATTTTTCGTCGTTATTATTTAAAATAAATTAATTTAAATGCTCTAAATTTATTCAGATTTCTAAAATAAAAAATTTAAATTGGTCCCAAATTTCCGGGTTGTTACAACCTCCCCCACTTAAAATCTTTTCGTCCTTGAAAGGGAACGAAGCTAAAAGTTGTTAACTAACCTATCTCAACTTTTTTTTAAATTTTTTTTCCAGTAATCTAATTAGTTGATTAACCTTTTAAATATATATAACTTTTATATATCCAAAAATCATATTTTCCAAGATTGGATTATACAAATACGTTACTTAAAGACTTGGCACTCTCGACTCATTCTAGGGCATTACTAACCCCATATCTAATGAGTTTTCTCATTCTAGGATACTGCTGATCCTATCTCTAATGAGTATTCTTATTGGATATTACTAATCCAATCTCTGATGAGTCTTTTGTTCAGTTCTAACAATTTTTCATCCTCGAAAAGGAACGAAGCTAAAAGTTGTTTAACTAACCTATCTCAACTTTTTTTTTAATTTTGTTTTCCAATAATCTTATTAGTTGATTAACCTTTTAAATATATATAAATTTTATATATCCAAAAATCATATTTTCTAAGATCGGATTATACAAATACGTTAATTAAAGACTTGGCACTCTCGAATCATTCTAGGGCATTACTAACCCCATCTCTAATGAGTTTTCTCATTCTGGGATACTGCTGATCCTATCTCTAATGAGTATTCTTATTGGATATTACTAATCCAATCTCTGATGAGTCTTTTGTTCAGTTCTAAGATTTGTACCCCCCAAAGATTTGATCTAACCTGGCTTTGATACCAACTGTAACGACACAGATATTGCCTAGACTTAATCGATTGCAAAATCGAAGAAGACCGTTCAAATCCCGCATACGTTAACTTTGGGAATACAACACATTAGAATAACAACAGAAGACTTTTATAAACATTACAATAATGTTACATCAGAGTATAGAATATATCAGAGTACATCGAAATTAAATTACAGTGGAAGATAAATTTTTACAATAAATTAAAACAATACACAGCGGAAGACTTTCTATGCTCTGGACACAGCTTTAAGCTTCGATCCAGGATCCTGCTAAAGAGATAAATATCTGCAAAACAAGCTACTCGACTGCCCATGTGGAAAATATGGGCACCCGAGTTTGCCAGTGAAACAAACTACAAGTCAGTCATGGGACTGGTATGAGAAATCTTAACTTAACTAATCTAATAATAAGGCTAATCACAGGACCACGCCGCTAACGCGGAACGGGTTTACTCCATTGGATTGCCAGTGCATAAAATAAAGTAAATTGTTAAAAAACGCAATGCTTCTTAGAAAAATGAAACTATTATAAGACTCAAGTCCCATCACACAATGTAACGCAAACCAGAGGATAGAGTTTTACCTTATAATGGTCAAAAGATGCTTGATACGATAAAAAAACCGAATTTGATATTATTATTAGTGTATATATGTTTCAAAACATTTCAGTTATAATGTATCAATCATAGACGGCATAGCTACCATATACTATGTCGCCATACTAGTTCTACAATCAAAACTGCATGGTGTCGTATTGGTAGTTGGGTTTCCATCATTAAATCGAGGCTAGGGATCGTCCTCTCCGATTCGAGACACTCTAGAAAATGCCTCAGGATCACAACTATGGGCAACCCTTAGATGCGGTAGGGCCGGTCCCTACCTTACGGTAGTGAATTAGTTATGCCTGAACACATGTTTCCCGGTTCCTTTGAACCTTTATATGGCCACTAACAACCTATATTTCCGAGGTACCTCAATCCATCATCCATATAAGTAAAATGCCAGCCAGTTTAAGCACTGACACTACACTTAGCTAGAAAGAAATATGTGCACTCCCTACGGTCCATACCCCGTTTTTGACTCATACCGGGGTGTGAGGCTCGCAAAGTCACGCTATACACAAAGCTATGCCTAAACAGGATATGCTTTGATCATCAACCACAAGGCTCTGCTTTTCAACAAAAGCCTTGATTCATGCATCTTAGCATGCCACATTGTCAATCCATACCATACCCTTGATTCCTACCAATATATAACCTCTAAGCTCGTACGTCTCAGAGAAGGGTGTTGTAACGACCTGCCTTTTTGACCGCTCCAAGTCGGTACCTAAACCAACTCAGAACGTTCAAAATGACAGATTGTTATCGGCTTACACGGTTTAAGTAGAATAGACGCAGAATCACAGAGTACAATAGATTGCAGCGGAATAAAATTTTATAGAAATATCAGAGTTTTACAATTGATTTACACAGCGGCAGAATAATGTAAAATTCATACATACTTTTTAAATGGAAACAAGATTTTTTTTACAAGTTTGTCGAGTGTAGCGCGAACGTAGCACGGCATGCATCTTTGTGTGTCGTCTTCACGTTCCTCTCCTCTTTTGCGAGCAGAACTCTAAGCCTGGAACACTTAGGACCTGACCCGAGCGTTCCATGCAAAAACACAAAACACCCGAGTCAGGATTAAACTTATTTCAAGTAAGTAATTTCGATAAACACATAAATATAATTAGTTTAATCCTTTCAATAAATTTAATAATTCGAGTTCCAAAATCAGCGAACTGCCAAAAATATGAACACCACTAAGAAATGTAGCATGCGAGTAAGGTTCAGGCATGAGATAACATGAACAAGTAAAGAGGTCTACAATAACTACAAATTGCAAAATACAACCTGTAAGATCATTCTACCACTATCAAGAGCAGGCATGTGTACCAGGCAACGCAAATAAGGTATGCGCATGCATATGAAAACCCACTGTCAACATATATGAGTAACAAGGCAAGTATTACAGTTGACCCCTTTTTTTAAAAAAAAATTATATATTCCTACACAAGAACTCCTTCTTTACACTTTTATGTCTTATTCGTATGAATGGTTTATAACTTATAACTTTCAGCTAGACTCTGGTGACATTTTAATACCTTTCCGCCCACCATCCCATTAAAAACATGCAACAATTGATAAATAAATGTCATAGCAGTAAACCTCTAATTTCTAGAAACAAGGCTTTTGTTCTTATCATTTAAGTCCAGCAAATCAGTTTCCAGAGAAACAACACTTAGATTTATTCATTTAATATGCAGGAAACATGGCATACGTGCAACATTCATATGCTCAACGTCCACACCCACACACATTCACACCCACTTACACACACCACATGTTAAATATTTTTGCTCGTGCACATCTGCAATTCATACACCGGTTTATAAATACATGCATTATTTGCGTACCGTCTCTAAATGAACCAAACGTTACTTGCAACTTAAAGAAATGAGAGCAATGATCAGAGACTTTAGGTGCAGTTTGCAAAACATGCATACAATAATTATAAGCATGCAAGCTATAATTATGCATATTGTTTAGATCTAAGCCAAAACTATGAACATGTGTCCGCAAAAGGTAGAAAGACTACTTAAAATATGCAGCAAAGGTGAGAGTTCATGTTCAAGGTGGTTACTTTGAAAATATTAACTGTGACAGCTGCGTCCAGTATATATATTACAGGTTTAACAAGGTAACACAACATGTGTTAGTACACAAACTTGCACCAACCTATAAATGACATGCAACCCGGACTTCGAAAACCAAGGTTAAGTTGTGTGAATAAGCGGGGATATTGCTTGTATGTATATAGATAACTAATAGTCTACAAATCCAAGATTTACGGTAAGTGGAGAAGTATAGTACAAAATTTAAGTGCATGCAATCTAGGTCAACCGATTCAGATCATGGCAATAGTATGGGAATGACATATATATGAGTGATAATGTACTCAAATTTTGAAGGTAGCAGTAAGCATTATCAATTGTATTTCAAATTCCACAAATGTTAGTATCAAGTAAATACAAACATATGGGTAGCAATAGTCACAGTTAGATGCAACTCGGTAAGGTTTTTGGATAAATGAACTTTTGTAAAATCAATGCAGTAAGGGCATAAGCATGGTAACCAATCAAGCATGCCGAACTCTACTAGTAACTCAACCATATCAAGACCCAAAATAAATGAACAATTACATAGTAAGACAGTCAACTCAAATGACAGGCACAGTAGCAAGGAACCCATACAAATTTTATCTAGTGAAGAACGAAGTTAAATACTTGAAATAAGTTGAACCGTAAGTTAAACTTACCAATGGTGATGATAGCGGACAGAGGAGAAAAAAAGCAGAAGCGAAGAGCTTCATGGTCGGTGCGACGTGCTGTCAGATGGCGGACGGAGACATGGGCTTCGGCGTTGCCACCAAAGACGACTGCGGAGGTTCGATGGTTTTCTTCTCCTTGCGGGTTCAGGTCTTGCGCAGGCGGATAGCACAGCGACGACAGTGGGGAGCTGTGGGATTTACTGACGGCGGCGCGGTTGGTGGGTAAGCGCGGTTTTACATTGAGACACGATTGGGAAGATTGATTTGGGTTCGGGAGGTGGTTGCGGTTCGCAAACGATGGAGGCTACATTCGGGTGGACTGGCAATTCGATCGGCGATGATGTTGATTTTTGGGCAAAGAATGAATTTTGGGGAGAAATAATGTCGGCTGGAGGAACAGAAGAGGGAATCCATTTCAATGGTTTGGATTAGGAGGAGATAAATATGAAGGAAGAGGGACGGATAAAAGAAATAGAGGAGGACATGTTTTGTTCTTGTGTCCAGTGGTGAAGAGGGATCCGCTACTTTATAACTCAACATAGGGGAACCATTGACAGAAACGAGCATCAACGTGTAACTCAGGTCAGAAAGAAGAGAACCGGTGTAAAAATTGCAAAGAGGTGAGGACAGATGGTAAAACAAACAATACCACAAGGACAAGTGTTTAAAAATCAAGATTTTCTCAACTATGGGTTTGAACGAGGTGAAAGGTTTGAACAACGTAAATTGAACGAATTGTTAAGCAAGAGCACAACTAAAATAAAACATTGCTTACATATTTTAACATCAAAATTTACAATATTTCACAATTTATTTTCTGAGCCAATTTATCAACCGTTAAAACAAATAAGTGTTAATGTTTTAATTTTGGCAAACATTTATATTTTCATTATATTTACAAAAACAATTCATTGTAAAAAGTTAATACGACGTTCAAAAATAGATTTCATTCCAAATTTTATGTCGAAATCCACATATAAACATTTATTTTACCATTAAATCTTAATTTTATATTATATTTCAAACATCAAAATTTCCAGGCCGTTACAATCTCCCCCACTTAAATCTTTTCGTCCTCGAAAAGGAGAGACTGTTAAAATTTTACTTAAACAAACTGAATTTGTAAACTTTTTTATCAACACTTCAATTTTAAACTTAAATCATTGTATTTAAACGAGATAAAGATATTTGCTATATTTCAAAATCATACATTGCAAAGTATTTGAAAACTTCAAAATGATTTCTTCGACCTTAGAATCCCATTTTCATTTCAAATCACAGGAATACTACATATATATGTGTATTTTCCATATAAAGAATCATAATTCACTTCAGGATTTCAAAAATCAAAAATCGCTTTCAAACTTTAAACATATATGATAAACACTTGTTACTCGAAGCCTAACAAGTCCATCGCCGTTCTTGCAAATTTTAGACAAGCGTTAATTAGGCGCATGGCTAAAATATACAAGTTCTAAATATACTTTTTTCATCTCCGAGTCAATAAAAATTTCAGCTTCATTTCCTCGAGAAGTTTACTCCATGACAAGGCCTAGGGGACCGCCTACCGTACGCAATAATATCTATAAATAAGGATACCCCGGACACCTAAAGCAAACCATTGTCGAGGGTTCTCAAGCGAAGTGTACATCACGGATTTTGTCCAGACACGGACCCCCAAGTACAAAATCGCGAAGCACATATCTCACGGTTTTCATCCAGACACGGACACCGTATATGCCTAGGTTGTTCTTCCCTAACTATCATCACCGTGGGATCTCAAGCGAAGTGTACATCATGGCTTTCGTCCAGATGCGGACCTCTAAGTACAAAATCACGAAGCACATATATCTCACGGTTTTTCATCCATACGCGGACACCGTATATGCCTAGGTTGCTTACCCTAAATCATACACCCTTCTTTTAGTCACAGGTTACCCGAATCCATGAAAATATATCAAATCATTTCATATCCTGAAGCCATAAATCATTTTGCAACAATAATTCGCAAATATTTTTAATCATAATATTGTTGTCTTTCAAGCATTTTCAAATATCGGGATTCAAGTCGTCGAAATTTTCTTAGTTCGTAAATGAATTTATATCTATTAATCATATCCAAAAATTTGGAAAACAACTCTGAACTAATGAAAATAAAATTTCAACTTCCAAACATACAACTTATGTTTTCTTATTTCGAAATTAATGATCTTATTCAAACATTTCAAGCCTTTCAGATTCTCTGAATCAAGGACTTCAAGATTCATTATATCAAGCTTCATGAAGATAAACTTTAAATTTATTTCGAAATATTCTTTCCACCATTATACATGAGTTGATATCTTCTAAGAGACTCATATTGCCATAAATTTTCCCTTAATAATTGAAAATCAAATTTAATCAATACGATTTTCTTGTCATCCTTTCAAATCAAATAAGCCTTTCAAATTTTAAAGCTTAGGAAAATCGTTCCATACTACTTATATCAAATCTTTCTGTAGATCAAATTTCATTTAACTAGCTTTAAAACATTTTCATATTTCCAAATAAATTTCACATCTCACATATGATTCCACATTCTCATAATATAAAAATTTCAAGAGCTTTAAAATGATTATCTTAGGAATCATTTATCTTTCATATAGTCGAACAACCCTTCCTTTCCACATTATTCAAAAATCTTTTATACCCAATATACGACTTTGTTTATTCTTTCACATTTCAAATATCATATCTTGTTGAAAGGGTTATTCTATCCAATTAGTTGGCAAATCTCTTGAAACACTTCCTATTCACAAATACTATCACGCTTTCGCTACGCACTCTGATTATGTGCACATATATTCAAACTAGTATTGGTAAAACATTCCAAACATTGATTTCAAAATTTTAGGAACGAAATTCTCAAAGTTAACATTTCAAAATCCAATTTTCCTTGCATAAGTTGGATTATATATTTCAAACATCTTTAATTACTATGAAAAGCTCATTTATTAAGGTTTTGTTACATAATATCTTGGATAATTAAATTATCTAGTTTGAATTCAATCTTGGTATCGTTCAACATATGGCAAAAAGGGGTATACATACATGGATCAAGAATAATTCCATGTGCTTGACCCAAGTAAAGATGCATAGAAGTTCAATGCTAATTCGTGCATAAAAGGTATACATAGACCAATTCAGGTTTCATGAGCTTGGAATAGAAATTCAACATCCAATGAGCATCAACAGGTGCAAAGGTTCGAATCAATACTTGGCCTAATTCACATGATACGAAGGTATGAATGACATTTCTCAAGAACAAGGTTTCGAATTTAAGTGATTAGCCTAGGCCAAGATAGGGGATTCAAATGCACACGAGGATAAAAATGTCAACAGTTCAGTGATGGGACACTCGGAAATTTTGATTAATTCTTACTTCAAATTCATTTTTCTTTGCATCGTAAGTGATTTCGTGTTGAGTACTTCCTACTTGGTTCATTTATTCTTAGTGGTTTTTCTCGACAAATTGGCAAACACATAATTTAATCAATTCATCCCTTTTTGTTTGCTTAAGTACATATCCCATTTCGTTCAACTTATTATATCATTCATATCAAATTCTTGCTACTATTTTTCTTTTCTTTCTAGAAAAATTTACAAAAATCCAATTCACCGCAAGTGACGGCTTTGGTCAAACTCAATACGTTCACATTTCAATTTATTTATTACAAAGTGTCAATTTGGGAAAAATAGTCTTCTCCCCCACTTTGGATGGTCCGATCGTAATTTTAAACGTATACCAATCCAAATTTAACAACGTGGAATCATACACATGATTTATTATCAAATCGTCATTCCCATTCTTTAAGTGAGATTCACTTTTTACAATATATCCTTTCAATTATTGACGAAACAGTTGTTATTCCAGTTACGTATTGATTCTAACTTAACTACATTGTATTGAATTCATTTTATATTTCTGAACCTTTATTTTACACCTCTTGCTCGCTAAATACATAATATCCTCATCGTCTTGAAATTCATTCGCACAATCAATTTATACTTTACAACTGTGAAGACGCCAAAAAAAACATTTCAAATGTTTATTTAAATAGCTTTAAGTATTTCTCAACGTCTTAATCAGAGGTATATAGTAATCCCATTTTTGAAACTCGAAAATAAACATCCGTGATGTCGCGATCATCAACGGAATTATCTTCAAGCGACTAAAATGTGATTCTATATTTATCCGGTATATATTGAACTTCGTATATACGTTAGCTAGGCGTATATGCAAAATCCTCACATACTTGACTGTCCAACCTTGACGTCAAATAAATACTCGCTACTACTTCATTACACATCCTCAATTTCATATTTCCTTAATTTATAGCCTCATTTGTTTCGAAACTTGTATCTCGATTACCCCGAAATTTTATTTCAATCTCGGTTTTCTTGAAATTTTCTCCTCAATTCAAAAATTATTCTGACTTATAAATCGATTTGCTATTTAATATCATTTCAATTTAGGTATTCCTTTTATTACAAATTCATATTCGCAAATCGTCTTTTCAAAACTTCCAATTTTGCTTTAGATTTATAGGTCACACGTATCCTTCTTCCATCGATTCTTCACCCTCGACCACTTGCACCGACTTTGTTCAGATCTTTATAAAATAATACATAAAATAGTAAGTTTAAAATAAGTTTGAGACAAATTAACTTTAAATAAAAATAAGATAATATGATTATATAGTATAGTTTAAATAGTTAAATACCAAACGATTTAGGAAAACAGTTTAAATAAAGTAGATTTTAAGAAAGTACATAGGTTGGTAAAATAGGTCTGAATAAGTTAGTAAAATAAATTTGGTATAAACTAAGTTTAAAATAAAAGGGTTTAAGTAAAATGAAAAATATTTATAATATTCTAGTGAAATGATAATGATTTAAATCCGATCCAAGTCAAATTCAATACTGAATCCCGTTTCGTCCGTCAACCGTTCCTTAGGTCGAGTATCGTCAAACTTCAACTTCGTCGAGTTTCAAAATTTTTTTTCCAAGTTCTCTTTTTTTTCAAATTAATTTATTGGAAGAATTCAAAACACTTGGAAAACCATTTCATTAATCAATTTTATATTCCTTGAAAATTCTGGACACTCGACAATCGATTTACCGCAAAAAGCCGCAAGAAGCTTTTATCTTTGAAAATATTTTCTTCAAATTTCAATTTCCAAAATCTCTTTCCAAAATATATTTTTTCGAAGTCCGCTGATTCTAGCATCAATTCCACTCATTCTAAGGCATTTCTACCTTATCTCTAATGAGTTTTTAAACTGAATAAGCCAAACTTTGTATGAACCAAAGCTCTGATACCAACTTGTAAGGACCTGCCTTTTTGACCGCTCCAAGTCGGTACCTAAGCCAACTCAGAACGTGCAAAACGACAGATTGTTATCGTCTTACACGGTTTAAGTAGAACAGACGCAGAATCACAGAGTACAATAGATTGCAGCGGAATAAAATTTTATAGAAATATCAGAGTTTTACAATTGATTTACACAGTGGAAGAATAATGTAAAATTCATACATACTTTTTAAATGGAAACAAGATTTTTTTTTACAAGTTTTTCGAGTGTAGCGCGAACGTAGTGCGGCATGCATCTTTGCGTGTCGTCTTCACGTTCCTCTCGTCTTTTGCGAGCTGAACTCAAAGCCTGGAACACTTAGGACCTGACCCGAGCGTTCCATGCAAAAACACAAAACACCCAAGTCAGGATTAAACTTATTTCAAGTAAGTAATTTCGATAAACACATAAATATAATTAGTTTAATCCTTTCAATAAATTTAATAATTCGAGTTCCAAAATCAGCGAACTGCCAAAAATATGAACACCACTAAGAAATGTAGCATGCGAGTAAGGTTCAGGCATGAGATAACATGAACAAGAGGTCTACAATAACTACAAATGGCAAAATACAACCTGTAAGATCATTCTACCACTATCAAGAGCACGCATGTGTACCAGGAAACGCAAATAAGGTTTGTGCATGCATATGAAAACCCACTGTCAACATATTTGAGTAACAAGGCAAGTATTAAAGCTGACCCCTTTTTTTTTTAAAAAAAATATATATTCCTACACAAGAACTTCTTCTTTACACTTTTATGTCTTATTCGTATGAATGGTTTATGACTTATAACTTTCAGCTAGACTCTGGCGACATTTTAATACATTTCCGCCCACCATCCCATTAAAAACATGCAACAATTAATAAATAACTGTCATAGCAGTAAACCTCTAATTTCTAGAAACAAGGCTTTTGTTCATATCATTTAAGTCCAGTAAATCAGTTTCCAGAGAAACAACACTTAGATTTATTCATTTAATATGCAGGAAACATGGCATACGCGCAACTTTCATATGCTCAACGTCCACAGCCACACACATTCACACCCACTTACACACACCACATGTTAAATATTTTTGCTCGTGCACATCTGCAATTCATACACTAGATTATAAATACATGCATTATTTGGGTACTGTCTCCAAATGAACCAAACGTTACTTGCAACTTAAAGAAATGAGAGCAATGATCAGAGACTTTAGGTGCAGTTCGCAAAACATGCATACAATAATTATAAGCATGCAAGCTATAATTATGCATATTGTTTAGATCTAAGAAAAAACTATGAACATGTGTCAGCAAAAGGTAGAAAGACTACTTAAAATATGCAGCAAAGGTGAGAGTTCATGTTCAAGGTGGTTATTTCGAAAATATTAACTGTGACAGCTGCGTCCAATATATATATTACAGGTTTAACAAGGTAACACAACATGTGTTAGTACACAAACTTGCGCCAGCCTATAAATGACATGCAACCCGGACTTTGAAAACCAGGGTTAAGTTGTGTGAATAAGTGGGGATATTGCTTGTATATATATAGATAACTAACAGTAGTCTACAAATCCAAGATTTCTGGTAAGTGGAGAAGTATAGTACAAAATTTAAGTGCATGCAATCTAGGTCTACCGTTTCAGATCATGGCAATAGTATGGGAACGACATATATATGAGTGATAATGTACTCAAATTTTGAAGGTAGCAGTAAGCACTATCAATTGTATTTCAAATTCCACAAATGTCAGTATCAAGTTAATACAAACATATGGGTAGCAATAGTCACAGTTAGATGCAACTCGGTAAGGTTTTTGGACAAATGAACTTTTGTAAAATCAATGTAGTAAGGGCATAAGCATGGCAACCAATCAAGCATGCCGAACTCTACTAGTAACTCAACCATATCAAGACCCAAAATATATGACCAATTACACAGTAAGACAGTCAACTCAAATGACAGGCACAGTAGCAAAAAAACCCATACAAATTTTATCTAGTGAAGAGCAAAGTTAAATACTTGAAATAAGTTGAACCGTAAATTAAACTTACCAATGGTGATGATAGCGGACAGAGGAGAAAAAAACAGAAGCGAAGAGCTTCATGGTCGGTGCGACGTGCTGTCAGATGGCGGACGGAGACATGGGCTTCGGCATTGCCACCAAAGACGATTGCGGAGGTTCAATGGTTTTCTGCTCCTTGTGGGTTCAGGTCTTGCGCAGGCGGTTAGCACAGCGATGACAGTGGGGAGCTGTGGGATTTACTGACGGCGGCGCGGTTGGTGGTTAAGCGCGGTTTCACATGGAGACACGATTGGGAAGATTGATTTGGGTTCGGGAGGTGGTTGCGGTTCGCAAACAATGGAGGCTACATTCGGGTGGACTGGCAATTCGATCGGCCATGATGTTGATTTTGGGGCAAAGAATGAATTTTGGGGAAAAATAATGTCGGCTGGAGGAACATAAGAGGGAAGACATTTCAATGGTTTGGATAAGGAGGAGATAAAAATGATGGAAGAGGGAAGAATAAAGGAAATAGCGGAGGACATGTTTTGTTCTTGTGTCCAGTGGTGAAGAGGGATCCGCTATTTTATAACTTAACATAGGGGAACCATAGACAGAAACGAGCATCAACGTGTAACTCAGGTCAGAAAGAAGAGAACAGGTGTAAAAATTGCAAAGAGGTGAGGACAGATGGTAAAACAAACAACACCTCAAGGACAAGTGTTTAAAAATCAAGATTTTCTCAGCTATGGGTTTGAACAAGGTGAAAGGTTTGAACAACGTAAATTGAACGAAGTTTGAGCTGAACGAATTGTTAGGCAAGAGCACAACTAAAATAAAACGTTGCTTACAAATTTTAACATCAAAATTTACAATATTTCACAATTTATTTTCTGAGCCAATTTATCAACCGTTAAATCAAATAAGTGTTAATGTTTTAATTTTGGCAAACATTTATATTTTCATTATATTTACAAAAACAATTCATTGTAAAAATTAATACGACGTTCAAAAATAGATTTCGTTCCAAATTTTATGTCGAAATCAACATATAAACATTATTTTAACATTAAATCTTAATTTTATTTTATATTTCGAACGTCAAAAGTTCCAGGCCGTTACAGGTGTTAAACACCAAACGGATATATATTTAGCAGAGATCAACGAATATCATATAAAGGAACAAAATGTCAGACATACAATCCATTTACAAGTTCGTTCTGGGTCTGAACAAAACAGGAGGCACCTCGTTCCTCGCATATCCGAACAATCAACAATACGTCCGGACGGCTACCCATGACTCCCCTTCAAGGTAGCTACTCCAATAATGGGCCTCAGTAGCAACACATCCATTCGATGTGAAAATTGTCGGTCTTCAATCACCGTCTTCAACTCTTCGACTTATGTCGTCGTATAATCATTTGAAATGAAATTGGACTCGGACTTTTCAAATGATTCTCTTATATATATATATATATATATATATATATATATATATTAAAACAATTTCATATCGTTATTAGTATTTTATAACGATTTATCGCTTATTTTTAATAATGTAAAAATAGCTACATTCATTTAACGACGCTTCGGGTCGATCGGCGACCCTGGCGCTGTTTTTATCCAAAATTGATTAACACTTATCTCGAAATCGAACCGTTGGATTTCAACAAAATTTATATCATTGGAAAGATCTTCCCAAAGCGGTCCTAATGGCTCCAGTTTTGGGAAAATCCGACGGTCGAATCTTTCGGTATAATCGTTTGAAGTTACGACTTCGAAACGCGAACTACCACGCGTGTTTCGTTTAAATTTAATTTATGTTTATACATATAAATATAATCCATTCGTTCAATGATTTCAAATTATTTATTCTTTAAATAATTTCCTACACTTCGTATTCAAGTTATTTTTATTGAACAGAAGTCTATTTCAAAACAAGTACATTTTCTTCATTCCTGATATGACAATAAAAATGTAAGTTCTTATTGTTCATCATTTCTATTTTAAGCTATGAATATTCTTCTTCATTTATTACATTACAATAAAAATGTAAATTTTTATTGTTTATCCTTTATTCAATCTTCACTTATATCGGAAAATGCAAAGTTTTATTTAAATCTTTTATTACACTGAAAAATGTAATTTTTCCTTTTATCCTTTAATTACATAGAAAATGTAATTTTAAAATATATTCTTTTTATCGCATCTAAAATGATGATAAAAATATCAGTTTTAATTTCTACTTTTTTATCGCATCTACCAAGGTGATAAAATTGTCACTTTTATATCTCTGTTTTAATTTATATCTAAATTACAAATAAAATTCATTTTTTAAAATTCATTTTTTTATTCACATCTAAAAGGTGAATAAAAATATATTTTTCAATGCCATATTTTTATTCGTAACTAAATTACAAATAAAAATGTGCTTTATAAATTCATGTTTTTATTTGCAACTAGTTTGCAAATACAAATTCACTTTTTAAAACGGTGTTTTTATTTACATATGGAATGCAAATAAAAATGTACATTTTCTTTTCATATTTTTATTCACATCTAAAAAGTGAATAAAAATGTTCTTTTTATTTGTATATCTTTCATTCACATCTAGAAAGTGAATAAAAATGTGCTTTACATATTTGCAAATAAAAAGTGTAATTCCATCCTATGTTTTATTTGCATCTAAAAATGCAAATAAAAAGTATAATTCCTTTTTCTATGTCCTATTTTCATTTACACTAAATAGTAAATAAAAATGTCTCTTTACTTATATCACGTTTTATTTACCTATATGTAAATACATATAATCTTTTCTTTTTCATGTTTATTTGCCCAAATGTAAATAAATGTCTTCTTTTTCTTTTACATATTTATTTACATAAATGTAAATAAATGCCTTCTTTTCTATATCATGTTTATTTACACTAAATGTAAATAAATGTCCTCTTTTTCTATATCATGTTTATTTATACTAAATGTAAATAAAAATTTCTTTCTCTATATCATGTTTATTTACACTAAATGTAAATAATGGTCCCATTTTTCTATATCATGTTTATTTACACTAAAAGTAAATAAAGTTTTATTTCTCTATATCATGTTTATTTACACTAAATGTAAATAAAGTTTTCTTTCTCTATATCATGTTTATTTACACTAAATGTAAATAAAGTTTTCTTTTTCTATACATGTTTATTTACACTAAATGTAAATAAAGTTTTCTTTCTCTATATCATGTTTATTTACACTAAATGTAAATAAAGTTTTCTTTTTCAATACATATCTTATTTACAAAGTAAATATAAATGCATGTGTTCTTTTATTTATATACAAAATG
This sequence comes from Allium sativum, assembly GCA_030737875.1. Taxonomy (NCBI): domain Eukaryota; kingdom Viridiplantae; phylum Streptophyta; class Magnoliopsida; order Asparagales; family Amaryllidaceae; genus Allium; species Allium sativum. The sequence continues at coordinate 346,575,660 of CM060922.1, read as the reverse complement.
TAATTAAAATGTCATCGCAAAATTTGTTCTTCTTATTTACATAGAAAAATGTAAATAAAGTTTCAATGCTAAATTTTTTCATTTTATTTCTTTTATTTACATTAAAATGTAATTTACATTACAATGTCAAAATCTTCTTTTTTTACAATGTGAATGTAATTACAATGTAAAATTTCTATCTTTTAATTACAATGTAAAATCTCCCTTTTAATTACACTGTAAAATCCCCTTATTAATTACATTAAAAAAATGTGATTAACAATACAGTGAAAAATTCTATCTTTTTAAATTACATTAAAAATGTAATTTTGATTACAACGTCAAATTCTTCTTCCTAATTACATTAAAAATGTAACTTACATTACGGTGCAAATTTCTATCTTTTTAAATTACATAAAAATGTAATTTTGATTCCAATGTCCAATTCTTCTTTTACTTTTTTTTACCTTTTTATTTACACTAAATGTGAATAAATGTCTCTTTCTCTTTTTCTTATTTATATATATTATTTACATAAAATTTAAATAAATGTGTTCTTTCATTTCATGTCCCATTTACATATAATGTAAATAAATGTGTTCGTTATAAAGGTATTCTTTTTATTTACGCAAGGATGTAAATAAAGGTATTCATTATACAGGTGTTCTTTTTATCTACACAAGAATGTAAATAAATTGGCATCGCTAAATTTGTCCTTTTATTTACACAAGGAATGTAAAAATATATCTCTTGTTTGTTCTATTTATTTACCATGTTAACTTTACATAAAAATGTGAATCTCAACAAGTCACATAAACAAAATGAGGTGATTTGGGTTTTAACTATTTCTAATTAACTAAATTATAAACTTTGAATCCACAAATCTAATGAATATATAAATCCTAATAAAATGAGATTCTCAATGGATGAACAAACATTCACAGCAATAAATAAATAGAAAATCCTAAATTACCACAACGCAGATCCATACTATTTACGTACATACAATGATTCAACAATCGTGAAAAATAATTAAATTATTTAATTATTTTAAAGTAAGAATTCTCACATTGATTTTTCTGAATTTTCAACGTGTTCAGTTTCAAACCTGGTCAGTTCCATGAGATAGATCTCATTTTTGCGATTCTAACGCATCCCGTTTCATCAATTTCTGAAGTCGTATGAATGAGATATCAATTTTTATACATTGGATACAATATTTAATTAAATTACATAATTAATTAGATTTAATTACATGATGAAGCAGTTAAACCTTCTTCCTCCATCATATGTTATTACTGGATGCCGACGGAACCCAACTTCGTTGCCTCAACCTCAAAACGCACGCTGCCTGAGACGCCATCCTACCGATTTGAAACTACCACGCTGAAACCATTACCGCCGTCTACTTCCAGCTGGAGCCACTTTGCTCTCGGTGGTCCCCACTACCTTAGATTTGTGTGCGAGCGTCACTCCTTTGTGGGGCAAAATCGAACGGTACACCTAACGTTTTCTGATCATAGCCGTATGATCTTAAAGGCCTCGAGATCCTCTTTGATTTTGGATTTGAGATTGTAACAACCCGAAAATCTGGGCCAGTTTAAAATTTTTATTTTTGCAATTTTAGCGAATTTTGAACATTTAAAATGAATTATTTTAAATAAAAACGATGAAAATTTATTTTGAATATATTTAGAACGTATATATTATATACGTCGTCGTTAGAATATAATAATTATATATAATTATAAATAGAATTGAAAATGGCGCGGTAGTTCGATAATTCGATTTCAAACTTCAATTGAATGTATCGGGTGCAAAACAATCCGGATTTTAGTGAAACCAAAAATAATAGGATCTAATTGATAATATCTTTCCAACAAATCCGGAAAATTGAAATTTCATAGCGGGGATCAAAAGATATGTCCAGTTGAAAATTCTGAATAGTCGCTTTGGAATTCAGGCCCTTAAAAATGGGAATTTTGCAAATGACCTCGGATTTCGACGAAACCACTTTTGTTGGGTCCGTGATGTCAAATTATTGCTAGGTTTCAGATTTCATAATTTTTCGAATCAATATGTGAGCGTGGCAAAGGAAAACGCGTTTGACCAGTTTCAGTTGATTTTAATCGACTGGAAAATGGCCATTTTTCCAACGGTCTCAGAATTCGACGAAACTAGTTTTGTTAGGACCGTATCGTCAATACGAAGCTAGAAAATATTTTTTCGGGAATTTTTAGAGTCCGTATGTGACCCCAGTAAATTGAAATGCGCGTTCAAATTCAATATGTAGAGTTATATGTTGATTTTGACGGAAACTGATCGAAACGATCGAATCAGCCTACGATACATATCCCATTGTGTTCAGAATGAGGGTAAAACGCTAGGGACGACAGGCGGTGGGCCTCGTTTAGAGGTCGAATGAAAAAGTCAACTTTTTGAAATTTAAAATATTAAAATAATTAAACCCCCCCTTCCCTCTCTATATTCTTTCTGGCCCCCCATTATTCTTCATTTTCGTTCATTCAAAAAAAAAATCGCGCCTGCCCTAGCATCGACGGAGTTGCCCCCTTGTTCGCCGCCACCGCCTGGGGGCGCAACCACCTCTGACGCCATCCGCTACCCCCCTTCTCTCGATTCACCCTCCTCTTCCTTCTCTGGAGAAACGACGCAGCCCCCCCTTGAACCCTAAACCGCTCCCATGACCCCACCGCTTCAGAAAACCGCGCAACCGAGCACCACCATTGTGTCTGTCGCACTCCTTCCAGGCGCAAGGGAGCCCCACCGAATCAGCTGCAATCGAGGAGGACGCTTCCTGATGCTCGAGTCCGTTGGCTTCAATCTCAGGCGGCCTGAACCATCGATTGATTTGGGAATTTGTTGGAACGAATCCTATTAAAATTGTGAGTCCCCTGTATTTTCAAAAGCTATGATTTTTACACTGCAAAAACTATGATTTTTAAACTGAAATTGTATGATCTTTAAAACTGAAATAACATTATTTTTAAAATGATAAAGTTTGAATTTTATGACGATAAAGTTATGGTTTTTATTTTGAAGTTAGGATTATAAAAATAGAATTTTTATGAATCTAAAAATAGAATTTTTATGAATCTAAAAATAGAATTTTTATGAATCTAAAATTAATTTTTTTATGAATCTAAAAATAGAATTTTTTTATATAGAAGTTAGAATAGAAAATATACGATTTTCATATATATATATATATATATATATATCATATAGCTTTTTAAAAGATTAGATTTTTAAAATAGAAAAGATTAGATTTTTAAAATAGAAAAGATTAGCTTTTTTAAAATAGAAAAGATTAGATTTTTTAAAATAGAAAAGATTAGATTTTTAAAATAGAAAAGATTAGATTTTTTTAAAATAGAAAAGATTAGATTTTTAAAATGGAAAAGGTGAAATCTTTATATTTGAAAAGGCGAAATCTTTTTTATAAAGAATAGTGTGATAAGAATATAATCTCTATTATATAGTAGCGATGTAAAAATTCAATATTTATATATTTAATAGCGAAGTAAAAATTCAATTTTTATATATTGAATAGCGAAGTAAAAATTCGATTTTTATATATTGAATAGCGAAGTAAAAATGTGATTTTTGTATATGTAGTGGCTACGGGCAACGAAAGTGACAGAAAGTGAGAACAGTGATGATTTCCTATAATAGAAGTGTCGTGGAGTTGGGATAGCTTTGGTGAGAACTTCTCACCTTTTAAAATCTCTTTTTCTAATTATATATATATATACTAGGATGCAGACGGTGCTTAGTAGCACCTGACACCCGTCATCCACAGACCATGGATGGCTTGTTTGTTTGGTTGATGTGTTGTAAAAATTTGTTTGTGTTGTTGATGTGAAATCGATAATAAAATGTAGATGGTTGAAATAAATTAGTTATCGTTAAAAATATAATTTTTTAACGCGGATATGAATATAGTGAATGTTAGTAAACAAATATTTTATCGTTAAAAATATAATTTTTAATGTGAAAGTGAATAAATAAATATTTATAAACAAATCGGCCGATTTGTTTATATACACTGATTTGACTGATATTGATTGGGTCGATAAATTTTACACATCGCCCAACTGCACAAATAAAAGCTGTGTTTGATTGTTTGAAACCCCACACGGGTATTGGGATAATATATGACATACACCAATCCCAATAATTAGTTGTATGTCGATCGATTGATTGACAGGCTGTTATAAGCGTTAGATATTTATATTTGATGCTTATACAGTGTAGTGCACTTTGGATGATGGTTGATTATTTATCGTTGCTATTGTATACATGTGTTGTATGGAATCCATATATTTAACTTTATATGGTAATTGATTGGGCCTCATTCCAATTTAGAAGATAAAGAATATTATAAAATAAAGGTTCATGTGTTGACAGTACTCATCCGTTGAGATTAGTCATGTGTTGAACGAAATATTTTAACAATAAAATTTACATCTTTATCATTATAAAATAAAGGTTCATGTGTTGACAGTACTCATCCGTTGAGATTAGTCATGTGTTGAACGAAATATTTTAACAATAAAATTTACATCTTTATCATTATAAAATAAAGGTTCATGTGTTGACAGTACTCATCCGTTGAGATTAGTCATGTGTCGGACGAAATATTTTAACAATAAAATTTACATCTTTATCATTATAAAATAAAGGTTCATGTGTTGACCGTACACATCCGTTGAGATTAGTCATGTGTTGAACGAAATATTTTAATAATAAAAATTACATCTTTATCATATAGAAAATTAGAAACTAACTGGAAAATAGATAAGATGAGTAGTCTCCTGGATGTTGATCTGATGTTGGTTTCGGCCTTCGGGGTTAATATTCAGGGAATCGTTCTCTTACTAATTTACGGTTGGAGTCTGATTTGAAATCAAACGATAGATACCATAATTTTTATAAAAATATATTAAATAACAAAAATAGTCACGCGTGGACAGTACTCATTCGTTGAGATTAGTCATGCATTGACAAAAATATAGATTCATTTGTCGAATAGAATAATGGAATTATTGAAATATATAAAGCCGTATTGATTAGAGATGCGCTATTTTGACGCGAACGATATTTATATCGATTATATTCGTTTTTAAATTTGAATTGAATCGAATAGAAAACGAATTTGAATTGAATCAAAAAGAAAATGAATTTGAATTGAATCGAATAGAAAACGAATTTGAATTGAATCGAATAGAAAACGAATTTGAATTGAATCGAATAGAAAACGAATTTGAATTGAATCGAATAGAAAACGAATTTGAATTGAATCGAATAGAAAACGAATTTGAATTGAATCGAATAGAAAACCAATTTGAATTGAATCGAATAGAAAACCAATTTGAATTGAATTGAATATAAAACCAATTCGAAATGAATTGAATATAAAACGATTTCGAATTGAATTGAAAACGAATTCGAATTGAATTGAAATGAATTCAAATTGAATTGAAATTTGAATTGAATAGAAATGAATTTTAAAACGAATTTATAAGGAAAAATTCAATTTTGATTTGAATTGAAATGGAAGTTGAAATTGTTTTTGAAACGAATTTAAAACTATTTATAAAATTCGTTTTAAATAGAAATCGACGAAATATTTATTATATATTTTACATATATAACATAATGGCCTGAATAGAACGCGCCGCGTCACGGCAGTTCGTGAATTTCGACCATTTATTTCAAACGGACATTACGGGAGATCCGACCGTCGGATTCTCCTAAAACCGGAACCGTTGGGTTCGTATCGAAAAGAGCTTTCTAACGAATATTAGAAACTTGAAATCTAACAGTTGGATTTGGAGATACGTCCAAATCAAATTTGGAAAAGGTTGCTGTAAGTGTAGTTCGATGGCCGCTGTTGGAAATCGACTGTACGGGCCTTGATAAAATTATTAAAAATATCAATAATTTGTATAAAATCATAAGAAATGATTTGGGAAAAATTAGGATGAAAAACTCCATATTTGAAAAGATAAAAATAGATTTTTATCGAAATGAACTAGTTTTGAACTAAAATTAAAACCCATTTATTTTTAAATAAATAAATTGGATTTGAAATGGGTTGTAAATAGAATTAATTTGTGGGTTTATCATGAAGGGTGTTTTACATGACACTTGTTCTTTAACCCGATAAATAAATAGAATGTGATTTGGGTTTGTCGTGAACTGTGTTTTAAAGGACATTAGTTCTTTAACCCAATAAAAGGAGTTTTAATGAATCTGTAAATAGATTGAAATGTGAATTGGTAATCCAAATTATCAAATTTAGAAAATGAGCGAGAATGGAGTATCACCAGTTTTGCTCCAAAGCGATAGTTAAATCCTTAATTAGATTTGAATGTGGAATGGTAATAAATTTTACCGACAACACTGTGGTGTTAGATATGGGGTATTACCAGTTTTGCTTCATGGGATGAATAGGTTGGGATTGGGAAATAAAATAAATAATTATTTCGGTGTGGTTCGCTAATCTCGACTAGTTTGGAAAACCATAATTTGGTTTGAAATGACATCCAAAGGAAGATTAAAGAATAAATTTAAAGAATTTATCTTGGATAAAATTAATGGGAACCTTTCCCTAAGAATATGAAATTTAGAAACTAGCTGTAGGTTAGTTAAGAAAAATGGTTTCCTAGATATTGATCTGATGTTGGTTTCAGCCTTCGGGGTTAATATTTGGGAAATTGTTCTCTTGCTAATTTGTGGTTAGTGGCTGCTGAATTGGAATGAGGCGTATGTTGTGTTTGTGTAACATTCGTTTTTAATATACGCGGGTTGTTCGGAAAGTCCGGGTTTATACCCATTCTGAATAACCGATTCGACGATATCTCGAAGATGAAGACGGTGGTTGAAGACCGGAAGTCTTCACATCGTTTGGGTGATTACTGATGATCTTGATTGGGCTGTACACCCAAGACGAGGGAATCAGTTGGTGGTCGTCCAGACGTACTTGGAGATCGATGGATATGCGAGGGAAGAGCCTCCGGTTTCGTTCAGACCCAGAACGAACTTGTAAATGGATTGTGTGTCTAACATTGGATTTTATTCTGTGTTGATTGATTTCTGTTAAATATATATCTGTTTGGCGGCGGAAAATTTATTCTCTTGCTTAACGCCCTTGTCTGAGACGTACGAGCTTAGAGGTTATATATCGATAGATATCAATCGCATGGCATGAATTGCTTGTGTGGCACGCGGAGTTGCATGGATCAAGGCTTCTGTTGAAAAGCAAAGTCTTGTGGTTGATGATCAAAGCACGGCCTACGTGGCAGCTTTGTGTATAGCGTGGATTCGCGAGCCTCACACCTCGGTATGAGTTAAAAACGGGATACGGACCGTTGGGAGAACACGACGTTTCTTTCTAGCTTTGGTGGTGTCAGTGACTTACCAGCCCTGACATTTATATACTTTTCACCTATGTGGTTGTTGGAATGAGGCGCCTCGATTATAGGTCTGTAAGGACCGGGAAACATGTGTTCAGGAATAATTAATCCTCAAACGTAAAAGAGGATCGGCCCAACCGATCCAAGTGGCTGCCCAGAGTGCGTAGTCCTGAGCATTTGCTAGAGTGTCTCGAAAGCGGAGAGGAGCTTGCCCCTTGCCTCGACTCATGACGGAAATCCAATTTCCAATACGTGTATTTCGGCTTTATTTGTAGAGCCTAGTATGGCGACATAGTGGTATGGGGCACTTATGCCGTCTATGATTTATATTTATGATTGAAATTGTTTTGACACTATACACTTATTATAGTATCAAATGATTTGTTTTAAACGTACCAAGCATGTTTGGCTGTTATAAGGTAAAACCCTATCCTCCGGCTTGCGTTGCATTGTGTGATGGGACCTGGGTCTTATAATAGCTTCATTTTTCGAAAAGCATTGCGTTGTTTATTCTATGCACTGTTATTCTTGGGAGGAAACCCGTTCCGTGTTATACGGCGTGGTCCCTTGAATTACTCTCCTTTAAAGTAAAGTTTTAAATAACTGTTTTAGTTCTCACACCAGTCACATGACTGACCTGGAGTTTATTGTTTTAACCTAAACTCTGGGTGCCCCTATTTTCGACACGGGCAGCTAGTAGTTTTGGTTTTGCAGATTTATATTCACAGGATCCTGGTTTACAGCTGGAATGATATCCGGAAAGCTCTGTATCCGTATATCACCTTCAGTTGTGCTTTGTATTATTTTCCGTTGCTATGTAATTTATTGTAATCTCTGATATTTATCGAATGTAATTTATTCAATTATACTTTGTATATTCTTGTATCTGATGGAATTGTTGTAATAGCAATGAAATGTTCTTCCGTCTGCGTTCTGATTTGTCCTGTTCTCAAAACGATCAGGGGTTTCGAACGGTCTAGATCGGTTTAACGACTGATTCGGATCGAGCGAAATTCCAGGCCATCACATTTGGTATCAGAGCTTTGGTTTACAGAGCTCGAGAACAAGACACATTAGAACCATACGAAAGAATTCATCAGATATTGGGTTAGTAATATCCAATTAGAATGACTCGTTAGAGATAGGATCAGTAGTATCCTAGAACGGGTGTGAAGAGCATATTTTTCAAATGAAAACCAATTTTGTTTTGAAATTTAAATCGTTTTATACGTATTTGAATATTTTATTTGTATTGAATTTGGACAATCCAATATATAAAGATTTTGCATATACGCGTCATGAACGTATATTCGAAGTTTTAATATACTGGATAGATATGGAATCACATTCTAGTCGCCCGGAGGTGGTACTGAAAATTGTCATGACATCATCAGTATTTATGTTCGTGTTTCGAAGGTGTGATATCTATATATTTCCATTAGACTGGTGTGAGAACCAAAACTTATATAGCTAGATTTATTTGTTGTGATTTGGCATCAAAAACATGATTTTTGACTATATATCTAATTTATGAATTTGAAACGTTAATCCACTAATTGATTGATGTTTGTGTTGTTTGTTTAGTTGTTTGATAATTTTTGCACCATTATGCCTAATAGAATCAAATATTGAATTGTATTGAAATTTGGTCGCATTTGCTTGCATATACATGTACTTACATTCAACAGGTCATAACAAGGAGGCTAGAGCAGAGAATAAAATTTGTTTGCCCGACAAATAGGTACATGTTTACTATAATTTACTGTTTTGTTTGGGTGATGATGATTTTATGAGCCGATTGGCTAGCCGCTTGGCTTTTTCTTTTTCTTTTTGAGATCAGAAGGCCTATATGGAAATTTCGGTATTTTCCCGTGGCTCCCGGTGCAGGGGAGGTTATGGCGAAAATTTTCGAAAATTTAGGGTGTTAGCCAAATTTTTGAAAAATTTGAAAATTCTCAGAAACTGAAAAGTTGGAGAATGGAAGCCAGATCGAACGTAGAGCTGATTAATCAAACCACTTTCGGCTTCGTTCCTTTTCGGGGACGAAAAGTTTTAAGTGGGGGAGATTGTAACAACCCGAAAATCTGGGCCAGTTTAAAATTTTTATTTTGGTAATTTTAGCGAATTTTGAACATTTAAAATGAATTATTTTAAATAAAAACGATGAAAATTTATTTTGAATATATTTAGAACGTATATTATATACGTCGTCGTTAGAATATAATAATTATATATAATTATAAATAGAATTGAAAATGGCGCGGTAGTTCGATAATTCGATTTCAAACTTCAATTGAATGTACCGGGTGCAAAACAATCCGGATTTTAGTGAAACCAAAAATAATAGGATCTAATTGATAATATCTTTCCAACGAATCCGGAAAATTGAAATTTCATAGCGGGGATCAAAAGATATGTCCAGTTGAAAATTCTGAATAGTCGCTATGGAATTTAGGCCCTTAAAAATGGGAATTTTGCAAATGACCTCGGATTTCGACGAAACCACTTTTGTTGGGTCCGTGATGTCAAATTATTGCTAGGTTTCAGATTTCATAATTTTTCGAATCAATATGTGAGCGTGGGAAAGGAAAACGCGTTTGACCAGTTTCAGTTGATTTTAATCGACTGGAAAATGACCATTTTTCCAGCGGTCTCAGAATTCGACGAAACTTGTTTTGTTAGGACCGTATGTAACCCCAGTAAATTGAAATGCGCGTTCAAATTCAATATATAGAGTTATATGTTGATTTTGACGGAAACTAATCGAAACGATCGAATCAGCCTACGATACATATCCCATTGTGTTCAGAATGGGGGTAAAACGCTAGGGACGATAGGCAGTGGGCCTCATTTAGAGGTCGAATGAAAAAGTCAACTTTTTGAAATTTAAAATATTAAAATAATTAAACCCCCCTCCCTCTCTATATTCTTTCTGCCCCCCTATTCTTCATTTTCGTTCATTCAAAATAAAAATAAAATAAAAAACAAATCGCGCCTGCCCTAGCATCGACGGAGCCGCCCCCTTGTTCGCCGCCACCGCCACGGGGCGCAACCACCTCCGACGCCATCCGCTAACCTCCCCCCTTCTCTCGATTCACCCTCCTCTTCCTTCTCTGGAGAAACGACGCAGCCCCCCCTTGAACCCTTAACCGCTCCCATGACCCCACCGCTTCAGAAAACCGCGCAACCGAGCACCACCATCGTGTCTGTCGCACTCCTTCCAGGCGCAAGGGGGCCCCACCGAATCAGCTGCAATCGAGGAGGACGCTTCCTGATGCTCGAGTCCGTTGGCTTCAATCTCAAGCGGCCTGAACCATCGATTGATTTGGGAATTTGTTGGAACGAATCCTATTAAAATTGTGAGTCCCCTGTATTTTCAAAAGCTATGATTTTTACACTGCAAAAACTATGATTTTTAAACTGAAATTGTATGATCTTTAAAACAGAAATAACATTATTTTTAAAATGATAAAGGTTGAATTTTATGACGATAAAGTTATGGTTTTTATTTTGAAGTTAGGATTATAAAAATAGAATTTTTATGAATCTAAAAATAGAATTTTTATGAATCTAAAAATAGAGTTTTTATAAATCTAAAAATAGAATTTTTATGAATCTAAAAATAGAATTTTTTTATATAGAAGTTAGAATAGAAAATATACGATTTTCATATATATATATATATATATATATATATCATATAGCTTTTTAAAAGATTAGATTTTTAAAATAGAAAAGATTAGATTTTTAAAATAGAAAAGATTAGATTTTTTAAAATAGAAAAGATTAGATTTTTTAAAATAGAAAAGATTAGATTTTTAAAATAGAAAAGATTAGATTTTTTAAAACAGAAAATATTAGATTTTAAAATGGAAAAGGTGAAATCTTTATATTTGAAAAGGCGAAATCTTTTTATAAAGAATAGCGTGATAAGAATATAATCTCTATTATATAGTAGCGATGTAAAAATTCAATTTTTATATATTGAATAGCGAAGTAAAAATTCAATTTTTATATATTGAATAGCGAAGTAAAAATTCGATTTTTATATATTGAATAGCGAAGTAAAAATGTGATTTTTATATATGTAGTGGCTACGGGCAACGAAAGTGACAGAAAGTGAGAACAGTGATGATTTCCTACAATAGAAGTGTCGTGGAGTTGGGATAGCTTTGGTGAGAACTTCTCACCTTTTAAAATCTATTTTTCTTGTTATATATATATATACTAGGATGAAGACGGTGCTTAGTAGCACCTGACACCCGTCATCCACAGACCATGGATGGCTTGTTTGTTTGGTTGATGTGTTGTAAAAATTTGTTTGTGTTGTTGATGTGAAATCGATAATAAAATGTAGATGGTTGAAATAAATTAGTTATCGTTAAAAATATAATTTTTTAACGCGAATATGAATATAGTGAATGTTAGTAAATAAATATATTATCGTTAAAAATATAATTTTTAACGTGAAAGTGAATAAATAAATATTTATAAACAAATCGGCCGATTTGTTTATATACACTGATTTGACTGATATTGATTGGGTCGATAAATTTTACACATCGCCCAACTGCAAAAATAAAAGCTGTGTTTGATTGTTTGAAACACCACACGGGTATTGGGATAATATATGACATACACCAATCCCAATAATTAGTTGTATGTCGATCGATTGATTGACAGGCTGTTATAAGTGTTAGATATTTATATTTGATGCTTATACAATGTAGTGCACTTTGGATGATGGTTGATTATTTATCGTTGCTATTGTATACATGTGTTGTATGGAATCCATATAATTAACTTTATATGGTAATTAATTGGGCCTCATTCCAATTTAGAAGATAAAGAATATTATAAAATAAAGGTTCATGTGTTGACAGTACTCATCAGTTGAGATTAGTCATGTGTTGAACGAAATATTTTAACAATAAAATTTACATCTTTATCATTATAAAATAAAGTTTCATGTGTTGATAGTACTCATCCGTTGAGATTAGTCATGTGTTGAACGAAATATTTTAACAATAAAATTTACATCTTTATCATTATAAAATAAAGGTTCATGTGTTGACCGTACTCATCCGTTGAGATTAGTCATGTGTTGAACGAAATATTTTAACAATAAAATTTACATCTTTATCATATAGAAAATTAGAAACTAACTGGAAAATAGATAAGATGAGTGGTCTCCTGGATGTTGATCTGATGTTGGTTTCGGCCTTCGGGGTTAATATTCAGGGAATCGTTCTCTTACTAATTTACAGTTGGAGTCTGATTTGAAATCAAACGATAGATACCATAATTTTTATAAAAATATATTAAATAACAAAAATAGTCACGCGTGGACAGTACTCATTCGTTGAGATTAGTCATGCGTTGACAAAAATATAGATTCATTTGTCGAATAGAATAATGGAATTATTGAAAGATATAAAGCCGTATTGATTAGAGATGCGTTATTTTGATGCGAACGATATTTATATCGATTATATTCGTTTTTAAATTTGAATTGAATCGAATAGAAAACGAATTTGAATTGAATCGAAGAGAAAACGAATTTGAATTGAATCGAATAGAAAACGAATTTGAATTGAATCGAATAGAAAACGAATTTGAATTGAATCGAATAGAAAACGAATTTGAATTGAATCGAATAGAAAACGAATTTGAATTGAATCGAATAGAAAACGAATTTGAATTGAATCGAATAGAAAACCAGTTTGAATTGAATCGAATAGAAAACCAATTTGAATTGAATCGAATATAAAACCAATTCGAAATGAATTGAATACAAAACGAATTCGAATTGAATTGAAAACGAATTCGAATTGAATTGAAAACGAATTCGAATTGAGTTGAAAACGAATTGAAATGAATTCAAATTGAATTGAAATTTGAATTGAATAGAAATGAATTTTAAAACGAATTTATAAGGAAAAATTCAATTTTGATTTGAATTGAAATGGAAGTTGAAATTGTTTTTGAAACGAATTTAAAACTATTTATAAAATTCATTTTAAATAGAAATCGACGAAATATTTATTATATATTATATATATATAACATAATGGCCTGAATAGAACGCGCCGCGCCGCGGTAGTTCGTGAATTTCGACCATTTATTTCAAACGGACATTACGGGAGATCCGACCGTCGGATTCTCCTAAACCCGGAACCGTTGGGTTCGTATCGAAAAGAGCATTCTAACGAATATTAGAAATTTGAAATCTAACTGTTGGATTTGGAGATACGTCCAAATCAAATTTGGAAAAGGTCGTTGTAAGTGCAGTTCGATGGCCGTTGTTGGAAATCGACTGTACGGGCCTTGATAAAATTATTAAAAATATCAATAATTTGTATGAAATCATAAGAAATAATTTGGGAAAAATTAGGATGAAAAACTCCATATTTGAAAAGATAAAAATAGATTTTTATCGAAATGAACTAGTTTTGAACTAAAATTAAAACCCATTTATTTTTAAATAAATAAATTGGATTTGAAATGGGTTGTAAATAGAATTAATTTGTGGGTTTATCATGAAGGGTGTTTTACATGACACTTGTTCTTTAACCCGATAAATAAATAGAATGTGATTTGGGTTTGTCGTGAACTGTGTTTTAAAGGACATTAGTTCTTTAACCCAATAAAAGGAGTTTAAATGAATCTGTAAATAGAGTGAAATGTGAATTGATAATCTAAATTATCAAATTTAGAAAATGAGCGAGAATGGAGTATCACCAGTTTTGCTCCAAAGCGATAGTTAAATCCTTAATTAGATTTGAATGTGGAATGGCAATAAATTTTACCGACAACACTGTGGTGTTAGATATGGGGTATTACCAGTTTTGCTTCATGGGATGAATAGGTTGGGATTGGGTATAAAATAAATAATTACTTCGGTGTGGTTCGCAAATCTCGACTAGTTTGGAAAACCATAATTTGGTTTGAAATGACATCCAAAGGAAGATTAAAGAATAAATTTAAAGAATTTATCTTGGATAAAATTAATGGGAACCTTTCCCTAAGAATATGAAATTTAGAAACTAGCTGTAGGTTAGTTAAGAAGAATGGTTTCCTAGATATTGATCTGATGTTGGTTTCGGCCTTCGGGGTTAATATTTGGGAAATTGTTCTCTTGCTAATTTGCGGTTAGTGGTTAGTGGCTGCTGAATTGGAATGAGGCGTATGTTGTGTTTGTGTAACATTCGTTTTTAATATACGCGGGTTGTTCGGAAAGTCCGGGTTTATACCCATTCTGAATAACCGATTCGACGATATCTCGAAGATGAAGACGGTGGTTGAAGACCGGAAGTCTTCACATCGTTTGGGTGATTACTGATGATCTTGATTGGGCTATACACCCAAGATGAGGGATTCAGTTGGTGGTCGTCCAGACGTACTTGGAGATCGATGGATATGCGAGGAAAGAGACTCCGGTTTCGTTCAGACCCAGAACGAACTTGTAAATGGATTGTGTGTCTAACATTGGATTTTATTCTGTGTTGATTGATTTCTGTTAAATATATATCTGTTTGGCGGTGGAAAATTTATTCTCTTGCTTAACGCCCTTCTCTGAGACGTACGAGCTTAGAGGTTATATATCGATAGATATCAATCGCATGGCATGAATTGCTTGTGTGGCACGCGGAGTTGCATGGATCAAGGCTTTTGTTGAAAAGCAAAGTCTTGTGGTTGATGATCAAAGCACGGCCTACGTGGCAGCTTTGTGTATAGCGTGGATTCGCGAGCCTCACACCTCGGTATGAGTTAAAAACGGGATACGGACCGTTGGGAGAACACGACGTTTATTTCTAGCTTTGGTGGTGTCAGTGACTTACCAGCCCTGACATTTATATACTTTTCACCTATGTGGTTGTTGGAATGAGGCGCCTCGATTATAGGTCTGTAAGGACCGGGAAACGTGTGTTCAGGAATAATTAATCCTCAAACGTAAGAGAGGACCGGCCCAACCGATCCAAGTGGCTGCCCAGAGTGCGTAGTCCTGAGCATTTGCTAGAGTGTCTCGAAAGCAGAGAGGACCTTGCCCCTTGCCTCAACTCATGACGGAAATCCAATTTCCAATACGTGTATTTCGGCTTTATTTGTAGAGCCTAGTATGGCGACATAGTGGTATAGGGCACTTATGCCGTCTATGATTTATATTTATGATTGAAATTGTTTTGACACTATACACTTATTATAGTATCAAATGATTTGTTTTAAACGTACCAAGCATGTTTGGCTGTTATAAGGTAAAACCCTATCCTCCGGCTTGCGTTGCATTGTGTGATGGGACCTAGGTCTTATAATAGCTTCATTTTTTGAAAAGCATTGCGTTGTTTATTCTATGCACTGGTATTCTTGGGAGGAAACCCATTCCGTGTTATACGGCGTGGTCCCTTGAATTACTCTCTTTTAAAGTAAAGTTTTAAATAACTGTTTTAGTTCTCACACCAGTCACATGACTGACCTAGAGTTTATTGTTTTAACCTAAACTCTGGGTGCCCCTATTTTCGACACGGGCAGCTAGTAGTTTTGGTTTTGCAGATTTATATTCACAGGATCATGGTTTACAGCTGGAATGATATCCGGAAAGCTCTGTATCCGTATATCACCTTCAGTTGTGCTTTGTATTATTTTCCGCTGCTATGTAATTTATTGTAATCTCTGATATTTATCGAATGTAATTTATTCAATTATACTCTGTATATTCTTGTATCTGATGGAATTGTTGTAATAGCAATGAAATGTTATTCCGTCTACGTTCTGATTTTCCTGTTCTCAAAACGATCAGGGGTTTTGAATGGTCTAGATCGGTTTATCGACTGATTCGGATCGAGCGAAATTCCAGGCCGTCACAGAGATACTCTTTTTAATTTGTGGTGGTTTGTGAGAAATTAAGAGATCAAAGATTGGCAATTTCAGCCATTCATAGTGGATGGTGGTGGCTATGAAGAATTAGGGTAATAGGATTATGAGGGTATATATATTATTATATATTATTAAATTTTTATTTATTTACTACTTAAATTTATATAGAGATGAAAATTCCCATTTTCTTTCGTTTAATGTAATCAATTAATGAGGGGGAGAGAAAAACGTTTCATTTCCTTTCTTTAAATTATTTAATTAATGAGGGTAGTTAGAGAAGGAAACTTTCATTTCCTTTCTTAGAATTATTTAATTAACAGGGAGAATATAATTAGTATTTATTGGTTTATTCTCAATTTGATTTGACAAACATGTGACATAGATGCGAGTACAAACATGTAATAACCCTGAATTTTGGGGGTCAATTTAAAATTTTATTTAAAGTTAGTTTAATGGAATTTTGAAATTTAAAGTAATTCATTTTAAATAATAACGAATGAATTTAATTTAATTATAAAAGGAATTCGAAATGGCGCGGTAGTTCGAAAATTCGATTTTAAACTTTGACTGACTGTACAGGATGCAAAATAAATCGGATTTTAGTGAAACAAGAAATATTTAAATCTGTTTAAGAATATATTTCTAAAACGAATCTGAAAAATTGAAATTTCATTTTAAAAATCAAAAGTTATGTCCAGTTTAAAATTTAAAAAGGTCGCTATGAAATTTATATATAATATATAAAGGTCAAAACTGCTACTTTTTGCATACGAAGGAATTTGAACTCAAAACCACTTCCATTGAGTTCAGAATGATGTTTCTGCATTGAAAAACAGTAAACACCTATATATTTCAAGTTTCGGAAATTATTTGTTTTAAAAACGTATTTTTAATATTAAAAATATAGCACTTGAAAATAGTCATTTTTCAAAAAGTCTCAGAATTCAACAAAATTAGTCTACTTGGATTCGTATCGTCATAAGAAAGCTAAAAATATTTTTTTTAGAATTTTATGAGGTCGTATGTGGCCCCGGCATATTTAAATGTACGGTTAATATTTAATTAATTAATTTTTAATGTAATTTTAAATAAAATTTCTACAGATTTCGGAATTGGACCCCGAGACCCATCCCATTGCGTTCAGAAGGCCTCAAAACGTTAAGAACGACAGTAAGCAAGCCCAAATCGGAGAAAGTCCGAAAATCCCACTTTTACACGAATTTCGAGATTTATTATTAAAATAATATATAATTTTCGGGCTGAAACCCTAATGGCAGCCGCCGCCCAGAATTCAAGGACTGAAAAGCTCCGATTTTCAAATGCTTAGATCTCTCAATCCAATCAACGAAAATCGACGTATAATATACCAAATCGAAGAGAATTCAGAGAGCTACAAATCTATACGGTCAAGATCGGGTTTTGATTCACGGATTTTGCGAATTCTGACCGAGAAGGGGCTGCGGTTTTTGGTGATTCGCGGGTCCTAGGGGAGGCCGAGTTCGATATGGTTGGTGGTGTAGGCGGCTCTTGCCAAGGCGGTCGGAATGGTAACGTTTGATCGGGGTCCGGTGCACTGATAGGGTGTGCGACGTGAGGGAGGATGAGGCCGTGATGGGTTCGGCCGTGCGTGGTAAACGAAGGAGAAAGGTCCGACTATTTTATTATTTTATTTATTTTAATATTTTAATTCTCCAATCTTTAAAAATTTGTATCTCTCTCATACGAGGTCCGTTTGACAAACCGTAAATTGCATTGGAATCACAAAATTAAGATCTTCGCGATGGCGCTGACTAGAGTTGAAAAGGAGCACTTTGAATTTTCAGCCAAATTGAGGTGAGATTCTATTTTTTTATATGTAATTAATTTAATTTAATTATATTATCATTATATAAAATGAATTTTGTATGGATTAAATTGTTGTATAGTGGAAATTGATGTTTGTGGCCTGTATTGTTGTTGACGTGTTGTATGATTGGTGTTGGAATTGATTATGGGAATTGTTATTCAATGTCAAGTAGAAAGATTATAATAAAAAGTTTAATCTTTTGTTTTGATTTATAAATAAAGTTTAATCTTTTATCATGATTTACAAATCAAAGTTTTGATTTTTATTTTGAAATGAATAACATTAATAAAGATTCGATCTTTATTTTTGATTTATTAAAATAAATCTTTGTTTTTGTTTGTATAAAATGAATCTTTGTTTTGATTTATAAAACATGAAATCTTTTTGTTTATTTATAAAGATGAAACCTTTTTTTTATTCATAAAGACCAATTCTTTGTTTTTAATTATAAGGGATGAAATTTTGTTTTGGTTACAAATGAAACAAATCTTTGATTTTGTTATAAAGAACCAATCTTTGTTTTTGTTTATAAAAGATTAAATCTTTGTTTTTGTTTATAAAGCTTGAAACTTTATTTTTATTTATAAAGATTAAAACTTTATTTTTATTTATAAAAAATTGAACCTTTGGTTTTGTTAACAAAAGATTACAACTTTGATTTTGTTTGCAAAGATTACAACTTTGATTTCGGTTGCAAAAATTACAACTTTGTTTTTGATTATAAAAGGCTAAATCGTTGTTTTGTCTATAAAGATTAAAACTTTGTTTTTGTCTATAAGAGGCTAAATCTTTGTTTTGATTATAAAGATTACATCTTTATTTTGAAACGATTAAAACAAATAAAGTTTTGTTCTTTATTTTGAAACGATTAAAACTAATAAAGATTACATCTTTATTTTGGAAACGATTAAAAATAAATAAAGTTTTGTTCTTTATTTTGAAATGATTAAAATAAGTTTTGATCTTTATTTTTGGATAATTAAAGTTTTAATTTTTGTTTTTGAAATAAAAGATTTTATTTTTATTTTAAATTAGTTGAAAGAAATGTGTTGCAATATAAGTGTCATGTTATTATCATCTTGTTCAACATGAAAACTTGACATCGAATAGTTGAAACTTGAAATATGTGAACATGCCCAATTGTGTATGTTATGTATGTTTCTATTTAAGCACATGTATACACTGCCATTTACAAGTGACCTGACTTGTTTATGTGATTGGACGATCAATTTTCATACATCGTCCAGAAGCACAGTTTATTTTATTCGAACTTGTGTTGGTTGATGTGACGATCCCAAAATCTGAGGGGCGGTATTAAGGATAATCATTGGAATATAACACATTAATCATCATAGCAGAGTACAGATAATAGCAGAACAATAAATAGAATAATTTTACATGGATATGACAGCGGAATCACATGTAATAACATCAGAATAGCATAGCGTAGGATATAACTTAGTAAATAAAGGGAAGTGATCAGTCATCATCGCCAGAGGCGTAATACATACATGCAGTGAGACATAATAAGGGTATCAGTCTACATCGCCGAAGGCGGTACATATACATACAATAAGAAGTACAGAAAGTAAATTAGTCCGCATCGCCAGTGGCAGGATCATAATATAAGTACAGTAATGGCGGAAAATGTCAAAGTCGCCTCTGTGTAGTCAGCCTCGCCATGAGCCAAAAATGCACTCTATGCAACAGTGCAGAGCCAAAACAACCTGTCACCTGTGAACTAGGCTGCCCATGTGAAAATAAGGGCACCCGCGTTTGCAAAGTGAAACAAACAACGAGTCAGTCATGGGGACTGGCATGAGGAATCTATTTAACAGTTAAACAACAGTAATAAGCAAATCATAGGACCACGCCACTTTCGCGGAACGGGTTTACTCCAGCGATTGCTAGTGCATTTAAAATAAAGTAAATTCTTTTAAAACAACGCAATGCTTTTAAAAAGAATAAAGCCATTATAAGACTCAGGTCCCATCATACAATGCAACGCAAGCCGGAGGATATAGTTTTACCTTATAATGGCCAAATATGCTTGATACGTATAAAGTAAAATCAATTGATATTATTGCTAGTGCATATATGTTTCAAAAGCGAATAGCATCATAAATATCAATCATAGGCGACATGAGCGTCCCATGCCACTATGTCGCCATATATAAGTTACAATCGAATCCGTTATCTCGTATTGGAAATTGGATTTCCGTCATGAGTCGAGGCAAGGGGCAAGCTCCTCTCTGCTTCGAGACATTCTAGCAAATGCCTCAGGACTACACACTCTGGGCAACCTTGGATTCGGCTGGGCCGGTCCTCTCTTACGTTTGAGGATTAATTATGCCTGAGCACACGTTTCCCGGTCCTTACAGACCTATAATCGAGGCACCTCACATTCCAACAACCACAAAGGTGAAAAGTAGATATAAATGTCAGGGCTGGTAAGTCACTGACACCACCATAGCTAGAAAGAAACGCCGTGCTCTCCCAGCGGTCTGTATCCCGTTTTTAACTCATACCGAGGTGTGAGGCTCGCGAATCTACGAAATACACAAAGCTAGGCCACGCAGACCGGGCTTTGATCATCATCCACAAGACTTTGCTTTGCAACAGAAGCCTTGATCACAGCATCTTGGCATGCCACATAGGCAGTCTACTCCATACGATTGATTTCTATCGATATATAACCTCTGAGCTCGTATGTCTCAGAGAAGGGCGTTAAGCAAAAGAATAAATTCTACGCCGCCAAACAGATATATATTTAACAGAGATCAATCAGTATAGAACAAAATCCAATGTCAGACACACAGTCCATTTACAAGTCCGTTCCGGGTCTGAACGAAACCGGAGGCGTCAATTCCTCGTATATCCGTACAATAAACACATACGTTCAGACGGCTACTACTTCCGTCCCCTTCCGGTAGCTACTCCGGTCAGGAACCTCAGCAGCGCCCATCCAACCGATACGAAGATCGTCGGTCTTGAATCGTCTTTGCATTTCCAATTCGAATCGCTCGATAAATTATTTAAAATGAGGGTTAGCTCGGCCTTTTCAAATAATTCACGTCATTAGAATTTAAATCGAATCTTTCTATGGTTATATTATTCGACATCCATCTTTCAGTTCTTTAGTGTTATTTTCGTGTCAAGCACATACAACCATCAAATATCAAACAATTCAAGCCCAATTGGTTTATTTGCAATCTATGTTGCCTATAATATTTTATAACGATTTTTCGCCATTTTTATTTATTTAAAAATGGCCATATTTAATTAAACGACGTTTCAGGTCGTGCCGTGGCACTGGCGCTGTTTCTCCCCTAATTTGTTTTACACATATCGGGAAATCAAACCGTTGGATTTCTACAAAGTCTATATCAGTGGGAAGATATTCCCAAAGCGAACCCAACGGTTCCAGTTTCGTGAAAATCCGACGGTCGGATCTTCCACACTAGTCGTTTGAAGTTACGGTTTCAAAATTCGAACTGCAGCGTCGTTATTCGATTTAATTTAATTATATTTATATTTATATATAAATATAAACGATTCTGGCGCTGTTTTTCTTCAGATTTGAATTAAACATTCCGGACAATCCAACCGTTGGATTTTTACAAGGTTGGTGCCGTTGGGAAGATATTTCCAAGGCGAACCCAGCGGTTGCGGTTTCGGGAAAATCCGATGGTCGGATTTCTCGTACTAATCGTTTCAAATTACGATTCCGAAACACGAACTGCACGGCTTCGATTCCTTTTAATTATATTTATAATTATATATATAAATATAGTTCATTCTATAATTCCAACTATAGTTCATTCTATATTTTCAACTTCGTTTTCACTTCAAATATTTCACTAACGCCTTAATATTTCGAAAAATTTCGCCATAACCTCCTTTGTACGGGGAGGGGTTTGGAAATTTATTGGGCCGTGTTAGGTACCCAATAAATCCTAAAAAGCATTCACATATTTATAGTGATATATTCTGGTGTTTACGGGGGAGCATGTATAGATAATCACTCCAGAGAATAAATTCTCGTCACCCCGTTTCCGTGTGGAAATAAATAGTCCATGTGCCGTATCTAATAACTAAAGCGACGTGATTATTGTCAACTCCAGACCCGTGTGGGGTTTTATTAATCTGGCGATTTATCGTTATATTTTCTATAGTCCATATCAGTCATCAGTTCAACCTGTAGTATATAGTCATCGCCATACAAGCCTCTCGCTCGTATGGTAAATCTTCCACCTCGTCACACAAGCTCCAATTGCTTATGTGGAATATGATGAAGTATGCCTATCATCCAGAAGTATGCCATGTAGTGTAGTTCAAAATTAATTGTTACTATCCCATGGCGGTATTTATTATTTCACACAGAATAACCAGCACTCCGCATCCAATGGCATTCACAGGAGTTGATATAAAAATAAAATTGCGTAGCCAACCCATCAAGGTTTACCTATTTGTCGGGCACGCAAATAATTTCTTTACTCTACAGCTAATCCATTTTTCCTGATCAACACATGTATATATATGCAGAGCAAAGCTAATAATAATATTTCTAGCAAACTATTATTTATTTCAACACGTGTGTATTTTTATCAAAGCATATACATGATAAAAGAATTATTTTTATCGTCAAAAATATTTATTCAACACGTGAATGTTTTTAACACTTCATATTCACAATAAAGGTGTAGTTTTTATTGTCTATTCATTTTATTTTAAAATACGATAATATTCAACACATGAGTTTCAACTCAACGAATGAATTGCAACTCAACACATGAATATTTGCTATGGTTTGTATATATATAAAAATGTGATTTTTATCGCTAAAGCTATTTGTTTAAATTCAAATAATATTCAACACATGAATTTCAACTCAACGAATGAATTGCAACTCAACACATGAATATTCTATATAGTTTGTACATATATAAAAATGTGATTTTTATCGCTAAAGCTATTTGTTTAAATTCAAATAATATTCAACACATGAATTTCAACTCAACGAATGAATTGCAACTCAACACATGAATATTCGATATAGTTTGTATATATATAAAAATGTGATTTTTATCGCTAAAGCTATTTGTTTAAATTCAAACAATATTCAACACATGAATTTCAACTCAATGAATGAATTGCAACTCAACACATGAATATTCGATATAGTTTGTATATATATAAAAATGTGATTATTATCGCTAAAGCTATTTGTTTAAATTCAAATAATATTCAACACATGAATTTCAACTCAACAAATGAATTGCAACTCAACACATGAATATTGGCTATATATGTAATTTATTTCAACGAATGAAAATTATTCTAACACATGAATATTCGAGAAAATTTCGGCAGCATAACGGCAGGGTAGTTAAAACCGGGACCGTCCTTAGTACGGCTCCTCGCTCTACCTTAAAACCTCGCGGTTTTTGACAATGGGGATCATGCATCTAGTTCGCACGCAGGCGGCATGTTTTATTTTCAATTCCACAATCCTATTCTATTTTGTTTCAACCACAAGAGGGTATTTTTCAACCACAAAGGTATTTTTCAACCACAATATCAACCACAAACAATTATTTCCAACCATTCGTCATACCATATAATATCACGTCAATCACAAGCAATAAATATCGTCCGTGGTCTGTGGACGAGGGGAGTATATATATACATATAATATTATAATTCACTTGCATTTCATCACAATTCAAAGCATATATGTTTCATTCAACGCTTGTATAATTTATACATCGCTAATATAACTTATACAGCACGTGTACATGAGGTATACAATGCGTATATAATTTGCACTTCGCTTATATAATTTATACAACGCGATTTCGTTCACACAATTAGTTTAGATTCCTCACATTGGTTATTGCAGTGCTAAAAATCGTATGAAGATCAGAAAAATCCGCGGCTTCTTCTAGAATGTAGAGAGCCTCCTTGCGGTCACGGTGTCTCCTGTTTCATCAACTTTCGTTAAAGAACGAAAAAGATATTATTTTTCAAAGTTTTGCAATGCTTTATAGTGTTATTTTCATTTCAGAAATTTAAATCAGAAAGGTTTTCAAAGCTTCAAAACTAGATTTTGATTTTAAATCAAAACCGTACCTTGTTGCTCCGATCAGACTACACGGCGTCGAAGGGCTACGAACCACCTTCCAATCGACGGTGGTGGCGATGAACTCGGTGGCTCCTGCGAGTCACGGCGGCGATCCAAAGGGGGCGACTTCCTCCTCGAAATTCGACGCGTACAGTCGATGGTTTGAGGCGAGGCTTGGTCGGATTTAAAGAGGAGGCGGAGGCGATCAGAATCCTCAACTGGAGGAGGCGGCGAAACTGGCTGTGGCGGCGGCAAAATCGATGTGAAGCTTCGTGCGTCGTTCAAATCGCTGGCGGCTAGGGTTTTTTTCCGATTTTTTTTTTAAAGAAAAAATCCTATTGGTCGGAGCTTTATAGGAAATTTTAAATAGTGTTTTTGCAAACGGACTCGAAATCAAACCCAACGACTGTCGCCCCTAGCTAAATACCCCTATTCCGGACACAATGGGATATGTTTCGTTGGCCATTTCGACTGTTACAGTCAGTTATTTTTCAAATTGAAATATAAAACATTCAATATTAAATTTGAACGTACATTTCAATTTGCCAGGGCCACAAACTGAATCGAAAAATTCCAGAAAAATAAATCTAGCTTTGTTTTCACGATACGGTCCTAACAAAACCAGTTTCGTCAAATTCTGAGCTCGTTTGAAAAACGGCCATTTTTAGGTCGACCCATTTTAACAGAAATTGACCAATCACATTTTCTTTTGCCCCGCTCACATACTAGCTTCAAAAATTATGAAATTTGAAACTTAGCAATAATCTGACATCCCGGACCCAACAAAAGTGGTTTCGTCGAATTCCGAGGTCGTATGCAAAATATCAATTTTCAGGGGCTATATATGCTATATAGCGACCTTTCTGAAAATTCAATTGGCCATAACTTTTGATTCCCGCTATGAAACTTCGATTTTTCAGATTCGTTAGAAAGGTATTCATAAACAGATTTAAATATTTTCAGTTTCGCTAAAATCCGTTATATTTTCCACCCGGTACAGTCAGACAAAGTTTATATTCAAAATTTCAAACTGCAATACTATACCCAATTCTATATTTTATTGAAATGTGCTATTTCAATTATTCAAATTCTTTGGTAATAACCAAATTTAAAAATTTTTAATTGGTTCACATTTTCCGGGTTATTACAATCTCCCCCACTTAAAACTTTTCGTCCTCGAAAAGGAAATAACAGCTAAGTAGGAAATAAAATGTAAATGCAAAGTATTGTAAAGGTACCTTGCACCAGAGTTAGTCAGAGATGTCCACCCTGCATTTGGGATAGGCTTGTTTAATGCTTTCCTCAGTTTCCCAAGTACAGTCTCTAGGATCACTACTCCACTGCACTTTGACTAGATGAATCTTTTTCCTCCTTAGCTCTCTAGTTTATTTGCCAACTATCTTTAATGGCTCTCTTCTGAGTGCTAATTCTGGAGTTATGTCAATATCCTGTTGCGCTGCTTCTTCCACAACAAGATCAGGATCATGAACATGTTTTCTGAGTTGAGACACGTGGAACACATCATGCACACCAGGCAACCAATCAGGTAATGAAACCCTATATGCAAGAGTTCCAATCCGTTTAAGTATAGGAAAGGGACCAATAAATCTCGGTGCCAACTTCCCAGTCTTGCCAAATCTGATTACTCCCCGCATTGGAGAAACTCTTAAATAAACATAATCGCCAACGGCAAATGATAAGTCCCTTCTTCTCGCATCTGCATAACTTTTCTGTCGGCTCTGCGCGGTTTTCAATCGCTTCTTAATGAAATCGACTTTATCCGATGCTTCTCGAATCATATCGGGCCCTAACACAAGTCTGTTGCCAGGTTCTACCCAACATGCGGGAGATCTGCACGGTCTACCGTATAATGCTTCAAATGGGGACATTCCCAAACTTGCTTGATAGCTATTGTTATAAGAGAATTCGGCTAAATGTAAGTGATCTTCCCATGAGCCTCCAAAGTCAATAACGCAAGCCCGCAGTAAATCTTCTAGAATCCTATTCACTCGCTCAGTTTGGCCATCTGTCTGTGGGTGATAAGCGGTGCTTAGATTCAATTTGGATCCCAATTCTGTTTGGAATGCTTCCCAGAATTTTCTAGTAAATAGGGGGTCTCTATCACTGACTATATTAAGCGGCACCCCATGTAGTTTAACTATTTATTTGAAGTAAATCTGTGCTAGACTTTGAGCCGTTCTGTTGGATTGGACAGGTATGAAATGGGCAGTCTTCGTGAAGCGATCTACGATTACCCATATACTGTCGTTTCCTTTCCTAGTTCGAGGCAAGCCATCGATGAAGTCCATCGAAATTTGCTCCCACTTCCATCCTGGAATTTCTAATGGTTGTAATAGTCCAGCTAATTTCTGCTGATCGCTCTTAACTAGTTGACAAGTGGGGCATCTGCTAACATATATTGAAATGTCTCTTTTCATCGCCTTCCACCAGAATGTGCGCTTAATATCGTTATACATTTTGCTCACACCAGGGTGGATGCTTAATTTGGACCTGTGACATTCATCAAGCACTTCCCTTCTGAGCTCAGGAATTCCAGGCACACAAATTCGCCCTCGTAATCTTAGGACCCCTTGGCTATTGTAACAACCCGTATTTCAATAACATGTTAAAACGAGAATCAAGGCAGAATTTAATTTTAAATTCTGAATCAAGTAAAACGGGCTATGCCATTGCGTTCGTCTCGGAAAAATACGCGAAATAGAGTCCGAGTTTTCGAAAATCGGAGTCCGTATGACCCGTTAAAGGCCCAAAGAAGATTTCTGGGAATTTGAATTTCAGAAACAGTTTTGGAAATCAGATCTGGGGCTAGGCGGGAAGTTTCCCCGCCTAGGCCATGTCGACAGGGCTGTCGACAGGCCTGTCGACTTGGGCCCAGACCAAGTCGACAGCCCTGTCGACTTGCCTGTCGACAGGGGGTGGCCGGGGCAAGCTGCCTGGCGCACCTGCTTGTCTCACCTGGTCTTGTTCTTGGGCTGGTTCTGGAAGCTTCCGAGATCTGATGGTCCTAATCTATCCTAGGGTTAATCTAAGGGCCTAAAACTATCCTAATCTCTATAAAAACACCCCTAAGCCCCCCCTAAACCCTCATAACTCACCCTCTCCACGAAGTGCTGCCCAAATGCAAAGTGATCATGACCTCCATCTCAAAACCCTAGAGCCTATGCACTCAAATCAAGTTCAAATCAAAAGGTGCAAGCTTGCTACACCAAATCAAGGCTAAATCAACATTGCTATGCGAGTTCCATGACGATTCTTCAACAAAGGAGGCACCTTTCTTAGCCAAGATGATTCATGCTTCTTTCCCTAGGCCTAACTATGCAAGTTCTAGCTACTTTTAGATGGAAACGGTAATTTTGATAATGACATGGGATAAAATGAGGCTAAACATGATTATGCGAACCTATATGAACCTTACCATGCCTCTTGTGTTCATATTTATGATCTTAGGCCATGTGAGTAACTTAATCATGCCTCTTATGCTATGCATAACCTAGTTTAACTTGCAAGTTTGGATCTTTATGCATGAAATGCTAGCATGAACCTTTAGGTACCACTTTACTTGTGAAACATTGGCTAAGACAAGATGTTGGGGCTTATGCATGTTTATGAACCCAAACCCCTTATGCTAACATGCAAGTTTGTGGCCAAATCCTTTATGAGATTATGCATGATCGTGGCCAATCCCCTCTTTTAAGTTGTGCATGTTTATGGGCAAACCCTTTTTGATAATATGCATGTTTGTGGCCAAATTACCTTATGACACTATGCATGTTTATGGCCAATCTCTTTATGATGTTATGTATGTGGAAGCCAAGCCCTTTTTGGCATCATGCATGTTTTGAGACCAATATGTGACATAGTACCCTTACTATGTTGACTCGCTTTGCTTGCGTTGGGGAAAACACGATTTTGGGTAGTTAGACAAACATGAACATGTCGCAAAATCTTAACTTGAATATGACATGTGTTTATACTTGAAAATATGACTTGAAAGATAACATGGAAGATGACATGTAAGTATGCATAAAAACATGAGCTTGGGAATTTACCTATTAAGTTAGGTCTACCCTTTGGGAATTTACCTATTCAGTTAGGTCTACCCAAATGCTTGAAAACTTGTAACATGTTTTGGAAACATGATGAACTTAGATAATATAAATGTGGCCAACTCGAGGTTGGGTTGAGTTTGCAACGTAAAACTACCCGGAACCGACCGGCCTAACTAGTAGTTGCAAACAATAGGACCCAATGTGAGAAGTTGGTCATGTCGCGCTTAAGACCCGAGGTTAGACTAGGTTGTGGTATAAATCTACCCGGACCCGCCCGGCTTAACTAGTAACCACAACAAGGTCTAATGTGAGAGGTTGAGGGTGCATTAATTAAATTAATGCCACATAATAGGGTTAAGTTAATTTGATTAATGAGGCTTAACCAAATATGATATGGACAAATGGGTTAAGTAATTTGATTAGGCTAATGATACTTAACAAAACATGATAAGCTTGGGTAGGTTAAGTAACTTGATTTGCCTAATGACACTTGACCATTTTTATACGACTAGTGGACGGGATTAAGTTAACCAACACTTAATCAATCCAACACAATAACTTGATAAGGTTAAGTAAATTTTCTTAATGACACTTAACCGTATAATACAGTTAATGGATGGGGTTAAGATTAAGCTTAACTAATCTGAACATGGTAATCGGATGGGGTTAAGTTAGCCTAGACTTAATTAACCCAACTTGGTAATTTAATGGGGTTAAGTTAAACACTTAACTAATTTAACACGATGATTTGATGAGGTTAAGTGACCTATACTTAACCAATCTAACTCGTTAATTTGATGAGGATAAGTTAATCTATACTTAACCAATCTAACGTGAAAACACGATAAGGCTAAGCCACGAATCACTTGAATACGCTTGACCGATTTGACTCGGTAATTTGACAAGGTCAAGTTAATTTATATAATTAACCAATCTAAAATGATAATTAGACGAGGTTGAGTTATGGATTGCTTCATATACTTAGCCAACTTGACACCTGGTTTGTAGGGTTAAGTCTTGGACTTGGATACTTAGCCAATTTTGACATGGTTTGTAGACGGGCTAAGTTAAGAACTTAAGTGACCCTTAACCCATTAGATAAACCCTAATTCGGAGGATTAGGTAAATAACCATAGTTAACCAGGATTATGGAAATAAGGCTAAGTGGTAAACCTTAGTTAAGGGAAACTAAGTAATAATTCTTAGTCAAGGAAATTTGGACCATTTCTTAGATAGATTAGTAACCCGATACGTTAGGTCAACGTTTAATTATGCGTATAGGAGCAGGCTATCTGATTTAGATAAAGGCTCCAACGAACTGGGTAACGAAGCAGCGGCTTCGGGGAACGTGAGGATATTCTTGGGATCCCTCTGTGAGCTGCCAGGTCATTATACTAGGATCACGAGAGGTTGAGGTCTGCGGTAGAAGAACCAAGAATATGCCTTGGTTGCTATGCGAGCGACCTAAAGACTGGGGTGGATAGCAGTGAGTCGACGAATACATAAGGTGCCCGAGATAGCAAGTTCGTCGATCATCTACCATCTTGAGTCAAGCGTGTACGTACGGAAAGGCAGGGAACACCCAACAGACCATAATTGCTATCTAATTATGGGTGAGGTAGGCCGTAGGATGTGGGCTGGCCGGAGTGTAGTTCTCATGCAAGATTTTCTCTTGTGTTGCCTTTCACTAGTTGAGGGAGGGGTCTCGTGGGACCATAGCCACGTGTAGAAAAGCAGACCTTAGTATCTGCATCGGCAGATAAATCTAAAGCTCCCGACCGAATCTTGTATTTCTTGTTTTGCCCTGTGACAGGACTCGGATGGCACGATGTGATACATGTGCATACAGTTATAGAAAAACGATTCACGATGAATGCGTGGGAAAAAGGGCGCGGTTGAGGGTTAGCGTAATCCCTAGTGGCCTAGGTGGTTTAACCCAAACCGAAATACGAAAGCGTGCAATAGGTAAGCGTAATCCCTAGTGGTGCTAGGTGGCGTAAGTCCTAGTAGTTCAAACGATGATTCATATGGAAGAGCCTAGCTAGAACAAGGGTGACAGTCCAAACGATTTCAAGGATAATACGACATGAGGAAGCCCGTACGAGGTACGGCAAAGGACTGAACTTATATACATGGAAAGAAACATATGATTTGAGTAACCTATATATGCGATATATTAGGTTGACATGGACCATTACACGACTTTGAGTAAGGGATATTCATGGTTAACACATGACAAGGCTGGGATACTAGTACGGAGGGTGCAGAGCAAATATACATGTTAGAACTAGGAAGAATATACATAATAGATACCGTGGGATGTTAGACGGGGTAGATACCTTGGGATAATGTACTCGATAGAAATCTGATGATGTGATACCTTGATTTATCATAACACAGTAGTTTATCATGATACCTTAGTTTACCTTGCCGCAGTAGTTCAACCGGCTACCCTGGTTTATCTATCTTGTAGTTATCCTTATGTTTACTTTCAGTTTATGCATGTCATGTTACCTTTACCTGTTTTTATACTGGAAGTAGATAGGACTTACTCAGTCTTTTTGACTGACCCGTTTTGTTTCGCCTCTTTTCTTCCGTTCCCCCCCCCCAGGTTTCAGGGAGGAAACAATGCTGTTTAGTTCGGACTTCTTCTGCTTGAAGGTCATCATGGATGGCTTGGACTTCTCTTGGCTATGGCTGCTTTACTGTTTTACTTGGGGAATAATTTATTAGAAAGTCTTTATGCTTCTTTACTATTACAAGACAGGTTTTGATGTACTCTGATGTAAAAGGCTTTAGACCTTATTCTTTCATGTTATGAAAGTTTGATTTTACTTCCGCTATTTATATATGTTCTGTCTTGTGATATTTCTGTGCATGTTTACCAATAATGCCCCTCTAAAGCTGGTGCATTCCTTTGCGAGTGACCCTAGCGGAGGCGGGGTGTTACATTTGGTATCAGAGCAGAAGGTTACCAGACTGGGCAAAAGTTTTCCAAGACCTTCTGAAAACTATTTGAAAATCGTTTATAAAGAAGCATTTTTCAAGAAAATTTTCTTTTAAAAAAGAAAAAGGCTATTCCCCAAAGGCCATTAGCACTATCCTGGTTTCCTTGATTGAATCTCTTTTCCTTTCTTTCCTCCATCTGTAGTCACAGTGGTTTTAACTGCGACTAGTCTTTTCTATCTTCGAAAGTGCTTTCCATGCGATGGAGGCTGTTCTCGGGAGACCAGTGGCCGCGTTATAAGAAAGGATAGTGAGAAAGAGGATAAAGGATACGAGTTTAAGGATGAGCAACTTGTTGGTATGGCTCAACTCAGAATGAGAGAGAAAGATGAACAATGAAACCCATGACGAGAGAGTACCTTTGGCATGGTGGAACGGGACGGATAGTTAAGTATCATGGGACAAGGACAAGATCATCGGGAGGGCAGTAGTATGCTCTCATTTCTAGGGTACCTCAGAAGGAGGGTAACGATCTTGTTAAAGGTTTAGCTTTTCTTCTCTATCATCCTGTCGGGACTTTGTTTTGATCACCGCATCTTTTAAGTCCGCTTCGATAGTTGAGTCTCTGCACCTTAAGTACTAGCGTAATAGAGGATCCCATTTTTGTCTCAAAGTCCTATTGGAAGATCGGTCCATTTACTCATGGCTTGTTTGGATTTGAGAATGTCTATATCAAGTGTTGAGCTTGGAAATAATGCTTATGTTTATAAGTTGCGGATGGATTCTAGGGGTAAAGTGGTTATCCAGTAAGGGATACCATTCTCGGTTTTAGAAAGAGGGTGGTTGGATTCTTGACTTGCCTTGGTGATACCCTCGAAGTCTCGTGAAACCCTTTTTGGGTTCTGTCATGGTTAGTTACCTAGAATCCCGGGATGCATTTGTTGGTAATCCGTTCAAATAGGATTCGCCGCTAAGGCGGATGGTTCGTTTCGATTATGCATGAGTTATGGGAATCACCCTAGTAAAAACTCTTGGCAACATGGATTGGCATCGGAAAACGAGATCCAGAATTCACTGGTGAATTTTGGAGAGCTTGCATGAGTACGCAGATATGTTTGAGCCAAGCATACTAGGGAAAGAATAAGTGAAACGAGAGGCGGCAGTGAAATGAGTTCCACTCACACCTTGGAAATAGGAATCAAGAAGCCACGAAATCGCGAAGTTAAAGGACGGTCAAGGCACAATGGAATTGAGCTCAAGGAAATACGACTTTGATGGTCAAAGACTAGATACACGCATGATATCTCTTTTTGGGAGTATATCCTTGATCCCTGTTTTCTGTAGAGCTTACTTGTAGGCTATCTTTTGTGGACATCCTCTCGGTCCTATTTTCTGTTACAAACCCCATAAGGAGTTTGTCTTGTTTATCTTCTCGACCCTGTTTCAGGGAATCCTAGGTAGAACCCTATGGAGGTAAAACATGTATTTGAAACATGTTATGGTTGATATGGTTGCAAATGGTTGCAAGTGGTTGCTCGTGGATGCGCGAATTTACATTAGATATTAGCCCGACTCGGTCACATTTCATATTGCATATGCACGAGTATTTATACTTGTTTATGGATGAAATTGAATGTGTTATCATGCGGTTGCTGCATATGAATGAATGATTGTGCACGCATATAGTATCTATATGACTAGGACTATTTGCATACATGTTGGATTCATGGCACTATACATATTTTTGCATTAGAAAGATTATTCAGGCCTGATCATTAGCATTAGCTAAGGAACATGTACACACACGTTTTGCATATATTCATACAGCATTAGAAATTATCTAAGGACAATGGTTGCTTGTGGATGATGTTTTGAGTAGATGGATGATGGATGGTAGGATATGTTCTTCCTAACTTAGAGATTTCGGGGACGAAATCCTAAAAGGTGGGGAGAATGTAACAACCCGTATTTCAATAACATGTTAAAACGAGAATCAAGGCAGAATTTAATTTTAAATTCTGAATCAAGTAAAACGGGCTATGCCATTGCGTTCGTCTCGGAAAAATACGCGAAATAGAGTCCGAGTTTTCGAAAATCGGAGTCCGTATGACCCGTTAAAGGCCCAAAGAAGATTTCTGGGAATTTGAATTTCGGAAACAGTTTTGGAAATCAGATCTGGGGCTAGGCGGGAAGTTTCCCCGCCTAGGCCATGTCGACAGGGCTGTCGACATGCCTGTCGACTTGGGCCCAGACCAAGTCGACAGCCCTGTCGACTTGCTTGTCGACAGGGGGTGGCCGGGGCAAGCTGCCTGGCGCACCTGCTTGTCTCACCTGGTCTTGTTCTTGGGCTGGTTCTGGAAGCTTCCGAGATCTGATGGTCCTAATCTATCCTAGGGTTAATCTAAGGGCCTAAAACTATCCTAATCTCTATAAAAACACCCCTAAGCCCCCCCTAAACCCTCATAACTCACCCTCTCCACGAAGTGCTGCCCAAATGCAAAGTGATCATGGCCTCCATCTCAAATCCCTAGAGCCTATGCACTCAAATCAAGTTCAAATCAAAAGGTGCAAGCTTGCTACACCAAATCAAGGCTAAATCAACATTGCTATGCGAGTTCCATGACGATTCTTCAACAAAGGAGGCACCTTTCTTAGCCAAGATGATTCATGCTTCTTTCCCTAGGCCTAACTATGTAAGTTCTAGCTACTTTTAGATGGAAACGGTAGTTTTGATAATAACATGGGATAAAATGAGGCTAAACATGATTATGCGAACCTATATGAACCTTACCATGCCTCTTGTGTTCATATTTATGATCTTAGGCCATGTGAGTAACTTAATCATGCCTCTTATGCTATGCATAACCTAGTTTAACTTGCAAGTTTGGATCTTTATGCATGAAATGCTAGCATGAACCTTTAGGTACCACTTTACTTGTGAAACATTGGCTAAGACAAGATGTTGGGGCTTATGCATGTTTATGAACCCAAACCCCTTATGCTAACATGCAAGTTTGTGGCCAAATCCTTTATGAGATTATGCATGCTCGTGGCCAATCCCCTCTTTTAAGTTGTGCATGTTTATGGGCAAACCCTTTTTGATAATATGCATGTTTGTGGCCAAATTACCTTATGACACTATGCATGTTTATGGCCAATCTCTTTATGATGTTATGTATGTGGAAGCCAAGCCCTTTTTGGCATCATGCATGTTTTGAGACCAATATGTGACATAGTACCCTTACTATGTTGACTCGCTTTGCTTGCGTTGGGGAAAACACGATTTTGGGTAGTTAGACAAACATGAACATGTCGCAAAATCTTAACTTGAATATGACATGTGTTTATACTTGAAAATATGACTTGAAAGATAACATGGAAGATGACATGTAAGTATGCATAAAAACATGAGCTTGGGAATTTACCTATTAAGTTAGGTCTACCCTTTGGGAATTTACCTATTCAGTTAGGTCTACCCAAATGCTTGAAAACTTGTAACATGTTTTGGAAACATGATGAACTTAGATAATATAAATGTGGCCAACTCGAGGTTGGGTTGAGTTTGCAACGTAAAACTACCCGGAACCGACCGGCCTAACTAGTAGTTGCAAACAATAGGACCCAATGTGAGAAGTTGGTCATGTCGCGCTTAAGACCCGAGGTTAGACTAAGTTGTGGTATAAATCTACCCGGACCCGCCCGGCTTAACTAGTAACCACAACAAGGTCTAATGTGAGAGGTTGAGGGTGCATTAATTAAATTAATGCCACATAATAGGGTTAAGTTAATTTGATTAATGAGGCTTAACCAAATATGATATGGACAAATGGGTTAAGTAATTTGATTAGGCTAATGATACTTAACAAAACATGATAAGCTTGGGTAGGTTAAGTAACTTGATTTGCCTAATGACACTTGACCATTTTTATACGACTAGTGGACGGGATTAAGTTAACCAACACTTAATCAATCCAACACGATAACTTGATAAGGTTAAGTAAATTTTCTTAATGACACTTAACCGTATAATACAGTTAATGGATGGGGTTAAGATTAAGCTTAACTAATCTGAACATGGTAATCGGATGGGGTTAAGTTAGCCTAGACTTAATTAACCCAACTTGGTAATTTAATGGGGTTAAGTTAAACACTTAACTAATTTAACACGATGATTTGATGAGGTTAAGTGACCTATACTTAACCAATCTAACTCGTTAATTTGATGAGGATAAGTTAATCTATACTTAACCAATCTAACGTGAAAACACGATAAGGCTAAGCCACGAATCACTTGAATACGCTTGACCGATTTGACTCGGTAATTTGACAAGGTCAAGTTAATTTATATAATTAACCAATCTAAAATGATAATTAGACGAGGTTGAGTTATGGATTGCTTCATATACTTAGCCAACTTGACACCTGGTTTGTAGGGTTAAGTCTTGGACTTGGATACTTAGCCAATTTTGACATGGTTTGTAGACGGGCTAAGTTAAGAACTTAAGTGACCCTTAACCCATTAGATAAACCCTAATTCGGAGGATTAGGTAAATAACCATAGTTAACCAGGATTATGGAAATAAGGCTAAGTGGTAAACCTTAGTTAAGGGAAACTAAGTAATAATTCTTAGTCAAGGAAATTTGGACCATTTCTTAGATAGATTAGTAACCCGATACGTTAGGTCAACGTTTAAGTATGCGTATAGGAGCAGGCTATCTGATTTAGATAAAGGCTCCAACGAACTGGGTAACGAAGCAGCGGCTTCGGGGAACGTGAGGATATTCTTGGGATCCCTCTGTGAGCTGCCAGGTCATTATACTAGGATCACGAGAGGTTGAGGTCTGCGGTAGAAGAACCAAGAATATGCCTTGGTTGCTATGCGAGCGACCTAAAGACTGGGGTGGATAGCAGTGAGTCGACGAATACATAAGGTGCCCGAGATAGCAAGTTCGTCGATCATCTACCATCTTGAGTCAAGCGTGTACGTACGGAAAGGCAGGGAACACCCAACAGACCATAATTGCTATCTAATTATGGGTGAGGTAGGCCGTAGGATGTGGGCTGGCCGGAGTGTAGTTCTCATGCAAGATTTTCTCTTGTGTTGCCTTTCACTAGTTGAGGGAGGGGTCTCGTGGGACCATAGCCACGTGTAGAAAAGCAGACCTTAGTATCTGCATCGGCAGATAAATCTAAAGCTCCCGACCGAGTCTTGTATTTCTTGTTTTGCCCTGTGACAGGACTCGGATGGCACGATGTGATACATGTGCATACAGTTATAGAAAAACGATTCACGATGAATGCGTGGGAAAAAGGGCGCGGTTGAGGGTTAGCGTAATCCCTAGTGGCCTAGGTGGTTTAACCCAAACCGAAATACGAAAGCGTGCAATAGGTAAGCGTAATCCCTAGTGGTGCTAGGTGGCGTAAGTCCTAGTAGTTCAAACGATGATTCATATGGAAGAGTCTAGCTAGAACAAGGGTGACAGTCCAAACGATTTCAAGGATAATACGACATGAGGAAGCCCGTACGAGGTACGGCAAAGGACTGAACTTATATACATGGAAAGAAACATATGATTTGAGTAACCTATATATGCGATATATTAGGTTGACATGGACCATTACACGACTTTGAGTAAGGGATATTCATGGTTAACACATGACAAGGCTGGGATACTAGTACGGAGGGTGCAGAGCAAATATACATGTTAGAACTAGGAAGAATATACATAATAGATACCGTGGGATGTTAGACGGGGTAGATACCTTGGGATAATGTACTCGATAGAAATCTGATGATGTGATACCTTGATTTATCATAACACAGTAGTTTATCATGATACCTTAGTTTACCTTGCCGCAGTAGTTCAACCGGCTACCCTGGTTTATCTATCTTGTAGTTATCCTTATGTTTACTTTCAGTTTATGCATGTCATGTTACCTTTACCTGTTTTTATACTGGAAGTAGATAGGACTTACTCAGTCTTTTTGACTGACCCGTTTTGTTTCGCCTCTTTTCTTCCGTTTCCCCCCCCCCCAGGTTTCAGGGAGGAAACAATGCTGTTTAGTTCGGACTTCTTCTGCTTGAAGGTCATCATGGATGGCTTGGACTTCTCTTGGCTATGGCTGCTTTACTGTTTTACTTGGGGAATATTTATTAGAAAGTCTTTATGCTTCTTTACTATTACAAGACAGGTTTTGATGTACTCTGATGTAAAAGGCTTTAGACCTTATTCTTTCATGTTATGAAAGTTTGATTTTACTTCCGATATTTATATATGTTCTGTCTTGTGATATTTCTGTGCATGTTTACCAATAATGCCCCTCTAAAGCTGGTGCATTCCTTTGCGAGTGACCCTAGCGGAGGCGGGGTGTTACAGCTATCAAGGCTAAAATCTGAGGGTTTTCCTTCTCGGATCCGCTGGCTAATCCTGGATAGAGAGATCTCCTTGCTGGAGATTAGCAAACTGCTCTTGCATCCTCTCTAGAGCCTGTTCAGGTACAAACTTCTCGTTGAACATGGTTTTGAATTGCTCCCAGGTTCTAACAGTACCTGCTGCATCCTCTGAGGTAATGGAATCCCACCACAACTCTGCTTCCTCCTGAAGGAGCCAAATACCAAGTCGTGCTTTGTTGTTGGTTCCCATACCCATGCTTTCAAAGATTTTCTCACAGGTCTTCAACCAAGCTATAGCCTCGGTCATTGTACCAGTGCCAGTAAAGGGTTTTCCCCCAAGGTTCCTATACCTCTTCGCTACTTTGTCTAGCTCAAAGTCCTCGGGTGCTGGTGGCTGAACAATAGGGCCTTCCACAACTACGGGGATATTCCCCCGTCCTCCTGCTCGGCCTCCACGGCCTCCTCTAGCTGCTGCTGCTCGTGTAGCCATCAAAGAGAATACTGTATAAGCAAGAAAAGAGTCAAGCTCACAGATTTGATAATTTGCATATATGATAAAGCAGGGGAACATAAGGAAAGGTAATGATGCACTGATCAAATTGTTTTGCTAATCTGCTTAGCTCATTCTAGGACATTGCTAATCCTATCTCTAATGAGCTACTCGCCTTAGAACACTACTGATTCTATTCTGACGAGGTGTTTAATGTGTTAGATCCCCGAACTAAGGTTAACCAAAGCTCTGATACCAACTGTGACGATCCCAAAATCCGAGGGGCGGTATTAAGGATAATCATTGGAATATAACACATTAATCATCATAGCAGAGTACAGATAATAGCAGAACAATAAATAGAATAATTTTACATGGATATGACAGCGGAATCACAACATGTAATAACATCAGAATAGCATAGCTGTAACGACCCAGAAAATCTGAACCAATTTAAAATTTTTAAATTGGCTAAAATAATGGATTTTAAATATTTAAAATAAATATTTTAAATAATGGCGATGAAAACTGAGTTTGAATCGACAATTGAAAACGAATATAATTAATTATAATTATAAACAAGGCCTAAAATGGCGTGGCAGTTTCAAAAATTGAATTCAAACTTTGTCGGACTGTACTGGATGCAAAATAATCCGGATTTTAGTGAAACCAAAAATAATGGAATCTAATTGATAATATCTTTCCAACGAATTTGACCAATCGAAATTTGATAGCGGGAATCAAAAGATATGTCCAGTTGAAAATTCTGAATTGTCGCTATAGAATTCATGCCCTTAAAAATGGACATTTTGCAAACGACCTCGGATTTCGACGAAACCACTTTTGTTGGATCCGTGATGTCAAGTTATTGCTAGGTTTCAAATTTCATAATTTTTCGAATCAATATGTGAGCGTGGCAAAAGAAAACGCGTTTGACCAGTTTCTGTTGATTTTAATCGACTGGAAATTGGCCATTTTTCAAACGGCCTCAGAATTCGACGAAACTAGTTTTGTTAGGACCGTATCGTCAATACGAAGCTAGAAAATATTTTTCTGGAATTTTTCTAGTTAGTATGTGACCCCGGTAATTTGAAATGTGCGTTAAAAATTCAATATAATGATTTAAATGAAAATTCAAAAGGAAACTGATTGTAACGATCAAATCAGCTTGCGATACATATCCCATTGTGTTCGGAATGGGGGTAAAACGCTATGGACGACAGGCGGTGGGCCTCGTTTCGAGGTCGTATGTAAAAGTCAACTTTTTGCTAAATTAAATAATTAAATAATAAAAAAAAAATCTATTTTTCCCTCCTATACCTCTGCCCCCCCCCCCCACCCCCCGAATTCATTAAACAGAAATCAA
The DNA here is from genome assembly GCA_030737875.1 of Allium sativum. Lineage (NCBI taxonomy): Eukaryota > Viridiplantae > Streptophyta > Magnoliopsida > Asparagales > Amaryllidaceae > Allium > Allium sativum. The sequence continues at coordinate 346,536,131 of CM060922.1, read as the reverse complement.
AAAAAAAGGGGGGGAAAAAGAAAAAAACCCGTCGAAGACGGAAATCGACTGCCTCCGACGATCTGAGAAACCCCCCCCCCCCCCGCCTCCGCCTGTTCTTCCTCCAAGCCTACCGCTTCCACACCCCTCTCCCTCCGCCGCTTCGCAGGACCCACGAGCCCCCTGGAGCATCGCAACAGCTCGATTCGCGAAGCCCTCCCCCAGTTCGGCGAACCCCGAGCTGCCTCCTGCCTCCGACGATCTGCGAAACCCCCCCCCCCTCTGTAAGTTTTTTTTTGTTTTGTTTTGTTTTGTTAATTTATTTTTATGTATTTAAAAACTGATTTTCTTGAAAGGAAAAAAATGATTTTTATTAGGGTTTTAAACTGATTTTTAAAAAGATTTTTAACCTGATTTTTAAAGGATTTTTAAACTGATTTTTAAAAAGATTTTTAAAAAAACCTGATCTTTAAAAAGGAAATAAAAACCTGATCTTTAAAAAGGAAATAAAAACTGATTTTTATAGCAATTAAAAACTGATTTTAAAAGAAATTAAAAACTGATTTTAAAAGCAAAGAAAAACTGTTTTTTATAAAAAGAAAAACTGATTTTAAAAGCAAGTTAAAACTGATTTTTATAGGAAGTTAAAACTGATTTTTATAGGATGTTAAAAACTGATTTTCGAAAGAGTTTAAAACTGATTTTACTTTAAACTTTAAATAGAAAAAGGTTTGAATTTTAAAAGAAAAAAGATTTAAACTTTAAATAGAAAAAGATTAGAACTTTAGAAAAAATAATAATAAAGATCATATTTTTAAAATAGAAAAGAGCAGATTTTTAGAATGGAAAAGATCCTACTTTTAAAATAGAAAAGACGGAATTTTTATTAAATAGAAGAAGTAAAATATGATTTTTATATTAAAAATATAATCTTTATATATTGAATAGCGAAGTCAAAATTCGATTTTTATTTATTGAATAACATAGTAAAAATTCGATTTTTACATATGTAGAGAATACGGGCAACAAAGCGACAGAAAGAGAGATTGGCGAGGAAGTGTCGTGCAGTTGGATAGCTATTGGTGAGATTTCTGATTTAAAAATTATATATTTGTGTTGAAAATGAAAGTGAATTGCTATATATAAATATATATATATATATACGCCCCTCGTCCACAAACCATGGACGATATTTATTGGTTGAAATTGTTGTGAAAATTGATTGATAGCGAATGATTGTTTGGGATTGTTTGTGATTGATATTGGTTGATTGTGGTTGAAAAATACCCATTGGTTGTTGTGGAATATTTGGTTGAAACCACATAGGATTAGTTTGTGGAAACGAAATAAATATATACATGCCGCCTGCGTGCGAACTAGATGCATGGACCCCATTGTCAAAAACCGCGAGGTTTTAAGGTAGAGCGAGGAACCGTACTAGGGACGGTGCCGGTTTAACTACCCTGCCGTTATGCTGCCGAAATTTTGAATAATATTCGTGTGTTTGAATTATTTTCATATGCTTAAACTATACTTATTCATTGTATAGAAAACATTCATGTGTTCAATTGATATTCATTCGTTGTTTAGAAATTCATGGGTTGAATGGTATTCATATTTTGAAATAAATTGTTCGATAATAAAAATCACATTTTTATCTATATATAGAAACTATAGAAAACATTCATGTGTTGAATTGATACTCATTCGTTGATTAGAAATTCATGTGTTGAATGGTATTCATATTTTGAAATAAATTGTTCGATAATAAAAATCACATTTTTATCTATATATAGAAACTATAGAAAACATTCATGTGTTGAATTGATATTCATTCGTTGATTAGAAATTCATGTGTTGAATGGTATTCATATTTTGAAATAAATTGTTCGATAATAAAAATCACATTTTTATCTATATATAGAAACTATAGAAAACATTCATGTGTTGAATTGATATTCATTCGTTGATTAGAAATTCATGTGTTGAATGGTATTCATATTTTGAAATAAATTGTTCGATAATAAAAATCACATTTTTATCTATATATAGAAACTATAGAAAACATTCATGTGTTGAATTAATATTCATTCGTTGATTAGAAATTCATGTGTTGAATGGTATTCATATTTTGAAATAAATTGTTTGATAATAAAAATCACCTTTTATCGACTATATGAACTATATAGAAAAGTAGTGTTTTGAAATGAATTGTTTTACAATAAAAATCACATTTTTATTGTATGCATAAATCGTTGAAATGTGAAGTGTTAAAAATAGCCACTTGTTCAAAATAAACATATATGAGTTGAAATATTCATTAATTAGCTAATGAAATGATTTGCACCTATTTATGTAACATTAGAATGAATGGTGTTTTTAAACCAAATAGAAATCAAATATGAAGTTGAATAGAAAATGATAAATGATAAGAACTGTATATATATGTACATGCAATATTCATTGAACAGGTTATAGCAAAGGGGCTAGAGAAGAGGAATAAAATTTTGTGCCCGACAAATAGGTACACATTTACTGATTTGTTTGGGTGATGATTTTGAGCCTGTTGGCTAGCCGCATGGCTTTTTCTTTTTATTTTTGAGATTAGAAGGACCGGGAAAGCTATTTGCGATTTCCCGATGCTCCCGGTGCAGGGGAGGTTATGGCGAAATTTTTCCAAAATTTAAGGCGTTAGAAAAATATTTGAAGTGAAAACGATATGGAAATCATTGAATGAACTATATTTATATAAATATAAATAAAATTAAAACGAAACGAGGCCGTGCAGTTTGTATTTTGAAACCGTGATTTCAAACGACTAGTGCGGGAAATCCGACCATTGGATTTTCCCGAAACCTCAACCGTCGGGTTCGCCTTGGAAATATCTTCCCAACGGCACCAACCTTGTAAAAATCCAACGGTTGGATTGTCTGGAATGTTTAAATCAAATTTGATGAAAAACAGCGCCAGAATCGATTATATTTATATATAAATATAAATAGAATTATATTTAATCGAATAACGACGCTGCAGTTCGTATTTTGAAATCGAAACTTCAAACGATTGTACCGGGAGATCCGACCGTCGGATTTTCCCGAAACTGGAACCGTTGGATTCGTTTTGAAAGGACCTTTCTAATGATGTAAATTTTGTGAAGATCCAACGGTTAGATTTTCAGATATGTGTAAATCAAATCTGAAGAAAAATAGCGCCACGGCCGCCTTATGGCCCGAAGCGTCGTTTTGAATAAATGGGCTATTTTAAATTAAATAAAAATAGCGATACATCGTTATAAAATATTGGAAACAATATGGAATGGAAATAAACTGAATTTGCTTGATTTATGTGGCTTTTGATGGTTGAATGTGTTTGGTGTGAAAATTACATTAAAGAACACAATTGGTGTTGTCGAATAATTTAACCATTGAAATAAATTGATTTGAAATTCTAAATATACGTGAGTTATTTGAGAAGGCCGAGTTAATTCTCATTTCAAATAATTGACCGACGATTGAAAGTCGAAGATGAAGACGGTGGTCGAAGACCGGAGATCTTCACCTCGTTTGGATGGTAATCGAGGTCCTGATTGGGAGGCATCCCGAAATATGGATAATGAGTGGTGATCGTCCAGACGTACGTGGTGATCGATGGGTTTGCGAGGTATTTAGTGCCTCCGGTTTCGTTCAGACCCAGAACGGAATTGTAAATGGACTGTGTGTCTGACATTGGAGTTTATTCTGTGTTGATTGATTTCTGTTAAATATACATCTGTTTGGCAGCGGAGAATTTATTCTTTTGCTTAACGCCCTTCTCTGAGACGCACGAGCTCAGAGGTTGTATATCGATGGACATCAGTCGCATGGCATGAATTGCCTGTGTGGCATGCTAAGATGCAGTGATCAGGGCTTCTGTTGAAAAGCAAAGTCTTGTGGTGATGATCAAAGCACCGCCTGTGTGGCGTAGCTTTGTGTGTAACGTGAATTCGCAAGCCTCACACCCCGGTATGAACCAGAAACGGGAGCAGGACCTCAGGGGGGACGTGCGTTTTCTTTCTAGCTAGGGTGGTGTCAGTGACCTACCAGCCCTGACATTTATATACTTTTCACCTATGTGGTTGTTGCTGTTGCGAGGCGCCTCGGTTTGATTGGACGATCCGGGTCCGATGGAGTCATTCGTTGGCTCATTTACACCCCAAAGGGTGGAGAAACGCATTGTTCAGGCATTATAATCCACTTCGTGTGGACCGGCCCTGACGATCTAGGGTATGGTCGCGGCTGTACCTGAGACACGGGCTAGAGCGTCTCGAATTCGGTAAGGACTATCTTTTGCCTTGGTTCATGACGGAAATCCAATTTCCAAATACGACATCGTGCGGTTTTGATTGTATACCTATATATGGCGACATAGTGGTATGGGGCATTAATGCCGTCTATGATTGATAGTTATGATTTGAAATTGATTTCAAAACATATAAACACTAGCAATAATATCAAATGCCTTTGTTTTATTCGTATCAAGCATATTTTGGCCGTTATAAGGTAAAAAACTCTATCCTCCGGTTTGCGTTGCATTGTGTGATGGGAACTGAGTCTTATAACGGCTTCATTTTTATAAAAAGCATAGCGATGTTTAAAAGAAAGATTTTTTTTAAAGCACTGGCAATCCAATGGAGTAAACCCGTTCCACGAAAGTGGCGTGGTCCTGTGATTAGCCAAAATATATGTGTTGAGTAGATTTCTCATACCAGTCCCATGACTGACTCGTAGTTTGTTTCACTTTCAAACTCGGGTGCCCCTTTTTCTACACAGGCAGCCTTGTATTCAGGTTTAGCTGGTTCTTTCTGGATAGCTGGAGCTGAAGATGGATTCTATCATTTATTTCCTTTTATGCTGTTCAGCTCCTATTGTACATATTTTGTTTATTTCCGCTGTAGACATTTATGTATAGCTGAACTGTATTTGTACTAAGTAAGATCCTGTATACTGTGTAACTCTGATGATTACTTTTATCCAGTATATTCTATTGTTCATTATCTGGTGTATTTATTTAATTCTGTTCTGCTTTATCTGTTTCTGTGTTATATTCCAAAGATAACCTTGTTTCCGTGAGAACGGGAATTCGGGTCGTCACATCGTGGTATCAGAGCTTTGGTTAAGCTTAGTTCTGGAATATAACATTCGAACGAACTCGTCAGAAATAGAACCAGTAGTGTTCTAGGACGGGTAACTCTATACAGATAGGATCAGCAAGATCCTAGTATGAGTAAAGCAGAATGAAATTACACCTCGATAGACACATTTACATTGAAGTATGTGTTTCTATATTTTAAACTATCTTTTCTGTGACCTGACACTTGATCTGCTAATTGCAGAAGTACTAGAAAAATGAGTGCCAGAAACAGAAGGAATACAGAACCCGATCTAGAGGCTCTATTCAAGAGATATCGAAATCTGGGTGGAGAAAAATTCTCGGGCAATGAATCTATTATTCAAACTCAAGCTTGGATGAGTTCTGTCGAAAGAATCTTTGAGCATATCCAGCTGAGAGATGACCAGAAACGGTTAGTAGCATCTTGGGCGCTCTAAGAGGAAGCTTTAATCTGGTGGGAAACAATCGTCAAAGGTAATCCAGAAGGTGATATCACCTGGGACAGATTCAAAGTGATTTTCCTACAAAGATTTACTCCTCCCGAAGCAACCGAGAGATTATGTGATGAATTTTCTTATTTGATTCAAGGCGATATGACCATCCCAGAATATCACAAGAAATTCAACGAACTTTCTCACTATGCTCCCCATCTGATTCAAAATACGGGGAGAAAGAATCTGAGATTTATTCATGGACTTCAAAGGAAATACCAGAATAAAGTATTGGGGCATGTGAAGCTTCCTTTTCCAGAAATGATTTACATGGCTTATCAGTATGAAGACCTCCATAAGAAAGGAATGTTGCGCGACGAAGAAGAAGTTTGTTGTAGTGACAAAGCAGAGTCGGAAACTGATATTCCTGAAGCCAGTATGAGGTCTGAGGTCGGTAAAGAGCCTAAAGTAAATCGGAAAAGGGCTAGATCTGAAAAAGAACCTGCCACGACCACCGTATGCAGTAACTGCCATCAAAAGGGGCATTTGTCAATAAACTGCGGACCCTTGAAGAAGCGATTAAAAAGTGGGCTTCAATCCAAGAAGAATTTTCAAGGGAAGAAAAGGTGTAATCAATGTCATCGGTTTGGTCATGTAAAACAAGAATGCCAGCTGTTAAAGACAACCAAAGAAGCCCAGGTAAATGAAGTAGCAGAAACTTCTGGGCCCTCAGCTATTCAAGAAAGGCCAGATGTTTTAGAAGGCACGCTAACTGTCAAAGACATCCCAGTTAAAGTACTGTTTGACACAGGCGCGTCAAGAAGCTTCATTGCTAAAGATGCAGCTAAGAAACTTGATTTGAATTTGAAAAAGCTCAAGGAACCAATGACTGTCCAGAATCCTGTTGGGGGTTCCATTGATCTCAGTTGGATTTGTAGAGTACTGGTTTCTTTTTCTCGTTATCGATTTCCTACCATCGCAGCCGTCATGAATTTTAAAGAGTTTGATCTTATCTTGGGGTTAGACTGGTTGACTAAATATGAAGCTGAAGTTAAATGCGCCGACAGAATAGTAAAGGCAAGGATTAAATCAGGTGATTATATAACCATTCCCTGTGAAGGTCAGAATGCTAATAGAAAGGATTTCTGGGCAGCTTTGGATGTTTCTCCATCCCAAATAGAAAATGTCCCTGAAATCACTGAGAATATTCCTGACCTCATTAAAGATATTCCTGTCGTCAAGAATTATGCGGATGTGTTTGAGGAAGTCGTTCGCTTACCTCCGCAGAGAGAAATAGATTTCAAGATTGCTTTAATTCCCAATGCAAGGCCGGTAGTTCACGCTATTCGAAGAATGTCCTTGAAAGAGAAGGAGGAATTAGACAATCAAACACGACAGCTAGTATGGAAAGGTCTGATCAGGCCTAGTTTCTCTGATTGGGGTGCAGCAGTGGTATTTGTCCCAAAATCTGACGGTACTCTACGTCTATGTGTGGATTATCGTGATCTGAACAAGCAAACCATAAAGAATAAATATCCATTGCCACGAATAGATGATTTGTTAGATCGATTAAATGGAGCACAAGTATTCTCACGAATGGACCTAGCTACAGGCTTTCATCAACTTCGAATTGCCGAAGAGTGTGTTCCAATGACAGCGTTCAGAGGCCCCGACTTATTCTACGAGTGGTTAGTAATGCCGTTCGGCTTATGTAACGCTCCAGCTTACTTCGTCGATCTGATGAACAGGGTATTCAGGGGAGTATTGAATAAATTTGTTTTGGTTTTCATTGATGATATTCTAATCTTCTCTAAATCAAAGGCCGAACATGAAAAGCATCTGGAACAGGTTCTAGAAATTCTGAGACGGAATGTATTGAAAGCCAAGTTTTCCAAATGTATATTCTGGCAAGATGAAGTGAAATTTCAGGGTCACGTCGTATCGAAAGAAGGAATCGCTGTGGATCCAAGCAAAATCACAGCCATTCAGAATTGGAAGCAGCCCAGTACTCCCACTGAAGTCCGCAGTTTTCTCGGATTGACTAGCTATTACCGGAAATTCGTTAAAGACTTTTCGAAGATATCTGGTCATTTAATGAAGCTTACAAAGAAGCATTCTAAATTTAAATGGACTCAAGAGAGTGAGGAGGCTTTCGAAGAGATGAAGTTGAGATTAACCACAACTCCAGTGTTAACCATCATCGATGGCAACCAAGATTTAAAAGTCTGGACTGATGCGTCTAGAGAGGGCCTAGGCGCAGTGTTAATGCAAAGAGGCCAAGTAATTGCTTATGCTAGCCGTCAACTGAAGCCGCACGAGAAAAACTATGTAACTCATGATCTTGAGTTATTGGCTATCATATTCTCTTTGAAAATCTGGAGACACTATCTTCTGGGCGAGAGATTTGAACTGTTTACAGATCACCAGTCGTTAAAGTATCTGTTCACTCAGAAGGACTTGAATCTGAGACAGCAACGTTGGCTGGAGTTTCTTGCAGCATATGACTTTGAAATTATATATACTCCAGGAAAAGCCAACGTCGCGGCCGATGCTCTGAGCCGAAAGAATGTAATGATTGCCAGCTTTATTATCACGACTTCCTTGATTGACAAAATATCTATTCTTCAGAAGGAGGATAACTTTATTAAGGATATGATTAAAAGGATTCGGAAAGGTGAACCCTCGTGTTTTCAAATAGATAACGACGAGACCCTGAGATTGAAAGGAAGGATTTGTGTTCCTGACATCCCCGAACTCAAAAGGGAAGTGTTAGACGAGTGTCACAAGTCCAAGCTGAGTATCCATCCTGGTGTGGCCAAAATGTATAACGATCTCAAGAGAACATTCTGGTGGAAGGCTATGAAAAGAGATGTTTCAATATATGTTAGCCGATGCCCTACTTGCCAGCTAGTCAAAAGTGATCAACAGAAATTGGCTGGATTATTACAACCGCTAGAAGTTCCTGGCTGGAAGTGGGAACATATTTCTATGGATTTCATAGATGGTTTGCCCAGAACCAGAAAGGGAAATGACAGTATTTGGGTGATCGTAGATTGCTTCACGAAGACCGCCCATTTTATACCTGTCAAATCAAATAGAACCGCTCAGAGTCTGGCGCAGATATACTTCAGGGAGATAGTTAGACTACATGGAGTGCCACTCAGTATAGTCAGTGATAGGGATACAATATTCACTAGCAAATTCTGGGAAGCATTTCAAGTCGAGCTGGGAACGAAGTTAAACTTGAGCACCGCTTATCATCCTCAGACAGACGGTCAGACTGAGAGGGTGAATCGCATTTTAGAAGATCTATTGCGGGCTTGTGTTATAGATTTCGGTGGATCATGGGAAGACAATCTGCATTTGGCTGAATTCTCTTATAACAACAGCTACCAGGCGAGTCTGACAATGTCGCCATTCGAAGCATTGTATGGTAGACCGTGCCGATCTCCTGCTTGTTGGGTCGAGCCTGGAAATAGACTTGTGTTGGGTCCCGATATGATTCGAGAAGCGGCCGACAAAGTCGATTTTATTAAGAAGCGATTACTCGCCGCTCAAAGCCGACAAAAGAGCTATGCCGATAGAAGAAGAAGATATATATCCTTTGAAGTTGGCGACTACGTATATTTGAAAGTATCGCCGATGAGAGGAGTTATCCGGTTCGGTAAAACTGGAAAGTTGGCACCCAAATTCATTGGTCCGTTTCCTATTCTGGAACGGATTGGGACTCTCGCTTATAGGGTCAAACTGCCTGATTGGTTGCCTGGAGTTCATGATGTATTTCATATATCTCAACTTCGAAAGCACGTTCATGATCCAGACTTGATCGTGGAAGAAGCAGCTCAGCAGGATATTGAAATTACTCCAGAATTAGCTGTGAGGCGAGGGCCGCTAAAGATTATCGGCAAAGAAACCAAAGAGCTGAGGAACAAGAAGGTTCACTTAGTCAAAGTGCAATGGAGTGGAGATCCGCGAGATTGTACTTGGGAAACTGAGGAGAGCATTCAGAAAGCTTATCCTAGATGCCGAGTAGATATCTCTGAATGACTCCGGTGCAAGGTAAATTTACCCTACTTTGCATTACCGTTTAATTCTCTATTCTGTTGCTATTTTCTTCCTATGGATGTGCACTATTTATTCGATACTCTGAATGATTTATAAAAGAATATAGGAGTTGATAAGAATATTTTTGAAAGGTTAGAAACAAATTGGTTGTTGTGTTGTATGATTGTAGATCTATCAAACCACTTTCGACTTTATTCCTTTTCGGGGACGAAAAGTTTTAAGTGGGGGAGATTGTAACGACCCAGAAAATCTGAACCAATTTAAAATTTTTAAATTGGTTAAAATAATGGATTTTAAATATTTAAAATAAATATTTTAAATAATGGCGATGAAAACTGAGTTTGAATCGACAATTGAAAACGAATATAATTAATTATAATTATAAACAAGGCCTAAAATGGCGTGGCAGTTTCAAAAATTGAATTCAAACTTTGTCGGACTGTACCGGATGCAAAACAATCCGGATTTTAGTGAAACCAAAAATAATGGAATCTAATTGATAATATCTTTCCAACGAATTTGACCAATCGAAATTTGATAGCGGGAATCAAAAGATATGTCCAGTTGAAAATTCTGAATAGTCGCTATAGAATTCATGCCCTTAAAAATGGACATTTTGCAAACGACCTCGGATTTCGACGAAACCACTTTTGTTGGATCCGTGATGTCAAGTTATTGCTAGGTTTCAAATTTCATAATTTTTCGAATCAATATGTGAGCGTGGCAAAAGAAAACGCGTTTGACCAGTTTTTGTTGATTTTAATCGACTGGAAATTGGCCATTTTTCAAACGGCCTCAGAATTCGACGAAACTAGTTTTGTTAGGACCGTATCGTCAATACGAAGCTAGAAAATATTTTTCTGGAATTTTTCTAGTTAGTATGTGACCCCGGTAATTTGAAATGTGCGTTAAAAATTCAATATAATGATTTAAATGAAAATTCAAAAGGAAACTGATTGTAACGATCAAATCAACTTGCGATACATATCCCATTGTGTTCGGAATGGGGGTAAAACGCTATGGACGACAGGCGGTGGGCCTCGTTTCGAGGTCGTATGTAAAAGTCAACTTTTTGCTAAATTAAATAATTAAATAATAAAAAAAATCTATTTTTCCCTCCTATACCTCTGCCCCCCCCCCCCGAATTCATTAAACAGAAATCAAAAAAAAAATGGGGAAAAAGAAAAAAACCTGTCGAAGACGGAAATCGACTGCCTCCGACGATCTGAGAAACCCCCCCCCCCCGCCTCCGCCTGTTCTTCCTCCAAGCCTACCGCTTCCACACCCCTCTCCCTCCGCCGCTTCGCAGGACCCACGAGCCCCCTGGAGCATCGCAACAGCTCGATTCGCGAAGCCCTCCCCCAGTTCGGCGAACCCCGAGCTGCCTCCTGCCTCCGACGATCTGCGAAACCCCCCCCCCCCTCTGTAAGTTTTTTTTGTTTTGTTTTGTTAATTTATTTTTATGTATTTAAAAACCGATTTTCTTGAAAGGAAAAAAATGATTTTTATTAGGGTTTTAAACTGATTTTTAAAAAGATTTTTAACCTGATTTTTAAAGGATTTTTAAACTGATTTTTAAAAAGATTTTTAAAAAAACCTGATCTTTAAAAAGGAAATAAAAACCTGATCTTTAAAAAGGAAATAAAAACTGATTTTTATAGCAATTAAAAACTGATTTTAAAAGCAATTAAAAACTGATTTTAAAAGCAAAGAAAAACTGTTTTTTTATAAAAAGAAAAACTGATTTTAAAAGCAAGTTAAAACTGATTTTTATAGGAAGTTAAAACTGATTTTTATAGGATGTTAAAAACTGATTTTCGAAAGAGTTTAAAACAGATTTTACTTTAAACTTTAAATAGAAAAAGGTTTGAATTTTAAAAGAAAAAAGATTTAAACTTTAAATAGAAAAAGATTAGAACTTTAGAAAAAAAATAATAAAGATCATATTTTTAAAATAGAAAAGAGCAGATTTTTAGAATGGAAAAGATCCTACTTTTAAAATAGAAAAGACGGAATTTTTATTAAATAGAAGAAGTAAAATATGATTTTTATATTAAAAATATAATCTTTATATATTGAATAGCGAAGTCAAAATTCGATTTTTATTTATTGAATAACATAGTAAAAATTCGATTTTTACATATGTAGAGAATACGGGCAACAAAGCGACAGAAAGAGAGATTGGCGAGGAAGTGTCGTGCAGTTGGATAGCTATTGGTGAGATTTCTGATTTAAAAATTATATATTTGTGTTGAAAATGAAAGTGAATTGCTATATATATATATATATATATATATATATATATATATATACGCCCCTCGTCCACAAACCATGGACGATATTTATTGGTTGAAATTGTTGTGAAAATTGATTGATAGCGAATGATTGTTTGGGATTGTTTGTGATTGATATTGGTTGATTGTGGTTGAAAAATACCCATTGGTTGTTGTGGAATATTTGGTTGAAACCACATAGGATTAGTTTGTGGAAATGAAATAAATATATACATGCCGCCTGCGTGCGAACTAGATGCATGGACCCCATTGTCAAAAACCGCGAGGTTTTAAGGTAGAGCGAGGAGCCGTACTAGGGACGGTGCCGGTTTAACTACCCTGCCGTTATGCTGCCGAAATTTTGAATAATATTCGTGTGTTTGAATTATTTTCATATGCTTAAACTATACTTATTCATTGTATAGAAAACATTCATGTGTTGAATTGATATTCATTCGTTGTTTAGAAATTCATGGGTTGAATGGTATTCATATTTTGAAATAAATTGTTCGATAATAAAAATCACATTTTTATCTATATATAGAAACTATAGAAAACATTCATGTGTTGAATTGATACTCATTCGTTGATTAGAAATTCATGTGTTGAATGGTATTCATATTTTGAAATAAATTGTTCGATAATAAAAATCACATTTTTATCTATATATAGAAACTATAGAAAACATTCATGTGTTGAATTGATATTCATTCGTTGATTAGAAATTCATGTGTTGAATGGTATTCATATTTTGAAATAAATTGTTCGATAATAAAAATCACATTTTTATCTATATATAGAAACTATAGAAAACATTCATGTGCTGAATTGATATTCATTCGTTGATTAGAAATTCATGTGTTGAATGGTATTCATATTTTGAAATAAATTGTTCGATAATAAAAATCACATTTTTATCTATATATAGAAACTATAGAAAACATTCATGTGTTGAATTAATATTCATTCGTTGATTAGAAATTCATGTGTTGAATGGTATTCATATTTTGAAATAAATTGTTTGATAATAAAAATCACCTTTTATCGACTATATGAACTATATAGAAAAGTAGTGTTTTGAAATGAATTGTTTTACAATAAAAATCACATTTTTATTGTATGCATAAATCGTTGAAATGTGAAGGGTTAAAAATAGCCACTTGTTCAAAATAAACATATATGAGTTGAAATATTCATTAATTAGCTAATGAAATGATTTGCACCTATTTATGTAACATTAGAATGAATGGTGTTTTTAAACCAAATAGAAATCAAATATGAAGTTGAATAGAAAATGATAAATGATAAGAACTGTATATATATGTACATGCAATATTCATTGAACAGGTTATAGCAAAGGGGCTAGAGAAGAGGAATAAAATTTTGTGCCCGACAAATAGGTACACATTTACTGATTTGTTTGGGTGATGATTTTGAGCATGTTGGCTAGCCGCTTGGCTTTTTCTTTTTCTTTTTGAGATTAGAAGGACCGGGAAAGCTATTTGCGATTTCCCGATGCTCCCGGTGCAGGGGAGGTTATGGCGAATTTTTTCCAAAATTTAAGGCGTTAGAAAAATATTTGAAGTGAAAACGATATGGAAATCATTGAATGAACTATATTTATATAAATATATAAATATAAATAAAATTAAAACGAAACGAGGCCGTGTAGTTCGTATTTTGAAACCGTGATTTCAAATGACTAGTGCGGGAAATCCGACCATTGGATTTTCCCGAAACCTCAACCGTCGGGTTCGCCTTGGAAATATCTTCCCAACGGCACCAACCTTGTAAAAATCCAACGGTTGGATTGTCTGGAATGTTTAAATCAAATTTGATGAAAAACAGCGCTAGAATCGATTATATTTATATATAAATATAAATAGAATTATATTTAATCGAATAACGACGCTGCAGTTCGTATTTTGAAATCGAAACTTCAAACGATTGTACCGGGAGATCCGACCGTCGGATTTTCCCGAAACTGGAACCGTTGTATTCGTTTTGAAAGGACCTTTCTAATGATGTAAATTTTGTGAAGATCCAACGGTTAGATTTTCAGATATGTGTAAATCAAATCTGAAGAAAAACAGCGCCACGGCCGCCTTATGGCCCGAAGCGTCGTTTTGAATAAATGGGCTATTTTAAATTAAATAAAAATAGCGATAAATCGTTATAAAATATTGGAAACAATATGGAATGGAAATAAACTGAATTTGCTTGATTTATGTGGCTTTTGATGGTTGAATGTGTTTGGTGTGAAAATTACATTAAAGAACACAATTGGTGTTGTCGAATAATTTAACCATTGAAATAAATTGATTTGAAATTCTAAATATACGTGAGTTATTTGAGAAGGCCGAGTTAATTCTCATTTCAAATAATTGACCGACGATTGAAAGTCGAAGATGAAGACGGTGGTCGAAGACCGGAGATCTTCACCTCGTTTGGATGGTAACCGAGGTCCTGATTGGGAGGCATCCCGAAATATGGATAATGAGTGGTGATCGTCCAGACGTACGTGGTGATCGATGGGTTTGCGAGGTATTTAGTGCCTCCGGTTTCGTTCAGACCTAGAACGGACTTGTAAATGGACTGTGTGTCTGACATTGGAGTTTATTTTGTGTTGATTGATTTCTGTTAAATATACATCTGTTTGGCGGCGGAGAATTTATTCTTTTGCTTAACGCCCTTCTCTGAGACGCACGAGCTCAGAGGTTGTATATCGATGGACATCAGTCGCATGGCATGAATTGCCTGTGTGGCATGCTAAGATGCAGTGATCAGGGCTTCTGTTGAAAAGCAAAGTCTTGTGGTGATGATCAAAGCACCGCCTGTGTGGCGTAGCTTTGTGTGTAACGTGAATTCGCAAGCCTCACACCCCGGTATGAACCAGAAACGGGAGCAGGACCTCAGGGGGGACGTGCGTTTTCTTTCTAGCTAGGGTGGTGTCAGTGACCTACCAGCCCTGACATTTATATACTTTTCACCTATGTGGTTGTTGCTGTTGCGAGGCGCCTCGGTTTGATCGGACGATCCGGGTCCGATGGAGTCATTCGTTGGCTCATTTACACCCCAAAGGGTGGAGAAACGCATTGTTCAGGCATTATAATCCACTTCGTGTGGACCGGCCCTGACGATCCAGGGTATGGTCGCGGCTGTACCTGAGACACGGGCTAGAGCGTCTCGAATTCGGTAAGGACTATCTTTTGCCCTTGTTCATGACGGAAATCCAATTTCCAAATACGACATCGTGCGGTTTTGATTGTATACCTATATATGGCGACATAGTGGTATGGGGCATTAATGCCGTCTATGATTGATAGTTATGATTTGAAATTGATTTCAAAACATATAAACACTAGCAATAATATCAAATGCCTTTGTTTTATTCGTATCAAGCATATTTTGGCCGTTATAAGGTAAAAAACTCTATCCTCCGGTTTGCGTTGCATTGTGTGATGGGAACTGAGTCTTATAACGGCTTCATTTTTATAAAAAGCATAGCGATGTTTAAAAGAAAGATTTGTTTTAAAGCACTGGCAATCCAATGGAGTAAACCCGTTCCACGAAACTGGCGTGGTCCTGTGATTAGCCAAAATATATGTGTTGAGTAGATTTCTCATACCAGTCCCATGACTGACTCGTAGTTTGTTTCACTTTCAAACTCGGGTGCCCCTTTTTCTACACGGGCAGCCTTGTATTCGGGTTTAGCTGGTTCTTTCTGGATTGCTGGAGCTGAAGATGGATTCTATCATTTATTTCCTTTTATGCTGTTCAGCTCCTTTTGTACATATTTTGTTTATTTCCGCTGTAGACATTTATGTATAGCTGAACTGTATTTGTACTAAGTAAGATCCTGTATACTGTGTAACTCTGATGATTACTTTTATCCAGTATATTCTATTGTTCATTATCTGGTGTATTTATTTAATTCTGTTCTGCTTTATCTGTTTCTGTGTTATATTCCAAAGATAACCTTGTTTCCGTGAGAACGGGAATTCGGGTCGTCACAATAGCCTAGGATATAACTTAGTAAATAAAGGGAAGTGATCAGTCATCATCGCCAGAGGCGGAATACATACATGCAGTGAGACATAATAAGGGTATCAGTCTACATCGCCGAAGGCGGTACATATACATACAATAAGAAGTACTGAAAGTAAATCAGTCCGCATCGCCAGTGGCGGGATCATAATATAAGTACAGTAATGGCGGAAAATGTCAAAGTCGCCTATGTGAAGTCAGCCTCGCCATGAGCCAAAAATGCACTCTATACAACAGTGCAGAGCCAAAACAACCTGTCACCTGTGAACTAGGCTGCCCATGTGAAAATAAGGGCACCCGCGTTTGCAAAGTGAAACAAACAACGAGTCAGTCATGGGGACTGGTATGAGGAATCTATTTAACAGTTAAACAATAGTAATAAGCAAATCATAGGACCACGCCACTTTCGCGGAACGGGTTTACTCCAGTGATTGCTAGTGCATTTAAAACAAAGTAAATTCTTTTAAAACAACGTAATGCTTTTAAAAAGAATGAAGCCATTATAAGACTCAGGTCCCATCATACAATGCAACGCAAGCCGAAGGATAGAGTTATACCTTATAATGGCCAAATATGCTTGATACGTATAAAGCAAAATCAATTGATATTATTACTAGTGCATATATGTTTCAAAAGCGAATAGCATCATAAATATCAATCATAGGCGACATGAGCGTCCCATGCCACTATGTCGCCATATATAAGTTACAATCGAATCCATTATCTCGTATTGGAAATTGGATTTCCGTCATGAGTCGAGGCAAGGGGCAAGCTCCTCTCCGCTTCGAGACATTCTAGCAAATGCCTCAGGACTACACACTCTGGGCAACCCTGGATTCGGCTGGGCCGGTCCTCTCTTACGTTTGAGGATTAATTATGCCTGAGCACACATTTCCCGGTCCTTACAGACCTATAATCGAGGCGCCTCGCATTCCAACAACCACAAAGGTGAAAAGTAGATATAAATGTCAGGGCTGGTAAGTCACTGACACCACCATAGCTAGAAAGAAACGTCGTGCTCTCCCAGCGGTCCGTATCCCGTTTTTAACTCATACCGAGGTGTGAGGCTCGCGAATCTACGAAATACACAATGCTAGGCCACGCAGACCGGGCTTTGATCATCATCCACAAGACTTTGCCTTGCAACAGAAGCCTTGATCACAGCATCTTGGCATGCCACATAGGCAGTCCACTCCATACGATTGATTTCTATCGATATATAACCTCTGAGCTCGTATGTCTCAGAGAAGGGCGTTAAGCAAAAGAATAAATTCTACGCCGCCAAACAGATATATATTTAACAGAGATCAATCAGTATAGAACAAAATCCAATGTCAGACACACAGTCCATTTACAAGTCTGTTCTGGGTCTGAACGAAACCGGAGGCGTCAATTCCTCGTATATCCGTACAATCAACACATACGTTCAGACGGCTACTACTTCCGTCCCCTTCCGGTAGCTACTCCGGTCAGGAACCTCAGCAGCGCCCATCCAACTGATACGAAGATCGTCGTCTTGAATCGTCTTTGCATTTCCAATTCGAATCGCTCGATAATTTATTTGAAATGAGGGTTAGCTCGGCCTTTTCAAATAATTCACGTCATTAGAATTTAAATCGATTCTTTCTATGGTTATATTATTCGACATCCATCTTTCAGTTCTTTAGTGTTATTTTCGTGTCAAGCACATACAACCATCAAATATCAAACAATTCAAGCCCAATTGGTTTATTTGCAATCTATGTTGCCTATAATATTTTATAACGATTTTTCGCCATTTTTATTTATTTAAAAATGGCCATATTTAATTAAACGACGTTTCAGGTCGTGCCGTGGCACTGGCGCTGTTTCTCCCCTAATTTGTTTTACAGATATCGGGAAATCTAACCGTTGGATTTCTACAAAGTCTATATCAGTGGGAAGATATTCCCAAAGCGAACCCAACGGTTCCAGTTTCGTGAAAATCCGACGGTCGGATTTTCCACACTAGTCGTTTGAAGTTACGGTTTCAAAATTCGAACTGCAGCGTCGTTATTCCATTTAATTTAATTATATTTATATATAAATATAAACGATTCTGGCGCTGTTTTTCTTCAGATTTGAATTAAACATTCCGGACAATCCAACCGTTGGATTTTTACAAGGTTGGTGCCGTTGGGAAGATATTTCCAAGGCGAACCCAGCGGTTGCGGTTTCGGGAAAATCCGATGGTCGGATTTCTCGTACTAATCGTTTCAAATTACGATTTCGAAACACGAACTGCACGGCTTCGATTCCTTTTAATTATATTTATAATTATATATATAAATATAGTTCATTCTATAATTCCAACTATAGTTCATTCTATATTTTCAACTTCGTTTTCACTTCAAATATTTCAATAATGCCTTAATATTTCGAAAAATTTCGCCATAACCTCTTTTGTACGGGGAGGGGTTTGGAAATTTATTGGGCCGTGTTAGGTACCCAATAAATCCTAAAAAGCATTCACATATTTATAGTGATATATTCTGGTGTGTACGGGGGAGCATGTATAGATAATCACTCCAGAGAATAAATTCTCGTCACCCCCGTTTCCATATGGAAATAAATAGTCCATGCGCCGTATCTAATAACTAGAGCGATGTGATTATTGTCAACTCCAGACCCGTGTGGGGTTTTTATTAATCTGGCGATTTATCGTTATATTTTCTATAGTCCATATCAGTCATCAGTTCAACCTGTAGTATATAGTCATCGCCATACAAGCCTCTCGCTCGTATGGTAAATCTTCCACCTCGTCACACAAGCTCCAATTGCTTATGTGGAATATGATGAAGTATGCCTATCATCCAGAAGTATGCCATGTAGTGTAGTTCAAAATTAATTGTTACTATCCTATGGCGGTATTTATTATTTCACAAAGAATAACCAGCACTCCGCATCCAATGGCATTCACAGGAGTTGATATAAAAATAAAATTGCGCAGCCAACTCATCAAGGTTAACCTATTTGTCGGGCACGCAAATAATTTCTTTACTCTACAGCTAATCCATTTTTCCTGTTCAACACATGTATATATATATGCAGAGCAAAGCTAATAATAATATTTCTAGCAAACTATTATTTATTTCAACACGTGTGTATTTTTATCAAAGCATATACATGATAAAAGAAATATTTTTATCGTCAAAAATATTTATTCAACACGTGAATGTTTTTAACACTTCATATTCACAATAAAGGTGTAGTTTTTATTGTCTATTCATTTTATTTTAAAATACGATAATATTCAACACATGAATTTCAACTCAACGAATGAATTGCAACTCAACACATGAATATTCGCTATGGTTTGTATATATATAAAAATATGATTTTTATCGCTAAAGCTATTTGTTTAAATTCAAATAATATTCAACACATGAATTTCAACTCAACGAATGAATTGCAACTCAACACATGAATATTCTATATAGTTTGTATATATATAAAAATGTGATTTTTATCGCTAAAGCTATTTGTTTAAATTCAAATAATATTCAACACATGAATTTCAACTCAACGAATGAATTGCAACTCAACACATGAATATTCGATATAGTTTGTATATATATAAAAATGTGATTTTTATCGCTAAAGCTATTTGTTTAAATTCAAATAATATTCAACACATGAATTTCAACTCAACGAATGAATTGCAACTCAACACATGAATATTCGATATAGTTTGTATATATATATAAATGTGATTTTTATCGCTAAAGCTATTTGTTTAAATTCAAATAATATTCAACACATGAATTTCAACTCAATGAATGAATTGCAACTCAACACATGAATATTGGCTATATATGTAATTTATTTCAATGAATGAAAATTATTCTAACACATGAATATTCGAGAAAATTTCGGCAGCATAACGGCAGGGTAGTTAAAACCGGGACCGTCCCTAGTATGGCTCCTGGCTCTACCTTAAAACCTCGCGGTTTTTGACAATGGGGATCATGCATCTAGTTCGCACGCAGGCGGCATGTTTTATTTTCAATTCCACAATCCTATTCTATTTTGTTTCAAACACAAGAGGGTATTTTTCAACCACAAAGGTATTTTTCAACCACAATATCAACCACAAACAATTATTTCCAACCATTCGTCATACCATATAATATCACGTCAATCACAAGCAATAAATATCGTCCATGGTCTGTGGACGAGGGGAGTATATATATATATATATAAATATATAATATTATAATTCACTTGCATTTCATCACAATTCAAAGCATATATGTTTCATTCTACGCTTGTATAATTTATACATCGCTAATATAACTTATACAACACGTGTACATGAGGTATACAATGCCTATATAATTTACACTTCGCTTATATAATTTATACAACGCGATTTCGTTCACACAATTAGTTTAGATTCCTCACATTGGTTATTGCAGTGCTAAAATTCGTAGGAAGATCAGAAAAATCCGCGACTTCTTCTAGAATGTAGAGAGCCTCCTTGCGGTCACGGTGTCTCCTGTTTCATCAAATTTCGTTAAAGAACGAAAAAGATATTATTTTTCAAAGTTTTGCAACGCTTTATAGTGTTATTTTCATTTCAGAAATTTAAATCAGAAAGGTTTTCAAAGCTTCAAAACTAGGTTTTGATTTTAAATCAAAATCGTACCTTGTTGCTCCGATCAGACTACACGGCGTCGAAGGGCTACGAACCACCTTCTGATCGACGGTGGTGGCGATGAACTCGGTGGCTCCTGCAAGTCGCGGCGGCGCTCCAAATGGGGCGACTTCCTCCTCGAAATTCGACGCGTACAGTCGATGGTTTGAGGCGAGGCTTGGTCGGATTTAAAGAGGAGGCGGAGGCGATCAGAATCCTCAACTGGAGGAGGCAGCGAAACTGGCTGTGGCGGCGGCAAAATCGATGGGAAGCTTCGAGCTTCGTGCGTCGTTCAAATCGCTGGCGGCTAGGGTTTTTTTCCGATTTTTTTTTTTTTTTTAAAGAAAAAATCTTATTGGTCGGAGCTTTATAGGAAATTTTAAATAGTGTTTTTGCAAACGGACTCGAAATCAAACCCAATGTCGCCCCTAGCCAAATACCCCTATTCCGGACACAATGGGATATGTTTCGTTGGCCATTTCGACTGTTACAGTCAGTTGTTTTTCAAATTAAAATACAAAACATTCAATATTAAATTTGAACGTACATTTCAATTTGCCAGGGCCACAAACTGAATCGAAAAATTCCAAAAAAATAAATATAGCTTTGTTTTCACGATACGGTCCTAACAAAACTAGTTTCGTCGAATTCTGAGCTCGTTTGAAAAACGGCCATTTTTAGGTCGACCTATTTTAATAGAAATTGACCAATCACATTTTCTTTTGCCCCGCTCACATACTAGCTTCAAAAATTATGAAATTTGAAACGTAGCAATAATCTGACATCCCGGACCCAACAAAAGTGGTTTCGTCGAATTCCGAGGTCGTATGCAAAATATCAATTTTCAGGGGCTATATATGCTATATAGCGACCTTTCTGAAAATTCAATTGGCCATAACTTTTGATTCCCGCTATGAAACTTCGATTTTTCAGACTCTTTAGAAAGGTATTCATAAACAGATTTAAATATTTTCAGTTTCGCTAAAATTCGTTATATTTTCCACCCGGTACAGTCAGACAAAGTTTGTATTCAAAATTTCAAACTGCAATACTATACCCAATTCTATATTTTATTGAAATGTGCTATTTCAATTATTCAAATTCTTTGGTAATAACCAAATTTAAAAATTTTAAATTGGTTCACATTTTCCGTGTTATTACAGTTGAAACCCCACACGGGTCAGGGGTTGACATTTGAATACACGTCACCCTTGTGGTTAATTAGAAATGCACTTTGGCTGTTAATGGATGTTTGATAATTGTTATGAGATAAATGAATGAAATCCGTATAATTGAATTATATGGAAATGGTGTGGGTCTCATTCCGATTTTGAATGAAAGAAATAATTTTCAGTTATTATTCAATTAATGGGATTAATTGACGCTTGAATTAAGGAAACTAAATTTCTATTATTTTGAAAGTTTTTATGAAATATTAAATTAGTGAAATTACATTCCAAATGTAACAAGAAGATTTGAATTGAAAAGCTTTCGTTTTTATGATAACACTAAATTTAAAAGATGTGATTTCAAAATTTAACATAAATGGATTGATTGGAAAAGATTACGTTTAATGTTGGAATGGTAGGTTTGATATCGTAATTAAAACCATTTTTTGAAGTAATTATTATTATAATATTATAATAATATGGAAAGGTCGATATTTATTAAAAATTGGAAAGGCAATATAAAGAATATTTCAATGTAAAGTTATACTTTGGAACATATGATATTTTAGAAGTTAGATATTTTTAAAATATGAAATATTTTAAAATAATATTTTTAGAAAATAATTATATTTATAATTATAATTGTTCTTGGACACGAGGTTAGGTCACATTTATGGCGGAAGTCTGCCCGGAACCAACCGGCATATCCAGCAGCCATAAATGTTGGGCCTAATGTGAGAGGTCCAAGTACACGAATACAAATTGGGTTTTGACTCAAGGTTAAGCCCAACTATGGAATAAGTCTGCCCGGAACCAACCGGCATATCCAGCATCCACAAGTTGTAGGCCTAATGTGAGAAGTCTTGGCCCATTATAAAACATAAATGAATAATATAACGAATTGGATTATTTAATCCATTTTAAATAGAAACATCATTTTAACCTGAATAAGTTTATTAACTTATATTATCCATTTTATAATGAATATTAAAAGAGTTAATTTCAAAATTAATATTTTGAAAATAATATTTTAATATGAGAAATGATATTTTGATCAGAATAAATGGTTTATTTATTTTAAAATAAATAAAAGGAATTAAAAATGGTTTTATTATAACCACGGATTTACAATGAAATTTGAATTTGGGTTTTTCGTGAATTATGTTTTAAATAACATTTATTCTTTAACCCGGATTAATGAGGGGATTAATTTCCTAATTTTTGATTAATTATTTAATAATGACTTCGGAAGGTTAAAACGAAATAAGGTTTTAATTAAAACTTTAATTAGATTGGAGAGGAATTAAGTAAATAAAATTACTGAATTAAGGATCGAAAATGGAGTTCCACCAGTTTAACTCCATGCGTTAATTAAATCTTTAATTAGATTTAAGTGGGTAATGGAAATTAAGTTTACCTGAACCAATTGGGACAAAAGATCGGGATGGGGATTAATTAATTTATAATTATTTCGATAAGGCGTAAATTCCGATTAGATTGGATAAACCATAATTTGGTTTAATATGGATAAATAAAGATTTAAGATTAAATTAAAAAGATTTATCTTTGATAAAATTAATGAGAATCTTTTAATACGAATATCTTATTAAAAGAATATTCTGAGTTGGAATGCGAAGTTGGTGTGATTTTATAGCATTTGATTTTTTAAATCATAAAATACGCGAGTTGTTCGGAAAGATCGGGTTTAACCCATTCTGAATAATCATCACGACGATCAAGAGTCAAAGATGAAGGCGGTGGTTGAAGACCGAAGGTCTTCACATCGTTGGGATGATGATGACTGGTAGCTTGAATTGGGACTGGCCTCCCAAGACAAGATATTTGGTAATGATCGTCCAAACGCTTTGGAGATCGACGGATTTGGCTTTCGCTCAGACCCAGAGCATAAGCTTAAATGGATTGTGTGTCTGACATCGTACTCCGTTAAATATCATGTTATTGATTTTCTGTTAATATATAAATGATTGGTGGTGGAGAATTTATTCTTTACTTAACACCCGTTTATATATTGATGGATGATCGATGGTACGGTATGGATTGACGATGTGGCACGCTAAGATGAAGATGATCAAGGCTTTGTTGAAAAACAGGCCTTGTGGTTATAACGTTACTTCGCGAGCCTCACAAACCGGTTGAGTCTAAAACGGGCGAAGGGAAAGCAGGGAGAGCAGCACGTTTCTTTCTAGCTAGAAGTGGTGTTTGGGTTTTTACACGGCCCGACATTTTACTTATGTAGATGATGGAATGAGGCGCCTCGGATATTAGGTCCTATAGGACCGGGAAACGTGTGCTTAGGAATTGCCAATCCTCAAAGCTGTATGTGAGGACCGGCCCTGCTGTTTCCAAGGGTTCACTGCGGGGGATCCTGAGACATTATCTAGAGTGTCTCGAATCGGTAAGGAGCTCCGCTCTAGCCTTGACTCATGATGGAAATCCAAATTTCTAATACGACCCTTACGGACTTAATTGTATTACTAGTACGGAGGCATAATATATGGGTACCTATGCTTCCTAGGATTGATACATTATGATTGAAATGTTTTATTAAAACGTATACACACTAATAATAATATCGTTTTTTACGTATTTATCATCTTTTAATCACCATAAGGTAAAAACTCTATCCTCTGGTGTGCGTTGCATTGTGTGATGGGACCTGAGTCTTATGGTGGTTTCATTTTTCTAAAAAGCATTGCATTATTTGACAATTTACTTTACTGTTATGCACAGCAATCCATTGGAGTAAACCCGTTCCGCGTTAGCGGCGTGGTCCTTGGATTTGCCTTATTATCATTAGTTAAATTAGTTAAGAATTCTCACACCAGTCCTTGTTTGGCATGCCTGGTAATAGGATGCAGCATGATGGGGGGTTCTCGCTTCGCGGTTTGGTGGCGAACGGGAGACTCTTACCCCCACATGTCCCTTTTTAGGGTTGGTAGGCTGCGGCCGGGGGATCCAAAAAGGGTCGCCGTAAAAAAGGTGTCTGGGGTACAACTGTAAGCCACGGTGGGTTCGGTTAGCTCAAATCTTTGAGGTACAACTCATTATAACAGAACAAAAGACTCATCAGAGATTGGATTAGTAATGTCCAATAAGAATACTCATTAGAGATAGGATCAGCAGTATCCTAGAATGAGCAAACTTGTTAGAGATGGGGTTAGTAATGCCCTAGAACGAGTTAAGAGTTACGAGTTTATAATTAAAGTATTTTTGAATATACTCATAATCTATTCTTTGGAAATATGATTTTTATATATAAAAGTATTTAAATTTTGATAATCAACCAATAAATTTTTAAAATTAAGACTAGTAATTAAACAACCTTTAGCTTCGTTCCTTTTCGAGGACGAAAAGTTCTTAAGTGGGGGAGACTGTAATAACCCTGAATTTTGGGGGTCAATTTAAAATTTTATTTTAAGTTAGTTTAATGGAATTTGAAATTTAAAGTAATTCATTTTAAATAATAACGAATGAATTTAATTTAATTATAAAATGAATTCGAAATGGCGCGGTAGTTCGAAAATTCGATTTTAATCTTTGACTGACTGTACAGGATGCAAAATAAATCGGATTTTAGTGAAACAAGAAATATTTAAATCTGTTTAAGAATATCATTCTAACGAATCTGAAAAATTGAAATTTCGTTTTAAAAATCAAAAGTTATGTCCAGTTTAAAATTTAAAAAGGTCGCTATGAAATTTATATATAATATATAAAGGTCAAAACTGCTACTTTTTGCATACGAAGGAATTTGAACTCAAAACCACTTCCATTGAGTTCAGAATGATGTTTCCGCATTGAAAAACAGTAAACACTTATATATTTCGAGTTTCGGAAATTATTTGTTTTAAAAACGTATTTTTAATATTAAAAATATAGCACTTGAAAATAGTCATTTGTCAAAAAGTCTCAGAATTCAACAAAATTAGTCTAGTTGGATTCGTATCGTCATAAGAAAGCTAAAAATATTTTTTTTTTAGAATTTTCTGAGGTCGTATGTGGCCCCGGCATATTTAAATGTACGGTCAATATTTAATTAATTAATTTTTATGTAATTTTAAATAAAATTTCTACAGATTTCGGAATTGGACCCCGAGACCCATCCCATTGCGTTCAGAAGGCCTCAAAACGTTAAGAACAACAGTAAGCAAGCCCAAATCGGAGAAAGTCCGAAAATCCCACTTTATTACACGAATTTCGAGATTTATTATTAAAATAATATATAATTTTCGTGCTGAAACCCTAATGGCAGCCGCCGCCCAGAATTCAAGGGCTGAAAAGTTCCGATTTTCAAATGCTTAGATCTTTCAATCCGTTCAACGAAAATCGACGTATAATATACCAAATCGAAGAGAATTCAGAGAGCTACAAATCTATACGGTCAAGATCGGGTTTTGATTCACGGATTTTGCGAATTCTTACCGAGAAGGGGCTGCGGTTTTTGGTGATTTGGCGATCCTAGGGGAGGCCGAGTTCGATATGGTTGGTGGTGTAGGCGGCTCTTGGCAAGGCGGTCGGAGTGGTAACGTTTGATCGGGGTCCGGTGCACTGATAGGGGGTGCGACGTGAGGGAGGATGAGGCCGTGATGGGTTCGGCCGTGCGTGGTAAACGAAGGAGAAAGGTCCGACTATTTTATTATTTTATTTATTTTAATATTTTAATTCTCCAATCTTTAGAAATTCGTATCTCTCTCATACGAGGTCCGTTTGACAAACCGTAAACTGCGTTGGAATCACAAAATTAAGATCTTCGCGATGGCGCTCACTAGAGCTGAAAAGGAGCACTTTGAATTTTCAGCCAAATTGAGGTGAGATTCTATTTTATATATATATTATTAATTTAATTTAATTATATTATCATTATATAAAATGAATGTTGTATGGATTAAATTGTTGTATAGTGGAAATTGATGTTTGTGGCCTGTATTGTTATTGACGTGTTGTATGATTGGTGTTGGAATGGATTATGGGAATTGTTATTCGATGTCAAGTAGAAAGATTATAATAAAAAGTTTAATCTTTTGTTTTGATTTATAAATAAAGTTTAATCTTTTATCATGATTTACAAATCAAAGTTTTGATTTTTATTTTGAAATGAATAACATTAATAAAGATTCGATCTTTATTTTTGATTTATTAAAATAAATCTTTGTTTTTGTTTGTATAAAATGAATCTTTGTTTTGATTTATAAAACATGAAATCTTTTTGTTTATTTATAAAGATGAAACCTTTTTTTTTTAATTTATTCATAAAGACCAATTCTTTGTTTTTAATTATAAGGGATGAAATTTTGTTTTGGTTACAAATGAAACAAATCTTTGATTTTGTTATAAAGAACCAATCTTTGTTTTTGTTTATAAAAGATTAAATCTTTGTTTTTGTTTATAATGCTTGAAACTTTATTTTTATTTATAAAGATTAAAACTTTATTTTTATTTATAAAAAATTGAACCTTTGGTTTTGTTAACAAAAGATTACAACTTTGATTTTGTTTGCAAAGATTACAACTTTGATTTCGATTACAAAAATTACAACTTTGTTTTTGATTATAAAAGGCTAAATCGTTGTTTTGTCTATAAAGATTAAAACTTTGTTTTTGTCTATAAGAGGCTAAATCTTTGTTTTGATTATAAAGATTACATCTTTATTTTGAAACGATTAAAACAAATAAAGTTTTGTTCTTTATTTTGAAACGATTAAAACTAATAAAGATTACATCTTTATTTTGGAAACGATTAAAAATAAATAAAGTTTTGTTCTTTATTTTGAAATGATTAAAATAAGTTTTGATCTTTATTTTTGGATAATTTAAGTTTTGATTTTTTTTTGAAATAAAATATTTTATTTTTATTTTAAATTAGTTGAAAGAAATGTGTTGCAATATAAGTGTCATGTTATTATCATCTTGTTCAACATGAAAACTTGACATCGAATAGTTGAAACTTGAAATATGTGAACATGCCCAATTGTGTATTTTATGTATGTTTCTATTTAAGCACATGTATACACTGCCATTTACATGTGACCTGACTTGTTTATGTGATTGGACGATCAATTTTCATACATCGTCCAGAAGCACAGTTTATTTTATTCGAACTTGTGTTGGTTGAAACCCCACACGGGTCAGAGGCTGACATTTGAATACACGTCACCCTTGTGGTTAATTAGAAATGCACTTTGGCTGTTAATGGATGTTTGATAATTGTTATGAGATAAATGAATGAAATCCGTATAATTGAATTATATGGAAATGGTGTGGGCCTAATTCCGATTTTGAATGAAAGAAATAATTTTCAGTTATTATTCAATTAATGGGATTAATTGACGCTTGAATTATGGAAACTAAATTTCTATTATTTTGAAAGTTTTTATGAAATATTAAATTAGTAAAATTACATTCCAAATGTAACAAGAAGATTTGAATTGAAAAGCTTTCGTTTTTATGATAACACTAAATTTAAAAGATGTGATTTCAAAATTTAACATAAATGGATTGATTGGAAAAGATTACGTTTAATGTTGGAATGGTAGGTTTGATATCGTAATTAAAACCATTTTTTGAAGTAATTATTATTATAATATTATAATAATATGGAAAGGTCGATATTTATTGAAAATTGGAAAGGCAATATAAAGAATATTTCAATGTAAAGTTATACTTTGGAACATATGATATTTTAGAAGTTAGATATTTTTAAAATATGAAATATTTTAAAATAATATTTTTAGAAAATAATTATATTTATAATTATAATTGTTCTTGGACACGAGGTTAGGTCACATTTATGGCGGAAGTCTGCCCGGAACCAACCGGCATATCCAGCAGCCATAAATGTTGGGCCTAATGTGAGAGGTCCAGGTACACGAATACAAATTGGGTTTTGACTCGAGGTTAAGCCCAACTGTGGAATAAGTCTGCCCGGAACCAACCGGCATATCCAACATCCACAAGTTGTAGGCCTAATGTGAGAAGTCTGGCCCATTATAAAACATAAATGAATAATATAACGAATTGGATTATTTAATCCATTTTAAATAGAAACATCATTTTAACCTGAATAAATTTATTAACTTATATTAGCCATTTTATAATGAATATTAAAAGAGTTAATTTCAAAATTAATATTTTGAAAATAATATTTTAATATGAGAAATGATATTTTGATCAGAATAAATGGTTTATTTATTTTAAAATAAATAAAAGGAATTAAAAATTGTTTTATTATAACCACGGATTTACAATGAAATTTGAATTTGGGTTTATCGTGAATTATGTTTTAAATAACATTTATTCTTTAACCAGGATTAATGAGGGGATTAATTTCCTAATTTTTGATTAATTATTTAATAATGACATCGGAAGGTTAAAACGAAATAAGGTTTTAATTAAAACTTTAATTAGATTGGAGAGGAATTAAGTAAATAAAATTACTGAATTAAGGATCGAAAATGGAGTTCCACCAGTTTAACTCCATGCGTTAATTAAATCTTTAATTAGATTTAAGTGGGTAATGGAAATTAAGTTTACCTGAACCAATTGGGACAAAAGATCGGGATGGGGATTAATTAATTTATAATTATTTCGATAAGGCGTAAATTCCGATTAGATTGGATAAACCATAATTTGGTTTAATATGGATAAATAAAGATTTAAGATTAAATTAAAAAGATTTATCTTTGATAAAATTAACGAGAATCTTTTAATACGAATATCTTATTAAAATAATATTCTGAGTTGGAATGCGGCGTTGGTGTGATTTTATAGCATTTGATTTTTTAAATCACAAAATACGCGAGTTGTTCGGAAAGACCGGGTTTAACCCATTCTGAATAATCATCACGACGATCAAGAGTTGAAGATGAAGGCGGTGGTTGAAGACTGAAGGTCTTCACATCGTTGGGATGATGATGACTGGTAGCTTGAATTGGGACTGGCCTCCCAAGGCAAGATATTTGGTAATGATCGTCCAAACGCTTTGGAGATCGACGGATTTGGCTTTCGCTCAGACCCAGAGCATAAGCTTAAATGGATTGTGTGTCCGACATCGTACTCCGTTAAATATCATGTTATCGATTTTCTGTTAATATATAAATGATTGGTGGTGGAGAATTTATTCTTTACTTAACACCCGTTTATATATTGATGGATGATCGATGGTACGGTATGGATTGACGATGTGGCACGCTAAGATGAAGATGATCAAGGCTTTGTTGAAAAGCAGGCCTTGTGGTTATAACGTTACTTCGCGAGCCTCACAAACCGGTTGAGTCTAAAACGGGCGAAGGGAACGCAGGGAGAGCAGCACATTTCTTTCTAGCTAGAAGTGGTGTTTGGGTTTTTACACGGCCCGGCATTTTACTTATGTGGATGATGGAATGAGGCGCCTCGAATATTAGGTCCTATAGGACCGGGAAACGTGTGCTTAGGAATTGCCAATCCTCAAAGTTGTATGTGAGGACCGGCCCTGCTGTTTCCAAGGGTTCACTGCGGGGGATCCTGAGACATTAGCTAGAGTGTCTCGAATCGGTAAGGAGCTCCGCTCTAGCCTTGACTCATGATGGAAATCCAAATTTCCAATACGACCCTTACGGACTTAATTGTATTACTAGTACGGAGGCATAATATATGGGTACCTATGCTTCATAGGATTGATACATTATGATTGAAATGTTTTATTAAAACGTATACACACTAATAATAATATCGTTTTTTACGTATTTATCATCTTTTAATCACCATAAGGTAAAACTCTATCCTCTGGTGTGTGTTGCATTGTGTGATGGGACCTGAGTCTTATGGTGGTTTCATTTTTCTAAAAAGCATTGCGTTATTTGACAATTTACTTTACTGTTATGCACAGCAATCCATTGGAGTAAACCCGTTCCGCGTTAGCGGCGTGGTCCTTGGATTTGCCTTATTATCATTAGTTAAATTAGTTAAGAATTCTCATACCAGTCCCATGACTGACCCGTTGTTTGTTTCCACCTTTGCAAACTCGGGTGCCCTCTTTTCCTCATGGGCAGTCGAGTAGTTTGTCTACAGGTTTATCTCTTGAGCAGGATTCTGGATTGAAGCTTAAAGCTGTGTCCAGAGCTTAGTTATTTTATTTCCGCTGCATTGTATTGTATTATAATTTTTGTAAATTCAATCTTCCGCTGTAATATAATTCGATGTACTCTGATATTCTGTACTCTGATGTTACGTTATTATGATGTAAGAAAAGTCTGCTGTTATTTGTTTTAATGTTGTTGTATACCCAAAGTTGATGTATTCGAGGGTTCCTGACTTTTGGATCAGGCCTGTGTGGTTTATGATCGATTCAAAGGATGGGAACTGTCGGGTCATCACAAAACAAATGTATGATAATGTAATTTTTGTAAGTGCAACATGTGGTACGTGCTATAAAGTGATAGAAAGGTATAGGCATATTTATTTTAACATAAAATTTATTCTAATTAAATGACACCCCTAATTTGACATAACATTTATACCAATTAAATGACACATCTAATTTAACATAACATTTATACTAATTAAATGACACCTCCAATTTGACATAACATTTATACTAATTAAATGACACCTCCAATTTGACATAACATATATACAAATTATATGACACATCGAATTTAACATAACATATATACAAATTATATGACACATCTAATTTAACATAACATATATACAAATTATATGACACATCTAATTTAACATAACATTTATACAAATTATATGACACATCTAATTTAACATAACATATATACAAATTATATGACACATCTAATTTAACATAACATAATGATTTGGTTTCACTATTTTCTAATTAACATAATTGTTAATTAACAAATCCAATAACTCAACATGATGATTTACAACAAAAATGTTAATTTTATTTAACATGATAATTTACAATAAAAATGTAAATTTTATCCTAGTGTAACATTGATAACCAAAATGTTATTTTTGCTTACACTACATATTCTAACCAAAATGACCTATTTTGATTAACACAACAATTCTATATAAAATGAACAATTTCGATTAACCTAACAGATAATTAACAAATGAATATTTTTATTCTAACTAAAATGGTATATACAATATTTTAATGAACAACATATGTTTAGATCCAACATCACAACCAGATCAATCAAAATCAGTTTAAATATACGTATATATATATATTTCCAGATATATATATATAATTTTTATTTTTTAACTTTGACTAAAATAAATTTTCCGTCGTTATTATTTAAAATAAATTAATTTAAATGCTCTAAATTTATCTAAATTTCTAAAATAAAAATTTTAAATTGGTCCCAAAATTCCGGGTTGTTACAATCTCCCCCACTTAAAATCTTTTCGTCCTCGAAAAGGAACAAAGCTAAAAGTTGTTTAACTAACTTATCTCAACTTTTTTTTAATTTTTTTTTTCAATAATCTTATTAGTTGATTAACCTTTTAAATATATATAACTTTTATATATCCAAAAATCATATTTTCTAAGATCGGATTATACAAATACATTAATTAAAGACTTGGCACTCTCGACTCATTCTAGGGCATTATTTACCCCATCTCTAATGAGTTTTCTCATTCTAGGATACTACTGATCCTATCTCTAATGAGTATTCTTATTGGATATTACTAATCCAATCTCTGATGAGTCTTTTGTTCAGTTCTAACGAATTTTCGTCCTAAAAAGGAACGAAGCTAGAAGTTGTTTAACTAACCTGTCTCAACTTTTTTTTAATTTTTTTTCCAATAATCTTATTAGTTGATTAACCTTTTAAATATATATAAATTTTATATATCCAAAAATCATATTTTATAAGATCGGATTATAGAAATAGGTTAATTAAAAACTTGGCACTCTCGACTCACTCTAGGACATTACTAACTCCATCACTAATGAGTTTTCTCATTCTAGGATATTGCTGATCCTATCTCTAAAGAGTATTCTTATTGGATATTACTAATCCAATCTCTGATGAGTCTTTTGTTCTGTTCTAACGAGTTGTACCCCAAAGATTTGAGCAAACCTGGCTCTGATACCAACAGTAATGACACGGATTTTGCCTGGGCCTAATCGATCGCAAAATCGAAGAAGACCGTTCAAATCCCGCATACGTTAACTTTGGGAATACAACACATTAGAATAACAACAAAAGAATTTTATAAACATTACAATAATGTTACATCAGAGTCAGAGTACATCGAAATTAAATTACAGCGGAAGATTAATTTATTACAATAAATTAAAACAATACACAGCGGAAAACTTTCTATGCTCTGGACACAGCTTTAAGCTTCGATCCAGGATCCTGCTAAAGAGATAAATATCTGCAAAACAAGCTACTCGACTGCCCGTGTGGAAAATATGGGCACCCGATTTTGCCAGTGAAACAAACTACAGGTCAGTCATGGTACTGGTATGAGAAATCTTAACTTAACTAATCTAAAATAAGTCTAATCACAGGACCACGCCTCTAACGCGGAACGGGTTCTCCATTGGATTGCCAGTGCATAAAATAAAGTAAATCGTTAAACAACGCAATGCTTTTTAGAAAAATGAAACCATTATAAGACTCAAGTCCCATCACACAATGCAACGTAAACCGGAGGATAGAGTTTTACCTTATAATGGTCAAAAGTTGCTTGATACGATAAAAAAATGGATTTGATATTATTATTAGTGTATATATGTTTCAAAACATTTCAAGCATAATGTATCAATCATAGACGGCATAGCTACCATATACTATGTCGCCATACTAGTTCTACAATCAAAACCGCATGGTCTCGTATTGGAAGTTGGGTTTCCATCATGAAATCGAGGCTAGGGATCGTCCTCTCCGATTCGAGACACTCTAGCAAATGCCTCAGGATCACACCTATGGGCAACCCTTGGATGCAGTAGAGCTGGTCCCACCTTACGGTAGTGGATTAGTATTGCCTGAACACACGTTTCCCGGTTCCTTTGAACCTCCATATGGCCGCTTACAACCTATAAATCCGAGGTACCTCAATCCATCATTCACATAAGTAAAATGCCAGCCAGTTTAAGCACTGACACTACTCCTAGCTAGAAAGAAACGTGTGCACTCCCTACGGTCCATATCCCGTTTTTGACTCATACCGGAGTGTGAGGCTCGCGAAGTCACGCTATACACAAAGCTATGCCTAAATAGGATATGCTTTGATCATCAACCACAAGGCTCTGCTTTTCAATAAAAGCCTTGATCCATGCATCTTAGCATGCCACATTGTCAATCCATACCATACCATTGATTCCTACCAATATATAACCTCTAAGCTCGTACGTCTCAGAGAAGGGTGTTAAACACCAAACAGATATATATTTAGCAGAGATCAACGAATATCGTATAAAGGAACACAATGTCAGATATACAATCCATTTACAAGTTCGTTCCGGGTCTGAACGAAACCGGAGGCACCTCATTGCTCACATATCCGAACAATCAACAATACGACCGGACGGCTACCCCTGACTCCCCTTCAAGGTAGCTACTCCAATCATGAGCCTCAGTAGCAACACATCCATTAGATGTGAAAATCGTCGTTCTTCAATCACCGTCTTCAACTCTTCGACTTATGTCGTCGTATAATCATTTGAAATAAGATTGAACTCGGACTTTTCAAACGATTCTCGTATATATATATATATATATATATATATATATATATATATGTAACGACACGGATTTCGCTCAGACCTAATCGATCGCTAAATCGACCGAGACCGTTCGAATCCCGCATACGCTAACTCTGGGTATACAACACATCAGAACAAATAATAGAAGACTTTTATAAACATCATAATAATGTTACATCAGAGTACAGAATATCAGAGTATATCGAAATATAATCAATACAGCGGAAGATGATTTTACAATAAATGTAATACAATGCACAGTGGAAAATAAATAAAGTAAAACAGCGGAAGACTATCAATGCATTGGACACAGCTTTAAGTTTCGATCTAGAATCCTGCTTATATATCTGCAAAATAGACTACTCGACTGCCCGTGTGGAAAATAAGGGCACCCGAGTTTGCAAGGGAAAAGCAAACTACAGGTCAGTCATGGGACTGGTGTGAGAAACTCTAAACAGATATTAATTTATATAAAATGATAAGGCAAATCACGGGGCCACGCCGCTAACGCGGAACGGGTTTACCCCCATAAATGCCAGTGTATAAACAACAATCAATATAGATACATGGATCTACTATGCATCAATCAACATGCAATATCCCAATCTACCCATTTAGATTAATCATCACACTTAGAATTTCCAAATCCAATTCAATTGACAGAAATTATTCCTTTGGATTTTATTCCCGATTTCTTATTTCAGATCATTTGAAATACCTATCTAACTTTCTATATCAAAGTAGATTTCACTTCGGGATCTCAAATCAAATCGTTTGGAAATATGAATTCCAAAACATAACAATGCATACAAACAAGTATCCAACCAAATATCGTGCTCCCCATCGACAAGGAAAAGGGTACGCACCTCGCAACTCGATATATATAAATGTGCACCTACCCCATATAGGAGCAGGCTACACCGACGATGCACCTCCCACACATGGAGAGCATACACCGCCCTCTCACCCATACTTTTAGTCTCAAGGTTAACTGACTCTTTAGCCACATACTAAGTCATTTCATATCCCGAAGTAGGGAAAATAATTTCACAACATAATAATCACAAGTACTTTCAAAATATAGTACTTCACATCAGTAATTCACACATATGATCAGTCACTATTAATCACATAACCTTTGAGCTCGTACGTCCCAAAGAAGGGTGTTAAGCAAGAGAATAAATTCTCCGCCACCAAACAGATACATCATTAATAGCAACTAATCAAATATGTGATGAAGCACAATGTAACACATAATACATTTCGTAATCATTTCGAAATCATCGGGTTTTAGGCCTCGAAATCCTTTCTGTTTTATAAAACATTTTTATAAAACATTCCCTGTCCAAAATCGGGAATACATTTCATTTCACTTAAGAAAAATATATCATTTCACAATCATTCATTAAATTTGAAATGAGCACAACAACGCTAAACACCTTATCGTCAAATCGTCAAGTGTTTCACAAGGTGTTAGCACACAAATATTTTTACCCAACCCAATGCTAAATGTAAAAGCATATTCTGCTCATAAACTGGTCAAGCACCATCCAAACAATCAATCAGTCACAATCAATATCAACAACCACGTATATTTGGTTTACACTACATCTCATGTTTTGGTACATTTAATCAACATTCATTCATTCAAATCTAATTAAAGATTTATTCAAACTTCAATTGGTTTTATCTCTAAAATCATTTCATATTGATTGTTCTACTTTTTGGAAATTAATCCTGCTTTTACACGGGTTAAAGAACTAATGTCATTTGCACATAGTTCACGACAAACCCTAAATCCAATTTGATATTAAACACAAGGCTCTGAACAGAAAATAGTATCGGCTTATATTCAACATCAAATTTTGAAACCAACAAATATCGTATTGGAAATAACGATACTAATATATCTTTCAAATTTCCACAACCATATCTGTATAATCACGAAATCCAACATCGAAATATTCCGAAGATAATATCGATTCAAATCCATTCCAATTCATATATTGGAAATTCTGGTTATTTTTAAAACCATCTCAAATCCAATTTATTTATTTAAAAATAAATAAATTATTATTCTAGTTAATAACTAGTTCATTTCGATAAAAATCTATTTTTATCTTTTGAAATATGGGATTTTTCAGCCCAATTCTTTTCAAATCATTTCTTATGATTTTACATAAATTATTGATATTTTTAATAATTTTATCTAAGGTACAGTCGATTTCCATTAAAGGCCATCGAACTGCACTTACAACGACCTTTTCCAAATTTGATTTGGACATAATTCCAAATCCAACCGTTAGATTTCAAATTTCTCATATTCGTTAGAAAGCTCTTTTCGATACGAACCCAAGGGATCTGGTTTCAGGAGAATCCGACAGTCGGATCTACTGTAATGTCCGTTCGAAGTTAATGGCCGAAATTCGCGAACTGCCACAGCGCGGCGCGTTCTATTCAGGCCATTATATTATATATATAATATATATTATATATATTTCGTCGATTTCCATTTTAAAACACATTTTATAAATCGTTTTAAATTCATTTTCAAAATGATTTCAACTTCATATTCAATTTCCAATCAAAATTGAATATTCCATATCCACGACAATTTTACACAGTGTATATATATGTTAAAAATTATATTTTTAATAATCAAATCATTTTCACATTTCATATATATATATATATATATATCGTTTTCGTTTCATATATATATCGTTTTCACATTTCATATAGACATCGTTTTCACTTCGTATATATACATATTATTTCCACCTTTCATATATATAATATTTTCACTTTTCAATATATACGATATTTTCACTTTCAATATATATACGATATTTTCACTTTCAATATATATACGATATTTTCACTTCCAATATATATACGATATTTTCACTTTTCAATATATACGATATTTTCACTTTTCAATATATACGATATTTTCACTTTTCAATATATACGATATTTTCACTTCCAATATATATATACGATATTTTCACTTCCAATATATATACGATATTTTCACTTTCAATATATACGATATTTTCACTTTCCAATATATACGATATTTTCACTTTCCAATATATATGATATTTTCACTTTTCAATATATATACGATATTTTCACTTTCAATATATACGATATTTTCACTTTTCATATATATATATATATATATATATATATATATATATATATACATTTCACATCACGATCAATTTTTACACAGAATACAATCAAACAAGTCGTCCATAGTCTGTGGACGACGGGGAGCAGTTCATATATGCAGTTATAAAATAAATAACTGTACAGAAAATTATAGTGTGAGAATTTCTCACTTTGGGATCCACTCCATCAATTTTTATCTGAATTTCTGAACCGTTCGGATCTGAATTTTCCCAAAATTCCAACGTGCTCGGAATTGAACCCGGTCAGTCTTGTTGTGAAGCTCTCGTCCCCACGATCACAATGGATCCAGTATCGCGCGATTCCGACCTCATATGAGAAAGTTATGGATTTTAATACGCATGGTAATTAAATGAAGTATTTAATTAAATTAACAACGCTAATTATACCTTTAATACCGATTAAAACGTTGTTAATCCTTCTCCCCCTTCGTTCACGTCTGAAGCGCAAAACCCACCCTCGTTCAAACCTTACTACTCCTGCGCGCCGCCTCCCTAGGCCATAATCGGCCAATCAAGTACCACCGCCTGAAAGCCCTCTGCGACATCTCCCACCGTCGTGAACGCCTGGGTGTTCGAACCCCTGCCAGCCTCGAAAACTGTGCGCGAACTCCTGAGCTTTGCGCTCGAAAATTAAACAGCTCACACAACGATATTTCATCAAATGGGTATTGATTTATAGATCTCATGAACCACTTGAATTTCCGCCTTTGAAATCTTTAAAATTATTCAATGAATCAAAAGTTATGGAAGGGGAAAGGTTTGAAGAATTTGGGACGTCGATTCCCTTTACTGGCGGCGGTAAAGAAGAGAGGGGCTAGGGTTACGTTGAGGTTTTATATAAATTTTATTTTATTTTATTATTATTTTAAATTCCAATAATACCATTTTTTGCATACGAACTCGAAATCAAACCCAACTACTGTCGCCCCTAGCTAACTACCCCCATCCCGAACACAATGGAATATGTTACGTAGGCCAATTCGACTGTTTCAGTCAGCTTCTCTTCAAATTAAAATATAAAACATTCAATATTTAATTTGAACATACATTTCAATTTGCTAGGGCCACAAACTCATTCAAAAAATTCCAGAAAAATAAATCTACCTATGTTTTGACGCTACGGTCCCAACAAAACTAGTTTCGTCGAATTCTGAGATCGTTTGAAAAATGGCCATTTTCTAGCTGATCCAATTTAACAAAAATTGACCAATCACATTTTCTTTTGCCACGCTCACATACTAGCTACAAAAATTATGAATTTTGAAACCTAGCAATAGTTTGACATCCCGGATCCAACAAAAGTGGTTTCGTCGAATTCCGAGGTCGTTTGCAAAATGTCTATTTTCAAGGGCTATATATTCGCAATAGCGACCTTTCTGAAAATTCATTTGGCCATATCTTTTGCTTCCTGCTACGAAACTTCGATTTTTCAGATTCGTTAGAAAGATATTCACTAACAGATTTAAATATTTTTGGTTTCACTCAAATCCGTTTTGTTTTGCACCTGGTACATTCAATCAAAGTTTGAATTCAAATTTTGAAACTACCGCGCCATTTCAGGCCTTGTTTATAATTAGAATTAATTATATTTATTTTCAAACGTCGATTCAAACTTACTTTTCGTCATTATTATTTAAAATATTTATTTTAAATATTTAAAATCCACCAAAATAGCCAATTTAAATTTTTTTAATTGGTTCAGTTTTTCCGGGTCGTTACAATCTCCCCCACTTAAAACTTTTCATCCCCGAAAAGGAAAAAAGTCGAAAGTGGTTTGATTAATCAACTCTACTTTCAATCTGGCTTCCATTCTCCAACTTTTCAGTTTCTGAGAATTTTTCAATTCTTCAAAAATTTGGCTAACACCCTAAATTTTCGAAAAATTTCGCCATAACCTCCCCTGCACCGGGGACTTCGGGATATTTCATATCGCCTCCCATGGCCTTCTTCAATCCAAAAGAAAAAGAAAAAGCCAAGCGGCTAGCCAATCGGCTCATAAAATCATCCAAACCAAAAGAAATACAATAAATATGTACCTATTTGTCAGGCAAACAATTTTATTCCTCTGCTCTAGCCTCCTTGCAATGACATGTTCACACACACACACACACACACACACACACACACACATATATATATATATATATATGTACATGCATGCATTTGCAATCAATTTTCAATACAATTTAACATTTGATTCAAATTGGCTTAATTTACCTTACATTGTCATATTGGTTTCAATAATCTTATTAGTTAACTAATAATCAAACATCACAACCAGCGATCAATTTGTTAATTAACTTTTCAAACATATATAATTTTATATATTTAAAATCATATTTTCTAAAACCAGATTATATATATATAATCACAAATACGTTATTATAAACATATAATTCTCAACTCATTCTGAGGCATTTCTAACCGTATCTCTAACGAGTTACTCATTCTAGAATGCTACTGATTCTATCTCTAATGAGTTTTCTTTCATAGGATGTTACTAATCCTAACTCTGATGAGTCTTTTATCCTGTTCTAACGAGTTGTACCCTAAAGATTTGAGTTAACCAAAGCTCTGATACCAGCTATAACGACACGGATTTCGCTCGGACCTAATCGATCGCTAAATTGACCAAGACCGTTCGAATCCCACATACGCTAACTCTGGGTATACAACACATTAGAACAAATAACAGAAGACTTTTATAAACACCATAATAATGTTACATCAGAGTACAGAATATCAGAGTATATCGAAATATAATCAATAAAGCGGAAGATGATTTTACAATAAATGTAATACAATGCACAGCGGAAAATAAATAAAGTAACACAGCGGAAGACTATCAACGCATTGGACACAGCTTTAAGCTTCGATCTAGAATCCTGCTTATATATCTGCAAAATAGACTACTCGACTGCCCGTGTGGAAAATAAGGGCACCCGAGTTTCCAAGGGAAAAGCAAACTACAGGTCAGTCATGCGACTGGTGTAAGAAACTCTAAACAGTTATTAATTTATATAAAATGATAAGGCAAATCACGGGACCATGCCGCTAACGCGGAACGGGTTTACCCCCATAAATGCCAGTGTATAAACAATAATCAATATAGATACATGGATCTACTATGCATCAATCAACATGCAATATCACAATCTACCCATTTAGATTAATCATCACACTTAGATTTTCCAAATCCAATTCAATTTACAGAAATTATTCCTTTGGATTTTATTCCCGATTTCTTATTTCAAATCATTTGAAATACCTATCTAACTTTCCATATCAAAGTAGATTTCACTTCGGGATCTCAAATCAAATCATTTGGAAATATGAATTCCAATGCATACAAACAAGTATGCAACCAAATATCGTGCTCCCCATCAACAAGGCAAAGGGTATGCACCTCGCAACTCGATATATATAAATGTGCACCTACCCCACATAGGAGCAGGCTACACCGACGATCGACCTCCCACACATGGAGAGCATACACCGCCCTCTCACCCATACTTTTAGTCTCAGGGTTACCCGACTCTTTAGCCACATACTAAATCATTTCATATCCTGAAGTAGGGAAAATCATTTTACAACATAATAATCACAAGTACTTTCAAAATATAGTACTTCAAATCAGTAATTCACACATTTGATCAGTCATTATTAATCACATAACCTTTGAGCTCGTACGTCCCAAAGAAGGGTGTTAAGAAAGAGAATAAATTCTCCGCCACCAAACAGATACATCATTAATAATAACTAATCAAATACGTGATGAAGCACAATGTAACACATAATACATTTCCTAATCATTTCGAAATCATCGGGTTTTAGGCCTTGAAATCCTTTCTGTTTTATAAAACATTTTTATAAAACATTCCCTGTTCAAAATCGGGAATACATTTCTTTTCACTTAAGAAAATTATATCATTTCACAATCATTCATTAAATTTGAAATGAACACAACATCGCTAAACACCTTATCCTCAAATCATGAAGTGTTTCACAAGGTGTTAGGACACAGATATTTTTACCCAACCAATGCCAAATGTAAAAGCATATTCTGCTCATAAACTGGTCAAGCACCATCCAAACAATCAATCGGTCACAATCAATATCAACAACCACGTATATTTGGTTTACACTACATCTCATGTTTTGGTACATTTAATCAACATTCATTCATTCAAATCTAATTAAAGATTTATTCAAACTTCAATTGGTTTCATCTCTAAAATCATTTCATATTGATTGTTGTTTATACACTGGCATTCATGGGGGTTGTAATGACCCGCATTGGCAGGGGTATTATGAGTAATTTATTTAATTATTGAAATGGTGGTATAGAGAATTTAATGGCTGTGGAATTAAATAATGGTAAATATTTAATTAAAATAATAAATTAAATAATATATTTAATTCTGAAATAATCAGAATTGGCTGAAATGGCGATATGTGTGAATTGGGCAATTCGAATTATATAATTCAGTTTAAAGTTGAATTATAGTAACGAATATATTCAATCGTCGATAGTCGAACGTATAGTTTATAATATAATTATAAACGAGCATGAAATGGCGCGACAGTTCGCTATTTGGCAATTTGAACTTCAACCGAATGTATATGATTCGTTTTAAGCCGGATTTCTGTGAAACAAGAAACGTGTGGAGCTGGTGGAGTATATCTTTCTAGTGGAAGAGAAAAATCAGGATTTCGTCGGGTAGATTTTGATTTATGTCCAAATCAAATTCTAGAAAAGTCGCTGTGGAATTCCTTTATAATTTATAAAGGAATTATTTGTATTTTTAAAAGGAATTTCAATATAAATCGAATATCGATTTAATCAGGATTTGAAATATCAAGTTAGAAATTCATACAGGAATATTCTGGAGCTGTACAATATCATATGTGGATGTATACGATAATATTAATTTATTAATATTTAACTTAATTATATTTAAATATATTTATATATTTAAATGGGTTATCCAAAGCGTTAAAAATAGCCAGTTTTGCAAACGACCTCAGAATTCGACGAAACTAATTTTGTTGGATCCGCAATGTCAAATTTTTGCTAGATGTCAGTTTTCGTGATTTTTAGAATCAGTGTGTGGCCGTACGGATTTTTAGAGTGAGAAACTGTCAGTATTTTAATAGTTAAAAATACGTTGTGTGAGCATACGGATTCGGAATTCGACGAAACCAGTTTCGTTGGGAGCATAATTTCGAGCTCTACCTACATGTCCAGTTCGGTGATTTTTAGATATCGTATGTAATCGCTGGGATTTTTGGAAGGCAGATACAAGGAGAAAATCAAATAAAATAAAATACAAAAATCAAATTGAAAATATCCCTCCCATTTTCTGAGGTTCCGCACAGGCCACACGGCCTTCGATCTCCACCACAAACCTTACCTAACCCATTCAAGCCTATATAAGGCGTATAAACCCCATCACAGCAGAAAAAGAAAAAAAATCAAAACAATTGAAATAAAAATGCTAAAATCATTGAATACATATTTCTGTGATCACCGAATGATGCGCTTCTTTTCTACATAAGTTTTTGGTAGTTCGATCCTTCTTCTGTTCGCTGCAAAATACCCAGCGAGGTCACGATCGACCTAGGGTTGCGGGTTTCTATCGATAAAGGCATTGATGTTAAAATTCGAGTTCAGATTTGGATTTCCCGTGAAGCTTTGAGGCTCGTGTGGGTTATTGGTGGAATTTAGGGCACTAAACTATCGATCCTCATCTGGGAGGCAACATCCGTCGCAACCGGAGGGGGGGGGACATCGGAGGAAGTACGGTGATGTGGAGAGGGTGCGGTCTTGGATGCTGAGTTGAACGAGTGGTCGGCGGTGGTTGTCAATGGACGGAGGGGGTGGTATAGGTGGTCAATGAAGTGGTCAACCGATTTGTTACAGGAGATTGGGAGCGGGTTTATTTCGGTGAAGAAGGAAGCAATTAAGGGGCGGGTCTGGGCTTTTCAAAAGTGGGTATGGGCCTGGTTTAAAGAGGGTGAGTATGACGATCCCAAAATCCAAGGGGCGGTATTAAGGATAATCATTGGAATATAACACATTAATCATCATAGCAGAGTACAGATAATAGCAGAACAATAAATAGAATAATTTTACATGGATATGACAGCGGAATCACAACATGTAATAAC
This sequence comes from Allium sativum, assembly GCA_030737875.1. Classification (NCBI taxonomy): domain Eukaryota; kingdom Viridiplantae; phylum Streptophyta; class Magnoliopsida; order Asparagales; family Amaryllidaceae; genus Allium; species Allium sativum. The sequence continues at coordinate 346,492,298 of CM060922.1, read as the reverse complement.
ATCAGAATAGCATAGCGTAGGATATAACTTAGTAAATAAAAGGGAAGTGATCAGTCATCATCGCCAGAGGCGGAATACATACATGCAGTGAGACATAATAAGGGTATCAGTCTACATCGCCGAAGGCGGTACATATATATACAATAAGAAGTACGGAAAGTAAATCAGTCTACATCGCCCGTGGCGGAATCATAATATAAGTACAATAATGGCAGAAAATGTCAAAGTCGTCTCTGTGAAGTCAGCCTCGCCATGAGCCAAAATGCACTCTATGCAATAGTGCAGAGCCAAAAACAACCTGTCGCCTGTGAACTAGGCTGCCCGTGTGAAAATAAGGGCACCCGCGTTTGCAAAGTGAAACAAACAATGAGTCAGTCATGGGGACTGGTATGAGGAATCTATTTAACAGTTAAACAACAGTAATAAGCAAATCATAGGACCACGCCACTTTCGCGGAACGGGTTTACTCCAGTGATTGCTAGTGCATTTAAAACAAAGTAAATTCTTTTAAAACAACGCAATGCTTTTAAAAAGAATGAAGCCATTATAAGACTCAGGTCCCATCATACAATGCAACGCAAGCCGGAGGATAGAGATTTACCTTATAATGGCCAAATATGCTTGGTACGTATAAAGCAACATCATTTGATATTATTACTAGTGCATATATGTTTCAAAAGCGAAAAGCATCATAAATATCAATCATAGGCGGCATAGCTACCATATACTATGTCGCCATACTAGTTCTACAATCGAGTCCGTTATTTCGTATTGGGGATTGGATTTCCGTCATGAGTCGAGGCAAGGGGCAAGCTCCTCTCCGCTTCGAGACATTCTAGCAAATGCCTCGGGACTACACACTCTGCGTAACCCCTGGATCGGCTGGGCCGGTCCTCTCTTATGTTTGAGGATTAGTTATTCCTGAACACACGTTTCCCGGTCCTTACAGACCTATAATCGAGGCGCCTCGCATTCCAACAACCACAAAGGTGAAAAGTAGATATAAATGTCAGGGCTGGTAAGTCACTGACACCACCATAGCTAGAAAGAAACATCGTGCTCTCCCAGCGGCCCGTATCCCGTTTTTAACTCATACCGAGGTGTGAGGCTCGCGAATCCACGCTATACACAAAGCCAGGCCGCGTAGACCGTGCTTTGATCATCATCCATAAGACTTTGCTTTGCAACAGAAGCCTTGATCCCAGCATCTTGGCATGCCACATAGGCAGTCCACTCCATACGATTGATTTCCATCGATATATAACCTCTGAGCTCGTACGTCTCAGAGAAGGGCGTTAAGCAAAAGAATAAATTCTCCGCCGCCAAACAGATATATATTTAACAAAGATCAATCAGTATAGAACAAAATCCAATGTCAGACACACAGTCCATTTACAAGTCCGTTCTGGGTCTGAACGAAACCGGAGGCGTCAAATTCCTCGTATATCCGTCCAATCAACACATGCGTTCAGACGGCTACTACTTCTGTCCCTTTCCGGTAGCTACTCCGGTCAGGAACCTCAGTAGCGCCCATCCAACCGATACGAAGATCGTCGGTCTTGAATCGTCTTTGTATCTTCCAATACGAATCGCTAGATAAATTATTTGAAATGAGGGTTAGCTCGGCCTTTTCAAATAATTCACGTCATTAGAATTTAAATCGATTCTTTCCATGGTTATATTATTCGACATCCATATTTCAGTTCTTTAGTGTTATTTTCATGTCAGGCACATACAGCCATCAAATATCAAACAATTCAAGCCCAATTGGTTTATTTGCAATCTATGTCGCTTATAATATTTTATAACGATTTTTCGCCATTTTTATTTATTTAAAAATGGCCATATTTAATTTAACGACGTTTCAGGTCATGCCGTGGCACTGGCGCTGTTTTTCCCCTAATTTGTTTTACACATATCAGGAAATCTAACCGTTGGATTTCTACAAAGTCTACATCAGTGGGAAGATATTCCCAAAGCGAACCCAACGGTTCCAGTTTCGTGAAAATCCGACGGTCGGATCTTCCACACTAGTCGTTTGAAGTTACGGTTTCAAAATTCGAACTGCAGCGTCGTTATTCGATTTAATTTAATTATATTTTTATTTATATATAACTATAAACGATTCTGGCGCTGTTTTTCTTCATATTTGAATTAAACATTCCGTACAATCCAACCATTGGATTTTTACAAGGTTGGTGCCGTTAGGAAGATATTTCCAAGGCGAACCCAGTGGTTGCGGTTTCGGGAAAATCCGATGGTCGGATTTCTCGTACTAATCGTTTCAAATTACGATTCCGAAACACGAACTGCACGGCTTCGATTCCTTTTAATTTTATTTATATTTATATATATAAATATAGTTCATTATATAATTCCAACTATAGTTCATTCGATATTTTCAACTTCGTTTTCACTTCAAATATTTCACTAACGCCTTAATATTTCGAAAAATTTCGCCATAACCTCCTTTGTACGGGGAGGGGTTTGGAAATTTATTGGGCCGTATTAGGTACCCAATAAATCCTAAAAAGCATCCACATATTTATAGTGATATAATTTGGTGTTTACGGGGGAGCATGTATAGATAATCACACCAGAGAATAAATTCTCGTCACCCCGTTTCCATGTGGAAATAAATAGTCCATGTGCCGTATCTAATAACTAGAGAGACGTGATTATTGTCAACTCCAGACCCGTGAGGGGTTTTTATTAATCTGGCAATTTATCGTTATATTTTATATAGTCCATATCAGTCATCAGTTCAACCTGTAGTATATAGTCATCGCCATACAAGCCTCTCGCTCGTATGGTAAATCTTTCACCTCGTCACACAAGCTCCAATTGCTTATGTGGAATATGATGAAGTGTGCCTATCATCAAGAAGTATGCCATGTAGTGTAGTTCAAAATTAATTGTTACTATCCTATGGTGACGTTTATTATTTCACACAGAATAACCAGCACTCCGCATCCAATGGCATTCACAGGAGTTGATATAAAAATAAAGTTGCGCAGCCAACTCATTAAGGTTTACCTATTTGTCGGCCACGCAAATAATTTCTTTACTCTACAGCTAATCCATTTTTCCTGTTCAACACATGTATATACATGCAGAACAAAGCTAATAATAATATTTCTAGCAAAGTATTATTTAGTTCAACACGTGTGTATTTTTATCAAAGCGTATACATGATAAAAGAAATATTTTTATCATCAAAAATATTTATTCAACACGTGAATGTTTTTAACACTTCATATTCACAATAAAGGTGTAGTTTTTATTGTCTATTCATTTTATTTTAAAATACGATAACATTCAACACATGAATTTCAAATCGACGAACGAATTGCAACTCAACACATGAATATTCTATATAGTTCGTAAATATATATATATATAAATGTGATTTTTATCGCTAAAGCTATTTGTTTAAATTCAAATAATATTCAACACACGAATTTCAACTCAACGAATGAATTGCAACTCAACACATGAATATTCTATATAGTTCGTATATATATAAAAATGTGATTTTTATCGCTAAAGCTATTTGTTTAAATTTAAATAATATTCAACACATGAATTTCAACTCAACGAATGAATTGCAACTCAACACATGAATATTCTATATAGTTCGTATATATATAAAAATGTGATTTTTATCGCTAAAGCTATTTGTTTAAATTCAAATAATATTCAACACATGAATTTCAACTCAACGAATGAATTGCAACTCAACACATGAATATCTGTTTCAACGTATGTAATTTATTTCCACAAATGAAAATTATTCTAACACATGTATATTTCAGAAAATTTCGGCAGCATAACGGCAGGGTAGTTAAAACCGGGACCGTCCCTAGTACGGCCCTCGCTCTACCTTAAAACCTCGCGGTTTTTGACAATGGGGATCATGCATCTAGTTCGCACGCAGGAGGCATGTTTTATTTTCAATTCCATAATCCTATTCTAATTTGTTTCAACCACAAGAGGGTATTTTTCAACCACAAACAATTATTTCCAACCATTCGTCATACAATATAATATCACATCAATCACAAGCAATAAATATCGTCCATGGTCTGTGGACGAGAGGAGTATATATATATATATATATATATATATATATATATATATATTATAGTTCAGTTGCATTTCATCACAATTCAAAGCATAAATGTTTCATACAACGCTTGTATAATTTATACATCGCTAATATAACTTATACAACACATGTACATGAGGTATACAATGCGTATATAATTTACACTTCGCTTATATAATTTATACAACGCGATTCCATTCACACAATTAGTTTAGATTCCTCACATTGGTTATTGCAGTGCTAAAAATCCTAGGAAGATCAGAAAAATCCGCTGCTTCTTCTAGAATGTAGAGAGCCTCCTTGCGGTCACAGTGTCTCCTGTTTCATCGAATTTCGTTAAAGAACGAAAAAGATATTACTTTTCAAAGTTTTGCAATGCTTTATAGTGTTATTATCAATTCAGAATTATAAAGTTCGAACCTTTATTTTTGCTTCGAAACTAGGTTTGGGATTTTTGCAAAATCCGTGAAGTATGGGGATGATCGGCGGTGCTGACGTGGAAGGGGGCGGCGAGGGCTTTACGGCGCTGGTGGTTTGAGGGGGTGCGATGGCGAATCGGGGCGGCGGCGGCGCTGGGAAGTCGACGACTTCCTCGACGTCGTTCAGGCGATTCCGACGAAGGTAGGAGGCGGCGTTTGGTCGGATGTGGAGAGGAGGCGAAGGGCTATCGACTGGTGGTGGTGGCGCGGCCTAGCGTCGCCTGTGGCGGTCGGAAAAGGGAGGAGAAGCGCGGAGCAACGAGGATCGTCGGTTTCGTCTCTGGCGGCTAGGGTTTTGAGATATTTATTTTTTTTTATTTTTTTAAAGAAAAATTCATATTGTTCGAAGCTATATAGGAAATTTTAAATAGTGTTTTCACAAACGGACTCGAAATCAAACCCAACGACTGTCGCCCCTAGCTAAATACCCCCATTCCGGGCACAATGGGATATGTTTCGTTGGCCAATTCGACTGTTACAGTCAGTTATTTTTCAAATTAAAATATTAAACATTCAATATTTAATTTGAACGTACATTTCAATTTGTCAGGGCCACAAACTGAATCGAAAAATTCCAAAAAAATAAATCTAGCTTTGTTTTGACGATACGGTCCTAACAAAACCAGTTTCGTCGAATTCTGAGCTCGTTTGAAAAATGGCCATTTTTAGGTCGACCCATTTTAACAGAATTTGACCAATCACATTTTCTTTTGCCCCGCTCACATACTAGCTTCAAAAATTATGAAATTTGAAACTTAGCAATTATTTGACATCCCGGACCCAACAAAAGTGGTTTCGTCGAATTCCGAGGTCGTATGCAAAATATCAATTTTCAAGGGCTATATATGCTATATAGCGACCTTTCTGAAAATTCATTTGGCCATAACTTTTGATTCCCGCTATGAAACTTCGATTTTTCAGATTCGTTAGAAAGGTATTCATAAACAGATTTAAATATTTTCAGTTTCGCTAAAATCCGTTAAATTTTCCACCCGGTACAGTCAGACAAAGTTTGTATTCAAAATTTCAAACTGCAATACTATACCCCATTCTCTATTTTATTGAAATATGCTATTTCAACTATTCAAATTCTTTGTTTTTAACCAATTTTAAAATTTTTAAATTGGTTCACATTTTCCGGGTTATTACAATCTCCCCCACTTAAAACTTTTCGTCCTCGAAAAGGAACTAACAGCAAAGTAGGAAACAAAATGTAAATGCAAAGTATTGTAAAGGTACCTTGCACCGGAGTTTAGTCAGAGATGTCCACTCTGCATTTGGGGTAGGCTTGTTTAATGCTTTCCTCAGTCTCCTAAGTACAGTCTCTAGGATCACTACTCCACTGCACTTTGACTAAATGAATCTTTTTACTCATTAGCTCTCTAGTTTCTTTGCCAACTATCTTTAATGGCTCTCTTCTGAGTGCTAATTCTGTAGTTATGTCAATATCCTGTTGCGCTGCTTCTTCTACAACAAGATCTGGATCATGAACATGTTTTCTGAGTTGGGACACGTGGAACACATCATGTACACCAGGCAACCAATCAGGTAATGAAACCCTATATGCAATAGTTCCAATCCGTTCAAGTATGGGAAAGGGACCAATAAATCTCGGTGCCAACTTCCCAGTCTTTCCAAATCTGATTACTCCCCGCATTGGAGAAACTCTTAAATAAACATAATCGCCAACGGCAAATGATAAATCTCTTCTTCTCGCATCAGCATAACTTTTCTGTCGGCTTTGTGCGGTTTTCAATCGCTTCTTAATGAAATCGACTTTATCCGATGCTTCTTGAATCATATCGGGCCCTAACACAAGTCTGTTGCCAGGTTCTACCCAACATGCGGGAGATCTGCACGGTCTACCGTATAATGCTTCAAATGGATACATTCCCAAACTTGCTTGATAGCTATTGTTGTAAGAGAATTCGGCTAAATGTAAGTGATCTTCCCATGAGCCTCCAAAATCGATAACGCAAGCTCGCAGTAAATCTTCTAGAATTCTGTTCACCCGCTCAGTTTGGCCGTCTGTCTGAGGGTGATAAGCGGTGCTTAGATTCAATTTGGATCCCAATTCTGTCTGGAATGCTTCCCAGAATTTGCTAGTAAACAGGGGATCTCTATCACTGACTATATTGAGCGGCACTCCATGTAGTTTAACTATTTCTTTGAAGTAAATCTGTGCTAAACTTTGAGCCGTTCTGTTGGATCGGACAGGTATGAAATGGGCAGTCTTCGTGAAGCGATCTACGATTACCCATATACTGTCGTTTCCTTTCTTAGTTCGAGGCAGACCATCGATGAAATCCATCGAAATTTGCTCCCACTTCCATCCTGGAATTTCTAAGGGTTGTAATAATCCAGCCAATTTCTGCTGATCGCTCTTAACTAGCTGACAAGTGGGGCATCTGCTAACATATAATGAAATATCTCTTTTCATTGACCTCCACCAGAATGTGCGTTTGATATCGTTATACATCTTGCTCACTCCGGGATGGATACTTATTTTGGACTTGTGGCACTCATCAAGTATTTCTCTTCTGAGCTCTGGAAGATTTGGGATGCAAATTCTGCCCTTTAATCTAAGAACTCCTTTGTCATCAAGTCGGAAACTTGCGGATTCACCTCCCTTGACTCTCTGACTGACTCTTTGAATAAATTCATCGTCTTTCTGAAGGGTCGAGATCCTGTCTATTAATGAAGACGTGATGACAAAACTGGCGATGATTTCATTCTTTCTGCTGAGCGCATCTGCTACAACATTGGCTTTCCCTGGAGTGTATAGAATTTCAAAATCATATGCTGCAAAGAATTCTAACCAACGCTGTTGTCTCAAGTTTAGATCCTTCTGAGTGAATAGATATTTTAAGGATTGATGATCCGTGAATAGTTCGAACTTCTCGCCCAATAAATAATGCCTCCAGATTCTTAAAGCAAACACGATAGCTAATAACTCAAGATCATGAGTTGCATAGTTTCTTTCATGCGGCTTCAGCTGACGGCTGGCATAAGCGACCACTTGGCCTTTTTGCATTAATACTGCGCCTAGCCCTCTAATAGAAGCGTCTGTCCATATAGTCAAGTCTTGGTTGCCTTCTATAATTGTCAATACGGGAGCGGTTGTCAACTTCAGTTTCAGCTCCTGGAAAGCTTCATCACATTCGGGAGTCCATTTGAATTTCTCATGCTTCTTTGTAAGCTTTGTTAATACACCTGATATCTTTGAAAAATCCTGAACGAATTTCCGATAGTAACTAGCCAATCCAAGGAAACTTCGAACTTCTGTGGGGGTAGTAGGTTGTTTCCAGTTCTGAATCGCTATAATTTTGCTTGGATCTACAGCAATCCCTTCTTTTGATACGACATGGCCAAGGAACTTAACTTCATCCTGCCAGAAGACACATTTAGAAAATTTAGCTTTTAAGACATTTCTCCTTAGAATTTTCAACACTTGTTCTAAATGCTTGGAATGTTCGTCTTCCGACTTTGAGTAGATTAAAATGCCATCGATGAAGACTAGAACAAATTTACTCAATACACCACGGAACACTCTATTCATAAGATCGACGAAGTATGCCGGAGCGTTACACAAGCCGAACGACATTACTAACCATTCGTAGAATAAATCAGGACCCATGAAGGCTGTCAGAGGAACACAGTCTTCAGCTATACGTAATTGGTGGAAACCTGTAGCTAGGTCCATTCTGGAGAATACGGTTGCTCCATTTAATTGATCTAACAGATCGTCTATTCGGGGCAAGGGATATTTGTTCATCAGTGTCTGCTTATTGAGATCTCGGTAATCAACACAAAGTCTTAGAGTACCGTCTGATTTCGGGACAAATACTACTGCTGCTCCCCAAGCTGAAAAGCTCGGTCTGATCAGACCTTTCCAAAGAAATTCTCGGGTTTGACTACGTAACTCTTCTTTTTCTTTTGGGGCCATTCTTCTAATTGGATGTACTACTGGTCGGGCGTTAGGAATTAGATCTATTCTAAATTCAATTTCTCTTTGCGGCGGTAAGTTTTCTACTTCTTCAAACACATCCGCCTAGTTTTTAACGACCGGTATCTTTTCTAATGAAGGGGGAGTAACTTCTAAAGAAGACCAAAATTCTGTTCTATTAATTTCTGAACCGAGACATGGTATAGTGATATGCCCCGATTTTGTTTCAACATTCACGATCCTTTCGGCACATCTTACTTCGGCCTTATATTGTGTCAACCAGTCCAGCCCCAGTATAACATCAAATTCGGAAAGGTCCATGCCAATCACTTTAAAAGGAAACCGGTACCGAGGAAAGGAAATAGGTGCTTTACAATATGTACTGAGACTAACAGAACCTCCTATCGGGTTTTGAACTTTAATTGGTTCTTTAAGCTTTCTTCGTTTCAATTTTAACTTGTGAACAATGTTACCAGAAATGAAGCTACGTGATGCACCAGTATCAAAAAGTAAAGAAACAGGAATATTTTTAATGGTAAGGGTACCTCCCAAAACGTCGGGTTTACCTGATCCATCGGTGGTAGCTGGCGGGGTCTTCCCGTCATACACATGAGCCACTTGTGCATTCTGCTTCAGAGGACAATTCCTGCTATAGTGCCCTTTCTTATGGCAGTTGTAGCATTCAGCTGAGTCTGGATTTGCCTTTGGTTTCCTCGGGGCTTTGCACACATTAGAAAAATGTCCTGGCTTCCCGCAGTTGTAGCAATTCCCTTTGGGGATCTTTCCAGATTTCTGAGTAGCGGCCGCTGTAATGCTTGACTCGGGCTGATCTACTGAAGCCTTACGCTTATTTCCAGCTTGGCTTTTGGCGCGGTCTTGGCTGGCGTGCCTTTCATCCATATCTTCATAATTGCAAGCCATTTCTACCAACTCTGAGATGGAGAGTTTGATGTTACTCTTGGCTCTGTCATGGTACTTGCGCTTTAGCCCAAATATGAATCTCTTGTTCTTTGCTTTGTTAGTTATAATAAGCTCTGGAGCATAGCGTGACAACTGGGTAAATTTATTGAGGTAATCCTGGATAGAGAGATCTCCTTGCTGGAGATTAGCAAACTGCTCTCGCATCCTCTCTAGAGCCTGTTCAGGTACAAACTTCTCGTTGAACATGGTTTTGAATTGCTCCCAGGTTCTGACAGTACCTGCTGCATCCTCTGAGGTGATGGCATCCCACCACAGCTCTGCTTCCTCTTGTAGGAGCCAAATACCTAGTCGTGCTTTGTTGTTGGTCCCCAATCCCATGCCTTCAAAGATCTTCTCACAGGTCTTCAACCAAGCTATAGCCTCGGTCACTGTACCAGTGCCAGAAAAGGGTTTTCCCCCAAGGTTCCTATACCTCTTCGCTACTCTGTCTAGCTCGAAGTCCTCGGGTGCTGGTGGCTGAACAATAGGGCCTTCCACAACTACGGGGATATTCCCCCGTCTTCCTGCTACTCCGGCTCGGCCTCCACGGCCTCCTCTAGCTGTTGCTGCTCGTGTAGCCATCAAAGAGAATACTGTATAAGCAAGAAAAGAGTCAAGCTCACAGATTTGATAATTTTCATATATGATAAAGCAGGGGAACATAAGGAAAGGTAATGATGCACTGATCAAATTGTTTTGCTAATCTGCTTAGCTCATTCTAGGACATTGCTAATCCTATCTCTAATGAGCTACTCGCCTTAGAACACTACTGATTCTATTCTGATGAGGTGTTTAATGTGTTAGATCCCGAAACTAAGGTTAACCAAAGCTCTGATACCAACTATGACGATCCCAAAATCCGAGGGGAGGTATTAAGGATAATCATTGGAATATAACACATTAATCATCATAGCAGAGTACAGATAATAGCAGAACAATAAATAGAATGATTTTACATGGATATGACAGCGGAATCACAACATGTAATAACATCAGAATAGCATAGCGTAGGATATAACTTAGTAAATAAAAGGGAAGTGATCGGTCATCATCGCCAGAGGCGGAATACATACATGCAGTGAGACATAATAAGGGTATCAGTCTACATCGCCGAAGGCGGTACATATACATACAATAAGAAGTACGGAAAGTAAATCAGTCTGCATCGCCCGTGGCGGAATCATAATATAAGTACAATAATGGCGGAAAATGTCAAAGTCGTCTCTGTGAAGTCAGCCTCGCCATGAGCCAAAATGCACTCTATGCAATAGTGCAGAGCCAAAAACAACCTGTCACCTGTGAACTAGGCTGCCCGTGTGAAAATAAGGGCACCCGCGTTTGCAAAGTGAAACAAACAACGAGTCAGTCATGGGGACTGGTATGAGGAATCTATTTAACAGTTAAACAACAGTAATAAGCAAATCATAGGACTACGCCACTTTCGCGGAACGGGTTTACTCCAGTGATTGCTAGTGCATTTAAAACAAAGTAAATTCTTTTAAAACAACGCAATGCTTTTAAAAAGAATGAAGCCATTATAAGACTCAGGTCCCATCATACAATGCAACGCAAGCCGGAGGATAGAGTTTTACCTTATAATGGCCAAATATGCTTGGTACGTATAAAGCAAAATCATTTGATATTATTACTAGTGCATATATGTTTCAAAAGCGAATAGCATCATAAATATCAATCATAGGCGGCATAGCTACCATATACTATGTCGCCATACTAGTTCTACAATCGAGTCCGTTATTTCGTATTGGGGATTGGATTTCCGTCATGAGTCGAGGCAAGGGGCAAGCTCCTCTCCGCTTCGAGACATTCTAGCAAATGCCTTGGGACTACACACTCTGGGTAACCCCTGGATCGGCTGGGCCGGTCCTCTCTTACGTTTGAGGATTAGTTATTCCTGAACACACGTTTCCCGGTCCTTACAGACCTATAATCGAGGCGCCTCGCATTCCAACAACCACAAAGGTGAAAAGTAGATATAAATGTCAGGGCTGGTAAGTCACTGACACCACCATAGCTAGAAAGAAACGTCGTGCTCTCCCAGCGGCCCGTATCCCGTTTTTAACTCATACCGAGGTGTGAGGCTCGCAAATCCACGCTATACACAAAGCCAGGCCGCGTAGACCGTGCTTTGATCATCATCCACAAGACTTTGCTTTGCAACAGAAGCCTTGATCCCAACATCTTGGCATGCCACATAGGCAGTCCACTCCATACGATTGATTTCCATCGATATATAACCTCTGAGCTCGTACGTCTTAGAGCAGGGCGTTAAGCAAAAGAATAAATTCTCCGCCGCCAAACAGATATATATTTAACAAAGATCAATCAGTATAGAACAAAATCCAATGTCAGACACACAGTCCATTTACAAGTCCGTTCTGGGTCTGAACGAAACCGGAGGCGTCAAATTCCTCGTATATCCGTCCAATCAACACATGCGTTCAGACGGCTACTACTTGTGTCCCTTTCCGGTAGCTACTCGGTCAGGAACCTCAGTAGCGCCCATCCAACCGATACGAAGATCGTCGGTCTTGAATCGTCTTTGTATCTTCCAATACGAATCGCTCGATAAATTATTTGAAATGAGGGTTAGCTCGGCCTTTTCAAATAATTCACGTCATTAGAATTTAAATCGATTCTTTCCATGGTTATATTATTCGACATCCATATTTCAGTTCTTTAGTGTTATTTTCGTGTCAGGCACATACATCCATCAAATATCAAACAATTCAAGCCTAATTGGTTTATTTGCAATCTATGTCGCTTATAATATTTTATAATGATATTTCGCCATTTTTATTTATTTAAAAATGGCCATATTTAATTTAACGACGTTTCAGGTCATGCCGTGGCACTGGCGTTGTTTTTCCCCTAATTTGTTTTACACATATCAGGAAATCTAACCGTTGGATTTCTACAAAGTCTATATCAGTGGGAAGATATTCCCAAAGCGAATCCAACGGTTTCAGTTTCGTGAAAATCCGACGGTCGGATCTTCCACACTAGTCGTTTGAAGTTACGGTTTCAAAATTCGAACTGCAGCGTCGTTATTCGATTTAATTTAATTATATTTATATTTAAATATAAATATAAACGATTCTGGCGCTGTTTTTCTTCAGATTTGAATTAAACATTCCGGACAATCCAACCGTTGGATTTTTACAAGGTTGGTGCCGTTGGGAAGATATTTCTAAGGCGAACCCAGCGGTTGCGGTTTCGGGAAAATCCGATGGTCGGATTTCTCGTACTAATCGTTTCAAATTACGATTCCGAAACACGAACTGCACGGCTTCGATTCCTTTTAATTTTATTTATATTTATATATATAAATATAGTTCATTCTATAATTCCAACTATAGTTCATTCGATATTTTCAACTTCGTTTTCACTTTAAATATTTCACTAACGCCTTAATATTTCGAAAAATTTCGCCATAACCTCCTTTGTACGGGGAGGGGTTTGGAAATTTATTGGGCCGTATTAGGTACCCAATAAATCCTAAAAAGCATCCACATATTTATAGTGATATAATTTGGTGTTTACGGGGGAGCATGTATAGATAATCACTCCAGAGAATAAATTCTCGTCACCCCGTTTCTATGTGGAAATAAATAGTCCATGTGCCGTAACTAATAACTAGAGAGACGTGATTATTGTCAACTCCAGACCCGTGAGGTGTTTTTATTAATCTGGCAATTTATCGTTATATTTTATATAGTCCATATCAGTCATCAGTTCAACCTGTAGTATATAGTCATCGCCATACAAGCCTCTCGCTCGTATGGTAAATCTTTCACCTCATCACACAAGCTCCAATTGCTTATGTGGAATATGATGAAGTATGCCTATCATCAAGAAGTATGCCATGTAGTGTAGTTCAAAATTAATTGTTACTATCCTATGGCGACGTTAATTATTTCACACAGAATAACCAGCACTCCGCATCCAATGGCATTCACAGGAGTTGATATAAAAATAAAGTTGCGCAGCCAACTCATTAAGGTTTACCTATTTGTCGGGCACGCAAATAATTTCTTTACTCTACAGCTAATCCAATTTTCCTGTTCAACACATGTATATATATGCAGAACAAAGCTAATAATAATATTTCTAGCAAACTATTATTTATTTCAACACGTGTGTATTTTTATCAAAGCGTATACATGATAAAAGAAATATTTTTATCATCAAAAATATTTATTCAACACGTGAATGTTTTTAACAGTTCATATTCACAATAAAGGTGTAGTTTTTATTGTCTATTCATTTTATTTTAAAATACGATAACATTGAACACATGAATTTCAAATCGACGAACGAATTGCAACTCAACACATGAATATTCTATATAGTTCGTATATATATATATATATATATATATATATATATAAATGTGATTTTTATCGCTAAAGCTATTTGTTTAAATTCAAATAATATTCAACACATGAATTTCAACTCAACGAATGAATTGCAACTCAACACATGAATATTCTATATAGTTCGTATATACATATAAAAATGTGATTTTTATCGCTAAAGCTATTTGTTTAAATTCAAATAATATTCAACACATGAATTTCAACTCAACGAATGAATTGCAACTCAACACATGAATATTCTATATAGTTCGTATATATATAAAAATGTGATTTTTATCGCTAAAGCTATTTGTTTAAATTCAAATAATATTCAACACATGAATTTCAACTCAACGAATGAATTGCAACTCAACACATGAATATTGGTTTCAACGTATGTAATTTATTTCCACGAATGAAAATTATTCTAACACATGTATATTTCAGAAAATTTCGGCAGCATAACGGCAGGGTAGTTAAAACCGGGACCGTCCCTAGTACGGCCCTCGTTCTACATTAAAACCTCGCGGTTTTTGACAATGGGGATCATGCATCTAGTTCGCACGCAGGCGGCATGTTTTATTTTCAATTCCATAATCCTATTCTAATTTGTTTCAACCACAAGAGGGTATTTTTCAACCACAAAGGTATTTTTCAACCACAATCTCAACCACAAACAATTATTTCCAACCATTCGTCATACAATATAATATCACATCAATCACAAGCAATAAATATCGTCCATGGTATGTGGACGAGGGGAGTATATATATATATTATATTATAGTTCACTTGCATTTCATCACAATTCAAAGCATATATGTTTCATACAACGCTTGTATAATTTATACATCGCTAATATAACTTATACAACACATGTACATGAGGTATACAATGCGTATATAATTTACACTTCGCTTATATAATTTATACAACACGATTCCATTCACACAATTAGTTTAGATTCCTCACATTGGTTATTGCAGTGCTAAAAATCCTAGGAAGATCAGAAAAATCCGCGGCTTCTTCTAGAATGTAGAGAGCCTCCTTGCGGTCACGGTGTCTCCTGTTTCATCGAATTTCGTTAAAGAACGAAAAAGATATTACTTTTCAAAGTTTTGCAACGCTTTATATTGTTATTATCAATTCAGAATTATAAAGGTCGAACCTTTATTTTTGCTTCGAAAATAGGTTTGGGATTTTTGCAAAATCCGTGAAGTATGGGGATGATCGGTGGTGCTGACGTGGAAGAGGCGGCGAGGGCTTTACGGCGCTGGTGGTTTGAGGGGGTGCAATGGCGAATCGAGACGGCGGCGGCGCTGGGAAGTCAACGACTTCCTCGACGTCGTTCAGGCGATTCCGGCGAAGGTAGGAGGCGGCGTTTGGTCGGATGTGGAGAGGAGGCGAAGGGCTGTCGACTGGTGGTGGTGGCGCGGCCTAGCGTCGCCTGTGGCGATCGGAAAAGGGAGGAGAAGCGCGGAGCAACGAGGATCGTCGGTTTCGTCTCTGGCGGCTAGGGTTTTGAGATTTTTATTTTTTATTTTTTTTAAAGAAAAATTCCTATTGGTCGAAGCAATATAGGAAATTTTAAATAGTGTTTTCACAAACAGACTCGAAATCAAACCCAACGACTGTCGCCCCAAGCTAATTACCCCCATTCCGGACACAATGGGATATGTTTCGTTGGCCAATTCGACTGTTACAGTCAGTTATTTTTCAAATTAAAATATAAAACATTGAATATTTAATTTGAACGTACATTTCAATTTGTCAGGGCCACAAACTGAATCGAAAAATTCCAGAAAAATAAATCTAGCTTTGTTTTGACGATACGGTCCTAACAAAACCAGTTTCATCGAATTCTGAGCTCGTTTGAAAAATGGCCATTTTTAGGTCGACCCATTTTAATAGAATTTGACCGATCACATTTTCTTTTGCCCCGCTCACATACTAGCTTCAAAAATTATGAAATTTGAAACTTAGCAATTATTTGACATCCCGGACCCAACAAAAGTGGTTTCGTCGAATTCCGAGGTCGTATGCAAAATATCAATTTTCAAGGGCTATATATGCTATATAGCGACCTTTCTGAAAATTCATTTGGCCATAACTTTTGATTCCCGCTATGAAACTTCGATTTTTCAGATTCGTTAGAAAGGTATTCATAAACAGATTTAAATATTTTCAGTTTCGCTAAAATCCGTTAAAGGTTCCACCCGGTACAGTCGGACAAAGTTTGTATTCAAAATTTCAAACTGCAATACCATACCCCATTCTCTTTTTTGTTGAAATATGCTATTTCAACTATTCAAATTCTTTGGTATTAACCAATTTTTAAATTGGTTCACATTTTCCGGGTTATTACAGTGAGCCCAAGTGTTAAAACAAATTCAAGATAATTATTTTAAAACTATGTAAATACGTATATTAAGTTGTATTAAGCGTAACTTACTCATACAATATCGAAATTCAACAAAACAAGATCCGTTGGGATCTTATGGACGAGAGCTTCACAATGAAGCTGACTAGGAGTGAATCTGATCTCGTTACAATTTATGTCAAAATAAATTGTCCGTCTGAATCAAATCGAGCGATGGTTATCGTTATCAACGATGATCGTCCAATGTGAGTAAATCTCACTAACTCTGAACCGTTTATAATTTCATGTTGTATTTTTAGAACTGTTAGATATTGGCTGAGGGACTGTGTGTTGACTGTTTGATTGAACTGCTAGTCAGTTAGTGGAATTTCTATATTGATTCTGTTTAACAAAATATATCATATGGAACTGAAAGTGATGTTATCTATATTGTTTTAACATCTGTGATGCAGGGAAACAGGTTGGAGGAATCCAACTGGATTCCTCAACATTTATTTTACTGTGATTCATATATTGTAAGATATGATGTGGTATAATCTGTTGTCGATTATATGTGTTCGAACGATACTGATCATCGTGATTTGATATGTTGAATGCAATAACATACCGAATGTTGATAAAGGAATATTTTCAAAGTGTATTTTGAAAATGAATTATTTATATAAAATCGATGGATTTTATATAGAAAAGGAAAAGGATTTTTTCAAAAGAAATATTTACAAAATCAAAGGATAAGTTAGAATAAAAGGAAATCATTTGTAAAGTGAAGAACCGTTACTAAAAGTAAATCTTTATAAATGAATAGTTTATTCGAAAAGGAGTTAATCGAATTAGTTATTCGAATAGAATAAAGGAAGTTATCGAATAAAGTTTAAAGGAGGTATTCAAATATAGTTTAGCCAAAAGGAGTTATTCGATCAGAATTCATCGAATAGAATTAATTGATTATAGTAAATCAACCAGTGTTAATCAGTTAGGGTTAACCACTTAGAGTTAATTGGTTAGAGTTTATCAGTTAGAGCCAAACCAAAAAGAAGTTAAATGATGTTAGTTTAATCGATTAGAGTTAAAGTAAAAGGAGTTAATCGATGTTAGTTTAAATCGATTAGAGTTAAAGTAAAAGAAGTTAAACGATGTTAGTTTAAATCGATTAGAGTTAAAGTAAAAGAAGTTAAACGATGTTAGTTTAATCGATTAGAGTTAAAGTAAAAGGAGTTAATCGATGTTAGTTTAAATCGATTAGAGTTAAAGTAAAAGAAGTTAAACGATGTTAGTTTAATCGATTAGAGTTAAAGTAAAAGGAGTTAATCGATGTTAGTTAATCGATTAGAGTTAAAGTTAAAAGGAGTTAATCGATGTTAGTTAATCGATTAGTGTTAAAGTAAAAGGAGTTAATCGATGTTAGTTTAATCGATTAGAGTTAAAGTAAAAGGAGTTAATAGTATATAGTTTATTCGAATAAAGTTAGTTAATCGAATATAGTTTATTCGAAAGGGGTTAAGTGAATAGAGTAAATCAAATAGAATAAATCGAATAGAGATTTATTCGAACGAGAGTTAAGTAAGGAAGTTAGTTAAAGGGATATAAAGTGAACTTTGTCTATTTCAAAGTTAGAAATGTTGTTCAGTTAAGGTCTGAAAGGTAGTTCTACCCCAACTTGATTGGCTTCGTTTTTAACTAGGGAATAGTTAAGGTTCGGCAGTAAAGGGAATGGTTTGAGTTGGCATCGCGATGGTTTGTTTAAACATCTGTCTAAGTCCAATGAAGAAGCTTTGGAAATGTTTTACAAATAAGAAAACCAGATATGTTTTTCTAATAAAGAAAACAAGAAATGGAAATGTTTTCCATTGTTAATAACGTATATCTTCCAAATTTAGAAAATAGGAAATATGGAATATAGGGAAACATGAGATAAGTAAATTAATGGAATAAAGAGATAAATGTTGAATGATGTTTGATTGATATAAATTTCCATTTGGAAATAATATCGTTGGTTGCACACTTGTTTTTCTTTGATAGTTAACTCACAGACTATCGAAGTTTTGACCATTTTAACGTTGTTAATATGGAGAGACCGGTTGGATTATTATCCAAAGAACCACTCTGTATTGGCATAAGCGTTATGAATCATATATGCCAAAGGAAATTGAAGACGGAGTTATGCAAGGGCTATCCTATTTACAGAATAGTGCCTTCGGTTCATCCTGTTCCTGGGTGACTTGTATGGATGGATGTCTGACAGAGTATTTCCAGACGATCACTTATATTGATTTCTCCAACTGTACCAAGAGTGGAAGCGGAGAAGGAAACTTCTTTTAGCTAACACATAATGTATGGTTGAGGACGTCAATCGGTGATTTGATGGATTTAACGATGTGGCATTCAAAGTGAATCTGGTATGATGATAAAGCGTAGCTTCTAGCCTCATCATCCTGTAAATGACAGAAATCGGGCAGGCAGCATGGCTAAGTCGGTCGCACCGAAGTAGGGTGTATAATCACCTGATCTAGAGTTTCATTTACTTCTAAAAATCTATTGTTGATGCTATCCCATTCGGGAAACGGTTGCTGATCCCAACCGTTGGTGATATACATTCGATACACTCAAGAGAAATGAGTGGTCGGTCATGTGTGGCCGGGTTGCAAGATGTTCTTGTTGAACCCAGTGTATTCCTCTCTAGAGGTACACTAGCGAAAGGTGGTTCCATACCTTGTCATAGTTGGAAATCCATTACCCAATACGTGTTTGCGGTTTTGAGTTGTATACTATATATGTAGAACGTTAGATGAAATCGTTTCTGCTAGATGATTGTATATACTGTGGTTGATAGACATTATTATAATATCAAAAGGTTTTTGATATAAAGATATTTTGGATTCTCATAAGGGAAAAACCCGTTCCGTTATGCGGCGTGGTCTTATGAGATATCATATACCTGTATAACTGTTTAAACTGTTTTACTCATACCAGTCCCATGACTGACCCGGAGTTTATTTGTTTGTTTCCCTAAACTCTTGGGTGCCTAAATTTGTACGGGCAGTCAAGTAGTCGGGATTTACAGATATAGTTGAAGAGCTGGGGCAGGAGGCTTCAGGATCATATAGCTATAGTTATTTTCACTGTGATGTAAGTGATGTACTTTGATATTGATGTATATTCAAGTACAGATGTATATTTCAAGTTATGTTATATATATTATATGTTATTCGTTCCGCTGTGAGGTTCGTGTTACTCTGATGTTGTGTTCTTCTTCTTCTTCTATTCTAAGTTTCTATCTTATCTTTCCTCACCCTCTAATTTCTCTCACTAATTACCAGGATTTTTAGATGTTTGGTTATCGACATCGTGTTTATGTCGATAACCAAAGTCTCTCAAAATCCGGGTCGTTACAGTTGGTATCAGAGCTTAAGTTAAGTGAATTACCTTGGCTCTGTGGCGTGACTCGGTAGAGATAGGGTTAGTAATACCCTAGATTGAGTTGAGTGTATATATACGAGTGAACGTATTTGTTATTGATATAAATTTTTTTTTATTGTGGAGATTCATTGGTTGAGTCGTTTATGAATTCTGGTCGATCAGTTTGATCCACTGTATCGGTGGGAGTTACTAAACACTCGAATACGATGGGTCGACACGATATGTTTTGAAAAGAGGGTAAATTAAAATAAGTTTACCCAAGGTATATCTTGATATAGAGAAGATAAATATATATCAAAATTATAATATATTGGATATATTGGTTGTTATTATAATCAAGTAAGATTATAAATTAAAGGGTTATGTAAATAACCAATCAGAATTCATAGAAGTGAAATACGTGAAATCAGATGAGTTGAATCTGAAATTTTAAAACTAGAAATTGAATTAAAACTCTGGAGAATTGGATAAGTGTTTGTAAATGGATTTGGATTAAAAATAAGGAAAATTTAAGATCCTGGGAGATTTTAGATTGTTTTACAAGCAATGTGAATTATATTTTGAAATGAATTTCAAAGTGGAAATGTTTAGAAATGGTTTTATAGTATTGAACTCACTTCGATCGCTGGAAATTAGATTTCTGATGATGACAGCTGCATCATCAGTATTCATTTTCGAGTTGTAAGTGACGAATTACTACCAGACATACTGTTTTGAAATTGTTTTGGGAAAGACAAGTTGTGTTGAATTTCAAATGGGATTTATAATAAAGAATGAATAAAGAAAGTTTGAAATGAAATTTGAATATAGAATTCAAATAGATTGAAATGGATTTTGAATATATGAAATTCAATGGAATTGAAATAGAATTGAATATAGATATTCAAAGGGAGTTTGAATATATGAAATTCAATGGAATCGAAATAGAATTGAATATAGAAATTCAAAGGGGATTTGAATATAGAAATTCAAATGAGATTTGAATAAAGAAGATTTAAATAATGGAAAATTGAATATAGAATTCAAATAGATTGAAATGTGATTTGAGAATAGAATTTGATATATAGAATTTGAATAATAAAATTTGATATATAGATTTGAATAATAGAAGTGAATAAAGTTTGAATAGAAACTGAATAGAATTAACTAAGTCGAAGAGGAATTTGTTAATCGAGTTTTGAATTTGAAGTTGAACTTTGAAAGGTGAATTGGATTTGTAAATGGATATTCGAAATCGAATATAGAACTTAAATTTGAAATTTGGATTCAAATTAGTTAATAAGCAAGTTAAAATATATTTGAACATCTCATGTACAAATATAAAAGTGAAATAGACTAAAGAGTTAATTAACAAATTAATTAACGAATTGAGTTAAAACGATCGGGTATAGTTAAAATAAAGTTGACATGTATAAATATACATGAGATAGGTATGGATAAGGTATGAAGGTATATAAATAGAATGCTCGACGGAAAGGTACGTATTTAATTCATATATGATATTTTATGCGCCGTATCGGCTAGCCGCTTGGCTTTTTCTTTTGGATTGGTGAGGGCCATGGGAGGCTACTTGAAATATCCCGATGCTCCTGGTACAAAGGAGGTTATGGCGAATTTTTCCGGGAATCTAAGGAGTTAGAATATTTTTAAGATAATTTGATAGTTAGAAATCAAGTATCGATATATCTGGAAGTCGATAAGAAAACGAACTTAAAAATAGAATAGTAAAATCAAAAAGGAAGACTAAAAATAAAATCTAGTAAGAATAGAAAGAGAAAGTGTATACGTGTTTAAAAGGGAATAAGTAGTTGTATGGTATTGATTATTCGAGTAAGTAGTCATATCTGTTTTGACGTTATAAATGTTATTCAGTCAAGGTCTGAGAGGTAGTTATACCCCAACTTGATTGATTTCATTATTAACAAATAAATAATAAGATTCCAGGCTCGAAGATCAATGTTGTATAAGATTTAGTTGAATATAGTATTTGGGTTGTCATAGCGATGTTTTACACAACATCCGTTTTAACCCAAATAAGTGTAAACTTGGAAATAGAATAATAGAATATTTCCTAAGTATAGAAATAAACAAGATCGGAAAAGAGATAAGTAATTGGAATATTTTCCGATTATAAATAGCATATATTTTCTAAAGTTTAGAAAATAAAGGAAGGCGATATTCGAAAATGTTTTCCAAATAACATAAAAGGCCAATATAGTTATTGAAAATATTTGGTTAACAAATATTGATAAAGAAATAGAGAAGTGATTTAACTAATGGAATATTAATAAAGGGCTCAATGACATGTTCAAAAGGAAAATTTGATTTTTGGAAAGAGTAAACTGTTTGAAAACTCCCAGGGAAAGGCTGTTTGAATTAAAAACAAATTTAACAGAAATTTGTGAAAGCAAAATTGAATTAAAGTAAAGCCAGTAAAGTGGTAACTGAGATTGAATTAGAATGATATTAAGACAAATTGGATTGCGAGATTCAAATTTGAAGTATAATGTGATAATCAAGTTAAGAGTTGGGAACCGAGAAGAAACTCGAGTTGAAATGATATTTGGCTCGGATATAAGTGAATGGTTGTGTTGGAGATGAAAGTGATTTCAGAATTTGATTGGGATAACATTGATATATGCTGAGTTGATAGCATATGGAAGTGATAGAGTTGATATGCCGACAAAAAGGTACAAGTTTATATTTCTATTGGATATAAGATTTATGAGCCGAATTGGCAAGCTGCTTGGCTGTTTGATTGGGATGGAGATGACCCAGAGAGGCGAGTGGGAGTTGACCGATTGACCAGTACAAAGGAGGTGCTGGCGAAATTTTTCGAAGAGTTAAGGCATTAGAAAATTTTCAGGATTTTTGAAAATTTTCGTTAGTCAGGATTAATTAATAATTTAATTGAAATTAAATTTGGTTCAGTTGAAACTGATGTTTAGAAGTGAATAAATATGTTCTAACCAGTCGATAGGATCGTCCTCTACCTTTTAGCAATTTCGAGGACGAAATTATTTTAAGTGGGGAAGAATGTAATGACCCGCATTGGCAGGGGTATTATGAGTAATTTATTTAATTATTGAAATGGTGGTATAGAGAATTTAATGGCCGTGGAATTAAATAATGGTAAATATTTAATTAAAATAATAAATTAAATAATATATTTAATTCTGAAATAATCAGAATTGGCTGAAATGGCGATATGTGTGAATTGGGCAATTCGAATTATATAACTCAGTTTAAAGTTGAATAATAGTAACGAATATATTCAATCGTCGATAGTCGAACGTATAGTTTATAATATAATTATAAACGAGCTTGAAATGGCGTGGCAGTTCGCTATTTGGCAATTTGAACTTCAACTGAATGTATATGATTCGTTTTAAGCCGGATTTCTGTGAAACAAGAAACGTGTGGAGCTGGTGGAGTATATCTTTCTAGTGGAAGAGAAAAATCAGGATTTCGTTGGGTAGATTTTGATTTATGTCCAAATCAAATTCTAGAAAAGTCGCTGTGGAATTCCTTTATAATTTATAAAGGAATTATTTATATTTTTAAAAGGAATTTCAATATAAATCGAATATCGATTTAATCAGGATTTGAAATATCAAGTTAGAAATTCATACAGGAATATTCTGGAGCTGTACGATATCATATGTGGATGTACGATAATATTAATTTATTAATATTTAATTTAATTATATTTAAATATATTTATATATTTAAATGGTTCATCCAAAGCATTAAAAAAAGCCAGTTTTGCAAACGACCTCAGAATTCGACGAAACTAATTTTGTTGGATCCGCAATGTCAAATTATTGCTACATGTAAGTTTTCGTGATTTGTAGAATTAGTGTGTGGCCGTACGGATTTTTAGAGTGAGAAACTGTCAGTATTTTGACAGTTAAAAATACGTTGTGTGAGCATACAGAGTCGGAATTCGACGAAACCAGTTTCGTTGGGAGCGTAATGTCGAGCTCTACCTACATGTCCAGTTTGGTGATTTTTAGATATCGTATGTAATCGCTGGGATTTTTAGAAGGCAGATACAAGGAGAAAATCGAATAAAATAAAAACAAAAATCAAATTGAAAATATCCCTCCCATTTTCTAAGGTTCTGCACAGGCCACACGGCCTTCGATCTCCACCACAAACCATACCTAACCCATTCAAGCCTATATAAGGCGTATAAACCCCATCACAGCAGAAAAAGAAAAAAAAACCAAAACAATTGAAATAAAAATGCTAAAATCATTGAATACATATTTCTGTGATCACCGAATGATGCGCTTCTTTTCTACATAGGTTTTTGGTAGTTCGATCCTTCTTCTGTTCGCTGCAAAATACCCAGCGAGGTCACGATCGACCTAGGGTTGCGGGTTTCTATCGATTAAGGCATTGATGTTAAAATTCGAGTTCAGATTTGGATTTCCCGTGAAGCTTTGAGGCTCGTGTGGGTTATTGGTGGAATTTGGGGCACTAAACTGTCGATCCTCATCTGGGAGGCAACATCCGTCGCAACCGGAGGGGGGGGGACATCGGAGGAAGTACGGTGATGTGGAGAGGGTGCGGTCTTGGATGCTGAGTTGAACGAGTGGTCGGCGGTGGTTGTCGATGGACGGAGGGGGTGGTATAGGTGGTCAATGAAGTGGTCAACCGATTTGTTACAGGAGATTGGGAGCGGGTTTATTTCGGTGAAGAAGGAAGCAATTAAGGGGCGGGTCTGGGCTTTTCAAAAGTGGGTATGGGCCTGGTTTAAAGAGGGTGAGCCCAAGTATTAAAACAAATTCAAGTTAATTATTTTAAAACTATGTAAATACGTATATTAAGTTGTATTAAGCGTAACTTACTCATACGATATCGAAATTCAGTAAAACAAGATCCGTTGGGATCGTATGGACGAGAGCTTCACAATGAAGCTGACTGGGAGTGAATCTGATCTCGTTACAATTTATGGCGAAATAAATTGTCCGTCTGAATCAAATCGAGCGATGGTTATCATTATCAACGATGATCGTCCAATGTGAGTAAATCTCACTAACTCTGAACAGTTTATAATTTCATGTTGTATTTTTAGAACTGTTAGATATTGGCTGAGGGACTTTGTGTTGACTGTTTGATTGAACTGCTAGTCAGTTAGTGGAATTTCTATATTGATTCTGTTTAACAGAATATATCATATGGAACTGAAAGTGATGTTATCTATATTGTTTTAGCATCTGTGATGCAGGGAAACAGGTTGGAGGAATCCAACTGGATTCCTCAACATTTATTTTACTGTGATTCATATATTGTAATAAATGATGTGGTATAATCTGGTGTCGATTATATGTGTTCGAACGATACTGATCATCGTGATTTGATATGTTGAATACCATAACATACCGAATGTTGATAAAGGAATATTTTCAAAGTGTATTTTGAAAATGAATTATTTATATAAAATCGATGGATTTTATATAGAAAAGGAAAAGGATTTTTACAAAAGAAATATTTATAAAATCAAAGGATAAGTTAAAATAAAAGGAAATCATTTGTAAAGTGAAGAACCGTTAATAAAAGAAAATCTTTATAAATGAATAGTTTATTCGAAAATGAGTTAATCGAATTAGTTATTCGAATAGAATAAAGGAAGTTATCGAATAAAGTTTAAAGGAGGTATTCAAATATAGTTTAGCCAAAAGGAGTTATTCGATCAGAATTCATCGAATAGAATTAATTGATTATAGTAAATCAACCAGAGTTAATCAGTTAGGGTTAACCACTTAGAGTTAATTGGTTAGAGTTTATCAGTTAGAGCTAACCCAAAAAGAAGTTAAACGATGTTAGTTTAATCGATTAGAGTTAAAGTAAAAGGAGTTAATCGATGTTAGTTTAAATCGATTAGAGTTAAAGTAAAAGAAGTTAAACGATGTTAGTTTAAATCGATTAGAGTTAAAGTAAAAGAAGTTAAACGATGTTAGTTTAATCGA
The DNA here is from genome assembly GCA_030737875.1 of Allium sativum. Lineage (NCBI taxonomy): Eukaryota > Viridiplantae > Streptophyta > Magnoliopsida > Asparagales > Amaryllidaceae > Allium > Allium sativum. Next base: position 346,466,654 of record CM060922.1, on the reverse strand, counting down.
TTAGAGTTAAAGTAAAAGGAGTTAATCGATGTTAGTTTAAATCGATTAGAGTTAAAGTAAAAGAAGTTAAACGATGTTAGTTTAATCGATTAGAGTTAAAGTAAAAGGAGTTAATCGATGTTAGTTAATCGATTAGAGTTAAAGTTAAAAGGAGTTAATCGATGTTAGTTAATCGATTAGTGTTAAAGTAAAAGGAGTTAATCGATGTTAGTTTAATCGATTAGAGTTAAAGTTAAAGGAGTTAATAGAATATAGTTTATTCGACTAAAGTTAGTTAATCGAATATAGTTTATTCGAAAGGGGTTAAGTGAATAGAGTAAATCAAATAGAATAAATCGAATAGAGATTTATTCGAACGAGAGTTAAGTAAGGAAGTTAGTTAAAGGGATATAAAGTGAACTTTGTCTATTTCAAAGTTAGAAATGTTGTTCAGTTAAGGTCTGAAAGGTAGTTCTTCCCCAACTTGATTGGCTTCGTTTTTAACTAGGGAATAGTTAAGGTTCGGCAGTAAAGGGAATGGTTTGAGTTGGCATCGCGATGGTTTGTTTAAACATCTGTCTAAGTCCAATGAAGAAGCTTTGGAAATGTTTTCCAAATAAGAAAACCAGAAATGTTTTTCTAATAAAGAAAACAAGAAATGGAAATGTTTTCCATTGTTAATAACGTATATCTTCCAAATTTAGAAAATAGGAAATATGGAATATAGGGAAACATGAAATAAGTAAATTAATGGAATAAAGAGATAAATGTTGAATGATGTTTGATTGATATAAATTTCCATTTGGAAATAATATCGTTGGTTGCACACTTGTTTTTCTTTGATAGTTAACTCACAGACTATCGAAGTTTTGACCATTTTAACGTTGTTAATATGGAGAGACCGGTTGGATTATTATCCAAAGAACCACTCTGTATTGGCATAAGCGTTGTGAATCATATATGCCAAAGGAAATTGAAGACGGAGTTATGCAAGGGCTATCCTGTTTACAGAATAGTGCCTTCGGTTCATCCTGTTCCTGGGTGACTTGTATGGATGGATGTCTGACAGAGTATTTCCAGACGATCACGTATATTGATTTCTCCAACTGTACCAAGAGTGGAAGCGGAGAAGGAAACTTCTTTTAGCTAACACATAATGTATGGTTGAGGACGTCAATCGGTGATTTGATGGATTTAACGATGTGGCATTCAAAGTGAATCTGGTATGATGATAAAGCGTAGCTTCTAGCCTCATCATCCGGTAAATGACAGAAATCGGGCAGGCAGCATGGCTAAGTCGGTCGCACCGAAGTAGGGTGTATAATCACCTGATCTAGAGTTTCATTTACTTCTAAAAATCTATTGTTGATGCTGTCCCATTCGGGAAACGGTTGCTGATCCCAACCGTTGGTGATATACATTCGATACACTCAAGCGAAATGAGTGGTTGGTCATGTGTGGCCGGGTTGCAAGATGTTCTTGTTGAACCCAGTGTATTCCTCTCTAGAGGTACACTAGCGAAAGGTGGTTCCATACATTGTCATAGTTGGAAATCCATTACCCAATACGTGCTTGCGGTTTTGAGTTGTATACTATATATGTAGAACGTGAGATGAAAGCGTTTCTGCTAGATGATTATATATATTGTGGTTGATAGACATTATTATAATATCAAAAGGTTTTTGATATAAAGATATTTTGGATTCTCATAAGGGAAAAACCCGTTCCGTTATGTGGCGTGGTCTTATGAGATATCATATACCTGTATAACTGTTTAAACTGTTTTACTCATACCAGTCCCATGACTGACCCGGAGTTTATTTGTTTGTTTCCCTAAACTCTTGGGTGCCTAAATTTGTACGGGCAGTCAAGTAGTCGGGATTTACAGATATAGTTGAAGAGCTGGAGCAGGAGGCTTCAGGATCATATAGCTATAGTTATTTCCGCTATGATGTAAGTGATGTACTTTGATATTGATGTATATTCAAGTACAGATGTATATTTCAAGTTATGTTATATATATTATATGTTATTCGTTCCGCTGTGAGGTTCGTGTTACTCTGATGTTGTGTTCTTCTTCTTCTATTCTAAGTTTCTATCTTATCTTTCCTCACCCTCTAATTTCTCACACTAATTACCAGGATTTTTAGATGTTTGGTTATCGACATCGTGTTTATGTCGATAACCAAAGTCTCTCAAAATCCGGGTCGTTACAGGGGTAAACCTGTTCCGTGTTAGCGGCGTGGTCCTGTGATATGCCATATGATTTATATAAGGTTGTAACTGTTTAGAGTTTCTCACACCAGTCCCATGACTGACATGTAGTTTGCTTTTCCCTTGCAAACTCGGGTGCCCCTATTTTCCACACAGGCAGTCAAGTAGTTTATGTTGCAGATATATGAGTAGGATTCTGGATTGAAGCTTAAAGCTGCGTCCAGGGCATTGTTAGTCTTCCGCTGTGTAGTTATATTTCCGTTGTGCATTGTATTACATTTATGTAAGTTTATCTTCCGTCGTGTATTATTTTCGATATACTCTGATATTCTGTACTCTGATGTAACATTATTATGATGTTTATAAAAGCCTTTTGTTATTTGTTCTGATGTGTTGTATGCCCAGAGTTAGCGTATACGGGATTCGAACGGTCTTGGTCGATTTAGCGATCGATCAGGCCCGTGCGAAATCCGAGTCGTTACAATATATATATATATATATATGTATGTATGTATTTTAAAACCATTTCATATCGTTATTTGTATTTTATAACGATTTATCGCTTATTTTTATTAATGTAAAAATAGCTACATTCATTTAATGATGCTTCGGGTCGATCGGCGGCCCTAGCGCTGTTTTTATCCAAATTTGATTAACACTTATCTCGAAATCTAACCATTAAATTTTAACAAAAATTTTATCTTCGAAAGACCTTCCCAAAGCGGTCCTAACGGCTCCAGTTTTGGGAAAATCCGACGGTCGGATCTTTCGGTATAATCGTTTGAAGTTACGAACTTCGAAACGCGAACTACCGCGCGTGTTTCAATTAAATTTAATTTATGTTTATACATATAAATATAATTCATTCGTTCGATGATTTCAAATTATTTATTCTTCAAATAATTTCCTACACTTCGTATTCAAGTTATTTTTATCAAACAAAAGTCTATTTCAAAACAAGTACATTTTCTTCATTCCTTATATGACAATAAAAATGTAAGTTCTTATTGTTTATCATTTCTATTTCAAGCTATGAATATTGTTCTTCATTTATTACATTACAATAAAAATGTAAATTTTTGTTGTTTATCCTTTATTCAATCTTCACTTATATCGGAAAATGCAAATTTTTATTTAAATCTTTTATTACATTGAAAAATGTAATTTTTCCTTTAATTACATAGAAAATGTAATTTTAAAATCTATTCTTCTTATCGCATCTAAAATGATGATAAAAATATCACTTTTAATTTCTACTCTTTTTATCGCATCTACCAAGGTGATAAAATTGTCACTTTTATATCTCTGTTTTTATTTATATCTAAATTATAAATAAAATTCATTTTTTTTTTAATTCATGTTTTTATTCACATTTAAAAGGTGAATAAAAATATATTTTTCAATGCCGTATTTTTATTCGTAACTAAATTACAACTAAAAATGTGCTTTATAAATTCATGTTTTTATTTGCAACTAGTTTGCAAATAAAAATTCACTTTTTAAAACGGTGTTTTTATTTACATATGGAATGCAAATAAAAATGTACTTTTTCTTTTCATATTTTTATTCACATCTAAAAAGTGAATAAAAATATTCTTTTTATTTTTATATCTTTCATTCACATCTAGAAAGTGAATAAAAATGTGCTTTACATATTTGCAACTAATTTGCAAATAAAAAGTGTAATTCCTTCCTATGTTTATTTGCATCTAAAAATGCAAATAAAAAGTATAATTCCTTTTTCTGTGTCCTATTTTCATTTACACTAAATAGTAAATAAAAATGTCTCTTTTCTTATATCGCGTTTTATTTACCTATATGTAAATACATATAATCTTTTCTTTTTCATGTTTATTTGCCTAAATGTAAATAAATGTCTTCTTTTTCTTTTACATATTTATTTACATAAATGTAAACAAATGTCTTCTTTTCTGTGACGGCCCGCCCCGCACCAACCGACATTTACTCCAAAAGTGCGCTGTACACATGTCCAGTTAGCACGGAACGGGTCGTCAGAAGGAAAGGGAAGAAGGAAATGAACATACAAAGAACCTGTAGAATGTCTCACAGCGCATAGAACAAAATACAATAATAACATACTTGACATAAAACAGGAGAGACAGTGCATAAGCTGAAAATCAGAACTAAACATCATAGCAGCGGAAATCCAAAATACAGCTTATTACAACTTTCAAACTGTCTCAAGCAAAAGAAAGATAAATGAGGTACACTACTAATGCCCAAGTAGCGACCACCAACGACACAGGGAGAATGCGTATATATATATATAATACGTAGAAGCCTCCTGCCCGCCTCCGAACCAGCTACTCGCGCATCACCAGCTAACCTGTCTCTAGTCTGCTCGTGTGAGCACCCAGAGTAATAAGAGGAGACATAAAACTCTGGGTCAGACATAAAGCCTGGTATGAGCGATAAGCATCTAAAGTGAACAATAACAGGTAGACTAAAACATACCTGAACCTGGACCTGCAACCAAAGAGTTAGCACTACATACTGTACAACACTCTAAGGTATCATATCAATCAATATAAAGATACGGAGGTGGGGGAGGTGTTCATGTCATAATGATGGCAAACAATCAAGCGTAGCATCCATCCTCACATCTCTCACTCAGTGCGTAAAGTATACGATATTCACCACTTCGATCGCCCAACATACCTTGCTACGATCACTCTGCCCCATGAAGTCATGAATGGCTTCATTGCACTGATAACGTAGCCACTAATCATTTGTTATGTCCACTTTGCCCCATGGAGTCACAAGAACCCCACTGCACTGGCTCATAGCCTTACTAATCCTTACTATGTCCACTTGCCCCATGGAGTTATTCACCCCATCTGCGCTGGCTCATAGTCTTACTAATCCTTACTATGTCCACTTGCCCCATGGAGTTATTCACCCCATCTGCGCTGGCTCATAGTCTTACTACGCATCACCTTGCCCCTCAGGTCATAATGACCCTACTGCACTGATAACGTAGTCTTGCTACCATCACTTTGCCCCTCAGGTCATAATGACCCTACTGCACTGATAAGTAGCCCATCATTCATTCTTAGTGGTGAATCGAAGTTATGAACGTCGACAACTCCTTAGCACACGTCCCGCAGCAAAGTCCAACCATGAAGTGAACTCATTGATTCCCAACTGGTTCCGGGATCCTGAGCTCTAATTTTCATTTGGACTACCTTTGCATCTCGGGTTATTGGTCTTCTTTCTTGTTTGGGTCGGTTGGTCAAGCATCTTTCATCCTGGTCGGTTTTCATCATCCCTGGTCGGTCGGTTTTGTTTCCCCCCCGGTCGGTCACATTTCACCAAACCAGGTCGGTCGGTTTTGTTTCCCCCTGGTCGGTCGCATTTCATCAAACCTGGTCGGTCGGTTTTGTCCCCCTGGTCGGTCTAACCTTCACCATCCCTGGTCGGTCGTTCTGGAGCTCGGGTCGGTCGGTTTCCTTCACCATTTCTGGTTGGTCGTCCTCCTTCATTCCTGGTTGGTCTGGAACCTGGTCGGTCGTTCTGTTTTCCCCCGGTCGGTCGAAACCTGGTCGGTCAAGAACCTGGTAGGTTTTTCCTGGTCCTAAAACCTGCACCATTCCAGCAAGCTATTTTCGCCTCTCGACGGCGTTTTCGACCAATCTAACACTTCTAATCAACCACAAAGCATATCATACAATCATAGGAACATAGGGAATCAACCACAAACACCAAAACAACAATATGACATATCAAAATGGATCAAACATGACCGAAACCCCAGATTTCCCTTTAAGCATGTTTTAAGCAAAACTAATGATATGATTAGCAAAACTTAACCAAATGGAACCAAATTTCTAACAGAGGTCTAAAACATCATTCCGAATTTTATAAACATTTTTCCAGAATTTTATCATGTTTAAATTCGCTAATTAACACTAATCAACCCTAATTAGCCATAATTAGTGCAAAACTATGCAAATCACTCACCTTAGCCACAAAATAAACTAAGATCTAAAATAAATCTTTGATTTGATGTGAATCTCAATGCCAAACAGCAGCTCCTAAGTTGCTTTAGTGAAGATCTTCCTTGATTAGGGGTTGCTAAGCCAAATCCTTGACCAAAAGATGATTTGGAGGTGATTTAGAGGTTGGAGGCCATTTTTAGGGATCCTTGGTGATAAGTGGAGGCTAGAAAACTGAAATGGAATGATTCTCCATCTCATTTCAGCCCTCCCATAACCCTAATCCCGAAATGGGTTATGGGCCTACTCACTAATCACCCGATTTGGCCCGGTTAAGCAGTTTTTCACCCTCCAAACCTTGTTTCAGCCATATCTCCCAAACGGTAAGTCCGTTTGGCCATTATGACCACTCTACGGAAAGAGAAACTATCAAACGAAACAAATGGAAGTGGTTTCAGGTCAAAATTCCTTTCCAATCAAAAGTTATGGCCAAAACAGTACCGACTAGGGGCAAAATGGTCATTTAAAAATCGACAAAAATCATGAACATGGGAAATGACTCTAATGGATGTTTCCCAAAGTTACATGACCATACAACTTCATACGGGAAAGAAATAAATATTCTACAATCCTATGATGTGTAGAATACGGGTCGTTACACTCTCCCCCCCTTAAGAAATTTCGCCCCCGGAATTCCCTAATTCAAACACACACAAAGGTCCCGCATGCCTATCAATCATAAAACAACAATCAACATGCAAAACAAGTCTACCCTAGCATGCAGAAAACTAAATCGCAAAGTAAATCTTACCAGACAAAGAGTTCTGGATATGCCTTCCTAATGCTCTCCTCTGTCTCCCAAGTACAATCATTCTCGTCCTCGCCCCACTGAACCTTGACTAGCTTCACTGACTTCCTTCGAAGTTGCTTTGTATCGTGCCCCACAATACGGATCGGCTTGCGGTTCCCAACCGCCTCGGGTTCTACTTCGAAGTCCTCCAACTGATCAGGTGAAATAGTCATATCTGAGTCGTGAACGAACTTCCTTAGTTGGGAAACATGAAACACATTGTGAACTCCCGCCATTTTCTCTGGTAAGCCAACTCTATATGCCAAATTCCCGACTAATTCAAGAACGGGGAACGGGCCAACAAATCTTGGTGCCAACTTGCCTCTCCTGCCAAATCGTATCACGCTCTTCAACGAAGAGATCTTAACAAACACCAAGTCACCAACGGAGAATTTCAAATCTCTTCTCCTCTTATCAGCATAACTCTTCTGCCTATCTTGGGCAGCTTTCATTCGTTGCTGAATGATCTTGATCTTATCAGAAGTTTCTCTCACCACATCTGGTCCAAGCACAAACTTCTCGCCAGTTTCTATCCAACATGATGGTGAGTTGCACGGTCTTCCGTACAAAGCTTCATATGGAGCCATACCGATACTGGATTGGTAGCTATTATTATATGCAAACTCTACTAGATGCAAATGGTCGTCCCATGATCCACCAAAATCCAATATACACGCTCTCAAGAGATCTTCCAATATATGATTCACCCTCTCCGTCTGACCGTCGGTCTGAGGGTGATATGCGGTACTGAGATGTAATCCTGACCCTAGAGCCTCTTGTAAGCTCTTCCAAAACCCACTAGTGAACAACGGGTCTCGGTCACTCACAATGTTTTTGGGTACTCCATGAAATCTCACTACCCACTTCATATACAATTCTGCCAACTTGGCTGCTGTTCTGGTCGATTTGACTGGTATAAATCTTGCGCTCTTAGTCAATCGATCCACAATTACCCAATTGCTACCATGTCCCGATCTAGTCCTTGGTAAACCATCGATGAAATCCATCGAAACTTGCTCCCATTTCCATTCGGGAATTTCTAATGGTTGCAACAACCCACTAGGCTTCTTTTGTTCGGCTTTAACTAGCTGGCAATTCATGCATTTGGATATAAACTTCCCAACGTCTCTTTTCATCCCTTCCCAGTAGTAAGTCTGTCTCATGTCTCGATACATCTTATTACCACCGGGATGTATAGTCAGTTTTGAGTGATGACATTCTCTAAGCACTTCATCTCTCAAACCATTCACGTTGGGCACAACTATTCTTCCATTCTTCCGAAGCCATCCATCTCGATCAAGCCCATACACATTCATCTCCTCATCGATACCCATCTCTAACTTGGAGATGATTTCTAATAGATTAGGATCGTCCCTCTGGCTAGAACCAATCCGCTCTATCAAAGTGGGTCTGATCGTCAAACTAGCTAGCATAACTGGATCCAATTCGCACCTTGGTCTGAAATCAAACCCCGCGATAAACTCCAGTTGCTTCCATTCAAGAAACATTGCCCCTAAGCTGGCATGTCTCCTGCTTAAGGCATCGGCTACCGCATTACCCTTCCCAGGTGTATACGCGATATCAAAATCATACGAAGCCAAGAACTCTAACCATCTCTGCTGACGGAGATTCAGATCTTTCTGAGAGAAGAGATACTTCAACGATTTATGATCGGTAAACAACTCAAACCTTTCTCCCAAGAGATAGTGTCTCCACATCTTCAGCGCAAACACAATCGCTGCCAATTCCAAATTATGGGTAGGATACTTCTTCTCATGCGGCTTTAGCTGTCGACTAGCATAAGCTACAACCCTACCTCCTTGCATCAATACTGCACCCAGTCCGGTACCACAAGCATCCGTGTATACCGTCATCTCTTCATTCCCTTTAGGAATGACTAACACTGGCGCACGCGTCAACCTCTCCTTTAGACTTTTGAAGGCATCCTCACACACTCCGTCCCAGACGAAGGACTGATTCTTCTTAGTCAACTGAGTCAACGGTGCTGCTATCTTGGAGAAGTCCTGGATAAACTTACGATAATATCCGGCTAATCCCCAGAAACTTCTTACATCTGTAGCATTCTTGGGCGTAGGCCAATCCTGTACCGTAGCCACCTTCGCAGGGTCCACGGCAATACCACTCTCTGAAACAACATGACCCAAGAATCTTACTTCCCTTCTCCAAAAATGACACTTAGAGAATTTTGCTTTCAATTGGTGTTTCCTCAACACCTCCATCACTATCCTCAAGTGCCCCTTGTGTTCCTCCTCTGTCCTTGAATAAACAAGGATATCATCCACGAACACAAGAACAAACTTATTCAACTGATCTCTGAATACTCGATTCATAAGATCCACAAAATAGGCTGGTGCATTGGTCAACCCAAATGGCATAACCAACCACTCATAAAATCCAAACGGCGTCCTAAATGCCGTTTTCGGAACACTCTCATCCGCTACTCGAAGCTGATGAAATCCTGTCGCGAGGTCCAACTGGGAGAACACTCTAGCTCCTTCCAGCTGATCAAACAAATCATCTATCCGCGGTAGAGGATACTTATTCTTCCTCGTCACCTTATTCAACTCGCGATAGTCCACACACAAACAAAGGGAACCATCTGCCTTAGTGGCAAACACAACTGGTGCTCCCCACTCGGAGACACTCCTTCTAATCAATCCCTTCTTCAAAAGATTGCTGACTTGCACCCCGAGCTCTCACTGCTCCTTTGGTGCCATACGACGAAGTGGCATTACTATAGGTCTGGCATCTTTCACTAAATCAATACGGAACTCAATCTCTCGGTGTGGTGGAAGCCCGGTCACCTTCTCGAAGACGTCCGGATACTGGCCAACCACGGGCACATCTGACAACTCATCCTGCGGGATGTCGAGGGAATTTACAAAACTAGCCATAACCCCATCACTAGGTAGACTACCAAACACTACCCTCCGCCCATCATCCGCACTCACTGTCACCAAAATGCCCTCACAGTCTACCACCACCCCGTATCTTTGGAGCCAATCGACTCCCAATATAATGCCATACCCAGTAAAGCCCAAAACAAAGCAATCACATACAAACATACATCCATGACTCGATAAGACCAAATTCCTGCAAATCATACTAAGGCTAGTCGAACCACCAATCGGGTTCGTCACAATCAATGGTCTATCGACTATCTCGGGTTCCAGTCCCAACCTATCTACCAGGTCACTAGATATGAAGGAACGGGAAGCCCCAGTATCAAACAAAACTCGAACTGGTACATCATAAATAGAAAGCATACCTTGAATAACAACATTCTTTCCTTTCTCCGCCGCAGTTGGGGCATTCGACGAAGAAGGAATAGCATCAAGAGCATATGCTTTCACAATCTGGTTCTCCTTAAGAGGTTGCGGACACTTGTCCTTCTGATGTCCCACTTGACCACAGTTGTAGCACTTCCTTTCCGCTGGCTTGGCCCGACATTCTTTAGCATAATGGCCTTTCTTTCCACAGCTGAAGCACTCAACATCCTTCTTGCTCTTTTTCTGGCCACTCTTAGATTGGTCCTGCTTCCTCTTATTCTGAGAGTTATTCTTGCCTCCACCGCCTGCTTGCGACTTTGGCCCTTCTGCAGATGCAGCCTCAGTCTTTGACTTAGGGTAAAGACTCTCTGATCTCAAAGCTTTCCCCACGATCGATTCAAAAGTCTCATCGATGTGGTTGATAAGCCTTTCCCCCAAGTACCCATCCAAACCAATAATGAACTTCTCATTCTTCTTCTCAGGAGTATCAATGAGAGACAGTCCGTACTTCGACAAAGTGTCGAACTCAGCAATATAATCAGAAACTGCCCTCCCATTCTGCTTGAGTTCCAAGAACCTCTTGAACAACACTGACTTCTGGGAAGCTTATTACAACTTTCAAACTGTCTCAAAGCAAAAGTAAGATAAAGAGGTACACTACTAATGCCCAAGTAGCGACCACCAACGACACAGGGAGAATGTGCCTATATATAATATGTGGAAGCCTCCTGCCCGCCTCCGGATCAGCTACTCGCACATCACCAGCTAACATGTCTCTAGTCTGCTCGTGTGAGCACCCAGAGTAATAAGAGGAGACATAAAACTCTGGGTCAGACATAAAGCCTGGTATGAGCGATAAGCATCTAAAGTTAACAATAACAGGTAGACTAAAACATACCTGAACCTGGACCTGCAACCAAAGAGTTAGCACTACATACTGTACAACACTCTAAGGTATCATATCAATCAATATAAAGATACGGAGGTGGGGGAGGTGTGCATGTCATAATGATGGAAAACAATCAAGCGTAGCATCCATCCTCACATCTCTCACTCAGTGCGTAAAGTATACGATATTCACCACTTCGATCGCCCAACATACCTTGCTACGATCACTCTGCCCCCATGAAGTCATGAATGGCTTCATTGCACTGATAACGTAGCCACTAATCATTTGCTATGTCCACTTTGCCCCATGGAGTCACAAGAACCCCACTGCACTGGCTCTTAGCCTTACTAATCCTTACTATGTCCACTTGCCCCATGGAGTTATTCACCCCATCTGCGCTGGCTCATAGTCTTACTAATCCTTACTATGTCCACTTGCCCCATGGAGTTATTCACCCCATCTGCGCTGGCTCATAGTCTTACTACGCATCACCTTGCCCCTCAGGTCATAATGACCCTACTGCACTGATAACGTAGTCTTGCTACCATCACTTTGCCCCTCAGGTCATAATGACCCTACTGCACTGATAAGTAGCCCATCATTCATTCTTAGTGGTGAATCGAAGTTATGAACGTCGACAACTCCTTAGCACACGTCCCGCAGCAAAGTCCAACCATGAAGTGAACTCATTGATTCCCAACTGGTTCCGGGATCCTGAGCTCTAATTTCCATTTGGACTATCTTTGCATCTCGGGTTATTGGTCTTCTTTCTTGTTTGGGTCGGTTGGTCAAGCATCTTTCATCCTGGTCGGTTTTCATCATCCCTGGTCGGTCGGTTTTGTTTCCCCCCCGGTCGGTCACATTTCACCAAACCTGGTCGGTCGGTTTTGTTTCCCCCTGGTCGGTCGCATTTCATCAAACCTGGTCGGTCGGTTTTGTCCCCCTGGTCGGTCTAACCTTCACCATCCCTGGTCGGTCGTTCTGGAGCTCGGGTCGGTCGGTTTCCTTCACCATTTCTGGTTGGTCGTCCTCCTTCATTCCTGGTCGGTCTGGAACCTGGTCGTTCGTTCTGTTTTCCCCCGGTCGGTCGAAACCTGGTCGGTCAAGAACCTGGTCGGTTTTTCCTGGTCCTAAAACCTACACCATTCCAGCAAGCTAATTTCGCCTCTCGATGGCGTTTTCGACCAATCTAACACTTCTAATCAACCACAAAGCATATCATACAATCATAGAAACATAGGGAATCAACCACAAACACCAAAACAACAATATGACATATCAAAATGGATCAAACATGACCAAAACCCCATATTCCCCTTTAAGCATGTTTTAAGAAAAACTAATGATATGATTAGCAAAACTTAACCAAATGGAACCAAATTTCTAACAGAGGTCTAAAACATCATTCCGAATTTTATAAACATTTTTCCAGAATTTTATCATGTTTAAATTCGCTAATTAACACTAATCAACCCTAATTAGCCATAATTAGTGCAAAACTATGCAAATCACTCACCTTAGCCACAAAATAAACTAAGATCTGAAATAAATCTCTGATTTGATGTGAATCTCAATGCCAAACAGCAGCTCCTAAGTTGCTTTAGTGAAGATCTTCCTTGATTAGGGGTTGCTAAGCCAAATCCTTGACCAAAAGATGATTTGGATGTGATTTAGAGGTTGGAGGCCATTTTTAGGGATCCTTGGTGATAAGTGGAGGCTAGAAAACTGAAATGGAATGATTCTCCATCTCATTTCAGCCCTCCCATAACCCTAATCCCGAAATGGGTTATGGGCCTACTCACTAATCACCCGATTTGGCCCAGTTAAGCAGTTTTTCACCCTCCAAACCTTGTTTCAGCCATATCTCCCAAACGGTAAGTCCGTTTGGCCATTATGACCACTCTACGGAAAGAGAAACTATCAAACGAATCAAATGGAAGTGGTTTCAGGTCAAAATTCCTTTCCAATCAAAAGTTATGGCCAAAACAGTATCGACTAGGGGCAAAATGGTCATTTAAAAATCGACAAAAATCATGAACATGGGAAATGACTCTAATGGATGTTTCCCAAAGTTACATGACCATACAACTTCATACGGGAAAGAAATAAATATTCTACAATCCTATGATGTGTAGAATACGGGTCGTTACATTTTCTATATCATGTTTATTTACACTAAATGTAAATAAATGTCCTCTTTTTCTATATCATGTTTATTTACACTAAATGTAAATAAAATTTTCTTTCTCTATATCATGTTTATTTACACTAAATGTAAATAAATGTCCTCTTTTTCTATATCATGTTTATTTACACTAAATGTAAATAAAGTTTTCTTTCTCTATATCATGTTTATTTACACTAAATGTAAATAATGTTTTCTTTCTCTATATCATGTTTATTTACACTAAATGTAAATAAAGTTTTATGTTTCTATACATGTTTATTTACACTAAATGTAAATAAAGTTTTCTTTCTCTATATCATGTTTATTTATAGTAAATGTAAATAAAGTTTTCTTTTTCTATACATATCTTATTTACAAAGTAAATATAAATGCATGTGTTCTTTTATTTATATAGAAAATGTAAATGAAATGTCATCGCAAAATTTGTTCTTATTTACATAGAAAAATGTAAATAAAGTTTCAATGTTAAATTTGTTCATTTTATTTCTTTTATTTACATTAAAATGTAATTTACGTTACAATGTCAAAATCTTCTTTTTTTACAATGTGAATGTAATTACAATGTAAAATTTCTGTCTTTTAATTACAATGTAAAATCTCCCTTTTAATTACACTGTAAAATCCCCTTATTAATTACATTAAAAAAATGTGGTTAACAATACGGTGAAAAATTCTATCTTTTTTAATTACATTAAAAATGTAATTTTGATTACAACGTCAAATTCTTCTTCCTAATTACATTAAAAATGTAACTTACATTACGGTGTAAATTTCTATCTTTTTAAATTACATAAAAATGTAATTTTGATTCCAATGTCCAACTCTTGTTTTACTTTTTTTCCCTTTTTATTTACACTAAATGTAAATAAATGTCTCTTTTTCTTTTTCTTATTTATATATCTTATTTACATAAAAATGTAAATAATTGTGTTCTTTCATTTCATGTCCCATTTACATATAATGTAAATAAATGTGTTCGTTATAAAGATATTCTTTTTATTTACACAAGTATGTAAATAAAGGTATTCACTATAAAGATGTTTTTTATCTACACAAGAATGTAAATAAATTGGCATCGCTAAATTTGTCCTTTTATTTACGCAAGGAATGTAAAAATATATCTCATGTTTGTTCTATTTATTTACCATGTTAACTTCACATAAAAATGTGAATCTCAACAAGTCACATAAACAAAATGAGGTGATTTGGGTTTTAACTATTTCTAATTAACTCAATTATAAACTTTGAATCCACAAATTTAATGAATATATAAATCTCAATAAAATGAGATTCTCAACGGATGAACAAACATTCACAGCAATAAATAAATAGAAAATCCTAAATTACCACAACGCAGATTCATACTATTTACGTACATACAATGATTCAACAATCGTGAAAAATAATTAAATTATTTAATTATTTAAAAGTAAGAATTCTCACATTGATTTGTCTGAATTTTCAACGCGTTCAGTTTCAGATCTGGTTATTTCCATGAGATAGATCTCATTTTTGCGAATCTAACGCATCCCGTTTCATCAATTTCTGAAGTCGTATGAATAAGACATCAATTTTTATACATTGGATACAATATTTAATTAAATTACATAATTAATTAGATTTAATTACATGATGAAGCAGTTAAACCTTCTTCCTCCATTGTATGTTATTACTGGAAGCCGACGGAACCCAACTTCGTTGCCTCAACCTCGAAACGCAAGCTGCTTGAGACGCCATCCTACCGATCTAAAACTACCACGCTGAAGCCATTGCCGCCGTCTACTTCCAGCTGGAGCCACTTTGCTCTCGGTGGTCCCTACTGCCGTAGATTTGCGTGCGAGCGGCTCTCCTTTGTAAGGCAAAATCGAACAGTACACCTAATGTAACACCCCATAATTCGGTTAATATTAATATTCACAAATTAAAGAATAACTAATCTCAGACGTGAGAATTGTGGGAAACGGGCTGCGCCATTGTGTTCGTCTCGGAATTCTGGTCGAAATAGAGTCCGAGTTTGCATAAATTGGACTTCGTATGAAGAAGTTATGGCCATCGGAAGTTTCAGAAAATTCAAAACAGCTCGCAGGAAATTTAAAATTCAAACTGAAAGTGCAGAAGCGGGCTGGGCGGGAAAAATTCCCACCCAAGCAGGTCGACTGGGGGGTCGACACTAGTGTCGATCTACCCCCCCCCCCCCAGGTCGACTATAGTGTCGACCTGGGTCTGGCGGCTAGGGTTTTTGACTGAGCCTGTTTTTGACTGAGTGATGACCCATTAGGGTTTTGACCTAATCTGGTTGGCTGGGATTAGTCCTGAGTTGATCTGATGGTCTAAAATAAATCCTAACTCTATAAATACCTAGGTAGTCTCTCACCCTAATTCATAAGAAAAATAGAATAGCTACCGTCATACCGCCGCCATGGAACTCAGTGGAGCCGCCGCCAACTAAGAAGGAAGAAAAGCTAATCGAATCCTAACTCTACTCAATTCTAAAGCAAAGCAAGACTCTTTTCTTCTCTAATTGTGAGTATGATAGTCTTAACAAGATTATTGTTAAACTAATTCGATTAAGTCATGAATGGATTATAAGTAGATGATGTGGATTATCACCTATGTTGTTGTAAACCTTATACTATCATGTATGTCATAAATCCTATGCTATGTGATGATGATATCCTATATGTTGTAAATCATGCTATGATGATATTGTATAAGTTGTAGTTTTCTATGCTAAATTGTGATGAATCATACATGTTGTTATCTATGCTAGTTAGTTCATGTTAATTAAATCATCATGTTTGGGTTATGTTGATCTATGTGACAAACCATGTATGCAAGTTTAAGTTGATTAGTGAAAAGTTATGAAAATATGCCATGACATCTATTATGACATCAAGAATCATGCTATGACATATGTGAAATTCTATGCTAGTTCACACCATCATTTTGATGTCTAAAACCCCATATGCAAGTATAACTTATGCAAGTTTCACCCCTATTATGATTAGATTTACTTTATTTGCTTATGTGTTGTTTAACGTATGTTATGCGTTGAATAAGCGAACGTATAAACGTGGGGTAGGGGTAATATTAAGGATTTAATATTAAGATGTTGGGGTGCAATTGATATGATTTTGCATTCCATGAGTGGATGACCATAATTGATTCAATTATGGACATCAATAAAAGTGGACTTAATTAATAATTTGGATAGGGAATTATTAAAACTGGGGTAAAAGATTGAAAGTGTCAATCAATGCTTAGGACACGAGGTTGGACTCATTGGTGACGTAAACCTGCCCGGAACTTCCCGGCAAATCCAGTGGTCACAAATGTCAGCCCAATGTGAGAGGTCCTAGGCCTAAACTAAAGCATAACAGTTGTAAAGACACGAGGTTAGACTCTTTTATGGTGTAAGACTGCCCGGACCCGCCCGGCAAATCCAGCTGCCATAAATGCCAGTCGAATGTGAGAGGTCTTTATGAGGTTATGGCCTGAATGAATTAAGAAATACTTAACCAGACAAACATGTACAGTGGGACATGGGGGTTAAGTAGGTGCCTTGGGTGGCATGAGGAGTCTAGTAGGTGCCCTTAGTGGCATGTGAAATACGATTAGTAAGACTTAACCAAACACACATGTAAATGAACATGACTAAGAGGGTTAAGTGGGATATACTATTGTTGACAAGCTTAGGTGGGTAGCTTGTGGGGGCCCATTTCAACCAGTATCCCAAACGTATCTTTGTGGGCTCGACCCAAGTCGAGGACGGGACACGCATACTGGGCTTGACTATAAGAGGCTAAAACGGGGAGCGGTGGCAACGCAAGTCCAACGGGTTTCATATGCGTGTGTGGACCCGGGCTTGTAGGTAAGACGTTGTTGCATCATGTAGGTATAAGCCGTGTATTCTCAGTTGTATCGGGTTGCCACTTTAGGGGAGTGATACACCCCACTGTGGGGCCAGCACAGGTATCTACGAGTAGGGAGCCGATCGAAAGTGGGTAGTGGGGTACACCTAGTGGAGATAGGGGCAGACGGCACCTATGTAGTCAGCTAGGGGTACGCAAGGCTATTTATATAGTTTCTGTGTGAAGCAAGTGGGATCAACCTTTAGGGTGACTAGTTCGGTGCAGTGTAGTAATGTGCGGTGCAGTGTAGTAATTATTCGTTAGTAATTAGGTATGCCTTTAGCGTTATCTTTAGCGCTATCTTTACGTTACCTTTAGCTGCTCATTCCATACCTAACAGTTCATAGACTTTACTTGTCTTCCAGCTTATGCCTTAGTCTAGTTATTTTAATAATAGTGTTGTTAGAATTGTCATACTCACCAGACTTTATGTCTGACCCCCTCCATTTCTATCCTTTTTCCCCCTCCAGGTCCTCAGGTTGGGCCTAGTTCTAGTGGAGTTTGATTGGATTGCTCATCTCTCTTTGGAAAGCTTGGACCGTTGAAGTAAAGTCCAGCTTGTTATCTTCTTTAATGGCTATTTGTGTAATGGGATTATGTATTTTGTTTTTATGAAGATGGATATTGTACTTGACTCTGATTTATGGTTTTATGATGTAACAAACATGTTTAAATTCCGTTGCAATAAAATGAAGTTTTAGATTTTCAAGTACTACTTATTATCTGTCTTGTTGTAATTTTTCTGTTCTATATTCACTTAAAACCTCCATGGAAGTTAATTCATTCCCTTTGTGAGTGACATTAATGGACGTGGGGTGTTACACGTGGTATCAGAGCTTAAGGTTAACAGAACAGATAATTTTTTTAGAAAAACTATTTTTCTAAAGTATTTTTGGAAGAAGTGCTTTCTAAACATGTCTTAATGAGAAATTTAATGAGGAAAGTTTTTATGAAAAACATAATCCCCAATAGCCATATATCTTTATCTTTCGAATTCTCCATTTTGAATCTTTCCTTTTTCGTTTCAGCATGGCTGAAGATCTTAACCTACCTGACGGTGTGAAGATACCAGGATGGTATAGGAGGTTATTAGAGGCTAGGGCCGCCGCAGGTCCAGCTAATGTTCCTCCACCATCAGTTGCACCCGTTCCTCCTCCTCCTCCTCCTCGTGTTGATACTTTTGCAAAGACGTGCAAAGAATTTAAAGCTATGGGTGGAAAACCTTTTCAAGGGTCAGAAACATTTGTGGAAGCTAGAGATTGGCTTAAGGAGGTGGAAGAATTGCTAGAAATCATTGAAGTGGAAGAAGGGAGGAGAGTCAAATTAGCAGCTTGGTTAATGAAGGGAGAGGCCTCATTCTGGTGGGAGGTCACTAATGGGGAGCGTCCTGTTGATTCTTGGGCGGATTTCAGACGTAGGTTCGAGGCGAAGTTTCTCTCGAGGGCGGAAGAGAATCTATATATGGAAAGGTTTTGACATTGAAGCAAGGTAGCTCATCGGTGAAAGAATATGTCAACAAATTTAATCACTTAGCAAGGTTTGGCTTGGACTTAGTGAACACGCCGGAGAAGAAGGCTCTGAGGTTCGTTAATGGATTGAATGAGCCGTTGCAAGGGTTGGCTATGACCCACATCCCTATGGGGGCCACCTTTGAGAAGCTTGTAGACATGGCACTCATGCAAGAGGAGAAAGCCACTAAAGCTGAGAAGGCACCCGAGAAGAAAGGGGATCAGAAGAAACCCCAACAGCAAAACAAGAAGGGTGGTAAAGACAATAATGGCAAGGGAAAGAAGAAATGCTTTAACTGTGGGACACCAGGCCATCTCAGCAAGGATTGCCGAAAGAAAAAGAAGACTGGCTGTTTTCATTATGGCGAAGCGGGACATCTAGTGAAGGACTGCCCAAAGAAGTGGCAGAGTGCAGGAGCTACCTCGGGAGGACAGGTGCAGGCTCTTATAGCACCAGGGCAGGCAAGGGGACAAGTTCAGGCTCTCGCGGTCCCACCGCTGCAAGAACGAGGTATAACCATTTCTGTTGAAAGCTTAGTTTTTCTGTTTGATCATCATGTCCGTACATTATTTGATTCGGGCGCATCGCATTCGTTTATCTCTACACTGCACTTAAACACCAGTTTAGTAGAGGATCCCTTAGTTGTTTCGAATCCAATTGGGGGCTCAGCTTATTTGTCCATGA
This sequence comes from Allium sativum, assembly GCA_030737875.1. Taxonomy (NCBI): domain Eukaryota; kingdom Viridiplantae; phylum Streptophyta; class Magnoliopsida; order Asparagales; family Amaryllidaceae; genus Allium; species Allium sativum. The sequence goes on along the minus strand of CM060922.1, from coordinate 346,447,184 downwards.
TGTGTTTGGATTTGAAAATTTTTATACTTAGCGTTGAGTTTAGATGTGATGCTTATGTGTTGGGCTTCACGGGCTATGGGCTAATTTTAGGAATGGATTGGTTATCCAAAAATGGGGTCGTACTTGATTGTGAAAGGAGAGTAGTTAGGCTCGTGACTCGCCTTGGCAACACTCTCGAAATCTTTTGTAGTCCAATAAATTCCGTTATGCTAAGTTATTTAGAATCGCTTGACGCGTCTGAGGAAAATCTACAATCTGTTAGAGTGGTCCGAGAATATTCGGATGTGTTTGAGGAGGTGAAGGGCTTGCCTCCGAAGCAGGAGATAGATTTTCGAATATATCTTGTGGATAATGCGAAACCAGTATCTTTGCCAGTACGCCACATGGCTCCTCGTGAAAGGAGGGAACTCGATAAGCAAGTGAAGGAGTTGCTTGAGAAGGGGTTCATAAGACGAAGTATATCGGAGTGGGGTGCTCCAGTAATATTTGCCACAAAGGCGGATGGGTCCCTTAGACTTTGTGTGGACTATAGAGAACTTAATAAGCTTACTAAGAAGAACAGACACCCACTGCCGAGGATTGACGATCTCTTCGATCAGTTAGTTGGCGCCTCAGTGTTTTCGCAGTTGGACTTAGCCACTGGTTTTCATCAATTGAGAGTGGCTGAGGATAGCATAGACAAGACTGCCTTTAGGACTCCGGACGGTTTCTATGAATGGCTAGTGATGCCCTTCGGTTTGACAAACACCCCCGCATACTTTGTTGATTTGATGAGTAGGGTGTTTAGGGAGTACCTTAACAAATTCGTGGTAGTCTTTGTAGACGACATCTTGATCCTTTCTAAGGATGAAGAAGATCATGCCCTACATCTTAGGGAAGTGTTGGAGACCCTACGAGCGCATAGCCTTAAGGCTAAATTTTCTAAGTGTCACTTCTGGAGGAAGGAAGTACGGTTCTTGGGGCACGTGGTTTCCAAAGAAGGGATAGCTGTGGATCCCACGAAGGTGGTGGCTATCCAAGATTGGAAGGTCCCTAAAAATGCTACCGAAGTGAGAAGTTTCTTGGGGTTGGCTGGCTACTATAGGAAGTTTATCAAAGACTTCGCAAAGATATCATCTCCATTAAAATGCTTGACTAAGAAGAACCTAGTCTTCGAGTGGGACATAGATTGTGATGATGCGTTCCAACGTTTGAAGAGAGCTTTGACTTCAGCCCCAGTCTTAGTATTGCCAGACGGGAGTAAGCCATTTACTGTTTATACTGACGCTTGTGGGACAGGACTAGGCGCAGTCTTAATGCAAGAGGGTAGGGTAATAGCCTATGGTGGAAGGCAGTTGAGAGCGCATGAGAAGAATTACCCCGCGCATGACCTAGAGTTGGCCGCTATCGTTTTCGCGCTGAAGTCTTGGCGTCATTATCTTCTCGGCCAGAGATTCGAATTATTCACTGACCACAAATCGCTAAAATACTTATTCTCTCAGAAGGACTTGAACTTAAGGCAGCAAAGGTGGATGGAGTTCTTAGCATCCTACGACTTCGAAATAGCATATACCCCTGGCAAGGGTAACGTGGTGGCAGATACCTTAAGTAGAAAAAGATTATCCTTAAGTCCTTTGTTTGTTGAGCGGCAAAGATTAAAATTCATTTCGATGTTTGACTTTAGACCTTCCGTTGACTTTGTACCCGGTCTGCTAGCATCCTTGGAGGTTAGACCTACGCTTTTGGGACGGATTGGCGAGGCACAGCGAGACGACCCACAGTTGGTTGAGTTAGTAGAAAAGCTCAAAGGAGGGGAGTCATCAAGCCATCTCCGTAGGTATACCCTAGATGATAAGGGTTGGTTACGTAGGGACGGTAGACTTTGTGTACCAAAATACGATGACCTAAGGAAGACTATTCTTGACGAAGCACATCGTTCGAAGATGACCATTCATCCCGGCGGGGACAAGATGTACAAAGACATGAAGCGAGTTTTCTTTAAGGCCGGTATGAAGAGGGACGTGGCCGAGTATGTCGCTAGATGCTTGGTGTGCCAACAAGTAAAAGCAGAGCAAAAGAAACCCGGTGGGTTGCTTCACCCATTGGAGGTTCCACAATGGAAGTGGGAAAGTGTCTCGATGGATTTTGTGGATGGATTACCAAGATCGAGGAAGGCTAATACGGGGATTTGGGTTATAGTAGATAGACTTACTAAGAGTGCCCATTTCATTCCCGTGAAGAGTAAGAGGACTGCTCCGTGGTTAGCTTCGGTATACTTCCGAGAGATAGTTCGTTTGCACGGTGTTCCTTCTAGCATAGTGAGCGACCGCGATCCTATTTTCACTAGCGAATTTTGGAGAAGCTTGCAAGAGGCGGTAGGGACTCAGTTATGTTTGAGCACCGCATATCATCCTCAGACAGACGGCCAGACCGAGAGGGTGAATCGCATTCTAGAAGATCTTTTGAGGCTATGTATCCTAGACTTTGGGGGTACATGGGAAGAGCATCTTCCATTAGTGAAGTTCGCATATAATAACAGCTTTCAATCTAGCATTGGCATGGCACCTTTCGAAGCTCTTTATGGACGACCTTGTCGTTCAACTACATGTTGGTGGGAATCTACGGACAAGATCTTACTTGGGCCCGATATGATTAGAGAGACTTCAGAGAAGAACGACTTGATTCGAAGGAGGATGAAAGCAGCGCAAGATAGGCAGAAATCTTATGCGGATAAGAGGAGGACAGATCTCGAGTTTGAAGTTGGGGACATGGTCTTTGTCAAAGTGTCTCCATTACGAAACGTAGTTCGCTTTGGGTCCGTTGGGAAGTTAGCACCAAGGTTTGTAGAGTCGTTTCCTATTAAGGAGAAGATTGGGCAGATGGCGTATAGAGTGGAGTTGCCCGAGAGACTTAGTGGTGTACACGACGTATTCCATGTGTCACATTTGAGGAAGTGCTTGCACGAGACCGCGGAAGTGGTGGAGCCGAACTTACTTAGAGAGGTGGAGATAGAGCGTGATGCGACGATTCGACGAGCTCCTACGCGCATTCTTGGGTCGGAGATCAAGAAGCTGAGAAATCGAGAGGTCAGACTAGTAAAAGTGCAATGGGGAGATGATGAGAGCGACGCTACTTGGGAGACGGAAGAGAAGATGCGTTCACGATACCCTGTTCTTTTCAAGGGCATGTCCTTTAATTTCTCCTTTATCGCTTATCTTGTACTTATCTTGTCTTTAGAGTATCCTCTCGCTAGTATCCTTGACCTTTAGTTAGGATAATCCTATGGTTGAAACATGTGTTTGAGACATGTTATGTATGATGGATGCTCATTGATGCAAGTGGTTGCTAGTGGTTGCTCGTGGACGCATATACACACAATATTAGGCACTAGATCGGCTCAGTCACTTCATATTGCATATAAATGGATGTATTTAGTAAAATGGATGTATGAGGATTTGTTTTTTATCATATGGATGTTGCATTCTGATGATGATTGTGCACGCATATAGAAATAATATGTAGCATTAAGGAACTTTTGCATACATAATGGACGCATGGCACTATCATGATTTTCATTAAGGAGGTCGACTGAATCAGTGGACCGCCTGATTTTGCATTAGATATGGACATATACACACACTGTGCATTTAAACATGAAAGCATTAGAAGTCTATAAGGACAATGGATGCATGTGTTTGATGGTTGAGTAGATGGATGATTGGATGTTAGGATATACATTCTTCTTAACTTGAAGATTTCGGGGACGAAATCCATTAAGGAGGGGAGAATGTAACACCCCGTAATTCGGTTAATATTAATATTCACAAATTAAAGAATAACTAATCTCAGACGTGAGAATTGTGGGAAACGGGTTGCGCCATTGTGTTCGTCTCGGAATTCTGGTCGAAATAGAGTCCAAGTTTGCGTAAATTGGACTTCGTATGAAGAAGTTATGGCCATCGGAAGTTTCAGAAAATTCAAAACCGCTCGCAGGAAATTTAAAATTCAAACTGAAAGTGCAGAAGCGGGCTGGGCGGGAAAAATTCCCGCCCAGGCAGGTCGACTGGGGGGTCAACACTAGTGTCGACCTGCCCCCCCCCCCAGGTCGACTATAGTGTCGACCTGGGTCTGGCGGCTAGGGTTTTTGACTGAGCCTGTTTTTGACTGAGTGATGACCCATTAGGGTTTTGACCTAATCTGGTTGGCTGGGATTAGTCCTGAGTTGATCTGATGGTCTAAAATAAATCCTAACTCTATAAATACCTAGGTAGTCTCTCACCCTAATTCATAAGAAAAATAGAATAGCTACCGTCATACCGCCGCCATGGAACTCAGTGGAGCCGCCGCCAACTAAGAAGGAAGAAAAGCTAATCAAATCCTAATTCTACTCAATTCTAAAGCAAAGTAAGACTCTTTTCTTCTCTAATTGTGAGTATGATAGTCTTAACAAGATTATTGTTAAACTAATTCGATTAAGTCATGAATGGATTATAAGTAGATGATGTGGATTATCACCTATGTTGTTGTAAACCTTATACTATCATGTATGTCATAAATCATATGCTATGTGATGATGATATCCTATATGTTGTAAATCATGCTATGATGATATTGTATAAGTTGTAGTTTTCTATGCTAAATTGTGATGAATCATACATGTTGTTATCTATGCTAGTTAGTTCATGTTAATTAAATCATCATGTTTGGGTTATGTTGATCTATGTGACAAACCATGTATGCAAGTTTAAGTTGATTAGTGAAAAGTTATGAACATATGCCATGACATCTATTATGACATCTAGAATCATGCTATGACATATGTGAAATTCTATGCTAGTTCACACCATCATTTTGATGTCTAAAACCCCATATGCAAGTATATACACAAAATTTGGGTTATGATCATATCATGTAAATTGTGATTAGATTAGATTTACTTTATTTGCTTATGTGTTGTTTAACGTATGTTATGCGTTGAATAAGCGAACGTATAAACGTGGGGTAGGGGTAATATTAAGGATTTAATAATAAGGTGTTGGGGTGCAATTGATATGATTTTGCATTCCATGAGTGGATGACCATAATTGAGTCAATTATGGACATCAATAAAAGTGGACTTAATTAATAATTTGGATAGGGAATTATTAAAACTGGGGTAAAAGATTGAAAGTGTTAATCAATGCTTAGGACACGAGGTTGGACTCATTTGTGACGTAAATCTGCCCGGAACCGCCCGGCAAATCCAGTGGTCACAAATGTCAGCCCAATGTGAGAGGTCCTAGGCCTAAACTAAAGCATAACAGTTGTAAAGACACGAGGTTAGACTCTTTTATGGTGTAAGACTGCCCGGACCCGCCCGGCAAATCCAGCTGCCATAAATGCCAGTCTAATGTGAGAGGTCTTTATGAGGTTATGGCCTGAATGAATTAAGAAATACTTAACCAGACAAACATATAAAGTGGGACATGGGGGTTAAGTAGGTGCCTTGGGTGGCATGAGGAGTCTAGTAGGTGCCCTTAGTGGCATGTGAAATACGATTAGTAAGATTTAACCAAACACACATGTAAATGAACATGACTAAGAGGGTTAAGTGGGATATACTATTGTTGACAAGCTTAGGTGGGTAGCTTGTTGGGGGCCATTTCAACCAGTATCCCAAACGTATCTTTGTGGGCTCGACCCAAGTCGAGGACGGGACACGCATACTGGGCTTGACTATAAGAGGCCAAAACGGGGAGCGGTGGCAACGCAAGTCCAACGGGTTTCATATGCGTTTGTGGACCCGGGCTGGTAGGTAAGACGTTGTTGCATCGTGTAGGTATAAGCCGTGCATTCTCAGTTGTATTGGGTTGCCACTTTAGGGGAGTGATACACCCCACTATCGGGCCAGCACGGGTATCTACGAGTAGGGAGCCGATCGAAAGTGGGTAGTGGGGTACACCTAGTGGAGATAGGGGCAGACGGCACCTATGTAGTCAGCTAGGGGTACGCAAGGCTATTTATATAGTTTCTGTGTGAAGCAAGTGGGATCAACCTTTAGGGTGACTAGTGCGGTGCAGTGTTGTAATGTGCGGTGCAGTGTAGTAATTATTCGTTAGTAATTAGGTATGCCTTTAGCGTTATCTTTACGTTATCTTTAGCTGCTCATTCCATACCTAACAGTTCATAGACATTTACTTGTCTTCCAGCTTATGCCTTAGTCTAGTTATTTTAATAATAGTGTTGTTAGAATTGTCATACTCGCCAGACTTTATGTCTGACCCCCTCCATTTCTATCCTTTTTCCCCCTCCAGGTCCTCAGGTTGGGCCCAGTTCTAGAGGAGTTTGATTGGATTGCTCATCTCTCTTTGGAAAGCTTGGACCGTTGAAGTAAAGTCCAGCTTGTTATCTTCTTTAATGGCTATTTGTGTAATGGGATTATGTATTTTGTTTCTATGAAGATGGATATTGTACTTGACTCTGATTTATGGTTTTATGATGTAACAAACATGTTTAAATTCCGCTGCAATAAAATGAAGTTTTAGATTTTCAAGTACTACTTATTATCTGTCTTGTTGTAATTTTTCTATTCTATATTCACTTAAAACCTCCATGGAAGTTAATGCATTCCCTTTGTGAGTGACATTAATGGACGTGGGGTGTTACACCTAACGTTTTCTGATCATAGCCGTATGATCTTAAAGGCCTCGTGATCCTCTTTGATTTTGGCTTTGAGATCCTCTTTTTAATTTGTGGTGGTTTGTGAGAAATTAAGAGATCAAAGATTGGCAATTTCAGCCATTCATAGTGGATGGTGGCGGCTATGAAGAATTAGGGTTATAGGATTATGAGGGTATATATAATATTATATATTATTAAATTTTTATTTATTTACTACTTAAATTTATTTAGAGATGAAACTTCCCATTTTCTTTCGTTTAATGTAATCAATTAATGAGGGGGAGAGAAAAACATTTCATTTCCTTTCTTTAAATTATTTAATTAATGAAGGTAGTTAGAGAAGGAAACTTTCATTTCCTTTCTTAGAATTATTTAATTAACAGGGAGAATATAATTAGTATTTATTGGTTTATTCTCAATTTGATTTGACAAACATGTGACATAGATGCGAGTACAAACAAATGTATGATAATGTAATTTTTGTAAGTGCAACATGTGGTACATGCTATAAAGTGATAGAAAGTTATAGACATATTTATTTTACCATAACATTTATTCTAATTAAATGACACCCCTAATTTGACATAACATTTATACTAATTAAATGACACATCTAATTTAATATAACATTTATACTAATTAAATGACACCTCCAATTTGACATAACATTTATACTAATTATATGACACATCTAATTTAACATAACATGTATACAAATTATATGACACATCTAATTTAACATAACATATATACAAATTATATGACACATCTAATTTAACATAACATATATACAAATTATATGACACATCTAATTTAACATAACATTTATACAAATTATATGACACATCTAATTTAACATAACATATATACAAATTATATGACACATCTAATTTAACATAACATAAGAGATTTGGTTTCACTATTTTTCTAATTAACATAATTGTTAATTAACAAATCCAATAACACAACATGATGATTTACAACAAAAATGTTAATTTTATTTAACATGATAATTTACAACAAAAATGTAAATTTCATCCTAGTGTAACATTGATAACCAAAATGTTATTTTTGCTTACACTATATATTCTAACCAAAATGACCAATTTTGATTAACACAACAATTCTATATAAAATGATCAATTTCGATTAACCTAACAGATAATTAACAAATGAATATTTTTATTCTAACTAAAATGGTATAGACAATATTTTAATGAACAACATATGTTTAGATCCAACATCACAACCAGATCAATCAAAATCAGTTTAAATATACGTATATATATATAGATTTCCACATATATATATAACTTTTATTTTTTAACTTCGACTAAAATAAATTTTCCATCGTTATTATCTAAAATAAATTAATTTAAATGCTCTAAATTTATTCAAATTTCTAAAATAAAATTTTTTAATTGGTCCCAAAATTCTGGGTTGTTACAGGAAACAGGAGATAAAGTAATGAACTAAAGAGATAAATGTTGAATGATATTTGATCGATAAAATTTCCATCTGGAATATATATCGTTGTTTGGACTCGTGTTTTCTTCGATAGTTAACTCACCGACTATCGAAGTTTTTGGCCATTTTTACAGAATAGTACCTTCGGGTTGTCCAGTCCGAGGACGACCTATATGGAAGAATGTCTGACAGAATATATTTAATAGATCGCGTAAGTTGATCTCTTCAAACGTATGTACGTTTGGTGGCGGAGTAATTCGTTTCTCTTAGCTGTATACCCATTGTATTTTTTGGGTAATCAATTTGTGATTTGGTGGGTATGACGATGTGACATTCAAAGTTAATAATTGTGTGATCTGTCAGAGATAAGCGTGGCCTCTAGCCTCACAACCGGGAAATGACAAAAATCGGGCAAGCAGCATGGCAAAGTGGTTGGCTGCCAAGTAGGGTGTATTATCACCTATCTAGAGATATTCATTTCATTCTATAATCTATTGTCGATGTTGTCCCATTCGGGAAACGGTTGCTGATCCCAACCGTTGGGGATATACATTCGATACACTCAAGCAAAATGAGTGGTCGGTCATGTGCGGTCGGGTTGCAAGATGTTCTTGTTGAACCCAGTGTATTCCTATCTGGAGGTACACTATCAGAAGGTGGTTCCATACCTTGTCATAGTTGGAAATCCATTACCCAATAAGTGCTCGCGGTTTTGATTGTATACTATATATGTGGAACGTGAGATGAAACCGTTCTGCAAGATGATTATTATATTGTGGTTGATAGACACTATTATAATATCAATGAGTTTTGATGTAAAGATTCTCGTTTCTTTCAAAATGATTTGAAAGTTAAATCAAAATGTTTTGGATTCTCATAAGGGAAAAACCCGTTCTGTTATATGGCGTGGTCTTATGAGATATCGTTTAATTGTTCAAACTATTTTAAATTGTTTTACTCACACCAGTCCCATGACTGACTTAGAGTTTGTTTTGTTTTGTTTTCCCTAAACTCTTGGGTGCCCAATTTTGTACGGGCAGTCAAGTAGTCAGTATTTTACAGATATACCTGGAGAGCTTGGAGCAGGAAGCTTCAGGATTTTATAGCTATAGTTATTTCCGCTGTGCTGTAAGTGTTGTACTCTGATAATGTTACTGTATACATATATTGATTTTATTCCAAGGATATATTATATATTATATGTTGTTCATTCCTCTATGGGATTCGTGTTACTCTGATGTTGTATGTTCTTCTATTCTAAGTTTCTACCTTATCTATTCTCACACTCTAATTTCTTTCATGGACTATCCGGTGTTTTCGATGCTTGAATAGTCAACATAGTGTTGTATGCCGATATCCAGGATCGCAAAATCCCCGAGTCATTACAGTGGTATCAGAGCAGAGGTTAAGTAATTACCTTGGCTATGTGGCGTGACTCAGTAGAGATGAGGTTAGTAATACCCTAGGCTGAGTTGAGTGTATAAATACGAGTGAACGTATTTGTTATTTGATATAAAGAATTGTATTATATTATGGAGATCTATTGGTTGAGTTGTTTATGAGTTCCGGTCGATCAGTTTGATCCACTGTATCGGTAGGGGTTTCTAAACACTCGAATACGATGAACCGACACAGTATGTTTTGAAAAAGGGTAAAAGAAATAATTTTACCCAAATTAAATTTTGATATAAAGGAATGATTGATATTTGGAATATTAAGGATAATGGATGTGTTGGTCATTATGTTAATTGAGTAAGATTATAATGGAAATGGTTATATATATAAACAATTGAAATTCGTATAAGTGTTATGAATTGATTTAAATCTGAATTTAAATCAGAACAGGAATTAAAATTCCGAAAACATGATAAGTGTTTGTAAATGGATTTGGATTAAATGTATGAGAATTTTAAAATCCTGGGAGATTTTAAATTGTTTACAAGCATTGAGAATGATATTTTGAATTGATTTCAAAATGGAGGAGTTTAAGAAATGAAATTTGAAAGTGATATAGTATTGAACTCACATTGATAGCTGGAAAATAGATTTCGATGATGATCATGACATCATCGGTGTTCATTTTCGGGATTTTAAGTGACAGGTTACTACCAAAGATTTTGTTTCTGGAAATGTTATGCGAAAACAAGTTGTTTGAATTTCGAAAAGGATTGTTTGATTTTTGAGAAAAGAAAAGCTATTTAAAACTCCTGGGAAGAGACTGTTTGAATTAAAAACAAATTTGAATAGAAATTTGTGAAAGCAAACTGGAATTGAACTAAAACCAATTAAGAGTTTGGAATCGAAATGAAACTCGAGTTTGAAATGGAATTCGACTTTGGTATAAGCGAATGATTTGGTCTGAGAATGAATTGATTGGAGTTTGGTTGGGATAACATTGTTATATGCTGAAATAATAGCAGATGGAAGCGACAAATTTGATATGCCTGACAAAAAGGTACAAGTTTATATTTGGTATAAGCATAAGATTTGTGAGCCTTTTTGGCAAGCCACTTGGCTGTTGATTTTCTTTTGGGATAGAGAAGGACCAAAGAGGCGAGTTGTAGTTGTACCGATAGACCAATACAAAGGAGGTGCTGGCGAATTTTTTCGAAAAATTCGGGTGTTAGAAAATTTTATGGATTTTTGAAAATTTTCGTCAATAAGAATGAGTTCATATTTTAAATGAAATCAATTGGTTCAACTGAATCGGAAGTTAACAAGTAAGCCAAATAATTTTTAACGTAGTTAATAGAGTTTGTTTTCTACCTTAGCAATTTCGAGGACGAAATTATTTTAAGGGGGGAAGAATGTAATGACCCATATTTTTACGGGATAATAAATAATTAATTTAATTATATAAATAATGGTTTAGAGAATTAAATGGTTGTTTAATTAAATAATATTGAATATTTAATTAATTTAAATAATAGAATAATATATTTGTTATTCCGAAATAGTCGGAAATAGTGAATTGACAATATAACGTGAACTGGACAATTCAAAATATATATAATTCAGTTTGGAATTTGATTCGAATAACGAATATATTATATAAATGACAGTTGAACGTATAATTATAATATAATTAAAATCGAGCTCGAAATGGCACGGCAGTTTGCTATTTGGCAATTTGAACTTCAACTGAATATACAGGGTCCGTTTGGAATCAGATTTCTGTGAAACAGGAAACGTTTGAATCTGTTGAATGATATTTTTCTAATGGAAGAGAAAAATCGGGATTTCATTGTGTAGATTTTGATTTATGTCCAAATCAAATTTTAGAAAAGTCGCTATGGAATTCCTTTATAATTAATAATGATATATAAAAGGAATTTCAATATAAATTGAATATCGATTCAACTGGGAATTTTGAAATATCGAGTTATAATTACAATTGGAGTTGTATGATATTCTAGTGCGGATATATACGATAATATTTATTTTTAAATATTTAATTTAATTATTTTTAAATATATTTAATATTTAAAAAGGATTTATTTAGAGCTTTAAAAATAGCCTGCAAATGACCTCCGTCTTCGACGAAACTAATTTTGTTGGATCCATAATATTAAATTATTGTTAGATTCCAAGTTTCGTGATTTTTGGGGTCATTGTGTGGCCGTACGAATTTTTAATGTGAAAAACAGTCAGTGTTTTTACGGTTAAAAACACGCTGTGTGAGCAAACGGAGTCGGAATTCGATGAAACTAGTTTCGTTGGGTTCGTAATGTCGAACTGTTGCTGCATGTCCATTTTCATGATTTTTGGGTATCATTTGTGATTATAGGGATTTTTAAAGACAAATACAAATAGCGTAGGAGTAAAAAGAAATATAATAGTCGATTATAAAATATCATAACCACCCTATAAATACCATCCTTAACTTACCCTAAAACCTAAAACTCTTTTTCCGGTCAATGTAAGTTGCGCCATTGTTATTCATTTTCCAGGAAAACAATCCAACTTCATAAATCGAAATAAAATCGAAAAGAAATCCAAAAATAGTGAAACAAGTTTGTTTAGATTCGTGAAGCAATTATCTATAATCTGGTATGATCAGTATTGGGTGCGATGTGTTTTTCCTGATGCTCGAAATCGACGCAGTGAACTAGGGTTCAGGATTTTTGGTGATTTATGTATCAATTCATGAAACGGAGTTTGGTTTTGGTTTCAGCATGTCATTTAGCTATTGCGTGTGTAATTTGGGGTTGTGTGGTGTTGAAAAGGATCAGTGCTTCTCTGTAGCATTCGCGCGAGACTCGAAGTCGGAATGCAAATGAAGGGTGCGAGTTCTGCGCGATGGTGGTCGGGTTAAAGAGGAAGGAAGGAGAAGAACTTCGGTGGTGTTTGTAGGCATTTTCATTGAGGAACGAGGTCACGAGATGTTGCTGAAAATCGAAAATGGTGGAGGCTTTTTAACGGAGCAGCTGCGTTGAAGTATTTGGGGAAGAAGAACTTAATTGAAGTAGGCTTAAACGGTTTTGGGCGAAGGGAATAGTGGGTGAGGCCCAAAATTTAATTAGTTAAGTTAAATTCAAGATTTAAATACATTTAACTTGTAAATTGTATAACTATCCCATACGATATCAGATTTTCACAAAACAAGATCCATCGGGATCGTATGGACGGACACAACACACTGGAACTGACGGGGAGTGAATCGAGCTCGTTACAGTTTATAGCAAAATAAATTGTTCGTCTGAATCAAGCGATGGTTACCGTTATTAACGATGATCGTCCAATGTGAGTATAACTCACCAACTCTATCAGTTCATATTTTTATAACATATAATTAGAACTGATAAATGATGATTGATTGCTGTGTATTGACTGTTTGGTTGAACTGCTAAGTAATTGTTTGAAATTATAGATCTAGTTATATATAAATATATATATATATAAATTGATTCTATTTAGCAGAATATTTCATAGTGAAATGAAATTGATGTTAATTATAATGTTTAACATCTGTGGATGCAGGGAAACAGGTCGGAGCAGTCCAACTGGATTCCTTAACATTTATTTTACTGTTTTTCATATATTATGATATATGATGTGATATATTATCTGCGTTGATTACGTGTGTTGAATGATATTGATCATTGTTATTTTGGTATTTTAAATAACGTAAGAAACACTGGGATGTAGAAATGGGGGTTTTCAAAGTGTATTTTGAAAATAAATTATTTATATAAAATCAATAGATTTTATATATAAAAGGAAAAGGATTTTATAAAAGAAAATAATTATAAAATCGAAGAATAAGAATAGAAAAGTGAAAATATTTGTGAAATAGATATAAAAGGAAATATTTGTAAACTATTTACAAATAGAATAGAAAAAGGAAATATTTGTAAACTATTTACAAATAGAATTGAAAAGGGAATATTTGTAAAGTATGTACAAATAGAGTTGAAACAGAAATATTTGTAAACATTTACAAACAGAATTATAAAAGGATTATTTATTTAGAAAATAAATAGAATTATAAAAGAAATATTTATTTAGAAAATAAATATAAATATAAAAGGAAGTATTTATTTAGAAAGTGAATAGAATTATAAAAGGGAATATTTGGAAAAATAAATATTAAATAGAAATCTGTTTTAACAGATAATTGGAGAATATAAATTTATAAGTAATGTTTTTATTAATTAAGTAAAATAATTTATCATAGGACAAACTGAATATATAAGTCTGAACTTATACAGAGAAGTAGAAATCGGTTTTGGCACCGATATGTTATGTAGAAGGTGAACTCAACATTTTATAAAGGAAACTGATTTTGAAATAGGAATTCAAAAAGGAGATAATCAAAAGGAGTTAGTCAAAAGGAGTTAACCAAAATGTGTTAACCAAAAGGAGTTAACCAAAAGGAGATAATCAAAAGGAGTTAGTCGAAAGGAGTTAACCAAAATGTGTTAACCAAAAGGAGTTAACCAAAAGGAGATAATCAAAAGGAGTTAATCAAAAGGAGTTAACCAAAAGGAGTTAAACAAATTAGAGTTAATCAAACAGAGTTAATGGATTAGAGTTAATCGATTAGAGTTAATCGAAATAGAGTTAATCGAAATAGTGTTAATCGAATTAGAGTAATCGATTAGAGTTGCTCGAATTAGAGTAATCAATTAGAGTTAATCAGTTAGAGTTAATCGATTAGAGTAATCAATTAGAGTTAATCAGTTAGAGTTAATCAGTTAGAGTTAATCAATTAGAGTTAGTCGATTATAGTTTATTCGAAAAAGGAGTTAATCGAATATAGTTTATTCGAATAGAGTAAAAAGAGATTATCGAATATAGTTTATTTGAAATGAGTAATTGAATATAGTTATTCGAAAGGAATTATCGAATGTAGTTTATTCGAAAGGAATGATCGAATGTAGTTTATTCGAAAGGAGTAATCGAATATAGTTATTCGAAAGGAATTATCGAATGTAGTTTATTCGGAAGGAGTAATCGAATATAGTTTATTCGAAAGGATTCATCGAAGTTTATTCGAAAGAAGAGTATCGAATAAAGTTTATTCGAAAGAGAGATTATCGAATATTAGTTATTCGAAGAGAGTTAATCGAATATAGTTGATTCGAAAAGGAGTTGTCAAATAGAGAATATTCGAAAGAGAGTTATACGTAGAAATTCGATTATATCGAATTCAGGAAAGTATTATTCACTTTCCGTTTTTAATCATGACTTATTTATTTCTAAATAAATGAGTTGTTTGTTTATTTATCCAAATTAATAAATAAAAGTTATACTTAAGTTATTATATTTTGAAATCATGGGATTATAACACTATTGTTATAATCAAATGATTTCTGTAAAAGAAGTGGATTCGTGAATAGAATCCGAGAGTTACATAAGGAAGTTTGATAAAGATTTAGAAGGTGAACTTTGTCTATTTTCGAAATTAGAAATGTTGTTCAGTTAAGGTCTGAGAGGTAGTTATACCCCCAACTTGATTGATTTCGTTTTTAACTAAGGAATGGTTAAGGTTCGATAGTAAAGTTCGGTTAAGTGAATATAGTTAATAAAGGTAATGTTTTGAATTGGTATAGCAATGTTTTATTTAAACATCTGTTTAAATCCAATGAATGAGTTTTGGAAACATTTTCCAAATATAATCAGAGATATTTTCTAATCATAGAAAATGAAATGTTTGATGATAAAGAATACTGGAATGTCAGTGATACTTGAAAAAGAGATGGAAATGTTTTCCAATGATTAATAATGTATATTTTCTAAATTTAGAAAATAAGAAATGTTGAATATATGGAAATAGGAGACAAAGTAATGAACTAAAGAGATAAATGTTGAATGAAGTTTGATCGATATAATCTCCATCTGGAATATATATCGTTGTTTGCACACGTGTTTTCTTCGATAGTTAACTCACCAACTATCGAAGTTTTTGACCATTTTTCCGTTGTCAATACGGAGAGACCGGGATCAGATTCATTATCTGAAAACCACTCTGTATTGGTGTTAGCGTTGCTGAGACGACCCCAAATCCCGTAGCGACGGAGACAAGGGTAATCTTTGGAATATAACACATAAACAGATACTAGCAGAATAGAAATAAATAAATACACCAGAGAATGCACAAATAATACACTGGATAAACGTAATCATCAGAGTTACACAGTATACAGGATCATACTTAGTACAAATACAGTTCAGCTATACATAAATGTCTACAGCGGAAAACAAACATAATATGTACAATAGGAGCTGAACAGCATAAAATAGATAAATGATAGAGTCCATCTTCAGCTCCAGCTATCCAGAATGAGCCTGCTAAAACCTGAATACAAGGTTGTCCGTGTAGAAAGAGGGGCACCCGAGTTTGCAAGTGAAACAAACTACGAGTCAGTCATAGGACTGGTATGAGAAATCTATTTAACACATTATATAATTTGGCTAATCATAGGACCACTCCACTTTCACGGAACGGGTTTACTCCATTGGATTTCCAGTGCTTTAAAAACAAGTCAATCTTTTAAACATCGCAATGCTTTTTATAAAAATGAAGCCATTATAAGAATCAGTTCCCATCACACAATGCAACGCAAACCGGAGGATAGAGTTTTACCTTATAATGGCCAAAATATGCTTGATACGAATAGAACAAAAGCATTTAATATTACTACTAGTGTTTATATATTTAAAAAGCAATTTCGAATCATAACTATCAATCATAGACGGCATGGGTACCATATATCATGTCGCCATATATATATACAATCAAAACCGCACAGTCACGTATTTGGAAATTGGATTTCTGTCATGAACCAAGGCAAAAGATAGTCCTTACCGAATTCGAGACTGTCTAGCCCGAGTCTCAGGCACAGCCGCAACCGTACCTTGGATCGTCAGGGCCGGTCCACACGGAGTGGATTATAATGCCTGAACAATGTGCTTCCCCGCCCTTTGGGGCGTAAATGAGCCAACGAATGACTCCATCGGTCCCGGATCGACCGATATTTCCGAGGCGCCTCGCAACAGCAACAACCACATAGGTGAAAGTAATATAAATGTCAGCCAGTTCAAGCACTGACACCACCTCTAGCTAGAGAGAAACGCACGTCCCCCCTGAGGTCCTCTCCTGTTTCTGGTTCATACCGGGGTGTGAGGCTCGCGAATTCACGTTATACACAAAGCTATGCCACATAGGACGGGCTTTGATCATCAACCACAAGACTTTGCTTTTCAATAGAAGCCTTGATCACAGCATCTTAGCATGCCACACAGGCAATTCACACCATGCAACGGATGGCTATCAATCACACAGAATGAATTCCAATGTCAGACACACAGTCCATTTGCCAGTCCGTTCTGGGTCTGAACGAAACCGGAGGCACTATATACCTCGCATACCCATCGATCTCCACGTACGTCTAGACGATCACCACTCATTATCCATATTTCGGGATGCCTCCTAATCAGGACATCAGTTATCATCCAACCGAGGTGAAAATCTCCGGTCTTCAACCATCGTCTTCATCTTTGACTTTTATCGTCGATTCAGTTATTCAGAATGGGACAAAACCCGGTCTTTCTGAGCAACTCGCGTATAAAATAAAAAGTGCCACACAAACACGACATACGCCTCATTTCAATTCATCAGTCACTAACCGTAAATCAGTAAGAGAACGATTTCCCAAATATTAACCTCGAAGGCCGAAACCAACATCAGATCAAGACCCAGGAAACCATTCGACTTAGCTAACCTTCGGTTAGTTTCTAAATTTCACATTCCGTATCGTTTATAATATGTTATAACGATTTATCGCTATTTTTATTTATTTATTTATAGCCAATTCATTCAAACGACGCTTCGGGCCATAACGTGGCCGTGGCGCTGTTTTTCTTCACATTTGATTTACACATATCTGAAAATCTAACCGTTGGATCATCCCAAATTTTACATCATTAGAAAGATCTTTTCAAAACGAATCCAATGGTTCTAGTTTTGGGAAAATCCGACGGTTGGATCTCCCGGTACACTCGTTTGAAGTTTCGATTTCAAAATACGAACTGCAGCGTCGTTATTCGAATTAATATAATTATATTTATATATATATATAATCGATTCTGGCGCTGTTTTTCTTCAGATTTGAATTAAACATTCCAGACAATCTAACCATTGGATCTTCACAAAGTTGGTGTCGTTGGAAAGATATTTCCAAAGCGAACCCAACGGTTTTGGTCTCGAGAAAATCCGATGGTCGGATCTCCCGCACTAATCGTTTGAAATCACGGTTTCAAAATACGAACTGCAGCTTCGTTATTCGATTTATTTTAATTATATTTATATATATATATATATATAAATATAATCGATTCTTCGATTTCAAAACCATATTATTTTCATACCTTCGATAAAAATGATATTTTTATCCAACTGACTTCTATTTCAACACTTCACTATTTCTAACAATTCATTGATATATTAAAAATGTGATTTTTATTGCAAAACAATTTATTTCAAAACACGACTATTTTATATAGCTCATATATATGATAAAAATATGATTTTTATGATAAAACAATTTATTTCAAACACGAATACCATTCAACACATGAATTTCTATTCAACGAATGAATTTCTATTCAACACATGAAGGTTTTCTATAGTTTGTATATATAGTAAAAATGTGAATTTTATTGCAAAACAATTTATTTCAAAATACGATTATTTTATATAGTTCATATAGATGATAAAAATCTGATTTTTACGATAAGACAATTTATTTCAACCACGAATACCATTCAACACATGAATTTCTATTCAACACACGGATATAGTTTCAACACATGAAAATAATTCTAACACATGAATATTATTCAAAATTTCGGCAGCATAACGGCAGGGTAGTTAAAACCGGGGTCGTCCCTAGTACGGCTCCTCGCTCTACCTTAAAGCCTAGCAGCTTTTGACAATGGGCATTTCATGCATCTAGTTTGCACGCAGGCGGCATGTATATTTTTTTCATTTCCACAAACTAATCCTATGTGGTTTCCACCAAATAATTCTCAACCACAAACGGTTATTTTTCAACCACAATCAATCAATTTCAACCATAAACAATTCAAATCAACCATTCGCTATCAATCAATTTTAACACCAATCACAACCAATAAATATCGTCAATGGTTTATGGACGAGGGGCGTATATATATGTATATATATATAAGCATTTCACTTCTATTTCAATACATAAATTTTATACAACGCATATATAACTTATATATCAAATGTACAACTTATACAATGCTTATACATGAGGTGTACAACGCTTATATAACTCATACATCAAAATATATAATTTATGCATCATCGTTTTCCATATCGTTTATAATTTAGAAATCTCACATTGGGTTCCACGCCACCAAAAATAGCAGAAGGCTCAGAAAAATATGCGGTCTCTCCTAGAATGTAGAAGACGTCCACATGAGTCCACTGTCTCTTGTTTCACTGAATTTCGTCAAGAAACGAAAAAGATATGATTTTTACAGTGAAATCAAAAACCGTAGCGCTTTAAAGTGCTATAATATAGTTTATTTTAAAATAGTCGTACCTCAGCTGATTTGTTCAAAACTAGGTTTGGATTTTTCTTCGAATCCATGTAGCTATTCGTCGATCGTCCTTTGCAGCGTCGAAGGGGGAGGAGCGGCGCACCTGCGCCAGGAGGGGGGAGGCGTTCGATCGCCAGAGGAGGGTGCGGCGGCGGTTTGAAACCCGAAACTTCCAGGCGTTGATTCTCCCAAACCACTCAATGAAAAAATCCAAACTATATATGGATTTGAAGCTCGTCTCGAGCTCTTAAAAATCCTCAACTGGAGGAGGAGCTGATTTTGCGTGTAGAGGGAGAAAATGAAGAGAGAAGCATCGAAGGATATTCCGCCGTGCGATTTGAGCTGTCGAGGAGAGAGAAGGAACGATCGCCCAATCATGTTTTTTCTTTAATTTATATATTTTTAAATTTTGAAAATATCCCCTTTCACACACGAACTCCAATCCAAACCCAACGACTGTCGTCCCTTGCATTTTACCCCCATTCCGAACACAATGGGATATGTTTCGTAGGCCCGTTCGACTGTTTCAGTCAGTTTTCCTTCAAATTAAAATATAAAACATTCAATATTTAATTTGAACGTACATTTCAATTTGTCGGGGCCACATATTGATTCTAAAAATTCCAAAAAAATAAATCTAGATATGTTTTGAAGATACGGTCCCAACAAAACTAGTTTCATCGAATTCTGAGACCGTTTGAAAAATGGCCCTTTTCTGGTCGATCCAATTTAACAGAAATCGACCAAACACAATTTTCTTTGCCCCGCTCACATACTAGCTTCAAAAATTATGAAATTTGAAACCTAGCAATAAGTTGACATCCCGGATCCAACAAAAGTGGTTTCGTCGAATTCCGAGGTCGTTTGCAAAATGGCCATTTTCACGGGCTATATAAACACTATAGCGACCTTTCTGAAAATTCATTTAACCATAACTTTTGCTTCCCGCTATGAAACTTCGATTTTTCAGATTCGTTAGAAAGATATTCACTAACAGATTTAAATATTTTTGGTTTCACTAAAATCCGTTTTGTTTTGCACCCGGTACAGTCAGTCAAAGTTTGAATTCAAAATTTGAAACTACCGCGCCATTTCAGGCCTTGTTTATAATTAGAATTAATTATATTTATTTTCAAACGTCGATTCAAACTTAATTTTTGTCGTTATTATTTAAAATATTTATTTTAAATATTTAAAATCCACTAAAAAGCCAATTTAAAATTGGTTCAGATTTTTCGGGTTGTTACGATCTCCCCCACTTAAAACTTTTCGTCCCCGAAAAGGAACAAAGTCGAAAGTGGTTTGATTAATCAATTCTACGTTCAATCTGGCTTCCATTCTCCAACTTTTCAGTTTCTGAGAATTTTCAAATTCTTCAAAAATTTGGCTAACACCCGGAATTTTCGAAAAATTTCGCCATAACCTCCTTTGTACGGGGAGGGGTTTGGAAATTTATTGGGCCGTATTAGGTACCCAATAAATCCTATAAAGAATGCACATATTTATAGTGATATATTCCGGTGTTTACAGGGAGCGTGTATAGATAATAACTCCAGAGAATAAATTCTCGTCACCCTGTCAAAGCCTGAGGGAGTGTGTATTTTTAATTGCTCCAGAGAATAAATTCTCGTCACCTCGTCCCGTGTGGGAAATAAATAATCCATGTGCCGTATCTAATAACTAGAGAGACGTGATTATTGTCAACTCCAGATCCGTGTGGGGTTTTTTATTAATCTGGCAATTTATCATTATAATTTTATATGGTCCATATCAGTCATCAGTTCAACCTGTAATATATAGTCATTGCCATACATGCCTCTCGCTCGTATGGTAAATCTTCCACCTCGTCACACAAGCTCCAAATGCTTATGTGGTATATGATGAAGTATGCCTATCTTCAAGAAGTATGCCATGTAGTGTAGTTCAAAAATCAATTGTTACTATCCTATGGCGATATTTATTATTACACACAGAACAACAAGCACTCCGCATCCAATGGCATTCACAGGAGTTGATATAATAATATTTCGCATCCAACTCATTAAGGTTTACCTATTTGTCGGGCACGCAAATAAAATCTTTACTTAACAGCTAATCCATTTACCTGATCAAACAAATATGATGCACATGTATATATTTCTATCTATTTTTAAATCAGTTCAATGTGTGATTTAATCGAATAAATTCTACCATTCATTCTCTTATTGATTAAATTAACTATCATTCTAATAATTTAATTAATCAAATCTACTATCACACAACACAAACAACAATCAAATTGTTTTTAACTTTTCAAAAATATACTAATCAATTCATATACTCTTTTAAAATCATTCAGACTATAGAATTAAAAGTTTACATTCATGAAAGAAAATAACAACGAAGCAGAGAACATAATAGAAATTTCAAAATATGGTAAATGTACCTTGCACCGGAGTCAATCGGAGATATCCACTCGGCACTTAGGATAGGCTTTCCGAATGCTATCCTTAGTTTCCCAAGTACAATCTCGCGGATCTCCACTTCATTGCACTTCGACTAAGTGAACCTTCTTGTTCCTCAGCTCTTGGGTTTCTTTGCCAATGATTTTTAGCGGCTCTCTTCTCACAGCCAATTCTAGAGTAATTTCAATATCCTGTTGCGCTGCTTCTTCCACGATCAAGTCTGGATCATGAACGTGCTTCCGAAGTTGAGATATGTGTAATACATTATGCACTCCAGGCAGCCAATCAGGCAATTGAACCCTAAATGCGAGAGTTCCAGTCCGTTCAAGAATAGGAAACGGACCAATGAATTTGGGCGCCAATTTCCCTGTTTTACCGAACCGGGTAACTCCTCTCATCGGCGATACTTTCAAATATACATAGTCGCCAACAGCAAATGATATATCTCTTCTTCTCTTATCAGCATAGCTCTTCTGTCGGCTTTGAGCGGCGAGTAATCGTTTCTTAACGAAATCGACTTTGTCAGCAGCCTCGCGGATCATATCAGGTCCCAATACAAGTCTGTTACCGTGTTCGACCCAACAAGAAGGAGATCGGCACGGTCTACCATACAATGCTTCGAATGGCGACATTGTCAGGCTCGCTTGGTAGCTGCTGTTATATGAGAATCCAGCCAAATGTAAATGGTTTTCCCATGATCCACCAAAATCTAGTACACAAGCCCACAATAGATCTTCTAAATACGATTCACCCTCCCAGTCTGACCATCTGTCTGAGGATGATAGGCGGTGCTCAAGTTCAGCTTTGTTCCCAGTTCTACTTGAAATGCCTCCCAGAATTTGCTAGTGAATATTGGATCTCTATCACTAACTATACTGATCGGCACTCCATGTAGCCTAACAATTTCCTTGAAATATATCTATGCCAGACTCTGAGCAGTTCTGTTCGATCTGACAGGTATGAAATGGGCGGTCTTCATGAAGCGATCTACGATCACCCAAATACTATCATTTCCTTTTCTGGTTCTGGGCAAACCATCTATGAATTCCATGGAAATATGTTCCCACTTCCAACCTAGAACGTCCAGCGGTTGCAACAATCCGATCAGTTTCTGTTGGTCGCTTTTGACTATTTGGCAAGTAGGGCATCAGCTAACATATAAAGAAATGTCACTCTTCATCGACTTCCACCAGAAAGTGCGTTTGATGTCATTATACATTTTGCTTACTCCTGGATGGATACTAAGTTTTGACTTGCGGCATTCATCCAGTACTTCCTTTCGGAGTTCAGGAATGTTAGGAACACAAATTCGACCTTTTAGCCTTAGAATCCCACCGTTATCAACCTGAAACTCGAGGGTTTGGCTTTCTGAGTTATCTCTCTGATCTTCTGAGTGAAGTGATCATCCTTCTGAAGAGCAAATATTTTATCTATCAATGAAGTCGTGAAAATAAAACTGGCGATCATTACATTCTTTTGGTTTAACGCATCGGCCACGACATTGGCTTTCCCTGGAGTGTATAGAATCTCAAAATCGTATACTGCAAGGATCTCTAGCCAACGTTGCTGCCTCAGATTCAAGTCTTTTTGGGTGAACAGATACTTTAGCGACTGCTGATCTGTAAACAGTTCGAATTTCTCACCCAGAAGATAGTGTCTCCAGATTTTCAAAGCAAATACTATAGCCAACAACTCAAGATCATGAGTAACGTAATTCTTTTCATGTGGCTTCAGTTGACGGCTAGCATAAGCAACCACTTGACCTCTTTGCATTAACACTACACCAAGGCCTTCTCTAGAGGCATCTGTCCAGACTTTTAAATCCTGATTGCCGTCGATAATCATTAACATTGGAGTCGTTGTTAATCATAACTTTAGCTCCTCAAAAGCCTCCTCACATTTTGGAGTCCACTTGAATTTTGAGTGCTTCTTTGTAAGCTTTGTTAAGTGACTAGATATCTTCGAAAAGTCTTTAACGAACTTCCGGTAATAACTAGCCAATCCGAGAAAACTTCGGACTTCTGTGGGAGTACTGGGTTGTTTCCAATTTTGAATAGCTGCGATTTTACTTGGATCCACAACAATTCCATCTTTCGATACGACGTGGCCAAGAAACTTCACTCCATCTTGCCAGAATATACATTTGGACAGTTTAGCTTTCAATACATTCTTTCTTAGAATTTCTAGAACCTGCTCCAAATGTTTTTCATGTTCGGCCTTTGATTTAGAGAAGATTAGAATATCGTCAATAAAAACCAGAACAAACTTATTCAAGACTCCTCTGAACACTCGATTCATCAAATCGACGAAGTAAGCTGGAGCGTTACATAAGCCGAACGGCATTACTAACCACTCATAGAATAAGTCTGGACCTCTGAATGCTGTCATAGGAACACATTCTTCGACAATTCGAAGCTAATGGAAGCCTGTAGCAAGGTCCATCCTTGAAAATACCTGTGCTCCATTCTGACAATCCAATAAATCAATGGACATTTATTCTTTATTGTCTGCTTGTTCAAATCACGATAATCCACACATAGTCGCAGAGTACCGTCAGACTTTGGGACAAACACCACTGCTGCTCCCCAATCCGAGAAACTAGGCATGATCAGACCTTTCCATACAAGCTGTCGAGTTTGATTGTCCAGTTCTTCTTTCTCCTTTAGAGTCATTCTCCTAATGGCGTGCACTACTGGCCTTGCATTCGGGATTAAAGCAATTTTGAAATCAATTTCTCTCTACGGAGGTAAGCTGACAACTTCTTCGAACACGTCTGCATATTTCTTGACGACAGGAATATCTTTTATGAGATCGGGAATATTCTTTATGACTACAGGGATATTTTCTATTTGAGCAGGAGAAACATCCAAAGCTGCCCAGAAGTCTTTTCTATTAGAATTCTGACCTTCACAGGGAATGGTTATATAATCACCTGATTTAATCTTCGCCTTAACGACTCTGTCGGCGCATTTAACCTCAGCTTCATATTTGGTCAACCAGTCTAGCCCCAAGATTAGATCAAATTCTGTAAAATTCATGACGACCGCGATGGCAGGGAACCGATAACGAGAAAAAGAAACCGGCACCCCACAAACCCAATTGAGATCGAGGGAACCCCCAACCGGATTATGGACAGTCATTGGTTCCTTGAGCTTCTTCAAATTCAAATCCAGTTTCTTAACCACATTCTTTGCAACAAAGCTTCGCGACGCACCGGTGTCAAACAGTACTTTAACTGGAATGTCTTTGACATTAAGCGTGCCTTCTAAAGCATCTGGCCTTTCCTGACTAGTTGAGGGCTCAGAAGTTTTTGCCACTTCATTTACCTGAGCTTCTTTGGTCGTTTTTAACAGCCAGCAATCTTGCTTTACATAACCAAACCGATGGCATTGATTGCATCTTTTACTTTCCGGAAGCTTTTTGCCGAATTTAAATCCATCATTCTTTCGTTTCTTCGAGGATTTACAATTCTTGGTCAGATGCCCCTGTTTATTGCAGTTAGAGCATGTGGCCGCCGTTACTAGTTCTTTCTCAGATCTGGCCCTTTTCCGATTTACTTTGGGTTTCTTACTGACCTTCGACATCGTACTGGCCTCTAGACGATCAGTTTCAGACTCGCCTTTATTACTAGAACTGACTTCCTCTTCGTAACGTAACATACCTTTCTTGTCGAGATCCTCATACTGGTAAGCCATGTATATCATTTCAGGAAAAGGTAGCTTCACATTCCTCATTACACTATTCTGATATTTTCTTTGCAGGCCATGAATAAACCTCAAATTCTTCCTCTTTGGGTCTTTAATCAGATGAGGGGCGAAATGAGAGAGTTCGATGAATTTCTAATGATATTCTGGAATGGTCATATCTCCTTGTATCAGATAAGAGAATTCATCACATAACTGCCCAGTTGCTTCAGGAGGAGTAAATCTTTCTAGGAAAATCACTTTAAATCTATCCCAGGTGCGTCTTTGAGTGGCCAGGATGCCAGTAATCTTTTCTGATCATCACTCAGCTTTAAACCATTAAAGATCTTCTCAGCAGAACGAATCCAGGCTTGTGTTTTCATAATAGATTCTTCGCCCGAGAACGGTATTCCACCCATGTTTCGATACTTAATCAATAGGGCCTCAATATCTGGTTCTGCATTCCTTCTGATTCTGACACTCATTTTCTAGTACTTCTACAAATAGCAGATCAAATGTCAGGTCAACTATTTCAAAACATAAAGACAAATACTTGAATGTAAATGTGTCTACTGGGGTGTATTTCATTCTGCTATACTCATAGTAGGATATTACTGATCCTATCTGTAATGAGTTATTCGTCCTAGAACACTACTGGTTCTATTTCTGACGAGTTCGTTGATATGTTATATTCCAGCACTAAGCTTAACCAAAGCTCTGATACCAAAATGAGACGACCCCAAATCCCGTAGCGACGGAGACAAGGGTAATCTTTGGAATGTAACACATAAATAGATACTAGCAGAAAAGAAATAAATAAATACACCAGATAATGCACAAATAATACACTGGATAAACGTAATCATCAGAGTTACACAGTATACAGGATCATACTTAGTACAAATATAATTCAGCTATACATAAATGTCTACAGCGAAAAACAAACACAATATGTACAATAGGAGCTGAACAACATAAAATAGATAAATGATAGAATCCGTCTTTAGCTCCAGCTATCCAGAAAGAGCCTGCTAAAACCTGAATACAAGGCTGCCCATGTAGAAAGAGGGGCACCCGAGTTTGCAAGTGAAACAAACTACGAGTCAGTCATAGGACTGGTATGAGAAATCTATTTAACACATTATATAATTTGGTTAATCACAAGACCACGCCACTTTCACGGAACGGGTTTACTCCATTGGATTGCCAGTGCTTTAAAAACAAGTCAATCTTTTAAACATCGCAATGCTTTTTATAAAAATGAAGCCATTATAAGACTCAGTTCCCATCATACAATGCAACGCAAACAGGAGGATAGAGTTTTACCTTATAATGGCCAAAATATGCTTGATACGAATAGAACAAAAGCATTTGATATTACTATTAGTGTTTATTTGTTTCAAAAGCAATTTCGAATCATAACTATCAATCATAGACGGCATGGGTACCATATATCATGTCACCATATATATATACAATCAAAACCGCACAGTCACGTATTTGGATTTCCGTCATGAACCAAGGCAAAAGATAGTCCTTACCGAATTCGAGACTGTCTAGCCCGAGTCTCAGGCACAGCCGCAACCGTACCTTGGATCGTCAGGGCCGGCCCACAGGGAGTGGATTATAATTCCTGAACAATGCGCTTCCCCACCCTTTGGGGTGTAAATGAGCCAACGAATGACTCCATCGGTCCCGAATCGACCGATATTTCCGAGGTGCCTCGCAACAACCACATAGGTGAAAGTAATATAAATGTCAGCCAGTTCAAGCACTGACACCACCTCTAGCTAGAAAGAAACGCACGTCCCCCCTGAGGTCCTCTCCCATTTTTGGTTCATACCGGGGTGTGAGGCTCGCGAATTCACGTTATACACAAAGCTATGCCACACAGGTCGGGCTTTGATCATCAACCACAAGACTTTGCTTTTCAACAGAAGCCTTGATCACAGCATATTAGCATGCCACACAGGCAATTCACACCATGCAACTGATGGCTATTAATCACACAGAATGAATTCCAATGTCAGACACACAGTCCACTTTCCAGTCCGTTCTGGGTATGAACGAAACTGGAGGCACTATATACCTCGCATACCCTTCGATCTCCACGTACGTCTAGATGATCACCACTCATTATCCATATTTCGGGATGCCTCCCAATCAGGACACCAGTTATCATCCAACCGAGGTGAAAATATCCGGTCTTCAACCATCGTCTTCATCTTCGACATTTATCGTCGATTCAGTTATTCAGAATGGGATAAACCCGGTCTTTCTGAGCAACTCATGTATAAAATAAAAAGTGCCACACAAACACGACATACGCCTCATTTCAATTCATCAGTCACTAACTGTAAATCAGTAAGAGAACGATTTCCCAAATATTAACCCCGAAGGCCGAAACCAACATCAGATCAAGACCCAGGAAACCATTCGACTTAGCTAACCTTCAGTTAGTTTCTAAATTTCACATTCCATATCGTTTATAATATGTTATAACGATTTATCGCTATTTTTATTTATTTACTTATAGCTAATTCATTCAAACGACACTTCGGGCCATAACGTGGCCGTGGCGCTGTTTTTCTTCAGATTTGATTTACACATATCTGAAAATCTAACCGTTGGATCATCACAAATTTTACATCATTAGAAAGATCTTTTCCAAACGAATCCAATGGTTCCAGTTTTGGGAAAATCCGATGGTCGGATCTCCCGGTACACTCGTTTGAAGTTTCGATTTCAAAATACGAACTGCAGCGTCGTTATTCGAATTAATATAATTATATTTATATATATATATATAAAAATATAACCGATTCTGGCGCTGTTTTTCTTCAGATTTGAATTAAACATTCCAGACAATCTAACCGTTGGATCTTCACAAAGTTGGTGTCGTTGGAAAGATATTTCCAAAGCGAACCCAACGGTTTCGATCTCGGGAAAATCCGATGGTCGGATCTCCCGCACTAATCGTTTGAAATCACGGTTTCAAAATACGAACTGCAGCTTCATTATTCGATTTATTTTAATTATATATATATATATAATCGATTCTTCGATTTCAAAAACATATTATTTTCATAACTTCGATAAAAATGATATTTTTATCCAACCGACTTCTATTTCAACACTTCACTATTTCTAACAATTCATTGATATATTAAAAATGTGATTTTTATTGCAAAACAATTTATTTCAAAACACGACTATTTTATATAGCTCATACAGATGATAAAAATATGATTTTTATGATAAAACAATTTATTTCAAACACGAATACCATTCAACACATGAATTTCTATTTAACGAATGAATTTCTATTCAACACATGAAGGTTTTCTATAGTTTGTATATGTATAGTAAAAATGTGATTTTTATTGCAAAACAATTTATTTCAAAACACGACTATTTTATATAGTTCACATAGATGATAAAAATATGATTTTTATGATAAAACAATTTATTTCAACCACGAATACCATCCAACACATGAATTTCTATTCAACGAATGAATTTCTATTCAACACACGAATATAGTTTCAACACATGAAAATAATTCTAACACATGAATATTATTCAAAATTTCGGCAGCATAACGGCAGGGTAGTTAAAACCGGGGTCGTCCCTAGTACGGCTCCTCGCTCTACCTTAAAGCCTCGCAGCTTTTGACAATGGGGATTTCATGCATCTAGTTCGCACGCAGGCGGCATGTATATTTTTTTCATTTCCACAAACTAATCATATGTGGTTTCAACCAAATAATTCTCAACCACAAACGGGTATTTTTCAATCATAATCAATAAATTTCAACCACAAACAATTCAAATCAACCATCCGTCTATCAATCAATTTTCACACCAATCACAACCAATAAATGTCGTCCATGGTTTGTGGACGAGGGGCGTATATATATATATATATAAGAATTTCACTTCTATTTCAACACATATTAAAATTTTACAACGCATATATAACTTATATATCGAACATACAACTTATACAATGCTTATACATGAGGTGTACAACGCTTATATAACTCAAACATCGATTATATAATTTATACATCGTCGTTTTCCATATCTTTTATAATTTAGAAATATCACATTGGGTTCCACTCCACCAAAAATAGCAGAAGACTCAGAAAAATATGCGGTCTCTCCTAGAATGTAGAAGATGTCCGCACGAGTCCACTGTCTCTTGTTTCACTGAATTTCGTCAAGAAACGAAAAAGATATGATTTTTACAGTGAAATCAAAAACCATAGCGCTTCAAAGTGCTATAATATAGTTTATTTTAAAATAGCTGTACCTCAGCTGATTTTTTCAAAACTAGGTTTGGAATTTTCTTCGAATCCGTGTAGCTATTCTTCGATCGGCCTTTGCAGCGTCGAAGGGGGAGGAGCGGCGCACCTGCGCCTGGAGGGAGGAGGCGTTCGATCGCTAGAGGAGGGTGCGGCGGCGGTTTGAAACCCGAAACTTCCAGGCGTCGATTCTCCCAAACCGCTCAATGAAAAAATCCAAACTATATATGGATTTGAAGCTCGTCTCGAGCTCTTCAAAATCCTCAACTGGAGGAGGAGTTGATTTTGCATGTAGAGTGAGAAAATGAAGAGAGAAGCGTCGAAGGATATTCCGCCGTGCGATTTGAGCTGTCGGGGAGAGAGAAGGAACGATGGCCTAATCATGTTTTTTCTTTAATTTATATATTTTTAAATTTCGAAAATATCCCCTTTCACACACGAACTCCAATCCAAACCCAACGACTGTCGTCCCTAGCGTTTTACCCCCATTCCGAACACAACGGAATATGTTTTGTAGGCCCATTCGACTGTTTCAGTCAGTTTTCCTTCAAATTAAAATATAAAACATTCAATATTTAATTTGAACGTACATTTCAATTTGCCGGGGCCACATATTGATTCTAAAAATTCCAGAAAAATAAATCTAGCTATGTTCTGACGATACGGTCCCAAAAAAACTAGTTTCGTCGAATTCTGAGACCGTTTGAAAAACGGCCCTTTTCTGGTCGATCCAATTAATAGAAATCGACCAAACACATTTTCCTTTGCCCCGCTCACATACTAGCTTCAAAAATTATGAAATTTGAAACCTAGCAATAATTTGACATTCCAGATCCAACAAAAGTGGTTTCGTCGAATTCTGAGGTCGTCTGCAAAATGGCCATTTTCACGGGCTATATAAACTCTATAGCGACCTTTCTGAAAATTCATTTAGCCATAACTTTTGCTTCCCGCTATGAAACTTCGATTTTTCAGATTCTTAGAAAGATATTCACTAACAGATTTAAATATTTTTGGTTTCACTAAAATCCGTTTTGTTTTGCACCCGGTACAGTTAGTCAAAGTTTGAATTCAAATTTTGAAACTACCGCGCCATTTCAGTCCTTGTTTATAATTAGAATTAACTATATTTATTTTCAAACGTCGATTCAAACTTACTTTTTGTCGTTATTATTTAAAATATTTATTTTAAATATTTAAAATCCACTAAAATAGCCAATTTAAAATTTTTAAATTGGTTCAGATTTTCCGGGTCGTTACAGTTGCGATTAAATATGATGAAGATAATTGAAGACGGAGTTATGCAAGGGTTGTCCTGTTTACAGAATAGTACCTTCGGGTTGTCCAGTCCCAGGACAACCTGTATGGAAGAATGTCTGATAGAGTATATTTAATTGATCGCGTAAGTTGATCTCTTCAACGTATGTACGTTTGGTGGCGGAGGAATTCATTTCTCTTAGCTGTATACCTGTTGTATTTTTGGGGAAATCAATTTGTGATTTGGCAGGTATGACGATGTGACATTCAAAGTGAATAAATGTGTGATCTGTCAGAGATAAGCGTGGCCTCTAGCTTTACAACCGGGAAATGAAAAAAATCGGGCAGGCAGCATGGCTAAGTGGTCGGCTGCCAAGTAGGGTGTATTATCACCTATCTAGAGATATTCATTTCATTCTATGATCTATTGTCGATGCTGTCCCATTCGGGAAACAGTTGTTGATCCCAACTGTTGGTGATATACATTCGATACACACAAGCGAAATGAGTGGTCGGTCATGTATGGCTGGGTTTCAAGACGTTCTTGTTGAACCCAGTGTATTCCTCTCTAGAGATACACTATCGGAAGGTGGTCCCATACCTTGTCATAGTTGGAAATCCATTACCCAATAAGTGCTCGAGGTTTTGATTGTATACTATATATGTGGAATGTAAGACGAAAGCGTTCTGCAAGATGATTATTATATTGTGGTTGATAGACACAATTATAATATCAATGAGTTTTGATATAAAGATTATCGTTTCTTTCAAAATGATTTGAAAGTTAAATCAAAATATTTTGGATTCTCATAAGGGAAAAACCTGTTCCGTTATTCGGCGTGGTCTTATGAGATATCGTTTAATTGTTCAAACTATTTTAAATTGTTTTACTCACACCGGTCCCATGACTGACCCAGAGTTTGTTTTGTTTTCCCTAAACTCTTGAGTGCCCAATTTTGTATGGGCAGTCAAGTGTCAGGATTTTACAGATATACCTGGAGAGCTTGGAGCAGGAGGCTTCAGGATTTTATAGCTATAGTTATTTCCGCTGTGTTGTAAGTGTTGTACTCTGATAATGTTACTGTATACATATATTGATTTTATTCCAAGGATATGTTATCTATTATATGTTGTTCGTTCCGCTGTGAGATTCGTGTTACTCTGATGTTGTATGTTCTTCTTCTTCTATTCAATTTTTCTACCTTTTCTATTCTCACCCTCTAATTTCTTTCATGGTCTATCCGGTGTTTCCGATGCTTGAATAGTCGACATAGTGTTGTATGCCGATATCCAGGATCGCAAAATCCCCGGGTCGTTACAGTATGGACAGCGGCTACACAATGAACAGATTCAGAGTGAATTGGAGCTCGTCACAATTTATAGCGAAATAAATTGTCTGTCCGAATCAACTGACAGTTATCATTATTTAATGATGATCGTCCAATGTGAGTAAATCTCACTAACTCTGTATAGTTTATATTTTTATAAATATAATCTAGTATTGATAAATGATGATTGATTGTTGTGTGTTGATTGTTTGGTTGAATTGCTGATTTATTGGTTGAAATTATAGATAACGATATATATATAAATCGTTAATCAAATATTGTTTATGTTTATCAGTGTATTTCATATTGAAATGAATTGATGTTATTTATATTGTTTAACATCTGTGGATGTAGGGAAACAGGTTGGAGGGATCCAACTGGATTCCTCAATATTTATAATACTGTTTGTTTTCATATATTGTGATATACGATGTGATATAAAACCTGTGATTGATTATGATGAAGCTGGTCTGTTTAATTGGTATTTCACATACCATAAGAAATACTGGAATGCAAAAAGGGAATTTTCAAAGTGCATTTTATAAATGAAATATTTATAGGAAATAAATATAATTATAAAAATAATATTTATGTGGAAAATAAATAAAATTATAAAAGGAATATTTATGTGGAAAATAGATATAATTATAAAAGGAATATTTATGTGCAAAATAAATATAATTATAAAAGGAATATTTATTTGGAAAATAAATATAATTATAAAAGGAATATTTATGTGGAAAGTAAATAAAATTATAAAAGGAAATATCTGGAAAATGAATAGAATATTATAAAAAGAGAATTTTACGTTAGGAAGGTTTAGACTGGTGCTTCGCACATGGGTGTAACATGATATTGATTTAAAGTAAATATTTAACAGAAATCTGTTTAATAGATAAATTGAGGAGAATAAATTGTAAACAGTTTATAAATTAAGAAAACAGTTATCATTTGATAAATTGAATATAAAATTTTGAATTTATGTAGAGGAGTAAAAATCGGTTTTAACACCGATAATTGAAATGGAATGTGAACGTAGTAGTTATAAAGGAAATTTGCAATGAAATAATAAATGTTGGAAATAAGATAAGATTTGTATGAAAATTTTTGCAAATAAAATATTAGAAAGGAATTTTAGGTTTGAATTAGGAATTTAATTGAATTACTGAAATTAGAAACTGACTGGAAATTAGTTGAGTTGAATGGCTTTCTGGGTATCGATCTGATGTTGGTTTCGGCCTTCAGGGTTTATGCTTGGGAAGTTGTTCTCTTACTAGTTTATAGTTAGAGACTGATAGAGGTGGGAAGATATTGATGTGTGAATTAGAAATGGAAATGTTTTCCAAAGTAAATAACGTATATTTTCTAATTTTAGAAAATAAGGAATTTATGAATATATGGAAACAATAAACAGGAAATTGGGAAATGAAATGATGATTGATCGGTAAGATTTCCATTTGGAGAAACGACTGTTGTTTGTACACATGTTTTCCTTTGATAGTTAAATCACCAACTATCAAAGATTTTGACCATTTCCGTTGTTAATACGGAGAGACTGAGATCAAATGTATTATCTGAAAACCACTCCATATGGCATTAGCATTGCGAATCAAATATGATGAAGATAATTGAAGACATAGTTATGCAAGGGCTGTTTAGTAAATCCTATGTAGAAATTGCCTAAGATGGATTTATAGAATAATTCCTTCGGATTGTCCAGTCCCAGGACAACTTGAGCGGAGGAGTGTCTGACAGAGTATATCTGGTAGATCGCGTAAGTTGATTGTGTCAAACGTATTTACGTTGGTGGCGGAGGAATTCGTTTCTCTTAGCTTATACCTATGTTATTTTTGGGAAAATCAATTTGTGATTTGACGGGTATGACGATGTGGCATTTAAATTAAATAAAGGGGTGGTCTGTTAAAAGATACGTTGTGACCTCAAGCCTTATCAACTAGGAAATGACAGAAATCGGGCAGGCAGCATGGCTAAGTGGGTCGCACCCAATTAGGGTATATTGTCACCATCTAGAGAATATTCATATCTGTTACTTCTTTCAATTATGTATCTCTCAGGAATGGCTATGATGGTATACCAACCGTAAGATGACAATATATTCAGAACATTCAAGCGAAATGAATGGTCAGTCATGTGTGGCCGAGTTACAAGATGTTTTTGTTGAACTCCAGTGTATCGCTTCAAGAGTACACTGATCGGAAGGTGGTTCCATACCTTGTCATAGTTGGGAATTCATTATCCAATAAGAGCCCGCTATTTTTGATTGTATATTATATATGTAGAGCGTGAGATGAAAGCCTTCTACTAGATTGCTATTTATTTGATTTAGACATTATTATAATATCAGAAGACTATGGATTATAAAAGAATGTTTTGGGTTATCGTAAGGTAAAAACCATCCGTGTTTATGTGTGGGTCGGTCGTACGATTATTTTTTCTTTTAAAAGGATTTTAAAAGTTAAACAAATGGTTGGAGTTTACTCACACCAGTCACATGACTGACCCAAAGTTTATTTTGTTTTGTTTTCCCTAAACTCTTGGGTGCCCAATTTTGTACGGGCAGTCAAGTAGTCGGGATTTTACAGATACTTGGAGAGTTGGAGCAGGAGGCTTCAGAATTATATAGCTATTGTTTATTTCCGCTGTTTATACTCTAATGATGATATGTATATACAAATGACCGATTTGTATTTCAAAGTTATATTGTATACTATATTTTATTCGTTCCACTGTGAGATTCGTGTTACTCTGATGTTGTTGTAGTTGTGTTCTTCTTCTTCTATTCTAATTTTATATCTTACCTATTCTCACCCTCTAACTTCTTTTTATTAACGTTCTGGTATTTCCAACTTTTGAATGGTCGACATGGTGTACATGTCGATTTTCTAGGTCGAAAATTTCGCGTTCGTTACAGTCATATGAGAGCTGAAGTTTAAGTACTTACCTTGGCTCTGTGCTGTAACTCAGTAGAGATGGGGTTAGTAATGCCCTAGATTGAGTTGAGTGTGTATATACGAGAGAGCGTATTTGTAGATTTTATAAAAAATGTTTTATATTGTAATGATTTATTGGTTGAGTGGTTTATGAGTTCTAGCCGATCAGTTTGATCCACTGTATCGGTAGGAGTTTCTAAACACTCGAATACGATGAATCGACACGGTATGTTTTGGAAATAAAGGGTAAATAATATAATTTTACCCAAATTATATTTTTTGATATAAAAGATTGATTAGTATTTGAATTATTTTAGTATATTGGATGTGTTGGTTATTACTATAATCAAATAAGATTATAATTTAGATGGTTATAGAAAAACCAATCAGAATTCATATAAGTGTAATATATGAAATCAGATGAATTAAATCTGAATTTAAAATCAGAATTGGAATTAAAATTCCTAAGAGTCGGAGAAGTGTTTGTAAATGGATTTGAATTACATATATGAGAATTTTAAAATCCGGGGAGATTTTTGTTTTACAAGAAGTATGAATGATATTTTGAAATAAATTTCAAAATGGAAGTGTTTAAAAATGAGTTTTTGAAAGTGATATAGTATTGAACTCACTTGGGTCGCTGGAAAATAATTCTGATGATGATCCGGACATCATCGGTGTTCATTTTCGAGTTTCTAAGTGACGGATTACTACCAAAAAATTTGTTTTTGGAAATGTTTTGAGAAAACAAGTTGCTTTGATTCAAAAGGGAATATTTGATGATTTTTTTTTGATATGGTAAATGGTTTAAAATTCCCAGGGAAAGATTTGTTTGAATTAAAACAAATTAAATTAGATTTTGGGAAAGCAAATTGGAATTAGAATTGAAATCAGTTAAGTGGAATTTGAGTTGAATAAAATGATATGGAGTAAAATTTGATATTGGAATATGATTGGGTTAATGATTTAAGAATTCGGAATCGAGAATGGAACTAAGTTTGAAATGAAGATTGTCTTGGATAAGCAAATAATTTGTGTTGAGGATGAATTGATTGGGAATGACGTTTGTTTATGCTGAATTGGCAGCAGATGGAAAGAATATAATGATATGCCCGACAAAAAGGTACGAGTTTATTTTTATATGAGTTTGGTGATATATAAGATGATTTGGCAAGCCGCTTGGCTATTTGGTTTTCTTTTGAATTGGAGAAGGCCTAGAGAGGCGAGTTGTAGTTGTACCGATTGGGCTGTACAAAAAAGGTGCTGGCGAATTTTCGAAAATTTAAGGTGTTAATTTTTTTTTAGAGATTTGAAAATTATAGTTATTCAAAATGAATTAATATTTTAATTGAAATTAACTGAAGTTAAGAAGTAAACAAATAATTTTTAACCTAGTTAATAGGGTTGTTTTCTACCTTAGCAATTTCGAGGACGAAATTATTTTAAGGGGGAAGAATGTACCCGTATTTTTACGGTATAATAATTAATTTATTTAATTTATAAGTAGTGATTTAGAGATTTAAATGGTTATTTAATTAAATAATATTGAATATTCAATTAATATATATAATAGAAAAAAAATATTTAATTCTGAAATAGTCAGAAATAGTAGAATTCACAATATTGTGTGAATTGGATTGTTTATAATATTTAATTCAGTTTAGAGTTGAATTATAATAACGAAATTATTATTTAAATGAAGTTTGAACATATTAATTATAATATAATTTAAATCAAGCCTGTAATGGCTCGGCAGTTCGTAATTTGGCGATTTGAACTTTAAACGAATATACAGAATCTGTTTTAAGCCGGATTTCTGTGAAACAAGAAATATTCGGAGCTGGTGAAGTATATTTTTCTAATGGAAGAGAAAATTCGAGATTTCATTGTGTAGATTGTGAGTTGTGTCCAAATCAAATTTTCTAAAAGTCGCTATGGGATTCCTTTACAATTTATAATAATTTATTTATATTATAAAAGGATTTTTAATATAAATTGATCGATTTAACTGGATTTTGAAATGTCGAGTTATAAATTCAGATAGGAATATTTTGGAGCTTTATGATATTCTACGTGAATATATACGATAATATTTATTTATTTATATTTAATTAATTGTGTATAGATATATTAATATTTAAATGGGTTTATTTTGGGCTATAAAAATAGCGTTTCAGCAAACGACCTCCGTTTTCAACGAAACTAATTTTGTTGGATCCGGAATATTAAATTAATTTTAGATTTCAACTTTCGTTATTTTTGGAGTCAGTATGTAGCCGTACGGGATTTTAATGTAAAAAACTGTCAACAAGTTGACTTTAAATATACACTGTGTGAGTAAACGGACTCGGAATTCGACGAAACAAGTTTCGTTAGGTCTGTAATGTCAAACTGTAGTTGTGTGTCCATTTTCATGGTTTTTAGATATCATGTGTGATCATAGGGATTTTTAAAAATAAATATAAATAGCGTTAAGATAAATATTAATATAAAATTTGAATATAAATTTATTTAAATTTCCTATAAATACCACTACCCTCCTCTCTAAGCCTAAGACTTTCATTCCTCTGGTCAAAACACTTTCCGCTGCAGGTTTCTTCCTCCACTAATTCATTTTGATCTTCATAAAATCATTACAATTCGTATAAAATTTTATAAATCATGAAACACATGTATTTGGATTCATGAGAGGATTTTATTCAACCTCATATGTATTTCTCTATGTTCGACATCCCCCCTTTTCGTTGGAATTAGAAACAGCAACGCCTAGGGTTTCGATATCCTTGGAAATGGAGACGCGATTCCAGTTTTTGGTGTTATATATGGGTTTGTGTGATTGAATGGAGTATGTTGGCTGAATTTTGGTGAGGATCGACACATTTTCGATTGCAACCTAGTACTGAAGGCGTGGGAGGAAGAAGGAGGTCGATTTTTAGGAATGAGGTTCGAGCTAGAGAAACTGTGATGGTTGTGACAAGCAGAGGAAGAGAAGTTCGAAGGTGAATTTGGTTTTGAAAATAGAGGGAAGTCGAATGAGAAATGATGGATTAAAGAATCGTGAATGGGTAGGATTAGTAGCAGGGAGGGATGGGATTTTGAAGTCCTGGAAGAAGAGGATTGCACAGAATTAAAAGGGGTGCAGGCCAGAGTTTTTAAAACTGATTTGGGCCTTAGGTAAAATGGTGAGCCCGATTAAAGTTTAAAATTTAAGTTTTTATTTAATTTAAATTGTGTTCAACTTGTAATAACATAACTTGGTCATACATGATCAGAATTTCGAACGGTTGGATCCATTAGGACCGTATGGACGGCGGCTACACAATGGAACTGATTCGGAGTGAATTGGAGCTCGTCACAATTTATAGAGAAATAAATTGTCTGTCTGAATCAACCGACATTTATCGTTATTTAATGATGATCGTCCAATGTGAGTAAATCTCACTAACTCTGTACAGTTTATATTTTTATAAATATAATCTAGTATTGATAAATGATGATTGATTGTTGTGTGTTGATTGTTTGGTTGAATTGTTGATTTATTGGTTGAAATTATAGATAACGATATATATATAAATCGTTAATCAAATATTGTTTCTTTTTATCGGTATATTTCATATTGAAATGACTCGATGTTATTTATTTGGTTTAACATCTGTGGATGTAGGGAAACAGGTTAGAGGGATCCGACTGGATTCCTCAATATTTATATTACTGTTTGTTTTCATATATTGTGATAT
This sequence comes from Allium sativum, assembly GCA_030737875.1. Lineage (NCBI taxonomy): Eukaryota > Viridiplantae > Streptophyta > Magnoliopsida > Asparagales > Amaryllidaceae > Allium > Allium sativum. The sequence goes on along the minus strand of CM060922.1, from coordinate 346,408,296 downwards.
ATGATGTGACATAAAACCTGTGATTGATTATGATCAAACTGGCAAGTTTAGTTGGTATTTTACATATCATAAGAAATACTGGAATGCAAAAAGGGAATTTTCAAAGTGTATTTTATAAATGAAATATTTATAGGAAATAAATATAATTATAAAAGGAATATTTATGTAGAAAATAAATATAATTATAAAAGGAATAATTATGCGGAAAATAATTATAATTATAAAAGGAATATTTATGTGGAAAATAAATATAATTATAAAAAGGAATATTTATTTGGAAACTAAATATAATTATAAAAGGCATATTTATGTGGAAAGTAAATAAAATTATAAAAGGAAATATTTGGAAAATGAAAAGAATTTTATAAAAAGAGAATTTTACATTAGGAAGGTTTAGGCCCGTGCTTCACACACGGGTGTAACGTGATATTGATTTAAAGTAAATATTTAATAGAAATCTAAGAGGAGAATAATTTATAAACGATGTTTATAAATTAAGGAAATATTTATCATTTGATAAATTGAATATATCAATTTGAATTTATATAGAGAAGTGAAAATCGGTTTTAACACTGATAATTGAAATGGAATGTGAACGTAGCAGTTATAAAGGAAATTTGCAATGAAATTATAAATGTTGGAAATGAAATAAGATTTTTATGAAAATTTTTGCGAAAATTATTATAAAGGAATTTGGGGTTTGAATTAGGAAATTAAATGGAATTACTAAACTTAGAAACTGAATGGAAATTAGTTGAGTCGAATGGCTTTCTAGGTATCGATCTGATGTTGGTTTCGGCCTTCGGGGTTTATGCTTGGGAAGTTGTTCTCTTAGTAGTTCATAGTTAGGGACTGATAGAGGTGGGAAGATATTGATGTGTGAATCAGAAATGGAAACGTTTTCCAAAGTAAATAACGTATATTTTCTAATTTTAGAAAATAAGGAATTTATGAATATATGGAAACGATAAATGGAAAATTGGGAAATGAAACGATGATTGATCAGTGAGATTTCCATTTGGAAATATGAACGTTGTTTGTACACATGTTTTCCTTTGATAGTTAAATCATCGACTATCAAAGATTTTGACCATTTCCGTTGTCAACATGGAGCCCGGGATCAGATATTTTATCTGGAAACCACTTTGTATTGGCATTAGCGTTGCGAATCAAATATGATGAAGATAATTGAAGGCGGAGTTATGCAAGGGGTGTTCAGTAAATCCTAGGTAGAAATTGCTTAAGATGGATATACAGAATAATTCCTTTGGATTGTTCAGTCCCAGGACAACTTGAGTGGACGAGTGTCTGACAGAGTACATCTGGTAGATTGCGTAAGTTGATCGTTTCAAATGTATTTACGTTTATGGCGGAGGAATTCGTTTCTCTTAGCTTATACCTATGGTATTTTTAGGAAAATCGATTTGTGATTTGACGAGTATGACGATGTGCCATTCAAAGTAAATAAAGGGGTGATCTGTTAAAAGATACGTTATGACCTCAAGCCTCATCAACTAGGAAATGGCAGAAATCGGGCAGGCAGCATGGCTAAGTGGGTTGCACCCAATTAGGGTATATTGTCACCATCTAGAGAATATTCATATTTGTTACTTCTTTCAATTCTGTATCTCCCGGGAACGGTTATGATGCTATATCAACCGTAAGGTGGCAATATATTCGGAACATTCAAGCTAAATGAATGGTCGGTCTTGTGTGGCCGGGTTACAAGATGTTCTTGTTGAACTCCATTGTATCGCTTCTAGAGTACACTGATCGGAAGGTGGTTCCATACCTTGTCATAGTTGGGAATTCATTATCCAATAAGAGCCCGTGATTTTTGATTATATATTATATATGTAGAGCGTGAGATGAAAGCGTTCTACTAGATTGTTATTTATTTGATTTAGACGCTATTATAATATCAGAAGAGTATGGATTATAAAATAATGTTTTGGGTTATCGTAAGGTAAAAACCATTCGTGTTTATGTGTGGGTCGGTCTTATGATTATTCTTTCTTTCAAAAGGATTTTAAAGTTAAACAAATGGTTGGAGTTTACTCACACCAGTCACATAACTGACCTGGAGTTTAATTCGTTTAGTTTTCCATAAACCTTGGGTGCCTAATTTTGTACGGGCAGTCAAGTAGTCTGGATTTTACGGATACTTGGAGAGCTGGTGTAACACCCCGTATTTTCTATGAACAACAAGGTAAAAAATTAAAGTGTTCTTAATTTTTAAAAGAACAATTAAGGGAAACGGGTTACGCCATTGCGTTCGTCTCGAAATTCTGCTTGGAATAGAGTCCAAGTTTTCGTAAATCGGACTTCGTATGAGAAAGTTATGCACTTAGAAGTTTCAGGGAATTAAATAAATTAAAACAGCTCGAATTCAAATTCGAAATTCAAATCACACACCCGGCTGGGCGGGAAATTTCCCGCCTAGGACCCAGGTTGACCCAGTGAGTCGACCAGGGGGTCGACCTCCCCCCTATTTCCAGATCCGAGGACTGGTTCGTTTTTCTGCATTTGGACTCCCGTTCTGACCAGATTCGTTGATCCCTATGTTATGTAAACACCCCTAAGTCTACAGTTTTCTCTACACAACTTCATTACGCCTATACACTACCCTAATTCATATCAAAATAAATCAAAGACGGGGTTATGCTACTCAAGTTCTTCGAGAAATCAAGTTTAGAATTCAAGTAGAGATTCATAGGCCACTTCAACGACTTCAACAACTATTTTCTAAGAATTAAATCTAAATTAGAGAATCGATAGTCTACGTCAAGGGAGAGCTATTCAGTTTCAGAATACAGATCCCAAAAAACAAGATTATCCTTTTGTTTGTAAGTTCAAGTTACTTTCAGATGTGAATTCTTAATTGAAATTCTTGGCATGTAATAATCTGGATCTAAGCTATACTTGATTTTGAGATAATCCTTTCAGATTTATCAAATCTAATCTATTAGATTTATGCCTACAATGTTATTCAAATCTAATCCATTAGATTTATGCCTGATGTAAGCAATCCTTTCATTTGAATCTGTGCTTGTATATGCCTTTGGGAATCATTATTGACTATGGAATTGGTCCAATCATATCTATCCTTGTTGTATAGCGAAATTGCAATCCTGTTTAAATTCATGATATAACTCTTGTCAAACCTATATGTCTGTGATGGTTCACGATGATATTCATATCATATCTATATGCCTGCAATGTATTCAATGCAAAACTTGTCAATTTGACATATCAAATTTATTGGACCTATAGTTCTTATCGTCATATGCATATTCTTATGCCTCTTATGTTCCATATTGTTTCTCCGCTTATTTCATGAATCTTGCGTTGAATCTCGAAACACATACGTTATGAATGCGGGGGTAATTGGGTATAACATGAAATTGACATTTATTTGCCATAATTTGGAACATGTATTATGGCATGACTGTTAAGATGCAATTTGGGGTAATTTGACATGATTTATGAATATGTAATGTAACACCCTGTATTTTTAATATAATTAAAAATAAAATAAAATATATAAAAATATGCTTATGATGGGTAAATAATGGTGATGCATAAGAAGAATTAATTAATACAAGGAAGAGAAGAAAAATTAGTTCGATAACGATTTATGTAACGGAAAAGATAGTAAAATAAGGATAACTAATTCAAGAATCAGGAATTAAGTAAAATTGACATCACCATTGCGTTCCTCTCGGAAAAATACGTGAAATAGAGTCCGAGTTTTCGAAAATCGGAGCCCGTATGACCAAGATATGGCCAAAACAAGATTTCAGCAGACTTTCTAGCAGACTGACCCAGGTCGACCATAGTGTCGACACTATAGTCGACATGCCCCCCCCCCCCCAGGTCGACTGTAGTGTCGACCCCCCCTCTGTACAGGTCGACCTGGTCTGCCTGGGGTGGCCCAGAACCCATTTTTGAGGCCCGGGATGAGTTTTGATGGTCCGGATTGACTCTAGGGTTGATCTAATGGCCTAAATGAGTTTCCTACACCTATAAAATAACACCTTGACCTAGCCTAACTCACACAAATCATTCTTACACCGTTATGCTGCTAAAATCTCTCTTGAGCCATGGCCGTCGTCTCCAAATTAAAGCTTAAGCGTCCAAACTCAAATCAAATCAAAGATCAATGCTTCTACAACAAATTCAAGGGGATAGATCAATGACACTGCAACTTTCTAAGACAAATTCACTTCTTAATTCATTAGCCGTTCCCTGTAAGTGCTAGTTATTTTCAGATCTAAATATTTAATTTTAATATGGGCATGAAATGAAGTGGAATTGAATCTAAGTATGTTTATCGATTCAGATCTATTCCTGTTGCTTTTTGAATCTTTAGTTTTGAGGCTTGTCTACCTTTATTCTCATGACAAGTTTGTGATTTATTCAGCAGTTTCCTTGATTCGTAATGATGTTATCATCAAGTTGTAGTCTTTATGCCTATCATGATGTTGTTTTCTCTCTGATCTATTTATTATGCAAATTTCTACCTCCCCCTATTTATTTTCTTTTGATGAACCTTGGTCAACTTCGGACCTTGGCTTAAAATCGCAGTTCACATACGAGATGTATACGGGGGAAAATATGGGATTATTGCCTATATGGGTATGATTAATAATTGGCAACATGAAATTGGATATTATCATTTAATTTGCAAGTTTGGGGTAGATCTGTAAAGTTGGTATAATCTTGTTATGATAAAATTTGCATAAATATTATATACATGGAATTCGACACCAATTGGATCTATGTAATGTAACATGAAATTTGGTATATACAACATGTATGTAATTTGGCATGTAAAATAAAATTATGAGTTTTGGAGCCTATGTAAATTAAATCAAAAGATTGGGCTTATGTTAATTAGGCATGTGTAGACTTGGAAATTTGAGCATGAAAGCGATTGTAAACTTTATAACTGGCATAAACATGTATTATGAACTTGGGCAACTGGCATGTATTGAAATAAAAAGATTATAGTTTGGGATAACTACATCATGAATCATCGGATTTGGGTTTATTGGGTATGAAACTTGATACATGTAATTTTGGCTAGATCTTGACATATGTAAAAAGGCATGAAACTTGGTATATATGTAAACTGACTAGAATTGGGTACATATATTAGTTGGCATGTAATAGCCTTAAAAGAGGGATAAATATAAATTGAGATAAGTTGCCTTTAATGGCATAAGATAAATTGTGGTAAAATTGATATGATTTTGCATACCATTAATTGATGGACATAATTGAGTCAGTTATGGACGTCGTTAAATTAGGAATTAATTGATAATTTGAATAGGGAAATAAATTCAAATTGGGGTAAAAGATTATAAGTGATAATCAATGCTTAGGACACGAGGTTGGACACATTTGTGACGTAAACCTGCCCGGAACCGCCCGGCAAATCCAGTAGTCACAAATGGTAGCCCAATGTGAGAGGTCCTAGGCCCAAATTAAAAGCGTAACAGTTGTAAAGACACGAGGTTAGACTCTTTTATGGTGTAAGACTGCCCGGACCCACCCGGCAAATCCAGCTGCCATAAATGTCAGTCTAATGTGAGAGGTCTTTATAAGGTTACGGCCTTAATGAATTAAGAAATACTTAACCAGATAAACATGTGGTGGGACATGGGGGTTAAGTGGGTGACATGTGGGTGACATGTGGAAATACGAATAGTAATACTAAACCAACGTAACATGGTAATTAGACCAGTGGGTAGGGTTAAGTAAATAAGAACACTTAACCAATATGATATAAATGGGTGGGTTAAGTAATATGATTAGGTTAATCTGGACACTTAACCAAATTAATAAGTTGACAACGGGAGTGGGTAAGGTTAAGCAAATGTTTAACCATTATAACATGATTAAACTGGACTAGAGAGTGAGGTTAAGTTAATGAGAACACTTAACTAATACAATGGGTTAATTAGACAAGTGGTTGCGGTTAAGTAGTAACACTCAACCAACATAACAGGACAAGCGGGTGGGTTAAGTTAACTTGAATAAGTTGATAACACTTAGCCATTATAATATGACTAGTGGATGGGGTTAAGTTAACATGCACTTAACCAATCTGATGTGATGCGTAGTAGGGTTAAGTAACACATGGGGTTAAGTTAACAAGAAAATTCTTAACCAATGTAACCAGATTGACGAACGGGGTTAAGTTAATAAACCACACTTAACCAATCAAACATAATAAGCGAGAAAGGTTAAGTTAACTAAGATAAACTCTTAACCATGGTAACATAACGAGTAGAAGGGTTAAGTACATATCGGGTTGGAGGGTAATATTAGTAAATATAGGCCCATATACACTTAACCATTAAATACACATGCTTGAATCAGTAGCGGGGTTAAGTACACATCAGGGTTGGTGGGTAATATCAGAGAGTATAGGCCCACAGACTTAACCATTAGAAAAACCTAGTAACGGGGACCCATTTCAGCAGTAACCCACATTAGGTATCAACAGAACCCTGAGCTAGGCAGGGTGGGGCACGATTACTTGGCTGATTATAAGAGGTCAAATTAGCGGCGGTTGGTGCAGCAGTGCAGGTTCTAACGGAGTGCGGGCGTGCACACACTTCGGCGCAGAAAATTTAGCCATTGGGCATCAGTAGGTATAAAGCTGTGCATCTTGATTGTGTCAGGGTTGCCACCATGGGACTTGATACACCCCATGGTGGGACCAGCACAGGTATCTACAAGTAGGGGGCCGCTTGACACAAACGAGAACTAGGTCAAGTAGGGAGCCGATCGATAAGGTAGTAAGGGTGCATCGAATATATACATGGCCATTGGGGTGATCGAGGTGGAATCCTCAAAATCGATGTACACCTGAAGGCTATCATAATTGCGGGGATTGGGATCACGTTGTAATTATTATATAACACGGGCTACTAGTTGGGACACTAGTAGGGGTACGGATCCTTGTTACACAGGACACTAGTTAGGATACTAGTAGGAGTACAGATCATTCCATGTAAGACACTTATGAGGATGCTAGTTAGGTGGTGCAGAGCAAATAGATATCGTTTTAATGGTAAAGCTTAGAAACCTTGCGATGTTACTCTTGATAGAAACCATGCGGTGGGATACTTGATAGGAATTATGGGATGTTATACTTGTTTCATCATGCCCGAAGTTTATCTTGTTACCTTAGTTTATCTTGTTACCATAGTTTATCTTGCCTACCTTGTCATCATGCTTATGTTTACTTTCAGTTTATTCATGCCATGTTATCTTTACTCATTTTTATGTTGAAAGTCACTAGGACTTACTCAGTCTTTATGACTGACCCGTTTTGTTTCGCCTCTTTTTCTTCCGTTCCCCCACCCCCCCAAGTTCACAGGGTGGGAATACAGCTTAGTTCGGATCTTACCAAGCTCCAAGGCTCTTTCATGTATGGCTTGGATTTCTCTTGGCTATGGCTTGCTTTGCTTTATTGGGGGAATACTACAGTTTGTTTTTATGCTTCTTTGTTTTTGAGCAAGACAGATATTTTAACTATGAAATTGGGTATTGGAAGTTGATGGGCTTTTCTTGTAAACATTTATATTTAATAAATGATTTGACGTACTTCCACTTTATTTTCTGTTGTTTTATATATGTCTATCTTGTAATATTTCTGTTCCAGTACCCATAATACTCCATTGAAGTTAAGGCATTCCCTTTGTGAGTGACCTTAACAGATGTGGGGTGTTACATTTGGTATCAGAGCAGAAGGTTACCAGACTGGGCAAAAGTTTTCAAAAATATTCTAAAACTAGTTTTCAAAACGTTTACAAAGAAGCAAATTTTCAAGAAAACTTTGTTTTAGTTAAAAGGCATATTCCCCAAAGCCATATGCACTATCTTTCGATTCTCTCTTGAAATCTCTTCTCTCTCTTTTCACCATAGTTTAGTAGGCATCCAACACATGTCGGAGGGCAAAGGAGTGCCCAACCTCCGTCTGTAGCCATGGTATTTCCATCTGCGTCTAATCTTATTTCAAGTTGGGTAGAGTGTCGTGCGTTGGAGGTAGCTTCGAAAGACTTGTCAGCAAACTATACAAGGACAGTAAGAACAAGAAGCTAGTTGTTATAGCTTAATCCACGAAAGAGGAAAGAAGTTGAGAGGAAAGAGGCCAAAGTGAAAGAATAGTAAACCCCGTGACAAGAGAGAGTATCTTTAGTGAGAAGGGACATGTAGTTGAGTATTATAGGACAAGGGCAAGGGACAAGATCGTCGAGAGGGCAATTGTATGCTCTCACTACTAGCGTACCTAAGAGAGGTGGTAACGTTTCTGTTAAAGGTTTATCTTTTCTTTTCTATCATCCCACTAGAACTCTGTTTTTGTACATCGCATCCTTTTTATTCTGCTTCGATAGTTGAGTCTCTGCACCTTAATACTAGCGTATTAGAAGATCCCATTTTCGTCTCAAATCCTGTTGGGAAATCGGCTCATTTATTCATGACTTGTTTGGATTTGAGAATGTTTATGCTAAGTGTTGAGTTTAGAAGTAATGTTTATGTTTTGGGCTATGGGTTGATTCTAGCGATGGAGTGGTTATCCAGTAAGGGTGACCTTCTCGGTTTTGAAAAATGGGGTAGTTAGACTCTTGACTTGCCTCGGTAATACCCTCGAAGTCGCATGTAACCTTTAGGGTTCTATCATGATTTGTTACCTAGAATCTCTTGACACATTTATTGGTAATTTGTAATCCGCTCAAGTAGTGTTCGCCACTAAGGCGGATGGGTCATTTCGCTTATGCATGAGTTGTAGAGAATCACCTTAGTAAGTACATTTGGCAGCATGATTGGCATTTATTTTCAAGAGATGGTTCTTCTGCGTGGAATACCTGATAGTAAGTGGACGAGATCCAAGATTCACTAGTGAATTTTTGGAGAGCTTACATGAAACCATGAGTACGCCGTTATGTTTGAGCCGAGTATACTAGAAGTAAAGTAAGTGAAAGAGGAACGAGAGGCAACAGTGAAATAGGTTCCAACTCATATTTTGGAAACAAGAATTAAGAAGCTACGAAATTGTGAAGTTAAAGACGGACAAAGCACAATGGAGTTAAGCTCAAGGAAATGCGACTTAGAAGATTGAAGGCTAGATTCGTGCATCATATCTCTTCTTAAGAGTATATCCTTGATCCCTCTCTTCCTGTAGAGCTTACTTGCATGCTATCTTTTGTGTATATCCTCTCGGTCCCATTCTCAATCCAATTTCTGTTGCAAACCCCATAGGGAGTATGACTCATCTGTTAGTAACACATGTTGGGGCTTGAGGGTGTTCGTTGGTTTGACTAAACTTTTTGGGTTTTATAGGATATGGGTTGGTCTTAGGAAGGGATTCCCTCGTGACCTAAAAGGAGTCCATCATGCTTAGTTCCCTAGAATCATATATAGTGGTTGGGTTGAGTAATTCTTTGGGTGTCAGTCTGATGTTGATTTCGGTCTTCGGGGCTGATGCTTAGAGAGTTCTTCTCCTAATCAATATATATGTGGCATAGATTTCCATTTTTGACATTGCCTAATGGGCGCAAAGTTTTTACTTGCTTCTATCATTCGACTTTACCTTTAGATAGGAACAATTGGGTATAAACATGTGTTTGAGACATGTTATGATTGATGGTTGCAAGTGGGTGCAAGTGGTTGCTAGTGGTTGCTCGTGGATGCATTTACACACATTAGGCACTAGATCGGCTCAATCACCTTTCATATTGCATATTCATGAGTGTTTACACTTGTTTGTGGATGAAATTGAATGTGTTATCATGTGAATATTGCATATGGATGGATGTTTGTGCACACATATAGTGTTTATGTGACTAGGACTATTTGCATACATGTTGGACTCATGGCACTAAACATATTTTGCATCTAGAAGATCAATCAGGCCTGATCATTTGCACTAGACAAGGAACATATACACACACTTCTTCCATATGTTCATACAGCATTAGAAATCTCTTAAGGACAATGAATGCCTGTGACTGATGATTGAGTAGATGGATGATGGATGGTAGGACACATTCTTCTTAACTTGAAGATTTCGGGGATGAAATCCTTTAAGGAGGGGAGAATGTAACACCCCGTATTTTTAATATAATTAAAAATAAAATAAAATATATAAAAATATGCTTATGATGGGTAAATAATGGTGATGCATAAGAAGAATTAATTAATACAAGGAAGAGAAGAAAAATTAGTTCGATAACGATGTATGTCACAGAAAAGATAGTAAAATAAGGATAACTAATTAAAGAATAAGGAATTAAGTAAAATGGACATCACCATTGCGTTCCTCTCGGAAAAATACGTGAAATCGAGTCCGAGTTTTCGAAAATCGGAGTCCGTATGACCAAGATATGGCCAAAACAAGATTTCAGCAGACTTTCTGGCAGACTGACCCAGGTCGACCATAGTGTCGACACTATAGTCGACCTCCCCCCCCCCCCCCCCCAGGTCGACTATAGTGTCGACCCCCCCTCTATTCAAGTCGACCTGGTCGGCCTGAGGTGGACCAGAACCCATTTTTGAGGCCCGGGATGAGTTTTGATGGTCCGGATAGACTCTAGGATTGATCTAATGGCCTAAATGAGTTTCCTACACCTATAAAATAACACCTAGACCTAGCCTAACTCACACAAATCATTCTTACACCGTTATGCTGCTAAAATCTCTCTTGAGCCATGGCCGCCGTCTCCAAATTAAAGCTTAAGCGTCCAAACTCAAATCAAATCAAAGATCAATGCTTCTACAACAAATTCAAGGGGATAGATCAATGACACTGCAACTTTCTAAGACAAATTCACTTCTTAATTCATTAGCCGTTCTCTGTAACTGCTAGTTATTTTCAGATCTAAATATTTAATTTTAATATGGGCATGAAATGAAGTGGAATTGAATCTAAGTATGTTTATCGATTCAGATCTATTCCTGTTGCTTTTTGAATCTTTAGTTTTGAGGCTTGTCTACCTTTATTCTCATGACAAGTTTGTGATTTATTCAGCAGTTTCCTTGATTCGTAATGATGTTATCATCAAGTTGTAATCTTTATGCCTATCATGATGTTGTTTTCTCTCTGATCTATTTATTATGCAAATTTCTACCTCCCCCTATTTATTTTCTTTTGATGAACCTTGGTCAACTTCGGACCTTGGCCTAAAATCGCAGTTCACATACGAGATGTATACGGGGGAAAATATGGGATTATTGTCTAAATGGGTATGATTAATAATTGGCAACATGAAAGTGGATATTATCATTTAATTTGCAAGTTTGGGGTAGATCTGTAAAGTTGGTATAATCTTGTTATGATAAAATTTTCATAAATATTATATACATGGAATTCGACACCAATTGGATCTATGTAATGTAACATGAAATTTGGTATATACAACATGTATGTAATTTGGCATGTAAAATAAAATTATGAGTTTTGGAGCCAATGTAAATTAAATCAAAAGATTGGGCTTATATTAATTAAGCATGTGTAGACTTGGAAATTTGAGCATGAAAGCGATTGTAAACTTTATAATTGGCATAAACATGTATTATGAACTTGGGCAACTGGCATGTATTGAAATAAAAAGATTATAGTTTGGGATAACTACATCATGAATCATCGGATTTGGGTTTATTGGGTATGAAACTTGATACATGTAATTATGGCTAGATCTTGACATATGTAAAAAGGCATGAAACTTGGTATATATGTAAACTGACTAGAATTGGGTACATATATTAGTTGGCATGTAATAGCCTTAAAAGAGGGATAAATATAAATTGAGATAAGTTACCTTTAATGGCGTAAGATAAATTGTGGTAAAATTGATATGATTTTGCATACCATTAATTGATGGACATAATTGAGTCAATTATGGACGTCGTTAAATTAGGAATTAATTGATAATTTGAATAGGGAAATAAATTCAAATTGGGGTAAAAGATTATAAGTGATAATCAATGCTTAGGACACGAGGTTGGACACATTTGTGACGTAAACCTGCCCGGAACCGCCCGGCAAATCCAGTAGTCACAAATGGTAGCCCAATGTGAGAGGTCCTAGGCCCAAATTAAAAGCGTAACAGTTGTAAAGACATGAGGTTAGACTCTTTTATGGTGTAAGACTGCCCGGACCCGCCCGGCAAATCCAACTGCCATAAATGTCAATCTAATGTGAGAGGTCTTTAAAAGGTTACGGCCTTAATGAATTAAGAAATACTTAACCAGATAAACATGTGGTGGGACATGGGGGTTAAGTGGGTGACATGTGGGTGACATGTGGAAATACGAATAGTAATACTTAACCAACGTAACATGGTAATTAGACCAGTGGGTAGGGTTAAGTAAATAAGAACACTTAACCAATATGATATAAATGGGTGGGTTAAGTAATATGATTAGGTTAATCTGGACACATAACCAATTTAATAAGTTGACTACGGGAGTGGGTAAGGTTAAGCAAATGTTTAACCATTATAACATGATTAAACTGGACTAGAGAGTGAGGTTAAGTTAATGAGAACACTTAACTAATACAATGGGTTAATTAGACAAGTGGTTGCGGTTAAGTAGTAACACTCAACCAACATAACAGGACAAGCGGGTGGGTTAAGTTAACTTGAATAAGTTGATAACACTTAACCATTATAATATGACTAGTGGATGGGGTTAAGTTAACATGCACTTAACCAATCTGATGTGATGCGTAGTAGGGTTGAGTAACACATGTGGTTAAGTTAACAAGAAAATTCTTAACCAATGTAACCAGATAGACGAACGGGGTTAAGTTAATAAACCACACTTAACCAATCAAACATAATAAGCGAGAAAGGTTAAGTTAACTAAGATAAACTCTTAACCATGGTAACATAACGAGTAGAAGGGTTAAGTACATATCGGGTTGGTGGGTAATATTAGTAAATATAGGCCGACATACACTTAACCATTAAATACACATGCTTGAATCAGTAGCGGGGTTAAGTACACATCAGGGTTGGTGGGTAATATCAGAGAGTATAGGCCCACAGACTTAACCATTAGAAAAACCTAGTAACGGGGACCCATTTCAGCAGTAACCCACATTAGGTATCAACGGAACCCTGAGCTAGGCAGGGTGGGGCACGATTACTGGGCTTATTATAAGAGGTAAATTAGCGGCGGTTGGTGCAGCAGTGCAGGTTCTAACGGAGTGCGGGCGTGCACACACTTCGGCGCAGAAAATTTAGCCACTGGGCATCAGTAGGTATAAAGCTGTGCATCTTGATTGTGTCAGGGTTGCCACCATGGGACTTGATACACCCCATGGTGGGACCAGCATAGGTATCTACAAGTAGGGGGCCGCGTGACACAAACGAGAACTAGGTCAAGTAGGGAGTCGATCGATAAGGTAGTAAGGGTGCATCGAATATATACATGGCCATTGGGGTGATCGAGGTGGAATCCTCAAAATCGATGTACACCTGAAGGCTACCATAATTGCGGGGATTGGGATCACGTTGTAATTATTATATAACACGGGCTACTAGTTGGGACACTAGTAGGGGGTACGGATCCTTGTTACACAGGACACTAGTTAGGATACTAGTAGGAGTACAGATCATTCCATGTAAGACACTTATGAGGATGCTAGTTAGGTGGTGCAGAGCAAATAGATATCGTTTTAATGGTAAAGCTTAGAAACCTTGCGATGTTACTCTTGATAGAAACCATGCGGTGGGATACTTGATAAGAATTATGGGATGTTATACTTGTTTCATCGTGCCCGAAGTTTATCTTGTTACCTTAGTTTATCTTGTTACCATAGTTTATCTTGCATACCTTGTCATCATGCTTATGTTTACTTTCGGTTTATTCATGCCATGTTATCTTTACTCATTTTTATGCTGAAAGTCACTAGGACTTACTCAGTCTTTATGACTGACCCGTTTTGTTTCGCCTCTTTTTCTTCCGTCCCCCCCCCCCAGGTTCACAGGGTGGAAATACAGCTTAGTTCAGATATTACCAAGCTCCAAGGCTCTTTCATGTATGGCTTGGATTTCTCTTGGCTATGGCTTGCTTTGCTTTATTGGGGGAATACTGCAGTTTGTTTTTATGCTTCTTTATTTTTGAGCAAGACAGATATTTTAACTATGAAATTGGGTATTGGAAGTTGATGGCCTTTTCTTGTAAACATAGGCTTTTCTTGTAAACATTTATATTTAATAAATGATTTGAAGTACTTCCACTTTATTTTCCGCTGTTTTATATATGTCTGTCTTGTAATATTTCTGTTCCAGTACACATAATACTCCATTGAAGTTAAGGCATTCCCTTTGTGAGTGACCTTAACAGATGTGGGGTGTTACAATGTAATTTGACATACTGAACCAAGAATTGGCATGAACGACAAAGTATGTAATTTGACATGAAAAAAATCTAGATTGGGCGCAAAACTGTAAATTAGAATATTAATCTAGATTGGGCATAACCATTGGTTAAGACGCCAAGCATAATGTATATTGGGATATTAGGGCATGACTATTATTGCAAACTTGGGAAGATTTGGTGTGGCCTATTTTGGGTAATAACTTGAAATTGGAATTTGTTGGGCATAATTTGGGAATTGGAACATGAATAGTTTTGGTGAATTCGGTAATTAGCATGTAAAATCTAGATTTCGGTATATATGGTAAATATGTAAATTAGTGAAAAGATGAATATGCCTAACCCGAGGTTAGATTGAGTTGTGGTGTAAAACTGCCCGGAACCGCCCGGCACATCCAGTAACCATAACAACACCTATCTAACGTGAGAGGTTAGTGCATCACGCCCAAGAAAAACCTGAGGTTAGATTGAGTTGTGGTGTAAAACTGCCCGGAACCGCCCGGCACATCCAGTAACCGCAACAACACATATATAATGTGAGAGGTTGGTGCATTAATAAATCAATTAATGCTAATGAACAAGTTGAATGACTAGGGTTAAGTTCATAGGAACACTTAATCAATATAACATGAATGACTAGGGTTAAGTTCATGGGAACACTTAACCAATATAACATGAATGACTAGGGTTAAGTTAACGAGAAACACTAAACCAATATAACAACATGAATGACTAAGGTTAAGTTAATAGGAAACACTTAACCAGTATAGCATAATGAATGGGTAGGGTTAAGTAATAAGAAACACTTAACCAATATAACTTGATTTGTGGTAAGGTTAAGTTAAAACAAGAGGGCAACACTTAACCAATATAACTTGATTTGTGGTAAGGTTAAGTTAAAACAAGAGGGCAACACTTAACCAATATAACTTGATTTGTGGTAAGGTTAAATTAAAACAAGAGGGCAACACATAACCAATATAACTTGATTTGGGGTAAGGTTAAGTTAAAATAAGAGGGCAACACTTAATCAAAGTAGCATGACAAGTAGGTGGGTTAAGTTAACTTGAATTGATTGATGACACTTAACCAATACAACATGATGAACACGTGGGGTTAAGTTAACAAGAAACACTTGACCAATATAACTTGATGGACTAACGGGGTTAAGTTAATGGGAAACACTTAACCAATCTAACATAATAAGTGAGGAGGGTTAAGTTAATAAGAAACACTTAACCAACATGACATGACGAAAGGGTGGGTTAAGTTAACATGAATGGACAACACTTAACCAATATGGCATAATGTGTGGGAGGGTTAAGTACATATCAATTTGTGTGGATAATATTAATAAATATAGGCCCACAAAATTAACCATTAAAAAAGCATGCTTGAATCAGTGGGAGGATTAAGTACACATCGGGTTGGTGGGTAGTATTAGTAAATATAGGCCCACAAAACTTAACCGTTAAGTAAACATGCTAGAATCGGTGGGAGGGTTAAGTACATCTCGTGTAGGTGGGTAATATTTATATATATATATAGGCCCAAAAACTTAACCAGTAGGAAACCCTAGTAACGGGGACCCATTTCAGCAGTAACCCACATAGATGTATCATGGTACACTGAACTAGGCAGGGTGGGGCACGATTACTAGGCTGATTATAAGCGGTCAAAACAACAGCAGGGGGTATGTCAGTGTAGGTTCCGATGGTTTACGGCGTGCACGTACTCCGGGGTGGGAAAAAGCAGGCACTGGGTACCAGTAGTTATACACTGTGCATCTTGAATCATGTCGGGTCGCTATCATAAGGATTGATACACCTTATGGTGGGACCAGCACAGGGTATCTACACGCAAGAGAGGGCCGATTGACACAGACACATGGAACATTAATGCAAGTAAGGAGCCGATCGATTGGGTAGTAAGGGTACATCTAACGTGTTCATGGAAATTAGGCAGATTGAGGTGGAGTCCTCACGATAGATGTACACCTGAAGGTTACTACAATTACGGGGATTGGGATCACGTTATCATATTATCATTTTGTACAGGTTACTAGTTGGGACACTAGTTAGGTGGTGCAGAGATATAGAAATCAGAATAATCGGGTAGTAGCGAAGAAGAGAAAGAGTAGAAGCGCCTTCAGTTTATCTTGCCTTATCATACCTTATGCTTATCTTATGTTATCATGTTATCCCTGTTATCACGGTTTTGTCTTATATTCAGTTTATTCATGTCATGATGCTTTTTCCTGTTTATATGCTGAAAGTCACTGGACTTACTAGACTTATGTCTGACCTAGTTTTGTTTCGCCTCTTTTCTTCGGTCCCCCCCCTGGGGTAGTTAGGGAGGGAATAGCTCAGCTTAGTTTGGACCGTTCTTCTTTCCAAGCTCGAAGATAGTCGATGTATTGCTTTGGACTCTCTCTTCCACTGCTATGGATGTTTTATGCTTTATTGGGGAATATCATTGTTATTTTTATGCTTCTTTTATAATTGGAAGTTTTTAAATCAAGACTGAAGTTCTATGTATTATTTTTAAGTATGATTGAGACAACTGTTGTAAAAGCTTGACTGAATCACATTGTTTATAAAACGACTTTATTGTCCGCTGCTTTATTTGTCTATCTTGTAATTCATCTGCATCTTTAACCTATAATGCTCCACCGAAGGTAAGGCATTCCCTTTGTGATTGACCTTAACGAAGGTGGGGTGTTTCATTTGGTATCAGAGCTGAAGGTTACCGGATCAGATAAAAGATTTGAAAAATTATTTTCAAAATGGTTTTAAAAGAAGCATTTTTCAAAAGAAAAGTTTTGTTTTTGAAGACATATTCCCCAAATCCATATGCGTTATCTTTTGATCCTTTATTTGAATCCTTGTTTCCCTCTTTCCTGAGTCTCCGGGGCTCCTGGCTTTCTGGGAGGTAACCTCATCGTGTCATGGTTTCGTAGGCTTGATGAGACTACAACACTTGTCAAAGGGCAAATAAGCGCCCATTTCTATCTATAGCCGCTGTAGTTTCACCTGGGGCTAATTTTCTTTCGAGCTTTGTAGGATTTTCCGTGCAATGGAGGTAGCTTTCGAGAGACTTGTCAACGTGTTACATAAGGATAGTAAAGATGAGATTGAGGGAGTTTTACTAAGGAGCACAACCCAAGGATGAGGAACTCATATGGACTTGGTTCACAAAGGAGGTAAAAAGAAAGAGGTGTAAGTGGAAGAATCACATGACAAGAGGGGAGGAAAGAATAGTAAAACCTAAGATAAGAGGAAGTATCTTTATTATGGTATAACGAGTCGCATAGTTAAGGACAAGGGCAAGAACAAATGACAGGATTTTCAGGAGGGTAAATGCATGCTTTCACCGCCGGCCACCTAAGAGAGAGGAAGTAAGGTTTTTGTTGAAAGAGTTTAGTTTTTCCTTTTTGATCATCCTGTTAGTACTCTTTTTGATTTTAGTGCTTCACATTCATTTATATATGCTTCCATAGTTGAGTCTCTGCACCTTAGTACTTGTATAGTAGAAGATCCCATTATTGTCTCATATCCAATTTGTGGTTCGGCTCATTTCTCTTTGGTTTGTAAGGATTTGAGAATAGTTATTGAGTCTAAGTGTAATACTTATGTTTCATGGGCTATGGGTTGATTCTAGGCATGGATTGGTCAGCTAGTAATTGTGAAAGGAGGGTAGTTAGATTTTTGACTTTCTTAGGGAATACCCTCAAGATTTTGTGCGCTCCTAAGGGATCAGTTAAACTTAGCTACCTAGAATCACTTGATGCATATATTGACCATTTGCAATCCGTTGAAGTAGTCCATGAGTACGCAGATGTTTTTGATTAGGTTAGGGGTTTGCCCCCTAAAACACGAGATAGACTTCCTCATATATTAGTTGACAATGCAAAGCCAGTTATGCGATCAACGTTACTTTTGGAACAAGATTGATGAGGATAGCCAGAGTTGCTTAAGTGCTCAATTGTTTGGTTGTTTTTCTACTATCATCTTACATAAATCATCTAAATTCGGAGGAGGTATTCCTTGGGTGCTTGTCTAATATTGGTTTAGGACATTGGGGCTTGTACTTGAGAGATGTCGAGTTCGACTAGGATGGTTTGCGTGAGAAATAAATGGTTGTGGCAGGCGCCCTAAGTAAGACTGACCTTAAGAGAGGTAAAAAGTACATAGCAACCTTTTA
Organism: Allium sativum; assembly: GCA_030737875.1. Taxonomy (NCBI): domain Eukaryota; kingdom Viridiplantae; phylum Streptophyta; class Magnoliopsida; order Asparagales; family Amaryllidaceae; genus Allium; species Allium sativum. Next base: position 346,389,690 of record CM060922.1, on the reverse strand, counting down.
GCTTTAGACCCTCAGAATTGTGACATGATGGATAAGCTAAGTAGAAGAGAGATCTCTAATCATCTTAGTATATACACTTAGTATCATGGTTAACATCTGTTTATCTTGGAAAGATAGTTTGACTACATTGGATACCCTCTAGCATAGTAAGTGATCGAGGCCCTATCTTTAATAGGGGGTTTTGGAAATGGAGGTCAAGAAGCTTCGCAATCGTGAAGTTAAATTAGTTAAGGTATAGTGGAGTGAAGCTCAAGAAGATGCGACTTAGAAGACTGAAGACTAGGTACGCGCATCATACCCTTATTGAGGGTATATCCTTGATTCCACTTTCTCTGTAATGTTTATTTGCATGATAGCCTTTATCTTTTAAATATATCCTCTAGTTCATATCTTCGATCCTTAGGTAGAAGCCAATGGATGTAAAAATGTATTTGAAACATGTTATGATTGATGGTTGCAAGTGGTTGCTAGTGGATGCTCGTGGATGCATATACACACATTAGACACTAGATTGGCTCAGTCACTTTCATATTGCATATGCATATGAATGTATTTGTATATGTATTGAAACTTGAGGTGTTACCATATGGATGTTGCATATGGATGAGTGGATATGCACACATATAGTATTTACATGATTAGGGATATTTGCATACATATTGGACTCATGGCACTGAAATAATGTAACGGCTGGAAATTTTCGACTCCTCAAGAGTCGAAAATTCCGAGACGATAGTGAAAGAAATTAGAGGGTGAGGAAGAAAAGATAGAACTAATAGAATAGAAGAAGAAGAAGAACTTACATCATCAGAGTAAACACGAATCTCACAGCGGAACGAATAAAATATAACATAACTTTGAAATACAAATCAGTACTCGTATATACAGACCATTTCAAAGTACAACACTTAACAACACAGTGGAATAATAATAGCTATAATCCTGAAGCCTCCTGCTCCAAGCTCTCCAAGTGTATCTGTAAAATCCCGACTACTTGACTGCCCGTACAAATTTAGGCACCCAAGAGTTTAGGGGAAACAAAACAAAACAAACTCTGGGTCAGTCATGGGACTGGTGTGAATAAAATCCAACACTAGGTTAAATAAAGGATATCTTTCTGATATTATAATAATGTCTAAATACAAATAGATATCAATCTAGCAGAACGCTTGCATCTCACGTTCCACATTCATAGTATACAAATAAAACCGTGAGCGCTTATTGGAGATTGGATTCCAACAGACAAGGTATGGGAGCACCTTCCGATCAGTGTACTCTAGAGGAGATACGCTAGGGTTCAACAAGAACGTCTTGCAACCCGGCCACACATGACCGTCCACTCATTTAGCTTGAGTGTAACGAATATATTATCACCGATGGTTGGTATCAGCAACCATCCTTCCCGATAAGGGACAGCATTGAAATAGATTATAAAGAAGTACAATTGAATATTCTCTAGATGGTGATAATACACCCTGCTTGGGTATGGCCCAACTAGCCATGCTGCCTAGCCCAACTTCTGTTATTTCCCGGTGGTGAGGTTTGAGGTCACGTTTATCACTTTAACAGATTATTGCTTCAATTACTTTGAATGCCACATCATCATACCCGCCAAATCATTATCGATTTCTCAAGGCATCACGAGTATAAAAGCTAAGAGAAACGAATTTCTCCGCCACCAACGTAATACATTTAAAGAGATCAACATATATGATTCGTTAAGAATACTTTGTCAGACACTCGTCCATATACGTTGTTCTAGGACTGAATAAACCGAAGGCACTATTCAGTGAATCCATCCTACCTAGGCTTTTCACAATAGCCCTTGCACTTCACTCCGTCTTCAATTATCTTCAGCGTACTTGATTCACAACGCTTATGCTAATACGGAGTGGTTCTTCGGATAATAATCCAACCGGTCTCTCCATATTTACAACGTAAATATGGTCAAAACTTTGATAGTCTGTGATTCAACTATCAAATGAAAACATGTCGGTGTACGAACAACGATCTTATTTCCAAATGGAAATTCGATCGATCAATCATCATATGTTCATATTTCCTTATTTCATATATTTAGAAAATATCTGTTATTAATCATTGGAAAACATTTCCAGAGCTTATTTTCACATCACTATTATTTCGCAACTATCAGTCCCTAACTGTAACTAGTATGAGAACAATTCTCTAAGTATCAATTCGGAAGGTCGAAACCAACATCAGATCGTCACTTAGAAAACCGTTCAACTTACCCTCTCCAGTCAGTTTCTGAATTTGCTTAACTCTATTTCTTAAATTCTTATCATGAAACATTTCATTTTCTATGTTTAGAAAACATATCTGACTATATTTGGAAAACGTTTCCAAAACTCATTTACGGATTTCCAATGAACGTTGTATAAAAGATCGTTACGCTTAATCCATTAATCGCTTATTACTTAACTATATTTCAAATCAACCTTTTCTATCCAACCAAAACTATTCCTTTGTCAATTCTGAAGTCAATCAAGTTGGGGTATAATTACCTCTCATACCTTAATTTAACAACGTCCTTTACTGTGAAATAGATGAAGCTCGTCACTCACTTTGTCCAATCATCTGTTTACGCAAATTCTCGGATTCAGGTTACGAATCCACTTCTTATATGAAAACGTTTGATTATAACTATACCTTGATTTAAAACCCGGAAGGTAAATAGTACTTTCCCGAATTTGATATAATCGAATTCGACGTATAACTCTCTTTCGAGTAATCTCTATTCGATTAACTCTCCCTTTTTAATAACTTATATTCGATAAACTCTATTACGATTAACTCCTATCGAATAACTAATATTCGAATAACTCTTCTTGGTTGGCTCTATTTCATTAACTCTTATCGAATAACAAATATTCGATTTTCTTAAATGTGTCAATTCTTATCGAATAACTAACATCCGATTTAACTTAAATGGATTTACTCTTATCGAATAACTTATTCGATTAACTCAACTTGATTTTCTTAACTCTATTATCTCAACTCGATTTCTTAACTCGGTTACTTAACTCGATAAATCTTAACTCGATTACTTAACTCGATAACTTAACTTAACCCAAATCGATTAACTCAACTCTAATCGATTAACTTAATTTGATTTACTCCTTCGAATAACTCATTCGAATAACTTAATTGATTAACTCCTTCGAATAACTAATTCGAATAACTTACCTTCGAATAACTAATATTCGATTTACTCTAACTCGATTAACTTAATTCTAATCGATTAACTTAACTCAAATTGATTAACTCCTTTCGAATAACTAAATTCGATTTAACTCTTCTCGAATAACTAAATTCGATTAACTCAAATTGAATGACTAATATTCAATTAACTCTTACGTGTTTAACTCTATTCGAATAAGTAATTCGAATCACTCTAATGTGTTTAATTCTATTCAAATATCTAATTCGAATAACTAAATTCGATTTACTCTTTTAACTTTACTCGAATAACTATATTCGATTAACACCTTCTTTTGAATAACTATATTCGATTAACTCTTCGACTAACTCCTTTGGATTAACTAACTTCAAATAACTCCTTTGGATTAGCTAACTTCGAATAACTCCTTTGGATTAACTAACTTCGAATAACTCCTTTGGATTGACTAACTTCGAATAACTCCTTTGGATTAACTAACTTCGAATAACCAATATTCGATAACTACTCTTCGAATAAATAATATTCGGTAACTCTTCTCAAATGAATAACATTTGATTTCTCCACTCGAATAAACTATATTCGATTACTCTTCCCTCGAATATACTATATTCGATAACTCTACTTCGAATAAGTGATATTCGGCAACTCTACTCGATTAACTCCACTTGGATAACTCTAACTGGTCAACTCTAATTGAGTAACTCTAACTGATCAACTCTAACTGGTCAACTTTAACTGGTCAACTTTACCTGGTCAACTCTACCTGTTTATCTTTAACTGGTAAACTTTAACTGGTTAACTCAAATGGTTTAACCTAACTGGTTAACTCAAATGGTTTAACCTAACTTGATTTACTTGTCTCGATTAACTGAACTAATCCACTTAGTTTAACTTAGTTAATTCACTTTGATTTACTCTAACCGATTTACTTAGTTTAACTCAGCTAATTCACTTTGATTAACCCAACTAATTTACTTCAATTAACCAATTAGTTTAACTTGACTAATTCACTTAGTTTGACGCAACTAATTCACTTTGATTTACAAATTAGTTTAACTTAACTAAGTCACTTAGTTTGACGCAACTAATTCACTTTGATTTACCAATTAGTTTAACTTAACTAATTCACTTTGATTAACCGCTTAGTTTATCTTAACTAATTTACTTTGGTTAACTTAACCAATTACTTTGATTAACTCGACTAACTTACTTTGGTTAACCTAACAAATTACTTTGTTTAACTCGACTAACTTGCTTTGGTTAACCTAACCAATTACTTTGTTTAATCCTTTTATCACACTCTGGTTATAATTCCTACTTCTACAATATCTCCTTAAAATCCATATCGTGTTATACTTGTGTGCGAAGCACGTGTTTAAATCTATCCTTGTATAATTCTATTTATTTTCCGAACAAGTGTTCCTTTATTTATTCCCTAAATAAATATTCCTTTATTCCATTTATTTATAATCTAAATAAATGTTCCTTTATTTATTTCCTAAATAAATATTCCTTTATATTCTAATTCATTTATTTTCTAAATAAATGTTTCTATTTTATTTCATTTATTTTCTAAATAAATGTTTCCTTTTATAAAATCCTATCGATTTTATAAATAAGATTCATTTTCAATATAAACATTGAAAATCCCCTTATCAACATTTCGGTATGTTATGGTATTCAATCATATCAAATCACGATGTTCAATATCGTCCAAGCACATATAATCGCCCACAGATTTTATATCACATCATATAACAATATATGGAAAACAATAAAATAACTGTTGAGGAATCCAGTCGGATTCCTCCAACCTGTTTCCCTGCATCACAGATGTTAGACAATACAGATAACATCACTTTCAGTTCCATATGATATATTCTGTTAAACAGAATCAATATAGAAATTTAACTAACTGACTAGCAGTTCAATCAAACAATCAACACACAGTCAAACAGACAATTTTAACAGTTCTAACAATACAACATGAAATTATAAACTGTTCAGTGTTAGTGAGTTTTACTCACATTGGCGCGTTAACCGTTAAATAACGTTTTGCGTTATTTGATTCAGTCGGACAATTTATTTCTCCATAAATTGTAACGAGCTCGGATTCACTCCCAGTCAGCTCCATTGGGTTGCTCCCGTCCATATGATCCCAACGCGACAGACGGTTCGTAAAACTTGTCATCCCGGCCCATCTCCCTTCTACCAAGCCCAACATCCAAACCCCAAAAGCCCACCCGCTCCTCTATTTCTCCTTCCGCCCAGTACCGAACCCGTAGCTTTTTTTCATGGCCAAAACTTTCCTCGTTTAATCTCCCCATTTACATTTCATCTCCACCATCCCTTAAGACCCGCAGTTTCTCCCCTCATCCTCAGGCCTTATTCACGGCAACACACAGACCTACCACTTCAACTTTCCTCACCGAAATGCTCACCTTTCAGAACTCATCAAACCCCGGCCATTTATCACTTCGCACACCCAGTTTCACTTCGACAGTAACCAGGCCATTTCGAACACTAACGCCGCTCCATTCACCTTTCATTTTTCCTCCAGGAGTTCACGAACCCAACTCCAGTATCCTGTTCAAACTCCACTTTCATGAATCCCCTTCCATTTCCGCATGCTTCCCATTTCTTCTAAGACCCCTGCCCTCGTTTTAGTCCTTCCCAAAGCAGCACCACGTTTTTTCCATTTGGAAGTCACGGTATTGGTTTTGAGCAAAAAGGAAAGAGACGGGTACTACTGGATGGGTATTTATATGTATGTGGAGTGTTAAGGTTTTAAGTAAAGTATACTAAGATTTTTGGTAGGCTAACGCGAGGTGACTGTCTGTACACGAGGCCCTTTTTTGTGTCCATGCATTGTGAGGAAATTTGGGTTGAAGAGAGAAGAGAACGTACCACTTTTATGTCCATTTGATTTACTACACATAATATTAAAGGGGACCAGTTGCCGATTTAAAGTTAAACTTTGGTGTATATTTTGTTTTAAGTTCAAGAAGTTAAGTGAAACTCCGCTGCATGTAATCCCATTCAACTACAGACTATTTTGGACAGATATAAATCTATTATCGTGCTAAACAATGTGCCCTGGTTCCAAAAATATAATAATACCGGTAGATAACCTCATATTTTGAAACCTCAAAATGTTGATTACAGGGTGCAAAATATCCCAAATAAAAAGTTGCTTATTTAATTAATTAAAAATTACCATAAAATTCTAAAAATTAAATTATCACTACTTCCCAAAAGAACCTTGTCTAAATTCAAACCCGACCTCTAGTTATATCGAATAAACCGATATGGTCAATAAACGATTCTATAGCGACTATTTCAAAATTTGATTTGGACATACATCAAAATCTACACGATGAAATCCCAATTTTTCTCTTCCACTAGAAAGATATACTCCACCAGCTCCACACGTTTCTTGTTTCACAGAAATCCGATTTAAAATGAATCATGTACATTCAGTTGAAGTTCAAATCTCCAAATTGCGAACTGCCGCGACGTTTCAGGTTCATTTTAATTATAATTATAAATTATAAGTTCGAACGTTTTACATTAAGTTATCGATATCGCCAAATCGATATATAAATAATTAAATAAATTAATTATTCGACAGCTAACAAAACGCGCCATTACAAATAATTCGCATTAAGGAGGTCAACTGAATCAGTAGACCTCTTGATTTCGCATTAGATAAGAAACATATACACACACTCTGCATATGTTTATACGGCATTAGAAACCTTTTAAGGACAATGGATGCTTGTGTTTGATGGTTGATAGATGGACGGTTGGATGGTAGGATATACGTCCTTCCTAACTTGAAGATTTTGGGGATGAAATCCTTTAAGGAGGGGAGAATGTAATACCCCGTATTTTCTGTGAACATCAAAGTAACAAATTAAAGTATACTTAATTTTTAAAAGAAGAATTAAAAGAGAAGGGTTACACCATTGCGTTCTTCTCGAAATTCTGTTTGGAATAGAGTCCAAGTTTTCGTAAATCGGACTTCGTATGATAAAATTATGGCACTTAGAAATTTCAGGAAATTAAATAAATTAAAACAGCTCGAATTCAATTCAAAATTCAAATCACACACTCGGGCTGGGCGAGAAATTTCCCGCCTAGGACCCTGGTCGACCAGGGGGTCGACCTGGGTCACATAGGTCGACCCTGGGGTTGATTTCCCCCTTATTTCCAGATCCGAGGACTGGTTCGTTTTTCTGCATTTGGACGCCCGTTCTGACCAGATTCGTTGATCCCTATGCTATATAAACACCCCTAAGGCTACAGTTTTCTCTACACAACTTCATTACACTTATACTGTACCCTAATTCATATCAAAATAAATCAAAGACGGGGTTATGCTGCTCAAGTTCTTCGAGAAATCAAGTTTAGAATTCAAGTAGAGATTCAAAGGCTAATTCAACGACTTCAACAACTATTTTCGAAGAATCAAATCTAAATTAGAGAATCTATAGTCTACGTCAAGGGAGAGCTATTCTTTTTTAGAATACCGATCCCAAAAAACAAGATTTTCCTTTTGTTTGTAAGTTCAAGTTACTTTCAGATGTGAATTCTTTACTGAAATTCTTGGCATGTAATAATCTGGATCTAAGCTATACTTGATTTTGAGATAATCCTTTCAGATTTATCAAATCTAATCTATTAGATTTATGCCTGCGATGTTATTCAAATCTAATCCGTTAGATTTATGCCTGATGTAAGCAATCCTTTCATTTGAATCTATGCTTGTATATGCCTTTGGGAATCAATATTGACTATGGAATTAGTCCAATCATACCTATCCTTTTTGTATAGCGAAATTGTAATCCTGTTTAAATTCATGATATAACTCTTGTCAAACCTATATGTCAGTGACGGTTCACGATGATATTCATATCATATCTATATGCCTGCAATGTATTTAATGCAAAACATGTCAATTTGGCATATCAAATTTATTGGACCAATAGTTCTTATCGTCATATGCCTATTCTTATGCCTCTTATATTCCATATTGTTTCTCCGCTTATTTCATGAATCTTGCGTTGAATCTCGAAACACGTACATTATGAATGCAGGGGTAATTGGGTATAACATGAAATTGACATTTGTTTGACATAATTTGGAACACGTATTATGGCATGACTTTTAAGATGCAATTTGGAGTAATTTGACATGAATTATGAATATGTAATTTGACATATTGAACCTAGAATTCGCATGAACGACAAAGTATGTAATTTGACATGAAAAAAATCTAGATTGGGCGCAAAACTGTAAATTAGAATATTAATCTAGATTGGGCATAACCATTGGTTAAGACGCCAAGCATAATGTATATTGGGATATTGGGGCATAACTATTATTGCAAACTTGGGAAGATTTGGTGTAGCCTATTTTGGGTAATAACTTGAAATTGTAATTTGTTGGGAATAACTTGGGAATTGGAACATGACTAGTTTTGGTGAATTCGGTAATTAGCATTTAAAATCTTGATTTGGGTATATATGGTAAATATGTAAATTAGTGAAAAGATGAATATGCCTAACCCGAGGTTAGATTGAGTTGTGGTGTAAAACTGCCTGGAACCGCCCGGCACATCCAGTAACCACAACAACACCTATCTAATGTGAGAGGTTAGTGCATCATGCCCAAGAAAAACCTGAGGTTAGATTGAGTTGTGGTGTAAAACTGCCCGGAACCGCCCGGCACATCCAGTAACCGCAACAACACATATCTAATGTTGGAAGTTGGTGCATTAATAAATCAATTAATGCTAATGAACAAGATGAATGACTAGCGTTAAGTTCATAGGAACACTTAACCAATATAACATGAATGATTAGGGTTAAGTTCATAGGAACACTTAACCAATATAACATGAACGACTAGGGTTAAGTTAATGAGAAACACTTAACCAATACAACAAGATGAATGACTAGGGCTAAGCTAATAGGAAACACTTAACCAGTATAGCATGATGAATGGGTAGGGTTAAGTAATAAGAAACACTTAACCAATATAACACTATTTGTGGTAAGGTTAAGTTAAAACAAGAGGGCAACACTTAACCAATATAACATGATTTGTGGTAGGGTTAAGTTGACACAAGAAGGCAACACTTAACCAAAGTAACATGACAACTAGGTGGGTTAAGTTAACTTGAATTGATTGATGAAACTTAACCAATACAACATGATGAACACGTAGGGTTAAGTTAACAAGAAACACTTGACCAATATCACTTGATGGACGAACGGGGTTAAGTTAATGGGAAACACTTAACCAATCCAACACGATAAGTGAGGAGGGTTAAGTTAACAAGAAACACTTAACCAACACGACATGACGAATGGGTGGGTTAAGTTAACATGAATGGACAACACTTAACCAATATGGCATAATGTGTGGGAGGGTTAAGTACATATCAAGTTGGGTGGGTAATATTAATAAATATAGGCCCACAAACTTAACAATTAAACAAACATGCTTGAATCAGTAGGAGGGTTACGTAAACATCGGGTTGGTGGGTAATATTAGTAAATATAGGCTCACAAAACTTAAACATTAAGTAAACATGCTAGAATCGGTGGGAGGGTTAAGTACATCTCGTCTAGGTGGGTAATATTTGTATATATAGGCCCACAAACTTAACCAGTAGGAAATCCTAGTAACGGGGACCCATTTCAGCAGTAACCCACATAGATGTATAATGGTACCCTAAACTAGACAGGGTGGGGCACGATTACTGTGTTGATTATAAGCGGTCAAAACAACGGCAGGGGGTACGTCAGTGTAGGTTCCGACGGTTTACGGGCATGCACCTACTCCGGAATGGGAAAAAGCAGGCAATGGGTACTAGTAGTTATACACTATGCATCTTTAATCGTGTCGGGTTGCTATCATAAGGATTGATACACCTTATGGTGTGACCAGCACAGGGTATCTACACACAAGAGAGGGCCGATTGACACAGACACATGGAACATTAATGCAAGTAAGGAACCGATCGATAGGGCAGTAAGGGTACATCTAACATGTTCATGGCAATTAGGTAGATTGAGGTGGAATCCTCACGATAGATGTACACCTAAAGGCTACCACAATTACGGGGATTGGGATCACGTTATCATATTATCATTTTATACAGATTACTAGTTGGGACACTAGTTAGGTGGTGCAGAGATATAGAAATCAGAAAAACGGGTAGTAGCGAAGCAGAGAAAGAGTAGAAGCTCCTTCAGTTTATCTTGCCTTATCATACCTTATGCTTATCTTATCTTATCATGTTATCCCTGTTATCACGGTTTTGTCTTATATTCAGTTTATTCATGTCATGATGCTTTTGCCTGTTTATATGTTGAAAGTCACTGGACTTACCAGACTTATGTCTGACCTAGTTTTGTTTCACCTCTTTTCTTCCGCCCCCCCCCCCTCCAGGTAGTCAGGGAGGGAATAGCTCAGCTTAGTTTGGACCGTTTTTCTTTTCAAGCTCGAAGATAGTCGATGTATTGCTTTGGACTCTCTCTCTTCCATTGCTATGGCTGGTTCATGCTTTATTGGGGAATATCATTGTTATTTTTATGCTTTATTTATAATTGGTAGTTTTTAAATCAAGACAGAAGTCTATGTATTATTTTTAAGTATGATTGAGACAACTGTTGTAAAAGCTTGACTGAATCACATTGTTTATAAAATGACTTTATTTTCCGCTTCTTTATTTGTTTGTCTTGTAATTCATCTGCATCTTTTACCTATAATGCTCCACCAAAGTTAAGGCATTCCCTTTGTGAGTGACCTTAATGGAGGTGGCGTGTTTCAGCTGGAGCAGGGGGCTTTAGAATTATATAGTTATTGTTTATTTTCGCTGTGATGTAAGTGTTATACTCCAATAATGATATGTATATACAAATGACCGATTTACATTTCAAAGTTATGTTGTATACTATATTTTATTCGTTCCGCTGTGAGATTCGTGTTACTCTGATGTTGTAGTAGTTGTGTTATTCTTCTTCTATTCTAATTTTCTATCTTATCTGTTCTCACCCTCTAACTTCTTTCTATTAACATTCCGGTATTTACGACTTTTGAATAGTCGACATGGTGTGTGTGTCGATTTTCTAAGTCGAAAATTTCGCGTTCGTTACAAATCATTTCTGAATTGTAAATCTATGTTATCTTTAAACTATACAGTCTTCACTAATAATTCCTGTATATGTGTGTGTGTATATATATATATTAGATAAAAGTGTTAGTATATATTTTATAATCAATTAATATCGAAATAAGGTTGTTGTCGTCAAAACTCCATTCTCCAACAATCTCCCCCTTTTTAATGATGAAACCTTAGTTTATAAAATATCATATTTGTACTTACCTAATGATGAAGATCCTTCTAATACTCCCCTTGTCTATATGAATCTTATAAACTAGTTCTATATTTTATAATTTCTTCCCCTTTGGCATTTTCAAAAGGAAATTCTAAAACTACTCCCCTTAAATCCTGTTACTATTTAAGTAATTCTCATACCAAAGTAAATTACTCCCCCTCAATCCTAAATATATCTATATAGTCCTATAATAATAACACTTCCTAAATTCATGATTATCAATCATCAATATAAACCAATCCAAGTATTATAATTACATATGTTTGATGTTATATATACAAACCATATCAAATCAAAGCACACCACACCATATGTTTAACATATATAAGTTTTCGACCCAAATTAAATAAAATCAAACAAATCAATCAAATCAAATCATCCATACCAAACAATTAAACATTTGTTGGGACTTCTACCCAACTGTCTTCTCCAAAGATTGGATCCTTCTTGATGACTTCCCAATCTTCATCTTCTTTGGTTGGTGGTGCCTTTGTGAGATTGTTATCTTCATCTCGGAAAAGAGAGGAGATTAACCACCGAATTGCATCAAAATGCTTCCCTTGTTGTTCAAACACCTTTATTTGGCTTACTTCAAGATGATGTTGGTTGTGTAGAATTGTAGAGAGAATGTTCTTGAAGGAATTAAATGTTTCTTCAAGATTTTCTCTTAAGTTATGGATTGGATTTGCCATGAATTTAAGAGGAAATGAATAAGGAAGAAGGGAAATGGAATAATGAATTTTTCTGGTAGAAATAGGCTTAAAAAGGGTCTAGAATTTGTTGGATTTTGAATGGATATGAGTTAGTTGTTTAATTTTAAAATTTGAAAAGTTTCGAAAATCTGGCAGTTATATGTCGACATATACTGTAACGACTCGGAATTCGCCCAGACCCAATCGATCGCAAAATCGACCAAGACCGTTCAAAACCCAAATAAGTTAACTCTGGGAATACAACACATTAGAATAATAACAGCAGACTTTTACAAACATTACAATAATGTTACATCAGAGTACAGAATATATCAGAGTACATTTAATAAAATTACAGCGGAAGATAAATTACAATAAATTAAATACAATAAACAGTGGAAGACTTCTATGCGCTGGACATAGCTTTAGGATTCGATCCAGAATCCTGCTCAAGAGATAAATATCTACAAAGAGCTACTCGACTGCCCGTGTGGAAAAGAGGGCACCCGAGTTTGCAATGGTGGAACAAAAATGTAACAACTCGAATTTTAATAACATGTTGAAACTACAAATCAGGGTATAATTAAATTTTAAAATGAGAATCAAGGGAAATGGGTTGCTCCATTGCGTTTGTCTCGGAATTTTACATGAAATAGAGTCTGAGTTTTCGAAAATCGGAGTTCGGATGAAGAAGTTATGGCCGGTAGAAGATTCAGCAGATTTTAGGCAGCACAGGACCAAGCAGGTCGACCTGGGGACTAGTTCGACCATGTGGTCAACCCTAGAGTCGACCTACCCCCCAGGTCAACCATGTGGTCGACCTCCCCGCCTTACAGGTCGACCTGGTCGGCCTGTTTTGACCCAGAACTCATTTTTGAAGCCTTAGACGTGTTTTGATGGTCCGGATTGATTCTAGGGTTAATCTAAGGGCCTAAACTAGTTGCTACACCTATAAAAACACCCTTAGACCTAACCTAATTCATATCAAATCATTATTACACTATTATGCTGCTGAACTCCCTCTTGAACCATGGCCGCCGCCCCCAAATTAAAGTACAAACATTCAAACTCAAATCAATTCAAAGAACAAAGCTTCAACAATGATTCAAGACAATAAATCAACAACGCCGCAACATTTTACAACAAATTTAGTTCCTAATTCACTAGCCATGCTCTGTAAGTGCTAGTTACTTTTATATTTAAACATTTAATTATAATATGGACATGAAATAAAGTGGAATTGGATCTAAGTATGTTTATCGATTCAGACCTATTTCTGTTGCTTCTTGAATCTTGAGTTTTTGAGACTTGTCTATCTTTATTCTCATGCCAAGTTCATGATCTATTCAGCCTGTTGTAAATCATTTTTCTCAATTCATGTTGATATTATTATCAAGTTGTAATCTTCATGCCTATGATGATGTTTTTCTCTCTGATCTTATTTTTATGCAAAATTCTATCTTCCCCTATTTATTTTCTTTTGATGAACCTAGGTCAATTTCGGACCTAGGCCTAAACTACGATATACGTGCGATGGTATACGGGGGAAATATTGGAATATTTCCTAGTGGAATATATGTGTTTGGTGGAATTGATGGCATAACATAATTTTTTTTGGATACTTGGGTATTACTACCATTAACATGAAATTGGATATTTGGGTATTGTCATTAAAATGGTAATTGCAAGAATGGGGATTGACACATGTAATTTGGTATAGATCTTGATATATGTAATTTGGCTAGAACTTATTATGGGTAATTTGGTGTAAACGTGGTATACATGTAATTTTGGGTATAAAACTTGATCTATGTAAATTAAGCATAGCTCTGTAAACATGTAAATCATGAAAATTGGTATATGTGTAAATTGGCATGAAAATTAGCATACATGTGAAGCGCCATGAATTGAACATATGTAAATTTGGTATGAATTGGGCATATGTAAAAACTGACATGTAATCTTGTAACGACCCAGAAAATCTGAACCAATTTAATTTTTTTTTTTTTGGCTAAAATAATGGATTTTAAATATTTAAAATAAATATTTTAAATAATGGCGATGAAAACTGAGTTGAAATCGACATTTGAAAACCAATATAATTAATTATAATTATATATAGAATTGAAAATGGCGCGGTAGTTCGATAATTCGATTTCAAACTTCAATTGAATATAGCGGGTGCAAAACAATCCGGATTTTAGTGAAACCAAAAATAATGGAATCTAATTGATAATATCTTTCTAACGAATCCGACCAATCAAAACTTGATAGCGGGAATCAAAAGATATGTCCAGTTGAAAATTCTGAATAGTCGCTATGGAATTCAGGCCCTTAAAAATGGACATTTTGCAAACGACCTCGGATTTCGACGAAACCACTTTTGTTGGATCCGCAGTGTCAAGTTATTGCTAGGTTTCAAATTTCATAATTTTACGAATCAATATGTGAGCGTGGCAAAGGAAAACGCGTTTGACCAGTTTTAGTTGATTTTAATCGACTGGAAATTGGCCATTTTACAAACGGTCTCAGAATTCGACGAAACTAGTTTTGTTAGGACCGTATCGTCAATACGAAGCTAGAAAATAATTTTCTAGAATTTTTCTAGTTAGTATGTGACCCCGGTAATTTGAAATGTGCGTTTAAAATTCAATATAGTGATCTAAATGAAAATTCAAAAGGAAACTGATTGTAACGATCAAATCAGCTTGCGATACATATCCCATTGTGTTCGGAATGGGGGTAAAACGCTATGGACGACAGGCGGTGGGCCTCGTTTCGAGGTCGTATGTAAAAGTCAACCCTTTTGCAAATTTAAATAATAAAATAATAAAAAAAATAATTTTTAATTTCTCCCCCCCCTTTATCTTCATTGCCCCCCCCCCCCCGATTAATAAAATCAGAAAATGAAACGAAAAAAAAAAAAACCTAAACAAATCGAGACCCGCCCCCCCCCCCCCTCGTCTGGACGCCGACGAAGAGCCGCCCTCCCCCTCAGGCGAACGCCGCCGAAGACAAGCCATCGCCCCCTCCACCGATCGAAGAGCCGAAGCCCTCGAGCCCCCCGTCGAATCAAAGCGCGAGCCCCTCTCGAGCCCCGAAGCATCGCCACCACCGTTCGAGACCCTAGCCGTCACCTCGAAGCCCTCCGTCGAACTGCAGAAACCCCCCCTTTTTTTTGCAGCTAATTCGGTAAGCACTTATTTTTATTTATTTATTTATTTTCTTTTTTACTTATTCAGTAAAACTGTTTTGTTTTTAAAAGTTTAAAACTGAGATTTTTTAAAGTTAAAACTGAAATTTTTAAAAAGTTCAAAACTGAATTTTTAAAAAAAAAGTTTAAAACTGAGATTTTTTAAAAGTTTAAAACTGAATTTTTTTAAAGTTAAAACTGAATTTTTAAAAGTAGTTTAAAACTGAAATTTTTAAAAGCATAAAACTGTTTTTTTTTTGAGAGAGTAAAAACAGATTTTTATAAAGGAATTTTTAAACTGATTTTTGTAAAGAAAGAATTTTAAAACCTGATTTATAAAAATATAAAAACTGATTTTTCTGAGATTTTAAAAACTGAATTATAAAGGAATATAAAAACTGATTTTAAAATGATTTATAAACTAGAAGAAGATTAGAAATTTAAAAGTAAAAATCAGATTTTTATATATGGAAAGCCGAAGTAAAAATCATATTTTTAAATATTGAAAGTCAAAGTAAAAATCATATTTTTAAATATTGAAAGTCAAAGTAAAAGTCATATTTTTAAATATCGAAAGTCGAAAGAAAAATCATATTTTTATATATTGAGTAGCATAGTAAAAATTCGATTTTTTACATGTGTAGAGAATACGGGCGAAAGCGACAAAAGGCGAAGATTTCTATAAAGGAAGAGTCTTGGTATTGGATAGCTATTGGTGAGATTTCTGATTTAAAAATTATATATTTGTGTTGAAAATGAAAGTGAATTGCTATATATAAATATATATATATATATATATATATATATACGCCCCTCGTCCACAAACCATGGACGATATTTATTGACTGAAATTGTTGTGATAATTGGTTGATAGCGAATGATTGTTTGGGATGGTTTTGTGATTGATATTGGTTGATGGTGGTTGAAAAATACCCATTTGTGGTTGTGAAATATTTGGTTGAAACCACATAGGATTAGTTTGTGGAAATGAAATAAATATATACATGCCGCCTGCGTGCGAACTAGATGCATGATCCCCATTGTCAAAAACCGCGAGGTTTTAAGGTAGAGCGAGGAGCCGTACTAGGGACGGTGCCGGTGTAACTACCCTGCCGTTATGCTGCCGAAATTTTGAATAATATTTGTGTGTTTGAATTATTTTCATATGCTTAAATTATATTTATTCATTGTATAGAAAACATTCATGTGTTGAATTGATATTCATTCGTTGTTTAGAAATTCATGTGTTGAATGGTATTCATATTTTGAAATAAATTGTTCGATAATAAAAATTACATTTTTATCTATATATAAAAACTATTGAAAACATTCATGTGTTGAATTGATATTCATTCGTTGTTTAGAAATTCATGTGTTGAATGGTATTCATATTTTGAAATAAATTGTTCGATAATAAAAATCACATTTTTATCTATATATAAAAACTATTGAAAACATTCATGTGTTGAATTGATATTCATTCGTTGTTTAGAAATTCATGTGTTGAATGGTATTCATATTTTGAAATAAATTGTTCGATAATAAAAATCACATTTTTATCTATATATAAAAACTATTGAAAACATTCATGTGTTGAATTGATATTCATTCGTTGTTTAGAAATTCATGTGTTGAATGGTATTCATATTTTGAAATAAATTGTTCGATAATAAAAATCACATTTTTATCTATATATAAAAACTATTGAAAACATTCATGTGTTGAATTGATATTCATTCGTTGTTTAGAAATTCATGTGTTGAATGGTATTCATATTTTGAAATAAATTGTTTGATAATAAAAATCACCTTTTATCGACTATATGAACTATATAGAAAAATAGTGTTTTGAAATGAATCGTTTTACAATAAAAATCGCATTTTTATTGTATGCATAAATCGTTGAAATGTGAAGTGTTAAAAATAGCCACTTGTTCGAAATAAACATATATGAGATGAAATATTCATTAATTAGCTAATGAAATGATTTGCACCTATTTATGTAACATTAGAATGAATGGTGTTTTTAAACCAAATTGAAATCAAATATGAAGTCGAATAGAAAATGATAAATGATAAGAACTGTATATATATGTACATGCATATTCATTGAACAGGTTATAGCAAAGGGGCTAGAGAAGAGGAATAAAATTTTGTGCCCGACAAATAGGTACACATTTACTGATTTGTTTGGGTGATGATTTTGAGCCTGTTGGCTAGCCGCTTGGCTTCTTCTTTTTCTTTTTGAGATTAGAAGGACCGGGAACGCTATTTGCGATTTCCCGATGCTCCCGGTGCAGGGGAGGTTATGGCGAAATTTTTCCAAAATTTAAGGTGTTAGAAAAATATTTGAAGTGAAAACGATATTGAAATCATTGAATGAACTATATTTATATAAATATATAAATATAAATAAAATTAAAACGAAACGAGGCCGTGCAGTTCGTATTTTGAAACCGTGATTTCAAACGACTAGTGCGGGAAATCCGACCATTGGATTTTCCCGAAACCTCAACCATCGGGTTCGCCTTGGAAATATCTTCCCAACGGCACCAACCTTATGAAAATCCAACGGTTGGATTGTCTGGAATGTTTAATTCAAAACTGAAGAAAAACAGCGCCAGAAACGATTATATTTATATATATATAAATATAATTATATATTTAATCGAATAACGACGCTGCAGTTCGTAATTTGAAATCGAAAATTCAAACGATTGTACCGGGAGATCCGACCGTCGGATTTTCCCGAAACTGGAACCGTTGGATTCGTTTTGAAAAGACCTTTCTAATGATGTAAATTTTGTGAAGATCCAACGGTTAGATTTTCAGATATGTGTAAATCAAATCTGAAGAAAAACAGCGCCACGGCCACGTTATGGCCCGAAGCGTCGTTTTGAATAAAATGGCTATTTTAAAATAAATAAAAATAGCGATAAATAGTTATAAAATATCATAAGCGATATGGAATGGAAATAAACTGAATTTGCTTGATTTATGTGATATTTGATGGTTGAATGTGTTTGGTGTGAAAATTACATTAAAGAACAAAATCGGTGTTGTCGAATAATTTAACCATTGAAATAAATCGATTTGAAATTCTAAATATACGTGAATTATTTGGAAAGGCCGAGTTAATTCTCATTTCGAATAATCGACCGACGATTGAAATTCGAAGATGAAGACGATGGTCGAAGACCGGAGATCTTCACCTCGTTTGGATGGTAACCGAGGTCCTGATTGGGAGGCATCCCGAAATATGGATAATGAGTGGTGATCGTCCAGACGTACGTGGTGGTCGGAGGGTTTGCGAGGTATTTAGTGCCTCCGGTTTCGTTCAGACCCAGAACGGACTTGTAAATGGACCGTGTGTCTGACATTGGAGTTTATTCTGTGTTGATTGATTTCTGTTAATTATACATCTGTTTGGCGGCGGAGAATTTATTCTTTTGCTTAACGCCCTTCTCTGAGACGTATGAGCTCAGAGGTTGTACATCGATGGACATCAATTGCATGGCGTGAATTGCCTGTGTGGCATGCTAAGATGCAGTGATCAGGGCTTCTGTTGAAAAGCAAAGTCTTGTGGTGATGATCAAAGCACCGCCTGTGTGGCATAGCTTTGTGTATAACGTGAATTCGCGAGCCTCACACCCCGGTATGAACCTAAAACGGGAGAAGGACCTCAGGGAGGGCCTGCGTTTCTTTCTAGCTAGGGTGGTGTCAGTGACCTACTAGCCCTGACATTTATATACTTTTCACCTATGTGGTTGTTGCTATTGCGAGGCGCCTCGGTTTGATCGGGCAATTCGGGTCCAATGGAGTCATTCGTTGGCTCATTTACACCCCAAAGGGTGGGGAAACGTAGTGTTCAGGCATTCTTAATCCACATCGGTGGACCGGCCCTGTCGCTCCAAGGGTCGATGCGTTCTGATCCTGAGACACGGGCTAGAGCATCTCGAATTCGGTAAGGACTATCTTTTGCCTTGGTTCATGATGGAAATCCAATTTCCAAATACGACATCGTGCGGTTTTGATTGTATATATATATGGCGACATGATATATGGTACCCATGCCGTCTATGATTGATAGTTATGATTTGAAATTGTTTTCAAAAACATATTAACACTAGCAATAATATCAATTGCCTTTGTTTTATTCGTATCAATCATATTTTGGCCATTATAAGGTAAAACTCTATCCTCCGGTTTGCGTTGCATTGTGTGATGGGAACTGAGTCTTATAGTGGCTTCATTTTTATAAAAGCATAGCGATGTTTAAAAGAAAGATTTGTTTTAAAGCACTGGCAATCCAATGGAGTAAACCCGTTCCACGAAAGTGGCGTGGTCCTGTGATTAGCCAAATTATATATGTGTTGAATGGATTTCTCATACCAGTCCCATGACTGACTCGTAGTTTGTTTCACTCTCAAACTCGGGTGCCCCTTTTTCTACACGGGCAGCCTTGTATTCAGGTTTAGCTGGTTCTTTCTGGATAGCTGGAGCTGAAGATGGATTATATCATTTATTTCTTTTTATGCTGTTCAGCTCCTATTGTACATATTTTGTTTATTTCCGCTGTAGACATTTATGTATAGCTGAACTGTATTTGTACTAAGTAAGATCCTGTATACTGTGTAACTCTAATGATTACTTTATCCAGTATATTTTGTTGTTCATTCTGGTGTATTTATTTAATTCTGTTCTGCTATTATATGTTTATGTGTTATATTCCAAAGATAACCTTGTTTCCGTGAGAACGGGAAATCGGGTCGTCTCAACGTGGTATCAGAGCTTTGGTTAAGCTTAGTTCTGGAATATAACATTTGAACGAACTCGTCAGAAATAGAACCAGTAGTGTTCTAGGACGGGTAACTCAATACAGATAGGATCAGTAATATCCTAGTATGAGTAAAGCAGAATGAAATTACACCTCGATAGACACATTTACATTGAAGTATGTGTTTCTATATTTTAAAATACCTTTTCTGTGACCTGACACTTGATCTGCTAATTGCAGAAGTACTAGAAAAATGAGTGCCAGAAACAGAAGGAATACAGAACCCGATCTAGAGGCTCTATTCAAGAGATATCGAAATCTGGGTGGAGAAAAATTCTCGGGCAATGAATCTATTATTCAAACTCAAGCTTGGATGAGTTCTGTCGAAAAAATCTTTGAGCATATCCAGCTGAGAGATGACCAGAAACGGTTAGTAGCATCTTGGGCGCTCAAAGAGGAAGCTTTAATCTGGTGGGAAACAATCATCAAAGATAATCCAGAAGGTGATATCACCTGGGACAGATTCAAAGTGATTTTCTTAGAAAGATTTACTCCTCCCGAAGCAACTGAGAGATTATGTGATGAATTTTCTTATCTAATACAAGGAGACATGACCATTCCCGAATATCATAAGAAATTCAATGAACTTTCTCACTTTGCCCCTCATCTAATTGAAAATCCGAAGAGGAAAAATATGAGGTTTATTCACGGACTTCAAAGGAAATACCAGAATAAAGTATTGGGGCATGTGAAGCTTCCTTTCTCAGAAATGATTTATATGGCTTATCAATACGAAGATCTAGACAAGAAAGGAATGTTGTGCGACGAAGAAGAAGTCTGTTCTAGTGACAAAACAGAGTCAGAAATTGATATTCCTGAAAACAGTACGAGGTCAGAGGTCAATAAGAAGCCCAGTGCCAAGAGAAAAAGGGCCGGAGCCGAGGAAGAACCCATAACGACCACCGTATGCAGTAACTGCCATCAGAAAGGGCATTTGTCGATAAACTGTGGACCCCTGAAGAAGGGAAGAAAGAATAAATTTAAATCCAATGACAAGTTCCTGGAAAATAGAAAGTGCGTTCAATGCCGTCGGACTGGCCATCTTGAGAAGGACTGCAGGCAATTTAAGAAGTCCAAAGCAGCGCAAGTAAATGAAGTAGTAGAAGTGCCTGCATCCCCGTCTGCTCAGGAAAGGTCTGATGTTTTAGAAGGCACGCTCAATGTCAAAAACATTCCAGTTAAAGTACTGTTTGACACAGGCGCGTCGCGAAGCTTTATTGCAAAGGGTGCAGTCAAGAAACTGGATTTGAATTTGAAGAAACTCAAAGAGCCAATGACTGTCCGAAATCCAGTTGGAGGTTCCATCGATCTCAGTTGGGTTTGTGCAGTACCCGTCTCTTTTTCTTGCTATAAATTCCCTATTATCTCTGTCGTCATGAATTTTGATGAATTCGATCTTATTTTGGGATTGGATTGGTTAACCAAGTATGAAGCAGAGGTTAGATGCGCCGAGAGAGTTGTAAAGGCTAAGGCGAAATCGGGGAATTATATAACCATACCATGTGAAGGCCCGACTGCAAATAGAAAAGATTTCTGGTCAGCTCTCGATGTTTCTCCAGCTCAAATAGTAAATATCCCTGAGGTCATAGAGAATATTCCTGACCTCATCAAAGATATTCCTGTCGTCAAGAACTATGCGGATGTGTTCGAGGAAGTTGTTCGCTTACCTCCGCAGAGAGAAATAGATTTTAAGATTGCTTTGATTCCCAATGCAAGGCCGGTAGTTAACGCTATTCGAAGAATGTCCTTGAAAGAGAAAGAGGAGTTAGACAATCAAACACGACAACTAGTATGGAAAGGTCTGATCAGGCCTAGTTTCTCTGATTGGGGTGCAGCAGTGGTATTTGTCCCAAAATCTGACGGTACTCTACGACTATGCGTGGATTATCGTGATCTGAACAAGCAGACAATAAAGAATAAATATCCGTTGCCGCGAATTGATGATTTATTGGATCGATTAAATGGAGCACAAGTATTTTCAAGAATGGACCTAGCTACAGGTTTCCATCAACTCCGAATTGTCGAAGAGTGTGTTCCAATGACAGCGTTCAGAGGCCCCGACTTATTCTACGAGTGGTTAGTAATGCCGTTCGGCTTATGTAACGCTCCAGCTTATTTCGTTGATCTGATGAACAGAGTATTCAGAGGAGTATTGAATAAATTTGTTCTGGTTTTCATTGACGATATTCTAATCTTCTCTAAATCAAAGGCCGAACATGAAAAACATTTGGAACGGGTTCTAGAAATCCTCAGAAGGAATGTATTGAAAGCCAAATTTTCCAAATGTATCTTCTGGCAAGATGAAGTAAAATTTCTGGGCCATGTCGTATCGAAAGATGGAATTGCTGTGGATCCAAGTAAAATCACAGCTATTCAGAATTGGAAACAGCCCAGTACTCCCACTGAAGTCCGCAGTTTTCTCGGATTGGCTAGTTATTACCGGAAGTTCGTTAAAGACTTTTCGAAGATATCTGGTCATTTAACGAAGCTTACAAAGAAGCACTCTAAGTTCAAATGGACTCAAGAGAGTGAGGAGGCTTTCGAAGAGCTAAAATTAAGATTAACGACAGCTCCAGTGTTAACCATCATCGATGGTAACCAAGATTTAAAAGTGTGGACTGATGCTTCTAGAGAAGGCCTTGGAGCAGTGTTAATGCAAAGGGGTCAAGTGATTGCTTATGCTAGCCGTCAACTGAAACCGCACGAGAAAAACTATGTAACTCATGATCTTGAGTTATTGGCTATCATATTCTCTTTGAAAATCTGGAGACACTATCTTCTGGGCGAGAGATTTGAACTGTTTACAGATCACCAGTCATTAAAGTATCTGTTCACTCAGAAAGACCTGAATTTGAGGCAACAGCGTTGGCTGGAGTTTCTTGCAGCATATGACTTTGAAATTATATATACTCCAGGAAAAGCCAATGTCGTGGCCGATGCATTAAGCCGAAAGAATGTAATGATCGCCAGTTTTATCATCACGACTTCATTGCTAGATAAGATTTCTGCTCTTCAGGAAAATGATCAATTCATTCAGAAGATCAGAGGGATAATTCAACAAGGCGAACCCTCGAGTTTTCAAGTAGACAACGATGGGATTCTAAGGCTAAAAGGTCGAATATGCGTTCCTAACATTCCTGAACTTCGAAAGGAAGTACTGGATGAATGCCACAAGTCAAAACTCAGTATCCATCCGGGAGTAAACAAAATGTATAATGACATCAAACGCACTTTCTGGTGGAAGTCAATGAAAAGGGACATTTCTTTATATGTAAGCCGATGCCCCACCTGTCAGCTAGTCAAAAGTGATCAACAGAAATTGGCTGGATTATTACAACCACTGGAAGTTCCTGGCTGGAAGTGGGAACATATTTCTATGGATTTCATCGATGGTTTGCCCAGAACCAGAAAAGGAAATGACAGTATTTGGGTGATCGTAGATCGCTTCACGAAGACCGCCCATTTTATACTTGTCAAATCAAATAGAACCGCTCAAAGTCTGGCGCAGATATACTTCAGGGAAATAGTTAGACTACATGGAGTGCCACTCAGTATAGTCAGTGATAGAGATACAATATTCACTAGCAAATTCTGGGAAGCATTTCAAGTCGAGCTAGGAACGAAGTTAAACCTAAGCACCGCTTATCATCCTCAGACAGACGGTCAGACTGAGAGGGTGAATCGCATTTTAGAAGATCTATTGCGGGCTTGTGTTATAGATTTCGGTGGATCATGGGAAGACCATCTGCATTTGGCTGAATTCTCTTATAACAACAGCTACCAGGCGAGTCTGACAATGTCGCCATTCGAAGCATTGTATGGTAGACCGTGCCGATCTCCTGCCTGTTGGGTCGAGCCTGGAAATAGACTTGTGTTGGGTCCTGATATGATTCGAGAAGCTGCCGACAAAGTCGATTTTATTAAAAAGCGATTACTCGCCGCTCAAAGCCGACAAAAGAGCTATGCCGATAAAAGAAGAAGAGATATATCCTTTGAAGTTGGCGACTATGTATATTTGAAAGTATCGCCGATGAGAGGAGTTATCCGGTTCGGTAAAACTGGAAAGTTAGCGCCTAAATTTATTGGTCCGTTTCCTATTCTGGAACGGATTGGAACTCTCGCTTATAGGGTCAAATTGCCTGATTGGTTGCCTGGAGTTCATGACGTATTTCATATATCTCAACTTCGAAAGCACGTTCATGATCCAGACTTGGTCGTGGAAGAAGCAGCTCAGCAGGATATTGAAATTACTCCAGAATTAGCTGTGAGGCGAGAGCCGCTAAAGATTATCGGCAAAGAAACCAAAGAGCTGAGAAACAAGAAGGTTCACTTAGTCAAAGTGCAATGGAGTGGAGATCCACGAGATTGTACTTGGGAAACTGAGGAGAGCATTCAGAAAGCTTATCCTAGATGCCGAGTAGATATCTCTGATTGACTCTGGTGCAAGGTACATTTACCCTACTTTGCATTACCATTTAATTCTCTATTCTATTGCAATTTTCTTCCTATGGATGTGCATTGTTTATTCTATACTCTGAATATAAAGAACAAATTGGTTGTTGTATTGTGTGATTGTAGATTTATCAAACCACTTTCGACTTTATTCCTTTTCGGGGACGAAAAGTTTTAAGTGGGGGAGATTGTAACGACCCAGAAAATCTGAACCAATTTAAATTTTTTTTATTGGCTAAAATAATGGATTTTAAATATTTAAAATAAATATTTTAAATAATGGCGATGAAAACTGAGTTGAAATCGACATTTGAAAACCAATATAATTAATTATAATTATATATAGAATTGAAAATGGCGCGGTAGTTCGATAATTCGATTTCAAACTTCAATTGAATATACCGGGTGCAAAACAATCCGGATTTTAGTGAAACCAAAAATAATGGAATCTAATTGATAATATCTTTCTAACGAATCCGACCAATCAAAACTTGATAGCGGGAATCAAAAGATATGTCCAGTTGAAAATTCTGAATAGTCGCTATGGAATTCAGGCCCTTAAAAATGGACATTTTGCAAACGACCTCGGATTTCGACGAAACCACTTTTGTTGGATCCGCAGTGTCAAGTTATTGCTAGGTTTCAAATTTCATAATTTTACGAATCAATATGTGAGCGTGGCAAAGGAAAACGCGTTTGACCAGTTTTAGTTGATTTTAATCGACTGGAAATTGTCCATTTTACAAACGGTCTCAGAATTCGACGAAACTAGTTTTGTTAGGACCGTATCGTCAATACGAAGCTAGAAAATATTTTTCTAGAATTTTTCTAGTTAGTATGTGACCCCGGTAATTTGAAATGTGCGTTTAAAATTCAATATAGTGATCTAAATGAAAATTCAAAAGGAAAATGATTGTAACGATCAAATCAGCTTGCGATACATATCCCATTGTGTTCGGAATGGGGGTAAAACGCTATGGACGACAGGCGGTGGGCCTCGTTTCGAGGTCGTATGTAAAAGTCAACCCTTTTGCAAATTTAAATAATAAAATAATTTAAAAAAAAAATTTAATTTCTCCCCACCTTTATCTTCATTGCCCCCCCCCCCCCCCCGATTAATAAAATCAGAAAACGAAACGAAAAAAAAAAAAACCTAAACAAATCGAGACCCCCCCCCCCCTCGTCTGGACGCCGACGAAGAGCCGCCCTCCCCCTCAGGCGAACGCCGCCGAAGACAAGCCATCGCCCCCTCCACCGATCGAAGAGCCGAAGCCCTCAAGCCCCCCGTCGAATCAAAGCGCGAGCCCCTCTCGAGCCCCGAAGCATCGCCACCACCGTTCGAGACCCTAGCCGTCACCTCGAAGCCCTCCGTCGAACTGCAGAAACCCCCCCCCCCCCTTTTTTTGCAGCTAATTCGGTAAGCACTTATTTTTATTTATTTATTTATTTTCTTTTTTACTTATTCAGTAAAACTGTTTTGTTTTTAAAAGTTTAAAACTGAGATTTTTTAAAGTTAAAACTGAAATTTTTAAAAAGTTCAAAACTGAATTTTTAAAAAAAAAGTTTAAAACTGAGATTTTTTAAAAGTTTAAAACTGAATTTTTTTAAAGTTAAAACTGAATTTTTAAAAGTAGTTTAAAACTGAAATTTTTAAAAGCATAAAACTGTTTTTTTTTTTTGAGAGAGTAAAAACAGATTTTTATAAAGGAATTTTTAAACTGATTTTTGTAAAGAAAGAATTTTAAAACCTGATTTATAAAAATATAAAAACTGATTTTTCTGAGATTTTAAAAACTGAATTATAAAGGAATATAAAAACTGATTTTAAAATGATTTATAAACTAGAAGAAGATTAGAAATTTAAAAGTAAAAATCAGATTTTTATATATGGAAAGCCGAAGTAAAAATCATATTTTTAAATATTGAAAGTCAAAGTAAAAATCATATTTTTAAATATTGAAAGTCAAAGTAAAAGTCATATTTTTAAATATCGAAAGTCGAAAGAAAAATAATATTTTTATATATTGAGTAGCATAGTAAAAATTCGATTTTTTACATGTGTAGAGAATACGGGCGAAAGCGACAAAAGGCGAAGATTTCTATAAAGGAAGAGTCTTGGTATTGGATAGCTATTGGTGAGATTTCTGATTTAAAAATTATATATTTGTGTTGAAAATGAAAGTGAATTGCTATATATAAATATATATATATACGCCCCTCGTCCACAAACCATGGACGATATTTATTGACTGAAATTGTTGTGATAATTGGTTGATAGCGAATGATTGTTTGGGATGGTTTTGTGATTGATATTGGTTGATGGTGGTTGAAAAATACCCATTTGTGGTTATGAAATATTTGGTTGAAACCACATAGGATTAGTTTGTGGAAATGAAATAAATATATACATGCCGCCTGCGTGCGAACTAGATGCATGATCCCCATTGTCAAAAACCGCGAGGTTTTAAGGTAGAGCGAGGAGCCGTACTAGGGACGGTGCCGGTGTAACTACCCTGCCGTTATGCTGCCGAAATTTTGAATAATATTTGTGTGTTTGAATTATTTTCATATGCTTAAATTATATTTATTCATTGTATAGAAAACATTCATGTGTTGAATTGATATTCATTCGTTGTTTAGAAATTCATGTGTTGAATGGTATTCATATTTTGAAATAAATTGTTCGATAATAAAAATCACATTTTTATCTATATATAAAAACTATTGAAAACATTCATGTGTTGAATTGATATTCATTCGTTGTTTAGAAATTCATGTGTTGAATGGTATTCATATTTTGAAATAAATTGTTCGATAATAAAAATCACATTTTTATCTATATATAAAAACTATTGAAAACATTCATGTGTTGAATTGATATTCATTCGTTGTTTAGAAATTCATGTGTTGAATGGTATTCATATTTTGAAATAAATTGTTCGATAATAAAAATCACATTTTTATCTATATATAAAAACTATTGAAAACATTCATGTGTTGAATTGATATTCATTCGTTGTGTAGAAATTCATGTGTTGAATGGTATTCATATTTTGAAATAAATTGTTCGATAATAAAAATCACATTTTTATCTATATATAAAAACTATTGAAAACATTCATGTGTTGAATTGATATTCATTCGTTGTTTAGAAATTCATGTGTTGAATGGTATTCATATTTTGAAATAAATTGTTTGATAATAAAAATCACCTTTTATCGACTATATGAACTATATAGAAAAATAGTGTTTTGAAATGAATCGTTTTACAATAAAAATCGCATTTTTATTGTATGCATAAATCGTTGAAATGTGAAGTGTTAAAAATAGCCACTTGTTCGAAATAAACATATATGAGATGAAATATTCATTAATTAGCTAATGAAATGATTTGCACCTATTTATGTAACATTAGAATGAATGGTGTTTTTAAACCAAATTGAAATCAAATATGAAGTCGAATAGAAAATGATAAATGATAAGAACTGTATATATATGTACATGCATATTCATTGAACAGGTTATAGCAAAGGGGCTAGAGAAGAGGAATAAAATTTTGTGCCCGACAAATAGGTACACATTTACTGATTTGTTTGGGTGATGATTTTGAGCCTGTTGGCTAGCCGCTTGGCTTCTTCTTTTTCTTTTTGAGATTAGAAGGACCGGGAACGCTATTTGCGATTTCCCGATGCTCCCGGTGCAGGGGAGGTTATGGCGAAATTTTTCCAAAATTTAAGGTGTTAGAAAAATATTTGAAGTGAAAACGATATTGAAATCATTGAATGAACTATATTTATATAAATATATAAATATAAATAAAATTAAAACGAAACGAGGCCGTGCAGTTCGTATTTTGAAACCGTGATTTCAAACGACTAGTGCGGGAAATCCGACCATTGGATTTTCCCGAAACCTCAACCGTCGGGTTCGCCTTGGAAATATCTTCCCAACGGCACCAACCTTATGAAAATCCAACGGTTGGATTGTCTGGAATGTTTAATTCAAATCTGAAGAAAAACAGTGCCAGAAACGATTATATTTATATATATATAAATATAATTATATATTTAATCGAATAACGACGCTGCAGTTCGTAATTTGAAATCGAAAATTGAAACGATTGTACCGGGAGATCCGACCGTCGGATTTTCCCGAAACTGGAACCGTTGGATTCGTTTTGAAAAGACCTTTCTAATGATGTAAATTTTGTGAAGATCCAACGGTTAGATTTTCAGATATGTGTAAATCAAATCTGAAGAAAAACAGCGCCACGGCCACGTTATGGCCCGAAGCGTCGTTTTGAATAAAATGGCTATTTTAAAATAAATAAAAATAGCGATAAATAGTTATAAAATATCATAAGCGATATGGAATGGAAATAAACTGAATTTGCTTAATTTATGTGATATTTGATGGTTGAATGTGTTTGGTGTGAAAATTACTTTAAAGAACAAAATCGGTGTTGTCGAATAATTTAACCATTGAAATAAATCGATTTGAAATTCTAAATATACGTGAATTATTTGGAAAGGCCGAGTTAATTCTCATTTCGAATAATCGACCGACGATTGAAATTCGAAGATGAAGACGATGGTCGAAGACCGGAGATCTTCACCTCGTTTGGATGGTAACCGAGGTCCTGATTGGGAGGCATCCCGAAATATGGATAATGAGTGGTGATCGTCCAGACGTACGTGGTGGTCGAAGGGTTTGCGAGGTATTTAGTGCCTCCGGTTTCGTTCAGACCCAGAACGGACTTGTAAATGGACCGTGTGTCTGACATTGGAGTTTATTCTGTGTTGATTGATTTCTGTTAATTATACATCTGTTTGGCGGCGGAGAATTTATTCTTTTGCTTAACGCCCTTCTCTGAGACGTATGAGCTCAGAGGTTGTACATCGATGGACATCAATCGCATGGCGTGAATTGCCTGTGTGGCATGCTAAGATGCAGTGATCAGGGCTTCTGTTGAAAAGCAAAGTCTTGTGGTGATGATCAAAGCACCGCCTGTGTGGCGTAGCTTTGTGTATAACGTGAATTCGCGAGCCTCACACCCCGGTATGAACCTAAAACGGGAGAAGGACCTCAAGGAGGGCCTGCGTTTCTTTCTAGCTAGGGTGGTGTCAGTGACCTACCAGCCCTGACATTTATATACTTTTCACCTATGTGGTTGTTGCTGTTGCGAGGCGCCTCGGTTTGATCGGGCAATTCGGGTCCGATGGAGTCATTCGTTGGCTCATTTACACCCCAAAGGGTGGGGAAACGTAGTGTTCAGGCATTCTTAATCCACATCGGTGGACCGGCCCTGTCGCTCCAAGGGTCGATGCGTTCTGATCCTGAGACACGGGCTAGAGCGTCTCGAATTCGGTAAGGACTATCTTTTGCCTTGGTTCATGATGGAAATCCAATTTCCAAATACGACATCGTGCGGTTTTGATTGTATATATATATGGCGACATGATATATGGTACCCATGCCGTCTATGATTGATAGTTATGATTTGAAATTGTTTTCAAAAACATATTAACACTAGCAATAATATCAATTGCCTTTGTTTTATTCGTATCAATCATATTTTGGCCATTATAAGGTAAAACTCTATCCTCCGGTTTGCGTTGCATTGTGTGATGGGAACTGAGTCTTATAGTGGCTTCATTTTTATAAAAGCATAGCGATGTTTA
Organism: Allium sativum; assembly: GCA_030737875.1. Lineage (NCBI taxonomy): Eukaryota > Viridiplantae > Streptophyta > Magnoliopsida > Asparagales > Amaryllidaceae > Allium > Allium sativum. Next base: position 346,359,223 of record CM060922.1, on the reverse strand, counting down.
AAAGAAAGATTTGTTTTAAAGCACTGGCAATCCAATGGAGTAAACCCGTTCCACGAAAGTGGCGTGGTCCTGTGATTAGCCAAATTATATATGTGTTGAATGGATTTCTCATACCAGTCCCATGACTGACTCGTAGTTTGTTTCACTCTCAAACTCGGGTGCCCCTTTTTCTACACGGGCAGCCTTGTATTCAGGTTTAGCTGGTTCTTTCTGGATAGCTGGAGCTGAAGATGGATTCTATCATTTATTTCTTTTTATGCTGTTCAGCTCCTATTGTACATATTTTGTTTATTTCCGCTGTAGACATTTATGTATAGCTGAACTGTATTTGTACTAAGTAAGATCCTGTATACTGTGTAACTCTGATGATTACTTTATCCAGTATATTTTTTTGTTCATTCTGGTGTATTTATTTAATTCTGTTCTGCTATTATATGTTTCTGTGTTATATTCCAAAGATAACCTTGTTTCCGTGAGAACGGGAAATCGGATCGTCTCAAATCTAGAACTTGGGCATATGTAAATTATGTAAAATTTGGAGTTGAAACATATATGATAATTTATGACTTGGTAGAGGTTTAATATGAACGCGCCTAAGTTGGGTTTTGGGTAATTGGCATGTATTGTAAATAAAAGGCAATAACTTGGCATAACCTTATAGTGGATTATGATAATAATTTGGGAATACGTTTTGGGGCAAAAACGTGAATTATGAACTTGATAATTGGCATATAACTGGAAATATAAACGTGGTTGGAACATGAACACTCCTATATGTTAAACACATGAACTGATATTGGGGTTTTGGGTGGAATACGACCATTAATGAACCTTTGACACGAGGTTAGACTCCGTTTGTGGTGTAAATCTGCCCGGAACCGCCTGGCAAATCCAGTAGCCACAAAGTGTCAGTCTAATGTGAGAGGTCGAAGGCCAAATTGTAGGCATAACGGTTGATGACACGAGGTTAGACCCAGTTTGTGGTGTAAATCTGCCCGGGACCGCCCGGCAAATCCAGTGACCACAAAATGCACGGTCTAATGTGAGAGGTCATGATTCGTTCGTCATAATGAATGAATTAAGGAATACTAACCATAATAAGACGTGGGTATGGTTAGAGGGTTAGGTGGGATGACATGGAAATTTGACATGTAAATGTGGACCTAACCGGTATGAGTTAAGAACATGTAAAACTTATAAATGTAGGCTCAACCAATATGATATGAATGGGTGGGTTAAGTAACGTGGCTAGGCTAATGACACTTAACCGTTATAACATGACTAGCGGATGAGTTGGTTTAACTTGAATAGGTTGATAACACCCAATCGATATAACCTGATGCGTGGTAGGGTAAAGTAAACACACGAGGGTAACACTTAACCATTATAATATGACTGGTGGATGGGGTTAAGTTAACATGCACTTAACCAATATAACGTGATGCGTGGTAAGGTTAAGTAACAACAGAGGGTAACACTTAATGGTCAGAACGTGATAAGTAGGTGGGCTAAGTCAACGTACACTTAACCAATATGACATGACATGCGGTGGGATTAAGTTAACACAAGGGAGAACACTTAGCCAGTATAACAAGGCTTGCGGTAGGGTTAAGTAACACAAAGAATAACACTTAACCGATATAACATGATGTGTGGTAGGGTTAAGTAAAACAAGAGAAAACACTTAACCAACTTAACGTGATGGACGGAGAGGGTTAAGTACATATCGGGTTGGTGGGTAATACTAGTAAATATAGGCCCACAAACTTAACCATTAATAAGCATGCTTGAATCGGTGGGTTAAGTACACCACGGAAAGGTGGATAATATCTGTATATATAGGCCCACAAACTTAACCGGTAGGAAACCCTAGTAACGGGGACCCATTTCAGTAGTAACCCAAATAGGTATCATGGTACCCTGAAACTAGGCAGGGTGGGCACGATTACTGGGCTGATTGTAAGCGGTCAAAAAGCGACGGCGTTGGATGCACAGTGTGGGTTCGAACGGGGTGCGGGCGTGCAAACACTCCGGAGCAGACAAACAGGGCACTGGGGCACCTGTAGTATAAGCTATGTATTCTAGAATTGCATCGGGCCGCCACCATGGGTCTTGATACACCCCATTGTGGGACCAGCATAGGTATGTACAATCATTGGGGGTCGTATGACACACATAGGTAGCATAATCCCTAGGTTGGACCTAGGTGGCATAAACCCTAAATCCGAGAAGTGTTCAATAATTAGCATAATCCCTAGGTTGGACCTAGGTGGCATAAATCCTAGTTGAATCTAGGAAGCGCTCGATAGAAAACCCTAGATTAGGTCTAGGTAATAAATAATAAATGTACACGTGAAAACAACCACAATTTCGGGGATTGGGATCACGTTATCATATGATCATTTTATACAGATTACTAGTTGGGACACTAGTTAGGTGGTGCAGAGCAAATAGATATCATTTTAATGGTGAAGCTTAGAAACCTTGCGATGTTATAATTGATTTATCGTGCATGTAGCTTATCTTGTAATCATACTTATGTTTATTTTCAGTTTATTCATGCCATGTTATCTTTACCTATTTTTATGCTGAAAGTCACTAGGACTTGCTCAGTCTTTATAACTGACCCGTTTTGTTTCGCCTCATTTTCTTCCGTTTTCCCCCTCCCCCCCCCCCTCCAGGTTCGCAGGGTGGGAATACAGCTTAGTTCGGATCTTACCAAGCACCAAGGCTCTTTCGTGTACGGCTTGGATTTCCTTTGGCTATGGCTTGCTTTGCTTTATTGCGGAATATCACAATTTATTTTTATGCTTCTTTGTTTTTGAGCAAGGCAGATATTTTAGATATGTAATTGGGTATTGGAAGTTGATGGGCTTTTATTGTAAACAATTATATTTAATAAATGATTTGAAGTACTTCCACTTTACTTTCCGTTGTTTTATATATGTCTGTCTTGTAACATTTCTGTTCCAGTACCCATAATGCTCCACTGAAGTTAAGGCATTCCCTTTGTGAGTGACTTTAATGGATGTGGGGTGTTACATTTGGTATCAGAGCAGAAGGTTACCAAACTGGGCAAAAGCTTTTAAAAACCTTCTGAAATTATTTTCAAAACGTTTACAAAGAAGCATTTTTCTAAAGAAAAGTTTTGTTTTATGAAAGGCATATTCCCTAAAGCCATATGCACTATCTTTTGATTCTCTCGTTGAGTCTCTTCTCTCTTTCTTTTTCACCATAGTTTGTAGGCATACAACGCATATAGGAGGGCAAAGAAGTGCCCAACCTCCATCAAGAGCCGCAGTAGTTCCATCTGCGACTAATCTTATTTCAAGCTTTGTAGGGTTGCCGTGCGATGGAGGTAGCTTTCGAGAAACTTATCAACAAGCTATACAAGGATAGCAAGAACAAGGATAAAAGAACACAAGCCTAAGGATGAGAAACTTGTTGATATGGCTTAATCCACGAAGGAGGAAAAGGTGAAAGGAAAGAGGCCAAAGTGAAAGAATAATAAAACCCATAACAAGAGAGGGTTTCTTTAGTATGGTAAAAAGGGACATGTAGTTAAGTCTTATAGGACAAGGACAAGGGCAAAAAAAAACAAGATCATCGAGAGGGCAATTGTATGCTCTCACTTCTAGCATACCTAAGAGAGGTGGTAACGTTTCTGTTAAAGGCTTAGCTTTTCTTTTCTATCATCCCGTTAGAACTTTGTTTTTGTACATCGCATCCTTTCTAATTCTGCTTCGATAGTTGAGTCTCTACACCTTAGTACTAGCGTAATAGAGGGTCCCATTTTTGTCTCAAATCCTGTTGGGGAATCGGCTCATTTATTCATGACTTGTTTGGATTTGAGAATGTCTATGCTAAGCATTGAGTTTAGAAGAAATGCTTATGTTTTTGGGCTATGGGTTGATTCTAGGGATGGAGTGGTTATCCAGAAATGATACCATTCTCGAGTATGAAAAGTGGGTAGTTAGACTCTTGACTTTCCTCGGTAATACCCTCGAAGTCTAGTGTAACCCTTATGATTCTGCCATGCTTAGTTACCTAGAATCTCTTGATACATTTATTTATCCGCTCGAGTAGTGTTCGCCCCTAAGGCGAATGGTTCATTTCGCTTATGCATGAGTCATAGAAAATCACCTTAGTAAGTACATTTGGCAACATGGTTGGCATTTGTTTGTTTTCAAGAGATAGTTCTTCTGCGTGGAATACCTTATAATAAGTAAACGAGATCCAGGATTCACTAGTGAATTTTGGAGAGCTTGCATGAAACCATGAGTACGCAGTTATGTTTAAGCAGAGTATACTAGAAAAAGAATAAGTGAAAGTGGAACGAGAGGCGACAGTGAAATGAGTTCCAACTCATATTTTGGAAATAGGAATTAAGAAGCTACGAAATTGTGAAGCTAAAGACGGTCAAAGCACAATGGAGTTAAGCTCAAGGAAATGCGACTTAGAAGGTTGAAGACTAGACACGTGCATCATATCTCTTTTTAAGAGTATATCCGTGATCCCTCTTTTCCTGCAGAGCTTATTTGCATGCCATCTTTTAAGTATAACCTCTTGGTCCTATTCTCCATCCTATTTCTGTTGCAAATCCCATAGGGAGTATGACTCATCTATTAGTAATACATGTTGGGGCTTGAGGCTGTCCGTTGGGTTGACTAAACTTTTTGGGTTTTATAGGATATGGGTTGGTCTTAGGAAGGGATTTCTTGTGACCAAAAAGGAGTCCATCATGCTTAGTTTCCTAGAAACATATATATTGGTTGGTTAATTCTTTGGGTATCAGTCTGATATTGATTTCGATCTTCGGGGATGGTGCTTAGGGAGTTCTTCTCCTAACCAGTATATATGTGACGTAGATTTCCAGCTTTGACATTGCCTAATGGGCACAAAGTTTTTACTTGCTTCTATCGTTCGACTATATCTTTAGGTAGGAACAATTGGGTGTAAACATGTGTTTGAGACATGTTATGATTGATGGTTGCAAGTGGTTGCAAGTGGTTGCTAGTGGTTGCTCGTGGATGCATATTCACGCACATTAGACACTAGATCGGCTCTGTCACCTTTCATACTACATATGCATGAGTGATTATACTTGTTGATGGATGAAATTGAATATGTTATCATGTGGATGTTGCATATGGATGGATGTTTGTGCACACATATAGTGTTTATATGACTAGGACTATTTGCATACATGTTGGATTCATGGCACTAAACATATTTCGCATTTAAAAAGATCAGTCAGGCCTGATCATTTGCATTAGACAAGGAACATATACACACACTTCTTGCATATGTTCATACAGCATTAGAAATCTTTTAAGGACAATGGTTGCTTTTGAATGATGGTGGAGTAGATGGTTGATTGGATGATAGGATGCATTCATCTTAACTTGAAGATTTCGGGGACGAAATCCTTTAAGGATGGGAGAATGTAACAACCCGAATTTTAATAACATGTTGAAACTAGAAATCAGGGTATAATTAAATTTTAAAATTAGAATCAAGGGAAACGGGTTGCGCCATTGTGTTCGTCTCGGAACTCTACATAAAATAGAGTCCGAGTTTTCGAAAATCGGAGTCCGGATGAACAAGTTATGGCCTGTAGAAGATTCAGCAGATTTTAGGCAGCACAGGACCAAGCAGGTCGACCTGTGGGTCGACCTGGGGACCAGGTCGACCATGTAGTCGACCCTAGGGTCAATCTACCCCCCAGGTCGACCATTTGGTAGACCTCCCCCCTTACTGGTCGACCTGGTCGGCCTGTTTTGACACAGAACTCATTTTTGAAGCCTTAGACGTGTTTTGATGGTCCGGATTGATTCTAGGGTTAATCTAAGGGCCTAAACTAGTTGCTACACCTATAAAAACACCCTTAGACCTAACCTAATTCGTATCAAATCATTTTTACACTATTATGTTGCTGAACTCCCTATTAAACCATGGTCGCCGCCCCCAAATTAAAGTATAAACATTCAAACTCAAATCAATTCAAAGAACAAAGCTTTAACAATGATTCAAGACAATAAATCAACAACACCGCAACATTTATACAACAAATTCAGTTCCTAATTAACTAGCCATGCTCTGTAAGTGCTAGTTACTTTTAGATTTAAACATTTAATTATAATATGGACATGAAATAAAGTGGAATTGGATCTAAGTATGTTTATCGATTCAGACCTATTTCTGTTGCTTCTTGAATCTTGAGTTTTTGAGACTTGTCTATCTTTATTCTCATGTCAAGTTCATGATCTATTCAGCCTGTTGTAAATCAGTTTTCTCAATTCATGTTGATATTATTATCAAGTTGTAATCTTCATGCTTATGATGATGTTTTTCTCTCTGATCTTATTTTTATGCAAAATTCTATCTTCCCCTATTGATTTTCTTTTGATGAACCTAGGTCAATTTCGGACCTAGGCCTAAACTACGATATACGTGCGATGGTATACAGGGGAAATATTGGAATATTGCCTAGTGGAATATATGTGCTTGGTGGAATTGATGGCATAACATAAAAAAATTGGATATTTGGGTATTACTACCATTAACATGAAATTGGATATTTGGGTATTGTCATTAAAATGGTAATTGCAAGAATGGGGATTGGCACATGTAATTTGATATAGATCTTGATATATGTAATTTGGCTAGAACTTGTTATGGGTAAATTGGTGTAAACGTGGTATACATGTAATTTTGGGTATAAAACTTGATCTATGTAAATTAAGCATAGCTCTGTAAACATGTAAATCATGAAACTTGGTATATGTGTAAATTGGCATGAAAATTGGCATACATGTGAAATGGCATGAATTGAACATATGTAAATTTGGTATGAATTGGGCATATGTAAAAACTGACATGTAATCTAGAACTTGGGCATATGTTAATTATGTAAAATTTGGAGTTGAAACATATATGATAATTTATGACTTGGTAGAGGTTTAATATGAACGCGCCTAAGTTGGGTTTTGGGTAATTGGCATGTATTGTAAATAAAAGGTTATAACTTGTCATAACCGTATAGTGAGTTATGATAATAATTTGGGAATACGTTTTGAGGCAAAAACGTGAATTATGAACTTGATAATTGGCATATAACTGGAAATATGAACGTGGTTGGAACATGAACATTCCTATATGTTAAACACATGAACTGATATTGGGGTTTTGGGTGGAATATGACCATTAATGAACCTTTGACACGAGGTTAGACTCAGTTTGTGGTGTAAATCTGCCCGGAACCGCCCAGCAAATCCAGTAGCCACAAAGTGTCAGTCTAATGTGAGAGGTCGAAGGCCAAATTGTAGGCGTAATGGTTGATGACACGAGGTTAGACCCAATTTGTGGTGTAAATCTGCCCAGAACCGCCCGACAAATCCAGTGACCACAAAATGCACGGTCTAATGTGAGAGGTCATGATTCGTTCGTCATAATGAATGAATTAAGGAATACTAACCATAATAAGACGTGGGTATGGTTAGAGGGTTAGGTGGGATGACATGGAAATTTGGCATGTAAATGTGGACCTAACCGGTATCAGTTAAGAACATGTAAAACTTATAAATGTAGGCTCAACCAATATGATATGAATGGGTGGGTTAAGTAACGTGGTTAGTCTAATGACACTTAACCGTTATAACATGACTAGCGGATGGTTTGGTTTAACTTGAATAGGTTGATAACACCCAATCGATATAACCTGATGCGTGGTAGGGTTAAGTAAACGCACGAGGGTAACACTTAACCATTATAATATGACTGGTGGATGGGGTTAAGTTAACATGCACTTAACCAATATAACGTGATGCGTGGTAAGGTTAAGTAACAACAGAAGGTAACACTTAATTGTCACAACGTGATAAGTAGGTTGGCTAAGTCAACGTACACTTAACCAATATGACATGACATGCGGTGGGATTAAGTTAACACAAGGGAGAACACTTAGCCAGTATAAAAAGGCTTGCGGTAGGGTTAAGTAACACAAAGAATAACACTTAACCGATATAACATGATGTGTGGTAGGGTTAAGTAAAACAAGAGAAAACACTTAACCAACTTAACATGATGGACAGAGAGGGTTAAGTACATATCGGGTTGGTGGGTAATATTAGTAAATATAGGCCCACAAACTTAACCATTAATAAGCATGCTTGAATTGGTGGGTTAAGTACACCATGGAAAGGTGGGTAATATCTGTATATATAAGCCCACAAACTTAACCTGTAGGAAACCATAGTAACGGGGACCCATTTCAGCAGTAACCCAATTAGGTATCATGGTACCCTGAAACTAGGCAGGGTGGGCACGATTACTGGGCTGATTGTAAGCGGTCAAAAAGCGACGGCGTTGGATGCACAGTGTGGGTTCGAACGGGGTGCGGGCGTGCAAACACTCCGGAGCAGACAAACAGGGCACTGGGGCACCAGTAGTATAAGCTATGTATTCTAGAATTGCGTCGGGCCGCCACCATGGGTCTTGATACACACCATGGTGGGACCAGCATAGGTATCTACAATCATTTGGGGCCGTATGACACACATAGGTAGCATAATCCCTAGGTTGGACCTAGGTGGCATAAACCCTAAATCCGAGAAGTGTTCAATAGGTAGCATAATCCCTAGGTTGGACCTAGGTGGCATAAATCCTGATTGAATCTAGGAAGCGCTCGATAGAAAACCCTAGATTAGGTCTAGGTAATAAATAATAGATGTACACGTGAAAACAACCACAATTTCGGGGATTGGGATCACATTATCATATGATCATTTTATACAGATTACTAGTTGGGACACTAGTTAGGTGGTGCGGAGCAAATAGATATCATATTAATGGTGAAGCTTAGAAACCTTGCGATTTTATAATTGATTTATCGTGCCTGTAGCTTATCTTGTAATCATGCTTATGTTTATTTTCAGTTTATTCATGCCATGTTATCTTTACCTATTTTTATGCTGAAAGTCACTAGGACTTGCTCAGTCTTTATAACTGACCCGTTTTGTTTTGCCTCTTTTTCTTCCATTTCCCCCCCCCCCCCAGGTTCGCAGGGTGGGAATACAGCTTAGTTCGGATCTTACCAAGCTCCAAGGCTCTTTCATGTACGGCTTGGATTTCCTTTGGCTATGGCTTGCTTTGCTTTATTGCGGAATATCACAATTTATTTTTATGCTTCTTTGTTTTTGAGCAAGAAATATATTTTAGCTATGTAATTGGGTATTGGAAGTTGATGGGCTTTTATTGTAAACAATTACATTTAATAAATGATTTGAAGTACTTCCATTTTACTTTCCGTTGTTTTATATATGTTTGTCTTGTAACATTTCTGTTCCAGTACCCATAATGCTCCACTGAAGTTAAGGCATTCCCTTTGTGAGTGACTTTAATGGATGTGGGGTGTTACATTTGGTATCAGAGCAGAAGGTTACCAGACTGGGCAAAAGCTTTTAAAAACCTTCTGAAATTATTTTCAAAACGTTTACAAAGAAGCATTTTTCTAAAGAAAAATTTTGTTTTACGAAAGGCATATTCTTTAAAGCCATATGCACTATCTTTTGATTCTCTTGTTGAGTCTCTTTTCTCTTTCTTTTTCACCATAGTTTGTAGGCATACAACGCATGTAGGAGGGCAAAGAAGTGCCCAACCTCCATCAAGAGCCGCAGTAGTTCCATCTGCGACTAATCTTATTTCAAGCTTTGTAGGGTTGTCGTGCGATGGAGGTAGCTTTCGAGAAACTTGTCAACAAGCTATACAAGGATAGCAAGAACGAGGATAAAAGAACACAAGCCTAAGGATGAGAAACTTGTTGATATGGCTTAATCCACGAAGGAGGAAAAGGTGAAAGGAAAGAGGCCAAAGTGAAAGAATAATAAAACCCATAACAAGAGAGAGTTTCTTTAGTATGGTAAAAGGGGACATGTAGTTAAATCTTATAGGACAAGGACAAGGGAAAAAAAAAACAAGATCGTTGAGAGGGCAATTGTATGCTCTCACTTCTAGTATACCTAAGAGAGGTTGTAACGTTTCTGTTAAAGGCTTAGCTTTTCTTTTCTATCATCCCGTTAGAACTTTGTTTTTGTACATCGCATCCTTTTTAATTCTGCTTCGATAGTTGAGTCTCTACACCTTAGTACTAGCGTAATAGAGGGTCCCATTTTTTTCTCAAATCCTGTTGGGGAATCGGCTCATTTATTCATGACTTGTTTGGATTTGAGAATGTCTATGCTAAGCATTGAGTTTAGAAGAAATGCTTATGTTTTTGGGCTATGGGTTGATTCTAGGGATGGAGTGGTTATCCAGAAATGATACCATTCTCGAGTATGAAAAGAGGGTAGTTAGACTCTTGACTTGCCTTGGTAATACCCTCGAAGTCTAGTGTAACCCTTATGATTCTGCCATGCTTAGTTACCTAGAATCTCTTGATACATTTATTTATCCGCTCGAGTAGTGTTCGCCACTAAGGCGAATGGTATATTTCGCTTATGCATGAGTCATAGAAAATCACCTTAGTAAGTACATTTGGCAAAATGGTTGGCATTTGTTTGTTTTCAAGAGATAGTTCTTCTGCGTGGAATACCTTATAATAAGTAAACGAGATCCAGGATTCACTAGTGAATTTTGGAGAGCTTGCATGAAACCATGAGTACGCAGTTATGTTTAAGCCGAGTATACTAGAAAAAGAATAAGTGAAAGTGGAACGAGAGGCGACAGTGAAATGAGTTCCAACTCATATTTTGGAAATAGGAATTAAGAAGCTACGAAATTGTGAAGCTAAAGACGGTCAAAGCACAATGGAGTTAAGCTCAAGGAAATGCGACTTAGAAGGTTGAAGACTAGACACGCGCATCATATCTCTTTTTAAGAGTATATCTGTGATCCCTCTTTTCCTGCAGAGCTTATTTGCATGCTATCTTTTAAGTATAACCTCTCGGTCCTATTCTCCATCCTATTTCTGTTGCAAATCCCATAGGGAGTATGACTCATCTATTAGTAATACATTTTGGGGCTTGAGGCTGTCCGTTGGGTTGACTAAACTTTTTGGGTTTTATAGGATATGGGTTGGTCTTAGGAAGGGATTTCTTGTGACCAAAAAGGTGTCCATCATGCTTAGATTCCTAGAAACATATATATTGGTTGGTTAATTCTTTGGGTATCAGTCTGATATTGATTTCGGTCTTCGGGGATGGTGCTTAGGGAGTTCTTCTCCTAACCAGTATATATGTGACATAGATTTCCAGCTTTGACATTGCCTACTGGGCACAAAGTTTTTACTTGCTTCTATCGTTCGATTATATCTTTAGGTAGGAACAATTGGGTGTAAACATGTGTTTGAGACATGTTATGATTGATGGTTGCAAGTGGTTGCAAGTGGTTGCAAGTGGTTGCTAGTGGTTGCTCGTGGATGCATATACATGCACATTAGACACTAGATCGGCTACGTCACCTTTCATACTACATATGCATGAGTGTTTATACTTGTTGATGGATGAAATTGAATATGTTATCATGTGGATGTTGCATATGGATGGATGTTTGTGCAAACATATAGTGTTTATATGACTAGGACTATTTGCATACATGTTGGATTCATGGCACTAAACATATTTTGCATTTAAAAAGATCAATCAGGCCTGATCATTTGCATTAGACAAGGAACATATACACACACTTCTTGCATATGTTCATACAGCATTAGAAATCTTTTAAGGACAATGGTTGCTTGTGAATGATGGTTGAGTAGATCGTTTATTGGATGATAGGATGCATTCATCTTAACTTGAAGATTTCGGGGACGAAATCCTTTAAGGAGGGGAGAATGTAACAACCCGAATTTTAATAACATGTTGAAACTAGAAATCAGGGTATAATTAAATTTTAAAATGAGAATCAAGGGAAATGGGTTGCGCCATTGCGTTCGTCTCGGAACTCTACAAAAAATAGAGTTCGAGTTTTCGAAAATCGGAGTCCGGATGAAGAAGTTATGGCCTGTAGAAGATTCAGCAGATTTTAGGCAGCACAGGACCAAGCAGGTCGACTTGGGGGTCAACCTGCGGACCAAGTCGACCATGTAGTCGAACCTAGGGTCGATCTACCCCCCAGGTCGACCATGTGGTAGACCTCCCCCCCTTAGAGGTCGACCTGGTCGGCCTGTTTTGACACAGAACTCATTTTTGAAGCCTTAGACGTGTTTTGATGGTCCGGATTGATTCTAGGGTTAATCTAAGGGCCTAAACTAGTTGCTACACCTATAAAAACACCCTTAGACCTAACCTAATTCATATCAAATCATTTTTACACTATTATGCTGCTGAACTCCCTCTTGAACCATGACCGCTACCCCCAAATTAAAGTACAAACATTCAAACTCAAATCAATTCAAAGAACAAAGCTTTAACAATGATTCAAGACAATAAATCAACAACGCCGCAACATTTTTACAACAAATTCAGTTCCTAATTTACTAGCCATGCTCTGTAAGTGCTAGTTACTTTTAAATTTAAACATTTAATTATAATATGGACATGAAATAAAGTGGAATTGGATCTAAGTATGTTTATCGATTCAGACCTATTTCTGTTGCTTCTTGAATCTTGAGTTTTTGAGACTTGTCTATCTTTATTCTCATTTCAAGTTCATGATCTATTCAGCCTGTTGTAAATCAGTTTTCTCAATTCATGTTGATATTATTATCAAGTTGTAATCTTCATGCCTATGATGATGTTTTTCTCTCTGATCTTATTTTTATGCAAAATTCTATCTTCCCCTATTGATTTTCTTTTGATGAACCTAGGTCAATTTCGGACCTAGGCCTAAACTACGATATACGTGCGATGGTATACGGGGGAAATATTGGAATATTGCCTAGTGGAATATATGTGTTTGGTCGAATTAATGGCATAACATAAAAAAATTGGATATTTGGGTATTACTACCATTAACATGAAATTGGATATTTGGGTATTACTACCATTAACATGAAATTGGATATTTGGGTATTGTCATTAAAATGGTAATTGCAAGAATGGGGATTGGCACATGTAATTTGATATAGATCTTGATATATGTAATTTGGCTAGAACTTGTTATGGGTAAATTGGTGTAAACGTGGTATACATGTAATTTTGGGTATAAAACTTGATCTATGTAAATTAAGCATAGCTCTGTAAACATGTAAATCATGAAACTTGGTATATGTGTAAATTGGCGTACATGTGAAACGGCATGAATTGAACATATGTAAATTTGGTATGAATTGGGCATATGTAAAAACTGACATGTAATCTAGAACTTGGGCATATGTTAATTATGTAAAATTTGGATTTGAAACATATATGATAATTTATGACTTGGTAGAGGTTTAATATGAATGCGCCTAAGTTGGGTTTTGGGTAATTGGCATGTATTGTAAATAAAAGATTATAACTTGGCATAACCTTATAGTGAATTATGATAATAATTTGGGAATACGTTTTGAGACAAAAACGTGAATTATGAACTTGATAATTGGCATATAACTGGAAATATGAACGTGGTTGGAACATGAACATTCCTATATGTTAAACACATGAACTGATATTGGGGTTTTGGGTGGAATACGACCATTAATGAACCTTTGACACGAGGTTAGACTCAGTTTGTGGTGTAAATCTGCCCGGAACCGCCTGGCAAATCCAGTAGCCACAAAGTGTCAGTCTAATGTGAGAGGTCGAAGGCCAAATTGTAGGCGTAACGGTTGATGACACGAGGTTAGACCCAATTTGTGGTGTAAATCTGCCCAGAACCGCTCGGCAAATCCAGTGACCACAAAATGCACGGTCTAATGTGAGAGATCATGATTCGTTCGTCATAATGAATGAATTAAGGAATACTAACCAAAATAAGACGTGGGTATGGTTAGAGGGTTAGGTGGGATGACATGGAAATTTGGCATGTAAATGTGGACCTAACCGGTATGAGTTAAGAACATGTAAAACTTATAAATGTAGGCTCAACCAATATGATATGAATGGGTGGGTAAAGTAACGTGGTTAGGCTAATGACACTTAACCGTTATAACATAACTAGCGGATGGGTTGGTTTAACTTGAATAGGTTGATAACACCCAATCGATATAACCTGATGCGTGGTAGGGTTAAGTAAACACACGAGGGTAACACTTAACCACTATAATATGACTGGTGGATGGGGTTAAGTTAACATGCACTTAACCAATATAACGTGATGCGTGGTAAGGTTAAGTAACAACAGAGGGTAACACTTAATCGTCACAACGTGATAAGTAGGTGGGCTAAGTCAACGTACACTTAACCAATATGACATGACATGCGGTGGGATTAAGTTAACACAAGGGAGAACACTTAGCCAGTATAACAAGGCTTGTGGTAGGGTTAAGTAACACAAAGAATAACACTTAACCGATATAACATGATGTGCGGTAGGGTTAAGTAAAACAAGAGATAACACTTAACCAACTTAACGTGGTGGACGGAGAGGGTTAAGTACATATCGGGTTGGTGGGTAATATTAGTAAATATAGGCCCACAAACTTAACCATTAATAAGCATGCTTGAATCGGTGGGTTAAGTACACTACGGAAAGGTGGGTAATATCTGTATATATAGGCCCACAAACTTAACCAGTAGGAAACCCTAGTAACGGGGACCCATTTCAGCAGTAACCCAATTAGGTATCATGGTACCCTGAAACTAGGCAGGGTGGGGCATGATTACTGGGCTGATTGTAAGCGGTAAAAAAGCGACGGCGTTGGGTGCACAGTGTGGGTTCTAACGGGATGCGGGCGTGCACACACTCCGGAGCAGACAAACAGGGCATTGGGGCGCCAGTAGTATAACCTATGTATTCTAGAATTGCATCGGGCTGCCACCATGGGTCTTAATACACCCCATGGTGGGACCAGCATAGGTATCTACAATCATTGGGGGCCGTATGACACACATAGATAGCATAATCCCTATGTTGGACCTAGGTGGCATAAACACTAAATCCGAGAAGTGTTCAATAGATAGCATAATCCTTAGGTTGGACCTAGGTGGCATAAATCTTGGTTGAATCTAGGAAGCGCTCGATAGAAAACCCTAGATTAGGTCTAGGTAATAAATAATAGATGTACACGTGAAAACAACCACAATTTCGGGGATTGGGATCACGTTATCATATGATCATTTTATACAGATTACTAGTTGGGACACTAGTTAGATGGTGTAGAGCAAATAGATATCATTTTAATGGTGAAGCTTAGAAACCTTGCGATGTTATAATTGATTTATCGTGCCTGTAGCTTATCTTGTAATCATGCTTATGTTTATTTTTAGTTTATTCATGTCATGTTATCTTTACCTATTTTTATGTTGAAAGTCACTAGGACTTGCTCAGTCTTTATGACTGACCCGTTTTGTTTCGCCTCTTTTTCTTCCGTTTCCCCCCCCCCCCCCTCCAGGTTCGCAGGGTGGGAATACAACTTAGTTTGGACCTTACCAAGCTCCAAGGCTCTTTCGTGTACGGTTTGGATTTCCCTTGTCTATGGCTTGCTTTGCTTTATTGGGGAATATCACAATTTATTTTTATGCGTCTTTGTTTTTGAGCAAGGCAGATATTTTAGCTATGTAATTGGGAATTGGAAGTTGATGGGCTTTTATTGTAAACAATTATATTTAATAAATGATTTGAAGTACTTCCACTTTACTTTTCGTTGTTTTATATATGTCTGTCTTGTAATATTTCTGTTCCAGTACCCATAATGCTCCACTGAAGTTAAGGCATTCCCTTTGTGAGTGATTTTAACGGATGTGGGGTGTTACAAAACAATGGGTCAGTCATGGGACTGGTGTGAGAATTCTTAACTAATATAACTAATAGCAATAAGGCAAATCCAAGGACCACGCCGCTAACGTGGAACGGGTTTTATTCCAATGGATTGTCGGTGCATAAATTAAAGTAAATCGTTAAACAACGCAATGCTTTTTAGAGAAATGGAATCATTATAAGACTCAAGTCCCATCACACAATGCAATGCAAACCAGAGGATAAAGTTTTACCTTAAGATGATTAAACATGCTTGGTACGATAAAAACGAATTTGATATTATTATTAGTGTATATACGTTTCAAAAACATTTCAAAGTAAATGTATCAATCCTAGGAAGCATAGCTACCATATACTATGCCTCCATACTAGTAATACAATCAAGTCCATAGGGTCGTATTGGGAATTGGGTTTCCCATCATGAGTCAAGGCTAGGAACGATCTCCTTTCCGATTCGAGACACTCTAGCTAATGTCTCAGGATCCCCCACAGTGAACCCTTGGATCCTGCAGGGTCGGTCCGCACATACGATTTTGCGGATTGGCAATTCCTGAACACACGTTTCCCGGTCCTATAGGACCTAATATCCGAGGCGCCTCATTCCATTATCCACATAAGTAAAATGTCGGGCCGTGTAAAACCCAAACACCACTTCTAGCTAGAAAGAAACGTGCTGCTCTCCCTGCGTTCCCTTGCTCCATTTTAGACTCAACTAGGGTGTGAGGCTCGCGAAGTCACGCTATATACAAAGCAACGCCTAAACAGGCCGTGCTTTGATCATCAACCACAAGGCCTGCTTTTCAACAAAAGCCTTGATCATCTGCATCTTAGCATGCCACATTGTCAATCCATACCATATCATTGATTCCTACCAATATATAACCTCTAAGCTCGTACGTCTTAGAGAAGGGTGTTAAACACCAAACAGATATATATTTAGCAGAGATCAACGAATACCATATAAAGGAATACAACGTCAGACATACAATCCATTTTCAAGTCCGTTCTGGGTCTGAACGAAACCGGAGGCACCTTATACCTCGCATATCCGAACAATCAACAAGTAGCCTGGACGGCCACCATTGTAGCCCCTTAAAGGTAGCTACTCCAATCATGGGCGTCAATGGTAACTCATCCATTCGACGTGAAGATCGTCGGTCTTCAATCACCATCTTCAACTCTTCGACTTAGGTCGACGAATAATCATTTGAAATGAGATTGAACTCAGACCTTTCAAATGATTCTCGCGTATATATCATTTCAAATCATTTCTTATCATTAATATTAATTTATAACGATTAATCTCTATTTTTATTTATAAAAAAATAATTGAATTTTATTTAACAACACTTCATGTCAATAGGTGACCTTGGCGTTGTTTTCACCCAAATTTGTCTTACAAATTTCTCTAAATCTAACCGTTGGATTTTAACACAATTCATATCATTGGAAAGATCTTCCCAAGGCGAACCTAACGGTTTCAGTTTTGGGAAAATCCGACGGTCGGATATTTCGGCATAATAATTTAAAGACACGATTTCAAAACATGAACTACCACGCTCGATTCGTTTGATTTTAATTCATATATATATATATATATATATATATATATATATAATTCCTTCATCCATTTCATTATTGTGATTATCATAACAAGTAAAGAACACTTGGTTTCATAACATTTTTATATATAACATAACACACAATAATGTTTATTTTATTTTAATTCACATACACATCCTAAACATAACAATGTATATTTTCTTTTACCCTTCAATTCACACAAAAATGTATTTTTCGTGTATCATTCCAATTTAACAAGAATGAAGATTTTTGTGTCTTTTAAATTTCTAACAAAAATCCAATATATTTTGGTGTCAACCTCAATTCTACAAAAATGAATATATTTTTGTTTGTTTAATTTCAATGTAACAAAAATAATAACTTTGTTATTCTTTCAACGCAAAACAAAAATAATAATTTTGTTTATATCTTTCAATGCAAAACTAAAATGATAATTTTGTGTCAATCTTTTCTATACAAACAAAATGATAATTCTGTGTGTTAATCTTTTCACATGAAAATGTAAATTTCATACCCTTACTCTTTTTAATGAAATTAAATTCATTAAAATGTAAATTTCCATCGTCATGACTTTCATTGAAAACCTATTTACATAAAAATGTAAATTCCATATCTTTAATCTTTTTAATGAAAATCCATTTACATAAAAATGTAATTTTCTTCTTAATTCTGTAAATTTCACTTCTAAGTTCTTTTAGTGAAAATCTATTTACATTAAAATGTAAATTTCACTTACTTTAAATCTAATTACATGAATATGTAATTTTTCTCCTTAAATCTTAATACAATAAAAATGTAAATTTTCTTCTTAATCTTAAATACATAAAAATGTAAATTTTCTTTTTAAACTAATTACATTAAAAATGTAACTTTTCTTTTTAATCTTAATTATATTAAAAATGTAACTTTTCCTTTTAATCTTAATTACATTAAAAATGTAACTTTTCTTTTTAATCTACTTACATTAAAAATGTAACTTTTCGTTTTAATCTTAATTATATTAAAATTTTAACTTTTCTTTTTAATCTAATTACATTAAAAATGTAACTTTTCCTTTTAATCTTAATTATATTACAAATGTAACTTTTCTTTTTTTCAATCTAAATTACATTAAAAATGTAACTTTTCCTTTTCATGATGAATTCTTCCTTTTATTTCTTTTATTTACATTAGAAAAATGTAAATTCTATTTCAATGTTGAATTCTACTCTTTTAATTACACTGTAAAATCTCCTTTTTAATTACAATGTAAATTGTAATTAACATTATAATGTAAAATTCCTATCTTTTAATTAAAATGTAAAATCTCTCTTTTAATTACAATGTAAATTGTAATTAACATTACATGTCAAATTTTGTCTTTTAATTTACAATGAAAAATTCTCCCCTTTTAATTACATTAAAAATGTAATTAACATTACGGTGAAAAATTCAATCTTTTTAAATTACATTAAAAATGTAATTTTGATTTTAACGTCAAATTCTTCTGTGTAATTATATTAAAGTGAAAATTAGGGTCACATCCTTAAAACTAAACTTAATTAGGCTCACATCCTCCCCTTTTGAAAAGTATAAATTTCATCCCTATTTTTGAATTGCGTATCTCTTATTTCCAGAACTGCCCTTCTTCCTTAATTAACGCCTTATTAATCTAATACGTAACACGTATTAGGATTTACGTATTACAGGTCCCATTTATTCCAGAATTTTTTTTTACGATCAATGGCGGCGGCGGCTCCAAACCAAAACTCCACCGTTTACAAAAAATCCCATTAAATTCTCTAAAACCAAAACGCAATCGACCACGACGAGCGATTTCATCTAGGGTTTTCTTTCGACATCTGATCACTAGGAAAGATGGCGGCGGCGAATTGCAAACTCCAGACTCAGCAATCGAATGGTTCATCTGATCTACCTAGGGCACATAGACTGCAGCGACTCAATAGATCTATGTTAGATTGACTATCTGTGTTTCGCATTGAGGTGGTTGAATTGAAACTTGCTACTTCCAGGTAATATATACGTTTTAATAGTTTTTTTTCGGTTATCAATTTTTACTCCATCTTTGTTGATTGATTAATCCGATCATCTATAATTTTATAGTTTTTTCGATTGATTAATTATTGTATCAAGTTTTAATTTTGTTGTAGATCGTACAGTTTATTTAGAACAAAATACTTGCAGACTGGTACAATATTTTTATGAACGATTGTAAGATATTGTTATGAATATTTGGAAACATGTTTGAATGTAGTCAGAATGCTCAAACACATGTGGAAAACAGTTCATAACAGATGAGCACTAGTGTGCATTTATTCCAAATAGTTGCACTATTCTGTGCAATTTTTATGTTTTTTTGCATAATTATGTGATGTTATTACGAATTTTAGTACAATTATGAGCTTATGTTCTATTCAGTTGTGATGTTATTCCGAATAGTTGCACTATTCTGTGCAATTTTTATGTTTTTTTCCACAATTATGTGATGTTAAGTAAATATCTTCTTAATTTTAGAATATGTGTGCATTTATTCCGAATAGTTGCACTATTCTGTGCAATTTTTATGTTTTTTTGCACAATTATGTGATGTTATTACGAATTTTAGTACAATTGTGAGCTTATGTTCTATTCAGTTGTGATGTTATTCCGAATAGTTGCACTATTCTGTGCAATTTTTATGTTTTTTATATTTTATAGCCTGCAACCATCAACAAATATGTTCTTAATTTTGTGCAGTAAATCAAAATTTTAGAACGCAACTGTGCATCTATATAATGATTGTTGCATGATTTTGTTGGCGCAGTAATAACTGCTGCATACAAATGTGTATATATCCAATATTTGTTTCATAGTTATATGCATTTAAACATGGTTATTTAAAAATGTTTTTCTTATTATGCAAACACCTAATAAAGAAGAAAATAATGCAGACGACAATGAGCAGGAGAAAGCCTTAGTTACAAATGACCAACCGACGACATCTCGACATGTTTGAAAAAAGAAAGAAAGTTGAAGAGTACCCACGGATTTCCAGAAAAAGAAGCATATAGAAACAACCTGAAATCATGTGTAGATATGGTCAAGAAAGTGAAATCTTAAATGCTGAACTACTATGACATGATTATGAAGTTTCTTTGTTGAATTACGGTTGAACTTTATGTACTGATATTAATTCTTCTGATATTAAATGATATTACAAATTGTTGCTACCTTGTATGCAGTTATTTGTAATACTGGCATACTTAAATGCAAATATTGCTTAATGTTAAGCGTATTTGTATTGTCAAAATAAGCAAGATAATTTCATAGTTATCTGAAAGTATTGTTAATGGTGGCAAGCGTAAATGGAAGTTCTTTAAATTTTTTGTATTACGAACATAGTTTGAATACTTGCATACATTTATGCATTATTTCCGTATAATTGTTTACAAAAATTTATTCATATATGTATGCATATATGTAAAATACTTGCATATACTTATGCAGAAATATTATTATTTTCCTGAATTGTAAGCATGTATATACTTATGTAGAAACAATTATGTGATGTAATAATATCAGTTCAATATTTTGTTGTAAATTTGTTTTTGATTGCCAGTTTTTGTTTTAAGCTGAAATGTATTCAAATATTCATTATATTTGAATAAATGTATGCAGTATTTTTGAACATTCCTTTACCTCATTTGTACAAAAAAAATTTGGTATGTTTATACTGTAAAAAAGAAGAAGTAGTTCCTTCAAACAACTAAACTGCGAATCCACTTACTAGCATACTACTGTTGATCATTTGTTGCATATAAGTATGCAGTTATATAGAAAAAATACATAGAAGTATGGACTTATTGCGTTGCCTACGACTTTCAACGTATTCTTGTATACAAGTATGCAGTTATTCTGAGTACCTGCATACTTGTATGCAATTATTCAGTATGCACGCACATATTTTTTGCATGCGTATGCAGATAGTTGCATACATGTATGCAACAATTGGCAAAACTTGCATACATGTATGCAAAAAATTGCAGTGCCATGACGAAATCTCTGAATTCAATTTTGAATTGTTGATTGAAAGTTTGCAAATGCCAGCAGATAGTTGCATATTTATATGCAGATAATCAGAATTGTTGTTTACTAGTATGCAATTATTTGTTCAGAAAATTTTTAATTCTTGCATAAACAAATAAATTTAGTAATAACAGTTGCATGTTTATGTGCATTTATTACATGATTTTTTTTGAATATTCGTACTGGTATTTTGATTTCAAACAATGGTCTGTTGTTTATTAATTGCAATAATGACTCGCTGAGGTTTATTTTGTACGGTTTCAAGTTAGTTTGGTTCTACATAATAACCTGGAATTTTAACATCCTGGTGTGCAGTTGTTCTAAATATTAGCATCATTGTATGCAATTATTTTGAAAATTTGCAAATTGGAATTGCAGAAGTTAAATACTAGCATACTTTTATGAAAATGTAATTATTACTTGTAACACCCCGAATTTCGGTTAATGCTAAAATTCACTAATTACAAAATAAATAATCTCAGATGTGAGAATTGGGGGAAACGGGCTGCGTCATTGCGTTCGTCTCGGAAAAATACGCGAAATAGAGTCCAAGTTTTCGAGAATCGGAGTCCGTATGGCCCGGTTATGGCCCAATGAAGTTTACAGAAAATTCAAAGTTCAAAACAGATTTAAAATTCAGATTTAAATTTCAAAAATTGGGGCCATTGGGGCCATTGGGGCCAGGCGGGAAAAATCCCGCCGAGCCAACCAAGTCGACAGCCCTGTCGACTGGGCAGTCGACCTGGCTAGGACCAAGTCGACAGCCCTGTCGACTTGGGTGTCGACAGGGGGTGCTCGACAGGTTTAACCTGGTGCACCATTTTAGGGATTGGCTGTGTTTTGGGCTGTTCTCTAGAAGCTTCCAGGATTTGATGGTCCTAATCTAACCTAGGGTTGATCTAAGGGCCTAAAACACTTGCCTAATCCTATAAATAAGACCCTAAGCTAGCCCTAAATGATCATAATCCTATCTCCTAACTAAACTATGCCAAAATTTTCTATGATCATGGCCTCCACCCAAAACCCTAGCCTCCATCCTATTTCTAAACTATTTCTATGAAGGCTTTCATGTGCATACAAGCATCTTTGAGTGGTATAAGTGATCATTAGCTTGCATTCACCATCAAGTTGCAAGCTTTATGTTCAAGGCTAGAGTTTTTGGGTAATTTGTGGCAAAGGTTTGCTTATGGGAGCTTAGTGGTGAGTTCCTATAGCTTTAATAATCAATTGTTAAATTGATTATGGTAGGATATGATAAGAGATGGCTATGTTTGTGGATAAATGTGTTTATGCAAGTTTAGTATAGTGTATGTTATGTGTTTTGCAAGTTTTATGCTATATGCAAGTTTAATGCCATGTTTTATGATGCAAAACACTATGATGAACATTTATGCATATGTAACATGTTATGCAAACTATATGTGAGAGTATATGCAAGTTACATGTAACATGATATGCAAGTTATGCATTTGGTTTTATGCATGCTATGTAATTGGTTTTATGCATGCTATGTATTTGGTTTTATGCATGCTAAGTATTTGGTTTTATGCATGCTAAGTACCTTGTTTATGCATGCTAAGTATTTAGGTTTATGCATGCTAAGTGTTTGGTCATATGCAAGTTATGATGCAAGTTATGATGCAAGTTGTGATGCAAGTTCATATGCAAGTTATGATGCAAGTTCATATGCAAGTTGTGATGCAAGTTCATATGCAAGTTATGATGCAAGTTCATATGCAAGTTGGCCTTTATGTATGACATAAGTACATGTGCAAGTTCGTCCCTTTTAGACCTATGACTTGTATGCAAGTTGACACCTTTATGATAGGTCTATAACATGAACATTTAAGCAAGTTACCATCTTCATGACATATGTGATTCATGCAAGTTTGGGTTGGTTATTTATGCAAGTTGGGTTTGTGGTCATATATACAAGTTGACACCTTTTAAACCCATGGTAATGCTAATGATATGCTAAGTTGAACCCATTGTGTGTATGATGAATCTTCTCTTTTGGAAGTATGTCATGTTAACGTATTTACGTGGGGACGATGGGGTAAAAAATTAATGAACACATAAAATTTTGTGAAGTGGATCTAATTAAACATACCGTAAAGTGGATGGACATAATTGGGAATTTACCTATTAAGTTAGGTCTACCCATATTATGGAATTGGGAATTTACCTATTGAGTTAGGTCTACCCATATTCTTAAATATTTGTAATTAATTAGGGATAATTAATACAAATTATGGGGGTGATTAATTAGGTGTAATTAATCTACTAAGACACGAGGTTGGACCCTTTTGTAGCATAAGACTGCCCGGAACCGACCGGCAAATCCAGCGGCTACAAATGATTGGCCCAATGTGAGAGGTCTTAGTCATAAACTAAATACGTGACAAGTGTAAAGACACGAGGTTAGACTCTGTTATGGCGTAAGGCTGCCCGGAACCAACCGGCATATCCAGCTGCCATAAAAGACAGTCTAATGTGAGAGGTCTTTACAAAGGTTACGATCTTAATTAACTAAGAAACACTTAACCAAATTAGCATGTAGTGGGGCATGAGGGGTTAAGTGGGTGCCTTGGGTGGCATGTAGTAACTAGTGGGGGTGCCTTGGGTGGCATGAGGAAACTAGTGGGTTGCCTTGGGTGGCAATAGAAAATACGATTAGAATACTTAACCAAAGTGGAACATGCAATTAAACATGATTAAAAGGTTAAGTAAGTGCCTTGGGTGGCATGTGGGAATCAAGTAAGTGCCTTGGGTGGCATGTGGAAATCTAGTGGGGGCCTTAAGTGGCAATTGAAATATGACTAGATGACTTAACCAAACCTTAACATGTAGGTGGGCATGATTACAAAAGGGGTTAAGTGGGATTCACTAGAAATAACAAGCTTAGGTGGTAGCTTGTGGGGGCCCATTTCAACCAATATCCCAAACGTATCTTAGTGGGCTCGACTCTAGTTGAGTGACGGGACACGCATATTGGGCTTGACTATAAGAGGCCAAACCGGGGTAGCGGTGGCAACGCGAGTCCAACGGGTTTCATCTGCGTGTGTGGACCCGGGATGGTAGGTAAGACGTTGTTGCATCGTGTAGATATAACCCGTGCACCTTTTGTTGTATCGGGCTTGCCACTTTGGGGAGTGATACACCCCATTGTGGGGCCATCACGGATATCTACGGTAGGGAGCCGATCGCTTGGGAGTAGTGGGTACACCTAGTGAAGATAGGGGCAGACGGCACCTATGTAGTCAGCTAGGAGTACACAAAACTACTGGGTAAAATTACTAAGTACACTTAGTGGGATCAACCTTTAAGTAGGAATTACCCTTGGGTGGGTAGAACTGGTGTGGTGCAGTGTAGGAATTACCCTTGGGTGGGTAGATCTGGGGTGGTGCAATCTAGTAATTTTCCTTGGGTGGATAAATGCGTCTTTTCGGTTATCTTAGTATATCATGTGTTTAGTTGGCTACTTAGTGTAGTCATTATCCCCAGAGGTACCGTACCTTGTTTATATCATACCCTAATTACTTTAATGATTGTATTGTTAGGGTTATAGGACTCACTCAGACTTATGTCTGACCCCGTTGTTTTTATCTTTTTCCAACCCTCAGGTTATCAGAGTGGGCCTACCATTAGCGGGCTTTGATCAGACTGCTTTATCTATCTTTTTGGAGCTTGGACCGTGGATGTAAAGCTCAGTTTATCTTTTCTGTTATGGCTATTAAGTTATGTAGTGGGATTATGTACTTTTGTTTTATCAGGATGGATATTATGTACTTGACTCTTGTTTATGGTTTTGGTGTAACCAAACATGTTTAACTTTCCACTGCAATGAAATGATGTTTTAAATTCTCAAGTTTTACTTATATCTGTCTTGTTGTAATTTTTCTGTTCTATATTCACTTAAAATACTCCACCGCTGTTATGGCATTCCCTTAGAGAGTGACCGTAGCGGGTGTGGGGTGTTACACGTGGTATCAGAGCTTAAGGTTACCAGAACAGATAAAATTTTTAGAAAAACTATTTTCTAAGAATATCTTTGAAAGGAGTATTTTCAAAAACATGTCTTTTAAGAGAAAAGTTTTTGAAAGAAAAGCATAATCCCCAATAGCCATATCTTTATCATTCGAGTTCTCCATTTTGAATCTCTTCCTCTCTCGTTTTGAGTTTCCCCTCCACGTATAGATGATCTTTCTAAGATAGATAAGAATGGAAAACCACTTCAAGGAACTTGGACATTAGTCGGACTAGAAGTTGGTTCAAGAAGGAGGAGGACTCGTAGGTACCTATTGGATAGACGATGGGAGGAAGGCTCAAATAGTTGATGTTTAATGAAGGACGAAACCTCATTTTTGGTGGGAGGTTACGAGTGGAGAATGGGAAGAAGAGGGCTAGTAGTTATCCTTTTGGAGGAATAGGACATCTTATTAGGATTGTCCAAAGAGGCAAGGGCAAGGTACAGAATCTCCTGGAGGGTGGTTGTATTCCCTTGTGACTAGGGTACCAGGTGGGGATAGGACCGTCTAGGTTGGAATTTGGATTTCTTTAGTATCCGATTCGGACTTTATTTGATTCTGACGCATCAAGTTCGTTTACCTCATCATTGTTAGTTGAGTCACTGCACTTAGACAGCAGTTAGTAGATGATCCCTTAGTTGTTTCAAACCCAATTGGGGCTCCATGATGTCTTTGGGTTTGAAAGTTGCCATACTTAGCATTGAGTTTCGATGTGATGCTTTTTGGGCTTCACGGGCTATGGGTTAGTTTTGGGCATGGACTGGTTATCCAGTAGGGGTGCCGTTCTTGATTTTGAAGGGAGAATTGTTAGGCTTATGACCCGCTTGGGTAACACTCTCGAGATCTCTTGTAATCCCATGGAATCTGTTATGCTAAGTTATCGCTTGACACGTTGATCAAGAGTTTGTGATCTGTTCGAGTGGTCCGGGAATACTCGGATGTGTCAGAGGAGGTAAAAGGCTTACCTCCGGAGCGGGAAAATGACTTCCGAATATATCTGGCAGATAATGCCAAACCAGTATCTTGGCCAGGGTGCCACATGGCTCCTCCTGAGAGGAGGGAACTCCATAAGCAAGTAGGCGATTTGCTTGAGAAGGGGTTCATAAGACGAAGTATATCGAAGTGGGGTGCTTCAGTAGTTCTTGATATGAAGGCGGATGGGTCCCTCAGACTTTGTATAGGTTATAGGGAGTTTAACAAGATAACAAAGAAGAATAGACACCCATTGCCGAGGATTGATGATCTTTTTGATCAGTTGGTTGGCGCCTCAGTATTTTCGTGGGGGACTCAGCCACGGAGTTCCATCAGTTGAGAGTGGCTGAGGATAGTATAGAGAAGACTACCTTTAGGACTCCGGATGGTTTTTATGAGTGGCTGGTGATGCCATTTGGTTTGACGAACGCCCCTGCATACTTTAGTGACTTGATGAGAAGGGTGTTCAGGGAGTACCTAA
The DNA here is from genome assembly GCA_030737875.1 of Allium sativum. Lineage (NCBI taxonomy): Eukaryota > Viridiplantae > Streptophyta > Magnoliopsida > Asparagales > Amaryllidaceae > Allium > Allium sativum. The sequence goes on along the minus strand of CM060922.1, from coordinate 346,332,256 downwards.
ATAAGTTCGTTATGGTCTTTGTAAATGACATCTTGGTCTTTCCTAGGAGCGAAATAAGTTTTCGTATGAGCTCAATAGGTTGAGCAAAGCCAGTTATGGGATAAACGGTGGTTTTGGACCGAGACCGGCAAAAACATCCAGAGTTGGACAAGGGCTTAGTTATTTAGCCGTTTTTACTAGTATCATCTCACGTAGGTCGTCTGAATTCGAAGGAGGCATCCCTTGGGTGTTTGTCTGATATTGGTTCAGGCCTTTGGGGCTTGCATTTGGGGGATGTCGAGTTCAACTAAGGAGGTCTGCGTGAGAGATGGATAGTTGTGATGATTTTGCATGGAGAATATCCTAATTTTCTCTAGAAGTGGAGAAAAGCATGCCCTACATCTTAGGGAAGTGTTGGAAACTCTTTGAGCAACAAAGGTGGATGGAATTCTTAGCATCCTATGAGGTTGAGATAGCGTATACCCCTAGCAAGGGTAACGTGGTAGCAGACGCCTTAAGTAGAAAAAGGTTGTCCTCGAGTTCATGGTTCGTTGAACGACGGGGCTTAGAGTTTATTTCTATGTTTGACTTTAGACCTTCCGTTGACTTCGTACCCGGTTTGCTAGCCTCCTTGGAGGTTAGGCCTACTCTTTTGGGACGAATTGGCGAGACACAGCGAGACGACCCACAGTTGGATGAGTTAGTAGAGAAGCTCACGAGGAGGGGGTCGTCCAGCCATTTGAGTAGGTACACCCTAGATGGTAAGGGGTGGTTGCGTAGAGACGGTAGACCTTGTGTACCGCAAGACGAGGGTTTGAGGAAGGCTATGCTTGATGTTGCACATCGGTCGAAGATGACCATTCATCTCGGTGGGGACAAGATGTACCAAGACATGAAGCGAGTTTTCTTTTGGGTCGGTATGAAGAAAGATGTGGCCGAGTATGTCGCTAAACGCTTGGTGTGCTAGCAAATGAAAGCGGAGCAGAAGAAACCCGGTGGGTTGCTTCACCCATTGGAGGTTCCGCTAAGGAAGTGGGATAGTGTCTCGATGGATTACCAAGATCGAGAAAGGGTAATACGGGAATTTGGGTGGTGGTAGACAGACTTACTAAGAGCGCCCATTTCATACCTGTGAAGAGCAAGAGGACGGCTCCATGGCTAGCTTCAGTATATCTTCGAGAGATAGTTCGATTGCATGGGGTACCCTCTAGTATAGTGAGTGATCGAGATCCTATCTTCACTAGCGAGTTCTGGAAAAGTTTGCAAGAAGCAGTGGGGACTCAATTGTGTCTGAGCACCGCATATCATCCTCAGACGGACGGCCAGACTGAGAGGGTGAATCGTGTCCTGGAAGACCTTTTGAGGCTTTGTATCTTAGATTTTGGAGGTACATGGGAAGAGCATCTTCCATTGGTGGAGTTCGCATATAATAACAGCTTTCAGTCCAGTATTGGTATGGCTCCTTTTGAAGCTCTTTATGGAAGGCCTTGTCGATCACCTACATGTTGGTGGGAATCTACGGACAAGATCTTGCTTGGGCCTGATATGGTTAGGGAGACTTCTGAGAAGATTGACTTGATTCGAAGGAGGATGAAAGCAGCGCAGGATAGGCAAAAATCTTATGCGGACAAGAGAAGGACGGATCTTGAGTTTGAAGTTGGGGACATGGTCTTTTTCAAAGTATCTCCGTTACGAAATGTGGATAGCTTTGGATCTATTGGAAAGTTAGCACCAAGGTTCGTAGGGCCGTTTCCTATTAAGGAAAGGATTGGACGGATGGCATATAGAGTGGAGTTGCCCGACAGACTTAGTGGTGTACATGATGTATTCCATGTGTCACATATGAGGAAGTGCTTACACGAGACCGCAGAGGTGGTAGAGCCGAGCTTACTTAGAGAAGTGGAAGTAGAGCGTGATACGACTATTCGACGAGCTCCTACTCGCATCCTTGGGTCAGAGACTAGGAAGTAGAAAAACAGAGAGGTTCAACTAGTCAAAGTGCAATGGGGAGAAGATGAGAGCAACGCAACTTGGGAGACGGAAGCAAAGATGCGTTCATTGTACCCATTTCTTTTTTAGGGTATGTCTTTTTAATTTCTCCTCTATCGTTGTCTAGTACTTATCTTATCTTTAGTATGTCCTCTCGTTAGTACTCTTTGACCTTTAGATAGGGCAAACCTATGGTTGAAACATGTGTTTGAGACATGTTATGGTTGATGGATGCAAGTGGATGCAAGTGTTTGCTAGTGGTTGCTCGTGGATGCATATACACACACTCTAGGCACTAGATCGGCTCAGTCACTTCATATTGCATATTGCATAAAATTGTGTGTAGGAAGCTATATTTATGGATGTATAATGATTGTGTTATCATATGGATGATGCATTTTGGTGAATGATTGTGCACTCATGTAGATATTGTATGTGTCGATAGGATTCTCTCGCATACATAATGGATGCATGGCACTATCATGGTTTGCATATGTTCATACATTAGATAGGGAACATATACACACACTTTTTGCATATGCTCATACATCATTAGAAACTGTTTTAAGGACAATGGATGCCCGTGTTTGATGGATTGAGTAGATGGTTGTTTGGATGGTAGGATATGCATTCTCCTTAGCTTAGAGATTTCGGGGACGAAATCCTTTAAGGAGGGGAGAATGTAACACCCCGAATTTCGGTTAATGCTAAAATTCACTAGTTACAGAATAAATAATCTCAGATGTGAGAATTGGGGGAAACGGGCTGCGTCATTGCGTTCGTCTCGGAAAAATACGCGAAATAGAGTCCAAGTTTTCGAGAATCGGAGTCCGTATGGCCCGGTTATGGCCCAATGAAGTTTACAGAAAATTCAAAGTTCAAAACAGATTTAAAATTCAGATTTAAATTTCAAAAATTGGGCCCATTGGGGCCAGGCGGGAAAAATCCCGCCGAGCCAACCAAGTCGACAGCCCTGTCGACTGGGCAGTCGACCTGGCTAGGACCAAGTCGACAGCCCTGTCGACTTGGGTGTCGACAGGGGGTGCTCGACAGGTTTAACCTGGTGCACCATTTTAGGGATTGGCTGTGTTTTGGGCTGTTCTCTAGAAGCTTCCGGGATTTGATGGTCCTAATCTAACCTAGGGTTGATCTAAGGGCCTAAAACACTTGCCTAATCCTATAAATAAGACCCTAAGCTAGCCCTAAATGATCATAATCCTATCTCCTAACTAAACTATGCCAAAATTTTCTATGATCATGGTCTCCACCCAAAACCCTAGCCTCCATCCTATTTCTAAACTATTTCTATGAAGGCTTTCATGTGCATACAAGCATCTTTGAGTGGTATAAGTGATCATTAGCTTGCATTCACCATCAAGTTGCAAGCTTTATGTTCAAGGCTAGAGTTTTTGGGTAATTTGTGGCAAGGGTTTGCTTATGGGAGCTTAGTGGTGAGTTCCTATAGCTTTAATAATCAATTGTTAAATTGATTATGGTAGGATATGATAAGAGATGGCTATGTTTGTGGATAAATGTGTTTATGCAAGTTTAGTATAGTGTATGTTATGTGTTTTGCAAGTTTTATGCTATATGCAAGTTTAATGCCATGTTTTATGATGCAAAACACTATGATGAACATTTATGCATATGTAACATGTTATGCAAACTATATGTGAGAGTATATGCAAGTTACATGTAACATGATATGCAAGTTATGCATTTGGTTTTATGCATGCTATGTAATTGGTTTTATGCATGCTACGTATTTGGTTTTATGCATGCTAAGTATTTGGTTTTATGCATGCTAAGTACCTTGTTTATGCATGCTAAGTATTTAGGTTTATGCATGCTAAGTGTTTGGTCATATGCAAGTTATGATGCAAGTTGTGATGCAAGTTCATATGCAAGTTATGATGCAAGTTCATATGCAAGTTGTGATGCAAGTTCATATGCAAGTTATGATGCAAGTTCATATGCAAGTTGGCCTTTATGTATGACATAAGTACATGTGCAAGTTCGTCCCTTTTAGACCTATGACTTGTATGCAAGTTGACACCTTTATGATAGGTCTATAACATGAACATTTAAGCAAGTTACCATCTTCATGACATATGTGATTCATGCAAGTTTGGGTTGGTTATTTATGCAAGTTGGGTTTGTGGTCATATATACAAGTTGACACCTTTTAAACCCATGGTAATGCTAATGATATGCTAAGTTGAACCCATTGTGTGTATGATGAATCTTCTCTTTTGGAAGTATGTCATGTTGACGTATTTATGTGGGGACGATGGGGTAAAAAATTAATGAACACATAAAATTGTGTGAAGTGGGTATAATTAAACATACCGTAAAGTGGATGGACATAATTGGGAATTTACCTATTAAGTTAGGTCTACCCATATTATGGAATTGGGAATTTACCTATTGAGTTAGGTCTACCCATATTCTTAAATATTTGTAATTAATTAGGGATAATTAATACAAATTATGGGGGTGATTAATTAGGTGTAGTTAATCTACTAAGACACGAGGTTGGACCCTTTTGTAGCATAAGACTGCCCGGAACCGACCGGCAAATCCAGCGGCTACAAATGATTGGCCCAATGTGAGAGGTCTTAGTCATAAACTAAATACGTGACAAGTGTAAAGACACGAGGTTAGACTCTGTTATGGCGTAAGGCTGCCCGGAACCAACCGGCATATCCAGCTGCCATAAAAGACAGTCTAATGTGAGAGGTCTTTACAAAGGTTACGATCTTAATTAACTAAGAAACACTTAACCAAATTAGCATGTAGTGGGGCATGAGGGGTTAAGTGGGTGCCTTGGGTGGCATGTAGTAACTAGTGGGGGTGCCTTGGGTGGCATGAGGAAACTAGTGGGTTGCCTTGGGTGGCAATAGAAAATACGATTAGAATACTTAACCAAAGTGGAACATGCAATTAAACATGATTAAAGGGTTAAGTAAGTGCCTTGGGTGGCATGTGGGAATCAAGTAAGTGCCTTGGGTGGCATGTGGAAATCTAGTGGGGGCCTTAAGTGGCAATTGAAATATGACTAGATGACTTAACCAAACCTTAACATGTAGGTGGGCATGATTACAAAAGGGGTTAAGTGGGATTCACTAGAAATAACAAGCTTAGGTGGTAGCTTGTGGGGGCCCATTTCAACCAATATCCCAAACGTATCTTAGTGGGCTCGACTCTAGTCGAGTGACGGGACACGCATATTGGGCTTGACTATAAGAGGCCAAACCGGGGTAGCGGTGGCAACGCGAGTCCAACGGGTTTCATCTGCGTGTGTGGACCCGGGATGGTAGGTAAGACGTTGTTGCATCGTGTAGATATAACCCGTGCACCTTTTGTTGTATCGGGCTTGCCACTTTGGGGAGTGATACACCCCATTGTGGGGCCAGCACGGATATCTACGGTAGGGAGCCGATCGCTTGGGAGTAGTGGGTACACCTAGTGAAGATAGGGGCAGACGGCACCTATGTAGTCAGCTAGGAGTACACAAAACTACTGGGTAAAATTACTAAGTACACTTAGTGGGATCAACCTTTAAGTAGGAATTACCCTTGGGTGGGTAGAACTGGTGTGGTGCAGTGTATGAATTACCCTTGGGTGGGTAGATCTGGGGTGGTGCAATCTAGTAATTATCCTTGGGTGGATAAATGCGTCTTTTCGGTTATCTTAGTATATCCTGTGTTTAGTTGGCTACTTAGTGTAGTCATTATCCCCAGAGGTACCGTACCTTGTTTATATCATACCCTAATTACTTTAATGATTGTATTGTTAGGGTTATAGGACTCACTTAGACTTATGTCTGACCCCGTTGTTTTTATCTTTTTCCAACCCTCAGGTTATCAGAGTGGGCCTACCATTAGTGGGCTTTGATCAGACTGCTTTATCTATCTTTTTGGAGCTTGGACCGTGGATGTAAAGCTCAGTTTATCTTTTCTGTTATGGCTATTAAGTTATGTAGTGGGATTATGTACTTTTGTTTTATCAGGATGGATATTATGTACTTGACTCTTGTTTATGGTTTTGGTGTAACCAAACATGTTTAACTTTCCACTGCAATGAAATGATGTTTTAAATTCTCAAGTTTTACTTATATCTGTCTTGTTGTAATTTTTCTGTTCTATATTCACTTAAAATACTCCACCGCTGTTATGGCATTCCCTTAGAGAGTGACCGTAGCGGGTGTGTGGTGTTACATTACTTGCATACGAATATGCAGACAATACAAATAATAATTGCGTACATATAACTAATGTACAACAAAATACATATTTGAATTGCATAATTACAATAATAGTATAATACTGAACTGATGTACAACAAAATACTTGCATAAATATATGCACCTTTTCTTTAAACCTGCACAAAATTGTGCAAAAATCACTCAAATAAACAATCAAGCATTTTTTTGGTTAAAACTACAACTGTGCGATATCTTTTAATCTACATTTACACAAATTTGCATATCTGCATGTTTCTCTGCATCAAGCAATCAAAAAAACATAATATATAACATATGCATATATGTATGCATATATCTAGAATATATGCATATAAATATGCTTATTTTACTGAAATTTTGCTGAATAGCATATAAATGCATTCAAATATTTAATTCTTAAACGTTCTCGCTTACAATCATACAGAACGAAACAAACAATTATATTAATAACTTTTTTCGCTAATTTTTGTACTTTAATATGTCGACATCACAGCAACATAGGACGAATTTGGTTTTTATTGCTCCAGAGTCTTTCAAAACCATGGAATTTGGTTTTTGCGCGAGATTGAAGAAGCGATCGGACTAAGAACTATCGAGGAATCGATGTAGGATTGATCGACGGTTTTGCAGAATTTTAGGTTTAGGGTTTTGAGCGATTTGATAGGAGCGATATACTGAGTACTTTTGATTTTTTGAGCGAGATGATTTCAGCAAGATGATAGGAGCGATAGATGCGTAAGGGTACAGCAGTAAATTTTTTAATGGAAATTCGAAAACAGGGATGTATTCTTTATTTTTTTTATCACCGGGTTTTTTTTATATTTTGAAACTTAATAGGGACCTGTAAAAACGCACCCTATATTAAAATGTAATTCTTATTTTAATGACCAAACCTTATCTTTTTTAATTACATAAAAATGTAATTAATTTTTTTTATTTGCGGTGTCAATCATGTTCATTTCTAATTTAACACATAACGTCATTTCTAATTTAATACATAACGGTGCAAATATTGTCATTTCTAATGTAATATATAACGGAGCAAATATTCATTTTCTGATTAACACATGATGGTGTAAATATTCATTTTCTAACAAGATGTAAATTTCTATATACATAATTATATATAATTCCTACATCCATTTCATTATATTTACAAACAAAAGTGAATTTCATGTACTTACAAACAAAAGTGAATTTCATGCTTTTACAAACAAAAGTGAATTTCATGTACTTACAAACAAAAGTGAATTTCTATTTATAAAACAAATGTAAATATTGTCACTTTTCTTTTTTATTTACAAACAATGTAAATAATGTTTGAAATCTTTTGTTTGTGTTCTTGCATTACAACATAATAAAATAATATATATATATATATATATATATATATATATATTTTAGGTTTACACAACAAAGTCATAACCTTTTTATTAACAAAGTTACAAGAAAGTTGCAATCTTTTTATTAATAAAGTTAACATCATTTTATTTATAAAAACAAAGATAATGAAAAGTTTTTTATTAACAAACCAAGTTATGGCATTTATTTAACAAAACAAAGCTACAACTTTGAGTTATAAACAAGGTTACAACTTTGTATTACAAAGTTGAAATCTTTGTTCATATATAAAAAAAGTAAACTTTTTTTTTATTATGTTTACACAACAAAGTTTCAATCTTTTTATTAAGTTTACAAACAAAATTTCAATCTTTTTATTAAGCTTACAAACAAAATTTCAATCTTTTTATTAAGTTTACAAACAAAATTTTAATCTTTTCCGTATATTTACAAACAAAGTTCCAATCTTTTTATTAAGTAACAAAGGTAAAAAAAATTATTTATTTTTTAACAAACAAAAATAAAAACTCTTTTTTTTTATAAACAAACAAAAAGTAATCTTTATATTATTAAACAAAAGGCGAAATCTTTATATTTAACAAAACAAAAGTGAAATCTTTCTTTTTACAAAACAATGAAATTAATGTTACTTTTTCTTTTAAAAATAATAACTTTTTATAATAATCAACAAAATGGTATCTTTTTATGATAATCAACATTATAGTGAAAATTTCATCTTTTATTTTCAACAAGATTACATATCTGGGTTCAATGATTTTGTTTCAAACACCAATATCACAGCATCAACCAATTCACATCACAACATCAATAAATTAAAATTTCCCAACCACAAGAAATACAGATTTCATAACGTACATAGATGGAATTCATATCGCAAGAAATAATTAAATCTTTAATAATTAAATTCAGAAATCTTACATCGTTATTGAGTTCTGCGCTGTTCAGATCCAAAATTTGTCAAAATTCAACTTGCTCAGAATCAGGTCTAGTTGGTTTCATCGCGGAGATCTCGGTCTCACAATCGTGGCGCACCTGAAATCGTTCGAATCCGAGTTCGTATGCATTAGTTATGATTAAATTAAGATCGGTCAAATTTGAATTAAAGTAATTAGATAATTAAAGGTTGAAAAAGTCAACCTTCCTCCTTCCAAACCAAGCCGTCATATGAACCTATAGGCTTCCAAACTAGGGTTGAAAATAACTCGAGATTGGTGAGGCTTGAAGACGATCGGGAGGTGGCATATCGGAGAGGGAGGAGAGGGCTACGGGCGCCGGGAGTATGGGTGGTCACGGTGGGCCCTACAGGGGGGCAGCAGGGCTGAGTTAGGCATGGGTTTGGAGGTGAAATCCGGGCATTTTACTTCATGAAATCCAATCATATCCGTATGGAAACGAAGGTCTCGAAAATCTATCCAATATTGTCTAAAGAATGAGGTGTTAATTCTTTGTGGATTGGGAAAATTTGAGGAAGGAAGAATCGACCATTCTAGGCCATGGAAATTGCAAGGGGCGGCTTGTCATATTAGATTAGGGTTAGGGTTCTAATTTGTCTAATATTTATATTATTATATTCACTAATTACCCATTAAGGCCCGTTTATCAACTTTATCCGATTTCAGCCCAACGAATGTCGTTCTTACCTATTTACCCCCATTCCGGACTCATCTAAATATGTCCTGCAGGCCCAAACGACTGTCTTGACCCAGTTTTCTTTATTTTAAAATATTTACTTTTATTTTTAATTCAACCGTACGAATAAATTCACTAGGGCCACAAATTAACTTCGAAAAATCCCGAAAAATATATTTAGCTATGTTTTGACGCTACGGACCTAGGAAAATTAATTTCGTTCAATTCTGAGCCTATTTGAAAAATGGCCTTTTTAAGTCGATTAAAATTGACCGAAATTAACCAAATTGAAATCTTTTTGCCATGGTCACAAATTAATTCTAAAAATTATGAAAAATTAAACTTAGTAATAATTTGACATTCTGAATCCAACAAAAGTAGTTTCGTCGAAAACAGAGGTCGTTTGAAAAATGGTTGTTTTTAATATTAAAATATATATATATAAATCCTACAGCGACTATCCTGAAATTTGAACTGGGCATAACTTTTGATTCCCGCTATAAAATTTCGATTTTTCGAATTCATTGGAAAGATATTTTAAAAGAGATTCTAATATTTTTGGTTTCACTAAAATCCGTTAAATTTTGCATCCTATACGGTCAGTCAAAGTTCAAGTTTGACTTTTCAAACTACCGCGCTATTTCTAACTCCTTTTATAATTAAAATTAAATTATTCATCCTAACTTCGATTTAAATAAATTTTTAATCATTATTATTTTAAATAAATTATTTTAAATATCAAAACCCATTAAAATTAGTTAAAATAAATTTTTGAATTTACCCCAAAATTCAGGGTTGTTACATATACAATTATGTTTGTCGACATACCCATTAATTTTTTTTTGAAAATTTTCAAATTTTGAATCTTTTGATCTTATATTAAACTACAATTAATTCTAAAGTTTTTATAGTAATTAAGGATGATTTTGACATAAAATAAAACTCCATTCATTACATCATAGAAAGCAAATACGTCCAACTAATTAAGGCACACTAAATACAAGATTAGAAAACAAATACAAGCAAATATAAGCGAGTACATTAAGATAAATTAAACTAGATAGACTAGTTTTTAGATGATAATGAGGAAGATGAGATTCCAAGCTTTCTTCCAATCTTGACCATGAACTTGGTCATTTTGGAAAAGTTCTTCTTAAGCTTCTTTTGATTGTTGACAATTTTTACTTGATTTTGAAAAATCATCTCTTTGGAAATGTGTCTAGTGTTGGTTGGACACTCAACGCTTTCTAAAGAAGTTTCTTCTTCTTCTTCGACTTCCATTGGCGCTTGTTCTTGTTGCTTTCGAGCTTGTTTGGCTTCGAATATCTCATATGGTTGGAAAGTGAGAGGAATTTGCATGAGATGTATCTTTGATGAGTTAAACACTTTTCTAGGCACAAATTCTTCTCCATGAAGATCAACTTCAAAGTATTTGAAAATTCGGGTGAGATAAACACCATAATAGAGAATGTTTTCTCTTGATGACAATTCTATGGGTTTGATCTCTTTTAAGATAATTTCGGCCCAATTGATGTTATAGCCACCCATAATAGAAAAGAGGACTTTTGGACTTCGAGAATTGGATTATTAAAGTTTCCGAAACGAGGAGTGATTGTATGTTAAAGGAGAAGGTTGACAATTCTTGTTTTGGATGGAAAAAGCGATTTTTGAAATCCATTTGAGCATCATCTTTGAATATGTCGTGATAGGTCTCTAAATCGGTTTCATCGATAACGAAATCCAAAAAATCCAAGCCCGTGCTTCTACAATTCAAAATAGTGCCTAAGAGTTCGGCATCGAGAACAATTTGCATGCCTTTAACACTACTCCAAATTTGGTGTAACAACCCGGAAAATCTGAACCAATTTAAAATTTCTAATTTGGCTATTTTAGTGGATTTTGAATATTTAAAATAAATTATTTTAAATAATTACGACAAAAAATCTATTTTGATCGAAGTTATAGTGAATATATTTATTTTAATTATAAAACAAGGCCAGAAATGGTGCGACGGTTTGAAAATTTGAATTTGAACTTTGATTGACTGTACCGGATGCAAAATAAAACGGATTTTAGTGAAAACAAAAATATTTAAATCTGTTTATGAATATCTTTCTAACGAATCTGAAAAATTGGAATTTCATGGCGGAAATCAAAAGATATGGCCAAATGAATTTTCGGAAAGGTCCGTATGGAGTTAATATAGCCCGTGAAAATGGACATTTTGCAAACGACCTCCGTTTTCGACGAAACCACTTTTGTTGGATCCGGGATGTCAAATTATTACTAGGTTTCAAATTCCATAATTTTTGGAGTTAATATATGAGCATGGCAAAGGAAAATGTGTTTGGTTAATTTCAGTCAATTTCGATCGACAAGAAAATGGCCATTTTTCAAACGGTCACCAAATTCGACAAAACTTGTTTTGTTAGGACCGTATCGTCAAAAGATAGCTAGATTTATTTTTTGGAATTTTTGGGACCAGTATGTGGCCCCGACAAATTGAAATGTACATTCAAATCAAATATTGAATGTTTTATACTTTAATTTGAAGAATAACTGATTGTAACATTCGAATTGGCTTACGAAACATATCCCATTGTGTTCAGAATGGGCGTATTTAGCTAGAGGCGACAATCGTTGGGTTTGATTTGGTGTTCGTATAGGAAAATCCTATTTTTGGAATTAATATATATATGGACCAATCAGGATATTTCTTTTATAAAAAAAACACGCGTTTTCTCTCTCCCTGCTACGATTGAAGGCGGAAACGCATCGCCCTCTTCCCTACCAGATTCCGGCGAATCCACGCCATATTACCCTTCAACCCAGTTGAACTTTTTGTAACCTTCGACGAGAGCTTCGAATCCATACCACCTGCTCCCCACCTCGTCACTCCCTCCCCGAGAACCGTGCCCCCAAATCCGCCGACATCAGGCCGCCGCCACCATTGCCTGAGGCGATCGAACCCGACCCCACACCCCTATGCTAGAAGCCCTCTCCTCCCTGTACAACGCGCAACAACCCGATCCCCTTCAAACTTCACGGTTTGTGCGATAATAGATGACCTAGGTTTGAACAATTTCAGAAAGGTAACGGCTGAATTTATTTTAACTGTTTATAGCACTTTATAGCGCTACGGATTTTGATTTTACAATAAAAATCATATCTTTTTGCTATGTTGTCGAAATCCAGTGAAACAAGAGACACCGGGACCTTGTGGACGTCTTCTACATTTTAGAAGAGACCGGATATTTTTCTGAGCTTCCTACAATTTTTGGAGGATTGGAATCCAATGTGAGATTTCTGAATTATAAACGATATGGAATGACGATGTATAAATTATACGGTCGATGTATGAGTTATATAAGCGTTGTACACCTCATGTTTAAGCGTTATATAAGTTGTATGTGCATGTATAAGTTATATATGCGTTGTAAAAATCATATATGCGTTGAATGGAATTGAAATGATATTGAAATGAAATCGAAATATATTTATATACGTATATCTATATATATACACACTCCCCTCGTCCACAAACCATGGACGATATATATTGGTTGTGATTGTTTGGATTTGGTTGATGTGAAATTTGGTGAATACTACGAATGGTTGATTTGATATGATTGATTGTAGTTGAAATCCCAATAGGATTAGTATATAGGAAAATTCATCTGTGTACGAACTAGATATTGAAATCCCCATTGTCAAAAGCTGCGAGGCTTTAAGGTAGAGCGAGGAGCCGTACTCGGGATGGTGTCGGTTTTAACTACCCCGCCGTTATGCTACCGAAATTTTCTGAAATATTCCTGTGTTTGATTTATATTCATGTATTGAAATATATTCATGTATGGGAAAAATATTCATTTTTGAAATAAAATGGCTTGAACGATAAAAATAACATTTTTATGTATGAAATAAAATGGATTGAATGATAAAAATAACATTTTTATTGAATGTATGAAATAAAATTGTTTGAACGATAAAAATAACATTTTTATCAAATGTTTGAAATAAAATGGTTTGAACGATAAAAATAATATTTTTATCGAATGTTTGAAATAAAATGGTTTGAACGACAAAAATAACATTTTTAACGAATGTTTGAAATAAATTGTTTTACCAATAAAAATCACATTTTTATAATATATATGAATTGCTAAAATTCTTCATTTTTGAAATAAATTGCTTTAATAATAAAAATCACATTTTTATCATCTATACGAAGTATATAAAATAATCGTGTTTGAAATAAATTATTTTGACAATAAAAATCACATTTTTATTTGAATTGTTAAAAATTGTCATGTGTTGAAATAAATATTTGTTGGATAAAAATATCATTTTTATCACATATATGAAATGAAATGGTTTTTAAATCGAAGAACGAATTATATATATATATAAAAGTAAATATAATTACAATAAATCGAATAACGAAGCTACTGTTCGTATTTTAAAACTGTGATTTCAAACGATGATTGCGGGAGATCCGACCATTGGATTTTCCCGAAACTGAAACCGTTGGGTTCACTTTGGAAATATCTTTCCAACGATACCAACTTTCCAAAGAACCAACGGTTAAATTGCCTGGAATCTTTAATTCAAATCTAAATGAAAACATCGCCAGAATGGATTATATATACATAAATATAATTAAAATAAATCGAATAACGAAGTTGCAGTTCGTATTTTGAAATCGTAACTTCAAATGATTGTACCGGGAGATCCGACCGTCGGATTTTCCCAAAACAGGAACCGTTGGGTCCGCTTTGAAAAGATCTTTCCAATGATATAAAATTTGTAAAGATCCAATGGTTATATTTTCAGATATGTGTAAATCAAATCTAAAGAAAAACAGCGCCATGGCCGCGTTATGGCCTGAAGCGTCGTTTGAATAAATTGGCTATTTTTAAATAAATAAAAATAGCGATAAATCGTTGTAAAATATTATAAAAAATATGGAATGGAAATAAACCGAATTTACTGGATTTATTGGATATTTGATGGTTGATTGTGTTTGACGTGAAAATTACATTAATGAACTGAGTTATGGATGTCAAATAATTTAACCATGAAAATGAATTGATTTGAAACTCTAAATATACGTGAATTATTTGAAAAGGCCGAGTTAATTCTCATTTCAAATAATTGATCGACGGTTAGAAGTCGAAGATATGAAGACGGTGCAAGACCGATGATCTTCACATCGAATGGATGGCCACTGATGCCTTTAATGGGAGTTGCTGACCTGAAGGGGTTACAGTGGTGGTTGTCCGGACGTACTTGTTGATCGTTCGGATGTGCAAGGAATAAAGATCCTCCGGCTTCGTTCAGACCCAGAACGGACTTGTAAATGGATGTGTGTCTGACGTTGTATATTGACAATGTGGCATGCAGAGATGCTGTGATCAAAGCTTTTGTTGAAAAGCAGAGCTTTGTGGTTGATGATCAAAGCATGGCTTTAAATAGCTAGCTTTGTGTTTAGCTTTGATTCGCGAGCCTCACACCCCGGAATGGACCAGAAACGGGAGAGGACTGCAGGAAGAGCATGCGTTTCCTTCTAGCTATGAGTGGTGCTTTGGGTTTTACACGCCCGGGCATTTACTTATGTGGATGATGGATAGCGAGGCGCCTCGGTTGTATCGGTCGCTACTGGGCCAATGGTTTGGTCGTTATATGACTAGTTTACGCCCCATAGGGCGAGGAAACGCATCGTTCAGGCATTTTAATCCACTCCGTGTGGACCGGCCCTGAAGATCCAAGACTTGTCTGTGAGCTTGCTTGAGGCATAGGCTAGATTGTCTCAAAGCGGTAAGGACGATCCCTTGCCTTGGTTCATGACGGAAATCCAATTTCCAAATACGACATCGTGCGGTTTTGATTGTAAACCTATATATGGCGACATGATATATCGTACCCATGACGTCTATGATTGATACTTATTATTAAAATTGTTTTGAAACATATAAACACTAGTAATAATATCAAACGCTTTTGTTTTATTTGTATCAAGCATATTTTGGCCATTATAAGGTAAAACTCTATAATCTGGTTTGCGTTGCATTGTGTGATGGGAACTGAGTCTTATAATGGCTTCATTTTTATAAAGAGCATTGCGATTTTTAAATGATTTACTTATTTTGAGCACTAGCAATCCAATGGCGTAAACCCGTTCCGCGTTAGCGGCATGGTCCTGTGATTGGTTTTATTATTAAAATAAATTAAGTAGATTTCTCATACTAGTCCCATGACTGACTCGTAGTTTGTTTCACTTGTAAACTCAGGTGCCCCTATTTCTACACGGGCAGCCTTGTATTCAGGTTTTAGCAGGCTTTTTCTGGATAGCTATGGAGCTGAAGATGGATTTTATCACTTCTTTCTTTTTATGTTGTTCGGCTCCAGTTGTACATATTATGTTTTGATTCCGCTGTAGACATTTTATGTAAAGCTGTATTTTGTACTAAGTATGATCCTGTATACTGTGTAACACTGATGATTATGTTTATCCAGTGTATTCTATAGTAAATTATCTGGTGTATTTATTTATTTTTGTTCTGTTGTTATTTGCTTATGTGTTATATTCCAAAGATTACCCTTGCCACCATGGAACGGGGGTTTGGGGTCGTTGCAATTGGTCTTCGTTGCCTTCGTAAAATCTGCAATTAAGATTCGCATAAAACATCTTGACAAGCTTAGGATAACACACTTCGTTATTATCCCATGAGTCAATTAGACTAAAGACTTCATTATGTTGAAAGAGAAGGGTAAGATCATAAGAGGAAAAATCGCTAAAGACAGCGAAAGCACCCGTGTTAACTTTAGCATTTGCTACATAGTTAACATAGGTTTTGATAGCTTCTTTGTCATTTTGAAGATAACCTTTGATGGTTTTGGTTAACTTCAGTTTCTGAGTTGAACTAGAGAAAGCCATTGAATTGATAGTTTTGAAGAGAATAGATATGAAGAATATTGTTTTGAATTGTGAATGAAAGCTAGAGAGAATAGGTGTATATATAGAAACTGAATGGATATGAATTAAATAGGCACAACTTTTCAGTAGTCAATGACACCTTTTCAGACCTTGGGAGTTGGTGAAAAGTTGGAGAGAAGTTTGAAAGTTTAAACCTTTGAAATTAAAATTTTAAATTTCAAATTTCTGGTCATATATGTCAACATATAGACATATGTATATCGACATATGTACCTATTTTCAAAGGAAATTAGATTTTTGTGAAATGTGATTTAAATTATCAATTTATATTTCAGGTTTAACGATTTCCAGAAATAATTCTAATCCTAACAAACATCCAAAAAATTATTTTATTCATTTTTATTATTATTATATTATTTTGAATTTGAAATTTCAAGTTTGAATTTCAAATTTCAAGTTTGAATTTGAAAGTTTGGATTTTTAAATAAAGAAGTGCAAATTCGACCACACTAACATCATAATTTCACAAAACTCAAAAATGAAAGTTGTAGCTCTATGTCTAAGCTTTTCAGAACATCCAAAATTATTGAATTTGGGCTTACGATTCAAAAGTTATGTTTAAAATAGTGTCAGGTCTCAATTTACTAATCATGTCTTTCATTCTCAGGACAGCGGAAAACAAACGAAGTTTCGACCAAGAAAACATCAAAATTTTAGAAAACTCAAAACATGGAACTTATAGGTTATGATTTGAGTTTTCTAAAATTTTGATGTTTTATTGGTCGAAACTTCGTTTGTTTTCCGCTGTCCTGAGAATGAAAGACATGATCAGTAAATTGATACCTGAAACTATTTTAAACATAACTTTTGAATCGTAAGCCCAAATTCAATAATTTTGGATGTTCTGAAAAGCTTGGACATAGAGCTACAACTTTCATTTTTTGAGTTTTGTGAAATTATGATGTTAGTATCGTCGAATTTTCACTTCTTTGTCGCTACACAACAAAGCAAACAAACAAAGTAACCATTCAACCAAAGAAAAATTAAAAATTAATTAAGGCGTACCCGGTTTTTAGATCCTTTTTTTCGAAATTCTCTGAATTCTGAATTGCTCATATTTGAATTTCACGTTTCTAGCTCTTCATCACTTGATGATGAATTTGAATCATCTAACGTTGCTGTGTATGCTTTCTTTCTCTTCCTTGACGAATTGTTGTTGTCTATTTGTTGAGGCGATTTATCTGGATGTGGACACATTTTCCTTGTATGGCCTGATTTGTCACGGTTATAACATCGACCATCATTTCTTCTAGAATTTCCTTGGTTGTTATTTTAAAAATAATTTTTTGTTCTATATTTCAGAATTTTCCAAAATGTCTTGTCATAAGGGCAATTTCTTCATCATCTTCACTACTCGGGTCAGAATCATTTGTTGCTGCTTGAAGTGCAATGGAATTCTTCTCAGTTGGCCTATTTTCTTCTTTTCTGTAATTGGACTTCAAAAGACATCAGATTTCCGATTAACTCCCCAATCTTCATTTCATTGACATTATTGTCTTCTTCAATTGCCAGAGTTTTCTGATCCCATTCTAGAGTCAGTGAACTTAGTATTTTTCTGACTTGATCTTCTTCAGAATAAGTTTTTCCAAGTGTCGTTAATGAATGCACTATCTCTTGAAATCTGCAATACATATCGGAGATAGAATCATTCTCATTCATTTTTAATAACTCAAACTGACTAAATAACAATGATATCTTAGTTTGTTTAACTTTACTAGTTCCTTCATGGGTAACTTGTAAAGTTCTCCAAATTTCATAAGCAGTTTTACATACTGACACTCTATTAAACTCATTCCTATCTAATGAACAAAATAACGTATTCATGGCTTTAGAATTGCTTTGTGCAGCAGTTTTTTGTTCATTTGTCCATTGTGCAAAAGCAGTTGTGGGTTCAACAAACTTATTTTGTGTACTATTCCATGTGTCTAATCCTACTGATTGTAAATATATTTTCATTCCATATGCCTAATATGAATAATTACCACCAATACACAGTGGTGGTCTAACAGTGAACTGACCCTCTTTAAAAGAACTATTATTGCTACCAGTGTTGGTTGCCATTATAACTATTTTCAAAAATCATATTATGAACTTTTTTGAAAGACCTCGCTCTGATACCAATTGTTAGGGATTGCGAAATGGATCGTGGAGGCAAAACTAAAACTAGAGGGAGGGTGATAGTGTTTTTGAGAATTTAAACAAAATCTAAAACTTATATGATCTACTATATGAATCAAACACCACAGAAACGATCACAGACACAGAATCAAACATAAACACAAAGATAAACAAAAATAAAATGCATAAAAGGAAAGAACACATCGAATTTTATACTAGTTTCGGATTGCACCTACGTCCATTCCCATGCAATGCTAGATTGCGCAAAGTTTTATTACTATATCAATATCCAATTACAACCTCCTTGATTTCACGGCTACAAGGGTAACACTGATTCCACACACTTGATCAAGTATTCTTCCTTGATTTCATGGCTACAAGGGTTACACTGCTCCCGTTCCTTGATTTCACGGCTACAAGGAAAACACCGATTACTGACTACCCAAACATTTCCCAAAAGATTACAATATCCCTATAACTCTTCAATATCACTTCGATTTAGAAAGTAATGAGTAGAGAGTGAGAAGAGAAGAAGTTTTATGTAAATAGAATTGAATTCAGCAAAGTACAAGTGTAGAAATCATAAAAATAAGAAAATATACTGGTACAAAGAAAGGAGATGAAGATGGAGAAGAAGAATTATGAAAAAATTCCGAATCAGCCTCTATTTATAAGTTTTGAAAGGTTGCAATGTTTCTAGAGCGTCACAAATAGTGAAAAGGCACTTCCTTTAAAAATCAAAAAAGTGATACTATGAAAACCCGTAACTTCCCCGTATAGGAAAGTGTCGGATAGTTCGAGAACAAGCCACAACAGAACGCATACAAAAGAACATTTCATTGTATTTTACAACAATGCATTAGATTACAAGAATATACAGAGTATAAATGAATAAATATTACACAGAAATATCAGAGATTTAAATTACATTTAAATACATAGCAGTGGAAAATAATACAATACACAACTAGAAGGAGATATACGGATACAAAGCTTTCCGGATATCGTTACAGCTGTAAACCAGGATCCTGTGAATATAAATCTGCAAAACCAAAACTACTAGCTGCCCGTGTCAAAATAAGGGCACCCAGAGTTTAGGTTAAAACAATAAACTCCAAGTCAGTCATGGGACTGGTGTGAGAACTAAAACAGTTAATCTTTATTTTTAAAACTAGGTAAATCAAGGGACCACGCCGTATAACACGGAACGGGTTTCCTCCCAAGAACACCAGTGCATATAAGTAAACAGCGCAATGCTTTTCTAAAAATGAAGCTATTATAAGACCCAGGTCCCATCACACAATGCAACGCAGCCGAGGATAGGGTTTTCCCTTATAATAGCCAAACATGCTTAGTACGTTTAAAACAAATCATTTGATACTACTATAAGTGCATAGTGTATAAAACAACTTCAAATCATAAGTATCAATCATAGGCGGCATGAATGCCCCATAACACTATGTCGCCATATATAAGTTTACAATCAAAACCGCAAGACGTCGTATTGGAAGTTGGGTTATCATTTATGGTATGAACCGAGGCTAGGGGCAAGATCCTCACCGATTCGAGACTGCCTAGCCCGAGTCTCAGGCAAGCGCGCAGGCAAGCCTTGGAGCGACAGGGCCGGTCCACCGATGTGGATTATTATACCTGAGCACTACGTTTCGCCGCCCTTTGGGGCGTAAGCGAGCCAACTAAATGACTCCATCGGTTCGAGAACGACCGATCAATCCGAGGCGCCTCGCAGCAACAACAACCACATAAGTCAAACTCGTCAGGGCGTGTAAAACCACTGACGCCACTTTTAGCTAGGAGGAAACGTAGGCCCTCCCTGAGGTCCGTCTCCCGTTTTTGGTTTATACCGGGTGTGAAACTCGCGAAGTAAACGTTACACAAAGCTACGCCACAAAGGCCTTGCTTTGATCAACACCACAAGACTTTGCTTTTCAACAGAAGCCTTGATCATTTGCCACTTAGGCATGCCACACAGGCAATTCACTCCATGCGATTGATATCCATCAATATATAACCCCTGAGCTCGTACGTCTCAGAGAAGGGCGTTAAGCAAGAGAATAAATTCTCCGCCGCCAAGCAGATATATATTTAATAGAGATCAATCACACGGACTAAAATCCAATGTCAGACACACAGTCCATTTACAAGTCCGTTCTGGGTCTGAACGAAACCGGAGGCACCTAGTACCCCGCATATCCATCGATCTCCAAGTACGTCTGGACGATCACTAACTGTTTCCATCTTCTTGGGTGTACAGCCCAATCAAGATCATCAGTAATTACCCAAACGACGTGAAGACTTCTGGTCTTCGACCACCGTCTTCATCTTCGACTTATCGTCGTATCAGTTATTCAGAATGGGATAAACCCGGTCTTTCCGAATAACTTGCGTATATTTTAAATAAGTGTTACACAAACACAACATACGCCTCATTCCAATTCATTAGTCACTAACCGTAAATTAATCAAGAGAATAATTCCCTAAATATTAACCCCGAAGGCCGAAACCAACATCAGATCAATATTCAGAAAACCATTCTGCTTGGCTAACCGACAGTTAGTTTCTAAATTTCACATTCATAGGGAAAGGTTCCCATTAATTTTATCCAAGATAAATTCCTTGAATTTATTCTTTATTCTATTTTTGAATCTCAATTCAAACTAGTCGGGATTAGCGAACCTTACCGAAGTAATTATTTATTTTAATTTCCCCATCCCAACCTATTCATCCCATGAAGTAAAACTGGTAATACTTCATATCTAACACCACAGTGTTATCGGTAAATTCAATTACCATTTCACGTTCAAATCTAATTAAAGATTTAACTATCGCCTGGAGCAAAACTGGTGATACTCCATTTTCGATCATTTCAATCTAATTAAAGATTCATTAAAACTCCACTTAGTTTTAATCTTCGACTGGGTTAAAGAATCAGTGTCATTTAAAACACGGTTCACGATAAACCCAAAATCACATTCATTAATTATCGGGTTAAAGAACGAGTGTTATTTAAAACACTGTTCACGATAAACCCAAAAATCATTCCATTAATTATCGGGTTAAAGAACGAGTGTTATTTAAAACACTGTTCACGATAAACCCAAAAATCATTCCATTAATTATCGGGTTAAAGAACAAGTGTTATTTAAAACACTGTTCACGATAAACCCAAAAATCATTCCATTAATTATCGGGTTAAAGAACAAGTGTTATTTAAAACACTGTTCACGATAAACCCAAAAATCATTCCATTAATTATCGGGTTAAAGAACAAGTGTTATTTAAAACACTGTTCACGGTAAACCCAAAATCAATATCAATTCAATTCCAATTAAATATTATTGAATTGGTACACTTCATTAAATCTAAATAAAAAGATTTAATCTTTTCTCAACTGGGTTCAAGAATAGTGTTAGTGAAGACACCATTCACGACAAACCCAAATCACATTTGATATTCAATACAAGGCTCTGAATAGAAAATATACCGGCTTATATTCAATATCAAATTCTACGACTGACAAATATCGCATTGGAAATAACGATATATATATATATATCTTTCAAATTCCCATAACAATATCTGTATCATCACGAAATCCAACATCGAAATATTCCGAAGGCAATTTCGATTCAAATCCATTCCAATGCAATCATTGGAAATTCTGGTTATTTTCAAAACCATTTCAAATTCAATTTATTTATTTAAAAATAAATAGAATTGTAATTCTAGTTCAAAACTAGTTCATTTCGATAAAAATCTATTTTTATCTTTTCAAATATGGAGTTTTTCATCCCAATTCTTTCTAAATCATTTCTTATGATTTTACACAAATTATTACTATTTTTAATAATTTTATCAAGGCCCGTACAGTCGATTTCCATCAACGGCCATCGAACTGCACTTACAGCGACCTTTTTCAAATTTGATTTGGACGTAACTCCAAATCCAACCGTTAGATTTCAAATTTCTAATATTTGTTAGAAAGCTTTTTTTTTTATACGAACCCAACGGTTCCGGTTTTAGGAGAATCCGACGGTCGGATCTCCCGTAATGTCCGTTTGAAATAAATGGTCGAAATTCACGAACTGCCGCGGCGTGGCGCGTTCTATTCAGGCCATTATATTATATATATAATATATATAATATATATTTCGTCGATTTCTATTCAAAACGAATTATATAAATAGTTTTAAAATTCGTTTCAAAATCTATTTCAACTTCCATTTCAATTCAAAGCAAAATTGAATTCTTCTTTATAAATTCGTTTTAAAATTCATTTCTATTCAATTCGAATTTCAATTCAATTTGAATTCATTCCAATTCGCTTTTAATTCAATTTGAATTCGTTTTCAATTCATTTCGAAATCGTTTTCAATTTATTTCATTTCGAAATCGTTTTCAATTCATTTCATTTCGAAATCGTTTTCAATTCATTTCATTTCGAAATCGTTTTCAATTCATTTCATTTCGAAATCATTTAAAATCGATATAAATATCGTTCACGTCAAAATGGCGTCAATCTAATCAACACGGCTTCATAAATTTCTATTTTCAAATATTATATTTCAAATATTTCTTTTTCAAAATAGTTGTTATTATCAAAATATTTCGTTCAACACATGACCAATCTCAATGGATGAGTACTGTCAACACATGAACCTTTATTTTATATTATAAAGATGTAAATTTTATTACTAAAATATTTCGTTCAACACATGACCAATCTCAATGGATGAAACTGTCAACACATGAACCTTTATTTTATATTATAAAGATGTAAATTTTATTACTAAAATATTTCGTTCAACACATGACCAATCTCAATGGATGAAACTGTCAATACATGAACCTTTATTTTATATTATTCTTTATTTTTCAAATTGGAATGAGGCCCAATCAATTACCATATAAAGTTAATTATATGGATTCCATACAACACATGTATATAATAGCATTGAAAAATAATCAACCATCAACCAAAGTGCACTACACTGTATAAGCATCAAATATAGATATCTAACGCTTATAACAGCCTATCAATCGATCGATCGACATATTTAATCAATCAGGATGAGTGAACTTCAAATTTCATCCTAACACCCGTGTGGGGTTTCAAACAATCAAACACATATTTTATTTGTGCAGTTGGGCGATGTGTAAAATTTATCGTCCCAATCAATGTCCTTCAAATAGGTGTACATAAACAAACCGTCCGGTTTGTAAATGAATATTTATTTATTCACATTCACGTTAAAAATTATATTTTTAACGATAAAACATTTTATTCAACCTATGAATATTCTATTCGGTTCATTTATTCAATAAAATGATATTTTTATTTTTCTAACATATTTTAGAAAATTTCGGCGGCATAACGGCACGATACTAGAAACGGGACAAGGCCTAGCCTTATCCCCGGTCTAGTGAAGGCCCACGCCATTCACACATCAATCAAATTCACCACACAACCAAATTCAAATCAAATCATCTTACTAATTTATGCAACCAAACAAACAAGTCCATGGTCTGTGGACGATTGTGTCGGGTGCTACTAAGCACCGTCTGCATCCTAGTATATATATATAACTAGAGGAAAAAAAGTGAAAGGTGAGAAATTCTCACTAATAGCTATCCTAGCTCCACGGCACTTCTAATGCAGGAAATATTCACTGCTCTCGTCTCTTATCACTTTCTTCGCCCGTAGCCACTACATGTATAAAAATCGAATTTTTATTTCACTATTCAATGTATAAAAATTATATTTTCATAATCGCGTCATACATTTAAAAAATCGAATTTTTACTTCACTATTCAATATATAAAAATATCGACTTTCAAAAATATGGCTCTTTTCATATATATGGATTTCGCCTTTTCAAAAATGAAGATTCCGCCTTTTCAAAAATGAAGATTCCGCTTTTTCAAAAATAAAGATTTTGCTTTTTCAAAAATGAAGATTTTACTTTTTCAAAAATGAAGATTTTGCTTTTTCAAAAATGAAGATTCCGCCTTTTCAAAAATGAAGATTCCGCCTTTTCAAAAATGAAGATTTCGCTTTTTCAAAAATAAAGATTTTATTTTTCTCGAAGTAAAAATCATATTTTTGTAGTCGCTATATAGTAAAGACTATATTTTTTATACTTTAAAAATATAGAAATCATATTTTTAATTCTTCTACATAATAAAGATTATATTTTTAACACTTTAAAAATATAAAAATCATATTTTTATATCATCTACATAGTCAAGATTATATTTTTAATACTTTAAAAATATAAAAATCATATTTTTAATTCTTCTCTATATCATAAAAAAAAAATACTTTTATTTTGCTATTTATATATATAAATCTCAAATCAAATTTCTATACGCTATTTACACATATAAAAACAGTAAATAAATTAAACGTAAATAAATAAATAAAAATAACTCACTGTTTGCAAATAAAGGGGATCGGGGAAGTGGCGGCATCGGGCTGTAGAGGGGGTGGCGACCTGAACGGTGGTGAAGCAGGGGCGGCGATGTCAGCTCAGGGGGGGCGATCGATCCTCGATGGTGGCGAAGGAGGCTCTGTGGAGTGGCGGCAGTTCTGAGGGATATCGGGTTCGGGGTCACGAGTTCGACAGGGGAGAAGGAGGGGAAAGCGGATCGGGGAGGTGGGGGAAAGGGCGGCGGTCGGTTGGCCGGGGTCTGGGGAGGCGCGACGGTGCGATCGAGGGGGGGGTCCATCGTTCTCGAGGGTTTTTTTTTCTGAAAAAAAGTGAACGGGGGGGGGGGGGGGGGGCTGGGAGAAGGTATGGGGAGGAGAGAGAATTCTTTTCTTTTATTATTTTTTTATTATTTTAATTTCAAAATGTTGACTTTCACATACGACCTCGAAACGAGGCCCACCGCCTGTCATCAATAGCGTATTACCCCCATTCCGAACACAATGGGATATGCTGCGTAACCCCACTCGGCTGTTACAACCAGTTTTCGTTTAAATTAACATTTAAATCATTATATTGAATTTTAAACGTACATTTCAATTTACCAGGGTCACATACTAACTCTAAAAATTCCCGAAAAATATTTTCTAACTTCGTATTGACGATACGGTTCTAACAAAACTAGTTTCGTCGAATTCTGAGACCGTTGGAAAAATGGCCAATTTCCAGTCGATTAAAATCAACTAAAACTGGTCAAACGCGTTTTCCTTTGCCACGCTCACATATTGATTTGAAAAATTATGAAATTTAAAACCTAGCAATAATTTTACATCCCGGACCCAACAAAACTGGTTTCGTCGAAATCCGAGGTCGTTTGCAAAATTCCCATTTTTAAGGGCCTGAATTCCATAGCGACTATTCAGAATTTTCAACTGGACATATCTTTTGATTCCCGCTATGAAATCTTGATTTTTCGGATTCGATAGAAAGATATTATCAATTTGATCCTAATGTTTTTGGTTTCACTAAAATCCGGATTGTTTTGCACCCGGTACATTCAAATGAAGTTTGAAATCGAATTATCGAACTACCACGCCATTTTCAATTCTATTTATAATTATATATAAATATTTATATTCTAACGACGACGCGTATAAATATATACGATCGGATTATATTCAAAATAAATTTCTCGTCGAAATTATTTAAAATAATTCATTTTAAATATT
Source organism: Allium sativum (assembly GCA_030737875.1). Lineage (NCBI taxonomy): Eukaryota > Viridiplantae > Streptophyta > Magnoliopsida > Asparagales > Amaryllidaceae > Allium > Allium sativum. The sequence goes on along the minus strand of CM060922.1, from coordinate 346,306,261 downwards.
CAAAATTCGCTAAAATTGTCAAAATAAAAATTTTAAACTGGCCCAGATTTTCGGGTTGTTACAATCTCCCCCACTTAAAACTTTTCGTCCCCGAAAAGGAACAAAGTCGAAAGTGGTTTGATTAATCAACTCTACGTTCGATCTGGCTTCCATTCTCCAACTTTTCAGTTTCTGAGAATTTTCAAATTTTTCAAAAATTTGGCTAACACCCTAAATTTTCGAAAAATTTCGCCATAACCTCCCCTGCACCCAGAGCATCGGGGAATTTCAAATAGCTTCCCCGGTCCTTCTAATCTCAAAAAGAAAAAGCCAAGCGGCTAGCCAATCGGCTCATAAAATCATCATCACCCAAACAAAACAGTAAATTATGTAGTAAACATGTACCTATTTGTCGGGCAAACAAATTTTATTCTCTGCTCTAGCCTCCTTGCTATGACCTGTTCAATGTAAGTATATGTATATGCAAGCAAATGCGACCAATTTTCAATACAATTCAATGTTTGGTTCAATTAGGCTAAATGGTTCAACTCTTAACTAATCATCCAATAATCAAACAACACAATCAGTAATCAATTAGTGAATTATCATTTCAAATTCATAACTTTGATATATATACAGAAAATCTTGTTTTTGATGCCAAATCACAACAATAAATCTATCTACATTAGTTTTGGTTCTCACACCAGTCTATAGGAAATATATAGAAATCTCGCTTTCGAAACTCGAATACCAATTCTGATGATGTCTAGACTATCATCAGATTCGTCTCCGGGCGACTATAGTGTGATTCTATGTCTATCCAGTATATTAAAACTTCGAATACACGCGGATCAGACGTGTACGCAAAATCTTTATATACTGCATTGTCCAAATCAATATAAATAGATAATCGAATACGAATAATTGATTTAAATTTTCAAAACAAAAATCTGTTTTCACTTTAATTTATCAAAAACACTACTCTTGTAACACCCCGCCTCCGCTAGGGTCACTCGCAAAAGGAATGCACTAGCTTTAGAGGGGCATTATTGGTAAACATGCACAGAAATATCACAAGACAGAACATATAACATAGCGGAAGTAAAATCAAACTTTCATAAACATTAATAATTAAGGTCTAAAGCCTTTTACATCAGAGTACATCAAAACCTGTCTTGCAATAATAAAGAAGCATAAAGACTTTTTCATAAATTATTCCCCAAGTAAAAACAGTAAAGTAGCCATAGCCAAGGAAAGTCCAAGCCATCCATGATGACCTTCAAGCAGAAGAAGTCCGAACTAAACAACAGTATTTCCTCCCTGTAACCTGGGGGGGAAACGGAAGAAAAGAGGCGAAACAAAACGGGTCAGTCAAAAAGACTGAGTAAGCCCTATCTACTATTAGCATAAAAACTAGTAAAGTTAACTGACATGAGAAACTGAGATGAACATAAGCATGATAACAAGATAGATAAGCTAAATCAAAATAACAGGATGAACTACTGAACTCAGATAAACTAAGGTGTCATGATAAATTACGATGTCAAGATAAAACAAGGTATCACATCGTCAGGTTTCTATCAAGTATAATATCCCCAAGATATCTATCACGTATAACGTCCCATGGTATCTATCCTGTACATCTGCTCTGCACCTACCGTACTAGTATCCCAACTGTAACATGTGTTATCCGTGAATGACCCTTACTCAAAAGTTGTGTAATGGTCCATGTCAACCTAGTATATCGCATATATAGGTTACTCAACTCGTATGTTTTGTTCCATGTAAATGTTCAGTCCCTTGCCGTAGACCATACGGGCTTTCCCATGAGATTCTATATTACTTTAACATAGTTCCATGATCCTTAAGATTGGTTTGGACTGTTACCCTAAACCTAGCTAGGGTCTTCCAACATGAATTATCGTCTGTACAACTAGGACTTATGCTACCTAGGGCTACTAGGGATTACGCTTACCTATTGCACGTTTTCGTATCTCAGTTTGGGTTCAACCACCTAGGGCCACTAGGGATTACGCTAACCGCCAACCGCGCCCTTTTCCCCACGCATTCATCGTGAATCGTTTTTCCATGACTGTATGCACATGTAACACATCGTGCCATCCGAGTCCTGTCACAGGGCAGGTCAGGAAATACAGGACTCGGTCGGGAGCTTTCGATTTATCTGCCGGTGCAGATGCTAAGGTCTGTTTTTCTATCCGTGGCTATGGTCCCACGGGACCCCTCCCTCAACTAGCGAAAGACAAGACAGGATAAATCCTGTATGAGAACACACTACTGGCCAACCCACAATCCTAGCCTTACCGCAACCATAATTAGATAGCAATTATGGTCTATTGGGTGTTCTCTGCCTTTCCGTACGTACACGCTTGACCAAAGATGGTAGGTAGCCTGACGAAAATGCTATCTAGGGTACGACCGTGTATCGTCGACTATCCCCTATCCATCCCCGTCTTTAGGTTGCTCGTATAGCAACCAAGGCATACTCTTGGTTCTTCTAACGCAGACCTTAACCTCTCATGAGCCTAGTATGATCACCTGGCAGCTCACAGAGGGATCCCAAGAATATCCTCACGTTCCCCCGAAGCCGCTGCTTCGCTACCCAGTTCGCTGGAGCCTTTATCTAAATCAGATACTTGCTCCTACTCGTATACTTAAACGATGACCTACCGTATCAGGTTACTCATTTATCTATGAACTGGTCCAAATTTCCTTGACTGAGAATCATTACTTAGTTATTCTTCAACTAAGGTTTACCACTTAGCCTTATTCCCGTTATCCTTGTTAATTACGGTTACCCACCTAATCCTCCGAATTAGGGTTTATATAACAGATTAAGTGTCACTTAAGTTCATGACTTAATCCCGTCTACAAGTCATGTCAAAATTGGCTAAGTATCCAAGTTCGAGACTTAACCCGTCTACAAATCATGAGTTAGATTGGTTAAGTATAGATCACTTAACCACATCAAATTAACGAGTTAGATTGGTTAAGTTTAGGTCACTTAACCACATCAAATTAACGGGTTAGATTGGTTAAGTATAGGTCACTTAACCACATCAAATTAACGAGTTAGATTAGTTAAGTGTTTAACTTAACCCCATTAAACTACCAAGTGGGATTAATTAAGCCTAGGCTAACTTAGCCCCATCCGATTATCATGTTTAGACTAGTTGAGTCTAATCTTAACCCCATCCATTAACTGTATCTTTCGGTTAAGTGTCATTAAGAAAACTTACTTAACCTTACCAAATTATCGTGTTGGATTGATTAAGTGTTGGTTAACTTAACCCCGTCCACTAGTCGTATAAAAATGGTTAAGTGTCATTAGGCAAATCAAGTTACTTAACCTACCCAACCTTGTCATGTTTTGTTAAGTATCATTAGCCTAATCAATTTACTTAACCCCTTTGTCCATGTCATATTTGGTTAAGAGTCATTAATCAAATTAACTTAACCCTATCATGTGGCATTAATTACTTAATGCACCCCAACCTCTCACATTAGACTTTGTTGTGGTTACTAGTTAAGCCGGTCGGTTCCGGGTAGCTTTACACCACAACTTGGTCTAACCTCGGGTTCAAGCACAACATGACCAACTTCTCACATTGGGTCCTATTGTTTGCAACTACTAGTTAGGCCGGTCGGTTCCGGTTAGCTTTACGTTGCAAACTCAACCCAACCTCGAGTTGGCCACACTTATATTATCTAAGTGTCATGTTCATCATGTTTCCAAAACATGTTACAAGTTTTTCAAGCATTTGGGTAGACCTAACTTAATAGGTAAATTCCCAAAGGGTAGACCTAACTTAATAGGTAAATTCCCAAGCTTGTGTTTTTATGCATACCTACATGTCAACTTCCATGTTATATTTCAAGTCATGTTTTCAAGTATAAACACATGTCATATTTAACGTTACACGTTGTCATGTTTATACCCATTTACCCACATCATGTTCATGTCATTATGTTTTCCCATAATGTGACCCCAACGCTTTTAAACTCGCATATACGTTCGCAACAACGTAATGGATTAAAAGAAGAGACTTGACAAAGGCATGACAAAAATGGATATTAAGCCACAAGTTAATCATGGTGGCAAATGAGGCACAAATGTGTTCATTAGCTTGCATGTTACATTCTTAAGCCTCAAAAACATGCATAAACCCAAACTTGGCACATAAACGAATCATGGTGACAAAAGACATGGAATGATGACTAGTAACTCGCATATATCATCATATAAGGGTTATGACTTCATATGCAAGTTGACATAAAGATTATGAAGGTTCTCATGTTGCATAATGCAACATTTCAACATAAAGGTTGTAGCTTTTAGCTCATGAGATCAAGATAATGACTTCATAAACTTGCATGACATGATAGCATGTATCATTCTCAATGATCAAACCCAAACTTGCAACATGAACATTTAACTTCATAGTTAATATCTAAGAGTAGGGAAAAGGCTTACATTGCTATGAAGGCCTAAATCGATTAAATTAAAGCTTGTGATGAAGCCTATGCATGCCATCACCCAAAAACCCAAAGATGAACACTCCAAATCAATAAAAACCCCATCTTTATGAACAAAGATCAAGGCTTTAGCCTTGAAATCAACTTGAGAAGCTCTCATACTAACATAGGGACTCTCTAATACTCTCATGATCATGAAACTTCTCATAGAAATGAAGTGGAGGCTAGGATAGTTGAGTGGAGGCCATGAGAGTAGCAATTTTGCCATAGTTTAGTTGCATGAGTGAATAATGAGGGTTTAGGATAGGTTAGGGTCTTATTTATAGATTGGGCAAGTGTTTTAGGCCATAGGATTAAACCTAGATTCAATCCAAGCCATCAAAGCATGTCTTGGGGAAGAAGTCAAGTGTAGGAACCATCTAGGGCCTTTAGATTAAAGATGAACCATGAGAACCATCCAAATGCAAAATCTGCATTTGAGCGAATCGGCCCACGGGTTGACAGCCAAACACCCTGGATTAACCCCTAGTCGACCCAGCGGGCTCGGGTCGACCTCAAAAATCGGCCGGTTCGGTTATTCCCCTCTCCCAATTCGCTGTTTTGAACATTTTTGCATATTTATTTATTTAATTTTCAATTATATATATATATATATCAATATATATATATTTCTCTGCGCAACCCATTTCACTTAATTAAGTATACTTTAATTTGGGAATTTTTCGTGAAACTTCGCGAGGCCATATCTTGGTCATACGGACTCCGATTTTCGAAAACTCGGACTCTATTTCGCGTATTTTTCCGAGACGAACGGAATGGCATAGCCCGTTTCCCTTGATTCAGATTTTACAGTTTAATTCTGCCTCCATTTATGTTATAACAGGTTATTGAAAATACGGGTTGTTACAACTCTTCACACTCGTTCTAGGATACTACTGATCCTATCTCTAACGAGTCATTCTCGTTGGATATTACTAATCCAATTTCTGATGAATTCTTCCGTATGGTTCTAATGTGTCTTGTTCTCTGAGCTTTGTAAACCAAAGCTCTGATACCATCTGTGAAAACCCGTAACTTCCCCGTATAGGAAAGTGTCGGATAGTTCGAGAATAAGCCACAGCAGAACGCATACAAAAGAACATTTCATTGTATTTTACAACAATGCATCAGATTACAAGAATATACAGAGTATAAATGAATAAATATTACACAGAAATATCAGAGATTTAAATTACATTTAAATACATAGCAGCGGAAAATAATACAATACACAACTAGAAGGAGATATACGGATACAAAGCTTTCTGGATATCGTTCCAGCTGTAAACCAGGATCCTGTGAATATAAATCTGCAAAACCAAAACTACTAGCTGCCCGTGTCAAAATAAGGCACCCAGAGTTTAGGTTAAAACAATAAACTCCAGGTCAGTCATGGGACTGGTGTGAGAACTAAAACAGTTAATCTTTATTTTTAAAACTAGGTAAATCAAGGGACCACGCCGTATAACACAGAACGGGTTTCCTCCCAAGAACACCAGTGCATATAAGTAAACAGCGCAATGCTTTTCTAAAAATGAAGCTATTATAAGACCCAGGTCCCATCACATAATGCAACGCAGCCGAGGATAGGGTTTTCCCTTATAATAGCTAAACATGCTTAGTACGTTTAAAACAAATCATTTGATACTACTATAAGTGCATAGTGTATAAAACAACTTCAAATCATAAGTATCAATCATAGGCGGCATGAATGCCCCATAACACTATGTCGCCATATATAAGTTTACAATCAAAACCACAAGACGTCGTATTGGAAGTTGGGTTATCATTTATGGTATGAACCGAGGCTAGGGGCAAGATCCTCACCGATTCGAGACTGCCTAGCCCGAGTCTCAGGCAAGCGCGCAGGCAAGCCTTGGAGCGACAGGGCCGGTCCACCGATGTGGATTATTATACCTGAGCACTACGTTTCGCCGCCCTTTGGGGCTTAAGCGAGCCAACTAAATGACTCCATCGGTTCGAGAACGACCGATCAATCCGAGGCGCCTCGCAGCAACAACAACCACATAAGTCAAACTCGTCAGGGCGTGTAAAACCACTGACGCCACTTTTAGCTAGGAGGAAACGTAGGCCCTCCCTGAGGTCTGTCTCCCGTTTTTGGTTCATACCGGGTGTGAAACTCGCGAAGTAAACGTTACACAAAGCTACGCCACAAAGGCCTTGCTTTGATCAACACCACAAGACTTTGCTTTTCAACAGAAGCCTTGATCATTTGCCACTTAGGCATGCCACACAGGCAATTCACTCCATGCGATTGATATCCATCAATATATAACCCCTGAGCTCGTACGTCTCAGAGAAGGGCGTTAAGCAAGAGAATAAATTCTCCGCCGCCAAGCAGATATATATTTAATAGAGATCAATCACACGGACTAAAATCCAATGTCAGACACACAGTCCATTTACAAGTCCGTTCTGGGTCTGAACGAAACCGGAGGCACCTAGTACCCCGCATATCCATCGATCTCCAAGTACGTCTGGACGATCACTAACTGTTTCCATCTTCTTGGGTGTACAGCCCAATCAAGATCATCAGTAATTACCCAAACGACGTGAAGACTTCTGGTCTTCGACCACCGTCTTCATCTTCGACTTATTGTCGTATCAGTTATTCAGAATGGGATAAACCCGGTCTTTCCGAATAACTCGCGTATATTTTAAATAAGTGTTACACAAACACAACATACGCCTCATTCCAATTCATTAGTCACTAACCGTAAATTAATCAAGAGAATAATTCCCCAAATATTAACCCCGAAGGCCGAAACCAACATCAGATCAATATTCAGAAAACTATTCTGCTTGGCTAACCGACAGTTAGTTTCTAAATTTCACATTCATAGGGAAAGGTTCCCATTAATTTTATCCAAGATAAATTCCTTGAATTTATTCTTTATTCTATTTTTGAATCTCAATTCAAACTAGTCGGGATTAGCGAACCTTACTGAAGTAATTATTTATTTTAATTTCCCCATCCCAACCTATTCATCCCATGAAGTAAAACTGGTAATACTTCATATCTAACACCACAGTGTTATCGGTAAATTCAATTACCATTTCACGTTCAAATCTAATTAAAGATTTAACTATCGCCTGGAGCAAAACTGGTGATACTCCATTTTCGATCATTTCAATCTAATTAAAGATTCATTAAAACTCCACTTAGTTTTAATCTTCGACTGGGTTAAAGAATCAGTGTCATTTAAAACACGGTTCACGATAAACCCAAAATCACATTCATTAATTATCGGGTTAAAGAACGAGTGTTATTTAAAACACTGTTCACGATAAACCCAAAAATCATTCCATTAATTATCGGGTTAAAGAACGAGTGTTATTTAAAACACTGTTCACGATAAACCCAAAAATCATTCCATTAATTATCGGGTTAAAGAACAAGTGTTATTTAAAACACTGTTCACGATAAACCCAAAAATCATTCCATTAATTATCAGGTTAAAGAACAAGTGTTATTTAAAACACTGTTCACGATAAACCCAAAAATCATTCCATTAATTATCGGGTTAAAGAACAAGTGTTATTTAAAACACTGTTCACGGTAAACCCAAAATCAATATCAATTCAATTCCAATTAAATATTATTGAATTGGTACACTTCATTAAATCTAAATAAAAAGATTTAATCTTTTCTCAACTGGGTTCAAGAACAGTGTTAGTGAAGACGCCATTCACGACAAACCCAAATCACATTTGATATTCAATACAAGACTCTGAATAGAAAATATACCGGCTTATATTCAATATCAAATTCTACGACTAACAAATATCGCATTGGAAATAACGATATATATATATATATATATATATATATCTTTCAAATTCCCATAACAATGTCTGTATCATCACAAAATCCAACATCGAAATATTCCGAAGGCAATTTCGATTCAAATCCATTCCAATGCAATCATTGGAAATTCTGGTTATTTTCAAAACCATTTCAAATTCAATTTATTTATTTAAAAATAAATAGAATTGTAATTCTAGTTCAAAACTAGTTCATTTCGATAAAAATCTATTTTTATCTTTTCAAATATGGAGTTTTTCATCCCAATTCTTTCTAAATCATTTCTTATGATTTTACACAAATTATTACTATTTTTAATAATTTTATCAAGGCCCGTACAGTCGATTTCCATCAACGGCCATCGAACTGCACTTACAGCGACCTTTTTCAAATTTGATTTGGACGTAACTCCAAATCCAACCGTTAGATTTCAAATTTCTAATATTTGTTAGAAATCTTTTTTTTTTGATACGAATCCAACGGTTCCGGTTTTAGGAGAATCCGACGGTCGGATCTCCCGTAATGTCCGTTTGAAATAAATGGTCGAAATTCACGAACTGCCGCGGCGTGGCGCGTTCTATTCAGGCCATTATATTATATATATAATATATATAATATATATTTCGTCGATTTCTATTCAAAACGAATTATATAAATAGTTTTAAAATTCGTTTCAAAATCTATTTCAACTTCCATTTCAATTCAAAGCAAAATTGAATTCTTCTTTATAAATTCGTTTTAAAATTCATTTCTATTCAATTCGAATTTCAATTCAATTTGAATTCATTCCAATTCGCTTTTAATTCAATTTGAATTCGTTTTCAATTCATTTCGAAATCGTTTTCAATTCATTTCATTTCGAAATCGTTTTCAATTCATTTCATTTCGAAATCGTTTTCAATTCATTTCATTTCGAAATCGTTTTCAATTCATTTCATTTCGAAATCATTTAAAATCGATATAAATATCGTTCACGCCAAAATGGCGTCAATCTAATCAACACGGCTTCATAAATTTCTATTTTCAAATATTATATTTCAAATATTTCTTTTTCAAAATAGTTGTTATTATCAAAATATTTCGTTCAACACATGACCAATCTCAATGGATGAGTACTGTCAACACATGAACCTTTATTTTATATTATAAAGATGTAAATTTTATTACTAAAATATTTCGTTCAACACATGACCAATCTCAATGGATGAAACTGTCAACACATGAACCTTTATTTTATATTATAAAGATGTAAATTTTATTACTAAAATATTTCGTTCAACACATGACCAATCTCAATGGATGAAACTGTCAACACATGAACCTTTATTTTATATTATTCTTTATTTTTCAAATTGGAATGAGGCCCAATCAATTACCATATAAAGTTAATTATATGGATTCCATACAACACATGTATATAATAGCATTGAAAAATAATCAACCATCAACCAAAGTGCACTACACTGTATAAGCATCAAATATAGATATCTAACGCTTATAACAGCCTGTCAATCGATCGATCGACATATTTAATCAATCAGGATGAGTGAACTTCAAATTTCATCCTAACACCCGTGTGGGGTTTCAAACAATCAAACACATATTTTATTTGTGCAGTTGGGCGATGTGTAAAATTTATCGTCCCAATCAATGTCCTTCAAATAGGTGTACATAAACAAACCGTCCGGTTTGTAAATGAATATTTATTTATTCACATTCACGTTAAAAATTATATTTTTAACGATAAAACATTTTATTCAACCTATGAATATTCTATTCGGTTCATTTATTCAATAAAATGATATTTTTATTTTTCTAACATATTTTAGAAAATTTCGGCGGCATAACGGCACGATACTAGAAACGGGACAAGGCCTAGCCTTATCCCCGGTCTAGTGAAGGCCCACGCCATTCACACATCAATCAAATTCACCACACAACCAAATTCAAATCAAATCATCTTACTAATTTATGCAACCAAACAAACAAGTCCATGGTTTGTGGACGATTGTGTGGGGTGCTACTAAGCACCGTCTGCATCCTAGTATATATATATAACTAGAGAAAAGAAAGTGAAAGGTGAGAAATTCTCACTAATAGCTATCCTAGCTCCACGGCACTTCTAATGCAGGAAATCTTCACTGCTCTCGTCTCTTATCACTTTCTTCGCCCGTATCCACTACATGTATAAAAATCGAATTTTTATTTCACTATTCAATATATAAAAATTATATTTTCATAATCGCGTCATACATTTAAAAAATCGAATTTTTACTTCACTATTCAATATATAAAAATATCGACTTTCAAAAATATGGCTCTTTTCATATATATGGATTTCGCCTTTTCAAAAATGAATATTCCGCCTTTTCAAAAATGAAGATTCCGCTTTTTCAAAAATAAAGATTTTGCTTTTTCAAAAATGAAGATTTTACTTTTTCAAAAATGAAGATTTTGCTTTTTCAAAAATGAAGATTCCGCCTTTTCAAAAATGAAGATTCCGCCTTTTCAAAAATGAAGATTTCGCTTTTTCAAAAATAAAGATTTTATTTTTCTCGAAGTAAAAATCATATTTTTATAGTCGCTATATAGTAAAGACTATATTTTTTTATACTTTAAAAATATAAAAATCATATTTTTAATTCTTCTACATAATAAAGATTATATTTTTAACACTTTAAAAATATAAAAATCATATTTTTATATCATCTACATAGTCAAGATTATATTTTTAATACTTTAAAAATATAAAAATCATATTTTTAATTCTTCTCTATATCATAAAAAAAAATACTTTTATTTTGCTATTTATATATATAAATCTCAAATCAAATTTCTATACGCTATTTACACATATAAAAACAGTAAATAAATTAAATGTAAATAAATAAATAAAAATAACTCACTGTTTGCAAATAAAGGGGATCGGGGAAGTGGCGGCATCGGGCTGTAGAGGGGGTGGCGACCTGAACGGTGGTGAAGCAGGGGCGGCGATGTCAGCTCAGGGGGGGGCGATCGATCCTCGATGGTGGCGAAGGAGGCTCTGTGGAGTGGCGGCAGTTCTGAGGGATATCGGGTTCGGGGTCACGAGTTCGACAGGGGAGAAGGAGGGGAAAGCGGATCGGGGAGGTGGGGGAAAGGGCGGCGGTCGGTTGGCCGGGGTCTGGGGAGGCGCGACGGTGCGATCGAGGGGGGGTCCATCGTTCTCGAGGGTTTTTTTTCTGAAAAAAAGTGAACGGGGGGGGGGCCTGGGAGAAGGTATGGGGAGGAGAGAGAATTCTTTTCTTTTATTATTTTTTTATTATTTTAATTTCAAAATGTTGACTTTCACATACGACCTCGAAACGAGGCCCACCGCCTGTCATCAATAGCGTATTACCCCCATTCCGAACACAATGGGATATGCTGCGTAACCCCACTCGGCTGTTACGACCAGTTTTCGTTTAAATTAACATTTAAATCATTATATTGAATTTTAAACGTACATTTCAATTTACCAGGGTCACATACTAACTCTAAAAATTCCCGAAAAATATTTTCTAACTTCGTAGTGACGATACGGTCCTAACAAAACTAGTTTCGTCGAATTCTGAGACCGTTGGAAAAATGGCCAATTTCCATTCGATTAAAATCAACTTAAACTGGTCAAACGCGTTTTCCTTTGCCACGCTCACATATTGATTCGAAAAATTATGAAATTTAAAACCTAGCAATAATTTTACATCCCGGACCCAACAAAACTGGTTTCGTCGAAATCCGAGGTCGTTTGCAAAATTCCCATTTTTAAGGGCCTGAATTCCATAGCGACTATTCAAAATTTTCAACTGGACATATCTTTTGATTCCCGCTATGAAATCTTGATTTTTCGGATTCGATAGAAAGATATTATCAATTTGATCCTAATGTTTTTGGTTTCACTAAAATCCGGATTGTTTTGCACCCGGTACATTCAAATGAAGTTTGAAATCGAATTATCGAACTACCGCGCCATTTTCAATTCTATTTATAATTATATATAAATATTTATATTCTAACGACGACGCGTATAAATATATACGATCGAATTATATTCAAAATAAATTTCTCGTCGAAATTATTTAAAATAATTCATTTTAAATATTCAAAATTCGCTAAAATTGTCAAAATAAAAATTTTAAACTGGCCCAGATTTTCGGGTTGTTACATGATAGTTATATGTCGACACAGACATATATGTATGTTGGCATAACCTAGTTCAAAATTGATTTTTGAGCATTTTGATATATATATATAATTCTGGAAATTCTTGAATTAAAGCATAATATTGTAAATGAGTATTATAAAGTAGAAAATCATATAAAAACATAAATATAAACGATATAAACATATTTATAAAATTATAGAGTTAAAACTATATAAATAAAGTATATATAGTATATAGTATATATAAAAAACTAATAAAACTTGAGTTTAAAATCAAAAGTAAAGTAAAGAAAATAAAATAGAGAAGATGGAGATTGAAATAGAATTTGAAATCACAAATTGAAAAATAGAAATTGAATTTGAACCTGGAGTGCTATTCAGAGTCTTACATAAACTAGACTTTATTACTATATTTATCTTGAACTCTTGAAATCTTGATTACTCACGAGTCTTGAATCATCTCTGAATTCTGAATCTCTGTTATCTTTAAACTGTACAGTCTTCAGTAATAATTCATGTATATAATTCATGTATATGTATATATATATATTCTAGATAAAAGTGTTAGTATATACTTTATAATCAATTAATATTGAAATAAAGTTGTTGTCATCAAAACTCCATTGTCCAAATATACATCAAATGTATATATTCATCCAAGCATTGCCTCAAGCTATATGAATCAACCATTCATATATATATATATATATATATATATATATATATATATATATATATGTATGTATGTATATATATGATACTGATATACATATGTAATAACTTGTGAATTGATTCCAATATCAATTCAGTATCATAATACAGTTAATACTTAATAAAACATCAAGTTATATTCGTTGTAAATAATAATTCATATTCGCAATATATATATATATATATAATCAGTACATCAATATATACAAGGTTGGTTGTTTAAAATTGTACTTTATCATGTAGGCATTCATATATACTCATAGGAGGTTCAATAACCAATCTTCATAAGACATAAAATTAAATCTGAAACTCCCATGTTTATCATAGTGTTGCATCATTATGCATGGACAACCATACATGAAATTGTTTGCACATGACTAGTAATGCTGGGTGATGGATTTCCGTAATATAAATGTTGTCAGTTTTTCAAATAGTAAAAATATGTATATATGTATTCATTTCCATATAAATGATCCTTGCATAATCATATATACAAGAATAGTTGCATGTAAAGGCAGCTATAATAATAGGTTTATTCAACAAGTGTTCAGAATTTATTCAGCATTGCATTAATCAAATTAATCTAGTACTTTGATATATATACATATATATGTGTGTGTGTGTGTGTGTATGTGTATATATGTGTGTGTGTGTGTGTCTATATATATATATATATTTATTTATTTGTTTGTTTGTTTGTTTATACATATAGTATAAAATCAAATATTAAGATGTAATTTGCTATAACAGTTAAATCATATTTAAAGTATACATTTTTCAAATAAAATAAATATATACTTACAGCATTAGATTCAAGTTCAAAACTTGTTTACAGTATGAAGAAATAGTTGACAAAATTGTTGTATTAAATCTTGAGTTCGTTTTCAATTTTAGCCCATCAGCAAAATATATCAACATATATATTGTTGTAAGTATTATTCCATCATATGAAATGTTCATAGCGGCAGTATAGTTGGAATTCAAAATTCCAGTATTTATAGGATAATCCAAACAATACATCACAATATAAATTATATATCAATTATATATATATATATATATACATATTTAATACTGAATGATCTCATCTTTCTACCAATTAATATGTTTGAATTCATATACATACATTTAAGAAAATACAGTATAATCAAAGAATGCAAATCAACACTGTTGGATAAGCAAAATTATCAAAGATGAATACTGTTGGTGTTGATCCAATTTTTCATATAAAAAATTTTTATTCTATTTGTAATGTCACATACATTTCTGAAACTATTTTCAAAATACGCAACTTATATCCAATTTATCAAGAGCATATGTGCATGCATTGTTTATGAAAGGGTGATGACAGGTTTATATAACTAACAACAGATAATATTATAGTTTGAATCTGTTCAATCATATGTATAATACATAAACCATCCATATAATCATGACCATAGGATATTTATACATATAAAAGGGTGTTAACATATATATATATATATATATGATTGTCACTTATATTTCAGACTGCATATTTATATACATTAAAAATATGTGTTATTTGAAGATTTAAGATTGCAAATCATATTTGCAGAATATCAAAGTCAGGGTTCTAACACATATATATTATACACATAGTTATCAAAAGCTTGAATTTTAAAATGTGTAGAATCAAAACCTGTATAGTGAAAATTCAATATTGCAAATCGCATTTCCATACATCAATTTACATATGCATGGAAAAAATATATGAATAAGGATTCTATAGCAATTTATATATATGATTGACCTTTTAAAATTTACCTTTTTCTCTTAATATATATACGTCATCACACACACACACACACACACATATATATATATGTATGTATGTATGTATGTATGTATGCTATATAACAACATGATTTCTTGTGTCATATAATTTATTAAATGTTCATATTGTGTAACTTAGATTGTAAACAGGGTGCAATCCCAAATATATCAAGTGTCTGTCTGTGTGTGTGTATATATACACACAAACACGCACACACGTACATACATACACACAAAAGAAGCAAATTCATTGATTTGAAAATACCAAGTCTTAAAGCATATTGCTAAGTCCAAAATCCATTTCACAAAATTCTGTAATGATCCAAATCATTTATTTAGCTATATTGTCAGCAGTATTATATGTATACATAAAATTCTAATCTAAAACATTTTTAGATATACTCTTATAAAAGCATAACACATGTATGTCAGTTCAAAACCTTCATATCTGATAAGCTAACCTAGTATTCTTTTTTCCAGAAATTAAAGTGTCAAATCCGGACATATTTGATATTGAATGTTTCCAAATCCAGAAAAGATTATAATAGGGTAGTGTCAATAGATTTATACAAAAAGAAACATCGAATATAAATCCACAATTCATTTCAAAACTTATATCATATATAAAATATTATAATGAAACGATTTCATGTTATAAAAGAATTTATGCTGGAATCCTTTTACATCAGTATTCATAACACTTTCAAATTTTGCTACGATTCGATCATACAAAACCCTAATGAATCTCAACCTACAATTTATAAGAATACGACTCTGATACCATTGAAAGTAATTTTGGGTTGAATTCACATTATATAAATGAAATCGCAACCAAAATTAATAGAATCTATTCTATAAATTTGTAAATCGAGTAAAACTAAAGTCATGCCATTTTAAGGCTTGCGAGAATCCATGAATTCGAAACGGGTCTGGGTTGAATCGAAGCTTAGAGTGGCATATAGCACCGCCTCTAAAAGTATCCACGAACGTCTGTTCGATCATCGTCATACGAGATAGAAGATCAAAGGAGGTGGTACTAGCCACCGCCTTGGATTTGGATCTTCCCAATTTTATATCGTATATGTTCTTTTTGATAATCAATCAATAAAAGAAGTCAGCACCTCTTTTAAGTGTACGAGAAATATGAGGGTAAATCGGTGTACACGGCCTAGACAATTTCAAATGAATAAAATCAACATTTGATATATACATTATTCATTTAGAATGGCTCTTCCTTTCAAACGTTCTGTTGTGTGACCCTATAGGTTATTACAACGTTGGCAATGATTTTAAATCGTATTTAAAATCATAAACAGTGAGAAGTATCTAGTAATACATCTTTGTTACCGAAGTTATAATTATACTAACGATTCGATACAACCTTTTCTACGACCAGTGTCTCAATGTAATTTAATCCTTTTAACCAATATATCCAGTATTAAACTCGAGGCAAGGAACGTATCATCCTGTTTATAATTTAAACCTTTTATCTTGATCGATGAGTAGACTATATAAAATAAATCAATACTTGAGCACAACCATGCATTTCATAGTCTCACTCAATCAAGAAACCCACGGATATCACCACTTATATTGTATGGTTAAATTCCATCTAGATCATTCATAATTTTCAGTCGATTCTAGATGTATTTGATAATCACCTTTATCGTCTACTCAGTTAAAAGTAACTTTTGATGATATCGAAACACAAATATCCTCGAATTAAATTATAACGATTCCAGGTCTGAGGACCATTATGTCACTGTCGCTACGAGAATAACTCATGATACGGTTAATTGTATTCCATGTAGTTTTCTCATGTTGGGTCAGCCCAATACGCTATTCTCCAATACGTATTTATGTATTGACATTAACATCACACATATTAATGATCAATGAGATATGATCATCAGTCAATCAACATACTAGTCTCAATGTTTTATTGGTGTCCTATATAAACAATAAAACTTGACTAGGAACATTTAAGAATTATAATACTTATTATTATATGATATAATCTCATATTCAAGTCACTGACTTGAACTATATAATTTTGTATTATTATTTTAAGGACTTCTATTATGTTGAGTTTATATTACGCAGTAAATATAACCTAATAGAATCTTTTATTCAAAATAAAATAATAACATCAATAGTGTTATTAATCACATCAATTGGAATTCCTCTAGGGAACAAACTCTAACAGAATGTTCATCGCCGTCGATTGCAATGTACTGATAACACTCATCCATACAAGTCGTTCAGGAACAGAACGAACTGAAGGCATTACCTTCACTACATACATAGGATTAACAACAAGTAAACCCTTGCACTCTCAATTCTTTTTCTTGTCACAAGCATTCCTGCAATTTCAATTCGAACGTAAAGTTGATTCGAAGCGGTTTTGGATTCAGTTCCAACCTCGATTCCTCGAACCAATACTGTAATGTCTCGTATTTTTACGGCATAATAATTAATTTATTTAATTAGTGATTTAGAGAACTAAAGGGTTGTTTAATTAAATAATATTGAATATTTAATTAATTTAAATAATGGAATAATATATTTAATTCCGAAATAGTTGGAAATAGTGAATTGACAATATAATGTGAATTGGACAATTTAAAATATTTAATTCAACTTAGAAATTGAATTAGAATAACGAATATATTATTTGAATAACAGTTGACTGTATAATTTATATTATAATTATAATCGAGCTCGAAATGGCACGGCAGTTCGCTATTTGGCGATTCGAACTTTAAATGAATACACAGAATCCGTTTTAAATCGAATTCTGTGAAACAAGAAACGTTCGGAGCTGGTGAAGTATATTTTTCTAGTGGAAGAGAAAAATCGGGATTTCATTGTGTAGATTTTGATTTATGCCCAAATCAAATTTTCGAAAAGTCGCTATGAAATTCCTTTATAATTTATAACGACTTATAAAAGGATTTAAATATAAATCGAATATCAATATAACTTTGATGATGAAATATCGAGTTGAAAATCCATATATATTTATTTTGGAGCTGTATGGCATTCTGTGTGAATATATATGATAATATTTATTTATAAATATTTAATTTAATTATTTTTAAATATATTTAATATTTAAAAGGATTTATTTAGAGCTTTAAAAAGAGCCAGTTTTGCAAATGACATCCGTTTTCGACGAAACTAATTTTGTTGGATCCGTAATATTAAATTATTATTAGATGTCAAGTTTCGTGATTTTTGAAGTTAGAAAGTGGCCGTACGGGATTTTAATGTGAAAAACAGTCGATAATTTAACTTTAAAAATACGCTGTGTGAGCAAACGAACTCGGAATTCGACGAAACCAGTTTCTTTGGGTCCGTAATATCAAACTCTACTTGTATGTACATTTTCATGATTTTTGGATATTGTATGTGATCATAGGAATTTTAAAGAACAAATACATACAACGCTTGATTATAAATGAATATTAAATCGAATAAAAAATATTAAAAATATCCTATATAATATCCTTACCAACCTAATCCTAAATCACTTCTCTTATCAAAAAACAATCCGCCGTTATCATTTTTCATTTACAGTAAACGTTCTTAGCTAAAAAGAAATCCTCAACAATTCAAGCTAAATTCCTTAAATCCCAATTTATATATCCTTGGATCCGTCTTGAAACAAGCTTCCATCCCATATCAGTTTTGATGGGTGTGCACCATCTTGGTGGAGTTCGAATGTTTGCAACGTGTTCTAGGGCTCGATATTGGGTGCGATTTAAGAAGTTTTGAATCCTTTCGAGGTTGTATTTAGAACTAGGAGATCGAGTTGCCTGGTTTATGATTTTTTGGGGTTTTTACAAAATAAAAAGTGATGCACTCGTCACTGTTGGCGTGCGTGGATGAGCAGGACGGAACATGCTAGGCGAGTGCGAGTTGGTTGAAAATGAGCGGAAAAGTTAGAGAGATTGAAGAGAAGTTTAACGATGTAATTGGTTTTCGAAATCATTAAGTGGATAGGGAGATTTAAGAAGCTAAAGTTTGGAAAAATCGGCCATGAGTATGCCTGGAGCTCGCGTTCAATTGTTGGAGGAAGACAAGGAACGGTTCTGCGGGTTTTTAAATGGAGTGGGCCAAGGAGATAAGAGGGTAAGGCCCAAATAATTTAAATCTAAGTTTAATTTTTAATACAAATAGTGTTTAAATTTGTAATGCTTGTAACTATTCCATACGTTATCAAAATCCGACAAAACTAGATCCGTTGGGATCGTATGGACGGTGACTACAGATTGGAACTGACTGGGAGTGAGTTGGAGCTCATTACAATTTATTGCAAAATAAATTGTCCGTCTGAATCAAAGATAGTTAATCGTTATTTAACGATAACTGTCTAATGTGAGTAAAACTCACCAACTCTATCAGTTCATATTTTTATAACATATTTTTAGAACTGATAAATGACGATTGATTGTTGTGTGCTGACTGTTTGGTCGAACTGCTGATTTATTGGTTGAAGTTATAGATAAGGATATATATATATAAAAATCGTTAATTATATATTGATTCTGTTTAGTAGAATATTTCATAGTGAAATGAAATTGATGTTAATTGTATTGTTTAACATATGTGGATGCAGGGAAATAGGTCAGAGGAATCCAATTGGATTCCTAAACATTTATTTTACTGTTTTCATATATTGAAATATATGATGTGATAAATAATTTGCTATTGATTATGTGTGTTTGATGATATTGATAAGCGATATACGGTATTTTAAATACCATAAGAAATATTGGAATGTTAAAAAGGAAATTTTCAATCTTATATTGAAAAAGAAATATTTATAAAATCAGAACATTTTATAAAAAGAAACATTTTTAAAATAAATAGATTATAAAAGAAATAATTATTTGGAAAATAAATATAGAGATTATAAAAGGGAATATTTGTAAAACATTTACAAATAGAATTGAAAAGGAAATATTTGTTGAATAAATAGAAAGATAAAAGGAAATATTTATTTAGAAAATAAATGTAGTTAAAAGGAAATATATATTTGTTAAATAAATAGAATTGAAAAGGAAATATTTATTTGTTAAATAAATAGAATTGAAAAGGAAATATTTATTTGTTAAATAAATAGAATTGAAAAGGGAATATTTATTTGTTATATAAATAGAATTGAAAAGGGAACATTTATTTGTTAAATAAATAGAATTGAAAAGGAAATATTTGTTGAACAAATAGAAATATAAAAGGAAATATTTATTTAGAAAATAAATGTAGTTAAAAGGAATTATTTATTTGTTAAATAAATGGAGTTAAAAGGAAATATTTATTTACAAAATAAATAGAGTTATAAAAAGGGAATTTTAAATGAAATTTAAGTGTTAGAAATAAAAAGGAGATTTCGTACGAAAATTCTATAAATAGAAGTATAAATAGAATTTGGAAATGGGATACTATTTTCAAATATAGAGTTAATCGAGTTAGAGTTAATCGATCCGAGTTAATCGAGTTAGAGTTAATCGATTAGAGTTAACCGAGTTAGAGTTAATTGAATAGAGTTAACCGAGTTAGAGTTAATTGAATAGAGTTAATCGAGTTAGAGTTAATTGAATAGAGTTAATCGAGTTAGGGTTAATCGATTAGAGTTAATCGAGTTAGAGTTAATCGATTAGAGTTAATCGAGTTAGAGTTAATCGATTAGAGTTAATCGAGTTAGAGTTAATCGAATATAGTTTATTCGAAAAGGAGTTAATCGAATATAATTTATTCGAAAAGGATTTAATCGAATATAGAGTTATTCGAAAAGGAATTAATTGAATATAGTTTATTCGAATAGAGAGAAAGAGAGATTATCGAATATTAGTTATTCGAAAGGAGTTATTCGAATATAGTTATTCGAAAGAAGATTATCGAATATAGTTTATTCGAAAGAGAGATTATTGAATATTAGTTATTCGAAAGAAGTTAGTCGAATATAGTTATTCGAAAGAAGATTATCGAATATAGTTTATTCGAAAGAGAGATTATTGAATATTAGTTATTCGAAAGAAGATTATCGAATATAGTTTATTCGAAAGAGAGATTATCGAATATTAGTTATTCGAAAGGAGTTAGTTGAATATAGTTATTCGAAAGAAGATTATCGAATATAGTTTATTCGAAAAGGAGTTAATCGAATATAGTTTATTCGAAAAGGAGTTATCGAATAGAGATTATTCGAAAGAGAATTATACGTTGAAATTCGATTATATCGAATTCAGGAAAGCACTATTCACTTTCCGTTTTTAATCAAGATTTATTTATTTATTAATAAATTAGTTATTTGTTTATTTATCCAAATTAATAAATAAAAGTTATATTGAAGTCATTATATTTCAGAAGCATGGGATTTTAACACTATTGTTAAAATCAAATGATTTCTGTAAAAGAAGTGGATACGTAAATAGAATCCGAGAGTTACGTAAGGAAGTTTGTTAAAGATTTAAAGGTGAACTTTGTCTATTTTGAGGTTAGAAATGTTGTTCAGTTAAGGTCTGAGAGGTAGTTATACCCCAACTTGATTGGCTTCGTTTTTAACTAAGGAATGGTTAAGTTTCGATAGTGAAGGTTTTGACTTCGTTTTTAACTAAGGAATGGTTAAGTTTCGATAGTGAAGGTTGGTTAAGTGAGTTTAGTTGATGAAGGTAATGTTTTGAATGGCATAGCGATGTTTTGTTTAAACATCTGTTTAAATCCGATGAATGATTTTTGGAAACGTTTTCCAAATATAATCAGAAATAATTTCTAATCATAGAAAACGAAATGTTTGATGATAAAGAATACTGAAATGACAGTGATACGTGAAAAAGAGATGGAAATGTTTTCCAATGATTAATAATGTATATTTTCTAAACTTAGAAAATAAGGAATGTTGAATATATGGAAACAGGAAATGAATAAATTTATGAACTAAAGAGATAATGTTAAATGATGATTGATCGATATAATTTCCATCTGGAAATAATATCGTTGTTTGCACACATGTTTTTCTTTGACAGTTAAATCACCGACTATTGAAGCTTTTAACCATTTCTGTTGTCAATACGGAGAGACCGGGATCAGATTCATTATCTGAAAACCACTCTGTATGGACGTTAGCATTGCAATCAAACATGATGAAGATAATTGAAGACGGAGTTTATGTAAGGGTCGTTCTGTCAAATCCTAGGTAGAAATTGCCTAAGATGGATTTACAGAATAGTCTCTTCGGTTTGTCCAGTCCCAGGACGACCCGTATGGAAGAATGTCTGACAGAGTATATTTAATGGATCGCGTAAGTTGATCTCTTCAAACGTATATACGTTTGGTGATGGAGGAATTCGTTTCTCTTAGCTGTATACCCGTTGTATTTTTGGGGAAATCAATTTGTGATTTGGCGGGTATGAGGATGTGACATTTAAAGTGAATAAATGTGTGATCTGTCAGAGATAAGCGTGGCCTCTAGCCTCACAACTGGGAAATGACAAAAATCGGGCAGGCGGCATGGTAAGTGGGTTGCTTCCAATTAGGGTGTATTGTCACCTGATGTAATGTCCCGCATTTTTTATCGGTTTATATTTGAATATTTAAATCAGTTTAAATATTGAATTCTTAATATAAGTAGATTTAAATATTAATTAAAACGAAGTTGAACGTATAAAAATATATATTCAATATAATCGAGCTCATAACGACGTTGCAGTTCGTAATTTAACGTTCTGAACTTCAACTGAGTGTACAGAAACCAGTTTAAATCGGATTTCTGCAAAACAAGAAATATTGGAATCTGTTGAACTGTATCTTTCTGACAGAAGTGAAATATTGAGATTTCGTCGTATAGATTGCAAGATATGTCAAAATCAAATATTCAGAAAGTCGCTATGAAATCGTATATCGACCATAACGGTTTATTTGAAATAACTTCTTATCGGTTTCGAATTTAGACAAGGTTCTTTTGAGACGTAGTGATAATTTAATTTTTAGAATTTTACTGTAATTTTTAATTAATTAAATAAGTAACTTTTTATTTGGATTGTTTTACACCCTGTAACAACATTTTGGGGTTTCAAAATATGGGTCAACCTACCGATGTTATTATATTTTTGGATTCAGGACACATCTCTCGTTACAATGGTATTTTTATTTCTGTCCGTGACAGCTCTTACGTGAACAGAATTAGGTATATCGGGTATATAACTCTTTAAAACAAGTATTTTGCAATTCCCTTATCGCAGTGACCTAAGGAAATAGGAAATAGCAACCTAATGAAGTGAAAATACATGGCAGACTTTGATGAAGCGAAAGCAAATGTACTCTTTGTCCCACTCAGTACATAGCAATGAGCTGGAAACTACCACCCTATTTCTGTTCCTATCCATGCCTTGCGTTGCCCTCTATATATTCCGCAAACATCTTCCTATCAAAACAAAATGAAAACTCAATTTTCACATGGCCAAATCTTACCAAATCTTTTCTTTATCTCAAACCGAATCTGGCCAAATCTTTTATTTATCTCAAACGAAAGCTTACCAAATATTTGCAAGATCTGGATAAGAATACGAGGCAGCTACCAGATCAGTTTTCACATGGCTACAAGCCTTGTTCCTTGGCACCCACGTTTGGGAGCCCTATAAATACACAGCGGTCGTCATATTTCTTCTTCGGCAAACACATGTTTTTGAAGCCTCTAATGACTTTAAAAATAATATCAAAACAAAACCCTCTCTTCTAAAAAATCAATCACTGAGTTTTCTTTGTCACTGATCGTGTGCTTGCCGAGGACGGAAACTAAGCAGAAGGGCTGAGCTTTGGTTAATGAGCAAGGCTGCGGAAAGATAGTGCTGGGAAGCTCGTCGGTGGACGGTGGACTGACAAGGCTGTGGGAGAAGTAAAGTGGGCTGTGCTTTATATATTTGGACTTGAGTACTTCAGGATAGGGGTAGCGAAGTGGCAGGGTGCTGAAGAGAGGCTACGTGTATAAGTGTTGTTGACTGTGCATGGAAGTGGTACTATGTGGGAAAGAAAAGAAAAATGACGGTGTGTGTTTCATAGCATGGCTCCACAGTACTGTGCAAGAAGAGGGTGTACATGCTGAGTGGACAAATAGTACGAGGAGGGAGCGGAAAGTAGTGGTTCGGCAAATTTGAATTTGTGGGACAAAGACCGCTATTGATGCACGTCAAAGTATATGTGGACCGAAAAGGTTTCACAAACGGTTTGATCCGTTGGAGTCCTATAGTCGCAGGCTACAAAAATGACACTATTCTGAAGAGATTTGGAGCTCGTCTGAATTTATGGCAAAACTGAACGCCGGGTAAAATCAACTGACGCAAATCGTTATTTAACGGTTAACGCGCCAAGGTGAGTAAATTCACTAACTTTGTTTTATTTAAAATATTTTATTTATATTTTAAATAATGGTTGAATGCTGTGTGATGGTTGTTTAGGCAGATTATGGTTAAATTGGTTGAAATATTATATATCGTTGCATATGTACCCATCACCGGTTGGATATTGATTCCATCAGTATGGAATCAGTGATAATTGTTTGACTAACTTTTGTGGATGCGGAAACCGGTTGGAGGAATTCAACCGGATTCTTCAATATTTATATGTACTGTTTATGCACTGTTTGAACTGTGTTGAATGGAAGTTCAATGTTATGTTGATTTAGTAAATAAACGATATTGATTTAGAAAGTGGCAACAGTTGACCATAAACACATCGTTTTGTTAAGAAATTGGTTGACCGTCAAGCAAATCAACGAAGTTCAATTATAAAAATTATATCTTTATAATTGAAGCGGAATTTTAAATTATAATAGAAGTTCTATTATAAACTGGTATTTTTAATACCGTAAGTTAGATATAAATTAATTCGTGTTTAAATAGGAAGAATCGATTATTCCTTATTTCTAAATAACAGAAATTGAATCTTGATTAAACAAGGAGGCGATGACTTGTTTTAAGTATATCAAAAACAAGTAGTCGATTTTAAAGATGCTTATGAAATAAAGTATAATTCTATGTCCGGAGTATGATCGTATTTGAAATAAGGGTAGTAAAACGAGTCTAGATTCCTATTGCGAAAGGATATTTTAATAAAAGTGAATAGTGGTCAGAAAGTAAACATTTTGTAAGTAGATATTTCTATTTGTGTTAAACTAAATTGATCTGATTAACGAGAAGTTTAGAAATGGAGTTTTGAAATGTTTTTCCAACATTAATAATGTGTATTTTCTAAAAGTACAGAAAATAAGAAAGGTAAGGAAGATGGAAATGTTCCAGATATTAAATAAATGTATATCTTCTAGAATGTGGGTGAACAAGTGCTATAATATTTGAAAATGGGTTTTTCCAAAGAAGTATGAGGTTAAACAGTTTTGGAAATATCTAGAAAAATATGAATAATGAAATATTAGAAAGTGCCGAGATTGTGAAATGGTTTGATGGATGTTTATTTTAAAAAAAAACACCGACTATCAAAGATTTTTGTAACGGAAAGAGATATCAAGATTTTTGTAATGAAAAGAGATGTCAAGAATTTGTAACGGAAAGAGGTGTTGAGATTAATTTTAAAGTGGAATATAGTAGCATATTGCAAGTCTCAGAACTATAGCAGTAAAGTAACGCTGTTGACTAGGCTTAAGCGTGACTGCTATGTCAAGATTAGTTATAAAGGGATATAGCAGCGTATAGCAAATTTGAACTGTAACGATAAATGAAACGCTGTTAACCAAACTTAAGCGTGATGTTTATATACAGTAGCACTTCCTAGGGAAGGAAAACAGCTTGTTTTGAAATTCACTTATTCAAAAGGAATAAGTAATGACGTTTGCCCAAAGAAATATAAGAACGAATGCCTGTGATTTGTGTGATATTGGTTGTACATTGAATGGATGTTGTTTTTACTTCGAAAGTTAAATAACCGACTATCGAAGTGTTTTGACCATCGTTGTCAATACGGAGAGACCGGTTGGATATATTATCCGAAACCACTCCGTATAGGCATAAGCGTTGCGAATTCGATTATGCTGAAGACAATTGAAGACGGAGTGAAATGCATGGGTCGTCCTGTTCCAGAATGGTGTGTTTTTTTAGTTTGTCCAGTCCCAGGACAACTTGTATGGACGAATGTCTGACAGAGTATTCCTAAGGGTCACAGAAGACGATCTTTTCAAGGTATTACGTCTGGTGGTGGAGAAATTCGTTTCTCTTGGCTTTTATACCCGTAATATTTTGGGAAGATCAACTAGTGATTTGACGGGTTTGACGATGTGGCATTCAAAGTGTATGGTGGCCAGATGTTCTAAAAGGTAGGCGTAGCCTCAAGCTTCACAGCCGGGAAATGACAAAAATCGGGCAGGCAGCATGGCTATGTGGGTCGCTCCCATTAGGGTGTATAATCACCTATCTAGAGAAATTCCTTTTGTTTCTAAATCTATCGATTCCGGCTATTCGGGAACGGTGGTTTGAGTCCAACCGTTGGTGATATACATTCGATACACTCAAGCGAAATGAGTGGTCGGTCATGTGTGGGCCGGGTTGCAAGACGTTCTTGTTGAACCCAGGTGTATTCGCCTCTAGAGATACATCATCGGCAGGTGGTCCCATACCTTGTCATAGTTGGAATCCAATCTCCAATAAGCGCCCTGCGGTTTTTGATTTTATACTATGTATGTAGAGCGTGAGATGCAAGCGTTCTACTATATTGGTTATTTACTTGATTAGACATTATTATAATATCACTGGATTTTGATATCAAAATGTTTTGGGTCATAGTAAGGTAAAAACTGTCCATGTTTATGTGTGGCTGGTCTTACTATTATCTTTTCTTTCAAAGAATTTTTGAAGTTAAACCATATGGTTGGAGTTTACTCACACCAGTCCCATGACTGACCCAGAGTTTATTTTGTTTTGTTTTTCCTAAACTCTTGGGTGCCCAAATTTGTACGGGCAGTCAAGTGTTTCAGGCTTTACAGATACACTTGGAGGAGCTTGAGGCAGGAGGCTTCACCGTCGGTTATATAGAGTTATTTCCGCTGTATCAAATGTTATGTTGTACTCTGATGATGGTAAGTATATATGTACAAACCAGATTTGTATTCCCAAGTTATGTTATATAATATATTTTATTCGTTCCACTGTGAGATTCGTGTTTAATCTGATTCTACTCAGTTGTGGTTTTTCTTCTTCTTCTATTCTATTAGTTCTATCTCTCTATCTCATCTTCTAATTTCTTTCTATTAATGATCCGTATTTCCGTGCAATTTGGGTCGGACTTGTATGGTATTTGGTCGACTCAAAGGGCTCGAATTTGCGGGTCGTTACAGTTGGTATCAGAGCTGGTTGCTTAATTGGTACGGATGATAGGGGGTTCTCGCTTCGCGTTTGGTGGCGAACGGGAGACTCTTACCCCTACATCTCCCGACAATGTGGGTTGGTCGAGTCGCGAGGCTGGCCGTAAAAGCAGTTCTGAGGTATCTCTGTAAGCCACGCTGGGAGGTTAGCCCAGTGCCGAGGGAGGAGAGGATGGTTGAAAAGCCTACTCGAATCCCGTGGTCGTTACAGTTGGTATCAGAGCTAAAGGTTAAGTGATTACCTTGGCTCTGTGGCGTAACTCACTAGAGATAGGGTTAGTAACACCCTAGATTGAGTTTGAGTGTATGTATATGAGCGCGTATTTGTAAATCAATATAAAAACTGTTTTATATTGTGTTGATTGGTTTGGCAAGTGGTTTATGAATTCTGGTCGAAACAGTAATGCAAACTGTGTTGATAGGTGTTTCTAAACTCTTGAACAGAGTAATTCGACACAGTATGTTTTGAATAGAGGGTAAATGGGATAATTTTACCCAAAATATATTTTGATATAAAAGAGGTATATGTCTTGAGATTAATGTAGTATATTGGATGTGTTGATCGTAATTAGGATCAAATAAGATTTATAATTGAATTGGTTATATAAATAACCAATCGAAATAATTTATAAATATAATATGTAAAATCAGATGAACTGAATCTGAAATTTAAACCAGAATTGGAATAAAAATTATGAAACATGAAAATGTTTGTAAATGAAATTTGAATTAAATATATGGAATTTTAAGATCCTGGGGAAATTTTGAAATATTATCCAAGTTTCGAAAAGATATTTTTGAAGTAATTTCAAATAAAAGTATTTGAATATGAGCTTTGAAAGTGATATAGTATTGAACTCACTTTGATCGCTGGGAAATGAATTCCGATGATGAAGTCGACCATTATCTGTATTCATTTTCGAGTGCTAAGTGACGGATTACTACCAAAAGGTTTTGTTTTTGAAGTGTTTTTGGAAAACACATTGTCACAAATTCAAATGTTTGAATGGCCATGTTGTAGGTATATATGTGTATATGATCTCAAACTGATTGGAAATGAAAATCCCAGGTATTTGATTTCTGAAATTTAAATTTTTCTTATGAAGTATATAAATAATGAATTTGACTAAGTCAAATAAAATTTGAGTTGAATTGAAGCCAAGTAGGTGGAAAATGCACTAGAATAAGGATTTGATTTGGCAAAGTAGTTGAGTTGTGGAACCGAACTTGGTTGGGAAATTTGATTATTTGGAATTGGAATTGAACTGGAGTTTGAAAAGAAATTTGAGTCGGGATGTAAGAAAATTATTGATTGAAGATAAACTGACTCGAGATCAGTTGGAGATGTATTCGGGTATGCTGAATGGATTGCAAATGGAAGCGAGGAAGTTAGATGCCCGATAAAGGGAGAAGGCCCAGAGTGGCGTGTGGTAGTAGTACCGAATGAACCGTGCAGCAGAGAGGCTGACGAAATTCTCCGAAAATTAAAGTGTTAGAAAATTTTCAGAATTTTGAAAATTTTTGTTACAAAGAAGGGGATTAATATTTTGATCAGTTCAGTTGAAACTGAAATTATGAAGTAAACCAAAAGAATTTTTAACATGTTTACCACAGAAATTGTAGCATTTTTCCTACCTTAGCAATTTCGAGGACGAAATTATTTTAAGGGGGAAGGAATGTAATGTCCCGCATTTTTTATCGGTTTATATTTGAATATTTAAATCAGTTTAAATATTGAATTCTTAATATAAGTAGATTTAAATATTAATTAAAACGAAGTTGAACGTATAAAAATATATATTCAATATAATCGAGCTCATAACGACGTTGCAGTTCGTAATTTAACGTTCTGAACTTCAACTGAGTGTACAGAAACCAGTTTAAATTGGATTTCTGCAAAACAAGAAATATTGGAATCTGTTGAACTGTATCTTTCTGACAGAAGTGAAATATTGAGATTTCGTCGTATAGATTGCAAGATATGTCAAAATCAAATATTCAGAAAGTCGCTATGAAATCGTATATCGACCATAACGGTTTATTTGAAATAACTTCTTATCGGTTTCGAATTTAGACAAGGTTCTTTTGAGACGTAGTGATAATTTAATTTTTAGAATTTTACTGTAATTTTTAATTAATTAAATAAGTAACTTTTTATTTGGATTGTTTTACACCCTGTAACAACATTTTGGGGTTTCAAAATATGGGTCAACCTACCGATGTTATTATATTTTTGGATTCAGGACACATCTCTCGTTACAATGGTATTTTTATTTCTGTCCGTGACAGCTCTTACGTGAACAGAATTAGGTATATCGGGTATATAACTCTTTAAAACAAGTATTTTGCAATTCCCTTATCGCAGTGACCTAAGGAAATAGGAAATAGCAACCTAATGAAGTGAAAATACATGGCAGACTTTGATGAAGCGAAAGCAAATGTACTCTTTGTCCCACTCAGTACATAGCAATGAGCTGGAAACTACCACCCTATTTCTGTTCCTATCCATGCCTTGCGTTGCCCTCTATATATTCCACAAACATCTTCCTCTCAAAACAAAATGAAAACTCAATTTTCACATGGCCAAATCTTACCAAATCTTTTCTTTATCTCAAACCGAATCTGGCCAAATCTTTTATTTATCTCAAACGAAAGCTTACCAAATATTTGCAAGATCTGGATAAGAATACGAGGCAGCTACCAGATCAGTTTTCACATGGCTACAAGCCTTGTTCCTTGGCACCCACGTTTGGGAGCCCTATAAATACACAGCGGTCGTCATATTTCTTCTTCGGCAAACACATGTTTTTGAAGCCTCTAATGACTTTAAAAATAAAATCAAAACAAAACCCTCTCTTCTAAAAAATCAATCACTGAGTTTTCTTTGTCACTGATCGTGTGCTTGCCGAGGACGGAAACTAAGCAGAAGGGCTGAGCTTTGGTTAATGAGCAAGGCTGCGGAAAGATAGTGCTGGGAAGCTCGTCGGTGGACGGTGGACTGACAAGGCTGTGGGAGAAGTAAAGTGGGGTGTGCTTTATATATTTGGACTTGAGTACTTCAGGATAGGGGTAGCGAAGTGGCAGGGTGCTGAAGAGTGGCTACGTGTATAAGTGTTGTTGACTGTGCATGGAAGTGGTACTATGTGGGAAAGAAAAGAAAAATGACAGTGTGTGTTTCAGAGCATGGCTCCACAGTACTGTGCAAGAAGAGGGTGTACATGCTGAGTGGACAAATAGTACGAGGAGGGAGCGGAAAGTAGTGGTTCGGCAAATTTGAATTTGTGGGACAAAGACCGCTATTGATGCACGTCAAAGTATATGTGGACCGAAAAGGTTTCACAAACGGTTTGATCCGTTGGAGTCCTATAGTCGCAGGCTACAAAAATGACACTATTCTGAAGAGATTTGGAGCTCGTCTGAATTTATGGAAAAACTGAACGCCGGGTAAAATCAACTGACGCAAATCGTTATTTAACGGTTAACGCGCCAAGGTGAGTAAATTCACTAACTTTGTTTTATTTAAAATATTTTATTTATATTTTAAATAATGGTTGAATGCTGTGTGATGGTTGTTTAGGCAGATTATGGTTAAATTGGTTGAAATATTATATATCGTTGCATATGTACCCATCACCGGTTGGATATTGATTCCATCAGTATGGAATCAGTGATAATTGTTTGACTAACTTTTGTGGATGCGGAAACCGGTTGGAGGAATTCAACCGGATTCTTCAATATTTATATGTACTGTTTATGCACTGTTTGAACTGTGTTGAATGGAAGTTCAACGTTATGTTGATTTAGTAAATAAACGATATTGATTTAGAAAGTGGCAACAGTTGACCATAAACACATCGTTTTGTTAAGAAATTGGTTGACCGTCAAGCAAATCAACGAAGTTCAATTATAAAAATTATATCTTTATAATTGAAGCGGAATTTTAAATTATAATAGAAGTTCTATTATAAACTGGTATTTTTAATACCGTAAGTTAGATATAAATTAATTCGAGTTTAAATAGGAAGAATCGATTATTCCTTATTTCTAAATAACAGAAATTGAATCTTGATTAAACAAGGAGGCGATGACTTGTTTTAAGTATATCAAAAACAAGTAGTCGATTTTAAAGATGCTTATGAAATAAAGTATAATTCTATGTCCGGAGTATGATCGTATTTGAAATAAGGGTAGTAAAACGAGTCTAGATTCCTATTGCGAAAGGATATTTTAATAAAAGTGAATAGTGGTCAGAAAGTAAACATTTTGTAAGTAGATATTTCTATTTGTGTTAAACTAAATTGATCTGATTAACGAGAAGTTTAGAAATGGAGTTTTGAAATGTTTTTCCAACATTAATAATGTGTATTTTCTAAAAGTACAGAAAATAAGAAAGGTAAGGAAGATGGAAATGTTCCAGATATTAAATAAATGTATATCTTCTAGAATGTGGGTGAACAAGTGCTATAATATTTGAAAATGGGTTTTTCCAAAGAAGTATGAGGTTAAACAGTTTTGGAAATATCTAGAAAAATATGAATAATGAAATATTAGAAAGTGCCGAGATTGTGAAATGGTTTGATGGATGTTTATTTTTAAAAAAAACACCGACTATCAAAGATTTTTGTAACGGAAAGAGATATCAAGATTTTTGTAATGAAAAGAGATGTCAAGAATTTGTAACGGAAAGAGGTGTTGAGATTAATTTTAAAGTGGAATATAGTAGCATATTGCAAGTCTCAGAACTATAGCAGTAAAGTAACGCTGTTGACTAGGCTTAAGCGTGACTGTTATGTCAAGATTAGTTATAAAGGGATATAGCAGCGTATAGCAAATTTGAACTGTAACGATAAATGAAACGCTGTTAACCAAACTTAAGCGTGATGTTTATATACAGTAGCACTTCCTAGGGAAGGAAAACAGCTTGTTTTGAAATTCACTTATTCAAAAGGAATAAGTAATGACGTTTGCCCAAAGAAATATAAGAACGAATGCCTGTGATTTGTGTGATATTGGTTGTACATTGAATGGATGTTGTTTTTACTTCGAAAGTTAAATAACCGACTATCGAAGTGTTTTGACCATCGTTGTCAATACGGAGAGACCGGTTGGATATATTATCCGAAACCACTCCGTATAGGCATAAGCGTTGCGAATTCGATTATGCTGAAGACAATTGAAGACGGAGTGAAATGCATGGGTCGTCCTGTTCCAGAATGGTGTGTTTTTTTTAGTTTGTCCGGTCCCAGGACAACTTGAATGGACGAATGTCTGACAGAGTATTCCTAAGGGTCACAGAAGACGATCTTTTCAAGGTATTACGTCTGGTGGCGGAGAAATTCGTTTCTCTTGGCTTTTATACCCGTAATATTTTGGGAAGATCAACTAGTGATTTGACGGGTTTGACGATGTGGCATTCAAAGTGTATGGTGGCCAGATGTTCTAAAAGGTAGGCGTAGCCTCAAGCTTCACAGCCGGGAAATGACAAAAATCGGGCAGGCAGCATGGCTATGTGGGTCGCTCCCATTAGGGTGTATAATCACCTATCTAGAGAAATTCCTTTTGTTTCTAAATCTATCGATTCTGGCCATTCGGGAACGGTGGTTTGAGTCCAACCGTTGGTGATATACATTCGATACACTCAAGCGAAATGAGTGGTCGGTCATGTGTGGGCCGGGTTGCAAGACGTTCTTGTTGAACCCAGGTGTATTCGCCTCTAGAGATACATCATCGGCAGGTGGTCCCATACCTTGTCATAGTTGGAATCCAATCTCCAATAAGCGCCCTGCGGTTTTTGATTTTATACTATGTATGTAGAGCGTGAGATGCAAGCGTTCTACTATATTGGTTATTTACTTGATTAGACATTATTATAATATCACTGGATTTTGATATCAAAATGTTTTGGGTTATAGTAAGGTAAAAACCGTCCATGTTTATGTGTGGCTGGTCTTACTATTATCTTTTCTTTCAAAGAATTTTTGAAGTTAAACCATATGGTTGGAGTTTACTCACACCAGTCCCATGACTGACCCAGAGTTTATTTTGTTTTGTTTTTCCTAAACTCTTGGGTGCCCAAATTTGTACGGGCAGTCAAGTGTTTCAGGCTTTACAGATACACTTGGAGGAGCTTGAGGCAGGAGGCTTCACCGTCGGTTATATAGAGTTATTTCCGCTGTATCAAATGTTATGTTGTACTCTGATGATGGTAAGTATATATGTACAAACCAGATTTGTATTCCCAAGTTATGTTATATAATATATTTTATTCGTTCCGCTGTGAGATTCGTGTTTAATCTGATTCTACTCAGTTGTGGTTTTTCTTCTTCTTCTATTCTATTAGTTCTATCTCTCTATCTCATCTTCTAATTTCTTTCTATTAATGATCCGTATTTCCGTGCAATTTGGGTCGGACTTGTATGGTATTTGGTCGACTCAAAGGGCTCGAATTTGCGGGTCGTTACACCTGATCTAGTGTTTCATTTACTTCTTTAATCTATTCGATGTTGTCCCTTTCGGGAAACGGTTGCTGATCCCAACCGTTGGTGATATACATTCGATACACTCAAGCGAAATAAGTGGTCGGTCATGTGTGGCAAGGTTGCAAGATGTTCTTGTTGAACCCAGTGTATTCCTCTCTAGAGGTTCACTATCGGAAGGTGGTTCCATACCTTGTCATAGTTGGTAATCCATTATCCAATAAGTGCTCGCGGTTTTGATTGTATACTACATATGTAGAACATGAGATGAAAGCGTTTCTGCTAGATGATTATTTAGTTGTGGTTGATAGACATTATTATAATATCAAAAGAGTTTTGATATAAAGTTTATCATTTCTTTCAAAAGGATTTTGAAAGTTAAATCAAATGTTTTGGATTCTCATAAGGGAAAAACCCGTTTCGTTATATGGCGTGGCTTATGAGATATCGTTTAATTGCTCAAACTGATTTAAATGGTTTTACTCATACCAGTCCTATGACTGACCCGGAGTTTATTTTGTTTTGTTTTCCCTAAACTCTTGGGTGCCCAATTTTGTACGGACTGTCAAGTAGTCAGGATTTTTCAGATGTACTTGGAGAGCTTGGAGCACGAGGCTTCAGGATTATATAGCTGTTGTTATTTCCGCTGTGTTGTAAGTGTTGTACTCTGATAATGTTACTATGTATATATACTAGTTTTGTTTAAAGTTATGTGTCTATTATATATTGTTCGTTCCGCTGTGAGATTCGTGTTTACTCTAGTGTTGTATGTTCTTCTTCTTCTATTCTAAGTTTCTATCTTATCTATTCTCACCCTCTAATTTCTTTCATGGACTATCTGGTATTTCCGATGCTTGATTAGTCGACATCGTGTTTGGTGTCAATAACCAGGATCGCGAAAACACGGGTCGTTACAAATACGTTATAAGTTAAAATGGAATTACTGATAGTCGGTTCTTTAACTATTAATTTATAGTTGTATAGTTAAGTATACTAGTAGCACATGCACTTTTTAGTTAAATTATTCAATAAAACATTTCATCAGTTCTTAAAAACGATTTCATATACTTATCTCCACGAGATAAGCATATTCACAAATCTCTTGTTTTCATTACTTCGAAAACCTTTGTCATACACTCATCTCTTTGGAATGAATGTATTCACAAATCCTATTATTCTCAACTTAGAAAATAACATTATATAGTTAATCAAATGGATAAGTATAGTCACACAACATCGTTGGGCCAAACAATGTCATGTAATACATTATTCACTATAAAACCCAACAGTTTTATTTAACTTCTAAACTTTGCAAATTAAAGTTTATAACATCACTTATGGAAATAATAATTTAATTTTCAACATCCACTTTCGATTTCAAACTAGTATCATCTGTTGGATAACAATGAAACCGTTCAAATTGGGGTATTTTATTTATCTCTCAGACCTTGACTCGACAACATTTATCTTCAAGGTAAGTATAAGTTTATTAACGCAAAACCTGATATTCATTAAATGTCACAATAAGTTCCATTTACTATTCAATTCAAATAAGGTTTAAAAGCCATTTCCTGCATTTAAAAATTTCGTTCACAATCACTTTTACTTAATTCAATTATTAAGTAAACCCTCAATTTAAACCACTTATTAGCTTTGAATCTCCTTTATAAACCTTGTTTACAAAATCATGTATTTGTTACTAAAAATCTCTTTCTAACTATCCTTTATAAAATTCATTTAAAATCTTATTACAAAACTTGATTTCGGTTTCTTTATAAACTTCAGATCTTATCAATATTGATTCGATTTTAAATCAAATCGCTTAAAACTTAGCTTGAAATCAAATTAAATCGTTTATAAGTTCTTTTTATAAATATTCTACTTTTCAAACATTTCTATTCTAAAAACCAAGATCATAACAGTGTCATTTTACAAGTTCAATAAAGCTATATATTAGCTTGTTTCAAAACGGTTTGTAAAATATAGTTCTATAACTTTATAAAACTTATTTGTAAAACTTGGTTAAGTTTTAACACTCGAAATCTCCAATTATAAAACTTATTTATAGAACAGAAATTTCGCTACACAAATTATTTTATCATTTCCTTTATAAAAAACCAACTATAAATATTGATTTATAATAAAACCATATTTTATTGAACTAATATAAATACCGGTCCAAAATATTGTTTTTGTTATAAAATATTTCATAACTTCAAAACTTGGTTAATTCACCTTACGGCGAATCAATGCCTTAAATATTAAATTCAGTCATCTGCTGTCAAGCACTTAACATGTAACCGGCTGCACCTCCGTTCACGCAAGACATTGTCTCCAATTTAACCTCCGTAGAAGAGTGGGTATTGTTCCTCAAAAGGTCTCGGCGTTATTAGAAGGTGCAGCTTTACTATTTAAGTTCCTACTTCATACCCAAATTTTGCGATGTGGGACTTCCAATTCCACACCAAACTAAGAGGTGTTACAATCTCCCCGCCTTCAGAGTCCAACATCCTCGTTGGCTCATCATCTCTCACTCCCCAAATGTTGTGGTCGACGAGGGAGCCACGATTTCGCCAAGT
Source organism: Allium sativum (assembly GCA_030737875.1). Taxonomy (NCBI): domain Eukaryota; kingdom Viridiplantae; phylum Streptophyta; class Magnoliopsida; order Asparagales; family Amaryllidaceae; genus Allium; species Allium sativum. The sequence goes on along the minus strand of CM060922.1, from coordinate 346,269,808 downwards.
ATGGGCTCTGATACCACTATAACAACCTGCATCTCTGCTCATGCAAGACGTTGTCCCTAACTTAGTCTCGTATAGTAGTGGGGTTTTGTTCCTCAAAAGGCCTCTCTAAGGTGAAACTTTACTATTTAAGTTCTCACTTCATACCCAAATTCCATGATGTGGGACTTCCAATTCCACTCCAAACTAAGGGGTGTTACATAACCAATATTTCTAACTGATTAATAACACATCAATGTTGAGTTTAATTCAACACTCGACAACCAAATCATATTTTTATGTTACTTAGGTTAGACAATTCATATGTGTAAACTATGAAAGCAAGTAACATCTAAAACATTGAGGAATCCTGTTGAATCCCTCCAACTTGTTCCCCTGCATCATAGCTCATATATTGGTTTATATATGCATATAAATCAAATAATATAATCTAATTCATTTAAGATGAACTTCCGCTCAAAAGCAGGTAATATCAAAGATCATTCGTTCATAGAAGAGAATATATAACCAACCAACTAAGTAATAAATCATCCAATCATCCAAACACACAATAAAATTGGTACAATCAACAATGAATATTATTATATGGTATAACAATATTTAGCAGTATTCCAGAATGTGCGAAAGTTAACTCACCATCAATTCTAATTCAACGATTTCACGTCGTTTTTATCTAATTCCAAACAACTCAGAAAGCTTCCAATCCACCTCGTACATATAGTACTCGCAGATACGATTCAAATGCAACTCATTTCGTCACAATCCGATCAAGTATGAAATACACATGTTACAAGTTTTACATGAATTAAATAGACTAATTATCCAATTACACTAATTTTTTAGGTTAAACACCATCATTACTTGCCTAATCACATTGCTTAACGGCTTAAACGCGTTTTAACAAACACGATAGTTCCATATTCATACACGAACCCATCTCGATGGCTTCATCATCATGTCACCGCCTCCCTACAGCGTCGGACCCCGCGTTAACATAGCCACCGTGACGACCATCTCACATGCTACCCACGACCGAAGACCCGACCGCCAAAGCATCGTCGTTCACCTGGAAAACGTGGATGATCGAATCCCGTTCAAACTCTGATCTCTCCGCTGCCACGTCACCTAACACCACCAAACCACCGTTGACAGCTTGGTCTCTTCCTCCTTTTCTCTATAGGGACCATGACCTGAAATTGACTCCATCAACGAGGATTGGCCAAAAATTGAAACTCAACCCTCACCGTTCATCTAGGTTATGCTGCCTCCACGCTTCACCGATCATCGATCAGATTGAATCGATGAACTCCCTTGACCACGCTAAACAACTTTACAGTTGGAAGATTTCTAAAATAAGGCTTGGATCGAATGGTAAAATTTTGGCCATTAACTTAGTAAGGAAAATGACGGCTGGTTAATTTAGCGTTAAGATTTAGAAATGAAAGTGAGACATTAGGTCCTTATATAGAAAAATTCTCAAAAACTGTTCATTTGAAATTTAATAAACTTCAATTTAGACGTGCTCACGGTCGTTCCCTACTAATTACCCACATTACGAACTCAATGAAACTTGTTTCGAAAGCCAGTTCGATCATATCTAACAGTTGTTCCTATAATCAAATTATATATATTATTAAAATTTTAAGCCGTTTATCGATACACATTTATATCGCGCAAGATCACACAACTCCAATTGATACGAAACTTGGAAACTTATAATAATTCAACGTTCTAAATTGGATAAAACTGGTTTCGTCGAATTTCGAAATCGTTTTAAAAATGGCTATTTTCAAGTGTTAAATCAAATCGATTAAATATAATTGATTTCGAAACACTAAAGTTCATTATTAAAAAACTATTATTATCGTTCTAATTGATCGAATTTTACATAGCTTCAAAAAGAATTAAATTAAATTTTAAACTCAATAGTTTTAATCGCAAGTAAATTCAACAATCAAATTCTCATTTATAATTAATTCAGTTCATTAAATCTTAAAATTAATTGTTTTAAATATTTAAATTAATCAACTATTCCAGTTATGAAAATTCGGGTTATTACGGTGATTCTCAGTAGAATTCTAAGGGTTATTTTTAAGGCTATAGTGTTGAACCATGGATTTACACATGCGTAGGTTATTTCATTTTGGAAACCATTACATTTTAGAGTTTAAGGTTAACCGTAATCAAATGAGGTTGGACTGAGTCTTTCAAATACTAGTTTAATCATTTATACCTGGTATAGTATTGTCTAGTTTTGTATATCATGTAGGCAAGCTAAAATAGTGAGATAACACTAACTTTAAATTCTAGGTGTTCAGTGCCTTGTTTATACAGTAAGTTATAGCCACTAGACCATTGAATTTCGACTTGACTGTTAACAATCTTCCAACTTATGCACAAATCTTAAAGCAATGGTGATGCTGAATAATGAATTTTCCTTTTTTTTACTGGAACAAGACATCCAGTTCAGAAATGTATTTCAAACTGAAACTTTTAAGTAGCTAATAATTCTTTTATTTAAAATATGCTACTTCTAATCTTTTTCCAAATTAACATTTCAAATGATAAGTTTACATAATTCATCCGATCCAACCCCCCATTACATCCAATCCAACTTATTGCCAACGTCATGTAAGACTGGGTACAAATGAAACTATCTTTTAACACATACCTATACAGATCAAGAAAAGTAATTGATCCAACTCAGTCTAACTCTAACCGTTGTTCAACACAACCCAACCTTTGGGGAGCCCTACCCCTTGCGTAACACCTATCTTAAAAGTCATTCACAAAAATTAACATATACTTTTATCTGCTCTCTGATTAAGTTATAAATATGATGGTTGATTTTTGCACCATGAAAACCACATATACTATTGAGGGGGGGGAGGGGGAGAGGGGGGAGTAATACACCGCAAAACACTTCAATGTAGTTGGTTGAGAATCAACAATAAAATTATACTAAATCTAGTAGACCCGTGCTATGCACACGGGCTTCGTCGAAATTTTGTTTAATGGTTTGTTTTAAGATTTAAGTGATACAGTTTCAGATTTTAACGATACGAAGATGAAAATATACATCAGTAGATAATACACTATGCAAATTCCACTACGCACATGATTTGTTTTCAATTTATGCAATTCTTTAATACAAATTAAAAGTGGTTGTAACAATAATATGAATTTTCAATTTTTGTATGCAATTAGGCAACGAACCATAGTAATCAACCTATAACTAAGATGAAAATAAGAGGACCATTTTTTTTAATCAGAACTATAACTTCATGCAATATATGCAATATGGGGACATACTAAATGTCTGCTCTTATATAAAAGTCAATACTATTACATAATAGAATTATAAACTAGTATAACCGCACAACGGTGGAAAAACCGACTGTTAAAGTGTTTAATATAAAATATAAAATTAACTTATTTTTAGATCGGAGTTTAATGGAAAAAAAATTATTACATAGTTTAAGAGAAAATACAAGTAACTGAAAAAATATAAAGCCAATTACACTATAAAATGTACATTGTTGATGTTTTTTCCAACCAAGAAATTTGAATCGAGTGAATAACCAACGGTTGATTGAGATATTAAGGTGATCTCTCTTTTTTTTTATGTATTCAGTTTCGACAACACCAATCCTATAAATACGACACTCATGATGTTGAAATATGAAAAGCCAGATGATGATATACTTAAAAACAAAATCTAGAAAATAACAATTGTGATAGCTTATAAAATGGGTAGATATGTGCATGTTTCATTAATAGTTGAAATAAAAACACAATTTTTTCTTTTCAATAGAAAATTTAAAAAAAAGAAAATTACGTACAAATAAGATATTAGAATCACACAACAAACAAATATTAGCTTCTATTCCCAACTACGAATTTTAACTTGCAACTCAAGTTACAAGTTTGAACCTCTAAACCAACAAAAAAAATTAGTATTTTTATTATTTAATTTATTTTTATCAAAACCATACATAAATTTTAAATTTATAATCTACTAAAATTTTCACATGCACACACCTACACGTGCCATGCAGTCTCATATCTATAAAGCATGTGATCAATTCAAAATTAATACATGCTAAGATAGAGTTAGTTGGTCTTTTTCACCATAGCTAATACTGAAATGAATATAATCGAGGTTCAACTAATCTACATTCTATCTGAGACTCTTGCAACTAACTGTGTTTTTAACTTGTAGAATGGGACAACCGTAATAATAAAGTCAGCAAAAGATATATGTCATTCAACTATATTTTCTTTTCCGGACAAATCAATCAATCTGCATAATGCTTTATCAAGGAATTTTTTTTCAATTTGGCCCCCTTTTATAAACTTATAACACATTTAGCCTTGTTTGAAAACTTATTACGGCCGTAGCCTGGTTTATGTCACATCAGCTGAAAACAGTTATTTAACACAACGTTATTTGAAATAACGCATGTAGCGTTATTCTAGATAACGCAAGCATGTTTTTAAGTTTAACCCATGTGTTTCTCTGTTGAACACAAGAGCGTTATCATAAATAACGCCAGCGAGCGTTATCTTTAATAACGCACATGATTAGTAGTAATGATTTTTGGAAGAACACAGTTTAATACGTTATTTAGAATACCGCTTGAAAGCGTTATCCTAAATAACGCAAAAATAAAATAATGGTGTGTTAACTCTTACAGTTTTCTTTTGCATTATTTAAAATAACGCTTCACGCGTTATTCCAAATAACGCACCATCGTGATATACAGTCAGCCGAGAGTCTCTTCCTCCTCACTTTTTCTTAAAACCTATTTTTTCAAAAACGAAAACCCTAAGCTCCTAACCCTATTTGCTCAACCTAACATCAAATTTTAGGGTTTGTTGATCGAAATTCATCGCCATGGCAAGCTCATCAACCCAAGAAGCTCCGAAAGGTAAAAAGTTCCTCATTTTGTTGATTTCTTATAAAATTTAGGGTTTGTCCATGATTGAGGAAACTTGTGAATTAGCTTGTAATTGCTTTAATGGGTTCAATGTAGTTGAAATTATATAGGTTTCAACATTGATTTTGGTTTTTTCGGTACATTTGTGTAGAGGTTGTTGAGATGGAACCAGGACCTATAGATGATAGTGTCCTATATTTGCAACACAGGCATAGGTCGAACAATAACGCTTTGATGGTGGTATGTATACACGGTGTTTGTATGTTGGCCTAAAGTAATTTCTTTTTTTTTTGTATGCATGTCTTACGTTGTATGTTAAATTTTATTTATAGGGAAAAGATCCCGTTCGGATTATAGATCACACAGTTTCCGTTGGCACGGTGACCTCCGCACATCCAGAAGTTTTGGCCTTGCTTGATCGCGCTGGATTTCGACTAGTACACGGGTTGAAATACGTTCAACTCGATCGTTATCTCATCACTGCCTTAGTCGATAGATGGAGACCGGAGACATCGACATTCCATTTTAGAGGTGGAGAGATGACCATCACTTTGGGTGATGTGGCGGTCCTGCTAGGCTTGCCGATTGACGGCGCTCCTTTGAGGACTCCAGAGGCCGGAGACTACATGGAGATGTGCCAGCGGATTTTAGGTATTACGCCTCCCACGGACCAGTGGATGGGAAATGAGCAAATTATAACTAGTTGGTACAAAGCGCAGTTTGTGCATGACATTCCATAGAATGCCACGCAGGAGCAGATAGAACAGCGTGCTAGAGCTATCATACTCTGGATCATTACTCAACGCCTAATCTGCGATCATTCTAAGACTCGGGTGTGGCTGAAAGGTTGCATTTTATTGAGGATTTTGATCATTGTCGGCAATATTCTTGGGGCAGTGCGACATTAGCATACACATATACGGAACTTAGCAGGACCGTTTTGCTTGAGAGCCCTTGTATGGGAGGTTGTCCTTCTTTGATACAGGTACTTTATTTTCGTACGCTTATTTTCTTCTTAATTATTATTATTATTTTATTTTTTTGCATGTCGTGTTTCTTTATCAAATTTCTTTGTAGCTATGGTCGTGGACGTATCTTCCCTTTGGTAGACTTGAATTAAAGCACCCCAATATTGATATTTCTTTGCCTTACGGGGCTAGGTAATTTTATTCCGTCAATTATTTATCTTATATGTGTTAACTTATTCCCTCTATCTCTTACTAAGTCACAATTACATGTGGGTTGGAAAGAAGAGCACTTCGTCGACTCCGAGACGTAATCTAAAATTCTATCGCAATGAACTCGACGTGCTTAGTCCGGATGTTGTTACATGGACCCCATATGCCTAGGATTTTGAACAGCTTCCGGCCTTATGTACCGTGTCTTTCTATCTGTGGACCGCCCGTGTACCCATTATATGTTTGAACGATGTAGCATATCACCTTCCTGACCGGGTGATGCGCCAGTTTGGATTTAGACAACATCTTCCTGAACCAGCCCCACATTACAGGATTAACTTAGAAGTACCTGTGGAGTACGAGATGACCATTGAGATATAGAACCATCGGCACATGTGTAATGGCGCGTTTTGTTAGCTGTCGAATAATTAATTTATTTAATGATTTATATATCGATTTGGCGATATCGATAACTTAAAGTACAACGTTCGAACTTATAATTTATAATTATAATTAAAACGAACCTGAAACGTCGCGGCAGTTCGCAATTTGGCGATTCGAACTTCAACTGAATATACAGATTCCATTTTAAGTCGAATTTCTGTGAAACAAGAAAACGTACGGATCTGTTGAACTATATTTTTCATATGGAAGAGAAAAATCGAGATTTCATCGTGTAGATTTTGAGTTATGTCCAAATCAAATTTCAGAAAAGTCGCTGTAGAATTCCTTTATAATTTGCGATGCTTTATATACGTTATAAAAGAGATTTTCAGTATAAACTAAATACCGGGATAATCTGGAATCTGAAATATCAAACTGTATATTCTGATATGATATTCTGGAGCTGTACGATATCATATGTGAATATATACGATAATATAAATTTATTTATATTTGATTTAATTTTTATATGTAAATATATTTATATATTTAAATAGGTTATTTAGAACGTTAAAAATAGCCACTTTTGCAAACGAAGTCGGAATTCGACGAAACCAGTTTTGTTGGATCCGCAATATCAAATAGTTGTTAGATTTCCAGTTTCGTGATTTTTAGAGTCACTGTGTGGCCGTACGGATTTTTAGAGTGAGAAACAGTCAGTATTTTGACAGTTAAAAATACGCTGTGTGAGCATACGGAGTCGGAATTCGACGAAACCAGTTTCGTTGGGACCGTAATGTCGAACTGTAGCTGCATGTCAATTTTCATGATTTTTAGGTATCGTACGTAACCGTATGGATTTTTAGAAGACGAATATGAATAGAAAATCGATAAAATAAAATATAAAATCAATTCAAAATATCTCCCCTCATTTGCTCTGATCACAAGCAGGCCACGCGATCTCTTTCCTCAACCACAAAGCTTACCAACCTCAAACAGCTTATAAATACCGTATAAACCATCTCAACAGAAAAAGTTTGAACAAAAATAAAATCCAAAGAAATAGAAAACAAATCCTATAAATCGTATGAGGTATATGTTTGGATTCAGCATGTAAAACACTTCATTTCAGTAAGGGTTTCGGTGGGCTCGACGAGGGTCTTCGTGCGGGTTCTAAATGGACGCGATATCTAGGGTTTTCGATTTTGGCTTTTGGGGTGATTAATTGAGGAAGTGGAGGTTTGTTTGGGGTTCACGAGGTCGAGGGGCGGCTCGAGGCAAAAATTGGGGCGGTTCGGTGATGCTTGGCGTCGCGGGTTCCCTGTAGCGGACCATTTCGAATGAACGACGGATTCTGTTCAGTTAGGGCGAGAACACTGTGTATATGGAAAGGAAGAGGGATCGAAGTGAAGTCCGATGGTGGTGGTTTCACTGGATTCGGTTTTGAAATGGATGAGGGGTTTGAGCTTGAATGTTCGGTAATGGTTTGAGAAAAGAGGAGCACGGGTTGGAGAAAATACGAAGGGGAAGAAGACCGGGTTTTTGGGTCAGTGGAAATGCTTAGAAATGGGCCGTTCGAGTTTAATGGTAAAAGCCCACTAAAGGAATTTAATTAAGTTATTTCAATTTGTTTGTATATAAACTTGTTAACACTATATCTTGGCCATACGATATCAGAATTTCGAACCGTAAGTTGCGTTGGGATCGTATGGACGGACACTACACGATGACACTGACTGGGAGTCCATCGGAGCTCGTTACAATTTATGGAGAAATAAATTGTTCGACTGAATAAATGAAAGCAAACCGATTATTTAACGGTTAACGCGTCAATGTGAGTAAAACTCACCAACTCTGAACAGTTATATTTTTATAATGTATTTTTAGAACTGTTAATCATCTGTTGATTGTTGTGTGTTGGTTGATTGATTGAACTGCTAGTCAGTTAGTGAAAATTATATATATATATATATATATATATATATGTATATGTAATTATATATATATATAAACCGTTAAATATTTATATATTGATTCTGCTATCAGAATAATTTATATTGAACTGAAAGTGATGATAATCATATTGTGTAACATCTGTGGATGCAGGGAGACAGGTTGGAGGAATCCGACTGGATTCCTCAACAGTTATTTTATTGTTTTTCATATATTGTTATATGATGTGATATAAAATCTGTGGGCGATTATATGTGCTTGGACGATATTGAACATCGTGATTTGATATGATTGAATACCATAACATACCGAAATGTTGATAAGGGGATTTTCAATGTTTATATTGAAAATGAATCTTATTTATAAAATCGATAGGATTTTATAAAAGGAAAACATTTATTTAATTAGAAAATAAATAAATGAAAAAGGAAACATTTATTTAGAAAATAAATGAAATAAAATAGAAACATTTATTTAGAAAATAAATGAATTAGAATATAAAGGAATATTTATTTAGGAAATAAATAAAGGAACATTTATTTAGATTATAAATAAATGGAATAAAGGAATATTTATTTAGGGAATAAATAAAGGAACACTTGTTCGGAAAATAAATAGAATTATACCAGGATAGATTTAAACACGTGCTTCGCACACAAGTATAATACGATATGGATTTTAAGGAGATATTAAATAGGAAATCTATTTTTAACAGATAAAGTGAGAAGATTTAATTTATAAATAATGTTTTATAAATTAAATAAAATATTTATTGTTTGATAAATGGGATATATAAGTTTGAACTTATATAGAGAAGTAGAAATTGTTTTTAACACCGATAAAGTAAATAAACGCTGTAAAAGGAAAATCCTTAGAAGGGGAGAAACGTTATTAAAGGAACATTTATAAAGTGAAGAACCGTTACTAAAAGCAAATCTTTATAAATGAATAAACATTGTTAAAGGAAATCTTTTAATGAATAAACGTTATAAAAAGGGAAATCTTTATAAGCAAATAAAGTATTCGAATAATAGTTATTCGAAGGAGTAAATCAAATAAGTTATTCGAATTAGTTATTCGAATAGAGTTAAGTTATTCGAATTAGTTATTCGAATAGAGTTAATCACATATAAGCTATTCGAATTAGTTATTCGAATAGAGTTAAACACATATAAGCTATTCGAATAGAGTTAAACACATATAAGCTATTCGAATTAGTTATTCGAATATAGTTAAACACATATAAGTTATTCGAATTAGTTATTCGAATAGAGTTAACCACATATAAGTTATTCGAATTAGTTATTCGAATAGAGTTAAACAAGCTAGAGTTATTCAAATTTGTTATTTGAATAGAGTTAAATTAATAAGAGTTATTCGAATATTAGTTATTCGAGAAGGAATAAATCAAATCAAGTTAATTGAATATCAGTTATTCAATTTGAGTTAATCAAATTTAGTTATTCGATAAGAGTTAATCCATTTAAGTAAATCGAATATTAGTTATTCGATAAGAGTTAATCCATTTAAGTAAATCGAATATTAGTTATTCGATAGGGGTTAAACGAAATAGAGTTTATCGAATATAAGTTATTAACAAGGGAGTTAATCGAATAGAGATTACTCGAAAGAGAGTAATACGTCGAATTCAATTATATCGAATTCGGGAAAGTACTATTTACTTTCCGGGTTTTAAATCAAGGTTTAGTTATTGATTTAAGAAATTAGGTGTCCGTTTAATTATTCAAGTTAGGAGATAAAGTTATAATTTAGGTTAGATATTGTAGAAGTAGGAATTATAAAGTTATAGTTATAATCAAACATTTTCATATAAGAAGTGGATTCGTAACCTGAATCCGAGAATTTGCGTAAACAGATGATTGGAAAAAGTGAGTGATGAGCTTCATCTATTTCACAGTAAAGGACGTTGTTCAATTAAGGTCTGAGAGGTAATTATACCCCAGCTTGATTGACTTCAGAATTGACAAAGGAATAGTTGTGGTTCGATAGAAAATTTGATTTGAAATATAGTTAAGTAATAAGCGATTAATGGATTAAGCGTAACGATGTTTTATACAACGTTCATTTGAAATCCGTAAATGAGTTTTGGGAACGTTTTCCAAATATAATCAGATATGTTTTCTAAACATAGAAAATGAAATGTTTTCATGATAAGAAATTAAGAAATAGAGTTAAGCAAATTCAGAAACTGACTGGAGATTAGTTAAGTTGAACGGTGTCCTAAGTGACGATCAAATGTTGGTTTCAACCTTCGGGATTTATACTTAGGAGTTGTTCTCTTAGTGGTTTACCGTTCGGGACTGATAGTTGTGAAATAATAGTGATGCATAAATAAGCTATGGAAATGTTTTCCAATGATTAATAACATATATTTTCTAAATACATGAAATAAGGAAATATGAACATATATATGTATATGATGATTGATCGATCGAATTTCCATTTGGAAATAAGATCGTTGTTTGTACACCGACATGTTTTCATTTGATAGTTGAATCACAGACTATCAAAGTTTTGACCATATTTACATTGTAAATATGGAGAGACCGGTTGGATTATTATCCGAAGAACCACTCCGTATTAGCATAAGCGTTGCGAATCAAGTACGCTGAAGATAATTGAAGACGGAGTGAAGTGCAAGGGCTATTGTGAAAAGCCTAGGTAGGATGGATTCACTGAATAGTGCCTTCGGTTTATTCAGTCCCAGAACAACGTATATGGACGAGTGTCTGACAAAGTATTCTTAACGAATCATATATGTTGATCTCTTTAAATGTATTACGTTGGTGGCGGAGAAATTCGTTTCTCTTAGCTTTTATACCCGTGATGCCTTTAGAAATCGAAAATGATTTGGCGGGTATGACGATGTGGCATTCAAAGTAATTGAAGAAATAATCTGTCAAAGTGATAAACGTGACCTCAAAACCTCACAACCGGGAAATAACAGAAGTTGGGCTAGGCAGCATGGCTAGTTGGGCCATACCCAAGCAGGGTGTATTATCACCATCTAGAGAATATTCAATTGTACTTCTTTATAATCTATTTCAATGCTGTCCCTTATCGGGAAGGATGGTTGCTGATCCCAACCATCGGTGATAATATATTCGTTACACTCAAGCTAAATGAGTGGACGGTCATATGTGGCCGGGTTGCAAGACGTTCTTGTTGAACCCTAGTGTATCTCCTCTAGAGTACACTGATCGGAAGGTGCTCCCATACCTTGTCTGTTGGAATCCAATCTCCAATAAGCGCTCACGGTTTTATTTGTATACTATGTATGTGGAACGTGAGATGCAAGCGTTCTGCTAGATTGATATCTATTTGTATTTAGACATTATTATAATATCAGAAAGATATCCTTTATTTAACCAAGTGTTGGAGTTTTATTCACACCAGTCCCATGACTGACCCGGAGTTTATTTTGTTTGTTTTCCCTAAACTCTTGGGTGCCTAAATTTGTACGGGCAGTCAAGTAGTCGGGATTTTACAGATACACTTGGAGAGCTTGGAGCAGGAGGCTTCAGGATTATAGCTATTATTATTCTGCTGTGTTGTTAAGTGTTGTACTTTGAAATGGTATGTTTATACGAGTACTGATTTGTATTTCAAAGTTATGTTATATTTTATTCGTTCCGCTGTGAGATTCATGTTTACTCTGATGATGTAAGTTCTTCTTCTTCTATTCTATTAGTTCTATCTTTTCTTCCTCACCCTCTGCTTTCTTTCACTAACATCTCGGAATTTTCGACTCTCGAGGAGTCGAAAATTTCCAACCGTTACAACATGCACACGCAGCAGGAGCGGGAGTTCACCTTGTCGGACGAAGAGTATTACACATGGTATTGGCAGATTACCTGACGGTATATTCTTCGCAGCGTGGAACCTCTTGGTGCCGTAGTGGAACCGTACACGCCTAGAGCTCCTCTTGAGAGGAATATGGTATGAAAACCGTGCTAGCAAATGTAATTATTTATTTTTTTGGCAAGTTTGAGTTTTATGAAAGTTAACTTATAAAATGCAGGCGGATGGGGTGTACCGGGCTATAGAAATGGTTGATGAGTTATCTCACGAGGTGCCCGAACAAAGCAAGGGAAAATGCTTTAGAATCAAGCGTATTTTGCAAACAATTTTGGGAAAGAACAGGCTTGCAAGACCGGCACCACCTCCTCCACCTCCCCCAGCTCAAGCTTTAGCACCCGTAGAAGCTTCGGAGGCACAAGAAGTCCGCGACATTCCTCCGCCGCCAACTACTAAGGTTTATACATCACGGAGGAAAAAGGTGGCGTCAAGGGGAAAGGGTAAGGAAGCAGAGTCGTCTCAACCAACACAGGTTGTGCCTGGTCCGTCACAGCCCCAAGAAGGTTCCTCATCGTCTTCGCATGAAGATGTACCTCCAAAAACGAAGAGGAAGCAGAGAGAAACTCCTTACCAGCAACGGATCCTGAAGTAATTGGTCCATAGGGTGGTGTTGTAGCTTGTAGGTTAACTGTTATTTTTAGCTACTTAAACTTTTTATTCGGATGTTGAAATTGTGTAATGTTTTGCGGGTTGTGATTAACTCGGATTTGGAGTTGTAATGCATGCTTAGTTTGGTTTATGTGACATCATTTTGGTTTGCCGTAGTAGGATCCAATGTTTGCTTTTGGTTGTTTATCGTTATTGACTTTAAGTTGATGAGTTTATGCATTATTGTGCAGGATATATAACCTGTAAAGTACTTGGAGCGGCATTTGGAATAACGTGTATAGCGTTATTCCAAATAACGCATATAGCATTATTATAAATGCCGCTCCAGATTGTTATCTTTAAACCGTGCACAACCCGGAGCGTTTTTTTAGAATAACGCTGTAAGCGTTATTTGGAATAACGTTATGTGCGTTATTCCAAATGACTCTCCAGATTGGTATCTTGTCATTAAAAGACGTGCCATCTTCACCCGCCCACACATTCATTTGTTACTTTCCCAAATCAAACCCAAAAAACCTCACAATTCAAAAGTCCTATTTTGCTCACAATTGAAGGTACTTGTAACGACCCGAAAATCTGGGCCAGTTTAAAAAATTTATTTTGGCAATTATAGCGAATTTTGAATAATTAAAATAGATTATTTTAAATAATATTGACGAGAAATTTATTTTGAATATATTTAGAACGTATATATTATATACGTCGTCGTTAGAATATAAATATTTATATATAATTATAAATAGAATTGAAAATGGCGCGGTAGTTCGATAATTCGATTTCAAACTTCAATTGAATGTACCGGGTGCAAAACAATCCGGATTTTAGTGAAACCAAAAATAATAGGATCTAATTGGTAATATCTCTCCAACGAATCCGAAAAATTGAGATTTCATAGCGGGGATCAAAAGATATGTCCAGTTGAAAATTCTGAATAGTCGCTATGGAATTCAGGCCCTTAAAAATAGACATTTTGCAAACGACCTCGGATTTCGACGAAACCACTTTTGTTGGATCCGCAGTGTCAAATTATTGCTAGATTTCAAATTTCATAATTTTTCGAGTCAATATGTGAGCGTGGCAAAGGAAAACGCGTTTGACCAGTTTTAGTTGATTTTAATCGACTAGAAAATGGCCATTTTTCTAACGGTCTCAGAATTCGACGAAACTAGTTTTGTTAGGACCGTATCGTCAATACGAAGCTAGAAAATATTTTTCGGGAATTTTTAGAGTTAGTATGCGACCCCAGTAAATTGAAATGCGCGTTCAAATTCAATATATAGAGCTATATGCTGATTTTAACGGAAACAGATCAAAACGTTCGAATCAGCATACGATACATATCCCATTGAGTTCGGAATGGGGGTAATTAGCTATGGACGACAGGCGGTGGGCCTCGTTTAGAGGTCGTATGTAAAAGTCAACTTTTTGAAATATAAAATAATAATAAAAAAATCTCTCTCCTCACCCCTTTAATCCTTCATCCCCCCCCCCCCCCCGGTTAGTTGTTATTTCAAAATCAAAAAGGAAAAAAAATCTGGCCGACGAATCGCGCCGCCACGCCTCGCGCCAGGCAGCCGCACCCCCCTGACCCTGTCGCCCTCCTCCTCCCCTCGCTTCCTCTCCTCTCGAAGCCGTCGCGAGCCCAAATCCGCCACCCCACATCGACGCCGCAGTCTCCACTGCCCTTCGCTCCCCTCCTCCTCCAGCTCGCCCTAGCCTCGCCCCCCCTTTCTTCCTCTCTCCCCTTCTTCGAACGAGAACGCAGCACCTCCAACCGCCGCCAAGACCCAAGCGCTGCCTCCCCTTGGCCGTACCTCCGACTATAGACCCCTTTCCCCCTTTTCCACTCTGACTGTAAGTCCATTCATTTATTTTACTGCACTATTTATTTTTGTTTGTTTAAATAAATTGGTTTTAATTTTCAGTTTTATGTTTAATGATTTTTGAATTGAAAAAAAAAATATTTTTATTTATAAAAATATGATTTTTATATGAGGTAAGGGTAGAAAAGATTTTATTCAGTTAAAGATAGGATTTTTATATTTTTAAAAGAATTTAAAATATGATTTTTATATTTTTAAAGAATTAAAAATTTGATTTTTATATTTTTAAAGTATTAAAAATATAATCTTTATTAAGTAGAAGATGTAAAAATATGATTTTTGTTTAGGTAGATTATTAAAAATATAATTTTTATGTGATAGGAATATTAGAAATATCATCTTTATATGTATAGCAAAATAAAAATGTGATTTTTATAATGATAAATTTGAAAAGGAGAAATCTTTATAGTTGAAAAGGCGAGATCTTTATATTGAAAATAGCGAAGTAAAAATTCGATTTTTATATATTTAATAGCGAAGGAAAAATTCGATTTTTATATATTGAATAGCAAAGTTAAAATTCAATTTTTATATATTGAATAGCGAAGTAAAAAATCGATTTTTATATATGTAGTGGCTACGGGCAACGAAGGTGACAAAAAGGCGAGAACGACGAAGATTTCTATAAATGAAGTGCCGTGGAGTTAGGATAGCTATTGGTGAGAACTTCTCACTTTAAATTTCTTTTTCTAGTTATATATATATATACTAGGATGCAGACGGTGTTTAGTAGCACCCGACACAATCGTCCACAGACCATGGACTTGTTTGTTTGGTTGTGTAGTTGGTTAGATTATTTGGTTTGAATTGAATTGTTTGGTGAAATGGAATGGATTCGATTGATGTGTGAATGGCGTGGGCCTTCACTAGACCGGGGATAAGGCTAGGCCTCGTCCCGTTTCTAGTATCGTGTCGTTATGCCGCCGAAATTTTCTAAAATATGTTAGAAAAATAAAAATATCATTTTATTGAATAAATGAACCGAATAGAATATTCATAGGTTGAATAAAATAATTTGGTCGTTAAAAATATAATTTTTAACGTGAGTGTGAATAAATAAATATTCATTTACAAACCGGACGGTTTGTTTATGTACACCTATTTGAAGGACATTGATTGGGACGATAAATTTTACACATCGCCCAACTACACAAATAAAATCTGTGTTTGATTGTTTGAAACCCCACACGGGTATTGGGATAAAATACGACATACACTAATCCCAATAATTAGTTGTTTGTCGATCGATTGATTGACAAGCTGTTATAAGCGTTAGATATCTATATTTGATGCTTATACAGTGTAGTGCACTTTGGATGATGGTTGATTATTTATCGTTGCTATTATATGCATGTGTGGTATGGAATCCATATAGTTAACGCTATATGGTAATTGATTGGGCCTCATTCCAATTTGAAAAATAAAGAACAATATAAAATAAAGGTTCATGTGTTGACAGTACTCATCCGTTGAGATTAGTCATGTGTTGAACGAAATATTTTAAAAATAGAAATATTTGAAATAGAAATATTTGAAATAGAAATATTCGAAATAGAATATTTGAAAAAGAAATATTTGAAATAGAATATTAGAAAAAGAAATATTTGAAATAGAATATTAGAAAATAGAAATATATGAAGCCGTGTTGATTAGATTGACGCCATTTTGACGTGAACGATATTTATATCGATTTTATTCATTTTAAAATGAATATTGAAAAGTGATTTCGAAATCGAATATTTTGAAATGAAATTTAAATTAAATTGAATCGAATAGAAAACGAATTTGAATTGAATCGAATAGAAAACGAATTTGAATTGAATCGAATAGAAAACGAATTTGAATTGAATCGAATAGAAAACGAATTTGAATTGAATCGAATAGAAAACGAATTTGAATTGAATCGAATAGAAAAAGAATTTGAATTGAATCAAATAGAAAACGAATTTGAATTGAATCGAATAGAAAACGAATTCGAATTGAAAACGAATTGAAATGAATTCAAAGTAAAAATTTCAATTTTGATTTGAATTGAAATGGAAGTTGAAATTGTTTTTGAAACGAATTTAAAACTATTTATATAATTCGTTTTAAATAGAAATCGACGAAATATATATTATATATATTAAATATATAATATAATGGCCAGAATAGAACGCGCCGCGCCGCGGCAGTTCGTAAATTTCGACCATTTATTTCAAACGGACATTACGGGAGATCCGACCGTCGGATTCTCCTAAAACCGGAACCGTTGGGTTCGTATCAAAAAGAGCTTTCTAACGAATATTAGAAATTTGAAATCTAACGGTTGGATTTGGAGATACGTCCAAATCAAATTTGGAAAAGGTCGCTGTAAGTGCAGTTCGATGGCCGTTGATGGAAATCGACTGTACGGGCCTTGATAAAATTATTAAAAATAGTATACGGGCCTTGATAAAATTATTAAAAATAGTATACGGGCCTTGATAAAATTATTAAAAATAGTAATAATTTGGGTAAAATCATCAGAAATGATTTGGGAATAATCGGGATGAAAAACTCCATATTTGAAAAGATAAAAATAGATTTTTATTGAAATGAACTAGTTTTGAACTAAAATTAAAACCCAACTATTTTTTTTAATAAATAAATTGGATTTAAAAAGGGGTTTTAAAAAAAATCGGAATTTCTAATATATTTGATTGAAATTAAATTAGAAGTGATTTGTGGGTTTATCGTGAACAGTGTTTTAAATAACACTTGTTCTTTAACCCGATAATAAATAAAATGTAATTTGGGTTTGTCATGAACTGTGTTTTAAATGACACTAGTTCTTTAACCCTGTAAAAGGAGTTTTAATGAATCTGCAATTAGATTGAAATGTGAATTGATAATTTAAATTATCAAATTTGGCAAATGAGCGAGAATGGAGTATCACCAGTTTTGCTCCAAAGCAATAGTTAAATCTTTAATTAGATTTGAACGTGAAATGGTAATTAATTTTACCGATAACACCGTGGTGTTAGATATGGAGTATTACCAGTTTTGCTTCATGGGATGAATAGGTTGGGATTGGGAAATAAAATAAATAATTACTTCGGTGTGGTTCGCTAATCTCGACTAGTTTGGAAAACCATAATTTGGTTTGAGATGACATCCAAAGGAAGATCAAAGAATAAATTCAAAGAATTTATCTTGGATAAAATTAATGGGAACCTTTCCCTGAGAATATGAATTGGAATGAGGCGTATGTTGTGTTTGTGTAACATTTGTTTTTAATATACGCGGGTCGTTCGGAAAGGCCGGGTTTATACCCATTCTGAATAACCGATTCGACGATATGTCGAAGATGAAGACGGTGGTCGAAGGCCGGAAGTCTTCACATCGTTTGGATAATTACTGACGATCCTGATTGGGCTGTACACCCAAGAGGATGGAAATAGTTGGTGGTCGTCCAGACGTATTTGGAGATGGATGGATATGCGAGGAAAGTGCCTCCGGTTTCGTTCAGACCCAGAACGAACTTGTAAATGGATTGTGTGTCTGACATTGGATTTTATTGTGTTGATTGATTTCTGTTAAATATATATCTGTTTGGCGGCAGAGAATTTATTCTCTTGCTTAACGCCCTTCTCTGAGACATACGAGCTTAGAGGTTATATATCGATAGATATCAATCGCATGGCATGAATTGCATGTGTGGCATGCTGAGTTGCATGGATCAAGGCTTCTGTTGAAAAGCAAAGACTTGTGGTTGATGATCAAAGCACGGCCTACGTGGCAGCTTTGTGTATAACGTGAATTCGCGAGCCTCACACCTCGGTATGAGTTAAAAACGGGATACGGACTGCAGGGAGAGCACGACGTTTCTTTCTAGCTTTGGTGGTGTCAGTGACTTACCAGCCCTGACATTTATATACTTTTCACCTATGTGGTTGTTGGATGAGGCGCCTCGATTTTAGGTCTGTAAGGATCGGGAAACGTGTGTTCAGGCATAATTAATCCTCTAACGTAAGTGAGGACCGGCCCTGAAGATCCAGGATTGCCCAGAGTGCGTAGTCCTGGGACATTTGCTAGAGTGTCTCGAAAGCGGAGAGGAGCTTGCCCCTTGCCTCGACTCATGACGGAAATCCAATTTCCAATACGTGTATTTCGGCTTTAATTGTAGAACTAGTATGGCGACATAGTGGTATGGGGCACTTATGCCGTCTATGATTTATATTTATGATTGAAATTGTTTTGATACTATACACTTATTATAGTATCAAATGATTTGTTTTAAACGTACCAAGCATATTTGGCTGTTATAAGGTAAAACCCTATCCTCCGGCTTGCGTTGCATTGTGTGATGGGACCTGGGTCTTATAACGGCTTCATTTTTCTTTATTTAGCATTGCGTTGTTTGTTCTATGCACTGGTATCCTTGGGAGGAAACCCGTTCCGTGTTATACGGCGTGGTCTCTTGATTTACCTAACTTTAAAACCAATATTAATAACTGTTTTAGTTCTCACACCAGTCACATGACTGACCTGGGGTTTATTGTTTTAACCTAAACTCTGGGTGCCCTTATTTTCGACACGGGCAGCTAGTAGTTTTGGTTTTGCAGATTTATATTCACATGATCCTGGTTTACAGCTGGAATGATATCCGGAAAGCTCTGTATCCGTATATCACCTTCAGTTGTGCTTTGTATTATTTTCCGCTGCAATGTAATTTATTGTAATCTCTGATATTTATCGAATGTAATTTATTGTAATCTCTGATATTTATCGAATGTAATTTATTCAATTATACTCTGTATATTCTTGTATTCTGATGGAATTGTTGTAATAACAATGAAATGTTCTTCCGTCTGCGTTCTGATTTGTCTTGTCCTCACAGTAATTCGTTCTTTCTCATCTCTTCGGAGACCGGGGAAGTTCGGGTCGCTTCATTTGGTATCAGAGCTTTGGTTTACAGAGCTCGAGAACAAGACACATTAGAACCATACGAAAGAATTCATAAGATATTGGATTAGTAAAATCCAATTAGAATGACTCGTTAGAGATAGGATCAATAGTATCCTAGAACGAGTGTGAAGAGTATATTTTTCAAATGAAAACAATTTTGTTTTGAAAATTTAAACCATTTTATTCGTATTTGAATATTTATTTATATTGAATTTGGACAATCTAGTATATGATTATTTTGCATATACGCGTCATGAACGTATATTCGAAGTTTTAATATACTGGATAGATATAGAATCACACTCTAGTCGCCCGGAGATAATTCTGGTAATGCAGCTGCATCATCAGTATTTATATTCGTGTTTCGAAGGTGTGATATCTATATAATTCCATCAGACTGGTGTGAGAACCAAAACTAATATAGTTAGAGTACATTGTTGTGTACTGGCATCAAAAACAAGATTTTCAGTATATATATCAAAATTATGAATTTGAAACTCTAATCCACTAATAGATTGATAGTTGTGTTGTTTGTTTAGTTGTTTGATAATTTTGAACCATTTAGCCTAATTGAATCAAATATTGAACTGTATTGAAAATTGGTCGCATTTGCTTGCATATACATGTACTTACATTGAACAGGTCATAGCAAGGAGGCTAGAGCAGAGAATAAAATTTGTTTGCCCGACAAATAGGTACATGTTTACTATATAATTTACTATTTTGTTTGGGTGATGATGATTTTATGAGCCTATTGGCTAGCCGCTTGGCTTTTTCTTTTTCTTTTTGAGATCAGAAGGCCTATATGGCAATTTCGGGATTTTCCCGTGGCTCCCGGTGCAGGGGAGGTTATGGCGAAATTTTTCGAAAATTTAGGGTGTTAGCCAAATTTTTGAAGAATTTGAAAATTCTCAGAAACTGAAAAGTTGGAGAATGGAAGCCACATCGAACGTAGAGTTGATTGATCAAACCAATTTCGACTTTGTTCCTATTCGGGGACGAAAAGTTTTATGTGGGGGAGATTGTAACAACCCGAAAATCTGGGCCAGTTTAAAAATTTTATTTTGGCAATTATAGCGAATTTTGAATATTTAAAATAGATTATTTTAAATAATATTGACGAGAAATTTATTTTGAATATATTTAGAACGTATATATTATATACATAGTCGATAGAATATAAATATTTATATATAATTATAAATAGAATTGAAAATGGCGCGGTAGTTCGATAATTCGATTTCAAACTTCAATTGAATGTACCGGGTGCAAAACAATCCGGATTTTAGTGAAACCAAAAATAATAGGATCTAATTGGTAATATCTCTCCAACGAATCCGAAAAATTGAGATTTCATAGCGGGGATCAAAAGATATGTCCAGTTGAAAATTCTGAATAGTCACTATGGAATTCAGGCCCTTAAAAATAGACATTTTGCAAACGACCTCGGATTTCGACGAAACCACTTTTGTTGGATCCGCAGTGTCAAATTATTGCTAGATTTCAAATTTCATAATTTTTCGAATCAATATGTGAGCGTGGCAAAGGAAAACGCGTTTGACCAGTTTTAGTTGATTTTAATCGACTGGAAAATGGCCATTTTTCTAACGGTCTCAGAATTCGACGAAACTAGTTTTGTTAGGACCGTATCGTCAATACAAAGCTAGAAAATATTTTTCGGGAATTTTTAGAGTTAATATGCGACCCCAGTAAATTGAAATGCGCGTTCAAATTCAATATATAGAGCTATATGCTGATTTTAACGGAAACGGATCGAAACCTTCGAATCAGCATACGATACATATCCCATTGAGTTCGGAATGGGGGTAATTAGCTATGGACGACAGGCGGTGGGCCTCGTTTAGAGGTCGTATGTAAAAGTCAACTTTTTGAAATATAAAATAAAAAAAAAATCTCTCTCCTCACCCCTTTAATCCTTCAGCCCCCCCCCCCCATTAGTTATTCTTTCAAAATCAAAAAGGAAAAAAAATCCTGGCCGACGAATCGCGCCAGGCAGCTGCACCCCCCCCCCCCCCCCCCGACCCTGTCGCCCTCCTCCTCCCCTCGCTTCCTCTCCTCTTGAAGCCGTCGCGAGCCCAAATCCGCCACCCCACATCGACGCCGCAGTCTCCACCGCCCTTCGCTCCCCTCCTCCTCCAGCTCGCCCTAGCCTCCCCCCCCCCCTTCTTCCTCTCTCCCCTTCTTCGAACGAGAACGCAGCACCTCCAACCGCCGCCAAGACCCAAGCGCTGCCTCCCCTTGGCCGTACCTCCGACTGTAGACCCCTTTCCCCCTTTTCCACTCTGACTGTAAGTCCATTCATTTATTTTACTGCACTATTTATTTTTGTTTGTTTAAAGAAATTGGTTTTAATTTTCAGTTTTATGTTTAGTGATTTTTGAATTGAAAAAAAAAATTATTTATAAAAATATGATTTTTATATGAGGTAAGGGTAGAAAAGATTTTATTCAGTTAAAGATAGGATTTTTATATTTTTAAAAGAATTTAATATATGATTTTTATATTTTTAAAGAATTAAAAATATGATTTTTTTATTTTTAAAGTATTAAAAATATAATCTTTATTAAGTAGAAGATGTAAAAATATGATTTTTGTTTAGGTAGAGAATTAAAAATATAATTTTTACGTGATAGGAATATTAGAAATATCATCTTTATATGTATAGCAAAATAAAAATGTGATTTTTATAATGATAAATTTGAAAAGGAGAAATCTTTATAGTTGAAAAGGCGAGATCTTTATATAGAAAATAGCGAAGTAAAAATTCGATTTTTATATATTGAATAGCGAAGGAAAAATTCAATTTTTATATATTGAATAGCGAAGTAAAAATTCGATTTTTATATATTGAATAGCGAAGTAAAAATTCGATTTTTATATATGTAGTGGCTACGGGCAACGAAGGTGAAAAAAAGGCGAGAACGACGAAGATTTCTATAAATGAAGTGCCGTGGAGTTAGGATAGCTATTGGTGAGAACTTCTCACTTTAAATTTCTTTTTCTAGTTATATATATATATACTAGGATGCAGACGGTGTTTAGTAGCACCCGACACAATCGTCCACAGACCATGGACTTGTTTGTTTGGTTGTGTAGTTGGTTAGATTATTTGGTTTGAATTGAATTGTTTGGTGAAATGGAATGGAATTGATTGATGTGTGAATGGCGTGAGCCTTCACTAGACCGGGGATAAGGCTAGGCCTCGTCCCGTTTCTAGTATCGTGCCGTTATGCCGCCGAAATTTTCTAAAATATGTTAGAAAAATAAGAATATCATTTTATTGAATAAATGAACCGAATAGAATATTCATAGGTTGAATAAAATAATTTGGTCGTTAAACATATAATTTTTAACGTGAATGTGAATAAATAAATATTCATTTACAAACCGGACGGTTTGTTTATGTACACCTATTTGAAGGACATTGATTGGGACGATAAATTTTACACATCGCCCAACTACACAAATAAAATATGTGTTTGATTGTTTGAAACCCCACATGGGTATTGGGATAAAATACGACATACACTAATCCCAATAATTAGTTGTTTGTCGATCGATTGATTGACAGGCTGTTATAAGCGTTAGATATCTATATTTGATGCTTATACAGTGTAGTGCACTTTGGATGATGGTTGATTATTTATCGTTGCTATTATATGCATGTGTGGTATGGAATCCATATAGTTAACGCTATATGGTAATTGATTGGGCCTCATACCAATTTGAAAAATAAAGAACAATATAAAATAAAGGTTCATGTGTTGACAGTACTCATCCGTTGAGATTAGTCATGTGTTGAACGAAATATTTTAAAAATAGAAATATTTGAAATAGAAATATTCGAAATAGAATATTTGAAAAAGAAATATATGAAATAGAATATTAGAAAAAGAAATATTTGAAATAGAATATTAGAAAATAGAAATATATGAAGCCGTGTTGATTAGATTGACGCCATTTTGACGTGAACGATATTTATATCAATTTTATTCATTTTAAAATGAATATTGAAAAGTGATTTCGAAATCGAATAATTTGAAATGAAATTTGAATTAAATTGAATCGAATATAAAACGAATTTGAATTGAATCGAATAGAAAACGGATTTGAATTGAATCGAATAGAAAACGAATTTGAATTGAATCGAATAGAAAACGAATTTGAATTGAATCGAATAGAAAACGAATTTGAATTGAATCGAATAGAAAACGAATTCGAATTGAATTGAAAACGAATTGAAATGAATTCAAAGTAAAAATTTCAATTTTGATTTGAATTGAAATGGAATTTGAAATTGTTTTTGAAACGAATTCAAAACTATTTATATAATTCGTTTTAAATAGAAATCGACGAAATATATATTATATATATTAAATATATAATATAATGGCTAGAATAGAACGCGCCGCGCTGCGGCAGTTCGTAAATTTCGACCATTTATTTCAAACGGACATTACGGGAGATCCGACCGTCGGATTCTCCTAAAACCGGAACCGTTGGGTTCGTATCGAAAAGAGCTTTCTAACGAATATTAGAAATTTAAAATCTAACAGTTGGATTTGGAGATACGTCCAAATCAAATTTGGAAAATGTCGTTGTAAGTGCAGTTCGATGGCCGTTGATGGAAATCGACTGTACGGGCCTTTATAAAATTATTAAAAATAGTATACGGGCCTTGATAAAATTATTAAAAATAGTATACGGGCCTTGATAAAATTATTAAAAATAGTATACGGGCCTTGATAAAATTATTAAAAATAGTAATAATTTGGGTAAAATCATCAGAAATGATTTGGGAATAATCGGGATGAAAAACTCCATATTTGAAAAGATAAAAATAGATTTTTATCGAAATGAACTAGTTTTGAACTAAAATTAAAACCCAACTATTTTTTTTAATAAATAAATTGGATTTAAAAAGGGGTTTTAAAAAAAATCGGAATTTCTAATATATTTGATTGAAATTAAATTAGAAGTGATTTGTGGGTTTATCGTGAACAGTGTTTTAAATAACACTTGTTCTTTAACCCGATAATAAATAAAATGTAATTTGGGTTTGTCATGAACTGTGTTTTAAATGACACTAGTTCTTTAACCCTGTAAAAGGAGTTTTAATGAATCTGCAATTAGATTGAAATGTGAATTGATAATTTAAATTATCAAATTTGGCAAATGAGCGAGAATGGAGTATCACCAGTTTTGCTCCAAAGCGATAGTTAAATCTTTAATTAGATTTGAACGTGAAATGGTAATTAATTTTACCGATAACACCGTGGTGTTAGATATGGAGTATTACCAGTTTTGCTTCATGGGATGAATAGGTTGGGATTGGGAAATAAAATAAATAATTACTTCGGTGTGGTTCGCTAATCTCGACTAGTTTGGAAAACCATAATTTGGTTTGAGATGACATCCAAAGGAAGATCAAAGAATAAATTTAAAGAATTTATCTTGGATAAAATTAATGGGAACCTTTCCCTGAGAATATGAATTGGAATGAGGCGTATGTTGTGTTTGTGTAACATTTGTTTTTAATATACGCGGGTCGTTCGGAAAGGCCGGGTTTATACCCATTCTGAATAACCGATTCGACGATATGTCGAAGATGAAGACGGTGGTCGAAGGCCGGAAGTCTTCACATCGTTTGGATAATTACTGACGATCCTGATTGGGCTGTACACCCAAGAGGATGGAAATAGTTGGTGGTCGTCCAGACGTATTTGGAGATGGATGGATATGCGAGGAAAGTGCCTCCGGTTTCGTTCAGACCCAGAACGAACTTGTAGATGGATTGTGTGTCTGACATTGGATTTTATTCTGTGTTGATTGATTTCTGTTAAATATATATCTGTTTGGCGGCGGAGAATTTATTCTCTTGCTTAACGCCCTTCTCTGAGACATACGAGCTTAGAGGTTATATATCGATAGATATCAATCGCATGGCATGAATTGCCTGTGTGGCATGCTGAGTTGCATGGATCAAGGCTTCTGTTGAAAAGCAAAGTCTTGTGGTTGATGATCAAAGCACGGCCTACGTGGCAGCTTTGTGTATAACGTGAATTCACGAGCCTCACACCTCGGTATGAGTTAAAAACGGGATACGGACTGCAGGGAGAGCACGACGTTTCTTTCTAGCTTTGGTGGTGTCAGTGACTTACCAGCCCTGACATTTATATACTTTTCACCTATGTGGTTGTTGGATGAGGCGCCTCGATTTTAGGTCTGTAAGGACCGGGAAACGTGTGTTCAAGCATAATTAATCCTCTAACGTAAGTGAGGACCGGCCCTGAAGATCCAGGATTGCCCAGAGTGCGTAGTCCTGGGACATTTGCTAGAGTGTCTCGAAAGCGGAGAGGAGCTTTCCCCTTGCCTCGACTCATGACGGAAATCCAATTTCCAATACGTGTATTTCGGCTTTAATTGTAGAACTAGTATGGCGACATAGTGGTATGGGGCACTTATGCCGTCTATGATTTATATTTATGATTGAAATTGTTTTGCCACTATACACTTATTATAGTATCAAATGATTTGTTTTAAACGTACCAAGCATGTTTGGCTGTTATAAGGTAAAACCCTATCCTCCGGCTTGCGTTGCATTGTGTGATGGGACATGGGTCTTATAACGTGTAACGACCCGTGTTCTACACATCATAGGATTGCAGAATATTTATTTCTTTCCCGTGTGAAGTTGTATGGTCATGTAATTTTGGGAAACATTTAGTAGAGTCATTTCCCCTGTTCATGATTTTTGTCGATTTTTAAATGACCATTTTACCCCTAGTTGGTACTGTTTTGGCCATAACTTTTGGTAGGGAAGGAATTTTGACCTGAAACCACTTCCATTAGATTCGTTTGATGGTTTCTCTTTCCGTAGAGTGGTCATAATAGCCAAACGGACTTACCGTTTGGGAGATATGGCTGAAACAAGGTTTGGAGGGTGAAAAACTGCATAATTGGGCTAAACCGGGTAGTTAGCAATTGGGCCCATAAGGGGATTTCGGGATTGGGGATGTATAAGGGCTGATTAGGGTTAGAAAACATCCTTTTAGTCATTTTTCCAGCCACCACTTCATTTCATAGAACCCTATTAATGGCCTCCAACCTCTAAATCACTCCAAACCACTCCAAACTTGAAGAAAAGAGATTAGCAACGACAAATCAAGGTAAATCAACACCAAATCGGGATTAGAGCTGCTACAACACCTTGTTATCTTCACCAAATCAGAGATTTATTTCGGATCTTGTTTTATTTGTGGCTAAGGTGAGTGATTAGCTTGTTTTTTTGCACTAATTATGGTTATTCGGGGTGATTAGTGCTAATTAGCGTTTTTAAACGAAAATAAATTCTGGAAAAATGTTTATAAATTCATAAATAATGTTTTAGACCTCTGATATGAGTTTGGATTAATTTGGTTAAGTTCTGCTAATCATATGCTTAAACATGATTAAGAGGGATTAAGGGAAAACATGGGGTTTTGGCTATGTTTGATCCATTTTATCATATCATATGGTTGTTTTGGTGTTTGAGGTCACTTGTATGTGTTGTTATGACTCTTTGGTATGCTTTGTGATTGATTTCAATAGTTAGGATGGTCAAAAACGTCGTCGAGAGACGTATAAACACTTGTTGGAAAGTCTCAGGAAAACTGCAGGTTTTCGGATCGGATCGGAGGAGGGGCTCGGATCGGAAATGGCGATTGGGCAAAGACTCCGAACCGAACCGGAGATTGGTGCGACGCATTTGGCAAAAAGGAAGGCCATGTGTGTGGAACTGGATCGGATCGGCTGAAGGCAAGGTGAACGGATCGGGGTAGGACTAAGGGACCGGATCGGATTAGAATAGGGAACGGAACAGAACAGGGCAACAGGAATTGGGATCGGATCGGAGGGAAGCAACGGACCGGAATATAGGAAATAGGATCGGATCGGATTGGCATAGGGGGACGGAACCAGATAAGGTAACCAAAGCTGGAGCAAAGAATAGAAGGGTGAACCAACCCGACCCGACCCGGAGTAGACGCTCGACCCGACCCGCTTGAAGGACTCGACCCGACCCGATGTACAATGGGGCAACCTGAAGGATTTCGACCCGAACTGGCGTAGCTTAGGATAACCGACCCGAACCGATGACGATGAATGAGCATGGATCCGAACCGAACCCAAGAGCAAAGAAGGAAGAACCGAACCGACCAGTATTGACCAATAACCCGAGATGCAAAGGTAGTACAAAAGGAAGTTGGAACCACTTACCAATGGATTTGTGCTTAGCGTTGGTAATAAGTTCACTTCATGATTGGACTTTGCTGCGGGACGTGTGCTAAGGAGTTGTCGATGCCTATGACTTTGGATCACTAGGTGTTGGAGGTAGAGAGACAAACTCGGGCTTTGGATATGGTGCGACTAGGGAGCTACCTACCAATGGAGTGGGGTCATGGAAACGTTGGGCGTGATCCCATAGGTATGGCGTTGGTGGTAGTAGGAATGTACATAGTCGTACAAAGTCGAGTTCTGTCGTTTTAGTAAAATGCTCTAGTGATCGAAGAAGTGGATGTCGTATGCTTTACGCACTGAGTGAGAGATGTGAGGATGGTTGCTATGCTTGATTGTTTGACATACACATCCCCACCCCCGTATATTTACACACCATATGTTAGTGACATCTTAGAGTATTGTACCGTGTAATACTAACTCTTTGATTGCAGGTCCAGGTTCAGGTATGACTTAGTATACCTGTTATTATTCTGTTTATGCTTGCTACCACTCATACCAGACTGATGTCTGACCCAGAGTTTTATGTTTCTTCTTATTACTCTGGGTGCTCACACGAGCAGACTAGAGACAGGGATAGCTGGTAGTGCGCTTGGTAGATGGACTGAAGACGAGCAGGAGGCTCCACGTATGATATATAGTTATTCTCCCTGTGTCGTGATCGGTATCTACTTTGGGCATTAGTAGCATACCTATTTTGGTTATCTTAGAGACAGTATTTTGAAGTTGTAATAAGCTGTATTTGGTATTTCCGCTACTCTGATGATGTTAGTTCAAGTTTTCAGCTTATGCACTGTCTCATCTGTTTTATGTCAAGTATATGTTGGTTATTATATCTTATCACATGCGCTGTGAGACATATTACAGGTTCTTTATTTGGTTCATCTTCTTTCTTTCTCATTCTTTGGCGACCGTCTCATGCCAATTGGACATGTGTACAGCGCACAATTGGAGTAAATGTCGGTTGGTGCGGGGCGGGCCGTCACACTTGGTATCAGAGCTCTAGGTTGCGTAATTCACCTAGGGAAAGACACTAGGGAGAGATAGTACGTATATGAGAGCGCGTATTTGTGATTATTTTGGTTTTCAAAAGCTATATCTATATATAGTATTAGTATGTTTAAGAATGAAGTCGCATTGCACTGCACTGGCATCACTATGGAGATGGTTAATCGTTTTCTCTTTAACAGATTTGACGATGAGCCGAGGAAGAGGTGCTGGTAGAGGGGCCAATAATGGGAATCCCCCTGACATGAGGGCTATGTTTACCAACCTCATGAGAGAGATGCTTGTGGATATTCAGAGGGAGGCTCCTAATGTTGCCAATGCTGGAGGTGTAGCGGTGCAAGCGCCTAGGGTCGATTTCGCCAAGCTGAGTAAGGATTACACTAATCTTGGTGGAAAGCCGTTTCACGGAACAGAGTCGGCCACGGATGTTCAAGATTGGTTGGATAGCTGTGATCGGATCTTCGATGACTTGGGTATCGAGGATGCGATGAAGAGAAGGCTAGCGTCTCGTCAGCTGCAAGGACGAGCGATGAATTGGTGGAATGCTATTAGGGCAGCAACACCAAAAGATCAAGTTACTTGGGATCAGTTTAAAGCTCGCTTTAGCGACAAGTATATCCCAGCTGCCCAGAAATCGGAATTGTTTAGGAAGTTCTTGGAGCTTAAGCAGAATGGGAGGGCAGTATCGGATTATGTTGCTGAGTTCGACACTTTGTCGAAGTATGGGTTATCTCTAATCGATACTCCCGAAAAGAAAAATGAGAGGTTCATCACTGGTTTGGATGAATACTTAGGGGAGAGGCTGATTAATCACATCGATGAGACGTTTGAGTCGATCGTGGGGAAAGCTTTGAGGTCAGAAAGTCTTTACCCTAAGCCGAAGACTGGGGTTGTTGCTGC
This sequence comes from Allium sativum, assembly GCA_030737875.1. Classification (NCBI taxonomy): domain Eukaryota; kingdom Viridiplantae; phylum Streptophyta; class Magnoliopsida; order Asparagales; family Amaryllidaceae; genus Allium; species Allium sativum. Next base: position 346,239,853 of record CM060922.1, on the reverse strand, counting down.
ATCTGCTGAAGAGCCAAAGCCGCAAGCAAGCGGTGGAGGCAAGAATAACTCTCAGAATAAGAGGAAGCAGAACCAAGCTAAGGATGGCCAGAAGAAAAGCAGGAAAGAAGTCGAGTGCTTCAAATGTGGAAAGAAGGGCCATTATGCAAAGGAATGTAGGGCCAAGACAGTGGGAAAGAAGTGCTTTAACTGTGGCCAAGAGGGACATTTTAAGGATAAGTGCCCGCAACCTCTAAAGGAGAATCAGCTTGTGAAAGCATATGCCATCAATGCTATTCCTTCTTCGTCGAATGCCCCAACTGCGGCGGAGAAAGGAAAGGGAGTCGTCATTCAAGGTATGCTTTCCATTTATGATCTTCCTGTTAGAGTTTTGTTTGATACCGGGGCTTCCCATTCCTTCATATCTAGTGACCTGGTAGATAGGTTGGGATTGGAACCCGAGTTAGTCGATAGACCATTAGCTGTGACGAACCCGATTGGTGGTTCAACAAACCTCAGTATGATCTGTCGTAATGTGGTCTTATCGAGTCATGGATGTATGTTTGTTTGTGATTGCTTTGTTTTGGGCTTTACTGGGTATGGCATTATTTTGGGAGTCGATTGGCTCCAAAGATACGGGGTGGTGGTAGACTGTGAGGGCTTTTTGGTGACAGTTAGGGCGGATGATGGGCGGAGGGTAGTGTTTGGTAATCTACCCTGTGATGGGGTAATGGCTAGTTTCGTAAATTCCCTCGACATCCCGCATGATGAGTTATCAGGTCTGCCCGTGGTTGGCCAGTACCCGGACATCTTCGAGGAAGTGACCGGACTTCCACCACACCGAGAGATTGAGTTTCGTATTGATTTAGTGAAAGATGCCAGACCTATAGTGATGCCACTTCGTCGTATGGCACCACGAGAACAGCGAGAGCTCGAGGTGCAAGTTAGCGATCTTATGAAGAAGGGATTTATTAGAAGAAGTGTTTCCGAGTGGGGAGCACCAGTTGTGTTTGCTACTAAGGCAGATGGTTCCCTTCGATTGTGTGTGGACTATCGCGAGTTAAATAAGGTGACGAGGAAGAATAAGTATCCTCTACCTCGGATAGATGATTTGTTTGATCAACTGGAAGGAGCGAGAGTGTTCTCCCAGTTGGACCTCGCGACAGGATTTCATCAGCTCCGTGTAGCAGCTGATAGTATAGCTAAAATGGCATTTAGGACGCCGTCTGGGTTTTATGAGTGGTTGGTCATGCCATTCGGGTTGACCAATGCACCAGCATACTTCGTGGATCTTATGAATAGAGTATTCAGAGACCAACTGAATAAGTTTGTTCTTGTGTTCGTAGACGATATCCTTGTTTACTCGGGGACAGAAGAGGAACACAAGGAACATTTGAGAATTGTGTTGGAGGTGTTGAGAAGACACCAACTGAAAGCGAAATTTTCTAAGTGTCACTTCTGGAGGAGGGAAGTGAGGTTCTTGGGCCATGTTGTTTCAGAGAATGGTATTTCCGTGGATCCTGCAAAGGTGGCTACGGTACAAGATTGGTCTACGCCCAAGAATGCAACAGATGTAAGAAGTTTCTTGGGATTAGCTGGATATTATCGTAAATTTATCCAGGACTTCTCCAAGACAGCGGCACCGTTGACTCAGTTGACTAAGAAGAATCAGTCCTTCGTCTGGGACGGAGTGTGTGAGGATGCCTTCAAAAGTCTAAAGGAGAGGTTGACGCGTGCGCCAGTGTTAGTCATTCCTAAGGGAAACGAAGAGATGACGGTATACACGGATGCTTGTGGTACCGGACTGGGTGCGGTATTGATGCAAGGAGGTAGGGTTGTAGCTTATGCTAGTCGACAGCTAAAGCCGCATGAGAAGAAGTATCCTACTCATGATTTGGAATTGGCAGCGATTGTATTTGCGCTGAAAATGTGGAGACATTACCTCTTGGGAGAAAGATTTGAGCTGTTTACCGATCATAAATCGTTAAAGTATCTCTTCTCTCAGAAAGATCTGAATCTCCATCAGCAGAGATGGTTGGAGTTCTTGGCTTCGTATGATTTTGATATCGCGTATACGCCTGGGAAGGGTAATGCGGTAGCCGATGCCTTGAGTAGGAGACATGCCAGCTTAGGGGCAATGTTTCTCGAATGGAAGCAGCTGGAGTATATCGCGGGGTTTGATTTCAGACCAAGGTGCGAATTGGATCCAGTTATGCTATCTAGCTTGACGATCAGACCCACTTTGATTGAGAGGATTGGTTCCAGTCAAAGGAACGACCCTAATTTATTGGAAGTCATCTCCAAGTTGGAAATGAATGTCGATGGGGAGATGGACAAGTATGGGCTTGATCGAGATGGACGGCTTCGGAAGAATGGAAGACTAGTGGTGCCCAACGTGAATGGTTTGAGAGATGAAGTGCTTAGAGAATGTCATCACTCAAAACTGACTATACATCCCGGTGGTAATAAGATGTATAGAGACATGAAGCAGACTTACTACTGGGAAGGGATGAAAAGAGACGTTGGGAAGTTTATATCCAAGTGCATGAATTGCCAGCTAGTTAAAGCCGAGCAAAAGAAGCCTAGTGGGTTGTTGCAACCATTAGAAACTCCCGAATGGAAATGGGAACAAGTTTCGATGGATTTCATCGATGGTTTACCGAGGACTAGATCGGGACATGATAGCATTTGGGTAATTGTGGATCGACTGACCAAGAGTGCAAGATTTATACCAGTTAAGTCGAACAGAACTGCAGCTAAGTTAGCAGAACTATATATGAAGTGGGTAGTGAGATTTCATGGAGTACCCAGAGGCATTGTGAGTGACTGAGATCCGTTGTTTACTAGTGGATTTTGGAAGAGCTTACAAGAGGCTTTAGGATCAGAATTACATCTCAGTACCGCATATCATCCTCAGACCGACGGTCAGACGGAGAGGGTGAATCGTACATTGGAAGATCTCTTGAGAGCGTGTATATTGGACTTTGGTGGATCATGGGATGACCATTTGCATCTAGTGGAGTTTGCATATAATAATAGCTACCAATCCAGTATTGGTATGGCTCCATATGAAGCTTTGTACGGAAGACCGTGCAACTCACCATCATGTTGGATAGAGACTGGCGAGAAGTTTGTGCTTGGACCAGATGTGGTGAGAGAAACTTCCGATAAGATCAAGATCATTCAGCAACGAATGAAGGCAGCCCAAGATAGGCAGAAAAGCTATGCTGATAAGAGGAGAAGAGATTTGAAATTCTCCGTTGGTGACTTGGTGTTTGTCAAGATCTCTCCGTTGAAAAGCGTGATACGATTTGGCAGGAGAGGCAAGTTGGCACCAAGATTTGTGGGTCCTTTCCAAGTTCTCGAGGAAGTTGGGAATTTGGCGTATAGAGTTGGCTTACCAGAGAAAATGGCAGGAGTTCACAATGTGTTTCATGTTTCCCAACTAAGGAAGTTCGTTCACGACTCAAATGTGACTATTTCACCTGATCAGTTAGAGGACTTCGAAGTAGAACCTGAGGCGGTTGAGAACCGCAAGCCGATTCGTATTGTGGGGCATGATACGAAGCAACTTCGAAGAAAGTCGGTGAAGCTAGTCAAAGTTCAGTGGGGTGAGGACGAAAATGATTGTGCTTGGGAGACAGAGGAAAGCATCAGAAAGGCTTATCCAGAACTCTTTGCCTGGTAAGATTTACTTTGCGATTTAGTTACTCCGCATGCTAGGATAGACTTGTTTTGCTTGTTTTGCATGTTTGATGGTTGTTTTATGATTGATAGGCATGCGGGACCCTTGTGTGTGTTTTGATTAGGGAATTTCGGGGGCGAAATTTCTTAAGGGGGGGAGAGTGTAACGACCCGTGTTCTACACATCATAGGATTGCAGAATATTTATTTCTTTCCCGTGTGAAGTTGTATGGTCATGTAATTTTGGGAAACATTTAATAGAGTCATTTCCCCTGTTCATGATTTTTGTCGATTTTTAAATGACCATTTTACCCCTAGTTGGTACTGTTTTGGCCATAACTTTTGGTAGGGAAGGAATTTTGACCTGAAACCACTTCCATTAGATTCGTTTGATGGTTTCTCTTTCCGTAGAGTGGTCATAATAGCCAAACGGACTTACCGTTTGGGAGATATGGCTGAAACAAGGTTTGGAGGGTGAAAAACTGCATAATTGGGCTAAACCGGGTAGTTAGCAATTGGGCCCATAAGGGGATTTCGGGATTGGGGATGTATAAGGGCTGATTAGGGTTAGAAAACATCCTTTTAGTCATTTTTCCAGCCACCACTTCATTTCATAGAACCCTATTAATGGCCTCCAACCTCTAAATCACTCCAAACCACTCCAAACTTGAAGAAAAGAGATTAGCAACGACAAATCAAGGTAAATCAACACCAAATCGGGATTAGAGCTGCTACAACACCTTGTTATCTTCACCAAATCAGAGATTTATTTCGGATCTTGTTTTATTTGTGGCTAAGGTGAGTGATTAGCTTGTTTTTTTGCACTAATTATGGTTATTCGGGGTGATTAGTGCTAATTAGCGTTTTTAAACGAAAATAAATTCTGGAAAAATGTTTATAAATTCATAAATAATGTTTTAGACCTCTGATATGAGTTTGGGTTAATTTGGTTAAGTTCTGCTAATCATATGCTTAAACATGATTAAGAGGGATTAAGGGAAAACATGGGGTTTTGGCTATGTTTGATCCATTTTATCATATCATATGGTTGTTTTGGTGTTTGAGGTCACTTGTATGTGTTGTTATGACTCTTTGGTATGCTTTGTGATTGATTTCAATAGTTAGGATGGTCAAAAACGTCGTCGAGAGACGTATAAACACTTGTTGGAAAGTCTCAGGAAAACTGCAGGTTTTCGGATCGGATCGGAGGAGGGGCTCGGATCGGAAATGGCGATTGGGCAAAGACTCCGAACCGAACCGGAGATTGGTGCGACGCATTTGGCAAAAAGGAAGGCCATGTGTGTGGAACTGGATCGGATCGGCTGAAGGCAAGGTGAACGGATCGGGGTAGGACTAAGGGACCGGATCGGATTAGAATAGGGAACGGAACAGAACAGGGCAACAGGAATTGGGATCGGATAGGAGGGAAGCAACGGACCGGAATATAGGAAATAGGATCGGATCGGATTGGCATAGGGGGACGGAACCAGATAAGGTAACCAAAGCTGGAGCAAAGAATAGAAGGGTGAAGCAACCCGACCCGACCCGGAGTAGACGCTCGACCCGACCCGCTTGAAGGACTCGACCCGACCCGATGTACAATGGGGCAACCTGAAGGATTTCGACCCGAACTGGCGTAGCTTAGGATAACCGACCCGAACCGATGACGATGAATGAGCATGGATCCGAACCGAACCCAAGAGCAAAGAAGGAAGAACCGAACCGACCAGTATTGACCAATAACCCGAGATGCAAAGGTAGTACAAAAGGAAGTTGGAACCACTTACCAATGGATTTGTGCTTAGCGTTGGTAATAAGTTCACTTCATGATTGGACTTTGCTGCGGGACGTGTGCTAAGGAGTTGTCGATGCCTATGACTTTGGATCACTAGGTGTTGGAGGTAGAGAGACAAACTCGGGCTTTGGATATGGTGCGACTAGGGAGCTACCTACCAATGGAGTGGGGTCATGGAAACGTTGGGCGTGATCCCATAGGTATGGCGTTGGTGGTAGTAGGAATGTACATAGTCGTACAAAGTCGAGTTCTGTCGTTTTAGTAAAATGCTCTAGTGATCGAAGAAGTGGATGTCGTATGCTTTACGCACTGAGTGAGAGATGTGAGGATGGTTGCTATGCTTGATTGTTTGACATACACATCCCCACCCCCGTATATTTACACACCATATGTTAGTGACATCTTAGAGTATTGTACCGTGTAGTACTAACTCTTTGATTGCAGGTCCAGGTTCAGGTATGACTTAGTATACCTGTTATTATTCTGTTTATGCTTGCTACCACTCATACCAGACTGATGTCTGACCCAGAGTTTTATGTTTCTTCTTATTACTCTGGGTGCTCACACGAGCAGACTAGAGACAGGGATAGCTGGTAGTGCGCTTGGTAGATGGACTGAAGACGAGCAGGAGGCTCCACGTATGATATATAGTTATTCTCCCTGTGTCGTGATCGGTATCTACTTTGGGCATTAGTAGCATACCTATTTTGGTTATCTTAGAGACAGTATTTTGAAGTTGTAATAAGCTGTATTTGGTATTTCCGCTACTCTGATGATGTTAGTTCAAGTTTTCAGCTTATGCACTGTCTCATCTGTTTTATGTCAAGTATATGTTGGTTATTATATCTTATCCCATGCGCTGTGAGACATATTACAGGTTCTTTATTTGGTTCATCTTCTTTCTTTCTCATTCTTTGGCGACCGTCCCATGCCAATTGGACATGTGAACAGCGCACAATTGGAGTAAATGTCGGTTGGTGCGGGGCGGGCCGTCACATAACGGCTTCATTTTTCTTTATTTAGCATTGCGCTGTTTGTTCTATGCACTGGTATCCTTGGGAGGAAACCCGTTCCGTGTTATACGGCGTGGTCCCTTGATTTACCTAACTTTAAAACCAATATTAATAACTGTTTTAGTTCTCACACCAGTCACATGACTGACCTGGGGTTTATTGTTTTAACCTAAACTCTGGGTGCCCTTATTTTCGACACGGGCAGCTAGTAGTTTTGGTTTTGCAGATTTATATTCACAGGATCCTGATTTACAGCTGGAATGATATCCGGAAAGCTCTGTATCCGTATATCACCTTCAGTTGTGCTTTGTATTATTTTCCGCTGCAATGTAATTTATTGTAATCTCTGATATTTATCGAATGTAATTTATTGTAATCTATGATATTTATCGAATGTAATTTATTCAATTATACTCTGTATATTCTTGTATTCTGATGGAATTGTTGTAATAACAATGAAATGTTCTTCCGTCTGCGTTCTGATTTGTCTTGTCCTCACAGTAATTCGTTCTTTCTCATCTCTTCGGAGACCGGGGAAGTTCGGGTCGCTTCAGTACTCCACGGATCTTTTCTTTTAGTTTATTGCTTTTCAAAATTAGTCCATAATGTATGTTTTATTCATGTAATTATACTTTAGATGAATCAATGGGAACTTGATGATGAAACTTTAGCCAAGTACATGGATGAGTTTGAATCAATTGAACGCCGACCGGGCAAAGAACCACGATTGGAAGTTCTCATACCTAAAGAAATGCGACAAAAAACCTTTGTAGCGGTGGATGGAAACGGCGGAAGAAATAAGGGTAAAGCCTTAGCGAATGGTGAAGCAGTACCACGACAATATTGCAATTGTAATGTCTATTGTCATGTGCATGTTGCGAAGAGTAAGGCAAACGCTGGCCGACGGTACTACGCTTGCGGGCGATATCCGGTTTGGTTATCTGTGCCGCACTTGGTTACGCTTTGTCGTTACACGGAGTGGATTGATCCTTCATTATGTCGAAGAGGCCACGAGTATGCCTTGGAGATGCAAGAAGAGAATGCACAACTAAAGACCGAAATTTACCGAATGCGGGAAAAATATGACTCACTGGAGTCCACCATTCCTAGATATCCTAATGAGTAATGTAACGGTCTATGTATCGGTATATGTATCATTCTATTGTATTGTTTTACATACCGTTCTAATGTATCGTTTTATGTGTCGTTATATGTTGTGTTCTAATGTATCGTTTTATGTAGCGTTCGAATGTAGTTGTAATGAGTAGTGTATTGGCGTTTAATGTTGTATCATTTCATGCATCGTATTGCCGTATAATGTTACCACTAAGCCAATTCTCCAAAACATATTTCATTTACGTAATACAACCAAGATAAATGTTACCACACACATAAAACAACAGGATAAATAGTTACGACATATGTCTTATACATAATAAAACCAAATAGAAACGTACGCAATGTAATAAAACAGGATAGGTAGGTACTACATAACACTTAGTAAAGTCTATGTCGTTGTAGTACAACGGCTCTTCTTATGGCCATTTACTCCACATTTGCTGCACATATTAGATATAAAAGACTGCCCCTCGCCCATGGTGCCTTTAATTCTAGTAGATCTAGGTCGGCCCGGTGCTCTCCAAGTTTGCGGTGGAAAAACCATATGTCCTGAAGGTTGCGGCCAATAGCGCTTATCACGAACTGGATGAAACTCAGGCGTGTAAGCCGCGTGATAACTTTGAACTGTGTACCAGTTGGAGGCGAAGTCGTGATGAGCTCTTTTGGCCCCATTTGCCACTGCCGAACATGCAGCCATAACATGTGCACAAGGAAGGTGTAGCATTGGTATGTTACATGTACACGAACAAGTATTACCATCTATCTTTACTATAAATTCATCACCGTAGTAGTGTATTACAACCCATTCATATTCGCCGAAGCGAACTATTCTGCAACGTCTTGCTTCTTTGGCTCTTTCAGCTATTTTTGCCTCCCACTTTGGGGTTAATTTGCATACCGAACCAACAACATTTTGCCGCCTGTTACAGAAATAATCCACCGATCTATAGAAGGTACGCGCAACCAACGACTTAACTGAAAGCGATCGTGCACCTCTTAGCACACCGTTGAAGCTTTCAGAAGCATTTGTCGTCATTACATGAAACCTTCCGCCATCGTCTTTAAACAAAGCCCAATTTTCCTCTTTTCCTCCCAAACTTCTCTCAATCCAGTTATGAGCTCTTACGTTGGCCGTCTTAATTTCCTCCCGAAGCTTACGATACTCAACCTCTTCTGATGCACATGCCGCCGCATAGAATAAACCAGTCAAACGTTGATCTCTAAAGCCGGCTTTTTGAAAATTTACTTTTAGATGCCTCGCGCAAAATCTATGCTTATGTGGCTCTACCCATCTTTCCTGCAATGCGATAGGGATTCCTTTCATTCTATCAGATATGAAAGTAATACGGTGATTATTTACACTATGCATAAACCGTCTCATACAGGAAAAAAACCAAGCCCAAGATTCAGCCGATTCGGACTCAACAATGGCATACGCCAACAGATAGAGTTGATCATTTGTATCCGTTGCAATAGCTACGAGTAGTGTACCTTTATATTTGCCATACAAATGGGTGTCATCGATATAAAGCAATGGACGACAATGTAGAAATCCTTCAATGGAAGGGCCAAATGCCCAAAATGCACGTTTAAATACACCAACTTCATCTGTTAATATATGGCTTACACTACCGGGATTTGATCGTCTAATTTCATCAAAATATGTCTGTAACAGTGAATATGACTCCGCCCAATCCCCGTAAACCATAACAATTGCATTGCTCATAGATCTCCAAGCTTTTATATAACCAATCTTAATAAAAATAACCAACACTTGAACTGTTCTAACTGATATGTTTAAATCAGACTTCACAAAAGGCACGATCTTCGAAAACAGAAATTTTTATGTCGCTTGGCGATTGCTTGAATTGACTGTTGGATTAACGCAAGTATACTCCCCTCTATACTTCTTAACAACCCACAACCCAGCCTGCGATTTTTTGGAATCAATTGCATGAATTCTCCACTGGCTCGATATTGCAAATGGCAGTATACATTTCTTTGTTGGACCTAATGGGCTTAAAAGAAACAGCATGTAAAATGGACCACTCGCTTAGTTGTTGCAGAAATTTAGTTTTGCTCTCAAATACAAGACCAGGTTTAAAGCCACTTTGAACGCCGGAGGACGAGAATAATTCTCCCTACTTTGCAAGTCCTCGACAACGGATCTGGCTAACATTTGCGCAGTACACATGTCCTCATCAAGGGGAATCTCCATCGCAGGTTCGTCATTACCCCCATCTTCTTCATCATCCTCATCATCCATCCCCTCAGCTCCGAAGTCAAAGTTCAACGAATCATTATTTACTTGCATGTTGTCAAACCATGCGTGGTTGTTATCGGGAATCGAAGCAACCGTCATGCTGTCCAAAGCAGGTCCAAGGTTTGTTTGTAGGTCTACAATTCCATCTACTTGACTCGCGTCATCGCATGCATTCTCTTCGAACAGCGATTGCTCCTCCATGAAATCCTGCGGACAGCTGCATCATGAAAATATTACACCTTGATCAAACACTTAAGCATGACTCAAATAACAATTCATTTCTGAAAATACTTACTCCTGACTCATATGATATAACTAAGATGGCGTTGGCTGCAACGGTTCTGCTACTTGTGTAGACGGTCCAACATTACTTTGTGTATGATGGTAATAAGGACCAAAACTACACAATATATGACGGGCATTAACAACAATTGGGAGAACCAAAATATAACATGTTTAGAAAACCTTTTAAGTTGGGCTTACCTCTGCGTCGTGCATCCAATACTTTCCTGCGTGGGAAATGGAAAGCTAAAATGCGGATTCTGTGTATAATTCATATGCGGGGGGTACGCATGGAACATTTGATGTTGTCCATACTCTGAAACGTTAGAAGGAGGAATACTATTTGGTGATGAGATTAGATGAGTTGGACGGAAAGGTGCCGTTCGAACGGGTCTTGAAGCAGCAGGTGCTTATACCACTAACTTTGTCGTTTTCACAACAAATAACTCTATAGTCTTACAAGCAGCAGAAAACATTAACTCAAAATCACCATCGTCAGCAATTTTAATTGCCTTAGAACCAGAATCAGTCGGCCAGTTGCATACTAACTCAATATCAAATTGCTTTGCATTAATCATTGTTGATTTGAATATTGAGGCTTTTAATTGCTTGAAATTACAACCTATGAGAACTTTTACATGTTTGAAAGATCCACCTTCGTATTTCCCACACTTTCTATCATCAATAACCAACTCACCATCAAAGTAGCATAGAATCGCAATAAACTTAGGAGTCATTCTAATTTACAATAACATAAAAGAATATATTACCAAAAGTTATAAATCCAGAAAAACTAAGATTTAGGGTTTTGAAATTCAAACCTTGTGATGAATCAAACGACGGAGAATAGAGTCCAGTTGACGTAAATCTGAAATTGCTGATAGATCAGAGCTAAAATTAATGAATGGTTTAATTTCGGAATTTGATTTAAGGTATTGGGTTTCTTTTTTTCAATATGTAGAAAGTAAAAAAGTGAAGAGGAAGAGAGCAAAAGCTCTCTGTATATCACGTCTGTGCGTCTTTTCAAATAAAATAAAGCGTGAAGCGTTATTTTAAATAACGCAAAAGAAAACTGTAAAACTTAACACACGATTATTTTATTTTTGCGTTATTTAGGATAACGCTTTCAAGCGGTATTCTAAATAACATATTAAACTGTGTTCTTCCACAAATCATTACCACTAATCATGTGTGTTATTAAAGACAACGCTCGCTAGCGTTATTTATGATAATGCTCTTGTATTCAACAGAGAAACACATGGTTTAAACTTAAAAACATGCTTGCGTTATCTAGAATAACGCTACACGCGTTATTTCAAATAACGCTGTGTTAAATAACTGTTTTCAGCTGATGTGACATAAACCAAGCTACGACCGTAATAAGTTTTCAAACAAGGCTAAATGTGTTATAAGTTTATAAAAGAGGGCCAAATTGAAAAAAATTCCCTTTATCAATGCAGTTGCACACCCCCAAAAAAAAATCACAAGAGATCAGCATACACGATACAAACTTTAATACCAATAAATAAATACTGCACAAAATAAAACATTTAACTGTTCACTACTGTACTTTAGAGTTACACATACTAAGCTATTGGAACAGGTCATTATGATCAATATATACAAGTAAAACTCAGCTTATTTCTACACCAAATAGACTATTTTTTCAACAGAAAAAAAAATTGAAATGGCCACCACAACCATGGATAAAAGAATTATCAGCAACAATGCAAACATCATCACCAAAACGAAGCAGTTTTACAGGCAATGCAAGCATCATTAGCAACCATACCGCTACCAATAGAAGTGTCGGTAAATTCCATACCAGATTTAGGCTTCCAGTCGGCAAAAAAGCAGTTGTTACCAAAAGATGATAAAATCTGCACCGCTACAAACAGGTCGTTATCGTTATGGTTCCCTGGTGCTAAAACTCCTGAATGGCTAATGGGTCTCTAGTTGGGGATCATGGGTTCCTCAAATGTGTACTTATTTTCAAGGATATTTACAAACATGATAAATGTGTACTTCCAAAAATCAGCATGCCATAATTACAAATGTATTCTATATATGAACATTAATCCCTGATAAGTTTATGCGTCTTATTTTACAAAAATCTTTAAGGTATGTATATTTGAACAGTAATCCCTAGTAATCAAATATAAAGATGTATAAATTTATTCTTTTTCACAGTTTATGTGTCTAATTTTACATTCAAACAGTCACTCTCTTTAAGGTATATTTCCATTCAACTATAAAGATGTATAAATCACAAAATATAAATTATGTGTATAAGCAATAATAACACAGTTAATTTGTAAATCAGTTATGATTCAGAAGAAATAATACATTTTGCAGATGGCAGAAGGGAACATTATTGCAGTCTTATTCTCTATGTTTTCAACTAAATTCAGCAGTACACAAATCTAAAAACGAAAGAAACACAAAACCTTAGCGATAACTGTTAGTATTAAGTTAAAACATTTGGTGTTTATGTTTACAGTTAGGTGAAAATTAAACTGGGTCCAGAAATGCAGTCACTGCCTATAAACTTGAGTTACTACTTAGACACGTTTGGAATTTCGTGGATATAATTGTATACATTTAAATCAAGGTTCGAAATTCCAGTTTCCGGTTCCGTTCCGATCAAGTAGAAAGTTTAAAATTTCGGTTCCGGTCCAGAATTTCCGGTTTAATTCCGGTTTGACAATTCCCGTAATTTTTCCTAATAAATACACGTATAAATATGCAGTATTAATTAACGTTTAGAATTCCGCTTTTTTTATCTTCATATACACGTCCCGAATAGACGAGTATCAATTGCAAAATTATATCCAAAAATTTTCGGTCAAATCAACACGAAAGTGTCTATTATTTGATTCAACAAGACCGCTTTTTTTTTTTTTGAAGCTAAAATCTTAAAGCATAAGTTACGAACTCACGCATCCACAATTAACAAATAGACCATGCTGCAAAATTCCAAGAAAACATCAAATTGTCATTCAGAAAACAAGGCAGCAAAAAAGAAAAAGGACAAAACTAAAAACAAAAATAAAACATGTTGTGAAACAATGGATGCAGGCTTGGCTAGCATCATAGCGCTGCGAGCTAATTGAAAGATAGCCAAGCTTTCTGAGGTGTCACTAATCTTTACAACCCTATCTTCCTCTTTCATCGACCAAATAATATAAACGATAAAACATAAATGGAAGATCTGAAGAGATTACGAATGGATTTCACGGATCTCCTTCATCGCCGTCGTTCTATTAACAAGGAAACCTAAGGTAACAAGCGAAAAAATTCTGCCATCTTCTTTGCCGATTACCACACCCAGAACGGATTTTTAGGTGATTTTCGGCCTGGTCGCCGCCGGAACCGGGCGGGGGTTTGGCGGAAATTCCACCGTTTCGGGCGGACTCTTGAACTATGATTTAAATTCAATTAGTAATCGTACAAAATACAGGTGATACGTTATTAACTGTTCATTGGTACATGAGAATCAGATATACATTAAAACAAATTAAATGGAGATCTATAAATCTTGAGATTATTAGAAGATACATACACGTTAAAATATATATTGAATGTTTTAACATAGAAATATGCTGAGAAAAATCAAGTCCTTGGATAAACGAAGGAAAAGACAATTCAAACTATTGTTAATAAGGATTTTTTACACTTACGCTGTTTTTCAACATATCCACGTTTTATCCCACTACAACATACTGCTTCCTCTACAGCTAACTGCAGAGATATACACCGCTTAAAGAATACTTGTTTAGCAATAAATGACAGCATGCTAGTTTAGCGATTAGGGCTGTCAACGGATGCTTTCGGATACGGATAGTGTCATACCCGTATTCGCATCCGAAACCATTTTCGGATATCGGATATCCGTATCCGCGGATACGGACGGATATCGGATAATTATCCGCTCCGCCAACAATCGATAAATCAATGAACATAAATGAATTTTTTTAGCTTAATATTAATCTTTTTCAACCTAATTGATAACTAAAGTGCTAAAAATAAATAAATATGATGATAATATATAATTTTGAGCAATTAACATGCGTTTAGTAGACTTTTAATTTTGCAAATTAATAAATTGGTATATTTAATTACGTTAAAATACACATAATTTAAGCTATAATCAAGAAAAAAAACGGACGGATAATTTTCCGATGCGGATATGCCTATATCCGCATCCGCTTTTCCGGATATCGGATATTTATCCGCTTTTCGGATACGGATGCGGACGGATTTCGGATTTTTCGGGTATCCATTGACAGCCCTATTAGCGATAAATGGCAGCATGCTAGGTTCAATAGCCTATTATGTACTTCGCAAAGATAATGATCACCGCTGTTCACCTAAAGAAATAAAACTACTTTCCAAATAGTTTTGAAACATTGACAAAAGGTCAGTGTTTGATCCATGTCAAGTCCCAAGCAAACACAATTTGGCCAAAACACTTGAATTATATTAATCTTCTACAAAACCTACATACAAGAATGGAAAGAAAACGAAACCGTTCATAAAAGAGCCGATGACCCAAGTTTGGAAAATGCAAAAGCTTTCTTGGAGGATAAGAAATAGTTAAATATTTATGCTCAGGATAAGTGATAGAATTATAGGATAAGCTACTGCAAGTTATTTTCTAACACACATGCTGCTGATTTTGCTTAAATAATGAATCTATAAAATAAGTAAATAGATACATAAAGCAAAGCCTGGTTATACGTATTGTTTTTAATACAAGAACTATCAAAGTGAAAATACGGACTGAAATAAGTATAATAGCAAATGTATATGAGCATAAAACAAAACAGTGCAAAATGAATATTTTAAAAGATGTCGTACAGATATCCAGAATATATATGCCACAAGAGTATTTTTAAAGATATATGTACCGGTAATGAGAAAAAAACGTAAATATATTTATAGAAGAAAAGAAAAGGATACACTGGCAGAAACTAAGGTTCAAAGTCTGACTTCATTCCTCTATCACATTTGCGAACTAAAAAAGTAACTTTATGACTCGGGTTATGAATATGTTTCTGTAAAAGGTTAATTTAGAAACTTCATGGCAGGCAAAAAAATATTAAAACTGTCATAGGTCAAAACTGGTGGCATCAAATACATGCATTTAATATTGACGAGTATGTTATCCAAAAAGTTATGATAGGAAACAAAATCTTATGTCATGCACAAAATTTTAATAGATAATAGTCATTATGCCAAAATTCTTACATCCCGCACAAAAAAGGAAATGCTAAGGAGTTATATAAACATGAACGCACATAAATAATTACTCTAGCAAAAGGGAATATATAAATATTGACCTGATGAGGAGAGATGAGAAAGGGTTGTCTGCGGTGGTTGGATATAGTTTGGTAAATGCCTCTGTGTTGTTTAAAGACAATTCCACCAACGAACACGCTTGCCAATGTTGCCCCTAGTCGACGCTCCTACTTGCAGATTTCAAATATACATACATAAGAAAACAAACAAAAAACTTTGATATATGTCTTCATTTAATGGACTGCTTGGAAAAATCATACTGAGAAATGATTAATCCATCATGCTGATGTTATCTTGCATCATAACAAGGGAAATTTGATCTTATGGTGTATATGGTTTTAGCTCTTACTGAACTTGGAATTTTATACTCTTGGTTAAGAATTGATGGATTAACTTGCACAAAATACATGAGAATTATACACTGCTCAAGAATTGATAGACAGCTATATTCAGTCAAAGAACAGGGAATATCCATGTTGGAAGGCAAAACTGACTTCTAATACGTGGGCAAGGGACATAAGTGTGATAACTTTTGCTTCCATATCATAACAATAAAGCACTTTATCCTTCCGCTATGCGATATTTATCAGATTACCTTTGCTTCCAATATCGGAGACCGGCCAGGCTGCAGCTGTACTACTTTAGGCAAAGAAAAAAACTTGACCACCAATTTTGTCCACTCTGATCCTTGCATTCAGTAAAAAGTCTCTCTTCCAAACTACAATAGCCTGTGCCTCATCACGAAAATGTTTGCATACACAGTATAGATATCCATCAGCTTCCAATGTATATGCTACCATACAACCATAGCAGCCAAATTCCCTTGTTATGCTTAGCAGTTCCAGTCAAATAAGAGCACACATTCCTTGTTGATTGCTACCAGTGACCTAAAGAAAAACATCACTAATAAGATGAAGAAAATTTATAGAAATTAATCTGATGAAATAAAATAGAACTCTACATGCTTGGTCCATTCGCTATAGCTGTTGCCATCTGTACGTAACCAGCTCCTAGTTGTATCAAATCATGAATGGCTTTTATACTTCTGGGAAGGTCACTCGCTAAACTGAATAATGCCCCTGTCCGACAATAAATTGAAAAATGTTTGATCTTTTTATACCTTCAATAATTGATTTAAGTCAACATGATTGATAACTTAGGCAACCACGTTCGTAGTGCCAGAATTATGGTTACGTTGTCACCCAAAACAAATAATTTTGTAGTGTAGTTTTGTACTATAAGAACAGTCCTACAGAAGAATGTCAGTGTACCTGCATACTATTAAAAAATGATTTGCACACATAACATGCAGCCAAAGCAATCAATAACTTAATTAGGATACCCTCTGATGTTTTTTATATGCAAGTTCATCGTAGGCTGTCACAACTTGTGGATAAGAAAATGAAATCGTTAAAACTGGAAAAACAGCTAATAAGGACCCACTGATAAATAAAAGAGCATGCATATTTCAGTAGCCGGAATAGAGCAATGGGAATATGTTCACTTCTTCTAGTACAATAATATTAAAGTGGAAATTTTTGTGCCGATTATAATTGGCTTCAGACGATTTTAATTAGTGCCCTTTACAGTAAGCAAAAAGTTATGCATCAAGTCCTAACGACAACGTGCGGTTAAATGCATCAAGTTATGTGGTTATCTGCCTACAAAAGCAATAAAAGAAACAACATTCTTATAATATTATTAGAATTATTAAAAAAATACAGTACAAATAAGTGCATAAGCAAATGTGAGAACGTTACCAAGTTATCTTAATTTCTTTCGATGTAGCATAAAAATCAGAGATATGAAAATAAACGAACATGGTTTTCTTTTTTTATACATCACAACAACAAAATTTAGCCAGACATTATAGCGTCAGCCAAATTGAGCAAGCCTGCTGGTTATATTGAAAGAATTTGACATTTATATTGAGAAGATTAAAAATTATTATAAAACTGGTCTACAGAAATTGAACATAATCCTAGTTATGATCTTTATGTCGAAGATGTAAATATTTATATGCCTTTTTTAATCTCTCTTAGCTGGTTATTACAAGGTTCATAAGAATGTAATGCTGTAAAAGTTGATGACTAAATCATGCATGTACATGTATGATATTTTAATTTCATATATTCAGGTATTCAAATTTCCATGTTCAACAATAGCCAGATTAATCAATATGACAGTGTGAGCTTTCAAATCAGTATTTGTTTTCCAAGAATGCACTTTCTACAGTCAAAATGACAGTTTGAAATACTGTCCAAATATATCAGAATAGATGATGAACACAAAAATACCATGCTGATTCTGAATCTATAAATATGCAGAAGTTAGTACCAGATACAAAGAATTTTTCTTATTGAAAGCATAAAATTATACAGGTAAAAGAGAAGACATACCTTAAGCTAGTCTGATATTGTGTCCATTTGATTGGTAGCAGTTACCACTCCAGCAAACACGAACAGGCACCATCAAACTTTTACAAACCATTCCATAATATCCATGCTTCTCCATCAGCAACAATCACATAACTAACTCCTCAGTCACGTTCTATAAAAACTCACGCAACCATCAACTGCACCATCTCTCTCCCAGGGGCGGAGGCATACGTGAGCTGGGGTGGGCACGTGCCCCCCTCAGAAAAAAAAAAAGAGTGATAGCTTTCCGGAAAAGGAATACGAGAGCCGCCGCGTCTGTCTCCATCTATTAGCTAACAGAGAAACCCTAAACTAATCAACGAAGAGAAAAACCCTAAGCTCCAACGATTAGCGCCCCCCAGCTCCAGCGATTAGCGTCTGTCTCCAGCTCCAGAGCCGCGTCCAGATCCAGCCTCCACCGAGCCGCCTCCAGCGAACTGCCTCCGGCGAAGGGTCTCCAGCCTTCAGCTGAGTCATTAAGTGATTCTATCATCTCCGATTGGGGAATTTGCAAATTATCTATGTGGTTAGTTGTTTGTAATTTATTGTGGCAACTGTTCAATGATTACTTTTAACCACATCACATTTAAGAGTAAACCGCTAGATATTTTACTAATAGCATATAGCTCATTGTAGTCTTTTATTTTGTTTGTGCTTTATCAAAAGACTAACCAACTTCACAATTTTAGACAACCTACATACTTTCATTTTCGAGTAGTTCTTTGTGCATTTTAATGTGAGGGGATTGGAACAGTTCAATCATCTGAACTTCAAAATTTGTATGTGCACTACACTAAATGTCATCCAGCAAAACCATACTTAGTTGAAGCCAAATTTTGGTACACTTGATTTCAATTTTTTAAAATTGTTGAAAGCCTGAAACTTAATTGTTACTGCATTTGGCAAAAGCATACTAAGTGTTTTGTTTTGTTGAAAGATCGATAATTGATTGTTTTTGCAATCGAGTATAATGATATAATTATATTTAGTTATGCTTGTTTGATGGTGTAAAATGATTTTCATATACTTAATCAATGGTCAACGTCGAAAAAAAAAAAATTCGGGGGCTGTCGCCCCAGAACCCCCTGCATCTTTTATATCTTGCCCCTCCCAACTCAATTTCCTGGCTACGCCACTGCTCTCTCCCATCTACAAACCGCACAAATACTCTACATTTCAGCCTAACCAGAACCCCCACATTATACCATCAATCACCGCTCCCTGTTGCGAACACCGTTTTTTCCAAAACTCATCATTGACCTGAAGCAAATTCCGACCAAAAACCACAGCCATCATATCCACAATCCTGATTTGTAACCGATCTCTGTCTACTATTCGTGGCAATAATTCTGCAAATCACTCGAATTACAATTCAAACCCACGAGTGTGCCCAAATTGAACAATATTAACAAAAAAGCATATATTACCATCAAATTATGTTCAACGAAATTTTTTTTTGCTAAATCATTATCATTTAAGAGAACTTCAACGAAAATTTTATTTTGTCAACTACTTAGTCACCAAGCAGGCCCCTTCTTTTTGGTCTAAACAAGATAAACACAAATTCTTTTCCCAAGTCAAACATTTTTATTGGGACGACCCCTATCTTTTCAAGTATTGTCCCGATCAAATCATTCGAAGGTGTGTTCCCGACACTGAAACTCACAGTGTCCTCTCTTTCTGTCATGACCAAGCCTGTGGTGGTCGCTTCGGTCCCAAAAAGACAGCTGAAAAGGTTCTCCAATCGGGTTTCTACTGGCCCAACCTTTTCAATGACGCGTACGAATTTTGCAAAACTTGTGATCGATGTCAATTCTTAGGGAAAATTTCTAAACGGAATATGATGCCCATAAACCCCATTTTAGAGGTCGAAATTTTTGATGTTTGGGGTATAGACTTCATGGGACCCTTCCCTAATTCTTTTGGGAACCTGTACATCCTCTTAGCTGTCGATTATGTTTCTAAATGGGTCGAAGCTGTTCCATGCAAAACAAACGATAACAAGGTTGTTGTGCGCTTCTTGAAAGAAAATATCTTCTCTAGGTTTGGCACACCTCGCACGATAATCAGTGATAATGGAACACACTTCTGTAATCGTTCTTTTCGAGCTCTCATGAGAAAGTATTCGATAACCCACAAGTTATCCACTCCGTACCATCCTCAAACTTGTGGGCAGGTTGAAGTATCGAATAGGCAGATTAAACAAATCTTTGAGAAAACTGTGAATCGAAATCGTAAAGATTGGTCCCAAAAGTTAACCGACGCTCTTTGGGCTTACCGCACCGCTTTCAAAACAAACTTGGGTATGTCCCCTTATCGGTTGATTTTTGGTAAGTCGTGTCACTTGCCAGTTGAACTAGAACATAGGGCGTTATGGGCAATAAAAACTTTGAATCTTGATTTAGAGCAAGCAGGTGAACATAGGAAGCTTCAACTTAATGAACTTGATGAAATTCGAAATGATGCCTATGAAAATGAACGAATTTACAAGGACGGAACAAAAGTTTTTCATGATAAATCAATTTTACGTAAAACTTTCATGTCAGGTCAAAAAATTCTGTTGTATGACTGAAAACTGCATTTATTTCCGGGTAAGTTAAAATCTAGATGGACAGGACCTTACACTGTACGGACTGTTTTTCCATATGGTGCGGTAGAAATTGAGAATCCAACTGATGGATCATCCTTTAAGGTCAATGGTCAACGCCTTAAACCTTACTTGGAACCAATACCCAACCAAGAGGAAGAGCTCATGGTCCTCCATGAGCCATATTATATTCGGTAAGACGCACTAACCCTCTTTTGTACATATGTAAATATTCTCTTATTTGTTTTTCCCTTTCACTAAGATATGTCTGATTAAGACTGTGAGGACACAGTCACACTCAAGTGTGGGGGGAATTTACATTACATCAGCAATCAAATTTTATAAACTAGGTCATTCATTGAACAAGGATTAACTTAAAATTCATAAATAACATCTTGGTTCTTGTTTGATAAGTTGAATTGTTGGGTGATGGGAATGAACATTATTTATTCATTGAATCGTAATGTGTCTTTTTAAGATGCTAGCTTGAGACTGTGCAAACGTTAGTCGTGTTCTGGAGTAAGCGTGTCAACCTTTGTTATACATTTTAGAATGTGCAAGTAAAAATAATCAAAACAAAAATTCAAAAATGATTTTGCACCTACATTTGTTGGATTTTCCGAGTTCATTTTCATGCATAATATTTTCTTTTCCACACAAATTTTCAAAATCGTAAGTTCTAAAATCCACTCGGCCCAATTAAGGAGAAATGACTCATTGTAGCATTCTTCTTCGATACCCCACATTATTCAAACCCAAGTTTTAGTCGAATTACATCCATGTTTCGACAAGTTTTTCTTATATTGGTATACTTAAGAACCTTGTGCTGATTTATTTTCAAAGGTCAAAAACGTCACTTTTTATACCAATATTACACCACCCACTCCGTACTTGTTTTAAGGTAGGATAATCATATACCACGTCTTATTTTATATGGGTTATCTATCTTACGAAACTTTGCTTATCATTCCTTTCAGCTTTTTGTATAACATCAATCCAGACTTGTGTGTTGAATTAAGGTTATAGAAGTAGAGTAACTAGGACACAAAACTTTCCTTTCATGAAGTGTTGGTAGTAGAGGAGGAATCAAATGAAATAATGTACGGTATCATTCCATTCCATCTCCATTCATCATTCATCATGCAAAAAAAAAAAAAAGGAAAAATGCAATAAAGAGAGAGTCTCTCAGAATAAAATAGACATTTATCATTCTTGACTATGAAGCATCCATTTCCATTCCATCCACATCCATCATACCGTACTTAGAAGCAAGGATTGTAGTTGAGGTGATGAAAGGAAACAAAACGTCCATATGTGCCTTAGTACTTTATCTTTTGTAGCTTGAAATTCAACTAATACACTTGCCCTCTTATCTATAATCTTTTTAGAACTTACAAAAATTTTCTTTATCTATGCATAACTCATATCCAATACATTACAGTTACAATGGTGCAAAATCATTCAAAAAAAAACAGGGAATAAAGAATAAAGAAATGATTGGGTGCACATTGTCGATGTGTAGAACTTTGGTTGACACCACGCTCTTAACCTTCAAGACAATTACAGTGTTATCAAGGAATTACGATTCAGCTTGAAAAATTTTGTTCATTTTTGCACTAATTATGGGATGGACAATTTGGGGCTAAACCGTTATTATTGAAGTTAGGTGAAATCCTTGGAATGTGAAAGACCTTAAATATATTGTTTGATTAATCCGCGTACATAAGACGCTTTGGATTTTGTGGGTAGTATCCGCTGAAAACCCTCACGAGACAACACTCGTCCTACTGGGGACACCTAGGGGTTTAACGGCTTGTTGCATACGCTAAATGCAATCGTGTTTCCTACGAAAGTGTGACATATCTTAGTTTAGTTTATTCGAGGACGAATAAAAAGATAAGTGTGGGGGTATTTGATATACACGTAATTGTGTATATTTTATCCGCTTATTTATCTTATTTTATATTTAAAATAATTGATACTGTGTATTTATAGTTGTGTTTTCAGATTATTTATGATGAATGGATTAATGCACGTAATTGTTGAAAAGCTTGAAGAATTGTTGTATGAAGAGTGTTGATTTTGAGAGCAAAATTAAAACTTGAAGAAATGTTGTTGTTCAACCACCTTCTGCCGCATATGTTAATCCAATGTCTTTTCATAAAGATAGCTTGTTGCAGATGATATGGAGTTCCTATTCATGCTCAAAACAATTGATATTGATGTCATTTGATGCCCGCAAGCTACTACAATGACAAATCTATTCATACGCGTTCACATTGGCTCATTTGAAAGGCTTTCCACTCACATGCGTTCACACTTAGCTACTTGGTTATTTTGAAAAAGGGATTTTTGTCCCACATTGTGGAATGAGCCTCTTAGCTTTGGCCAATACAACTATAAATACATTGTACCTTATTCATTGTAAAACACACTTAGTTTTATTCTGTAATCTTTCTCTTGGAATAAAACTCTTCTTCCTCTGTTCTATTTAGTTTTAGTTTTATTTATGTTCATGTTATTTAATTTTTGTTTCTCTTCTTCTTTAGCTATGTCTAGCTAATCCCCTTTGATTAGGGGGTGATGACGCTAACAGATATGATTCAACATGAATCACATAGCCAATAGATGAGGACTGTATACATGTAGATCTGGATCTGAATAAAGGGTTAGATCTGAACCTTCATATTCTGTGTCGTTTAAGAGCTATGCTCCTTCACAGGGTATATTCGTGTTCGATCTAACAATTATCAGATTTAGATTTAATTTTAGGTTTTTAGAAATTAATTTGTGAATCTGTCCTGATAGTCTATGGTTGTTTAAGATCTCAGCTCCTGCATAGGCTATGCCTGTCGTTATTTACTTATTTGTTTCTAAGAATCTATTTATCGTTGATTTGTGTTTGTGACAGAAACATGAATTAGATCTATATTTATTTGTTGGCTATTGATGAGTGTGAATCTAATCTATGTCATTATCCCCTAATTGATTTCTCCTATTATATAAATCTCTCTTTTTATTTAATTGTTGTTATTTTCTGTGTTTTCAATCAATCAAAATCCTGGAATAACTTGATTGGATTTATTAATTAAAATATTTTTGGTCCCAGAGTTCGACACCCTCTACAACAATCCTTGTTGTTTAGGAAAGACGAACGGACTTTATAGTTGTTTACAATTGCAAAATTTGTTCGCAAACAAATTTTGGCGCCGTTGCCGGGGACACCTAGGGGTTTAACGGCTTGTTGCATACGCTAAAATTTTGGTATAAAAAGAAGGTGGTTTTGGATTTGGCAGTAGGAACCAAGAGGGTGAAGATATTTTGAATTTCGCTCTCTTTTGATCTCATGATTGCTAATACCTTCTTTAGAAAGAGGCAATCACATCTGATCACCTTCAGTAGTGGCCAACAGGCTAGCCAGATTGACTTTGTCCTAACTAGAAGAGATAGTAAACGAGATTGTGTTGATTGCAAGGTCATACCTGGAGAATGTGTCGTCTCACAACACCAGCTGTTGATATGCGTGTTTCGTCTTCGGGTAATGAAGGATAAGAGAGCGAAGATTAGCAGGACGAAATGGTGGAAACTCAAAGGAGATGCTTCACGGGTGTTTAAAGATAGAGTGATGGGAGAAGGAGCTTGGAATGTGGAAGGAGAAGCAAATGTCATGTGGAACGCGATGGCAACTTGCATTCGGAGAGTCGCCACTGAGGTATTTGGGATAACAAGAGGAAGCAAGCGAGAACCCAAGGATTCGTGGTGGTGGAATGACGAGGTGCAAAAGGCTATCAAAGAGAAGGAATGCTACAAACGCATGTACCGTCATAGAAGCGAAGAGAACATGCACAGGTACAAAGTGGCAAAGAAGACTGCAAAGAGAGCAATGAGTGAAGCAAGGGGACGAGCGTACGAAGATTTGTATCAAAGGCTAAGTACAAAGGAGGGCGAAAAAGACGTTTACAGAATAGCTAGTCTACGCGTGAGGAAGACAAGGGACTTCAATCAGGTTAAATGCATTAAGGATGAGAATGATAGACTTTTGGTGAAGGAAGATGAGATAAAGAATAGGTGAAGAGAATACTTTGATAAGCTTTTCAACGAAGAAAGTGATAGCTCTTCGATCGAGTTGGAAGACTTAGCCGATAGCACCAATAGACATTTTGTGCGGAGATTTCAAGAAGCTGAGGTAAAGGGGGCGTTGAAACGTATGACATCAGGCAAGTCAGTAGGGCCTGATGATATTCCTATTGAGGTGTGGAGATGCTTTGGAGATGCAGGGATAAGATGGCTAACTAAGTTGTTCAACAATATTTTCAAATCAAACAAAATGCCAGATGAGTGGAGGAGAAGCATTTTAGTTCCAATCTTCAAGAATAAAGGAGATATTCAAAGTTGCACAAACTATAGAGGAATTAAGCTTATGAGTCATACAATGAAGCTTTGGGAGAGAGTTTGCGAGCAGGGTTTGAGGAGGTTGACAAGTGTTTCTAGGAATCAATTTGGTTTTATGCCGGGAAGGTCAACCATTGAGGCGATTTTCTTGGTTAGGCAACTTATGGAGAGATACAGGGAGCAAAAGAAAGATCTCCACATGGTTTTTATTGACCTAGAGAAAGCTTATGACAGAGTACCGAGGAGGGTTATGTGGTGGGCGCTAGAAAGGAAGAGAGTGTCATCAAAGTATATTACCCTTATTAAGGATATGTACGAGGGGGTTGTGACTAGTGTTAGGGCATGCGATGGTGAGACCAGAGACTTTCCAATTAACATAGGGTTACATCAAGGTTCGGCTTTGAGCCCCTATATTTTTGCATTAGTGATGGATGAAATCACAAAAGATATACAAAGGGAGATTCCCTGGTGTATGTTCTTTGCCGATGATGTTGTGCTGAACTGCTGATTGATGAAAGTAGAATAGGGGTTAATCGACAACTGGAGTTGTGGAGGGAGACCTTGGAATCAAAGGGTTTCAGGCTTAGCAAAACTAAAACAGAGTATATGAAGTGTGAGTTTAGCAGTGTCAGGTCAGATGACTGAGATGTTACCCTGGCCGGTAGAGTAGTACTCAAGAAGGAATCGTTTCGATACTTAGGATCTATGTTGTAGTTTGATGGAGAGATTGATAAGGATGTTAGTTTTAGAATTCAAGCAGGATGGGTGAAATGGCGACTAGCATCTGGCATTCTCTGTGATCGGAAGATTCCTCAGAAGCTTAAAGGAAAGTTCTATAGGACAGCCATCAGACCTGCAATGTTATATGGTGCAGAATGTTGGCCTACTAAGAGGCAACACGTCCAGAAGATAAGTATAGCAGAGATGCGAATGCTGCGTTGGAGCTGTGGGCATACCAGACGAGATCGGATTAGAAATGAGGATATTCGGGAAAAACTTGAAGTTGCACCTATTGAAGAGAAGTTAGTCCAATACCGTTTGAGATGGTTTGGACATATCCAACGTAGACCATACGATGCACCTGTACGCGCTGGAATTCTAGGTCGCGCCGAAGGCCCAAAGAGAGGTAGAGGTCGACCTAAAATGACATGGGAGGAGATAATAAAGAGATATTTAAGTAACTGGAGTTTATCGGAAGAGCTGGTAGTTGATGAGAGTGCATGGAAATTGGCAATCCATGTACCAGAACCATAGTGTTTCTTTTTTTTCTTTCTTTTTTTAGACTTTATTTCACGTTTACTGAACCTTTTTACTTTTTATTTACTATTTTAGATTTTATTTCACTTTTATTGAACATTTTTACTTCTTTTTATTATTATTATTTAAAAAAAACCTTTATGGGACGACTTTTTATTTGATTGGTTATTTTAAACCCTTTATATATATATATTATCATCATTATTAATTTTATTTTATTTTGATTTTGGGTTCCATATCTAGCCAACCCCAACTTGTTTGGAATATATGGCTTTGTTGTTGTTGTTGTTGTTATCATTTAAGAGAACTAATTTAAGATGAAGAGAAATGAGGCAGCGAGTGATTTGAATCTAAACAGTCGGATCCCAAAAAATTGGATCGAGAAAGAAGGCAGCGAGCGATTTGAATCTAAACAGTAAGATCCAAAAAAATGGGATCCAGAAAGAAAAGAATGAGAATTTCGAATCTGAAATTTGAGAATGGCACGGGAGAGAAAAGGGATGAAAGCGTATATGCGTGAAAATGTCAGATTTTTGTGCCGATTATAATTGGCTTCAGACGATTTTAATTAGTGTCACTTACAGTAGGGAAACCTCCCTAACGGTCGGTTTGATTAATGTATATTTCCTCATGCTTCTAGCCAATAAACAGAATACAAATTAAATCTACGTACTTATCAAAATTATCAAAATATAACATGTAGAACATGCTTTTGGGGAAAAAATTATATTTAAATGTTCAACATAATAATGATAGAATGGTGCTAAAGGCACCCCAACATCCACTTCCTAATACCTCAATTAAAAAAATAAAACTAAATTTATTTTGTGTGCTTCTAAATACCACATTACCTCTCCATTCTAATCTCTCAGTCAACCGTTATTTGCCGAAATAATCACATACTCAGCCCTAATTTGAAAATTCTAATCTTTCTTTCTAATTGAATCGTTGCCCCAGCTGCTCCTATTGGGTACAATAATGTCAGCGTTGGTAGTATCATCGTTCCATCCTATATGGCTAACGTGTAGCACATTGGCCAGAGGTCCGATCTCCATCATCGTTCCATCCTATATGAACGACCTTTAATCGCTGGTAAATTGAAAAACACACGGTATATAATAACCGAGCAGATCATGTTATTTAAGGTGAATGGGTTGACAGTTCAATCGGCCCATAAGACTGAACAGTATGTTTTTTATACGGTATGTTATTGCCGAACAGGATGTTTGCACTAATGCATGAAAAATGAATATATGAATTTATGGGATATCCCTTTCTCTGATATAAAAACAAAAGAAATAGAGCAAAATACAATTGGTACATTGAATCTGTATCAGCTAATGTTGTGCATATACTGTTGCCTGAAATCAACGAAGAATATATATGGGAGATTTGTGGCGTACAATTGAAATACTAAAAAAATGTAAGAACTGCAGATACTTTACACTGTAATTTATTGGCGGCACAATCAGATCTAGGGTTTAGGCTTGATCGGTTTTCAAAACGAAGAGGAACGACAATCAATCTAAATAGAAATAGGATTATTGCATCAAAAAAAAAATATAGATAGAAATAGGATTAACAGTGTGGTAGCCCCTATTTTTTAAGTGTGGTATCAAGAAGAGTGTAATATCAAATGATGTGGCATTTTTTAGCCGTGGTATTAAGAAGTGGATATTGGGGTGCCCTTAGCACCACACTAAAGATATAAAATCAATCCAAAAAGGCACTTCACAGTAACCAACTTGACTTTGAGCTTTTTCAGTCATATGTTAGTTGTGAACTTGACAGTGTCCAAGTCCTCCCAATGACTTAACTGCTCAGTTATATCCATTTTGACCCAAACATTATGCCCTGCAGTTGTCCAAGTTCACTACGTTAGTTGCAGTGCACTGATGAGATTTTAGTTATCAGATCAAGATGTTTCCTTGAACTGCAAATACATTTAGTTGCTCTGTGCCTCTATCTTGAAGGTTTTGATATGATGACAGTTAAGTGAGAACATGTGTATGTGTGCGTGCTCGCGTGTGTATATATAAATGAGCTTCCTAGCTATGCGAGCATAGGAAAAAAGTAAGATGAGTTGTTTGCATGTCTAAGCTTGGACATACTATGTACTCTGAAGAATATCGTTGTTACAGCCAAAAAATGATTTTCTACCTTACATGTATTAGGGCATACAATGTAACGTATCTTGTGATATTATAAATGAAGCGACCACGATCAACTAAAAGAAGCATTTGTGTAGATTTCCTCAGAGCCGGTGACTATCTTATTTCCTTAGATGTTAGTTCACATATTATATTTGAACATTTTGACATATAAATTAGTCCAGTCCCTGAGAAAATGGCACTTAAAATTTTCATAAAATCGAACTACATATTCGAGCGAAACTTTAATGTGAATAAAGCTGATTTGCCATTGCAATAACTTGTATTATATTGTTCCAACACCATTGACAGATTCTTATTCAATTGTTAAAGCATCATTTAAAAGGAAAGTTTTTGAAGGGAGAAGTGATCTGGGTAAAAAGAATGAAAGATGAGATAATTGTCAAATTGAACTTTATTTTTTATTTTAGATTATTCTGTACCCTTCCAAAAAATATTTCCCTTTTGCTTTAGTTCTCTTGATTTCCCTACAATTCATTAAACAAAATAATATTCTATTGAATAACCACTACAGTGATTAATTTAGTGAAAAAACTAATAATAATTAAACTAACATTAAAATGGCATTAAAACACCAGTTATCATATTATTCTTTAACATTTTTTTATTAGAATAGTAATATTGTAATCTTAATATAAGAGAAGCTATGAATATTCATATCAGATTGTACCAATGTATTAAAAAACGCGCCTGAGGCGCGCCTCGAGGCGAGGCGTTGGCTGAAACGCCTGCAGGCGTGCTTCAAAAAACGTTTTGCCTGTGAGGCTTACGCCTCAATGGTTTGAGGCGTCGAAATCGCCAAAAACGCACGCCTCAGAGCCTCAACTATCTGAGGCGTGCGTTTCTCGAAAAAAGGTAAAAAAAATTATATATCCAAATCGAAGAGGAATCGAACTCGATTCCTCTTATGGAATCGAACTCGATTCCTCTTATGGAATCGAGCTCGATTCCAGTTGAGGAATCGAGCTCGATTCCAGTTGAGGAATCGAGCTCGATTCCTTAACAGGAATCGAGTTCGATTCCTGAGAAGGAATCGAGTTCGATTCCTTAACAGGAATCGAGTTCGATTCCTGAGAAGGAATCGAGCTCGATTTCGAAAGAGGCTTTATTTTTGTCTTTTTTTGGGCTGCTGTTTTGTTTATGTTGTCTTTTTTTTTGGTCTGTCTTTTTTTTTTAAAGCTGCTGTGCAGTCTTGAGCTATGTTAATAATTTAATGTCCAGGCTAGTTAAAAAATCAGCAAACCTCTTTTTTTATAACTGTTGTGTCTGGACTAGTTAAAAATGGATTTTTTTTTTTATGACTGTTGTGTGTCTGTGTAAACTATGAAAATGGGTCAAAGATATACCAAATTCTACCAATTTAAAATATTTTCTTTGTCCATTTTGTGATCATAAATGCACCGGAGGGATTGCTCGTTTTAAACAACATTTAGCATGTATTCAACACATTTTGTGATCATATGTGTTGCGCTTTTTTTTGGCTTGAAAGGCTTACGCCTCAACGCGTCGAGGCTTACGCCTCGCCTACGCCTTTTGCGTTTTAAAACATTGGATTGTACTGTAGGAAATTTAGATGAAGATTGAAACTTAAGATTCTAACGTCATAATCATAAATGTCAGCTATTTTTCCAAACTGGAAAATCAGAAAACTTTCTGAAGATCAAGTGGAAAAAAAGGGTTTGGGAGCAATATAAAGTATAAACATACATGAAAGAAAAGAGAAGTAAGATAATTAAAATTTAGCTTTAGTTTGTAAGGGGAGAATTAGTTATTTCCTAGAACATTATTCTGTTGACTTCCTCTTAGCAATATAAACATAAAATATTTCCTATAACGTTATTCTGTTTACCCCCCCCCCCCCACCCACCCCCCCCCCCCCAAAACTAAAAAATATCTACTTGTGATTCTAAATTTTACACATGAATCAAGCTATTATATGTAAATCATTTGTGTTATGATTGAAGTTTTACTGGTGTTAAAAGATAATTATTTTGAGAATGAAAAACTGATACGCGTTGTAAGATAAGCAACAACAAATTTCCCACTTATTGTCTTAAATGACTAAAGTTTAAATAGTTTATTTTGGAAAAAAAAAAAACTTCCTACACGTGTTACTCCCCTCATGGAATCTGACGATTACCAGAAAGGTATACTGTTTCAAGAATAAGAAAAGCAAAGAAATGATGAACTAAAACATGTCTTAGAATTTCGAGTTATCCAGGAATGCTAGGTAATATCAAAATAACAATTACTGTTTTTTAACAAAATTTACACGTGTTCCGTCAATTTAAAATAAGGTCATCTAACCCTACTACATGGGTGCATCGTTGTCAATATGGTATACACTAATTTATTTCCAATTTAAGGGTATGGAAAATAATATTATGTCGAAGTCTAATAAAAGTGAAGTCACTTTGACATAACTTCATTTCTCTTTATAAATTGTTAAAGTTGACCATATACATCTAAATATCGAAATTTGACTATGTAGATGTGCCTAAGCAAGTATTATCGATATTATCATGGTTGCTTAACGGTCTTCTAACAAAAAAAAAAGTACCTCCGTAATAATACTGATGGACATTCATCAATTTTCTAATATGTCTTCTAACCAAAGAATCAAATTACCATTCTTAAAAATTGAGTCACTATCATAAATAAATACGCAACTTCTAAAAGGTCACGATACTTGTGAAATATTGACTACTCAACAAAGTTTTAATTACTGCTTTGAGTGCTTTCCCATAGAAATGTGGTTTCATATGTTGTAAGAATTAAAAAATGGAGCAATTATACCAATACCTAAATTTCTCAGGAAATTTGAACGTAATCAGCACTATGAATAATTTCAGACCATCATTATTTCTTATTATATCATTGCATTCTTGAAACCTGTTTAGTTGGGTTTCTTACATCTTGAGTAAAGCAGTAATCAAAGCCTAATATATCCCTAATTAGGAAAAAAAATGGCTTGAAAAATTGAAATAAGATTGATGTCAAACCAAACGGATGTTTGTTTCTTGGGTGTAAACCAATTCTAGATTGTTTTTCTTACTTTACATGTACTTACCAGATTTAATGGCTACCATTTCTATTTTGTAGGCCTCCCAGCATACATAAGAAAAACTCCAGCTAAGAACCAAGTATACATAGAGAAGATAAATGCTTTGACGCCTCCTGGTGAAACAAAAAGTTTCTCAATGATAAATACTAAGGCCAAACAATAAATACAATATAATTCATTAGAGATCAAATAAAGGAAACATTATAATTCATGGTTATGCCCAACAAATAGGGAAATTTTTAAATACATTGTGATTTCTTTTTTCTACCAGTGAGGCTGTATAAAGGAAGATTTTCTCCTTTAAATAATTTCAAGCATTAAATAGGTGCACCCTATGAGAATTTTACGATTTAATGCTGAAAGAAACACTTTTTCCTGCACATAATTCTTAATATGGTCAAATTAGTACATGCTTCCTACGAAAATTTTATGATTTAATGCTGACAGGGACACTTTTTCTGCAAATAATTTTTGATGCAGTCAAATTAGTACATGAAGGTGAAGAAATGATTTTTATTTTCAATAGAATTATGTAATTATATTGATGTAGACCATACAATAATTATATTGGACCATTGGCAATTTGTTGGAAAATAAAAGCTACCTATTATATTTAGTCTACTTCGCCAAAAAAAAAATCCACTGTCATACCAGCAAAATAAACTTAGTTATCAAGAGGTCATTAGACATAATAAAACCAAGTTAGACAGATCGGTGGTAAGGTAATAGATAAACTATAGATATGACTACATTCATTTTCGCTAATTTAATTAGTTGAAAATTTTATGTTGATGAACAACTTTATAGCTTCAGCAAGAAATATAAATAATAGATTTGTAAGAACAAAACACTAGCATAGGAAAATGCTTGCACATCATGGTACAACTTTAAATATCATACAGTAAAAAGGAGTTGCAATAATATGATCCAGTAAATTAGTAATGAGCCATTTAATTGTGCGTACCAATTATTAGGATTTAGGAGCAATATTTGTCCAAAGTACAAATGAACACATATTAAAAGCATCATTTTAGAAAGAAAAACTAACTCATTTATTCACATTTTCAAATCAAACAATCAGAAGTGTTACTTAGGAAATAACTAGTGCCAACTGGAAGATTTGTTAAGGATTCAAAAGCGGATATTGTAGGAGATAACTAAACAAAATATATAAATATCCATTTATAAAATGAATTTATAATCAAAATATATGGATATCCATTTATAAAATAAATTTATACACTACCAACATCCATGTATATGTGTTGATGATAACTCAGACAATAGACAAACATAAGTCAAAAGGATTTTAGGGCATATTTATTTATTAACTGAGGGCTCCACAATTTTTGTGTTGTCATCCATGTCTAAACTTGAAACAACATTAGAAGCTTGCTCCCTAAAGCTTGCACCAAATGACTTCATAATATTTTCTAAAACTCGTTAGATAAATTTTATCCCGGGTTTGAAAATTTGACAAAGGATCAAATATCATGTAAAAAATCATCTGAAAACATGCATGTCAAATAAACCCAAAAATACAATGTAAGATTAAATTATTACTATGTATTTACAGTATTTAGTGAACAACATTTATGCGAAATTGAAAAGAACACGAAGTAAACAAAGATAGCACATATAAAATAAATTTACATAAGCTAACATGAGTTACACTTGAATGCGGGGTTTAAGGGGGAGAGGGACATGGGAAAAAAAAGAATAAACGAACTTGACTGTTAAGAAAACAGACTGAGGTGATGAACTCACTTATTTGCAGCTTTCAAGCACAGAGAAAACAGTAATGCGATGTTATTAAAGGAGTAACAGAATATGGGGTGAAAGTAGTTAGAAAAATGATTTATAAATATATTTATAACGGTACTAGAATTCAAAGTGATATTAACATTTTGCAATGAATTTACATGTGTAGCCTAAAACTTAAGATGATATAGCCATTTTCTGATAAATATATTACCTGTTTAGTCGATTCTTCATGCGGTGTAAACCTGACTCCTTCAATTCTTTGAACATTTGATGCAACCCTGATTTCTTTGCCTTAGTTTTTTTTTTTTTTTTTTTTTTTTTTTTTTTTTTTTGGGATTATACCGGGAACACAGTTTTTGTGCTACAAGTAAACTTACAAAGATTTTCACTTAAATGTATATAAACTATAGGTTTCCTGCAATGATCATACCGTTAGTTCATAATTAAAGCTTGGGTAGTGAAATATAGCTATCGATATGAAAATGGGAACTACAACAATTACAAATGCCAACACTTTGATCTAAAATTTAATTTTCTTTATTCAAAGATTGAAAAATTGCAACAAACATCTCCAAATAAAGTCTATAAAAGATAATATGCATGCATATCACCTGTTAGCTCCATTTAAAGGAAACTGTGAAAAAATAATATAACATGAAATCGTTGTCATTTACTATGCCCTGAAGAAATGATATATTAATGTAGCTTTTTTTATAGTTATAGTACATTTGCTTAAATTATGAAGATATGATATGTCATTTAGTTCCAAGTTTTGTCACTTAATATATTCAAAGAAAGAAGTCATGTCTTACTCTTTCAAAGGGTGCCACATCTATTTCCAAAACCAAATTAGCAAATACTTAACAGCTCACTTTATCAAAAATAAAGAAATACAACTTTATTATGGCTTCTCATCTAACAAACATAGTAGTCAAGGCGCTAAGGCGCAAAAAGGCGCAAGCATTGAGCCTAGGGCTTTTTTGAGCCTTGGGCTTTTTTCTGTGTCTTTTATATGAGTTTGATCTGCTATTTTACTAACTACAAATTAAATTTTAAACCATATTTTATAATTCATTCAATTATCTACATATTTTATTAATAAGATTTAAAATTTAAACCATATTTTATAATTTATTGAACAATTAATTTTTTTTATTTAACTATTTATAAACAAAATTTTGAATTTAGCAAAAAAAGCGCCTCAAACTACAAAAAGACGCACTCAAACTGCCAAAAGACGCAAGCCTTGAGCCTTGGGCTTTTCTGCGTTTAGGCACGCCTTGATAACTATGCTAACAAAGCCCACTTAAAAGTCCCATAAAATTTTATATCCCTAAACACAAAATGAGGGTGAATTCGATGGTAAATGAGTTAAGGTTTGTTTGGCTTATAATGCATACAGTTAACGTCATATCTATGGGCAAATGATGCACAAAAGAGTAACTCAGTTAAAAAAGGTTAAACCATAGACATTATTAATCCGAATTGTGCAAACTCAGTAGCTGATTCGTTTATAGCCACATTGGAGCATTACAGACTTACAGTAATAAAATTGAAGTGGTCATTAAACATCAAACGATTCAATCAGATTGAAGAAAAAAAGGGAACAATGAAAGAGGCTAAAAATATTTATATATAGCTAAAGTATGAGCAGATGCCTACAAAAATTATGAGTTTGACATGGAAAATCATGGTACGTAAACAAAACTTTGATCCAAAAACACAAATTTGAGCATTCAGCAGGTTCTACTACCATGAACTAAAACAAATAAGTATCATGCAAATCAACATAACTGATAACTTAGAGAGAATGAGACATATGTGAATGGGTTTATCGACAGTGACGGCTCAAATCGTAACCTAACAAACAACATAAAAGAAAATTTAGAGAACCATATCCAATGCCGCAAATATAAATCATACATAATACCAAAGCAATTCAGTTGTACAAAGGACCAATGCTAAAACATCTTCCAGAGGATCAATTTTCAAAACCCCATAACCTAAATCCTATAAATGTTTCATGGAAGTAAGAAAGTTGTATAAACCGTGTATACAGCATTCCAAAACTGAACAAATATAAAATTGTACACGGTATCATATCAATTCACATGTAGCAAGGACCAATAGTAGCACATCATTCAAAGAGCCTATTTTCAAAATCATGGAACCCAAATCGTAGAATAATTTAACAATGGAAAGAGAACAACGGAGGGATATACTGATTTTAAGTTATGCAAACATGTTATGGCATTTTGCCATAACATATGGTGAACCTAGATGACTTGATCAGTCATTGGGTAACATGTTTGCATAACAATTTGCCCCCATGACATGTTTGCATAACTGTGTAATTAAGGAAAAATAGAGCTTCACATATAGTGAACCTTGATATACTAAAATAATCGGAGCAACATATAATTCAAAGCAGAAATAATCATGTAAAGGAGTTCAAAAATAGCCATGATAAAATTATGTCAAAGATAAATTTTAAAAAGCATGTATATTAATAAAATGCTCACATGAATACCAATACTAATTTTTAAAATGAATGAAAATATGCACATTTTTTCCAAATGAATAATAAAAGCTGCCATGAAAACATGATTATAAATTAGTACAATTACATATTTATACCACCATTAGATAACATAAACCTGAAAATATTTGAACATAAAATAAAAATAGTATGTTTGAGAAATATGAACAAATTTGTATATAGATAGAGAAAATCGATGTCCAAAAATTGCATTATCGTTTACAACAATGACTTTTTCCGTTGCAAATTCAAAAGTAAAAGAGGATAAGTTAAAAAAATGGCATAAATATGTAGGAAAGAGCAAAAAGAAGAAAAATCAACGCATATCAAATTAGAGTAACATTATGGATTAAACCAAATCAATATTGGAATATGGGAAGTACAACTAAACGAATTGATACACAGTTTGACCTGTTGTTTTAAATCTCCAACAGACACACACCAACATCAGAAATCACATGTCAGTGACATCGACCATTAGTAGATTATAACAGGCTTATTAGTTCACGACTGGGTGGGAAAAAAATGCTCAGCAACATCGCTACTGTGTTTCAACTACCCATTATCAATGGTGCACCTATTTACCATCCATTCTCCAAAAGAATTGAGCAAAGTAGCCTACAGTAAAAAAAAAAAAAAAAAAAAAAAACAGTAGAGCTCAAAAGGTCCATAAACAGCCAGTTAATGGCATAGCAATAGCATACATGTATTTTGTTGTTGTCAAATATAGAAAAACTGCAGATGAACTACAAAACCCAAAGTGAAAGGTACAGCCATTGTACTATGCCATTCATTTCACCTAGTTAACTGGTTTCCAACTATCACCGAATGCATATAGGCAAATGATGAGAAGCTTTTAACGCAACATCAAAACTGACACAACATGAACTCATTTTGAAGCAACATCATCCTGGCTAACAATAAAAATTTATCTCAGCACATAAAGTGCAACATCAAACCTTTGACTCCTTATCAGAATCGCTTGATTCTGTAGCAGCGCCAGTAGCTTCAGAAGAAGAATCAACATTAACGACCTCAGCTTCTTCTTCCTTCTCTTCGTTGTTCTCGAGCTGTTTCTTTTTACCTGCCATTAATTCAATGGCAGCAGCACTAGCTCTAACAGCTGCAGCATCCTTAGCAGCAATTTCTGCTTTCTTTTTCTCTTCTTCTTCTATGGCTAATGCTTCAATTCTGGCCTTCTCCTCTTCTTCTCTAGCTAACGCTTCTGCCTTTTCTTTTTCCACCTCTTCATAAAGCTTACTCATATCATCTGCCCTTCCTTCCTTTTGCAATGCATCTTCTACTAGCTTTTTCATTTCATCACTAAACGTCAAACTCTCATCCAATAATATACCCTTAACTGCCTTGAGCATGTCATCTAATCTGCCCACTTCTATAAAAGCCTTCGTCAATGTTTCATAAGTAGCTAGATTAGGTTTTACTTCCTTCTCCACCATCAAATCAAAAAACTCTTTCGCCTCATCTAGCTTTCCTACATTTGCTAATCCTCCCATAACCTTATTGTATGAATTTGCATTAGGTTTCAATCCCACTTCAACCATTTTCTTGAAATATCCAGTTGCATCATCGACTCTATCAACTCCAAAACAAGCTTCCATTAACAAAACATAAGTATACTCATCAGGGTTGATCTCTCTCTCACTCATCTCTTTGTAAAGGTCTTCCGCCTCTTGAACCAACTTATTCGACCCAAGTTGTCGTATGAGATTATTATAAGACAACGTATCAGGACTATATTTCTTCTCACCCATGCTTTTAAAAACCTCAATGGCATCACCAAATCTCTTAGCAAGACAAT
Source organism: Allium sativum (assembly GCA_030737875.1). Classification (NCBI taxonomy): domain Eukaryota; kingdom Viridiplantae; phylum Streptophyta; class Magnoliopsida; order Asparagales; family Amaryllidaceae; genus Allium; species Allium sativum. The sequence continues at coordinate 346,202,407 of CM060922.1, read as the reverse complement.
ACCCATTAACCATCACATTAAAACTTCCTAAATTGACCTTAATCTTAAGTGGAGGATTGTGCTCTCTACACATTCTATCAAACAACTCAATCGCCATATCCAACTTCTCGTTATTTGCTAAGGCTTCCAAAACCAAATTATAACTAACTGCATTAAACCTAACCTTTGCTCCATCTCCAAGCACTTCGTTATAAACATTCATAGCTTCATTTTCCATGCCTTTAGCAAAATAAGCCTTCATCAAATTCCCATAAATAATCCCATCCTCAATCAAACCACCGCCTAACTTCTCCTTCACCTCTTCATACAATTCCACCACTTTATCGGCCTCATCATTTTTCATAAAGCCACCCATAATCAAATTATAAACAACTGGGTCTGCCCCAACAAACCCTTTTGCTATCATATCATCCTTCAATTCCAAAGCTTGATCAAGCTTCATGTTATCGACCAACCCCTTAGTTAAAATCCTGTAAGTAGTGGGTGATGGATTCAAAACACAATCATCCTTTACAATCAACCTGTACTGCTCCAATGCAGTGTCTGTCTTCCTACAATCACAGTACACCTGCAAAATCAAGTTGTGTGTGATGATAGTAGGTGCCACTGATGCCTGAGTTATAAACCTATGCAGAGACAGCAGATCTGAGTATCGCGATTGGCGCAGCAAAGCATTGAGCACGGCGTTAATGGTGAAAATTGTAGGTCTGCAATTAGAGTAAATAGAGTGTCTAACCAACAACGATGCCTCGGTCAGATCGTTTTCGCGGATGAGCTTTAGGATGTCGTTGTGAAGCTTGAGGCGCTTTGCAGAGAGGGCAGATATGGTTTCGGGAATCTTGGGAGCGTTAGGATTGATGGGTTTGGAAGGGATGCGTTGTCGCTGCTGCTGCTGGTTAGAGCGCAGCGAGGAAAGAGGGGGTTCGATTCGGAGACGACGCTTACGGCGGCGACGTTCTGCGGCGGCATCTTCAGGAGTGGCGAATGATAGGTGTCGGACTACGATTGGAGCATAGAAGTAGGGGACTGGTCGGAATTTGTGTAGGCCTTTGAGATACGAGAAAAGTTGGGGTTTCGAAAGTAACATTTTCTGAGATTTAGGGTTTTGGAGAAGAACAAAGAGACGATGACGAATGTGGAGCGTTTACAACTGGAACTTCGGTTTCAGTGCCTTTTTGCGGGCCTGAATTTGTTTGCACGACACCGTTTCAAAATGTAACTTTCTACGTCATAATTTCAGATTTGGTGCTAATTAAATACTCAGTTAGAACATTGTAATTTTCATATCAAATACTGTTTCGTACTCGAAGGTTTGTTGAAATTTTCATCATCGATTTCAAACTTTGATCTCTAAAACTCAATCCTGATTAGCTCTCGAAACGTGTTTCGTCGTCGTACTAATTTGGGAACCCTAGGTAATTAACTATTGTGATTGTTTACTTTATTACTTAACATTATGATTCGATATTTTCTTGTAATTGGTTTCAAGATTACAGTTGTTTATTGTTCTCGATTAAGTATTTGAAGCTGTTTATTTTATAGTTTCTTATGTAGTTTCTGCAGTTGTTTGTAATATAGTTCTCCAAAATAAAGATTAAGTTTGGTGTTATTTGCTCATTATATTATTATGCTCTCCGATACCAAATAAGCAATTAGTCCATCATCTTTGTGGAGAGAGTTAAGTTTTGAGAAGAAAAAAAGACTTGTTCTTTGTTAGCCTACTTTGTGAACTAGGCTACACAAAGAGCAAATAGTGAGAAGGACACCAATCGGATCGGATTGAAGAAAGATAGTGCAGAAGGTGAATAAAGATCAAGAGCGCAAACACATCCTCGGGTCGGATCGGAGAGATACAACAGTAGCCTCATTACATCGGATCGGATCGGTAATACGTCGGCAATACCAGAGGATAGCAGGTGGCTTCAGCAGTTCGGATCGGAGGAACACTTCAGCGGCGTCAGAAGAAAGCAGGCAATCCCATCGGTTCGGACCGGATGAGTACGTCAGCAGCATCAAGGGACAGCGAGTTGCATCACCGGATCGGATCGGAGACCCCGATTCGAACCCCTTTTTTCCTTTGAATCTGCAGCCGTTGCTACACATATCCCCTGAAGACTCGGGCAAGATCTGACATTTTCTCCCACGATCGTCTACTGAATCAATGCGCTGTAGCCATCTTGGAGCCTCCGAACCCGACTCTCAAGGGATGGATGCCACGCAATTCCGAACCGAAGCCACTTCGAGGAGATTTTTCACCTATAAATACACCATCTAGAGGCATTTGAATGGATCTTTTGGCAAATTCTCAGTTCATACTTCCTCCATAGCCGAATTCTACAAGCATATTCAAAGCAAAATCATCTCTTAAAGTCCATTTTTGAGAGATTTGAGTGACTTTATGCATTGTAATCGTGAGGTTGAGTGAGAATTATTGTTGTATTCGTATTCAAATCTTCAATTAAAAGAAAACAAAGTGGACGTAGGCTCGTTAACGCCGAACCACTATAAATTGCGTGTTCTTTATTGCTTTTTGATTCTATTTCATTGAATTCATATCTAGTTTGGGTGTTAGAGCCAATTTTTGGTCTAACATTTTGGTGCTTTCACTGAGAAACTTCGAATTCTTAGCTTTTTCGGGATTACCATTCTACTATTTGGACCCTCAAGTTCAAAGAAGTTAATCCCTTCTCTCTGACATCTTTCAGTACTTGTTGACTAATCGTTGAAGAATCAAGCATTATGGCTAAGACCAAAGGAAAGGAAGTGCAAGGTGCTAGGGGAAATGATGCTAGAGAAAATCAGCAAGCTATCGTGTTAACAAGGTCACGCGCTCAAAGCTCTGGAGCAGATCACTCCAACCAGGAGAATCCGGATCGGATCGGAGGGGCTGATCCAAACCGAGAGGAAACAAACCGGATCGTGTTGACACCGATCCGACCTGATGACCCGATCCGAACCGATGGTGTTGGGGGCTCTCACTCTCTCCATTCGAACCGCCCCGACCAGGATGTTGTGGGTCGATCTGATTCGAATCAGAATGAAGCTGGAACTTCTACTCGAGCTCCCTCCAATGCTCCGATTCCAGCCACGATGACTAATGCCCAAACTGATCCATCTGCACCCATTACACAAGGAGACTTTTCACGTTTTCTTGACATGCTTCAGAGCACTAAAGAAGCATTGGAAGCCCAAAGGCGTGACAACCTCCGCATGCAGGAAAACATGATCACCATGGGTAGAGAATTACAGGAGCTCCGGAGGCAGAGAACTTCTTCCCCACCACGCCGCATTCCTACAGATGATTCGTCTTATTCGGAGGAGGAACGTCCTCGTGAGAGAAGGCCGCTTGAACGACCTCAGAACCTAGATCAATTGACTTTCGGATCCCGAGAAGATGTTGCTCGTGTATTGGGCCCTGATGACCCGAGTCTGCAACAGCCTATGTTACTACCTATGCGCGAATCCCACGTCTTACCCAGGGATCCCAATATTACTAACCCCACGCAGCAACAACTCCTCCAACCTCTACCTCCAGAGGTCGACCGGGAGCGCAGAGAGCAACGTAGAGCGGCTGCCGCCAGAAACAGAAGGTTATCCCCTGATCAGGAACCCAGGGGTAATCCGAACATCAGATCTAGAGAGCCTGTGCAGACACTAACCAACGCCGATGTATGGGCGATGGTGCGACAGATTATGTCTGAAAGTCGGCGATATACCAATGAAGATTGGGGCATTGAGCGAAGTCATACCCCTTTCACAGATGACATCCTGAATTTCCAGTTCCCCCGACGACTCAACTTGCCTCGGATGGATCGATATTCAGGAAGGACAGACCCAGGGCAGCATCTAATGAGATATGCATGGTTTATGAACGCGGCAGCAGCTCCCGATGCCGTAAAATGCAAAGCTTTTCTCATTTATCTTGAAGATGTAGCGTTAACGCGGTTCACTCGACTTCCTCCTCGGTCGGTGTCAAATTTCACAGAGTTGAGTGAGCGTTTCATGAATCAGTTCCGACTCCATGCCCAAAAGTCCAAGACCGTCATAGAATTGTCACGAATTAAACAGGGCCCAGGAGAATCTTTGAAGTCATATTTGGATCGCTTTAACCTGGCCGTCACCGAAGTCACTGACCCCCATGAGCCCACTATCCTGATGGCCTTGATAGAAGGAGTAGATCCCAAAACAGAGTTCGGGGATTACTTGGCTGGAAAACCACCTCCTACAAGAGAATTATTCTATGAAAAGGCTAACGTCCGTTTAAGGCGAGAAGAAGCTAAGGCAAATCGGAAGAGAAAGTCCGAAGAGGCCTCGAAGGAAGGTGTCCAGAGCAATGTCGCTGTGAAACAGTCTGATGACAGTTCAGGAAAAGTGGAAGTAAATGTTGGCAACCAGAGTGGTGGTAATAGCAACAGAAATGGGAATGGCAATAGAAGGAACAGAAACCGTGGGAATAGCTCAAATAAAAGACCCAGATTCCAGAGTTTTGAAAATTACACGCCGTTAAATGATACGCTGGAGAACATCTATCTAGATACATACAGCATATTGCAGTACAAAAAGCCACCACCCAGAGATTCTACTGAGAAGGAGATTGAAACAGGAAAGTTTTGCTTGTTTCATGGTACACACGGTCATTCCACCAATGAATGCCGTCATTTGAGGGATATCGTCGAAAAGTTGCTACGAAAAGGGAAGTTGGATGAATACAAAGCCGCCCCAAGGGACAGGGGGCAAGGGGGACAAGCCCCGAACCAAGAACAGCCTGCTTCAAAACCCATGGCTCGGCAAAAGGGTAAGAGGATCGTCATCAACTCCATCATAGGCGGGCTTCACTTGATTGGTCGAAGTTTTAAAGCAATGGACCAGTACGTCAACGCCGCCAAGCATTATGAAGTAGGAGAATGCAGCAGCCTTGAAGACGTCACTCCAATAAAACAGCAAAAAACGATGTCCGATGATGTTGTATTCCGCAATAGAGATGAGTTTGGAGTTCAACCCCCAACCGATGATCCGCTAGTGATAATCACGATAATTGGCCCCGCTCTGGTTCATAAGATGTTAGTGGACAACATAAGCTCGGTCAATATCCTCTTCAAGAAAGCCTTCGAACAAATGAGGCTCGAAGCAAAAGACTTAAAGCCATGTCAAGGATGGATACGTGGTTTTAACGGAGTATCTACAGCTCCAATGGGTTTGGTGGAATTACCAGTCACACTAGGGCAGGGGGATCGCCAGAGAGTAAGGATCCTGCCGTTTGTAGTTCTGGATTTGGAGTCGTCTTATAATGCCTTCCTAGGCCGACCAGCCCTTGCCGAATTTAGGGCATGTATTGTGCCTTGGTGTTTGCTGCTAAAATTCCCGACTGACTCGGGAGTTGGTACAATGAGAGGCGACCAAGCTACGGGACGAGCTTGTTACGTGGCAGAGTTAAAGATGCTAATGAAGGGGCTGAATATAGATGCTAAAGACGATTCCGCCTCTCCAAAGGGGGCCTCAGCATAGCAACTAAGGGGTCCTGCCCCGAGAGAGTCGCCCTCAGACGTGCTCGAGGATATAGATCCCAGAGAGGATAGAGAACCCGGGGACATGAAGGTAACTCCCAATGAAATAACAATCGACATACCTATTGATGAAACTGATCCAATAAAAGTACTAAAGATCGGCTCGCAACTGGATCCAGTTAGAGCGAGGGAATTGGCTGATTTCTTAAAGGCAAATCTGGATGTGTTTGCCTGGACTCACACGGACATGTGTGGGATTTCGCCTACCATCATGAGTCACTCCTTGTGTATTAATCCAAAGCACCCACCAGTCAAGAAGAAGAGACGGATGTTGGGCCCAGAGCGGTCAGCAGCTTTGAAAGAAGAAGTAGAGAAATTAAAAGGTAACGGATTCAATAAGGATTCGAAATATCCCGACTAGATATCGAATCCCGTCCTGGTCAAAAAGTCAAACGGGAAGTGGAGAACGTGCATCGACTTTTATGATTTGAATAAGGCTTGCCCGAAGGATAGTTTTCCTCTCCTCAGAATTGATCAACTAGTAGATTTAACTACCGGACATGAACTTTTATCCTTTATGGACGCTTATTCCGGGTACAATCAAATTCCCATGCACGTACCAGATCAAGAGCATACAAGCTTTATTACAGACTTGGGATTGTATTATTACGTCGTAATGCCATTTGGATTAAAAAATGCGGGAGTCACATATCAGCGCCTGGTCAACCGCATGTTTTACAATCAAATTGGGAAGACTATGGAAGTTTACGTAGATGATATGCTAGTGAAATCCAAGCAATCTCCTGATCATACGAAGGACTTAGCAGAAATGTTTAGCATATTACGAAGGTATGGGATGAAGTTGAACCCCTTGAAGTGTTCTTTCGGCATGGCATCAGGCAAGTTCCTTGACTTTATTGTGAGTTCCAGAGGAATTGAAATCAATCCGGATCAGATAGCAGCAATCCGGAATATAGAGGAGCTACGAAAGATTAGGGATGTTCAAAGTTTAGCTGGAAAAGTTGCAGCACTGGGCAGGTTCATCTCCAAAGCAACAGACAAGTATGTTCCTTTCTTCGATCTCATAAAACGGGGAAAGCGAAATTTTGAGTGGACCCTCGACTGTGTGGAGGCGTTTCAGAATCTGTTAGACTTCTTAGAAAAGCCTCCAATATTATCAAAGCCCATGCAACATGAGGATTTGTTCGTCTACTTGGCAGTATCATCTCACGCCGTCAGTGCAGCACTAGTACGTGAAGAGGAAAAAGTCTAGAAATCTGTGTATTATGTAAGCAAAAAACTAGCTGTTGCAGAACACAACTACCCAAAGATAGAGAAGCTTTCTTATAGCCTCCTGATTGCTTCCCGCAAACTCCGCCATTATTTTCAGGCACACCCAATAGTTGTGTATACCGACCAACCTTTGAGACAAGTGTTGCAGAAACCTGAAGCATCAGGGCGGCTACTCAAATGGAATATCGAACTGAGCCAGTTTGATTTGAGCTTTCAGCCGCGAAGATCAATACGGGGGCAGGCCTTGGCTGACTTCATAGCTGAATTTACAATTCCTGAAGAAGAAACGGTGGGTGACAAGACAGTTACTTTGGATCAAGAATTAGAGCTTAGTCCATGGAAATTATATACGGACGGAGCCAAGAATGATAGAAAGTCCGGCGCCGGAGTTGTTTTAATAACTCCTGAAGGACGATCTATCTACTATGCGTTGCGGTTAGAGTTTGCTGCTACCAATAATGACTCCGAGTATGAAGCCCTGATTGCCGGGCTGAAACTCGCCAAAGATTTGGGAGTGAAGACACTAGATATATATTGCGACTCCAAGATAGTTGTATGTCAAGTTCGGGAAGAATTTGCTGCTAAAGGACCTCGACTCATCACTTACCTTAAGAAGGTAAAGGAATTGTTGGAAGATTTGGAGCATTATAGCATAACACACATTCCTAGGGCGGAAAATCAGAAAGCAGATCGATTGGCGAAGCTAGCAAGTTCAGATAGTCTTAAAGAATCCGAAATGGTTTCGATAGAGGTGTTGGATTCACCCAGCTTCGATCTAATGGAAACAGAGCTAGCCCTGGAAGTTGAACCAGAAAGGGAATCCTGGATGACATCAATTAAGAATTTTCTCAAAAATGGAACCCTCCCGTTGAAAAATAGTGAAAGACGAGCTGTAAGACGTAAGGCCACAAGATACGTTTTACAGGACGACGTCCTTTATCGTTAAGGGTTTTCGATGCCCCTGTTACGGTGTAACGCACACGACGACATCAAACGTGTACTGCAAGAGGTACATGAAGGTGAGTGTGGAGATCACACTTGGGGCCAAACCTTAGCAAAGAAAGTGTTATGCTACGGATATTTCTGGCCTACCGTGAATAAAGACGCAGCTGCTTATTCACGACGTTGCGACATATGTCAAAGATATGCCAAAGTTCCCAGAGCGCCTCCGACTCAGCTCAAGTCAATGGTAAGTCCGTGGCTGTTTGCCATGTGGGGGATCGACATTATTGGAGTGCTACACATTGCCAGAGGAGGAGCCAAGTATGCGATCGTTGTCGTGGACTACTTCACAAAATGGGTGGAAGCTGAACCTCTAACAACCATCACGGCAAGGAAGGTGATCAGTTTTGTGGTGAGAAACATTATTTGTCGATTTGGGATACCGAAGACCATCATAACTGATAATGGGACGCAGTTTGACAGCGTAGAGTTCAGAAACTTTTGCCAGAAATACAAAATTGACAAGCGATATACTACAGTAGCTCATCCGCAGTCAAATGGACAGGTCGAAGCCGTAAATAAAGTCATTAAAGCAATTCTAAAGAAGCGGCTGAAACAGACCAAAGCTAGATGGGTAGATGAGTTGCCGTTAGCCTTATGGGCATATAGGACGATCTTTAAGACGGCTACCGGCCATACTCCCTATTCACTTTCATTTGGGTCTCAAGCGGTGATCCCGGTAGAATTGGAAGTCCCTTATCATCGAGTCGCATACTATGACCCGATGATGAATAAAGCGCTCCTCCTAGAGTCTCTTGATATGATTGAAGAAAAAAGAGATGAAGCCGACTTGCGTGCCTCAAGACATCGACATCAAGTGGCACGTTATTATGACCAAAAGGTTCGCCTCAAAACCTTTGAACCAGGAGACCTAGTACTAAAGCGAGTCTTCCCGCCTTCAACCCAGTTGGGTCCAAAATGGGAAGGACCGTACATCATCCAACGGAAGCTTGATACAGGAGCATTCAAGCTAACGACCGTGGACGGTGAAGAGATTCCCAGAGCCTGGAACGCTCAGCACCTACGACGATATCTGAGCTGAATATGAAATGTCATTTCTTTTGTTTTCATAAGCCATGTAAAAAGGCACGACTTGCCTTAAAAAGTTTGTTTATGTGAACAAAAGATTATAAAGTGGATGTAGGCTACGACTTAGCCGAATCACTATAAAAATATCGTGTGTCATTTACTTTCCTGCATTATTTATATCTTCAACTATTATTTTATTATGACTGTGAAACACGAAATGTTAAACTAAAGTTGAAGATGACCTATATGCGGGGACAAACAAAACAACTGTTTGTACGATAAGACATAGAAGAATGGGAAGATGACATTCTTAAATCTAACTCTCAAGAATCGAGAGAGAGTATAAAGGACGGGAAGACAACGTCCTCTGAGGCGTGAAGGTGCACCCAGATGAGAGACCGCCTCAGCAAAAACTCTAACCTGGATATGAGACAGGAGAGTATAAAGATGCCAGAAAGAACAGGCATCAATGACAAGAGGAATATGGCCCCGTTAGAGAATCGGGGACATTTGGACTTTTTGATTTAATTTAATCTTGAATAGTTCTTGGTCAGCTATCCAAGATTGACTGGGGGCATACATATGCACACATATTCCCCTCCACCATGACTCCATTACATAACTTGTAACAACCCGTATTTCTAATAACCTGTTATAACATAAATCGAGGCAGAAATTAATTCTAAAATCTGAATTAAGGGAAACGGGCTATGCCATTGCGTTCGTCTCGGAAAAATACGCGAAATAGAGTCCGAGTTTTCGAAAATCGGAGTCCGTATGACCCGATTAAGGCCCGACGAAGTTTTCAGAAAATTCCTAAGTAAAAACAGATTTAAATTTTAAATTAAAAACAAGGATAAGGGCTAACTGGCGTCAGGCGGGAGAACTCCCGCCAAGACCCCCATGTCGACAGGCATGTCGACAGGGGTCTAAGGGTGTCGACTGCCCTGTCGACACGGGGTGGCCGGGCAGTTTTGCCTGGCGCACCATTTTTGATTTGGGCTTGGTTGTGTGGCTTGGTTCTAGAGAATTCCGAAATCTGACGGACCTAAACTAACCTAGGGTTAATCCTAGGGCTAAAAACACTCTAATCTTCTATAAATAAGCCCCTAATCCTACCCTAAAACCTCATTATTCATTCTAGCAACCAAACTATGTCAAATTGAATTCTCAAATGGCCTCCACCTAAAAACATTAGCCTCCACCCTCTTCAAAAATTATTCCTATGAAGATTTTGATGTTCATACAAGCATTTCTAAGTTGTATGAATGATCATTAGCTTGCATACATCATCAAGTTGCAAGCTTTAATTGCTAAGCTAGAGTTTTTGGGATTTTTGTTAATTGGAGCTTTGTTTTGGGTTTTTATATGCTTGCATAAAGGGCTTCTCAATCTTTATTAGTAGATTTGTGTCTTCATAATATTTGTAAGCCCTCTTACCTTCATTTTAGAAACTCTAAAGTTAATATGTGATGAAAGTTGGGATTTATGCATGTTTAATAAGTTATGCATGTTTATGCAAGTTCACTATGCTATGATTTGCATGTTTAACAAGTTATGCATGTTTATGCAAGTTCACTATGCCATGATTTGCAAGTTTAACAAGTTATGCATGTTTATGCAAGTTCACTATGCTATGATTTGCATGTTTAACAAGTTATGCATGTTTATGCAAGTTCACTGCCATGATTTGCAAGTTTAACAAGTTATGCATGTTTATGCAAGTTCACTATGCTATGATTTGCATGTTTAACAAGTTATGCATGTTTATGCAAGTTCACTATGCCATGATTTGCAAGTTTAACAAGTTATGCATGTTTATGCAAGTTCACTATGCTATGATTTGCATGTTTAACAAGTTATGCATGTTTATGCAAGTTCACTATGCCATGATTTGCAAGTTTAACAAGTTATGCATGTTTATGCAAGTTCACTATGCTATGATTTGCATGTTTAACAAGTTATGCATGTTTATGCAAGTTCACTATGCCATGATTTGCATGTTTAACAAGTTATGCATGTTTATGCAAGTTCACTATGCTATGATATGTAAGATTCATCATGTATGTTGTGCCAAGTTCCCTCTTTCTATCCTTTATGCGTTATAACGAATATGTAAGTGATAGAATGACGTTGGGGGGTTTGGGTAAAACTCAAAATATATGAAAATGTAAGATTGGGAATTTACCTATTAAGTTAGGTCTACCCCTTGGGAATTTACCTATTAAGTTAGGTCTACCCAAGTATTTGTTAAACTTGTAATTATGTTTTGAAAATAAAGTGGACATGACACTTAGAAAACATAAGTGTGGCCAACTCGAGGTTGGGTTGAGTTTGTAGCGTAAACCTACCCGGAACCGACCGGCTTAACTAGTTGCTACAAACAATAGGACCCAATGTGAGAAGTTGGTCATGTGTACCTTGGACCCGAGGTTAGACCAAGTTGGGGTGTAAAGCTACCCGGACCCGCTCGGCTTAACTAGTAACCGCAACAAAGTCTAATGTGAGAGGTTAAGGCACAATTAAATTAATTAATGCCTCATGATTAGGGTTAAGTCATGGCCCACTAATACTTAACCAATTTTGGGGATACGAGGGATTAAATGGGGTTAAGTGGTGAACTGTTGGTTACACTTAACTAATTTAATCCATGATTAGTGAGGGGTTAAACCACACTTAACCCTCTTAGAAAACCCTAGCAACGTGGTCTGTTCCAGCAGTAATCCCAGTTAGGTATCATTCACAACCCTAGAGGCTAGGCTGGGGCGGGGCACGATTACTGGACTGATGTAAGCGACCAAAGGGACGGCTGAGTGGTACAGCGGTGCGGGTCCAGGCGGGCTACGGACGTGCACGTAGTCCGGTGTTGGACAAACTCGAGGCACGGGTACCAGTAGGTTTAGACTGTGCATTATTGCTTAGGTGTCTGGGGTTGACACCCGAGGGCTTGATACACCCGAAGGTGGACCCAGCACAGTCTGACTACAACCATATGTGGGCCGTATGGACACCAACACTTGACGTGTTAGGTTTATAGGGAGCCGATCGACTAGACCGTTGGGCTGGACCTTGCATTAAGGTCACCTCATGCTAATGGGCCAAAGTTTGGGCTGAGGGATCAATACCTGTTATGTTAGTTGGCTAGTACACTGTGGTGCAAAGCTTAATCTTCTTTATGTGATGACACCTTTATCTATTGCCAGTATGTTCATCTCGGTTTCCATCATGATGTTAGCTTTATTAGTTTATAGACTGATCGTAGTAGGGCTTACCAGTCTTTTTGACTGACCTGTTTTCTTTCGCTTCTTTTCTTCCGTTTCCCCCCCCCCCCCAGGTTCTCAGGGAGGGAACAGTGGTGCTTAGCTTGGATCGCTTGCTTGTTTGCTGGATAGCTCATGTATGTCTGGACATTGAGCTCGCTATGGTTATTCTGCTTTGGGGATAGCTACTTATGTTTTTCTTTTCAGTTTTCAGATGATGTTGTTTATGTACTAGACTTATTTTATTTGGAAAATTGACATGATGTTGTACTAAGACTTGATTTGAAATGGTTTGAAAATCTTCCGCTGTTATTTACTCTGCTTTACATATATATTTATGTTCTTGTTCTGCCTTGATATATCATTATGCATGCTTACCCAGTTCTAACGCCCCCCAGAAGCTAGTGCCCCCGAAAGAGTGACCCTAGCGGAGGTGGGGTGTTACAAATTTGGTATCAGAGCATATGGTTTACAAGAAAGAACAAAAAGTTTTTAAAAGACTTTTGAAAAACTATTTTCAAAACAAGTATAAAGTATTTTCCAAAGAAAAGTCTAGTATTTTAAAAGGCTATTCCCCAAAAAGCCATTAGCGTTATCCTTCGTTCCCTTGACCTAATCTTATCTTATCCTTCGTTTCAGTATGGCTGAGGATCTTGCCATCCCCGATGGAGTAAACGTACCACTCTGGTATAGGAGACTTCTAGAAGCTAGGGCGGCAGCCGGCCCCGCAAACCCTACTCCCACTCCTCCTCATGTAGTTGAGAATCCTCCCCCTAATGTCCCTCCTCCGGTGGTTCCTGTTCCTCCTCCCGTTGCTAATGTTCCTCCTCCTCCAGTTGCTGAGGCTCCTCTTCCTCCTCCTCCCCCTCAGCATCCTCAGGTTGAGTTCACGAAGGTTTGTAAAGACTTCAAGGCGATGGGAGGCAAGAATTTCCTAGGCACGGAATCTTTTGTTGAAGCTAGGAATTGGCTGAAAGACACTGAGGACTTGTTTGCTATCTTTAGGATTGATGACGAGAGGAAGATCTTATTGACGGTGTGGCTTTTGAAGGACGAAGCAGCCTATTGGTGGGAGGTCACCAATGGGACGAGGTCTGTTGAGACTTGGGCCGATTTGAGGGCTAGATTTGTGGCCAAGTTTCTATCTTCTGCTGAGGCGAATTTACAGATGGAGAAGTTCATTGCATTAAAGCAAGGTGATATGTCTGTCAAGGAGTATGTGAACAAGTTTAATCAGCTGGCCCGTTTTGGTTTGGATATGGTGAACACTCCTGAGAAGAAGGCTCTTCGATTTGCTAGAGGGTTGAATGAGCCGCTGCAGGGCTTGGCGATGTCACATATTCCGCATGGGGCTACTTTTGAGAGTTTGGTCGATATGGCTCTACTTCAGGGTGATGGAAAGAAAGAGGTCAAGTCGAGTGATACTCAAGAAAAGAAGACTGATTCTCAAGGTAAAGGCAATCAAGGTGGTCAAAGCAGTCAGGGGAATCAGAGCAAGAACAAGAAGGGGAACAACAACAAAGGCAAGGGAAAATGCAATTACTGTGGTGCGCCTGGACACTTTGCTAAGGATTGTAGGAAGAAGAAAAGGAAGCTTAGTGGTGGATGTTTTTCCTGTGGTGAGACTGGACACTTCAGCAAGGAATGCCCGAAGAAGAAAGGACAGGCTGGACCTTCAGGAGGGCAAGTTCATGCTCTCAATACCGCTCCAGTTCCCGATCGAGGTAGTGTTTCTGTTGAGAACCTTGTTTATGTTTCCGATCTTCCAGTTCGTACCTTGTTTGATTCTGGTGCATCACATAGCTTTATTTCATCCGATCTTGTTGATAGTTTGCACCTTAGTACTTGCTTAGTGGATGATCCCGTTTGTGTTTCGAATCCCATTGGGGGTTCTGCTTATCTATCTATGATATGTGAGGATCTAAGGATCTCTATACTCAGTGCAGAGTTCTTGTGTAGTGCGTATGTTCTTGGTTTCAGGGGATACGGATTGATATTGGGCATGGATTGGCTGTCCAGATATGGAGCCATTCTTGATTGTGAGCATAGGGTTGTGAGGCTTGTGACTCGCCTTGGCAACACCTTAGAGATTTCATGCAATCCGAAGGATCCCGTCATGTTGTGCTATCTTGAATCTCTCGACTCGTCAGAGGAAGCCCTTCAGTCTGTAAGGGTGGTCCGAGATTATCCAGATGTTTTTGAAGAAGTTAAGGGGTTGCCCCCTAAACGAGAGATTGATTTTCGCATTTATCTGGTGGATAATGCTAAGCCTGTTTCTTTGCCCGTTCGGCACATGGCTCCGCGTGAGAGACGGGAGCTCAGCAAGCAAGTAAAGGAGTTACTTGAGAAGAACTTCATCAGACGAAGTATATCCGAATGGGGAGCGCCTGTGGTGTTTGCTACTAAGGCAGATGGTTCTCTCCGACTCTGTGTGGACTATAGAGAATTGAATAAGCTGACTAAGAAGAACAGACACCCGTTACCGAGGATCGATGATCTCTTTGACCAGCTTGTTGGTGCTTCTGTTTTCTCTCAGCTTGATCTTGCTACTGGATTTCATCAGCTCAGAGTGGCTGAAGATAGTATAGACAAGACTGCATTCAGAACTCCAGATGGATTCTTTGAATGGCTTGTTATGCCGTTCGGTTTGACGAATGCACCCGCGTATTTCGTGGACTTGATGAGTAGGGTGTTTCGGGAGTTCTTGAACAAGTTTGTCGTGGTCTTTGTGGATGATATTCTGATCTTCTCCAAGGATGAAGAAGAGCACGCGAGGCATCTTGTAGAGGTGATGGATACGCTTAGAGCGCATCAGTTAAAGGCCAAGTTCTCCAAGTGTCACTTTTGGAGAAGGGAAGTTAGATTCCTTGGGCATATCGTATCCAAGCAAGGCTTAGCGGTGGATCCCGCTAAGGTGGTTGCAGTTCAGGATTGGAAGACTCCAAGGAATGCAACCGAGGTGAGAAGTTTTCTAGGTCTTGCGGGTTTTTACCGGAAGTTCATCAAGGACTTCGCAAAGATATCCGCTCCTCTCACTAAATTGACGAAGAAGAACTTAGTTTTTGCTTGGGACATGGACTGTGAGCTTGCTTTTCAGAGACTCAAGAGAGCCCTTACCTCAGCACCAGTTCTAGCTTTACCCGATGGTGGTAAGATGTTTACCGTGTACACTGATGCTTGTGGCAAGGGATTGGGCGCCGTTCTGATGCAAGAAGGCAGAGTTATATGTTTTGGTGGTAGGCAACTTAAGGTGCATGAGAAGAATTATCCCACTCATGATCTAGAGCTGGCAGCGATAGTATATGCACTCAAGGCTTGGCGTCATTATCTTCTGGGAGAGAGATTTGAGCTGTATACTGATCATAAGTCTTTGAAGTATCTCTTTTCGCAGAAGGATCTGAACTTGAGGCAGCAAAGATGGATGGAATTCTTGGCGTCCTACGATTTTGATATAGCCTATACCCCTGGCAAGGGGAATGTTGTAGCGGATGCGTTGAGTAGAAAAAGGTTGACACTAAGTCCTCTATTTGTTGAGATGAAGAATTTAGAGTTCTTGGCAACCTTTGATTTCTCTTTGGCGGTTGAGTCGATGACCGGTTCTTTAGCATCTCTTGAGCTCAGGCCTACCCTTCTGGATCAAGTTGGGGCTTCGCAGAAGGAAGACCCTCAGATAATTGAGATCATGGATAAGCTGATCCGAGGGGAGACATCTAGTCACCTTGCTCGATATTCTATAGATGATAAGGGTTGGCTGAGGAGAGACGGAAGGCTTTGTGTTCCGATGGTAGAAGACTTGGTGAGGAAAGTTCTTGATGAAGCACATCGCTCCAAGTTGACTATACATCCGGGTGGAGATAAGATGTATAAGGATATGAAGCGCATTTTCTTCTGGCCTGGAATGAAGAAGGATGTGGCAGAGTTTGTCTCTAGATGTGTTGTTTGTCAAAGAGTAAAAGCCGAGTCGAAGAAGCCCGGTGGGCTATTGCATCCTCTAGAGGTCCCGCTATGGAAGTGGGAGAGTATTTCTATGGACTTTATTGATGGGCTTCCAAGGTCAAGGAAAGGGAATACGAGCATTTGGGTCATTGTGGACAGGCTTACGAAGAGTGCTCATTTCATTCCGGTAAAGAGCAAAAGGACCGCATCTGGACTAGCATCAGTATATCTTCGTGAGATAGTACGACTACATGGAGTCCCTTCCAGCATAGTCAGTGACCGAGACCCCATCTTTACTAGTCAGTTCTGGAACAGTTTACAGGAAGCTATTGGCACGAGGTTGAACCTGAGTACGGCCTATCACCCACAAACGGACGGTCAGACAGAAAGGGTGAATAGGGTACTTGAGGACTTGTTGAGGCTTTGCATTCTGGATTTTGGTGGTACTTGGGAAGACCATCTTCCTCTTGTTGAGTTTGCATATAATAACAGTTATCAAGCAAGCATAGGGATGGCACCATTTGAGGCTTTATATGGGAGACCGTGCAAGTCACCCACATGTTGGTGGGAGACTACAGATAAGCTTATACTTGGACCTGACATGATTAGAGATACATCCGAGAAGGTCGAGTTGATTAGAAGACGGATGAAAGCAGCCCAAGACCGACAGAAATCCTATGCTGATAAGCGAAGATCCGATTTGGAGTTTGATGTTGGGGATATGGTTTTCGTAAAGGTTTCTCCTTTGCGGAATGTGGTCCGATTTGGAGCTGTTGGGAAGTTAGCACCGAGATTTGTTGGACCCTTCCCTATCATAGAGAGAATTAGGAAGATGGCTTATAAAGTGCAATTGCCCGAGAAGCTGTCCGGAGTGCATAATGTCTTTCATGTCTCGCATCTTCGAAAGTGCCTACATGAGTCCGCTGAGGTGGTTGAACCTAGCATTCTTGAAGACGTGGAAGTAGAGAAAGAGGCAACTTTGAGGAAAGCTCCGATTCGTATCTTGGGGACGGAGACCAAGAAGCTAAGGAATCGAGAGGTCAAGCTGGTGAAGGTTCAATGGGGTGAAGCCGAAGAAGACGCAACTTGGGAAACCGAGGAGAAGATGCGTGGGCTTTATCCATTCCTTTTTGAGGGTACACTCTCAATCTCTTTCCATTGTTAGCATATCTTCCTCTTTGCTATCCATGTTTATCTAGTTATCGTGCTAATCTTGTCATGAGAACCTTAGGTAAAAACCCTTTGGATGAAACATGTGTTTGAGACATGTTATGTTTGATGGTTGCAAGTGGTTGCAAATGTTTGCAAGTGGTTACTCGTGGATGCATGATACACATTAGGCACTAGATCGGCTCACACACTCCTCATATTGCATGTGCATGAGTGTTTATGCTTATCCTTGGATGAAATTTGTATGCCATCACATGGATGTTGCATATGGATGTATGATGGAGCATGCATGTAGATATTATACATTATGTTAGGGATTTGCATACATATGGATACATTTCACTAACATATTTTGCATTGATCTTTGCATTAGATAAGTACATATACACACACCTCTGCATATGTTCATCCAGCATTTAGAATCTTGTAAGGACAATGATTGCTCGTGGATGATGCTTTGAGTAGATGGGTGATTGGATGGTAGGATACATTCTTCCTAACTTGAAGATTTCGGGGACGAAATCCTTTAAGGAGGGGAGAATGTAACAACCCGTATTTCTAATAACCTGTTATAACATAAATCGAGGCAGAAATTAATTCTAAAATCTGAATTAAGGGAAACGGGCTATGCCATTGCGTTCGTCTCGGAAAAATACGCGAAATAGAGTCCGAGTTTTCGAAAATCGGAGTCTGTATGACCCGATTAAGGCCCGACGAAGTTTTCAGAAAATTCCTAAGTAAAAACAGATTTAAATTTTAAATTAAAAACAAGGATAAGGGCTAACTGGCGTCAGGCGGGAAAACTCCCGCCAAGACCCCCATGTCGACAGGCATGTCGACAGGGGTCTAAGGGTGTCGACTGCCCTGTCGACAGCCCTGTCGACACGGGGTGGCCGGGCAGTTTTGCCTGGCGCACCATTTTTGATTTGGGCTTGGTTGTGTGGCTTGGTTCTAGAGAATTCCGAAATCTGACGGACCTAAACTAACCTAGGGTTAATCCTAGGGCTAAAAACACTCTAATCTTCTATAAATAAGCCCCTAATCCTACCCTAAAACCTCATTATTCATTCTAGCAACCAAACTATGTCAAATTGAATTCTCAAATGGCCTCCACCTAAAAACACTAGCCTCCACCCTCTTCAAAAATTATTCCTATGAAGATTTTGATGTTCATACAAGCATTTCTAAGTTGTATGAATGATCATTAGCTTGCATACATCATCAAGTTGCAAGCTTTAATTGCTAAGCTAGAGTTTTTGGGATTTTTGTTAATTGGAGCTTTGTTTTGGGTTTTTATATGCTTGCATAAAGGGCTTCTCAATCTTTATTAGTAGATTTGTGTCTTCATAATATTTGTAAGCCCTCTTACCTTCATTTTAGAAACTCTAAAGTTAATATGTGATGAAAGTTGGGATTTAGGCATGTTTAATAAGTTATGCATGTTTATGCAAGTTCACTATGCTATGATTTGCATGTTTAACAAGTTATGCATGTTTATGCAAGTTCACTATGCCATGATTTGCAAGTTTAACAAGTTATGCATGTTTATGCAAGTTCACTATGCTATGATTTGCATGTTTAACAAGTTATGCATGTTTATGCAAGTTCACTATGCCATGATTTGCAAGTTTAACAAGTTATGCATGTTTATGCAAGTTCACTATGCTATGATTTGCATGTTTAACAAGTTATGCATGTTTATGCAAGTTCACTATGCCATGATTTGCAAGTTTAACAAGTTATGCATGTTTATGCAGGTTCACTATGCTATGATTTGCATGTTTAACAAGTTATGCATGTTTATGCAAGTTCACTATGCCATGATTTGCAAGTTTAACAAGTTATGCATGTTTATGCAAGTTCACTATGCTATGATTTGCATGTTTAACAAGTTATGCATGTTTATGCAAGTTCACTATGCCATGATTTGCATGTTTAACAAGTTATGCATGTTTATGCAAGTTCACTATGCTATGATATGTAAGATTCATCATGTATGTTGTGCCAAGTTCCCTCTTTCTATCCTTTATGCGTTATAACGAATATGTAAGCAATAGAATGACGTTGGGGGGTTTGGGTAAAACTCAAAATATATGAAAATGTAAGATTGGGAATTTACCTATTAAGTTAGGTCTACCCCTTGGGAATTTACCTATTAAGTTAGGTCTACCCAAGTATTTGTTAAACTTGTAATTATGTTTTGAAAATAAAGTGGACATGACACTTAGAAAACATAAGTGTGGCCAACTCGAGGTTGGGTTGAGTTTGTAGCGTAAACCTACCCGGAACCGACCGGCTTAACTAGTTGCTACAAACAATAGGACCCAATGTGAGAAGTTGGTCATGTGTACCTTGGACCCGAGGTTAGACCAAGTTGTGGTGTAAAGCTACCCGGACCCGCCCGGCTTAACTAGTAACCGCAACAAAGTCTAATGTGAGAGGTTAAGGCACAATTAAATTAATTAATGCCTCATGATTAGGGTTAAGTCATGGCCCACTAATACTTAACCAATTTTGGGGATACGAGGGATTAAATGGGGTTAAGTGGTGAACTGTTGGTTACACTTAACTAATTTAATCCATGATTAGTGAGGGGTTAAACCACACTTAACCCTCTTAGAAAACCCTAGCAACGTGGTCTGTTCCAGCAGTAATCCCAGTTAGGTATCATTCACAACCCTAGAGGCTAGGCTGGGGCGGGGCACGATTACTGGACTGATGTAAGCGACCAAAGGGACGGCTGAGTGGTACAGCGGTGCGGGTCCAGGCGGGCTACGGACGTGCACGTAGTCCGGTGTTGGACAAACTCGAGGCACGGGTACCAGTAGGTTTAGACTGTGCATTATTGCTTAGGTGTCTGGGGTTGACACCCGAGGGCTTGATACACCCGAAGGTGGACCCAGCACAGTCTGACTACAACCATATGTGGGCCGTATGGACACCAACACTTGACGTGTTAGGTTTATAGGGAGCCGATCGACTAGACCGTTGGGCTGGACCTTGCATTAAGGTCACCTCATGCTAATGGGCCAAAGTTTGGGCTGAGGGATCAATACCTGTTATGTTAGTTGGCTAGTACACTGTGGTGCAAAGCTTAATCTTCTTTATGTGATGACACCTTTATCTATTGCCAGTATGTTCATCTCAGTTTCCATCATGATGTTAGCTTTATTAGTTTATAGACTGATCGTAGTAGGGCTTACCAGTCTTTTTGACTGACCTGTTTTCTTTCGCTTCTTTTCTTCCGTTCCCCCCCCAGGTTCTCAAGGAGGGAACAGTGGTGCTTAGCTTGGATCGCTTGCTTGTTTGCTGGATAGCTCATGTATGTCTGGACATTGAGCTCGCTATGGTTATTCTGCTTTGGGGATAGCTACTTATGTTTTTCTTTTCAGTTTTCAGATGATGTTGTTTATGTACTAGACTTATTTTATTTGGAAAATTGACATGATGTTGTACTAAGACTTGATTTGAAATGGTTTGAAAATCTTCCGCTGTTATTTACTCTGCTTTACATATATATTTATGTTCTTGTTCTGCCTTGATATATCATTATGCATGCTTACCCAGTTCTAACGCCCCCCAGAAGCTAGTGCCCCCGAAAGAGTGACCCTAGCGGAGGTGGGGTGTTACATAACTTTAGTATGACATGCATTTGTATTTTTACATAAGTGCTGAACTAACGATTAACAGGCATTGCAGGAAATGAATTATTTTTATTCACAAACGTGTGAGTTTGTACATGAAGAACAAGCAAAAAAGAAGATGCGAGGGCCGCACTCGCTACAACAATTGCGAACCAATTAAATGCCAAAATAGAACGAAGCACTTCATCATTTGGGCTTCGGATCAGACTTGGATTTTTTGGCAGCTTTCTGAGCAGCCTTAGCTTCCTTTTCAGCTTCGGTCATGACGCGTTTCAGCTTTTTATTCCCTATAGCCGAAGTGCTGGAATCAGTCGGTTTTTTCCCCAGGAGAAGGAACGCTGGAATCAAAAGAAGACTTTTTAGCAAGCTCTTCTGTAATAGATCTAGTTGAAAGCTTTACGACTAACCTTGATCCAGGGTCCACCAACGCAAGAGGCTTAAGGCTTTCGGGGTCCAGGTCTTCAACCTTCTTCTGCATACGTTTATCTTGTTCGGCTTTCATTTCAGCCAAAGTGATGTCATCAGCGTTTTTTGGATCCCCGACTATAGCCACATCAGGGTCTTCCTCATGCCCCTCGCTACCGCCATCATCTTTCAAGGCGGCTATCATCTCGTCATCATGAGGAGCATTAGCCTTGTCCTTTTCTCCTTCAGCCTTCTCCGCGGATTCTGTTCCGGCGGTGGTCCCCTGAGGCGCGTCTGTCTTCTCGGACGGTTCAGCACCTACAGAATGAGAAGCAACAGTTATCAACTCGGGAGAAAATAAAGGGTCCTTCATCGATTACCCGATTATGTGATGGAAAAAGGAGACAGCTTTGACAAATTGGGGTGAAAAGGTAGAAATACCTTCCGATGATTTCTCAGCTGGGGTAACTGCCGTCTCTGACGCCGTCTCGGGAATGGGGGATAAAAGAGATGCCCGAGGGATCGCCGGGTTTTCGGGGTCGTATCCCTCGACTTCAGGAGTTTCAGCGGCAGTAGAAGAAGAACCAACCTCGGAGATATGCTTTTGTTTGGCCCTCCTCTTTTCCTCCTCCATGGCAGCAGCAATGAGGCGATGCCCCTCAGCCAGACGTGCCAGCTCATCATCTCTTAGATATTTTTCCATGAGCTTGTCTTCATCGACGAAATCTACCTTGAGTTCCTCCTTCTCCCATTCAACAATTTGGCTCCACACGTGAACCAAGGTAGTCGGGTAATCTTCGATCCAAGAGATGTTTCGGTGGCGAATTATATGCGCAAAAAATTCGGTCATTAATTCGCCAAAACCCTGCACGTCCTCCTGGGCCTCTGACAGCTGCTTGCGCGTCTCTTCGGCGGACTTAATGACCCTTTCAACATTGCCCTCCGCTAGGGCATCCCTGTTTTCGGCCTCCATCAGCTTGGAAGCCAAGTCAACGTTCTTCTCTTCCAATTCAGCGTTCTTCCTCGCTAACTCGGCCTTTTCTCGCTCAAGAGCAGCGTAAGTAAGTTGCATTTTGGTGTTATCCGACTTAGCGCCTTCTGCTTGCTTCTTCAGCTCCGAGCGCTCTTGACTATGAGACTCGAGCAAGTCATGATAACGTTTTCGTAGCTCTTCAAATTGCTGCTTGAAGTTGGCAGCATCCCGTTGAGCGATACCAAGTTGGGCCTATGTATCCTCAAGATCTTTCCCCAAATTTTTCAAGGCTTTTACGTCGGCTTCTGCAGTCTTTTTCATCGAGTTAGTATCCGTGATTAGAGTTCGGATGATTCTGGAGAGGTTACGCGGATACTTGAACATCTCTGAATATTGTCTTTCGACTGCGTCAATTTTCGCTTTGGCCTCGTTTGCCCACCTCGAGGAAATGGGCTCGAGGGAAGGTAAGAAAGTTAGGTTCTCAAAACAGTGTTCGGGGAACTGCTCCTCCACGTATGCTTGCTTAACTTTAGTTTCAGCATCCAATGGCGGAGGTGCGGGGAATGTTAGCTCGGTGTCCTTATGAGTAGCGGGCACAATGGCTTCCTCACCCTTCCTAGGCCGCTTAGCAGGAACCTTATGCTTGCCTCGTGAGTCTGTACCTTTCGGCGGGCTCCTTTCCCTACTGTGTTTTTCTTGAGAAGAGGTTTGATCTTTTGACTGCGACGTGTCATCTCCTCTACGACCTTGGGTGCTTTTGTATCGTTCTGGATCCGACCGAACGGGAGAGCGAGAACGCGAGGTCCGCGACTGATAAGAGTCATAAGGCCTTCTATCCTCTCTACCCCGGCTTTCCTGACGATCGTGCTCAACATCAAAAGGGGGTCTAGTCATATTGCGGCATAGTTTCCTGATGTCATAGTGAGCACGAGAAATTGTACCTGCGCAACAATACAAGTGGAATTCAGAATCAGTATTCTCATGAGGAGTAAGTGCTGTGAAGTGTAGCACTATTGTGTTAAGTGCATCCTAAGTGATGTTCCCCCCGACAAACCCGAGTCCGAAGCCGAGCCAGCGTGAGTGGACTCTCTGGCCTTAACAGGAGTAGTCTCCTCTGAAGAAGTAAAAACTAAAGGATTTGTGCCAAAATCCTCGGAAGTATAGATAGTGTCAGGTAGGGGGAGATCTCCCAAGCCCTGAAATGTAGGATCATCAGTGGTAAGGGCATCTCCTTGGGAAGCGTCTGTTGGTAGTTCTTTAGGAGATAATGATTTTTCAGGAGAAATAGCATCCCTAGGGGCGATGTACCCTTCTCGGCGCTTTTCGGGTATGTTAGCTAGCTCATCGTCTTGAGTCGAAGTTGGAGAAGGTGAAGTTCGAAGTGGTATTGTGGGGCTTTTCGAGCTCTCGCCCATTCCTGGAATTACATCCACTGGAGGGATGTATATGTATGGACCCGACCCGTGACCTATGCTACGGGTAATTGACAGTAGCTCGTGATGATGAAGGAATTCATCCTTAAGGACTTCATCGATGGTTAGAAATTTTGGTTGCCATTAAGGAGCTGATGCATCCGATCACAGTACACTTGACCCGATATTTGTTTGGGATTATCAACTGCAAACAAAAAGAAAACGGATTAATGTGTTGGCGTGGACACTCAGAGTTGAGATTTAGAAAACCAATGCTTTACTTGATTTTGTTCATCTCCTAGCACATCCCGGCTGTTGCCTTATATAAAACCATTCCAGCTTGGAATCGCCGGCCTTGCTGCTGAACGGTGCTGAAATTATTTTCCTTTTTGGGACTGATTCGAAGTAATAGAAAGAAGGAGTTTCTCGAGTCCGATGCTTGAAGTTATAAAAGAAATGAACGTCATCGAAAGTGAGCTTTGTACCTAAGATCTCGCGGTATGCTACATATAAGGTATATAGTAAGCATAGGAGTTGGGATGCAGCTGCATGGGGGCAATCCGCATCTGTCTTAGAAAGTCGACAACAAAAGGAGAAAACGGTGGAATAGCCCCAACCATGCACATCAATCGGGTGATTGCCATAAATCCTTCTGGAGGACTGTGAGGACGGTCTGTTTTCGACGGCACCAGAGTATCCCTTCTTAGTATACCGTGCTTTAGACATATGTGAGCAAGTCTATCATCGTCGATCGTTGATTCAACAGAGTCCATGGGTGATTTCAAGATAATGGCAGACTCAAATTCGTCAGGAGCTCGGTAATCTCCAATCTCTCCTTCCTCCTCATAGCCCAGAGAAACTTCGCTGTCCGAAGGTGTTTCGTTGTTAAGCGTTCCTATTTCATAATCTGAGCCCTCGTCATCCCATTCAGAGTCTGAAGGAGAAGATATGTCATCGAGAGTATATTTCTCAGAAGTTTCTGCCATTTCCATCTTCTTTGCTAATCTAGAAGAACGTCTTTCGGCCATAATCGCTAGACTATTGAAGAAACAATGGCAAGGATTAGAGTAAAGTTGCCCGTGTCCCCCATGTGTGTATATGAACTAAAGTGTGTGATACGTGTGACAAAGATGGAAAGTAAAAACATGAAAGCATAATGTAAAGGTCCAAGGAAGCAGTGATGTTCAGAACAGTTCTTGATATTTGTTTCTGTTCGCAAGGCACTATCCTAACTGTCCATTAAGTTGAAGATAATATTGAGGATTGGTTTAACCAACTAAGCAAGGTCTTATGTGCAATCTTGGACTGTCTTTCGGTTTGGTTTGGATACACACGTTAGGGTCGGATCGGGGGGAAGGCCTTGTGCTAGCCTGGGACAAGAGTTAATGCCCAGTGACCAAAATCGGATCGGTTCGGAGGTGAATACTCGGACGGTCCGGATCGACTTGAACATCCATGTTTCTCCTCTCCTTTATTTCACATTCCGATCCGGTCCGGTCAAGTGAATCATGTTCTTCTCTTGGCTTACAAGTCCGAACCGATCCCCTGCACTCCTTCTCTCTCTCTTTTTCCTCGTCTCTGCCTTGTCGCCCGAACCGATCCCCTGCACTTCCCCTCTCCCTTTTTCTCTCCTCTGTGGGGTCAAAATCGATCCTATGTTGAGAGTCCCGGCGGAAATCGAGTATTGATGCATTCGAACGCTCAACGAAGGATCTTAACCCCCCCAACATCACCTCGAGGGAAATTTAATGCCATTAGCGACAACGACGGAGTGGAGGAGGCCACGGCGATGAAATCTATCGAATACATCGCAGGAATCGTTTCAAGGGAACCGCGAATTTAAGTTAAAAGCAATTATAAAGAGGAGATTCAAGATTATAAAACTACCTATGTGTCGGATTCAGGGATTAAAACGAGAAGAATTTCAGAGTTTTTAAAATTCCAGGGTTTAGATGCGAGTTTCGCTGGAAGAGAATAAAGAAGGAAGAGGAAGAAGGAGGCGAGGAGGGTACTTATATGAAATCGCTGTGACTACTCATATTCCTAGCCAACCCCAACCCGTTCGGACCGAAAGTCAAGCCCACGAAGGCCCTATGGCCTGTTGATCCATGGGGAAGTGATATTGGTGTATCTGTTCGGATGTGCCACTGGAGGAATTCCATTCGGATCGGATTCCGAACTGAACGAGGCTATATCCACTGATTGGACACGCGGGGTGAATGTTGAGGAAAAGTAAAGAAAAAGCGTGCCTGGAAGGATCACTGGACGTTAAATAAAAGCTCTCAAAGTTGTTTGAAAATGAAGAAACTGATTCATATGGGTTATGGATATATGTAAGCAACAAAAGTCACGACTTCATGAAGTGACACTACAAGTGGATGGAAGTGATCATTCAACGGCTCTAATTCAAAGGATGTCTTGTAAATTGCTTCGAAGAACACTTTATCTTAAATAAGAGTGTACTTCGAGGGGGCAAAATGTTAGCCTACTTTGTGAACTAGGCTACACAAAGAGCAAATCGTGAGAAGAACACCAATTGGATCGGATCGGAGAAAGATAGTGCAGGAGGTGAATAAAGATCAAGAGCGCAGACACTTCCTCGGGTCGGATCGGAGAGATACAACAGTAGCCTCATTACATCGGATCAGATCGGTTATGCGTCAGCAATACCAGAGGACAGCAGGTGGCTTCAGCGGTTCGGATCGGAGGAACACTTCAGCGGCATCAGAAGAAAGCAAGCAATCCCATCGGTTCGGATCGGATGAGTACGTCAGCAGCATCAAGGGACAGCGAGTTGCATCACCGGATCGGATCAGAGGCCCCGATCCGAACCCCTTTTTTCCTTTGAATCTACAGCCGTTGCTACGCATATCCCCTGAAGACTTGGACAAGATCTGACCTTTTCTCCCACAATCTTCTATTGAATCAATGCGCTGTAGCCATCTTAGAGCCTCCGAACCCGACTCTCAAGGGATGGATGTCACGCAATTCCGAACCGGAGCCACTTCGAGGAGATTTTTCACCTATAAATACACCATCTAGAGGCATTTGAAAGGATCTTTTGGCAAATTCTCAGTTCATACTTCCTCCATAGCCGAATTCTACAAGCATATTCAGAGCAAAATCATCTCTTAAAGTCCATTTTTGAGAGATTTGAGTGACTTTATGCATTGTAATCGTGAGGTTGAGTGAGAATTATTGTTGTATTCATATTCAAATCATCAATTAAAAGAAAACAAAGTGGACGTAGGCTCGTTAACGCCGAACCACTATAAATTGCGTGTTCTTTATTGCTTTTTGATTCTATTTCATTGAGTTCATATCTAGTTTGGGTGTTAGAGCCAATTTTTGGTCTAACATTCTTGTATGAGTATTTGAGTCTCCCTAAGTTCAAAATATGGTTTTTATTATGAGTATGCATACTTGTTTTGAGTTAGGTTGCACTGATACATAAACTTGTTTTTTTTTCTTCTTGAAAATAAAATGGAAATCACAATTTTAATGAAAGCATAGGTTCGCAATTAAATTTCTTTTCTTTAAAAAAGTATAAGTAGACACTTTAAGTTTTTTTGTTTTCTTTTCTTTAAAATACGTTTGAGAAATATTATCTTTTTTATTTGGCAAGGCAAAATAAAATATTATCATTTTAGTTCTTCTTATTGATCACTTGCTTATATACCGCAGTCTGTAGTACCAAAATAGTTTCTTTACTGGTGGAATCAATAAAAAAATTGTCGTTAATCCAAACTACATGACTTTAAGATTGGAAAGATGTATGTAGCTTGGGAAAGCGGAGAAAATAATTTGTGCTATGAAGAGCCATTGAACACATCATGCAGCTTCACGGTGAATTTTAGTAACATGCGCAACATGAGTTGTCTTTGGCAGAGCACGCATGGAAACATAGGTAAGTACATGTGCATTTTCTTTGGAGTGGCCAAAATTTCACTTATCAGCAACTTGAACAAGTGAATTAGGACTACAAAAAAATTGAGTTCTAAGCAGCTTATTAACGTGGAATGAACATTCGCATGAAGAACACTAGGATTAATAACTAAGGAGCATATGAAGCTTGGAAAATTGCAGCGGAATGCACAACATAATGAATGCTATAGGGATAAAAGCTTTGCACGTGTATAAAGGAAGCTCGAGTACTCACAGTCCGAAAGAACATATGAAGCACCAGGAGGGCATTGGGGGATGAGACATAAGATGCATGTGCATGGCTAAAAGTGGCATTCGACCGAGTATGTGAAAAAACAGCAAGCAAAACAAGAAGTGAAAATGCCACGTGCACGAGAATAATCTGCTATATATTATTGACCAGTTGAAGAACCATAATTATCAACGACAGCAGCAACACCAGTTGAAAAAGCTTTTAAAACACCCTCTTAAATTTAGTATACCATAGAGCATACAGCATTTACATAGAAGATGACAACGGATTTTGTTTGCCATTTAGGTTGGTACTGGTTCCCATGCTGAAAAAATAAGAACATATAACTACAAGGTAAGCTACTAATTGATTTATGTAAATCAGTATGATAGTGATTAAGACTTATGTTCTGCCTGAATAAATCATCATACAATATAGGTTTATGTTCTTTTTTTATAGGATAACCGAGTGGTTAATCATAGGTTGAAGATGAATTTTGAACTTACATCCTTTCTGGATAGTGATATCGAAACAACCATACAGGTTTGTGCATAACTATTTATAATTCTTGAATTTTAATTGAAATTTTGGGAGTATAGTATAATTAATTTGTCTTCATTAATTGTTTAATAATTTATATGTTGATATTTTGCTCTTAACCCAACTTTATACCTGGTTGACTGGTACTATAATAATTTGATGTTAGATGCATTGGACTTAATCATTGTTTTTTATGTTCTCCTTTATGGATATATTGACACATAATTGAATTATCTCTTGGTTAGTTCACTCCCTGTCAATACCATGTAATTAACGTATGTTCATTCTCTATTCCTTCTATACACAGTTCTCTAAACTTTTTTTTTTGGAAATTTAATAGTTCTCTGGACTTGGATCCTTATTTATACACATTTCTCATTGTTAACTTTTGCTAGTGGGAGATCAAGAGAGCAGTGCTAAAGTTTTTGGAAATATGGTCATCTTTAGAAGCTGCAAGATCTGCTGGTGTAGGTTTTGCAAAATTCGATTTATTTTCCCTCAAGCATTTGCCGAACACCAAAACAACCACTTGAGCCAACAAAGTTCTGTTCCACCTGGAAATTGTCCCAATCCAATCTCCATATCTGTACTTGATCATGGAATTTTCAACACTATGCCAAATATTGTTTGGAAACCCAATATTCACAGTGGTTATCGGCCATGAATGGTATATGGAGTGGAGTTCTTATAGGAACAACATGCCAATATTAGTTGAACGGTGGTTCAGTATTAGTTGTCTCATCTGGTCAATATCTCGCACAAACAAGAAGGCAAGCACCTGCCTGAAAAGTTCTCTAAGGCCCTACCGATCAATTATGAACGTTTCTTAGATGGAAGTTCTTTTGCAGAGAACAATTAGAAACCCGGAGAAAAGCAGAAGAGATTGACTTGGAATTGCGTGTGTGATTCTGGCTTATCACCCTCTTCTACAGTGGAGGTATTCTAATTATGTTTTTTTTAAGAGTACACTATGAATTATTGTTAATTTATATTTGTGTTAAAGCATACAAAATATTGTAATTTTGTATGCACTATATATATTATGTTGATAAAATTGTACTAGTACTTTAGGGTTAAACTTTGGAGTCCATATGTTTGTTTAGATTTTGTATAGATTTAAGGATTAAATATTGATCCCAGTTGCATGCAGGTGTTTGTTTAACCCTGACATAACAGGAGGATAATTAAAACACATGCATACGTATATACACATACCCGCATGTATATACATTTGCAGGAGGTTCATTAAATCTAGTAAAACAAGAGATTTTTCTTCGTTTCTTTTCAACATGCATACTAATCTTAGTCTTTTAATTTCTTTTTGCATTTCTCTGAGAATTTGTTAATCGATGTAAATGATTTTTTTTAGTTTTAAATAGGAGTAGAACATATACTGACTTGTACCACTTGCCAAACATGTTCATGTTTACTGATAATTTAATGCAGCTATCCTAATATAATTCATTATGCTTGGATTTGTAGCAGTGTGGTTTGTTTGTGTCACAAATATGTATGATGCTTATCGGGTGTAAAATACTTAACACATAGAATGGAGGAAAAACTTCCATTTTTGGTTAGGGAAGTGATGGAGCTAGTTTGTGGGGAAGAGTGATTTTTTGCTTGGGCGATGATGGTTTGTTAGTATTGAATAAGTTACATGGAAGGAGATGTGTTTGTAATGTTGGTTTGTTTGTTGGTAATCAATGATAGAGGATGGATGATAGATGGAGAAGGTTGACGATGGAGAATTGTTTGAATGGTAACAGTTCGGAATGTAGGGGATGGTAATTGAGGTTTTTGGTTATGGAGACTGGGGCAGAATGAATAGATGGCACAGAGAACAAAAGCAAACTAAAACTATCAAAAATAGTCTAAAATGAATGAAAATCTACATATTAAAAAAAAGGTAAGGCGGAGTTGTATTGAACACAAAACAAGCAATGGTTTGCACAATATAAACAAAAAACATAACGTAATGCATTTTTTTCCTTCTTCCAAAAAGTAGAAACCGAAAATATGAAATATATACAAATTGGATCCTATAAGAAATAAAATTAAGTAAAAACTTGTTGTGGAATCAGTGAAGTGTGAAGATAAATGCACAAAAACATAGAACATAACAAACTGAATAGAGTTCCGAATTGGAGATGTATTTTTAATGAAACAAACAAAGCAACCTATTTGTTTTAATGATCAAGGCAACAAAACTGAATGAAATAAAATGCACAATAATCATTATTTTTTGAATGGAAAATATCCCAATCTAAAATAAAGCAAAAATAATTTGAAAAGTTAAATTAAATTTAAATCGCTTTTTCCGGCAAAGACGCAAAATTTTGTTGCAAATTGAAATTCGAATGTTGAATTTTTGTCATTTAGAAAACAAGTTAATTATACACCATAGGTACCCGATTATTACATCCATGGGCAACCGATTAGCCTTGGAATCCAATTATCTTTTACATCCATAGCTACCCGATTATTTCTTTGGAGATCATAACCATGATGAAGTACCCGATTAGGCCTTGCGCCCGGATGTCTTTTACGTGTCATAGGTACCCGATTAGGCCTTGCGTCCGAATATGTTTAACATGTCATAGGTACCCGCTCGGTTGATTAATCCCTATTGGGTGTAGAATCGTTGATGAAGTACCCGATTAGGCCTTGCTTACGGATGTCTTTTACGTGTCATAGATACCCAATTTGGCCTTGCGTCTTGATGTCTTTCACGAATCATAGGTACCTGATTAGGCTTGCTTCCGGATGTCTTTCACGTGTCATAGGTACCCGCTCGGTTAATTAATCCCTACTGGGTGTAGAATTATTGATGAAGTATCTGATTAGGCCTTGCGTCCGGATCTCTTTTACGTGTTACACGTACCCGGTTAAGCCTTGCTTCCAGATGTCTTTTATGTGTCATAGGTACCCAGTCGGTTAATTAATCTCTACGGGATGTAGAATCGTTGATGAAGTACCTGATTATCCCTTGCGTTCGGAAGTCTTTTACGTGTCATAGGTATCCGATCTTGCGTCCGAATGTGTTTAACGTGTCATATATAGGTACTCGCTCGGTTAATTAATCGCTATTGGGTATAGAATCATTGATGAAGTACCCGATTAGGCCTTGCGTCCGAATGTCTTTTACGTGTCATAGGTACCTAATTAGGACTTACGTCCGAATGTGCTTAACGTGTCATAGGTACCCGCTCGGTTAATTAATCCCTATTGGGTGTAGAATCATTGATGAAGTACCCGATTAGGCCTTGCGTCTGGATGTCTTTTACGTGTCATAGGTACCCGATTAGGCCTTGCATCCGAATTATTTAACGTGTCATAATTACCCTCTCGGTTAATTAATCCCTACTAGGTGTAGAATCATTGATGAAGTAACCGATTAGGGCTTGCGTCCGGATGTCTTTTACGTGTCATAGGTACCCAATTATGACTTGCGTCCGAATGTGCTTAACGTGTCATAGGTACCTGCTCCGTTAATTAATCCCTAATTGGTGTAGAATCGCTGATGAAGTACCTGATTACGCCTTGCGTTCGGATGTCTTTTACGTGTCATAGGTACCCGATTAGGCCTTGCGTCTGATTGTGTTTAACATATCATAGGTACCCGCTCGGTTAATTAATCCGTATTGGGTGTAGAATCGTTGATGAAGTACCTGATTTGGCCTTACATCCGGATGTCATTTACGTGTCATAGGTACCAGATTAGGCATTGCATCTGAATGTGTTTAATGTGCCATAGGTACCCGCTCGGTTAATTAATCCCTACTGGGTGTAGAATCATTGATGAAGTACCCGATTAGGCCGTACGTCTGGATGTCATTTACGTGTCATAGGTATCTGATTAGGCGTTGCGGAATGTGTTTAACGTGTCATAGGTACCCGCTCGATTAATTAATCCCTACTGGGTGTAGAATCATTGATGAATTACCCGATTAGGTCTTGCGTCCGTATGTCTTTTTCGTGTCATAGGTACCTGACTAGGCCTTGGGTCCAGATGTCTTTTACGTGTCATAGGTACATGCTCGGTTAATTAATCCCTACTGGGTGTAGAATCGTTGATGAAGTACCCGGTTAAGCCTTGCGTCCGAATGTCTTTTACGTGTCATAGGTACCCAATTAGGCCTTGCGTCCGGATGTGTTTAAGATGTCACATGTACTCGATTAGGCCTTGCATTCGGATGTCTTTTACATGTCGTAAGTACCTGCTTGGTTAATTAATCCCTACTAGATGTAGATTCGCTAACTAATCCTTACTCAGTTCATATTGTATATGTTATATTTTATATTTTCTAAACCCATAACCAAGCTCATAACTGAGCTCTTGAACCAGCTTGTAATTGAATTTATAATTGAGCTCTTAATCGAGGCTATGATCTACCTTGTAACCAAAATTAGTTACTTATATTTTATTCATATTATATATTTTATATTTTCTAATTTTGCTTTTATATTAGCTCATAACTGAGGTGATAACCGAGCACATAAACAAACCTTTAACCTAAACGGGCAATCGAGCCAAAACTAAACCCCTAACTTATCCCATAACTGAGCCCATAACCGAGCTCTTAAACAAGCTTGTAATTGAATTTATAACTGAGCTCTTAATCGAGGTTATGATCTAGCTTGTAACCGAAATTATTTATTTATATTTTATTCGTATATTTTATTTTTTATTTTCTAATTTAGATTTTATTCCATAACAAATTCAATAACCGAGCCCATAACTAAGATCTAAACCTAGCTCATAACTAAGGTAATAATCGAGCTCATAACCGCTGTCATAATTGAGGTCATAACCAAACCTTTAACCTAGCCCATAAGTGAGACAATAACCGAGACAAAACTAAACCCATAGCTTATTCCATAACCAAGCCCATAACCGAGCTCCTAAACAAGCTTGTAATTGAATTTATAACTGAGGTCTTAATCGAGGTTATGATCTACCTAGCTCATAACAGAGCCCATAACTGAGATCTAAACCTAGATCATAACTGAGGTAATAACCGAGTTCATAACCATGGTCATAACCAAACTTTTAAACTTGCCCATAACTGAGACCATAACCGAGCCAAAACTAAACCCATAACTAATCATATTACCGAGCCCATAACCAAACTCTTAAACAAGTTTGTAATTGAATTGATAACTGAGCTTTTAATTGAGGTTATGATCTAGCTTGTAACCGAAATTAGTTATTTATATTTCATTCATATTTTATATTTTCTAATTTAGCTTTTATTCCATAACTGATCCAATAACCGAGCCCATAACCGAGATCTAAACCAAGCTCATAACTGAGGTAATAGCCGATCTCATAACCACGGTTATAATTAAGGTCTTAACCAAAACTTTAACCTAGCCCATAACCGAGCTCATAACCGAGCCAAAACCAAACCCATAACTGATGTAATGTCCCGTATTTCCAGCGATATAATAATTTATTTATTTAATTATTTATATAGTGATTTAGAAAATTAAATGGTGGTTTAATTAAATAACTTTGAATATTTAATTAAAATATTAATTAAAATATTAATTAAATAATATATTTAATTCTGAAATAATCAGAATTAGCTGAAATGGCAATATTGTGTGAATTGGGCAATTCAAATATATATGATTTAGCTTAGAGTTGAATTATAATAATGAATATATTTAAATAACGACAGTTGAACGTATAATTATATTATAATTATAATCGAGCTCGAAATGGCGCGCCAGTTCGCTATTTGGCGATTTGAACTTCAACTGAATATACAGGGTCCGTTTTTAAATCGGATTTATGTGAAACAAGAAACGTTAGGTACTGGTGAAGTATATTTTTCTGATGGAAGAGAAAAATCAGGATTTCGTTGTGTAGATATTTAGTTATGTCCAAATCAAATTTTAAAATAATCGTTATAGAATCGTTTATCGACCGTAACGGTTTATTCGATATAACTAGATATCGGTTTCGAATTTAGACAAGATTCTTTTGAGATGTGGTGATAATTTAATTTTTAGAATTTTATTGTAATTTTTAATTAATTAAATAAGTAACTTTTTATTTGGAGTATTTTGCACCCTATAATCAACATTTTGAGGTTTCACAAAATGAGTTAATCTACTTATATTATTATATTTTTGGAACCGTGGCACATCGCTCGATATGACCGTATATTTATTTTTGTCTGTAGCAGTTCGGACATGAATGAAATCTTACGTGACACGGTATACTAAAACTTAAAACCAGCATATGGATACCCATTCCCTCGCATGGCCGACAAATCCCATATCCACATATAAGTGAACGCAACCACTCCTTTCTTGTGGTTTTAGTAAATACACCACTCTTACTCTAACCTAGACCATTTACTTCCTCAATCAAAAAGAGCAGCCGCCGTTGTTTTCTTCAGAAAAGTAAAACGTGAAAGTAAATTTTCTAAAAAAAAATCAAGAGTACAAGATAATCAAACGAAGTGTTCTTCGTTAACTTCCTACTCTCAAAGCCTATATTTCTTTTTCCATTTCGAATATGAAAAGGGTCACACCCTTTTACCATCGATTTCAGCATGGTGGCCATTTCTGGAGACTCGCCGCAACATTGGAGAGAATCGAAGTCAACTTCAGAACCATAAGGGTATCAAGCTGCTGCGATGGTGATTCCCTAGTGCGATTCGATGTTAGAAAGTTTCGAGGCTGCTCGTGGTACAATGCGTATAGAGGCTTCGCAACGCGATTTTGGTGAAGGCCTTCGAACGCGAGATGACTGGGAAGTCCAGCCGGATAGTCGGTAAGCGGTTAGATGATCGACGATGGGTTGGAGTCGGTTTTGTCTTTGTTACTGTAGTAAGGAACAACAGCAGTTTTGGGGGTTCTGGATTTGGGTGATATCGCAAGTATTGGAAGGTAGGTTGGTGCAATTTGGCAAATGGGTAAAGTCTGTTTTTTTGTTTTCTGTAAGGTGATGGAAACAATGGTAGTGGTCTTGTCGAATCTTGTGGATTGCTAGAGGGAGAGGAATAGTGAGGGAGGAAAACAACAATATGGGTTCAAAGCTTTACTGGAGTTGTTCGGCATTCAAATGAAATAAAGAAGAAGGATGGAAGTTGTTTCTTTTCTATGTCGCTTGAAATGCATGATTTTCTGGAACCATGATTTTCTAGAAATGAAGGGGCGCCAAAGCAAGGTAAATGTTGGATTTAATGAGGATGATGGAATTGTGTTTTCAAATGGGAAAGGTGTTAAACTCTGGAGTAAGGCGTGAGCGTTATCAAGGTATAATTAAATAGTAATTTAAGTTAAAAAGTGTTTTAAGTAAATCAAAACTTATAACACTTATAATTCGTTCATTCATGGTTAGAATAGAGCGTGAGCGGATCCAGTGGAATCATAGCGAGGAGATCTACGTTGTAGAACTAGTGTGGTTGAGAACAAAGCTATTGGAGTTTTGTGATAAAAGCAAACGTCTGGTTGATTTTAAATGAAACAAATGCAGAATCGTCAACTGCAAATATTGTGAGTAAAACTCACCAACTCTGAACAGTTATATTTCTATAACGTATTCTTAGAACTGTGTTGATTGCTGTGTATTAACTGTTTGGTTGAATTGCTTATGTATTGGTTGAAATTATAGATAACGATATATATATATATAAATCGTTAATCAAATATTGATTCTGTTTAGCAGAATATCTCATAGTGGAATGAAATCGGTGTTAATTATATTGTTATATTGTTTAACCTGTGATGCAGGGAAGCAGGTTGGAGGGACCCAATTGGGTTCCATAATATATAAAATACTGTTTTTTTCATATATTGTGATATATGATGTGATATATAATCTGTTGTTGATTATGTGTGTTTGAATGATATCGATCACTGTTGTTTGGTATTTTAAATACCGTAAGAAAACCCTGGGATGAAAAAGGAAAATTTCAATAATTATATTGAAATAAAATATTATATAAATTCGAAAGATTTTATATAGAAGGAAGATTTCAAACTGAATATTGAAATAGAATATTTATAAAATCAAAGGATTTTATATAAAGGAATATTTATAAAATCAAGGGATTTTATAAAGGAAATTATTTGTAAAACAAATATAAAGGAAATTATTTGTAAAATATAAAGAGAAATATTTGTAAAAATTTACAAATAAAACAGAAAGAGAAATATTTGTGAAACATTTACAAATAAAACAGAAAGAGAAATATTTGTAAAAACATTTACAAATAAAACAGAAAGAAAAATATTGGTAAAACATAAATAAATAGAGTTATAAAAGGGATTTATTAGGAAATGAAAAAGAATGTTATATAAGGAAATATTTGGCAAATGAATAGAATTTTACATAAGGAAAGTTTAGACCCGTGCTTCGCACACGGGTATAACATGATATGGATTTAAAGCAAAGATTTTTAATAGAATCTGTTGTAACCGATAGATTGAGAAGATTAATTTATAAATAATATTTTATAAATTAAATAAAATATTTATCATTGGATAAATAGAATATATAAGTCATGACTTATATAGAGAAGTAAGAATCGATTTCAGCATCGATATTTGAAACTGAATATGGACGTATAGTTAATCAAAGGAGTTAATCAAAATGTGTTAATCAAAATGAGTTAGAGGAGTTAATCGATTAGAGTTAGTGTTAACTAGTTAGAGTTAATCAGTTAGAGTTAATTGAATAAGAGTTGGTCGAATATTTGTTATTCGAATAGAGTTAACTGAATTAGAGTTAGTCGGATTAGAGTTATTCGAATATAGTTTATTCGAAGAAAGAGTTATCGAATAAGGTTATTCGAATAAAGGAATTAATCGAATATTATTTATTCGAAAGGAGTTATCGAATATTAGTTATTCGAAAGGAGTTATCGAATATTAGTTATTCGAAAGGAGTTATCGAATATAAGACTATTCGAATAAAGGAATTAATCAAATATTAGTTATTTGAAAGGAGTTAATCGAATATTAGTTATTCAAAAGGAGTTATCGAATATTAGTTATTCAAAAGGAGTTATGGAATATTAGTTATTAGAAAGGAGTTATCGAATATTAGTTATTCGAAAGGAGTCATCGAATATTAGTTATTCGAAAGGAGTTAATCTAATATTAGTTATTTGAAAGGAGTTAATCGAATATAGTTATTCGAAAGGAGTTAATTGATAAGAGTAAATTAGTTAGAGTTAATCGAATAGTGTTAATTGAATAGAATTAATCGAATAGGGCTATTTGAAGAGAGATTATCGAATATAGTTTATTCGAAGGAAAGAGTTATCGAAAAGAGATTTATTTGAAAGAGAGTTACGTAAGGAAGTTTGTTAAAGATTTAAAAGATAAACTTTGACTATTTTGAAGTTAAAACATTGTTCAGTTAAGGTCTGAGAGGTAATTATACCCCAACTTGATTGACTTCCTTCTTAACTAAGGAATGGTAAGATTTGATAATGAATGATGGTTAAGTGAATTTGATTAATGAGTGAAATGGTTTGAGTTGGCAGTTTAAATCTAGTGAAGGAGTTTTGGAAATGTTTTCCAAATAAGAATCAGAAATGTTTTCTGATACTAGAAAATAAGAGTTTAGAATATATGGAAACAGGAGATAAGTAAATTAATGAACTAAAGAGATAAATGTTAAATGATGATTGATCGATAAAATTTCCATCTGGAAATAATATCGTTGTTTGCATACGTGTTTTTCTTTGATAGTTAAATCACAGACTATCAAAGTTTTGAACATTTTTCCGTTGTCAATATGGAGAGACCAGTTGGATTCTTATCCAAAGAACCAATCCGTATGGGCGTTAGCGTTTCAAATCAAATAGATCGAAGACAAATTGAAGACGGAGTAAAGTGCAAGGGCTGTTGTATAAGTCCTAGGTTGAGACTGCTTAGGATGGATGTACGGAATAGTGCCTTCGGTTTGTCCAGTCCCAGGAAAACTTGAATGGATGAATGTCTGACAGAGTATATTTGGTAGATTGCGTAAGTTCATCGTTTCAAATGTATTTACGTTGGTGGCGGAGGAATTCGTTTCTCTTAGCTTATACCCGTGGTATTTTTGGGGAAATCAATTTGTGATTTGACGGGTATGACGATGTGGCATTCGAAGTAAATGGAGGAGTGATCTGTTAAAAGATACGTTTTGACCTCGAGCCTCATCAACTGGGAAATGACAGAAATCGGGCAGGCAGCATAGATAAGTGGTTCGCAACCAATTAGCGTATATTGTTACCATCTAAAGAATATTCATATTTGTTACTTCTTTCAATTCTGTATCTCCCGGGAATGGTTATGTCGGAATACTAACCGAGGGGTGGCAATATATTCGATACATTCAAGAGAAATGAGTGGTCGGCCAAGTGTGTCCGAGTTGCAAGATGCTCTTGTTGAACTCCAGTGTATCGCTTCTAGAGTACACTGAGCGGAAGGTGGATCCATACCTTGACAAAGTTGGAAATTCATTCCCCAAGTAAGAGCCCGCGATTTTGATTGTATATTATATATGTAGAACGTTAGATGCAAGCGTTTCTACTAAATTGATATTACTTGTGTTAGACATTATTATAATATCAGAATAATATTGTTTTACAAATGATTTGGGTTATCATAAGGTAAAAACCATCTATGTTTATGAGTGGATCGGTCTTACGATTATTCTTTTTTTTGAAAGGATTTTTAAAGTTAAACAAATGATTTGAGTTTACTCGCACCAGTCACATGACTGACCCAGAGTTTATTTTGTTTTGTTTTCCCTAAACTCTTTGGTGCCCAATTTTGTACGGGCAGTCAAGTAGTCGGGATTTATAGATACTTGAAGAGCTGGAGTAGGAGGCTTCAGCTTTATATAGCTACGGTTATTTCCACTATGTTGTAAGTGTTGTACTTTGGAAATGATATGTATATTCAAGTACAGATTTATATTTCAAAGTTATGTTATGAATTATATTTATTCGTTTCGCTGTGAGATTCGTGTTTACTATGATGTTGTATGTTCTTCTTCTTTAATTCTAAGTTTCTATCTTATCCATCCTCACCCTCTAATTTCTTTCATTAACTACCGGTATTTTCGATCCTTGGATGTTCGATATGTGTTGTATGTCGGATAACCAAGATCGAATTTTTTCTAGGATGTTACAGTTGGTATCAGAGCTTAAGGTTAAGTAATTACCTTGGCTCTGTGGCGTAACTCAGTAGAGATGGGGTTAGTAATACCCTAGATTGAGTTTGAGTGTATATATACGAGTGAACGTATTTGTTATTTGATATAAAAATTGTTTTATATGGTGGAGATTTATTGGTTGTGTTGTTTATGGATTATGGTCGATCAGTTTGATCCACTGTATCGGTAGGGGTTTATAAAGACTTGTATACGGTGAACCGACATGGTATGTTTTGAAAAGAAGGTAAATGAATTTTTTTTACCCAAATTATATTTTGATATCAAAAATTGATATTGAAATGGATATAATATATTGGATATATTTGTTGTTATTATAATCGAGTAAGATTATTAAAAGTGAAACGGTTATGTAAATAATCAATCAGAATTCATATAAGTGAAATATATGAAATCAAAATGAATTAAATATGAAATTAAATCAGGGTTGGAATTAAAACCCTGGAACTTGGAATGGTGTTTTTAAATGGATTTGGATTAATTATGTGAGAATTTTAAAATCCTGGGAGATTTTAAATTGTTTGACTAACATTGAAAAAGATATTTTGAAATGGATTTCAAAGTGAAATTGTTTGAAAATGGGTTTGAAAAGTGATATAGTATTGAACTCACTTCAGTCACTAGGAAATAACTCTGATGATGTTGGCCACATCATCGGTGTTCATTTTCGAGTTCTAAGTGACGAATTACTACCAAAGATTTTGTTTTTGAAACGTTTTGAGAAGACAAGTTGTTTGAAATCCTGAAAGGGAAAGTTTGATTTTTGATATGGTAAACTGCTTAAAACTCCCAGGAAAGAGCAGTTTGAATTAAAAACAAATTGAGTAGAAATTTGGGAAAATCATTTGGAATTAAAATAAAGTCAGTTAACTGGTAACTGAAATTGGATTGGATTAGAATAATATCAAGACAAATTTGATTTGTAAGATTTGAATTTGAAGTGTAATGTGATAATCGAGTTTGGAGTTTGGAGTCAAGAATGAAACTTGAATTTGAAATTGAATTTGGCTTGGATATAAACGAATGGTTGTGTTGGAGATAAAAGTGATTGGAGTTTGAATTGGATGACATTGGTATATGCTGAATTAGCAGCAGATGGAAGTGATAAAGTTGATATGCCCGAGAAAAAGGTACAAGTTTATTTTCATATGAGTTTTGTGATTTTATGAGCCTGTTTGGCTGTTTAATTTACTTTTGGGTTGGAGAAGGCCCAGAGAGGCGAGTTGGAGTTTGAGCTATAGACCAGTACAAAGGAGGTGCTGGCAAAATTCTTCGAAAATTTAGGGTGTTAGAAAAATTTCAGGATTTTTGAAAAATTTCGTTGATAAAATTAATTAATATTTAATGGAAATTAAATTGGTTTAGTGAAACTGAAATTAAGAAGTAAACAAATAATTTGTAACCCAATTGATAGGGTTTGTTTTCTACCTTAGCAATTTTGAGGACAAAATTATTTTAAGGGGGGAAGAATGTAATGTCCCGTATTTCCAGCGATATAATAATTTATTTATTTAATTATTTCTACAGTGATTTAGAAAATTAAATGGTGGTTTAATTAAATAACTTTGAATATTTAATTAAAATATTAATTGAATAATATATTTAATTCTGAAATATTCAGAATTAGCTGAAATGGCAATATTGTGTGAATTGGGCAATTCAAATATATATGATTCAGCTTAGAGTTGAATTATAATAATGAATATATTTAAATAACGACAGTTGAACGTATAATTATATTATAATTATAA
Organism: Allium sativum; assembly: GCA_030737875.1. Lineage (NCBI taxonomy): Eukaryota > Viridiplantae > Streptophyta > Magnoliopsida > Asparagales > Amaryllidaceae > Allium > Allium sativum. The sequence continues at coordinate 346,161,144 of CM060922.1, read as the reverse complement.
TCGAGCTCGAAATGGTACGGCAGTTCGCTATTTGGCGATTTGAACTTCAACTGAATATACATGGTCCGTTTTAAATCGGATTTCTGTGAAACAAGAAACGTTAGGAGCAGATGAAGTATATTTTTCTGATGGAAGAGAAAAACCAGGATTTCGTCGTGTAGATGTTTAGTTATGTCCAAATCAAATTTTAAAATAGTCGCTATAGAATCGTTTATCGACCGTAACAGTTTATTCGATATAACTAGATACCGGTTTCGAATTTAGACAAAATTCTTTTGAGACGTAGTGATAATTTAATTTTTAGAATTTTATTGTAATTTTTAATTATATAAATCAGCAACTTTTTATTTAGAGAATTTTGCACCCTATAATCAACATTTTGAGGTTTCACAAAATGAGTTAATCTACTGGTATTATTATATTTTTGGAACCGTGGCACATCGCTCGATACGACCGTATACTTATTTTTGTCTGTAGCAGTTCGGACATGAATGAAATCTTACGTGACACGGTATACTAAAACTTAAAACCAGCATATGGATACCCATTCCCTCACATGGTCGACAAATCCCATATCCACGTATAAATGAACGCAACCACTCCTTTCTTGTGGTTTTAGTAAATACACCACTCTTACTCTAACCTAGACCATTTACTTCCTCAATCAAAAAGAGCAGCTACCATTGTTTTCTTCAGAAAAGTAAAACAAGAAAGTAAAATTTCTAAAAAAAATCAAGAGTACAAGATAATTAAACGAAGTGTTCTTCGTTAACTTCCTACTCTCAAAGCCTGTATTTCTTTTTCCAGTTCAAATATTAAAACGGTCGCACCCTTTTACCATCGATGTCAGCCTGGTGGCCATTTCTAGAGACTCGCCGCAACATTGGAGAGAATCGAAGTCAACTTCAGAACCAGAAGGGTATTAAGCTGCTGCGATGGTGATTCCCTAGTGCGATTCAATGTCAGAAAGTTTCGAGGCTGCTCGTGGTACAACGCATATGGAGGCTTGGCAACGCAATTTTGGTGAAGGCCTTCGAACGCGAGATGACTGGGAAGTCCAGTGGGATAGTTGGTAAGGGGTTAGATGATCGACGGTGGGTTGGAGCCGGTTTTGTCTTCGTTACTATATTAAGGAACAACAACAATTTTGGGGTTTCTGGATTTGGGTGATATCGCAAGTATTGGAAGGTAGGTCGATGCAATTTGGAAAATGGGTAAAGTCTGTTTTTTGTTTGCTGTAAGGTGATGAAACAATGGTAGTGGTCTTGTCGAATCTTGTGGTTTGCGAGAGGGAGAGGAATAGTGAGGGAGGAAAACGGCAATATGGGTTCAAAGCTTTACTGGAGTTATTCGGCATTTAAATGAAACAAAGAAGAAGGATGGAAGTTGTTTCTTTTCTGTGTTGCCTGAAATGTGTGATTTTCTAGAACCATGATTTTCTAGAAACGAAGGGGGGCCAGAGCAAGGTAAATGTTGGATTTAATGAGGATGATGGAATTGTGTTTTCAAATGGGAAAGGTGTTAAACTCTGGAGTAAGGTGTAAGAGTTATCAAGTTATAATTAAATAGTCATTTAAGTTAAAAAGTGTTTTAAGTAAATCAAAACTTATAACACTTATAATTCGTTCATTCATGGTCAGAATATAGCGTGACCGGATCCAGTGGAATCGTAGCGAGGAAATCTACGTTGTGAACTAGTGTGGTTGAGAACAAAGCTATTGGAATTTTGTGATAAAATCAAACGTCTGGTTGATTTTAAATGAAACAAAAGCAGAATCGTCAACTGCAAATACTGTGAGTAAAACTCACCAACTCCGAACAATTATATTTCTATAACGTATTCTTAGAACTGTGTTGATTGCTGTGTGTTAACTGTTTGGTTGAATTGCTTATGTATTGGATGAAATTATAGATAATGATATATATATATATATATGTATATATAAATCGTTAATCAAATATTGATTCTGTTTAGTATAATATCTCATAATGGAATGAAATCGATGTTAATTATATTGTTTAACATATGTGATGCAGGGAAACATGTTGGAGGGACCCAACTGGGTTCCTCAATATATAAAATACTGTTTTTTTTTCATATATTGTGATATATGATGTGATATATAATCTGTTGTTGATTATGTGTGTTTGAATGATACCGATCACTGTTGTTTGGTATTTTAAATATCGTAAGAAAACCCTGGGATGAAAAAGGAAAATTTCAAAAACTATATTGAAATAAAATATTATATAAAATTGAAAGATTTTATATAGAAGGAAGATTTCAAACTGAATATTGAAATAGAATCTTTATAAAATCAAAGGATTTTATATAAAGGAATATTTATAAAATCAAGGGAATTTATAAAGGAAACTATTTGTAAAACAAATATAAAGGAAATTATATGTAAAACAAATATAAAGAGAAATATTTTTAAAACATTTACAAATAAAACAGAAAGAGAAATATTTGTAAAACATTTACAAATAAAACAGAAAGATAAATATTTGTAAAACATTTACAAATAAAACAGAAAGAGAAATATTGGTAAAACATAAATAAATAGAGTTATAAAAGGTATTTATTGGGAAATGAAAAAGAATGTTATGTAAGGAAATATTAGGCAAATGAATAGAATTTTACATAAGGAAAGTTTAGACCCGTGCTTCGCACACGGGTATAACATGATATGGGTTTAAAGCAAAGATTTTAAATAGAATCTGTTGTAACCGATATATTGAGAAGATTAATTTATAAATAATATTTTATAAATTAAATAAAATATTTATCATTGGATAAATAGAATATATAAGTCAGGACTTATATAGAGAAGTAAGAATCGATTTCATCATCGATATTTGAAACTGAATATGGACGTAGAGTTAATCAAAGGAGTTAATCAAAATGTGTTAATCAAAATGAGTTAGAGGAGTTAATCGATTAGAGTTAGTGTTAACCAGTTAGAGTTAATCAGTTAGAGTTAATGGAACAAGAGTTAGTCGAATATTTATTATTCGAATAGAGTTAATTGAATTAGAGTTAGTCGGATTAGAGTTATTCGAATATAGTTTATTCGAAGAAAGAGTTATCAAATAAGGTTATTCGAATAAAGGAATTAATCGAATACTAGTTATTCGAAAGGAGTTATCGAATATTAGTTATTCGAAAGGAGTTATCGAATATTAGTTATTCGAAAGGAGTTATCGAATATTAGGCTATTCGAATAAAGGAATTAATCGAATATTAGTTCTTCGAGAGGAGTTAATCGAATATTAGACTATTCGAATAAAGGAATTAATCGAATATTAGTTATTCGAAAGGAGTTATGGAATATTAGTTATTCGAAAGGAGTTATCGAATATTAGTTATTCGAAAGGAGTTATCGAATATTAGTTATTCGAAAGGAGTTAATCTAATATTAGTTATTTGAAAGGAGTTAATCGAATATAGTTATTCGAAAGGAGTTAATTGATAAGAGTAAATTAGTTAGAGTTAATCGAATAGTGTTAATTGAATAGAATTAATCGAATAGGGCTATTTGAAGAGAGATTATCGAATATAGTTTATACGAAGGAAAGAGTTATCGAATAGAGATTTATTCGAAATAGAGTTACATAAGGAAGTTTGTTAAAGATTTAAAAGATAAACTTTGACTATTTCGAAGTTAAAACGTTGTTCAGTTAAGGTCCGAGAGGTAATTATACCCCAACTTGATTGACTTCCTTCTTAACTAAGGAATGGTAAGGTTTGATAGTGAATGATGGTTAAGTGAATTTAGTTAATGAGTGAAATGGTTTGAGTTGGCATGGCGATGTTTGATTTAAACATCAGTTTAAATCCAGTGAAGGAGTTTTGGAAATGTTTTCCAAATAAGAATCAGAAATGTTTTCTGATAATAGAAAATAAGAGTTCAGAATATATGGAAACAGGAGATAAGTAAATTAATGAACTAAAGAGATAAATGTTAAATGATGATTGATCGATAAAATTTCCATTAGGAAAAAATATCGTTGTTTGCACACGTGTGTTTCTTTGATTGTTAAATCATAGACTATCGAAGTTTTTACCATTTTCCCGTCAACAATACGGAGAGACTGGTTGGATTCTTATCCAAAGAACCACTTCGTATGGGAATTAGCGTTTCGAATCAAAAAAATCGAAGACAAATTGAAGAGGGAGTAAAGTGCAAGGGCTGTTGTATAAGTCCTAGGTGGAGATTGCCTTGGATGGATGTACGGAATAGTGCCTTCGGTTTGTCCAGTCCCAGGGCAACTTGAACGGATGAATGTCTGACAGAGTTTATTTGGTAGATCGCGTAAGTTAATCGTTTCAAATGTATTTACATTGGTGGCGGAGGAATTCGTTTCTCTTAGCTTATACCCGTGGTATTTTTGGGGAAATCAATTTGTGATTTGACGGGTATGACGATGTGGCATTCGAAGTAAATGGAGGAGTGATCTGTTAAAAAATACATTTTGACCTCGAGCCTCATCAATTGGGAAATGACAGAAATCGGGCAGGCAGCATGGCTAAGTAGTTCGCAACCAATTAATTAGCTATATTGTCACCATCTTGAGAATATTCATATTTTTTACTTCTTTCAATTCTGTATCTCCCGAGAACAGTTATGTTGGAATACTAACCGAGGGGTGGCGATATATTCGATACACTCAAGCAAAATGAGAGGTCGGTCATGTGTGGCCGAGTTGCAAGAAGTTCTTATTGAACTCCAGTGTATCGCTTCTAGAGTACACTGAGCGGAAGGTGGATCCATACCTTGTCATAGTTGGAAATCCATTTCCCAAATAAGAGCCCACGGTTTTGATTGTATATTATATACGTAGAACATTAAATGCAGGCGTTTCTACTAAATTGATATTACTTGTGTTAGACATTATTATAATATCAGAATAATATTGTTTTACAAATGATTTGGGTTATCGTAAGATAAAAACCATCCGTGTTTATGAGTGGACCGGTCTTGGATTTTTAAAGTTAAACTAGTGATTTGAGTTTACTCACACCAGTCACATGACTGACCCAGAGTTTATTTTGTTTTGTTTTCCCTAAACTCTTGGGTGCCCAATTTTGTACGGGCACTCAAGTAGTCGGGATTTACAGATACTTGAAGAGCTGGAGCAGGAGGCTTCAGAATTATATAGCTATGGTTATTTCCGCTGTGTTGTAAGTGATGTACTTTGGAAATGATATGTATATTCAAGTACAGATTTATATTTCAAAGTTATGTTACGAAATAAATTTATTCGTTCCGCTGTGAGATTCGTGTTTACTCTGATGTTGTATGTTCTTCTTCTTCTTCTATTCTAAGTTTCTATCTTATCTTTCCTCACCCTCTAATTTCTTTCATTAACTACTGGTATTTTCGATCCTTGGATGTTCGATATGTGTTGTATATCGGATAATCAAGATCGACTTTTTTCCGGGACGTTACAATTGATCCTATAACTGAGCTCTTAAACAAGTTTGTAATTGAATTTATAACTGAGCTCTTAATCGAGGTCATTATGAGATTAGTTATTTATATTTTATAAATAATTTATATTTTCGAATTTTGCTTTTATATTAGCTCGTAATTGTGGTAATAACTGAGCATATAACCACGGTTATGATTGAGGTCATAACCAAACCTTTAAACTAGCCCATAACCGAGCACATAACTGAGTCAAAACCAAACCCATAACTGATCCCATAACCCAGACCATAACCGAGCTCTTAAACAAACTTGTAATTGAATTTATAATTGAGCTCTTAATCGAGGTTATGATCTAGCTTGTAACTTAAATTAGTTATTTATATTTTATTCATATTTTATATTTTAAAATTTGTATTTTATACTTTGTATTTTATATTTTATATTTTACATTTTATGATTTATATTTTATATTTCATACTTTATATTTTATAATTAATATTTTATATTATATTTTTATTTTCTAATTTAGCTTTTATTCCATAACTGGTCTAATAACCAAGATCTAAACCTAGCTCATAACCGAGGTAACAACCGAGCAGATAACCACGATCATAATCAAGGTCATAACCAAACCTTTAAACTAGCCCCATAACCGAGCCCATAACCACGATCTTAATTGTCGACATAACCAAACCTTTAAACTAGGCCATAAACGAGACAATAACCGAGCCAAAACTAAACCTATAATTATCCTATAATCGAGCCCATAACCGAGCTCTTAAACAAGCTTGTAATTGATTTTATAACTGAGCTCTTAATCGAGGTTATGATCTAGCTTGTAACCGAAATTAGTTATTTATATTTTAGCTTTTATTCCATAACCAATCAAATAACCGAGTCGATATCGGGATCTAAACCTAGCTTATAACTGAGGTAATAATTGAGCTCATAACCACGGTTATAATTAAAGTCTTAACCAAAGCTTTAACCTAGCCCATAACCGAGCTCTTAAACAAGTTTGTAATTGAATTTATAACTCAACTCTTAATCGAGGTTATGATGTAGCTTGTAACTGAAATTAGTTATTTATATTTCATTCATATTTTATATTTTAGCATTTATACTATCTCATAACTGAAGAAATAACCGAGCACATAACCACAGTCATAATTGAGGTCATAACCAAACCTTTAACCTAGCCCATAACCAGGCACATAACTAAGCCAAAACCAAACGCATAACTGATCCCATAACAGAGCTCTTAAACAAATTTGTAATTGAATTTATAATTGAGCTCTTAATCAAGGTTATGATCTACCTTGTAACTTAAATTAGTTATTTATATTTTATTTTTTGCAAGGCAAGCGGGTTTGAATGGCCCCAACCATCTTTATTAACAAACAAGAGAATTACAAACACACCAGGATATTACAAATTAAACACAAGAGATAATAGAACGGATCAATATATGTTTAGCAATAGATTCATTCCTAAACACCCTATTTTATATTTTATTCATATTTTATATTTTATTTTATATATTATAATTTATATTTTATACTTTATATTTTATAATTTATATTTTATATTATATTTTATATTTTATAATTTTCTAATTTGGCTTTTATTCCATAACCGACCCAATCACCGAGACCATAAAAAAGATTTAAACCTAGCTCATAACTGGGGTAATAACCGAACACATAACCACAGTCATAATTAAGGTCATAACCAAACCTTTAACCTAGCCCATAGCCAGGCACATAACCGAGCCAAAACCATATCCATAACTGATCCAATAACCGAGCTCTTAAACAAGCTTGTAACTGAATTTACAATTGAGCTCTTAATCGAGGTTATGATCGCTTGTAACTGAAATTAGTTATTTACGTTTTTGTTCATATTTTATAATTTATAATTTATACTTTATACTTTATATTTTAAAATTTATAATTTAGCTTTTATATTTTATATTTTCTAATTTAGCTTTTATTACATAACCGATCCAATAACCGAGCCCATAACCGAGATTTAAACCTAGCTCATAACTGAGGCAATATCCGAGCACATAAACACGTTCATAATTGAGGTCAGAGCAAAACCTTTAACCGACCACATAACCGGGCACATCACCGAGCCAACACTAAACCCATAACTGATCCCATAACCGTGCCCATAACCGGGCCCATAACCGAGCTCTTAAACAAGCTTGTAATTGAATTTATAATTGAGCTCTAAATCGAGGTTATTTTCTAGCTTGTAACTTAAATTAGTTATTTATATTTTATTTATATTTTATATTTTATGTTTTATATTTTATACTTTATACTTTATATTTTATATTTTCTAATTTAATTTTTATATTTTGTATTTTCTAGTTTAGCTTTTATTCCATAACCGATCGAATAACCGACCCCATAACCGATATCTAAACCTAGCTCATAACTGAGGTAATAACCAAGCACATAACCACAGTCATAATTGAGGTCATAACCAAACCTTTAACCTAGATCCTAACGGGTACATAACTGAGCCAAAACCAAACCCATAACTGATCCCATAACCGAGCCCATAACCCAGCTCTTAAACAAATTTGTAATTGAATTTATAGTTGAGCTCTTAATCGAGGTTATGATCTAACTTGTAACTTAAATTAGTTATTTATATTTTATTCATATTTTATATTTTATACTTTATACTTTATATTTTATTTTATATATTATATATTATAATTAATACTTTATACTTTATATTTTATAATTTATATTTTATAATTAGGCTTTTATTCCATAACTGATCCTATCACCGAGACGATAAACTAGATTTAAACCTAGCTCATATTCGGGGTAATAACCGAACACATAACCACGGTCATAATTAAGGTCATAACCAAACCTTTAACTTAGCCCATAACCGAGCCCATAACCAGGCATATAACCGAGCCAAAACCATATCCATAACCGATCCAATAACTGAGCCCATAACCGAGCTCTTAAACAAGCTTGTAATTGAATTTACAATTGAGCTCTTAATCGAGGTTATGATCGTTTGTAACTGAAATTAGTTATTTACATTTTATTCATATTTTATATTTTATTATTTATATTTTATACTATATATTTTATATTTTCTAATTTAGCTTTTATATTTTATATTTTCTAATTTAGCTTTTATTGCATAACGGATTCAATAACCGAGCCCATAACTGAGATCTAAACCTAGCTCATAACTGAGGTAATAAACGAGCACATAAACACGTTCATAAATGAGGTCAAAAAAAAAACTTTGACCTAGCACATAACCGAGCCAAAACCAAACCCATAACTGATCCCATAACCAAGCTCTTAAACAAGCTTCTAATTGAATTTATAATTGAGCTCTTAATCGAGGTTATGGTCTAGCTTGTAACTTAAATTTGTTATTTATATTTTATTCATATTTTATGTTTATATTTTATATTTTATATTTTATATTATATATCTTATAATTTATATTTTATATTTTATATTTTATTTTATTCTATATTATATTATATATTATATATTTTATATTTTCTAATTTAGCTTTTATTCCATAACCGATCCAATAATCGAGCCCATAACCAAGATTTAAACCTAGCTCGTAACTGAGGTAATAACTGAGCACATAACCACGGTCATAATTAAGGTCATGACCAAACCTTTAACCTAGCCCATAACCGAGCCCATAACTTGGCACATAACCGAGCCAAAACCAAACCCGTAACTAATCCAATAACCTAGCCCATAATAGATCTCTTAAACAAGATTGTAATTGAATTACAGTTGAGCTCTTAATCATGGTTATGATCGCTTGTAACTGGAATTAGTTTTTTTATATTTTATTCATATTTTATATTTTATATTTTCTAATTTAGCTTTTATAGTTTATACTTTATATTTTCTAATTTAGCTTTTATTGCATAACCGATCCAATAATCGAGCCTATAACTGAGTTCTAAACATAGCTCATAACTGAGGTAATAACCGAGCACATAACCACGGTTATAATCGAGATTATGATCTAGTTTGCAACTTAAATTAGTTATTTATACTTTATTCATATTTTATATTTTATATTTTATATTTTGTACTTTATATTTTGTACTTTATATTTTATGCATTATATTTTATATTTTCTAATTTAGCTTTTATATTTTATATTTTATACATTCTAGTTTAGCTTTTATTGCATAACCGATTCAATAATCGAGCTCATAACTGAGATCTAAACCGAGCTCATAACTGAGGTAATAACCGAGCACATGACCACGGTTATAATTGAGGTCATAACCAAACCTTTAACCTAGTTCATAACCGAGCCCATAACCGGACACATAACCGAGCCAAAACTAAACCCATAACCGATCCCATAACCGAGCCCATAACCGGGCCTGTAACTGAGCTCTTAAACAAGCTTGTAATTGAATTTATAATTGAGCTCTTAATCGAGGTAATGATCTAGCTTGTAGCGTAAATTAGTTATTTATATTTTATTCATATTTTATATTTTATACTTTATATTTTATATTTTCTAATTTAGTTTTTATATTTTATATTTTCTAATTTAGCTTTTATTCCATAACCGATCCAATAACCGAGATATAAACCTAGCTCATAACTGAGGTAATGATTGAGCTCATAACCACGGTCATAACTAAGTTCATAACCAAACCCTTAACCTAGCTCATAACTGAGCCCAAAACCAGGCACATAACTGAGCCAAAACCAAACCCATAACTGATCATATAATTGAGTTATTAAACAAGCTTGTAATTGAATTTATAATTGAGCTCTTAATCGAGGTTTTGATCTAGTTTGTAACTGAAATTAGTTATTTATATTTTATCCATATTTTATATTTCATATTATATATTTCCTATTTTATATTTTATTCTTTATATTTTATATTTTATATTTTATTTTTTATTTCATAACAAATTATTACTAAGCCCATAACCGAGCTAATTATTAAGCCTATAACCGAGCATATAACAAAGTCATAATGGTACATTGTACACATGATCAAGCCAATAACCTAAGCCACAACCGAGCCTATAACTAATCCCATAATCGAGGTTAATATATACCTTGTAACTGAAATTAGTTATTTATATTTTATATTTTATAATTTAGCCTTTATCCCATAACCGAGCCTGTAATCGAGATATGAACCTTGCTCATAACTGAGGTAATAACTGAGCTCATAACCACGGACATAATTGAGGTCATATCCAAACCTTTAACCTAGCCCATAACCGAGCCAAAACCAAACTCATAACTGATCCTATAACCGAGCCCATTACCAAGCTCTTAAACAAGCTTATAACTGAATTTGTAACTGAACTCTTAATCGAGATTATGATCTAGTTTGTAACCGAAATTAGCTATTTATATTTTATTCATATTTTATATTTTATATTTCTAATTTATATTTTCTAATTTAGCTTCTATTCCATAACCGACCCAATAACCGAGCTCATAACAAAGCCCATAACCAAGATCTAAACCTAGCTCATAACCGAGGTAATAATCGAGCTCATAACCACGGTCATAATTGAGGTCATAACCAAACCTTTAACTTAGCCCATAATTGAGCCAAAACTAAACCCATAAGTTATCCCATAACTGAGCCCGTAACCGAGATCTTAAATAAGCTTGTAATTGAATTCATAACTGAGGTCTTAATCGAGGTTAAGATCTACCGTGTAACCGAAATTAGTTATTTATATTTTATTTATATTTTATAATTTAGCTTTTATCCCATAACCAAGATCTAAACCTAGCTCATAACTGAGGTAATAACCGAGCTCATGACCATGGTCATAATTGTGGTCATAACCAAACCTTTAACCGAGACCATAACCGAGCAAAAACTAAACCACAACCAAGCCTATAACCGGTCCCATAACCAAGCTCATAAACGAGCCCATAACCAAGCTCTTAACCAAGTTCATAACCGAGGTAATAGCCGAGCAAATAACCGAGTGCATAACCGAGCCCATAACCTAACCCATAACGTATCCCATAACCGATCCTATAACCGAGCTCTTAGACAAGCTTGTAACTGAAGTAATAACTGAGCTCTTAATCGAGATCATAACCTAAATATGTAATTGAACATATTTCCCACAACCAAGGTCATAAACTAGCTCGTAATCGAAATTATTTCTTTTTATTTTATTTATATATTTTATTTTATTTTTATACTTTATATTTAATAATTCATAATCAACGATTTGGGTTTTATATTTATACTTTATATTTTATACTTTATATTTTATATTTTCTAATTTAGCTTTTATTCCATAACTGATCCAATAACCGAGCCTATAACCGAGATTAAACCTAGCTTGTAACTGAGGTAATAACCGAGCTCATAACCACGGTAATAATTGAGGTCATAACCAAACCTTTAACCAATACCATGACCGAGCCAAAACTAAACCACAACCAAGCTTGTAACTGATCCCATAACCGAAGCAATAACAGAGAACTATAATATAGCTCGTAACCGAGGTAATAACCGAGCTCATAACCATTGTCATAATCAAGGTCATAACCGAGCTCATAACCTAGTCCATAACCGAGCCCATAAACGATCCCATAACCAAGCCTATAAACGAGCTCTTAACCAAGTTCGTAACCGAGGTAATAACTGAGCCCACAAATGAGTCCATAACCTAACCCATAACATATCCTATAACAGAGTCCACAACCGAGCCCATAACTGAGTCCATAACCTAACCCATAATGGATCTGATAATCGATCCCATAACTGAGCTCTTAAATCAGCTTGTAACTGAAGTAATAATTGAGCTCTTAATTGAGATCATCACCAAGATCATAAACTCGCCCATAATCAAAATTATTTATTTTTATTTTATTCATGTTTTATTTTTTATACTTTATATTTAATGTTTTATAATTAACGATTTGGCTTTTATATCTTATATTTTATATTTTACGTTTTATATTTTATATTTTTTTTATATTTTTATATTTTTATATTTTGTAATATATTTTTTATTTTTTATTTTATAATATATATTTTATAACAAATTACCACTAAGCCAATAACTGAACTAATTACTATGCATATAACCGAGCATACAAACAAAGTCATAATTATACATTATACACATAATCGAGCCAATACCTTAAACCACAACCGAGCCTATAACCGATCTCATAACCGAGGCAATAACTTAAATATATAATTGAACATATTTCCCATAACCGAACTCATAACCATGGTTATAATTGAGGCCATAACCAAACCTTTTTTTAACCTAACCCATAATCGAGCACGTAACTGAGACAAACCCAAACCCATAACCGATCCCATAATCGAACTCTAAAACAACATGTAACTGAATTTATAACTAAGATCTTAATCGATTTATGATCTAGCTTATAACAGAAATTAGTTAATTATATTTTATTCATATTTTATATTTTATGTTTTATCTTTTATATTTTGTAATTTTGCTTTTATTCTATAACTTATCCCATAACTTAGCCTATAACCGAGATCTAAACCTAATTCATAACTGAGGTAATAACTGAGCTCATAACCACGGTCATAATTGAGGTTATAACCAAACCTTTAACTTAGCCCATAATCGAGCCAATAACCGAAACAAAACCAAACCCATAAATGATCCCATAACCAAGCCCATAACCGAGGTCTTAAACAAGCTTTTAATTGAATTTATATCTGAACTCTTAATTGAGGTTATTATCTAGCTTGTAACCGAAATTATTATATATATTTTATTCATATTTTATATTTTATAAGTTAGATTTTATTCTATAACCGAGATCTAAACCTAGCTCATAACCACGATCTTAATTGAGGTCATAACCAAACCTTTAACATAGCCCAAAACTGAGCTAAAACTAAACCCATTACTTATCCATAACCGAGCACTTAAACAAGTTTGTAATCGAATTTATAACTGAGGTATTTATCGAGGTTATGATATACCTTGTAACTGAAATTAATTTTCTATATTCCATTAATATTATATATTATATATCATATATTTTATAAATTATTTTTTATCTTATAACCGAGCCCATAATCGAGATCTAAACCTAGCTTATAACCGAGCACATAACCGAGGTCATAACCACGATAATAATTAAGGACATAACCAAACCTTTAACCCAACCCATAACCAAGCCAAAACTAAACCCATAACTTATCCTATAACCGATCTCTTAAATGAGCTTGTAAATGAATTTATAACTCAGGTCTTAATCGAGGTTATGATTTACCTTGTAACCGAAATTAGTTATTTATATTTATTCATATTTTATATTTTAGCTTTTATCCCATAACCAAGATCTAAACCTAGCTTATAATCGAGGTAATAACCTAGCTCATAATAAAGGTCGTAAATGAGGTCATAAACAAACCTTTAACTGAGACCATAACCGAGACAAAACTAAACCACAACTAAGCCTATAACCGATCTCATAACCAAGCCCATAACGAAGCTCTTAACCAAGTTCATAACCGAGGTAATAACCGAGCCCACAACTGAGCCCATAACCAAACCCATAACGTATCGCATAACTAAGTGAACAACCGGAGCACATAGCCTAACCCATAATGTATCTCATAACTGATCCCATAACTGAGCTCTTAAACCAGCTTGTAATTGAAGTAGTAACTGAGCTCTTAGTCGAGATTATAACCAAGATCATAACCTAAATATGTAATTGAACATATTTCCCATAACTAAGGTCATAAATTAGCTCGTAATCGGAATTATTTATTTCTATTTTATTCATATTTTATATGTTAATTTTAATACTTTATATTTAATATTATATAATTAACAATTTGGCTTTTCTATTAATTATTTTATATTTTATATTTTATATTTTCTAATTTAACTTTTATTTCATAACCGATCCAAAAACCGAGCCTATAACCTAGTCCATAACCTAGCCCATAAACGATCTCATAACCAAGCCCATAAACGAGCTCATAATCAAGTTCGTAACCGAGGTAATAACCGAGCCAATAACCGAGCCCACAACTGAGTCCATGACCTAATCCATAACGTATCCCATAACCGAGTCCACAACCGAGCCAATAACCTAACCCATAACGTATCCCATGACTGAGCTCTTAAACCAGCTTGTAACTGAAGTAATAACCGAGCTCTTAGTCGAGATCATAACCAATATCATAAACTCACCCGTAATCGAAATTATTTAATTCATAAATTTTGTTTTATTTTTAATACTTTATATTTAATATTTTATAATTTATGATTTGGCTTTATACTTTATTTTTTATTTTATTTTTTATCATATTTTATATTTTTATATTATTTTATATTTTCTAATTTAACTTTTACCACATAACAGATCCAATAACCGAGATCTAAACCAAGCTCATAACTGGGGTAACAACCGAGCTCATAACCACAGTCACAATTGAGGTCATAACTAGACTTTTAACGTAGCCCATAACCGAGACCATAACCGAGCCAAAACTAATCCCATAACTTAACCCATAACCGAGCTCTTAAACAAGCTTGTAATTGAATTTATAACTAATCGAGGTTATGATCTACCTTGTAACCGAAATTAGTTATTTATATTTTATTCATATTTTATTTTTTATTTTTTATCCTATAACCAAGATCTAAACCTAGCTTATAATTGAGGTAGTAACTGATCTCATAACCACAGTCGTAATTGAGGTCATAAACAAACCATTAACCGGGACCATAACTGAGCCAAAACTAAACTACAACCAAGCCTATAATCGATACCATAACCAAACCCATAAACGAGCCCATAACCAAGCTCTTAACCGAGGTAATAACCGATACCACAACCGAGCCAATAATCTAACCCATAACGTGTCCTATAACCGATCCCATAACTAAGCTCTTAAACCAGCTTATAACTAAAGCAATAACCGAGTTCTTAATCGAGATCATAACCTAAACATGTAATTGAATATATTTCCCATAACCAAGGTCATAAACTAGCTCGTAATCGAAATTATTTATTTTTATTTTATTCATATTTTATTTTTTATACTTTATATTTAATAATTTATAATTAACGATTTGGCTTTTATATCATAAATGAATGGTTTTCATATCACATATAATTCATCATATAGATCCAATGAAAAGTTAAAAATGATACATAAATGGTGAATATATAAAAAAAATTATAAGATACTTTAAATTTCATAATGGCATGCATTGAGCTATTACAACATAGGTTACAAAAAAATTAATTTTGAAAACACTTAGAAGTTTTCTAAATGTTAATCTAATCATTTTAGATCTTCTATGCAAACTGTAATGGTTTTCCATATTCCTCAATGCCCAATATAACAATCCAAAGAGCTCTTCTATAAGTTCTTGCATTTAATACAAGCACTCGATAAACATATATAATGGAAAATTAAAAAAAATTGAATACTGGATAACAACTTCTATTCTAGATTGTATAATAAAAACTATGAAATATTTTAGTGTAGTTGGTTGGCGAATATGCTCATTCTGAGCACTTACTCCTAACAACTAGAAAGCATTTAAAAAATGGCAGCGACTAAGTTTTCAAAACTGAGCCGCTTGCAACTTAGTTTGTGTTACTCATAAAGTATTTAGGATGAATTAAAAATCAATACGCTATTCATGATACATGCAAATCAAAGTAAATTTTAAAAAAAAGTTGATTTAGTATCAAGGTGCGTAACAAACGCTGAAGTTCCACTTCAAGCTAGATAACCCAGATGTAGTTTATTACGAAACAATAGGAAACTTGTGCCAATAGCACGGATCCATATATTATGTGCAATATTCATAATGTATGAATTATGTGTTAAGTCGTGATGTTAAATATTTTGATGTATAATTATGTTTTGTTGCCTTGACTTAAACGCATCTCTATTGTGATTTCATATTAAAAGTAGAGAAGCTGTTTATTTGCATGGTAAACTGAGTCGCAAGCGGCTCTGTTTTCCAACTGAGTCGCAAGAGGCTTAGTTTTTTTCCAACTAAGTCGCAAGCGGTAGTTTTAAAAACTGAGTCGCAAGCGGCTTCATTTTGAAAACTGAGTCGCTGCGGCTCAGTTTTCAAACTGAGCCGATGCGGCTCAGTTTTCAAACTGAGTTGCAAGCGGCTCAGTTTTCAAAACTAATTTGCAAGCGACTCAGTTGGAAAACTGAGTTGCAAGCAAGTGTTGATTAATTAAAAATATACATAAGCCCCTGAATATTAGGACAAACATAGATAGTGAATGCTTCATATCTGAAGACCATTGGACAATAATCCTTCCACTTAAAATTTACCGAATGGTGAGGTGGTGTCAGCTGCGACCCAACTTTAGGAAAATCCATCTAGAAGCTTGCTCTTGGACCAAAATCTGATGAATGCACTTCACGTTTGTGAATTGGTGTAGTTTCGCTACAGTATACCTGGACATTAAAAGTAACAAAACAATCATTTTTATTATAACTTCCTGACTAGTGTATGTTATTTGATATTGAATCTTTTTTTTGGGTTTAATCAACTAACATGTTATGTTATAAGATAAGTTAAGATAAACGGGTACCATTATCATATTAATTCACAAAAAATGGAAACAAAATTATGAACATATGAAAACAAACCTCCAGAGGTTTTTACTTGTATGGTCTTACAGCATTATACCTGATTCCAGGACTTTCGATGGTTACCTGAATCCAAGAACATTCAAAAGAATCACCATTAGGGTATGTTTGAATCCCTAACCAATGCTTAAGGTCCAATTTCCATCTTCCTTTGTATGTTATATTGTCTGCTCCGATATACATATCATTCCCATTAATATATCCACCTGAAAACTCTCCTTTGTACATAGCACCTGATGGCCACTTAATCTTTCCATTCCCATGCCTCGCTCCTCGCATCCATTCACCGATGTATATACACCCATCTGACCATATGTATTTACCTTTACCATCAACCAAGTTACCCAGTAAGGTTCCGGTATATAGTTCGTTATTACGAAGTTGAAGCTCGCCTTCACGATGGCCGATGATTTCCTTAGTGGAAAGCAAAGCTTCTATGTTTGAGGACTATAAAGAAAGAGTTCTCTCTGGATAAGATTACCCCTTGTTATCATCAATGATAATGCCGCCTGACATTAGAAGTAGAACAACGTTGTGCTTTTCCAACTGGAGATTAAATGAAGAAGAAAAAAGAAGACATTGTTAGAATCAGTAGTTCTAGTTTCTTTCAACTTAGAGATGCATTTCATTAAGTGAATACAAGGTGAAGGCTTACGATAATAAACATGTTTCTTTACCTATTGGAGCTTAAACATCATACAGTTGGAAATGCAAAATTTTAGAAATACATGTTACACGATGATAACTTGGTCAAAGAATGAAATGTTTTCATATTGAGCTTTTTCTTTCATCAAAGAGGCATTTATTTAAGTTAATCAAAATGATGCAGCTCAATGTATAATTAAACATATATTTTGTTTTAAGTACTATTTTATTTCTACTTTTTTTTAACATTGAGCGACACACAGTTTGCATTTCAAGTGGCACGCCACATGTACTTTCTGGCAAAAAAACATTAAACCAAAATTTCTTTTTCATTGTTATTACAGGCTGGATTATTTACCATTAAAGAAAGAAAGAATGGCACCCAACTTTTTTATCTTTAGTAGTTTATAATTACACTTCGTTGATTTAGTAGGTATACTAAATACTCTGTTGACTCAGCTCCAAATGGTTCATCATTCACCATGTCATTATTAAACAGGTT
This sequence comes from Allium sativum, assembly GCA_030737875.1. Taxonomy (NCBI): domain Eukaryota; kingdom Viridiplantae; phylum Streptophyta; class Magnoliopsida; order Asparagales; family Amaryllidaceae; genus Allium; species Allium sativum. The sequence continues at coordinate 346,142,889 of CM060922.1, read as the reverse complement.
TAGTCATAGATTGTTAAAATTTGTTATTGACTTAATTGTAATTATATTCTCTATGATAGTACATTGTAAATAACAACAAACAAAAGCTAAAACTTATTCCAATTAGGCACGATAGATAAATGCTTGATATATGCAGCTTACTTCAAAAAATTAATTTGAGATGAATAAAGTAACAGGAACATAGGTATTAATATAGTTACTATTCATTATTTATCTTCTTCCTTCAAATTTTACAACCTAACTCTCTTTTTTCTAGTACATGTCATCCTTATTCTATAATATAAATAATTTTGAACTATATCTGTTAGTTTTGGAATATACTTTCTTTATTCTTAATGAGAATATCAGTATGGCCATTTTCTACATAAAACATGACTGTATGAATTAAAATACATGTAAATGAATCTGCTTTATTTATTCATTTTATTATATGCATTATATTAATCTAAATTAGCACTCATGATAAAAACGAACCCAAAACAACTTTAGTAGGGTTGATAGTAGTTATTTGTAATCAAACGATACAAAGGATAATTCACAAATCAAAACATCTAACGAAAACTAATAATATTGTGAAAACAAAGAGTAATTGTTAATATGCATAAAAATTAAAATTACCAACCTAGTACCTTTCTCCATAGAGTGATGTGCAGCTGCAGTAGCAGGTACAATTATCCACTCAATCTATCTGGCCAATAACTATGAAAAAAGACACATGTAAAAGTTTACATACTTATGGTAAAAATGAAACCAAAACAGCTTTTGTAGGGTTGTTGTTATTTGTAATCACTGACAAATCAAAACATCAAATGACCATGCAAGATCATGAGTGAAGCTGTGCACATGCATCATGCATAAAGGAAAATGCTTTTCAATAGAGGCTTCTAAGTCAAATTGTGCAGCAATAACCTATAACCAAGCATGTTATGGTTTAGAGTTTGTATCTTTTCTTAAGTCTGAAAATAACAAAATTTTAAATAGGGAAATGAAAATTCAAGCACTTGAAACCAATAACATGATATGCTAACCTTCATTAGCCTTAGCTTCTCCTAATCTAATAGTCTCATTACATCTAACATTGAGGAAGATTGGATATCATTGACTGGACCGTGAACAGGCAACATCTTCAAATGCGCTTATTTAATAGTGGTAAATTAAATAAATGCATGAAAATGCAATCTTTATTTTGATAATCATCAATCCAAGACATGTTTTTAAGGAGGGAACATTTTGTAAATGTCCTCTTCATATCAAATTTCATTTCATGAATCGCAAACCAGATGGAGAATTATCCTCTAGTTGTTGATTTACAAATCACATAAACCGGAATCTAAAATAATGAGGTTAAATGTTAGAAGTGAAATTACAGGGGTCATAAATCAAATAGGAGAAATGAAACTGCCAATAGCAAAATACAACGAGACCATACAACTGTGAGATCATAAATCATATTATTGAGAGCATAATAATAGCAAGACCATAAATTGCTAAGAGCAAAAATAATGAGAAATTAGATTGAATAATCAAAGTATGCAAGAGCAAAAAACAGCAATACCATGTAAAAATTAGCAGTATTGGAAACGTTAGCAAATAACTGAAAATACACAGCGTAAAGAAGTATACCTTGCACTTAGAAAAAAAGGCAAAAGAAATTGAAAATAAATATTTTTCAATTTACATACCTCTCCAGAATCGTATGACGGATGCGGCCTATCATCTATCAGTCGATCTAATGCGAGGGTTTGGGAAGTGGGAGACGGAAGAAGTGGATAGTAGAACATGCGGAAAAAGAGAAATTGGGCGAGAAAGGAAGTTGCAAAGTAAAATTAGATATGAGCGCGAAGTAAAATTGGATGTGAAATTACTAAGGGATGCTTTTCAATATAGGCTTCTAAGTCAAATTGTGCAGCAATAACCTATAACCAAGCATGTTAAGGTTCAGATTGATGCCTAATTGGAGTAGGAATTCTAATTGGAATTGATTTATATGAGTCTGAAGAATTTTCATTGAAATTGAGTGAATTTGGAGGAGATGAAGTGGAGTGGTTCTCGTTTTTGGGGATTTGGTGAGAAATCGATAACATCAGTTGTTTTCATTGCGTTGAGCAGCACAGAAGGGCAGCTAGGTAATTTTCCTTTATTTGTCCTAAAAATCAATTCAATTTTAACTGTGTTTTGGAAACTAAGTAAATAACCTATGTAAGCCCTTTACCCTAATTCCCCCTTTGTAATAATCCCGACTTTACGTTTGATCTTTTGCAATCGCATCCACCAATTATAACTTGTAAACGACAAAATTATGTTGCATCAACACAAATGAGAAAGATTTTCCCCAAGTAAACAACCGTAGGATCCTGACATAAAATGATTTTTTTTGAAAATAATAATGATAAAATAAAATTAGGATATTTGTTAATCTATCGTAAATAAATCGCAAGCCATAAATATCTGTCGAAGCTAGCAAATGGAACAAGGAGTCGCAACACAGAAAATAATGCAAATTTGATGTATAAAAGTCAAGAGGTTAAGAAAGCCAATAAATAGTGATTTTACATGCCAAATAATCAAAATCTTCCATAGGCATGATAAAATAATTTGAGAGTTTGAAATCTAATGGTAAGATTCAGATTCTTTCTTGAGATGTGCGATTAAGTCTGCAATTTCCATCATTAAATGTTCCTTCTGGTCTCGCACTCTAACACTAACATTTCCAGGGATTGCCTCCTCTTCACCGACACATATATAATTGTATTGAGCTAACTGAGCCTCTCGCACCTCTTGATGTATCAATATCCACTAGGGCTGTCAACGGATGCTTTCGGATATGGATAGTGTCATATCTGTACGTGTATCCGAAATTATTTTTGGATATCGAATATATGTATTCATTCAATTTTTAGATATCGGATATCTGTATCTGCTTAATTTTCGGATACGGACGGATATGGATATTTATCCGTTTCGCCAATATTTAATAATAAATTTAAGAGTATAAATAAAAAAATTTGGATCAACATAAAATTACTTTTATGCTAATGTTTATAAAAAAACCAGGAAATAAAGAAATGTGATGATAAAACATTGTTTTATACTAATATCCATAAGCATATCCAAAAATATTCCAAAATTAAACACTAAAACTACCATTTTTCACTAAAAATGGACAAAAATTTATATCATAGTAACATCCAATAGTTATAAAATAATTATAACTCTATTTTTCTATTTTGAGTTATATGTATTACATCAATTAGTTGGACGGATATTTTTCAGATACGGATACCACGATAACCATATCCTTATCCAAAAAGCTTTTCGGATATCAGATATCCGTATCCGCTTTTCGAATAATGTCGGATAACGGATATTTTTCATATTTTTGGATACGGGTTCGAACGGATGTCGGATTTTTCGGGTATTCATTGACAACCCTAATATTGACTAAATACCCAGCCTTTTGTACCTCTTTACCATAATTTTCTAATTTATCAGATACAGGACAAACCACGGCTTGTCTTGGGCTAAGCCAAAACACTTCCCTTTGTAATGTTCCAAAAGGATAGCAAGCATGCGCTCTACGGATCCCAGAATTGCTCTATGAATCATAACGGACGTTGGAGCTTAGCTTCGTCCTTTCTGAATATGTTAATTTGAAATAGAGCAGAAGCTGGAAATCCTGGGCTTTTTGTTGAATATTGTCTTTCTAAAATATATTTTTTAATTTGTTCAGGAGGAAAACCGACCGGAGTCATAAAACCCTCCCTAGTCCGCAACCACCGCATAAGTGGTTGACCTTACCGTATGCACATGGTAAGCTCTTAGCATGTCATTCCGAGATTCAAACCCGTGTCATTGTTAACATGGTGCAAAGTCCTTAGCCGCTGGACTGCTGTTGCAAACTCTTTTTAAAATATCCCTGTATATAACTTTTAGATCTTAAATTGTTATTTTGTATCTACTTTCACGATTACTCTAAAAGGATTGATAGCTATATGTAGATTCCAGTTACTTAGAATAGAATCGTTAAAATATAAAACATTTCTACATAAATCAACCAAATCTTTAATAGTGATATTTGATAATAGTTGTATTTCTCTTTGGTGTTAGCACAAACTACTAAAAATGCTTCTTTATAAATATTACTAAATATTAATTATTGAAAATTGTACGGTTGGAGACGATTTAGATGAATATAATGTCGTACTTCTAATGTTAAGGATCTATATAATTTTTTTTTTCAAAAAATAGCTCAACTTGTTAGGTACAAAAGGGTTATCGACTTATTGACTTCAAGATCAATGAAGTCTTGGAACAGCGTAAGCAAATTCGAAATTTGTACAATTTTGATTTGATCCTAAACACTTAATTTTGATTGTTGATAAAGCATAATTGATTAAAAAGGCAAAGAGAATCTGCAATGTCTCTTTATTTGCAACACCTTACATGTGTTATAAAACCGATTAAAGATGAAAACTGCTTTGAAAATGAGACGACCCGAAATCCCCCTTACGGGAAATCACAGATTGAGTTGAGGACAAGCCACATCGGAATGCAAACAGAAGAACATTTCATTGTTAATTAGAACAATTTCATCAGATTCCAAGAATATACAGAGTATGAATGAATATTACACAGAAAATATCAGAGATTACTATACATTACATAGCAGTGGAAAATAATACAATACACAACTAGAAGTAATACACGGATACAGAGCTTTCCGAGTATCGTCCCAGCTGTAAATCAGGATCCTGTGAATATAAATCTGCAAAACCAAAACTACTAGCTGCCCATGTCAAAATAAGGGCACCCAGAGTTTAGGTTTAAACAATAAACTCCAGGTCAGTCATGTGACTGGTGTGAGAACTAAAACAGTTATTAATCTTTATTTTAAAGTTAGGTAAATCAAGGGACTACGCCGTATAACACGTAACGGGTTTCCTCCCAAGAATACCAGTGCATAAAACAACAACGTAATGCTAAATAAAGAAAAATGAAGCTATTATAAGACCCAGGTCCCATCACATAATGCAAAGCAAGCCGGAGGATAGGGTTTTTACCTTATAATAGCCAAAGAATGCTTGATACGCTAAAAACAAATCATTTGATACTATTATAAGTGCATAGTGTATAAAACAATTTCAATCATAAGTATCAATCATAGACGGCACAAGTGCCCCATCCCACTATGTCGCCATACTAGGCTCTATAATTAAAACCGCAAAGTCACGTATTGGAAGTTGGATTTCCATTTGTGAACCGAGGCAAAAGATAGTCCTCTACCGATTCGAGACAATCTAGCCCATGTCTCAGGATCAGAGCTCGAGCGACCCTTGGATCTTCAGGGCCGGTCCACCGATGTGGATTAAACTTAAACCCTGGACACTGCATTTCCCCGCCCTTTGGGGCGTAAATGAGCCAAATGACTCCATCGGCTCCACACAGTCACCGATATATTTGAGGCGCCTCGCAACAGCAACAACCACACAAGTGAAAATAATATAAATGTCAGGGCTGGTAGGTCACTGACACCACCCTAGCTAGAAGGAAACGCATGCCCTCCCTGCAGTCCTCTCCCGTTTCTGGTTCACAACCGGGGTGTGAGGCTCGCGAATCAATGCTACACAAAGCTATGCCACACAGGCCGTGCTTTGATCATCAACCACAAGACTTTGCTTTTCAACAAAATCCTTGATCATTTGCCACTTAGGCATGCCACACAGGCAATTCACTCCATGCGATTGATATCCATCAATATATAACCTCTGAGCTCGTACGTCTCAGAGAAAGGCGTTAAGCAAGAGAATAAATTCTCTGCCGCCAAATAGATATATATTTAATAGAAATCAATCACACAGAATAAAATCCAATGTCAGGCACACAGTCCATTTACAAGTTCGTTCTGGGTCTGAACGAAACCGGAGGCACCTTATACCTTGCATATCCATCGATCTCCAAGTACGTCTGGATGATCACCAACTGATTCCCTCCTCTTGAGTGTACAACCCAATCAAGATCATTAGTAATCACCCAAACAATGTGAAGACCTCCGGTCTTCAACCACCGTCTTCATTCTCGACACCACGTCAAATCAGTTATTCAGAATGGGATAAACCCGGTCTTTCTGAATAACTCGCGTATATAATAAACAAGTGTTACACAAACACAACATACGCCTCATTCCAGTTCAGAATATTCTTTTATTCAAATATTCTTATACTTTGGGAAAGGTTCCTATTAATTTTATCAAAGATAAATTCTTTAAATTTATTCTTTAATCTCCTTTTGAATATCAATTCAAATTAGTCAGAATTAGCGAACCACACCGAAGTAATCATTTAGTTTATTTCCCAATCCCAACCTATTCATCCCATGAAGTAAAACCGGTCATACTTCATATCTAACACCACAGTGTTATCGGTAAATTCAATTACCATTTCACGTTCAAATCTAGTTAAAGATTTAACTATTGCCTGGAGCAAAACTGGTGATACTCCATTCCTGATCATTTCAATCTAATTAAAGATTCATTAAAACTCCACTTAGTTTTAATCTTCCCAAAAATCAATATTAATGATTGCTTAACTTGGGAAATCATATCCTGTCTTTAACTGGGTTAAAGAACCAATGTCATTTAAAACACTGTTCACTATAAACCCAAAATCACATTCCATTCCAATTCAATTATTGAAACTTCGGGTTACTTTTAAAACCCTTTCAATTCCAATTTATTTATTTCAAAAATAAATAAATTATTATTCTAGTTCCAAACTAGTTCATTTCGATAAAAATCTATTTTTATCTTTTCTAATTTGGAATTTTTCATCTCAATTCTTCACAAATCATTTATTATGATTTTACACAAATTATTACTATTTTTAATAATTTTATCAAGGCCCGTACAATCGATTTCCATCAGCGGTCATCGAACTGCACTTGCAGCGACCTTTTCCAAATTTGATTTGGACATAATTGCAAATCCAACCATTAGATTTCAAATCTCTAATATTCTTTAGAAAGCTCTTTTCGATACGAACCCAACGGTTTCGGTTTTAGGAGAATCCGGCGGTTGGATCTCCCGAAATATCCGTTCAAAGTCAATGGTCGAAATTCACGAACTGCCGCAGCGCGGCGCATTCTATTCAGGCTATCATATATATATATATATATATATATTATATTTCGTCGATTTCCTTTCAAAACGTATTTTATAAATCGTTTTAAAATCGTTTTCAAAACGATTTCAACTTCATATTCAATTTCTAATCGAAATTGAATATTCCATATCATTAATCCCTAAATGATAATATTTTCAAAATGTTATATTTTGAAATCACTTCCTTTTCTATATTCATTATAAAAATGAATAAAATCGATATAAATATCGTTCACGTCTAAATGGCGCATATCTAATCAACACGGCTTTTATTCAACACATGAATGTTTATTCTATTCAACACATGAATATTTATTTTATTCAACACATGAATATTTATACTGTTCAACACATGAATTTTTATTTCTATTCAACACATGTATTTATACTATTCAACACATGAATTTATTTTCTATTCAACACATGAATATATTTCTATTCAACACATGAATTTATTTCTATTCAACACATGAATTTTCTTTCTATTCAACACATGAATTTATTTCTATTCAACACATGAATTTTCTTTCTATTCAACACATGAATTTTCTTTTAATATTCCTTATTTTCCAAATTGGAATGAGGCCCAATCAATTACTATATAACATTAATTATATGGATTCCCTACAACACATGTATATAATAGCAACAATAAATCATCAACCATCATCCAGAGTGCACCACACAACTGCATAAGCATTAAATATAAATAATTAACGCTTACGCAGTCTGTCAACCCATCGATTGACATACAGCTAAACAATCGGGATTAGTGTACGTCAAATATCATCCTAATACCCGTGTGGGGTTTCAATCAATCAAACACATATTTTATTTGTGCAGTTGGGCGATGTGTAAAATTTATCGTCCCAATCAATATCAGTCAAATCGGCGTATATAAACAAATCGTTCGATTTGTAAATGAATATTTATTTTACTTCAACACATGAATATATATTTTATTTCAACACATGAATATATATTTTATTTCAACACATGAATATATATTTTATTTCAACACATGAATATATTATTTTTTCCAACACATGAATATATATTTTATTTCAATACATGAATATATACTTTATTTCAACACATGAATATATACTTTATTTCAACACATGAATATATATTTTATTTCAACACATGAATATATATTTTTTTTGTTTCAATACATGAATATATATTTTATTTCAACACATGAATATATATTTTATTTCAACACATGAAATTATTTTACTTTCAACACATGAATATATACTTTTCACATCACAATCAACAGTCAAATTTCACAACGCAAACAATCACACAAGTCGTTTATGGTCAGTGGACAATGGGTGTCGGGTGCTGCTAAGCACCGTCTGCATCCTAGTATATATTTCAACGAGAAAATAAATAAAAGTGAGGAGTTCTCACCGACTAGCTAAACCAATACACTGCGACTCTTCATATGTAGAAATCTTCGTCGTGCTCGCCTTTTGTCAATTTCATTATCCGTAGCCACTACATATATAAAAATCATATTTTTATATTGTTGCTATGTATATAAAAATTACATTTTTATAATCACTCTATATGGATAAAAATCACATTTTTATACCGCTACTATATAGATAAAAATTCTATTTTTATACCGCTACTATATAGATAAAAATTCTATTTTTATACTGCTACTATATAATAAAAAATATATTTTTATCTTGCTAGTAATATAATAAAAATTATATTTTTACTTCGCTAAAAATCAAATCTTTACTTCATTAAAAAACCAACCTTTCTTTAAATAAAAATCACGTCTTTGACTAAATAAAAATCACGTCTTTGACTAAATAAAAATCACTAACTTTGTTCAAATAAAAATCTCTTCTTTGTTATGATAAAAATCAAAACTTTGTAATATTAAAAAATCATACTCTTCCACTAATAAAAAATCTTATCTTTATCTACTATATATATAAATAAATATCATTCCTTTATATACTATATATATACATATGATTTCAAATTTTTATCTAATTAAAAATCAATCTTCATATAAGAAATAAAATAATAAAATAAAATAAAATAAAACTCACTGGTTCGATCTAAGGAGGGCTGAGGGGCTTGCGCAGTTGCCAACGGCGGCCAGCAGGGGGCGGTGGGCCCTAGGAGGTGGAGGCGGGTTCTGTGCTGAAGGGGGGTACAGTTTTGGGTTTTCTGAGGGGGAAATAGGGGGCGCGGTCAACGATCGAGGGGGGGGGGACCTTGCTCTGGCGGCGGCGCGCTGCTGGGGGGAGCGCGGCTCCTCCCCGTTCTTCATTTTTTTCTTTCTTTTCCTTAAATTGATTTGAACTGTAAAGAGAAGGGAAGGGGGTAACGGGTTTGATTGGGTAAAAGAAAAAAGGGGTGGGCCATTTAAATAATTTATATATTTATTTAATTTTATAATCCATAAAGTTACTTTTTTTTTCGACGTCGAAATCAAGCCCATCGACTGTCGTCCATAGCTAATTACCCCCATTCCGAGCACAATGGGATATGTTTCGCAAGCCAATTTGATCGTTTCGATCAGTTTTCCTTAAAATCTAAATATAAATCTATATATTTAATTTAAACGCACATTTAAATTTACCGGGGCTACGTACTGACCCTAGAAATTCCCGAAATATATTTTCTAGCTTCGTATTGACGATACGGTCCTAACAAAACCAATTTCATCAAATTCTGAGACCGTTTGAAAAATGACCGTTTTCCAGTCGATTAAATTCAACTGAAACTGGTCAAACGCGTTTTCCTTTGCCACACTCACATATTGATTCGAAAAATTACGAATTTTGGGATCCAGCAATAACTTGACATCACGGATCCAACAAAATTGGTTTCGTCGAAAACCGAGGTCGATTGCAAAATTTCCATTTTTAAGGGTCAGAATTCCATAGCAACTATTCTGAATTTTCAACTGGGCATAACTTTTTATTCCCGCTATGAAATTTCAATTTTTCAGATTCGTTGGAAAAATATTTTCAAATAGATTCCAATATTTTTGGTTTCGCTAAAATCCAGTTTATTTTGAATCCTGTACATTCATTTGAACTTTGAGATCGAATTTTCAAACTACCGCGCCATTTTCAAATCCTTTTATAATTAAAATAAAATATTTATATTCTAACGACGATGTATATAAATATATACGTTCTAATTCTATTCAAAATAAATTTCTCGTCGTTATTATTTAAAATAATTCATTTTAAATATTCAAAACTCATTAAAATTGCCAAAATAAAAATTTTAAATTGGCTCAGAACTCCGAGTTAATATAGAAAATGTAATAACCCGCACCTCTGTTCACACAAGATATTATCCATAACTTAGCCACCGTATAGGTGTGGGGTTTTGTTCCTCAAAAGGCCTCGGCATTAGTAAGAGATGGGCTCTACTATGTAAGTACCGACTTCACACAGGCTTCCACGATGTGGGACTTAGGGGTGTTACATTCTCCCTTCCTACAGAGCCCAACGTACTTGTTGGCTCACAAACACCTCACCCAGGCGCTGTGGTCCACACAGGAGCCACAATTCCGGCTGGGTATTGGCTCCGATACCAGGTGTAACACCCCACGTCCATTAATGTCACTCTCAAAGGGAATGCATTAACTTTCATGGAGTATTATTGGTGTATAGAACAGAATATAACAAGACAAATACATATATTGGTACTTGAAAAATTAAAACAACTTTTATTGTAGCGGAGAAATAGTTTGGTTACAACAACATCAGAAACCAACAATGAAACCAAGTACACTTAATATCCATCTTGACAAATTATTTTCTGATTACATAAAGTAAAAAGCATAACCCCAACATAAGTAGCCATAAAAGAGATAAGCTAAACTTTACTTTCAGCAATCCAAGCACTTCCAAAAGAGGGAGAAAGATGTCCAAATCAAGCTCCACTAGCACTAGTCCCACCCTGAGAACCTGGGGGGAAAAAGGAAGAAAAGAGGCGAAAACAAAGGGGGTCAGACATAAAGTTTGGCGAGTCCAATAACTTTAACAATATAATTATTAAAGTAATTAGGATAAGGCATAAACTGTTGAAACAAGGAATGACTGTGAAGCAAATGGGCAAGACAAAACAAACAAGAGGAATATGCTGGCGTTAGTCGCGCTCCTAATCACTATAGGATAATTACTATACTGCACCATTACTAGTCATCCTAAAAGTTGATCCCGCCTACTAAACATAATAATCATAATAATGATAATGGTAGTTCCGTGTACCCCTAGCTGTCTTCATAGGTGCCGCCACAACTATCTCCACTTGTTGTACCCACTACCCCCTTGCGATCGGCTCCCTAATTCTTAAATACCTGTTCTGGTCCTATAGTGGGGTGTATCACTCCCCAAAGTGGCAACCCGATACCACTAAAGATGCACGACTTATATCTACACGATGCAGCAACGTCTTACCTACCGGCCCGGGCCCACGCACGCACATGACCCTGTTGGACTTGCGTTGCCACCGCTAACCCGTTTTGACCTCTTACAATCAAACCCAGTAAGCGTGTCCCGTTCTCGACCTAGCTCGAGCTCACAAAGATACTTAATGGGTTACTATTTTGAAAAGGGTCCCTATACTTGACACAAGCTTTCCACCTATGCTTGGTCCCCACTATGATTTCCCACTTAACCCCTTCTTATTCATGTCTTTTTACATGTTTCAACTTGGTTGAGTGTTTCTAATCGTATTTCACATGTCACCCTTGTTACCCACTTAACCCCCATGTCCCACCACATGTTTATCTTGGTTAAGTGTTACTTAATTCATTATAACTGTAACCTTGTAAGACCTCCTACATTAGACTATCGTTTGCGGTTGCAGGATTTGCCGGGCGGGTCCGGGCAGTCTTATACCGCAAACGAGTCTAACCTCGTGTCTTTGCAATTGTTACGCATTTAATTTATGCCTTCGACCTCTCACATTAGACAACCGTTTCTGGTTGTTGGATTCGCCGGGCGGGTCCGGGCAGTCTTATACCACAAACGAGTCTAACCTCGTGTCTTAGGCGTTTATTATTACACATAATTATTTCACCCCAATATGAATTAATTATCCCTATTCAAATTGTCAATAATTTCCAAATTAATCTATGTCCATAATTGTCACCTAAATTATGTCCATAGTTTTCAGGTATATAAATTATACCAATTAGTGTCTCAAATTAATTATATGCATTTAAAGCCATTTTATGCCAATTCACAATATGTATATTTAATATTTTCCGATTGTCCCCACGCCGTGCGTACGTTTAATATGAAATATGTTAGACTCGCAAATAGTCTAACTCATAAAAAGAAAAGAAACATCACAACTTGCATAACACATAAAATAGATCTAACTTGCGAATAAGAATTATAACATAAGTTTGCATAACCAATAACTTGCATAGACAATGGACATATAGAACATAAATTTGCATAAGCTATATACTGCCGTGGATCTAAATATAGATCTAAACATGAAATTGTGAACTTGCATATATGAATATGGTTTTCACCTAAACTTAAATATGTGAATATGGTTTTCACCTAAACTTGCATATGAATTTAAACATGTAAACTAATATCACATGTTTTACATATAAACTCGCATATATATATATATATATACACACACACACACACACACACACACACTTGATTCACATATAAACTTGTGTATAATTCGCATACATGCTTGCATAAGATTCACATACAAACTAGCATATGATTTACATTCAAACTTGCTTATAAACCAATGTCATAAAATGAATCAAGTTAAACATATGTGATTGGACATATGAAATAGATCTACTAACATAAGTTAACAAAACTGTCATATGTTCACAAACAGACGATAACTGAATTAAGTAACGTCACATGATTCAACAGGCATGTTCTCATAATCCAAATTTATAACTCATCATAATTAGTTTATTAATTATTTTGTGAAAGAAATTGTAATCACAAAAAAGGATCTTGAATTCTGGGATCTGATTTCTGAAGTTGCTAAGCTAATCTGTTGATGTAGGCGTTGATTCGTTCGTTATTGTTCTAGAATTCCTAATCGCAATTCCTAGGCTTTGAATCTTTATCTCTTATCTTTTTTTCTTCTTCTTTAATCTTGAATTTGATTTGTTATGGTGGCGGCTAGGTTAGTTTATAGATGAACAGCATGACAACATTAGGGTTATGAGGTTAGGGTTTTGGTTAGATGTGATTATATGGAAGTGTAGGATAGATTAGAGCCTTTAGATCAACTTAGGATTCATCTAAGCCAGCCAAATCATCATGACACAAAGACACCTCACTAGACCAATCAAAACAAGACACATCATCCCTAGACCTCACAAATATGTCACCCAATCAATTAGAAAAAGCCACGTTCAAAAAAACAATCCTTGACCAACAAAAATGCGCCACGTGCGCCACATGATGCGTACATGTCATATATATATATAAGCATATATATATATATATTTTCTATATATATATATTTTTGTTTTTATCTATCTTCCCAATTAACCATTTTCACACTAAACCACTTTTTGAACTACGTTCACACTAAGCCACTTTTTAGCCATTCCCCTAAAACAAAAATATGGCGTTGGCAGGGATCGAACTCTGTATCTCATGTATGCAAGTCACACGTTCTAACCAAATGAGCTACTAAGTCTTTTGCTTACAAACCTTAGAACAATGCTAAACATTATTGTTTTCTCATTCCTCTTTTTCATGTTTTGCTGCAACATTTAAATTAAAGATATCGTCTTCACTTTAAATCAGTTTTCTACAAACTATAGGTCTAAATTAATTAGAAAATCGCCATGAATGCAATGACACTAATTTCATGACCAAATTGTGGAGGCTCTTCAAATTCTCCTTTTTATTTAATTGTTCGCATGCGTTTCTTCGCATTTCATGCATTGCACTTAATTTTTTCCTTCATTTCACTGCATGAACTTATTACATGAAATATTTATTGTCATTATTTAAATTTTCTCTTATGTATATAATATATATACATATTTCCACATTTTAATTTCATTAAAAATACAGGGTGTTACAGAAAAAGCTTAATGGCATTGCAAATTTTATGAAGAAGAAGAAAATTCTGGTTTTATTAATCTCTAACGGTTTCTGGGTATCATCTTTATATAGTGTATGAGAAGCTGCCTATCATCAACAGTTACGTCTTTTCTAACGGTCAAAATCGTTACAAATGGTCGCGTCTATTCGTCTCTAACTATCATGCCCTTCCATATTTTCAACGGCTAAAAAACATTTGCAAATGTCCTACCTTATTAAAATTCAATTCCAGGTCCACAAAGGGCAAAATTCAGCCCTTTTGCAGTTTTCAGATTTGATTCACAAATATCATTATTGGATCCGGGCCCGAAACTCATAATCATACCTAGCCTGATACTGTTCGACTGGATAGACGTTGACGGCGTGTGTATGTGGTGGTTATGCATGACTTCCCTTCTCACAGCAAAGCAAACATTAGGGTGCTTCAAGACCTCAAACCCTTCATGAGAATCCTGATGTACACGTAAATGTGAATATTTTATCTGCATATTTATCTTGTTTTCTCTTTAAAATAACCAATACTGTGTATTTATAGTCATGTTTGCAGATTATTTATGATGAATGGATGAATGTACTTAATTGTTGAAAAGCTTGAAGAATTGGTGCAAGAAGAGTGTTGATTTTTAGAGCTGGATTAAAGCTTGAAGACCTAAAGAAATGTTTCTGTTCAATCACCTTCTATTGCATATTTTAATGTCAAGATTCAATACTTTTCCATAATGATCACCGGGAGTCTTATTCATTCTCAAGGCAATTGGAGTTGAAGCCCGCAACCTATTTTCTTTGCATGTATTCACATTAGCTCATTTGAAAGGTCTCTCATTCTACAGTTGCGTTCACATTGGCTTATGTGTTATTTAAGATAAATCTTCTGTCCCACATTGTGTAATGAGCCTCTTAGTCTTAGCCAATGAAAATATAAATACATTGTATCTCATTCATGTAAAAACACGCTTAGTTTTATTATGTAATTCTCTTCTTAGAATAAAACTCTTCTTCTCCCTTTCTCTTTACTTTTTATTGTATTTTATTTATGTTGTATATATTCTGTTTCTCTTTTTCTTTAGCTATGTCTAGCTAATCTCCTTTAATTAGGGGGTGATGACACTGGATTCGATTCAATATGAATCACATAGCCAAAGAGATTAGAACTTCATGCATGTAGATCTAGATCTGAACCAAGAGTTGGATCTGAACCTTCATACTCTGTGTCGTTTAAGAGTTATGCTCCTTCACAGGGAATATTCGAGTTCGATCTAACGTTTATCAAATTTGGATCTAATATTTAGGGTTTTAGAAATAAATTAGTGAATCTTTCCTGATAGCCTATGGTTGTTTAAGAGCTTAGCTCCTGCATAGGCTATACTTGTTATTATTCACATATTTGTTTCTAGAAGCCTAATTATCGTTGATTCATATTTGTGACAGATACATGAATTAGATCTGATTAATCTATTTGGCTATTGATGAATATTAATTTAATTTATGTCATCGCTCCCTAACTGCTTTCTTTAATTATATAAATCTCTCTTTTTATTTAATTGTTGTTATTTTCTGTGTTTTCAATCAATCAAAATCCTGGAATAACTTGACTGGATTTACTAGTCCAAATATTTTTGGTCCCAGAGTTCGACACCCTCTACAACAATCCTTGTTGTTTAGGAAAGTCGAACGGATTTTACAGTTGTTTACAATTGTTTAATCTGTTTGGCTATTGATGAATATTAATTTAATTTATGTCATCGCTCCCTACAGACACTCTCAAGGTGTCTAAGGAACGGTAGAGTCTCGAACTCAAACATGTTCTTAAACCTTCAGTTGTGTTTCTACGGTGATTCGTGGCACACTGATAACCCCTGTCCGAACCTAGCCTAGACTTGTATTCATATAATCCGAAGTTGTTAATTTTAACATATTTTTTTTAAAAGAGCTTTCTTGAAAATGTCTCAATTCCCTTATTCCTACGGATTTTACGATAGTTGTGAAAATCAATATAATCCATATATTTTTACACAAAGTTCATATGGATATTTTAATAACAACTATTGTACAAGTAATTTGGACTGTACGCTACTTATTTTTCAAAAAAAAATCAAAATAATCTTGATTTTGCACCACAAAATTATCAAAATAATGATCAACTCTCAAGTCCCGAAATAAGTGTTCAAGCTCTACTTGAAGAAAGTCAAAGATTTAATGAATCTAGTCAAGGATTAATTGAATTAATGTGAAACAATTCAAGTGAAAATTTTCAAAATAATCAAAATCCAATTTCACCTCCAAATTCAAATGATTCTGATTATAACCCTTGTCAATTCAATTTTTATCTCCAAAATGAATTTCAAATTAAAAATGGAAATGCAAATCAATTTTCAAATGATTTTGGCAATGGGAATAACTTCAATTGTGGTGCTACTGAAAACTTTTGTTCTCAACAATTTCAAACTGAAAACTCTCATGTAAATAGCTATAAATTTGATTATGTTAAGCAAACAAACAAAATTGACGACTATTTGAAGTTTCGTGAGAAATAAAATCAAATCCAAACGTGTGACGATTCGAATGATAATCCACCTTTGCCCACAATTGATGATTTTCAACTAACAACTTTTGAATTGATGAAAATCTTAATGAAGTTGTTGAAAGCTCTATAATTGATTTGAATTTAAATTCAAATTCTCTTGAAAATGAAGACATCAATCTTCAACTTGATCTTTCTCTCTCAAATTCTGAAAATTTTGAAAATTTAGCAACTTTAGATTGTCAACATGACAAAAATGATGAAGTTGTTAACAATTATTTAAGTGAGGACGACTTTGATGAGCAAAAAATTCTTGAACTGATCGATGATAATGTTGTTGTGCCTGAAACTGAAAATCAAACATTTGAAAACTTTGAAATTCTTGAGACTGAAAACAACGAAACTGCTGAATGTGATCTTAAGCAAAATAACGATTTTTCTGAAACTGTTGAAACTCCTTGCGACTTGATCGTTTCAACTGAACCTCACTGTGATCACTTTTTTTTCAATGATAAATTTCTGCATTATATGAACTCTTTCCGGAATAACACTGTTTTTGAGAAAACACGATTTTGAAATTTACTGAAAATTCGTTTATTTGGTTTTAACTTTTGGTTTACGAATGAACCTTTAGTCAACAAAATTTCAAATATCAAAGCAAAACTGAACAATATTTCTCAAAACAAGCGTGGGGGTGAGAACGATGCACACGTCTCTCAATTTACACATCATCTGAACAAGTCAAAATTTGTTTTTGAAACTTTTTCTGAACCCCGGCTCACTGACTTCTCTTTAGTTGCTATAGAAATTCAATTCAATTTTCGGATCAATTGTACGCTCAAAATTTTAAAATTAGCAACTCAAACTTTTGAAAAAACAAAATTTGTTTTTTCAAATCTGAATTGTAATATAAAATCCTTTATGATTTGGTTTTTTGTGCTTAAGCTATGTCTCGTAATCTTAATGAGGCTGATCCATTGGTCTATCGTGGACCGGTTCATCTATTCGATGACTACATATTTTCTGCATGCACATTTGGTAAGTCGCACTGACCCATTTTTGTACATATGTAAATATTTATCTTCCGTTCATTCATTGTGTCATGCATCGACTGTGGGGACGCAGTCAGAATCAAGTGTGTGGGGGAGTCTCATTTTCATTTTGTTTTGCATAGTTTAAGTTTGCATTTTTTCCCTTTCTCTTTTTGCATTTTTTTCCTTCTCTTAAAAAAATTCGCACTTCTATTTACTTTTAAAAAAGACATGATGGAGTTATTAGCATATAATTTTGGTCGCTCAATTAAATTGTTTGGAAATGTACTTCTCTTAGCAGATAACGAAAGGAAAGTTTGAATTATGAGCAAATTTGGTGTAACCGGTATATTGGGAGATTCATGGGTGATAAGTATGAAATGTTTTCTGAATTGTAATCCGATTAAATGAATGGTTGATTTAGACTACTTGCGATAACATTTTAGATCGTTTAAGTGAAGTTGTGCTAAGATATTCTCGCTTAACTCTCTCTCTTATGTAAAAAAAAGAATGTGTATATATATATAAATATAATCCAAGGGTATCCAACATTGCTAGTACATCTCGCATTGGCGTGTAAACCAGCTAAGCTCTTCCCGACAGCTTGTTGACAATGTCAGCGTTGGTATGTATTGGTCTCATTTTATGAGTTGGACACCTAAGGATTACCGACATCTTGTTGACAATGTCAGTGTCAGTATGCACAATCCGCCAAGCTCTGTCCCAAACTCTCACGGGTGGTATACCTTGGTCTTTTCGGTTAGGTGTTTGTAAATGCTAATAATGTAAATATTTTGTAATAAAGAGAAAGTAAGCACTTGAAATCCAAGAACACTCTTCACTTATTCGACTTAACTTGTTAACAAAAAGGAAGTTGAGATGCCATTTTACGATTGTTGATATCGATTATAGAATTCATTTCATATTTGCGCTATATTTCTACCAAAACAATTGGCCAAGCTGGAGGAGTTTGTGACAATAACATGGCTTTTTTTTGAAGTTTTGATTAGTAACAGACTCAAATTTCATAGTGACGACCGAAATTTGTGTTAACTCATTCGCTTAAAATTTAAAAGTAAAGTGTTCATTTGTAAATATTCTTTTAAAAGCTTACATTCATCTTGTATATATTTTCTAATCTTGCATTCTATAATTGTTTTTTTTTTTGCGTTCAACTTTTGGATTTTGTGGGTAGTATCCACTGAAAACACCCACGAGACAACACTCATCCTACTTGGGACACCCAGAGGTTTAAAGGTTTGTTGCATATGCTCAATGCAATTGTGCTCCCTACGAAAACAGATTTATCTTAGTTTTTTTACTTTATTCGAGGACGAATAAAAAGATAAGTGTGGGGGTATTTGATATACACGTAAATGTGTATATTTTATCCGTATATTTATCTTGTTTTCTCTTTAAAAAGACTAATACTGTGTATTTATAGTTGTGTTTCCAGATTATTTATGATGAATGGATGAATGTACTTAATTGTTGAGAAGCTTGAAGAATTGGTGCAAGAAGAGTGCTGATTTTTAAAGCTGGATTAAAGCTTGAAGACTTAAAGAAATGTTGTTGTTCAATCACCTTATGTTGCGTATTTTAATGTCAAGATTCAATGCTTTTCCATAATGATCACATGGAGTTCTTATTCATTCACAAGGCAATTAGAGTTGATGCCCGCAACCTATTTTCTTTGCATGTGTTCACATTAGCTCATTTGCAAGGCCTCTCATTCTATAGCTGCGTTCACATTGGCTTATGTGATATTTAAGACAAAGCTTCTGTCCCACATTGTGTAATGAGCCTCTTAGTCTTGGCCAATGCAAATATAAATACGTTGTATCTCATTCATGTAAAAACACACTTAGTTTTATTCTGTAATTCTCTTCTTGGAATAAAACTCTTCTTCTCTCTTTCTCTTTACTTTTTATTGTATTTTATTTATGTTGTATATATTCTATTTCTCTTCTTCTTTAGCTATGTCTAGCTAATCTCCTTTAATTAGGGGGTGATGACGCTGGATTAGATTCAATATGAATCACGTAGCCAAAGAGATTAGAACTTCATGTATGTAGATCTAGATCTGAACCAAGGGTTGGATCTGAACCTTCATACTCTGTGTCGTTTAAGAGCTATGCTCCTTCACAGGGTATATTCGAGTCCGATCTAACGTTTATCAGATTTAGACCTAATATTTAGGGATTTAGAAATAAATTAGTGAATCTATCCTGATAGCCTATGGTTGTTTAAGAGCTTAGCTCCGACATAGGCTATACTTGTTGTTATTCACATATTTGTTTCTAGAAACCTAATTATCGTTGATTCATGTTTGTGGCAGAAACATGAATTAGATTTGATTAATTTTTTTGGCTATTAATGAATATTAATTTAATTTATGTCATCGCTCCCTAATTGCTTTCTTTAATTATATAAATCACTCTTTTTATTTAATTGCTGTTATTTTCTATGTTTTCAATCAATCAAAATCCTAGAATAACTTGATTGGATTTACTAGTTTAAATATTTTTGGTCCCAGAGTTCGACACCCTCTAAAAAAATCCTTGTTGTTTAGGAAAGCCAAACGGATTTTACAGTTGTTTACAACTGTTTAATTTGTTCGCAAAAAAGCCCTATACTTAAACAAGTATAGTGTCTGATCCTCGATGATGTGGGACTTATGTTACTTCTTTCCTTCATCATTCCCTCTTGTTTCCTTTTTGAAAAACAAAACAACGAGAGAGCAATCTTGGAAATATCCAACAATCTCCATATTTTCAAGATTGGATCATTTAAAAACATTTAAATTTAAAAAGTAGAATAGTTGTATCACTTAAGTGACTGCTTATGCATCCAAGTGAGAAACGTAGTTCAAATATCAAGTTGCTTCATTCTGGAAACCATAACATGAATAAAATAAATCTTTTGGTTCTGAACTTTTAGGGTAAAACATTAAAAGCCTTATTGAGATTTATTGGTGAATGAAACTTGATTCAAGTATCACTACTGATAAAACCAGAACAATCTCATATGTTGATTTTCCAAGGTAAAATGTTATGTATTGCTCAATGGTCATGTGCTTTAAGTCTTGGGTTCATGTGTGTACTTTAGAAAGTGGTCTTACTTTCTTAGAAAATAATATGATTTCCATACTCATATAGGTAAGTCTCTTAAGGTATTTCTATAATACACATGTTTATGTATTTAGACTCATTAAGGACATTTATCCATCTGTAACAACCCAAATTTTTATAATGGGAATATTTAATTATTTAAATATTCAAAACAATTAAATTTAAAATTTACCGATTTGGATTATATTTAGATTGAGGTTTGGATTGTTGATTTAATTTAAATTTGAAACTTTTGAGCTTAAAATTCGCTTAAGTTATTTTGAAGCCATGGACAATCCTATTTGTATATGAACAATAATAAGAAATTATTATCAATAAAAATTGAATGTTTGTAAAATCTAAACATTGGAATTTGTGATTTAAGTATTAAATAATACGAATTAGATAATTTCATTTATTATCGTTTAGTTAATCAATATTGATTTTAAATCCATTTTTGTAAATTCATTGATTATAATAAATAGTTTGGATATAAATCGGTATTTAGATCGTATTTTACAGTAATATTTTAAGATCGAAAATAGACAATTTTCAAATGACATTGAAATTCGATGAAGCAAGTTTCAACGGATCTTGAATGGTAAATTATTGTAAGATTTCAATTTTGGATCCATCAGAGTTGTTTTGTGGTCGTGCGCGATGAAAACGCATATCGATAATCGATTTGAATTATAATTTGATTTTAAAAATAAAAATTGAATACGATCGAACTGGCTTTCGAAACCAATTCCATTGTTATCGGAATGTAGGTTATTAGCTATGCATGACAATCGTTGCGTCTAGTTTAGAGTTTAGAAAATTTTAAAGTGAATAGTGTTTTAATTTTATATTTAAGGACCTCATCCTTTTTTTTTCTAAAACCCTCAAAATCAATGATTAACCGCCACACTACCCCCATCATCCAACGGTCGTGATTTAACGGGCCGATCTAAGCCAAATCAGGCGATGTCGTTAACTACAATTAGGCGTGCGTTGGTCAGGGGTTTCCATCGGTGGTCTCCTTTCAGAGGATGGTGGAGTGAAACGCCTTGGATCTACGTGCAAAGGGTTGATGGTTTTGGGTTTTTTCCGATCAATGACGATGATGGGAGGCTCGTCGTTCGACGTAAAGGTGGAGGTTGGAGGGGCGAGTCTAGCAGTGGTCATGGGCGGAGCTCCGGTGGAGCACTAGTGGCGCGACACCCTAGTTTTTGGGTCGATGTCATGTTTTTGTTTGCTGTAGGGTTTGGTGGAGAAAGAGATTAGCGGGAGTTTAAAAAATGGTTTAGGCTGGGTAATTAAGGTGTTATGTTGGTCATTAGTGAATTTAATTATTTCAATTCTTGTTCAAACTTGTAACAACTGTGTATTTTTCATACGACGTCAGATTTGCATGAAATAAATTATGTTGGGTTCGCATTTGTGAACATTATGTGTGTGAGTTGGATTGGAGTGCATTGGAGCTGTTTGGATTTTTATGTAATTTCAAATGCTTATTTGGAACTAGATAATCAACGTGAAATCGACGAATTGAAATGGATGGTGAGTTAACTCTCACATTTTCTTGATTACCATATTTTCATATCGTATAATATAAATATCTATTGTTGGATCGTTATTTACTTGTGTGATATGTTGGATTTGTTTATTTGTTTGTTTGGTTGGTTGATTTACTGCTTTGTTGGTGTAATAACCCAGAAATCCGAGCCAATTGAAATTTTTTGTTTTGGCAATTTTAGTGAATTTTGAATATTTAAAATGAATTATTTTAAATAATAACGACGAGAAATTTATTTTGAATAGAAATAGAATGTATATATTTATTTGAATCGTTATTAGAATATAAATATTTTATTTTAAATATAAAAGGAATTGAAAATGGCGCGGTTGTTCGAAAATTCGATTTTAAAGTTCAAATGAATGTACAAGATTCAAAATAAACTGGATTTTAGCAAAACCAAAAATGTTAGAATCTATTTGAAAATATCTTTCCAACGAATCTGAAAAATTGAAATTTCATAGCGGGAATAAAAAGTTATGCCCTGATGAAAATTCAGAATAGTCGCTATGGAATTTTGGCCCTGAAATTTTGCAAACGACCTCTGTTTTCGACGAAACCACTTTTGTTGGATCCATGATTTCAAGTTATTTCTAGATTCCAAAATTCGTAATTTTCTGAATCAATATGTGAGCGTGGTGAAGTTAAACGTGTTTTGACAGTTTCAGCCAATTTCGATCGACCAGAAAATAGCCATTTTTCAAACGATCTCATAATTTGACGAAATTTGTTTTGTTAGAACCGCATCGTGAATACGAAGCTAGAAAAAAAAAATTGGGAAATTTTAGAGTCCGTATGTGGCCCCGGTAAATTGAAATGGGCGTTCAAATTCAATATATAGATTTACATTTTGATTTTGACGAAAACTAATCGAAACGATCGAATTAGCTTACGATACATATCCCATTGTGTTCGGAATGGGGGTAATTAGCTAGAGACGACAGGCGGTGGGTCTCGTATAGAGGTCGAAATTAAAAGTTGCTTTTTTGGGAAAGAATTAAATAAAATAATTAAATTTTATAACTAACCCCCCTCCTTCTTTCTCTTCCCCGATTTCAGATCTCAAAAAAAAAAAAACAAACCCGTCGCTCAGCCCCACCAGAACCCGTCGCCCCCTCCGATGGTCAGCGTCGCCCCTCCCTAGACCGCGCCGCCTCCTCTCCAACCAGCCCCATCGCCCTCATCTTCCCTGTCTCCAAATCGAGATCGCAAACCCCCCCTCAGCTGAATGGAGCCGCCTCCGCCAATAAAGGGACCGCCGAAGCCACCATGCTCGACGGTGCACCTCCCCGACCACTGACCACAACCCTCCGACCCCACCTCCTTCTCCTTCTTCGGAAAACACCCCAAAACCCAAGTGTAAGTTTTTAATATCATTTTATTTAGTTATTTATTTTCATTTATTTACAGTAATTAGTTTTAAAAGAGATGAAAACCAGTTTTTTTATGAAAAGAGCTTAGTTTAAAGTTTATATTTTTAAAACAAGAAAGTTTATATTTTTAAAACGAGAAAGTTTATATTTTTAAAACGATAAAGATTTGATTTTTAATACGAAAAGATTAGATCTTTAGAAATAGAAAAGATTTGATT
Organism: Allium sativum; assembly: GCA_030737875.1. Lineage (NCBI taxonomy): Eukaryota > Viridiplantae > Streptophyta > Magnoliopsida > Asparagales > Amaryllidaceae > Allium > Allium sativum. The sequence goes on along the minus strand of CM060922.1, from coordinate 346,118,816 downwards.
TTTAATGAAGCAAAGGTAAGTTTTTTAAAAACCATATAAAAATTGGATTTTTCCTTATGCGATTAAAATAGAAAGACGAAATTTTGTATGAACAACATAAAAATATGATTTTTATATTATAGAAAGAATAAAAATATGATTTTTATATTATATAGATAATAAAAATATGATTTTTATATATGTAGTGAATTAAAAATATGATTTTTACATAAGTGGTAGCATCATAAAAATATGATTTTTATCGCATGTTTGAAATATTTGTATGAAAATAAAAATATGATTTTTACCTATGAAGTAGCGTTATTAAAATATAGTCTTTTTATAGGAAGTAGCGTTGTTAAAAATATAATTTTTAACATATACCGCGTGAAACAGATCTCGTTGGAAAGACGATGAAGTTTTCCTACATATGAAGAGTCGTGGCGTTTGGTTTACTAATCGGCGAGAACTTCTCACTTTTAACCTGTTTTCTAGTTGAAATATATACTAGGATGCAGACGGTGCTTAGAAGCACCTGACACCCGTCGTCCACAGACCATGGATGATTTGTTTGTTTGATTGATGTGTTGTGAAATTTTATTGTGTGATGAGGAATGAATAAAATATTTTATAGTTAAAAATATAATTTTTAACGTGTATATAAAATAAATGTTTATAAACAAATCGGACGATTTATTTATGTACACACATTTGAATGATATTGATTGGGACGATAAATTTTACACTTCGCCCAACTTTACAAATAAAAATCTGTTTTTGTTGATTGGAAACCCCACACGGGTATTGGGATGATATTTGACGTACACTAATCGCAATTATTTAGTTGTATGTCGATCGATTGGTCGACAGACTGTGTAAGCGTTAATTATTTATATTTAATGCTTATACAGTTGTGTGGTGCACTCTGGATGATGGTTGATTATTTATCGTTGCTGTTATATACATGTGTTGTAGGGAATCCATATAATTAACATTATATGGTAATTGATTGGGCCTCATTCCAATTGGGAAAATAAGGAATATTATAGAATAAAAATTCATGTGTTGAATAGAGAGAAAATTCATGTGTTGAATAGAAAGAAAATTCGTTTGTTAAATAGAATAAAAATTCATGTGTTGAATAGAAAGAAATTTCATGTGTTGAATAGAATAAAAATTCATGTGTTGAATAGAATAAATATTCATGTGTTGAATAAAAATAAAAATTCATGTGTTGAATAAAATATGTATTCATGTATTGAGTAAAAATATATACTCATGTGTTGAATAAAATAAATATTCATTTGTTGAATAAAAATATAAATTCATATGGTGAATAAAATATATATTCATGTGTTGAATAAAAATATATTAATGTGTTGAAGAAAATATTCATTTGTTGAATAGAATGACGAAGTTATTGAAATATATAAAGCCGTGTTGGTTAGATATGCGCCATTTTGACGCGAACGATATTTATATCGATTATATTCGTTTTTATGATGATTATAGAAAAGGAAGTGATTTCAAAATATAACGTTTTGAAAATATTATAATTTGTATATCGATGATGTGGAATATTCAATTTTGATTCGAAATTGAATATGAAGTTGAAATCGTTTCGAAAATGAATTTAAAACGATTTATAAAATGTGTTTTAAAAGGAAATCGATGAAATATATATAATATATATATTATATATATAGAATGGCCTGAATAGAATGCGCCGCGCTACGGCAGTTCGCAAATTTCGACCACTGACTTCGAATGGACGTTACGGGAGATCCGACCGTCGGATTCTCCTAAAGCCAGAACCGTTGGGTTCGTATCGAAAAGAGCTTTCTAACGAATATTAGATATTTGAAATCTAATGGTTGGATTTCGAATTATGTCCAACTCAAATTTGGAAAAGGTCGTTGTAAGTGTAGTTCGATGGCCGTTGATTGAAATCGACGGTACGGGCCTTGATAAAATTATTAAAAATAATAATAATTTGTGCAAAATCATAAGAAGTGATTTGGAAAGAATTGGGATGAAAACTCCATATTTGAAAAGATAAAAATAGATTTTTTTATCGAAATGAACTAGTTTTGAATTAGAATTAAAATCCATTTATTTTTGAAATAAATAAATTGGATTTGACAGGGTTTTAAAAGTAACCAGAAATTCCAATAATTGAATTGGAATGGATTTGAATCGAAATTGTCTTTAGAATATTTCGATGTTGGATTTCGTGATTATACATATATTGTTATGAAAATCTGAAAGATATATTCATATCCTTATTTCCAATACGATATTCGTTGGTCGTAGAATTTGATATTGAATATAACCCGATATATTTTCAATTCAGAGCCTTGTATTTAATATCAAATGGGATTTGGGTTTGTCGTGAATGGTGTCTTCGTTAACACTGTTCTTAGACCCAATGAAGTTAAGAAAATCAGAAGCTAGCTGAAGATTAGTTAAGTTGAATGGTTTCTTGGGTATTGATCTAATGTTGGCTTCGGCCTTCGGGGTTATTACTTAGGGAGTTGTTCACTTTCTAATTTATGGTTAAAGGCTGGTGGAATAGAATGAGATTTTGGGTTTATCGTGAACCTTGTTTTAAATGATATTGGTTCTTTAACCCAGTTAATGACAGGAGAAGATTTCCTAAGTTAAATAATCATTAATATTGATTTTTGGGAAGAGCAAAACCAAGTGGAGTTTTAATGAATCTTTAATTAGATTGAAATGATCGAGAATGGAGTATTACCAGTTTTGCTCCAGGCGATAGTTAAATCTTTAATTAGATTTGAACGTGAAATGGTAATTGAATTTACCGATAACACCGTGGTGTTAGATATGAAGTATTACCAGTTTTACTTCATGGGATGAATAGGTTGGGATTGGGAAATTAAAACAAATGATTACTTCGGTAAGGTTCGTTAATCCCGACTAGTTTGGATAAACCATAATTTGGTTTAAATTGATATTCAAAGGAAGATTAAAGAATAAATTTAAAGAATTTATCTTTGATAAAATTAATGGGAACCTTTCCCAAAGTATAAGAATATTTGAATAAAAGAATATTCTGAATTGGAATGAGGCGTATGTTGTGTTTGTGTAACACTTGTTTATTATATATGCGAGTTATTCAGAAAGACCGGGTTTATCCCATTCTGAATAACTGTTTCGACGATGTGTCGAGGATGAAGATGGTGGTCGAAGACTGGAGGTCTTCACATCGTTTGGTTGATTATTGATGATCTTGATTGGGCTGTACACCCAAGAGGAGGGAATCAGTTAGTGATCGTCCAGGCGTACTTGGAGATCGATGGATATGCGAGGTACAAGGTGCCTCCGGTTTTGTTCAGACCCAGAATGAACTTGTAAATGGACTGTGTGTTTGACATTGGATTTTATTCTCTGTGATTGATTTCTTTTAAATATATATCTGTTTGGCGGCGGAGAATTTATTCTCTTGCTTAACGCCCTTCTCTGAGATGTACGAGCTCAGGGGTTATATATTGATGGATATCAATCGCATGGAGTGAATTGCCTGTGTGGCATGCCTAAGTGGCAATTGATCAAGGCTTCTGTTGAAAAGCAATGTCTTGTGGTTGATGATCAAAGCACCGCCTGTGTGGCATAGCTTTGTGTAACGTTGATTCGCGAGCCTCACACCCCAGTTGTGAACCAGAAACGGGAAAGGACATCAGGGAGGACATGCGTTTCCTTCTAGCTAGGGTGGTTTCAGTGACCTACCAGCCCTGACATTTATATTATTTTCACCTGTGTGGTTGTTGGATTGCGAGGCGCCTCGGATATATCGGTGACTGTGTGGAGCCGATGGAGTCATTTGGCTCATTGACGCCCCAAAGGGCGGGGAAACGCAGTGTTCAGGCATTTTAATCCACATCGGTGGACCAGCCCTGACGGTCCAAGGGTCACTCGAGCTCTGATCCTGAGACACGGGCTAGAGCGTCTCGAATCGGTAGAGGACTATCTTTTGCCTCGGTTCACAGATGGAAACCCAACTTCCAATACGTGACGTTTGCGGTTTTGATTGTAGAGCCTAGTATGGCGACATGATATATGGTACCCATGCCGTCTATGATTGATATTTATGATTGAAATTGTTTTGACACTATACACTTATAATAGTATCAAATGATTTGTTTTTAACGTACCAAGCATGTTTGGCTATTATATGGGAAAACCCTATCCTCTGGCTTGTGTTGCATTCTGTGATGGGACCTGGGTCTTATAATAGCTTCGTTTTTCTAAAAAGCATTGCGCTGTTTTGTTATATGCACCGGTATTCTTGGGAGGAGACCTGTTCTATGTTATACAGCGTGGTCCCTTGATATATCTGATTTAAAGTAAAGCTTTAATAACTGTTTTAGTTCTCACAACAGTCGCATGACTGACCTAGAGTTTATTGTTTTAACCTAAACTCTGGGTGCCCCTATTTCCACACGGGCAGCTAGTAGTTTTGGTTTTGCAGATATATATTCACAGGAACCTGGTTTACAGCTGGAACGATATCCAGAAAGCTCTGTATCCGTTTATCTCTTTCAGTTGTGTATTGTATTATTTTTCCACTGCTATGAAATGTATTGTAATCTCTGATATTTAATGAATGTGTCATATTGATTTATACTCTGTATATTCTTGTATTCTGATGGAGTTATTGTAATTAACAATGAAATGTTCTTCTGTTTGTGTTCTGATGTGGCTTGTCCTCAATTCAATCCGTGCTTTCCTTCACGGGGAAGTTCGGGTCGTTTCAGTTGGTGGATGTTGATATATATTCCCATCTATGAACGAGTGACCTTTGACATTACCTGCTTTTAAGCGGAAGAGTCAGCTTAAATGAATTATATTATATTATCTATTCTATATGCGTATAAATAACTATTTTGTTGTAGAGGACTATAAAAGGAAAAGTGGAGTGAACGTAGTGAGTTAGGTCACGACGAAATACTCTGAACTCTATACATCTATGTGTGGTTGTTATGTAGGGCTGTCAACGGATGCTTTCGGATACGGATAGTGCCATATCCGTATCCGAAATTATTTTTGGATATCGGATATCCGTATCCGCTTAATTTTCGGATACGGATGGATATCGGATATTTATCCGCTCCGCCTGTAATTAATAAATTTAAGAGTATAAATAAAAAAGTTTGGATCAACATAAAGTAATTTTGTATTAATGTTTATAGAAAACATGGAAATAAAGAAGTATAACAAGGAAACATTGTTTTATACTAATATCCATAGGCATATCCAAAAATATTTCAAAATTAAACACTAAAACTACCATTTTTTACTAAAAATGAACAAAGAATTATATCATAGTAACATCCAACAGTTGCAAAATAATTATTAACTCTATTTTTCTTTTTTGAGTTGTATATATTACATCAATCAGTCGGACGGATATTTTTCGGATACGGATATCACTATAACCATATCCGTATCCGAAAAGCTTTTCGGATATCGGATATCTGTATCTGCTTTTCGGATAATGCCGGATAACGGATATTTCGGATACAGATTCGGACGGATATCGGATTTTTCGGGTATCCGTTAACAGCCCTATTGTTATGGGATTAATAACTCCTTTGATTATTTATATTTGTTCTCATTTATCCATTCGTCTATATTTATATTTTTTTGCATTTGTGTGTTATGTTCGTTTATCGCCCAAAATGTAATTATGTGTGTTCCCAAATTGATTATATTGTCGACGATTGAAGCAAATAAAACATTTTGTTTAATATAAGCTTTTGTTTTCACAGAATCAATATTTGAATAAATTTATCATTTTAACTAATGTTATTTATAACTTTATTTATTATTCAAGTTAATAAAAATGTGATTCGATTATCTATTTTAACAAATGATAGTTGAGTCTGATTTTGCATAAGTAACCATCTGAGAATTGATTATTCATTCTAACCAATGATATTAGAATTGAATTACTTATTATAGTTATTGTAACTTTATTTTAATTATTGGTTAATTGAAATTTAGTAATTGTTTTACTGAATAATATTTTAGTTCCAATAACTTATTTTAACTAATAAGATCAGTTTTGGTTAGTCCATTTTTTATTATTTAAGTTGCTTTCATAAAGTTGAAATTGAATTTATCATTAAAATGGGTAAAACTAAGTTAATTGATCGATTATAAAGGCTTAAGAATAATTAATTGATTTATATATTGTTTTAAACTTTATTAATAAAAGGTTTGCAAAACAGTTGACTTAATCGATTTATAAGCAGATTCAAACTTAATTAGTTAAATCAAATGAAGGTTTAAAATTTTATCTTTTGATTTATTTTAAAGGATAATAAGTGTGATTGATCATCTTATGGGATAATTAATCTTGTTTGCAATTTATAAATAAAATTGGTACTTAATTTATTTTCTTATGGAAAATCGGCACACGTCCTCCTTTCAAAGTTTCATTATAAGCGACATCCCTTTGTAAACTTTATTATAAAGAGGGTCCCTATCTTTGAAGTTATGTGTTTTTCACTTTTTTGGCGCTACTTATAAAAAAATTGCAAATATTCAAGTGAGTAATCAAGAAAAAAAACTTAAAAATCAGCAATTATAGTGAGTAATTGCTGATATATCAACAACAATGATAAAAATTGTTGTAATGTGAATTATTGCTGATATCAACAATAATTGTGTATTATTATTAAGTTGATGAATTCTTGCTGATATATCAGCAGGATTAGTGTATAATTGATGATATATCAGTAAGAGTTTAAAACTTGATGAAAAACTGAACTAATTGAAGGAGAAATGAAAATTACTGATATATCAGCAATAATCGCAATATATTGCTGATAATTCAATGTTTTTGTAGTTGATGCAAGTACTTGCTAATGTTGCTGAAATATCAGCAATAATTGCAAATAATTGCATTATTTGCTACAATATACTTGAGCTTGTTGTTTTTTTGTTTTTGATTCGTTTTTTTGTAGTTTTAATGCGTGAATTCGATGTAGTGATTTTTTTGATGATTTTCGAAAAATAAGAACCAAATTTACAAAGTTTTAAAACAAGGACTTCTTATGTATTTTGAAACCAATTTTGGACCTGAGACAAACTTACCTATTTTCCTTCGGGAAAAATAATATAAGTTTAAAGATTTAAAAGAGTATTCAGTATTCCTTCGGGATGATTTATATGTGCTTGAAGTTTATTAAAGCAATTCAAATTTAATTTATTACCCCTTTTAGACAAATAATATCATTTAATAAGAACATATTTTTTAATAAATATAGTTTGAAATCTAATCCAAGCGTAAAATGTGGTGGGATTTATCGAAATTGATGTTTTGATTTAACATTGGTTTCGACTCTTCCTTTAAATGTGCTTAGAATAATAATTATCTCTTTAAATCTAATATTTTAGAGAGTATTATTAAAAGTTTTTCCTTTCAAATGTCTAAAATGTGGAAACCAAGCATAAGTTCGAGTTTTAGAGTCCAAAAGTATTCGATACAAATATGGAAAGAAATTTCCATAAACGATATCACTTCTATGAGAAATATTTAGTCATACTCTTATAACTATATGTCGAAATATAAAAACTTTCACTTATCTCGAAGTTTGAAAACATTGTCTTGATGAGGTCTAGGTGTAACACTACCTCAGCATGTCCGACTTTATTTTTAACTAAGAGATAATATAAGTTTGGGGATATATAAATAGTGATGAGGGAATGTAATTTAGTTTCCATATAAAATCTGTTGGTTTTGGTGGATCGAAACATAGCGGAATGCACAAGATTTATTAACCCTAGTTGCAAAAACGAATTCGAAATTGAATTAAAACCATGCACCTTTCTCGTCACTTATTCACAAAATCGAATGAAATTGGATCTGTGTTGTAACAAAATCAAGTGCTTGAATGAGGCGCCTCTATCGGAATCCACAAACAAAGCTCTCGACGTCGTCGTTGGAGTCAAGATGGATGGAGAATTGGTACTTGGAATGGTAATGGGGCGGGTTTCTTATGCCTCAGACCCGACCCGAACTTTTTGAACCCTGCCCTACACCCTCCCTGTAGACCTTGTGCGGGTTTGGAATTTCACACTGTATTCGACCCGTTCGAGTCAGGGTAGACCAGATCCACGACCCGTTGACATTGTGTTCTAATGTACAAAAATTTATGTACTTATATTTTCTATCACTAAATGGTAAATTATATACATATTATAATGTACTCACAATGATAAGAGAATATAATAAAATGAGTTGTAAGATGATAGTTCAAAACTTATGCATTTGCAATTGTATGATTATCATTGATGCAACTTAATACTATGAAAATTTTATAGTTTGTTGATTGAAATAATATAATATTCTAGTTATAACCATGTATACCTAAGAAATTAAAAGTAATCATTATAGTTATAAAGTGTTTTAATAATGTTTCAATCATGTGGGTCGGGTTAGGGCAGGTTGGCCATGCTCCAGACCCAACCCTAGACCCGGACCTCCAAAAGAGGTCATGGGTCTACCCGCCCCAAAGACCCTATGGATATATTAAAAACTAGAATATACCTAAGAAACAAGATATTCCACTCACAGGTTTAAGGAATAACAAATAGAATTCTTGTTGTAGATTCACATCCGGATTTCAGTCTTCGTGATAAACGTGCTCCAATCCTTATAATATATATATATATATATAAGAATCATCTTTAGAATCTTATGCATACACCAAACTAAATTCCAAAATTCATACTAAAATCTATATGAATTTAGATTAGAGAGAAGATAAGAATAAGGGTTAGAGGAATAAAAGAGAAATTCCTAACCTTTTTGGAATTCAGCAATGACTGAAGGATGATATGGAGGTAGATAAAAGAGAGTGGCTAGGGTTTTGTTGTGAGAATTAAAGACCTATATATAGTCGCTTATGTAAGTGTAGGTCGTTGGATTATTCAGATGTAATCCTGGCCATATATATATATATATATTCTTTTAGAAAACCTAACCAAACATAGATTCAATGGGCCTTTCAACGGCCAAGCGATTGACCGGTGGTCGACACCCCTTCTAGGTGGCGGTCGACCTCCTGGTCGCTTAAACGCCCAATGCACCTATATGGCGCTGAGGTATTTATTTGAATAATACGTTACTTTATTTGCTGATCTCTTTCCTTACTTAAAAATATTTTATGTCCCCACTATCTTATCCTCAGTTTGAAATCTAAATTGAACTTTATTTATTTAATATATCATATATATATATATATTTATATTTCTCATCTGATTATATATGTATATATATTTTTGTGTTTTATTATTCAAATTCATTTTTTGTATAACTTCTTCATACATTCATAGTTTTCAGCATATTATATATGAAAATGATTCAGAATTTCGCCAAGAATTCAAATAAAAGATTTTCGTAGATAAATTGCTGAAGCTGCAAAATCTCATTTTCTAGCCTTATTATTAAATTGTCTATTTTTGTTTATTGTTAATATTTATGTCTTTTACGGGGTGTTACAAGTATTATTCCAATTTTTTCTCTTATCATATTGATTCCCAACTGTATCTCTTTGTTCTTAGCATTTTAGGATAAAAAATTTTCTTTGTGGTTTTTTCATCCTAAAATTTTTCACTTTCACGCATAGATACTTCGCGCTAAATAGACATAAATGCGGTCTATTTGGTCTACCATTTAATCCCCTTTCTTTCAACCCTAACATCCAAATTCAAATGTATAGATTGAGTCACGGTCAGCAAATTCTTGTTGTATCTCTAGTGAAATTGTACAATCACACTTTCTAATATATATATATTGAAAATAAGTACCAAATTTTATTGTAGAAAAGCAAATACAAAGTCAAATGCAGAATACATATGATAAACCCACTAAAAGGCCCACGTCCCAAACAACATTAAGCTATCCTCAGCTCGCTAAAACATAAAACTATCCACAGTCATGTAATTTGATTACCCATTCCTGCCGTAGATCGAAATTTATGATCGAGCATTCTGTAGTTGATCCGTTATTGCAAACAAGGTACCTTGTTTCTTTCTCTGTCTGTCGAGCTTTAATCGTGTAACAACCCATATTTTTGGAACCAATTTAAAATTTATTTTTAATTGATTTTCATAGAAATTAAATATTTTACAGGAATTATTTTGAGAATAAATGACTTAGAATTTATTTTAATTGAAGTTAGAACGTATAAATTTAAAGTTTAATTTGAAATGAGCTTGAAAGGGCGCGGTAGTCTGAAATTTTGATTTTAAACTTTGAATGAATGTATGGAATTCAATATAAGTCCGAATTTGGTAAAACAAGAAGCATTGGAATATTTTGAATTGTAATTTTCTAATGAATGTAAGAGATTGAGATTTCACTTTATAAATTGTAAGTTATGTCTAAATTTAAATTTAGAATAGTCACTATAGAAGTTATATATATATATATATATATATATATATATGTATGTATGTATGTATATATTAATATTATATATATAGCCCTTGAAAATAACCGTTTTTCATGCAAACAAATTTCGACTCGAAACCACTTCCATAGGGTTCAAAATGTCGTTTGCGTGCTCGAAAACAATAAACATCGATACCTTTGGAGTTGGGTGAAATTTGTCCTTTATCTTTGTGTGTATGACTAAAATATCACTTTTCACATATGGACGAATTTGGACTCGAAACCACTTCCATTGAGTCCGAAATGTCATTTACATGTTTGAAAAGTACAATTTTCGATATATTTCAAGTTCGTGAAAATTAGCACTTGGGTTGTGTCTTGGTTTGGCTAACCTAGCTCACCATATAACCCCCAAATCAGCCCATTTCTTCTATTCAGTTCAGCATTTAACCAAATTAGAAAAAATGGTGAAAGGAATGGGAAATTAAAGAGCTAGGGATTTTAATTAGTTGCTCAAATCAAAGGGGAAATCGAAGAGGAAATCTTAGTAAGCCTCCCCTTCATCTTCTCCATCTTCTCTAGCTTATCTCCTCTTTGATTTTTGATGATTCATATGACCTAACTCTTAGGAAATCTATTTATATGTGCTTAGATTGGAGATTTGCATGCAATATTAGAAGAGAGGTTGATTTTGTTTGCTATTGGATCTATTCCTTGTTTGTAAACAAGCAAAGCTGGTATTTTCTATCATAATATTTGTTGCAAGATACAAAAAGGGCTAGCATTAGTGAAATAAGTAGTAGTTGATTAAGTTTGGGATGATGAAATGACTATTGATTGATCATATTAGTTTAACATAAGGATAAATGTTAAGTATTGGAATAAAAATCATTTTTATTTGATATTGGTGAGTTATTCATGAACTCACATCTATGCCACAAGCTTTTAGCTTTTAAAAGAGTAATTTAATGTTCATTTGGGTTTGCGTATGCTAGTGGAATAGATATGCTAGTGTAGCTTAGTCGATTTCGTGTATTTATGTTTCATTGAATTGAAATTCTGATTAATATTGTCCATATGATCTAACTCATATCCTATCAGTGGATTTGGTGGTCTTGTGAAGCTCCGTTGTTGCCCCGACAAAGTCTTAAGTCTTCACAAGTCGCTTGAATCGCTTTTGCTTGCTTTGGTTGGAATTTAGTTCACTTTTGAACTTATAATCAAAATCATTGCAAATCTCTTGTATGAATGTTTGTGCATGTGTAGTGGGGTGTTATAAGTTGCTTCGGTGAGTCTTTGGAGCCTCATATTCATGTATATAACATCATAGGCCTTCGGGGATTTGTCGATCATATTTTCTAGGCCAATTGTGCTCTGCTTCAGGATTCAAATATTTGAAAATTATGGGTCAAACGTTCGACTTGCTACAAATAATTATGAAAACAAGCAGAGCAATTCAGATGTCTGAAAATTTTAATTCAGACGACTGAGTTTTAATTCATACGTCTGGTCAAAAAAATTCAGACATCTGAAATAGCATAAAATTGAACTAAATTCTTGTTGGTTCAGGAAAAAGAAAACTCAGAAGTCTGAATTTTAGGTCAGACATCTAAATCCTGTTTTTGGATTGTTGACCGGTGGAAACCACGGTCAAAAGTTTAGGTCCATCCAGGCTCTTTCCCGACCGAGTTTCGGCCCATTTCGACTTCGTTTATGACTTGTCAATTTTTCTAATTCGCAGATTTCAGCAATTGTTTTTATTCGAAATCATTGGACAATTCATTTTAAATTATTTTAAGTGATTTAAAATGTGTGCAAACCAGTTTTGCTTGGTTTGAAAAATAAAGATGGTTAAACATGATTTGGCATGAAAACGTATAAGATGAATATTGGATATGATATGACTTGAGTATCTAATTCGATGACCGAAATAAATTCTCGACTAAACCTTTTTTACATGCAGTAAAAAATGGCAAAGGCCAATTATTTAACCACGGAAAGAATTTGATTTGAATATTATGCGAGAATTATTTAGGAAGACCAAGTTAAATCTCATTTCAAATAATTAAACGACGACTAAAGTTCGAAGATAATGAAGATGATAACTACCGATGCCTTGGATTTGGGTAGCTCCCTTGAGGGGGTATAGTGGTAGTTGTTCGGACGTACTTGTTGATTTTCCGAATATGCGAGGACCTCTCTTCTGTATTGGACATATGGGATGATAAATAAGGTGCCTCCAGTTTCGTTCAGACCTAGAACATACTTGTAAATGGATGGTGTGTCTGACATTGGATTGCATTTTGTGTTGATTTATTTCTATTAAATATATATCTTTTTGGTGGCGGAGAATTTATTCTCTTGTTTAACACCCTTCTCTGAGACGTACGAGCTTAGAGATTATATATTGATAGACATCAGTTGTATGTCATGAGTTGCTAGTGTGAAATGCTAAGATGCAATGAGCGGGGCTTTTGTTGAAAATCAAAGTCCTATGGTCGATGATCAAAGCACGGCTTTAATTATCATACCTTTGTGTATAGCGTTAATTCGCGAGCCTCACACCCTTGTATAAGTCAAAAATGGGATTAGGGACAACAGGGAGTGCATGCGTTTCTTTCTAGCTAGAAGTGGTGTCATGGTATGGAGCCAAGACATTTTTACTTATGTGGAAGATGGATTATGGTATCGCCTCAAATATAGAGCCGACGAAAAGGCTCAAGTGATAGGTCCGATAGGACAGGGAAATGTATTGTTCAGGAATAACCAATCCACAAAAGTAAGTGTGGACCGGCCCTGCAAGATCCAAGGGTCACGTGTGTTGATCCTGGGCATCCCGCTAGAGATGGCCCAAAACCGGTAAGGAGACTTCCCTCGCCTTGACTCCTGATGGAAATCTAATTTCCAATACAACATCGTACGGTTTTAGTTGTAAGCCTATATGGCGACATAATACATGGTACCTATGTCGTCCATGATTGATACATTTATTTTGAAAATGTTTTAAATGTTTAGACACTAATAATAATATCAAATGATTTTTTTCTGCACATCAAGCATGTTTGGCCCTTATAAGGTAAACTCTATCCTCCGGCTTGCATTACATTGTGTGATGGGACCTGAGTCTTATAACGGTTTCATTTTTGAAAAGGCATTGCATTGTTTATTGACATACTTTATTTTATACACTGGCAATCTAATGGAGTAAACCCGTTCCGTGACATACGGCGTGGTCCTGTGATTTGCCTTATACTTATTACATTGAGTAAATGTAGGATTTCTCATACCAGTCCCATGACTGACTCGTAGTTTGTTATTCCCTTGCAAACTCAGGTGCCCACATTTTTACATGGGCAACCAAGTGAACAGGTGATTGGTTTTCTTTTGGATATGCACCATAGCATTGGGTGCTCGTTTGGCTGAAGATGTAGACTTGACTTTTATCATTTCTTTTGAACTCTTAAACATTACCGTATGTATGTTTATATTTGATTTCGATGTAGACTTATTATCTATTTGGTGAAACTTGATATGTACTAAGTAGGATCCTGTATCTGTGTAACTCTGGTGATTATTATGATTCTGATGTTATGACATGATGTAAATTATTCTCCAACTTTATACATTATGCTATATTCTCTATTCTACTGATGTGATTAATGTGTTATTTTCCAAAGATCGACCATGCCACCATGGAGCGGGGATATGGTTCGTGTCAGGCGTGGTATCAGAGCTTTGGTTAACCTTGAATCTGGAAGATAACATATTAAATAACTCGTCAAAGAAAGAATCAATAGTATTCTAGGATGAGTAACTCATTAGAGATAGGATTAGTAATATCCTAGAATTAGTGCATTAGAATAGCATATAACATGATCGTTACATCATTATCTATGCATATGTTTATATGCTTTTATCATTTCTTAAGCTATCTTTTCTGTTGGCCTGACTGTTTCCTTTCTACCCGCAAAACTGAAAGGAACTGAGTTGACGAGGGAGAGGCAGAAGAGGCAGAGGTCGAGGAACGGGTGATATCCCCGCTATTAATAGTCATCCTGATCTCGATGAAGTTGGATCAACGACTAATAATGAGCTTGTATTGCAACAATCGCTGCAGCAGTGATTTGATCATGATGTTGTCGCCAAGAAATATAAGAACTTAGGCGGTGTGCCCTTCACAGGCATTGGAACCGTAATGGAAGCTCAAGTTTGGTTGAGGTCTTGCGAACGGATCTTCACGGGATTAGAATTGGCGGATGACAGGAAAATATTTTTAGCATCTTGGCTACTTAAAGACGAGGCCCTAATCTGGTGGGAAGCTGTGACCGTAGGAGATCTAGAAGTTGACATGACTTCGACAAGGTTTAAAGAAGTCTTTGAGGAAAGGTTTGTCCCACAACAAGAAGTCGAGCACTTGCATGATGTATTTGCTAATCTCGAGCAAGATGACAGAACCATTCGTGAGTATGTCAGCAAATTTAATTAATTCTCTCGCTATGGACCGGAATTAATTCTAGAACTGATCAGGAAGAACAAGCGATTCATTGACGATCTTCAGAAGCGGTACCACAGTAGAGTGACATCTAATATAGAACATCCATTTGCTAAAGTTGTAGAGATGGCTTGTAGATACGAGGGTATCGATAAGACGAACTCTTAAGCAGATCGGGAAAGAAGCCAAGCAAGCAACAAGAGAAAGATTCCTGATAAGAAGCCTGAGACAAGCAAGGCTGAAGTAGTTAAGTCCCACGAAGATAAGCGAGCAAAGGTTAAATGCTTCAATTGTGACCAATATGGACATTGGTCTAATCAGTGCAATGCTCCTAAAAGGCCAAAACGAAATGAATCCGGCCCTAATTAGAAACCTTGAGATACTAGAGAATGCTACAATTTCCATAAGACAGGGCATGTTATCAAGTACTGTCCATTGCTAAAAAAGTCCAAAGTGGCTCATGTATATAATGTGGCAGACGCTCCAGCAACTTCTACTGTTGAAGGAAAGCCTGATGTGTTTGAAGGTACGCTTACAATTAAAAATATTCCTGTTAAAGTGTTATTTGGTAAGGAAGCATCGCGATGTTTTATTTCGAGCAACACGGTTAAAAAGTTAAATTTAAAATTAAGAAATCTTGAAGAATCGATTAGTGTCCATAATCCGATAGGTGGTTCTCTTGTTCTTTGTTTATATTGTGGAGTTCCTGTCTCATATTCTTATTACCGGTTTTCTTTTGATTTGATCATCATGAATCATTCCGAATTAGATATTATACTTAGGTTGGATTGTTTGACGAAGTATGAGGCTGAAGTTAAACGTGCCGAAAGAATTGTTAAAGTTAAAATGAAACTGGGAAAAATTATGGTTATACCATGCAAAGGCTCAAGTTCAGATAGAAAATAATTTTGGTCTACTCTTGAAGTTTCTCCTACTTCTATTGAAAATATTCCTGTTGTTAGAGATTATGCGGATGTATTCGAAGAAGTTGATAGCTTACCTCCACTAAGAGAAATAGATTTCAAAATCGATTTAGTTTCGAATATAAGTCCAGTTGTGCATGCAATTCGAAGAATGACATTGAAAGAGAAAGAAGAGTTGGGTGATCAAACTCGACAACTTTTATGGAATGGTCTGATCAGACCTAGTTTCTCGAGTTGGGGAGCAGCCATGGCATTTGTTCCTAAGTCAGATGATACTCTCAGATTGTGCGTAGATTATCGATACTTAAATAAGCAAACATTGAAGAATAAATATCCATTGTCGGACATTGATGATTTATTAGATTGTTTGAATGGAGCTCAAGTGTTTTCAAAGATGGACCTAGCTACAGGTTTTCATCAATTGCGAATTGCAGAAGAATGTGTGCCTTTGACAGCTTCCAGAGGTCCAAACTTGTTTTATGAATGGTTAGTAATGTCATTCAGCTTATGTAACGCTCCTGCTTATTTTGTTGATTTCATGAATCGAGTATTGTGCGAAATGTTGAATAAATTTGTGCTGGTTTTCATTGATGATATTCTAATCTTCTATAAGTCAGCTAGCAAGCATGCGAAGCATTTGGAAGAGGTTTTGGACATTCTGAGAAAGAATATATTGAAAGCCAAATTTTCTAAATGCATATTCTGGCAAGACGAAGTGAAGTTCCCCGGTCATGTAGTATCGCATGATGGAATTTCAGTGGATCCAGGAAAGATTACAACCATTAGAGATTGGAAGCAACCTTCCACAGAAGTCAGAACCTTTTTGGGATTGAGAGGCTATTATCGGAAAATTGTTAAGGATTTTTGGAAGCTATCTGGTCCATTGACGAAGCTTAAAAAGAAGCATGCAAGGTTTAATTGGACGACAGAATGTGAGGCAACCTTCTAAGAGCTGAAAGTAAGGTTGACTACTGCTCTAGTGTTGACTATTATAGATGGAAATCAGGATTTGCCTGTCTATACAGATGCTTCTCATGAAGAAGTAGGTGCGGTATTAATGTAAAGAGGTCAAGTTGTTGCTTATGCTAGCCGTCAATTGAAGCCGCATGAGAAGAGGTATGCTACTCACGATCTAGAATTGTTAGTTGTGGTATTTTCTTTGAAGATATGGAGACACTATCTTTTGGGTGAGAATTTCGAATTATATACAGACCATAAATCGTTGAAATACTTGTTCACCCAAAAAGACTTGAATTTGGGACAACATTGGTTAGAATTTCTTGTAGCATATGATCTAGACATTTTGTATACTCCAGTGAAAGCCAATGTTGTAGCGGATGCACTTAGTAGAAAGAATGCAATTGTTGCTAATCTTATCATTAAACCTTCATTTATTGAGAAAATTTCTGTCCTTCAAAAGGACGATGATTTTATTCATGAAATTATTAAAAGAATTCAACAAGGCGAAGTCTCGAGTTTCCAAATTGATAGCTAGAAAGTTCTAAGATTGTTTGGCCGAATCTGTGTTCCGAATATTCTCAAGCTCAGAAGAGAGGTAATGGATGAATGTCACAAATCCAAGCTTAGTATTTATCCGAGGGTGAGCAAGACGTATTACGATCTCAAGCGTACGTTCTGGTGGATGTCTATGAAGAGAGACATTTCTATATATGTTAGCAGGTGTTCTACTTTCCAACAAGTCAAGAGTGATCAGCAGAAGCTCGCTGGATTGTTGCAACCTTTAGAGATTCCAGAATGTAAGTGGGACCAGATATCAATGGATTTCATTGATGGTTTGCCTAGAACCCAGAAGGGAAATGATAGTATTTGGGTGATAGTTGAATGTTTCACGAAAAGCACCCATTTTATTCTAGTGAAATCAACTAGAACAGTTCAAAGTCTTGCTCATATTTATGTGGGAGAGATTGTTAGACTACATGGCATTCCCAGCAGCATTGTTAGTGATCGCGATCCGATCTTTACTAGTAAGTTCTGTGAAGCATTCCAATCTAAATTGGGAACCATAATCAATCCTAGCACTGCATATCATCCTTAGATAGACGGCCAAACTGAGAGGGTGAATCGTATATTAGATGATTTATTGTGGGCTTATATTCTCGATTTTGTAGGATCTTGGGAAGATCATATACATTTGGTTGAGTTTTCATATAATAATATCTTCCAGGCACGTTTAAAAATGTCACCGTTTGAAGCATTGTATGGTAGACAATGTAGATCTCCTGCATGTTGGATAGAGCTTGGTAGTCGATTAGTATTGGGTTTAGATATGATCTAAAAAGCTTCAAATAAAGTGGATTTCATTAAGAAGTGGCTACAAGCAGCACAGAGCCGACAGAAGAGTTATGCAGATTCTAGAAGAAGAGATTTGGCATTTTCTGTTGGTGATCGCGTTTATTTGAAAATTTATCTGGTGAGAGGTGTAATTCGATTTGGGAAAATGGGGAAGTTGGCACCTAGATATATTGGCCTGTTTCCTCTACTCGAGAGGATTGGGACTCTTGCTTACAGGGTTCAGTTGCCAGATTGGTTGCCCGGAGTGCATGATGCGTTTCACATTTCTCAACTTTGGTAGCATGTACACGATCCAGACTTGATCGTGGAAAAGGCAAATCAACCAATATTAGAAATTACTCCTAGTTTGACTGTGCACAAGGAGCCGATGAAGATTATTGGCATACAAACCAGAGTTCTAAGTAACAAGAAGGTGCATTTAGTCAAAGTGCAATGGACCGGGAATCCTAGAGAATGTACATGGGAAACATAAGATAGTATTAAATAGGCTTATCCCAATTGTAGAGTAGATATCTCGGATTAGCTCTAGTGAGAGGTACATACATGTTATGTCATTTTACATTACTATCTAGTTTCGACTTTGCTGTTGTTTCTTTTTCGGGGACCGAAAAGTTTTAAGTGGGGGAGATTGTAACAACCCGTATATTGGAACCAATTTAAAATTTATTTTTATTTGATTTTCATAGAAACTAAATATTTTAGAGGAATTATTTTTAGAATAAACGAGTTAGAATTTATTTTATTTGAAGTTAGAATGTGTAAATTTAAAGTTTAACTTAAACGAGTTTGAAAGAGCACGAGATTTCAAACTTTGAGTGAATGTATGAAATTCAATATAAGTAAGAATTTGGTAAAACAAGAAATGTTGGAATATTTTGAATTGTAATTTTCTAACGAATGTAAGAGATTGAGATTTCACTTTATAAATTGTAAGTTGTGTTTGAATTAAAATTTAGAATAGTCGCTATGGAAATTATATATATATATATATATATTAATATTATGTATATAGTCCTTAAAAATAACCATTTTGCATGCGGATGAATTTGGACTCGAAACCACTTCCATTGGGTTCAAAATGCCATTTGCGTGCTCAAAAGCTATAAACATCGATACCTTTGGAGTTGGGTGAAATTTGACCTTTCTCTTTGTGTGTATGCCCAAATATCACTTTTTACATATGGACGAATTTGGACTCGAAACCACTTCCATTGAGTCCGAAATGTCGCTTACGTGTTCGAAAAGTATAAGCTTCGATATATTTCGAGTTTGTGAAAATTGGCATTTGGGTTGGGTCTTGGTTTGGCTAACCTAACTCACTATATAACTCCCAAATTAGCCCTTTTCTTCCATTCAGTTCAACATTTAACCAAATTAGAAAAAATGGGGAAAGGAATGGGAAATTAAAAAGCTAGGGATTTCAATTAGTTGCTCAAATCAAAGGGGAAATCGACGGGGAAACTTTGGTAAGCCTCCTCTTCATCTTCTCCATCTTCTCTAGCTTATCTCCTCTTTGATTTTTGATGATTCCTATGACTTAACTCTTAGGAAATATATTTTTATGTGCTTAGATTGGAGATTTGCATGCAATATTAGAAGAGAGGTTGATTTTGTTTGCTATTGGATCTATTCCTTGTTTGTAAACAAGAAAAGGTGAGATTTTCTATCATAATATTTGTTGTGAGAAACAAAAAGGGCTAGTATTAGTTAAATAAGTAGTAGTTGATTAAGTTGGGGTTGATGAAATGACTATTGATTGATCATATGAGTTTAACATGAGGATAAATGTTAAGTATTGCAATAAAAATCGTTTTTATTTGATATAGGTGAGTTATTTATTAACTCACAGCTATGCTACAAGCTATTAGCTTGTAAAAGAGTAATTTAATGTTCATTTGGGTTTGCATATGCTAGTGGAATAGATATGCTAGTGTAACTTAGTCGATTTCATGTATTTATGTTTCACTGAATTGAAATTGTGATGAGGATTGTCCATATGATCTAATTCATATGCTATGAGTGGATTTGTTGATCTTGTGAAGCTCGTTGTCGCCCCAGCAAAGTCTTAAGTCTTCACAAGTCGCTTGAATCGCTTTTGTTTGCTTTGGTTTGGAATTTAGTTCACTTTTGAACTTACAATCAAAACCATTGCAAATCTCTTATATGAATGTTTATGCATGTGTATTTGGGTGTTATGAGTTGCTTTGGTGAGACTTAGGAGTCACATATTCATGTATATAACAACATAGGCCTTTGGGGATTGGCCAATATCATTTTGAACATATTTTCTAGGCAAATTGTGCTTTGGTTCAGGATTCAGATGTCTGAATATTTTGGGTTAGACGTCTGACCTGTTACAAACAATTATGAAAGCAAGTAGAGCAATTCAGATGTCTGAAATTTTTAATTCAGACGTCTAAATTTTAATTCGGATTTCTGGTCGAAAAAATTCGGAGATCTGAAATAGCACAAAATTAAACTAAATCCTTGCTAGTTTAGGAAAAAGGTAAAAGGAAATGCCGTGGTCAACTGTTTAAATCCTTGCTAGTGTGACATGCTGAGATGCAATGATCACGAGTTTTGTTGAAAAGAAAAGTCATATGGTTGACGATCAAAGCACGACTTTAATTAGCATAGCTTTATATATAGCATTAATTTGCAAGCCTCTCACCCGTGCATGAGAAAAAAAGGGGACTAGGGACAGCAGGGAGTGCATGCGTTTCTTCCTAGCTAGAAGTGGTGTCATGGTATGGAGCCCAAACATTTTTACTTATGTGGATGATGGATTGTGAGGCGCCTCAGATGTAGAGCCGACTAAAAGGCTCAAGTAAGTGTGGACTGGCCCTACAAGATCCAAGGGTCACGTGTGTTGATCCTGGGCATCCCGCTAGAGATGGCCCTAAACCGGTAAGGAGACATCCCTCGCCTTGACTCATGATGGAAATCCAATTTCCGATATGACAACATACGGTTTTAGTTGTAAACCTATATGGCGACATAATACATGGTACCTATGTCGTCTATGATTGATACATTTATTTTGAAAATGTTTTAAGTGTTTAGACACTAAAAATAATATCAAATGACTTTTGTTTTCTGCGTATCAAGCATGTTTAGCCCTTATAAGCTAAAACTATATCCTCCGGCTTGCGTTGCATTGTGTGATGGGACCTGAGTCTTATAACGACTTCATTTTCTAAAAGGCATTGTGTTGTTTATTGACATACTTTATTTTATACACTGGCAGTCCAATGGAGTAAACCCCTTCCGTGACATACGGCGTGGTCCTGTGATTTTCCTAATTCTTATTAAGTTTAGTAAATGTAGGATTTCTCATATCAGTCTCGTGACTGGCTCGTAGTTTGTTTTTTCCTTGCAAACTCAAGTGCCCACATTTTTACACGGGCAACCAAGTGAACAGGTGATTGGCTTTCTTTTGGATATGCACCATAGCATTGGGTGCTCGTTTGGCTGAAGATGTAGACTTGGCTTTTATCATTTCTTTTGAACTCTTAAACATTACCGTATGTATGTTTATATTTGATTTCGATGTAGACTTATTATCTATTTGGTGAAACTTGATATGTATTAAGTAGGATCCTGTATCTGTGTAACTCTGATGATGATTATGATTCCGCTGTTATGATATGATGTAAATTATTCTCCAATTTTTTGCATTATGCTATATTCTATATTCTACTGATGTGGTTAATGTGTTATTTTCCAAAGACCGACCTTGTCACCATGGAGTGGGGGTTTGGTTCGAGTCAAATTGTATAATGGGTTTTATGGTTGGAGAAAATCTTTGATTTCTCTCGTGCCAAATGAAATATATTGATGACATGAAGGCTGCAAAAGCTAGGTCCCGTAGTTGATCTTTCTTCCTAAAATGTGATAATAATTGGTTAGCTTCCTATCCCAGCATCGGCAAGGTGTTTGGGTTAATGTGTAGCTTAGTTTTCATCGAACACCATATAAATGCAGAGTAATCACAGTGGACAAAAGGGTGCTAACAAGTTTCAACTTCTTTTCCAAAAAATGTTCACTTTCTAATATATATATATATATATATATGTATATGTGTGTGTGTGTGTGTGTGTGTGTGTGTGTGCGCGCATTCTTCTTACGGTCAAGATTCAAGGTAGATAGAGAGTATAAGAATTACTTGTTAATGATACTAGAACAACGATGGAAGTAGTTGAAATCAAGATTAATTACATCTATCAAAAAGTGTTTGCTCATCTCGACTCTACCAATACTTTGGCAGACCTAAAAGCGAAAAATATAAAGAGCACTGAAGAGTGGAATGTTTTTGTAATTGAAAAATTATCGATAAAATTTGAGATGGTTTATTTTATCTTATTGATTATAACTACTAAATGTATTATAATTTTCAATACCATATTTATTGAATTGATCATATTGGAAACAAGCCAAAGATTCATAAGTATGAGAGAAAAGAATAAACTTCCACACACTATGAGCAGAAAAGGTTATGCAAGATTGGAAGAAGAAATGGTAAGAAAACATTGTTAAAGCATTTTTTTATTTGTTATCACTTGTACGTTCTTATGCTATTTTTGTAGAAAAAGGAAAAGAAAAAGTCAACGTCTGATATTACTAAAGACAAAATGTGGTGCAAAGACTACACCAAAAAAATTGGAGAGCCTCTGAATTCAGTTATTACTGATTGTATAGCAAGGATAAGTTCAAATATACAATATAAGAAGAAAAAATTAAATCAACTGCAGTTTTGTGTTATTGTTAATGTAGTATTATTTTTTTATTTCTTAATACGGGTTGTATTGAATTTGTAGTCTGAGATAAAAGAGCATAATGCCGCAAGTCGAGATTCTCTGGGAATAACATCGATTATTCAAGATGAAGTGTCGATGCTTTTTGGTCAGGAACATGGAGGACATGCAAAAGGACATGGTTTTGGAGTTGCACCATCTCAGCTGCGTATTCGGGCTAGCTTAGGTGAAGTACATGCATTGTGAAGCCAAGTTAGAGGCTTGGAGACCAGAGTACAAGAGCTTACTTTGGTGTTGATGGTAAGTGTTAATTAGCATTATGCTTTAATATTGCCCACTTTATTGGTAAATCAAAAATGTACATGCTAGTGAATTACGTCTTTTTTCAAACACTTGATTGTGTCACTTCAACAAACATCAGCCTATACAATATATGTAGCCCTCCAACATCATATTTTTATTCTTTTTATAATTAAACTAATACATATATATAGTTAAGTACAGTTTTTCATTCCATACAATTTTTATAGTATTTAAAAAGAAAGAAAATAAGAAGTATTCTCAATACTTCGGTGATTTTATGAGCTTTCTTCTCGGTGGTGCGATCGTAAATGGCGTCAAGGGCCACTTTTTCCTTCTAATTTTCTTCCATTCTCGCATCTGAATCTTCCATCTCCTCAAAGTCCTCTCTTACCAATCTTTCTTTCTTACATTACACGTGGAAGCCCCACTAATTAACACTTTGTCACTTTCAGATCTAAGCTCTAGTTCTGATAACCCCTCTTTCAATCCACAACTCAGTTGACTTCATCTCCTCAAATCTCTACTAATTTCTCTCCTTTCATTGCGCGGTGGTTGCTTTATGCAACTTCTTGCCTTATGTATATCTTATCAGTCTGATTTAGCTAATTTCCACTCCTCCCCTACAATAATGTGCTATGTGTAGTATCCATGCGGTTTTGTGCCTCATTGCCTGGTGAATCAATGACCCGCGTTAGTCTGATTATGTCAGGTGATAGGTGGAGTTCTAGGAGTTTTCTGGATCCTCTGTTTGGATTACATGCGGTATGCTTGATCTTAAACTGGTGGTATCGACTTACAATGCCTTGGTAGATGGTTAGTAACATGGAGTGTTTGGGTGAGCAGTAATTTTCTCCTTCCTAAGTTGAATTCCGTCTTGATGACTGGTATGTTCATCATCATCAGTTGTTTGTGATGGTTTTATTTGGGTTGTTGAGTCTTCAATGCTAATTTAGATTACGTCTTGCTGGTGGCATTGTGTAGCTTGTTTAGTGTGTTGGGTTGATGGCGTTTTCATTGAGGTTGTTCTCCCATGGTTTATTTGGAGCTTTTCACTTTGACGTGTCACTATGTTATGGTATGTTTGTGGTCTAACATGGTTTGGTCGTGTGTGAGGTGTTCTGGAATACGTTGTTTCATCATTCTTACAACATAACAGGTGAAGCATTATGCTTTCGACTATACAGTTTTGTTTTGGTGAAAATCAATGCTATCCTTACTTATGACTTACGCAATGTTTGGCCATTCCAATAGAGTTAGCTCTAGTGCGTTACTTAGGCATCCCCTCAAGTTACTTTGATGATGTTATTATATGGTGATAGGTGTTGTCCACGTGCAACTATTGAAATTTCTTATGGCCTTGTTTGGTGGTGTTGTACTCGGGTTCCTGTGGTCATGCTACAGTAATGTTCATCAGTTCAAATGTTAGAAGGTTATGCCATGGTATCATGATATTTAGGGTGCCTTTCTTGTGTCCCCTCAAGTCATATCTACTATGCAACTTGTGACACCGTGCTGCAAGATTTAATTGTAGTTTCTAAACTGTAATGTATTGATACCGTCTCATTGAATAGTAAATGGTACTTTTTGATGTGTGGTTAGCTTGTGTATTTTGTTACTTAAATGTAATTCCACTTCTTTCGAATATGTAATAAACTATGCAATACTCTTCATGTGTGGAGGTTTAGAGTAGTCTAGTATGTCTAGCTAGCTCCTATGTTGTAATATAGTGCATATGTAGTGAACAGACCACAATAAAATCCGTATGTAGTGGACGATCCACTTTAAAAACCAAGCTAACAGTCTGACAATCTGCCAAACTCCTATATTTATTGTAATTATTAATTCTTATAATAATAAGTGTTACGGATCACTATAAAAACCTGCCGGCTTTGCCTGAAAAATAAAAGGAAAGGAAACAATTAATGAGGAAAATCCAACGGCTCCTCATGGTAATACGCATCATGTACAGTTTCTATATGTTTATTTCCTGAATGCCACATGTATTCCAATTTTAGGAGTTTCAGTTTTCATTTGTTATATGTTTCAGTTTTTCGGTGTGATGTTCCTAATTTTTTTTGAATTAGCTCAGTGTTGCCTTGCACCTAGCATACATTAATAAATCTGTGATTGTGTCTAATGATCTAATATATGTTGATTATTGCAATATGCTGACGTGAATATAATTGGAAGTATAATCAGTTTGTTATCTAAGTTTACTTACACTCTTACTTAAATATGTGCTTTAACAATACGACTACAAATATATATATATATAGTGAAATGCAAGTAATCAATAATGCATGAAAACTAAAAAATAGTAAGAGTCAATGACATGATATGAGGGCATGCAGAATTATTAGAAATTTATTTTAAACATAGTGATTTTATTAGCATAAGCAAAGTAGTTCAACAGACAATTCTTATCCTTTTACTTTTGCAACCTGAAAAAGAGTTGAAAACAAGTTTTTAAAAGACAAAACATAAATAACCCCGCTTGCCTTGCAAATAAAAAATAAAAGAGAAACATAAACAATTTTTTAGAACCATTTATCCAAGTGAAAACAGAAGCAAAATGGTTTTTCATAAACAAAAGAAAACTTATTTAGGAAGAAACAAATCTACACAAAAAAACTTAAATCATTCAAATTAAAATAAACAATGTAAAATCTCAAAAGACTTCTTAATATATAGGAAAATGGATATACTCTACTAGAAAGGAAAAAAAATTCAACCTCAACGCTTTCATAAGCGCACTAAGCAAAAGCCTAAAATGCACAACTTAAATAACAACCCAAACCCTTTTCATTTTTTAAAAAAATGCAAAGAGGAAAAAAGAATAGCGGCGATCTGCAATCGCTAATTTGGGATGCAAATCGTAGAGGAAGTTGTGGGTTATTTAGAATTGGTGTTTGAAACTGAAGGTGGGAATTTGACAGAAGGAGTCACGATCTGGGTTGGAGGAAAAACTATGGCAAGATCAAGCTTGAATCGGAGGCGGTGACTGGATTTCTGTTGAAATGGAATTTTCTGGTAGTTGGCGATGAAGGTGAGTTTGTGGTTGATTGCAGCATCGGTTGTGTTGGAGACCGAGGAGATGAAGTAATTGGCTTGAGGTCGTAGAGGGTTGATTGGTGTTTTTATTACTAGAGGATCTGAATGTAGTTCCATGGCGGTTGAGGAGTGTCCAGGTGATGGTCGAGGCTGTTGAACTAAATGTGCTTGAGGTGTCGCGGTAGCAACGATTAAGGGGTGGATATGGTCGGAAGTTTGCTGAGGGAATATCGGTAATGGAGTCTGCAGGTGGAATTTGTGAAATGGTGTCTTGTGATGCTTGGCAATTAGGTGATGGTTGGTGATCGAAGCGAGGCTAAGGCAAGTTATGTATTCTGTAGTGGAAATGAGGTTGTTGTAGTGATTGTAGAAGAGTAAATAGTTAATTACATTAATGATGGTAATTAATAATGAGGCAGTAGTTTCTTGAAGATGTAGTTTTAGCAGAGGAGGACGATGATGTGCGGTTGAAGGGGTTTGGTGATTGAGTGGATTTGGTTCGGGTCGTTGTATGTTGCAGGTGATGTAAGGGTGCTAGATTGTGGAAGGAAGTAGGAGAAGAAATAGAAAACCCAGCAAATTCGTTTGCAAAATGTATGAAAATGGTGCACACAATGTAACAAAATTTTGTCAAATGCTTTTGTTTCCTTTATAAAATGCAGAGAGATGTACACAGCAGTGGGAAAGAAATGGATAGAAAACATTGAAAACAATTAACAGAAATGTAATGCGATATGAAAACACTAAAAATTTAAATTCAACGGTAATAAACAGTCTAAATGAAAAGCTACTAGATTTTTTAAATACAATTATAACGAATGTATGAGCGCAAGACGCTAGGCTTGATTGATTTGATGGGAATTGAAAATGAAATAAGTAAACTAGTGAATTGAACAAAAAGTAATCAAATTAATTCGTGAAATAGCTCAGACAGCACGTATGGTAAACAGAAAATGCACTGAATTGAACCAGTGACTGATATTTGTGAAATGCACTAAGTAATGTAGTACTTTTTAATGTAAAATCCAATGCGAATTAAAAAAAAAGAAGACAAAAAACATAAATGAATAAGAACACAAAGAATAAAAATAAAATCACAAATACAACAAGTAAATAAAACAAAATAACAAATGTAATGGCAAATGCACAATAAATATATATACATACACACACACATACATACATACATAGATATATATGTATATACATACATACATACATATGTAAGTATGTATATTAAAGAAAAGAAAAATAAGATTAATATTAAACAATAAATGACAAAAAATACAAGTGATCGAAATGAGACAACAAATGCACATACTTTTTTTTTTTTATAAATCACAACTAACACCAATAAAAAAAAATCAATTTGAAAAGTAAAGTTAAAATTAAATTGTTTTCCCTTGCAAATACACTAAAACCTCAACTTCAAAATGGTTTTTTTCTATCACTGAGAAAGCTACCGAATTATATCATTACAAAATATTCAAGTGCATATCGTACAATTATTATATGTATGTCATTACATGTCGACCCAAAAATTAATATGTAACCGCAAGTTTTGATTATGTGTGCAATGAGTTTCTATTTTTATTTATTTTTTCTATCTTTTGAATTGCACTTCCGTAATAAATTTAGATCCATTGCACCTCCTGGTCTTTATAAATAACAGTAAACACAATAGTAACATCATAAAAATGGGGACTGAATTTGAAGTAGACCCTATCTACTAATAAATATGGTCGTTTTTTCTATATATACACATAAAGTACGTTGCTTACTGTTTTCAGTTTTTTGTAAGTCCTGCCAAAATGCACTTGTTATGTCCAACTTAATATAATTATTTCCTTACCTCACTGCCTTATGTTCTAATTGGTATGTGTTGTGTTCAAAATGCATATGTTCAGTCTAATTTATTCCTAATTTTCTTTGTAGTCACATCGTTGAAGCAACAACGTGACAGATTAAGAATAGCCTAAATAGAATGAAAGGCAAGCTAAAAATGAGCCTAAAAATGTAAAATATTAAGTTGGAAAAAACAAGTTGTTGTAGAAGGAAGGTGGTCTCCACTGATCCTATTGATGCACTTTAAAAAAACT
Source organism: Allium sativum (assembly GCA_030737875.1). Taxonomy (NCBI): domain Eukaryota; kingdom Viridiplantae; phylum Streptophyta; class Magnoliopsida; order Asparagales; family Amaryllidaceae; genus Allium; species Allium sativum. Next base: position 346,090,476 of record CM060922.1, on the reverse strand, counting down.
TAGACCGGAAGCTTGTAAAGTTTGGATCCATGTAGTCGTGGATCCAGAAGCTTTCTGGCAGAAGCCAAATTCTGAGATGAACACTATTGGAGAAGCCGTTGGATCAACCGTGGCTCAGCGTAAAGATTTCATCATATTCGGCTAGTGTACTCCCATAAAGTATGCAGTCATTTATGGCTAAAAACTTTATCTTTCATATGTACCTTTAGTGTTGTATTGATGTATATATTTTGGAATGGCTATATTTTTGTAATGGTTTAGTTGGTGATGTGAATGACTACTGTAGATTGTTTTGTTGTGTATGTATTGTATTTCGATTGAGCACTATGATTATTAATATACACACACACTCACATATATATATATATATATATATATATATATATATATATGTGTGTGTGTGTGTGTGTGTGTGTATGTATATATATGTTACTTTTCGGGATTTGAACTGCAAGTGTCAATTAGAGTAGTAATAATGTGTATAACTATCAAAAATTGTTGTAGAAATTACAAAGTCACAACGGGACAGTTATAGTAGCTATTGCTGCAACTGTTATCCAATAGTTGTTATACTTGATACCTTATGATATGTTACATATCGGCAACAGTTACAAATTATTGTAAAAATTATAACAGCGTAGTACAACCATTGTAATATAATATATGACAACAATTAGTTGCGACGTTAATAAACAGTTGTAAACGATTATAGTGATCTATTGCAACTTCTTAATATACGATGTTGTAATTTTTGGAGGAAATATAAAATAAAAGGGAAGAAGGAAAGCACAAAGGGGGAAATTTGATTTGTCCCATATCATGAAATGTAAGTGTGTTTGCCACTATATATGGAAATGCATTACATATGATATCAAAAGAAAGAAGAGAAGAGGTGAGACATGAAGCATGACATTGACGTGGACATTAATATTTAAAATTTCAAAGGATGGACCTTGGGGTCTCGTGATCAATTGGGCCTCAGAATGCTAATGGGCTGGCACAGATCCATTACGTTTTTGCGCATGCAGAATTCAAATTCGTAACACTTCAGAGCCGTTGCAAATCACTACAGCGATCAATTCCAAGATAGTGAATCGCCGTGTCTGTGCAATCACGCCGATTAAGATATTCAATATCTGCTCCGTTGTACCTTCAAACTGGTTTGCCATTACTCGTGCATAGAAATAAGTAGGCAAATACAGTTTTAGGATAGCGATCACTACATCATGCCTCAGAGATTTATGTTTTCAAAGAATAGAAGATCTAACGACGAATTCCACAACCAACAATCTAAAACAATATTTCTACAATGGCTCCTCACAGACTCAAAGAGTTCGCCGCTGATTTCGCAAAACTAAAGCGCTTTTATGGTGTTAATTTCCTACGCTAGCAGAAGAAGATGCATTTCTTATTGTCGGGTATGAAAGTTGTTTATGTTTTGACCACGCCAAAACTAGTGGGGATAAAAGACGAAACCATTGCACAGACACGAGAGCAGATCAAATGGGAATAGGATGATTATATTTAAAAGGGTCATATCTGTAATGCGATGACAGACACACTTTTTGATATATACTACAACAAGCCAACTGCAAAGGATGTTTGGGATGCATTAGAGGCGAAGTATCTGATAGAAGACGCAACAAGTAAGAAATTTCTAGTCACCAAATTTTTTAATTACAAAATGGCTGATGATCGTTCAATAGTAGAGCAATTCAGTGATATTATACATATACTTAACCAATTCAGTCAACATAAGTTAAATATGGATGAGGAAATTAAGGTTTCCTCGATAATATACAAATTACCCCTTCTTGTAAAGATCAGAGGAAATTACTGAAGCACAAGAAGGAGGATATGAGCCATGACAGTCTTGCATAGTATTTGCAAGTTGAACAACAACTGAGGCAAAAAGATGCCTAAGATGAAAAGTTGTCGATACATCAAAGGTCCATATGGTGGAAGAAGAGCAAGCAAACAATGCTTCGAATAACTCTTCTTTTAAAAAGAGGAAACGACATAACAACAACAATTTCCAAAATCAGAACAAGAAATGCAAAATGGTGGTTGCTACTTTTGTGGTAAACCGGGACATTTCCAAAGGGATTGTCGCTTCTAGAAAAAGAAGTAGCAATCTGAAAAAGAAAAGTTTGTCGTAGTCATATCAGAGGTGAATATGATTGAATAAGACAATTCTTGATGGATTGATTCTGGCACTACTAAGCATGTCTGCATTGACAAGAATCACTTCAAGAAACTAGAACCAATTGAAGATGAAGATTATCTTTATATGGGAAATTCAGCAAAGGCAGCAGTCAAAGGGAATGGGATTGTGGATTTGGAATTCACATCTGGAAAAGTTCTGACACTAAATGATGTATATTATGTACCTAAAATTAGGAAGAACCTTGTATCGGGAAGTCTTCTTAATAAGTTTGGTTTCAAACAAGCCTTTGAGTCAGACAAATATGTGTTGACCAAAGGTGGTGTACTTGTGGGAAAAAGATACATGTGTGATGGTATGTTTAAACTGAATATTGATATTAATAAAATATGAATTATGCTTATATTTTTGATTCATATTCATTATGGCACAATAGATTAGGACATGTTAATCATAAACGCATGCTTGATATGATATCTTTGAATCTAATTCCCAAACACCAAAATGATATGCTAGATAAGTATAGGATATGTTCATTAACTAAGATCATTAGAAAACCATTTCCTTATAAACTAGAAAGTATAGCAAAATAGTTCAAGCTTATTCATAGTGATGTATGCGATATACATAGTACTCCTACTAGAGGAGGAAAGAGATACTTTATCACATTTATAGATGATTACTCTAAATATTGTTATGTCTATCTTATGCATGCTAAAAGTGAAGTATTAAACTCATTTATTACTTATAAAACTAAAGTAGAAAACCAAAGTGATTCTAGAATTAAACACTTAGGTCTGATAGGGATGGTGAATATCAATTTCCTGAATGTTGTGAATCAGTAGGAAATATACATGAGATATCTATTGCTTACACTCCACAACAAAATGTTGTGGCTAAAAAGAAAAACAGAACTCTTACTGAAATGGTAAATGCAATGTTGTGTAATTCCAGACTTAATACTAGATTCTGGGGGGAAGCCTTACTTACTGCATGTTACATTCTAAATATAATACCTCATAAGAACAGTAAAGTTACTTCTTATGAACTTTGGAAGAAACATAAACCAAATCTTGATTATTATCGAGTCTGTGGATGTAGAGCTATTGTCCGATTACATGAAAAAAAAATAAGAAAATTGGGACAAAAAGCTATTGAGTATATTCTTAGGATATGCTCAACATAGCAAAGGATATAGGTTTCTATTAATACAACCTAATAGCTCTATTAAAATAAAACTAGCAATAGAATCAAGGTACGTAGTGTTTTATGAGAACAGATTTACATCTATTCAAAATAAACCGATTTGTGAAACGGTGGAGGTCAATGCACCTATTGGTGAAATGGTAGAGGTTAATGAACCAACTATTGAACCAGAAGAAAACACTAATGAAAATATCAACAAAAATAGTGATTCTCTTAGGATAAGTAAACATAGAAGGATAGAGAAATCTTTTGGACCATATTTTGTTGTATATCTGGTTGAAGGATCTAGAAATAATATAGAGCATCAATTAATGATATCTACAAATATAGAATCTGACCCTTTAACATATGTTGAGGCAATGAAATCTCAAGATTCATCATTTTGGCAAGAAGCCATAAATGATGAAATGAATTCTATTATGAGAAATAAAACATGGAAACTAGTATATTTACCTCCTGGTTCTAAACCAATTGGATGTTAATGGATATTTATGAAAATGTCAAAAGCAGATGGTACAATCGAAAAACTTAAAGCTAGATTAGTTGCCAAAGGATTCACACAAAAAGAAGGAATACATTATTTTGATATGTATGCCCCAGTAGCTACAATTCCAATTATTAGGACTTTAATTGCATTAGCTTCTATCTATAATTTTGAAATTCATCAAATTGATACCAAGACAGCATTTTTAAATGGTGAACTTGAGAAGAGATATATATGTCTCAACCAGAAGGTTTTGTTATGCCTGGACAAGAACATAAAGTATGTAAGCTTGTCAAATCACTTTATGGTCTTAAACAAGCACCAAAGCAATGGCATGAAAAGTTTGATAAAACTATTATTTCTAATGGCTTTAGGATTTTTGATTTTGACAAATGTGTCTATAGCAAGTTTCATTCGGGTAAAGGTGTAATTATATGTGTTTTATATGCCTTTATGTGGATGATATGCTTATATGGAACGGATACTTCAAGTAAAAAACTAAAAGATATCTATCTTAATGCTTTGACATGAAAGATATCGGAGTAGCTGAAATGATTCTTGGAATAAGAATCACAAAAACAAAAGATGGGTTATCAATTGCCCAGTCTCATTATATTGAGAAAATTTTGAAAAGGTTCAATCTATTCGATTATAAACCTATGTCTACTCCGTTTAATCCAAATATGCAGTTATACACTAATACTAGAAGAGCTATAGAGCAATTGGAATATGCTAGGGTTATTGGAAGTTTGATGTATGCAATGACATGCACATGACCAGATATTTTCTATGTTGTTGGTAAAATGAGTAGACATACTAGTAACCCTAGTCATATCCATTTGAATGTTATACATAGAACTTTAAAGTATCTAAAATGTACGATAAATTATGGTATACATTACAACGGTTATCCGAGTGTAATAGAAGGATACACAAATGCTAGTTGGTAATAAATCAACTAATGGATGGGTATCCACTCTTGGTGGGGGATCAATATCCTGGGCCTCAAAGAAACAAACATGTGTTGCTGATTTAACCATGGCTGCTGAGTTTATAACACTGGCTTCTAGTAGTAAAGAAACAGAATGGTTGAGGAATCTATTACTAGAAATTCCTTTGTGTCCAACCTATGCTACCAATATCTGTTCATTATGATAGTCAATCTACATTATCACAGGCATACAACCAAGTTTATAATGGTAAATCTAGACATAATGGTCGAAGGCACAGTTTGGTTAGGCAAATGCTCACTGAATGGGTAATTACCATAGATTTTGTGAGATCTAGCCAGAATTTGGCAGATCCATTGACTAAAGGACTTGCAAGGAACTTAGTGATAAAAACATCACAGGGAATGGGTCCAAAGCCTATACAATACAATCAACAATGAAGGAAACTCAACTCAACATAATAAAGAAATTTTTTATCTTGAGTTCAAAGAACGAAAGTACTTCATATGTTTGCGGTTGGAAGCACTTTAATATTTAGTATGAAAAACTAAGTATTATCATACATTCCAAGGAAAAGTGCTTGGTACTTATAATTGCGAAGAGAGGATGTCCTGCTTAGAACTTAATAGGTTTATAACAGATATGCTATTGAGGTGTGTTTTATAAGGCACTTCTGATAGAGCAACCTTTATGAACGCATCAAAGGCTTGATCTCTAAGGGCATTTCATGAAAGAATATACTGACCCAAGGCCAATCCACGGGTCGAGCATACATATTATCTGGATAAAATGAAAATGAGTGTGTGATAATCACATCTGGTAGATTACATAGGATCGATGGTTCAATGCTTAGTCAACCACTCTATCCTGATATACTTTGATGGGTTTTCACTATGTATGGATTCAAGACTGCAAGACATCTAAACTTATGCACAAATTTTCCTGCAAATAAATAACAAGAGGAATTTATTTAAAATTTGGTGGAGGATGATATGTTGGAGGAAATTTAAAATAAAAGGAAAGAAGGAAAGCACAAAGGGGGAAATTTGATTTGTCCCACATTATGAAATGTAATTGTGTTTTCCACTGTATATGTAAATGCACTACATATGATATCAAAAGACAGAAGAAAAGAGGTGAGACATGAAGCATTACATTAGCACATACATTAATATTTAAAATGTCAAAAGATGGGCCTTGGGGCTTGTAGGGTCTCATGATCAATTGGGCCTCAATGCTAATGGGCTTGCGTAGATCTGTTACGTTTTAGCGCGCGTAGAATTCAAATTCGTAACACTTCGGAGCCGTTGCAAATCACTACAACGATCATTTCCAAGATAGTGAATCGCCGTATCTGTGCAATCACGCCGATTAAAGATATTCAAAATCTGCTCCACTGTATCTTCAAACAGGTTTGCCATTACTCGTGCACAGAAATAAGAGGGCAAATACAGTTTTAGGATAGCGATCACCACATCGTGCCTCAGAGATTTGTGTTTTCAAAGATTAGAAGATCCAGCGACGAATTCCTCAACCAACAATCTAGAACAGTATTTCTGCAATAGCTCCTCACAGACTCAAAGAGTTCACCGCTGATTTCGCAAAACTAGAATGCTTTTATGGTGTTAATTTCCTACGCTGGCAGAAGAAGATGCATTTCTTATTGGCGGGTATGGAAGTTGTTTATGTTTTGACTACGCCAAAACCAGCAGAGACAGAAGATGAAACCATTACACAAACACGAGATCAGATAAAATGGGAACAGGATGAATATATTTAATTTGCAACGGTTATATCTGTGATGCGATGACAGACACACTTTTTGATATGTACTGCAACAAGCCAACTGCAAAAGATGTTTGGAATGCATTAGAGGCGAAGTATCTGATGGAAGACGCAACAAGTAAGAAATTTCTGGCCACCAAATTTTTTAATTACAAAATAGTCGATGATCGTTTAATAGTAGAGCAATTCAATGATATCATACATATACTTAACCAATTCAGTCAACATAAGTTAAATATGGATGAGGAAATTAAGGTTTCCACGATAATAGACAAATTATCCCCTTCTTGGAAAGATCAGAGGAAATTACCGAAACACAAGAAGGAGGGTATGAGTCTAGACAACCTTGCACAATATTTGCAAGTTGAACAACAACTGAGGCAAAAAGATGCCCAAGATGAAAAAGTTGTTGATACAACAAAGGTCCATATGGTGGAAGAAAAGCAAGCAAACAATGCTTCGATTATCTCTTCTTTTAAAAGAGGAAAGGGTATAACAACAACAGTTCCCAAAATCAGAACAAGAAAGGCAAAAGTGGTGGTTGCTACTTTTGTGGTAAACTGAGACATTTCAAAAGGGATTGTCGCTTCTGGAAAAAGAAGCAACAATCTGAAAAAGAAAAATTTTCCGCAGTCATATCATAAGTGAATATATTTGAACAAGACAATTCTTGGTGGATCGATTTTGGCGCTACTAAGCATGTCTCTATTGACAAGAATCAATTCAGGAAACTAAAACCAATTGAAGTTGAAGATTACCATTATATGGGAAATTAAGCAAAGACAGTGGTCAAAGGGAAGGGGATGATGGATTTGGAATTCACATCCGGAAAAGTTCTGACACTAAATGATGTATATTATGTATCTAAAATTAGAAAGAACCTTGTATCGGGAAGTATTCTTAATAAGTTTGGTTTCAAACAAGCCTTTGGGTCAGACAAATATGTGTTGACCAAAGGTGGTGTATTTGTGGGAAAAAGATACATGTGTAATGGTATGTTTAAACTGAATACTGATATTAATAAAAGTATGAATTCTAGTTATATTGTTGATTCATTTTCATTATGGCACAATAGATTAGGACTTGTTAATCATAAACACATGCTTGATACGATATCTTAGAATCTAATTCCCAAACACCAAAATGGTATGCTAGATAAGTGTAAGATACGTTCATTAACTAAGATCACGAGAAAACCATTTCCTTATAAACTAGAAAGTAAAACAAAATTGTTCAAGCTTATTCATAGTGATGTATGTAATATACATAGTACTCCTACTAGAGGAGGAAAGAGATACTTTGTTACATTTATAGATGATTACTCTAAATATTTTTATGTCTATCTTATGCATGATAAAAGTGAAGTATTAAACTTATTTATTACTTGTAAAACTGAAGTAGAAAACCAATGTGATTCTAAAATAAAAACACTTAGGTCTGACAGGAGTAGTGAATATCAATTTCCTGAATATTGTGAATCAGTAGGAATTATACATGAGATATCTATTGCTTACACTCCACAACAAAATGGGGTGGCTAAAAGAAAAAAAGAACTCTTACCGAAATGGTAAATGCAATGTTGTGTAATTAAGGACTTAATACTAGTTTCTGGGGGGAAGCCTTACTTACTACATGTTACATTCTAAATAGAATACCTTATAAGAAAAAAAATAACTCCTTATGAACTTTGAAAGAAACGTAAACCAAATCTTGATTGTTATCGAATCTGGGGATGTAGAGCTATTGTCCGATTACGTGAACAAAAAATCAGGAAATTGGGACAAAAAGCTATTGAGTGCATATTCTTAGGATATGCTCAACATAGCAAAGGATATAGGTTTCTAGTAATAGAACCTAATAGCTCTATTGAAATAAAAACAGTAATAGAATCATGGGACGTAGCGTTTTATGAGAATAGATTTACGTCTATTCAAAATAAACCGATACATGAAACGGTGGAAGTCAATGCACCTATTGGTGAAATGGTGGAGGTTAATGAACCAACTATTGAACCTGTAGAAAACACTGATGAAAATATCGATGAAAATTGTGATTCTCTTAGGAGAAGTAAACATAGAAGGATAGAGAAATCTTTTGGACCGGATTTTGTCGAACATTTGGTTGAAGGATCTAGAAATAATGTAGAGCATCAATTAATGGTATCTACAAATATAGAATCTGACCCTTTAACATATGCTGAGGCAATTAAATCTCAAGATTCATCATTTTGGCAAGAAGCCATAAATGATGAAATGGATTCTATTATGGGAAATAAAACATGGAAACTATTAGATTTACCTCCTGGTTCTAAACCAATAAGATGTAAATGGGTAATTAAGAAAAAGTTAAAAGCAGATGGCACAATCGAAAAACTTAAAGCTAGATTAGTTTCCAAAGGATTCACACAAAAAGAAGGAATACATTATTTCGATACATATGCCACAGTAGATAGAAATTTAAACTATTAGGACTTTAATTGCATTATATTCTATAGGTAATTTTGAAATTCATTAAATGGATGTCAAGACAACATTTTGAAATGGTGAACTTGACGAAGAGATATATATGTCTCAACCAGAAGGTTTTGTAATGCATGGACAAAAACATAAAGTATGTAAGCTTGTCAAATCATGGTCTTAAACAAGCACCAAAGCAATGGCATGAAAAGTTTGATAAAACTATTATTTGTAATGGCTTAAGGATTTTTGAATCAGACAAATGTGTCTATAGCAAGTTTCATTCGGGTAAAGGTGTAATTATATGCCTTTTATATAGCTACACCTGGATGATATGCTTATATTTGGAGCGGATACTTCAAGCATTGATGAAACTAAAAGATATCTATCTTAATGCTTTGACATGAAAGATATCCGAGTAGCTGAAATGATTGTTGGAATAAGAATCACAAAAACAAAAGATGGGTTATCAATTACCCAGTCTCATTATATTGAGAAACTTTTGAAAAGGTTCAATCTATTCAATTATAAACCTATTTCTACTCCGTTTGATCCAAATATGCACTTATACACTAATACTGGAAGAGCTATAGAGCAATTGGAATATTCTAGGGTTATTGAAAGTCTGATGTATGCAATAACATGCACACGACCAGATATTGCCTTTACCGTTGGTAAAATGAGTAGACATACTAGTAACCCTAATCATATCTATTGGAATGAAATACATAGAACTTTGAAGTATCTAAAAGGTACCATAAATTATGGTATACATTACAATGGTTATCCAAGTGTAATAGAAGGATACACAGATGCTAGTTGGAACATTGGAAGTGAAGATAATAAATCAACTGGTGGATGGGTATTCACTCTTGGTGGGGAAGCAATATCCTGGGCCTCAAAGAAACAAACATGTATTGCCGATTCAACCATGGCTGCCGAGTTTATAACACCGGCTTCTGGTAGTAAAGAAGTGGAATGGTAGAGGAATCTATTATTAGAAATTCCTATGTGGCCAAAACCTATGCCACCAATATTTGTGCATTGTGATAGTCAATCTACATTATCACAGGCATACAACCAAGTTTATAATTGTAAATCTAGACAGATTGGTCTAAGGCGCAGTTTGGTTAGGCAAATGCTCACTAAAGGGGTAATTACCATAGATTTTGTGAGATCTAGCTAGAATTTGGCAGATCCATTTACTAAAGGACTTGCAAGGAACTTAGTGATAAAACCATCACAGGGAATGGGTTTAAAGCCTATACGATACAATTGCCAATGAAGGAAACTCAATTCAACATAATAAAAAAATTGTTATCTTGAGTTTAAAGAGCAAAAGTACTTCATATGTTTGCGGTTGGAAGCACTACAATATTTAGTCTGAAAAAATAAGCATTATCATACATTCCAAGGAAAAGTGCTTGATACTTATAATGGCAAAGTGAGGATGTCATGCTTAGAAATTAATAGGATTATAACAGATATGTTGTTGAGGTGTGTGTTATAAGGCACTTCTGATAGACCTACCTATATGAATGCAACAAAGGTGGAGCCGCCTTCTATGAGATTTTGGCTTGATCTCTAAGGGCATTTCATGAAAGAAGATACTGACGTAAGGCCAAACCACGGGTCGAGCATACATACTATCTGGATAAAATGAAAATGAGTGTGTGATAATCACATCTGGTATGTCACATAGGATCGATGGTTCAAAGCTTAGTCAACCACTCCATCCTGATATACTTTGATGGGTTTTCACTATGTATAGATTCAAGTCTGCAAGACATTTAAACTTATGCACAAATTTTCCTGCAAATAAATGACAAGAGGAATTTATTTAAAATTTGGTGGATGATGATATATTGGAGGAAATTTAAAATAGAAGGGAAGAAGGAAAGCACAAAGGGGGAAATTTGATCTGTCCCATATCATGAAATGTAAGTGTGTTTGCCACTATATGTGTAAATGCATTACATATGATATCAAAAGACAGAAGAAAAGAGGTGAGACACGAAGCATGACATTGGCATGGACATTAATATTTAAAATTTCAAAAGATGGGCCTTGGGGCTCTTGGGGTCTCATGATCAATTGGGCCTCAGAATGTTAATGGGCTTGCGTAGATCCGTTACATTTTTGCGCGTGCAGAATTCAAATTCATAACACTTCGGAGACATTGCAAATCACCGCAGCGATCAATTCCAAGATAGTGAATCGCCGTGTCTGTGCAATCACGCCGATTAAAGATATTCAATATCTGCTCCGTTGTATCTTCAAACAGGTTTGCCATTACTCGTGCACAGAAATAAGAGGGCAAATACAGTTTTAGTATTGCGATCACCACATCGTGCCTCAGAGATTTGCGATTCCAAAGATTAGAAGATCCAACGACGAATTCCATAACCAACAATCTAAAACAGTATTTCTGTAATGGCTCCTCACAGACTCAATGGGTTCGCCGCTGATTTCGCAAAACTAGAGCGCTTTTATGGTGTTAACTTCCTACCATGGCAGAAGAAGATGCATTTCTTATTGGCGGGTATGGAAGTTGTTTATGTTTTGACTACGCCAAAACCAGTGGAGACAGAAGATGAAACCATTGCACAGACACGAGATCGGATCAAATGGGAACAAGATAATTATATTTGCAAGGGTCATATCTGTAATGCAATGACAGACACACTTTTTGATATGTACTACAACAAGCCAACTGCAAAGGATGTTTGGGATGCATTAGAGGTGAAGTATCAGATAGAAGACGCAACAAGTAAGAAATTTCTAGTCACCAATTTTTTTAATTACAAAATGGTCGATGATCGTTCAATAGTAGAGCAATTCAATGATATTATACATATACTTAACCAATTCAGTCAACATAAGTTAAATATGGATGAGGAAATTAAGGTTTCCTCGATAATAGACAAATTACCCCCTTCTTGGAAAGATTATAGGAAATTACTGAAACACAAGAAGGATGATATTAGTCTAGACAGCCTTGCACAATATTTGCAAGTTGAACAACAACTGAGGCAAAAAGATGCCCAAGATGAAAAAGTTGTTGATACATCGAAGGTCCATATGGTGGAAGAAAAGCAAGCAAACTATGCTTCGAATAACTCTTCTTTTAAAAAGAGGAAAGGGCATAACAACAACAATTCCCAAAATCAGATCAAGAAAGGCAAAAATGGTGTTTGCTACTTTTGTGGTAAACCGGGACATTTCAAAAGGGATTGTCGCTTCTGGGAAAAGAAGCAACAATCTGAAAAAGAAAAGTTTGTCGCAGTCATATCAGAATTTAATATGATTGAACAAGACAATTCTTGGCGGATCGATTCTGGCGCTACTAAGCATATCTGCATTGACAAGAATCAATTCAAGAAACTCGAACCAACTGAAGATGAAGATTATCTTTATATGGGAAATTCAGCAAAGGCAGCGGTCAAAGGGAAGGGGATTGTGGATTTGGAATTCACATCCGGAAAAGTTATGACACTAAATGATGCATATTATGTACCTGAAATTAGGAAGAACCTTGTATCGGGAAGTCTTCTTATTAAGTTTGGTTTCAAACAAGTCTTTGAGTCAGACAAATATGTGTTGACCAAAGGTGGTGTATTTGTGGGAAAAGGATACATGTGTGACGGTATGTTTAAACTGAATACTGATATTAATAAAAGTATGAATTCCACTTAAATTATTGATTCATTTTCATTATGGCACAATAGATTAGGACATGTTAATCGTAAACGCATGTTTGATATGATATCTTTGAATCTAATTCCCAAACACCACAATGATATGCTAGATAAGTGTAGGATATGTTCATTAACTAAGATCACTAGAAAACCATTTCCTTATAAACTAGGAAGTACAACAAAATTGTTCAAGCTTACTCATAGTGATGTATGTGATATACATAGTACTCCTAATAGAGGAGGAAAGAGATACTTTGTCACATTTATAGATGACTCTAAATATTGTTATGTCTATCTTATGCATACTAAAAGCGAAGTATTAAACTCATTTATTACTTATAAAACTGAAGTAGAAAACCAGTGTGATTCTAAAATAAAAACGCTTAGGTCTGATAGGGGTGGTGAACATCAATTTCCTGAATATTGTGAATCAGTAGGAAATATACATGAGATATCTATTGCTTACACTCCACAACAAAATGGGGTGGCTAAAAGGAAAAATAGAACTCGTACCGAAATGGTAAATGCAATGTTGTGTAATTCCAGACTTAATACTAGTTTCTGGGGAGAAGCCTTACTTACTACATGTTATATTCCAAATAGAATACATCATAAGAAAAATAAAGTTACTCCTTATGAACTTTGGAAGAAACGGAAACCAAATCTTGATTATTATCGAGTCTGGGGATGTAGAGCTATGGTCCGATTATGTGAACAAAAAAAATCAGGAAATTAGGACAAAAAGCTATTGAGTGCATATTCTTAGGATATGCTCAACATTGCAAAGGATGTAGGTTTCTAGTAATAGAACCTAATAGCTATATATTGAAATAAAAACAGTAATAAAATCAAGGGACGTAGTGTTTTATGAGATTAGATTTACATCTATGCAAAACAAACCGATTCACGAAACGGTGGAGGTCAATGCACCTATTGGAGAAATGGTGGAGGTTAATGAACCAACTACTGAATCTGCAGAAAACACTGATGAAAATAACGACGAAAATGGTGATTCTCTTAGGGGAAGTAAACATAGAAGGAAAGAGAAATCTTTTGGACCAGATTTTGTCGTATATTTGGTTGAAGGATCTAGAAATAATGTAGAGCATCAATTAATGATATCTACAAATATAGAATCTGACCCTTTAACATATGCTGAGGCAATGAAATCTCAAGATTCATCATTTTGGCAAGAAGCCATAAATGATGAAATGGATTCTATTATGGGAAATAAAACATGGAAACTAGTAGATTTACCTCCTGGTTCTAAAACAGTAGGATGTAAATGGATATTTAAGAAAAAGTTATAAGCAGATGGGATAATCGAAAAACTTAAAGCTAGATTAATTGCCAAAGGATTCACACAAAAAGAAGGTATGTATGCCCCAGTAGCTAGAATTCCAACTATTAGGACTTTAATTGCATTAGCTTCTATCTATAATTTTGAAATTCATCAAATTGACACCAAGACAGCATTTTTAAATGGTGAACTTGAGAAGAGATATATATGTCTCAACCAGAAGGTTTTGTAATGCCTGGACAAGAACATAAAGTATGTAAGCTTGTCAAATCACTTTATGGTCTTAAACAAGCACCAAAGCAATGGCATGAAAAGTTTGATAAAACTATTATTTCTAATGGCTTTAGGATTTTTGATTTTGACAAATGTGTCTATAGCAAGTTTCATTCGGGTAAAGGTGTAATTATATGTGTTTTATATGCCTTTATGTGGATGATATGCTTATATGGAACGGATACTTCAAGTAAAAAACTAAAAGATATCTATCTTAATGCTTTGACATGAAAGATATCGGAGTAGCTGAACTGATTCTTGGAATAAGAATCACAAAAACAAAAGATGGGTTATCAATTACCCAGTCTCTTTATATTGAGAAATTTTTGAAAAGGTTCAATCTATTCAATTATAAACCTATGTCTACTCCGTTTGATCCAAATATGCAGTTGTACACTAATACTTGAAGAGCTATAAAGCAATTGGAATATTCTAGATTTATTGGAAGTTTAACATATGCAATGACATGCACACGACCAGATATTGCCTACACTGCTGGTAAAATGAGTAGACATACTATTAACCCTAGTCATATCCATTGGAATGCAAAACATAGAATTTTAAAGTATCTAACAGGTACCATAAATTATGGTATACATTACAACGGTTATCCGAGTATAATAGAAGGATATATAGATGCTAGTTGGAACACTGGAAGTGAAGATAATAAATCAACTAGTGGATGGGTATTTACTCTTGGTGCGGGAGCAATATTCTAGGCCTCAAAAGAAATAAACATGTATTGCTGATTCAACCATGGCTGTTGAGTTTATAACATTGGCTTCTGGTAGTAAAGAAGCGGAATGGTTAAGGAATCTATTATTAGAAATTCCTATGTGGCCAAAGCCTATGCCACCAATATCTGTGCATTGTGATTGTAATGACCCGGATATTTGACGGTGTAATAATTAACTTATTTAATTATTTAAATAACGAATATATTAATTAATCGACAATGTTAGAACGTATAATTATATTATAATTAAAACCGAACTCGAAATGGCACTGCAGTTCGCTATTTGGCGATTCAAACTTCAACTGAATATACAGAAGCCGTTTTAAATCGGATTCCTGTGAAACAAGAAACGTACGGAGCTGGTGGAGTATATCTTTCTAGTGGAAGAGAAAAATCAGGATTTCATCGTGTAGATTTTGAGATATGTCCAAATCAAATTTTAAAATAGTCGCTATAGAATCGTTTATCGACCGTAATGGGTTATTCGATATAACTAGAGATAGGGTTTGAATTTAAACAAGGTTCTTTTGGGAAATAGTGATAATTTAATTTTTAGAATTTTATCGTAATTTTTAATTAATTAAATAAGCGACTTTTTATTTGAAGTATTTCGCACCCTGAAATCAACATTTTGAAGTTTCAAAATAGGAGCCCACCTACCGGTATTATTATATTTTTGGGATCGTGGGACCGACCTCGACACAACGGTATTTTTATTTCTGTCGTTGGCCGTCCGGATGAGAACTTAACTTCATGTAGAAGGGTCACCAAAATGTAAAACCAGTATCTTCATTTCTCCGATCAAGCAAGAGGCCACACATTCATTCTTTTCAGCCGCACAACTCCTTGTGGTCTCAAAGCAAAAGCGTGGAGCAAAGTCAAGTCATGACAACCAAAATATCCAAAGGCATGGTGTACCAAAAGGAGTCCACGCATACCTCCTTTCAACCGCAAGTTTCTGTGACCTCAAACAAAACGTGGCTTTCAAAATATCTAAACATTCCTATATAATGCCTTTTAAAAGCCTAAAACCTAGGTCATTAATTCATTTCTCCAAACCAAAATGAGCCGCCAGTTTCCTTTCTGGAAACGAAAACTTCCATCCTCCAATAATCAAAAGAAATAGAAATAAAATCCAATAAATCTTTAAACCAGTTTAATCGAGTCCCTACCGATATGCTCTTCGATCCTATACTATTTTTAGATGGTTCAGTGGTTTTTCTCTTCGCTGGAAATTCACCAGCGTATCACGGGTTGACAAAAATCAGGAGTATGAAGCACCAATTGATAAGACGAGGGGTGCATTCGAGTCTGGCTTGCGATTCTGCGCCTTACTTCCAAGTTTTTGTTCGATTCTCTGGTAATTGCTGTCGCGCGTGTACAGTATTGTCTCGATGAAGTACTGGAGTCGTTTTTCTTCTGAGGAGTACGGATGGAAATGGTGTGGAGTTGATGAGCACGTCGGTGGTTTTAGTGAGATGAAGTAAAAAGGCTATGAGGAGGGAGTCGGTCACATATGTTTCAGGTAGAGGGTAAAAATGTGAAGGGCGAGAGTATAATGTTGAATGATAGGAGCGGATAATTGGTATAAACGGGGAAGAAGATACTTTGGGTTATACGGCGTGGGTGTTCATAGGGTACTGGGCCGATTTATTTCAGTAAAGACCATATAAAAAGAAAATGTTGTTGTCATAGAAGAACCGGAACTGAAATTGGTAGCAGCAATAATTTGGGATAATGTACGTTCATCAGCTTCGCTCAACTTTTGTCGACGTTTACTGATTCATGGGTTCGAGCTATACGTTTTGAGTATGAGATGAAAGGGAAATAGAAGGAGAGTTTAATGGAAATTTTTGCATGAAGTTTTCGTGAAGGGGAAGTTATCGGCAAAGATGAGTTGCGTGGCCTAATGCATTGGAGGAGAACCCACTGATCAATGTTCATACGGGTTGAGTATTTAAATGGAAGTAGGCCGATTTGGGTAAGTGTCAAGGCCAGATTTTAAGTAAATATAAGTTAATTTAATTTTATAAATGAATTAACTTGTCAACGTAATATCACATGCGTACGTCATCAGAATTGCGAATGGTCAGATCCGTTGGGATCGTATGGACAAGGGCTACACTATGGAACTGACTGGAAGCGGATTGAAGTCCATTACAATTTATAGCAAAATAAATTTTCCGTCTGAATCAAGCGATGGTTATCGTTATTAACGTTGATCGTCCAATGTGAGTAAAACTCACTAACTCTCCTCAATTTATATTTTAATATAAATTGTACTTTATTTATTGACTGCTGTATATTGATTGTTAAACTGGACTGTTAAATAGATTTGATTGAAAACGTAGTTATAGTTAATCTATGTACTGTTAATCACATATGGTTCTGTACAGCAGGATATTTCATTTCAAAATGAAATATGATATATATTAGACTGTGTAACATCTGTGGATGCAGGGAGACAGGTTGGAGGAATCCGACTGGATTCCTCAACAATTATTTTACTGTTTTCATATATTGTGTTATATGATGTGTTATATAATCTGTTCTGGATTATGTGTGTTAGAATGATATTAATCATTGGTATTCGATATTTAACATATCATAAGAAACCCTGAGTAGGAAAAAGGAGTATTTCAATGTATATTGAAATAAAGGAATTTTATAAAATCACAGGATTTTATAAAAGGAAATTATTTATAAAACGAACACGGTTTTATAAAAGGAAATTATTTATAAAACGAACACGGTTTTATAAAAGGAAATTATTTATAAAATAAATAGGAAATATTTGTAACGGTAAATAGAAGTTGTAAATAGGAAATATTTGTAATGGTAAATAGAAGTTGTAAATAGGAAATATTTGTAACGGTAAATAGAAGTTGTAAATAGGAAATATTTGTAACGGTAAATAGAAGTTGTAAAAAGGGAAATAGTTGTAACGGAAAACATAGTTTATCAAAAGGAGTTAATCAAACGTAGTTTATAAAAAGGGGTTAATCGAATATAGAAAATAAGAAGTGAAGTTAAACAAAAATTAGAAACTGACTAGAGATTAGTAAGTTGAATAGTTTTCTGAGTGTTGATCTGATGTTGGTTTCGGCCTTCGGGGTTTATACTTAGAGAATTGTTCTCTTACTAGTTTACAGTTAGGGACTAATAGTTGTGGAATGATAGTGATGCGTAAATGAGGATTGGAAATGTTTTCCAATGTTGAAAATGTATATTTTCTAGTTTTAGAAAATAAGGAAATATGAATATATATATATATATATATATATGATTGATGATTGGATCGATAATTCCATTTGGAATTAAGATCGTTGTTTGTACACCGACATATTTTCATTTGATAGTTAAATCACAGACTATCGAAGTTTTGACCATTTTACGTTGTTAATATGGAGAGACCGGTTGGATTATTATCCGAAGAACCACTCCGTATCGACATAAGCGTTGTGATCAAATACGATGAAAAAATTGAAGACGGAGTAAAGTGCAAGGGCTGTCCTGTTTACAGAATAGTGCCTTCGGTTTCGTTCAGTCCCAGAACGAACGTATATGGACGAATGTCTGACAGAATAGTTCCAATGATCGAAAGAGTTGGACTGTACAAATATATATGGTGGCCAACGGATTTATTCCCTTCGCATAATATCCAGAATCTATTTGTGCAGATCTAACTAATGATTAACGGATCTGATAATGTGGCATTCAAAGTGATCGTGTTATAAATGAATGGAAAGTAAGCGTAGCTTCTAGCCTCACATCTTGTAAATGACAAAAATCGGGCAGGCAGCATGGCTAAGTCGGTCGCACCGAAGTAGGGTGTATAATCACCTGTATAGAGAATATTCATTTGCTTCTTTAATCTATCAATGCTGTCCCATATATATACGGGAAACGGTTGCTGATCCCAACCGTTGGTGATGTACATTCAATACACTCAAGCGAAATGAGTGGTCGGTCATGTGTGGCTGAGTTGCAAGATGTTCTTGTTGAACTCCAGTGTATCGTTCCTAGAGTACACTGATCGGAAGGTGGTTCCATACCTTGTCATAGTTGGAAACCCAATCATCCAATACGCACCTGCGGTTTTGATTGTATACTATATATGTAGAACGTGAGATGCAAGCGTTTCTACTAGACTGATATCTATTTGTATTTAGACATTATCATAATATCAGAATGATATTGCTTTTCAAAGATGTTTGGATTCTCATAAGGGAAAAACCCGTTCCGTATTCACGGCGTGGTCTTATGAGATATCATATACCTGTTTAAATGATTTGAGTTTACTCACACCAGTCACATGACTGACCCGGAGTTTATTTGTTTTGTCTTCCCTAAACTCTTGGGTGCCTAAATTTGTACGGGCAGTCAAGTAGTCGGGATTTACAGATGCACTTGGAGAGCTTGGAGCAGGAGGCTTCAGCAGTCGATAGCTATTATTTATTCCGCTGTGATGTTATATGTTGTACTCTGAAAATGGTATGTAATAAACAGTTATAACTTTGTATTTCAAAAGTTATGTTATATTTTATTCGTTCCGCTGTGAGATTCGTGTTACTCTGATGTTGTTGTTGTTGTCTTCTTCTTATTCTTCTATTCTAAGTTTCTATCTTATCTATCCTCACCCTCTATCTTCTTTCTATTAGTTTCTTGAATTTCTCGTGCAAATTTGGGGTTGGACTTGTGTTATTTAGTCAGCTCAAATTGGACCGGATTTTCGGGTCACTACAGTTGGTATCAGAGCTTAAGTTAAGAATTACTTGGCTCTGTGGCGTAACTCAGTAGAGATAGGGTTAGTAATACCCTAGACTGAGATCGAGTGTATATATACGAGTGAACGTATTTGTTATTTGATATAAAAATTTGTTTTATATTGTGGAGCTTTATTGGTTGAGTGGCTTATGAATTCTGGTCGATGGTGGGGCACCACAATATCGATAAGGGTTTCTAAACACTCGAATACAATGAACCAACATGATATGTTTTGACATTAACATAGTATAATTGGTTGTGTTGGTTGTTATTATAATTGAATAAGATTATAAAGGTGAAATGGTTATAAATAACTAAATAGAATTCATATAAGTAAAGTATATGAAATAAGATGAATTAAATCTAAAATTAAAATTAGAATTGAAATTTAAAACTGGAAATTCAGACCAGCGTTTGTAATTAAATCTGGATTAAGTATACGTGAATTTTAAAATCCTGGGAGGTTTTAAATTTGTTTTGATAAGGATATCTGGGATTGATTTCAAAATGGGAAGTGTTTAAAAGTGGTTTTGAAAGGAATATAGTATTGAACTCACTTTGATCGCTGGGAAATAATTCCGATGATGGATCGATACATCATCGGTGTAATTTTCGAGTTGCTAAGTGATGGATTACTACCAAAAATTTTGTTTTGAAATTGTTTTGCAAAAACAAGTTATTCAGGAATTCAAAGGATTTTGAATTTGTTATTATGACTTCAAGTGATTTGAATAAACCCAGGAATTTAAATTCGGAAATTAAATTAACGTATGAGTTAAATAGATGAACTGGTAAAAATGATTTATAAATTGGAATTTAACTTGAAATAAGTGAATATGAAATTGAGTTGGTAAGTTGGGAGATTGAAATTTGAGAATAGAGTTTGAATGGAATTTTACTTGAGTACAAGCCAATAATTGTGTTGAGAACAAAGACAGACTGGAGTTTGATTTGGATGGCATGATATATGCAAAGTGATAGCAGATGGTAGGGATATAGTGATATGCCCAGCAAAAAGGTACAAGTTTATTTTATATATGAGTTTGGAATTTATGAGCCGATTTGGCAAGCCGCTTGGCGTTTTGATTTTCTTTTGGGTTGGAGAAGGCCTAGAGAGGCGAGTTGTGGTTTTACCGATAGGGCTGTACAAAGGAGGTTATGGCGAAATTTTCCAAAAATTTAAGCGTTAGAAAATTTTCAGAATTTTTTGAAAATTTAGGTTAGTCGGAAGGAATTAATATTTTAGTCAATATCAATTGGTTCAGTTGAAACTGAAGTTAAGGGGTAAACCGATAAATATTTACCTAATAGATAGGGTCGTCCTCTAACTTAGCAATTTCGAGGATGAAATTATTTTAAGTGGGGAAGAATGTAATGACCCGGATATTTGACGGTGTAATAATTAACTTATTTAATTATTTAAATAACGAATATATTAATTAATCGACAATGTTAGAACGTATAATTATATTATAATTAAAACCGAGCTCGAAATGGCACTGCAGTTCGCTATTTGGCGATTCAAACTTCAACTGAATATACATAAGCCGTTTTAAATCGGATTCCTGTGAAACAAGAAACGTACGGAGTTGGTGGAGTATATCTTTCTAGTGGAAGAGAAAAATCAGGATTTCGTCGTGTAGATTTTGAGATATGTCCAAATCAAATTTTAAAATAGTCGCTATAGAATCGTTTATCGACCGTAATGGGTTATTCGATATAACTAGAGATAGGGTTTGAATTTAAACAAGGTTCTTTTGGGAAATAGTGATAATTTAATTTTTAGAATTTTATCGTAATTTTTAATTAATTAAATAAGCGACTTTTTATTTGAAGTATTTCGCACCCTGAAATCAACATTTTGAAGTTTCAAAATAGGAGCCCACCTACCGGTATTATTATATTTTTGGGATCGTGGGACCGACCTCGACACAACGGTATTTTTATTTCTGTCGTTGGCCGTCCGGATGAGAACTTAACTTCATGTAGAAGGGTCACCAAAATGTAAAACCAGTATCTTCATTTCTCCGATCAAGCAAGAGGCCACACATTCATTCTTTTCAGCCGCACAACTCCTTGTGGTCTCAAAGCAAAAGCGTGGAGCAAAGTCAAGTCATGACAACCAAAATATCCAAAGGCATGGTGTACCAAAAGGAGTCCACGCATACCTCCTTTCAACCGCAAGTTTCTGTGACCTCAAACAAAACGTGGCCTTCAAAATATCTAAACATTCCTATATAATGCCTTTTAAAAGCCTAAAACCTAGGTCATTAATTCATTTCTCCAAACCAAAATGAGCCGCCAGTTTCCTTTCTGGAAACGAAAACTTCCATCCTCCAATAATCAAAAGAAATAGAAATAAAATCCAATAAATCTTTAAACCAGTTTAATCGAGTCCCTACCGATATGCTCTTCGATCGTATACTATTTTTAGATGGTTCGGTGGTTTTTCTCTTCGCTGGAAATTCACCAGCGTATCACGGGTTGACAAAAATCAGGAGTATGAAGCACCAATTGATAAGACGAGGGGTGTATTCGAGTCTGGCATGCGATTCCGCGCCTTACTTCCAAGTTTTTGTTCGATTCTCTGGTAATTGCTGTCGCGCGTGTACAGTATTGTCTCGATGAAGTACTGGAGTCGTTTTTCTTCTGAGGAGTACGGATGGAAATGGTGTGGAGTTGATGAGCACGTCGGTGGTTTTAGTGAGATGAAGGAAAAAGGGTATGAGGAGGGAGTCGGTCACATATGTTTCAGGTAGAGGGTAAAAATGTGAAGGGCGAGAGTATAATGTTGAATGATAGGAGCGGATAATTGGTATAAACAGGGAAGAAGATACTTTGGGTTATACGGCGTGGGTGTTCATAGGGTACTGGGCCGATTTATTTCAGTAAAGCCCATATAAAAAGAAAATGTTGTTGTCATAGAAGAACCAGAACTGAAATTGGTAGCAGCAATAATTTGGGATAATGTACGTTCATCAGCTTCGCTCAACTTTTGTCGACGTTTACTGATTCATGGGTTCGAGCTATACGTTTTGAGTATGAGATGAAAGGGAAATAGAAGGAGAGTTTAATGGAAATTTTTGCATGAAGTTTTCGTGAAGGGGAAGTTATCGGCAAAGATGAGTTGCGTGGCCTAATGCATTGGAGGAGAACCCGCTGATCAATGTTCATACGGGTTGAGTATTTAAATGGAAGTAGGCCGATTTGGGTAAGTGTCAAGGCCAGATTTTAAGTAAATATAAGTTAATTTAATTTTATAAATGAATTAACTTGTCAACGTAATATCACATGCGTATGTCATCAGAATTGCGAATGGTCAGATCCGTTGGGATCGTATGGACAAGGGCTACATTATGGAACTGACTGGAAGCGGATTGAAGTCCATTACAATTTATAGCAAAATAAATTTTCCGTCTGAATCAAGCGATGGTTATCGTTATTAACGATGATCGTCCAATGTGAGTAAAACTCACTAACTCTCCTCAATTTATATTTTAATATAAATTGTACTTTATTTATTGACTGCTGTATATTGATTGTTAAACTGGACTGTTAAATAGATTTGATTGAAAACGTAGTTATAGTTAATCTATGTACTGTTAATCACATATGGTTCTGTACAGCAGGATATTTCATTTCAAAATGAAATATGATATATATTAGACTGTGTAACATCTGTGGATGCTGGGAGACAGGTTGGAGGAATCCGACTGGATTCCTCAACAATTATTTTACTGTTTTCATATATTGTGTTATATGATGTGTTATATAATCTGTTCTGGATTATGTGTGTTAGAATGATATTAATCATTGGTATTCGATATTTAACATATCATAAGAAACCCTGAGTAGGAAAAAGGAGTATTTCAATGTATATTGAAATAAAGGAATTTTATAAAATCACAGGATTTTATAAAAGGAAATTATTTATAAAACGAACACGGTTTTATAAAAGGAAATTATTTATAAAATAAATAGGAAATATTTGTAATGGTAAATAGAAGTTGTAAATAGGAAATATTTGTAACGGTAAATAGAAGTTGTAAATAGGAAATATTTGTAACGGTAAATAGAAGTTGTAAATAGGAAATATTTGTAACGGTAAATAGAAGTTGTAAAAAGGGAAATAGTTGTAACGGAAAACGTAGTTTATCAAAAGGAGTTAATCAAACGTAGTTTATAAAAAGGGGTTAATCGAATATAGAAAATAAGAAGTGAAGTTAAACAAAAATTAGAAACTGACTAGAGATTAGTAAGTTGAATAGTTTTCTGAGTGTTGATCTGATGTTGGTTTCGGCCTTCGGGGTTTATACTTAGAGAATTGTTCTCTTACTAGTTTACAGTTAGGGAGTAATAGTTGTGGAATGATAGTGATGCGTAAATGAGGATTGGAAATGTTTTCCAATGTTGAAAATGTATATTTTCTAGTTTTAGAAAATAAGGAAATATGAATATAAATATAAATATATATATATATATATATGATTGATGATTGGATCGATAATTCCATTTGGAATTAAGATCGTTGTTTGTACACCGACATATTTTCATTTGATAGTTAAATCACAGACTATCGAAGTTTTGATCATTTTACGTTGTTAATATGGAGAGACCGGTTGGATTATTATTCGAAGAACCACTCCGTATCGACATAAGCGTTGTGATCAAATACGATGAAAAAATTGAAGACGGAGTAAAGTGCAAGGGCTGTCCTGTTTACAGAATAGTGCCTTCGGTTTCGTTCAGTCCCAGAACGAACGTATATGGACGAATGTCTGACAGAATAGTTCCAATGATCGAAAGAGTTGGACTGTACAAATATATATGGTGGCCAACGGATTTATTCCCTTCGCATAATATCCAGAATCTATTTGTGCAGATCCAACTAATGATTAACGGATCTGATAATGTGGCATTCAAAGTGATCGTGTTATAAATGAATGGAAAGTAAGCGTAGCTTCTAGCCTCACATCTGGTAAATGACAAAAATCGGGCAGGCAGCATGGCTAAGTCGGTCGCACCGAAGTAGGGTGTATAATCACCTATCTAGAGAATATTCATTTGCTTCTTTAATCTATCAATGCTGTCCCATATATATACGTGAAACGGTTGCTGATCCCAACCGTTGGTGATGTACATTCGATACACTCAAGCGAAATGAGTGGTCGGTCATGTGTGGCTGAGTTGCAAGATGTTCTTGTTGAACTCCAGTGTATCGTTCCTAGAGTACACTGATCGGAAGGTGGTTCCATACCTTGTCATAGTTGGAAACCCAATCATCCAATACGCACCTGCGGTTTTGATTGTATACTATATATGTAGAACGTGAGATGCAAGCGTTTCTACTAGACTGATATCTATTTGTATTTAGACATTATCATAATATCAGAATGATATTGCTTTTCAAAGATGTTTGGATTCTCATAAGGGAAAAACCCGTTCCGTATTCACGGCGTGGTCTTATGAGATATCATATACCTGTTTAAATGATTTGAGTTTACTCACACCAGTCACATGACTGACCCGGAGTTTGTTTGTTTTGTCTTCCCTAAACTCTTGGGTGCCTAAATTTGTACGGCCAGTCAAGTAGTCGGGATTTACAGATGCACTTGGAGAGCTTGGAGCAGGAGGCTTCAGCAGTCGATAGCTATTATTTATTCCACTGTGATGTTATATGTTGTACTCTGAAAATGGTATGTAATAAACAGTTATAACTTTGTATTTCAAAAGTTATGTTATATTTTATTCGTTCCGCTGTGAGATTCGTGTTACTCTGATGTTGTTGTTGTTGTCTTCTTCTTCTTCTTCTTCTTCTATTCTAAGTTTCTATCTTATCTATCCTCACCCTCTATCTTCTTTCTATTAGTTTCTTGAATTTCTAGTGCAAATTTGAGGTTGGACTTGTGTTATTTAGTCAGCTCAAATTGGACCGGATTTTCGGGTCACTACAGTGATAGTCAATCTACATTATCACAGGCATACAACCAAGTTTATAATGGTAAATATAGACATATTGGTTTAAGGCACGGTTTGGTTAGGCAAATGCCCAATAAAGGGGTAATTACCATAGATTTTGTGAGATCTGCCTAGAATTTGGCAGATCCATTTACTAAAGGACTTACAAGGAACTTAGTGATAAAAACATCACAGAGAATGGGTATAAAGCCTATACAATACAATCGCCAATGAAGAAAACTCAACTCAAGATAATAAAAAAATTGTTATCTTGAGTTCGAAGAGAAAACGTACTTCATATGTTTGCGGTTGGAAGCACTATAATATTTAGTCTGAAAAACTAAGTATTATCATACATTCCAAGGAAAAGTGTTTGGTACTTATAATGGCAAAGAGAGGATGTCCTTCTTAGAATTTAATAGGTTCATAACAGATATGCTGTTGAGGTGTGTGTTATAAGGCACTTCTGATAGACCTACCTATATGGATGCAACAAAGGTTGTGCCGTCTTCTGCGAGATTT
The DNA here is from genome assembly GCA_030737875.1 of Allium sativum. Lineage (NCBI taxonomy): Eukaryota > Viridiplantae > Streptophyta > Magnoliopsida > Asparagales > Amaryllidaceae > Allium > Allium sativum. Next base: position 346,064,177 of record CM060922.1, on the reverse strand, counting down.
TGGCTTGATCTCTAAGGGCATTTCATGAAAGTAGATACTGACCCAAGGCCAATCCACGGGTCGAACATACATACTATCTGGATAAAATGAAAATGAGTGTGTGATAATCACATCTGGTATATCACATAAGATCGATGGTTCAATGCTTAGTCAACCACTCCATCCTGATATACTTTGATGGGTTTTCACTATGTATAGATTTAAGTCTGCAAGACATCTAAACTTATGAACAAATTTTCCTGCAAATAAATGACAAGAGGGATTTATTAAATTTTTTGTGGAGGATGATATGTTGGAGGAAATTTAAAATAGAAGGGAAGAAGGAAAGCACAAAGGGGGAAATTTGATTTGTCCCATATCATGAAATGTAAGTGTGTTTGCCACTATATATGTAAATGCATTACATATGATATCAAAAGACAGAAGAAAAGAGGAGAGACATGAAGCATGACATTGGCATGGACATTAATATTTAATATGTCAAAAGATGGGCCTTGGGCCTTTGGGCTCTTAGGGTCTCGTGATCAATTGGGCCTCAGAATGCTAATGGGCTTGCGCAGATCCGTTACATTTTTGCGCGCCCAGAATTCAATTTCGTAAAACTTCGGAGCCGTTGCAAATCACTGCAGCGATCAATTCCAATATAGTGAATCGCCGTGTCTGTGCAACCATGCCGATTATAGATATTCGATATCCGCTTCATTGTATCTTTGAACAGGTTTGTCATTACTCGTGCACAGAAATAAGAGGGCAAATACTATTTTAGGATATCAATCACCACATCATGCCTCAGAGATTTGTGTTTTTAGAGATTAGAAGATCCAGTGATGAATTCCACAACCAACAGTAATCACCGTTGTAAAAGTCATTTACAATCGTTTTATACTATTTTAATATGGTGATTTTGTTGTAACGTACTACACAAAAAATGAATTTCTTCAACGTTTCAGTTATTAATGCAAACTCAATAAATACATTATACCAGTATAAAAATTCCTCTATTGAGCCTCTCATTACCTTTCAGGTGTAAATCCAGCTTTCTCGATCAACAAAAAAGTTGATTGTTTTCCTTGTTTTGGAAATATTTGTTGGAAATAGAAGAAAGAGTAATGAATTGGAGCAATGCAAAACAACTTTCTATTATTTCAAAGCAATACATCTACTTATACTTGCATAATACTAAAATATCAAACAATAAAATAGCTAAAATAATTCAAACTGATTCACTAAAAAAGGAAGACTAGATCTAATCTAAAATAAAACTTTGAATCATTCTCTAACAATATTGTCATAAATTTAAAATTTACGTTGATCATTTTATGAATTAACATTTTATTGTTCAAGTCAGTTGTACATTTTACTATTTTATTGATATATAACATACCATTCTTTATTACTTTTTAAATAAAATCTACAATATTTTTCATTTTAATAAACAATGAATGTAATATTAGATTATTAGTTTATTATTTTCTACTTTGAACATGGTCGGTCATCCTATTTTCCATTACAAACTTAGTAATAATTACGTTTTGTAAATTATTTCATTTTAAATGATTCAACAAAATTTCGACAACACTTTCCTATTGTTTCATGTATCATACAGCAGAGAAAAAATGAAGCGTTGTGGAAGTTTTGCGAACTAAGTTGATGAGATAATTTATAAGATGTAATTACTTTATTATGCTTATAACTTGTCAAATACAATGAAAATCCCAACGAATATGTTTCAAACGAATATCGATATCCATTTTTGAATGAAAATGAATTTTTGTATAACAATCTCATAAAATACTTGTCATATAGAGGAGTTTAAAATAACAAGGCACGGTGTACCTTTTACTTTTTAATTTAATTAAGAAATGACACACATTATGCACAGTAAGCTACATTTTAGTGTTTTGTTTATTATACATGGTATCATATATATTTAATTTTTTTGTAAAAATGTTTAGGTTTTCAAATTTATATATTTATGAATATAAAATTATTATTTTTAAAAATAATATACCATAAACAGTAATTTATCACATGTCACAAATTCTAGCAAACTAGCATATCATAATTAAACGTACAAAGTAACAAACAAAATTGTATATCAATTTTTATTTCCAGTTATTTATAAAACGCATGAACAATATATTATGTGCATGTGAGCAATTAAACCAAGCTGACTAGCCAGAAACACTAACATATTCCTATTTTGTAGTGGTCAACGGTAGGACTGTCAATGGGTCGTTTCACACTATGACGTCTATCTGCTTGAATCATTACCAATGTAACGGCTCCCTGTTCGTTGCTATACTTGTCTAGTCTTCAATGCTAGGCGATCAGTAGCAACCATCATCGTACGAGCCCTACTTGAAATAGTGATCCGTGTTGAAATCCTATACAGTTCCTTAGCACTGGGGTAAACTAGGTTAATATCAACAAACCGTCTCATTACCAAATCCCGTTTTCCGTTCATATAATACACTAATTAAATGCAAATTTTGTTTTCATTTGCTAAATAAATGTTTTCCTTGCTTAAAACATAAATCCATTCCAAATTAAGCAAGTTTATGCCAGCAAGTAATTCATATTCAAACCACTTAACAGATTAACAAAGCAGTACAATGTATTTGTCTCCTTCGCCTTTGAACCTCCTTGTTATCTTTGTTTGAACCAGTTATCTATAAGTAATAAGTTAGTTCAGGATTTTTATAATTAAACTCCTTCATCTTCGTTTCTTTGGCTGTCTACAGAATTTCAGGTATGTTTTATGATTTTTCTATTGAACTTTTCATTTCCTTACATTCTGACAACGTTTGAGATTAGGATTTGATTTTTTTTTTTTCCCTTTGTTATTTGATTTTTTTTTTTGGGAGCGCTTTTGTTCGATCGCCATTTAGAATGACTCGGGATATCAAATGATTGAACAACCAAGATCCATTTACTTACGGTACTTCAGTTGACATTCGGTGAAAATATCTAATGAATTATGAGTTGAATGAATTATCTTTATCAAAAAGATAGATATTCAATATTCATTATCAGACAATCGCTTATTGACAAACCTCGTGTCGGGCTAGTAGTTTTCATTTTTCATCTCATGGAAAACCCTTTTCGCTCCCCTAGTCGTTTGCGCATGTATGATGCATATAGCATTCCGTTATTGCTGCATTTGAAATGTGAGGAATGTATGATTTGTAAGATACTAAAAACTTGAAATTTCGTTAGTCTATCCGTATATTCAATATAAACCATCTAAAGGTGTTGATACAATTATCAATACTTTGTTTAAAGCCAGCTAGAAACGATATTTTACTTTTTAATTCTTAACTGGGAAACGGATTATATTTTAGGTGCAGAAAGTAACAAAACAGAAGCTTTATATAACTCCTCAAATTGTGCATTCATGTTTGAAAATACATACCTTGGACTTCTAGATCCTCCACTAACCGGTATCAATTTTTTGTTGTCTGTCGTTTGTCCAGAAAAATAAAAGTCTGAGCTATAGAGTGCAACATCATGGCTTCCAGCGACAAGGATTTGTTCGAGGCCTCAGGCCCAGTATTCCTGACATACGTTGATTGGTAAGTGTTCTTAAACATGCTGGTAAAACAATAAGAACTTTGTAGTCTGACCGTTTTACCCTCCTGGCATTCACAGGACAAACCCACATCATCGTAGAATAGTGGCAGGAAGCTTAGTCCAAGGGGCATACGTTCTAGAACGCGACCGCCAATTCAACCGGAACATGTTCGAAGTCCGAGCTCCTTCTTGGTATAAGCACTTCCACTTCGAACTATCCGAGTATCTCACCGACCCAGTAGATTCCTCCATCTTTGGAGCAGTTTACCGTTTTGCCCCTCAGTATGTGCATCCTCCATACGCCCCTCACTTTGTGGTGGCCTTCCGTGGAACCCTCATGAAGAAAGAATCAAAAACCCAAGACCTCAAACTCGACCTCCATTTCATAAACCACGACCTGCACAAAACTCCTAGGGTCCATGTCGCCATGCAAACTGTTCTAAGACTTACACAATATAACAGGAACATTTGGTTAGCTGGTCATTCTTTAGGTAAGTGCCCTAAATCTTTTAAGTTTTGATATCAGCTTTAATATTTGGTGGTCTGTACATAATTTTTAAACTGTTATATATATATATATATATATATATATATATATATATATATATATATATATATATATATATATATATATATATATATTCAAACTTTTGCTTGGCATGAGCATTACTATTCGTAATAATTCGAATTCGAATTAGACAACACATGATCCAGTGATGTCAAGAGACAATAGTATCTAGTCTACATATAATTGAGACTTCTAGTATGTTGTAATCCGCCATATAATTCAACTTTGATTACTCCTAGTAACCGTAAATTTTCATATGTAATCTTCTTCAGGTTCAGCCATAGCAACACTGATTGGAAAAAACCTGGTAAAATCTGGAATATACGTGGAAGCACATCTTTTTAATCCACCATTTTTGGCGGCGCCAATAGGGAGAATTAAAGATGAGAGTGTGAAAAATGGGCTGAGAGCTGCTGGAAATGTGATAACTGCAGGCTTGACGATGATGGTAAGAGGGAAGCGGCAGTCAGAGGAGTATTTCAGAATGTTTGCTGCATGGGTGCCGAATCTTTACGTGAATAAACTGGATCATATAAGTTCAGAATATGTAGGGTACTTTGAGCAGAGGAGGAAGATGGAGGAGATTGGAGCTAGGAACATTGGAAGGTTAGCAACCCAAAATACGATAATGGGATTGTTCATGACTGCGGTCGGGGTTGATAGCGAGCCTCTGCATCTTCTTCCTTCTGCTAGACTTGTTGTGAATGTGGGGCATTCTCCTGATTTTAAGAGTGCTCATGGGATTCATCAGTGGTGGAACCCTGATTTGCTTTTGGAGTTTAAAGAGCACATTTTTAGATGATGATGGTATAGCTTCAGCTCCTCTCTTCTCTTATTCCATGTCTCACTACCATAAATAATGTCGGTCATTCATCATAATAAAATAGTGAGATAGTAGGATGCACCATATTTGATGAATGACAAATGATAGAATTATATTGTTGAGACCATTATTATACATGGTAATAGGAAGATAGAGGATAGAGAATTCGATCTTAGTCTTAGAGTTCTTTTGATGAAGCTAACATTGAACTCTGTGGATGTTAGAATGGAAGCTAGTTGTCATTCTAAATAATTTTGGTTTCATTGGTTGCCATTATTCTAAATAATTTTTGGTTTCTTTCTACTATTTTATACATGGTCAATTCTATTTAAACCCGTTGATTTGTTGAGTATACCCAAGAAATTTAAAAAAAAATGATAAAACACAGCGTTTTGTTGAGTTCACGCAAACATATATAAAAAAGACAATTTTATCTAGAGGAACCATATGTTGTGCTTTAAAGACAACTCGTAAAACAACTACGTGGTGCCTTTAGGACACCTCATAGAGCCTCTACGTGCTGCCCTAAAGGCACCGCGTAGTTGCTCTACGAGGTGTGCTGAGAAATTGATAAAAAAAACTATCGAATAGAGACGGTTTTATCATAATTTTTTTTTATAAATATATGGGTGAACAATGTTCTGCGTCTAAATAGAATTGGCCTTTGTGTGTGTGTGTGTGTGTGTGTTTATATATACATACATACATACATATATATATATATATATATATATATATATATATATATATATATATATATATATATATATATATATATACACGAGTGGAAACCCGTGCGTTGCACGGAAGCATAGAGTACGGGGTGTTGTAGTTTGCACGGGAGCATAGAGTACGGGGTGTTGTAGTTTGCACGCGCGTGGTCGTAACGGCATGCGCTTCGCGCGAAGAGCGTAACGGCACGCGCTTCGCACGTGATGATGGCACGCGCTTCGCGCGTAATCAAGACACGCGCTTTGCGCGTGATGATGGCATGCGCTTCACGCATGATCACGGCTCGCGCTTCGCGTATGGACCGTTGTGCCACAAATATTATGTAAACAGATATAAAGCTCTGTCTCATAAACCTTTTGCTTGCTGGGCTTGCAAGCTTTCCATGCATCTTTTTGAACATTAACATAAATACACTATGTGAAGACATTAATCATATAAAAATTTCTAGCTCTTACAATTTGCTAAAACTCCATGGAGAGAATTTTATTACATTTCGTGGAATAATTTCAAAAAGCATTGAAGTATATTAATAACATAACAGTTAAATGATATTTCTAAACAATTAAATGTGTATATGAATGATAAAGTATTTTTTTTGTTCTTGCAAATTAGACATTCCTGTGAAGTGTAATGTGATCACAACACTCCAATTTTACTTCATATTTGATGTTGAGTAATTAATGCTTCATAGGCTTGTGATATCATATGTTTGCATCCATTTACCTAATGAAAAGATTATTAAGTGCTAAATAAGATATACTGATAATAATATAGGTACCGTAATAAAAGGCAAACTCTGAATTAGTGCAAGTTGATTCATAAATAGCAATTCCTAATTGGTGGAATACTGAAAGTTGAAAACAAAAGTATGGTGTTAAATAATATGCAAAGAAACAAATATTTATGATTTTACGTAGTTGCTCGACAACAACTTGGTCAAATTATATATGGGTGAAGAAGACAAATAACATTAAAAAAACATAGTTTATATGAAATAAAGAAAATAATTATAGCAATATTTCAAAACTTTCTAAGGAGTTATATGATATTTTTAGGAATCCAAATTAGAAAATGGAAATCTAGCAAGAGTAAAAGCTCAAATCCTATTGAACTAACTATTTCTTTAAAAATGCCTAATTTTTATAGGTGGAATAAGAAAACACCTATATCAGAAAACTACAACATGTTGACCAAAATTTGGTAAGCCAAACTATCCAAAGTTGAAACCACAACGCCAATTTCGGATGCAAGACCTAGCATAAAGACCTCATTAAATAATGATTAATTTACATATTTTGGGCTAAATCTAATTGAAATTCAGTTTTTTTTAACCAAGAGAAGAATAATATGAGGAAGATATGCTAAAATGAAAGTTACGATAGTTTTCAACCTAGGATGCCATGTAACATAAGTACATAATTATTTCAAAAATATAAAGCTGATCCTTTAGTATCTAGTTGTATTCCTACTATGTTCATCAACTAATTTAGTAAATGCAAACTGTGTTCAATAATAGTGTATTCTCTTTATAAGTAAAGACGTTAAATATGCTAAATAATACGGGTATTAAATTTTATAGAAATTCAAAGAGTGCTAGAGAAAAACGTATTTTCTTTTTATATACAGACGTTGGATACGTTTGATAGAAATTCAAAAAGCATTAGAGAATGACACTCTTTGTTTTTAAGGAAAGACGTTAAATGTGCTAATCGTACGAATATTAAATTTTGATTGAAATACTATGCTATATTTAATAAACCTTTATATCCCTGCATGCCCCATTGCCTTATATCAAAGATTAAAATTACAGAAAATTATTATATACTTTTACCATGGATACTAATATCCACCAACATTTATGTAATGACAACGTTTTGAAATGTAGAACACATGTTTGGACGAAATTTAATGCCATAATCGTAAAAGCAATGACTTGTATTGAATTGTATAAAATTCAAACTCAAATTATCAAATATATCAGTTATGTTCTTTGTATTCCTTGGTTGCATTTGATTAAAATAGATTTGAATCAACAAAGGATATAATCAAGGTTTTATTGGATAACATTAATGTAAAGAAAGGAAAATGCACATTAAAGGAAGAGAAATTTAATTTCCCTATGTTGAAGATTACTAATTTTAATGTTCATAAAAAAATGAAATCAAACTCTAAGCCACTTGCCTGATAAAATTAGATTACAAACTGAACATCATTTACCAAAATCAAGTACCACTTATATGATGCATTTAAAGACTAAAAAATAAGTTGAGAGTATAAGGAAAATTTCATGTGGTCCAATATTTTAATGTCAAATATCAATTAACTGACAAATTTATCAAGCGGATTTCAACTTGCATGTTACTCCATTTCCTAAAACCTTAACTATTTAATGTAACATATATTTTAGAAAATGAAAACGGTGTAGATCAATCTTTTATAGCAAGTTTTAATACATTATTATATTTCAGCTGTGCTGTAGACTATAACTTAATAAATTTCAATCACTAAAAATTCCATTCAAAAATAAAATAAAAAAACATGAAATGGTATTGGGCAAGAACTATTTTGAATTGTTTCCAGTTTTGATCAACATTTTTGGGGCAAGAAAACATACGACATACATTCAAAGGGCTATAAAATCATACAAATTGATTCCATATATCACGCAAGCTTTCAATGCCAATTCAATCCAAATAACTGCAAACAATCATGCAACAAAATCCACCGTTCCTCAATTATAGGGGATGTGTTTAAATTAGGATGGTGGATTTGTTTTTGCGGGATTAAATCTCAGCCGCTCTTTGTCTCCTTGTTTGTCTAAGGGTTTGTCTAGGGGGGGAATTTTATTATATAGATATATATATATATATATATATTACTTCATTGCGTTTTGGCGCCTAGTGTGCAAGAAGAAAACATAATGGAAGGCCATATGAGTAAGGAGGAATTCTGTATTTTGGATAGAACAAATCTCTGAAATGGCATAAGAAAAAAAAAAAAAAAAGATATTTCAAGAATAAGCCTAGTCGAAATCTTATTGTATATTTGCGACTCAAAAAATCAACCAGCATTATATCTTCTCCATTTACTTCTTTCGTTTTCATCTCACCACCACTTTTTAGGGGTGGATTCGGTTCGGTACCAGAACTTTATATTCAAAATCATTACCGTGCCGACTTATATGGTAATTGAAAAAATCATACCATTACCAACCAAATAATTCGGTTACCAACGTGTCAGTTTATGGTTGGTAGAGGTCGGTAATAAGTTTTTGCCGTTTACTAGTATAAGATTTTTTTATTTACAAAATTTCACGTTAAAATATTAAATATTAAAATTGATTTTTCTTGGTTAATATATTATTATTTATCTATCTTATTTTACATAGCCAAACATGCAAGAAAATATTATGGATAAACTAAAATATCATATAGATTATATTATTTCTAAATATATGATGAAAATTGCATCCAATCTTGTATCATAATAGTATTTTCTGTGTATTTTATTAAACCATTACATATTAGAAGTTTGATGTTATGTTATAAACATATATGATGAAATATATGAATATACATATGTATTGTTTAAGATATGTGGTAGGTATGGTAATTACCATTGTTAACGCTCAATTACCATTACAGTACCACATACTTTCATATGGTTTGGCATACCGTACCAATCAAATCGGTTACCAGTTGTTCGGTACCACTTTCGTTGGTAGCGGTAGGTAATAGTTGGTAAGTGATAAAATGGTAAAAATGTCCAGCCCTACCACTTTTACCCAATTTCCAATCTAACCCTAAGCACTATCCAAATTCATTCACAAGCTTTAAATAATTAGTTTTTTTTTTCATCTTAAATGAAAGGCTCTTCTTAATTTCTCAAATTATAGGTTGCTTTTGTTGATTTTGCAAACACTAATTGTTGTTATTGTAATTAACATTGAAATGCTAGTTATTGTTGTGTTTATCATTGAAATGCTAGTTATTGTTGTCATGAATATTGAAATGCTAATTGTTGTTATAGTTAACATCGGAATTTTTGTTACTCCAAATTGATATTGAAAGCTCTAATTCCTAATTTTGAATATTGGTTAAATAATTAAATGATAAAAGTTTGTTGATTTGCCTTTTGAACTCGTTTATACAAGGGGTTTTGTCTTCAACCAAAACATAGAAGTGAAAATGAAGAGCTTTTGGAGGTTATTTTGGGTATAACCATATAATTGATTTTTACTTGAAAATGAAATACAAAATATTAAATTTGTTGTAATATGTAAAAGTAATAAGGGTGAATATGCTAACATTCTAAAAGTTTTTACTACAATTACATGGCATGTAGACTCTATAAATAAAGAGATTGTTTACATTGTATTGTACGCCTGAATCAATAGAAATAAAAGGTCTCTCCTTTTATCTCCTATGTTGTCTCAAATGGTTTATCTTCTTTTATCTGTTTTATTTTATTTCATATCATGTCAGCACGAGATTCCATTAGAGCTATTTTTTGAAATTTTATAGATCTACATCTATGGATTTGTCAAGTAAGTATCTTAATTCATGGATTTCTAGAGTTATTTTGCAATTATTTTTTTGTTTGAGAATCTTTGATTAATGGATTTATGAATTTGTTATATTTTCTGTTCTTCTAGCTCTAATTCAAACTTCTATATCTTTTTTTCTATTTTTGTTGTTGTTGTAGATCTAAATTAGATTCTAATGGATCTATTTTTTTTTTGATCTAATTCACTACAAGAAAAGTTAATCTTGATTGCATTCAACGTCAGCTTTTAAAGGTTGAATGCAATAGAATGCGTTTGTGGTGGAATCATCTCAATGGTAAAACGCTGAGGAAACCATTATCAGTTATTTGCTTTGCCGCCACCCAAAATATCAATGTTTAAATAGTTTGCCGCCGCTTGGAGAAAAAGGTCCATTTTCCCTTCTTTTAACCTAGAATTCATGTCCTTCCTTATTTCCATTTTTTGTTTGTCGATTTCAATTTCAACACGAGAAGTATCATCTTCCTTCATCCTTCTCTTTGATTTTGGTTGAGCATCTCTGTAACTATCTTTTTTGATCCACGTCAATTTTCAATTTCGGTTGACCTAAACTGGATGAAACGGGAAATCAGTGAGCGCCTTTTCTTTGCCTTATTTTTAGTCTGAGTTCGAATTTTTTTAATCATCGAATCTTAGATAGAGTTCAAAGTTTAACCTAGTTTTTATTTAATAATTATTAGTTGCAACTGTATGAACCTTTCCTTAACCACTCTGCTAAAATTTATTTTCCAATTGAGTTTTCATTTTTTTTGATTTTAGTAAGAATCTCAATGTTTAAGTAATGAATTTGTTATGCATCTTCTTGTAGAAGCACATTATTTTTACTGTCCTGAGCATGCACAGACAGCTTACAATAAGCAATATCTGGAAGAATATACAAAGCAATTGTATCATTAAAAAAGGACCACTGTAAAAATCATGCTTAATCTATAGAAGAAATAAAAAAAAAGTTGTGCTTAATTATTAAAAATAGATAGCATGTTACAAAATTAAGCTACCAACTTCGTAATATTATATTTTATGCCTATTATTTTATATGAAGCAGAAAAATATTTTACTAAATAAAAGAGCAAAGCATTTGGTATACTGGATATCTTGATGTGCAGTAACAATAGAAGTTGCGAACTTTAAATTATGCTAAATATTTTTAAATTTTTTGATTTTAGAAATTATGCCTCTTTTATTGTATCAAAATTGCGAAATGTGTCCATTTTGGTGTAGCTCGATAGAGATGGGGTTCATAATACCCTATATTGAGTTTGAGTGTGTATATATGAGCGGGTATTTGTTATTTGGTATAAAAATGATTTTGTATTGGGGAGATTTATTGGCTGAGTTGTTTATTAGTTCTGATCAATTAGTTTGATCCACTGTATTGGTAGGAGTTTCTAAACACTTAAATACGATGAACCGACACGGTATGTTTTGAAAAAAGGGTAAAAGGAATAATTTTACCCGGAATATATTTTATTATAAAAGAAATATATATATCTTGGAATTAATATAAATATATTAGACGTATTGGTGGTTATTATAATCAAATGAGGTTATAGAAAGTGAAATGGTTATGTAAATAGCCAATCCGGATTCATATAAGTGTACTATGTAAAATCAGATGAATTAAATCTGAATTTAAACCAGGATTGGAATTAAAACTCTGAAAATTTGAATAAGTGCTTATAAATGTATTTGGATTAAATATATGTGAATTTTAAAATCCTAGGAGATTTTAAATTGTTTAACAAGAATTGTGAATGATATTTTGAAATGATTTCAAAATGGAAATGTTTAAATATGAGTTTTGAAAAGTGATATAGTATTGAACTCACTTCAGTAGTTGGGAAACAACTCTGATGATGTTGGCCACATCATCAGTGCTCATTTTCAAGTTCTAAGTGACGGATTACTACTGAAAATATTGTTTTTGGAAATGTTTTGAGAAACGAGTTGTTTGAAATCCAAAAAGGAATATTTAGTTTTAGAAATGAAAAGTTATTTAAAACTCATAGGAAAAGATTGTTTGAATTAAAAAAAATTAAATAGAAATTTGTGAAAGCAAGCTGGAATTGAATTGAAATCAGTTAAGTTGAAATTGAATTGGATTAGATTGGTATTAGAAAAAAATTGGATTTGTGAGATAAAAATTTGAAATGGTATTGTATTGGTTAGTTAAGAGTTTGGAATCGAGGACGGAACTCGAGTTTGAAATGAGATTATGGTTTGGATATAAGCGAATAACTGTGTTGAGAATAAATTGATCGGAATTTGATTGGAATGACATTGGTATAGCAGAATTGATAACAAATGGAAAGGATATAATGATATACCCGACAAAAAAGTACAAGTTTATTTTTATATGAGTTTGGTGATTTATGAGACGATTTGGCAAGCTACTTGGCTGTTTGATTTTCTTTTGGGTTGGAGAAGGCCTAGAGATGCGAGTTGTAGTTGTACCGATTGACCCGTACAAAAGAGGTGCTAGCGAAATTTTCCAAAAAATGTAGTTGTAGTTGTACCGATTCACTGATCATAAACCCGAAGTATGCTCTCGTCAAGCAAATGAGACATATATTAGTCCCAGAGAGATCAGCTGCCTTAAAGGAAGAAGTTGAGAAGCTGAGGGGCAATGGTTTCATACAAGATGCTACATATCCTGACTGGATATCGAATCCCTTCCTTGTCAAGAACGAAAACGAAAAATGGCGTATGTGTATTGACTTTTCAAATTTGAACAAAGCTTGCCCGAAGGACAGCTTCCCATTACCCAAAATCATCAGCCAGTGGATTTGATGGCTGGACATGAGCTTCTTTTTTTATGGACGCGTACTCATGTTATAACTGGATTTCTATGCACGTGCCCGATCAAGAACATGCCACTTTTACAACAGATCTTGGATTATATTGTTACATAGTGATGCCATTCAGACTGAAGAACGCCGGGCAACGTACCAGCGCTTAGTTAATTATATGTCCTATAGCCAGATTGGGAAGTCAATGGAAGTCTATGTGGATGATATGCTCGTGAAGTCCAAGCAGTCATCTGATTATGTATCAGACTTGGCGGAGATGTTCAATATCCTCCGACACTATGGAATGAAGCTAAACCCTTTGAAGTGCTCCTTCAGTGTTGCGTCAGGGAAGTTTCTTGGCTTCATAGTCAGTTCACGTGGAATCAAAATTAACCCCGACCAGATTGCGAAGATCGGTAAATTAGTGAGCCACGAAGAATCAAAGATGTTCAAAGCTTAGCAAGAAAGGTGGCAGCGCTGAGTTGATCTATTTCCAGGGCTACTGACAAATGCATCCCTTTCTTCGCTCTGACAAAGCGAGGAAAGCGTCATTTTGAGTGGACCCTGGATTGTATCAAAGCATTCCAGAACCTGGTGAGTCTTGGAAAGGCTCCTGATATTGTCTATGCCAGTGGATCACGAAGACCTATTCATATACTTAGCAGTGTCATCACACGCTATTAGCTCAACACTTGTTCGTGTAGAGGACAAAGTTCGGAGACCAGTGTATTATGTAAGCAAAGAGTTAGCAGCGGTGGAAATAAATTATCCAAAGATTGAGAAACTCGCTTACAGCTTGTTGATTGCTTCAAGAAAGCTTCTCCACTTGTGCCAGGCTCATCCGATTGTGATATACACTGATCAACCATTACGACAGGTCCTGCACTGACCTGAGGCATTAGGAAGATTGCTCAAATGGAACATTGAATTAAGCCGGTTTGATGTTAATTTCCTTCCAAGAAAATCTATAAAGGAGAAAGCATTAGCCGACTTCGTCGCTGAATTCACTATTCCCGAAAAGGATGTTTTAGGTGAAGAGCATGGACCCTAGAACGGAAAATAGAATCAAGCACCCGAAAGATGTGTACAAACGGTGCTAAAAATGATCGAAGGCAGCACCGGAGTCATACTAATAACTCTTGAAGGATGGTCAATTTACTATGCCTTGCAATTGAAATTTTCCATTACTAACACGGTTCCGAGTACAAGGCTCTGATTGCCGGGTTAAAGCTCGCTAAGGAGTTGGAAGTAGTGGTGTTGAAAATCTTTTGTGACTCTCAATGTTATTTTCCTGGTTCGGAAGGAATTTCAAACAAAAAGACCAAGCGTTGTTTGCCAGCACCAGATCGTATTGACGGTCAATTTACTATGCCTTGCAATTGAATTTTTCCACTACTAACACGATTCCGAGTACAAGGCTCTGATTGCCGGGTTAAAGCTCGCTAAGGAGTTGGAAGTAGTGGTGTTGAACATCTTTTGTGACTCTCATTGTTGTTTGCCTGGTTCGGAAGAAATTTCAAACAAAAGGACCACGACTTGCAGCGTTGTTTGCCTGGTTCGGAAGGAATTTCAAACAAAAGGACCGCGACTTGCAGCGTACCTAGAAAGGGTCGAGGAGTTATTGGATGGCCTGGAACATAGCATCATATCTCATATTCCATGAACAGAAAATCAGAATGCAGATAAGTTGGCCAAGTTAGCGAGCTCTGAACAATCCAGAAGAGACAGAAATGTTCCCAATTGAGACACTAGAAACTCCAAGCATTGATCAGATGGAAGTTAATCCAGTGTTGGAGATCGAGTCTAAAAGAGAGCCATGGATGAACCCAATAAAGAACTTCCTACAGAATGGAACCTTCCGATAAGAAAGATTGAAAGGCATACCATCATCTGAAAAGCTTCGAGGTATGTCACACAGGGTGACATTCTTTATCAACGGGGATTTTCAGTCCTGTTACTCTAATTTATTGCACATGATGACGTGAAATGTGTGTTGAGAGAAGTGCACAAAGGCGAATGTTGTGACCACACCAGAGGACAGACAATGGCCAAGAAAATATTGCGATATGGCTACTTCTGGCCTACCATAAATCGGGATGTAGCTGACTATTCACGACGTTGCGACAAGTTCCATAAATTTGCAAATATTCTCAGAGCACATCCTAGCCAACTCACTTCGATGGTGAGTTTGTGGCCATTCGTATATGGCGGGTTAATATCATTGAAATCCTTCCATTTGCCGAAGGCGGAGAAAAGTATGCAATCTTGGTTGTGGACCACTTTACAAGCTGGGCATAAGCCGAGCCATTAACCACAATCACGATAATCATCATAACCAAAAAAGGAACTTTGTTGGACAACACAGAGTTGAGAGATTTCTGTCAAAGATACCATATTGATAAAAGATACACTGCTATGGCGCATTTGCAATCGAATGGGAAAGTAGAAGCAATGAAAAAAATCATTAAGACCATTCTAAAGAAGCGACTGGAATAGGCAAAAGCTATGTGGGTCGATGAATTACCCTTATCCCTGTGGGACTTCGGAACAACCAATAAGCTAGTGACTGGCCTCACTCCCTTCTCATTGTCATTCAGATCAGAAGTGGTCATCCTAGTGGAGTTGGAAGTACCCTCTCATAGAACAACTTACTATGATCCATTGACGAACAAAGCGCTTCTCCTTGAGTCCTTAGACATGATTGAAGAGAAGAGGGATGAAGCGGACTTGCATGCCTCAAATCACAAACACCAGGTGGCTTGATACTACAACAAAAAAGTTCAACCCAGGACATTCGAGCCTGGTAACCTGCTACTGAAGCATCTCTTTTCGGCCCTCGTTTTTATGGGCCCGAAATGGGGAGGACCATATATCATCCAACGGAGGCTTGATAAAAGAGCTTTCAAGCTAACGACCATTAATGGCGATCATACCCCTAGAGCTTGGAATGCCCAGCATCTGCGGCACTACCTGACTTCAGCTTTTATTGATGCTTTTGTTTTTCAAATTATGTAAAAAGGCATGACTTGCCAAAAACAGTCTGGTTGATATAAACAAAAGATTATAAAGTGGACTTGGGGTATGATTTGGCCGAATCACTATAAAAATATCATGTGTCATTTACCCTTGCTGAATTTACTTTTGTTTTTTGAGCCCGTGATATATTTAACACTCATTCTATGCTCTGAGACTGTTCTGATATTTCATTTAACGCTGTGATGAATTAGTTGGTGTAGGGACTACGGAAGGGAAATGATTCACACTTTAACGGCATTCGCTTACTCATGCTTGGACAAGTAAACTCAAATCTTTGGCCGATCAAAAATAGATTGGCCAATATCGCGCTTGATATCGACACCCTGACATCACACTAACTCCATCCCATGAGTCAATGGGATGATAGAAACTTGATCATTACAAATGCCCACCTCTACCTTTGAATCGAGAATTAAGAGATAGTGCCTTGGCAAGTTTGACATGACCACTTTCCCAACAAGCTCCATTTGCCAAAGTGTAACGTGGAGTACGGATTAAAATCGAGTTCGAGAAGGACACTCGAGTCGGTAGAATCCCTCTCTTGGAAATAGAGTGCAGAAGGAAAGCCGAGGTGAATGACACGACCGTTTGCCTAATCAATTAAAACTCTCTTGATTCGAGAGTGAATATAAAGACAGGCGTGTGAGGCATCCCAAACTTTTTCACCAATTTAAAAATCATTTTTATTTATAATTTTTATAAACCACAGGATCAGTTCTCTGTTTCAAATGCTCACATCCATGATCACTTAACACTAATATAAAAATACCAGTATACTTCAAACTTAGAACTTGTATATAAGGAGATATACAAATCCTATTTACTTATATTAGAGTAAAATAATATAGCAAAGGCTATTAGATTAATCAGAATTAATTAATCACCACAAAGCATTAAACAAGATTAAAATCAGCTTATATACTTTTCTGCAGATATTTTCTTAAAATAAACAACTTATTACTGAAACTACTCAATAAGTTATATTTATTTTAGTGATCCTCTTTATCTTGACTAAAATCATTTCAAAACTGTTAAAGATCATTGCAGTGCATAAATATGAATTTACAGGTCATACAATTGCTTATATTAGGGCTGTACCGTCTAACCGTCAAACCGCACCAACCGTATACACGGTAACCGTCTACTACGGTAACGGTAACGGTTGTGGATTTTGATAACCGCGGTAAACCGTACCAACCGCACATGATTTTTTTATAGTATTTCATATAAAATATGTGTTTTTTAATAACTTAAGGTAGAAAAATAACACATGTATAAATTATTTACACTTTAATTTATAGACAACATGCACATGGATGGTTTGTTTCATAGATAAACAAACTAATTCTTAAGAAAAAACAATTAGAACTTGAATTATTTATGGATATCTATGTAAATTTATGGCAATGGTTATGGTAACGGTTAGACGGTTACAGTAACGATTATAAAATTTGTTAACCGTCAACTACGGTTTCGGTTATGGTTAGAGGTAAAACTGACGGTTGCCATAAGTGTAACACCCCTAGCTTATATTAATCAAGCACAACAACCATCGTCTATCCCTTTTAATATTAATATCCCAATCAGTCTTACCCCAATTAAATAAGATGGATATAAGCAGCAGCCTGGCTTTTTTTAAATATTAAAGGGTACCATTATAATATTCCAATCATTCAAATTAGTTCCCTGAGTATACTGGTACATGCCATCCTAAGTCATTCATTGTCACACAGCAGCTTAAAGTTCTCAGAATTGAATTATATACCAATTTTATAGATAGACTTCATGCATCTTAAATGTACCAATTAAGAGTTTTAGGTTATCTGTATTCATACACATTATGGGAACAATCTTTGTTTATTGCCTAACCATATTAAGTTTCATCTAATTCGTTCAGTGGCAATTCATGTATATGACAGGCAAACATGTAAAAATCGTGCATATGCATCCTCCATAGTTACTAAACCTTTTAGCAGTGAACTGCAGAACTAGGTATCAACATTCATTGATTTGAATGGCATGCCCAATTACAATGACTCAACTATGATAAAACAGTCAGACCTGAAACCATATCTTCCATTTAAACTATCTCATCTCACAGTCATCACATTGAAAACACATATCGACTAATTACCACACTTTTGGGTATTTTTGAGAAAGCAAATCCATATACTATTGATATGGACTGCCTTTTTCTCTTCACGGTTTAAAAATACAAATTCTCATATCAGTTGTCTAAAGAAAAAAGAGTACACCCTGATGGCTTTACTGTTTTACAAAGAACATACCATTTCATACATTTTTGACTATAGTTTACAACCATATAACAAAACAGTGGAGTCAGCATGTCTAACACAATTGCCAGGTTCATCAACACTATTTAAAACAATACAGACCTCCAAGTATATATATATATATATATATATATATATATATATAGACACACACACACACACACACACACAACACTATGAGTCGTTCAACATTTATAAACTGTACATTTTTGAATCAGATTACAATAACTTATTTGCACATACACTTTTCAGCTTATTAGGTGCAGATTCCAAATACACTTAACAGTGTTTAACTATCAAATCAATCAAACTTATGTGATATCTTTTCAAGCAATCCTTCCTACTTTTTCTCATATCCTCTCTACTTCCTGCAAAATATTGGGACCTGTCTCATTCGTAAAACGAGACACCCCATTACAATAAAGTAAAAGGGTTAAGACTTAAATCGTCTGGTGTGAGAATTCACATAATATAAGGCATGATTGCAACTGAGCTAACTAAATTCAAGTTTCTCTATTCAATTGTGCTTGCAGTTTGTTTATACATGTCAGGTTGTCCTTACCATTGAACTGCGTAAGTTCAAATACAAACCGGTGATCATAGTTAAATTCTATCATTATTTAGAATTATACAAATATAACAACATATAACCTAACACAAATGTTATTCAAATACCTTTTAATTGCTTATTGGTTTAAATTTGCATGTTCCAAGAATATTTACAGATATACTCATCATGCCTATCTTGGATACTTATATTATATGCCAATGCAATAGCTTTTCCTTTAGAATTCAACAAATTGAAGCTCAAACATGCAAAAATAACAGTAATCACATCACATGAAAACCGGACATTCAAATCTACATATTCATTGCAGTTGAATCATTCAATTTCCCATTGCCAAACCATTGTACATTTCTACCCTTGTTCATGGCCATTGCTCATATAAACCCCAGATTTATACAATCTGACTTGCACATATTTCGTGCAAACAATACAACATACAACAGATACAAGCATTCAACTAGATACAAACATTCAACTAGATATAAGCATTCAACCAGATATATATATTTTTATCATCTGGATAAGATATCAAGCATCTCTATTAAACAATGACATATTCTAATTAAACAAACTAATAACCATTTTCTAATATAACACATGTTGATGCTTTTTTTAATCCTTATCTTAGTAGTATGAAATGCCAATAAGATTATCCTTCCTTATATTATGTCTTATGTGCTCATTGCTGTAAACATATGGCTAGGTTTGGTCTTTCGGTACCCCCAAACCCTTAAATTCTCCTTACCAAATATCATTATATTAATATGAGAATTTAGTTCAGAAAATCTAGCAAGGACAAGCGAATCAGCACATGACATTCCATTGCTCCACTTGCCTTATATTCGTAAGAGTAAACATAATCTTAAATCTCCTTATTTATGCTGCTTACCCTTTCTTATTTAACCCTACTCTAGCAATGTAAGAATGTCTTTATGAACATTTTATCTAATCTATGGGGCTTTGGTGTATAAGAATATGAGTAAACATTTATCAACATAACATAAATATTTATCTAAACCAATTCAGGTATTAACATATTAATAAGTATCATCAACAACAAAAATATAAATATTAAAATGGATGCCTATTGTAGGTATTAATGCCATAGATTGAGTGAGGTTTCTCATATTGATTTAATCTTTGATTTCGTTTTACTGAGATCTCGATTTGATCTCCAAAGCTTTCCGATTCACTGCGCTCCCTCGCTTGAATCCCTATTCGACAGCGCGAGGCGATCCGTTTTTGATGTGCCCCAATTTTATTTCCCAGGGCTTTGACCATTTTTTTAGTTGTTTAGTGAACGAGGAAAAATAATTGAAACGTACTGAGTCTTTCTCTTTTATTTAGGGCTGTCAACCGATACTTTCGGATACGGATAGTGCCATATCCGTATCTGCATCTGAAACCATTTTCGGATATCGGATATCCGTATCCACGGATACGGACGAATATCGAATAATTATCCGCTCCGCCAACAATCGATAAAACAACGAACATAAATGAATTTTTTTAGCTTAATATTAATCTTTTTCAATATAATAGATTACTAAAGTGCTAAAAATAAATAAGCATGATGATAATATATAATTTTGAGCAATTAACATGCATTTAGTAGACTTTTAATTTTGCAAATTAATAAATTAGTATATTTAATTATGTTGAAATACACATAATTTAAGCTATAACCGAGAAAAAAGCGGACGGATAATTTTCGGATGCGGATATGCCTATATCCGCATTCACATCCGCTTTCCCGGATATCGGATATTTATCCGCTTTTCGGATACGGATTCGGACGAATTTCGGATTTTTCGGGTATCCATTGACAGCCCTACTTTTATTTACAGTATGCAAATTGGTGCGGCTAGGGTTTTGATTGCTAATTTTGTTTTTACCTTTAAGTTTTTATGTGGACCTTATTACAACACTTAATCCCCTTGTTTACAACACTTGAATCAATATTCAAGTTACACAATATATAAACATACATTATATATTCATATCAATTTTTAAACATCCATTTTATATATACAAAGAGTTATAATTTATTTATTCAATATATATATATATATATATATAAATTGATTTACTAATAAAATAAGTTAGCTTAGAGCTATAAATTTTGCGTTATCACAGCGTGATTGGTGCACTATGATCATTAACCACCTTGACTAGACTCTAACCTGGGCATACAATACGAGAGTATAAAAGCACTGAGACCAAGTGCTAAAAGAAATTGGCCCCTACTCCACAGAAGTATTGGGGGTAAGATTGAAGGTTAAGCCTGAATTCCCCATAAAGGGACTGGGGAAATAGAATGTCGCTACTAATCAATCCCGAACAAGCCCTAGCCAGGTAGTTTATTCAAGATTGATTGGGGCCATACACATACACATCACACCCATATGATAACCTATGATAACTGCAACATGATGCGCTGTTTATTACTTAGTCTAGTAATGATTTTGTAAGAACCCACCTTTTTAATAGGTTCTCTCCGGTAATTAAATCAACTTAGACCGTTCATAAAGACAGATTGTGTAATAACCCGCAAAATCTGGGCTAGTTTAAAATTTTTATTTTATCGATTTTAGCGAATTTTGAATATTTAAAATAAATTATTTTAAATAATATCGACGAGAAATTTATTTTGAATAGAATTCGAACATATATATTATATACGTCGTCGTTAGAATATGAATATTTATAAATAATTATAAATAGAATTGAAAATGGCGCGGTAGTTCGATAATTCGATTTCAAACTTCAATTGAATGTACCGGGTGTAAAACAATCCGGATTTTAGTGAAACCAAAAATAATGGGATCTAATTGTGAATATCTTTCCAACGAATCCGACAAATCAAAATTTCGTAGCGAGAATCAAAAGATAAGTCCAGTTGAAAATTCTGAATAGTCGCTATGGAATTCAGGCCCTTAAAAATGGACATTTTGCAAATGACCTCAGATTTCGACGAAACCACTTTTGTTGGATCCGCAGTGTCAAATTATTGCTAGCTTTCAAATTTCATAATTTTTCGAATCAATATGTGAGCGTGGCAAAGGAAAACGCATTTGACCAGTTTCAGTTGATTTTAATCAACTGGAAATTGGCCATTTTTCATACGGTCTCAGAATTCAACGAAACTAGTTTTGTTAGGACCGTATCGTCAATACGAAGCTAGAAAATATTTTTCTGCAATTTATAGAGTTAGTATGTGACCCCGGTAATTTGAAATGTACGTTTAAAATTCAATATAGTGATTTAAATGCAAATTAAACGGAAACTGATTCAAACAGTCGAATCAGCTTACGGTACATATCCCATTGTGTTCGGAATGGGGGTGAAACGCTATGGGCGACAGGCGGTGGGCCTCGTTTCGAGTTCGTTTGTAAAAGTCAACTTTTTAAATTAAATAAAAAAAAAATTAAATAAAACCCTCTACTTTAACCCGCTGCCCCCCCTTTTTCTCAAATTCATATCAACAGTTAAAAAAAAAGAAAAAAAATAAAAACGAGGGCGACGGGGGGGGGGACGGGAGGGGGGAAGAACCGCCGCCCCCACCTCGCGCCCCCCCCCCCCCCCCAGCGGCGCCGCCACCGCGCCTCAGCCGCGTAACCCCCAAACCCAAACTCCACGAAGAAACCCGCCGTTACCCCCTTCGAACCTCGAACCGCCTGAACCCACCGCAACGCCTGCTCCTCCGCCTCTTCCACCTCCCACTCGATTCCTCCTCCCTTCCGCCTTCTGATGACCACCAGCGCACCCCCCCCCCCCCCCCATGTAAGTTTTTTTATTTATTTTATTTTATTAGTTTATTTTATTTTTATATTAACAGAAAATAAACTGTTTTTTTTTTTTAGGATTAATAAACTGTTTTTTTTAGGATTTTAAACCGAATTTTTTTAAAAAGTTGGAAAAACTGATTTTATTTTAAGATTTTAAATAGAAAAAGTTTTGAATTTTAAATGGAAAAAGATGAGAAATTTAAAAAGGTGAAATCTTTAAATTTAAAAAGGTGAAATCTTTAAATTTAAAAAGGTGAAATCATTAAATTTAAAAAGGTGAAATCTTTTAATTTAAAAAGGTGAAATCTTTAAATTTAAAAAGGTGAAATCTTTAAATTTAAAAAGGTGAAATCTTTAAATTTAAAAAGGTGAAATCTTTAAATTTAAAAAGGTGAAATCTTTAAATTTAAAAAGGCGAAATCTTTATATAGAAAATAGCGTGATAAAAATATAATTTTTATCTATATAACATAGTAGAAAAAAACTTCGATTTTTATATATTGAATAGCAAAGTAAAACTTCGATTTTTATATATTGAATAGCGAAGTAAAAATTCGATTTTTACATATGTAGTGGCTACGACAACGAAGCTGACAAAAAGGGCGAGAACGACGAAGATCTCTACAATAGGAGTGTCGTGAAGTTGGATAGCTTTCGGTGAGAACTTCTCACTCTTCAATTTAAATTTCTAGTTATATATATATATACTAGGATGCAGACGGTGTTTAGTAGCACCCGACACAATCGTCCACAGACCATGGACTTGTTTGTTTGGCTGTTTGGTGATTGATTGCGATATTGGTTTGAATGTGGTTTGTGGTGTGAAAAATCGCATCGATAAATTGGTTAGGATTAGACGTGCGCCGTTATAAGGCGAAGGAGTAAGGCTAGGTTAGACTCTTACTCCAAATTTTGTGGTTTTCATAACGAAAGTGATTTGATTGATGTGTGAATGGCGTGGGCCTTCACTAGACCGGGGATAAGGCTAGGCCTCGTCCCGTTTCTAGTATCGTGCCGTTATGCCGCCGAAATTTTCTAAAATATGTTAGAAAAATAAAAATATCATTTTATTGAATAAATGAACTGAATAGAAATTCATGTGTTAAAATAAAATGTTTTATCGTTAAAAATATAATTTTTAACGTGAAAATGGATAAATGAATATTTATAAACAAATCGGCCGATTTGTTTATATACACTGATTTGACTGATATCGATTGGGTCGATAAATTTTACACATCGCCCAACTGCACAAATAAAATCTGTGTTTGATTGTTTGAAACCCCACACGGGTGTTGGGATGAAATTTGAAGTTCACTCATCCTGATTGATTAAATATGTCGATCGATTGATTGACAGGCTGTTATAAGCGTCAGATATCTATATTTGATGCTTATACAGTGTAGTGCACTTTGGTTGATGATTGATTATTTTTCAAAGCTATTATATACATGTGTTGTATGGAATCCATATAATTAACATTATATGGTGATTGATTGGGCCTCATTCCAATCGGGAAAATAATGAATATTATAAAAGAAAATTCATGTGTTGAATATAAAAATAGTCATGTGTTGACGATGTTCATGTGTTGAGTGAAATATTTTAAATAATAAAATTTACATCTTCACCATATTTAAAATTAGAACTACTTAGCAGTAGAAGTCTAATTAAAAATCAAACGATAGATACCATAGTTTTATAAAATATTTTACATAACAAAAATAGTGATGTGTCGACAGTACTCATGTGTTGAGATTAGTCGTGTGTTGAAAGAAATATAGATTCATGTGTTGAATGGGATAAATATTCATTTGTTGAATAAAATAAAGAAGTTGTGAAAAATATAAAGCCGTGTTGATTAGTTTTGCACCATTTTAACGTGAACGATATTTATATCGATTTTAATTCGAAATTGAATATTGAAAAGTGATTTCGAAATTAAATATTTTGAAATTGGAATTCGAAATGAATTGAATTGAAAACGAATTCGAAATGAATTGAATTGAAAACGATTTCGAAATGAATTGAATTGAAAACGAATTCGAAATGAATTGAATTGAAAACGATTTCGAAATGAATTGAATTGAAAACGAATTCGAAATGAATTGAATTGAAAACGAATTCGAAATGAATTGAATCGAAAACGATTTCGAAATGAATTGAATTGAAAACGATATCGAAATGAATTGAATTGAAAACGAATTCAAATTGAATTGAAAGTGAATTGAAATGAATCCAAATTGAATTAAAATTTGAATTGAATAGAAATGAATTTTAAAACGGATTTATAAAGAAGAATTCAATTTTAATTTGAATTGAATATAGAAGTTGAATTGTTTCAGAAACGAATTTAAAACGAGTTATAAAATTCGTTTTAAATGGAAATCGACGAAATATATATTATATATATTATATATATATAATATAATGGCCTGAATAGAACGCGCCGCGCCGCGGCAGTTCGTGAATTTCGACCATTTATTTCAAACGGACATTGCGGGAGATCCGACCGTCGGATTCTCCTAAAACCGGAACCGTTGGGTTCGTATCGAAAAGAGCTTTCCAACGAATATTAGAAATTTGAAATCTAACGGTTGGATTTGGAATTATGTCCAAATCAAATTCGAAAAAGGTCGCTGTAAGTGCAGTTCGATGGCCATTGTTGGAAATCGACTGTACGGGCCTTGATAAAATTATTAAAAATATCAATAATTTGTGTAAAATCATAAGAAGTGATTTGAGAAAAATTGGGGTGAAAAACTCCATATTTGAAAAGATAAAAATAGATTTTTATCGAAATGAACTAGTTTTGAACTAGAATTAAAATCAATTTATTTTTAAATAAATAAATTGAATTTGAAAGTGATTTTGAAAATAATCAATATTTCCAATACGTGGATTGGACTGGAGATGAATCGAAATTATCTTCGGGATATTTCGATGTTGGATTTCGTGACTATACAGATATTGTTATGGGAATTTGAAAGATATGTTATATATCGTTATTTCCAATACGATATTTGTTGGTTTCAGAATTTGATATTGAATATAAGCCGATATATTTTCTATTCAGAGCCTTGTATTTAATATCAAATGTGATTTGGTTTGTCATGAATCGTGTTTTTGATGACATTGGTTCTTTAACCCAGTTCAAGGCAGAATATTGATTTTTGAGAAGATTAAAACTAAGTGGAGTTTTAATGAATCTTTAATTAGATTAAAAATGTGAATTGATAATTTAAATTATCAAATTTGAAAGGTGATCGAGAGTGGAGTATCACCAGTTTTGCTCCAAAGCGATAGTTAAATCTTTAATTAGATTTGAACGTGAAATGGTAATTAATTTTATCGATAACACCGTGGTGTTAGATATGGAGTATCACCAGTTTTGCTCCATGGGATATATAGGTTGGGATTGGGAAATAAAACAAATAATTACTTCGGTGTGGTTCGCTAATCCCGACTAGTTTGAAATGATATCCAAAGGAAGATTAAAGAATAAATTTAGAAGAATTTATCTTTGATAAAATTAATGGGAACCTTTCCCTAAGAATGTGATTTTGTGAATAAAAGAATATTCTGAATTGGAATGAGGCGTTCGTTGTGTTTGTGTAACATTTGTTAATCATATACGTGGGTTATTCAGAAAGGCCGGGTTTATACCCATTCTGAATAATCGATTCGACGAGATGTCGAAGATGAAGACGGTGGTCGAAGACTGGAAGTCTTCACATCGTTTGGGTGATTACTGATGATCTTGATTGGGCTGTACACCCAGGATGAGGGAATCAGTTGGTGATCGTCCAGACGTACTTGGAGATGGATGGATATGCGAGGAAAGTGCCTCCGGTTTCGTTTAGACCCAGAACGAACTTGTAAATGGATTGTGTGTCTGACATTGGATTTTATTCTGTGTTGATTGATCTCTATTAAATATACATCTGTTTGGCGGCGGAGAATTTATTCTCTTGCTTAACGCCCTTCTCTGAGACGTACGAGCTCAGAGGTTGTATATCGATGGACATCAGTCGCATGGAGTGAATTGCCAATGTGGCACGCGTAAGTGGCAATTGATCAAGGCTTCTGTTGAAAAGCAAAGTCTTGTGGTTGATGATCAAAGCACGGCCTGTGTGGCATAGCTTTGTGTATAACGTGAATTCGCGAGCCTCACACCTCGGTATGAGTCAAAAACGGGATACGGACCCAAGGAGTGCACGACGTTTCTTTCTAGCTAGGGTGGTGTCAGTGACCTACCAGCCCTGACATTTATATACTTTTCACCTGTGTGGTTGTTGGATATGAGGCGCCTCGGATATAGGTCTGTAAGGACCGGGAAACGTGTGTTCAGGAATTGCCAATCCTCAAAAGTAAGAGAGGACCGGCCTTGGAGGATCCAGGGGATTGCTGTGTGCGGTCCCGAGGCATTTGCTAGAGTGTCTCGAACGCGGAGAGGAGCTTGCCCCTTGCCTCGACTCATGATGGAATCCAATTTCCAATACGTGTATTGCGGTTTTAATTGTAGAACTAGTATGGCGACATGATAGATGGTACCCATGCCGCCTATGATTGATATTTATGATGTGAAATTGTTTTGACACTATACACATATAGTAATATCAAAATAATGTGCTTTAAACGTATCAAGCATGCTTTGGCTGTTATAAGGGAAAACCCTATCCTCCGGCTTGCGTTGCATTGTGTGATGGGACCTGGGTCTTATAACAGCTTCATTTTTCTTTATTTAGCATTGCGCTGTTTGTTTTATGCACTGGTATTCTTGGGAGGAAACCCGTTCCGTGTTATACGGCGTGGTCCCTTGATTTACCTTACTTTAAAAATAAAGAATTATAACTGTTTTAGTTCTCACACCAGTCACATGACTGACCTGGAGTTTATTGTTTTAACCTAAACTCTGGGTGCCCCTATTTTCCACACGGGCAGCTAGTAGTTTTGGTTTTGCAGATTTATATTCACATGGTCCTGATTAACAGCTGGAACGATGCTCGGAAAGCTCTGTATCCGTGTATCACTTCTAGTTGTATTTTGTATATTTTTCCGCCGCTATGTAATTTATTGTAATCTCTGATATTTATCGAATGTAATTTATTCATTTATACTCTGTATATTCTTGTATCTGATGGAATTGTTGTAATAGCAATGAAATGTTCTTCAGTAATGCGTTCTATTTTGTCTTGTCCTCACAGTAATTCGTTCTTTCTCATCTCTTCGGAGACCGGGGAAGTTCGGGTCGCTTCATTTGGTATCAGAGCTTTGGTTTACAGAGCTCGAGAACAAGACACATTAGAACCATACGGAAGAATTCATCAGATATTGGATTAGTAATATCCAATTAGAATTACTCGTTAGAGATGGGATCAGTAGTATCCTAGAACGAGTGTGAAGAGTATATTTTTCAAATGAAAACAATTTTGTTTTGAAAATTTAAACCATTTTATACGTATTTGATTATTTATTTATTTTGAATATGGACAATCGAGTATATAAAGATTTCGCGTATACGCGTCATGAACGTATAGTCGAAGTTTTAATATACTGGATAGATATAGAATCATACTCTAGTGGCCCGAAGATGATTCTGATGATTGACTAGTTGTCATTAGTATTCATGTTCGAGTAACGAAGGTGTGATATCGATATATTTCCATCAGACTGGTGTGAGAACCAAACTTATATAGTTAGAACACATTGTTGTGAATAGGCATCAAAAACATGATTTTCTGTATATATATCAAAAATTATGAATTTGAAACTCTAATTCACTAATTTATTGATGTTTGGGTTGTTTGTTTATTTGTTTGCTAATTTTTAACCATTTATGCCTAATTGGATCAAATATTGAATTGTATTGAAATCGGTCGCATTTGCTTGCATATACATATACTTACATTGAACAGGTCATAGCAAGGAGGCTAGAGCAGAGAATAAAATTTGTTTGCCCGACAAATAGGTACATGTTTACTACATAATTTCCTGTTTTGTTTGGGTGATGATGATTTTGTGAGCCTATTGGCTAGCCGCTTGGCTTTTTCTTTTTCTTTTTGAGATCTGAAGGACCGGGGAAGCTATTTGAAATTCCCCGATGCTCCCGGTGCAGGGGAGGTTATGGCGAAATTTTTCGAAAATTTAGGGTGTTAGCCAAATTTTTGAAGAATTGAAAATTCTCAGAAACTGAAAAGTTGGAGAATGGAAGCCAGATCGAACGTAGAGCTGAATAATCAAACCACTTTCGACTTTGTTCCTTTTCGGGGACGAAAAGTTTTAAGTGGGGGAGATTGTAATAACCCGCAAAATCTGGGCCAGTTTAAAATTTTTATTTTATCGATTTTAGCGAATTTTGAATATTTAAAATAAATTATTTTAAATAATATCGACGAGAAATTTATTTTGAATAGAATTCGAACATATATATTATATACGTCGTCGTTAGAATATGAATATTTATAAATAATTATAAATAGAATTGAAAATGGCGCGGTAGTTCGATAATTCGATTTCAAACTTCAATTGAATGTACCGGGTGCAAAACAATCCGGATTTTAGTGAAACCAAAAATAATGGGATCTAATTGTGAATATCTTTCCAACGAATCCGACAAATCAAAATTTCGTAGCGAGAATCAAAAGATAAGTCCAGTTGAAAATTCTGAATAGTCGCTATGGAATTCAGGCCCTTAAAAATGGACATTTTGCAAATGACCTCGGATTTCGACGAAACCACTTTTGTTGGATCCGCAGTGTCAAATTATTGCTAACTTTCAAATTTCATAATTTTTCGAATCAATATGTGAGCGTGGCAAAGGAAAACGCATTTGACCAGTTTCAGTTGATTTTAATCGACTGGAAATTGGCCATTTTTCATACGGTCTCAGAATTCAACGAAACTAGTTTTGTTAGGACCGTATCGTCAATACGAAGCTAGAAAATATTTTTCTGCAATTTATAGAGTTAGTATGTGACCCCGGTAATTTGAAATGTACGTTTAAAATTCAATATAGTGATTTAAATGCAAATTAAACGGAAACTGATTCAAACAGTCGAATCAGCTTGCGGTACATATCCCATTGTGTTCGGAATGGGGGTGAAACGCTATGGGCGACAGGCGGTGGGCCTCGTTTCGAGTTCGTTTGTAAAAGTCAACTTTTTAAATTAAATAAAAAAAAAATTAAATAAAACCCTCTACTTTAACCCGCTGGCCCCCCTTTTTCTCAAATTCATTTCAACGGTTAAAAAAAAAAAGAAAAAAAAAAACGAGGGCGACGGGGGGGGGGGGGGGGGGGGGAAGAACCGCCGCCGCCACCTCGCGGCCCCCCCCCCCCCCCAGCGGCGCCGCCACCGCGCCTCAGCCGCGCAACCCCCAAACCCTAA
Organism: Allium sativum; assembly: GCA_030737875.1. Taxonomy (NCBI): domain Eukaryota; kingdom Viridiplantae; phylum Streptophyta; class Magnoliopsida; order Asparagales; family Amaryllidaceae; genus Allium; species Allium sativum. The sequence goes on along the minus strand of CM060922.1, from coordinate 346,034,054 downwards.
CTCCACGAAGAAACCCGCCGTTACCCCCTTCGAACCTCGAACCGCCTGAACCCACCGCAACGCCTGCTCCTCCCCCTCTTCCACCTCCCACTCGATTCCTCCTCCCTTCCGCCATCTGATGACCACCAGCGCACCCCCCCCCCCCCATGTAAGTTTTTTTATTTATTTTATTTTATTAGTTTATTTTATTTTTATATTAACAGAAAATAAACTGTTTTTTTTTTAGGATTAATAAACAGTTTTTTTTTTTAGGATTTTAAACCGAATTTTTTTTAAAAGTTGGAAAAACTGATTTTATTTTAAGATTTTAAATAGAAAAAGATTTGAATTTTAAATGGAAAAAGATGAGAAATTTAAAAAGGTGAAATCTTTAAATTTAAAAAGGTGAAATCTTTAAATTTAAAAAGGTGAAATCTTTAAATTTAAAAAGGTGAAATCTTTAAATTTGAAAAGGTGAAATCTTTAAATTTAAAAAGGTGAAATCTTTAAATTTAAAAAGGTGAAATCTTTAAATTTAAAAAGGTGAAATCTTTAAATTTAAAAAGGCGAAATCTTTATATAGAAAATAGCGTGATAAAAATATAATTTTTATCTATATAACATAGTAGAAAAAAACTTCGATTTTTATATATTGAATAGCAAAGTAAAACTTCGATTTTTATATATTGAATAGCGAAGTAAAAATTTGATTTTTACATATGTAGTGGCTACGACAACGAAGCTGACAAAAAGGGCGAGAACGACGAAGATCTCTACAATAGGAGTGTCGTGAAGTTGGATAGCTTTCGGTGAGAACTTCTCACTCTTCAATTTAAATTTCTAGTTATATATATATATACTAGGATGCAGACGGTGTTTAGTAGCACCCGACACAATCGTCCACAGACCATGGACTTGTTTGTTTGGCTGTTTGGTGATTGATTGCGATATTGGTTTGAATGTGGTTTGTGGTGTGAAAAATCGAATCGATAAATTGGTTAGGATTAGACGTGCGCCGTTATAAGGCGAAGGAGTAAGGCTAGGTTAGACTCTTACTCCAAATTTTGTGGTTTGCATAACGAAAGTGATTTGATTGATGTGTGAATGGCGTGGGCCTTCACTAGACCGGGGATAAGGCTAGGCCTCGTCCCGTTTCTAGTATCGTGCCGTTATGCCGCCGAAATTTTCTAAAATATGTTAGAAAAATAAAAATATCATTTTATTGAATAAATGAACTGAATAGAAATTCATATGTTAAAATAAAATGTTTTATCGTTAAAAATATATTTTTTAACGTGAAAATGGATAAATGAATATTTATAAACAAATCGGCCGATTTGTTTATATACACTGATTTGACTGATATCGATTGGGTCGATAAATTTTACACATCGCCCAACTGCACAAATAAAATCTGTGTTTGATTGTTTGAAACCCCACACGGGTGTTGGGATGAAATTTGAAGTTCACTCATCCTGATTGATTAAATATGTCGATCGATTGATTGACAGGCTGTTATAAGCGTCAGATATCTATATTTGATGCTTATACAGTGTAGTGCACTTTGGTTGATGATTGATTATTTTTCAAAGCTATTATATACATGTGTTGTATGGAATCCATATAATTAACATTATATGGTGATTGATTGGGCCTCATTCCAATCGGGAAAATAATGAATATTATAAAAGAAAATTCATGTGTTGAATATAAAAATAGTCATGTGTTGACGATGTTCATGTGTTGAGTGAAATATTTTAAATAATAAAATTTACATCTTCATCATATTTAAAATTAGAACTACTTAGCAGTAGAAGTCTAATTAAAAATCAAACGATAGATACCATAGTTTTATAAAATATTTTACATAACAAAAATAGTGATGTGTCGACAATACTCATGTGTTGAGATTAGTCGTGTGTTGAAAGAAATATAGATTCATGTGTTGAATGGGATAAATATTCATTTGTTGAATAAAATAAAGAAGTTGTGAAAAATATAAAGCCGTGTTGATTAGTTTTGTGCCATTTTAACGTGAACGATATTTATATCGATTTTAATTCGAAATTGAATATTGAAAAGTGATTTCGAAATTAAATATTTTGAAATTGGAATTCGAAATGAATTGAATTGAAAACGAATTCGAAATGAATTGAATTGAAAACGATTTCGAAATGAATTGAATTGAAAACGAATTCAAAATGAATTGAATTGAAAACGAATTCGAAATGAATTGAATTGAAAACGAATTCGAAATGAATTGAATTGAAAACGAATTCGAAATGAATTGAATCGAAAACGATTTCGAAATGAATTGAATTGAAAACGATATCGAAATGAATTGAATTGAAAACGAATTCAAATTGAATTGAAAGTGAATTGAAATGAATCCAAATTGAATTAAAATTTGAATTGAATAGAAATGAATTTTAAAACGGATTTATAAAGAAGAATTCAATTTTGATTTGAATTGAATATAGAAGTTGAATTGTTTCAGAAACGAATTTAAAACGAGTTATAAAATTCGTTTTAAATGGAAATCGACGAAATATATATTATATATATTATATATATAATATAATGGCCTGAATAGAACGCGCCGCGCCGCGGCAGTTCGTGAATTTCGACCATTTATTTCAAACGGACATTGCGGGAGATCCGACCGTCGGATTCTCCTAAAACCGGAACCGTTGGGTTCGTATCGAAAAGGGCTTTCCAGCGAATATTAGAAATTTGAAATCTAACGGTTGGATTTGGAATTATGTCCAAATCAAATTCGAAAAAGGTCGCTGTAAGTGCAGTTCGATGGCCATTGTTGGAAATCGACTGTACGGGCCTTGATAAAATTATTAAAAATATCAATAATTTGTGTAAAATCATAAGAAGTGATTTGAGAAAAATTGGGGTGAAAAACTCCATATTTGAAAAGATAAAAATAGATTTTTATCGAAATGAACTAGTTTTGAACTAGAATTAAAATCAATTTATTTTTAAATAAATAAATTGAATTTGAAAGTGATTTTGAAAATAATCAATATTTCCAATACGTGGATTGGACTGGAGATGAATCGAAATTATCTTCGGGATATTTCGATGTTGGATTTCGTGACTATACAGATATTGTTATGGGAATTTGAAAGATATGTTATATATCGTTATTTCCAATACGATATTTGTTGGTTTCAGAATTTGATATTGAATATAAGCCGATATATTTTCTATTCAGAGCCTTGTATTTAATATCAAATGTGATTTGGTTTGTCATGAATCGTGTTTTTGATGACATTGGTTCTTTAACCCAGTTCAAGGCAGAATATTGATTTTTGAGAAGATTAAAACTAAGTGGAGTTTTAATGAATCTTTAATTAGATTAAAAATGTGAATTGATAATTTAAATTATCAAATTTGAAAGGTGATCGAGAGTGGAGTATCACCAGTTTTGCTCCAAAGCGATAGTTAAATCTTTAATTAGATTTGAACGTGAAATGGTAATTAATTTTATCGATAACACCGTGGTGTTAGATATGGAGTATCACCAGTTTTGCTCCATGGGATATATAGGTTGGGATTGGGAAATAAAACAAATAATTACTTCGGTGTGGTTCGCTAATCCCGACTAGTTTGAAATGATATCCAAAGGAAGATTAAAGAATAAATTTAGAAGAATTTATCTTTGATAAAATTAATGGGAACCTTTCCCTAAGAATGTGATTTTGTGAATAAAAGAATATTATGAATTGGAATGAGGCGTTCGTTGTGTTTGTGTAACATTTGTTAATCATATACGTGGGTTATTCAGAAAGGCCGGGTTTATACCCATTCTGAATAATCGATTCAACGAGATGTCGAAGATGAAGACGGTGGTCGAAGACCAGAAGTCTTCACATCGTTTGGGTGATTACTGATGATCTTGATTGGGCTGTACACCCAGGATGAGGGAATCAGTTGGTGATCGTCCAGACGTACTTGGAGATGGATGGATATGCGAGGAAAGTGCCTCCGGTTTCGTTCAGATCCAGAACGAACTTGTAAATGGATTGTGTGTCTGACATTGGATTTTATTCTGTGTTGATTGATCTCTATTAAATATACATCTGTTTGGCGGCGGAGAATTTATTCTCTTGCTTAACGCCCTTCTCTGAGACGTACGAGCTCAGAGGTTGTATATCGATGGACATCAGTCGCATGGAGTGAATTGCCAATGTGGCACGCGTAAGTGGCAATTGATCAAGGCTTCTGTTGAAAAGCAAAGTCTTGTGGTTGATGATCAAAGCACGGCCTGTGTGGCATAGCTTTGTGTATAACGTGAATTCGCGAGCCTCACACCTCGGTATGAGTCAAAAACGGGATACGGACCCAAGGAGTGCACGACGTTTCTTTCTAGCTAGGGTGGTGTCAGTGACCTACCAGCCCTGACATTTATATACTTTTCACCTGTGTGGTTGTTGGATATGAGGCGCCTCGGATATAGGTCTGTAAGGACCGGGAAACGTGTGTTCAGGAATTGCCAATCCTCAAAAGTAAGAGAGGACCGGCCTTGGAGGATCCAGGGGATTGCTGTGTGCGGTCCCGAGGCATTTGCTAGAGTGTCTCGAACGCGGAGAGGAGCTTGCCCCTTGCCTCGACTCATGACGGAATCCAATTTCCAATACGTGTATTGCGGTTTTAATTGTAGAACTAGTATGGCGACATGATAAATGGTACCCATGCCGCCTATGATTGATATTTATGATGTGAAATTGTTTTGACACTATACACATATAGTAATATAAAAATAATGTGTTTTAAATGTATCAAGCATGCTTTGGCTGTTATAAGGGAAAACCCTATCCTCCGGCTTGCGTTGCATTGTGTGATGGGACCTGGGTCTTATAACAGCTTCATTTTTCTTTATTTAGCATTGCGCTGTTTGTTTTATGCACTGGTATTCTTGGGAGGAAACCCGTTCCGTGTTATACGGCGTGGTCCCTTGATTTACCTTACTTTAAAAATAAAGAATTATAACTGTTTTAGTTCTCACACCAGTCACATGATTGACCTGGAGTTTATTGTTTTAACCTAAACTCTGGGTGCCCCTATTTTCCACACAGGCAGCTAGTAGTTTTGGTTTTGCAGATTTATATTCACAGGGTCCTGATTAACAGCTGGAACGATGCTCGGAAAGCTCTGTATCCGTGTATCACTTCTAGTTGTATTTTGTATATTTTTCCGCCGCTATGTAATTTATTGTAATCTCTGATATTTATCGAATGTAATTTATTCATTTATACTCTGTATATTCTTGTATCTGATGGAATTGTTGTAATAGCAATGAAATGTTCTTCAGTAATGCATTCTATTTTGTCTTGTCCTCACAGTAATTCGTTCTTTCTCATCTCTTCGAAGACCGGGGAAGTTCGGGTCGCTTCAGATTGTTATGGGTACTAATATATTTGCATAAAATGGTAACAGAACTTTTCATTTCATCAAAATAATATTACATCAATTACATCAGAGTTACAAGGAATATCAGAGTACAACATAGCTCATCAGAAATAAAAGCAAATAAGCTCTCAGTGGAAGAAGTAAAACCCAAACATAACTCTAGCTCCAAACCTGAATTCAGCTTTGAAAGATAACCTGCAAACCAAACTACTAGCTTCCGATGAAAAATAATGGGCACCCTGAGTTTAGGTGTGGGAACAATAAACTCCAGGCCAGTCGTGGAACTGGCGTGAGAACTCAAAATAATTGTTTTTAGGGTTTATTTTAAAGTCGGGTAATTCACCGGACCACGCTACTAACGCGGAACGGGTTTACTCCATGTGAATTCCTGTGCATAGAAATTCACAATGACTTGAAAAATGAAGCTATTATAAGCTCGTCCCATATCTCACAATTCAAGCGCAAACGAAATGGACGAATTTTGCCATATGATAACCAAAAATGCCTTCATACGTGAAAATTCTCTTTTAATACTATTATATAGTGTGAGAAAACCCATTTCGCAAATAAATGTATTAATCATAGCCAGCATAATGCCCCATCCCAAACTAGTGTAATCCTGTCAGCAACCAGCAAGCTATACAATCAAAACCGTATGGGCTCATAGTGGAGATTGGGTTTCCAACATGATGGTTCCTGGTACGAAAGATCATTCATGGGTTCACAAATTTTCTTGGGCGCATCATCCCAGTACTCGCGGATAACGTCCAGACTCAGACTCTGTTATGTTAACTCACCATACATGGACCAGAGTAACCAAAAAATAGCGTTCCAGACTAGGGACTTTGTAGTACCCTTTCAACATCACATCCAGGTGCACCGAACATACGAAATAAGTATAGAAATCTGACCACTAGTTTACTGTCAATCCGGGGTGTGAGGCTCATTAAGGTCAGGATATACACAAAGCTATGTTTCAATTAGCCATGCTTTGATCATCTATAGCTGATCACCAAATTTAGTATGCCACATTGTCCATTCACAAATATATCACTGATTTCTCTCAATATATAATCTTTGAGCTCATACATCTCAGAGAAGAGTGTTAAGCAAAGAGAATTTTCTGCCACCAAATAGATATATATTAACAGAGATCAATGTTACGCAGTCAACTACAATGTCAGACACACAATCCATACATGTCCATTCTGGGTCTGAATGGAACATCATCCGAAAGTTTCAAAATACATCCAGATCTCATGCCACTTATAACCTCATATTGGTTGTATGGACCAATCTGAGACATCAGTAGTCAATTCAAATGATTCGAAAATTCAAGGTCTTCACTTGTCGTTTCCAAGTTTTCAATTTGTTTTTATAACATTGTATTATTATTTGGAATGGTTTTCGGACCTATATCCGATCTCGGTCTTTCCAAGTAATAAGCATTCTTTAAAAATCATAGCTATGGACTATACATATTTTTCAATTAAAATCTCCTTCCAAATTGTTATCGATTCATTTACAAAACCTATTTGGATTTATTCCATATTCTTTAAACCCCTTACCAATATTCATTTTACTAACCTTATTTTTCAAAACATAATTCTTTTATTCATCATTATCATTTCCATAAGTCTTCAAACTGCCCAATCTTAATTTGGATTTAAATTTTCTATTTACAATAATCCAAAATAATTGATATTCAAACATAAGTTTAAATAAAGTTTGATCGACTTATATCTGTCATTAATTCACAAAATTGAGGAACGCAATCAGCAGAATCTTGAAGTAAATATTTTCTAATATCTCTGATAGTATTTGTCCAACCCTAGAATTTCATATCGGATATCTAAAGACTAACTCTAACCAAACTCAATTCCTTTATAAATTTCAAACCTCCAATATCTTACATAAAATTGGTAAATAATTCCATACACAATATTTTAATCGCATTAAACCTTAAAAAATATTTTACAAACCCTTGTTATAGTTAAATAATAGTTCACGATTTATAAACTTCAAAACCAAATTATCTTTGAAAATGTCATAATAACATTAGAAGCATTACTAAGTGAAACGACCCGCAAATCTGAGCTACCTGAGTTGACTAAATACACCACACGTCCAACCCAAATAACACAGAAATACGACTCATTATTAGAAAGAAGTTAGAGGATGAGAAATAGAAAGAAAGAAATATTAGAATAGAAGAAAAACGAAGATCACAACTCACAGCGGAACGAAGAAAGTATATTATATAACATAAGCTTTGAAATACAAATCTGTTTTGTACATATATGCATACCATCATCAGAGTACACATAACATTTGATCCAGCGGAAGTAACTCTAAATAACTAACGTTGAAGCCTTCTGCTCCAAGCTCCTCCAAGTGTATCTGTAAAAGCCTGAAACACTTGACTGCCCGTACAAATTTGGGCACCCAAGAGTTTAGGGAAAAACAAAACAAAATAAACTCTGGGTCAGTCATGGGACTGGTGTGAGTAAACTCCAACCACTTGTTTAACTTTCAAAACTCTTTCAAAAGGAAAGATAATAGTAAGACCAGCCCACACATAAACATGGACGGTTTTTACCTTACTATAACCCAAAACACTTTGATATCAAATCCAATGATATTATAATAATGTCTACATCAAGTAAATAACCAAATAGCAGAACGCTTGCATCTCACGCTCCACATAAATAGTATAAAATCACAAACCGCATGACGCTTATTGGAGATTGGATTTCCAACATGACAAGGTATGGAACCACCTTCCGCTAGTGTATCTCTAGAGGCGAATACACCTGGGTTCAACAAGAACGTCTTGCAACCCGGCCCACACATGACCGACCACTCATTTCGCTTGAGTGTATCGAATGTATATCACCAACGGTTGGACTCAAACCACCGTTTCCCGAATGGGCAGAATCGATAGATTTAGAAACAAAAGGAATTTCTCTAGATAGGTGATTATACACCCTAATGGGTGCGACCCACATAGCCATGCTGCCTGCCCGATTTTTGTCCTTTCCCGGTTGTTGAGGCCTGAGGCTACGATTACTTACCATTCCTTGATAGCACAATCACTTTGAATGCCACATCATCAGATCCGTTAATCACTAATTGATTTGCACCAATATTCTGGATGTTATGCTAAGGGATAAATCCGTTGCAACCATATATATTCATACAGACCAACCCATTTGATCATTGGAAATACTCTGTCAGACATTCGTCCATTTACGTTCGTTCTGGGATTGAACGACACCGAAGGCACTATTTCTATAAATAGAAAAGCCCTTGCACTTTACTCCGTCTTCAATATATTCAGCATACTTGGTTCGCAACGCTTATGCCGATACGGAGTGGTTCTTCGGATAATAATCCAACCGGTCTCTCCATATTGACAACGATGGTCAAAAACTTCGATAGTCTGTGATTTAACTATCGAATAAAAACAAGTGTTCATCCAAACATATCAAACAAATCACTGGGCTCTTTAATTAATATTCATTAATTAAACCACTTCTCTATTTTCTCAATCAATATTTGTTAACCAAATATTTTCAATAATCATTCTTGGCTCTTATGCCATTTGGAAAACGTTTCCAAATATTAACTTCTTTTATTTTCTATATATTAGAAAATATCTCTATTTGCAATTGGAACAATTCCAATCACTTATCTCTATCCCTTTTGTTTACAACATTCGATTTTTATATTCACTTTACTATCGAATTCAATACGTCGATACAATGATTTCAAATTATCAAAATATCTTAAAAATATTCTAACTCCTTAAATTCCCGGAAAATTTCGCCATAACCTCCCCTGTATCGGGAGCATCGGGAAATTTCAAATAGCTTCCCGGTATCTTCTAATTTCAAAAAGAAAAAGAAGCAGCCAAGCGGCTTGCCGATACGGCGCATAAAACCCATATATGAATTTAAACATGTACCTTTTTGTCGAGCACATTATTTATATACCTGCATTATCCTTGTCCCATACCTGTCTCCTGTATGTCTATACCTGTCAAATTTATTTCAACTTCACACACTCGTTTTGACCCAACTCGCTAATTAACTCGTTAATTAACTCGTTGGTCTATTTCGCTTGTTTATTGGAATATAACATATTTCAAATATATTCCAACATACTTATCAACTAATTGAATTCAAATTTCAATTTTCGTTCTATATTCGATTTCGAATATGTATTTACAATCCCAAATTTTCACTTTTCAAAGTTCGACCTTAGTTCAAACTCAATTAACTGATTCTCCTTTGATTTAGTTAATTCTATTCAATAATCAAAAATAGGATTATTGTTTCAAAAATCATCTTCTTTACTTCACTTGAGTTCACATTTATTTTCTAACTCAAGTCTAGATTTTTAAATGGCAATCCGGATTTTTATTTGCTTAAAAATCCCAATATTTATATATATAATCCATTATGGTTTATAATGGTTTATGGCGCTGCTTTTCTAAAAATTTGATTTTGACATAACTCAAAATCTATACGACGAAATTCAGATTTTTCTCCTTCATTAGAAAACTATTATCAAATTGGTCCTGACGTTTCTTGTTTCAAAGAATTCCGACTTCAATCGAGTCATGTATATTCGATTGAAGTTCGAATCGCTATTTTACGAACTGCAGCGCTGCGGCGAGTTCGTTTTAATTATATTTATATATAAACTTTTAAACTTCTTTAAAAGAATTCAACTCCATTTAACTCTGCTTGATTTAAATTCAAATCTCACTTTTATTTGAATTCTAAATTCCAATTCCAATTCCTTTTCTATTCGATATTCAAATTCAATATTTGAATTTCTATTTGAATTCCCTATATTCAAATTCGATACTTGAATTTATTTGAATTCTTTTATTCAAATTTTATACTTAAATTCCATTTGAACTTCTACATTTCCATTTCTATATTTGAATTCTATTGAAGTTCAAATATTCAAACTCCTTTTTAAATTCTATATTCAAAATTCCATAGTTTAAAACTCATTTGAATTTCATGTTCAAATTCCATAGATCAAATCCGATTTGAATTCAATTTGAATTTCTTATATTCAAATTCCATTTTCCTTTGAATTCTAATATTCAAATTCATTTTCAATACCATTTGAATTTCTAATATTCAAATTCATTTGAATTCCCTTGAATTCAAATTCCATTTCAAAATCCTTTTGGATTTCCTATTTTGAAATCCTATTTGAAATTCCATTTCCCATTCTACTTTGAAATCCTATTTTTCAAAGTTTATTTCAAATTCTATTTTGAAATCTCATATTCAAATTTCTATTTGAATTTCTGTATTCAATTCCACGTTCAAATTCAATACTTGAATTTCTATTTCAAATTTCTATATTTAAATTCCATTCAAATCTCACATTTGAATTTCTTCTTTGAAATACTATATTTCAAATCCTATTCAATTTCTTCTTTGAAATTCTATATTTCAAATTCTATTTTGGAATTCTACATTCAAATCTCTATTTGAATTTCTTTATTCGAATTCCTTTGAATTCAAATTTTATTTTAATTCCTTGAATTCAAATTCTATTTTGCATTCTAATTTCATCTATTCAAGTTCTATTTGAACTTCTATTTGGATTTCTAATATTCAATCCCCTTTTTAAAATTCAAATATTTAAACTCCTTTTCTAATTCTACTATTCAAATGTTATACTCAAATTTCATTTGAGTTATATATTTAAAATTTCTTTTCACATCCTGTTTTGAAATTTCATTTCAAATCCCAATTTCACGCTTGTATTTCTATTTCTGAATTATCAAATGATAATTCTTTTCACTTCATTTATAACTTCATTATAAAGAACTATTTATAAACTTCGTTTATAAATAACTACTTGTTTTATTTTTAAAAAAACAAGATTATATTTTATTTCCATTTAAAATTCAAATTCTATTTAAAAATAGAATTTTTCCTTTTAAAAATCTCAATATCTTTTTAATTGGCCCAGTGATATTTAAACAATCAAATCACCCAATTTTCCCATCATTTGGTTTTTAACACATCATATATGAATATATATATATGAAATCAAACAAACAAGCAAACAAACAGATAATATCTTTTTGAGGAATCCAGTCGGATTCCTCCAACCTGTTTTTCCTGCATCCACAGAGGTTAGCACATAAATAATACCCATTCTGCTTCGTGGCAGAATATCGTGGTATAGAAGGTCATCCACTAATCATAGCGTGGGGCGTATAGGGTAATCATCCGCTATGAAACTGCGGGCATCCGCTAATGAGACTGCGGGAATCCAACCAACCAATCAACCCAATATATATATATATATAATAGCCTAAATAACTAATATATATAAAACAACCAGAAAATATTCACACAAGCAACAGACAATTATTTTTAATGAAATAAAAATAATTCTAAAGGTGAGTGAGATTTACTCACCTGTGATTTTCTTCCATTTCTGCCTATCCATCTAATTTCTGAATCGTCGCGTCTAAAATCGTTTTGACTTATCTCGGATAGGTTTATTCCTAGATTATAAATTTTTAATTAATGGTTAACGATCATTTAATTTAAAATTACTTAACGAGTAAATAAACTTGATCTATGTATTTTGAAAAACAAAAAGTACCTTGTTTTACTCGACTAAATTTTGTAACGAATTATCGAGCGGTTTGAAAGAAATCAGCTCCAAATAAATGCTCCTTTTCCTTGTGACATTTCCTCGAACACTTCATGGTCACTTCATCATCAACACCGAACCAATGTCCGACAGCCTCAACCTCCGCTGCAATGCCACCATTTCAGCTCCAGATCCCTCGTCCAGACTGTCGAACTCCTCAATATCATCAGCGCTCCTGGTCGGAACCCCCAACGCCATCATCACTGTCCAATTTACAAACACTAGAACACCTAGCCTCCTTGTTGACGTTGATCGGTCCTAACTGTCATCGCACCTTTTCTAAGACCCATCGCAACTTCAGAGAACCCCACCACTCCATCGCGTACCTGGAATTTAGCTTCAGAACGTCACTTTTAAGTGGAAGAGTCCCAACTCGAAGCCCTATCCCAAACCTTGACTTTCCCCAGATCGCGATGGCCCCAATAACGATGTCGGCTTCAGGTTTTTACCCTAGTGGTCATCGCGATCCCAACACTCCAACCGCGATGCTTGAAATCGAGTTAGTCGTGAGCTATTTGTTCTGATTTCGGAGAATCGGTTTCCATATCTATTGAAGAGAAAAATGGTTTGGGTTGTTTCATCGATGGGAAAAACGAAGGCTGAGGCTTCTTTATATAAGGGTGAACGAGCGACAATAGGTACAAGCCATTAAAATTCTGTTTGCCTGATATTGAAGACATACAGCAGTTTTTACAGCTCGAGGAAGGGATTGTCTGCGTTGATGTAAAATTTTAGGTTAGTGCTATTTGTTTTTAGGTCGGCTGAAAACATATTGATTTGATTTTTACTTTAATTAAAAACTAAACTATATCGTGGTCCTTTAATTTAAAACCCCGAACCACAATTTCAGCAAAACAACTGATGTTTCCAGCATTATTCACTATTCTGAATTCAACGGAATAGATTATATAATTTAATTTGAACGTATACTTACAATAGCCATATGAAATCAATTTAAATTTAAAACAAATAAATTCTACAATAAATTTTAATTACCATTGTTCATATTTAAATCGTATATATATTGATCATCTGAACTGTTTCGATTCAATATTTCTTTTGAATTAAATTGTTTAGTCCTCGTATTTCGATAATTATCAAATTAAATCGTATTTCGATTATTTAATCGATAATCGAAAAAAAATACCATTTATATTATAAATTCAATATTTAAAACCATACTAAATATTTAAAATAAACTGTTCAAAAATCTGGGTCGTTACATTCTTCCCCCCTTAAAATAATTTCGTCCTCGAAATTGCTAAGGTAGGAAAAATGGTACAAATCTATTACTTTTCAAAAATTCACTTATGTTGAAATTCAATTCCTCATATTTCAACAAATTTAATTCCACCAAAACTTTTGGTCTTCCTTCATTTATTCGAATGATCTATGATCAATCCACTTATATCCAACCTATATTCCATTAAACCTATTCAAATTGATTCTAATCAATTCACTCACTTCGACCCATTTAACTTGTTTAAGTTAAATTTCAATTCCAGAATTCAAATCCCTGGGTTTTCTTTTCAAATTCTTTTGAAATCCCATAAATATATACATATATTTATTTTCATTTCAAATTCAAAACATTTGAATTCTTCCCAAAATAACTTGTTTTCTTTCAAACAAATTTCCAACAAAACTTTTCTAAGGTAGCAATCCATCACTTAGAAACTCGGAAATGAACACTGATGATGTTGCAATCATCATCAGAATTATTTCCCAGCCACTGAAGTGAGTTCAGTGCTTTAAAAATTTTAAAATCCATTAAAAATGATTTTCTTTCAAATCCTCCCAAAACAAAGCCACATTATTTTATTATACTTTGAAAAATATTTTTCAACTTCCCAGGATTTCCGAATTCTTAATTCTGGTTTGAATTTAATTCTAATTCATCCCATTTGTATATTTAATTCCTATACAAATTCTATTTGGTTATAAATAACCATTCTAAATTTATAATCTCATCTGATTATAAAATCCACATCCAACACATCCATATAATAATTCTAGAAAATTATCCTTTCTATATCAAAATAGAAATTTTGGGTAAAATTATTTCATCTACCCACTAAAAAACAATATCATGTCATATTTTCTGTTCAGCGTTTAGAAATTCCTATCGACTTCGTGGCGTCCCACGATTCGACCAGAATTCATAAACCACTCAACAGACTAGCCAACACAATATAAAACAACTTTTTATATCAATTTACAAATACGTTCTCTCGTATATATATACTCAACTCATTCTAGGGTACTACTGACCCTATCTCTAATGAGCACATGCCACACAAGCCTAGGTGTTCGCTCAACCTAAGCTCTGATACCAACTGAAACGACCCGCAAATCTGAGCTACCTGAGTTGACTAAATACACCACACGTCCAACCCAAATAACACAGAAATACGACTCATTATTAGAAAGAAGTTAGAGGATGAGAAATAGAAAGAAAGAAATATTAGAATAGAAGAAAAACGAAGATCACAACTCACAGCGGAACGAAGAAAATATATTATATAACATAAGCTTTGAAATACAAATCTGTTTTGTACATATATGCATACCATCATCAGAGTACACATAACATTTGATCCAGCGGAAGTAACTCTAAATAACTAACGTTGAAGCCTTCTGCTCCAAGCTCCTCCAAGTGTATCTGTAAAAGCCTGAAACACTTGACTGCCCGTACAAATTTGGGCACCCAAGAGTTTAGGGAAAAACAAAACAAAATAAACTCTGGGTCAGTCATGGGACTGGTGTGAGTAAACTCCAACCACTTGTTTAACTTTCAAAACTCTTTCAAAAGGAAAGATAATAGTAAGACCAGCCCACACATAAACATGGACGGTTTTTACCTTACTATAACCCAAAACACTTTGATATCAAATCCAATGATATTATAATAATGTCTACATCAAGTAAATAACCAAATAGCAGAACGCTTGCATCTCACGCTCCACATAAATAGTATAAAATCACAAACCGCATGGCGCTTATTAGAGATTGGATTTCCAACATGACAAGGTATGGAACCACCTTCCGCTAGTGTATCTCTAGAGGCGAATACACCTGGGTTCAACAAGAACGTCTTGCAACCCGGCCCACACATGACCGACCACTCATTTCGCTTGAGTGTATCGAATGTATATCACCAACGGTTGGACTCAAACCACCGTTTCCCGAATGGGCAGAATCGATAGATTTAGAAACAAAAGGAATTTCTCTAGATAGGTGATTATACACCCTAATGGGTGCGACCCACATAGCCATGCTGCCTGCCCGATTTTTGTCCTTTCCCGGTTGTTGAGGCCTGAGGCTACGATTACTTACCATTCCTTGATAGCACAATCACTTTGAATGCCACATCATCAGATCCGTTAATCACTAATTGATTTGCACCAATATTCTGGATGTTATGCTAAGGGATAAATCCGTTGCAACCATATATATTCATACAGACCAACCCATTTGATCATTGGAAATACTCTGTCAGACATTCGTCCATTTACGTTCGTTCTGGGATTGAACGACACCGAAGGCACTATTTCTATAAATAGAAAAGCCCTTGCACTTTACTCCGTCTTCAATATATTCAGCATACTTGGTTCGCAACGCTTATGCCGATACGGAGTGGTTCTTCGGATAATAATCCAACCGGTCTCTCCATATTGACAACGATGGTCAAAAACTTCGATAGTCTGTGATTTAACTATCGAATAAAAACAAGTGTTCATCCAAACATATCAAACAAATCACTGGGCTCTTTAATTAATATTCATTAATTAAACCACTTCTCTATTTTCTCAATCAATATTTGTTAACCAAATATTTTCAATAATCATTCTTGGCTCTTATGCCATTTGGAAAACGTTTCCAAATATTAACTTCTTTTATTTTCTATATATTAGAAAATATCTCTATTTGCAATTGGAACAATTCCAATCACTTATCTCTATCCCTTTTGTTTACAACATTCGATTTTTATATTCACTTTACTATCGAATTCAATACGTCGATACAATGATTTCAAATTATCAAAATATCTTAAAAATATTCTAACTCCTTAAATTCCCGGAAAATTTCGCCATAACCTCCCCTGTATCGGGAGCATCGGGAAATTTCAAATAGCTTCCCGGTATCTTCTAATTTCAAAAAGAAAAAGAAGCAGCCAAGCGGCTTGCCGATACGGCGCATAAAACCCATATATGAATTTAAACATGTACCTTTTTGTCGAGCACATTATTTATATACCTGCATTATCCTTGTCCCATACCTGTCTCCTGTATGTCTATACCTGTCAAATTTATTTCAACTTCACACACTCGTTTTGACCCAACTCGCTAATTAACTCGTTAATTAACTCGTTGGTCTATTTCGCTTGTTTATTGGAATATAACATATTTCAAATATATTCCAACATACTTATCAACTAATTGAATTCAAATTTCAATTTTCGTTCTATATTCGATTTCGAATATGTATTTACAATCCCAAATTTTCACTTTTCAAAGTTCGACCTTAGTTCAAACTCAATTAACTGATTCTCCTTTGATTTAGTTAATTCTATTCAATAATCAAAAATAGGATTATTGTTTCAAAAATCATCTTCTTTACTTCACTTGAGTTCACATTTATTTTCTAACTCAAGTCTAGATTTTTAAATGGCAATCCGGATTTTTATTTGCTTAAAAATCCCAATATTTATATATATAATCCATTATGGTTTATAATGGTTTATGGCGCTGCTTTTCTAAAAATTTGATTTTGACATAACTCAAAATCTATACGACGAAATTCAGATTTTTCTCCTTCATTAGAAAACTATTATCAAATTGGTCCTGACGTTTCTTGTTTCAAAGAATTCCGACTTCAATCGAGTCATGTATATTCGATTGAAGTTCGAATCGCTATTTTACGAACTGCAGCGCTGCGGCGAGTTCGTTTTAATTATATTTATATATAAACTTTTAAACTTCTTTAAAAGAATTCAACTCCATTTAACTCTGCTTGATTTAAATTCAAATCTCACTTTTATTTGAATTCTAAATTCCAATTCCAATTCCTTTTCTATTCGATATTCAAATTCAATATTTGAATTTCTATTTGAATTCCCTATATTCAAATTCGATACTTGAATTTATTTGAATTCTTTTATTCAAATTTTATACTTAAATTCCATTTGAACTTCTACATTTCCATTTCTATATTTGAATTCTATTGAAGTTCAAATATTCAAACTCCTTTTTAAATTCTATATTCAAAATTCCATAGTTTAAAACTCATTTGAATTTCATGTTCAAATTCCATAGATCAAATCCGATTTGAATTCAATTTGAATTTCTTATATTCAAATTCCATTTTCCTTTGAATTCTAATATTCAAATTCATTTTCAATACCATTTGAATTTCTAATATTCAAATTCATTTGAATTCCCTTGAATTCAAGTTCCATTTCAAAATCCTTTTGGATTTCCTATTTTGAAATCCTATTTGAAATTCCATTTCCCATTCTACTTTGAAATCCTATTTTTCAAAGTTTATTTCAAATTCTATTTTGAAATCTCATATTCAAATTTCTATTTGAATTTCTGTATTCAATTCCACGTTCAAATTCAATACTTGAATTTCTATTTCAAATTTCTATATTTAAATTCCATTCAAATCTCACATTTGAATTTCTTCTTTGAAATACTATATTTCAAATCCTATTCAATTTCTTCTTTGAAATTCTATATTTCAAATTCTATTTTGGAATTCTACATTCAAATCTCTATTTGAATTTCTTTATTCGAATTCCTTTGAATTCAAATTTTATTTTAATTCCTTGAATTCAAATTCTATTTTGCATTCTAATTTCATCTATTCAAGTTCTATTTGAACTTCTATTTGGATTTCTAATATTCAATCCCCTTTTTAAAATTCAAATATTTAAACTCCTTTTCTAATTCTACTATTCAAATGTTATACTCAAATTTCATTTGAGTTATATATTTAAAATTTCTTTTCACATCCTGTTTTGAAATTTCATTTCAAATCCCAATTTCACGCTTGTATTTCTATTTCTGAATTATCAAATGATAATTCTTTTCACTTCATTTATAACTTCATTATAAAGAACTATTTATAAACTTCGTTTATAAATAACTACTTGTTTTATTTTTAAAAAAACAAGATTATATTTTATTTCCATTTAAAATTCAAATTCTATTTAAAAATAGAATTTTTCCTTTTAAAAATCTCAATATCTTTTTAATTGGCCCAGTGATATTTAAACAATCAAATCACCCAATTTTCCCATCATTTGGTTTTTAACACATCATATATGAATATATATATGAAATCAAACAAACAAGCAAACAAACAGATAATATCTTTTTGAGGAATCCAGTCGGATTCCTCCAACCTGTTTTTCCTGCATCCACAGAGGTTAGCACATAAATAATACCCATTCTGCTTCGTGGCAGAATATCGTGGTATAGAAGGTCATCCACTAATCATAGCGTGGGGCGTATAGGGTAATCATCCGCTATGAAACTGCGGGCATCCGCTAATGAGACTGCGGGAATCCAACCAACCAATCAACCCAATATATATATATATATAATAGCCTAAATAACTAATATATATAAAACAACCAGAAAATATTCACACAAGCAACAGACAATTATTTTTAATGAAATAAAAATAATTCTAAAGGTGAGTGAGATTTACTCACCTGTGATTTTCTTCCATTTCTGCCTATCCATCTAATTTCTGAATCGTCGCGTCTAAAATCGTTTTGACTTATCTCGGATAGGTTTATTCCTAGATTATAAATTTTTAATTAATGGTTAACGATCATTTAATTTAAAATTACTTAACGAGTAAATAAACTTGATCTATGTATTTTGAAAAACAAAAAGTACCTTGTTTTACTCGACTAAATTTTGTAACGAATTATCGAGCGGTTTGAAAGAAATCAGCTCCAAATAAATGCTCCTTTTCCTTGTGACATTTCCTCGAACACTTCATGGTCACTTCATCATCAACACCGAACCAATGTCCGACAGCCTCAACCTCCGCTGCAATGCCACCATTTCAGCTCCAGATCCCTCGTCCAGACTGTCGAACTCCTCAATATCATCAGCGCTCCTGGTCGGAACCCCCAACGCCATCATCACTGTCCAATTTACAAACACTAGAACACCTAGCCTCCTTGTTGACGTTGATCGGTCCTAACTGTCATCGCACCTTTTCTAAGACCCATCGCAACTTCAGAGAACCCCACCACTCCATCGCGTACCTGGAATTTAGCTTCAGAACGTCACTTTTAAGTGGAAGAGTCCCAACTCGAAGCCCTATCCCAAACCTTGACTTTCCCCAGATCGCGATGGCCCCAATAACGATGTCGGCTTCAGGTTTTTACCCTAGTGGTCATCGCGATCCCAACACTCCAACCGCGATGCTTGAAATCGAGTTAGTCGTGAGCTATTTGTTCTGATTTCGGAGAATCGGTTTCCATATCTATTGAAGAGAAAAATGGTTTGGGTTGTTTCATCGATGGGAAAAACGAAGGCTGAGGCTTCTTTATATAAGGGTGAACGAGCGACAATAGGTACAAGCCATTAAAATTCTGTTTGCCTGATATTGAAGACATACAGTAGTTTTTACAGCTCGAGGAAGGGATTGTCTGCGTTGATGTAAAATTTTAGGGTAGTGCTATTTGTTTTTAGGTCGGCTGAAAACATATTGATTTGATTTTTACTTTAATTAAAAACTAAACTATATCGTGGTCCTTTAATTTAAAACCCCGAACCACAATTTCAGCAAAACAACTGATGTTTCCAGCATTATTCACTATTCTGAATTCAACGGAATAGATTATATAATTTAATTTGAACGTATACTTACAATAGCCATATGAAATCAATTTAAATTTAAAATAAATAAATTCTACAATAAATTTTAATTACCATTGTTCATATTTAAATCGTATATATATTGATCATCTGAACTGTTTCGATTCAATATTTCTTTTGAATTAAATTGTTTAGTCCTCGTATTTCGATAATTATCAAATTAAATCGTATTTCGATTATTTAATCGATAATCGAAAAAAAACACCATTTATATTATAAATTCAATATTTAAAACCATACTAAATATTTAAAATAAACTGTTCAAAAATCTGGGTCGTTACACTAAGAGTGTTATACAATGGCTATTTAAATTAAGTAGATTCAAAATTACACATAATTCCAAATTTTCAACTAAACAACTTTTAAATAATAAATTATGATTTATCATACTTTTCCACAAATTTTCAATATTTTTTTATAAACCCATTTTATTTGATTTCTTATTAGAGTCGCCGAACTGCACATATAACGACCTTTTCCAATCTTGTTTTAAACATAACTTGAAAAACATACGTTGGAATTTAAAATTTTCTTTTCTATTCAAAATCTCTTATCAATAAAAATCCAGCTTTTTTCGTCTCACATTAGTTCGTTTCAAAACATTCAAGTTATAGCCATTTGAAATTTAAAAATCGAAGAATTATCGCTACGCGATGCGTCAGATTTAAGCTATATAATGATTTAAATTATAAATCATCCAATCTTTTCTAAAATAAATTTAAATTTCGATAATATAAGTTTTTAGAGCCATATTCTGAATCTCTTTTCCAAAATAATATTCTATATTCCCATTTTAGTCCAAAATAATTTTATTTCAAATTCCCAAATCTTAATTTCAAATTAAATCAAAATAAAAATAATATTTCCTTTAAAACTCATTCAGTTATTTTTCAAAAACCATTATAAAATGATAAAGAAATCACCTTATTGGCATAATAACCAATTATTATTATTTGACCAAAAATTACTCACCAAACTGAATTTCAAAACCCTAATTTATTTTGATATAATTTATTGAAAACAGAACCAAAACAGTTTCGTCTTTTACGAAGATCATTTGATCAACCCTACAAGCATTTCCATACAGTTTGAAATCTAAATTCAAATTTAATTTTGAACAATTTTTTTATATTAAAAAAAATCGTTATTCACATTGGAAGGGATTTAAATCGACTACCCATATATTTCCTCAACTACGGTGTGTGTGTGTGATTTCATGCAACTAGAATCAGCCACTTTATTCAACAATGTAAACAGAAATAAATTCTTCCATTAAATCACAACAATTGAAACAACCAATTTCATTGTGAGCAAAGCGTTACGGTCAATAACGCTTAGTATTTAGTGTGTTTTAACTACATAACCGTCCATCCAAACATTTCATACAACCATCAACATCCACATCCAATCACCTAACGTTAACTAATTATATTTATAAACTAATTATAATTAACCACTAATTTTAAAATAATAAATTAGAGTTCCCGCCTTCGTGCCTGCAAACTATTCAACGTAAAAACCCATATTCGATGTGTACCAAATCTACGAACGATCACGTACAAACTCTACGGGCGACGTGCACAACTTCTTCTTGCGAACTTAACTTATTTATATAAATAAATATACACACACAATCTTAAAAGTACTTAATTACAGCATCAAGGGGAGGCCGATCTTTGATTCACGGACAGACAGAGGAGGAAGTATGGGCTTTTGACATGGCTTGTGATGGAGAGATGAAATGTGGCAATGGTTTGGGATGTGCTATTACTGTTTTGGAAGATGGGAGAGAAAATAGGCCACATGGGGAAGAGAGTGTGGGTCTGGGTGTGTTGTTGGTCGGTGACTGGAAGGGGCACGATAGCGGTGGAGCTTAAAAGGGGGAAGGACGAACTACGTATAACTTAAAAGGGAAGGGTTGAGTTGTTTTTAAGGGGGAAAATGGGTTTTAAAGAGAGAAGATAGGATGTAGCCGAGGTCTGGGTGGTGCTGCAGGTTTAGTGGAGGTGGCCGGCGAGAAGTAGGTGGTGGTTTAAGTGACATGTGTGGTGGTGGAGCTGGTACAAGGGGAGGCCGTGAGCTTTTTTAAGGGGAGAGGGAGGAAACATGGCTTTTGGAGGGGGAGTGGAGCTAGACTGTCGACTGACTGAGAGTGTGCAAGAGAGTGGTAGGTGGAGCGGAAGTGGCGGTGGATCTTGATGGGGAAAGGAGGCGGTGAGTTGTTGAGGGGAGAAGAGGAAGTCGTGCGTGTTAATGGGGAAGGAGGCATGCTATACAAAACGAGGTAGGGAAGTTTTTGTATATTCATATAAAGGGATGATGTATGGTGGAGGGGAAAAACACGAGGAATGCTGATAGAATATGGGGTTAACAAAATTGGTACGTGAGGCCTTTTATATAGGAAAACCCAAAGGTAAACATGGAAACAGGCTCAAGTTATCAAATAAAAACAGTACACACTTATCGTAGTCAACCAAAAAAGTCATATCATAAGACCATCCTAGTCAGCTTGAAAGTATCCCTACCTGAGTAAATACTACATAATTATGGTAATCCAAAAATATGATATTACAAAAGTATACCTATCTAGGTACTAGTCCCAAAAATGTCCTATCCCAAAATATCTTAGTGCTACTAAGCACTTAAGATAAACATATATACACTATATACAAGGTCCAAACTCATATTCAACTAATCATCTGACATATCTGATCCATCGTCTGATGGTCTAGATAAGCTGAGCTCCTCCGGCTCCTCATCTCCAAACTCTTCATCATCGTTAGCCATATAACCATCATCATCGATCATCACACCGTCATCATTCTCGCTCGCTATGAATCCATCATCATCAGCCACTATATCATCCCTATCTATGGGCTACTCTTACTCCTTCATAATATCATCAAACTCATCGTCTCCCACCTCTGGAACTGGGTCGTCCTTTACTACAAATCCTGGATGCTTTAACTCGTGTATCATCACAACAACCTCCTCAACTATCGTGGGTTCCATACCTAAAGGAGGGTCCTCTGCTGCTGGGATCTATCCTAACAGTTGATGGTTCGTCTTGTCTAGGACCTGTCGCCACAATGCCTCTAATGTATCATCGTCTATCTCTGGGGAAACCTCAATACCAAAATAGGTTGCTGCCTCAGCCTATATCATCTGGTCAATAATCATGGGTCCTGGAAAATACTCATAGATCATAACGGGGTCGTCCTGCTTTAGAGGTGGGTCTTCTCTTAACATATCAGGATAATGATCAAAATTAATGTCCATGTCGCTATCGGGATATACAGCCAGATCCTCAGTCGGGGTGGAGTCTGATGAAATCTCAATAACTTAATGGTCACTCGAGCCGCTGGAAATATCTGTGATCGAATTCTCTGAGTTAGATGCAGAGCTGATGCTAGGCAGAAAGTGGGAGAGATACTGTCTAATACTAAGAGGTTTTCCACCATAAAAGTAAAATTTAATGCTTAGAAATCATCAAAAATTTATATAACTCATTGTCTACTTGTCCAAAACAATTCAAGTCAATTCATAAAACTATACTTATTAAATGTCCATCCCTTAAATTATTGTTTTTCAAAGTATATTAACATCCAAAAAGTAGTTAAGGGCCTTAAATTAAGTCATTACTTACCAAACCATAAATCCTTGATAGATTATATAAAAAAGTTAATGAACATTACTTAAGTTCTAGTGCAACTTGAATTTTTTTCCCTTAGTTACCTTTAAAGGGAATTTTTTCATACTTATGTTATTTATCCGTGGAATCCTTACAAGATTTCAAATACTTACAAATCCAATATCCAATTTTTAGGGTATACAAATTTTTTATTTTGTTTTACATATTGATTTTTATAAGAAAAGATGCTCTCTCATATGTAATATTTCTAAATCTCATTCTAGAGTATTCCTAACCCTATCTCTAATGAGATGATGTAACTCTGATGAGATCTATGTTTTGTTCAAATATGTCATACCTCATAGCTTTGTATAAACCAAAGCTCTGATACCAATCTGCAATGACCCGCCTTTTTGACCGGTTCTCGCCGGTAATTAAACCAATTTAAACCATTCATAAAGACAAATTGTTATGGGTACTAACATATTTGTAGAAAAGCAGCATAATTTTTCATTTCATTACAATAATATTACATCAGAATTACAAGGAATATTAGAGTACAACATAGCTTCTCATAAATAATAACAAATAAGCTCACATTGGAAGATGTAAAACCCTAAACATAAATCTTGCTCAAACCTGTATCCAGCTCTGAAAGCTAAACCTGCAAACCAAACTACTAGCTGCCTATGCAAAATTATGGGCACCCATAGTTTAGACGTAGGAACAATAAACTCCAGATCAGTCGTGGGACCGGTGTGAGAACTCAAAACAGTTGTTTCTAGGTTTATTTTAAAAGTTAGTAATTCACCGGATCATGCCTCTAACGCGAAACTGGTTTACTCTACGTGAATTCCCGTACATAGAAATTCGCAATGACTTTGAAAAATGAATTTATCATAAGCTCGTCCCATATCACACAATGCGAGCGCACACCAGATAGGCGAGTTTTGCCTTATGATAACCAAAAATGCCTTCATATGTGAAAATCCTCTTTTAATACTATTATATAGTGTGAAAAACCCATTTCACAAATAAAGGTATTAATCCTATCCAACATAATTCCCCATCCTATTATACCGACGTAATCCTGCCAATAAATAACACACTATACAATCAAAACTGTACGGGTTCGTAGTGGAGATTGGGTTTCCAACACGATGGTTCCTGGTACGAAAGATCACTCATGGGATCAAGAAGTTTCTTGCATGCATCATCCCAGTACTCGCAGATAACATCCATTCTCGGACACCGTTATACTGACCCACCATACATGAGTCAGAGTACCCAATGAATAGCGTCCTAGACTGGGGACTTCGTAGTACCCTTTCATCATCACATCCCAGTGCACCGAACATACGAAATAAGTATAGAAATCTGACCACCAGTTTACCATCAATCCGGGGTGTGAGGCTTGTTGAAGTCACGATGTACACAAAGCTACACTTCAATAAGCCATGCTTTAACCATCCATTGGTCATCACCTAACTTAAGTATGCCACATTGTCCATTCACAAATGTATCACTAATTTCTATCAATGTCTAACCTTTGAGCTCATACGTCTCAGTGAAGGGTGTTAAGCAAAGAGAATAAATTATCTGCCACCAGACATATATATATATATATAATTATATAATTATATATATATTAACAGAGATCAGTGCTATGCAGTCAATTACAATGTCAGACACTCAATCCAAGCATGTCCATTCTGGATCTGAATGGAACATCATCCGAAATTTTCCAAATACATCAGATCTCATGCCACTTATAATCTCGTATTAGTTGTATGGACCAATCCGGAACATTAGCATTCAATCCAAATGATTCGAAAATTCTAGGTCTTCACTTGCCATTTCCAAGTCTTCAGTTTGCTCTTATAATGTCGTATTAGTACTTGGAATGGTTTTCAGACCTGTATCTGATCCCGGTCTTTCCAAGTAATAAACATTCTTTAAAAATCATAGCTATGGATTATATAGATTTTTCAATTCAAATCTCCGTCCAAATCTTATCGATTCATTTACAAAACTAGGTTGGATTTATTCCAAATTCCTTAAACCCTTTACCCATATTCATTTTACCAACCTTAATTTTTGAAACGTAATTATTCTATTCATCGTTATCCTTTCCATAAGTCTTCAAAACTGCCCAATCTCAATTTGGATTTATATTTATATTTACGATAATCGAAAATAATTGATATTTTAATATAAGTTTATATAGAGTTTAATCGACTTATATTTGATATCATTTCACAAAATCGAGGAACGCTATCAGCAGAATATTGATGTAAATATATTCTAGTATCTTTGATAGCATTTATCCAACCTTGGAATTCCATATTGAATATCTGAAGACTAACTCTAACCAAACTCATTTCCTTTTTAAATTTCTAATATCTTACCTAAATTCGGTAAATAATTCCATACACAAAATTTTTAATCGCCTTAAACCTTCCAAAATATTATACAAACCCTTTTTATAGTTTAAATAATAGTTCACGATTTATAAACTTCAAAGCCAAATTATCTTTGAAAATGTCATAAGAACGTTAGAAGCGTTACTAAGAGTGCTATACAATGGCTATTTAAGTCAAATAGGTTCAAAATTACTCATAATTTCAAATTTTCAACTCAAACCACTTTTAAATAATGAAATATTGTTGATCATATTTTTCCCAAACTTTCAATAATTTTTTTATATACTCAATTTATTTGATTTCTTATTATGGTAGCCGAACTACATGTGTTGCGACCTTTTTCAATTTGGTTTTAAGCATAACTTGAGAACCATACATTGGAATTAAAAAAATTCCTTTTTTTTAAAAGATATTAATAATATATATCCAACGTTTTTCGTTTTACATCAATTCATTTTAAAACATTCAAGCTATAGCCATTTGAAATTTAAAAAATGATATTCACGAACTGTCGCTATGCGACGTGTTCGATTCAAGCTATATAATGATTTAAATTATAAATCGTCTAATCTCTTCTAAAATAAATTTAAATTTCCATAATCTAAGTTTAAAACCACATTCCAAATCTCTTTTCCAAAATAATATTCTATATTCCCATTTTAGTGCAAAATAATTTTATTTCAAATTCCCAACTCTCATTTCAAATTAAATTGAAATAAAAATACTAATTTCTTCAAAAATCATTTAGTTATTTTTCAGAAACTACTATAAAAGTAAAATGAAATCCACTTATTGGCATAATAACCAATTATTGTTATTTGACCAAAAATTACTCACCAAACTGAGTTTCAAAATCCAAATTTATTTTGATATAAATTATTGAAAACAGTACCAAAGTCGTTTTGTTTTTTACAAAGAACATTTGATCAACCCTCCTAGTATTTCCATACAGTTTGAAATCTAAATTCAAACTTAATTTCTAACAATTATTTTATATTTAAAATAAATTGTTATTCATATAGGAAGGAGATTTAAATCGACTACCCGTATATTTCCATAACTACTGTGTGTGTGTGTGATTTCATGCAACTTGAATCGACAACTTCAATCAACCATATTAGCAGACATAAATTCATCCATAAACCACAACAATTGAAACAACCAATTTCATTGTGCATAAAGCATTACGGTCAATAACACTTAGTGTTTAGTGTGTTTTAACTACATAATCGTCCATCCAAACATTTCATACTACCATCAACATCCACAACCAATCAACCAACGTTTACTTATTATAATTAACCACTAATGTTAGAATAATTAAATTAGAGTTCTCACCGTCATACCTCTAAATTCTTCAACGTTAAAACCCGTATTCACTGTGAATCAAATCTACGAATGATCATGTACAAGCTCTACGGACGACTTACACAACTTCTTCTAGCGAACCCAACGTATGTGTGTATATATATATATATATACACGCGCTCTCTTAACAATACTTAATTACATCAACAAGGAGAGGCCGATCTTTGGTTCACGAACAGACGAAGGAGGAAGTATGGGTTGCTGACGTGGCTTGTGATGGAGAGAGGAAAGGTGGCAACGGTTTGGGGTGTGCTGTTTTAAGAATGGCCAAACTATTTTGGAAGAGGGGAGAGAAAATTTGCCATGCAGGGAAGAGAGTGTGAGTCTGGGGGGGGGGGATGTTGGTCGGTGTTGCAGGCGGTGGTCGGTGATTGGAAGTGGCATGGTGGCAGGTGGAGCTTATAAGTGAGAAGGCCGAACTAAGTATAACTTAAAGGGGAAGGGTTGAGTTGTTTTTAAGGGGGACAATGGGTTTAAGGAGTGGAGATAGAGGAGGTAGGGTCTCCGACCAAGGTCTGGGTGGTGCTACAGGGTTAGTGGAGGTGGCCGATGAGGAGTAGGTGGCGGTTGAAGTGACACATGTGGCAGTGGAATTGGTATAAGGGGAGTCCGTGAGCTATTTTAAGGGGAAAGGGAGGTAACGTGGCTTTTGGAGGGGGAGTGGAGGTGGACTGTCTACTGATTGAGTGTGTGCCAGAGTGTGGTAGGTAAGCGGAAGTGGCGGTGAATCCTGATGAGGAAGGAAGGCGGTGAGTTGTTAAGGGGAAAAGAGGAAGTCGTGCATGTTAATGGGGAAGTTTTTGTATATTCGCATGAAGGGACGATGTATCGTGAAGGGAAGAAAGAACATGTGAAATGCAGATAGAAGATGGGTTAAAAATGTTGGTGCGTAAGGCCTTGTATATAGGCAATCCCAAGGGTGAACAAGGAAACTAATCACGGACACATGGTACTCTACGATGAGGCCATCTACATGCATATAAACATTTGTATAGGCACATGGCATTTCATAAATTCTATTTCCATGCATGGAAGCTAAACATTAAATATTTATTTATTTATAATAGCCTAATTTTAGTGTAACAATTATATTTGTAACCATTTCTCCATACTTATTTGTGTAACTATTACATTACTTATGATTAAATTATAAATTCACGTCATTACATAAAGAAAATATTTATTACTTATATAGTATAAAGTATAAAAAAAATCCTAACTAAATCTTATGTTATTAAATAACATCTTTAAAAATAAATCATCCTTTGTAAAATTCTTATACCTTTATAAATATATCAATGTCATTATATGTTATCGAATTTAAATAATATCATTACTTAAAAAATATTCATATATATTAAATATTGTAACGACTTAGCGAATTCCACGCTCGAATTCCAACAATAATACATAACCTATATTACTTACCAGAGATCAAGTATCAAAAACACGAAATAGTTATTAGAAAGAAATTAGAGGGTGAGATAAGAAAGAAAGAAATATTAGAATAGAAGAAGAAGAACAACACAACAACATTAGAGTCTCACATCATAGCGGAACAAAATATAATATAGAAATAAAATTTTGTTGAGAGCATTTAAATAAATACTTACAATCATCAGAGTGCATCAATGCATTTGGACAATTATAATAATCTATCCTCATATACAACACACATAAAAATAAATATATATCATATGTCTGAACTCCTCCAGCACGTCTTCTTGAAATTCATAACATCCAAACCTAAACCTGTATAACCCGGGCTAACCTGAGCATTACAAACACCAGATCAGTCTAATGAACCTAAGTGAGAAAACTCGCTAAGTTTATAATATCATCCAACTTGATTTTGAAGTTAAAACATTTCTTTTAGAAAGAAAATGATAATCGTAAGACCAATCCACACATAAACATAGGATGTTTTTACCATACAATAACCCAAAATATATTTGAAATGAATATCTTATTTTGATATTATAACAGTGTATAAATACAAATAAATAGAATCTAGCAGAAACGCTTGCATCTCACGCTCCACATAAATAGTATACAATCAAAACCATGGTGCTTATTGGAGTTTGGATTCCAACTAGTAAGGTATGGGACCACCTTTCGACAGTGTATCTCTAGAGAGGAATACACCGGGTTCAACACGAACATCTTGCAACCAAGGCTAAACATGACCGACCCCTCATTTCCCTTGAGAGAACCAAATGTATTATCACAACGGTTGGGCTCAAACCACCGTTTTTCAAAAAGGGACAATATCAAATAGAATAAAGAAGCAAATGGAATTTGTCTAGATCTGGTGACAATACACCCTAATTGGGAGTGACCCACTTTGCCATGCAACCTACTCGATTTTATACCATTTCCCGGTTGATGAGGCTTGAGGTTTAAATTAGACGACCCAAACTTCCCCTTTTGGGAAAGCCCGGATTAAGTTGAGAACATGACGCATAAAAACATAAACAATAGAAAATTTCATTGCTATTACAACAATTACATAAGAGTACAAGAATATTCCAGAGTACGAATAATTATTACACATTTGGAAATACAATATCATAGATTTTAAAATTACCAAAGCAACGGAAAATAATACATAAGTATAATGCATAGCGGAAAATAACAACTAACACAACTGAAAGAGATATACAGATACAAAACTTTCCGAATATAGCTCCAGCTGTAGTCTAAGATCCTATGAAAAGAAATATCTGTGAAAACCACAAACTACTAGCTGCCTGTATGGAAAATATGGGCACCCAGAGTTTAGTTAGAAACAATAAACTCTGTGTCAGTCATGGGACTGGTGTGAGAACTCAAAACAGTTATTTAAACTTTACTTTAAAATAAGGTAAATCAAGGGACCACGACAAATAACACGGAACGGATTTACCCCCAAGAATACCAATGCATAAAACAAATAACGCAATGCTAATTAAAGAAAAATGAAGCTATTATAAGACTCAGGTCCCATCACACAATGCAACACAAGCCGGAGGATAGACTTTTACCTTATAATAGCCAAATACGCTTGGTACGCAAAATTTATCTTTTGTTATTACTATAAGTGAAGAAGTCAACTTCAAATATAAATGTATCAATCCTAGGTGGCATAGTACCATATACTATGTCGCCATATATAGGTTTACAATTAAAACTACAAAATGTCGTATTGGAAGTTTGGATTTCCATACTGATGGCTCCTGATTCGAAAGATCTATCACGTAGTGCAATACTCACCGGCTTACGTCCCAACTAGAGAAAACACCGTAATGCACATCCTTCGTTTTGGGAAATCAAGTATCACTGCGGCTTACGTCCCAACGAGAGAAAACACTGCTTACTCTATCCCTCTGGCAATCGGGGGGTGTGCCCTATCCTTCTAAGCGTGGAGCGACCACACCCAGCTCATCTCGGTCGATCGAATCCATCCTCATATCGAAAGCATACTGACCTGACCATCAGTTTACCATCATACCAATGTGTGAGGCTCGCGAAGTAATGCTACACAAAGTTATGCTAATTAAAGCTATTCTTTGATCATCATCCACAAGGCTCTGCTTTTCACCAAAAGCCTTGATCCATGCATCTCAGTATGTTACATTGTCAATCCATACCATTGTTTTGTGCCAATAAATAACCTCTAAGCTCGTACATCTCAGAGAAGGGTGTTAAGCAAGAGAATAAATTCTCCGTTACTAAAAAGATATATGTTTAGCAGCTATCAACGAATATGGCATAAAGGAATACAACGTCAGACATACCATCTATTTACAAGTCCGTTCTGGGTTTGAACGAAACTGAAGGCACCTTATTCCTTGTCCCGTATGTCTAATACAGGAGAGAAGACCTCGTATATCCGAATAATCAACAAGTACGTCCGAATGGCTACCACTGTAGCCCCTTCAAGGTAGCTACTCCAATCATGGGCATCAATAGCAACCCATCCATTCAATGTGAAGATCGTCGATCTTGCACCGTCTTCAATCTCTTCGACTGTTAGTCGTATTCATTATTTAGAATGGGTTAAACCCGATCTTTACGAATAACTCGCATATTTTATAATTAAGTGCTATAAAAACACATCATGTGCCTCATTCCAATTCAGAATATTCTTTTATTCAAATATTTACATTTTTAGGGAAAGGTTCCCATTAATTTTATCAGCGATTATCACTTTTAAACACACTGTTTAATCCATTTCTTTGGAAATCATTTCAAAAGACTTTATAGTATCTTTTTGTTGTATATGACATAGCTGTATATGACATAGTTGTATATACAACTATATGATTTTTGTTTGATGATAACAACCAGATAAATATTATTTTAAATGTGCTTGTTACTGTACTGTTCAATTTACACATCATAGACAGGAATATAATATTTATATTTAAATAGAATACAACTGTACAGACATTCATATATTCATACAATATTTTATTTAAATTAAATATTATATTTCAAACATTCAAACAGTACAACTATTTGTAACTCCACTATTTATTCAATTCACAGGAATTTGTACTTGTATATAAATTGAATACGATAGATAAATTTGTTTAAACACAATAAAATATTATTTCAACCTAATCTGTTTATTACATATAATTAGTACAATTCTCTCACAGCTCCTCGCTACAGTTCATCATATAATCAGTACAACTCTCTCACAGCTCCTCACTACAGTTCATTCATCACTTCTACAATCACTTTTATACGTTAACACAATCACTCAGTTAGCATTTCAAATACAGACACGCACTAACACATTTCTTATCTTCATCTTCAACCTTCTGTCTTCACAGCTTTCAATCAGTCCTGTCTTCACACCTATCACAAATAGAAAAACACACACAGTAGACTACAACAAAAATAAAATTATAAATAAGCAAATAAAAATTTATTATTGAATTTTATTTGCCTCAGAATTACGGTGTGTTTCTCATCATTTTTCTATACTTGGTCTGATATGCAGGGACAAAAAAACTCGTTTTGATGGCTGCATATACACACGTGTATATATATACACGTGTGCACTGCCTCGCCAATCCAGTGTGTAGCTGAGGAGTAGCCACGTGGACCTTCTCGACTCAGTGCACAATGCAAAACAGTGTGCAAATATTTCGGCATGGTATTTCAAAGCCAATAGTCGAGGCATGATCAACTAAAGACAAAATACTAGCCAAAGTGAAAGTATGGTCAAAACAGTGGAACATGATGGAGCAAATCATTTTCAGCAAAATGAAATATATTTTTTTAATCAAAGTGTCAAATACAACATTTCAATTTATAGTTCAACATACATGGTCGAACCAGCCCAAATAAATCAGCTCAGAACAATAACAAGATGGAGCTACTCAAGTCTGAAGTACAAGTTCTAACACAAAAATCAGTCTCCAGTTCAAATATGGTCAAGACATAAGTACACGTAGACATGACACAATTTTAAGCAATGATCAGTTTCAAGTGAATTGTGCATAAAGTATGGGTTCAAATGCATGGATACACCACATGATCAACAAATTTGAATAAAAGCATGAACTGGGTGAACAAGTCACAGTGGTCGAGCTACTCAAATATAAGGAAAAATGAATGGACATGGTGCAGCTACATGGTAATAAATACAAGGCAACAGCAAGATGAAAATACATACTCCAAATGCCAAGTCAGTAAACACAGAGCATGTACAAGAACATGAATGGAGCTATAGCTAAATGGTGCAACAATATAAGTCGAGCAAGGCCGAGGAAATTCATTTTAGACTCAACACATAGCAAAGTATCAAAGACAGTTCTGGTTTAAATCAAGTATGGTTCAGCTCAACTACAAAAAACAACATGAATGGTGTAGACTTCACTTTCTATATACATATTGTAACGACCTGGATTTCTTATCGATTTATTTTTAATATTTAATATGGATTTAAATATCGAGTTGGTAATATAAATCAATTTTTATATTGAGTTGGCGATTTAATAATTAATCAATTTCGATTTAATATCGAATATATTAAATTATCGTAATACGAAATATAGTTGAAATCGAAGTTAAATACGGGGTCAAAAACAATTCAGATGACCTGTATAAACTCTGTTTGAATATAGACGATAATAGAAATAATTTATTACCAATGAATTGATTTTTTTTTTGAATTTAAATTATTTTATATCGATTTAAAATGATTATTCTATATACGTTCAAATTAAATATCAAAATATATTCAGTTTAGTTCAAAATATCGTTATAACATTTAAACGTCAGTCGTTATGTTAAAATAGTGGTTCATGAATTTATGTAATGCACCCTGAGATATTTTAACAGATAAGATCGAAGTCGAATCAACATCAAATTAGAATCCATTTAAAAAGAATGGAAATCTCTTTAATCAAATCAGAATCTATTTAAATATTTTCAAAATCCTACAGCAGACCTACTTGTACTCCCCTATTGCTTAATGGCAAAGTATTCATCCCTATATAATCGCAACCTCTCCCTTTTACTTTCTCTTCTGATATTCATTCTCAAAAATGCAAAACCACCATGATTCAACATCTTCAACAATTCGATTCCTTATTCGTTTAGAACTACCTATACCATCATCTCTTTTGTACCAACTAATCGAATTTCCCCTTTGGCTTCTTTTTGTTTTTCAAATCGATCTCGCCATAGAAAAAAGAGAAATCGAGTTCGATTGTGAGTCTAAAGCTCCAATTCTAGGCCTTCATCAGTGTGAGCGAGTGTTACTAAGGTTCTCGACTTCAAATGGCAGTACGTAGTTGAGTGGCAGTGAGGGTGTGGCGCTCACCTTCGGTCTTCAAATTCGAACTGGATACTAGGGCCTTGGGCTTCTAGGGAGTCGCGATGGTGTGGTTTGACTCCTGGTACGAAGGCGAGGCGTGCATAAGTAAAAGGAGAGGAGGTCACTATTTTTTTAGAAAGCATCGAGATAGATGAGTGCACTGTCGACGTTGCGATTTGAATTTGTAGCTATTTGGGCATCAAGTTGAAATAAGGTTTGGGGGTACTGTAGCAGTGCGTGTAAATAAGGGAAGAGAGGAGCTTGAAGTCACAGTTTTCTAAGGGAAGCCAGTGATAGCCAGTGGAGGGTTGAACGCAACTTGGTGGGAGCAAAGCGAGGTGCTGGCTCGGTTGGAGTTGTGATCTCTAGATCTATTTTGAGCTGCAAGTCATAGGGATGAAAGAGATGAGTCCGAGTGGGGTTAAACTATGTTAGGCCTTTGGATGTTTTTTTGGAAGCAGCGTGGTTCATTTTACAAGAGTGGGATTTTACTTAGTACAATCGGAGAAGAAGAATTATCACACGAATTAAGGTAAAAGTTAGTTATTTAAATTAATTAAAAGATATTTAATTTATATGTAAACAAACTTGTAACATAATGCTAATAATAATAACATTTTCATATCATAATAGTTTTGACGAAAAACGATATCCATTTGATTCATGAGGACTTAAGCTTGCGATGGAATCGGGTTGAGATTTTATTGAGTTAGCAAGATTTTAAATTTTATCGAATATGGTTCGACTGAATTTGAAAAGGAACTGGAATGGGATGCAAATAAAACCACGGTGAGTAAATCTCACTCACCTTTTATTTAGAATTATTTTTATCGGTTAAAAATAATTGTTCGTTGCTTGTTTGGTTGCATTTAATATTTTTGTGCATCTTAAATATATTAGTTACTTAGGTTTGGTGTGCTATTATTTATATATTGGTGATTGGCTGGATTCTCGCAGTATCATTAGCGGATGCCCGCGATAGCATTAGCAGATGATTACCCTATACGCCCCATGCTATTATAGTGGATGACCTTCTATGCCGCGATATCCTACCACAAAGCAGAATGGATATTATTTCTGTTGACTATCGTCCGTGGATGCAGGAAAACAGTTGGAGGAATCCAACTGGATTCCTCAAATTTTATTATTGTCTGTTTTCACATATTTTATCATATATACTGTGTTGATTGAAAATTGGGTTGTTTGGTTGTTTAAATGTCATTGGGGCTAAAATGTTGATATATAAAAATATGGTGGAAAGGATATTTGAGATTTAAAAAGGGGAAATCTATTTTTAAAAATAGAATTTTAATTTTGAATGGGCTATAAAAATATTTACTTGTTTCGAATATAAAACAAGTATTGAAATTTATAAACGCTGTTTATAAATCGATAATGCGGGATTTGAAATGAATTTATAAACGTGGTTTATATATTAATAATGTAGAGAAGTGAAATGAATTTATCAACAATGTTTATAAATAGAAATGGGAAAAATTGTCATTTGATAATTTGAATATATAAATTCAAATGTGAATTTAAACATAAAAATGGGGAAATCGTTTTAAAGAAATAAACGATGGAATTTATTCTGATGTTCAGAATATAAATTGAACTAAAATAAATCTGTAAGGATTTATGGTTTGAATTCGACTAATTCGAATTTATTTATATAGAAAATTCAAATAGAATTTGAATATAGAAAATTCAAATAGAATTGAAAATATAATATAATATAGAAAGTTCAAATAAAATTGGAAATGGAATTTGAATATAGAAAATTCAAATGGAATTTGAATATGGAAAATTCAAATAGAATTGAAAATAGAATTTGAAAATAGAAAGTTGAAATCATTTCGAAATGGGAACGACGAAATATATTTCAGAATGCAGATTTTTAAACAAAATAGAAAATAAATCTAAAGGATTTATAATTTGTAAAAGGAATTGGGATTAAATATAGAAGATTGAAGGATAAATAAATATATTACCGAGTAAGGAAAAATCTACAATTATAGATAATCGAAAATGATATGTTGGATTGAGAAATTTGATTTGATATATATTAAAAATATATCAGAATGGAGTTGAATTTATTATAAACGAAGTTTAAATGTTTATATATATATATATATATAAATATAATTAAAACGAACTCGCCGCAGCGCTGCAGTTCGTAAATTGGCATTTCGAACTTCAATTGAGTATACAAAACTCAAATTAAGTCGGAATTCTTTGAAACAAGAACCGTCAGGACCAATTAGATAGTAGTTTTCTAATGGAAGAGAAAAATATGGATTTCGTCTAATAGATTTTGAGATATGTAAAAATCAATTTTTTAGAAAAACAACACCATAACCATTATAAAACCATAACGGTTTATTTAATTTTATAAAAGGATTTTAAGCGAATAAAATCCAAATTTTTATTTAGAAAATTTCTGATTTGAGTTGTAAAATATATGTGAACTCAAGTGAGTAGTGGATTGATTTTTGAAAACAAGAAAAATTAGATTTTTAATTATTAAATAGAATTATCTAATTTGAATAAAAATTAGTTAATGAAATTTTGAATCAAAATTGGACTTTGAATAAGTGAATTGGATTTGTAAATCCATATCTGGAATCGAATATTGAAATTTGAGTTGAAAATGACATTTGATTGTTTTGTAAACAAATTAATTTATATTTGAATGTGTTATGTTCAAAGTGAAATAGGCAAAAGAGTTAATTAAAGAATAAATTAGCGAATCAAGTTTAAAATGACTGGATTGAGTTGTAATAAATTGGGACTGGATAGATGTGTGTTAGACAGGTATGGAATGAAGTATATGAAGAGATATATATTGAAATGCCCGATAAAAAGGTACATGTTTAAATTCCGTATGAGGTTTTATGCACCGTATCGGCAAACCACTTGGCTTTTTCCTTTTCTTTTTGATTGGAGAGGCCTGTGTGGCGGTTTGGGGATTTTCCCGATGCTCCCGGTACAAAGGACGTTATTGCGAAATTTTCCGAAAATTTAAGGAGTTAGAATATTTTTAAGAAAATTTGATAGTTAGAAATCAATGTATCGATATATTTAGAATTCGATAAGTAAATGAATTTAAAAATAGAATATTATAAATAAAAAGTAAATCGATAATTTGGTAATAGAAAGAGAAACATATATACGTTTAAAAAGGAATAATTTGTTTGTATGGTGTTGATTTTTTGGGAATAATGGTTTTGTATGTTTTGAAGTTAAAGATGTTTTCAGTCAAGGTCTGAGAGGTAATTTTTACCCAACTCGATTGTTTTCATTACTAACTGATAAATAGTAAGATTCAATCTCGATAATCAATATTTGAATAAGATTTAGTTGAATATAGTATTTTAGGTTGTAACGATGTTTTACACCACATTCGTTTTTACCCAAATAAGTGGAAGTTTGGAAATATAATAATAAATATTTCCTAAGTATATAAATGAATAGTCGGGAAAGAAATAAGTAATTGGAATGTTCTCAATTACAAATAGAAAATATTTTCTAAGCGTAGGAAATAAAAGAAGGCGAGATATGGAAATGTTTTCCAAACGGGTAAGAGGCCAAGATGATAATTGAAAATATTTAGTTAATGAATATTGATAAAGGAAGTGGAGAATTGATTTAATTAATGAAATATTAATAAAATGGCCCAGTGATTTGTTTGATGCTTTGAATTAATGTTTGTTTCTTCGATAGTTAAATAACCAAATATCAAAGTATTTGCCAATATCGTTGCCAATATGGAGAGATCGATTGGATTATTGTCCGAAAACCACTCTGTATTGGCAGTAGCATTGTGAATCAGATTATACGAAAATAATCGAAGACGGAGTAAAGTGCAAGGGCTTTTTCTATTAATAGAAATTGTGCCTTCGGTTTCGTTCAATCCCAGAACGAACATATATGGGCGGATGTCTGACAAAGTATTTCCAATGATCGAATATGTTGGTATGTATAAATATATATGGTGGCAACGGATTTATTCCCTTAGCATAATATCCAGAATATATTTATGCAAATCAATTAGTGATTAATGGATCTAACAATGTGGCATTCAATGTGATTTTTGTTATCAATGAATGATAAGTAGACGTAGCCTCAGGCCATAACAACTGGATAATGACAAAAATCGGATAGGCAGCATGGCTATGTGGGTCGCTCCCGTTAGGGTGTATAATCACATATCTAGAGAAATTCATTTAATTCCTTATTCTATTCGATGCTGTCCCATTCGAGAAACGGTTGCTGATCCCAACCGTTGGTGATATACACTCGATACACTCAAGCAAAATGAGTGGTCGGTCATGTGTGGGCCGGGTTGCAAGACGTTCTTGTTGAACCCAGTGTATTCCTCTCTAGAGATACACTATCGGCAGGTGGTTCCGTACCTTGTCATGTTGGAAATCCAATCTCTAATAAGCGCCATGCGGTTTTTGATTTTATATTATATACATAGAGCGTGAGATGCAAGCGTTCCGCTAGATTCTATTTATTTGATTAGACATTATTATAATATCACTGGATTTTTGTATCAAAGTGTTTTGGGTTATAGTAAGGTAAAAACCGTCCATGTTTATGTGTGGGCTGGTCTTACTATTATCCTTTCCTTTGAAAGGATTTTGAAAGTTAAAAAAATGATTGGAGCTTACTCACACCAGTCCCATGACTTACCCAGAGTTTATTTTGTTTTTGTTTTCCCTAAACTCTTGGGTACCTATATTCGTATGGGCAGTCAAGTAGTCGGGATTTTTCAGATTCACTTAGAAGAGCTGGAAGCAGGAGGCTTCACCAGTTGGCTATAAACTATCATATTTTCGCCGTGTACTATGTTGTATCTGGAAACTGGTGTTTATAACTGTTCCAGGAATAACTGTTGTGCTCTGATAATGGTATGTATGTATAGTTACTGATTTGTATTTCAAAAGTTATGTTGTTTAATATATTTTATTCGTTCCGCTGTGAGATTTGTGTTCTTCGTTTTTCTTCTATTCTAATATTTCTTTCTTTCTATTTCTCATCCTCTAACTTCTTTCTAATAATGATTCGTATTTCTGTGCAATTTGGGTTGGACATTTGGTGTTATTAGTCAATTTAGGTAGTACGGATTTGCGGGCCGTTACAG
Organism: Allium sativum; assembly: GCA_030737875.1. Taxonomy (NCBI): domain Eukaryota; kingdom Viridiplantae; phylum Streptophyta; class Magnoliopsida; order Asparagales; family Amaryllidaceae; genus Allium; species Allium sativum. Next base: position 345,994,660 of record CM060922.1, on the reverse strand, counting down.
TTGGTATCAAAGCTTAGGTTGAGCGAATACCTAGGCTTTGTTGGATTGCACTCATTAGAGATAGGGTCAGTAGTACCCTAGAATGAGTTGAGCGTATATATATATGAGAGCGCCTATTTATTAATTGATATAAAAACTATTTTATATTGTGTTGGCTAGTCTGTTGGGTTGTTTATGAATTCTAGTCCAATCGTGGGATGCTACGACGTCGATAAGAGTTTGTAAATACTTGAACAGAAGATTGAACACGATATTGTTTTAAGTGGGTAAATGAAATAATTTTGACCAAAATTCTATTTTTATAGAAAAGGAATAATTTTTTGAAATTATTATAATGTATGGATGTGTTGGATGTTAAAATTATAATCAAACAAGATTATTAAATTTGATTGGTTATCTATAACCAAATAAAATTTGTACGTAAATGAAATATACAAATGAGATGAACTGGAATTGGGTTTAAAACAGAATTTGGAATTTAAATCCTGGGAAGTTGGAAAATATTTTCTGAAGTATATTAGAACAATATAGCTTTGTTTTAAAAGGATTTTTAATGGGGTTTGAAATTTTTTAAGCACTGAAATCACTTCAATGGCTGGAAAATAATTCTGATGATGGTCGCGACATCATCAATGTTCGTTTTCAAGTTTCTAGGTGATGAATTGCTACCGTAGAAAAGTTTTTGATGAAAAATTGTTTGAAAGAAAACAAGTTGTTTTGGAAATTTCAGATATTTTGAATTTGAAATAATTATACATATTTGTATATATTTATGTGATTTCAAAAGGATTTGAAATAAAAACCCGGGAATGTGAATTCTGGAATTAAATTTAACTTAGACAAGTTAAATGGATCAAAGTGAATAAATTGATCAAATTCAATTTGAATTAATTTGAATGGAAATATGTTGATTGAAAATCATTCAAATGAATGGAAAACCAAAAGTTTTGGTAGGACTTAGAAATATATGAAGAGTTGAGTTTCAACATAAGTATGTTTTGAAAAGTCATAGGTTTGTAGCATTTTTCTTATCTTAGCAATTTCGGGGACGAAATTATTTTAAGCGGGGAAGAATGTAATGACACAGATTTCTTATAGATTTATTTTTAATATTTAATATGGAATTAAATATCGAGTTGGAAATATAAATCGATTTTTATATTGAGTTGTCGATTTAATAATCAATTTCGATTTAATAACGAATATATTAAATTATCGTAATACGAAATATAGTTGAAATCGAAGTTAAATACGAGGCCAAAAACAATTCAGACGACCGGTATATAATCTGTTTGAATATAGATGATAATAGAAATAATTTATTACCAGTGAATTGATTTGTTTTTGAATTTAAATTATTTTATATCGATTTAAAAAGATTATTCTATATACGTTCAAATTAAATATCAAAATATATTCAATTCAGTTCAAAATATAGTTATAACATTTAAACATCAGTCGTTATGTTAAAATAGTGGTTCAAGAATTTATGTAATGGACCCTGAGATATTTTAACGGATAAGATTGAAGTCGAATCAACATCAAATCAGAATCCATTTAAGAAAGAATGAAAATCTCTTTAATCAAATCAGAATCTTTTTAAATATTTTCAAAATCCTACAACAGACCTACTTGTAATCCCTTATTGCTTAATGGCAAAGTATTCATCCCAATATAATAGCAACCTCTCCCTTTTACTTTCTCATCTGATATTCATTCTCAAAAATGGAAAACCACCGTGATTCAACATCTTCAACAATTCGATTCCTTATTCGTTTAGAACTACCTATACCCTCATCTCTTTTGCACCAGCTAATCGAATTTCCCCTTTTCCTTCTTTTTCTTTTTCAAATCGATCTTGCCATAAAAAAAAAAGAGAAAACGAGTTCGATTGTGAGTCTGAAGCTCCGATTATAGGCCTTCATCAGTGTGAGCGAGTGTCATAGAGGTTCTCGACTTCAAATGTCAGTACGATAGTTGAGCGGCGATGGGGGTGCGGCGCTCACCTTCGGTCTTCAAATTCGAACTGGATACTGGATACTAGGGCCTTGGGCTTGCAGGGAGTCACGATGGTGTGGTTTGACTCCTAGTACGAAGGTGAGGCGTGCATAAGTAAAAGGAGAGGAGGTCATGATTTTTTTAGAAAGCATCGAGATGGATGAGTGTGCTGTCGATGTTGCGATTTGAATTTGGAGCTGTGAGGGCATCAAGTTGAAATCAGGTTTGGGGGTACTATAGCAGTGCGTGTTAACAAGGGAAGAGAGGAGCTTGAAGTCACAGTTTTCTAAGGGAAGCCAGTGACAGTCAATGGAGGGTTGAACGCAACTTGGTGGAAGCAAAGCGAGGTGCTGGCTCGGTTGGAGTTGTGATCTCTAGATCTATTTTGAGCTACAAGTCATTGGGATGAAAGAGATGAGTCCGGGTGGGGTTGAACTATGTTAGGCCTTTGGATGTTTTTTTTGGAAGCAGCGTGATTCATTTTACAAGAGTGGGATTTTTCTTAGTGCAATCGGAGAAGAAGAATTATCACACGGATTAAGGTAAAAGTTAGTTATTTAAATTAATAAAAAGATGTTCAATTTATATATATACAAACTTGTAAAATAATGCTAATAATAATAATAACATTTTCATATCATAATAGTTTTGACGAAAAACGATATCCATTTGATTCATGAGGACTTAAGCTTGCGATGGAATCGGGTTGAGATTTTATTGGAGTTAGCAAGATTTTAAATTTTATCAAACATGGTTCGATTGAATTTGATAAGGAACTGGAATGGGTTGCAAATAAAACCACGGTGAGTAAATCTCACTCACCTTTTATTTAGAATTATTTTTATCAGTTAAAAATAATTGTTTTTTGCTTGTTTGGTTGCATTTAATATTTTTGTGCATCTTAAATATATTAGTCACTTAGGCTTGGTGTGCTATTATTTATATATTGGTGATTGGTTGGATTCCCGCAGTATCATTAGCGGATGCCCGCGGTACCATTAGCAGATGATTACCCTATACGTCCCACGCTATGATAGTGGATGACCTTCTATACCACGATATCCTGCCATGAAGCAGGATGGGTATTATTTCTGTTGAATAACGTCTATGGATGTAGGAAAACAGGTTGGAGGAATCCAACTGGATTCCTCAAATTTTATTATTGTCTGTTTTCACATATATTATCATATATAATGTGTTGATTGAAAATTGGGTCATTTGGTTGTTTAAATATCCTTGAGGCTAAAAGGTTGATATATAAAAATATCGTAGAAAGGATATTTGAGATTTATAAAGGGGAAATCTATTTTTAAAAATAGAATTTGAATTTTGAATGGGATATAAAAATATTTACTTGTTTTGAATATAAAACAAGTATTGAAATTTATAAACGTTGTTTATAAATCGATAATGAAGGATTTGAAATGAATTTATAAACATGGTTTATAAATTAATAATGCAGAGAAGTGAAATGAATTTATAAAAAATGTTTATAAATAGAAATGGGAACATTTATCATTTGATAATTTAAATATTTAAATTCAAATGTGAATTTAAACATAAAAATGGGGAAATCGTTTTAAAGAAATAAACGATGGAATTTATTCTGATGTTCAGAATATAAATTGAACTAAAATAAATCCGTAAGGAATTATGGTTTGTATTCGATTAATTTGAATTTATTTATATAGAAAATTCAAATAGAATTTGAATATAGAAAATTCAAATAGAATTGAAAATAGAATATAATATAGAAAATTTGAATAGAATTGGAAATGGAATTTGAATATAGAAAATTCAAATGGAATCTGAATATGGAAATTCAAATAGAATTGAAAATAGAATTTGAAAATAGAAAGTTGAAATCATTTCGAAATGGGAACGACGAAATATATTTCAGAATGCGGATTAACAGAATAGAAAATAAATCTAAAGGATTTATAATTTGTAAAAGGAATTGGGATTAAATATAGAAGATTGAAGGATAAATAAATATATTATCGAGTAAGGAAAAATCAATAATTATAAATGATCGAAAATGTTATGTTGGACTGGGAAATTTGATTTGATATATATTAAAAATATATCAGAATGGAGTTGAATTTATTATAAACGAAGTTTAAATGTTTATATATATATATATATATAATTAAAACGAACTCGCCGCAGCATTGCAGTTCGTAAATTGGCATTTTGAACTTCAATTGAGTATATAGAACTCAAATTAAGTCGGAATTCTTTGAAACAAGAACCGTCAGGACCAATTAGATAATAGTTTTCTAATGGAAGAGAAAAATCTGGATTTCGTCGAATAGATTTTTAGATATGTCAAAATCAAATTTTCAGAAAAACAGCGCCATAACCATTATAAAACCATAACGGTTTATTTAATTTTATAAAAGGATTTTAAGCGAACAAAATCCGAATTTCTATTTAGAAAATTTCAGATTTGAGTTGTAAAATATATGTGAACTCAAGTGGAGTAGTGGATTGATTTTTGAAAACAAGAAAAATCAGATTTTTAATTATTAAATAGAATTATCTAATTTGAATAAAAATTAATTAATGAAATTTTGAACCAAAATTGGACTTTGAATAAGCGAACTGGATTTGTAAATCCATATCTGGAATCGAATATTGAAATTTGAGTTGAAAATGACATTTGATTGTTTTATAAACAAATTAATTTATATTTGAACTTGATATGTTCAAATAAGAAGTGAAATAGGCAAAAGAGTTAATTAAAGAATAAATTAGCGAATCGAGTTTAAAATGACAAGATTGAGTTGTAATAAATTGGGATTGGATAGATGTGTGTTAGACAGGTATGGAATGAAGTATATGAAGAGATATATATTGAAATGCCCGACAAAAAGGTACATGTTTAAATTCCATATGAGATTTTATGCGCCGTATCGGCAAGCCGCTTGGCTTTTACTTTTTCTTTTTGATTGGAGAGGCCTGCATGGCGGTTTGGGGATTTTCCCGATGCTCCCGGTACAAAGGATGTTATGGGAAAATTTTCCGGAAATTTAAGGAGTTAGAATATTTTTACGAAAATTTGATAGTTAGAAATGAATGTATCGATATATATATATATATATATATATATATATATATATATATATATATAGAATTCGATAAGCAAATGAATTTGAAAATAGAGTATTATAAACAAAAAGGAAATCGATAATTTGGTAATAGAAAGAGAAACATATATCATTTAAAAATGAATAATTTGTTTGTATGGTGTTGATTTTTCCGGAATAATGGTTTTGTTTGTTTTGAAGTTAAAGATGTTTTCAGTCAAGGTCTGAGAGGTAATTTTACCCTAACTCGATTGTTTTCATTACTAATTGATAAGTAGCAAGATTCAATCTCGATAATCAATATTTTAATAAGATTTAGTTGAATATAGTATTTCGGGTTGTAACGATGTTTTACACCACATTCGTTTTTACCCAAATAAGTGGTAGTTTGGAAATATAATAATAAATATTTCCTAAGTATATAAATGAATAGTCGAGAAAGAAATAAGTAATTGGAATGTTCTCCAACTATAAATAGAAAATATTTTCTAAGTGTAGTAAATAAAAGAAGGCAAGATATGGAAATGTTTTCCAAATGGGTTAGAGGCCAAGATGATAATTGAAAATATTTAGTTAATGAATATTGATAAAGGAAGTGGAGAAGTGATTTAATTAATGAAATATTAATAAAATGGCCCAGTGATTTGTTTGATTCTTTGAATTAATGTTTGTTTTCTTCGATAGTTAAATAACCAACTATCGAAGTATCTGCTAATATCGTTGCCAATATGGAGAGACCAGTTGGATTATTATCCGAAAGCCACTCTGTATTGGTAGTAGCGTTGCGAATCAGATTATACAAAGATAATGGAAGACAGAGTAAAGTTCAAGGGCTTTTTCTATTAATATAAATTGTGCCTTCGGTTTCGTTCAATCCCAGAACGAATGTATATGGACGAATGTCTGACAAAGTATTTCCAATGACCGAATATGTTGGTATGTATAAATGTATATGGTGGCAACAGATTTATTCCCTTAGCATAATATCCAAAATATAATTGTGCAAATCAATTAGTGATTAACGGATCTGACAATGTGGCATTCAAAGTGATTTGTGTTATCAATGGATGATAAGTAAGTGTAGCCTTAGGCCTCAACAACCGGGAAATGGCAAAAATCGGGCAGACATCATGGCTATGTGGGTCGCTCCCGTTAGTGTGTATAATCACATATCTAGAGAAATTCATTTAATTCCTTATTCTATTCGATGCTGTCCCATTCGGGAAACGGTTGCTGATCCCAACCGTTTGTGATATGCATTCTATACACTCAAGCGAAATGAGTGGTCAGTCATGTGTAGGCCAGGTTGCAAGACGTTCTTATTGAACCCAGTGTATTTCTCTCTAAAGATAGACTATCGGCAGATGGTTCCATACCTTGTCATGTTGGAAATCCAATATCCAATAAGCGCCATGCGGTTTTTGATTTTATATTATATACATGGAGCGCGAGATGCAAGCGTTCCGCTAGATTCTATTTATTTGATTAGACATTATTATAATATCATTGGATTTTTGTACTAGAAAGTTTTGGGTTATAGTAAGGTAAAATCCATCCATGTTTATGTGTGGGTTGGTCTTACTATTATCCTTTCCTTTGAGAGGTTTTTGAAAGTTAAACAAATGGTTGGAGTTTACTCACACCGGTCCCATGATTGTTCCAGAGTTTATTTTGCTTTCCCTAAACTCTTGGGTGCCTATATTTGTATGGGCAGTCAAGTAGTCGGGATTTTTCAGATTCACTTGGAAGAGCTGGAAGTATGAGGCTTCACCAGTTAGCTATAGACTATCATATTTCTGCTGTGGACTATGTTATATCTGGAAACAGGTGTTTATAACTGTTCCAGGAATAACTGTTGTGCTCTGATAATGGTATGTATATACAGTTACTGATTTGTATTTCAAAAGTTATGTTATTTAATATATTTTTTTCGTTCCGCTGTGAGATTTGTGTTCTTCGTTTTTCTTCTATTCTAATATTTCTTTCTTTCTATTCCTCATCCTCTAACTTCTTTCTAACAATGATTCGTATTTCTATGCAATTGGTTGGACGTTTGGTGTTATTAATCAACTCAGATAGTACGGATTTGTAGGCCGTTACACATATGTATAGTCAAGCCAAGGTTCATACATATAAAACAAGCTAAAAGTCAATGCAAACCAAAATCAAAATGGTGAAAGTGCAATTGGACAGTGAATTACAATGGTCAAGCAACATTTGTAACAAGGGATAGACAAGCAAAGAAATGTAAATATGATGAACACAGTATGTTTCAAGTAAAGCATCCGAGAAATGTTTTTAAAAAAGTCGAGAATAGCGTCAGTCCAAGGTCAAGGAAAATTATATTATCAAGCATCAAGTCTATTCAAATAAGTCAAGTCAAAATTAAGTATATCTGTACAAACTACAATGAACAAAGTGGAGTATAGCATCGGTTTTCTAGTTTATAGCAAGTATCAGATTTCAGTGTGTCAAAGTTCAAAGGAAAGCAAGCAGGTGAAAGTGGCACTTCACAAGCCTGCTGAATGCAAAATTCAAGTGCAGTATCACAATAAAGTAGATCATATATGCAAAATCGAGCATAGTATTTGTTCTTTTCAAATATTGTTTCTACAAGATTAAGGTTTTAGAAATTAGCAAGGATAAATACCACAACATTTTTTTAAATCAATATTTTCAAGCAGGAAGCCAAAAAATCAATTCAAAAATTTACTGGAAAAGATCAATTCAGAAATGGTCAACCAGAAAGTATAATCAAAGTTCCCGAAATCTAAGGATCAATATATTTACTTTTCGAAAGAGGATAGATCCAGAAATCTCGAGATATTTCTTTTGAAGAATGAATATACACGGTAGTTTTTTATTCAAAGAAATATCCAGAATATCATAAAGAATTCAGGCCCAAAATTTTGTACATATCATGACCGAATCTAAGCAACGAAATTAGAGCACAAATTTAGGATTGTTAATCCTATAAATACACCAATCATCACAGGCTTTCATCCATCCAAGTTTCAACGCAATCAAAGAATAATTAGAAGTGAAAAAATCATACCAATATTCACTTGGATCTGAATCAAGTGGAGTTGCAAATCGAAGAACACCAGAGCACGAGATCGACATCGGAAAATATTAGAGCATGAGTACGGTCAATCATCGGATTCCAGAAGAAAACCCTAGATAGCAAATCACCAGCTGTAACACCCCGTGTATTCTATAACAGTGAGATTCACAAATTAAAGTGTAACTAATTTCAAATCAAAGAATTAAGGGAAACGGGATATGCCATTGCGTTCGTCTCGGAATTCTGCTTGAGATAGAGTCCGAGTTTGCGTAAAACGGATATTGTATGAATAAGATATGGACGGACGAAGTTGGGCGAAAAACCGGAAAACGGGTCAGAATGCACTGGCGCACTTGGGAAGTGCGCCAGAACAAAAATGAAATGGCGCACTTGGGAAGTGCGCCAGTACATTTTTGACCTGGCGCACCTGCCAAGTGCGCCCAGGTCAAAAATGACCTGCTGGTCGGGTCTGGTCAGGCCCTGGCTGGCCAGGTCTGTGTTTGGTCGATTTTCTGAGCCTCGCCTTGTCACTAGGGCTAGGTGTCAGCTCCTGATTGGCCTCTCCTTCAAACGAATGGCTATTATTGAATCAAGCTCCATCGACGGTCTAAATCAACTCACAAACATTATAAAAAGGACCTAAGTCCTAGCCTAAATCATACTATCTCATTTTAGCCTCAGGCCGCCGCCATTAAACCTAGAGCTCTGAATTAAGAATACAAAGAACAAAATTGTAGAAGAGGAAGGACGACTACAACTAGAAGCTACAACAACTACGACGCTTTAGACAACGAATTTGGGACTATTTGATTTGGGATTTTTATTTGGATTATTTGCTTCATATTGTAAGTTCTATGTTACTTTTTAGGCAAAAACGCTAAAACAATATGGACATGCCATGAATTGAAACCGGATTTAGGAACTATTGTTAATCCATTGTTTATATTGTTTATCTTTGAATTACAATTTGGGGATATTGCTATGGCAACGTTGCAAGTTAAACTTGTCATGATTTTGATGTTGTTATGAATCACTTGGGCTTAATTGTTTGGCAAGTTGGACTAATACATGTCCATGGAATCACTATGTTTATTGAAATCTTTATGTTGATTAAACCATGCCTATGATGCTAATTAAACCATGGCTATGACTATTGTTGGAATTATGCCTGTGATGTTAATATTCCCATCATGATTAATGAAAAATTGGGTATTGCTAGGTTATGATGAAAAGTTGGAATTGTTATGTTTATAGTGTTAGATATGTTAAAAATGCTAAATTGGAATCATTATGTCTATAATGTTAATTGAGAATCATTATGTTAAAAACGCTAAATTGGAATCATTATGTCTATAATGTTAGTTGAGAATCATTATGTTAAAAATGCTAAATTGGAATCATTATGTCTATAATGTTAGTTGAGAATCATTATGTTAAAAATGCTAAATTGGAACCATTATGTTTATAATGTTAGTTGAGAATCATTATGTTAAAAACGCTAAATTGGAATCATTATATCTATAATGTTAGTTGAGAATCATTATGTTAAAAATGCTAAGTTGGAACCATTATGTTTATAATGTTAGATGAGAATCATTATGATAAATTGGAATCATTATGTTTATGAGAATTATTATGTTAAAAATGCTAAGTTGAAATCATCATGTTAAATTAAGTTGGAACCATTACTATGCCAAGTTATCATCATACTAGTATTGAAACCATGTGATATGTTATAGCATGTTTATTATGCAAGTGATGTTGGAACTGTCACATATGCCTATCACATGTTTGGTGTTATTCCCCTTTATCTCTTGAATTGTTTATGCTTGTGAACGAAGTACGTTTATATACGTTGGGGGTACGATTGGGTAGAATAGGCAAAACTTGAATTAATTATAAGCATAAACTTTGAAATTTGGCATAAGTAGAACATGAAATATGGCACGAAAACTTGACTTGAACATGCCATAACTTGACTTGAAACATGCCTTAGTTGGGTACGAAATTGACATATGAACATGCTATGAAAATAGCACGAATCTGATAAGAACATGGGCATGACTTTAGAAAACAAGAAAGTGGCCAACTCGAGGTTGGGTTGAGTTTGTAGTGTAAATCTGCCCGGAACCGCCCGGCAAATCCAGTTGCTACAAACAATAGGACCCAATGTGGGTAGTTGGTCACATCGCGCTTGAAACCCGAGGTTGGGTTGAGTTCGTAGCGTAAACCTGCCCGGAACCGCCCGACAAATCCAGTGGCTACGAACAATAGGATCCAATGTGAGTGGTTCGATGCATTAACGAATCAATTAATGCCAATTAGGGTTAAGTCATGAACATGAAAAGACAACTTAACCAACTTGAACACGATTTGTAGGGTTAAGTCATGAACTTGAAAACGACAACACTTAGCCAACTTGACATGACACGTAGGCAGGTTAAGTCGTGAACTGAAATGACATACTTAACCATCTTGACATGACTAGACTAGAAAAGGATTAAGTCACGAATTACATGACTTAATCTGTTAGGCGGGTTAGTTTACGAATTACATGACCTAATCTATTAGGCAAAACCCTAGACACGACCCCTTTCAGCAGTAACCCTCTAGATGTATCAAGGTACCCTAGGGCTGATTGTAAGAGGTGAACGACGGCAGAGGGGTACGCCAATGTAGGTTCGGTGGACAACGATCGTGCACGTATCCGGGGCAGACACTGGGTATCCGTAGATTTATTTGTGCATCTTGAATCGTGTCAGGGGTTGACACCCTAGGGCTGATACACCCGAAGGTGGACCCAGCACAGGTGACTACATTCGTGATTAGCCGTATGACACGGACACTTGACGAGCTAGAACTTGTAGGGAGCCAATCGACTAGATAATCGCTCCGTAGGACCCCGTACTTGGGTCAGACCCCGTTTCAGGGTCATTTCATGACATTGGGCTGTGGGATTTATTTCGTGATTAACTTGTGATATGGGCTTAGTATACTAGTACAGTCGATGCAACGAATCTCGAACATGTGATGCTTTACTTGACTTGTCTTGACTTATCCTGATCACCTTAGTCTATCTTGTTCACCTTGACACCATTCTCAAGTTTAGTTCCAGTTCATACATGACAGGTTGTTTTAACCGTTTCTACACTGAAAGTCACTAGAACTTACTCAGTCTTTATGACTGACCCTTTTCCTTTCGCCTCTTTTTCTTTCATTCCCCCCCCCCCCCCCCCAGGTTCTCAGGGAGGGAATACCGCAGCTTGATCGATTTTCACATCCAGCTTGAAGAGAAAGAATGTATTACTTGGATCTTTTTCCGTTTGGACTATGGCTTTGGACAACAATTAGGGGACTTTTGCAGTTTATTTATGTTTTCTTCATGCTTCTTTAAATAATGTAATCAAGACAGTTATGATTTTGGGAAGTATTATGGCATGGTTTGTGTAACACGTATTTTGAAGAAATAAAAGTTGTTGTTTTCCGCTGTTCAAAAATATGTGTTATTATATCTGTCTTGTATATCTGTGACTTATACTTATAAACCTCCACCAAAATTAGGGCATTCCCTTTGAGAGTGACCTTAACGGAGGTGGGGTGTTTTACTTGGTACCAGAGCATAGGTTTACCAGATAAGATAAAAGTTTCGAAAATTTATTTTCAAAGGAAAATTTAAAGAAGCATTTTTAAAAGATAAAATATTATTTTATTTTAAAAAGGCAAAGTCCCCCAAAGCCACAGGTGTTATCTCTTATCCTTCGTTTTGAATCTATCCTTCTTGTTTCAGCATGTCCGAAGAACTTAACTTGCTAGAGGGTGTACCAATACCTGGTTGGTTTAGACGATTCTTAGAAGCAAGGGCCACCCAGCCAGGTCCTACCGTTCCTCCGCCCCCAGCTGCAGGAAATCATCCAGCTGCAGCAGCACCTCTTCCTCCACCTCCTCCGCGGGGAAACACTTTTGCTAAGATATGTAAAGATTTTAAGGCTATGGGAGGAAAGGACTTTCATGGAACTGAGTCCTTCGTGGCAGCTAGGAATTGGTTAAAGGAAACCGAGGACTTTTTCGTCATCTTTGAGGTAGAAGATAGGCAGAAGGTACAACTGGCAGTGTGGCTACTAAAAGATGAGGCTTCCTACTGGTGGGAAGTCACTAATGCAGAAAGACCGGTGGAAACATGGGAGGACTTTAGGGCAAGGTTTGTGACGGCCGGGAATTTCGCTCGATCCGAATCAGTCGTTAAACCGATCTAGACCGTTCGAAGCCCCTGATCGTTGAGAACAGGACAAATCAAAACGCAAACGGAAGAACATTTCATTGCAATTACAAAAATCCCATCAGATACAAGAATATACAGAGTATAAATGAATAAATTACATTCGATAAATATCAGAGATTACAATAAATTACATAGCAGCGGAAAAATAATACAAAGCACAACTGAAGGTGATATACGGATACAGAGCTTTCCGGATATCATTCCAGCTGTAAACCAGGATCCTGTGAATATAAATCTGCAAAACCAAAACTACTAGTTGCCCGTGCGGAAAATAGGGGCACCCAGAGTTTAGATTAAAACAATAAACTCCAGGTCAGTCATGTGACTGGTGTGAGAACTAAAACAGTTATTAATATTGGTTTTAAAAGAGAGTAATTCAAGGGACCACGCCGTATAACACGGAACGGGTTTCCTCCCAAGAATACCAGTGCATATAGATAAACAACGCAATGCTTTTTCAAAAAATGAAGCTATTATAAGACCCATGTCCCATCACACAATGCAACGCAAGCCGGAGGATAGGGTTTTACCTTATAACAGCCAAACATGCTTGGTACGTTTAAAACAAATCATTTGATACTATAATAAGTGTATAGTGTCAAAACAGTTTCAATCATAAATATAAATCATAGACGACATGGGTACCATATATCATGTCGCCATACTAGTTCTACAATTAAAACCGCAATACACGTATTGGAAATTGGATTTCCGTCATGAGTCGAGACAAGGGGCAAGCTCCTCTCCGCTTCGAGACACTCTAGCAAATGCTCAGGACTACACACTCTGGGCAGCCACTTGGATCGGTTGGGCCGGTCCTCACTTACGTTAGAGGATTGGCAATTCCTGAACACACGTTTCCCGGTCCTTACAGACCTATAATCGAGGCGCCTCATTCCAACAACCACAAAGGTGAAAAGTATATAAATGTCAGGGCTGGTAAGTCACTGACACCACCAAAGCTAGAAAGAAACGTCGTGTTCTCCCAACGGCCCGTATCCCGTTTTTAACTCATACCGAGGTGTGAGGCTCGCGAATTTAAGTTATACACAAAGCTGCCACGTAGGCGTGCTTTGAACATCAACCACAAGACTCTGCTTTTCAACAAAAGCCTTGATCATTGCATCTTAGCGTGCCACATAGGCAATTCATGCCATGCGATTGATATCTATCAATATGTAACCTCTAAGCTCATACGTCTCAGAGAAGGGCGTTAAGAAAGAGAATAAATTCTCCGCCGCCAAACAGATATATATTTAACAGAAATCAATCAACATAGAATAAAATCCAATGTCAGACACACAATCCATTTTCAAGTTCGCTCCGGGTCTGAATGAAACCGGAGGCACTTTCCTCGCATATCCATCCATCTCCAAGTACGTCTGGATGACCACCAACTATTTCCATCCTCTTGGGTGTACAGCCCAATCAGGATCGTCAGTAATTACCCAAACGATGTGAAGACTTCCGGTCTTCGACCACCGTCTTCATCTTCGACTTATCGTCGAATCGGTTATTCAGAATGGGTATAAACCCGGCCTTTCCGAACAACCCGCGTATATTAAAAACAAATGTTACAAAAAACACAACATACGCCTCATTCCAATTCAGAATATTCTTTTATTCACAAAATCACATTTTGAGGGAAGGGTTCCCATTAATTTTATCCAAGATAAATTCTTTCAAATTTATCCTTTAATCTTACTTTGGATGTCATTTCAAACCAAATTATGGTTTTCTAAACTAGTCGAGATTAGCGAACCGTAACGAAGTAATTATTTATTTTACTTCCCAATACCAACCTATTCATCCCATGAAGCAAAACTGGTAATACTCCATATCTAATACTATGGTGTTATCGGTAAGATTAATTACCATTTCACGTTCAAATCTAATTAAAGATTTAACTATCGCTTTGGAGCAAAACTGGCGATACTTCATTCTCGCTCATTTCTAAATTTGATAATTTAGATTATAGCTTCAAATTTCAATCTAATTACAGATTCAATAAGACTCCTTTTACTGGGTTAAAGAACTAGGTGTTATTTAAAACACAGTTCACGACAAACCCAAATCACATTCTATTTATTATCGGGTTAAAGAACTAGTGTTATTTAAAGCACCGTTCACGATAAACCCATCAATCAATTCTAGTTCAATTTAATTCAAATATATTAGAAATTCCGATTATTTAAAACCCCTTTTTAAATCTAATTTATTTATTTAAAAACAATTCGGGTTTTAAATTTAGTTCAAAACTAGTTCATTTTGATAAAATCTATTTTTATCTTTTCAAATATGGAGTTTTTCACCCCAATCTTTCTCAAATCACTTCTTCTGATTTTACACAAATTATTACTGTTTTTAATAATTTTATCAAGGCCCGTACAGTCGATTTCCAACAACGGCCATCGAACTGCACCTATAGCGACCTTTTTCGAATTTGATTTGGACGTATCTCCAAATCCAATCGTTAGATTTCAAATTTCTAATATTCGTTAGAAAGCTCTTTTCGATACGAACCCAACGGTCCCGGTTTTAGGAGAATCCGACGGTCGGATCTCCCGTAATGTCCGTTTGAAATAAATGGTCGAAATTCACGACGCGGCGCGGCGCGTTCTATTCAGGCCATTATATTATATATATAATATATATAATATATATTTCGTCGATTTCTATTTAAAATGAATTATATAAATAGTTTTAAATTCGTTTCAAAAGCAATTTCAACTTCCATTTCAATTTAAATCAAAATTGAATTCTTCTTTATAAATTCGTTTTAAAATTCATTTCTATTCAATTCAATTTGAATTCATTTCAATTCGCTTTCGATTCAATTTGAATTCGTTTTCAATTCAATTTCAAAGTCGTTTTCTATTCGATTCAAATTGGTTTTCTATTCGATTTAATTCAGATTGGTTTTTTATTCGATTCAATTCAAAGTGGTTTTCTATTCGATTCATTTCGAAATCGTTATATATTCAATTCATTTCGAAATCGTTATATATTCAATTCATTTCGAAATCATTATATATTCAATTCATTTCGAGAACGTTATATATTCAATTCATTTCGTTTTCTATTTGAATCAAATTCATTACCGTTTTCTATTTGAATCAAATTCATTACCGTTTTCTATTTGAATCAAATTCATTATATATTCAGTTGAAATCAAATTCGTTTTATATTCAATTCGAATTCAATTCCTTATATATTCAATTCGAATTCGTTTTCTATTCAATTTGATTCAAATTTCATTTCAAAATATTCGATTTCGAAATCACTTTTCAACATCATTTTAAAATGATTAAAATCGATATAAATATCGTTCACGTCAAAATGGCGTCAATCTAATCAACACGGCTTCATATATTTCTATTTTCAAATATTCTATTTCAAAATATTTTTATTCAATACACGACTCTATCTCTTTGTCAACACACGACTAATCTCAACGAATGAGTACCGTCCACGTGTGACTATTTTGTTATTTAACATATTTTATGAAAATTAAGGTATCTATCGTTTGATATTAAATCAAACTCCAACCGTAAATTAGTAAGAGAACGATTCCCTGAATATTAACCCAGAAGGCCGAAACCAACATCAGATTAATATCCAGGAGACCATTCATCTTATCTATTTTCCAGTCAGTTTCTAATTTTATATATGATAAAGATGTAGATTTTATTTTAAAAATATTTCGTTCAACACATGACTAATCTCAATGGATGAGTACAGTCAACACATGAACCTTTATATTATATTGATAAAGATGTAATTTTTATTATAAAAATATTTCGTTCAACACATGACTAATCTCAACGGATGAGTACAGTCAACACATGAACCTTTATATTATATTGATAAAGATGTAATTTTTATTATAAAAATATTTCGTTCAACACATGACTAATCTCAACGGATGAGTACAGTCAACACATGAACCTTTATATTATATTGGATAAAGATGTAATTTTTATTATAAAAATAATTCGTTCAACACATGACTAATCTCAACGGATGAGTACAGTCAACACA
Organism: Allium sativum; assembly: GCA_030737875.1. NCBI lineage: Eukaryota > Viridiplantae > Streptophyta > Magnoliopsida > Asparagales > Amaryllidaceae > Allium > Allium sativum. The sequence continues at coordinate 345,978,189 of CM060922.1, read as the reverse complement.
TGAACCTTTATATTATATTATTCTTTATTTTCTAAACTGGAATAAGGCTCAATCAATTACCATATATCGTTAACTATATGGATTCCATACCACACATGCATATAATAGCATTGAAAAATAATCAACCATCAACCAAAGTGCACTACACTGTATAAGCATCAAATATAGATATATAACGCTTATAACAGCCTGTAAATCAATCGATCGACATATTTAATCAATCAGGATGAGTGAACTTCAAATTTCATCCCAACACCCGTGTGGGGTTTCAAGCAATCAAACACAGATTTTTATTTGTGCAGTTAGGCGATGTGTAAAATTTATCGTCCCAATCAATGCCATTCAAATAGGTGTACATAAACAAACCGTCCGGTTTGTAAATGAATATTTATTTATTCACATTCACTATATTCATATTCACGTTAAAAATTATATTTTTAACGATAAAACATTTTATTTTAACATATGAATTTCTATTCAGTTCATTCTTTAAATAAAATGATATTTTTATTTTTCTAACTTATTTTAGAAAATTTCGGCGGCATAACGGCACGATACTAGAAACGGGACGAGGCCTAGCCTTATCTCCGGTCTAGTGAAGGCCCACGCCATTCACACATCAATCAAATTCATTCATTTCACCAAACAATTCAATTTCAAATCAAATGATCTAACTAATTTATGCAACCTAACAAACAAGTCCATGGTCTGTGGATGGTTATGTCGGGTGCTACTAAGCACCGTCTGCATCCTAGTATATATATATAACTAGAAAAAAGAAATTGAAGAGTGAGAAGTTCTCACCAACTAGCTAATCCAATACCACGACTCTTCTTATGTAGAAAATCTTGTCGTTCTCGCCTTTTGTCACTTTCGTTGCCCGTAGCCACTACATATATAAAAATCACACATTTTTATATTTTGATGTCTTTAAAATAAAAATCACATTTTTATTTGTTTACTTTCAATTTAAAAGTCATATTTTTATAATTGCTTCATACATTTAAAAAAAATCGAATTTTTACTTCGCTATTCAATATATAAAAATCGAATTTTTATCTTGTTATTCAATATATAAAAATCGATTTTTTTTACTTTCACGCTATATGGATAAAAATTCTATTTTTTTCATCTATAAAGATTTCACCTTTTCTATAATATAAAAATTATATTTTTCTCGAGGTAAAAATCATAATTTTACTTCGCTACTCATATCAAAATATCTCCTTTTCACTTTTAAAAATATCATCTTTTCACTTTTAAAAATCACATTTTTATTTGCTTCCTATATAAAGATGATATTTTTAATATTCCTATCATGTAAAAATTATATTTTTAATTCTCTACATAGACAAAAATCATATTTTTACGCCTTTTACCGATAAAAATTTCCTCGAGTAAAAATCATTTCTTGTCTAACTAAACAAACAAAAAAATCTTCCTTTTTATAATATAAAAATCGTAACTTTACTTGTTTTAAAAGTTAATCTTTTTCAGTTTGAACTAATTACAAATCAGTTTTCATAAAAACAAAGAAAACAAAACAAAGAAAAATATATATAAAAAGGCAGAAAGCTTACAGTTGGAAGGGGGGGGGACTAGTAGCGTTCGCAGGCCAAGGGGGAGGTGGAGGTGGGCTTCGCGGCACACGGTGGCGCTAGGGGGGGGGGGGTTTGCGGGTTCGGGTCTGGGTGGGGTTCGATGCGGGTTCAGCGAGGAGGAAGAAGAAGGGAGGGGGAAGAAGAGGAGGGGGGCGGTTGTGGTGGCTGCGCCGCCTAGGCGCGGCGGCTCATCGGGGGAGGGGGGGCGGCAGCATCGATCGCGCCCCCCTTTCGTTCCCTTTTTTTTTGAAAAATGTATTGAAATTGTCGGGGGGGGGGGGGGCGGGGGCTGGGTAGTTAAGGGAAGAAAGGGGTTTTTTTATTTTATTTTATTTTTATTATTTAATTCAACCTAAAGTTGACTTTTTCATATGACCTCGAAACGAGGCCCACCGCCTGTCGTCCATAGCGTTTCACCCCCATTCTGAACACAATGGGATATGTATCGTAGTTTGATTTGATTGTCCTGATCAGTTTCCGTTGAATTTTCATTTAAATCATTATATTGAATTTTAAACGTACATTTCAAATCACCGGGGTCACATACTAACTCTAAAAATTCTCGAAAAATATTTTCTAGCTTCGTATTGACGATACGGTCCTAACAAAACTAGTTTCGTTGAATTCTGAGACCGTTGGAAAATTGGCCATTTTCCAATCGATTAAAATCAACTAAAACCGGTCAAACGCGTTTTCCTTTGCCACGCTCACATATTGATTCGAAAAATTAAGAAATTTGAAACCTAGCAATAATTTGACGTCATGGATCCAACAAAAGTGGTTTCGTCAAAATCCGAGGCCGTTTGCAAAATTTCCATTTTTAAGGGCCTGAATTCCATAGCGACTATTCAGAATTTTCAACTGGACATATCTTTTGATTCCCGTTATGAAATTTCGATTTTTCGGATTCGTTGGAAAGATATCATCAATTAGATCCTAATGTTTTTGGTTTCACTAAAATCCGGATTGTTTTGCACCCGGTACATTCAATTGAAGTTTGAAATCGAATTATCGAACTACCGCGCCATTTTCAATTCCATTTATAATTATATATAAATATTTATATTCTAACGATGACGTATATAATATATACGTTCTAAATATGTTCAAAATAAATTCTTCGTCGATACTATTTAAAATAATCTATTTTAAATATTCAAAATTCGCTGAAATTGCCAAAATAAAAATTTTAAACTGGCTCAGATTTTCCGGGTTATTACAATCTCCCCCACTTAAAACTTTTCGTCCCCGAAAAGGAACAAATTCGAAAGTGGTTTGATTAATCAACTCTACGTTCGATCTGGCTTCCATTCTCTAACTTTTCAGTTTTTGAGAATTTTCAAAATTTCAAAAATTTGGCTAACACCCTAAATTTTCGAAAAATTTCGCCATAACCTCCCCTGCACCGGGAGCATCGGGGAATTTCAAATAGCTTCCCTGGTCCTTCTAATCTCAAAAAGAAAAAGAAAAAGCCAAGCGGCTAGCCAATAGGCTCATAAAATCATCATCACCCAAATAAAACAGTAAATTATGTAGTAAACATGTGCCTATTTGTCAGGCAAACAAATTTTATTCTTCGGCTCTAGCCTCCTTGCTATGACCTGTTCAAGGTAAGTACATATATATGCAAGCATATGCGACCAATTTTTAATATAATTCAATATTTGGTTCAATTAGGCATAATGGTTCAAAATTAGCAAACAAATAAACAAACATCAATCAATTAGTGGATTAGAGTTTTCAAATTCATAGTTTTGATACATATACAAAAAATCATGTTTTTGATGCCAATTCACCACAATGTGTTCTAACTATATAAGTTTTGGTTCTCACACCAGTCTGATGGAAATATATGGATATCACACCTTCGTTACTCGAACATGAATACTAATGACGACTAGTCAATCATCAGAATCATCTTCGGGCCACTAGAGTATGATTCTATATCTATCCAGTATATTAAAACTTCGAATATACGTTCATGACGCGTATATGCAAAATCTTTATATACTTGATTGTCCATATTCAAAATAAATAAATAATCAAATACATATAAATTGTTTAAATTTTCAAAACCAAATTGTTTTCATTTGAAAACTATACTCTTCACACTCGTTCTAGGATACTACTGATCCTATCTCTAACGAGTCATTCTAATTGGATATTACTAATCCAATATCTGATGAATTCTTTCGTATGGTTCTAATGTGCCTTGTTCTCGAGCTCTGTAAACCAAAGCTCTGATACCAAATGTGACGGCCGGGAATTTCGCTCGATCCGAATCAGTCGTTAAACCGATCTAGACCGTTCGAAGCCCCTGATCATTGAGAACAGGACAAATCAGAACGCAAACGGAAGAACATTTCATTGCTATTACAACAATCCCATCAGATACAAGAATATACAGAGTATAAATGAATAAATTACATTCGATAAATATCAGAGATTACAATAAATTACATAGCAGCGGAAAAATAATACAAAGCACAACTGAAGGTGATATATGGATACAGAGCTTTCCGGATATCATTCCAGCTGTAAACCAGGATCCTATGAATATAAATCTGCAAAACCAAAACTACTAGCTGCCCGCGCGAAAAATAGGGGCACCCAGAGTTTAGGTTAAAACAATAAACTCCAGGTCAGTCATGTGACTGGTGTGAGAACTAAAACAGTTATTAATATTAGTTTTAAAAGAGAGTAATTCAAGGGACCACGCCGTATAACACGGAACGGGTTTCCTCCCAAGAATACCAGTGCATATAGATAAACAACGCAATGCTTTTTCGAAAAATGAAGCTATTATAAGACCCATGTCCCATCACACAATGCAACGCAAGCCGGAGGATAGGGTTTTACCTTATAACAGCCAAACATGCTTGGTACGTTTAAAACAAATCATTTGATACTATAATAAGTGTATAGTGTCAAAACAGTTTCAATCATAAATATAAATCATAGACGGCATGGGTACCATATATCATGTCGCCATACTAGTTCTACAATTAAAACCGCAATACACGTATTGGAAATTGGATTTCCGTCATGAGTCGAGGCAAGGGGCAAGCTCCTCTCCGCTTCGAGACACTCTAGCAAATGCTCAGGACTACACACTCTGGGCAGCCACTTGGATCGGTTGGGCCGGTCCTCACTTACGTTAGAGGATTGGCAATTCCTGAACACACGTTTCCCGGTCCTTACAGACCTATAATCGAGGCGCCTCATTCCAACAACCACAAAGGTGAAAAGTATATAAATGTCAGGGCTGGTAAGTCACTGACACCACCAAAGCTAGAAAGAAACGTCGTGTTCTCCCAACGGCCCGTATCCCGTTTTTAACTCATACCGAGGTGTGAGGCTCGCGAATTTACGTTATACACAAAGCTGCCACGTAGGCGTGCTTTGATCATCAACCACAAGACTCTGCTTTTCAACAAAAGCCTTGATCATTGCATCTTAGCGTGCCACATAGGCAATTCATGCCATGCGATTGATATCTATCAATATGTAACCTCTAAGCTCATACGTCTCAGAGAAGGGCGTTAAGCAAGAGAATAAATTCTCCGCCGCCAAACAGATATATATTTAACAGAAATCAATCAACATAGAATAAAATCCAATGTCAGACACACAATCCATTTTCAAGTTCGCTCTGGGTCTGAATGAAACCGGAGGCACTTTCCTCGCATATCCATCCATCTCCAAGTACGTCTGGACGACCACCAACTATTTCCATCCTCTTAGGTGTACAGCCCAATCAGGATCGTCAGTAATTACCCAAACGATGTGAAGACTTCCGGTCTTTGACCACCGTCTTCATCTTCGACTTATCGTCGAATCGGTTATTCAGAATGGGTATAAACCCGGCCTTTCCGAACAACCCGCGTATATTAAAAACAAATGTTACAAAAAACACAACATACGCCTCATTCCAATTCAGAATATTCTTTTATTCACAAAATCACATTTTGACGGAAGGGTTCCCATAAATTTTATCCAAGATAAATTCTTTCAAATTTATCCTTTAATCTTACTTTGGATGTCATTTCAAACCAAATTATGGTTTTCTAAACTAGTCGAGATTAGCGAACCGTAACGAAGTAATTATTTATTTTACTTCCCAATCCCAACCTATTCATCCCATGAAGCAAAACTGGTAATACTCCATATCTAATACTATGGTGTTATCGGTAAGATTAATTACCATTTCACGTTCAAATCTAATTAAAGATTTAACTATCGCTTTGGAGCAAAACTGGCGATACTCCATTCTCGCTCATTTCTAAATTTGATAATTTAGATTATAGCTTCACATTTCAATCTAATTACAGATTCAATAAGACTCCTTTTACTGGGTTAAAGAACTAGGTGTTATTTAAAACACAGTTCACGACAAACCCAAATCACATTCTATTTATTATCGGGTTAAAGAACTAGTGTTATTTAAAGCACCATTCACGATAAACCCATCAATCAATTCTAGTTCAATTTAATTCAAATATATTAGAAATTCCGATTATTTAAAACCCCTTTTTGAATCTAATTTATTTATTTAAAAACAATTCGGGTTTTAAATTTAGTTCAAAACTAGTTCATTTTAATAAAATCTATTTTTATCTTTTCAAATATGGAGTTTTTCACCCCAATCTTTCTCAAATCACTTCTTCTGATTTTACACAAATTATTACTGTTTTTAATAATTTTATCAAGGCCCGTACAGTCGATTTCCAACAACGGTCATCGAACTGCACCTATAACGACCTTTTTCGAATTTGATTTGGACGTATCTCCAAATCCAACCGTTAGATTTCAAATTTCTAATATTCGTTAGGAAGCTCTTTTTGATACGAACCCAACGGTCCCGGTTTTAGGAGAATCCGACGGTCGGATCTCCCGTAATGTCCGTTTGAAATAAATGGTCGAAATTCACGACGCGGCGCGGCGCGTTCTATTCAGGCCATTATATTATATATATAATATATATAATATATATTTCGTCGATTTCTATTTAAAACGAATTATATAAATAGTTTTAAATTCGTTTCAAAAGCAATTTCAACTTCCATTTCAATTTAAATCAAAATTGAATTCTTCTTTATAAATTCGTTTTAAAATTCATTTCTATTCAATTCAAATTTCAATTCAATTTGAATTCATTTCAATTCGCTTTCGATTCAATTTGAATTCGTTTTCAATTCAATTTCAAAGTCGTTTTCTATTCGATTCAATTCAAATTGGTTTTCTATTCGATTCAATTCAGATTGGTTTTTTATTCGATTCAATTCAAAGTGGTTTTCTATTCGATTCATTTCGAAATCGTTATATATTCAATTCATTTCGAAATCATTATATATTCAATTCATTTCGAAATCGTTATATATTCAATTCATTTCGAGAACGTTATATATTCAATTCATTTCGTTTTCTATTTGAATCAAATTCATTACCGTTTTCTATTTGAATCAAATTCATTACCGTTTTCTATTTGAATCAAATTCATTATATATTCAGTTGAAATCAAATTCGTTTTATATTCAATTCGAATTCAATTCCTTATATATTCAATTCGAATTCGTTTTCTATTCAATTTGATTCAAATTTCATTTCAAAATATTCGATTTCGAAATCACTTTTCAACATCATTTTAAAATGATTAAAATCGATATAAATATCGTTCACGTCAAAATGGCGTCAATCTAATCAACACGGCTTCATATATTTCTATTTTCAAATATTCTATTTCAAAATATTTTTATTCAATACACGACTCTATCTCTTTGTCAACACACGACTAATCTCAACGAATGAGTACCGTCCACGTGTGACTATTTTGTTATTTAACATATTTTATGAAAATTAAGGTATCTATCGTTTGATATTAAATCAGACTCCAACCGTAAATTAGTAAGAGAACGATTCCCTGAATATTAACCCCGAAGGCCGAAACCAACATCAGATTAATATCCAGGAGACCACTCATCTTATCTATTTTCCAGTCAGTTTCTAATTTTATATATGATAAAGATGTAGATTTTATTTTAAAAATATTTCGTTCAACACATGACTAATCTCAACGGATGAGTACAGTCAACACATGAATCTTTATATTATATTGATAAAGATGTAATTTTTATTATAAAAATATTTCGTTCAACACATGACTAATCTCAACGGATGAGTACAGTCAACACATGAACCTTTATATTATAATGATAAAGATGTAATTTTTATTATAAAAATATTTCGTTCAACACATGACTAATCTCAACGGATGAGTACGGTCAACACATGAACCTTTATATTATATTGATAAAGATGTAATTTTTATTATAAAAATATTTCGTTCAAAACATGACTAATCTCAACGGATGAGTACAGTCAACACATGAACCTTTATATTATATTGATAAAGATGTAATTTTTATTATAAAAATAATTCGTTCAACACATGACTAATCTCAACGGATGAGTACAGTCAACACATGAACCTTTATATTATATTATTCTTTATTTTCTAAACTGGAATAAGGCTCAATCAATTACCATATAGCGTTAACTATATGGATTCCATACCACACATGCATATAATAGCATTGAAAAATAATCAACCATCAACCAAAGTGCACTACACTGTATAAGCATCAAATATAGATATATAACGCTTATAACAGCCTGTCAATCAATCGATCGACATATTTAATCAATCAGGATGAGTGAACTTCAAATTTCATCCCAACACCCGTGTGGGGTTTCAAGCAATCAAACACAGATTTTTATTTGTGCAGTTGGGCGATGTGTAAAATTTATCGTCCCAATCAATGTCATTCAAATAGGTGTACATAAACAAACCGTCCGGTTTGTAAATGAATATTTATTTATTCACATTCACTATATTCATATTCACGTTAAAAATTATATTTTTAACGATAAAACATTTTATTTTAACATATGAATTTCTATTCAGTTCATTCTTTAAATAAAATGATATTTTTATTTTTCTAACTTATTTTAGAAAATTTCGGCGGCATAACGGCACGATACTAGAAACGGGACGAGGCCTAGCCTTATCCCCGGTCTAGTGAAGGCCCACGCCATTCACACATCAATCAAATTCATTCATTTCACCAAACAATTCAATTTCAAATCAAATGATCTAACTAATTTATGCAACCTAACAAACAAGTCCATGGTCTGTGGACGGTTGTGTCGGGTGCTACTAAGCACTGTCTGCATCCTAGTATATATATATAACTAGAAAAAAGAAATTGAAGAGTGAGAAGTTCTCACCAACTAGCTAATCCAATACCACGACTCTTCCTATGTAGAAAATCTTGTCGTTCTCGCCTTTTGTCACTTTCGTTGCCCGTAGCCACTACATATATAAAAATCACACATTTTTATATTTTGATGTCTTTAAAATAAAAATCACATTTTTATTTGTTTACTTTCAATTTAAAAGTCATATTTTTATAATTGCTTCATACATTTAAAAAAATCGAATTTTTACTTCGCTATTCAATATATAAAAATCGAATTTTTATCTTGTTATTCAATATATAAAAATCGAATTTTTTTACTTTCACGCTATATGGATAAAAATTCTATTTTTTTCATCTATAAAGATTTCGCCATTTCTATAATATAAAAATTATATTTTTCTCGAAGTAAAAATCATATTTTTACTTCGCTACTCATATCAAAATATCTCCTTTTCACTTTTAAAAATATCGTCTTTTCACTTTTAAAAATCACATTTTTATTTGCTTCCTATATAAAGATGATATTTTTAATATTCCTATCATGTAAAAATTATATTTTTAATTCTCTACATAGACAAAAATCATATTTTTACGCCTTTTACCGATAAAAATTTCCTCGAGTAAAAATCATTTCTTGTCTAACTAAACAAACAAAAAAAATCTTCCTTTTTATAATATAAAAATCGTAACTTTACTTGTTTTAAAAGTTAATCTTTTTCAGTTTGAACTAATTACAAATCAGTTTTCATAAAAACAAAGAAAACAAAACAAAGAAAAATATATATAAAAAGGCAGAAAGCTTACAGTTGGAAGGGGGGGGGACTAGTAGCGTTCGCAGGCCAAGGGGGAGGTGGAGGTGGGCTTCGCGGCACACGGTGGCGCTAGGGGGGGGGTTTGCGGGTTCGGGTCTGGGTGGGGTTCGATGCGGGTTCGGCGAGGAGGAAGAAGAAGGGAGGGGGAAGAAGAGGAGGGGGGCGGTTGTGGTGGCTGCGCCGCCTAGGCGCGGCGGCTCATCGGGGGAGGGGGGGCGGCAGCATCGATCGCGCCCCCCTTTCGTTCCCTTTTTTTTTGAAAAATGTATTGAAATTGTCGGGGGGGGGGGGGGCGGGGGCTGGGTAGTTAAGGGAAGAAAGGGGTTTTTTATTTTATTTTATTTTTATTATTTAATTCAACCTAAAGTTGACTTTTTCATATGACCTCGAAACGAGGCCCACCGCCTGTCGTCCATAGCGTTTCACCCCCATTCTGAACACAATGGGATATGTATCGTAGGTTGATTTGATTGTCCTGATCAGTTTCCGTTGAATTTTCATTTAAATCATTATATTGAATTTTAAACATACATTTCAAATCACCGGGGTCACTCTAAAAATTCTCGAAAAATATTTTCTAGCTTCGTATTGACGATACGATCCTAACAAAACTAGTTTCGTTGAATTCTGAGACCGTTGGAAAATTGGCCATTTTCCAGTCGATTAAAATCAACTAAAACCGGTCAAACGCGTTTTCCTTTTCCACGCTCACATATTGATTCGAAAAATTAAGAAATTTGAAACCTAGCAATAATTTGACGTCACGGAACCAACAAAAGTGGTTTTGTCAAAATCCGAGGCCGTTTGCAAAATTTCCATTTTTAAGGGCCTGAATTCCACAGCGACTATTCAGAATTTTCATCTGGACATATCTTTTGATTCCCGTTATGAAATCTCGATTTTTCGGATTCGTTGGAAAGATATCATCAATTAGATCCTAATGTTTTTGGTTTCACTAAAATCCGGATTGTTTTGCACCCGGTACATTCAATTGAAGTTTGAAATCGAATTATCGAACTACCGCGCCATTTTCAATTCCATTTATAATTATATATAAATATTTATATTCTAACGACGACGTATATAATATATACGTTCTAAATATGTTCAAAATAAATTCTTCGTCGATACTATTTAAAATAATCTATTTTAAATATTCAAAATTCGCTGAAATTGCCAAAATAAAAATTTTAAACTGGCTCAGATTTTCCGGGTTATTACAAGGTTTGAGGCTAAATTTCTCTCAGAAGCTGAAAGGAGTCTTCAGTTGGAAAAATTCTAATTTCTTAAGCAAGGGAATATGACAGTCAAAGAGTATGTTAATCAATTTGATGAGCTAGCTAGGTTCGGACTGGACCTAGTCAACACCCCGCACAAGAAGGCTCTCCGCTTTGTCAAAGGGTTGAATGAGCCATTACACAGTTTGGCCATGACCCATATACCCATGGGAGCTACGTACGAAAGGTTGGTGCAGATGGCATTCCTAAATGAAGAAGATAAGGGCAAGAAGGAGACAGGGGCAGAAAACTCTCAAGGGAAGAAAGAGGTCAAGCCCAACGATTCTAAGAATAAGAAGGTAGACTCCGAGAAAGGAGGCAAGAACAACAACTCATGTGATAAAAGGAAATGCAATTACTGTGGTACGGAAGGGCACATAGCCAAGGATTGTAGAAAGAGGAAGAGAAAGCAAGGTGAATGTTTTCATTATGGGAAGACTGGACACATCAGCAAAGACTGCCCTAAGAAGCAGACCGGACCTTTGGCGGTACATCGTTAACTTATTCTAGATGCTTTGTTTTATCTTATTTCTCTCCTCGATCCTATCTTGAGAACCATAGGAAGAATCTTTTTGGATGTAAACATGTAATTGAAACATGTTATGATTGCGAAATGGTTGCAAGTGGTCGCAAGTGGTTGCTCGTGGATGCATGAATACACATTGGGCACTAGATCGGCTCAGACACATTTTCATGTTGCATATGCATGAGTGTTTATTTTGGAAACTTGGTTGTGCTATCATTTGGTTGTTGCATATGATTGAATGTTCGAGCACTCATGTAGAAATTATGAATTATAATAGGAAAAATTTGCATACATATTGGATTCATTTCACTAAACATATTTTGCATTTAGAAGATCAATCAGGCCTGATCATTAGCATTAGCTAAGGAACATATACACATACTTCGCATATGATCATAAAGCATTAGAAGTTTTTTTAAGGACAATGGATGCTCGTGTTTGATGGATGAGTAGATGGATGTTTGGATGTTAGGATGTACATTCTTCCTGAACTTGAAGATTTCGGGGACGAAATCCTTTTAAGTGGGGGAGAATGTAACACCCCGTGTATTCTATAACAGTGAGATTCACAAATTAAAGTATAACTAATTTCAAATCAAAGAATTAAGGGAAACGGGATACGCCATTGCGTTCGTCTCGGGATTCTACTTGAGATAGAGTCCGAGTTTGCGTAAAACGGATATCGTATGAAGAAGATATGGACGGACGAAGTTGGGCAAAAAATCGGAAAACGGGTCAGAATGCACTGGCGCACTTGGGAAGTGCGCCAGAACAAAAATGAATTGGCGCACTTGGGAAGTGCGCCAGTACATTTTTGACCTGGCGCACCTGCCAAGTGCGCCCAGGTCAAAAATGACCTGCTGGTCAGGTCTGGTCAGGCCCTGGCTGGCCAGGTCTGTGTTTGGTCGATTTTCTGAGCCTCGCCTTGTCACTAGGGCTAGGTGTCAGCTCCTGATTGGCCTCTCCTTCAAACGAATGGCTATTGTTGAATCAAGCTCCATCGACGGTCTAAAACAACTCACAAACATTATAAAAAGGACCTAAGACCTAGCCTAAATCATACTATCTCATTTTAGCCTCAGGCCGCCGCCATTAAACCTAGAGCTCTGAATTAAGAATACAAAGAACAAAATTGTAGAAGAGGAAGGACGACTACAACTAGAAGCTACAACAACTACGACGCTTTAGACAACGAATTTGGGACTATTTGATTTGGGATTTTTATTTGGATTATTTGCTTCATATTGTAAGTTGTATGTTACTTTTTAGGCAAAAACGCTAAAACAATATGGACATGCCATGAATTGAAACCGGATTTAGGAACTATTGTTAATCCATTGTTTATATTGTTTATCTTTGAATTATAATTTGGGGATATTGCTATGGCAACGTTGCAAGTTAAACTTGTCATGATTTTGATGTTGTTATGAATCACTTGGGCTTAATTGTTTGGCAAGTTGGACTAATACATGTCCATGGAATCACTATGTTTATTGAAATCTTTATGTTGATTAAACCATGCCTATGATGCTAATTAAACCATGGCTATGACTATTGATGGAATTATGCCTGTGAAGTTAATATACCCATCATGATTAATGAAAAATTGGGTATTGCTAGGTTATGATGAAAAGTTGGAATTATTATGTTTATAATGTTAGATATGTTAAAAATGCTAAATTGGAATCATTATGTCTATAATGTTAATTGAGAATCATTATGTTAAAAACGATAATTGGAATCATTATGTCTATAATGTTAGTTGAGAATCATTATGTTAAAAACGCTAAATTGGAATCATTATGTCTATAATGTTAGTTGAGAATAATTATGTTAAAAATGCTAAATTGGAACCATTATGTTTATAATGTTAGTTGAGAATCATTATGTTAAAAACGCTAAATTGGTATCATTATATCTATAATGTTAGTTGAGAATCATTATGTTAAAAATGCTAAGTTGGAACCATTATGTTTATAATGTTAGATGAGAATCATTATGATAAATTGGAATCATTATGTTTATGAGAATTATTATGTTAAAAATGCTAAATTGGAATCCACTATGCCTATTGGGATTATTATGCCTTTAATGTTTCATGTTTATAATAAAATTATTATTATGCCCGCAATGATTATTATGCCTATGATGTCAAGTTGAAATCATCATGTTAAATTAAGTTGGAATCATTACTATGCCAAGTTATCATCATACTAGTATTGAAACCATGTGATATGTTATAGCCTGTTTATTATGCAAGTGATGTTGGAACTGTCACATATGCCTATCACATGTTTGGTGTTATTCCCCTTTATCTCTTGAATTGTTTATGCTTGTGAACGAAGTACGTTTATATATGTTGGGGATACGATTGGGTAGAATAGGCAAAACTTGAATTAATTATAAGCATAAACTGTGAAATTTGGCATAAGTAGAACATGAAATATGGCACGAAAACTTGACTTGAACATGCCATAACTTGACTTGAAACATGCCTTAGTTGGGTACGAAATTGACATATGAACATGCTATGAAAATAGAACGAATCTGATAAGAACATGGGCATGACTTTAGAAAACAAGAAAGTGGCCTACTCGAGGTTGGGTTGAGTTTGTAGTGTAAATCTGCCCGGAACCGCCCGGCAAATCCAGTTGCTACAAACAATAGGACCCAATGTGGGTAGTTGGTCACATCGCGCTTGAAACCCGGGGTTGGGTTGAGTTCGTAGCGTAAACCTGCCCGGAACCGCCCGGCAAATCCAGTGGCTACGAACAATAGGATCCAATGTGAGTGGTTCGGTGCATTAACAAATCAATTAATGCCAATTAGGGTTAAGTCATGAACATGAAAAGACAACTTAACCAACTTGAACACGATTTGTAGATCTAAGTCATGAACTTGAAAACGACAACACTTAGCCAACTTGACATGACACGTAGGCGGGTTAAGTCGTGAACTGAAATGACATACTTAACCATCTTGACATGACTAGACTAGAAAAGGATTAAGTCACGAATTACATGACTTAATCTGTTAAGCGGGTTAGGTCACGAATTACATGACCTAATCTATTAGGTGAAACCCTAGACACGACCCCTTTCAGCAGTAACCCTCTAGATGTATCAAGGTACCCTGGGGCTAGGCCGGGTGGGGCACGATTACTGGGCTGATTGTAAGAGGTAAACGACGGCAGAGGGGTACGCCAGTGTAGGTTCGGTGGACTACGATCGTGCACGTATCCGGGGCAGACACTGGGTATCCGTAGATTTATCTGTGCATCTTGAATCGTGTCAGGGGTTGACACCCTAGGGCTGATACACCCGAAGGTGGACCCAGCACAGGTGACTACATTCGTGATTAGCCGTATGACACGGACACTTGACGAGCTAGAACTTGTAGGGAGCCGATCGACTAGATAATCGCTCCGTAGGACCCCGTACTTGGGTCAGACCCCGTTTCAGGGTCATTTCATGACATTGGGCCGTGGGATTTATTTCGTGATTAACTTGTGATATGGGCTTAGTATACTAGTACAGTCGATGCAACGAATCTCGAACATATGATGCTTTACTTGACTTGTCTTGACTTATCCTGATCACCTTAGTCTATCTTGTTCACCTTAACACCATTCTTAAGTTTAGTTCCAGTTCATACATGACAGGTTGTTTTAACCGTTTCTACACTGAAAGTCACTAGAACTTACTCAGTCTTTATGACTGGCCCTTTTCATTTCGCCTCCTTTTCTTTCGTTACCCCCCAGGTTCTCCGGGAGGGAATACCGCAGCTTGATCAGTTTTCACATCCAGCTTGAAGAGAAAGAATGTATTGCTTGGATCTTTTTCCATTTGGACTATGGCTTTGGACAACAATTAGGGGACTTTTGTAGTTTATTTATGTTTTCTTCATGCTTCTTTAAATAATGTAATCAAGACAGTTATGATTTTGGGAAGTATTATGGCATGGTTTGTGTAACACGTATTTTGAAGAAATAAAAGTTGTTGTTTTCCGCGGTTCAAAAATATGTGTTATTATATCTGTCTTGTATATCTGTGACTTATACTTATAAACCTCCAACAAAATTAGGGCATTCCCTTTGAGAGTGACCTTAACGGAGGTGGGGTGTTTCACCAGCCGCCATTTACTTTCCTCAGAGGAAAAAGGAGATCGGGTCAAAAGGGCTAGGGCAAATAGAAGATGGCCGGCCAAGTTTATATCAAGGACTAAGGGATTTTTTTAGAAGGGTTTTTATAAAACAAAACTAGGGTTTTGTTTTAACCTAGGGTCTCTATTTTAATTTGTTTTTTTATTGTTTTCAACTTTGTAATCGAATCTGTAGTTTTATAGTTTGTCTCTGAAAAACTAGAGAGACGAATTACGGGATTAGTAATTCGGGGAAATCTGGTTTCGGGGATAGAAACTAGTGCAGGGTTTTGAGCGTAGGTTTAAGAACAGTTGGGAGCGAGCGTCGCAAGTTTATAGGGGATTATAAGCGTAGAGATTGTTTTAACTCCTAGTAGAAACCTTAGGGAATGCAGCAGTAAGGAGGGTTTTGCCGAAGCAGGGTATATCTGTGTGTTATCTATTTTTTGCATTTATTTTGATTATTATCTATGCTGTTATTGTTTAATTACTCTGCAAAAAACTATAATAAACCCTGTTCACCCCTCTTTAGGGTTAATTTAGATCCTACAAGTGGTATCAAAGCAGGTATTTTTTATTTTATTTTAACTCTAGAGTCATGAATCTGTCTAATAACGCTTTTTCTGAGGGTCAGTCCGTAGCTAGACTACCAATGTTTAATGGAACTGATTATTCATATTGGAAAGCTAGGATGAAAATTTATTTGATTTCTGTCAATTATGATATCTGGGACATTATTGAAATGGGTTATAGATCTCCCACTGTTATTGTTAGTAGTGTTGAAATTCTTAAATCAAAAGACAGGTGGGAAGCTAATAATAAAAAATTATTTTCAACTAATGCCAAAGCGATGAATGCTTTAATCTGTGCACTTGATAAAATAGAATTTAATCGAATTTCTCATTGTGAAACTGCACAGGAAATATGGCATATGTTGGAGGTCACACACAAAGGTACATTTCAAGTGAAGGAATCTCGTCTCGCTCTACTCAGCAACGAATATAAAAATTTCTCTATGCAAAAAGACGAAGATATAAAGGAGATGTATGGATGCTTCTCATCACTAGTCTACAATGCAAAAGCTCTTGGCAAAACCTATGCCGAAGTGGAATTGATCAGAAAAATATTGAGAGTGCTACCAATGAATTTTGAAGCAAAACTTACGGCGATTCAAGAATCAAAAGATCCGAATAAAATAATCATGGATGAGTTGATTGGAAATCTCATCACTTATGAAATGGAGTTAAAAGCAAGAGAAGAACGAAAGAATTCTGAATCAAAGAAAAAGACGATCGCTCTAAATAATACTGTTGAAAGTGATGATGAAGATTCTGTTGAAGAGCTAGCCATGGTTTTGAGAAAGTGGGCCAAAGGAAATTAAAAGCCATGAAATGAGAATTCAAAAACCGACAAGTCCAATAGTTCAGACAGTTCAGACGATGAAGTGTTTTGCTACAATTGCAAGAAACCCGGACATATCAAAACGAATTTCCCACAGCTCAAAAATGAAAAGAAGAAGAAGTACAGAAGAAAGAAGAAGGCTTTTGCTGCTACGTGGGATTATGAGGAAGGAGAAGAAGTTTCTGAAAGTGATAGAGAGGGAGCTAATTTGCGTCTTATGGCTCAATCTGATTCGGAAGGTGGTGAAGAGGATTCTTGTGAGGTATCAAATTTTACCTATAAAGAATTAATTTTATTGTGTCACGACCTCACAAAAACCGTTGATTCTCTTGAACTAAAAGTAAAGAAATTGAAATCTTATAGGTCAAAACTAGTTCAAGAAAATAACAGATTAGAAAGAAAACTTGAAAAAGTTAAGAATTCACCGTTTTCAAAATGCAAAAAATGTCAATTTTTGAGTTATGATCCTTTGAAATTCAAAACTGATTTTGAATTACTCGAAAGTGAAAATGTGAATTTGAAAACCGAAAATCGTGATTTTGAGAAGGAAATTGAAAAGCTTAGAGAATATAAAAAACTTGATTTCGAAAAGCGAAAACAATTTGAAATTGAAATTTCTAAGTCCAATGCTAAAATCAAAGCACTTGAAAATTAAAATTTGATTTTGAGACAAAATGAAGCTGAAATGACAAAAATCGCTATTAATCGTTGTTCAAATTTAATGAAAGAAAATAACGATCTTAAATTTAAAATTCAACGACTTGAGTCAACTTTAACTAAATTTTCTAAAGGAGAGAAATCGTTGAATATGTTGTTAAAAACAAATTTTTTGTTCAGAGTAAAAAGGGACTTGGCTTTGGATCTGATAAAGTTGATAAACAAAACCCTAATAATTTTAAAAATCCTTTAAATGATTTTGAAATTAATCAAATTGAAATTTTGAACTCTATTAATTTCAAAGGGTGTTTAAATCATGAACGATATGAAAACTCGTTTGGAAACAATTCAATTAAACGAATTTGATTCCAAAAAATAACAAAATGAATTTGAATAAATCTGAATGAATTTGGGTTCAAAAGGATACGCTAGTGGATAGTAATGGATTGTTATATAGACGAGTTTGGGTACCAAAACGTGTAAACGAAGATAAGAGTGGTAAAACAATTTTTGTTAGACCACTCGATCCTATAAACATTTAGGTACTGGGGATAGGCTAAGGAACAATTGCGTTTAAAAGATAAAAATTCGAATTGTTCCATTTTATTGAATTGTTTGAAGTTCCTTAGCCATAGATTCAGAGTTGGAGATTCATTGGAACACATCGGTTATGGTAAGTCAGGTATGATCTCTAAACTCGTAATTTTATTTTAATTCCTTTTAGTCTATTTTCTTTTTTTAGTTTTTATTTCTTTATTTTCTTTATTTTTTATTTGGCTGATGTTGAAATTATTCTTTATTGATTGTTGAATTT
Source organism: Allium sativum (assembly GCA_030737875.1). Classification (NCBI taxonomy): domain Eukaryota; kingdom Viridiplantae; phylum Streptophyta; class Magnoliopsida; order Asparagales; family Amaryllidaceae; genus Allium; species Allium sativum. The sequence goes on along the minus strand of CM060922.1, from coordinate 345,959,702 downwards.
CCTAGATTATAACAATTTGATTTTTTTTTAAGTGTTCTCAAATAATTATCTTAGATTTGATCGTTGAATGTTTCTTGTGTTTGTCTAAAAATTGTCTGAGAATGTCACTTGTGATTCTTGCTTTAAAAATGATCTTGTGCTGCTCTGATAAGGAAATTGATTTGATTTGCTGATTGAATGATAAGTTGAAAAATTAGTAATTAAATATCTTTAATTCCATAGACAATTTGAATTAAATATATAAGTTGTTTTAAAATTGTCTAGGAACAATCAGCATTATAAATATTGGATAATTTCACATTCTACTGATTGATTTTTGAAGATGATTTTCAACCTGCATAGATATTTTCAAAACTCCTCTTGAAATTGATATTTTCAATTTTAAAATTATTTCTGATTATTTATTCAAATATTGAAATTATTGTTTTATTTGAACCGTTGTGTGACTCATCAAAATTATTAATAGATTTATGAAATGGTGATGAGTTGTGACTATGATATAACTCATAACTAGAGGAGATGTTATTTTATATCTCATGTTGATTGGACAAATTTTATAATTTCTTTGAATTAAAGCTTATTTCATGACCATCTTCTATATCTACCATATTTCTGTCATCCATCATGGTTTTATTTAATTTGAGGAGTTCTAATTATTCTTGAAATTAAAAATAAAATAAAAGTAAATAAATAATTTATCCTTGGTATTCACTCCCATTTAAAAGTTCTCGCGGTTATGCATAGGTGAATTACCTTAATTTTTATGTGATTCCATACTCACTTAAAAGACCTTTGGGCTGTGCATGGATGGAACTCATTAGAGAGGATAAAGTTAAGTTACTACTAACCCCATTTAAAAGACCTTTGGGCTATGTGTGGTTAGGAAGTGCTTAACACATTTTTGAGCATATTTAAAATCTTTAAAATTCATATTCGAATATTCAATTTTTATTGAACTTTCCTCATTCTATAAAATCCATCGTAAATCCATTCATTCTGAAAGTGAAATTTGCTTCTGATTTAAAGATTATTATAATTTTTGTTTGGTTAAATGAGCTTTGCGATATATATTCTCTCTCTTAATTTGAATTTATATTTATAGTCTATATTCATCACTGTTTTGATTTCTATTATTCATTTGATGATAATAAAAGAGGGAGAATGGTCAAGATTTTGAATGATGAGTATTTAATTCAAAAATATTTTAAGATTGGAAATTAAATATTTAGAGGGAGAATGTTTAATTGGATTTCATCATTATATTTTCCATATATATAGGGGGAGTTCAGTTGTGGGGGAGCATACAAATATGGTGAGTAATATATTTCACGTTCAAACACATTGAAAATCTTTTATTTGTTTGTCATCATCAAAAGGGGGAGATTGTTGTATATGACAAAGTTGTATACAAAATTATATGATTTTTGTTTGATGATAACAACCAAATAAATATTATTTTAAATGTGTTTGTTATCGTACTGTTCTATTTACACATCATAGACAGGAATATAATATTTATATTTAAATAGAATACGACTGTACAGACATTCATATATTCATACAGTATTTTATTTAAATTAAATATTATATTTTAAACATTCAAACAATACAACTATTTGTAACTCCACTATTTATTCAATTCAAAGGAATTTGTACTTGTATATAAACTGAATATGATAGACAAATTTATTTAAACATAATAAAATATTATTTCAACAAAATCTGTTTATTACATATAATCAGAACAATTTTCTCATAGCTCCTCACTACAGTTCATCATATAATCAGTACAATTCTCTCACAGCTCCTCACTACAGTTCATTCATCACTTCTACAATCACTTTTATACGTTGACACTATCACTCAGTTAACATTTCAAATATAGACACACACTAACACTGTTCTTGTCTTCATCTTCAACCATCTATCTTCACAACTTTTAGTCAGTCCTGTCCTCATACATATCACAAATAGGAAAACACACACAGTAGACTGCAACAAAAATAAAATTATAAGCAAACAAATAAAAATTTATTGTTAAATTTTATTTGCCTCAGAACTACGGTATGTTTCTCATCATTTTTCTAGACTTGGTCTGATATGTAGGGATAGAAAAACTCGTCTGGATGGCTGCATATACACACATGTATATATATACACGTGTGCACTGCCTCGCCAATCCAGTGTGCAACCGAGGAGTAACCAAAGTGAAAGCATGGTCAAAATAGTGGAACATGATGGAGCAAATTATTTTTAGCAAAATGAAATAAATTTTTTTAATCAAAGTGTCAAATACAACATTTCAAATTACAGTTCAACATACATGGTCAAACCAGCCCAAACAAATCAGATCAAAACAATAACAAGATGGAGCAACTCAAGTCTGAAGTATAAGTGCTAACACAAAACTCAGTCTCCAGTTCAAAGATGGTCAAGACATAAGTACATGTAGACATGACACAATTTTAAGCAATGATTAGTTTCAAGTGAATTGTGCATAAAGTATGGGTTCAAATGCATGGATACACTACATGATCAACAAATTTGAATAAAAGCATGAACTGGTTGAACAAGTCACAATGGTCAAGCTACTCAAATATAAGGAACAATGAATGGACATGGTGCAGCTACATGTTGATAAATACATGGCAACAACAAGGTAAAAATACATACTCCAAATATTAAGTCAGTAAACACAGAGCATGTACAAGTACATGAATGGAGCTATAGCTAAATTGTGCAACAAAAAGCAAAGTATCAAAGATAGTTCTGGTTCAAATCAAGTATGGTTCAGCTCAACTACAAGAAACAACATGAATGGTGCAGACTTCATTTTCTACATACATATGTGTGGTCAAGACTTGGTTCATACATATAAAACATGTGAAAAGTTGATGCAAATAAAAATCAAAATGGTGCAAGTGCAAATGGACAGTGAATTACAATGGTCAAGCAACATTTTTAACAAGGGATAGACAAGCAAAGAAATGTAAATATGATGAACACAGTATGTTTCAAGTAAAGAATCCGAGAAAAGTTTTTAAACAAGTCGAGAATAGCGTCAGTCCAAGGTCAAGGAAAATTATATTATCAAGCATCAAATCTGTTTAAATAAGTCAAGTCAAAATCAAGTATATCTGTACAAACTGCAATGAACAAAGTGGAGTATAGCATCAGTTTTCTAGTTTATAACAAGTATTAGATTTCAGTGTGTTAAAGTTCGAAGGAAAGCAAGCAGGTGAAAGTGGCACTTTACAAGCATGCCGAATGCAAAATTCAAGTGCAGTATCACAATAAAGTAGATCATATATGCAAAATCAAGCATAGTATCTGTTCTTTTCACAAATGTTTCTACAAGATTAAGGTTTCAGAAATTAGCAAGGATAAATACTATAGCATTTTTTTAAGTCAATATTTTTAAGCAGGAAGCCGAAAAATCAATTCAAAAAGTTACTGGAAAAGATCAATTTAGAAATGGTCAACCAGAAAGTATAATCAAAGTTCCAGAAATCCAAGGATCAATATATTTACTTTTCGAAAGAGGATAGATCCAGAAATCTAGAGATATTTTTTTGGAAGAATGAATATACACGGTAGTTTTTATTCAAAGAAATATCCAGAATATCGTGAAGAATTCAAGCCCAAATTTTTTGTATATATCATGATGGAATCTAAGCAACGAAATCAAAGCACAATTTTAGGATTGTTAATCCTATAAATACACCAATCATCACAGGCTTTCATCCATCCAAGTTTCAACGCAATCAAAGAAAAATTAGAAGTGAAAAAATTATACCAATATTCACTTGGATCTGAATCGAGTGGAGTTGCAAATCGAAGAACACCAGAGCACGAGGTCAACGTCGAAAAATATCAGAGCACGAATACGATCAATCATTTGATTCCAGAAGGAAACCCTAGATAGCAAATCGCCAGCCGCCATTTACTTTCTTCAGAGGAAAAAGGAGATCGGGTCAAAAGGGCTAGGGCAAATAGAAGATGGCCGGCCAAGTTTATATCAAGGACTAAGGGATTTTTTAGAGGGGTTTTTATAAAACAAAACTAGGGTTTTGTTTTAACCTAGGGTCTCTAATTTAATTATTTTAATTTGTTTTTTGTTGTTTTCAACTTTGTAATCGAATCTATAGTTTTCTAGTTTGTCACTGAAAAACTAGAGAGACGGATTACGGGATCTGTAATTCGGGGAAATCTGGTTTCAGGGATAGAAACAGTGCAGGGTTTTGAGCGTAAGGTTAAGAACAGTTAGGAGTGAGTGTCGCAAGTTTAGAGGGGATTGTAAGCGTAGAGATTGTTTTAACTCCCAGCAGAAACCTTGGGGAATGCAGTAGTAGGCAGGGTTTTGCCATAGCTGGGTATATCTGTGTGTTATCTATTTTCCGCATTTATTCTAGTTATTATCTGTGCTGTTATTGTTTAATTACTCTGCGAAAAACTGTAATAAACGCTATTCACCCCCCTCAAGAGTTAATTTAGATCCTACACTTTTCACAGTTTAAACCAAATCAAGGTTTATCAGACTAGTCGGGATAAACGCCTTACCGAAGTAATCATTCATTTTATTATCCCATCCCAACCTATTCTTCCAATGGAGTAAATTTGGTAGTACTCCATATCTAACACCACAGTGTTATCGGTAAATTCAATTACCATTTCACGTTCAAATCTAATTAAAGATTTAACTATCGCTTGGAGTAAAACTGGTGGTACTCCATCCTCGATCATTTCATAAATTCGATAAATTTAATCCCCTCATTCACATTTCAATCTAATTAAAGATTCATTAAAACTCTAGTTCATTTTTAATCTCAAAAATCATTACTTAATGATTATTCGAATTTAAGAAATTAATCTTATCTTTAACTAGGTTAAAGAATTAATGTCTTTTAAAACACAGTTCATGATAAACCCAAATCTTCTTCCATTAACTATGGAATCTTCACGGAAATAATAACAGTCTATAATCAATATAAATTTCCGTATCGGACTAATGATATAATTGGAATAATGGCAAGGCCTTTTAAATTCCATATATAGTAATAGTCTTCATTCATAGAAGCTTATCTCGATTATTGCCAAATCAAATTCCATTCAATTCCAATTTAATATATTAAATTGGAAAACTTTACTTTGGAAATTTTCCATTAAATCATAATTAGAAGATTTATAAATTCCAAATCATTTATTCACTGCTAATTGCGTTAAAGAACAAATGTTATTTAAAACATTGTTCACGATAAACCCAAAATCCAACTTTAATCAATTCCAATTAAATATTAATTAATTGGTAAACTTCATTAATCTTAATTAAAAGATTTATTGTTTTCTCAATTGGGTTTAAGAACAGTGTTAATGAAGACACCATTCATTGACAAACCCAAAATCCAATTTGATATTAAATACAAGGCTCTGAATAGAAATTATGTCCGCTTATATTCAATATCAAATTCCGAAACCGACGGACATCGTATTGGGAATAACAATATCCGTATCTTCCAAATTTCCATAACAATATCTGTATGATCATGGAATCCAATATCAAAATATTTCGAAGATTATTTCCATTCCAATTTATTCGTGGAAAACTCTGATCATTTTAAAACCATTTTCAAAGTCCAGTTTATTTTATTTAAAACCCATGGGATTATTATTCTAGTTAATAACTAGTTTATTTCGATAAAAATACATTTTAATCTTTTCAAAACTTGAATATTTAATCCAAAATCTTTCCCAATCATTAATTATAATTTTACATAATTTTTCCGTATTTTTAATAATTTTATTAAGGCCCTTATAGTCGGTTTCCAATAACGGCCACCGAACTGCATTTACAACGACCTTTTCCAAAATTGATTTGGACATATTTTAAAATCTAGCCATTAGATTTCAAATATCTTATATTCAATACAAAGATCTTTTCGATACGAGCCCAACGGTTCCAGTTTTAGGAGAATATGACGGTCGGATCTCCCGTTACATCAATTTGAAGTTAATGGCCGAAATTCGTGAACAGTCGCTGCGCGGCGCGTTCTATTCAATCCATTCAATAAATAAATATATAATATATCATTGATTTCCATTTAAAACGTATTTTATAAAATATTTATAAATTCGTTTTAAAATGATTCCAAATCCACTTTCAATTTTAAATCAAAATTGAATTTTCTATATCTTTATCATATTAAAATGACAATATTTTCAAAACATTGGATTTTGAAATCACTTATTTTCAATATTCGTTGTAAAGTGAATAAAATCAATCGATAAACCCATTCGGGTTAAAATGGCATTTGCAACTTAACTCGGTTTCACATTTCAATATTTTTGTGTTCATCCAATATCGGACATCAAAAATCATAATTTTATTCTTCACTGAATATTATTTTAAAATATTCATTATTTTAAAATATTCATTATTTTAAAATTTTCTTTATTTTAAAAGATTCTTTGTTTTAAAGAGATAGGATCAAGAGCATCCAAAATAGCACAGCACCCCTTTATCTCCTTGATTTCCACCATACAATTTCGTTTCTCTCTCATCTCACTAACTCTTTCTCCTCCCACTAACTTTTTTTAATATAAATGTGTGGCTATTAATGAGGTGCATTTGGGGTGCTCCCAAATAGGGGTTCCATGGAACCCTCCTCTATTTTAAAAGATTCTTTATTTTAAAATATTCTCTATTTATGAATCGGAATGCGACTCAATCAATTACCATAAAATTTCAGTTATATGGATTTCATACATCGTATGTATTCAACAATAATGATAAATAATCATTAAACAGTCCATTCAAATCGAGAGTGAAATTTACAACTATTTAAGCATTAAAATAAATAAATAACACTCATTACAACTTGTCAACCCATCGATTGACATACAACTAAATATTGGGATTAGTGTATGCCAAATATCATCCCAATACCTGTGTAGGGTATTCAAACAACAATAGTTTATTTATTTTTACAGTTGGGCGATGTGTAAAATTTATCGTCCTAATCCATATTAGATAAATGGGTGTACATAAAACAAATCATCTGATTTGTAAATGAATATTTATTTTATTTCTTTTCATGATAATTTTATGCTGTTCATATATATACACATTAAAATTATTTTTTAATGAAAAATATTTTATTCAATACATGAATATTTTATATAGTTCATTTATACCATAAAAATGATATTTTTATTTTTCAAACATTTCATTCAAAAAATGAATACAATACAGTCGATATACACAATTCGATCCCAACAAACATCCATGGTTTGTAGAATATAATAGTGTTGGGTGCTTGATAATATCCGAACTAAGCTGGGCAAGCCATAACCAAGAGAGATCCAAGCCGTACATGAGAGAGCCTGGGAGCTTGGTAATATCCGAACTAAGCTGTATTCCTACCCTGCGAACCTGGTGGGGGGGGGGGGGACGGAAGAAAAAGAGGCGAAACAAAACGGGTCAGTCATAAAGACTGAGTAAGTCCTAGTGACTTTCAGGATAAAAATAGGTAAAGATAACATGGCTTGAATAAACTGAAAGTAAACATAAGCATGTTGACAAGAAAAGCTACAGGCATGATAACTAAGAATAACATCATATGATTTTTGTCAAGTATAACATCGTAAGGTTCCCATTCAAGATAAATTAAGTATAATTTCGTAAGATTCCTATCAAGCATCGCAAGATTTCTCTGCTTCACCATTAATTTTTTGATGATATCTATTTGCTCTGCACTACCCGTACTAGTATCCTAACCCGTGTCATGTGTTGACTATAAAATGATCCCTTGCCCAATGTCATGAAATGACCCGTTACTTGGTCCCACGAAACGATCTATTAATCGATCGGCTCCCTACATGTCCTAGCTCGTTCATCTGTCTGTGTCATACGACACTATCACGAATGTAGTTACCAGTGCTGAGTCCACCATAGGGTGCATCAACCCCTAGGGTGCCAATCCCCGACACAAATCAAGCACGCACAACGTAAACCTACTGATGCCCAGTGCCCGCTTTTTCAACTCCGGACTACGTGCACGACCATTGTCCGCCTGAACCTACACTGGTGCACTAACTCAGCCGTTGTCCTGGTCGCTTACAATCAGCCCAGTAATTGTGCCCCACCCTGCCTAGTTCCAGGGTACCATGATACATCTAAGTGGGTTACTACTGAAATGGACCATGTAACTAGGGTTTCCGTCCAACAGGTTAAGTGTTGTCATTTAAATTCATGACTTAACCGTTATCAATCTAGCATGTCAAGTTTGTTAAGTGCTGTCATTCAAGTTCGTGACTTAACCAGCCTACGTGTCATGTCAAATTAGCTAAGTGTTGTCTTTCAAGTTCATGACTTAGCCCTATGAATCATGTGTCAAATTGGTTAGGTATATTCAAGTGGTTTATGACTTAACCCTACAAAATCATCGTGTCAAATTGGTTAAGTATATTCAAGCGGTTCATGACTTAACCCTACCAAATCATCATGTCAAATTGGTTATGTATATTCAAGCGGTTCATGACTTTACCCTACCAAATCTTCATGTCAAATTGGTTAAGTATATTCAAGCTGTTCATAACTTAACCCCACCAAAACTTCGTGTCAAATTGGTTAAGTATATTCAAGCGGTTCATCACTTAACCCTACCAAATCATCATATCAAATTGGTTAAGTATATTCAAGCGGTTCATGACTTAACCTTACCAAATCATCGTGTCAATTTGGTTTAGTATATTCAAGCGGTTCGTGACTTAACCCTACCAAATCATCATGTCTAATTGGTTTAGTATATTCAAGCGTTTCATGACTTAACCCTACCAAATCATCGTGTCAATTTGGTTAAGTATATTCAAGCGGTTCATGACTTAACCTGCCCACGTATCATGTCAAGTTGGTTAAGTATTATCTATATGTTCAAGTTGACTTAACCCCGCCACGCTTCATGTTATATTGGTTAAGTGTTCTACCTTGTGTTAGCTTAACCCACCAGTGTATCATGTCATATCGTTTAAGTGTCGTTAGTCTAGTCATATTACTTAACCTTTCCATTCTTAGTATGTCTGTTTATTGGCATTAATTAATTATTAATGCATCAACCACTCACATTAGACATGTTGTTGCGGTCACTGGATATGCCGGGCGGTTTCGGGCGGAATTACACCACAACTCAGTCTAACCTCGGGTTTAAGCACAAGATGACTAACTTCTCACATTGGATCTTATTATTTGCAGTCATTGGATATGCCGGGCGGTTCCAGGAAGAATTACACTGCAAATTCAACCCAACGTCGAGTTCGCCATGTTCACGTTCGTGTTCATATTCATGTTTATATTTCAACCACGTTCATATTTCCAGTTATATGCCTATTATCTAGCTCATAATTCACGTTTTTGCCCCAAAACGTATTCCCAAATTATTACCTTAATTCACTATAAGGTTATGCCAAGTTATAGCCTTTTATTAACAATACATGCCAACTACCCAAAACCCAACTTAGGCGCGTTCATATTAAACCTCTACCAAGTCATAAATTATCAAATATGTTTCAACTCCAAATTTTATATAATTAACATATGCCCAAGTTCTAGATTACATGTCAGTTTTTCATATGCCCAATTCATACCAAATTTACATTTGTTCAATTCATGTCGTTTTGCATGTATGCCAAGTTTATGCCAATTTACACATATACCATGTTTACAAAGTTGTGCTCAATTTACATAGATCAAGTTTTATGCCCAAAATTACATGTATACCACGTTTACACCAATCTACCCATAACGAGTTCTAGCCAAATTACATATATCAAGATCCATGTCAAATTACATATGCCAATCCACATTCTTGCCATTACCATTATAATGACTATACCCAAATATCCAATTTCAAGTTAATGGTAGTAATACCCAAATATCTAATTTTTATGTTATGCCTTCGATTCTACCAAACACATATATCCAACTAGGCAATATCCCAATATTTCCCCCGTATTCAGTCACACGTAAATCGCGGTTTAGGCCTAGGTCCGAAATTGAGCTAGGTTCATCAAAAGAAAATAAATAGGGGAAGGTTGAAGTTGCAATGAAAACAAGATCAGAGAGAGAATAGCATAAATCATCATGATAGGCATAAAGATTACAACTTGATGATAACAACATTACGAATCAAAAAACTGGTGAATAGATCATGAACTTGACATGATCATAAAGATAGACAAGTCTCAAAACTCAAGATTCAAGGAGCAACAGAAATAGATCAGAATTGATGAACATACTTAAATCCAATTCCACTTTATTCCATGGCCATATCATAATTAAATATTTAAATCTAAAAGTAACTAGAAATTACAGTGTGCAGATCGAGAATTAGAAAGCAAAAGTTGATGTTGAATCTCTATTTGATTAATCGTGTTCTAATTGAAAACCCCCAATTTGCAAATCTTGCGTTGCTTGAAGAAGAAGGTAGAAGAATTCCCTTAATTTGATTAACTTTATTTTTAATATAATCTTTGAAGAAGAAGAAGAAGTCATGTCCATCAAGAATTTGGGCAGCATAAGGTTAGAGTAGAATAGTGTGAGGAGGAATGGGGATTAGGTGGGTTTATATAGGTTTAGAGTCAAGAAACTGGTCACGAAACGAGTCTAGATACATCAGAATGAACCCAGGCTCAAAACTGGGTTTTGGCACCAGGTCAACCCCCAGGTCGACCTGGTCCTGGGCGGGAAAATTCCCGCCCAGTCTCCGCTGGGGTTTGAATTCGAATTTCGAGCTGTTTTCGATTCTGAAAATTCTTGAAACTTCGGAGGGTCATATCTCCCTCATACAGACTCCGTTTTTCGAAAATTCAAACTAGAATTCATGCAGAATTCCGAGACGAACGCAATGGCGCAACCCATTTTCCTTGATTCTTATTTTACAATTTAATTCTGCCTTGATTTATGATTTAATATGTTATTAAAATACAGGGTAATACATTTTCCCCTCCTTAAAGGATATCGTCCCCGAAATCTCCAAGTTAAGAAGAATTTGTCCTACCATCCATCATCCATCTACTCAATACATCATCCACAAGCAATCATTGTCCTTAAAAGATTTCTAATGCTGTATGAACATATGCAGAAAGTGTGTGTATATGTTCCTTATATAATGCAAATGATCAGGCCTGATTGATCTTCTTAATGCAAAATGTGTTTAGTTTCATGAGTCTAATATGTATGCAAATAGTCCTAGTCACATAAACACTATATGTTTGCACAAACATCCATCCATATGCAAAATCCACATGATAACACATTCAATTTCATTCATAAACAAGTATAAACACTCATGCATTTGCAATGTGAAAGGTGACTGAGCCGATCTAGTGTCTAATGTGCGTGTATATGCATCCACGAGCGACCACTAGCAACCACTTACAACCATCAATCATAATATATCTCAAACACATGTTTACACCCAATTGTTCCTACCTAAAGATATAGTCGAATGATAGAAGCAAGTAAAAACTTTGTGCCCATTAGGCAATGTCAAAACTGGAAATCTACGTCACATATATACTGATTAGGAGAAGAGCTCCCTAAGCACCAGCCCCGAAGACCGAAATCAACATCAGACTAATACCCAAAGAATTTTATACCTAACCAATATATATGTTTCTAGGAAACTAAGCATGATGGACTCCTTTTAGGTCACAAGAAATCCCTTCCTAAAACTAATCCATATTCCATAAAACCAAAAAAGTTTAGTCAACCCAATGAACACCTTCAAGCCCCAACATGTATTACTAACAGATGAGTCAAACTCCCTATGGGGTTTGCAACAGAAATAGGATTGAGAATAGGACTGAGAGGATATATTTAAAAGATAACATGCAATTAAGCCCTACAGGAAAAGAGGGATCAAGGATATACTCTTAAAAAGAGATATGATGTGCGAATCTAGTCTTCAATCTTATAAGTCGCATTTCCTTGAGCTTAACTCCGTTGTTCTTTGACCGTCTTTAACTTCAAAATTTTGTAGCTCCTTAATTCTTGTTTCCAAAATATGAGTTGGAACTCATTTCATATTGCCTCTCGTTCCACTTTCACTTATTCTTTTTCAAGTATACTCGGCTCAAACATAACTGCGTACTCGTGGTTTCATGCAAGCTCTCCATAATTCACTAGTGAATCCTGGATCTCGTTTACTCACTATAAGGTATTCCACGCAGAAGAACTATCTCTTGAAAATAAACAGATGTCAAGCATGTTGCCAAAAGTACTTATTGAGGTGATTTTTTATAACTCATGCATAAGCGAAATGAACCATCCGCCTTAGTGGCGAACACTACTCGAGCAGATCAATAAATTTATCAAGAGATTCTAGGTAACTAAGCACGGCAGAACCCTAAGGGTTACACTAGACTTCGAGGGCATTACCGAGGCAAGTCAAGAGCCTAACTACCTCCTTCTCATACTCGAGAATGGTATCATTTTTGGATAACCACTCCATCCCTAGAATCAACCCATAGCCCAAAAACATTAGCATTTCTTCTAAACTCAACACTTAGCATAGACATTCTCAAATCCAAACAAGTCATGAATAAATGAGCAGATTCCCCAATAGGATTTGAGACAAAAATGGGATCCTCTACCACGCTAGTACTAAGGTGCAGAGACTCAACTATCGAAGCAGAATTAAAAGGATGCGATGTACAAAAACAAAGTTCCCACGGTATGATAGAAAAGAAAAGCTAAACTTTTAACAGAAACGTTACCACCTCTCTTAGGTATGATAGTAGTGAGAGCATACAATTTCCCTCTCGACAATCTTGTCCTTTGCCCTTGTCCTTGTCCTATAACACTTAACTACATGTCCCTTTTTACCATACTAACGATACTCTCTCTCTTGTCATAGGTTTTATTATTCTTTCACTTTGGCCTCTTCCCTTTCACCTTTTCCTCCTTCGTGGATTAAGCCACATTAACAACTCTCATCCTTAGGCTTGTGTTCTTTATCCTCGTTCTTACTATCCTTGTATATCTTGTTGACAAGTTTCTCGAAAGCTACTTTCATCTCATGGCAACCCTACAAAGCTTAAAATAAGATTAGTCGCAAGTAAAACTACTGCGGCTACAGATGGAGGTTGGGCACTCCTTTGCCCTCCGACATGTGCCGTACGCCTACAAAACTATGGTGAAAAGAGAGAAAGAAGAGATCCAAAAAGAGAATCAAAAGATAGTGCATATGGCTTTAAGGAATATGCCTTTTAACAAAACAAAATTTTCTTGAAAATTTGCTTCTTTGTAAACGTTTTGAAAACAATTTCAGAAGGTTTTTAAAAGCTTTTTCCCAGTCTGGTAACCTTCTGCTCTGATACCAAGTGTAACACACCACATCCGTTAAGGTCACTCCAAAGGTAATGCCTTAACTTCCAATCATTTATTAAATATAATTGTAGGGTTGCCATAAATATAATTGTAGTGAAAGGTAAAGTAGAAGTACTTCAAATCATTTATTAAATATAATTGTTTACAATAAAAGCCCATCAACTTCCAATACCCAATTTCCTAGCTAAAAATATCTGTCTTTCTCAAAAACAAAGATGCATAAAAAATAAATTGTAGTATTCCCCAATAAAGCAAGGCAAGCCATAGCTAAGAGAGATCCAAGCCGTACATGAGAGAGCCTGGGAGCTTGGTAATATCCGAACTAAGCTGTATTCCCACCTTGAGAACCTAGGGGGGAAAACGGAAGAAAAAGAGGTGAAACAAAACGGTTCAGTCATAAAGACTGAGTAAGTCCTAGTGACTTTTAGCACAAAAACAGGTAAAGATAACATGGCATGAATAAACTGAAAGTAAACATAAGCATGATGACAAGATAAGCTACGGGCACGATAACTAAGAATAACATCATATGATTTTTGTCAAGTATAATATCGCAATGTTCCCATTTAGATAAACTAAGTATAATTTCGCAAGATTTCTATCAAGCATTGCAAGATTTCTCTGCTTCACCATTAAAATATTTCTATGATATCTATTTGCTTTGAACCACCCGTACTAGTATCCTAACCCATGTCATGTGTTGACTATAAAATGATCCCTTGCCCAATGTCATGAAATGACCCATTACTTGGTCCCATGAAACGATCTATTAATCGATTGGCTCCCTACAAGTCTTAGCTCATTCATGTGTCTGTGTCAAATGACCCTATCACGAATGTAGTTACCTGTGCTGAGTCCACCATAGGGTGTATCAAGCCCTAGGGTGCCAACCCCCGACACGAATCAAGCACGCACAGTGTAAACCTACTGATGCCCAATGACTGCTTTTTCAACTCCGGACTATGTGCACGACCATAGTCCGCCTGAACCTACACTGGCGCACCAACTCAACCGTCGTTTCCTGGTCGCTTACAATCAACCCAGTAATCGTGCCTCACCCTACCTAGTACCAGGTTACCATGATACATCTAAGTGGGTTACTGCTGAAATGGACCGCGTTACTAGGGTTTCCGTCCAACATGTTAAGTGTTGTCATTTAAATTTGTGACTTAACCCTTACCAGTCTGGCATGTTAAGTTGGTTAAGTGTTGTCATTCAATTTCATAACTTAACCCGCCTACGTGTCATGTCAAATTGGCTAAGTTTTGTCGTTCAAGTTCATGAATTAGCCCTATGAATCATGTGTCAAATCGGTTAAGTATATTCAAGTAGTTAATGACTTAACCCTAAAATCATCGTGTCAAATTGGTTAAGTATATTCAAACGGTTCATGACTTAACCCTACCAAATCATCATGTGAAATTGGTTAAGTATATTCAAGCGGTTCATGACTTAACCCTACCAAATCATCGTGTCAAATTGGTTAAGTGTATTCAAGTGGTTCATGACTTAACCCAACCAAATCATCGTGTCAAATTGGTTAAGTATATTCAAGCGGTTCATGACTTAACCCAACCAAATCATCGTGTCAAATTGGTTAAGTATATTCAAGCTGTTCATGACTTAACCCTGCCAAATCATCATGTCAAATTGGTTAAATATATTCAAGCGGTTCATGACTTTACCCTACCAAATCATCATGTCAAATTGGTTAAGTATATTCAAGCGGTTCATGACTTAACCTGCCCACGTATCATGTCAAGTTGGTTAAGTCTTATCTATAAGTTCAAGTTGACTTAAACTGCCATGCATCATGTTATATTGGTTAAGTGTTTTCCCTTGTGTTAACTTAACCCACCAGTGTATCATGTCATATCGGTTAAGTGTCGTTAGTCTAGTCATATTACTTAACCTTTCCATTCTCAGTATGTCTGTTTATTGGCATTAATTAATTATTAATGCATCAACCAATCACATTAGACCTGTTGTTGCGGTCACTGGATATGCCGGGCGGTTCCGGGAAGAATTACACCACAACTCTGTCTAACCTCGGGTTTAAGCACGATATGACTAACTTCTCACATTGGATCTTATTATTTGCAGTCACTGGATATGCCGGGCGGTTCCGGGCAGAATTGCACTGCAAACTCAACCCAACCTCGAGTTAGCCATGTTTACGTTCGTGTTCATATTAATGTTCATGTTCATGTTTCAACCACGTTCATATTTCCACTTATATGCCAATTATCAAGTTCATAATTCACGTTTTTGCCCTAAAACGTATTCCCAAATTATTACCTTAATTCACTATAAGGTTATGCTAAGTTATAGCCTTTTATTAACAATACATGCCAACTACCCAAAACCCAACTTAGGCACGTTCATATTAAACCTCTGCCAAGTCATAAATTATCATATATGTTTCAACTCCAAATTTTACATAATTAACATATGCCCAAGTTCTAGATTACATGTCAGTTTTACATATGCCCAATTCATACCAAATTTACATATGTTCAATTCATGCCGTTTTGCATGTATGCCAAGTTTATGCCAATTTACACATATACCATGTTTACAAAGCTATGCTCAATTTACATAGATCAAGTTTTATACCCAAAATTACATGTATACCACTTTTACACCAGTCAACCCATAACGAGTTCTAGCCAAATTACATATATCAAGATCCATGTCAAATTACATATGCCAATCCCCTGCCATTACCATTATAATGACTATACCCAAATATCCAATTTCAATTTAATGGTAGTAATACCCAAATATCCAATTTTTATGTTATGCCTTCGATTCTACCAAACACATATATCCAACTAGGCAATATCCCAATATTTCCCCCGTATTCAATCGCACGTAAATCGCAGTTTAGACCTAGGTCCGAAATTGAGCTAGGTTCATCAAAAGAAAATAAATTGGGGGAGGTAGAAGTTGCAATAAAAACAAGATCAGAGAGAGAACAACATAAATCATCATGATAGGCATAAAGATTACAACTTAGTGATAACATCATTACGAATCAAGAAAACTGCTGAATATATCATAAACTTGACATGACCATAAAGATAGATAAGTCTCAAAACTCAAGATTCAAGGAGCAACAGAAATAGATCAGAATTGATAAACATACTTAAATCCAATTCCACTTTATTCTATGGCCATATCATAATTAAATATTTATATCTAAAAGTAACTAGAACTTACAGTGCGTGGACCGAGAATTAGAAAGCAGAAGTTGATGTTGAATCTCTATTTGATTAATCGTGTTCTAATTGAAAAACCCCCAATTTGCAAATATTTCGTTGCTTGAAGAAGAAGGTAGAAGAATTCCCTTGATTTGATTAACTTTATTTTTAATTTAATCTTTGAAGAAGAAGAAGAAGTCATGTCCATCAAGAATTTGCACAGCATAAGGTTAGTGAAGAATGGTGTGAGGAGGAATGGGGATTAGGTGGGTTCATATAGGTTTAGAGTCAAGAATCTGGTCACGAAATGAGTCTAGATACATCAGAATGAACCTAGGCTCAAAATTGGGTTTTGGCACCAGGTCGACCCCTAGGTCGACCTGGTCCTGGGTGGGAAAATTCTCGCCCAGTCTGCGCTGGGGTTTGAATTCAAATTTCGAATTCGACTTTCGAGCTGTTTTCGATTCTGAAAATTCCTGAAACTTCGGAGGGTCATATCTCCCTCATACGGACTCCGTTTTTCAAAAACTCGGACTTGATTTCATGCAGAATTCCGAGACGAACACAACGGCTCAACCATTTTTCCCTGATTATTATTTTACAATTTAATTCTGCCTTGATTTATGGTTTAATATGTTATTAAAATTTAGGGTATTACACCTGCGGCACTTCATTCTTATGCAAAGCACCGACTCCCAAAGCCGACTAACACATTGTCTGCTTCGCGTTATTGCCACCCAGTCCCCAGATCCAAAAACACAGTCCCCTCCAAATATTATACAATGTTGATGTTTAATGCCTATAGAAATGGAGGATGTTTAGTTGATTTGAAAAAAGAAATGACTTGCGTATTTACTGATTTAAGTGAGGGAAGTTGGATTTCATTTGCTTGTAGAAAAATAAGTGCAGGAAAAGAACGAAGTGGTGAGCCTATATATAGAAGGGAAAAGTTAAGGATAGAAACAACTTTACATCAGTAGGTATAGGTAGCTGTTTGAGTTTTTAATCCAAGAGGGCAGCTTAACGAAGTGAAGGAATGAAATTTTACTTCATTATGCAGTAGCTGAAAGAAGTAGGCAGTGCTCGGATGTACCATTTCCCTTAAAGTAGAAGTATTTGAATTTAATATTATTGTTATTATTAAATTTTAAATAGTTACTTTCTTTCACCCTTGATTGTCGCTAGCTGCTATTTCTGCTAACCATTCAATATATGCACAATCACATGCAAACTCCAAACGCAATGAAAATAGACGTACCGCTAAGTCTTAACATTCCGGTCTCAACAAAATTAATTTCATTAAAAATCAAATCCTTTTGCACAACATTGTTATTTTAATTTATCAGTTCACCTTTAAATTGCACACACGAATAAAACAACTCCGATTATCTCCAAACTGCAAATCAAGCGATAACTAGCCATACACATTCTGATAAAATTTGTTTCGTCGAAAACGGAGGTTGTTTGGAAAATAGTTGTTTCGAAGGCCAATATAATATCAATAAAATAAGATTAAATCCAAAATAAATTCTATTAAAAATAATAATAAATTATTATTATCGTATCTCTCTAAATACAATATTATACAACTTCAGAATAAGTCAATATGTATATATATATTAAACTGAATATTTACAATCTCAGGTTAAACAATATTAAAATTATATATAAAAATTCTTTATTTTATATTTAATAAACATTATCGTTTATTAACGAATTCCATAGCGACTATTTGGAAATTTGAATTGGACATAACTAAGAATCTATAATACGAAATCTCCATTTTTCTCTTTTATTAGAAAAATATAATCAAATCGATTCAAACGTTTCTTGTTTCACAGAATTCTGACTTAAAATGGATTCTATATATTCAACTGAACTTTAAATCAGAATTTACGAACTACCATGACATTTACTAGCTCGATTTATAATTATATATAAATTATACGTTCTAATTTCGTGATATAAACGTATTATATGTTATAAATATTTTTTATAATTTCCTAAGCAATTTTTAAAATAATAAAATATATTGAATATCTGACTACCAAAAATACGCATTCATTCCCCCCTTAAAAGAATTTCGTCCCTGAAACTTCTAAGGTTGATGAAATGCTACAAACCCATTATCTTTTCAAAAATTTAATTTATTATAAACCGAAAACTATTTTATTATTATAAATAAAAAAATTCAAAAATATCAAAAATTTCTAACGCTTTAAATTCCTGGAAGAACTCAGCAGAGTCTCCCCTGTACGGAGGGACTTCTGCGATATCGCAGGAACAAATAATACATATACGTCGACTAACACAGTTGAAAAACAAAATTCGATAACCTAAAATTTATGTTTTCATGTAGGCATGCCTTATGTGAGCGCTATTGAACATACTTGCTCAATTTACTGCGATATTCTCAACCAAAATCAATCTCAAAGCCTTTTGGCACCTGCAGTTAACTCAATTTACCATGTAAATAACCAATATATGAAATTCTTGTATATCATTTCATTAATCAAAAAATATTACTATATCAATTTCCCCAAAACCAAACATGAAATGCTATTCATCTTAAAAGGTGTATGCACTACAAGGTATAATCAGTAATTTCAAATCATATTCGATTCATTCAAATTATTATACTGGAATTTAATTTCGATTCATCCAACTCTTTTTAAACTGTTGATGAAAAAATATCCAACCAATCTAACACACAATCAATCAACCACGCACAACCAACCAAATCATTCAATTTATATTAATTTCGATTAATATTCAATATTAATGTTTACTTATATTCACTTGAGTTATGAGTCGATTAATATCCGATTGATTACCATTCAATTATTATTAATTCAATTTCCAATTTATCTTATTAAACTCAACATCCAGTCTTAATTTCACTTAACCAAGTTAAGTTCCATTCTCATATTCAAAATCCAAATTCCGATTCATTTTTATTCCAACTTGAAATTCTCATTTACGAATTTTCACACGTGAAATTTCCTGGTTAAACTAAACCATTCCAATTCACAATCTAAATCAAATAAACAAACCAATATCTCAATAATTTGAGAAAATGAGTTCCTTTCT
This sequence comes from Allium sativum, assembly GCA_030737875.1. Classification (NCBI taxonomy): domain Eukaryota; kingdom Viridiplantae; phylum Streptophyta; class Magnoliopsida; order Asparagales; family Amaryllidaceae; genus Allium; species Allium sativum. The sequence goes on along the minus strand of CM060922.1, from coordinate 345,940,025 downwards.
ATATAAAAATATAATTGGGCAAAACTATTTCTTTTACACTCTTAACAAAACAATATCGTGTCAATTGGGTAGCTCAAAATTAAACCAATCAAATAACATAATATAAAATATTTTTATAAAAAATTACAAATACTCTCTCATATATATACACTCAAACTCAATCTAGGGTATTACTAACGCTATCTCCATTGATTTATGCCACATAGACAAGGTTATAACTAAACCTTATGCTCTGATACCACTGTAATGACCTGGCAAATTCGATGCTCGAACTCCAACAATAATACATAACATGTATTACTTACCAGAACTCAAGTATCAAAAACACTAGATAGTTATTAGGAAGAAATTGAAAGGTGAGACAAGAAATAAAGAAATATTAGAATATAAGAAGAAGAACACAACAACATCAGAGTCTCACATCGTAGCGAAACAAAATATAATATAGAAATAAAACTTAATTCAGAGCTTTGAAATAAATACTTACAATCATCATAGTACATTAACACATCTGGACAGTTATAATAATCTGTCCTCATATACAACACACATCGGAATAAATATATATCATGCGTATGAACTCCTCCAACACGTCTTCTTGAAATTCATAACATTCAAACCTAAACCTATACAACTCAGGCTAACGCAAACATTATAAACGCCGGATCAGTTTGGAGAACCATGGTCAGAAAATTCGCTAAGTTTATAATATCATCTAACTTGATTTTAAAGTCAAAACATTTCTTTTAGAAAGAAAAAGATAATCATAAGACCAGTCCACACATAAACACGGATGGATTTTACCTTACGATAACCCAAAACAATCTTTGAAATCAATATCTTATTCTAATATTAAAACAGTGTCTAAATACAAATAAATAGAATCTAGCGGAAATGCTTGCATCTCATGCTCCACATAAATAGTATACAATCAAAACCACGACGCTTATTGGAGATTGGATTCCAATTGGCAAGGTATGGGACCACCTTTCAAAAGTGTATCTCTAGAGAGGAATACACTGGGTTCAATAAGAACATCTTGCAACCCAGGCTAAACATGACCGGCCCCTCATTTCGCTTGAAATTACCAAATATATTATCACCTATGATTGGGCTAAAACCACAGTTTCCCAAAAAGGGACAGCATCAAACTGAATAAAGAAGCAAATGGAATTTCTCTAGATCAGGTGATAATACATCCTAATTGGGAGTGACCCGCTTAGCCATGTGACCTACCCGATTTTATACCATTTCCCGGTTGATGAGGCTTAAGGTTTAACACTATCTTTTTGGGAACATCACAATCACTTTGAATGCCACATTGTCAGATATGCCAAATCACTAATTGACGTTCACTGGCTGTTTGTGATAAGAGAAGGTGTCTTCTCTGCCACCTACAAAAATACGTTTGTAAAAATCAATGTACATGAATCTGAAGAAATACTCTATCATACATTCATCCATACAAGTCATCCAGGAATAGGATGAACCGAAGGTACCCTCCTACCACATACTAGGTATTACCCTATAGATCAGTAGCGAGTAGTCCTTGCAAATCCGTAGATTTCAACCATGATAGAACCACAATATATCTCTGGTTATAAAATATAATTAATTTAATATATAGTAGACTTTGAAAAATATTGGCCTAACCAGAGAAATAAGTAATCCTTCCGTTTTATGAAGATCTATGGTCTTCAACGGCTCCGTCTTGATCAGATATCTTCTTGATTTCGTTTTTGCTGGACGAAATGGTCACTACAAGAAAAACCGAGATTAGCGACAAAATTATAGCAGCGGAAAATTCCGTCGCTAAATAGCGGCGGATTTCCATGGGATTTGTAAGAGGAAATATTTTGGATTTTATATGTCGTCTTATTATAAATTATTACCGTCGAATATTAATTCTGTCGCTAAATCAATGGAAATTGCAGCTCTTTACTATAATATAATATTTAACGCTAAATTCCGTTGCTAATAGAGTCGGATTACCGTCAACAAAATTTTGATGCTATTTTTCCTGCAGTTTTCCAAGAGATTTGAAACGAACTTTTATATTTATTATTTATAAAATGTTTTAAATTTGCGTTATTACCTAGTAATTAATTAGTAAATTTAAATTTTAAATAATTACTGTTAATAATACGTTAGTAATTAATAATAAATAATAACTATTAGAAGTAAATAAAATTCAATAGTTAATGATGATTAATTTTTTTAATTAATGCTGATTAATTATTAATTACTATATAATATAAATAAGAGGTAATAGTAATTAATAAAATACATTGTTTGCTCAAAAAAACAAACAATTACTATTAAATACTTGATAACTAACAATACATATTAAATAATTTCTACTAGTAATAATTAATAACAAAAATTAAACAATTACTATTAATAATAAATAGTTAATAAATAATATTTAATAATTAAGCAGTAGTAATTAAAATCAGTAATTAATCATTGATAACTGAGACTAACATTTAATATTTACTATAAAATAATTAATTTTTAATAATTAATGAATGGGACGCAATCTTTAAAAAATAAAAAATAAAAAATGATAAATATAAAGAAACTAATCAATATTAAATAACAAACATTAACAATTAATAATTAACGGTTATTTATTAAGTAATAATTAATTTAAATAAATAATAATAAAATTTTAATATTTAAATTTGGCTGTTTAGTAACAAATGATAAATTTTGTTAATATTTAACTTTTAATAGTTTGTATTTGATATTTAACGATTCATTTTGTTAATATTTGGCTGTTCATATCAGATCTATGGAAGTTTCTACGCCAAAAAATTGTGTGATCCAAACCATATTTCAATGTTAAGATCCCGTTGTTGGTTAACATCAGAATCAACGGTTCAAATAAACAATCTACGCACTCATCTCTGATTGGTTGGAGAAATGCCACCGTACCATTCCAAACTAGTTTCTGATCCCCAAATTAGACATCGAACAAAAATCACTCTCTAGATCTAGAGCAGTATCGCCCATGGCGATTCGTCTTTCCTCAGATAGGGTTTGCCGCCTCCGAGTTTCTTCCGTGGATCTGCTTTTTCGCCTTTCCAACATTGATCCTTTTGCTGCTACTCTCGTAAGTTGTTACCCACCTCTCCATCTCACTATGTTTATCCCCAATTTCCTCGTTATTTTTTCTATTTTGCTTTATTTATTTTCCATGGCCTTTGTAGCTTGTCCTTTTCCTTATCTCGCCCTTTAAAATCGAACTCAGATCCACCTTCAGTACCTCGTCGCCTAAGAGTTCCCCTTAATCGACTCTATGGATCCAGAATTCAAAGTTTGCTGATCCAGAATTTACTATATGGATCGCTTTGCTCTTGCTGGCTTCTCGCGAGCGACGCTCAGATGTAATCTCAGTTTGCGCAGTGCTGGTAAGAATAGTGTCATTCAGGTGCCATTTTTGTTTGTTTTATCCTGGGGTTTTTGCAATTTAAAGTTCAGATCAGATCTATGGAAGTTTCTTGTACATTGCAAGTTCATCTTTGTCTTGTTTTCATTTCAGAAATGTATTTTGATTCTAATTATATGTTGGATCTTGGTGTACGAATATTGCAACTGATTTTATATAAAATTCATATACAATATGGCACCATGGTGGGCTTAATTCTTTATTTGTAGTTATGTGACTATACAGTATATTTATACAGCACTGTACTGTAATGATCCTGTTTGTTTATATAAAAAAAACTTCATTCCTGATTGTTGAAGATCAATTTTATTAGGAACTTATTATTCTTAATAAGAAGATAAATTAAGAGTGCACTGCACAAACCGTTTAATCAACTTACTGACCCAACTTCCTTAAGGAAGACCAACAGCAAATATCATCCGTGAAGCCCAAAGTCTACGAATAATCGAGGAATGCTTTCCTCTGTGTGAATGATTCCGGAAAAGAAAACAAAGGTGGTCATGTACCGGTGTTGATTCGGGTTTTCGTACCGGTAAAGGACCATTTGTGTTAGATCAGTGCAGTTTTCCTTCTGGTATTCTGTTTTATGGTTTTCTAGTCTTTTTTAAAGATTTGACTGAAAATTGAGAACCTGGAAAGTTGTGGAGGACAAATTAAGCTTTGTTTTTTTGGCATTCTAGCGCTGGGTCTAGTTAATTAGGTTTTGGTTGTTTGATTTTGTGTTTGATATATTTGTTTAATTTAGTATAAAAGTGTTCAAGAATGTTAGAGCCACAATGGAAATTATTTACTAAAATTTAATGATTGTTAGACGTGATTCCAACCTGTAGACAGTGCAGTAAAATTGGTAGTAAAAGATGGTGATACATTCGAATTCACATGTCCATTGATAGCCAGACAGTTACTGATCAAGTCTAAGATGTTGTAGCGTTTGTAAATAGCAGTTATGATATTGTTGGAAGATTTGAGATCTGAAAAGCCTTTTTTGCAGGTGCACAAATTGGTGCTTACAACTATGTTCTAGATCAAAGAAAGTATCAAGCTGTTAGGTGCTTACAACTGCGTCCACTTGCAGGTAATTTCTAACTTTGTGCAACATCTTTACCGTAACTTAAGGATATCATTTTTATTATTGCGTTCTTTTCTTTTTTAAAGAGCACTTTAGTTATATCAGAGCATATATTAAACAAGGAGAGGATTATGGCTTTGTCATTGTCGTTATCTAAATCAACATGAATACATAACTCAATTAGGGAAGAAATGTTAATTAATTAGTATGATCAACATGATAGTGACAAAACTATCAGTAGTAGTTTTGGATCAGGTATTCCACGAGGGATGACTATACTCAGAAATTAATGGCGAAGACATTTGTTCACCTAAATGCCAAGTTCATCCCCACATTGCCTTGGTCTCATAATCATGATATGAAAATGAATCATTAACTTCTTTGTCGTAATAAATCTATAATTATTTCAATTAATTTAAGTTTTACATCTTGTTACAGGCTACGGAAGGGAAAAGCATATGTTGAAGATTATCCAAATGGCACTACAAAACATTTTAGATCTATTTCGAATGACAAAATACAAAGATCTATTATTCGACCATTGCACATATATTGCTCTGATACGAGGTTTATGTTTGTCGTATATGCAGGTTTTTTTTTTTTTTTTTTGAACTTTAGACATTATGATGCATAGATCCATCAACTGTGTAAACATAATTTTTGTTTAGATTTTTGTTTATGTCACATTAGTTTTAGTTGTATCGGATAATGTTATGAATGTTGGGTGTTATGTGAATATTTTATCAATTATTGTACCATTTTTTATTGTTACATAATACATTGATTATGAGATGTGTGTGTTCATATTAATTGTGCTATGTACATTAGGATTGTGTATTGAATGAAACACAAATTATGTGTGTGGTGAAAATATATATATAGATCGGAAGGGGAATAACAGCGGATTACCAACAAAAAAGGGAGGTTAAATTTATCTTAATTTAATTTTCGTCGCTAATTCCTTGGTAATTAGTAAGGATTTACCAACGTCTTTTATAAATAATATTTTATTATAAATTAATTATCCGTTGGTAAATAGTCGGTATATAAATTAAAATAAAATTAATAAATAAAATTTTATTTTTATTATAAAATTAGTAAAATGACGGAAAAATGTCGGAAAAATCATGCTAAAATCCGTCGCAAAATCTGACACAAATACCGTCATGGTTTTTACCGACCAAACAGTTATGTAGGAAATCCGTCGCTAATGCCTGTTTAGTGACGGATTAGAAGCGGATTCTGCCGCTGCTATTTGCTGTTTTTCTTCAAATATAATTCGATCTCGGTCTTTACGTACCAACAATCGTATGGGTCAGATTTTGATAGTCGGTTATTTAACTATCAAATAAACAACCATTCAACCATCAAAATAAAATATATTTACTGGTTTAGTATTCAGCATCACTTGGTGTTAGATCCAAAAATGGCTCTAACACCCAAACTATTAATAATTCTAATAAAATGAAATCAAAAAGCAAAGGGAAACACACGATTTATAGTGATTCGGCGTCGAAGAGCCTACGTCCACTTTCTACTTTTTGAATTGATGATTTAGATATAAATACACAAGTGATTCTCACCCAAATTCACTCACACAACACATAGATCCACTCAATTCTCTCAAAAATGAAATTTGAAAAATGATTATGATTTGAATATGATGATGAAATTCAGTTGACAAGAGGGTTTGAATTCTGAATGTGCAAAAATATCCCTTCAAATGACTATTGGAGGTGTATTTATAGGAGAAAAGTCTCCCAGGAGTGGCTCCGGTTCGAGGACACGTGGCGGGAATCCCAACCGGTTCGGAGTTGAGGGCTTGGAGATGTTGCCAGCGCATAGCAGTTGTGGGTGATCGTAGGGAACATGAGCATAACCGCTCCGCACTTCAAGAGATCGTGGGTGATAACCGCTCCAGCATCCAACTCGGGTCGGATGTGTTCGTTGAAAAGAAAGACAGATCGGGCTCCATCGACCCAACCTAGATTTGTCCCAGCTTCCTTAAATTCTGCTCCGCTTCCTTTGATTTCAGCTTGAGACCCTCGATCCGATTGGAGCTGCCAGTGCACACTTTTCTGTTCAATGTTCTTCACATATTCCCCTTTTAACTTTGTGTAGCCTAGTTCACAGAGTAGGCTAACATTTTGCACCCTCGAAATGCACTTTTATTGAAGATAGAGTGTGCTTCGAAATTGTCTGTATATTGGTTTCTGAAACAAAGGCCATTGAATAATTGCTCCTGAGTCGGAACCATTGAATACTTGTTTCCTTTCACTTGTAAGGTCGTGTTGTTTTGGTAAGTCACATCTCTTGTTGCCTAAATACATTCTGAAATACCCAAAATTGCTTCTGTTGTTCTAAAGTTACTTCGAGAATTCTATTTAATATTCAAGTATCCCCTTCAGGTAGGGCTTTATATGTTTCTTTTTATATTCACTTCATGTGTTGAATAAATGTCTATGACTCTGCTTGGATTCGGATCCAACCCGCATGGCCTTATCTGCACTCTAGTGCCGTTGGGCTAATAGGCTACATGACCGTGGTCCATCTTTCCGGTCCGATTGGAGCAGGATGCCACGTTGCCAGGAATACAAAGGGCCGCTCCATACACATATAAATTTACTACTTCTCCGTATCTTTCTTCTTCCTTTCATTTCCATCACTTTCCAATTCCGTACACATGAAAAAACCCTAATTCCGGACACTTCAAAATTCCCCTTTAATCCTCAAATCGATCACATAGGTGGGTCAATAACTTTGACTAACTCCATTTTACTTGATTTCAATTTGAATTCATGATTAATTTGAGCGATTTCATCATGATGTTTCGTTGGCTTTAACGTCGCGCCTTCCACCTCCTCGCTATCATTGTTGATGGCCTCGTCGCCATCTCGATGCAGTAGCGGAGGGGACTTAAGGAAGGTGTTGGTCATACCAATTTATAAATACTTTGCTTGGTAATAACTTGGCCATTGGCAAGGGGAATGATTGTGTCAACGGAGCAGAGTGGAAATAGTAAGGAGAAGAAGGGTTGGTTCGGGTCGAATGCTTCACGAAGATAAGGAGTAGCCATTAAGGACAGTGGATTGGATTGGTTCGAGTCGGAGGAAAGAATTAATGTTGTGGTGGGAGGTTGAGGTGAGTGGACAGGTCTCGTGGTGCTGATATGGTTCGGGTCGACGTCAACCAACCCGGCCAGATTTGTCTTTCTCTTAACTCCTCCCATCCGATCCCATTCCTTTCCTCGTTCCGAACTGGTTCGCCGAAGTGAAGCATCCGAACCGATCTGATCATGACATGGACATCAAACTGATCTGACTATGACTTGGACATCGAACCGATCTGACTATAACGCTAAGAAAGGGTACTTAAACCGAATTGATATACACATCCGAACCGAACCGGAGGCATTCAACTTAACATGCAAGAACTGCTCAACTAATTCTATTAACATTGACTTTGGTCTATGACTTTGCGGACAGTTAGGATAGAGCCTTTTTAGCTGGACTTTGTAGATTTGGCTACCTTGCAACTTTACTTCCTATTTCTTTTAATTGATGCTGACTTCTTATTTTTTCGCTTTAGCACTACATTCGTGTCAGCACAGTTTAGTTCACACACATACACAGAGGGACACAGGCAACATTACTCTAATTCTTGCTATTGTTTCTTCAATAGTACATCAGATATGAACGAGAGACGCTCATCTAGATTAGCAGAGAGAAGAGAAGTTGTGGGGACATCCGAGAATCCTGTCAATGAGGATGTATCTTCTACCTCCGATCCAGGCTGGGATAGTGAAGGCCTAGATTATGAAATGGGGACTTATGATAGTGAAGCATCGTCCAGGGGTAATGTTTCCCTAGGCGAGGAAGAAGAATGAAGGGTAGGAGATAGTCATGCCACTGACGAATTTAGGGATGCAATTATCTTGGAATCGCATAAAGACTCAGTTGAATCAACGATTGATAACGATAGACTTGCATGGATATGTCTACAACTTGGGATTCTTCGAAGAGATACTAAGGTGCCTTCAAAAACAGATCGTCCTCATAATCCACCGGAAGGGTATATAGCCATTACCAGACTAATGTGTCCTGTTGGAGCAATACCTCTGTTCCCACCATTTATCGTTGATTTTCTGAGACACTTAAGGTTTGCCCCTATGCAGCTTCTTCCTAACTCTTACGCCTATTTTTATACTTTGTACATAGCCTATAAAGAAATTCTTGGTGAAGAGTTGACTTTTGAAGATATTTACTTCTTTTACAACTTCAAACATCGAACCTATGACACCCCTTCCTTCGTATATTTTGAATCGGTGCTGAAAAGGAAAATTATCACCATTCCGTTTAGTAGTAATGCTGGGGATCCAAAACCCGAATGGTTTTATATCAAGCAATAGCCCGGGTGTGCCAGAAGATGGATCAATTCAAGTAGGGACCTGGAGTTTTTCGAGTTTCAGTTCCAGCCATTATCTTACATTTATTAAGTGTTGCTTGTTTTCTTTTTACAGTTCCTAATCCTCCACAAGAAAGTCTTCCAATACAATTTGATTGTTTGAATCAGCTACTTAATGGTGACCAAAAGTTCTTGACCATCAAGGATTGTTTGGTGGATGAATATCAACATCGATACCATCTACTTTCCATAACCCATAGCATAGGACATGGAGAAGGCCTTTATGTGTACATACCCCGGGTAGATATTATTCCTGAGAAGGGAGATAGCTCGAAAAGTTTGACAGTACACCTTAGGGACCTTCCTTCTCCATCTTCGACTCAGGATGACGAACTAGCTAACATAGCTGAGAAGGATAGGGATAAATATATCACTCCTGAAGACATGGCTACCCCTGAGAGGCCAATTTCTCCAAAAGAGTTGCCATCAGTCATTCCTTTAGGAGATAAGACTACAGTTGATGACTCTATATATTGGGATTTAGGAGATCTTCCCTTGCCCGAGACCTTTTATACTGCAGATGATTTTGCGACCAATCCTCTTGCTCTCACTTCTGAGGAAGAAGTTACTCCCGTAAAGTCCAGGGAGACTACACATACTGGCCACAGTCCGGGCTCTGGTTTGTTTGGGGGAATCACCAATTTAGGAAACACACTGCACTCTAGTACTGCACGTCACAACACTTGAGTTTTATGTTAATGTTAACTCTAATATTCTTTCATTTCTTCTTATAGGACCAATGATGAGGCAACGTTACTATATAAGGGATGTTCGTTCGAGTGTAACCCCAATGGATCCCGATGAGAGGCATGACCAGCGTGAAAGTAGGGGCAGAGATGATAGGAGGGATCGACCTCCTAGGCCTTATCGGTCTTCCCATTCTCGATCCCACACCACAAAAGATTCAGAAAACGCGAGAGTCATCCTTCACATCATGAGAAAGATAAGTACAGCATTAAGCCTCCTACTCCACCTAATGGCAAGACTCCTCAAGACAGTACATCAAAAAGGGTTCCTAATCCAAAAGAGAAGCAACCGGAATCGGGGAAAGATGCAGGAAAGAACCGGCCTATCACAAAATTATCTCATCGCACTGTTGACATAACTACCACAAGGCCGATTATTATCAATGATGAGAAACAGGCCAGACTAGAAGTTCTGAGGCAGCAATTTCCTGATCACCATTTCGGGCACATGCACTTTGTCCCAAAACTCAAACCGGTAAAACCTGATTGGACCAACGATGTCAAGGCAACTATAGATTTCGTGGATGAACAATATAAGGAAATGAAGAAGTATGCAAAGACTCTTTCTAAAATCATTAGCGACCTGATGGCAGATGTGAAAACCATGGTCGATGCTGCTGAATATGATGCGAAGGCTATCGAAAACTCTAAAAAAGATATGGAGGATGCCTAAGCTAAGCTCGCTCTTGCACAACGCGACGCAGATAATTATAAGAAGCAGCTCGAAGAATTACAAAAGCGATATCATTCCAAGCTTGAATCTCACATTTAGAAGCGAATAGATTTAAAAAAGCAGGCCTAAAATGATAAGTCAGAGAGCACTCGTCCCGCCCAAGAGAAGGCAGACTTAGCCAAAAAGAACATAGAGCTTGAGGATAAATTGCTAGAGATTGAAACAAGGGCAGTTCTTGCCGAAGGAAATGCAAATACGGCTTTGCAGTAAGTTGAGGAAGTCAATGAACAACCTAAAGATGCTCAAAGGGAGCTGGATGATAGTGGTGGAACTATGGTTGGATTTTTTGCTCAGTAGATTCGTCACTGAAATCTTGCTTGGCTTAAGGACTATCCTCTTACCCTCGTTTATGCATGGGACCAACTGGTCGAGTGGGAAAAAGCAGAACTTGGGGTTGAATCAGTCGATGATGACAAGCTGATGGAGAAGTACTTGAGAGGTGAAGAGACAGTCCACTTAGCTGTAGGGCGAAAACTTATTGTCGCCGTTATGGAGGAGGAAAGGCGTCAAGCCAAGGGAAAGGATGCCATTGAAATTGGTTCTTCTTCTGCCATAACCGAGACTGCTGTAGTAAAAGGGTATGATCCAGAAAGGCCAAAGATCCCGGAGCTTCTTCCTTACCTTCTACTGCTAGATTGTCTCCCAAAGTTCCTACTGCTCAAGTTGAGAAATCTGATAAGGGTATTTCTACTTTTTCACATCAATTTGCCAAGGCTATCTCAACCTTTCGTCACATTATCGAAAAAACACTTGAAAATCCAGCGTTTTCTCCTGAGTTGATAACTGTTACTTCTCGCCCTACAGGTACCAAATCAAATGATAAAATTGATGAATCACAAAAGACAACTCCAAGTGAAAGGTCTACTGGAGAAACTCGGGAGAAACAGGATGAAGTCATTATCCCCAAATCTAGAGGAGGAGCCGAGGACAAGAAAGAGGAGGCTACTAACAAAGCTCCTGTTCCACCCAACACCGAAACTTCTCACCATAGGGAGATGATAGATGCTCTGATAGAAGATGATGGTGACGAGGGACATGAAGAGGAGGATGATGTTGTTGTAACTGGAGATTCGAGGAACGTCATTGACATGACTTTGGCTGAGATAAAGGCCAAACAAGACAAGCGCATGCAGCTAAAAATTGAGGAAACAAACCCCGAAAGTCTTAAGCCTCTTGCGGTGGTAACTCCCGGATCATGATTAGTTGTCAAACTTTTAACTCGGTCAATTACAGAGGAGCTTGCTAAAAAATATTCTATTGATCCCAGTGCTCCAATTCCTGGGAAGAAATCCGTGGACTCCAGCACTCCAATTCTGAAGAAGAAGAAGCAAAAGCGTATCATTAGTGAAGCTGATAAAGAGGAGAAAGAAAAGCTTAAGGCTGCTAAGAAGTCAAAGTCTAATCCGAAGTCCAAATGAAGAGTGGCTTTGTCCTTTGCTTTGTTTTATCTCCTATTCCACCGTTGTTGTAGCGAGCACGACCCTCGCATCTTTTGTTTTAATTTTCCTAAGTAAATCCATGTATTTGTAAATAATATAGTTTATTTCCTATAGTGTCAAATGTTTGTGAATTCATTACTTAAGCAAGAATGTAAATAAACAACATAACATATTTAAAATCACTACTATTTAGACGATAGACAATATATGCGGGGGATGTGCATGTGTATGCCCCCTATCAATCTTGAATAAGTAGCCTGTCTAAAGCTTTGTTTAAGATTGATTAGCTTTAATACTTAGTTTCCCCAACTCTCTGGTGGGGTCAAGTTTCCATTACTGGGGATGCTTATTCTTTCGAGCATCTTTATACTCTCATGTCTTGTGATCAGGTTAGAGTATCTTCGAGGCGGTTTCTTTTCGGGTGCACCATCACGCCTCGGGGGACGTTGTCTTCCCATCCTTTATACTCTCTCTCATTTCATGAGAGTTAGAGTTAGGAATGTCGTCTTCTCATTCCTTCAACCCTGTTATGCAAACAGATATTTAGTTTGCTCCTGCACGTGAATTGTTCTTAATCATTAAAGCTTTATTTGATGTTTAGTGTCTCATAATCAGGACAGAACGGTAACAGAACATAAGAATAGTGCAGGAAAATAAATGATACATGATGTTTTTATAGTGGTTCAGCTAAGTCGTAGCCTACATCCACTTTATAATCCTTCGTTCATATAAACAGACTTTTCAAGGCAAGTCGTGCCTCTTTACATAGTTCATAAAAAACAAAAGAAAGTAGTACATGACTAACTCAAATATCGCCGCAAATGCTGAGCATTCCAAGCTCTGGGAATCTCTTCACCATCCACGGTCGTTAGCTTGAAGGCTCTTGTATCAAGCTTCCGTTGGATGGCATATGGCCCTTCCCACTTTGGACCCAATTGGGTTGGAGGTGGGAAGACTCGCTTCAACACTAAGTCCCCTGGTTCAAAGGTCCTAGTGCGAACCTTTCTATCAAAATAACATGCTACTTGGCGTCGATATCTTGAAGCACGCAAGTCTGCTTCATCTCTTTTTTCTTCAACCATGTCGAGGGACTCTAGGAGGAGTGCTCTATTTGTCATTGGTTCATAGTATGTCACCCTATAAGAGGGGACTTCGAGCTCCACCGGGTTCACTGCCTCCGATCCGAAGGAGAGTGAAAAGGGAGTATGGCCAGTTGTCGTCTTGAAGGTTGTTCTGTAGGCCCACAAAGCTAGCGGCAACTCATCCACCCACTTAGCTTTGGTCCGCTCCAATCGCTTCTTAAGAATAGATTTAATGTCTTTGTTTATTGCTTCAAACTGTTCATTCGACTGCGGATGAGCTACAGCGGTATACCTTTTATCAATCTTGTATTTCTGAAAGAAGTTCTTAAATTCGGCACTGTCGAATTGGGTTCCATTATCAGTTACAATGGTTTTCGGTATCCCAAATTGGCAAATAATATTTCTGACCACAAAACTTATCAATTTCCTTGCTGTGATCGGGGTTAAGGGCACTTCATGAAATAATCCACGGCGGCGATTACGTACTGCGCTCCCCCTTTGGCGATGGGTAAAACCCTAATAATATCAATTCCCTACATGGCAAATGGCCATTGGCTTACCATTGACTTAAGCTGAGTTGGAGGTGCTCTAGGAATTTTAGCGAATCTTTGTCATTTATTGCAACGTAGTGAATAATCAGCCGCATCTTTATTCACGGTAGGACAAAATATCCATACCGTTTCTTTGCTAAGGTATGACCTCTGGTGTGGTCCCCACACTCACCTTCATTATTTCTTACAGTACACGCTTGATGTCGTCGTGTGCTATACACCGTAGCAGGGGCATGGAAAACCCTCGGCCATAAAGGACGTCGTCCTGTAAAACGTATCTTGGAGCTTTAATGTTACAGCTCATCTCTCGCTCTTCTTTGATGGGAGAATTCCACTCTTGAGGAATTTATTTATTGGTGTAAACCACAACTTCCTCTCTAGCTCAGTTTCTAAGGCTACTTCAATTTCCATTAAGTTGAAGCTTGGGGATTCCAGTATCTCTATTGGAACCATTTCGGTTTCCTCTGGGTTATCAGAACTCGTAAGCTTAGCCAGTCGATCCGCCTTCTGATTTTCCGCTCTTGGAATATGTGTTATATTGTAATGTTTCAAGTTACCTAGCAGCTCTTCACTTTTCCAAGATAAGTAACAAGCCGATGTCCCTTGGCGACAAATTCCTTCTGAACTTGGCAGACAACTACCTTAGAGTCACAGAATATATCCAGTGTTCTTACTTCTAACTCCTTGGAGAGTTTTAGCTCGGCAATCAGGGCCTCATACTTGGAATCATTATTGGTGGCAGGAAATTCTAATCGCAGTGCATAGTAAATGGATCGTCCTTCAGGAGTGATTTAAACAACTCCGGCATCGAGTCTTCGATCATTCTTGGCCCTATCCGTATATAACCTCCACAGACTAAGCTCTAACTCGTGTTCCGAAGCAATAACCTTGTCATCCACTGTTTCTTCGTTGAGGATCGTGAATTTTGCTATGAAGTCGTCTAAGGCTTGCCCCTTTATTGATCTCCGTAGTTGAAAATTTAAATCAAATTGGCTAAACTCGATATTCCATTTAAGTAATCGCCCCGATGCTTCGGTGTTTGCAACACTTGTCTTGGAGGTTGATCAGTGTATACTACTATCGATGAGCTTGAAAGTAATGACGGAGCTTTCGGGAGGCAATCAAGAGGCTATAAGCAAGCTTTTCTGTTCTTGGATAATTACATTCTGCAGTAGCTAGCTTCTTGCTTACGTAGTATATAGGCCTATGGACCTTGTCTTCTTAACGCACCAATGCTGTGTTGACAGCATGAGACGACATCACCAAGTATACGAACAAATCCTCATGGTCCATAGGTTTTGACAATATTGGGGGCTTTTCTAGTAAGTCCAATATGTTTTGGAAAGCCTCCACATAATCGGGAGTCCACTCGAAGTTACGTTTCCTCTGTTTTATCAAATTGAAGAAAGGGACACACTTGTCCATGGCTTTGGCGACAAACCTGCTTAATGCGACAACCTTTCCTACCAAGCTTTGAACGTCTTTAATCTTCCGTGGTTTTTCATTGTTCCTTATTGCCGCTATCTGGATAGGATTAATCTCAATCCCTCAAGGACTTACAATGAACCCAAGGAATTTCCCTGATGCGACCCCAAGCGAGCATATTGAAAGGTTCAACTTCATCCCATACCTTCGTAGAATGCCAAACATCTCTTCCAACTCCTTTGTATGATCGGGAAATTGTCTAGACTTCACAAGCATGTCGTCCACATAGACTTTCATGGTTTTTCCGATTTGATTATAGAACATGCGGTTGACCAAGCTTTGATATGTGGCTCCTGCATTCTTTAATCCAAATGGCATTACCACATAGCAGTATAACCCCAAGTCTGTGATGAAACTTGTATGCTCCTGATCCGATATATGCATGGGAATTTTATTGTATCCTGAATAGGCATCTAAAGGATAGGAGCTCGTGTCCGGCCGTTGAATCCACCAATTGATCAATCCTGGGAAGAGGAAAGTTATCTTTCGGACAAGCCATGTTCAAATCAGAGATGTCAATGCACGTTCACCACTTCCCATTAGATTTTTTGACTAGGACAGGATTCGATATCCAGTCGGGATATGTTGAGTCCTTGATGAATCCATTTTCCTTCAATTTCTCCACTTCTTCTTTCAAAGCTGCTGACCGCTCCGGGCCTAACATTCACCTTTTTTGCTTGACCGGCGGGTATTTGGGTTGACATTCAAAGAGTGGCTCATAATAGCAGGCGATATCCCACATATGTTAGCGTGAGTCCAGGCAAACACGTCCAGATTTTCCTTCAAAAAGTCAGCCAACTCTTTTGCTCGAATTGGGTCTAGCTGTGATCCAATCTTCAATACTTTTGTCGAATCTGCATCGTCAATGGAGATGTCCACTGTCATTTCATTGGGAGTCGCCTTTCGGTCCTCAGGTTCTTTATCCTCTTTGGGGTCTATATCCTCGAGCGCATCTCTAGGAGAATTTCTTGAGGATGGACCCCTTAATTGCTATGCTGAATTTTCCTTCGAAAGGGGAGAAGCATCCTTGGTTTCTATACTCAACCCTTTCATTAGCATCTTTAACTCTGTCATGTAGCAATCCCATCCTTTAGCTTGATTACCTCTCATTACTCCTACTCCTGTGTCAGTTGGGAATTTAAGCAGTAGGCACCAAGGTGCAATACATGCCCTAAACTCTGCGAGGGCCGGTCGGCCCAAGAAGGCATTGTAAGGTGATTCAACATACAAAACTACAAATGGTAGGATTCTTACTCTCTGGCGATCGCCCTGTCCTAACATCACTGGTAATTCTACATATCCCATCAGAGCCATCGACGCCCCATTGAAGCCTCGTATCCATCCTTTGCAGGGCTTCAAGTCTTTCGCTTCGAGTTTCATTTGTTCAAAGGCTTTCTTAAAGGGGATATTAACTGAGCTTTCGTTATCCACTAACACTTTATGAACTAAAGCGGGGTCGATGGTTGTAGTAATTACCAGCGGGTCTTATTGGGTGATTGAATTCCAGTATCATCTCTACTACGGAATATGACGTCTTCTGACATCGTCTTCTGTTGCTTCACTGGAGTGATGTCTTTGAGGTTATCGTACTCTCCTACTTTAAAGTGCTTGGTGGCATTAACGTACTGATTCATTGCTTTGTAAATATGGCTAGCTAGATGGGCCCCGCCTATAATGGTATTGATAACGATCCCTTTACCTTTCTGTTGGGCTGTGGGTTTGGAAGTAGACTGGTTTTGGTTTGGGCTTGCCCTCCTGGCCCTTTGTCCCATGGGGAAACCTTGTATTTGTCTAGCTTCACTTCCCGCGGTAATTTCTCAACTGCATCTCTCAAATGGCGACATTTGTTGGTAGAATGACCGTGAGTTCCTTGGAACAACAAAACTTTATTGTTGCTATCTCTTTTTCGGTTGAGTCTCTGGGTGGTGGCTTTTTATATTGCAATACATTATAAGTATCTAGGTAGATATTTTCTAATGTGTCACTCAACGGCGAATAGTTCTCAAAAGTTTGGAATCGAGGTCTTTTGCAGGATTTGTTCCCTCGATTCCTATTCCTCCTGTTGTCGTTGCCATTCCTATTGTTATTGCCTTCGTTCTTTGCCGATGTTCACCTCAACTCTTCCTGAGCTGTCGTCGGACTGCTTTACTGCAACATTGCTTGGAATACCTTCCTTAGAAGCCCCTTTCAATTTTCTCTTTTTATTTGCATGGGCTTCCTCTCGTCTTAAGAGAATGTTGGCTTTTTCGTAGAACAATTCCTAGTAGGGGCGGTTTTCTGGACAAGTAATCCCCAAATTCTATTTCAGGGTTGACTCCTTCTATCAAGGCCATCAAAATAGTAGGTTCATAAGGGTCGCTGACTTCGGTAACAGCAAGGTTGAAACGGTCTTAGTATGACTTCAAAGATTCGCCGGAGCCTGTTAAATCCTTGACAATTCAATGACACTTTTATATTTTCAAGTATGAAGCCGAAACTGGTTCAAAAAGCATTCACTTAGTTCTTTAAAGGTTGATATCGACCATGGAGGGAGTCGGGTTAACCACATCAATGCCACATCTTCTAGATAAATCGGAAAGGCCTTGCATTTTACAACGCCTGGAGCTGCTGCGGCATTCATGAACCATGCATATCTCATCAGATGTTGTCCAGGGTCCGTTCTCCCTGAATATTGATCCATTTGTGGCAAATTAAATCATCGAGGGATTTAGAAGTCCAATATGTCATCCGTAAAGGGGGTGTGACTTCGTTTAATGCCCCAATCTCCATTGGTCTAGTGTCGGCTTTTGGACATGATTTGACGCACCATTGCCCATATATCAGCATTCGTTAATGTAGGCTCAGGCTCTCTGGCCCTAATGTTTGTATTACCCCCATGTTCCTGATTATGGGATGTCCTCCAGTTTCTAGCAGCGGCTGCTCTACTCTATTCCCTACGTTCCCGATCAATCACGGGAGGAAGGCTTGGAGGAGTTGCCCTTGTGTAGGATTAATAATATTAGGATCCCTGGGTAAAAAGTGAGATCCACGCATGGGCAGCAACATAAGTTCTCTCAGGATCGGGTCATCAGGTCCTAGCACACGAGCAGCATCTTCACGGGATCCCAAAGATCCAAAGGTCAATTGATCAAGATTTTCAGGTCGTTCAAGTGGTCGTCTTTCACGACGGCGCTCTTCATCCGAAGAGGATTACTGGTCTGCTGTAAGGCAGCAAGTTGGAGAGGGTGTCTTCTGCATACGAAGCTCATTGATTTCCCTAATCATAGTGATCATGTTCTCCTACATACGAAGACTGTCACGTTTGTGAGCTTCCAAAGCATCCCTAGTACTTTCAAGCATATCAAGGAGGCGAAAAGTCTCCATGTGTAACTAGTGCAGATGGAACGGGTTGTTCACTAGTCGTTGCGGCCGGTATCAGAGCATTGGTGGGTGCTCGAGTAGATGTACCAGTTTCAGCCACGTTCGGATTGGATCAGAGTAGGGAAGTGGAACCGGTTCGATTCGGTGGCGGGAGGGGGGTACGAGCAGCAGTAGCGTTTCTGTTTCGGTTCGGGGTCGAGCCATCCATTCTGTTCGGAGCAACTAGTTCAGATCGATCTGCATCAGTGCTCTACCCCTACGACCTCATCACGATCATGGCTTGCGAATCTTCGTTAGCTTCATTCTTCTGAGCGCCTTGCACTACTTTTCCTTTTCCTTTAGCCATAATTCCAATTCTTCTGTGATTTATTAGCAAATACTTGAAAATGTTGGAAACAGAGGATTAACTTCTTTGAACTTCAAGGTCCAAATAGTAGAACGATAATCCCAAAAAAATGGAGAATTCGAAGAGTTCTTAGTGAAAGCACCAAAATGTTAGATCCAAAAATGGCTCTAACACCCAAACTAGTAACAGTTTTAATAAAATGAAATCAAAAAGCAAAGAGAAACACACGATTCATAGTGGTTCGGCGTCAAAGAGCCTACATCCACTTTCTACTTTTTGAATTGATGATTGAGATATAAATACACTAGTGATTCTCACTCAAATTCACTCACACAACACATAGATCCACCCAATTCTCTCAAAAATGTAGTTTGAAAGATGATTATGATCTAAATAAGATGATGAAATTCGGTTGACAAGAGGGTTTGAATTATGAATGTGCAAAAAGATCCCTTCAAATAACCACTGGAGGTGTATTTATAAGTGAAAATTCTCCCAGGAGTGGCTCTGGTTCGAGGACACGTGGCAGGCATCCCGATCTGTTCGGAGTTGAGGGCTTGGAGATGTTGCCAGCGTATAGAAGTTGTGGGTGATCGTGGGGAACATGAGCATAACTGCTCCGCACTTCAAGAGATCGTGTGTGATTACCGCTCCAGCATCCAACTTGGGTTGGATGTGTTCGTTGAAAAGAAATACGAATCGGGCTCCATCGACCCGACCTGGATTTGTCCCAGCTTCCTTAACTTCTTCTCCGCTTCCTTTGATTTTAGCTTGAGACCCTCGATCCAATCCGAGCTGCCAGTGCACACTTTTCTAGTCAATGTTCTTCACCTATTCCCCTTTTAACTTTGTGTAGCCTAATTCACAAAGTAGTCTAACACTTGGCCTTTTTAATTTAAAAACAAATTAAAACTTCTTAATTTTCAAATGTTTTAAAACATGGTATTACTTCTTATCTTATTCTAAGAATATTCGTAAAACCATTTTTAAACACTGTAGAATTAATTCATATACATACATATATACTCAAAACATTTGAGTTCAATCAAATCCTATTTAAAAACATTGTTATGAATTCTCTTTGATTTTTCATTGTTGGGAAACAAAAACTAACACTTATCTCCTTTTAAATGAACCCATTCAAACTCATCCCATTAATTTCCTTTACTTCATAAATATCATTATATGTTTACCAAATCTCCTTTTATTTCCTTTACATTGGAAATATTATTTTACATTTCTAAATCCTTTCTATTTTCATTACTTTGGAATTATTATTATAATTCCTCGAACCCATTTTTCCGTAGTCGGAAACATTTCCATTTCTTATTTATGCACTTCTATACTTCATCCTTTAATAGTCCCTGACCATAAATTGGTAAGAGAATAACTCCCTAAGTATTAACCCCGAAGAACGAAATCTACATCAGATTCACATTCAGAAAATCACTCAACTTAACCAACTTACAGTTAGGTTCCAATACTTAAATTTCTTTTCTTAACTCCTTATCGACTATATTATTCAACTTCTAATTCATTCAACCATTTTCAATTTGAAAATCTCGTTTGCATTCCATTCGTTCCACTTAATTTCATTATTAAGTATCATCGACTCAAAATCTACATTTTAACTCCACGCCTCCTTTATAAAACCCATATCAAAACTCATTCGTTATAAAAACTCGGTTATTAATATGAAACCCATTCCGAAACTCCTTTCACAATTCAACACGATTCCATTTTAAACTTCGATTTCTTACTTAAATGAAATTTATTCAAAAAGAAATCTCTGAAATTATTATTTATTAAATTAATAAATTACTTCATTACTAACTATTATAAAAGTTGTTAACTTCTAACAAAATAAATAGTAAAGTTCTTATTTAAAATCTTATTTAAAATTAACAAACATTAATTAAACATTTTCATTAGATTTATTTAACAATAAACTAATTTAATTTAATAATCAATTCTGGTTAAATCGGTCGACTTATTCAATTCAAAATATGGTTATCTCGTTAACCAAATCCAATTAGTTCTTCATTTAATTAATTAATAATATAATTAATTTAAATAATTTTATTTAATCCAACTCTTATCCTGCTAAGTTAGTTTCTGCTCATCTGCTTAAAATTCTTATTAATATAAGAATTTGCTTTATAAAACAATTTAATAATTTCTTATAAACTAACAATAAATCTTTATTTTCTTAAAAATAACTTTCAATCAGAATAATAGATTTAGAAAATCTATCTTCAGTTACAAAATAAATTTATAACTTCATCACCATTGATTCACTTGACGGTAAACCAACATTTATAAAACAATTGATTTATAGGCCATATGCTGTCAATTACCTAACTAATACCGTCCATTGGTTAATAACAAAATAAACGTTGAATTTAGATTCAACGATCAATAAACAAATCGTCATCTAACCAGGTTGGTCAATAGTTCATATAATGTGATATGAAAATAAACAATAAATTTGAGGGATCTAGTTGGATTCCTCCAACCAGCTTTCCCTGCATCCAAATACGTTACCTCAAATAATATTATTCAATTAAATAAACAGATATAATATTTAATAAATAAATAACAGTATTCCAAGCATCCATATTTAAATTAAATACGTTTATATTATTATAAACATAACCAACAAGGTTATGTACCTTGTTTGGAAAATAACCATTAGAATAACGATTAGATTTTATTTAAATTAAACTAACGTTTTAAATCAACCAACTCAGGCAACATATATATAAATATTCAGCACACAACCAACAATTGTCAACTATAACACACAAAATAAATCTTGACTTATATAAAATATAAGTGGGTAAAAACTAAGTGAGTTATACTTACTTTGGCCTCCATTTGTTCGCTATTCCAGTCGTTCCTGCACTGTCCAAATTAGTTCCATAATGTAGATCCCGCTGTTATGATCCCAATGTCCCTTTTCTGGTTCAATTTTGGTAATGTCACATGCAGTTATTAATATTTTAGTCTAACGTTTTGATTAACTAACTTATTAATGCCTAAACTAAAATTAATTATTAAATAAATAAATTTACTTTTGTTAGCAACATTCAAAAGGCAGATTTTTTTTGTGTCGAAATCTCTTCTGCCATGTTCTACACGCCATCAACCTTCCCTTTTATATTGCTTAGTTCCAGCTGTGGCCAATCTCCGTTAATACCAGCTCTTTAAAATTAACAACGTGTCCATTTTTTCAGTGCTTCCGAGGTCTTCGTGACCCCTTATTTCTCCACGCTGGGCTTTCATTTTAAAAAAATAACGGGCTTTACCATTCCGCCAAGCCCATAAACTACCCACCCGCCAGGAACTGTCCCAACTTCTCCAATATGTATTTATATACCTGTTGCGTTTGTATTCTTACCCACTTCGTTTCCCACTACAGTACGATAAAAACGTTGCTTCTCCTCCAACATTCAAACTGCTCCGACCTTCCTGAAACTCACTCTAGTTAAAGACTGTACATCCTAAACTCCACTGCTTTGTATTTGCTTCAACGTCCTCCTACCTGCTACAAATTTGGAAACCATTCTGTTTTCTGAAGTGGAAGAAGTAGCATTGCGTGACTTGCAACTAGTCCCCAGATCCCAAAACATAGTCCCCTCCAACTATTATGCAGTGGTGATGTTTTAATGTCTACAAAAATGGAGGATGTCTAATTGATTCGAAAAAAATGGCTTGCGTATTTACTTATTTAAGTGAGGGGTGTTGGATTTCATTTTCTTGTAGAAAAATAAGAGCAGGAATAGAATGAAGTGATGAGCCTACATACAGAAGGGAAAAGTTGCGGTTATAAACAACTTTACATCAATAGGTACAGGTAGTTGCTTGAGTTTTCCATCCTAGAGGGTAGATGAATGAAGTAAAGGAACAAAATTTCACTTCATTAGGCAGTAGCTGAAAGAAGTAGGCACTGCATGGATGTACCATTTCCATTTATACTGAAGTATTTGTATTTATTATTATTATTATTATTATTAAATTTTAGATGGTTATTTTCTTTCGCCCCTGATTGTCGCTAACCATTTAATATATGTACAATCACATACGAACTCCAAACGCAATAAAAATAGACGTACCGCTATGTCTTAACATTCCGGTCCTAATGAAATTAATTTCATTGAAAACCGACTCCATTTGCATAACATTATTATTTTAGTTTACCAGTTCACCTTTAAATTGCACACACGAATAAAACAACTCCATTAGCTCCAAACTGGAAATCTAGCGATAACTAGCCATACGCATTCCAATAAAATTTGTTTCATCGAAAACGGAGGTTGTTTGGGAAATTGTTATTTTTAAGGCCTATATAATATCAGTAAAATATAATTAAATACATAATAAATTATATCTCCAAATACAATATTATACAGCTTCAGAATAGGTCAATATATATATATATATATATATATATTAAACTGAATATTTACAATCCCGGGTCAAAAAATATTCAAATTATATATAAAAATTCTTTATTTTATATTTAATAAACATTATCGTTTATTAACGAATTCCATAGTGACTATTTGAAAATTTGAATTGGACATAACTAACAATCTATAATATGAAATCTCCATTTTTCTCATTCATTAGAAAAATATAATCAAACCGATTCAAACATTTCTTGTTTCACAGAATTCCAACTTAAATTGGATTATATATATTCAATTAAAGTTTAAATCGTAATTTACGAACTAACACGACATTTACGAGCTCGACTTATAATTTTATATAAACTATATGTTTTAATTTCGTTATATAAACAAATTATAATTTATAAATCTTTTTTATAATTTCCTAATCAATATTTAAAATAATAAAATATATTAAATATCTAACTACCAAAAATACGGGATGAATATAGTCTTAAATAAAAAATAACAAATCTTTTTTAGTATATCAATATATATTATCATTACACATTAAAACATAAAATCTTATAAATTAAATATAACCTTAAAATAAGATATCTTTTACAAAATCCATATTTGTAAAATAAGATATTTGTTTAATATTATTAAAATATTAAAATTTGTATTTAAACCTTATTAAATATAATTATTTACGTAAAATCCAAAAAATTAAATTTTAAACCTAATCGGAAATTCAAGGTTATTACAATTTTTTATCGTAGAAATTTTGATTTGCAGGACACTGGATCTGAACCCTTATCTGATTTATGATGTCTTTTTTGTTTATTGCTTAGCATAATAATGTTCTGACTATAAGTATATTTGACTGAATTTATAACAAGTTTGCCAATGCATGATATTGCAGGGATAACGAATGCTAATTTATTCATGAAGTACCAATTTACATAAGGTAGTTGGACAAAAATGCGACGTTCGCACTCGCAACAACCACAATGGGCTAGTTGAAAACAAATGAGAAATCAAACCAATGTTTCACTAGGACTTGGGAGAATGCTTGGATTTCTTAGCATCCTTAGCTTTTGCTTCTCCTCCTTTTCAGCGTCAGTGAGGATACGCTTTTTCTTCTTCTAGTTGGGGGGAGGGTCTTTCGGATCAATGAAGGACTTAGAAGCCAACTCCCCAATTATCGATTTGGATGGAAGTTTGATGGTTACTTTGGTGCTGTGAGGAGGAACCATTGGGAGAGGATCGATCGAGATAGGCTCTTCTTCAGTTTGGCTTTTAAGAGTTCCTCGTTTCTTGCTTTCATTTGAGCAAGACTCATGTTTTCACTTTCATTAGAAGCTCCTGTGATTGTGACATCTTCCTCTTCACCCCCATTGCCATCAATATCCTTTAAGGAGTCAATCATTTCTCCATCTTCGGGAGCTTCAGCACTAGAGAGCACTATGGCCTTGTCAGTGGCTTCTTCTTGCTTCTTTTCAGCCAAATGGGTAGGCTTTGTACCTAAAGAATGGGAAGCAACAATTATTAACTCTGGGGAAAACATAGGTCTTTTAATTTTCTGCTCCATGATGCGATGACACGCTATAATAGCCTTGACAAATTGCAGTGAAAAGGTGGAGATACCTTCAGTTGATTTGTCCCCAGGAGTAACATGAGTATATGCTTCAATGATAGGAGATAGGAGAGTAACCTTGGGAATTTCTGGACATTCTAGATCATATCCCTCCATCTCTGCAACTCCGGGCGTGGCAGAAGAGGAACTGGAGCCACTTTCAATAGTATTCTTCCACTGGGCTTCACATTTAACAGCATCCGCAGCTTCTTTTAGTAATCTCCTCCCCTCAGCTAAGCGCTATGTCTCTTCGCCTCTTAAATATGTTTTCATCATCTCCTTTTCATCGATGGTGTCAACCTTCAACCACCGCTTCTCATCGTCAACAGTTTGGTCCCATATGTCAACTAGTGTAGTTGGATAATCTCGTATCCATGATATGTCTCGGGCCCAAAGCACCTTAGCGAAGAAAGATATCATAATTTCCCCATAAGATTCCAACTCCTTCTGGACCTCAGCAAGCTGCGCCTCAGATGCGGAGGCAGACTCAGGACCAAGGTTAGCATTTCCTTCAGCTAATACTATTATCTCTTTGGGGTCTTCCAACCTGGATTTCAGACTGGAAATTTCTTTCTTCGACTCAGTTTTCTCCTGTCTGTAGCTAGCGCAAGACGACTTTAATTCGGTATTCTCAGAAGTAACACCCTCGACTTGTTTCTCGAGAGTTGTACGCTCTTGGATGTGGGAATCGAGCTCAATATAATAGCGCTTCTGTAGTTCACTATGCTGCTTGTTGTAATTCTCAACATCACGCTATACCAAAGCAAGTTGGGCTTAAACGTCCTCGATTTCTTTCTCCACAGTCTCCTTAGCAGACAAGTCGTACTCTGCTGTTTGTTTTTAGATGGTCCACATCCATCAACAGGTCCTTGATGATCTTGGAAAGCTTCCGAACAAATTTGCATGTCTCATTATGCTGGTTTTCCACAAAGTCTATCCGATCTTTAACGTCCTCCACTCAATTTGAAGGAATTGGCTTAAGATTTGGAACTAAATGCATGTTCCAAAAGTGATAGTTTGAAAATTGTTCTTTTAAAACCATTATTCTTGCTTGACTATTAGGGTCGAGCACTACTGGTCTTGTCATGGTAATATCAATAATCTTGGCTTGGCGGGAACGAGAGCTGCATTACTCTTACCTTTCTCTTTGTCCAGATCCTTCCTCTTATCCTTGGGATCAGAGTGCTTCTACATTTAATTATATCGAGCATGTGAATCCTTTGGAAGAATGGGAACTTTGAGAGTTTGTTTATCTTCTTCACGATGGTTCTGGTAACGGGAGAACGGAAGCACGAAGAGTGGGGATGATGTGAGTCATAATTCCTCATGCTATCTCTCCCACGGCTTTCCCTTTGATCATGTTCGACATCGGATCCATATCTGGATAGGCTAGCATGAATATCCTACAGATTATAGTTGGGACAAGGCATCTTCCTTGCAAAGCAATACGAATAAGTATTAGACTTTAGAAATCGCATAACACACAGGTGATATGACATGCAGTGCTAGTGTGGTGTGTGTTGTAAGTCATCACCCCGACAGATTAGAGCCCAGAGTCAGGCTTGTTAATGTTGTCTTCGTAGCTTTCACAGGAGTGATTTCCTTTTCAAAAGGAGGAAAAAAAATCCGGAACAAATGTCTAGAGAGGTGTATATCTCATCAGGTAAAAGGAGATCATCCAATCCTTTAAATATGGATTCCTTTTGATGAGGCCCGTGAGCAGATGTTTTGACAGAAGCGGAGGTTTTAGGAGAAGGCCGGGCTTCAGAAATAGAGACATCTTTTGGATCAACATCCCGAGGCTCCTCCCAATTAGTCTCTCTAGAAGTTCTTCATTCTGGATGTTCATTGGTGAAGGACTCCTCGAAAGTATAATGGGCTCTAGCTCAAATGTTGTCGCTTTCTCTTCCGGTTTTAGTTCCTAGCTAAATTCTGAATGTAGTCATAAAGTTCCCTTCAACTGGGGGCATGCTGCCGGTCTCCGCGAAAGTGGGAGGAACTTGAACTGGGTGCTCGTATATGTAAGCACAACCCCATGACCTATACTCTGCCTTATAGCAAGAAGATGGTGTCGATTAAGAAGCTCATTCACTAGATTTTTTATGACAATCAAGAAGTCTGGATTACCATTTAACAAGCAGGTCAAGCAGTTCTGGTATATGTCCTCTTGCTCTTTTTCGAATTCGAAACTAGAAATAAGAAGAAGAGTTAATGAAACCACCAGTGCAGTTGAAGCGAGAAGACTAAACTTTGAACACTTATTGGCTTGCACCCATCTTTTAGCACACCCGAGCTGGTGCTGAATATTAAACCACTCAGATCTTATGTCTCCCAGGTTACTATACTCGTCGCCAGGGACCTTTCTCTTTGGAACAATTTCAAAATAAACGAAGGAGGGATCTCTTTTTTATGGTGCTTGAAATGGTAGAAAAAATCAATGTCCTCGAAAGTGGGCTCCACTCTTAAGATTTCCATATATGCTATATATAGTGCATAGAGATAAGAATAAGTTATCGGTTGGGGTTGCATGGGGGCAATCCATATTCGTCTTAGAAACTCGGCGACGAATGGTAGAAATGGAGAAATAGCTTCGACTGTGCACGTCAACCGAATAATAGCCATGTACCCTTCCAGAGGATTGTGGGGTCTGTTATCTTCCTCCCAAGAAATCCTGTGCCTTAGGCATATCCATCTAAATCTGGCTTCGTCTGGCTTCATTGATAGTTGACACCCAAGAATCACCAGGAGCATCTAGAATGGTTGCGCCTTCAAATTCGTCAGGAGCTCGATTATCTCCTACTCCTCCTTCCTCTTCTTCGTCCATCGAGATTTATCGTCCAGACGACTCTGCATTTTCACGAAGCTCGACTTCGAAACCTGATCCTACACTGTTCCAATCTGAATCTGACAGAAGAGCATCAAGATTAGGATGACTTGAACATTCTGGAGCTTTATCCTTATCTGACTCGGAGAATCTTGTCGGATATCTTCTATACATATTGGTTGTGCTATCCAAGAAATATCAATGGTTAGAGTGTATTTGCCCGTGCCTCCTGTGTGTTTGTGTGTACTAGTGTGTGCCAGTGTGCAGTGCAGATATGAAAAGATATAAGAAAAGCAGGGAAAGCAAGCAATTGGTTGATATGCGTTGAATTGTCAAATGGCCTTATGTTCTTCAAGTCCAGAATCTCTCGAATATGTATGTAATGTGATTCTGAAGTTCAACTCTGAAGGCTCTATCCTAATTGTTTGCAAGTTTATAAGTTGTGATTATCTCCGATCAAGTTACACATATGTATTGAAGTGGACCAAAGTTATCAAAGTCGTTGCGTTTGCCTTAATTGATGGCATGCCGAAGTGCTGGGGAGTTATGTTGACAATGCAAGCCTTTGGTCGAAATAGGCTTTCGCCTCGGATACCAGGCTTGGGTCGAATGGATATCAAGTCGAATCAACTCGACCCAACCCGACTCATTCCACGATCACTTCTCCCCCCAAGTATCCAACGTTAGTTCCATCCGACCCCTTTCAAAACTTCTTTCCTCTCCAATTCTCTCCCAATCCTTCTACTCCATCCCCAATAGTTCTCTGAAATGGAGGATGATCCCACGTGTTAAACTTCTTGAATCAAAGCACATATCATCAAGACCACCACCTAGAAGTGAACCAAACATCACCAACGACAGAAGCGACCATAAAAATTACAACGTCTACATCGTTGTAAGTAAGTTATCAGGAATTATTGCGAGATTTAAATGCTATTTGATCGAAATTAGAGATTAAAATCATGAAACAAGCAATTTCAATGCCCACCTGTAGACCAAATCTTGAGATTGGAATGAACCGTAAACACCCAAAATCTGGGGTTTCGATGGCCGAACTTGATTCGGTAGCAATAAAAATAAAATAGGAAGAAAGGGAGAGAGAGTATCAATTTATATATACTAGTTGAAAAGGCTATTCATATTCCTTTGATGTAGCGGTATGACCCGACCCAACAATCTAATGGCAAAAGCAGATCAGAGTGTTTTGGGTTGAATTAAGAGCAGGTCGAATGAACTCGACCTGAACCACTACATGATATCCGATGCGATGACTTAATTGTGATGATAAGAGCAAGTGAAATTGGAAGAAATCTCTAAATATTGTACGTACATGTGAAGGGAAATTGGCTAAGTGATGTGACCAAGACAGATAATTGTAACCTTTTGATTCAACACAAGTTGAAGGATTTAGATGAAGTCTTGCTTGTATTTCGGTTGAAGGCTCCAATTTATTGAGAGCAATGAGGATGATTATGAAATAGATCTCGTATTTATACATGAAGTACAAAAATCAAGAGACACGACTTTATACAGCTCCACAACTTCGCAAATGGACACGACTGTTTACCATCACTGATTCAAGAATAGACAGATTGACAATTTCAATGCATGCCTCATATTCAATAAGATGGACTTTGAGGGGGTAAAATGTTGGCCTACTTTATGACTAGGCCACATAAAGTCTAGACATTCACAATCGGGTGCATCAAGGAGCAAAAGATAACCATTCATGAACAAAGGAGTCAGGTCAGGTGGATAGAGAAGCTACGAGTCAAAGAGAAAGCTCGTACATCAATGATTGTTAAGCTTGTGGGTAGGGTCGAAGGAACCAATATCCGACCCGCCAGAGCAAATAGAAGCGACGTGGCATGCTAGCATCACAAAATCAGTTCAAAGATTCCCCTATCCGACCCACCTGGATCGATGCTTACGCACTACAATCTTGACCTATTCTTTTGCCTACTTCACCGGATCGAGTAACACTTGGTAAGACCCGAATTAAAGACCATTTCTCCACTCATCCACTTCAACTCTGATATTTCATGGATGGGTGCCACATACACATCTGACCCGAGCTCAGGAACCCCTATAAACACGAGCATTGGGGACATTTTGCAGGATTTTTTTTTGGCACATATTGTACTCAAACTACACCATTATCACCACCATTCCTCTTCAACCGTCATTGTACTCTTGATCATCGAGTATAATTCAACAAATATTGAGGGTGATTTGATTGTATTCGAGATATTGAGTGACTATAATTATTGTACTTGTAATCCATTACTCAATCAAAGAACTGTAAAGTGGACGTAGGCACGTTAACGTTGAACCACTAAAAATCACGTGTGTCTGACTGCTTTTTTCTATTTCTATATTATATTTCTTTATTATTTTCTGTAAAATCTAGTTAATTGGGTGCTAGTGCCATTTTGCGGTCTAACAAATTTATATTTTGCCTTTTATTTTTTTCTTTCCTAAGGTATTTGTTAGCACTATGTGTGATTTGTAGATAAAATCATGATTTTGAATTTTGATAACAAGTTCCTAGAGTTAAAATCTATTTTTAATCAATCTTTGTACCTACTTGTTATCACTGCTTTCATATGATTCAAAAGCACATACATGCATATATACTTATACATGAATATATCCCTTTTACACATATATGCAGCTTGATGATTTTGTACACAATATTATTTAGATACTTAAGATTCTGTTATTCAAAACTTGCCAAATTTTAACATGATTTTGGAACAAAGGCTATTATTTCATTTATATTGCATGCCAGTACAAAGTAGAAATTGCGAGCCCCTTAAAATACTAGGAAAATCTGCGTCAATTTGCAGCTACTCAACACCTAAATTATTACCCTTTTTTTAGAACCTTATTATATGCGTAAACTACCTAACTGTGATTATGAATGTGTTAACTTAAATGTTTAATACTCATTTTTTATGTTAAAAAATATTCATATTTGCGGTTGTATTGCAAAACAATTAAATGGCTACTATTAAAGCCTCCAAAAAGAAGAATTTTTTAGTTCAAAGTTGCTTATCATGTTTAGGTAAAAAATACTATCCATACATCTTACTTCTTTTGGATAACGAAATGTCAGTTTGACATTAAAAAGAATAAAATTAAGGTAAATAAACTCTAATGCAACTTGATAAACCCAAGACTCTTCTCAACAATAAAATTTCAATCCACTTAAATTGAAGCCATAAAAAAGAAGAAGTTGTGCATGCATGTTTGACTTTACCGTAAGTTGATACAAGGTGGATAACTACTTAGTAGTGTACATCACATTCATATACTAGTATTCAACCTCTGTTATAGTTTTTTTGGGGGCCTACATATGTTCACCCACAGATACACACATACATAGATATTATTATCTATTGTAAAGTCTTTTCTTCTATGAAGGCTGCTTCAAAAGGAACCGATCCAGTACCAAAAAAAGTAGAGTATAGAAGGTTTGCTTTCGCTGCTACTTTATTTGCTGGGTCACATAAGAAACTCTTGTTGGCTGGGATTTCCCACAAGTTCTTAAAAATTATTATAAAAATTATTTAGAGTTTACAAAAATAAATTAAATTTTATAAGAAATCAGTTAAGTTGACTAAGTTTTATAAGCTTTAAATAAGTTTTTAAAAATAAATAAGTTTGTAAAAATTGCATAAGAAGATAGCTAAGTGTTATAAAAGATAAAAAAGTTTTATAATTATTTAACTAAATTAACAAAGTTTGTAAAATTTTGCCAAGCTTCATATTCTTTCCTACCACACATCTACATCACTGATGGACCATGGATTCATGTTGTTTCTATTGGTAGCCGAGAATATGTTTACAAAATGGATTCATGGTTTGATAATAAGTTGCATTGTTGCCAGTTTAAGAGCCGCTATGCTTCTTTTAAAAAAATTGCTATATTTTAGTGCTTTGAATGGCATTTAACTAAATGAGAAGTTGTAGTTGGAGATTGAACTACTAATATATTTGAATAAGACTTATCAATTTCCCAACTGAGCTGCTTTAATGTACCTTGTTAGAACCAACGTCAGCAAAAACTGCGCCGATACAGTAATCTGCAGATTATAAAAAAATAATCTGGGAACTTTGCAATATGAATGCAACAGAAATAGAAAGCGAGGGAAGTATACCGTCATAGTTGATCAGAAAATGCAGTAATCTGAGTCCAGTCCAAATTGACTGTTTCCTTAAATCGTATTTGCGCCCCTTTCGTAGCACTTAAAGGCTTCGGAGCAAATCGATTCCTAAGATAAAACGGATTCAACTTCGCCATGTAGTGCTGCAGGAGAAGCAACGACGAACTCAAGGTAGATGTATTTTGCAAAACAGAGTGTTGGAGGAAGAAGGGCAGAAGGCTGAAAAAACCGATAGATCTGGAACTTCGTCTGGCTGCCCTTTAAATAGGAAGTGAGCAGGTATCCACTCGCGAAAGGTTGCCACTGTTAGAATTGCAACGGCAACGACCATTGGAAAGGTTGCGACCCTTTACCAACAGATAGTTCCGTTGGCATTTGTGCGGATGTATTAAAAAAATAGCCGTTTGAATAGCGCAAGCAGGCCTGGCGCTACCTGAAAGCCCTATACGATTACGAGACCTCAAGAGCCCCAAGGCCCAAGGCCCCAATCTTTGACCTTTTTAATTTAATATTAAATATATGCATGCTTTGTTCATGCTATTCCATTGCCTCTCTCTCTTCCTCTTTCTTTTGATGTAACATATCAAGCTTTTGTATATGTATTGGACTAAGGCACAACTTTTTCTGATGTGGGACTTACTGATTTTGCCACATCTGCTTATTCACTTCCATCAATCCCCCACATGAATGAGTGGTTGTTTAATCTATTCTGAGCTTTTGTGGAATATTTATCATATTGGTAAAAGTAGCACAGAGGCCTTGAACTTTTCCTAGTGTTTTATCGTTATAACTAACTGGCGAATCAGTGGATTAGATTGTCTTTGAACTGTAAGCCGTTTGTATAAGTCTATAACGATAACACATGATAAATTTCTTTAACTCCTTGGTTCTCTGTTTGTGTTCGTTTTTTCCATGAACACCGTCTTGGTTTCATGAGTGCTTTGAAGAATTTGACCTTACAATTCTTCTTGAAGCGGCGGCTTCGCACTCACATAGGTGATTCTATAAAGAGTATCCTGTAATACCCTACTTGGTTCTTTGTAACACCACAGTATAGACATCATTAAAAGCCATGCTTATTCTTATTCTCCGACAGGTAGTGCACTGACTTATCATAGGAATGGTTTGAATTTAACAGTGCCATCAAGGGTATCTTAAACTTAGTTGTCCCTTTGAACCTGGATCTTGGGATCTCCAGTCAACTAGGTGGGGTTTCCGTTTTAGAAAACTTTTAATTCATAGGTCTTAAACCCATTCCCATTGATAAGATTTGAACTTTCTCTCTTTGCAAGCCTTTGGTTAGTGGATCCGCTATGTTATCCTTTGACCTTATATAGTCTATAGTGATAACTCCATTAGAGAGAAGTTGTCTTATGGTTTTATGTCTACGACGAATATGTCAAGACTTACCATTATACAATGTACTATTTGCCCTTCCTATAGAAGATTGACTATCACAATCTATGCATATTGGAGGCACAAATTTTTCCCAATTCGGAATATCTTCCAAGAAACTCCTAAGCCAATCTGCTTCTACTACGGCTTTATCTAGAGCAATGAATTCCGCTTCCATTGTCGACCTTGCTATGCAAGTCTGTTTGGATGATTTCCAAGAGATTGCTCCATTTCTTAGTGTAAAAACATATCCACTTGTGGATTTTGTGTCATTTGAGTCAGTTATCCAATTGGCATCACTATATCCTTCTACTACTGAAGGATACTTCTCATATTGCAATGCATAGTTTTTGCGTGTACTTTAGATATCCTAGGACCCTGATTATTGCTTGTTGGTAAGTTAGAGGTTCATTTTCTATCGTTTATGCGTAGAAATCAGGTCCAAAGGATTTAGAGATCCTTTGTCTCTTGCTCCTTCTCGGTTCCTCTATCTCAGTTTCATCATTCATTTTTCTTTGATCAACATTATCCTCGGGAGTTTCTGGATCTCTTAGCCTCTTTTGGACACTTGTTTCAATAGAGGTTTTTAGAGGAAAAATGTGTTCAAAGAATCTTGCATTTCGAGACTCGATAATGGTGTTTTCATGAATGTCATTAATTTTAGATTTATACACCAAAAATCGATATGCACTGCTATTATGAGCATATCCAATGAATATGCAATCTATAGTTTTTGGTCCTATTTTGACCTTTTTCAGTTTGGGAATTTCCACTTTGGCAAGACACCTCCACACTTTTAAGTATTTGTAGGATGGTGGTCTGTTTTTCCAAAGTTCATGGGGAGTCTTAAACGTTTTCTTTCGTGGTATTTTATTCCAAATGTGATATGTCGAAAGAATAGTTTCTCCCCAAAAGTTATCTGGCAACCCAGAACTAATTAGTAAGGCATTCATCATTTCTTTAAAAGTTCTATTTTTCCTTTCGGCTATACCGTTGGATTGAGGAGAATACGGAGCTGTAGTTTGATGTATAATTCCATGCTCAGCACAAAATTCCTCAAATGGAGACTCGTATTCTCCTCCTCTATCACTTCTTAAAGATTTTATTTTGTTATTGAGTTGATTCTCAACTTCTTCCATATACTATTTAAACATGTCGATTGTTTCATCCTTACTTCTAAGGAGATATACATGACAATATCTGGTACAATCATCAATGAATGTGATAAAGTATCGCTTTCCACCTCTAGTTTGACACATTTTCAAATCGCATACATCAGCATGTATTAATTCTAGAGGTTCGGTTTCTCGTTCAATGTGATGAACGAGGTTCTAGTCATTTTCGCTTCTACACAGATTTGACATTTATAGTTGGAGTCTATGTTACATTTTGGTATAAAATCTAGATTAATCAATTTTTGCAATGTTTCAAGGTTAACATGACCTAATCTAGAATGCCAAATGTTATAAGAGTCTACGATATAAACAGAAGATTCAACTTTATTCATATCATCTTTCGGTACAATGGTAGTTACATTAGCTTTAAACAAGCCATCACTAACATAGCCCCTTCCCACATACACCCCATTTTTAGATAACACAAATTTATCAGCGACAAATATGAGTTTGAAACCATGCTTGCTAAGAAGCGATCCAGAAATCAAGTTTTTACGGATGTATGGAACGTGAAGGACATAGCTCAAGGTAGGTGCCTTTCCAGAAGTCAATTTGAGCACAACCTTTCCTTTTCCTTCAAATTTTAATGCAGACGAGTTGCCCATATACAACTTTTCCTCTTCGGTAGCAACTTTGTAAGTCGTGAACATCCATTTATTTGCACAAATGTGGCGAGTGGCCCCGGTGTCCATGAACCATTCCTTGTTGTTGCCAACAAGGCTAAATTCAGAAACTACCGCGCATAAGTCCATGTCAGAAATGCCATTAGAAACTTCAACCACATTTGCTTCAGACTTCTTCTTCTTTCCGCGGCATTCCGCTGCCTTGTGGCCTTTCTTTCCGCAGTTATGACAAGAACCTTTAAACCTTTTAGCCTTTTAATTAGGACCATTTTCACGCTTTCTTTTGTTGGGCTTTTCTTCTTCAACTACATTCTCCTTTGTTGTCATGTTGAAGGACCCATTTTTCTCTGATTTTCAGTTGTCTTCCTCAATCCTCAATCGAACCACTAATTCTTCAACAGTCATTTCCTTGCGCTTGTGCTTTAAGTAATTTTTGAAATCCTTCCATGAAGGCGGAAGTTTTTCAATTGCAGCAGCCACTTTGAATGATTCGCTGAGTGTCATTACTTCGTCATTTAACTCATGGAAGATGACTTGCAGTTCTTGCATTTGACTGATAACAGTCTTGCTATCAATCATCTTGAAGTCGAGGAATTTCCCTACTATGAACTTCTTCATTCCTGCATCCTCAGATTTGTATTTCTTGTCAAGTGCAGTCCATAGTTCTTTGGAAGTCGCAGCAGTACAGTAGACATTATACAGAGAATTGTCCAAGCCATTAAGTATGTAATTCTTGCACATAAAATCCGCATTTTTCCAGATATTGAGGGATTCAACCTTCGTTGCATCTGGTTCCAATTCAGCCACCGTTGGAGCATCTTCCGTCAGATACTTTGCAAGGCGCAAAGTCGTCAAATAGAGCAACATCTTTTACTGCCACCTTTTGAAATCTATCCCTGTAATTTTTTCAGGCTTTTCACCATGGGATAGACTCACTGGTGGGAAAACAGGCAGAAGCTGAGTTGTTGTCAGCACCAGTGCAGAAGGATTAGTTTGTTTCGCCATATTCGCCTGTACAATGCAATAAAGAAAAAACAAATACGATTTAAGATTGTTAGAACCAACGTCAGCAAAAACTGCGTCGATACAGTAATCTGCAGATTATAAAAAATAATCTGGGAACTTTGCAATATGAATGCAACAGAAACAGAAAGCGAGGGAAGTATACCGTCGCAGTTGATCAGAAAATGCAGTAATCCGAGTCCAGTCCAAATCGACTATTTCCTTAAATCGTATTTGCGCCCCTTTCGTAGCACTTAAGGGCTTCGGAGCAAAGCGATTCCCAAGATAAAGCGGATTCAACTTCACCGTGTAGTGCTGCAGGCGAAGCAACGACGAACTCAAGGTATTTTGCAAAACAGAGCGTTGGAGGAGGAAGGGAAGAAGGCAGGAAAAACCGATAGATCTGGAACTTCGTCTGGCTGCCCTTTAAATAGGATGTGAGCAGGTATCCACTCGCGAAAGGTTGCCACTGTTAGAATTGCAATGGAAATGACCGTTGGAAAGGTTGCGACCTTTTACCAATAGATAGTTCCGTTGGCATTTGTGCGGCTGTGTTAAAAAAATAGTCGTTTGAACAGCGCAAGCAGGCCTAGCGCTACCCGGAGGCCCTATACGATCACGAGACCCCAAGAGCCCCAAGGCCCAAGGCCCTAATTTTGACCTTTTTAATTTAATATTAAATATATTCATGCTTTGTTCATGTTATTCCATTGCCTCTCTCTCTTCCTCTTTCTTTTGTTGTAACATATCAAGCTTTTGTATATGTATTGGACTAAGGCACAATTTTTCCCGATGTGGGACTTAGTGATTTTTCCACATCCACTTATTCACTTCCAACAGAGGTTAAACTAATTATATATGTATATGTAATTCAAAATTATGAGGCTCATTTATATCTGGATTGTGATAATCTTGGTCGTGTTGGATTACCAAATAAGAAAGAATAAGGTCAGGCCTAGGGGTACGTCTGATCTTCTTTATCTTTGAATACATGTAAATGAATGCTGCAGCAGAAGTAATTTGTAACCTTGTATATCCAGCAAGAAATTTATTATTTGGAGTGATTATAGATCCATCAATTAATTGTCAAGTAAGTTTTCAAAATGACGACAATAGAATATTGTTTGCCAGATTATACTAGTGACTATTCATGATTTGAACAAAATAATACCGGGAAAAAAGAGGTAAAATGATGTGGTTATTATCCAACGTATCATGGCTGCTATCTTCAGTGGTCAGCTGAGCTTGTAGTGTTTAGTTAGTATATGGTGGTAAGCTGTCCAAGTTATTTCGAAATCTTAAAGAGACACCATATTTCTTTTTTTAGTGATTGTAAATATTACAATATGGTTAGATTATTGCAATTCAAATTATGTTGTACTTAGAGATACAAGAAAATCAACTCCTGAGTGTATATATAGTTTCAACGATGCTGTTGTTAATTGGGAGGCAAGGTTACAAATTATGATTGCATTGTCTACCAAAGAAGCTAAGTGGATAGATGTTGGTTACAAAGCTAATTAGAAATCGTTTTTAAAGTGGTTATTGTACGACTTAGTTAATTAGACACACTTTTTGAAGTTTTATTGCATGGCTTAGATTTTAAACATGATAATATATGAACAAGAGTATGATGGGCGGTGTATATCTACAATCCTTTACATTCCTAGAGTCGTGTACTATTTTGCTTTGACTCCTTTTGTTATGTAGTCGGATATTGTAGTTTTTTGTTTTATATTGTATATGTTTGCTCTCTTTTTTTAGAAGATCACACATTTTTGTATTCAAAAAATGAACAAACATATTTACTAACGTGTTGACTATTGCGATGTTCCAACTTGATTCACTTGATGAGATGCTAAATGCCACATGGTAGCAAAATGAGGAAGGAGAGATTAGTTGTAGTTTGTATGTGACATATTATTTTTGTTGGATACGTAAGATTAGCGCTACTAATTTGTTATGCAAAGGGAAAAAAGAGGTCCATAAGAAAATTTAATTCGAAGATATACTGGTTTATAGGCATATATATTAAGCTTAGATTAGATGTACACAAACTAAGAATAGTCATGATTAAATATCCTGAATTATCCACTTTGGTATAATATGGTTGGTTGTGTTTCTTAACAAGATAAAAGGTACCTTGGAGATTCAAGTATTCAGTTAAATGTTCTTGAAGTAATTACATATATGTTGATGTCGAAAAGCGTTCGTCAACCCTTGTGATTTCCACGTGAGTGAAAACAAACGTTCAGCAATAGAAAATGAGTAAGTAGCGATGTAATGTACAGGGAAAAAGCACAAGTAAACGATCAAATAGAATTTATAATGGTTTGGCTTGTCTTAGCCTACGTTTACTTTGAATGGTTTTGCTCTTTATTTATGCTCTTGGTATAAGTTACAACGTTGGATTGGAATGTTTCTGTGTATACATAAGTTTCGACTACTTCCGAATGCTTTTCGAATGTTATGCTTGATGGAGGAGGAAGCCTCTTCTTCGTGATTTGAATATTTGAAAGCGGAAGGTGAAGACTTCGAGTGTCTACGAATTCCAAGGTTAGTCAAGTGAAAATGATGTGGTTATGAAGCTTTCATGTTGCAATCATGGCTATGGTGGCAAGGAGGTCCAAAGATGCTTTCTTTATCTTCTTCTCGAATGCCAAAACAGCCCAAGATGGTCTAATGTCCAATAGAATGAGTTCATTTGTTCAAGAATATGCTTCTTCTTCTTCTTCTTCGGATGATGGAAGTTTTGCTGGGGATGCTTTGGAAATGTTATTTCCTTCTTAGGAAACCATTAGATCTTGGAGGAAAGCAAGAGCAAACCCTCTTCATGTTGGAAATGAGGGGGTATATATAGGAGTGGGCTGGAAATGGAGAAGGTGAGATGGAGTGGCCAACAACGAAAGTTTGTATCCCGTGTATCTGATGCGAACTTTGCATCCCGGGGACCGGGTACGAATTCATATCCCGCAGATAGGGTATGAATTTGCATCCCGCGTTGGGATGTGAAATCACATCCGGTCGATGCGTAGGGATATAGAATCACATCCCACGAGGGACATGATCCGTACCAAGGAAGTGGAGATGGGATACGAATTTGTATCCCTTGATGCGTAATGGATGCAATTTCGCATCCCTCACCATACCGTGACAAATTTGTTTCCCATAAGGGATACAAATTCGTATCCTGCATGGACGAGAGATTTTTGTTGTTGTGGCCTTCGAGGAGTTATAATATTGGATAAAGAGATGATGATGAGGTCGGAGGCCGATCCATGGACACTCATTCACTGTCGAGTGGTTTAGCTGAGTCAGATCAAATATCTTTGCATAATTCTATTCGGTCTTGAGCTACAGATGCCTGTCAATTCTTCTGCATTGTGGTTCCATGCAGTGGGCCAAGTCGAGTGGTTTTTAACTACTCTTGGGAACCAGGACAAAAAATCCGGTTCACACTTTCCCTCTAGAGGATGTTTTGCGATAGCATAACGTGGTTTGAGAAGAGCCATGTATCCTTTTCAATCAGAGAGCTCTTCTGGTCATGTAGAATGACCAGTCGTGATCTTCTCATTGAGATTTGATGATGGTAACACAGAGTTCCAATGCTGTAGAGAATTCTGGTTGCTCGCATTGGAATTCGATGACACTATTCAAGCGAACATTCATTTCCTGTAGACTCAAGAAATTAAACATCAAACGCCGACTCCCATTTATGTCGGGACGTAAATGAGTAGTTATCGGCCCAAATAGCTGTAAAAAATCACATGTTTTCATGTGGTTTCGTGCGATGTGACCAAAGTTTGAAATAAGTAACATAATTGGTAAGTATGTCTTCAGCTTACGATTGCGCAAGTTGGTTCTCAAAAATGAAATTGAGTTGTGAACTTAATTGCTTAACTTACGCTCTTGGGTTGTTTAAATTTATAAATGTATGATTAGTTAGCAAATCAAGTTGGTCTCGATGGTTGTAGTTTCGAAATTGCGTATGCATCTTCATAGCCGGAGTCATGGGTCATGAATTTCTCAAAGTTGGAAACTCGATCTTCACTTCTCCTTCATTTTTTTAAAGGGATATGAGATTTTTGTATCCCAGGGGGATGCGAAATTTCGCATCCACGTGGGATGCGAAATCGCATCTCCTACAGGATGCAGATTCGTGATTCTCCCAGCCTCCCTTCATCCCCATATAAAAGGCCAGATGCAAAAAACCCTCTTTCCCCATTTCAAAATTTTTGTCTTTCAGGAGATAGAGAAGTTCACGAGCCTACAAATTCCCCTAGCCCTCCTTCGTTCCCAAGTCTTTTAGAGTTCGAATTCCTTACCATCATGAGACCAATCAATGTAGGTAACGGTTAAACAGACTTATACGTGGATTTTCCCATGACCTGGTGATGAGAGGTGGTGTTTTTCTATTGCCATGGCATCGGAATTCGGATAAGAATAAGGAGATGAAAGGGTTGTTGAGGTAGTGAGAAAGGGCGATACCGAATCTGATAAGTTTTGCATCCTAGTGCTTTGGAGCCTAAAGTTACGAAGTCATTAGGACTTTGCATCGTGGTGCAGGGAAGAATGGGAGGAGAGAAGCAGGAGAGGATAAGGAAGAGACGAAGGAGAAGGGATTCAAAACTTGCGGGCTTCGCATTCCAAAGCCACTGCCAGGATACGAAATTTTCGTACCTAGGAGGGATATGATTTTTCGTATCCCGATAGGATA
This sequence comes from Allium sativum, assembly GCA_030737875.1. NCBI lineage: Eukaryota > Viridiplantae > Streptophyta > Magnoliopsida > Asparagales > Amaryllidaceae > Allium > Allium sativum. The sequence continues at coordinate 345,899,364 of CM060922.1, read as the reverse complement.
CGATTTTCGCACCCCAGTGCAGCTGAGGTGATGCGAAATATCACGAGTCCCTAGGATATGAAAACCGTACCTCTCCAGGGAATGAAAATCTCATATCTCCCGGGGACTTAGAAGTTTCAATACATAGTGGCCTCAAAACCCAGGATGTGAGACGACATGGAACAGGGGATGCGAATTTTCACATTGGCATGGGATACAAAGTAGCTTGGCCTTGCAGATGTGAATTCCATATCCTTGGAGCTTAGTTGACCTCGCACCCCTGTGGCAGTGCAATATCCCATTGTTCTTAATAAGGATTCGAATTTTGGAGATCTATCGTCAGACTTTTATTATTTTCGTGAGGCTACGTGATTGGATCAGACCTGGAATTGAAAGCATTGACCAGTAACACCTATATTGTCCGAAAAAAAACAGATAATTCGAATCTGCACATAGGATTAGGGCATAAACTTAACCTATGGACACATTACTGAACTACCAATTTTGGAGTTTATCTTCCGATCTCAATCACGATGTAGTCGCGACTCAACGCGAACCCGATGATATTAGTCGATGACGCTGATGATTGTAGTTCTAGGAACTAGTGATCGCCGCCATGTTCCAAGTTCATTTATTATAACCATAACAGAACCTCACGATATTGCATGTTTCACGTTAGTTTACACCAACACAAGGGTATGGGCTTTTTCAGTGCGGTTTCTAACTTGACTACGCTAAAAGTATAGTTCATAATGACAAAAAGAAGCTCCAAACAGCTTTTAAGGCTTGGAAGCCGAGCCCGTAGAAACATCTCCAAGTTCCAATGAGTCTTCACATCATTCTATCTCGTCAATGAGCGGTAACACGAAATCCGAAGCCTCCACCCCATTTCAATAAGTGGGCCCATCTAGTGTGCAAGAACAAAAGGTACAACCCGAAGGGTCTTCGCATCCGAGAGTACACGTAGATGAGCCGGTAGTCGAAGGTGAAGTGGAAGTTGTCAGAGAGGACTCGATTGAAGGAGTGGATGGTTGTGGAAACCAGGGAACGTTCTTATGGCATCGGACATGGTGGGAGATACACCGATTATCGAGAATCCCCCAGGTTCGGTTGCTTCGCACATGGATGAAGCTTCTTCGTGACGAATCTGTACGAAGTATGGAATACCCTAGGATGATGTTAGAGTTCCTAGAGAAGAAGACAGGACGCATGCTCCCCAGGATGGGTACATTGCCTAAAACAAGCATATATGTGTCACTGGTTGCATGCCCCCATCTTGTGCATCCATCTATTATATTTTATACTTCTTCCGATTGGTGCCAACACAACTTCATCCGAATGCGTACGCTTTCCTTCTTGGCACCTACATTTTATACGTTAAATGGTTGCAGACTGAACCGTCAAGGGAAGACATCAGATACCTCTATTATCTGAAGAATAGAAGCACTGTGTCACCCTCCCTGGTATATGTGAAGACTCATCCCAACAGTCACTTGATCCTGGGAGCGTGCAACAAACTCAGCTATTTTAAGGGTGATTAGTTATTTGTTCGTTGCCCGCCAGGATTTGCAAGGAGGTGGCTTGCCGGCAGTAAGCACCTGAAGATTTACCTTGCTAGCTAAGTTCGTAAGCTCGAAACTAACTTGGGGTTTCATGTGATAGGGATACTGCCGATCTTAAAGAGCGGTGAACATTTGCGGTGAGTCCTATCTTTGAGGGATGTTCCTGGCAAGTATCCGGTTTCCATACTCTTATATCATATCGTCTTCTCCATCTTTTTGATTTGCTTCCAAAGTGTCACTCAGCGGGCCTCCAGGATTATAATGGAGTGGCGGTAGTTGAGAGAGAAGCTGTTTCTCCGGATTTGCAAGAGAAATAGGCCCTTGTCATATGTTTTGATGATCCCCGGTTTAGGACAAAGTTACAAAGGTTCAAACGGATGTAGGTAGCAACGCTGGCGGTGAAGAGGAGCGTACTAGAGGGGATGGTTCATAACCCACTCCCATTCCTTCTTCGATTAGGGAGATAAGACCAGAAGAGGCAATTGAACCAAATTCTCTGACCATGACCTCCGCGACCATCAAGTTGATGAAAGTTGAGGAACAGTTTAAGGATCTGGATAAGGTTCCAATTGAGACACCGTATTTGAATTAAGTGGAGCAGACATTGAGAGCTTGTTACCAAGCGATGAGGAAATTACCCCTTCAAGCAAGGAAAAACCGAGTCTGTGGGGGGAATATATATAGGACACACACTCACAAGCATTGCAAGAATCTACACTTGATTCTTATGTGTTGGACATTCAATTCTAACTCAAAGTTTGCTACTTGCAGGTACCATGGTTCGTAAAGGTGACAAAGACTGTGGTCGGAGGGATTCTCGATTATGGGAGAAAAGTGCCATGACTGACTTTCATGCGAGTATTGATCAACGCAAAAGAAAGAATGGCTCATAGGGTAGCAGGTATCATCGAGAAAATTCCCTTCATCCATATCCTTTTCCAATAGGTGCGAAATCCTCAGATGAAAGGAGAGGGGCTGAATTGTTTACAACAAGGAAGCAGACTGCGATTGCCTCGCCATATGTACCAATCACCATGTTAGTGATGCTGGTTATTGGTAGAAGAAGATCTGGAGATGCGGGACAAAGAAGTGGAAGGAGGGATGTGATAGGCTAGTACCCGATGCTTCCCGATATGTCGGAGATCTATCAGCCGGATCCCGAGAAAAGGAAGGCAATACTGAAGAAGTCATTTCCTAACTTTTATTTTGAAGAATTGGTTTGATTACTAGACTTTAGTCCGATCCCTCATCATGATGATAAGGATAACGGTTGTACACGACCTATTACCAATATCGAGAGATGCATAGATATGTCAGGCATCTTTTAGAGTTGATAATCAAGAACAACATTGAAATCCTAATTTTCAAGGTGATGTTAAACTCGAACAGGATAGTCTTGCGAATACGGAGAAGGAGATGGGTAAGACATGATCCCAAGCTGCACCTTCTTCCACGTGCTTCGAGTAACACTTTTATATGCTAGCCCTCTATTGCTGAAATAGGTGTCATGAAACTGGAGCTCGAGGAGACGAAGGTGTTGATGGAAGCGACCAGTGAAAATTATAAAGATGTGTTAGCCTCTTCATCGTCTCAGCAACCAACTTGGAGAAGGAGAAAAAGGCTTTGGAGAACAGATCCGCAAGCTGCGAGAAAAGAAGGAGATGTTCCAGCAGTTGAGGATGGATAAGGTCTTACCGTTCTTTATAAAATAATAAAGGTGAATATGATAATATTCTAAGGGACTGAACAGCAATTTATGTGACATGTAGACTCTATAAATAGATAGATTGTTTACATTTTATTGTACACGTGAATCAATAGAAATAAAAGGTCTGTCCTCAATCTCTGTTGTTCTCTCTAATGGCTTCTCTTCTTTTATTTCTTTTGTTTTATTTTATAATAAAATTTAGTTTCTTGTCACAAACTAGGACATTCAAATGGTAAAACCATATGACAATTTAGCACACTGAAAGAACTTGATTTTAATGATTATAGATTGAGAGAATACTTAAGAATAGTTGGTTTTTGAGAAATAATGCAGGTTAAGGACATTAGACTTGATCATCATTGTATAATTGCATTGTGTGACCGTATAAGGCCTAAAACAAGTACTCTTTATTTTTGGGTGGAGGAAATGATCATCACGATATGTAATTCTTGTTTGGTTTATCCTTGGATGGTAACATGGTATATACAATTATTATGGTGTATGATTATATCGAATTGTGTCATGATTTTCTTGGCATATTTCCTCCTTCAAGGGAAACTAAACTCAAAAGTGATATTATAATGACTTGACTTAAACAAAATTCAAAGAACCATTAGGTCAGGATGTGATATATGTGGCAATACTTCGTCGTAGTTATGCATACATGTCGTAGTTCACTAGCTATTGATTTTTCCTTGATTATTCGAAAGGTCAATATAACTTGAAATATTGTTCCTTTTTGAATGATTTATCATGTTATGTCACTATTTACGATTAGTGTAGTGTTTTATTATTCCCATAGGGAGTTGACAAATGTTGCATTATAAGAAAAAAAATTAGGTAGTTCTATAGCAGTACAACAATAAAGCTCTTGGACTCATTAGCTATAAGATGTCTTTCTATATCAATTTCTTCCATTTTAGATATAATCTTCCATATGATTGACTACAACAAAAATAACATTTTACAACATTGGTTTTGCAACAGTTAACCGAAGGGTTGTAAAAATGGTAGATCCTGAAAGTATACGGATTAAGAGACTTAAAACTAGATTAACACTAAAGGGGGTGAATAGTGTTTAATTAAGTTTATGAATCTTTTTAGTAATCTTTTGGATTGCGATTATGAGTATATGTACAATTATTACGTAAAAAATAAAGAAATAAAAGAGAGTAACGTAAATGCAGTAAAGGAAAGAACACATTAGGATATTTAAACTAGTTTGGAACTACCCTATATCCAGTTCGACACTACGTACGATTTTTAATCAATATCAATAATTACACTCCTTGATTTTAAGGCCACATGTATACACCCTCTAGAATTCACACCTCTGGGCAAGCTAACATGATTTATGGGCCACAACTCTGCACCTAACTCGATTTCTATGCAAACAAGTCACTCCCAATTACTTTTTATCGGGCACAGTCAAACCCAACTAGATTCAGGGCTATCAAATCACAACCATAAAGATTTTTGAGTTGTTTGTACAAAGAAAGCATACTTAGATCAATGGTCATGATTATAATTGCTCGTATAATGCCGAGTTTCACTTTGACTTTGGTAGAATGGAGAGAGTCTGATATAGAATCAAACTAGAGGAGAGTTGAATTGACATATTTCAAAAATTAGGAAAGCATAAGTACAGATCAAATAACTTTTGAGAAAGAAGAGAAAGGAGTGAAGAATTATGAGAGAGAAGTTGAAAATTCATTTCTGGAAGAAGGCTATATATCTAGGTGAAGAGAAATGACTGTCAGAGAAAGGTTATGGCAAGCAGGCACTTCCATCCAAATTTGAAAATTGAAAAATACCGGCCTATGTCGATAGTCAGTGACACCCCACGTCTGTGAATGTCACTCTTAAGAGAATGCATTAAGTTTCATGAAGCGCAATCGGTAAATAGTAACTAAACTTACAACACAGAGACAAATAAAACAACAGAAAACTTAAAACTTTTATTATTCATGAAAACATCATTTCAAACCCAAAGTTACAATATTGTTTTTCTCAAATACCAAAAGCAAGTCTCATAATAAGAGTACAAAAATCATAATAATATCCCTCAAGTTTCATTACAATAATATGGATAAACTGAAGAAAGTACATGATAAAGAAGAGCTACGAAAGTCCAAGCAGAATCACGATCTCAACTATTAACCACTCCCACCCTGACAACCTAGGGGAGAAGGAAGAGAGAGAAGGGAAATAGGGTTCGACATGAAGTTTGGCGAGTTCCAGCAATTTTTAGCATATGTATATGAAAAGGTGTCAAGACAGATCAACAATACTGAAGAGAAAGTACAGTAAACCATGTATATATGTACGTGGTAAACGAGATGTCAAAACAAGATAAAGTTTGATTAAACTTCTTATTCATATCCCAAGAATCAAGTTAAATACACCAACTTACTAGTATTAACAGGATATGGAGTTACTCGAAATACTAACCATGCGATTGCTCCCTATTACACGAGTATTCTATGTTAGCCCCGGCAGTAGGGAGTATCAGTCCCTAACCCAACAACTTATAGAACACAGCCATATGCGTAGGTGTTACAGTATCTTAGTTTCCCATAGTCATACCCATGTACGCTCATGACTCCGCCGGAACACGCCCGTACCCACCCCCTAACCTTGAACCTCTTATAATCCAGTTCAGTAAAGCATGCCCTGATCCCTACCTAGTGCGGGGTCCCTACTGAGATACCAACAGGGATACTGATTGATATAGGTTCCACACAACTTGACACAAACCCTCTAGGATTGTGTCCTCGTGCACCTAAGATTTACGAGTCCCAAAAACTTGATACAACAACTAGACTTGGTACCTCTTAAGCTTATTAGTTAACAATTGTAACTTAGCAAGCTTAAGTTAATTAATAAGTACGGTTGTAAAATGACATTTATCTAAAAGTTATTGGTATACAACTACCTTCCCCAACAAGTACCTGCCCAGATGTATACTTAGACTTATAGTAATTTATTATACTTAATTTTTACATCTAGTACTAACCTACTCTTACATGTTATACTTAATGTCACATTAATTCCACTTTAACTAATTAACATGTCGCATATTCTTCCTAACATGTAATTAGCCCAATCTAATAGATTAACATGTAATTATCTCAATTTACTAGATTAACATGTAATTTTCCCAATCTAATAGATTAACATGTCATTATCTAATTATTCCAATTTATACCCTTTATATGCAATCTACGTAATAGCCTAGGCTAGAGTAGCCTAGGTTCCACGTAAATAAAAAGGAAAAAGGGAGAAAAACATATCTTAGACTGAATAAAAAAGCATATAGAAAGATTATAAATAAATGAAAGGCATAACAGGGATAAGGAAGACGAAAATACATAATTTAACTTGTAGATCTAAATAGAAAAACATGTATAAACACATATAAGGAGTACTTTTAGGCACTGTTTATATCAGATCCAACATAATTCACTATCCAAAACTATTATAAATAATCAAATCTAAAAATCACATGAAGATCACAACAAGACTTGGTGAAGAGCATTAATATGTCACTGTATAAACCACTTTAATCTTGTGTTGTTGTTGAGCAGTCTGAATTATCGTTGCTATTATATGTCTAGACAACACCTTAAGAGTTCTATGCATATATTTATCTCAGAGAAAGACTTAGAGGAAGATGAAGGAAGAAATTGTTTTGTGTTGTTGAAAAAAATGAGGTTACATGCCTTTACATAAACTCCCTAGGATAATGCACCACCGTTCGATATTAGGATTTTAATCTAAGACCCACACGTAGCGCCGAGTCAACGAACGAACCTAGCCAACAAAACGGTCCAGATACAGACAGAAGAACCAACACAGATTACTGTTGGGTCCACCCACCGACCTATTGGGTCGACCCAGGCCGAGTGTGGGTCCTCTTAAAATGGTCCGAAATCCCTCTTTGTTTTCCCACTTCGTCTCAGTTTATTATTTTGAATATTTTTGAATTATATATTTATACATATTGCTCTTATATATACGTACAAACTTCTAAGGTTCATAATTTCTTCGTACGTTATCCGTTTTACACAAACTTGGTGTTTATCTGAACTAGGATTCAAAGACGAACGCAATGGTAAAGTCGGTTTTACTTAATTATGAAAGTTAATTAAGTAATTCCTATTTTATTATCTTTATTATACAGTTACAATGTATTGATTTATGGTTTGTTACATTCTCCATCCTTAAAGGATTACGTCCCCGAAATATCTAACTTAAGAAGAATGATACTATTTAGAACTACACCCTCTACTCAACCATTATCCACCAATTCCATTATCCTTAAGAATTTCTAATGCTTGTTTGAACATATGAAAAGGTGTTGTGTGTATATATATCCTTATAATAACGTGAAAATCAGGAGATCGACTGATTCAGCTGACCTCCTTAATGCAATTTATGTCTGTGCCATGTATCCAATATGTATGCATAAGAGTCCAAATGTAACATATAAGCTCTATATGTGTGAACAACCATTCATCAAAATGCAACATCCATATGATGATTCAATCATTTTCATCCATTGAAAATTAAAATGCACACACATCCATATGCAATATGTAAGTGGTTGAGTCGATCTAGTGCCTAAAGTGTGTGTATCTGTGTCCACGAGCAATCATTGGTAGACACTTGCATCCACTTGCAGCCATCAATCATAACATATTTCAAACACATGTTTCCAATTACCGGATTCTACCTAAGGATCGAAGGATCGAAGGTTCGAACGATAGGATAAACATACTCGAATAATAGGAGCAAGTGAGAAATATGAAATCTTGGAAAATAAGCTAAGAACGTACTTTCAAAGAGAAAAGGGTAAGAAGCGTGAATCTTGTCGTTAGGTTCCTACATTGCGTCTTCGCGGTCTTCTCTCCATCATATCTTCACCAATATGATTTCTTTGTTGCATAACTTCTTAATCTATGTTCCAAGAATACGAGTAGGAATTTTTATCATCGATGCTTCCTTCTCAACCTATGTATCTTCAAATGTGCTCGGCTCCACTACCTCTATTGTATCACGTATACATTTCCTTAAATGGAAAACATGGAACACGTTGTGTATGCCTGCCAATCTGTCTGGTAGTATAATAATACAGGCTATCTGACCTATCCTTTGCACTATAGGGAATGACCCTACGAATCTCGACGCCAACTTCCCTACTGAGCCAAAGAGAACTACATTCCTCAGTGGTGATACTTTAATGAAGACCATATCTCCTACTTCGAATTCCAAATCGTTCCTCCTCTTATTGGCATATGACTTCTGTTTGTCCTGAGCCATCTTCATCTGTCGTCGAATAAGACCAATCTTCTCAGAAGTCTCTCGAATCGTCTTAGGTCCAAGTAGAAGTCTGTTCGTGGACTCCCACCAACATGTTAGCAATCTGTATGGTCATTTGTAAAGTGCCTCAAAGGGTGTCATTTCAATGCTTTCCTGATAACTATTGTTTTAGGCAAACCCCACCAATGGGAGATACTCCTCCCAAGTCCATCCGAAATCTAGGATACACAATATCGGAAGATCCTCAAGAACCCTATTCAACCTCTCAGTCTATTCATCGGTCTGAGGGTGGTATAATGTGCTCAAATGTAGCTGTGATTCTAGTGCCTCTTATAAGCTCTTCCAAAATTCACTAGTAAAGATAGGGTCACGGTCACTTACTATACTGGAAGATATCCCATGAAGTCCGACTATCTCTCGAAGGTATATCAAAGCCAATCAAGCTGTCATCCTCTTACTCTTGACAGGGATAAAGTGAGAGCTCTTCGTAAGTCTATTTACTATCACCCAAATTCTAGTGTTGCCCTTCCTCGACCTTGTAAGTCCATAAAGATGCTCTCCTTCTTCCATTATGGGACACCCAAGGGCTGAAGCAATCAGCCAGGTTTCTTTTGTTCATCCTTTACTTGTTGGTAAAATCAAACATCGAGCCACATATTCTGCTATGTCCTTCTTCATGCCAGTATAAAAGAAAGTTCTTTTCATGTCTCAGTACATCTTGTCACCGCCTGGATGGATAGCCATCCGAGAATGATGAGCCTCCTCAAGGACGGTCCTTAACAAATCTCTATCTTGAGGAACACAAATCCTTCCATCTCGTCGTAACCACCCTCTATCATCCACAGAGCATCTACTAAAGTGACTAGAGGTCTCTCCTCCACTAAGCCTATCCAAGATGTTTGCAATCTGCGGGTCCTTCTGCTGTATGGATCCAATACACTCCACGAGAGTAGGCTGTACTGTCATCGATGCCAACAGCTCGGGTATGAAATCCGTAGATGGCGTAAAATCGAAGGTCGATATAAACTCCAAGCTCTTCCGCTCTACGAATACAGGACCCGAGGTCATCCTCTACCTATCAAGGCATCCACCACTACATTAACCTTTTCTAGGGTATAGGTTATCCCAAATTCATAGGATGCTAGAAACTCCATCCACCTTTGCTGCTTCAAGTATAGATCCTTCTGTGAGAACAAATATTTGAGCGACTTATGATCCGTGTATAGCTCAAATCTCTCTCCAAGCAAGTAGTGTCTCTTAGACTTCAATGCGAACACTACAGCAGCCAACTCTTGGTTATGGGTAGGGTAGTTCTCCTTATGATATCTCAACTGTCTGCTACCATAGCATACTACACTTCCCTCTTGCCTTAAGATGGCACCGAGTCCTATGCATAAGCATCTGCGAAAACCATGAATATCTTTCTTCCGTTGGGAGAGTCAGAACTGGGGCTGATTCAGAGCCCGCTTTAACCTCTGAAAACATCCTCGTAATCAATGCTCCACGAAAAAACCACGTTCTTCTTTGTCAATCAGGTGAGTGGGGATAATACCCTTGCAACATCCTTGATAAACTTTCTATGATAGCCTGCCAACCCTATAAAACTTCTCACCTCCTTCGCATTCTTCTGAGCCCTCCAGTCTTGAACTGCGATGACCTTAGCAGGATCCACTGTTATCACTTTCTTGGAGACCACATGCCCTAGGATGCTAACTTCCTCCCTCCAGAAATGACACTTAGAAAATTTTGTTTTAAGCTGATGTGCTCTAAGTGTACTTAAAACCTCCTCTAAGTGTTGGGCATGCTCCTCTTCGCTCTTGGAGAAGATCAGAATGTCATCCACGAACACCACTAGACACCCGACTCATCAAGTCCACTAAGTATGCGGGTGAAATGGTTAAACTAAAAGGCATAACCATCCACTCAAAGAAACCATCTGGAGTTCTGAAAGTCGTCTTGTCAATAGTTTCATCCGCCACCCTATGCTGATGAAATCCCATGGCTAGATCCAACTGCGAGAAAACTAAAGCGCCTACCAATTGGTCAAATAAGTTTTCAATCCTTGGTAATAGGTGCCTATTCTTCTTGATGAGTTTGCTCAATTCTCTATAGTCTACACTTAGATAGTGAAAGTTGTTTGCCGTGGTTGCAAAGACGACTGGAGCTCCTCGCTCAGAAATACTCCGCCTAATGAATCCTTTTCCCGACAACTCACCCACTTATTTGCTGAGAACCCTCCTCTCTTTAAGAGCCATGTGGCACACTGGAAATGCGACTGGTTTCACATTTTCCACCAAGTATATCCGGATGTCTATCTCATGCCTTAAAGGTAATCCCCTTAACCTTGTCAAACACGTTAGGAAATCTGCTAACTATGGGTACTGATCGAAGACCATCAATGGAAGTATATGGAGAATCTAGGAAACTAAGCATCACCGACTCTCGTGGGTCACAAGAAATTTTGAGAGTTCTACCATGGCAAGTAAGAAGTCTAACTGATCTCTTTTTGCAGTCAAGAATTGCACCATACATGGCTAGCCAATCCATTCCTAGAATTAATCCCTAACAGCTTAAACCAAGAATGCATGCGTCGCATTCAAATTCGATGCCCAGAACAGAGATCCTCAAACCCCTACGTATCATAGATAAATGAGGCATTCCTCCTATGGAGCTTGATACTATAACGGGATCAGAAACAATACTATTACTTAGGTCAAGAATTTCTACTACCGAGTTGGATACGAATGAGTGCGATGTGCCAAAATCAGAAAAAACTTCTAATAGAATAGTCTAAAAGAGAAATCAAACCTTCCACTACGACTTTCCTGCCATGATCTGGTTCCCTGGCCTCTAAAGAATTAACTTAAACTCCAGACAATCCAACTTTCTGTTCCTGCCTCTTAGGGCATTGTCCCTTGTATTGTCCCACTTGGCCTCAAAACAAAGAAAGTATTCTTTGTTTTTCTGCAATCTTTCAAAAAGTGTTCTAAAGCACCACACCCATGGCATTTTACTTTTGTTTTGATCTTATATTTTATAGGCTTTCCCACTTTCTTAGCAATGTTTTTATTAGCCCTTATTGTTTTATGCCTTGGGCCTCTCTTCCTCCGCCTTATCTTCTTTCTCCCCTTCCTTACCATCCTCGTGCATTAAGGCCATGTCTACTAGTCTTTCAAAGGTTTCTCCCATTAGTACATGCGTCGGTGCTAATTCTTGGAGCGGTTGGTTCAATTCCTTAGCGAACCCCAAGGCCTTTTTGTGAGGAGTATTTACTAACTCTAATCCAAATCTTTCTAGTTGATTAAATGTGTTGACATACTCCTTTTACAAACATGCCCCCCTATTTCAAATTCAGAAATCTCTCCACTGGCATTCCTTTTTCTGCTCGGGATAAGAATCTCCTCAAAGATAGCCATAAAGTAATCCTAAGTAGCTACTTCTGGTCCGACTTGAACTAATTCCCACCAGTAGATGCTTCATTCTATAGTTGCCAAGTGGCTAACTGGATTTTCCTCCCATCATCGAGCTTGAACAAGTTGAACACATTCTCCATTTCTCTTAGCCTATTGTGCACGTCTACAAAACTTTCAGTTCCATGAAAAGGTTTTCCTCCCATTGCGCAGAAGTCCTTATAAAGCTTAGAAAAGTTGAATATGAGAGGAGGAGGTGCTACTGCGGTTGCAGCTGGGGAAGGGACATTCTCTTGCACTCCAATAGGCGTCGTAGCTTCTACGTATTTATGAAACCATGTGTGTATGGAAATGCCCTTGTGAAATTAAGAGCCTTAAACATGCTGAAAAAGGATGAAACAAGAATTTAGAAAGAGAATCAAAGGAATTGTAAATAACTTGAGGTGATATGCTTTTTAAAAAAATGGTTTTTATTTGAAAATCCTTTGCTTTAGAGGACAATTTTTCCAAAAATTTCCTTTGATCTTGTAAACATAGGCTCTGATACCAAATGTGACACCCTACGTCTGTTAATGTTACTCTTAAGAGAATGAATTAAGTTTCATGAAGCGCAATCAGTTAACAGTAACTAAATTTACGAGGCAGATACAAGTAAAACAGCGGAAAACATAAAACTTTTATTATTCAAGAAAACTTCATTTCAAACCCAAAGTTACAACATCATTTTTCTCAAATACCAAAAGCAAACTATCTCATAATTAGAGTAAATAAACCATAATAATATCCCTTAAGTGTCATTACAACAAAAATGAATAAACTGAAGAAAGTACATGATAAAGGAGAGCTATCCAATTCCAAGCAGAATCACAATCTCAACCACTGACCACTCCACTCTGAGAACCTGAGGGGGGGGGAGGAAGAGAGAGAAGGGAAACAAAGAGGGCCAGACATAAAGTCTGATGAGTTCCAATACTTTCTAGCATATTTATATGAAAATGTGTTAAGGTAGATCAATAATAATGGAAGAGAAAGTACAGTAAAAAATGTATATACGTACGAGGTAAACGAGATGCCATAACAAGATAACGGTAGATTAAATTTCTCATTGATATCCCAAGAATCAAGTTAACTGCACTAACTTACTAGTATTAACATAATTAGGTGTTACCCGGATTACAACCCATGCGATCAACTACCTATTACACCAATATTCAGTTTTATCCCTGACAGAAGGGTGTATCAGTCCCTAACCCAGCAATTTATAGAACACTACCATATCCGTAGGTGTTACAATGTCCTAGTTTCCCGTAGTCGGACTCATGAACATTAATGACTTTGCCTGAACACGGTCGTACCCACCCCCTAACCTTGAACCTCTTATAATCTAGTTCAGTAAAGTGTGCCTTGAACTACCTAGTATGAGTCTCTACCGAGATACCAACAGGGATACTGACTAACACGGGTTCCACACAACTTGAAACAAGCCACCCGCTGGGCCTGTGTCCCCGTGTACCTAGGATTTAAGAGTCCCGAAAACTTGTTAAAACAACTAGACTTGGGAACTCTTTAGCTTATTAATTAATAGGTGTAACTTAGTAGGTTTAAGTTCAATAATAAACCCGATTGTAGAATGACATTTATCTAAGTGTTATTGGTGTACAACCCCCTTCCCCAACAAGCACCTGCCCAGATGTATATTAGAGTTACAGTAATTCATTTTACTTAGTTTTTACATTTGGCACTAATCTATTCTTACATGTTATACTTAATGTCACATTAAGTCCACTTTAACTGTTTAACATGTCGCATGTTCTTTCTAACATGTAATTAACCCAATCTAATAGATTAACATGTAATTATCCCAATTTATTAGATTAACATATAATTTTCCCACTCTAATAGATTAACAAATTATTATCCCAGTTCTTACAGTCAAGGGTTCCAATGCATAATATGCACAATTTTCTTCGTTTATATGTCATCATCTAATTATTCCAATTTATACCTTTATATGCAATCAACGTAATAGCCTAGGCTTGAGTAGCTCAGGTTCCACGTAAATAAAAAGAAAAAAGGAAGAAAATAGATCTAAGACTGAATAAAAAGGCATATAGAAAGACTGTAAACAATTGAAAGGCATGACGGGAATAAGGAAGATGAAAGTACATAATTTAACTTGTAGATCTGAATAGAAAAACATGTATAAACACATGTAGAAATCACTTTTAGGCACTGTTTATATCAGATACAACATTATTCACTATCCACAACCTTTTTAAATAATCAGATCCAAAAATCACATGAAACTCACAACAAGACTTTGGTGAAGAGTATGTGTCGCTGTAGAAAAGGTCAACTTTAATCTTATGTTGTTATAGAGCAGTCCGAATTGTCCTTGCTATTATATATCTAGGCAGCAGCTCAAGAGTTCTATGCACATATTTATCTAAGAGAAAGATTTAAAGGAAGAAGGAGGAAGAAATGGTTTTGTTTGTGTAGAACAAATGTGGTTACATGCCTTTATATAGACTACCTAGGACAATCCACCACCGTTAGATGTTAGGGTTTTAATCTAAGCTTCACATGTAGCGCTGAGTCAACAAAAGAATCTAGCCAACAAAACGGTCCAGACACAGATAGAAGAACCAACTTAGATCGTTGCTAGGTCAACCCACCATCCTATTGGGTCGACCCAACCATGCTTGGTCGACCTAGGCCAAGTGTGGGCCCTTCCACAATGGTCAGGAATCCCACTTTGATTTCTCGCTTCGTCTCGGTTTATTTTTTGAATAGTTTTTAATTATATATTTATACATATTGCTCTTATATATACGTACAAACTTCTAAGGTTCATAACTTCTTCATACATTATCTGTTTTACGCAAACTTGGTGTCTATCTAAACCAGAATTCTAAGACAAACGAAATGGTAAAGTCAGTTTTACTTATTGATGAACATATAAGTAATTCCAGTTTTATTATATTTGTTATACAATTATAGTGCATTAAATTATGGGGTTGCATTCTCCCCTCCTTAATGGATTTCGTCCCCGAAATCTCTAAGCTAAGAAAAATGTTACTATTTAGAACTACAACCATCTACTCAACCATTGTCCACCGACATCCATTGTCCTTAAGAATTTCTAATGCTTGTATGAACATATGCAAAGGCGTTGTGTGTATATGTCCCTATACTAATGCGAAAATCAGGCGGTCAACTGTTTCGGTTGACCTCCTTAATGCAATTTATGTTTGTGCCATGTATCCAATATGTATGCATAAGAGTCCTAATATAACATATAAGCTCTATATGTGTGCACAACCGTTCACCAAAATGCAACATCCTTATGATGATTCAATCATTTTCATCGATTTAAAATTATAATGCACACACAACCATATGCAATATGTAAGTGCTTGAGTCGATTTAGTGCCTAAAGTGTGTGTGTATGCATCCACAAGCAATCACTATCAAACACTTGCATCCACTTGCAGCCATCAATCATAACTTGTTTCCAACCATTGGATTCTACATAAGGATCGATGGTTCGAACGATAGGATAAACATACTCGAATGATAGAAGAAAGTACAAAATATAGAAGCTCATAAAGAAATTAAGAACGTACTTTCAAAGAGAAAAGGGTAAGAAGCGTGAATCTTGTCTTTTGGTTCCATATTGTGTATTCACAGTCTTCTCCCCACTGTATCTTCATCACTCTGTTTTTTTTTGTTGCGTAGCTTTTTAATCTCTGTTTCAAGAATATGATTAGCAATTTTAATCACTGATGCTTCCTTCTATATATCTTTAAGTGTGCTCGGCTCCACTACCTCTGTTGTATCATGTAGACATTTCCTTAAATGGAAAACATAGAGCACGTCATGTACGCCTGCCAATCTGTCCGGTTGTCTAATTCTATAGGCCATCTGACCTACCCTCTCCGCTATAGGGAATGGCCCTACGAATCTCGGCGCCAACGTCCCTACTGAGCCAAAGCGAACTACATTCCTCAGTAGTGATACACTAATGAAGATCGCATCTCCTAGTTCCAATTCCAAATCGGTCTCCCTCATATCGGCATATGACTTCTATCTGTCCTTAGTCATCTTCATCCGTTGGTCTACACAGAAGTTTGTCTATAGACTCCCACAAATAAGTTGGCGATCTACAAGGTCATCCGTAAAGTTCCTCGAATGATGACATGCCTATGCTTGAATGAAATCTGTTGTTGTAGGCAAACTCCACTAATGGGAGATGCTCCACCCAAGTCCCTCCGAAATCTAGGATACATATTCTCTAAAGATCCCCGAGAACTCGATTCGCCCTCTCAGTCTATCCATCGGTCTAAGGGTGGTATGCTATTGTCAAATGTAGTTGTGTTCCTAGTGCCTCTTGCAATCCCTTCTAAAATTCACTAGTAAAGATGGGGTTATGGTCTCTTACTATACTGGAAGGTACCCCATGAAGTCGGACTATCTCTCGAAGGTACATCGAAGCCAAACAAGCTGCCATCCTCTTACTCTTGATAGGGATAAAGTGAGCGCTCTTTGAAAGTATGTCTACTATCACCTAAATACCTGTGTTTCCCTTCCCCGATCTGGGCAGTCCATCAATGATGTCCATAGAGATGCTCTTCCACTTCCAATGTGGGACATCTAAGGGCTGAAGTAATCTACTAGGTTTCTTTTGTTTATTCTTTACTTGTTGGCAAGTCAAACATCGAGCTATAAATTCTGCTATGTCCTTCTTCATTCCAGTCCAAAAGAAAGCCCTTTTCATGTCACGATACATCTTGCCGCCTCCCAGATGGATATTCATCCGAGAATGATGAGCCTCCTCGAGGATGATCCTCAACAAATCTATAGCTTAAGGAAAAAAAGCCTCCTATCTCTATCATCCGCAGAGTATCTACTAAAGCGACTAGAGGTCTCTCCTCTACCAAGCCTATCCAAAATGTTTGCAATCTGCGTGTCCTTCTGCTGTATGGAACCAATACACTCCATGATAGTAGGTTGTACTATCATCGATGCTAATAGATCAGATGTGAAATCCGTATATGGCCTAAAATCGAAGGTCGATATAGACTCCAAGATCCGGCGCTCTATGAATAGAGGACTCAAGGTCATCCTATGTTTACTCTATGCATCCACCACTACATTAACCTTTCCTAGGGTATAGGCTATCTCAAAGTCGTAGGATGCTAGAAATTCCATCCACCTTTCCTACCTCAAGTTTAGATCCTTTTGTGAGAATA
Source organism: Allium sativum (assembly GCA_030737875.1). Lineage (NCBI taxonomy): Eukaryota > Viridiplantae > Streptophyta > Magnoliopsida > Asparagales > Amaryllidaceae > Allium > Allium sativum. The sequence continues at coordinate 345,882,131 of CM060922.1, read as the reverse complement.
AATATTTATATTATCCACATATAACTCAAATCTCTCTCCAAGTAAGTGGTGTCGCCAAGTCTTCAACGCAAATACTACAGCAGCCAACTATAGGTCATGGGTAGGGTAGTTTTTCTCAAGAACTCTCAACTGTCTGCTACAATAGCATACTACCCTTCCCTCTTGCATCAAGATGGTACCGAGTCCTATGCCATAAGCATTTGTGAAAGCCGTGAACGTCTTACATCCGTTGGGGAAAGTCATAACCGGGGCTGATGTTAGAGCCCCCTTCAACCTCAGAAAAGCATCCTTGCAACCAATGCCCCACGAAAAATCTAAGTTCTTCTTCATCAATTAGTTGAGTGGGGCTGATACCCTTGCAAAGTCCTAGATAAACTTTCTATAATAGTCCGTCAACCCTAGAAAACTTCTCAACTATGTCACATTCTTCGGAGCCCTCTAATCTTCAACTTGGATGATCTTAGTGGGATCCATCGCTATCTCGTTCTTGGAGACTACATGCCCTAGGAACCTTATAGAAATCTGAAATCCCACAGCTAGATCCAACTGCAAGAAAACTGAAGTGCTTACCAGTTGGTCAAACAAGTTGTCAATCCTTGGTAATGGTTGCCTATTCTTCTTGGTGAGTTTGCTCAATTCTCTATAGTCTACACATAGACGGAAGAGTTTTCTTCCTTGGTTATAAAGATTACTAGAGCTCCCCACTTAGAAATACTTCGCCTAATGAATCCTTTTTCCAACAACTCACCCACTTGTTTGTTGAGCTCCCTCCTCTCCTTAAGATCCATGTGGCGCACTAGCAATGTAAATGGTTTCGTATTTTCCACCAAATATATCCGGAAGTCTATATCACACCTTTGAGGTAATCCTTTAACCTCATCAAACACATACGAAAATCTGCTAACTATGGGTACAGATTGAAGATCATCAATGGAAGCTTTAAGAGAATCTAGGAAACTAAGAATCACCGACCCCCATAGGGCACAAGAAATTTTGAGAGTTCTATCATACAAGTAAGAAGTCTAACTGCTCTCTTTTTGCAGTCAAGAATGGCACGATGCATGGCAAGCCAATCCATTCCTAGAATTAATTTGTTACCGATGAAACCAAGAATGTATGTGTCGTATTCAAATTCAACACCCAGTATAAAGACCCTCAAACCCCTACATATCATGGATAAACGAGTTGTTCCTCCTATGGGGTTTTAGACTATAACGGAATTAGAAACAATACTAGTACTTAAATGCGGATTTTCTACTACTGAGTTGGATATAAATGAGTGTGAAGCGCCGAAATCAAGAAGAGTTCTAACATGATAGTCTAAAAGATAAATCAAACCTTCCACTGCGACTTTCCTACCACGATCTGGTTTCCTGACTCTAGAGCATTAACCTGCCCTCCAGACAATCTATTTTTCTATCCTTGCCACTTGGCCAGAAACAAAGTAAGCATTCTTTGTCTTTCTACAGTCTTTCACAAAGTGTCCCAAAGAACCACGCCCATGGCATTTTACTTCTTTTTTTATCTGAGCTTTTCTGGGCTTTCCCCTTTTCTTAGCAGTGTTTTTATTAGGACACCCCTTCTTCTTTTCTTCCTTGGGCTTCTCTTCATCTTTCTTATCTTCTTTCTTCCCTTCCTTTCCATTCTCGTGCACTAAGGACATGTCTACTAGTCTTTCAAAGGTTTCTCCCATTGGTACATACGTCATTGCTAATTCTTGGAGCGGTTGGTTCAATCTCTTAGCGAACCTCAATGCCTTTTCATGAGGAGTATTTACTAACTCTAATACAAATCTTGCTAGTTGATTAAATGTGTTGACATACTCCATTACAGTCATGCTCCCCTGTTCCAAATTCAGAAATCTCTCCACTTCGTTTCGTCTTCTGCTTGAGACAAGAATCTCACCTCAAAGATGGCTTTAAAGTTATCCAAGTAGCTACTTCTGGTCTGACTTGAACTAATTCCCACCAGTACGATGCTTCATCCTTTAATTGCCAAGTGGCTAACTGGATTTTCCTCCCATCATCGAGCTCAAACAAGTTGAACACATTCTCCGTTTCTATTGGCCTATTGCTCACTTCTATAAAACTTAAAGTTCCACGAAAAGGTTTTCCTCCCATTGCGCAGAAGTCCTTACAAAGCTTAGAAAAGTTGAATACGGGAAGAGGAGGAGGTGCTACTGCAGCTGCAGCTGGGGGAGGGACATTCTCTTATACTCCAGTAGGCATCATTACTTCTACGTATCTACCAAACTATGTGGGTACGGGAATGCCCTCTGGAAAGTCAGAAGCCCAGACATGCTGAAAAAGGATGAAACAAGAATTCAGAAAGATAATCAAAGGAGTGCTGTAAATAATTTGAGGGGATACGATTTTTCAAAATTGGTTTTTATTTGAAAATCCTTTGCTTTTGAAAACAATTTTTCAAAACTTTTCCTCCGATCATGTAACCTTTGGCTCTGATACAAATTATGACACCCAACTTATGTTTATGTCACTCTTAAGAGAATGCATTAAGTTTCGTAAAGCACAATCAGTAAAAAGTAACTAAATTTACATGGTAAATACAATAAAGCAGCAGAAAACTTAAAACTTTTATTTTTCAAGAAAACACCATTTCAAATCCAAAGTGCAACATTATTTTTCTCAAATACCAAAAGCAAACTGTCTTATAATCAAAGTACAAAATCCGTAATAATATCCCCCAAGTGTCATTACAACAAACATGAATAAACTGAAGAAAGTACATGATAAAGGAGAGCTGTCCAAGTCCAAGCAGAATCATGATCTCAACTACTGACCACTCCCACTCTGAGAACTTGAAGGTTGGAAAGGAAGAGAGATAAGGGAAACAAAAAGGGTCAGACATAAAGTCTGGCGAGTTTCAGTAACTTTTAGCAAATGTATATGAAAAGGTGTCAGGACATACCTATCTATTACCTATAATAGAAAGTAAAATAGAAAAAAAGTGAGGTGGATGGTTTCTTTCTTTACTATATCTGACGTGTCGCTCAAACATGCGACTTCCCATATTGAGTGAATTATTGCAAAATATAGAAAGTCGGTTACGGAGTTATCGTTCTCATCTGTCAACAACTTCCCCCTCGTCATATTCACTTCCTACTTTTTCCCAATTTATGCCCCTCAATTCCTACATCCTCCAGTTCATCCTAGTAAACCGCTAAATCTATCAACCGTTCTTTATGTGATGACGTGTCGATTTAGGCGGTAAACCGAGATCCGGTTGGAAAATTTTTTCGCCGCTATTACTCCCGCCGATCTTCCTTGATTTGCAACAACAAATCGTTTTCCATTGGCGTATGCAGACCTTATTTTGGTGGACGTTATCTCTTCCTTTGATTTATAGTATGTTACAATTTTTCCCCTTTTAATTATTGTATTTAAATGAACAAATTCGATTTTTATGCTCATAACTTGAAGTACTACATCTAATTTTATACATACGAGAGTGTATAACTCATTTCCATGATGTTGTCTGTCAGTCATCATACTGTCTAGCAAATTGTTGTGTCAATTTAGAGAAATTTCTCATTTGAGATACCGGTGCATGCTTTCTGTTAAACATCGTGTGTTGTTACTTTATTTAGTATAAACATGGTAAAATTTAACATCTTAATTTTGGGAGTCGTCACATGAACTTATACTCCAAATTTAAATTAACCTGTTTAACAACTTTTCCTTAAGATCCGGTTGTAATTAGATTCATTCCTGTTATACACATCTGCCAACATTATTAATGTTTGTACGGTTCTTCGATGAATTGTTATGACAATTGTCTGTAAACTATTTTGGTTATTATCACAAGTTGCACTGCTGAACAATGTATTCGCATCTGTTGTAATTGTTAGTTATTTCGTACATTAGGTTGAATTGTAGCATTAGTTGGTAATAAGTTGAACATTGTTTCACGGGATGGCATATACAGTGAGGTAAAGTATACTTAGTTGATCACTCCCTATAATAGAGTTTACATAACTGTGGATCATGACAGTCTGAATTTGTTACGTAAATACAATTGGACATAGTCCTAAGTTTGTGCACATATTCATTTTCTCTATCAAATCTGAAATGCTTTGCAATGTAGGGGACCTCCACCACTGAACCTTTTAGGCAAAATTTTTCCTAATTTACTTGAGTATCGTCCAGATTATTTCAAAACTCAAAGTTCACCTTCCTATTTTTATCAAAGCTAGGTTGCTAACAATGGAGTTTGCAAGAATAATTAAAATTTTGATAATACAAATTGTGTTGTTGGAATTTGATTTCTATATAATTTTTAAATAAACTTTGGTTTTACCGGTTTGCCTATTATGCACAGTTCCAAATATTATTACGCAGCATATATAATAACCAAATTGGACCTGTTATGTCAGGTAACATGTTTTGTTCTCAGTGTCTCCTAAAACATGCAATTGATTATTCAACTGCCATGCTAACTCACATGTTACTTCACTTTCTTTTATTCAAAGATGTTTGAAAAAATAACTTTGGTTTCGATTTGTCTACTTTATTTTAAGGTTATTTTAATATTTACTTTTTTTTCACTACTGTTAATTAATTAGATACCTTTTTAAAACCCAACAAAATCAGTCTTCAACTTAATTTAAGCTGACTTGGGTTTATAAGGACTTAGTTACGTTTACATATGCACTAACATTAATGATTTATTTATGACTTGTATTACCCTTTTGGTTGAACTCTGGGAGCTAATCAGCATGTAGATAGTTGTAAGAATTTTATATTCACTGTTATTATGTGTATCCTTACATGAACATTACAAACATTTATTAACTTTTTTCCTTAATGTTCTTGCTATGTGTAAGATTTACTATTCAGCTATGCTAACATTGTCTTCTGCTTAACTGTTATCATCTCTGTAGGCATTGAAAATTCCTTCTCACCAGTTCAGGATAGGAGAAGGAGCACAACTTCGTTTTTATACAACCGAGTCTGACAGCTATCAGGTATGAACTACAGCGTTTTCTATACTTTGCTGGAAAACGACTTTGTAAAGCTAATAAGCATGCCTGCTAAAGTTAGATGTTGCTTTTTATATACTATTTCATAACTTGATATGTGAACTATTCAATATCTCATGCATGTATTTTGTGCTGATTTAAATTTTTGTTCCCGTTTTCCTTTGCTAGTTGGTCCAATTTTAAAATTTACTACGTAACATAAACATTGTTCTAAATTTCAACTGCAGTTTGTGTTAATGGCAACAACTCGCTAACAAACTATTTACATGTACATGGTACCGTATTTTGCTAGGTTTGGTTTTACATGCTTATAGGTATCACTCGATGAGCTAAGATGTGTTTTTTGTAACGAGCTGTGTAATTCAAGCTTGTGTTTTGATTTTCTATAACATCAAATGTGGAGCTATACATGTGGTGATGTACCTTATGTGAAGTGACTTTTTAGGTTATATTATTCCGTTATTTGGTACATAATTGGTTGTGGCAATTATGATGCGTTAAAAAAAATCTTATTTATCTAATACATGGCTTAATTAACATTTTCCTAAATGGATATAACTCATATCTTATACGAGAATGTAAATTTTATTCATCTTTGCGAATCTTAAATATGAAAAGTAGAGTGAATACATATGTTAGGTTATTAAGGTGAATAGCTACAGCTTGCTTACTGATAGTTTAATTTAAAATAAGAATGTATGCATTCGCTCTTCGAGGGGTTGTATTGTATTTAACCTTCATTACATGAAGAAACACTATTATTTTACTATTTTTTCCCGATATAGAGAGTGATCTCTCTAATTTCAGAGTGATCTTTGTCGTCTTTTATGCACTTTCGTACACATTTTCTCTCTTCGGTTTCAAATGGTCTTTGCTATAGTATTATATGCATTTTCTCTCTTGATTTTTTTTTATTATCGATAGCATGATCTTTATGAAGTTTTATCTCATATATCGAAGATGACAATAAAATTATACTGGCTTGCTTTCAGTTTTTTGCCCTTGGCAACTCATGTCTTTTATCACACATTTCTCAACTGGGCCAAATAAGAACGGAAAATTTAAATCAACAACAAACTAGACATAGTTTAATACATAAAATTGTTTTACTTATTTTTGACTTAATTCTCCTAAAACATTTTCGATTTCTCATTGAGTAAACAAAAAAAACTATGAATCATTATTTAAGATATTTTCGCTTAATAAGACACAACTGTGTGTTTGCGAAAATAACTATTCCTTTGGTATTTTTTAAATGTTATTCTGAATAAGATGTTGCAACAATTAAGACATAAGAATTTTACAGCAAAATCTTATGTGCATAATTACAAAAAGACAGATCAATTAAGATTACATTAACATAAGTTCTCAATTGCTTTGGGTAAAGAAGACTGCACAACAACAGCGACACAGGACAACTGCTGAGGAACATCCACCTTTACATATCAATAAATAAATAAACTCCTTTTTTGAGATCGGATCCTCTTTGAACTAAGAATTTGGTCGCTATCAGTATGAATTTGCAGGAAATGCAAATTATTCATGATTTGTATGAACAGTTTGATCATGGAATTACAACTGTCTTCATGCTGTTTATTTATTTACACTCTCTCTATAATCAAGCTATATGAAATTTTTAGCATCTGTTACTGCGTAATCAGCTGTAAGGTACGCAAAATATGTTGGGCATTATATAACAATACACATTATTTTTTTAATTATTTATTTTTAGCCACTTCCTATAGGTTGTCTTCTCATTTTCTTTAATATTTTACCTTCCTAACGACATGGTCATGAAGTCGACTTGGGACCATACTTGCATGCACACACACATGAGTGAAATTAATGGTTAAGATGCTCAACAACTAATTCAAAAATAATAATCTATCACCAATTCACCCCGTTCCATAGAGATTCACACATATGAAGCTGAAAATCCTGGAAGCTTATTAAATCACTTCACTTTTCGAATTGTTTTCACGTCAGCAGGATTGTCACCTTAGTCTGATGTGAAGAGGACCGCCTTAACACAAAGATAAAGTCAAAAGCGCCAATGGCCATGGTTTTGACTGCAACATATGGATCATAAATCTTTGTCGAATCTGTCAAAATTCATCGAGAGCATGGTGGTTGTCGGACTGTATCCGATAGTGGAAACAACTATGATGATGCAAAGAAATTAGGAGGTATATTGTGATACAACAAGCAAGTCCATGCACACTACTACAAAAGTGGGCATATTCGACACTAATTTGTGTGCGTTGCACGAAAAGTGTGGTGAAAGCTATGCATTCTTTGATCTTCTGCAACAACATTCATTTGTTGTTGCATTAGATGTGAACGCAGTGTTGCAGTTGGAATTATTATACTGTGACGTGCAACACTAGTTCAAAGTGTTGCAATACATAAATACATGTCAGATCAGCGATCCGCGTTATCAGTTTAAACAAATAAATAAGCATAGATGTTAATTAATCCAACGGTTCAAGCCGAACCTTGTTATAACTTAGTGAAAATTTGGCGCGATAGTTTCCCCATTCACGAAATACTTCCCCCCAAAACAAATTTCTTCCATACTCCTCCTTCTATCTGTTTCTCTCTCCACGAAATCCGTCAAAGAACACGTCCGATTGGTACTCTTCCTCAGGTTACAAACTATAAATCTTCGCTTGCTCCTATTTTACAAACTTTACACCTACAATTTGGATCATGTAGGACAATTACAGGTAGTTAGGGCTTCATCATTTCGGTTTTATTTAGTTGATTTCATCTCTAACTTATTTTGGTCTACGTTCAAAGTCTCTGGGTGATTTGGGTATACCGATTGCCTTAAATTATGGTTTTTATACTTGTGTTGTATTTATATGCTTGCATGTGTTGAAATTGTGCAAGTTCTATTGATTTTTATATAGCGATGCAAGAAATGCACTACGGCGATTTGCATGAGTATGAACTAGAGCAAGAAGAACTCCGAAGACAATGGCGAGAAGAAGAACAACGTAAAGAAAGGGCGATGCGACGGCATAGTCGTGCTGCCTTGCGTCGTCAGCATCAAAACAACCAAGTGGTTAACGAACAACAAGCTGACTCACCAATCACAATGTGTGATTGTGGGTATGCCGCTGTAGAAGATGTTATTTCGATTGGATTCAACATTGGTCGTCGTTATTTCAGATGTCGTGTATATCCCACAGGGTGTACCTTTTGGTAGTGGATTGACCAACAGTTTCCAAGTCGAGCCGCTGAGTACGCAAATGAATTACAACATCAACTTACAACGCTGCAAAATCAAGTTATTGGTTTTTGAACTGACGTTAGTAGATTTAACGACCATCTTCAAGGGCTAAACATTAGAAGACAAAATTAAATTATTGCATCGTTCGTTGTATTAGGCACAACTGTATCGTCTTTGTATCACTTGTATAGTCTTTGTGTCTGTACTGTTTTGTTTTGGTGCAGTCATGTAATGTTATGAATTTGTGTTTAGTATACTTAGTTGCTTTTTTTTATGTATTCTCCTGATAACTGAATTCCAAAAGTTAGTGATAATTCATGTCAAAACAATCATCTTTGTATCATCACATCGATTATGTATATTTGTAAATTATTAACCTTTTCGTTTTTATTTCTAATTCAGTCAAACATTACAGGGTAGCCCTTGTTCGTGTATTGAAACTCTTAGTGGTATCAAATTTAGTCTTACTAGGCCGTGGTTAGATTGTGGCAATGGATAGTGAGTACTACATATGGATAAGACTTCCGAGATCGAGTGTAGAATATGTAAGAGGGGTAACAACTTTTCTAAGAAATGCATTTCCCATTTATAAATTAGGTGATGAGATGAAGTGCCATAGCCAAAAATGTACAGAACGTAATTGGTATTGTGAAAATGTCATATACAATCATCTTATTTTTAATGGACCTTCTCCATTACATACCGGTTGGATTTGTGAAGTTTTACAGACAAAATTAATATGTGTTGATGACCATATGGATTGTGCAACGGAGATGGATTTTGAGAATAATTTAGATGTGATGTTCAAATGTGCGGGTTACAAATTTGGTCAAAATCCCAAGGACTTTGTTATAGAACCAAATCCAGAGGCCGAGAAATTTTATTGGCATGTTAAAGAAGGAAAAAACCGTTATATCCTAGCTACACTAAATTCTCGACTAAGTTTCTTGATCAGGCTTTATCATTTAAAGTGTGCTTATGTAATTAACGAGTCTACATTTGGGGAATTACTAAAGCTTATAAAAGAAGCCTTTCCTGATGCCCAGCTGCCTTTGTCTTCCTACGCTGCAAAGAATGTCATTAAGTATTTAGGTCTTAATTACGATAAAATAAATGCCTGCCCAAACCATTGCCTGTTATATTGGGCAGAGAATAAAGATAAAGAGGCTTGTGACATTTGTGGTTTTCGAGATGGGTTGTAAAAGAAAAAGAAGGCATCATTGATAATAATGATCCACCAAAGTCGATTCCCAAAGTGCCGGCAAATGTTATGAGGTACTTTCCTCTAAGACCAAGGTTACAAGGGATGTTTATGTACAAAGAATTTTCCAAACTTATGAGATGGTACCAAGTGGAACGAAATGAAGATGGAAAACTAATACATCCGTCTGATGGTGTGGCATGGAAGATGATGGATGCTCGCTATCCTGATTTTTCATCAGAAAATCATAATGTTAGATTGGGTCTAGCATCTGATGGATTTAATCCATATCGTTCAATGAATTCAAGTTATAGTACATGGCCAATTGTGTTGGTAAACTACAACCTTCCGCCTTGGTTATGTATGAAACAAGAGAATTTGAATCTTTCAACATTAATATCTGGCCCAAATTCTCCAATGAAAAGTATTGACATATATACGCAGCCTTTAATTGCGGAATTGAAAGCGTTATGGAATGTTGGCATCGAAACATATGATTCCTTTACTGATGGGAATTTTAATTTACATGCAAGTGTCTTATGGACCATTAGTGATTTTCCGGGATATGCCATAAATTGTCAGTTTGGAGCATGAAGGGGAAACTAACGTGTCCAGTATGCCATTATGAAACTTCTTCAAATTATTTGAAGCATAGCAAAAAAATGTGTTATATACACCATAGAAAGTTTCTTGATCTGACACATAAGTGGAGGTTGGATAAGAGGAGATTTAATGGCGAAACTGAAATGGGGAGCATTCCAGAAATATAATCAGGAACTGATATTGAAGAGTTATTGCAGGGGTTCAAAAATCAGTTTGGGGATAACACAAAGAAACCTAGTAAAAGTGACGGCCCTTTTGAAAAAAGGTCAATACTTTTTGACTTAATATAATGGTCTCATAATCCCCTTCGACATAACCTGTATGTCATGCACATAGAGAAGAACATATGCGACAAAATATTCGGTACTTTACTTAATATAGATCGCATGTCGAAGGATCACCTAAATGCTCATTTGGATTTACAGGAATTGGACATAAGGAAGGCCCTTCGTCCTGTTGAATGTGGTGACGGAAAGCATGTTGAAATTAGTTCTAAAATATTTGATATGACAATTAAGGAAAAAGAAATATTTTGCTCTATATTGAAGAACGCCAACCTGCACTATGGTTGTGCCTCGAATGTTAATCGGCACGTGCACGTAAAAGAGAGAACGGTTGTGGGATATAAGAGCCATGATGCTCATTTCATACTCCACTATTTGTTAGAGTTTGCCATGAAGAAAGCGTCAAAACCCGAGGTTGCGTTATCAATGATCAGATTTAGTGCATTCCTTAGAGGACTATGAAGCAAGGTTATCGCAGTGGATGATATCAAGAGGCTGCAAAAAGAAATTGTCGAGATACTTTGTCATTTTGAAATGATTTTTCCACAAGATTTTTTCGATATAATAGTACACTTTCCTGTTCATTTATGCAGAGAAATCGATTGGGGCGGGCCTGAACGTGTTTGATGTGTGTATCCAGTTGAGCGATATCTAGGAAAGTTGAAATCTTATGTGCGAAATAGAAATAGACCGGAAGGTTCGATTGTAGAAGGTTACTTGGTAGAAGAGTGTGTGACCTTCTGTTCAAGATTTTTAAGCGTTGATGGAGGAACAGAAAACACTTCGATTGATTTTGGAAGATGTCCAACAGATTTGGAATATCATATTGGAACAAAGAAGAATAAAGATGGAAAGATGTTCAATTTGAAAGATGCAGATTGGAAGGCAACACATCGCTATATTTTGTTCAATTCCGGTAATAAAGAAATTGAGAGTTTGATCGAGTAAGTTCTTAAGTTCCTATATCATTTTCCTTAACTATAAATTAACATCTGCATTTCATAGTTTTTTGACCTTAATTATTATTTAGGGTTCATCGAGCTCTTGTGGATGGTCTTGCAAATCGAAGAAGATACACGAGGGAACAAGAACATTTCGAAGAGTTTTGGAATTAGCTCAAAGAAGAGGTTCTGAAAAAGGACAATGTTTGAACAGATTTAGAGGTGTTTGCATTAGGTCCTAATTGAGTAGCTAGGAAGTTTACCGGTTACGTAGTAAATGGATATAGATTCCACACAAAATTTATAGATTCTCGATGTACCACACAAAATAGTGGTGTATTTTTGACTGCCAAAACCACCAGCTTTGCAAGTTCGAAAGACCAAAACCCAATAGTAGGTGATGTCAATTACTACGGATCAATCAAAGAAATTTTTGAGCTTGATTATTGGAGAGCTTTCATAGTGGTTCTTTTTAAGTGTTGCTGGTACCAAGGGGAAAAATTCATATGGTCTTACTTGGGTAAATTTTAGCAAGTGCCATAAAATTGTTCCTTATGTCCTGTCTTCGCAAGTGCAGCAAGTATTTTATGTGGAAGATGCAGTTGAAAAGAACAGTCATTACGTTATTAAAAAATTGCTGAGAGATTGGTGTGATACTGAAAATCAGAATGCAATGGAAGAAGACATGAGCAATACACATTCACATGATACAGGCATAGGTGGTGAACTAGAACCAAAAGTTGTTGATGGGGGTTGGAGTAGGGATGATGCCCCCGTAATACAACTAGAAACAGAACTAGAAGCAGAAGCTCCTGATCCTGTTCCGTCTCGTTAGGACAAAAAATTCCTCTTTCTTATTGCTTTAATTTGGTCTAATTTATGATGTATTTGGCACTTTTTGTTTTAGCTGGAAATTATTATCTTTGATGAATGTATTTTGCACACTTTTCTCATATTGCAATCTACATTGTTCACATGTTTAATGATTTAATGTCTTTCTTTACTGTCATCTAAATTGGTTATAGACCAAAATGTTATAGTTATTGTTTTTTGTCCACTTTAACATGCATGTACCTTGTTCTAATGTATTCAGTTTGTACAAGATGGATGAACTTATTAATATCCGATTGCAACATGGCAGACAGTTTCAAAGGACATGTTACGTCGGCGGAGAATCCTTCGTAGTAACAAAATATGTTATAGATCGGTTTTCTTACAGTGTGCTTATGGACATTGTTAAAGATTGTCTCCATTACACTGAAATAGGAGGAGTCTATATCAGCAAAGGAACGAGGGGTGGCTGGCAGCTAATATTGAATGACAAGGACGTAAATGAGTACGTACAGGGTGCAATAAGCAAGAAGTGGTCTTCTACATCGACAACATCATTGACAAAGACAGTGAGCCATTGATTCAACTTCAGCCACATGTAATTATACGGTCAAGGAAAAACATAATTCAAGGTACATATGTATATGTAATATAGATCCATTCTTATATATATCTCTGTGTGTGTAAAGAACTATGTAGGAGGCCATCGTTATTATTTTTATTGTTCCAGGTTCTGCTAAGAAGCTGGTTGTAAAGCGCAAGTATACTAATGCACATAGACTTCAGCAACAACACAAAATGATGAAAAATAACCCAACTCAAGTGGGTCAGAAGAAACTATCGTCGGAGCCTGATATGAATAATGATAAAGAAGATGTTAATGCGACGGACAAAGGAATCAGGAGGAAATTAAATGTAGAAAATGAAACAGATAATGATGACAATACCCGAGAGAATGAAGATGATGTTTAGGTATTTTTCAGTTTTCATTTCAGTTTTATTAATCCGGATGAAATATTATTCCAACCATGAAGGCTGCAGCTAATTCAAGTAACTGTTTGTTCTTTGTGCATGCATTCTATCAAAATAGTAAGAATTGTTTATACGTCGACTCTATTTGGCTAACTAGCTTAAATTTATCATCGATGATGAGTGATAATGCTAATCTGCTTGCAGTTCTCACAACCATCAGTTTTGACGAAGAATGAACAAGAGAGAATCACGCGAATGCAAGAAAATGATGCAGTTAGTAGATCACTTGGAGTGCCTTCATTGGTTAGTTGTACGCAAGAGGCTGCCGCACGAAATAAGAAAGATAAAGGTAAAGATGTTGCTGAACGTGATGAATACATCCCAGAAAATGCTGGTGAAAACATCACTGATGATTCATCAGATTCGGAGGTATAAAGAAGTTATTTGTTTATTACTTATTGTCTTTGCCTTTATGAACGTAAAAAATCTTGTACTTCGACTTAATTGTAGAGAATCAAAATTGTTAGGTCAAAGGATCCTTTACCTGGACTGAGAACTTGTGCGCGAACCAATGCAGCCATTGAAATTGAGAAGGAAGCGATGAAGCACACCCCCTCCAGAGAAAGCTGGCTCCAACAAGGAGTTGACCATGCATGACATACACTTCCGGTCCAAATAAACTCAATAACCGGGATAAATTCACAGAAACATTAAAGAAATTGACGAACCCTAAACCGTCTTTTTAAAGAGTTTCAAAACCTACAATGTCTCGTCCATCCATTTTAAAACCAATATGTAGCAAAATTTTCAAACAAACAACCAACTCATGTGAAGCTGCTGGTTCAGTTGCTGCTTATTTAGCGATGCGGAAACGTCAAAAGTAGAATGTTGAAGCGCCTCTACAATGGAAAATCTTGCTGATCGATTAGAGCAGGAACGGATTGCACAGGAAGATGAAGTAGGTAAGGGTACAATATAATGTTTCTTTATCTATGCACTGAACTGCACTATTGAGTGTGTCTTTTTTCTATTCACATTTTTGAACCTGGTAGGTAAAGTACAAGGTCCAAAAAAACCTAGAGGGAAGTCAAAAATGACCAAGGTGCATGCCAGAAGATGATAAAGTAGTCATTGAGTTGAATGAGGATGGTCAGCCAGTAACTGATAATATTACAGAGTTAAGCATTTTTCTTGGTACACTAGCAAAGGATAATGTGTCTCTTACTTACATCAATTGGCATGTTGTTCCTGATCAATTAAAGCGACAAATGTTGGATTATGCTCTGGTACAATTTAATTTCCTTAACCATATACAGTTCAAGTGACTTCTTAAATTTTTGGTTTTAATTAATTATTTTGTCTCCTGAATTTTGTGGTTGATATATTGTAGGCTAGGTATGTCATACCGGAAGAATGACACAAGTGGGTCTTGAACACGCTTAACGACTCTTGGAGGCAGTACAAGTCTCACATCAAAGAATGATATTATAAAAAATAGTCAACTGATGAGGAAAGGCTTGCAAATAGGCCCTGTACAATCCCGTTGGAGGATTTTAAAATGCTCTTGGAATACTAGGGGGATGAAGCAGTTCAGGTACGACTTTAATGATATTCACATTTGTATAATGTTTAGCAGTTCACAATATCTTGGTTAATGCTAATCTTTTCTTTAGTAGTTCACATTATCCTTGTTTAGTGCTATTTTTTTGGATTTCTAGGCCCTAGCTGATACTAATTTCGCACATCATAGTTCGTTAAATGAGACACATACCATGGCTTCCAAAACTCATGTAGTAGCCAAAGAAAAGATAGTATGTGTTTTTTTGAACTTAAGTTATTGTTTATTGTGATTGAGTTGAATTGACCACATGATAATTCTAATTTGTTATATCAATGAATTATTGGTAATCCTAATACTTGACAGAGAAAGAAGGACCCTGAAAAAGCCTCCCCATCCGCTGCCTTGGTTTATTTGGAAACAAATATATGAGAACTGGGTAGAAGTTACAAGACTAACACGGATGAACTAAAGGCCAAATACATGAGTACATATATAATTAGATACTGAAATAGCAATACTTGTGTCAGTATAATTGGCACATTGTACGTTTGTTGGAGCTGCTTATTAAATCAAACACATAGTTAGTTTGAAAGAGAACCAGTTCTGTTAATAAATTCATTCCTGCCAGCTGCCTATTTATCTATATGCTTGCCTGGTTTTCATTTTTTAGGCAAAGGTTCAAGCAATGGTGGATGTAGGAAACATTGCTGAGGCAAATGCACTTATTTTTGGTGGGAAGAGCCACATGCGGAACTGGCTTATACAAAGGCGAGGTAAATTAGCTGAAAAGATTCCAACAACTCCTGGTTCTTCAGACAGTTATGTGCAAGAGCTGACAAAAAAAATAAAAAAAATAAGGCAAGAGCTTGAGGCGAATTTGAAGAAAAGGTGAATAGAAAAGTGAAAGAGAACGTGTCATGGGTGTATAAAAAGCTAGGTGAAGCCAATCCAGATCTTAATTTAGATGTCGGAGACTTTTGTGTCACCACAATAAGTGATGAAGATGCTGACAATTGTACTCCTTCAACCCCGACAACTGACTGAAGTATTTGGATGGTATGTGTTAACATTTGTGATATATTCAGATTGTTCTTTTAAATGATGGCACTTGTGGTATATGTTCGTGATGACACTTATGGTATGTTTTGGTGATGATACTTGTGGAATGTGTTGGTGATGACACTTATGAGTTGGTATATATAATCGGTTGGTCTGATTGGGGTGATGAGTGTTTTGGGGGGATTTTTTGTATGAATATTTTGGTATATACGTATGAATGTGGTACAATGTTTTGGATTGAATATACGTACTACATAATCTTTAATTATAGGGTTGTATTACAGCTGCAATTGATTTTTTTTTTTGGTGTTGCAGTTGATTTTTTTTACCATTGCAGCTGATGTTTTTCGGTGTTGCATTAGATTGTTGTGGTGTTGCGTTAGACTGTGTTGTGGTGTTGCGTTAGACTATACTGTGGTGTTGCATTAAGTGTAATATTATTAATTCCACAATGGTACCGTACGTGGGGCCCATAGCCTACGTGGCGCCACGTGGATAGCTGATGTGGCGAGTTCATGTGGCATGTGACACATTGACAACTGACGTGGAAAGTCCATGTGGACCCCGCTATCATGACCTGGAAGCCAGACTCTGACTTCTACTTAAGGCAACGCTGTATGTTGCTGCATTACATGCATACACTGTTGCAATAGGGCAAAAGCTCTACTTAAGGCAACGCTTTCTGTCTGTGGGCCTAGATGGGCAAAAGCGTTGCCTTAGATGGCTAATACAACGGCTGCGGATGCCACGCCCCTTGGTGTTGCCTATTTGAAAAAAGGGCCTACGGCAACGATTTTTTGATCTATGGGCACAGCAAAATAGCGTCGAATATGCCCACTTTTGTAGTAGTGATGCTTATCTACGTCTAGTGTTAAAGTATTGTTTATCTATCCTATTGAAGAAAAACTACCTCTCAATCTCTTATTATAAAAATACGTAGAGAGAGGATTCCATCACTTTATAAGCTCAATCAAATGATTATAGGCTAGGAACAAGTGAATACAAATGATGTCTCCTTATTTTGTTTACAGTTGGCTGACAACGAAATTAATCAAAATGATTTTCTTTTATGTATTTTTTTTTGCGTTCATTTCTGATGGTTTTGATTTTACTACATGTTCAATCAATATACATTGATTCTCCATTCAAATGTTAATTTGCTGGCATAGATGTTAATTATAGGGTAGAATTAAATGCCTAATTCTATTTTTTGTTTGAGAAGAGTACAAAAAGAAAGAGGTAAACTTACAACAATCTAATAAGTAACATCCAATAATTTCTTTTTGTCTTAATAACAAAGTGTTTTATCTAATAAAATCATTCTAAGTATATTATTAATATCTTAATTATACTTTTAAAATAAAAGAGATTTGACACCTTAAACTTAATTTTGACGTGAGTGGGAAGACGATAATTTTCATACCATGATTATTTGTTGGTTCATAATGAGTTAATCAATGTGTCAATGCTTAGCGGACAGTAAAATCATATTTTCTTGTGTATTTAATGACTCGACCATTTAACTATAGAGACCCAAAAAGGGATAAGCTTGTGATCATACCGGATAGTATAAGAATTTATATGAGTATAATGTTTAATATTTTCCATTTTATATTATTTAGGCTTTAAAATGATAACCATTAAAACGGAGTAAGGTTGACTTGGACTAAAGTAAATATTATTCTAATTGAAGTTTATTTTTGAAAATAATTTCCATTGAAAAATGTAGAAATACATGAAATTTTAACTACACTGAATTTTACAGGTTGAAATACTTAGATGAGTTACTTAAGACAACATGTTTGGCTTTCCATCTGATTATAGGTTCACCAAGAAAATCATGTTCAGTTTACCATGTTATTATATGTTCACCAATAAAATCGTAAATATATCACAAGCAGAGCATTGGATAACTAAAGTACAGTTTATTCATCAAAGAATCAAATTTATTATTATACAAAATTATGCAATGTCTGAAAGAAATGTCAAACCATTTAATTCTGAAGTTTGGTTCATAAACATGAGAAAAATATTAAATCCGCAGTTAACAGAACTTGGGAA
The DNA here is from genome assembly GCA_030737875.1 of Allium sativum. Classification (NCBI taxonomy): domain Eukaryota; kingdom Viridiplantae; phylum Streptophyta; class Magnoliopsida; order Asparagales; family Amaryllidaceae; genus Allium; species Allium sativum. The sequence continues at coordinate 345,864,384 of CM060922.1, read as the reverse complement.
ATTTTATATAATAGAGAAAAACGACGACTGACTTTTCTCCCAAACTCAATTCTCGATCAAAAGAAAAATTACTCTTCGATTCAGACAATAGGTCTGCAGATCCACAAGACTTTCTTCAATCTCATGTGCATGCAGATCGATTTTGCTCCAAACCTGTTCAAGAAATTACACGAAGACCGGATCTTGAATCGAGAAGAGAATTTCCAAATTTGCTTAGGAAGGAACTGTTAGGATCTCAAGCAAGCGGCTCTAAGGTAAATCTTACACAAACCAGATTCTGATAAGAAGCTATTAAAGAAAATAATTCTCATAACAACGTTGACCAACTATCCTATTATGAGCCAACAATCATAGATGATGTTAGACATGCTATAATCAGTGAAGATTTGGTTAAAACAACAAGGGATAAATGGTTAAATTTGATTATGTTTTACGTTTATGGCAGAAAACCCTATTATAATTACCTTAAACATTATATTGAGAAAAATTGGGGATTGAGAGGTAATTATAAATTATTCTCTAGAGAAAATGGGTTCTTTATTATAAAGTTTGATCTAATTAAAGATTATGATAAAGTTCTGGCAACTAGTCCATATTTTTATAATAAGAGATTGATTTTAATGAAAAAATATGTTCCTGGTATGAAATTAGCCAGAGAATTCCTCAATTCTATTCCCATATGGATTAAGTTTCCAGATCTGGACTTAGATTTTTGGTCTACTGAAGCTATAAGTAGGATGACTTCAACTCTAGGATATCTTATTAGATTGGATACTATGACTAAAGATATACCTCAAATCTCATTTGCAAGAGTGCTAGTAGAAATTAAAAAAGACTTCAAATTTCCTGAAATGGTTCCTATAAAGTATTTTAATGGGGATGTGGTTTGGCAAAAAGTGCATTGTGAATGGAAACCTTTTGCATGTAAATATTGTACAACATTCGGACATTCTGTTGTCTCATGTAAATCAAACAGAGCACGGATACCCAAAGATAATGTTGCTTTTGGTAGTAATATGCATGTTAATGTGGCAACAAAGGATATTGATGAGTCTAGGCATAATTCTCCAGTTGAAGTTTTATGTGAGGATAATAATGGTGCGAGAGTAGTAGGTAGAGGTGATAGCAATGAAAATGCAAGGCCTGATGTTCTTACAACTAATGAGGAGAAGAAAGAAAAGAAGGGAAAAAAGCAACTCAGCTACAAGCCAAAGATAGCACAGTTAGCAATAGGAATCCTTTCCAAGTGCTTACAGGTAATAATGAGTATATGTAGGAAGACACACAGGAAACTAATAGATTATCTAATGAAGATGGAAATGCAGAAATTTTCAAGGAATTTGATAGCTCAGCTGCGAATCAAGTTCAAAATGGAGAGAATGCAACCAGTAAAGATTCTTTTGTGTATGAGTCTGATAGTTCTTTTAGTTTGACAAATAGCTTCAAATGGAGGAGAACAAAACTTATATCCAATATATATAAAAACAATAATAAACTTGTAATTGATGAACCGTTGGTTGAAGAAAACCCAGAATGGGAGAAGCTTATGCAACAAATTCAGAATCGATCTAAAGCAAGGAAAACAAAAGGAGGTGGTAGAAAAACAGATGGAGTTGCAAAAGGTGGTGTATCTAAGAAATGATTAAAGAATTGCAGTTTTTGATAGCACTCTGTTGTTGGTATTTGGAGAATGTTGTTTGGTCTTCTGTGTTAAGAATGGATATGTGGTGTTCATATGATTGTGGTTCTTTGTGGAGCTGATCAAAGGGTTTGAAGACTGCCTGGGAGTTGGTATTCAAGGGTGTTTGACATGTTGGTTTGTAGCTTTTCTATTTTTTTGTTCTGCATTTCTTTTATTTTGGTGTTTAATTTTTCTTGGTTTGAGTTAGGGTTAGTTTCAGTCCTGTATGGTATTTGTTTTATCAGTGTGCTATTTGTCACCAACTCAAACCTATCATTGTACTCTCCTTAATTGATAAAAGTACCCTTTGTTTAAAAAAAACTTGGGAATTTTGCCCACTATACTGGGCTTAGTTATTTACTAACCTTGCAATATCATTTGGCAGTTTGATTCCTAATACACTCTTTCCTCCTGCTTTGCATGTACATTTAGTCATCTGGAAAGCATGACTATAACAGAGTATGTTTGAATACTTAACGGATATGAAAATTTTGGTAAAAAAGGAGAAAAGCATGATGCTTGAGCACATGATTCATCATTGCTGATTTTATGGTATTCACTTCAAATTTGTGCAAAGATTCAGTTTGAATCTATGTTGTATAAAGTGATGAATTTTATTTTTACTTGCATTTAGGTTTTCCATACTGCTAGCATGTTTTTATAGTCTCCTCACCAGATCATCTTTTTCCATTTTTGTCGGACTTTCTAGGGTTATTTTGGTAGGATGTTGACCTCAAAAATAAACGATCGAGGTCTGCTATAAAAAAATGTAGTTTCGTGCAGGTTTTCTTTATATTTTTTCTGTGTTCATTGCCTTCGTTTCATGTGATTTTTTTTCTTTGTTTGCAGGATTTGGCTGGAGATGGTTTGACTCTTTGGTAAAATTTTGTACCCTGAAATATTAAATTAGCATTACAGTCTCATACAAGTGTATAACTACATTTTTGTCCCATGCAATGATGGATTCAAGCTCTTTAAGATGTTCTACATAAATGTTTAAAATTTGTTATTTATTTCAACTTTTTTAATGTAATAAATTTTTTTCTGTTAGAAAATAGATATTAATTAGGCTACTTATATAGAAGAGCAAATAGCTTAAATTACTTATTTAATAGGCATATGTAATTTATTGTTAGAGACAATGATTTTAAGGCGATGCCATACCATTACCATTATTATTCATGTTCCACATTTTTTGTTGCTACACACACACATACATATATGTATGTGTGTGTTTGTTTGTGTGTGTGTATGTATGTATCTATATATATATATATATATATATATATATATATATATATATCTGCATTTTTAACTATACCTATTTGTTGATTTTCTTTTTAGATGTTCCCAAGCCAATCTGATGACAATAGGACTTGCTTTCCATACATTGGAATATAATAGATCTATCTTGATTATCTAAGCCCACTAAATTCTGGATGTTTTTCTAGGTTTGTTACATATTTGACTTTAAAAATTAGTGCTCTTTTTCCTTTAATTGTAAGCTTTATATTTATTTTATTAAAATTAACTGCACCATATATATCTTAATAAGAGCGCTCTAAAGCCAATTACCTAATTGCATTTAAGCGACCATGCGTCTCCTTTCTTCAAATCCGTATTTTGAAGTTTAATAATTTGCTTAAACACTTTTTTCCTTCTTGAAATTGACTTATCTTTGTTATGCTATGTGAGCTGATCGTGTGCCCCTTTTGGAATCATAGTTTTGATGAACAAATTTTTTCCTTTAACTGGCTGTTATATTTGGGGGTCATTTAGCCACTGTTTTCTTTTTGTTTATAAACACACTCGCAATTCCAAGGGTAATTTAGTTTGCGTGCTACACATACTTGCTTAATATTTTACTTCATGTCACAAAATTGGAATTGAATAACTTGCTAAAGTATATGATAATCTTAATTTGAGATTTTTAAACTCTATTATTGTATGTTTTGATGCTAGGCATGTTTAAGGTTATAGGGTATTCAGGTGGCTTGCTGGAACGTATAGGAGATGGATTTATAGGGTAGTCAGGTGGTTTGCTGGAGCATAAAAGAGATGTATTTATAGCTACACATGTGTATATACTGTAACGTCACATTTCCAAGGTGACCACGTGTAACACAATGGACGCATCTTATTTTTTTGCAAGCATTCAGTAGGGTTCAATTAGTCTTCAGGAAGTAAGCCTACAATATTAATAACTAAGCATTTTCAATTTTTTTTTTCAACTGAAGATTTAATCTATGCTTTGAATTTTCTCCTTTTTTAACTATATTACATGTCTGCATCTATCATTAGATGGGGTGTAACGTACCATGTATTGGGGTATAACGTACCATGTACGTAAGATGAAATTTAATAATAATCTGAATTCACAGATGGGCGTAGAAGAGACCTAACATGATGGTGTCTATGTTGGAAGTTGTAGCAGCAACGAGCCTTTTTTGTTTGGTTGTAGTAAGTCTTTGTTAATAAACATACTTCTACTTTGGTTTGAATAATGTATAAATATAGAATGTGCATGTTTCATACCGTGGATAAATTGATAAATTAAATCCATTCAATGTCATGTTAGTTTTCCCTCTAAATTAATTGATAATGACCAATCTTCAGCATTAACCTTTATTTACATACTTATGCAATCCTATTCATGATGGGTTGTTATCCTTCACCAACGAATTAAATTATTTTTCATTTTATTCACAGTTATAGTCAAGAAATAGTTATATTATGAATTTATGACATATGAATATTTATCTACCATTATCTCATTTGTAACTAACAAATTGATGATAAATTATAGGTAAGAAGTGTTTCCAACTATTTATTCTACTTATTTTTCTTTTTGATAGTGACTATTGTATGCATCTCGACTAAGCAGGAAAAAAGAAAGAAAGTTGCACTCAGAATAACAGATAAGATGCAACCTAACCAATGCTTTAGGTGCTTGCACCAGAAAGCAGGTGCTATAGCATGACAATAAAAGTTGATAACAAGTGAGGGAAAGCTAATTCAGAAGTGAAGAGTTAACCAGGTGATCTGATGTCGTGTGCTGAGAACTGGTGTTGGCCATCAGTGATACAGAGTAGATGCAGTGTGATGTTCCCAAAGGTGGAGTGTAAGCTACTGAACAACTTGAAACTACTAATGAAGAGGATGCCTACAAACTATCAGCTTTGAATTTATGTATACATATGCCTACATCCATATAAATGGTGGTGTGAAACAATTATAGGTTGATGTTGTTACTGACTCATTTATTTTGCGACAATTTATGAATTAAGTTAATGAGTAAGAATGCCTGCACGAAATTTATGTAATTTCTAATTGGATCTGATAATCTATTGATACTAAAAGTGACCTCCAGTATCAGTTATTTTTCTGCTTTCCTTTTCTTATGTGTGAAATTGTGGATAAATATTAGTCTATCATCTTAAGTTAACATCTGCGACATTTATTAGTATGATTTCATATATGATATTTTATCTTCTTAAATTTGCATCTAAGTTATTTATATTTGTATTCTTGGTTATGTCACCTTCTTCTTTTGCTTGATGTATTCGCCCTTTTACTGTCGCGATTTTAATAAAATCATATAAGCTTAGTTTTGGTGACACTTACGTGAATCCAGATATATATGAATCTTATATTTCAAAGCCTTACATATATATATATTGATAGATATTAGGCTTTCAAATTCATGTCTACGAGGCTATGTATCAGAAACTGTATACATATTTAAAACTTCATGAATCTTTGCATATTCCAAAGCCTGCATATGTTCAAAGTTTTTTTGTGTGTGTACATATGAATTTGTGCTGATCATTTTTTCCAAATGAAGAAGTTGGAGAACAGGAATTGATTTTATGTGCCACTTTCATAGGTGGCAAAGCCATGTTAATAACTTGAGAAGTAACCATTAAGTTGATAACTATTTCATGATCGAATTCTTTATAGTAGATAAAACATTAGTATGGCATTCTAAACAAACAAAGGTAAAATGATGAACTGCCAAGATAACATGGCATAGTGGCAAGGTGTGTACCTACCGAGTAAGAGGTCGAAAGTTCGAGACTCTCTCAGACCTATATGATGATGCATTATTAACCAATTAAAAAACATGATGAACTAATGCACTTTCACATTTATAATAGAAATGAACTATTAAAAAAACAATCAAAAAATTGATTTTTTCTGATAAGGCTCTTTCGCCTTTTTTTAAGAGACATGTTGAAAAACGTTCATAATTGATAAATATAATTAACTACATTAGTAATGTAGTATTTATTTTTAAAATAGAGAAGATGCAAGGTTTTTTGATTCCACGCTGCTACGAGAAGTGTTAATTTTTGTGTTCATTGCATTTCTCAAGATATTGATATAATATTTGATTACTTTCTTTGCTTTATTTTATTGTCTCCTAAAATAATGGACTCTTATTAATATCTTAACAAACGGACTTACATTCATATTAGGATAACATTAAGTTTTTACCTTTTAAGTGATATAACATCTTACAATCGTAAATTGATTGTTGACGGAAGTAAATTTATTATTCCATATTTAATACGGTTCAAGCCAGGTTGAACCAAAACCAGATTGTATTTTACAAAAATAGAACCATCTGAATGATTAGTATAATGGTTCGTATTTTTGACCAATCGTTCGATGTGGTGCGGAAGCTGTTTGGACTTCAAACCGCACCGGACCGAACCGTGTTCATCCTCCTACTTAAAATCACACACTGCTACGTAAGCAACTTTATGTCATAACATGTCTGAATGATAAACTTTTGTCACCATAAAAGCTGCTACTCTTGCACGATTATATTTTAATTTAACTTATCCCTACTTAATATATATCTTATGTTATATGACTGTTTAAAGTACAACCATTATCGTTCCACAACATTATCCTTGCCCTACAACGTCATACTCTTACCAAGCCAACTCATACTACGCCAACTAAACTTTATTTTTACTCTCTACCCGTACATCACTTCTACACAAATGTTTTTGATCCTTCTATGTGGCCATCACAACACAATTTTCTAACTCATTTGTGTGCGTAACACGGGTTCCAACCTAGTTAGAAGAGAAAGTACAGTAAAACATGTATATATGTACGAGGTAAACGAGATGCCTAAACAAGATAAAGGTAGATTAAACTTCACATTCATATCCCAAGTTAACTGCACCAACTTACTGGTAACAGGATTAGGTGTTACCCTTATTACTACCCATGCGATCAACACCATATTTCCCGAATATTCTGTGTTATCTCCGGTAGTAGGGTATATCAATCCCTAACCTAGCAACATATAGAACACATCCATATCCGTAGGTGTTACAGTGTCTTAGCTTCCCGTAGTCGGACCCATGCATGCTCATGACTCCATGGGAATGCGCTCGTATCCACCTCCTAACCTTATACTATTTATTTTCCAATTCAGTAAAGCGTGCTCTGAACCCTACCTAGTACAGGGTCCCCACCGAGATACCTACAGGGATACTAACTAATATGGGTTCCACGTAACTTGACACAAGCCACCCCATAGGAATGTGTCCCCGTGTACCTAGGATTTAAGAGTCCCAAAAACTTGTTAAAATAACTAGTGAAACAACCCGAATTTTAATAACATGTTAAAACCATAAATCAAGGCAGAATTAAAATTTAAATTAAAAATCAGGGGAAACGGGTTGCGCCGTTGTGTTCGTCTCGAAATTCTGCTTGGAAACGAGTCCGAGTTTGCGAGAATCGGAGTCAGTATGAGGGAGATATGACCCTCTGAAGTTTCAGGAATTTTCAGAACAAAAAACAGCTCGAAATTCGAATTCGAATTTCGAATTCAAACCCTAGACCGGACTGGGCGGGAAAATTCCCGCCCATGGACCAGGTCGACCTGGGGGTCGGCTATAGTGTCGACCTCCCATGGACCAGGTCGACCTGGGGGTCGACCTGCCTCCCGAACCCACTTTTTGAACCAGATGCATTCTGATGTATTTAGACTCGTTTTCTGTCCAGATTCGTCTGCCTAATCCTATATAAACAGCCTCCTAGCCTCATTCTCCTTACACCATTCTTCTCTAACCTTATGCTGCTTAAATTCTTAATGGACATGGCTTCTTCTTCTTCCTCTAAATTAAATTAAATTAAAATAAATCGCTAAGACTTTTTCTTGAAGACTATGGCTAGAAATTGCATATTTGGTGATTTGCTTGTACAATCAAATCAAGATTCAACGATTCAGCAATTCAACGACTAGTTTATAGACTCGACTTCTGCATCTCAATTTCTTAGACCACGATATGTAAGTTCAAGTTACTTTTAGATAAAAGTTGTAAACTTAATATCCATGTTGTAAATTGGAATTGGAACTATGTATGGTAATTTATTCATATCTATTCTTGTTCATCTTGGATCTTGACTTTCGTGAAAATTGCCTTGGGCCTATTCATGTCGTAAACTAAACTCTTTCATGTCTATAACCTTAATATGCCTATGACTGAGAACATACGACTATGCCTGTGCCTATGCCTGTGAACATACGACTATGCCTATGCCTATGACGGTGAACGTAAGACTGTTGCCTATGACTATGACAAGGACAATTGTGGCTAATCACCTATGACTCTTGACTATGAGAATTATTACCTATGATTATGAACATAAGGCTATTATCTGCGACCATGACTTTGAAACTATTACCGTTAATTGCCTATGACTATTGCCTAGAACTATTTTGGAAAATTAACCATGACTATTTTGATTAATCGCTTATGGTTCTTAATTATGAGATTTCTACCTATGACCATGACTATGACTATTGGGGTTAATTACCTAAGACTATTGTAGTTGATTGTTCATGCCCATAGTTGAAACCCATGTTGTACACCGAATTTGCAGTTTGTTGGATCGCATACCCAGGGTGTGACTTACTTAGTTTATTCGCTATTATGTACACCAAAACCATTGGATCCATTATCCTTGTATTTGGCTTGCTTTTGCATGCCTATTCTTTTATGTCAACTTTTATCGTGACTATCGTCTTATCCTGCTAGAATTGAAATCCTATATGATAGTGATGTTGTAACCAATTATCTCAAGTTATATCATGCTAAGTCTTGTAACCCTTTTTATCGCTTTATGCTTGCCCCTTTTGCCTATAATAGTTTTGACGCTATTCCCTTTATTTTTTAGATTTGGATTCATTTGTAAGTATGGATCGATTCACGTTTACGTGTGATGGGAATACGATTTGGGTAGATTAGGCAAAACATGAATTTGTTGCGAACCTAAATTATGAACTTGATAATAGGTAAAATTGAAACATGAACATTGTTATAACTTGAATATGGATGTGGACATGAAACTTGCCTTGAAACTTGACACGAACTTGATATGAAATTTTGAACATGGACATGACACTAGAATGAACATGAAAATGGCCAACTCGAGGTTGGGTTGAGTTTGCAGTGTAAATCTGCCCGGAACCGCCCGGCAATTCTAGCGACTGCAAACAATAGGATCCAATGCGAGTAGTTGGTCATATCGCGCTTGAAACCCGAGGTTAGACTGAGTTGTGGTGTAAATCTTCCCGGAACCGCCCGGCATATCCAATGACCACAACAACAGGTCTAATGTGAGAGGTTGGGGTGCATTAATGAATTAATGCCACATGATAGGGTTAAGTCATGAACATAAAAGACAACACTTAACCAACTTGACATGATGATTTGATAGGGTTAAGTCATGAACCGCTTGAATATACTTAACCAATTTGACATGATGATTTGATAGGGTTAAGTCATGAACCGCTTGAATATACTTAACCAATTTGACACGATGAATTAATGCCACCTGATAGGGTTAAGTCATGAACATAAAAGACAACACGTAACCAACTTGACACGATGATTTGATAGGGTTAAGGCATGAACTGCTTGAATATACTTAACCAATTTGACATGATGATTTGATAGGGTTAAGTCATGAACTGCTTGAATATACTTAACCAATTTGACACGATGATTTGATAGGGTTAAGTCATGAACCGCTTGAATATACTTAATCAATTTGACACGATGATTCGATAGGGTTAAGTCATGAACCACTTGAATATACTTAACCAATTTGACACATGATTCATAGGGCTAAGTCATGAACTTGAACAACAACACTTATCCAATTTGACCTGACACGTAGGCGGGTTAAGTCACAAACTTGAATGACAACACTTAACCAACTGGACATGCTAGACTGATGGGGTTAAGTCTCGAATTTAAATGACAACACTTAACCTACCGGACGGAAACCCTAGTTACGCGGTCCTTTTTAGTAGTAACCCACTTGCATGTATCACGATACCCTGGGACTAGGCAGGGTGGGGCACGATTACTGGGCTGATTGTAATCGACCAGAACGACGGCTGAGTAGGTGCGCCATTGTAGGTTCAGGTGGACTATGGTCATGCACATATTCCGGAGTTGAAAAAGCAGGCATTGGGCACCCATAGGTTTACACTGTGCGTGCTTGATTCATGTCGGTGGTTGGCACCATAGGACTTGATACACCCTATGGTGGACCTAGCACAGGTGACTACATTTCGTGATTGGGCTGTATGACACAAACACATGACGAGCTAGAACTTGTAGGGAGTCGATCAATTAATAGATCGTTTCGTGGGACCAAGTAATGGGTCATTCCATGATATTGGGCAAGGGATCGTTTCATAGTTAATACATGACACGGATTGGGTTACTAGTACATGCGGTTAAGGCCCATTTCTGTTTCTGTTTCTGTTAAAGAGGTAAAAGCCCATTACTATTTCTGTAAAGATCACCCTGTTTCCATTTCCGTTTCTGTTTAGACATTAGGATAACACCTAATTCTGTTAGACTAATATTGGTGCGGAGAATGTTAAACATGCGATGCTATACGTAGTTTATCGGGTTAGCATAGTTTATCTTGTTATCTTAGTTTAACTTGCCTATCTTGTGATCATCCTTATGTTTACTTTCAGTTTATACATGTCATGTTATATTCACTTGTTTTTATGCTGAAAGTCACTAGGACTTACTCAATCTTTATGACTGACCCGTTTTGTTTCGCCTCCTTTTCTTCCGTTCCCCCCTCCCCCCCCAGGTTCGCAGGGTGGGAATACAGCTTAGTTCGGATCTTACCAAGCTCCAAGGCTCTTTCATGTACGGCTTGGATTTCCCTTGGCTATGGCTTGCTTTGCTTTATTGGGGAATATCACAATTTATTTTTATGCTTCTTTGTTTTTGAGCAAGACATATATTTTAGCTATGTAATTGGGTATTGGAAGTTGATGGGCTTTTATTGTAAACAATTATATTTAATAAATGATTTGAAGTACTTCCACTTTACTTTCCGTTGTTTTATATATGTCTGTCTTGTAATATTTCTGTTCCAGTACCCATAATGATCCACTGAAGTTAAGGCATTCTCTTTGTGAGTGACCTTAACAGATGCGGGGTGTTACATTTGGTATCAGAGCAGAAGGTTACCAGACTGGGAAAAAGCTTTTAAAAACCTTCTGAAATTATTTTTAAAATGTTTACAAAGAAGCATTTTTCTAAAGAAAAGTTTGTTTTACGAAAGGCATATTCCCCAAAGCCATATGCACTATCTTTTGATTCTCTCCTTGAGTCTCTTCTCTCTTTTTTTTCCATAGTTTGTAGGCATGCGACACATGTCGGAGGGCAAAGTAGTGTCCAAGCTCCATCTGTAGTCGCAGTAGTTTTACTTGCAACTAATCTTATTTCAAGCTTTGTAGGGTTACCATGCGATGGAGGTAGCTTTCGAGAAACTTTTCAACAAGCTATACAAGGATAGTAGGAACGAGGATAAAGAACACAGGTCTAAGGATGAGAAACTTGTTGATATGGTTTAATCCACGAAGAGGAAAAAAAGTGAAAGGAAAGAGGCCAAGTGAAAGAATAATAAAAACCCATGACAAGAGAGAATAGCTTTAGTATGGTAAAAAGGGACATGTAATTAAGTATTATAGGACAAGGAAAAGGGCAAAGAACAAGATCGTCGAGAGGGCAATTGTATGCTCTCACTACTAGCGTACCTAAGAGAGGTGGTAACGTTTCTGTTAAAGGCTTAGCTTTTCTTTTCTATCATTGTACATCGCATCCTTTTAATTCTGCTTCGATAGTTGAGTCTTTGCACCTGAGTACTAGCGTAGTAGAGGATCCAATTTTGTTCTCAAATCCTGTTAAGGAATCGGCTCATTTATTCATGACTTGTTTGGATTTGGGAATGTCTATGCTAAGTGTTGAGTTTATAAGTAATGCTTATGTTTTTTTTTGGGCTATGGGTTGATTCTAGGGATGGAGTGGTTATCCAGTAATGGCGCCATTCTTGAGTATGAAAAGAGGGTAGTTAGATTCTTGACTTGCCTTGGTAATGCCCTCGAAGTCTAGTGTAATCCTTAGGGTTCTGCCATGCTTAGTTACCTAGATTCTCTTGATACATTTATTGATCCGCTCTAGTAGTGTTCGCCACTAAGGCGAATGGTTTATCTCGCTTATGCATGAGTTATAGAAAATCACTTTAGTAAGTGTACTTGGCAACATGGTTGGCATTTGTTTATTTTCAGCAGAAAATTCATTTATGTGGAATACCTTCTAGTAACTGAACGAGATCCGAGATTCACCAGTGAATTTTGGAGAGCTTGCATGAAACCATGAGCAGTTATGTTTGAATCGGGTATACTAGAAAAAGGATAAGTGAAAGTGGAACGAGAGGCGACAGTGAAATGAGTTCCAACTCATATTTTGGAAACAAGAATTAAGAAGCTGCAAAATTGTAAAGTTAAAAACGGCCAAAGCACAATGGAGTTAAGCTCAAGGAAATGCGGCTTAGAAGATTGAAGGCTAAATACGCACATTATATCTCTTTATAAGAGTATATCCTTCATCCCTCTTTTCCTGTAGAGCTTACTTGCATGCTATCTTTTAAGTATATCCTCTTGGTCCTATTCTCAATCCTATTTCTGTTGCAAACCCCATAGGGAGTATGACTTATTTGTTAGTAATACATGTTGGGGCTTGAGGGTGTCCGTTGGGTTGAGTAATTCTTTGGGTGTCAGCCTAATGTTGATTTCGGTCTTCGGGGCTGGTGCTTAGAGAGTTCTTCTCCTAATCAGTATATATGTGACATAGATTTCTAGTTTTTACACTACCTAATGGGCACAAAGTTTTTACTTGCTTCTATCGTTCGACTATATCTTTAGGTAGGAACAATTGGGTGTAAACATGTGTTTGAGACATGTTATGATTGATGGTTGCAAGTGGTTGCAAGCGGTTGCTAGTGGTTGCTCGTGGATGCATATACACGTACATTAGACACTAGATCGGCTCCGTCACCTTTCATATTGCATACGCATGAGTGTTTATACTTGTAACACCCCACTCCCGCTATGATCACTCACTAAGGGAATGCCATAGCATCGGTGGAGTATTTTAGTGAATATAGAACAGAAAAATTACAACAAGGCAGATATAAATAGTACTTGAAATTTAAAACATCATCTCATAACAGCGGAAGTAAAACATGTCTGGTTACATCATAAAACCACAATAAAAGTCAAGTACAATATCCATCAAAATAAAGAAGTACATAATCCCACTCTCATACAATAGCCATGAAAAAAGAAAAGATAACTGGGTAACTGGAGCTTTACATCTATCCAAGCTCCTAAAGACTGGAACAGCAATCCGATCAAGCTCCACTACTGCTAGGATCCACCATAGGACGTGAGGGTTGAAAAAAAAAGATAAAAACAACGGGGTCAGACATAAGTCTGAGCGAGTCCTATAACTTTAACAATACAATCGTTAAAGTAACCAGAGAAGACATAAACTGATATACGGTAACTAATGGGGATGAATGGCTACACTAAGCAGTTAACTAAACTAAGATAAAAGATAAAGACGCATCTACCCTTCCAAAGGTAAATTACTAAACTGCACCACACCAGTCATTCCTAACTTAAAGGTTGATCCCACCCATGGACTTATAAAATTAACTTAATAGTTCTCGCGTACCCCTAGGTGACTAAGTAGACGCCACGGGGCCCTACAATCCACTAGGTGTACACACTACTCCCCATTCGATCGGCTCCCTAACGTAGATACCCGTGCTGGCCCCACCGTGGGGTGTACCATTCCCCAACGTGGCAACCTGATAAAATTAACGGTGCACGGCTTATATCTACACGATGCAACAACGTATTATTTACCAGCCCGGGTCCACACACGCATATGAAACCCGTTGGTCATGCGTTGCCACCGCTAACCCATTTTGGCCTCTTATAGTCAAGCCCAGTATGCGTGTCCCGTCCTCGACATGTGTCGAGCCCACTAAGATACGTATGGGTTACTGGTTGAAATGGGCCCCAGCACAAGCCATTCCCCCTAAGCTTGGCCCACACACTAGTGTTTCCCACTTAACCCTTTAATCATGTTTAATTACATGTTTCATCTTGGTTAAGTATTTTATCATATTTTCTATTGGCAACCACTAGCAATTTCCACATACCACCCAAGGTACCCACTTAACCCCCATGCCCCACTACATGCTTATCTGGTTAATTAAATGTTTCTTAATTGATTAACACCGTAACCGTGTAAAGGACCCCTCACATTGGACCGTCATTTGTAGATGCCTGGTTAAGCCGGTAGGTTCCGGGCAGTCTTACACTACAAACGGGTCCAACCTCGTGTCATTTACCCTTGTTACGTATTTAATTTATGATTAAGACCCCTCACATTGGACCGTCATTTGTAGATGCCTGGTTAAGCCGGTAAACTCCGGGCAGTCTTACACTACAAACGGGTTCAGCCTCGTGTCTTAATCGATTAATTACTCCTAATTAATCACCCCCATAATTTGTGTTAATTATCATGTTTATTTTAGGAATATGGGTACACCTAACTTAATAGGCAAATTCCCAACTCCAAAGTGTGGGTACACCTAACTTAATAGGCAAATTCCCAACACATAGTATGGGTACACCTAACTTAATAGGCAAATTCCCATACTATGTTCATTTATTTTATGATATGCATAATTATATTAATTTCACACAATCTTATTAACATATGCATTGAATTAACCCCATCGTTCCCACGTAATTTCGTTCTCATGACATAACACATATAAAAGGTGTCAACTTGCATATGTATGAACATGTTTCAAAGGTGCCATCTTGCAAACAAACACATAACTTGCATATGAACTTGCATAACATGTCACATAACTTGCATATAATCTTGTATAACATGTCACATAACTTGCATATTAACTTGTATAGCATGTCACATAACTTGCATATAATCTTGTATAACATGTCACATAACTTGCATATAATCTTGTATAACATGTCACATAACTTGCATATTAACTTGCATAACATGTTACATAAACTTACATATTAACAAATACATGACTTGCATATGGACTTGCATAATATGTCACATAACTTGCATATGAACTTGCATAACATGTTACATAACTTGCATATGAACTCATAAACTTGCATATGAACTTGCATAACATGTTACATACTTGCACATGAACTCATAAACTTGCATATGAAGAAACATACAACTTGCATAATTATCATACATGTAACTTGCATATTATCATACATGTAACTTGCATATTAACATATGATCACAAAGCACAAAACTTGCATAACCCACATACATTAGCAAACTAACATCATGTCATATGACTTAAAACCCATTAATCCCCAAACAAAACCATATGATCTCATCATATCTCATCTACTTAGTTTAGCAATTGATCATTAGAGTGATAGAAACTCACAACTAGCCAATTTGCACTCCAAATGAAGAAGATTAAGATGCTTAGAATGGATTAGAGGTTGATTAGAGAGTGATTAGCTTGCAACCCTCTTCATAAATTAGTGGAGGCTCCTTCTAAGATTTAATTTGGCGGCATGTAGCCCTCAATTCTATTTTTAGTATGGATTAGGGTAGGTTTAGGGTGTATTTATAGATTAGGTGAGTGTTTTAGGCCCTTAGATTAACCCTAAATTAGATTAGGACCCTTAGATTTCGGAACCTTCCAGAGACCAACCCTAAGACCAAGCCCAAACCCCAAACTGGTGCACCCAACCACAGAACTCTCTAGAAACTGTGCAGGTTCCCTGTCCCGACATGGGCGCACTTCCCAAGTGCGCCAGTGTATTTTTGTACTGGCGCACTTCACAAGTGCGCCAGTGCATTTCTGGCCTGTTTCGGGTTTTTCTGCCTAACTTCGTTCGTCCATATCTCTTTCATACGGTACCCGTTTTACGCAAACTCGGACTCTATTTCGCGTATTTTTCCGAGACGAACGCAATGACGCAGCCCGTTTCCCCTGATTCTCACATCTGAGATTAATTATACTTTAATTACTAACCATTAGTGTTAATTGAAATTCGGGGTGTTACATTCTCCCCTACTTAAAGGATTTCGTCCTCGAAATCTCTAAGTCAAGAAGAACGTATCCTACCAACCAAACAACCATCTACTAAACCATCAACCACAAGCAACCATTATCCTTAGAAACTTCTAATGATGTATGAACATATGCAGAAAGTGTGTGTATATGTCCGTATACTAATGCAAAATCAGGCGGTCTACTGATTCAGTCAACCTCCTTAATGCAAACCATGATAGTGCCATGCATCCAATATGTATGCGAAACCCTATTGACACATACAATTTCTATATGCGTGCACAACCATACACAAAAATGCATCATCCACATGATAACACAGCCATGATACATCCATCAATCTAACTACCACATCCATTTATGCGATATGCAATATGAAGTGACTGAGCCGATCTAGTGCCTAATGTGTGTGTATATGCATCCACGAGCAACCACTAGCAAACAATTGCATCCACATGCATCCATCAACCATAACATGTTTCAAACACATGTTTCAACCATAGGCTTTACCCTATCTAAAGGTCATAGGTACTAGCGAGAGGATATACTAAAGATAAGATAAGTACTAGACAAGCGATAAAGGAGAAGTTAAAAGACATACTCTCAAAAAGAAATGGGTACAAAGAACGCATCTTCGCTTCCGTCTCCCAAGTAGCATTGCTTTCGTCATCTCCCCATTGCACTTTAACTAGCTGAACTTCTCTGTTCCTCAACTTCCTAGTTTTTGACCCAAGGATGCGAGTAGGAGCTCGTCGAATCGTCGCATCACGCTCTACCTCTACATCTCTAAGCAAGCTCGGCTCTACCACCTCTGCGGTCTCATGTAAGCACTTCCTCAAATGTGATACATGGAATACATCATGAACACCACTAAGTCTGTCGGGCAACTCCACCCTATATGCCACCCGTCCAATCCTTTCCTTAATAGGAAACGGCCCAACAAACCTCGGTGCTAACTTCCCAATGGACCCAAAGCGAACAACATTTCTCAACGGAGATACTCTGACAAAAACCATGTCCCCAACCTCAAACTCAAGATCCGTCCTTCTCCGATCTGCATAAGATTTCTGTCTATCTTGCGCTGCTTTCATCCTTCTTCGAATCAAATCAATCTTCTCTGAAGTCTCTCTAACCATATCTGGCCCAAGCAAGATCTTATCCGTAGATTCCCACCAACATGTAGGAGATCGACATGGCCTTCCATAAAGAGCTTCGAAAGGTGCCATGCCAATACTAGACTGAAAGCTGTTATTGTATGCGAACTCCACCAAAGGAAGATGTTCTTCCCATGTACCTCCAAAATCCAAGATACAAAGCCTCAAGAGATCTTCTAAGATACGGTTCACCCTCTCGGTCTGACCGTCCGTCTGAGGATGATATGCGGTGCTCAAACACAACTGAGTCCCTACCGCCTCTTGCAAACTTCTCCAAAACTCACTAGTGAAGATAGGATCTCGATCACTCACAATGCTGGATGGTACGCCATGCAATCTAACAATCTCTCTAACATAGACTGAAGCAAGCCATGGAGCGGTCCTCTTACTCTTCACGGGTATAAAATGGGCACTCTTGGTAAGTCTGTCTACCACAACCCAAATTCCCGTATTGCCCTTCCTCGATCTCGGTAACCCATCGATGAAATCCATCGAGACACTATCCCACTTCCATTGCGGAACTTCCAATGGGTGTAGCAACCCACCGGGTTTCCTTTGCTCCGCTTTAACTTGTTGGCACACTAAGCATCTAGCCACATACTCGGCCACATCTTTCTTCATACCGGCCCAGAAGAAAACTCTCTTCATGTCTTGGTACATTTTGTCTCCACCGGGATGAATAGTCATCCTTGAACGATGTGCATCATCCAAAATAGCCTTCTTCAAACCCTCATCTTGCGGTACACAAAGTCTACCGTCTCTATGCAACCATCCCCTATCATCTATGGTGTATCTACCCAAATGGCTGGACGACTCCCCCCTTTATAAGCTTCTCTGCCAACTCAACCAACTGTGGGTCGTCTCGCTGAGCCTCGCCAATCCGTCCCAAAAGAGTAGGTCTAACCTCCAAGGATGCTAACAAAACAGGTACAAAGTCAATAGAAGGTATGAAGTCGAACAAAGAAAGAAACTCCAAGCTTCGCCGTTCCACGAACAATGGACTCAAAGATAGCCTTTTTCTACTCAAGGCGTCCGCCACCACGTTACCCTTGCCAGGGGTATACGCTATCTCGAAATCATAGGATGCTAAGAACTCCATCCACCTTTGCTGTCTTAAGTTTAAATCCTTCTGAGAGAATAAGTACTCCAATGATTTATGGTCAGTGAACAACTCGAATCTCTCACCAAGAAGATAATGGCGCCAAGACTTAAGTGCGAAAACAATCGCGGCCAACTCTAGATCATGGGTAGGGTAATTCTTCTCATGCACTCTCAATTGCCTCCCTCCATAGGCTATTACCCTTCCCTCCTGCATCAAGACTGCGCCTAATCCTGTCCCACAAGCATCGGTATAAACAACAAACGGCTTACTCCCATCTGGAAGCACTAAAACTGGAGCGGTGGTCAAAGCTCTCTTTAACCGTCAGAAAGCATCATCACAATCTACGTCCCATGAGAAAACCAGATTCTTCTTCGTCAAGCGGGTTAATGGGGCTGATATCTTCGCGAAGTCTTTGATGAACTTCCTATAATATCCTGCCAACCCCAAGAAACTTCTTACTTCGGTAGCATTTCTAGGAACTTTCCAATCCTGGATAGATACTATCTTTGCGGGATCCACAGCTATCCCTTCCTTAGAGACCACATGCCCTAAGAATCGCACTTCTCTTCTCCAAAAATGACATTTAGAGAATTTAGCTTTAAGACTATGTGCTCGAAGAGTCTCCAACACTTCTCTGAGATGTAAGGCATGCTCTTCTTCACTCTTGGAAAAGACCAAGATGTCATCCACAAAGACCACTACAAACTTATTCAGATACTCTCTGAACACTCTACTCATCAGATCAACAAAGTATGCAGGGGCGTTTGTCAATCCAAATGGCATCACAAGCCACTCATAAAAACCATCCGGAGTCCGGAAAGCAGTCTTCTCTATACTGTCCTCTGCCACTCTCAACTGATGAAACCCTGTAGCTAAGTCCATCTGCGAAAACACTGAGGCGCCAACCAACTGATCAAAGAGATCATCTATCCTCGGTAATGGGTGTCTATTCTTCTTCGTGAGCTTATTAAGTTCTCTATAATCCACACAAAGTCTGAGGGACCCATCCGCCTTCGTGGCAAACACTACTGGAGCTCCCCACTCCGATATACTTCGCCTTATGAACCCCTTCTCAAGCAACTCCCCTACTTGCTTATGAAGTTCTCTTCTCTCACGAGGAGCCATGTGGCGCACTGGCAAAGACACTGGTTTGGCATTATCCACCAAATAAATTCGGAAATCTATCTCCCGCTTCGGAGGCAAACCCTTCACCTCTTCAAACACATCCGGATATTCCCGGACCACTCTGACAGAACGCAAACTCTCGACCGAAGCATCGAGCGATTCAAGATAACTTAGCAAAATAGATTCCATGGGATTACAAGAGATCTCGAGAGTATTACCCAAGCGGGTCATAAGCCTGACAACTCTCCTTTCACAATCAAGAACGGCACCATTACTGGATAACCAGTCCATGCCCAAAATCAACCCATAGCCCGTGAAGCCCAATACAAAAGCATCACATCCAAACTCAACGCTAAGTATAGAAATCTTCAAACCCAAACATATCATAGACAGATATATGGAGCCCCCAACTGGGTTTGAAACAACCAAGGGATCATCAACTAGACTGGTGTCTAAGTGCAGTGACTCAACTAACGATGATGAGATAAAAGAATGCGATGCGCCAGAGTCAAACAAAGTACGAACTGGATGATCAAACAGAAAAACCAGACTTTCAACGGAAATAGTTCTACCTCTCTGCTGAATCGGTGGAACTGAGAGAGCCTGAACTTGCCCCCCTACCTGAGCTGGTGCCATAAGAGCTTGCACCTGACCTCCTGAGGTAGACCCCGTCTTCTGCCCCTTCTTTGGGCAGTCCTTCACAAGATGTCCTGCTTCACCACAATGAAAGCAACCGGTCTTCTTCTTTTTGCGACAATCCTTGCTGAGGTGGCCTGGGGTCCCACAATTGAAGCACTTCTTCTTCTTCTTCTTCCCCTTGTCACCATTGCCTTTTCCACCCTTGCCTGGTTGTTGTTGTTGCGGTTTCTTCTGATCCCCCTTCTTCTCTGGTGCCTTAGAACTCTTATCATCCTCATGCATAAGTGCCATGTAGACAAGCTTCTCAAAGGTGGCCCCCATAGGAATGTGAGTCATAGCTATTCCTTGCAATGGTTCGTTCAAGCCTCTAACGAACCTCAAAGCCTTCTTCTCTGGTGTATTCACCAACTCTATGCCAAACCTTGCTAATTGATTGAATTTGTTGACATGTTCTTTCACTGTGAGATTCCCTTGCTTCAAATTCAAGAACTTCTCCATAAACAGATTCTCTTCCGCCCTTGAGAGAAACTTAGCCCCAAACCTTTGCTTGAAATCTGCCCAAGAGTCAACAGGGCGTTCTCCATTAGTGACCTCCCACCAGAATGAGGCCTCTCCCTTCATTAACCAAGCCGCCAACTTGACTTTCTTTCCCTCTTCCACTTCAAAGATATCTAGCAACTCTTCCACTTCCTTAAGCCAATCTCTAGCCTCTACGAAAGTCTCTGAACCTAGAAAAGGTTTTCCTCCTATAGCCTTGAACTCCTTGCAAATCTTAGCAAAATTATCCACTCTAGGCTGAGGAGGAGGAGCGGTTGCCTCTGGTGTAGTAGCATTGGCTGGACCCGCAGCCGCGGCCCTAGCCTCTTGTTACCTCCTATACCATAGTGGTATAACTAAGCCCTCCGGGATGTTAAGATCTTCAGCCATGCTGAAACGAAAGAGGAAAGATTCAAAAAGGAGATTCCGAAAGATAAAGATATGGCTATTGGGGATTATGCTTTTCTTTTTCAAAAACTTTTCTCTTAAAAGACATGTTTTTGAAAATACTTTTTCCAAAAATAATACCTTTACTATTTTCTAAAAAGAAGTATTTTTTTCTCAAAAACTTATCTGTTCCGGTAACCTTTAGCTCTGATACCACGTGTAACACCCCACTCCCGCTATGATCACTCACTAAGGGAATGCCATAGCATCGGTGGAGTATTTTAGTGAATATAGAACAGAAAAATTACAACAAGGCAGATATAAATAGTACTTGAAATTTAAAACATCATCTCATAACAGCGGAAGTAAAACATGTCTGGTTACATCATAAAACCACAATAAAAGTCAAGTACAATATCCATCAAAATAAAGAAGTACATAATCCCACTCTCATACAATAGCCATGACAAAAGAAAAGATAACTGGGTAACTGGAGCTTTACATCTATCCAAGCTCCTAAAGACTGGAACAGCAATCCGATCAAGCTCCACTACTGCTAGGATCCACCGTAGGACCTGAGGGTTGGGAAAAAAAGATAAAAACAACGGGGTCAGACATAAGTCTGAGCGAGTCCTATAACTTTAACAATACAATCGTTAAAGTAACCAGAGAAGACATAAACTGATATACGGTAACTAGTGGGGATGAATGGCTACACTAAGCAGTCAACTAAACTAAGATAAAAGATAAAGACGCATCTACCCTTCCAAAGGTAAATTACTAAACTGCACCACACCAGTCATTCCTAACTTAAAGGTTGATCCCACCCATGGACTTATAAAATTAACTTAATAGTTCTCGCGTACCCCTAGGTGACTAAGTAGACGCCACGGGGCCCTACAATCCACTAGGTGTACACACTACTCCCCATTCGATCGGCTCCCTAACGTAGATACCCGTGCTGGCCCCACCGTGGGGTGTACCATTCCCCAATGTGGCAACCTGATAAAATTAACGGTGCACGGCTTATATCTACACGATGCAACAACGTCTTATTTACCAGCCCGGGTCCACACACGCATATGAAACCCGTTGGTCATGCGTTGCCACCGCTAACCCATTTTGGCCTCTTATAGCCAAGCCCAGTATGCATGTCCCATCCTCGACATGTGTCGAGCCCACTAAGATACGTATGGGTTACTGGTTGAAATGGGCCCCCAGCACAAGCCATTCCCCCTAAGCTTGGCCCACACACTAGTGTTTCCCACTTAACCCTTTAATCATGTTTAATTACATGTTTCATCTTGGTTAAGTATTTTATCATATTTTCTATTGGCAACCACTAGCAATTTCCACATACCACCCAAGGTACCCACTTAACCCCCATGCCCCACTACATGCTTATCTGGTTAATTAAGTGTTTCTTAATTGATTAACACCGTAACCGTGTAAAGGACCCCTCACATTGGACCGTCATTTGTAGATGCCTGGTTAAGCCGGTAGGTTCCGGGCAGTCTTACACTACAAACGGGTCCAACCTCGTGTCATTTACCCTTGTTACGTATTTAATTTATGACTAAGACCCCTCACATTGGACCGTCATTTGTAGATGCCTGGTTAAGCCGGTAAACTCCGGGCAGTCTTACACTACAAACGGGTTCAGCCTCGTGTCTTAATCGATTAATTACTCCTAATTAATCACCCCCATAATTTGTGTTAATTATCATGTTTATTTTAGGAATATGGGTACACCTAACTTAATAGGCAAATTCCCAACTCCAAAGTGTGGGTACACCTAACTTAATAGGCAAATTCCCAACACATAGTATGGGTACACCTAACTTAATAGGCAAATTCCCATACTATGTTCATTTATTTTATGATATGCATAATTATATTAATTTCACACAATCTTATTAACATATGCATTGAATTAACCCCATCGTTCCCACGTAATTTCGTTCTCATGACATAACACATATAAAAGGTGTCAACTTGCATATGTATGAACATGTTTCAAAGGTGCCATCTTGCAAACAAACACATAACTTGCATATGAACTTGCATAACATGTCACATAACTTGCATATAATCTTGTATAACATGTCACATAACTTGCATATTAACTTGTATAGCATGTCACATAACTTGCATATAATCTTGTATAACATGTCACATAACTTGCATATAATCTTGTATAACATGTCACATAACTTGCATATTAACTTGCATAACATGTTACATAAACTTACATATTAACAAATACATGACTTGCATATGGACTTGCATAATATGTCACATAACTTGCATATGAACTTGCATAACATGTTACATAACTTGCATATGAACTCATAAACTTGCATATGAACTTGCATAACACGTTACATACTTGCATATGAACTCATAAACTTGCATATGAAGAAACATACAACTTGCATAATTATCATACATGTAACTTGCATATTATCATACATGTAACTTGCATATTAACATATGATCACAAAGCACAAAACTTGCATAACCCACATACATTAGCAAACTAACATCATGTCATGTGACTTAAAACCCATTAATCCCCAAACAAAACCATATGATCTCATCATATCTCATCTACTTAGTTTAGCAATTGATCATTAGAGTGATAGAAACTCACAACTAGCCAATTTGCACTCCAAATGAAGAAGATTAAGATGCTTAGAATGGATTAGAGGTTGATTAGAGAGTGATTAGCTTGCAACCCTCTTCATAAATTAGTGGAGGCTCCTTCTAAGATTTAATTTGGCGGCATGTAGCCCTCAATTCTATTTTTAGTATGGATTAGTGTAGGTTTAGGGTGTATTTATAGATTAGGTGAGTGTTTTAGGCCCTTAGATTAACCCTAAATTAGATTAGGACCCTTAGATTTCGGAACCTTCCAGAGACCAGCCCTAAGACCAAGCCCAAACCCCAAACTGTTGCACCCAACCACAGAACTCTCTAGAAACTGTGCAGGTTCCCTGTCCCGACATAGGCGCACTTCCCAAGTGCGCCAGTGTATTTTTGTACTGGCGCACTTCACAAGTGCGCCAGTGCATTTCTGGCCTGTTTCGGGTTTTTCTGCCTAACTTCGTTCGTCCATATCTCTTTCATACGGTACCCGTTTTATGCAAACTCGGACTCTATTTCGCGTATTTTTCCGAGACGAACGCAATGACGCAGCCCGTTTCCCCTGATTCTCACATCTAAGATTAATTATTCTTTAATTACTAACCATTAGTGTTAATTGAAATTCGGGGTGTTACAATACTTGTTTATGGATGAATTTTAATATGTTATCATGTGGATGTTGCATATGGATGGATGTTTGTGCACACATATAGTGTTTATGTGACTAGGACTATTTGCATACATGTTGGATTCATGGCACTAAACATATTTTGCATTAAGAAGATCAATCAGGCCTGATCATCTACATTAGATAAGGAACATATACACACACTTTCTGCATTTGTTCATAAAGCATTAAAATCGTTTAAGGACAATGGTTGCTTGTGGATGATGGTTGTAACACCCCGTAATTCTATAACACTAAGTTTCACAAATTAAAGTATAATTAAATTTTAGAAGAAGAATTAAGGGAAACAGGTTACACCATTGCGTTCGTCTCGAAATTCTGCTTGAGATAGAGTCTGAGTTTGCGTAAATTGGACTCCGTACGAAGGAGATATGACCTCCGGAAGTTTAAGAATTTATTTAAAAATTCAAACAGCTCGAAAAACGGATTCAAAATTCAAAAATAGGACTAGACCCGGGCTGGGAAGGAAAATTCCTGCCCAGGACCCAAGTCGACCATAGGGTCAACTTGGTTGACCTAGGTCGACCACATGGTCGACCATAGTGTCGACCTGGTTGACCCAGGTCGACCATAGGGTCGACCTCCCCTGTTTACCTGGTCAGGTCTGGCTGGCCTGGTCTGTGTTCTGGTCGAATTTCTGGGCCTGGTCTTGTCACTAGGGTTGAGTTGTCTTCTTTTGATTGGCTTCTCTTTAGAACGGATGGCTTTGATTAAACCTGGCTTCATCGACGGCTCTAATTAACTTGCAACTCTATAAAAACACCCTAGGTCTCCAACTAAAATTCACACAAAAATAAGAACATGAGCCGCCATGACGTCAGAAGAAAACTAAGGAGAGCCTCCGCTTGAAAAGAGAAGAACAACAATTCAAGAAAACAAAACTCTAATCTAATTTCTAAGCAACGTTTTCTTCTCCAAGGGAAAGCTTTGCAAATTCAGAATAAACGAAACCAGAAAACAAGTTACAGCGCCCGTTGTAAGTATAGTGGTTTTCTGAATATGAATAGAAATTGCGATGTGATTCGATGTAATTGAATTTGGGGTTTTACTATTGTAAAGTATTGATGTAAATTCTGTGTATTGCGTTAATTATGTCATATTTTGTATTGGGTGTTTATGGCATAAATTTGTTGATGCGAGCCTATTGACATTTGTATATGAAGATAAATATCACTTGCAAGTTTGTAGTAAAAACTAGAATTGACATCTTTATGTTACGTCGTTAACATGGTTAGCATACATTCTTTTTAGGCCTAAGTTGAGACTCATGTAAACATGTTCCAAGATGAAACCTTTTATGCCTATAAGACTCAAAACCTTTGTATACATTATTATGTTTATTTGCAAGTGATAATTGGGTTTATGCAAGTACCTTTTGGGTTACACAAATTATACTAGTTTCATGTTGAAATAGGCTACTTGATGTAAAGTTAGTTTACACCTTTGGGTTATATCAAAAAGTGGACATTTTTTTATGCTAGTTTGGTGTTCGATATTATGCCTAGTTATATGTGTATAAAACCATGTTTAAACAAGTCTACAAGTATGCCATTTCATGTGACACCAATTTAGTTATATCCTTATTTGAATGCAAGTTCACATGACCCACAATCTATGTTAGTGAAAACGCTATGTTGCAAGTTCATGCGCCACACACTTTTCTGTATTATAGAACAATTCATGATTATGTGCTTCTCCTTTTTGTTTATGAGTTGGGCTGAAATGTTAATCCCAACATATGTTATGCTGCGTACGTACAAACGGGGGGGGGGGGGGGGAGGGGGACAAACGTTGAGTTTAAAAATAAAATACATGTATTGGCATGTCTGACACATGTGAATGACTAGTGACATTTAAAGCAGTATAAAATATACCCAAAATTAGTGAATGTGGATAATTGGGCCATAAACATTTATATATAAAAACGAAAAGTGACAAATATGTAAATTTAGAAAACACGACATGCTTAAACCGAGGTTGGATTGAGTTGTGACGTAAACCTTCCCGGACCCGCCCGGCTGTCCAGTAGTCACAACAATACATATCCAATGTGGGTGGTTAAGCATTGAGCCCAATAAAGACCCGAGGTTAGACTGAGCTACGGTCTAAACCTGCCCGGAACCGACCAGCACATCCAGTAACCGTAGCAATACCTGTCTAATGTGAGTGGTCAGGTGCTCTAAGAAGCTAAGTTAGGATTGGTACGGTTAAGTTAATCTGAACGCTTAACCAACTTAATGTGTAAACAAGACAAGACTTGTAGGGGCTAAGTAACTAAGAAAAACACTTAGCCAATTTAACATGTTAACTGGACTAGAATGTGAGGTTAAGTAAAGTTAATACACTTAACCAATTTAACATATTAACTAGACTGGAGGGTGAGGTTAAGTAAAAACAGGACACTTAACCGTTATAACCTGATAATTAGATAAGTGGGCGAGGTTAAGTAAATTTAGAATACTTAACCGTTATAACATGGTAGCTAGATAAGTGGGTAAGGTTAAGTAAATACACTTAGCCAATTTAATATGTTAGCTGGACTAGAGGGTAGGGTTAAGTAAACTTAGAACACTTAACCATCATAGTGTGATAAATTGAACAGGGTTAAGTTGAAACATGAAGGGACAATACCTAACCATTATAAAATGTTAATTAAACAGATGTTAGGGTTAAGTTAACTAAGGGAACACTTAACCGTTACAACATGTTAGTTAAAACAGATGGGCAAGGTTAGGTTAAAAGGGACACTTAACCAATACAAGATGAATGGGTAGGGTTAAGTAATAAGAGATACTTAAACAATATAACTTGGTTTGTGATAGGGTTAAGTCAACATGAACTACTGATAACACTTAGCTAGTTTAATATGACAAAGGAATGGGTTAAGCTAACCTGAATTGACTAATGACACTTAACCAATCCAACTTGACGAGAAAGAAGGCTAAGTAGTAAATCATAGTTAAGAAACAATTGAGAACAGGAGCTAAGTTGAAATCCCCAGTTAAAGAAACTAAGTGATAAACCTTAGTTAACAAGATTTATGGGAAAAGAAACTAAGTGGTAAACCTTAGTTGAGAACAACTAAGTAATAGTTCTTAGTCAAGAAAACTGAGCCGGTCCATAATGGATGAATAACCTGATATGGTAGATCATCGCTCAACAAGTTCATGAGAAGGAGCAAACGTTTATCCGATTTCGAAAAAGGCTCCAGCGGACTGGGTTTAGAAGCACGTAGCTTCGGGGGACGTGAGGGTACTCTTGGTATCCCTCTGTGAGGCTGCAGATGATCCGCCTGGGCTTACAGAGGTTAAGGTCTACGTCAGAAGAACCAAGGGTATGCCTTGGTTGCAATTTAAGGCAACCTAAAGACTAGGATGGACCAGCGTGATTTGACGAGACCAGTAGCCCTGTGATAGTGACTCGTCGTCTACCTACCATCTTGAGTCAATCGTAGTACGCATGCGGAAAGGAAGAGAACTCCCAACAGACCATATACTTGCTATCTAGTTATGGGTGAGGCTAGCCAATAGGAAAGTGGGGCTTAGGTGGCAGGAGTATAGTTCTCGTGCTTGATTTTCTTGGATTGCCTTTCATTAGTCGAGGGAGGGGTCACGTGGGACCATAACCACTGGTAGAAAAACAGACCTTAGCATCTGCATTGGCAGATATCTGAAAGCTCCCGACCGAGTTCCATGTTTCTAGAATAGCCCTGCCACGGGACTCGGGTCGCACATTTTAGGACATGTGCATCTAGACAGCGATAAACGATTCGCAACACATACGTGGGGGGAAGTCTAGGAACATATACTACTCTAGGTAGTGTGTCCTAGACTAGGGGCATCGTTCGACAGGTAGCATAATCCCTAGTGGAACTAGGTAGCATAAACCCTGAATCCGAGAAATATTAGATAAGACGCATAAACCCTAGTTGAATCTAGGGAACGCTCGATAGAAAACCCTAGATTAAATATAGGTAATAAATAATAGATGTGCGCCTGATGACAACCACAGTTATAGGGACTGGGATCACGTTATCATTTTGTACAGATTACTAGTTGGGATACTAGTTAGGTGGTGCGGAGATTAGTATAGGGTGCGATAGTAATTTCGATTCTAAACCGCTTTGCCTTAGTTTATGGTATTTTCCCATTTTCAGTTTACGCCTGTCATGTCCTTTCCTTTATTCATATACCGAAGCACCACTAGACTTACCAGGCTTTATGTCTGACTCTATGTTTTCTTTCGTCTTCTTTTCTTCCGTTCCCCCCCAGGTAGTCAGGGAGGGAATAGCTCAGATTTGTATGGACCTGTTACTCTTTCCAAGCTTGAAGACTCTTTGATGTGCTGCTTTGGACTGTCTTTTCCACCGTTATGGCTGGCTAATGTTTTATTGGGGAATATCATTGTATATTTATGCTTCTTTATTTTGTTAAACAAGACAGATACTTTGTTGTTGGAAAACAATCTTTGTATAAGCTGTTTATAAATGAAATAAAGTTTTATTCACTTTTCCTCTGCTTTATTCATCTTTCTTGTATTTATCTACATCTTTTACCTATAATACTTCACAAAACTTAGTGCGTTCCGTTTGTGAGTGACACTAACGGATGTGGGGTGTTACACGTGGTATCAGAGCTGAAGGTTACCTGATCAGATAAAATATTTGAAAAATTATTTTCAAAACAGGTTTAAAAGAAGCATTTTCAAAAGAAAAGTTTTTTTAAAGGCATATTCCCCAAAGCCATATGCACTATCTTTTGATTCTCTGTTTGAGTGCTTGTTTCCTCCTTTCTTGAGTCTCTGGGGCTCCCAACTTTCTGGGAGGTAACCTCATCAAAGGGCGAAGTAGTGCCCAACTTCCATCTATAGCCATACTAGTTTCACCTGCGGCTAGTTTTCTTTCAAGCTTTGTAGGGTTTTCTGTACGATGGAGGCAGCTTTCGAGAGATTTGTCAACATGATTCACAAGGAAGAGGACGAGGAGTTTGGCTAAGGGGCACAACCCAAGGATGAAGAATTCATGGTTATGGACTTGGCTCACGAAGGAGGAAGGAGTTATAAACCCAAAGACAAGAGAAAGTAGCTTTTCTATCGTAGAATAAGGCATATAATTAAGGACAAGAGCAAAGACGAGGGAAAGGATTTTCAGGGGGACGAGTGCGTGCTTTCACCACCAGAATACCTGGGAGAGAGACAGTAAAAGTCTCCATTGGAAAAGTTTAGCTTTTCATTTGATCGACATGTTAGTATTTTTTTTGATCTTAGCGCTTCGCATACGTTTATACCTGCTTCCATATTTGAGTCTCTGCACCTAGGTACTTGTATAGTCGAAGATCCCAACTAGTCTCAGATCCAAATTGGTGGTTCTGCCCGTTTACCTTTGGTTTGCAGGTATTTGATAACGGCCACATTAAGTGTTGAGTTTAAGCATAATGTTTTGGTTCCATGGGCTATGAGTTGATCCTAGGCATGGGTTGGTTGGCTAATAATTCTGAAAGTTAGACTTTTTGACTTGCCTTGGAAATACCCTCGAGATTACATGATCCTAAAAGGATCAGTTAGGCTTAGCTATCTAGAATCGCTTAATACATTTATCGACGATTTGCAATCCGTTAGAATAGTCCATTAGTACGCAGATTTTTTGATTAGGTTAGGGGTTTACCCCTAAAACGTGGGATAGACTTCCGCATATATCCTGTTGACAATGAAAAGCCAACTATCTGATCAATGACAGTTTTGTAAATGGAGGTCAAGAAACTTCACAATCATGAAGATTAACTAGATAAGATACGGTACAGAGAAGCTCAAGAAGATGCGACTTAGAAGACTGAAGACTAGATACGTGCATTATACCCTTTTTCTTAAGGGTATATCCTTTCTCTAGGAGTTTTATGCCTACATGTTTCTAGCTTTTAAGGTATATCCTCTAGGACGTATCATCGATGCTTAGGTAGAAGCCAATGGATTAAACGTGTATTCGAAACATGTTATGATTGATGGTTGCAACTGGTAGTTTGTGGATGCATATACACACCATATGCGCTAGAACGACTTAATCACTTTCATATTGCATTCGCATATATGTATTTGCTTAAAGGATTTAATTTGATATGTTATCATATGGATGTTGCATATGGATGAATGGATATGCACACATGTAGTATTTACATAATTAGGACGCTTGCATACACAATGGGACGCATGGCACTGACATAATTCGCATTAAGGAGGTCAACTGAATCAGTAGACCGCCTGAATTTGCATTAGATAAAGGCATATACACACACTATGCATATGAACATGGAAGCATTAGAAATATTTTTAAGGACAATGAATGCCTGTGATTGAATAGTTGAGTAGATGGGTGATTGGATAGTAGGAGACATTCTTCCTAACTTGAAGATTTCGAGGACGAAATCCTTTTAAGAGGGGGAGAATGTAACACCCCGTAGTTCTGTAACATTAAGTTTCACAAATTAAAGTATAATTAAATTTTAGAAGAAGAATTAAGAGAAACCGGTTACGCCATTACGTTCGTCTCGAAATTCTGCTTGAGATAGAGTCCGAGTTTGCGTAAATCGGACTACGTACGAAGGAGATATGACCTCCGAAAGTTTAAGAATTTATTTAAAAATTCAAACAGCTCGAAAAACGGATTCAAAATTCAAAAATAGGACCAGACCCGGGCTGGACAGGAAAATTCCTGCCCAGGACCCAAGTCGACCATAGGGTCGACCTGTTTGACCCAGGTCGACCACAGGGTTGACCATAGTGTCAACCCGGTTGACCCAGGTCGACCATAGGGTCGACCTCCCGTGTCGACCAGGTCAGGTCTGGTTGGCCTGGTCTGTGTTATGGTCGAATTTCTGGGCCTGGTCTTGTCACTAGGGCTGAGTTGTCTTTTTTTGATTGGCTTCTCTTTAGAACGGATGGCTTTGATTAAACCTGGCTTCATCGACGGCTCTAATTAACTTGCAACTCTATAAAAACACCCTAGGTCTCCAACTAAAATTCACACAAAAATAAGAACTTGAGCCACCATGATGTCAGAAGAAAACTAAGGAGAGCCTCCGCTTGAAAAGAGACGAACAACAATTCAAGAAAACGAAACTCTAATCTAATTTCTACGCAACGTTTTCTACTCCAAGGGAAAGCTTTGCCAATTCAGAATAACAGAAACCAGAAACCAGAAAACAAGTTTCAGCGCATGTTGTAAGTATAGTGGTTTTCTGAATAAGAATAGAAATTGCGATGTGATTCGATGTAATTGAAATTGGGGTTTTACTATTGTAAAGTATTGATGTAAATTCTGTGTATTGCATTGATTATGTCATATTTTGTATTGGGCGTTTGTGGCATAAATTGGTTGATGCAAGCCTATTGACATTTGTATATGAAGATAAATATCACTTGCAAGTTTGTAGTAAAAACTAGAATTGACATCTTTATGTTACGTCGTTAACATTGTTAGCATACATTCTTTTTAGTCCTAAGTTGAGACTCATGTAAACATGTTCCAAGATGAAACCTTTTATGGCTACACGACTCAAAACCTTTGTATACATTATTGTGTTTATTTGCAAGTGATAATTGGGTTTATGCAAGTACCTTTTGGGTTACACAAATTATACTAGTTTCATGTTGAAATAGGCTACTTGATGTAAAGTTAGTTTACACCTTTGGGTTATATCAAAAAGTGGACATTTTTTATGCTAGTTTGGTGTTCGACATTATGCCTAGTTATATGTGTATAAAACCATGTTTAAACAAGTCTAAAGTACGCCATTTTATGTGACACCAATTTAGTTATATCCTTATTTGAATGCAAGTTCACATGACCCACAATCTATGTTAGTGAAAACGCTATGTTGCAAGTTCATGCGCCACACACTTTTATGTATTCTAGAAAAATTCATGATTCTGTGCTTCCCCTTTTTATGTTTATGAGTTGGGCTGAAATGTTAAGCCCAACATATGTTATGCTGCGTACATACAAATGGGGGGGGGGGGGGAGGGGAACAAACGTTGGGTTTAAAAATAAAATACATGTATTGGCATGTCTGACACATGCCAATGACTAGTGACATTTAAAGCAGTATAAATTATACCCAAAATTAGTGAATGTGGATAATTGGGCCATAAACATTTATATATAAAAATGAAAAGTGACAAATATGTAAATTTAGAAAACATGACATGCTTAACCCGAGGTTGGATTGAGTTGTGACGTAAACCTGCCCAGACCTGCCGGGCTCTCCAGTAGTCACAACAATACCTATCCAATGTGGTTGGTTAAGCATTTAGCCCAATAATGACCCGAGGTTAGATTGAGCTACGGTGTAAAACTGCCCGGAACCGACCGGCACATCCAGTAACCATAGCAATACCTGTCTAATGTGAGTGGTCAGATACTCTAAGAAGCTAAATTAGGATTGGTACGGTTAAGTTAATCTAAAATCTTAACCAACTTAACGTGTTAACAAGACAAGACTTGTAGGGGCTAAGTAACTAAGAAAAACACTTAGCCAATTTAACATGTTAACTGGACTAGAAGGTGAGGTTAAGTAAAGTTAATACACTTAACCAATTTAACATATTAACTAGACTGGAGAGTGAGGTTAAGTAAAAACAGGACACTTAACCGTTATAACCTGATAATTAGATAAATGGGTGAGGTTAAGTAAATTTAGAATACTTAACCATTATAACACAGTAGCTAGATAAGTGGGTAAGTTTAAGTAAATACACTTAGCCAATTTAATATGTTAGCTGGACTAGAGGGTAGGGTTAAGTAAACTTAGAACACTTAACCATCATAGTGTGATAAATTGAACAGGGTTAAGTTGAAACATGAAGGGTCAATACCTAACCATTAGAACATGTTAATTAAACAGATGTTAGGGTTAAGTTAACTAAGGGAACACTTAACCGTTATAACATGTTAGTTAAAACAGATGGGCAAGGTTAGGTTAAAAGGGACACTTAACCAATACAAGATGAATGGGTAGGGTTAAGTAATAAGAGATACTTAACCAATATAACTTGGTTTGTGATAGGGTTAAGTCAACATGAACTACTGATAACACTTAGCCAGTTTAATATGACAAGGGAATAGGTTAAGCTAACCTGAATTGACTAATGACACTTAACCAATCCAACTTGACGAGAAAGAAGGCTAAGTAGTAAACCCTAGTTAAGAAACAATTAAGAACGGGAGCTAAGTTGAAATCCCCAGTTAAAGAAACTAAGTGATAAACCTCAGTTAACAAGATTTATGGGAAAAAAAACTAAGTGGTAAACCTTATTTGAGAACAACTAAGTAATAATTCTTAGTCAAGAAAACTGAGTCGGTCCATAATGGATGAATAACCTGATATAGTAGATCATTGCTTAACAAGTACATGAGAAGGAACAAACGTTTATCCGATTTCGAAAAATGCTCCAGCGGACTGGGTTTAGAAGCACGTAGCTTCGGGGGGCGCGAGGGTACTCTTGGTATCCCTCTGTGAGGCTGCAGATGCTCCACCAGGGCTCACAAAGGTTAAGGTCAGCGTCAGAAGAACCAAGGGTATGCCTTGGTTGCAATTTAAGGAAACCTAAATACTAGGATGGACCAGCGTGATTTGAAGAGACCAGTAGCCCTGTGATAGCGACTCATCTTCTACCTACCATCTTGAGTCAATCGTAGTACGCATGCGGAAAGGCAGAGAACTCCCAGCAGACCATATACTTGCTATCTAGTTATGGGTGAGGCTGGCCATTAGGAAAGTGGGGCATAGTGGCAGGAGTGTAGTTCTGGTGCTTGATTTTCTTGGATTGCCTTTCATTAGTTGAGAGAGGGGTCACGCGGGACCATAACCACTTGTAGAAAAACAGACCTTAGCATCTGCATCGGCAGATATCTGAAAGCTCCTGACCGAGTTCTTTGTTTCTAGAATAGCCCTGCCACGGGACTCGGGTCGCACATTTCAGGACATGTGCATCTAGACAGCGATAAATGATTCGCAACACATACATGGGGAAAGTCTAGGAACATATACCACTCTAGGTAGTGTGTCCTAGACTAGGGGCATCGTTCGACAGGTAGCATAATCCCTAGTGAACCTAGGTGGCATATATCCTGAATCCGAGAAATATTAGATAAGACGCATAAACCCTAGTTGAATCTAGGGAACGCTCGATAGAAAACCCTGGATTAAATCTAGGTAATAAATAATAGATGTGCGCCTGATGACAACCACAGTTACAGGGACTGGGATCACGTTATCATTTTATACAGATTACTAGTTGGGATACTAGTTAGGTGGTGCAGAGATTAGTATGGGGTGAGATAGTAATTTCGATTCTAAACCGCTTTGCCTTAGTTTATGGTATTTTCCCATTTTCAGTTTATGCCTGTCATGTCCTTTCCTTTATTCATATCCCGAAGCACCACTAGACTTACAAGGCTTTACGTCTGACTCTATGTTTTCTTTCGTCTTATTTTCTTCCGTTCACCCCAGGTAGTCAAGGAGGGAATAGCTCAGATTTGTATGGACCTGTTACTCTTTCCAAGCTTGAAGACTCTTTGATGTGCTGCTTTGGACTCTCTTTTCCACCGTTATGGCTGCCTAATGTTTTATTGGGGAATATCATTGTATGTTTATGCTTCTTTATTTTGTTAAACAAGATATGTTGTTGGAAAACAATCTTTGTACAAGTTGTTTATAAATGAAATAAAGTTTTATTCACTTTTCCGTTGCTTTATTCATCTGTCTTGTAATTTATCTGCATCTTTTACCTATAATACTTCATAGAATTTAGTGCATTCCCTTTGTGATTGACACTAACGGATGTGGGGTGTTACAATGGTTGAGTAGATGGTTGACTGGATGATAGGATGCATTCTTCTTAACTTGAAGATTTCGTGGACGAAATCCTTTAAGGAGGGGAGAATGTAACAACCCGAATTTTAATAACATGTTAAAACCATAAATCAAGGCAGAATTAAATTTTAAAATAAGAATAAGGGGAAATGGGTTCTCCATTGTGTTCTTCCCGAAATTCTGCTTGGAAACGAGTCCGAGTTTGCGAGAATCAGAGTCCGTATAAGGGAGATATGACCCTCTGAAGTTAAAGGAATTTTCAGAATCAAAAACAGCTCGAAATTCGAATTCGAAATTTGAATTCAAACCCCAGAACAGGCTGGGCGGGAAAATTCGCCCATGGACCAGGTCGACCTGTGGGTCGACAATAGTGTCGACCTCCCAGGGACTAGGTCGACCATAGTGTCGAGTCGACCTGGGGGTCGACCTGCCTCCCGAACCCACTTTTTGAACCAGATGCATTCTGATGTATTTAGACTCGTTTTCTATCTAGATTCGTCTGCCTAATCCTATATAAACAGCCTCCTAGCCTCATATGCCTTACACCATTCTTCTCTAACCTTATGCTGCTTAAATTCTTAATGGACATGGCTTCTTCTTCTTCCTCTAAATTAAATTAAATTAAATCGAGAAGACTATTTCTTGAAGACTACGGCTAGAAATTGCATATTTGGGGATTTGCTTCTACAATCAAATCAAGATTCAACGATTCAGCAATTCAACGACTAGTTTATAGATTCTACTTCTGCATCTCAATTTCTTAGACCACAATCTGTAAGTTCAAATTACTTTTAGATAAAAGCTGTAAACTTAATATCCATGTTGTAAATTGGAATTGGAACTATGTATGGTAATTTATTCATATCTATTCTTGTTCATCTTGGATCTTGACTTTCGTGAATATTGCCTTAGGACTATTCATGTCGTAAACTAAACTCTTTCATGCCTATAACCTTAATATGCCTATGACTGAGAACATACGACTATGCCTGTGCCTATGACTGTGAACATACGACTATGCCTATGCATATGATGGTGAACGTAAGACTGTTGCCTATAACTATGACAATTGTGGCTAATCACCTATGACTCTTGACTATGAGAATTATTATCTATGATTATGAACATAAGGCTATTATCTGTAACCATGACTTTGAAACCATTACCGTTAATTTCCTATGACTATTGCCTAGAATTATTTTGGAAAATTAACCATGACTATTGTGATTAATCGCTTATGGTTCTTAATTATGAGATTTCTACCTATGACCATGACTATTGGGGTTAATTACCTAAGACTATTGTAGTTGATTGTTCATGCCCATAGTTGAAACCCATGTTGTACACCGAATTTGCAGTTTGTTGGATCGCATACCCAGGGTATGACTTACTTAGTTTATTCGCTATTATGTACACCAAAACCATTGGATCCATTATCCTTGTATTTGGCTTGCTTTTGCATGCCTATTCTTTTATATCAACTTTTATCGTGACTATCGTCTTATCTTGCTAGATTTGAAATCCTATATGACAGTGATGTTGTAACCAATTATCTCAAGTTATATCATGCTAAGTCTTGTAACCCTTTTTATCACTTTATGCTTGCCCCTTTTGCCTATCATAGTTTTGATGTTATTCCCTTTATTTTGAGATTTGGATTCATTTGTTAGTATGGATCGATTCACGTTTACGTGCGATGGGAATATGATTTGGGTAGATTAGGCAAAACATGAATTGGTTGCGAACCTGAATTACGAACTTGATAATAGGTAAAACCTGAAACATGAACATTGTTATAACTTGAATCTGGATGTGGACATGAAACTTGCCTTGAAACTTGACACGAACTCGATATGAAATTTGAACATGGACATGACACTAGAATGAACATGAAAATGGCCAACTCGAGGTTGGGTTGAGTTTGCAGTGTAAATCTGCCCGGAACCGCCCAGCAAATCCAGTGACTGCAAACAATAGGATCCAATGTGAGTAATTGGTCATATCGCGCTTGAAATCCAAGGTTAGACTGAGTTGTGGTGTAAATCTGCCCGGAACCGCCCGGCATATCCAGTGACCACTACAACAGGTCTAATGTGAGAGGTTGGGGTGCATTAATGAATTAATGCCACATGATAGGTTTAAGTCATGAACATGAAAGACAACACTTAACCAACTTGACACGATGATCTGATAGGGTTAAGTCATGAACCGCTTGAATATGCTTAACCAATTTGACACGATGATTTGATAGGTTTAAGTCATGAACCGCTTGAATATACTTAACCAATTTGACACGATGATTTGATAGGGTTAAGTCATGAACCGCTTGAATAAACTTAACCAATTTGACACGATGATTTGATAGGGTTAAGTCATGAACCGCATGAATATACTTAACCAATTTGACACATGATTCATAGGGCTAAGTCATGAACTTGAACGACAAAACTTAGCCAATTTGACATGACACATAGGCGGGTCAAGTCACGAACTTGAATGACAACACTTAACCAACTGGACATGCTAGACTGATGTGGTTAAGTCTCGAATTTAAATGACAACACTTAACCTACTGGACGGAAACCCTAGTTACGTGGTCCTTTTCAGCAGTAACCCACTTGGATGTATCACGATACCCTGGGACTAGGCATGGTGGGTGTAACGACCTGGATTTTTAGCGACTTTGGTTATCGACATAAACACGATGACGACTAACCAAACATCGAAAAATCCCGGTAATTAATGAAAGAAATTAGAGGGTGAGGATAGGTAAGATAGAAACTTAGAATAGAAGATGAAGAAGAACATCATCATCAGAGTAACACGAATCTCACAGAGGAACTAATAACATACAATATATATAACATAACTTGAAATATACCTCTGTACTTGAATATACATCATTATCAAAGTACAACACTTACAACACAGCGGAAATAACTATAGCTATATAATCCTGAAGCCTCCTGCTCCAAGCTCTTCTAGTATATCTGTAAATCCCGAATACTTGACTGCCCGTACAAATTTAAGCACCCAAGAGTTTAGGAAAAAAAAAAGCAAAGTAAACTCCGGGTTAGTCATGGGACTGGTATGAGTAAAACAGTTTAAAACAGTTTGAACAAGTAAACGATATCTCATAAGACCACGCCATTTAACGGAACGGGTTTTTCCCTTATGAGAATCCAAATTATCTTTATATCAAAAACATTTTGATATTATAATAATGTCTATCAACCACCATATAATAATCATCTAGCAGAAACGCTTTCATCTCACATTCTACATATATAGTATACAATCAAAACCGCAAGCAAGTATTGGGTAATGGATTTCCAACTATGACAAGGTATGGAACCACCTTCCGACCAGTGTACTCTAGGAACGATACACTGGAGTTCAACAAGAACATCTTGCAACTCAGACACACATGACCGACCACTCATTTCGCTTAAGTGTATCGAATGTATATCACCAACGGTTGGGATCAACAACCGTTTCCCATATATATATGGGACAACATTGATAGATTAAAGAAGCAAATGAATATTCTCCAGATAGGTGATTATACACCCTACTTCGGAGCGACCGACTTAGCCATGCTTCCTGCCCGACTTCTGTCATTTAACGGATGTGAGGCTAGAAGCTACGCTTATCTTTTACATGCCACATCTTCATTCACTTTGAATGTCACATCGTCATATCCTTCAAATCACAAATTGATTTCCCTAAATATACCACGGGTATACAGCTAAGAGAAACGAATTCCTCCACCACCAAACATGAATACGTTTGAAGAGATCAACTTACGCGATCTATTAGATATACTCTGTCAGACATTCTTCCATACAAGTCGTCCTGGGACTGGACAAACCGAAGGCACTATTCTGTAAACAGGATAGCCCTTGCACTTTACTCCGTCTTCAATTTTCTTTGGCATATACGATTCGTAACGTTTATGCCAATACAGAGTGGTTCTTCGGATAATAATCTAACCGGTCTCTCCATATTAACAACGTTAAAATGGTAAAAACTTAGATAGTCTGTGAATTAACCATCAAAGAAAAACAGGTGTGCAAATAACAATATTATTTCCAAATGGAAATTCTATCAATCAATCATCAATCATATATATATATATATATATATATATATATATATAAATTCCCTTATTTTCTATGTTTAGAAAATATACGTTATTAACACTGGAAAACATTTCCATTGTTTATTTACATATCACTATCATTTCACAACTATCAGTCCCTGACTGTAAACTAGTAGGAGAACAATTCTCTAAGTATAAACCCTGAAGTCCGAAACCAACATCAGATAGACACTTAGAAAACCATTCAACTTAACTAATCTCTAGTCAGTTTCTAATCTTGTTAACTCTATTTCTATTAACTCTAATTGAATAACTCTATTTGATTTACTCTACTTAATTTACTCTACTTAATTTACTCTACTTCGAATAACTAATATCTGTTTTAACTTTATTTCGAGTAACTATATTCGATTTAACTCCTTTCGAATACCATATTCGATTTACTGACTTTATTCACTTTATAAAGATTTCCTTTTAAACAACGTTTATTCATTTTTAAAGATTTACTTTTAGTAATGGTTCTCCACTTTAAAAATGATTTCCTTCTTATAACAGTTTCCTTTTTATAATGTTCTCCCTTTTATAATGTCCTATTCTGTTATAAATAAATTTCCTGTTTTAACTCTATTTATTTTCTAAATATTTCCTATTAATTCTATTTGTAAATGATTTACAAATATTCCCTTTTCAAATTTATTCTTTGATTTTATAATTTCCCATTTCTAAATATCTCCTATTTATAAATATTCCAATTTATAAATATTTCTTATTTATAAATATTCCATTTATAAATATTTTATTTTCAAATATCACTTTGAAAATATTCCCTTATCAACATTTCGGTATGTTATGGTATTCAACATATCAAATCACGATGATCAGTATCGTCCAAACACATATAATCGACAACAGATTATATATCACATCGTATATCACCATATATGAAAAACAGTAAAATAAATGTTGAGGAACCCATTTGGGTCCCTCCAACCTGTTTCCCTGCATCCACAGATGTTACACAATAAAAATCAACATCAGTTTCAGTTCAGTACGGATTATTCTGATAAACAGAATCAATATATATATATATATATATATATATATATATATATATATATATATATATATAGAACTTCAACTAACTGACTAGCAGTTCAATCAACCAAATCAACACACAACAATCAACAGATGATTAACAGTTATAAAAATATAACTGTTCAGAGGTGGGGAGTTTTACTCACATTGGACGATCATCGTTAATAACGATAACCATCGCTTGATTTAGACGGACAATTTATTTCGCTATAAATTGTAACGAGCTCGGATTCACTCCTAATCAGTTTCATTAGGTAGTGTCCGTCCATACGATCCCGACAGATCCGACCATTTGTGATTTTGATATTGTATGGTCAAGTTATGAGTTATCAAAGTAAATACACATATTAAATTAAATAAAAACTTAAGAGTTTATTATATCGGGCCTCACCATCTCCATTCGGCCCAATACCCCTTTAAATTACCAAACCCGCACCATTTCCCTGTCTTCCCCAAAACCCACGGTCTCCAGCAAAACACCAAATCTATTTTCGATCTTCCATCCTCATCACTATCTTGAGCTTTACTCCATGAATTCCCAAACTACCAACACCATTTCGATCTACTCCAAACTCTCTTCCTCACCATACCATAAACCTTAAACTTGAAGTGATTTGGCTGCTCGTGGCATCAGTACCTCGCGTAACCTCCAGGAAACCCATGACAGAAAAATGCTTCGAATTCCACAGAACTTTCACCAGCAGCTCGAAATCAACCCCTCTACTCAAAAATAATACTCAAAACGAGTATTAGTGATCGAATTTTAAATGATATTCAACCCTAGGACCACGCTGAAAAGAACACCGCAAGTCAGAACATCACCGAGTTCAACTCCAGGTGTATGAGCGTGAAGCCTAGACCACAACGAGCTCAAGGATGTAGCTCTTACAAATTTAAGTAGTATATTTGATTTTACTTTCAATTAAAAGGATCGAACTTGTTTACGGGAAGTAATATTGGAGGCGCGACTTTTGTTTGACTGGAGAATGAGATTAGGCCTTAAGGAATGTTAAGGGTAGTGGTATTTATAACGGTGATAAATATCTAGATATTTTCATTTTAGATATTTTATTCGTATCCGTCTTCTAAAAATTCGTACGACCACATACGATACCTAAAAATCTCGAAAATGGTCATGTAGCTAGAGTTTGATATTACGGTCCCAACGAAGCTGGTTTCGTCGAATTCCGACTTCGTATGCTCACACAACGTATTTTTAACTGTCAAAATACTGACTGTTTTCCACTCTAAAAATCCGTACGGCCACCCAGTGCCTCTAAAAATCACCAAACTTGGAATCTAATAACTATTTGACATTGCGGATCCAACAAAATTAGTTTCATCGAATTCCAACTTCGTTTGCAATAGTGGATATTTTTAAAGCTCTAAACAACCTATTTAAATATATAAATATATTTAAATATAATTAAATTTGATATTTAAAAATAAATATTATCGTCTATATTCACAGAGGAATACCATACAGCTCTAGAATATTCCTGTATGTATTTACAACTCGATATTACATCGTCAGAGTTATATCGATGTTCGATTTCTATTTAAATCCTTATAAAAAATATAATTAAATCGTTATGTTCAGGGCGCTGCATTTCTGAGAATTTGATTTGGACATAACTCAAAATCTACATGACGAAATCCCGATTTTTCTCTTCCACTAGAAAGATATACTCCACCAGCTCCACACATTTCTTGTTTCAAAGAAATCCGATTTAAAACGAACCCCATATACTCAATTGAAGTTCGAATCGCCAAATAGCGAACTGCCATGCCATTTCAAGCTCTATTTTAATTATATTATAATTCTACGTTTCAAACTGACGTCGATTGAATATATTCGTCAATATAATTCAACTCTAAGCTGAACTAAATCATAGGGATGACCCAGTTCACAATTGTGATTTCCAATATTTTGATTATTTCTGAATTAAATATATTATTCTATTATTTAATTTAATTAAATATTCACTATAATTTAATTAATGAAGATTAAATT
Source organism: Allium sativum (assembly GCA_030737875.1). Taxonomy (NCBI): domain Eukaryota; kingdom Viridiplantae; phylum Streptophyta; class Magnoliopsida; order Asparagales; family Amaryllidaceae; genus Allium; species Allium sativum. Next base: position 345,821,844 of record CM060922.1, on the reverse strand, counting down.
CCCTAAATCACTAATTATATAATTAAATAAATTAATTATAATACTTCTGACAATGCGGGTCATTACATTCTTCCCTACTTAAAATAATTTCGTCCTCGAAATTGCTAAGGTAGAGGACGACCCTATCTATTGGAATTCCTAAGATTTGTTTACCCCTTATTTCTGATTTCAACTAAACCAATTAATATCGACTAAAATATTTATTTATTCCGACTAACTAAAATTTTCAAAAATCTTGAAAATTTTCTAACAGTTTAAATTTTCGGAAAATTTCGCCATAACCTCCTTTGTACAGCCCTATCGGTAAAGCCACAACTCGCCTCTCTAGGCCATCTCCAACCCAAAAGAAAATCAAATAGCCAAGCGGCTTGCTAATTCGACTCATAAATCTCATGCTTATATCAAATATAAACTTGTGCCTTTTGGTCGGGCATATCAACTTTATCCCTTTCACCTGCTATCAATTCAACATAGAACAATATTATCCCATTCAAACTCCAATCAGTTTTTATCCACAAATCCAACCATTCGCTTATACCTAAGTCGAATTTAATTTCAAATTCGAGTTCCATTACCAATTTCAATTTTTACCTTACCAGTCCAATTTAATTCCAGATGATCTCTAATCAAGTCCAATTCTACTTGATACCAATCTATTTCAATTCAATTTCAACTCAACTGGTTTTACTTTAATTCTAATTTGCTTTTACAAATTCCTATTTAATTTGTCTTAAATTAAACAATCAAATTTGGGAGTTTTAAACAGCTTTGTTTTTCTCAATACAATTCAAAAACAAAATCCTTGGTAGTAATCCGTCAATTAGCAACTCGAAAATCACACCGATGATGCTGCGCAATCAACATCGGAGTTACTTTCCACCGACCGTAGTGAGTTCAATACTATATCACTTCAAAACCATTTCTTAAACATTTCCACTTTGAAATATATTTCAAATATCATTTGAAATGCTTTAAACAATTTAAAATCTCCTAAGATTTTAAAATTCTCATATACTTAATCCAAATCTGTTAACAAACACCTTTCCAAATCTCCAAGGTTTTAATTTCAATTCTGACTTAAATTCTGATTCAATCCGTCTGATTTCACGTATTTCACTTATATGAATTCTGATTGGTTATATATAACCATTTCACATGTTATAATCTTACTTGATTATAATCATAACTATATATGATAATATATCACATATCCATACTGTGTCGGTCCATCGTATTCAAGTGTTTATAAACCCCTACCGATACAGTGGATGAAACTGATCGACCAGAATTCATAAACAACTCAACCAATGCATCACCACAATAGAAAACCAATTTTATATCAAATAAAAATACGCACTCGTATATACACACTCAAACTCAATCTAGGGTATTACTAACCCTATCTCTACCGAGTCACGCCATAGAGCCAAGGTAATACTTAAACTTAAGCTCTGATACCAACTGTAACAATCTAGATTTTTAGCGACTTTGGTTATCAACATAAACACGATGACGACTAACCAAACATCGAAAAAACCCGGTAATTAATGAAAGAAATTAGAGGGTGAGGATAGATAAGATAGAAACTTAGAATAGAAGAAGAAGAACATCGTCATCAGAGTAACACGAATCTCATAGCGGAATGAATAACATACAATATATATAACATAACTTGAAATATACCTCTGTACTTGAATATACATCATTATCAAAGTACAAAACTTACAACACAGCGGAAATAACTATAGCTATATAATCGTGAAGCCTCCTGCTCTAAGCTCTTCCAGTATATCTGTAAATCCCGACTATTTGACTGCCCGTACAAATTTAGGCACCCAAGAGTTTAGGGGAAAACAACAAAGTAAAATCCGGGTCAGTCATGGGACTAGTATGAGTAAAACAACTTAAAACAGTTTGAATAAGTAAACGATATTCATAAGACCACGTCGTATAACAAAACGGGTTTTTCCCTTATGAGAATCCAAATTATCTTTATATCAAAAACCTTTTGATATTATAATAATGTCTATAAACCACCATATAATAATCATCTAGCAGAAACGCTTTCATCTCACTTTCTACATATATAGTATACAATCAAAACCGCAAGCACGTATTGGGTAATGGATTTCCAACTATGACAAGGTATGGAACCACCTTTCGATCAGTGTACTCTAGGAACGATACACTAGAGTTCAACAAGAACATCTTGCAACTCAGCCACACATGACCGACCACTCATTTCGCTTGAGTGTATCGAATGTATATCACCAACGGTTGGGATCAGCAACCGTTTCCCATATATATATAGGACAACATTGATAGATTAAAGAAGCAAATGAATATTCTCTAGATAGGTGATTATTCACCCTACTTCGGAGCGACCGACTTAGCTATGTTGCCTGCCCGACTTCTGTCATTTAGCTGATGTAAGGCTAGAAGCTACGCTTATCTTTTACATGCCATATCTTCACTCACTTTGAATGTCACATCGTCATACCCACCAAGTCACAAATTGATTTCTCCAAAAATACCACGGGTATACAGCTAAGAGAAACGAGTTCCTCCACCACCAAACGTGAATACGTTTGAAGAGATCAACTTACGCGATCTATTAGATATACTCTATCAGACATTCTTCCATACAAGTCGTCCTGGGACTGGACAAACTGAAGGCACTATTCTGTAAACAGGATAGCCCTTGCACTTTACTCCGTCTTCAATTTTCTTTGGCATATATGATTCGCAATGTTTATGCCAATACAGAATGGTTCTTCGGATAATAATCCAACCGGTCTCTCCATATTAACAACGTTAAAATGGTAAAAACTTCGATAGTCTGTGATTTAACCATAAAAGAAAAAAAGGTGTGCAAACAACGATATTATTTCCAAATGGAAATTCTATCAATCAATCATATATATATATATATATCTATATATATTCCCTTATTTTCTATGTTTAGAAAGTATACGTTATTAACACTGGAAAACATTTCCATTGTTTATTTACATATCACTATGATTTCACAACTATCAGTCCCTGACTGTAAACTAGTAGGAGAACGATTATCTAAGTATAAACCCCGAAGGCCGAAACCAACATCAGATAGACACTTAGAAAACCAGTCAACCTAACTAATCTCTAGTCAGTTTCTAATCTTGTTAACCTATTTCTATTAACTCTAATTGAATAACTCTATTTGATTTACTCTACTTAATTTACTCTACTTCGAATAACTAATATATGTTTTAACTTTATTTCGAATAACTATATTCGATTTAACTCCTTTCGAATACCATATTCGATTTACTGACTTTATTCGCTTTATAAAGATTTCCTTTTAAACAACGTTTATTCATTTTAAATATTTACTTTTAGTAACGATTCTCCACTTTAAAAATGATTTCCTTCTTATAACAGTTTCCTTTTTATAACGTTCTCCCTTTTATAATGTCCTATTCCGTTATAAATAAATTTCCCTTTTTAACTCTATTTATTTTCTAAATATTTCCCATTAATTCTATTTGTAAATGACTTACAAATATTCCCTTTTCAAATTTATTCTTTGATTTTATAATTTCCCTTCTCTAAATATCTCCTATTTATATATATTCCAATTTATAAATATTTCTTATTTATAAATATTCAATTTATAAATATTTTATTTTCAAATATCACTTTGAAAATATTCCCTTATCAACATTTCGGTATGTTATGGTATTCAAGATATCAAATCACGATGATCAGTATCTTCCAAACACATATAATCGACAATAGATTATATATCACATCGTATATCACAATATATGAAAAACAGTAAAATAAATATTGAGGAACCCAGTTGGATCCCTCTAACCTTATTCCCTGCATCCACAAATGTTACACAATAAAATTCAACATCAGTTTCAGTTCAGTAAGGATTATTCTGATAAACAGAATCAATATATATATATATATATATATATATATATATATATATATATATATAGAATTTCAACTAACTGACTAGCAGTTCAATAAACCAAATCAACACACAACAATCAACAGATGATTAACAGTTCTAAAAAATACATTAGAAAAATATAAATGTTCAGAATTATTGAGTTGAACTCACATTGGACGATCATCGTTAATAAAGATAACCATTGCTTGATTTAGACGGACAATTTATTTCGCCATAAATTGTAACGAGCTCGGATTCACTCCTAGTCAGTTCCATTTGGTAGTGTCCGTCCATACGATCCCGACAGATCCGACCGTTTGTGATTCTGATATCGTATGGTCAAGTTATGATTTATCGAAGTAAATACACATATTAAATTAAATAAAAACTTAAGAGTTTATTATATCGGGCCTCACCATCTCCATTCGGCCCAATACCCCTTTGAATTACCAAACCCGCACCATTTCCCTGTCTTCCCCAAAACCCACGGTCTCCAACAAAACCCCAAATCCATTTTCGATCTTCCATCCTTATCACTATCTCGAGGTTTACTCCATGAACTCCTGAACTACCAACACCATTTTGATCTACTCCAAACTCTCTTCCTCACCATACCATAAACCTTAAACTCAAAGTTATTTGGCTGCTCGCGACATTAGTACCTCGCGTAACCTCCAGGAAACCCACGACAGAAAAATGCTTCGAATTCCACAAAACTTTCACCAGCAGCTCGAAATCAACCCCTCTACTCAAAAATAATACTTAAAAGAGTATTAGTGATCGAATTTTAAATGATACTCAACCCTAGGACCACACTGAAAAGAACATCGCAAGTCTGAACATCACCGAGTTCAACTCCAGGTGTATGAGCGTGAAGCCTAGACCACAACGAGCTCAAGGATGTAGCTCTTACAAATTTAAGTAGTATATTTGATTCTACTTTGAATTAAAAGGATCGAACTTGTTTACAGGAAGAAATATTGGAGGCGCGACTTTTATTTAACTGGAGAAAGAGATTAGGTCTTAAGGAATGTTAAGGGTAGTGGTATTTGTAATGGTGATAAATATCTAGATATTTTCATTTTAGATATTTTAGGATATTTTATTCGTATGAATCTTCTAAAAATTCGTACGACTACATACGATAACTAAAAATCACGAAAATGATCATGTAGCTAGAGTTTGATATTACGGTCCCAACGAAACTGGTTTCGTCGAATTCCGACTTCGTATGCTCACACAGCGTATTTTTAACTGTCAAAATACTAACTGTTTTCCACTCTAAAAATCCGTACGGCCACCCAGTGCCTCTAAAAATACCAAACTTGGAATCTAACAACTATTTGACATTGCGGATCCAACAAAATTAGTTTCATCCAATTCCGACTTCGTTTGTAAAAGTGGATATTTTTAAAGCTCCAAACAGCCTATTTAAATATATAAATATAATTACATTTAATATTTAAAAATAAATATTATCGTCTATATTCACAGAGGAATACCATACAGCTCCAAAATATTCCTGTATGTATTTACAACTCGATATTACATCGTAAGAGTTATATCGATGTTCGATTTCTATTTAAATCCTTATAAAAAATATAATTAAATCGTTATGGTCAGGGCACTGCATTTCTGAGATTTTGATTTGGACATAACTCAAAATCTACATGACGAAATCCCGATTTTTCTCTTCCACTAGAAAGATATACTCCACCAGCTCCACACGTTTCTTGTTTCTCAGAAATCCTATTTGAAACAAACCCCGTATACTCAATTGAAGTTCAAATCGGCAAATAGCGAACTACCACGCCATTTCAAGCTCTATTTTAATTATATTATAATTCTACATTTCAAACTGACGTCGATTGAATATATTCGTCAATATAATTCAAATCTAAGCTGAACTAAATCATAGGGATGACCCAGTTCACAGAATATTGTGATTTCCAATATTTTGATTATTTCTGAATTAAATATATTATTCTATTATTTAATATAATTAAATATTCAATATAATTTAATTAATGAATATTAAATTCCCTAAGTCATTAATTATATAATTAAATAAATTAATTATAATACCTCTGACAATGCGGGTCATTACAGCGGGGCACGATTACTGGGCTGATTGTAAGCGACCAGAACGACGGCTGAGTAGGTGTGCCATTGTAGGTTCAGGCGGACTATGGTCGTGCACGTAGTCCGGAGTTGAAAAAGCAGGCATTGGGCACCCATAGGTTTACACTGTGCGTGCTTGATTCGTGTCGGTGGTTAGCACCATAGGACTTGATACACCCTATGGTGGACCTAGCACAGGTGACTACATTTCTTGATTGGGCCATATGACACAGACACATGACGAGCTAGAACTTGTAGGGAGCCGATCGAATAATAGATCGTTTCGTGGGATTAAGTAATGGGTCATTTCATAATATTGGGCAAGGGATCATTTCATATTTAATACATGACACGGGTTAGGTTACTAGTACAGGCGGTAAAGGCCCATTTCTGTTTCTGATTCTGTTAAAGAGGTAAAAGCCCATTACTATTTCTGTAAAGATCACCCTGTTTCCGTTTCCGTTTCTGTTTATACATTAGGATAACACCTAATTCTGTTAGACTAGTATTGGTGCAGAGAATGTTAAACATGTGATGCTATACGTAGTTTATCTGGTTAGCATAGTTTATCTTGTTATCTTAGTTTAACTTGCCTGTCTTGTCATCATCCTTATGTTTACTTTCAGTTTATACATGTCATGTTATCTTTACTTATTTTTATGCTGAAAGTCACTAGGACTTACTCAGTTTTTATGACTGACCCATTTTGTTTCGCTTCTTTTTCTTCTGTCCCCCCTCCCCCCCGGTTCGCAGGGTGGGAATACAGCTTAGTTCGGATCTTACCAAGCTCCAAGGCTCTTTCATGTACGGCTTGGATTTCCCTTGGCTATGGCTTGCTTTGCTTTATTGGGGAATATCACAATTTATTTTTATGCTTCTTTGTTTTTGAGCAAGACAGATATTTTAGCTATGTAATTGGGTATTGGAAGTTGATGGGTTTTTATTGTAAACAATTATATTTAATAAATTATTTGAAATACTTCCACTTTACTTTCCGTTGTTTTATATATGTCTGTCTTGTAATATTTCTGTTCCAGTACCCATAATGCTCCACTGAAGTTAAGGCATTTCCTTTGTGAGTGACCTTAGCGGATGCGGGGTGTTACAACTAGACTTGGGACCTCTTTAGCTTATTAATTAACAGGTGTAACTTAGTAGTTTGAAGTTCATTAATAAGCCCGGTTGTACAATGACATTTATCTAAGTGTTATTGGTGTACAACGCCCTTCCCCAACAAGTACCTTCCCAGATGTATACTTAGACTTATAGTAATTCATTTTATTTAGTTTTTACATCTGCTACTAATCTGTTCTTACGTGTTATACTTAATGTCATATTAAGTCCACTTTAACTGATTAACATGTCGCATATTCTTCCTAAAATGTAATTTACCCAATCGGATGGATTAACATGTAATTATCCCAATTTAATAGATTAACATGTAATTTTCCCAATCGAATATATTAACATGTAATTATCCCAATTCTTACAGTCAAGGGTTCCAATATATAATATGCCCAATTTTTCTCCATTTATATGTCATCATCTAATTATTCCAATTTATACCCTTTATACCTAATCAACTTAATATCCTAGGCTTCTAGGTTCCACGTAAATAAAAGGAAAAAGGGAGAAAACTAATCTTAGACTGAATAAACAGGCATATAGAAAGACTGTAAATAAATGAAAGGCATAACAGGGATAAGGAAGATCAAAGTACATAATTTAACTTGTAGATCCGTATAGAAAAACATGTATAAATATATATAGGGATTACTTTTAGGCACTGTTTATATCAGATCCAACATTATTCACTGTCCAAAATCTTTTCAAATAAACAAATCTAAAAATCACATGGAACTCATTGCAAGACTTGGTGAAGAGTATGAATATATCGCTGTAGAAAAGGTCCACTTTAATCTTATGTTGTTGTAGGGCAGTTCGAAAAATCCTTGCTATTATATATCTAGGCAGCACCTCAAGAGTTCTATGCACATCTTTATCTAAGTGAAAGATTTAGCAAAGACGGAGGAAGAAATGGGTTTGTGTGTGTAGAACTGATGATGTTGCATGCCTTTATATAGACTACCTAGGATAATCCACCACTGCTAGATATTAGGGTTTTAATCTAAGCTTCACAGCGCTGAGTCAGCAAACGAATCTAGCCAACAAAACAGTGCAGATACAGACAGAAGAATCAATTCATATCATTGCTGGGTCGACCCACCGACCTATTGGGTGATATATAAAAACTAAAAGTAGTCAAATATATTTAACTTAAAGTATAAATATCAAAACTATAGCAATATTAAAGGAAACATCATTAAGCTTTAAAATCTAAATTATAAGTGATATCAAAGAGTAAAGCATAATATCAAAAAAATATAGTATAATTGTAATATAAAAATCAAAGTATAAAATTAATCAAAATACAAAAACCAAAGTATAAGTATAATCAAAATATAAAAAGCAACATATTTGAAAAAGTATAAGTTTTTATTTGGAAAGGCCGACCGGTTTTTAAAGTGACCACAAACACTTATTATTATTACAGATAATTACAATAATTACAGGAGATTGACAGTTTATCAATCTACTACAGGTTCAATTTTTAAGGCAGACCATCCACCCTAGATGTTTTTAATGTGGATCATCCACTGCTAAATTCCTACCTTACAGAACAGAAGCTAGCCTATGTGACTAGACTACAATATCTTACCATGCAGTGTAGGTCCGTCAATTTCTAACACGACCCGAAACATGACCCGTAGCCCGCACTATAAAAACCCGACCCGACCCATTTATAAACGAGTCAATTTCGGGTCAACCCGCTCTGACCCGATTAATAAACGGGTTGACCCGACCCAACCCGTGAACCCGTTTCTGACCCGCCATGACCCAGTTAATATAAAACATATTTTTATTACTCTACAATCTACAAAACATTAGCCCAGCCCAGTCCACTACCCATTTGTCTCTTTACCCTAATTTACCAATTAATAAGCATCCACTCATTCAGTCATTCTAATTTATGTGATTCTACCTCTTGACTCCTTCAGACTTCAGTTTCCTCTTTCCTTTTTACACCGAGCTCTTGATTATATGATATCCTTCTGAAATTGCACATCCGATCGAAGAACAATGGCAGCACCAGGAAAAAGCATCGGCAACAACATCGTCTCGAGACTCGAGCATCGTCTCGAGATTTTATGAGCACTTCGTTGTAGCATAGTCCTTTTTCTTTCTTAATTTATGCTACAAAGACTCGATCAAATGCAGCCATCATTAGAAACCCACAAAGTTTTTATGCAAATATTTTTCTTAACGGGTTACACGATTCAAACCCGAAACCCGCACGATTATAAATGGGTCAACCCAAACCCGACCCGTTTAATAATCGGGTTGAGCTGACCCGATCCGAACTCAACCCGAACACGACTTCACCCGACTAGAACCCGACCCAATCCGACCCATTGTCAGCCCTAACGCAGGGTACCCAATTACATGAAACAAAGTCATTCCTAGTTACTAGTACATTACATACATCAACATATTACATGCAATAGTTTGCAGAAACAAACTGCGGACATATTTTTAAAGAAATAAATAACATCAGCTAGTGTGCCTAAGATGATCAACCACCATATAGGTACTTGAACAACCAAAGATCATCACAAACCCCATAACCCTACAAACTACAAAGACAATAGCCTAAAACATTATACTTCTAGCACACCCAACCAGCATACAACATCAACACAAAAACTCCAAGACAAAATCCAAGCAACAGAGAAACCAAATACAACAAACTTCCCCAACCCGCACCTTCACTACATATCTTGTAGGCTTTACATACTCTCTACTAGCTCACTAAGATAGAGACAATCTCCTGCTCACCCCAGAGTTGCTTGGTATTTATAAGAGATAAGAGTAGAAATTATCAGAAATATAGATCAGGGGAGTCGCGAGACTGTTCATGGTACAAGATCGGACAGCAAACTAGAATGCTCCGCAAAGGATTCATGACTTCAATAGCACAACAAGCTGAACCCACAGTACAGAGAGTTCGCAACAGCAAGAACGGAACCCACAAAGGTCAGCCCCATCAAACACCTTCCTACACTCATCTCCTGACTACGGTTAAATTGCGCTGGACAAAAATTCATCAGGAAATGGCTTGGTGGTACTCGCTTGGATTCCAAGCGTAGCACATTATATGATATAGGACAGAAGGGAAGACACAAAAACTCAACCCACACAATCAACGACTTAGGCATAGAGATAACCGGGCATGACACCGCACTGTATAATGAAAGGATATTGGAGGAGTTTGAGTATGTGGAAGAGATAAGGGGGTTGGGTCATAAGGAGCAGGAGGGTTAGTGGAAAAGGGGGATTCAGAGCTGAAAATCAGGTCTAAAATAGGTTGAGCGGGAGTAGCCTACGTAGGCAAAAGCAAAGCGGTGCAGTAGAGGCAAAGAAAGGTTTTGGATCGGCAAGTTTGGAGGGAGAGAGAGTTGAATCGTGGGAAAACATGTGGAAAGACAGAATGGATAAAGGCAAATGCTTTGCCGCGGGGATGAATTGTTCTATGTCCAAATTGGGTGTTCGATGTGCCGGATCAATCTTAGCCACTGATTTGCACAAAATCTAATGATTTTGAGTGGAATATAGGACCCGTTTATTAGATTATTAATAACATGTGCGGTTGATGTGTGGTTGTGATTTGTCGGACACACGGGAACACCCGAGTTGGGTACAGAAGAAGTGACCCCATTAATGGGCGTTCACCCCAAAACCAAAGCCCATGGGACTATGAAAAAAAAGTACAAATATTTTAATCTAGTATATTCATTTTTTATGGTAAATTATTTACAGTTTCTAATTGAAGATCCTTTGAATAAATATTTTGGAAACAAAGGATATTTGAAAACATTTCTGTAAATGGATTCGAAAATAAAAATACTATTTAAATCATTTAACCATAGATTTTGAAAATATAAGTATTTTGAGAAATCATTTTAATAAAATGGATAGGGATTAAATAAGAGCAACCTGAGTTTTAATATAAAATCTAAGATTCAATAGTATCTTGAACTCTTCGAAACTGGTGAGTCTTCGTTCTTTGACCCTTGAATCATCAACCAGAATCTTCAATTTTGATACTGTACAATCTTTATTATCGATCCTTGTATAATATCTTGTGCTATATACAATATATGTATATATATGTGTGCGCGCGTGTGTGTGTATGTGTGTGTGCGGATGTGTTTGGCAAGGCCTATATATATATATATATAATAATTAGTACGTGCATAAATATAAAATATTCACTACATGAAGTTGTATCATCAAAACTACCATTCATGGTACTAAAAATCTTCTCATTTTCGATGATGACAACCATTTTATAAAATATTTCGTTGACTCCCCTGGAATTCCATAACTCCATCTTAATCTGTGCATATTATATATTTTCTTTCCTTTTGTCATCAACAAAAAAACTTCCATCCTCTATAACTAGTACTAATTCTAACTGTGTATAAATCCCTCTTAACTTACCCAATATAAGTATGATGTTCCTATAAATCAAACGATAAGAATAATATATAAGAAACAATGTATCTTGCTATATTCACTGTCATAATCCTTGATTTCTTCTTCTTCGTGGCCCCAAAGAGGGTTATGATTGGTTATATTGGATGATTCATTTTTGGCGATAATTGGATTCGAAGAGTTGTCCAAAAATCGTTTTTGTAGATTCTATAGAACTTTTCCTTGTCTCTCTTATTCTTTTGACATTTCTACTTGCATTACTTGTTGTTCAACAAACGTATTAAGAACATCTTCCATTTTTCTTTCTATTTTAGTGACTCTCGCCAGAGTAGTACATTGAAATTGACCATAAGAAAGTGATGAGAATGAAATGGTCTAATTTTAATCATTATTTGAAGTGGTTGCCATAGCTAGAAGGTTCCAGAGTTTCATATAGAGAAAACAAAGAGGAATGAAGATAAAATTCTAATTGATATGTTATTTATAAGTTTAAGCATGCTATTCAACTGGCGGTTACAATAACGGCTGGGCTGTAATAATCCGCATTTTTATAACGTATTATAATTATAAATCAAGGCTGAATTAATTTTTAAAATGAGAATCAAGGGAAACGGGTTACGCCATAGCGTTCGTCTCGAAATTCTACTTGGAAACGAGCCCGAGGTTTCAAAAATCGGAGTCCGTATGACCAAGTTATGACCCTTCGAAGTTTTCAGAAAATTTCAAGTTCAAAACAGCTCAGAATTCGAATTCGAATTTTCAAATTCAAACCACAGAACAGACTGGGCGGGAAATTTCCCGCCCAGGCCCAGGTCGACCATAGTGTCGACCTGCTCAGGACCAGGTCGACCATAGTGTCGACCTGGGGGTCGATCTGGTGGCCGAGCCCACTTTTGAAGCTGGATTCACTTTGATGTTTCTGGCCTCATTTCTGTCTACATTCGTTGACATGACCCTATATAAACAACCCCTAACGCTAGTCTCTTTACACAAAATTCTCTCTGACCTTATGTTGCTCTAATTCTGGTTGAAAAGTTAGAGAAAGGGACTACTTCTTCTACGTCGAAACTGCGTTAAGAGAATTGCTGATTTGGGGATTTCTGTTAGGACTTGACTAAGCATATAAAGATTCAACTATGATTTTCTTTTTCTAATTCTCGAACCATGATCTGTAAGCCCCAGTTACTTTTAGATTTAAACTGTAAATGCAATATGAATATGTTGTAAATTGAAATTGGACCTGTGTATGATGACTGTTTTACATCCATTCTTGTTCATCTTGGATCTTGACTTTTGGGTATATTACTATGACATTGATTTGGGGCCTATTCATGTTGTAAACCAAAAAGCAAAACCCCTCATATTATCATGCCTACAATGTTGAATCTGCTATTAGTCACAAGTTTATGACTATCATCTTATGTCAACCGTTACCATGACTATACTATCACCTTATGTCAACTGTTATCTTGACTAGTACCTTATTTTGCTAGATTTGGAATCTTTATGTTTGAGGCCAATATTCCATATGCCAATAGTGTTATAATCATTTATCTCAAGTCATACCATGCTATGCTAGTAATCACTTTTGCCACCTTATACCCGTCCCTTCTTATGTTATTCCCTAATTAGATTTATTTGTATCGATTCGAGTTTATGTGCGATGGGAATACGATTTGGGTAGATTAGGTAAAACATGAATTGGCTTTGAACATGAACGCTATTATAGCTCGAACCTATATATGGACATGAACTTGACATGAAATTTACATGAAACCTGACATGAAAACTCAACATGAATTTTGACATGAAAACTTGAACATGGGCATGACACTTAGAAAAACTTGAAAATGGCCAACTCGAGGTTGGGTTGAGTTTGCAGTGTAAATCTGCTCGGAACCGCCCGACAAATCCAGTGGCTGCAAACAATAGGATCCAATGTGGGTAGTTGGTCATATCACACGTAAAACCCGAGGTTAGACTATGATGTAGTGTAAATCTGCCCGGAACCGCCCGGCAAATCCAGTGACCACAACAGTTAGTCTAATGTGAGAGGTTGGGGTGCATTAATGAATTAATGCCACATGATAGGATTAAGTCATGAACCATTTCAATATACTTAACCAACTTGATACGATGATTTGATAGGGTTAAGTCATGAACCGCTCGAACACACATAACCAACTTGATACATGATCTAGATAGGGTTAAGTCACGGATTTGAATGACAACACTTAACCCATTAGAAACCCTAGTTACGCAGTCCTTTTCAGCAGTAACCCACTTAGATGTATCACGATACCCTGGGACTAGGCAGGGTGGGGCACGATTACTGGGCTGATTGTAAGCGACCAGAACAACGGCTGAGTAGGTGCGCCATTGTAGGTTCAGGAGGACTATGGTTGTGCACGTAGTCCGGAGTTGAAAAAGCAGGCATTGGGCACCCGTAGGTTTACACTGTGCGTGCTTGATTCGTGTCGGTGATTAGCACCATAGGGCTTGATACACCCTATGTTTGACCTAACACAGGTAACTATATTTCAGGATAGGGCCGTATGACATACACAAATGACGAGTTAGAACTTGTAGGGAGCCGATCAATTAGTTGATCATACCGTAGGACCCTGTAATGGGTCACTACATGATACTGGGCCAAGGGATCATTTCATGATTAATACTTGACATGGGTTAGAATACTAGTACAGTTGGTGCAGCGAATCTTGAATATGCGATGCTAGACTTGACTTATCTTGTTTATCATATCAGTCCTGTTATCATCCTTATGTTTAATTCCAATTTTCGCATGTCATGTTACCTTTACTAGTTTTTATACTGAAAGTCACTAGGGCTTACCAGTCTTATGACTGACCATTTTTCTTTCGCCTCTTTTTCTTTCGTTTTCCCCCTAGGTTCTCAGGGAGGAAACACTAGCTCTTAGCTTGGATTTAGCTTGCTTTCTGACAGATCATGTACGGTTTGGTCTTTAGCTATGCTATGGCTGCTTCTGCTATTTATGGGGAATAATTTACTTTTCATATCTTAAGTTTATGCTTCTTTATTTGGAACTTGATGTAATGGAATAATTTGTACCTTGGATATATGGGGTTTTGACTCTTTTCTTAAAAGTAATAAAAATTTGGTTTTTAATTTTTACCGCTTCTTTATTTATGTTCTGCCTTGTGATATCTCTGTGTATGTTTACCTAGATAATACTCCACCAAAACTAGTGCATTCCCTTTGTGAGTGACCCCAGCGGAGGTGGGGTGTTACATTTGGTATCAGAGCAGAAGGTTACCAGGCTGGGCAAAAAGTTTTAAAAACCTTCTGAAACTATTTTCAAAACCATTTATAAAGAAGCATTTTTCAAGAAAAGTTTTATGTTTAAAAAGGCTATTCCCCAAAAAGCCATTAGCACTTTCCTTTGTTTCCTCGTTTGAATCTTTTTCTTTTCATTTTTCAGCATGGCTGATCTTAACCTGCCTGAGGGAATACCCGTGCCTGGATGGTTCCGAAGGTACTTAGAAGCCAGGGCCAATGGCGCGGGCCCGGTAGACATCCCTCCTCCTCCTCCCCTAGTGGCCGCGGTTCCTCCTCTTCTTGGTACCGCCTTTGCCAAAATATGCAAAGACTTTAAAGCAATGGGCGACAAGAACTTCGCTGGAACTGAAACCTTTGTTGAGGCACGAAACTGGCTAAAGGAGACTGAAGACTTGTTCATTATCTTTGATGTGGAGGACCATAGGAAAGTTCAGTTGGCAGCATGGTTGTTGAAAGAGGAAGCTGCATTTTGGTGGGAAGTCACCAACGCTACCAGGCCAGTTGAGACTTGGGCAGACTTTAGAGAGAGGTTTGGGCTTAAATTCTTATCGTCAGCAGAAGAGAACCTTCAGATGAAGAGATTCCTAGCACTCAAGCAAGGGGACATGTCTGTTAGGGAGTACATGAATAAGTTTAATCAGCTTGCTCGGTTTGGTTTGGATTTGGTCAACACGGCCCGGAAAAAGGCTGTACGCTTTGCTTGAGGATTGAACGAGCCACTACACAGTTTGGTCTTAACTCATATATCCATGGAGGCGACCTTTGAAAGCTTGGTGGATATGGCTCTACTTCATGAGGAAGACAAGAATAGCAAGAAGGAGGTTAAGCCTAATGAGACTCAGAATAAGAAAGCTGACTTCAAGAAGGGGGGCAACAAGAATAACAAGAGCAACAACAAACCACATGAGACGAGGAAGTGCAACTTTTGTGGTATTACGGGACATCTAGCTAAAGACTGTAGAAAGAAGAAGAGGAAGTTGAGTGAATGCTTTCATTGTGGAGATACAGGACACATCAGCAAGGATTGCCCTAAGAAGCAAGGGCAGGGGCAAGGGCAGACCCAGTGAGCAGGACCTTCTGGAGGGCAGTTGCATGCTTTCAACACCACTCCAGCTCTTGACCGAGGTAGTAATATTTTCGTAGAAAGCCTTGTTTACATTTCTGATTTTCCTGTTCGAACCTTATTTGACTCTGGCGCATCGCATACTTTTATTTCTTCTGATATTGTTGAAAATCTGCACCTAAGTACTAGTCTGGTTGAGGATCCCGTTATAGTTTCAAATCCAATTGGGGGCTCCGCCCATTTATCTATGATGTGTGTGGATTTGAGAATCTCTATCTTAAGCGTAGAATTCACGTGTAATGCTTATGTTCTCGGATTTATGGGATACGGTTTGATCCTAGGTATGGATTGGCTGTCCGATTATGGAGCCATTCTTGATTGTGAACAAAGGGTAGTGAGGCTCATGACTCGCCTTGGTAATACCCTTGAAATTTCTTGTAACCCTAAGGGTCCGGTCATGTTGTGTTATCTTGAGTCTCTTGACTCGTCCATCGATAATTTGCAATCTGTAAGAGTGGTCCGAGAATATCCAGATGTCTTTGATGAGGTGAGGGGGTTACCTCCTAAACGCGAGATTGACTTCCGAATTTATCTTGTTGATAATGCCAACCCAGTTTCATTGCCCGTTAGGCACATGGCCCCGGGAGAAAGAAGAGAGCTCAGTAAACAAGTTATCGAGTTGCTTGAGAAAAATTTCATAAGACGAAGCATTTCTGAATGGGGTGCTCCAGTGGTATTCGCTACTAAGGTGGATGGATCGCTTCGTCTATGCGTAGATTATCGTGAGTTAAACAAGCTAACTATGAAAAATAGGCACCCACTACCAAGAATCGACGATTTGTTTGACCAGCTTGTGGGAGCTTCTGTTTTCTCTCAACTCGATCTAGCCACAGGATTTCATCAGCTTAGAGTGGCTAAGGATAGCATTGACAAAACTATGTTTAGGACTCCAAATGTGTTCTTCGAATGGCTCGTCATGTCGTTTGGGTTAACGAATGCACCCGCGTACTTTGTAGATTTGATGAGTAGGGTGTTTCGGGAGTTCCTTAACAAGTTTGTGGTAGTTTTCGTGGATGATATTTTGATCTTCTCAAAAGATGAAGAAGAGCATGCTAGACATCTCAAGGAAGTCATGGAAACACTTAGAGCACACCAGTTAAAGGCTAAGTTCTCCAAATGCCATTTTTGGAGGAAGGAAGTTCAGTTCCTTGGACATGTAGTTTCTAAACAAGGCATAGCCGTGGACCCCGCAAAGGTAGCTACGGTATAGGACTGGAAAATTCCTAAGAATGCAACGGAGGTGAGGTGCTTTCTCGGTTTGGCGGTCTACTACAGGAAGTTCATTAAGGACTTCGCTAAGATTTCTGCCCCTCTAACTAAGTTAACAAAGAAGAACCTAGCTTTTGCATGGGACATAGAGTGTGACGCTGCTTTTCAGAGACTCAAGAGAGCCCTCACCACAGCTCCAGTTCTGGCATTACCTGACGGAGGCAAGGTGTTTACGGTGTACACAGATGCGTGCGGCACGGTATTAGGCGCCGTCCTAATGCAAGAAGGAAGAGTAATATGCTACGGGGGCAGACAACTTAAAGTTCATGAGAAAAACTATCCCACGCATGACTTGGAGTTGGCCGCGATCGTTTTTGCACTTAAATCTTGGCGCCATTATCTTCTAGGGGAGAGGTTCGAGCTGTATACCAACCACAAATCGCTCAAGTACCTCTTCTCATAGAAAGATTCGAATCTGAGACAACAGCGGTGGATGGAGTTCTTGGCATCATATGACTTCGATATAGCTTATACCCCTGGCAAGCGTAATGTGGTGGAGGATGCGCTAAGTAGAAAAAGGTTGACTTTGAGCCCCTTGTTTGTTGAAAGGAAAAGCCTTGAGTTTATAGCAAACTTTGATTTTACACCGCTGTAGAGTCATTGACTGCTACGTTAGCATCTCTTGAGTTAAGACCTACACTTCTAGATCGAGTAGGGACTTCACAGAAGGAAGACCCACAGATAGTGGAAATCATGGACAAGCTGATTAGTGGTGAGACGTCAAGTCACCTCGGTAGGTATGCCATAGATAACAAGGGATGGCTAAGGCGTGATGGAAGGCTATGTGTCCCACAAGTGGGAGACCTAGTAAGGGAAGTTCTCGAAGAGGCGCATCACTCGAATATGACCATACATCCTGGAGGGGATAAGATGTACAGAGATATGAAATGCATTTTCTTTTGGGCTGGAATGAAAAAGGACGTGGCAGGGTTCGTTTTGAAGTGCATGGTGTGCCAACAAGTAAAGGCTGAGTCGAAGAAGCCCGGTGGGCTATTACATCCTTTGGAGGTTCCACAATGGAAATGAGAGAGTATTGTAACACCCCGCATTTTTTTAGCTTTAAAAATAAGAGATTTATGTATATATATATGGGGATACGCGAGCGGATTAATTAAAGAACTATGGTAATAAAAGATATTCTGTTTATATTCTAAGAATTAAATTAAACGGATTTCACCATTTCCTTCGTCTCGGAAAAATACGCGAAATAGAGTCCGAGTTTTCGAGAATCGGAGTCCGTATGACCAAGTTATGGCACGTCAAAGTTTTTAGAAAATTCCAAGTTCAAAACAGTTTAAAACTAGAGCAGAATTCAAACTCAAACACACAGGGGGCAGGGCGGGAGAATTCCCGCCCAGGTCAAGTAGACAGCGGTGTCGACTGTGCAGTCGACACCCCCCCCCCCCCCCGTGTCGACTGCCCAGTCGACACGGGTGTCGACTTGCCTGGTCAAGCCTATTTGGCTTGGGTGCACCTGCTTGGCCCTGTGCTCTGTTCTGATGGCCTGTGACGAATTTTGAGGGTTCAGATCTATTCTAGGGTTTATCTAAGGGCCTAAACTACTCCTAACTTCTATAAAAACACCCTAAGACCTAACCTAAATCACTCAAAATCATTCTTGCAACGAAGTGCTGCCCAAATCCCTCTTGATCATGGCCTCCACCTTCATCTTCAAAAGCTTATGCATGCAAACTAGATTCAAGGCAAAGGAGCAAGCTTTCTACATCAAATCAAGGGTGTTGATCATCATCTCAACATGGATCCTACGACAAAACTCTAGCCCCTAATCCTCTATCCTCGATTTGTAAGTTCTAGCTACTTCTAGATCTAAACGGTAGATTTAGTGATGACATGGGATAAAATGAAATGAGACCTAAGTATGATTTCCTATGCAAATCTATGTTTACCCCTTTCTTGAACCTATGACGTTGGGCTAGGTTTTAGTGACTAAATCATGCTACTTATGTTGCATTTGACTTAAATTATCATGCAAGTTTGAATCTTTACTTGTGGAATGGTGGCATGAACCCGTAGAACCATTTTGACTTGTGAAACATTTTGGGTTTATGCATGTAAAAGAACCTAAAATCCCTCATGACACTCACATGCATAAGATGATGGACCTAGGATATGATATCATACATGTTTGAGACCAATCCTTTTATGTTATCATACATATTAGAGACCATTTCACCCTTTATGCTATCATACATGTTTAAGGCCGATATGTTGTCATAGTATTTCCACTATGTTGACTCGCTTTTACTTGAATTTGAAATACGTTTGGGTAGTCTAGGTAAACGTGAATATGACATGAAAACTTGATATGAAGTTACATGTAAATATGGCATATGTAACAAACTTGAATGTGGATATGACACATGGGGAAAACGTGGAACTTGAAACTAGACATGACATTACATAAGACATGTATGGGTAATAAGTGGGAATATGACACTAATGTAAACATGAAGTGACCAACTCGAGGTTGGGTTGAGTTTGTAGCATAAATCTGCCCGGACCCGCCCGGCAAATCCAGTAGCTACAAACAATAGGACCCAATGTGAGTAGTTGGTCATATCGCGCTCGAAACCCGAGGTTAGACTATGTTGTGGTGTAAATCTGCCCGGACCCGCCCGGCGTAATCAGTAACCACAACAACGTCTAATGTGAGAGGTTGGGAGTGCATTAATTTACTTAATGCCACATGATAAGGTTAAGCTAATTTGACTAATGACACTTAACCAATATAACGGGAATGGGTAGGTTAAGTGAAACCGGACTTGACTACTTAATGACACTTGACGATGTAACACGACTAGTGGATGGGGTTAAGTTAACCTACACTTAACCAATCCGACTCGATAACTTGATGGGGTTAAGTTAACCTACACTTAACCCATCTAACTTACATATTTGATGAGGTTAAGTTAACCAATACTTAACCAATTAAACATGATAACTTGATAAGGCTAAGTCTTGAACCTGAACACTTAGCAAATTTTAACATGATTCGTAGGCGGGTTAAGTCATGAACTTGAGTGACACTTAACCCATTAGACAAAACCCTAGTTCAGGGAATTAAGTGGATTATCATAATCAACAAGGATAACGGGAAAGGAAACTGAGTGGTAAACCTTAGTTAAGAATAACTAAGTAATAATTCTTAGTCAAGAGAATTGAACCAGTTCATAAATAGATGAGTAACCCGATTACGGTAGGTCATCGCTTAAACAAACACACGAGGAGGAGCAAATGTTTATCTGACTTAGATAAAGGCTCCAGCGAACTGGGTAACGAAGCGGTAGCTTTGGGGGACGTGAGGGTACTCTTGGTATCCCTCTGTGAGGTTGCAGATGATCCGCCTGGGCTCACAGAGGTTAAGGTCTACGGTAGAAGAACTAAGGGTACGCCTTGGTTGCTGTGCGAGCAACCTAAAGACTGGGATGGATTAGCGTGGAGTCGGCAATATCTAGTTTAGCCCTGTGATAGCACGTCATCGACTACCTACCATCTTTAGTCAAGCGTGTACGTACGGAAAGGCAGAGAACTCACAACAGACCATATACTCGCTATCTAGTTATAGGTGAGGTTGGCCAATAGGAAAGTAGGGCATAGGTGGCTGGAGTACAGTTCTCGTGCATGATTTTTCTTGGATTGCCTTTCAGTAGTTGAGGGAGGGGTCATGTGGGACCATAACCACTGGTATAAAAACAGACCTTAATATCTGCATCAGCAGATAACCAAAAGCTCCTGACCGAGTCCCGTATTTCTTGATTAGCCCTGTCACGGGACTCGGAATGGCACATTGAGATACATGTGCATCTAGACGTGGAAAAACGGTTCACGATACATACGTGGGAAGAAGGGCGTGGTTGACGGGTAGCGTAATCCCTAGCGGTCCTAGGTGGCTTAAACCCAAACCGAGTTACGAAAACGTTCATTAGGTAGCATAATCCCTAATGGTCCTAGGTGGCATAAACTCTAATTGAACACGCGATAGATCAGGATAAGAAAACATAGTTAGATAAAAGATGACACTCCAAATGATTTCAAGGATAGAATGGTACTACGTTGAAGTAGTGAGGAAGCCCGCACGAGGTACGGCAAAGGACTGAACTTATACATGGAAAGGATCATACGATTTGGCGAAAAACCTACATATGCGATATATTAGGTTGACATACTTGCAATGGACTATTTCATGACTTTTGGGCAAGGGATATTTCATAGTTAACACATGACACGGGTTGAGATACTAGTACGTGAGATGCAGAGCAAATATACATGACAGATACCACGGGATGTTATACTTGATAGATACCTTGGGATATTATACTTAGAAACCTGACAACGTGATACCTCGATTTATCTTGACACCGTAGTTCATCATGATACCCTAGTTTCTCTTGATATAGTAGTTCATCCTGTTATCTTGGTTTAGTTTATCTATCTTGTCATCATCCTTATGTTTACTTTCAGTTTATGCATGTCATGTTACCTTTACCTGTTTTATGCTGGAAGTAGATAGGACTTACCAGTCTTTATGACTGACCCCGTTTTCTTTCGCCTCTTTGTCTTCCGTTCCCCCCCAGGTTTTCAGGGAGGAAATACTGTTGTCTAGTTCAGACCTCATCCGCTGAAGGTCATCATGTATGGCTTGGACTTCTCTTGGCTATGGCTGCTTCACCGTTTTATTTTGGGGAATAATTTATGAAAAGGTTTTATGCTTCTTTACTATTGCAAGACAGGTTTTGGTGTATTCTGATGTAAAAGGCTTTAGACCTTATTTTATAAGGTAATGAAATTGGTTTTACTTCCGCTGTTTTATATATGTTCTGTCTTGTAATATTTCTATGCATGTTTACCTCGATAATGCTTCACCAAACCTAGTGCATTCCCTTTGTGAGTGACCCTAGCGGAGGTGGGATATTACATTTGGTATCAGAGCAGAAGGTTACCAGACTGGGCAAAAGTTTTTAAAACCTTCTGAAAACTATTTGAAAACCGTTTACAAAGAAGCATTTTTTCAAGAAAAGATTTATTTTAAAGGCTATTCCCCAAAGGCCATTAGCACTATCCTTAATTCTTTGATTTAATCTCTTTTCCTTTCTTTCCTCCATCTGTAGTCACAGTGGTTTTAACTGCGACTAGTCTTTTCTAGCTACGAAAGTGTTTTCAGTACGATTGAGGTAGTTCCCGAAAGACCTGTGGCCGCATAATAGGAAAAGAAAGTGAGAAAAAGGATCGCTGTGCAAGAAAAAAAAAGTTTTCTTCGGGGGACAAGTCGACAACGGTGTCGACTGTGCAGTCGACACCACCCCCCCGTGTCGACTGCCCTGTCGACACCACCCCCCTACAGCGGAAAAATAAATAAAAAGGCACGTAGGCCGACATCCTTCAGCTCCAAAGCACGATTTCGTGCATCCCCCTTCCAGCAACCAAGAAACCCAAAAAACCCCTTCACTTCCTCCACCTCCCACCGCTTCGTTTCTCCGCTTTTTTCTATAAAACCGGTCTCAAATCGAAGCTAAAGCCATCCTCTATCCAGATCTATAATTTCCCTCTCTCAATTTGTGCTCAAATCACCATGGAAAACCCACCTAACCTTCTTGAGCTTTACCCTCAACTAACACCACAAGAGATAGAATGGTGCGACAAGCGACATGAGATAGTTGAGCAATACGCGAAGAGCGCCAACATGAAGTTACTATTAGGTCGTCCGGTGAGATTTGCTGATTTTGCGGGGACCCCCGTGGAAAGTTTATTTGCGGAAGCGGGTTTGATTTCTATCTTGGACTCACGCACCGCCGAGAGAAAGGGCCTCAAGCGTTTGGTAAGGCTTTTTGACGCATTTTTAGAAATTGGTGTGGATGATGAGGGTTTAGTAACCTATAGTTCAAAGGTTAAGGGTACTCATATTTATATTAATAAGATCCAGTTTGGTGAGATGTTAATTATCCGCGGTACGGGAATGGATACAACGGATCTTGAGATGAATGATAATACTATATGGCGTAGAATTTTCTTTAATGAGCTTGAAAGACAGTGGGATTATGAGCATCTATGCCCACTAGCTAGATTTGTTATCAGGTTATTGCAGTATAATCTTGCGGGGCAGAATGTTGGGTTCGATAGAATTCCACACATCGTTAAGATTGCTACCTATGCTATATTTGTGGGTATACAGATGAACTGGGCACGAACTATCTTACAGCAGTACCATGCCACTGGGGAAGTAAGGATTTCCAATATTTGCTTTGGAAATTTATGGACTACGGTTTTTATATGGAATGGCGTTGATTTACACGACGAGGATTTTGTAGTACTTTCCTCCCATCCCTCTAGTATTATTACCGTGGCGGCACTGACAAGGATGGGTATACAATTGCAACAGCTGCAAGAGCCACAGACTATGGAACATGATGGAGAGGATGAGGGTGACGAGGAGGAAGAGCAAGAGAGCGATCCACAAGATAGTCAGCTCGGGTATTACAAGGGGTTCCAGCAGACGACACCAGAGGGGTTTGAGCAAGCACAGTCAGAGCAGGCTTGGGAAGGAGCTCAGACTTCCCAGACCCCGGCACAGGGGGCTGCAGATACGTTCGGGTGGGATCCATGGGTTACTAGAGATCCAGATTGGAGGACTGAGTTGAGGTATGTTTCGGAGCAACAAGCTCGTATAGTTAGGGGCCACCATGACATACTGAGGACACAGCAGGAGATGCTACAGGCACAGGTAGGCCTAGCTCAGACTCAGCAGCAGATGCTACACGATATGGGTACCTCCTATGATCAGTTAGGAGCCGGACTTCAGGACTTACAGTTAGAGGTTAGGCAGGGGAATCGACGACAGGGAGAGAGGCTTGATAGCATAGAGGAGCTCATTCGTAGCTACTTCCGTTAGGCTTGACCTCTATCAGTGTATCCATAGGGTAGTGTTTTATTTTAATGCTTAACTATTTTTTTGTTATCTAGTTGTAACAATGTACTGAAATTATCTTAATGTAATCTGCACGTTGTTTGCTTAATGAAAACTGTTGTGCTTGAAATAACCCTGAAAATATTGCACGGTAATATATATAGATGAAGAAAAACGAGAAAGTAAATAAACGGGAAAAAGGTAAATTTTTCCATTGTGTAAGATTTAGAAAATTAAATTTTTCTAAAATTAAAAATGGATGGTAGGATCTTGGATGCGTCAATTGGATGAACTTCACTCTTATTCTGTAAGGGTGTGGCAAAAATTTGGATGAAAATGTTTTCTTAAATTTTTTCATTCATTTAGAACTGCAAGTATATTTAGGGTGAGAGCATCATGTTTTGGAAAAGAAATTTTCAAGGAAATTGCATCCATATAGGTGGTACCACAAGTTAGGCATTCATATTTTACTACAATGTAATTCACTTTGCACATGTGCACATGGTTGCAACAATTAGCTGAACACTTTAGGATGGTAATGAGGGGACATAAATCCTACTCTTGTTGAATTTCGGGGACGAAATTCCTTAAGGGTGGGAGAATGTAACACCCCGCATTTTTTTAGCTTTAAAAATAAGAGATTTATGTATATATATATGGGGATACGCGAGCGGATTAAATAAAGAACTATGGTAATAAAAGATATTCTGTTTATATTCTAAGAATTAAGTTAAACGGATTTCACCATTTCGTTCGTCTCGGAAAAATACGCGAAATAGAGTCCGAGTTTTCAAGAATCGGAGTCCGTATGACCAAGTTATGGTCCGTCAAAGTTTTCAGAAAATTCCAAGTTCAAAACAGTTTAAAACTAGAGCAGAATTCAAACTCAAACACACAGGGGGCAGGGCGGGAGAATTCCCGCCCAGGTCAAGTCGACAGCGGTGTTGACTGTGCAGTCGACACCCCCCCTCCCGTGTTGACTGCCCAGTCGACACGGGTGTCGACTTGCCTGGTCAAGCCTATTTGGCTTGGGTGCACCTGCTTGGCCCTGTGCTCTGTTCTGATGGCCTGTGACGAATTTTGAGGGTTCAGATCTGTTCTAGGGTTTATCTAAGGGCCTAAACTACTCCTAACTTCTATAAAAACACCCTAAGACCTAACCTAAATCACTCAAAATCATTCTTGCAACGAAGTGCTGCCCAAATCCCTCTTGATCATGGCCTCCACCTTCATCTTCAAAAGCTTATGCATGCAAACTAGATTCAAGGCAAAGGAGCAAGCTTTCTACATCAAATCAAGGGTGTTGATCATCATCTCAACATGGATCCTACGACAAAACTCTAGCCCCTAATCCTCTAGCCTCGATTTGTAAGTTCTAGCTACTTCTAG
Source organism: Allium sativum (assembly GCA_030737875.1). Taxonomy (NCBI): domain Eukaryota; kingdom Viridiplantae; phylum Streptophyta; class Magnoliopsida; order Asparagales; family Amaryllidaceae; genus Allium; species Allium sativum. Next base: position 345,796,200 of record CM060922.1, on the reverse strand, counting down.
ATCTAAACGGTAGATTTAGTGATGACATGGGATAAAATGAAATGAGACCTAAGTATGATTTCCTATGCAAATCTATGTTTACCCCTTTCTTGAACCTATGACGTTGGGCTAGGTTTTAGTGACTAAATCATGCTACTTATGTTGCATTTGACTTAAATTATCATGCAAGTTTGAATCTTTACTTGTGGAATGGTGGCATGAACCCGTAGAACCATTTTGACTTGTGAAACATTTTGGGTTTATGCATGTAAAAGAACCTAAAATCCCTCATGACACTCACATGCATAAGATGATGGACCTAGGATATGATATCATGCATGTTTGAGACCAATCCTTTTATGTTATCATACATATTAGAGACCATGTCACCCTTTATGCTATCATACGTGTTTAAGGCCGATATGTTGTCATAGTATTTCTACTATGTTGACTCGCTTTTACTTGAATTTGAAATACGTTTGGGTAGTCTAGGTAAACGTAAATATGACATGAAAACTTGATATGAAGTTACATGTAAATATGGCATATGTAACAAACTTGAATGTGGACATGACACATAGGGAAAACGTGGAACTTGAAACTAGACATGACATTACATAAGACATGTATGGGTAATAAGTGGGATTATGACACTAATGTAAACATGAAGTGACCAACTCGAGGTTGGGTAGTCTAGGTAAACCTAAAATAACCGTTGGGCAGTCGACCATTAAAAGAAAGAGGAATAAGAAGAAAACATTAAAAGAAAGAAGAACAAAAAGAAAACCTAAAAGAAAGCTAGAGATTAAAGCTTAGTAAAAGGTGAATAATAGTATATACTCATGCTTAGCTTCAGTTATTTTCTTATACTTGAATTTTTTGTGTTTATACATGATTATTTTTATGTTTTATGGTTGCTCCTTAATTGTTTAACAATACTCATGTTTTCGTTTTGATTATACGCTTGTTTTGCGTGAAAACTAATATGTTTTAGGAAAAAAACTTATAGTTAGAGATCTCCGAGTTATGAAATTTGGATATGTTGTTCGCTACATGATCACAAAGATGGGACTCCAATTTCATAATTTTCTGAGTACTTAGGAATATTCTATGAATTTTCTAAGGAAGATTGTTTGTTGCTAATAAGTTTAGTTAATTATTTTGAATCAGAGACTCTTATGAATGATAGAGGAGGATATCCCCTTCTTTCTGTCAAATTTTGAAAATTTTCCTATTTGCTTTCAAATTGATATGAATTTCCTAAGGTAGGTTTTTCTTAGGAAAGCTTATGCGTAAACAGGGTGTTAACATAGAAGCAAAAATATTCTATAGTTTGAAATGGGAAAAGTACAAGAAGTACCGTACTTTTTGACTCTTTTAGACTAATGATAATTTGACAAACGTAAAGGAGTTGACCAGATTTTCTTTTAATTTACAACCAATGCCATCGTCCAAGAGGTAGAAAGCATCTTTCTTGTCTTTCGGAATGGTTGGGAGCATCTTCCGCTTCCTTCTGAATAGTGTCGGATGCTTGTAATGTCGTAGGTTGGTATATGAAGTATTATAACGTCTCGTTCCTTGTATGAGGCTTCAGCCCTAGGCTTTCATCTTCGGACATAAGCCATTAGCTTTAAGTTTTAAAATGTTAACATCTATAGAGCTTATTACCTCCATACATGGGTTTTAGTCGTTGAGTTGAGCGATGAGACTATTTTCATAAAAGGAGAAATGTTTTTGTGAATGAACCTAAAATGTGTAACCTTAATACCATATTACTATGGTCAAAGGGTTATTTTCCATAAAGTTATGGTTTTATATAGATTAAAGGCCCGTAGTTTTAGCGCCCTTCAAGTAATGAAAGGAGCTTATGTTTGAATTTATCATCTAAGGGAATAGGGGTCTATGTCCTAATGCCTTTCGGTGTGGTCGGAAGGAGTTACTTCCCTTATTATTATCTTATAAGGATAAAAGATCATTCTTCGATACCTTTAGACAATGTTGAATTATGCTTATTTCTTCTACCATGGAATATAATAAAATAATAGCATAATACCTAAAAAGGCTAATGCCTCCAAACCCCTCGATGGAGAAGAAGGGATTGGTTATGAAAGGTTTATGAATATAAAGGATTATATTAAAGTATATAAGGTTATTACCTCCAAACCTTTCATGGCAAATGAATGGAGTGGGATTTTAAAAAGTATATAAAAGTATGAGGCATAATGCCTAAGCACCTACAATGAAGTCGAAAGGATGCCTTGTTAAAGGTTATATTATTAAAGTTGTTTTACTCTATAAAAGACGAGACTGAATATCATCCCGATATCTCTTGATAAAATCGAAGATATATTGTTTTAATAACTATGTTTGGAAGGATTCGAAGCATGTAGCTTTCGTGCCCTGCAACGGAGTGGGAAGGATTCCTTTAGTTTGATGGTTGAATAGTCTGACTATGACATGTGTTTAAGGTTGTCTTCTCAAAGCCCTTCAGAGGGATCATTGGGACTTGTCATAATAAGGACTTTACTTTTATACTGAAGAAGATGTTATCACCTCATAGTTTTTCGAAGGATCTGGAAGGGGGTTCTATTTGTAAACCTTAAAACTTAGAATAGAGGTTATGGCCTCAACACCCTTCGATGGATTCGGAAGGGATAGTTTTTCCGATATAAGTTTTGATTATTATTTTTTATTGGTTTATGGGCTTATTGCCTATGTCACTTGCCAATGTAGTCGATGTCGACACATATTAATATGACTTATTGCCTTGGAGTCATGTCAGCAAGGTTTAATTGAAGCCCATGTGTTCTTATCAACTCAGTTTCCTTCGTTACATTTGCTACCAAAAGGGATTGAGTTGTTGAGTATGTTTCATAAAAAAGGCATTTTCCTATGTTTTGGTCGACACCATTAGTGTTGGAATTGTGGTTTGTGTTTGTTTTTCGAATCATTAAAGTCGACTGCCTATGATGACAGGTCTTTAAAGAGAGGCATTTTCTTTCGCAACTTGTTGGCCTCGAAAAGAGTTTTTGGTTGCCTTGAATATTGTTGGAGGTTGGCGCCTCTATGCTTGTCACCTTGGTTTATGTCAGTAGGTTATGATCACGGGCAGGTTTGCATGATTGCTAATAGAGATTTTGCTATCATTTGAGATGTTATGACTTCGAGTCTTGAGAGAATAATCAACAGGGGTTTTACTTTTGAACCTAAGAAGACGGAGGTTTTCACCACAGAACCTTTCGATGGAACACATGGGAATGAGTTCATGCCTTAGATTGTTAAACAACTTGATTGTTTATGTTTATGTAAGATTGTTGATTGCATTAGTTGTTTCTTTCATTTTTTTCTCTTGGGGTTACCATGAGACTTCAAAAACTAAGGAAGGGGTCGAAAGCAGTTTAGATTGGAAGGGGTTTTCTAAGTCCATTGATTGTGGATGCTTTCAGCAGTTTGCTGCAAGCATCATCATTATTGTTATGTCCAACCTTTGAAAGGCTGGGGATTCTATTTGAATAATGGTGGGAAACGCTATATGTCATTGTTTTTAATTGACCACATTGGAGGTACCAATGGATGGGATAAATAAGGGTTTACCCATTTGACATGAACGCTTATCGGGGAGACAAATGTAAAATAAAATGATAGGTTCTTGGTGAACTAGGATAAAACTATAAGATGTCGATAGGGGTTCCACATAAGTTAATAATATACCTACAGATAAAACTATACTATTTTGAATAAGGGTTTCCACCTTTCCCATGGTATAAAACTACCCGGTTCTTGGTCATCCAATGGACAAATCTAAGAGCATGCTAGGCAGTTTAGGCGACATCCAGTGGAAGGGTTTCTATATTTCCCGCGATATAAAACTACTTGGTTCTTAGCTATCCAATGGAAAAAACTAAGAGGCTGCTGGCAGTTTAGTTGACATCCAGTAGAAGGGTTTCTAGTTATCCCATGCTATTAAACTACTCGGTTCTTAGTCATCCAACAAACAAAACTAAGAAGGTATCAGGCAACTTAGCCGAAATCCAATAGAAGGGTTAGTTATCCCATGGTATAAAACTACATGATTCTTAGTTAACCAGCAGATAAAACTAAGAGGGTGTCTAACGGTTGCCGACATTCATTGAAAGGGTTACTTCATAAATTTGTTGGAGATGGTTAACATCAAAACTAAGGGAGGGTATCCCATCATTGAATAAGAAAATAGTACCTATAAATGTGTTAGGAAAGAAGAAGGACACCTAGAGGATTGGCAGACCGAAAGGCATATAAAGGCAACGTTAAGACAGTTAGTAGGTATAACGGGTGGGATGGGTAATCCACAACATGATTGCATATTGCATGTTGCTTATCAAACTGCTTTCATTTTTATTTTGTATTGAGCTAATCGTTGAGTGCAAAAGCATAGGGTTGGTTGTTGTGTTTTGGTATTAGAGAAGGAATCCTGTTCCGCTACCAGCACGATCTCGTTAGTTACCTTTCAATTCCAGGTATAAAGGATATTATTATTCACACTAGCCTATTTGGCTGACCCGTTATTTTTCTTTTCCATTACACTCTAGGGTACTTGTTTGAGTAGGTTGAGAGTTAATGTCTTTCAAGTTTTGCTTCATCGATTAAGCTTCCGGAGATAAGTAGGATTATATGGATAATAAGGAGTTTTTCACTGTATGTTTATTTATGTTTTATGAGAAGGGTAAAGGCAAAGTGTTTAATGACTTCCACCTAGACTTTGATCATTCGGGAGGGCATTTTCGTAAGTCACTCTCATGTTTTGTAATAATTATATTTTCTTTGTACGGGATATGCGAAAGTCGAATTAATTTTATTTCAATCCTTTTCATATTCACATCCTCTCGAATGTTTTTGATATATTATCTCATTATTTTTTATCATCGAAATTTGACACTATAGACGACTGTAGCATTCGTAGCCCTTAACTTTCAGCCTTAGTAAATGATATTTTCATAAGTATCCCAAAAATGACTTGTTTCGCTTGTACTTTTTTGTTTTGATTTGCAGCAGCATCATTATATAAAATTAACTTGAATGTATCATTTTTTGAAAGTTAAGCTCAATTTTTATTAATCACCAAAATAGTTACATTACATATATTAACATAAACAAGTATGCTATAAACTATAACCATCCCTATCTGTACTCTCCAAATTTCTAATTACTCACTCACAAAACTTCAAATGATTACTGAAAAGAATACAACAATAAAAAAGTAAAAACCAGCTTCTCTAATAACCAATTCATCATATCAAATAGCACTTGCATCTAACACATCAGCATTTCATGACCAACTTGCACACACAACATTCCATTAGAACTAACACAAGGCACAAGATATTGTCAAGTGAAAATTTTATGAAATAAGGGGCCAGGATTGCGCCTAGTATGCCATTTCTGCGACTTCACATTACTGCCAATGGGTAGTATGTCCTCAATTGTGTACTCATGTTCCTCATCAAGATCATCTTCAGCCCAAAATTTACCTTTAGGTTTCTTGCCTTTGGATTTTGATGAGGGATAGACAATCACTGATATGGCAGAGGATAGCAAAGAAGATTCAATATCTAGAGGGGGAAGAATTAGATGGTCAGAATGCGTTAAATTATCATATGGGGAAGCAGATTGCTTTGCACTGGATGAAGTTGTGCCAATCAAAGCAGAAGAAAAATTTCATACAAGTAGAAGTAGGAGAGCTTTGACTATATGTTGATGAACATGACATAGTACCATTAAGAGTTGAACAAGAAGCAGCGATAGAGGCACTAGTTCCCAAGCATGTGGATTCATTAAGACAAGAAGTAGTTTCATTACCTGAAGCCTTGTTTGAAGTTTCTAAATGTTCTCTTGTATCATCAAACAGATTGCCAACCATGTCATCATTCTCATTAACTCATTTACTGGTCTGCTTTTCAGTGTTAGCTGTAAGATCTGATCAAGTAACCTGACCAGAATGAACAATGTTTGGCTTATCTTGATCAAGACCGTCAATATCATTTACATTCTTCTCGGCATCATTAGTAGCTAAGCTTGCAAATGAGTTAACATTTTCATTGCTAGCAGCATCAGCATTATCTGTTGTACCCTTATTAGTATCAACTTCCTTTCTCTTCTAATACTTCTTCTTGTTATAAATATTTGTCCATTTCTCATGATTACCATTTGCATGTATATTCCTATGTGGCTTCTATACCTGCACATTCTCATTTGGACGAAAATCCCTTATATTAGCATTAACCTGATTCTAGTTATCCTTGTTGTTATTAGCATGTAACTCACAGTGGATTGAATCATGTCCAAATACCTTACAGTTGACACAAATCCTTGGTTTCTAATCATAGACATCTTTAACAATTAGGCAAGTTTCTCCTAAACCATCAATCTCAATAACATTAGGTAACTCATTTTCAGGTGAAACTTCGACCAATGCCTTTGCATATCTGAACCTATCTAGCTTTTCAGTACTAATATCATAACAAATTAATCTACCTACATGATTTACAAGCCAATTATTGCCTATTAGAGTCCATAAACCCATGGGTATACTATATAAATGGATCCAAACAGGGACCTTTTTTACTTGAGATTGGGTACAAACTATAGTTGGATCCCAAATATATATCATAAACATCCTACCACGTATGAAGATGGGATTGAATCTAAGAATTTTTTCCCTATCAGAGTCGTTGGAGAATTTGAAGTAAAAATGAAACCCATCCGATTTAATATCAACTTCCCAATTAGCTTCCAATGCTTATGCAAGTAATTAGATACAACATGAAAGATAAAGTACCATCGAGGAAAAATCCGACCAGAAAATTATTCCAGTGATTTAGACCTTCTTGCTTGACTAGATCTGGTATCAAATGCTTCTTTCCATTTCTCGATATGTCAAAATGAAGTGGTTTATATGATCCTGCGTTTCTTGGAGAAGATCTAAAAAGAGATGCATAATCTGATTTTACTAGAAATGATGCTTGAGGTGGATTTGCCCGATCTAGGGTAGCGTCTATCAAAGAAGAGGGATTTCCATAGGGAATTGGTGGGTCAGGGGGTATAGAGGGAGGAGAGTGTGATCGAAGAGGTGGAAAGGTATCGGAGCCGAAGGAGGAGGAGATAGGAGAAGAAAGAGATGTCTCTACCGCCATTGCTAGGTCATGATCAATTTTGTAGAATCTTGATTCTATACTAGTTTTAAATTAAATGTATCATTTTTAGGATAAAATAGTCTATAATCTAACGTGTTATTAATGCATCTCAACATTCTTTTTAACGCTTTTTAGTGTGATTTCTTACGCTCAAATTGATATCTCACACAAAGACATACACTTTGCATTATATCAGGTTTACACCTAGTTATATAGAGTAGTGGTCCAACCAATTTTCTATATAATTTCGGGTCAACATTTGTGGAATTTCTTCTTTATTCAATTTTCATTTTTTGTTATGGAAGTTTGCGTACTTGTATTTTTCTTTCAAAATTTCTTTACTGAATCGGTAGCATATTTTTTTTTGAAGAAAAGGTACTTAAATTACAACAAAAAGGATACAAGCGAAAAGGTTCAAGCTGGTAAAATATACAACAGAACACCCAAAACGAATATTATACACAAAGACAACTAAACCAACTCGAACTTGCTTGACACAGTTAAACATTTACAACAACAAAAAAGAAAATACACCAAAAATAAGACCACCACTGCCAAGCCCAGATCAAAACTTTACTGTAGAAGAATCGAAGCCCATATTATCCAACAGTAAAGCCCATAATAGAAGACCTCCTCATAAGGACAAAACAACCAAAAGTGCTGCTATCAAATAAAAGCTTCAAGCATATCAACAATATAGCACGACCAAAAACACTCCTAAACAAACAACCAAAGAACACTAAACAAATAACAAGCCAAAACCACTTCCAGGAACAAATATCCTAAGCATATATATTCTAAATAGCAAGAGACCCAAAATAACTACTGGAACCACAATTCTCCAAGAATCCCTACGTATACAGATTCAACCAAACACAACCGAATTGAACCTTAGAATCATTTTATTAAGATTCCACCACTGATAATGCCACCTGGTGAATACCCTCCTCCTTGATTTTCTCGACTTTGATCTAGTTTGGATTTGTGAGACTAGTTTGACCCATTTAGGGTTAGTCTCCAATAATGGCTCCTCATACATTGTTACTACCAAAATAGTCTCTAAGACAGGCTGATAGTGAAGGGGTAGCATATCAGCACAAGCATAAAGAGATCTTCAACACAAGCAAAAGTTAAGCACATGGTAAAATCAAGAACCTACGAGGGACATCCGGTAGGGAAAACAACGGACACCCTCCATAAAGAAAGATTACGGGCAGGGTAATTCGGATAGGGTGGTTCCGGTAGTAAGGATAACCGACAAGAAGTCATCTAAAAACCAGGATCAAGTAGAGTGAAAAAAAGGCATCACAACCCAAGACCCAAAAGAATGGAAGGGTTATCGGTATTAACCGGCGTAATATCGATACGATAAGGACCGAAAGCCACATACCGGAACCTCAATGGACACCAAGAGGTCATTTTAATAATCAACAAATACAGCACCGAAGTTAGCCTCCGAAAAGCAAAGATACATTTCAAGACATCTATTGAAAGGCAAGCCTGAACCCCAAAGAGAGACAAGCTATCCGCACTAATCTGCTTAATTTCAATACTGACAGGGGTGGCGGACTCGGCTACCTTTGTCTTAGTTCACAAAGGCAAGTTCCACAAGGCGTTAATAGCAAGACCAAGAGTCCACATCCGGAATCCTACATCTGAAAGCAATTCGCACCGGCAAACTCAGAATCAATACAAAGTGGATGTGCAATCAATCAAAAGGGAGTTCCACAAACCAGAACCTTCCTCCTGGAAGAGAGAATTGGAACCTCAAAGATCCATGGGCAAAGCTTTCAGAATCTGAAGAAGAGGCGACCGAGAGCCTGGACTTCCGGAATCAAAAAGGAAAAAGCGACCGGTAGGGGCTACTGCTGCCCCAGCAGCAAAGGGTGCTTAAATTTGTCTAAAATAAGACCCTAGGGGTCTTATTTTGGAGACCTAATTCTCATTTCTCAATCTTAATCTCCCTCTCTCTAGAGTAAACCCTAATTTGCAAATTGAATTGGGGATTTCTTCACTCTTGTAGTATATATGTAATTAATAAAGAGAAGTATTCTAGGACTTAAGCATTTTATCTATTTGATAATCATATTGTGTCCATAATGATACGACAGGGAGTTAACACTAACCTTTCTTACGGAAGATTCGATCATGGTTCTTTCGTGAGAAGGAAGGTCTTGGGTAAAACCAAGGTTTTTGCCTCCTTGAACAATTTATACGTGACTTAGCTCTTCTATAATAAGCATAATGCAACCCAACCTCGAAAGGGATCTTGCTACAAACTTGTAACTTGATAACTGATGCAACCAAAGCCTTCTCGGGTTGGTTCGATGCGGAAGTGTCATATAAGTTAATAAGCGCAGTAGCATGAAAATGAATCCGAGTGTTGCGAGGCATTAGCCTATTTCTTCTCAACGCAATGTATATTATTTCATCTAGTGTCTAAAGGTGTTCATCGCATAAGGTCTCAGTTTCCTTGGACTATTAAAAAATACCTTTCTTCAGGATAGTCCTTGACTTCATAGTCTCGCAAGTGTGATACTCACCCTTTGAGGAAAGGGTAACTAATCTTCTGACTAAAAGTCTTGACACCTAAGAAATGGTGAAATTAGTTTAAGAACACTGACTCATAACTGCATTTCAATAACCTTTAGGTCGTCCATGCATCAAACTTCTAAACATATGCATTGTTTATTTTGGTTCGGGTGTTGAGGAAAATATAATTAACATTTTGGCACTAGAAGGAGGGCTTGAACCTTCGTCTTTATGTTTACCCAACCAAAAATTAATTTGGTAAACTTATTGCTCCGTGTCAAGGAAAGATGAAATCAAAAAGATTGGAGGATCGAAATAGGGAAACAACTCCTAATACAACCCTTGAAGGAAACGTGAACCCAACATTTAACCCAAACAATAATGAAGAAGGACAGACCTCCAACCGAGTGAAACCATCAAGCCCAAAGGACATGGAGGAGAATTCTTCTAAAATTACGGCTCTAGACAAACGGATCCAGGAGATACAAGCTCAAATAGATGCTAATCAAGCGCAAAAGTCTTCAAAGCTAGCTAAGTCTAGCCAGAGAGAAGAAGGCTTCCGTCCAACGTTCTGAAGCAAAAGAGAAGCTCAAAGCAACTCCTGTTAAGAAAAATAAATCCCTCTTAATAGGGATAGATCATCAAGGAAATCAATGTGACCAGGAGCACTCTGGAGCTCTACTTCCAAAGGATATGATCGAAAAAAAAGGATGGATTATGAGAACATGGTGGCTTATCTCAAGGATATCGCTAGAAAAACCATCAAGGATCTGCTGGGAAGCAAGGGAAAAGAACCTAGTATGACAGGGTTAATGAGAACGAAAGAGTGGCTCCTTTTACTGACGAGATCATAGACACTACAATTCCATCCAGGGTGAAGGTTCCAACCATAAGATTTCTTGGAACAGCAAACCCTGGTGACAATCTGATGGTTTCGACGGCCAAATGGGTCTCTATAATGCTTCAGGAGCCTTTAGATGCTGACTTTTTCCAGTAACCCTCTAAGGAGCAGCAACTAAGTGGTACCACCAGTACAAAGAAAATATCATCTATTCGTGGGAGTAGTTTGCCTACGAACTTTCAATGCAATTTTGCATTTATAAGTATCCAACAGTTGACTACATAGTCATTGCTAATATTAAGCAGAGGCAAGGGGAATCCCTAGGAGATTACTTGAAAAGATTCAATGTGGAAGCATTAAAGGAAAATGACATGAATGACCATGATAAGCTAATCGCCATGCATTTGGGGTTAATTGAGAACACCCCTTTCTGGAAAGAGTTATCCATTCATGGCGGCAAAGACTTACAAGACTTCCACTTTCAGACTAACAAATAAATCCATATTGACAAATTGTATTTCACAAAGAAGATGTTTAGGACTCGAAGGGAAGGAGGAAAGTCGAGCTTTGGTAGAAAGCCGCAAAGTGGAAGATTTGGCTTGGATGGAAATAAAAAAAGGCCGAGGTGGGAAGATTGTAATTCCAATGCAGTTGCTTTAAGCAAGCCCATTTCTTTTGTGTATGTTATGGAAAAACAAAGGGTCAACAACTTTCTCATCTCGTTCAAAGCCAAGAATTTCCTTGAACCCCATGTTGGTGGAAAGTATTGTGAGTATCACAAAACAAATGGACATAAGACCGATGGGTTCATGGTTTTGGATGGGATTATTCAGAATCTTATATGAGAGGGACATTTGAAGGAATTTATTTTGAACAAGTCGACATCCTCCAAGCGTACGAATGGATAATAGAAAGTTTCAACAAATGTAATAGAAGCCACTATGGAGGAAGGTCATCTAGACTTTGGCCCATCAGTAAACCAAATCAACGTGATCCATGGTAGGCCAAATCCTGCTGGAAATTGCCCGATAGCCAAGAAACGATACCTAAAGGAGGCTCGCGAAGGAATATTCTCCATTCAAGAAGAACCCTCATTAACAAATGCCCCTTACACTCTCAAGATGCATACCTTGGTGATTTTGCCGGAAGAAATGAAGAAAGGGGTCCGTCACCCGCACAATGACCCTCTTATGATAACAGCTCAAATTAGACTCTCCGTTGTTTCTAAAATCCTTGTTGATATTGGAAGTGCCGTCAATGATATCTTCAAGCATGCTTCTGATCAAATGGGAATTTTTGAGAAAAAGTTAGAACTAAGCAACGAGCCAATATTTGGCTTCAACAACAAAGGATCAACTCATGTGGGACAGATCAATCTCCTAGTTCAAGTTGGCTTATCTCCGCTCCACTGAACCTTTGAAACCTTCTTTGTTGTGTTCGATCAACCTTCCTACTACAATGCCATCTTTGGTTGATCTGCTCTGGAATAATGGATGCTTTTCCCTCTTCCATGTATCTTATGCTAAAATTCTTGACTAAACAAGGATGCGGAACCATTCGAGGAGAGCAGTTTAGTTCCCGTGAATTGTACTTCGTAATGGTTGACAAATACAAAATGGAGTATTCTTCATATTTTGATTCTTCTACTATTTTTAAACCTTTGAATGATGGGTTCTTACATCCAACATTCAAAGCTGAAGTAAAAGTTAAGAAAGCTAACAAACGTACAAATGGTAGGCACACTTCTTTGGGACGAAAAAGGAAGAGAACCGATAACCTAAATTTGGCAGAGGAAGAAGAAATTGTCACAGACTTGGATTCCAGAGGAGACATTGAAAGGATAAGACCAATAAGGTATTTGGAAGAAGTAAATGTCGATTCAAAGGATAAGGCCAATGTCACTAACAGAGGGAAAATATTAGTAGAACCCTTGAGGGGTGACATAGTTCGGTTCCTGTAGCACAACAAGGATGTTTTCTCTTGGACCCATTTGGACATGGTCGGAATCAATCCTTCTATCATTAGCCATTCTCTAAACGTAAACCCTTCTGTAATGCACAAAAGAAGAGGCGATATAATAGAGACCGATCAGAGGTTTCAAAGGAAGAAGTCAAGAGGTTAGAAACAAATGGGTTCATCCGAGCTTTTTTTTTTACCCAAATGGTTAGCCAATCTTGTGCTAGTAAAGAAATCCAACAGGAAATGGAGAAAATGCATTTATTATACAGACTTCAACAAGGCCTACCCAAAGGATTGCTACCCCCTTCCATGGATAAATCAGTTGGTTGATGCAACAAGTGGCCACAAGATACTGTCCCTAATGGATGCTTACTCCAGGTCTAACACAATTCCGATGCATAAACCCGACGAGGAGCATACAAGTTTTATCACTTATGGGGAAATTTTGTTACAAAGTAATGCCTTTCGGATTGAAAAATGCAGGAGCAACATACCTAAGGCTGGTCAATAGAATGTTCCAGGAGCAGATAGGGCGCATCATGGAAGTATATGTAAATGATATGCTAGTAAAGTCCGTTAAAGCCGAAAGCCATCTAAAGGACCTAAAAGAGATGTTCAACATCTTGAGAAGTTACCAAATGAAGTTAAATCCACAAAAGTGTTCTTTTGGGGTCCAATCCGAAAAGTTCCTGGATATGTGATAAGTGAACATGGCATTGAGGCTAGTTCAGACAAAATTCAAGCCATTAAAGATATGGAGGAGCCTAAAACACGAAAGGAAGTCATGGGCTTAAACGGAAAGGTAGCAACCCTCAGTAAGTTCATTTCCAAGGCCACTGACAAGTGTGTCCACTTCTTTGATGTTATAAAGAAAAAGAAGAATTTCGAATGGAATGAAGAATGTAGAAAATCCTTCCGAGAATTGAAAGAATACATGGGAAATCCCCCGATTCAATCTAGTCCCGAGAAGGGAAAAGATTTGTACCTCTATATGGCCGTTTTAGAGTATGCGGTAAGCTCAATTCTTATAAGAGAGTGACAGGACTCAACGTCTAATTTACTACATCAGAAGGAGGTTAAAGGATACAAAAACCCAATACCCCGTGATGGAAAAACTAGCATATTGCTTAATACTTACAGCACGGAAGCTCAGAGGTTACTTCCAAGCACATCCCGTTAAGGCCTTAACTAATTTTCCGCTTAAGCAAGTTTTCAGCTAGCTAAAAACCTCAGGAAGGTTGGTAAAATGGGGAATCGAACTTAGCCAGTATGAGAATGAATTCCAACATCGAATAGAAATCAAAGGACAAGCTCTTGAAGACTTCTTAAACGAATGCACATGCTTCATTATAGAACAGTCAACCAAAGAAAACGACTTAAAGGTTCAATGGCAACTATTTATAGATGGGGCCTTAAATGAACAAGGAGCAGGGGCAGGTTACATAATAATTACCCCTGATGGGCATCGCTTGCACTATGCAATGAAGTTATGGTCCTCAGCTACTAACAATGTAGTGAATATGAGTCAATGTTGGTAGGCTTGAGTCTTGCATTGCAGTTAAAGATACCTCAAATAGAGATCTTTAGTGATTCACAACTAATGGTAAATTAGATAAAGCAAACCTATCAAACCAAGGACGCATGGTTGGCCCTATATGTAAAAAAGATATCAAAGATGCTTTCCCAATTTAAGGATTTCTCGATACACCAAATACCTAGAGGGGATAATACCCAAGCCAAATTGGCCAGCTCCTGAGGAGCACTCGAAACCCGAGTAATACCCGTAGGATACCAAGAAAGACCCAGTATCGAGAAAGGGAACCTGAAGCAAGAAAAGCATTGTTAGTCCCAACTAGATCGCGAGAAGGGAAGATGAAATCGATAAGGAGGTAGCTTATGGTGAGTAACCTCCTTCCAGAAGAATGAATTATCATTATGAGAATACTTAGATGACTCCTATGGCAGATTACCTTTTAAACGGAAACTTACCCATTAACAAAAAGACACAAGGAAAATAAAACACCAAGCCCCTACATTTGCGATTATGGAAGGGATACTATATAAGAAAGGGTATTCACTTCCCTAATTGAGATGCGTAAACCTCGAGAATAGGATTAATTTGTTAAAAGAAGCACATGAAGGATTGTGCGGAGATCACTCTAGTGGGATTAAGCTAGCTAAGTGGGTCATGCAACAAGGTTATTATTAGACACAAATGGTTAATCAAGCAATTGAGTATGTCAAGAAGTGTGAGAAGCGTCAAAGGTAATCTAAAATACCCCTGTTTTCCCCTAGTGAGCTAACCACTATCTCAAGCCCTTGGCCATTCGATGTATAGGGAATAGATCTAATCAGGCCTTTACTAATCTCCTAAGGTGGACCAATGTATGTCGCAGTAGCCATTGATTACTTCACCAAATGGGTAGAAGCAGAACCCCTTTCAACAATCACATCCAAGAAGGTTTTGAGATTTGTAATAAAGAATATTGTTACTCACTTTGGGATTCCTCACAAAATCATATCGGACAATGGAACACAATTCGAGAGTGAGGAGTTCAGTTGGTTTTGTGAAAAGAATGGAATCATCAAAAGTTTTTCTTCAGTAGCCCATCCTGGGGGAAACAGAGTCGTTAAAGCTGCAAACAAAACCATAAATACAATCCTCAAGAAATGATTAAATCAAGCCAAAGGAAATTAGGTTGAAGAATTACCCTTGGAGCTTTGGGAATATAGAACTTCTGCTAAAACAACGAAAGGGCACACTCCATTTTCTTTGACATATGAATGTGAAACCATGCTTCCGATTGAGGTTGAAATCCTATCACACAGAAGAATAACCTAAGCATTTGATCCAAATTAAGAGTTAAAGAAGGAATCCTTGGACCTAATACAACGAGGCTATAATCAAAACAGCCGAATACCAAAGGAGAATCACAAAGTTTAACAACTCAAAAGTTAAAACTAGAACCTTTACGAAAGGTGATTTGTTCTTACGAAGAGTAATGGCCGACACAAAGGACCCATAGGATGGTCCGCTTGGCCCAAATTGGGAGGGTCCCTTAGTCATCCATAAAGAAGTCATACCTAGGACATATCGACTGTGCAAGCCAAATGGTGATCTCATTCCTAAAACATGGAACTCGGAGCATTTAAGGCCATGCTTCTCAATGATAAATGAGTAAAAGAAGACCTTCTCCAAAACATATTCACACAACTAAGGAAATGGAAACCCTCTCAAAAGATCAAGGTAGCCCAAGATGGGTCTGACTTCGAATGGATAATAACCCTTGTCATTGTCAAGTTAGTCAGGGCAAGGCACTCCCGAGAGGGGTGGTGAATAAGCCTTTCTCCGTGCCCAAGTCGGAAAGGGCGAGGTTGGAGCATCAAAAGCGCAATCCACTATCCTACATTGGAAACGGTTATGACGGAGCATCTAATTAGCACGCCCTGCCTTTACTCACAGAAGAGTACGCTCCGCCTCTGTTATGAACTAAACACGTCCCTACCTCTGCTCGCAAAAGAGCACGTCCTATCTCTGTTTATGTTCCGCGTTACTCGTAGAAGGGAACACAAACCCCTATCATCGCCTACGGCGGTCAGGATAGGGCACACCTTGGAGGGGGTGGAGTGTAAGCCTCTGTCATCGCCTACAATGGTTAGAACAGAGCATAAAAATAATAAGACTTAATTTCGTGTCTATAATGGACCGGTTTAAGTATTTAAGACCTCATCTTTGCCTATAATGGTCAAGATAAGGCGCCTCTTGGAGGGAAGATAGGTAAGTCCTTGGGCCCTGCTTGTGGATAAGCTAGTCAAGAGCAACAGACGCACATGCCTAGAGATTGGCCAACAAAGCACATACATCCTTTGCATTAACAATATAATCCCGGAGAGTGGCTCAAGAAGCACACGTAACCTCTGCTTCATAAACCAAACCCAAAAGGGGTAACGAAACACATTACCAGAAGTGGATTTCTGGTATTAATCTTCTAATACCCAAATAAGGGTTGGTTCAGGACTTTTATTAATACCAGAAGTGGATTTCTGGTCTACAATCTTTTAATACCCGAATAAGGGTTGGTTTGGGACTTCTATTAAAACAAGAAGTGGATTTATGGTCTTCAGTCTTTCAATACAGGAATAAGGGTTGGTTCGGGACTTCTATTAATACCAGAAGTGGATTTATGGTCTTCAATCTTTTAGTACCTGAATAAGGGTTGGTTCGGGACTCCTATTAATACCAGAAGTGGATCTCTGGTCTTCAATCTTTCAATATCCAAATAAAGGTGGGTTCAGGATTCTGTTAATGCCAGATGATGATTTATGGCCTTCAATCTGTTAACACATGAATAAATATTGGTTCGAGAAGGATCCCTGCAGAAGCGGCGACCCATACATTTCATAATGAGGACTGATATTAATACCTATTCAAGGTTGGCAAATAAAAAGCCCCCTAAATCTCTTTCCTTTACTTTCCAATAGAACTTAAAAGACACGAGTCTGATATAATATTAATTATTAGCCCCGAATAACACCTTATCTAGTATATATGCAAGTAGAATCCAGAGAAAAAGTTTGACTTGAAAAGACGAAAGCACCCTTCATTAAGGGGGAGGGCGAAAATGTTACTACCAAAATTGACTTCGAGACAGGATGACGGTGAAGGGGTAGCAAACCGGCACAAGGGTAAAGAGATCTTCAACAAAAGAAAAAGTTAAGCATATGGTAAAATCAAGAACCTACGATAGACATCCGGCAGGGCAAACAACTGACACCCTCAACAAAGAAAGATTACCGGCAGGGTAATTTCGATAGGAAGGATAACCGACTGGAAGTCATTTGAATATCGGGAGCCATTAGAGTGGAAAACAAAGGGCATCACAAACCAAGACCTAGAAGAACGGAAGGGCTATCTGTATTAACCGTCTTAATACTGATACGATAAGGACCGGGAGCCACATACCAGAACCTCAATCAAGTGGACACCGAGAGGTCATTTTAATAATCAAGAAATAGAGCACCGGAAGTTAGCCTCCGGAAAGCAAAGAAACACTTCAGAACATCTACTGAAAGGCAACCCGGAAACCCAAAGAGAGACAAGCTATCCGCACTAATTTACTTAGTGTCAATACTGACAGGAGTGGCAGACTCAGCTACCTTTATCTTAGGTCAAAAAGGAAAGTTCCACAAAGCGTTAATAGCAAGACCAAAAGTCCACATCCGGAAGCCTACATCCGAAAACCATTCGCACCAGCAAACTCAAAGTCAATACAAAGTGGATAAGCAAGCAATCAAAAAGGAGATCCGTAAACCGAAACCCTCCCCTTGAAAGAGAGTACCAGCACTTCAAAAAGCCATGGGAAAAGCTTTCAGAATCTGAAGAAGAGGCAGTCGAGAGCCTAGACTTCCGGAACAAAAAAGGAAAAAGCGGTCGGCAAGGGCTACTGCTGGCCAGCAGCAAAAGGGGGCCCAACTTGTCTATAAATAGGACCCAGGGGTCTCATTTTGGAGACCGAATTCTCATTTCTCAATCTTGCTCTCCCTCTCTCAAGAGTAAACCCTAATTTCCAAACTGAATTGGCAATTGTTAACAAGCGTTTTGGTCCAGTTCCCAAAAGTACATAGGACATGCTCAACTCAACCCATCGCATGGAGTTAAGACCAAGAGGGACACCTAGGAGCAAAGGAAACAGGTCGAAGGAGGACCGCACCGCCAAATGTCTCGTAGCACCCCTAGCATATTCCCGAACCAAGGCTTTGAATCCCTATGAGACATGAACCCAAATCTCGAGCCCCTGAGCCTCCATACGTATAGCATTCGTGCCCCTCGAGGCACGAACATCGCACCCCTCAGGGTGCGAATTTTGCACCTATAAGGGGTACGAAATTCGTACCCAGTAGGGTGCGAAATTCATACCCCTCAGGGTACGAATCTCGTACCCGAGGAGGTACGAAATTCATACCCTCGAGGGGTATAAATTTCATACCCAGCAGGGGACAAAATTCCTGCCCCTTGGGTACGAATTTCGTACCCAACAGGGTACAAAATTCCTGCCCCTCCGGTACAAGTTTCTTACCCAGCAAGTTACAAAATTCGTACTCAAAGGTGTATGAATTTCGTGCCCCCATGGGGTACAAATTTCGTGCCCCACGAGATGCGAAATTTGTACCCCAGGGTAGGGTGCGAAATTTCAGCATGCGCACGGGTCGGGTGTGAATTTCTTGGTGTGGTCCCCTATTTTCACCTACTCCCACCTACTCCTATCTAGCCACTTCCCTATAAATACCCCTTGGCCTCACACTTCAAAGGGGTTGGAATTGGTGAACTTAAGATCTCTTGAGAGCTCCTTTAATTGCATCTCCATTATGAGGAAGAAGAAGGGTAAAAGTGTCTTTTTCCCAATTTATGAAATATATGATAATTATGACATCATATAACTGAGAAATGAATGTAAGGAGATGTCACATGATAGTCTCAACCTTATAATATTTGGTGATAAATAATATTCCAACGACTCTTCAAAGTGGATGTAGGCCTCTCTCAAGGTCGAACCACTATAAATCTCTAGTGTTATTTATAGCTTACTCTTGTCTATAAGACCAAATCAATAATTCCTAGTAATTGGAATCTTGATTGTTTATGACATTTTTTGCTGTCAACATTTGGTGCTTTCACTGAGAAAACTTGGATTTGCGCCTTTGTCGCACCTTGTTATCTCGACTTTGGCGAGCTTTAGGTTCCTTTGCTAAACCTACCGCCGAGTCCGCTCATGATGGCAAAGTGACCAAAGAACGCAATGGTTGGCTCTTCAGCCACAGCTGAAGCCGGAACATCTCAACAGCCGCAACCTGCGGATATCTCGGTTACTAATGAAAACATCCCTCCAACTATGGACCCCGAAGCGCCTGTAACACATGCTCAGATCCGCGTGCTTAATGAAAAATATAAGAACAAAATAGTCAAGCTCAATCAAGCATTAAGGATTAACATCGACTTATGCGACAACTTTAACGAAGTCAGCTCATCGTCGCTCGACTTCAGCTAACTCGGAACAACGATCGACCTCGACCAACTATCTTAGAAACTTCCTCTTCTGAGTCTAGGGGCCCGCATCAAAGAAGGAGGTTTAGTCTCATCAACAACATTGCCGTCCGCACCAATGCCCTTGATAACGGTAATGGCAATGGCAATGGAAACAACAACGACAACTGAACTACAGTCACATATAGAGAAAGGGCACAATAACAAGATCGTTCTAGCTTGATCATTAATGACGGACCGAGCCTGAACAACCAGCACCTTCCTTGACGAGACCCGACGGTCGCTAATCCGGACAATGGGCCTAATATCCCAGCGACCCGCGCTCATCTAGAACAGGATCCGCATCAGCCCGCTCATCTAGAACAGGATCCGGACAATGGGCCTAATATCCCAGAAACCCGATCGTAGATGTTGAGGATATGGAAGAAGATGACCCGGACATCCATCATTGAAGACGCCCTCATAATAGAACTCCTGAGCCTCGTAAGAATCCATGGATCCCAATGGCGGATCCCCATCCAATTTATCTTCCCGAGATGGTCCGAAGGATCATGAGGGAAATGCGAGGGAACGTGCAGGAAAGCGCACATTGGGCGCAACCCCTTCACAAGAAAGTTAAACGAAGCTGAGTGGCTGTGGCCCTTCAGCATGCCATAGATGCCACTCTACGACAGCACAACCAATCCCTGTACCTTCCTAAACCGATATGAATGGCAGATGGACTCGAGCCAGGGCAACGACCTGGTCAAATGCATGTGCTTCCCAGTCTTCTTATCAGGAACCGCTTTGTTATGGTTCTCTCGCCTCCCACTTGATTCCATTATTAACTTCGGCCAGTTAGCAACATAGTTGGTAAAGAAATTAAGGGTGCATATCCCAACTCTAAAGAACGCCCTCACTCTGTCCAACCTATACCAACGGCTCGCAGAGTCGCTCAAAAGCTACCTCTCCCAGTTCAACATTGCCCTCGCCGAGGTTAAGGATCCAGACACTCGCACTGTACTCTTTCAGTTAGCAAAAGATGTCCTTCCTACTTCCGAATTCAGAGCCTGGATCGATTGGAAGCAGTCAAAAAGCCTCGATGCTTTCTACGAAAAGGCGGGGTAGTAATTATGCCAAGAGGAAGCAAGGAAGAACCGGCTCTTCGAAACCAGTCGCCCCAACGATCCTCAAGCGGACGCTGCAAATAACAGCCTTAGAGGGAAGAAAGTAGGAGATCCCTTTGATCAGAATAAGGGGCCATGTCCCTACAAGATAAGACTGAATAATGGTAGGCAAGGTGACCGGAACAGCGGTCAAGCCCCAATCGAGCCAAGTAAACCCGGCCCTTATCGAGCCTTCGAGACCTACACCCCACTGAATGAAGACTTAGAAACAATTTACTTGGAGACATGCAACAAACTACTATATAAGAAGCCATGCACCAGAGAATCAACTGACCTCGAGAAAAATACAAGAAGGTACCGCCGCTTCCACGACATGTACAGACATAACCCCAATGAATGTCGTCAGCTCAAGGATGTAATTGAGAAGCTTATCCATGAGAAACGACTTGAGCAATACGTCCAAGAACCTTTTCCTCTCGAAGCAAATTCAAAACCCCAGGCGCCTGCCAAGAAGGCCCCAGGTCCATCTGTGAGGACTCGTGATTAACACTATATGTGGCAGACTTATCCTACACACGATAACTTTCAGAAAATGGAAGAGTGTGTGAGTTCCATAAAGCATGCTACTTATGAGGCTTGCTCTGCTCCTAATGAATCCAACCTAGCCAAGCTTCCAAATACCACGCGGGACGACATTGTTTTCCACGAAAGAGATTCTACGGGGGCTGAGATACCAACCACCAATCCACTAGTTATCACGGCTCATATCGGTGTCGCTTCTGTCCGAAAAGTATCAATTGACTTAGGAAGGTCGGTCAAAATCATTTTCAAAGCTGATTATGACTAGATGAAATTGGAATCAAAGGAGTTAAAGCCATGTCATGCCACGATCCACGGCTTAAACGGGGCTTTTAGTTGCCTAGTACGAATGATCGATTTGCTTGTAGAACTTGGCAAGGGGATCAGAGCTCACTTTTGTGGTTATAGAAATCAATTCCCCTTACAATGCTTTCTTTGGACACCCTTTCCTCATAAATTTTCGGATCTACATGTCGCCATGGTCCCTCCTAATGAAATTCCCAACAGAAAATGGGATTGGAACAGTTAAAGGCGACCAAGTTAATGCCAGAGAATGTTGCGCAATAGAATGGAAGAATGCATGCAATAAGGAGAAGGGCAAAGCCGTGCCCGCACCTCCTTGCGCCAAGATCATTTCCACATAGCAATCAGCGACGTCTAGGCCCTGGCTCAAGCGCCACTGTCGTCTTTCCGATGACCTCGACCCATGGAAGGACGAAGAGCCCGAGTACGAGAGGGCTACTCTGGTTGAACCTACAGTGGATATTCCAGTTAATCCCGATGATCCATTAAGGGTGTTAAAGATAGGATCACAACTCCATCCCGCAATCAACGAAGATCTTGTAAATTTCTTGATGGCTAATTTGGACGTGTTCGCATGGATTCACTTTGAAATAAGAGGCATCGACCCCGCGGTCACTTGTCGTTGTCTAAGTATTGATCCTACAATACCTCTAGTCAAGCAGAAAAGCCGATTCCTGGGACCTGAGAGGTCCAAAGCACTCGACGAAAAGGTGAATCACCAACTCAATAACAACTTTATCCGCGAAGCCGACTACCCTGAATGGATCTCCAATCCAGTCCTGGTCAAAAAAGGCCAACGGTAAATGGCGAACATGTGTCAACTTCTTCGACTTAAACAAGGCGTGTCCCAAGGACAACTTTCCACTCCCGAAGATCGATCGACTTGTTGATTCAACCGCCGGATACGAGCTCCTATCTTTCATGGAAGCCTATTCAGGCTATAATCAGATCCCGATGAATCTTCGCGACCAGGAACATACATCTTTCATAACCGACCATGAACTTTACTGTTATCGCGTCATGCCCTTCGGCCTCAAGAATGCTGGCATCACTTATCAACGGATGGTTAATCATCTCCTAAAAAACCAAATTGGGAAATCCATGGAGGTATACGTGGACGATATGTTGGTAAAATCTAAAGTGTCAAACGACCATGTCCACGACCTCATCGAAATGTTCAATGTCCTTTACCAGTACAACATGAAACTTAATCCCGTGAAATGTTCCTTTGGCGTTGCTTCAGGGAAATTCTTGAGTTTCATCGTCAACTTTTAGAGCATCGAAGCCAGTCCAGAAAAATCCAAGCTATTTGGGATATCCAAGTCCCTCGGAACATAAAAAATGTTCAAAGTTTAAATAGAAAGGTCGCCTCTTTAAGTCGGTTCATCTTTAAGGCCACCGACATTTGCATTCCTTTCTTCGATTTACTTGAAAGGGGAAAAGCAACTTCGAGTGGACCCCAGAATGCGTCTCCGCATTCGAGGACCTTCTGAATCACTTAGAGCGACCATCTATCTTATCTAAGCCCGTGGACCACGAGGACTTATATGTTTATTTGGATGTTTCCGTGCAGGCAATCATCTCGGCACCGGTACACATCGAAAACCATGTCCAACGACCCGTCTACAACATTAGAAAACGACTGACGGGGGCAGAGAAGAATTAGCCGAAGCCGGAAACCTCTAGGAAACTTTGACCATACTTCCAGTCTCATCCCATAAAGGTTTACACCGACAAGCCACTACGACCGGTCCTACAGCGACCCGAGGCGTCTGGGTGGCTACTAAAGTGGAGTATGGAACTGAGCCAATTTAAGATAACATTTATCCCCCGTTGAGCCATCCTCGGACAAGCTCTCGCCGATTTCATAGTATAATTCACAGCTCCCAAGGAGACACCTATAGATAACACTGAAGCTTTGAACACTCAACGGAAATTGTTTGTGGACGGATCCTCCAACAGCAAATTCTCTAGAGCCGGAGTCGTGCTTATCACTCTCGAAGAATGCCCATTATACTAAGCACTAAAACTGAATTTCCCTACTACCAACAACGACTGGAGTATGAGACCTTGATAGTCGGACTTAGAATCGCAATCGAGCTCAAACTAAAGACAATCCAGATTTTCTATGATTCACAACTCATCGTGGGCCAGGTGCAAGGAGAATATCAAGCTAAGGGGGAACGACTCGCCCTATAATTAACCCAGGTTCAAGAATTGCTCACCTACCTCGACCACTTTGTCATCACGCACATTCCCCTAGTGCAAAATGAAAGGGCAGATTCGCTAGCCAAATTGGGGAGCTCCGAGGATCCGTAACTCTTGGGATTCGCCCCGGTCGAAGTGCTCAATTCTCCAAGTATCAAGCAAGCACAAACTGAGACGGTCATGAATGCCGAATCTGAACCTGAATCTTGGATGACGTCAATCAAGAATTACCTCTAATATAGGACCCTTCCGAGAAGCTACAAAGAAAGACAAACATTCACTCACCAATTGTCTCACTACCTTCTTATGGAGGGGTGCTCTACTGCAAAGGTTTCTCTGTCCCATTGCTCAGATGTGTAGCCCACCGCGACTCCATAAGAGTGCTAACCAGTGTACATGAGGAGGAGAGCGACAACCATACTGGAGGGCAAACCCTGTCAAGAAAAATACTCAGACACGGCTATTATTGGCCTACGCTCGATCAAGACGCCACAGACTATGCTTGCAAGTGCGATAAGTGCCAATGCTTCTCAAACATCCCATGAACCCCGCCTATTGAATTGACTCAAATGATCAGCCTATGGCCATTCGCTATGCGGCGAATCGACATCATTGGAACACTACCAATAGCCAGAGGTGGGGAAAGGTACGCTGTCATCGTAGTTGATTATTTTACCAAATGGTCAGAGGCCGAAGTTCTCTCCATAATCACCACCAAGAAGAAGATCAAATTCATTGTCTGCAACATCATTACCCGATGTGGGATCCTTCAAGCTATCATTTTTGATAATGGCACTCAATTTGAGAGCTCTGAATTCAAAGCTTTCTGTCAGCGGCACAACATCGAAAAAAGATTCTCGGTGGTGGCTCATCCCCAAGCCAACGGGCAAGTTGAAGAGGTCAACAAGGTCATTAAATCCATCATCAAGAAGCGTCTAGAAAAGGCTGGGCGCATATGGGCGGACGAGCTTCCTCTATCCCTATGGGCTTACCGAACAACCCAAAAGACTGTAACCGGGCATACTCCTTTCGCCTTTGCCTACGGATCTGAAGCCGTTATTCCCATTGAGCTCAAGCTTCAATCTCATCGAGTTACTTATTTCAATCCGAAGACAAACCAAGACATACTTTTGGGATCACTCAACTTGTTAAAGGAAATAAGGAACGAAGCTGATCTCGGAGCCGCCGCCCAACGACAACGAGTCACCCGATACTTCAATTCCAAGGTCCGCTGTAAGGACCTCAACATCGGGGAACTCATCTTAAAATGGGTTTTCCCTCCACCAGCAGGCCTTGCTCCTCGTTGGGAAGGCCCCTACTCTATACAACGAAAGCTCAGCGATGGAACTTTCAAACCTGCAATCGTGGACGGAGTTGAACTCAAAAGGGCATGGAATAGCGAACATCTCCACTGCTACTTTACATAACTTAACACATTGTGACGACTGCCCTTAACCCCCGCACTATACAAGAGGAATATTGCGCTGAAGGGTGTGCCAAGCAGTCATGGACGATCATCAGAGTAGGTAAACAAAAGCGAAACCTGTCGTAAACTCACAGCGCAAGGATAAAATATAATAGAACGTATACAACAGGTAGTAATAGTGAAGCAAAAACACCAGACTTTCATACAACCAGAAAGTAATATCCACAACTTTGGAAATAGTGTTTGTATAAAGTTGCCTCACTACATCACTTATAAAAGAAAACAATGGAAACCCAATTATTAGATAGTAGTAAAATAGCTACGTGAGCCTCCTGCATGCCATCGATCAACATCGTCGTCCTCACTAAAGCATTACTTGTCACCTATTACTTAGTCTACTCATCCACAACCGGATGAACAACCCAAGGTAGTAAGAGGAAACATAAAACCTTGAGTTAGACAACAGTCTTAGTGAGCGATAAAACAGCTAACAAACTTCAACAATAAAGTGTATGAGAAGGGATAAATAAACATACTAATCCACCCACGACACCAGAGAAGAACTTAACCTTGTCTTCCCTACATCGAACAGTGATAGCCTTTACTATAACAATTAAACCATTCATCCATGGAAACCAGAACACCTATTCAATCAGGGAAAAACACTCATAACGTCCAGACTACATAAGTCTCACATAGAAAACCCTAATCGAGTTTAACAATCCTCAAGTACTCTCCCAAGAGGCCTAAACCAATATCAGATAAGCACTCAAAAACATCTTCCTCGACTTTGGATAACCTATGTGAGATAGCACAAACAGAACAACCAATCATCCATGACTAACTCTGGCTATCACCGCCAATCCTGCTTTGAAACCATCGTTAATCGTACGACGGCCTACCTTGCCATATATCAAGGGATAATGGTAACCCCAGTTCTAGCATAAACTCCGTATGTCCAACCTCGACAACTAGGCCTTTCCCCAAGACCCGGGGTACTCGACCTACAACCGGTCTTTTAGACATCCCTAGTGTACCCCTGCTTCGAGCCTCCTAGAACTTACGACAACGATAACCTCTCGGCCTTCACATCTCTAGTCACCCAACCTGATGACTTTTCATGGCTCAAGCAACCTTCTCGAGCAACCATTATCTACCAACTCACAGCCTTTGAGTTGCCACCTCATTCATTGTTATACACCGATCAACGGGCACCTTTCAACACTTCGAACCTTCCTACTTGAACCACTTCGAAGTTACACCATCTGTTTTTAAAACACCTTTTTATTAAAATTCGAGTCATACCCGAAAAATAAAATTTTCAGAAAATCAACACCGGTCGGTCGGTCCTCCCAAAATATCACTGGTCGGTCCTCCCAAAACATACCGGTCGGTCGGTCCTCCCAAAATATCACTGGTCCGTCCTCCCAAAACATACCGGTTGGTCCTCCCAAACAATACTGGTCGGTCCTCCCAAAACATACCAATCGGTCCTCCCAAACACACCCCTGGTCGGTCAAACACCACCGGCCAGTCCTCCCCAGTCACCACTGGTCCGTCCTCCCTAGTCACCACCGGTCGGTCTCATAGTCCATTCTGGAATCACCAAAACCTGTTACCTTGACCGGTCGGTTCTTCTTTGAATTCCACTGGTAAGTTATCCAATCTCTACACCGATCGGTCTGGAAAGCAACTACGCCTGTCGGTCAATTTTCTGCTTCTGCAACCGGTCGTTCGGTCTTCCGTATGACTTGTTCTCCAAGCCATGAGTTTTCCAACCGATCGGTCCCCTGTACAAGCCTATACCAAATCAAATTTCGACCAAAACTTCGCCAATCGATCGAATCGACGAAATATACTCGTCTGGCTCATTCAATACAATCATAAGCATGTCGTGAACACATTACCAACATGAATATGATGATTTCACCAAAAAATTATACCAATTCACTCAAATCCAGTGATAAATGAACATATAAACAAAAATGATGGACCTATATGCAAAATCATATGAAAACATATGGAAATTATCAATTTAATCTTCCTAAATTAGGTCCTATGGTGTTCATATGAAAATAGACACATAATGGTGCAAATCTATGGTTAAACATTCCAATTTGATGAAAAACATGCACAAATACTCATATACTTCATTGCATTCATGTGAGAGATGTAAATCACTCACTGATTCTCCAAAACAAGCTAAAATGATAGAATTATGAATCCAGACCGTGAGCAATTCAACCCAAACTCCTCGATTCGACGAATCCGCCCTTGAAATGATGTCGATCTAGCCTCGATTGGTGTAGATCTTCGATTTCCCGCCTTGGATTTTGATTTCTAATGGTGGAAATGTGTTTAGAGGAAGAAGGAACACAAGGCCTTCAAATGTGAGTATGGGAGTAGTAAACTATTCTTCATACCCCTCAACCTCTATTTATAGACTCCACCATCCCACTAATGGGCCTTCTCTAAATTAGCCCATTAACCTTCCAAAACCTGGACAACCAACTAAAAAACCTTAAAACAGCGATTTCTCCCAAACTGTTGAGCCAAATCTTTAATGTAACCACTCTACGGAAACACAATCATCAATTTCTTTCCAATGGCACAGGTCTCACCCTCTGATTCGACCTAAGTCAAAAGTTATGCCCTGTACAAGACTGACAGGGGAAAAATTGTCACAAACAAAATCGGTAAAAATTATGGACATGTCTCACGTCCCCATAAGCAACATATTAAAAGATGAGAATGATCCAACCCTCAGAGAATAAAATAAAAATATTTTACGATCTTCCGATATGTAAAATGCGGGCTGTTACACACATAGTTGTTTATGCATTCCAACGATGTTTTGTTTTCTGGCAACGCAAGGCATTTTAAAGGTTATTTCCACCAAAGTTATTAGTAGAAATGATGTTCAACATCCTATCTCTTTTTTGTTTACTTCGCGCGTAACACGTTTGATTAGTCATGACAACCAATTTGCGTACAAACAGTCGATCGCCGTATCGGCCCCCGATCCCGAGAGACGGAACCGCCATCAGAACCTCGAGGCAAAACTACACTGGCTACGACCGGCACCCTGAGCACGGAAGCCGACAACGCTACTCGAGTTGCCGACCCGTAGCGCGGCCGAGTATAGATAACTACTAACTCAAACCTCGTCCCCGCACTGAGACTGAGGATAAATCGTTCCATGCCCAAATCCCAAGCGACTTGGGGCTACATAACAGCTGATTAAGAGTGATGCAAATCTCTCCCTGGCTACGGGTGCCATTCGAATCTTGGCGCAGCACCGAGACTGACCTTAAATCCTTCTTCCCCGAAGCTCTCAAGGCTAAGGAGTAGCCCATGGCTACGATCGGACCCTACGGGCTAATGATCCGGGCTTCTCTTCTCAGCAAATAAATGGCACCTGCTACTTGCCACAACCTAATGAACGATGGGAGAGCCACCCACCGGACAGACCGCTAATCGCGACGTCCTGTGCCTTCGCTATTATTGGGATTAACCCTGGACAATCCAAAACAGCAGGCGCTTAGCCTAGTTTTGCAAACTACATGTTTCCTAAGCTGAGGAAGACTTACTGAAACCAGTGCTCTATCTCACCCCTTTGGAATAATAGAACCAGAGCGCGATACCCAATCGCTTTTTTGTTATGTGCAAGGATAAGTATGCTTATGCAAGTACAACATGTTGGAAAACATAAAAAGAACATTTGAACACTTGACATAAATTATGATCTTTACTAATTTGTATTCCATTTTCACACACACACATTAAACAGACTACATATCTAACATCCTTCTTTCTAATGACAGGGTGTACATGAAAACCACACCATATCTTGAAAACCCAAAAGCGAGGGTCGTACTCGCGTAAACTATTGGCCTACACTACCAAAATAATGGTAACTTCTACTTAAGTTGCTAACACTAATCATGTCTTTTCTTCTTGTGTTTGCACTCTTTATTTGCAGATTCGACGCTCGATGGATCATCATTCGCCCTGCCCTCTTCTTTCCTGACCCGCTTCTGCCTCCTCGGCCCTTCTGAGAAGCAGTCAATTCATGAGAAGCCGAGAGACGCCTCTCGTCTACGTCATCGTCGCTCGAGATCTCCATGACATCAGTAGAAGCGACAAGCGACATCGGCTTAGGTGTACCCCCAGCATCAAGGCCCACCACAACATCTCTCTTCTCCGGGATCTCCTTGCCTTCCCGCTCAGCCCTCTCATTGGCCTCTCTAGCAGCCCGTCGCTTACCAAGCATCTGGGACCTATGCGTTGTAATATCGCCAGCCTTGGTTTTCTCAAGGGACTCGGTGGCCCCCCACTGGGCTTCATCATCCTCCCTTTTATTCAGGGCCTCGTCAGCAGCCCTCTTCTTTTCCGCCTCCTCACCGACCTTCCTCTACGCAACCATTTTTGAAACTCTCGCCTTAACATCCTGTCTGGTCTTCATTATGACCTCCTGTCTGGCATCCTCGTCTTGCCTCAGTTTCTCCTCCACCTCTTCACACTTGGCCACAATCTGCCCTTCAAATTTTGCACTAGGCCATGCATTGAAGTCATATCCGCCTCCAGTGGACCCTGGGCAATGACACTTTGTCCGTCAACCACATCTCCTTCCTCGATAAGGCTTTCATTAAGGCTAGGCATTATCCTTATTTTCGATTAGGTGTCCAACTGATCGTCGTCTTCTCTACATTGTACTCCCGCGTGTCCTGGCCCAGATTCGGTCACTTGTGGGATCGCGGGGGCAGAGCCCGATGTCATGGTCAATTCAGGAAGAGATGCATTGTAAAAACACAACGTTCTAGTCCGCAAATTAGGTGATAACGACATCCTTAGGGATACATGGTAACAGTAATTTACCTCTGGTTAGGGACGGTGTAGGAAGGGCGGGGAGCATGCTCGTTGTGGCGGACAAGGTAAATCCGGTCTCTCCTAGCCCTGGGTACTCAGGTTTGTATTCAGTCAAAGCCTGAGCCAAGGTCACGGGAATGCTTGCCAGAACGGATTCAGGGGCTAGTGGCCGGTAAGACCTTCCTTCTTCAAATGTCTCCAGTACGACAACACCATCAGTCATGGTAGATATCCCTTTTTCGGCAGCGAGCCTTGTCAGCCTTTCTCCCTTAGCATCATCAAGCAACAGCTTCTTCCCCTCCTCTAGGTTCTCATGCACTTCAAGGGTCAAGAGATCTACCATGAGTTGTCGTTCATCCAAAGACCCAACATCCAGTTGACGTAAGTGAAATTCATAGGGTACCAACCTCTCCCAGGTTCGTGCTGGCTCTCAGGAGTAATCCTCCAGCCATGAAAGCCCGTGGAATTTCAGGACTCTGAAAAACATGTCATGGATATGTTCCACTAAGGACTCCTCATCCCGAGGCTCAATATCCTCAAGTTCCCCTCCTAACTGCTACACCTTGATCAGGTGCTCGGCTTTCAATCCATCCACCGTGCTTAACACATCTCTGTTACTTGCCTGTGCATCCTCCTTCGCTTTCCTTATAACCTCAAGCTGCCTCCTCAGCTTAGCAACCTTGGCATTCTTGGCCTGTAGCCTCTAATTCCATGCCCTCAAGGCATTATTATCATCCTAGAGTTGGGTGGCTCTTGTATTATCCTTCTCCAGGTCCGCACACGCTTGCACCAAATTAGCCTTGTCCCTTTTAAGAGCTATGTTATCAATAGTCAAATTAACTACGGTGTCTTTAAAAGTGGAGCGGTCGAACTCGGCCTCCTTCTTCATAATCTTATATGCGTGCTTCATCTCCACTGCAACAAAATGGTAAAAGTTAAAATTTGTAAGCGTAAAGGCTAATGGTCAAACGACCACCACACAGTGGATATACCTACCTATCTTCGTTTCCAAGTTGTTAACGGTGGTCTTCTTGCCATCAATTGTCAGTCGCCGATTAATAAGCTCCAAAATTTTCCTTTTGATCAGCTCTGAAAGATGGAAAGAATACTTGGTAAGTTCGTTGGCTTGATGATACGCGGCCTTAACA
Organism: Allium sativum; assembly: GCA_030737875.1. Classification (NCBI taxonomy): domain Eukaryota; kingdom Viridiplantae; phylum Streptophyta; class Magnoliopsida; order Asparagales; family Amaryllidaceae; genus Allium; species Allium sativum. The sequence continues at coordinate 345,765,039 of CM060922.1, read as the reverse complement.
TGCATCCACAGCTCCCCGTACTCCCTAGCAGGAGCTGGATGGAGATCAGGAAGAAACGTCAACTCATCAAAATAATGCCGAGGGAAATGTTGTTTCAAGAACTCTCTCCGCTCCTCTATGGAAAGCTCTTATATCTGGGACTCCGTCAGGTCTTGCATCCCTGTTGTAGTCGCCTCATCCGGCCTTGGTTGGCCAAGCGATGTCTCCTTCCCACTAGTAGTCTGAATGGGAGCCAATGGAACGACAAGGGAAGAAATTATCGACGATGGACGCCTCGACCCCCCTAAGTCGAGTTGAGAATCTCCCCTGGACACACATATTAGAGGAAGGGGAGGAGGAGTCAAAGATTGTCGAGGCCTATCCTCGTGGCGGCTCTCGCTACCGCGATCTTGTGAATACAAAGCCTTACCATACAAGCTAGCCCCTCTCCTAAAGACATTGAGAAAAGTATTTCGAGAGTGTTGGTGGCCTCCATGCCCATGGCCTCGTCCTTCGCGCCCTCTTGCCATTACACATATCAAAGAAGCAAGATCTAGGTCAGTTGATCAGTGCATCATGATGAGTCCTTATGCTAGGTGGTGTTTATGAGTGTATGCCCTAAGTGCTCTCTCAACAAACCAGATTGTGGTCCGCTCGAAGGAGTTAACCCCTCAGTAGCAAGAGCTAGCTCTTCCATGCTTGTCGTAACCGGCCACAGGGACAATTCTAAGTCAAGCTGATTAAGGCCATCAAACTCGCCTTCCTCCTCGAGCGAGGCGGCGGTCTCGGTTGGAATCGCCGGAGACTGTGGTTTGTCTGACGTACCTCGCCCCGCCTCTCCGGTCAGAGGCGGGACTGGAACGCTCAACAAACCCTCGTCCTCAGCAGCCCTCTCCTAACCACATTCCCCATCTTCACCGACATCTCCTTGGAACTTGACAGCCTTTTTCGGCTTGGGCCCAACACGGGCAACTTTCTTTTTTGACCAGGAGCCCCGGGGCCTCTGACCACTTTCACTTGCGGAACACTACTCGCAACCGCATGTCTGATCATAGTTTGTCCATCCGGAAGCAACCCGACGCGGCGGAGGCGCTCTTAACTTGTCACAGTGTCAGTACTACGAAACTTCACGGGGATCTCTCGTGGAGCATTAAGGCGTTGCTGGTACTTATCACCGGTAGGTTCCTCTCGACTTGCTATCCTAGTCAAAACATGACAAAATGAGGCATTAGATCCGAAATATTTTATGATAAGAAGAAAAGTTCAAAAATTGCTCACTCCCTTCTATCCATCTCCTCGCGAAGCTAGGAGGGTGGCGCACAAAGAACCACTCATATTTGAACACCGATGGCCTGGGCCACTTTACGACAAAGAACTTTGTGGCAGATGACGCTTCCACGAACTATTAAGATGGCGACATGCTTCCCGTTCTCCTAAGATGGAAAAAGTACCGAATGCCCACCTCGGTAGGTACCAAATGCAGATGATCTTGATACAGAACATAAGTGCCTAAGAGTGAAGCATAAGCGTTCGGGTGTAGTTGCGATGGTGCAAGGCGGAACATAACATGTCCTGAATAAAGTCATTGCCTGGGGGCACGCATCCAGAAAAACAAGCTAGCCAGTTCCAAGCAGTAAGGCCATCGAATGACAAGTGAGCTCTAACAGGTGTGTGCGGTGTCATGTAAAATTAAGATGTACAGAGGAAATTTAAATAGTCCAACAGTTCGGTCACTGTTCGAATATATGCGCTATCCTATATGAAAGGTTCGAATCCCTATCCGCATAATTATCTACATATGCATTGGCGCAATCGTGCAAGCGTTTAGGTGATATATAAATCCAAAGGTGGGCAGTCAAGAGATCGAAGTTCTATCTATACAAGAGAAATAATACCCCGCCAAGGCACTGCGTGAAGTATATGCACGGAGCATTTCTGGCAAAAAGATCTAACCCATCTCCGGGTTCGAGAATTCGAACCCACCTCAGAGTTCAAAAATTCGAACCCTCCTCGGGGTTCAGAAATCCGAACCCCTCTCAGGGTTCGGAAATTTGAACCCCTAGAGGTTCGAAAATTCAAACCCCTCTTAGGGTTCGAAAATTCGAACCTCCTCAGGGTTTCGAAATTGAAACCCCCAGAGGTTCGAATATTCGACCCCACTTAGGGTTCAAAAATATGAACCCCTCAGGGTTCGGAAATTCGAACCCCTCTCAAGGTTCGGAAATTCGAACCTACTCTAGGTTCGAAAGTTCGAACCTTTGTAAGGGCCTGGATTTTCGAAGCTCCTCCATGGTTCGAAGTTCTCCTCCGACCAGGTCTTGACGCTTCGACCTCCCTCCTCTTGTTTTGCTTCGACCCCGAGTATTACCTAAGTCCAATTTGAAGTGTTGGGCTCTGGAGCTTTTGAAACAGTGGCGGTCGAGGCAAGAAATAATGGATGAAAGAAAATGAGGGGTGGATATTTATAAAGAAAAGGGAAATGTCCCCTGGAACTCCCGATGATTTGAACCCATCGAGTTCAAAATTTCGAATCTCCAGGGCTTGGAATTTCACACCCCCAGGCTATGAAATTTCATACCCCCTGGCCTCGAAATATCATGTCAAAAAAAAAGAAGAAAGAAAAAACTTAACCCTGGGTTCGAAATATCGCGCCTCATGCTTGTGTACACGTATCCCATAAGAGTGCATACCGACCACCGCAAACACACGGAGACGATGCACTACGAATAATTAGCGACGTGAGCATGAAGCCGCACCAACGACGGCTCATTTCAATTCCACATCGAACAAGCCCAACAACTATCATCTATTTTCCTTTGAAATACAAGAAAAGTCAACAACTCGACTACTACCTCAACCAATGCAAAGCGAATCATTTCAAGACAAGACGTACGTTGGGGGGCAAATGTTAACCGGCTTTTTGGTCCGGTTCCCAAAAGTATATTGGACATGCTCAACTCAACCTATCGCATGGAGTTAAGACCAAGAGGGACACCTAGGAGCAAAGGAAACAGGTCGAAGAAGGACCGCGCCACCAAAGGTCTCGTAGCGCCCCTAGCATATTCCCAAACCAAGGCTTCGAATCCCTAAGAGCCATAACCCGAATCTCGAGCCCCCGAGCCCCCCATACATATAACATTCGTGCCCCTCAGGGCACAAACTTTGCACCCCTCTGGGCATGAACTTCGCACCCCTCAGGGTGCGAATTTCGCACCCGTAAGGGGTACTAATCTCGTACTCTAGGAGGTACGAAATTCGTACCCCCGAGGGGTACATATTTTATACCCAACAGGGGACGAAATTTGTGCCCCTCGGGTTCGAATTTCATACCCACTGGGGGACAAAATTTTGTGCCCCTCGGGTACGAATTTCCTACCTTGTAGTGTACGAAATTCGTACTTAACGGGGTACAAATTTCGTTCCCTATGGGGTTTCGCACCCCAGGGCAGGGTGCGAAATTTCAGCATGCACAGGGATCGGGTGCAAATTTCTGGGTGTGTCCCCTATTTTCACCTACTCATACCTAACCACTTCCCTACAAATACCCCTTGGCCTCACACTTCAAAGGCGTTGGAATTGGTGAAGAAGAAGAAGGGAAAAAGTGTCTTTTTCCCAGTATATGAAATATGTGATAATTATGACATCATATAACTCAGAAATGAATGTAAGGAGATGTCATGTGATAGTCTCAACCTTGTAATCTTTGGTGATAAATAATATTCCAACGACTCTTCAAAATGGACATAGGCCTCTCTCAAGGCCGAACCACTATAAATCTCTCATGTTATTTACCGCTTTCCACTCTTGTCTATACGACCAAATCAATAATTCCTAGTAATTGGAATCTTGGGTGTTTGCAACATTTTTTGCCATCAACAGGGATTTCTTCCACTCTTGTAATATATCCGTAGTTAATACAGAGAAGTACTCCAGGATTTAAGCATTTTCTTGATTTGATAATCATATTATGTCCATAATGATAAGACAAGGAGTTAACACTAACCTTTCTTATGAAAGAGTTGATCACGGTTCTTTCGTGAGAAGGAAGGTCTTGGGTAAAACCAAGGCTTCTCCCTCCTCGGAAAAGTTATACATGACTTACCTCTTCCATAATAAGCCTAATGCAACCCAACCTCGAAAGTGATTTTGCTACAAGCTTGTAACTTGATAACTAATGCAACCAAAGCCTTCCTGGGCTGGTTCGATGCGGAAGTGTCATATAAGTTAATAAACGCAGTAGCATGAAAACAAATCCGAGTGTTGCGAGGCATTAGGATGTTTCTTCTCAACATAATGTATATTATTTCATCTAATGCCTAAAGGTGTTCATCACATAAGGTCTCAGTTTCCTTGGGCTAGTAAAAAATACCTTTGTTTAGGATAGTCCTTGAATTCATAGTCTCGTAAGTGTGATACTCACCCCTTGAGGGAAGGGTAACTAACCTTATGACCAAAAGTCTTGACACATAAGAAATGGTGAAATTAGTTTAAGAACACAAACTCATAGCTGCATTTCAATAACTTTTTGAGCCTTCCATGCATTAAACTTCTAAACATATGCATTTTTTATTTTGTTCGGGTGTTGATGGAAAATATCGTTAACATACATAACATTACTATTTCCATTTATATTACCTGTTTTTTGCCTAGTTCTTCTTTTCTTCTTGAATCTGCAAGAGGAACAATCTGGCTCATCTATTATATGATCTTTACTACCTGCATCATCACTAACTAGCATTTCGTTAAGGTCATCCCTTTCAAATAGTCCTACATTTTCCATACTGATGTCTAGAATCACATTTTTGACTGTTTTACAAATTTCCTTTTACAAACATTTGAATCTGCAGACATAACATCAATTCTATAGTCTTTAGATAAACCATTTGGATGAAGATCCTTATTGCCTTTAGACTGATCTTTCAAAACAGAATCATCAACCAACTCATTATTTTATAACTAATCTAAATGATTTCCTATATCACCAGCATCATTTTTATCTATCTAATTGCTGTTACGATCGCTTTGTCAATGCACATATGTTTAACTTGACTGTCAATCATCATCAATATCCGTCCTCTCATCAAAATTTTCTTATATTTTGGAAGCCATATTCTATTTGGTTTGCGTGTTCACGAAAATGCCAAAAGACTTTACAATATGAACATGCAATAGGAGCCCATTCATATTGAATTCTTTGCCAAACTAATTCCCGATTAAAATATTCGATAGGAATGGTTTCAGGAAATTTAAAATCTACATCAACTAAAACTCTTGCATAAGAAATTCGAGTTTGGTCCTTAGTCACACTGTCTAATCTTAGAGGATGACCTAAGGTTGAAGCAATCCTACTAATTTGCTTCAGTCGATCAGAAATCCAAATCTAGATTAGGTAGCTTAATCCATGTTGGAATTGTATTAAGAAATTCTCTATTTAACTTGATTCCACGTTCATACTTCTTCATGAAAATTAGTCTTTTATCATATTAATATGAACTAGAAGCAATAATTCGATTACAAACCTTAATTAATTCACATTTAATGATAAAGAACCCATTATCTCTGGTATATAATTTATAATTTCTCTTCAAGCCCCACTTTCTATAGATGTACTCTTTTAAGTAATTATAATAGGGTTTTCTTCCATAAACATAAAACACAATAGCGTTCGACCATTTTCCTCCAGCAGTCCTAACTAGACCTTTATTGATAAACGCAGTTTTAATATTCTTTTTAACCAAAGGCTCATAGAATTTAAGTTGAACAACATTATGATGCAAATTATTATCTTTAACCGCTTCAAGCCAAAATCTAGATTATAGAAAATTTACCTTATAATTCCTAGTCTGAATCTTTGAAGTTAGATTTGGAAATTCCTGAGTTGAATCCAGATCCGAAGCTTGCAGCTTCTTTCCCGATGACAAGATTAAACAATTTGCCTGCTGCTTAGATGAATTAATATCAGGGGAAATTCATGATCTAAAATCAGAGGCTAGGTTGGATATTTTCTTTGCTCGTGAATTTGGAGAATATGAATTGGAAGGAAACAAAGTCGCCATTTTTGTTCTTTTTCATTTCAACAATCTTTAACATATTTTTCTTGAAATATAAATATTTGATTATCTAATTGTTTTATTCGAAATCCTAGTAAATAATTTAATTCTCTTATATGACTCATTTCAAATTTCCTAGCCATTATATCATAAAATTCTTTGTTTAATTTATCATCTGTAGTACCAAAAATAATATCATTTACATATATTTGTACTAATTGGATATCATTCTTGTTTCTTTTAATAAATAATGTACTATCTACTTTGCTAATTACAAATTTTGATTGAAGTAAATAAGATTTGAGTCTGTCATACTAAGCTCTAGGATCCTATTTAAGACCATATAAAGTTATCTTTAATTTACGTACATGATTAAGAAATTTTTCATCTTTAAAAGTTCAGTATTGCTCACATATTCATTTATAAAACAATGTAGGAACGTACTTTTCACATCTGTTGATATAATTTAAAATTATTATGGTTTGTGAAAGCAAGTAAGATTCTAATAACTTCCAATCTTGTAACGAGTGCAAAGCTTTCTTCATAGTCCATTCCTTCTTCTTAACAATAACCTTGCGCCGCTAATCAAGCTTTATTTCTTATAACTTCTCCTTGTTTATTCTTTTTATTTATATTGACCTGTTTAGTTCTAAATATAGATTTGTTTTCTGGTCTTGGGACTAATTCCCAAACCTCGCTCCTAACCAACTGATTTAATTTTTCTTATGTTGCACGAATTCATGAATCATTAATGGATATTTCAAATTGGTTTTTAGGTTCAATAGTTGATTAAAATGCAATATTACTGATTTTACTAAATTAAATGAAAATATTTATACGTGGATCGTGTAATATAGTGTATAAAACACAAGTATGAAATAATAGCTAATCACAGAATAAAATAGTAAATGCAGTAAAAAGGAAAAATCACACCAGGGATTTTTATACTAGTTTGGAGTACCATCCTACGTCCAGTCCCAGACTTCCTTCTGGATTTTCACTAACAATCGGCTCACTCCACCCGGAGGAACAGGTATACAACACGCAAGCAGCCGAACGGGATTTCACGCCTCTAATAACACGAGGACTTCAACACTTGCCTCTTACAACATTGAGGACTTCAACACTTGCCTGATCACATATAGGACTTCAAGTAATGCAATGGTTTTGACTTCTGCTTTGTGTTCTTGATTCAACACGGATAGTCAATAGTTTGAGTAAAATCTTCCTTTAATCTGTCCTCGAGTATATACTTTGAATTCATAGATTTTAAGGAAGTAGAATGCTTGTTGAATCAAATGATATAAATTGATTCAAGGATTCAACAATTATTTAAATTTGGAGAGCTTTTGTTTTGCAAAGAGTACGGAAATGCAATTCAGAAATGAGAGAGAATATAGAATGATTCGTTGATTGTAAAACAAGTTTGAAGTTGTTTATATAATAGTAGAAAAGTAGTAATTCTTCATGAAGAGTTTCTATAAAAAGTTATGCCCATTTCCTTTGGTTATTGAACTGAAATCTCTTCACAAATAGAAGCAATCTTTCAGAAAAAGCTTGCTGTTTCAAAAAGGATGACTGGTTGAAAATCACTGGCTGACTGGTTGAATTTAATTAAACATAAAACTTCCAGAAAAATAGACGTTATGTGCAAAAACAAACTGACCGGTCGACCGCCCATTTTGGACCAATCGACCGGTTTATGGTTGTGGACCAGAGGACCTCGGTCCACAGTCTAGATCGCTCTGCACTCTTTCTCGGTCGGAGCCTGGACCATTTGGGTTTTTTCTGTGACTTTTCAATTTATCAAATATACAGATTTCAGCAACGAAGATATGATATAACTTTACAAATTGTTTTGTGCATTCGTATTATACTTTAAGGATAGATTTTAATGTATTTCTAACATGATTCAAAGTATGTATGTATGTGTATATATATATATATATATATATATATATAAACCTTATCTCTATGAAATGATCTTCATAGCAACTTTATATGTTGGCATTGATCAAAATCTTGTTCTCAACATTCTCCCCCTTTTTGATTGATGACAACACCTTGGATTTTCTCCCTCTGAATATAAAGCTCCCCCTGAATTTTTGCAATATTTGTTAGCTCATAATATAAATAATCTTTCCTTTTGATTCTTGCGTTAACAAATGTTAGTATACATATACTATTACCATGTTAAGCACATAATTTTAAATGATAATATATGTACCATGAATCATGAGAGAAAATATTTCTCCCCCTTTGTCATCGATTAAAAAGAATAAATACCGTAATAAACACAGTAATCGAGAGTAGTAGAGAATACAAATAATTATAGCACCTTTAGGAGATATTGAATCATGTGATTTTTTTTATGAGCTGAGTTTTCAAAGATATTAGAGATACCGAATAACCTACTTTTCTTGTGGTGTACCTGCAAAAAATATGACATATTTAGTTTCGGTACACACTTTCTTTTTTTGGGTCCATGAGTTAGATGGAAGGTAACCATACCCAAGAGGGTTTAATGGAACCTTTAAAGATAAAAATTTTATTATTAACTACTAAGTCAAAATAATCATCGATATACTTTTCTCTATTTTTCCAACTTACAGGAACCCAAATACTTAAGTAATCTCTAGTGAGATTCCTTTTCGTACTTCTATATTTATTATAAATACCGCTAGTCATAGAAGTATTTGAATTTCTATAATAATTGGGTCTTGGATGTACATTAGTACTAGCAGTGATATTCTTATTATACATAAAAGCATATCTAGTACTATTTCTATGATTGTTTTCTTGTTTCTTATATCCCAAACCTTGTTTATTTGAAGCAGGTTGTGAACTTTCAATGATTTTTGTCAAATTTTCTCGACCTTTGTTGAAGTTAGAAACATTTTGAGTAATATCATCTAACTTAGTTTGTAAACTAGCAATTTCTAGGTCCAGAATTTTGACTTTTGCCTCAAGCTCATGATTTTCAGTAGTACGAGCATCATTTTTCTCTTTTTGAGTTTCAATTTCTTGACTCAAAAGAGATAATTGAGAATCAATATTAGATGATGATTCTTGAAGTTTTTCAAGTTCTTCTTCTAATATTTTCTTCTCGTCTTTTAACATATCTCATTCAAACTTTGCTCTGCTCAAATCAGCTTTGGCTACTTTGTATTGTCGTTTCACGTCTTTAAATTTAACTATCAATTCAGCATTAATATCAAGTACTTCAACAAATGTAGGAATTTTTACCTCATCTTCTGTTGCCATGAAACAAGCGTTTGCTTGTTCATTTTCTGTATCACTTTCACTTTCTGACGAAGACGAGTCTGAATCATCCCATGTTACCGAGAATTCTTGTTTCTTTGATTTTTCCTTCTTGTCATTTTCTGACTTTTTCTTTTGCTCTGGACAATCCTTGTGCATGTGCCCCTTTTTGTGGCAATTGAAACATTCTACAGCGGATGATGATGGTCTATTTGATCCACTTTTATTTTTGTTATAACGACTTGCTTTTTGTTGTTTCAAATTTTTTTGAAACCTTTTGCAATGAATGTCAAATCTTCATCTTCTGAATCTGATTCATCTTTATCTTTAGCATGGAATGCCACATTTTTCTTTTCTTCTTTTTGTTCCTTTCTAGCCTGCAAATTAGCTTTATAGGACATTAGATTCCCTATCGATTCATCTGGCTTCATGATGGAAAGGTCATTAGCTTCTTCAATTGCTAATACTTTTCCTTCCCATTCACTAGTTAGAGAATGTAGGACTGTCGAAACAACATCAAAATCTGAATATTTTTGCCCTAAACCAATAAGTGCATGATGAATAGCTTGAAATCGTGAATACATATTATTGATTGTCTCATTCGGCTTCATTTTGAAATTTTGAAACTGACTTTTCAGCACGGCTATTTTGGCTTGTTTAACCTTGTTAGTACCTTCATAAGTAGTTTTTAGTGTTTGCCAAATTTGATATGCAGTGGTGCAGATACTAACACGGTTATATTCATTTTGGTCTAATGCACAAAACAACATGTTTATTGCTTTTGCATTTACAGCTGCTGTTGTTTTCTCACCAGGTGTCCATTCTGAATAATCAGTTGTTGGATTCACTATTTTGGGTAACATTCCAGGCATCATAGTTATTTGATTGCATAAAGAATGCCATACATGTTGCCCAATAGCTATAGTTAAGACCAATGAAGTATGGAGGTCTTTGTGTCGATTGACCTTTCGTGTAAGTGGTAGTGCTGGTGCTTGCGTTATTTTCCATATTACTAGAATATATCAAATAACCGCATCACGATTATATGATGACCTCGCTCTGATACCAATTGAAAATACGTGTATGCGGATCATGTAATATGGTGAATAACACACAAGTATGAAATAATAGCTAATCACAGATATAAAATAGTAAATGCAGTAAAAAGGAAAAATCACACCAGGGATTTTTATACTGGTTCGGAGCACCGTCCTACGTCCAGTCCCACATTTCCTTCTAGATTTTCACTAACAACCACCTCACTTCACCCAGAGGAACATGTATACAACACCCGCACAGCTGAACGAGATTTCACGCCTCTAACAACACGAGGACTTCAAAACTTGGCTCTTACAACACTGAGGACTTCAACACTTGCCTGATCACACATAGGACTTCAAGTAATGCAATGGTTTTGACTTCTGCTTTGTGTTCTTGATTCAACACGAATAGTTAATAGTTTGAGTACAATCTTCTTATAATCTAATCCTCGAGTACATACTCTGAATGCGTAGATTTTAAGGAAGTAGAATGCTTGTTGAATCAAATGATATTAAATTGATTGAAGGATTCAACAAGTATTTAAATTTGGAGAGCTTTTGTTTTGCAAAGAGTATGAAAATGCAATTTAGAAATTAAAGAGAATATATAATGATTCGGTGATTGTAAAACAGGTTTGAGGTTGTTTATATAATAGTAGAAAGGTAGCAATTCTTCATGAAGAATTTCTATAAAATGTTATGTCCATTTCCTTTGGTTTTTGTATAGAAATCTCTTCACAAATAGAAGTAACCTTTCAGAAAAAGCTTGCTGTTTCGAAACGGTTGATTGGTTGAAAATCACCAGTTGACTGGTTGAATTTATTTAAAAATAAAACTTCTAGAGAAATAGCCGTTATGTGCAAAAACACACTGACTGGTCGACCGCCCATTTTGGACTAGTCGATCGTTTTGTGGCTGTGGAGCAGAGGACCTCGGTCCGCAGTCTAGATCGCTCTGCACTCTTTCTCGGTTGGAGCTTGGACCATTTGGGCTAATTCTATGACTTTTCAATTTCTCAAATATACAGATTTCAAAAACGAAGATACAATATAACTTTATAATTTTTTTGTGCATTCGTGTTATACTTTGAGGATAGATTTTAGAATATTTCTAACACGACTCAAAGTATGTATGTGTGTGTGTGTGTGTGTGTGTGTGTATATATATATATATATATATATATAAAACCTTATCTCTATGAAATGATCTTCATTGCAACTTTATATGTTGGCATCGATCAAAATCTTGTTATCAAAATTAACTACTTGTTTTAGCAACAAATAATATGCTTCCTAATATATTTTCCATAAGACAATCTCTTAAAATTTTGTTTCTTTTATTTGGACGTAATTTTTTTGTATTATCATTGTTTTCATTATTATTAAACTCATTATTTAATATTTTAACTGTGAAATTTTCTTCCTCATCAATATTATTATTAATTGGTTTATAATTTTCATCGAAATAAACAAGTAATGCTTTTTTAATGGTATTAGTTCTAGCATTACAAACTCTATAAGATTTAATTCTATTTGAATATCCAATAAAAGTAATTATGATGACCCTACTTCCAATCACCTTGAGTCAATGATTAAACCAACTCTAGATGTTTGAAAATCAGATTCGCCGGGGTGGTACATGTTAGAACAGAATAAAATAAAACTTTTATTACTCAGTATTGATATTACAATAGAGTTTACATGATCAGAGATACACTAAAATACACATTGGAAAAGGAAACTATAGTGGAAGAAAACAATACAATATAGCGGAAGAATTCCAACTCTAGCTTGAAGCTCTAACCCAAAAGCGCTTCTAATCATGCTCCAAGGATCTATAACTGTAAAACTAAACCACTAGTTGCCTGTGGGAAAATTCATGGGCACCCAGAGTTTAGGAAGGAAAAATAAACTCCAGGTCAACCATAGGACTGGTGTGAGAACATAAATCATTTTACTTTAAATTAAGGTAAATCACAAGACCACGTCGTATAATACAGAACAAGTTTACTCCTATTATTACTAGTGCATAATCGCACATGAGTTTAGAAAAATGAGATTATTATAAGGCTCGCCCCGAACGCATCAAATAAAATGCAAATGCAAATGCACACATGGATGAGTTTTATCCTTATAATGCCAATCCATGATATATGTCAATGGTTTGTATTATCACTACTAATAACACTTTAAAACATATACAAATAAATTTACCAATCTAGCAAGCATAGTGACTATGCCCACATTTTTACAAACAAAGCGAAAAGCTCGTATCGATTATTGGATTTCCAACGAGATGGTTCCTGACACAAAAGATCAATCGAGGATACGAAGCTAAGTATCTCCCGGATAACATCCAGACACGGACTTCGAATACATAGTGAGAAGTATATATCCCAGTTTTCATCCAGATATCGGACACTGTATATACTTTATTTCCTTAGGTTTCACAGGTGGATCCACCGCCGAAGCTTTCGAGTTTCAATAGAGAATATGTATATGTACACAATCTAACTGCTAGTTTCCCATCATTTCGGGTTGTGAGGTTCACAGGTTTTATATCACAAAGCTACGCTTTTACCCTAAGCCATGCTTTGATCATTTCATCAACTGCAACACTTCGCATGCCACACTGTCATTTCGTAAGCTATAACTGATAATCACTGACCAAATGACTTTTAGTCGAGGGAATAAATTCCTATCACCAAATAGAAATATGTTCGCTAATAATCAGTTAATACACTATAAGATACAGTGTTAGACACACATCCATACAACTTCGTTCCGAGTTCGAACGAAGCCGAAGGCGCCTTGTTCCACGACACAGGTTTGAGTACAAAGGCCCTTGCAATCTGAAAATTCTCGAAATATGTGCGGACTTTCTACAACTCCGGTAATAGGGTCATCTCTCTACTGTAGCTATTCAGTAAAGAAACAAATCAGCAGGCGGCCCATTCGATGTGAAGAACCACGGTCTTAAATCGCCACTTTTATGTCTTCATTTATTTCGCTGTACATATATTTGGAATGATTTCGAGAATTAAATTCCGATTCCGGTCTTTCCAAATAACCAGCGCTTTATATGGAATAACATTTCAAATTAAGTTCTCCACATCATATATATAGAACTAAATTCTTTCTAAATTTAGTAATGATCGTTTATATAAATTCAAATTATTATTATAATCAACGATCAAGACTAACACTATTTCTTCGGCTCAAACTCGTTGTATTCATTCAACACGGATTCATTATATTCGAGTCAAATGTTTCAGGATCGGAGCAATTCCCATTATAATTAAATAAAGTACTTGAAAATAATACATTTGTTATAACTAATACATATATATATGTATGTATGTATATATATATATATTAATTTAGAACATTATTGAATAGAAATGGTTGAAATAATTACTTACAATATTTTAAAGTTTGAAGAAGTATACAAATAGAGTTTTTGAACCATATACATCTCCTTTAAATCAAATAAGTCTTATTTAAATATTTTTGAAATTAACATACCATGTTTAAATAGTTGAAAACCTATATAAATATACAAACACTTTAAATTGGAATTGTTTCCTTTCCAAGCAGATAACTTGAATTTATATTCACACTCAAAAGTGTACAATTGGCTTCAATATCTTGAGTCGATTCACATTAATTTCAATGACATTTAATTTATTCGCTCACGTTCACTTACTCCCATATTAACTTCCATGATCGATCCCATCCTTACTCATGTAAATCAATGTTACTATCATATCAATTGGTTAGAAATATGACTTATATTAGATATACGATCGCTGGAAATCGAAACTTCTTATATTCAATATATATTCCGTATTAAACTGAAACTATAAGTGGAATTACAATAGTCTACCGTTTAATTCCTCTGATAGTATTATGTTAGCAATTACAGAATGGATCGTTAAGGCAGAACAAACACTAGAGGGGAATGAATAGTGTTTTTTGAGAATTTAAAGAAAATCTAAAACTTATGTGAACTATTATATGAATAAAACACCACAAACACAATCACAGATACTGATTCAAACACAAAAACAACAATAAACAGAAATAAAATGTGGAAAAGGAAAGAACACACCAGATTTTATATTGGTTCAGAATTGCTCCTACGTCCAGTCCCACACAACGTAAGATTGTGCAGAGTTTTATTACTATATCATTATCCAGTTACAACCTGCTTGATTTCACAGCTATAAGGGATACCACCGATTCCAACCTCCTTGATTTCACGGCTACAAGGGATACCACTGATTACCCGTCCTTGATTTCACGGCTACAAGGGATACCACCGATTACTTTAATCAACCAAACAATTAAAAACAGCGCTATAACTCTTCAGTAGCACTTGATTCAAAGAGTAATGAGTAGAGAGTGTAGAGAGAAGAAGATTAATGAAAACAAAATGGAATTTGGCAGGATATAGGTGTAGAAATCATAAAAATGATAAAAAATAATGGTGTAATGAAAGAGAGTGAAAGTGGAGGAGAAGAAGTAAGTAAAAATTTGAAATCAACCCCTTTTTATAATGCATGAAAGGTTGCAATGCTCCAGAATTGTCACAAATAGTGAAAAGGCACTTCCTTTCAAAATTGAAAAAATGACAGTTCTATGTCGACATGGGGTTTGTTGGACCAAAAAGTGGTTCTAACACCCAAACTAGCAATGATTCTAATGAAATGAAATCAAAAAGCAAAGAGAAACACACAATTTATAGTAGTTCGGCGTTAAAGAGCCTACGCCCACTTTCTATTCCTTGGTTTGATAATTCAAATACAAATACAATAGTAGTTTTCACTCAATTTCGCTCATACAGTACATAAATTCACTCAATGCTAATAGTTTTCACTTTTAATTGAAGTAATGATCTGAATATAGTAATGAATTTTGGTTGACAAGGGAGTTTTAGCTTTGAATTTGCCAAAAGATCCCTTCAAATGACCCTTGATGGTCTATTTATAGGTGAAAAATATCTTTGGACTGGCTTCGATTTGGATGCACATGGCGCTTCCCTCTTAAAACTCGGGTTCGGATGGAATATAATGAAGACATCGCATCAACTTAGTGGGTGATCGTGGGGGAAATGGCACATAACCACTCCGCAACTTCAGGGTCCGTGGGTGGTAGCTGTTGCAGTTTCCCGTTCGGATCAGGCACGTTAAGGATTAAAGGAACGGATCGGGCTGATCCGAACTGACTCGATTCTGTCTGTGCTACTTTGTTTTCTGCTTTGCATTGTTTTGGTTTGGCCAAGGATCTCTGATCTGATTTGGTTTCTGAGGGAGTGTTCTTCTAGTCAACATTCTTCATCACTTGGTCTTCTAACTTTGTGTAGTCTAGTTCACAAATTAGGCTAACATTTTTCCCCCTCAAAGCACACTTTTGCTGAAGATAGAGTGTGCTTCTAAATTGTCTATCCGGCGGTTTCTTAATTTTAAATAGTAGAATAGTTACTCCTCTTTATCTTTGAAGTCGCGATGTTTCATTGAGTTATACCTCTTGGTGCCCATAAATATAGCGTTGGATGCATTATTTACTCCACTTGTTTTTCAACGGTTTTGAGATTTCCTTCAACATTTGAGCCAATCTTTCAGGTAGGCTTTTATATCTGCAATTTTGCATTTTCCTTCAACTACGCCTTGAGCATTGCATTGAAGTAACCATGCTTCAGATCGGATCGATTCATCTGATCCCATACACATTCTACTTAGTGTTGCTCCGATGGGCTAGAAGGCCTTATTTTGATTTAGGCCATATGATGACTGGATCGGGCTTCAATGTCTTGTCCAATGGAACACAAAGGGACTCCCATCCCCTTCGTGTGTATATATATACACACACACTCACGGCCTCCTCTCTAACACTGCATTTTCTGCAATTGCCCTTTCCACTTTTGAGAAACCTAACCCTAACTTTTGAACCACGAAGAAATTCTCCCATTTTCTCGAAATAAACTCATAGGTAGAACTTCGATTTGTAATTAGTCCTACTTTAATTGATTTTAACTCTGAATTTACGAGCAATTTGAATGATATCATTTGATGTCACATCAACCTGGATTTTGCATCTTCTATCCATCACCATCTTCGTTGGTGGTCTCGTCGCCACCTCAGGATGGTTGTGGAGGAGGCTGAGGCCAGCGCGGTGCATATTGATCTATGGGCGTTCGGTCATAAGTAGGTTTATGAAAGAAATGGGTTAGACGGTGACGCTGGGAGAGCGAGGCAGGAGCTAAGGAAGAAGAAAGAAACGGGGTCGGTTCGAGACAGAAAGGAAGATGCAGAAATACTTAGGTTTTGGCACACAACATCGTTCAGGTCGGAGGGAGGTGTTAGGTATTACAGAGAGAAGTTGAATTGGTTAGATAAGATTCGGGGTGCTGGTGCTGTTTGGTTCGGTTCGTGGTACGTGCCTTCGATCCGAATTGTTGCTTAAGGACACTTGGATCGAACCGGTCACAACACATGCATCCAAATCTATCTGCTCATGATAGGCACACCCGAACCGATCCGCCATACCCGAACCGATTCTCTTTAGAATGACAGTTGGACTAATTTTCCTCCACTTGCATATATACCCGAACCGATCCGCATAAATGAAGTACTTAGACCAATCCGCCTAAGTCTTGAATACTCAAACCGATGTTAACTGTGGCCTATGACTCTTATGGATAGTTAGAATAGATCTTTTTCAACTGAACTTTCTGGACTGTTGACAAATACATAGTTTTTTGCCTCATCTTTGCCTTGCTTTCCTTTATACAATTATCTTGTATCATTGCATACACACTTGTGCACTGTAGCTCACACACATGCACAGGGGGACACAGGCAACTTTACTCTAACTCCTACCATTGCTTCTTCAATAGTTTAGCAACTATGGCAGAAAGACGCTCCTCTAGATTAGCGGAAAGGAGAGATGCTGCCAGATCATCTGAAAATCCACCTGTCAAGGATGTATCTTCCACCTCAGATTCAGGATGGGATAGCGAGGGCCCAGATTACGAGACAGAAGCTCATAATAGCGAAGCATCTTCTGGAGGTGATGTCTCTCTAGGTGAGGAAGAGGAAGGAGGAGTAGGAGATAATCGTGCTCCTGATGAATTTGGAAATGTCACTATTTTGGAATTGCCTAAGGATTCCGTTGAGTCGACAATTGACAAAGACAGACTTTAATGGATATGCCTAAAGCATGGAATTCTTCAAAGAGATACTTTGTTACCTTCAAAGTAGATCGTCCCCATAATGCACCAGAAGGATATATGGATATCACCAGATTGATGTGTCTAGTTGGGGAAATACCTCCGTTTCCGCCTTTTGTCGTCGATTTTCCGAGACAGCTGCGGATTGCCCCTATGCAACTGCATCCCAACTCCTATGCTTATTTGTAAACTCTATATGTAGCCTACAAAGAGATTCTAGGCGTAGAGCCTAACTTTGATAACGTCCATTTCTTTTATAATTTCAAGCATCAGACCCAAGAGACTCCATCCTTTTCATACTTTGAATCAGTTCCAAAAAGGAAAATTATCACCATCCCATATAGCAGCAAGGTCAGTGACCCAAAACCCTAATGGTTCTACATTAGACAACAACCTGGGTGCGCCAGGAGATGGCTCAAGTCAAGCAAGGCACCAACTTTTTGGATTTCAACTTCAAATACTTTATCTTAGCACATTAAATGACTCTTATTTTTGCTTGCAGTTCCTAATCCGAAGCAAGTGACGGGTCAAGTATTCTTTGATCGTTTGCACCAACTACTCACCGGTGATCAAAAGTTTTTCACCATCGACGACGTTCTTAAAGATGAGTACCTTTACTGTAACACCCCGTATTTCTGTTAACACTTAAGTTACTAATTTAAGAATAACCAATGCTTAATATAGTAAATGTGTAAAGGGGAGATGTATCTAATGTGCATACAAATTTAATAATAAATGTGTAAAGGGGAGATGTATCTAATGTGCATACAAATTTAATAATAAATGTGTAAAGGGGAGACGTATCTAATGTGCATACAAATTTAATAATAAATGTGTAAAGGGGAGATGTATCTAATGTGCATACAAATTTAATAATAAATGTGTAAAGGGGGGATGTATCTAATGTGCATGCAAATTTAATAATAAATGTTAATAATATACATTAAGAAAGTAATTGTGAACATAATTGGCTTCTCTTTAGAACGAATGGCTTTGATTAACCTGGGCTTCATCGACAACTCAAATTAACTTGCAATCCTATATAAACAGCCCCTAGTCTCCTTCTCTTTGCACCATTCTTCTCTAACCTTATGCTGCACAAATTCTTGATGGACATGCCTTCTTCTTCTTCCTCTAAATCTAAATAAATAGATTAAAATAAAATATAAATCAAGACGAGGATATGCTGCTCAAGTCTTTCAAGAGAGGATTCAAAACAAGTTAGGATTCAAGTAAAGATTCAACGGCTTCAAGCAACGCTATCTTTCTATTCTTTTCTAGATCCAATCAATGTAAGTCGGTTACTTTTTAGATTTGAATGCCTTTTCTATTTGTGACATGAAATTAAAAGAATATAAGAAATATGCCTTATCGTTTCATTGAATCTGTGCTTGTTTATGACTTTGGATCTGATTCTTGATTATGGCCTAGAACACATTGTGACTAAATTGCCAATGCTTAAGATTATGACTATGGAACTGTGGCCTTTGAAACCATAAGCCTTTCACTATTACAAAATAGGGTATTTGCATCCAATATTTCGCATTATTTGCATCTGCTCCAATGTGGATGCAAATGCAATGGACGCAAATGTTAATTTTTTTTTTGCTTCTGTTGTTGGACAAATGCAAATTTGACATATTTGCGTCAGTTATAACGTACATTGGACGCAAATACCAATGCATTTGCATCTGTCATACTATTACAACGGACACGAATTTGATATATTTGCATCTGTTATAGTGTGCATTGGACGCAAATACTGTTGCATTTGCGTCTGTCTTACTATTACAACAGATGCAAATTGTTGTGTATGCAGTTCTATTCCTCAGTGCATTTGCGTCCGCTTTACTACTACAACAAATGCAATTTTTATTTTTTTTAAAAAAAGAGCCTTTTAGGCTTGCCACAACATATGCATTATCAGATAGTAAAACATACTAAAATAGGAACACAAACTAAGTTGAGCATCTGTTGTAGTAATACACATACACAAAGACTAAAATGGGAACATAAACAAAGAATCCAAACTACTACCATCTTCCAAACTAAATATCCATGCATTATCAGATAGTAATACACATACACGAAGACTAACTCTCTTCACAAAAGAGGAACTCAAAGGAAAATATGATACTAAAATGGGAACACAGACTCAAATAAGGTTACTTCCCTTATCCTGATTGACGTTCACATATTAACATAGTCCATAAATTTTTGGAGTTCTATACATGTCAACAGATCAGTTGTTGTAATAAGAGATATACAAACCATAGACGAAAATCAAAGCCATAGAACTACTAGCTGCCAATACAAGAATCTTCCCAACTTCCGTCTAAAGGATACTATTCAAATAACACAACTCTTCCAAAATAAGTTGAAATAACATGAAAAAGACAACATATCAAATAAGATAATAAACAAATGAATTCAAAAAATGTCATTATACTTGATAACAAAAGTTTGTGGTCAAATTTATTGTTTTTTGAAGCTGAGTTATGGTTTATTTAATGCCTTAAAAACAGAACGTGAAAAGAATCTACTTACCTGGCACCAGTAAATACAATTATTTTGAAATAACAGTCTCCCATATATGTTTTTCCTTTTCATCAGAAACACACAAAACCTTCCTCCATTCATCACTGAAGTTCTCTTCTCTCTTACATTACATATCCACTTCAAAAGAAGCTGTTGGTTCATGTCTCTTATTCTTGTAACAAGAGATTTGAAACTTCGGGTGTTGCAAACACTTCCAAGTTAGTTATACCTTGTATGTTGTAATGTTCAAACTAAATGAAATTTTTGGATACTATTGTTTTGTTGAATGAAACTTATACTCTTTAACAGTATTGAACACAAATTCATAATATAAAAAAGTAGAAAAGAAATGCAGGAACAAATTCATATACTTTTTGTGTTATTCTCTGATTCACTTTATTTTCTATCAAAAAGGCACTTGATAGCTGATTTAATCAAAAATAAAATTAGGCGAAGAGTTGTGAAGCACCGTGTTTTGAGAATGGTTAGCATGCGCATTCACTTGATAGTTGTTTTGACAATGACTCTTCAGGGATATAGGTGGAGTAATTTTGTGATACAGTATTACATTAATTTTAAACTTAATGAATTCATATTACTCAGTAGACAGTATAGGCATATATGTGGAGTCTTTATTGTTAATATATACATACCATAAATCTAGCATGAATAAAATTATGCACAATAATAAAATAATTGTGTGATATCTGTATGAGTACTTGGTATACTAGAAATCTTGCTATGAATAAAATTTTGCACAACAATAAAATGGCAACGCGGTGTCTGTATGATCACCTAACATGTCAATCAATAATATTAACGTCACTTGCACCATAAAATATCCCAAGTTAAGTTCATTTTCAAAAAATAATGTTAACATGCGTGTCATGACTATATGCATCAAAAATTATAGCTATCTAGTCATTTGAGATGTGTGTGTGTGTGTGTGTGTGTGTGTGTGTATATATATATATATAACACATGCTTCCCCATTTTCATCACTTAAGACTAAAAATATCAATATTTACATCTAAATATATGTAGTTTATCTGTTAAGTAAAATGCTTACCGTTTTATTACTCCTCTTCCCAATATTTACTCCCCAGTATTGTCGATTGCAGAAAGGATGCCCCTGAATACATACCAATGACAACATATTAGCACTTGTTTGTTGGTTACAGTGACAACATATTTTCACTTGTTTGTTGGTTTCAACAACAATGATCAAGCAAATAATCATAAAACATAACCAGAAAAAATATGCTTAAAAATATTTGTGAAACTTCAAAACCTGGTACCACCCAAAAAAACAACATAAACACTCCGTGCAATAAAAATTAGTACCAAAGATACAACCTTTGAAACATAAAGCCATTTCAACTTTCAAGAAAATACAATCAAATATCAGAATAATGCAACTTTAAATCAGTAGAACAGAAGGAGGTAAATACAGTCTTATCCGTCATATGAGAACAATCCCTTCCATTTGATTCATCTGAAAGGAAAAAAGAATTTAGTTTTTAGACATTTAAATTTGGCCATTAATAAAGAAAAAAATAAAATTAGTTAAAGTTCTGTTGATTTTTTATAATGACAGTACATGTACATTTTCAGAATTAAGGATTTTCAAAAATAAGGATTTTCAAAATTCAGAATTAAGGACAGTACATGAACATTTTCAGAAACAATCTCCATTTCAATAACTCGTAGTGTGATTCTGCAAAAACGACATAATATACGCTTTATACTATTACACAAGTAAAGCTAAAGCACCTGATACAGTCCCTGTCCAAACTAATAAACAGAGATAAGTAACTGAGATAAGTAACTGAGAGTTTCAACTTTGGCCTAGAACATGTATCTCAATTTCCAGCTGAAACAACACCTAATTACAGGAGCAAGGTAATGGATACCTATCTATATCCCAACACAAATCAAGTAACTCATAGGCATTAGATTATAATTTTTATTTTTGATAGAACTGGATAATAATCATTTTTGATGGCAAATAACACTGAATCGTACTTTCTTGGACAAGTTTGCATCACTTACAGTTTTGTTCACCAAAGAACTACTCACACTCATCTCGTTTGAAGCCTCAGCAGGTTTTACTCCATCAAGTCAACCCATAATATTAGAGTTTTGAAGCAAAACCTTTTCATTCTTTGATGAATGGTCATAAGATTGGCAAATTTTAATTCCGCCTGCACCACATTAATTCCTTAGTGATTTTGTCTTCTGACAATTAACATAAGAATATACTAGTGAACAAGGATTCAAAAAATTTACTTGATTCATCCTGGATCAGGTTTTTAAGATAAGGAAGCAACCTTCTAAAGCCAACTGAACTTGAATTTTGCACCAGCTTTGATTGAGGAGGAGTTTCCAGTAATGTCAAAACAGTTCAGAATCCAGATTGTAGATACAAGCTTAATTGCTGAAAATTTGCAGTAGATGGTGATACATGATCAACATGTATGCAACTACGCTGCAACGGAGTTTATTTATATCCTACACTTTGGAGTATTTTGATTGAAATTTCAGGCCAAAGGCATGTATAGTGCAGTATCAGTTGGTCAATTTTAGTTTAAAATTAAGTTTGGCATGCACTGGTAAAGCGAGATAAAGTTGGAAGTAAAGCCTGAGACCAATTTGGGACATCCATGTCATTAGTATCTATAACAACCCATGGACTCAAAACGAGTAATTATTTTTATCCAACAAAAATTACTTGTAAACAATGAAACAGGAATATTTACCAATTTGTTCTGATTCAGATTCTCCTTTTTCACTTCATCAAATATCTGGGCATTTTGTTCTGCAATGACATCCATCTGCAAAATATTTGAATAAAGTTGTTAAACTCTCAGTCATATAGAGTAGATATACAACAATGATAATGCATTCACTACAGTAAAATTGAAATAAACAATAATTTTTAAATCCAAATTTGTTAATCAAACAATTTTAGAAGATTAAAAAATAAGGAAGGATCAAGTCATTTTCCACAAAGTAGCATAGGGCAGAGGATAATATTTTCTTATTAAAAAAAGATAATAATACCGTAAAAAAAGTGGGAAAAAAACTATAGAAAAAGAGACCAATATAATCACCTAAAATCGAGGATGGTAGCTTGAAACATAGCTTGCATCTGCAAATTTGGATTGTACTATTTGACTCAGCCACGCTTTTGTTATTAAGGTGCACTTTTCATATACGCAAGTAGACAATTATAAGGAAGAAAATCATAAAATAGCTATACATAAGAAGAAGAAAAAAAGCAATTAGAGATCAACAATTAAAGGAAACAAGTGTGAATTTATTTAGCATCAAATATGACTTAAGTTGAAGTTTTTCTTATTGTTGAAAAAGACAAGTTCAAGTTAATTTGACACCAAGTTAATATTAAAACCTGAAAACTAAACTTGAACTGTATTGCTCGCTTGCTCACTCCTACACTCCACAAAAATCTACGTGTTGAACTAGGCTTCTATTTGAGTGAGAAAACAGGATAGCTAGTTGCATGTTATCTTGCCCTATTGCTGGAAAGACTGCTTTTGAAATATCATGAAATCAAACATCCACAAAAATCAAATCCAACAATGCACAAATAAAGCTGTCTTGAATATTTAAAGAAAAACATGTTACATATCACACGTTTTGTATTACTTGCACATAAACTGGGATTTCCAACTAGTAAGTGCAGACTGGACATCAAGCACCAACGGCTAAACATATGTGAATCTGACCTACTGTTGGTGTGATAGAGCATTTAATTATTACAAAAATAATTTGCAATATGAAGAATCCTCGTTTGTAGGGCTGAACAATCTCAAACAAAATACATATAATTATATTTGTATATTTTGCCTTAAATTTTAGCAGCCTACATGCACGCCAAGCATGGTGAGTAAGCACGCAAATGTAGACAAACAACGAAGAAAAACACATAAACACAGGGACAACAATTGACAAACAAAACAAACAAGGATTCGAATAAAGTCAACAAAAACAACCTATTTTCTTTCAGTCTGCCATCTTTCTAATCTTAGTAACCAGCAGTTGACGCGTTGAGAAAATAATAATAATGAAGAGGTCCAGTGTGCAATAGATATATGTTGTGTCTGGGGATATAAATTGAATTAACCAAACTATGATTTTGACAAAAGTGATCATTTTTCTAGTTTTCTAATTCTCATTGCTCACCGTACTTATTCTTTAATATATTGAGATTAGATTTAAACATAAATGTTTTGCCCTTTAACTAATAATAGCTAAAGGAAGTACTATAAGAGGGGGAAAAAATGCAGAACCAGACCTGAAAATACCATTATTAAACATATTAAATAACTATATCTCTTTCTAGGCATTATCTCATCAGTGATTTCGGTGCAAAGTCCAGCAACAAGCTTCTCATCTGCATAATCGTAAGATCATAAATGCACAAAATCATACAAAGGAATTTACATAAAAATATCAAGCATGCTTTGGTAATTCTTAATGACAGCAGACTAACAGATTGTATTTTCTACCTTCTTAAATCCATCATGAGACCAACTAAAGGCTGGGATGAACGTGCAAGAGCTGCTCCGGCCACTATAAATGAATACGATACTAAATTGGCTACATTTGATGCAAAAAGTGAATATGTACAATATAATACTATCTAACATCTGCTGTAATAACAGTATAATGCAAACCTGAGTTGCACCAGGAGATAACAGG
Source organism: Allium sativum (assembly GCA_030737875.1). NCBI lineage: Eukaryota > Viridiplantae > Streptophyta > Magnoliopsida > Asparagales > Amaryllidaceae > Allium > Allium sativum. The sequence continues at coordinate 345,740,216 of CM060922.1, read as the reverse complement.
CAGCCGATACCCTGCACGGAAAAAAGAAGCTTGTCGAATGTCATCGTCACTAATATCATTACCAAAATAATTCTTTCATAAAAACATAGGAAAATAAAATTATTTTGAAGTATTTCATAACAAGAATGATAATGACAACTTGCCTAATGTTTTTTTGCGACAAGCAAGCAGGAAGGATAAGTTGAACATAGTGAGTAGTTTGAATTATCTGTCATTCTCCACCACTTATTAGAAACCAAGTACGCTTTTTCAATTGCACTGCCATTGAATTGTGTTATCCCAAGAAGACAGATATACTCATTTATTAGACGAGATTTTGGACTGCTAGTACCACTGAACTTCGATGGACCGCATGTGAATGTGTAAAGATCCCACAAATTCACTGGCCTTGTTTGAGTCTCAAAGCATCATAGATGTCATGTCTCTGGAAAGTGTATGTATGACGATTATGAGAAGTTAACAGTCAATTTCATCACTCGTCCACATGAACTATCGTCCACATGAACAACTAATGTGCACTAAAAAGAGCATAGTACATATAATTCTATGATGCTTAACTACAGGTAAACCTATTATTCCATCTCTGGGATAAGGTAACTCACATGTTAAACTAAAAGTACTAATTCCACCTCTATTTATATAATTTTGCCTTCCTAAGAGAAGCTGTTTTGCCATTTGACTTGCTTTTACCATTTATAATAGAAATTTGCCGTAATTTTTTCACATTTAATATCAAATGTTAGTAGGCAGCCAAAGTGGCTCTAAATTCTGAATCGATAAAGATTTCAACATAATAAAGATGATAAAGGCAACATAATACAGATTTCAACAAGTGGCTCTAAATTTGACTTTCTGTTTTTTTTAGTGAAAAATAATTATTACATTATATGGTTGTGATGTTATTACTTAGTAAAACCTCCTTGTTGTTCACAAAAGGAAATATTAATGCCGGCGATATGAGACCCTCTTGTTACATGGGTGTGGTTATCAGAGCTACTAGGACCATGTACTTCATGGATATAAGGGAATGTTCACAGACTATCAAATGTCCAGTTTGAACATCCGACCAGTCGGATGTTTTGAACTGGGCAAAGCTCACTTTGCCCGGTTGATGGAGCACGAAAAAATTGGTCCGTTCTAGCTTAACATGTCGAACGCTTCATTTAAAGAATAAAATTACATAATAAGTTTTTAAATTAATATTTTGTTGTAAGGTTAAAACTATATAATAATAATCTTGAAATTATAAATATTTATTTCTAGTAAACATAACAATAAAACTAAACATAATTTTTAAAAAACTAAAACAGGTTGACCACCATCCATAGGGGTGTTACCCCACACCCTGCTAGCGAAGTTGTCACTGGACTGTCCCCCACTGGTGGCAGTTCTGCATAGTGATCAGTAATTACTTAAAAATTTATTACTCGCTTCCAATCATATAATTATATTTCTCATATTTTCTTTCGTGTATTTGTACTAAGTTTGCTGTAAAAAAAATAATCTTGGTGTACCAATTTCTTTTGTGATGTATTTGATTTTTGATTTTGTAGTTTAATATGAAGTACAAATATTTACTCAATATAATTAAGAACACAACATAAACAATCATTCCCCTTATGTTGCCCAGTCCACAGCACAAAAAACACATCTCTGTTTTGATGATACTTTCTCCACTCATGTCCCATTCAGAATACCCCGTTTGGTTGTCTCGTTCGCCTCATAATAAACGCACCCTAGATTGGAAGAACATGCATAATCTATTAACATATAAATTCAGGACGACATACATTTTCCTTGGTGACTGTACAACCAATTAACCTTTGTATTTAGGATATTGATTGTGTGAAACTTTTGTTCCCATCTATTTCAAAAAAAAACTTTCGTTCCCATCTTATAGTCATCAATTAAACAAATTTCCTTTAATTGGAAAACTGCATGGTGTAAGAGTTGCATAAATTATAAAATATAAATTTATTTTACAAACTTCACCTACATTCCATGAAAAATGTCCTACAAGACTCACAGTGAACACTTTCTAGTGATGGTCATAGATTGACCCAACTAGGAATAAGGCTCCTACTAAGTTTCACTGATGTAAAGCAAAAATGGATGTGCAAAACATCAACATGAAGAAGATGGCACAAAAAAATTCCAACATTGACATCTTCAAAAGGCTGAACAATGAGTTTCTTGAGACTAACCTGCTTAATTTTAGGTAGAAATCCAAATACAATGATTCTCATATCTTTACCTGCATAAAAACAGTATCAAAGCCTTCACATATAAAATGGTTTCTCTTGACACAATATAATGAAATTCATTTCTAATGGAAACACAACAAAAAGAAAGAAAGAAAAAAAAAACAAATTTTGTATATGAATCAGCTAGACAGATCTCTTATAGAGAGCAACTTAGCAATTAAAACAAAATATAATTCAACATAAGGAAACTTAAAAAGACAACCTCGCTTCAAATTAAATGTCCAATGAATGGACGAAGATGATAGAAACACACGTTTTTCAATTAGTCTAAGGTCATAAGTGCAGCAATACCGTACTCTCTTCAAATTAACTCTGTGGAGATACCTGATCAAAGCATGCTCAACGCTGCTTTCACCGATTACTATAAATATATTTTTGGAACGAACATGGGTTATAGAATTAGAGCCAGCTTAAGCATTTTATGTTCCAAAAATACAAAGATATATGTGCTGTTTGTGTATAAGACAGATCTAATACCATTAACACCCAAAACACCTTATCATTTTCAAACCGCATTCGTGTTAAATAATGAATGCAACTATCTACTACTATGCATGGTTATATTGAGGCTAGAAAATTTTCAAATAAGCAAAATTATGCAGATAAAGTAAGAAATGAGAGGAAATCATCACGAATGCATCAAAATGGGACTATGATACATGGATCAAAGACATGCCTAACCCATCACATTTCTTCAATAGTGCATTTAAATGCAAATCCTCACCAGTCTATATTTACTCTCCCTTTTTCCATGTACACAGCAGACATGAATACCTTACTTCTTTATTTATTAGCTTAATCCATGTCAACAGATGTCATACATAAAAAAGCTCCAACAGTGCATATAACATATGCATTTTCATGATATTACATGCAGAATACATATCCAAAATGAGATTTTGATTATGAACCAACAAGTGCTGGTAGACAATACGAGTGCAGATGGAAGTAGTGTCACTAATAATAAACATCAAACTAGTAATTAAAGTGGTTAATGGAAAATAAAGTTTAACAAGATAGAATATAGCACCTTTCCAGCTATATCTGAAGCAGAATCATGCACAGCCTCTGCCAAGCAAATTCCACCTTCACCAATATTGCAACTGCAAAGTGTAGCATAGCGAATGAGTGACCTCACACTAAATTAAATCTGACCAGTATATATATAGGTTAGTATACCTAGGGGTCAATCCCAATCCACCGATCAAGCCAGCAGAAAAATCACTAATAATATCACCATAGAGAATTGGCATCACCAATACATCAAACAAAGAAGGATTTTCAACTAACTATATTACAGAAAAGTTGAATGAACAGCTCAGACCAAAGAATAAACAACAGAAAAGAGATTTGAATTTTCAAGGATATTGCCAACAGGTCAAGCTTTTGGATTTGACTGCTCATTTACCCGCAAAAACAATATCATTTTATTCGGTGATGACCAAAATATATATTAAAAAAAAGGAGTCATACCATCATACAACAATCACCAATGATTACTTCTTCATAAGAATTTCAGGGTATTTCTCAGCAACTTCACGACAGCACTGCAATGTAACACAAACATCACTCCCCATATTATAATAATATATGTTAGACAAATAAAGAAGAAATAAATTACCTCCAAGGAAAGTCCATCAGACATTCTCATTATGTTTGCTTTGTGTATTGCTGACACCCTTTTCCTCCCATTACTCTTGGCATAATGAAAAGCATATTCTGCTACTCTTGTACTTGCATGTCTAGTAATGATCCTAAGACTTTCTACAACTCTCACCACCTATACTCAAAGTCAATAAGAGTTTAATCCTTAATGGAACATATACATTTACATAGTCACGTTAGTCTAGTCGAAATGCATGATAAGATTCTGTGTTCACCTGTTATTATGGAAACTCCACTGCGCGAAGACTTGTAAAGCACACCGATAGAAGGGAAGAATGCAGGGGAAACCACAAGGAGAAAAGAAAGTTCGATAAACATGTGAGATAGCGGTTTTCAAAAATGTTCAGACTGTTCAACAGCCATACAATTGCTCAGTAAATTGAATGAATGAATAGCCTTACCTATTATTATCCATGACAAGAGTAACTATCCGTGCCTTTGCCATTGAATTCTTTTGGCATTGTTATCCTTCAATTCCACCGTTTCATGAATATAAGTTTTATTTGAGCATGAACTTCATTCTTCAAACACAAACGATCATTATAAAGTCCAGAGTAATAAAACTGGTAATCACAATAAGCTCCAATATCTTGAAAAGCCTCCTTTTGATTTTGATTTTTCATCTATAAGCTCCCACATAATAAAGAAAGGCAAAGGAACAAGAACAGAGAGATAAACGTGCTCTAAACAGGATCTATTATTGTAGCATCAAACCAGCAGAGATGCAAAAAATGTTGCATTTACCAACCATCTCAGCCAATAACGTAAAACATTTTTTCAGTTCCAGTACCATTCAATTATAAATTCTCTCAAGCCAAGAGAAAACCATAATACTACACACATTATAAAATGAAAAAAAAAAACACACACACACAAAAATTCATTAGGGATAAAAAAAACGCTACATTAGTGATCAAGATTCAAGGCGGTGTAGGATCCCTTGGAACAAAAACAGGAAGCTACTCATTCCCTTTTTCCTTTGGGAACCTACAATCAGGACAGGACCCCCATAAAAGATAGAGCTTCCAGAATACGTCATATCAGCCCTAGAAGTCACAGACGCGTTGGTGTTTTTAGAGGACACAAATCTTCCTGCTTCCTGATCCCAGTAGACAGACAACCAAGAATTAGAACTCCTTAGCCTATCGTTGATGCTTTCGACAACAGGACTTCTGATGAAAAGCGGAGACTGATTCGACGAAACCGCTGATGCCCAAACCTGCTGCATTGATTTCCGGAAATTCGATCATTTTTAGGGTTTAAATTTTTCCCATATTGTTTCAGAAAAGTGCGCTGAGTGTTTTCGTTTTCCCTCCACGACGCACGTGCTTTGTGATGTCTTTTTTTATTTTCTTCCTTTGACAAGAAATTTAATTTAATAGACTAATAGAGAACTACTATGCGTCTGGTTTCAATAGAACGGACGCGGACAATTTACTCTATGAGTCTATCCCATATTTGCAGCTGATCATACAACGAAAGGACGCAAATACCTACACTAAATTTTCATTTCCACCCTGCCTCGTCCGTTCATAGACAACAACTGAAGCACACGTTGGAGCAATATTTGCTTTTCCTTATTTGCGTCTGTTTTCAGTTAGAAAACAGATGCAAATTGTACTGTTTGCATCTGTTGTTTATACAACAGATGCAAATGAAGAGACGTAAAAGATAAGTTTTGTACTAGTGTTTGACTATGAACATAAGCCTTTGACTATGAACATAAGCCTTTGACTAGGAGCATAAACCAATGCCTATGACTATGACAAGGACAATAGTGGATAATTACCTATGATTCATGAACATGATATTATTGCCTAGGATTATGACTGTGAGATTGGATCTAAACTTGACTATCAATTCAGTTTATTCTTAATTATCCTTGGATCTTGATTATGGGAATTTATCTATTAAGTTAGATCTACCCATATACTTAAACCTATGTTATTTGTTCAACCCTTTTTATGTCATAATATTATCAGATCTATAGGCCTTCGATGCTTTAATCAATTTATTCAGTGTAATTTGTTAGATCTGTGATTAGTGAATTATCATCTTCTGCCAGTCATTATGTCTATCTTTTCATGGCATTTTGGTTCATTCCCTTTTTATCCACAAATCTAGATTTATCTATAATCTAGGATGAAATCACGATTACACGAACGATGGGAATACGATTTGGGCAAATCATAAATTTGACTTGAACATGGTTGTAAACTTGGAAATTGGCATAATGTGGAACATTAACATAATTATGATTGACATAATTTAGAACATGTATTATGGCATGTTTATTAGAATGCAAATTTGAAAATTTGACATGAATTATGGAATATGTAATTTGACATATTAAATTTAGTATTGGCAAGTAAGCTAAGTTTTAGGCGTAAACGGTAAACTAAAATAATAATTCTAGTCTTGCCATAAACTGTAAATTAGGATGTTAAATCAGAATTGGGTCAATTAAAGTTAATTTGGCATAATAAGTATATTAGCACAAATTTTGAATTTAGTCATAATTGTGAGTAATTGTCATGTTTAGAATAATCATGGTTAGTGACACTTAATTTGGTATAATTTACGTACCAAAAACTATAAGTATGATATATAGGGAAAATGGGCCATAATAATAAATGTTGACAATGTACATTAAAAGAGTAATAATGGAATAAGTAAATTAGGGAAAATTTACTTATAGAATTCATCCTAAATGAGAAAAGTATATTTAGACAATACGAACATGCTTAACCCGAGGTTGGATTGAGTTGTGATGTAAACCTGCCCGGACCCGCCCGGCTGTCCGGTGATCACGACAATACCTATCCAATGTGGGAGGTTAAGGCATTGAGTCCGATAAAGGCCCGAGGTTAGACTGAGTTGTGGCGTAAGACTGCCCGGAACCAACCGGCATACCGGCAGCCATAACAATACATGTCTAATGTGAGTGGCTGGTGCTTTAATAAGATAATTTAAGTTAAGCTAGAATGGGAGGGTTAAGTCCATAAGAACACTTAACCAACTTAACACAGTTAAGCTAGAATGGGAGGGTTAAGTCCATAGGAACATTTAACCAACTTAACACAGTTAAGTTAGAACGATAGGGTTAAGTTAACTAGAACACTTAACCAACTTAACACGGTAACAAGACAAGATTTGTAGGGGTTAAGTAACTAAGAAAAACACTTAGCCAATTTAATATGTTAACCAAACTAGAAAGTGGGGGTTAAGTAAATTCAATACACTTAGCCAATTTAACATGTTAACTAGACTAGAGGTTGGGGATAAGTAAAGTTAATACACTTAGCCAATTTAGTATGTTAATGGGACTAGAACGTAGGTTTAAGTAAACTTGAACACTTAACCATCAGAGTGTGATAAATGAATGAGGGTTAAGTTAAACATGAAGGGATAATTCTTAACCATTAGAACATGTTAGCTAAATAGATGTTAGGGTTAAGTTAGCTAAGGAAACACTTAACCATTATAACATGTCAGCCAGAACAGATGGTCAAGGTTAGGTTAAAGGGAACATTTAACCAATACAAGATGAATGGGTAGGGTTAAGTAATAAGAAAATACTTAACCAATATAACTTGGTTTGTGGTAGGGTTAAGTCAACATGAATTACTGATAACACTTAACCAGTTTAACATGATAAATGAATGGGTCAAGTTAATTTAAATTGACTAACGACACTTAGCCAATCCAACTTGACGAGAAAGAGAACTAAGTAAGTAAACCTTAGTTAAATGGACTAATTGGTAAACCGAAATAAGTAAGTAAACCTTAGTTAAATAAACTAAGTGGTAAACCTTAGTTAGAAAAACTAAGTAGTAATCCTTAGTATAACACGAAGAGGAGCGAACGTCCATCTGATCTTAAAGAAGGCTCCAACGAATTGGGTTACGAAGCCCGAGGCTTCGAGGGGACGTAAGGGTACTCTTGGTATCCCTCTGTGAGAATGGAGATGATCCACCTGGGCTCACAGAGGTTAAGGTATGCGTGAGAAGAACCAAGGGTATGCCTTGGTTGCAATATATGGCAAACTAAAGACTAGGATGGACTAGCGTGATTTGGCGAGACCAGTAGCCCTGTGATAGCGACTCGTCGTCTACCTACCATCTTGAGTCAGTTGAGATATGTAAAGCGGAAAGGAGGAGAACTCCAAAAGACCATATACTTGCCATCTAGTTATGGGTGAGGATGGCCATAGGTTAGTGGGGGCATAGAGGGCCTGCGTATAGTTCTCATTTTTCAAGGTGTGCCTTTCATTAGTTGAGGGAGGGGTCGAGTGGGACCATAGCCATTGGAAAAACAGACCTTAGCATCTACATCGGCAGATAACTTAAAGCTCCTGACCGAGTTCCGTGTTTCTTGATTAGCCCTGCTACGGGACTCGGGCCGCACATATAGAGGACATGTGCAACTAGATATCTAGCACGTTACGATACGAATGGGACGTAAAGTATAGGAACACTTATCGGTCTGGGTAGTGTGTCCTGGACTAGGGGCACCGTTCGACAGGTAGCATAATCCCTAGTTGGACCTAGGTGGCATAAACCCTGAATCCAAGAAGTATTAGATAAGTCGCATAAAGCCTAGTCGAATCTAGAAAGCGCTCGATAGAAAACCCCAGATTAGATCTAGGTAATAAATAATAGATATACACCTAAAGGCAACCACGCTTACAGGGATTGGGATCACGTTATCATTTTATATAGATTACTAGTTGAGACACTAGTTAGGCGGTGTAGAGATATAGAAACTAGAATAACAGAGAAAGTAGTGAAGCATACATTATCTTGCCTTAGCATATCTTGCATTAACCTTATGTTATCTTGTTAGCCCTATCATCACGGTATTATCTTGTATTCAGTTAATTCATGTCGTGTTGCTTTTCCCTGTTCACATGCTAAAAGTTACTGAACTTACCAGACTTTATGTCTAACTCTGTTTTCTTTCGCTGTCTTTTCTTCCGTCTCCCCCCCAGGTTGTAAAGGAGGGAATAGTATAGCTCAAATTAGGTTGACCGTTACTCTTTCCCAACTTGAAGATTAGTCGAAGATTTGATTGGATTCTCTTGCTATGGCTGGCTCATGCTACATTGGGGAATATAAATGTTATTTTATGCTTCTTTATTTTGTAAGATAGACGATACTCTGATATTGGAAAACCATTGTTGTACAAACTATTTTATCAATAAAGTAAAGTTTTATTTTCCGCTGCTTTAATTTTGTCTGTCTTGTAATTTATCTGCATCTTTTACCCTAAATGCTCCATAGAACTTAGTGCATTCCCTTTGTGAGTGACACTAAAGGATGTGGGGTGTTACACTTGGTATCAGAGCTGAAGGTTACCAGATCAGATAAAAGATTTGAAAAAAATTATTATTTTCAAACAGTTTTAAAAGAATCATTTTCAAAAGAAAAGTTTTGTTTTAAAGGCATATTCCCCAAAAGCCATACGCACTATCTTCTGATTCTCTATTTGAATTCTTGTCCCCTTCCTTCTTGAGTCTCTGGGGCTCCTGGCTTTCTGGGAGGTAACCTCATCGAAGGGCGAAGTAGTGCCCGACTTCCATCTATAACCGTAGTAGTTTCACCTGCGGCTAGTTTTCTTTCAAGCTTAGTAGGGTTTTCTGTACGATGGAGGCAGCTTTCGAGAGATTTGTCAACATGATTACACACGAAAGAGGATGAGGAGTTTGGCTAAAGAGCACAACCCAAGAATGAGGAATTCATGGATGTAGACTTGGCTCACGAATGAGGAAGGGATTATAAAACCTAAGACAAGAGGAAGTATCTTTACTATGGCAGAATAGGGCATATAATTAAGAACAAAGGACAAGATTTTCAGAAGGGCAAGTACATTCTTTCACCACTAAGCGTACCTAGGAGAAAGGTAGTAAAGTCCTGTTGGAAGAGTCTAGCTTTTCTGTTTGTACTGTTTCTTTTGGTTTTAGCACTTCGTATTTGTTCATATTTGCTTCCATAGTTGAGTCTCTGCACCTTAGTACTTGTATAGTAAAAGATCCCAACTAGTGCTCAAGTGTTTGGTTGTCTTTGCTTAGATCATCTCACGTAGATCGTCCAAATTCGGAGGAGACATTCCTCGGGTGCTTGTCTGATATTGGTTTAGGCCTTTGGGGCTTGTACTTGAGGGATGTCGAGTTCGACTAGGATGGTTTGCTTGAGAGATGAATAGTTGTGGAAGGCACTCTATATAGAGAAGGACTAACCTTAAGAGAGGTAAAAAGTACGTAGTGACCTTTTGACCCTCATAGTTATGGCATGATGGATAAGCTAAGAGGAGAGACCTCTGATCATTCTAGTATATACACTCTGTATCATGGTTGACATTTGTTTATTTTGGAAATGGAGGTCAAGAAACTTCGCAATCGTGAAGTTGAATCTGTTAAGGTACAATTGAGTAAAGCTCAAGAAGACATGATACGGGAGATTGAAGATAAGGCATACGCGCCTCATACCCTTTTTCTTAAGGGTACATCCTTGATTCTTTTTTTTAGGAATTCTATGCATACTAATTTCTAGCTTTTAAGGTATATCCTCTAGGACGTATCATCGATCCTTAGGTAGAAACCCTTTTGGATGTAAACATGTATTTGAAACATGTTATGGTTGATGGTTGCGAATGGTTGTTAGTGGTTGCTCGTGAATGCATATACACACGTATTAGGCACTAGATCAGCTCAGACGCCTTCATATTTCATTTACATATATGTATTTGTTTATGAATTGAACTTAATGTGTTATCATATGGATGTCGCATTTGAGTGAATGATTGTGCACTCATATAGAAATAACATGTATCATTAGGATTTGCATACATATTGGACGCATGGCACTGACATGATTTGCATTAAGAAGGTCAATTAAATCAGTAGACCGCCTGATTTTACATTAGATAAAGACATGTACACACACTATGCATATGAACATACAAGCATTAGAAGTCTTTAAGGACAATGGATGCCTGTGTTTGATGGTTGAGTAGATGGTTGGTAGGATTTACATTCTTCTTGACTTGAAGATTTCAGGGTCGAAATCCTTTAAGGAGGGGAGAATGTAACACCCCGTATTTCTGTTAACACTAAAGTTACTAATTTAAGAATAACCAATGTTTAATATAATGTGTAAAGGGGAGATGTATCTAATGTGCATACAAATTTAATAATAAATGTGTAATGGGGAGATGTATCTAATGTGCATACAAATTTAATAATAAATGTGTAAAGGGGAGACATATCTAATGTGCATACAAATTTAATAATAAATGTGTAAAGGGGAGATGTATCTAATGTGCATACAAATTTAATAATAAATGTGTAAAGGGGGGATGTATCTAATGTGCATACAAATTTAATAATAAATGTTAATAATTTACATTAAGAAAGTAATTGTGAACATAATTGGCTTCTCTTTAGAATGGATGGCTTTGATTAACCTTGGCTTTATCGACGGCTCAAATTAACTTGCTATCCTATATAAACAGCCCCCTAGTCTCCTTCTCTTTGCACCATTCTTCTCTAACCTTATGTTGCACAAATTCTTGATGGACATGGCTTCTTCTTCTTCCTCTAAATCTAAATAAATAGATTAAAATAAAATATAAATCAAGATGAGGATATGCTGCTCAAGTCTTTCAAGAGAAGATTCAAAACAAGTTAGGATTAAGATTCAACGACTTCAAGCAACGCTATCTTTCTATTTTTTTCAAGATCCAATCAATGTAAGTCGGTTACTTTTTAGATTTGAACGCCTTTTCTATTTGTGACATGAAATTAAAAGAATATAAGAAATATGCCTTATCATTTCATTGAATTTGTGCTTGTTTATGACTTTGGATCTAATTCTTGATTATGGCCTAGAACACATTGTGACTAAATTGCCAATGCTTAAGATTATGACTATGGAACTGTGGCCTTTGAAACCATAAGCCTTTACCTATGAACATAAGCCTTTGACTATGAACATAAGCCTTTGGCTAGGAGCATAAACCAATGCCTATGACTATGACAAGGACAATAGTGGATATTACCTATAATTCATGAACATGATATTATTGCCTAGGATTATGACTGTGAGATTGGATCTAAACTTGATTATCAATTCAGTTTATTCTTAATTATCCTTGGATCTTGATTATGGGAATTTATCTATTAAGTTAGATCTACCCATATACTTGAACCTATGTTATTTGTTCAACCCTTTTTATGTCATAATATTATCAGATCTATAGGCCTTCGATGCTTTAATCAATTTATTCAGTGTAATTTGTTAGATCTGTGATTAGTGAATTATCATCTTCTGCCAGTCATTATGTCTATCTTTTCATGGCATTTTGGTTCATTCCCTTTTTATCCACGAATCTAGATTTATCTATAATCTAGGATGAAATCACGATTACACGAACGATGGGAATACGATTTGGGCAAATCATAAATTTGACTTAAACATTGTTGTAAACTTGGAAATTGGCATAATGTGGAACATTAACATAATTATGATTGAAATAATTTAGAACATGTATTATGGTATGTTTGTTAGAACGCAAATTTGAAAATTTGACATGAATTATGGAATATGTAATTTGACATATTAAATTTAGTATTGTCAAGTAAGCTAACTTTTAGGCGTAAACGGTAAACTAGAATAATAATTCTAGTCTTGCCATAAACTGTAAATTAGGATGTTAAATCAGAATTGGTTCAATTAAAGTTAATTTGGCATAATAAGTATATTAGCAAATTTTTTGAATTTATTCATAATTGTGAGTAATTGTCATGTTTAGAATAATCATGGTTAGTGACACTTAATTTGGTATAATTTACATACCAAAAACTATAAGTATGATATATAGGGAAAATGGGCCATAATAATAAATGTTGACAATGTACATTAAAAGTGTAATAATGGAATAAGTAAATTAGGGAAAATTTACTTATAGAATTTATCCTAAATGAGAAAAGTATATTTAGACAATACGAACATGCTTAACCCGAGGTTGGATTGAGTTATGATGTAAACCTGCCCGGACCCGCCCGGCTGTCCAGTGATCATGACAATACCTATCCAATGTGGGAGGTTAAGGCATTGAGCCCGATAAAGGCCCGAGGTTAGACTGAGTTATGGCGTAAGACTGCCCGGAACCAACCGACATACCGGCAGCCACAACAATACATGTCTAATGTGAGTGGTTGGTGCTTTAATAAGACAATTAAAGTTAAGCTAGAATGGGAGGGTTAAGTCCATAAGAACACTTAACCAACTTAACACAGCTAAGCTAGAATGGGAGGGTTAAGTCCATAGGAACACTTAACCAACTTAACACAGTTAAGTTAGAATGATAGGGTTAAGTTAACTAGAACACTTAACCAACTTAACATGGTAACAAGACAAGATTTGTAGGGGTTAAGTAACTAAGAAAAACACTTAGCCAATTTAATATGTTAACCAGACTAGAAAGTGGGGGTTAAGTAAATTCAGTACACTTAGCCAATTTAACATGTTAACTAGACTAGAGGTTGGGGATAAGTAAAGTTAATACACTTAGCCAATTTAGTATGTTAATGGGACTAGAACATAGGGTTAAGTAAACTTGAACACTTAGCCATCAGAGTGTGATAAATGAATGAGGGTTAAGTTAAACATGAAGGGATAATACTTAACCATTAGAACATGTTAGCTAAATATATGTTAGGGTTAAGTTAGCTAAGGAAACACTTAACCATTATAACATGTCAGCCAGAACAGATGGTCAAGATTAGGTTAAAGGGAACATTTAACCAATACAAGATGAATGGGTAGGGTTAAGTAATAAGAAAATACTTAACCAACATAACTTGGTTTGTGGTAGGGTTAAGTCAACATGAATTACTGATAACACTTAACCAGTTTAACCTGATAAATGAATAGGTCAAGTTAACTTAAATTGACTAACAACATTTAGCCAATCCAACTTGACGAGAAAGAGAACTAAGTAAGTAAACCTTAGTTAAATGGACTAAGTGGTAAACCGAACTAAGTAAGTAAACCTTAGTTAAATAAACTAAGTGGTAAACCTTAGTTAGAAAAACTAAGTAGTAATCCTTAGTATAACACGAAGAGGAGCGAACGTCCATCTGATCTTAAAGAAGGCTCCAACGAATTGGGTTACGAAGCCCGAGGCTTCGAGGGGACGTAAGGGTACTCTTGGTATCCCTCTGTGAGAATGCAGATGATCCGCCTGGGCTCACAGAGGTTAAGGTCTGCGTGAGAAGAACCAAGGGTATGCCTTGGTTGCAATATATGGCAACCTAAAGACTAGGATGGACCAGCGTGATTCGGCGAGACCAGTAGCCCTGTGATAGCGACTCGTCGTCTACCTACCATCTTGAGTCAGTTGAGATACGTAAAGCGGAAAGGCGGAGAACTCCAAAAGACCATATACTTGCTATCTAGTTATGGGTGAGGATGGCCATAGGTTAGTGGGGCATAGAGGGCCTGCGTATAGTTCTCATTTTTCAAGGTGTGTCTTTCATTAGTTGAGGGAGGGGTCGAGTGGGACCATAGCCACTGGAAAAACAGACCTTAGCATCTACATCGGCAGATAACTTAAAGCTCCCGACCGAGTTCCGTGTTTCTTGATAAGCCCCGCTACGGGACTCGGGCCGCACATATAGAGGACATGTGCAACTAGATATCTAGCACGTTACGATACGATTGGGACGTAAAGTCTAGGAACACTTATCGCTCTGGGTAGTGTGTCCTAGACTAGGGGCACCGTTCGATAGGTAGCATAATCCCTAGTTGGACTTAGGTGGCATAAACCCTGAATCCGAGAAGTATTAGATAAGTCACATAAAGCCTAGTCGAATCTAGAAAGCGCTCGATGGAAAAACCCAGATTAGATCTAGGTAATAAATAATAGATATACACCTAAAGACAACCACGATTACGGGGATTGGGATCATGTTATCATTTTATACAGATTACTAGTTGAGACACTAGTTAGGTGGTGCAGAGATATAGAAACCAGAATAACAGAGAAAGTAGTGAAGCATACATTATCTTGCCTTAGCTTATCTTGCGTTAACCTTATGTTATCTTGTTAGCCCTATCATCACGGTATTATCTTGTATTCAGTTAATTCATGTCGTGTTGCTTTTCCCTGTTCACATGCTAAAAGTTACTGAACTTACCAGACTTTATGTCTGACTCTGTTTTCTTTTGCTTTCTTTTCTTCCATCTCCCCCCAGGTTGTAAAGGAGGGAATAGTATAGCTCAGATTAGATTGACCGTTACTCTTTCCCAACTTGAAGATTAGTCGAAGATTTGCTTGGATTCTCTTGCTATGGCTGGCTCATGCTACAGTGGGGAATATAAATGTTATTTTATGCTTCTTTATTTTATAAGACAGATGATACTCTGATATTGGAAAACAATTGTTGTACAAACTATTTTATCAATAAAGTAAAGTTTTATTTTCCGCTGTTTTAATTTTGTCTGTCTTGTAATTTATCTGCATCTTTTACCCTAAATGCTCCACAGAACTTAGTGCATTCCCTTTGTGAGTGACACTAAAGGATGTGGGGTGTTACACTTACCGTCATACGTTTTTATCTATCACCAGTAGTATAGGCCATGGGAAAGGCCCCTATTTATACATACCCCCAATCGGTATTGTTCCTGAGATGGGAGATAACTCGAAAAGTCCAACGGTACCCCTTAGGGACCCTCCTTCTCTATCTTTGACTCGAGATGACGAACTAGCAAACATAGCTGAGAAGGACAGAGATAAATATATCACTCCTAAGGACATGGCTACCCCTAAGAGGCCAATTTCTCCAAAGGAGTTGCCGTCAGTCATTCCTTTAGGAGATAAGACTACAGTTGATGACCCTATATATCAGGGTTTAGGAGATCTTCCCTTGCTCGAGACCCTTTATAATGCAGAAGATTTTGCAACCAATCCTCTTGCACTCACTTTAGAAGAAGAAGTTACTCCTGTAAAGTACAGGGATACTACACATACTGGCCTCAGTCAGGGCTCTGGTCTGTTTGGGGGGAGTCACCACTTAGGAAACACATTGCGTTCTAGTACTGCACGTCATAGCACTTAGGTTTTATGTTAATGTTAACTCTAATATTCTTTCATTTCTTTTTATTGGACAAATGGTAAGGCAGCGTTACTATATGAGGGATGTTCGTTCAAGCATGCCCCCAATGGATCCTGATGAGAGGCATGACCAACATGAAAGTAGGGGCAGAGATGACAGGAGGGATCGACCTCCAAGGCCTTATCGGTCTTACCATTCTCGATTCCCACACCGTAAAGATTCAGACAAACGCAAGAGTCATCCTTCAGATCATGAGAAGGATAAGTACAGCGCTAAGCCTCCTGCTCCATCTAAGGGCAAGACTCTTCAAGACAGTACTTCAAAAAGGGTTCCTGACCCAAAAAAGAAGCAACCAGAATCGGGGAAAGATGCAGGAAAAAACTGACCTATCATGAAACTATCTCATCGCACTGTAGACATAACTACTACAAGGACGGTTATTCTCAATGACGAGAACCAGGCCAGACTAGAAGTTTTGAGGCAGCAATTTCCTAATCACCATTTCGGGCTCATGCACTTTGTCCCAAAACTCAAACCAGTAAATCCTGACTGGGCCAACGACGTTAAGGCTACTATAGACTTTGTGGTGAACAATATAAGGAAATGAAGAAGTACGCAAAGACTCTCTCCAAAATCATTAGTGATCTGATGGCGGATGTAAAAACTATGGTCGATGCTACTGAGTATGATGCGAGGGCTATCGAAAACTCTGAGAAAGATCTGAAGGATCCCAAGCTAAGCTTGCTCTTGCACAACGCGACTCAAATAATTATAAGAAGCAACTCGAAGAATTACAAAAGCACTATCATTCCAAGCTTGAATCCCATAGTCAGGAGAGAATAGATTTAAAGAAGCAGGCTAAAGATTCTAAGTCCGTGAGCACTTGTCTCGCCCAAGAGAAGGCGGACTTAGCCAAAAAGAATGCAGAGCTTGAGGCTAAATTACCGGAGGCAAAAACAAGTGCAAAACCTCATGTCCATTAATGTCACTCACAATTGGAATGCATCAATGTCCATGAAGCGTTATTGTTGTATAGAACAGATAAATTACAAGAATAAATAAATAAAACAACACAGCGGAAGTTAAAATTTATTTCATAGCATCATAACTCAAAACGAGTTTACATAAGTAGTCTCCAAAACCATTACATAAGGATCAATAGTCTTTTCCAACAACTTCAAAGTACATAAAGAAGCAAATGCTTAAATAGCATAAATCCCCACTGAGCATAAGCAAAGCCATAAAGATGAGTGAGTCCCAAGCGATACATCTACTCTCTTCAAGCAACTGAAAGAAATCGGCACTAAGCTGTAGTATTCCCTCCTTGCAAACCTGAAGGGGGGTGGGGAGGAAGAAAAGAGGTGGAAAGAAAAGGGGGTCAGACATAAAGTCTGGCGAGTGCGATAGATTTAACAATATAATTATCAAAATAACTAGGCTAAGACATAAGCTGGAAAATAAGGAAATGACTGTGAACAATTGGGTATGACAGGGAAATAAGACGAACAAAGATAACGTTAAAGGCGCCCTTAATCACTATAAGATAATTACTATGCTGCACCACTACTAGTCACCCTAAAGGTTGATCCCACCTACAGAACTTAATACTGCTAATGGTAGTTTCGTGTACCCCAAGCTACCTCCATAGGTGTCGTCTGCCCCTATCTCCACTAGGTGTACCCACTACCCCCATTCGATCGGCTCCCTATCTCGTAGATACCCATGCTGGTCCCACAGTGGGGTGTATCACTCCCCAAAGTGGCAACCTGATACAACCAAAAATGCACGGCTTATATCTACACAATGCAACAACGTCTTACCTACCAACCGGGGCCCATACACGCATATGAACCCGTTGGACTTGCGTTGCCACCGCTGACCCGTTTTGACCTCTTACAGTCAAATCCAGTACGCGTGTCCCGTCCTCGACTTGGGTCGAGCCCACAAAGATACTTAATCGGTTACTGATTTGAAAAGGGCCCCCATGCATGACACAAGCTTTCCACCAATGATTGGTCCCCTCTAAGGTTTTTCCCACTTAACCCCATTCTTATTCATGTCTTCTTACATGTTTCAATCTTGGTTAAGTGCATCTAATCGTATATCAAATGCCACCCAAGGCACCCACTAAATTCCACATGCCACCCAAGGCACCCACTTAACCCCCTTATGTCCCACTACATGTTTATCTGGTTAAGTGTTTCTTAATTCATTAACACCGTAACCTTGTAAAGACCTCTCACATTAGACTGGCATTTGTGGAAGCTGAATTTGTCGGGCGGGTCCGGGCAGTCTTACACCACAAACGAGCCTAACCTCGTGTCTTTACAACTGTTACGCATTTAATTCATGCCTTTGAACTCTCACATTAGACTGGCATTTGTGGAAGCTGGATCTGCCGGGCGGGTCCAGGCAGTCTTACACCACAAAAGAGTCTAACCTCGTGTCTTAGGTGGTTTATTATTACATATTTCATTTAACCCGAAATTGGATTAATATCCGTAATTTGAATTATCAATCAATTCCAAATTTTACTATGTCTATAATTGACACCTTATTTATGTCCATCTATTTATGGTATATAAAATTATACCAATTAACATCACAAATTGATTATATGCAATCTAAGGCATTTATACCAATTCTCAATATTAAATATTTTAATATTATTCCATTGCCCCACGTTGTACGTTCGTTCGTTTAACGTGAATATACGTTAGACTCGAATAGTCTAACTTATGGAATAAAGAGAAAACATCACAACATGCATAGAATAAAAATTTGATCTAAACATAAGGGGTGAACTTGCATGTATAAATAAAAACTTGCATAGGCCAAAGTCACAAACTTGCATAAACTACGGATGTCATAGATCTAATCATAAGGTGTAAACTTGCATAGGCAATAGTCACAAACTTACAATTACATGATTCATACTCCAATATATATATACATGCATATGTCTTTTTTGCAACATAAACTATGGTATAAACTTGCATCTAAACATGTAAATTAAGATCTACATGTAAACTAGCATATAGAATTTTGTATACTAGCATATAACTCACACATGTCTTAGCCTAAACTTTAGATTCAAGCTTACACATAAAATAGATGTCATGAAACATATAAGGTGGTATGTGATTCTCATTAACTTGCATATGATTCATATCTAAATTAACATTCAAACTTGCATATAGAATTATCAAGTTAAACTTACATATGATTTAACATATGAATTAGTTCCAACAATCATAACCAAACTAGCATATGAAGCATCATTATGAATTGATTGTACATAAGCCAACAATTAACATAGATTTTCAACATAGATAATAACATCACAACTTTACAACATAGATAATAACATCATAGATTTACAACATAGATAATAACATAATGGTCAATGATTCACAACATAACCATATAACCCAAATCATAACTCAACCTAATTAAATTGTTAATTATCTTATTAAAGAAATCAAACTCATTACTCAAAGAAGGTCTTGAGTTCTGAAATTGATTTAGCTCTCCTTTGAAGAAGACAAATTCTTTGTTATTTAGATTTGAGTTGAATAGAATTGAGTTGTTTAGCCTTTCTTCCTCTCTAATTGGTGGCGGCTATTCTAGGTTGCAAGGTGATAGCATGACGGCCATGATTCTAATTTTTATTTGATTTTAGGGTTTGAGTCTACATGTGTTTATATAGAATTTAGGATTAATTTAGGCCATCCGATGAACCTAGAATAAACCACATCCATTCAGTCAAGATAGGGTGACAAGTCAGCCCTAATGACTCAGCCAAGAGTCAGAAAATCGTCATCTTTCAAATCTGCTCGGGGGAGGGGGGGAGGGCAGGTCGACCCCCTGGTCGACCTGGCCCATGGCGGGAATTTTCCCGCCTAGCCCAATTTGAGTCTGATTTTCAATTTTTGAAATCTGTTTGAATTTTTCTGAAACTTCCGATTGCCATAACTTCTTCATACAAAGTCCAATTCACGCAAACTCGGACTCTATCTCAACCAGAATTCCGAGACGAACATAATGGCGTAACCCATTTCCCTTAATTCTCACATTTAAAATTAAATATTCTTTAATTCGTTACTTTAGTCTTAACATAAATACAGGGTGTTACACTCTCCCCTACTTAAAGGATTTCATCGTCGAAATCTCTAAGTCAAGAAGAACGTATCCTACCATCCAATCATCCATCTACTCAACCATCAACCACTAGCAACCATGGTCCTTACAAGATTTCTAATGCTTTTCATGTACATATGCATAGTGTGTGTATATGTTCGTATACTAATGCAAAATCAGGCGGTCCACTGATTCAGTCGACCTCCTTAATGCAAATAATGTTAGTGCCATGTATCCATCATGTATGCGAAGAATCCTATACATATCATTACTACAGGTGTGCACAACCATCCATTTAAATGCAACATTCATATGATACACACTTTCAATGTACATTCATTTTACTAAATACATCCATTTATATGCAATATGCAATATGAAAGTGACTGAGCCGATCTGGTGCCTAAAGTGTGTGTATATGCATCCACGAGCAACCAGTAGCAAACACTTGCATCCACCATACATAACATGTTTCAACCATAGGACTACCTTATCTAAAGGTCAAAGATACTAGCGAGAGGACATACTAAGGATAAAACGAGTACAAGCTAAGCGATAAAGGAGAAATTAAAAGACATACCCTCGAAAAGAAAAGGGTACAATGAACGCATCTTCTCTTCCATCTCCCAAGTAGCGTTGATCTCATAATCTGTAACAACCCGAAAATCTGGGCCAGTTTAAAATTTTTATTTTGGCAATTTTAGCGAATTTTGATTATTTAAAATAGATTATTTTAAATAATATCGACGAGAAATTTATTTTGAATATAAATCGAACGTATATATTATATAGTTCGTCGTTAGAATATAAATAATTATTTATAATTATAAAAGGAATTGAAAATGGCGCGGTAGTTCGATAATTCGATTTCAATTTTCAAATGAATGTACCGGGTGCAAAATAAACCGGATTTTAGTGAAACCAAAAATAATGGAATCTAATAGAGGATATATTTCCAGCAAATCCGAGAAATCAAAATTTCATAACGGGGATCAAAAGATATGTCCAGTTGAAAATTCTGAATAGTCGCTGTGGAATTCAGGCCCTTAATAATGGAGATTTTGCAAACGGGCTCGGATTTCGACGAAACCACTTTTGTTGGGTCCGTGATGTCAAATTATTGCTAGGTTTCAAATTTCATAATTTTTCGAATCAATATGTGAGCGTGGCAAAAGAAAACGCGTTTGACCAGTTTTAGTTGATTTTAATCGACTGGAAAATGGCCATTTTTCATATGGGCTCAGAATTCGACGAAACTAGTTTTGTTAGGACCGTATTGTCAATACGAAGCTAGAAAATATTTTTTTCGGGAATTTTTAGAGTTAGTATGTGACCCTAGTAAAATGAAATGCGCGTTCGAAATCAATATATAGAGTTATATGTTGATTTTAATGGAAACTGATCGAAACGATCGAATCAACTTATGGTACATATCCCATTGTGTTCGGAATGGGGGTGAAACGCTAGGGACGACAGGCGGTGGGTCTCGTTTCGAAGTGGAAATAAAAAGTCAACATTTCAGAAATTTAAAATATTAAATTAATTAAAATAAATCCCCCCTTCCATCTACTTTACACTAAGACCCCCCCCTCCCCCGTTACCTTTTTCTTCAATCAGAAAATCGAATTGGAAATAAAAAAAACAAACTCTAAACTACCGCCGACCCCCCCCCCCCCAGGCGGCGCGCCACCGCACGACCCCCCTCCCCCTGCGCCAGACCGTGACACGCCCCCCTCCTCTGCGCGATCGATACCCCCCTATCCTCCTCTGCGCGACCGATACCCCCCCTCCCCCATCCTCCTCTGCGCGATCGATACCCCCTTCCTCCTGTTGCCGATCGAAGACCCCACCCCCCCAGCGATGCTCTCCTCCCCGTTCGATCAACCACAGTAAGTTTTCTTTGTTTTAATTATTTTTATTTCAGTTTTCGTTTTTGTTTTGTGTAATAATCTTTAAATAAAAATCTAATTTATATATAAGGAGCGTTAGACTTATTTTCAGTTTTTAATGTAATAAAAATTCAATTTTTATTTATATAGAAAAGGAAGAAAGGTTTGATTTTGCAAAGTAGAAAGGTTTGATTTTTCAAAGGTTAAAAATATAATTTTTATATTATAGAAAAATATAATTTTTATCCAGTGTAGAGAATAAAAATACGATTTTTATATAGTGGCGATGATAAAAATATAATTTTTATAATGTAGAAGTAATAAAAATATAATTTTTATAAGGTAGAAGTATTAAAAATATAATTTTTATATAATGAAGAAGTTAAAAATCTGATCTTTCTTATATATATGTTGTAATAAAAATGTGATTTTTATAGTGATGAAACAAAAATTCGATCTTTGTATATGAAGTCGAAGTGATAAAAATAGGATTTTTATATATTGAATAGCGAAGTAAAAAATCGATTTTTATATATTGAATAGCGAAGTAAAAATCCGATTTTTATATATTGAATAGCAAAGTAAAAATTCGATTTTTATATATGTAGTGAATACGGATGAAGAAAGTGACAAGAGGCAAGAACGACGAAGATTTCTACCTAAGAAGAGCCGTGGCGTTGGATTAGCAATTTGTGAGAATTTCTCACTCTTTAATTTAATTTTCTAGTTCTATATATATACTAGGATGCAGACGGTGTTTAGTAGCACCCGACACCCGTCGTCCACAGACCATGGACGGCTTGTATGCTTGGTTGTTTAATTTTGATGTGTAGTTGATTGTGTGATGTGATGAGAAATGAAATAAAATATTTATATAGTTAAAAATAGAAATTTTAACGTGCATGTGAAATGAAATAAAAATAAACAAATCGGACGATTTGTTTATATACACACATTTGACTGATATTGATTGGGACGATAAATTTTACACATCGCCCAACTGCACAAATAAAATCTGTGTTTGATTATTTGAAAACCCTACACGGGTATTGGGATGAGATTTGACGTACACTAATCCCGATTGTTTAGTTGTATGTCAATCGATGGATTGACAGACTGTGTAAGCGCTAATTATTTATATTTAATACTTATGCAGTTGAGTGGTGCACTCTGGATGATGGTTGATTATTTATCGTTGTTATTTTATACATATATTGTAGAAAATCCATATAAATCACCTTATATGGTAATTGATTGGGCCTCATTCCAGTTTTGAAATAGATATATTTGAAATAAAATATTTGAATAGAAATATTTGAAATAAAATATTTGAATAGAAATATTAGAAATAGGAATATTTGAATAGAAATATTTGAAAAAGAAATATTTGAAGTAGAATATTTGAAAATCGAAATATATGAAGCCGCGTTGATAGATTGATGCCATTTTGACGTGAACGATATTTATATCGATTTTATTCAAATTGAAGTGAATATTAAAGTGAATGGAAATTCGAATTTAATTGAATTGATTTGAAATTCGAAATAAACTGAAATGGTTTGAAATTCGAATAGAATTGAAATAGAATTGAAATCGTTTTGAAATGGATTCGAATAGAATTGAAATAGAATTGAAATCGTTTTGAAATGAATTCGAATAGAATTGAAATCGTTTTAAAATGAATTCGAATAGAAATTGAATAGAAATAAATTTGAAATGAAATTGAATTAATTTGAAATTCAAATTGAATTGAAAACGACTGGAAATTGAATTAAAAATCGTTTTGAAAAGAAAATCGACGAAGTATATATTATATATATTATATATATTATATAATGGCCTGAATAGAACGCGCCGCGCCGCGGTAGTTCGCGAATTTCGACCATTGACTTCGAATGGATATTACGGGAGATCCGACCGTCGGATTCTCCTAAAACCGAAACCGTTGGGTTCGTATCGAAAAGAGCTTTCTAACGATTATTAGAAATTTGAAATTTAACGGTTGGATTTGGAATTATGTCCAAATCAAATTTGGAAAAGGTCGCTGTGAGTGCAGTTCGATGGCCGTTGATGGAAATCGACTGTACGGGCCTTGATAAAATCATTAAAAATATCAATAATTTGTGTAAAATCATAAGAAATGATTTGCGAAAAGTTGGGATGAAAAACTCCATATTTGAAAAGATAAAAATAGTTTTTTATCGAAATGAACTAGTTTTGAACTAGAATTATAATTCTATTTATTTTTAAATAAATAAATTGAATTTGAAATGGTTTTGAAAATAACTAGAATTTCCAATGATTGCATTGGAATGGATTTGAATCGAAATTGTCTTCGGAATGTTTCGATGTTGGATTTCGTGATTATACAGATGTTGTTATGGAAACTTGAAAGATATATATATATATATATATATATATATATATATATATATATCGTTATTTCCAATACGATATCTGTTGGTCGTAGAATCTGATATTGAATATAAGCCGATATATTTTCTATTCAGAGCCTTGTATTTAATATCAAATGTGATTTGGGTTTGTCGTGAATGGTGTCATGACTAACACTGTTCTTGAACCCAGTTGAGAAAAGATTAAATCTTTTTATTTAGATTTAATGAAGTGTACCAATTAAATAATATTTAATTGGAATTGAACTGATATTGATTTTTGGGTTTATCGTGAACAGTGTTTTAAATAACACTTGTTCTTTAACCCGATAATTAATGAATGTGATTTTGGGTTTATTGTGGGCCGTGTTTTAAATGACATTGGTTCTTTAACCCAATTAAAGACAGGATATTGATTTCTGCGAAGATTAAAACTAAGCGGAGTTTTAATGAATCTTTAATTAGATTGAAATGACCGAGAATGGAGTACCACCAGTTTTACTCCAAGCGATAGTTAAATCTTTAATTAGATTTGAACGTGAAATGGTAATTGAATTTACCGATAACACCGTGGTGTTAGATATGAAGTATTACCAGTTTTACTTTATGGGATGAATAGGTGGGGATTGGGAAATAAAATAAATGATTACTTTGGTGTGGTTCGCTAATCCCGACTAGTTTGAATTGATATTCAAAGGAGATTAAAGAATAAATTTAAAGAATTTATCTTTGATAAAATTAATGGGAACCTTTTCCAAAATATAAGAATATTTGAATAAAAAGAATATTCTGAAGTGAAATGAGGCGTATGCTGTGTTTGTGTGACACTTTTATAATATATACGCGAGTTATTCAGAAAGACCGGGTTTATCCCATTCTGAATAACTGATTCGACGTGGTGTCGAAGATGAAGACGGTGGTTGAAGACCGGAGGTCTTCACGTCGTTTGGGTGATTACTGATGATCTTGATTGGGCTGTACACCCAAGAAGATGGAAACAGTCGGTGATCGTCCAGACGTACTTGGAGATCGATGGATATGCGGGGTACTAGGTGCCTCCAGTTTCGTTAAGACCCAGAACGAACTTGTAAATGGACTGTGTGTCTGACATTGGAATTTAGTCTGTGTGATTGATTTCTATTAAATATATATCTGTTTGGCGGCGGAGAATTTATTCTCTTTCTTAACGCCCTTCTCTGAGACGTACGAGCTCAGGGGTTATATACTGATGGATATCAAACGCATAGAGTGAATTGCCTGTGTGGCATGCTAAGATGCAAATGATCAAGGCTTCTGTTGAAAAGCAAAGTCTTGTGGTTGATGATCAAAGCACCGCCTGTGTGGCATAGCTTTGTGTAACGTGAATTCGCGAGCCTCACACCCCGGTTGTGAACCAGAAACGGGAGAGGACCTCAGGGAGGGCATGCGTTTCTTTCTAGCTAGGGTGGTGTCAGTGACCTACCAGCCCTGACATTTATATACTTTTCACCTGTGTGGTTGTTGCTGTTGCGAGGCGCCTCGGTTTGATCAGACGATCTGGGTCCGATGGAGTCATTCGTTGGCTCATTTACGCCCCAAAGGGCGGGAAACGTAGTGTTCAGGCACAATAATCCACATCGGTGGACCAGCCCTGACGATCCAAGGGGCAGTTGCGGCTGTTCCTGAGGCTCGGGCTAGAGAGTCTCGAATCGGTTGAGGACTATCTTTTGCCTCAGTTCATAGATGGAAATCCAATTTCCAAATACGTGCCATTTGCGGTTTTATTTGTAAACCTATATATGGCGACATAGTGGCATGGGACGCTCATGTCGCCTATGATTGCTACTTATGATTTGAAGTTGTTCTATACACTATGCACTTATAATAGTATCAAATGATTTGTTTTAAACATATCAAGCATTCTTGGCTATTATAAGGTAAAAACCCTATCCTCCGGCTTGCATTGCATTGTGTGATGGTAACTGGGTCTTATAATAGCTTCATTGTTCTTTATTTAGCATTGCGCTGTTGTTTTATGCACTGGTATTCTTGGGAGGAAACCCGTTCCGTGTTATACGGCGTGGTCCCTTGATTTAGCTAACTTTAAAAATAAAGATTAATAACTGTTTTAGTTCTCACACCAGTCCCATGACTGACCTGGAGTTTATTGTTTTAACCTAAACTCTGGGTGCCCTTATTTTGACACGGGCAGCTAGTAGTTTTGGTTTTGCAGATTTTTATTCATAGGATCCTGGTTTACAGCTGGAACGATATCCGGAAAGCTTTGTATCCGTATATCTCCTTCTAGTTGTGTATCGTATTATTTTCCGTTGCGATGTATTTAAATGTAATTTAAATCTCTGATATTTCTGTGTAATATTCATTTATACTCTATATATTCTTGTAATCTGATGGCATTGTTGTAATATACAATGAAATGTTCTTCCATCTGCGTTTTTCTGTGTGTTGTTCTCGAACTATCCGCGCTTTCCTCACCGGGGAAGTTACGGGTTTTTACATAATCTCCCCATTGCACTTTGACTAGCTTGACCTCTCGGTTCCTCAACTTCCTAATCTCCGACCCAAGAATGTGTAACACCCCACACCCGCTATGGTCACTCTCTAAGGGAATGCCATAGCATCGGTGGAGTATTTTAGTGAATATAGAACAGAAAAATTACAACAAGACAGATATAAATAGTACTTGAAATTTAAAACATCATCTCATAACAGCGGAAGTAAACATGTCTGGTTACATCATAAAACCACAATAAAAGTCAAGTACAATATCCATCAAAATAAAGAAGTACATAATCCCACTCTCTCATACAATAGCCAGGACAAAAGAAAAGATAACTGGGTAACTGGAGCTTTACATCTATCCAAGCTCCTAAAGACTGGAACAGCAATCCGATCAAGCTCCACTACTGCTAGGATCCACCGTAGGACCTGAGGGTTGGGAAAAAGATAAAAACAACGGGGTCAGACATAAGTCTGAGCGAGTCCTATAACTTTAACAATACAATCATTAAAGTAACCAGAGAAGACATAAACTTGACCTACGGTAATGTCTGGGGATGAATGGCTACACTAAGCAGCTTGGTAGACTTAGGATAAACTAAGATAACTGTAAAGACGCATCTACCCACCCAAGGATAATTACTAACTGCACCACACCAGTCATTCCTACTTAAAGGTTGATCCCACCCAAGGACTTAGAAAATTTACCCAGTAGTTTCGCGTACCCCTAGCTCACTACATAGGTGCCGTCTGCCCCTGTCTTCACTAGGTGTACCCACTACTCCCAAGCGATCGGCTCCCTACCGTAGATACCCGTGCTGGTCCCACAATGGGGTGTATCATTCCCCAAGGTGGCCACCTGATAATATCAACGGTGCACGGCTTTATATCTACACGATGCAACAACGACTTACCAACCAGCCCGGGTCCACACACGCATATGAAACCCGTTGATCCTGCGTTGCCACCGCTAACCCGTTTTGGCCTCTTATAGTCAAGCCCAATATGCGTGTCCCGTCACCCGACTAGAGTCGAGCCCACAAAGATACGTTTGGGATATTGGTTGAAATGGGCCCCCACAAGCTACCCACCTAAGCTTGTCACTTATCTAGTGTATCCCACTTAACCCTTTAATCATGTTTAATTACATGTTTCCACTTGGTTAAGTATTCTAATCGTATTTTCTATTGCCACCCAAGGCAACCCACTAGATTTCCACATGCCACCCAAGGCACCCACTTAACCCCTCATGTCCCTCTACATGCTAATATGGTTAAGTGTTTCTTAATTAATTAATTAAGATCATGACCTCATAAAGACCTCTCACATTAGACCGTCTTTTATGACTGCTGGATATGCCGGTTGGTTCCGGGCAGACTTCTGTCATAAAAAGGGTCTAACCTCGTGTCTTTACTTTAATCACGTATTTAATTTATGACTAAGACCTCTCACATTGGGCCAATCATTTGTAGCCGCTGGATGACCGGTCGGTTCCGGGCAGACTTCCGCTACAAAAGGGTCCAACCTCGTGTCTTAGTTGATTAATTACACCTAATTAATCACCCCCATATTAATTATCCCTAATTAATATCAAGTTTTTCATAACATGGGTAGACCTAACTCAATAGGTAAATTCCTATGGGGTAGACCTAACTCAATAGGTAAATTCCCACTTATGTTAATTTATTTTTTTATGGTATGCTTAATCATACCCAATCGCACTTTTATTAACATATTTATTAACCCCATCGTTCCCCACGTAAATCGTTCTCATTTCATGACATAATAAAGGGAAGATCCATCACAAATATCATGGGTTTAACCAAATCTTAGCATATAACTTTGTCATGAGTTAAGAGGATGTCAACTTGCATATATGAGCATATATTAACCCAACTACATTTAACCCAAACTTGCATATTATCATACACATATCTTGCATAACATGTTGAACTTGCATATAAGCATTCTCATAACTTGCATAACATGTTAAACATGCATTTAAGCATACACATAACTTGCATAAGCATTCACATTCTTGCATAAGCATTCACATACTTGCATAAGCATGCATAACTTGCATATCATGTTAAACTTGCATTTAAGCATATACATAACTTGCATAAGCATTCACATACTTGCATAAGCATGCATAACTTGCATATCATGTTAAACTTGCATTTAAGCATATACATAACTTGCATATGAACTTGCATAACAACCTACACATAACTTACATAACATCATACACATAACTTGCATATGAACTTGCATAACTCACTTGTTAAACATGCATAAACCCACTTATTAGATATGCATAAACCCACTTATTAAACATGCATAAACCCACTTGTTAAACATGCATAAACCAACTTATTAAACATGCATAAACCCACTTGTTAAACATGCATAAACATAGGAAAACATAGAGTAGCATATCATTACAAATGATTCAAACTCACTAATCCGCATTTAAGACCATAAGTCTCATTACACCCAATCTACTTACTTTAGCAATTGATGTTAAAGTGATAGAAACTCACCAAACCCAAGATTAGCAAACTTATGAAGTGGAATTAGTTGCTAAATATGAAGATGGTGATGATTAGAGATTGATTAGAGAGTGATTAGCTTGCAACTTCCTTCATAAACTAGTGGAGGCTCTCTCAAGTTTGATTTTGGCGGCATGAGGCCATCATTACTATTTTTAGTATGGATTAGGGTAGGTTTAGGGTGTATTTATAGATTAGGTGAGTGTTTTAGGCCCTTAGATTAACCCTAGGTTAGATTAGGTCCGTTAGATTTGGGAAATCTCTAGAACCCAGCCCTCCAAGCCAGCCTAAAACCCAACCTGGTGCACCCAGGTTCTCTGGACGTCGCGCCCAGGTCGACAGGCAAGTCGACTCCCCAGTCGATAGGCCTGTCGACAGCCCTGTCGACATGGGTAGGGCGGGAAATTTCCCGCCTGGCCCCCTGCTGGCTCCAATTTCGAAATCTAGTTTTGCATTTCTAAATCTGTTTTTAACTTGATTTTTCTGCCAACTTCATTGGGCCATAACTGGGCCATACGGACTCCGATTTACAAAATTTCGGACTCTATTCTGCGTATTTTTCCGAGACGAACGCAATGACGCAGCCCGTTTCCCCCAATTCTCACATTTGAGATTATCTATCCTGTAATTAGTGAATTTTAGTATTAACTAAAATTCGGGGTGTTACATTCTCCCCTCCTTAAAGGATTTCGTCCCCGAAATCTCTAAGCTAAGGAGAATGCATATCCTACCATCCAAACAACCATCTACTCAATCCATCAAACACGGGCATCCATTGTCCTTAAAACAATTTCTAATGATGTATGAGCATATGCAAAAAGTGTGTGTATATGTTCCCTATCTAATGTATGAACATATGCAAACCATGATAGTGCCATGCATCCATTATGTATGCGAGAGAACCCTATCGACACATACAATATCTACATGAGTGCACAATCATTCACCAAAATGCATCATCCATATGATAACACAATCATTATACATCCATAAATATAGCTTCCTACACACAATTTTATGCAATATGCAATATGAAGTGACTGAGCCGATCTAGTGCCTAGAGTGTGTGTATATGCATCCACGAGCAATCACTAGCAAACACTTGCATCCACTTGCATCCATCAACCATAACATGTCTCAAACACATGTTTCAACCATAGGTTTACCCTATCTAAAGGTCAAACAGTACTAACGAGAGGACATACTAAAGATAAGATAAGTACTAGACAAGCGATAAAGGAGAAGTTAAAAGACATACTCTCAAAAAGAAATGGATACAAAGAACGCATCTTCGCTTCCGTCTCCCAAGTAGCATTGCTTTCGTCATCTCCCCATTGCACTTTAACTAGCTGAACCTCTCTGTTCCTCAACTTCCTAGTTTCTGACCCAAGGATGTGAGTAGGAGCTCGTCG
This sequence comes from Allium sativum, assembly GCA_030737875.1. Lineage (NCBI taxonomy): Eukaryota > Viridiplantae > Streptophyta > Magnoliopsida > Asparagales > Amaryllidaceae > Allium > Allium sativum. Next base: position 345,709,284 of record CM060922.1, on the reverse strand, counting down.
AACAGTCGCATCACGCTCTACTTCCACTTCTTTAAGCAAGCTCGGCTCTACCACCTCTGCCGTCTCATGTAAGCACTTCCTCAAATGGGACACATGGAATACATCATGTACACCACTAAGTCTGTCGGGCAACTCCACCCTATATGCCATCCGTCCGATCCTTTCCTTAATAGAAAACGGCCCCACGAACCTTGGTGCTAGCTTCCCAACAGATCCAAAGCGAACCACATTTCGCAATGGAGACACTTTGACAAAGACCATGTCCCCAACTTCAAACTCAAGATTCGTCCTCCTCTTGTCCGCATAAGATTTTTGCCTATCCTGCGCTGCTTTCATCCTCCTTCGAATCAAGTCAATCTTCTCCGAAGTCTCCCTAATCATATCAGGCCCAAGCAAGATCTTATCCGTAGATTCCCACCAACATGCAGGTGATCGGCAAGGCCTTCCATAGAGAGCTTCGAAAGGAGCCATACCAATACTGGACTGAAAGCTGTTATTATATGCGAACTCCACCAATGGAAGATGCTCTTCTCATGTACCTCCAAAATCCAAGATACAAAGCCTCAAAAGGTCTTCTAGGACACGATTCACCCTCTCAGTCTGGCCGTCTGTCTGAGGATGATATGCGGTGCTCAGACACAATTGAGTCCCCACTGCTTCTTGCAAACTTCTCCAGAACTCGCTAGTGAAGATAGGATCTCGATCACTCACTATGCTAGAGGGTACCCCATGCAATCGAACTACCTCTCGAAGATATACGGAAGCTAGCCATGGAGCAGTCCTCTTGCTCTTCACAAGTATGAAATGGGCGCTCTTAGTAAGTCTGTCTACCACCACCCAAATTCCCGTATTACCCTTTCTTGATCTGGGTAACCCGTCAATAAAATCCATCGAGACGCTATCCCATTTCCATTGCGGAACTTCCAATGGGTGAAGCAACCCACCAGGTTTCTTTTGCTCCGCCTTCACTTGTTGGCAGACCAAGCATCGAGCGACATACTCGGCCACATCTTTCTTCATACCGGCCCAGAAGAAAACCCTCTTCATATCTTGGTACATTTTGTCCCCACCGGGATGAATGGTAATCCTAGAACGGTGTGCATCATCAAGAATAACCTTCCTCAAACCCTCGTCTTGCGGTACACAAAGTCTACCGTCTCTACGCAAGCACCCCCTATCGTCTAGGGTGTACCTACTCAAATGGCTGGACGACTCCCCCCTTATGAGCTTCTCCACCAACTCAACCAACTGTGGGTCGTCCCTCTGTGCTTCCCCAATCCGCCCCAAAAGAGTAGGTCTGACCTCCAAGGATGCTAGCAAACCGGGTACATAATCAATGGAAGGTCTGAAATCAAACATCGAGATAAATTCCAAGCTTCGTTGTTCCACAAACAATGGACTCAAGGACAACCTCTTTCTGCTCAAGGCGTCCGCCACCACGTTACCCTTGCCAGGGGTATACGCTATCTCGAAATCATAGGATGCTAAAAACTCCATCCACCTTTGCTGTCTCAAATTCAAATCCTTCTGAGAAAACAAGTACTTCAATGATTTGTGGTCAGTGAACAATTCGAATCTCTCACCAAGTAGATAATGGCGCCAAATCTTAAGCGCAAAAACAATAGCGGCCAACTCTAAATCATGGGTAGGGTAATTTTTCTCATGCACTCTCAACTGCCTTCCACCATAGGCTATCACCCTTCCCTCTTGCATTAAGACTGCGCCAAGTCCTGTCCCACAAGCATCGGTATAGACAACAAATGGCTTGCTCCCATCTGGCAACACTAAAACTGGAGCAGTGGTTAAAGCTCTCTTTAACCGTCGGAACGCATCATCACAATCTACGTCCCATGCGAAAACAAGATTCTTCTTCGTTAAGCGGGTTAATGGGGCTGATATCTTCGCGAAGTCTTTGATAAACTTCCTATAGTAACCCGCCAACCCCAAGAAACTTCTTACTTCGGTAGCATTCTTCGGAACCTTCCAATCCCGAATTGATACTACCTTCGCGGGATCCACAGCTATCCCTTCCTTGGAGACCACGTGCCCCAAGAACCGCACCTCCTTCCTCCAGAAGTGACATTTAGAGAATTTAGCCTTAAGGCTATGTGCTCGAAGAGTCTTCAATACCTCTCCAAGATGTAGGGCATGCTCTTCTTCACTCTTAGAAAATACTAAGATATCATCCACAAAGACCACCACGAATTTATTAAGGAACTCCCTGAACACCCTACTCATTAAATCAACAAAGTATGCAGGGGCGTTCGTCAACCCAAATGGCATCACCAGCCACTCATAGAAACCATCCGGAGTTCTAAAGGCAGTCTTGTCTATGCTATCCTCAGCCACCCTCAACTGATGAAACCCCGTGGCTAAGTCCAATTGAGAAAATACTGAAGCGCCAACCAACTGATCGAAAAGATCATCAATCCTCGGCAATGGGTGTCTATTCTTCTTTGTGAGCTTGTTGAGTTCTCTATAGTCTACACAAAGTCTGAGGGACCCATCCGCCTTCGTAGCAGAAACTACTGGAGCACCCCACTCCGATATACTCCGTCTTATGAAGCCCTTCTCAAGCAACTCCCCTACTTGCTTATGGAGTTCCCTCCTCTCACGAGGAGCCATGTGGCGCACTGGTAAAGATACAGGTTTAGCATTATCCACCAGATATATTCGGAAGTCAATCTCCTGCTTCGGAGGTAAGCCCTTCACCTCCTCAAACACATCCGGATATTCCCGGACCACTTTAACAGATTGTAAACTCTCGACCGAAGCGTCAAGCGATTCAAGATAACTTAGCATAACAGAATCCATGGGATTACAAGAGATCTCGAGAGTGTTACCCAAGCGGGTCATGAGCTTAACAACTCTCCTTTCGCAATCAAGAACATCACCATTACTGGATAACCAGTCCATGCCCAAAATCAACCCATAGCCCGTGAAGCCCAACACAAAAGCATCACATCTAAACTCAATGCTAAGTATAGAAATCTTCAAACCCAAACATATCATGGACAAATAAGTGGAGCCCCCAATTGGGTTTGAAACAACCAAGGGATCATCTACAAGACTGGTGTCTAAGTGCAGTGACTCAACTAATGATGATGAGATAAACGAATGCGATGCGCCTGAATCAAACAATGTACGGACAGGATGATCAAATAGAAAAACCAGACTTTCAACGGAAATAGTTCTACCTCTTTCCTGAATCGGTGGAACCGCGAGAGCCTGTACTTGCCCCCTAGCCTGACCCGGTGCCATAAGAGCTTGCACCTGTCCTCCTGAGGTAGACCCCGTCCTTTGCCCCTTCTTAGGGCAATCCTTCACTAAATGCCCTGCTTCGCCACAGTGGAAGCAGCCAGTCTTCTTCTTCTTGCGACAATCCTTGCTTAGGTGGCCAGGTGTCCCACAATTGAAACACTTCTTCTTCTTGCCCTTGCCACCGTTGCCTTTCCCACCTTTATTTTGCTGTTGTTGCTGAGGTCTCTTTTGATCTCCCTTCTTCTCGGGTGCCCTATTAGCATTGGGACCCTTCTCTTCTTCATGCATGAGTGCCATGTCAACTAGCTTCTCAAAGGTGGCCCCCATAGGGATATGAGTCATAGCCAACCCATGCATCGGTTCATTCAAGCCTTTCACGAACCTCAAAGCCTTCTTCTCCGGTGTATTCACCATGTCTAGGCCAAACCTTGCCAATTGATTAAACTTGTTGACATATTCCTTCACTGAGAGATTTCCTTGCTTTAGAGTCAAGAATCTTTCCATATACAAGTTTTCCTCCGCCCTTGAGAGAAACTTTGCCACAAATCTTTGTCTAAAATCCGCCCAAGAGTCAACGGGGCGTTCTCCATTAGTGACCTCCCACCAGAATGAGGCCTCTCCCTTCATTAACCAAGCAGCCAACTTGACTTTCTTTCCTTCTTCCATCTCAAAGATATCTATCAATTCTTCCACCTCTTTAAGCCAATCTCTAGCCTCCACAAAAGTTTCAGATCCTTGAAAAGGTTTCCCGCCCATAGCTTTAAATTCCTTGCAAGTCTTAGCAAAAGTATCTGTGCGAGGAGGAGGGGGAGGAGGAAGATCGGGTGCTACGGTTGGTGGAGGAACATTTGCTGGACCCGAAGTGGTGGCCCTAGCCTCCATCAATCTCCTATACCATACTGGTACCGTCACACCCTCCGGAAAGTTAAGATCCTCAGCCATGCTGAAACGAAAAAGGAAAGATTCAAAACGGAGAATTCGAAGGATATAGATATGGCTATTGGGGATTATGCTTTTCTTTCAAAAACTTTTCTCTTAAAAGACATGTTTTTGAAAATATCTCTTCCAAAAATGTTTTTAGAAAAATAGTTTTCTAAAAAAATTTATCTGTTCCGGTAACCTTTGCTCTGATACCACGTGTAACACCCCACGCCCGCTATGGTCACTCTCTAAGGGAATGCCATAGCATCGGTGGAGTATTTTAGTGAATATAGAACAGAAAAATTACAACAAGGCAGATATAAATAGTACTTGAAATTTAAAACATCATCTCATAACAGCGGAAGTAAACATGTCTGGTTACATCATAAAACCACAATAAAAGTCAAGTACAATATCCATCAAAATAAAGAAGTACATAATCCCACTCTCTCATACAATAGCCAGGACAAAAGAAAAGATAACTGGGTAACTGGAGCTTTACATCTATCCAAGCTCCTAAAGACTGGAACAGCAATCCGATCAAGCTCCACTACTGCTAGGATCCACCGTAGGACCTGAGGGTTGGGAAAAAGATAAAAACAACGGGGTCAGACATAAGTCTGAGCGAGTCCTATAACTTTAACAATACAATCATTAAAGTAACCAGAGAAGACATAAACTTGACCTACGGTAATGTCTGGGGATGAATGGCTACACTAAGCAGCTTGGTAGACTTAGGATAAACTAAGATAACTGTAAAGACGCATCTACCCACCCAAGGATAATTACTAACTGCACCACACCATTCATTCCTACTTAAAGGTTGATCCCACCCAAGGACTTAGAAAATTTACCCAGTAGTTTCGCGTACCCCTAGCTCACTACATAGGTGCCGTCTGCCCCTGTCTCCACTAGGTGTACCCACTACTCCCAAGCGATCGGCTCCCTACCGTAGATACCCGTGCTGGTCCCACAATGGGGTGTATCATTCCCCAAGGTGGCCACCTGATAATATCAACGGTGCACGGCTTTATATCTACACGATGCAACAACGACTTACCAACCAGCCCGGGTCCACACACGCATATGAAACCCGTTGATCCTGCGTTGCCACCGCTAACCCGTTTTGGCCTCTTATAGTCAAGCCCAATATGCGTGTCCCGTCACCCGACTAGAGTCGAGCCCACAAAGATACGTTTGGGATATTGGTTGAAATGGGCCCCACAAGCTACCCACCTAAGCTTGTCACTTATCTAGTGTATCCCACTTAACCCTTTAATCATGTTTAATTACATGTTTCCACTTGGTTAAGTATTCTAATCGTATTTTCTATTGCCACCCAAGGCAACCCACTAGATTTCCACATGCCACCCAAGGCACCCACTTAACCCCTCATGTCCCTCTACATGCTAATATGGTTAAGTGTTTCTTAATTAATTAATTAAGATCATGACCTCATAAAGACCTCTCACATTAGACCATCTTTTATGACTGCTGGATATGCCGGTTGGTTCCGGGCAGACTTCTGTAATAAAAAGGGTCTAACCTCGTGTCTTTACTTTAATCACGTATTTAATTTATGACTAAGACCTCTCACATTGGGCCAATCATTTGCAGCCGCTGGATGGCCGGTCGGTTCCGGGCAGACTTCCGCTACAAAAGGGTCCAACCTTGTGTCTTAGTTGATTAATTACACCTAATTAATCACCCCCATATTAATTATCCCTAATTAATATCAAGTTTTTCATAACATGGGTAGACCTAACTCAATAGGTAAATTCCCATGGGGTAGACCTAACTCAATAGGTAAATTCCCACTTATGTTAATTTATTTTTTTATGGTATGCTTAATCATACCCAATCGCACTTTTATTAACATATTTATTAACCCCATCGTTCCCCACGTAAATCGTTCTCATTTCATGACATAATAAAGGGAAGATCCATCACAAATATCATGGGTTTAACCAAATCTTAGCATATAACTTTGTCATGGGTTAAGAGGATGTCAACTTGCATATATGAGCATATATTAACCCAACTACATTTAACCCAAACTTGCATATTATCATACACATATCTTGCATAACATGTTGAACTTGCATATAAGCATTCTCATAACTTGCATAACATGTTAAACATGCATTTAAGCATACACATAACTTGCATAAGCATTCACATTCTTGCATAAGCATTCACATACTTGCATAAGCATGCATAACTTGCATATCATGTTAAACTTGCATTTAAGCATATACATAACTTGCATAAGCATTCACATACTTGCATAAGCATGCATAACTTGCATATCATGTTAAACTTGCATTTAAGCATATACATAACTTGCATATGAACTTGCATAACAACCTACACATAACTTACATAACATCATACACATAACTTGCATATGAACTTGCATAACTCACTTGTTAAACATGCATAAACCCACTTATTAGATATGCATAAACCCACTTATTAGATATGCATAAACCCACTTATTAAACATGCATAAACCCACTTGTTAAACATGCATAAACCACACATAACTTACATAACATCATACACATAACTTGCATATGAACTTGCATAACTCACTTGTTAAACATGCATAAACCCACTTATTAGATATGCATAAACCCACTTATTAGATATGCATAAACCCACTTATTAAACATGCATAAACCCACTTGTTAAACATGCATAAACCAACTTATTAAACATGCATAAACCCACTTGTTAAACATGCATAAACATAGGAAAACATAGAGTAGCATATCATTACAAATGATTCAAACTCACTAATCCGCATTTAAGACCATAAGTCTCATTACACCCAATCTACTTACTTTAGCAATTGATGTTAAAGTGATAGAAACTCACCAAACCCAAGATTAGCAAACTTATGAAGTGGAATTAGTTGCTAAATATAAAGATGGTGATGATTAGAGATTGATTAGGGAGTGATTAGCTTGCAACTTCCTTCATAAACTAGTGGAGGCTCTCTCAAGTTTGATTTTGGCGGCATGAGTCCATCATTACTATTTTTAGTATGGATTAGGGTAGGTTTAGGGTGTATTTATAGATTAGGTGAGTGTTTTAGGCCCTTAGATTAACCCTAGGTTAGATTAGGTCCGTTAGATTTAGGAAATCTTTAGAACCCAGCCCTCCAAGCCAGCCTAAAACCCAACCTGGTGCACCCAGGTTCTCTGGACGTCGCGCCCAGGTCGACAGGCAAGTCGACAGGCAAGTCGACTCCCCAGTCGACAGGCCTGTCGACAGCCCTATCGACATGGGTATGGCGGGAAATTTCCCGCTTGGCCCCCTGCTGGCTCCAATTTCGAAATCTAGTCTTGCATTTCTAAATCTGTTTTTAACTTGATTTTTCTGCCAACTTCATTGGGTCATAACTGGGCCATACGGACTCCGATTTACAAAATTTCGGACTCTATTCTGCGTATTTTTCCGAGACGAACACAATGACGCAGCCCGTTTCCCCCAATTCTCACATTTGAGATTATTTATCCTGTAATTAGTGAATTTTAGTATTAACTAAAATTCGGGGTGTTACAGAATGCATGTAGGAGCTCGTCGAATCGTCGCATCACGCTCTATCTCCACCTCTCTAAGCAAGCTCGGCTCTACCACTTCCGCGATCTCGTGCAAGCATTTCCTCAAATGTGATACATGGAATACATCGTGTACACCACGAAGTCTCTCGAGCAACTCTACTCTATACGCCATCTGTCCAATCCTTTCCTTTATAGGAAACGACCCTACGAACCTTGGTGCTAACTTTCCAACGGACCCAAAGCGAACAACATTCCGTAATGGAGACACCTTAATAAAGACCATGTCCCCAATATAAAACTCAAGATCTGTCCTCCTCTTGTCCGCATAAGATTTCTACCTATCTTGTGCCGTCTTCATCCTCCTTCGAATCAAATCAATCTTTTCCGAAGTCTCTCTGATTATATCAGGCCCAAGAAAGATCTTATCCGTAGATTCCCACCAACATGTAGGTGAACGACACGGCCGTCCATAAAGAGCCTCGAAAGGTGCCATGCCAATGATAGACTGAAAGCTATTATTATATGCGAACTCCACCAAAGGAAGATGCTTCTCCCATGTACCTCCGAAGTTCAAGACACACAACCTCAAAAGGTCCTCTAGAATATGATTCACCCTCTCGGTCTGGACGTCCGTCTGAGAATGATATGCAGTGCTCAAACATAACTGAGTCCCTACCGCCTCTTGCAAGCTCTTCCAAAACTCGCTAGTAAAAATAGGATCGCGATCGCTTACTATATTAGATGGAACACCGTGCAAACGAACTATCTCTCGAATATATACGGAGGCTAACCATGGAACAGTCCTCTTATTCTTCACGGGAATGAAATGGGCGCTCTTAGTAAGTCTGTCTACCACGACCCAAATCCCCGTATTACCCTTCCTTGATCTCGGTAACCATCAACAAAGTCCATTGAGACACTCTCCCACTTCCGTTGTGGGACCTCCAATGGGTGAAGCAACCCACCGGGCTTCTTTTGCTCTGCTTTTACATGTTGACACACCAAGCATCTAGCGACAAACTCGGCTACATCCCTCTTCACACCGGCCCAAAAGTAAACTCGTTTCATGTCCATGTACATCTTGTCCCCGCCGGGATGAATGGTCATCTTCGAACGATGTGCATCATCAAGAATGGTCTTCCTCAAGTTTTCGTCCCGTGGTACACAAAGTCTACCATCCCTACGTAACCAACCCTTATCATCTAGGGTATACCTATCGAGATGGCTCGATGACTCCCCCCTTTTGAGCTTCTCTACTAACTCAACCAACTGTGGGTCATCTCGCTGTGCCTCACCAATCCATCCCAAAAGCGTAGGTCTGACCTCTAAGGATGCTAACAAACCTGGTACAAAGTCAATGGAAGGTCTAAAGTAAACGTAGAGATGAACTCTAAGCTTCGCCGCTCAACAAACAACGGATTCAAGGACAACCTTTTCCTACTTAAGGCGTCTGCCACCATGTTACCCTTGCCAGGGGTATATGCTATCTCGAAATCGTTGGACGCTAAGAATTCCATCCACCTCTGCTGCCTTAAGTTCAAGTCCTTCTGAGAGAACAAGTATTTTAGCGATTTGTGGTCTGCAAGAAATTCAAATTTCTCGCCAAGAAGATAATGGCGCCAAGACTTAAGCGCGAAAACAATAGCGGCCAACTTTAGGTCATGTGTAGGGTAATTTCTCTCATGCACTCTCAACTTCCTTCCTCCATAGGCTATTACCCACACCTCTTGCATTAAGACAGCGCCTAGTCCTGTCCCACAAGCATCGGTATAAAAGGTAAATAGCTTACTCCCATCTGGCAACACTAAGAATGGGGCTGTGGTCAAAGCTCTCTTTAAACGTTGGAACGCTTCATCACAATCTACGTCCCACGTGAAAACTGGGTTCTTCTTCGTAAAGCGTGTCAATGGGGATGATATTTTTGCGAAGTCCTTGATAAACTTCCTATAGTAGCCAGCCAACCCCAAGAAACTCCTCACCTCGGTAGCATTTTTAGGGACTTTCCATTCTTGGATGGCCACCACCTTCGCAGGATCCACAGCTATCCCTTATTTGGAAACCACGTGCCCTAAGAATCACACTTCCATCCTCCAAAAGTGACATTTAGATAATTTAGCTTTAAGGTTATGCGCTCGAAGGGTCTCTAACACTTCCCTAAGATGTAGGGCATGCTCTTCCTCGCTCTTAGAAAAGATCAAGATGTCATCCACAAAGACCACCATGAATTTATTAAGGTACTCCCTAAACACCCTACTCATCAAGTCAACAAAGTATGCGGGGGCGTTTGTCCAACCGAAGGGCATCACAAGCCACTCATAGAAATTGTCCGGAGTCCCAAAGGCAGTCTTGTCTATACTATCCTCAGCCCCTCTCAGCTGATGGAAACCCGTGGCTAAGTCCAGCTGCAAAAACACTGATGCGCCAACTAACTGATCGAAGAGATCGTCAATCCTCGACAGTGCATGCCTATTCTTCTTAGTAAGCTTATTAAGTTCTCTATAGTCCACACAAAGTCTAAGGAACCCATCCGCCTTCGTGGCAAATACTACTGGAGCACCCCACTCCGATATACTACGTCTTATGAACCCCTTCTCAAGCAACTCCCCTACTTGCTTATTGAGTTCCCTCCTCTCACGAGGAGCCGTGTGGCGTACTGGCATAGATACTGGTTTTGCATTGTCTATAAGATAAATACGAAAGTCTATCTCACGTTTTGGGGGTAGACACCTCACCTCATCGAAGACATCAATATATTCACGGACTATACGAACAGAATGTAAATCATCATTGGATGCGTCAAGTGACTCAAGATAACTAAGCATCACCTATCCTCTAGGGTCACAAGAGATATCAAGGGTCTTTCCACAATGAGTCAACAATTTTACTACCCTTCGTTCACAATCTAGGATGGCACCATATCTGGCTAACCAATCCATCCCTAGAATCAACCCATAGCCCTTGAAACCAAGCACAAAAGCATTACATTCAAAACCAACGCCTAAGATAGACAATCTCAAATCCCTACAAACCATGGATAAATGAGCCGAACCACCAATAGGATTTGAGACTACAATGGGATCCACAACGAGACTAGTATTAAGTGCAGTGTTTTAACTGATGATGTAGGGATAAACAAATGTGATGCGCCAAAATCGAATAAAGTACGGACAAGATGATCAAACAAGAAAATCAAACTTTCGACAGAAATTTTTCTACCTTCTTCCTGTCCTGGAGCCATGAGAGCGTGAACCTTCCCTCCCGAAGTAGAACCTTCCCTATGCCCTCGCTTCTTAGGACAGTCCTTCACAGCATGACCCGGATCACCACAATGATAACAAGCGAACTTCTTCTTCTTCCTATAGTCTTTCTTCAAATGGTCGGGTATCCCACAGTTGTGACACTTCCTCTTTTCTTTACCACCTTTCTTTTGTTGTTTGGCTTTCTTTGGATCCTCCAACTTATCTTGCGGCCTAAAAGTACTTACACCCTTCTCTTCTTCATGCATGTATGCAATATCAACAAGCTTTTCATATGTAGCCCCATTTGGAATGTGGGACATAGCCAAACTGTGAAGCGGTTCATTTAGGCCTTTGCAAATCTCAAGGTCTTCTTGTGAGGCGTATTCACCAACTCTAGCCTAAATCTTGCCAACTTATTAAATTTAGTCACATACTCCTTCACGGTCAAGGTTTTCTGCTTCAATGTCAAGAACATCTCCATGTACATACTCTCCTCAACTTGAGAAAGGAATTTCAACTCAAATCTTCCCCTAAAATCTTCCTATGTCTCTATAGCACATTCTCCATTAGTAACCTCCCACCAAAACGAAGCTTCGTCCTTCATCAACTGAGTAGCCAATTGGACCTTCTTACAATCGTTCGAATCGAAAATGCCAAACAGATCCTCCACTTCTTTCAACCAATTTCTAGCTTCAACGAACGTTTCAGACCCATTAAAAGGTTTTTCACCGATCGAACGAAAGTCTTTAAATATCTTGGAGAAAGCATCTCCACGCGGAGGATTGAATGGAGCTGGCGGAGGAGGAACGTTGGCTGGACCTGCGGCAGTGGCCCTAGCCTCGAGATATTGACGAAACCAACCAGGTACATGAACACCCTCTGGTATCTCAGATGCTCCAGACATGCTAAAAAGAAAAGGAAAGAGTTTCAAAACATGGGAAGCGAAAGAGAGATGTATGGCTTGCGGGGATTATGCTCCTTAAAGTAAACTTTCCTTGAAAATAGCTTCTTTAAAACAGGTTTTTGAAAATACTTTCTTGGAAAATAACCCTTTTGAAAACACTTTTCAAAATTTTTTATCTGTTCTTGTGACCATAGTTCTGATACTACGTGTAACACACCATTTCCATTATTGTCACTCACAACTGGAATGCATCAATGTCCATGAAGCGTTATTGTTGTATAGAACAGATAAATTACAAGAATAAATAAATAAAACAACACAGCAGAAGTTAAAACTTATTTCATAGCATCATAACTCAAAACGAGTTTACATAAGTAGTCTCCAAAACCATTACATCAGGATCAATAGTCTTTTCCAAAAACATCAAAGTACATAAAGAAGCAAATACTTAAATAACATAAATGCATAAATCCCCACTGAGCATAAGCAAAGCCATAAAGATGAGAGAGTCCCAAGCGATACATCTACTCTCGTCATGCAACTGAAAGAAATCAGCACTAAGCTGTAGTATTCCCTCCTTGCAAACCTGAGGGGGAGGGAAAAGGAAGAAAAGAGGTGGAAAGAAAAGGGGGTCGGACATAAAGTCTGGCGAGTGCGATAACTTTAACAATATAATTATCAAAATTACTAGGCTAAGGCATAAGCTGGAAAATAAGGAAATGATTGTGAACAATTGGGTATGACAGGGAAATAAGACGAACAAAGATGACGTTAAAGGCGCCCCTAATCACTATAAGATAATTACTATATTGAACCACTACTAGTCACCCTAAAGGATAATCCCGCCTACAGAACTTAATACTGCTAATGGTAGTTTCGTGTACCCCTAGCTACCTCCATAGGTGTCGTCTTCCCCTATCTCCACTAGATGTACCCACTACCCCCATTCGATCGGCTCACTAACTCGTAGATACCCGTGTTGGCCCCACAGCGGGGTGTATCACTCCCCAAAGTGGCAACCTGATACAACCAAAAATCCACGGCATATATCTACACGATGCAACAACGTCTTACCTACCAGCCCGGGCCCACACACGCATATGAACCCGTTGGACTTGCGTTGCCACCGCTGACCCGTTTCGACTCTTACAATCAAATCCAGTACACGTGTCCCGTCCTCGACTTGGGTCGAGCCCACAAAGATACTTAATTGGTTACTGGTTTGAAAAGGGTCCCTATGGATGACACAAGCTTTCCACCTATGATTGGTCCCCTCTAAGGTTTTTCCCACTTAACCCCATTCTTATTCATGTCTTCTTACATGTTTCAATCTTGGTTAAGTGCATCTAATCGTATATCAAATGCCACCCAAGGCACCCACTAAATTCCACGTGCCACCCACTTAACCCCCTCATGTCCACTACATGTTTATCTGATTAAGTGTTTCTTAATTCATTAAGTCCGTAACCTTGTAAAGACCTCCCACATTAGACTGGCATTTGTGGCAGCTGGATTTGCCGGGCGGGTCCGGGCAGTCTTACACCACAAACGAGCCTAACCTCGTGTCTTTACAACTGTTATGCATTTAGTTCATGCCTTTGACCTCTCACATTAGACTGGCATTTGTGGCAGCTGGATTTGTCGAGCGTGTCCGGGCAGTCTTACACCACAAAAGAGTCTAACCTCGTGTCTTAGGCGGTTTATTATTACATAATTCATTTAACCCCAAATTGGATTAATATCCCTAATTTGAATTGTCAATCAATTCCAAATTTTACTATGTCTATAATTGACACCTTATTTATGTCCATCTATTTATGGTATATAAAATTATACCAATTAACATCACAAATTGATTATATGCCGTTTAAGGCTTTTATACCAATTCTTAATATTAAATATTTTAATATTATCCCATTGCCCCCACGTTGTACGTTCGTTCGTTTAACGTGAAATATACGCTAGACTCGAATAGTATATCTTATGGAATAAAGAGAAAACATCACAAAAATGCATAGAATAAAAACTAGATCTAAACATAAGGGGTGAACTTGCATGTGTGAATAAAAACTTGCATAGGCCAAAGCCACGAACTTGCATAAACTAGGGATGTCATAGATCTAATCATAAGGTGCAAACTTGCATAGGCAATAATCACAAACTTACATTACATGATTCATACTCCAATATATATATATATATATATATATATATATATATATATATATACACACACACACTTGCATATGTGATTTATGCAACATAAACTATGGTGTAAACTTGCATCTAAACATGTAAATTAAGATCTACATGTAAACTAGCATATAGAATTTTGTATATTAGCATATAACTCACACATGTCTTAGCCTAAATTTTAGATCCAAGCTTACACATGAAATAGATGTCATGAAACATATAAGGTGGTATGTGATTCTCATTAACTTGCATATGATTCATATCTAAATTAACATCCAAACATGCATATAGAATTATCAAGTTAAACTTACATATGATTTAACATATGAATTAGTTCCAACAAGCATAACCAAACTAGCATATGAAGCATCATTATGAATTGATTGTACATAAGCCAACAATTAACATAGATTTTCTACATAGATAATAACATCACAGCTTTACAACATAGATAATAACATCATAGATTTACAACATAGATAATAACATAACGGTCAATGATTCACAACATAACCATATAACCCAAATCATAGCTCAACCTAATTAAATTGTTAATTTTCTTATTAAAGAAATCGAACTCACAACTCAAAGAAGGTCTTGAGTTCTGAAATCTGAGTTATGAAACTGATTATCTCTCCTTTGAAGAAGACAAATTCGTTGTTATTTAGATTTGAGTTGAATAGAATTGAGTTGATTAGCTTTTCTTCCTCTCTAATTGGTGGCGGCTATTCTAGGTTGCAAGGTGATAGCATGACGGCCATGGTTCTAATTTTTATTTGATTTTAGGGTTTGAGTCTACATGTGTTTATATAGAATTTAGGATTAATTTAGGCCATCCGATCAACCTAGAATAAACCACAGCCATTCAGTCAAGATAGGGTGACAAGTCATCCCTAATGACTCAGCCAAGAGTTAGAAAATCATCATCTTTCAAATCTGCCCATGGGGGGTGGGAGGCGGCAGGTCGACCCCCTGGTCGATCTATATGGGTAGGTCGACCCCCTGGTCGACCTGGCCCCTAGCTTGAATTTTCCCGCCTAGCCCAATCCGAGTCTAATTTTGAATTTTTGAAATATGTTTTAATTTTTCTGAAACTTCCGATCGCCATAACTTCTTCATACGAAGTCCAATTCACGCAAACTCGGACTCTATCTCAACCAGAATTCCGAGACGAGCACAATGGCGTAACCCGTTTCCCTTAATTCTTACATTTAAAATTAAATATTTTTTAATTCGTTACTTTAGTTTTAATAGAAATACGGGTGTTACAACAAGGGCAGTTCTTACCGAAGAAAATGCAAATACGGCTTTGCAGCAAGTTGCGGAAGTCAATGAATAGCTTAAATACGCTCAAAAGGAGCTGGATGAGAGTGGTGAAACTATGGTTGAATTTTTTGCTCAGGTGATTCATCACTGAAATCTTGCTTCGCTTAAGGACTATCCTCTTCCCCGTGTCTACGCATGGGACCAATTGGTCGAATGGGAAAAAGCAGAACTTGGAGTTGACTCGGTTGATGAGGACAAGCTGATGGAGAAGTACTTGAGAGGTGAAGAGACAATCCACTTAGCTGAAGGGCGAAAACTTATTGTCGCCGCTATGGAGGAGGAAAAGCATCAAGCTAAGGGAAAGGATACCATTGAAATTGGTTCTTCTTCAGCCATAGCCGAGACTATTGTAGTAGAGGGGTATAATCTAGAAAGGCCAGCGATCCCCGAAGCTTCTTCCTTATCTTCTACTACCAGATTGTCTCCCAAAGTTCCTGCTACTCAAGTTGAGAAATCTGCTGAGGGTATTTCTGCTTACTCATCTCAATTTGCCAAGGCTATCTCAACCTTTCGTCACATTATTGGACAAATACTTCAAAGTCCCGCATATTCTCTTTAGTTGATAACTATTACTCCTCATCCTGCAGGTATCAAGTCAACTGATAAAATTGATGACTCACAGAAGACAACTCCAGGTGAAGGGTCTACTGGAGAAACTCGGGAGAAACGGGATGAAGTCACTGTCCCCAAATTTGGAGGAGGATCCGTGGACCAGAAAGAGGAGGTCACTGACAAAGCTCCTATGCCACCCATCACCGAAACTTCTTACCATGTGGAGATGATAAATGATTTGATAGAAGATGATGGTGACGAGGGACAGGAAGAGGATGATGATGTTGTGGTGACTGGAGATTCGGGGAACGTCGATGACATGACTTTGGCTGAGATAAAGGCCAGACAGGACAAGCGCATGCAGCTGAAAGTTGAGGAAACAAACCCCGAAAGTCTTAAGCCTCTTAAGGTGGTACCTCCCGGATCAAGGTTATTTGTCAAACTTTCAACTCGGTTAATTACGGAGGAACTTGCTAAAAAATCTCCTATTAATCCCAGTGCTCTGATTCCTAGGAAGACATCCGTTGACTCCAGTAACCTAATTCCGGAGAAGAAGAAGCAAAAGTGTATTATTAGTGAAGCTGATAAAGAGGAGAAAGAAAAGCTTAAGGCAGCCAAGAAGGCGAAGCCTACTTCGAAGTCCAAATAAAGGATGGCTTTGTCTCTTGTTTTGTTTATCTCCTGGTCCGATGTTGTCATAGCGAGTGTGGCCCTCGCATCTTTTGTTATAGTTTTCCTTGTAAATCCATGTACTAGTAAATAAAAGAGTTTATTTCCTGCAACGTCAAATGTTTGCGAATTCATTACTTAAGTAAGAATACAGATAAACAAAATGTCATATTTATAACCACTGTTACTTAGACGATAGACAATATATGCGGGGATGCGCATGTGTATGACCCTCTATCAATCTTGAACAAGTGGCCTATCTAAAGCTTTGTTTGAGATTTATTAGATTTGATACTTACTTACCCCCAACTCTCTGGTGGGTTCAAGTTCCCTTTATCGGGGATGCTTATTCTTTTAAGCATCTTTATACTCTCTTGTGTCATAATCAGGTTAGAGTATCATCGAGGCGGTTTCTTTTCGGGTGCACCATCACACCTCGGAGGGCGTTATCTTCCCATCCTTTATACTCTCTATCATTTCATGAGAGTTAGAGTTAGGAATGTCGTCTTCCCATTCCATCAATCCTGTTATGCAAACGGTTGTTTCGTTTGCTCCTGCACGTGAATTGTTCTTAATATTTTAAGCTTAATTTAAGGTTTAGTATTTCATAATCAGGATAGAACAATTATAGAATATAAGAATAGTGCAGGAAAAATAAATGATACACGATGTTTTTATAGTGATTCAGCTAAGTCATAGCCTACATCCACTTTATAATCCTTTGTTCATATAAACAGACTTTTCAAGGCAAGTCATGCCTTTTTGCATAGTTCATAAAAACAAAAGAATGCAATACATATCTAACTCATATATCACCGCAAATGTTGAGCATTCCAAGCTCTAGGAATTTCTTAACCATCCACGGTCGTTAACTTGAAGGCTCCTGTTTCAAGTCTCTATTGGATGGCATATGGTCCTTCCCATTTTGGGCCTAGATGGACTGGAGGTGGAAAGACTTTCTTCAATACTAAGTCTCCTGGCTCGAAAGTCCTAAAGAGAACCTTTCTGTCATAATAACGTGCTACTTGGAGTCGAAGACTTGACGCATGCAAGTCTTCTTCATTCCTTTTTTTCCAACCGTGTCAAGGGACTCTAAGAGGAATGCTTTATTCATCATTGGGTCATAGTATGTCACCCTATGAGAAGGGAGTTTAAGTTCCACGGTGCTTACTGCTTCTGATCCGAAGGAAAGTGAAAAAGGATTACGTCCTCTAGCCGTCTTAAAGGTCGTTCGGTAGGCCCACAAGGCTAGCGGCAACTCATCTACCCACATGGCTTTGGCCCGCTCTAATCGCTTCTTAAGAATAGACTTAATGACTTTATTTATTGCTTCAACCTGTCCATTCGACTGCGGGTGAGCTACCATTATGTACCTCTTATCAATCTTATATTTGTGGAAGAAATTTCTAAACTCAACACTGTCGAATTGAGTTCCATTATCAGTTATAATGGTTTTCGGTATCCTGAATTGACAGATAATATTTCTGACCACAAAGCTTATCACCTTCCTTGTTGTGATCGTAGTTAAGGGTTCAACTTCGACCCACTTTGTAAAGTAATCCATGGCAATGATCGCGTACTTCGCTCCTCCTTTGGCGATTGGTAAAACTCCGATAATATCGATTCCCCCCATATACCATTGACTTGAGCTGAGTCAGAGGTGCTCTGGGGATTTTAGTGAATCTCTGACACTTGTTGCAACGTCGTGAGTAATCAGCTGCATTTTTATTTATGGTAGGCTAAAAATATCCATACCGCAATACTTTCTTTGCTAGGGTTTGACCTCCAGTGTGATCTCCACACTCACCTTCATGTACTTCTCTTAGCACACTCTTGATATCGTCATGTACTATACACCATAACAAAGGCATAGAAAATCCTTGGCGATAAAGGACGTAGTCCTGTAAAATGTATCTTGCAGCTTTATGCGTTACAGCTCGTCTCTCGCTCCTCTTCGATGGGAGGATTCCACTCTTAAGGAAATTATTAATTGGTGTCATCCATGACTATCTTTCTGGCTCAACTTCTGGTGCTAATTCGACTTCCATTAGATCGAAGCTTGGCGAGTCCAATATCTCTATTGGGACCATTTCAGTTTCTTCAGAATTGTCAGAGCTCGCTAGCTTAGCCAGTTGGTCTGCCTTCTAATTCTCTGCTCGTGAAATGTGTGTTATACGGTAACGTTCCAAATTACCCAGTAAATCCTCTACTTTTCCAAGATAAGTAACAAGTCAAGCTCCCTTGGTCACAAACTCCTTCCGAACTAGGAAGACAACTATCTTGGAGTCACAGAATATATCCAATGTCCTTACTCCTAATTCCTTGGCAAGTTTCAGCCTGGCAATCAGGGCCTCATACTCGGAATTATTATTAGTGGCAAGAAATTCCAATCGCAGAGCATAGTAAATGGATCATCCTTCAGGATTGATTAAAACAACTCCGGCGCTGGATCTTCGATCATTTTTGGCCCCATCCGTAAATAACTTCCACGGACTAAGTTCTAACTCGTGTTCCGAAGGAAAAGCTTTGTCATTCACTTTTTCTTCTTCAGGAATCGTGAACTCTGCTATGAAGTCGGCTAAGGCCTACCCCCTTATTGACCTCCTTGGTTGGAAATTCTGATCAAATTGGCTCAATTCAATATTCCATTTAAGTAATCGTCTCGATGCCTCGGGTCTTTGCAAGAACTGTCTTAGAGGTTGATCGATATATATAACTATCGGATGAGCTTGAAAATAATGTCGGAGCTTTTTGGAGGCAATCAAGAGGCTGTAGGCGAGCTTTTCTATTTTTGGATAATTACGTTCTACAGCTGCCAACTTCTTACTCACATAATATACAGGCCTCTGGACCTTGTCTTCTTCACGCACCAACAATGTGCTGATAGCATGGGATGATACCGCCAGATAGACGAACAGATCTTCATGATCCATAGGTTTTGACAATATTGGAGGTTTCTCCAGTAAGGCCAACAAGTTTTGGAAAGTTTCCATACAGTCAGGAGTCCACTCGAAGTTACGTTTCCCCTATTTGACCAAATCGAAGAAAGGTACACACTTGTCCATGGCCTTGGATTTGAACCTGCTTAATGCGGCGACCTTCCCTGCAAGGCTTTGAATGTCCCTAATCTTTCATGGTTTTTCTATATTTCTTATTGCCACTATCTGGCTAGGATTAATTTTAATTCCTCGAGAACTCACGATGAAACGAAGAAACTTTCCAGATGCCACTCCAAATGAACACTTTAAGGGGTTCAACTTCATTTTGTACCTTCGCAAGATATCAAGAATCTCCGCTAAATCTTGTGTATAACTGGAAGACAGCCAGGATTTCACGAGCATGTCATCTACATTGACCTCTATGGTTTTTCCAATCTAATTATAGAACATTCGGTTTACCAGATGCTGATATGTGGCTCTGGCATTCTTTAGTCTAAACGACATCACCACATAGAAATACAATCCCGAATTCATTTTAAAACTTGTATGCTCTTGATCAGGCATATGCATGGGGATCTGGTTATATCTTAAATATGCGTCCACGAAGGAAAGGTGCTCGTGTCTAGCTATTGAGTCTACTAGCTGGTCAATCCTAGGGTGTGGGAAATTATCTTTTGGACAAGCTTTGTTTAAGTTCGAGAAATCAATGCACATCCGCCATTTTCCATTTGATTTCTTGACCAAAACAGGATTCGATATCCAGTCGGGATACACTGAATCCCTAATGAGTCCATTATCTTTCAACTTTTCCACTTCTTTTAGGGCTGCTGACCTCTTCGGGCATAGCATACGCCTCTTCTGTTTAACTTATGGATGTTTCGGATTGATACTCAACGAGTGACTCATAACGGACGGAGATATCCCGGACATGTCAGCATGGGTCCAGGCAAACACATCTAAATTCGCCTTTAGAAAGCCAATCAATTCCTTTGCTCGGACCGAATCCAAATAAGATCCAATCTTTAAAACCTTTATGGGATCAACGTCGTTAGTGAGAATATCCGTTGTCGTTTCATTGGGAGTCGCCTTTCTGTCCTCAGGCTCTTCATCCTCTCTGGGATCTATGTACTCGAACAGTTCTCTGGGAAACTCCTTCTGGGTTGGTCCCTTTAATTGCTATGTTGAACCCTCCTTTCGAGGGGAGGAAGTGTAACACCCCGGATTTTTGAATAATCGAATTAACTAAATTAAAGAATAATTAATCTCAGACGTGAGAATTAAGGGAAATAGGTTGTGCCATCTTGTTCGTCTTGAAATTTTGGTCGAGATGAGTCCGAGTTTGCGGGAAACGGATACCGGATGAAGGAGATATGGACAAGCGAAGTTAGGTGGCAAAACAAGAAAAAAATAGATTGCACTGGCGCACTTGGGAAGTGCGCCAGTACAAATTTGCACTGGCGCACCTGCCAAGTGCACCCAGGCCGAGGCAGCAGGCCTGCACAGTTTTCTGGTTCAGTCTGACCCAAGTTGCTGAGTCCTTTCTAACTCCTTGCTGAGTCATTAGGGCTGAGGTGTCACCCTATCCCGAGTTAATGATTGTGATTAACCCTAGGATCATCCGACGGCTATAATTAGATTAAAATTCTATATTAATGTGGGTAGACTCAAACCCTAAATCAAAATAAAAACTGAAACTATGGTCGTCATGCTGTCATCTTATAGCCTAGAGTAGCCGCCACCAATTAGAGAGGAAGAACAGCAAATCAAATCAGTTCTATTCAACCCTAACAACGAATCTTCTTCAAAGGAAAGCTAAGACAACTTCAGAACTCAGAATTCAGAACTCAAGACCCTCTTTGAGTTGTGATTTCGATAATTTTAATAAAATAATTAGCAAATTAATTGGATTGAGTTATGATGTGGATTATTTGGATATGATGTGGATTATTGATGTTATCATACATGTTGTAAATTCTATGATGTTATGTTGTGATCATCTATGTTATAAAGTTATGATGCTATCATGTTTCATATGCTAGTTGGTTATGTTGATTCATATGATAAATCATAAGTATGTATGCAAGTTTAGATATTGATTTGGATGTGGATCATATGCAAGTTAGTAGATTTTTATGCATAACCTTACATGTTTCATGACACCTGTTTTATGTGAATTGGATCTAAAAGTTAGGCTATGACATATGTGAGCTATATGCCAAATTATACATGCTAGTTTACATGTTTAGATGTAAGTTTAGACCATTGTTATGTTGCATAAATCACATATGCAAGTTTTTGTAAATATATGAATTTGGAACATGAATCATGTTATGCAAGTTTGTGGTTATTGCCTATGCAAGTTTACACCTTTAGATGTAGATCTATGACATACATGATTTATGCAAGTTTGTGACCATTATCTAAACAAGTTCACACCTTTAGATTTGGATTTATGACATATGTAGTTTTATGCAAGTTGTAACTTTGGCCTATGCAAATTTTAGATGTAGAACATCATTCACACATGCAAGTTCACCCTATGTTTAGATCCAGTTTTATCTATATGTATGTTGTGATGTTTTATTGTAACACCCCGTGTATTCTATAACATTGAAATTCACAAAATAAAGTATAAATAATTTCAAATCAAAGAATTAAGGGAAACGGTATACGCCATTGCGTTCGTCTCGGAATTCTGCTTGAGATAGAGTCTGAGTTTGCGTAAAACGGACTCCGTATGAAGAATATATGGCCTCCGGAAGTTTCAGAATTCAGTTTAAAATTCAAACAGACCAAAACAGCTCAGAAAAACCAATTTGAAATTCAAAATCGGGCCCAATTGGCCAGGGCGGGAATTTTCCCGCCCAAGGCACCCAGGTCGACTTGGTAGTCGACCTGGGGCTATCCAGGTCGACTGGGCAGTCGACCTGGGTCACGCGTGTCGACTGCTAAGTCGACACGGTGTCGACTGGCATGTCGACCTGGCCCCTGAGCCAGGTCGAACCCAGCCCCCTTGGCTGGCCTTGTCTGTGTTTGGTCGATTTTCTGAGCCTTGCCTTGTCACTAGGGCTAGGTGTCAGCTCCTGATTGGTCTCTCCTTCAAACGAACGGCTATTATTAAACCAAGCTCCATCGACTGTCTTAATCAACTCACAAACTCTATAAAAAGGACCTAAGACTCACCCTAATTCACACAAACAAAAATGGAGATGAGACCGTCATGCTGCTGAGGAGAGACTAGAGATAGCCGTCAGAAATTGAGAGACAATTAGGAGATAATCAGAAAGCTTAAAGCAACGTTAATCAAAGCAACGCCTACAACAAAGGATAACATCTCCAAATTCAGAATTCAGATTCCTGAATTGAAGATTCGTCATACGTTGTAAGTAGAGTGCTATTCCGATGTGAATAAATAATTGTGTTTTGATTTATGTAAAGTTAGAAATGGAATTGTGGCGATAATAATCTATATTTGTATGTTGCTTTGATCCTAACGATTTGGAAATGTTATGGTATACGATTAGATATTTGCAAGTATGTGGTTTATGTTGACAACCATATGTTGTGGTATTTTATTTGGGGTTCATACAAGTATATGATTCATGTTAACAACCATATGCTATGGTATTTTATTTGGGATTCATGCAAGTATGTGATTCACTATTATGCCAATATGATGTACATACTTTTATGATCACTTTTTAGTGTGTAACTGGATTCGACTAAGTACTATGGTTTATATGAATCTATGTTGGAATTGGCAAATCATACTTTTGTATTAGAAACAAAAGCAAGCATTTTTATGAACATGATAAAACTATGTTTGGTGTTAAGCCTAGTTGAAACCATGTTTAGGCCTATGTTGTTATAAAAATCATATGGTGATATAGGTAGCACATAAATTAAGTTAGATTTACATTCTAATTGCAAGTTTACATGAATAGACTAAAAAACATGATTTCATGTTTAAGTATTGTTTATGCCATGATTATATGAATAGAATGGTTCATGTTTAAGTATTGTTTTACGCCATGATTATATGAATAGAATGATTCATGTTTAAGTATTGTTTATGCCATGATTATATGCTATTAAAATGCAAGTTCACATGTGCCTAGTTCATGTTAGTTGAATCGTTATGTTGCAAGTTCATGCGTTCACACTCCCCTTTTTATGTTACCTTATAAACACCATGTTATAAGCCTCCCCTTTTCATATGGCTAAGTTGGGTTTAAATGTTAAACCCAACATATCTTATATTGTAGCGAATGTGTAAAACGGGGGTAATGACGTTTGGGTTAAAATATAGAACATATGTGTGGCATGTTTGACGCATGCCAACAACCTTGAAAAATAATTAAGAGGCATAAATAAATTTTAACCTATAAAGATGAATTTGAATAATGGGCCGCAAATATTTACATATAAAAAGGAAAGAGACAAAATATGTAAATGTAGAAAATACGATTGTTTAACCCGAGGTTGGATTGAGTTGTGATGTAAACCTGCCCGGAACCGCCCGGCTGTCCAGTAGTCACAACAACACCTATCCAATGTGGGTGGTTAAACACGGAGCCCAATAAAGACCCGAGGTTAGACTGAGTTGTGGCGTAAGACTGCCCGGACCCAACCGGCAACAGGCAGCCACAACAATACCTGTTTAATGTGAGAGGTCAAGGCTTTAATAAGACAATTAAGGCTGAGTCAGGATTGATAGGATTAAGTAAATTATATTAATACTTAATCAAAATGGAACATGCTAAACTATACAGACTGATTGGGGGTTAGGTTTACAAAACACTTAACCAACTTAGCATGTTGGCTAGAAATAGAAAACCTAGTAGCGGGGGACCCTTTTCAGCAGTAACCCTACAAGGTGTATCAGGATACCCTGAACTAGGCAGGGTGGGGAACGATTACTGGGCTGACTGTAAGAGGTCAAATCGACGGTGGTGGTGCAGCAGTGTAGGTTCTAACGGGGTGCGAGCGTGCACACACTCCGGCGCAGAAAAATATGGCACTGGGCACCAGTAGCATACCTGTGCATTCTAGGAATGTATCGGGCCGCCACCATGGGACTTGATACACCCCATGGTGGGACCAGCATAGGTAACTACAACATCGGGGGCCGTAAGACACATGTAACTATGCGAGTAGGAGCCGATCATCAGAAATGGATCACTTCGCCCTGATTATGGGGTGCCGGTTGGGAACTAGTTTATATGGGTACAGAGATTAATATGGGGTACGATAGTATATTCGACTCCAGACAACTTAACTTAGTTTGTGGTGCTTTCCCATTTCCAGTTTATACTTATCATACCCAGTTCTTTATTCATAAACTGAATAGTCCTAGACTTACTCAGGCTTTATGTCTGACTCTACTTTTCTTTCGTCTTCTTTTCTTTCGCCCCCCCCCCCCCAGGTCCACAGGGAGGGAATACCGCAGCTTGACCAGCTTTCACATCCAGCTTGAAGAGAAAGAATGTATTGCTTGGATCTTTTTCGTTTTGGACTATGGCTTTGGACAACAATTATAGGACTTATGCAGTTTATTTATGTTTTCTTTATGCTTCTTTAAATAATGTAATCAAGACAGTTATGAAGATGTTTTGTTTTTGGAAGAATTGTAAGACAATTATGGCATGGTTTGTGTAACACGTATTTTAATGAAATAAAAGTTGTTGTTGTTTTCCGCTGTTCAAAAATATGTGTTCTTATATCTGTCTTGTATATCTGTGACTTATACTTATAAACCTCCACCAAAATTAGGGCATTCCCTTTGAGAGTGACCCTAACGGAGGTGGGGTGTTTCATTTATCTTTATTCCATGAGTTAGACTATTCGAGTCTAACGTATATTTTACGTTAAACGAACGAACGTACAACATGGGGTAATGGGATAATATTAAAAGATTTAATTGGCATAAATGCCTTAAAAGGCATAAAATAAATTTATGATGAAAAGTGGTATGATTTTACATACCATAAATAGATGGACATAATTGAGTCAATTATGGCCAATAGTTAAATTTGGAATTAATTGATAATTTGAATAGGGAAACTAATTCAAATTGGGGAATGATTAATTAGGAGTAATTAATCGTCTAAGACACGAGGTTAGGCTCTTTTGTGGTGTAAGACTGCCCGGACCCGCCCGGCAAATCCAGCTGCCACAAATCCCAGTCTAATGTGGGAGGTCTTAGGCATAAATCAAATATGTAAATATTGTAAAGACACGAGGTTAGGCTCTTTTGTGGTGCAAGACTGCCCGGACCCACCCGGCTAATCCAGCTGCCACAACTGCCAGTCTAATGTGAGAGGTCTTTATAAGGTTACGGTCTAAATGAATTAAGAAACACTTAACCAAATAAACATGTAGTGGGACATGAGGGGGTTAAGTGGGTGCCTTAGGTGGCATGTGGAATCTAGTGGGTGCCTTGGGTGGCATTTGAAATACGATTAGAAATACTTAACCAAAAATTGAAACATGTAATTGAAACATGAATTAATAAGAGGGTTAAGTGGGATATACTAGAGGGGACCAAGCTTAGGTGGATAGCTTGTGTCAAGTAATGGGGGGCCCGTTTCAACCAGTAACCCATACGTATCTTTGTGGGCTCTACCCAAGTCGAGGACAGGACACGCATACTGGGCTTGACTGTAAGAGGCCAAAACGGGTTAGCGGTGGCAACGCGAGTCCAACGAGTTCATATGCATATGTGGACTCGGGCTGGTAGGTAAGACGTTGTTGCATCGTGTAGGTATAAGCCATGCGTTATTTGTAGTATCGGGTTGCCACTTTGGGGAGTGATACACCCCACTATGGGGCCAGCACGGGTATCTACGAGTTAGTGAGCCGATCGCTTGGGGGTAGTGGGTACACCTAGTGGAGATAGGGGCAGGTGGCACCTATGAAGGCAGCTAGGGGTGCACGAAACTACCAATATCATTATTAAGTTCTGTAGGTGGGATCAACCTTAGGGTGACTAGTGGTGGTGCAGCATAGCAATTATCTTACAGTGTTGGTGTAGTTTAGTAATTATCTTATAGTGGTTTAGGTGCGCTTTAATGATATCATTGTTCATCTTGTTTCCTTGTTTACTCTTCCATACTCAATGGTTCATGGTCATTTCCTGATTTTCTAACTTATGCCTTAGCCTAGTTACTTTGGTAATTATATTGTTAAAGTTATCGCACTCGCCAGACTTTATGTCTGACCTCCTTTGTTTCCTCCTCTTTTATTCCTTCCCCCCCAGGTGCTCAGGTTGGAACTAGCACCAGCGGAGCTTGATTTTGGACGGCTGTGCTTCTTGCTTTTAGAAGACTGCTTGGATCGCTGAAGTAAAGTTCAGTCTCTCTTTTATTTATGGCTATTTTGTATTAGGGATTATGTCTTTCAATTTATGTACTTTGATTTAGTCAAGATGGATATTATGTACTTGGCTCTGGTTTTGATGATGTAATCAAACATATGTATTTTCCGCTGCATTGAAATAAAGTTTTTAATTTTTCAAGTACTGGTTATATCTGTCTTGTTGTTATGTTTTTGTTCTATACTCACTTAAAACGCTCCATAGAAGTTAATGCATTCCCTTTGTGAGTGACATTAATGGACGTGGGGTGTTACACATGGTATCAGAGCTGAAGGTTACCCGAACAGATATGAATTTTGAAAAATTGTTTTTCAAAAACAATTTTTATAAAGAAGTACTTTCAAAAGTATGTTTTAAGGAAAGTATTTTCAAGAGAAGAGCTTATTTTAGAAAGCATAACCCCAAGGGCCACATATCTTTCCTTCGGTTCTTTTGTATTGAATCTTTCCTTTTTCGTTTAAGCATGTCTAAAGCATCTGAGATACCAGAGGGTGTTCATGTACCCGGTTGGTTTCGTCAATATCTCGAGGCTAGGGCCGCCACCGCAGGTCCAGCAAATGCTCCTCCTCCTCCTCGCATCGATATTTTTGCTAAGATATGTAAGGACTTTCCGGCAATGGGTGGAAAACCTTTTCACGGGACGGAGACATTTGTTGAAGCTCGAAACTAGCTAAAGGAGGTGGAAGAATTATTTGGAATTTTTTAAGTGGATGATGGAAGAAAGGTCCAGTTAGCTGCCTGGCTAATGAAGGATGAGGCCTCGTTTTGGTGGGAAGTCACTAATGGAGGACGCCCAGTCGATACATGGCCAGATTATAGGCAGAGGTTTGAGGCGAAGTTTCTCTCACGGAATGAAGAGAATTTATACATGGAAAGGATTCTAGCATTGAAGCAAGGGAATCTATCGGTGAAAGAGTACGTCAACAAATTCAATCAATTGGCAAGATTTGGCTTGGACTTGGTGAATACACTAGAAAGGAAGGCCCTGAGATTTGTTAAGGGTTTGAACGAGCCGCTTCATGGGTTAACTATGACCCACATCCCCATAGGAGCTACCTTTGAGAGACTAGTTGACATGGTGCTTATGCATGAAGAGAAGAAGGGCGCCAATGCTAATAAGGCAACCGAGAAAAAAAGGGATCAAAAGAAGCCGCAACAGCAACAACAGAACAAGAAAGGTGGCAAAGGCAACAATGGTAAGGGAAAGAAGAGATGCTTTAACTGTGGGACACCCGGCCATCTAAGCAAAGATTGTAGGAAAAAAAAGAAGACTGGTTGTTTCCACTGTGGCGAAGCGGGACATCTGATCAAGGACTGTCCAAAGAAAGGGCAGAGGGCAGGGTCTACCTCGGGAGGACAGGTGCAAGCTCTTATGGCACCAGGGCAGGCAAGGGGGGCGAGTTCAGGTTCTCGTGGTCCCACCGCTGTAAGAACGAGGAAGAGCAATTTCCGTTGAATGTTTAGTTTTTCTGTTTGATCATCCTATCAGTACTTTATTCGATTCTGGCGCATCACATTCGTTTATCTCTACATCATTAGTTGAAACACTGCACCTAGATACTTGTCTTGTTACTGATCCCTTAGTAGT
This sequence comes from Allium sativum, assembly GCA_030737875.1. NCBI lineage: Eukaryota > Viridiplantae > Streptophyta > Magnoliopsida > Asparagales > Amaryllidaceae > Allium > Allium sativum. The sequence continues at coordinate 345,680,745 of CM060922.1, read as the reverse complement.
ATCAAATCCTATTGGTGGTTCGGCTCATCTTTCTATGATCTGTCGGGATTTGAGAGTGTTTATCTTTGGCGTTGAGTTTGAATGCAATGCCTTTGTTCTTGGTTTCATGGGCTACGGCTTGATTCTAGGTATGGATTGGCTCAGTAGATATGTGGCCATCCTAGATTGTGAAAGAAGGGTAGTTAGATTGTTGACTCGTTGTGGAAAGACCCTTGATATTTCTTGTGACCCTAGAGGTCCAGTAATGCTTAGCTACCAAGAATCCCTTGACGCATCCGATGATGATTTACATTCTATTCCCATAATCCGTGAATATGCTGATGTCTTCGATGAGGTGGGGGTTTACCCCCAAAACGTGAGATAGACTTTCGAATATATCTAGTAGATAATGTAAAGCCAGTTGCATTACCAATGCGCCACATGGCTCCAAGAGAGAGAAGAGAACTCAGTAAGCAAGTAAAGGAATTGCTTGAGAAGGGGTTCATCAGACGTAGTATATCGGAGTGGGGTACTCTAGTAGTATTTTCCACGAAGGCGTATGGGTCCCTTAGACTTTGTGTGGACTATAGAGAACTTAATAAGCTTACTAAGAAGAATAGACACCCCCTGCCAAGGATTGACGATCTCTTCGATCAGTTAGTTGGCGCCTCAGTGTTTTCGCAGTTGGACTTAGCCACGGGTTTCCTTCAGTTGAGAGTGGCTGAGGATAGCATAGACAAGACTGCCTTTAGGACTCCAGATGGTTTATTCGAGTGGCTTGTGATGCCCTTCGGTTTGACAAATGCCCCCGCATACTTTGTTGACTTGATGAGTAGGGTGTTTAGGGAGTACCTTAATAAATTCGTGGTAGTCTTTGTGGATGACATCTTGATCTTTTCTAAGAGCGAGGAAGAGCATGCCTTACATCTTAGGGAAGTGTTGGAGTCTCTTCGAGTGCAAAGCCTTAAAGCCAAATTTTCTAAGTGTCACTTTTGGAGGAAGGAAGTGCGAGTCTTAGGGCACGTTGTTTCCAAAGAAGGGATAGCTGTGAATCCCGCGAAGGTAGTGGCCATCCAAGAATGGAAGGTCCCTAAAAATGCTACCGAGGTGAGGAGTTTCTTAGGGTTGGCTGGCTACTATAGAAAGTTTATCAAAGACTTCGCAAAAATATCAGCCACATTAACATGCTTAACAAAGAAGAATCTAGTTTTCACATGGGACGTAGATTGTGATGATGCGTTCCAACTTTTGAAGAGAGCTTTGACCACAACCCCAGTCTTAGTGTTGCCCGATGGGAGTAAGCCATTTACTGTTTATACCGATGCTTGTGGGACAGGATTAGGTGTAGTCTTAATGCAAGAGGGAAGGGTAATAGCCTATGGTGGAAGGCAGTTGAGAGTGCATGAGAGAAATTACCCTACACATGACCTAGAGTTGGCCGCTATTGTTTTCGCGCTTAAGTCTTGGTGCCATTATCTTCTTGGCGAGAAATTTGAATTATTCACTGACCACAAATCGCTAAAATACTTATTCTCTCAAAAGGACTTGAACTTAAGGCAGCAAAGGTGGATGGAATTCTTAGCGTCCTACGACTACGAGATAGCATATACCCCTGGCAAGGGTAACGTGGTGGTAGATGCCTTGAGTAGAAAAAGGTTATCCTTGAGTCCATTGTTTGTTAAGCGGCGAAGCTTAGAGTTCATCTCTACATTTGACTTTAGGCCTTCCATTGACTTCGTACCCGGTTTGCTAGCATCCTTAGAGGTCAGACCTACACTTTTGGGACGGATCGGTGAGGCACAGCGAGATGACCCGCAGTTGGTTGAGTTAGTAGAGAAGCTCAAAAGGGGGGAGTCATCGAGCCATCTCCGTAGGTATACCCTAGATGATAAGGGTTGGTTACGTAGGGACGGTAGACATTGTGTACCAAAAGACGAGGACCTAAGGAAGACCATTCTTGATGATGCACATCGTTCGAAGATGACCATCCATCCCGGCGGGGACAAGATGTACATGGACATGAGACAAGTTTACTTTTGGGACGATATGAAGAAGGACGTGGCCGAGTTTGTCGCTAGATGCTTGGTGTGCCAATAAGTAAAAGCAGAGCAAAATAAGCCCGGTTGGTTTCTTCACCCATGGAGGTCCCACAATGGAAGTGGGAAAATGTTTCGATGGACTTTGTTGACGGATTACCGAGATCGAAGAAGGGTAATACAGGGATTTGGGTCGTGGTAGACAGACTTAATAAGAGCGCCCATTTCATTCATGTGAAGAGTAAGAGGACTGCTCCATGGTTAGCCTCCGTATACATTTGAGAGATAGTTCGTTTGCACGGTGTTCCATCTAGCATAGTGAGCGACCGCGATCCTATCATTACTAGCGAATTTTGGAAGAGCTTGCAAGAGGAGATAGGGACTTAGTTATGTTTGAGCACCGCATATCATCCTCAGACAGACGGCCAGACCAAAAGGGCGAATCGTATTCTAGAGGACCTATTGAGGTTATGTGTCTTAGACTTCGGAGGTACATGGGAGGAACATCTTCTGTTGGTAGAGCTCGCATATAATAACATCTTTCAGTCTAGCACTGGCATGGAACCGTTCGAGGCTCTTTATGGACGGCCGTGTCATTCGCCTATTGGTAGGAGTCTACAAATAAGATCTTACTTGGGCCCGATATGATTAGAGAAACTTCAGAAAAGATCGATTTGATTCGAAGGAGGATGAAGACGACGCAAGATAGGCAGAAATCTTATGCGGACAAGAGGAGGACAGATCTTGAGTTTGATATTGGGGACATGGTCTTTGTTAAGGTGTCTCCATTACGTAATGTGGTTCGCTTTGGGTCCGTTGGGAAGTTAGCACCAAGGTTCATAGGGTCGTTTCCTATTAAGGAGAGGATTGGACAGATGGCGTATAGAGTGGAGTTGCCCGAGAGACTTAGTGGTGTACACGATGTATTCCATGTAACACATTTGAGGAAGTGCTTGCATGAGACCGCGGAAGTGGTGGAGCCGAGCTTGCTTAGAGAGGTGGAGATAGAGCGCAATGCGACGATTCGATAAGCTCTTACGTGCATTCTTGGGTCGGAGATTAAGAAGTTGAGGATTCAAGAGGTCAAGCTTGTCAAAGTGCAATGGGGAGACGATGAGAGCAACGCTACTTGGGAGACGGAAGAGAAGATGCGTTCATTGTACCCTTTTCTTTTCGAGGGTATGTCATTTAATTTCTCCTTTATCGCTTACCTTGTACTTATCTTATCTTTAGTATGTCCTCTCGCTAGCACCTTTGACCTTTAGATAGGGTAGTCCTATGGTTGAAACATGTGTTTGAGACTTGTTATATATGATGGATGCATGTGGATGCAAGTGTTTGCTAGTGGTTGCTCGTGGATGCATATACACACAATTTATGTACTAGATCGGCTCAGTCATTTCATATTGCATATTTCATATAAATGTGTGTACATATTTAAGTAATGGATGTATAATGGTTGTACCATCATATGGATGTTGCATTTTGGTGAATGGTTGTGTACACATGTAGAAATAATATGTATCGATAGGGTTCTTCGCATATATAATGGACGCATGGCACTATCATAGTTTGCATTAAGGAGGTCAACTGAATCAGTAGACCGCCTGATTTTGCATTAGATAAGGAACATATACACGCACTTTTTGCATATGTTCATATAGCATTCGAAATTTTATAAGGACAATGGACGCCTGTGTTTGATGGTTGAGTAGATGGTTGTTTGGATGTTAGGATATGCATTCTCCTTAAATTGGAGATTTTCGGGGGCGAAATCCTTTAAGGAGGGGAGAATGTAACACCCAGATTTTTTAATAATCGAATTAACTAAATTAAAGAATAATTAATCTCGGACGTCAGAATTAAGGGAAATGGGTTGCGCCATCGTGTTCGTCTCGAAATTCTGGTCGAGATAGAGTTCGAGTTTGCGGGAAACGGATATCGGATGAAGGAGATATGGACGAGCGAAGTTAGGTGGCAAAACAAGAAAAAAAATAGATTGCACTGGCGCACTTGGGAAGTGTGCCAGTATAAATTTGCATTGGCGCACCCGCCAAGTGCGCCCAGGCCGAGGCAGCAGGCCTGCACAGTTTTCTAGTTCAGTCTGACCCATGTTGATGAGTTCTTTCTGACTCCTTGCTGAGTCATTAGGGCTGAGGTCTCACCCTATCCCGACTGAATGATTGTGATTAACCCTAGGATCATCAGGCGGCTATAATTAAATTAAAATTCTATATAAACGTGGGTAGACTCAAACCCTAATTCAAAATAAAAACTGAAACTATGGCCGTCATGCTGTCATCTTATAACCTAGAGTAGCTGCCACCAATTAGAGAGGAAGAACAGCAAATCAAATCAGTTCTATTCAACCGTAACAACGAATCTTCTTCAAAGGAAAGCTAATACAACTTCAGAACTCAGAATTTAGAACTCAAGACCCTCTTTGAGTTGTGAGTTCGATAATTTTAATAAAATAATTAGCAAATTAATTGGATGGAGTTATGATGTGGATTATTTGGATATGATGTGAAATATTGATGTTATCATACATGTTGTAAATTCTATGATGTTATGTTGTGATCATCTATGTTGTAAAGTTATGATGCTATCACCTATGTTGTAATTCAATGATTAGCTTATGTATAATCAAATCATCATGTTTCATATGCTAGTTGGTTATGTTGATTCATATGATAAATCATAAGTATATATGCAAGTTTAGATATTTATTTGGATGTGGATCATATGCAAGTTAGTAGATTTTTATGCATAACCTTACATGTTTCATGACACCAATTTTATGTGAATTGGATCTAAATGTTAGGGTATGACATGTGTGAGTTATATGCCAAATTCTACATGCTAGTTTACATGTTTAGATGTAAGTTTAGACCATTGTTATGTTGCATAAATCACATATGCAAGTTTTTGTAAATATATGAGTTTGGAATATGAATCATGTTATGCAAGTTTGTGGTTATTGCCTATGCAAGTTTACACCTTTAGATGTAGATCTATGACATACATGATTTATGCAAGTTTGTGACCATTATCTACACAAGTTCACAACTTTAGATTTGGATTTATGACATATGTAGTTTTATGCAAGTTGTAACTTTGGCCTATGCAAGTTTTAGATGTAGAACATCATTCACACATGCAAGTTCACCCCTATGTTTAGATTCAGTTTTATCTATATGTATGTTGTGATGTTTTATCTTTATTCCATAAGTTAGACTATTCGAGTCTAACGTATATTTTACGTTAAACGAACGAACGTACAACGTGGGGTAATGTGATAATATTAAAAGATTTAATCGGCATAAATGCCTTAAAAGGCATAAAATAAATTTGTGATGAAAATTGGTATGATGTTACATACCATAAATAGATGGACATAATTGAGTCAATTATGGTCATTATTAAATTTGGAATTAATTGATAATTTGAATAGGGAAAGTAATTCAAATTGGGGAATGATTAATTAGGAGTAATTAATCGTCTAAGACACGAGGTTAGGCTCTTTTGTGGTGTAAGACTGCCCGGACCCGCCCGGCAAATCCAGCTGCCATAAATGCCAGTCTAATGTGGGAGGTCTTACGCATAAATTAAATACGTAACAATTGTAAAGACACGAGGTTAGGCTCTTTTGTGGTGTAAGACTGCCCTGATCCGCCCGGCAAATCCAGCTGCCACAAATGCCAGTCTAATATGAGAGGTCTTTATAAGGTTACGGTCTTAATGAATTAAGAAATACTTAACCAGATAAACATGTAGTGAGACATGAGGGGGTTAAGTGGGTGCCTTGGGTGGCATGTGGAATCTAGTGGGTGCCTTGGGTGGCATTTGAAATACGATTAGAAATACTTAACCAAAAATTGAAATATGTAATTGAAACATGAATTAAGAAGAGGGTTAAGTGGGATATACTAGAGGGGACCAAGCTTAGGTGGATAGCTTGTGTCAAGTAATGGGGGGCCGTTTCAACCAGTAATCCATACGTATCTTTGTGGGCTCGACCCAAGTCGAGGACGGGACACGCATAATGGGCTTGACTGTAAGAGGCCAAATACGGGTTAGCGGTGGCAACGCAAGTCCAACGGGTTCATATGCGTGTGTGGACCCGGGCTGGTAGGTAAGACGTTGTTGCATCATGTAGGTATAAGCCGTGCATTATTTGTGGTATCGGGTTGCCACTTTGGGGAGTGATACACCCTACTGTGGGGCCAGCACGGGTATCTACGAGTTAGGGAGCCGATCACATGGGGGTAGTGGGTACACCTTGTGGAGATAGGGGCTGGCGGCACCTATGAAGGCAGCTAGGGGTGCATGAAACTACCAATATCATTATTAAGTTCTGTAGGCGGGATCAACCTTAGGGTGACTAGTGGTGGTGTAATATAGCATTTATCTCACAGTGTTGGTGTAGTTTAGTAGTTATCTTATAGTGGTTTAGGTGCACTTTAACGATATCGTTGTTCATCTTGTTTCCTTGTTTACTCTTCCATACTCAATGGTTCATGGTCATTTCCTGATTTTCCAACTTATTCCTTAGCCTAGTTACATTGGTAATTATATTGTTAAAGTTATCGCACTCGCCATACTTTATGTCTGACCCCCTTTGTTTCCTCCTCTTTTCTTCCTTTCCCCCCTTCAGGTGCTCAGGTTGGAACTAGCACCAGCGGAGCTTGATTTTGGACAACTGTGCTTCTTGCTTTTAGAAGATTGCTTGGATCGCTGAAGTAAAGTTCAGCCTCTCTTTTATTTATAGCTATTTTGCATTGGGGATTATGTCTTTCAATTTATGTACTTTGATTTAGTCAAGATAGATATTATGCACTTGGCTCTGGTTTTGATGATGTAATCAAACATATGTATTTTCCGCTGCAATGAAATAAAGTTTTTAATTTTTCAAGTACTGGTTATATCTGTCTTGTTGTTAAGTTTCTGTTCTATACTCACTTAAAACGCTCCATAGAAGTTAATGCATTTCCTTTGTGAGTGACATTAATGGACGTGGGGTGTTACAGGAAGCACCTTCAGCATCTATACTTAACCCCTTCATCAACATTTTCAGTTCGGCCATGTAGCAGGCCTATCCGGAGACCTGGTCACCTCTCATTACTCCCACCCCGTCTTCGGTTGAAAACTTTAACAACAAGCACCAGGGTACGATGCAAGCCCTGAATTCTGCGAGAGCCGGTCTCCCTAAGAAAGCGTTATAGGGTGAGTCAACGTCCAAAACTACAAACTGAAGCATTCTTACTCTTCGACGGTCTCCTTGTCCCAAGGTCACAGACAATTCTATCTATCGCAATGGAGCTGTCAATGTTCCATTGATGCCACGAATCCATCCCTCACAAGGCTTCAAATCTTCTGGTTCGAGCTTCATCTGATCGAATGCTTTTTTGAAAAGAATATTAAATGAACTTACATTATCCACCAATACCTTATGAACTAGAGTTGGGCCAATAGTTGTTGTGATGACCAATGGGTCTTTAGTAGGTGATTGAACTCCAACATCGTCTCTGTTACGGAACACAACATCGTCGGACATCATCTTCTGTTGCTTTACCGGAGTGATATCTTTGAGGTTATCGCAATCCTCCATATTGATATGTTTAGCCGTGTTAACATATTGGTCCATCGCTCTGTAACTATGGCTGCCTGGATGAGGCCCGCTTACTATGGTGTTGATGACAATCACTTTGCCTTTTTGTTGATCTGTGGGCTTAGGAGCAGGTTGATTTAGGTTTGGGGTCTATCCCCCCGGCCCCCATCTTTTGGAGCGACTTTATACTCGTCTAACTTTCCTTCCCGTAATAGCTTTTCAACAACGTCTCACAGATGCCGACATTCATTAGTTGAGTGTCCGTAAGTTGCATGAAAAAGGCAAAATTTTCTAGTCGCGATCTCTTTTTCTGTTTATTCTCCAGGTGGTGGCCTTTTATATTGTAAGACGTTGTATGTATCTAGGTAGATGTTTTCCAATGTGTCATTCAACGGCGAATAGTTCTCAAAAGTTTGGAATCGAGGTCTTTTACGGGAGTTGCTTCCTAGATTCCTATTCCTCCTATTGCCATTCCTGTTCTTGTTGTTACTTCCTTCATTTTTGTTACTGACATTCACCTCGACTTTTCCTGAGCTGTCACCGGACTGATTCACAGCGACGTTACTCCGGATATCTTCTTTCGAGGTTCCATCATATTTTCTTTACCGACTAGCATATATCTCTTCTCGCCGTAGACGGATATTCGCTTTTTCGTAGAAAGCTTCCCTAGTTATTGGTGGTTTTACAGCTAAATAACCTCCGAATTCAGTATATGGATCAACTCCTTCGATCAAGGCCATCAAAATAGTTGGTTCATGAGGATCGCTTATTTCAGTGACTGCTAAGTTGAAGCGGTCCAAGTATGATTTCAGAGATTCTTCAGGCGCCTATTTGATTCTGGATAGTTCTATAACGCTTTTAGCTCTGTGGGAATAGAGTCGGAACTGTTTCATATAAAGCTCGCTTAGTTCTTAAAAACTTGACACCGATCGCGGGGGAAGTCGAGTAAATCACATTAACGCTACATCCTCTAGATATATTGGGAAGGCTTTACACTTTACAGTGTCAGGTGCAACCGCAGCATTCATATACCATGCATATCTCATTAGATGTTGTTTTTGATCTGCTCTTCCAGCATATCGATCCATCTATGGTAAATTGAATCACCGAGGAAATTGAAAGTCCAGTATGTCATCTGTAAAGGGGGTGTGAATTCGTTCAATGCCCCAGTCCTCATTGGTATAGCGTCGGCTATTGGCCATGATTTGACGCACCATTGCCCATACATCAGCATTCGTTAATGTTGGTTTAGGCTCTCTGGCCCTGATGTTTGGATTGCCCTTGGGGTCCTGACCAGGGGATGTTCTCCTGCTTCTAGCGGCAGCTGCCCTGCTTTTTTCCCTACGATCCCGACCATTTACGGGAGGAAGGGGTTGGAGGAGTTATCCTTGTGTGGAATTGGTAATATTAGGATCCCTGGGTAGGATGTGAGATCCACGCATGTGCAGCAGCATGGGCTCTCTCAAGCTCGGGTCGTTAGGACCTAGCACACGAGCCGCATCTTCACGGGATCGCAAAGATCCAAAAGTCGGTTGATCAAGGTTTTCAGCTCGCTCATACGGCCTTCTTACACGAGGGCGCTCTTCATCCGAAGAGGATGACTGGTCTGCTATGAGACGACGAGTTGGAGATGGTGTCTTCTACCTACGAAGTTCACTAATTTCCCTACTCATAGTGACCATGTTCTCTTACATACAAAGACTGTCACATTTGTGAGCTTCCAAAGCATCCCTAGTACTTTTAAGCATATCAAGGAGGCGCGAAAAGTCTCCATGTGTAACTGGTGCAGATGGAACGGGTTGTTCACTAGTCGTCGCAGCCGGTATCGGATCGGAGTAGGGTAGCAGGGCCAGATCGGTTCGGAGGGGGTGCGATTCAGATCTGATCGGTTTTGGTTAGCAGCCTGGTGCAGAGCACCTGGTTCGGTTCAACCTGTTCTAGAGCTATGTCCCTGCGACCTCGTCATGACTGTGGCCTGTTGGTCTTCACTAGCTTCATTCTCCTGAGCGCCTTGTACTTCTTTCCCTTTTCCTTTGGCCGTAATATCCAATTTCTTGGAGAGTAATCAGCAAATATTTGAGACTGTCGAAAATAGGGAATTAACTTCTTTGAACTCGAGGGTCCTAAAAGTAGAATTATAATCTAAAAAATGGAGAATTCAAGAAATTCTCAGTGAAAGCACCAAATGTTAGAACAAAAAGTGGTTCTAACACCCAAACTAGCAATGATTCTAATGAAATGAAATCAAAGAGCAAAGAGAAACACACAATTTATAGTGGTTCAGCATTAAAGAGCCAACGTCCACTTTCTAGTCTTTGGATTGATGATTCAAATACAAATACAATAGTAGTTTTCACTCATACAATACATAAATTCACTCAATGCTAATAGTTTTTCACTTTAAATTGAAGTAATGATCTGTATATAGTAATGAAATTCGGTTAACAAGGGAGTTTTAACTTTGAATTTGCCAAAAGATCCCTTCAAATGACCCTTGATTGTCTATTTATAGGTGAAAAATGTCTCTGGACTGGCTCCGATTCGGATGCATGTAGCGCTTCACCCTTAAAACTCGAGTTCGGATGGAATAAAACGAAGACAGCGCATCAGGTTAGTGGGTGATTGTGGGGGAAATGGCACATAACCACTCCGCATCTTCAGGGTTCATGGGTGGTAGCTGTTGTAGTTTCCCGTTCGGATCAGGCGCATTAAGGATTGGAGGAACGGATCAGGCTGATACAAACCGACCCGATTCTATCTGTGCTCCTTTTTTTCTGCTTTGCATTGTTTTGGTTTGGCTAAGGATCTCCGATCCGATCCGGTTTCTGAGGGAGTGTTCTTCTAGTTAACATTCTTCAACACTTGGTCTTCTAACTTTGTGTAGCCTAGTTCACAAAGTAGGCTAATAGGGTTATTTGTATTTCGACATACCCTTAGTACAAAATTGACTTTTGAGCATTTTTCAAGTGTTTTGATATAAATATAATATAAAAATTCTTGAATTAAAATATAGTGCTATAAATGAAAATATTATAAAGCAGGAAATCATATTAAAACATAAATATAAACTTTATAAATATAATTATAAAATTATAGAATTAAAACTATATATATTGTATTAAAAGTATAAATATATAAAACTTATAAAACTTGAGTTCGAAAACAAAAGTAAAATAAGAAATTAAAAAAAGATAGAAATGAAAATAGAATAGAGAGGATAGAAATTGAAGATAGAATTTGAACTTGAACCTGGAGTGCTATTCAGAGTCTTACATAATCTAGATTCTATAACTATATTAGACTTGATCTCTTGAACTCTTGAAATCTTGAATACTCATGAGTCTTGAAATATTTTTGAATTCTGAATCTCTAACATCTTTAAACTGTACAGTCTTCAGTAATATTTCCTGTATATAAATCCTGCTTACGTATGAGCATATATATTCTAGATAAAAATGTTAGTACATATTTTATAATCAATTAATATTGAAATAAGGTTGTTGTCATCAAAACTCCATTCTCCAACATTCTCCCCATTTTTGTTGTTATAAATATCATACTGTGTATACCTATTGATGATGATCCTTCAAAGACTCCCTCTTTCTATATGAATCCCGTAAACTATGTCTATATTTTATAATTTCTCCCTCTTCGACATTATCAAAAAGAAATTCTAAAACTACTCCCCTAAATCGTATAACTATAAAATTTATAAGTAACTAAATTACTTATAACCCAAAGTAGAATACTCCCCCTAAGTAAAACACTCCTATAATAAATCTTACACTCCCCCTTATTTCTAACTTTATATTCGTATTACTTTATGCGAAGATGTATAACTACTTAACATAAACATATTTAACTATTATATTAAAATAGAATTTGTACAAGCGATGGTACACGAATTTTTACAAACACGACACATCGTAAGAACAAAAAACGAAAGGAAACCTAAAATACTAATTAGCCTTGACAATGGTAGATTTGTGAATTGGACAATTCAGATAATAGATACAAAAATCCCCATTCTGTTTATTTCCATTTTGGTCTAATAAGACCTCTCCTACACATATAACTTAATCATCATATTCCGTAATCGTTTGTTGAGTCTCTTGATGTTCTTCATCCTCCATCATTTCTTCTTCCTCTTCAGGTTCTTCCCCATGTTCTTCATCTGGGTTCTTCCTCCTCTTCCATGGCTTGATTATCAACATCGATGATAATCGGATTAGCCTGATTATCCATTGTGAATTTAAGAAGACTCCTTATTACTTTCCTTGCCTATTTTGCTCTTGCCTCATCCTAATCTATAGTAATTGTATTTCATCCAGAATTTGCAGAGCATACTCCATCTTTTCCTCGATTTTGATGAATTGATATAGCGTAGATCATTGAAAAGGATCCTCAGATGGTCCATCGGACGAATTGAGACTAATTTGGTTGTTTAAATTAGTGGAGGCCAATGTTTATTTGGGTTTAGAATTTTTACAGAGAAGTGAAATGAAAATGTAGAAGAAAAGTCAAAGTAGTATGTTTAAATAATTGATATAACTAAATTTTGGTGGGAATTAAATTTAAAATTCTTACACTTATATGTCGACATATGCATAAATGTATGTCGACATATTTATGTTTTAAATTTTACTTTTCTAATTTTTTATGTTATTTTTATGTATAATATTATATTTAATTTTTCTAACTCATTTAATGGACTTATGCCTAATTCTCTTCTAAATTTAGTAAATGTTGCTTCGTTCAGTGGTTTTGTCAATATATCCGTTATTTGTTTATCTTTTTCTATAAATTCGAGTGAAATTTTCTCTTTACTTACATTATCTCCTTGAAAATGATGTCTTATATCAATATGTCTAGTTCTAGAATGATGAGTTGGATTCTTAGAAATATTTATGGCAATCGTATTATCGCAGTATATCAGGGTTTTATTTATTTTTAATCCAAAATCATTCAGAGTTTGTTGCATATATATTACCTGTGAACAAGCCAAAGCAGCACTGATATATTCTACTCTAGTTGTTGACAAAGATATAGTATTTTTCTTTTTATTGAACCATGAGATTAATGAACGTCCAAAAAAGTGACATTTTTCACTAGTACTCTTGCGATCAGATTTATATCCTGCGTATTCAGTGTCACAGTAAGAAACTAATTCAAATGAATCATCCTTAGGGTAAAATAATCCAAAATCTGATGTATGCTTTATATACCTTAAAATATGTTTCATGACTTTTAAATGTGTTTCCTTAGGTTGCGATTGATATCCTACACAGAGACATGCACTATGCATTATAAATGGTCTACTGGACATTATATATAATGACAACCCTATCATTCCTCTATATATTTTTTGATCCACATCTTTAGATGTATCATCTTTGTTTAATGCTATGTTAGTCACCATATGTGTTGGTCTTCAATTAGTTGTTGTTAGACTATATTTATTAATTACATCTCTTGCGTATTTTTCTTGATTAATAAATAATCTATTCTTCAATTCATGAATTTGCAATGCTAGAAAGAATGATAGTTCTCCCATATGATAAATTTAAAATTCTTGAGTCATAATATCTGCAAATTCTTTATTCATCTTATCGTTTGTTGATCCGAAAATTATAACGTCAACATATATTTGTACTAATTGAATATCCTTTTTATTTTTCTTAATGAACAAATTATTATCTAATTTTCCTATTTTGAAATTTGATAGTAACACTTAATTTCTTAGTCTATCATACCAAGCCCTATGAGCCTATTTTAATCCATATAACGCTTTCTTTAACTTATATACGTGATCTGGTAAATTTTCATCTTCAAATAGAGGTGGTTGCTCTACATATACATCTTCTTTAACAAATCCATTTAGAAAAGCACTTTTGACATCCATTTGATATAATTTGAAATTATTATGGTTTGCAAAGGCTAGTAAAATCCTAATAGCTTCTAGTCTTGCTATGGAGGAAAAAATTTCATCGTAATCTATTCCTTCTTCTTGAGTATATCTTTGTGCTACTAGTCATGCCTAATTTCTGACGACCTCACTATGTTCATTCATTTTATTTTTATAAACCCATTTTGTTCCTATTATAGTCTTATCCTTTGGTTTAGGAACAAGTTCCCATACATCATTCCTAGTAAACTGATTAGTTCTTCTTGCATAGCATGTATCCATGAATCATCGGAAGATGCTTTCTTTGGATTTTTAGGTTCAATAGTTGAATAAATGCAGTATTGCTCATATTATTTAATTGATTACGAATTCTAAAAACAGATTCTATATCTCCTAATATATTTTCTACAGAATGGTCTCTAAGTAATCTAATTCGTTTATTTGGTTGATTAGATTTATGATTTTATTTCATTAATTTCATTTCACATTCATCTTCATTGTTTTAGTTATACTTTTATGGTTTCGCTGAAAGATATGTTTAATGTTTCTTCTACGGTATTGGTTCGTGTATTGAAAACTGTATATGCCTTACTTCTTTTTAAATATCCAGAAAATATTCCTTTTTGGATTTCGAGTTAAACTTGTCTAAATTATCTTTAGTATTAAGCATAAAACATTTACTTCCAAATATTTTAAAAAATGATACTTTTGGTTTCTTATTATGCACAAGTTCATATGGGGTTTTATGAGTTAAAGGTCTAATTGAAATTCTATTTATAATATAACAAGTGTTTAAACCAAAATCGGTCCAAACACCAAAGGTACTTCGGGAGTACTTCACCAAATGGTTTGGAATAATAAAATGAGACCACAATCAGAAAAAGTAAGTAAAAACACAAGAATTTTTATAGTGGTTCGTTCTAAAATAGATCTACGTCCACGTTTGAAGCATTTTATTTATCATGGAGAAATTTACAAAGTTCATTGCCTCATACATTTCAACTATATCACTCATTCTTTTTCTCATAATGATCTACTTCTTTTACTCTCTTTTAGCTTTATATCCCACTTGAATTCGTGGAAGAATGGGTTGGATCTCGTGAAGTATGCTAGTAATCTTGTAGATCTTCAATCATTGGGCGTTTAGATGATCCTCCTTGATTCCATATGAATTTTATGTTAGATCCAAGCTTTAAAGTGGATTTATAATGATTGGAGAGCACTTGAATTGAGTTAGAGCGATTTATCATGGCGTATGAAGGAGTTTAGATCCATTTGTTGTTGGAGAGAAGCTGATTGATCCTTGGAAGCTATTAATAAAGTTGGAAGAGAGCTTGGAATTTGGCGGCACTTCGTGGAAAATGAAATTATGTCCCCCCTTCAAGTATGGTGTAGTAGGGCATTTATAGTAGTGTTTAAAGAGGTGTGGAAAAGTGGTAAATAGAGGTGTATAACTGGCACCCGTCCTTTCCAGCTGTCGCCAGTGGTCATGCGACATGGTCTCGATCTTATGACATGCAATTTTAAGGTATATGACATGGATGAATTATGCTGTACGTATTAGATTCACATACGACATGCTTTCATCTTACATAATCTTCACTTGCTGATACCTTTCCATTCCTACTTTACAGCTGGCATATAGCCTTTATACTACTACCACGTGTAAAGACATACTGCTCAACTCGTGACCCATATATTATTATGTATGGAACGGTTGGCAAGCTTGCTCCTAGAGCAACATGTCTTTATAATGTGAACGTCTTATTTTGATGACACGAATGGTTACATTTACAACCCGCTATGCATCTGTCCTTCTCAGATGGAATCAACTACTTAGCTTGTAATATATAAGCAATGATATGAACACTTCAATGGCATGAAACATGCTTTATTGGAATGTTATAAATGTTCTGGACGACATGACTTAAAGCGACATGCGACATGGTCCTCAATTGACAGCTGGCAACGATCTAATGGCCAACACGACATGACTACAGCGTCATCTCTGTGGTATGGAGGTCTAGTTGCATGAAGTTCAACGGCATGGACGCTTACCGAAATGGCTGATGCGAGAGCCTTATGGCTTACGACTTGAATCAAGCTGATGGCATGTTATGATTTAGCTACAACCGATCTATTGCCATGTGGCCAACAATCTGATTATATGTGACAACCTGCTTCAGGTCGTGAGCTGCTTACACCTATATATTGAACGACTTATACCAGATTCACTTTGACAATATATCCATTCGTCTGCATGTGATTGACAATGACATGTGATACAAATTTATGCAATTCCATTCCAACCATGTGGTTCAAGATATATCGTTTTGATCTTGTAAACGTAGGTGTTAACAATGTATACCCGGTCTTGTGAACATTCCGCACCATGTCGTGATCACTATGACTTGATATCCATGCTAGTATTATTGCAAACTTGAGCTCCTGCGTGTACACTGTAACTCACCACGATTGTTAGGTTGCTAGACCCATTATATCAGTGCAACGAACTATGGCTTTATGTCCAAGAAAAGCCTTAGCATTATTCCCGACTTGGCATGAACTTGACGACATACGGCATGGCCGAACTTGAATGGGAACAAACTGTTTTCTGGAATGAATTGTATGAGTCATAACAACATGCGGTATGAACTACATATGGAAGCTTGCGACTTGGATGGGCACGGTAAGACTTGGTTATGCCGTGTTTGGTGGCTTGATAACGGATGGCATGCTTGACCCCGATGACATACGACATGGATATAACGGCTTGTCTTGATTCAAGTCGTATAAACAACATGCTCTTCGATGAAGGTCTAAACAACTTTATCAAGTTGTCGATCGTCCTTGTGTCATGTCGTCAGAACACTATTTTTAAAATTACCTGGTTCTTTGTGCATTGTATCGTCACCGTATTTTTTCTGAACCACGTTTTTATAATGGGGTTAACAGCAAGCTGTTGCAACTTCCTCAGCCCAAAAATTCTTTGGTAAGTTACTATCGGATAATATAGTTCTCACACACTCTTGTATCGTCCTATTTTTATGTTCAACTACTCCATTTTGTTGAGGGGTTCTCGGAATTGAAGAATTATGGGTTATTTCCAATCTATTACAATACTTTTCAAAATTTTCATTTTCGAATTCTCCGCCATCATCACTTCGTATTGTTTTAATTTTTAGTGAAAATAAATTTTGAATTCTTTTGGAAAATGTTTTAAATTGATCAAAGGCATCACTTTTATTTTTAAGAAACATAAGTCTAAGTAAATCTAGAAAAGTTGTAATGAACTGGGATTTTCGACTCCGAAAATCAACACAAACTACCATGTTGACTATTCAGACATCGGAAATACCTGATCATTAATAGAAAGAAGTTAGAGGGTGAGAATAGATAAGATAGAAAGTTAGAATAGAAGAAGAAGAAGATCACCACAGAAAACAGAATCAGAGTAATACAAATCTCACAGCGGAACGAATAAAATATATTATAACATAACTTTGAAATAAAACAGTTTATATATACAATAACATTATCAGAGTACAACACTTACACACAGCGGAAATAACAATAGCTATATATAATCCTAAAGCCTCCTACTTCAAGCTCCTCCAAGTATATCTGTAAAGACCTGAACTACTTGACTGCCCATACAAATTTGGGAACCCAAGAGTTAAGGGAAAACAAAACAAAATAAACTCTGGGTCAGTCATGCGATTGGTGTGAGTAAACTCAAATCATTTGGTTTAACCTTTAAAAATTCTTTTCAAAAGAAAAGATAATCGTAAGACCGATCCACACATAAACACGGATGGTTTTTACCTTACGATAACCCAAAACACTTTCAAAATCAATACTTTTCTGATATTATAATAGTGTCAAATCACAAGTAATCAACAATCTAGCAGAACGCTTACATCTCACATTCCACATATATAGTATACAAACAAAACCGCGGCGCTTATTGGAGATTGGATTCCGACTATGTCAAGGTATGGGACCACCTGTCGATAGTGTATCTCTAGAGGCGAATACACTAGGTTCAACAAGAATGTCTTGCAACCCGGCCCACACATGAGCGACCACTCATTTCGCTTGAGTGTAACGAATGTATATCACCAATGGTTGGGAGCTACCCACTGTTTCCCGAAAAGAGACAGCATCGATTATAGATAAAAGAATGAAATGGATTTTCTCTAGATAGATGATATACACCCTAATGGGAGCGAACCACCTAGCCATGCTGCCTGCCCGATTTCTGTCATTTCCCGGTTGATGAGGCTTGAGGTCATAACGTATCTTTTGGAACACCGGACCACCATGCCACATCGTCATACCCGCCTAATCACAAATTGATTTCCTCAAAAATACCACGGGTATAAAGCTAAGAGAAATGAATTCCTCCGCCACCAAACGTAAGTACATTTGAAGAGATCAACTTACGCGATTCGTTAGATATACTTTGTCAGACATTCGTCCATTCATGTTATCCTAGGACTGGACAAACCTAAGGCACTATTCTATAAATAGGATAGCCCTTGCATAACTCCATCTTCAATTATTATTTTCATAATTGATTGCAATTCCAACGTCCATACAAAGTGGTTTTCAGATAATGAATCTGATCTCGGTCTCTCTGTATTGACGACCGAAAAATAGTCAAAAACTTCGATAGTCGATGATTTAACTATCAAAGAAAACAGGTGTGCAAACAACGATATTATTTCCAAATGGAAATTCTATTGATCAATCATCATTCAACATTTATCTCTTTAGATTAAATTATCGTTAATTTATTCATTTACCCATTTCTATATATTCGTAAATTCTTATTTTCTAAATTTAGAAAATATACCTTATTAATCATTGGAAAACATTTCCATATTTGCTCCATTCCTTATTTTCTATATTAGAAAATATTTCTGATTCTTATTTGGAAAATATTTCCAAAATTCCTTTATTTGATTTAAACAGATGTTTAAATAAAACATCACTAAGCCAATTCAAACCATTACACTCATTAACTAAATTCACTTAACCAATCTTCACTATCGAACCTTACCCATCCCTTAGTTAAAAATGAAGTCAATCAAGTTGGGGTATAATTACCTCTCAGACCTTAACTGCACAACACTTCTAACCTCGAAATAGACAAGGTTCACATTCTTATATCTTTTAACCAACTTCGTTACGTAACTCAGATTCTATTTACGAATCCACTTCTTCATTTTAAAACATTGATTATAACTATTGCGTTATAATCCCTTCTCTTAAATATCTAACTTCAAAATATAACTTTTATTCCTTAATTTAACTAAATAACTAAATAGACAATTTATGAAGAAATTATTAAATCTTGATTAAAAACGGAAAGTGGGTTTTCCCGAATTCGATATAATCGAATTTCAACGTATAACTCCCTTTCGAATAATCTCTATTCGATGACTCCATTTTGAATAAACTATATTCGATAACTCTTTCTTCGAATAACTATATTCGATAAATCTTTCTTCGAATAACTATATTCGATTAACTCTCTTCGAATGTTTTACATTCGATTAATCTCCTTTCGAATAAACTATATTCGATAATCTTCTTTCGAATAAACTATATTCGATAATCTCTCTTTCGAATAAACTATATTCGATAATCACTTCGAATAACTATTATTCAATTAACTCCTTTCGAAAAACTAATATTCAAAAATCTTTCTTTGAATACTATAATTGATAAGTCTTTTCTTTGAATAAACTATGTTTAATAATTACTTTCAATTAATTCTAATCGAATAACTAATATTCAATTAACTATAATTCGATTAACTCTATTACGATTAACTCTAATTCAATTACTCTAATTCGATTAACTCTAATCGATTAACTCTAATACGATTAACTCAACTCGATTAACTCCTATCAATTAACTCTAACTTGATTTAACTCCTATCAATCAACTCTAACTTGATTTAAATCCTATCAATTAACTCTAACTTGATTTAACTCAATTCAATTATTTCTAATTCGATTAACTCTAATCGATTAACCTAATTTGATTAACTCTAATCAATTACTTTATTCGAATAAGTAATATTTGATTTACTCTCTTTCATTTTGATTAACACATTTTGATTAATACATTTTGATTAACATATTTTGATTAACTCTACGTCCATATTCAGTTTCAGTTATCGATGTTGAAATCGATTCTTACTTCTCTATATAAGTCCCAGCTTATATATTCTATTTATCCAATGATAACATTTCATTTAATTTATAAAATATTATTTATAAATTTATCTTCTTGATCTATCGGTTAGAATAGATTCTATTTAAAATCTTTGCTTTAAATCCATATCATGTTATTCTCGTGTGCGAAGCACGGGTCTAAACCTTTCAAATATAAAATTCTCTTTTATACTATTCTATTCACTTTTCAAATATTTCCTTTTATGATATATTATTTATTTTCGAAATAAATATTCCTTTTATATTTCTATTTATTTAACAAATAAATATTCATTTTTAATCTATTTGTAAATGTTTTGCAAATATTTCCCTTCAATTCTATTTATAAATGTTTTACAAATATTTCCCTTCAATTCTGTCTATTTGTTTAACGAATAAATATTCCTTTTTATTCTACTTATTTTCTAAATAAATATTTTCTTTTTTATAAAATCTTTTGATTTTATAAATATTTCTTTTTCAATATAACATTGAAAATTTCCTTTTTAACATTCCAGTATTCCTTATGGTATTTAACGTACTATATAACAATGATCGGTATCATTCAAGCATACAAAATCCACAACAGAATTCATATCACATCATATAACACAATATATGAAAACAGTAAAATAAATGTTGAGGAACCCAATTTGGTCTCTATGACCTATTTCCCTACATCCACAGATGTTAATCAAAATAAATAACATGAATATGAGATATTATGATAACAGAATCAATATTCGATTAACGATTTATATCTGTATAGTTATCTATATTTTCAACCAATTTACTAGCAGTTCAACCAAATAGCCAACACACAGCAAACAACCATCGTTTATAAATTTTAAAAATATTTTATAAAAATATAAATTGAGCAGAGTTGGTGAGATTCACTCACCTTCGTTCGCAGTCGACTATTCTTCGTTTGTTTCTTTTAAAATCAAAAGGTGTTTGATTTTATCATGAAATATCAGTAGCTTCGTTTTCAACAAAAACTGATCTACAGTGTAGTTCTCGTCACTACGATTCCAACGTGACGGTTTGTTCGTCATTCTGAATCGAATGAATGAGATGTTAAATTAATAAGCTTGTATACTAATAAACTAAAATTTTAAATTTATTTTAATTTTAATTTCCTTATAGGCCTTACCGCTTAGCTTCAACAGACCACGTTCCCTACTACACCCGCTCACCATCCCTTATACGATCTACTGACCCATTATTCCCCTTCCCATTTCAAATTTGGCCTCACTTTCTCTTTTTTCCTTCTTTTTTTTATACACTGAGCCTTTCGTATTTAACAAGCCCAATACGCTATTCACCCACGTTCAAGGAAATCATTCTTCCCCAACGCACCATGTTTTTCCATCCTGACCTCACCTCCATGCTTCTTCATAACCATGTCGCTCCCTCTCACTTCAACTACTCCTCCCACATACACGTCACTTTCCTTCCTCCCTTTTTTTCCATTTTTTTCATTGTTCCCTTTTCATACGTGCTACTACCATACAGTATACCTCCTTCCTTTCTTCCTCATTTAAAAATTCCAACTCCAGTACTTTAAAACACGCCATTGCCACAAACGAGTTTCACCATTATGAGAATAGACGTTTTGACCTTGACATGGACACAGGCAACATTATCACCCCAGACTTTGTTTTAGGCCAGACCGCCCCTTAGTTTCTTCCCTCTCATTCTCAGAAGTAACACGCTTTAGTAAAAATACTTCACTATTGTATAAATACACGTCTGCTGCTTACACCATTTTTCAACGCACCATAGTCGAACTGATGATCGGCCCTCCCTCCTCAGTCCGCCATTAACAGTAAACCCACTTCCATTCTTGAAATCAGTACGCGAAGCACCATTTGAACTCCACGTACAAATCTAATCAACCTCCTTACCCAACCTTTCCGATGACTGTAGCGTCGTTCTCAGTAGCTTAGCCTTGCTCCGCAACTACCCCTTCTTCTCCTCACGTCCTCTGCTACCCAGTCATTGACACAACGCCTTCACCTTCCATTTGCAGTTCGTGTCCAGACTCCAAAGCCATGCAAAACAGTGTGTCATTTGTATGATACCCTTTTCTGAAATTCTTTTGATTGCAGAAGAGGCGAGAAGATGGTTTAATGTATGGAGAGAAAAACTTCTGTGCGCGAGGAGAACAGGAAACATCGTTGCCAGGAAAGGAGACAGTAGAAGCAGGAAAAATGGTCTGACTTGGGGTATATATACAAAGGAGTTTACTTGGTGCGCACCCATATGTGATAGCTAAGTAAAATAGAAAATACATAAATATGAATACTTAATACCCAAGAATACTTAATGGCCAAGATAATAAATAAATAAGAGGTATGCTACATTAACCGAAGAGAGTACAGACATATGCGAGGGTGCAGAGAGACACACATTTAATAAAGATGGAAAACATGACTTAAGCACGAAGAAAAAAGGTGAGACATACATGTGATGGAGAATAGATAGGCATAGTTGTTCAAAAAGGCTGCAAGTTTTTAATAGGGGTGCATATAGGTAGGCATGCACAAGGACACTATGTGTTTACCCCATTGTTACCGTATGCGCAAGTATGGAGATAACACGCGGTACAAACTTTACTTCATCACATTTATGGATGGCTAAAAACAGAAATAAAGATATGATGGCATCAAGGAATGTACCGTGATCCAAAAAAAATATAATAGTATGGATAAGATAACTTATTTTGTGAAACACCAAAAGAGCTAATTTTGGGTGCAAAATACTCCAAATGAAAAGTTGCTTATTTTTCGTATTAAAAATTATGGAAAAATTCTATAATTTAAACTGAGTATGCGTCTCAAAAATCTTATCCAAATTCGAACCCAATATTTAATTATAATAAATATATCGTTATGATTTATAAACGAATCCATAGCGACTATTTGAAAATTTGATTTGGACATAACTTACAATCCATACGAAAAAATCTTGATTTTTCTCTTTCATTAGAAAAATATACTTCACCAACTCTAAACGTTTCTTATTTCACAGAAATCCGATTTAAAACGGCTTCTGCGTAACAATTAGGAATTTCGCCCGATCCGAATCGATCCCTAAACCGACCAAGACCGTTCGAAACCCGGATTGTTTTGAGAACGCGACAGATCAGAACGCAAACAGAAGAACATTTCATTGCTTATTACAACAATTTACATCATAGTACAAGAATTTACAGAGTATGAATAAATTTTACACAATAGGAAAATATCAGAGATTTAAATTACATTACTACAGCGGAAAAATATTACAAAGTACAACTGAAAGAGATACACGGATACAAAGCTTCCCGAATACCATTCCAGATGTAAACCAGAGTCCTGTGAATATAAATCTGCAAAACCAAAACTACTAGCTGCCCGTGCGGAAAATAAGGGCACCCAGAGTTTAGGTTAAAACAATAAACTCCAGGTCAGTCATGTGACTGGTGTGAGAACTAAAACAGTTATGAATCTTTATTTTAAAGCTAGGTAAATCAAGGGACCACGCCGTATAACACGGAACGGGTTTCCTCCCAAGAATACCAGTGCATATAACAAAATAGCGCAATGCTAAATAAAGAACAATGAAGCTATTATAAGACCCAGGTCCCATCACACAATGCAACGCAAGCCGGAGGATAGGGTTTTTACCTTATAATAGCCAAATGATGCTTGATACGCGAAATTTAATCTTTTATTATTACTATAAGTGAAGAAAACTACTTCAAATATAAATGTATCAATCATAGACGGCATAGCATCCCATGCTACTATGTCGCCATACGAGGCTCTAAAATTATAATCGCAAAATCACGTATTGGAAAGTTGGATTTCCATCATGGTGGCTCCTGATTCGAAAGATTGATCGCGTAGTGCAATTCCCCACGGCTTACGTCCCAGCAAGAGAAAACACCGTAATACACATCCGCACTTTTGGGACTCAAGTATCACCGCGGCTTACGTCCCAGCGAGAGAAAACTCCGCTTACTCTATCCCTCTGAACACTAAGCTCATCTCGGTCGACCGAATCCACGACACCACTAAGGCGTCTATCCTCTAAAAAAGTATACTGATCAAACCATCAGTTTACCACCATACCGGTGTGTGAGGCTCGCGAATCAACGCTACACAAAGCGATGCCACAAAGGTCGTGCTTTGATAATCAACCACAAGACTTTGCTTTTCAACAAAAGCCTTGATCATTTGCCACTTAGGCATGCCACACGGGCAATTCATGCCATGCGATTAATATCCATCAATATATAACCTCTGAGCTCGTACGTCTCAGAGAAGGGCGTTAAGCAAGAGAATAAATTCTCCGTCGCCAAACAAATATATATTTAATAGAAATCAATCACACAAAATAAAATCCAATGTCAGACACACAGTCCATTTACAAGTTCGTTCTTGGTCCGAACGAAACCGGAGGCACTTTCCTCGCATATCCGTCGATCCCCAAGTACGTCTGGACGATCGCCAACATTTTCCCTCATCTTGGGTGTACAGCCCAATCAAGATTGCCAGGAATCATCCAAACGACGTGAAGACCCCTGGTCTTCAACCACCGTCTTCACCTTCGACGTATTGTCGAATCGGTTATTCAGAATGGGTATAAACCCGGCCTTTCTGAATAACCCGCGTATATAATAAACAAGTGTTACACAAACACAACATACGCCTCATTCCAATTCAGAATATTCTTTTATTCAAATATTCACATTCTCAGAGAAAGGTTCCCATTAATTTTATCAAAGATAAATTCTTTTAAATTTATTCTTTAATCTCCTTTTTGGATATCAATTCAAACCATGTTAAGGTTTTCCAAACTAGTCGGGATTAGCGAACCACACCGAAGTAATTATTTATTTTATTTCCCAATCCCAACCTATTTATCCCATAGAGCAAAACTGGCATTACTCCATATCTAACACCATGGTGTTATCAGTAAAATTAATTACCATTTCACGTTCAAATCTAGTTAAAGATTTAACTATCGCTTGGAGAAAAACTGGTGATACTCCATTCTCGATCATTTCAATCTAATTAAAGATTGATTAAAACTCCACTTAGTTTTAATCTTTAAAGGGGTTAAAGAACCGATGTCATTTAAAACACGGTTCACGATAAACCCAAAATCACATCCCATTGTTAATCAGGTTAAAGAACAGGTGTTATTTAAAACACCGTTCACGATAAACCCAAAAACCAATTTAATTTCAATTCCCATTTAAATACTAATTGACCGGACAACTTCCACTAAATCTTAATTAAAAGATTTATTCTTTTCTAAACTGGGTTCAAGAATAGTTTTACTTATGACACCATTCACGACGAACCCAAAATCCCATTTGATATTAAATACAAGGCTCTGAATAGAAAATATATCGGCTTATATTCAATATCAAATTCTGAGACCAACAAATATCTTATTGGAAATAACGATATAAATATATCTTTCAAATTTCCACAACCATATCTGTATAATCACGAAATCCAACATCGAAATATTCCGAAGATAATTTCGATTCAAATCCATTCCAATACGTATATTGGAAATTCTGATTATTTTAAAACCACTTCAAATCCCATTTATTTATTTCAAAATAATTGGATTTTAATTCTAGTTATAAACCAGTTCATTTCGATAAAAATATATTTTTATCCTTTCAACAGGGAATTTTTCATCCCAGTTCTTTCCAATTCATATATTATGATTTTACACAAATTATAGATTTTTTTTAATAATTTTATCAAGGCCTGTACAGTTGATTTCCAATAACGATCGTCGAACTGCACTTACAACGACCTTTTCCAAGTTTGATTTGGACGCGTCTCCAAATCCAACCGTTAGATTTCAAATTTCTAATATTCATTGGAAAGCTCTTTTCGATACGAACCAAACGGTTTCGGTTTCAGGAGAATCCGACGGTCGGATCTCCCGTAATATCCAATCGAAGTCAATGGTCGAAATTCGCAGACTACCGCGGCGCGGTGCGTTCTATTCAAGCAATTTAATATATTTATAATATATATTATATATATACTTCATCGACTTCAATTTTAAACGTAATTTATAAATCGTTTTAAATTCATTTTCAAAATGATTTCAACTTCATAATCAATTTCAAATCAAAATTGAATATTCCATATCATCAATGATAATATTTTCAAAACATTATATTTTGAAATCACTTCTTTCTTATATTCAAATAAAATCGATATAAATATCGTTCGCGTCAAAATGGCGCATATCTAATCAACACGGCTTTATATATTTCAATAAATTCGTTATTCTATTCAACAAATGAATATTTTCTTCAACACATGAATATATATATATATATATTTCTTTCAACACATGAATATATATTTCTTTTCAAAAAATGAATATATATTTTAATTCAACACATGAATATATATTTCTTTTCAACACATGAATATATATTTTATTATATTCTTTATTTTCTAAATTGGAATGAGGCCCAATCAATTACCATATAATATTAATTATATGGATTCCATACAACACATGTATATAATAACAATAATAAATAATCAACCATCATCCAAAGTGCACAACACAACTGTCTGTCAACCTATCGATCGACACACAACTAATTATTGGGACTTGTGTACGTCAAATTTCATCCCAATACCCATGTGGGGTTTCACATCCACAAACACTGAATATTAATTATGCAGTTGAGCGATGTGTAAAATTTATCGTCCCAATCAATATCAGTCAAATCAGTGTACATAAACAAACCGGCAGATTCATAAATGACTATTTTATTTTCCTCACATCCACGTTAAAAATTATATTTTTAACGATAAAATAATTTATTTCAACATATGAATTTCTATTCTGCTCATTTATTCAATAAAATGATATTTTTATTTTTCTAACTTATTTTAGAAAATTTCGGCGGCATAACGGCACGATACTAGAAACGGGACAAGGCCTAGCCTTACCCCGGGTCTAATAATGGCTCACGCCATACACATATCAATCAAACCAATTTCATTTCACCAAACAACCAAATTCAAACAAATTATCTAACCAACTACACAACCAAACGAACAAGTCCATGGTCTGTGGGCGATGGTGTCGGGTGCTACTAAGCACCCTCTGCAACCTAGTTTATAATTTTAACTAGAAAAGATATCAAAGTGAGAAGTTCTCACCCTTTCGCTAAACCAAATGTCGCGACTCTTCATGTGTAGGAAATATTCACCGTGCTTTTTATTGAGATCTGTTCAACACCGTTTGCGTTAAAAAATATATTTTTAAACTACTATCCTTAAAGTAAAAATCACATTTTTATTTGTTCACTTCCAATTCAAAAATCATATTTTTGTATTGACAAAAACCATATCTTTGTATTGACAAAAACCATATCTTTGTATTGATAAAAACCATATCTTTGTATTGACAAAAATCTTATTTTTTCTATTTTTATTTCTAAAACAACCTCATGTCTTTTATTGAAAATAACACTCTGAAAACAATGATATACATATATAAAAATTAACCAATGCTATTTTTATTTTTCAAAAACATTATGCTATTTTATTATTCAAAAACATCATATTTTGATTATAAATCTCTTCATATAAAAAACCAATTTTTTTCTAATCAAAGATTTCAATATTTTTCATATTATCAAAATATAAACTTTCCTTATTATATATAAAAAAAATCTAAACTTTTTATAATGCTTATATATATGAATTGATTTTTTTAACTAAGTTTTATATTTAAAAAAAAACTGATTTGAAAATGCAATGCATATTACTTAAAATAAAATTAGAAAAGAAAGAAAAATAAAAAAACTCACGGCGTTATTTGTTCTGGGCGTCGGATTGGGTATCACCGCGGCTAAGGAGGAAGGGGTCTGGTGCCGTCGCAGGTTGTGGGGAGGGCTGCTACGGTGGTTGGCAGCTCGGTGGTGAATCAGGGCGTCAGATTGGGTTTCAGAGAGGGAGGCCTAGGGCACGCGGTTTTCACTGGGGAAGGAGAGGATGAGGAGCGATGGAGGGGTTCTGGTTCGCCGGAGTTTGCCGCGGCGTCGACGGCTTCTGAGGGAGGCTCGATCGAATTTGAGTTTTCGGATTTTTTTTCTTTTTTATAAAACCCGGTTCCTGAATTGGTCAACGGGGAATAGGGAGAAAGGTATTTGGGGGGGGGATTTACATATATAATATTTATTTAATTTATTTTAGTTTTCTCTAAAAAGTAACTTTTCTATTCGAACTCCAATCGGGACCCAACGACTGTCGCCCCTATGTGAAAACCCGTAACTTCCCCGTAAAGGAAAGAGCGGATAGTTCGAGAACAAGCCACAACAGAACGCAGACGGAAGAACATTTCATCGTATATTACAACAATGCATCAGAATACAAGAATATACAGAGTATAAACAAATAAATATCACATAGAAATATCAGAGATGACAATAAATTACATAGCAGCGGAAAATAATACAATAAACAACTGAAGGGGATATACGGATACAAAGCTTCCCGGATATCATTCCAGCTGTAAACCAGGATCCTGTGAATATAAATCTGCAAAACCAAACTACTAGCTGCTCGTGTCAAAATAGGGGCACCCAGAGTTTAGGTTAAAACAATAAACTCCAGGTCAGTCATGTGACTGGTGTGAGAACTAAAACAGTTGTAAATCTTTATTTTTAAGTTAGGTAAATCAAGGGACCACGCCGTATAACACGGAACGGGTTTCCTCCCAAGAATACCAGTGCATAAAACAAACAACGCAATGCTAAATAAAGAAAAATGAAGCTGTTATAAGACCCAGGTCCTATCACACAATGCAACGCAAGCCGGGGGATAGGGTTTTCCCTTATAACAGCCAAAGAATGCTTGATACGTTCTAAAACAAATCATTTGATACTATAATAAGTGTATAGTGTATAAAACAACTTCAATCATAAGTATAAATCATAGACGGCATAAGCGCCCCATCCCAATATGTCGCCATATATAGGATTACAACTAAAATCGAAACGTCACGTATCAGAAATTGGATTTCCATCTATGAACCGAGGCCAGGGATCGTCCTCACCGTCTTCGAGACAATCTATCCCATGTCTCCGGAACAGCCGCAACTGCCCTTTGGAGCGACAGGGCCGGTCCACCGATGTGGATTATAGTGCCTGAACAATACGTTTACCCGCCCTTTGGGGCGTAAATGAGCCAACGAATGGCTTCATCGGACCCGGATCGTCCGATCTAACCGAGGCGCCTCGTAACAGCAACAACCACACAGGTGAAAAGTATATAAATGTCAGGGCTGGTAGGTCACTGACATCACCCTAGCTAGAAGGAAACGCATGCCCTCCCTGATGTCTTCTCCCGTTTTTGGTTCACAACCGGGGTGCGAGGCTCGCGAATTCACGTTACACAAAGCTGTGCCACACAGGCGGTGCTTTGATCATCAACCACAAGACTTTGCTTTTCAACAGAAGCCTTGATCATTTGCATCTTAGCATGCCACACAGGCAATTCACTCTATGCGTTTGATATCCATCTGTATATAACCCCTGAGCTCGTACGTCTCAGAGAAGGGCGTTAAGCAAGAGAATAAATTCTCCGCCACCAAACAGATATATATTTAATAGAAATCAAACACACAGACTAAAATCCAATGTCAGACACACAGTCCATTTACAATTTCGTTATGGGTCTGAACGAAACCGGAGGCACCTAGTACCCCGCATATCCATCGATCTCCAAGTACGTCTAGATGATCACCAACTGTTTCCATCTTCTTGGGTGTACATTCCAATCAAGATCATCAGTAATCACCCAAACGACGTGAAGACCTCCGGTCTTCGACCACCGTCTTCATCTTCGACTTATCGTCGTATCAATTATTCAGAATGGGATAAACCCGGTCTTTCCGAATAACTCACGTATATTTTAAAATAAGTGTTACACAAACACAACATACGCCTCATTCCAATTCATCAGTCACTAACCGTAAATTAACAAGAGAATAATTCCCCAAATATTAACCCCGAAGGCCGAAACCAACATCAGATCAATATCCAGAAAACCATTCTGCTTGGCTAACCGACAGTTAGTTTCTAAATTTCACATTCATAGGGAAAGGTTCCCATTAATTTTATCAAAGATAAATTCCTTGAATTTATTCTCTAATCTTCTTTTGAATTTCGATTCAACTAGTCGGGATTAATGAACCTTACCGAAGTAATCATTTGTTTTAATTTCTCAATCCTAACCTATTCATCCCATGAAGTAAAACTGGTTATACTTCGTATCTAACACCACGGTGTTATCGGTAAATTCAATTACCATTTCACGTTCAAATCTAATTAAAGATTTAACTTACGCCTGGAGCAAAACTGGTGATACTCCATCCTCGATCATTTCAATCTAATTAAAGATTCATTAAAACTCCACTTAGTTTTAATCTTTAACGGGGTTAAAGAATCAGTGTCATTTAAAAACACTGTTCACGATAAACCCAAAACAACATTCCATTAATTATCGGTTTAAAGAATCAGTGTTATTTAAAACACTATTCACGATAATCCAAAAATCAATATCAATTCAATTAAATATTATTTAATTGGTACATTTCATCAAATCTAAATAAAAAGATTTAATCTTTTCTTAACGGGGCTTAAGAACAGTGTTAATGAAAACACCATTCATGACAAACCCAAATCACATTTGATATTAAACACAAGGCTCTGAATAGAAAATATACCGGCTTATATTCAATATCAAATTATACGACTAACAAATATCGTATTGGAAATAACGATATATATATATATATATATCTTTCAAATTCCCATAACAATATCTGTATCATCACGAAATCCAACATCAAAATAACCCAAAGACAATTTCTGTAACGACCTACATTCTACGCATCGGAAGATCGTAGAATATTTATTTCTTTTTCTTAGTAAGTCGTATGGTCGTGTACTTTTGGGAAACGACTAGTAGGGTCATTTCCCATGTTCATGATTTTTCCCGATTTTTAAATGACCATTTTACCCCTAGTTGGCACTATTTTGGCCATAACTTTTGACTGGAAAGGAATTTTGACCTGAAACCACTTCCATTGGCTCCGGATGATGGTTTCTCTTTCCGTAGAGTGGTCACATTAGCCAAACGGACTCACCGTTTGGGAGATATGGCTGAAACAAGTTTCAGATGGTGAAAAACAGCTTAATTGGGCTGCTAGGCCCAAAGGGGAATTTCGGGATTAGGAGTTTAAAAGGGCTGTTAGGGTTTGGAGAATACCTTTTTCTCATTTTTTTCAGCCGTCACTATTCATTCCTCTTAACCTAGCCATGGCCTCCACCCTCTAAATCTCTTCAAAACACCTCTTAATCACTTTCTAATTGAAGATTAGGCTAAGCAAACATCAAATCAAGGAGTATTAGCACGAGAACCGAGGTAGAGCTGCTGTGTAAGATTGGGAACAGTGCCAAATCAGAGAATATTTCAGTTTTGGGGTTTTAGTGGTGGCAAAGGTGAGTGATTAGCTTGCTTTTACACTAATTACGGTTAATTATGGGTAATTAGTGAAGATTAGCGAATTTATACATTAATAAATTCTGGAAAAATCCCTAAAATTCTATAATGATGTTTTATGGCTCTGATAAAAATTTGGGCTAATTTGGATAAGTTTTGCTAATTGTATGCATAATTACGGTTAAGAAGGATTAAGGGGAAAACATGGGTTTCTGGGTATGTTTGATCTAAAGTATTTCATGTAAATGATGTTTTAATGTTTTTGATTGATTCTATATGTTGTTACTGCTGTTTGGAATGTTTTGTAATGTCATAGGAAGTTTAGAATGGTTGAAAACGCCGTCGTTCGGCGAAAATAGCTTGCTGGAAAAAGTTGCAGATTTTCAGAACCGGTTAGGAAGAACACCCGATCCGAACCGGATAGGAGGAGGAGATCCGATCCGAACCGGATAGGAGGAGGAGATCCGATCCGAACCGGATAGGAGGAGGAGATCCGATCCAAACCGGATAGGAGGAGGAGATCCGAACCGAACCGGATAGGAGGAGGAGATCCGATCCGAACCGAATAGAAGGAGGAGATCTGAACCGAACTGGATAGGAGGAGACACCCGAACCGAACCGGATAGGAGGAGGAGATCCGAACCGAACCGGATAGAGGAGGAGACCCGAACCGAACCGGATAGGAGGAGGATGCCCGAACCGAACCGAATAGGAGGAAGAGACCGGAACCGAACCGAAGAAGACCATAACCCGAGATGCAAAGGTAGTCCAAATGGGAAGTTTGTACCAAGGATTCAGATTGGAATCAACGAGTTAACTTCATGATTGGGCTTTGCTGCGGGACGTGTGCTAAGGGGCTGTCGATGTCTGTAACTTTGGATCACTATGTATAGGGGGTACGTGAACGAATTCAGGGCCACAGTGGTCTAGGTACGACTAAAAGAGCTATAGACCAATGAAGTGAGGTCATTTGTAAAGGTTTAGTCATGACTCCATGGGGTAAGCTTGGTGGTAGCAGTAGTTGTACAAGCCGAACTCCGTCACTACTTCGATGGGTCTAGTGGTTGAAAGCGGTATACATCGTATGCTTTATGCACTGAGTGAGAGATGTGAGGATGGTTGCCATGATTGAATTGTTTGCTATCACTATGACATGCACACCCCCACCCCCGTATTTCTTTACACCATATGTTGATGGCACCTTAGAGTATTGTACAGTATGTAGTGCTAACTCTTTGGTTGCAGGTCCAGGTTCAGGTATGGTTTAGTATACCTGTTATTGTTCTGTTTAGCTGCTTATCGCTCATACCAGACTTTTTGTCTGACCCAGAGTTTTATGTCTCTTCTTATTACTCTGGGTGCTCACACGAGCAGACTAGAGACAGGTTAGTTGGTGATGCACGGGTAGATGATCCGGAGACGAGCAGGAGGCTTCCACGTAATATATATATATATAGTATTCTCCCTGTGTTGTTGAAGATCACTGCTTGGGCATTGGTGGTGCATCTTCCACTTTAGCTTTCTTTTGTTTAGAGACAGTAGATTTTGAAAAGTTTTAATAAGCTGTATTTGGATTTCCGCTGCTCTGATGTTGACATTTATTATTAGTTATCAGCTTATGCACTGTCTCACCTGTTTTATGTCAAGTATGTTATTATTATATTTTATTCCATGCGCTGTGCGACATTCTACAGGTTCCTTGATTAGTTCATTCTCTTCTTTCTTTTCTTATGACGACCGTTCCGTGCCAGTTGGATATGTGTACAGCGCACACTTGGAGGAAGTGTCGGTTGGTGCGGGGCGGGCCGTCACACTTGGTATCAGAGCTCTAGGTTGAGTAGTTAACCTAGGGAAGTTATCAGGGAGAGATAATATACGTATACGAGAGAGCGTATTTGTGGTTATTTTGGTTTTCAAAGGCTATATATATACTATTAGTAGTATAAGAATGAAGTCGTACTGCACTAGCACCACTATGGAATCGTTAATCGTTTCCTTTTTCAGATTGACGATGAGCCGAGATACTAGAGGTGCTGGTAGGGGAGCCAATAATGGGAATGTTGCTGACATGAGGATGATGTTTACTGACCTCATGAGAGAGATGCTTAGAGATGTACGGAGGGCAGCTCCCAATGGTGGAAATGGTGGTGGTCCAATAGTGCAGGCGCCAAGAGTCGACTTCACCAAGCTGAATAAGGATTATACTAGCCTTGGTGGGAAGCCGTTCCACGGAACGGAGTCGACCACAGATGTTCAGGATTGGTTGGATAGTTGCGAACGTATCTTCGAGGATTTGGGTATCGAGGATGCGATGAAGAGAAAGCTAGCGTCCCGTCAGCTGCAAGGGCGGGCAATGAATTGGTGGAATGCTATAAAGGCAGCTACTCCCGAAGATCAGATTACTTGGGAGCAGTTTAAAGCTCGCTTTAGCGAGAAGTTCATTCCAGCTGCTCAGAAGTCAGTGCTGTTTAAGAAATTCTTGGAGCTCAAGAAGAATGGCAGAGCTGTCTCGAAGTACATTGCTGAATTCGACACTTTGTCAAAGTATGGGTTATCTCTTATTGATACTGCCGAGAAGAAGAATGAGAAATTCATAACTGGGTTAGATCAGTACTTAGGGGAAAGGCTTATTAACCACATCGATGAGACGTTTGAGTCGATTATGGGGAAAGCATTAAGATCAGAGAGTCTCTACCCTAAGCCAAAGACTGAGGTTGCATCCGCAGATGAGCCAAAGCCACAAGCAAGTGGTGGAGGCAAGGGTGGTTCCCAGAATAAAAGAAAGCAGAGTCAGACTAAGGATGGCCAGAAGAAAAAGAATAAACAAGATGTTGAGTGCTTCAGCTGTGGTAAGAAGGGCCATTATGCTAGTAATTGTCGGGCCAAGCCAGCGGATAGGAAGTGCTTCAACTGTGGCCAAATGGGACATCACAAGGACAAGTGTCCGCAACCCCCTAAAGAAAAGCAAATGGTGAAAGCATACGCCCTTAATGCTATTCCTTCTTCGTCGAATGCCCCAACTGCGGCAGAGAAGGGAAAGAATGTCGTCATTAAAGGTATGCTTTCTGTTTATGATGTTCCTGTTAGAGTTTTGTTTGATACCGGAGCTTCCAGTTCTTTCATATCTAGTGACCTGGTAGATAGGTTGGGATTGGAGCCCGAGATTGTCGATAGACCTTTAGTAGTGACGAACCCGATTGGTGGTTCTACTAGCCTTAGCATGATTTGTCGTAATGTGGTCTTATCGAGTCATGGATGCATGTTTGTTTGTGATTGCTTTGTTTTGGGCTTTACTGGGTTTGGCATTATTTTGGGAGTAGATTGGCTCCGAAGATACGGGGTGGTGGTAGACTGTGAGGGCTTTTTGGTGACAGCTAGAGCGGATGATGGGCGGAGGATAGTGTTTGGTGGTCTACCCAGTGAGGGGGTATTGGCTAGTTTTCTAAACTCCCTCGACATTCCGCATAGTGAGTTGTCAGGTTTGCCCGTGGTTGGCCAGTATTCGGATGTTTTCGAAGAAGTGACCGGACTTCCACCACACCAAGAGATTGAGTTCCGTATTGATTTGGTAAAAGATGCCAGACCTATAGTGATGCCACTTCGTCGTATGGAACCAAGGGAGCAGCGAGAGCTCGAGGTGCAAGTCAGCGATCTTTTGAAGAAGGGATTTATCAGAAGGAGTGTCTCTGAATGGGGAGCACCAGTTGTGTTTGCTACCAAGGCGGATGGTTCCCTTCGTTTGTGTGTAGACTACCGCGAGTTGAACAAGGTGACGAGGAAGAATAAGTATCCTCTCCCGCGGATAGATGATTTGTTCGATCAGTTGAGTGGCGCGAGAGTGTTCTCCCAGTTGGATCTCGCGACAGGTTTTCATCAGCTTAGAGTGGAAGCTGAGAGTATAGCTAAAACGACATTTCGAACGCCGTCTGGATTTTATGAATGGTTGGTTATGCTATTTGGGCTGACTAATGCCCCGACATATTTTGTGGATCTTATGAATAGGGTATTCAGAGATCAGTTGAATAAGTCTGTTCTTGTGTTCGTGGATGATATTTTGGATTACTCAAGGAACGAGGAAGAACACAAGGAACATTTGAGGACAGTGATGGAGGTGTTGAGGAAACACCAATTGAAAGCAAAGTTTTCTAAGTGTCACTTCTGGAGGAAGGAAGTGAGATTCTTAGGCCATGTTGTTTCAGAAAATGGTATCGCCGTGGATCCTGCTAAGGTGGCTACGGTGCAAGATTGGTCTACGCCCAAGAGTGCAACAGACGTAAGAAGTTTCTTAGGATTAGCGGGATATTATCGTAAGTTTATCCAAGGCTTCTCCAAGATAGCAGCACCGTTGACTCAGTTGAGAAAGAAGAATCAAGCTTTTGTTTGGAACGAAAGGTGCGAGGATGCATTCAAGAGTCTAAAAGAAAAGTTTACAAGTGCACCAGTGTTAGTCATTCCCAAGGGGAGTGAAGAGATGACGGTATATACAGATGCTTGTGGTACCGGACTAGGTGCTGTGTTGATGCAGGGTGGTAGGGTTGTAGCTTATGCAAGCAGGCAACTGAAACCGCATGAGAAGAGGTATCCTATCCATGATTTGGAATTGGCAGCGATCGTATTCGCATTGAAGATGTGGAGACATTATCTCTTGGGAGAAAGATTCGAGCTGTTTACTGATCATAAGTCGCTGAAGTATCTTTTCTCTCAAAAGGATTTGAATCTTCGTCAGCAGAGGTGGTTAGAGTTCTTAGCTTCATATGATTTCGACATCGCATATACACCGGGAAAGGGAAATGCGGTAGCCGATGCGTTGAGTCGAAGACATGCCAGTTTAGGGGCTATGTTCCTTGAATGGAAGCAACTGGAGTATATCGCGAGGTTTGATTTCAGACCAAAGTGCGAATTGGACCCAGAAATGTTAGCAAGTTTGACGATCATACCCACTTTAATTGAGTGGATCGGCTCTAGTCAGAGGGACGATCCTAACCTATTGGAAATCATCTCCAAGTTAGAGATGGGTATCGATGAGGAGATGAGCAAGTATGGGCTTGATCAAGATGGATGGCTTAGAAAGAATGGAAAGCTCGTTGTACCCCATGTCAATGGATTGAGAGATGAAGTGCTTAGAGAATGTCATCACTCAAAACTGACTATACACCCCGGTGGTAATAAGATGTATTGAGACATGAGACAGACTTACTACTGGGAAGGGATGAAAAGAGACGTTGGGGAGTTTATATCCAAATGCATGAATTGCCAGCTAGTTAAAGCCGAGCAAAAGAAGCCTAGTGGGTTGTTACAGCCATTAGAAATTCCCGGATGGAAATGGGAGCAGGTCTCGATGGATTTCATCGATGGTTTACCAAGGACTAGATCGGGACATGACAGCATTTGGGTGATTGTGGACCGATTAACCAAAAGTACAAGATTTATACCAGTCAGATCGACCAGAACAGCAGCTAATTAGCATAATTGTATATGAAGTGGGTAGTGAGATTCCATGGAGTACCTAAAAGCATTGTGAGTGACCGAGACCCGTTGTTCACTAGTGGGTTTTGGAAGAGCTTACAAGAAGCTCTAGGGTCAGAGTTACATCTCAGTACCGCATATCATCCTCAGACCGACGGTCAGACGGAGAGGGTGAATCATATTTTGGAAGATCTCTTGAGAGCATGTATATTGGATTTTGGTAGATCATGGGATGACCATTTGCATCTAGTAGAGTTTGCATATAATAATAGCTACCAATCCAGTATCGGTATGGCTCCGTTTGAAGCTTTGTACGGAAGACCATGCAACTCACCATCATGTTGGATAGAGACTGGCGAGAAGTTTATGCTTGGACCAGATGTGGTAAGGGAAACTTCAAATAAAATCAAGACCATTCAACAACGAATGAAGGCTGCCAAAGATAGGCAGAAGAGTTATGCCGATAAGAGGAGAAGAGACTTAAAATTCTCCGTTGGCGACTTGGTGTTTGTCAAGATTTCTCCGTTGAAGAGCGTAATACGATTTGGCAGGAGAGGAAAGTTGGCACCAAGATTCGTTGGCCCATTCCCATTTCTCGAACTAGTCGGGAATTTGGCATATAGAATTGACTTACCAGACAAGATGGCGGGAGTTCACAACGTATTTCATGTTTCCCAGTTAAGGAAGTTTGTGCACGACCCTAATATGGCTATTTCACCTGATCAGTTGGACGATATCGAGGTTGAACCTGAGGCGGTTGGGAACCGTAGGCCTATGCGTATCGTTGGGAACGATACGAAGCAACTTCGAAGGAAGGCAGTGAAACTAGTCAAAGTCCAGTGGGGTGAGGATGAGAAAGACTGTACTTGGGAAACAGAGGAGGACATAAGGAAGAAGTATCCAGAACTCTTTGCCTGGTAAGATTTTATTAGCGATTTAGTTTTCCGCATACTAGGTTATGTTTGTTTTGCTTGTTTTGCATGTTTGGTTGCTGTGAATGATTGTTAGGCATGCGGGATTCATTGTTTGTTTCTTTGTAAAGGAATTTCGGGGGCGAAATTTCTTAAGGGGGGGGGGGGGGGGGAAGGGGGGGAGGGGGGAGAATGTAACGACCTGCATTCTACGCATCGGAAGATCGTAGAATATTTATTTCTTTTTCTTAGTAAGTCGTGTGGTCGTGTACTTTTGGGAAACGACTAGTAGGGTCATTTCCCATGTTCTTGATTTTTCCGATTTTTAAATGACCATTTTACCCCTAGTTGGCACTGTTTTGGCCATAACTTTTGACTGGAAAGGAATTTTGACCTGAAACCACTTCCATTGGCTCCGGATGATGGTTTCTCTTTCCGTTGAGTGGTCACATTAGCCAAACGGACTCACCGTTTGGGAGATATGGCTGAAACAAGTTTCAGATGGTGAAAAACAGCTTAAATGGGCTTAACCGGGTGATTAACAGCTAGGCCCAAAGGGGAATTTCGGGATTAGGAGTTTAAAAGGGCTGTTAGGGTTTGGAGAATACCTTTTTCTCATTTTTTCAGCCGTCACTATTCATTCCTCTTAACCTAGCCATGGCCTCCACCCTCTAAATCTCTTCAAAACACCTCTTAATCACTTTCTAATTGAAGATTAGGCTTAGCAAACATCAAATCAAGGAGTATTAGCACGAGAACCGAGGCAGAGCTGCTGTGTAAGATTGGGAACAACGCCAAATTAGAGAATATTTCAGTTTTGGGGTTTTAGTGGTGGCAAAGGTGAGTGATTAGCTTGCTTTTACACTAATTACGGTTAATTATGGGTAATTAGTGAAGATTACCGAATTTATAGATTAATAAATTCTGGAAAAATCCCTAAAATTCTATAATGATGTTTTATGGCTCTGATAAAAATTTGGGCTAATTTGGATAAGTTTTGCTAATTGTATGCATAATTACGGTTAAGAAGGATTAAGGGGAAAACATGGGTTTCTGGGTATGTTTGATCTAAAGTATTTCATGTAAATGATGTTTTAATGTTTTTGATTGATTCTATATGTTGTTACTGCTGTTTGGAATGTTTTGTAATGTCATAGGAAGTTTAGAATGGTTGAAAACGCCGTCGTTCGGCGAAAATAGCTTGTTGGAAAAAGTTGCAGATTTTCAGAACCGGTTAGGAAGAACACCCGATCCGAACCGGATAGGAGGAGGAGATCCGATCTGAACCGGATAGGAGGAGGAGATCCAATCCGAACCGGATAGGAGGAGGAGATCCGAACCGAACCGGATAGGAGGAGGAGATCCGATCCGAACCGAATAGAAGGAGGAGATCTGAACCGAACCGGATAGGAGGAGACACCCAAACCGAACCGGATAGGAGGAGGAGATCCGAACCGAACCGGATAGAGGAGGAGACCCGAACCGAACCGGATAGGAGGAGGATGCCCGAACCGAACCAAATAGGAGGAAGAGACCCGAACCGAACCGAAGAAGACCATAACCCGAGATGCAAAGGTAGTCCAAATGGGAAGTTTGTACCAAGGATTCAGATTGGAATCAACGAGTTAACTTCATGATTGGGCTTTGCTGCGGGACGTGTGCTAAGGGGCTGTCGATGTCTGTAACTTTGGATCACTATGTATAGGGGGTACGTGAACGGATTCAGGGCCACAGTGGTCTAGGTACGACTAAAAGAGCTATAGACCAATGAAGTGGGGTCATTTGTAAAGGTTTAGTCATGACTCCATGGGGTAAGCTTGGTGGTAGCAATAGTTGTACAAGCCGAACTCCGTCACTACTTCGATGGGTCTAGTGGTTGAAAGCGGTATACATCGTATGCTTTATGCACTGAGTGAGAGATGTGAGGATGGTTGCCATGATTGAATTGTTTGCTATCACTATGACATGCACACCCCCACCCCCGTATTTCTTTACACCATATGTTGATGGCACCTTAGAGTATTGTACAGTATGTAGTGTTAACTCTTTGGTTGCAGGTCCAGGTTCAGGTATGGTTTAGTATACCTGTTATTGTTCTGTTTAGCTGCTTATCGCTCATACCAGACTTTTTGTCTGACCCAGAGTTTTATGTCTCTTCTTATTACTCTGGGTGCTCACACGAGCAGACTAGAGACAGGTTAGCTGGTGATGCACGGGTAGATGATCCGGAGACGAGCAGGAGGCTTCCACGTAATATATATATATATATAGTATTCTCCCTGTGTTGTTGAAGATCACTGCTTGGGCAATGGTGGTGCATCTTCCACTTTAGCTTTCTTTTGTTTAGAGACAGTAGATTTTGAAAAGTTGTAATAAGCTGTATTTGGATTTCCGCTGCTCTGATGTTGACATTTATTATTAGTTATCAGCTTATGCACTGTCTCACCTGTTTTATGTCAAGTATGTTATTATTATATTTTATTCCATGCGCTGTGAGACATTCTACAGGTTCCTTGATTAGTTCATTCTCTTCTTTCTTTTCTTATGACGACCGTTCCGTGCCAGTTGGACATGTGTACAGCGCACACTTGGAGGAAGTGTCGGTTGGTGCGGGGCGGGCCATCACAATTTCGATTCAAATCCATTCCAATATAATTATTGGAAATTCTGGTTATTTTCAAAACCATTTCTAATCCAGTTTATTTATTTTAAAAACAAATAGAATTATAATTCTAGTTCAAAACTTGTTCATTTCGATAAAAATCTATTTTTATCTTTTCAAATATGGAGTTTTTCATCCCAATTCTTTCTAAATCATTTCTTATGATTTTACACAAATTATTACTATTTTTAGTAATTTTATCAAGGCCCGTACAGTCGATTTCCATCAACGGCCATCGAACTGCACTTACAGCGACCTTTTCTAAATTTGATTTGGACGTATCTCCAAATCCAACAGTTAGATTTCTAATTTCTTACATTCGTTAGAGAGCTCTTTTCGATACGAACCCAACGGTTCCGGTTTTAGGAGAATCCGACGGTCGGATCTCCCGCAATATTTATTCGAAGTCAATGGTCGAAATTCGCGAACTGCCGCGGCGCGGCGCGTTCTATTCAGGCCATTATATTATATATATAATATATATATATAATATACTTCGTCGATTTCCTTTTAAAACGTATTATATAAATCGTTTTAAATTCGTTTTCAAAACGGTTTCAACTTCGTTTTCGGTTCGAATTCATTTATATTCAATTTCAATTCGAATTCATTTATATTCAATTTCAATTCGAATTCATTTATATTCAATTTCAATTCGAATTCATTTATATTCAATTTCAATTCGAATTCATTTATATTCAATTTCAATTCGAATTCATTTATATTCAATTTCAATTCGAATTCATTTATATTCAATAAATCAGATTTTGAAATCACTTTCGATATTCATTATAAAATGAATAAAATCGATATAAATATCGATTCACGTCAAAATGGCGTCAATCTAATCAATACGGCTTCATATATTCCTATTTTCAAATATTCTATTTCAAATATTTCTTTTTTAAATATTTCTATTTCAAATATTTCTTTTTCAAATATTTCTATTTTAAAACTGGAATGAGGCCCAATCAATTACCATATAATGTTAATTATATGGATTTTCTACAACACAGGTATACAGTAACAACGATGATTAATCAACAATCATCCAAAGTGCATTCTACACTGTATAAGCATCGAATATAAATATTTAACGCTTATAACAGTCTGTCAATCAATCGATCGACATACAACTAAACAATCGGGATTAGTGTACGTCAAATATCATCCCAATACCCGTGTGGGGTTTCAAACAATCAAACACAGATTTTATTTGTGCAGTTGAGCGATGTGTAAAATTTATCGTCCCAATCGATATCAGTCAAATGTGTGTATATAAACAAATCGTCCGATTTGTTTATATTTATTTATTTCATTTATACGTTAAAAATTCTATTTATAACTATAAAATATTTTAACTATATGAATATTTTATTTCATTTCACATCACATCACACAATCAACTACACATCAAAATCAAACAAACAAGCATACAAGCCGTCCATGGTCAGTGGACGACGGGTGT
Source organism: Allium sativum (assembly GCA_030737875.1). Lineage (NCBI taxonomy): Eukaryota > Viridiplantae > Streptophyta > Magnoliopsida > Asparagales > Amaryllidaceae > Allium > Allium sativum. Next base: position 345,638,925 of record CM060922.1, on the reverse strand, counting down.
CGGGTGCTACTAAACACCGTCTGCATCCTAGTATATATATATAACTAGAAAATTAAATCAAAGAGTGAGAAATTCTCACAGATTAGCTAATCCAATGCCACGACTCTTCTTAGGTAGAAATCTTCGTTGTTCTTCCTCTTGTTTTTTTTCACTGCCCGTATTCTCTACATATATAAAAATCACATTTTTACTTCGCTATTCAATATATAAAAATCGAATTTTTACTTCGCTATTCAATATATAAAAATCGAATTTTTACTTCGCTATTCAATTTATAAAAATCGAATTTTTACTTCGCTATTCAATTTATAAAAATCGAATTTTTACTTCGCTATTCAATATATAAAAATCGAATTTTTACTTCGCTATTCAATTTATAAAAATCGAATTTTTACTTCGCTATTCAATATATAAAAATCGAATTTTTACTTCGCTATTCAATATATATAAAAATCGAATTTTTACTTTGTTATTCAATATATAAAAATCGAATTTTTACTTTGTTATTCAATATATAAAAATCGAATTTTTACTTTGTTATTCAATATATAAAAATCGAATTTTTACTTTGTTATTCAATATATAAAAATCGTATTTTTACTTTGTTATTTAATATATAAAAATCGAATTTTTATTTTGCTATTCAATATATAAAAATCGTATTTTTATTTTGCTGTTCAATATATAAAAATCGTATTTTTATTACTTCTACAATATAAAAATTATATCTTTGGTCTTTCTACAATATAAAAATTATATCTTTGGTCTGAGAATCATTTCTATTCCTTCCACTATTTAAAGACTGATTATATATATATATATGTATATTTCTAACTGTTTACTTCATATAAATAAAATAAGTAAAATAAAAATAAATAATAAAAAGGAACTTACATTGATTGATCAAGGAGGGGGGGTTGCTGCTCGAATAGAGGGAGAGGGGGCTCGAGGTGGCGCTGGGTGAGCCAGAGGGGATCGGCGCAGGCGGAGTTCGCCGGAGTTGCGGCTGTCAGGAGGAGGTGACGGTGGCTGCTTCACGTCGTTGGGGGGGGGGGGGCTTCGAACTCACGCAGGTGAAGGAGATGGAGGTAGAAGAGGAGAGAGAGGATCGAGAGGAGGTGGGCGCGCTTGAGGTTGCCACGCCTGGGGCGGCGATATGAGGAGCATCGACGAGGGGGTTAGGGCTTCAGCCCGATTTTTTTTTCTTTGCTGAATCTACGGGAGAAGGTGGGGGTATAGGGGCTATATGTAATTAAATATATTTAATTATTTTTATATTTCATATAGTTGACTTTTAATCCGGATCTCAAATCGAGCCCAATGACTGTCGCCTCCAGCGTATTACCCCCATTCCGAACACAATGGGATATGTATCGCAGGCCAATTTGATTGTTACGATCAGTTTTCGTTTAAATTGAAGTTTAAATCTATATATTCAATTTTAAACGTACATTTCAATTTACTGGGGCCACATACTAACTAGAAAAATTCCAGAAAAATATTTTCTAGCTTCGTATTGACGATACAGTCCTAACAAAACTAGTTTCGTCGAATTCTGAGACCGTTTGAAAAATGGCCATTTTCCAGTCGATTAAAATCAACCGAAACTGGTCAAACGCGTTTTCCTTTGCCACGCTCACATATTGATTCGAAAAATTACAAAAATTGGAATCTAGCAATAACTTGACATCACGGACCCAACAAAAGTGGTTTCGTCGTAATCCGAGGTCGTTTGAAAATGGCTATTTTTAAGGGCCAGAATTCCATAGCGACTATTCTGAAAATACATTTGGCCATAACTTTTGATTCCCGTTATGAAATTTTGATTTTTCGGATTCGTTGGAAAGATATATTCAATTCGATTCCATTATTTTTGGTTTCACTAAAATCCGGTCTATTTTGCACCCGGTACATTCATTTGAAGTTTGAAATCGAATTATCGAACTACCACTCCATTTTCAATTCCTTTTATAAATATAAATAAATATTTATATTCTAACGACGACGTATATAATATATACATTCGATTTTTATTCTAAATAAATTTCTCGTCGATATTATTTAAAATAATCTATTTTAAATGTTCAAAATTCGCTAAAATTGCCAAAATAAAATTTTTAAACTGGCCCAGATTTTCGGGTTGTTACACCCTCGCTAATTACCCCCATTCTGAACACAATGAGATATGTTTCATAAGCCAATTCGACTGTTACGATCAGTTTTCTTCAAAATTAAATATAAATCATTATATTGAATTTTAAATGTACATTTCAATTTACCGGGGCCACATGCGGACCCGAAAAATTCCAGAAAAATTATTTCTAGCTTCATATTGACGATACGGTCTAAACAAAACTAATTTCGTCGAATTATGAGAACGTTTGAAAAATGGCCATTTTCCAGTCGATTAAATTCAACTGAAACTGGTCAAACGCGTTTAACTGCGCCACGCTCAAATATTAATTCAGAAAATTATGAATTTTGAAACCTAGCAATAATTTGACATCCCGGATCCAACAAAAGTGGTTTCGTCGAAAACGAAGGTCGTTTGCAAAATTTCTATTTTTAAGGGCCTTATATATATATATATTAAAACATATATAAATTCCACAGCGACTTTTCTGAATTTTAAACTGGACATGTCTCTCACTCTATAAAGTGAAATCTCAGTTTCTTAGCTTCTTTAGAAAGATCTGATTAAACAGATTCAAATATTTCTTGTTTCATTCAATTCTGAGTTATATTGAATTCTGTATATTCATTTGAAATTCGAAATCGAATTTTCGAACTGTCGAGCCATTTCAGGCTCGTTATATAATTAAAATAAATTTATTCGTTCTAACTTTGTCGAAAACAAATTTTCCATCGTTATTATTTAAAATATTACATTTTAAATATTCAAAATTCATTAAAATCGCCAAAATAAAAATTTTAAATTGGCTTAGAATTTCCGGGTTTTTACATTCTGTATATTCGTTTAAATTTCGAATCGCCAAATTACGAACTTCAGCGCAATTTCGAGCTCGATTATAATTATAATATAATTTATACGTTCAACTGTCGTTTATTTAATATATTCGTTAATATAATTCAACTCTAAACTGAATTATATACTTTGAATTGTCTAGTTCACATTATATTGTCAATTCACTATTTTTGATTATTTCAAAAATTACATATATTATTCTATTATTTATATTAATTAAATATTCAATATAATTTAATTAAACAACCATTTTCACTATTTGAATGATTAAATTAATTAATTATAATACCGTAAAAGTACGGGCATTACAAAAGTCGTCGACTATTACGTAAACATATCTATTATGATTTTTTGATTGAATTTGAGATGGACCAAATAAGTCCATGTGAATTAACTCTAATTGTTTTGATGTAGTGATTTCCTCTTTTGATTTAAATGAAATTTTCTTTAGTTTTCCGAGTTGATAGGCATCACCTAAATTATTTAATTTAAATTTCATTTTGAGTAATCCACTGATTGAATCTAATTTAGAAATCCTAGAAATATGTTTGAAATTTATATGACCAAATCTCTCATGCCAGATCTAGGTATCACTTGTACTGGCTATAAGACATAGGTTATCGTTGGAAATTTTCATACTCAATATATAAATATTTTTCTTTCTATCTCCTTCGAGTATTACTTTTGAATTCCTATCTTCTATGAAACATTTATCCTTTTCAAATTTTATTTTATAACCCTTATCGCAAAGTTGACTTATATTTAGCAAGTTGTGTTTTAAATTCCTGACTAATAAAACATCAGAAATAGTAGGAGTTTCAGAATTACCGACATTGCCAATTCCGAAAATGAATCCTTTAGAGTTATCTCCGAATTTCACTATTCCACAATCTTCATATTTCAGATTGTTGAGCAGTTCTGGATTTCCCGTTATATGTCTCAACTATCAAATATCCATTTGTCCTTTTCCATTTCCATCAATTGTTTTCCCGAATTAGAATTCTCAATAGCCATGTAACACACCAGTTCGGGATTTGAATTTCCAACAGCCACCTTTTCAGATTTTGAATTTCCAAAAGCCACTTTATCCATCTTTTCAACTTTTCAGCAGATCACACGCCTTTTCAATATGATTATATGCAGAGTCTTTCAACATTGATACAATGCATGAATTAACACTTGTGTTAACAAAAATTCCAGAATTTTCCATTTAAAAATTATCAAAAATCAGATTATGAACTTTTTGAAAGACCTTGCTCTTATACTAATCGTTAGGGATTGCGGAATGGATCGTTAAGGCAAAACAAACACTAGAGGGGGGTGAATAGTTTTTTTGAGAATTTAAACAAAATCTAAAATTTATGTGAACTACTATATGAATCAAACACCATAAACACAATCACAGACATAGATTCAAACAAAACACAAAAATAAATAGAAATAAAATGCTGAAAAGGAAAGAACACACTGGATTTTATACTGGTTCGGAATTGCTCCTACGTGCTAACAACCCAGAAAATCAGAACCAATTAAAATTTTTTATTTTAGCGATCTTAATGGATTTTGAATATTTAAAATGAATTATTTTAAATAATAACTACTAAAAATTTATCTAAATCAAAGTAAGAATGAATAAATTTATTTTAATTATATAACGAGCCTGAAGTGGCACGCCACAGTTTGAAAATTCGATTTCAAATTTCAATTGAATGTACAGGATTCAAAATAAATTGGATTTTAGTAAAACCAGAAATATTTGAATCTGTTTAATTATATCTTTCTAATGAATGTGAAAAATTTAGATTTCATAATGGGAACAGAAAGTTATGTCCAGTTAAAAATTCAGAATAGTCCTTATGGAATTTATATATATAGCCCTTAAAAATAGCCATTTTGCAAACAACCTCCGTTTTCGACGAGACCACTTCTTTTGGATCCGGAATGTCAAATTATTGCTTGATTCCAATTCTCATAATTTTTGGAATCAGTATGTGAGTGTGGAAAAATAAAACATATTTTAGTTCGAATTTAATCAACTGAAAAATGACCGTTTTTCAAACGATCTCCAAATTCGACGAAATTAGTTTTCTAAGGACCGTATCATCAAAACATGGCTAGATTTATTTTTCGGGAATTTTTAGAGTCGGTATATGGCCCCGGTAAATTAAAATGTACATCAAAATTAAATATACATTGATTTATATTTTAATATTGATGAAAACTGATCGTAACAGTCGAATTGGCTTATAGACATATCCTGTTGTGTTCGAAATGGGGGTAATTAGTTGGGGACGATAGTCGGTCGGTCGATTTGGAGTTCGAGTAAAAAAAGGTGACTTTTAGAAATAAATAATTAAATAATTATATAAGGACCCTTATCTCTCTCTCTCCTTTCAGTCAAAAGAGAAAAAATATAAAATAAAAAACCCGTAACCTTGTAACCCTGTAACCCGTCGCCAACCCTCTCTCCCTCCGATCAAGTCGCCGCCTCCATTTCCGGCAGTCGCGTCTCCGACCAGAGCGCTACTCCACCCTCCTAACTCCTCCCTCCTCTCTTCCTTTCTCTTCTCACTCCTCCTCCAATTCAAATCACCCCAATCTACCAAAATCCCCTGGAAACCGCTACCTCCAAGCACCACAGCCCCACCGCTGCTTGCACTTACCTCCCCGGCCACCTCCCTTACGGCCTGCGCCACCAACAGCCGGCTGTGGGGTCCCCTCCATCAAAGAATCTACAATGAAAAGTGAGTTTTTAATTATTTTATTTTCTTTCTGTCTAATTAATTTAGTTAATTTAGTAATTAAAACATTGTTAGCATTGTTTTAAAATGTAATTTATATATATATATATATATATATATATATATATATATTAGTATTAAAGATGAGATTTTTATAATGAAAGCGAATTTATAAAAATATGATTTTTATCATATAAAGTTATGATTTTTGTTTGAATAAAGTATGACTTTTTTTAGTTATGTAAAAATATGAATTTTATTACATAAACATCATTATAAAAATATGATTTTTATTATATAAACATCGTTATAAAAATGTGCTTTTATTATATAAGGAGCGATATAAAATTTTGACTTTTATATGTATGAATAGCGAATAAAAGTTGGATTTTTATATATATTAAAGCAAGATAAAAATACGATTTTTATTGTTTTAGTAGCGATATAAAAATATAATTTTTATATATGAAGTAGCATTGTAAAAATATAACTTTAACATATGAAGTAGCACTGTAAAAATATAATTTTATATATGAGTAGCGATACAAAAGTATGATTTTTATTATGTGAATAGCAAAATAAAAATATGATCTTTAATATATATAGAAAGGTTTAAAAATGCGATTTTTAAATATATAAGCATCATATTAAAAATGTGATTTTTACTATGAACAGCGTGAAAAGGGTTGCATTGGAATTTCGGGAAAATCCAAGCTGTTCAGAAATTCAAAAATAAAACTGGCGGAGTGGATCCCAAATGTGAGAACTTCTCACTATAATTTTGTTTACAGTTAAATATATATTAGGATGCAGATGGTGCTTAGTAGCACCCAACACCTTTGTTTGAAACCATGGATGTTTGGTTGTTTGTATTGATTGATTCATTCGTTTGAATTTGGTTTGGAATGTGAATGGAATTGATTAAATTTGGTTTGTGTATGGCGCAAGCCAATATTAGGTGAGGGATAAGGCTAGACCTTATTTTGGTTCTAGTATCGCGCCGTTATGCTGCCAAAAATTTTCCAAAAATGTTAGAATAATAAAAATATCATTTTTACTATATAAATGAACTGTATAAAATATTCATGCGTTGTAATAAATATTTTATCGTTAAAAATATAATTTTTAATGTATATATGAACGAAAATAAATATTCATTTACAAATCGGACGATTTGTTTATGTACCCTCATTTGACTGATATTGATTAGGATGATATATTTTACACATCGCCCAACTACAAAAATAAAATCGGTGTTTGTCAATTTAAAACCCCACACGGGTGATATTTGACATACTCTAATCCCAATTGTTTAGTTTTATGCCAATCAATTGGTTAACATATTGTTGTAAGCATTAATTATTTATATTTAATGCTTATGCAGTTATGTAGTGCACTCTGGCTAGTGGTTTATTGTTTATCAGTGTTGATATATACACGTGTTGTATGAAATCCATATAAATAAAATTATATGGTAACTGAACGGGTCTGATTCCAATTCGGAAAGAACAAATATTTTAAAATAACAAATGATGAATATTTTAAAATAACTAATATTTTAAAATAATATTTGTAATGGATCAAAATATGATTTTGATGTCCGACTTGGGAGAGACACGAAAATATTGGAAAATATGAAGCCGTGTTGATTAGATATGCGCCATTTTGACACGAACGGTATTTATATCGATTTTATTCATTTTTATAAAGAATATCGAAAAGGAAGTGCTTTCAAAATCTAATGTTTTGAAAATATTATCATTTATATATTATAATGATAAGGAGTATTCAATTTTGATTTAAAATTGAAAATGAATTAGAATCGTTTTAAAACGAATTTATAAAAGATTTATAAAATACAATTTAAATGGAAATCGATGAAATATATAATATATATATATTATATATTTAATGGCTTGAATAGAATGCGCCGCGACCGTTTGTGAATTTCGACCATTAACTTCAAATTGACATTACGGGAGATCCGGCCGTCGGATTCTCCTAAAACCAGAACCGTTGGGTTCATATTGAAAAGAGATTTCCAACCGAATATAAGAGACTTGGAATCTAATGGTTGAATTTGGAATTATGTCCAAATCAAATTTGGAAAAGGGAGTTGTAAGTTCAGTTCGATGACCGTTTATAGAAATTGACTGAAAGGGCATTAATAAAATTATTTAAAATATTGATAATTTGTGTAAAATCATAATAAATGATTAGGAAAGAATTGAGACGAAAAATTCCATATTTGACAAGATAAAAATATATTTTTATCGAAATGAACTAGATACTAACTAGAATTATAATCCAATTATTTTTAAATAAATAAATTGGATTGAGAATGGGTATTAATATAACCAGAATTTCCAATATATGAATTGGAGTGGATTTGAATGGAAATCATTTTCGAAATATTTCGACGTTGGAATTCATGATTATACATATATTGTTATGGAAATTTGGAAGATGTAGTTAAATCGTTATTTCCAATATGGTATTTCTTGGTTTCAGAATTTGATATTAAATATAAGCCAATATAATTTCTATTCAAAGCCTTGTATTTGATATCGAACTGAATTTTGGGTTTGTCGTGAACGGTGTCTTAAATAACACTATTCTTAAACCCAATTGAGAAAAAGAATAAATCTTTTAATTAAGATTATTAGAGTTTCCAATTAAATTTAATAATTGGAATAAAATGGAATGTGAATTGGGTTTATTGTGAACTGTGTTTTTGACAACATTGTTCTTTAACCGATGTACAATGAAATGTGATTTGGAATTTATAAATCTTTTATTTAGATTTAAAGGAAAATTTCCAAAGTAAAGTTTTCCAATTCAATACAACAAATTGGAATAGAATGGAATTCGATTTGATAATAATCGAAGTGAACTTCTGTGGAAGAAGACTGGAAATATATATGGAATTTAAAAGGCTTGGTCATTATTCCATTTATGTTATTAGTCGGATACAGAAATTGATGTCGATTCTATATATATATATATATATATATATATCGATCTGTTTTCCGTGAACATTCCATAATTAATGGAATGTGATTTTGGGTTTATTATGAACTGTGTTTTAAATGACATTAGTTCTTTAACCTGGTTAAAGTCTAACATTATATTTTGAACTGTATGGTTGATCTTTGCTTAATATTTATCTGTTTGGTGGCGGATAATTTATTCTCTTGCTTAACACCCTTCTCTAAGATGTACGAGCTTAGAGGTTATTTATCGGCAGAAATCAATAGTACGGTGTAGATTGTCGATGCGGCTTGTTTGTGTTTCCAAAGTTAAAGAATCATTAATATTGATTTTTGGGAAGATAAAAACTAAGCGGAGTTTTAATGAATCTTTAATTAGATTGAAAAGCGAATGTGATAACTTAAATTATCAAATTCAGGAAATGATCGAGAATGGAGCAGCACCAATTTTACTCCAAGCAACAGTTAAATCTTTAATTAGATTGGAAGGTGAAATGGTAATTAATTTTACAGATAACACCATGGTGTTAGATATGGAGTATTACCAGTTTTGCTCCATGGGATGAATATGTTGGGATTGGGAAATTAAACAAATGATTACTTCAGTAAGGTTTGCTAGTCGCGACTAGTTGATAAACCTTAATTTGGTTTAGAAATGATATCCAAAGAAAGATTAAAGAATAAATTTAAAGAATTTATCTTTGATAAAATTAATGGGAATCTTTCCCAAAGGATATGAATATTTGAATAAAAGAATATTCAGAATTGGAATGAGGCGTATGTTGTGTTTTTATAACACTTGTTCATAAAATACGCGAGTTATTCGGAAATGCCAGGTTTGTACCCATTCTGAATAATTGATTCAAAGATAATTCGACGATGAAGCCGGTGGTTGAAGACCAGAGGTCTTCACATCTTTTGGATGATTACTAATGTCTTGATTGGGCTATACGCCCAAGACAAGATAATAAGTGGTGATCGTCCATACGTACTTGGAGATCGATCGGATATGCGAGGACCTCTCTCCTTTATTGAACATATGGGACGAGGAATAAGGTGCCTTCGGTTCCGTTCAGACCCAGATCGAACTTGTAAATGGATCCGTGTCTGTCATTTGATTTTATTCTGTGTTGATTGATCTCTATTAAATATATATCCGTCTAGTGGCGTTGAATTTATTCTCTTGCTTAACACCCTTCCCTGAGACGTACGAGCTTAGAGGTTATATGTCGATAGATATTAGTCGCATAGCGTGAATTGCCTATGTGGCATGCTGAGGTGCAAATGATCAAGGCTTCTGTTGAAAAGCAGAGTCTTGTGGTTAATGATCAAAGCACGACCTTAAGGGCATAACTTTGTGTATAGCGTTAATTCGCGAGCCTCACACCTCGGTATGAGTCAAAAACAGGATTGGAATGTCGGGAGAACATGACGTTTCTTTCTAGCTATGGGTGGTGTCATGGTATGGAGCCCAGACATTTATATTTTTACCTATGTGGATGATGGATACCAAGGCGCCTTCCGATGGATAGGTCCTATAGGACCGGGAAACGTGTGTTCAGGAATAACTAATCCTCAAACGTAAATAACTAATCCTCAAACGTAAGAGAGGACCGACCTAACCGAGCCGAGGGTTGTCCAGAGTGTGTAGTCCCGAGACACTTGCTAGAGTGTCTCGAAGCGATGAGGAGCCATCCTTGGCCTCGACTCATAACGGAAATCCAATTTCCAATATGTGACATTTCGTTATTGATTGTAGAGCCTAGTATGGCAACATGATATATGGTATCCATGTCGTCTATGATTGATACATTTATATCTGAAGCTATTCTATACACTATGCGCTTATATAGTATCAAATGATTTGTTTTAAATGTACCAAGCATTTTTGGCTATTTTATGGGAAAACCCTATCCTTCGGCTTGCGTTGCATTGTGTGATGGGACATGGGTCTTATAATAGCTCCATTTTCCAAAAAGCATTGCGCTATTTGTTTTATGCACTGGTATGCTTGGGAGGAAACCTGTTCCGTGTTATACAACGTGGTCCCTTAATTTACTTTATTCTTAAACTAAAGTTTTAAATAACTGTTTTGGTTCTCACACCAATCACATGACTGACCTGGAGTTTATTGTTGTAACCTAAACTCCTGGTGCCCCTATTTTCCATATGGGCAACTGGTAGTTTTGGTTTTGCAGATTTCTATTTTCCAGGATCCTGGTTTACAGCCGAAGCTATATTCGAAAAGCTCTATATCCGTGTATTTCTTTTGGTTGTGTTTTGTATTACTTTTCCGCTACATTGTAATTTGTAAATCAATGATATTTATTAAATGTATATTATTTATTCATACTCTGTTAGATTCTTGTACTCAGATGTAAATTGTTGTAATAGAAATGAAATGTTCTATTGTTTGTGTTCTAATTTTTCGTGTTCTCAACTCAATCGGGCTTTCCCGTAAGGGCTAGTTTGGGTGGTTGAAGCGTGGTATCAGAGCTTTGGTTTACAGAGTTTGAGAACAAGGCATATTAGAACCGAACGAAAGAATTCATCAAAAATTGGATTAGTAATATCCAATGAGAATGACTCGTTAGAGACAGGATCAGTAGTATCCTAGAATGAGTTCAAAGATTGTTGTTTTTTAAAAATCAAATTGGTTTTAAAATTTTATATCAATTATTCGCACTTGAATATTTTATTTTAAATTGAATTTGGACAATCAAGTATATGGAGATCTTGAATATACGTGTAATTAACGTGTATTCGAAGTCTCAAATATACTGGATGGATATAGAATAACGCTCTAGTCACCCGGAGATGATTCTGATGATCAGTGCACCATCATCAGCGTTCATGTTCGAGTGGCGAAAGTGGGATACCTATATGTTTCCAATTGACTGGTGTGAGAACCAAAACTAGATAGGGCTATTGTTGTGAATTGGCACCAAAAACATGATTTTGTATATGTATATCGAAGTTATGAATTTGAAAATTTAATCAACTAATTGATTGCTGGTTATATTGTATGATTATTAGTTTGATTAATAAATATATTGGATTAATTAAACCAATAAAAGAATAAATGATAAGTAAGGCCAAATTGAATCAAAATATTGAAATAATTGGGGAATTGATTCAAAATGCATTCATATACATGTATGTACATTGAACGGGTCATAGCAGGAAAGCTAAGAAGAGGAATAAAATTGTATGCTCGACAAATAGAAACATGTTTACTATATTTCTTGAGTTTGGATGATTTTATGAGCCACTTGGCATTTTCTTTTTCTTTTTCGATGATGAGGGCCTCACGTGGCTAGTTGCGGTTTTAAAGGTCTCCCTGTACAAAGGAGGATATGGTGAAATTTTTCAAAAATTTAGGGTGTTAGCCAAATTTTGAAAAGTTAGAAAATTCTTAAAAACTGAAAAGTTGAAGAATAAAAGCCAGAATGAATGTTGAGTTGGTTAATTAAACAACTTTCATCTCCGTTCCTTTTCGAGGATGAAAAGATTTTAAGTGGGGGAGATTGTAACAACCCGGAAAGTCAGAACCAATTTAAATTTTTTATTTTAGCAATTTTAATGGATTTTGAATATTTAAAATGATTTATTTTAAATAATAACAACTAAAAATTTATTTAAATCAAAGTTAGAATGAATAAATTTATTTTAATTATATAACGAGCCTGAAATGGTGCGGAAGTTTGAAAATTCAATTTCAAATTTCAATTAAATGTACAGGATTCAAAATAAGTCGGATTTCAGTAAAACTAGAAATATTTGAATTTGTTTAATTATATTTTTCTAACGAATGTGAAAAATTCAGATTTCATAACGGAAATAAAAAGTTATGTCCAGTTGAAAATTCAAAATAGTTGCTATGGAATTTGTATACATGTAGCCCTTAAAAATAGCCATTTTGCAAATGACCTCCGTTTTCAACAAGACCACTTTTATTTGATCCGGAATGTCAAATTAGTGCTAGATTCCAATTCTCATAATTTTTGGAATCAATATGTGAGCGTGGAAAAAGAAAACATGTTTGGTAATTTCAGTTTGAATTTAATCGACTGAAAAATGACTATTTTTCAAACGATTTCCAAATTCGACGAAATTAGTTTTGTTAGGACCTTATCATCAAAACATAGCTAGATTTATTTTTCGGGAACTTTTAGAGTCAGTATGTGGCCCTGATAAATTAAAATGTACATCAAAATTAAATATACATTGATTTATATTTTAATTTTGATGAAAACTAATCGTACAGTATAATTGGCTTACCGGATATATCCCATTGTGTTCAGAATGAGGGTAATTAGTTAGGGACGACAGTGGTGGGTTCGATTTGAGCTCAAGTAAAAAAGGTAACTTTATGAAATAAATAATTAAATAATTATATAAGGGCCCTCATCTCTCTCTTCCCTTTCAGTCAAAAGAGAAAAAATATATAAAATAAAACCCCCGTAATCCATCGCCCAAACCTCTCTCCCACCGATCCAGCCGCCGCCTCCATTTCCGCCCATCGCGCCTCCGACTAGAGCGCCTCCCCACCCCCTTAGATCCTCCCGTCTCTCCTCCTTTCTCTTCTCACTCCTCCTCCAATTCAAATCACCCCAATCCGCCCAAATCCCCTGGAAACCGCCGCCTCCAAGCACCACAGCCCCACCTCCGCTTGCACTTACCTCCCCCGCCACCTCCCTCACGGCCTGCGCCACCAACAACCGCCTTTGGGGTCCCCTCCATCAAAGAATCGATTTTTACAATGAAAAGTGAAATTTTAATTATTTTATTTTCTTTCCGTGTAATTAACTTAGTTAATTCGGTAATTAAAACATTGTTAGCACTGTTTTAAAATGTAATTTATATATAAGTATATTAATTAGTATTAAAGGTGAGATTTTTATAATGAAAGAGAATTTATAAAGATATTATTTTTATCATATAAAGTTATGATTTTTATTTGTATAAAGTATGATTTTTTTTTAGTTATGTAAAAATATTAATTTTATTATATAACATCGTTATAAAAATATGAATTTTATTATATAAACATCGTTATAAAAATACGATTTTTATTATATAAGGAGCGATATAAAATTTGATTTTTATATGTATGAATAGCGAATAAAAATTGAATTTATATATATACTAAAGTAAGATAAAAATACGATTTTTATTGTTTGAGTAGCGATATAAAAATATAATTTTTATATATGAAGTAGCGTTGTAAAAATATAATTTTTGTATATGAAGTTGCATTGCAAAAATATAATTTTTATATATGAGTAGCGATATAAAAGTATGATTTTTATTATATGAATAGCAAAATAAAAATATGATCTTTAATATTTATATAGAAAGGTTTAAAAATGCGATTTTTAAATATATAAGCATCATGTTAAAAATGTGATTTTCACTATGAACAACGTGAAAAGGGTTGCATTGGAATTTCGGGTAAATCCAAGCTGTTCAGAAATTCAGAAATAAAACTGGCGGAGTGGATCCCAAAGGTGAGAACTTCTCACTTTAATTTTGTTTACAATTAAATATATACTAGGATGTAGACGGTGCTCAGTAGCACCCGAAACCTTTGTTTGAAACCATGGATGTTTGGTAGTTTGTTTTGATTTATTCATTTGTTTGAATTTGGTTTGGAATGTGAATGGAATTGATTGAATTTGGCTTGTGTATGGCGCGAGCCAGTATTAGGCGAGGGATAAGGCTACACCTTATTCCGGTTCTAGTATCCCGCCGTTATGCTGCCAAAATTTTCCAAAAATGTAAGAACAATAAAAATATCATTTTTATTGTATAAATGAACTGTATAAAATATTCATGGGTTGAAATAAATATTTTATCGTTAAAAAGATAATTTTTAATGTATATGAAAGAAAATAAATATTCATTTACAAATCAGACGATTTGTTTATGTACACTCATTTGACTGATATTGATTGGGATGATGTATTTTACACATCACCCAACTGCACAAATAAAATCTGTGTGTATCGATTTAAAATCTCACACGGGTATTAGGATGATATTTGACATACACTAATCCTAATTGTTTAGTTGTATGTCAATCAATTGGTTGATAGACTGTTGTAAGCGTTAATTATTTATGTTTAATGCTTATGCAGTTGTGTAGTGCACTCTGGCTGATGGTTGATTGTTTATCAGTGTTGATATATACATGTGTTGTATGAAATCCACATAAATAAAATTATATTGTAATTGATTGGGTCTGATTCCAATTCGGAAAGAACGAATATTTTAAAATAACAAATGATGAATATATTAAAATAATTAATATTTTAAAATAATATTCAGTGATGGATCAAAATATGATTTTGATGTCCCATTTGGAACAGACATGAAAATATTGAAAAATATGAAGTAGTATTGATTAGATATGCGACATTTTGACGTGAACGATATTTATATTGATTTTATTCATTTTTATAATGAATATCGAAAAAGAAGCGATTTCAAAATCTAATGTTTTGAAAATATTATCATTTATATATTATGTTGGTTAGTTTTTGGACCAAACCACCAAGAGTACAAGTATTTACAGTCGAACCAAAAGGATAATTATATATTTAAGTCCAGAGATGAGTGCACCATGACTCTTGAATCCTACGATCCCGCTCGTGGCTGATTCCATATCCCATTCGTGAACCCCCAGAACCAACCTGTTCCTGGAAGGCCATCACGACCCATTCGTGGTCTTATATAATGAACCGTCCAAGAAGCTGAAGAATTGGTGACAGCGACTAAGACCTTCACAATCCGTATCTTCAAGATCTGGTGACACTTGTCCATAATTGTCATATTGACCATTTCTCCATGATGCTACAAACCAGTCCGAGATCCTCGGGATTTGTGCCACGTGCGACCACGGTCCATCTATAGGAATCACCTATAAATAACCCCACACTTGGTATTTTTAAGGATCTTTTGGCATATCTAAGTACTGTTTCCACCATTATTATTATCGTACAATTTCTTATCAGTCTTAGCCCAAAATTATTGAGTGAATCGTCATTGTACAAGTGAGGTTGAGAGGAAAATCATTGATTGTACTCGAATCATATGTATAATCATAGATATAAAGTGGACGTAGGCTCGTTAACGCCGAACCACTATAAATCTTGTGTGTTTTTTGCCTTTTGATGAATTTCTAGATATAAATCTCTGCTAATTCAGATAATTTGGGTATTAGAGCCACTTTGGATCTAACATTTTGGTGCTTTCACTGAGAACTGAAGTCTCAGCATATCATATTGTCACTCTACTGTTTGGATACTCAAGTCCGAAGAAGATAGTCCGAACCTTCACTGTTTAGATTCTTGAGGAACTCAGTAAACTCAAAGTATTATGGCTGGAAAGAAGTCTAAAGAACTACGAGTTTCGCAAGCAAACGAAGTTGTGGAAGAGAGCGTTCAGGAGCAGGTCGAAGTTCCGTCCCCAGATCGCAGTGAGGAGGGGGCAATCTGACCCGATGATGGCGTCACGACTCGAACGACTGAAGGTGTCACCACTTGATTGCAGGACCGTGCCGCGATCCCTCCTACCCACGCCACTGCGTGCGAGCTTCAGGGGCCCACCACGAGTCGTCATTATAAGGGGACCGCGACCCGAAACGACAATCAGACCACAACTCGACCTGGTTAGGAGATCATGGTTCGTCACACTCGTACTGGTGCTTCTTTACGACCTGGTTCAGGGTCTTTGCATATAAGAGAGAATGTTGATGATCAGCTAAACGCTTCTGCTCCAACAACCGAAGGAGATCTATCTCGCATACTTTAAGACTTGGACAGACAAACTGATGAATTAGCCACTCAAACGCAAGAGAGTTTGTTGCTACGTCAGAATATTACTGCCTTAGCCAGATGAATTGATGATATCCAGAGGCAGGTGTCACCACTGCCAGCTCACCCTTTTTCCTCGGAATACACATCCTCGTCTGAAGAACCTCGAAGAAACCGACGATGGCCTCCGTTGGAAAGGGCTGAGAACATAGAACAGCTCCGGTTTGGGACACCTCCTTCTCGAGAAGAAGAGGCGCTTAATCAGGGAATTAATAACCGTAACTTAAATGAGCCCGTCCTACCACCGAGGAATGGGGACGTCGTTGACCCTGCTCAGAATCAGCCCATTCCTCTCGCTCGTCACATGACTGACCGCGGCAACAGGGGTAAGGGAGTTCTGCTCAGGCTCCAGACTTTGTAGCAGCATGTCAAAGAAATGCTGGAGGGGCCCGTAGGGCAAGAAGTGATGATCCTGGATCCACCATGACCCATGCAAATGTTGAGGCCATGATTAGACAAATGATGGTAGAAAACCGCGGATAAAGAAATGAAGATTGGGGTATAGGCCGTAGTCATACGCCCTTCACGGATGACATATTAGAGGTTCGATTCCCTAGGAAATTCAACATGTCACCTATAAACCGTTATGCGGGAACGGCGGATCCAGTCCAGCACCTAATGAGATATTCATGGTACATGAATGCAGCTGCCGCCTCCGACATTGTAAAATGAAAGGCATTCCCGATATTTCTGGAGGATATGGCGTTAATGTGGTTTACTCGTTTGTCAGCGCGATCGATCTCCAGTTTCAAGGAATTAAGCGAACAATTCGTGAATCAGTTTCGGCTGCATACTAAGAGATCTAAGAATGTCATCGAATTATCCCTCATTAAGCAACGTCTGGACGAATCTTTGAGGTCCTATTTAGATCGCTTTAATCTAGCAGTCACGGAGGTTAGAGATCCCCATGAACAAACTGTTTTGATGGTCTTGATTGACCGAGTGGATAACAATACTGAGTTTGGAAGATACTTGGCCGCTAAGCCGCCGTTGACCAAGGAAATATTTTATGAAAAGGCCAACATCCGCTTGCGTTAAGAAGAAATCTATGCCGACCGAAAGAGGACGGCCACTGACAAGGAAGATATACAAAGTAATATGGCAATCAAACAAACAAGAGACAACTCTGGAAAGGCTGAAGTCAATGTCGGGAACAAGAATCAAGGCAATGGCCGCCAATCGGGGAATAACAACAATAACAATAATCGGAAGTGAAACCGAGGAAATGACTCTTAGAGAAGATCTCGACCCAGATCATTTGAAAATTTCACACCATTGAACGATACATTGGAGAATATTTTCCTGGACACATACAATGTCCTCCAGTACAAAAGGCCTCCCCCGAGAGATTCGACAGAAAAGGAATGTGAGACTGGGAAATTCTGTCTTTTCCACCAGACTCATGGCCATTCCATAAATGAATGTCGTAATTTGAGAGATGTGGTTGAAAAGCTACTCTAGGAAGGAAAGCTCGATGAGTATAAGGTGACACCCAGAGATAGAGGGCAAGCCACTCAAGCCCCGAACCAAAGCCAACTAGCTGCCAGACCAACGGCTCAGCAAAAAGGAAAAAAATATCATTATCAATACCATAGTTGGCAGGCTTCATCTGGCAGGGCATAGTTTCAGGGCTATGGATCAGTACGTGAACGCAGATAAACAGCATCTTGAAGTAGGGGAATGTAGTAATGTCGAGGATAATGCCCCAATTAAGCAACAAAAGACGATGTTTGATGACGTCATATTTCGCGATCGAGAGAGTATTGGAGTCCACTCCCCAATCGAAGACCCATTAGTGATCACCGTCACCATCGGTCAAGCTATAGTCCATAAATTTCTAGTGGATAACGAGAGTTCAGTTAACATTCTGTTTAAGAAAACATTCGACCAAATGAAACTCAAGCCGAAGGATTTGAAACCATGCGAGGGTTGGATACGTGGATTTAATGGAACCTCAACCGCTTCGCTTCGATGGGATACGTGGAACTATTAGTAATCTTGGGGAAGGAGAACACCAGAGAGTGAGAATCCTACCCTTTGTGGTTCTGGATATTGAGTCGCCGTACAATGCCTTTTTGGGCCGACCAGCCCTAGCCAAATTCAGAGCCTGCATTGCACCCTTGTGTTCGTTGTTGAAGTTCCTGACAGATGCTGGTGTACGTATAGTCAGAGGAGATCAAGTTGTTGCACGAGCATGCTACATAGCTGAGCTGAAGTTGCTCTGCAAAGGAAGAGATGTAGAAACAAAGGGCGCTTCTTCCCTCCCAAGGGAGGAGACGTCATAGCAACTAAAGAAAGTAACTCTGGGAGAGTCGCCCAGAGAGTTGCCCGAGGACATAGATCCCAGAGAGGATGAAGAGCTTGGGGCAGAATTGAGACTCCCAATGAAACGACTGTGGATGTACCAATTGATGATAGTGACCTAGAGAAGGTCCTGAAGATTGGATCCAAGTTGGACCCTGTTCGAGCCAAAGAATTAACAAATTTCTTGAAACCTAACTTGGATGTATTCGCCTGGACCCATGCAGACATGTGTGGAATATCTCCTTCAGTTATGAGTCATTCGTTAAGCATCAACCCGAAGCATCCTCCCGTCAAACAGAAAAGGCGAATGCTTGGCCCAGAGAGGTCTGCTGCCTTGAAGGAAGAACTCAAAAAGCTGAGAAGTAATAGGTTCATTAAAGACTCAACATAACCTGACTGGATTTCAAATCCGGTTTTGGTAAAGAAGGCCAATGGAAAGTGGCGCACATGCATTGACTTCTTAGACCTAAACAAAGCCTGCCCAAAGGATAGCTTTCCGTTACCTAGGATTGATCAGCTGGTGGATTCAACGGCGGGTCACGAGCTTCTTTCTATCATGGATTCCTACTCAGGGTACAACCAAATCCCCATGCACGTCCCGGTTCAAGAGGATACCGGCTTCATTACGGATCTAGGATTATACTGTTACGTAGTGATGCCTTTCGGTCTGAAGAATGTCGGTGCTACATATCAGTGATTGGTGAATAGAATGTTCTACAACCGAATCAGGAAAACAATGGAGGTATACGTCGATGACATGTTGGTAAAGTCCAGACAATTATCCGACCATACGGCCGATTTAGCAGAGATGTTTGAGATTCTCCGGAAATATAGGATGAAGTTAAATCCTTTGAAATGCTCATTTGGGATAGCATCTGGAAAATTCCTAGGATTCATCGTCAACTCGCGTGGGATTGAGATCAATCCAGATCAAATTGCGGCAATCAGAGACATCCTGAAACAAAGACAAATCAAATATGTGCAAAGCCTCCCAGGGAAAGTAGCCACGCTAAGCCGATTCATCTCCAAAGCTACGGACAAATGTATTCCTTTCTTTGAATTAATAAAGTGAGGAAAGAACAATTTCGAATGGACACTGATTATGTAGAAGCATTTTCAAACCTTCTGAATCATCTGGAAAGACCCCGATATTGTCTAAGCCCGTGGATCACGACGATTTGTTTGTGTACTTAGCAGTGTCATCCCATGCGATCAGCTCAGCCTTAGTGAGAGAGGAAGATAAGGTGCAGAGACCAGTGTACTATGTGAGTAAGAAATTGGCGGCGGCCGAGCGAGTCTACCCAAGAATAGAAAAGCTTGCGTACAACTTGCTGATTACATGTAGGAAACTTCGCCATTATTTCCAGGCTCATCCCATTACTGTGTACACTGATCACCCACTCAAACAAGTTCTGCAAAGGCCAGAAGCATCAGGAAGACTGCTCAAGTGGAACATTGAGCTAAGTCAGTTCGATTTGAACTTCCAGCCCCGAAGGTCGATAAGGGGGCAAGTACTGGTAGATTTTATAGCAGAATTCACTCTCCCGGAGGATGATGTAGTAAGTGAAGAAACTGACCCACCAAAACTACTTCTTGACCCCAGTGCCTGGAAATTGTACACTGATGGAGCTAAGAACGACAGACGATCTAGTGCCGGAGTGGTGCTTGAAACTCCAGAGAAACGACTAATATACTATGCTATTAGATTAGAGTTCCATGCCACTAATAACGACTCCAAGTACGAAGCTCTAATTGCCGGGCTGAAACTCACAAAGGAGTTGGAGATCATGAAGCTGGACATCTTTTGCGATTCCAAGATAGTCGTGAACCAGGTCACTGGAGAGTTTCAGGCCAAGAGTCCAAGGCTGATATCATATTTGGAAAAAGTGAAGAATTTGCTAGATGGTTTTGATCACCATAGCATATCTCATATTCCTCAAGAGGAAAATCAAAAGGCAGACAAGTTGGCAAAGATGGCTAGTTCTGATAATCCTGAAGATACGGAGCTGGTCCCGATTGAAGTGCTAGAGTCCCCTAGTACAGATCAGATGGAAATTGATCCGGTACTAGAGATTGAACCCGAGAGGGAGTCATGGATGACTCCTCTAAAGAATTTTTTGATGAATGGAACGCTTCCAACAAAGAAAAGTGAGAGGCGTGCAGTTATACGGAAGGCTTCCCGATATGTATTGCAAGGCGAAGCCCTGTACAGACAATGTTTTTCGATGCCCCTCCTCCGGTGCATTGCTCATGATGACATCAAGCGTGTACTGAAATAGGTCCATGAAGGTGAATGTGGCGACCACACTGGAGGGCAAACATTGGAAAAGAAGATATTGTGGTATGGCTATTTATGGCCCACCATAAACAAGAATGCAACTAAGTATGCACGACGTTGTGATGCACGTCATAAATTTTCCAAAATCAATAGGGCACCTCCTAGCCAGTTGAAGACGATGATGAGCCCGTAGCCCTTTACTATCTGGGGAATTGACATTATTGGAAGTCTCCCCATAGCTAAGGGCGGAGCAAAGTTCGCCATTGTTGTCGTGGATTACTTCACCAGATGGGTCGAAGCTAAGCCATTGACCATGACACAACCAAGCGAGTGATCAACTTTGTCGTCAAAAACATTATATGCCTATTCGGGATTCTAAAAGTCGTCATAACCGATAACGGAGCCCAATTTGATCGCAGCGAGTTTCGAGATTTTTGCCAGAAGTATCATATCGAGAAAAGATACACCTCTGTGGCACATCCGCAATCGAACGGACAGGTCGAAGCGGTGAACAAAGTGATTAAATCTATCTTGAAGAAAAGATTGAAGTGGGCCAAAGCCATATGGGTTGATGAGTTACCCTTGGCACTATGGGCCTACAGGACAACATACAAGTCGACAACGGGCCATACACCCTTTTCCCTCGCTTTTGGAGCCAAAGCAGTCATCCCCATCGAGTTAGATGTACCATCTCATCGAATCACTTATTATTACCTGATGACCAACAATGAGCTGCTCCTTGAATCCCTAGACATGGTTGAAGAAAAGAGGGACAAGGCCGATCTACGTACCATTAGGCACAAGCAATAGGTTGCTCGGTATTACAACAAAAAAGTCTGAGCTCGAACCTTTGAACCCGGAGACTTGTTTCTTAAACGTGTCTTTCCACCCCCAGTACATATGTCCCGAAATTGGAAGGACTGTATTCCATTTTGCAAAGGCTTGATAATGGAACCTTCAAGCTAGCAACTGTGGATGGAGACGAAATACCCAGAGTGTGGAACGCCAAACATTTGCGACCTTATCTGACATAAATTTGTCAGTTTTACTATTTTGTTTTTTAGGACCATGTAAAAAGGCACGACTTGCCTAAAATATTCTGGTTACTTGAGCAAAAGATTATAAAGTGGACGTAGGTCATGATTCGACCGAACCACTACAAAAAATCACATGTCATTTACCTTTACTGCACCATTTTTTATCTGCTCTTTTATTTTAATTAACATAAATCATTACCATTTCGAGGTTTGTTATAAACTATGAAGCGATCTCGAAACACCTATTTCGAAGTTCCATCTATCAGATTGGAAGGCTAACAGTAACTAAAGCTCCAAAAGGTGCAGCGAGGTAAATCACACTACTATTTGCAATCTAACTCTCGAGATTGGAGAGAGGGTATGGAGGACGCGAAGATAACATCCCTAAGGCGTGAAGGTGCACTATGATAAAACCGCCGTGATAACACTCTACTCCGTTGAAGGATCGGGAGAGTATAAAGGCACTAGAGACTTAGCGCCCCCAGAACTTCTGCCCCGCTAAAGGATCAGTGAGAAGACTAAGAACCGAGCTCGAACTCTAACCCGCTGAAGGATCGGGAGAGTATAAAGGTGCTAGAAACTAAGCACCACGAGAATTCCTACCCCGCCGAATGATTGGGAAAGTATAAAGGCACAGTGACATATGCCGCCAAATGACTCGAACCCCTCCTCTCTGGAAATGAGGGGTAGCACACATATGACTCTAATCAATCCTCAATGAGCCTTGGCCAGACATCATATTAATGATTGATTGGGGGCATATATATATACATACTCGTGCAGTTACAGAAATTTTGAAATTTTTATTGCAATGCTTCATGGTTTGATTTTAACTTAGTTACGATCTAAATATTTATGACTAAGTACAATAAGTTAAACTTGCAGGTACACAGTGGTGCAAAAGAAATAATTTTTCATTCACTAAAAGCAGGTTTACAAGACCACAAAGCTAAACAGAAGTGAGGGCCATTCTCACAACTACATTTCTTAGCCAGTGGAAAGCCTAAAAGCAAAATATGAACTAATAAGTGCATCCTATTTACGCTTGGGGGACGATTTTGATTTCTTCTCTTTCTTTTGTTTCTCCAACTCCTCCTTGTCAGCATCACAACGGTCACCCTTCTTCCTCTTCCTCTTGTCAACGGAAGGATCCTCGGGAGAATTGGAAGGCTGGGAGGTAAGCTGTGAAGTTATTGATCTAGAGGAGAATTTTATGACCAGCCCAGTCCTAGGATCAACCTCTGAGATTGGAGGCATATATAGAGGGTCCTGCTCCTCCTTCTTTAAAACCAATTGTTTCTCTTTCCTAGCTTGCATGCCAGCCAAGGTCTCGATATCGTCATCCTTGATTTCTTCTGTGATGACTACATCGTCCTCTTCATATCCATGACCACCATCGGTGTCTTACAACACCCCCAATAACTTCGACATCCACAGGAGCATCAGTGCCAAGTGCTATGGGCACCACAGTAACCTTCTCACTTATTGTACCCACGGTTTGTTTTGGAACCTCGGGGACTTCAGCACCAGCACTTGAGGGAACACTAGCTTTCCCCACCTTTGCTTTTTGTAACACCCCACCTCCGCTAGGGCCACTCACAAAGGGACTGCACTAGATTTGGTGGAGCATTATCAAGGTAAACATACACATAAATATTACAAGACATAACATCTAAAAC
This sequence comes from Allium sativum, assembly GCA_030737875.1. Classification (NCBI taxonomy): domain Eukaryota; kingdom Viridiplantae; phylum Streptophyta; class Magnoliopsida; order Asparagales; family Amaryllidaceae; genus Allium; species Allium sativum. The sequence continues at coordinate 345,615,033 of CM060922.1, read as the reverse complement.
AGCGGAAGAAGAACCAATTTTCATTGCTTTAAAATCTAGAAAGGTCTAAAGCCTTTTACATCAAAATGGCATTAAATCCATTACATCGAAATCTGTCTTGCAATAGTAAAGAAGCATAAAACCATAGTCATAAATCATTCCCCAAGTAAAACAGTAAAGCAAGCCATAGCCAAGAGAAATCCAAGCAGTACATGAAAGAGCCTTGGAGCTTGGTAAGATCCGAACTAAGTTGTATTCCCACCCTGCGAACCTGGGGGGGAGGGGGAAACGAAAGAAAAAGAGGCGAAACAAATTGGGTCAGTCATAAAGACTGAGTAAGTTCTAGTGGGTTTCAGCATAAAAAAGGTGAAGATAATATGGCATAAATAAACTAAAAATAAACATAAGTATGATGACAAGGTAAGCTACAGGCACAATGAGTCAAGTATAACATTCCATGCTTCCTATCAAGAGTATCATCACAAGGTTCCTACCAAGTATCACATTTCAATGTTTCCATTAAGTATAACATCTCAAGATTTCTAAGCTTCACCATTCCACTATTTTCTTTTATTTCCTAAATTCTATGCACCAACTGTATTAGTACCCCAACCTGTATCATCCTTTCCATGTATATGTACAGTCCCTTGCCGTATATCGTACGGGTTTCATCACGTATTTCTATAATACTTCAACGTAGTGCCACCATTCTTGAAATCGTTTGGACTGCCACCCTTGTTCTGGCTAGGTTTCCTTATCATGAACTATCGCGTGTTCAACTAGGATTTATGTCACCTAGGACCACTAGGGATTATGCTACCTATTGAACGTTTTCTAGATTCAATTAGGGTTTATGTACGGCTCCCTACAAGTCCTAGCTCGTTCATGTGTCTGTGTTATACGGCCCAATCACGAAATGTAGTCACCTGTGCTAGGTCCACCATAGGGTGTATCAAGCCCTAGGGTGCCAACCACCGACACGAATCAAGCACGTACAGTGTAAACCTACCGGTGCTGAATGCCTACTTTTTCAACTCCGGACTACGTGCACGACCATTGTCCGCCTGAACCTACAATGGCGCACCAACTCAACCATCATTCTGGTCGCTTACAATCAACCCAGTAATCGTGCTCCACCCTACCTAGTTCCAAGGTACCGTGATACATCTAGTGGGTTACTGCTGAAAAGGACCGCGCAACTAGGGTTTCCATTCAGTAGGTTAAGTGTTGTCATTTAAATTCGAGACTTAACCCCATCAGTCTAGCATGTCAAGTTGGTTAAGTATATTCAAGCGGTTCATGACTTAACCCTATCAAATCATCGTGTCAAATTGGTTAAGTATATTCAAGCGGTTCATGACTTAACCCTATCAAATCATCGTGTCAAATTGGTTAAGTATATTCAAGCGGTTCATGACTTAACCCTATCAAATCATCGTGTCAAATTGGTTAAGTATATCCAAATAATTCATGGCTTAACCCACCCAAATATCATGCTAAGTTGGTTAAGTATTATCTATGTGTTCAAGTTGACTTAACCTTGCCACGTGTCATGTTATATTACTTAACCAACCCATTGGTTTGATTAACTATTACGTTGGTTAAGCCTACATTTGTAAGTTTTACATGTTCTTAACTCATACCGGTTAGGTCCACATTTACATGTCAAATTTCCATGTCATCCCACCTAACCTTCTAACCATACCCATGTCTTATTATGGTTAGTATTCCTTAATTCATTCATTATGACGAACGAATCATGACCTCTCACATTAGACCGTGCATTTTGTGGCCACTGGATTTGCCAGGCGGTTCCGGGCAGATTTACACCACAAACTGGGTCTAACCTCGTGTCATAAACCGTTACGCCTACAATTTGGCCTTCGACCTCTCACATTAGACTGACACTTTGTGGCTACTGGATTTGCCGGGCGGTTCCGGGCAGATTTACACCACAAACCGAGTCTAACCTCGTGTCAAAGGTTCATCAATGGTCGTATTTCCCCAAAACCCCAATATCATTTCATGTGTTTAACATATAAAAATGTTCACATTTGTGATCAAGTCATTATACAATACACCGTCATTTTCATGTTCCAAATTCCCAACTTTACATATAAATAAACATATGCCCAAGTTCCAAAATTACCTGCCAATATATATATATATATATATATATATATATATATACACCCAATTCTAGTCAGTTTACAGATGTCCAATTCTTGCCTATTTACATGTATGCCAAGTTTATGCCATTTTACTCATATCAGGTTCTAGCCAAGATTACATGTATCAAGCCTCATGTCCAAATAAACCCAAATCATGATTCATGATGTAGTTATCCCAAACTAAAATCTTTTTTATTACAACACACGCCAACCACCCAAGTTCATAATACATATTTATACCAATTATCAAATTTACAATCGCTTTTATATTCAAACTCCCAATTCTACATATGTCCAATCATAAACTTAATCCTTTGATTTAATTTACATATGCCCAAACTCGTGATTTGATTTACATGCTAATTCATTATGCCCAGTTCATGCCAATTCAATTAAGCCAATGGCCAAACTTGCAATTTCAATTATATTGACAATACCCCAAATTTCCAATTTCATGTTATGGCATCAATTTTACCAAACATATATATCCAATATAGACAACATTCCCATATTTCCCCATATTCAATCGTACACAAATCGCGTTTTAGGCCTAGGTCCGAAATTGACCTAGGTTCATCAAAAGAAAATAAATAGGGGAAGATAGAATTTTGCATAAAAATAAGATCAGAGAGAAAAACATCATTACAGACATAAAGATTACAACTAGATAATAAATTCAATATGAATCAAGAAAACTGATTTACAACAGGATGAAAAGATCATGGACTTGACATGAGAATAAAGATAGACAAGTCTCAAGAACCCAAGATTCAAGAAGCAACAGGAATGCGTCCGAATCAAATAAACATACTTAAATTCAATTCCACTTTATTCCATGGCCATATTATAATTAAATGTTTAAATCTAAAAGTAACTAGCACTTACAGAGCATGGCTAGTGAATTAGGAACTGAATTTGTTGTAAAAATGTTGCGGCGTTGTTGATTTATTGTCTTGAATCATTGTACAAGCTTTAATCTTCGAATTGGATTGAGTTTGAATGCTTGTTCTTTAATTTGGGAGCTGCGGCCATGGTTCAAGAGGGAGTTCAGCAACATAATAGTGTAAGAATGATTTGATATGAATTAGGTTAGGTCTAAGGGTGTTTTTATAGGTGTAGCAACTAGTTTAGGCCCTTAGATTAACCCTATAATCAATCCGGACGTCAAAACACGTCTCAGGTTTAAAAATGAGTTCTAGGTCAAAACAGGCCGACCAGGTCGACCTGCAATGGGGGGAGGTCGACACTATGGTCGACCTGGGGGGGGGGGGGTAGGTCGACCCTATGGTCGACCCCCTAGTCCAGTGCTGCCTGAAAACTGCTGAAACTTGTACAGGACATAACTTCTTTATCCGGACTCCGATTTTCGAAAACTCGGACTCTATTTCATGTAAAATTTCAAGACAAACGCAATGGTGTAACCCGTTTCCCCTGATTCTGAATTTAAAATTTAATTCTGCCTTGATTTCGTTTTTTAACATGTTATAAAAATACGGGTTGTTACATTCTCCCCTCCTTAAAGGATTTCGTCCCTGAAATCTTCAAGTTAAGAAGAATGTGTCCTACCATCCAATCGTCCATCTACTCAGTCATCAATCACAGGCATCCATTATCCTTAAGAGATTTCTAATGTTGTATGAACATATGCAGAAAGTGTGTGTATATGTTCCTTATCTAATGCAAATGATCAGGCCTGATTGATCTTTTTAAATGCAAAATATGTTTAGTGCAATGAGTCCAACATGTATGCACATAATCCTAGTCACATAAACACTATATGTGTGCACAAACATCCATCCATATGCATCATCCATATGATAGCACATCCAATTTCATCCATAAACAAGTATAAACACTCATGCATATGCAATATGGAAATGTGTCTGAGCCGATCTAGTGCCTAATGTGTGTTGTGCAATCACGAGCAACCACTAGCAGCCACTTGCAACCACTTGCAACCATCAATCATAACATGTCTCAAACACATGTTTACACCCAATTGTTCCTACCTAATGGTATAGACGAACGATAGAAGCAAGTAAAAAAAACCTTGTGCCCATTAGGCAATGTCAAAACTGGAAATCTATGTCACATATATATTGATTTGGAGAAGAACTCCGTAAGCACCAGCCCCGAAAACCGAAATCAACATCAGGCCGACACCCAAAGAATTACTCAACGCAACCAATATATATGACTCTAGGAAACTAAGCATGATGGACTCCTTTTAGGTCACAAGGAAATCCCTTCCTAAAACCAACCCGTATCCTATAGAACCCAAAGAGTTTAGTCAACCCAACAGACACCCTCAAGCCCCCAAAATGTATTACTAACAGACGAGTCATGCTCCCTATGGGGTTTCTAACAGAAATGGGATTGAGAATAGGAACGAGAGGATATACATAAAAGATAGCATGCACGTAAGCTCTACAGGAAAAGAGGGATCAAGGATATACTCTTAAAAAGAGATATGATGCGCGTATCCAGTCTTCAATCATCTAGGTCGCATTTCCATGAGCTTAACTCCATTGTGCTTTGTCCGTCTTTAACTTCATAATTTCTTAATTCTTGTTTCCAAAGTATGAGTTGGAACTCATTTCACTGTTGCCTCTCATCCCATTTTCCCTTATCCTCCTTCTAGTATACTCGGCTCAAACATAACTGCGTACTCATGGTTTCATGCAAGCTCTCCAAAATTCACTAGTGAATCCTGGATCTCGTTTATAGGGTATTCCATACAGAAGGTTTATCTCTTGCAAATAAACAGATGTCAACTATGTTGCCAAGTGTACTTACTAAGATGATTTTCTATAAGTCATGCATAAGCGAAATGAACCATTCGCCTTAGTGGCGAACACTACACGAGCGGATTGATAAATGTATCAAGAGATTCTAGGTAACTAACCATGGCAGAACCCTAAGGGTTACACTAGACTTCGAGGGCATTACCAAGGCAAGTCAAGCGTCTAACTACCCTCTTTTCATACTCGAGAATGGTATCATTTTTTGAAAACCACTCCATCCCTAGAATCAACCCATTGCCCAAAAACATAAGCATTACTTCGAAACTCAACACTTAGCATAGACATTCTCAAATCCAAACAAGTCATGAATAAATGAGTCGATTCCCCACAGGATTTGAGACAAAAACGGGATCCTCTACTACGCTAGTACTAAGGTGCAGAGACTCAACTATCAAAACAGAAATAAAAAGGATGCGATGTACCATAATCAAAAAGGGTACGAACAGGATAGAAATATAAACTAGACTTTCCTACAGAAACATTTCTACCTTCTTGTTCTGAGCCTCATTCGCCTTAACCACTCTTATCCCCTCTTGTATAACGTGTTAACAGGTCTCTCGAGAACTACCTCCATCGCACGACAACCCTACAAAGCTTGATATAAGATTAGTCGCAGATGGAACTAATGTGACTACAGATGGAGGAAAGAAAGGAAAAAGGATTCGAACAAGGAAACAAAGGATAATGCTAATGGCCTTTGGGGATTAGCCTTTAAAATAAAACTTTTCTTGAAAAATGCTTCTTTGTAAATGGTTTTGAAAATAATTTCAAAAGGTTTTAAAAACTTTTGCCCAGTCTGATAAACTTCTGCTCTGATACCAAATGTAACACCCCACCTCCGCTAGGGTCACTCACAAAGGGAATGCACTAGCTTTGGTGGAGCATTATCTAGGTAAACATACACAGAAATATTGCAACACAGAACATCTAAAACAACGGAAGAAGAACCAAATTTCATTGCTTTAAAATCTAGAAAGGTCTAAAGCCTTTTACATAAAAATGCCATTAAATCCATTACATCGAAATCTGTCTTGCAATAGTAAAGAAGCATAAAACCATAGTCATAAATCATTCCCCAAGTAAAACAGTAAAGCAAGCCATAGCCAAGAGAAATCCAAGCAGTACATGAAAGAGCCTTGGAGCTTGGTAAGATCCGAACTAAGCTGTATTCCCACCCTGCGAACCTGTGGGGGGGGGGGGAACGAAAGAAAAAGTGGCGAAATAAACTGGGTCAGTCATAAAGACTGAGTAAGTTCTAGTGGCTTTCAGCATAAAAACAGTTGAAGATAATATGGCATAAATAAAATGAAAGTAAACATAAGTATGATGACAAGGTAAGCTACAGGCACGATGAGTCAAGTATAACATTCCATGCTTCCTATCAAGAGTATCATCATAAGGTTCCTACCAAGTATCACATTTCAAGGTTTCTATTAAGTATAACATCGCAAGATTTCTAAGCTTCACCATTCCACTATTTTCTTTGATTTCCTAAATTCTCTGCACCAACTGTACTAGTACCCTAACCCGTATCATCCTTGCCATGTATATGTACAGTCCCTTTCCGTATATCGTACGGGTTTCATCACGTATTTCTATACTACTTCAACGTAGTGCCACAATTCTTGAAATCGTTTGGACTGCCACCCTTGTTCTGGCTAGGTTTCCTTATCATGAACTATCGCGTGTTCAACTAGGATTTATGCCACCTAGGACCACTAGGGATTATGCTACCGATTGAACGTTTTCTAGATTCGATTAGGGTTTATGCAACCAAGGACCACTATGGATTATGCTACCTAACGAACAACACCCTTTTTCCACATAACGATCTATTAATCGATCGGCTCCCTACAAGTCCTAGCTCGTTCATGTGTCTGTGTCATACGGCCCAATCACGAAATGCAGTCACTTATGCTAGATCCACCATAGGGTATATCAAGCCCTAGGGTGCCAAGCACCGACACGAATCAAGCACGCACAGTGTAAACCTATCGGTGCCCAATGCCTACTTTTTCAACTTCGGACTACGTGAACGACCATAGTCCGCCTGAACCTACAATGGCGCACCAACTCAGCCATCGTTCTGGTCGCTTACAATCAGCCCAGTAATCGTGCCCCACCCTGCCTAGTTCCAGGGTACCGTGATACATCTAGTGGGTTACTACTGAAAAGGACCGCGCAACTAGGGTTTCCGTTCAGTAGGTTAAGTGTTGTCATTTAAATTCGAGACTTAACCCCATCAGTCTAGCATGTCAAGTTGGTTAAGTATATTCAAGCGGTTCATGACTTAACCCTATCAAATCATCGTATCAAATTGGTTAAGTATATTCAAGCGGTTCATGACTTAATCCTATCAAATCATCGTATCAAATTGGTTAAGTATATTCAAGCGGTTCATGACTTAACCCTATCAAATCATCGTGTCAAATTGGTTAAGTATATCCAAATAATTCATGGCTTAACCCGCCCACGTATCATGCTAAGTTGGTTAAGTATTATCTATGTGTTCAAGTTGACTTAACCTTGCCACGTGTCATGTAATATTACTTAACCCACTCATTGGTCTGATTAACTATTATTTTGGTTAAGCCTACATTTGTAAGTTTTACATGTTCTTAACTCATACCGGTTAGGTCCACATTTACATGTCAAATTTCCATGTCATCCCACCTAACCTTCTAACCATACCCACGTCTTATTATGGTTAGTATTCCTTAATTCATTCATTATGACGAACGAATCATGACCTCTCACATTAGACCGTGCATTTTGTGGCCACTGGATTTGCCGGGCGGTTCCGGGCAGATTTACACTACAAACTGGGTCGAACCTCGTGTCATAAACCGTTACGCCTACAATTTGGCCTTCTACCTCTCAAATTAGACTGACACTTTGTGGCTACTGGATTTGCCGGGCGGTTCCAGGCAGATTTACACCACTAACCGAGTCTAACCTCGTGTCAAAGGTTCATTAATGGTCGTATTTCCCCGAAACCCAAATATCAGTTCATGTGTTTACCATATAAAAATGTTCATGTTTGTGATCAAGTCAATTATCCAATACACCGTCATTTTCATGTTCCAAATTCTCAACTTTACATATAAATAAACATATGCCCAAGTTCCAAAATTACCTACAAATTTATATATATACCCAATTCTAGTCAGTTTACATATGTCCAATTCTTGCCTATTTGCATGTATGCCAAGTTTATGCCATTTTACCCATATCAAGTTCTAGCCAAGATTACATGTATCAAGCCTCATGTCCAAATAAACCCAAATCATGATTCATGATGTAGTTATCCCAAACTAAAATCTTTTTTATTACAACACACGCCAACAACCCAAGTTCATAATACATATTTATGCCAATTATCAAATTTACAATCGCTTTTATATTCAAACTCCCAATTCTACATATGTCCAATCATAAACTTAATCCTTTGATTTAATTTACATAGGCCCGAACTCGTGATTTGATTTACATGCTAATTCATTATGCCCACTTCATGCCAATTCAATTATGCCAACGGCCAAACTTGCAATTTCAATTATATTGACAATACCCCAAATTTCCAATTTCATGTTATGGCATCAATTTTACCAAACATATACATCCAATATAGACAACATTCCCATATTTCCTCGTATTCAATCGTTCGCAAATCGCGTTTTAGGCCTAGGTCCAAAATTGACCTAGGTTCATCAAAAGAAAATAAATAGGGGAAGATAGAATTTTGCATAAAAATAAGATCAGAGGGAAAAACATCATTACAGACATAAAGATTACAACTGGATAATAAATTCAATATGAATCAAGAAAACTGATTTACAACAGGCTGAAAAGATCATGGACTTGACATGAGAATAAAGATAGACAAGTCTCAAGAACCCAAGATTCAAGAAGCAACAGGAATGGGTCTGAATCAAATAAACATACTTAAATTCAATTCCACTTTATTCCATGGCCAGATTATAATTAAATGTTTAAATCTAAAAGTAACTAGCACTTACAGAGCATGGCTAGTGAATTAGGAACTGAATTTGTTGTAAAAATGTTGCGGCGTTGTTGATTTATTGTCTTGAATCATTGTACAAGCTTTAATCTTCGAATTGGATTGAGTTTGAATGCTTGTTCTTTAATTTGGGGGCGGCGGCCATGGTTCAAGAGGAAGTTCAGTAGTATAATAGTGTAAGAATGATATGAATTCGGTTAGGTCTAAGGGTGTTTTTATAGGTATAGCAACTAGTTTAGGCCCTTAGATTAACCCTAGAATCAATCCGGACCGTCAAAACACGTCTCAGGCTTCAAAAATGAGTTCTGGGTCAAAACAGGCCGAACAGGTCGACATGTAAGGGGGGGTGGGAGGTTGAAACTATGGTCGACCAGGGGGGTAGGTCGACTCTATGGTCGATCTGGGGGGGGGGGGTAGGTCGACCCATTGGTCTAGTACTACCTGAAAACTGCTGAAACTTGTACATGCCATAACTTCTTCATCCGGACTCCGATTTTTGAAAACTCGGACTCTATTTCATGTAAAATTTCGAGACGAACGCAATGTCTTAACCCGTTTCCCCAGATTCTGAATTTAAAATTTAATTATGCCTTATTTCTTGTTTTAACATGTTATAAAAATACGGGATGTTACACTCTCCCTTCTGCATCCTTCTCGATCGGCTTTCCACCTATGTCATGAGAAGCAAATGTTAGTGATTTTGGAGAGAATGTGGTCATCTCAGGCTTCTGTACCACGAGACGACAACAAGTTATGACTGCTTTGACGAACTGTGGAGAGAATATGGAGATACCTTCAGTCGACTCCTCGCCCAGATTTGTAATAGTGGCTCCGACAACTGGAGGGGTTGGAGCCAAGGCAACCAACGGATCATCAGGATTATATTCCTCAATTTCGGAGGCCTTGGGCTCCACAATCGAGCTAGATCCTCCATCAATTTTATTCTTGCCCTTGAGCTTTGTTTTCTCTTTCTCGATTTCCTCTTGGATTAGACGTCTCCCTGTCTTCAAAGCCTCAGGCTCATCACCTTTGAGATAAGTCTATGTGAGTTGTTTTTCATCGACCTCCTAGACTTTCAATAGCCGCTTTTTTCCCTCAACGATCATATCCCACACATTGGCCAAAGTAACATGATAATTCTGAATCCAAGAGATGTATCGAGTCTTAATAACTTGACCGAAAAAGTTGAAAAGTAGTTCATCAAAACTTTATATCTCTTTTTCAGTTGCAGCAAGTTTTTCAGCAGTGGCAGAGGCCGATTTAAGAGCGTTTTTCGTGTTACTTTCAGCATGCTGCACACTCCTCGGCATGGGCAAGTTGATCGCTCAGAATTGCTTTCTATTTTTCAGCAAAAGCAAGGTTGTCTTTGAGGCTCGCTTTCTCTTTCTCCCAAGCAACCTTCTCTATAGCAAAACGGTCCTGTGCCGTCTTTAAATTAGTATTGATCGTTCTAAGGTCTTTTATTTCCTGTTTTAGAGCTACGCGCTCCTGGCTGTTTGAGTCGAGCTCAGTGTGGAAACGCTTCCTGGCATTTTCTAGCTCTGATTTGTAATTTCCTGCATCCCGCTGAGCTATAGCGAGTTGAGCTTGTGCATCCTCCAGTTCTTTTTCGATTTTACTCCTGGCCCTAGACTCATTGTCAATCTTCACTCTGGTTCTGGCTGCTTCCATATCTAGGTGACGGACGACAGTAGAAAGAGTGGTGTGGCGTGCTTCTTCATCGCCCTATATTGTTTGGCCACATGACTCACCTGCCCTATAACCTCTACATCCCAGTCTTCGGGAACCGGTTCAAGATCTGGAATAAACATCATCATTTCGAAGAAAATGTCTGAAAACTGCTTCCGCAAACGCTCCAGCTTGACCCGATTCTTAGAGGCGTAGATGACATCTTATACAGCGGTAGTACCCAAATTGCGCTGACTAAAGGGGACAATAATTATTTTCTCCTTTTCTAAATCCTTGTTCGAATCTTGGTTTTTATCTTTTAGCTCATGGTGTTTTTTGGAAGACTTGCTATGAGAGGGTGTACTTTTTAGGGGAGTCAAGTCTTTGGGAAGCTTCTTACCCCCCGCCGGTGGCACTGGAGGACTATGGGACTTCCCAGCATCTTGCCTTGATGGAGAACGAGACCATGTAGAATGGGTTTGATAAGAATCACGGGGTCGATGACTATCTCTCCCCCGGCTATCACTGCGAACGTGTTCAGGATCAGAAAGGAGCCTTGGTGTGCTCGTTCGAAGAGAACGATAAGAGTAGGATTGTTTACGAGGCATTTCTCCTGCAAAAGAAACAAGCATATATTAAAATCATGAATACCAATGGTGTAAGAGTGTAGTGACAAGTGGTGTATGTGATTTATGCATCCCGTGTAATCCCCCCTAACAGACCAAGGCCCAGAGTCTGGCTCGTCTGTGTGGTTTCTTTTTCCCCGATTGGAACATTTACTTCCTCAGAGATAGGAAAGAATGGTTCCCCTTCGAAGTCTTCTTATGTGTAAATGTCGTCTGGTAAAGGAATCTTTCTCAGTTCTCTAAATATCTGCTCCTCTGTCAGTTTATCATTAGCAGGAGGTTTAGGTAATGGTGAAGTCCTTGAAGGAGACTGTCCCTTAGAGACTGGGACTTCCTTTGGCTCATCAGCCCGGACCTCACCTCCTTTTTATACATTTAAGTCCTCATCATCCTGATTGATCAGTGATGAAGGACTCTTGTGAAGTTCGGTGGCCTTTATGGCCCAATAGGTCCCTTCTCCCTTGGTTGGGGGCACATATTTGTATGGTTTGCCACCCACGCCAAGTCTGAATCTTATACTCAGAAGTTGGTGTTTGTGAAGATTCTCATCGGTGATACACTTCTTGATTTTTAGGAAGTCTGATTTATTTTTGAGGAGGCGGGACAGTCGGTTTTCATACACTGAACCTTCTATTTTTGCAAAATTGCGATCTGCACACAAAAAATAAACACTTAGTGCTCTGACTATGTAATTAGGTCAAGCATAGAGAGACTTAAGGCTTACTTGATTTTAACCACTTTCTCGCATACCCGGCCTAGTGCTCTATATAAAACCAATCAGCTTTGGCATCCCCTATGTTACCGTGACCATCAGATAAAACTTTCCTATTGGCCATTGATTCAAAGAAAGTGAAGTTTGGAGTCCCTGTGGAGCAGTGTTTGAAATGGTAATAAAATTTCAAATCCTTAAAAGTGAGCTCGGTTTGTAGAATCTTCGCATATGCGATGTACAGGGTATACAAAGCTGCGTAAGAGTTAGGATGGAGTTGCATGGGGGCAATGTGTAGCCGTCTTAAAAGATCAATTACAATTGGAGGAAATGGGGGGATAGCGCCTATCCAACACATGAGCCGGGTGACAGTTATGTACCCTTCTGAGTAGAATGAGGCCTATCCCCATCTTCTGGAGTTTTCACATCATCCCAAGGGATACCATGTCTTAGACATATCTTCTTTAGCTTTATGTCATCTAATTTGGAAGCCAGAGAATCACTGAGCTTCTCCTCCTCCACTTCCTTAACACCTGGGATCTCGTCGGGAGCCCGATCATCTTCTTCTTCCTCGTCTTCAAGAGATATACTTTCAGAATCGTCGATTCAATATAGGTATCTGTCTCATAATCGGGGTCGGAATTCTCCCAATCTGAATATGTGGGAAGAAAACTTGGATCGTAAAGCTTTGATGATTCTGATTCTATATCTTTTTCTGACATTTCGATTGACTGCTTCTCCGACATGGCTGTGTTGGAGAATAAACGTAAGAAATTAGAATACAGTTACCTGTTCCCCGTGTGTGTAAGTGCAAGTGTGTGTCTGTGCATACATTAAGAGAAGCATGAGATTAATCCGATAAGTAGATATTGGCCATGGTCTGCCGTCGAGTTACGCTGTTGTTTAGTTCAAAAGGTACATGTTGAAGGCTCTAAACCTAACTGTCCATTGGTATATCAAGATTTGCATTTCATTTTTTGGTCAATATGTGTAACGACTTGTGATATAGTTTTGGCCAGTAAGATAGGGTTCGGCTCATGGTAGAACTTTGACTCGTGAGACACGTATCGGCTCGTGGGAAGGATTGGGCTCGTGGGACAGTTCAACTCGTGACCCGCACTGCTTCGCCTGAACAGCTCGTGAAAGACCCCCACGATCCACTCCTCTCCTTATCTCCACGAACCGATGCCCTCCTGTTTTTCACAACCAGACCCGTTGTCCGCCTCACCATGTCAACTTCATCCCTGGACCCTTCATCTCGCCATTACCACAAGACGAGTCATCGTCCCACGCACGAATCGACCTGCTGAGGCCCATCTTCCTCCTTATCAGTTTCTCCCCTCACGCACTAACCCATTAACTGCACAATCTGACCGCCCGTAACTCACTCCTTCTCCATGACTGTTTCCATCACAAAAAAGAACCTAAACTCCCATTCCTCCATGCTCCAACACCACTTATGGCATCAAAACCGACGAGGGAGGGGAACCCATGGAAGTAAAGCCAAATTCGAATCGATAGCTAAGTGGAAAAAAGGGAAATTGTAATCGAAATCAAAACTTTAACTACCTATTTAATTGAGAAGATGATCTTGCAGATCCGTTGGTTGAAGGAAATTATGATTTAGGGTTTAAAATAGAGGAGCTAAGACGGCGGTTGTAAAGAAGAAAAGAAAGGAGAGGAAGAAGAGAGAATCGACTTATATAGCTCGAATGGAGGCTCTCAAACTTCCCTTTTTTGTCTCATGTGCCTCGCCGAATCCAATGGACAACGAACATTTAGAAGAGTCCATCGTGGTACGGATGGAGGCCTGCTCAACCACCGATTCATGACATGTGCCTAACTACACAAACCGTATTGATATCTAACGACTTGGACTCAGGGATTATCGACAAATCGAAAAACATGTAACTCTTTAGTGTAGAAACAAAGGAATTATTAAAAGCTATTCTTACAGGAGTTTAAGGAGTCACCTGAAAAATTGATTGTAATGCGTTGCGGGACCTAAGAGACAAAAGTCACACAACCAAAGAACAGAGAAAAAATTGAAAATCCGAACTGACATTTATACTTCTAAAAAAGCGTGACCATCTGAAACTGTGCGACGCTATAAGCAAATGCGACTATCGATCTGCATCGTTTCATGAAAGGATATTTCAGCAGTTTCGAAACAAGTTCCATCTCTGATGAAACATACTTCGAGGGGGCAAAATGTTGGTTAGTTTTTGGACCAAACCACCAAGAGTACAAGTATTACAGTCGAACCAAAAGGATAATTATATATTTAAGTCCATAGATGAGTGCACCATGACTCGTGAATCCTAGGCTCCCGCTCGTGGCTGATTTCCATATCCCGTTCGTGAACCCCAGGGACCAACCTGTTCGTGGAAGGTCGTCACGACCCGTTCGTGGTCCTATATCACGAACCGTCCAAGAAGCCGAAGAATTGGTGACCGCAACTAAGTCCTTCACGATCCATATCTTCAAGATCTGGTGACTCCTGTCCATAACTATCATATTGACCATTTCTCCATGATGCTACGAACTAGTCCGAGATCCTTGGGATTTGTGCCACGTGCGACCACGATCCGTCTATAGGAATCACCAATAAATAGCCCCAGACTTGGTATTTTTAAGGATCTATTGGCATTTCTAAGTACTGTTTCCACCATTATTATTATCTTACAATTTCTTATCAGTCTTAGCCCAAAAATATTCAGTGAATCATCATTGTACAAGTGAGGTTGAGAGGAAAATCATTGATTGTACTCGAATCGTACATATAATCATAGATATAAAGTGGATGTAGGCTCGTTAACGCCGAACCACAATAAATCTTGTGTGCTTTCTGCGTTTTCTTGTATTTCTAGATATAAATCTCTGCAAATTCAGATAATTTGGGTGTTAGAGCCACTTTCGGATCTAACATATTATAATGATAAGGAGTATTCAATTTTGATTTAAAATTGAAAATGAAGTTAGAATCGTTTTAAAACGAATTTATAAATGATGTATAAAATACTATTTAAAGGAAATCAACGAAATATATATTATATATATTTAGTGGCCTGGATAGGACGCGCCGCGACCGTTTACGAATACGACCATTGACTTCGAATTGACATTATGGGAGATCCGACCGTCGGATTCTCCTGAAACCGGAACTGTTGGGTTTGTATCGAAAAGAGGTTTCCAAAGAATTTAAGAGATTTGAAATCTAATGGTTGGATTTGGAATTATGTCCAAATCAAATTTGGAAAAGGTCGCTGTAAGTGCAGTTTGATGAACATTTATGGAAATCGACTGAAATAGCCTTAATAAAATTATTAAAAATATTAATAATTTGTGTAAAATCATAATAAATGATTTGGAAAGAATTAGGGCGAAAAATTCCCTATTTGAAAAATAAAAATATATTTTTATCGAAATGAACTAGTTATTAATTAGAATTATAATCCAATTATTTTTAAATAAATAAATTGGATTGAGAATGGGTTTTAATATAACCAGAATTTCCAATATATGAATTGGAGTGGATTTGAATGGAAATCATCTTCGGAATATTTCGACCTTGGATTTCGTGATTATACGGATATTATTATGGAAATATGGAAGATATAGTTATATCATTATTTCCAATACGGTATTTGTTGGTTTCATAATTTGATATTAAATATAAGCCGATATAATTTCTATTTAGAGCCTTGTATTTGATGTCGAATTGAATTTTGGGTTTGTTATGAATGGTGTCTTAAATAACATTGTTCTTAAACCAGTTGAGAAAAAGAATAAACCTTCTAATTAAGATTATTAGAGTTTCCAATTATATTTAATAATTGGAATAAAATGGAATGTGAATTGGGTTCATTGTGAACTTTGTTTTTAATGACATTCGTTCTTTAACCTGATGTACAATGAAATGTTATTTGGAATTTACAAATCTTTTATTTAGATTCAAAGGAAAATTTCCAAAGTAAAGTTTTCCAATTTAATAAAACAAATTGGAATGGAATGGAATTCGATTTGATAATAATCAAAGTGAACTTCTATGGAGGAAGACTTGGTAATATATATGGAATTTAAAAGGCTTGGTCGTTATTCCATTTATATTATTAGTCGGATACGAAAATTGATATTGATTCCATATATATCGATCTGTTTTCCATGAAGATTCCATAATTAAAGGAATGTGATTTTGGGCTTATCGTGAACTGTGTTTTAAATGAGATTAGTTATTTAACCCAGTTAAAGACAGGATTACATGTCTAACATTGTATTTCGAACTGTATGGTTGATCTCTGCTAAATATGTATCTGTTTGGTGGCGGAGAATTTATTCTCTTGCTTAACACCCTTCTCCAAGACGTACGAGCTTAGAGGTTGTTATATATCACCAGAAATCAATAGTACAGTGTAGATTGTCGATGCGACATGTTTGTGTTTCCAAAGTTTAAGAATCTTTAATATTGATTTTTAGGAAGATAAAAACTAAGTGGAGTTTTGATGAATCTTTAATTGGATTGAAAAGAGAATGTGATAATTTAAATTATCAAATTCGGGAAATGATCGAGAATGGAGTAGCACCAGTTTTACTCCAAGTGATTGTTAAATCTTTAATTTGATTTGAACGTGAAATGGTTATTAAATTTACTGATAACACCGTAGTGTTAGATATGGAGTATTGCCAGTTTTGTTCCATGGGAAGAAATGGTTGGGATTGGGAAATTAAACAAATGATTACATTGGTAAGTTTCGCTAATCTCGACTAGTTGATTTAGAAATGATATCCAAAGGAAGATTAAAGAATAAATTTAAAAAAAATTATCTTTGATAAAATTAATGGGAATCTTCCCCAAAGGATATGAATATTTGAATAAAACAATATTCAAAATTGGAATGAGGAATATGTTGTGTTTTTATAGCACTTGTTTATAAAATATGTGAGTTATTCGGGAAGGCCAGGTTTATACCCATTCTGAATAACTGATTCGACGATAAGTCGACGATGAAGACGATGGTTGAAGACCGGAGGTCTTCACATCGTTTGAATGATTACTGATGTCTTGATTTGGTTGTACACCCAAGACAAGGTAATAAGTGGTAATTGCCCAGACGTACTTGGAGATCGACCGGATATGTGACGATCTCTCTCCTGTATTAGACACATAGGACGAAGAATAAGCTGCTTCCGATTCCATTTAGACCCAGAACGAACTTGTAAATGGATGTGTGTCTGACATTGGATTTTATTCTGTTTTGATTGGTCTCCATTATATAAATATCTTTTTGGTGGCGGAGAATTTATTCTTTTGCTTAACACGCTTCTCTGAGACGTATGAGCTCAAAGGTTATATATCGGTAGACATCAGTCGCATGGCATGAATTGCCTATGTGGCATGATGAGATGCAAATGATCAAGGCTTCTATTGAAAAGCAGAGTCTTGTGGTTGATGATCCAAGCATGGCCTTAAATGACATAACTTTGTGTATAGCGTTAATTCGCGAGCCTTACACCTCGGTATGAGTCAAAAACATGATTGGATCGTGGAGAACATGACGTTTCTTTCTATCTATGGGTGGTGTCATGGTATAGAGCCTAGACATTTATATTTTTACCTATGTGGATGATGGATAGTGAGGCGCCTCGGATACATCGGTTACTATGGAGCTGACGGATAAGTCCTATAGGACCGGGAAATGTGTGTTTAGGAATAACTAATCCTCAAACGTAAGAGAGGACCGACACAACTGATCAAGGGTTGCCTAGAGTGTGTAGTCCTGAGACACTTGGTAGAGTGTCTCGAAGCGGCGAGAGCCATCCCTGGCTTCGACTCATAACGTAAATCGAATTTCCAATATGTGACATAACGGTTTTGATTGATGAGCCTAGTATGGCGACATGATATATGGTACCCATGCCATCTATGATTGATGCATTTATATTTGAAGTTGTTCTATACACTATGCACTTATTATAGTATCAAATGATTTGTTTTAAACGTACCAGTCATGTTCGGCTATTATAAGGGAAAACCCTATCCTCCGGCTTGCGTTGCATCATGTGATCGAACCTGGGTCTTATAATAGCTTCATTTTCCAAAAAGCATTGCGCTTTTTATTTTATGCACTGGTATTCTTGGGAGGAAACCCGTTCCGTGTTATATGGCATGGTCCCTTGATTTACTTTATTTTTAAAGTAAAGTTTTAAATAACTGTTTTGGTTCTCACACCAGACACATGACTGACCTGGAGTTTATTGTTTTAACCTAAACTCCGGGTGCCCCTATTTTCCACACGGGCAGCTAGTAGTTTTGGTTTTGTAAATTTCTATTTTACAGGATTCTGGTTAACAACTGAAGCTATATTGGGAAAGCTCTATATCTGTGTATTTCTTTCGATTGTGTTTTGTATTATTTTTCCACTGCATTGTAATTTGTAAATCTCTGATATTTATTAAATGTATATTATTTATTCATACTCTGTTAGATTCTTGTACTCTGATGTAAATTGTTGTAATAGCAATGAAATGTTCTATTGTTTATGTTCTTATTTGTCGTAGGTTCTCAAATCAATCCGGCTTTCCCGTAAGGGTGAGTTTGGGTCATTGAATACGTCCAGTCCCGCACAACACTAGATTGTGCAGAGTTATATTACTATATCGGTATCCAATTACAGCCTCCTTGATTTCACGGCTACAAGGGATACCACTGATTCCTACCTCCTTGATTTCACGGCTACAAGGGATACCACCGATTACCCCTCTTTGATTTCACGGCTACAAGGGATACCACCGATTAGTTTACTCAACCCCACCAATTACAAACAACCTTATAGCTCTTTAATAACACGTGATTCAAAGAGTAATGAGTAGAGAGTGTAGAGAGAAGAAGATTAATGAAAATAGAATTGAATTCGGTAGAGTATAGGTGTAGAAATCGTAAAAATGACAAGAAATAATGATGTAATGAAGAAGAGTGAAAGTGGAGAAGAAGAATTAAGTAAAAATTCGAAATCAGACCCTTTTTATAGTGTGTGAAAGGTTGCAACGCTCCAGAACCATCACAAATAGTGAAAAGACACTACCTTTCAAAATTAAAAAAATGACAGTTATATGTCGACATGGGGTTATTTCTATGTTGACATACCCTTAGTACAAAATTGACTTTTGAGCATTTTTCAAGTGTTTTGATATAAATATAATTCTGGAAATCCTGGAATTAAAATATAGTGTTATAAATGAATATTATAAAGCAGGAAATCATATGAAAACATAAATATAAACTTTATAAATATATTTATAAAATTATAGAATAAAACTATATATATAATGCATTAAAAGTATAAATATATAAAACTTATAAAACTTGAGTTTGAAAACAAAAGGAAAATAAGAAAGGAAAAAAAACAGAAAAGAAAATATAATAGAGAGGAGAGAAATTGAAGATAGAATTTGAAAACATAATTTGAACTTGAACCTAGATTGCTATTCAGTGTCTTACATAATCTAGAATATAACTATATTAGTCTTGAACTCTTGAATACTCATGAATCTTGAAATATCTCTAAATTCTGAATCTCTAACATCTTTAAACTGCACAGTCTTCAGTAATATTTCCTGTATATAAATCCTGCATATGTATGTGTGTATATATATATATATATTCTAGATAAAAGTGTTAGTATACATTTTATAATCAATTAATATTGAAATAAGGTTATTGTCATCAAAATTCCATTCTCCAACATATTAGTCATCATCTACCGAAATTATATTAAACGTTGGAAGATCACTTTCATCCAATCAAATTTTACCTAAGATTTAAACTGGAAAGTCATTTATTATAGTTACTGTTTATAGTTTTCAAAATTTATTTTCAATTTGCTCTTTTACCAACCCAGGTAAATTAAGCGCATTGGTTTCTGCATCTCCTGCCTTAGTTACACACCCCGTTTATCATTCCTGAATTGATAAACTGAAGAAACTTACTTGTTAACCCGTATACTAAAGTTTCGTTCTTTACTTTGACTTCGAGCTCAAATTATTATTCAAAGCAATTTATATTATATTATTATAAATATTTATCTGAACTTAGATCAAATTTCATAACCAAATAATTAATGTTTAAATAACTTCTTCAAACATTTTTTTTAATATTGTTTCAAATTATTATCTAAAATCATGTTAGATTTCAAAAATCAAATGGTTAGATTTTGACTAATTTTTCGACAATTCATCAATTATAGTTGTATCTAAGTTCAAAATCGACAATTCTAATCTGAAGTCTCTTTTTTTAAAAATAAACTATAATATCAATATACATTGATAATAACATATTAATTATTATTATTTTCAATCCAATTTATTTGTACTGTTAAATCAAATTAACAAGTTTTTTCCAAGTACAACTCAAACCATTATTTCTGAAGCGACCTGAATTTCCCCGGTCTCCGAAGAGAAGAGAAAGAACAAATTACTTTGAGGACACGACGAATCAGAACACAAACAGAAGAACATTTCATTGCTTATTACAACAATTCCATCAGAATACAAGAATATCACAGAGTATGAATCAATATTACATATTTGATAAATATCAGAGATTTAAATTACATTTAAATACATAGCAGCGGGAAAATAATACAAAACATAACTGAAAGAAATACAAGGATACAAAGCTTTCTGAATATCACTTCGGCTATAAACAAGGATCCTGTGAATATAAATCTGCAAAACCAAAACTATTAGCTGCCTGTGTGGAAAATAGGGGCACCTGGAGTTTATTGTTTTAACCTAAACTCTGGGTGCCCCTATTTTCCACACGGGCAGCTAGTAGTTTTGGTTTTGCAGATTTATATTCACAGGATCCTGGTTTATAGCTGAAGTGATATTCCGAAAGCTCTATATCCGTGTATTTCTTTCAGTTATGTTTTCTATTATTTACCCGCTGCTATGTATTTAAATGTAATTTAAATCTCTGATATTTATCAAATGTTTAATATTGATTCATACTCTGTGATATTCTTGTATTCTGATGGAATTGTTGTAATAAGCAATGAAATGTTCTTCTATTTGTGTTCTGATTCGTCTTTTCCTCAAAGTAATTCGTTCTTTCTCTTCTCTTCGGAGACCGGGGAAGTTCGGTTCGCTTCAATTTCATTCGTAAATTAATATTTAAAATATTCTTAACATAACTTAGTTAATAAACCGTTTTAAATAACATAGTATAATTAAATCAAAATTTTCAAAATTCATTTAAGTAATCCAATATTACTTAGTTTACAAGGTATTACTAAATCAAAGAATATTAATAATATTATTAAATCAATAAAAATTATCAAACCAAGTGAATAAAATATATTTTTCCTTTAGAAAAATATTATCCTAGTTAACCACATATTATTTGATAATTGAAGTATTCTTAAATTTCACCGATGGAATCAATTTAGTCCTCACTGGTATTCCATAATAGTTAAAATGAGTGTGCAACATATTAGCACACTAAACGATCGTTCATACATCCGTTCATTATACCCACATTCATATAACAAAAAAATTCGCGTTATAAAATAACGTGTGTCCATATGCAGTGTTCAACTAATAATGAGCATCCATTTAACCATCGCACACAATGCACTATTTTGACGTAACAAATTTTAGCATATAATATCACGTACAACAGTCAATCATATAATCCAATATTTATCATGATAATTTAAATTAAATTAGATTTTGATGTTCCCACCTATAGCTTTCAAGTAAAATAATGTTATGCTTCCCAATGCATTCTAGTCTCCGGCGTTTCCTGTGCTCTTTATCTTTTCTTGTTCTTTCTCCCTCTTTGTTCTTCCTTCTATGGCTCTCTTTTATCTATATTTTTTTACTTTTTTTTATAGAAACCAAGCTTTATCTGCACAGAAAAACTTGCATGCATGCAAAGTCGAGTGGGCTGATGACTTTGGGAAAGATTGTTGATTGCATGAGGCCGCGAGCTGTCTTGGGGAAGGGAGTTGCAATGCGCAGCTAGCTGTTCCATTTTTTTTATTTTTTTTGAATAGCGAAAACTTATATGAGATGATTAGAAAGATAGTAATGGGCAGAAGCTAGGGGAAATTCTTGGCACAACTGGTGGTCATCAAAGAACATGTGGTAGTGGACACGATTTCGTTGAAGGGGAGGAAAGGAGAGGAGTTAACTCGGTCACGAATAGGACAAGCTCTAGGCAAATAAAATTGAAAGGGAAAAGAGAGAGTTGGAGTGGGTAGTGTGATGGATGCGGTTGAGGCATGCACAGGCCGGTTCACGGCTGCTTGGAGAGAGAGAGGTTGATCAGTTTTTGCATGGGAAAAGGAATGATGAGATGAGGAAAATATTGGGGAAAGAAGGGGAAAGTAACAGTGGTTTTTGGGCTTGCATGCACAGGCTTCACAATTCCACCAATTTTTTTTGGTGGGCATTGCTTCTAGGAAGAAAGAGGAGGCAAAAATGGAAGAGAAGGGTTTTCGAAACATGCTTAAGAAGGGCAGGTATAAAACATAAACCAAGAAAACGCGTGTCTTCAAGTATTAACACGTGGAGGACAAGTTTTATACCAATTTACAAGTGTCTTACTTCTTACCTACACAAACGTATATCTCACACAAGCCACTTCCTACCTCATTTTTCCTCCATGTACGCCAATAACCAAACTCGAAAGTCCACATACATGCATTCCCTTTTTCTTGAAATTTGTACACCACAATTTCTTTCCAATTTCTTTTGTTTTCAATTATCAATAACCAGTAGCATAAAACAAACAATATAATTGTGTATAATAGTGTGCTACGATCCCAAAAAAAGACCAGTTGATTAGTTGTGTAAAGTGCCAAAAGGGACCACAGTTACCGTAAAATATGTTAGAAAAATATATGCTTATTTTCCAAAATAAAAATTATAGTTAAATTCTATAAAATATTTGAAGACCATTGGAACTGAAACTGAATGAAAATTTAATTAAAATTTAATTTCGAATTATGATCGTTTCTAGCAACTAAATTGCAAATCGTTTTAATAATTCAACTAACGACGAAACATACCCCAAAACAAGCATTGTTATAACTAAATTTCACAATAAAATTAATTACAAAAATTTTAAAATAATAATATAGCCTTAAAATTATATTCATAAATCATTAAACCTTCTAAAAATTTATTCAGGTTTATATTAAATTTAAATTTAGTTTTCAAAATCTTGGATCTTTACATTCTCCCTATTAAGGCAATTTCATCCTCAAAATTGGAATGAAGTTCAGAGAAGAACATAAGTTAAACATAATTATTATTATTATTTCTTCATACATTTTTCCTAAAATCCTTTTCAATTTTGAATTAGAGTTTAAATTCTAAATTAAAATATCTCATTTAACAATTTAAATTATAAAGAAAATAAACCCATTACAATATTATACCAAAATTTCGATTGACACAAACATCCCTTTCATTCTTGGCTCATATACATTAATCCTTGATCTAAATACATTCACTTCTTAGCCTTATATAAATTTTTAGATTTAATCATATGGATCGAAAAGTTTTCTTTCTTGTACTACTTCCGATGTAGACGCTGCTTTTCCCATTGGCTTTTCTCCTTTCTTTAATAGACAATCTCAAACTACATGCCCTTTCTTCCTGTATCGATGACATTTCTTTTCCATTGCTGAATCCTTAGGTTCTTCGTTGGTCTTTGGACATTTATCTATAAAATGTCCTATTCCTTTGCACTTGAAACAACATATATCATTTTGAACTACTTTCTTCTTCTATTTAGATTTGTTTAGGCAGAAAGCTGCACAATGACCCATTTTTAGACATTTGTAACGCTGGATATCCTTAACTTTCCTAAATCCTAATTCCTCTTCTTTTTCCTTTTGAACAAGTGCTCTTTTTGCTTGCTTTGAAGTCATCTAAAATTCGCTACTTGATACCATTTTGTTTTAAGTGATAACCTAAAATATTTATCAAAAGGGTTATACTATATTTTGTTCACTTAATTTCTCTAACTAGCCTGTTTATATTTAAACAATTTTAATCTCGATTATGACCTAAGTCAATTTTATAATCAAATTGCACTATTTATTTACTAGCTATTAAAGTTTTTTATTATTTATCTAATCACATTCAGGTTTTCCGAGTTTAAGGTCATTCGAGTTGTAAAATAACTCAAGCTATTTAAATTTCACCCTATTCCATTTCAAATCTCCTATAGTTCATTCTACTTCCAAATTCCAAACTTATACCCTTTTTCCAAATTTCCATATTTCATAAAATCAAATTGGTTCATTATTTTTTTTCAAACTCATTCTCACGTATTCCATTTCTTAACTCATTTTAAGTGATTACTAACCCTGTCGTTTTCAAATTACTTCAACTATATTGCTTATCAAAGCCTATTAACTGTCCAGAATCGTTGATAAATTCTAACTCTATTCCCTAAATTTAAATTCTTCTTAATTTAAGTGTATCGAATTTTCTAGATTCATAATTATTCCTAACTCATCTCAATTCATCCTCAAAATCCGTTTATATTCTACAAAAAATGAAGACATAACTTATTTAAAATTTTCTTATTTATTCTCAGCTATATTAAAACATTTTATTTGAATGCATCCAAACAATTTCAATCACTTATGTAAACGGTTTCAAGTATTTTTGTTGACGTTTCAATCAGAATCATATAGTCATCCCGTTTTCGAGTCTCGAAAATAAATACTGATGATGACCGATCAATCAACAAAATTATCTTCCAGCAATTAGAATGTGATTCTATATCTATCTAGTATATGTTGGACTTCATATATACGTTGATCAGACGTATGTGCAAAATCTTGTTATACTGGATAGTCAAATCTTGATGTCCGATAAAGTTCTCAAAACTTTTATCATAAGTTATATTCAAAATAGTTACACTTTTCAAAATGATAATTTTTATTTTCAAAATACTCCCAACTAGTTTCAAAATCGTCCTTAATCATTATATGTCTCTCACTAAGTTCTTCAAGATCCAGCTTAATCCTTTGTACTAAACCTCTTTAATCTTCACCTATTCTTTTATGGAGTATTAAAATTATTCTTTGGATTATTTATCTTATTCTTAATGTCCAAAATCAAGTTATCCAATATAACTATTCCTGAAATATTTTAAGTATAACCTTTTTGGTTTATTTTAAATTTTAAAAGTTGTCCTTACAAGCAAAACACTCTTAAACTCATTCTAGGGTATTAATTACCATATCACTAATGAGTTTCTTACCCCGTTATTCTGATACGAATGAATATACCCCTTAAGTTAGGTTCAACCAGCTCTGATTCCACATGTGATGACCCAACTTCCAATCACCTTGAGTCGATGTTTAAACCAACTCTATATGTTTGAAAATCGGATTTGCCAGGGTAGTACACATTAGAACAGAATAAAATAAAAGTTTTATTACTTAGTATTGATTACAAAAGAGTTTACATTATCAGAGTTACAATAAAATACACAGCGGAAAAGAAAACTACAGCAGAAGAATAAAATATGATATAGCGCATGAATTCGAACTCCAGCTCGAAGCTCCAACCCAAAAGCACTTCTAATATTTCTCCAAGGATCTATAAATGTAAAACTAAACCACTAGCTGTGCATATGAAAATTTATGGGCACCAGAGCTTAGGAAGGAACAATAAACTTCAGGTCAGTCATGGGACTGGTGTGAGAACATAAAACGTTTTACTTTATTTTAAGGTAAATCATAAAGCCACGCTGTATAATACAGAACGGGTTTACTCCTATGATTACCAATGCATAAGTCACACATGAGTTTAGAAAAATGAGACTATTATAAGGCTTGCCCTCAAAACACCAAACAAAATGCAAATGCAAGCGCACACATGGACGAGTTTTATCCTTATAATGCCAAATCAATGATATATGCCGACAGTTGTAATATCACTACTAATATCAGTTTAAAACATTTGCAAATAAACTTACAAATCTAGCAAGCATAGTGACTATGCCTAAATACATAGTTTACAAACAAAGCGAAAGGCTCGTATCGGTTATTGGATTTCCAACAAGATGGTTCCTGGCACGAAAGATCAATCGAGGAAACGAAGCTAAGTATCTCCCGGATAACATCCAGACATGGACTCTGAATACATAGCGTGAAGTATATATCTCGGTTTTCATCCAAACATCGGATACCGTATATACTTTATTTCCTTAGGTTTCACAAGTGGATCCACCGCCAAAGCTTTCGAGTTTAAATAGAGAATACGTATAAATACACAATCTAACCGCCAGTTTCCCACCATTTCGCGTTGTGTGGTTCATGAAGTTTCGTACCACAAAGCTACGCTCTTACACTAAGCCATGCTCTGATCATTTCATCAACTACAGCACTTCACATGCCACACTATCATTTCATAATCTATAACGGATAATCACCGACCAAATAACTTTTAGTTCAGGAAATAAATTCCTATCACCAAACAGAAATATGTTTTGTAATAATCAGTTAATACACTATAAGATACAGTGTCAGACACATATCCACACAAGTTCGTTCCGCGTTCGAATGATGCCGAAGGCGCCTTATTCCACAACCCAGGTTTGAGTGCGAAGGCCCTTGCAATTCGAAAATTATCCAAATACGTGCGAACTTGCTACCACTCCGGTAATAGGGTTATCTCTCTATCGTAGCTATTTAGTAAAGAAACAAATCAGCAGGCGACCCATTCGATGTGAAGAACCATGGTCTTCAATTGCCGTTCCTATGTCTTCATTTATTTCATCGTAAGGTAATTTGGAATGGTTTTCGAGAATTAAATTACGATTTCGTCGTAAGAACCCAGCTAAATTCTTTATAAATTTATTAATGATCATTTATATAAATTTAAACAATTATTTAAAATCGATGATCAAGATTAACACTATTTCTTCGATTCAAACTTGTTGTATTCATTAAACATGGATTCATTATATTCGAATCAAATGTTTCAGGATCGGAACAATTCCCAGTTTAATTAAATATATTTTTTGAAATAATACATTTGTTATGACTTATATATATATATATATTTAGAAATTATAAAATAGAAATGGTTGAAACAATAATTACTTACAATATTTTAAAGTTTGAAGCAGTATACAAATACAGTATTTAAACCATATACATGTCTCTTAAATCAAATAAGTCTTATTTAAATATTTTTGAAATTAACATACCATGTTTAATTAGTTGACAACCTATATAAATATTGTAACATACCGTATTTTCCATGAACATTAAAGTAACAAATTAAAGTATACTTAATTTTTAAGAGAAGAATTAAGAGAAACGGGTTACGCCACTGCGTTTGTCTTGGAATTCTGTTTGAGAAAGAGTCCGAGTTTACGTGAATCGGACTCTGTATGAAGAAGTTATGGCACTTAGAAGTTTCAGGAATTTAAAATAAAACCAGCCCGAATTCAAATTTAAAGTTTCGAAATTCAAATCACACATCAGGGATGGACGGGAAATTTCTCGCCCAAGACCCAGGTCGACCAGGGGGTCGACCTGGGTAGAACAGGTCGACCATGGGGTCGACCTGGGGGTCGACCACCCCCCCTTTTCCAGATCCGTGGAAAGATTCGTTTTTCTGCATTTAGACGCCCGTTCTGACGAGATTCGTTGCTCCTAAGCTATTTAAACACCCCCAAACCTCACTTTCTCTCCACACTACTTCATTACGCCTATACTATACCCTAATTCATATCAAAATAAATCAAAGACGGTGTTATGCTGCTCAAATCCTTCATAGAATCAAGTTTAGAATTCTAGTAGAGATTCAAAGGCTATTTCAGCAACTATTTCTAAGAATCAAATCAAATCTAAATTAGAAGAACAAATAGTCTACTTCAAGGGAAAGCTATTCAGTTTCAGAATACAAATCCCAGAATTCAAGACTCTTCTGTAATTTGTAAGTTCACGTTACTTTCAGAAATAAAAGTTAATTGTGATTCTGACATTGTAATAAATCTGGATCTGAGATTATGCATGTCTTTCTATATCCTTTGGATCTATCTCATTGATAATATTATGACCATTCTTTGTCTCTTCTTTCCATCTTCCCTTTTTGTTTTATAGCCAGGCTACTGCGAGCCTGAGCCAGATCTCATAAGAGATGAACGTACGTTGGAAATAAAATTGGGCATAATTAAGTTGTAATTGATTTGAGGACATAACACATGTTGTATTCAAAACATAAAGTGTATCGAACATATGACTTGGGATTTAAGGCATAAAGTATTGGACATATGACTTGAGATTTGAGGCATAATGTATTGGACATATGACTTGGGATTTAGGGTGTAAATTGGACTGTAAATATAAGGCGTAGTACATGTTGTGGTCTAAGATCTAAAATTGGGGCATATATATATATATATATGATAGTTTATGATTTGGAAGAAGAAGATTAGGTTGTATAGTGATGTATGGCTTAGGCATGAAATCAAGACTTGCCTTTGTTTTGTGAGTCTGTTACTTTTTAGATTTGAACACCTAAATCTAATTGTGACAGGTAATAAAATGGATATGAGAATATGCCTGATGTAAGCTATCCTTTCATTGAAATCTGTGCTTGAGTATATATATCTTTGGGAATCATTTTTTACTATGAAACTGGTCCAATCATATCTATCCTTGTTGTATATCGGAATTGTAATCCTTTTTAAGTTCATGATATAATTCTTATCATATCTATATGCTATGATGTATTGCTTGCAAAACTTGTCTTTTTAGTACATCAAGTTTATTGGACTAATAGTTCTTATCATCATATGACTATGCCTATTCTTACGATGTTCCATCTTGCTTCACCCCTTATATTATGAACCTTGAGTTGAATCTCCAAATACGTACGTTATGAATGCAGAGGAAATTGGGTATAACATGAAATTGACATTATTTGGCATAATCTGGAACATGTGACATGGCATAACTGTTAAGATGCAATTTGACATGAATTATGAATATGTAATTTGACATATTTAACCTAGAAATAGGCATGAACGACAAAGTATGAAGTTGGCATATAAATCAAGTTTTGGGCAAAATTGTTATTATTGTGAATTTGGGGTAACTTGAGCATTAAGTCTAGATTGGGTGTAAAATGTAACATGACTAGTTTTGGTGAATTTGGTAATTAAAATCTAGATTTGGGTATATAGGGTAAATGTGTAGATTAAAGACGAACAGGCCTAACCTAAGGTTAGAATGAGTAATGGTGTAAAACTGCCCGGAACCGCCCGACACATTCAGTAACCACAACAACACCTATTAAATGTGAGAGGTTAGTGGATCATGCCCAAGAAAAACCCGAGGTTAGATTGAGTTGTGGTGTAAAACTGCCCGGAACCGCCCAACACATCCAGTAACTGCAACAACACATATTTAATGTGAGAGGTTGGTGCATTAATAAATCAATTAATGCTAATGAACAAGATGAATGAGTAGGGTTAAGTTCATAGGAACACTTAACCAAAATAACATGGATGACTAGGGTTATGTAATGAGAAACACTTAACCAATATTACAAGATGGGTGACTAGGCTTAAGTTAATAGGAAACACTTAACCAGTATAGCATGATGAATGGGTAGGGTTAAGTAATAAGAAACACTTAACCAGTATAACTTGATTTGTGGTAAGGTTAAGTTAAAACAAGAGGGCAACATTTAACCAATATAACTTGATTTGTGGTAGGGTTAAGTTAACACAAGGAGGCAACACTTAACCAAAGTAATATGACAAGTAGGTGGGTTAAGTTAACTTGAATTGATTGAAGACACTTAACCAATACAACATGATGAACATGTAGGGTTAAGTTAACAAGAAAACACTTAACCAATATAACTTGATGAACGAAAGGGGTTAAGTTAATAAGAAACACTTAACTAACATGACACGATGAATGGGTGGGTTAAGTTAACATGGATGGACAACACTTAACCAATATGACATAATGTGCGAGAGGGTTAAGTACATATCGTGTAGGTGGGTAATATTAATACATATAGGCCCACAAACTTAACCGTTAAATAAACATGCATGGAACGATGGGAGGATTAAGTACATCTCGTTTAGGTGGGTAATACTAGTACATATAGGCCCACAAACTTAACCGATAAATAAACATGCTTGAGTCGATGGGAGGGTTAAGTACATCTCGTGTAGGTGGGTAATATTAGTACATATCTAGGCCCACAAACTTAACCGTTAAGTAAATATGCTAGAATCGGTGGGAGGGTTAAGTACATCTCGTGTAGGTGGGTAATATTTGTATATATAGGCCCACAAATTTAACCAGCAGGAAACCCTAGTAACATGGACCCATTTCAGCAGTAACTCACATAGATGTATCATGGTACCCTGAAAGTAGGCAGGATGGGGCAAGATTACTGGGTTGATTATAAGCGGTCAAAAGCAGCGGCAGGGGGTACGTCAGTGTAGGTTCCGACGGTTTATGGGTATGCACGTACTTCGGAGTGGGAAAAAGCAGGCACTGGGTACTAGTAGTTATACACTGTGCATCTTGAATCGTGTCAGGTCGCTATCATAAGGATTGATACACTTACGGTGGGACCATCACAGGGTATCTACACGCAAGAGAGGGCCGATTGACACAGACACATGGAACATGAATACAAGTAAGGGAGCTGATCGATAGGGTAGTAGGGGTATATCTAACATGTTCATGGCAATTAGGCTAATTGAGGTGGAATCCTCACGATAGATGTACACATGAAGGCTACCACCATTTGTAGGGATTGGGATCACGTTGTAATATTATCATTTTATACAGATTACTAGTAGGGGCACTAGTTAGGTGGTGCATATATATATACATATATATATATATATATATATATATATATATATATATATATATATAAAATCAGAATAACAAAGTAGTAGCGATGTGGAGAAAGAGTAGAAGCGCATTCAGTTTATCTTGCCTTATCATACCTTATGCTTATGCTATGTTATCATGTTATCCCTGTTATCACGATATTATCTTTTATTCATGTCATGATGTTTTTGGATGTTTATATGCTGAAAGTCACTGGACTTACCAGACTCATGTCTGACCTAGTTTTGTTTCGCCTCTTTTCTTCCGTCCCCCCCCCCCCCCCTCAGGTTCACAGGGAGGAAATGTTATCAGTTAGATCAGTTTTCCTTCCAAGCTCGAAGATAGTTGATGTATTGTTTTGGACTCTCTCTTCTACTGCTACGGCTGGTTCATGCTTCATTAGGGAACATCATTGTTATTTAATGCTTCTTTTATACTTGGATGTTTTTGAATCAAGACAGAATTTCTATGTATTACTTTTAAGTATGATTGAGCCAATTGTGGTAAAAGCTTGACTGAATTAAGTTGTTTATAAAATGATTTTATTTTCCACTTCTTTATTTGTCTGTCTTGTAATTTATCTGCATCTTTATCCTATAATACTCCACCGAAGTTAAGGCATTCCCTTTGTGAGTGACCTTAACGGAGGTGAGGTGTTTCAAATATACAAACACTTTAAATTAGAATTATTTCGTTTCGAAGTAGATAACTTGAATTTATATTCACACTCAAAAGAGTATAATTGGCTTCAATATCTCGAGTCGATTCACATTAATTTCAACGACGTTTAACTAATTTTCTCTCGTTCACTTACTTCCATATTAACTTTCACGATCAATCCCAGCCTTACTCTTGTAAACCAATGTTATTATCATATCAATTGGTTAGAAATACACTTATATTAGAAATACGATTGGTGGAAATCGAAACTTCTTATATCCAATATATGTTCCGTATTAAACTGATACTATATGTGGAATTACGATATTCTACCGTTTAATTCCTCTGGCAGTATTAGTCATCATCTACCGAACTTATATTAAACATCGGAAGATCACTTTCATCCAATTCAATTTTACCTAAATTTTAAATTGGAAAGCCATTTATTATAGTTACCGTTTATGGTTTTCAAAATTCATTTTCAATTCGCTCTTTTACCAGCCCTGGTAAGAAACGTAGGCCAGGTAAATTCAGCTCGTTGGTTGCTGCATCTCTCGCCTTAGTTACACACCCCATTTATCGTTCCTGAATTTATAACGGAACAAACTTGCTTGTTAACCCGTATACTAAAATTTCATTCTTTACACTGACTTCAAACTCAAATTGTTATTCAAAGCAATTTATAATATATTATTATAAATATTTATCTAAACTTAGACCAAATTTCATAACCAAATAATTCAAGTTTAAATATCTTCTTCGAACAATTTTTTTAAATATTATTTCAAATTATTATCTAAAATCATGTTAGATTTCAAAAATCAAATGGTTCAAGTTTGCCTAATTTTTTAACAATTCATCAATTAAAGTTGTATCTAAGTTCAAAATCGACAATTGTAATCTGAAGTCTCATTTTTTAAAAATAAACTATAGTATCAATCTACATTGATAATAACATATTAATTAGTTTTTTTCCAATCGAATTTATTTATGCTATTAAATCAAATTAACAAGTTTTTTCCAAGTACCACTCAAACCATTATTTCGTTCATAAATTAATATTTAAAATATTCTTAACATAACTTAGTTAATAAAATATTTTAAATAACATAGTATGATTAAATCAAAATTATCAAAATTCATTTAAGTAATCCAATATTACTTAGTTAACAAAGTATTACTGAATCAAAGAATATTAATAATATTATTAAATCAATAAAATTATCAAACCAAATGAATATTTTTTTTCTTTAGAGACGTATTATCCTACTTAACCACATATTATTTGATAATTGAAGTATTCTTAAATTTCATCGATGGAATCAATTTAATCCTCACTGATATCCCATAATAGTTAAAATGAATGTGCAACATATTAGCACACTAAACGATCATTCATACATCCTTTCACTATACCCACATTCATATAACAAAAAATTTCGCGCTATAAAATAACGCATGTCCACATTCTGTGTTCAACTAGTAATGAGTGTCCATTTAACCATCGCACACAATGCACTATTTTTATGTAACATATTTCAGCACACAATATCATGTACACAAAATCAATCATATAATCTAAGATTTATCCTGCTAATTTAAATTAAATTACATTTAGTTGTTCTCACCTATAACTTTCCACCAAAGTAAGGCTATGCTTCCCAATGCATTCTGGTCTCCGGCGTTTCCTGCACTCTTTCTCTTTTCTTGTTCTCTCTTAGCTTCTCTCTCTTCGTTCTTCCTTCTATTGGCTCTCTTTTCATCTTTATTTTTTTTATATAAACCATGCTTTATCTGCAAAGAAAATTTTGCATGCATGAAAAGTCAAGTGGGCTGATGGTTTCAGGAAAAACTGTTGATTGCGTGAGGCCGCGAGCTGTCTTGGGGTGGGGAGTTGCAATGCGCGACTAGCTGTTCCATTCTTTTTTTTTGAATAATGAAAACTTGTAGGAGAAGATTAGAAAGAAAGTAATGGGCAAAAGCTAGGGGAAATTCTTGGCATAGCTGGTCGTCATCAGGGAACGCACGGCAGTGGACACGGTTTCGCTGAAGGGGAGGAAAGGAAAGGAGTTAACTCGTTCTCGAATAGGACAAGGTCTAGGAAAATAAAATGGTAAGGGAAAAGAGAGTTAGAGTGAGTAGTGCGATGGATGCGGTGGAGGCATGCACAGGCTGGTTCAAGATTTCTTGGAGAAGGAGGTGTTGATTCGTTTTTGCATGGGCGAGGGAATGACTAGATGAGGAAAATATTGGGGAAAGAAGGGAAAAGTGACAGTGGTTTTTGGGCTTGCGTTCGCATGCTTCATAGTTTTACCATTTTTCTTTAGCGGACGCTTCTTCTCGGAAGGAAGAGGAGGCAAAATGGAAGAGTAGGGTTTTCGAAACATGCATAAGAAGGGGAGGTATAAAACATGAACCAACCAAACGCGTGTCTTTAAGTATTAACACGTAGAGGGCAAGTTTTATACCAATTTACAAGTGTCTTACTTCTTACTTACACAAACTTATATCTCACGCTGGCCACTTCCTACCTCATTTTTCCTCCATATACGCCAATAACAAAACCCGAAAGTGCACATAGATGCATTCCCTTTTGTTTGAAATTTGTACACCGCAATTTCTTTCCGATTGCTTTTGTTTTTAACTATCAATAACTGGAAACACCAAACTAACAATATAATCGTGTATAATAATGTGCTACGATCCCAAAACAGTAATAAAATAGATCGGTTGATTAGTTTTGTAAAGTGTCAAAAGGGACCACAGCAACCCTAAAATACGTTAGAAAAATATATGCTTATTTTCCAAAATAAATTTACATTAAAATTCTATAAAATATTTAAATACTATGCGAACTGAAGCTGAACAAAAATTTAAAATGAATATTTAATTAAATTTAGTTTTGAATTCTGATCGTTTCCATCAACTAAATTGCAAATCATTTGCAAATCGTTCTAATAGTTCAACTAACGACGAAACATACCCCAAAACAAACATTGTTATAACTAAATTTTAAAATTAATTTCAAGCATTTTAAAATAATAATAGAGCCCTAAAATTTTATTCAAAAATCATTTAAACCATCCAAAAATTTATTTAAATTTATATTAAATTCAAAATTTTCAAAATCTTGGATCGTTATAGTAACTTTGTTTTAGTTTGAGTCAAATTTATTTAAATTGTCTTTTATACGTAAAATGAAACGTTTGAAACTAAAAAAATTAAAATAAGATATAGGCTTTTAATGTAAAAGTAACTCATATGATGTTTTAATTTTTTGTTGTCTAATTAAAATTTTATTTAAAATATAACAAGTTGTTGCACAACTGATTCAGCTCAAAAATGTCTTGGTAAATTACTGTCGTTTAACATAGTTTTAGTTCATTCTTAAGTTGTTATGCTTTTACATTCTACAACTCGATTTTGTTGTGGAATTCTTAGAATAGAAAATTTATGGGTTATCCCTTTCTTATTACAAAATTTTCCAAAATTTTTGTTCTTAATTCTCCATTGTGATCACTTTGTATGGACTTAAATTTAATAGAAAGTTGATTTTGATTTCTTTTAGCAAAAAATTTAAATTTTTCATAAGCTTCAATTTTATGTTTTAAGAAAATAGTCCATGTAAATCTGTAACAATCATATACCATATTGAACACATATCTATTTTGACTGATTGTATATGAGAAGGACCAAATAAACCTGAATGAAGAAGTTCAAGGGGTTGGGATGTGGGAATCATACCTTTTTGGTTTAAAAGAACTTCTTCTAAGGTTTTCTAGTTAACATGTATCACATAAATTATCTACCACAAAATTACTTTAGGGAAGACGTCTAACGAGACTATGTTTAGAAATCTTAGATAAAAGTTTAATGCTTAAATCACTGAATCTTTTATGCAAAATAAAAGGGTCACTTGAATCGGCTAAAATACACATCTCCTTATTTAAAATTTTTGTACTTAGGAGGTAATTCCATTGCCTTCAAAAATTATGTTTGACTCATTATCTTTAATACAGCACCTATCCTTTTCGAATTTAAGTTTATAACTTGAATCACGATGTAACAACCTGAATTCTGACATACCAATATTTTTTTTTCAAATTTCTAATCCATTGATACCTATGTTAGTTGCTCTGGTATCATCCAAAAAAGACAGAGATACAAAATATATCAGAGCTCAGAAAATATCTCACAACGGAATGAATAAAGCATTATATAATCAAAGTACAGCCTTACCATAGTAATAATACTACCTAATCAGTATCCAGAGCTATCATATCTCTTCCACAAATCTAACCTGCGAGTATGTTATGAGGAGGGGGTCAGAACACAAGTTCAGGTGACTGGATTTAAACTATACACTTTGGATAATTCAACATATACCGTTCAATCACATTTTCTTATTTATTAGGTTACTTGGGTTAACAACACTCAAGGCTTACACACACGTCGTACTCATTTACTTCCCAGTGGATTAACCTAATACAGTATATATGTAGCTACCCTTCAATATTGAGGTACACCCCATGGTACCCCACTCGCACTGTCTCCACCGAAATGCAACAGAATGGACACAATCCCTCATCCTACGCCAGAGTGACGTATGGATCTCTACCTAACCGCATATATCTGTAATTACTATGCTATGTAAGCGTACGGACTGCCACCTTTGATCAAATCAGATTCCATAGCAGAGTAAGTGTAACACCCCACTTCCGTTAAGGTCACTCGCAAAGGGAATGCCTTAACTTCGGTGGAACGTTATAAGTAAACAGAACATAAATTTACAAGATAGATATGTAAAGTAGTACTTGAAAAATTTATAAATTTAATACAGCAGAAACAGAAATAAGTTTGGTTACATCACAATATCAAAACCCAAGTACACAAATATCAGTCTTATACAAAATCCTCCAAAGTGCATAATTTTTAAATCCATAATCCTCAACAGAGAATGCCATAAATAGGTAGTGTCAAAGCCAAGCAATATTTCAAGCACTTCTACCACTTCAAGCAGACGGAACCTGAATCAAGCTCCTATGTTTCCTCCTTGAGAACCTGGGGGGCGGGGGAACGGAAGAAAAGAGGCGAAACAAACTAGGTCGGATATAAGTCTGGTCAGTCC
The DNA here is from genome assembly GCA_030737875.1 of Allium sativum. NCBI lineage: Eukaryota > Viridiplantae > Streptophyta > Magnoliopsida > Asparagales > Amaryllidaceae > Allium > Allium sativum. The sequence goes on along the minus strand of CM060922.1, from coordinate 345,578,359 downwards.
AGTGACTTTCAGCATATAAACAGATAATAGTATCATGACATCTAAATAAAAATGGATGAGAGATAACCATAACAGGAGTAGCAGGTTAACAGAAGAGACAAAATGATATAGGCTAAACTAAGCTTCTTACTTGGTTTTCACTTCTCTGCACTAATACTAGTATAACAGAATTAGGTGTTGTCCTAATATCTAAACATAAAACAGAACGATCTCTTTAGAAACACGATGCTAGTAATGGGCCTTTACCACCCTAACAGAGACAGATGTACCGAAACATAATGCTAGTAATGGGCCTTTACCACCCGAACAGAGATAGATGGTTTACAGAAACAGAATGCTAGTAATGGGCCTTTACCACCCGAACACAAACAGACGGTAACAGAATATTCCCTACGGAAACAGACAGAACTACCACCCCAACAGACGGTACCACACAGAAGCAGAGAGGTGTTACCACCCCAATAGAAACAAACGGTACCCCAACAGAAATAGACAAAACTAAGTGTACCCTGAATTCTACCCCTAAGCGATCGGCTCTCTAATACATAAATACCCTATGCCGGCCCCTCAGAAGGGTGTATCACTCCTTAAAGTGGCAACCTATAGACACAGACCTATTTACAGATGTCACGGTGTCTTATATCCTCAGAGCGGACCGGATCCATGCATGCACATGACCCGGTTGGAATGCACCATCAACACCCCTCGCCATTATCAGAGTGAACCTCTTACAATTAGTTCAGTAAGCGTGCCCTGGACCCCTACCTAGTGTTGGGTCATATTTTTGATACCAGAAAGGGTTACTGACTAATATGGGTCCCAAACAAAAGATGACACACGTAATTGCCCCTCCTAACCTTGTGTCCCCAGACTAACATATTTCAGATTAACTTGCTTACAGATTTCAGATGTACAAAGTTCAGATTATCCAAAGTTCTATTAACATGTTTTGCTCAATTTTAGATCGAGCCTACAGATTTTCATACCCCAAATTACCGTATTCAGTTTCAACAGATTTAGCAGATTAGGAAATTTAACAGATTTAATTATCCATTAAAATTTCATTGACATACCTCGCTTAATCATAAAATTAAGCCTAATTTTACATGCTCAAATTATGGTCATAATTCAAAATATAACATATGCCCCAAATTAACTTCTTTACAAGTTACAGCAGATTTTCCAAAGTTCTATTAACATGTTTTGCTCAATTTTAGATCGAGCCTACAGATTTTCATACCCCAAATTACCGTATTCATTTTCAACAGATTTAGCAGATTAGGAAATTTAACAGATTTAATTATCCATTAAAATTTCATTGACATACCTCGCTTAATCATAAAATTAAGCCTAATTTTACATGCTCAAATTATGGTCATAATTCAAAATATAACATATGCCCCAAATTTCTAGTTAAATTTACATAGTACAAAATATTCTCCAAGAACCCCAAATCATGATATACAATATGAATTATGCCAAATTATAGCCTTTGATTTCAGCGTATGTCAAATATCCAAAATCCCCAGTTAGGTGTATTCACAATTTACAGTTATCCTATTTTAATATAGATCTTTTACGCCTAAATCATATATCCTTTTTCTTCGAAGTCATAGATCGTCATATAAAATATGCCCCCAAATCCAGATCTTAAATTACAACATATATTATGTCCTCAAAATCATATCTTGAATTATAACATGCATTATGTTCTCAAATTACAAGTCATATGTTGTCATACAATAACTCTCCTTCTTCCAAATCATAAACCGCCATATATAGTATGCCTAGATCTAGATCTTAAATTACAACATATGCCCTTTTCTTAAATCAGTCATGTCTAATTATGCATCATTCATTATTTTCCCCAAATTTAGCGTTTGTGCGTCAATCTCTTATGAGATTTGGCTCAGGCTCGTGGTATCCTGGGTATAGAACAGAAGGAAGGAATAGAAATAGAATAGTTACAATAAAAAGATAGATCTATACAGAAAAACAGATCTGATAAACAAGAATAAGATAGATCTACACAGGAAAACAGATCTGATAAAAAAGAATATGCATAATCTCTAATTCAGATTTATAACCATGTCAGGATCATAATTAAATTTCATATCTGAAAATAACTGTACTTACCTTGATTGGATTCTAAAAGAAAAAGGGTTGTAATTTTTCTCTTTTAATTCTATTCAGATTGGAAGAAGAAGGAGCACTTGTTCTAGCTTAGGTTTCAGTAGAGTAACGATGCCATTGATTTATATTAATATGAATTAGGACAGAGTATAGGCGTAATGAAATTATGTGGAGAGAAAGTGAGGTTTGGGGTGTTTAAATAGCTTAGGAGCAACGAATCTGGTCAGAAAGGGCGTCTAAATACTGAAAAAGGATCTGTCCACGGATCTGGAAAGGGGGGAGGTCGACCCCATGGTCGACCTGTTCTACCCAGGTCGACCCCCAAGTCGAACCCCTGGTCGACCTGGGTCCTGGGCGGGAATTTTCCCGCCTAGCCCGGGTGTTTGATTTGAATTTCGAAACTCTGAATTTGAATTCGAGCTGGTGTTTTATTCTAAATTCCTGAAACTTCTAAGTGCCATAACTTCTTCATACGAAGTCTGATTTACGCAAATTTGGACTCTATCTAAAGCAGAATTTCGAGACAAACGCAATGGCATAACTCGTTTCCCTCAATTCTTCTCTTAAAAATTAAGTATACTTTGTTTTGTTACTTTATGTTCACAGAAAATACGGGGTGTTACATTCTCCCTACCTTAAAGGATTTCGTCCCCGAAATCTTCAAGTTAAGAAGAATGTGTCCTACCATCCAATCACCCATCTATTCAACCATCATCCAAAAGCATCCATTGTCCTTAGAAAACTTATAATGTTATATATACATATGCAAAAGTGTGTGTGTATATGTCACTTATCTAATGCAAAGATCAGGCGGTCTACTGATTCAGTTGACCTCCTTAATGCGAATTATGTTAGTGCCATAAGTCCAATTATGTATGCAAGAAATCCTATTTGATACACATCATTTCTATATAAGTGCATAACCATTCATCCAATTGCAACATCCATGTGATGAGTCAATCATTTTGCGTCCACAAAAATTGAAAAATCCACACACATCCATATGCAGTATGAGAGTGTTTTTGAGCCGATCTAGTGCCTAGTGTATGTATATGCATCCACGAGCAACCACTAGCAACCACTTGCATCCACTTGCAACCGTCAAACATAACATGTCTCAAACACATGTTTAAACCCATTAGTTTCTACTTAAAGGTCGAAGAATCGATCGATAGGATACAGCTGAGTGATAAAAGCAAGTAAAAAACAAAAGTTATGTTCCCATTAGACATCGGTTAAGAGAATAAATCCCTAAGTATCAACCCTGAGGACCGAAATCAACATCAGATTGACACGCCGAGAACTAACTCCCATTAAACAATGTCAAAACTGGAAATTTACTTCACGCTTTGAGTAAAAACCACTATCCTTTTCAGAAATATTCAGATACTTACGGACTACTGGTACAGATCAGATTATCAAATGATTCTTAGGAAACTAAGCATGATAAAACCCCACCATATCCCACAAAAACCAGAATGTATGCATCACGGTCAACTTAACGCTTAACACAGATACCTTCAAACCCCAACTTATCACAAACAGATGGGTTGTAACCCTTATGGGGTTTGAGGCTATAGCGGGATCAGAAACAAGACTAGTATTAAAGTGCAGAATCTCAATTACAGAATCAAAATGACAGAATCAAAAAGAGTTTTATCTCAATAATCAGATAAGGAAATTAAACCTTCTACAGAAATTTTCCCATCTCTACACTATCTACCAGTCACGTGAGCATTCACTTGCAATCTAGAAGTAGGTTCTGCCCTTGCCCACGTTTCTTTGGGCAGTCCCTAGTGAAGTGTCCCATTTCTCCACAGTTGAAGCAAGCGCCCTTCCTCTTTCTGCAATCCTTGTTCAGATGAGTCAAGCTTCCACAATTAAAGCACTTTTTCACCTTCTTATCTTCAGAATTTTCATCCTTCTTTTATGTCTCGTTTTTGGGCCACACTTTCTTGTACTGTGGTCCTTCGAGCTTTTCCTCTTTCTTCTCACTTTTGGCTTCCTCTTCATGCATTAACGCCATGTCAACCAATTTCTTGAAGGTAGCCCCTATAGGAATGTGGGTCATAGCCAACCCAAGTAGCGGCTCATTCAAACCTTTAACGAATCTCTAGGCCTTCTTCTCAGGTATATTCACCAAGTCTAAGCCAAATCTCACCAACTGATTGAACTTATTGACGTACTCCTTCATTAATGAATTCCCTTGCTTCAATGCTAAGAACCTCTCCATGTGTAAATTCTCTTCTGCTCGTGAGAGGAATTTCATCTCGAACCTATGCCTGAAATCCATCCATGTTTCTACCCGACGCTCTCCACTCGTGACCTCCCACCAAAACAAGGCTTCATCCTTCATTAACCAAGAAGCTAATTGGACCTTCCTTCCATCTTCTATCTCGAAGATACCAAACAAGTCTTCACCTCCTTAAGCCAATTTCGAGCTTCAACAAACGTCTCTGATCCATGAAAAGGTTTCCCGCCCATTGCCCGAAAGTCTTTGCATATCTTCGAAAAAGTATCAACGCGGGGAGGGAGAGGAGGAGGAGGAACGTCTGTTGGGCCTATGGCAGTGGCCCTAGCCTCCAGATACCTTCTGAACCAAGTTGGTATTGGTATGCCCTCGGGTATCTCGGGCAACCCAGACATGCTGAAAAGAAAATGAAGAGATTCAAAATGGAGAATTCGAAAGACAGATATATGGCTTTTGGGGATTATGTTTTTCAAAATAAACTTTACTTTTGAAAATACTTCCTTTTTAAAACCTTTTTGAAAATAGTTTTCAATTTTTTATCAAATCTGGTAACCTTCAGCTCTGATACCAAGTGTAACACCCCACTTCCGTTAAGGTCACTCGCAAAAAGAATGCCTTAACTTCGGTGGAACGTTATAAGTATATAGAACAGAAATTTACAAGGTAGATATGTAAAGTGGTACTTGAAAATTTTATAACTTTATTACAACAGAAACAGAAATAAGTTTGTTTACATCACAATACCAAAACCCAAGCACACAAATATCAGTCTTATACAAATTCCTACAGAATGCTTAATTTTTAAAGCCATAATCCCCAGCAGAGAATGCCATAAGTAGGTAGAATCAAAGCCAAGCAGTAATTCAAGCACTTCAAGCAGATGGAACCTGAATCAAGCTCCTATGTTTCCACCCTGAGAACCTGGGGGGAAGGGGGGAAACGGAAGAAAAGAGGCGAAACAAACTAGGTCAGACATAAGTATGGTGAGTCCAGTGACTTTCATCATATAAACAGATAACAGTATCATGACATGTAAATAAAACTAGATTAGAATAACCATAACATGAGTAGCGATTAACAGAAGAGACATAATGATATATGCTAAACTAAGCTTCTTACTTGGTTTTCACTTCTCTGCACAAATATTAGTATAATAGAATTAGGTGTTGTCCTAATATCTAAACAGAAAACAGAACGATCTCTTCAGAAACACGATTCTAGTAATGGGCCTTTATCACCCTAACAGAGACAGATGTACCGAAACAGAATGCTAGTAATGGGCCTTTACCACCCGAACAGAGACAGACGGTTTACAGAAACAGAAGGATAGTAATGGGCCTTTACCACCCAAACAGAGACTGATGGTAACAGAATATTCCCTACGGAAACAGATGGAACTACCACCCCAACAGACGGTACCACACAGAAACAGACAGGTGTTACCACCCCAATAGAAACAGACGGTACCCCAACAGAAACAGACAGAACTAAGTGTACCCTAAATTCTTCCCCAAGCGATCGGCTCCCTAATAAATTAATACCCTGTGCCGGCCCATCAGAAGGGTGTATCACTCCTTAAAGTGGCAACCTATAGGCACAGACCTATTTACAGATGTCACGGTGTCTTACATCCTCAGAGCGGACCGGATCCATGCACGCACATGACCCGGTTGGAATGCACCATCAACACCCCTCGCCATTATCAGAGTGAACCTCTTATAATTAGTTCAGTAAGCGTGCCCTGGACCCCTACCTAGTGCTGGGTCATAATTTTGATACCAGAAAGGGTTACTAACAAATATGGGTCCTAAACAACAGATGACACAAGTAATTTCCCCTACTAACCTTGTGTCCCCAGACTAACAGATTTCAGATTAAATTGCATACAGATTTCATACGTAAAAAGTTCATATTAACTAGTTCTCAGATCAGACATATAAGTTAACGAGTTTTCAGACTAACAGATCAGATATATAGATTAACAAGTTTTCAGACTTAATGGATTAGATTGAAGATTAACAGACTTACAGATTGTTTCACCTAACCTTGTATTGGGCCTACAGATTTTCAAACAGGTTTATTAGATTCATCAGTCCAGTTGATTTAACCTTATCTACCCAATACGTTTTAGGCATCATATTTATCTTAGATTTGCATTAATTAAATATTAATGCATAGACCTCTCACATTAGGTTTGTAGCTTGTGGCCGCTGGATGTGTCGGGCGGTTCCGGGCAGACTTCTGCCACAAGCCAGAGCTAACCTCGTGTCTAAGCATCTTTATGCCTACGACCTCTCACATTAGACTAACAGTTTGCGGTTGCTGGTTAAGTCGGTTGGGTCCGGGAAGGCTTCAACCATAAACAGAGTCTAACCTCATGTCTCTGCATTCTTATTTTAGCTAAAGTACTCATTCACAGATTATGCCAATATCAGACTAATTATGCCAATTCAACAAATTAACTTCTTTACAAGTTACAGCAGATTATCCAAAGTTCTATTAACATGTTTTGCTCAATTTTAGATAGAGCCTACATATTTTCATACCCTAAATTACCATATTCAGTTTCAACAGATTCAGTAGATTAGGCAATTTAACAGATTTAATTATCCATTAAAATTTCATTGACATACCTCGATTAATCAAAAATTAAGCCTAATTTTACATGCTCAAATTATGGTCATAATTCACAATATAACATATGCCCCAAATTTCTAGTTAAATTTACATAGTACAGAGTATTCTCCAAGAACCCCAAATCATGACATATAATATGAATTATGCCAAATTATAACCTTTGATTTCGGTGTATGTTAAATATCCAAAATCCCCATTTAGGCGTACTCACAATTAATAGTTATCCTATTTTAATATAGTTCTTTTACGCCTAAATCATATATTCTTTTTCTTCCAAGTCATAGATCGTCATAAAAAATATGCCCCCAAATCTAGATCTTAAATTACAACATATATTATGTCCTCAAAATCAGATCGTGAATTATAACATGCATTATGTTCCCAAATTACAAGTCATATATTGTCATACAATAAATATCCTTCTTCCAAATCATAAACCGCCATATATAGTATGCCTAGATCTAGATCTTAAATTACAACATATGCCCTTTTCTTATATCAGTCACAAATGAGTCATGTCTAGTTATGCATCATTCATTATTTTCCCCAAATTTAGCTTTCTTTCGTCAATCTCTTATGAGATTTGGCTCAGGCTCGTGGTTGTCTGGCTATAGAACAAAAGGAAGGAAGAGATATAGAATAGTTACAATAATAAGATAGATCTACACAGAAAAATAGATCTGATAAACAGGAATAAGATAGATCTACACAGGAAAACAGATCTGATAAACAAGAATATGCATAATCTCCAATTCAGATTTATAACCATGTCAGGGTCATAATTAAATTTCATATCTGAAAATTACTATACTCACCTTGATTGGATTCTAAAAGAAAAAGTGTTTTAGTTGTTCTCTTTTAATCCTATTCAGATTGGAAGAAGAAGGAGCACTTGTTTTAGCTTAGGTTTTAGCAGAGTAACGACGCCATTGATTTATATTAATATGAATTAGGACAGAGTATAGGCGTAATGAAACTGTGTGGAGAGAAAGTGTGGTTTGGGGGTGTTTAAATAGCTTAGGAGCGACGAATCTGGTTAGAAAGGGCGTCTAAATACAGAAAAACGGATCTGTCCACGGATCTGGAAAAGGGGGGAGGTCGACTCCTAGGTCGACCCCATGGTCGACCTGTTCTACCCAGGTCGACCACCTGGTCGACCTGGGTCCTGGGCGGGAATTTTCCCTCCCAGCCCGGGTGTGTGATTTGAATTTTGAAACTCTGAATTTGAATTCAGTCTGGTTTTTTATTTTAAATTCCTGAAACTTCTAAGTGTCATAACTTCTTCATACAAAGTCCGATTTACGCAAACTCGGACTCTATCTCAAGCAGAATTCCGAGACGAATGGAATGGAGTAACCCATTTCCCTTAATTCTTCTCTTAAAATTTAAGTATACTTTGTTTTGTCACTTTATGTTCACAGAAAATACGGGGTGTTATTGTAATGCCCTCAAGTCTACGATACACCACCCAGAGCAGACATGTATGTATCTAGACTTTCCCACGTACGTATCATCAATCATATTCGATTCCTTAACTGCACATAATGTGCACCGAGTTCCATTGCAGGCTATACAAGAAACGTAGAACTCGGTCAGGAGCTTTTCCATGTCTGTACAGGCCCGTCTTTAAGAGCCTCTAAATTCATATATTCCTAGGGTTTGTTTTTCATTGTGGCTTTGGACCCACCTCAGCCCCTCTCTCAACCAGTAAAGACTACAAGAGCTAAGTGACTTGCCCCTAACAAACAACCTAAACATTGGCTACCGATGATGGGTACCCAACGATCTACTATCTTTGTTGGTCCTGACCTCTGCCTCCCCATTGAGGCGACCGCCGAATCACCCTAGTGACACCATGTCATAGCATTCTGACTAGGAAGCTACTTTTGCAATCAAGGCCTGCCCACCTAGTAGTAACGCACAGACCCAACCTCTGCGAGCATAGCCTAAACTTCTACCACTGCACAAAGGACTGCCAGGAGCACCTTACGTATCTCAGGAAGCTGCGTGCTTCCCCTTCCAGCCCTTCGGAGCCGACAAAATAATCAGATGAACGTGCACTCCCCTCGTGCCTTATGACACCACGATGATCTACCCAATCGGGTTATTCACCCTCAAACGTGCGGACTAGTCCAAGCGCCTTATTTTAATATGTTATTAGACCCTATGTCTAAATATTCTTTTATGCTCTTGCCTTACCTCATCAGGTTCCCATTTAACCTTGTTATTCCCATTCACATTGAATTTTTAATCAAGTTACCAATTTCCTCACGCTTTTTAATTTCAGTCATATAACTTAACCCGTATAAGTTTATTAATAATCCATAACATGTTATTCTCTATATTGTGATCCAAGGTCTGTAATCCACAATCTCTTTATACTCTTGTTTGATTTCACAGTTACAATAATATGTTCTACTTTATATGCAGTTAAGTATATATCCGTTTACATGTTTTCTATTTAACATGTCACTTATCATTTATGATTAAATATAACTTTTTTCATTTCATAAGTTTGCCTTACTCTTTCCTATTTAATCATAACCCCATCTTACAGTATCACTGCAACTTATCGTTGATTACTTATCAACTTAGATCTCTTAGCTAAGGTTCACTAATAAGTCTCCTTTCCATTATTATAACTGATGTTGTAAGTTCCTCTTGTCCCTAGGACAAGCCTTAACATATTATTCTTATCAGCATATTTAGATTTCCAAGTTTTCAAATTACTTAATCAATAATTAAGTACAACATTTTTCGTTTCATAAATTTTCCCCCATTTGCTGATTACTTAATTTACAATTAAGTACCATTTTTCACATTACACAATTTATCTCATTTTCTCACTAGTTTATTATAACCTAAGTTATAATATCCACTTGTCCCTAGGATAAGTCTACCTATTATATAACATTCTCATTAATGTAGTTTATTTACAATAGGTTATTATCATTCCCCGTTTGTTTCCATTTCCTTTTATTATTGTAATTAACTTTCAATTCCATTCATTTCGTGTAACAACCCGTATTTTAATAACGTGTTATAACCATAAATCTAGGCAGAATTAAATTTTAAAATAAGAATCAAGGGAAAAGGGTTGCGCCATTGCGTTCATCTCGGAATTCTGCTTGGAAACGAGTCCGAGTTTGCAAGAATCGGAGTCCGTATGAGGGAGATATGACCCTCCGAAGTTTCAGGAATTTTCAGAATCGAAAACAGCTCGAAATTCGAATTCAAACCCAGAAGCGGGCTGGGCGGGAAATTTCCCGCCCAGGACCCAGTTCGACTAGGGAGTCGACTGGGTAGTCGACCCCCCCCCCCCCCCCGACCAGGTCGACTGGGGAGTCGAATGGGTAGTCGACCCCCTTGACCAGGTCGACTGGGTAGTCGACCTGGGGGTCGACCTTCTCCCGAAATCCAGTTTTTGAACCTGGTTCGTTCTGATGTATTTGGTCACGTTTTCTGCCTAGGTTCGTCCGCCTAACCCTATATAAACTGCCCCTGACCCTAGACTTTCTATCACATTCTTGTCTGACCATATGCTGCTGAAGTTCTGACTAGAAGATAGAAAGTAAGGAGGCTATTCAGGACTTTGTTAGTGCTACGTTAGTTTGGAGTTTGCTAGAGATTCTGCTTCTACTCTTTTTGCTTTCTCATTCTCTAGACTACGATCTGTAAGCCCTTTGTCACTCTAAGATTTAAACTGTAAATTTAACCTGAACATGATGTAAACTGAAATTATGCCTAAACATGATAACTATGTTGGATCTATTCTTGTATATCTTGGATCTATGACTATCACTTTTAAATCTGTTATTTTGGATCTAGTTTTGTACACTCCAGATCTATTCATCTAAAACGTTGACTTGTGGAATATCAGTATGAACTTGATTTGGATATATTCATGTTTAATCTAAAACCCCTTTTTCGATCTTTATCATGCCATGCCTGTGATGTTGAAACTATTATTGGGGTACTATTTTATGTCAATCCTTTACCATGTCTATCACCATGTCTTGTCAAGTTGATGTTGAGACCCTATTTCATATGCCTGTAATGTTATAATCATCATGCTTAACTTATGAACACCTTTGCCATTCTATGACTATCCTGTTTGTGTTATTCCCTATTTTGACATGTTGTATTAATGCGAATTCACGTACGTTGGGGATACATTTTGGGTAGATTAGGCAAACTTGAAAATTGGCTATGGAATTGACATGATATGACATGAAAACTTGACATTGGAATAAGCTTGAAAACATGAATTTGGGACATGACAATTAGATAACTTGAAAATGGCCAACTCGAGGTTGGGTTGAATTTGCAACGTAAATCTGCCCGGAACCGCCCGGCAAATCCAGTAGTTGCAAATAATAGGACCCAATGTGAGTAGTTGGTCATATAGAACTTTAAACCCGAGGTTAGACTAGGTTATGGTGTAAATCTGCCCGGAACCGCCCGGCACATCCAGTAACGGTAACCAAGTCTAATGTGAGAGGTTGGGGTGTGTTAAGTGAATTAATGCCACATGGTAGGGTTAAGTCATGGATCCCTTGAATATACTTAACCAATTTGACATGTCGATTTGATAGGGTTAAGTCTTGAACGGCTTGTATATATACTTAAACAACTAGATATATGTTTGGGTAGGGTTAAGTCATGACCTTTTTAATGACAATACTTAACCCATTAGAAATCCTAGCCACGCGGTCCCTTTCAGCAGTAACCCACTTAGAAGTATCACGATACCCAGGGGACTAATAAAGGTGGGGAACGATTACTGGGCTGATTGTAAGCGACTAAGAATAACGGCTGAGTAAGGTGCGCCAGTGTAGGTTCAGGCGGACTAGGGTCGTACACTTAGTTCGGAGTTGAAAAAGTAGGCATGGGCACCCGTAGTACCACATTGTGCGTGCTCGAATTGTGTCAGTGGTTGACACCCTAGGACCTGATACACCCTAAGGTGGACCTAGCACATGTGACTACATTCCGCGATTGGGCCGTATGACACCGATACACGACGAGTAAAGCCGATCGATTAGGACGGACTGTTGGACCCCGTATTGGGTCATTTCATGTTATTGGGTTTAGGGATCATTTCTGGACTTATACTTGACATGGATTTGGACACTAGTACTATTAGTGCAGTAAACCTTGAATATGCGATGCCACTCTTATCTTGTTATCTTTTGTTATCATGCCAGTCCAGTTATTATCTTTATGTTTAATCTCAGTTTCTCATGTCCAGTTAACTTTATTAGTTTTTATGCTGATAGTCACTAGGGCTTACCAGTATTTTTAACTGACCCGTTTCTTCCACCTCTTTTTCTTTCGTTCTCCACCCCCCTTCCCCCCAGGTTCTCAGGGAGGAAATTCTAGCTCTTAGCTTGGACTTCGTTTGCTTTTCTGACAGCTCATGTACGGTTTGGTCTTGAGCTGTGCTATGGCTGCACTCATGCTCTTCTTGGGGAATAATATTTTACTTATGATGTTTTAAGTACTTTGCTTCTTTAGAACTTGATGAAATAAAATGATGACTTGGTATTTTGTTGTAAGTGGTTTTGCCTCTATTTTCCACGAAATGAAATAAAGTTTTTTTTTCCACTGCTTTATATACTCTGTTTAGTTTATGTTCTGTCTTGTGTTATCTCTGTGTCTGTTTACTAGATAATACCCCTCCAAAACTAGTGCATTCCCTTAGAGAGTGACCCTAGCGGAGGTGGGGTGTTACATTTGGTATCAGAGCAGAAGGTTACCAGACTGGGCAAAAGTTTTAAAAACTTTCTGAAAATTATTTTCAAAACCATTTATAAAGAAGCATTTTTCAAGAAAAGTTCTATTTTTATGATAAGGCTATTCCCCAAACGCCTTTAGCACTTTCCTTATTTCCTCGTTTGAATCTTTTTCTTTTCGTTTTTCAGCATGGCCGATCTTAACCTTCCTGAGGGAGTACCCATACCCGGATGGTTCCGAAGGTACTTGGAAGCTAGGGCCAACGATGCAGGCCCGGCAGACATCCCTCCTCCTCCTCCTCCAGTAGCCGCGGTTCCTCCTCCTCCTCCCGGCACCGCCTTCGCCAAAATATGCAAAGACTTTATAGGAATGGGCGGCAAGAGCTTCCTTGGAACTGAGACCTTCACTGAGGCACGAAACTGGTTAAAGGAGACTGAAGACCTGTTCGTTATCTTCGATATGGAGGATCATAGGAAAGTTCAGTTGGCAGCATGGTTGTTGAAAGAGGAAGCTGCATTTTGGTGGGAAGTCACCATCGCTACCAGACCAATTGAGACTTGGGAAGACTTTAGAGAGAGGTTTGGGCTTAAATTCTTATCGTCAGCAGAAGCGAACCTTCAGATGGAGAGGTTCCTGGCACTCAAGCAAGGGGACATGTCTGTTAGGGAGTACGTGAATAAGTTTAATCAGCTTGCTCGGTTTGGTTTGGACTTAGTCAACACGGCTGAGAAGAAGGGTCTACGATTTACTCGAGGATTGAGCGAACCACTCCACACTATGGCCATGACTCATGTGCCCATGGGGGCGACTTTTGAAAGCTTGGTGAATATGGCCCTACTTCATGAGGAAGACAAGGGTGACAAAAAGGAGGTTAAGTCTAATGAGACTCCGAACAAGAAGGTTGACTTCAAGAAGGGAGGCAACAAGAATAACAAGAATAACAAGGGCAACAACAACAATGCTAACAAGCCACGTGAGACGAGGAAGTGCAACTTTTGTGGTATCACAGGACATATAGCTAAATACTGTAGGAGGAAGAAAAGAAAGTTGGGTGAATGCTTTCACTGCGGGGATACTGGACACATCAGTAAGGATTGCCCTAAGAAGCAAGGACAGGGGCTAGGGCAGACACAGCGAGCAGGACCTTCTGGAGGGCAGTTGCAGGCTCTTAACACCACTCCAACTCTTGACCGAGGTAGTAATATTTCTGTAGAAAGCCTTGTTTACATTTCTGAATTTCCTGTTCGAACCTTATTTGACTCTGGCGCATCGCAAACTTTTATCTCATCTGATATTGTTGAAAATCTGCACTTAAGTACTAGTCTAGTTGATGATCCCGTTAGTGTTTTAAATCCAATTGGGGGCTCCGCCCATTTATCTCTGATTTGTGTTGATTTGAGGATTTCCATCTTAAGCGTGGAATTCACGTGTAATGCTTATGTTCTCGGATTCATGGGGTATGGTTTAATTATGGGCATGGATTGGTTGTCCAATTATGGAGCTATCCTTGATTGTGAACGAAGGGTAGTGAGGCTCATGACACGCCTTGGTAATACCCTTGAACTTTCTTGCAACCCGAAGGGTCCGTTATGTTATGTTATCTTGAATCTCTCGACTCGTCCGTCGACAATCTTCAATCTGTGAGGGTGGTCCGAGAATATCCTGATGTCTTTGATGAGGTGAAGGGGTTACCCCCTAAACGCGAGATAGACTTCCGTATTTATCTTGTTGATAATGCCAAGCCTGTTTCATTGCCCGTTAGGCATATGGCCCCGCGAGAAAGAAGAGAGCTCAGTAAACAAATCAAGGAGTTGCTCGAGAAAAATTTCATAAGGCGAAGCATTTCTGAATGGGGTGCTCCGGTGGTATTCGCTACTAAGGTGGATGGTTCGCTTCGTCTGTGCGTAGATTATCGTGAGTTAAACAAGCTGACGAAGAAGAATAGGCACCTACTACCAAGAATCGATGATCTTTTTGACCAGCTTGTGGGAGCATCTGTTTTCTCTCAACTCGATCTAGCCACCGGATTCCATCAGCTTAGAGTGGCTGAGGATAGTATTGACAAGACTGCGTTTAGGACTCCAGATGGATTCTTTGAATGGCTCGTTATGTCGTTCGGTTTGACGAATGCACCCGCGTACTTTGTAGACCTGATTAGTAGGGTGTTTCGGGAGTTCCTTAACAAGTTCGTGGTGGTTTTTGTGGACGATATTCTAATCTTCTCAAAGGATGAAGAAGAGCATGCTAGACACCTCAGGGAAGTCATGGATACGTTTAGAGCACACCAGTTAAAGGCTAAGTTCTCCAAATGCCATTTTTGGAGGGAGGAAGTTCGGTTTCTTGGACACGTAGTTTCTAAGCAAGGTTTAGCCGTGGACCCCGCAAAGGTAGTTGCGGTGCAAGACTGGAAAACTCCTAAGAACGCAACAGAGGTGAGAAGCTTTCTCGGTTTGGCGGGCTTTTATAGGAAGTTCATTAAGGACTTCGCTAAGATTTCAGCCCCTCTTACTAAGTTAACGAAGAAAAACCTAGCGTTTGCATGAAACATAGAATGTGAGACTGCTTTCCAGAGACTCAAGAGAGCCCTCACCACAGCTCCAGTTTTAGCATTACCCGATGGAGGAAAAATGTTTACGGTGTACACAGATGCGTGCGGCACGGGATTAGGCGCTGTCCTAATGCAAGAAGGAAGAGTGATATGCTATGGGGGTAGACAACTTAAAGTTCATGAGAAGAACTATCCCACACATGACTGGAGTTAGCCGCGATTGTTTTTGCACTTAAAGCTTGGCGCCATTATCTCCTAGAGGAGAAATTCGAGCTGTATACCGACCACAAATCGCTTAAGTATCTCTTTTTGCAAAAAGATTTGAATCTGAGACAGCAGCGGTGGATGGAATTCTTGGCCTCATATGATTTCGATATAACTTATACCCCTGGCAAGGGTAACGTGGTGGTGGATGCGCTAAGTAGAAAAAGGTTGACTTTGAGCCCCTTATTTGTTGAAAGAAAAAGTCTAGAGTTTATAGCGACCTTTTATTTTACGCATGTTGTTGAGTCATTGACTGGTACGTTAGCATCTCTTGAGCTGAGACCTACGCTTCTAGATCAAGTAGGGACTTCGCAGAAAGAAGACCCACAGATAGTCGAAATCATGAACAAGTTAATCAGTGGTGAGACGTCAAGTCACCTTGGTAGGTATGCCATTGATGACAAAGGATGGCTAAGGCGCGATGGAAGGGTATGTGTTCCACTAGTGGGAGACTTAGTAAATAAAGTTCTCGAAGAGGCGCATCACTCGAAGATGACTATACATCCCGGAGGGGATAAGATGTACAGAGATATGAAACACATTTTCTTTTGGGCCGGAATGAAAAAGGACGTGGCAGAATTCGTCTCAAAGTGCATGGTGTTCCAACAAGTCAAGGCCGAATCTAAGAAGCCCGGTGGGCTATTACATCCTTTGGAGGTCCCGCAATGGAAGTGGGAAAGTATCTCGATGGATTTCGTGGATGGATTGCCTAGGTCAAGGAAGGGGAATACTAGCATATGGGTCATTGTTGATAGACTCACGAAGAGTGCCCACTTCATCCCACTGAAAAGCAAAAGGACTGCGTCAGGGCTAGCGTCTATTTACCTTCGAGAGATAGTACGGTTGCACGGGGTTCCTTCTAGCATAGTCAGTGACCGTGACCCAATTTTCACTAGCCAGTTTTGGAATAGTCTGCAAGAAGCAATGGGTACACAACTTAATTTAAGTACAGCCTATCACCCTCAGACGGATGGGCAGACCGAAAGGGTAAACAGAGTACTAGAGGATCTTTTGAGGCTATGCATTCTTGATTTTGGTGGTACTTGGGAAGACCATCTCCCTCTCGTGGAGTTTGCTTATAATAATAGCTACCAAGCTAGCATAGGGATGGCACCGTTCGAAGCCCTGTATGGAAGACCGTGCAAGTCACCAACTTGTTGGTGGGAGACGACTGACAGACTTATACTTGGGCCCGACATGATACGAGACACTTCTGAGAAGGTGGAGTTGATACGAAGACGAATGAAAGCGGCCCAAGATAGACAGAAATCTTATGCAGACAAGAGAAGGACAGACCTAGAGTTCGAAGTCGGAGATATGGTTTTCATAAAAGTCTCTCCTTTGCGCAATGTGGTTCGTTTTGGAGCAATTGGAAATCTAGCATCGAGATTCGTAGGACCGTTCCCTATCACTGAGAGGATTGGGCAGATGGCCTATAAGGTAGAGTTACCTGAGAGGCTGGCCGGAGTACACAATGTCTTTCACGTCTCGCATCTCCGAAAGTGCCTACATGAATCAGCTGAGGTGGCTGAGCCAAGCATCCTCGAAGGCGTAGAAGTGGAGAAAGAAGCAACGCTGAGGCGAGTTCCTATTCGTATCTTAGGGACGGAGATCAAGAAGCTAAGGAATCGCGAAGTCAAGCTAGTCAAAGTACAGTGGAGTGAAGCCCAAGAAGACACAACTTGGGAAACCGAGGAGAAGATACGCGCGCTTTACCCATTTCTTTTTGAGGGTACTTTCTCGATCTCTTTTTCCTTTGAGCTTGTAAACCCTTCGTATCATGCTACCTATGTTTGTCTTGAGAACCTTAGAACCCTCTTTGGATGTAAACATGTATTTGAAACATGTTATGGTTGATGTTTGCAAATGGTTGCAAGTGTTTGTAAGTGATTTCTAGTGGATGCATGACACACATTAGGCACTAGATCGGCTCAGACACCTTTTCATGTTGCATTTGCATGGGTGCTTATACTTGTACATGGATGAACTTGTTATGCTATCACGTGGATGTTGCATATGGATGATGTTTGTGCACTCATGTAGAAATTTTAAGTTATGTTAGGAATTTGCATACATGTTGGACTCATTACTAACATATCTTGCATTAAGGAGGTTTACTGAATCAGTAACCGCCTGATCTTTTTCATTAGATAAGTACATATACACACACATATTGCATATGTTCATACAGCATTAGAAATCTTTTTAAGGACAATGGTTACTCATGAATGATGTTGTGAGTAGATGGATGTGGATGGTAGGATGCGTTCTTCCTAACTTAGAGATTTCAGGGACGAAATCCTTTAAGGAAAGGAGAATGTAACAACCCGTATTTTAATAACGTGTTATAACCATAAATCTAGGCACAATTAAATTTTAAAATAAGAATCAAGGGAAACGGGTTACGCCGTTGCGTTCGTCTCGGAATTCTGCTTGGAAACGAGTCCGAGTTTGCAAGAATCGGAGTCCGTATGAGGGAGATATGACCCTCCAAAGTTTTAGGAATTTTCAGAATCGAAAACAGCTCGAAATTCGAATTCAAAATTCGAATTCAAACCCAGAAGCGGGCTGGGCGGGAACAGGTCGACTGGGGAGTCGACTGGGTAGTCGACCCCCCGACCAGGTAGACTGGGGAGTCGACCAGGTAGTCGACCCCCCCTGACCAGGTCGACTGGGTAGTCGACCTGGGGGTCGACCTGCTCCCGAAATCCAGTTTTTGAACCTGGTTCGTTCTGATGTATTTGGTCACGTTTTCTACCTAGGTTCGTCCGCCTAACCCTATATAAATAGCCCCTGACCCTAGAATTTCTATCACATTCTTGCCCGACCATATGCTGCTGAAGTTCTGACTGGAAGATAGAAAGTAAGGAGGCTATTCAGGACTTTGTTAGTGCTACGTTGGTTTGGAGTTTGCTAGAGATTCTGCTTCTACTCTTTCTGCTTTCTCATTCTCTAGACTACGATCTGTAAGCCCTTTGTCACTCTTAGATTTAAACTGTAAATTTAACCGTAACATGATGTAAACTGAAATTATGCCTAAACATGATAACTAAGTTGGATCTATTCTTGTATATCCTGGATCTATGACTATCACTTTTAAATCTGTTATTTTGGATCTAGTTTTGTACACTCCAGATCTATTCATCTAAAACGTTGACTTGTGGAATATCAATATGAACTTGATTTGGATATATTCATGTTTAATCTAAAACCCCTTTTTCGATCTTTATCTTGCCATGCCTGTGATGTTGAAACTATTATTGGGGTACTATTTTATGTCAATCCTTTACCATGTCTATCACCATGTCTTGTCAAGTTGATGTTGAGACCCTATTTCATATGCCTGTAATGTTATAATCATCATGCTTAACTTATGAACACCTTTGCCATTCTATGACTATCCTGTTTGTGTTATTCCCTATTTTGACATGTTGTATTAATGCGAATTCACGTACGTTGGGGATATGTTTTGGGTAGATTAGGCAAACTTGAAAATTGGCTATGGAATTGACATGATATGACATGAAAATATGACATGAAAACTTGACATGAGAATAAGCTTGAAAACATGAATTTGGGACATGACAATTAGATAACTTGAAAATGGCCAACTCGAGGTTGGGTTGAATTTGCAACGTAAATCTGCCCGGAACCTCCCGGCAAATCCAGTAGTTGCAAATAATAGGACCCAATGTGAGTAGTTGGTCATATAGCACTTTAAACCCGAGGTTAGACTAGGTTATGGTGTAAATCTTCCCGGAACCGCCCGGCACATCCAGTAACCGTAACCAAGTCTAATGTGAGAGGTTGGGGTGCGTTAAGTGAATTAATGCCACGTGGTAGGGTTAAGTCATGGATCCTTTGAATATACTTAACCAATTTGACACGTCGATTTGATAGGGTTAAGTCTTGACTGCTTGTATATATACTTAACCAACTAGATACATGTTTGGGTAGGGTTAAGTCATGACCTTTTTAATGACAATACTTAACCTATTAGAAATCCTAGCCACGCGGTCCCTTTCAGCAGTAACCCACTTAGGAGTATCACGATACCCTAGGTACTAAGCAGGGTGGGGCACGATTACTGGGCTGATTGTAAGCGACCAAGAATAACGGCTGAGTAAGGTGCGCCAGTGTAGGTTCAGGCGGACTAGGGTCGTGCACTTAGTCCGGAGTTGAAAAAGTAGGCATGGGCACCCGTAGTAACACATTGTGCGTGCTTGAATTGTGTCAGTGGTTGACACCCTAGGACCTGATACACCCTAGGGTGGACCTAGCACATGTGACTACATTCCGCGATTGGGTCGTATGACACCGATACACGACGAGTAAAGCCGATCGATTAGGACGGACTGTTGGACCCCGTATTGGATCATTTCATGTTATTGGGTTTAGGGATCATTTCTGGACTTATACTTGACATGGATTTGGACACTAGTACTGTTAGTGTAGTAAACCTTGAATATGCGATGCCACTCTTTTCTTGTTATCTTTTGTTATCATGCCAGTCCAGTTATTATCTTTATGTTTAATCTCAGTTTCTCATGTCCAGTTAACTTTATTAGTTTTTATTCTGATAGTCACTAGGGCTTACCAGTCTTTTTGACTGACCCGTTTCTTCCACCTTTTTTTCTTTCGTCCCCCCCCCCCAGGTTCTCAGGGAGGAAATTCTAGCTCTTAGCTTGGACTTCGCTTGCTTTTCTGACAGCTCATGTACGGTTTGGTCTTGAGCTATGCTATGGCTGCACTCATGCTCTTCTTGGGGAATAATATTTTACTTATGATGTTTTAAGTACTTTGCTTCTTTAGAACTTGATGAAATAAAATGATGACTTGGTATTTTGTTGTAAGTGGTTTTGACTCTATTTTCCACGAAATGAAATAAAGTTTTTTTTCTGCTGCTTTATATACTCTGTTTAGTTTATGTTCTGTCTTGTGTTATCTCTGTGTCTGTTTACTAGATAATACCCCTCCAAAACTAGTGCATTCCCTTAGAGAGTGACCCTAGCGGAGGTGGGGTGTTACATTTCGATTAATTACAATTATTGTTGTATATCAGTCTTGTTATTTACGTATGTATGTATGTATGTATATATATATATATATGTGTGTGTGTGTGTGTGTGTGTGTATGTATATATTTATGCACTAGACCTCTCACATTATGCCTACACTTGTGGATGCTAGATTTGCTAGGAGGTTCCAGGCAGACTTCTACTGCAAGTTGACTTAACCTCATATCTTATCACCATTACATGTTTTATTTATGCACTTAGACCCCTCACATTAGATTTACCATTTGTGGATGCTGGATATGCTGGGCGGTTCCGAGAAGACTTCTACCACAAGTGTAATCTAACCTCGTTTCTAAGCGTGGTTACTGTTTCCTATTCACTATAAATTTTCTATATAATCTAGGTGCTTCCATTCTTTCAGGTTTATATTTTACATGTCATTGTATTAACCCATTTATGTCGCATGTTCTTTTTAACATACAATAAATTCTATTCTAACATGTAATCGTTTAATCATGTAAATGTTCAAATCAAACAAACTAACGTGTAATTTTTCTCAATTTCTACCGTTAATGGTCCAGGTACATAAATGTCACAAGTTAACATGGAATTAAAACAATGGTAATTGCTACAAATATTTTGACAAGTTTATATTTCAACATATGAATTCTCTAACATATTAATATCTTAGCATATTAATATTTCAATATGTCGTATTCGTTACTTTAATCTTTTTATCATATATTTAAACATTTCAACATATCTTATTTAAACATGTCATAACAACATTTCAATACTTTTAATTATTCTAGCAAATTCATATTGTACAGTAACGGGGAATGTTAAACGATAATATATCATTATCAAAAATGATATTGTTGTATATAACGGTGTTGTATACACAATTATATGATTTTTGTTTGATGATAACAACCAAATATATTTTATAAATGTGTTTATAACTGTACTGTTCTATATTTACATCACAGACAGGAATGTAATATTTATATTTAAATAAAATACATCTGTACATATATTCAAATATTTATTGTATTTTAGTTAAAATATAAATATTATATTTCTAACATTCAAACAGTACATCTATTTTAACTCCACTATTTAATCACTTCACATATTTGTACTTATAAATAGACAGAATAGAATAGACAAGTTTGTTTGACAACAATGAAATAATATTTTATTTCAAATAGATTCTGTTTATTACAAATAATCAGTACAATCACTTTTTCATATACATTAGCTCCTCACTATATCACTCAACACTCAGTACTTTTTCACTTATACATTCACAGACTCAATATACAGGCACTTTTATTACAACTCCACAGTCTTCTGTCTTCTGTCTCTTCATTGCACAGTCAGTCCAGTCTTCATACCTGTCATTCACAGAAACACACAGTATCTGGAATAGAAATAATATTCTAAATTCTAGCAGATATATTTTTTATTTTAAAAATTTTATTTGCCTCAGTTTTCTGGTGTGTTTCTCATCATTTTTCATGACTTGATCTGATTTATCTGTGTCTAGGCAGACAGTTTGTATATGTACAGGGACAGGAAATTTTCTGAATGGCTGCATATACACACGTGTGCACTGCCACGCCAATTCAGTGTGCAACTGAGGAGTAGCCACGTGGACCGTCTTAACTCAGTGCACATGAAAACAAAGTCAACACATCTCAAAGTACAAAGAAAATATTCAAATGCCAAGCAACAAATACAAGTATAGTTTCAGGAACGACAAGCAAGTCTCAAGACAGTTCAAGTGCAAAAGTGGTCGAGACAGGTTCAACATGGCAGATCAACGCAGCAACTAACAAGTACATCAGTTTAAAGAAAACAGCATGTTCAAGACAGTGGTAAGGATGGTAGTCAAATACATTGCCAAGTGAAGCCACATTTTCAAATCAGCAATACTACATGAGTCGAGAATGCTCAAGGGTGCAACCGCAAGTGTGGCACATGGGTGAAGCATAGGTGAATCAGTCAACTCTACTACATAGTGTACATGATCAAGTACACAGTGCAAGTGATACACAAAACTGATGCAAGCATGACAGCAACAAAGCATTCATGGATATAGTCTCAGCAGTCAAGCTACAAGGTGTACACAAATAACAAGACTGGTTCATAAATATGATGCAAACAGATCAAGACAGATTTAAACACAGATAAGGCAGCCTATCATGGCAGAGCAATACATGGCAGAAATGGTTCACACACACAAGATAGGTCAATGCAGCAACAAGTGAACAAATCAGTTTTAGGCAATAGTTCAGCAACATGATTCAACATTGTTCAGAAAATTCAGGTGCATCCAAGTCAACAACTCAGCTAAGAAAAATGCAATTGAGCACTTCAGTTTTGTTAAAGTGACTACATGAGTGCAACATGTTTCAGGCATGTGAACAAGTGGTGAAACAGAAAGTAAGTGCAACATGTTTCAAGCATGGTTCAGCATGGATTTTATAATTATAACTTAAAATTGAATTCAGGGATACACATGGCAACATACTCAAAGTGATTGAGCTATCATGGTGAAGTGCAATTCAGCAAAGATGCATGTTTTACATAGCATGGTTCGTCTCAGAAAAAAATAGAACAAATCTGTGTGAGAAATAGATCATGTTTTGGCAATGGATAAAAGTGGAAAGTGATAACCATTCATGGAAGAAATCTTGAGAAATTAATTGCTACTTTCCATATTTTAGTCAAGCTACAAAATGAGCAGATGTTTTTTTAAGAAATGTTTTTGGCAACACTTAAAATAGAGGAATTTCGAAAGGAGAAAGTTTTTTTTTTTGGAATTGATTTACTCAAAGCCGACTGTTTTAAATTTCAAATTGGAAAATCATTGATGACCAGAAAACCACTTAAGAAACTTCAAGCAAGCAACAATGAATCATATATTTCCAAAATTCTTTGTGTTAATCAAAAGGGAAATTCAAGGCAACATTTTGTAGCATGCTTTATTTTTTTTTCCAGTAATCAAAATTTGCTCAACTTATTTTTGGCAGCAGCTTTAAAGGGAGAAAACAATTTTGGGAAAGTTTTTATCATAGAGATTTTGCTCGTCAATTTTTCATACGTAGCCAGAAGTAATCTGTTCAAATTCAAGTGCCAAATCAATCAGGAAATCGCATATTGTACTTTCCAGAAATATAGAGGGATAAGGAGCAAGACGTTTCTTGTGTGCAATTTATAATTAGCATTAACACAGTTATGGTAAGAATTTTTTTTTAACATTTCAAGCAAAAGAGGAAACCAAAAATTTCAGATCAAATCATTCAGAGCAATTAGAGGATTCTATAAGCCTATTTTATACACCGTTCTCATCACTGAGATTTGATTATCGAAACCACAAACAGTTCAATCAAAAATTGAAACCAAGCATCACAAATTCAAGCAAAAAATCAAATCCGAATTACTCACAATTTTTTAGGGTTTCGTTCAAGTGAGAACTCCAGCAAATCGACATCAGAAAGCAAGCTACAAAGACAAGAGCCTTCAGAGATCAATATTCCAGAAGCAATCGATTTTGAATTGGGGTTTTGAGAAAACCCTAGTCCAGAAGTGTCGGCCGCCATTTTCAAGAAAAGAGGAACAGGGAATCGGGTTCAAACAAATGAAGTAAAGGGTGGAACCACTTTTGAGTTGGCCGGCCTATTCAAGTGATTTAAAGGGAGATTATTCTTCTTTTTTAATACTAGGGTTTTAGTTTATTTTTGTTGTATTTTTTAATTTGTTTTGTAAACCATTTCGAACAGTTTCTATTGTCTGTAAAATACTAGGGTATCCAGTCAGGGTGTTAATTGACAGTTCCTAGAGTCTGTAAAATCTAGGTTACTGGTTATGGGGACGTATTCAAGGGAAATCTGATCGAGGGGATATTGGTGAGTCTAGGGTTTTGAGCGTAGGGTTAGAATAGGACCAGGGTTTACGAGTGTACATGGTCTTGTATGCAGGATCTGTTCTATCACCTAGTAGAAACCTTAGGAATGCAGCAGTAGGCAGGGTTTTGCCGAAGCTGGGTATCTCTTGTGTCATTTAATTTCTGCATTTCTATTTCTACTACCATATGTGATTTGTTTATTATCCCGTAATATCATAAAAAATTGTAATTAACCCTATTCACCCCCCCCCCTCTAGTGTTAATCTGGATCCAACAAGTGGTATCAGAGCTTGGTTTTTGATTAACTCTAGAATCATGTTTTCCCCCTGCTGTCAGTCTTCTGAGAGTCAGTCCAGTGATATTCCATTTATTTTCAATGGAACAGATTTTCAAATTTAGAAATAAAATTTTGAAATATATTTAAAATCTGTTAATTTTGAATATTGGAATATTATTGAAAATATGGGAGACTTGATAGACAAGAGGAATAAGGTCTTAAATGCTCGCGTCATGCATATTATTTATTCCTATCTTGATAATGGTCAATTAAAATTTATCTCTCATGATTTAACCACGCAGGATATCTGGAAAACTCTCAACACGTTGTACGGAAAATCTGACAACTGCTCAAAACCCTCAACTGCCAACTCAGATTCAGATTTGTGCTTAACTGGAGCTATTCATGATGACTCGGACAATGTGGACTTATCATATGAAGATTTGATATCTCTTTGTAATAATTTAACAAGAACTGTTGATCGTCTCAAAAGGAAAAACAAGTCTTTGAAATCTGAAAATTCTGAGTTGACTCACAATAACAATATGTTGAAATTAAAATTTGAAAACTCGGAGTGTAAGAATTGTTTTAACTTGAAAACCGATTTAGCTCAACTTAATGAAAATTCTAGAAAGATTGAAAATGAATTTTTGATTTTGAACAATCACGATGATGAGCTAATTCAAAAAAATAACGCTTTGCGGAAGGAGTTGGATAAGGTTAATTTCGAACATGAAAAGGAAAATTTATTGAAATCAGAATCTGCTTCGAAGGAACTTGAAAAAGAAATTGAAAATTTCAAGATTTTTGAAATTGAAAAACAAAAGCTCTTTGATTCTGAGATTTCTGAATATAAAGTCAAAATTGGGAAGCTTTTAAACGAGAATAATCTTCGGAAATCCAAAATTAATGATCTTGAGTTGAATCTGAAACGTTTTTCGTCCGGAGAAAAATCTTTGAATATGCTTTTGAATAACCAGTTCTCTCATGGAAATAAAAGAGTCTCAGTTTTGGAAAAACAAATGAGTTTGAAAAACGGAATTCAATTGATTTTAAAAATCCTTCAAATCGCTTTGGAAATGTTTGTTTTAAAAATTTGAACTCTAACATTCTCAAAGGATTTTTAAATCAAAAACGTGATGTGAATTTGACCGATAACAAATCATTTAAACAGTCTTGGATCCCAAATAAAAATAAAACGGCTTCGACTAAATTCAAATAGGTTTGGGTCCCGAAGGGTACAAAGGTAGATTCGAATGGTTTGTTATATAAACAAGTCTGGGTACTAAAACAAATAAACACAACTATGAGTGGTTTTACGAACTTTGTTGGACCACTCGATCCCAAAAATTTCTAGGTACCAAAGGAGGCTGAGGAACTGCTTTGCATAAACTGAATCTAAACTCCTTTATATCTTTGGGTCATCCTCAGTTCCTTAGAAAAATTCGTTAAGTCTAAGATTCTAGTTTACATTGATCTTGGGTATAATCTCTGAACTCGTCTTTGTAAAAAAAAAAATAATTCTTTGTTTATTTCTTCTTCTACCTCTTCTATTTTTTCCTTCTGATTGTTTTGATTTAATTTATCACTACCATTTTTTTCTGTGCTTCTTAACTTCCAATTACAGAATTCATAATCTTCTGGAAATTTGGTTCATCTTGAATAAAACTCTAATGTTGTTAAATTACTTCCAGATCTTGAATTCAGTTTTGTAATATTTCTGTAATTGTTTTGAAGTTCATTTTCTGTCTTTTGAATTCCTAACAGTGTTGACGTATTCTTGTTATATCTTGAACACTGTTAATTTGAATTTTTTTAAAGATCTGAAAATTAAATGGGAATTCACACACCTCTGCTGTTCTGAGTTTATTCTAATTCATTTTAGAAAAGCTCAAAATATTATACTCATTACAGCACTCTGTTATTTATCAGTTGTGATAATTTCATTGATTTTCAGAATGGCTTGAATTTTCTAAACATGACTTAAATCAGTGATACGTCTTAAAGCTCGTCTTTATTCATGATTATTATGGTTGAAATTTGCTTGTTTGAAATCATTTAAAATTCTTGATATTTTGAATCACACACACCTCCTAAATTTGAAATTATCAATCTTGTGTGACTGATTCATTATATTTCAAAAACTTGACATTGTTTCAAGTGATTTCAAATAAATTATTTTGGATCATGAATATCTATCAAACCTGATGTAAGAGATTTTTTTTCTTTGGGCTTGTCTGAAATATTTTGGAAAAATTCTTTGAAAATTTGGGTCTGAAAATCACTGTTATTTCATGATTATTTGATTCAAATATTTGTTTGTTTTAAAGCCATTTGAAATTATTGATTCATTGAATCACACACATATCCTGAATTTGAAACTGTTTCTGTTGTGCTGCTCTGATAATGTATTCAAATAACTGCCTGCTTTAATCTGACTGCTGCTCTGATAATTGTGCCAAATTTGTATTCTTGTCTGTTTGGGCTTTGTGTTTGAAATTTCTTTAATCTGAGATATCCAGGGTGTGAATAAATTCCTCGATAAAGGAGACTACAATTGGTATCAGCTCTTTCATCCATCTGTTTTGTATTTTTTCACCTTGTATAGACACCATACACATTTTTTCCCCTTGTATAAATCTGTACATATCCCTCTTGTAATTGATTTTCAATTTTAAAATTATTTATTGATTATTCATTCGGAAATTGAAATCAATATCCAAATTGAATTGTATTTATAATTCATCAAAATTATTATCAGTGTTTGAAATTGTGATGAATTGTGACTGCAGGATATATTTCACAACAAGAGGAGACTTTATTTGGATTTTCATGATGGTTGAACATTCATTATAATAACTTTGAACTGGCAACTATTTCACGACCATCTTTATTATCTATCATCCTTCTGCCATCCATCGTGATTTTATAATAATGTGGAGAGTTTAATATTTTTTTTAAATCATCTTGAATAAACAATGAAAATATTTGTGATGGAATTGTGGCTATGTTATTATTATTCAGAATTAGTGATAATTGAAATTTTCAACGGTCTCGGTACAGTTGATCATATTTCATAATATAAATAATTTAGAAATTTATTTCACAGTCAATTTCTGTACCTACCACATTTCTATCATTCATATTGGTTGTATATACCGAGGAGTTTTTCTATTTAAAGCTGAAAATGAAAAAATATATACATAAGTGTGTCTCTAACCTCATTTAAAAATCCAAGCCCTGGTTATGCATGGTTATGAGACAACTTATAATTTAAGTTGCGACTAACCTCATTTAAAAATCCAAGCTCTGGTTATGGGTGGTCTGTGTGCTCTTAAATAAAATAAAAAGAAGAAGGAAATATTATGCTATTAAGATTAATCTGGAACTCTCCTCGGGGTATAAAAACCATCCTATCAATCCATCTTCTAATTTGTGAAATGTGTTGAAATCTTATGAAGTATTATGATTTGTTGATTGATATAGTTATTGGGATTTGAGAATATTCGATTTCGTCACTCAAATTGAATAATTAACTATAGTCCAAATCTGTCACTGTTTTTTGAACTTCATTTTTATATAAAAAAAATTGAAATTCATATTTATATAACTCTCCTCATTTTTATAAAATTCATTGTAAATCCATCGTTCTACAATGTGAAATATGCCACCTGTTCTCAGTTTATTATGATTTTTGTTTGACTGATTGAGATTTATGATGATCGTTCTTCCTCTTATGTTGAAATTATATTTTTAGTCAAAATTTTCTTCTAAACTCTGTATCCTTTTGATGATAACAAAAGGGGGAGAATGGATTGAGATTCTGATTTATGAGTGAATATTTTATAAATATTTTTAATTTTGAAAATTCATTATTTTTTCAGTTCAGTTCACTCATATAGGGGGAGTTTTCTGTTGTAGGGGTAGCTTTTAAATAGTGGGAATTCAGTTCTTCACTCTCAAACACATTTATTATATTCAAAATTTTCATATTTGTTTGCATCATCAAAAGGGAGAGATTATTGCATATAACGGCGTTGTATGCACAATTATGTGATTTTTGTTTGATGATAACAACCAAATATATTTTATAAATGTGTTTGTTACTGTACTGTTCTATATTTACATCACAAACATGAATGTAATATTTATATTTAAATAAAATACATCTGTACAGAAATTCAAATATTTACTGTATTTTATTTAAAATATAAATATTATATTTATAAAATTCAAACAGTACATCTATTTTAACTCCACTATTTAATCACTTCACATATTTGTACTTATAAATAAACATAATAGAATAGACAAGTCTGTTTGACAACAATGAAATAATATTTTATTTCAAACAGATTCTGTTTATTACAAATAATCAGTACAATCACTTTTTCATATAGATTAGCTCCTCACTATATCACTCAACACTCAGTACTTTTTCACTTATACATTCACAGACTCAATATACAGACATTTTTTATATACATTATTACAACTCCACAGTCTTCTGTCTCTTCATTGCACAGTCAGTCCAGTCTTCATACCTGTCATTCACAGAAACACACACAGTATCTGGAACAGAAATAATATTCTAAATTCTAGCAGATATATTTTTTATTTTAAAATTTTTTTTTGCCTCAGTTTTCTGGTGTATTTCTCATCATTTTTCATGACTTGATCTGATTCGTCTGTGTTTAGGCAGACAGTTTGTATATGTACAAGGACAGGAAATTTTCAGAATGGCTGCATATACACACGTGTATATATATATATACACGTGTGCACTGCCAGGCCAATTCAGTGTGCAACTGAGGAGTATCCACGTGGACCTTCTCAACTCAGTGCACATGAAAACAAAGTCAACACATCTCAAAGTACAAAGCAAATATTCAAATGCCAAGCAACAAATATAAGTATAGTTTCAGAAACGACAAGCAAGTGTCAAGACAGTTCAAGTGCAAAAGTGGTCGAGACAGGTTCAACATGGCAGATCAATGCAGCAACTAACAAGTACATCAGTTTAAAGAAAACAGCATGTTCAAGACAGTGGTGAGGATGGTAGTCAAATACATTGCCAAGTGAAGCCACATTTTCAAATCAGCAATACTACATGAGTCGAGAATGCTCAAGGGTACAACCGCAAGTGTGGCACATGGGTGAAGCATAGGTGATTCAGTCAACTCTACTACATGGTGTACATGATCAAGTACACAGTGCAAGTGATACACAAAACTGATGCAAGCATGACAGCAACAAAGCATTCATGAATATAGTCTCAGCAGTCAAGCTGCATGGTGTACACAAATAACAAGACTGGTTCATAAATATGATGCAAACAGATCAAGATAGATTTAAACATAGATAAGGCAGCCTATCATGGCAGAGCAATACACGGCAGAAATGGTTCACACACACACATAAGATAGGTCAATGCAGCAACAAGTGAACAAATCAGTTTCAGGCAATGGTTCAGCAACATGATTCAGCATTGTTCAGAAAATTCACGTGCACCCAAGTCAACAACTCAGCTAAGAAAACTGCAATTGAGCACTTCAGTTTTTTTAAAGTGACTACATGAGTGCAACGTGTTTCAAGCATGTGAACAAGTGGTGAAATAGAAAGTAAGTGCAACATGTTTTAAGCATGGTTCAGCATGGATTTTATAAGTGTAACTTAAAATTGAATTTAAGGATACACATGGCAACGTACTCAAAGTGATTGAGCTATCATGGTGAAGTGCAAATCAGCAAAGATGCAAGTTTTACATAGCATGGTTCGTCTCAGAAAAAATAGAACAAATCTGTGTGATAAATAGATCATGTTTTGGCAATGGATAAAAGTGGAAAGTGATAACCATTCATGGAAGAAATCTTGGGAAAGTAATTGCTACTTTCCATATTTTAGTCAAGCTACAAAATGGGCAGATGTTTTTTTTTAAGAAATAACACTTAAAATAGAGAATTTTTAAAAGGTGAAAGTTTTTTTTTTTGGAATTGATTTACTCAAAGACGACTGTTTTAAATTTCAAATTGGAAAATCATTGATGACCAGAAAACCACTCAAGAAACTTCAAGCAAGCAACAATGAATCATATATTTCCAAAATTCTTTATGTTAATCAAAAGGGAAATTCAAGGCAAAAATTTTTAGCATGCTTTATTTTTTTCTAAAAATCAAAATTTGCTCAAGTTATTTTCGGAAGTAGTTTTAAAGGGAGAAAACAATTTTGGGAAAGTTTTAATCATAGCGATTTTGCTCGTCCATTTTTCATACATAGCCAGAAGTAATCTGTTCAAATTCAAGTGCCAAATCAATCAAGAAGTCGCAAATTCAACTTTCCAGAAATATAGAGGGATAAGGAGCAAGACGTTTCGTGCGTGCAATTTATAATCAGCATCAACACAGTTATGGCAAGAAAAAAATTTAACATTTCAGGCAAAAGAGGAAACCGAAAATTTCATATCAAATCATTCAGTGAAATCAGAGCAATTAGAGGATTCTATAATCCTATTTTATACACCGTTCTCATCACTGGCATTTAATTATCGAAACCATAAACAATTCAATCAAAAATTGAAACCAAGCATCACAAATTCAAGCAAAGAATCAAATCCGAATTACTCACAATTTTTTAGGGTTTCGTTCAAGTGAGAACTCCAGCAAATCGACATCATAAAGCAAGCTACAAAGACAAGAGCCTTCAAAGATCAATATTCCAGAAGCAATCGATTTTGAATTGGGGTTTTGAGAAAACCCTAGTCCAGAAGTGTCGGCCGCCATTTTCAAGAAAAGAGGAACAGGGAATCGGGTTCAAACAAATGAAGTAAAGGGTGGAACCACTTTTGGGTTGGCCGGCCTATCCAACTGATTTAAAGGGAGATTATTCTTCTTTTTTAATACTAGGGTTTTAGTTTATTTTTGTTGTATTTTTTAATTTGCTTTATAAACCATTTCGAACAGATTCTAGTGTCTGTAAAATTCTAGGGTATCCAGTCAGGGTGTTAACTAACAGTTCCTAGAGTCTGTAAAATCTAGGTTACTGGTTACGGGGACGTAATCAAGGGAAATCTGAACGAGGGGATATCGGTCAGTCTAGGGTTTTGAGCGTAGGGTTAGAATAGGACCGGGGTTTGCGAGTGTACATGGTCTTGAATGTTGGATCTGTTCTATCACCCAGTAGAAACCTTAGGAATGCAGCAGTAGGCAGGGTTTTGTCGAAGCTGGGTATCTCTTGTGTCATTTAATTTCAACATTTCTATTTCTACTACCATCTGTGATTTGTTTATTATCCCGTAATATCTTAAAAAATTGTAATTAACCCTATTCACCCCCTCCCCCCTCTAGTGTTAATCTAGATCCAACATATATAACTTAAATCCACTCACCTCAATTGCTTTCCAAATCCTGGATTTGGTCCAGATCTAGCATTCCATGGTTTTCCCTTAAATGGATTCAGAACCTAACAACCATGGATTCATAATTTTTTACTAAAAGAAAAAAGGAAGAAAGAGAAGAAAATTGAATAGACCAGATCCAGAAAATTAGCTCACTTTGAATATGATTCTGAACATCTTCTAATAAATATTCATTCTTTTCCTTTAGATCTTGATTCAAAATTTTCCTAAACTAATTGTTTTATTTTTCTGAACAGATTTGAGGAGCAGAAAACTGGCAGAGCTTAGACACTGTCTCAGAGAATGCGAGATTTAGGCTAGGCTCTACTAGCCTATTTATAGGCATTTAGGATCTTATCGTACACGCAGCGCTGAGTCAGCAACTATCATTGTTAAGAAAATAGTCCTGATTCGTAGACGAATCTAGCCATATCCGGGATGGGGTCGACCCCCCAATGGGTGGGTCGACCCCTAGGTCGACCACCCATGGGTCCCACGAGCTATTTTGGCGTAGAAGTTTGAATTTCGAATTTTCGAATTTTCTGGAATTTAATTAAGCGTTATATTTACATGACATTTTCTTATACGTATACAAATCTCCTAATGACTATTTACGGGTATATATATACGCACAACTTTCATTTCATTTACAAAATTCAAACGGTGTTGCAACGTTATTTGATTCTTGCCATATTTCGTTTATTCCAGCCTTATCTTGAATTTTATCTATTGTGTATATATATATATATATATATATATATTTCTGCACATATATACATATATATTCTCATATGTATATATACAAATATTTTCTTTATATGTGCGTTCTTATCCTTTCAAATTTTGAATTTCTATATGTACATATATTTGTATGTTCAGTTGGCCCTCTCTAAAACAAAGATAAAAATTATGTTGCCACCAGGGTTCGAACCCCCGACCTCTTTGTTGCATATCCAATGCCTTAACCAACTGAGCTATGGTGTCTTTTGTTAATAAGTTTAGAAACAATGGTAGTCATTGTTCTCCTTCTTTTACCTTATTTCATGGTTTGCTACAATACTTCAATCAAAGGTATCTCTTTCATCTTAAATCAGTTTTTTGCAGTCCATATGTCTAAATTGACCAGAAAATCGCCACGAACACAATGACGCCAATATCGTGGCCAAATTCTGGAAGCTCTTCAAAATTTTCTTTTCTTTCTAAAATATGCATTTTATTTTGCATTGCATTTCTTCTTAAATGTTTTATGTCTATGCATATATATATATATATATATACATATATGCATTATTTAATTATTTAATTGTTATAAAATGCGGGGTGATACATTCTCCCACACATAGGAAATTTCGTCCTCGAAATTTGATAAGGGTAAAAATCAATCAACACCTCGCATAATACACATCCATCACGTGTGCATCCAATTTTTGCAAACATTGTGCACTAGTGTAAAGTGAACTACAACATAACAATACATGTATGCCTAAGCCGTACCTCCTTTAGATATGCAATTTTTTTTCAAAAATCCTTTAAAAACATGATGCTACTATCCTAAATATACTAGCAATTCTACATGAATGCAATGTTTTTAAAACCAAAAATGCTTTTTCATCCAAATTTTCCTACACTCTTACTGAGCAAGAGCGTAGTTCATCCAATTTTTGCGTCCAAAACCTACCAAGAAAATTTATTTTTTGAATTTTAGAAAAAACTAATTTTCTAAATTTGATTTCTTATGTTACAAAAAAGTGGAAAACGGAAAACTTCACATTTTCCGTTTTTCTTTTCCAACCGTACTTGGATTTTATGAAACTATTTATAAAGATTCCTCTATTTTCCTATCCAAGCACAGGCCACATAAAAAAAGTTTTCTTTGTTACAACTTTTCTTTTTCATTTTATCTTGGAAATTTTTGTATTCTTATCCTTCTTTTCTCATAATTTTCCCATTTTTCTACAACTGTTATGTTTGTTGTTTCACATAATTTGTTGTTTCTTTTTAGTTATCCCTTTACCCTTTTCTTAGATTATTTAATCATATGATCTATGTTTAAATTTAAATAAGCCTTCTATTATTTCAACTAAAATAGGAAACAAATGCTCTACACAGCTACTACTAAGGGGCAAGACTCTCGGGACTATGCCCCCTTTAGACAAAAAATGTCCAAACCATGGGATCCATGACAGGTTTGGGTGTTACCCTAACTACCCAACAAGAAAAATAACAGAACGATCCCAATAGAAATGCAATTACGGGTTGTACCCCTAACATGAAAATTAGCAATATGATCTAAATACTTGCTTACCCTTTTACTATCTAGTAGTCACCACTAGTCCTAAATGTGTACCAACAATTATTTTAAGCAACACCCTAGGCTTTTCAATGCTTACGCATTCTTTGGGAACTTACTATTATTCCTAGATAATTCTCGCTATTTTCTTCATAACCTCAAAAAAAAAATCCCGTCTTTCCTAGGCACTAATCCTTACCTACTCCATACTTTTTAAAACACGGTTTGGTCTTTTCATTTAAATTTTCTTCCAAAAAATTAAAAGTGTCAAAATTTTATTTTCCTCATGAAAACTTACTTTTTCCAAACCATAAAACGTGTCCTCTTAAAGAAAATGTAAATCTTTTTTTATTAAATCACAAAAACTAGAGTAGATAAGAACAACTATTCCTCAATCGGGTTTATAACTTGTTCTTACCTATAAGGTCGGTTCAGTCTCCTACTTCAAGGTGCAAACATCTACTCTATTCTAATTTCTACACTTATTTTGTCCACCCAACAAAATTTTCTCTTTTAAACAATTTATCAAAAAATTACTGTCAAAAGAATAGAGACTTCAAAACTTCCTTTATTAATAAGTCTTGTATGAAATATAACAAGAAAACTAGCAAGTTATACATGCTTTATAATATGCACCTTTTACTGAGATAATTTTATTTTGGACAAAATTTTTGCAAGAAATCACTATCTACAAAATATACCCCATTTAACTTTAAAACTCAATATGTGTATTTTACATATTTAAAACTATAACTTTTAAGATTAAAACTTGAAAACACCATAAATCATTTTCACAAAACTTTTACAATTTCAAGTTCTTAAAAGTTAACAATGGGGTTAGACTCAAAGCGGGTTTCAGACTTTCTAGGCTTTCCTTGACACTCCCACAAAGTCAATTCTCTCAACTATATATATATATATATATATATATATATATATATATATATATATATATATATATATATTCCTAATCCATTCTTCTCTTTTTAAACCTTCTCCAATTTATAAGGTTTTACTGCCATTTACACTAACCCAAAATACTAATCATATGGGATTCACCTTCCTTCCATACAAAGTACATTGCATACTTTCCACCCAAATTACCTAAGGGTCTCAAATTTCCATATTCATTCCTTTAGTGTACAAAACAGGAATCCCATTTCTTTTCATATTATACTCTTTCTATTTAGTGGGTTTTTCTGTGAATCTAGGTATATATTTATATTTTTTAAAATACAAATGCGTTCACTTAATATTTATACAGGAATCGTAAACCTAAGCTCAGATACCAAATGTAACAAATCGAATTTCGACAGATTGATTTTGTTTCAAAATTCTAATCCATCGAAACCGGTGTTGGTTACTTTGTTATCCTACAGAAAAGACAGAAATATAAAATATATCAGAGCTCAGAAAATATCTTATAGCGGAATGGATAAAGTATAATATAATCAAAGTATAGCCTTACCGTAGTAATAATACTGCGTAATCAGTATCCAAAGCTATCATATCTCTGTCACAAAGCTAACTTGCGAGTATGTTATGAGGATGGGGTCAGAACACAAGTTCTGGTGACTGGATTTAAACTAGACACTTTGGATAATCCTACATATACCATGCAATCACATTTTCTTATTTATTAGGTTACTTGGGTTAACAACACTCAAGGCTTACACACACGTCGTACCCGTTTACTTCCCAATGGTTTAACCTAATATAGTATATATGTAGCTACCCCTCAATATTGAGGTACACCCCATGGTACCCCACTCGCACGGTCTCCATCAAAATGCCACAGAATGAACACAGTCCCTCATCCTATGCTGGAGTGACATACGGATCTCTGCATAACAATGTTATGTTCTGCATATATCTGTCATTACTATGCTACGTAAGCGTACAGACTGTCACCTTTGATCAAATCAGATTCCATACCAGAGTAATGCCCTCAAGTCTACAATACACCACCCAGAGAAGACATGTATGTATCTTGACTTTCCCACATACGTATTGTCAATCGTATTCAATGCCTTAACTGCACATAATGTTCTCCGACTTCCATGTTAGGGCTATACCAGAAACACGAAACTCAATCGGGAGATTTTCCATATCTGTGCAGGCTCGTCTTTAAGAGCCATTAAATACAAATATTCCTAGGGTCTGTTTTTCATGGTGGCTATGGCCCAACCTCGGCCCCTCCCTCAACTAGTAAAGACTACAAGAGCTAAGCAACTTGCCCCTAACAAACAATCTAAACATCCAGTTGGCATCTCCCCTCAACCACCGTACCCCGTTAGTGAAAGGCGAATGGTCTATTGGGTTTATCTCTAGTCTTTTCGCATCCCACTGGCTGCCGATGACGGGTACCCGACAATCTACTATGTTGGTTCTGACCTCTGCCTGCCTGTTGAGGCGACCGCCGAATCACCCTAGTGTCACCATGTCACAGCATTCTGACTACAAAGCTACTTTTGCAATCAAGACCCACCCACTTGGTAGTAACTCACAGACCCAACCTCTGCGAGCGTAGCCTAAACATCTGCCACCACACAGAGGACTACCAGGAGCACCTTACTTATCTTAGGAAGCCGTGTTTTTCCACTTCCAATCCTTCGGAACCAACAGAATAATCAGATAAACGTTTTCTCCCATCGTGCCTTATGACACCATGATGTTTTACCCCGTCGGGTTATTCACCCTCAAACGTGCGGACTGGTCCAACTGCCTTATTTTAATATGTTATTAGACCCTATGTCTAAATATTCTTTTATGCACTTGCCTTACTTCATCAGATTTCCAATTAACTTGGTTATTCCCATTCACCTTGAATTCTTAATCAAGTTACCAAGTTCCTCTCACTTATTAATTTCAATCATATAACTTAGCTACTGCCCAGAACCGCCCGGCAAATCCTTCATCCACAAGTGTAGGTTTAATATAAGAGGTCTAGTGCATAAATATATACATATATAAATATATGTAAATAGAAGGACTGATATACAACATTAATTGTAATTGATGGAAATGAATGGAATTGAAAGTTAATTACAACAGTAAAAGGGGATGGAAACGAATGGGGAATGGTAATAACCTATTATTAATAAACTACATTAATGAGAATGTTATATAATAGGTAGATTTGTCCTAGGCACAAGTGTGTATTATAACTTACGTTATAATAAACTAGTGAGAAAATGAGATAACTTGTGTAACGAGAAAAATGGTGCTTAATTGTAAATTAAGTAATTAGCAAATAGGGGTAAAATTTGTGAAATGAAAGAAGTTGTACTTAATTATAAATTAAGTAATTTGAAAACTTGGAAATCTGAAATATGCTGAAAAGAATAATATGTTAAGGCTTGTCCTAGGGATAAGAGGAAATTATAACATAGTTTATAATTAATGGAAAGGAGACTTATTAGTGAACCTTAGTTAAGAGAACTAAGTTAATAAGTAATCAATGATAAGTTGCAGTGACAGTGTAAGAGTAGGGCAAACTTATAGAATGAAATTAGTTTTATTTAATCATAAATGATAAGTGACATATTAAATAGAAAACATGTAAACAGAGATATACTTAATTGCATATTAAGTAGAACATGTTATTGTAACTGTGAAATCAAAAAAGAGTATAAAGAGATTGTGGATTACAGAACTTGGATCACAATCAAGAGAATAACATGTTGTGGGCTTATTAATAAACTTAAATAGGTTAAGTTATATGACTGAAATTAATAAGCGAGAGGAACTTGGTAACTTGATTAAGAATTCAATGTGAATGGTAATAACCAAGTTAAATGGAAACCTGATGAGGTAAGGCAAGCACATAAAAGAATATTTAGACATAGAGTCTAATAACATATTAAAATAAGGCGCTTGGACCATTCCGCATGTTTGAGGGTGAATAACCTGACGGGGTAGATCATCGTGGTGTCATAAGGCACGAGGGGAGCGCACGTTCATCTAATTATTCTGTCGGCTCTAAAGGACTGGAAGGGGAAGCACGCGCCTTTATGAGATACGTAAGGTGCTCTTGGTAGTCATCTATGTGGTGGAAGATGTTTAGGTTGTGCTCGCAGAGGTTAGGTGTGTGCGTTACTACCAGGTGGTTCGGCCTTGACTACAAAAGTAGCTTTGTAGTCAGAATGTTGTGACCTAGTGACACTAGGGTGATTCGGTAGTCACCTCAATGGGGAGGCAGAGGTCAGGACCAACAAAGATAGTAGATTGTTGGGTACACTTCAGTGGCAACAAGTGGGACGCGAAAAGACTAAAGCTAAAACCAATAGACCATTAACCTTTCACTATCGGGGTACGGTGGTTGAGGGGAGACACCTACTGAATGTTTAGATTGTTTGTTAAGGGAAAGTCACTTAGCTCTTGTAGTCTTTACTAGTTGAGGGAGGGGACGAGGTGGGGCCATAGCCACCATGAAAAGCAGACCCTAGGAATATCTGATTTGGTCAAAGGTGGCAGTCCGGACGCTTAAGTAGCATAGTAATGACAGATATATGCGGAATGTAACATTGTTATGTAGAGATCTGTACGTCACTCCAGCATAGGATGAGGGACTGTGTTCATTCTGTGGCATTTCGGTGGAGACCGTGCGAGTGGGTTACCATGGGGTATACCTCAATATTGAGGGGTAGCTACATATATACTGTATTAGGTTAATCCACTGGGAAGTAAATGGGTACGACGTGCGTGTAAGCCTTGAGTGTTGTTAACCCAAGTAACCTAATAAACAAGAAAATGTGATTGAATGGTATATGTGGGATTATCCAAAGTGTATAGTTTAAATCCAGTCACCAGAACTTGTGTTTTGTCCACCTCCTCACAACGTACTCGTATGTTAGCTTTGTGGCAGAGATATGATAGCTTTGGATACTGATTAGGCAGTATTATTACTACGTAAGGCTATACTTTGATTATATTATACTTTATCCATTATATTGTGAGATATTTTCTAAGCTCTAATATATTTGATATCTCTGTCTTTTCTACAGGATACTACAGCAACCAACACAGGTTTCGGTGGGTTAGAATTTTGAAAAAAAAAATCGGTATGTCGGAATTCGGGTTGCTATACACATATTTGACTTATACTACATAGATTATGTTTAAAATTCCTAACTAATAAAATATTAGAAATATTATAAGATTTAGCTGTGCCGACATTGCTGATACCAATCACATATCATTTAGAGTTGTCTTTAAGTGTGACCAGTAAACCATCTTTGTAAACAATGTCTTTTACAACCTTCAAATTTCCAGTCATATTAATAGAACATTCCTTATCCAAGATCCACTTATTATTTTTGTTTCGAAGTGCTTTATCACCATATGTCTCTTCATTATTTGCTTGTAACATGTTTGTTCCTACAGAAAATACCTTTTCAAAAGATCAAGTGAGTTATCATAATAAATAAATCTAAATCAAAACTAATATCATGATGATTCTAATATCCATATGAAAATAGTGCTAATAACTTAATCAAAAACGGCAATTTTGGTTACTTTCCAAAAATCAGATTTTGAAACTTTTAAAACCAATGCTTCAATACCAAATGAAAGTGATGCGGATTATGGATCTTAAGTCTAGATTACCACTAGAGGGAGGTGAGTAGTGTTTATTTAAACTAATGAATGTTTTTGGTAATCTTATAGATTACAATTATGAGTGTATGTATAATGATCACAAAATCAAATAAAGAAATAAAAGCTAGTAAAGGAAATAACAAACTAAGATTTTGTACTAGTTTGGAGTTACCCTACGTCCAGTTTCGCACTACATACGATCTATAATCTGTATTAATAATTACACCCCCTGATTTCATGTTCATAAGGAGGAACACTCGAGAAATCAAAGCTCTATTCAAACCAACCTGATTTACGTGCACAAGTCCACTTCCAACTTGATTTTGAGGCAAAAAAAGGCACTCCCACTTATATTTTACCGAGAACATTCAAACCGATCAACTAGATTCAAGGCTACTTAGTGACACCCATAAAGATTTTTTGAGTTGTTTGTACAGAGAATTGGATGTTTCTATCTTGACTACAATTACTCCAATATATCTAAATCGAACATTGATCTTGGTAGATTGGCGAGAGTTTGATGAATCAATTCGAAGAAGAATTGACTTGCTTCGGTTTGAAATTGATAGAGTATATATATAGATTTTGTAAATTTTAAGAGAGAGAGAAATGAGTGAAGAATTATGAGAGAGAAGTTGAAGATTCGCATCTGGAAAAAGGATATTTATTGGGTGAAGAGAAACGACCATTGGAGAAAGGTTATAGTGGATAGACACTTCCATTCAAATTTGAAAAATACTGGTCTAAACATACATTAGAGGCCATGTCGACATGCCTTAGTTCAAAATGAAAACTCGTTTGTTTGGAAATTGTTTTAAAAATATAAACATATATATAATGATCTGAAACTTTGTGAAACTATTTGAACATAGTAAAGATGTAGAAAATTTGCTATGCTGCCTTAACAGCTGTTTTTTGTTGTTATTTGTGTTTTTTTGTTCTTCCAGTGATTGTACACCATGTACACTTGTTTTCTTTTTTTAGTTTATGTTTCCTCTGTATCTATATACTCTTATTTGGTATATCAGTAAAGTGGTAGGGGCCCACTCAAATCCGTTGCCTTTGCCAGAAAAAAGATTTAGAAAATTTGTAACAAATATTTAAAAGACATTAAGCAAAAATCTAATATATATTAAAAATATTTATAATCAAATATTTTAAACCTAAAATATAAATATCAAAACTAAAGTAGTATTAAATCAAAGATTACTAAGTTTTAAAACAAAACCAAAAGTATAAGTAAAAGCAAAGAATAAAGTATAATACAAAAAGTTAAAGTATAATTAAAATATAAAACTAGAACACTTGGAAAAAAAATTGTAAAGGGGTTTTCTAGAAATATTTTTGAAATTATTTTAGAATAGATTTTGAAAATAGAAATATTTTGAGAAATCATTTTTGTAAAATGGATGGAGATCGGATAAGTGCAACATGATTTTTAACACCAAATACAAAACTCAATAAGATCTTGAACTCTTCGTAATGCATGATTGTTCATTATCAAACTCTTAAATCATTATATAATCTGAATCTTTAATCTTAATACTATGTAGTCTTCATTATTAATACATGTATAATATCATACAATATATACATAAAATTTATAAGTGTGTGTGTATATATATATGTATTAATTAGTACATATATAAATATAAAATATTCATTGCTTGAGTTTGTTATAATCAATGCTACTACCCGTATAATAACAAATCTTTCATAACATTAGTTAAGGTGGTTGAAGTTGGCAGGTGTCGGGCTCTTTGCGGTGGAAACTTTGAGTTGGTCAACGTGCATGAAGTTGGCAGGTGTTCCTAGAAATAGGATATTTCATAGATTAAGGTGGTTGAAATAATTCATGTCGGCTTTTTACTCCAATCGACTACTTTGTAGGAGATTCCACAAGTTAGAAAGGGTGTTGGAAAGAGATGTGCTCAGCAAATGGTGGTGAGGAGTAAAACACATGAGAATGGCCATGAAAATTTATGGAATGAGGAATAGGGAGGGCCAACATTTTTGTACAGGGGATTAAAGGCATTGGCAATATGAATGGAGGAAGAAAGAATTGATGAAATGGAAGAAGTATGCGGTAATGGAAAAATAAGGGGAATGCAACGTTAATTCAGTATTGAGAAGGAGAAGGGTGTGAGAAGATACTGGTAGCAGAAGCATGTGGTTTGATTTAGACGGGCAGATGTTTTCACGTAGGGCGTGAAAAATGTTTACTGGAAGCATGTCTTTGTGCAAGAGGAAGATGGCACTATACAAGTGCGGGTGTGGATGTTTAGGTGGTACTGGGCCGTGGATTTGGTGGTAAGCCCAACTGAAAATAAAGAAAACAAAAATAAAAAGAAAAGGAAAACCTATGAATTATATGAGTGAATGGGAAGCGGGTATACAAGGAGCGTGGGTTCTTTCTTTGGATTATGCCTGAAACCGTCAAAGTGAAAGGGGAAGGGAAATAGTTAGTTAATGAAGGATATAGGTGTTGAGGTATGTCAAATTGAAGAAGATGAAGTACGGCTATTAGGGGAATGTCGCTGCAGCTTGTAGTCTGTAAGAGGAGAGAAGAACGTACCGTTCATTTCGGTAACATGCTAGATATGAAGACGGGCCGATAATGACGGATCAAATGGACGCAAACTACATATCGGAGTTGGTCCGGAGTGAATTGGAGCTCGTTTGGATTTTAGTCGAAATAAAAGCTGAATTCAGATCTATCAACTGATGCATATCGTTAAATAACGGTTAACGCGCCAAGGTGAGTAAATTCACTAACTCTGATCTATTTTAAAATATTATAATTGGTTGAATGCTGTGTGATGGTCGTTTAGGTAAATTACAGTTAAATTGGTTGAATAATATATATATCATTGCATATATACACATCATTTGTTGGGTACCAATTCTATTGATTATAATATTCCATATTATGGAATTTATGTTAATTGTGTTGACTAACATCTGTGGATGCAGGAAACCGGTTGGAGGAATCCAACTGAATTCCTCGATATTTATCTGAACTGGTTGTTTTATATGCACTGTTTGAACCCAAATGAAAGTAAACCCTAAGTGGATATTGATGTTGAATGGGAATTCAACGTTATTTTGATTTAAATTAAATAAACCATATAAGCACCGACCATAAACCCATCTTTTTGTTAAGAAGTTGATTGGCTGTCAGGCAAACCAATGAAGTCAATTATATATTTTTTATTTTTATAATTAAAGCGAAGTTTTAAATTATAATAGAAGTTCTATTATAAAATGGTATTTATAGTTGGTTTTTATAAAGTAAATATAAAAGATTATTTAGATAAACAGTTATGAAGCTGTAATTGTCCGGGAAGTAAATAAATTTGGATAATTATTTTAAAGCAACAGTTAAGAAATATTATTAGATTAGTTATATTAATCTAATAGTAAGAAGTAATTGAAACCAGTTAACAAATTAATTGAGGGTTTGAAGTTGATTAAATCAACCGTCTATTGGAAATTGATTATTAGATTAATTAGTCTTCAATTAATCTAATGATAATAGCTTAGAAATAAATTAATCAAAATTAATAAGATTTTGTATTAATTAACTTTTTAATTAATAAAGTTTGAATGATTATTGAACAAGTAGAATCAGTCATTGTTTAATAAAGTAAGCAACCAATCTAGTTACATTAATAATGAAGTAAATCGTTTTGCTTTAGTTATGTTGAAGTTAATTTCTATGTAATTATTTTAATTCAAGTAATTGTTCTTGAATGGAATTCATTTAAGATAATATTGAGTTGGCATGAGATGTTAGCCTGAATTAGATGAAATGATTCAAATGGAAAGTAAAATGTCAGAGGACAAAGAGCACTAATGATTTTTGATAAAAGAAGTTATAAATGGAATTGTATAAGTAAGATGAAGCAAAGAATTAATATTTAATACAAATAGTTATGAACAACCAAGTTTCAAAGTAAGGATATGGTGTTATAAAACCATGTTTCTAATTAAACCAGAAAATATGATCTGATAAATATTATAAGTAATGAGGGATTAGAGTTACAGACGTACATCTATTTTAAGATAAGAACATTGTCGATCAAGGTCTGAGAGGTAAATAAAATACCCTAACTTGAATGACTTCACTATTATCGAGGGATGGTATTAGTTTGTAAT
This sequence comes from Allium sativum, assembly GCA_030737875.1. Classification (NCBI taxonomy): domain Eukaryota; kingdom Viridiplantae; phylum Streptophyta; class Magnoliopsida; order Asparagales; family Amaryllidaceae; genus Allium; species Allium sativum. The sequence continues at coordinate 345,534,144 of CM060922.1, read as the reverse complement.
GGACGGAGATGTCAAGATTAGTTATAAAGAGGAATACGGCAGCGTATGACATTAGTTATAAAAAGGGATATTGCAGCGTATAGTAAGTCTTTGAACTATAACGATAAAATAACGTTGTTGACTAGAATTAAGCGTGAGTGTTATGTCAAGATTAGTTATGAAGTGGGATATAGCAGCGCATTGCAAGTTTTGAACTGTAACGATAATTAACGTTGTTAACCAAGCTTAAGCGTGATTATTATATATAGCACTATTCCCTAGAAAGGTTGGAATTTCACTTATCCTAAGTAATAAGAAAATAATTATGTTTTCCCCGAAGAAGTGTAAATGAAGTATACGAAGTTGGAAGTAGAAATAAATAATTGAGATCTGATATATATTACCCGTACTGAAGGGAACTCTTTAAAATACGGGAATGTGATAAAAACATTTGAGTTTATATAACATGTCATTCGACATTTGTCCTGGATCATATAAAAAATGGGAAAATTTATATTAATTAAAAAGGGCCAGTGATTGTTTGATGTTTAGTTGTACTTTTGAATGGATGTTGTTTTTACTGCAATAGTTAAATAACCGACTATTGAAGTGTTTTGACCTTCGTTGTCAATACGGAGAGACCGGTTGGATATATTATCTGAATCCACTCCGTATAGGCATAAGCGCTGCGAATTAGATTATGCTGAAGACAATTGAAGACGGAGTGAAATGCAAGGGTTGTTCTATTCCAGAATGGTGTTTTCTGATTGTCCAGTCCCAAGACAACTTGTATGGACGAGTGTCTGACAGAGTATACCTAACAAATCACGTATGATTGATCTCTTAAAGGTATTACATCTGGTGGCGGAGGAATTCGTTCCTTTTAGATTTTTACACCCGTGATATTTTTGGAAATTGATTAGTGAATTGACGGGTTTGACGTTGTGGCATTCAAAGTGAATGGGGATCAGATGTTCGGAAAGATAGACATAGCCTCAAGCCTTACAACTAGGAAGTGACAAAAATCAGGCAGGCAGCATGGCTATGTGGGTCATTCCCATTAGGATGTATTGTCACCATCTAGAGAAAATTCGTATATTTTCTTCTTTAGTTTCTGTTTCTTCGGATAACGGTTATGTGGGCCCAACCGTAGGTGGCAATATATTCGATACACTCAAGAGAAATGAGTGGTCGGTCATTTGTGGGCCGGGTTGCAAGATGTTCTTGTTGAATCCCAGTGTATCCCCTCTAGATTACACTAATCGGGAGGTGGTCCCATACCTTGTCATAGTTGGAATCCAATCTCCAATAAGCGCCCTGCGGTTTTTGATTTTATACTATGTATGTGGAGCGTGAGATGCAAGCGTTCTGCTATTTGATTATATTTATTGATTAGACACTATTATAATATCACTGGATTTTGATATCAAAATATTTGGGTTATAGTAGGTAAAAACCGTCCATGTTTATGTGTGGGCTGGTCTTACTATTATCTTTTTGTTTCAAAAGGATTTTCAAAGTTAAACGATATGGTTGGAATTTACTCACACTAGTCCCATGACTGACCCAGAGTTTATTTTGTTTGTGTTTTCCCTTAACTCTTGGGTGCTCAAATTTGTACGGGCAGTCTAGTGTTCAGGTTTGCAGATTCACTTGGAGGAGCTCAAAGCAGGAAGCTTCACCGCTAGTTATTAGAGATTATTTCCGTTGTGATGTATATGAGTTATATTCTGATATGTTATGTATATACAAATTCAGATTTGTATTTCAAAGTGGTATATAATATATTTTATTCGTTCGGCTATGAGTTTCGTGTTTACTCTGATTATGTTCAGTTGTGTTCTTCTTCTTCTTCTATTCTATTAGTTCTATCTTTTCTATCTCATCCTCTAATTTCTTTCTATTAATGATCTGAACTTTCGTGCACTTTGTGTTGAATGTGTAGGATATTAGTCAGATCAAATCGGTACGGATTTTCGGGCCATTATAGTTGGTATCAGAGCTATTGGTTAAGTGCTTACCTCGACTCTATGGCGTAACTCCATAGAGATGGAGTTTGCAATATTCTAGATTGAGTTGTGTGTGTGTGTGTATATGAGCACATATTTGTAAATTAATGTAAAAACTATTTTATATTGTGTTTGGTCGAAACAGTAATGCAAACTGTGTCGATAGGTGTTTCTAAACTCTTGAACAGAGTAATTCGACAAAATACTATTTTGGAAGCTAGGTAAATGAAATAATTTTACCTAAAATATATTTTGATATAAAGACAGTATATATTATTGAAATTATTTAATATATTGGATATATTCGTTATTATTATAATCGAATAAGATTATGGTTAAGATGGTTACGTAAATAACCCATCAGAACTTGTATAATGTAATTTGTGATATTAAATGGATTAAATTTAAATTTAAATCCATAATTGAAATAAACCTTGGAAACTTGGAAAAGGATTAAATATATAGAGATTTAAAATCCTGGAAAAAATTGAAAAAATTTTCCAAACAATTTGAAAGGTATTATGAAGTAATGAAGTGTTGATAAATGAGTTTTTAAAGTAATATATTATTGAACTCACTTGGATCGCTGGAAAATAAATTCTGATGATGAAGTCAACCATCATTGGTGTTCATTTTCGAGGCTCTATGTTATGGATTACTACCAAAGATTTTGTTTTGAAATAAGTTGTTCGAAAATTCAAATGTTTTGAATTGATATGTTATGAATATATATATATATATATATATATGATTTCAAACTGATTTGAAATAAAAACCCCAGGAATTTGCATTCTAAAATTTAAGTTTTACTTATGAAGTAAATAAATATAGAATTTAACTAAGTCAAATAAAATTGGAGTTGAATTGAAGCCAAGTAAGTGGAAATCGTACTGGAATAAGGATTTGACTTGGCAAAGTAGTTGAATTGTGAATTAAGATTTGGAATGGAACCGAACTTGGGGGTGAAATTTGATTATTGAGTAAAAATTGGAAAATCGAAATTAAAATTGGAGTTTGAAATGGAGTTGGCTTGGATATAAGAGAATTATTGGTTAAGGACAAACTGATTGGAGATTAGTTGGAAATGCATTTGTGTATGTTGAATATATTGCAATTGGAAGAGATGGAGTTGAATGTCCGACAAAAAGGTACATGTTTAAATAATTTGAGCATGAGATTTCTGAGTCTTGTTGGCAAGCCATTTGGTTGTTTTACTTTCTGTTGAATTGGAGAAAGCCCAAAGAGGCAAATTGTAGTGATACCGAATGAACCGTGCAAAGGAGATGCTGGCGAAATTTTCCGAAAATTTAAGTTGTTAGGAAATTTTTAGAATTTCTGACAGTATTTGTTAATAAGAAGGAATTAATTTTCAATTAGAATTAAACGATTCAGTTGAAACTGGAATCAAGAAGTAAAATAAAGGATCTTTAATCTAGTTATAATATGATTGTAGCATTTTCCCTACTTTAGTAATTTCGGGGATGAAATTATTTTAATGGGGAAGGAATGTAACATCCCGCATTTTTTCTGTTTTTATTTGAATATTTAAACCAGTTTAAATATTGAATTCGTAATATAAGTGGGTTTATATATTAATTAAAACGAAGTTGAACGTATAAAAAATATATTAAATGTAATCGAGCTCGTAATATCGCGGCAGTTCGTAATTTAACGTTCTGAACTTCAACTGAGTATACAGGACTCATTACAAACCGGATTTCTTCGAAACAAGAAACGTTGGAATCTGTTAAACTGTATTTTTCTAATGGAAGTGAAAAACCAAGATTTCGTGTTACAGATTGTGAGTTATGTCCAAATCAAATTTCCAAATAGTCCCTATAGAATCGTTTATCGACCGTAACGGTTTATTTGATATAACTAGATATCGTTTTCGAATTTAGACAAGATTCTTTTGAGACGTAGTGATAAATTGATATTTAGAATTTAACTGTAATTTTTAATTAATTAAATACGCAATTTTTTATTTGGAGTATTTTACACCCTATATCAATATTTTGGGGCTTAACAATATGAGTTAACCTACCGATATTATAATATTTTTGGAATCGTGGCACCTTACTTGTCACGATCATATTTTTATTTTTGTCCATAACCGCTCGTACGCAGACACAAAAACATATATTTATGTATTCGAACGTACATCTCCATATAACCCAATATTCAAACCAACTTTTTTGACTCCATATTAAAGTCATGCAAGTCTGATTGTCTGAACGTGCCTACTCTAAGAAATAGAAGCACAATCCCATCAAAAATACAACACATACCTGGCCTAGATTTATCACCGACCTAACAGCATGAATTGTCACCATCTTTTCACAAAGAACAGTGATGTCCTTGCACAGACAACTCAAGCTATCAACGCAGCTATCAAGTATAATACAAATCAATGTCTAGGCATACTATAACAAAAAGTATCAAATGGATATTACGCTCAAGAATTACTAGGAACCATTTGTAGAGGGAGGAACTCCTTTGGAAGTTGTCTGATGGAAACCCGTGGGATTAAAGAGAAAAGAAACAAGGTGTTAACTAGATTAAGATTAGGATAAATTCCGGAATCATGGGTTTGCCATGGATATTTTGCTGTGACCTCATGGAATTCCAAATTCATGCGCCCAATTCCCGATGATAGACACTAGTCTCCAATATACTGTACTAATTAATTAACCTTTCAATCAAACGAAAGCTGTATGCCTACATCGCTAAAAAGAACCATATCCTATAACTTAACCATTAAGTATATAAAAAATCACGCAGATGTATATTCAAAACACAGAACCTACCTAGTCTATCCCTTATCATGTCATACGAAAATTGCTTAACAATTAAGTCTTCATATGGGTTAAATCAAAACATCATACGGCTAGTTTGAAAAGGGTAACCTACCTACATAAGCTATTACTTGGGCATGAAGGGTTCTTAGCTATATATATATATATATATATATATATATATATATATATATATATATATATATGCGATGACTTCCTCGTTCATTCACAGGAAAACAAATAAAAACACCACTTCAAAATGGGAAAATGAACCCATTGTTTAATAATGGAAACGCACCCATGTATGTGGGTATTGCGGGCGAGATCTTGGTGTTCTGAAAACAAAAACGTGCATGAAGTTGGCAGGTGTTCCTAGAAATAGGATATTTCATAGATTAAGGTGGTTGAAAGAATTCATGTCGGCTTTTTACTCCAGTCGACTACTTTGTAGGAGATTTCACAAGTTAGAAAGGGTGCTGGGAAGAGATGTGCTCAGCAAATGGTGGTGAGGAGTAAAACACATGAGAATGGCCATGAAAATTTATGGAATGAGGAATAGGGAGGGCCAACGTTTTTGTACAGGGGATTAAAGGCATTGGCAATATGAATGGAGGAAGAAAGAATTGATGAAATGGAAGAAGTATGCGGTAATGGAAAAATAAGGGGAATGCAACGTTAATTCAGTATTGAGAAGGAGAAGGGTGTGAGAAGAAACTGGTAGCAGAAGCATGCGGTTTGATTTAGACGGGAAGATGTTTTCACGTAGGGCATGAAAAATGTTTACTGGAAGCAGGTCTTTGTGCAAGAGGAAGATGGCACTATACAAGTGCGGGTGTGGATGTTTAGGTGGTACTGGGCCGTGGATTTGGTGGTAAGCCCAACTGAAAATAAAGAAAACAAAAATAAAAAGAAAAGGAAAACCTATGAATTATATGAGTGAATGGGAAGCGGGTATACAAGGAGCGTGGGTTCTTTCTTTGGATTATGCCTGAAACCGTCAAAGTGAAAGGGGAAGGGAAACAGTTAGTTAATGAAGGATATAGGTGTTGAGGTATGTCAAATTGAAGAAGATGAAGTACGGCTATTAGGGGAATGTCGCTGCAGCTTGTAGTCTGTAAGAGGAGAGAAGAACGTACCGTTCATTTCGGTAACATGCTAGATATGAAGACGGGCCGATAATGACGGATCAAATGGACGCAGACTACATATCGGAGTTGGTCCGGAGTGAATTGGAGCTCGTTTGGATTTTAGTCGAAATAAAAGCTGAATTCAGATCTATCAACTGATGCAAATCGTTAAATAACGGTTAACGCGCCAAGGTGAGTAAATTCACTAACTCTAATCAATTTTAAAATATTATAATTGGTTGAATGCTGTGTGATGGTCGTTTAGGTAAATTACAGTTAAATTGGTTGAATAATATATATATCATTGCATATATACACATCATTTGTTGGGTACCAATTCTATTGATTATAATATTCCATATTATGGAATTTATGTTAATTGTGTTGACTAACATCTGTGGATGCAGGAAACCGGTTGGAGGATTCCAACTGAATTCCTCGATATTTATCTGAACTGGTTATTTTATATGCACTGTTTGAACCCAAATGACAATAAACCCTAAGTGGATATTGATGTTGAATGGGAATTCAACGTTATTTTGATTTAAATTAAATAATCAATATCAACTAAGAAAGTGGCAGCACCGACCGTAAATCCATCTTTTTGTTAAGAAGTTGATTGGCCGTCGGGAAATCCAACGAAGTTCATTATAATTTTTTTTATTTTTATAATAAAAGCAAAGTTTTAAATTATAATAGAAGTTCTATTATAAACTGGTATCTATAGTTCGTTTTTGTAAAGTAAATATAAGAGATTATTTAGTTAAACAGTTACGAAGCTGTAATTATCCGACAAGTAAATAAATTTGGATAATTATTTTAAAGCAACAGTTAAGAAATATTATTAGGTTAGTTATATTAATCTAATAGTAAGAAGTAATTAAAACCAGTTAACAAATTAACTGAGGATTTGAAGTTGATTAAATCAACTGTCTATTGGAAATTGATTATTAGGTTAATTGGTCTTCAATTAATCTAATGATAATAGCTTAGAAATAAATTAATCAAAATTAATAAGATTTTGTATTAATTAACTTTTTAATTAATAAAGTTTGAATGATTATTGAACAAGTAGAATCAGTCATTGTTTAATAAAGTAAGCAACAAATCTAGTTAAATTAATAATGAAGTAAATCGTTTTACTTCAGTTATGGTGAAGTTAATTTCTATATAATTATTTTAATTCAAGTAATTGTTCTTAAGTGGAATTCATTTAAGATAATATTGAGTTGGTATGAGATGTTTACCTGAATTAAATGAAATGATTCGAATGGAAAGTAAAATGTCAGATGACAAAGAGCACTAATGATTTTTGATAAAAGAAGTTATAAATGGAATTGTATAAGTAAGATGAAGCAAAGTATTAATATTTAATATAAATAGTTATGAACAACCAAGTTTCAAAGTAAGGATATGGTGTTATAAAACCATGTTTCCAATTAAAACAGAAAATACGGTCTGATAAATATTATAAGTAATGAGGGATTAGAGTTACAGACGTATATCTATTCTAAGATAAGAGCGTTTTCGATTAAGGTCTGAGAGGTAAATAAAATACCCCAACTTGAATGACTTCACTATTATCGAGGGATGGTATTAGTTTGAAATGGACGGAGACGTCGAGATTAGTTATAAAGAGGAATATGGCAGCGTATGACATTAGTTATAAAAAGGGATATTGCAGCGTATAGTAAGTCTTTGAACTATAAAGATAAAATAACATTGTTGACTAGACTTAAGCGTGACTGTTATGTTGAGATTAGTTATGAAGTGGGATATAGCCGCGCATTGCGAGTTTTGAACTGTAACGATAATTAACATTGTTAACCAAGCTTAAGCGTGATTATTATATATAGCACTATTCCCTAGAAAGGTTGGAAGTTCACTTATCCCGAGTAATAAGAAAATAATTATGTTTTCCCCGAAGAAGTGTAAATGAAGTATACGAAGTTGGAAGTAGAAATAAATAATTGAGATCTGATATATATTACCCGTACTGAAGGGAACTCTTTAAAACATGGGAATGTGATAAAAACATTTGAGTTTATATAACATGTCATTTGACATTTGTCCTGGATCATATAAGAAATGGGAAAATTAATAATAATTAAAAAGGGCTAGTGATTGTTTGATGTTTAGTTGTACTTTTGAATGGATGTTGTTTTTACTGCGATAGTTAAATAACTGACAATTGAAGTGTTTTGACCGTCGTTGTCAATACAGAGAGACCGGTTGGATATATTATCTGAAACCACTCTGTATAGGCATAAGCGCTGCAAATTAGATTATGCTGAAGACAATTGAAGACGGAGTGAAATGCAAGGGTCGTTCTATTCCAGAATTGTGTTTTCTGATTGTCCAGTCCCAGGACAACTTGTATGGACAAGTGTCTGACAGAGTATACCTAACAAATCACGTATGATTGATCTTTTAAAGGTAATATGTCTGGTGGCAGAGGAATTCATTCCTCTTAGCTTTTTATACCCGTGATATTTTTGGAAATCGATTAGTGAATTAACGGGTTTGACGTTGTGGCATTCAAAGTGAATGGTGATCAGATGTTCTGAATGATAGACATAGCCTCAAGCCTCACAACCAGGAAATGACAAAAATCGGGCAGGCAGCATGGTTATGTGTGTCATTCCCATTAGGGTGTATTGTCACCATCTATAGAAAATCCAAATTTGTTCTTCTTTCGTTTTTGTATCTTCGGATAACGGTTATGTGGGCCCAACCGTAGGTGGCAATATATTCGATACACTCAAGAGAAATGAGTGGTCAGTCATGTGTGGGCCGGGTTACAAGATGTTCTTTTTGAATCCCAGTGTATCCCCTCTAGAGTACACTGATCGGGAGGTAGTCCCATACCTTGTCATAGTTGGAATCCAATCTCCAATAAGCACCCTACGGTTTTTGATTTTATACTATGTTTGTGGAGCGTGAGATGCAAGCGTTCTGCTATTTGATTATTTATATTGATTAGGCACTATTGTAATATCACTGGATTTTGATATCAAAATATTTGGGTTATAGTAGGTAAAAATCGTCCATGTTTATGTGTGGGTTAGTCTTACTATTATCTTTTTCTTTCAAAAGGATTTTCAAAGTTAAACGATATGGTTGTAATTTACTCACACCAGTCCCATGACTGACCTAGAGTTTATTTTGTTTGTGTTTTCCCTTAACTCTTGGGTTCTCAAATTTGTACGGGCAGTCAAGTGTTCAGGCTTTGTAGATTCACTTGAAGGAGCTCAAAGAAGGAAGCTTCACCACTAGTTATTAGAGATTATTTCCGCTGTGATGTATATGAGTTATATTCTGATATGGTATGTATATACAAATTCAAATTTGTATTTCAAAGTGGTATATAATATATTTTATTTGTTCCGCTATGAGTTTCATGTTTACTCTGATTATGTTCAACTGTGCTCTTCTTCTTCTTCTATTCTATTAGTTCTATCTTTTCTATCTCATCCTCTAATTTCTTTCTATTAATGATCTGAACTTTCGTGCACTTTGAGTTGAATGTGTAGGATATTAGTCAGCTCAAATCGGTACGGATTTTCGGGCCATTACAGACATACGAGGGCACATAGAGATTGGGGATAGAAGAATTGAACACGTTAAAAGATTGGTCATATTTTGTGCACTTCTTTAAATTTTCTCGCATTTTTTCTCCAAAATACCATATACAAAGTCTTATCATGAGAAAATAAGAAGTAAACAGAACATCCAGCACGGTGCAATATTATGTTTATAAATTAGCAGTGTAAACTTGCAAAAGATTCAACAATCTGTGCATTATTATAGCCAACACAGGGAATAGTACAAATAATGACTTTTACACATTAATGTGCATGCACGTTACTGTAGAATAGGTAAAAAGTTGAACCATGGTTGTTGTAAATGGGTTGGGATCACTTGGACCGGGACCTCCCTGGTCCCGTGGTCTCAACCAATGTCACTGCATCTTGGGATGATTTACACTTCGCATCCCTGAATTACATCTAAATTTCAGGGGGCAAAATGCAAAATTCCCGCAAATGGGGGATTTTTATTGGTCCTAACCAGAGGACCAGGGGGTCCCCAGTCCAGATGATCTATGCCCGTCGTAAATTAAGAAGGTTGCACAATCCATCATTATAATACATTGATTCATGTATCCATAATTTTCAATGCATATACGAAGATATATGAAGGCATCAAACTACCACTAAACACATTAAAGGTTAATAATTGCAATGAGATATAACAAAAGCTCTAATGGCTCTCTGAATCTCATGGATAGTCTGTCATGCAGTAAGCTTGTACTGCATATATGTTTGTATACCATTTATTATAATTTGACATGTTATCCCTTCATCAATGGTATACGTGTGTATTTAACACAAACGAAGAAAACAATGAATGTATAAAACTTATTCTAACTAATTAGGATAAAGCTTGAGCATAGGGGGTTGTTATGAAAACAAAGCATTTTTTTCTTTTTAACAAAAAGAATCCTTATAGTTCAAAGTCACTATACAAAATGACAAAAGTACTTAATGCCGACAATAAAAAAGAGTTCAAATGCATGCCAAATAAACTTGAAATCCCAATATTCATATGTATATCTTTATATATATAATATATAAAATAAATAAACTTGTGTACATCTTGACACATGTTATAAAAAACAACAATTGGGTGTAATAGGAAAATTTTAACAATTATAAAATGAATATGAGGTTATCATGAAAAGCTACAAAAGAGACACATCAACATAATCACAGCTTTAGATTTTCTTTCCATATATCACAACAATTCTAGTCATAACCATTATTGCGCTAGCCATATTTGGCTCCTTGTAAACTTGCCTTTTTGATATATGGCCCCCAGATTTTGTAAATATAATGCATCACATATCACAAATTTTGTGGAAGCTAAATTGTATAGATACAACACCAAAATTACTAAACTGTATATATTTATCTAGTTACATTTTACGTCAGAAATGTGAAAGCCAACAATAAGGGCTTCAATAAGATAAAATTTTATAATTCTATAATAAAAGATAGAAAATAGGAAAAGTGATTGAAAATGCAAAAAAATAATTGAGATGTTACTTACTTATCCTCTTATGAATTGAAGTAGAAGTTCTCTCTATTTTTCCCATGCTGTTTATTCGCTTCCCGGCTATTTCCACTCGGACATTTCGTTTTTATTCAGTTTTGTTTTTATGAATAGTTGGAATAACTTAGATTGCATGTTTAGCGGAACATTTTTAAATATTCAATTAATTCGAATTAGTAAATTTCCTCCACTTGTGATTCCTGCACATGTAATAAGAAATTTTGAGGTCTGCAATATTCTATCACTTGTATATACTAATATGCACACATACATATCTATTTAAAAACACTCACTATTATGCATGTGTGTGTTTTTCTTTCCTCAATCACACACATACTATTTACACACACATACATATCTATTTACATATACTCTATCATATGTAATTGTTTTTTTTCCTCAATACTTACTGTGTAAATGAGTGATAGAGTAACTTGTTTCTTTTGTTGTTTCAGAGTATAGTTAGAGAGGTATTTTTGTAACTGACATACATCTGTTTCTTGTAATTAATAAAAGTCTTATTGCCTTTCAAAAGATTATGTGTATGAGTGTGTGTGCATATGCGTGCGTGTGTATTTGTGTGTTTCTATATATGAGTCCCTTTATTAATAAACTAACACATGTACTCGCATTAACATTGCAAATAATATGCAAGACATCTCATACTTTCACTATTACCTACACCTACCTAACATCTCAAACTAATACAAGTACAAAATGTTAAAGGAATAATTAAGGAAAAAACTGAAGTTCAAATATTCATAGCTCTGTTATGCCAAAATAATATATCATAACGTACAAATATGAGCACGTTCCCGATCTTCCAAAACAAGAAAGCAAAGCCTATGTACATAAAACTTCGCATGCAACAAAAGACGACACATATGATGTAATCAATCAGAGAGCTTCACTACAAGAAAACACTGATTTTGCAGCGGAAATATCCATCGCTAAAGGCCTCTTAGCGACGGATTTGCAGCGGAATATTGCTGTCGTTAAAAAACACGTCGATATTTTAGGCACAATTTTGTGACAGAAATTAACGTCGATTCTCCATCACTTTACCGACGTTTAGTAACATTTCATAATAAAATCAATAAATATTATCATTTTATTTAAAAATATTTCACCGTCGTTTTACCGACGGATATATATAACATAATAAAATCATTAAATATTTTTCCGTCGCTAAATTCACACTATTTAGCGAGGGATTACCCACGAAAATATATAGAAAATATTTTACATTCCATTATCCGTCGGTAAATCCTAGCTATATAGCGATGGATTAACGGCGACCATATCTATTAACACGTATACATCCTTTTGTTATCCGTCGGTAAACCGTCGCTATCTTTAAAATATCAGTTTCTTCTTAGCGACGTTTTAGTGTCGATTTTGATGAAAATTCCGTCGGAGTTCCCTTTCTATTCGTTTTATATTATGTTTTTTTCAGCCATCGCCGTTACCAACCGATAATTATATATATATATATATATATATATATATATATATATATATATATATATATATATATATATATATATATATATGCATACATAAAACGAGCGACATTAACAAAAAAGGAAACACAATTGTAGGGTTTTTTTTATCACAACAATATTTTTGATTAGAGCTAATATTTCATACATAAAACAATACCGTCCATAACCATCTATCAATTCATACATACACTAGACTGAATTATAACTAACAAAATTATTCAGCTAGTGTTAGTGGTATTCCATACAAAACATCATCCTTACTCATAACACCCATACCAAAAAACACAAAAGAAGGATTTACAACAAAATATATCCAGCTACCATACCCGAGTAACTCATGAAGATGATAATGGCGAAGGATCTTCATAATCAGATTCATCATTTCTTTGAAACATTGCCATCACTTGTTTCATTTGTGCTTAAAAGTTTTCTATGTCTGCTTTTTTTTGTCGTGCAAACCTTGCCTGCTCTTCCTCAATTCTTTGGCAATTAGCTCGCTCACGCTCTCTTTCCGCCTCAATCCTAATCCGTTCTGCTCTTTCCTTCTCGAGCCCTAAGCGCATTTCCTCAATGGTTTTTGTAGCACATGAACATCATCATCATTATCAACACAATGACGCTTTGAACATTGAGAAGAGGGAAGCTGTAAAGAGATTGCAGTGTAGAAACTTCAGTATAAAAACATTACGTTCTAAGTGGAATATACTAAACAACAATATAAAATAGCAACATAAAAACAGCAATAAAAATAGTTTTGTTAACCTTAATGATAAAGCCAATGTAATATAATATTACTGGGTACCAAAAATATAATATTTCTAGGTACCAAAAATATAATATTAAGTGCACTAAGTACACAACAAATGGAACATGCAACAAAAATACAAACAAAAACACAAAAGCATGTCCAGGTAACTCACTTGCAAGGATAAAAAATGGTGCAACAACGAAGCAATAAGGCCTCAAATTTGGAAAATGCACAAAATGAAGTGCACGATGTCATAGATAACGAGGGACAAGATAGCTATGCATATGAATTCATCGAAACAATACAACGTTTCAGTTCTGCCACAACTTTTCAATTGGAGAGAATTGTGAAATTAAATCGCATATATATACATCTACAAAACTTCACAAGCATGTACAAAACACAACTGGAACAACTAGTTATACAAGCAATAATTCACAATGGACAGTTTAAACAGAAGTATTATTTCTCCACTCCAGTACACTAGCTCTTTCCAAAAGGGAGATTAAGCTAGGATTGAGAAAACGTAGATAAAACAAACTTTTTATTTAACCCTGAGTACATATATTAACTCTTTGGGTACATATACAAAGGACATAAATTAACTTAAATAGACATATAGCTGGTTGTGGAATAGACAGAGGTGGCATTTCGATGTGCACTCATTCTTTCATGTATTTAACTATGAAATGCAAAAATTAAACTATGACCATAGAATCTCAATAGCTTAAAAAAAGTATAAGACATTTTTGGATGCTTAGCGATATAAATTCGTTAATATATTTCATATTTTCTCAATTTGGTTCCTTTTCTTTTTATTAACTAACCGGATTAAATGAAACGGAGCTATGAAAATTTGATACATGAAAGGAAAAAGCTTACAAATGCAATTTTCTGGTCAGATTAAAAAACCTCCCTCATCAGCTAACTCATCCAAGCTTTACTTGCTTCTGATTTTTGCTTTTCTTTTGTAGCTTCTCCTAAAACCTACAGATAAATAAACAATTCTCAAATTACAAAATAGATTAAAGAAAGCTTCATTATACTATAAAAAAATCAAATTGCACCGAATTTGACAATGAAAACCAAGCACTTTTAGTCTATTAAAAACTGAGATTAGCTCTCCATTTATAAATTGGATTAAACTCAGTTTTTAACTAAGCTTATTGGTTAATTTGTACAACTGAGCAACACTGAATTTACTGTGCTTCACCGCTCAGTTATCAACTGATCAGTCAGCTCAGTTTAACCAACTTGAGCAATAACTAAGCGGTATAGCTCAGTTCCAAACTAGGTGACGAAGCTCAGTAAACTGAGTGACGCTCGGTTATAAACCGAGCGACGCTCAGTTATAAACCGAGCAACTGAGCACGCTCGGTTTATGCAAACAAAATGTTAGCGCTATAAAATATTTGCTAGAGTTTTATACTGGAATTCCAATTACTTAAATGTTTTTTCTTAATTTGACAGACAAAGAACGCTCATATTTGCTAGAGTTTTATATTGGAATTCCAATTGCTAGGGATGAAATAAATTTCATTCCAGCCAATAATTTTATATAGAAATTGTAGTCATTTTTTTTATCGAAGTCATTAAAATAGCATTGAACACTCATAATCAAAGAACCTGATACAATGGCCTGTAGAGATACTTCACACAATGCTTTTACTTATTTCACTTGCATATATATCCATAATCCAACCTTTCACAGAAAAGTAATATGCTGCACACTATTCGTTTATATTGTTGGAATATCATTTCTACTTATGGGTAAATTGTGTATGTCAGTTTAGATAGCGAGCTGGAGTTAAGTGTAAACTATAACAGAAAAACCTAACCGTTTATGTATATTTACCACTGTTTATGTTATATACAATTTTCAAAATTAAGCTTATTTTTAGTCTTCAGTTGGTTATGACTCAACTATTTGGATTAAAAGAAAAATGCTGAACAATATTTTTGGCATTTGGAGCCAAAAATCCTTTCAATCCAGAACTCATTCAGCAACAGATAGTTAAAGAAAATAAGTCTGCTTTGATTCAAAGAACATGATATTTTGGGATGAAGTGAGAAGTGTGATATATTGACACCGTACTTGTTTGCAATAAGAACGCATACATATAAAACTAACTGACAAGGATGATCAGTATTTTAAGGTATGCATACCAATTTTAGAAAGAATGGCTAATAGTCTATACTCCAGATTGTATAAATGGGATTGTGATTTCATCCTTGCCATCAGCTGCTGATACAAGCATAATAGCCGTGCCTCTATAAACGATGAAGCCAAGCTTCCTAGTCTGATAGATAGTCTTCAAGGGATCTTCAGAATATCTTATGAATTCATAATCTCCTATAGAAATTATTGTTCATTTTGTAGGCTTCAAGTACTCATTGTATGTACTGTAGATATTGTTCCAGGAGTTATATAGTAATAACTAGCAATTCCACAAGGTCGGTGACTTAGAAATAGCCACTCTTCCTATCATACTTGATCAGATTGTTTTTATCCAATATGCTAACAGCAGAATGGATCTGCAATTGCCATATAACATGAAAATATCAAGTAAGACAAGACCAGCCATAAATGAAATTTTTGGCATATAGAATGTCAGCCTTACGTGGGTATAAGAATATTAATAGTGATCAGCCCAGCTTTGCTTGTGTTATCTAGCTACAACACATGACATAACAAGAAGAGTGTTGAACAAAAAACATGGTAACTTTATTTAATCAATTACCAGCCTAATGGGAGTGAAAGTTCTGAAGTACTTCAAAAATCATACAAACTGACAGAGGATAAGGCAGCACAGAATTATATACTTTTAATCTTTGATTAGTGGAAATAAGAAAAATCTGTGTTATGATGGGAACTAGATTAATGAGGATAAAAGTACTCTGTAGTGTCAAACACAATGCCAATGTATTATGAAAAGGCATAGAGGTTATATAAAGGTTTGCAGATAAATAATGCATTTTTTTTTTAAATTATCCAATCACATTGTAGCAATCTAATTAATCACCTCAGGGACATATCAAGACACAACAAATTTACGAAAATGAATGAGAACTTGCCTAGTGAAACCATGAACTTAATTAAGGAAATGTGAAAAATCACCTCCATAAGTTCTTCCTTAGCCGTATCAACACCCTCAACATCCCCAAAATTAACTTTGAGATTAGCAGGCCTGCGTATTTTAGCTGGACTATTAGCAGCAGACAGCTGCCGGTAAAGTAGCCATATTAAAGGCATCAAAGGAATCCACAAAGAGATAATAGTAAGAAAAAAGTTTTCATCATGGTCAATTTTTCTAGTAGCATATTCCCATTTTGTACGGTCTTTGATTCAACATGAACTTTGATCTTTGTAGTATCAAGAATATCAGATACTGTATTATAAAAGATTATATGGGAACCTTCTTCAAATGATACCATACTGACGCTTCCACTTTGAAGAATAGAAATCAGATCCGAATAGGGAACAACTTTAGAAGATGCAGACCAGTATATTTCAGAGACAAGAAAATCAATCCCATAGGGAAAAAAATCATAAGCGATAAAGTTAGGTGGCGTTTGGTTTATTTTTTGTTTTGCATTTTGAGTTTTCAACGTTAGCTATATAAAATGGAGGGAGTAAATGGATGACGAAGGGGATGGAAGGAACATGGAGGGGACCACAGAGAGGTTGGAGGACGACGGAATGATGAATTGTGTGTCGTTTATTCGTTATTTCCGAAAACATGAAAAACAAAAAAAAGTTGTTTTCCGTTTTATTTGTTAACTTTGTTTTCTAAAACGGTCATTTTGCATGTTTTATGTGCATCACTTGCAATTTTGTATTGGTGAAAACCGAAAATTAAAAATGGTGAACCAAACACACCTTACCTTTTTAGAATTTATACTTAGCTTTATTAGTATATCATCCATAAAATCTCTAATGAAAACTAACTTTAACTGAATTAAAGCCAAATTTAGCCTTGGTTTCAGCCTTAAATGAAGTCGTTTTCTATTTCTTTTGGAAGTCTATTTTCCATTGCTTTCTTCAGTGTTTGCATTCAATTTTACAATAAACAATCTACCAGATCTTGGTAAAGAACAAGAAATACCAAATATTTTTAAAACAGTACAAGACGTAGAAAGGGAATGCGATAGATTTTCAAAAAAAAAATTGAGTGGCATAGCCTTGATTTTGCTCAATGACACAAAAGAGTTGACTGAAAACCATCTAAAATTACCTTACAGAAGATTTGCTTGGTCGACCAAAATAAATACGGAAGCAATAAAATTTCTCACAAATAAGAGAAAATCAACCAAAATAAATACGGAAGCAATAAAATTGTGTTGTAATGCAACAAGACAAAAATAATTAAGAAAATAAAACAATAGATCACAAAAGCAAGTAAATTCATAATGGTTCCACTATCACGAAATAGTGTAAATCCAGATTGACGGGAGGAGATTTTATTATTTTTAAGACGTTCTCTGGATGTGTATTCTAGTAGGTCTAGTTGGTTGAAACTGCAATTGCATAACCAAAAAAATAGTATAATACCAAAAAAGATTTGAACCCATTTACAGTTCTGCAATGTTCAACTCGCGTATAAAATAAGATAAATGAACACGGCATAGGAAAGAATACCAAGTATGAGCTGAAGGCAGATGGTCCAATGTTCCATAAGCCTTATCTTCTTTCCTAAAACTTTGATACCAGTGACAGACTGAAGGAAACACGCCTTCTCTTCTTTGCTAAAACCTTGAATAACTTCCAGAACCATTGTATGAAAGGAGATGCATTGTTGTAACCCGAGTACTTAGTATTTGCTCTCAAATCATCCACTATGTTGACATTTGCATATTGCATGAATTATATATTCTAAGAAATAAAATAATAATTTGCTTCATGGTTGAGAATCTCAAAAGTAGGATAAATCTTTTGCTACTTACAGTCAATATCTGGAAGGCCACTGATCAATAATTCCAACTCGTTGTCGTTAAAGATAGATATGAGATCCCGGGAAATTAACTCATTGCATCCTTATTCCGTCTTCCTGAATCAGTTTGTTATGAAGTATAAAGATGAATTGCCTGAGGTGCTGCAAGCATACAATGAAGGTCTTGAACCGGAAAATTGTCAAGGAGAATTCATATTTTCTTTTATTCCAAAACCAGCTCAGTGCAACCAAAATGTGATTACCATTAAGTATCGCCCAATGTAATATCATCAGCTCAGTGCAACCAAAATGTGGCACTACAAAAATGCGTATAGGTACATAAATTAAGAATATGCACGTTAACATGCTAAAAAAGTAAATGAGAGTTTGAACTGCGCACATGAAGTTAGTAACCAATTCAATGTTAGTGCTGATAATATGAAAGGATCAAACAAAAATGCCTCTAACCCGCATTGTTCTACTTTCTTATAACAAAATGTTAATGTAATTATAGTTATCCAGAAAATTGTCAAGGAAAATCCTTATGAGCGTTTTCAGTGTTTATTATATTGATCTTATCCGAAACAGAAGAGGCAGAATGCAGAGTGAGACCGCATGAGCTCACAAGGTAGGAAATGGTAAAAGATGAATCATTTTTTGTGTTTTTTCTGAAACTAATGAAAATTTGATTAGGTAATGGTGATAGAATGTCGGAATCATTGGTTTTGATAATGGATCATCAGCAAAGCGTTTAAACAGAAATCGAAACATAGCGATATCCAAATAAAATAGAAATAAAGAACGAACCAAAATTGTGACTTGAGATCGCGGCTTCTATCTCTAAATCAAATCTGCAGCCCATAATTTACTTTTTCAAATCCTAACTTCGAACAAGATCTGAAATCACGACTAGAATCTCAGGCGTCGCCGGATCCAAATTTGGGAGAAGGATATACGTGTTCATCTTTTCATGATTTCCGGATCCTTTGCCCGTAAGAGGTAAGCTGAAGATTTCTTAAGGGAGAACGACACTTTAGATTCTGCGAAAAAGAAATTAAAAAAATGGAGAAGAATCGAGGTTGAAGATGAAAAGGGCAAAGCGAACTACAGAAGAACGCAAGATAGGGCGATCCGAAATAGAAGCATTGGAGGTGTTCTGTTCGTTGTATTTGTCCAGTTTGGACGGTGATGAATGGGACTGTTTCCCATAACGCGGATCTATGTTTCCCATATGCGGATCCAGTTTGAACGGTAATGAATGGGAGGTGTTCTGTTCGATTTTTTTTAATGGTCATTGTAAATTAACACTTATTGAAAATTTATTATTAAATACTAAATACCAGTATCACTTTATAACTATTAATTAATTATTTACTGTTAATTATTATATATTACTCTTAATTATTAAATAATTATTAATGGTTAGTTATTGATAATTTATTTACAAACTTTATGTTTTATTTCAAATTTATTCAAGATGATTTCAATTTTTTAGATTTTTCGAAATATAAAATATGATTATCAACTATAATTATAAAATATAAGTATCAATTATAATTATCAACTGTAATTATTAAATACAATCATTTAAAATTAATTATTGAATGTATATATCATTTCAAAAGCATTAAATTTTATTATTAATTATTAAATAATTATTATAATAAATTGATATTTTCATTATTTAGGATAATAAATATAAAAGAACTATTTAAAATTTTAAGATTTAGCGTAAAATATACTGGCATACTGACTGAAATTTGTGATGAAAACAGAGAACTTAATTAAGAATTTAGTAATTACATCAATTATGAGAAAATATTATTTTCTAATTCTAAATAAGCAATTATTATTAGTTATTTAATATAGAACGTAAATTATTATTTATTACTACTTAAAAATCATTAATAGAACAAATTAATTATTAATTACTGAAAATTTTAATACTTATTAAAAAAAATAACACTAAATATATCTTAGAAAAATAATACAAATATCTCTTGCAAATCTGTTGGAATTTTGCTACAAAATAAATTCTATTAAAATTTGTCGGTAATCTGCTTGTATTTGCAGCGGAAAATAGTGAAAAAAAAAATCTGTCGGTAATTTGATGCAATTTGCGACGGATTAGTGAGGGATGACAGAATACGATGGTAATAAATAAAAGTTTAAAAATACAAAAAACTATCCCTTGCAAATCACATGGAAATCCGTCGCAAATTAGCCACGGAAAATTCCGCTTCTAAAAATTTGACGCTAATTCAGTGTTTTCTTGTAGTGCTTGTTACTCAGCTTGGTCTTTGTAGCCAAGCATACAATTCATTTGTCCTTCACTTTACCAGTTTTCTTACAATAGCAAAGTAGTTTGCAAAACACAACTTCAGTTATACCCATTCATATCAGATATATCAAACCTAGCTCTATTACATGCTCTATTATCTCAATTATTATAACGTGATGCCCATATTATAAGGTCAAGCACTATTGTATCCGCTGCAAACAATCATCATCGCAAATATGTCAGTTTGCTCGAAACCATTAACGGTGCTATCAGAACCACTACTTACAAGGACCAAACTATAGGCAAAAACGGAAATAAAAGAAAATTGAAGACTCATACCAGATGCTTAATGAGCCCAACCTAGATACATTTGCTAAGTAAGTATTGTTCAATCATATTTAGGAGCATAACCACTGTGCAGATACAAATATCCACAATTTCCAAATTCCATTGTAGCTTTCAAGGATCAAACATGAATTCGAGTCCATCTGTTGCCTCCATCTTTGCAATGTAAAGGACAATGTGAATCATAGCACAACATACAGTAGAAACACAATGTGCAGAAAAGCTAGAACAGGGATCCAACTAAGAAAATAATGCCACGAATAATTTGGGCAGTGTAGATTCATGTTCCCAACCAAAAGGAAAAAAAGATGAAGAAGTAATGATCGATGCATTAAAATTGACTTGTATTACATCCAAAAAGTGTCTCATTTGCATGGTACCAAATCATATACTCGACACAAAGTTTGACATTGAAACATGACTCCGCCATTAACAGGAAGGAGAATAAAATTTTGATGGATAATTTGTTTTAAAAAATAAAGCATAAGGACATGCACAACATATTTTATTCAGAAGGACAAAAGGCCAACCCAAAATAATGATAAATATTTCTCTCATGCATCACTCATCCGAACGATTCTCCTTCTCACTGATTTTACTAAAACCATATTTATAACTTTATAAAAAAGCGAAATCAACTTTAATGGCCTTTAAAACAAATCAGCATCATCAACTCAGTCCCACCCCAAAACTCAACGCAAGAGAAAATTTCATCTCCAAATCAACCGCAAGTGCAACTGCACCAAAATGTTGATGTAATGAAAATTTTCAACAAATTGTAGAAACCCAAGTTCAAGTAGAACCGCAAGTGAAAAAGCAAATTCAATGGAAGTTCAACTGCAAGTACATGTTTTAGAAACCCTAGTTGATGCAAAAATCGACACTAAATAACTGGTACAAAATGAGATAGAAGCTTCGATTGAAACCCAAGTTGAATCATAGATATCAAAAATTCAAAAAAGAGTGAATGAAGAACAAATATAATCCAAAAAGTGTTGAAGACAATAAAAATAAAAAGACCAGGAAAGAAAAAGTTCAGGTAAATGATACTATAGACTAAAAAAAATTGTTACTATTGTTATTATTGTCTAACAGTGTTGAAAATGTTGAACAGAAAATAGCAGAAAAAAGGGTAAATAACTTCGAAATGAAGAACCAGAAGATAAATAAGCAGATTTTGTTATATCATAAATAGTATCACTTTTATTTCACGATGCAAAATATGATAAATATTGTTTATTTGGGTAAAATAAAAGCTTTTAGGCTTTGATAACGTTCTTTCAATGTCGTTATGAACCTGATGTTCTTGTAGTAATAAAAATATACACACTTCATATCAAATTTTCAGAAAATGATACTTAGAATCTTATGAAAGGAAAACAGATACTGTTAAAGAATAAAAACTAATATCATGCACCTGACCACATTAGAATGACTTTTTTTAATCATTTTAGCATGAGCGGCCTGAGCGGCCTGAGCACATTAGAATTAAATCAGAAAACAGTTCAAATTTCCAAATCTGGCAAGAGCGGCCTGAGCGGGAAATTTCCCGCTCAGGGGTGCCAACCTCCCTCCCCTAGGGGGAGTCGCCATAGGTGACGACCCCGCTCTAGGGGAGTCGACATAGGTGTCGATCCCCTGTAGGGAGTCGACCCATCCCAGATCCGGCTACTGTGATGAATTTTTACAGCCCTGTGTTGATGTGGCCTTCTCTGATTGGCCAATGACTGATTTTTGAGGTATTAGGACATATGCGTCATGCTACGGTTGGCTGGATGACACATCTCTTTGGTTTGATGGCTCCGATTTCTCCTAGACTAATCTAAAGACTAGAACTGAACCTAGACTTCTATATAATCATCCCAAACCTCAACCCTAGAACTTATTCTATGAATCCGTCATGTTGTTCGTCTACAGACTGGCCTAGCCTCTATCCATCTACCCCAAAATAGAGAATCAAATTCAAACTAGGAATCAATTAGAAGAACTCGAGAATCAAACGTCTACATCAAAGGATAGCTTTTCAAATTCAAAAATCAGATCCCAGAAATCAAGATCCGTACTTTTTCTGTAAGTACATTTATTGTTTAGATTTAAACATCTAATAGAAATCATGACTGTAATATTCAAATCTAGAACGATGCCTAATTCTAATTCGTGCCTATTCTTTTGTCTAATCTAAATTGCTTACGCTCATGAGACTGTTGGACTGACATAATAGAACCTATCATGCCTATGAGACTGTTGGATTGACATAATAGAACCTATCATGCCTATGAGACTGTTGGACTGACATAAATGAACCTATCATGCCTGTGAGACTGTTGTGATTGATAGGATGGAACTTTTCATGTTGTACAACCTATGCCTATGAGACTACTGTGATTTATCAAATGGGACTTATCATGTTGTAGATTAAATTAGTAATTCTCTTAAGTCTAATTCTATTTAATCTTTATACCTATGGTGTGAATTGCTTAGCTTGGCTACACATAGAGTTAATATACAACGTTGAAACATGATTCTTGAATTTGGTACATCTTTACATGCCTATTTTCCCTTATGTCAATTCTTATGCTCCTTCTCAATTTTTTCCCTTTTTACATGATTTTGTGAATACTAAGTTCATTCGGAACTTAGATAGAATCTCGTTGTACGTGCGATTATAAC
This sequence comes from Allium sativum, assembly GCA_030737875.1. Classification (NCBI taxonomy): domain Eukaryota; kingdom Viridiplantae; phylum Streptophyta; class Magnoliopsida; order Asparagales; family Amaryllidaceae; genus Allium; species Allium sativum. The sequence continues at coordinate 345,510,642 of CM060922.1, read as the reverse complement.
ACGGGGAAAATTGGGTACAATTTAATTTTGTAAATTTTGGGCATAGCTTGGGAATGTGGCATAAACTTGTATTTACTAGACTTGTGGAAAATTTGACACATAGATTTGGATACATATGACAAATATGTAAATTGGAGAAATATGAACATGCCTAACCTGAGGTTAGATTGAGTTGCGGTGTAAGACTGCCCGGAACCGCCCGGCACATCCAGCGACCACAACAATAAAAATCTAATGTGAGAGGTTAGCATATTTAAGCCCAAAAACCCGAGGTTAGATTGAGTTGTGGTGTAAGGCTGCCCGGAACCGCCCGACACATCCAGCGACCGCAACAATATTGATCTAATGTGAGAGGTTGGTTCTTTAATGAATTAATTAAAGCTAATAAAAAGACAGGCTAAGAATGGTATGTTTAAGTTAATCAAAGCAACACTTAACCAATATAACATGATGTGTGATGGGGTTAAATAACACAAGAGGGCAACACTTAACCAATGTAACATGACAAGGGGTAGGGTTAAGTAACACAAGAGGGCAACACTTAACCAATGTAACATGACAAGTGGTAGGGTTAAGTAACACAAGAGGGCAACACTTAACCAATGTAACATGACAAGTGGTAGGGTTAAGTAACACAAGAGGGCAACACTTAACCAATATAACATGAAAAGTGGTAGGGTTAAGTAACACAAGAGGGCAACACTTAACCAATGTAACATGACCAATGGTAGGGTTAAGTTAACACTTAACCAATGAACGAGTGCGGTTAAGTTAATGGGAAACACTTAACCAACATAATGTGATGAATGAACAGGGTTAAGTTAATAGAAAACACTTAACCAATTACAACATGATGAATGAGAAGGGTTAAATTAATAAGAAACACTTAACCAACATGACATGGTGTGTGGATGGGTTAAGTTAACATGAATGGATGGATAACACTTATCCAATTTGGGGGGTATACGAATAGACCCTAGAAAACCCTAGTAACGGGGACCCATTTCAGCAGTAACCCACATAGATGTATCACGGTACCCTGAAACTAGGCAGGATGGGGCACGATTACTAGGCTGATTATAAACGGTCAAAGTAGCGGTAGGGGGTGCAGTAGTGTAGTTATGATGGAGTATGGGCATGCACGTGCCCCGGAATGGAAAAGAAGGCACTGGGCATCAGTCGTATACACTGTGCATCTAGAATTTGTGTCGGGTTTCTATCATAAGGATTGATACACCTTATGGTGGGACCAGCATATGGTATCTACACGCAAGAGAGGGACGATTGACACAGACACAAGGAAAGTTAATACAAGGAGGGAGTCGATCGATAGGGTAGTAAGGGTACATCTAACGTCTTCATGGAAATTAGGCTGATTGAGGTAAGATCCTCATACTAGATGTACACCTAAAGGCTACCACAATTGCGAGGTTGGGATCACCTTATTTTATAACACATGATACTAGTTTGGACACTAGTAGGGGATACAGATCCTTTTTCACAGGATACTAGTTGGGACACTAGTAGGGGATACAGATCCTTTTTCACAGGATACTAGTTGGGACACTAGTAGGGAATACGAATCGTTCTATAAAAGACACTAGTTAGGATGCTAGTTGGGTGGTGCAGAGAAAGTAGGAAATCAGAGAAAGAACCAAAGCGCATTCAGTGTATCTTGCCTTGTCATATCAAATGGTGCGGTGTATTCTTGTAATAGTGCATTAATATAAGGTTGGTTGAGTTGGGTAATTCCTTGGGGGTCAATCTGATGTTGATTTCTGTCCTCAGGGTTGATACTTAGGGAGTTACTCTCTTAACCAAGGTGTCTTAGTAAACAGTGCGGTGTAGGAAATATCTTAATAATCAGGAGTGCAATCATCATATCATGTTCATCTTGTGTACCTTGTCATATCTAACGACCACCATTTGTTGTCTTGTTATGCTTATTATCATGGTTATATCTGATATTCAGTTTATTCATGTCATGATCCTTTTACTTGTTTACATGCTGAATAATCACTAGACTTACCAGGCTTTATGTCTGACACTGTTTTGTTTCTCTCTCTTTTCTTCTGTTTCCCCCCTCCCCCCAGGTTCACAGGGAGGGAATATTACCACTTAGCTCAGACGATGTATTGCTTTGGACTCTCTTTTACACTACTGTGGCTGACTCATGCTTTATTGGGGAATATCATTGTCATTTTTTGCTTCTTTATTTTGTTAAACAAGACAGATGCTTTGTTGTAATGGGTATTGGTGTTTTGGTGTTGGAAAACAATCTTTATACAAGCTGTTTTACCAAGCTGCTGTTTTTATCAATGAAGTGAAGTTTTATTTATTTTGCGCTATTTAAATTTTGTTTGTTTTGTAATTTATCTGTTCTATACACTTTTGATGCTCCACTGAAGTTAATGCATTCCCTTTGTGAGTGACCTTAACGGAGGAGGGGTGTTACATGTGGTATCAGAGCTGAAGGTTACCAGAACAGATAAAAGATTTTTCAAAAGCATATTTTCAAGGAGTCTTTTCAAAAACGTGTTTTAAAGAAGCGTTTTCCAAGAGAAAAGTATTGTTTTTAAAAGGCATATTCCCTAAAGCCATATGCACTACCTTTCGATTCTTTATTTGATTCTCTTCTTCCTTTCTTTTCGCCATAGTTTCGTAGGCATATGACACATGTCGAGGGCGAAGTGTTCCCAACCTCCATCTGTTGCCGCAATAGTTTCACCTGGGGCTTGAAACTTGTCAACAAGCTACACAAGGATAGTAAGGATAAGAATAAGGGAGTTTAGGCTTAGGAGCACAAGCCGAATGATAGGAAGCTTGTTGATATGGATTAATCCACGCAGAAGGAGAAAGGTGAAAAGAAAGAGGCCAAAGTGGAAGAATTACAAACAAGGGATTGGAATACAAGAAGAATGGAAGAAATAATAGATCCCGTGACAAGAGAGAGTGTCTTTTCTATGGTATAGCGGGTAATTTAATTGCAGGAAGAAGAAGACAGGTGGTTGTTTCCAGTATGGTGGAGCAGGGCATCTTATCAAGGATTATCGAAGGATAAGGACAAGGGCAAAGGACATACTCTTCTAGAGGGCAATTGCATGCTCTCACTGCTAGTGTACCTAAGAGAGGTAGGAACGTTTCTGTTGAGAGTTTAGTTTTTCTTTTCAATCATCCTGTTAGAACTTTGTTCGATTCTAGCGCTTCATATTCTTTTCTATCTGCTTCCGTAGTTGAGTCTTTGCACCTTAGCTATTGTATGGTAGAAGATCCCATTATTGTCTCAAATCCAGTTGATGGTTCGGCTCATTCATCTATGATTCGTTTGGATTTGGGAATATTTATACTAAGCGTTGAGTTTAGATATAATGTTTACGTTTTTGGTTTCATGGGCTATGGGTTGATTCTAGGGATGGATTGGTTATCCAGTAATGGTACCATTCTCGATTGGGAAAGGAAGGAAGTTAGACTTTTGACTCGCCTCGGTAATATCCTCGAAAATCTCGTGTAACCCTAAGGGTTCTGCCATGCTTAGTTACCTAGAATCTCTTGATACATCTGTTGATAACTTGCAATCTGTTCAAGTAGTCCATGAGTATCCTGATGTCTTTGATGAAGTGAAGGGTTTACCCCCCAAAACATGAAATAGATTTCCGCATATGCTTGGTTGATAACGCCAACCCAGTTGCATTACTCGTATGACATATGGCTCTAAGGGAAAGGAAAGAGCTTAGCAAGCAAGTTAAAAGTTGCTTGAAAAAGGGTTCATAAGGCGGAGAATTTCTGAATGGGGTGCTTCCGTAGTGTTCGCAACCAAAGCGGGTGGTTCACTTTGCCTATGCGTGGATTATAGAGAATTAAACAAGCTGACTACGAAAAATAGCCACCCACTTCCAAGAATTGATGATTTGTTTGACCAACTTGTGGGTGCGTCTATTTTCTCCCAACTAGATTTGGCTACAGGGTTTCATCATCTAAGAGAAGCTAAGGACAGTATAGACAAGACTGCTTTTAGGACCCCTGACGGTTTCTTTGAGTACCTCGTCATGCCTTTCGGTTTGACGAATGCACTCGCTTATTTTGTTCACTTGATAAGTAGGGTGTTTGGGGAGTACCTTAATAAGTTTGTAGTAGTATTCGTGGACGATATCTTGATTTTCTCAAAGAACGAGGAAGAGCATGCTTTGCATTTAAAAGAAGTCATGGATACACTTCGAGTACATCAACTTAAGGCGAAATTCTCCAAGATGTCATTTTTGGAGAGAAGAAGTAAGTTTTCTAGGACATGTGGCGTCCAAAGAAGGGATAGCAGTAGATCCCGCAAAAGTAGTCGCGGTGCAAGACTGAAAGGTCCCAAGGAATGCAACAAGAGTAAGAAACTTTCTTGGACTAGCGGGTTAATATAGGAAGTTCATTAAGAACTTTGCGAAGGTATTAGCCCCACTTACTGGATTAACGAAGAAGAATCTAACCTTTGCTCGGTATATTGATTGTGATGTCGCTTTCCAACAATCGAAGGGGGCTCTTACAATGGCCCCAGTTTTGACTTTTACCTTACGGTAAGGCTTATGGTATACACGGATGCATGCGGCACGGGACTAGGCGCCATTTTGGTGTGAAAAGGAAAGGTAAGGTCATAGCGGATGCCTTAAGAAGATAAAGGTTGACTTCAAGTCCTCTTTATGTGAAAAGGAAAAGTTCATAATACATATCCACCTTTGATTTTAAAACCTTTGGTTAAGTTAGTATTTGGCATCACTAGGAGTAATACCTACGCTTTTGGATCAAATATGGACTTCACAAAGAAAAAACTCTCAGATAGTTGACGCAATGGATAAGTTAAGAAGAAACCTCTAATCACCTCAATAACTGCACTTGGTAACATGGTTAGCATCTATTTATTTTCAAGAGATAGTTCTTCCATATGGAATACCCTCTAGTGAATTTTGAAGTCCCTTTGAGGAAATGTTAGCATGACACAGCAGAAGTCGTAGTCCCGAGTATAATAGAAGGAGAAGAGGTGGAACGAGAGGCGATAGTGTAATGGATTCCAACTCATATTTTGGAAACAAAAATTAAGAAGCTACGCAATCATGCAGTCGGAGCACAATGGGGGGAAGCTCAAGAAGATGTGTAACACCCCACACCCGCTATGGTCACTCGCTAAGGGAATGCCATAACATCGGTGGAGTATTTTAAGTGAATATAGAACAGAAAAATTACAACAAGACAGATATAAGTAATACTTGAAAATTTTAAAACATCATTTCATTTCATTGCAGCGGAAAGTAAAACATGTTTGGTTACATCACAAAACCATAATAAGAGTCAAGTACAAAATATCCATCCTGATAAATAAAAGTACATAATCCCATTTCATGAACTGATAGCCATAAAAGAAAGGGTAAGCTGAGCTCTACACCTATGGTCCAAGCTCCAAAAGAGAATAAAGCAGCCTGATCAAAGCCCACTCGTACTGGGCCCACTCTGATAACCTGAGGGTTGGAAAAAAGATAAAAACAACGGGGTCAGACATAAGTCTGAGCGAGTCCTATAACTTTAACAATACAATCATTAAAGTAAGCAGAGAAGACATAAGCTTGATATACGGTAACGTCTGGGGATGAATGGCTACACTAAGCAGCTTGGTAGACTTAGGATAAACTAAGATAACCGTAAAGACGCATCTACCCACCCAAGGATAATTACTACACTGCACCACACTAGTCATTCCTACTTAAAGGTTGATCCCCCTAAGTGTACTTAGTAATTTAGTAGTTTCGTGTACCCCTATCTGACTACATAGGTGTACCCACTACTCTCCAAGCTATCGGCTCCCTTACGTAGATACCCGTGCTGGTCCCACGATGGGGTGTATCATTACCCAAAGTGGCAACCTGATAATATCAACGGTGCACGGCTTTATATCTACACGATGCAACAACGACTTACCAACCAGCCCGGGTCCACACACGCATATGAAACCCGTTGGTCCTGCGTTGCCACCGCTAACCCGGTTTGGCCTCTTATAGTCAAGCCCAATATGCGTGTCCCGTCACTCGACTAGAGTCGAGCCTACTAAGATACGTTTGGGATATTGGTTGAAATGGGCCCCCACAAGCTACCACCTAAGCTTGTTATTTCTAGTGAATCCCACTTAACCCTTTAACCATGTCCACTTACATGTTATACATTTTGGCTAAGTCATTAATCATATTTTAATTTCCATTCAAGGCACTCACTAGATTTCCACATGCCACCCAAAAGCACTTACTTAACCCTTTAACCATGTTTTAATTACATGTTCCACTTTGGTTAAGTATTCTAATCGTATTTTCTATTGCCACCTAAGGCAACCCACTAGTTTCCTCATGCCACCCAAGGCACCCACTTAACCCCTCATGTCCCACTACATGTTAATATGGTTAAGTGTTTCTTAATTAATTAAGACCGTGATCTCCCATAAAGACCTCCCACATTAGACTGGCTTTTATGACAACTGGTTAAGCCGGTAGGGTCCGGGCAGTTTTACGTCATAACAGAGTCCAACCTCGTGTCTTTACTTTAATCACGTATTTAATTTGTGCCTAAGACCTCCCACATTGGGCTAACATTTGTAGCAACTGGTTAAGCCGGTAGGGTCCGGGCAGTTTTACACTACAAATGAGTCCAACCTCGTGTCTTAGTCGATTAATTACACCTAAGTAATCACCCCCATATTTATTAATTATCCCTAATTAATATTCACATTTACAAGAATATGGGTAGACCTAACTCAATAGGTAAATTCCCAATTCCATAACATGGGTAGACCTAACTCAATAGGTAAATTCCCAATTCCATAACATGGGTAGACCTAACTCAATAGGTAAATTCCCATGGGGTAGACCTAAATCAATAGGTAAATTCCCACTTATGCTTATTCATTTTATGGTATGCTTAATCATAACCATTTCACACCATTTCATTAACATGTCTATTAACCCCATCGTTTCCCACGTACTTATGCTAACACGACATATTTCCAAGAGAAGATTCTCTCACAATTAACATGGGTTTCACTTAGCATACATTAGCATTAACATGGGTTAAAAGGTGTCCACTTACATCATGATATTAACCCAACTAGCATTACTAAATAACCCAACTTGCATGAACATACATATGTCATGTATAAAGGCAACTTGCATAAGTGTTCATAGGTTATACAAAGGTGAACTTGCATGTGTCTTAAAGGTGTGAACTTGCACAACATGTTACATGTTAACTTGCATAACATCATACACATAACTTGCATAATATCATAAACATAACTTGCATATCAACATACACATAACTTGCATAACATCATGCACATAACTTGCATAACATCATACACATAACTTGCATATGAACTTGCATAACAACATGCACATAACTTACATAACATCATACACATAACTTGCATAACATGTTGAACTTGCATATAAGCATACACATAACTTGCATAACATGTTGAACTTGCATATAAGCATACACATAACTTGCATAACATGTTGAACTTGCATATAAGCATACACATAACTTGCATAACATGTTGAACTTGCATATAAGCATACACATAACTTGCATAACATGTTGAACTTGCATATAAGCATACACATAACTTGCTTAACATGTTGGACTTGCATATATGACTTGCATCTTAAAGGAGGGTAAACATGCATATATATATATATATATATATACATAGCATATAAAGGTGTCATCTTGCATATGTATGCATCACATTTAAAAGGGTAAACTTGCATGTCATGATTTATGCATAATACCAAACACTTAGCATGCATAAAACCACATACTTAGCATGCATAGAATCAATTACTTATTATGCATAAACCCACCACTTAACTTGCATAAACCCACATACTTAACTTGCATAAACCCACATATCCAACTTGCATAAACTCACATATTCAACATGCATAAACATAGGATTAATATTAAACATAGATTAGCATATTCACATCATATCATATGACTTGAAAACCCATTAATCCTCATGCAAAACCATAGATCTCATCATATCTCATCTACTTAATTTAGCAATTGATCATCAAAGTGATAGAAACTCACAACTAGCAAATTTGCACTCCAAATGAAGAAGATTAAGATGCTTAGAATGGATTAGAGGTTGATTAGAGAGTGATTAGCTTGCAACCCTCTTCATAAATTAGTGGAGCCTCCTTCTAAGATTTAATTTGGCGGCATGTAGCCCTCAATTCTATTTTTAGTATGGATTAGGGTAGGTTTAGGGTGTATTTATAGATTAGGTGAGTGTTTTAGGCCCTTAGATTAACTCTAGATTAGATTAGGACCCTTAGATTTCGGAAATCTCTAGAACCCAGCCCAAGACTCAACCAAAAACCAGATCTGGTGCACCCAGATCAACAGGGCCGACACCCTGTGTCGACACCCCTGTCGACATGCCTGTCGTCACCCCTGTCGACATGCCTGTCGACACGGGGCTAGGCGGGAATTCTCCCGCCCTTTCCGCTTTTGGCTCCAAACTTGTTTTAGAACTGAATTTTAAATCTGTTTTTAACTTTGAATTTTCTGAAAACTTCTTTGGGCCTTAACTGGGCCATACGGACTCCGATTTACAAAATTTCGGACTCTATCCTGCGTATTTTTCCGAGACGAACGCAATGACGCAGCCCGTTTCCCCTGATTCAAATTATTAAATTTAATTCTGCCCTGATTTCTATTATAACAAGGTATTCAACATACGGGGTGTTACATTCTCCCCTCCTTAAAGGATTTCGTCCCCGAAATCCCTAAGTTAAGGAGAATGCATATCCTACCATCCAAACAACCATCTACTCAATCCATCAACCACGGGCATCCATTGTCCTTAAAACAATAATTCTAATGATGTATGAACATATGCAAAAAGTGTGTGTATATGTTCCCTATCTATTGTAAAATTAGGCGGTCCACCAATTCAGCTGACCTCCCTAATGCAAACCATGATAGTGCCATGCATCCAATATGTATGCGAAAGAACCCTATTGACACATACTATTTCTACATGTGTGCACAACCATACACCAAAATGCATCATCCATATGATAACGCAACCATTATACATCCATTAATATAGCTACCTACACACATAAATATGCAATATGCAATATGAAGTGACTGAGCCGATCTAGTGCCTAAAGTGTGTGTATATGCATCCACGAGCAACCACTAGCAAACACTTGCATCCACTTGCATCCATTATACATAACATGTCTCAAACACATGTTTCAACCATAGGACTATCCTATCTGAAGGTCAAAGGTACTAACGAGAGGACATACTAAGGATAAGATAAGCACAAGATATGCGATGAAGGAGAAGCAAAAGGACATACCCTCCGAAAGAAAAGGGTACCTCGAACGCATCTCCGCTTCCGTCTCCCAGGTAGCGTCGCTCTCTTCATCTCCCCATTGTACTTTGACTAGTTGAACCTCTCTGTTTCTCAACCTCCAAATCTCTGACCCAAGGATGCAAGTAGGAGCTCGTCGAATCGTTGCATCACGCTCTACTTCCACTTCTCTAAGCAAGCTCGGCTCTACCACCTCTGCGGTCTCATGTAGGCACTTCCTCCCATGGAATACATCATGTACACCACTAAGTCTGTCGGGCAACTCCACCAATGGAAGATGCTCCTCCCATGTACCTCCAAAATCCAAGATACATAGCCTCAAAAGGTCTTCTAAAATATGATTCACCCTCTCGGTCTGGCCGTCCGTCTGAGGATGATATGCGGTACTCAAACACAACTGAGTCCATACCGCCTCTTGCAAACTCTTCCAAAACTCTCTAGTGAAGATAGGATCTCGATCACTCACAATACTGGAAGGTACACCATGCAATCTAATAATCTCTCGAATGTAAACTGAAGCTAGACATGGAATAGTCCTCTTGCTCTTCACGGGTATGAAATGGGCACACTTAGTAAGTCTATCTACCACAACCCAAATCCCCGTATTACCCTTCCTTGATTTCGGTAATCCTTCGAGACACTATCCCACTTCCTTAGCGGAACTTCCAATGGGTGAAGCAACCCACTTGGTTTCTTTTGCTCCGCTTTCACCAAGCATCTAGCGACATACTCGGCCATGTCTTTCTTCATACCGGCCAAAAAGAAAACTCGCTTCATGTCTTGGTACATCTCGTCCCTACCGGGATGAATGGTCATCTTCGACCGATGTGCATCATCAAATATAACCTTCCTCAAACCCCTGTCTTGCGGTACGCAAAGTCTACCGTCTCTACACAACCACCCCTTACCATCTAGGGTGTACCTACTCAAATGGCTGGACGAATCACCCTCCTCATGAACTTCTCTACAAACTCAACCAACTGTGGGTCGTCCCGTTGTGCCTCACAATTCCGTCCCGAAAGAGTAGGTCTAACCTCTAAGGATGCTATCAAACCGGATACAAAATCAACAGAAGGTCTGAAGTCAAACATCGAGATAAACTCCAAGCTTCGTCGTTCAACGAACAACGAACTCAAGGACAACCTTTTTCTACTTAAGGCGTCCGCTACCCCGTTACCCTTGCCAGGAGTATACGCTATCTTAAAAACATAGGATGCTGAGAATTCCATCCACCTTTGCTGTCTTAAGACTATGCGCTCCAAGAGTCTTCAACACTTCCCTAAGATGTAGGGCATGCTTCACTCCTCTTCCAGAGAAAACCAGGATATTATCCCATACACAATTGTCACAACTATCCTCCTCTCACGTAGACCATTCTAATCGAACTCGACATCCCCCAAATGCAAGCCCCAAAGGCCTAAACCAATATCAGACCAACACCCAAGGGATACCTCCTTCGAATTCAAACGACCTACGTGAGATGATACTAGTAAAAACGGCTAACAATTAAGCCCTTGACCAACTCTGGATGTCTTTGCCAGTCTCACTTCCAAAACCATCGTTGATCATATAACTGGCTTCGCTTAACCTATTAAGCACATACGAAAACTTGTTTCGCTCTTAGAAAAGACCAAGATGTCATCCACAAAGACCATCATGCACCTACTTAGGTACTCCCAAAACACCCTACTCATCTAATCAACAAAGTATGCGGGGCGTTCGTCCAACCAAATGGCATCACCAACCACTCATAAAAACCATCCGGAGCCCTAAAGGTAGTCTTCTCTATGCTATCCTCAGCCACTCTCAACTGATGAAACTCCGTGGCTGAGTCCACTGCGAAAACACTAAGGCGCCAACCAACTGATCATAGGGATCATCAATCCTCGGCAATGGGTGTCTATTCTTCTTTGTGTGTTTGTTTAGTTCTCTTTAGCCTACACAAAGTCTGAGGGACCCATCCGCCTTCATAGCAAAAACTACCGGAGCACCCCACTCCGATATACTTCGTCTTCTAAACCCCTTCTCAAGCAAATTGCCTACTTGCTTATGGAGTTCCCTCCTCTCACGAGGAGCCACGTGGCACACTGGCCAAGACACTGGTTTGGTATTGTCTACCAGATATATTCGGAAGTCAACCTCCCGCTCCGGAGGTAAGCCCTTCACCTCCTCAAACACATCCGAGTATTCCCGGACCACTTAACAGATCGCAAACTCTTGACCGACGTGTCAAGCGATTCTAGATAACTTAGCATAACAGATTCCATGGGATTACAAGAGATCTCGAGAGTGTTACCCTAGCGGGTCATAAGCCTAACAACTCTCCTTCCACAATAAGAACGACACCATTACCGGATAACCAGTCCATGCCCAAAACTAACCCATAGCCCGTGAAGCCCAAAAAGCATCACATCTAAACTCAACGCTAAGTATAACAACTTTCAAACCCAAACACATCATGGAGCCCCAATTAGGTTTGAAACAACTAAGGGATCATCTACTAACTGGTGTCTTAGTGCAGTGACTCAACTAACAATAATGAAATAAACGAACTCGATGCGTCAAAATCAAGTAAAGTTTGACCCGGATAATCAAACAGAAAAACTAGACTTTCAATGGAAATAGTTCTACCTCTTTCCTGAATCGGTGGAACCGCGAGAGCCTGAGCTTGCCCCCTTGCCTGAGTTGGTGCCAAAAGAACTTGCACCTGTCCTCCTGAGATAGACCCCGTCCTTTGCTCCTTCTTTGGACAGTCTTTCATCAGATGCCCTGCTTCGCCATAGTGGAAGCAGCCAGTCTTAGTCTTCTTACGACAATCTTTGTTTAGGTGGCCTAGTGTCCCACAATTGAAGCACCTCTTCTTTCCCTTGCCACCCTTACCTTTCGCACCCTTATTTTGTTGTTGAGGTTTCTTCTGATCTCCATTATTCTCGGGTGCCATAATAGCATTGGGGCCCCTCTCTTCCTTATACATGAATTCCATGTCTACTAACTTCTCGAAGGTGGCCCCCATAGAGATGTGGGTCATAGCCAACCCGTGCATCGGTTCGTTCAAGCCTTTAACGAACCTCAGAGCTTTCTCTTCCGGTGTGTTTACCCAGTCCATGTTGAATCTCGCTAACTGATTAAACTTGTTAACATATTTTTTCACCGATAAGTTCCCTTGCTTTAAGTTTAAGAATCTTTCCACGTGCATATTTTCTTCCGCTTTTGAGAGAAACTTTGCCTCAAACCTTTGCCTGAAATCCACCCAAGAGTCAACAGGGCGTTCTTCATTAGTGACCTCCCACCAGAACGAGGCCTCTCCTTCCATTAACCAAGCGGCTAACTTGACTTTCTTTCCCTCTTCCACTTCCAAGATTTCCATTAATTCTTCCGTCTCATTAAGCCAATCCCTAGCTCCCACAAAAGGTTTTCCTCCCATAGCCTTAAACTTCCTACAAGTCATAGCAAAAGTATCCGTGCGAGGAGGAACGGGTGCAACGGGTGAAGGAGGAACATTTGCGGGACCTGCAGCGGCGGCCCTAGCCTCTAACAACCTCCTATACCATACTGGTACCGCTACACCGTCCGGAAGATGAAGATCTTCAGCCATGCTGAGACGAAAAAGGAAAGATTCAAATGGAGAATTCAAAAGATAAAGATATGGCTATCGGGGATTATGCTTTTCTTTCAAAAACTTTTCTCTTAAAAGACATGTTTTTGAAAATACTCCTTTCAAAATATTCTTAGAAAATAGTTTTTCTTGAAATTTTATCTGTTCCGGTAACCTTAAGCTCTGATACCACGTGTAACACCCCACACCCGCTATGGTCACTCGCTAAGGGAATGCCATAACATCGGTGGAGTATTTTAAGTGAATATAGAACAGAAAAATTACAACAAGACAGATATAAGTAATACTTGAAAATTTTAAAACATCATTTCATTTCATTGCAGCGGAAAGTAAAACATGTTTGGTTACATCACAAAACCATAATAAGAGTCAAGTACAAAATATCCATCCTGATAAATAAAAGTACATAATCCCATTTCATGAACTGATAGCCATAAAAGAAAGGGTAAGCTGAGCTCTACACCTATGGTCCAAGCTCCAAAAGAGAATAAAGCAGCCTGATCAAAGCCCACTCGTACTGGGCCCACTCTGATAACCTAAGGGTTGGGAAAAAGATAAAAACAACGGGGTCAGACATAAGTCTGAGCGAGTCCTATAACTTTAACAATACAATCATTAAAGTAAGCAGAGAAGACATAAGCTTGATATACGGTAACGTCTGGGGATGAATGGCTACACTAAGCAGCTTGGTAGACTTAGGATAAACTAAGATAACCGTAAAGACGCATCTATCCACCCAAGGATAATTACTAAACTGCACCACACCAGTCATTCCTACTTAAAGGTTGATCCCCCTAAGTGTACTTAGTAATTTAGTAGTTTCGTGTACCCCTATCTGACTACATAGGTGTACCCACTACTCCCCAAGCGATCGGCTCCCTTACGTAGATACCCGTGCTGGTCCCACGATGGGGTGTATCATTACCCAAATTGGCAACCAAATAATATCAACGGTGCACGGCTTTATATCTACACGATGCAACAACGACTTACCAACCAGCCCGGGTCCACACACGCATATGAAACCCGTTGGTCCTGCGTTGCCACCGCTAACCCGGTTTGGCCTCTTATAGTCAAGCCCAATATGCGTGTCCCGTCACTCGACTAGAGTCGAGCCTACTAAGATACGTTTGGGATATTGGTTGAAATGGGCCCCCACAAGCTACCACCTAAGCTTGTTATTTCTAGTGAATCCCACTTAACCCTTTAACCATGTCCACTTACATGTTATACATTTTGGCTAAGTCATTAATCATATTTTAATTTCCATTCAAGGCACTCACTAGATTTCCACATGCCACCCAAAAGCACTTACTTAACCCTTTAACCATGTTTTAATTACATGTTCCACTTTGGTTAAGTATTCTAATCGTATTTTCTATTGCCACCTAAGGCAACCCACTAGTTTCCTCATGCCACCCAAGGCACCCACTTAACCCCTCATGTCCCACTACATGTTAATATGGTTAAGTGTTTCTTAATTAATTAAGACCGTGATCTCCCATAAAGACCTCCCACATTAGACTGGCTTTTATGACAACTGGTTAAGCCGGTAGGGTCCGGGCAGTTTTACGTCATAACAGAGTCCAACCTCGTGTCTTTACTTTAATCACGTATTTAATTTGTGTCTAAGACCTCCCACATTGGGCTAACATTTGTAGCAACTGGTTAAGCCGGTAGGGTCCGGGCAGTTTTACACTACAAATGAGTCCAACCTCGTGTCTTAGTCGATTAATTACACCTAAGTAATCACCCCCATATTTATTAATTATCCCTAATTAATATTCACATTTACAAGAATATGGGTAGACCTAACTCAATAGGTAAATTCCCAATTCCATAACATGGGTAGACCTAACTCAATAGGTAAATTCCCATGGGGCAGACCTAACTCAATAGGTAAATTCCCACTTATGCTTATTCATTTTATGGTATGCTTAATCATAACCATTTCACACCATTTCATTAACATGTCTATTAACCCCATCGTTTCCCACGTACTTATGCTAACACGACATATTTCCAAGAGAAGATTCTCTCACAATTAACATGGGTTTCACTTAGCATACATTAGCATTAACATGGGTTAAAAGGTGTCCACTTACATCATGATATTAACCCAACTAGCATTACTAAATAACCCAACTTGCATGAACATACATATGTCATGTATAAAGGCAACTTGCATAAGTGTTCATAGGTTATACAAAGGTGAACTTGCATGTGTCTTAAAGGTGTGAACTTGCACAACATGTTACATGTTAACTTGCATAACATCATACACATAACTTGCATAATATCATAAACATAACTTGCATATCAACATACACATAACTTGCATAACATCATGCACATAACTTGCATAACATCATACACATAACTTTCATATGAACTTGCATAACAACATGCACATAACTTACATAACATCATACACATAACTTGCATAACATGTTGAACTTGCATATAAGCATACACATAACTTGCATAACATGTTGAACTTGCATATAAGCATACACATAACTTGCATAACATGTTGAACTTGCATATAAGCATACACATAACTTGCATAACATGTTGAACTTGCATATAAGCATACACATAACTTGCATAACATGTTGAACTTGCATATAAGCATACACATAACTTGCTTAACATGTTGGACTTGCATATATGACTTGCATCTTAAAGGAGGGTAAACATGCATATATATATATATATATATATATATATATATATATATATACATAGCATATAAAGGTGTCATCTTGCATATGTATGCATCATATTTAAAAGGGTAAACTTGCATGTCATGATTTATGCATAATACCAAACACTTAGCATGCATAAAACCACATACTTAGCATGCATAGAATCAATTACTTATTATGCATAAACCCACCACTTAACTTGCATAAACCCACATACTTAACTTGCATAAACCCACATATCCAACTTGCATAAACTCACATATTCAACATGCATAAACATAGGATTAATATTAAACATAGATTAGCATATTCACATCATATCATATGACTTGAAAACCCATTAATCCTCATGCAAAACCATAGATCTCATCATATCTCATCTACTTAATTTAGCAATTGATCATCAAAGTGATAGAAACTCACAACTAGCAAATTTGCACTCCAAATGAAGAAGATTAAGATGCTTAGAATGGATTAGAGGTTGATTAGAGAGTGATTAGCTTGCAACCCTCTTCATAAATTAGTGGAGGCTCCTTCTAAGATTTAATTTGGCGGCATGTAGCCCTCAATTCTATTTTTAGTATGGATTAGGGTAGGTTTAGGGTGTATTTATAGATTAGGTGAGTGTTTT
Source organism: Allium sativum (assembly GCA_030737875.1). Taxonomy (NCBI): domain Eukaryota; kingdom Viridiplantae; phylum Streptophyta; class Magnoliopsida; order Asparagales; family Amaryllidaceae; genus Allium; species Allium sativum. The sequence continues at coordinate 345,494,272 of CM060922.1, read as the reverse complement.
AGGCCCTTAGATTAACCCTAGATTAGATTAGGACCCTTAGATTTTGGAAATCTCTAGAACCCAGCCCAAGACTCAACCAAAAACCAGATCTGGTGCACCCAGATCAACAGGGCCGACACCCTGTGTCGACACCCCTGTCGACAGGCCTGTCGACACCCCTGTCGACATGCCTGTCGACACCCTTGTCGACATGCCTTTCGACACGGGGCTAGGCGGGAACTCTCTCGCCCTTTCCGCTTTTGGCTCCAAACTTGTTTTAGAACTGAATTTTAAATCTGTTTTTAACTTTGAATTTTCTGAAAACTTCTTTGGGCCTTAACTGGGCCATACGGACTCTGATTTACAAAATTTCGGACTCTATCCTGCGTATTTTTCCGAAACGAACGCAATGACGCAGCCCGTTTCCCCTGATTCAAATTATTAAATTTAATTCTGCCCTGATTTCTATTATAACAAGGTATTCAACATACGGGGTGTTACAAGATGCGACTTTGAAGACTAGATACGCACATCATACCCTTTTTGAGGGTACATCCTTGATCTCTCTTTTTCTGTAAAGTTTGTTTGCATGCTAGTCTTTATCTTTTAAGTATATATGTAATAACCCAGAAAATCTGAACTAGTTTGAAAATTTTATTTTTAGGAATTTTGTTGAAAATTGAGGCCAGATTTAAAATTACCAATTTTAAATAATTAAAAATAGTCATTTTTAAAACAGTGTCCGTTTTCGACGAAACCACTTTTGTCGGAACCGGATTGTCAAATTATTGTTAGGATTCAATTTTTAGAATTTTTCGAGTTAGTATGTGAGCGTAGCAAAAGAAACTGTGTTTTGTCTGTTTCGGTCAAAATTAATCGGCTTAAAAATAGGCATTTTTCAAACAGTCTCAGAATTTGACAAAATAAATTTTTTTAGGACCGTATCATCATAAGAAAGCCAAAAATAATTTTTTTGGATTTTTTCTGAGTGAATTTGTGACCCCGGTGAATTTTTACGTACGTTTGTAGTTAAAATAAATGATTTATATTTTAAAACTGAAAAACGGAGGCCAAGATGATCAGTTGGGCTAACGGGACAGGTCCAGATGAGTCCGGAACGGGGGCTAATGGGTAAGAACGACAATCGTTGGGCCTAATTCTGAGTTAGTGGCCAAACGGACCTTTATTGGGTAACTAATCATTAGTTAAACCTAATATTATATTATAAATATACATCGCTACTGTACAACTTCTTCCCCCGTCGATTTCAGCCACAACAAAACCCATTATACATCAAAATTTCAAACTCCGATTTCTCCTTCGTTTCTCAACGAAATCCTTCGCCGTAGCTCACGTTTCGAAGAGATTTTCGAGCTCTTCGAATACATACTGAACATAGCCCGTCTCGTCGCCTGAAATCGCCGCACCAACCACCCGAAGCTGCCACCGTTCGGCCTCCCCCACCACCACCAGGCGCGACCGCACCCCACCCCCATCTGGCCGAACATCCACCTCTCCTAGCCCTTCCACCTCCAACAATCCGTTCGTAAAACCATTGTCTATATCTCCAGAAAATTGAAATCAAAGTTTTGAACAAAAAGGTATGAAATCTATTTCAGAATTTGCTAGCTTTTTTCTGTGGCTACTGCAGTTGTTAAAAGTAAATATCATTCAATAATTGATAATTAATTCATACGAACTCCAAACTGGAAAATTTCAGATTTTGCAAGACCGTGACGACAAATAGAGGTTGCTGAAATCAAGTGCGACCATTTTCTGAATTTATTTGGATTTTTCATTCCGCTTTAATCAAGGTGAGATTCTATTTTAAAATAATTAAATTAGTTAAATTATTGGTTGTTATTTAATTAATTGAATGATGAATGAAGTAGATCTGGTTGTACTGAAAATTTGATGATGTTTGTTATGTTGTTATGATGGATAATCGTAGATCCATATGTATTCATCGCTTTTTATTGTTGCCACTATTATTTTATTTGAATTGGTCTAGTTTATCAATTCATAATGAAATCATGATTTGCCACTTCTTATGCTATCACTCTCATTTTTTTTTACTTGTATTGATCTGATTATCAGTTCAACATAGAAATAAAAATTTCATTTTTTTTTTTTTGATGTTATTATGAAAGATGAGATCTTACAATGGTAAAATAAAAATGACATTTTTATATGTAATTTAGATGTGAATTAGAATGGTAAAATAAAAATGACATTATTATATGTAATTTAGATGTGAATTAGAACGGTCAAATAAAAATGACATTTTTATATTTAATTTAGATGTGAATTAGAACGGTCAAATAAAAATGACATTTTTATATGTAATTTAAATGTGAATTAGAATGGTAAAATAAAATTGACATTTTTATATGTAATTTAGATGTGAATTAGAATGGTAAAATAAAAATGACATTTTTATATGTAATTTAGATGTGAATTAGAACAGTCAAATAAAAATGACATTTTTATATGTAATTTAGATGTGAATTAGAACGGTTAAATAAAAATGACATTTTTATATGTAATTTAGATGTGAATTAGAATGGTAAACTAAGAATGACATTTTTATATGTAATTTAGATGTGAATTAGAATGGTAAAATAAAAATGACATTTTTATATGTAATTTAGATGTGAATTAGAACGGTCAAATAAAAATGACATTTTTATATGTAATTTAGATGCGAATTAGAAATATCAAATAAAAATGACATTTTTATATGTAACTTAGATGTGAATTAGAACGGTAAAATTAAAAATGACATTTTTATATGTAATTTAGATGTGAATTAGAACGGTCAAATAAAAATGACATTTTTATATGTAATTTAGATGTGAATTAGAACGGTCAAATAAAAATGACATTTTTATATGTAATTTAGATGTGAATTAGAACGGTAAAATAAAACTGACATTTTTATATGTAATTTATATATGAATTTACACCGTATTACTAAAATTACATTTTTCTATGTAATTAAAATATGAGTTTGCATTGTATGATTAAAAATTACATTTTTCTATGTAATTAAAATAGGAGTTTGCATCGTATGATAAAAACTACATTTTTATATGTAAGTAAAACATGAATTTCCATCGTATGATAAAAATTACATTTTTATATGTAATGTAGGATGAGATTTACAATGTAAATTAAAAATTACATTTTTGTAATGTAAGAAAGAAGTAGGATACACATTAAAATTAAAAATTACATTTTTATATGTAATTAGAAGTAGAATTTACATTGCAAATTAAAAATTACATCTTTATATGTAATTAGAAATAGAATTTACATTGCAAATTAAAAATTACATTTTTATATGCAATTAGAAGATAAGAATTTGCGGTGTAATAAAGATTACATTTTTATATATGTAGTTAGAAGTTGGGAACTAGCATTGAAAATAAAATTACATTTTTATCATGTAGTTAAAGATTAGAATTTACATTGTAGATAAAAACTACATTTTTATTGTAATTAGAAGACGTAAAATTTGCATCACATAGAAAATTACATTTTGATGTAATTAGGAAGAAGAGTTGGACATAAAATCAAATTTATCTTTTCAATGTAATTTTAAAGATAAAGATTGGCACATTTATGAAAATTACATTTTTAATGTAATTTAAAAAGGTTAAAATCTTTCAATATAATGTTAATTTCATTTATAGTGTAATTTAAAAAGAAAATCTTACAATGCAATTGAAAGATAGGAAGTTTACATTATAATGTTAAGTATACTTATAATGTAATTAAAAAGGGGAATTATATTTACATTTAAAAAAAAAAGAATTCATCATTGAATTATAATTTACATTTCTCATGTAAATAAAAGGATGGAGGAATGAAAGAATGGAAGTTGGCATCGTAATTTACATTTCTATGTAAACAAAAAGGTCAAACATTTTATATTTACATGTTTATGTAAAAATATAATTAAAATTAAACGAATCGAGCGTGGTAGTTCACATTTTGAAATCGTACCTTTAAATGACTATACAAGAAGATTCGACCGTCGGATTTTCTTGAAACTGAAACCGTTAGAACCGTCTTGGAAAAATCTTTCCAACGATATATATTACGTTAAAATCCAACGGCTAGATTTTGAGGAATGTTAAAATCGAGATTGGTTAAAAACAGCGCCAGAGTTGCCATTGACCCGAAGCATCGTTAAATAAGGATTTAATTATTTTTATTAATTAAAAATAACGATAAAGAAGGATTTTCATTATATATATATGTGAGAATTATTTGGAAAGGCCGGGTTAGTCTCATTCCAAATAATCAAACGACGTTAAGAAGTGAATTGGAAGACGGCGAATGAAGACAGTCAATCTTCCCCTCGAGTGGACAGCGATCGAGGCCTTGAATTGACTTGCTCCCAATTCAAGGTCATGGTCATTGTTCAAACGAACATGTTGATTGAACGGAATTGGTTTTCGCTTAGACCCAGAGCATAAGCGTATAAATGGATTGTATGTCTGACGTTGTATTCCTTTATACTTTATCCATTGATCTCTGCTAAACATATATCTGTTTGGTGTTTTACACCCTTCTCTGAGACGTATGAGCTTAGAGGTTATATGTTGGTAGAAATCAATGGTATGGTATGGATTGACAATGTGGCATGCTAATATGCATATGATCAAGGCTTTGTTGAAAAGCAGGCCTTGTGGGATGATCAAAGCATAGCCTGTTTAGGCATATCTTTATGTATAGCGTGACTTCGCGAGCCTCACACACCGACGGAGTATAAAACGGGAGAAGGGAACGGAGGGAGAGCAGCACGTTTCTTTCTAGCTAGAAGTGGTGTTTGGGTTTGACATGGCCCAGCATTTTACTTATGTGGATGATGGAATGAGGCGCCTCGGATGTTAGGTCCTATAGGACCAGGAAACGTGTGTTCAGGAATAACCAATCCATGAAGCTGTATGTGTGGACCGACCCTGCAGCTTTCCAAGGGTTCTCTGCGGGGAATCCTGAGACAATAGCTAGAGTGTCTCGAATCGGTAAGGAGCTCCTCCCTAGCCTTGACTCATGATGGAAACCCAAAATTCCAAATACGACCCTACAAATTCGATTGTATTACTAGTATGGAGGCATAGTATATGGTAGCTATGCTTCCTAGGATTGATGCATTTATTTTGAAATGTTTTATATACACTAATAATAATATAAACTCATATTTACCGTATTTAGCATGTTTAATATCCATAAGGAAAAAACTCTATCCTCTGGTTTGCGTTGCATTGTGTGATTGGATATGAGTCTTATGGTGATTCCATTTTTCCAAAAAGCATTGCGTTGTTTCATGATTTATTTATCTGCTTGTTCTGTCACTTTAACTTATGCACGACCATCCATTGGAATAATTCCGTTCCGTGTTAGCGGCGTGGTCCTTGGATTTTCCTTATTAATATTATTTAAATTAGTTAAGAATTCCCACACAAGTCCCATGACTGACCTGTAGTTTGTTTCACCTTTGCAAACTCGGGTGCCCTCTTTTCCACACGAGCAGCCAAGTAGCAGGTTTACTTTCTTTGGAGTTGCTGTCTTTGGAGCTTTCTTGGTGTTGCTTAGTTGAGGTGATGATTTGGAGCTATGAAGACCACCTCTCATTTATCTTTATTTTCATCTTTTATCTTTAGACTCTGAGACTTCCAAATTTGTTTTATTTCATGTTGTTCTATTTTGAAGTTGAAACTATTTCCTTTTTGCTGAAACTTGATGTAATAATTTAATACACTGTGAATGTGGGATTCTGTATTTGATGACATTCATATTCCGCTGCTATGATGTTGTTATTCTATAGTTTTCCTATACTTTGTTGTATCTGTGATCTGTATTGTTATATTTATGTTGTATTCCAAATGATTATTCCTTACTTTCACTCCGTGGAAGTTTAGGGTTATCACAATATCCTCTCAGTCCTATCCTCGATCCTTAGGTAGAAGCCAGTGGATGTAAACATGTGTTTGATACATGTTATGTTTGGTAGATGCAATTGGATGTAAGTGTTTGCTAGTGGTTTCTCATGGATGCATATACACACACATTATGTAACAACCCGTATTTTCAAAAACCTGTAATAACATAAATTGAGGCAGAATTAAATTATAAAATGGGAATCAAGGGAAAACGGGCTATGCCATTGCGTTCGTCTCGGAAAAATACGCGAAATAGAGTCCGAGTTTTCGAAAATCGGAGTCCGTATGACCCAGTTAAGGCCCATTGAAGTTTGCAGAAAATTACTAAGTAAAAATCAGATTCAAATTTGAAGAATTGGGCCAGCTGGGCCAAGGCGGGAAAATTCCCGCCAGGGGCCCCATGTCGACAGGCCTGTCGACAGGGTCCCCAGGGAGTCGACTGCCCTGTCGACAGCCCTGTCGACAGGGGGTGCCCGGCTGATTAGCCTGGTGCACCATTTCTGATTAGGGTTGGGTCTTGTGGCTGGTTTCTAGAGAGTTCCGGGATCTGATGGCCCTAATTCAATCTAGGGTTAATCCTATGGTTCAAATCACTAACCTAATCTATAAATAAGACCCTAACCTACCCTAAATCATTCATTATTCATCCTAGTAACTAAACTATGCCAAAATCAAAACTCTCATGGCCTCCACCCTCTTCATACAATTCCTAATCAAATCCCTAAGAGATTTCCATGCATACAAGGGTATTTAGGCTTGTATGATTCTCCTTAGCTTGCATTAAAGGCTTGTTTTTCAATTGGCATCATAAAGGAGGAGTCTTGATCAAGTTTGCTTGCATTTGGGGGCTTTAATTAGTTGCATAAGGGGTTTCTTGCATTTGTTATACTCATTTGAGTCCGCATAAACATTGTAAGCCCTCTTACCTTCATTTTAGAAACTCTAAAGTTAATGTGTGATGAAAGTTGGGGTTTATGTATGTTTATTGAGTTGTGCATGTTTATGCAAGGGTACTAAGCCATGATTTGCAAATCTATTGAGTTATGCATGTATACTAAACCATGATTTGCAAGATTAATAAATTATGCATGTTTATGCAAGTTTGCTAAGCCATGATTTGCAAGATTAATAAATTATGCATGTTTATGCAAGTTTGCTAAGCCATGATTTGTATGTTTATTGAGTTATGCATGTTTATGCAAGTTTGCTAAGCCATGATTTGTATGTTTATTGAGTTATGCATACTTATGCAAGTTTAAAATGACAAGTTGTGCATGTTTTGACAAGTTGTGCATGTTTATGCAAGTTTAAATTGACAAGTTGTGCATGTTTTGACAAGTTGTGCATGTTTTGACAAGTTATGCATGTTTATGCAAGTTTAAAATGACAAGTTGTGCATGTTTTGACAAGTTGTGCATGTTTTGACAAGTTATGCATGTTTATGCAAGTTTAAAATGACAAGTTGTGCATGTTTTGACAAGTTGTGCATGTTTTGGCAAGTTGTGCATGTTTATGCAAGTTTAAAATGACAAGTTGTGCATGTTTTGACAAGTTGTGCATGTTTTGACAAGTTATGCATGTTTATGCAAGTTTAAAATGACAAGTTGTGCATGTTTTGACAAGTTGTGCATGTTTTGGCAAGTTGTGCATGTTTATGCAAGGTTAAAATGACAAGTTGTGCATGTTTTGACAAGTTGTGCATGTTTTGACAAGTTGTGCATGTTTATGCAAGTTTAAAATGACAAGTTGTGCATGTTTGACAAGTTATGCATGATTATGGTAATATGCAAGTTCACTATGCCAAGTTATGCAAGTTTAATATGTTATGCATGTTTATGGTAATATGCAAGTTCACTATGCTAAGTTGTACAAGTTTAACATGTTATGCATGGTTGTTGTGCAAGTTTATCATGTATGTTGTGCCAAGTTCCCTCTTCCTATCCTTTATGCGTTATTACGAATATGTAAGCGATAGAATGACGTTGGGGGTTTTGGGGTAAACTTAAAATACATGAAAATATAAGATTGGGAATTTACCTATTAAGTTAGGTCTACCCCTTGGGAATTTACCTATTAAGTTAGGTCTACCCAAGTAATTGTTTGACTTGTAATTATGTTTTGAAATAAAGTGGACATGACACTTAGAAAACATAAGTGTGGCCAACTCGAGGTTGGGTTGAGTTTGTAGCGTAATTCTACCCGGAACCGACCGGCTTAACTAGTGGCTACAAACAATAGGACCTAATGTGAGAAGTTGGTCATGTGGTGCCAAAACCCGAGGTTAGACTAAGTTGTGGTGTAAACCTACCCGGATCCGCCCGGCCTAACTAGTAACCACAACAAGGTCTAATGTGAGAGGTTAAGGTGCATTAAGTTAATTAATGCCTCATGATTAGGGTTAAGTCAGGGTCCACTAATACTTAACCAATTTGGGGATTCAAGGGATTAGAATGTGGTTAAGCTGTGAACCGTTAGCCACACTTAACTAGTTTAATCCATTTGGGAGTTCAAGGGATTAGAATGGGGTTAAGCCACACTTAACCAGTTTAATCCAGGATTAGTGAAGGGTTAAATCACACTTAACCCTCTTGGGGAAAACCCTAGCAACGTGGTCTGTTCTAACAGTAATCCCAGTTTGGTATCATTCACAACCCTAGAAGCTAGGCTAGGGCGGGGCACGATTACTGGAGGATGTAAGCGACCAAAGGGCGATGGCCGAGTGGTACAGCGGTGCGGGTCCGGCGGGCTACGGACGTGCACGTAGTCCGATGTTGGACAAACTCGAGGCACGGGTACCAGTAGGTTAGGGCTGTGCATTATTGCTTAAGTGTCTGGGGTTGACATCCGAGGGCTTGATACACCCAAAGGGGGGACCCAGTACAGTCTAACTACAACCATACGTGGGCCATATGGACATCAACACTTGACGTGTTAGGTTTATAGGGAGCCGATCGACTAGACCGTGGGGCTGGACCTTATATTAAGGTCACTTCATGTTATTGAGCCAAAGTTTGGGCCAAGGGATCAATGCCTGTTATGTTGGTTTGCTAGTACACCGTGGTGCAAAAACTTAACCATGTTTATGCGATGACACCTCTATCTACCTTGTAGTTAATTTACCAGTATGTTGTTATCTATGATCATCTCCGTTCCCATCATGATGTTAACTTTATTAGTTTATAGACTGATCGTAGCAGGGCTTACTCAGTCTTTTTGACTGACCCGTTTTGTTTCGCCTCTTTTCTTCCGTTCCCCCCCCCCAGGTTCTCAGGGAGGGAATACAGGAGCCTAGCTTGGATCTTGCTGCTTTCTTGGATAGCTCATGTATGCTTTGGACTTGAGCTCGCTATGGTTTCTTCCACTTTGGGGATAGCTACTTTTATGTTTTCTTTTTCAGTATCAGATGACGTTATTTTATGTACTAGACTTGTTTACTTGGAAAATTGACATTATGATGTAGCAGACTTGTTTTTGAAATAGTTAAAAAGTCTTCCGCTGTTTTATTTACTTACTCTGTTTATTTACATATATATATATATGACATGTCCTGCCTTGCTATATCATTATGCATGTTTACCAATAATACCCCTCCAAAGCTAGTGCATTCCTTTGCGAGTGACCCTGGCGGAGGTGGGGTGTTATATTTGGTATCAGAGCATATGGTTTACGAGAAGGGATAAAAAGGTTTTTAAAACTTTTGAAAAACTATTTTCAAAACCAAGTATAAAGTATTTTCCAAAGAGAAGTCTAGTTGTTTTAAAGGGCTATTCCCCAAAAGCCATTAGCACTATCCTTTGACTCCTCGTTTAAACTCTCTTCTTTTCGTTTCCAGCATGTCTGATAATCTCATCTTGCCCGAAGGGGTAATAATACCCGATTGGTTTCGTCGGTACTTGGAAGTCACGGCACCGGTCCCAGGTGTCTCTAATGATGTCCTTCCAGTCGAGGCCGCTGTTCCTCCTCCTCCTCCCATAGCTGATGTTCCTCTTCCTCCTTCCCCTCAGCATCCTCAAACTGACTTCGCAGAGATTTGCCAAGATTTTAAGGCGATGGGTTGCAAGAATTTCTTTGGAACCGAGACTGTTGTAGAGGCAAGGAATTGGTTGAAAGAGACCGAAGATCTTTTAGCCACCTTTGATATAGGTGACCGCAGGAAGGTTTTATTGGCAGTATGGTTGCTAAAGGAAGAAGCTGCACGTTGGTGGGTAGTCACCACCGCTACTAGTCCAATTGAGACTTGGGATGACTTTAGAGGAAGGTTTGGACTGAGATTCTTATCACTGAAGCAAGGGGACATGACTATTAGGGAATACATAGATAACTTTAATCAACTGGCTCAGGACGATTTAGACTTGGTTAATACAGTTCAGAAGAAGGCCCTACACTTTGCTCTAGGATTAAACGAGCCATTACATGATTTGGCCCTGTCTCATATACCCTTGGGGGCGACTTTCGAGAGTTTAGTGAATTTGGCCCTACTTCAAGAAGAAGATAACAATGACAAGAAAGAGGTCAAGGCGAATGAGTCTCAAGGCAAGAGAGTAAATTCCGGGAAACGGGGCAAGAATAACCACAACCGCAAGGACAAGCCAAGAGGGAATAGGAAATGCAACTTCTGTGGGGAAGTTGGACATGTAGCCAGGGAATGTAGGAAGAAGAAGAGAAAGCGGGGCGAATGCTTTCATTGTGGTGAGTTTGGATATTTCAGCAAGGATTGCCCGAGGAAACAAGGGCAAGGTCAGACTCAGTATGCAGGACTATCTGGAGGGCGAGTCCATCCCCTCAACACCGTTCTTCCAGCTCATGATAGAGGTAGTGTTTCTGTTAAGAATCTTGTTTACATTTTCTGATGATTCGAACTTTGTTTGATTCTGGCACATCGCATAGTTTTATTTCATCTGATCTAGTTGAAAGTTTTGCACCTAAGTACTAGTGTAGTTGATGATCCCGTATGTGTTTCAAATCCAATTGGGGGTTCTGCCCGCCTGTCTGTGGTCTGAGTGGATTTGAAAATTTCTATCTTGAGTATAGAATTCTCGTGGGATGTTTATATTCTCGGTTTCGGGGGATATGGGTTGGTTTTGGGCATGGAATGGTCGTCCTATTTTGGAGCCATTCTGGGTTTTTGTATATAGGGTGTGGGGCTCATGACTCGCCTCGATAATACCCTAGAAATTTCTAGCAACCCTATGGGTCCCGTCATGTTATGTTATCTTGAATCCCTCAACTCGTCTATCGATAGTTTGAAATCTTTGAGGGTGGTCCGAGAATATCCTGATATCTTGGGGAAAGTGAAGGGGTTACCCTTAGACGTGGGATAGATTTCCGTATTATCTGGTTGGTAATACCAAGCCAGTTTCGTGGCCGGTTAGGCACGTGACCTCACGAGGTGAGAGTAAGAAAGCAAGTCAAGGAGTTGCTTGGGAAGAACTTCCTGAGACGAGGCATTTCCGAGTAGGGTGCTCCAGTAGTATTCGTTACTAATATGGATAGTTTGCTTCGCTTACATGTTGAAAAGAATAGACAACCGTTACCAGGGATCGATGATTTGTTTGATCAGCTGGTAGGAGCATCTGTTTTCTTTTGACCTAGCTACCGGATTCCATCAGCTTAGGATGGCTGAGGATGGAATTGACAAGACTGCGTTTAGGACTCTAGATGGATTTTTAGAATGGCTAGTCATGCTATTTGGTTTGACGGATGCACCCGCATATTACGTGGACTTGATGGGTAGGGTGTTTAGGGAGTCCTTGAACAAGTTTGTCGTGGTCGTCGTAGACGATATTTTGATCTCCTCAAATGAACGAGGAAGAACATGCTATACATCTCAAAGAGGAGATGGATACGCTTAGAGCCACCGGATTGAAGGTCAAGTTCTCCAAATGCCACTCTGGAGGAAAGAAGTTGGATTTCTTGGGCACATAGTTCTTAAGTAAGGCTTAGCGGTGGATTCCGCTAAAGTGGCTGCGGTTTGAGACCGGAAAGCTCTGAGAAGGGCAATTGAAGTAAGAGGCTTTCTCCGTTTGGCTAGTTAGTTAGCATTCCCAGAGCTTAGACTTACTCTTCTGGACCAAGAAGGGAGTTTCACGGGAAGAAGACCCGCAGTTGGTCAAGAACATGGACCAGTCGATTCGAGGCGAGATGTTAGGTCACCTCGCTAGATATATTATAAAGGATGACTAAGGCGCGATAAGAGATTATGTGTTCCTCGAGTGAAAGACTTGGTAAAGAAGGTTCTTGAAGATGTGCATCACTCGAGGAGGTGGCCGAGTTGGTTTCGGGATACATGTTGTGCCACCAGGTTAAGGTCAAGTCATAGAAGCCCAGTGGGCCATTACCTCCATTGGAAGTTTTGCAAGGGAAGTATGAAAACATCTCGATAGATTATGTGGATGGACTGCCTAGATCAAAGAAAGGGAATACGGGTATGAGGGTCATAATAGGTAGACTCACGAAGAGTGCTCATTTCAGTCCGGTGAAGAGCGAGAGGACTGCATCATGGTCAGCAACGGTTTACCCTCAAGAAGTTGGCCAGTTTTGAAATAGCCTGCAGAAAGCCATGGGCAGGCAACTGAATCTAGGTACGGCCTATAGGCGGATGGTTCATGACGATTAAGCCTAGGAAATCACGTTTATAAGGGCAATTGGCAACATGGAGTGGTATTTCCAAGAAAAGTTCTGCTGCATGGAATACCTTATGGTAAGAAGACGAGATCCAGGATTCACTGGTGAATTTTGGAGAGCTTGCACGAATCATGAGGTTATAGTATGTTTAGGCCAAGTATACAGAAGGAAGAATAAGTGGAAAAGGAAGACGAGAGGCAATAATGAAATGAGTTCCAACTCGAATTTGGGAAATAGGAGTTAGGAAGCCAAGGAATCATGAAGTGGAAGATAGTCAAAGCACAGTGGAGTTAAGCTCAAGGAAACGTGACTAAGAAGAGTGAAGACTAGATACGCACATCATATCTCTTTTTAAGAGTGCATCTTTGATCCTTGTTTTCCTGTGGAGCTTGCCTGCAAGTTATCTTTTGTATATGTCCTCTCGATCCCATTCTCGATCTTATTTCTGTTGTAAACTCCATAAGGGGGTTAAGACTCATCGGTTAGTACTATATGTCAAAGCTTGAGTGGATTTCTTGTAATCCAAAAAGGAGTTTATCTTGCTTATCTTCTAAGCATATATAGTTTATCGTGTCATGAGAACCTTAGGTAGAAACCCTTTGGTTGAAACATGTGTTTGAAGCATGTTATGCTTGATGGTTGCAAGTGGTTGCAAGTGTTTGCAAGTGGTTGCTTGTGGATGCATTATACACGATTAGGCACTAGATCGGCTCGCACACTCTTCATGTTGCATATGCATGAGTGCTTACACTTATTCATGGTTGAAACTTGTTGTGTTATCACATGGATGTTGCATATGGATGAATGTTATGTGCACTCATATAGATACTATGAATTTAGGAATCTGCATACATATGGATTCATTTCACCGACATACATATGCATTAAGGAGGTTTACTGTATCAGTAGCCGCATGATTTACATACATATGCATTAAGGAGGTTTACTGTATCAGTAACCGCCTGATTTTTGCATTAGATAAGTACATATACACACACTTTTGCATATGTTCATCCAGCATTTAGAATCTTGTAAGGAAAATGATTGCTCGTGGATGATGCTTTGAGTAGATGGATGATTGGATGGTAGGATACGTTCTTCCTAACTTGAAGATTTCGGGGACGAAATCCTTTAAGGAGGGGAGAATGTAACAACCCGTATTTTCAAAAACCTGTAATAACATAAATTGAGGCAGAATTAAATTATAAAATGGGAATCAAGGGAAAACGGGCTATGCCATTGCGTTCGTCTCGGAAAAATACGCGAAATAGAGTCCGAGTTTTCGAAAATCGGAGTCCGTATGACCCAGTTAAGGCCCATTGAAGTTTGCAGAAAATTACTAAGTAAAAATCAGATTCAAATTTGAAGAATTGGGCCAGCTGGGCCAAGGCGGGAAAATTCCCGCCAGGGGCCCCATGTCGACAGGCCTGTCGACAGGGTCCCCAGGGAGTCGACTGCCCTGTCGACAGCCCTATCGACAGGGGGTGCCCGGCTGATTAGCCTGGTGCACCATTTCTGATTAGGGTTGGGTCTTGTGGCTGGTTTCTAGAGAGTTCCGGGATCTGATGGCCCTAATTCAATCTAGGGTTAATCCTATGGTTCAAATCACTAACCTAATCTATAAATAAGACCCTAACCTACCCTAAATCATTCATTATTCATCCTAGTAACTAAACTATGCCAAAATCAAAACTCTCATGGCCTCCACCCTCTTCATACAATTCCTAATCAAATCCCTAAGAGATTTCCATGCATACAAGGGTATTTAGGCTTGTATGATTCTCCTTAGCTTGCATTAAAGGCTTGTTTTTCAATTGGCATCATAAAGGAGGAGTCTTGATCAAGTTTGTTTGCATTTGGGGGCTTTAATTAGTTGCATAAGGGGTTTCTTGCATTTGTTATACTCATTTGAGTCCGCATAAACATTGTAAGCCCTCTTACCTTCATTTTAGAAACTCTAAAGTTAATGTGTGATGAAAGTTGGGGTTTATGTATGTTTATTGAGTTGTGCATGTTTATGCAAGGGTACTAAGCCATGATTTGCAAATCTATTGAGTTATGCATGTATACTAAACCATGATTTGCAAGATTAATAAATTATGCATGTTTATGCAAGTTTGCTAAGCCATGATTTGCAAGATTAATAAATTATGCATGTTTATGCAAGTTTGCTAAGCCATGATTTGTATGTTTATTGAGTTATGCATGTTTATGCAAGTTTTCTAAGCCATGATTTGTATGTTTATTGAGTTATGCATACTTATGCAAGTTTAAAATGACAAGTTGTGCATGTTTTGACAAGTTGTGCATGTTTATGCAAGTTTAAATTGACAAGTTGTGCATGTTTTGACAAGTTGTGCATGTTTTGACAAGTTATGCATGTTTATGCAAGTTTAAAATGACAAGTTGTGCATGTTTTGACAAGTTGTGCATGTTTTGACAAGTTATGCATGTTTATGCAAGTTTAAAATGACAAGTTGTGCATGTTTTGACAAGTTGTGCATGTTTTGGCAAGTTGTGCATGTTTATGCAAGTTTAAAATGACAAGTTGTGCATGTTTTGACAAGTTGTGCATGTTTTGACAAGTTATGCATGTTTATGCAAGTTTAAAATGACAAGTTGTGCATGTTTTGACAAGTTGTGCATGTTTTGGCAAGTTGTGCATGTTTATGCAAGGTTAAAATGACAAGTTGTGCATGTTTTGACAAGTTGTGCATGTTTTGACAAGTTGTGCATGTTTATGCAAGTTTAAAATGACAAGTTGTGCATGTTTGACAAGTTATGCATGATTATGGTAATATGCAAGTTCACTATGCCAAGTTATGCAAGTTTAATATGTTATGCATGTTTATGGTAATATGCAAGTTCACTATGCTAAGTTGTACAAGTTTAACATGTTATGCATGGTTGTTGTGCAAGTTTATCATGTATGTTGTGCCAAGTTCCCTCTTCCTATCCTTTATGCGTTATTACGAATATGTAAGCGATAGAATGACGTTGGGGGTTTTGGGGTAAACTTAAAATACATGAAAATATAAGATTGGGAATTTACCTATTAAGTTAGGTCTACCCCTTGGGAATTTACCTATTAAGTTAGGTCTACCCAAGTAATTGTTTGACTTGTAATTATGTTTTGAAATAAAGTGGACATGACACTTAGAAAACATAAGTGTGGCCAACTCGAGGTTGGGTTGAGTTTGTAGCGTAATTCTACCCGGAACCGACCGGCTTAACTAGTGGCTACAAACAATAGGACCTAATGTGAGAAGTTGGTCATGTGGTGCCAAAACCCGAGGTTAGACTAAGTTGTGGTGTAAACCTACCCGGATCCGCCCGGCCTAACTAGTAACCACAACAAGGTTTAATGTGAGAGGTTAAGGTGCATTAAGTTAATTAATGCCTCATGATTAGGGTTAAGTCAGGGTCCACTAATACTTAACCAATTTGGGGATTCAAGGGATTAGAATGTGGTTAAGCTGTGAACCGTTAGCCACACTTAACTAGTTTAATCCATTTGGGAGTTCAAGGCATTAGAATGGGGTTAAGCCACACTTAACCAGTTTAATCCAGGATTAGTGAAGGGTTAAATCACACTTAACCCTCTTGGGGAAAACCCTAGCAACGTGGTCTGTTCTAACAGTAATCCCAGTTTGGTATCATTCACAACCCTAGAAGCTAGGCTAGGGCGGGGCACGATTACTGGAGGATGTAAGCGACCAAAGGGCGATGACCGAGTGGTACAGCGGTGCGGGTCCGGCGGGCTACGGACGTGCACGTAGTCCGATGTTGGACAAACTCGAGGCACGGGTACCAGTAGGTTAGGGCTGTGCATTATTGTTTAAGTGTCTGGGGTTGACATCCGAGG
Source organism: Allium sativum (assembly GCA_030737875.1). Lineage (NCBI taxonomy): Eukaryota > Viridiplantae > Streptophyta > Magnoliopsida > Asparagales > Amaryllidaceae > Allium > Allium sativum. The sequence continues at coordinate 345,477,853 of CM060922.1, read as the reverse complement.
GCTTGATACACCCAAAGGGGGGACCCAGCACAGTCTAACTACAACCATACGTGGGCCATATGGACATCAACACTTGACGTGTTAGGTTTATAGGGAGCCGATCGACTAGACCGTGGGGCTGGACCTTATATTAAGGTCACTTCATGTTATTGAGCCAAAGTTTGGGCCAAGGGATCAATGCCTGTTATGTTGGTTTGCTAGTACACCGTGGTGCAAAAACTTAACCATGTTTATGCGATGACACCTCTATCTACCTTGTAGTTAATTTACCAGTATGTTGTTATCTATGATCATCTCCGTTCCCATCATGATGTTAACTTTATTAGTTTATAGACTGATCGTAGCAGGGCTTACTCAGTCTTTTTGACTGACCCGTTTTGTTTCGCCTCTTTTCTTCCGTTTTCCCCCCCTAGGTTCTCAGGGAGGGAATACAGGAGCCTAGCTTGGATCTTGCTGCTTTCTTGGATAGCTCATGTATGCTTTGGACTTGAGCTCGCTATGGTTTCTTCCACTTTGGGGATAGCTACTTTTATGTTTTCTTTTTCAGTATCAGATGACGTTATTTTATGTACTAGACTTGTTTACTTGGAAAATTGACATTATGATGTAGCAGACTTGTTTTTGAAATATTTAAAAAGTCTTCCGCTGTTTTATTTACTTACTCTGTTTATTTACATATATATATATATGACATGTCCTGCCTTGCTATATCATTATGCATGTTTACCAATAATACCCCTCCAAAGCTAGTGCATTCCTTTGCGAGTGACCCTGGCGGAGGTGGGGTGTTATACATTATGCACTAGATCGTCTTAGTCACTTTCAAATTGCATACGCATATATGTATTTGTATATGGATTGAAAATTGATGTGTTATCATATGGATGTTGCATTTGTATGAATGATTGTGCACTCATGTAGAGGTTATAAGGTACGATTAGGAATAACTGCATACATAATGGACTCATGGCACTGACATAATTCGCATTAAGGAGGTCAACTGAATCAGTAGACTGCCAGATTTTGCATTAGATAAGGACATACGCACACACTATGCATATGATCATGAAAGCATTAGGAATCTTTTTAAGGACAGTGGATGCCTGTGATTGAATGGTTGAGTAGACAGATGTTGGATGGTAGGATATACATTATTCTTCACTTTGAGATTTCGAGGACGAAATCCTTTAAGGAGGGGAGAATGTAACACCCCGTAATTTTAAATATCAAAATTAACGAATCTAAGAACATTTAATTTTTAAAAGAGGAATTGGGTGAAATGGGTTACGCCATTGTGTTCATCTCGGAATTCTGCTTGAGATAGAGTCCGAGTTTGCGTGAATCGAACTCCATATGAAGAAGTTATGGAGTTCATAAGTTTTCAAGTTTAAACAGTAATTAAATACAATAATAAATTAAATCAGAAAACAGTTCAAATTTCAAAATCTGGCAAGAGCGGCCTGAGAGGAAAATTTCTCGCTCAGTGGTGTCGACCCCCCCCGGGAGTCGACATAGGTGTCGACCCCCCTATAGGGAGTCGACCTCTCCCAAATCTAGCTCCTGTAACAAGTTTTTACAGCCCTGTGCTGATGTGGCCTTCTCTGACTGGCCAATGACTGATTTCTGAGGTATTAAGTCATATGTTTCATGCTACGGTTGGCTGGATGACACATCTCTTTGGTTTGATAGCTCTAATTTCTCCTAGACTAATCTAACGGTTAGAATTGAACCTAGAATTTTATGTAATCACCCCAAACCTCAACTGTAGAACTCATTCTATGAAGTCGTCATGCTGTTCGTCTACAAACTGGCTTAGCCTCTATCCATCTACCCAAACTAGAGAATCAAATTCAATCTAGGAATCAATTAGAAGAACTAAAGAATCAAACATCTACATCAAAGGATAGCTTTTCAAATTCAGAAATCAGATCCCTGAAATCAGGATTCGTCCTTTTTTGCAAGTACAATTATTGTTTAGATTTAAACATCTAATAGAAATCATGACACTAATAATCGAATCTAGAACGATGCCTAATTCTGATTCGTGCCTATCCTTTTGTCTAATCTAAATTTCTTATGCCTATGAGACTGTTGGACTGACATAATTGAACCTATCATGCCTATGAAACATTTGGACTGATGTAATAGAACCTGTCATGCCTATGAAACTGTTGAACTGACATAAACGAACTTATCATGCCTGTGAGACTATTATGATTGATAGGATAGAACTTTTCATGTTTCACAACCTATGCCAATGAGACTATTGTGATTTATAAAATGGGACTTATCATGTTGTACATTAAATTAGTAATTCTCTTAAGTCCAATTCAATCTAATCTTCATACCTATGGTGTGAATTGCTTAGCTTGGCTAAACATAGTGTTAATGTACAACATTGAAATATGATTCTTGAATTTGGTACATCTTTACATGCCTATTTTCCCTTATGTCAATTCTTATGCTCCTTCTCTATTTTTCTCCCTTTTTACTTGCTTTTGTGAATACTAAGTTCATTCGGAACTTAGATTGAACCTCGTTGTATGTGCGATTATAACGCGGGGAAAATTGGGTATAATTTAATTTATTAAATTTTGGGCATAGCTTGGGAATGTGGCATAAACATGTATTTACTAAACTTATAGAAAATTTGACACATAGATTTGGACAGATGCAACAAATATGTAAATTGGCGAAAGATGATCATGCCTAACCTGAGGTTAGATTGAGTTGCAGTGTAAGACTGCCCGGAACTTCCCAGCACATCCAGTGACCGCAATAATATAGATCTAATGTGGGAGGTTACCACATTTAAGCCCAAAAACCCGAGATTAGATTGAGTTGCGGTGTAAGGCTGCACGGAACCGCCCGGCACATCCAGTTACCACAACAATATAGATCTAATGTGAGAGGTTGGTGCTTTAATGGATAAATTAAATCTAAGAAACAGACATGCTAAGAATGGTAGGGTTAAGTTAATCAAAGCAACACTTAACCAATATAACATGATGTGTGATAGGGTTAAGCAACACAAGAGGGCAACACTTAACCAATGTAACATGACAAGTGGTAGGGGTTAAGTAACATAGGAGGGCAACACTTAACCAATGTAACATGACAAGTGGTATGATTAAGTAACACAAGAGGGAAACACTTAACCAATGTAACATGACAAGTGGTAGGGTTAAGTAACACAAGGGGGCAACACTTAACCAATGTAACATAACAAGTGGTAGGGTTAGTGTAACACCCCGAATTTTCTGTTAACACTAAAGTTGCAAAAGTAATAATAAGTGTGTAAAGGGGGGATGTATCTAATGTGCATACAAAAATAATAATAAGTATGTAAAGGGAGGATGTATCTAATGTGCATACAAAAATAATAATAAGTGTGTAAAGGGGGGATGTATCTAATGTGCATATAAAAATAATAATAAGTGTGTAAAAGGGGGATGTATCTAATGTGCATACAAAAATAATAATAAGTGTGAAAAGGGGGGATGTATCTAATGTGTAAGTATTTATATGGATTGACAAATAATAGTAAATGTACATTAAGAAAGAAATGGTGAACATAATTGGTTTCTCTTTAGAACGAACGGCTAGAATTAATCTTGGCTTCATCGACGGCTCTCATTTACTTGCAACTCTATATAAACAGCCCCTAGCCTCATTCTCTTTACACCATTCTTCTCTAACCTTATGATGCATAAATTCTCGGTGGATATGGCTTCTTCTCCTCCTCTAAATTAAATAAATAAAATATAATATAAATCTAAGACGAGGAAATGCTGCTCAAATCTTTCAAGAGAAGATTCAAAACAAGCTAGGATTCAAGTGAAGATTCAAACGACTTCAACGTCTGTTTTTCTACGAATCTAATCTCTGTAAGTTGGTTACTTTTTAGATCTGAACGTCCTTTTCTATTTGTGACATGAAATTAATGGATATAAGAAATATGCCTTATCATTTCATTGAATCTGTGCTTGTACATACCTTTGGATCTGATTCTTGATTTTGGCCTAGAACATATTGTGACTAAATTTCCAATGCCTAAGACTATGACTATGAAACTATGGACGTTGAAACCATATGCCTTTGACTATGAACATAAGCCTTTGAACATAAACCAATGCCTATGACTATGACAAAGACAATTGTGGATAATTACCTATGATTCATGAACATGATATTATTGCCTAGGATTATGACTGTGATATTGGATCTAAACCTGATTATCGATTCAATCTATTCTTAATTATCCTTGGATCCTGATTATGGGAATTTGTCTATTAAGTTAGATGTACCCATATACATGAACCTATGTTATTTATTCAACCCTTTCCATGTCATAATATTATCAGATCTATAGGCCTTCGATGCTTAAAATCAATTGATTCAGTGTAATTTGTTAGATCTGAAATTAGTAAATTTTCATCCTATGCCAGTTATTATATTTATCTTTTCATGGCATTTTGGTTCATTCCCTTTTTTTCCACGAACCTAGATTTATCTATAATCTAGGTTGAATCACGATTATACGAACGATTGGAATACGATTTGGGTATAACATGAAATTCATATTAATTGGCATAATTTGGAATGTGTATTATGACATGCGTATTAAAACGCAAGTTGGGAAATTTGACATAAATGATGGAATATGACATATTAAATTTAGTAATTTCAAGTAAGCTAAATTTTAGGCATAAAACTGTAAACTAGAATAATAATTCTAGTTTTGCCATAAACTGTGAATTAGGTTGTTAAATCAGAATTGGCTAAATTAAAGTTAATTTGGCATAATAAGTATATTTGCACAATTTTGAATTTAGTCATAATTGTGAGTAATTGTCATGTTTAGAATAATATTGGTTAGTGACACTTAATCTGGAATAATTTACATACCAAAAAAATATAAATATGATAAATAGGAAAAAGGGGCCATAATATTAAATGTGACAATGTACATTAAAAGAGTAATAATGGAATAAGTAAATTAGGAGTAATTTACTTATAGAATTTGTCACAAACGATAAATTGTTCATAGACTAAGTTTTGGCCATAAATTATAAACTAGAATATTAAATCTAGTTTTGACAATGAAATAAGAATATTAGACCTAAGTTGGCCTAAAACTGCAAGTTGGGTTAAATAATAGGTAAGTCAAGACTTGGGCTTAGAATATAAGTATACTAATGGGCATGGCAAATGAATATAGTATAGGCCAAATTTATTTAAAAAAAAAGAAAAGAAAATGGACTTTGAGGATAAATTGTTAACAATTTATTTATAGACAAAAGAAAGGTTTATTAATGACATCTCTTTTAATAAATACACCAGAAAGTTCTAGGGTGACAGAGAGGATAGTGTCTAGGCTTGGGTTTGGAAAATACAAGTTTCCTGCTCTCCCTGGCTATCCCTAACTGATCTGACGGATGGGATGGTTACTTTCAAAACCGGATTTGGAAATTAATCAAAACCCTTTTGAACTTAGAAAACACGAATACACCTAACCCGAGGTTAGACTGAGTTGCGATGTAAACCTGCACGGAACCAACCGGCACATCCAGTAATCGCATAGGTATCTGTCTAATGTGAGTGGTAGCGGCTTTAATTTATTTAATTAAAGCTAGAACAAGAATGGTAGGGTTAAGTTAACTAAAACACTTAACCAATTCAACATGATAACTAAACCGATGGGTGGGGTTAGGTTCATACAGACACTTAACACAGTTAAGCTAGAATGGGAGGGTTAAGTCCATAGGAACACTTAACCAACTTAACACAGTTAATCTAGATTGGGAGGGTTAAGTCCATAGGAACACTTAACCAAATTTAACATGTTAACTAGACTAGAGGTTGGGGTTAAGTAACGTTAATACACTTAGCCAATTTAACATGTTAACTAGACTAGAGGTTGGGGTTATGTAAATTTAATACACTTAGCCAATTTGATGTGTTAGATGAACTAGACCGTAGGGTTAAGTAAACTTGAACACTTAACCATCAGAGTGTGATAAATGAATAAGGTTAAGTTTAAAACATGAAGGGATAATACTTAACCATTAATATCATGTTAGTTAAAACAGATGGGCAAGGTTAAGTTAAAAAGGAACACTTAACCAATACAGGATGAATGGGTAGGGTTAAGTAATAAGAATTACTTAACCAATATAACTTGGTTTGTGGTGGGGTTAAGTCAACATGAATTACTGATAACACTAAACCAGTTTAACAGGATAAATAAAGAGGGTTAAGTTAGCTTGACTAATGACACTGAACCAATCCAACTTGACGAAAAAGAGAACTAAGTAGTAATTCTTAGTATAACACGAGAAGGAGCGAACGTCCATCTAATTTTAAAAAGAAGGCTCCAACGAATTGGGTTACGAAGCCCGAGGCTTCGAGGGGACGTGAGGTACTCTTGGTATCCCTCTGTGAGGCTGCAGATGATCCGCCTGGGCCCATAGAGGTTAAGGTCTGCGCAGATGAACCAAGGGTATGACTTGGTTGCAATACATGGCAACCTAAAGACTAGGATGGACCGGCGTGATTTGGCGAGCAAACGGTAGCCCTGTGATAGCGACTCGTCGTCTACCATCCATCTTGAGTCAATCGAGATACGTGAAGCGGAAAGGCGGAGAACTCCAAAAGACCATATACTTGCTATCTAGTTATGAGTGAGGATGGCCATAGGATAGTGGGGCACCAGGGGCCGGCGTATAGTTCTCATTTTACAAGGTGTGCCTTTCATTAGTTGAGGGAGGGGTCAAGTGGGACCATAGCCATTGGAATAAAAACAGACCTTAGCATCTGCATCGGCAGATATCTGAAAGCTCCCGACCGAGTTCTGTATTCCTTGATTTGCCCTGTCATAGGACTCGTACCGCACATTACAGGACATGTGCATCTAGACAAGCGATAACGGTTCGCGATACATGCGTGGGGAAGTATAGGAACATATACCACTCTAGGTAGTGTGTCCTAGACTTGGGGGCATCGATTGGACTAGGGGGCATAAACCCTGAATCCGAGAAGCGTTCAGCAGACTGCGTAAACTCTAGTTGAATCTAGAAGGCACTTGGTAGAAAACCCTAGATTAAATCTAGGTAACAAATAAATAAATGGATGCCTGAAGGCGATGGAAAATACAAGGATTGGGATCACGTTATCGTTACTAGTTGGGACACTAGTTAGGTGGTGCAGAGATATAGAAACCAGTATAACAAGGAAATAGCGAAGCGGCGAAAGTATCAGAGCATATCCAGTTTATCTTAGCTTAGCATATTTTGTGTTAGTCTTGTCGAATCTTGCCAACCCTATCATCATGGTGTTATCTTGTATTCAGTTAATTCATGTCGTTCTGTTTTTCCATGTTCACATGCTAGAAGTTACTGAACTTACTCAGGCTTTATGTCTGACTCTGTTTTTCTTTCGTCTTCTTTTCTTCCGTTTCCCCCCCAGGTAGTAGAGGAGGGATTAGTATAGCTCAGGTTAAGTTGGAATGTCACTCTTTCCCAGCTTGAAGATTTGTCGATGTTTGCTTGGATTCTCTTTTCAGATGCTATGGCTGGTTCTTGCTACATTGGGGAATATAAATGTATTTTTATGCTTCTTTATTTTGTAAGACAGATGACACTCTGATATTGTAAAGAAATCTTTGTACAAACTATTTTATCAATAAAGCAAAGTTTTATTTTCCGCTGTTTAATTTCCGTCTGTCTTGTAATTTATCTCCATCTTTTATCCTAAATGCTCCACAGAACTTAGTGCATTCCCTTTGTGAGTGACACTAAAGGATGTGGGGTGTTACACGTGGTATCAGAGCTGAAGGTTGCCGGATCAGATAAAAGATTTGAAAAATTATTTTCAAAACGGTTTTAAAAGAAGCATTTTCAAGAGAAAAGATTTGTTTTAAAAAGGCATATTCCCCAAAGCCATACGCATTATCTTCTGATTCTCTGTTTGAATTCTTGTCTCCTTCTTTCTTGAGTCTCTGGGGCTCCTGGCTTTCTGGGAGGTAACCTCATCGAAGGGCAAAGTAGTACCAGACTTCCATCTAGGGCTGTGGTTGTTTCACTTACGGCCAGTTTTCTTTCAAGCTTATAGGGTTTTCTGTACGATGGAAGCAGCTTTCGAGAGATTTGTCAACATGATTGCACACGGAAGAGGATGAGGAGTTTGGCTAAGGAGCATAACCCAAGGATGAGGAATTATAAAACCTAAGACAAGAGGAAGTATCTTTACTAGGGTATAATAGGGCATATAATTAAGGACAAGGGCAAGAACGAGGAACAAGATTTTTAGAAGGGCAAGTACATACTTTCACCTCTAAGCGTACCTAGGAGAAAGGTAGTAAAGTTCTGTTGGAAGAGTCTAGTTTTTCTGTTCGTACTCTTTCGGTTTTAGCGCTTCGCATTTGTTCATGTCTACTTCCATAGTTGAGTCTCTGCACCTTAGTACTTGTATAGTAGAAAGATCCCACTAGAGTCTCAAATCCAATTGGTGGTTCGACCAATTTATTTTTGGTTAGTAGGGATTTGAGAGTAGCTATCGAGTTTGCTTATATCATCTCACGTAGATCGTCTAAATTCGGAGGAGATATTCCTTGGGTGCTTGTTTGATATTGGTTTAGGCCTTTGGGGCTTGTACTTGAGGAATGTCGAGTTCGACTAGGATGGTTTGCGTGAAAGATGGATAGTTGTGGCAGGCGCTCTAAATAGAAAAAAAAAAGACTAACCTTAAGAGAGGTAAAAAGTATGTAGTGACCTTTTGACCCTCATAGTTATGGCATGATGGATAAGCTAGGAGGAGAGACCTCTGATCATCCTAGTATATATACACTTGGTACCATGGTTGACATCTGTTCATTTTGGAAATGGAGGTCAGAAACTTCACAATCGTGAAGTTAAATTAGATAAGGTACAGAATAGTGAAGCTCAAGAAGATGCGACTTAGAAGACTGAAGACTAGATACGCGCATCATAGCCTTTTTCTTTAGGGTACATCCTTGATTTCTTTTTGTAGGAGCTTTACGCATACTTGTTTCCCTCTTTCCAAAGTATATCCTCTAGGACGTATCATCGATCCTTAGGTAGAAGCCAATGGACGAAAACATGTATTTGAAACATGTTATGATTGATGGTTGCAAGTGGTTGCTCGTGGATGCATATACACACCATAGGCACTAGATCGGCTCAATCACCTCATGTTGCATATATATGCGTGTTTATTTTTCGTTAATGGATGTATGATGGTTATGTTATCATATGGATGTTGCATTCGGATGAATGGTTGTGCACGCATGTAGAAATAATATGTATCATTAGGGTTCTTTTGCATACATAATGGATGCATGGCACTATCATGGATTGCATTAAGGAGGTCAACTGAATCAGTAGACCGCCTGATTTTTTATTAGATAAGTACATGTACACACACTATGCATATGATCATGAAGCATTAGAAGTCTTTTTTAAGGACAATGGATGCCTGTGATTGAATGGTTGAGTAGTTGGATGATTGGATGGCAGGACACATTCTTCCTAACTTGAAGATTTCGGGGACGAAATCCTAAAAGGAGGGGAGAATGTAACACCCCGAATTTTCTGTTAACACTAAAGTTGCAAAAATAATAATAAATGTGTAAAGGGGGGATGTATCTAATGTGCATACAAAAATAATAATAAGTATGTAAAGGGAGGATGTATCTAATGTGCATACAAAAATAATAATAAGTGTGTAAAGGGGGGATGTATCTAATGTGCATATAAAAATAATAATAAGTGTGTAAAGGGGGGATGTATCTAATGTGCATACAAAAATAATAATAAGTGTGAAAAGGGGGGATGTATCTAATGTGTACGTATTTATATGGATTGACAAATAATAGTAAATGTACATTAAGAAAGAAATGGTGAACATAATTGGTTTCTCTTTAGAACGAACGGCTAGAATAAATCTTGGCTTCATCGACGGCTCTCATTTACTTGCAACTCTATATAAACAGCCCCTAGCCTCATTCTCTTTACACCATTCTTCTCTAACCTTATGATGCATAAATTCTCGGTGGATATGGCTTCTTCTCCACCTCTAAAATAAATAAATAAAATAAAATATAAATCTAAGACGAGGAAATGCAGCTCAAATCTTTCAAGAGAAGATTCAAAACAAGCTAGGATTCAAGTGAAGATTCAAACGACTTCAACGACTGTTTTTCTACGAATCTAATCTCTGTAAGTTGGTTACTTTTTAGATATGAATGTCTTTTTCTATTTGTGACATGAAATTAATGGATATAAGAAATATGCCTTATCATTTCATTGAATCTGTGCTTGTACATACCTTTGGATCTGATTCTTGATTTTGGCCTAGAACATATTGTGACTAAATTTCCAATGCTTAAGACTATGACTATGAAACTATGGACGTTGAAACCATATGCCTTTGACTATGAACATAAGCCTTTGAACATACACCCATGCCTATGACTATGACAAAGACAATTGTGGATAATTACCTATGATTCATGAACATGATATTATTGCCTAGGATTATGACTATGATATTGGATCTAAACCTGATTATCGATTCAATCTATTCATAATTATCCTTGGATCTTGATTATGGGAATTTGTCTATTAAGTTAGATGTACCCATATACATGAACCTATGTTATTTATTCAACCCTTTCCATGTCGTAATATTATCAGATCTATAGGCCTTCGATGCTTAAAATCAATTGATTCAGTGTAAATTGTTAGATCTGAAATTTGTAAATTATCATCCTATGCCAGTTATTATATTTATCTTTTCATGGCATTTTGGTTCATTCCCTTTTTTTCCACGAACCTAGATTTATCTATAATCTAGGATGAATCACGATTATACGAACGATGGGAATACGATTTGGGTATAACATGAAATTCATATTAATTGGCATAATTTGGAATGTGTATTATGACATGCCTATTAAAACGCAAGTTGGGAAATTTAACATAAATGATGGAATATGACATATTAAATTTAGTAATTTCAAGTAAGCTAAATTTTAGGCATAAAATTGTAAACTAGAATAATAATTCTAGTTTTGCCATAAACTGTGAATTAGGTTGTTAAATCAGAATTGGCTAAATTAAAGTTAATTTGGCATAATAAGTATATTAGCACAATTTTGAATTTAGTCATAATTGTGAGTAATTGTCATGTTTAGAATAATAATGGTTAGTGACACTTAATCTGGTATAATTTACATACCAAAAAAATATAAATATGATAAATAGGAAAAAGGGGCCATAATATTAAATGTGACAATGTACATTAAAAGAGTAATAATGGAATAAGTAAATTAGGAGTAATTTACTTATAGAATTTGTCACAAACGATAAATTGTTCATAGACTAAGTTTTGGCCATAAATTATAAACTAGAATATTAAATCTAGTTTTGACAATGAAATAAGAATATTAGACCTAAGTTGGCCTAAAACTGCAAGTTGGGTTAAATAATAGGTAAGTCAAGACTTGGGCCTAGAATATAAGTATACTAATGGGCATGGCAAATGAATATAGTATAGGCCAAATTTATTTTAAAAAAAAAGAAATGAAAATGGACTTTGAGGATAAATTGTTAACAAATTATTTATAGATAAAAGAAAGGTTTATTAATGAAATCTCTTTTAATAAATACACCAGAAAGTTCTAGGGTGACAGAGAGGATAGTGTCTAGGCTTGGGTTTGGAAAATACAAGTTTCCTGCTCTCCCTGGCTATCCCTAACTGATCCGACGGACGGGATGGTTACTTTCAAAACCGGATTTGGAAATTAATCAAAACCCTTTTGAACTTAGAAAACACGAATACACCTAACCCGAGGTTAGACTGAGTTGCGATGTAAACCTGCTCGGAACCAACCGGCACATCTAGTAATCGCAACAATATCTGTCTAATGTGAGTGGTAGCGGCTTTAATTTATTTAATTAAAGCTAGAACAAGAATGGTAGGGTTAAGTTAACTAAAACACTTAACCAATTCAACATGATAACTAAACCGATGGGTGGGGTTAGGTTCATACAGACACTTAACACAGTTAAGCTAGAATGGGAGGGTTAAGTCCATAGGAACACTTAACCAACTTAACACAGTTAAGCTAGAATGGGAGGGTTAAGTCCATAGGAACACTTAACCAAATTTAACATGTTAACTAGACTAGAGGTTGGGGTTAAGTAAAGTTAATACACTTAGCCAATTTAACATGTTAACTAGACTAGAGGTTGGGGTTATGTAAATTTAATACACTTAGCCAATTTGATGTGTTAGCTGAACTAGACCGTAGGGTTAAGTAAACTTGAACACTTAACCATCAGAGTGTGATAAATGAATAAGGTTAATTTTAAAACATGAAGGGATAATACTTAACCATTAATATCATGTTAGTTAAAACAGATGGGCAAGGTTAAGTTAAAAAGGAACACTTAACCAATACAGGATGAATGGGTAGGGTTAAGTAATTAGAATTACTTAACCAATATAACTTGGTTTGTGTTGGGGTTAAGTCATCATGAATTACTGATAACACTTAACTAGTTTAACAGGATAAATAAAGAGGGTTAAGTTAGCTTGACTAATGACACTGAACCAATCCAACTTGATGAAAAAGAGAACTAAGTAGTAATTCTTAGTATAACACGAGAAGGAGCGAACGTCCATCTAATTTTAAAAAGAAGGCTCCAACGAATTGGGTTACGAAGCCCGAGGCTTCGAGGGGACGTGAGGGTACTCTTGGTATCCCTCTATGAGTCTGCAGATGATCCGCCTGGGCCCACAGAGGTTAAGGTCTGCGCAGAAGAACCAGGGGTATGCCTTGGTTGCAATACATGGCAACCTAAAGACTAGGATGGACCGGCGTGATTCGGCGAGCAAACGGTAGCCCTGTGATAGCGACTCGTCGTCTACCATCCATCTTGAGTCAATCGAGATACGTGAAGCGGAAAGGCGGAGAACTCCAGAAGACTATATACTTGCTATCTAGTTATGGGTGAGGATGGCCATAGGATAGTGGGGCACCAGGGGCCGGCGTATAGTTCTCAGTTTACAAGGTGTGCCTTTCATTAGTTGAGGGAGGGGTCAAGTGGGACCATAGCCACTGGAATAAAAACAGACCTTAGCATCTGCATCGGCAGATATCTGAAAGCTCCCGACCGAGTTCTGTATTCCTTGATTTGCCCTGTCATAGGACTCGTACCGCACATTACAGGACATGTGCATCTAGACAAGCGATAACGGTTCGCGATACATGCGTGGGGAAGTATAGGAACATATACCACTCTAGGTAGTGTGTCCTAGACTTGGGGGCATCGATTGGACTAGGGGGCATAAACCCTAAATCCGAGAAGCGTTCAGCAGACAGCGTAAACTCTAGTTGAATCTAGAAGGCACTTGGTAGAAAATCCTAGATTAAATCTAGGTAACAAATAAATAAATGGATGCCTGAAGGCGATGGAAAATACAGCGATTGGGATCACGTTATCGTTACTAGTTGGGACACTAGTTAGGAAGTGCAGAGATATAGAAACCAGTATAACAAGGAAATAGCGAAGCGGCGAAAGTATCAGAGCATATCCAGTTTATCTTAGCTTAGCATATCTTGTGTTAGTCTTGTCGAATCTTGCCAACCCTATCACCATGGTGTTATCTTGTATTCAGTTAATTCATGTCGTTCTGTTTTTCCATGTTCACATGCTAGAAGTTACTGAACTTACTCAGGCTTTATGTCTGACTCTTTTTTTCTTTCGTCTTCTTTTCTTCCGTTTCCCCCCCCCCCCCAGTAGTAGAGGAGGGAGTAGTATAGCTCAGGTTAAGTTAGAATGTCACTCTTGCCCAGCTTGAAGATTTGTCGATGTTTGCTTGGATTCTCTTTTCAGATGCTATGGCTGGTTCTTGCTACATTGGGGAATATAAATGTATTTTTATGCTTCTTTATTTTGTAAGACAGATGACACTCTGATATTGTAAAGAAATCTTTGTACAAACTATTTTATCAATAAAGCAAAGTTTTATTTTCCGCTGTTTAATTTCTGTCTGTCTTGTAATTTATCTGCATCTTTTACCCTAAATGCTCCACAGAACTTAGTGCATTCCCTTTGTGAGTGACACTAAAGGATGTGGGGTGTTACAGTTAGGTAACACAAGAGGGAAAAACTTAACCAATGTAACATGACAGTGGTAGTGTTAAGTTAACACTTAACCAATGAACGAGTGGGGTTAAGTTAATGGGAAACACTTACCAATATAATATGATGAATGAACAGGGCTAAGTTAATAGAAAACACTTAACCAATTACAACATGATGAATGAGAAGGGTTAAGTTAATAAGAAACACTTAACCAACATGACATGGCGTGTGGATGGGTTAAGTTAACTTGAATGGATGGATAACACTTAGCCAATTTGGGGGGTATATGAATAGACCCTAGAAAACCCTAGCAACGGGGACCCATTTCAGCAGCAACCCACATAGATGTATCACGGTTCCCTAAAACTAGGTAGGGTGGGGCACGAATACTGGGCTGATTATAAGCGGTCAAAGTAGCGGCGGGGGTGCAGCAGTGTAGTTCCGACGGAGTTTGGGTGTGCACGTGCTCCAAAATGGAAAAGCAGGCACTGGGCATCAGTAGTATACACTGTGCATCTAGAATTTGTGTCGGGTTTCTATCATAGGGTTTGATACACCTTATGGTGGGACTAGCACAGGGTATCTACATGCAAGAGAGGTCCGATTGACACAGACATAAGGAAATTTAATGCAAGTAGGGAGCCGATCGAGAGGGTAATAAGGGTACATCTAACATCTTCATAGCAATTAGGCTTATTGAGGTAAGATCCTCATACTAGATGTACACCTAAAGGCTACCACAATTGCGGGGTTGGGATGACCTTATTTTATAATACAGGATACTAGTTGGGACACTAGTAGGGCATACTGATCCTTTTTCACAGGTACTAGTTGGTACAGTAGTAGGGAATACAAATCGTTCTATAAAAGAAACTAGTTAGGAAGCTAGTTGGATGGTGCAGAGAAAATAGGAAATCAGAGAAAGAACCGAAGCGCATTCATTGTATCTTGCCTTGTCATATCAAATGGTGCGGTGTAATCTTGTAATAGTACGGTAACATAAGGTTGGTTGAGTAGGGTAATACCATGGGGTTCAATTTGATGTTGATTTCGGTCTTCGGAGTTAATACTCAGGGAGTTACTCTCTTAACCAAGGTATCTTAGTGAACAGTGTGGTGTCGGAAATATCTTAATAATCAAGAGCGCAATCATCATATCCTGTTCATCTTGTGTGCTTTGTCATATCTAATGATCATTATTTGTTGTCTTGTTATGCTTATTATCGTGGTTATGTCTGGTATTCAGTTTATTCATGTCATGATCCTTTTACCTGTTTACATGCTAAAGAATCGCTGAACTTACCAGGCTTTATGTCTGACTCTGTTTTGTTTTGCTCTCTTTTCTTCCGTCCCCCCTCCCCCCAGGTTCACAAGGAGGGAATATTACTACTTAGCTCAGTTTTCTTTCCAAGCTCGAAGATAGACAATGTGTTGCTTTGGACTCTCATTTCCACTGCTATTGCTGGCTCATACTTTTTTGGGGAATATCATTGTCATTTTATGCTTCTTTATTTTGTTAAACAAGACAGCTGCTTTTTTGTAATGGGTATTGGTGTTTTGGTGTTGGAAAATAATCTTTGTACAAGCTGTTTTACCAAGCTCCTGTTTTTATCAATGAAGTAAAGTTTTATTTATTTTCCGATGTTTAAATTTTGTCTGTTTTGTAATTTATCTGTTCTATACACTTATCACACTCCACTGAAGTTAATGCATTCCCTTTGTGAGTGACCTTAACGGAGGAGGGGTGTTACAATAACCTTAGTACATTAGACTATTTTATGATTTTAGCAAATCCGATTCCAGATCACATGCAAAACTAGTACCATACACTTAAAGACATTAGAATGTTTAATTATATTATAAAAACTGACACCACATTACATATAACACTGATACCATACATCTGTACGTATTATAATGGTTTATTATTAATATTAAACTGATAACTCAACACATACAAAACCGGTGTCATGATTCATCGGAATATTTTATTTTTTATTAAAAATTCACCGCTAATCATGCATAATTGGTATCATATACTTGCACATATGTTACTAGTATTGATACCACGGTACATGCAATACTGATATCTAACATTATATGCATGCAAAACTGATATAACACTACATCCAGAACTAACACCTAGTAATGTAAACGTACACATACAGTAATATGCATGTAAATGTACTTTCAAAATTAAGACCCACTTACATTATAATGTATTATTATGTACATATATATACTGTATACTTATCAATTTTATGTAAAAATGATACTGACTTTTTTTTTAAATATGATAGGATGATGATTTTGTGAATCCTCGTCCATTTGATACAAAATCAATGACAATAACAAATCAAGCCAAAGAAGTCTCCACAACTGAAGACCAAAAATCTGACATAGTATATAGATGTGGCGTACAAGTTATATACATGATTGTTAAATTTAATAGATAAGAAAGGATTAAATAAATAACAACTAGAATTACTAGAATCTGACATAGTGTTTTTGCTGAATCAGAGGTTAGACTTTTTAGAGTTTGAGTGTGGTCTCTGGGATCAAGCTGAATAGCCAATCTCAATGTTTTGTGGTTGAAACCAGATTTCGACTCTATCGGTTTAGAGTTTGAAAGCATGGGTCTCGAAGTTATCTTTGAAATGCTCACAACTTAATGTTGTCACAAGGACTTTTGCATTGGTTGGAAATTAATGATTTGTCTTCGTAACAGATAACTCAAACATGTTTTTCAGTGCTATGCCCTGTTCTGTAATAATAGAGAAACATCGCACGTCTTTGGGTGAATATTTTGCTATCGACTGCCTATATCGATAATAGGTTAGTTAACCATTAAAAAAATATAACTATGATGAATTTTATGATTTGAACTGAATGACGTACCTACACAGAATCGTTTTATTTGATTAACTTGTTGAATATTACCTGTGTAGATATAACATTCTAATATGAATTCGCGGTGATGTTTGTAACCAACTAACCAACACATTCCGACTGTAGATTTCAGGCATTGCCTTTTAGTGACTTGTATAATCTTGTATGACGGTTCATGATTGATGAAATGTATACCTATTCAATTTGGAGCTTTAATCAAAATTTTCTAAGGCTAGAGCGACCGTAGCTTTTGGACCATAAACGAATAAATCTTTCGTTATTCCTTGTCCTATGGGCAATTTCATGGAAAGGCACCATTCTGTGCCAACTTGAAATGTTTCTAATCAAGTGTGCACTTATTATTGCGTTTCCAATTTTTTCGCAAATTTTCCAGTGAAACAAGAATTTGCTAATTGTTTGTTTTAAGTCATTTGCCATAGCTTGGTCGGTTTTAGAATTTTAGATTTGAATTCAGTGTCCCTGCCCCGATAGATCTTTGGATTTGATTCCCCCACTATAGGAGGTTCTATATTTTGGTGCCCCCACTAGGGGAGGCCTTTGGACTTGAATTCGCCTCCTCTATGAGAGGACTTTTGATTTTGGCCCAACAATTGTCGCGCCTGAGGTACTTAGACACTACGCGAATTAATTAGAGGCCCGAACTCTTCACATCTAAGATAATTAGATGTTACACAAATGAATTTCATCGTTCTTCACATTTGAGATAATCAGATGATAAGCAAATGAATTTCATTATTCTTTACATTTGATATAATCAGATGCTATGCAAATGAATTTAAAATCTTCATATCTAAGATTTCAGATGCTATGCAAATTATTTCAAATTCTTCACATATGAGATTTCGGATGCTACGCAAATGATTTGACATTCTTCACATTTGAGATTTCATATGCTACACAAATGATTTGACATTCTTCACATCAGAGATTTCAGATGTTATCAAATGATTTACATTCTTCACATCTGGGTTTCCAGATGCTACACTAATAATTTGACATTCTTCACATCTGAGATTTCAGATGCTACGCAAATGGTTTGACATTCATCACAACTGAGATTTAAGATGCTACGCAAATTATTTGACTTTCTTCACATATGAGATTTTAGATGCTATGCAAATGATTTGACATTTTACACATCTGAGATTTCAGATGCTACGCAAATGATTTACATTCTTCACATTTGGGATTCCAGATGCTACGCAAATGATTTGACATTCTTCACATCCAAGATTTTAGATGCTATGCAAATTATTTGACATTCTTCACATCTGAGATTTTAGATGCCACGCAAATGATTTAAATTCTTCAAATATGAAATTTCAGATGCTACGCAAATGATTTACATTCTTCACATCAGGGATTCCAGATGTTCCGCAAATGATTTGACCTTCTTCACATCTGAGATTTCAGATGCTACGAAAATGATTTGACATTCTTCACATATGAGATTTCAGATGCTACGCAAATGATTTGACATTCTTCACATCTGAGATTTCAGATGTTACGCAAATGATTTGACATTCTTCACCTATGAGATTTCAAATGTTATGCAAATGATTTGACATTCTTCACCTATGATATTTCAGATGCTACGCAAATGGTTTGACATTGTCCACATCTTGGATTTCAGATGCTACGCAAATGATTTGACATTCTTCACATCTGAGATTTCAGATGCTACGCAAATGATTTGGCATTCTTCACATCTGAGATTTCAGATGGTACATAAATGATTTGACATTCTTCACATCTGGGATTTTAGATACTACGCAAATGATTTGACATTCTTCACATCTGAGATTTCAGATGCTACACAAATGATTTACATTCTTCACTTCCGGGATTCTAGATGCTACGCAAATGGATTTCATCATTCTTCACATCTGAGATAATCAGATGTTATGCAAATGAATTGGACGGCTGTTGTATCATTTCACAGGGCATGCATTAGTTCCTTTGTTGGACGCTTGACTTGGTGGGCTATCTTAGTTTAGGAGATGGGGCTTTGAATCTCTGACTTGGGGAAGTGCCCCTTCGACAGAAGTTACAACCCACTCGTTTTTTGTCGTGGCACTCGCTCGATATTCGAATCTCTACGACTCTTCCCGTTCACTTTTCAAGGCGGTGCTTTCTGTTTCTGCCTTTGTGCATGTTGACATTTATAGCATTCGACGCTTGAACTAGTGTTGTTGTGGTCGTTATGTTTCGTCTTATTTTAGAGGAACAAGCGCTCGACAGGTGGCCTGCAATATAAAATCATCCTTGAGCAAATTTTGATTTGACAAAACATTTTTGCTAGTAGGATATTTATTCAGGTAGATATGCTCTTAGTCATAGAGCTTAATGTTCAATATATTGTTTGTAAAATATTATAGACTATTTATATGAAGTTCAAATCCAACATGAAGTAAAGCATAAATTAAAGTTGTGGCGATGATGATCGCTTATTCAAAGCCATAGAATTTGGAGTGTGTAACACCCCGAATTTTCGAACAATCAGATTAACTAAATTTAAGAATACTTAATTTCAAATGTGGGAATTAAGGGAAACGGGTCGTTCCATTGCGTTCGTCTCAGAATTCTGCTTGAGATAGAGTCGAGTTTGCGTAAAACGGGTATCGGATGAAGGAGTTATGGACGAACGAAGTTTGGTGGCAAAATAGAAAAAAAAAAAAGAGGATTGCACTGGCGCACTTGGGAAGTGCTCCAGTACAAATTTTCATTGGCACACTTCCCAAGTGCACCCAGGCCGAGGGAAAACCTGCACAGCCTTCTGGTTCAGTCCGACCCATGTTCTGACCCATTGCAGAGTCCTTTCTGACTCCTTGCTGAGTCATTAGGGCTGAGGTGTCACCTTATCCCGACTGAGTGGTGTTGATTAACCCTAAGATCATCCGACGGCTATAATTAAATTGAAATTCTATATAAACATGTGTAGACCCAAACCCTAGAATCAAATCAAAAATTAGATCAGTAGCCGTCATGTTGTCACTCCAAACCCTAGAATAGCCGCCACCAACTAGACGCAAATTAAAGACAATAATTTAATTCGAATCAAGCCTAAAACTACAACAACGAAATTGTCTACAACAAGGGAACGCTAATCAATTACAGAATTCAGAACCCAGAACTCAAGACTCCTTATTCGGTGAGTTCTAGTCACTTTTAGGTTTAAATAAGTAAAAGTGAATCGTGGTAGACTATGGTTTGGGTATATGTTGTTTGTAGTTATGCAAGTTTATTGTTGTGAATCACGAAATGATGCAAGTCCCTTATTATGCAAGTTCATTATTGTGGTGAATCATGGAATGATGCAAGTTCATTATCGTTGTGAATCATAAAGCTATGCAAATTATTATGTTGTGAAACTATGAATCTATGCAAGTCGTTATCATGAATCTATGCAAGTCGTTATCATGAACCTATGCAAGTGGTTATTATGAATCTATGCAAGTTGTTATCATGAATCTATGCAAGTCGTTATTATGCAAGTTGTTATCATGAATCTATGCAAATTGTTATGAGATCATACAAGTTACCTATGCAAGTTATTATGTGATGAATTCATGAATCTATGCTGGTTGTTACATTATGAACCATGAACCTATGCAAGTTGATAAATTGTTAATTCATGAACCTATGCTAGTTGTTATGTTATGGATCATGAATCTATGTAAGTCACCTATGCAAGAAGTTATGTTATGAATTATGCAAGTTGTTATATTGTGAATCATGAACCCATATAAGTTGTTGACTATGTTGAGAATCATGAGCCTATGTTGATTGTTAATTATGTTGTTAATTCATAAACCTATGCAAATTGTTATGAATCTATGCAAATTGTTAATTATGTGGTGAATCATAATTATATGCGAAATTATCATGTCATTTTCCCTAGTTGTCATGCTTATGTCAAAAATTGTACTGAAAACGATCACCTTGTCATTCCCTTTATTTTATTGTTATGGCGAGACTATTTTGTAGCCTCGATGACGCCAAAAACGCAAATGGTTACGCTAGTTAAGAAATGGGGAAAAGGGGAATTTGTAAAAGGCATAATTTACATAGTGACTATGTAAATTGGACACATGATTCGAGTAGGGAAAACATATAAATAATTACCTACTATGACATGGGTGAAATTGGGTAAAAATGGTATAATTTGAATATGACCATTTATGGATAAGAAATCCAAATTGTTAATAAGATAGGTACTGACACCTATGAAAAAGGAAAGGATTAATTAATTAACTTAATTAATCAAAAGAGGAATGTTTAAGCAATTAAAGTCTGAAGATTTAATATTGAGAATTGGCATAAAATAAATTTGTGATGAAAATTGGTATGATTTTTCATACCATAAATAGATGGACATAATTGAGTCAATTATGGCCATAGTGAAATTTGGAATTAATTGATAATTTGAATAGGGAAAGTAATTCAAATTGGGGAATGATTAATTAGGAGTAATTAATCGTCTAAGACACGAGGTTAGGCTCTTTTGTGGTGTAAAACTGCCCGTACCCGCCCGGCAAATCCAGCTGCCACAAATGCCAGTCTAATGTGGGAGGTCTTAGGCATAAATTAAATGCGTGACAGTTGTAAAGACATGAGGTTAGGCTCTTTTGTGGTGTAAGACTGCCCGGACCCGCCCGGCAAATCCAGCTGCCACAAATGCCAGTCTAATGTGAGAGGTCTTTATAAGGTTACGGTCTTAATGAATTAAGAAACACTTAACCAGATAAGCATGTAGTGGGACATGAGGGGGTTAAGAGGGTGCCTTGGGTGGCATGTGGAATTAAGTCGGTGCCTGGGGTGGCATGTGAAATACGATTAGATATTTCAATAATTAATTGATGCTGATTAAAGACTACTTAACCTAACTTAATACATATGGACTGTATGATGATAGATGTAAGTTAGGGTTAAGTAAAACGAATTGCATTGTGGGTGGGTTAAGTACAACTAATGGGTAGGTGGGTAATATTAATACATATAGGCCCACAAACTTAACCATTAAATAAAAGGGTTAAATCAACTGATGGGTAGGTGGGTAATATTAGTATATATAGGCCCACAAACTTAACCAATAAATAAATAGGATTAAATCAGTGGGAGGGTTAAGTACAAATGAAGGGTAGGTGGGTAATATCAATACATATAGGTCCACAAACTTAACCATTAAAAAGGGGTTATGTAATTAAAGACACCTAATGGTATACATAACCGGAGCAGAATAGGTAAAGTTATGTATTAAAGACACCCTCAGGGGTACGCATAACTAATGGGAATAGGTAAAGTTATGTATTAAAGACACCCTCGGGGGTACACATAACTAATGGGAGTAGGTAAAGTTATGTATTAAAGACACCTATAGGTACACATAAACGATAGGTAGAATAGAGGTTATGTATTAAAGACACCTATAGGTATGCATAACTGATTGAGGGCTATGTAATTAAAGACACCTCAGGGTATACATAGTCAGTAGAAAACCTAGTGGGGATACAAGACATAGGGGAGAGCTTGTATCATGTAGTATGGGACCCATTTCAGTCAGTAACCCGGAGAGGTATCAAAGTAAAAAATCTTCGTACTAGGCAGGGAAGGGGCACACTTACTGATTGATTGTAAGAGATCCAAAACGAGACGGATGGTGTGGGCGGCGGAAACCGACCAGGGACATGTGCGTGCATGGGTCGGGCAGAGGGGGACAAGACGACCGTGACACCAGTAGGTATAACTGTGCACACCTTAGGTTGCCACTTTAGGGAAGTGATACCCCCTAGTTGTGGGACCAGTATAGGGTATCTACAGAGTAGGGAGCCAACCGATTAGGGTAGTGGTTAGGGTCTATCCGGACATATGCCCTAAGTCTACCAATTTGTAGTAGGAGGGTAATGGGTACGACTAGTTGAGATAGTAGCAGGCGGCACCTATGGCCGTAGCTAGGAATACATGAAACTACCACACTCATTATCATGATTAACAGAAGGGATTATCCCATCTTGATTTGACTAGCAATAGTGCAGAGTAGTTAGTAGTGAATCATGCATACACCGTACCTAATTTGTCCTATCGTACCTGTCATCTGTACCGTGATCCTCTTATCCACTTTGTATGCCTGTCATGTTTACCTTTGTTTATTTACTGGCTAAAAGTTACTGGACTCACCAGACGTATGTCTGACCTAGTTTGTTTCGCCTCTTTTCTTCCGTTCCCCCCCAGGTTCTCAGGGAGGGAACACCCAGGTTTAGTCAGGATTTGGATATCATCTACTAGGAGCTACTTCTGAAGTATGGCTCGAATCTCTGTTTCTTATATGGCTTGCTCTTTAATCTGGGGAATGATGATTTTCTTTTAGAAAACCTATGTACTCTGATGATATAAGACAGAAGTGTTTTGTTGTAATAGTTTTATGACTCATGGTATTATGTAACAAAGTATTTTGGAGATTTAATAAAGTTATTTGTTTCCGCTGCAAAATTTTTATATCTGTCTTGTGATATTCTATGTCTGTTTACCAAAAACGCTCCATTGAAGTTAGGGCATTCCCTTTGTGAGTGACCTTAATGGAGGTGGGATGTTACACTTGGTATCAGAGCTGAAGGTTACCAGATTAGATAAAAGTTTTTGAAAACTATTTTCAAAAGGATTTTAAAAGTAAGTATTTTCAAAAAGGAAAGCCTGTTTTGAAAAACATTCCCCGAAAAGCCATATGTAGTATCCTTCGGTCCTTTGTCTAGAATCTCTTCCTTGATAGTATAGGCAAATGCTCTCACGGCTGATGGATATGATAGGGATAGGAAAATTTATGTAAAAGGTTTAATTTCCTTATCTGGTTATGAAGTTAAGACCCTTTTGGATTCTGGCATTGAGACTCTGCACTTTAGTACTAGTCTTATTTCTGATCCCGTAGTTGTTTCAAACCCCATTTGTGGTTCGGCTCAATTGTTAGTGGTTTGTAGGGGTTTGAAATTATCTGTGTTAGGCGTCAAAAATATGAATGTGACATTCGTGTGCTCA
Source organism: Allium sativum (assembly GCA_030737875.1). Lineage (NCBI taxonomy): Eukaryota > Viridiplantae > Streptophyta > Magnoliopsida > Asparagales > Amaryllidaceae > Allium > Allium sativum. The sequence continues at coordinate 345,453,741 of CM060922.1, read as the reverse complement.
AGTTTATGGGCCATGGGTTGGTTCTAAATGGACCAGCTTTCTATGTAGAGGGTCGTTCTAAATTTTGAGAGGAGGGTCGTTGAGTTTCTAACTTGTCATGGGAAGACCCCCAAAGTTTCTTGTGACCAGCAAGGGTCTGTTATGCTTAGCTTTTTGAGAACCATTCTGTAATATGATCTGTACCAGTGGTCTGTAAGTATCTAGATATTTCTGAAGGATACGGGTTTCTACTCGAAGCGTGGAGTAGATCTCCATTTTTGACATTGTTTAATGGGGGTAATTCTTTGGGTGTTAGTCTGATGTTGATTTCGGTCTTCGGGGCTAAGACTTAGGGAATTATTCTCTTAATCGATGTCAAATAGGAACAGAGCTTTTGTTTTAGTTATATCATTTGTTTGTATCCCATCAACTGAATCTTCGACCTTTAGATAGGAAATCCATGGATGTAAACATGTGCTTGGGACATGTTATGTTTGGTGGTTGCAAGTGGATTCAAGTGTTTGCTAGTGGTTACTCGTGGATGCATTTACACACACATTAGGCACTAGATCGGCTCAAATCACTATCATATTGCATATAAATGTGTGTGCATATTTAGGTTAATGGATGAACAATGGTTGTGTTATCATATGGATGTTGCATTTTGATGAAAGGTTGAGCACACATGTAGAAATAATATGTATTGATAGGATTCTTTCGCATACATAATGGACGCATGGCACTATCATGGTTTGCATTAAGGAGGTCAACTGAATCAGCAGACCGCCTGATTTTGCATTAGATAAGGAACATATACACACACTTTTGCATATGTTCATACAACATTAGAAGTTTTCTAAGGACAATGGATGCTTGTGGATGATGGTTGAGTAGATGAGTGATTGGACGGTAGGACACATTCTTCTTAACTTGAAGATTTCTGGGACGAAATCCTTTAAGTAGGGGAGAATGTAACACCCCGAATTTTCGAACAATCAGATTAACTAAATTTAAGAATACTTAATTTCAAATGTGGGAATTAAGGGAAACGGGTCGTTCCATTGCGTTCGTCTCGGAATTCTGCTTGAGATAGAGTCGAGTTTGCGTAAAACGGGTACCGGATGAAGGAGTTATGGACGAACGAAGTTTGGTGGAAAAATAGAAAAAAAAGACGGAGGATTGCACTGGCGCACTTGGGAAGTGCGCCAGTACAAATTTGCACTGGCGCACTTCCCAAGTGCGCCCAAGCCGAGGGAAAACCTGCACAGGCTTCTGGTTCAGTCTGACCTAGGTTCTGACCCATTGCTGAGTCCTTTCTGACTCCTTGCTGAGTCATTAGGGCTGAGGTGTCACCCTATCCCGACTGAGTGGTGTTGATTAACCCTAAGATCATCCGACGGCTATAATTAAATTGAAATTCTATATAAACATGTGTAGACCCAAACCCTAGAATCAAATCAAAAATTAGATCAGTACCCGTCATGTTGTCACTCCAAACCCTAGAATAACCGCCACCAACTAGACGCAAATTAAAGACAATAATTTAATTCGAATCAAGCCTAAAACTACAACAACGAAATTGTCTACAACAAGGGAACGCTAATCAATTACAGAATTCAGAACCCAGAACTCAAGACTCCTTATTCGGTGAGTTCTAGTCACTTTTAGGTTTAAATAAATAAAAGTGAATCGTGGTAGACTATGGTTTGGGTATATGTTGTTTGTAGTTATGCAAGTTTATTGTTGTGAATCATGAAATGATGCAAGTCCCTTATTATGCAAGTTCATTATTGTGGTGAATCATGGAATGATGCAAGTTCATTATCGTTGTGAATCATAAAGTTATGCAAATTATTATGTTGTGAAACTATGAATCTATGCAAGTCGTTATCATAAATCTATGCAAGTCGTTATCATGAACCTATGCAAGTGGTTATCATGAATCTATGCAAGTTGTTATCATGAATCTATGCAAGTCGTTATTATGCAAGCTGTTATCATGAATCTATGCAAATTGTTATGAGATCATACAAGTTACCTATGCAAGTTATTGTGTGATGAATTCATGAATCTATGCTAGTTGTTATGTTATGAACTATGAACCTATGTAAGTCACCTATGCAAGAAGTTATGTTATGAATTATGCAAGTTGCTATATTGTGAATCATGACCCATATAAGTTGTTGACTATGTTGAGAATCATGAACCTATGTTGGTTGTTATTTATGTTGTTAATTCATGAACCTATGCTAGTTGTTATGTTGTGGATCATGAATCTATGTAAGTCACCTATGCAAGAAGTTATGTTATGAATTATGCAAGTTGCTATCTTGTGAATCATGACCCATATAAGTTGTTGACTATGTTGAGAATCATGAACCTATGTTGGTTGTTAATTATGTTTATAATTCATAAACCTATGCAAGTTGTTATGAATCTTTGCAAATTGTTAATTATGTGGTGAATCATAATTATATGCGAAGTTATCATGTCATTCTCCCTAGTTGTCATGCTTATGCCAAAAATTGTACTGAAAACGATCACCTTGTCATTCCCTTTATTTTATTGTTATGGCGAGACTATTTGGTAGCCTCGATGACGCCAAAAACGCAAACGGTTACGCCAGTTAAGAAACGGGGAAAAGGGGAATTTGTAAAAGTCATAATTTACATAGTGACTATGTAAATTGGACACATGATTCGAGTAGGGAAAACATATAAATAATTACCTATTATGACATGGGTGAAATTGGGTAAAAATGGTATAATTTGAATACGACCAGTTATGGATAAGAAATCCAAATTGTTAATAAGATAGGTACTGACACCTATGAAAAAGGATAGGATTAATTAATTAACTTAATTAATCAAAAGAGGAATGTTTAAGCAATTAAAGTCTGAAGATTTAATATTGAGAATTGGCATAAAATAAATTTGTGATGAAAATTGATATGATTTTTCATACCATAAATAGATGGACATAATTGAGTCAATTATGGCCATAGTGAAATTTGGAATTAATTGATAATTTGAATAGAGAAAGTAATTCAAATTGGGGAATGATTAATTAGGAGTAATTAATCGTCTAAGACACGAGGTTAGGCTCTTTTGTGGTGTAAGACTGCCCGGACCTGCCCGCCAAATCCAGCTACCACAAATGGCAGTCTAATATGGGAGGTCTTAGGCATAAATTAAATGTGTGACAGTTGTAAAGACACAAGGTTAGGCTCTTTTGTGGTGTAAGACTGCCTGGACCCGCCCGTCAAATCGAGCTGCCACAAATGCCAGTCTAATGTGAGAGGTCTTTATAAGGTTACGGTCTTAATGAATTAAGAAACACTTAACCAGATAAGCATGTAGTGGGACATGAGGGGGTTAAGTGGGTGCCTTGGGTGGCATGTGGAATTAAGTGGGTGCCTGGGGTGGCATGTGAAATACGATTAGATATTTCAATAATTAATTGATGCTGATTAAAGACTACTTAACCTAACTTAATACATATGGACTGTATGATGATAGACATAAGTTAGGGTTAAGTAAAATGAATTGCATTGTGGGTGGGTTAAGTACAACTGATGGGTAGGTGGGTAATATTAATACATATAGGCCTACAAACCTAACCATTAAATAAACAGGGTTAAATCAGTAGGTGGGTTAAGTACAACTGATGGGTAGGTGGGTAATATTAGTATATATAGGCCCACAAACTTACCCATTAAATAAATAGGATTAAATCAGTTGGAGCGTTAAGTACAACTGAAGGGTAGGTGGGTAATATCAATACATATAGGCCCACAAACTTAACCATTAAAAAGGGGTTATGTAATTAAAGACACCTAATGGTATACATAACCGGAGCAGAATAGGTAAAGTTATGTATTAAATACACCCTTAGGGGTACGCATAACTAATGGGAATGTGTAAAGTTATATATTAAAGACACCCTCAGGGGTACGCATAACTAATGGGAGTAGGTAAAGTTATGTATTAAAGAAACCTATAGGTACGCATAACCGATAGGTAGAATAGGGGTTATGTATTAATGACACCTATAGGTACGCATAAATGATTGAGGGCTATGTAATTAAAGACACCTCAGGGTATACATAGTCAGTAGAAAACCTAGTGGGGATACAAGACATAGGGGAGAGCTTGTATCATGTTGTATGGGACCCATTTCAGTCAGTAACCCGGAGAGGTATCAAAGTAAAAAATCTCCGTACTAGGTGGGGAAGGGGCACGATTACTGATTGATTGTAAGAGATCCAAAACGAGACGGATGGTGTGGATGGCGCAAACCGACTGGGGACATGTGTGTGCATGGGCCGGGCAGAGGGGGACAAGACGACCGTGACTCCAGTAGGTATAACTGTGCACACCTTAGGTTGCCACTTTAGGGAAGTGATACCCCCTAGTAATGGGACCAGCATAGGGTATCTACAGAGTAGGGAGCCGATCGATTAGGGTAGTGGTTAGGGTATATCCGGACATATGCCCTAAGTCTACCAATTTGTAGTAGGAGGGTAGTGGATACGACTAGTTGAGATAGGAGCAGGCGGCACCTATGGCCGTAGCTAGGAATACACGAAACTACCACCCTCGTTATCATGATTAGCAGAAGGGATTAGCCCATCTTGATTTGACTAGTAATAGCGCAGAGTAGTTAGTAGTGAATCATGCATACACCTTACCTTATTTGCCCTGTCATACCTGTCATCTATACCGTGATCCTCTTATCCAGTTTGTATGCTTGTCATGTTTACCTTTATTTATTTACTGGCTAAAAGTTACTTGACTCACCAGACGTATGTCTGACCTAGTTTGTTTCGCCTCTTTTCTTCCGTTTCCCCCCTAGGTTCTCAGGGAGGGAACACCCAGGTTTAGTCAGGATTTGGATATCATCTTCTAGGAGCTACTTCTGATGTATGGCTCGAGTCTCTGTTTCTTATATAGCTTGCTCTTTAATCTAGGGAATGATGATTTTCTTTTAGAAAACCTATGTACTCTGATGATATAAGACAGAAGTGTTTTGTTGTAATAGTTTTATGACTCATGGTTTTATGTAACAAAGTATTTTGGAGATTTAATAAAGTTATTTGTTTCCGCTGCAAAAATTTTATATCTGTCTTGTGATATTCTGTGTCTGTTTACCAAAAACGCTCCACTGAAATTAAGGCATTCCCTTTGTGAGTGATCTTAATGGAGGTGGGGTGTTACAGAGTGACAATCAATGGTGGTAAGCCAATAACTGGCCTTGTACTAACTTGTGTTGGGGTTTCATTACTTAGACCGGTTTGATTTGCAGGCGGACTTTGCCCCTGAAGAGATGGAGGAGAGTTTGAGGCTTGCGGATTTTTTTACATACTGCTGCAGCCTGTTTTTCCTGATCAATTCCTCTATGAGATTCTTATAATGTCGGCACTCGTTACGATTATAACCAGGCTGGTTGTGAAACCTATTGAACTTTCTCGAGTTTGTCGCCTTGTCGCCTACCCTTATCGTATTTGGTTCTGCATACTCCTCAGAATACTTCATTGCAAGATAGATATTTTCAAGAGTGTCATTCAAAGGCGTCATCTCTGACGAGCTGAAAAGGTGAGACTTCTTCCCTTTCCATCATTATCGCATTTTTGCCCCTGAGTTTTCTGTTGATTAGCTTGAGCATTAACAATGTTTTTTTCCTCAGTAGTGCTGCTTGTGCCAGTAGGAGAAGGATCGTCGTCTGCTCTCATGTACACTCTTCCGCTTTCTTATAGAATTTGTCAAGCGTGTTTGGTTCCTTCATTTTTATCCATCTTCCAAACACACTTCTCTTGTCTATAGCACCAAGTAAAAGCCATGAGGATTATGCGAGGCTCTGGATTCCTTTCTTCAGACAAGGCAACATTGAATCGACTAAGAAAAGCTTTAACGGACTCCCCTGGACTCTGCTTCATTGCTGAAAGTGTTATAGCATTCTTGGCTTTGGTAGCATACAGGCGGAACTGCTCCGTGAAATTTTTGGTCAAGTCAAAGAACCAGGCTATAGACTTAGGTGGTAGCTTTGTGAACCATGGTGAGGTAACACCTTCTAAGAAGTGAGGAAAATATAGGCATCTCATCCCCTCTGTTGCCTTTGCTGCACTCATATGCCACTTGTACTTGAACAGGAAGTAGTTAGGATCAATAAGGACGTTGTACTGAGGCAAATTTGGAGGAGTGGACTTCTTTGGGCACTTTGTTTCTCGGATTCTCTCGGTAAACGGAGTCCTATCGGGGGAGAAATCCCATTCTTTTTCATCATCATTACGAGCTTGATTCTTCTTTATGATTTATTTTAACATATCCGAGATGTATTATTCATTGCTATGTCGCTTTGCGAGGCTGATTTCAATCCCTTTACTAAATGTTCATCTAGGCAAGCGATCATGATTAGAAGATTTATTCCTTTACCTTCCCAGCGAGGAAGTGCCCTCATGGCGGGATTGGTAACCTTTTGATCATTCATCGTGGAATGATCTTAGATTTTGGCTTCAATTCTTTGACGTTAGCTTTGTCTTTGTCTCTCAGCCAATCATTATCATCTTCCATGTTGTCGTTGTGGTTTGGATCAGAAGCGGATGAATCGACATTTTCGTCACGATTAACATGGACCTTCTGAGGGGCTGGATTAGGTCGAGCATTGAGACCCGTATCCAATTTCTCCATCATAGCATTACTAGAACTATCCATTCTCTAGTTCAAGTTGGCGACAACTACGTCCAACTCATCTCTTGTTACACCAGCTCCACCCTTATAACCTTGGCCAACTTTGAGATTATTCATTTGTGGTGTAGCTTCACGAACAACAATATCAGAATCTCTGATTTACTTCCTCCTTTCTTCGACTTTGATTGTGATATTACTTTAGACAAGCTTTTGAACCTTGGAGACAATCTCTTAAAGGCCTAGACTTTAGATCGTGCGGATCTATCGTAAAGAATGGCCTTTGAACTTAGGTATTCCACAAAACTCTTGATCTTTAGAAAGTGTACGTGGCCTCACGGTGTGTGCCACATGTTGAAATCAAAAAATGACCTTAACACTAAAGGTGCTTCTAGAGCACTTCACCAATAGGTATGATTTGAGATTAAAGAGCCGCAAACACAAAATAAAGAGCAAAAAAGGAAAGAAAAACGATTTTTTAGAGTGGTTCGGTCAATTTAGACTTACATCCACTATAGAGTCGCTTCTCATTATCTATCTTGGATTTACGAAGTACATGAATTCACTCATATCACTCATTTTTTCTTTTACAATGATCTTCTATTTTTTTTCCCTTTCCGCTTTAGATTTCACTTGGATTCGCAAAATCGGTGAGATCATTTGATTTTTGATGGTAGCTGTGTAGATATTCAATCACTCAGACACTTAGATGATCTTTACTGGATCCATGATGATCTTGTGTTTGATTTAGGCTTCGGAGAGAATTAATGGTAGTTAGATATCACTTAGATTTAGTTTGAGAGAGTTGTAACAACCCGGAATTTTGAAATTAATTTAAAATATTAATTTTAGCAATTTTAATGGATTTTGAACATTTAAAATAATTTATTTTAAATAATATGGTGAATTTTTTTTTAAATCGAAGTTAGAATGAATATATATATTTTAATTATAAAAGGAATTAGAAGTAGCGCGGCAGTTTGAAAATTTGAATTTGAACTTTGACTGAATGTATAGGATGCAAAATAAATTGGATTTTAGTAAAACCAGAAATATTTAAATCTATTTAATAATATCTTTCTAAGAAATCCGAAAAATTGAAATTTCATAGCGGGAATAAAAAGTTATGGTCAGTTGAATATTCAGAATAGTCGTCATGAATTTATATATATTTTAATATTAAAAATAGCCATTTCGCAAACGACCTCCGTTTTCGACGAAACCACTTTTGTTGGATCCGGAATGTCAAATTATTGCTAGATTCTAATTTTCATAATTTTTGGAATTAATTTGTGAGCGTGGCAAAAGAAAATGTGTTTTGTCAATTTCAGTCAATTTGGATCGACCAGAAAATGGCCATTTTTCAAACGGTCTCCAAATTCGACGAAATTAGTTTTGTCAGGATCGAATCGTCAAAACATAACTAGAAATATTTTTTCTGGAATTTTTAGAGTCCGTATGTGGCCCCGGTAAATTAAAAATGTACGATCAAATTGAATAATTAAATGATATATATTTTAATTTAAAGAAAATTGGGCTGAAATGGTTGAATGGGCTGACGAGACCTATTCCATTGGGTCCGAAAGGGGGATATTTGGCTAGGGGTAACTCTCATTGGGATGGATCTGGAGATAGTGGGAATTAACGGGCTTTTGTTGAAATTTAAAGAATTAAATATTAATTAAATAATATTATAAATACCCCTAGTATTACAAACCCTAACCCTAATACATGTCAGTCGCCAGAAACAAACCGATGGCTACCATCGGCCAAAATTCTTTCCTGAATCATTCCTAATCCAATCACTAAATTCATAGAACTCAAGAACAAACATTGTCGAGATTCAGACACTCTTCAAATTTGTACGAATGTGATGAATTATCACGATGTGAATTGGGAGGATTTCCTATTTGGATCGCTGCCGTTCGGGTTCACTTTTCTCGATGAGGGGGAGGCCGATTTGGATGCTGATGGGGGTGTGAGGAGCTCTGACATTGGCGCTGGTCGTGGGAGTCTCAGACCGGTCGACGATAGTCCATGGCGCGTGTGTTTTGAGGATGGGCGGTGCGAGGCTCAGCGTGAACGACGACCTGGGAATGGAGTGTATTACAGAAGGAAGGGGATAGAGGAAATTGAGGAAAGGATTATTTTAAATTTTTATTTAATTAAATATTAATGTAGTAAATTTTGTAATCTCATATCTTACTCAAATCTAATCAGAATCTGATGATTTTCGTTGCGTTAGAATCGTCTTTCCATGATCTACAGCATGGAGCAACCCAAATCTGAAATGGAGTGCGTTGAAATTTCAGAAAAAAATCATTGTGAGAATTCTTTATTTTTAATAATTAAAATTTATTAAGTTCTGATCGTGTTAGAAATCAAATCTGCTGTTAAATTCAATTTGTTATATATGTGATTTGATTGGGTTGATAATAATGTTATGTTGATATGTGGATTGGAATTATTATGTTTGTTTAAATAAGATTGTTGAAAATAATTATATCATGTTTGTTAAAATAAGATTGTTGTAATTAATTATATCATGTTTGTTAAAATAAGATTGTTGAAAATAATTATATCATGTTTGTTACAATAAGAAATTTGAAAATCAAATTATCATTTTGCTCGTTAGATTGTTGAAATTAACATTTGTGTTAATTAGATAATTGAATAAAATCAAATTATCATTTTGCTCATTGGATTGTCAAAATTAACATTGAATTGTTCACAAATAAAAACATTCATTTTTATTTGTCAAATTTTACATTGAATTTGTAAACAAATAAAAATAGTCATTTTTATTTGTTATGTGAAGGATAGATATTTGTTGCAAATAAATTTACATTTTTAATTGTCATGCGGAGATTATAAACTGTATGCAAATAAGAATACTCCTTTTGTCATTAGAGAACATAGAAATGTTATGTTAGCTAAAAATATCATTTTATTGAAATTGTCATATTTAACAAATTAGAATTGTTAAATTATAATTGTCAGGTTTAACAAGTTAGAATTGTTGAATTATGTTAACGATAAAATTTACCATGTCAAAATGATGATCAACCCTCAAGACTTGAAATAATGCAATCTCTAGTGGAAGAAAGTCGACGATTAAATGAATCAATTTCGAACTCATTTCCAAATTCAAATTCATATAATATTTATTATAACCCTAGCCAATTCAATTTCGAACCCCAAAATGAATTTCAAATTCAAAATGGAAATGTGTATAACTTTTCAAATGATTTTGGCAATGGGAATAATTTCAATTATGGTGCAAATGTAAATTTTTGTTCTCAGCAATTTCAAATTGAAAATTCTCATGTAAACAATTATAAATTTGATTTGTTGAGCAAATGAACGAAATTTACAATAATCACAAGGATTTGTTATTTGAAACCTACTTGAAACAACGTGAACAACAAAATCAAATTTCAAAGTGTGATGATTTGAATAATAATCCATCATTTACCAAAATCGATGATTTTCAAATAACAACTTTCGAAATTGAAAATAAGGATCTTAACAAAGTTGTTAATAATACGGTAATTGATTTGGATTTTAATTCTTTTGAGAGGGTGGAATAAAATTTAAAATTTAATCTTCCTTTTTTTAAAAATTTGAAAATAACAACTTTAGACTTGGAAAATGACATAAGTAATGAAGTTGTTAATAATTAAAACGAAGTAATGAAAACAATTTTTTGGACTTTTCGAAGAAGAGTTGAATTGTGAAAGAGTAGATTTGAATCACCATTTGGATTTTGAAATCGATATTTTTGAACAAGTTTTCAATGATATATTTTAAATTCAAATAGGTGAAATTAAAGATGAATTTCAACCATTAATTCAATCTACCCCAAACATCATCGAAATAAAGCAACTCATTCGGTTTTTAATAAAATAGCATTTGTTTTTCCAAATCTACGTCTAACTTCAAAAGCATTTACGATTTGGTTTTTCGAGCTTAAGCTATGTCTCTCACACTTGAAGAGACTAATGAATTGATCTTTCGAAGACCGTTTCAATTACTTCTTGTCAATATATTATTTAATATACTATAAATAATTTTTTTCTTTCTTTTCTCTTGTAAATATAGCGCATATTTTCAGATTTTTCTTTCTCCTTCCACTTTGGTTGACTATGGGGACACAGTCAAAATCAAGTGTGGGGGAGTTTCATATTTATTTTTGTTTTTGCATATATTTCACTTTTCTTTTCTTTTTTCATCCAAGAAAATAAAAAAATAAAAAGAAACTCCAAGAAAAAAAGTGCATTTTAATTTACTTTTAAATGGTCGTAAGATTAAAATATTTGGAATTTTACTTCTCTTAACAAATAACGAAAGAAAAGTTTCAATTATTAGCAAATTTAGTGTAACTAGTATATAGGGAGATTCGTAGGTGATGAGTATGAAATGTTTTCTAAATTGTAATCTGATTAAATGAATGGTTGATTTAGATTACTTGCGATAACATTTTAGATCGTTTAAGTGAAGTTGTGCTAACATATTCTAGCTAAACTCTCTCTTAAAAAAAGAAGAAAAAAGAGAAAAAAAGAGAGAAAAAAAAGAATATATATAATAATAATAATAATCCAAGGATATCCAACATTGTTGGTACATCTGGCATTGGTGTGCAAACCCGCCAAGCTCTTTCTGACACCTTGTTGACAAAGTCAGCGTCAGTTTACCTTGGTCTCATTTTATGAGTTGGACACCTTAGGAGTACTGACCGTCACATAAGTTGTAGTGCAATGTAAGGGTGGTATACCTAGGTATTTGTAAATAATAATAATGTAAATATTTTGTAATAAAGAGAGAGTTAGCACTTGAAATCCAAGCACACTCTTCACTTATTTGACCTAACTTGCTAATCAAAAGTAAATAAAGATGCCAATGTATGATTATTGATATCGATTACAGAATTCATTTCATATTTGCACTATGTTCCTACCAAAACAATTGGCCAAGCTGTAGGAGTTTGTAGTGATAACTGACTTTTGTTTGAAGTTTTGATTAGTATTGGACTTAAATTTCATAGTGACGACCCAAACTTGTGTTAACTCCTTCGTGTAAAATTTAGAAGTAAATTACCCATTTTTAAATAATCTTGCATTCATCTTGTACATATTTTCTAATCTTGCATTTTGTAAATATTTTTTGCAATTAACATTTGGATTTTGTGGGTAGTATCCGCTGAAAATCCTCATGAGACAACACTCGTCCTACTGGGGCACCCAAAGGTTTAACAGCTTGTTGCATATGCTCAATGCAATCGTGCTCCCTACGAAAATGGATTTATCTTAATTTTTGTAGTTGTTTTATTCAAGGACGAATAAAAAGATAAGTGCGGGAGTATTTGATGTGCATGTAAATATGAACATTTATATTCAAACATTTATTCTTGTTTTAATTAAATAAATAACATAATTGGCTATTTTTACATGTTTTAAACCGAAATCCTAAAATTTTCATGCATTCGTCCTCATTTAAGGTGTAAAATGGTTACTTGTGAATGTTTTAATTTGTGACTGCATTTACTTGTTCTTTGTATTTGTCTCTTATAGGAATTTTAGAGCACAAATGCATGCATACAAAGGAATGAGGAGGAAATAATTCTCATACATGATCATGGAGGACCCCACCTCTCAAATTACCCTCTTTCTCTTAAGCTTCTTATTAAAGACTAATTGAATAAGACAAAAGGTCTCATGCATCCTACATGACTCATTAGTGGCTAAGACAGGATTAGAAGCTTCATGAAGGGGGTACTTTGGTGAGTCCCGAACAAAAGTGATTAGGATTTTAGGGTTTCAAACATGTATATATACCACTTTATGTAATGTAAATATCCTCTTCTCTTTTGATCCCCTTCTTTAGTTTAGTTGAAAGGAGCACAAGCTCTCTTGTATTTCCATGGCTACATAGCCATTTTCTTTATGTAACTTCTTTATTTTAATGCAGTTTAATTTCTATGCTCTTTACTTTCATGTTCATAGCTTAGATTTACATTCATGTTCATAGCTTAGATTTACTTTCATGTACATTTACTTTATGTTCTTAGTTTAGTTCTCTTCTTGTTCTACTTAGTTTTTCTTTCATTTTTCTTTATTTTCTAATGTTGAAACTTACATGTGTTGATATGATAACACATATGAGTGGCTAATCCCTTGATTTAGGGGTAATGATGCTCTCTAACTTTATGTAAGTTCAACAATTGTATGATTTCTGATCATTAATTTTGTGCTTCATGTTAGTGAATGTTGATGTTAGTTTATACAAATGGTTTGGATAGTCTATGTTTGTTGATAACAAAATAGGCTATGCTTAATCAATGTAAACACAAATTACGTCAATATTTGCTAAGTGGTTATTGATTTTCAAACGAAAGTAAGGACAAAATTTAATGGTCTGTAGTTTTAGTTAATAATTCATAGGCCATACTTAGAATAGTTTTGCTTTAGTTCCATTTTCATGAGATTCATAAGTGGTTTAAATATTTCATTTATATCACTTAACGGAGATCATAAATTGTATTTTTGATAACTTACATAAATGTAAGAGTTGACTTGCCTTTAAATTATTTTCCTGTCATATTTAGCTCTCATCTTAGTTTATAGTTTTCATTTAGCCTTTATTAGTTAAAACTTTACTTGAATTTGGTTTAATTTGATTGAGTAAAATCTAGAATTAATTCTTTCCCAGCGGATCGACTCGTATTCGCCACGTACTAATAATGGTACGCCGTTCGCTTGCGGTATTATCAAGATATTTCATGTTAACGGTTTTCTAATTCAATAGAAATTCCATTTGCGAACAATAATGTTATTCTAAATGTCGACAACCATTAAACAACCAACATGCATCCAATCCCAATTTATATCACTAATGAAATTTTTAAGTTATATGAATTTATCACATCATTATAATACAGATAGCGTGGGAGCTAACTCACCATTTATTTCGATGGATGATTCATATGTCTTTTTGTTTAATTTTAAATAGATATTTAAAACTAAACAAAATTCCCGTTACATCCAATTTCGAACAAACCAGCTTAGCAGCGCAGCCTTCATAGTCCTGATTCCAACAGACCTAGTTTGTTCCAATTCTGATCATGAATGAATGAAATATCATCATTACAATTAGATCGATTATAATATAAACTAACTAAATTAAAATATTAAACCTAAATTAGTTACTAATATAATTCCTAAATTACCTTCACCCATCTGTACAAACCCGACATTTACTTCTACTGCTTCGTGATCACGACCCGTTCCACGTTCTCTTCCCAATATCTCATCCGTTTGCCCCCTTCTTCTTATTTTTTTAACCGGAAGCCTAAAGCCCAAGATAAAAATTTCAGCCCACCAATTTCTTAATCCTCTTCCCTACGTAAATTATTCCAAACTGCTCCCTCCCTGTATCCTACCATCACATGAGTCTTCTACCCTGCATTTGAATCCGCTGTTTCTAGTCACATGTTATGGCCGCTTCAATGTCTCAGAAATTTTCCAAATCCCCCTTATTCGTTATTTATCACTAATTGGAGTTAAAACCAGATCTTCATTCTATAGACATAACACGAGAGATGTCCTCCTTCATGTTGGCCAGCGCCGCCACTCCCCTTCAGGGATGACCGAACCTACCCCATCATGGCGCCTCCTCCCTGACTCCCTCCACTGAGAATCTGATGGCTACCAATGCCCCTATAAGCCATGAAGTAAAACAAACCCGTAAAAGCCTTTAAAACCCGTACTTCTTTCTTCCTCGTCCCTGTCATCATCCGCAACTCCCTACTGCTCTTCAAACATAGCACTGTATACCTCCCCCGTCATCAAAGAATGACACGCTCGCATCTCCAGTCACAATCTCTACACCATAGTCCCCATAACATAGAACTTGCACCACCTGGTCCAACGCTCCGACGTCCAAACAAAAGTCTGACTCCATTCTTCTCTGTAGCGCAAACTACAGGGTGCGAGACTTTTAGTTTCAAATACTCCTCAAACTTCACCAACCCTCATATCTTGCTTTCCCGAACCCAAATGCACAACCCCCTCGACCTTCAACAAACTCTAATCTGACCAGATGCATGCATACACCATGCTGAAAAGAAGTGTAACGGCCCGAAAATTTCAGATCCTGATTATCGATACTAGTACGTATCTGTTATCACATATCGACTAATCAACTACAAGAAATTAACAAATCGTTAATAGAAAGAAGTTAGAGGGTGAGCTAGAAATAGAAAGAAAGAAAGTTAGAGTAGAAGAAAAAGAAGAATTGAACACAACAGAATTAGGTTAAGCACGAATCTTACAGCGGAACTAAATAAAATATATTATATAACATCTTGAAATATAAAACTATATTAACTTACATACATTATCAGAGTACAACTCATATACAATACAATGGAAATAAACTCTATATATCGAATGTTGAAGCCTCCTATTCCAAGCTCCTTTAGGTGAATTTATAAAATCATGAAACCACTTGACTGCCCACACAAATTTGATCACCCAAGAGTTTAGGAAAAATGTAGGAAAAATAAACTATAGGCCAGTCATGGGACTGGTGTGAGTAAACTATTTTAAAACATGTTGGCTTAATGTTCAAAATTCATTTTGAAACAAAAGATAATCGTAGGACCGATCCACACATAAATACGAATGGTTTTTACCTTAAAATAACCCAAAAAATTTCTTGGTACCAAAATTATTCTGATATTATAATAGTGTATAATCAAATAAATAGAAATCAAACAAAACGCTTGCATCTCACGCTCCACATGCATAGTATACAATAAAAACTGCAGGCGCTTATTGGGTAACGGATCCCGACTATGACAAGGTATGGAACCACCTTCTGATAGTGTATCTCTAAAGGGGAATACACTTGGTTCAACAAGAACATCTTGCAACCCGGCCATATATGACCGACCTCTCATATTGCTTGAGTGTATCGAATGTATATCACCAACGGT
This sequence comes from Allium sativum, assembly GCA_030737875.1. Taxonomy (NCBI): domain Eukaryota; kingdom Viridiplantae; phylum Streptophyta; class Magnoliopsida; order Asparagales; family Amaryllidaceae; genus Allium; species Allium sativum. The sequence goes on along the minus strand of CM060922.1, from coordinate 345,438,084 downwards.
TGGGATTAGCAATCGTTTCTCAAAAAGGGACAACATCGAATAGAATTAAGGAGGAAATAAAATTTCTTTAGATAGGTGATTATACACTTTACTTGGGAGCTACCCATTTAGTCATGCTGTCTGCCCGATTTTTGTTATTTCCCAGTTAATGAGGCTTGAGGTTAGAATTTTCCTTAGAACATCTGGCCACCATTACTTTGAATGCCACATTGTCAGATCCATCAAATCACTAATTGACATCCACCAATACACTCTGGGTATACAAGAAGGGTCATTCTTTGCCACCAACTCGGTATATTTGTAAAAATCATCGTACATGGTTTTTAGGAAATAGTTTGTTTGACATTCGTCCATACAAGTCATCCAGGAACATGATGAACAGAATGTACTCTCCTACTGCATCCAATATAGGAACCATCTCATGAACCAGTAGGGAATAGTCCTTGCAAATCTGAAGATTTCAATCACGAAATAATTACTACTGAAATATCTCTGGGAGGTAACCAGAGAATTTCAACAAGTAGTTCTCCCACTTAAGAAGATCTACGGTCTTTAATTTCACTATTTTTATAAGTATCCCTGCATATCAGTTTAAGAATCGTAAAGTTAATTCGAAGTGGTTTTGGGTTCAGTTCCCATCCCGATCTGTTAGAACTAACGCGTATGGAATATTATTTGATAGTGGGTGTTTTAACTATCAAATTTAAATAGTGTAGATAAGTCAATTTATACAATTTATCATATAAAATGTTTATGAGATGCCTATTCAATTTAATTAACTTATAGAATCGTATCTCTAATTTCAGAACAGGAATTTGTATAAGATGATTAAATAAAATGTGTCAACATTTTGTTTTAGCTAATTCAGAGTCGATATACCACTTTATAGCATAACAGATAATTAACACCAATCATTTCTCACAAAAATACAATCAATAATTCATTCGACATTTTAATTTCTTACTTAAGAATAGTTTGAAACATTTAACCTTAGATAACGATCTATCTCATAGAATATTTAATCCAAATTCCCTTGAAATAAATTCATTAATCTTATTTAAACCTTCCTTCTACTTTAAATAAATTTAGATATTAAATATTTGGGGATTTGAACTTAAGTTTACACGATGTTCTGCAATTACAAAATAGCCTAGTAGCTTCACGATTCTTTCTTTTGTATATATTTATAAAGAATAGTCTAATTACTACCTTGATTAAATGCAACTTCGACAAGTAAATTTTGGATAAAAGTCTAACTTTACATTTCATTTGACGACTTCTATTTCCTATTTCATTTCGTTATTACGAAATCAATACAATTATATTACTTCATACATATATAGTTATATTGTTATTTTATTTTAACAACACATAGTTTACTTATAAGATTTGGAGATTTAAACCAAAACATTATTTCAATTTTTCATGGATTGCCTTATCTTTCCTTCCCTTTTTTACATATCTTTCTTTCCTTACTTTCCCTTTTTTTCTATATTTTATTTTCTTCTAATTTATATTTTTGCTTTAGCCAATCAAGCCAGACCTTTGGCCCATCTTTCCATTCCATTCCCTTTTAGCTCTTATTAAATTTATTAATAAACCCATTTGGCCCACCAGCCTAAAACCGAACCCATCCTTTAATCCTTTTCTTCTCTCCCTTTTTACGCAATTTATACTCTTCTTTCTCCTATACAACTGTTCGACCCATGCACATGCACAAAACATTCCACTGCCGTCACGATGCTTGGACCATCCCGGCAAGTCATGTTCGCCTTGCCTACCTCAGATCCATCACTAGAAATCTCCTTGACCCCCTATACTAAAATCTGATGTTTACACTGAGCCTCCTAAAGAAAATGACCTCCACTTAAAAGCCTCTTCTCACTACCACATACCATCTGGCACTTCCAAACGCCAGTTATAGACTGATGACGACCCACCAGACCTCTTTCCCTCCGATTGATCGACTGAAATGTCACCACCGAGGCACAGTTCGAACTTAACTTAACCAACCCCCAAAACAGTAGTAAATGCCCTTAATTCGATCTAAATCCCCAAATTTTTGGAATAATAAATCATATTCTACTTTTAAAATACACTTAACACATTATTGAGCCACTTCTAAGTTAAAATCAAACCTTAGTACTCATTAGAAATGGAACAATTAATTTTTAGATTTCCTGAAGATGAATATCCTCTGCTGCTAACACATACAGAATTACTTATATGGTTTTCAGTGATTTATCAAGTACGCACAATCATGTATGGATGATGTTATACATGCAACAACAACTATAGAGATATATATAGGTTTGAATCCGATCAATACATGACCCTGAATTAGATTTTTAAGGGGAGAAGTTATACGTTATTCATACATTTTATACTATAATTTGTGTTTTGTTTCTTAGAGTGTTAAACCATTGAGCCACAGTTCAACTATCCTTACATCTTCAACATTTAAATCAATCTGAGGAATACATATAAACATATATATAGTTTCGAATCCACTAATAATTAATGTAAAAGGTAGATGGAATAAGTGTTTACTTATATATGTACTACCGTATCTGTTTTCCTTTCTCAGGTGGTTTTAACTCACTGTTTTTCAGAGATAATTTCTTAAACAATATCAACATTTGAACCCATATCTGGGTACATACTTATGAAGCTTGAATCCTGCTTAGAATTTTATATAAATAATGGACAGTATTTCAAGTGTTACTCATCTATTATATTACTTTATTGTTCATTTTTTTCTCAGGTTATTCCAAATCCTCAAGCCACCAGTTCATAGTTTTAACTTTCCAAGTAACATCAAAATTTGAATTCAGTATAATAGTCACATATTAAAACACACACGTTTGTATTTATATAAACAATAATGCTATTTAATGTGTCTGCTTATTTTAATATTTCTACTTATATTTTTCAAACTCTATGTTCTTCATTATTCTTTCCAAAATCTAACAGTTAAACAAAACATAAGGCCGTGATTAAAGGTGATGAACATATAGATAAACACATATCTAGTTTGAATCTACTCGGATTAGTCATCAAACATTTAAGAGGTTAAGGTGTTTAAAATCATCATACTGATTTATTGCCATTGTTTATTTCCTCATTTTCAGATTTTTGTTCAAACTCTCAAATTATAGTTTACTTACTTATAGAGATTAAATATGTAAACATCATCAATATTGGGATCAAATATCATAGATACCCATCAACACCCATATAATTTGAAACATGAATTTATATAAAACAATAAAGAATTTAAAGTGTTTACTCACATATATAAGTGTTCACAACTGCTAATATTATGCTTTCTTAGGTTTTCGATACCATCTAAATCCAATTAGTTCAAAGATTATTCCTTAAACAATAATAACATCAATGACTAAATATAAGGCGATGCACATTTTAACACACATGATTAACGAAAACAGTAAAGGGTATTGTAAATGTTTACTCACATATCTAAGTATTCACGACCTCGCCTAACATTCCAGGTTTGCTCTCTTTGTTTGCATTTGTTTCCAGTGAGCTTGTGTGTTGGTTTGTAAAGCATGTATGTACATTTATAGGTAAATAATCTGAACTTAGGTTGGCTAGCTGCTAAGGGTATAGGTTGCAGTAGCTTTTAAGAGAGGGGATATGAATGAAATGAAGTGTAGTGCAAGGTCATTCTCATCTACATCAAGCCAGACAATAGATTATTCATGGCCAGCTATGTTTATGTACTTATTGGTGTACACTTTCATGTGCAAAATGACTTGAGAATAAGGATTATACAGTGGGGAGTTAGGTTAGCTATAAGCTGCTAGTAGGTAAAAGTTTCAGCAGCTATGTGAAGTGATGTGTTCGTTTGATTTTACAATACAATTAAATGCTTACGAATCTTGGTTCTTAAGTAAGACAACTAAGATTATTGCTGCACATGTCAAATCTATTTTAGAGGCTAGGCTGTAGATGGGAATGTGTATTGCTAGCTCTAAATGGTGATGTGGAGAATGTATGCAGCAGCCATGTGAATGTTGTAATGTGTGATATGTAATTTTCTTTAATGCTTCCTATCTTAGGTACTAAGAAAATTAGCTGTGATCGTGTTGTACTTATATTACATGTGCATATACATATATTGATTTGAAACATGCCTATGTACATAGCCTTGTGCTAGTGTGTGTGTAAGGAGCTAGGCATGTTGTTGACAGTGTTGGGTGTACATGCAGCAGGATGTGAAGTGTGATGTGCATTTTCTTTTTAATGTTCTCTACTTTTTTACTAAGCAACCATCTACGTTCTTGATGTAATATGAACATATGCATATATGTATGTACTATATGTATATTCTGATTTGAAATAAAAATGCAATATAAATTTCAAGTGTAATTCCTTGTTTTTTCTTTAAGTAACTCATGACTTAAAATCAAGTTTTAAAATTCAACAAAAATGTTCAAACACATTCACTAGCTTGTGTGTGTATATATATATATATACATATATAAACATGACAAGTAATTATATGCATAAAAAAATGATTATTCAAATTAATGAATTAGATCTTGCCAACATTACCAATGTTTAAATGAATATCTTGCATGTGAAGTAATTTACTCAAGTAATTATATTCATATGAGTTTTAACCTATACTAAAACACAATAAAACGACAATACATCCATTAATTGTTTTATATAAACATATACATTATTTATGGAATTTTAAACCGTCAAGATCTATATTTACTTGGAATTTTACCTGATATTTTCCCAAATATATAAATATTAATTTATTTAATTCAATTAAATTACAGTATAATCTATACATTATAGATTATAGAACTAGTCCAAAAACTGGGCCGTTACAATCTACCCCCTTAAAAGAATTTCGTCCTCGAATTTAAAGAGGAACAAGGAAATTTCAATATCATAGACTTATATTAAAACACATATATGGGTCATCCCCTAGTAATCACAACAACCATGGCATCCAAAACACACAGGTTATCTATCAAAATATCTCACTACAATCAAAACATTCAAATCACGGTTATTTTTTTTTATAACTAGAAATGTCTGTTACTATAGATGGAAAAGATTTCCATTTCATATTCACGTATTACTGTTCATCAACATCCATTAGTCCCCGACCATAAATTGGTAAGAAATTAATCCTCTAAGTATCAACCCCGAAGACCGAAATCAACAGCAAATCAATACTTAAGAAAATCATTGAACTCAACCAATCTCCAATTAGGTTCCAATTTCTTAACTCCATATCTTAATTCCATATTACCCCATTTTCCATTAAAAATATCCTTGATTACATTTGGAAAATAAATTCCAAACCTTATTTACACCATTAATTTGAATCAAATTATGTTTAAATCGGCTTCAAACTCCAATCCAATTTAATTCCATTCAACTTGACTATACTATTCCAATCTTGTTCTAGTTGAATTTTCCAATTCCACAATCCTAACTTTTGGTTTTATTTCAAAGCAGTTTGAAATCACATATCTCTATTCCATTGTAAAGTCAAAACCTCCATAACCTTTTGTTTTTTCTCAAACACCTTTCTAGTCTGTCTTATTTGTATATTCTTTCTTTACACAAATTAATTTTGGTTTATTATATCACCACTTCATATTTTATAATCTTATTTGATTGTAATAACAATCGACACATCCATATATCATAATAACTTTAGTAAATTAGTCTTTTTATATCAAAATAGAATTTTGAGTAAAAATATTTCATTTACCCAGCTTTTAAAACAATGCTATGTTGAATTATTCTGTTTAAGAATTTAGAAACACCTATCGATTCAGTATTTGACCACTGTATCGACCAGAATTCATAAACCACTCAACAAACCAAGCAACACAATATAAAATAGTTTTTATATCAGTTTACAAATACACGCTCATATATATACACTCAAACTCAATCTAGAGTATTACTAAACCCATCTTTATAGAGTCACGCCACAGAGCTAAGGTTAATACTAAACCATTGCTCTGATACTAACTGTAACGGCTCGAAAATTTCTGATCCTGATTATCAATACTAATATGTATCCGATATCACATATCGACTAATTAACTACTAGAAATTAATAGATTGTTAATAGAAAGAAGTTAGAAGGAGAGAAATGGAAAGAAAGAAAGTTAGAGCAAAAGAAAAAGAAGAACTGAACACTACAAAATCAGAGTAAACACATATCTTACAGCGGAACTGAATAAAATATATTATATAACATCTTGAAATACAAAATTGTATTTACTTACAAACATCATCAGAGTACAACTCATATACAACACAGTGGAAATAAACTCTATATATCTAATGTTGAAACCTCCAGTTCCTGGCTCCTTCAAGTGAATCTGTAAAATCCTGAAACCACTTGGCTGCACATACAAATTTGGGCACCCATGAGTTTAGGAAAAATAAACTCTAGGTCTATTATGGGACTGGTGTGAGTAAACGATTTTAAAATATATTGGTTTAACATTCAAAAATTCTTCTGAAATGAAAGATAATAATAGGACCGTTCCACACATAAATATGGGTTTTTACCTTACGATAACCCAAAACAATTCTAGGTATCAAAATTATTCAGATATTATAATAATGTTTAAATCAAATAAATAGCAATCAAGCAGAACTCTTGCATCTCATGCACCACATACAAAGTACACAATCAAAACCGCAGGCACTTATTTGGTAATGGATCCCGACTATGTAAAGGTATGAAACCACCTTTTGATAGTGTATCTCTAGAGGGGAATACACTGGGTTCAATAAGAACATCTTGCAACCCAGCCGCACATGTCCGACCACTCATTTTGCTTGAGTGTATCGAATGTAAATCACCAACGGTTGGGATCAGAAATTGTTTTCCAAAAAGGGACAACATCAAATAGAATAAATAAGGAAATGGAATTTCTTTAGATATGTCATTATACACCCTACATGGGAGTGACCCATTTAGCTATTGTGCATGCCCGATTTTTGCCATTTCCCAGTTGATGAGGCTTGAGGTTAGAATTTTCCTTCGGAACATCTGGCCATCATTACTTTGAATGCCACATTGTCAGATTCATCAAATCACTAATTGACATCCACATATATACTCTGGGTGTGCAAGAAGGGTCATTCTTTGCCATCAACTCGGTATATTTGTAAAAATCAATGTACATGGTTTTTAGGAAATAGTTTGTTTGACATTCATCAATAAAGTCATCACGGAACATGATGAACGGAAGGTGCTCTCCTACTGCATCCAATATAGGAACCACCCTATTGATCAGTAGCGAGCAGTCCTTGGAAATCCGAAGATTTCAATCACGAAATAATTAGTGCTGAAATATCTTTGGGAGCACTCCAAAGAATTTCAACAAGTAGTTCTCCCGCTTATGAAGATCTATGGTCTTCAATTCCACCATTTGTATAAGTATCCATGCAGGTTAGTTTAAGAATCGTAAAGTTAGTTCGAAATGGTTTTGGGTTCAGTTCCCGTACTGGACTCTTCGGACTAATATGTAGAGAATATTATTTGATAGTCGGTGTTTTAACTATCAAATTTAAATAGTGTAGACAAGTCAAATTATACATTTTATCATATAAAATGTTTATGACATGCCTGTTCAGTTTATCTAACTTATACAATCTTATCCATAATTTTAGAACATTAATTGGTACAAGATGACTAAATAAAATGTGTCAACGTTTTATTCTAACTAATTCAGTGTCGATTTACCATATTATTTCATAACATTTAACTAACACCAATCATTTATCACAACAAAATAATCAATAATTGATTCGATGCTATAATTTCAAACTTAAGAATAGTTTGAAACATTTAACCTTGGATAACGACCTATTTCATATAATATTTAATCCAAGTTTCCTTGAAATAAATTCATTGATTTTATTTAAACTTCCTTCTCCTTTAAATAAATATAGATATTAAGTAATTGGGGGTGTAACAACCTGGAATTTCTAAGCCAATTTAAAATTTCTATTTTAGCTATTTTAATGAATTTTGAATATTTAAAATGATTTATTTTAAATAATAACGGCGAAAAATTTATTTAAATCGAAGTAACAATGAATAAATTTATTTTAATTATAGAACGAGTTTAAAATGGCACAGTAGTTTGAAAATTCAATTTCAAATTTCAATTAAACGTACAGGATTCAAAATAATTCGGATTTCAGTAAAACTAGAAATATTTGAATTTGTTTAATTATATCTTTCTAATGAATGTGAAAAATCCAGATTTCATAACGAGAATTGGAAGTTATGTCCAGTTTAAAATTTAAAATAGTCGCTATGGTATATAATATAATATATAGCCCTTAAAAATAACCATTTTGCAAACGACCTCCATTTTCGATGAAGTCACTTTTGTTGGATCCGGAATGTGAAGTTATTGCTAGGTTTCAAGTTTCATAATTTTTGGATTTAATATGTGAGCGTAGTAAATTTAAATGTTTTTGGTAATTTAAATTTGAATTGGATTGCCCCGAAAATGACTATTTTTAAATGGTCTCCAAATTTGATGAAATCAGTTTCGTTAGGACCGTATCGTCAAAACATAGCTAGATTTATTTTTTGGGAATTTTTGGATTAAGTTTGTGGCTTTGGGAATATAATATAATATATTGCCCTTAAAAATAACCATTTTGCAAACAACCTCCGTTTTCCGACGAAACCACTTTTGTTGGATCCGTATTGTCAAATTATTGCTAGGTTTCAAATTTCATAATTTTTGGATTTAATATGTGAGTGTTGTAAATTTAGATGTGTTTGCTAATTTAAATTTGAAATGGATCGACTAGAAAATGACCATTTTTCAAACGGTCTCCAAATTCGGCGAAATTAGTTTTGTTAGGATCGTATCGTCAAAACATAGCTAGTTTTATTTTTTGGGAATTTTTGGAGTAAGTATCGTCAAAACATAGCTAAATTTAATATATATTGATTTATATTTTAATTTTGATAAAAACTAATTAAAACAGTCGAATTGGCTTACGAAACATATCCCATTGTGTTCGGAATGGGGGTATTTGTCTAGGGGCGACAATCGTTGGGTTTGATTTGGGGTTCGGAGCTTTAGACGAATAATAAATGAATAAAACGAATTAAAATATTAATAAAAAATATATATAAATACTCAAAAAATGAGAAACCCTAATCACTTTCAGAGGGTCGCCGTTATCCACGATTTCACTGTCAAAATCATTCCAAATTCGAGCCCCTTTTTCTTCCCATCCGCAGCGAATCAGAACTTGAAATCTGAATGAGAATTGTAGAGTGAAGAACGGGCTTTAATTCTATACTAGGATCATCAGATTTTTATAGTGTTTTGGGGGAATTGGGTCTCTAAAGCTTCGCCATTCGAAGCTAAAATCAGGCAACAGGAGCAAATCGAGTTGGCCAGAAGAGGGACCATCGGGGAGCTCTCTCAAAGGCGCTTCACGTGGAGGCAACAGATCGACATCCATGTGGTTAATGGGGTTGCGATTTGGAACCCTATGCAGACGAGTTTTAGTTTTGACGAACAGGAAGAGAACGGCCTGTAACAACCCGAAATTTTGGAACCATTTTAAAATTTTTATATTAGGAATTTTAAGGAATTTGGAATATTTAAAATGATTTATTTTAAATAATAACGATTAAAAATTTATTCAAGTTGAAGTTAAAGCGAATATATTAATTTTAATTATAAAAGGAGTAAGAAATGGCGCGGTAGTTTGAAAATTCAATTTTAAATTTCAATTGAATGTACAGGATTCAAAATAAATCGGATTTTTGTAAAACTAGAAATATTTAAATCTGTTTAATTATATCTTTCTAACGGATATGAAAAATTGAAATTTCATAGCGGAAATAAAAAGTTATGGCCGGTTAAATATTCAGAATAGTCGCTATGGAATTTAATACAATATATAGCCTTTAAAAATAGCCCTTTTGCAAACGACCTCCGTTTTCGAAGAAATCACTTTGGTTGGATCCAAAATGTCAAATTATTGGTAGATTCCAATTTTCATAATTTTTGGAACTAATATGTAAGCGTGGCAAAGGAAAACGTGTTTTATCAATTTTAGTCAATTTGGATTGACCAGAAAAGGGTCATTTTTCAAACGGTCTCCGAATTCGATGAAATTATTTTTGTTTGGACCGTATCATCAAAGCAAAGCTAGATATAATTATTCTATGATTTTTGGAGTCTGTATGTGTCCCCAGTAAATTAAAATGTACGTTTAAATTTGATATACATTGATATATATTTTAATTTTGATAAAAACTTACCGTAATAGCCGAATTAGGTTAAGAAACATGTTCCGTTGTGTATGGAATGGGGGTATTTGGCTAGGGGCGAAAGTCGTTGGGTTTGATTTGGAGTTCGTCTAGATAAACATGTAATTTTGGATTTAAAAGAATTTAATATAATAAAATAAATATTATAAATACCCTAAAATCGACTAACCCTAACCCTAGTCAAACACAGCCGCCACTAATGATATTAATGACCAGGAAGCTCCTAAACTAAATCGTTAATTTCTCTTAATCGGATAATCGAAAGCAAAGCCCTCTAAAGTGAAGATTGTGGAGCTTTTCTAGCTCTTCGATTTGATACGGATTTGATCGTTTATAGGGCAGAGACTGTTGAGATTTCGTGGCTGAAAGTTGCCATGTTCAAATGGAATTTGGGGACCAACGGCGCGTGCGAGTGGGACCAGGTGGGGCGGCGCTGGAGTGCAGCGCGTTGGCGGTGGGTGTGGCGGCGTTGGATTGATGGCGGCGGCCTCGTAGAAGCGTGCGATGGTGAAATTGAGGAACGATGAATGGGTTATGGTTGTCTAGAAATTTGAACGGGGGACGAACGATAAAGAGGAGTGATAAAGGATGGTAATTAAATCAATGATTTAATTAATTCTATTAATTTTTGTAATGAAATCTTTAAACTATCGTAACTTTGCCATATGACAACAGAATTCTACAAACAAGGGTCTGTTGGAATCCTCTCGACGGACACCACGCAATGGAACTGACTAGAATCAAAATGGAGCACATTGGAATTTGAGACAAATTTGAATTCGGTAGGGACGATCCCTTGCCTTGGTTCATGATGGAAATCCAACTTCAATATGACCCGTACAGTTTTGGTGGTAAAACTAGTATGGCGACATAGTATATGGTAGCTATGCCTTCTATGATTGATACATTATGATTGAAATGTTTTTGAAACATTTATACACTAATGATAATATCAAATGATTTTTACGTATCAAGCATATTTTGGCCACTATAAGGTAAAACTCTATCCTACGGTTTGCGTTGCATTGTGTGATGAGACTTGAGTCTTTTAATGGTTTCATTTTTCTAAAAAGCATTGCATTATTTAATGATTTACTTTATTTATGCACTGGCCATCCAATGGAGTAAACTCGTTCCGTGTTAGCAGCGTGGTCCTGTGATTAGCCTTATTATTAGATAGATTAAGTAAGATTTCTCCTACCAGTCTCATGACTGACTCGTAGTTTGTTTCACTTGCAAACTCGGGTGCCCCAATTTCCACACGGGCAGTCAAGTAGCTTATTTTGTAGATATATTGAGCAGGATTCTATATTGAAGCTTAAAGTTGTGTCCAGAGCAATGATAGTCTTCTGCTGTATTGTATTAAGTTCATTGTAAATTAATCTTTCGCCGTATTAGTATTTTTCGATGTACTCTGATATATTTTGTACTCTGATGTAACATTATTATGATGTAATAAAAGTCTTCTGTTATTTGTTCTGACGATTTAGCGATCGATTAGGTCCGGGCGAAATCCGTTGTCGTTACACGGCCTGTGTTAATTGAAGAGGAAGGTGTTTTTTTAGTAATTAATTTATTAATTAATTTGAAGTGTCATCAACCTTGATAAAATCATATCTTTCTCATACGAACTCCAAATCCCACGAAATAGGATCCGTTGGGATCGTGGGGACGAGTACTTTGCAACAAGACAAACCGGTTCAAATTTGGAGCTTGTTAGAATTTAGGGCAGAATTAAATCCGAACAGTTCAGAAATTTAGAAATTAAAACTAATGGAGTGGAAAACAAAAGCGAGAACTCTCCCATGCTCAAATTATTTTCCAGTTATTATATAATAGGTTGCAGATGGAGCTTAGTAGCTCCTGACACTATTTTTTTGTACAAACCAGTTGATTGCTTGTTTGGATTGTGATTGGATTGTCATGTATTGATATTATTGTATATAAAAATTATTTATATAAACTATATATAAAAATTATCATGAAATGAAAATAAAATAAATATTCAATTACAAATCCGATGGTTTGATTTTGTACACCCATTTTATTGATATTGATTGGGATGATAATTTTTATACATCGCCCAACTAAACAAATAATAATCAGTATTTGTTATTTGGAAACCCCACACGGGTAATGGGATAATATTTGACATACACTGATCCCAATAATTAATGGTATGTCAATCGATGGTTGACAGATTGTATAAGCATTATTTATTTTTTAATGCTTATACAGTTGTAGAATGCACTCTGGATCTTATACGAATTTTTAATGATCGTTTATCATTATTGTTGTATACATGCTATGTATGAAATCCATATAACTAAAACTATATGGTAATTGATTGAGTCGGATTCCAGTTCAGAATTAACGAATATTTGAATATAATATTCAGTGAATATTGAAATGTTAAGCCGTGTTAAGTAGTTAAACGTCATTTTAACACGAACGGGTTTTTCTGTCGATTTTATTCATTTTATAATAAATATCGAAAAGTGATTTCAAAAGCGGATATTTTGAAAATATTATCATTCTAATACTATAGTGGTATGAAATATTCAATTTTTATCTGAAATTGAAATCATTTTAAAATGAATTTAGAATGGAATATTCAATTTTGATTTAAATTTGAAACTGAAATTGAAATTGTTTTAAAATGAATTTAAAACGTATTTATAATGAAATACTCAATTTTGATTTAAATTTGAAATTGAAATCATTTTAAAATGAATTCAAAACGAATTTATAATGGAATATTCAATTTTGATTTAAAATTGAAATTGAAATCGTTTTAAAATGAATTTAAAACGAATTTATAATGGAATATTCAATTTTGATTTAAAATTGGAATGGAAGTGGAAATCATTTTTAAAAACAAATTTAAAACGATTTATAAAATAGTTTTAAATGGAAATCGACGAAATATAATATATATATATATATATATATATATATATATATATATATTAATGGCCTGAATAGAACGTGTCGTGCAGCGACCGTTCGCGATTTTCGACGATTAACTTCAAATTGATGTTACGGGAGATATGACCACCGGATTCTCCTAAAACCGGAACAGTTGGCTTTGATTCGAAAAGAATGTCCAATGACTATAAAAGATTTGAAATATAATGGTTGAATTTTAACATATGTCTAAATCAATTTTAGAAAAGGTCGCTATGAATGCAGTTCGGTGGCCGTTATTAGACACTGACTGTATGGGCGATATTAAAATTATTCAAAATTTGGAAAGATTATGTAAAATCATAATAAATGATTTGGAAAGATTTTGGATGAAAAATTCCAGTTTTGAAAAGATAAAAATATATTTTTATCGAAATGAACTAGTTATTTACTAGAATAATAATTTAACTATTTTTATAAATAAACAAATTGGATTTGAAAATGGTTTTAAAATAACCAAAATTTTCCAAAGAATAAATTGGAATGGATTCGGAGTGGAAATGATCTTCGGAATACTTCGATATTGGATTTTGTGACTATATAGATAATGTTGAGGAATTTAGAAGATATATATATATATATCGTTATTCCCAATATGATATTTGTAGGTTTCAGAATTTGATATTGAATATAAGCCAATATAATTTCTATTCAGAGCCTTTTATTTGATATCAAATTGAATTTTGGGTTTCTAGTGAATGGTCTCTTCATTAACACTATTCTTAAACCCAGTTGAGAAAAAAATCTTTTAATTAAGATTTTGGGAATTTTACCAATTAATTAATATTTAATTGGATTGAAATTGGATTTTGGGTTTGTCATGAATAGTGTCTTTTATAACACTGTTCGTAAACCCAATTGAGAAAAGAATAAATTTTTAAATTAAGATTTAGTGAAGTTTTCCACTTAATCAATATTTAATTGGAATTGAAGAAAAGAATTGGATTTTGGGTTTATTGTGAACTGTGTTTTAAATGACATTGGTTCTTTAACCCAGTTAAAGAGAGGATTACATGACTAGCGTTGTATTTCGAACTGTATTTGTTGTTCTCTGCTAAAAATATATCTGTTTGGTGGCGGAGAATTTATTCTCTTGCTTAACACCTATCTCTGAGATGTACGAGTTAAGAGGTTATATATTTACAGAAATCTATGGTACGGTATGGATGGTCGATGTGACATTTTTGATTTCCCAAAGTTAAATAATCATTAATAATGATTTTTGGGAAGATTAAAACTAAGTGGAGTTTTAATGAATCTTTAATTAGATTGAAACGTGAATGTGATAATTTAAATTATCAAATTTGGGAATTGATCGAGAATGGAGTATCACCAGTTTTGCTCCAAGCGCTAGTTAAGTCTTTAATTGGATTTGAACGTGAAATGGTAATTAATTTTTTACTGATAACACCATGGTGTTAGATATGGAGTATTACCAGTTTTTCTCCATGGGATGAATAGATAAGGATTGTGAAATATAATAAGTGATTACTTCGGTAAGGTACACTAATCCCGACTAGTTTGGAAAACCTTAATTTGGTTTAAATTGTGAAAAGAATATTTGAATAAAAGAATATTCTGGATTGGAACGAGGCGTATGATGTGTTGTTATAGCACTTGATTATAAGATATGCGAGTTATTCGGAAAGGCTAGGTTTGACCCATTTGGAATAATTGATATGACGAAAAGTTGAAGAGATTGAAGATGGTGCAAGACCAACGATCTTCACATTGAATGAATGGGTTGCTACCGATGCCCATGATTGGAGTAGCTACCTTGAAGGGGCTACAGTGGTAGCCGTCCGGACGTACTTGTTGATTGTTAGGCTATACGAGGGCCTCTCTCCTGTATTGGACATACAGGATGAGGAATTAGGTGCCTTCGGTTTCGTTCAGACCCATAACAGACATGTATATGGATGGTGTGTCTGACATTGTATTCCTTTATGCTGTATTTATTGATCTTTGCTAAATATATGTCTGTTTGGTGGCGGAGAATTTCTTCTGTTGCTTATCACCGTTCTTTGAGACGTATGAGCTTAGAGGTTATATATCGGCAGATATCAATGGTACGGCATGGATAGATAGTGTGGCATGCTGAGATGCAATGATCCAAGTTGTTGTTGAAAAGCATAGCTTGGTGGATGATGATAAATGCACAGCTTTAAATTGCACAACTTTGTGTAGCATCAATCCGCGAGCCTCATACACTGGTATGGTGGTAAACTGGTGGTTAGGTCAGTATACTTTAGAGATGAGGATAGACATCCTACGGGTTGTGTAACACCCCACCTCCGCCAGGGTGGCTCTTGCAAGCACCCTGACTTTGGAGGGGCGTTTGAATCAGGTAAACATGCATCATGATATATCAAGGCAGAACAAGAACATATGTAAACAGAGTAAATAACATAGATAAAACAGCGGAAGATTTCAAACTATTTCAAAACAAGTCTGGTACACATAATGTCAACTTTCCAAATACACAAGTCTAGATAAAAACACATCACTGAAAAACTGAAATACATAAGTACTATCCCCAAAATAAGTGATAACCATAGCTAGCTTCATGTCAAGACCGTACATGAGCTAAAATCCCACAAGCAAGTGATCAGAAATCCAAGCTAAGCTCCAATATTCCCACCCTGAGAACCTGGGGGGGGGGGGGAACGGAAGAAAAGAGGCGAAAGGAAAACAGGTCAGTCAAAAAGACTGAGTAAGCCCTACTACAATCAATGTAAACTGATAAAGTTAACTGGCATGAGAAGCAGGGATGAATATAAGGATAACAACATACTAGCATGATGATTAACTAACAAGGTAGATAAAGGTGTCATCGCATAATCAGTTTTAAGGTTTTTGCACCACAGGTGTACTAGCAAACTAACATGACTTGAATAAACAAGTATTGATCCCTTGGCCCAAGCTTTGGCCCAATAACATGAAGTGACCCTAATACGCGGTCCAACCAAACGGTCTAGTCGATCGGCTCCCAATAAGCCTAACTCGTCACGTGTTGGTGTCAATACGGCCCAAACATAATTGTAGTCAGACTGTGCAGGGTCTCCCGTCGGGTGTATCAAGCCCTAGGGTGTCAACCCCTGGACACCATAAACATAAGTGCACAGTCTCGATCTAATGGTACCCGTGCATGTTTTCCCCGGCTTCGGACTATGTGCACGACCATAGTCCGCCCGGAACTACACCGGCGTACCACTCTGCCGTCGTTTTTGGTCACTTACCTCAAGTCCAGTAATTGTGCCCCCCACCCTAGCCTAGTCCCTAGGGTCTTAATGATACGAACTTGGGATTACTGCTGGAGTGGACCCCCATTGCTAGGATTTTCTAGTGGGTTAAGTACGGTTTAACCCTCTTGCTAATCATGGATTAACTTGGTTAAGTGTAACGATGAGTTCACGACTTAACCTTGATTAATCTACCAAGCCCAAATTGGTTAAGTATTAAGTGGACCATGACTTAACCCTAATCACGAGGCATTAATTAATTTAATGTGCCTTAACCTCTCACATTAGACCTTGTTGTGGTTACTAGTTAAGCCGGGCGGGTCCGGGTAGCTTTACACTCCAACTTGGTCTAACCTCGGGTTCAAGGTACAACATGACCAACTTCTCACATTGGGTCCTATTGTTTGTAGCAACTAGTTAAGCCGGTCAGTTCCGGGTAGTTTTACGCTACAAACTCAACCCAACCTCGAGTTGGTCACACTTATATTTTCTAAGTGTCATGTCAATCATGTTTCCAAAACATATTACAAGTTTTCAAGAATTTGGGTAGACCTAACTTAATAGGTAAATTCCCAATGGGTAGACCTAACTTAATAGGTAAATTCCCAATCTTATGTTTTTATGTCTTTTAAGTTTACCCAACCCCAAACGCAATCCCATCGCTTACATATCGCAATAGCGCATAAAGGATAGAAAGAGGGAACTTGGCATAATCATGACATAAAGGTGTTGAAGCCACAAGTTTAACATGGTGGCATATGAAATGTACATATGTTCATATAGTTGCGTATTGCATCATTAGGCCTCAAAAGTATGCATAAAACCAAACTTAGCATATAAGTGATACATGGTGATAAATGACATGTAGCGGTTGCCATAAGTTCGCATTTAGCCTCACATGCAAGTTATCATAAGGGATATGATAACTTACATGTTGCCAAAATGCAACCTTTAGCATAAAGCTTGAAGCTTTAAGCTCATAAGCCCAAGATAAGCTTGCATAACATGGTAACATGAACAAAATGATTAACCCAAACTTGCATAACATAACTTGATAAACTTGCATATCACAACATGGCAAACTTGCATAGCATAACATGGTAAACTTGCATATCATAGCATGGCATACTTGCATAACATAACATGATAAACTTGCATATCATAACATGGCATACTTGCATAACATAACATGATAAACTTGCATATCATAACATGGCATACTTGCATAACATAACATGATAAACTTGCATATCATAACATGACAAACTTGCATAACATAACATGATAAACTTGCATATCATAACATGGCATACTTGCATAACATAACATGATAAACTTGCATATCATAACATGGCATACTTGCATAACATAACATGATAAACTTGCATATCATAACATGACAAACTTGCATAACATAGCATGGCAAACTTGCATATCATAATATATCAAACTTGCATAACATGACATGGTAAACTTGCATATCATGGCAAACTTGCATATCATAATGATCAACCAAACTTGCATCATTCATTTAACTTTAGAGTTTAAATATGAAAGTAGAAAAGGGCTTACAATGCTTATGAAGACACAAAAATATGACAAAGCCCTTATGCAATCAATTAGACCCAAAATGCAAGCTCTGATAGAAAAACCCTTGAGCCAAAATGATCAAAACCCTTGCTTTATGATGTAAATATGGAAACTTGACTTGAATGCAAGCTAATGATGCTCATACAAGCTTGAAAACACTTGTATGCATGGAAAATCTCTCATAGAAATTTATTTAGGAATTTTATGAAGAGAGTGGAGGCCATGAGAGGAATGATTTTGCCATAGTTTAGTTACTTGAATGAATAATAATGATTTAGGGTTAGGTAAGGGGCTTATTTATAGAGATTAGGATTAGTTTCAACCTTAGGGCTAAACCCTAATTCCAATCTCAGCCCTTAAAACCGAATCTGGCCCCAAAACCTAACCAAAACCCCAAAATGGTGCACCAGACAAAACTGCCCGGCTGAACCAAGTCGACAGCCAAGTCGACAGGGCTGTCGACTTGGGTCCAACCAAGTCGACTCCCAAGTCGACAGGGCTGTCGACTTGGGTGCTCTGGCGGGAATTTCCCCGCCTGGCCCAATCTGACCTAATTTCCAAATTCAAACTTGAATTTGAAATCTGTTTTTACTTTGAATTTTTCTGAAAACTTCGTTGGGCCTTAATCGGGTCATACGGACTTCGATTTTCGAAAACTCGGACTCTATTTCGCGTATTTTTCCGAGACGAACGCAATGCCATAGCCCGTTTCTCTTGATTCAGATTTATAAATTAAATTCTGCCTCAATTTACGTTATAACAGGTTATTGAAAATACGGGTTGTTACATTCTCCCCTCCTTAAAGGATTTCGTCCCCGAAATCTCTAAGTTAGGAAGAACATATCCTACCATCCAACATCCATCTACTCAAAACATCATCCACGAGAAATCATTGTCCTTACAAGATCCTAAATGT
Organism: Allium sativum; assembly: GCA_030737875.1. NCBI lineage: Eukaryota > Viridiplantae > Streptophyta > Magnoliopsida > Asparagales > Amaryllidaceae > Allium > Allium sativum. The sequence continues at coordinate 345,419,036 of CM060922.1, read as the reverse complement.
TGTATGAACATATGCAAAGGTGTGTGTATATGTACTTATCTAATGCAAATATCATCAATGCAAATTATGTTAGTGAAATGAATCCATATGTATGCAATTCCTAACATAATGTATAACATCTATATGTGTGCACATAACATACATCCATATGCAACATCCATGTGATAACACAAAAATTTTCATCCATGAATAAGCATAAACACTCATGCATATGCAATATGAGGAGTGTGTGAGCCGATCTAGTGCCTAACGTGTATAATGCATCCACGAGTAACCACTTGCAAACACTTGCAACCACTTGCAAACATCAAGCATAACATGTTTCAAACACATGTTTCATCCAAAGGGTTTCTACCTAAGGTTCTCATGACAAGATTAACACGATAAACTAGATAAACATGGATAGCAAAAGAAAGATATGCTACAAAGAGATCGGGAAGATAAACAAGATATACTCCTTTCGGATTACAAGAAATCCCTTCCTAACTTAACCCCAATCCTATAAAAGCCCAAAAGGTTTAGTCAACCTAACGGACCCCTTCAAACCTTGACATGTATTACTAGCCAATAAGTCATACCTCCCGACAGAAATAGGACCGAGAATGGGACCGAGAGGATATACGTAAAAAGATAACATGCGAGTAAGTTCCACAGGAAAACAAGGATCAAGGATATGCTCTTAAAAAGAGATATGATGCGCGTATCTAGCCTTCAGTCTTCTAAGTCACATTTCCTTGAGCTTAACTCCACTGTGCTTTGACCGTCTTTTACCTCATGATTTCTTGGCTTCTTAACTCTTATTTCCAAATATGAGTTGGAACCCATTTCATTGTCGCCTCTCGTCTTCCTCTTTCACTTACTCTTCTATCATTCTTGGCTTAAACATAACTATGACCTCATGGTTTCATGCAAGCTCTCCAAAATTCACTAGTGAATCCTGGATCTCGTTTACTTACTATAAAGTATTCCACGCAGCAGAACTTTTCTTGGAAATACCAATCCACGTTGCCAATTGCTCTTACCAACGTGATTTTCTATAACTCATGCTTGAACGAAATGAACCATCCGCCTGCGAATGATAGGCCGTACTTAGATTCAGTTGCTTGCCCATGACTTCCCGTAGACTATCCCAAAACTGGCTAGTGAAGATTGAGTCATGGTTACTAACTATACTTTAGGGAACCTCGTGCAACCGCTTTATTTCTTGAAAGTAAACTGTCGCTAGCTATGATGCAGTCCTTTCGCTCTTTACCGGAGTGAAATGAGCACTCTTCGTGAGTCTACCTACTATGACCCACATGCTCGTATTCTCTTTCCTTGACCTAGGCAGTCCATCCACGAAATCCTTCGTGACGCTTTACTATTTCCATTGCGGGGACCTCCAATGGATGTAATAGCCCACCGGGCTTTTTATGACTCGGCCTTAATCTGTTGGCCCAACATGCACCTTGGGACAAACTCGGCCACTTCCTCGGATGATGTTCATCTTCAAGAACCTTCTTTCTCTCATCGCGTCTTAGCCATCCCTTGTCATCTATAGCGAGGTGACTTAACATCTCTCCTCGAACCAACTTGTCCATGATCTCGACTAACTGCGGGTCTTCCTTCTGTGAAGTCCCTACTTGATCCAGAAGGGTAGGTCTAAGCTCAAGGGACGCTAACTAATTAAACTGAGAGAACTTCTTACTTCAATTGTCCTCGTCGGAGCTTTTCGGTTTTGAACCGCGACCACTTTCGCAGGATCCACCACTAAGCCTTGCTTAGAAACTATGCGCCCAAGAAATCTAACTTCTTTTCTCCAAAATGACATTTGGAGGACTTGGCTTTCAACTGATGCGCTCTAAGCGTATCCATCACCTCCTTGAGATGTCTAGGATGTTCTTCCTCGTTCTTTAAGAAAGTCAGGATATCTTCTACAAAGATTACCACAAACTTGTTCAGGAACTCCCTAGACACCCTACTCATCAAATCCACGAAGTAGGCGGGTGCATTAGTTAAACCGAATGGCATGACCAGCCATTCTAAGAATCCATCTGGAGTTCTGAACACAGTTTTGCCTATACTATCCTCAGCTACTCTGAGCTGGTGGAGTCCAGTAGCAAGATCAAGAGAAAACAGATGTTCCTACAAGCTGATCAAACAAATCATCGATCCTTGGCAATGGTTGTCTATTCTCCTTGTTTAACTCACGATAATCAACACAAAGTCGAAGAGAACCATCTGCCTTGGTAGTAAATACTACAGGCGCTCCCCATTCAGATATACTTCATCTAATGAAGTTCTTCTCAAGCAACTCCTTGACTTGCTTTCTTAACTCTCATCTTGCGGGGCCATGTGCCTAACCGGCCACAAAACTATCTTGGCATTATCAACCAGATAAATGCGGAAATCTATCTCTCGCTTAGGGGTAACCCACCCTTCACTTCACCCAGGATATCAGGATATTCTCGGACCACCCTCATCGATTGCAAACTATCGATAGACGAGTTGAGGGGTTCAAGATAACACAACATGACGGGACTCATAGGGTTACTAGAAATTTTTAGGGTATTACCGAGGCGAGTCATGAGCCCCACAACCCTATGCTCAAAAATCAAGGATGGCTCCAAAGCTGGACAATCGATCCATGCCCAAAATCAACCCATACCCCATGAAACCGAGAATATAAGTATCACACGAGAACTCTACACTAAAGATAGAGATTTTCAAATCCACGTAGATAATAGACAAATGGGCAGAAACCCCAATAGGATTTGAAACACACACGGGATCATTAACTAGACTAGTACTTAGGTGCAAACTTTCAACTAGATCAGATGAAATAAACTATGCGATGCACCAGAATCAAACAAAGTACAAACAGGAAAATCAGAAATGTAAACAAGACTTTTAACAGAAACACTACCTCGATCAAGAGCTGGAAGAACGATGTTGAGGGGGTGAACTCGCCCTTCAGACGGTCTTGCACACTGAGTCTGACCTTGCCCTTGCTTCTTCGGGCAATCTTTGCTGAAATGTCCAAACTCACCACAACGATAACATTCACCACTCTTCCTTTTCCTCTTCTTACAATCCTTAATAAGATGCCCAACTGAACCACAATAATGGCACTTCCTCTTGTTGTTATTGCCCTTGTTGTTGTTCCCCTTGTTGCCTTGACTCTTGTTCTTGTTCTTATTGCCTTGACTGCTCTGACCGCTTGGATTACCCTGATTTCCTTTCCACTGGGAATCAGTCTTCTTGGCTTGAGTATCATTCATCTTGATCTCTTTCTTGTCACTCCTATTCTCTTCATTGAGTAGGGCAATATTCACCAAACTCTCGAAAGTTGCCCCCAAGGGTATATGAGACATGGCTAAACCATGTAATGGCTCGTTTAATCCTAGAGCAAAGTATAGGGCCTTCTTCTGAGCTGTGTTAACCAAGTCTAAACCGACCCGAGCCAGTTGATTAAACTTATCTATGTATTCCCTAATAGTCATGTCCCCTTGCTTCAGTGATAGGAACCTTAGTCCAAACTTTCCCCGAAAGTCATCCCAAGTCTCAATTGGCCTAGTAGCGGTGGTGACCACCCACCAACGTGCAGCTTCTTCCTTTAGCAACCACACTACTAATAAAACCTTCCTACGGTCATCTATATCAAAGAAGGCAAAAAGATCTTCGGTTTCTTTCAACCAATTCCTTGCCTCTACATAAGTCTCGGTTCCAATGAAATTCTTGCAACCCATCGCCTTAAAGTCTTTGCAAATCACCGCGAGATCCTCTTGTGGATGCTGAGGGGGAGGAGGAAGAGGAACCTCAGCGACAGGAGGAGGAGGAACATCAGCGACAGGAGGAGGAGGAACATTAACTACCGGAGGAGGAGTAACATTTGCGGGGCCGGCTTCGGTCGCCCTAGCCTCCAAAAGTCTCCTATACCAAACAGGTACGTGTACTCCCTCCGGAATGGCAAAGTTATCGGCCATACTGAAAACGAAGAAAAAGACAGATTCAGAATGGAGAAAAACGAAGGAATTTTGCTAATGGCTTTTTGGGGAATAGCCTTTAAAATAAACTAGACTTTTCTTTGGAAAATACTTTATACTTGGTTTTGAAAATAGTTTTCCAAAAGTTTTTAAAAACTTTTTTGTTCCTTCTCGTAAACCATATGCTCTGATACCAAATGCAACACCCCACCTCCGCCAGGGTGGCTCTTGCAAGCACCCTGACTTTGGAGGGGCGTTTGAATCAGGTAAACATGCATCATGATATATCAAGGCAGAACAAGAACATATGTAAACAGAGTAAATAACATAGATAAAACAGCGGAAGATTTCAAACTATTTCAAAACAAGTCTGGTACACATAATGTCAACTTTCCAAATACACAAGTCTAGATAAAAACATATCACTGAAAAACTGAAATACATAAGTACTATCCCCAAAATAAGTGATAACCATAGCTAGCTTCATGTCAAAACCGTACATGAGCAAAAATCCCACAAGCAAGTGATCAGAAATCCAAGCTAAGCTCCAATATTCCCACCCTGAGAACCGGGGGGGAACAAAAGAAAAGAGGCGAAAGGAAAACAGGTCAGTCAAAAAGACTGAGTAAGCCCTACTACAATCAATGTAAACTGATAAAGTTAACTGGCATGAGAAGCAGGGATGAACATAAGGATAACAACATACTACCATGATGATTAACTAACAAGGTAGATAAAGGTGTCATCGCATAATCAGGTTTAAGGTTTTTGCACCACAGGTGTACTAGCAAACTAACATGACTTGAATAAACAAGTATTGATCCCTTGGCCCAAGCTTTGGCCCAATAACATGAAGTGACCCTAATACGCGGTCCAACCAAACGGTCTAGTCGATCGGCTCCCTATAAGCCTAACTCGTCACGTGTTGGTGTCAATACGGCCCAAACATAATTGTAGTCAGACTGTGTAGGGTCTCCCGTCGGGTGTATCAAGCCCTAGGGTGTCAACCCCTGGACACCATAAACATAAGTGCACAATCTCGATCTACTGGTACCCGTGCATGTTTTCCCCGGCTTCGGACTATGTGCACGACCATAGTCCGCCCAGAACTACACCGACGTACCACTCTGCCGTCGTTTTTGGTCACTTACCTCAAGTCCAGTAATTGTGCCCCCCACCCTAGCCTAGTCCCTAGGGTCTTAATGATACGAACTTGGGATTACTGCTGGAGTGGACCACCATTGCTAGGATTTTCTAGTGGGTTAAGTACGGTTTAACCCTCTTGCTAATCATGGATTAACTTGGTTAAGTGTAACGATGAGTTCACGACTTAACCCTGATTAATCTACCAAGCCCAAATTGGTTAAGTATTAAGTGGACCATGACTTAACCCTAATCACGAGGCATTAATTAATTTAATGTGCCTTAACCTCTCACATTAGACCTTGTTGTGGTTACTAGTTAAGCCGGGCGGGTCCGAGTAGCTTTACACCCCAACTTGGTCTAACCTCGGGTTCAAGGTACAACATGACCAACTTCTCACATTGGGTCCTATTGTTTGTAGCAACTAGTTAAGCCTGTCGGTTCCGGGTAGTTTTACGCTACAAACTCAACCCAACCTCGAGTTGGTCACACTTATATTTTCTAAGTGTCATGTCCATCATGTTCCCAAAACATATTACAAATTTTCAAGAATCTGGGTAGACCTAACTTAATAGGTAAATTCCCAATGGGTAGACCTAACTTAATAGGTAAATTCCCAATCTTATGTTTTTATGTCTTTTAAGTTTACCCAACCCCAAACGCAATCCCATCGCTTACATATCGCAATAGTGCATAAAGGATAGAAAGAGGGAACTTGGCATAATCATGACATAAAGGTGTTGAAGCCACAAGTTTAACATGGTGGCATATGAAATGTACATATGTTCATATACTTGCATATTGCATCATTAGGCCTCAAAAGTATGCATAAAACCAAACTTAGCATATAAGTGATACATGGTGATAAATGACATGTAGCGGTTGCCATAAGTTCGCATTTAGCCTCACATGCAAGTTATCATAAGGGATATGATAACTTACATGTTGCCAAAATGCAACCTTTAGCATAAAGCTTGAAGCTTTAAGCCCATAAGCCCAAGATAAGCTTGCATAACATGGTAACATGAACAAAATGATCAACCCAAACTTGCATAACATAACTTGATAAACTTGCATATCACAACATGGCAAACTTGCATAGCATAACATGGTAAACTTGCATATCATAGCATGGCATACTTGCATAACATAACATGATAAACTTGCATATCATAACATGGCATACTTGCATAACATAACATGATAAACTTGCATATCATAACATGGCATACTTGCATAACATAACATGATAAACTTGCATATCATAACATGACAAACTTGCATAACATAACATGATAAACTTGCATATCATAACATGGCATACTTGCATAACATAACATGATAAACTTGCATATCATAACATGGCATACTTGCATAACATAACATGATAAACTTGCATATCATAACATGACAAACTTGCATAACATAGCATGGCAAACTTGCATATCATAATATATCAAACTTGCATAACATGACATGGTAAACTTGCATATCATGGCAAACTTGCATATCATAATGATCAACCAAACTTGCATCATTCATTTAACTTTAGAGTTTAAATATGAAAGTAGAAAAGGGCTTACAATGCTTATGAAGACACAAAAATATGACAAAGCCCTTATGCAATCAATTAGACCCAAAATGCAAGCTCTAATAGAAAAACCCTTGAGCCAAAATGATCAAAACCCTTGCTTTATGATGTAAATATGGAAACTTGACTTGAATGCAAGCTGATGATGCTCATACAAGCTTGAAAACACTTGTATGCATGGAAAATCTCTCATAGAAATTTATTTAGGAATTTTATGAAGAGAGTGGAGGCCATGAGAGGAATGATTTTGCCATAGTTTAGTTACTTGAATGAATAATGATGATTTAGGGTTAGGTAAGGGGCTTATTTATAGAGATTAGGATTAGTTTCAAACTTAGGATTAAACCCTAATTCCAATCTCAGTCCTTAAAACCGAATCTGGCCCCAAAACCTAACCAAAACCCCAAAATGGTGCACCAGGCAAAACTGCCCGGCTGAACCAAGTCGACAGCCAAGTCGATAGGGCTGTCGACTTGGGTCCAACCAAGTCGAGTCCCAAGTCGACAGGGCTGTCGACTTGGGTGCTCTGGCGGGAATTTTCCCGCCTGGCCCAATCTGACCTAATTTCCAAATTCAAACTTGAATTTGAAATCTGTTTTTACTTTGAATTTTTCTGAAAACTTCGTTGGGCCTTAATCGGGTCATACGGACTCCGATTTTCGAAAACTCGGACTCTATTTCGCGTATTTTTCCGAGACGAATGCAATGGCATAGCCCGTTTCCCTTGATTCAGATTTATAAATTAAATTCAGCCTCGATTTACGTTATAACAGGTTATTGAAAATACGGGTTGTTACAGGTTGTCATGGATTTAGTCGACCGAGGTGATACTGGGTGTGGTCGCCCACACCAGTAGGGATAGAGCACACCACCCGATTCCCTGATGGATAGAGTTAGCAGTGTTTTCCAATGCTTTGACGTAAGCCACGGTAACTTGTTTCCTAGATATAGTGCGGATGTGCATTATGGCATTTTCTCATGCACGGGACATAAGCCGTTGTGTATTGAACTACGCGATAGATCATTCAAATCAGGAGCTATCAATATGGAAATCCAAACTTCTAATACGACATTTTGCGGTTTTAGTTGTAAACCTATATATGGCGACATAGTGTGATGGGGCTCTCATGCCGTCTATGATTGATACATTTATATTTGAAGTTTATTTCTTCACTTATAGTAATAATAAAAGATATGTTTTAAAAACGTACCAAGCATATTTGACTATTATAAGGTAAAACTCTATCCTCCGGCTTGCGTTACATTGTCTAATGGGACCTGAGTCTTATAATAGTTTCACTTTTCTTTATTTAGCATTATGCTGTTTGTTTTATGCAGTGGTATTCTTTGGGGTAAACCCATTCCGTGTTATACGGTATGGTCCCTCGATTTACCTTATTTTAAAAGTAAAGTTTTAAATAACTGTTTTAGTTCTCACACTAGTCCCATGACTGACTCAGAGTTTATTATTTTAACCTAAACTCTGGGTGCCCATATTTTCCACACGGGCAGCTAGTAGTTTTGGTTTTGCAGATTTATTTTCATAACATCCTGGATTTACAACTGGTGTTATATTCGGAAAGCTTTGTATCCGTGCATTTCTTTCAGTTGTGCCAGTTGCTATTTTCCGCTATGCATTGTACTTATGTATTATTTTCCGCTATTATGTATTTTAATCTCTGATATTTTTCTATGTAATATTTTTTCATACTCTGAATATTCTTGTACTCTGATGTAATTGGTGTAGTAGCAACGAAATGTTCTTCTGTTTGTGTTCTGATTTGTCGTGTTCTCAATTCAATCCAGGCTTTCCCGTAAAGGCGAGTTTGAGTCGTCTCATCGTGGTATCAGAGCATTGGTTTACAGAGCTCGAGAACAAGACACATTAGAACCGAACGAAAGAATTCATCAGAGGCTGGATTAGTAATATCCAATGGGAATGACTCATTAGAGATGGGATCAGTAGTATCCTAGAATGAGTTTCAAAGAGTGTTATTTTTAAAATAAAAATGAAAACGAATTGTGTTTTGAAAATTAATAACGTATTTGAATATTTATTTTATATTGAATTTGGACTACCGAGTATATGAAGATTTTGAATATACGCATATTTCAAGTCTCAAATATACTGGGTAGATATAGAATCACACTCTATTCGCCCGGGGATGATTCTGATGATGAGGCCTCATCATCAGAGTCTAGTTCGAGTTTCGAGAGTGAATATCAATATAATATCCAATTGACTGGTGTGAGAATCAAAACTTAGCTAGAATTTATTGTTTGTGACTTGACACTGAAAATATGATTTTTGAATATATATATATATATATATATATATATAAGTTATACATTTGAAAATTAATCAACAAATTGATTTCTGGCCATGATGATTGATTATTGATTCAAGTAATAAAAATGCTGGAATGATAAATAAATCACAAATCAAGATAATTGTTAAGTGAAAAATAATATTATCCCTCCTGATGAAATCATAAAATATACTGTAGGATATGGACGACTATGGCTTATCTCATACTGAATTTTGGTTGACTCCGAAACAAGCAAGGAGAGCTCACCAGAAAGCAGAAAAAGAAGGGGAGTTGAACTTAGGAGCATACACGGTTGTTTATTGTCATAAATGCAGAAAAGAGGTCCATTATGCAATTGTGTGTCCTGAGAAAAAGAAGAAAGAGAAACAGAAAAAAGTGGACATAGTTTATTTCAAATGCAAAGGGGCGGGACATTTTATACATAAGCGTCCAAATGTAAAGAAAAATCCAAAAAACTAGGAAGAGAAAAGAAATGCTTCCGATGCAAGGAAATAGGGCATCTAGCCCGAGATTGCCCATTAAAGAAAGGTGATAACAACTCCAAAGGAAAGGAGCTATCTACTTTGGAAATTATGTAGGAAGGAGTCACGACTTCCTAGAAAGTTGGGTTTAATGTAATGAACTAGAATTTTGGATATATATATATATGTATATGTATATGTATGATGCTTGTATGAAGGTATGTATGCTTTTTTTTAAAATGTATTGGTATTGTATGATATAACTAATGTAAGAAAAATGTTGAACTAAGTCGAATTTAGCACCAAATATTGAACTGAATTGAAAACTTATTAGAACTGCATATATGTACATGTGTATATAATGAACAGGTCATAGCATGGAAGCTAAGAAGAGGAATAAAATTGTATGCCTGGTAAATAGGTACATGTTTATTGTATTTCTTGGGTTTTCGATGATTTTATGAGTCGATGGGCTTGCCGCTTAGCTTTTTCCTTTTCCTTTGGATTGGTGAGGGCCCTGTGAGGAAAGTTGCGGTTTTACCGATCAGCCCGTACAAAGGAGGTTATTGCGAAAATTTTCGAAAATTTAGGGTGTTAGCCAAATTTTGGAGAAATTAGAAAATTCTTAGAAACTGAAAAGTTAAAGAATGAAAGCCAGAATGAAGGTTGAGCTGGTTAGTTAAACAAATTTCAGCTGCGTTCCTTTTCGAAGACGAAAAGAAATTAAGTGAGGGAGATTGTAACTACCCGGAGTTTTAGAACCAATTTAAAAATTTTATTTTAGCTATTTTAATGAATTTTGAATATTTAAAATGATTTATTTTAAATAATAATGACGAAAAATTTATTTAAATCGAAGTTAGAACGGATAAATTAACTTTAATTATAGAACGAGTTTAAAATGGCGTGGTAGTTTGAAAATTCAATTTCAAATTTCAATTAAATGTACAGGATTCAAAATTAATCGAATTTCAGTAAAACCAGAAATATTTGAATCTGTTTAATTATATCTTTCTAACGAATGTGAAAAATTACGATTTCATAACCGAAATTGGAAGTTATGTCCAGTTTAAAATTTAAAATAGTCACTATGGAATTTAATATAATATATAGCCCTTAAAAATAACCATTTTGCAAACGACATTCGTTTTCGATGAAACCACTTTTGTTGGATCCGGAATGTCAAATTGTTACTAGGTTTCAAATTTCATAATTTTTGGATTTACTGTGTGAGTGCAGTAAAATTAAATGTGTTTCGTAATTTAAATATGAATTGAATCGACCATAAAATGACCATTTTTTATATGATCTCCAAATTCGACGAAATTATTTTTTTTAGGACCGTATCGTCAAAACATAGCTAGATTTATTTTTCGGGAATTTTTGGAGTCAGTATGTGGCCTCGGTAAATTAAAATGTACATTCTAATTTAATATATATTGATTTATATTTTAATTTTGATAAAAACTAATTGAAACAGTCGAGTTGGCTTATGAAACATATCCCATTGTTTTCAAAATGGGGGTATTTGGCTAGGGGCGATAGTCGTTGGGTTTGATGTGGAGTTCGGGGCGTTGAACGAATAATAAATGAATAAAACGAATAAAAATATTAATATATATATATATACTCAAAAAACGAGAAACCCTAATCACTTTCAAAGGGCCGCCGTCATCCACGATTTCACGGTCAAAATCGTTCCAAATTTGAGCCCCATTTTCTTCCCATCCGTAGCGAATCAGAACTTGAAGTCTGAACGAGAATTGTAGAGTGAAGAACGGGCTTTAATTCTGTACTAGGATCATCAGATTTTGTATAGTGGTTTATGGGAATTGGGGCTCCAAAGCTTCGTCGTTCGAAGCTAAAGTTTGACGACATGAGCAAATCGAGTTGGCCAAAAGGGGGACAAGCGGGGAGCTTTCTCGAAGGAACTTCATGTGGAGGCAACGGATCGACATCCAGGTGGTTGTGGGGGTTGCGATTTGGAACCCTAGGCGGACGGGGTTTGGGTTTGATGAACAGGAAGAGAACGGCCTGTGTTAATTGAAGAGGAAGGGTTTTTTTGAGTAATAAATTTACTAATTATTTTAAAGTGTCATCAACCTTTATAAAATCACATCTTTCTCATACGAACTCCAAATCGCGTGAAATAGGAACCGTTGGGATCGTGGGGACGAGAGCTTCGCAACAAGACCAAACGGGTCAATTTTGGAGCTTGTTAGAATTTAGGGCCGAATTAAATCCGAACAGTTCTGAAATTCAGAAATCAAAACTGACGGAGTGGAAAATGAAAGTGAGAACTCTCTCACACTCAAATTATTTTCCAGTTATTATAGGTTGCAGATAGAGCTTAGTAGCTCCCGAAACTATTTTTTTTGTACAAACCAGTTGATTGTTTGTTTAGATTGTGATTGGATTGTCATGTATTTATATTGTTGTATATAAAAATTATTTATATAAACTGTGTATAAAAATTATCATGAAATGAAAATAAAATAAATATTCATTTACAAATCGAACGTTTTGTTTTTGTACACCCATTTTACATATATTGATTGGGACGATAATTTTTACACATCGCCCAACTGCTCAAATAATAACCAGTGTTTGTTGTTTAAAAACCCCATACGGGTATTGGGATAATATTTGACATACACTGATCCCAATAATTAGTGGTATGTCAATCGATGGGTTGACAGACTGTATAAGCGTTATTTATTTATTTTAATGCTTATACAGTTATAGAATGCACTCTAGATGTTATATGAATTTTTAATGATCATTTATCATTATTGTTGTATGCATGCTATATATGAAATCCATATAACTGAAATTATATGGTAATTGATTGAGTCTGATTCAGTTCAGAATTAACGAATATTTTAAAATAATATTCAGTAAATATTGAAATGTGAAGCTATGTTAAGCAGTTAAACGCCATTTTAACTCGAACGGGATTTTCTGTCAATTTTATTCATTTTATAATTAATATCGAAATGTGATTTCAAAATATGATATTTTGAAAATATTATTATATTAATATTATAATGGTATGAAATATTCAATTTTGATTTGAAATTGAAATGAAATTGAAATCTTTTTAAAATGAATTTAAAACATAATATAATGAAATATTCAATTATGATTTAAATTTGAAATTGAAATCATTTTAAAATGAATTTATAATGGAATATTCAATTTTGATTTAAATTTGAAATTGAAATTGAAATCGTTTTAAAATGAATTTATAATGGAATACTCAATTTTGATTTAAACTTGAAATTAAAATTGAAATCATTTTAAAATGAACTTAAAATGAATTTATAATGGAATATTCAATTTTGATTTAAATTTGAAATTGAAATTGAAATCGTTTTAAAATGAATTTAAAACGAATTTATAGTGGAATATTCAATTTTGATTTAAATTTGAAATTGAAGTTGAAGTCATTTTAAAATAAATTTAAAACAAATTTATTATGAAATATTCAATTTTGATTTAAAATTGAAATTGATATTCAAATCGATTTAAAATTGATATCGAAGCGGAAATCGTTTATAAAAATGAATTTAAAACGATTTATAAAATACGTTTTAAATAGAAATCGACGATATATATATATATATATATATATATATATATATATATATATATATATATATATATATTAATGGTCTGAATAGAACGGGCCGCGCAGCGACCGTTCGCGAATTTCGACCATTAATTTCAAATTGATGTTACGGAAGATCCGACCGTCGGATTCTCCTAAATACGGAACCGTTGGGTTCTAATCGAAAAGGGCTTTCCAATGAATACAAGAGATTTGAAATCTAACGGTTTGATTTTAACATATGCCTAAATCAATTTCAGAAAAGGTCGCTATGAATGTTGTTCGGTGGCCGTTATTGGAAACCGACTATACGGGCGATATTAAAATTATTTAAAATATGGAAAAAATTATGTAAAATCATAATAAATGATTTGGAAAGATTTTGGATGAAAAATTCCAATTTTGAAAAGATAAAAATACATTTTTATCGAAATGAACTAGTTATTTACTAGAATAATAATTTAACTATTTTTATAAATAAATAAATTGGATTTGAAAATGGTTTTAAAATAACCAGAATTTTCCAAAGAATAAATTGGAGTGGATTCGGAATGGAAATAATCTTCGGAATACTTCGATATTGGATTTCGTGATTATACAGATATTGTTGAGGAATTTGAAAGAGATATATATATATATATCTGTGTGTGTGTGTATCGTTATTCCCAATACGTTATTTGTGGGTTTCAGAATTTGATATTGAATATAAACCGATATAATTTCTATTCAGAGCCTTATATTTGATATCAAATTGGATTTCGGGTTTGTCGTGAACGGTATCTTCATTAACACTGTTCTTAAACCTAGTTGAGAAAAGAATTAATCTTTTAATTAAGATTTAGGGAATTTTACCAATCTGGATTGAAATTGGATTTTGGGTTTTTCGTGAACGGTGTCTTTAATAACACTGTTCTTAAACCCAGTTGAGAAAAGAATAAATCTTTAAATTAAGATTTAGTGAAGTTTTCCAATTAATTAATTAATATTTAATTAGAATTGAAGAAAATAATTGAATTTTTGAGTATATTGTCAACTGTGTTTTAAATGACATTGGTTCTATAACCCAGTTAAAGACAAGATTACATGTCTAACATTGCATTTCGAACTGTATTTGTTGATCTCTGCTAAATATATATCTGTTTGGTGGCAGAGAATTTATTCTCTTGCTAAACACCCTTCTCTGAGACGTACCAGCTCAGAGGTTATATATTGGCAGAAATCAGTGGTACGGTATAGATGGTCGATGTGACATGTTTGATTTCCCAAAGTTAAATAATCATTAATAATGATTTTTGGGAAGATTAAACTAAGTGGAGTTTTAAAGAATCTTTAATTAGATTGAAACGTGAATGTGATAATTTAAATTATCAAATTTGGGAAATGATCGAGAATGGAGTATCACCAGTTTTGCTCTAAGAGATAGTTAAATCTTTAATTAGATTTGAATGTGAAATGGTAATTAATTTTTACCGATAACACTGTGGTGCTAGATATGGAGTATTACCAGTTTTTCTCCATGGAATGAATAGATTGGGATTGGGAAATATAATAAGTGATTACTTCGGTAATGTGCGCTAATCCCGACCTGATTGGAAAACCTTAATTTGGTTTAAATTGTGAAAAGAATATTTGAATAAAAGAATATTCTTGATTGGAATGAGGCGTATGATGTGTTGTTATAGCACTTGATTATACGATACGCGAGTTATTCGGAAAGGCCGGGTTTAACCCATTCTGAATAATTAATACGACAAAAAGTCGAAGAGATTGAAGACGGTGCAAGACCGACGATCTTCACATCGAATGGATGAGTTGCTACTAATGCCTATGATTTGATTAGCTACCTTGAAGGGGCTACAGTGGTAGCCATACGGACGTACATGTTGATTGTTCGGATATACGAGGGCCTCTCTCCGATGTTGGACATATGGGACGAGGAATAAGGTGCCTCCAGTTTCGTTCATACCAAAATGGACTTGTATATGGATGGTGTGTTTGACATTGTATTCCTTTATGTTGTATGCGTTGACCTCTGCTAAATATATATCTGTTTGGTAGAGGATAATTTATTCTCTTGCTTAACACCCTTCTCTGAGACGTATGTGCTTAGAGGTTATATATCGGCAGAAATCAATGTTACGATATAGATTGATAGTATGGCATGCTGAGATGCAGTGATCCAAGCTATTATTGAAAAGCAAAGCTTGGTGGATGATGATAAAAGCACAGCTTTAAATAGCACATCTTTATGCAGCATTAATTCGCGAGCCTCACACACCGGTATGGTGATAAACTAATGGTTAGATCAGTATACTTTAGAGATGAGGATAGACATCCTATGATTTGTCATGGATTCAGTCGATTGAGGTGATACTGGGTGTGGACGCCCCAAACCAGTAGGGATAGGGCACACCCCCTGGTTCCTAGATGGATAGATTTAGTGGTGTTTTCCAATTCTTGGACATAAGCCGCGGTAACTTATTTCCTGGATATAGTGCAGATGTGAATTACAGCGTTTTCTCATGCACGGGACGCAAGCCGTTTGGTATTGCATTACGCGATAGATCTTTTGAATCTGGAGCCACAAATATGGAAATCCAAACTTCTAATACGACATTTTGCAGTTTTAGTTGTAAACCTATATATGGCAACATAGTGGGATGGGGAGCTCATGCCGTCTTTGATTGATACATTTATATTTGAAGTTGATTTCTTCACTTAAAGTAATATAAGATTTGTTTTAAAAACGTGCCAAGCATATTTGGCTAATATAAGTTAAAACTCTATCCTCCGGCTGCGTTACATTGTGTGATGGGACCTAAGTCTTATAATAGCTTCATTTTTCTTTATTTAGCATTGCGCTGTTTGTTTAATGCGCTGGTATTCTTGGGGGTAAACTCGTCCCGTGTTATACAGCGTGCTCCCTTGATTTACCTTATTTTAAAAGTAAAGTTTTAAATAACTGTTTTACTTCTCACACCAGTCCCATGACTGACTCAGAGTTTATTGTTTTAACCAAAACTCTGGGTGCCCATATTTTTCACATGGGCAGCTAGTAGTTTTGGTTTTGGAGATTTATTTTCACAGGACCCTGGATTTACAACTGGAGCTATATTCGGAAAGCTTTGTATTCGTGTATTTCTTTCAGTTGTGTCAGTTGTTATTTTCGGCTACGCATTGTACTTATGTATTATTTTCCGCAGTTATGTATTTTAATGTATGATATTTTTTTGCGTAATATTTATTCATACTCTGAATATTCTTGTACTCTGATGTAATTGTTGTAATAGCAATGAAATGTTCTTCTGTTTGTGTTCTGATTTGTAGTGTTCTCAATTCAATCCCGGCTTTCCCGTAAGGGCGAGTTTGGGTCGTCTCATGGGGATTTGAACTTAAGTTTACGCGACAAACACTATTTCTGTAATTATGAAATAGCCTAGTAGCTTCCTTATTCTTTCTTATATATATATATATATTTGAAAAGAGTAGTCTAATTACTACCTAGATTAAATGCAACTTCGATAAATAAATTTTGGATAAAAGTTTAACTTTACATTACATTTGACAATTTCTATTTCATTTCGTTATTATGAAGTTAATACAATTATATTACTTTGTACATATATAGTTATTTTATTTTAACAACAAATAATTTACATTATAAGATTTAGAGATTTAAGCCAAAATATTGTTCAATTTTTCGTGGATTACCTTATCTTTCCTTCCTTTTTTTACTTGTCTTGTGACACCCCACGTCCGTTAATGTCACTCTTTATCAGAATGCATTAAGTTTCGTGAAGCGTTATAGGTAAATAGAAACATACATCACAAGGTAGATATAAAATAACAGCGGAATTTAAAAATTTATTAAACAGAAAACATCGTGGTCCAAAACCCAGTTATATCATAAGTCTGAAATACATAAAACCCATTACAATTTCTATCTTGTACTAAAATCGTTAAAGTACAGTAATATATAAAAAGCATAGTCCCTAAAATAGTCATATCAGAGAAGACATGAAATTAAAGCAGTACATCTAAGAAGCTTCAAGTAGAATGAAAGAGAGAATCCTAATCAAGCCTAAGTATTCCAACCTTGAGAACCTAGGGGTAGGGAAAGGAAGAGAGAGAAAAGGAAACAAAACGGGTCAGACATAAAGTCTGGTGAGTCCAGTTACTTTTAGCATATAAATAATTAAAAGAATTATGGCAGGCATATAAACTGGATGAGAGAGACAATAGTATCATAAGACATGTATAACAGACTAAGCAGGATAAACAAAATAAACATGACCGAATATATTGCGTTTCCCAAGTACCATTCCCTGCACCAATACTAGTATATCAAAAACAAGATGATTCCAACAAGAACAAGAAGATAGACTTAGGTTTACCTCTAGTAAGGGGTTTTACCCCGTACAATAATAACAGGTAGCCCAACAGAAATGACAGGTGTTACCCCCAACGATAATAACGATCTCCTAAACAAGCAAGACAAGATGTACCCTCATCACTACCCCAATTGATTAGCTCCTTATCCCATAAACACCCTTTGCTAGCCCCACAATAGGATGTATCATTCCTAAAGTGGCAACACCTTTATTAACTCGATGCACAGCCATCTATTGATGTTACAGCGCCTTATTAGCCCAATGCATGCAAATTCATGCACGCATATGAATCTGACAGAGTGCGTCGTCAACATCCCCACTTAAATGAACCTCTTACAATCAACTCAGTAAGCGTGCCCATACCCCGACCTAGTTTAGGGTTCCCCATTTGATACCAAGATGGTTTACTGACTGATACAGGTCCCACACAACGGATGATACAAGCTTCCCCTAGGCTTGCATCCCCACTACTAGGATTTTGACAGGTTATGCCTAATAGTTTAATAAGGTTGCATAACCCCAACATATAAAACAGGTTAAGTTTGTTGGGGGCGTTTGTGTGTGTGTGTGTGTGTGTGTCTATATATATATATATATATATATATATATATATATAAAACCCGCCCCCACAGATTTAACAAGATTAACTTAACCCCCATTGGTTCAAGCATGTTCACTAAACCCCTACTCAATTTGACAAGTTCATGTATCCCCTATAGATTTAAACAGGTTAAGTATTACAGGTTAACAAATCATTATAATTTTTCCATTTATGGCTGTTAATGCACTAGACCTCTCACATTAAGTCTACCACTTGTGGATGCTGGATATGCCGGGTGGTTTTGGGCAGACTTCTACCATAAGTTGGACATAACCTCGTGTCTTAGCACTGTTACGTGCACATTAATGCACTCGACCCCTCACATTAGATTAAGCACTTGTGGACGCTGGATTTGCCGGACGTTTCCGAGCAGATTTCTACCACAAGTGTAATCTAACCTCGTGTCTAAGTGCGGTTACAGTTTCTAATTACTGTAAGTCTAGGCATGCTCATTATTAAACAATTTTTCATGTTTATCCAAGGTTATGCCCCAAATCCCAGTTTGATTCATGATACAAGTTATGCCCTAAATTAAAGTTTTAGACCAAAGTATAGATTATGCCCTAGATCCCAATCATGTTTTACAATATAACTTATGCCCCAATATATCATTCCCAACCGTTTCCAATTTCGTGCGCTCGCATATTTCAGCGATAGGCCTAGCCTCGAAGGTAGTCTGGCTTTAAAAATAAAAAGGGATGGAGGGAGAGAAGTGAAAAGAAATAGGCATAAATCAAAACAAGCATATGGTTATATGATTAAGCAAACTAACAGAATAGGCATATGGTGATGTTATCAGACATAACGATAGAATAGGCATATCGGGAATAGGCACATGAGAACTAAACAGTAAATTAGATGTACAAGTAGTAGCAGATCTGTTTTGTTATGATTCAGGTAACTAATAGGCACAGGTTTAGATCCAACTTATAAACATGTCAAGATTACTTATTAAATGTTTATATCTAAAAATAACATGAAATCACTGTGACTGGATCTAAAGAACAGAGAATTGACCGTTGATGTTGTAGCAGTGATTCTTGTATGCTTATAAATTGTTGTTGCAGAAGAATAGGCTAATTCAATTTAAGTTAGGGCAACAACTCATTGTCTCCATTGTTTTTTATGAATAAAACAGAAGAAATGAGGTCCTATTTATAGCATACGGTCAAGAATCTAGTCAAGAAACAAGTATGCGTTCATAGAAATGGATCTGGCCCAAATCTGGATGGGGTCAACCCCGGGGTCGACGCATGGGGCATTAGGTCAACCCCTAACGGGCCGAATTTCCTCCCTCTCCCGCTCTTTGATTTTGATTTTCTGGACTAGTTTGTATTTATGTATTTTGCTTATATATATACAAACTTCAAACCTTAATATCATCTTTATATGATGTCTGTTTTATGCAAACTTGGGGTCTATCTTTAACAAAATTCCGAAATGAACGCAATGGCATAGTCCGTTTTATTTAATTCCAAGTATTTAATTAAGTATTCTTTAGTTTATCGTTATAGTGTTTTTTAAAATTACGGGGTGTTACATGTCTTCCTTTCCTTACTTTTCTTTTTCTTTCTATATTTTATTTTCTTCAAATTTATATTTTTGTTTTAGCCAATCAAGCCAGACCTTTGGCCCATCTTTCCTCCCCATTCCTTTTTTCTCTTATTAAATTTATTACTAAGCCCATTCGTCCCATTAGCCTAAAACAAAACCCTTCCGTTAATCCGTTTGTTCTCTCCCTTCTTACCTAACTTATACTCTTCTTCCTCCTATACAAACGTTAGACCCGTGCACATCACTGTAACAACCCGTATTTCCAGAACCAATTTAAAATTTTGATTTAAGCTATTTTAAGGAATATGCAAATACAAATTAGTTACTTTAGCTAAATAAAATTTGAGAATAATTTTATTATTAGTTTTTATATTTTATTTGACTTAAAATAAACCCAGTAAAATTATTAAATTGATTTATAAGCTTTGTTTTGAAAATTTTGAAATTTTGATTTTGAAAATAGTCGCATAGCCCTTAAAAAGTGAAATTTTGCATATGAGCTCAGAATTCGATTAAATAAATTCTTTTGGATTCACAATGAAAAATCATTGTTGGGTTTCGAAGTGAGCGCCGAACGGAGTCAGCATGTGGCCGTGCAGAACAAAACCATTTGTTCAAAAACGGGCAGTCATTTTACAAAGGAACATTATTGAGACGATCTCAGAATTCGATTTCGTTTTTTTTATGGATTCGTATCGTCTAATAATGGTTAATTCCAAAAGGCCATGACTTTGAGAGTTAGCGTGTGGGCGTGTAAGAAGAAAAGGTGCGCTAAAATCGTCTTTTTAAGAATTATTTGAGCATCTTTGAGAATTTTGATGGAAGCAAAAACGAACTTGGAATTAAACGAAACATGTTTTGTTGGACTCGTCTTCACGTCTACTATCTCGTTTCCGAAATATGCGGCAAACGGAGATCGTTTGCATTCGTACGATGGGAGAGAAACGAGCATATAATCACTTTTACTCCATTTCTGTCTTCATTGATTCACTTCTCTTTTCCTCACCAAAAAAGAAAAAAAATCACCTCCCTTCTCCTCCATAGGATGCCGCACCTTATCAGCCTCCTCCTGTCCACCGCCGGCCGCCGCCACCCTCCTCCTCTTCCCTCTGTCTCCTTCTCTTTGCAATTTCAAGAACCCTAACCCCTAAATTCCACCACCACCGCCACCGTGGGCCTCTCCACCGCCATCGCCGCCCTCCAGCGTCATCCCCCACATTATTCAGGGCCCACCCCACCCCCTCCAGCCACCAGTCCGGTCGTGGGCCCCCCTTCACCAAAATCCCAATTTCCATAAAATCCCGTATTTGCAAATAAGCCCCTGACCTTCTTTCCTCAATATCTCCCAAACAGTGCACTTCTAGTCAAAATTCCACGGTGTAAAAATCGAAGAGCACGATTTTCTCTTCAATTTGAGTATATGACACTCAAAGTTTGAAGTTCGGAGCTGTTCGGAAAACGCGTCCAAAGTCCGCGGACCTGCTGTTCTTTTTCCTGATATCTTGCGAACTGGTGCGTTTTTGGAAGAAAGTCCACTAGGCGAAAGTTGTCCGGAATGGCGCGTTTGGGATAGGGACAAGGTTTGGTGAAGATTAGAGGTCGTATGCACATTCTAGAGCAAAAGAGGCGAATTCAAATGCGGAAACACCAAAATGGCGAGCGCAAAACAGGATTTTCTACATATGAAGAGTCGCGGCATTTGGTTTTGATTTTGGGTGAGAACTCACTCACTAAATAATTTTGTTAGGTTATTATGTTGTAGTTAATTATGCATTTTAGGTTGCAAGTTAGAAATTGTATCATATAGTTGTAATGCCCCTTTTTTGAGTTCAACACTTGAAATATTCACATAGCCCCTCCATTAGAAGCATTGTATGGATATTAGCGACACTCGCATTTCATACGACATGAATGGACACTTGTGGCGCCTTAGATGGCACTGGATGTTGATTATTTATTTATTTATATTGATGGATGATGATTGGTATTGATTGGATTGATTGCGTATGGCGCAAGCCTAGTCAGGAGAGGGGTAATGCATATACGTTATTTTGGTGCTACAAAATAGCTCCGTAATAATGGTGAATTTTTTTGAAAACCCCACATGGGTATTGGGATGATATTTGACATATACTAATCCCAATATTTACTTGTATGTCAATCGATTGATTGACAGACTGTCATGAGCTTTATTTATTTATTTTAATGCTTATACAGTGGTAGAATGCACTTTGGATGTTGCTTGAGTGGTTAATCATTATTTATCATTATTTTTGAATATATTCGATGTATAAAATTCATATAACTAAAATTGTATGGTGACTGATTGAGTCACATTCCAATTCAAGAATAACGAATATTTTATAATAATATTCAGTGAAGAATTAAATCATGATTTTGATGTCCGATTTTGGATGGACACGAAAACATTGAAATATATGAAGTCGAGTTAAGTAGTTGAACGCTATTTCAACCTGAATGGGTTTATCAATAGATTTTATTCATTTTATAATGAATAACGAAAATGAAATGGATTTCAAAATCTAATATTTTGAAAATATTATCGTTTTAATATTATAATGATATGGAATATTCAATTTTGATCATAAATTGAAATGAAAGTTGGAATTGTTTTAAAATGAATTCATAAACGATTTATTAAATTCTTTTCAAATGGAAATCGAAGATATATATTATATATATTAAATGGTTTGAATAAAACGCGCCACGCACCGACCGTTCGCGAATTTCGACCCTTGACTTCAAATTGATGTTTAATGGGGATCCGACCATCGAATTCTCCTAAACTGGGAACCATTGGGTTCATATCGAAAAGAGCTTTCCAATGATTATAAGAGATTTGAAATCTAACATTTGGATTTGGAATTATGTCCAAATCGATTTCGGAAAAGGTTGTTATGCACTTCGGTGGCTGTTATTGGAAACCGACTGAAATGGCGATATTAAAATCATTAAAAATATGGAAAAATTGTGTAAAACCATAATAAATGATGTGGAAAGATTTTGATGAAAAATTCCAGTTTTGGAAAGATAAAAATATATTTTTATCTAAAGGAACTAGTTATTAGCTAGAATAATAATCCAAAGTTTTTAAATGAATAAATTGATTTGAAATGGTTTAAAAATAACTAAAGTTTTCCAATGGATAAATTGGAATGGATTGTAATGGAAATAATGTTCAGAATATTTCAATAGTGGATTCCATGATTATATGGATATTGTTAAGGAATTTGGAAGATATGAATATCGTTATTCCCAATACGATATTTGTTAGTTTCAGAATTTGATATTCAATATAAGCAGATAAAATTTCTATTCAGAGCCATGTATTTAATATCAAATTGGATTTTTGGTATGTCGTGAATGGTGTCTTAAATAACACTGTTCTTAAACCTAGTTGAGAAAAGAATTAATCTTTAAATTAAGATTTAGAGAAGTTTACCAATTAAATTTTATTTAATTGGAATTGAATTGAAATTGGATTTTCGGGTATATCATGAACGGTGTTTTAAAATATATTTGTTCTTTAATCCAATTAACAGTGAAGTGATGATTTGAAATTTATAAATATTTTACTAAGATTTAAATGGAAATTTTCCATAGAAAATTTTTCCAATTTAAAATATTAAATTGTAATTGAATAGAATTCGATTAGGTAATAATCGAGATGATCTTCTGTAAAGGAAGGCCGTTATTATATATGAAAATTAAAAGGCCTAGCTATTATTCTTTTTATAGTATTAGTTTGATATAGAAATTTATATTGATTACATATAGTTATGATTTCCGTGAATATTCCATTTTGATGGAATAAGATTTTGGGTTTATCGTGAATTGTGTTTTAAGAACAGTGGTTCTTTAACCCAGTTAAAGACAAGATTAATTTCCAGAAAATTGAACAATCGTTAAGTAATGATTTTAGAGATTAAAATTGAACTAGAGTTTTAATAAATCTTTAAATAGATTGGAATGTGAATGAGGCAATTAAATTTATCGAATTCATGAAATGATCGAGAATGGAGTACCACCAATTTTACTCTAGGCGATAGTTTAATCTTTAATTAGATTTGAATGTGAAATGGTAATTAATTTTACCGATAACACAGTGGGTGTTAGATATGGAGTACTACCAGTTTTGCTCCATGGAATGAATAGGTTGGGATTGGGATAATAAAAGAAATGATTACTACGGTAAGGCTCGATAATCCCGACTAGTTTCATAAACCTTAATTTGGTTTAGAATTGTTAAAGAATAAAATAAAATCTTTTGAAATGGATATCAAAAGGAAGATTAAAGAATAATTTTAAACGAATTTATCTTTGATAAAATTAAGGGAACTTTTTGCAAAGAATATGAATATTTGAATAAAAGAATATTCTGAATTGGAATGAGGCGAATGATGTGTTTTATAGCATTGATTATAAGATACGCGAATTATTCGGAAAGACCGGGTTTAACCCATTTTGAATAATTGATACGACGACTAAAAGTCGACGACGAAGACGGTGGTTGAAGACCGGAGATCTTCACATCGTTTGGATAATTACTGATGTCTTGATTAGGCCGTACACCCAAGACATGGTAATAAGTTGTGATCATCCATACGTACTTGGAGATCGACCGGTGCGAGGACCTCTCTCCTGTATTGGATATATGGAACGAGGAATAAGGTGCCTCTGTTTTCGTTCAGACCCAGAATGGACTTGTAAATGGATAGGTGTCTGATATTGGATTTCGTTCTATGTTGATTGATTTCTATTAAATATATATCTGTTTGGTGGCAGAGAATTTATTCTCTTGCTTAACACCCTTCTCTGAGGCGTACGAGCTTAGAGGTTATATATTTATAGACATCAGTTGCATGGCGTGAATTGTCAGTGTGGCATGCTAAGATGCAAATGATCAAGGATTTTGTTGAAAAACAGAGTTTTGTGATTGATGATCAAAGTACGACAATAATAGCATAGCTAAAACGACCCAAACTCACCTGTAAGGGAAAGCCCAGATTGTGTTGAGAACATGACAAATCAAAACACAAATAATAGAACAATTCATTGCTATTATAACAATTACATTAGAGTACAAGAACATAACTGATTATGAATAAATAATATACATCAAAAAAAAGTCAGAGATTAAAATATATTACATGGCAGCGGAAAAACAATACATAACATTACTGATAGAGATACATGGATACAAAGCTTTCTAAATATAGCTCCAACTATAAATCCAGGATCCTGGGAAAAGAAATATCAGCGAAAACCAAAACTACTGGCTGCCGATGTGGAAAATAAGGGCACCCAGAGTTTATGTAGAAACAATAAACTCTGAGTCAGTCATGGGACTGGTGTGAGAACTAAAACAGTTATTTAAAACTCTACTACAAAATAGAGTAAATCAAGGGACCGCGGCGTATAAAACAGAACAAGTTTTCTCCCAAGAATACCAGTGCATAAAACAAACAGCTCAATATTTTTTGGAAAAATGGAGATATTATAAGGCTGAGGTCCCATCACACAATGCAACGCAAGCCGGAGGATATAGTTTTACCTTATAATAGCCAAACATGCTTAGTACGTTTAAAACAAATCATTTTGATATCACCATAAGTGTATAGTGAGTTTAAAACACTTTCAATGTAAATGTATCAATCCTAGACGGCATAGCTACCATATCCTATGTCGTCATATAGGTTTAGAATCAAATCTGTTATGTCACGTATTGAAAATTGGACTTCCATCTATGAGTCGAGGCAAGGGATGTCTCCTCACCGATTCGAGACACTCTAGCACATGTCTCAGGATCACACCTACGGGCAACCCTATGAACGGAAGGGTCGGTCCACACATACATTAGTGGATTGGTTATTCCTAAACAATACGTTTCCCGGTCCTATCGGACCTATCACTTAGCCAGTAGTGACCAATATCTAGATCTACTAAGGACTCAATCCAAGGCGACTCGCAATCCATCATCCACATAACTAAAAATGTCTGAGCTCCATACCATGACACCATTTCTAGCTATAAAGAAACACAAGTTCTCCCTATGGTCACGATTCCCTTTTTGACTCGTCCTGGGTGTGAGGTTTGCGAACTAACGCTATACACAAAGCTATGCTACTTAAAGCCGTGCTTTGATCATCAACCACAAGACTCTGCTTTTCAATAGAAGCCTTGATTATTTGCATCTCAGCATGCCATACTGACAATTCACGCCATATAACGGATGTCTATCAATATACAACCTCCAAGCTCGTACGTCTCAGATAAGGGTGTTAAGTGAGAGAATAAATTCTTTGCCACCAAGCAGATATATATGTAATAGAAATCAATCAACACAGAATGAAATCCAATGTCAGACACACATCCATTTACAAGTCCGTTCAGGGTCTGAACGAAACTGTGGCACTTTATTCATCGTCCCATATGTCCGATATAGGAGAGAGGTCCTCGCATATCCGGTCGATCTCCAAGTACGTCTGGACGATCACCACTTATTACCTTGTCTTGGGTGTACATACCAATCAAGACATCTGTAATCATCCAAACAATGTGAAGATCTCTGGTCTTCAACCACCGTCTTCATCATCGACTTCTAGTCGTCGTATTCATTATTCAAAATGGGTTAAACCCAGTCTTTCCGAATAACTCGCGTATTTTATAATCAATAATCAAGTGTTATAAAAACATGTAATATGCCTCATTCCAATTCTGAATATTATTCAAATATTCACATCTTTAGGAAAATGTTCCCATAAATCTTCCATTGAATATCATTTTCAAAAGATTTTACCATACCTTTCCAGATTTCTAAACCAAAACAAGGTTTATTAACTAGTCGGAATTATCGAACCTCACCGAAGTAACCATTTATTTTATTTTCCAATCCCAACCTATTCATCCCATGGAGCAAAACTGGTAATACTCCATATCTAACATCACGATGTTATCGGTAAAATTAATTACCATTTCACGTTCAAATCTAATTAAAGATTTAACTATCGCCTGGAGTAAAACTGGTGGTACTCCATTCTCGATCATTTCCCAAATTTGATAATTTAAATTATCACTTTATCATTTCAATCTAATTAAAGATTCATTAAAACTCTACTTAGTATTAATCTCATAAATCATTACTCAATGATCATTTAACTTTGGGAAATTAAACATTCCATACTGAAATCTACACCGTACCATTGATTTCTGCCGATATATAACCTCTGAGCTCATACGTCTCAGAGAAGGGTGTTAAGCAAGAGAATAAATTTTCCACCACCAAACAGATATATATTTAGCAGAGATCAACAATACAATTCAAAAAACAATGTTAAACACGTAATCCTGTCTTTAACTAGGTTAAAGAACCAATATCGTTTAAAACATAGTTCACGATAACTCCAAAATCACATTCCATTAACCATGGAATCTTCATGGAAAACAGATCATATATATAATCGATATCAATTTCTGTATCCGACTAATAATATAAATGGAATAACGGAAAAGCCATTTAAATTCCATATATAGTAACAGCCTTCCACCATAGAAGCTCACTTCGATTATCACTAAATCGAATTCCATTCAATTCCAATTTAATATATTAAATTGAAAAACTTTACTTTGGAAATTTTTCATTAAATCTTAATAAAAGATTTATATATTCCAAATCACATTTCATTGTTAATCGATTTAAAGAACGAATGTCTTTAAAAACACAGTTCACAATAAACCCAATTCACATTCCATTTTATTCCAATTACTATACATTATTGGAAACTCTAATAATCTTAATTAAAAGATTTATTCTTTTCACACGGGATTTAAGAGTAGTGTTATTAAAGACAACATTCACGACAAACCCAAAATCCAATTTGGTATTAAATACAAGGATCTAAATAGAAATTATATCGGCTTACATTCAATATCCAATTCTGAAACTAATGGATATCGCATTGGGAAAACGATATCTGTATCTTTCAAATTCCCACAACAATACCCGTATAATCACGGATTCCAGTATCGAAATATTCCGAAGATGATTCCTATTCAAATCCATTTAAATTCAAACATTGGATAATTCTGTTTAGATTAAAACCATTAACAAATCCAATTTATTTATTTAAAACGTTGGATTATCTTTCTAGTTATTAACTAGTTCATTTTGATAAAAATATATTTTTATCTTCACAAATGTGGAATTTTTCATCTAAATTCTTTCCAAATCATTTATTATGATTTTACACAAATTATTAATAATTTTATCAAGGCCCGTACAGTCGGTTTCCAATAACGGCCACCGAACTACATCTATAGCGACCTTTTCCAAATTTGATTTGGACATAATTCCAAATGTAGCCATTAGATTTCAAATCTCTTATATTCATTGGAAAGCTCTTTCCGATACGAACCCAACGATTTCAGTATTAGGAGAATCCGATGGTCAGATCTCCCGTTACATCAATTTGAAGTTAATGGTCGAAATTCACGGACGCTTGCTGCGCGGCGCATTCTATTCGGGCCAGTAATATATATATATATATATATATATATATATATATATATATATATATGATATATATTTTGTTCAAAACGTATTTTATAATTTCTTTTTAGAAATGATTCCCACTTTCATTTCAATTTGAAATCAAAATTGAATACTCCTTATCATTATAAAATTTAAAAATAATATTTTCAAAATATCAGATTTTGAAATCATTTCCTTTTCGATATTCATTATAAAAATAAATCGATATAATATCGTTCAAATTAAAATGGCGCATATCTAATCAACACGGCTTCACATACTTCAATATTTTCGTGTCCATCCAAAATCAGAAATCAAATTCACATTTTTATCCTTTACTTAATATTATTTTAAAATATTTGTTATTTCTGAACTGGAATCAGACCCAACTAATTACCATTTAATTTTAGTTATATGGATTTCATACATCACATGTACACAACAACAATGATAAACAATCATCCATCATCCATAGTGCATTACACAACTACATAAGCATTAAATACAAATAATTAACGCTTACAACAGTCTGTCAACCAATCGATTGACATACAACTAAACAATTGGGATTAGTGTACGTTAAATATCATCCCAAAACCCATGTGGGGTTTCAACCAACAAATACTGAATATTATTTTTGCGGTTGGTCAATGTGTAAATTTATCATCCCAATCAATATCAGTTAAATGGTTGTACATAAACGAATCATCCGATTTGTAAATGAATATTTATTTTCATTTCAGGAGAATTTTATGCCATTCACATATATGTTAAAAAAAATATTTTTAACAAAAAAAATATTTATTTCAACACATGACTATTTTTAATAGTTCATTCATACAATAAAAATGATATTTTATTGAATATAATTTATTTTCAGAAAATTTAGGCATTACAATGGCACGATATTAGAACCGGAGTAATGTCTAGTATTACCCCTCCCCTAATACTAACTCGCACCATACACAATCATTAATCAATCCACGAAACCACAATACAATCAATTTCACCACAATACAGTGAATTTCACCACAATTCAATCCAAACAAACATCCATGGTTTGTACAATAAATAGTGTCAGGAGTCCAAGTTAAACACCCCACCTCCATTAAGGTCACTCATAAAGGAAATGCCTTAACTTTGGTGGAGGGTTATAGGTACAAGACACATAAAATTTTTCAAGACAGATAAATTTAAGCAGCGGAATTCAAACATTTACTTCATACGTAGTTCAATACAAGAGTATTACATCAAATTATCTCAAAACAACTTCAAAACATTACACCATAATTTCTGTCTTGATTATTCAATAAAGTAGCATAAACCAAAAAGTAAAAATGCATAAATCCCCAAGGATCATATCCAAAGCCATAGCCATATGCAAGAGAGTCCAAGTCATACATCTGCTTTCTTGAAGCTTGTAAAGGGTCTGATTAAGCTGGAGTATTTCCTCCCTGAGGACCTGGGGGGGAGGGGGAACGGAAGAAAATGGGTCAGACAATAAGTCTGGTAAATTCAGTGGTTACTAGTATTTAAACAAGAAAAGGGATCATGACAGTGATAACAGAACATAGGACAATACCCTAATATAAGATAAGAGGGACATGTGATCGCACCCATTACTATAGTCGCTCGGCACCTACTTAACCATTGGTTCAACCAGCCCACTATTTACAACAAACGATCCCTTAATGATTGGCTCCTACTCGCATGTATTCATGTCCTGTGTCCTTTGGCCCCGCTTGATTATAGTCACCTGTGCTAGTCCCATCATGGGGTGTATCAATCCCTCTGGTGGCAACCCGACACGATTCAAGATGCACGGTGTACACTACTGATGCCCAGTGCCTGATTTTTCCACTCCGGAGTACGTGCAAGCCCATACTCCACTGGAACCTACACTGGCCCACCAACCACCGACATTTTTGACCGCTTATAGTTTAGCCCAGTAATCGTGCCCCACCCTGCCTAGTTCAGGGTACCATGATACATCTATGTGGGTTACTGCTGAAATGGGCCCCCGTTACTAGGGTTTTCTAATCAACATGTTTATTTGGTTAAGTGTCCCAGTTTACATAACCCAGCCCATTCGTTTTAGTTAACATGTTGAATCGGTTAAGTGTTTTCCTAATTTACTTAACCCTACCAGACCTGACTTAGCTTTAATTTATTAAAGCACTAACCACTCACATTAGACAAGTCTTGTTGTGGTCACTGGATATGCCGTTCGGTTCCGGGCAGATTTACACCCCAACTCAGTCTTACCTCGGGTTCTTTTTGGGCTTGATGCACTAACCACCCACATTAGACAGGTCTTGTTGTGGTCACTGGATATGCCGATCGGTTCCGGGCAGATTTACACCACAACTAAGTCTAACATCGGGTTAGGCATATTCGTCTTTTCCAAATTCATATTTTCTATATATGTCAAATTTCTTTATGTGAATTAAATTTAATTTAATTACGACATAATTATCTTGTGATTTTTCTCAACATAAATGGTATATCAAATATACCATTTAGTGAACAAATTTATGCCATGAATTTTCATATTTCCCATCGCTACCCCCGTGGAGCGTATGCGTAAATCACATGAAATGTTGGGCTAGCAAATTAGCCCAAACCCATAAACAAAAAGGGGTAATAAAAAAGAACATGACATAAACATAAAATAGCATACATTAAACTTGTCACATGTAACTTGGCTTAAATGTATATCATTAACTTTAATCAATTGGGCAAAGGTGAACTTGTGACTAAGTTGAATCTAATGGTCATGTAAACTTGACAAAGGTCTAGCATGAAAGTTTAACATATAATCACAGTTTCAACCTACAACTTGGTGTAACACCCCGTAATTCTGTGACATTAAGATTCTCAAATTAAAGTATAATTAATTTTTAAAAGAAAAATTAAAAGAAAAAGATCCATGCAGTTGTTTAATTTAAGTATTGTGACTAACATGAAAAAAAAAAAGGTAAGGAGAGAACAATAATTATTATTGTTCTAAGACTTATTAACAAAAGCCTCTGTAGCTCAGTTGGTTAAGGCATTGGATTAGTAGCATGGAGGTCGGGGGTTCGAACCCCGGCGGCGGCATAATTTTTTATCATTGTTTTAGAGAGGGCCAACTAAACATGCAAATATATGTACGTATACAAATTCAAAATTTGAAAGGATAAGAACGTACGTATAAGGAAATAAAGAAAATATATATATATATACATATGAGAAATATAAATATATATATACAAAAATATATGTATACGAAAGATAAAATTCAAGATAAGGCTACAGTCAATGAAATATGGAAACATCATTTGAATTTTGAAAATAAATTGAAAGTTGTGCGTATATATATACGCGTAAAATGGTCATTAGAGGAATTGTATACATATAAGAATATTTCATGTGAATAAAACAGTTAAATAAATTCCAGAAATTCAAAAGTTTGAAAATCAAACTTTTACGCCAAAATAGCTTGTGGGACCCAATGCTGACTCAGCACTGCGTGTATGATAAGGTTTGGCTAGATTCATCTACGTACCTGGACTATTTTCTTAACTAGGTTCAATGCTGACTCAGCGCTGCGTGTACGATAAGGTCTTGAGCAGCTATATAAACAGCCCTAGTCTTCATTCTCTTTGCACCAATTCTCTTCTATACTTATGCTGCTAAGATTCATGGCTTCTTCCCCTCCTCTAAATTTTCTTAAATAAATAAAATAAAATATGATTCAAGACGAGGAGATGCTGCTAAAAGACTTTTAAGGAGGGATTCAAATCAAAGTTTCAAGTGAAGAATTCAAAGGCTAGCTCAAACAAGTTTCAAGCAACGACGCACGAATCATAGCCATGCTTTCCTTCTTTTCTAGATCTATTTTCTGTAAGTTGGTTATTTCTAGATCTGAATATTTTGTTTTATTTGTGACATGAAATTAAAGGAATAAAGGAATATGCCAAATCTCTCTCTCTCTCTCTCTTCGAATCTGTGTTTATACTCTTGGACTGAATTAAGAACTGTTATGATTCGAGGACAAATAAGACTGTAACCGTGACTATGACTATAGAACTGTGGCCTTTGAAAGCATATGCCTTTGGACTATGACATAAGCCTTTGATTTTGGGACATATAAACATTGCCTATGACAATGACTTTTGACTATGGGAATTATTTTCCCTTTTGGACTATGAACATCGCATATGACTATGGACATTTCCTATGACTGTGACTGTGACTACAAGGATTATTTCCTTGACTAGGCCTATACCTTTGATTTGGACATAAACTATTACTTATGACATAATGAGGACAACTGTGATTTTGACACCCATGATTTATGATTAGGAAAATATTGCTTTAGTTTTGTGATTGAGAAGTTGGGTCTAAACCCAATTATTTATTCTACCTGTTCCTTGGTTTTTCTTTGGTTTTAAGACAGTGGGAATTTACCTATTTAGGTCTACCCACGTTCTTGAACCTATTTTGCCCATTCTTTGGTTTTAAGACAGTGGGAATTTACCTATTTAGTTAGGTCTACCCATATTCTTGAACCTACATTGTTATCCAAACCTTTTTATGTCAATTATTCCTTCTTGTCATTTTGATTCATTCCCTTTTTTATCTACGAATCTAGATTTATTTATAATCTAGGTTGAATCACGATTATTCGAACGGTGGGAATGCGATTTGGGGAAAAACATGGAAATGAATATGAACGTAGTTGTAAACTTGAAAATTGGCATAATTTGGAATATGTATTATGACATGCATATTAAAATGAAAACGGGGAAATTTGACATGGATTAGGGAATATGTGATTTTGACATATTAAATTTAGCGTTAGTAAGTAAGCTAAATTTTAGGCATAAAATGTAAACTAGAAAAATAATTCTAGTTTTGCCATAAATTGTGAATTAGGATGTTAAACCAAGATTGGGTTAATTAAGATTGATTTGGAATAAGTATATTAGCACAATTTTGAATTTATTCATAATTGTGAGCAATTGTCATGTTTAGAATAAATTATGGTTAGCGACACTAAACTTGGTATAATTTACATACCAAAAAGTATAAATATGATAAATAAGAGAGAATGGGCCATAATAATAAATATGACAATGTACATTAAAAGAGTAGTAATGAAATCAGTAAATTAGGAGTAATTTACTTATAGAATTCGTCATAAATGTTAAATTGTTCATTTACCACAAAATATGTAACTTGGTTAAATTTTGGCCATAAATTATAAACTAGGATATTTAATCTAGTTTCGGCAATGAAATAGGAAATGGCTTAAACTGCATGTTGGGTTAGGACTTGGGCCTAGAATATAAGTATACTAGTAGGCTTGACAAATAAATATAGGCCAAATTTGTCTAAAAAGGGGAAATGGGCTTTTGAAATAAATTGTTAACAATTTATAAACAAAAGAAAAGTATTTTGATAACATCCCTTTTTATAACACATAGACCAGAAGGTTCTAGGGTGACAGAGAGGATAGTGTCTAGGCTTGGGTTTGGAAAATACAAGTTTCCTGCCCTCCCTGGCTATCCCTAACTGATCCGAAGGACGGGATGGTTGTTTTCAACACCAGATTTGGAAATTAATCAAAAACCCTTTGAACTTAGAAAACATGAATATGCCTAACCCGAGGTTAGACTGAGTTGCGGTGTAAACCTGCCCGGAACCGACCGGCACATCCAGTAACCGCAGCAATATCTGTCTAATGTGAGAGGTTGCGGCTTTAATTTATTAATTAAAGCTAGAATGGGAAGGTTAAGGAACACTTAACCAACTTAGCACAGTTAAAGCTAGAATGGGAGGATTAAGTCCATGGGAATACTTAGCCAAATTAACATGTTGACTAGACTAGAAGGTGGGGTTAAGTAAAGTGTAAAGACCCGCAACTTCCCCGTAAAGGAAAGCGTCGGATAGTTCGAGAACAAGCCACAACAGAACACATACAGAAGAACATTTCATTGTATATTACGACAATGCATCAGATTACAAGAATATACAGAGTATAAATGAATATTACACAGAAATATCAGAGATTTAAATTACATTTAAATACATCGCAGCGGAAAATAATACAATACACAACTAGAATGAGATATACGGATACAAAGCTTTCCGGATATCGTTCCAGCTGTAAACCAGGATCCTGTGAATATAAATCTGCAAAACCAAAACTACTAGCTGCCCGTGTCAAAATAGGGGCACCCAGAGTTTAGGTTAAAACAATAAACTCCAGGTCAGTCATGTGACTGGTGTGAGAACTAAAACAGTTATAAATCTTTATTTTAAAGTTAGGTAAATCAAGGGAACACGCCGTATAACACGGAACGGGTTTCCTCCCAAGAATACCAGTGCATAAAACAACAGCGCAATGCTAAATAAAGAAAAATGAAGCTGTTATAAGACCCAGGTCCTATCACACAATGCAACGCAAGCCGGGGGATAGGGTTTTCCCTTATAATAGCCAAAGAATGCTTGATACGTTTAAAACAAATCATTTGATACTATTATAAGTGCATAGTGTATAAAACAACTTCAAATCATAAGTATCAATCATAGGCGGCATGAGCGCCCCATCCCACTATGTCGCCATATATAGGATTACAACTAAAACCGCAACATCACGTATTTGGAAATTGGATTTCCGTCTATGAACCGAGGCAAAAGATAGTCCTCTACCGATTCGAGACAATCTAGCCCATGTCTCAGGATCAGAACGCATCAACCCTTTAGATCGTCAGGGCCGGTCCACCGATGTGGATTATTATGCCTGAACAATACGTCTCTCCGCCCTATGGGGCGTAAACGAGCCAACAAATGACTCCATCGGTTCGAGAACGACCGATCAATCCGAGGCGCCTCGCAACAGCAACAACCACATAAGTCAAACTCGTCAGGGCGTGTAAAACCACTGACGCCACTTCTAGCTAGAAAGAAACGCAAGTCCTCCCTGATGTCCTCTCCCGTTTTTGGTTCATACCGGGTGTGAAACACGCGAAGTAAACGTTACACAAAGCTACGCCACAAAGGCCTTGCTTTGATCATCACCACAAGACTTTGCTTTTCAACAGAAGCCTCGATCAATTGCCACTTAGGCATGCCACACAGGCAATTCACTCCATGCGTTTGATATCCATCAATATATAACCCCTGAGCTCGTACGTCCAAGAGAAGGGCGTTAAGCAAGAGAATAAATTCTCCGCCGCCAAACAGATATATATTTAATAGAGATCAATCACATGGACTAAAATCCAATGTCAGACACACAGTCCATTTACAAGTCCGTTCTGGGTCTGAACGAAACCGGAGGCACCTAGTACCTCGCATATCCATCGATCTCCAAGTACGTCTGGACGATCACTAACTGTTTCCATCTTCTTGGGTGTACAGCCCAATCAAGATCATCAGTAATTACCCAAACGACGTGAAGACCTCCGGTCTTCGACCATCGTCTTCATCTTCGACTTATCGTCGTATCAGTTATTCAGAATGGGATAAACCCGGACTTTCCGAATAACTCGCGTATATTTTAAATAAGTGTTACACAAACACAACATACGCCTCATTCCAATTCATTAGTCACTAACCGTAAATTAATCAAGAGAATAATTCCCCAAATATTAACCCCGAAGGCCGAAACCAACATCAGATCAATATTCAGAAAACCATTCTGCTTGGCCAACCGACAGTTAGTTTCTAAATTTCACATTCATAGGGAAAGGTTCCCATTAATTTTATCCAAGATAAATTCCTTGAATTTATTCTTTATTCTATTTTTGAATCTCAATTCAAACTAGTTGGGATTAGCGAACCTTACCGAAGTAATCATTTATTTTAATTTCCCCATCCCAACCTATTTATCCCCATGAAGTAAAACTGGTAATACTTCATATCTAACACCACAGTGTTATCGGTAATTTCAATTACCATTTCACGTCTAAATCTAATTAAAGATTTAACTATCGCCTGGAGCAAAACTGGTGATACTCCATTTCGATTATTTCAATCTAATTAAAGATTCATTAAAACTCCACTTAGTTTTAATCGTTAACTGGGTTAAAGAATCAGTGTCATTTAAAACACGGTTCACGGTAAACCCCAAAATCACATTCATTAAATATCGGGTTAAAGAACGAGTGTTATTTAAAACACTGTTCACAATAAACCCAAAAATCAATATCAATTCAATTCCAATTAAATATTATTTAATTGGTACACTTCATTAATCTAAATAAAAAGATTTAATCTTTTCTCAACTGGGTTCAAGAACAGTGTTAGTGAAGACACCATTCACGACAAACCCAAATCACATTTGATATTCAATACAAGGCTCTGAATAGAAAATATATCGGCTTATATTCAATATCAAATTCTACGATTAACAAATGTCGTATTGGAAATAACGATATAAATATACATCTTTCAAATTTCCATAACAACATCTGTATAATCACGAATTCCACCATCGAAATATTCCGAAGACAATTTCGATTCAAATCCCCTCCAATGCAATCATTGGAAATTCTGGTTATTTTTAAAACCCTTTTCAAATTCAATTTATTTATTTAAAAATAAATAGAATTATATTTCTAGTTCAAAACTAGTTCATTTCGATAAAAATCTATTTTTATCTTTTCAAATATGGAGTTTTTCATCCCAAATCTTCCCAAATCATTTCTTATGATTTTACACAAATTATTACTATTTTTAATAATTTTATCAAGGCCCGTACAGTCGATTTCCACCAACGGCCATCGAACTGCACTTACAACGACCTTTTTCAAATTTGATTTGGACATAATTCCAAATCCAACCGTTAGATTTCTAATTTCTAATATTCGTTAGAGAGCTCTTTTCGATACGAACCCAACGGTTCCGGTTTTAGGAGAATCCGACGGTCGGATCTCCCGTAATGTCCGTTTGAAATAAATGGTCGAAATTCACGAACTGCCGCGGCGCGGCGCGTTCTATTCAGGCCATTATATTATATATATAATATATATAATATATATTTCGTCGATTTCTATTTAAAACGAATTATATAAATAGTTTTAAATTCGTTTCAAAAACAATTTCAACTTACATTTCAATTCAATTCAAAATTGAAT
Organism: Allium sativum; assembly: GCA_030737875.1. Classification (NCBI taxonomy): domain Eukaryota; kingdom Viridiplantae; phylum Streptophyta; class Magnoliopsida; order Asparagales; family Amaryllidaceae; genus Allium; species Allium sativum. Next base: position 345,381,711 of record CM060922.1, on the reverse strand, counting down.
TCTTCTTTATAAATTCGTTTTAAAATTCATTTCTATTCAATTCAAATTCCAATTCAATTTGAATTCATATTCAATTCAATTCATTTCGAAATCGTTTTCAATTCAATTCATTTCGAAATCGTTTTCAATTCAATTCATTTCGAAATCGTTTTCAATTCAATTCATTTCGAGATCGTTTTCAAATCGATATAAATATCGTTCACGTCAAAATGGCGTCAATCTAATCAACACGGCTTCATAAATTTCCTTTTTTCAAAATAGTTGTTATTATCAAAATATTTCGTTCAACACATGACCAATCTCAAGGGATGAGTACTGTCAACACATGAACTTTTATTTTATAATATTCTTTATTTTTCAAATTGGAATGAGGCCCAATCCATTACCATATAAAGTTAATTATATGGATTTTCATACCACACATGTATATCATAGCATTGAAAAATAATCAACCATCAACCAAAGTGCACTACACTGTATAAGCATCAAATATAGATATTCACCGCTCATAACAGCCTGTCAATCAATCGATCGACATATTTAATTAATCAGGATGAGTGAACTTCAAATTTCATCCCAATACCCGTGTGGGGTTTCAAACAACCAAACACAGATTTTATTTGTGCAATTGGGCGATGTGTAAAATTTATCGACCCAATCAATGTCCTTCAAATAGGTGTACATAAACAAACCGTCCGGTTTGTAAATGAATATTTATTTATTCATATTCACGTTAAAAAATATATTTTTAACGATAAAACATTTTATTTTAACATATGAATTTCTATTCAATTTATTTATTCAATAAAATTGATATTTTTATTTTTCTAACATATTTTAGAAAATTTCGGCGGCATAACGGCACGATACTAGAAACGGGACAAGGCCTAGCCTTATCCCCGGTCTAGTGAAGGCCCACGCCATTCACACATCAATCAAATTCACCAAACAACCAAATTCAAATCAAATCATATAACTAAGCTATGCAACCAAACAAACAAGTCCATGGTCTGTGGACGATTGTGTCGGGTGCTACTAAGCACCGTCTGCATCCTAGTATATATATATAAATAGAAATGAAATTGAAAGGTGAGAAATTCTCACATATAGCTATCCTAGCTCCACGGCTCTTCATTTGCAGGAAATCTTCACTGTTCTCGACGATATCACTTTCTTCGCCCGTATTCTCTACATATGTAAAAATCATATTTTTAATTCGAAGTTCTACATATAAAAATCATATTTTTATACTACTGTGTTGTATAGATAAAAATTATATTTTTATCACGCTATTTTCCATATAAAGATTTCGCCTTTTTAAAAACATGGACTTCGCTTTTTCAAATTTAAAGATTTCATCTTTATAAAAATCTCATTTTTATTTTTCTACACATATAAAGATGACATTTTTAATATCCCGATCATGTAAAAATTATATTTTTAACTCTTTACATAAACAAAAATCATATTTTGACATCACCTATATAGTAAAGACTATATTTTTAATACTTTAAAAATATAAAAATCATATTTTTATTTCTTCTATAAATTAAAAATCGAATTTTTATTCTTTCTAAAATATAAAAATCATACTTTTATTCTTCCTTTGATATAAAAATAATATTTTTATCATCTAAATTATATAAAAATCATATCTTTTATCGTGTTAAAAATCGAATCTTGGCTTATATAAAAATCTAATCTTTAACAATTGTTTATTTTATATTAAAATCAGCAAATAGAACAATGTTCATAATTAAATTAAAAGCAAATGAAAACTAAACTTACAGCAAAAAAAAAGATTCTGGATCGAGAGAGGGGGGGCTGTGGCAACCGCCGGAGGTCAGAGGGCGTCGGAGCAGGTCACTGGCGTTGGGCGGTGGGGCCAGGGGTCCTTACAGCAGGCGGCGACGGTCTTCAGAGCTTCGGTGGGCGGCTAGGGTTAGGTTTTTAGAAGGGGAAATGAGAGAGGAAGCGCATGAGGAGAAGGGGGAGAACGCAGGTTGGTGCATGGTGGTGGCGCCCCTGTAGTGGCGTCGGAGGAGGAGGTTTCTTCGATCGATGTGGGAGAGTTTTTCTGAATGATGGGGTGGAGTGTAGGTGAGGGAAGAGAGAGAATTCAAGAGGGGTTGACTAATGGGATAGTATATTTATATATATTTTTATTTTTCTATTTCGAAAAGTAACTTTTTATTTCGAACACCAAATCAAACTCACCGACTGTCGTTCCTAGCGTAATGCCCCTATTCCGAACACAATGAGATATGTATCGTTGGCTGATTCGATCGTTTGTATCAGTTTCCGTTGAATTTACATTTAAATCATTATATTGAATTTTAAACGTACATTTCAAATTACCGGGGTCACATACGAACTTTAAAAATTCTCGAAAAATATTTTCTAGCTTCGTATTGACAATACGGTCCTAACAAAACTAGTTTCGTCGAATTCCGAGACCGTTGGAAAAATGGTCATTTTCCAGTCGATTAAAATCAACTGAAACTAGTCAAACGCGTTTTCCTTTGCCATGCTCACATATTGAATCGAAAAATTATGAAATTTGAAATCTAACAATAACTTAACACCACGGACCCAACAAAACTGGTTTCGTCGAAATCCGAGATCGTTTGCAAAATTCTCATTTTTAAGGGCCTAAATTCCATAGCGACTATTCAGAATTTTCAACTGGACATATCTTTTGATTCCCGATATGAAATCTTGATTTTTCGGATTCGTTGGAAAGATATTCACAATTAGATCCCAATGTTTTTGGTTTCACTAAAATCCGGATTGTTTTGCACCCGGTACATTCAATTGAAGTTTGAAATCGAATTATCGAACTACCGCGCCATTTTCAATTCTATTTATAATTATATATAAATATTTATATTCTAACGACGACGTATATAATATATACGTCGAATTATATTCAAAATAAATTTCTCATCGATATTATTTAAAATAATCCATTTTAAATATTCAAAATTCGTCAAAATTGCCAAAATAAAAATTTCAAACTGGCTCAGATTTTCGGGTTGTTACAATCTCCCCCACTTAAAACTTTTCGTCCCCGAAAAGGAACGAAGTCGAAAGTGGTTTGATTAATCAACACTACGTTCGATCTGGCTTTCATTCTCCAACTTTTCAGTTTCTGAGAATTTTCTAAAATCTCAAAAATTTGGCTAACACCCTAAATTTTCGAAAAATTTCGCCATAACCTCCCCTGCACCGGGAGCATCGGGGAATTTCAAATAGCTTCCCCGGTCCTTCAGATCTCAAAAAGAAAAAGAAAAAGCCAAGCGGCTAGCCAATAGGCTCACAAAATCATCATCACCCAAACAAAACAGGAAATTATGTAGTAAACATGTACCTATTTGTCGGGCAAACAAATTTTATTCTCGGCTCTAGCCTCCTTGCTATGACCTGTTCAATGTAAGTATATGTATATGCAAGCAAATGCGACCAACTTTCAATACAATTCAATATTTGTTTCAATTAGGCTAAATGGCTAAAAATTAGCAAACAAATAAACAAACAACACAAACATCAATCAATTAGTGAATTAGAGTTTCAAATTCATAATTTTGATACATAGTCAAAAATCAGATTTTTGATGCCAAATCACAACAATAGGCCCTATCTAATTTTGGTTCTCACACCAGTCAATAGGAAATATATAGAAATCTCACTTTCGTCACTCGAATATAAACACTGATGATGAGGCCTCATCATCTGAATCATCTCCGGGCGACTAGAGTGTGATGCTATATCTATCCAATATATTAAAACTTTGAATATACGTTTGCAAGGCGTATATGCAAATTCTTTATATACTGGACTGTCCAAATCAATACAAATTAATAATCAAATACGAATAGTTGATTTAAATTTTCAAAACAAAATTTGTTTTCATTTTAAAAATATACTCTTCACACTCGTTCTAGGATACTACTGATCCCATCTCTAACGAGTCATTCTAATTGGATATTACTAATCCAATATCTGATGAATTCTTTCGTATGGTTCTAATGTGCCTTGTTCTCTGAGCTTTGTAAACCAAAGCTCTGATACCACGTGTAAAGACCTGCAACTTCCCCGTAAAGGAAAGCGTCGGATAGTTCGAGAACAAGCCACAACAGAACACATACAGAAGAACATTTCATTGTATATTACGACAATGCATCAGATTACAAGAATATACAGAGTATAAATGAATATTACACAGAAATATCAGAGATTTAAATTACATTTAAATACATCGCAGCGGAAAATAATACAATACACAACTAGAATGAGATATACGGATACAAAGCTTTCCGGATATCGTTCCAGCTGTAAACCAGGATCCTGTGAATATAAATCTGCAAAACCAAAACTACTAGCTGTCCATGTCAAAATAGGGGCACCCAGAGTTTAGGTTAAAACAATAAACTCCAGGTCAGTCATGTGACTGGTGTGAGAACTAAAACAGTTATAAATCTTTATTTTAAAGTTAGGTAAATCAAGGGACCACGCCGTATAACACGGAACGGGTTTCCTCCCAAGAATACCAGTGCATAAAACAACAGCGCAATGCTAAATAAAGAAAAATGAAGCTGTTATAAGACCCAGGTCCTATCACACAATGCAACGCAAGCCGGGGGATAGGGTTTTCCCTTATAACAGCCAAAGAATGCTTGATACGTTTAAAACAAATCATTTGATACTATTATAAGTGCATAGTGTATAAAACAACTTCAAATCATAAGTATCAATCATAAGCGGCATGAGCGCCCCATCCCACTATGTCGCCATATATAGGATTACAACTAAAACCGCAAGATCACGTATTTGTAAATTGGATTTCCGTCTATGAACCGAGGCAAAAGATAGTCCTCTACCGATTCGAGACAATCTAGCCCATGTCTCAGGATCAGAACGCATCAACCCTTTAGATCGTCAGGGCCGGTCCACCGATGTGGATTATTATGCCTGAACAATACGTCTCTCCGCCCTATGGGGCGTAAACGAGCCAACAAATGACTCCATCGGTTCGAGAACGACCGATCAATCCGAGGCGCCTCGCAACAGCAACAACCACATAAGTCAAACTCGTCAGGGCATGTAAAACCACTGACGCCACTTCTAGCTAGAAAGAAACGCAAGTCCTCCCTGATGTCCTCTCCCGTTTTTGGTTCATACCGGGTGTGAAACATGCGAAGTAAACGTTACACAAAGCTACGCCACAAAGGCCTTGCTTTGATCATCACCACAAGACTTTGCTTTTCAACAGAAGCCTCGATCAATTGCCACTTAGGCATGCCACACAGGCAATTCACTCCATGCGTTTGATATCCATCAATATATAACCCCTGAGCTCGTACGTCTCAGAGAAGGGCGTTAAGCAAGAGAATAAATTCTCCACCGCCAAACAGATATATATTTAATAGAGATCAATCACACGGACTAAAATCCAATGTCAGACACACAGTCCATTTACAAGTCCGTTCTGGGTCTGAACGAAACCGGAGGCACCTAGTACCTCGCATATCCATCGATCTCCAAGTACGTCTGGACGATCACTAACTGTTTCCATCTTCTTGGGTGTACAGCCCAATCAAGATCATCAGTAATTACCCAAACGACGTGAAGACCTCCGGTCTTCGACCATCGTCTTCATCTTCGACTTATCGTCGTATCAGTTATTCAGAATGGGATAAAGCCGGACTTTCCGAATAACTCGCGTATATTTTAAATAAGTGTTACACAAACACAACATACGCCTCATTCCAATTCATTAGTCACTAACCGTAAATTAATCAAGATAATAATTCCCCAAATATTAACCCCGAAGGCCGAAACCAACATCAGATCAATATTCAGAAAACCATTCTGCTTGGCCAACCGACAGTTAGTTTCTAAATTTCACATTCATAGGGAAAGGTTCCCATTAATTTTATCCAAGATAAATTCCTTGAATTTATTCTTTATTCTATTTTTGAATCTCAATTCAAACTAGTCGGGATTAGCGAACCTTACCGAAGTAATCATTTATTTTAATTTCCCCATCCCAACCTATTTATCCCCATGAAGTAAAACTGGTAATACTTCATATCTAACACCACAGTGTTATCGGTAATTTCAATTACCATTTCATGTCTAAATCTAATTAAAGATTTAACTATCGCCTGGAGCAAAACTGGTGATACTCCATTTCGATTATTTCAATCTAATTAAAGATTCATTAAAACTCCACTTAGTTTTAATCGTTAACTGGGTTAAAGAATCAGTGTCATTTAAAACATGGTTCACGATAAACCCCAAAATCACATTCATTAATTATCGGGTTAAAGAACGAGTGTTATTTAAAACACTGTTCACGATAAACCCAAAAATCAATATCAATTCAATTCCAATTAAATATTATTTAATTGGTACACTTCATTAAATCTAAATAAAAAGATTTAATCTTTTCTCAACTGGGTTCAAGAACAGTGTTAGTGAAGACACCATTCACGACAAACCCAAATCACATTTGATATTCAATACAAGGCTCTGAATAGAAAATATATCGGCTTATATTCAATATCAAATTCTACGATTAACAAATGTCGTATTGGAAATAACGATATAAATATACATCTTTCAAATTTCCATAACAACATCTGTATAATCACGAATTCCACCATCGAAATATTCCGAAGACAATTTCGATTCAAATCCCCTCCAATGCAATCATTGGAAATTCTGGTTATTTTTAAAACCCTTTTCAAATTCAATTTATTTATTTAAAAATAAATAGAATTATATTTCTAGTTCAAAACTAGTTCATTTCAATAAAAATCTATTTTTATCTTTTCAAATATGGAGTTTTTCATCCCAAATCTTCCCAAATCATTTCTTATGATTTTACACAAATTATTACTGTTTTTAATAATTTTATCAAGGCCCGTACAGTCGATTTCCACCAATGGCCATCGAACTGCACTTACAGCGACCTTTTTCAAATTTGATTTGGACATAATTCCAAATCCAACTGTTAGATTTCTAATTTCTAATATTCGTTAGAGAGCTCTTTTCGATACGAACCCAACGGTTCTGGTTTTAGGAGAATCCGACGGTCGGATCTCCCGTAATGTCCGTTTGAAATAAATGGTCGAAATTCACGAACTGCCGCGGCGCGGCGCGTTCTATTCAGGCCATTATATTATATATATAATATATATAATATATATTTCGTCGATTTCTATTTAAAACGAATTATATAAATAGTTTTAAATTCGTTTCAAAAACAATTTCAACTTCCATTTCAATTCAATTCAAAATTGAATTCTTCTTTATAAATTCGTTTTAAAATTCATTTCTATTCAATTCAAATTCCAATTCAATTTGAATTCATATTCAATTCAATTCATTTCGAAATCGTTTTCAATTCAATTCATTTCGAAATCGTTTTCAATTCAATTCATTTCGAAATCGTTTTCAATTCAATTCATTTCGAGATCGTTTTCAAATCGATATAAATATCGTTCACGTCAAAATGGCGTCAATCTAATCAACATGGCTTCATAAATTTCCTTTTTTCAAAATAGTTGTTATTATCAAAATATTTCGTTCAACACATGACCAATCTCAAGGGATGAGTACTGTCAACACATGAACTTTTATTTTATAATATTCTTTATTTTTCAAATTGGAATGAGGCCCAATCCATTACCATATAAAGTTAATTATATGGATTTTCATACCACACATGTATATCATAGCATTGAAAAATAATCAACCATCAACCAAAGTGCACTACACTGTATAAGCATCAAATATAGATATTCACCGCTCATAACAGCCTGTCAATCAATCGATCGACATATTTAATTAATCAGGATGAGTGAACTTCAAATTTCATCCCAATACCCGTGTGGGGTTTCAAACAACCAAACACAGATTTTATTTGTGCAATTGGGCGATGTGTAAAATTTATCGACCCAATCAATGTCCTTCAAATAGGTGTACATAAACAAACCGTCCGGTTTGTAAATGAATATTTATTTATTCATATTCACGTTAAAAAATATATTTTTAACGATAAAACATTTTATTTTAACATATGAATTTCTATTCAATTTATTTATTCAATAAAATTGATATTTTTATTTTTCTAACATATTTTAGAAAATTTCGGCGGCATAACGGCACGATACTAGAAACGGGACAAGGCCTAGCCTTATCCCCGGTCTAGTGAAGGCCCACGCCATTCACACATCAATCAAATTCACCAAACAACCAAATTCAAATCAAATCATATAACTAAGCTATGCAACCAAACAAACAAGTCCATGGTCTGTGGACGATTGTGTCGGGTGCAACTAAGCACCGTCTGCATCCTAGTATATATATATAAATAGAAATGAAATTGAAAGGTGAGAAATTCTCACATATAGCTATCCTAGCTCCACGGCTCTTCATTTGCAGGAAATCTTCACTGTTCTCGACGATATCACTTTCTTCGCCCGTATTCTCTACATATGTAAAAATCATATTTTTAATTCGAAGTTCTACATATAAAAATCATATTTTTATACTACTATGTTGTATAGATAAAAATTATATTTTTATCACGCTATTTTCCATATAAAGATTTCGCCTTTTTAAAAACATGGACTTCGCTTTTTCAAATTTAAAGATTTCATCTTTATAAAAATCTCATTTTTATTTTTCTACACATATAAAGATGACATTTTTAATATCCCGATCATGTAAAAATTATATTTTTAACTCTTTACATAAACAAAAATCATATTTTGACATCACCTATATAGTAAAGACTATATTTTTAATACTTTAAAAATATAAAAATCATATTTTTATTTCTTCTATAAATTAAAAATCGAATTTTTATTCTTTCTAAAATATAAAAATCATACTTTTATTCTTCCTTTGATATAAAAATAATATTTTTATCATCTAAATTATATAAAAATCATATCTTTTATCGTGTTAAAAATCGAATCTTGGCTTATATAAAAATCTAATCTTTAACAATTGTTTATTTTATATTAAAATCAGCAAATAGAACAATGTTCATAATTAAATTAAAAGCAAATGAAAACTAAACTTACAGCAAAAAAAAAAGATTCTGGATCGAGAGAGGGGGGGCTGTGGCAACCGCCGGAGGTCAGAGGGCGTCGGAGCAGGTCACTGGCATTGGGCGGTGGGGCCAGGGGTCCTTACAGCAGGCGGCGACGGTCTTCAGAGCTTCGGTGGGCGGCTAGGGTTAGGTTTTTAGAAGGGGAAATGAGAGAGGAAGCGCATGAGGAGAAGGGGGAGAACGCAGGTTGGTGCATGGTGGTGGCGCCCCTGTAGTGGCGTCGGAGGAGGAGGTTTCTTCGATCGATGTGGGAGAGTTTTTCTGAATGATGGGGTGGAGTGTAGGTGAGGGAAGAGAGAGAATTCAAGAGGGGTTGACTAATGGGATAGTATATTTATATATATTTTTATTTTTCTATTTCGAAAAGTAACTTTTTATTTCGAACACCAAATCAAACTCACCGACTGTCGTTCCTAGCGTAATGCCCCCATTCCGAACACAATGAGATATGTATCGTTGGCTGATTCGATCGTTTGAATCAGTTTCCGTTGAATTTACATTTAAATCATTATATTGAATTTTAAACGTACATTTCAAATTACCGGGGTCACATACGAACTTTAAAAATTCTCGAAAAATATTTTCTAGCTTCGTATTGACAATACGGTCCTAACAAAACTAGTTTCGTCGAATTCCGAGACCGTTGGAAAAATGGCCATTTTCCAGTCGATTAAAATCAACTGAAACTGGTCAAACGCGTTTTCCTTTGCCACGCTCACATATTGAATCGAAAAATTATGAAATTTGAAATCTAACAATAACTTAACACCACGGACCCAACAAAACTGGTTTCGTCGAAATCCGAGATCGTTTGCAAAATTCTCATTTTTAAGGGCCTGAATTCCATAGCGACTATTCAGAATTTTCAACTGGACATATCTTTTGATTCCCGATATGAAATCTTGATTTTTCGGATTCGTTGGAAAGATATTCACAATTAGATCCCAATGTTTTTGGTTTCACTAAAATCCGGATTGTTTTGCACCCGGTACATTCAATTGAAGTTTGAAATTGAATTATCGAACTACCGCGCCATTTTCAATTCTATTTATAATTATATATAAATATTTATATTCTAACGACGACGTATATAATATATACGTCGAATTATATTCAAAATAAATTTCTCGTCGATATTATTTAAAATAATCCATTTTAAATATTCAAAATTCGTCAAAATTGCCAAAATAAAAATTTCAAACTGGCTCAGATTTTCGGGTTGTTACAATAAGTTAATACACTTAGCCAATTTAACATGTTAATTAGACTAGAGGTTGGGGTTAAGTTATACACTTAGCCAAATTAATATGTTAGCTGGACTAGACCATAGGGTTAAGTAAACTTGAATGCTTAACCATCAGAATATGATAAATGAATAGGGTTAAGTAAAAAGCATAAAGGGATAACACTTAACCAGTGTAATAGGATAAGGGAAGAGGGTTAAGATAGCTTCAATCGACTAAAGACACTTAACCAACCCAACCTGGCGAGAAAGAAAACTAAATAGTAAACCTCGGTTGAAAAAGGGACTAAGTAGTAAACTTAGTTAAGAAAACAAGGAATTTGGAAACTAAGTGGTAAACCTTAGTTAGTAGAACTAAGTAGTAATTCTTAGTATAACACGAAGGAGCGGACATCCATATGGTTTTAAGAAGGCTCCAACGAATTGGGTTACGAAGCCCGAGGCTTCGGGGGGACGTGAGGGTACTCTTGGTATCCCTCTGTGAGGCTGCAGATGATCATCCTGGGCTCACAGAGGTTAAGGTCTGCGTTAGAAGAACCGAGCGTATGCCTTGGTTGCAATATATATATGTGGCAACCTAAAGACTAGGATGGACCAGCGTGATTCGGCGAGAAGACGGTAGCCCTGTGATAGCAACTCGTCGCCTACCATCCATCTTGAGTCAATCGAGATACGTGAAGCGGAAAGGCGGAGAACTCCAAAAGACCATATACTTGCTATCTAGTTATGGTTGCGGATGGCCATAGGATAGTGGGGCACCGGGGGCCGGCGTATAGTTCTCATTTTACAAGGTGTGCCTTTCATTAGTTGAGGGAGGGGTCAAGTGGGACCATAGCCACTGGAATAAAAACAGACCTTAGCATCTGCATCAGCAGATATCCGAAAGCTCCCGACCGAGTTCTGTATTCCTTGATTTGCCCTATCACAGGACTCGGATCGCACATTACAGGACATGTGCATCTAGACAAGCGATAACGATTCGCGATACATGCGTGGGGAAGCCTAGGAGCATATACCACTCTAGGTAGTGTGACCTAGACTTGGGGGCATTGTTCGACAGGTAGCGTAATCCCTAGTTGGACTAGGTGGCATAAACCCTGAACTCGAAAAGCGTTCAGCAGATAGCGTAAAACTATAGTTAAATCTAAGAAGCACTTGATAGAAAACCCTAGATTAGATCTAGGTAATAAATAATAAATGTATGCCTGAAGACAATGGAAACTACAGGGGTTGGGATCACGTTATCGTTACTAGTTGAACACTAGTTAGGTGGTGCAGAGATATAGAAACCAGTATAACAAGGAAATAGCGAAGCTGCGAAAGTATTAGAGCGTATCCAGTCATCTTAGCATATCTTGTGACTACCTTGTCTAATCTTGTTGACCTTATCGTCATGGTGTAATCTTGTATTCAGTTAATTCATGTCGTTTTGTTTTTCCATGTTCACATGCTAGAAGTTACTGAACTTACTCAGGCTTTATGTCTGACTCTGTTTTTCTTTCGTCTTCTTTTCTTCCGTTTCCCCCCCCCCCCCCAAGGTAGTTGAGGAGGGAATAGTATAACTCAGGATTAGACTGGACCGTTGCTCTTTCCCAGCTTGAAGATTTGACGAAGTTGTCTTTGGATTCTCTTCCAGATGCTATGGCTGGCTCTTGCTACATTGGGGAATATATAAATGTATTTTCATGCTTCTTTATTTTATAAAGACAGATGATACTCTGATATTGTAAAAGAATCTTGTACAGACTAAATTATCAATAAAGCAAAGTTCTATTTTCCACTGTTTAATAATTTGTCTGTCTTGTAATTTATCTGCATCTTTTACCCAAAATGCTCCACAGAACTTAGTGCATTCCCTTTGTGAGTGACACTAACGGACGTGGGGTGTTACACGTGGTATCAGAGCTGAAGGTTACCGGATCAGATAAAAGATTTGAAAAATTATTTTCAAAAGGTTTTTAAAGAAGCATTTTTAAAAGAAAGGATTTGTTTTAAAGGCATATTCCCCAAAGCCATACGCATTGTCTCCTCTTCCTCTGTTTGAATTCTTGTCTCCTTCTTTCTTGAGTCTCTGGGGCTCCTGGCTTTCTGGGAGGTAACCTCATCGAAGGGCAAAGTAGTGCCCGACTTCCATCTATAGCCGTAGTTGTTTCACTTACGGCCAGTCTTCTTTCAAGTTTATAGGATTTTTCCGTGCGATAGAGGCAACTTTCGAGAGATTTGCCAACATGGTTACACGCGGAAGTTTGGCAAAGGAGCACGACCCAAGGATGAGGAAATTATGGATGTAGACTTGGCTCACGAAGGAGGAAGGGATTATAAAACCTAAGACAAGAGCAAGTATCTTTACTATGGTATGATAGGACATATACTTAAGGACAAGGGCAAGAATGAGGACGAGATTTTCAGAAGGACAAGTACATGCTTTCGCCACCAAGCGCCCCTAGGAGAAAGGTGGTCCGGTTGGAAGAGTCTAGTTTTCTGTTCGTACTATTTCCTTAGGTTCCAGCGCTTCTTAATTGTTCATACCCACTTCCATAGTTGAGTCTCTGCACCATAGTACGTGTATAGTAGAAAGATCCCACTAGAGTCTCAAATCCAATTGGTGGTCCGACCAGTTTTTGGTTAGTAGGGATTTGAGGATAGCTATCGAGTTTGCTTATATCATCTCACGTAGATCGTCTAAATTCGGAGAAGATATTCCTTGGATGTTTGTCTGATATTGGTTTAGGCCTTTGGGGCTTGTACTTGAGGAATGTCGAGTTCGGTTTGGATGGTTTGCGTGAAAGATGAATAGTTGTGGTAGGTACTCTAAAAAGTACGGAGTGATCTTTTGACTCTCATAGTTATGGCGTGATGGATAAGCCAAGAGGGAGGCCTCTAATCATCTTAGTACATATACTTGGCGCCGTGATTGACATTTGTTTATTTTGGAAATGGAGATTAGGAACTTCACAATCGTTAAGATAAATTGGTTAAGATACAGTGGAGTAAAGCTCAAGAAGGCTAGATACTAGCAACATGCCCTTTTTCCTTAAGGGTGCATCCTTGATTTCTCTGTTTAGGAGCTTTACGCGTAGTTGTTTCTCTCTTTCCAAAGTATATCCTCTAGGTCGTATCTGCGATCCTTAGGTATAAGCCAATGGATGTAAACATGTATTTGAAACATGTTATGGTTGAATGGTTGCAAGTGGTTGCAAATGGTTGCTCGTGGATGCATATGCATACGTATTAGGCACTAGATCAAGTTCGGACGCTCTCATATTGCATTTACATATATGCATTTGTTTATAAGTTGAACTTGATATGATATCATATGGACGTTGCATATGGATGAATGGCTGTGCACGCATGTAGTATTTACATGACTAGGGATGTTTGCATGCATGATTGGACGCATGGCACTAACATGATTTGCATTAAGGAGGTCAACTGAATCAGTAGACCGCCTGATTTTGCATTAGATAGAGACATATACACACACTATGCATATGAACATGGAAGCATTAGAAATCTTTTAAGGACAATGAATGTCTGTGATTGAATGGTTGAGTAGATGCGTGATTGGATGGTAGGACACATTCTTCCTAACTTGAAGATTTCGGGGACGAAATCCTTTTAAGTGGGGGAGAATGTAACACCCCGTAATTCTGTGACATTAAGATTCTCAAATTAAAGTATAATTAATTTTTAAAAGAAAAATTAAAAGAAAAAGATCCATGCAGTTGTTTAATTTAAGTATTGTAACTAACATGAAAAAAAAAGGTAAGGAGAGAACAATAATTATTATTGTTCTAAGACTTATTAACAAAAGCCTCTGTAGCTCAGTTGGTTAAGGCATTGGATTGGTAGCATGGAGGTCGGGGGTTCGAACCCCGGCGACGGCATAATTTTTTATCATTGTTTTAGAGAGGGCCAACTAAACATGCAAATATATGTACGTATACAAATTCAAAATTTGAAAGGATAAGAACGTACGTATAAGGAAATAAAGAAAATATATATATATACATATGAGAAATATAAATATATATATATATACAAAAATATATGTATACGAAAGATAAAATTCAAGATAAGGCTACAGTCAATGAAATATGGCAACATCATTTGAATTTTGAAAATAAATTGAAAGTTGTGCGTATATATATACGCGTAAAATGGTCGTTAGAGGAATTGTATACATATAAGAATATTTCATGTGAATAAAACAGTTAAATAAATTCCAGAAATTCAAAAGTTTGAAAATCAAACTTTTACGCCAAAATAGCTTGTGGGACCCAATGCTGACTCAGCACTGCGTGTATGATAAGGTTTGGCTAGATTCATCTACGTACCTGGACTATTTTCTTAACTAGGTTCAATGCTGACTCAGCGCTGCGTGTACGATAAGGTCTTGAGCAGCTATATAAACATCCCTAGTCTTCATTCTCTTTGCACCAATTCTCTTCTATCCTTATGCTGCTAAGATTCATGGCTTCTTCCCCTCCTCTAAATTTTCTTAAATAAATAAAATAAAATATGATTCAAGACGAGGAGATGCTGCTAAAAGACTTTTAAGGAGGGATTCAAATCAAAGTTTCAAGTGAAGAATTCAAAGGCTAGCTCAAACAAGTTTCAAGCAACGACGCACGAATCATAGCCATGCTTTCCTTCTTTTCTAGATCTATTTTCTGTAAGTTGGTTATTTCTAGATCTGAATATTTTGTTTTATTTGTGACATGAAATTAAAGGAATAAAGGAATATGCCAAATCTCTCTCTCTCTCTTCGAATCTGTGTTTATACTCTTGGACTGAATTAAGAACTGTTATGATTCGAGGACAAATAAGACTGTAACCGTGACTATGACTATAGAACTGTGGCCTTTGAAAGCATATTCCTTTGGACTATGACATAAGCCTTTGATTTTGGGACATATAAACATTGCCTATGACAATGACTTTTGACTATGGGAATTATTTTCCCTTTTGGACTATGAACATCGCATATGACTATGGACATTTCCTATGACTGTGACTGTGACTACAAGGATTATTTCCTTGACTAGGCCTATACCTTTGATTTGGACATAAACTATTACTTATGACATAATGAGGACAACTGTGATTTTGACACCCATGATTTATGATTAGGAAAATATTGCTTTAGTTTTGTGATTGAGAAGTTGGGTCTAAACCCAATTATTTATTCTACCTGTTCCTTGGTTTTTCTTTGGTTTTAAGACAGTGGGAATTTACCTATTAAGTTAGGTCTACCCACGTTCTTGAACCTATTTTGCCCATTCTTTGTTTTTAAGACAGTGGGAATTTACCTATTTAGTTAGGTCTACCCATATTCTTGAACCTACATTGTTATCCAAACCTTTTTATGCCAATTATTCCTTCTTGTCATTTTGATTCATTCCCTTTTTTATCTACGAATCTAGATTTATTTATAATCTAGGTTGAATCACGATTATTCGAACGGTGGGAATGCGATTTGGGGAAAAACATGGAAATGAATATGAACGTAGTTGTAAACTTGGAAATTGGCATAATTTGGAATATGTATTATGACATGCATATTAAAATGAAAACGGGGAAATTTGACATGGATTAGGGAATATGTGATTTTGACATATTAAATTTAGCGTTAGTAAGTAAGCTAAATTTTAGGCACAAAATGTAAACTAGAAAAATAATTCTAGTTTTGCCATAAATTGTGAATTAGGATGTTAAACCAAGATTGGGTTAATTAAGATTGATTTGGAATAAGTATATTAGCACAATTTTGAATTTATTCATAATTGTGAGCAATTGTCATGTTTAGAATAAATTATGGTTAGCGACACTAAACTTGGTATAATTTACATACCAAAAAGTATAAATATGATAAATAAGAGAGAATGGGCCATAATAATAAATATGACAATGTACATTAAAAGAGTAGTAATGAAATCAGTAAATTAGGAGTAATTTACTTATAGAATTCGTCATAAATGTTAAATTGTTCATTTACCACAAAATATGTAACTTGGTTAAATTTTGGCCATAAATTATAAACTAGGATATTTAATCTAGTTTCGGCAATGAAATAGGAAATGGCTTAAACTGCATGTTGGGTTAGGACTTGGGCCTAGAATATAAGTATACTAGTAGGCTTGACAAATAAATATAGGCCAAATTTGTCTAAAAAGGGGAAATGGGCTTTTGAAATAAATTGTTAACAATTTATAAACAAAAGAAAAGTATTTTGATAACACCCCTTTTTATAACACATAGACCAGAAGGTTCTAGGGTGACAGAGAGGATAGTGTCTAGGCTTGGGTTTGGAAAATACAAGTTTCCTGCCCTCCCTGGCTATCCCTAACTGATCCGAAGGACGGGATGGTTGTTTTCAACACCAGATTTGGAAATTAATCAAAAACCCTTTGAACTTAGAAAACATGAATATGACTAACCCGAGGTTAGACTGAGTTGCGGTGTAAACCTGCCCGAAACCGACCGGCACATCCAGTAACCGCAGCAATATCTGTCTAATGTGAGAGGTTGCGGCTTTAATTTATTAATTAAAGCTAGAATGGGAAGGTTAAGGAACACTTAACCAACTTAGCACAGTTAAAGCTAGAATGGGAAGATTAAGTCCATGGGAATACTTAGCCAAATTAACATGTTGACTAGACTAGAAGGTGGGGTTAAGTAAAGTTAATACACTTAGCCAATTTAACATGTTAATTAGACTAGAGGTTGGGGTTAAGTTATACACTTAGCCAAATTAATATGTTAGCTGGACTAGACCATAGGGTTAAGTAAACTTGAATGCTTAACCATCAGAATATGATAAATGAATAGGGTTAAGTAAAAAGCATAAAGGGATAACACTTTACCAGTGTAATAGGATAAGGGAAGAGGGTTAAGATAGCTTCAATCGACTAAAGACACTTAACCAACCCAACCTGGCGAGAAAGAAAACTAAATAGTAAACCTCAGTTGAAAAAGGGACTAAGTAGTAAACTTAGTTAAGAAAACAAGGAATTTGGAAACTAAGTGGTAAACCTTAGTTAGTAGAACTAAGTAGTAATTCTTAGTATAACACGAAGGAGCGGACATCCATATGGTTTTAAGAAGGCTCCAACGAATTGGGTTACGAAGCCCGAGGCTTCGGGGGGACGTGAGGGTACTCTTGGTATCCCTCTGTGAGGCTGCTGATGATCATCCTGGGCTCACAGAGGTTAAGGTCTGCGTTAGAAGAACCGAGGGTATGCCTTGGTTGCAATATATATATGTGGCAACCTAAAGACTAGGATGGACCAGCGTGATTCGGCGAGAAGACGGTAGCCCTGTGATAGCAACTCGTCGTCTACCATCCATCTTGAGTCAATCGAGATACGTGAAGCGGAAAGGCGGAGAACTCCAAAAGACCATATACTTGCTATCTAGTTATGGTTGCGGATGGCCATAGGATAGTGGGGCACCGGGGGCCGGCGTATAGTTCTCATTTTACAAGGTGTGCCTTTCATTAGTTGAGGGAGGGGTCAAGTGGGACCATAGCCACTGGAATAAAAACAGACCTTAGCATCTGCATCGGCAGATATCCGAAAGCTCCCGACCGAGTTCTGTATTCCTTGATTTGCCCTGTCACAGGACTCGGATCGCACATTACAGGACATGTGCATCTAGACAAGCGATAACGATTCGCGATACATGCGTGGGGAAGCCTAGGAGCATATACCACTCTAGGTAGTGTAACCTAGACTTGGGGGCATTGTTCGACAGGTAGCGTAATCCCTAGTTGGACTAGGTGGCATAAACCCTGAACTCGAAAAGCGTTCAGCAGATAGCGTAAAACTATAGTTAAATCTAAGAAGCACTTGATAGAAAACCCTAGATTAGATCTAGGTAATAAATAATAAATGTATGCCTGAAGACAATGGAAACTACAGGGGTTGGGATCACGTTATCGTTACTAGTTGAACACTAGTTAGGTGGTGCAGAGATATAGAAACCAGTATAACAAGGAAATAGCGAAGCTGCGAAAGTATTAGAGCGTATCCAGTCATCTTAGCATATCTTGTGACTACCTTGTCTAATCTTGTTGACCTTATCGTCATGGTGTAATCTTGTATTCAGTTAATTCATGTCGTTTTGTTTTTCCATGTTCACATGCTAGAAGTTACTGAACTTACTCAGGCTTTATGTCTGACTCTGTTTTTCTTTCGTCTTCTTTTCTTCCGTTTCCCCCCCAGGTAGTTGAGGAGGGAATAGTATAACTCAGGATTAGACTGGACCGTTGCTCTTTCCCAGCTTGAAGATTTGACGAAGTTGTCTTTGGATTCTCTTCCAGATGCTATGGCTGGCTCTTGCTACATTGGGGAATATATAAATGTATTTTCATGCTTCTTTATTTTATAAAGACAGATGATACTCTGATATTGTAAAAGAATCTTGTACAGACTAAATTATCAATAAAGCAAAGTTCTATTTTCCACTGTTTAATAATTTGTCTGTCTTGTAATTTATCTGCATCTTTTACCCAAAATGCTCCACAGAACTTAGTGCATTCCCTTTGTGAGTGACACTAATGGACGTGGGGTGTTACACTTGGCATATAATCTTATGTATGTCAAAACATAAGAAAGCTATCATAATCATTTTCTTATCAAAATTTAGCATGATGTTAACAACATAAGAGGACTACAATTCCACTTCTACAACATAAATAGATTCAACTTGGCATAGTTGTAAATATTTATAAATGTAAATCTAACATGTAAACATGTGATTTAGATCCTAAACTTGCAAATAACTACCAAATTACAACATGACATGTTTTACCATTTTTTTGGCATAATAAGTTCTTTACTCAATCGTAATAACATACGATGTTGTACATCACCCAAGCATATAGATATGAAATATACAACACGTTCATCGCCATAAGCATATAGACAAGATTACTTACAACGATATTTTAAGATAAACGAGAATCAAATCTCATACATAAGCATCGTACTATATTCCAATCACAACATGTCATGATTCAATCGGAAGGAATGTTTAAATCTGCGTAACAACTAACTTACAAACTAAAAGAAATTCTTGCGTTCTGAAATCTGAATTCTGAAATTGGAGATGCACGCCTTTGATGAAGATCGCTGAATTAAACTAGTTGTAGTTTGATTTTAGATGTAGCTTTTTAACTCGTCTTTAGAATTGAAAAGGGTGACGGCTACTCCAAATCCTCCATTGACGGCATTTCAGTTCTAGGTTTATTTTTCTATGTGTTTTTAAGTTAGGCATTGAGTTGTTTATATAGAATTTCAGTTTGATTATAGAAGTCAAATGAACCTAGGGTTAATCACAGCCACTCAGACCTAATCAGGCCCATCCAGAAATCCCAGTGACTCAGCAGTGGGTCAGAAATCGTTCAAATTTCAGATCTGGCTGGGGGCCAGGTCGACCTCAAGGGGGGAGGTCGACTCTAGGGTCGACCCCCTGGTCAACCTGCTTGGGCGTGAATTTTCCCGCCCAGTCCGCTTCTGGCTTCTGTTTGAATTTTGAACTCGTTTTCGAACTGTTTTAATTTATTTGAAATCTCTAGAAACTTCCGACAACCATAACTTCTTCATACGATGTCCAATTCACACAAACTCGGACTCTATCTCGACCAGAATTCCGAGACGAACACAATGGCATAACCCATTTCCCTTATTTCTTAAATTTCAAATTAAGTATTCTAGTATTTATAATTGTAATGTTAATAGAAAGTACGGGGTGTTACATTCTCCCCTTCTTTTGGGATTTCGTCCCCGAAATCTTCAAGTCGAGAAAAACTTATATCCTACCATCCAAACACCCATTTACTCAACCATCAAACACAGGCGTCCATTGTCCTTAAAAGATTCCAAATGCTTCATGTTTATATTCATTGTGTGTGTATATGTCCTTATCTAATGCAAAAAAATCAGGTGGTCTACTGATTCAGTTGACCTCCTTAATGAAAGTTATCTCAGTGCCATGAGTCCATTATGAATGCAATTTCTTCCTACTCAAAATTTCTTACATGAGTGCACAATCATTTCATACAAATGCAATGTCCATATGATAACACATCAAGTTTTAATCCATAAACCAATACATATATGCATATGCAACATGGCAGTGACTGAGCCGATCTAATATCTAATGTGTGTGTATATGCATCCACTAGCAACCACTTGTAACCACCAATCATAACATGTTCCAATTACATGTTTACATCCAAATGGGTACCTATCTAAGGATAAAGGATAGGATCGAGGAGATATACCTAAAAAGATAGATACAAGTATAAACTTGAGGAAATGAGATTAAAGACGTACCCTCAAAAAGAAAAGGGTAGGTTGCGTATATTCTGTCCTCAATTTCCCAAGTCGCGTCTTCCTCGGTGTCGCTCCATTGAACTTTGACGAGCTTAACTTCACGGTTGCGTAGATTTTTGACCTCTTTTCCCAAGATATAGGTTGGAACTCTCCTCACCGTTGCTTCTCGTTCAACTTCAACTTCCTCTAACATACTTGGTTCTACCACTTCCATAGACTCGTGTAAGCATTTCCGCAGGTGAGAGACATGAAAGACATTATGAATCCCGGCAAATTTTTCGGGTAGCTGTACCCGATAAGCCATCTTCCCAACTTTCTCGATGATAGGGAACGGTCTTACAAATATTGGTGCTAGCTTTCCTGTGGATCCAAAGCGAACGACGTTCCTCAAAGGAGATACTTTAAGGAACACCTTGTCTCCAACTTCGAACTCAAGGTCAGTTCTTCTTTTATCTACGTAGGACTTCTGTCTATCTTGGGCAGTCTTCATTATTCTTCGTATCAAGTCTACTTTCTCTGAAGTCTCCCTAATCATGTTTGGTCCAAGTATGAGCTTGTCTGTGGACTCCCACTAGCAAGTCGGTGACTTGCACGGTCTTCCATATAAAGCTTCGAAAGGTGCCATGCCTATGGTGGCATGGTAGCTATTGTTGTAAGCGAATTCCACCAAAGGTAGATGATCCTCCCAAGTTCCTCCGAAGTCAATAATGCATAACCTCAAGAGGTCTTCTAATACTCTGTTGACTCTTTCCGTTTGGCCATCGGTTTGAGGGTGATAGGCCGTGCTTAAGCATAACTATGTTCCTACAGCCTCTTGTAAACTCTTTCAAAACTTGCTCATGAAGATAGGGTCTCAATGACTCACAATGCTGGAGCGTATCCCATGGAGTCGAACTATCTCCTTAAGATATATGGATGCTAGAGATGAGGCAGTTCTTGTACTTTTAATGGGTATAAAGTGGGCGCTTTTTGTGAGTCTGTCCACTATTACCCAAATGCTGGTATTGCCGCTTCTTGACCTAGGCAACCCATGTATAAAGTCCATCGAGATGCTATACCATTTCCACTGTGGGACCTCTAGAGGATGAAGCAGACCACCAGGCTTCTTCTGCTTCACCTTGACTTGTTGGCATATTAGACACTTAGAAACAAATTCAGCTACATCTTTCTTTATGCCATTCCAAAAGAAAACTCTTTTGATGTCTTTATACATTTTGTATCCGCCTGGGTGTATGGTCAATTTGGAACGGTGTGCATCTTCCAGAACCGCCTTTACCAAGCCCTTGCTTGTGGGATACATAGTCTTCCATCTCGTCTCAACCAGCCCTTGACATCAAAGGAGTATCTATTGAGGTGACTGGAAGTCTCACCCTTAATTAATTTGTCCATCACTTCGGCTAGCTGAGGGTCTTCTCTTTGCATGGCTCCGATTGAGTCTAATAGAGTTGGTCGTACTTCTAACGTTGCTAGCAAGCCAGGCACAAAGTTAGTGGAGGGTCTGAAGTTAAAGCTTTCTATGAACTCCAAGCTTTGCCTTTCCACAAAGAGAGGGCTTAAGGTCAGTTTCTTTCTACTCAAGGTGTCTTCTACTGCATTGCCCTTGCCAGGAGTGTAGGAAATCTCAAAATTGTATGAGGCAAGAAACTCCATCCATCTTTGCTGCCACAAATTGAGATCCTTCTGCGAGAATAGGTATTTCAACGATTTATGGTCAGTATACAGTTCAAATTTCTCACCTAGGAGATAATGGCGCCAAGACTTAAGCGCAAAAACGATGGCTGCCAACTCTAGGTCGTGGGTTGGGTAGTTTTTCTCATGTACTTTCAACTGCCTTCCCCTATAAGCCACTACCTTCCCTTCTTGCATCAGAACATCGCCTAGTCCCGTTCCGCATGCATCGGTGTATACTGTAAACATCTTGCTTCCATCAGGCAATGTAAGAACTAGAGCTGTTGTTAGAGCCCTTTTCAAACGTTGGAAAGCAATATCGCAATCCAAATCCCAATTGAAAGCTAGGTTCTTCTTTGTCAATCTTGTTAGTGGAGCTGAGATTTTTGCAAAATCTTTGATGAACTTTCGATAAAAGCCTGCTAGCCCGAGAAAGCTTCGGACTTCGGTTGCGTTTCGAGGAATCGTCCAATCTTGTACAACAACCACTTTTGCGGGGTCCACAGCTATCCCCTCTTTGGACACCACATGTCCAAGGAACCTAACTTCTTCTCTCTAGAAATGGCATTTGGAGAACTTCGGCTTCAACTGATGTTCACGAAGAGTATCCATGACTTCTTTTAGATGCTGAGCATGCTCTTCCTCATTCTTTGAGAAGACCAAAATATCGTCTACGAAGACCACCATGAACTTATTGAGGAACTATCGGAACACCCTACTCATTAAATCCACGAAGTAAGCGGGTGCGTTTGTCAAGCCGAAGGGCATGACAAGCCACTCGAAGAAACCATTGGGAGTTCTGAATGCAGTCTTATCAATGCTGTCTTCAGCCACTCTGAGCTGATGAAACCTGGTAGCTAAATCTAATTGGGAAAAAAACCAATGCACCTACAAGCTGATCGAAAAAATCATCTATTCTTGGGAGTGGGTGTCTATTCTTCTTGGTCAGCTTGTTTAGCTCCCTATAATCAACGCACAGGCGAAGAGAACCATCATCTTTGGTTGAGAACGCTACCGGAGCACCCCATTCAGAAATACTCCGTCTTATGAACCCCTTTTCAAGCAGCTCTTTGATTTGCTTGCTGAGCTTCTTTCTCTTCCTTGGGGCCATGTGCCTAACGGGTAAGGCGACAGGCGTTGCATTGTAAACAAGGTATATGCGGAAGTCTATCTCCCACTTCGGGGGTAAACCCTTTACCTCTTCAAACGCATCAGAATATTCACAGACTAACTTTACAGACTGCAAGTCCTCAACAGACGCATCAAGAGATTCTAGATAGCTTAGCATAAGAGAGTTCATGGGATTGCAAGAAATTTCAAGAGCGTTACTAAGGCGAGTCAGGAGTCTAACCACTCTTTTTTCACAGTCGAGGATCCATTACTGGATAGCAAATACATGCCTAGAATCAACCCATATCCCATGAAGCCCAAAACATAAGCATTGCATCTAAACTCAATGCTTAGAATAGATATTTTCAAACCCAAACAAACCATTGACAAATAAGCTGAGCCCCCAATTGGATTTGAAACTACCGGGGGATCCTCTACTAAACTAGTGTCTAGGTGTAGAGATTCAACTAAATTAGCGGATACAAATGAGTGCGATGTGCCAGAATCAAACAGTGTACGAACAGGATGATCAAAAAGATAGACTAAACTTTCGATAGAAATATTTCTACCTCGTTCTTGCGGAGGTGCCGTGAGAGCGTGAACTTGTCCTCCAGATGAAGGTCCAGCCCCCTGCCCTTGCTTCTTTGGGCATGCCCTAGCCATGTGTCCTGTCTCACCATAGTGGATACAGCCACCCATCTTTCTTTTCTTCTTCCTGCAGTCTTTGAGCAGATGCCCGGGAATGCCATAGAAATTACACTTTCTCTTTTCATGAGATTTGTTGTTCTTCCTGCCTTTCTTTGAATCAGCCTTCTTGTTCTGCGACCCTTCCCCCTTCTTATCTTGAGGCAATTCTGCTTTTGCCTCATTCTTGCCCTTGTCTTCCTCATGTAAGAGTGCCATGTCCACCAACCTCTCGTAAGTAGCCCCCATAGGTATATGGGCCATAGTTAAGCTGTAAAGTGGCTCATTCAATCCCTTGACAAAACGGAGAGCCTTCTTATGAGGAGTATTCACTAAGTCCAGTCCAAATCGGGCCAGCTGATTGAATTGATTGACGTACTCCTATACAGTCATACTTCCTTGCTTAAGAGATAAGAACTTTTCCAGTTGTAGACTTCGTTCGGCTTGTGAGAGGAATTTCATCTCAAACCTTATTCTTAAATCCATCCATGTGTCAATAGGTCTTTCAACGTTAGTGACTTCCCACCGATAGGAAGCTTCATCTTTGAGCAACCATACGGCCAACTGTACCTTCTTCCTATCATCCACCTCGAAGATAATGAACAGATCCTCAGTTTCTTCGAGCCAATTTCTCGCTTCTATGAATGATTCAGTTCCCTTGAAATCCTTTCCACCCATGGCCCTAAAATCTCTATAGATCTTTGAGAAAGCATTTGCATGAGGAGGAGGAGGAGGAACCGCTGCAGTTGGAGGAGGAATATCTGCTGGGCCTGCATCGTTGGCCCTAGCCTCTAAGTACCTCCTAAACCAGCCAGGTATTGGCACACCCTCTGGAAGGTTAAGATTCCCAGATATGCTGAAATGGAAAAAGAAAAGATTCAAAACGAAGGATATAAAGATAGTGCATATGGCTTTGGGGATTATGCCTTTTTTATATTTAAAACAACACTTTTCCTTGTAAAATGCTTCTTTATATTTCTTTCTGAAAAATAGTTTTCAAAATTTCTTATCTGATCTGGTAAACCTTTTGCTCTGATACCAAGTGAAACACCCCACCTCCATTAAGTTCACTCATAAAGGGAATGCCTTAACTTTGGTGGAGGGTTATAGGTACAAGACACAGAAAATTTTTCAAGACAGATAAATTTAAGCAGCGGAATTCAAACATTTATTTCATACGTAGTTCAATACAAGAGTATTACATCAAATTGTCTCAAAACAACTTCAAAACATTACACCATAACTTCAAAACATTACACCACAACTCAGTCTAACCTCGGGTTATTTTTGGGCTTTATGCACTAACCACCCACATTAGACAGGTCTTGTTGTGGTCACTGGATATGCCGATCGGTTCCGGGCAGATTTACACCACAACTCAGTCTAACCTCGGGTTAGGCGTATTCGTCTTTTCCAAATTCATATTTTCTATATATGTCAAATTTCTTTATGTGAATTAAATTTAATTTAATCACGACGTAATTATTCTGTGATTTTGCTCAACATAAATGGTATATCAAATATACCATTTAATGAACAAATCTATGCCATGAATTTTCATATTTCCCATCGCTACCCCCGTGGAGCGTATGCGTAAATCACATAAAATGTTGGGCTAGCAAATTAGCCCAAACCTATAAACAAAAAGGGGTAATAAACAAAGAACATGACATAAACATAAAATATCATACATTAAACTTATCACATGTAACTTGGCATAGATGTATATCATTAACTTTAATCTATCGGGCAAAGGTGAACTTGTGACTAAGTTGAATCTATTGGTCATGCAAACTTGACAAAGGTCTAGCATGAAAGTTTAACATATAATCACAGTTTCAAACTACAACTTGGCATATAATCTTATGTATGTCAAAACATAAGAAAGCTATCACAATCATTTTCTTATCAAAATTTAGCATGATGTTAACAACATAAGAGGACTACAATTCCACTTCTACAACATAAATAGATTCAACTTGGCACAGTTCTAACACTACAACAGAAATAGTCTTTTATAGCAGCATATAGCCGCTATTAAACAATACCATAGCGGCCCGAAAAGCGCTGTATATCAACATGTTATAAAAAACAGTTGAATAATTATAACACAGAAACTGCCGCTACAAAAGAATATAATTTTATAGCGGCTATATGCCGCTATTATATGTAAAGATAGTAGCTCGCTATTGCCGCTATAAAACATGTCATTCATCATGAAAATAATGAATTTCTATAACACTGTATAACTGCTATAAAATATCAATTCTATAGCGGGTTTATCGCGCTATAACACTGTATAGCTCCTGTATTACATTATCTTTTATAACGCTTTTTAATATATTATAATAACACTACAAAGGAATAGTTATAACGCTTTTCAAGAGTTATGCTTATATATTACATTTCAATAATGGCTATCAAAATGGATCTTCATAACAATTTAACGAGCAATGTATAAACGAAAAAGATATAATAATTAGTAAATATAACGCATATTTATGATAACAAATAATGAATCAACTAACAAGAAATAATTTAAATCCATGAGTTACCAAATTCAGTACATATGTTTTCAATTTCATATTGATGTCAATTTGAGTACACAAAAGACAAAACATAGTTCATATTTAGAGTCTATAAGTACCAAATGCATCACTAAAAACTTAAACTGTTTAAAGCATTTCTTTTTCCATCAAATAATCCATGGATACTATGCAATCACCTAGTTCTAAAAAGATATGACCTACTTGCATATAAAGAACCTTCCTTCCAAATAAGCCTGTCTGCGAAAAAAAATAAAAAAATTTATAAGATGAAATGGAAAGACACCGGAAGTTCCCTTGATAAATGAATATAGCGATGAAGAGTGTAAATTTTGTAATTTTAGCAATGAAAACCAAATTCTAACAGGATGTTTAAGGAGGAAGAAACGTGTCTCATTCTGTGTTCAGATAAATACGGATACAAGTTTAGATAACGAGCCAAATCAAGCTATATCAACTTACTTTCCTATATTGTTTCTCAACATCATTTAGACTAATACAGATGCAGGTGAATTCATATAAAAATAGGGTAAAAAATTAAAACAATGCTTACCGGTCGATACATTAAACCTTGTCCAAACAAAACCTGAAACTACTTAAAAACTGCAGAACACGTAATTAAGACTATATCTAATAATATCAATATGACAACACAAGGTGATCCAATATAATGCCAATATCATGAAATAACATACATAAAGCTGAATCTACACAATATAACGCTGACATGATAAAAAACTAAAGAAATGAATTTAAATTTCAAATTCTACAGGGTCATTTACCCACCTTCTCTGCATAGTACTTGCCACCATCCACGTCTTCTGCAAATGTTAGTTTAAGCATTACTGCATATATACATCACAATTTGTGTACAAAACATTCCTATTTAGTAATGTTAACAAATTATATTTTTAGATAAATATTTATGTTATTACGACTGCTTTCTTAGATTCACATGTTTTTGTATAACATTTTCTCAAAGGGAATATCTTCCGAATAACCAGTAACTCTGATTGTTATGGATACATCAATTAACTGAGCAATGTTAGAGAAATATAGGGTTACCCTTTAAAAAACAAAAAAAAGCATCTTTACAAACACAAAAAGACTAATATGCATTACTATGAACAGTTTCTATGTTATTAAACTTTGACTCTGAGAGAGCGAATATTTTTTTTCCATCCTACGCTAACTTAAATAAAACACTAGTTTTTGCCGAATGTGTAGGTAGTGATCACATAATACATAAATGTTTAACTATATTTTGTCTGGTTAGAGCCTCCATTTGATTCGTGATGTGTGAATGAACAAAACTAATTTGTGTTATCAATAAGGAAAACATAGAACATTGAATTACATGTAATCGTAGTAGCCCATAAGTTACCTTAAGAGCAAAATGGTTGGTGTTTGTCTAGTAAGAAAAGAAGCAACAATCGATAAAACCTAAAACCAAAGTACCAGAATTAAAAGCCTTTATAGAATTTATGCAATATTTCTACTTCTTATTCCAATGACACCGAATTGCCTAGATGCAGACAACTTAACATTGTTGTAGTCAGTAACATTTTCATCTGTTCCTACTTTTGTATTGAATAACTTCTCGTTTATTTATAATATCTTCTGTTGTAATGAGCGATTGATCTGCAGAGAAAGTACCATTAATTTTGTCAATCCAAATAGAGTTTGCCTTTAAGTGAACCACATAATGATGATGAAGATTCACCTTAATCTCTCATATAACCACAAATGGGAAATTAAATTAGACAAATTTGCATACCTCACATTTATGCTTCTTGGCCGAGGATGAAACAGTCGTTTTCTCATCAGATGTACATACATCATGATTTCTCAAATCAGAACCACTATGAGTGTGGTGGCTAACAGCAGCGGTATCACGATTAATTTTTTTCTACCCAAACAAGTATTGTGGCATCACATTTCCATACTGCATATGACACTTAGCTGATAGGCTCAAATCTTCATGTATTTCACATTTACCGCCTGCCTTGTTATTTGGATTACAACGATGCAATTGATCTGTTAAACTAACGACCCCATGTATATCAGCGACAGCTGAGCTAGAGTTCTAGCTGGTAAT
This sequence comes from Allium sativum, assembly GCA_030737875.1. Classification (NCBI taxonomy): domain Eukaryota; kingdom Viridiplantae; phylum Streptophyta; class Magnoliopsida; order Asparagales; family Amaryllidaceae; genus Allium; species Allium sativum. Next base: position 345,352,895 of record CM060922.1, on the reverse strand, counting down.
GGACTAATCTGAGAAAAAAGGGAGAAACCTAGTTACTGTTCCTCTCATAATTATATAAGATTTCTATTATAAAAGGAACTGAAATTATATACTTACTGGTTTTTTTGCTATCCAATTGGTGTTTATTTCCTCCATAGCTCATCCGCATGTGCTTCAGCTGTTTTGTTTTGACCTGTTTCAGGAGCAATAATTTTTCCGAGAGTAAATAAAATTCTTTGCATGCCTTGTTTTTTTATGGTTATAATTTATTTATTTTAAATGGTCTATTTGCTATACTTCCAAAATCTATTGTAGAATATAACCATAATGAATTCTATATTATTCTAAAATTTACAAAGAACAGAGAGCTAGCTTAAATTGATATCTCAATATGCAACATGAATATGCATATATGTGTGTGCAATCTTCAATTTGTGTTTGAATGTGTCAAACAAAATAAAGGCGCCATTTAGGTCCGTGACTTCAATTTGAAAATTGTTCATCTATCATAGAAAAAATATAAAATAAATTTTTACCTTGCACAGCCAAAGGAGTGCTTTTGTTTCCACCAGCAACAACAGACTTTTGAGAGTTTGGCATGCCTGCTAATTTTCTCTGAATTTTTGACACATGTTCCTCCTGAGGTAGCTATAGAATTTGAGCAATTTTGTTACACATTGAGAGTTAGCGGACTACAATTCACATTATTACACCTTAGAAAATACCATAATGCAGACAGATCATGCTACACTTTCGATTTGAATGCTCCAAGAAACTAGGAATATTCGCAGTTTTCACTGTAAAAACATGGGATTCATGAAAATAAAAATATTTCCAGTTTCAATTGGTCTGAAACTAGTGCTTTTGTATAATAGATTTTGAACAAGGAATGACCGTGTATTTTTATAACTTTCCTAGATTTTTTAAATATAAGTGAGATTTGTACTTCTTATCCAATGATATTGAATTACTTGACATTGTAAACTCAATAAAATACTTTCAATTTTTATTACTCAAGGGCGGTGCCCAGTTCAAACTTGAAAGAGAATATAAGTTACCTGCTTGTTAACCTTAGACTGTGCTGGCATTTGAATTGATTTCAAGAAACTTCGCATTGCATTTGCCTGCATTATATCAGAAGCCTGCTCTTTTGGAAACTTTGAGCTAAGTAAACAGCCATTAACAACTGGAGTTAGTGGTTGTTGTTGCTTTCTCACAGAATTTTTTTTGCCCACCTTTTTCTTTTGTAATGCTTGGACCTATTAATTGTATAAGCAAAATCAAGCCAAGTACTAAGATATATTTCAGCAGTAAAAGGAGACAACTTAGCTACAAGGTAGAGCAGCATGATTCTTTTGTCAATCCTAGTTTAAGTCCAACGTCAAATAATCAATTACACATACAATTTCATTATTATGACTAGTATATTGGACATCTAACAACGTAGCTTAAGCCATAACCAATTCTTTATTTTTTCTGAAATTTGTTAAGGATATAGCTCGAATTGAAGTATAATAGCAATAACGCGAGTTGTCACATAAGGAATGCCCACTGCTAACCTTAATGCTTCGTAAAAATGTTGGCATTTAAAGCCAATCAATATTTCTTCCTGAGTACTAAGTGTGATTCAAAACAACCAGTACAAACATTATGAACATAACGCAGTTTAACATACAACGGAAAATCAAAATAACCAATATAAACAGATGTGTAAGCAACTTAGACCCATGATTGCATCATGCAAATAATTAAACATGTTTTGAAAGCTGTCCTACATCGGTGCTTTAGAAATCTGTATAAGATCATAAAGCTGTAATATTTGCCATCAAACTAGCATAAAATTTTCAACCCAAATTTATGTAATGGCACGTTTCTCTATGCTTGAAAAATTATTGTATTTTTTGCTTGCAACGCGCAACAACTATAAATATACTTTTATGCAACGTTGATTAGGGCATTATTATTTTTCTATTTATATAGGCCGGAAAAACTAGGAATAATTTATTTACAGTGCAACAGCTATGAATGTACTTCTTAACCAAATAAATCAAATCTGCTATTTGATATCTTGTATGAGCATATTTATATTTTAACACAATCTCACGCTTCATCAAAAATCACTGCAAGCTATGCTTCTCAGTTCTCAAAAACACAATACAAGCAGATGTGAAGACTAATAACAAACAATCGACGTGGTGGTGCAGTCACGACCTTTGTTTGGTGAGTCAAAAAGAACATATGAAGGCTCATACGCAATGGTCCCTAGTTTTTTCCCCCAATTGAAGGAAACATCAAAGTAGAAAATGACGCACTCGATAGATATATATGGAATGTTTCTTTACTTGAGGAAACATTTTCTACTCATAATCCCATATCAGAAGACAACAACTGTGATTTCTTAACCTTGCTGTAAAAAAATATTTTACTTTTATGTGATTGATGGGAGATGCATATTTAGAGCGGTGAGAGAATTGTTTTAATTTAGATAGAAAGAGTAAGAAAAAATAGGGTAAATCGATGGAAGTTACCATGGAGTGACAGTAACACACCCGATATCAGCTGCTGAAAAAAGAAGTGAGCCTTCACGAACAAAAAAAATATATAGACATGTTAAAATATAAGTAAACTAGAAGCAAACCAAAAATACTAGAAAGAAATGAAATCTAACCTCATCCTCACTAATTTACCAACATTGCATATACACTCAAAAGCTTACCATCTGAAGCATTCTCCGTAATAATGCTAGATGTGTTAGAGTCAAAATCACCTAAAAGTTGTAGTTTAAGCAACACATACATTTTATTAGAGCAAATTTCATTAAAGCAACAATAGAATTTCAATTTTGGAAATTGAAAATCAAATACAAACCCGTTTAATCTAGTGATATTCGGTTGTCTTAGTGGCCTGTGATTAATAATCTCACTATAGATGAAAATTTGCATTAGAGGCACCATGGGTATTGTGAAATATTCTTCTTGGTTCCTTAGTTTTCAACTGATCGTCATGAGTTTTCAATTTAGGGGAATTTGAAAATTTTGATAATAAAATATTGATCCACGTTTGATATTTTAGCAAACTCTTCTCCGAACAGTAGAAGCTTTATTTTACTAGATATGCATAGTGATGTTATTTGAATGATCCACTTTGGTTTTTTCTTTTTTTGCTTCAAAAAATATATAAATAAAACTATGATATATACACACACACGTTTTTCTTATCATATAGATATAAAAAAGAGAATAAATACATTTCTACAGACCTAAATATGCCAGAACAATACTTATCTATCAGATAAATGTGAATTTGAAGCAGCAAGAAGAGTGGTGCCTATACCCAAACCATCTTCATATGCTTTCAGGGTGATCATTTTTGAGACTTCGTCTCCTAATATCTCCTCAACTTTTTCATTAAGATACTTTCCAAACAAGGAATAATTTGTGTATGTACCGCCTTCGAGGGCCACAACTATTCTTTGCAACTTCATTTTTGTTGGTACGGTTCCAATCCCTCCACTTTAATCTCTTTTGACGTTCTTTAATATTCCAACTATTCCTGTTGCAGCTAATCTAGCAGCTCTTCGTGTGACTATATTGCATACTCGTACAGCTAATTTTCGAGCATTTGGTGATACTTCTGGCATCCGCGGATTGTCTTTCATTATACGACTGACTTCTATAAGGTCAGCAGAGTCATCTTCATGCATGGTTGCCATCATAGGAGTACTTAAGGAAAAAGGTGTAGCTAAACAAGCAGCAACATCATCACCAAAAACATCAAACTCCCAAGCCATTCTTTGAAGCATCCTTCTTGCAATTTCACCTGAGTATGTTCCTGATATCATTTTGTCAAAACCCTGCTCATAAGGATTAGGGCTACCTTTGTTTAATCCAACATCATATGAAGATCGCAGATTATCTTTCATTATACAAACCCCTCATTCGAAATAAGTTGGCACATAATAAAGACAGTGAGCATTAAAACCACCTTTTTGACACATGACGAGGATATCTCATTCTACAAGTGATGGCTTTCTCTTTCCTTATAGCTTTAGCACTTCAGTTATCTGTTTAAAAAATATATTGGATAAGTTAAAAATAGAAAAGGCAGAAATGGTTTGAATACTAGAGTATGACATTGTGGATAGCATAAGTTTGATAAACAATTTTAAAACATTAAACTTCAAAGCAAAGCGGCAAGGCAAATACATTACTATTTTTCTTTTCCCATGCTATCACTATACAGGCAAATTTAATATATGAGCTATAGTTGTAACCAACGTATTCCATATTAAATGTGCCAAACCCAACAGTGTGTGCTCACACTTTCAAAACCAGGTATATTTCAGATTTTGAAATAGGGGATACATGTGGCACAGTAGTAATTATGTATTTACGTGTGCCGAAACAGGGGTATGTACATATATGAAATATACATACATATACATTGTTTAAGGCACAGATCAATATTTAATATATGTCATACCAAGGCAGCCTGAGTTCAGTTCAAATATGCATAAACCAAAGTGATAGATCAAAGCAAAGTTCGAAACACTAAGCAGGTAATGTTAGATACTTGCAGCAACTAAAACAGCCAATATCCCACAAGAATTTACTATTATATTTTAGGTCATTGAAACAGAAAACTTGAATCTAAAAATCGTGAGATATACTCACCTTCGCTGGATGAAAGAACAAATGGTCGTTCGTTGGTGGTGTTGCCTCGAACGTGTTCGGTGAAGGAGGCATTTACAACAATTTGAACCATTGGACTACATGAACTTACTTGCTTTTTAGCTTGTCTCATATCTTCCATATTTAGTGCTCTAATAACGATTGTTGGTGTTCCAGTTTCTTCAATATATTCTGGATCCTCACCTTGTTCTATTTTTTTCATGCTCCCCTATGCAAAACAGTATATGCATGAATTTTAGTTAACAATAAAAATGAAGTACAACTGGTAATCTATAGGATAAAGATAAAGTAATTACATTAAAATGTTTAGAACATAACAATACATTGCATTAAAATGCTTCATGTATAAAACTGAGATGCATTATAATTTTGAAAGGCCACATGACAAGAAAAAAAAAGTAAAAATAACATATATGATCACTTATAAACCAAAAATATTCAGGCCAGGGACAAAGATAAATTGTACACCAGAAATCAAACTTTAGGTATTACCAGTTCCTTCAGTCTCTCTTTTCGAATTAGCTCCCTCACAGGTCTGTATGCTGCTGTCATGAACAAGTTCTGTGAAACAAATGCATCAGTGAATACTGCTATAATCCAAATTACATTACACAACAACACAAAGATTACAATAGTTACACCATTACTGCAGACATAGTGTAACAAACCTTAAGATCACTTCCACTAAACCCCTCAGTCATAGTTGCAAGTTCTTTATAGTCAAGATCCTCTTCAACCTTTTCCTTCGACAATAGTTTTTCAGTATCAACTCTCTGTTCTCCACCGAGGGTAATCCAACCATAATTCTGCCCATCAAAGAACATGCAAGTGTTCCAAAATTAAGACATTTGGTTTACATAGCTAGACATAACTAATTCAACACTTTTTATGTTTAATTGGAACTCTAACATACTCTTTAATTGAATAAAATGCAGAGGTCATATTTTATAGATATAAAATTGGATTTAACGTTCAATAGGCTATTTGATGGTGATATAAGATATACATTGTAGGTTCAGTATAAAAAAGAAAAAAGAAAATAAAAATTACCTACGCTCGAAACTCCTAATTATAGCTTCATCAAGATCAAAAGGTCTATTAGCTGCTGCAAGTACAAGAATTCTTTCTTTTGGTGGTGCGCAAGACGTTGGAGGTTGGTCGGGTTCCAGATCTGAGGTGGTGGCTTCGGAGGCTGCAACGGTCAGAGGAGCGATTCGATTTGGACTATGGTTTTCGATTTGGACTATGCTGGTAACTGTTGCTTGGGGCTTCTTGTTCAGGATTTTGTTTTACTTTGCTCTTTTGCTGGGAAGTAAGAACAAGAGGAGACAGTCAACTAAAAGAATAGTCTGATATGTCATAATGTATTGGATTGGTCATAAAAGCACAATAATCTCTATGAGACCTTGATATAATTGTTAATGTTCAATTTGCTACCATGTTGGTAACTGACATTTATGTAATGTCCAGGGATAAATCAAGTAGTTCGGGGATAAATTGAAACTCTATTGAAATCGTTAAAGCTGTCCCTTTAAATCCAATATCTAAAGAAAAAATATTCAATACAAGTAGTCTAGCTGTCAAAAATAGCTTCTTCAGCAATATTATTGAGATTAACAAAATGAATTTAGAATGATAGTAAATGTTAGCTTTGTTAGTGACAATAAAAAAACAGCTTCATGTATGCAAATATAACTTAGAAGCATAAAAATATTCATAAGCATAGCAGAGAAACAAAATAATAGCAAGTTAAAATAAATAAATTAGTTTGGCAGCTTAGGCTACAACTCGTGTTATGTAATTCCTCCTAGGGATTCTTTTTCTGGTCTTTTGAGAAGTAAGACATTGTATGTTACTCACAACACTAACTAGACTTGACAAAGATTCTAGATTTTGTTATACATGTTCTTAAGGAGTAACTAAACAGTTGCATGATAAACTATCATCAAACTATATTGATTACAAGCACCATAAACAATACGAATAGTAGATTTGAATCAAAATCAAGATAAAATAACCAAACGAGGGTTAATCCAGAACATATTTCATTGCTGATGCCATAACTACTGATACCAAAACAGAAACGCAGAAAAATAAAAGATAGATTACTGATATTTCAAGTCAGAAGAAGTTTTCAGAACAATCAGACAGGCCGATACAACCCATAATCACAAGATTTGACATTTTTAACCTCCAAACCCGTAAAGTGTTCTCCCATGCCTCTTCAAAGCATAAACGAAATCCATGGCAGTGACAATCGAGCATATGTTTTAGGGTTTTGGATGAGAAATCCGAGCAGATGATTTAGGGTTCTGGATGACACATCAACTTCGGAATTGGTGAGAGCGATCATCGGAGATTGGAGATGGCGATTTGGATCAGAGATGGGAAGCGATAAACGATTAGGAGGAAGACGTAGGGGAAAAAGATAACAAGTGTTTTGAGAGGGAACAAAAATTTTAGGAGGGATATTCTCTTTTAGGGTCAAGCGTAATGAGTTTTGTGTATCGAGAAGAGAACGAATAAAGTAACGGAGTAGTTAAGGATAAAAATATAATGATAACACCATGGAAAAATTTGTTAACTGTTAGCGTTATAAAAAACAACTTTTCTTGTAGTGTAAATATTTATAAATGTAAATCTAACATGTAAACATGTGATTTAGATCCTAAACTTGCAAATAACCACCAAATTACAACATGACATGTTTTACCATTTTGTTGGCATAATAAGTTCTTTACTCAATCGTAATAACATACGATGTTGTACATCACCCAAGCATATAGATATGAAATATACAACATGTTCATCGCCATAAGCATATAGACATGAAATATACAACATGTTCATCGCCACAAACATATAGACAAGATTAGTTACAATGATATTTTAAGATAAACGAGAATCAAATCTCATACATAAGCATCGTACTATATTCCAATTACAACATGTCATGATTCAATCGAAAGTAATGTTTAAATCTGCGTAACAACTAACTTACAAACTAAAAGTAATTCTTGATTTCTGAAATCTGAATTCTGAAATTGGAGACGCGCGCCTTTGATGAAGATCGTTGAATTAAACTAGTTGTAGTTTGATTTTAGATGTATCTTTTCAACTCGTCTTTAGAATTGAAAAGGGTGACGGTTACTCCAAATCCTCCATTGACGGCATTTCAGTTCTAGGCTTACTTTTCTGTGTGTTTTTCGGTTAGGCATTGAGTTATTTATATAGAATTTCAGTTTGATAGTCTTCAGATGAAGCTAGGGTTAATCACAGCCACTCAGACCTGATCAGGCCCATCCAAAAACCCTAGTGACTCAGCAGTGAGTCAGAAATCGTTCAAATTTCAGATCTGGCCGGGGGCTAGGTCGATCCCCAGGTCGACCCCCAGGTCGACCTCAAGGGGGAGGTCGACACTAGGGTCGACCCCCTGGTCGACCTGTCTGGGCGGGAATTTTCCCGCCCAGCCCGCTTTTGGCTTCTGTTTGAATTTTGAACTCGTTTTCGAACTGTTTGAATTTATTTGAAATCTTTGGAAACTTCCGGCAGCCATAACTTCTTCATAAGAAGTCCAATTCACACAAACTCGGACTCTATCTCAACCAGAATTCCGAGACGAACACAATGGTGTAATCTGTTGCCCTTAATTCTTACATTTTAAATTATGCATTCTAGTATTTATAATTATAACGCTAATAGAAAGTACGGGGTGTTACAGTTACTAAGCCCCGCCTACAACTTAGGATATATTTAACTATAAAATAATTTAAGTGAGAAAGAGTTCTCATTTTGGGATTCACTCCACCATTATTTTCTAATGCTTTGATTTGCTATTCTTGTTCCAGAGTTTACAAACGAGCTCCAATCTTCACACGGTCTTTTTTTCTTAGTTTAAATGCGCTATTCTGGACAACTTTCTCCTAATGGACTTTTCCCGAAAGTGCTCCCTTTCACTGGAATTTGCGAAAAGGTGGTATTTGGATAGTAGACTTTAGATGCATTTTCTGAACAACTTCGCAATCCAAAATACAGCTTCCATATAGTCAAATCAAAGAGAAAATCGTGCCCTTCGATTTTGGCATTACAGAGTTTTGGCCATAGGGGCTCGGATTAGAAGATATGGGCTTGGGAAGGTCGGAGGTAAAATGCAAAATTGAAAATATATAAAAATTTGATTTTTAAGTGGAGGGGGCCCCACAGCCGAAGTTGTTGTAACAACCCGGAAAATCAGAACAAATTTAAAATTTTTATTTTAGCTATCTTCAATGAATTTTGAATATTTAAAATGATTTATTTTAAATAATAATGATTTAAAATTTAATTAAATCGAAGTTAGAACGTATGTATTTATTTTAATTATATAACAAGCCTGAAATGGCGCCGTAGTTTGAAAATTCGATTTCAAATTTTAAATAAATGTACATGATTCCAAAAAAATCGTATTTCAGTACAACTAGAAATATTAAAATCTGTTTAACAATATCTATCTAATGGATGTGAAAAACTGAAATTTCATAGTGGGAATAAAAGTTATGGCCAGTTAAATATTCAAAATAGTCGCTATGGAATTTAAAATAATATATAGCCCTTATAAATTGCCATTTTGCAAATGACCTGCGTTTTCGACGTAACCACTTTGATTGGATCCGTAATGTCAATTTATTGCATGATTCCAATTTTCATAATTTTTGGAATTAATATGTGAGCGTGGTAAATTAAAACATGTTTTGACAATTTTAGTCAAATTGGATCGACCAGAAAATGGTCATTTTTCAAACGGTCCCCAAATTTGACGAAAATAATTTTGTTAGGACCATATCGTCAAAACATAGCTAGATTTATTTTTCGGGAATTTTTGGACCCTGTATGTGGCCCCGGTAAATTAAAATATACGATCAAATTTAATAATTAAATGTTTTATATTTTAATTTATAGAAAAATGGCCAGAAACGATCAAACGGGCAGATGAGACCCAGTCCATTGTGTTTGGAATAGGGGTATTTTGCTAGAGGTGATAGTTGCTGTGCTTGATTTGGAGTTGGTATGTGTAAATGGGCCTTTCTGAAATTAAAAGAATTAAGAATTAAAAATAAAAATAAAAAAATAAAAATGAAACCCTAGCCATCGTATAGCCGCTGCCCCTTCTCAAATCAATGGCGTAAATTGTTCATCCCATCCCCCTCAAATAACTCTCGATCCTCTCAGTGAAATCGAACGCTTCTTTAGAGGATTTAGAAGTACTCTCCTCAAGCTTCGATTCCATATCAGTTGCGCCATCTATCGTCGCGTGTGGAGAGATCTGACACCCCGAAGTTGTCGTGTTCTGACCGCCGCCGCGAACGCCTGGAGCCATCGAAGTGGGCCCCACCACCAGCGCAGGTGCGCCTCTCCACCCCCGAAACGTGGTGTTGTCCGAACATCCTACAACTACACAGTTTGATCACAAAATCGTGACCTAGTTTTGTGCATCTTCCTAAGGTATACGGCTTATATATTATTAACTATTTATAACATCTTTAAGCATTGCAAATCTATAATTTATTTATAAAAAATCATATCTTGCTCATATGATAACGAAATTCGATGAAACAGGAAACACTGGACTCGCGGTGTCATACATGGCATTCTAAAAGAGACCGGAGAATTTTTGGAGCTCTCTTCAATTTTAGAAGGATTAAAAAGCAATGTGAGATTTCTGAATTCAAAAATAATTAAATAAAATTATATTAGGTTGCAAACGGAGTTTAGTAACTCCCTACACCATCGTCCACACACCATGGACGACTTATTTGTATTATGTTGTGAAATTGATTGTTATTGTGTGTGATTGATTGTGGTTGAAACAAAATTGGTTATGATTGTTGAAAATTCGTAGAGTTGTGAAAATAAATTGTATTATGAAAATAAAACCCTTGTATCGCCGCGAGGCCTAGGATAGCAGAGGAGCCGTACTAGGGACGGTGTCGGTTTTAATTACCCTACCGTTATAATGCCAAAATTTTCTGAAATATTCATGTGTTGTAAAATATTCTTTTATGATTAGAATTTGTAAAAATGATCATTATTTGAAATGACAATTGTTAACAATAAAATTCACATTTTTATTGTATATTAGAAAAGATTAAAAATGATCAATTATTTGAAATAAAAATAGTTTAACATTAAAAATTACATTTTTAATGTAAAGAATGAATCATTAATAAGATTAAAGTTTGGTAAAAATAGTTTAACATTAAAAATTACATTTTTAAGGTAAATATCGAATCATTAAAATATTCTTTTTTGATAAAAATGTTTTTACATTAAAAATCATTTTTAATGTAAGTAGAAATCATTAAAAAAGATTCAATGGTTGAAAAATAATTTTAACATTAAAAATTATATTTTTAATGTATAAAGGATTCATTAAAAAGAATTCAAATTTGATTAAAATGTGTGTTAACATTAAAAATTACTTTTTTAATGTATAAACGGTTCATTAAAAAGATTAAACTTTGATTAGGTTGTTTTTACATTAAAATTTACATTGTTGATGTAAAAATGAATCACTAAAAAGATTCATTGTTTGAAAATGTTTTTACATTAAAATTTACATTGTCAATGTAAAAATAAATCATTAAAAAATATTCATTGTTTGAAAATATGTTTTTACATTAAAATTTATGTTGTTAATGTAAAAATAAATCATTAAAAAGGATTCATCGTTTGTAAATATTTTTACATTAAAATTTACATTGTTAATGTAAAAATGAATCATTAAAAAGATTCTTGTTTAATAAAAATATTTCAACATAAAAAATTACATTTTTTTAATGTATGAATGGTCATTAAAAAATATTCATAGTTTGATAAAAATGATGTAACATTAAAAAGTACATTCTTTTTTAATGTATGAATGATCATTTAAAATATTCATAGTATGATAAAAATGATGTAACATTAACAAATACATTCTTTTTGGATGTATAATGTTTGAATGATCATTTAAAGTATTCACAGTCGGATAAAAATGATGAAACATTAAAAATTACATTTTTAATGAAAATATGATTTATTTAAAATAATCGTTGTTTGATAAAAATGATTAAACATTAAAATTACATTTTTAATGTAAGTATGATTCATTTAAAATGTTCATTGTTATGATTAAAATAATGCTAACTATATGTTAGAGGGTGGATGGTGTTGAAATAGTTGAACGAATTATATATATATAAAATTAAAACGAATCCTGCGCGGAAGTTCACGATTTGGAATTGTAACTTTAAACGATTATGCCGAAAGATCCGACCATCGGATTTTCCCAAAACTGGAACCGTTAGGTTTGCTTTGGACAGATCTTTCCAACAATATAAAATTTGCTAAGATCCAACGATTAGATTTTGAGAAATGTGTAATTCAAATTTTAGTAAAAACAGCGCTAGAGCCGTGTAATGACCTGCAGCATCGTTTAATTAAAAGCGGTTATTTTTATATAAATAAAAATAGCGATAGATCATTATAAAATATTATAAATGATATGGTATGAAAAGAAATGATTTGAACTATATATATACGCGAGTTATTTGAAAAGGTTGAGTTAATTCTCATTTCAAATAATTGATTGACGATTAGAAGTCGAAGATATTGGAGACGGTGGTAGAAGACCGGTGATCTTCACATCGAATGGATGGCAACTGATGCTCCGAATTGGTTAGCTCTCAGGAAAGGGTTAAAGTGGTAGTTGTCCAGACGTACTTGTGGATTTTCTGGATATGCAAGAGCCTCTCTTCCGTATTGGACATATGGAACGAGGAATAAGGTGTCCCCGGTTTCGTTCAGACCTAGAACGAACTAGTAAATGGATGTTGGTTGATTTCTATTAAATATATATATATATATATATATATCTGTTTAGTGGCAGAGAATTTATTCTCTTGCTTAACACCTTTCTTTGAGACGTACGAGCTCGGAGGTTATATATTGATAGACATCAGTCGCATGGCGTGAATTGTCAGTGTGGCATGCTAAGATGCAAATGATCAAGGCTTTTGTTGAACAGTAGAGCCTTGTGGTTGATGATCAAAGCACAGCTTTGATTAGCATAACTTTGTGTATAGCGTTACTTTGCGGGCCTCACACCCCGGTATGAACCATAAACGGGAGAAGGATCCAGGGAGAACATGCATTTCTTTCTGGCTAGGAGTGGTGTCATGGTATGCAACCCAGACATTTTTACTTATGTGGATGATGGAAAGCGAGGTACCTTGGATTTGAGTCCCTAGTGGCTCTTGATTTACGCCCTATAGGGAAGAGAAACGTATTGTTCCGGAGTTATAATCCACTAACGTAAGTGTGGACCAACCCTGTGGCTCCTAGGTGTAGTTGCGGCTGAGTCTTGAGGCTCGGACTAGAGAGTCTTGAATTCGGTAAGGATGATCCCTTGCCATGGTTCATGATGGAAAACTAACTTCCAATATGACACCGTGCGGTTTTGATTGTAAAACTAGTGTGGCGACATAGTATATGGTAGCTATGCCGTCTATGATTGATACATTATGATTGAAATTGTTTTTGAAACATATATGCACTAATAATAATATCAAATTTATTTTATACATTTCAAGCATATTTGGCAAATATAAGGTAAAATTCTATCCTGCGGTTTGCTATGCGTTGTGTGATGGGACTTGAGTCATATAATGGTTTCATTTTTCTAAAAAGCATTGCGTTGTTTAAATGATTTACTTTATTTATGCACTGGCAATCCAATAGAGTAAACCCATTCCGCGTAAGCGGCGTGGTCCTGTGATTAGCCTTATTATTAAATAGGTTAAGTAAGATTTCTCATACCAATCCCATGACTGACTCGTAGTTTGTTTCACTTTGCAAACTCAGGTGCCCTCTTTTCCACATTGGCAGCCTTGTATTCAGGTTTTAGCAGGCTCATTCTGGATAGCTATGAAACTGAAGATGGATATTATAATTTCTATTATGTTGTTCATACTTCATTTAGTATACTATGTTTAATTCCGCTGCATAGATTTTATGTTAAGCTGAAACTGTATTATGTAGTAAGTATGATCCTGTTATGCTGTGTAAGTCTGGTGTTAATATTATTTCCAGTGTAACTTTGGTGTACTTTGTCTAGTGTAATTCTACGATTCTATTCTGCTGTTATTGTTTATGTGTTATATTCCAATGATTATTCTTGCTTCCGTGACATGGGGGTTTAGGGTTATCACAGTTGGTATCAGAGCTAATGGTTAAACTTAGCTTCAGAATATAACATATTAACAAACTCGTTAGAAATAGAATCAGCAGTATTCTAAGATGAGTGACTCATTATAGATAGGATCAGTAATGTCATAGAATGAGTATAGCAGAATAAAATACACCACCATTGATGCATTTACATTTAAATATATATCTCTATGTTATACAATATATTTTTTGTTGGCCTGACTCTTTGTCTGCTATTTGCAGGCATAGTAGAAAATGAGTGGCAGAAATAGAAGCGGTAATTCTATGGTTCAACAATCTCATGTGCCAATCATGCTCCCACAACCAGAATCAGAGCTAGAAGTTCTAGTAAAGAAATATCGAAATCTGGGTGGAGTACCATTCTTGGACAAAGAGTCTGTTATTGAAACACAAGCATGGATGCGTTCTTCTGAGAGAATTTTTGAAGGCTTAAAGCTGAGAGATGGTCAGAAAAGATTACTGGCATCTTGAGCATTCAAAGACGAAGCTCTAATATGGTGGCAAACTGTTACTAAGGAAAATCTAGAAGGTAATATTACCTGGGATAGATTTAAAGAAATGTTCACAGAAAGATTTATTCCTCCAGAAGCAACTAAGCGGCTATATGATGAGTTCTACCATCTGAAACAAGGGGATATGACCATTCTGGAGTATCAGAATAAATTTAATGAAATTTCCCGCTTTGCCCTAGAACTAATTCGAGATCCTATAAGGAGGAATCTGAGATTTATTGACAGACTTCAAAGAAGGTACGAAAGCCGAGTAATTGCTCATATGAATCTTCCCTTTTCTAAGACGATACAAATGGCTTATCGCTATGAGTATTGATAAGCAAGGTGGTTTGGAAGATGAAGACGAAGGCAGTTCTAGCAGCAAAAGAAAGTTTGAAGCTGATAGCCCCGAGGCAACTACAAAGCCTACGGTCAGTAAGAATCCTAAAGCTGATAAGGAAAGGGTTAAATCTAAGGAAGAACCATTAAAGATTGTCATATGCTCTAATTGCAACAAGAAAGGACATTTGTCAATAAAATGCAGATCTCTAAAGAAACAAAGAAAGGATGGATCTAAATCCAAAAAGAAGTTCCAAGAGAATAGAGAATGCAATCTTTGCCATCAGACTGGTCATGTAAAGCAAGATTGCCAGCTTTTGAAAGCGACCAAAGAAGCTCAAATGAATAGCACGGCAGATGCTCCATCACCCTCAGCTAGTCAGGAAAGGCCAGATGTTTTGGAAGGCACTCTAACTATCAACAATATACCAGTTTAAGTATTGTTTGATACAAGCACGTCTCAAAGCTTTATTTCGAGTAATACAATCAAGAAGCTAAATCTAAAATTGAGAGATCTTAAAGAGTACCTTAGGGTTCATAATCCGAAAGGAGGTTCTCAGGTCCTTGATATGTGTTATAGAGTGCCCATCTCTTTTTCCCATTATCGGTTTTCTTATATCTTGATCATCATGAATTTTTCTGAATTTGATATCATTCTTGGGCTGGACTGGTTGACCAAATATAAAGCCAAAGTTAAATGCACAGAAAGAGTAGTTAAAGTTAAAATGAAGCTTGCAAATATTGTTATATCCTGCGTATGCTCAGATTCAAATATAAAAGAACTTTGGGCTGCTCTTAAGGTTTCCCCCACTGCTATTGAAGATATTCCTGTCGTTAAGAATTATGCGGATGTGTTTGAAGAAGTTGATAGCTTACCGCCGCGAAAGGAAATTGACTTCAGGATTGATTTAGTTTCGAATGCAAGGTCAGTTGTGCATCCTATTCGAAGAATGTCATGGAAAGAGAAAGAAGAATTGAGTAACCAAACTAAACAGCTCTTGCGGAAAGGTCTGATCAGGCCTAGCTTTTCGAATTGGGGTGCAGCAGTAGTGTTTGTTCCAAAGTCAGACGGTACTCTCAGACTATGTATGGATTATCGAGATTTCAGTAAGCAGACACTAAAGAATAAACATCCATTACCGCATAATGATGATTTATTAGATTTCTTGAATGGAGCGCAAGTATTTTCTAGGATGGACCTAGCTGCAGGTTTCCATCAATTGCGTATTGCTGAAGAGTGCGTTCCTTTGACAGTTTTCAGAGGTCTAGACATATTTTATGAGTTGTTAGTGATGCTGTTCGGCTTATGTAACACTCCTGCTTACTTTTTCAATTTAATGAATCGAGTATTCCGTGATGTCTTAAATAAATTTATGCTGGTTTTCATTGACGACATTTTAATCTTCTCTAAGTCAACTGCCGAGCATGAGAAGTATTTGAAAGACGTTTTGGAAATTCTGAGAAAGAATGTATTAAAAGCCAAATTTTCTAAATGCATATTCTGGCAAGAAGAAGTAAAATTCCTCGGTTGTGTAGTGCCAAAGGAAGGAATTTCAGTGGATCCAAGTAAAATCCTGGCCATTCAAGATTGGAAGCAGCCTAGCACGCCTACTGAAGTCAGAATTTTTCTAGAATTGGCTGGCTATTATCGGAAATTCATTAAGGATTTTTCGAAGCTATCTTGTCAATTAACGAAACTTACCAAGAAGCATACAAGGTTTAATTGGATGCCTGAATGTGAGGCAGCTTTCCAAGAGCTAAAATAAGGTTGACTACTGCTCCAGTGTTGACTATTATTGATGGCAATCAAGATTTGACAGTCTATACAGACGCTTCTCTTGAAGGTGTTGGAGCGGTGTTAATGCAAAGAGGCAAAGTAGTTGCTTATGCTAGCCGTCAGTTAAAACCACATGAGAAGAGATATCCTACTCATGATCTTGAGTTGTTAGCCGTCGTATTTTCTTTAAAAATATGGAGGCACTATCTTTTGGGTGAGAAATTCGAATTATATACAGATCATAAGTCATTAAAGTATTTGTTCACCCAGAAGGACTTGAATTTTTAGGCAACAACATTAGTTAGAATTCTTGCAGCATACGAACTTGATATTTTGTATACTCCAGGGAAAGCCAATGTTGTAGCAGATGCGCTTAGCAGAAAGAATGCAATTATCGCTAGTCTCATTATAACACCTTCAATGATTGACAAAATCTCTGCTTTTCAGAAAGATGATGAATTTATTCAGAGAATCAGTAAAAGTGTTCGGGAAGGTGAACTCTCGAGTTTTCAGATTAATAACAAAGGAGTTCTGAGGTTATTAGGCCGAATTCATGTCCCGAATATTCCTGAGCTCGGAAGGGAAGTGATGGATGATTGTTATAGGTCCAAGCTTAGTATTCATCCAGGGGTGAGTAAGATGTATCATGATCTCAAGCGCACGTTCTGGTGGAGATCTATGAAAAGAGACATTCCTTATATGTTAGCAGGTGTTCTACTTGCCAACAAGTCAAAAGCGATCAACGGAAACTTGCCAGTTTGTTACAACCATTAGAGGTTCCAAATTGGAAGTGGGATCAAATTTCCATGGATTTCATTGATGGCTTGCCTCGAACCAGGAAAGGTAATGACAATATATGGGTGATCGTAGATCGTTTCACAAAGACTACCCATTTTATTCCTGTCAGATCTGCTAGAAAGCTCAAAGTTTGGCGCAGATTTATTTCAAAGAAATTGTCAGACTACATGGAGTTCCTAGTAGTATTGTTAGTGATCATGATCAGATATTTGCTGGTAAATTCTGGCAAGCATTCCAAGAGGAGTTGGGGACAAAGTTAAATCTAAGCACCGCATATCATCCTCAAACAGATGGCTAGACTGAGAGGGTGAATCGTATACTAGAAGACTTGTTGCAGGCATGTATTCTTGATTTTGGTGGATTGTGGGAAGATCACTTGCATCTGGTTGAGTTTTCATATAATAACAGTTATCAAGCAAGCTTACAAATGTCACCATTTGAAGCATTGTTTGGTAGACCTTGTAGATCTCCCGCATGTTGGGTAGAACAAGGCAATAAATTAGTATTGGGTCCCGACATGATTCATGAATGTTCGGATAAAGTCAATTTTATTAAGAAGCGACTTCAGACTGCTCAGAGTCGATAGAAGAGCTATGCAGATTCAAGAAAAAGGGATTTATAATTTTCTGTTGGTGATATGTGTACCTGTGGGTTTCCACATTGAGAGGAGTAGTTCATTTCAGGAAGATAGGGAAGTTAGTGCCGAGGTTCATTGATCCATTCCCTATACTCGAAAGAATTTGAACTCTCGCTTACAGGGTTCAGTTAACTGACTGGTTGACAGGGTTTGGAAATTACTCCGAGCTTAGCAGTGAGAAGAGAGCCAGTGAAAATTATTGGCAAGGAAACCAGGATTCTGAGAAACAAAAGGATTCATTTAGTCAAAGTGCAGTGGAGCGGAGATCCTAGAGACTGTACATGGGAGATAGAAGCTAGCATTAAACAGGCTTATCCCAAGTGCAGAGTGGACATCTCTGATTAGCTCTAGTACATGGTACATTTAAATATTTTTCATTTTCCATTTTTTTCCTACTTTACCGTTGTCTCCTTTTCGGGGACGAAAAGTTTTTAAGTGCGGGAGATTGTAACAACCCGGAAAATCAGAACCAATTTAAAAATTATATTTTAGCTATTTTTAATGAATTTTGAATATTTAAAATGATTTATTTTAAATAATAATGACTTAAAATTTAATTAAGTCGAAGTTAGAACGTATATATTAATTTTAATTATATAACGAGCTTGAAATGGCGTGGTAGTTTGAAAATTCGATTTAAAATTTTAAATGAATGTATAGGATTCAAAATAAATCGGATTCAGTAAAACCAGAAATATTAAAATCTATTTAACAATATCTTTCTAATGGATGTGAAAATTTTAAATTTCATAGTGGGAATAAAAAGTTATGGCCAGTTAAATATTCAGAATAGTCGCTATGGAATTTAATATAATATTTATCCCTTATAAATAGCCATTTTACAAATGACCTCCGTTTTCGACGAAACCACTTTCATTGGATCCGGAAAGTTAATTTATTGCAAGATTCCAATTTTCATAATTTTTGGAATTAATATGTGAGCGTGGTAGATTAAAACGTGTTTTGTCAATTTCAATCAAATTGGATCGACCAGAAAATGGTCATCTTTCAAACGGTCTCCAAATTTGACAAAATTAATTTTGTTAGGAATGTATCATCGAAACATAGCTAGATTTATATTTCGGGAATTTTTGGAGTCAGTATGTGGCCCCGGTAAATTAAAATGTACGATCAAATTTAATAATTAAATGTTTTATATTTTAATTTAAAGAAAAATGGGAAGAAACAATCAAATGGGCCGATGAGACCTAGTCCATTGTGTCGGGAATAGGGGTATTTGGCTGGGGACGACAATCGCTGGGCTTGATTTGGGGTTAGTATGTGTAAACGGGCCTGTAGAAATTAAAATATTCTTAAATATTCATGTGTTGTAAAATATTCTTGTTTGATTAGAATTTGTAAAAGTAATCACTATTTGAAATGAAAATTGTTAACAATAAAAATTCACATTTTTATTGTAAATTAGAAAAGATTAAAAATGATCAATTATTTGAAATGAAAATTGTTTAACATTAAAAATTACAAATGTAAGGATTGAATCCTTAAAAAGATTTAAGTTTGGTAAAAAATAGTTTAACATTAAAAATTACGTTTTTAAGGTAAAGATTGAATCATTAAAAATATTCATTTTTGATAAAATTGTTTTTACATTAAAAATCATTTTTAATGTAAGTAGGAATCACTAAATAAGATTCATTGGTTGAAAAATGCTTTTAACATAAAAAATTACATTTTTAATGTATAAAGGATTCATTAAAAAGAATCCAAGTTTGATTAAAATGTGTTAGCATTAAAAATTACATTTTTAATGTATAAATGGTTCATTAAAAATATTAAACTTTGATTAGAATGTTTTTACATTAAAATTTACATTGTTAATGTAAAAATGAATCATTAAAAAGGTTCATTGTTTAAAAATGTTTTTACATTAAAATTTACATTGTTAATGTAAAAATAAATCATTAAAAAAGATTCATTGTTTGAAAATATGTTTTTACATTGTTAATGTAAAAATAATTCATTAAAAAGGATTCATTGTTTGAAAATGTTTTTATATTAAAATTTACATTGTTAATGTAAAAATGAATCAATAAAAAGATTCTTATTTGACAAAAATATTTCAACATTAAAAAGTACATTTTTTTAATGTATGAATAATCATTAAAAAATATTCATAGTTTTATAAAAATGATGTTACATTAAAAAGTACATTCTTTTTTTAATGTACGAATGATCATTTAAAGTATTCATAGTTTGATAAAAATGATGTAACATTAAAAAGTACATTCTTTTTTAATGTATGAATGATCATTTAAAATTGTAACGACCTGTATTATTGGCCGTCAAATATTTAATTTAATTTATTATTTTAAATATTATATTTGAAGGCTTAATGGATTTTAATATTTAATTCGTTATTTAAAAACGAAGTTTGAACGTTAATTTATTTATAATATAAATCAAGCTCAAAATCGCGCGGCAATTCGTAAAATAGAGTTTTGAACTTCAATTTGATATACAGGATCCGATATAAGTCGAATTTCCGTGAAACAAGATACGTTGGAACCGTGTTAATTATAATTTTCATATGAAAGAGGAAAATCCATATTTCGTATTATAGTTTGTTAATTATGGCTAATTTACAATTTTCGAATAATCGCTATAGAACTGTTTTTAAATTTATAACGTTTTATTTATAAATATAAAAGGGTTTTTATATAAATAGGATAACAACTAAACCCAGAACTTTAAACGTTGAGTTTTAAATTTTATACTGTTTGGAGTTGAAGTTGTTTGTTTTAATACAATGATATTAATTTATTATCGCTAAGTTAACCGTTTATAACTTAATCTAATTTGTATTGAGATCATATGAGATTAAAATAATAAACCCATCTTAACACAATTTATTTTTTTAACACCATACCTCGATGTAGATGCATATACATATACCATCAACATTTCTCTTGGTTCGGCAAAGGGAACGAATGAAATACATGAAACTGAAATTTGTTAATACAACATATTTATTCATATGATTGTTCGTACAAATGCACCAAAACAAAGAAAGACAATACTTGTTATTTTCATGAATGGAATTTATTAAAAGGATGGGATCTTGGTCCATCTTGTTGTAGCTGCTCCATTTGTGGTGTGCACAAGATCGTCTCGTCCTTCTCCTTCGCTGGCTACTGCCTTGTTGTAGTGACTCCATTTGTGACTTTATGTGCAACTCATCCTATAAGAAAAAAGAAAAAGAAAAATATTAGTGCATAAGTATATACATGCATTAAACTTTTCATCTGCATAACCTATCATCTCATGATTTAAGTCCATATTCTATTTACAAATCTGTAAAAAAAAAAGTTTACTAAGCAAGTGTGCTCAGGTTACTAAGTAGCAAACCAAGTCTTAAAACCCATCAGGTGAAAGTAGAAAGTATAGCATATGATCCATTCACACAAGGCTACAAGATATTATCAGGCCACTAAATCATGGGTAACTTCATACTACTTTAAACAAGTTACAAATTTAATAATTTTGACAAGATTCTTAGTGAGGGGACAGTACTAAATTAGATAAATGAATAAGGTCATATTCCACTCAGCAAGAGGGTTATCTTATATTCTAATTATATTTATTCTGTGTTGATACATTAGTAGATCAAAGTGAAAGATCTCATTCACATTGTGGTAGCCAAGAATGAAACGAGCAAGTAAAACCAATTCCGACCAAAACTGATTTTGAACTTTTAAAAAAAAAAATTAAAAATTGAAAAGGAAGAATACAACTCATTCTAAATATTGCCGCATGACTTGTTAAATTCATGAAACAGTAAGATGAAATTTTTATGAGCATAAATCATGAACAGTTAAATAGCTGGACATATTCTATTTACAATCTCAATTGATTTTCTTTACAGCTAAGGAAATGAAAATGGACAGCTAAGGGGAACACAGTATGAACAAGAAAAAAAAAAACTAGGTACAGCTAGATAAAAACAGCCAAACAGCTAAGGAAAAGAAAATTTGGACTAAAGATATGGGGATATATTTTTATATCAATCCTATAAGTACATGAACAACTAAGGGACATCAAATTTATACATATATTCACAATCAAGTCTATGCAAACAAACAGTGATTTCATGTACCAATTCACTGTTGCCATATTATTAAATGGGACACAAATTTTTTAGACAATGAACTGGTATATATATAGATATATCATATAACAAATCTACACGGCAAGATGTATTTATATACATTTACAAATCTGAACACAAGATTGCATAAAGATTTAAATTTTCTGCATTGAATAAACGAGTCATAAAATTAGCCTTATCTAACCTATACTAGTCAGTCACTGTGAACAGGAACGGTATTGGAAATCTAACTTTAATTCAACAAATCTATGCCAAACCATTTCGCAGCCATCACATTTCCTATCAACAGTACAAGAAATCTGAGAGAAGAGGAAAAACAGTCGACCTAAAGATATGGTAGCCGAATCTACCTAGGACAAACTTTGATAAACATGAGTCTTATCTAATCAAACCACTACTATAAATATATGTATCCACGCACAAAAATTTCACCATTTCAGAATACCATATGAATATCACAGTGAGGAAGAAAAAAAAACGTTCGAACTACTTGGGATAAATTAGAACAGAGAAAAATATACAGATATGTAAAATACTTATCTGGATCCAAGCATGTATTCCCGGAGATTTCTGTGCGAAGCTATAACACCCCGTATATTCTATAACAATGAAATTCATAAATTAAAGTATAATTAATTTCAAACCAAAGAATTAAGGGAAACGGGATACGCCATTTCGTTCGTCTCGGAATTCTGCTTGAAATAGAGTCCGAGTTTGCGTAAAACGGACTCCGTATGAGGGAGATATGACCTCCGGAAGTTTCAGAATTTAGTTTAAAATTCAAACAGGCAGAAACAGTTCAGAAAAACGAATTCAAATTCAAAATCGGACCCAGATTGGGTTGGGCTGGAATTTTCCCGCCCAAGACCCAGGTCGACTGGGTAGTCGACCTGGGGTACCCAGGTCGACTGGGCAGTCGACCTGGCCCCTGAGCCATGTCGAACCCAGCCCCTCCTGGCTGGCCTGGTCTGTGCTTGGCCGAATTTCTGGACTTGGTCTTGTCACTAGGGCTTTTGTGTCAACTCTTGATTGGTTTCTCTTTAAAACGAACGACTTATATTAATCTTGGCTCCATCGACGGCTCTAATCAATTCACAAACTCTATTAAAAGGACCTAAGACTCCACCTAATTCACACAAATAAAATGAGTATGGAGCTGTCATGCTGCTGAAGAAAGACTAGGAGTAGCCGTCAAATCGAGAGACGATTAGGAGTTGGTTCAAAAGATTAAAGCCACGACAATTAAATCAAAACAACGCCTACAACAAAGGATAGCATCACCAAATTCAGAATTCAGAGTCCTGAATACAAGATTCGTCATACGTTGTAAGTAGAGTGCTATTCCGATGTGAATGAATAATTGAGACTTGATCTGTGTAGAATGAGAAATGGGATTGTACTTTAATTATAATAATGTTAATTCATAATTGTATGTTGCTATGATTTGCTATGAATGGATTTGGGATGTGGTAGTGAAATTATCATGAAATTGGATCTATTGAATAGTTGCGATACAAGTATATAACTCATGTTGGAAATTTGATACGTTGTGGTTAATGAGAAGTTATATATATTTCGTTGCAACCAAGTTAAGACATATGCAAGTATATGATTCACTATTATGCCAACATGATTTTAGATCCTTCTATGTATATTTTTATGATCACTTTTAGTGTAGTTGGATCCAATTGGGTATTATGATTCATATGAATTTATGTTGGAATATGCGTCATGATTCAAGTGAAAACCATACTTTTGTATTAGTGAAAAAAGTAAGCATCTTTGTGAACTTGTGTTGACTTTATGAACATGGCTAGTTTATGTTTAACTTTATGCCCAAACAAAATATGTTTTAGGCTTAGGTTGTTGTTAAAAAACATATGATAATATATGTGTCACATAATTAAGTTAGATTCATACTTTAAATAAATGTTTACATGATTAGATTAAAACCTTGATTCATGTTTAGGTATGTTTTATGTCAAGATTATATGCTATTACAACGCAAGTTCACAAGTGCCTAATTTATGTTAATTAGATCGCTATGTTGCAAGTTCATGCGTTTACACACCCCTTTTTGATGTTACTTAGAATATATATATATATATCATGTTCTAAGCCTCCCCTTTTTATGTGGCTAAGTTGGGCTAAAATGTTGAAGCCCAACATATGTTATATTATTATGTACAAACGGGGGAATATGTTGGGGTTAATTAAAGTATATGTGTTGGCATGTTTGGCACATGCCAACGATTCATGACATTTTAAATGGTACAAATTATTTTACCCAAGAATAATGAATTTGAATAATGGGCCGCAAATATTTACATATAAGAGAAAAAGAGACAAAATATGTAAACTTAGAAAATACGACATGTTTAACCCGAGGTTGGATTGCGTTGTGACATAATCCTGCCCGAACCCGCCAGGCTATCCAGTAGTCACAACAATACCTATCCAATGTGGGTGGTTAAGCATTGAGCCCCATAAAGACCCGAGGTTAGACTGAGTTGTGACGTAAGACTGCCCGGACCCAACCGGCAACAGGCAGTCACAACAATACCTGTCTAATGTGAGTTGTTGGAGCTTTAATAAGACAATTAAGGCTAATTCAGGATTGATAGGATTAAGTAAATTGAATTAATACTTAATCAAATACAACATGCTAAACTATACAGACTGATTGGGGGTTAGGTTTATACAGAACACTTAACCAACTTAGCATGTTGGTTAGAAATAAAAAACCTAGTCGCGGGGGATCCTTTTCAGCAGTAACCCTACAAGGTGTTGTATATAACGGTGTTGTATACACAATTATATGATTTTTGTTTGATGATAACAAACAAGTATATATTATTTTGAATGTGTTTGTTATTGTACTATTATATACATCACAGACAGGAATATAATATTTATGTTTAAACAAAATACCTCAATACAGAAGTTCAAATATCTACATAGTATTTTTTGTTTAAATATAATATTCTATTTCAAAATTTCAAACAGTACAGTATTATAACTCCACTATTTACGCTTCACTGAATTTTGTACTTGTAAATAAACAGAAGTGTATAGACAGGTTCGTTTAACAAACAAATAAAATAATATTTTATTTCAAACCAATTTGTTTGTTACAAATAAACAGTACAATAAATCTTCTATACACAGCTCCTCACTATAACATTCACACTTGTTACACATTTTTATATATATACATTCACATGGACACAAGTACAGACTTATACATTCACAAACTTTGACACTCTGTTATTTTTTTTTTTCTTTCAGTCTTTTGTCTTCATCTTCTGTCTTCAAGCTTTAGTCTTCACAGCACTTCACTGTCAGTCCTGTCATCACAGTCAGTCCTGTCATCCCAGCTTACCTGTCACACATGAAACACACACACACAGTACACTGCAATAGAAATAAAACAGAATACATGCAAATTCAAATTTTATTTTTAAAATTTTATTTGCCTCAGATTTCTGGTGTGTTTCTCATCATTTTTCATGACTTGATCTGAATTATAAAACCATCAATCTGTGTCTAGACAGCTTGTGATATTCACAGTGATACACTGTAAATACCACAAGGCAGACAACATATATATTTCAATGCAGGGACAGGGACAACTCGTCTGATGGCTGCATGTACACACGTGTATACACGTGTGCACTGCCTCGCCAATTCAGCATGCAACTGAGGAGGAGCCACGTGGACCATCTCGACTCAGTGCTACAACAAACATTCAAGAGAAAGTTCAACATAGCTCAAACATGGTTCAAATCAAAACGGCAATGAAAAGGGGTCGAACCATAATCGAGAAAAGTCATGGCACATATACAGGAAAGCTAAAACTCAAAGTCAACATACAAACATAAATATGGTGAAACAATTCAGTGGGTGATACATGCCCAGCAAATGTACAAGTGTAAGAGAGCTCAAGAATGGTGAGCAAATGTCATAATCAACATGGTCAAGCAGATGGTGATTCAGCAAAGTTCAATGGTGCAAAATAAAGTGAACAATGACAGCATGGAGCAAGTTAACAAATTCAAGCATGCAAACAGTCCGAGCCAAAGTGTGCAGCTCAACAGTCACAAGACAGTGACAACATGACATATAAGTGGTTACAGTAATTCGAACTGCATCAATGTCTAACAGGGAAGGATGATCAAGCAATTGGGTCAATAAACAATACAAGACTACACAAATAGTACACAAATAGCAGCATGTTCAAGTTCAGGGGCAAGGTGTTCAAAGTTTTTTTTAAGTGCATGGTTCAGTTCAGCACAATGAAGACCAAACAAAACAAAAGTGGTCGAGTATTCATGCAACAATAAAAACAGGCGCAGCCATAATGATATTCATCATAACAAGCAATATGATGAACTGTGAACTAAAATGGTCAAGTTCACATGCATGGATCAATGTAAAACAGATTGACACAGAAATGGATTCACATAACAAATTTACATGGTGGCAAATTCAAAATGGATCAACATTCCAGAATTGAAGACAAATTCAACACAGTTTCATGCATGTATTCAAACAAAATCAAGTGACTGGAAATTAGGCTAATTATACTCAGTTTTTTTTAAACACAGTAAATTTTTGGCCAAGTTCTTATTTCTTTCTAGTTTTGGACCGAGCTATTTGACAAAGACCAAAATTAACCATGGCGGACAAATCAGGTCAACAATTTGTTTTAGCAAGTTTTAAAACAGATTCCAGATATTGCAATATCATTATTTTTGGCAAGGAGAAAAATTAGCAGCCAATTCGAATAACAAGAAATTGCTCAAGACCTGTTTGGCAACAGTTTAAATGTAAGTTGTGTATTTCCAGATTACACAATATTTGGAAATATTTCAGAGCTTATGAAGCAATATATCAGAGCATACAAGATCTTAGCAACAAAGATGTTTTTGGCAAGGTTTATAAAGTTTCCACAAATTCATTCAAAGGAGCAAAACCAGAAATCACTTAATTTCCAGAAATTTAGCATATTCAGAATGATTCACGGATTTATCAAGGCAATCATTCAAGGGGCTAAAAATATATATCCAAGTTCGTCACAAAATCACGCAGACAAAGGGAGCCAAAAGAAGAAATCATGGCAACATAAATCACGGCATCTTACAGTGCAAATAAAATGGGAAAACCGCAAAAAAAAAAAAAAAAAAATTCAGCCAAATCATTATTCGAAATCAGAGAGTGATTGAAGATGTTCAAATACCCTATAAATAACACCCATAACATCACTGGCAAAGGATCGAAATTATTCAATCAATATTCAAAGCAGCAAAAAGAAAATTCTTTTTCACTCACAGTTTCGATCGACGCCAGAGAAAAGCATCTCAAATCGAAGAACCAGAAAGCCGTAGAGACTAGAGCATCAGAGGGTTTCGTTCAAGTGAGAACTCCAGCAAATCGACATCAGCACGCAAGCTACAAGGACAAGAGCCATCAGAGATCAAATTTCCAGAAGCATCGATTTCGATTTGGGAATCGATTTCAGAAACCCTAGCAATCGCCAGAGCCGCCATTTATTTTCTCAGAGCAAAAAGGAAAGAGATCGGGCTAAATGAATTACAAAGGGGCCGGCCTATTTTTTATTTTGACAAAGGCCATGTTTTAAAAGGGGATGACCCCTTATCCTTTTTAACTCCATCTCCTTGGGTTTTTATTTATTTACTTTGTATTTTGTTTATTTTGTATTGTTTTTAAATTGTTTTGTAAACTGTCCAGGAGTTCTAGAGTCTGTAATCTCTAGGGGGAATCAGTCAGGGTATTGATTGTCAGTTAACAGAGTCTGTAAAATCTGGGTTACTGGTTACGGGGTTGTAATCAGGGAAAATCTGTTCAAAGGGATTAGAACAGTCAAGGGTTTTGAGCGTAGGGTTAGGATAGGAGCGAGAGTCGCTAGTGTACATGGTCTTGTATGCGGGATCTGTTCTATCACCTAGTAGAAACCTTAGAAATGCAGCAGTAGGCAAGGTTTTGCCGAAGCTGGGTATATCTGTGCGTGATTTATTTTCTGCATTTCAGTTTCTGCTATTCTCTGTGATCAGTTTATTATTATACATCTCGCTAAGTTTTTAAATCAGTTAAAAACTGTGAAAAACCCTATTCACCCCCCCTCTAGGGTTATTCTAGATCCAACAAGTGGTATCAGAGCGGGTATTCTTTAACTCTAGAGAAATGGTGAATCCTAGTTGTCAGTCAATAGAGAGTCAGTCCAGCTCATCTCCAACTATTTTTACTGGAACAGATTTTTTAAATTGGAAATCCAAAATGGAATTTTATTTAAAATCTGTTGATATTAAATGTTGGGATGTTGTTATCAATGGTTTTGACATGGTAGATAAAGCTTCTAATTCTCGTGCTACACATATTCTGTATTCTCACCTTGATGATAATCAATACAGTCTGGTTTCTCATTGTTTAACTGCGCAGGAAATTTGGACAGCTCTAACTACAAGATATGGAAACGACAGCAACTTCTCAAAACCCTCAACTGTCAACTCAGATTCAGATCCTTGTTCAACAGATGAATCAGCTGATGAAGACTCAACAGATGATGAGATAAGAAATTTTTCATATGAAGATCTGGTTTATTTTTGTGTTGATTTAACCAAATCTGTTGACAAACTCCAATCGAAAAATAAATCTCTGAAATCTATAAATTCTGAGTTGACCAACAAGATAAATTGTTTGGAATCGAAATTGTCAAATGTCGTGGAATTCGAAAATTCTAATTGTGAAAATTGTTTGAAATTAAAAACTGATCTCGTTCATTTCAATAATAATATTCGAAGGCTTGAAGAAGAAATTTTAATTTTAAAAGATAACGAGATTGAGCTGAAAGATGCAAACAATTGTTTACAAAAGGAATTTATAAATTTCAAGGCTATCAAAAATTCCAAACATGAAATCGCTGAAAATGATAGTTTGTTGAAAACAGATCTGATTTTGAAAGAGCTTGAAATCG
This sequence comes from Allium sativum, assembly GCA_030737875.1. Taxonomy (NCBI): domain Eukaryota; kingdom Viridiplantae; phylum Streptophyta; class Magnoliopsida; order Asparagales; family Amaryllidaceae; genus Allium; species Allium sativum. The sequence continues at coordinate 345,323,817 of CM060922.1, read as the reverse complement.
AAATTGAAAATTGGAAGAAACTTGAATCTGAAAGTCGAAAATATTTTGATTCTGAAATGGCTAAGTCCCAAACCAAAATCAAATTGCTTAATGATGAAAATTTGGTTTTGAAATCTGAGTTTGAAAGATATAAGATCACTAAAAGTCATTGTTCAGATTTAATAAAAGAAAACGATGATCTTAAAACTGAAATTCAACAACTTGAAACAATTTTATCTAAATTTTCAAACGGTGAAAAATCTTTGGATATGTTATTGAAAAACCAACTTTCTGTTGGAAATAAATGTGGTCTTGGTTTTGGGAAGAATAATGATTTTGGAAAACAAAATTCAAATGATTTGAAAAATCCCTCAGATTGCTTTGGAAAGAACTACGTTGAAAATTTGAACTCTGAAAATTTCAAAGGTTTTTTGAATCGAAATTGCGATGAGAAATCGTTTTATAATAAACCATTTAAAAAATCTTGGATCTCGAATAAAAATAAAACGACTTTGACTAAATTCAAACAGATTTGGGTTCCAAAGGGTACAAAGGTTAATTCTGATGGTTTGTTATACAAACAGGTTTGGGTACCAAAAGTGGTAAACGTATTTCAGAGTGGTTTTACAAATTTTGTTAGACCACTTAACTCACTCAACTGCTAGGTACCAGTAAAGGCTGAGGAACTGCTGTGCTGAAAAGAAATTTGAAATCAAGATTGTCTATAATTCTGTGTCATTTACAGTTCCTTAGGCCAACATTTGTTGAGTTAGAGATTCTGCTTTACATTGGATTCTGGTATGATCTCTAAACTCACCTTTGTATATTCTCTTTGTTTTTATTGTCTGTTTTTATTCCTTCCTCTATCTCCTTTTTTTTGTTTTGTTTTTGATTTGACACTGCCATATTCTTCTTTGTATGTACTTCTTAAACTTCCAGTTGCAGAATTCATGACCTTTTTGGAAATATGCTTTAGTTGTATAAAATCATCGCGTGTTAATCATTTCTATTTCCTGAATTTAATTCTGTAAATGTCTGAAATTGTTTTTGAGATTTTTTATTCTTGAATTCATAACAGTGCTGAAGCATTCATGTCATATCTTGAACACTGTTAATTTGAATTCTAAATTTTTTGAAGATCTGAATATTTAATGAAATTTCACACACTTTTGTTGTTCTGAGTTTATTCTAATTCATTTTAGAAAAGCTCAAAATATTATACTCATTACAGCACTCTGTTATTTATCAGTTGTGATAATTTCATTGATTTTCAGATTGGCTTGTATCAGTGATACATCTTGGAATTCATCTTTATTCATGATCATTATATTGAAATATGTTTGTTGGAAATCATCTGAAATTCTAGATATTTTGAACATCACACACCTCTTATTTTTGAAATTGTAAATCTCGTGTGACTGATTCATTATATCCCAAAACTTTACATTGATTCATGTGATTTCAAATAAATTATCCCGATCATGAATATTTTCAAATTTGATGTAAATGACCTGAAATTTCTCTTGGGCCTGTTGGAAATAGTTTTGAGAAATTCTTGAAAATGTTCTTTTTGAAAATGGTCTTTGAAAATCATTGGTATTGCATGATTATTTGATTTGAATATATGTTTGTTTAAAATCATTTGAAATTATTGATTTATTGGATCTCACACATATCTTGAATCTGAAATATAACCTGGTGTGATTGATTCATTAAATCCTAATACTTTCACATTTCTTCAAATGATTTAAAATAGAGTATATTTGCAAATCTTGGATCATGAACCACCTTATGTGACCAACATCTTGACAAGTCTGTTGTGATACTGATTTCTATGTGCTGCTCTGATTATAAGAAATTGATTTGTAAATATTTTGTTTTGGAATGCTTGATTTGGTATCAAAGATTTATCGTGTTCTGATAAATGAATTTTGTGTGCTTGAGTTGCTTGCTTTGTATTTAAGTATTTTCTGTTGACTGAGGTACCATTGTTTGCCACCTGGGTGTCATTAAAATCCTCGAGAAAGCGAGAACATTTGGTATCAGAAGCGACTTATTTTTGTCTCATCCATCTGTTCTGATTTTTCACTTTGTAGAGACACCATGTGGTATCAGTTTAAAAGTGCTGCATATATTATTTTGCTGTATATATTTTTTTTCCCTCTTGTCATGTATAAATCAGCATATTACTCTTGTAATTGATTTTCAATTTTAAAATTATTTATTGATTATTCTTTCAGAAATTGAAATCAATATCCAAATTAAACTGTATTTATAATTCATCAAAATTATAACCAGATTTAGAAATTGTGATGAATTGTGACTGCAGTATATTTCACAACAAGAGGAGAATTTTATTTAGATTTTCATGATGGTTGAATATTTATTATAATATCTTTGGACTGGCAATTATTTCATGACCATCTTCATTACTTATCATCCTTCTGACATCCATCATGTTTTATATTAATGTGGAGAGTCTAATTTTTTTATAAAATTGTTTTTAAATAAACAGTGAAAATATTTGTGATGGAGTTGTGGTTATATTGTTATTCAGAATTAGTGATAATTGAAAATTTGCAATAATCCCGGTACAGTTGGTCATATTTCATAATATAATTAATTTAGAAATTTATTTCACAGTCCATATCTGTACCTACCACACTTTCTATCATCCATATTGATTTTATATATTGAGGAGTTTTTCTTTTTGAAACAGAAAAAGATAATAATTTCTCTAACCTCATTTAAAAATCCAAGCTCTGGTTATGCATGGTTACGAGATTACTTATATTTAAGCTGCAACTGATCTCATTTAAAAATCCAAGATCTGGTTATGCGTGGTCAGTGTGCTCTTAAATTAAAAAGAAAAAGAAAAGAAAATAATTTGGATAAAATAAAGATTTATATGAAATTCTCCTTGATGTATATAAAAACTAGCCTATCAATCCATATTCTAATTTGTGAAATGTATTGAAATCTTATGAAGTATTATGATTTGTTGATTGATAGCTATTGGGATTTGAGATTATTTGTTTTTTGTCACTTAAATTGAATTATTAATTATAGTCCAAATCCATCATTATTTTTTTAAAAAAAAAAAAAAAATATCCTTTGAAAATAATTGGAAATGAATTTTTATAAAACTCTCTCCATTCTTACCCATCGTAAATCCGTCATTCTCTACAATGTGAAATACGTCATCAGTTCTTAGTTTATTATGATTTTTGTTTGACTGATTGAGATTTATGATGACTGTTCTTCCTCTTAAGCTGAAATTATATTTTTAGTCAATTTTCATCTGTATTTTTAAAATCTGTATCCTTTTGATGATAACAAAAGGGGGAGAATGGATTAGATTTTGACTTATGAGTGAATATGTTATAAATATTTTCAATTTTGAAAATTTATTATTATTCATACATTTCACTCATGCACAGTTATAGGGGGAGTTTCTGTTGTAGGGGGAGCATTTAAATAGGGGGAGTTCAAATATTCACGAACAAACACATTTATTATATACAAAATCTTTTATTTGTTTGTCATCATCAAAAGGGGGAGATTGTTGTATATAACGGTGTTGTATACACAATTATATGATTTTTGTTTGATGATAACAAACAAGTATATATTATTTTGAATGTGTTTGTTATTGTACTATTATATACATCACAGACAGGAATATAATATTTATGTTTAAACAAAATACCTCAATACAGAAGTTCAAATATCTACATAGTATTTTTTGTTTAAATATAATATTCTATTTCAAAATTTCAAACAGTACAGTATTATAACTCCACTATTTACGCTTCACTGAATTTTGTACTTGTAAATAAACAGAAGTGTATAGACAGGTTCGTTTAACAAACAAATAAAATAATATTTTATTTCAAACCAATTTGTTTGTTACAAATAAACAGTACAATAAATCTTCTATACACAGCTCCTCACTATAACATTCACACTTGTTACACATTTTTATATATATACATTCACATGGACACAAGTACAGACTTATACATTCACAAACTTTGACACTCTGTTATTTTTTTTTTTTTTCTTTCAGTCTTTTGTCTTCATCTTCTGTCTTCAAGCTTTAGTCTTCACAGCACTTCACTGTCAGTCCTGTCATCACAGTCAGTCCTGTCATCCCAGCTTACCTGTCACACATGAAACACACACACACAGTACACTGCAATAGAAATAAAACAGAATACATGCAAATTCAAATTTTATTTTTAAAATTTTATTTGCCTCAGATTTCTGGTGTGTTTCTCATCATTTTTCATGACTTGATCTGAATTATAAAACCATCAATCTGTGTCTAGACAGCTTGTGATATTCACAGTGATACACTGTAAATACCACAAGGCAGACAACATATATATTTCAATGCAGGGACAGGGACAACTCGTCTGATGGCTGCATGTACACACGTGTATACACGTGTGCACTGCCTCGCCAATTCAGCATGCAACTGAGGAGGAGCCACGTGGACCATCTCGACTCAGTGCTACAACAAACATTCAAGAGAAAGTTCAACATAGCTCAAACATGGTTCAAATCAAAACGGCAATGAAAAGGGGTCGAACCATAATCGAGAAAAGTCATGGCACATATACAGGAAAGCTAAAACTCAAAGTCAACATACAAACATAAATATGGTGAAACAATTCAGTGGGTGATACATGCCCAGCAAATGTACAAGTGTAAGAGAGCTCAAGAATGGTGAGCAAATGTCATAATCAACATGGTCAAGCAGATGGTGATTCAGCAAAGTTCAATGGTGCAAAATAAAGTGAACAATGACAGCATGGAGCAAGTTAACAAATTCAAGCATGCAAACAGTCCGAGCCAAAGTGTGCAGCTCAACAGTCACAAGACAGTGACAACATGACATATAAGTGGTTACAGTAATTCGAACTGCATCAATGTCTAACAGGGAAGGATGATCAAGCAATTGGGTCAATAAACAATACAAGACTACACAAATAGTACACAAATAGCAGCATGTTCAAGTTCAGGGGCAAGGTGTTCAAAGTTTTTTTTAAGTGCATGGTTCAGTTCAGCACAATGAAGACCAAACAAAACAAAAGTGGTCGAGTATTCATGCAACAATAAAAACAGGCGCAGCCATAATGATATTCATCATAACAAGCAATATGATGAACTGTGAACTAAAATGGTCAAGTTCACATGCATGGATCAATGTAAAACAGATTGACACAGAAATGGATTCACATAACAAATTTACATGGTGGCAAATTCAAAATGGATCAACATTCCAGAATTGAAGACAAATTCAACACAGTTTCATGCATGTATTCAAACAAAATCAAGTGACTGGAAATTAGGCTAATTACACTCAGTTTTTTTTAAACACAGTAAATTTTTGGCCAAGTTCTTATTTCTTTCTAGTTTTGGACCGAGCTATTTGACAAAGACCAAAATTAACCATGGCGGACAAATCAGGTCAACAATTTGTTTTAGCAAGTTTTAAAACAGATTCCAGATATTGCAATATCATTATTTTTGGCAAGGAGAAAAATTAGCAGCCAATTCGAATAACAAGAAATTGCTCAAGACCTGTTTGGCAACAGTTTAAATGTAAGTTGTGTATTTCCAGATTACACAATATTTGGAAATATTTCAGAGCTTATGAAGCAATATATCAGAGCATACAAGATCTTAGCAACAAAGATGTTTTTGGCAAGGTTTATAAAGTTTCCACAAATTCATTCAAAGGAGCAAAACCAGAAATCACTTAATTTCCAGAAATTTAGCATATTCAGAATGATTCACGGATTTATCAAGGCAATCATTCAAGGGGCTAAAAATATATATCCAAGTTCGTCACAAAATCACGCAGACAAAGGGAGCCAAAAGAAGAAATCATGGCAACATAAATCACGGCATCTTACAGTGCAAATAAAATGGGAAAACCGCAAAAAAAAAAAAAAAAATTCAGCCAAATCATTATTCGAAATCAGAGAGTGATTGAAGATGTTCAAATACCCTATAAATAACACCCATAACATCACTGGCAAAGGATCGAAATTATTCAATCAATATTCAAAGCAGCAAAAAGAAAATTCTTTTTCACTCACAGTTTCGATCGACGCCAGAGAAAAGCATCTCAAATCGAAGAACCAGAAAGCCGTAGAGACTAGAGCATCAGAGGGTTTCGTTCAAGTGAGAACTCCAGCAAATCGACATCAGCACGCAAGCTACAAGGACAAGAGCCATCAGAGATCAAATTTCCAGAAGCATCGATTTCGATTTGGGAATCGATTTCAGAAACCCTAGCAATCGCCAGAGCCGCCATTTATTTTCTCAGAGCAAAAAGGAAAGAGATCGGGCTAAATGAATTACAAAGGGGCCGGCCTATTTTTTATTTTGACAAAGGCCATGTTTTAAAAGGGGATGACCCCTTATCCTTTTTAACTCCATCTCCTTGGGTTTTTATTTATTTACTTTGTATTTTGTTTATTTTGTATTGTTTTTAAATTGTTTTGTAAACTGTCCAGGAGTTCTAGAGTCTGTAATCTCTAGGGGGAATCAGTCAGGGTATTGATTGTCAGTTAACAGAGTCTGTAAAATCTGGGTTACTGGTTACGGGGTTGTAATCAGGGAAAATCTGTTCAAAGGGATTAGAACAGTCAAGGGTTTTGAGCGTAGGGTTAGGATAGGAGCGAGAGTCGCTAGTGTACATGGTCTTGTATGCGGGATCTGTTCTATCACCTAGTAGAAACCTTAGAAATGCAGCAGTAGGCAAGGTTTTGCCGAAGCTGGGTATATCTGTGCGTGATTTATTTTCTGCATTTCAGTTTCTGCTATTCTCTGTGATCAGTTTATTATTATACATCTCGCTAAGTTTTTAAATCAGTTAAAAACTGTGAAAAACCCTATTCACCCCCCCTCTAGGGTTATTCTAGATCCAACACAAGGTGTATCAGGATACCCTGAACTAGGCAGGGTGGGGCACGATTACTGGGCTGACTGTAAGAGGTCAAATCGACGGCGGTGGTGCAGCAGTGTAGGTTCTAACGGGGTGCGGGCGTGCACACACTCCGGCATAGAAAAATTAGGCACTGGGCACCAGTAGTATACCTGTGCATTCTAGAACTGTGTCAGGCCACCACAATGGGACTTGATACACCCCATGGTGGGACCAGCATAGGTAGCTACAACATCGGGGGCCGTAAGACACATGTAACTATGCGAGTAGGAGCCGATCATTAAAAAGGATCACTTCACCCTGATTGTGGGGCGCCAGTTGGGAACTAGTTTATAGGGGGTGCAAAGATTAATATGGGGTACGATAGTGTATTCGACTCTAGACAACTTAACTAAGCTTATGGTACTTTCCCATTTCCAGTTTGTACTTATCATGCTCTTTTTCTTATTCATAGACTGAATAGTCCAAGACTTACTCAGGCTTTATGTATGACTCTACTCTTCTTTAGTCTTCTTTTCTTTCGTTTCCCCCCACCCACCCCAGGTCCGCAGGGAGGGAATACCGCAGCTTGACCCGTTTCACATCCAGCTTGAAGAGAGAGAATGTATTGCTTGGATCTCTTTCGTTTTGAACTATGGCTTTGGATAGCAATTATGGGGACTTATGCAGTTTACTTATGTTTTTATGCTTCTTTAAGTTACGAAATCAAGACAGTATTATGGTTGTAATAATTAGAAGAGTATTTTGAGACAATTATGGAGATGTTTGTGTAAACATTTATTTTATGAAATAAAAGTCTGTTGTTTTCCGTTGCTTATACATATGTGTTTATATCTGTCTTATGTTTTTATCTTTGACTTTTACCTATAAACCTCCACCAAAATTAAGGCATTCCCTTTGTGAGTGACCTTAACGGAGGTGGGGTGTTTCAGAAGCCGAAGACTAAGGTTCGATCCATCTTCGAATAGCTGCTTCGAGTTGTTCGTTGACCGCCTGTAGTGATGCTGGAGGGGTGTAGGGGGTTAATCGGTGAACTCGTGGTAACGTGGGGGTGCTGAGGGATTTGTTTTGGGTTTTTGGCTGATCGATGGATGAAGGGGATGAAGGGAGATTGAAGAAGATGTAGCGTAGAGGAGATGCGAAGTGACTGGTCTCGATTCTTTGCGGAAGAACAAAAAGGGGAAGGAGATAGGGTTGCAGCCATTGAAGAAAATTGGGTGGAGGCGGTGGATTTTTCTACTGAGGGTTTGGGATAACGTTAGGAAGGGTTTTGATAGTGGGTTGGGAAGTTGGGTGGGCCGAACGGGTAAGGTAATGGGCCATTTTTAAATTGAAGTTAAATAATCAAGTTAGTTATTAATTTGTTTAAACGATATCTCATACACACGTTGACAGATTTGAACACGGCTAGTTTCGTTGAGACCCTTAAGACGAGAATATTGTGATAGAGCAGGATCAGGCGGGACTGGAAGCAAGAAGAATTATTAATTAAATTAAACGATGTTTAATTTAATTGAAAAACCAGTGGTTAACGACCAAACAAAGTCAAGGTGAGTTTAACTCGCTCAGTTATCCCATTTATAATTTTTATAAATTGGGTTTATTATTTGTATGTCATGTTTGCTAAGTGTTGGTTGATTTGATGATTGGTTGGATGTCGATACATATTGTTATATCATCTATTTAAGTTAATCGTGGTTTAATTTAAATAAAATAACATCGTTATTTCCAATAGAGGTAACTTACCTTGTTTGTTACATAAACATATTTGAAATAGATTGGACGCTTGAATCGTTATTGGTTAACCACTATGAGTTGTATTGATTATTGTTTATTTTCATTTGATTGTTATATGAACTATTGAATCGTGATGATTGGATTATTGAGTTGGTTATCGATTGTTGAATCTATATTCAACGATTGTTTGTTATTAACCAGTATACCGTATTGGTCAAGAAACTGGCAGCGGATGGCCTAAATATACATTTTCTTATAGAAGGCAGAATTACCGTTAATAATTAGAAATGAAGATGTGAAATTTATTTTTAAAAGTATTATCTTAATTGGGTTTATAAAAAGAAAATAGACCAGCCATACCTACATCGATTATTTTAACCATTTTCGGTATAAAAATATATTTGTGTGCAAAGCACGTGCCTTATCTAAATTATGAAATGATCTTATAAAATTGATTCTAATACTTACGATATTGATAAAGAAGTGAGTGGATATTAATGCGATATTTAATAACCAAGGATAATTAAATTTAAGAAGCAATTTAAGATGAGATTATATTGATTTGATTATTACTCATAATCAAATGGAATTATTTAAATTAATTTAATTTGAAATTGATTTAAAATGGAAAGACAAACTGGGATTTGATTAATGTGTTAATCATGTGTAGAGTTGACTAAGTCAACTATGTTACCCGAAATTGAATTATTTAATTAGGGGAAATAGAATGGATAATTAAACCGTTTTTAAATATTGATATTGGTTGAACAATAATCAAAGTGATGTCTTAGGATTTAAAATGTGTAAACAAAGGGTTATAAAGTTTTAAACCATTGTTAAAACAAATTACTTTGGAAAATAATAATGTGGCGTTATTTGAAGATTTTGGGAATATATATACATTGGGATTTCAAAATAAAAGGGGATTTAAAAAGGGGTTTGAGAATTTGAATGGCATTTCCATGGCAAAAGGAATATAATGGAGTTTGATGGAAAATAACGATATTTCCAAAAGTAAGGAGACAAGATTTGTGAATAGGTTTATCCTAAGAATTATAAGTGGCAATTATGGTGTCCCAAACGGAAATAAAAAGGAGGGTTCGTAACAATGATGTTACGAAGAACGAATTTAATCGGTTAACAAATGATGAATAATGAGTACCAAATGTTTAAATGATATTTAAAGGAAGAATTTGATATGATTTTAAGATATATTTCTTAGTAGTATAATAAAATGATTTGAGAATAATTATACAAAAATAAAGATATTATTTCAAATGGCCAAGTGATGCTGTATAGCCAAACAATGAATTTATTTATGTTCTGCTTGTTTATTTCGATAGTTAAATAACCGACTATCAAAATCATGTCCAATGCGTTGTTGGTACGGAAAGGCCGGGATTGAATTTATATTCGAAAACCATTCCGAACCGCAAACACATAAAAGATGCTGATTGAAGATGGAGCAACTGAAGACCGTAGATCTTCATGAAATGGAAGTGTTACTTATAATCTCTGGCTTAGCAGCCCGAGATACACTATGATTCTGTCATGGTTGAAATCTATGGATTGCAAGGGCTTCTCGCTACTGATCCATGGGGTTATCCCTATATTGGGTGCAGTAGGAGGGTACCTTTGGTTCATCCTTTTCCTGGATGACTTGTATGGACGAATGTCTGACAGAGTATTTCTTAAGAATCATGGACGTTGATTTTTACAAACATAAATATGTTAGTGGCGGAGAAGGGCACTTCTCTTAGCTTAACGACCAGAGTATTTTTGTAGACGTCAATTAGTGATTTGGCGGATCTGACAATGTGACATTCAAAGTGAATGGTGATCAGATGTTCTAAAAAGTAATTCAAACCTCAAGCCTCATCAACCGGGAAGTGACAAAAATCGGGCAGGCAGCATGGCTATGTGGGTCGCTCCCATTAGGTTGTATAATCACCTATCTAGAGAAATTCCATTTCATTCTTTAAATCTATTTTGATGCTGTCCCTTTTTGGGAAACGGTGGGTCGCACCCAACCGTTGGTGATATACATTTGATACACTCAAGCGAAATGATTGGTCGGTCATGTGAGGGTCGGGTTGCAAGATGTTCTTGTTGAACCCAGTGTATTCGCCTCTAGAGATACACTATCGGCAGGTGGTCCCATACCTTGTCATAGTCGGAATCCAATCTCCAATAAGCGCCCAGGGTTTTGTTTGTATATTATATATGTGGAACGTGAGATGCAAGCATTCTACTAGATTGCTATTTACTTGTATTTAGACATTATTATAATATTAGACAAGATATTGCTTTCAAATTGTTTTGGGTTATCATAAGGTAAAAATCGTCCGTATTTATGTGTGGATTGGTCTTACGATTATCCTTTTCTTTGAAAAATTTTAACTTTAAAATCAGGTTGTGTGATACTCTTAATACTGTGCGAGTTTTTCTCACTCTGGTTCACCAGACTGACCCGGTGTTTTGTAAATGATCGGGTTAGCCCGGGGTGTACAGGTTCAGATTATCTAATGCTGTGAAGTCCAGAGATGAGCTGGAGATGTTCAGACGTATGACATTATATAGCAACTATTACGATGTGTGCTGTATATGGGAACAGGTTATTATAACTGTCTCTTTGTATGATGTACTCTGATATTGTAAGTATTTTTAAAGCTCTCAATAAAGATTTATTTCTATATTATATTTTGTTCCGCTGTGATGTGAGACTCTGTGTTGTGTTGGTTCTTCTTCTTCTTCTTCTATTCTAATGTTTCTTTCTTTCTTACCTCACCCTCTAATTTCTTTCTAATAACGTTCTAGTGTTTACGGGTTTTTGAAGATCGACATGAGTTACGGTAAAGGTGTTTATGTCGATTTCCGAGGCTAAAAATCCCTAGGTCGTTACAGTGGTATCAGAGCTATTGGTTTAGTGATAACCTTGGCTCTGTGGCGTAACTCGATAGAAATGGGGTTAGTAATACCCTAAATTGAGTTTGAGTATATATATGAGAGCGCGTTTTTGTCATTTGATATAAAATTATTTTTGAAATTATTTTTGCCTAATTTATTTTATAATAAAAGTAATGATTTTCTCAATTTATTATAATATGGGGAATCAATTGGTTTTCAATGTTGATTTGAATGATATGTTTGGATTGTGTGTTGATTGCTTGAATAGAAATCTGAAAATGATAGACTTGGTTTAGAACCAATTTGAAATAAATAAGTTGGATAAATCAATCCAGACAAATAAGCCTGAATGGATAATTAAAGGAATAAATGATGTGATTATAAATAATTATAATCTCATGTGGATTAGATTGTGTATGGAATTGGTTGATATGAATGATATGGATATTCTGAAACTAATTGATGTTGTTTTGGGGGCTAATGAAATTTATTTAAGTTGAGAACAGGTGCAGAAGTGCCAATTCAGCTTAAAAATCCATCCAAGAGAAAATTCTGGAGTTAATTGAATCTAGTTTGAATAGAGCTGCATAATAACTAAGCAAGCTCGAATATAAAATATTGCTTACCGTATAATAACGCTCGCGAAAAGGTACGCCTATGCAGAATATGAAATTTTGATTTTTATTTGGGTTTTTGGTTTTTGAATTTTTCCGACCATGTTGGTTGATGTATATATATTTCTTGAACCTGCGATATTGCAGATATCCTCCGTACAGGGGAGACTTTGCCAAAAAAATTCCAAAATTTAAGGTGTTAGAAAATATTTGAAGATTTTTGGAAAATTATTTTATTTGAATTAAATTGGTTTTACAACCAATTAGATTAGTTTGGAAATAAAAATCGAGCTTTAAATTTATTATTTTTGTAAAGTTAATGGGTTTGTAACGTTCTTTCTTACCTTAGCAATTTCGAGGACGAAATTATTTTAAGGGGGAAAGAATGTAACGACCTGTATTATTGGCCGTCAAATATTTAATTTAATTTATTATTTTAAATATTATATTTGAAGGGTTAATGGATTTTAATATTTAGTTCGTTATTTAAAAACGAAGTATGAACGTTAATTTATTTATAATATAAATCGAGCTCAAAATCGCGTGGTAGTTCGTAAAATAGAGTTTTGAACTTCAATTTGATATACAGGTTCCGATATAAGTCGAATATCTGTGAAATGAGAAACGTTGGAACCGTGTTAATTATAATTTTCATATGAAAGAGGAAAATCCAGATTTCGTATTATAATTTGTTCGTTATCGCTAATTTAAAATTTTTGAATAAGCGCTATAGAATTGTTTTTAAATTTATAACGTTTTATTTATAAATGTAAAAGGGTTTTTATATAAATAGGATATCAACTAAACCCAGAACTTTAAACGTTGATTTTTAAATTTTATACTATTTGGAGTTGAAGTTGTTTGTTTTAATACAATGATATTAATTTATTATCATTAAGTTAACCATTTAAAACTTAATCTAATTTGTATTGAGATCATATGAGATTAAAATAATAAACCCATCACACAATTTATATTTTTAACACCATACCTCGATGTAGATGCATATACATATACCATCAACATTTCTCTTGGTTCGGCAAAGGGAACGAATGAAAACATGAATACATAAAAGTCGCTCCATAAACATGAACGTATAAATGTAAAACTGAAATACATGAAACTGAAATTTGTTAATACAACATATTTATTCATATGATTGTTCGTACAAATGCACCAAAAAAAAGAAAAACAATACATATTATTTTGATGAATGGAATTTATTAAAAGGATGGGATCTTGGTCCATCTTGTTGTAGCTGCTCCATTTGTGGTGTGCACAAGATCGTCTCGTCCTTCTCCTTCGCTAGCTACTGCCATGTTGTAGTGACTCCATTTGTGAATTTATGTGCAACTGATCCTATAAGAAAAAAGAAAAAATATATTAGTGCATAAGTATATACATGCATTAAACTTTTCATTCGCATAACCTATCATCTCATGATTTAAGTCCATATTCTATTTACAAATCTGTAAAATATAATTTACTAAGCAAATGTGTTCAAGTTACTAAGAAGCAAACCAAGTCTTAAAACCCATCAGGTAAAAGTAGAAAGTATAGCATATGATCCACTCACACAAGGCTACAAGATATTATCAGGCCACTAAATCATGGGTAACTTAATACTACTTTAAACAAGTTACAAGTTTTATAATTTTGACAAGATTCTTAGTGAGGGGACAGTACTAAATTAGATAAATGGATAAGGTCATATTCCACTCAGCAAGTGGGATATCTTATATTCTAATTATACTTATTCTGTGTTGATACACTAGTAGATCAAAGTGAAAGATCTCACTCACATTGTGGTAGCCAAGAATGAAACAAGCAAGTAAAACCAGTTCCGACCAAAACCGACTTTGAACAAAAAAATTTAAAAAAAAAAGAGAAATTGAAAATTGAAAATTGAAAAGGAAGAAGACAGCTCATTCTAAATATTGCTGCATGACTTGTTAAATTAATGAAACAGTAAGATGAAATTTTTATGAGCATAAATCATAAACAGTTAAATAGCTGGACATATTCTATTTACAATCTCAATAGATTTTCTTTACAGCTTAGGAAATGAAAATGGACAGCTAAGGGGAACAGGTTAAGAACAAGAAAGAAAGAAAAAACTAGGTACAACTAGAGAAAAATAGCCAAACAGCTAAGGAAAAGAAAACTTGAACTAAAGATATAGGGATATATTTTTATATCAATCCTATAAGTACATGAACAGCTAAGAGACATCAAATTTATACATATATTCACAATCAAATCTATGCAGACAAACAGTGATTTCATGTACCAATTCACTGCTGCCATATTTTTAAATGGGACACAAAATCTTTAGACAGTGAACTGATATATATATATATATATATATATATATCATATAACAAATCTACACGGCAAGATGTATTTATATACATTTACAAGTCTGAACACAAGATTGCATAAAGACATAAATTTTCTGCATTGAATAAACGAGTCATAAAATTAGCCTCATCTAACCTATACTAGTCAGTCACTGTGAACAGGAACGGTATTGGTAATCTAACTTTAATTTAACAAATCTGTGCCAAACCATTTTGCAGCCATCACATTTCCTATCAACAGTACACGAAATCTGAGAGGAGAAGAAAAACAGTCGGCCTAAAGATATGGTAGCCGAATCTACCTAGGAAAAACTTTGATAGACATAAGTATTATCCAATCAAACCACTACTATAAATATATGTATCTACGCACCGATATTTCACCATTTCAGAAAACCATATGAATATCACAGTGAGGAAGAAAAAAAATGTTCGAACTACTTGGGATAAATTAGAACAGAGAAAAATATACAGATAAGTTATATACTTATCTGGATCCAAGCATGTATTCCTGGAGATTTATGTTCGAAGCCGAAGACTAAGGTTCGATCCTTCTTCGAATAGCTACTTCGAGTTGTTCGTTGACCACCTGTAGTGATGCTGGAGGGGTGTAGGGGGTTAATTGGTGAACTCCTGGTAATGTGGGGTGCCGAAGGATTTGTTTTGGGTTTTTGGCCGATCGATGGAAGAAGGGGATGAAGGGAGATTGAAGAATATGTAACGTAGAGGAGATGCGAAGCGACTGGTCTCGATTCTTTGCGGAAGAACAGAAAGGGGAAAGAAATAGGGTTGCGGCCATTGAGGAAAATTGGGTGGAGGCTGTGGATTTTTCTTCTGAGGGTTTGGGATAACGTTGGGAAGGGTTTTGATAGTGGGCTGGGAAGTTGGGCGGGCCGAACAGATAAGGTAATGGGCCATTTTTAAATTGAAGTTAAATTATCAAGTTAGTTATTAATTTGTTTAAACGATATCTCGTACACATGTTGACAGATTTGAACATGGTCTGTTTCGTTGAGACCCTTAAGACGTGAATATTGTGATAGAGCAGGATCAGGCGGGACTGGAAGCAAGAAGAATTTTTAATTAAATTAAATGATGTTTAATTTAATTGAAAAACTAGCGGTTAACGACCAAACAAAGTCAAGGTGAGTTTAACTCGCTCAGTTATCCCATTTATAATTTTTATAAATTGGGTTTATTATTTGTATGTCATGTTTGCTAAGTGTTGGTTCATTTGATGATTGGTTGGATGTTGATACATATTGTTATATCATCTATTTAAATTAAACATGGTTTAATTTATATAAAATAACATCGTTATTTTTAACGATGATTTCCAATAGAGGTAATTTACCTTATTGGTTACATAACCGTATTTGAATTAGATTGGATGCTTGAATCGTTATTGGTTGACCACTATGAGTTGTATTGACTATTGTTTATTTTCATATGATTGTTATATGAACTGTTGAATCATGATGATTGGATTATTGAGTTGGTTATCGATTGTTGAATCTATATTCAACGGTTGTTTATTATTAACCAATATACCGTATTGGTAAAGAAACTAGCAGCGGATGGCCTAAATATACATTTTCTTATAGAAGGCAGAATTATCGTTAATAATTAGAAAT
Organism: Allium sativum; assembly: GCA_030737875.1. Taxonomy (NCBI): domain Eukaryota; kingdom Viridiplantae; phylum Streptophyta; class Magnoliopsida; order Asparagales; family Amaryllidaceae; genus Allium; species Allium sativum. The sequence continues at coordinate 345,307,625 of CM060922.1, read as the reverse complement.
GAAGATGTGAAATTTATTTTTAAAAGTATTATTTTAATTGGATTTATAAAAAGAAAATAGACCAGCCATACCTACATCGATTATTTTAAACATTTTTGGTATAAAAATATATATTTGTGTGAAGCACGTGCCTTATCTAAATTATGAAATGATCTTATAAAATTGATTCTAATACTTATGATATTGATAAAGAAGTGAGTGGATATTAGTGCGATATTTAATAACCAAGGATAATTGAATTTAAGAAGCAATTTAAGATGAGACTATATTGATTTGATTATTGCTCATAATCAAATGGAATTATTTAAATTAATTTAATTTGAAATTAATTTAAAATGGAAAGACAAACTGGGATTTGATTAATGTGTTAATCATGTGTAGAGTTGACTAAGTCAACTGTTTTACCCGAAATTGAATTATTTAATTAGAGGAAACAGAATGGATAACTAAACCGTTTTAAATATTGATATTGGTTGAACAATAATCAAAGTGATATCCTAGGATTTAAAATGTGTAAACAGAGGGTTATAAAATTTTAAACCATTGTTAAAACAAATTACTTTGGAAAATAATAATGTGGCATTATTTGAAGATTTTGGGAATATATATACATTGGGATTTCAAAATTAAAGGGGATTTAAAAAGGGGTTTGAGAATTTGAATGGCATTTCCATGGTGAAAGGAATAGAAAGGGGTTTGATGGAAAATAACGATATTTCCAAAAGTAAGGAGACAAGATTTGGGAATAGGTTTATCTTAAAAATTATAAGTAGCAATTATGGTGTCCAAAACGGAAATAAAAAGGAGGGTTTGTAACAATAATTTTACGAAGAATGAATTTAATCGATTAACAAATGATGAATAATGAGTACCAAATGTTTAAATGATATTTAAAAGAAGAATTTGATATGATTTTAAGATATATTTTCTTAGTAGTACAATAAAATGATTTGAGAATAATTATACTAAAATAAAGATATTATTTCAAATGGCCAAGTGATGCTATATAGCCAACCAATGAATTTACTTATTTATGTTATGCTTGTTTATTTTGATAGTTAAATAACCGACTATCAAAATCATGTCCAATGCGCTATTGGTACGGAAATGCCGGGATCGAATTTATATTCGAAAACCATTCCGAACCGCAAACATGTAAAAGATGCTGATTGAAGATGGAGCAACTGAGGATCTTCATGAAATGGAAGGGTTACTTATAATCTCTGACTTAGCGGCCCGAGATACACTGTGATTCTGTCGTGGTTGAAATCTATGGATTGCAAGGGCTTCTCGCTACTAATCCATGGGGTGATACCTATATTGGGCGCAGTAGGAGGGTACCTTCGGTTCATCCTGTTCCTGGATGACTTGTATGGACGAATGTCTGACAGAGTATTTCTTAAGAATCACGGACGTTGATTTTTACAAACATAAATCTGTTAGTGGTGGAGAAGGGCACTTCTCTTAGCTTAACGACCAGAGTATTTTTGTGGATGTCAATTAGTGATTTGGCGGATCTGACAATGTGGCATTCAAAGTTAATGGTGATTAGATGTTCTAAAAAGTAATTCAAACCTCAAGCCTCATCAACCAGGAAGTGACAAAAATCAGGCAGGCAGCATGGCTATATGGGTCGCTCCCATTATGAATCACCTGTCTAGAGAAATTCCATTTCATTCTTTAAATCTATTTCGATGCTGTCCCTTTTCTGGAATCGGTGGGTCGCACCCAACCGTTGGTGATATACATTTGATACACTCAAGCGAAATGAGTGGTCGGTCATGTGAGGGTCGGGTTGCAAGATGTTCTTGTTGAACCCAGTGTATTCGCCTCTAGAGATACACTTTCGGCAGGTGGTCCCATTCCTTGTCATAGTCAGAATCCATTCTCCAATAAGCGCCCGGGGTTTTGTTTGTATACTATATATGTGGAACGTGAGATGCAAGCATTCTACTAGATTGCTATTTACTTGTATTTAGACATTATTATAATATCAGACAAGATATTGCTTTCAAACTGTTTTGGGTTATCGTAAGGTAAAAACCGTCCGTATTTATGTGTGGATTGGTCTTACGATTATCCTTTTCTTTGAAAGATTTTAACTTTAAAATCAGGTTGTGTGATACCCCTAATATTGTGCGAGTTTTTCTCACTATGGTTCACCAGACTGACCTGGTGTTTTGTAAATGCTCGGGTTAGGCCGGGGTGTACAAGTTCAGGTTATCGAATGCTGTGAAGTCCAGAGACGAGCTGGAGATGTTCAGACGTATGATATTATATAGCTATTATTCCGCTGTGTGTAGTATATGGGAACAGGTTATTATAATTGTCCCGTTGTGTGATGTACTCTGATATTGTAAGTATTTTTAAAGCTCTCAATAAAGATTTATTTCTGTATTATATTTTGTTCCGCTGCGATGTGAGACTCTGTGTTGTGTTGGTTCTTCTTCATCTTTTATTCTAATATTTCTTTCTTTCTTTAACTCACCATCTAATTTATTTCAAATAACGTTCCAGTGTTTTCGGGTTTTTGAAGATCGACATGAGTTACGGTAAAGGTATTTAAGTCGATTTCCGAGGCCGAAAATCCCTGGGTCGTTATAAAAATATTCATAGTTTGATAAAAATGATGAAACATTAAAAATTACATTTTTAATGAAAATATGATTCGTTTAAAATAATCATTGTTTGATAATAATGATTAAACATTAAAATTACATTTTTAATGTAAGTATGATTCATTTAAAATATTCATTGTTATGATTAAAATAATGTTAACTATATGTTAGAGGTTAGATTTGAGTTGTGGTGTGAGGCTGCCCGGAACCGCCCGGCACATCCAGCAACCGCAATGACAACAATCTAATGTGAGAGGTTAAAGGCGAAGATTACATGGGTAATAATGCCTAACACTAGGTTAGGATGAGTTTGTGGTGTTAGACTGCCCGGAACCGCCTGGCACATTTAGCAACCGCAAACAACAAGTCTAATGTGAGAGGATAGCGCATTGAATGCTTGAACACGAGGTTGGAATGGGTTTGCGATGTAAGACTGCCAGCTACCGCAAATAAGTCCAATGTGAGAGGTTGATGCATTAATAAATAAATAATGCTAAACACACATGTTAAGTATGGTAGGGTTAAGTCAACATGCAACACTTAACCAATATGACATGACAAGTGGGTGGGTTAAGTAGCTCGACCGGATTAATGACACTTAACCAATATAACATGATGAATGAGTGGGTTAAGTAAACTTGAATTGATTGATTGATGACACTTAACCAATATGGGGGGTATACGAATAGACCCTAGGAAAACCCTAGTAGCGGGACCGTTTTCAATAGTAACCCACATTAGGTATCAAAGGGACCCTTAGCTAGGCAGGGTGGGGCACGATTATTAGGCTAATTATAAGCGGTCGAAATAGTGGCAGGTGGTACGGTAGTGCAGGTTCCGACGGATTACGGGCGTGCACGTAATTCCGACATGGGAAAATTTAGACACTGAGTAACAAGTAGGTATAAAGCTGTGCACTCTAGAACTGTATCGGTTTGCCAACCTAGGAAATGATACACCCTATGGTGGGACCAACACAGGTATTTACAAGTAGGGGCCGGGTTGATAAAAATACATGTGGAACGTTATGAGTAGGTGCCGATCGATTAAGATAGGTACGGTGGGGACAGGTAAACTGTCAACATGAGGTGGGACCCTCATCATGATATATGTACCTATAAAACTATCATGTGGGAAATGGGGATCACTTATCTTGTTTTGTAACAAATGGCATTAATTGAACACTAATTAAGTGGTGCAGAGAAATTAAGAATCAGTACAATACCTTATCATGTTCTAGTCTTATGTTATGTTTATCTCGTTATCTTGCGATGCTTATTATCATGGTTATGTCTTGTATCAAGTTTATTTATGTCATGATACCTTTACCTGTTTACATGCTGAAAGTCACTGGACTTACCGGGCTTTATGTTTGACTCTGTTTTTGTTTCGCCTTCTTTCTTTCGTTCCCCCCCAGGACCATCGGGAGGGAGTACCACCGCTTAGTTCAGATTCTTTTCAAGCTCGAAGATTGTGATGTATTGCTTTGTACTCTTTGCTTTACGGCTATGGCTGGCTACTGCTTAATTAGGGAATTATGTTATGTTATTTTATATTATGCTTCTTTTGAGAAACAAGACAAATATTTGATGTTTTGGTGTTGATGTTTGAAACAACCCTAACGAAAGTTTATCCTGTTATGCTACTGTGGAATAAAAGTTCTAATTGTTTCCTGCTGCTTAAATTTGTCTGTTTTGTAATTTTATCCGTTCTGTACTCTTATGACCCCCACTAAAGTTAATGCATTCCCTTTGTGAGTGACCTTAATGGAGGTGGGGTGTTACAGTGGGGGAGGTGTCTGTGACGGCCTGCCCCGTACCAGCCGACATTTCCAATGAAAGTGCGCTATAATGATGTCCAATCGGCACGGGACGGTCGCCAAAGAAAGGAAAGAAGAGAATTTAAACTAACAAGGAACCTGTAGAATATCTCACAGTGCATGGAATAAAATATAATAATAACATACTTGACATAAAACAGGCGAGACAGTGCATAAACTGAGAACTAAACCACACTAGCAGTGGAAAAATTCAAATACAGCTTATGTTTCACATCATCATTATTACAACCTTTCAAGATGTCTCTAAAGCAAAGGAAGAGTACACTACTAATGCCCAAAGTAGTGACCATCAGTGACACATGGAGAATACATATATATATATATGTATATATTTATATATCTTACTTGGGAGCCTCCTGCTTGTCTCCGGATCAGATAACCAGCTAACCTGCCTCTAGTCTGCCCGTTTAAGAGCACCCAGAGTAATAAGAAGAGACATTAAACTATGGGTCAGACAAAAGTCTGGTATGAGCGATAAGTAGCAAAACAGAACAATAACAAGTATACTAATCCATACCTAAACCTGGACCTGCAACCAAACAGTTAGCACAACAAAATACACAATACTCTAAGGTGACACTGACATATAGTGTAAAGATATGGGGGTGGGGGTGTGCGCGTCATATTGATGTCAAACAATCAAGCATAGCAACCATCCTCGCATCTCTCACTCGGTGCGTAAAGCATACGATATCCACCGCTTTGACCACCCAAATCCTTTGCTATGATCACTTTACCCATTGAGTCACAGTGACTCCACTGCACTGATCCATAGCCACTAATCCTTTTCTATGACCACTCTGCCCCATGGAGTCATAACAACTCCACTGCACTGGCTCATAGCCTTGCTACGATCTCTCTGCCCCATGAAGCCATGATGAATACACTGCATCGATCCGTAGCAATATCTGTCTCTCAGTGCTGAATCAAAGCTATAGATGTCGATAACCCCTTTGCACACGTCCCGCAGCAAAGTCCAATCATGAAGTCAACTCGTTGATCCCGTTTGGATCCTGAGTAATAACCTCCCATCTGGACTTCCTTTGCATCTCTAGTTTTGGTTGAATTGGAGTTGGTCTTCAGAAGAGTCATCGCGTAGAAGTAGTATCATACATCTGGTTCGGTTTGGTGGCTTTCCTTTGGTTCGGTTCAACATGCTTCAACTCCTGGTCATCCATTCGGTTCGGTTCAGTCAACACCCTCCAGATCGGTTCGATTGTGGCACTCCATCCGTGTCGGTTTGGTCCACACCCTCCAGGTCTGTTTGGTTGTGGAACTCCATCTGGGTTGGTTTGGTCATCTCCATCCGTTGCTCCAGTTCCTCTCCTCCGATTTGATCCTATGCTCAGCTTCGATCTGATCCCCAACCCAACTCCAACTCTTTGCAAGTGGCCTTCCTTCTTTCCAAGACTCCGCTAGTGCCAAGTTCTGATCCGGTTCGTATTCCCCTTGCCCGGTCCACCGATCCGATCCGATCTGAGACCTATAATCTGATCCGATCCGAAACCTTGCACATTTCCTGCAACTTTTCCATCGACTGTTTTACGTCATAAGACGGCATTTTCGACCATTCTAACTTTTCTAATCAATCACAAAGCATACCATACAGTCATAGCAACATAGAGAATCAACTATAAACACCAAAAACAACAATTTGATATGTTAAAAAGGATCAAACATACCCAAAACCCATATTTTCCACTTAAGCATGTTTAAGAAAATCTAATGATAGGATTAGCAAAACTTAACTAAATAAACCAAATTTCTATCAGAGCCCTAAAATAATATTAAGGATTTTCTAAACATTTTTCCAAATTTTGAACATGTAATTTTGTTAATTAGCACTAATCACCCTAATTAACTGTAATTAGTGTAAAAACAATGTTAATCACTCACATTAGCCACAAATAAACTCAGATCTAAAACTTTTGGATAAAATGGTTCGGATTCCAATACACTCCAGCGGCTCTACCTCGATTTTTGTGTTAATCTGCTTTGATTTGATGTAGATTTGGCTTAATTAGCGATTAGAAGGTGATTTGGGGGTGTTTTAGTAAGTGAAGGTCATTGCTAGGATTCAAAGGTTGTAAGTGGTGGCTAAGAAATGAAATAAAAACTGATTTACTAACTCATCTCAGCCCTCCCAGAACCCTAATCCCGAAATGTGTTATGGGCCCTTTTGCTAATCACCCTAATTAGCCCCGGATAAGCTGTTTTTCACCTTCTAAACCTTGTTTTAGCCATATCTCCCAAACGGTGAGTCCGTTTGGCAAATGTGACCACTCTGCGAAAAGGTAAACCATCATCCAGATTTAATGGAAGTGGTTTCAAGTCAAAAACTCCTTACCAATCAAAAGTTATGGCCAAAACAAGATCAGCTAGGGGCAAAACGGTCATTTAAAAATCGGCAAAAATCATGAACATGGGAAACGACCCCAATAGTCGTCTCCTAAACTTACATGACCATACGACTTCGTATGTGAAAGAAATAAATATTCTATGATCTTTCGATGCCTAAAATGCGAGTCGTTACATTCTCCCCCCTTAAGAAATTTCGCCCTCGAAATTCCTTAACTAAGAAACAAGCAAAGGATCCCACATGCCTACCAACCATTCACAACAATCAAACATACAAAAACAACAAACAAGTCTATCCTAGCATGCGGAAAACTAAGTCGCAATTAAAATCTTACCAAGCAAGGAGTTCTGGATGCGTCTTCTTAATGCTCTCCTCTTTCTCCCAAGTATAGTCATTCTCATCCTCACCCCATTGAACCTTGACTAGATTCACCGCTTTCCTCTGAAGTTTCTTCGTATCATGCTCGAGAATACGAATCGGCTTGCGGTTCCCAACCGCCTCGGGTTCTACTTTGATATTATCCAACTGATCAGGTGAAATAGTCATATTGGGGTCGTGCACGAATTTCCTTAACTGGGAAACATGAAATACGTTATGAACTCCTACCATCTTCTCTGGTAATTCAACTTCATATGCCAAATTCCCAACTTGCTCGAGGATTGGGAATGGACCAACAAATCTTGGTGTTAACTTGCCTCTCCTACCAAATCGTATCACGCTCTTTAATGGAGAAATCTTGACAAAAACCAAGTCGCCAATGGAGAATTTTAAATCTCTTCTCCTTTTATCAGCATAACTCTTCTGCCTATCTTGGGCAGCCTTCATTCATTGTCGGATAACCTTGATCTTATCTGAGATTTCTCTTATCACATCTGGCCCGAGCACAAATTTCTTACCGGTTTCTAACCAACATGACTGTGAGTTGCACGGTCTTCCGTACAAAGCTTCATACGGAGCTATACCAATATTGGACTAATAACTATTATTATATGCAAACTCTACTAGATTCAAATGCTCATCCCATGATCCACCAAAATCCAATATGCAAGCTCTCAAGAGATCCTCTAATACTCGATTCACCCTCTCTGTCTGACCATCGGTTTGAGGATGGCACGCGGTACTAAGATATAATTCTGACCCTATAGCCTCTTGTAAGCTCTTCATCCACTAGTAAACAACGAGTCTCGGTCACTCACAACGCTTTTAGGTACTCCATGAAATCTCACCACCCACTTCATATATAGTTCCGCTAACTTAGTTGCCGTTCTATTTGACTTGACAGTTATAAACCTTGCACTCTTAGTCAATCGGTCCACAATCACCCAGATGCTATCATGGCCTGATATAGTTCTTGGTAACCCATCAATGAAATCCATTGAGACATGTTCCCATTTCCATTCTAGAATTTCTAATGGTTGCAACAAACCACTAGGCTTCTTTTTCTCCGCTTTAACTAGTTGGCAGTTCATGCATTTGGATATAAACTTCCCAACGTCTCTTTTCATCCCTTCCCTGTAGTAAGTCTGCTTCATGTCTCGATACATTTTGTTACCATTAGGGTGTATAGTTAGTTTTGAGTGATGACATTCTCTAAGTACTTCATCTCTCAATCCATTGACATTGGGCACAATTAGTCTTTCATTCTTCCTAAACCATCCATCTCGATCAAGCCCACACTTGTCCATCTCCTTATCGATACCCATCTCTAACTTGGAGATGATTTCCAATAAGTTAGGATCGTCCCTCTGACTGGAACCAATCCGCTTAATCAAAGTGGGTCTGATTGTCAAACTTGCTAATACTTCTGGATCCAATTCGCACTTTGGTCTAAAATCATCCCCAGCGATGTACTCCAGTTGCTTCCACTCTAGAAACATAGCCCCTAAACTGGCATGTCTTCTACTCAATGCATCAGCTACTGCATTGCCCTTTCCTAGTGTATATGCGATATCGAAATCGTAGGAAGCCAAGAATTCTAACCATCTTTGTTGTCGAAGATTTAGATCCTTCTGAGAGAAAAGATACTTTAACGATTTATGATTGGTAAACAACTTGAATCTTTCTCCCAAGGGATAATGTCTCTACATCTTCAATGCGAACACGATCGCTGCCAATTCCAAATCATGGGTAGGATATCTTTTCTCATGGGGTTTCAGTTGCCGACTAGCATAAGCTACAACCCTACATCCTTGCATTAATACAACACCTAGTCCGGTACCACAGGCATCTGTGTATACCGTCATCTCTTCATTCCCTTTAGGAATGACTAACATTGGTGCACATGTCAACTTTTCCTTTAGAATCTTGAATGCATTCTCGCACTTTTCGTCCCAGACGAAAGCTTGATTTTTCTTGGTCAACTGAGTCAACAGTGCCGCTATCTTGGAGAAGTCTTGGATAAACTTACGATAATATATAGCCAACCCCAAGAAACTTCTTATGTCTGTTGCATTCTTGGGTGTAGACCAATCTTGTACCGTAGCCACCATTGCAGGGTCCATGGCAATACCATTCTCTGAAACAACATGGCCCAAGAATTTCACTTCCCTCCTCCAGAAGTGACACTTAGAGAGAACTTTGCTTTCAATTGATGTTTTCTCAACACCAACATCACTATCCTAAATGTTCCTTGTGTTCTTCCTTTGTCCTCGAATAAACTAAGATATCATCCATGAACACAAGAACAAACTTATTTAATTGATCTCGGAATACTCTATTCATAAGATCCACAAAATACGTTGGTGTATTGGTAAACCCGAATGGCATTACCAACCACTCATAGAATCCAGACGGCGTCCGAAAGGCCGTCTTAAATATACTCCCGGCTTCCACCCTAAGTTGATGGAAACTTGTCGCGAGATCCAACTGGGAGAACACTCTCGTGCCACTCAACTGATCAAACAAACCATCTATCCACGGTAGAGGATATTTATTCTTCCTCGTCACCTTATTCAACTCGCGGTAGTCCACACACAATCAAAGGGAACCATCTGCCTTGGTGGCAAACACAACTGGTGCTCCCCACTCAGAAACACTTCTTCTGATAAATCCCTTCTTCAATAGATCACTTACTTACACCTCGAGCTCTCGCTACTCCCTTGGTGCCGTACGATGAAGTGGCATCACTATAGGTCTGGCATCTTTCACTAAATCAATACGGAACTCGGTCTCTCGGTGTGGTGGAAGTTCGGTCACTTCCTCGAAGATGTCCGGATACTAGCCAGCCACAAGCACATCTGACAGCTCATCATGTGGGATGTTGAGGAAATTTAGAAAACTAGCCATTACCCCATCACTAGGTAGACCACCAAACACTACCCTCCTCCCATTATCCGCTCTAACTGTCACCAAAAATCCCTCACAGTCTACCACCGCCCCGTACCTTTAGAGCCAATTGACTCCCAAAATAATGCCAAACCCAGTAAAGCCCAAAACAAAGCAATCACAAACAAACATGCACCCATGACTCGATAAGACCACATTACGACAAATCGTGCTAAGGCTAGTTGAACCACCAATCGGGTTCGTCACCGCTAAAGGTCTATCAACTATCTCGAGTTCCAATCCTAACCTATCTACCAGGTCACTAGATATGAAGGAACGGGAAGCCCCAGTATCAAACAATACTCGAACAGGAACATCATAAACAGAAAGCATACCTTGAATGACGACATTCTTACCTTTCTCCGCCGCAGTTGGGGCATTCGACGAAGTAGGAACAACATTGATAGCATATGCTTTCACAATCTGCTTTTCTTTAGGGGGTTGTGGACACATATGCTTTTGATGTCCAACTTGGCCCTAGTTGAAGCACTTCCTATCCGCGAGCTTTGCTCGACATTCTTTAGCATAATGGCCCTTCTTGCCACAGCTAAAGAACTCAACATCTTTCTTATTCTTCTTCTTCTGGCCATCCTAGGTCTGATTCTGCTTTCTCTTATTCTGAGAACAATTCTTGCCTCCACTGCTTGCGGTTTTGGTTCCTCTGCAGATGCAACCTCAATCTTTGACTTAGGGTATAGACTCTCTGATCTCAAAGCTTTTCCCACAATCGATTCAAACATGTCATCGATGTGGTTAATAAGCCTTTCCCTCAAGTATTGATCTAAGCCCATTATGAACTTCTCATTCTTCTTCTCGGGAGTTAAAACACCCCACCTCCGTTAAGGTCGCTCACAAAGGGAATGCCTTAACTTTGGTGGAGCATTTTAGGTAAAAGATGTCGATGAATTACAAGACAGACAAATAAGGTAGTGGAAAATAAAATTCATTTTATAAACAATGTGGTTTAGTCAAGCTTTTACAACAGTTGTCATAATCATACTTAAAAGTAATACATAGAACTTCTGTCTTGAATTAAAACATAAAGAAGCATTAAAGTAACAGTAAGGCAACCTAAATCCCCAATAAGAGAGTATCCAAAGCCATAGCCCAAGGAAAACGATTCCAAGCAATACATCTACTCCCTTCAAGCTGGAAATGATCCGATCTAAGCTGAAGTGTTCCCTCCCTGCGGACCTGGAGGGGGGGAACGGAAGAAAAGAAGACGAAAGAAAATAGGTCAGATATGAGTCTGGTAAGTCCAGTGACTATTTAGTATGTAAACGAGAAAAAAGGTTATAACATGAATAAACCGAATCTAGGACAACACCCTAGAAATAAGATAATAAGGCTGAATATGCTATCGCGCTCATTTCACTTCTCTGCACCACCTAACTAGTGTCCCAACTAGTAATCTATATAAAATGATCATATCATAATGTGATCCCAATCCCTGCAATTGTGGTAGCCTTTAGGTGTACATCTATCGTGAGGATTCCACCTCAGTCAGCCTAATTGCCATGAACATGTTAGATGTACCCTTACTACCCTGTTGATCGGCTCCTTACTTGTATTCATTTATCTTATGTCTGTGTCAATCGGCCCTCTCTTGCATGTAGATACCCTATGCTGGTCCCACCATAAGGTGTATCAATCCTTATGACAGCGGCCCGACACGATTCAAGATGCACAGTGTATAACTACTGGTACCCAGTGCCTTCTTTTTCAGACTCTGGAGTACGTGCACGCCCGTAAACCATCACAACCTACACTAACGTACACCCTGCCGCTGTTTTGACCGCTTATAATCAGCCCAGTAATCGTGCCCCACCCTGCCTAGTTTCAAGGTACCACGATACATCTATGTGGGTTACTGCTGAAATGGGTCCCCGTTACTAGGGTTTCCTATTGGTTAAGTTTGTGGGCCTATATATACAAATATTACCCACCTACAAGAGATGTACTTAACCCTCCCACCAATTCTAGCATGTTTACTCAATGGTTAAGTTTGTGGGCCTATATGTACTAATATTACACACCTACACGAGATGTACTTAACCCTCCCATCGATTCAAGCATGTTTATTTACCGGTTAAGTTTGTGGGCCTATATGTACTATATTACCCACCTACACGAGATGTACTTAACCCTCCCATCGATTCAAGCATGTTTATTGACCGGTTAAGTTTGTGGGCCTATATTTACAAATATTACCCACCAGCCCGATATGTACTTAATTCTCCCGTACATTATGTCGTATTGGTTAAGTGTTGTCCATTCATGTTAACTTAACCCACCCATTCATCATGTCATGTTGGTTAAGTGTTTCTTATTAACTTAATCCCACGTGTTCATCATGTTGTGTTGGTTAAGTATCATCAATCAATTCAAGTTACTTAACCCACCTACTTGTCATGTTACTTTGGTTAAGTGTTGCCTTCTTATGTCAACTTAACCCTACCACAAATCAAGTTATATTGGTTAAGTGTTTCCCTTTTGGTTTAACTTAACCTTACCATAAATCTAGTTATATTCGTTAAGTGTTTCTTATTACTTAACCCTACCCATTCATCATGCAATATTGGTTAAGTGTTTCCTATTAACTTAACCTTAGTCATTCATCTTGTTACATTAGTTAAGTGTTCCTCATTAACTTAACCCTAGTCATTCATGTTGTATTGGTTTAGTGTTTCTCATTAACTTAACCCTTATCATTCATGTTATATTGGTTAAGTGTTCCTCATTAACTTAACCCTAGTCATTCATCTTGTTCATTAGCATTAATTGATTTATTAATGCACCAACCTCTCACATTAGATATGTGTTGTTGTGGTTACTGGATGTGTCGGGCGGTTCCGGGTAGTTTTACACCACAACTCAATCTAACCTCAGTTTTTCCTTGGGCATTATGCACTAACCTCTCATATTAGATAGGTTTTGTTGTGGTTACTGGATGTGCCGGGCGGTTCCGGGCAGTTTTACACCACAACTTAATCTACCTCGGGTTAGGCACATTCGTCTTTTTCTTAATTTACATATTTATCTTTCAAATTTATATGTAAATTATCCACAATTATTGTCATTCAAGTCGTGCCACATTTACCCTCTAAATCATATTTTCAAGATTTTTGGTATATAAATTATACCATTTTTATGCCACTAATCATTCATATATTTATGGGCCAAAATATGCCATTAATATGAATTTAAGGTTTTCCCAACGTTACCCTCGTCGTACGTTCGCAAAATTCATATAAAATGTTAGCCTCGTAACTTAGCCTAACTTATATACAAAAGAGAAAGAAGGGAAAATGTGCCATTCATACAACATAATAAGGATCTAACTAAACATGTGTCGTATAAATTTTGGCATTAAACAATGAACTTGCATTTTTGGATCCAATCAACATAAGTCTTAAGCATATGAAATTACCCAAATCTAACTAAGCATGTAAATGTAAACTTTTATTTTGGATCCAATGAACATAAACCTTAAGCATATAAAATTACACAAGTTCAACCAGACATGTGAATGTGAACTTTTAATAATCATGAATCTTAAACATATGGAATTACACAGGTTTAACAAGGCATGTAAATATGAACTTTTTATTTTGGATCCAACAAACATGAATCTTAAGCATATTGTTTTGCACAAGTTTAATAAGGCATGTAAATATGAGCTTTAATTTTGGATCCAATTTTCATAGATCTAAATGTGGATCTAAACATAATACATGTCTTAGCCTAACAACTTGCATGATTAAATAAAGATAGATCTAAATATAGATCTAAACATAATACATGTCTTAGCATAACAACTTGCATGATTCAATAGACATAGATCTAAATATAGATCTAAACATAATACATGTCTTAGCCTAACAACTTGCATGATTCAATAAACATAGATCTAGACATAGATCTAAACATAATACATATCTTAGCCTAACAACTTGCATGATTCAATAAACATAGATCTAAATGTAGATCTAAACAACTTGTATGATTCAATAAACATAGATCTAAATGTAGATCTAAACAACTTGCATGATTCAATAAACATAGATCTAGATGTAGATCTGAACAACTTGCATGATTCAATAAACATAGATCAAAATGTAGATATAAACAACTTGCATGTTACATAACCTGAAAAAGTCACCAAATTTACATAATATACGATTGGTTTAACACCAACATAATAACCACAATAATCTCACAAGCATATATGATAGAATCGTTACAAGTATAGGCATAAATCATCATCGTCATTATCTTACAACTAGGAATTACTATAGTTTTCATTTTATTACAAATCACAACTTTTAATCGTTCACATCTAAATAATAACAGGACTTACAAAGAAAAGAAAGTCTTGTTTTTCTGGGATCTGTTTTCTGAATTTGAATAGCTATCCTTTTTTGTAAACGTTGAATTCTCTTAGTTGAATTAGATTTGATTTGTAATTACTAACTTGATTTCTAGTTGAAGGAGAATGGAAGCTACTCTAGGTTGAGTATTGACAGCATGACGGTCTTAGGAATATTTTTGTGTGGCTTAGGGTTTAGATTTAGGTTGCTTATATAGAAGTTTGACTTAGTAGGAGCCGTCAGATTAACCTAGGGCCAATCAAAGCCATTCAAACCTAAGAGAACCAACCAGAATTTGCCACACAAGCCCTTATGACTGAGAAATCATCACATAAAGAAGTATGCCAGTTTCTCAGATCTGGCCCGAGGGGGAGGTCGACCTCCTGATCAACCCCCTGGTCGACCTGTATGGGGGGAGTTGGACCCCCTGGTCGACCTCCTTGTCGATCTGGCCTTGGCCGGAAAAATTTCCCGCCCAGCCCGCTTCTACTTCTGATTTCAAAATTTGAATTTTTTGAATTTCTCTTGAATCTTCCGATGGCCATAACTCCTTGACACGAAGTCCGATTTACGGAAACTCGGACTCTACCTTGTAACGACCCGGAAAATCTGAACCAATTTAAAATTTTTAAATTGGCTACTTTAGTGGATTTTAAATATTTAAAATAAATATTTTAAATAATAACGGTGAAAAGTAAGTTTGAATCGACATTTGAAAACGAATATAATTAATTCTAATTATAAACAAGGCCTGAAATAGCGCGGTAGTTTCAAAATTTGAATTCAAACTTTGACTGACTGTACCGGGTGCAAAACAAAATGGATTTGATTGAAACCAAAAATATTTAAATCTGTTAGTGAATATCTTTCTAACGAATCTGAAAAATCAAAGTTTCATAGCGGGAAGAAAAAGTTATGGCTAAATGAATTTTCAGAAAGGTTGCTATGGAATTTATATAGCCCGTGAAAATGGCCATTTTGCAAACGACCTCGGAATTCGACGTAACCACTTTTGTTGGATACGGGATGTCAAAATATTGCTAGGTTTCAAATTTCATAATTTTTGAAGCTAGTATGTGAGCGTGGCAAAGAAAAATGTGTTTTGGTCAATTACAGTTAAATTGGATCGACCAGAAATGGGCCATTTTTCAAACGGTCTCAGAATTCGACGAAACTAGTTTTGTTGGGACCGTATCGTCAAAACATAGCTAGATTTATTTTTCTGGAATTTTTTGAATCAGTTTGTGGCCCTGGCAAATTGAAATGTACGTTC
This sequence comes from Allium sativum, assembly GCA_030737875.1. Lineage (NCBI taxonomy): Eukaryota > Viridiplantae > Streptophyta > Magnoliopsida > Asparagales > Amaryllidaceae > Allium > Allium sativum. The sequence continues at coordinate 345,291,841 of CM060922.1, read as the reverse complement.
AAATCGAATATTGAATGTTTTATATTTTAATTTGAAGGAAAACTGAATGAAACAGTCAAATGGGCCTACGAAACATATCCCATTGTGTTCGGAATGGGGGTAAAACGCTAGGGATGACAGTTGTTGGGTTTGGATTGGTGTTCGTGGGTGAAAGAGGGTATTTTCGAAATTTAAAAATATATAAATTAATAAATAAATCTCTTTCGTCCATCTCAGCACTCTCTCTCCCCGCTCTCTCTCTCCCTCACCCACGACGAACGACGGAAAAGCTTCAAAAGCTTCCCGTTCATTTTCTGATTAATCCACGCATCAAAATCAAACACTCCAGTTAGGGAATTTGTAGAGCTTCTCGAGATCTTCAAATCCATATAGCGTTTGAATTTTTTCGTTCAGAGTTGGGGGAGAATTCGACTTCTAAAGTTCGGGCCTTCATTTCGCCGCCGCCGTCATCTCCGACCACCAGAGTCCACCGCACCACCATCGTTCGCCGCGCCTCTCTCCCCTCTACAGCGTGGCAGTGGCTGATTGACGCAACACTTCACGGATCAAGCGAAAAGTTAAAACCTAGTTTCGAACATTCAAGGAAAGGTACGGCTATTATATTAATTAACTATATAATAGCACTTCTAAGCGCTACCCTTTTTGATTTCACTATAAAAATCATATCTTTTTCGTTTGTTGACGAAATTCAGTGAAACAAGAGACAGTGGACTCTTGTGGATGTCTTCTACATTTTAGAAGAGACCGCATATTTTTCTGACCCTTCTGCTATTTTTGGTGGAGTGGAACCCAATGTGAGATTTCTAAATTATAAACAATATGGAAAACGACGATGTATAAATTATATAATCGATGTATGAGTTATATAAACGTCGTACAGCTCTTGTATAAGCGTTGTATAAGTTGTACGTTCGATGCATAAGTTGTATACGCATTGTAAAGATTATATATATGTTGCAATAGAAGTGAAATGCTTATATATATATATATATATATATATATATATATATATATATATACACGCCCCTCGTCCACAAACCATGGACGATATTTATTGGTTGTGAATGGTGTGAAAATTGGTTGATTACGAATGGTTGATTAGAATTGTTTGTGGTTGAAATTGATTGATTGTGGTTGAAAAATACCCGTTTGTGGTTGAGAATTATTTGGTTGAAACCACATAGGATTAGTTTGTGGAAATGAAAAAAATATACATGCCGCCTGCGTGCGAACTAGATGCATGATTCCCCACTATCAAAAGCTGCGAGGCTTTAAGGTAGAGCGAGGAGCCGTACTAGGGACGATCCCGGTTTTAACTACCCTGCGGTTATGCTGCCGAAATTTTGAATCATATTCATGTGTTGAATGGTATTCGTATTTTCAAATCGAAACTTCAAACGATTGTACCGGGAGATCCGACTGTTGGATTTTCCCAAAACTGGAACCATTGGATTCGTTTTGAAAAGATCTTTTTAATGATGTAAATTTTGTGAAGATCCAACGGTTATATTTTCAGATATGTGTAAATCAAATCTGAAGAAAAACAGCGCTACGGCCGCGTTATGGCCTGAAGCATCGTTTGAATGAATTGGCTATTTTGAAATAAATAAAAATAGCGATAAATCATTATAAAATATTATAAACGATATAGATGTGAAATTTAGAAACTAACTGAAGGTTGGCTAAGTCGAATGGTTTCCTGGGTTTTGATATGATGTTGGTTTCGGCCTTCAGGGTTAATATTTGGGAAATCGATCTCTTACTGATTTACGGTTAGTGACTAATGAATTGAAATGTGCGTATGTTGTGTTCATGTAGCACTTGTTTATTATATACGCGAGTTGCTCAGAAAGACTGGGTGTATCCCATTCTGAATAACTAAATCGATGATAAGAAATCAAAGATGAAGACACTGGTTAAAGACCGGAAATCTTCACCTCGTTTGGATGGTAACTGATGTCCTGATTGGGAGGCATCCTGAAATATGGATAATGAGTGGTGGTCGTCCAGACGTACCTGGGGATCGATGGGTTTGCGAGGTATATAGTGCCTCCGGTTTTGTTCCGACCCAGAACGGACTTGTAAATGGATTATGTGTCTGACATTGGAATTTATTCTATGTGATTGATAGCCATCAGTTGCATGGTGTGAATTGCCTGTGTGACATGCTAAGATGCAGTGATCAGGGCTTCTGTTGAAAAGCAAAGTCTTGTGATTGATGATCAAAGCACCGCCTGTGTGGCGTAGCTTTACGTATAACGTGTATTCGCGAGCCTCACACCCCGGTATGAACCAGAAACGGGAGAAGGACCTCAGGGAGGGCATGCGTTTCTTTCTAGCCAGGAGTTGTGTCAGTGTTTTTACACAGCCTGACATTTTACTTGTGTGGATGATGGATAGCGAGGCGCCTCGGTTATATCGGTCGATCCGGGACCGATGGAGTCATTCGTTGGCTCACTTACGCCCCATAGGGAGGGGAAACGTAGTGTTCAGGAATTTTAATCCACATCGGTGGACCGGTCCTGTCGCTCCAAGGGTCGATGCGTTCTGATCCTGAGACACGGGCTAGAGCGTCTCGAATTCGGAAAGGAAAATCTTTTGCCTTGGTTCATGGTGGAAATCCAATTTCCAAATACGGCACCGTGCGGTTTTAATTGTATATATATATATATGGCGACATGATATATGGTACCCATGCCGTTTACGATTGATAATTATGATTCGAAATTGTTTTTGAAACATATAAACACTAGTAATAATATCAAATGCTTTGTTTTATTCATATCAAGCATATTTTGGCCATTATAAGGTAAAACTCTATCCTCCGGTTTGCGTTGCATTGTGTGATTGGAATTGAGTCTTATATTGGCTTCATTTTTATAAAAAGCATTGCAATGTTTAAAAGAATTATTTGTTTTAAAGCACTGGCAATCAGATGGAGTAAACCTGTTCCACGAAAGTGGCATGGTCCTGAGATTAGCCATATTTTAAATGTGTTGAGTAGATTTCTCATAGCAGTCCCATGACTGACTCGTAGTTTGTTTCACTTTCAAACTCGGGTGCCCCTTTTTCTACACGCGCAGCTTTGTATTCAGGTTTTAGCTGGCTTTCTCTGGATAGCTGGAGCTGAAGATGGATTCTATCATTTATCTCTTTTTATGTTGTTCAGCTCCTATTGTACATATTATGTTTGTTTCCGCTGTAGACATTTATGTAAAGCTGAACTGTATTTGTACTAAGTATGATCCTGTATACTGTGTAACTCTGATGATTACGTTTATCCAGTATATTCTATTGTGCATTGTCTGGTGTATTTATTTAATTCTGTTCTTCTATTATCTGTTTATGTGTTATATTCCAAAGATTACCCTTGCCACCGTCAGTACGGGGTTCGGGGTCGTCTCATACCTCAAGCAGATTTCCGAGATGAACGCAATGGCATAACCTATTTCCCTTAATTCTTCCCTTAAAAATTAAGTATACTTTAATTTGTTACTTTAATGTTCACACAAAATACGGGGTGTTACATTCTCCCCTCCTTAAACGATTTAGTCCCCGAAATCTTCAAGTTAGGAAGAGCGTATATCCTAACATCCAACATCCATCTAGTCAACCATTCAATCACAGGCATCCATTGTCTTAAAAAGACTTCTAATGCTTCCATGATCATATGCATAGCGTGTGTACATATCCTTATCTAATGCAAAATCAGGCGGTCCACTGATTCAGTTGACCTCCTTAATGCGGATTATGTTAGTGCCATAAGTCCATCATGTATGCAATTATTCCTAATCGTACTTTATAACTTCTACATAAGTGCACAGTCATTCACACAAATGCAACATCCATATGGTAACTCATCAAGTTTCAATCCATATATATAAATGTTCACTCATGCATATGCAAAATGAAAGTGATTGAGCCAATCTAGTGCCTAATGTGTGTATATGCATCCACGAGCAACCACTAGCAAACACTTGCAACTACTTGCATCCACCAAACATAACATGTCTCAAACACATGTTTGCATCCATTGGCTTCTACCTAAGGATCGAGGATAGGACCGAGAGGATATACTTAAAAGATAATGACTAGCATGCAAATAAATATTACAGAAAAAGTGTAATCAAGGATCTACCCTTAAAAAGGGTATGATGCGCGTATCTAGTCTTCTAAGTTGCACCTTCTTGAGCTTCACTCCACTGTACCTTAACTAATTTAACTTCACGATTGCGAAGCTACTTGACCTCCATTTCCAAAACCCACTAGTAAAGATAGGACCTCGATCACCTACTATGCTAGAGGGTATCCAATGTAGTCGAACTATCTTTCCAAGATAAACAAATATTAACCATGATACCAAGTGTATATACTAAGATGATTAGAGGTCTCTCTTCTACTTAGCTTATCCATCATATCACAAATCTGAGGGTCGATATCTCTCATGCAAACCATCCTAGTCAAACTTGACATCCCTCAAGTACAAGCCCTAAAGGCCTAAACCAATATCAGACAAGCACCCAAGGAATACCTCCTCCGAATTTGGATGATTTATGTGAGATGACACTAGCAAAACAACCAAACAATTGAGCACTTAACCGACTCTGGCTATCCTCGCCAACCTTCCTCCAAAATTATCGTTGATCCCATAACTGGCTTTGCATTGTCAACTAGATATATGCGGAAGTATATTTCGAGTTTTAAGGGGGAGAATCCCTAACCTAATCAGAAACACCTGCGTGCTCATGGACTACTCTAACGGATCGCAAATCGTCGATAGATGCATCAAGTGATTCTAGGTAGCTAAGCCTAACTGTTCCCCTCAGGATCGCACGAAATCTTGAGGGCATTCCCGAGGCAAGTAAAAAGTCTAACTACCCTCGTTTCACAATTACTAGCTAACCAATCCATGCCTAGAATCAACCCATAGCCCATGAAACCAGAAACATAAGCATCTCAAATCCTTATAAACCAAAGATAAATGAGCCGAACCACAAATTGGATTTGAGACAATAATGGGATCTTCTACTGTACAAGCTCTAGGGTGCAGAGACTCAACTATGGAAGCAGATATAAACGAATGTGATGCACTAAAACCAAAAGAGTACTAATAGGATGATCAAAAAGGAAAAACTAAACTCTTTCAATAGAAAACTTACTACCTCTCTCTCAGGTACACTGACGGTGAGAGCATGCATTTGCCCTCCTGAAAATCCACCCATTTGTTCTTGCCTTTGCCCTAAATTATACGACCATAATAAAGATACTTCCCCTTGTTTTAGGTTTTACTATTCTTTCCTCCCCTCCTTTGTGAACCAAGTCTATATCCATAGTTCTTCATCCTTGGGTTGTGCTCCTTAGCCAAACTCCCTCATTCTCATCTTTTCCATCCTTGTGTAACTTGTTGACAGGTCTCTTGAAAGCTGCCTCCATCGCACGGAAAATCCTACAAAGCTCGAAAGAGAATTAGCCGTAGATAAAACTACTATGACTATGGATGGAGGTTGGGCACTTCTTCGTCCTTTGACAGGTGTCGTAGTCTCATCAAGCCAACGGAACCATGCCGCAATGAGGTTACCTCCTAGAAAGCCAGGAGCCCCAGAGACTCAGAAAAAAAGGAAACAAGGATTCAAATAGAGGATCAAAAGATAGTGCATATGGCTTTGGGGAATATGCTTTTAAAACAAAACTTTTCTTTTGAAAATGCTTCTTTTAAAACAATTTCGAAAATAATTTTTCAAATCTTTTATCCGATCCGGTAACCTTCAGCTCTGATACCAAGTGAAACACCCCACCTCCGTTAAGGTCACTCACAAAGGGAATGCCTTAACTTTGGTGGAGCATTACAGGTAAAAGATGCAGATGAATTACAAGACAGACAAATAAGGCAGCGGAAAATAAAAATCATTTTATAAACAATGTGGTTCAGTCAAGCTTTTACAATAGTTGTCTCAATCATACTTAAAAGTAATACATAGAACTTCCGTCTTGAATTAAAACAACAGTAAGGCAGCCTAAATCCCCAATAAGAGAGTATCCAAAGCCATTTCCCAAGGAAAAAGATTCCAAGAAATACATCTACTCTCTTCAAGCTGGAAATGATCCGATCTAAGCTGAAGTGTTCCCTCCCTACGGACCTGGGGCGGGGGAACGGAAGAAAAGAAGACAAAAGAAAATGGGCCAGACATGAGTCTGGAAAGTCCAGTGAATATTTAGTATGTAAACAAGAAAAAAGGTTATGACATGAATAAACTAAATCAAGTACAATACCCTAGAAATAAGATAATAAGGCTGAATATGCTATCGCACTCATTTCACTTCTCTGCACCACCTAACTAGTGTCCCAACTAGTAATCTATATAAAATGATCATATCATAATGTGATCCCAATCCCCACAATTGTGGTAGCCTTCAGGAGTACATCTATCATGAGGATTCCACCTCAATCAGTCTAATTGCCATGAACATGTTGGATGTACCCTTACTAGCCTATTGATCGGCTACCTACTTGTATTCATTTCTCTTGTGGCGGTGTCAATCGGCCCTCTCTTGCGTGTAGATACCCTGTGCTAGTCCTACCATAAGGTGTATCAATCCTTATGACAGCGACCTGACACGATTCAAGATGCACAATGTATAACTACTGGTACCCGGTGCCTGCTTTTTCCCACTCCGGAGTACATGCACGCCCATAAATCGTCGGAACCTACACTAACGTACCCGCTGCCGATGTTTTGACCGCTTATAATCAGACCAGTAATCGTGCCCCACCCTGCCTAGTTTCAAGGTACCATGATACATCTATGTGGATTACTGCTGAAATGGGTCTCTGTTACTAGGGTTTACTATTGGTTAAGTTTGTGGGCCTATATATACAAATATTACCCACCTACACGAGATGTACTTAAACCTCCCACCGATTCTAGCATGTTTACTTAATGGTTAAGTTTGTGGGCCTATATGTACTAATATTACCTACCTACATGAGATGTACTTAACCCTCCCATCGATTCAAGCATGTTTATTTAACGGTTAAGTTTGTGGGCCTATATTTACAAATATTACCCACCAGGCCAATATGTACTTAACCCTCCCGTACATTATTTCGTATTGGTTAAGTGTTGTCCATTCATGTTAAATTAACCCACCCATTCATCATGTCATGTTGGTTAAATGTTTCTTATTAACTTAACCCCATGTGTTCATCATGTTGTATTGGTTAAGTGTCACTAATCAATTCAAGTTACTTAACCCACTTACTTGCCATGTTACTTTGGTTAAGTGTTGCCTTTTTATGTCAACTTAACCCTACCACAAATCAAGTTATATTGGTTAAGTGTTGCCCTCATGATTTAACTTAAACTTACCACAAATCAAGTTATATTGGTTAAGTGTTTTTTATTACTTAACCCTACCCATTCATCATGCTATACTGGTTAAGTGTTCCCTATTAACTTAAACCTAGTCATTCATCTTGTTATATTGGTTAAGTGTTCCTCATTAACTTAACCCTAGTCATTCATGTTATATTGGTTAAGCGTTCCTCATTAACTTAACCCTAGTCATTCATCTTGTTCATTAGCATTAATTGATTTAATTATGCACCAATCTCTCACATTAGATTTGTGTTGTTGCGGTTACTGGATGTGCTGGGCGGTTCTGGGCAGTTTTACACCACAACTCAATCTAACCTCGGGTTTTCCTTGGGCATAATGCATTAACCTCTCGCATTAGATAGGTGTTGTTGTGGTTACTGGATGTGTCGGACGGTTTCGGACAGTTTTACACCACAACTCAATCTAACCTCGGGTTAGGCACATTCGCCTTTTTCTTAATTTACATATTTATCTTTCAAATTTATATGTAAATTGTCCACAATTACTGCCATTCAAGACCTGCGCCCATTTACCCTCTAAATCATATTTTCAAGATTTTTGGTATATAAATTATACCATGTTTATGCCACTAATCATTCATATATTTATGGGCCAAATTATGCCATTAATATGAATTTAAGGTTTTCCCAACGTTACCCCGGTCATACGTTCGCAAAATTCACATGGAATGTTAGGCTCATAACTTAGCCTAACTTATATACAAAAGGGAAAGAAGGGAACATTTGCCATTTATACAACATAATAAGGATCTAACTAAACATGTGTCGTATAAATTTTGGCATAAAACAATGAACTTGCATTTTTGGATCCAATCAACATAAGTATTAAGCATATGAAATTAACCAAATCCAACTAGGCATTTAAATGTAAACTTTTATTTTGGGTCCAATGAACATAAACCTTAAGCATATAGAATTACACAAGTTCAACTAGACATGTGAATGTGAACTTTTAATAATCATGAATCTTAAACATATGGAATTACACAGGTTTAACAAGGCATGTAAATATGGACTTTTTATTTTGGATCCAACAAACATGAATCTTAAGCATATGGTTTTACACAAGTTTAACAAGGCATGTAAATATGAGCTTTAATTTTGGATCCAATTTTCATAGATCTAAATGTGGATCTAAAAATAATACATGTCTTAGCCTAACAACTTGCATGATTCAATAAAGATAGATCTAAATATAGATCTAAACATAATACATGTCTTAGCCTAACAACTTGCATGATTCAATAAACATAGATCTAAAGATCTAAACATAATACATGTCTTAGCCTTACAACTTGCATGATTCAATAAACATAGATCTAAACATAGTACATATCTTAGCCTAACAACTTGCATGATTCAATAAATATAGATCTAAATGTAGATCTAAACAACTTCATGATTCAATAAACATAGATCTAAATGTAGATCTAAACAACTTGCATGATTAAATAAACATAGATCTAAATGTAGATCTAAACAACTTGCATGTTACATAACAAGAAAAGTCATCAAATTTACATAATATACGATTGATTTAACACCAACATAATAACCACAATAATCTCACAAGCATATATGATAGAATCGTTAAAGAATAGGCATAAATCAACATCGTAATTATCTTACAACTAGGAATTATTCTAGTTTTCATTTTATTACAAATCACAACTTTTAATCGTTCACATCTAAATAATAACAGGACTTACAAAGAAAAGAAAGTCTTGTTTTTCTAGGATCTGTTTTCTGAATTTGAATAGCTCTCCTTTGTTGTAGACGTTGAATTCTCTTAGTTGAATTAGATTTGATTTGTAATTCCTAACTTGCTTTCTAGTTGAAGGAGAATGGAAGCTACTCTAGGTTAAGTATTAACAGCATGACGGTCTTAGGAATATTTTTGTATGGCGTAGGGTTTAGATTTTGGTTGCTTATATAGAAGTTTGATTTAGTAGGAGCCGTCAGATCAACCTAGGGCCAATCAAAGTCATTCAAACCTAAGAGAACCAACCATAATTTGCCACACATGTCCTTATGACTCAGAAATCATCACACAAAGAAATACGTCAGTTTTTCAGATCTGGCCCGAGGGGGAGATCGACCCCGTGGTTGACCTGTATGGGGGGAGGTCGACCCTCTGGTCAACCTCCTGGTCAACCTGACCTTGGGCGGGAAAATATCCCGCCCAGCCCGCTTCTGCTTCTGATTTCGAAATTTGAATTTTCTGAATTTCTCTTGAATCTTCCAAAGTCCATAACTCCTTCATACAAAGTCCGATTTATGCAAACTCGGACTCTACCTCAAGCAAAATTCCGAGACGAACGCAATGGCATAACACGTTTCCCTTAATCCTTCTCTTAAAAATTAAGTATACTTTAATTTGTTACTTTAATGTTCACAGAAAATATGGGGTGTTACAGGAGTGTCAATAAGAGATAATTCATAATTCGATAAAGTATCGAAGTCAGCAATATACTTCGGGACTGCTCTACCACTCTGCTTAATTTCTAAGAACTTCCTAAACAATTCTGATTTCTGAGCAGCTAAGAAAACTTATCACTTAATCGGGCCCTAAAATGATCCCAAGTAACTTGATCCTTGGGAGTGGCTGCCTTAATAGCATTCCACCAATTCATAGCCCGTCCATGTAGCTGACGGGATGCTAGCTTTCTCTTTGTCGCATCCTCGATACCCAAGTCTTCGAAGATACGCTCACAACTATCCAACCAATCCTGAACTTCTGTAGCCGATTCTGTAACATGGAACGGCTTCCCACCAAGACTAGTGTAATCCTTGCATAGCTTGGCGAAATCGGCTCTAGGCGCCTGCACCACCACCATTTGCAGCATTGGGAACTGCTCCTTGCACATTTCTAAGCATCTCTCTCATGAAGTCAGTGGACATATTCCTTATATCAGGAGCATTCCCATTATTAGCTCCTCTACCAGTACCCCTAGTGTATCGGCTCATCGTTCAATCTGTAAGGGGAAAATGATTAACCATCTCTTCAGTTGTGCCAGTGCCGTGCGACTTCATCCTTAAATATACTAATAGTATATATATAGCTTTTGAAAACCAAAATATAACAAATACGCCCTCTCATATATGTATTATCTCTCCCTGGTGTCTTCCCTAGGTTAACTACGCAACTGGCTCTAATACTAAATGTGACGGCCCGCCCCGTACCAGCCGACATTTCTAATGAAAGTGCGCTGTACCGATGTCCAACCGGCACGGGACGGTCGCCAAAGAAAGGAAAGAAGGGAATTTGAACTAACAAGGAACCTATAGAATGTCTCATAGCACATGGAATAAAATATAATAATAAAATACTTGACATAAAACAGGCGAGACAGTGCATAAGCTGAGAACTAAACCACAATAGCAGCGGAAAAATTCAAATACAGCTTATGTTTCACATCATCATTATTACAATCTTTCAAGCTGTCTCTAAAGCAAAGTAAAGGAAGAGTACACTACTATATATCTTACGTAGGAGCCTCCTGCTCATCTCCGGATCAGCTACTCGTGCATAACCAGCTAACCTGTCTCAAGTCAACCCGTTTAAGAGCACCCAGAGTAATAGGAAGAGACATAAAACTTTGGGTCAGACAAAAGTCTGGTTTGAGCGATAAGAAGCAAAACATAACAATAACAGGTATACTAAACCATACCTCAACCTGGACCTGCCACCAAAGAGTTAGCACAACAAGATGCACAATACTCTAAGGTGACACTAACATATGGTGTAAAGATACGGGGGTGGGGGTGTGCACGTCATAGTGATGTCAAACAATCAAGCATAACAACCATCCTCACATCTATCACTCGGTGCGTAAAGCATACGATATCCATCGCTTTGACCACCCAAATCCTTTGCTATGATCACTCTGCCCCATGGAGTCATAGTGACTCCACTGCACTGATCCATAGCCACTAATCCTTGCTATGTCCACTCTGCCTCATGGAGTCATAACAACTCCATTGCACTGGCTCATAGGCTTGCTACGATCACTCTGCCCCATGAAGCCATGATGACTACACTACACTGATCCGTAGCCAATATCCCGTCTCTTAGTGGTGAATCAAAGCTATAAACATCGATAAGCCCTTTGCACACGTCCCGTAGCAAAGTCCAATCATGAAGTCAACTCGTTGATCCCATTTGGATCGTGAGTAATAACCTCCCATTAGGACTTCCTTTGCATCTCGGCTTTTGATCGAATTGGAGTTGGTCTTCAGAAGAGTCATCGCGTAGAAGTAGTAGCATACATCCGGTTCGGTTTGGTGGCTTACCCTTGGTTCGGTTCGACATGCTTCAGCTCCTGGTCATCCAATCGGTTCGGTTCGGTCAACACCCTCCAGGTCAGTTCGGTTGTGGCACTCCATCCGGGTCGGTTTGGTCATCTCCATCCGTTGCTCCAGTTCCTCTTCTCCGATCCGATCCCATGCACAGCTCCGGTCTTATCCCCAACCCAACTCCAACTCTTTGCAAGTGGCCTTCCTTCTTGCCAAGGCTCCGCTAGTGCCAAGTTCTGATCCGGTTCTTATTCCCCTTGCCCGGTCCACCGATCCGATCCGAGCCCTATAATCCGATCTGATCCGAAACTCTACACATTTCCTGCAACTTTTCCAGTGACTATTTACACCATACGACGGCCTTTTCGACCATTCTAACTTTTATAATTAGTCAAAAAGCATACCATACAGTCATAGCAACATAGAGAATCAACCATAAACACCAAAACAACAATTTGATATATCAAAACCTGTCAAACATACCCAAAACCCATATTTTCCCCTTAAGCATGTTTAAGCAAATCTAATGATAGGATTAGCAAAACTTAACCAAATTAAACCAAATTTCTATCAGAGCCCTAAAATAATATTTTGGATTTTCTAAATATTTTTCCAGATTTTTAACATGTATAATTTTGTTAATTAGCACTAATCACCCTAATTAACTTTAATTAGTGTAAAAACAATGCTAATCACTCACCTTAGCCACAAATAAACTCAGATCTGAAACTTTTTGACAAAATGGTTCGGATTCCAATACACTCCAGTGGATCTACCTCGATTTTTGTTCTACCTCTTTGATTTGATGTAGATTTAGCTTAATTAGCGATTAGAAGGTGATTTGGGGTGTTTTAGCAAGTGGAGGCCATTGCTAGGGTTCAAAGGTTGTAAGTGGCGGCTAAGAAATGAAATAAAAACTGATTTAATAACTCATCTCAGCCCTACCATAACCCTAATCCCGAAAAGGGTTATGGGACCTCTTGCTAGTCACCCCAATTAGGCTCGGTTAAGCTGTTTTTCACCTTCTAAACCTTGTTTCAGCCATATCTCTCAAACGGTAGTCCGTTTGGCTAATGTGACCACTCTACGGAAAGGTAAACCATCATCCGAATCTAATGGAAGTGGTTTCAGGTCGAAACTCCTTACCAATCCAAAGTTATGGCCAAAACAAGATCAACTAAGGGAAAAGCGGTCATTTAAAAATCGGTAAAAATCAAGAACGTGGGAAATGACCCCAATAGTCATCTCCCAAAGTTACATGGGCATACGACTTTGTATGTTAAAGAAATAAATATTCTACGATCCTTCGATGCGTAGAACGCGGGCCGTTACAGTGTCGGTGGGGGCTACACTGGCCGATGGTGGCGAAAAAAGGGGTCGACAGCTATTTTCACTCGAGGTATGGTTTTGAAGGGGGCTGGAGGAGAGAGTGGGGCACGCTATAAGGGGGTTTTGTTGGAGGAGGGGCGCGACGCCTAGGTGGAGGCGCGATGGTCAAGGTGGCTGTGGATGGACCCTGGAGCGGCTGGCTGAAGCAAATTTTCTTTTCTTTTCCCTCAATCGATTTCTGTTTAAATGAACGGGCGGAGGGGGGGGGGGCATTGACTAAGGGAGAGGATGGGGGTGAGTTTGGATTTATATAATAATTTAATTATTATATTATTTTATTCTTCAATAAAAGTTAATTTTTCATTCGAACCCGAATCGAGCACAACGACCATCGCCTCTAGCTAATTGCCCACATTCCGAACACAATGGGACATGTCCAGTTAGCCAATTTGATTGTTATCATCAGTTTCCGTTAAATTTAAAATGTAAATCAGTATATTTTAAATTCCAATGCACATTTTAAATTACAGGCGCCACATACTGAATCCAAAAATTCCAGAAAAATAAATCTGGCTATGTTTTGATGATACGGTCCTAACAAAACTAATTTCGTTGAACTTGGAGACTGTTTGAAAAACATTCATTTTCCAGTCGATTAAATTCCACTTGAAATTACCAAACACATTTAAATTCACCACGCTCACATATTAATTCCAAAAATTATGAAGATTGGAATCTAGCGATAATTTGACATTCCGGATCCAACAAAAGCGATCTCGTTGAAAACAGAGGTCGTTTACAAAATCGCTATTTTTAAGGGCTATATTTTCCATAGCGACTATTCTGAATTTTCAATTGGGCATAACTTTTTATTCCCGCTATGAAATTTATTTTTTCGGATTCGTTGGAATGAAATTTCCAAACAGATTTTAATATTTTTGGTTTCACTAAAATCCAGTTTATTTTGAATCCTGTACATTCATTTGAAATTTGAAATCGAATTTTCAAACTACCGCGCCATTTCCAATTTCTTTTATAATTAAAATAAATATTTATATTCTAATTTCCATTTGTATAAATTTATACGTTCTAATTCTATTCAAAATAAATTTCTCGTCGTTATTATTTAAAATAAATCATTTTATATATTCAAAATTCATTAAAATAGCCAAAATAAATTTTTTAAATTGGTTCTGATTCGTCGGGTTGTTAAATCTCCCCCACTTAAAATGATTTCATCCTCCAAAAGGAACGGAGCTGAAAGTTTTTAACTAATCAACTCAACTTCCATTATGGCTTTCATTCTTCAACTTTTCAGTTTCTAAGAATTTTCCAATTCTTTAAAAATTTGGCTAACACCCTAAATTTTTGAAAAATTTCGCCATAACCTCTTTGTACGGGGAGACATTTAAAACCTCAACTTGCCACGCAGAGCCCTCATCAATCCAAAATAAAAAGAGAATGCCAAGCTGCTAGCCTTTGGCTCATAAATTATTTAAAAGAAAAAGAAAATTGCCAAGCAGTTAGCCTTAGGCTCATAAACCATTTAAAAGATAAAGAAAATTAGTAAACACGTACCTGTTCGTCAGGCATAAAATTTTATTTCTCTTCTTTGCAGTTTATCCATAACCTATTCAACAATGTGTATATATACATATATGCATTTCTAAACAATTTCCAACTCAGCACAATATTTGATTCAATTTAGCATAATGGTTCAAAATTTTAATTAATCAAACTAATAATCAAACAACACAACCAACAATCAATTAGTTGATTATCTTTTCAGATTCATAATTATATATATATATATATATATCCATTTTTGATGCCAAGTCACAACAATAGACCCTATCTAGTTTTGGTTCTCAAACCAGTCAATTGGAAATATATAGATATCCCACTTACGAAACCCAAACATATGCTCTGATGATGCCATGGTCATTATCGGAATCATCTCCGAGCGACTAGAGTTTGATTCTATATCTATCTAGTATATTAAAACTTCGAACACACGTTTGCAAGGCGTATATGCAAAATCTTTATATACTCGATTGTCCAAATTCAATATAAAATAAACAATTAAATATGTATAAAATGGTTTAAATCTTCAAAACAAAATTTGTTTTCATTTTTAATTTAAAACAAAACACTACTCTTCACACTCGTTCTAGGATACTACTGATCCTATCTCTAACGAGTCATTCCCATTGGATATTACTAATCCAATCTCTGATGAATTCTTTCGTTTGGTTCTAATGTTCCTTGTTCTAGAGCTCTGTAAACCAAAGCTCCGATACCAAACTGACATGACCCGAACTTCCCCGTAAAGGAAAGCCCAGATTGTAATGAGAACATGACAAATCAGAACATAAACAGAAGAACATTTCATTGATTATTACGAAAATTTACATCAATTAAATTTAGGATGATATTTGACGTACACTAATCCCAATTGTTTAGTTGTATGTCAATCGATTGGTTAACAAACTGTTGTAAGCATTAAATATTTATATTTAATGCTCATGCGGTGTAGAATGCACTCTGGATGATGATTGATTGTTTATCATTGTTGTTCTATATATGTGTTGTATGAAATCCAGTGGAGGTTTAGCCTGCAGTTCTCATTGATATGGTCTGAAGGATCATGAGAGAAATGCGGGGAAACATCACCAACATTTGGGAAACCAACTTGGGGCGTAACCTGTAACACCCCATGTCCGTTAATGTCGTTCACAAATGGAATGCATTAACTTCCATGAAGCATTATAAGTAAACAAAATAGAATATTACAAGACAGATACGTAAAGCAGTACTTGAAAAATTTATAACTTTATTACAGTAGAAACAGAAATAAGTTTGGTTACATTCTTCAAAATTACAATACCAAAACCCAAGTACACAAGTATCAGTCTTATACCAAAATCATTCAGAATGCATAACTTTAAAACCATAATCCCTAACATAAACTGCCATAAGAAGGTAGAGTCAAAGGCAAGCAATACTTCAAGCACTTCAAGTAGAGAGAATATGAATCAAGCTCCAATATTTCCACCCTAAGCAACTGGGGGGGAATGGAAAGAAAAAGAGGCGAAAACAAACGAGGTTAGACATAAAGTCTGGCGAGTCCAGTAACTTTCAGCATATAAACAGATAGTAGTATCATGACATGTAAATAAAGTTGGATGAGAGATTACAGCAACAGGAGTAGCAGTTATGCTTAAGTTAAACAGAAGAAACATAATGATATAGACCAAGATATGCTTCTTACCTATATCTTACTTCTCTGCACTAATACTTAGTATAACAGGATTATGTGTCACTCTAATGTCTAAACTGAAAACAGAAACGGAAACGGAATAATCTCTACAGAAACAATATGCTAGTAATGGGCCTTTACCACCCCAACAGAGACAGAACGTACAGAAACAGAATGCTAGTGATGGGCCTTTACCACCCTAACTAATGGGCCTTTACCACCCCAACAGAAACAGACAGTACAGAAACAGAATGCTAATAATGGGCCTTTACCACCCAACTAATGGGCCTTTACCACCCCAACAAAAACAGACGGTACACCAAAAAAAACAAAAAAAACTAGGTGTACCCTATATTCTACCCCAAGCGATCGGCTGCCTAATACATAAATACCATGTGTCGACCCCACAGAAGGGTGTATCCTTCCCTAAAGTAGCAATCGTAGACACAAACCTATTTACAAATGTCACGGTTTCTTACATCCTCAGAGCAGACCGGATCCATGCACGCACAAGACCCTGTTGGAATGCGCCATCGATAACCCTCGCCATTATCAGAGTGAACCTCTTACGATTAGTTCAGTAAGCGTGCCCCGGACCCCTCCTAGTGTTGAGTCATAGTTTTGATTCCAGAAAAGGGTTACTGACTAATATGGGTCCCACACAATAGATAACACAAGTAATTTCCCCTCCTAACCATGTGTCACCAGACTAATAGATTTCAGATTAACTTGCTTACAGATTTCAGATGTACAAAGTTCAGATTAACTAGTTCTCAGATCAACCGTACAGGTTAACAAGTTTTCAGACTAACGGATCAGATATACAGATTAACAGACTTACAGATTGTTTCACCTAACCATGTATTGGGCTTATAGATTTACGAAACGGGTTTATTAGATTCATCCGCCCAATTGATTTAGCCTTATCTACCCAACACGTTTTAGGCATCATATTTATCCTAGATTTGCATTACTTAATCACTAATGCACAGACCTCTCACATTAGGTAAGTAACTTATGGTCGCTGGATGTGCCGGGTGGTTCCGGGCAGACATCTGCCACAAGCCAGACCTAACCTCAAGTCTAAGCATCTTTTAGTTATGCCTACGACCTCTCACATTAGACTGACAGTTTGCGGTTGTTGGTTAAGCCGGTTGGGTCCGGGCAGGCTTCTACCGCAAACAGAGTCTAACCTCGTGTCTTAACATTCTTATTTTTAGCTAAAGTATTCATTCACAGATTATGCCAATATCAGGCTAATTATGCCAATTCAATAAATTAAACTTCTTTACAAGTTATAGTAGATTATTCAAAGTTCTGTTAACTTGTTTTGCCCAATTTTAGATCGAGCCTACAGATTTTCATACCCCAAATTACTGTATTTAGCTTCAACAGATTTAACAGATTAGGCAATTTAACAGATTTAATCATCCCTTAAAATTCCATTGACATGCCTCGCTTAATCATAAAATTAAGTATAATTTTACATGTCCAAATTATGGTCATAATTCACAATATAACATATGCCCCAAATTTTAGTTAAATTTACGGTAACGACCCGGAAAATCCGAACCAATTTAAAAATTTTATTTTAAATAATTCGGTGGAAAAATGTGGCAAAAATTAAATTTTTCATTTTTAAATAATATTAAAGCCAGTGAAAATAGTCAATTTTCAAACGATCTCTGTTTTCGATGAAACCACTTTCGTTGGAACCGGAATGTCAAATTATTGCTAGATTTCAATTTTTAGAATTTTCTGAGTTAGTATATGAGCGTAGCGAAAGAAACTGTGTTTTGTTCAATTTAGTTAAATTTAATCGACTGAAAAATAGCCATTTTTCAAATTGTCTCATAATTCGACGAAATTAATTTTGTTAGGACCGTATCGTCATAACAAAGCCAAATATATTTTTTCTGGATTTTTCTGAGTTCGTATGTGACCTCGGTGAATTTATTTATGCGAACAAATTAAATTAATAAAGGATTTAATTATTAAATTTAAATAAAACAGGCCATAGACAGCCGTTTTAGCTGACGGGACCTGTCCCGTTGGATCCGGAACATAGGCTATTGGCTAGGGACACTTTCTATTGGACTGGGTTCGAAACGGTTAAGAAGATTTGGATTTTATTGTAAAAATACATTAAAAATAGTATAAAAATAGAAAAACCTTAGGCCAAAACACTATTCATCTATCTTCTTCAGTCGCCACTCCTAATATCAATGGCCGAATTTGTCCCACCTTTTTCTACTAAGTTCTCCCTCTGCTCCAAGAATTAGACTACATACTTTACATCATTTCGAAGCTCTTATTCTCCTCTACGATTCCATACCACCTGATCATTCTCTAGTGCCACCATCACCGAGTTTCACGCACCCAAAGTTTCCGCCAAAACCACCGTCGGCCCTCCCCTTCTTGCGTGCGAGTTTCCCCCCTACTCCATCGTGGGTGCGCACTTGTAGGCGGTCGGAGTGCCACTTTCTGATCGTCAATCCCTTACTCCATCTGATCGAAATTGTCAGCCCTAGTTTGGAACCCAATTGGGTTTAATGTGGCTGATATCTATTGAGGAAGAAAGGGTATTAACACTTTGTTTATGATTAATTAAATGATTTAAAATTGTTTCTAATCTTAATTAGACGATAACTAATGCATACGACGACGAAAATTTACAATTTCAGAAGCGTTGTGATCCTACTGACAAGATCTACGACTCTGGACTGAAACGGAACAATTCTGGACTGTTGAAATTTTGGACTAAATCGCGAACGAATGTGAGATTTCTTTGTTTAAATTAATTAATTAATTTAATTTATTTGTTTGCGTTGTAATAATCACATGTTTACGCTTCAGTTCCATTTGTTTCCTACATGTTGATGATGGATTGTTATGTGTAATGGATAGTTGTAGATCCATGTATATTAATCATGCTATGATATCACTTTTGTTTATTTTGAATTGATCTATTGTATCAATTCAAAAATAAGAGAGATATTATTGGCCATGCTAAGTTATCACTTGCGTTTATTTTGAATTGATATATTTTATCAATTCAAAGATAAAAAGAAATATGATTGTCACATATTATGTTATCACTCTTTGCCTCTTTTGAGTTGATCTATTTTATCAATTCAAACATAAAAAGAAATATGTTTTGTCATTTTGTTATCACATATTAGCAAATGAACCTTATTTGTAGCGTTGTGTTAACATATTAGTAAATGAACCTTATATCTAGCATAGTGTTATCACATTGAAATCAAAACTTATAATTTGTGTGATGTCATGACATCGAAGTGGAACCTTATTTTTAGCGCTATGTTAATACGTTGATATTTTATTACATTTCTTTGTAAATAAAAGAAAAAGATCAAAATTTGATTAGTGAACACTAGATTATTTTATTTACATTTTTTTGTAAATAAAAGAAAAAGGTCAAAACTTGAAATATGAAAAAGTGATTTTATTTACATTACATTTGTAAATAAAAGGGTCAAAACTTGATTATCGAAAAAGTGTTTTTTTTTTACATTTCCTTTGTAAATAAAAAGAGCAAACTTAGTGATAGAACTTCATTCACATTTCTTGTATGAATAAAAATAACAATTTTGACGATAGAATTTTATTCACATCCCTTATGTGAATAAAATGAACAATATTAGCAATGAAATTTTATTTACATTCCTTATGTGAATAAAAAAAATGAACAAATGTAACGATGAAATTTTATTTACATTTTATATGTAAATAAAAATAACAAATTTTGAGATGATATTTATTTACATTTTCTATGTAGGATAAAAAGAACAAAACAAGACATAGAATTTTATTTATATTTCTTTGTAAATATAAAAAGAACAAAACAAGACATAGAATTTTATTTACATTTCTTTATAAATATAAAATGAACAAAACAAGACATAGAATTTTATTTACATTTCTTTGTAAATATAAAAGAACAAAACATAACATTGAAACTTTATATACATTTTTCCTATGTAAATAAAAGTAGGAATTAAACATTGAAACTTTATATACATTTTTCTATGTAAATAAAAGTAGGAATTAAACATTGAAACTTCATATACATTTTTCTATGTAAATAAAAGTAGGAATAAACATTGAAACATTATATACATTTTTCTATGTAAATAAAAGTACAAATTAGCGATGAAATCTTATTTGCATTTTTCTTTGTAAATAAAAGAACAAAGTTAGCGATTGAACCTTATTGATACATTTCATAGGTAAATAAAAAGAACAAGTTTAGTGATTGAATTTTATTTGCATTTCATATGTAGATAAAAAGGACAAATTTAGTTGTAAGTCAAAATTGTGATCATTAGAAAAAGATCAATTTTTGATCATTAGAAAAAGATCAAATTTTGATCATTAGAAAGAGATCAAAATTTGGATCATTAGAAAATGAACAAAATATGTATCATTAGAAAAAGTACAAAATTTAATAATTGGAATAAAAAGGAAGAAGAATGTTTTATTCACATTTAGTGTAAACAAAACATAAATTCAAAAAGGGACATTTTATTCATATCTAGTGTTAATAAAATATGACAAAGAAGAGATTACATATTTTATTTGTATTTCTAGGTGCAAACAAACATAGGAAGGAATTATACTTTTTATTTGCAAAGTAGTTGCAAATAAAAACAGAAATATAAAGTATAGTATTATTTGGAGAAAAACATGAATTAGAAAGAGTGACACTTTATTTACTTTTTAAATATGAATAAAAACATAGAGAAAAGAAAGGTATATTTCATGTGTATGTTAAAGGTAAATAAGAGCAGAGAAATATAAGTAATACTTTTATCGTCATTTTAGATGCGATAAAAAGAAGGGGTTTTTATTGTTGAAATCACCAAACGATATAATTTTATTTATATATATATAAATTTGAAACGAAACGCGCGTGGCAGTTTGCATATCAGAAATCGTAACTTTAAATGATTATATCGAAAGATCCGACTGTTGGATTTTTCCCAAAACCGGAACCGTTAGGACCACTTTGGGAAGAGCTTTCCAACGATATAAAAATTGTCAAAATCCGACGGTTAGATTTCATGATATGTGTAAATCAAAATCGAGTAACAACAGCGCCAGGGCAGCCCACTGACCCAAAGCATCGTTTATTTATTTGAGCTATTTTCAAATAAATAAAAATGGCGATAAATAGTTATAAATATATATGAAATGTTTTAAATGATAATTATGCGACAATTATTTGAAAAGACCGAGTTTAACTCATTTCAAATAATTGCATGACGATTAAATCAAAGATATAAGAAGACGACGGTTGAAGACCGGCGATCTTCACATCGAATGGACGACGACTACTGATGCTTTGGACTGACTTGCTCCCAGGACGGGGTTGAAGCAGTAGTTGTCCGAACGAATATGCTGATTGAACGGTTAAGCGACCTATCAGGTGTCTCCGGTTTCGTTCAGACCCAAAACGGACTTGTAAATGGATGCGTGTCTGACGTTGGAATTCATTCCATGTAATTAAATCGATTTGTATTAATATATGTCTGTTTGGTGGTAGGGAATTTATTCTCTGCTTAACACCCTTGTATATAGTAATAGTTATCGATCGCATGGCGTGAATTGCCAATTTGGCATGCCAAGATGCAATGATCAAGGCTTTTGTTGAAAAGCAGGGCCTTATGGTTGATGATCAAAGCATAGCCTGTTTAGGCATAACTTTGAGTATAGCGCGACTTCGCGAGCCTCACACCCTGGTATGTGTCAAAAACGGGATATACACCGTAGGGAGTGCACACGTTTCTTTCTAGCTAGGGGTAGTGTCAGCGCTTTAACTGGCTGGCATTTTACTTATGTGGATGTTGGATTGAGGTACCTCGGGTTTTATAGGTTGTTAGTGGCCATACTATAGTTTCAAAGGAACCGGGAAACGTGTGTTCAGGCATAACTAATCCACTACCGTTAGGTAGGGATCGGCCCTACCGCTCTAAGGGTTGCCCATAGGTGTGATCCTGAGGCATTTGCTAGAGTGTCTCGAATCGGAGAGGATGATCCGTAGCCTCGATTTCATGACAGAAAACCAATTTCCAATACGACATTACGGTCTTGATTGTAAACTTATATACGACGACATAGTAGGATGGGGTACTATGCCGTCTAGGATTAATACATTTATATTGAAGTATTTTAACACTGCTTAGACATTAATAATAATATAAAAATATTATTTTACACGTATTAAGCATGTTTGATCATCATAAGGGAAAAACTCTATCCTCCTGTTTGCGTTGCATTGTGTGATAGGACTTGAGTCTTATGATGGT
This sequence comes from Allium sativum, assembly GCA_030737875.1. NCBI lineage: Eukaryota > Viridiplantae > Streptophyta > Magnoliopsida > Asparagales > Amaryllidaceae > Allium > Allium sativum. The sequence goes on along the minus strand of CM060922.1, from coordinate 345,269,232 downwards.
TTCCTTTTCCAAAAGTCATTTCGTTGTTTTTATATAAACTTTATTAAATTATGCACTGGCAATCCAATGGAGCAAACTCATTCCGCTTTAGCGGCGTGGTCCTGTGATTCGCCAAAATGTTAGCTAGTATAGAAAGATTTCTCATACCAGTCCCATGACTGACTCGATGTTTGTTTCACATTTCAAACTCGGGTGCCCTCTCTTTACACGGGCAGCCAAGTGACAGGTTCTTAAGTAGACATTTCTGGATTGAAAACTGCTTGGAAGGAGAAGACGAAGACTCTCTTTTATCTTTACCTTTTACTTTAGAGACTTTATTCTATCTTGTATTTTGATGTACGTCATGTATTTCCTTGCAAACTTATTTCCTTTGATTCAGACTTTTGTTTTGCTATGTTGTACCCTACAAACTGCGTACTCTGTGGTTCTGTTGATGTGATGTTTATGACTTATATCTTTTCCGCTACAATAATTATGTGTTATGATATTATCTGAGATCTGTTGTTGTTATAAATATGTTGTATTCCAAATGATTATCCTTACTTTCGGTCAATGGAAGTTTGGGGTTATCACATTTACACAGTACAGAATATTCTCTAAAAAACCCAAATCATGATATACAATACGAATTATGCCAAATTATAGCCTGTTATTTCAGCATATGCCTAATATTCAAAATCCCCATTTAAGTGTATTCACATTTAATAGTTATCCTATTATAATATAGATTTTTGCGCCTAAGTCATATACACAATAATTCTGCTTCTTCCAAATCACAGACTATCATATATAGTATGCCCAGATCCAGATCTTAAATTACAACATATGTTCTTTTCCCAAATCAGTCACAAATCAGTCATGTCTAATTATGCATCATTCACTATTTTTCCAAATTTAGCGTTCGTGCGTTAATCTCTTATGAGATTTGGCTCAGGCTCGTGGTAGCCTGGCTACAAAACAGAAGGAAGGAAGAGTTACAGAATAGTTACTATAATATTAATACGATAGATCTACACAGAAAAACAGATCTGATAAACAAGAATATGCATAATCTCAAATTCAGATTTATAACCATTTCAAGATCATAATTAAATTTCATATCTGAGAATAACTTTACTCATCTTGATTGGATTCTAAAAGAAAAAGGGTTGTAGTTGTTCTCTTTAATCCTATTCAGATTGGAAGAAGAAGAAGCACGAGTTCTAGCTTAGATTTCTACAGAGTAGAGACGCCATTGATTTATTTTAATTAGAATTGAAGCAGCATAGCGTTACAATGGTTTGGTGTGGAGAGAAAGTAGGGTTTGGGGGTGTTCAAATAACATAGGGATTGATGAATCTGGTCAGAACGGGCGTCCAAATGTAGAAAAACGCACCAGTCCTCGGATCTGGAAATGGGGGGGAGGGGGTCGACCCCCTGGTCGACCTATGTCACCCAGGTTGACCCCCTGGTCGACCCCCTGGTCGACCTGGGTCCTAGGAGGGTAATTTCTCGCCCAGCCCGGGTGTGTGATTTGAATTTTAAATTTAAACCTGAGTTGTTTTATTTTATTTAAATTCCTTAAACTTATGAGTGCCATAACTTTCTCATACGAAGTCCGATTTACGAAAACTTGGACTCTATTTCAAGCAGAATTCCGAGACGAACGAATGGCATAATCCATTTCCCTTAATTCTTCTTTTAAAAAATTAAGTATACTTTGTTTTGTAACTATTATGTTCACAGAAAATACGGGGTGTTACATAACCCCTTTAATCAGGCCATCCACGAAGCCAAATGGCCCCGATGTTTCAGTATCCCCTGGCTAATGGCTTACTTGGGGAAGAGCGATCCTTACAACTTTTTAAATCGTTATAAATGGCATAAGGACTCAAGTAGAGCTGCTAGTACCGTAAAATTCAAGTACTTCCCAGTGTTCTTAGAAGACATCACTCTTCTTTTTTTTCTTGACTTCCAGCTTGACCCATCTCTACCTACAACTAGCTCGCTTTCGAACTAGTAAAGCAATATAGAATGCATGTCGCCAGGACAAAGGGTGCTCTTACTCTTTCAAACCTCTACCTGGGCACGGGGGAAACTCTCAAGAGTTACCTCGAATGATTCAACAAATCCTTAGCTGCAGTTGACGATCCAGAGCCACGCACAGTTTTGGTACAAATTTCTAAGGGCATCCTACACAGCTTCGAGTTTGAAGCATGGATTGACAGAAAGCAACCTACGACCTTGGAAGGTTTCTACAAGAAGGTCAATCAGTTTCTATGCAAAGAGAAAGCACGGAGAAACTGGGCAGCTCAAAGTGGTCATCCTCCTAACCCACACTCAAGCACTATCATGGATAACATCAATGGGAAACAAGTTAGAGAATCTTCCGACAAAGGTAAGCGGGGTCCCATTCAAGCCCAAGCAAAAAAATGACAAGCAAAGAAGCTGCAACAACCAGTCACCTGAGGATCAGAAGAAGCACGACCACTACCCAACATACATCGTCTACACTCCACTCAATCTAGAGATGGATGCAATTCATCTTGAGACCTGTAATACCATTCAGTATAAGAAACCAAACACAAAAGAATCTACTTACCGAAATAACTCGGGAAATACTACAGATTCCTCGACATGTTTGGCTATAATATGAACGACTGTCGCCACCTCAAGGAAGCGATCGAGAAGCTCATCCGAGAGAAATGCTTGAAACAATATGTTCATGAATTTGCTCCCCAAGATGCAGCCGCGGGCCCTTAAACGCTTGCACTTCCTCCAGCTAATGCGACCCTAGGGCCATCCAATCTGAGACCTTATCGCGGGTGTATCATGATTAAAACAATTTGTGGTGGACCTCAACCCGCAAACAAGAGCTTCTAGTGTATGGAGGAATGCCCAACTCCATCAAGCATGTTGACTTAGAGGCATGCTTCATTGTGGACGAATCTGCCTCAGCCAGGCTACAGAAGACTATGCGGGGCTACAAGTTTTCTACAAGAGAGAGTCTGTCAGAATTGACATCCCAACTATAAACCCTCTCGTCATATCTGCTAACACAGACCCAACATATGTCTGAAGAGTTCTCATTGATTCAATGAGCTTTGTTAACATCATCTTCAAGTCGGCCTATGACCAAATGAGACTAGAGGCTAAAGACTTGAAGCCTTGCCATGCCACAATCCTTGCTTTACTGGCTTCTCCAACCAATTAGTGGGAACGGTAGACCTGTCGGTCGAGCTTGGAGAAGGGGATCGCAAAAGATTTCGGATCCTTACTTTTATAGTCATCCACGTCATTTCTCTTTACAACATTTTTCCAAGACATTCTTTCCTTGTAGAGTTCAAGTTTGCATGGCACCTTATTCCCTTCTCATGAAGTTTCCAACTGAGAACGGGATCAGAACCATCAAGGGCGATCAAGCAACAGCGAGAGCCTGCTACCTCGCCGAATGGAAGGACACCATCAACAAAGAGAAAGGAAAAAGCGCAGAGCCCATCCATTGCGCCAAAACCGCCAGTTTATAGTAGCCACTGGAGTCTAGGTCTTGGCTTGGACGTCACTTTCGTCTTTCCGACTATCTTGATCCAAAGGAAGACGAGCAGTTTGGTTTTGAAAGAGCTACCCAATGGAACTGACTATCGATATTTCGATCAATCCCGCCAATTCGACAAGGGCCTTGAAGATTAAATCGCAACTCTATTTAGCAATAAAGGAAGATCTCGTGGAGTTCTTAAGAGCCAAACTTGATGTATTTGCTTGGAATCATTCAAATATGTATGGCATCGACCCAGGAATCGCCTGCCACATGCTCAGTAGCAACCTGAAGCACCTTCCAATTAAAGAAAACGTTGAATATTAGGAATATGGATATTGATGGCACTCAAAGCGGATGTGGATAGGCTGCTTGACAACAACTTCATCCGCATTGCCTTTTACCCCGAATAGGTCTCCAACCCGGTCTTGGTCAAGAAATCAAATGGGAAGTGGCAAATGTGTGCCGACTACTCAGATCTGAACAAAGCTTGCCCAAAGGATAACTTCCCGCTTTCAAAGATCGGCCGACCAATTGATTCAACTATCGGGTAACTGTTTCCCTCCTTCATGGATGCGTACTCAGGCTACAATCAGATTCCAATCTACTTTCCAAACTAGAAGCACACTTCATTCGTTACAGACCTTAGGCTTTATTTCTCTGTTGTCATGCCCTTTAGTGTTAAGAATGTTGAAGCTACCTATCAGTGACTGGTCAACTGCATGTTCAAAGACCAGATCGGGAGGTCCATGGAGGTCTATGTGGAAGATATGCATGTTAAAACGAGGGTTTCGAATGACCACGTCAACGACATCGCGGAAATGTTCGATGTACTTCGTAAATATGGCATGAAACTCAATCCCCTGAAATTTTCTTTTAGCATTGCACCGGGAAAATTCTTGGGTTTCATTGTCAATTCACAGGTAATCGAGACAAATCCAGAGAAAGTCCAAGCTATATGGGGCATTCAGACCCCTTAGAGCATCAAAGATGTTCAAAGATTAAACGCGAAATTGGCCACCCTAAGTCAATTCATATGAAAAGCTGGGGATAAGTGCATTACATTTTTTGACTTTCTTAGAAAAGGGAAGCACAATTTCACATGGACAATGGAGTCATTATTGCGTTGCAGGACCCCTTGAATCACTTAGAGTGACCACCTATCTTGTCAAAACCCATGGATCACGAAGGCTTATGCGTTTACTTGGCTGTTTCTATGCTATCAATTAGCTTGGTGCTAGTGCGCAAAGAAGATCGTGTCAAACGACCCGTTTACTACATCAGCAAGAGGTTGACAAGTGAAGAAAAGAATTATCCGAAGCTTGAAAAGCTTGCTTACTACTTGTTGATCTTTTCCTGGAAGCTACGACCATACTTTCAGTCTCATCCAATCAAAGTCTACACTGACCAGGCGCTATGCAAGTCCTATACTGACCTGAGGTGTCTGGGTGACTTTTGAAGTGGAATATAGAACTGAGACAATTTGAGATTACATTCATCCCTAATCGAGCCATCCACAGACAAGCTGTTGTAGAGTTCATCGCGAAGTTCACTATTGCCAAAGAGCCTACTCCGGTAGATAGTGAGCCTCCGAACATTCAATGGAAACTATTCATGGGTGGATCATCAAACAATCAGTGTTCTGGCACCGGAGTCATACTCATTACTCCTGAGAAATGCTCAGTTTGTTACGCTCTAAAGCTCGACTTCTCTGCCACAAAGAACGATGCAGAATATGAAGCCTTGATTGCTAGATTTAAAATTGCAATTAAACTTAACATCAAGGTATCCATATTTACTCCAACTCAAAGCTCATCGTATGCCAGGTGCAGGGCGAATACCAAGCCATATAGGGATTGCTTATTCCTTACCCTACTCGGGTCCGCGAACTTCTTAGAACTCCGACACTACATCATCACATACGTCTTTCGAGAACAAAACAAAAAAAGATGTTTCATTGGCCAAGTTGGCAAGTTCCGGGAATGCGCAACTCTTAGGACTTGTCCCATTCGAAGTACTCGATTCTACAAGTATCGATCAAATGTAAACGGATTCAATATCAATGACGGAGACCGAGTCCAATCCTAAGTCTTGGATAACACTAATCAAAAACTACGTGCTTCATTGAAGAATCCTCCCTAGTAACTCAAAGAAGAAACACAAACTCATCCATAAATCATCATGCTACATCATTCAGGATGGAGTGCTCTACCGAAGAGGTTTCTTTGTTCCATTACTCTAGTGTGTATCCTGCAACGACGCTGTAACAACCCGCTCGGAGTAGGCCTAAATTTCTACCCTGAAAAGGCCAATCGAAACTTAGAGCCATTCTAAATGGGTCGTTGGTTCCTGTAAGGATTACATTTGCATAAAATATATATATACAAAGATACTTCGAATGGAAATCTCACATAGCGAAAAGAGAAAACATAATACTGAAATGAGATATACCATTTATTTAAAAATCACAGAAACACAACAGCCACAATTTCATCTGTTCAATGGGTACATCAAATAGTTCATTCTCAAAAGTTTCCAAAGGAAGTAAATCAATAACTAGTAATAATAGCATAACAACTTTGTCATCTTCACCAGCTTCAATCATGACTTCGTCCATGGATTTTAACCATCAACCGACCTATTGGATATTTTAAGGAGAGGGGTCAGAACATAAAGTTTTATGTGACTAAAATATGGTGTAACTTAATGTACATATCCTATATATTTAGCTGGTTACATATGTCAAGGTATGTCTATGCAGAACACAACAAACACCAAGTATATAACAAATGGGGTGGATATCCAAGTCAATCACCCATTAGTGTTTTTATGGTAAAGACTCAATGAGGTGGGCATTCATGGTCACTTATAGCCCTATTAAAGGTGGATTCTTATGATCTCTTATAACCTTGAGGTGGACCCCTAGCCCCTTAAGACCCCGTCCTAATACGTTAACGTTCTTATATCTATACTCTCACTTGTAATATGAGAAGTAGTATTGCGAACATTACTACTTAACTGATATTATGGTAGGACAACTATGTCACTTAAGACTTCCCTTAGACAGTTGGTGAGCATGCAATGGCCACATATTTTTCAAATACCAATATGTCCCTAGTTGAGACCTTACAAGCTTCTGGAGGAAATGGACATCCCCGTGAACTACCCTACTCCGTTACCGCTTATGTCAAACCACTTTTATAGAAGGAGGATCTAAAGAATTACTTCAAATCTAATAATGGTAGGTCCCATGACTTTGGTTCCTCTCCAAGGAATAAACCTTCGGAGGGATCCTAGTCCTAACCACTTAAGACCAAAACTAGATAGAAAGAGAGTCAGCCACTGAAGACCTTCTCAAGGCATACTGAACCTGCCTATTTTCACACATAATAGACTTATATATATATAGTTACATATGTACACACTAGACTTCTCACATTAAACCATACACCTGTAGATGCTGGATATGTCGGTCGGTTCCGGGCAGACTTCTACCACAAGTTGGTTTAACCTCGTGTCTAGTGTACTAATTATTAAATGATTTTATAAAGCGAATGTTTATGTTAATAAGATTTATAAGAAAATAGGCAGAAATTAACAAAATGGTTAATAAATGGATTAATTGTTTCTAAGAAATAGTTAAATGGAACAATTTAAATTAATTATATCATTAATTAATTTAAAGGAAGAATTAATTGGAATTGGTTGAAGAAATAATCATGTTTGAGTTGACTAAGTCGACCGTTTTAACCGAGATTGATTATTAAATTAGTTTTTTCTTAATTAATTTAATGAAATAGTTCAATGAATATTTGTTTTAATTTAATAAGATTTTTAAAGGGAATTTACTATTTCTTTTGGCAATAAGAAATCAACCACTTCTAGAGTAGTTAACGATGAAGTAAATTATTATTTTAATTAATAATAATTTAAGTGATTACTAGTAAATAAAATATATTCAAATAAGAAATCAGAGTTGTAATGATATATACTTGGATTGTGAAAGGAGTTTATGAAAGGGTTTTATATTAAACATGAGTTGCATAAGCGAGATTTACAAAAAGAGATGAGGTGTTAAAACGTTGATTTTTAAATGGATGATACTCAATAATGAAATTAAATGAATGGAATTGAAATGAGATATTTAAAGTAGAAAATGGTTGAATGGGTTAGAAGTGGAATAAGATATGTTGGTAAGGAGTTAAGAAATTAAATAATTGGAACCTTACTGGAGATTGGTTGGGTTGAGTGATTTTTTGAGTGTTAATCTGATGTTGATTTCGTTCATGGGTTTCATACTTAGGAAGTTATTCGCTTTCCAATTTACGGTTAGGGACTGATGAATATTGAAGTAACGGAGATAAAATGAGATTTTTGTGAAAACATAATGATATTTTCGAGATTTAAGGAATTAAAGAGATGAGTCTGAATAAGTCTATTCAAAAGGGAAGTGTTAGTTATCATTTTCGAGAAATGAAATAAAAGAGATTTCATGATGATGTTTTACATGAAACCAAAGTTGGGAATGTAACATACCAACCTTTCCGTACGCTTTGAGTTTACGATTACAACTTACGTCCAACCTAAATTGCAAGAAAAAGCAGATGGTTAGGAGAAAGAAATGAGAGGGTGAGAGAGAAAGAAAGAAATATTAGAATAGAAGAATAAGAAGGTCAAAATCTCACAGAGGATCGAATAAAATAAAATATATCAAAATGTTTTATACAAAATGAACTGTATATATTTATATATATCTATATATATTACAATAATATTAGAGTACACATTCAGTTCAATACAACACACATTGAAATAATTATATTACCAGTAAATTGTAGTAAACATCTCGACTCCAGCTCCTCTTCTGAAGCTCCAAGTGAAGCCTAGCCTGATAATATACTCGGACTGACCCGAGCACATTTGAAGCAAAGAAAAATTCACCCGGATCAGTCTGGAATGCTTTCAGTGATAAATTCAAACCAAACAACTTTCTTAACTTTATAAATCCTTTTTCAAAGAAAAGGATAATCGTAAGACCAATCCACACACAAACACAGACAGTTTTTACCTTACGATAACCCAAAACATTTTTGATATATCGGAATCCAATGATATTATAATAGTGTCTATCAAATCACAAATAAATAACCATCTAGCAGAACGCTTGTATCTCTGCCCTACATATTCATTATATAATAAAAGATCACAAGGTGCTTATTGGAGATTGGATTTCCAACATGGCAAGGTATAGGACTACCTTCCGATCAGTGCACTCTAGAGGGGATACACTGGGGTTCAACAAGAACGTCTTGCAACCCGCCAACATATGACCGACCATTCATTTAGCTTGAGTGTATCAAATGTATTATCACCCATGGTTTTTGGTCATCCAACCATATTTCTAAGATACAGAATCGACAAAAGAAATAAATAAGGATTTTCTCTAGATGGTGATAATACATCCTGTTTGGGTGCCACCCAACTACCCATGTTGCCTGCCCGATGTTGGCTAGCTTTTCGACCAAGCCACTAAGGTTCCGAGAAAAAGAAGATATAGAGCGTCGCTCGTCAGAACCTTTAAAAAACTCGATCATGGTCACCCCATATCTGACGGATCGTGATACCTATTCACGACCCGATCCCTCTTCACCAATGCCCCACGATCCGATCGAGAATCTAAGGTAATGGTCGAGACTTAGTCCATCACGATCCGAGATTCAAGGGGATGGAAACATATGTCCAGTAACCGCTATATTGACCATTTCTACATAAACTCACGAACCAGTCCGAGATTCTTGGGATTTGTGTCACATGTGACCACGAACCGCCTGCAAATATCAGCTATAAATAGCCCCAGACTTGGAATTTTTGAGGAGCTTTTTGGTAGTTCTGAGTGTTGTTCTTACCATTACTGTCCTTGCACTATTTCTTACCAATATTAATTCGAAATCACTGAGTGAATCAGTATTGTAAAAAGCGAGACTAAGAGAAAAATCTCTGATTGTACCCGAATCTTATGTATAATCATAGATATAAAGTGGACGTAGGCTTGCTAACGCTGTAACGACCAGCAAATCTGTACCTTTTGAATCGACAATAATCCACACATGTCTAACTCAAAACAGTACGTATTTACAGATTGTTAAATGACGATCCACATCTTTAACCATTATAGTCAAAAATATAGATAATCAAGGGGATTAATTTAGAATTAGAAAGAAAGAAGAAAACAAGCACAAAATCTCGCAACGGAATGAACAAAATATAATAATCAAATAACAGTTCATGAAGCTGTTTAAAATAAACACTGGATCATTTTACAACATTTATCAGAGTTATACATTTATATACACAACTGATAATATAGAGTAATGCAACAGAATAGTAGTGGAATACAATAGTAATAATAGTATACCGTCTTCGTCTTCATCCTTCAGAAGATAACCTTTGAAACTGGAATGCTCAAGTCTGACCCGAGCGTAATAGCGTGAGAATAAAACAAGCTCGGATCAGGCAAAAATATTCTCATCTAAGTCAAATCGACATCATATGAACATACACACACATAACTTAAGAGATGTTACGGGAAATTTCCATCTCCTAAGGATCCGTCAAACTAGATACTATATGATATAATTTCTCTATTATAGTAGTGTCTATTCACAAATACTTTTCAGAAAAATAGCGTAAGCGGGGTTACATTGATTACCCTTACACATTTTATAAGCACATGGTCTATGCAGGTCCTGTAACACAACCAATAAAACATCGGTAGCCAGTGAGTCCCCTATAGACATATGCCAAAATCAAAATCGTAGTTGTCTCGCATAAGGATAAACGTATGACAAGGCACATGAGGCAATACCCAAAGTAGTATGCTACTAGTTTGCCTGATCCAGACTGGTGGTTACCCCTAACGGCCCACCGTAGACATCCGCCCCATATCGAATCAAAGGGAAATACATCCCATCAAGGGTGCGCACCAACAAAACAACAACAACTGAATAATAATAGTATGGACCTGTGGCCCAGGAAAAATCGAAGAGCAGATGTCCACTAAGAGGTAGTCAAGCCTCATTTGGTCTGGCACGGCTCCTGTTTTAGTAATTTCAGATCGACACAAGTGTCGGGGTCATCCATTATCGTTCACTTTCTTCAAATCCAGTAATCGCCTCCAAATTCATCCTACTTCATTTCTGTAACTCCACCGCGTACACAATTGTTAAAGTGGTTCCAACATTGACAGAGAGTATGTCAATAAGAGGTCCCGGTCTCTTTAACAACCAAACATCATGTTACACACCGATTGGTACTTTTATATTTCAAAAGTGAATCGTTATGATATCAAAATGTCATATTCAACTAAACCAATTTCACTTTAAAATATCATATTATTTTAATCACAATAATATTTACTTTCAAAATTCATATTCACTTTGAGATAAATTTCCATTTCAACAATTGGTTATAACTTCAATTAACCACATTTTCTTCGAGTCATTCAATTTAGTTAAAAATTCGTTTTGAATTCATTTATGATTTTAACGTCAAACTAATCATATTTACTTTTAAATCAGAGATTTAAATGTAAACAACTCCACTTCAAAAACAGTTTATAAGTTTGCAATAGTTTTGGGGTTTTAATAAATTTTTGAATATATGTAAAAATTTGGGAGATTTGGAATAACTTGGAAATCAAAACAGCTTGAGGGTTGGAAATGGTTTTATGTATATTAAAATATTTTATAAATTAAACTATATATATATAGAAAGAATAGGTTTTTGAAAAACAATTTATATAAAGTACTACATATATCAAAGGAATAAATTTCATAAAATAGATTATATATAAATTTGTTTATATAGAAATAATTTCAAATCAACTGTTTCTTTCCATTTTCAATAAATCTGAACCTAAGTTCAAATCTCAAAACAAACCAAATCGATTTTCAATATCCAGTCCAAATCGATTCCCAAAATCAAATTTATTTGAGAACAATCCATTTTAAAGGATAACTTCCAATTTTGAAATATTATTTGAAACTATTCGATTCAAATCAAATCCGAGTTCAAGTTCAAGTTCATAATATTTATTTAAACCATTTAATTCAAATTTAATTTCAAAGTTTAAATAAAGATTTAACCTTTGAAACAATTCAAATTATAATCAATTTTAGTTCACATTTCAAATAACAAATTTAGATCATTTCCAGTTGAATTAAATTCCAAAGTTTAAATAAAGATTGAAACCTTTGAAATAATTCAATTTCAACATTTCAATATAATTCAATTTTCACATTTCAATATAATTCAATTTGGAATGATTTCAATTCATAATCAATTTTAGTTCAAATTTCAATTTAACAAATTAGATCATTTCAATTTTAATTTAATTTCAAAGTTTAAATAAAGATTCAAACCTTTGAAATAATTCAATTTCAACATTTCAAATTCAAATTCAAATTCCAATGTATAATTCAATTTATATAATTTCAATTTATTTTCTTTACACAGAATAACTTATTTAAATCAGTTTCACAAATTCTAAAATTTATAGATTTAACCAATCCGGTGTCTGTATGATAATTCTCTATCCTATGGCCAAGTGATCAGTTATTTCAAATTTTAAATTTTAATTTCAAGGAATGGATATATATCATTTCAATCCAGCGGTCAGATGTCATAGTATGTATCATTTCAACCTATTTCTTAATTTATTCGAAATGACAGTTTATGATGATGCCCGTAACATCCAAGGTGATAACACTGATATAAAAATATAGACAGCATCCGTACAGTTCAATATATCCATAAATAAACACCCATCACAACCATCATCCAAAACAGTTCAATTTTGCAATAATTAACTGATTTTAAATGTGTCGAGGTTTACTAGCAATTTAATTTCAGAAAAATAAACTAACTGTCAATTCAATTTCTACAGTTTAAATTTGATGTCCATTTAAAATAGCAGTCAACAAACAAACAATCAAATCAATCACAGATTTCAATTTCACAAAAATGTGAATATTTTTGCAATGTGACAAAACTCACCTTCGTTTGAATTTGAAGGTATAACAAACTCAAATCCTGACAATCCAACGTCATTGCCTAGGTCTCGTCGATATGAACATGTCGCCACTTGTTTCGTTCGAAACGGACCTCGTATAAACAAGATATCGAATTTCAAACGTTGCGTATTATTATAACTCAATTAACTAAAAAAACTTAAAATTTAATTTATTAATTATCTTCAAAAACCAATAACACATGCATGCGCCACTTCGTTATCAAACGCCACTGTCGTTCCACCTTTATGCACAAAGAAACATGCACCATGCCTGAACTGACCACCCGTGAGTCTTCAACTACCATGCACATCTTTATTCCACTGCAATCCAAATTTCCACCCAGCTCATCACGTCATTTGCATGTATATATTTTCTACATCCTTATTTTTATTCTCTCCTTCCATCAATTAATCTCTTACACCATACACCCCATCTTCCCATCACACGCCTTCCGCTATAACCATGCAACGAGCCTCTCCTGGCTCCCTCCCCTTGTCTCCACCGATGCTCACAACTCCATGCAAACATATAAGTATACGCACAAAGAGCCGCCCATTACCACGGCCAAGTCCAACGAGCCGTTGCATGCATTATAAATTGCCAGAAAGAAGTAAAATATTTGAATGGTCCACCTTGTAGCCGTGCTGCGTTGCTTCCAGCGCAAGTTCCACCAAACAAAACAAAACAAACGAAGTTTGCTCCTCCCTACGACTGTTGTGACCAGTGAGTGCATGAAAGTGAATGGATTCTTCTCTTTAGACGTGATAGAAAGAATATTATACTTGCTGTGTTTTTTTTTTCTTGGCCCCTTCCATGTCTTGCCTGGATTATATGTCCAATGTGCTCACGCCTTTTTTTCTTTCTTCTTTTTTTCTTTTTTTTCGTTTATCTCTTTTTTTTTATACACACACATAGTACCATACACTGACACATGCACACTCAACCCATAAGCACCCACGCAGGAGGTTAGGGAAAGAGAAGAAAGCAGGGGAAAGAATGAGAAAAAAATAAAAGCGAAAGAGAATAAAAAAAATGGGAGCTTGCAGCATAGAAATGAATGAACCCAAAAAAGACGTGGCTCACTGTATTCCCAGAAAAAAAAATGAACTCTGCTCGTTAGTTGCGTTTTAAGTCTTGGTGTCGCTGGAAATATAAACAAAAAAATGTGTAAAAAAAAATAATCCATCTCCCCTTGGCATTTTGCGTTTCATTCAGTTGCATTTTTCAGAGAGGAAAGAAAATGGTAACATTGTTTGTGTTGGGTGGAAAACAAAAATGAATGTCTCCTGTAAATGAATTTACTGTACAAATGAAAAAAAAGTTTGTTGTGTCTCAAAAAGAAAACGAATGGATGCCCATTTTTTTATTCATGCATGCGTTTTTATTTAGAAGAGAAAGAAGGAATATGATGCTTTGCCTTGGAAGAACAAAAAAAAAAAAAAAGTGCCAAGTAAAAATAATGGAAAGCTAAAAGTATGTTGCTGTGTTGTATTAGAAAGAAAAATGGTCACTAAAAGAGAAGTTTTAAAGGAAGAGGGGAGAATGGAATAAAAATGGGGAGCTTGATGTGAAGTATATATGTCTTTACTTCTTTAGTTGCTAAGAAACAAAGTGCCAGACAAATATCAAAATCAAGCAAAAACAAGGACAATGTCACGTAGGCATTAAATGAAACAAGCATATTCGCATCAGGCCATTTAATGACAACGTGTGTGGTGGTGAAGTTGCATTGATGAGAACGTGGAATGAGTAGAAAAAGGAAGCATGGGAAGTAAGGTGCATGCATAGGAAAGTAAGAAGACATTGCACGCATGCTTTAGAAATGAAAAAGAAAACATGCATTTTGTCATTTGTTTAAGACATGATAACATGAATGGTTTTTGAGAGAAAAAAAAAGTTTCTATTGGCATTAGCACCCTTTCGAGCTGGGTTTGCAGACCGAAAAATATTTAGAAAGATATGTAAGATCGTAAAAGGGACATATCGAACTCAAATGGCTCCGCTTCAAAAATGAACTGTGCAAGCTTTTCCATAATTTCAGCGCAAACCGAACACCGAAACTGACAAATGAATATATTTCGGTAATTAGCGCGACAAGACAGACATAACGGTATATATTTGCAGTGTCTGCATGCTCCGTTCAAAAACGCGTTACGGACCCCTTTGACGTAGAAATGCGGATGGAAAACGGAGGTCAAAACGTCTGATTTTCGCGAAACGAATTTCGCCATTAGATTACTGATAAAGAATAGAATATTTTTCGTGTTTGTCCGAACTGATTTCGAAGAGATTTTAAAATCGCTAAAATTTGAACTGTTATGCGCAACGCGCACTGAAAATAGCGCGACCGACTACATTCAAATTTTCCAACGGAATTTTCACAGCTGCTACATTTCACTATACGTATTTCAAATATCGAACTTTCATTATAAAAAACCATAGAATATATTATTTGTTTTTTTATAATAAAAAAACAATTTAAATCGAAATTTAATTCGTTAAAAATAGCGGGTTGTTACAATCTCCCACACTTAAAACTTTTCGTCCCCGAAAAGGAACGAAGCACGGTAGTAAGTACATATATATACTTACTGCAAAGTAATTTACAAAAAAAACTAAATTTGTACGTTTCGAATTTTTAAAGTCTCCAAAAAAAAAAAATTCTAACGCCCGAAATCACAAAAAAAATTCGGCAGCATCTCCTTTGTACGGAGAGACTTTGGCAACACGCCAATAAAGATTAAACTTATACATCGGCTCTCATGGCCGAAAAACCCAATATATATCAATATACACATCCTATTTATATTTTTATGTAGGCGTACTTTTTATTTTATTTATATATAAGAGAGTTCGCTTATATACGCAAGCAAAACGATAAACGCGCGCAAGCTTCCAAATTAAATCAAACACCTTACCAATTACTCAATAACAATGATATGTGAATCATGTACTTGAGACAACATCCATGCATACATCAAAATGCAACAACAATACACATGATCATAGCAAATGCAACATAATAACATATAGCAATCAAATTTATATAGTTTATTCATACCCGTACAATTTTGTTTGATTGGTTCATGTACATATGTTTTTATGTTTAATGTATTTGCATTAAATTATTTCTCATCCAATTTGCTTACATCTATTGATTTCCATATATTCATTCGTGTTAATGAATTTTTTTAGTCTTTAGTTTTCATTAGTTCAAAATCTACTTATTTCAACTATATTAAAATTTTCTATATGTTGGCGTTTCATTTTATCTATACTTATTCTCGACATATTTGAAATTTACATATATACTTACTTATTTCAATTTCTATATATGTTAATACTTTAGTTTCATCACATCTTAAGATCTCTATGTTTTTAATTAACGTGCTTAAATAGATTTACGATTGATTCAACTTATAAACTTATTTACATCGCGAAATAGCTTATTGTAAATTTTCTTAAGCTTATCTTTGACATTTTATTCAATCAGAATCTAAGTTCATTATTTTCATAACTTATATTAGCTGATTACATTAGTTTAATTTGTTTAGCTCACCTCCTATGTTGTAATTGCACATAAAATTTCAAACTTTTCAACATTCATATTGAACAATTTAGAATTTTATTAGTATTAACTTATCTCTCAACTGCAGCTTATAACTCCCTTAAGTTTGATATTTCATTTTCTTAAATGACGCCATCCTTGGCGAATATTCCATCCATTTGTTAATCGTTTCAGAACATTAACAAATTAATTTTTTTTATTACAACCACCTGATTAACCTTAATAAACATTTCTTTGATTCAAATTCATTTTTCGTTAACATCTCTGCTTTTCTTTATCTTCATAACATTCCTATGATTCAACATATCATTTTGGAACATGTTATTCTTTTAAATTTCATTTGTAAAATATTTCATTACATCTATATATACCCTTAAACTTTTCATTTAGGTAGGTTTGTATATATAAAAAATGAAATTTTGTATTTCACGCTTTACTCTTTATTATCAAAGTAACATGAGTATTTGTTTCTATTTACTTTAACATTTTCCTTACTTTATGTTTCAATTTTATAATATTATACTTTCATTTATTTTTCTCTTATTCATTTATCGTATTTCTTATCCACCTATTCAAAATTTCATTTGATATTAATACTGATAATTATTTATTTCATTGATTATCAACTAGGAGAGCAATTTGTATAAATGGAGACTTGAGAATCTTAAATACCAATTTCTTTTCAAAACATTTTGAAATACTATATACTATACATAATTTTGGTATATCAAAACATACTCAAAATTTTAAATTAAAATTATTTTCAAAACGAATATGTAGCAATGCTACCAAGTGGTCTCCCCCACTTTGAGATTTGAAAATGAAAGTCGATGACTATGATCATTTCATCACCGAAATTTATTTCCCAGCAGAAAAATAGAGTACTTAACCAATTTTTATTTGAATATCCTTCAAATATTACTACTATTATTTTTCAAAACCTTGAAAACATTTACAAATCATCGGAATTTAAAGATCTCATATTCTCCATTTAAATTTATTTGGTTTACAACTAATTATGAATCATATATTAAAGATCGATTTATTGTTATGGTCAATAGGTTAAGAGTATCGACTAATTTACCATAGAATTTCAAAATTATTTATATTAGATATATAAAATATACATGAAAACAATATTGTGTTAGAATGCCTTGTTCAAGTGTTTTGAAATCCCATTCGGTAACGCTTGCAACACGCATCGACTAGAACTCCGAACTCAACTCAATAAGTCAAACAACACAATATAAAACCAATTTTTTATATCAAAAGTAAAAGTACGCTCTCTCGTATATATATATACACTCAGAACTCATTCTAGGGTGTTACTAACCCTATCTCTAATGAGTAAATCCCAATAGAGCCAAGGTTTACCGCTAAACCATAAGCTCTGATACCAACTGTAACGACCAGCAAATCCGTACCTTTTGAATCGACAATAATCCACACATGTCTAACTCAAAACTGTACGTATTTACAGATTGTTAAATGACGATCCACATCTTTAACCATTATAGTCAAAAATATAGATAATCAAGGGGATTAATTTAGAATTAGAAAGAAAGAAGAAAACAAGCTCAAAATCTCGCAACGGAATGAACAAAATATAATAATCAAATAACAGTTCATAAAGCTGTTTAAAATAAACACTGGATCATTTTACAACATTTATCAGAGTTATACATTTATATACACAACTGATAATACAGAGTAATGCAACAGAATAGTAGTGGAATACAATAGTAATAATAGTATACCGTCTTCGTCTTCATCCTTCAGAAGATAACCTTTGAAACTGGAATGCTCAAGTCTGACCCGAGCGTAATAGCGTGAGAATAAAACAAGCTCGGATCAGGCAAAAATATTCTCATCTAAGTCAAATCGACATCATATGAACATACACACACATAACTTAAGAGATGTTACGGGAAATTTCCATCTCCTAAGGATCCGTCAAACTAGATACTATATGATATAATTTCTCTATTATAGTAGTGTCTATTCACAAATACTTTTCAGAAAAATAGCGTAAGCGGGGTTACATTGATTACCCTTACACAGTTTATAAGCACATGGTCTATGCAGGTCCTGTAACACAACCAATAAAACATCGGTAGCCAGTGAGTCCCCTATAGACATATGCCAAAATCAAAATCGTAGTTGTCTCGCATAAGGATAAACGTATGACAAGGCACATGAGGCAATACCCAAAGTAGTATGCTACTAGTTTGCCTGATCCAGACTGGTGGTTACCCCTAACGGCCCACCGTAGACATCCGCCCCATATCGAATCAAAGGGAAATACATCCCATCAAGGGTGCGCACCAACAAAATAACAACAACTGAATAATAATAGTATGGACCTGAGGCCCAGGAAAAATCGAAGAGCAGATGTCCACTAAGAGGTAGTCAAGCCTCATTTGGTCTGGCACGGCTCCTGTTTTAGTCATTTCAAATCGACACAAGTGTCGGGGTCATCCATTATCGTTCACTTTCTTCAAATCCAGTAATCGCCTCCAAATTCATCCTACTTCATTTCTGTAACTCCGCCGCGTACACAGTTGTTAAAGTGGTTCCAACATTGACAGAGAGTATGTCAATAAGAGGTCCCGGTCTCTTTAACAACCAAACGTCATGTTACACACCGATTGGTACTTTTATATTTCAAAAGTGAATCGTTATGATATCAAAATATCATATTCAACTAAACCAATTTCACTTTAAAATATCATATTATTTTAATCACAATAATATTTACTTTCAAAATTCATATTCACTTTGAGATAAATTTCCATTTCAACAATTGGTTATAACTTCAATTAACCACATTTTCTTCGAGTCATTTAATTTAGTTAAAAATTCGTTTTGAATTCATTTATGATTTTAACGTCAAACTAATCATATTTACTTTTAAATCAGATATTTAAATGTAAACAACTCCACTTCTAAAACAGTTTATAAGTTTGCAATAGTTTTGGGGTTTTAATAAATTTTTGAATAACTGTAAAAATTTGGGAGATTTGGAATAACTTGGAAATCAAAACAGCTTGAGGGTTGGAAATGGTTTTATGTATATTAAAATATTTTATAAATTAAACTATTTATATATATATAGAAAGAATAGGTTTTTGAAAAACAATTTATATAAAGTACTACATATATCAAAGGAATAAATTTCATAAAATAGATTATATATAAATTTGTTTATATAGAAATAATTTCAAATCAACTGTTTCTTTCCATTTTCAATAAATCTGAACCTAAGTTCAAATCTCAAAACAAACCAAATCGATTCTCAATATCCAGTCCAAATCGATTCCCAAAATCAAATTTATTTGAGAACAATCCATTTTAAAGGATAACTTCCAATTTTGAAATATTATTTGAAACTATTCGATTCAAATCAAATCCAAGTTCAAGTTCAAGTTCATAATATTTATTTAAACCATTTAATTCAAATTTAATTTCAAAGTTTAAATAAAGATTTAACCTTTGAAACAATTCAAATTATAATCAATTTTAGTTCACATTTCAAATAACAAATTTAGATCATTTCCAGTTGAATTAAATTCCAAAGTTTAAATAAAGATTGAAACCTTTGAAATAATTCAATTTCAACATTTCAATATAATTCAATTTTCACATTTCAATATAATTCAATTTGGAATGATTTCAATTCATAATCAATTTTAGTTCAAATTTCAATTTAACAAATTAGATCATTTCAATTTTAATTTAATTTCAAAGTTTAAATAAAGATTCAAACCTTTGAAATAATTCAATTTCAACATTTCAAATTCAAATTCAAATTCCAATGTATAATTCAATTTATATAATTTCAATTTATTTTCTTTACACAGAATAACTTATTTAAATCAGTTTCACAAATTCTAAAATTTATAGATTTAACCAATCCGGTGTCTGTATGATAATTCTCTATTCTATGGCCAAGTGATCAGTTATTTCAAATTTTAAATTTTAATTTCAAGGAATGGATATATATCATTTCAATCCAGCGGTCAGATGTCATAGTATGTATCATTTCAACCTATTTCTTAATTTATTCGAAATGACAGTTTATGATGATGCCCGTAACATCCAAGGTGATAACACTGATATAAAAATATAGACAGCATCCGTACAGTTCAATATATCCATAAATAAACACCCATCACAACCATCATCCAAAACAGTTCAATTTTGCAATAATTAACTGATTTTAAATGTGTCGAGGTTTACTAGAAATTTAATTTCAGAAAAATAAACTAACTGTCAATTCAATTTCTAGAGTTTAAATTTGATGTCCATTTAAAATAGCAGTCAACAAACAAACAATCAAATCAATCACAGATTTCAATTTCACAAAAATGTGAATATTTTTGCAATGTGACAAAACTCACCTTCGTTTGAATTTGAAGGTATAACAAACTCAAATCCTGACAATCCAACGTCATTGCCTAGGTCTCGTCGATATGAACATGTCGCCACTTGTTTCGTTCGAAACGGACCTCGTATAAACAAGATATCGAATTTCAAACGTTGCGTATTATTATAACTCAATTAACTAAAAAAACTTAAAATTTAATTTATTAATTATCTTCAAAAACCAATAACACATGCATGCGCCACTTCGTTATCAAACGCCACTGTCGTTCCACCTTTATGCACAAAGAAACATGCACCATGCCTGAACTGACCACCCGTGAGTCTTCAACTACCATGCACATCTTTATTCCACTGCAATCCAAATTTCCACCCAGCTCATCACGTCATTTGCATGTATATATTTTCTACATCCTTATTTTTATTCTCTCCTTCCATCAATTAATCTCTTACACCATACACCCCATCTTCCCATCACACGCCTTCCGCTATAACCATGCAACGAGCCTCTCCTGGCTCCCTCCCCTTGTCTCCACCGATGCTCACAACTCCATGCAAACATATAAGTATACGCACAAAGAGCCGCCCATTACCACGGCCAAGTCCAACGAGCCGTTGCATGCATTATAAATTGCCAGAAAGAAGTAAAATATTTGAATGGTCCACCTTGTAGCCGTGCTGCGTTGCTTCCAGCGCAAGTTCCACCAAACAAAACAAAACAAACGAAGTTTGCTCCTCCCTACGACTGTTGTGACCAGTGAGTGCATGAAAGTGAATGGATTCTTCTCTTTAGACGTGATAGAAAGAATATTATACTTGCTGTGTTTTTTTTTTCTTGGCCCCTTCCATGTCTTGCCTGGATTATATGTCCAATGTGCTCACGCCTTTTTTTCTTTCTTCTTTTTTTCTTTTTTTTCGTTTATCTCTTTTTTTTTATACACACACATAGTACCATACACTGACACATGCACACTCAACCCATAAGCACCCACGCAGGAGGTTAGGGAAAGAGAAGAAAGCAGGGGAAAGAATGAGAAAAAAATAAAAGCGAAAGAGAATAAAAAAAATGGGAGCTTGCAGCATAGAAATGAATGAACCCAAAAAAGACGTGGCTCACTGTATTCCCAGAAAAAAAAATGAACTCTGCTCGTTAGTTGCGTTTTAAGTCTTGGTGTCGCTGGAAATATAAACAAAAAAATGTGTAAAAAAAAATAATCCATCTCCCCTTGGCATTTTGCGTTTCATTCAGTTGCATTTTTCAGAGAGGAAAGAAAATGGTAACATTGTTTGTGTTGGGTGGAAAACAAAAATGAATGTCTCCTGTAAATGAATTTACTGTACAAATGAAAAAAAAGTTTGTTGTGTCTCAAAAAGAAAACGAATGGATGCCCATTTTTTTATTCATGCATGCGTTTTTATTTAGAAGAGAAAGAAGGAATATGATGCTTTGCCTTGGAAGAACAAAAAAAAAAAAAAAAAAGTGCCAAGTAAAAATAATGGAAAGCTAAAAGTATGTTGCTGTGTTGTATTAGAAAGAAAAATGGTCACTAAAAGAGAAGTTTTAAAGGAAGAGGGGAGAATGGAATAAAAATGGGGAGCTTGATGTGAAGTATATATGTCTTTACTTCTTTAGTTGCTAAGAAACAAAGTGCCAGACAAATATCAAAATCAAGCAAAAACAAGGACAATGTCACGTAGGCATTAAATGAAACAAGCATATTCGCATCAGGCCATTTAATGACAACGTGTGTGGTGGTGAAGTTGCATTGATGAGAACGTGGAATGAGTAGAAAAAGGAAGCATGGGAAGTAAGGTGCATGCATAGGAAAGTAAGAAGACATTGCACGCATGCTTTAGAAATGAAAAAGAAAACATGCATTTTGTCATTTGTTTAAGACATGATAACATGAATGGTTTTTGAGAGAAAAAAAAAGTTTCTATTGGCATTAGCACCCTTTCGAGCTGGGTTTGCAGACCGAAAAATATTTAGAAAGATATGTAAGATCGTAAAAGGGACATATCGAACTCAAATGGCTCCGCTTCAAAAATGAACTGTGCAAGCTTTTCCATAATTTCAGCGCAAACCGAACACCGAAACTGACAAATGAATATATTTCGGTAATTAGCGCGACAAGACAGACATAACGGTATATAATTTGCAGTGTCTGCATGCTCCGTTCAAAAACGCGTTACGGACCCCTTTGACGTAGAAATGCGGATGGAAAACGGAGGTCAAAACGTCTGATTTTCGCGAAACGAATTTCGCCATTAGATTACTGATAAAGAATAGAATATTTTTCGTGTTTGTCCGAACTGATTTCGAAGAGATTTTAAAATCGCTAAAATTTGAACTGTTATGCGCAACGCGCACTGAAAATAGCGCGACCGACTACATTCAAATTTTCCAACGGAATTTTCACAGCTGCTACATTTCACTATACGTATTTCAAATATCGAACTTTCATTATAAAAAACCATAGAATATATTATTTGTTTTTTTATAATAAAAAAACAATTTAAATCGAAATTTAATTCGTTAAAAATAGCGGGTTGTTACAATCTCCCACACTTAAAACTTTTCGTCCCCGAAAAGGAACGAAGCACGGTAGTAAGTACATATATATACTTACTGCAAAGTAATTTACAAAAAAAACTAAATTTGTACGTTTCGAATTTTTAAAGTCTCCAAAAAAAAAAAATTCTAACGCCCGAAATCACAAAAAAAATTCGGCAGCATCTCCTTTGTACGGAGAGACTTTGGCAACACGCCAGTAAAGATTAAACTTATACATCGGCTCTCATGGCCGAAAAACCCAATATATATCAATATACACATCCTATTTATATTTTTATGTAGGCGTACTTTTTATTTTATTTATATATAAGAGAGTTCGCTTATATACGCAAGCAAAACGATAAACGCGCGCAAGCTTCCAAATTAAATCAAACACCTTACCAATTACTCAATAACAATGATATGTGAATCATGTACTTGAGACAACATCCATGCATACATCAAAATGCAACAACAATACACATGATCATAGCAAATGCAACATAATAACATATAGCAATCAAATTTATATAGTTTATTCATACCCGTACAATTTTGTTTGATTGGTTCATGTACATATGTTTTTATGTTTAATGTATTTGCATTAAATTATTTCTCATCCAATTTGCTTACATCTATTGATTTCCATATATTCATTCGTGTTAATGAATTTTTTTAGTCTTTAGTTTTCATTAGTTCAAAATCTACTTATTTCAACTATATTAAAATTTTCTATATGTTGGCGTTTCATTTTATCTATACTTATTCTCGACATATTTGAAATTTACATATATACTTACTTATTTCAATTTCTATATATGTTAATACTTTAGTTTCATCACATCTTAAGATCTCTATGTTTTTAATTAACGTGCTTAAATAGATTTACGATTGATTCAACTTATAAACTTATTTACATCGCGAAATAGCTTATTGTAAATTTTCTTAAGCTTATCTTTGACATTTTATTCAATCAGAATCTAAGTTCATTATTTTCATAACTTATATTAGCTGATTACATTAGTTTAATTTGTTTAGCTCACCTCCTATGTTGTAATTGCACATAAAATTTCAAACTTTTCAACATTCATATTGAACAATTTAGAATTTTATTAGTATTAACTTATCTCTCAACTGCAGCTTATAACTCCCTTAAGTTTGATATTTCATTTTCTTAAATGACGCCATCCTTGGCGAATATTCCATCCATTTGTTAATCGTTTCAGAACATTAACAAATTAATTTTTTTTATTACAACCACCTGATTAACCTTAATAAACATTTCTTTGATTCAAATTCATTTTTCGTTAACATCTCTGCTTTTCTTTATCTTCATAACATTCCTATGATTCAACATATCATTTTGGAACATGTTATTCTTTTAAATTTCATTTGTAAAATATTTCATTACATCTATATATACCCTTAAACTTTTCATTTAGGTAGGTTTGTATATATAAAAAATGAAATTTTGTATTTCACGCTTTACTCTTTATTATCAAAGTAACATGAGTATTTGTTTCTATTTACTTTAACATTTTCCTTACTTTATGTTTCAATTTTATAATATTATATTTTCATTTATTTTTCTCTTATTCATTTATCGTATTTCTTATCCACCTATTCAAAATTTCATTTGATATTAATACTGATAATTATTTATTTCATTGATTATCAACTAGGAGAGCAATTTGTATAAATGGAGACTTGAGAATCTTAAATACCAATTTCTTTTCAAAACATTTTGAAATACTATATACTATACATAATTTTGGTATATCAAAACATACTCAAAATTTTAAATTAAAATTATTTTCAAAACGAATATGTAGCAATGCTACCAAGTGGTCTCCCCCACTTTGAGATTTGAAAATGAAAGTCGATGACTATGATCATTTCATCACCGAAATTTATTTCCCAGCAGAAAAATAGAGTACTTAACCAATTTTTATTTGAATATCCTTCAAATATTACTACTATTATTTTTCAAAACCTTGAAAACATTTACAAATCATCGGAATTTAAAGATCTCATATTCTCCATTTAAATTTATTTGGTTTACAACTAATTATGAATCATATATTAAAGATCGATTTATTGTTATGGTCAATAGGTTAAGAGTATCGACTAATTTACCATAGAATTTCAAAATTATTTATATTAGATATATAAAATATACATGAAAACAATATTGTGTTAGAATGCCTTGTTCAAGTGTTTTGAAATCCCATTCGGTAACGCTTGCAACACGCATCGACTAGAACTCCGAACTCAACTCAATAAGTCAAACAACACAATATAAAACCAATTTTTTATATCAAAAGTAAAAGTACGCTCTCTCGTATATATATATATACACTCAGAACTCATTCTAGGGTGTTACTAACCCTATCTCTAATGAGTAAATCCCAATAGAGCCAAGGTTTACCGCTAAACCATAAGCTCTGATACCAACTGTAACGACCAGCAAATCCGTACCTTTTGAATCGACAATAATCCACACATGTCTAACTCAAAACTGTACGTATTTACAGATTGTTAAATGACGATCCACATCTTTAACCATTATAGTCAAAAATATAGATAATCAAGGGGATTAATTTAGAATTAGAAAGAAAGAAGAAAACAAGCACAAAATCTCGCAACGGAATGAACAAAATATAATAATCAAATAACAGTTCATAAAGCTGTTTAAAATAAACACTGGATCATTTTACAACATTTATCAGAGTTATACATTTATATACACAACTGATAATACAGAGTAATGCAACAGAATAGTAGTGGAATACAATAGTAATAATAGTATACCGTCTTCGTCTTCATCCTTCAGAAGATAACCTTTGAAACTGGAATGCTCAAGTCTGACCCGAGCGTAATAGCGTGAGAATAAAACAAGCTCGGATCAGGCAAAAATATTCTCATCTAAGTCAAATCGACATCATATGAACATACACACACATAACTTAAGAGATGTTACGGGAAATTTCCATCTCCTAAGGATCCGTCAAACTAGATACTATATGATATAATTTCTCTATTATAGTAGTGTCTATTCACAAATACTTTTCAGAAAAATAGCGTAAGCGGGGTTACATTGATTACCCTTACACAGTTTATAAGCACATGGTCTATGCAGGTCCTGTAACACAACCAATAAAACATCGGTAGCCAGTGAGTCCCCTATAGACATATGCCAAAATCAAAATCGTAGTTGTCTCGCATAAGGATAAACGTATGACAAGGCACATGAGGCAATACCCAAAGTAGTATGCTACTAGTTTGCCTGATCCAGACTGGTGGTTACCCCTAACGGCCCACCGTAGACATCCGCCCCATATCGAATCAAAGGGAAATACATCCCATCAAGGGTGCGCACCAACAAAATAACAACAACTGAATAATAATAGTATGGACCTGAGGCCCAGGAAAAATCGAAGAGCAGATGTCCACTAAGAGGTAGTCAAGCCTCATTTGGTCTGGCACGGCTCCTGTTTTAGTCATTTCAAATCGACACAAGTGTCGGGGTCATCCATTATCGTTCACTTTCTTCAAATCCAGTAATCGCCTCCAAATTCATCCTACTTCATTTCTGTAACTCCGCCGCGTACACAGTTGTTAAAGTGGTTCCAACATTGACAGAGAGTATGTCAATAAGAGGTCCCGGTCTCTTTAACAACCAAACGTCATGTTACACACCGATTGGTACTTTTATATTTCAAAAGTGAATCGTTATGATATCAAAATATCATATTCAACTAAACCAATTTCACTTTAAAATATCATATTATTTTAATCACAATAATATTTACTTTCAAAATTCATATTCACTTTGAGATAAATTTCCATTTCAACAATTGGTTATAACTTCAATTAACCACATTTTCTTCGAGTCATTTAATTTAGTTAAAAATTCGTTTTGAATTCATTTATGATTTTAACGTCAAACTAATCATATTTACTTTTAAATCAGATATTTAAATGTAAACAACTCCACTTCTAAAACAGTTTATAAGTTTGCAATAGTTTTGGGGTTTTAATAAATTTTTGAATAACTGTAAAAATTTGGGAGATTTGGAATAACTTGGAAATCAAAACAGCTTGAGGGTTGGAAATGGTTTTATGTATATTAAAATATTTTATAAATTAAACTATTTATATATATATAGAAAGAATAGGTTTTTGAAAAACAATTTATATAAAGTACTACATATATCAAAGGAATAAATTTCATAAAATAGATTATATATAAATTTGTTTATATAGAAATAATTTCAAATCAACTGTTTCTTTCCATTTTCAATAAATCTGAACCTAAGTTCAAATCTCAAAACAAACCAAATCGATTCTCAATATCCAGTCCAAATCGATTCTGAAAATCAAATTTATTTGAGAACAATCCATTTTAAAGGATAACTTCCAATTTTGAAATATTATTTGAATCTATTCGATTCAAATCAAATCCGAGTTCAAGTTCAATTTCATAATATTTATTTAAACCATTTAATTCAAATTTAATTTCAAAGTTTAAATAAAGATTTAACCTTTGAAACAATTCAAATTATAATCAATTTTAGTTCACATTTCAAATAACAAATTTAGATCATTTCCAGTTGAATTAAATTCCAAAGTTTAAATAAAGATTTAAACCTTTGAAATAATTCAATTTCAACATTTCAATATAATTCAATTTTGACATTTCAATATAATTCAATTTGGAATGATTTCAATTCATAATCAATTTTAGTTCAAATTTCAATTTAACAAATTAGATCATTTCAATTTTAATTTAATTTCAAAGTTTAAATAAAGATTCAAACCTTTGAAATAATTCAATTTCAACATTTCAAATTCAAATTCAAATTCAAATTCCAATGTATAATTCAATTTATATAATTTCAATTTATTTTCTTTACACAGAATAACTTATTTAAATCAGTTTCACAAATTCTAAAATTTATAGATTTAACCAATCCGGTGTCTGTATGATAATTCTCTATCCTATGGCCAAGTGATCAGTTATTTCAAATTTTAAATTTTAATTTCAAGGAATGGATATATATCATTTCAATCCAGCGGTCAGATGTCATAGGTATGTATCATTTCAACCTATTTCTTAATTTATTCGAAATGACAGTTTATGATGATGCCCGTAACATCCAAGGTGATAACACTGATATAAAAATATAGACAGCATCCGTACAGTTCAATATATCCATAAATAAACACCCATCACAACCATCATCCAAAACAGTTCAATTTTGCAATAATTAACTGATTTTAAATGTGTCGAGGTTTACTAGCAATTTAATTTCAGAAAAATAAACTAACTGTCAATTCAATTTCTACAGTTTAAATTTGATGTCCATTTAAAATAGCAGTCAACAAACAAACAATCAAATCAATCACAGATTTCAATTTCACAAAAATGTGAATATTTTTGCAGTGTGAGAAAACTCACCTTCGTTTGAATTTGAAGGTATAACAAACTCAAATCCTGACAATCCAACGTCATTGCCTAGGTCTCGTCGATATGAACATGTCGCCACTTGTTTCGTTCGAAACGGACCTCGTATAAACAAGATATCGAATTTCAAACGTTGCGTATTATTATAACTCAATTAACTAAAAAAAAATTGATTTATTAATTACCTTTAATAACCAATAACACATGCATGCGCCACTTCGTTATCAAACGCCACTGTCGTTCCACCTTTATGCACAAAGAAACATGCACCATGCCTGAACTGACCACCCGTGAGTCTTCAACTACCATGCACATCTTTATTCCACTGCAATCCACATTTCCACCCAGCTCATCACGTCATTTGCATGTATATATTTTCTACATCCTTATTTTTATTCTCTCCTTCCATCAATTAATCTCTTACACCATACACCCCATCTTCCCATCACACGCCTTTCGCTATAACCATGCAACGAGCCTCTCCTGGCTCCCTCCCCTTGTCTCCACCGATGCTCACAACTCCATGCAAACATATAAGTATACGCACAAAGAGCCGCCCATTACCACGGCCAAGTCCAACGAGCCGTTGCATGCAGTATAAATTGCCAGAAAGAAGTAAAATATTTGAATGGTCCACCTCGTAGCCGTGCTGCGTTGCTTCCAGCGCAAGTTCCACCAAACAAAACAAAACAAACGAAGTTTGCTCCTCCCTACGACTGTTGTGACCAGTGAGTGCATGAAAGTGAATGGATTCTTCTCTTTGGACGTGATAGAAAGAATATTATACTTGCTGTGTTTTTTTTTCTTGGCCCCTTCCATGTCTTGCCTGGATTATATGTCCAATGTGTTCACGCCTTTTTTTTTTTCTTCTTTTTTTCTTTTTTTTCGTTTATCTCTTTTTTTTATACGCACACATAGTACCATACACAGACACATGCACACTCAACCCATAAGCACCCACGCAGGAGGTTACGGAAAGAGAAGAAAGTAGGGGAAAGAATGAGAAAAAAACAAAAGTGAATAAAAAAAATGGGAGCTTGCAGCATAGAAATGAATGAACCCAAAAAAGACGTGGCTCACTGTATTCCCAAAAAAAAAAATGAACTCTGCTCGTTAGTTGCGTTTTAAGTCTTGGTGTCGCCGGAAATATAAACAAAAAAATGTGTAAAAAAAAATAATCCATCTCCCCTTGCCATTTTGCGTTTCATTCAGTTGCATTTTTCAGAGAGGAAAGAAAATGGTAACATTGTTTGTGTTGGGTGGAAAACAAAAATGAATGTCTCCTGTAAATGAATTTACTGTACAAATGAAAAAAAAAGTTTGTTGTGTCTCAAAAATAAAACGAATGGATGCCCATTTTTTTATTCATGCATGCGTTTTTATTTAGAAGAGAAAGAAGGAA
This sequence comes from Allium sativum, assembly GCA_030737875.1. NCBI lineage: Eukaryota > Viridiplantae > Streptophyta > Magnoliopsida > Asparagales > Amaryllidaceae > Allium > Allium sativum. The sequence continues at coordinate 345,239,273 of CM060922.1, read as the reverse complement.
TATGGTGCTTTGCCTTGGAAGAACAAAAAAAAAAAAAAAAAATGTGCCAAGTAAAAATAATGGAAAGCTAAAAGTATGTTGCTGTGTTGTATTAGAAAGAAAAATGGTCACTAAAAGAGAAGTTTTAAAGGATGAGGGGAGAATGGAATAAAAATGGGGAGCTTGCTATGAAGTATATATGTCTTTACTTCTTTAGTTGCTAAGAAACAAAGTGCCAAACAAATATCAAAATCAAGCAAAAACAAGGACAATGTCACGTAGGCATTAAATGAAACAAGCATATTCGCATCAGGCCATTTAATGACAATGTGTGTGGTGGTGAAGTTGCATTGATGAGAACGTGGAATGAGTAGAAAAAGGAAGCATGGGAAGTAAGGTGCATGCATAGGAAAGTAAGAAGACATTGCACGCATGCTTTAGAAATGAAAAAGAAAACATGCATTTTGTCATTTGTTTAAGACATGATAACATGAATGGTTTTTGAGAGAAAAAAAAAGTTTCTATTGGCATTAGCACCCTTTCGAGCTGGGTTTGCAGACCCAAAAATATTTAGAAAGATATGTAAGATCGTAAAAGGGACATATCGAACTCAAATGGCTCCGCTTCAAAAATGAACTGTGCAAGCTTTTCCATAATTTCAGCGCAAACCGAACACCGAAACTGACAAATGAATATATTTCGGTAATCAGCGCGACAAGACGGACACAACGGTATATAATTTGCAGTGTCTGCATGCTCCGTTCAAAAACGCGTTACGGACCCCTTTGACGTAGAAATACGGATGGAAAACGGAGGTCAAAACGTCCGATTTTCGCGAAACGAATTTCTCCATTAGATTACTGATAACGAATAGAATATTTTTCGTGTTTGTCCGAACTGATTTCGAAGAGATTTTAAAATCGCTAAAATTTGAACTGTTATGCGCAACGCGCACCGAAAATAGCGCGACCGACTACATTCAAATTTTCCAACGGAATTTTCACAGCTGCTACATTTCACTATACATATTTCAAATATCGAACTTTCATTATGAAAAACCATATAATATATTATTTGTTTTTTTTATAATAAAAAAACAATTTAAATCGAAATTTAATTCGTTAAAAATAGTGGGTTGTTACAAACGCCGAACCACAATAAACCCTGTGTGTTTTCTGTGTTTTCTCGCATTTCTAGATATAAGTCTCTACCAATTCAGGTAATTTGGGTGTTAGAGCCACTTTTGGATCTAACATTTTTGGTGCTTTCTCTGAGAACGAAGTCTCAGTATATTGGATTGTAGTTCTACTGTTTGGATAGTCATGGCCGAAGAAAACTGCTTGAAAACTCACTATTTCAATTTTTGAAGATCTCAGTATAGCTCAGATATCATGGTCGGAAAGAAGACTAAGGAAGTATGAACTTCACAAGCGAATGAAGCGATTGAAGAAAGCATGCACAAACATGTCGAGGAAGAGCTCTCAGATCGTGGCAACGTTGGGACGATCCGATCCGGTGATGGAGCGACAAACCAGACAGTTGAAAGGGTAACTACCCGATCGCAGGACCTCGCTACGACCCCTCCTGCACCTGTCACCCCGACCCGATGTCAAGGAGGTACCACGACCCACCAACCAAGGAGGACCGCGATCCAAACTGACAATCAGACTACTACTCGACCTGGGAAGGAAATTATGGCTCATTCTGTGAAACGACCCGAACATCCCTGTGAAGGAAAGCACGGATTGAGTTGAGAGCAAGCCACATCAAAACATAAACAGAAGAACATTTCATTGTTTATTACAACAATTCCATCAGAATACAAGAATATACAGAGTATGAATAAATAAAATACATTCGATAAATATCAGAGATTACAATAAATTACATAGCAGCGGAAAAATAATAAAAAACACCACTGAAAGTAATACACGGATACAGAGCTTTCCGAGCATCGTTCCAGTTGTAAATCAGGATCCTGTGAATATAAATCTGCAAAACCAAAACTACTAGCTGTCTGTGTGGAAAATAGGGGCACCCAGAGTTTAGGTTAAAACAATAAACTCCAGGTTAGTCATGTGACTGGTGTGAGAACTAAAACAGTTATTTAAACTTTACTTTAAAAGAGAGTAATTTAAGGGACCATGCCGTATAACACGGAACGAGTTTCCTCCCAAGAACACTAGTGCATATAACAAAATAGCGCAATGCTTTTTGGAAAAATGAAGCTATTATATGACCCAGGTCCCATCACACAATGCAACGCAAGCCGAAGGATAGGGTTGTCCCTTATAATAGCCAAACATGCTTGGTACGTTTAAAACAAATCATTTGATACTATTATAAGTGTATAGTGTCAAAACAATTTCAATCATAAATATCAATCATAGACGGCATGAGCGCCCCATCCCACTAGGTCGCCATATATAGGATTACAACTAAAACCGAAATGTCACGTATTGGAAATTGGATTTCTGTCATGAGTCGAGGCAAGGGGCAAGCTCCTCTCCGCTTCGAGACACTCTAGCAAATGCCTTGGGACTAAACACTCTGGGTAACCCCTGGAATCAGCTGGGCCGGACCTCTCTTACGTTTGAGGATTATCAATTCCTGAACACACGTTTCCCGGTCCTTACAGACCTATAGTCGAAGCGCCTTGCAATCCAACATCAACATAGGTATAATAATCAATGATATCAGCGCTAGTAAAACACTGACACCACCCATAACTAGAAAGAAACGTTGTGTTCTCCCAGCGGTCCGTATCCCGTTTTTAACTCATACCGAGGTGTGAGGCTCGCGAATTAATGTTATACACAAAGCTACGCTGTATTAAAGACGTGCTTTGATCATCAACCACAAGACTCTACTTTTCAACAAAAGCCTTGATCATTGCATCTCAGCATGCCACACAAGCAATTCATGCCATGCGACTGATATCTATCGATATATAGCCTCTGAGCTCGTACGTCTCAGAGAAGGACGTTAAGAAAGAGAATAAATTCTCCACCACCAAACAAATATATATTTAATAAAAATCAATCAACACAGAATAAAATCCAATGTCAGACACACAATCAATTTACAAGTTCGTTCTGGGTCTGAACGAAACCGGAGGCACCATATACCTCGCAGATCCATTGATCTCCAAATACGTCTGGACGACCACCAACTATTTCCCTCCTCTTGGGTGTACAGCCCAATCAGGATCATCAGTAACAATCCAAACGATGTGTAGACCTCCGGTCTTCGACCACCATCTTCATCTTCGACTTATCGTCGAAACAGTTATTCAGAATGGGTATACACCCCGCCTTTCCGAATAATAAAAAAGTGCTATAAAACACAACATACGCCTCATTCCAATTCTGAATATTCTTTTATTTAAATATTCACATCTTTTGGGAAAGGTTCCTGTTAATTTTATCAAAGATAAATTCTTTAAAAATTATTCTTTAATCTTTCTTTGGATGTCATTTCAAACCAAATTATGGTATTCCAAACTAGTCGGGATTAGCGAACCACACCAAAGTAATCATTTATTTTATTTCCCAATCCCAACCTATTCATCCCATGAAGCAAAACTGTTACTACCCCATAACTAACACCACAGTGTTATCGATAAATTTAATTACCATTTTCCCGTTCAAATCTAATTAAAGATTTAACTATCGCTAGGAACAAAACTGGCAATACTCCATTCTCGATCATTTCCCAAGTTTGATAATTTAAATTATCAACTCACCTTTCAATCTAATTAAAGATTCATTAAAACTCCACTTAGTTTTAATCTTCTCAAAAATCAATATCAATGATTATTTAACTTTGGAAAATCAAACATGTCGCATCGACAATCTACACCGTACTATTGATTTCTACCGATATATAACCTCTGAGCTCGTACGTCTCAGAGAAGGGCGTTAAGCAAGAGAATAAATTCTCCGCCGCCAAACAGATATATATTAAGCAGAGATCAACCACACAGTTTGAAATATAACGACAGACATGTAATCCTGTCTTTTACTGGGTTAAAGAACCAATGTCATCTAAAACACGGTTCACGATAAACCCAAAATCACATTCCTTTGTTAATCGGGTTAAAGAACAGGTGTTATTCAAAACACCGCTCACGTTAAACCCCAAAAACCAATTTTAAATTCAACTCCAATTAAATACTAATTAACTGGACAATTTCACAAAATCTTAATTAAAAGATTTATTCTTTTTTGAACTGGGTTCAAGAACAATGTTATTTAAGACACCATTCATGAGAAATACAAGGCTCTGAATAGAAAATATATCGGCTTATATTCAATATCAAATTTTGAAATCAACAAATATCGTATCGGAAATAACGATATAAAATATATCTTCCAAATTTCCATAACAATATTCGTATAATCCCGAATCCAATCATCGAAAAATTCCGAAGATAATTTCAATTCAAATCCATTCCAATTCATATATTGGAAATTCTGGTTATTTTTAAAACCATTTCAAATCCATTTTATTTATTTTAAAAATATTGAATTTAGAATTCTAGTTCAAAACTATTTCATTTTGATAAAAATACAATTTTATGTTTTCAAATAAGGGGTATTTCATCCCAGTTCTTTCCAAATCATTTATTATGATTTTACACAAATTATTGATATTTTAAATAATTTTATCAAGGCTCGTACAGTCAATTTCCACAAATGGCCATCGAAATGCACTTAGAGCGACCTTTTCCAAATTTGATTTGGACATAATTCCAAATCCAATCGTTAGATTTCTAATTTCTAATATTCGTTAGAAATCTCTTTTCGACACGAACCCAACGGTTCCAGTTTTAGGAGAATCCGACGGTCGGATCTCCCGTAATATCCGTTCGAAGTCAATGGTCAAAATTCGCGAACTACCGCAGTGCGGCGCATTCTATTCAGGCCATTATATTATATATATAATATATATTTCATCGATTTCCATTTAAAACGAATTTCATAAATCGTTTTAAATTCGTTTCAAAAACAATTTCAACTTCCATTTCAAATTCAAATCAAAATTGAATTTTTCCTTATAAATTCGTTTTAAATTCATTTCAATTCAATTCGAATTTCAAATTCTATTCAATTCAATTCGAATTTTTCAATTCTATTCAATTCAATTCGAATTTCATTTCTATTCAATTTAATTCAAATTATATTCTATTCAGTTCAATTCGAATTTCATTTCTATTCAATTCAATTCAATTTGAATTTCAATTCTATTCAATTCAATTCGAATTTAAATTCTATTCAATTCAATTCGAATTTCAATTCTATTCAATTCAATTCGAATTTCAATTCTATTCAATTCAGTTCGAATTTTAATTCTATTCAATTCAGTTCGAATTTCAATTCTATTCAATTCAGTTCGAATTTCAATTCTATTCATTTCAGTTCGAATTTCATTTCTGTTCAATTCAGTTCGAATTTCAATTCTGTTCAATTCAATTCGAATTTCAATTCTATTCAATTTAATTCGAATTTCAATTCTATTCAATTTAATTCGAATTTCATTTTCAAAACATTGGATTTTGAAATCACTTTTCGATATTCATTATAAAACGAATAAAATCGACAAAATTCCCGTTCGTGTTAAAATGGCGTTTAACTACTTAACACGGCTTCACATTTCAATATTCACTTTATTATTTTAAAATATTCGATAATTCTGAACTGGAATCAGACACAGTCAACTACCATATAATTTTATTATATGGATTTCATCCAGTACATGTATACAACAATGACGATAAACAATCAACCATCATCCAAAGTGCGTTCTACACTGTATAAGCATCAAATATAAATATTTAACGCTTATAACAGTCTGTCAATCAATCGATCGACATACAACTAATTATTGGGATTAGTGTATGTAATTTATCATCCCAATACCCGTGTGGGGTTTCAAGTCAACAAACACAGATTTTTATTTGTGCAGTTGGGCGACGTGTAAAATTTATCATCCTAATCAATATCTGTCAAATGTGTGTACATAAACAAATCGTTCGATTTGTAAATGAATATTTATTTATTCACATTCACGTTAAATTTATATTTTGAACGATAAATAATTTATTCCAACACCTGAATCTATTTTCGTTCATTCCCCATCACAATCAATTTTCACCACACAACAAAATCGAACAAGTCGTCCATGGTCTGTGGACAACGGGTGTCGGGTGCTGCTAAGCACCGTTTGCATCCTAGTATATATTTTTAACTAGAAAACAAGATTTAAAGTGAGAAGTTTTCACCGATAAGCTAAACCACACGCCACGACTCTTCATATGTAGGAAATCTTCGCCGTGCTCGTCCTTTGTCACTTTCGTTGTCAGTGTTCGCTACATATATAAAAATCACATTTTTATGATATCACTTCATGTATAAAAATTATATTTCTATAGTTCTACTTCTTATATAAAGATCAAATTTTTATTTCGCTAAAAATTATATTTTTACTTTTCTATTTATATGATAAAAATTAAATTTTTATTGCCATTATATATATATATATATATATATAAATCGGATTTTCCTCCTCTAAATATCAAACCTTTATCCTACTACATACATAAAGTTATATTTTATATTTTAAACGCTATGCGCATATAAAAGATCATATTTTTATTATCTACATTATATAAAAATTATATTTTTATTCTCTACATCATATAAAAATTATGTTTTTATTCTTTTTATAACGATGTTTATACAACAAAAATCCTATCTTTATACGGATAAAAATCATGACTTCATACAAATAAAAATCTCACCTTTTCGTTATTAAAAATATAAACTTTCCTTAATTAAAGATAAAACTTTCCTATCTTTTAAATCTTTTATAAAAAAAATTCAAATTCAAATCTTTCATAAATTACAGTTTCCAGATCTAGACTACATTATACAAATATATAGAATTGATTTCCATGTTGTTAAACTAATTACCTAAGATAAAAATAATAAAATAAATAAAACAAGGTAAGACTCACTGTTTTTGGCAGAGGATGGTGAGGTACGGACGACGCTGGGTGTTGTCAGGCGGCGGTAGGCTCTGGTCGGACGGTGGTGGCGTCCAGGAGGTGGAGGCGGCGCTGGGTTTGGGCGTGGGGGCGTCGGTAGCAACTGGAGATGGAAAAGAGGAGGGAGACGCAGGGGCGTCTCGCGCCGGCGGCCGGCGCGACGTTCATCGATGACGGTTGGCTGGGAGGGGCGAGCGACAGGATTTTTTTTTTCTGATTTGAATCAAGGAATGGGAAAGAGGAAAGGGGGGTGTTGACTTTTATTTTAATTAATTTATTATATTTTTTTCCCATAAAAAGTAGCCTTCTCGTTTGAACCCCAAATCGAACCCACCAACTATCGTATCTAGCTAATTAGCCCCATTCCGAACACAATGGGATATGTGTTGTAAGCTGATTTGATCGTTTCGATCAGTTTCCATCAAAATCAAAATATAAATATATATATTGAATTTGAACATGCATTTCAATTTACCGGGGCCACATACAGACTCTAAAAATTCTCAAAAAATATTTTCTAGCTACGTATTGACGATACAGTCCTAACAAAACTAATTTCGTCAAATTCTAAGACCGTTTGAAAAATGGTCATTTTCCGGTCGATTAAAATCAACTGAAACTGGTCAAATGCATTTTCCTTTGCCACACTCACATATTGATTTGAAAAATTACGAATTTTGGAATCTAGCCATAACTTGACATCACGGATCCAATAAAAGTGGTTTTGTCGAAAACTGAGGTCGTTTGCAATATTTCCATTTTTAAAGGCTAAAATTCCATAGCGACTATTCTGAATTTTCAACTGGGCATAACTTTTTATCCCCGCTATGAAATTTTAATTTTTCGGATTCGTTGGAAAGATATTCTCAATTAGATCCTAATATTTTTGGTTTCGCTAAAATCCGTTTATTTTGAATCATGTACATTTATTTGAAATTTTGAAATTGAATTTTCAAACTATCGCGCCATTTTCAATTCCTTTTATAATTGAAATAAAATATTTATATTCTAACGACGATCTATATAAATATATACATTCTAATTCTATTCAAAATAAATTTCTTGTCGTTATTATTTAAAATAAATCATTTTAAATATTCAAAATTCATTAAAATTGCCAAAATAAAAATTTTAAATTGGCTCGGATTTTCCGGGTTATTACAATCTCCCCCACTTAAAACTTTTCGTCCCCGAAAAGGAACGAAGCTGAAAGTTATTTTACAAACCAACTCAACTTTCATTATTTTCATTATGGCTTAAGTTCTTCAACTTTACAGTTTCTAAGAACTTTTCAAATTTTTCAAAAATTTGGCTAATACCCTAAATTTTCGAAAAATTTCGCCATAACCACCCCTGCACCGGGAGCTTGGGGATATTTCAAATAGCCTCCTATGGCCTTCACCAATCCAAAAGAAAAAGAAAAAGCCAAGCGGCTAGCCAATCGGCTCATAAAATCATCCAACCCCAAAGAAATACAATAAACATGTACCTATTTGTCGGGCAAACAATTTTATTCCTCTGCTCTAGCCTTTTTGCAATGACCTATTCAATGGATACACATGTATATGCATGCAATTTCAAACAAATTTCAATACAGTTCAATATTTGGTTCAATTTGGCCTAAATGGTTAAAAATATCAAACATATAATCAAACAACACATCCATCAATCAATTAGTTGATTAACGTTTCAAACACATATCTTTAATAAATATATTCAAAAAATCACATTTTTGATGCCAAATCACACCAATAAGCCCTATCTAGTTTTGGTTCTCACACCAGTCTAATGGAAATATATAGACATCCCACTTTCGAAACTCGAAAAAAATTCTGATGATGTCTAAACTATCACCAGAATCGTCTCTGGGCGACTAGAGTGTAATTCTATATCTATCCAGCATATTAAAACTTCGAATATACGTTTGCAAGGCGTATATGCAAAATCTTTATATATTGGATTGTCTAAATTCAATATAAATAAATATTCAAATACATTGAATAAGGTTTAAATCTTCACATTACAACAAAATGACTATATTATAATGGTGGAAAACCTTTGTAATATACATTTTGCAGCGGTGGGCAAACCGTCGTGTATTAGGAAGTTGTAATAGACTAAAATCTTTTATAACTTTTTTACACCGTTGCAGCACCGTTGTAATATGTCTATTTTACAGCTTTTTTCCACTGTTGTAATAATATTTTTTACAACAGTTATGCACAGTTGTTGTTGTAATTTTTACAACTATTTATAACCGTTGTGATATAATTTATTACAACGATTATTTTACAGTTGTGATATATCCACAAATTATATACATAGTACTAATAAAAGAGTTCATTCCATAACATATTATCTATAAAATTGAAGATATCAAACTTAAATTATGAACCAAAACAATATTTTATTTTTTCAAACTCTCATTATTTTTTAACATAATACACTGACAAAACACAATACATACATACCCAACAAAACAACCTAAAGTAGTCATTCACATAACTAACTAAACCTTACGAAAACAACATAACCATTCCAAAATATATACATATGAGTACTGTAATTTAAACTGTTTCTCCTAGGTCATTCACATGTAATTTAAGTTGTTATAATTTCCACCTGTAACAATAGACACTAGAGGTTGTTGTTGCTGCTGTTGATTCTTTGTGTAACACCCCGGATTTTTGAATAATCGAATTAACTAAATTAAAGAATAAATGTTTAGCATTGTCCTAGGGTTGTAAGCAAAAGACTTTGTAGCTCATTTGGTTGGAACATGTGACTTGCATACAAGAGGTACAGAGTTTGATCCCAGCCAACGCCATATTTTTGTTTTAGGGGAATGGCTTAAAAGCGGCTTAGTGTGAACGCGGTTCAAAAAGTATTTTAGTGTGAAAATGGTTAATTAGGAAGATAGAAATATATATAGATATATTTATAAAAATAAAATAAAATTCAACCTAAAATTTAAGAAAAAAAATTCAAAACAGCGGAAGCGGGAAGGCAATACACCAAACCGACCTATTTTATGGGTCAACCCAAGACCCGCTGGGTCGACCCCAGGGTCGACTCAGGAGGTTTGGAATTTGTCCCGTCGGCCCTAAGTAGTCTATGACGAAATTTTATGTTTTAGGGCTTAGGTAGCGATTTCTGGTTGGTCTGTTGACATCATTTCTTGGTTTCTAAGGCCTAGATGGATCCTAGGATGATCTGATGGCTGTAAATAAATCTAACGTCTATATATACATGGGTAGACTCACATTCTAAAATCAAATAAAATAGAACCATGGCCGTCATGATGTCAGTCTACCACTTGGTATAGCTGCCACCAATTAGAAGAAGATTAAAGCATCTCAATTCAATCCAACAGCAAATTCAACTACAACAAAGGGACGCTAATAAAATCCAGAACTTCGTTGAATGGTGAGTTCGATCACTTTAACAAAATAATTGCTAAATTAATTATGATGTGATATACGTTGGATTATAAGTTGTGGTTGTGAATCTAATTCATATGTTTAATCATGTATGTTAACTTGATTCATATTATATGATGTTATGCAAGTTTTATATATGATGTTATGCAAGTTTCATGTATGATGTTATGCAGGATTAATATGATTATGCAAGTTAATTTGATTATGCAAGTTTCATATATGATGTTATGCAAGTCAATATGATTATGCAAGTTTCATATATGATATTATGCAAGTTAATATGATTATGCAAGTTGTACATATGATGTTATGAAAGTTAATAGGATCACGCAAGTTGTATGCGAGTTATATGATGTTATGTAAGTTTGGATCTAAAATATATGCTAGTAGTTCATGATGTTAACTTGTGTCAATGAATCCCTTTTTATAATCCAATCACCTAGGTTTATAACATCAGTTTTTATGTGAATATGGATGTGGAACATATGCTAGTTCGTATAAGTATTATGTTCATATGCAAGTTTAAGTGATATTTGGATTCACATATATACAAGTTCACACCTTTAAAATTTAGATCCATATTCAAGTTGACATTTTTATGTTGAAACTATGACATGCATAGTTATGCAAGTTTACACCTTTATGTGGATCCATAGTTTACTCAGGTTAACACCTTTTATTGGATCCATAGTTATGCAAGATGACATCTTTATGTTTAGGTTGACGACATACATAGTTTATGTAAGTTTGTGATAATTACCAAGGCTAGTTGGGTGTAAAACTATGTTCATACATGCAAGTTCACACCTTTTAGATCTATGATTTTTGGATCCTTGATAATACAAAGACTATGCAAGTATGTTGTAATTCTTAATTGCAAGTTAGATGCAAATTAGATCTATTATTGTGTGTATGTGACTTTATGACGTTTATTCCTTTTTTTAAGTATTAGACTATTTACTAGTCTAATATGTATATGTCATGTTAAGCGAACGAATGACGGGGGTACGATGGGGATAATAGTGGATACACATATATTGTGAATTTGGCATGTAATGGCCTAAAAAGGCAAGTAATTAATTTTAAGGAATAAAATTAATTAGCGACGAATTTGGTATAATTTATATACCATAAATAGATGAGCATAATTTAGGTGATAAATTATGGACATAAATAAATATGGAAATTTGAATAGGGAAAGTAATTCAAATTTGGGGAAAATTAATTATGTATAATTAATTGCCTAAGACACGAGGTTGGACTCATTTGTGGTGTAAGACTGCCCGGATCCGCCCGGCAAATCCAACAGCCACAAATGGTTTCCTAATGTGAGAGGTCGAAGGCCCAAACTAAATGCGTAACAATTGTATGGACACGAGGTTAGGCTCGTTTGTGGTGTAAGACTGCACGGACCCGCCCGACAAATCCAGCAGCCACAAATGCCAGTCTAATGTGAGAGGTCCTACAGGGGTTACGGTAGTAATAAATTAAGAAACACTTAACCAAAGTAAACATGTGGTGGGACATGGGGGTTAAGTGTGTGCCTTGGGTGGCATGAGGAAATACGATTAGTAACACTTAACCAAGGTAAAACATGTAAGTGGGACATAGGGGTTAAGTGGGTGCCTTGGGTGGCATGTGGAATTACTAATAGAAACCCTTAACCAAATTTAAAACATATAAGTGGACATGAAGGGGGTTAAGTGGGATGTACTAGAGGGGACCAAGCCTAGGTGGAAAGCTTGTGTCAAGCATGGGGGGCCCTTTTTAGTCCACTAGCCCATTAAGTATCTTTGTGAGCTCGACCCAAGTCGAGGACGGGACACGCCTACTGGGTCTGATTCTTAGAGGCCAAAACGGGTTAGCGGTGGCAACACAAGTCCAACGGGGTCACATGCGTGCATGGGTCCGGGCTGGTAGGTAAGACGTTGTTGCATCGTGTAGTTATAAGCCGTGCATTCCTTGCGTGGTATAAGGTTGCCATATTGGGGAGTGATACACCCCATTGTGGGACCTGCACGGGTATCTACGAGTTAGGGAGGCAATCGAATGTGTCAGGGTAGTGGGTACACCTAGTGGAGATAGGAGCAGACGACACCTATGTAGTCAGCTAGGGGTACACGAAGCTACCACTATTATTAATAATTATTAAGGGGGTACACCTAATGGAGATAGGAGCAGGCGACACCAAGACGTCAGCTAGGAGTACATGGAATTACCATTATTACTTATTGAAGGGGTACATCTAGTGGGGATAGGTACATGCTGGGTACCTATGATAGCAACTAGAGATATACAGTCAAACATGGAGGATAGTGGGTACATCTAGTAGTACACGAAGCTATCATCGTTCTATTTAGCCAAGAGGGATCAATTTCTAGAGTGACTAGTAGGGGTGCAGTTTGTGTTAGTACAATACAGTATGGTACAGTACGGTAGAGTATAGTAATTATCCTATATTGATTAGGAAGCGCCATTAACATTATCTCTGTTTCTCTTAATTGCCTTGCCATACCCATGTGGTTTACACAGTCATTACCTTATTCTCCAGCTTATATCTTATCATATTGCTTTAATAATTATGTTGTTAGAGTTATCGGACTCCACAGACTTTATGTCTGACCCCCTTTGTTTCCACCTCTTTTCTTCCTTTTTCCCCCTAGGTTCTAAGGGTGGGACTAGTACTAGTGGAGCTTGATTGGGATCTCTTTGGGAGCACTTAGATTTGGATTGCTGAAGTAAAGTTCAGCCTATCATTTTCTTTATGGATATTTGTAGTAGTGGGATTATGTACTTTGTTTTATCAAGATGGATATTATGTACTTGACTTTGGTTTATGGTTTTTGATGATGTAACCAAACATATTTACCTTCTGCTGCAATAAATAAAGTTTTAAATTTTCAAGTACTGCTTTATATCTGTCTTGTTGTGATTTTCTGTTCTATATTCACTTAAAATGCTCCATGGAAGTTAATGCATTCCCTTTGCGAGTGACGTTAATGGACGTGAGGTGTTACACGTGGTATCAGAGCTGAAGGTTACCAGAACATATAAGATATTTTGAAAAACTATTTTTCAAAAGCATTTTTATAAAGAATATTTTCAAAAATATGTTTGTAGAAGAGTATTTTTGAAAGAAAGGTTTATTTTAAGAACATAATCCCCAAGATCCATATATCCTTCCTTTGATTCTCCGTTTTGAATCTCTTCCGCTTTCTCTTTTTGAGTTCCCCCCCCTCCGCGTATAGATGCTTTTTCTAAGATAAATAAGGACTTCTGTATGAAGGACGAAAAACCACTTCAAGGGACTTAGACGTTTGTCGGGCTAGAAGTTAGTCCAATGAAGTGGAGTGTAATAACCCGGAAAATCTGAGCCAGTTTAAAATTTTTATATTAGCAATTTTAGCGAATTTTGAGGATTTAAAATAGATTATTTTAAATAATAATCGACGATAAATTTATTTTGAATATAATTCGAACGTTTATATTATATACGCCGTCGTTAGAATATAAATATTTATAAATAATTATAAATAGAATTGAAAATGGCGCGGTAGTTCGATAATTCGATTTCAAACTTCAATTGAATGTACCGGGTGCAAAATAGTCCGGATTTTAGTGAAACTAAAAACATTAGGATCTAATTGATGATATCTTTCCAACGAATCCAACAAATCAAAATTTCATAGCGGGAATCAAAAGATATGTCCAGTTGAAAATTCTGAATAGTCTCTATGGAATTCCGGCCCTTAAAAATAGACATTTTGCAAATGACCTCGGATTTCGACGAAACCACTTTTGTTGGATCCGCAGTGTCAAGTTATTGCTAGATTTCAGATTTCATAATTTTTCGATTCAATATGGGAGCGTGGCATAGGAAAACGCGTTTGACCAGTTTCAGTTGATTTTAATCGACTGGAAAATGGCCATTTTTCCAACGGTCTCAGAATTCGACGAAACTAGTTTTGTTAGGACCGTATCGTCAATACGAAGCTAGAAAATATTTTTCTGGAATTTTTCTAGTTAGTATGTGACCCCGGTAATTTGAAATGTACGTTTAAAATACAATATAGTGATTTAAATGTAAATTCAACGGAAACTGATCAAAGCGATCGAATCAGCTTGCGATGCATATCCCATTGGGTTCGGGATGGGGGTATTACGCTAGGGGCGACAGTCGGTGGGTTCGATTTCAAGTTGAAATTAAAAAGTTGATTTTAGAATTTAAAATAAATTATATATATATATATATATTATTATGTAACCTTATTCTCCCCCAATCCCCTTTACCCTAACCGTCGATTTCAGAAATAAAAAAAAAAAAAAAAGGATCGAAGGAGCCAAAAATCGCGCCGCCCTCAGACCGCGCCACCTCCGCAGATCCAGACGCCGCCCCCTCCTTGCGCCGCCGCAGCCCTGCTCTGCCGAACCTCGACGCTCCCACGAACCCTGGCCGACGCCGAGACCACCCACCTGACGCGAGCACCCAAACCCAACCGCACCCCCTTTTTTCGCGACTGCCCAACCACCGGAGCATCGTCTGGCCTGACACCACCCGCCAGAGCGTCGGCTACCAAGGCTCCTCCCCATGACGACACCGACCAAAGCAAACTCGCCCCCCCCTTTTTCAAAATGAATTGTAAGTTTTTTTTCTTCTTCTCTCTTAGTTTATTTATTTTAATACTTAAGTTAGTTTCAGTTTTGTATAAGTAAAGTCTGTTTAAATTTCTGTTTAAAAAAAAAAAGGTTTATATTTTTGAAAATAAAAAGAGATGATTTTTGTTTATAAAATCGTGTGATTTTTGTTCAAGAAAAGATTAATTTTTTTTATCAATCAAAAGATTGTATTTTTATAACGAAAAATTTGATTTTAAACAACAGGAAGTTTATATATTTTTTTTAACTTATGAAAGATAATATTTTTATTCGAACAAAGAAAATTTTTATATAAACGAAGTTTGAATTTTTATTTGGAAGAATTCAAAAGAAAAACATAATTTTTGTATAATCAGGAAGTTAAAAATATAATTTTTATATTAGTGGCATAATAAAAATATGATTTTTATATTTTTAAAGTATTAAAAATATAATCTTTACTATATAGAAGATGTAAAAATATGATTTTTGGTTAGGTAGAGAATTAAAAATATAATTTTTACTTGATAGGAATATTAAAAATATCATCTTTATATGTGTAGAAAAATAAAAATGAGATTTTTATAAAGATGAAATCTTTAAATTTGAAAAGGCGAAGTCTATGTTTTTATAAAGGCGAAATCTTTATTTTAGAAAAGGCGAAATCTTTATATGGAAAATAGCGTGATAAAAATATAATTTTTATCTATATAACATAGTAGTAAAAATTCGATTTTTATATATTGAATAACGGAATAAAAATTCGATTTTTAAATGTATGAAGCGATTATAAAAATATGATTTTTAAATTGAAAGTGAATAAATAAAAATGTGATTTTTATTTTAAAGACATCAAAATATAAAAATGTGTGATTTTTATATATGTAGTGGCTACGGGCAACGAAGAAGACGAAGATGCGATAGCGATGAAGATTTCTATCAATGAAGTGCCGTGGAGCTAGGATAGCTATCTGTGAGAATCTCTCACCTTTCAATTTCTTTTCTAGTTATATATATATTCTAGGATGCAGACGGTGCTTAGTAGCACCCGACACAATCGTCCACAGCCCATGGACTTGTTTGTTTGGTTGCATAAATTAGTTAGATGATTTGATTTGAATTTGATTGTTTGGTGAATTTGACTGATGTGTGAATGGCGTGGGCCTTCACTAGACCGGGGATAAGGCTAGGCCTCGTCCCGTTTCTAGTATCGTGCCGTTATGCCGCCGAAATTTTCTAAAATATGTTAGAAAAATAAAAATATCATTTTATTTAAAGAATGGACTGAATAGAAATTCGTATGTTAAAATAAAATGTTTTATCGTTAAAAATATAATTTTTAACGTGAATGTGAATAAATAAAATATTCATTTACAAACCGGACGGTTTGTTTATGTACACCTGTTTGAAGGACATTGATTGGGACGATAAATTTTACACATCGCCCAACTGCACAAATAAAATCTGTATTTGTTGATTTGAAACCCCGCACGGGTGTTGGGATGAAATTTGAAGTTCACTCATCCCGATTGATTGAATATGTCGATCGATTGATTGACAGGCTGTTATAAGCGTTAGATATCTATATTTGATGCGTATACAGTGTAGTGCACTTTGGTTGATGGTTGATTATTTTTCAATGCTATTATATACATGTGTTGTATGGAAATCCATATAGTTAACGCTATATGGTGATTGATTGGGCCTCATTCCAATTTGAAAAATAAAGAGTATTATAAAATAAATGTTCATGTGTTGACTGTACTCATCCGTTGAGATTAGTCATGTGTTGAACGAATTATTTTAATAATAAAATTTACATCTTTATCAATATAAATAAAGGTTCATGTGTTGAATGTACTCATCCGTTGAGATTAGTCATGTGTTGAACGAATTATTTTAATAATAAAATTTACATCTTTATCAATATAAATAAAGGTTCATGTGTTGACTGTACTCATCCGTTGAGATTAGTCATGTGTTGAACGAATTATTTTAATAATAAAATTTACATCTTTATCAATATAAAATAAATGTTCATGTGTTGACTGTACTCATCCGTTGAGATTAGTCATGTGTTGAACGAAATATTTTAATAATAAAATTTACATCTTTATCAATATAAAATAAAGGTTCATGTGTTGACTGTACTCATCCACTGAGATTAGTCATGTGTTGAACGAAATAATTTAACAAAAATAGTCACACGCGGACAGTACTCATTCGTTGAGATTAGTCGTGTGTTGACAAAAATAAATATTCATTTGTTGAATAGAGTAAAGAAATATATGAAGCCGTGTTGATTAGATTGACGCCATTTTGACGTGAACGATATTTATATCGATTTTATCCATTTTAAAATGAATATTGAAAAGTGATTTCGAAATCGCATATTTTGAAACGAATTTGATTTGATTGAATATATAACGATTTCGAAATGAATTGAATTGAAAACGATTTCGAAATGAATTGAATATAAAATGATTTCGAAATGAATTGAATTGAAAACGATTTCGAAATGAATTGAATTGAAAACGATTTCGAAATGAATTGAATTGAAAGCGAATTGAAATGAATTCAAATTGAATTGAAATTTGAATTGAATAGAAATGAATTTTAAAACGAATTTATAAAGAAGAATTCAATTTTGATTTGAATTGAAATGGAAGTTGAAATTGCTTTTAAAACGAATTAAAAACTATTTATATAATTCGTTTTAAATAGAAATCGACGAAATATGTATTATATATATAATATAATGGCCTGAATAGAACGCGCCGCGCCGCGGTAGTTCATAAATTTCGACCATTTATTTCAAACGAACATTACGGGAGATCCGACCGTCGGATTCTCCTAAAACCGGAACCGTTGGTTTCGTATCGAAAATAGCTTTCTAAAGAATATTAGAAATTCAAAATCTAACGGTTGGATTTGGAGTTACGTCCAAATCAAATTTGAAAAAGGTCGCTGTAAGTGCAGTTCGATGGCCATTGTTGGAAATCGATTGTACAGGCCTTAATAAAATTATTAAAAATAGTAATAATTTGTATAAAATCAGAAGAAATGATTTGGGAAAAATTGGGGTGAAAAACTCCATATTTGAAAAGATAAAAATGGGTTTTTATCGAAATGGACTAGTTTTGAACTAAATTTAAAACCCGATTTGTTTTTAAATAAATAAATTAGATTTAAAAAGGGGTTTTAAATAATCGGAATTTCTAATATATTCGATTGGATTTGAAATGGGTTTATCGTGAACGGTGTTTTAAATAACACTAGTTCTTTAACCCGATAACAAATAGAATGTGATTTGGGTTTGTCGTGAACTGTGTTTTAAATAACACCTAGTTCTTTAATCCAGTAAAAGGAGTTTTAATGAATCTGCAATTAGATTGGAATTCGAATTGATAATCTGAATTATCAAATTTGACAAATGAGCGAGATATGGAGTATTACCAGTTTTGCTCCAAAGCGATAGTTAAATCTTTAATTAGATTTGAACGTAAAATGGTAATTAATTTTATCGATAACACCGTGGTGTTAGATATGGAGTATTACCAGTTTTGCTTCATGGGATGAATAGGTTGGGATTGGGAAATAAAATAAATAATTACTTCGGTGTGGTTCGCTAATCTCGACTAGTTTAGAAAAACCATAATTTGGTTTGAAACGACATCCAAAGGAAGATTACAGGATAAATTTTAAAGAATTTATCTTGGATAAAATTAATGGGAACCTTTCCCTAAGAATGTGGAATTTAGAAACTAGCTGTAGGTTGGCTAAGAAGAATGGTTTCCTGGGTATTGATCTGATGTTGGTTTCGGCCTTCGGGGTTAATGTTTGGGAAATTGTTCTCTTGCTAATTTGCGGTTAGTGACTAATGAATTGGAATGAGGCGTATGTTGTGTTTGTGTAACATTTGTTTTCAATATACGCGGGTTGTTCGGAAAGACCGGGTTTATACCCATTCTGAATAACCGATTCTACGATATGTCGAAGATGAAGATGGTGGTCGAAGACCGGAAGTCTTCACATCATTTGGGTAATTACTGACGATCCTGATTGGGCTGTACACCCAAGAGGATGGAAATAGTTAGTGGTCGTCCAGACGTACTTGGAGATGGATGGATATGCGAGGAAAGTGCCTCCGGTTTCGTTCAGACCCAGAACGGACTTGAAAATGGATTGTTTGTCTGACATTGGATTTTATTCTGTGTTGATTGATTTCTATTAAATATACATCTGTTTGGCGGCAGAGAATTTATTCTTTTGCTTAACGCCCTTCTCTGAGACGTACGAGCTCAGAGGTTGTATATCGATGGACATCAGTCGCATGGCATGAATTGCCTGTGTGGCACGCTAAGATGCAATGATCAAGGCTTTTGTTGAAAAGCAAAGTCTTGTGGTTGATGATCAAAGCACGCCTACGTGGCAGCTTTGTGTATAACGTGAATTCGCGAGCCTCACACCTCGGTATGAGTTAAAAACGGGATACGGGCCGTTGGGAGAACACGACGTTTCTTTCTAGCTTTGGTGGTGTCAGTGACTTACCAGCCCTGACATTTATATACTTTTCACCTTTGTGGTTGTTGGAATGAGGCGCCTCGATTATAGGTCTGTAAGGACCGGGAAACGTGTGTTCAGGAATTGCCAATCCTCTAACGTAAGTGAGGACCGGCCCAACCGATCCAGGGGTTGCCCAGAGTGCGTAGCCCTGAGGCATTTGCTAGAGTGTCTCGAACGCGGAGAGGAGCTTGCCCCTTGCCTCGACTCATGACGGAATCCAATTTCCAATACGTGTATTTCGGCTTTAATTGTAGAACTAGTATGGCGACATAGTGGTATGGGGCACTCATGCCATCTATGATTTATATTTATGATTGAAATGTTTTGACACTATACACTTATTATAGTATCAAATGATTCGTTTTAAATGTACCAAGCATATTTGGCTGTTATAAGGTAAAACCCTATCCTCCGGCTTGCGTTGCATTGTGTGATGGGACCTGGGTCTTATAATAGCTTCATTTTTCGAAAAAGCATTGCGTTGTTTATTCTATGCACTGGTATTCTTGGGAGGAAACCCGTTCCGTGTTATACGGCGTGGTCCCTTGAATTACTCCCTTTTAAAGTAAAGTTTTAAATAACTGTTTTAGTTCTCACACCAGTCACATGACTGACCTGAAGTTTATTGTTTTAACCTAAACTCTGGGTGCCCCTATTTTCCACACGGGCAGCTAGTAGTTTTGGTTTTGCAGATTTATATTCACAGGATCATGGTTTGCAGCTGGAATGACATTCGGAAAGCTCTGTATCCGTATATCACCTTCAGTTGTGCTTTGTATTATTTTCCGCTGCTATGTAATTTATTGAAATCTCTGATATTTATCGAATGTAATTTATTCATTTATACTCTGTATATTCTTGTAATCTGATGCATTGTTGTAATATACAATGAAATGTTCTTCTGTTTGTGTTCTGATTTGTCCTGTTCTCAACGATCAGGGGTTTCGAACGGTCTAGATCGGTTTAACGACTGATTCAGATCGAGCGAAATTCCCGGCCGTCACATTTGGTATCAGAGCTTTGGTTTACAGAGCTCGAGAACAAGACACATTAGAACCATACGAAAGAATTCATCAGATATTGGATTAGTTATATCCAATTAGAATGACTCGTTAAAGATAGGATCAGTAGTATCCTAGAACGAGTATGAAGAGTATATTTTTCAAATGAAAACAATTTTATTTTGAAAATTTAAATCGTTTTAAACGTATTTGATTATTTATTTATTTTGAATATGGACAATCCGATATATAAAGATTTTGCATATACGCGTCATGAACGTATATTCGAAGTTTTAATATATTAGATAGATATATTCTAGTCGCCCGGACATGATTCTGGTGATGGCGCGCCATCACCAATATTTATTTTCGTGTTTCGAAGGTGTGATTTTCTATATATTTCCATTAGACTGGTGTGAGAACCAAAACCAATATAGTTAGAACACATTGTTGTGAATTGGCATCAAAAACAAGATTTTCAGTATATATATCAAAATTATGAATTTGAAACGTTAATCCACTAATTGATTGATGTTTGTGTTGTTTGTTTATTTGTTTGCTAATTTTGAACCATTATGCCTAATTGAACCAAATATTGAACTGTATTGAAATTGGTCGCATTTGTTTGCATATACATATACTTATATTGAACAGGTCATAGCAAGGAGGCTAGAGCAGAGAATAAAATTTGTTTTCCCGACAAATAGGTACATGTTTACTACATAATTTACTATTTTGTTTGGGTGATGATGATTTTATGAGCCTATTGGCTAGCCGCTTGGCTTTTTCTTTTTCTTTTTGAGATTAGAAGGACCGGGGAAGCTATTTGAAATTCCCCGATGCTCCCGGTGCAGGGGAGGTTATGGCGAAATTTTTCAAAAATTTAGGGTGTTAGTCGAATTTTTGGAATTTTGAAAATTCTCAGAAACTGAAAAGTTAGAGAATGGAAGCCAGATCGAACATAGAGTTGATTAATCAAACCACTTTCGACTTTGTTCCTTTTCGGGGACGAAAAGTTTTAAGTGGGGGAGATTGTAATAACCCGGAAAATCTGAGCCAGTTTAAAATTTTTATATTAGCAATTTTAGCGAATTTTGAGGATTTAAAATAGATTATTTTAAATAATAATCGACGATAAATTTATTTTGAATATAATTCGAACGTTTATATTATATACGTCGTCGTTAGAATATAAATATTTATAAATAATTATAAATAGAATTGAAAATGGCGAGGTAGTTCGATAATTCGATTTCAAAATTCAATTGAATGTACCGGGTGCAAAATAATCCGGATTTTAGTGAAACTAAAAAAATTAGGATCTAATTGATGATATCTTTCCAACGAATCCAACAAATCAAAATTTCATAGCGGGAATCAAAAGATATGTCTAGTTGAAAATTCTGAATAGTCGCTATGGAATTCCGGCCCTTAAAAATAGACATTTTGCAAATGACCTCGGATTTCGACGAAACCACTTTTGTTGGATCCGCAGTGTCAAGTTATTGCTAGATTTCAGATTTCATAATTTTTGGATTCAATATGTGAGCGTGGCATAGGAAAACGCGTTTGACCAGTTTCAGTTGATTTTAATCGACTGGAAAATGGCCATTTTTCCAACGGTCTCAGAATTCGACGAAACTAGTTTTGTTAGGACCGTATCGTCAATACGAAGCTAGAAAATATCTTTCTGGAATTTTTCTAGTTAGTATGTGACCCCGGTAATTTGAAATGTACGTTTAAAATACAATATAGTGATTTAAATGTAAAATCAACGGAAACTGATCAAAGCGATCGAATCAGCTTGCGATGCATATCCCATTGAGTTCGGGATGGGGGTATTACGCTAGGGGCGACAGTCGGTGGGTTCGATTTCGAGTTGAAATTAAAAAGTTGATTTTAGAATTTAAAATAAATTATATATATATATATATATTATTATGTAACCTTATTCTCCCCCAATCCCCTTTACCCTAACCGTCGATTTCAGAAATTAAAAAAAAAAAGGATCGAAGGAGCCAAAAATCGCGCCGCCCTCAGACCGCGCCACCTCCGCAGATCCAGACGCCGCCCCCTCCTTGCGCCGCCGCAGCCCTGCTCTGCCGAACCTCGACGCTCCCACGAACCCTGGCCGACGCCGAGACCACCCACCTGACGCGAGCACCCAAACCCAACCGCACCCCCTTTTTTCGCGACTGCCCAACCACCGGAGCATCGTCTGGCCTGACACCACCCGCCAGAGCGTCGGCTGCCAAGGCTCCTCCCCATGACGACACCGACCAAAGCAAACTCGCCCCCCCCTTTTTCAAAATGAATTGTAAGTTTTTTTTCTTCTTCTCTCTTAGTTTATTTATTTTAATACTTAAGTTAGTTTCAGTTTTGTATAAGTAAAGTCTGTTTAAATTTCTGTTTTAAAAAAAAAAGGTTTATATTTTTGAAAATAAAAAGAGATGATTTTTGTTTATAAAATCGTGTGATTTTTGTTCAAGAAAAGATTAATTTTTTTTATCAATCAAAAGATTGTATTTTTATAACGAAAAATTTGATTTTAAACAATAGGAAGTTTATATATTTTTTTTAACTTATGAAAGATAATATTTTTATTCGAACAAAGAAAATTTTTATATAAACGAAGTTTGAATTTTTATTTGGAAGAATTCAAAAGAAAAACATAATTTTTATATAATCAGGAAGTTAAAAATATAATTTTTATATTAGTGGCATAATAAAAATATGATTTTTATATTTTTAAAGTATTAAAAATATAATCTTTACTATATAGAAGATGTAAAAATATGATTTTTGGTTAGGTAGAGAATTAAAAATATAATTTTTACTTGATAGGAATATTAAAAATATCATCTTTATATGTGTAGAAAAATAAAAATGAGATTTTAATAAAGATGAAATCTTTAAATTTGAAAAGGCGAAGTCTATGTTTTTATAAAGGCGAAATCTTTATTTTAGAAAAGGCGAAATCTTTATATGGAAAATAGCGTGATAAAAATATAATTTTTATCTATATAACATAGTAGTAAAAATTCGATTTTTATATATTGAATAACGGAATAAAAATTCGATTTTTAAATGTATGAAGCGATTATAAAAATATGATTTTTAAATTGAAAGTGAATAAATAAAAATGTGATTTTTATTTTAAAGACATCAATATATAAAAATGTGTGATTTTTATATATATATAGTGGCTACGGGCAACGAAGAAGACGAAGATGCGATAGCGATGAAGATTTCTATCAATGAAGTGCCGTGGAGCTAGGATAGCTATCTGTGAGAATCTCTCACCTTTCAATTTCTTTTCTAGTTATATATATATTCTAGGATGCAGACGGTGCTTAGTAGCACCCGACACAATCGTCCGCAGACCATGGACTTGTTTGTTTGGTTGCATAAATTAGTTAGATGATTTGATTTGAATTTGGTTGTTTGGTGAATTTGACTGATGTGTGAATGGCATGGGCCTTCACTAGACCGGGGATAAGGCTAGGCCTCGTCCCGTTTCTAGTATCGTGCCGTTATGCCGCCGAAATTTTCTAAAATATGTTAGAAAAATAAAAATATCATTTTATTTAAAGAATGAACTGAATAGAAATTCGTATGTTAAAATAAAATGTTTTATCGTTAAAAATATAATTTTTAACGTGAATGTGAATAAATAAAATATTCATTTACAAACCGGACGGTTTGTTTATGTGCACGTATTTGAAGGACATTGATTGGGACGATAAATTTTACACATCGCCCAACTGCACAAATAAAATCTGTATTTGTTGATTTGAAACCCCGCACGGGTGTTGGGATGAAATTTGAAGTTCACTCATCCCGATTGATTGAATATGTCGATCGATTAATTGACAGGCTGTTATAAGCGTTAGATATCTATATTTGATGCTTATACAGTGTAGTGCACTTTGGTTGATGGTTGATTATTTTTCAATGCTATTATATACATGTGTTGTATGGAAATCCATATAGTTAACGCTATATGGTGATTGATTGGGCCTCATTCCAATTTGAAAAATAAAGAGTATTATAAAATAAATGTTCATGTGTTGACTGTACTCATCCGTTGAGATTAGTCATGTGTTGAACGAATTATTTTAATAATAAAATTTACATCTTTATCAATATAAATAAAGGTTCATGTGTTGACTGTACTCATCCGTTGAGATTAGTCATGTGTTGAACGAATTATTTTAATAATAAAATTTACATCTTTATCAATATAAATAAAGGTTCATGTGTTGACTGTACTCATCCGTTGAGATTAGTCATGTGTTGAACGAATTATTTTAATAATAAAATTTACATCTTTATCAATATAAAATAAATGTTCATGTGTTGACTGTACTCATCCGTTGAGATTAGTCATGTGTTGAACGAAATATTTTAATAATAAAATTTACATCTTTATCAATATAAAATAAAGGTTCATGTGTTGACTGTACTCATCCGCTGAGATTAGTCATGTGTTGAACGAAATAATTTAACAAAAATAGTCACACGCGGACAGTACTTATTCGTTGAGATTAGTCGTGTGTTGACAAAAATAAATATTCATTTGTTGAATAGAGTAAAGAAATATATGAAGCGTGTTGATTAGATTGACGCCATTTTGACGTGAACGATATTTATATCGATTTTATCCATTTTAAAATGAATATTGAAAAGTGATTTCGAAATCGCATATTTTGAAACAAATTTGATTTGATTGAATATATAACGATTTCGAAATGAATTGAATTGAAAACGATTTCGAAATGAATTGAATATAAAATGATTTCGAAATGAATTGAATTGAAAACGATTTCGAAATGAATTGAATTGAAAACGATTTCGAAATGAATTGACTTGAAAGCGAATTGAAATGAATTCAAATTGAATTGAAATTTGAATTGAATAGAAATGAATTTTAAAACGAATTTATAAAGAAGAATTCAATTTTGATTTGAATTGAAATGGAAGTTGAAATTGCTTTTAAAACGAATTAAAAACTATTTATATAATTCGTTTTAAATAGAAATCGACGAAATATGTATTATATATATTATATATATAATATAATGGCCTGAATAGAACGCGCCGTGCCGCGGTAGTTCATAAATTTCGACCATTTATTTCAAACGAACATTACGGGAGATCCGACCGTCGGATTCTCCTAAAACCGGAACCGTTGGGTTCGTATCGAAAAGAGCTTTCTAAAGAATATTAGAAATTCAAAATCTAACGGTTGGATTTGGAGTTACGTCCAAATCAAATTTGAAAAAGGTCGTTGTAAGTGCAGTTCGATGGCCATTGTTGGAAATCGATTGTACAGGCCTTAATAAAATTATTAAAAATAGTAATATTTTGTATAAAATCAGAAGAAATGATTTGGGAAAAATTGGGGTGAAAAACTCCATATTTGAAAAGATAAAAATGGGTTTTTATCGAAATGGACTAGTTTTGAACTAAATTTAAACCCGATTTGTTTTTAAATAAATAAATTAGATTTAAAAAGGGGTTTTAAATAATCGGAATTTCTAATATATTCGATTGGATTTGAAATGGGTTTATCGTGAACGGTGTTTTAAATAACACTAGTTCTTTAACCCGATAACAAATAGAATGTGATTTGGGTTTGTCGTGAACTGTGTTTTAAATAACACCTAGTTCTTTAACCCAGTAAAAGGAGTTTTAATGAATCTGCAATTAGATTGAAATTCGAATTGATAATCTGAATTATCAAATTTGACAAATGAGCGAGATATGGAGTATTACCAGTTTTGCTCCAAAGCGATAGTTAAATCTTTAATTAGATTTGAACGTGAAATGGTAATTAATTTTATCGATAACACCGTGGTGTTAGATATGGAGTATTACCAGTTTTGCTTCATGGGATGAATAGGTTGGGATTGGGAAATAAATTAATTAATTACTTCGGTGTGGTTCGCTAATCTCGACTAGTTTAGAAAAACCATAATTTGGTTTGAAACGACATCCAAAGGAAGATTACAGGATAAATTTTAAAGAATTTATCTTGGATAAAATTAATGGGAACCTTTCCCTAAGAATGTGGAATTTAGAAACTAGCTGTAGGTTGGCTAAGAAGAATGGTTTCCTGGGTATTGATTTGATGTTGGTTTCGGCCTTCGGGGTTAATGTTTGGGAAATTGTTCTCTTGCTAATTTGCGGTTAGTGACTAATGAATTGGAATGAGGCGTATGTTGTGTTTGTGTAACATTTGTTTTCAATATACGCGGGTTGTTCGGAAAGACCGGGTTTATACCCATTCTGAATAACCGATTCGACGATATGTCGAAGATGAAGACGGTGGTCGAAGACCGGAAGTCTTCACATCATTTGGGTAATTACTGACGATCCTGATTGGGCTGTACACCCAAGAGGATGGAAATAGTTAGTGGTCGTCCAGACGTACTTGGAGATGGATGGATATGCGAGGAAAGTGCCTCCGGTTTCGTTCAGACCCAGAACGGACTTGAAAATGGATTGTTTGTCTGACATTGGATTTTATTCTGTGTTGATTGATTTCTATTAAATATACATCTGTTTGGCGGCGGAGAATTTATTCTTTTGCTTAACGCCCTTCTCTGAGACGTACGAGCTCAGAGGTTGTATATCGATGGACATCAGTCGCATGGCATGAATTGCCTGTGTGGCACGCTAAGATGCAATGATCAAGGCTTTTGTTGAAAAGCAAAGTCTTGTGGTTGATGATCAAAGCACGCCTACGTGGCAGCTTTGTGTATAACGTGAATTCGCGAGCCTCACACCTCGGTATGAGTTAAAAACGGGATACGGGCCGTTGGGAGAACACGACGTTTCTTTTTAGCTTTGGTGGTGTCAGTGACTTACCAGCCCTGACATTTATATACTTTTCACCTTTGTGGTTGTTGGAATGAGGCGCCTCGATTATAGGTCTGTAAGGACCGGGAAACGTGTGTTCAGGAATTGCCAATCCTCTAACGTAAGTGAGGACCGGCCCAACCGATCCAGGGGTTGCCCAGAGTGCGTAGCCCTGAGGCATTTGCTAGAGTGTCTCGAACGCGGAGAGGAGCTTGCCCCTTGCCTCGACTCATGACGGAATCCAATTTCCAATACGTGTATTTCGGCTTTAATTGTAGAACTAGTATGGCGACATAGTGGTATGGGGCACTCATGCCATCTATGATTTATATTTATGATTGAAATGTTTTGACACTATACACTTATTATAGTATCAAATGATTCGTTTTAAATGTACCAAGCATGTTTGGCTGTTATAAGGTAAAACCCTATCCTCCGGCTTGCGTTGCATTGTGTGATGGGACCTGGGTCTTATAATAGCTTCATTTTTCGAAAAAGCATTGCGTTGTTTATTCTATGCACTGGTATTCTTGGGAGGAAACCCGTTCCGTGTTATACGGCGTGGTCCCTTGAATTACTCCCTTTTAAAGTAAAGTTTTAAATAACTGTTTTAGTTCTCACACCAGTCACATGACTGACCTGGAGTTTATTGTTTTAACCTAAACTCTGGGTGCCCCTATTTTCCACACGGGCAGCTAGTAGTTTTGGTTTTGCAGATTTATATTCACAGGATCCTGGTTTGCAGCTGGAATGACATCCGGAAAGCTCTGTATCTGTATATCACCTTCAGTTGTGCTTTGTATTATTTTCCGCTGCTATGTAATTTATTGAAATCTCTGATATTTATCGAATGTAATTTATTCATTTATACTCTGTATATTCTTGTAATCTGATGCATTGTTGTAATATACAATGAAATGTTCTTCTGTTTGTGTTCTGATTTGTCCTGTTCTCAACGATCAGGGGTTTCGAACGGTCTAGATCGGTTTAACGACTGATTCAGATCGAGCGAAATTCCCGGCCGTCACATGGAGGGCTTGTTGGTACCTTTAAGATAGATGTTGGGAGGAAGGTTCAAATAGCTGTTTGGTTAAGAAAGGACGAAACCTCATCTTGGTGGGAGGTCACGAATGGAGAATGTGAAGAAGAAGGCTAGTTGTTTTGGAGAAATAGGACACCTTAGGATTGTCCAAAGAGGCAAGGACAAAGTACAGGATCTTCTGGAGGGTAGATATATTCCCTCAGGCTGGTATACCTGATGGGGGTAGGACGGTCTAGGTTGAAATTTGGTTTTCTTTATCATCATGTTTGAACTTTGTTTGATTCTGGCGCTTCATACTCGTTAGTATCTACTTCGTTAGTTGAAACACTGCACCTAAATACTAGTCTAGTTAAGGATCCCATCCTAGTCTCAAATCCTGTTGGTGGTTCGGCTCATCCTTCAATGGTTCGTCGGGATTTGAGAGTGTCTATCTTGGGCGTTGGATTTAAATGCAACGCCTTCGTCCTTGGTTTCACGGGCTATAGTTTGATTCTTGGGGTGGATTTGCTAGCTAGGCGGGGTGCCATCCTAGATTGTGAAAGGAGGGTAGTTAGACTATTGATTCGTTATGGAAAGACCCTCATATTTCTTGTGACCCTAGGGGTTCAGTGATGCAATAAAAATCTGATTTTTATTATATGTATGTTGAAATAAAAATGTGATTTTTATAGTGATGAAATAAAAATTAAATCTTTATATTTGAAAAGGAGAAATCTTTATATAAAGAATAGCGTGATTAAAATATAATCTTTATTATATGAACATCGTTGTAAAAAAAATAGAATTTTTATCTATATAGCATCAATGTAAAAATAGAATTTTTATGTATATAGTAGCAATGTAAAAATAGAATTTTTATCTATATAGTAGCGATGTAAAAATAGAATTTTTATCTATATAGTAACGATGTAAAAATAGAATTATTATCTATATAGTAACGATGTAAAAATAGAATTTTTGTCTATATAGTAACGATGTAAAAATAGAATTTTTATCTATATAGTAACAATGTAAAAATAGAATTTTATCTATATAGTAACGATGTAAAAATAGAATTTTTATCTATATAGTAACGATGTAAAAATAGAATTTTTATCTATATAGTAATGATGTAAAAATAGAATTTTTATCTATATAGTAGCGATGTATAAACAGAATTTTTATCCATATGGAGTGATTATAAAAATATGATTTTTATATAATAGACAATATAAAAATGTGATTTTTATATATGTAGTGGCTACGGACAACGAAAGTGACAAAAAGGCGAGAATGACGAAGACTTCTACATTTGAAGTGTCGTGGAGTTGGGATAGCTTTGGTGAGAATTTCTCACTCTAAATTTCCTTTTCTAGTTATAAATATATACTAGGATGCAGACGGTGTTTAGTAGCACCCGACACCCGTCATCCACAGACCATGGATGGCTTGTATGTTTGATTGTTTGTTGTGATGAAAATTGATTGTGTGATGTGAAATGAAATAAAATATTTATATAGTTAAAAATATTTTATCGTTAAAAATATAATTTTTAACGGGTATGTGAATAAATAAAAATCTGTGTTTGTTGATTTGAAACGCCACACGGGTATTGGGATGATATTTAGCATACACTAATCCCAATTGCTTCATTGTATGTCAATCGATTGGTCGACACACTGTGTGAGCGTTAATTATCTATATTTGATGCTTATACAGTGTGGTGCACTTTGGATGATGATTGATTATTTATTGTTGTGATTATATACATGTGTTGTATGGAATCCATATAATTAACATTATATAGTGATTGATTGGGCCTCATTCCAATTGGAAAAAATAAAGAATATAAATCATCATGTGTTGACGATTATCATGTGTTGAAAATTATCATGTGTTGAAAGGAATATTTTAAACAATAAAATTTACATCTTTATCATATTTAAAGATTAGAAACTAACTGGAAAATAGATAAGATGAGTGGTTTCCTGGGTATTGATCCGATATTGGTTTCGGCCTTCGGCGTTAATACTTAGGGAATCATTCTCTTACTACATTACAGTTGGAGTCTGATTTGAAAATCAAACGATAGATACCATAATTTTATAAAATATTTTACATAACAAAAATAGTCGTGTGTTGACAGTACTCATGTGTTGAGATTAGTCATGTGTTGAAAGAAATATAGATTCATGTGTTGAATAGAATAAATATTCATTTGTTGAATAGAATAACGAATTTATTGAAATATATAAAGCCGTGTTGATTAGAGTTGCGTTATTTTGACGTGAACGATATTATATCGATTATATTCGTTTTTATAATGAATATAGAAAAGGTAGTGATTTCAAAATACAACGTTTTGAAAATATTATCATTTATATAGTAATGATATGAAATATTCAATTTTGATTTGAAATTGAATATAGAGTCGAAATAGTTTTGAAAACGAATTTAAAACGATTTATAAAATACGTTTTAAAAGGAATTCCACGAAATATATATAATATATATATATTATATATATAATGGCCTGAATAGAATGCGCCGCGCCGCGACAGTTCGTGAATTTCGACCATTGACTTTGAATTGACGTTGCGGGAGATCCGACCGTCGGATTCTCCTAAAACCGGAAGCTTTGGGTTCGTATCGAAAAGAGATTTCCAATGAATATTAGAAATTTGAAATCTAACGGTTGGATTTGGAATTATGTCCAAATTAAATTAGGAAAAGGTCGCTGTAAGTGCAATTCGATGGCCGTTGATGGAAATCGACTGTACGGGCCTTGATAAAATTATTAAAAATATTAATAATTTGTGTAAAATCATAATATGTGAATTAGAAAGAACTGGGGTGAAAATTTCCACATTTGAAAAGATAAAAATAGATTTTTGTCGAAATGAACTAGTTTTGAACTAGAATTAAAATCAATTTATTTTTGAAATAAATAAATTGAATTTGAAAGTGATTTTAAAAATAATCAATATTCCCAATACGTGAATAGGACTGGAGTTGAATCGAAATTATCTTCGGAATATTTCGATGTTGGATTTTGTGACTATACAAATATTGTTATGGGAATTTGAAAGATATATTTTATATCGTTATTTACAATACGATATTTGTTGGTTTCAGGATTTGATATTGAATATAAGCCGGTATATTTTCTATTCAGAGCCTTGTATTTAATATCAAATGTGATTTGGGTTTGTCGTGAATGGTGTCTTCATTAACACTGTTCTTAAGCCCAATAGAGAAAAAGATTAAGTCTTTCTATTTAGATTTAATGAAGTGTATCAATTAAATAATATTTAATTGGAATTGAATTTGAATTGGTTTTTGGGTTTATCGTGAGCGGTGTTTTGAACAACACCTGTTCTTTAACCCGATTAACAATAGAGTGTGATTTTGGGTTTATCGTGAATCGTGTTTTAAATGATATTGGTTCTTTAACCCAGTTAAAGACAGGATATTGATTTTTAAAAAGATTAAAACTAAGTGGAGTTTTAATGTATCTTTAATTAGATTAAAACGTGAATTGATAATTTAAATTATCAAATCTGAAAGGTGATCGAGAATGGAGTACCACCAGTTTTACTCCAAAGCGATAGTTAAATCTTTAATTAGATTTGAACGGGAAATGGTAATTAACTTTACCGATAATACCGTGGTGTTAGATATGGAGTATTACCAGTTTTGCTCCATGGGATGAATAGGTTGGGATTGGGAAATAAAATAAATAATTACTTCGGTGTGGTTCGCTAATCCCGACTAGTTTGGAAAACCATAAAATGGTTTGAAATGATATCCAAAGGAAGATTAAAGAATAAATTTAGGAGAATTTATCTTTGATAAAATTAATGGGAACCCTTCCCTAAGAATGTGATTTCGTGAATAAAAGAATATTTTGAATTGGAATGAGGCGTTTGTTGTGTTTGTGTAACATTTGTTTATCATATACGTGGGTTATTCAGAAAGGCCAAGTTTACACCCATTCTGAATAACCGATTTGACGAGATGTCGAAGATGAAGACGGTGGTTGAAGACTGGAAGTCTTCACATCGTTTGGGTGATTACCGATGATCTTGATTGGGCTGTACACGCAAGATGAGGGAATCAGTTGGTGATCGTCCAGACGTACTTGGAGATGGATGGATATGCGAGGAAAGTGCCTTCGGTTTCGTTCAAACCCAGAACGAACTTGTAAATGGATTGTGTGTCTGACATTGGATTTTATTATGTGTTGATTGATCTCTATTAAATATACATCTGTTTGGCGGCAGAGAATTTATTCTCTAGCTTAACGCCCTTCTCTGAGACGTACGAGCTCAGAGGTTGTTTATCGATGGACATCTGTCGCATGGAGTGAATTGCCAGTGTGGCACGCGTAAGTGGCAATTGATCAAGGCTTCTGCTGAAAACCAAAGTCTTGTGGTTGATGATCAAAGCATGGCCTGTGTGGCGTAGCTTTGTGTATAACGTGAATTCGCGAGCCTCACACCTTGGTATGAGTCAAAAATGGGAGACGGACCGCTGGGAGAGCACGACGTTTCTTTCTAGCTAGAGTGGTGTCAGTGACCTACCAGCCCTGACATTTATATACTTTTCACCTGTGTGGTTGTTGGAATGCGAGGCGGCTCGGATATAGGTCTGTAAGGACCGGGAAACGTGTGCTCAGGAATAACTAATCCTCCAAAGTTAGGTGAGGACCGGCCCTGAAGATCCAAGGATCATAGTGGGGTCCTGAGACATTTGCTAGAGTGTCTCGAATCGGAGAGGAGCTTGCCCCTTGCCTCAACTCATGACGGAAATCCAATTTCCAATACGTGATAATTCAGTTTTATTTGTAGAACCTAGTATGGCGACATAGTGGGATGGGGCACTTATGCCATCTAGGATTGATATTTATGATTGAAATTGTTTTGAAACTATACACCTATAATAGTATCAAATAATGTGTTTTTAACGTATCAAGCATGCTTTGGTTGTTATAAGGTAAAAACCCTATCCTCCGGCTTGCGTTGCATTGTGTGATGGGACCTAGGTCTTATAACAGTTTCATTTTTCTTTATTTAGCATTGCGCTGTTTGTTTTATGCACTGGTATTCTTGGGAGGAAACCCGTTCCGTGTTATACGGTGTGGTCCCTTGATTTACCGAACTTTAAAATAAAGATAATAACTGTTTTAGTTCTCACACCAGTCCCATGACTGACCTGGAGTTTATTGTTTTAACCTAAACTCTGGGTGCCCCTATTTTCTACACGGGCAGCTAGTAGTTTTGGTTATGCAGATTTATATTCACAGGGTCCTGATTTACAGCTGGAACGATGCTCGGAAAGCTCTGTATCCGTGTATCACTTTCAGTTGTGTTTTGTATATTTTTCTGCTGCTATGTAATTTATTGTAATCTCTGTTATTCTTCGAATGTATTTTATTCATTTATACTCTGTATATTCTTGTATTTGATGGAATTGTAGTAATAACAATGAAATGTTCTTCCATCTGCATTCTGATTGGTCTTGTCCTCAAAGTATCTGCTCTTTCCTTCACGGGGAAGTTACGGGTCCTTATAGATGCTTAGCTGCCTAGAATCTTCTGATGCATCCAACGATGATTGGGAGTCTGTTTGTGTGGTCCGTGAGTATGGAGACGTCTTTGATAAAGTGCGGGGTTTACCCAGAGGCGCGAAATAAGTTTTCGTATGTGCTTAATAGACTAAGCAAAGCCAGTTATGTGATCAGCGGTGGTTTTGGAGCAAGACTGGCAAGGACAGCCAGAGTCGGTCAAGTGCTCAATTGGTTGGCCGTCTTACTAGTATCATCTCATGTAGGTCGTCTGAATTCGAAGGAGGTATCACTTGGGTGTTTATCTGATATTGGTTTAGGCCTTTGGGGCTTGCACTTGGGGGATGTCGAGTTCGACTAGGATGGTTTGTGTGAGAGATGGATAGTTGTGACGATTTTGCATGGGATAATATCCTGGTTTTTTCTAGAAGCAGATAAGAGCATGCCCTACATCTTAGGGAAAGCTTAGGGACCCTACAAGCGCACCAGCTTAAAGCTAAGTTCTCCAAAATACCATTTTTGGAGGAAAGAAGTGAGGATTTTAGGGCATGTGGTCTCTAGGGAAGGGTGATATGTCATGGTGGAAGACAGTCGAAAGTCCATGAGAAGAATTACCCTACCCACGACTCAGAATTGGCTGCCATAGTTTTTACGCTCAAGTCTTGGCGTCATTATTTGCTTGGTGAGAAGTTTGAGTTGCTTGCAGACCATAAATCGCTAAAATACTTATTCTCTCAAAAGGACTTGAACTTAAGGCAGCAAAGGTGGATGGAATTCTTAGCATCCTACGATTTCGAGATAGCGTATACCCCTGGCAAGGATAACGTGGTGGCAGACGCCTTAAGTAGAAAAAGTTTGTCCTTGAATCCGTTGTTTGTTGAGCGGCGAAGCTTAGAGTTCATCTCTACGTTTGACTTTAAACCTTCAATTGACTTTGTACCTGGTTTGCTAGCATCCTTGGAGCTCAGACCTACGCTTTTGGGATGGATTGGTGAGGCACAGCGAGATGACCCACAGTTGGTTGAGTTAGTAGAGAAGCTCAAAGGAGGGGAGTCATCAAGCCATCTCCGCAGGTATACCCTAGATGATAAGGGTTGGTTACGTAGGGACGGTAGGCTTTGTGTAACAAAAGACGAGGACCTAAGGAAGACCATTCTTGATGATGAACATCGTTCGAAGATGACCATCCATCCCGGTGGGGACAAGATGTACAAAGACATGAAGCGAATTTTCTTTTGGGCCGGAATGAAGAAGGGTATGGATGAGTATGTCGCTAGATGCTTGGTGTGCCAACAAGTAAAGCGGAGCAAAAGAAACCCGATGGGTTGTTTTACCCATTGGAGGTCCCATAATGGAAGTGGGAAAGCGTCTCGATGGATTTTGTTGGCGGATTACCGAGATCGAGGAAGGGTAACACGGGGATTTGGGTCGTGGTAGACAGACTTACTAAGAGCTCCCATTTCATTCCCGTGAAGAGTAAGAGGACTGCTTCATGGTTAGCCTCCGTATACATTCGAGAAATAGTTCGTTTGCACGGTGTTCCTTCTAGCATAGTGAGAGACCGTGATCCTATCTTTACTAGCGAATTTTGGAAGAGCTTGCAAGAGGCGGTAGGGTCTCAGTTATGTTTGAGCACCGCATATCATCCTCAGACGGATGGCCAGACCGAGAGGGTGAATCGTATTCTAGAGGACCTATTGAGGTTGTGTGTCTTAGATTTCGGAGGTACATGGGAGGAACATCTTCCGTTGGTGGAGTTCGCATATAGTAACAGCTTTCAGTCTAGCATTGGCATGGCACCGTTCGAGGCTCTTTATGGACGGCTGTGTCGTTCGCCTACATCTTGGTGGGAGTCTACTGATAAGATCTTACTTGGACCCGATATGATTAGAGAGACTTCGGGAAAAGATCGATTTGATTCGAAGGAGGATGAAGATGGCGCAAGATAGTCAGAAATCTTATGCGGACAAGAGTTTGATATTGGGGACATGGTCTTTGTCAAGGTGTCTCCATTACGGAACGTCGTTCGCTTTGGGTCCGTTGGGAAGTTAGAACCAAGGTTCGTAGGGCCGTTTCCTATTAAGGAGAGGATTGGGAAGATGGCGTATAGAGTGGAGTTGCCCGAGAGACTTAGTGGCGTACACGATGTATTCCATGTGTCACATTTGAAGAAGTGCTTGCACGAGACCGCGGAAGTGGTAGACCCGAGCTTGCTTATAGAGGTGGAGACAGAGCGTGATGCGACGATTCGACGAGCTCCTACGTGCATTCTTGGGTCAGAGGTTAAGAAGTTGAGGAATCGAGAGGTCAAGCTAGTCAAAGTGCAATGGGGAGATGATGAAAGCAACGCTACTTGGGAGATGGAAGAGAAGATGCGTTCATTATACCCTTTTCTTTTCGAGGGTATGTCTTTTAGTTTCTCCTTTATCGCTTACCTTATATTTATCTTATCTTTAGTATGTCCTCTCGTTAGTACCTTTGACCTTTAGATAGGGTAGTCCTATGATTGAAACATGTGTTTGAGACATGTTATGTATGATGGATGCATGTGGATGAAAGTGTTTGCTAGTGGTTGCTCGTGGATGCATATACATACACTTTATGCACTAGATCGGCTCAGTCACTTGATATTGCATATTGCATATAAATGTGTGTGCATATTTAAGCTAATGGAAGTATAATGGTTGTGCTATCATATGGATGTTGCATTTTGGTGAATGGTTGTGCACACATGTAGAAATAATATGTATCGATAGGGTTCTTTCGCATACATAATGGATGCATGGCACTATCATGGTTTGCATTAAAGAGGTCAACTGAATCAGTAAACTGCCTGATTTTGCATTAGATAAGGAACATATACACGCACTTTTTGCATATGTTCATACAACATTAGAAATTCTATAAGGACAATGGATGCCTGTGTTTGATGGTTGAGTAGATGGTTGTTTGGATGTTAGGATATGCATTCTCCTTAACTTGGAGATTTCGGGGGCGAAATCCTTTACGGAAGGGAGAATGTAACACCTAGGATTTTTGAATAATCGAATTAACTAAATTAAAGAATAAATGTTTTGCATTGTTCTAGGGTTTGTAAGCAAAAGACTTAGTAGCTCATTTGGTTGGAACATGTGACTTGCATACAAGAGGTACAGAGTTCGATCCCCGCCAACGCCATATTTTTGTTTTAGGGGAATGGCTAAAAAGCAGCTTAGTGTGAACGCAGTTCAAAAAATAGTTTAGTGTAAAAATGGTTAATTAGAAAGATAGAAATATATATAGATATATTTATAAAAATAAAATAAAATTCAACCTAAAATTTAAGAAAAAAATTCAAAACAGCGGAAGCGGGAAGGCAAAACACCAAATCGACCTATTTTATGGGTCGACCCGAGACCCGCAGGGTCGACCCCAGGGTCGACTCAGGAGGTTTGGAATTGGTCCCGTCGGCCCTAAGTGGTCTATGACGAAATTTTATGTTTTAGGGCTTAGGTGGCGATTTCTGGTTGGTCTGTTGACATCATTTCTTGGTTTCTAAGGCCTAGATGGATCCTAGGATGATCTGATGGCTGTAAATAAATCTAACTTCTATATATACATGGTTAGACTCACATTCTAAAATCAAATAAAATTAGAACCATGGTCGTCATGATGTCAGTCTACAACTTGGAATAGCCGCCACCAATTATAAGAAGATTAAAGCAACTCAATTCAATCCAACAGCAAATTCAACTACAACAAAGGGACGCTAATAAATTCCAGAACTTCATTGAATGGTGAGTTCGATCACTTTAACAAAATAATTGCTAAATTAATTATGATGTGATATACGTTGGATTATAAATTGTGGTTATGAATCTAATTCATATATTTTTTCATGTATGTTAACTTGATTCATATTATATGATGTTATGCAAGTTTTATATATGATGTCATGCAAGTTTCATGTATGATGTTATGCAAGATTAATATGATTATGCAAGTTAATATGATGTTATGCAAGTTAATATGATTATGCAAGTTTCATATATGATGTTATGCAAGCTAATATGATTATGCAAGTTTCATATATGATGTTATGCAAGTTAATATGATTATGCAAGTTGTACATATGATGTTATGCAAGTTAATAGGATCACACAAGTTGTATGCGAGTTATATGATGTTATGTAAGTTTGGATCTAAAATATATGCTAGTAGTTCATGATGTTAACTTATGTCAATGAATCCCTTTTTATAATCCAATCACCTAGGTTTACAACATCAGTTTTTATGGGAATATGGATGTGGAACATATGCTAGTTCATATAAGTATTATGTTCATATGCAAGTTTAAGTGATAATTGGATTCACATATATACAAGTTCACACCTTTAAATTTTAGATCCATATTCAAGTTGACATTTTTATGTTGAAACTATGACATGCATAGTTATGCATGTTTACACCTTTATGTGGATCCATAGTTTACTCAGGTTAACACCTTTTATTGGATCCATAGTTATGCAAGATGACACCTTTATGTTTAGGTTGACGACATACATAGTTTATGTAAGTTTGTGATAATTACCAAGGCTAGTTGGGTGTAAAACTATGTTCATACATGCAAGTTCACACCTTTTAGATCAATGATTTTTGGATCCTTGATAATACAAAGACTATGCAAGTATGTTGTAATTCTTCTAGTTAGATGCAAATTAGATCTATTATTGTGTGTATGTGACTATGTTACGTTTATTCCTTTTTTTAAAGTACTAGACTATTTGCTAGTCTAATATGTATATGTCATGTTAAGCGAACGAATGACGGGGGTACGATGGGGATAATAGTGGATACACACATATTGTGAATTTGGCATGTAATGGCCTAAAAAGGCATGTAATTAATTTTAAGGAATAAAATTAATTAGTGATGAAATTGGTATAATTTATATACCATAAATAGATGAGCATAATTTAGGTGATAAATTATGGGCATAAATAAATATGGAAATTTGAATAGGGAAAGTAATTCAAATTTGGGGAAAATTAATTATGTATAATTAATTGCCTAAGACACGAGGTTGGACTCTTTTGTGGTGTAGGACTGCCCGGACCCGCCCGGTAAATCCAGCAGCCACAAATGGTAGACTAATGTGAGAGATCGAAGGCCCAAACTAAATGCGTAACAATTGTATGGACACAAGGTTAGGCTCGTTTGTGGTGTAAGACTGCCCGGACCCGCCCGACAAATCCAGCAGCCACAAATGCCAGTCTAATGTGAGAGGTCCTACAGGGGTTACGGTAGTAATAAATTAAGAAACACTTAACCAAAGTAAAACATGTGGTGGGACATGGGGGTTAAGTGTGTGCCTTGGGTGGCATGAGGAAATACGATTAGTAACACTTAACCAAGGTAAAACATGTAAGTGGGACATAGTGGTTAAGTGGGTGCCTTGGGTGGCATGTGGAATTACTAATAGAAACCCTTAACCAAATTTAAAACATGTAAGTGGACATGAAGGGGGTTAAGTGGGATGTACTAGAGGGGACCAAGCCTAGGTGGAAAGCTTGTGTCAAGCATGGGGGGGCCCTTTTCAGTCCAGTAGCCCATTAAGTATCTTTGTGAGCTCGACCCAAGTCGAGGACGGGACACGCCTACTGGGTCTGATTGTTAGAGGCCAGAACGAGTTAGCGGTGGCAACGCAAGTCCAACGGGGTCACGTGTGGGCGTGGGTCCGGGCTGGTAGGTAAGACGTTGTTGCATCGTGTAGTTATAAGCCGTGCATTACTTGTGTGGTATAAGGTTGCCATATTGGGGAGTGATACACCCCATTGTGGGACCTGCACGGGTATCTACGAGTTAGGGAGCCGATCGAATGGGGGCAGGGTAGTGGGTACACCTAGTGGAGATAGGAGCAGACGGCACATATGTAGTCAGCTAGGGGTACACGAAGCTACCACTATTATTAATAATTATTAAGGGGGTACACCTATTGGAGATATGATCAGGCGGCACCTATGACGTCAGCTAGGAGTACATGGAATTACCATTATTACTTATTGAAGCGGTACATCTAGTGGGGATAGGTACACGCTGGGTACCTATGATAGCAACTAGAGATATACAGTCAAACATGGAGGATAGTGGGTACATCTAGTAGTACACGAAGCTATCATCGTTCTATTTAGCCAAGAGGGATCAAATTTCTAGAGTGACTAGTAGGGGTGCAGTTAGTGTTAGTACAGTACAGTATGGTACAGTACGGTAGAGTATAGTAATTATCCTATATTGATTAGGAAGCGCCATTAACGTTATCTCTGTTTCTCTTGATTGCCTTGCCATACCCTTGTGGTTCACACAGTCATTACCTTATTCTCCAGCTTATATCTTATTATATTGCTTTAATAATTATGTTGTTAGAGTTATCGGACTCCACAGACTTTTTGTCTGACACCCTTTGTTTCCACCTCTTTTCTTCCTTTTTTCCCCCTAGGTTCTAAAGGTAGGACTAGTACTTGTGGAGCTTGATTGGGATCTCTTTGGGTGCACTTAGATTTGGATTGCTGAAGTAAAATTCAGCCTATCATTTTCTTTATGGCTATTTGTAGTAGTGGGATTATGTACTTTGTTTTATCAAGATAGATATTATGTACTTGACTTTGGTTTATGGTTTTTGATGATGTAACCAAACATATTTACCTTCTGCTGCAATAAATAAAGTTTTAAATTTTCAAATACTGCTTTATATCTGTCTTGTTGTGATTTTCTGTTCTATATTCACTTAAAATGCTCCATGGAAGTTAATGAATTCCCTTTACGAGTGACATTAATGGACGTGGGGTGTTACACTTTGAAAGAGGTGACTTTGGCCAAAGGCTTTCTATTTCTGGTGTAGTTTGAATAAGATGAGGTGCTTCGTTGGTGGGTTTCTTCCTCCTTGCTAGACCTTTCCATCTTTGTCTGCAAAATTACGAATATAGCCCTACATGATATACAAACTACATTTTAATCATCTCTGTTTGTATGAATAGAAAGTGTGTCAGGTAACATTGTTCAAAAATATCTCACAAGCTTATGATCCAGCCATTTCAAACCAATTCTCTTTGCTAACAATTCAGTTCATAATTTCCAGTTTAAAATTTTAAACACAATTGAAAGAAGAAACACGTGAGACTAAGTCTAGATGTAAGAACTCGACCGTCAAATTAAATTCAAACACATAAACTCTACTTGTGAAAAATATAAGAATTGACGCATTAATAATCTTAAATACATTTGACTAGCGTGTACATGTGCGTTGCAAGTACATATACACTCACTAAACCGTAAACATTTTTATAGAAAAATCGTAATAATAAACAACTCCAAAAAAAAAACTTGAATCGGTTTATTTATTATGCAGGAAAAGGTCAGAACATGCCTCAATCAAATAAAAAATTCACATTTAGTTACAAAATAAACTATGGAACTTACAATAATCTTGTTTATTTATTCGAACGCTAATTGTACTATATACTTACGTATTTCGAATGTATTGTACATTGAGTTAAGTCAACAGTAAGGTAGTGCTATAATTTATATGGTATTCACAAGAGTAACGTTTATTTAGGACAATGCTCAATCAATAAAAAATTCGCATGTTATGACAATTCGATTTGAGTATTACCTGTATCCTCATTCATTATCATACCAAACCACAAGCTTAACAATGTTGTCATTCAGAGCAATTCCAAGCTGAACATCAAAAAAGCTCGACCTTTATCATTGAACAAAACCAAACATAACAAATTAAAGATGAACAAGTTTTCAATGGTCATGAAAACATGTGTATTTACTCGTAAAACAAGCATAGCAATGATTTAAAAGAAAAAAGAAAAAAGATGAATTAACACTAGAACTCTTACTTTCATTTAACAAAAAATCTATACTAAAAACAGTAATGACCCAGAAATAATCATGAGATGCAAGCACCCCATTTGTGTTCAGTTAATCACCCCGAACATTACTTGCATTTTGTTGATTCAAAAAACTCTGTAATGTTGCTAAAAACAGCAATATAAAGCTAAAATAATCAAATTCAAACTTTTTAATCACTAGCAACTAAACTTGAACATTTTCATGATTCATTAACCAATACGGGTACTAATACAAATAAATCTGAATAGTTCGACCAAAATGTAACAAAACTTATCGAGTGAAAACAATACCTCATAATGTTCTCTCTTGTCAGATTTGGCTGCTTCAAAGGTTTCACCTTTCCATCTAGAAAGGCACAAATAGAAAGAAAATAAGCAAAACGAGTTGTCTTGAAATTTTCAGATCCATGAGAACAAAACAAGGTTGTGTTTATGCTAAATTTTGAATGCAAAAACTTGAACATGTGCAATCTAACCCCATAGCAAACTAAATATGCCCAAACAACATACACATCTAAAAAACATACCAAATCACCTTAGCATCTCAATATGATACTACAAAAATCTCCAACTCAGGCACTGAACTTTCGATCTGGAAATCCCGCCTCCATTCTCCGAGCACCCCGCGTTCATCTCCACTACTAACTCCATATTGTTGTACTCCAAACACACCGACGCCTCCTCCAGTACTACCAACCCCGTATCCGACCTCTAGATCCTGCTAAAGAATTTATACTGCTCCGAAAAAGTTCTCATGCTTCCATTCCCCAACCCCTCATCGAACTCTTCCGGTATGGCCCTGCTCAATCTATTGCTGTTTATCAACAGATTCTCAGCTCATAACAAATCCTTCGCAACTTCTCACTACAGAAGTAACTATCATAGGGACAATTGAGAGAGACAGTGCGAATAAAGACAAATGGAGGAGAGCCGGATGTAGAAATTGAAAAGGGGACTTGGATTCATACTAAAGAACACCTGATAGCTGATCGACTGAGCACGGGAGGGAGGGGCGAATATTGAGGACGGTAATGGAAACGATGTCGAAGGATAAGGAAATTGGAGAAAATGAAAAATAAAAATCCAATTTAGAGAATGAAGGGGACGAAAGATGAAAAATGATGTGGCTTGAGAAGAAAGGAGCAAACGATTGGTAAAGATCTAAGAGAAATTAGGGATCCATTTTGATCTAGAGATGAGAGAAATTAGAGATCCATTTTGATTTAGGGTAGAGCACAGGTGGGACGCACGGAAGTAAATTACAATATGAGAGATGCTTTGGAGCCCAATTTTCATGTTTCCCACCGGGATTTTGTTCTTTTGCATTAACGTGAACGGTAGTTTTTCATTTGATCATTGTCAAAATTTTGTTTGAAGTTTTTAATATTGACTATCATTAGTCAGAATTAATAAGTAAAAACATATATTAAATATAACATGGATTTCTTGAAAATTATCTTGTACTAAAATATTAAATATTACTTACTAATAATACCTATTATTGCCTTACGAAAACAATATAGCTATTATTAATTATTATTCATCTCGACTTAGTTATAATTGAATATTAATTATTAAAAGTTAATTATTATGTATATGTCACTAGTTAACTAATAAATACATAACGGTAATTATTAAAAAATAACTATTATTCATTCATTATTAAGTATTAATTATTTAAAAATAATTATTAATTTTGTAAAATTATAATTGA
Source organism: Allium sativum (assembly GCA_030737875.1). Classification (NCBI taxonomy): domain Eukaryota; kingdom Viridiplantae; phylum Streptophyta; class Magnoliopsida; order Asparagales; family Amaryllidaceae; genus Allium; species Allium sativum. Next base: position 345,195,542 of record CM060922.1, on the reverse strand, counting down.
ATATTAATTATCCTTAAAAATAACTGTTATTCTACTTAGATATAATCAATTAATAATTATTAAAAGCTTATAATGTATGTTACTAATTATTGATTAATAAGGAGTTAACATACATTAACAATTAAAAATAAATTACTACTTACTAAATATTAATTATTTAATAATAATTAATATCTATTATTGATTCCTAAATTTATTATTAATCATTAATTATTATTAAATATTAATATAATTAGTTATTAAATATAGATATTATAAACATGAAAATTGTAACAGGCATTTGTTACAACTAACAAAACAAAAAGTTGTTAAGAATACTTTTATTACAACTTTAAGGAAATGACAGTTGTAAAAAACATTTATTACAACCGTGCTTTTACCACCGTTGTAAAATTAAAGTTATAATATGGTGTTTTTGTTGTAATGTCAAAACAAGAATTTGTTTTCATTTCAATTTTAAAAACACTACTCTTCACACTCGTTCTAGGATACTACTGATCCTATGATCTAACGAGTCATTCTTATTGGATATTACTAATCCAATCTCTAATGAATCCTTTCGTATGGTTCTAACGTGTCTTGTTCTCGAGCTCTGTAAACCAGAGCTCTGATACCAGCTGAAACGACCCGAACTTCCCCGTGAAGGAAAGCACAGATTGAGTTGAGAACAAGCCACATCAAAACACAAACAGAAGAACATTTCAATGTTTATTACAACAATTCCATCAGAATACAAGAATATACAGAGTATGAATAAATAAAATACTTCGATAAATATCAGAGATTACAATAAATTACGTAGCAGCGGAAAAACAATACAAAACATAACTGAAAGTAATACACGGATACAGAGCAGATAAAAATATATTTTTATCAAAAGGAACTAGTTATTAGCTAGAATAATAATCCAATGTTTTTAAATGAATAAATTGGATTTGAAATGGTTTTAAAATAAATAAAGTTTTCCAACGGATAAATTGGAATGGATTGTAATGGGAATAATGTTCAGAATATTTCGATACTGGATTCCTTGATTATATGGATATTGTTAAGGAATTTGTAAGATATAAATATCGTTATTCCCAATACGATATTTGTTAGTTTCAGAATTTGATATTTAATATAAGCCAATAAAATTTCTATTTAGAGCCATATTTTAATATAAAATTGGATTTTTGGTTTGTCGTGAATGGTGTCTTAAATAACACTATTCTTAAACCCAGTTGAGAAAAGAATAAATCTTTAAATTAAGATTTAGAGAAGTTTACCAATTAATTTTTATTTAATTGGAATTGAATTGAAATTGGATTTTTGGGTATATCGTGAACGGTGTTTTAAATGATATTTGTTCTTTAATCCAATTAACAGTGAAGTGATGATTTGAAATTTATAAATATTTTATTAAGATTTAAATGGAAAATTTCCATGGAAAAGTTTTCCAATTTAAAATATTAAATTGGAATTGAATAGCATTCGATTAGGTAATAATCGAGATGATCTTCTGTAAAGGAAGGCTATTATTATAAAAGAAATTTAAAAGGCCTAGCTGTTATTCTTTTTATAATATTAGTTTGATATAGAAATTTATATTTATTACATATAGTTATGATTTCCGTGAATATTCCATTTTGATGGAAGAAGATTTTGGGTTTATCTTGAATTGTGTTTTAAGAACACTGGTTCTTTAACCCAGTTAAAGACAGGATTAATTTCCAGAAAATTGAACAATCATTAAGTAATGATTTTAGAGATTAAAATTGAACTAGAATTTTAATAAATCTTTAAATAGATTGGAATGTGAATGAAGCAACTAAATTTATCGAATTCATGAAATGATCGAGAATGGAGTACCACCAATTTTACTCTAGGCGATAGTTAAATCTTTAATTAGATTTGAATGCGAAATGGTAATTAATTTTATCGATAACACAGTGTGTGTTAGATATGGAGTACTACCAGTTTAGCTCCATGAAATGAATAGGTTGGGATTGGGATAATAAAAGAAATTATTACTACGGTAAGGCTCAATAATCCCGACTAGTTTCATAAACCTTAATTTGGTTTAGAATTGTTAAAGAATAAAATAAAATCTTTTGAAATGGATATCCAAAGGAAGATTAAAGAATAATTTTAAACGAATTTATCTTTGATAAAATTAATGGGAACTTTTCGCAAAGAATATGAATATTTGAATAAAAGAATATTCTGAATTGGAATGAGGCGTACGATGTGTTTTATAGCACTTGATTATAAGATACGCGAATTATTCGGAAAGACCGGGTTTAACCCATTCTGAATAATTGATACGATGACTAAAAGTCGACGACGAAGACGGCGGTTGAAGACCGGAGATCTTCACATCGTTTGGATAATTATTGATGTCTTGATTAGGCCGTACACCCAAGACATGGTAATAAGTTGTGTTCATCCAAACGTACTTGGAGATCGATCGGATATGCGAGGACCTCTCTCCTGTATTGGACATATGGAACGAGGAATAAGGTGCCTCTGGTTTCGTTCAGACCCAGAACGGACTTGTAAATGGACGGGTGTCTGACATTGGATTTCGTTCTGTGTTGATTGATTTCCATTAAGTATATATCTGTTTGGTGGCAGAGAATTTATTATCTTTCTTAACACCCTTCTCTGAGGCGTACGAGCTTAGAGGTTATATATTTATAGGCATCAGTTGCATGGCATGAATTGTCAGTGTGGCATGCTGAGATGCAAATGATCAAGGATTTTGTTGAAAAATAGTGTTTGTGGTTGGTGATCAAAGCACGACAATAATTAGCATAGCTAAAACGACCCAAACTCACCTGTAAGGGAAAGCCCAGATTGTGTTGAGAACACGACAAATCAAAACACAAATAATAGAACATTTCATTGCTATTATAACAATTACATTAGAGTACAAGAACATAACTGATTATGAATAAATAATATACATCAGAAAAATATCAGAGATTAAAATATATTACATGGCAGCGGAAAAACAAAACATAACATTACTGAAAGAGATACATGGATACAAAGCTTTCTGAATATAGCTCCAACTGTAAATCCAGGATCTTGGGAAAAGAAATATCTGCGAAAACCAAAACTAATGGCTACCGATGTAGAAAATAGGGGCACCCAGAGTTTATGTAGAAAAAATAAACTCTGAGTCAGTCATGGGACTGGTGTGAGAACTAAAACTGTTATTTAAAACTTTACTATAAAATAGAGTAAATCAAGGGACCACGACGTATAACACAGAACAAGTTTTCTCCCAAGAATACCAGTGCATAAAACAAACAACTCAATGCTTTTTGAAAAAATGGAGATATTATAAGACTGAGGTCCCATCACACAATGCAACACAAGCCGGAGGATAGAGTTTTAACTTATAATAGCTAAACATGCTTAGTCCATTTAAAACAAATCATTTTGATATTACCATAAGTGTATAGTGAGTTTAAAACACTTTCAATGTAAATGTATCAATCCTAGATGGCATAGCTACCATATACTATGTCGTCATATAGGTTTACAATCAAATCTGTTATGTCACGTATTGGAAATTGGATTTCCATCTATGAGTCGAGGCAAGGGATGTCTCCTCACCGATTCGAGACACTCTAGCACATGTCTTAGGATCACACCTATGGGCAACCCTATGAACGGAAGGGTCGATCCACACGTACTTTAGTGGATTGGTTATTCCTAAACAATACGTTTCCCGGTCCTATCGGAACTATCACTTGGCCAGTAGCGACCAATATCTAGAGCCACTAAGGACTCAATCCGAGGTGACTCGCAATCCATCATCCACATAACTAAAAATGTCTGAGCTCCATACCATGACACCACTTCTAGCTATAAAGAAACGCAAGTTCTCTCTATGGTCATGATCCCGTTTTTGACTTATCCCGGGTGTGAGGTTTGCGAACTAACGTTATACACAAAGCTATGCTACTTAAAGCATTGCTTTGATCATCAACCACAAGACTCTTCTTTTCAACAGAATCCTTGATTATTTGCATCTTAGCATGCCATACTGACAATTCACGCCATATAACGGATGTCTATCAACATATAACCTCTAAGCTCGTACGTCTCAAAGAAGGGTGTTAAGCAAGAAAATAAATTCTTTGCCACCAAACAGATATATATGTAATAGAAATCAATCAACATAGAATGAAATCCAATGTCAGACACACATCCATTTACAAGTACGTTCTGGGACTGAACGAAACCATGGCACTTTATTCATTTTCCCATATGTCCGATATAGGAGAGAGGTCCTCGCATATCCGGTCGATCTCCAAGTACGTCTGGACGATCACCACTTATTACCTTGTCTTGGGTGTACAGCCCAATCAAGACATCTGTAATCATCCAAATGATGTGAAGATCTCTGGTCTTCAATCGTCGTCGTCATCATCGACTTTTAGTCGTCGTATTCATTATTCAAATTGGGTTAAACCCAGTCTTTCCGAGAACTCGCGTATTTTATAATCAATAATCAAGTGTTATAAAAACATGTAATACGCCTCATTCCAATTCTGAATATTCTTTTATTCAAATATTCACATCTTTAGGGAAAGGTTCCCATAAATCTTCCATTGAATATCATTTTAAAAAGATTTTACCATATTTTTCCACATTTCTAAACCAAAACAAGGTTAATTAACTAGTCGGGATTATCGAACCTTACCGGAGTAACCATTTATTTTATTTTCCAATCCCAACCTATTCATCCCAGGGAGAAAAACTGGTAATACTCCATATCTAACACCACGATGTTATCGGTAAAATTAATTACCATTTCACATTCAAATCTAATTAAAGATTTAACTATCGCCTGGAGTAAAACTGGTGGTACTCCATTCTCGATCATTTCCCAAATTTGATAATTTAAATTATCACGTTCTCATTTCAATCTAATTAAAGATTCATTAAAACTCCACTTAGTTTTAATCTCATAAATCATTACTCAATGATCATTTAACTTTAGGAAATCAAACATTCCACACTGACAATCTACACCGTACCATTGATTTCTACCGATATATAACCTCTGAGCTCATACATCTCAGAGAAGGGTGTTAAGCAAGAGAATAAATTCTCCACCACTAGACAGATATATATTTAGCAGAGATCAACAATACAATTCGAAAAACAATGTTAGACACATAATCCTGTCTTTAACTAGGTTAAAGAACCAATGTCGTTTAACACACAGTCCACGATAAACCCAAAATCACATTCCATTAACCATGGAATCTTCACGGAAAACAGATCAATATATATATAATCGATATCAATTTCTGTATCCGACTAATAATATAAATGGAATAACGGAACAGCCGTTTAAATTCCATATATAGTAACAGTCTTCCTCCATAGAAGCTCACTTTGATTATCACTTAATCGAATTCCATTCAATTCTAATTTAATATATTAAATTGGAAAACTTTACTTTGGAAAATTTTCATTAAATCTTAATAAAAGATTTATATATTCCAAATCACATTTCATTGTTAATCGATTTAAAGAACGAATGTCTTTATAAACACAGTTCATAATAAACCCAATTCACATTCCATTTTATTCCAATTACTAAACATTATTGGAAACTCTAATAATCTTAATTAAAAGATTTATTCTTTTCACATGGGATTTAAGAGTAGTATTATTAAAGACAACATTCACGACAAACCCAAAATCCAATTTGATATTAAATACAAGGATCTAAATAGAAATTATATCGGCTTACATTCAATATCAAATTATGAAACTGATGGATATCGTATTGGGAATAACGATATCTGTATCTTTCAAATTCCCACAACAATACCTATATAATCACAGAATCCAGTATCGAAATATTCCGAAGATGATTCTTATTCAAATCCATTCCAATTCATACATTGGAAAATTCTGTTTAGATTAAAACCATTCACAAATCCAATTTATTTATCTAAAACGTTGGATTATCTTTCTTGTTATTAACTAGTTCATTTTGGTAAAAATATATTTTTATCTTTACAAACGTGGAATTTTTCATCCAAATTCTTTCCAAATCATTTATTATGATTTCACACAAATTGTTAATAATTTTATCAAGGCCCGTACAGTCGGTTTCCAATAACGGCTACCGAACTACATCTATAGCGACCTTTTCCAAATTTGATTTGGAAATAATTCCAAATCCAGCCATTAGATTTCAAATCTCTTATATTCATTGGAAAGCTCATTCCGATACGAACACAACGGTTCCAGTTTTAGGAGAATCCGATGGTCAGATCTCCCGTTACATCAATTTGAAGTAAATGGTCGAAATTCGCGAACGGTCGCCGCACGGCGCATTCTATTCGGGCCAGTAATATATATATATATATATATATACATACATACATATATATATGATATATATATATATATATATTTCATTCAAATTGTATTTTATAAATTCTTTTTAAAAACGATTCCCACTTTCATTTCAATTTGAAATCAAAATTGAATACTCCTTATCATTATAATATTTAAATGATAATATTTTCAAAATATCAGATTTTGAAATCATTTCCTTTTTGATATTCATTATAAATATGAATAAAATCGATATAATATCATTCATGTTAAAATGGCGCATATCTAATCAACACGGCTTCACATACATCAATATTTTCGTGTCCATCCAAAATCGGACATCAAATTCACATTTTTATCCTTTACTGAATATTATTTTAAAATATTTGTTATTTCTGAACTGGAATCTGACCCAACCAATTACCATTTAATTTTAGTTATATGGATTTCATACACAACATGTACACAATAACAATGATAAACAATCATCCAGAGTGAATTACACAACTGCATAAGCATTAAATATAAATAATTAACGCTTACAACAGTCTGTCAACCAATCGATTGACATACAACTGAACAATTGGGATTAGTGTACGTTAAATATCATCCCAATACCCATGTGGGGTTTCAACCAACAAATACTGAATATTATTTTTGCGGTTGGGCGATGTGTAAAATTTATCATCCCAATCAAGATCAGTTAAATGGTTGTACATAAACAAATCATCCAATTTGTAAATGAATATTTATTTTCATTTCAGGAGAATTTTATGCCATTCACATATACGTTAAAAATATATTTTTAACAAAAAAAATATTTATTTCAACACATGACTATTTTTAATAGTTCATTCATATAACAAAAATGATATTTTTATTGAATATAATTTATTTTCAGAAAATTTAGGCATTACAACGGCGCGATATTAGAACCGGAGTAATGTCTAGTATTACCCCTCTCCTAATACTAACTCGCGCCATACAAAATCATTAATTTATCCACGAAACCACAATGCAATCAATTTCAGCATAATACAGTCAATTTCACCACAATTCAATCCAAAAACACATCCATGGTTTGTATAATAAATAGTGTTAGGAGTCCAAGTGAAACACCCCACCTCCATTAAGGTCACTCATACAGGGAATGCCTTAACTTTGGTGGAGGGTTATAGGTACAAGACACAGATAAATTTAAGAAGCGGAATTCAAACATTTATTTCATACGTAGTTCAATACAAGAGTATTACATCAAATTGTCTCAAAACAACTTCAAAACATTACACGATAATTTCTGTCTTGATTATCCAATAAAGAAGCATAAACCAAAAAGTAAAAATGCATAAATCCCCAAGGATCATATCCAAAGCCATAGCCAATTGCAAGAGAGTCCAAGTCATACATCTACTTTCTTGAAGCTTGTAAAGGGTCTGATTAAGCTGGAGTATTTCCTCCCTTAGGACCTAAGGGGGGAACAAAAGAAAAGAAGACGAAAGAAAACGGGTTAGACAATAAGTCTGGTAAGTTCAGTGGTTACTAGTATTTAAACAAGAAAAGGGATCATGACAGTGATAACAGAACATAGGACAATACCCTAATATAAGATAAGAGGGACGTGTGATCACACCCATTACTATAGCCGCTCTGCACCTACTTAACCATTGGTTTAACCAGCCCACTGTTTACAACAAACGATCCCCTTAATGATCGGCTCTACTCGCATGTATTCATGTCCTGTATCCTTTGCCCCCGCTTGATTGTAGTCACCTATGCTGGTCCCATAATGGGGCGTATCAATCCCTCTGGTGGCAACCCGACACGATTCAAGATGCAAGGCGTACACTACTGATGCCCAGTGCCTGATTTTTCCACTATGGAGTACGTGCACGCTCATACTCCGCCGGAACCTACACTGGCCCACCAACCGCCGACGTTTTTGACCGCTTATAGTTCAGCCCAGTAATCGTGCCCCACCCTGCCTAGTTCAGGGTACCTTGATACATCTACTTGGGTTACTACTGAAATGGGTCCCCGTTACTAGAGTTTTCTAATCAACATGTTTATTTGGTTAAGTGTACCAGTTTACCTAACCCAGCCCATTTGTTTTAGTTAACATGTTGAATCGGTTAAGTGTTTTCCTAATTTACTTAACCTTACCAGTCCTGACTTAGCTTTAATTTATTAAAGCACCAACTATTCACATTAGACAGGTCTTGTTATGGACACTGGATATGCCGGTCGGTTCCGGGCAGATTTACCCCACAACTCTGTCTAACCTCGGGTTCTTTTTGGGCTTGATGCACTAACCACCCACATTAGACTGGTCTTGTTGTGGTCACTGGATATGCCAGTCGATTCTGGGCAGATTTACACCACAACTCAGTCTAACCTCGGGTTAGGCATATTCGTCTTTTCCAAATTCATATTTTCTATATATGTCAAATTTCATTATGTGAATTAAATTAAATTTAATCATGACATAATTATCCTGCGATTTTGCTCAACATAAATGGTATATCAAATATACCATTTAATGAACAAATCTATGCCATGAATTTTCATATTTCCCATTGCTACCCCTGTGGAGCGTATGCGTAAATCACATAAAATGTGGGGCTAGCAAATTAGCCCAAACCCATAAACAAAAAGGGGTAGTAAACAAAGAACATGACGAAAACATAAAATAGCACACATTAAACTTATCACATGTAACTTGGCATAGATGTATATCATTAACTTTAATCAATCGGGCGAAGTTGAACTTGTGGCTAAGTTAAATCTAATGGTCATGCAAACTTGACAAAGGTCTAGCATGAAAGTTTAACATATAATCACAGTTTCAACCTACAACTTGGCATATAATCTTATGTATGTCAAAACATAAGAAAGCTATCATAATCATTTTCTTATCAAAATTTAACATGATGTTAACAACATAAGAGGACTTCAATTCCACTTATACAACATAAATAGATTCAACTTGGCATAGTTCTAAATATTTATAAATGTAAATCTAACACGTAAACATGTGATTTAGATCCTAAACTTGCAAATAACCACCAAATTACAACATAACATGTTTTATCATTTTGTTGACATAATAAGTTCTTTACTCAATCGTAATAACATACGATGTTGTACATCACCCAAGCATATAGATATGAAATATACAACATGTTCATCGTCATAAGCATATAGACATGAAATATACAACATGTTCATCGCCACAAACATATAGAAAAGATTAATTACAACGATATTTTAAGATAAACGAGAATCAAATCTCATACATAAGCATCGTACTATATTCCAATTACAACATGTCATGATTCAATCGAAAGGAATGTTTAAATCTGCGCAATAACTAACTTACAAACTAAAAGAAATTCTTGCGTTCTGAAATCTGAATTCTGAAATTGGAGATGCGCGCCTTTGATGAAGATCGTTGAATTAAACTAGTTGTATTTTGATTTTAGTTGTAGCTTTTTAACTCGTCTTTAGAATTGAAAAGGGTGACGGCTACTCCAAATGCTCCATTGACGGCATTTCAGTTCTAGGTTTATTTTTCTGTGTGTTTTTAGGTTAGGCATTGAGTTGTTTATATTGAATTTCAGTTTGATTATAGCCGTCAGATGAACCTAGGGTTAATCACAGCCACTTAGACCTGATCAGGCCCATCAAGAAACCCTAGGGACTCAGTAGTGAGTCAGAAATCGTTCAAATTTCAGATCTGGCCGGGGGCCAGGTCGACCCCCAGGTCGACCTCAAGGGGGGAGGTCGACACTAGGTTCGACCCCCTGGTCGACCTGCCTGGGTGGAAATTTTCCCGCCCAGCCCGCTTCTGGCTTCTTTTTGAATTTTGAACTCGTTTTCGAACTATTTGAATTTATTTGAAATATCTGGAAACTTCCGACAGCCATAACTTCTTCATACGAAGTCCAATTCACACAAACTCGGACTCTATCTCAACCAGAACTCCGAGATGAACACAATAGCATAACCCATTTCCCTTAATTCTTAAATATTAAATATTAAATTAAGTATTCTAGTATTTATAATTGTAACGTTAATAGAATGTATGGGGTGTTACATTCTCCCCTCCTTTTAGGATTTCATCCCCAAAATCTTCATGTTGAGAAAAACTTATATCCTACCATCCAAACACCCATCTACTCAACCATCAAACACAGGCATCCATTGTCCTTAAAAGATTCCTTATGCTTCATGACATATGCATTGTGTGTGTATATGTCCTTATCTAATGCAAAAAAATTAGGCGATCTACTGATTCAGTTGACCTCCTTAATGCAAATTATGTCAGTGCCATGAGTCCATTATGAATGCAATTTCTTCCTACTCAAAATTTATTACATGAATGCACAATCATTTCATACAAATGCAACGTCCATATGATAACACATCAAGTTTTAATCCATAAACCAATACATATATGCATATGAAATATGGAAGTGACTGAGCCAATCTAATACCTAATGTGTGTGTATATGCATCCACTAGCAACCACTTGCAACAACTTGCAACCACCAATCATAACATGTTCCAATTACATGTTTACATACAAATGGGTTCCTACCTAAGGATAAAGGATAGGATCGAGGAGATATACCTAAAAAGATAGATACGAGTATAAACTTTAGGAAAAGAGATTAAAGACGTACCCTAAAAAAGAAAAGGGTAGGTTGCGCGTATTCTGTCCTTAGTTTCCCAAGTCGCGTCTTCCTCGGTGTCGCTCTATTGAACTTTGATGAGCTTAACTTCACGGTTGCGTAGCTTTTTGACCTCTGTTCCCAAGATATGGGTTGGAACTCTCCTCACCGTTGCTTCTCGTTTAACTTCAACTTCCTCTAACATACTTGGTTCTACCACTTCCGCAGACTCGTGTAAGCATTTCCGGAGGTGAGAGACATGAAAGACATTATGAATACCGGCAAATTTTTCGGGTAGCTGTACCTATAAGCCATCTTCCCAATTTTCTCGATGATAGGGAAAGGTCCTACAAATCTTAGTGCTAACTTTCCTGTGGATCCAAACCGAACGACGTTCCTCAAAGGAGATACTTTAAGGAACACCTTGTCTCCAACTTCGAACTCAAGGTCAGTTCTTCTTTTGTCTGCGTAGGACTTCTGTCTATCTTGATCAGTCTTCATTCTTCTTCGTATCAAGTCTACTTTCTCTGAAGTCTCCCTAATCATGTCTGGTCCAAGTATGAGCTTGTCTGTGGACTCCCACCAGCAAGTTGGTGACTTGCACGGTCTTCCATATAAAGCTTCGAAAGGTGCCATGTCTATGGTGGCTTGGTAGCTATTGTTGTAAGCAAATTCCACCAAAGCTAGATGATCCTCCCAAGTTCTTCCGAAGTCAATAATGCATAACCTCAAGATGTCTTCTAATATTCTGTTGACTCTTTCTATTTGGCCATCGGTTTGAGGGTGATAGGCCGTGCTTAAGCATAACTGTGTGCCTACATCCTCTTGTAAACTCTTCCAAAACTCGCTCGTGAGGATAGGGTCTCGATCACTCACTATGATGGAGGGTATCCCATGGAGTCGAACTATCTCTTTAAGATATATGGATGTTAAAGATGAGGCAGTCCTTCTACTTTTGACGGGTATAAAGTGGGCGCTTTTTGTGAGTCTGTCCACTTTACCCAAATGCTGGTATTGCCCCTTCTTGACCTAGGCAACCCATCTATAAAGTCCATCGAGATGCTATCCCATTTCCGCTATGGAACCTCTTGAGGATGAAGCAGACCACCAGGCTTCTTCTGCTCCGCCTTGAGTTGTTGGCATATTAGACACTTAGAAAAAAATTCAGCTACGTCTTACTTCATGCCATTCCAAAAGAAAACTCTTTTGATGTCTTTATACATTTTGTCTCCGCTTGGGTGTATGGTCAATTTGGAACGGTGTGCCTCTTCCAGAACCGCCTTTACCAAGCCCTTTGCTTGTGGGACACATAGTCTTCCATCTCGTCTCAACCAGCCCTTGGTATTAAAGGAGTATCTATGGAGGTGACTGGAAGTCTCACCCTTAATTAATTTGTTCTCCACTTCGGCTAGCTGACGGTCTTCTCTTTGCGCGGCTCCGATTGAGTCTAATAGAGTTGGTCGCACTTCTAACATTGCTAGCAAGCCAGGCACAAAGTCAATGGAAGGTCTGAAGTTAAAACTTGCTATGAACTCCAAGCTTTGCCTTTCCACAAAGAGAGGGCTTAATGTCAGTTTCTTTCTACTCAAGGTGTCTGCTACTGCATTGCCCTTGCCAGGAGTGTAGGAAATCTCAAAATCGTACGAGGCAAGAAACTCCATCCATCTTTGCTGCCTCAAATTGAGATCCTTCGGTGAGAATATGTATTTCAACGATTTGTGGTCAGTATACAGTTCAAATTTCTCACCTAGGAGATAATGGCGCCAAGACTTAAGTGCAAAAACGATGGCTGCCAACTTTAATCGTAGGTTGGGTAGTTTTTCTCATGTACTTTCAACTGCCTTCCCCCATAAGCCACTACCTTCCCTTCTTGCATCAGAACAGCGCCTAGTCCCGTTCTGCATGCATCGATGTATACTGTAAACATCTTGCTTCCATCAGGCAATGTAAGAACTGGATTTGTTGTTAGAGCCCTTTTCAAATGTTGGAAAGCAATATCGCAATACAAATCCCAATTGAAAGCTAGATTCTTCTTTGTCAATCTTGTTAGTGGAGCTAACATTTTTGCAAAATCTTTGATGAACTTTCGATAAAAGCCTGCTAACCCGAGAAAGCTTCGGACTTCGGTTGCGTTTCGAGGAACCTTCCAATCTTGCATAGCAACCACTTTTGCGGGGTCCACAACTATCCCCTCTTTGGACACCACATGTCCAAGGAACCTAACTTCTTCTCTCCAGAAATGGCATTTGGAGAACTTCGCCTTCAACTGATGTGCACGGAGAGTATCCATGACTTCTTTTAGATGCTGAGCATGCTCTTCCTCATTCTTTGAGAAGACCAAAATATCGTCTACGAAGACCAGCACAAACTTATTGAGGAACTCTCGAAACACCTTGCTCATTAAATCCACGAAGTAAGCGGGTGCGTTTGTCAAGCCGAAGGGCATGACAAGCCACTCGAAGGAACCATCGTGAGTTCTGAATGCGGTCCTATCAATGCTGTCTTCAGCCACTCCGAGCTGATGAAACCCGGATAACTGGGAGAAAACCGATGCACCTACAAGCTGTTCAAACAAATCATCTATTCTTGGGAGTGGGCGTCTATTCTTTTAGGTCAGCTTGTTTAGCTCCCTATAATCAACGCACAAGCGAAGCGAACCATCAGCTTTCGTTGCGAACACTACCGGAGCACCCCATTCAAAAATACTCCGTCTTATGAACCCCTTTTCAAGCAACTCTTTGATTTGCTTGCTGAGATCCTTTCTCTCCCTTGGGGCCATGTGCCTAATGGGTAAGGCGATGGTCTTTGCATTGTCAACGAGGTATATGCGGAATTCTATCTCCCGCTTCAGGGGTAAACCCTTTACCTCTTCAAACACATCAGAATATTCACGGACTACCTTTACAGATTGCAAGTCCTCAATAGACGCATCAAGAGATTCTAGATAGCTTAGCATAACAGAGTTCAGGGGATTGCAAGAAGTTTCAAGAGTGTTACCATGGCGAGTCAGGAGTTTAACCACTCTTTTTTCACAGTCGAGGATGGCACTATTACTGGATAACCAATCCATGCCTAGAATCAACCCATAGCACGTGAAGCCCAAAACATAGGCATTGCATCTAAACTCAATGCTTAGAATAGATATTTTCAAACCCAAACAAACCACTGACAAATAAGCTGAGTCCCCAATTGGATTTGAAACTACCAAGGGATCCTCTACTAAACTAGTGTCTACATGCAGAATTCAACTAAATCAGCGGATACAAATGAGTGCGATGCGCCAGAATCAAACAATGTACGAACAGGATGATCAAAAAGATAGACTAAACTTTCGACAGAAATATTTCTACCTCGTTCTTGCGGAGGTGCCATGAGAGCGTGAACTTGTCCTCCAGATAAAGGTCCAGCCCACTGCCCTTGCTTCTTTGGGCATGCCATAGCCATGTGTCCTGTCTCACCACAGTGGAAACAGCCACCCATCTTTCTTTTCTTCTTTCTGCAGTCTTTGAGCAGATGCCCGGGAATGCCACAGAAATTACACTTTCTCTTTTCACGGGGTTTGTTGTTCTTCCCACCTTTCTTTGAATCTGCCTTCTTGTTCTGCGTCCCTTCCTCCTTCTTATCTTGAGGCACTTCGGCTTTTGCCTCATTCTTGCCTTTGTCTTCCTCATGTAAGAGTGTTGTGTCCACCAACCTCTCGTAAGTAGCCCCCATAGGTATATGGGTCATAGCTAAGCTGTGAAGTGGCTCATTCAATCCCTTGACAAAATGGAGAGCCTTCTTATGAGGAGTATTCACTAAGTCCAATCCAAATTGGGCCAGCTGATTGAACTGATTGACGTACTCCTTGACAGACATACTTCCTTGTTTAAGAGATAAGAACTTTTCCAGTTGTAGACTTCGTTTAGCTTGTGAGTGGAATTTCATCTCAAACCTTACTCTGAAATCCAACCATGTGTCAACAGTTCTTTCAGCGTTAATGACTTCCCACCAATAGGAAGCTTCGTCTTTGAGTAACCATACTGCCAAATGTACCTTCTGCCTATCGACCACCTCGAAGATAACAAACAGATCCTCAGTTTCTTTGAGCCAGTTCCTCGCTTCTACAAATGATTCAGTTCCCTTGAAATCCTTTCCACCCATGGTCCTAAAATCTCTACAAATCTTTGAGAAAGCATTTGCACGAGGAGGAGGAACCGCTGCAGCTGGAGGAGGAATATCTGCTGGGCCTACATTGCTGGGCCTAGCCTCTAAGTACCCCCGAACCAGCCAGGTATTGGCACACCCTCTGGAAGGTTAAGATTCCCAGACATGCTGAAATGGAAAAAGAAAAGATTCAAAATGAAGGATAGAAAGATAGTGCACATGGCTTTGGGGATTATGCCTTTTTAAATTTAAAACAACACTTTTCCTTGTAAAATGCTTCTTTATATTTCTTTTCGAAAAATAGTTTCCAAAAATTCTTAAATTATCTGGTAAAACTTTTGCTCTGATACCAAGTGAAACACCCCACCTCCATTAATTTCACTCATAAAGGGAATGCCTTAACTTTGGTGGAGGGTTATAGGTACAAGACACAGAAAATTTTTCAAGACAGATAAATTTAAGCAGCGGAATTCAAACATTTATTTCATACGTAGTTCAATACAAGAGTATTACATCAAATTGTCTCAAAACAACTTCAAAACATTACACCATAATTTCTGTCTTGATTATCCAATAAAGAAGCATAAACCAAAAAGTAAAAATGCATAAATCCCCAAGGATCATTTCCAAAGCCATAGCCAATTGCAAGAGAGTCCAAGTCATACATCTACTTTCTTGAAGATTGTAAAGGGTCTGATTAAGCTGGAGTATTTACTCCCTGAGGACCTGAGGGGGGGAACGAAAGAAAAGAAGACGAAAGAAAACGGGTTAGATAATAAGTTTAGTAAGTTCAGCGGTTACTAGTATTTAAACAAGAAAAGGGATCACGACAGTCATAACAGAACATAGGACAATACCCTAATTTAAGATAAGAGCGACGTGTGATCGCACCCATTACTATAGTGGCTCCGCACCTATTTAACCATTGGTTCAACCAGCCCACGTGTTTACAACAAACGATCCCCTTAATGATCGGCTCCTACTCGCATGTATTCATGTCCTGTGTCATTTGGCCTCACTTGATTGTAGTCACCTGTGCTGGTCGCACCATGGGGTGTATCAATCCCTCTGGTGGCAACCCGACACGATTCAAGATGCACATTGTACACTACTGATGCCCAGTGCCTGATTTTTCCACTTCGGAGTACGTGCACGCCCATAATCCACCGGAACCTACACTGGCCTACCAACCACCGACGTTTTTGACCGTTTATAGTTCAGCCCAGTAATCATGCCCCACCCTGCCTAGTTCAGGGTACCATGATACATCTACGTGGGTTACTGCTGAAATGGGTCCCCGTTACTAGGGTTTTCTAATCAACATGTTTATTTGGTTAAGTGTCCCAGTTTACCTAACCCAGCCCATTCGTTTTAGTTAACATGTTGAATCGGTTAAGTATTTTCCTAATTTACTTAACCCTACCAGTCCTAACTTAGCTTTAATTTATTAAAGCACTAACCACTCATATTAGACAGGTCTTGTTGTGGTCACTGGATATGCCAGTCGGTTCCGGGAAGATTTACACCACAACTTAGTCTAACCTCGGGTTCTTTTTGGGCTTGATGCACTAACCACCCACATTAGACAGGTCTTGTTGTGGTCACTGGATATACCGGTCGGTTCCGGGAAGATTTACACCACAACTCAGTCTAACCTCAGGTTAAGCATATTCGTCTTTTCCAAATTCATATTTTCTATATATGTCAAATTCTTTATGTGAATTAAATTAAATTAAATCACGACATAATTATCCTGTGATTTTGCTCAACATAAATGGTATATCAAATGTACCATTTAATGAACAAATCTATGCCATGAATTTTCATATTTCCCATTGCTACCCCCGTGGAGCGTATGCGTAAATCACATAAAATGTTGGGCTAGCAAATTAGCCCAAACCCATAAACAAAAAGGGGTAATAAACACAGAACATGACATAAACATAAAATAGCATACATTAAACTTATCACATGTAACTTGCCATAGATGTATATCATTAACTTCAATCAATTGGGCAAAGGTAAACTTGTGACGAAGTTGAATCTAATGGTCATGCAAACTTGACAAAGGTCTAGCATGAAAGTTTAACATATAATCATAGTTTCAACCTACAACTTCGCATATAGTCTTATGTATGTCAAAACATAAGAAAGCTATCATAATCATTTTCTTATCAAAATTTAGCATGATGTTAACAACATACAATTCCACTTCTATAAAATAAATAGATTCAACTTGGCATAGTTCTAAATATTTATAAATATAAATCTAACATGTAAACATGTGATTTAGATCCTAAACTTGCAAATAACCACCAAATTACAATATGACATGTTTTACCATTTTGTTGGAATAATAAGTTCTTTACTCAATCGTAATAACATACGATGTTGTACATCACCCAAGCATATAGATATGAAATATACAACATGTTCATCGCTATAAGCATATAGACATGAAACATACAACATGTTCCTCGCCACAAACATATAGACAAGATTAAGTACAACGATATTTTAAGATAAATAAGAATCAAATCTCATACATAAGCATCGTACTATATTCCAATTACAACATGTCATGATTCAATCGAAAGGAATGTTTAAATCTGCGTAACAACTAACTTACAAACTAAAAGAAATTCTTGCATTCTGAAATTTGATTCTGAAATTGGAGATGCGCGCCTTTGATGAAGATCGTTGAATTAAACTAGTTGTAGTTTGATTTTAGATGTAGCTTTTTAACTCGTCTTTAGAATTGAAAAGGGTGACGGCTACTCCAAATCCTCCATTGACGGCATTTCTGTTCTAGGTTTATTTTTCTATGTGCTTTTAGGTTAGGCATTGAGTTGTTTATATAGAATTTCAGTTTGATTATAGCCGTCCGATGAACCTAGGGTAAATCACAACCACTCAGACCTGATCAAGCCATCCAGGAACCCTAGTGACTCAGCAGTGAGTCACAAATCGTTCAAATTTTAGATCTGGCCGGGGGCCTGGTCGACCCCCAGGTTGACCCCCAGGTCGACCTCAAGTGGGGAGGTCGACACTAGGGTCGACCCCCTGACCGACCTGCCTGGGCGGGAATTTTCCCGCCCAACCCGCTTATGTCTTCTGTTTGAATTTTGAACTCGTTTTCCAACTGTTTGAATTTATTTGAAATCTCTGGAAACTTCTGGTAGCCATAACTTCTTCATACGAAGTATAATTCACACAAACTTGGACTCTATCTCAACCATAATTCTGAGACGAACACAATGGCATAACCCGTTTCCCTTAATTCTTACATTTTAAATTAAGTATTCTGGTATTTATAATTATAACGTTAATAGAAAGTACGGGGTGTTACAGTTACTAAGCCCCGCCTACAACCTAGGATATATTTAACTATAAAATAATTTAAGTGAGAAAGAGTTCTCACTTTGGGATTCGCTCCGCCATTGTTTTCTAATGCTTTGATTTGCTGTTCTGGATCCAGAGTTTACAAACGAGCTCCAATCTTCACACGATCTTTTTTTCTTAGCTTAAACGCGCCATTCTGGACAACTTTCGCCTAATGGACTTTTCCCGAAAGTGCTCCCTTTCGCAGGAATTTGCGAAAAGGCAGTATTTGGAGAGTAGACTTTAGATGCATTTTCTGAACAACTCCGCAATCCAAAATACAGCTTCCATATAGTCAAATCAAAGAGAAAATCGTGCTCTTCGATTTTGGCATTGCGGAGTTTTGGCCATAGGGGCTCGGATTAGAAGATATGGGCTTGGGAAGGTCAGGGGGTAAAATGCAAAATTGAAAATATATAAAAATTTGATTTTTAAGTGGAGGGGGGCCCACAGCCGAAGTTGTTGTAACAACCCAGAAAATCAGAACCAATTTAAAATTTTTATTTTAGCTATTTTTAATGAATTTTGAATATTTAAAATGATTTATTTTAAATAATAATGATTTAAAATTTAATTAAATCGAAGTTAGAACGTATGTATTTATTTTAATTATATAACGAGCCTGAAATGGTGTCGTAGTTTGAAAATTCGATTTCAAATTTTAAATAAATGTACATGATTCAAAATAAATCATATTTCAGTAAAACTAGAAATATTAAAATCTGTTTAACAATATCTTTCTAATGGATGTGAAAAACTGAAATTTCATAGTGGGAATAAAAGTTACGGCCAGTTAAATATTCAGAATAGTCGCTATGAATTTAATATAAATATAGCCCTTATAAATTGTCATTTTGCAAATGACCTCCGTTTTCGACGAAAACACTTTGACTGGATCCGGAATGTCAATTTATTACATGATTCCAATTTTCATAATTTTTGGAATTAATATGTGAGTGTGGTAAATTAAAACATGTCTTGACAATTTTAGTCAAATTGGATCGACCAGAAAATGGTCATTTTTCAAACGGTCCCCAAATTTGACGAAAATAATTTTGTTAGGGTCGTATCATCAAAGCATAGCTAGATTTATTTTTCGGGAATTTTTGGACACAGTATGTGGCCCTGGTAAATTAAAATGTACGATCAAATTTAATAATTAAATGTTTTATATTTTAATCTAGAGAAAAAATGGCCTGAAACGATCAAATAGGCTGATGAGACCTAGTCCATTGTGTCTGGAATAGGGGTATTTTGCTAGAGGTGATAGTTGTTGGGCTTGATTTGGAGTTAGTATGTGTAAACGGGCCTTTTTGAAATTAAAAGAATTAAGAATTAAAAATAAAAATAAAAATGAAACCCTAGCCATCATATAGCCGCTGCTCCTTCTCAAATCAATGGCGTAAATCGTTCATCCCATCCCCCTCAAATAACTCTCGACCCTCTCAGTGAAATCGAGCGCTTCTTTGGAGGATTTAGAAGTACTCTCCTCAAGCTTCGATTCCATACCAGTTGCACTATCTATCGTCGCATGTGGAGAGAGATCTGACGCCCCAAAGTTGTCGTGTTCTGAACGCCGCCGTGAACGCCTGGATCCATCGAAGTGGGCCCCACCGCCATCGCATGTGTGCCTCTCCTCCCCCCCGAAACGTGGTGTTGTCTGATCGTCCTACAACTACACGGTTTGATCACAAAATCGTGACCAAGTTTTGTACATCTTCCTGAGGTATACGACTTATATATAATTAACTGTTTATAACACTTTTAAGCGTTGCAAATCCATAATTTATTTATAAAAAATCATATCTAGCTCATATGATAACGAAATTCGATGAAACAAGAAACACTGGACTCGCAGTGTTGTACATGGCATTCTAAAAGAGACCGGAGAATTTTGAGCTCTCTTCAATTTTGTAACACCCCACATCCGTTAAGGTCACTCACAAAGGGAATGCCTTAACTTCAATAGAGCATTATGGGTACTGAAACAGAAATAATACAAGACAGACATATATAAAACAACGGAAAGTAAAGTAGAAGTACTTCAAATCATTTATTAAATAGAATTGTTTACAATAAAAGCCCATCAACTTCCAATACCCAAATACATAGCTAAAATATCTGTCTTTCTCAAAAACAAAGAAGCACAAAATAAATTATAGTATTCCCCAATAAAGTAAAGAAAGCCATAGCCAAGAGCAATCCAAGCCTTCATGAAAGAGCCTTGGAGCTTTGTAAGATCCTAACTTAGTTGTATTCCCACCCTGTGAACCTAGAGGGGGGGGGGGCAGAAGAAAAAGGGACGAAACAAAACGGGTCAGACATAAAGACTGAGTAAGTCCTAGTGACTTTCAGCATAAAAACAGGAAAAGATAACATGGCATGAATAAACTGAAAGTAAACATAAGCATGATGACAAGATAAGCTACAGGCACGATAACTAAGAATAACAACATAGGATTTCTGTCATGTATAACATTGCAAGGTTCCCATTCAAGATGAACTAAGTATAGTTTCACAAGATTTCTATCAAGCATCGCAAGATGTCTCTGCTTCACCATTAAAATGATATCTATTTTCTCTGATTTCCTAAATTCTCTGCACCAACTGTACTAGTATCCCAACCCGTATCATCCTTTCCATGTATATGTACAGTCCCTTGCCGTATATCGTACGGGTTTCATCACGTATTTCTATACTACTTCAACATTGTGCCACCATTCTTGAAATCGTTTGGACTGCCATCCTTGTTCTGGCTAGGTTTCCTTATCATGAACTATCGCATGTTCAACTAGGATTTATGCCACCTAGGACCACTAGGGATTATGTTGCCTATTGAACGTTTCCTAGATTCGATTAGGGTTTATGCCACGTAGGACCACTAGGGATTATGCTACCTAACTAACAACACCCATTTTCCACGTAACGATTTATTAATTGATTGGCTCCCTACAAGTCCTAGCTCGTTCATGTGTCTGTGCCATACCTCCCAATCACGAAATGTATTCACCTGTGCTAGGTCCACCATAGGGTGTATCAAGACCTAGGTTGCCAACCACCGACACGAATCAAGCATGCACAATGTAAACCTACCGGTGCCCAATGCCTGCTTTTTCAACTCCGGACTACATGCACGACCATAGTCTGTCTGAACCTACAATGGCGCACCAACTCTGCCATCGTTCTGGTCGCTTACAATCAGCCCAGTAATCGTGCCCCACCCTTCCAAGTTTCAGGGTACCGTGATACATCTAGTGGGTTACTGCTGGAAAGGACCGCGTAACTAGGGTTTCCGTTCAGTAGGTTAAGTGTTGTCATTTAAATTCGAGACTTAACCCCATCAGTCTAGCATGTCAAGTTGGTCAAGTGTTGTCATTCAAGTTCGTGACTTAACCCGCCTACGTGTCATGTCAAATTGGCTAAGTGTTGTCGTTCAAGTTCATGATTTAGTCCTACGAATCATGTGTCAAGTTGGTTAAGTATATTCAAGCGGTTCATGACTAAACCCTATCAAATCATCATGTTAAATTGGTTAAGTACATTCAAGTGGTTCATGACTTAACCCTATCAAGTCATCGTGTCAAACTGGTTAAGTATATTCAAGCGGTTCATGACTTAAACCTATCATGTCATCGTGTCAAATTGGTTAAGTATATTCAAGCGGTTCATGACTTAACCCTATCATGTGGCATTAATTCATTAATGCACCCCAACCTCTCACATCAGACCTTTTGTTGTGGTCACCGGATATGCCGGGTGGTTCCGGGCAGATTTACACCACAACTCAGTCTGACCTCGGGTTTCAAGCGCGATATGACCAACTACCCACATTGGATTCTATTGTTTGCGGTAACTGGATTTGCCGGGCGGTCCCGGGCAAATTTACACTGCAAACTCAACCCAAACTCGAGTTGGCCATTTTCATGTTTATTCTAATGTCATGTCCATGTTCAAGTTTCATGTCGAGTTCGTGTCAAGTTTCAAGGATAAGTTTCATGCCCACATCCAGATTCAAGTTATAACAATGTTCATGTTTCAAGTTTTTCCTATTGTCAAGTTCATAATTCATGCTCATAACCAATTCATGTTTTGCCTAATCTACCCAAATCGTATTCACATCGCACGTGAATCTATCCAAATCTCGAAATAGAGGGAATATCATCAAAACTATGATAGGCAAAAGGGACTAGCATAGAGCGATAAAGGGGTTACAAGACTAGTATGATATAACTTGAGATAATTGGTTACAATATCACTGGCATATAGGATTTTCAAATCTAGCAAGATAAGGCGATAGTCAGGGTAAACGCTGACATAAAAGAATAGGCATGCAAAAGCAAGCCAAATACAAGGATAATGGATCCAATGGTTTTGGTGTGCATAATAGCGAATAAACTAAGCAAGCCACACCCTAGGTATACGATCCAATAGAATGCTAATTCGGTGCACATCATGGTTTTCAACTATAGTGTTATGGGCATGAACAATCAAATATAATCGTCTTAAGCAATTAACCCTAATAGTCATAGGTAGAAATCTCATAGTTATGAATCATAAGCGACTCATCACAATAATCATGGATAATTATCAAAAATAGTTGTAGGCAAATAGTCATAGGCAATTAACAGTAGTAGTTTCAAAGTCATGGTCATAGATAATGGCCTTATGTTCATAATCATAGGTAATAATTCTCATAGTCAAGAGTCATAGGTGATTAGCCACAATTGTCCTTGTCATAGTAATAGGCATTGTCTTATGTTCACAGTCATAATCATAGGCATAGGCATAGTCTTATGTTCATCGTCATAGTCATAGGCGTAGGAAAAACCTTATGTCCACAGTCTCATAGGCATGTTAAGGTTTATTGACATGAAAGAATTTGATTTACTACATGAATAGGCCCCAAATAGAAATATTCCCACAAGTCAAGATCCAAGAATTTATGTTACAATCTAGCGTTTGAATAATAAACTAGGTCCAACAACATGAATGGGCATGATTCAGTCGATAAGAAATAACCCAAAATTATAGATTCAAGAAGAGACAAGAACAGATCCAAATAGATAATCAAGCTTAGGTCCAATTTCATTTTATTCCATGTCCATATCAAATTTAACAAGTTTCAATCTCAAAGTAACTAGAACTTACAGAGCGCGGATCGAGAATTAGAGTGCAGAGATTTGATTCTAGAAACGGTTGTTGAAGTTGTTGAATCTTTATTTGTTTAGTCTTGTTCTAGTTGAAAACCCCTAATTTGCAATTCCTAGCTGTTGTCTTGACGAAGAAGAAGTAGTCTCTTTTAATTTAAATATTATCATTTTGATTTTCACAGAGGTAGCATAAGGACAAAATGAAATGGTGTAGAGAGAATGAGGCTAGGGGGCTGTTTATATAGGTTTAGGCATACGAATCTGGTCACGAAACAAGTCTAAATACATCAGAATGCATCTGGTTCAGGAAATAGGTTCGGGAGGCAGGTCGACCCCCAGGTCGACACTATGGTCGACCTGGCCCCTAGGAGGTCGACACTATGGTCGACCCCCAGGTCGACATGGTCTATGGGCGGGAGTTTTCCCACCCTGCCTGCTGCGGGGTTTGAATTCGAATTTCGAATTCGAAATTCGAGTTGTCTTTGATTCTGAAAATTTATGAAACTTCTAGAGGTCATAACTTGGTTATACGAACTCCGATTTTCGAAAACTCGGACTCTATTTCATGTAAAATTTCGAGACGAATGCAATGGCGTAACCCGTTTCCCTTGATTCTTATTTTAAAATTTAATTCTGCCTTGATTTACGGTTTTAACATGTTATTAAAATTCGGGTTGTTACATTCTCCCCTCCTTAAAGGATTTCATCCCCGAAATCTTCAAGTTAAGTAGAACGTGTCCTACCATCCAATCAACCATCTACTCAACCATCATCCACAAGCAACCATTGTCCTTAAAAGATTTCTAATGCTATATGAACATATGCAGAAAGTGTGTGTATATGTTCCTTATCTAATGCAAATGATCAGGCCTGATTGATCTTCCTAATGCAAAATATGTCTAGTGTCATGAATCCAACATGTATGCAAATAGTCCTAGTCACATAAACACTATATGTGTGCACAAACATCCGTCCATATGCAACATCCATATGATAACACATTAAATTTCATCCATAAACAAGTATAAACACTCATGCATATGCAATATGAAAATGTGTTTGAGCCGATCTAGTGCCTAATGTGTGTTATGCAACCACTTGCAACCACTAGCAGCCACTTGCAACCATCAATCATAACATGTCTCAAACACATGATTACACCCAATTGTTCCTACCTAAAGGTATAGCAGAATGATAGAAGCAAGTAAAAACTTTGTGCCCATTAGGCAATGTCAAAGCTGGAAATCTACGCCACATATATACCGAATAGGAGAAGAACTCCCTAAGCACCAGCCCATATCCTATAAAATCCAAAGAGTTTAGTTAACCCAACGAACACCATCAAGCCCCAAAATGTGTTACTAACAAACGAGTCATGCTCCCTATGGGGTTTCTAACAGAAATGGGATTGAGAATAGGACCGAGAGGATATACATAAAAGATAGCACACAAGTAAGCTCTACAGGAAAAGAGGGATCAAGGATATACTCTTAAAAAAAGATATGATACGCGTATCTAGTCTTCAATCTTCTGAGTTGCATTTCCTTGAGCTTAACTCCATTGTGCTTTCATCGTCTTTAACTTCATAATTTCGTAGCTTCTTGATTCTTGTTTCCAAAATATGAGTTGGAACTCATTTCATTGTTGTCTCTCGTCCCATTTTCATTTATTCTTTTTTCTAGTATACTCGGCTTAAACATAACTGCGTACTCATGGTTTCATGCAAGCTCTCCAAAATTCACAAGTGAATCTCGGATCTCGTTCACTTACTAAAAGGTATTCCACATAAATGAATTATCTCTTGAAAATAAACAAATGACAACCATGTTGCCAAGAGTACATACTAAGGTGATTTTCTATAACTCATGCATAAGCGAGATGAACCATCCGCCTTGGTGGCGAACACTACTCTTGTGGATCAATAAATATATCAAGAGATTCTAGGTAACTAAGCATGGCAGAACCCTAAGGTTTACACTAGACTTCGAGGACATTACCGGGGCAAGTCAAGAGTCTAACTACCCTCTTTTCATACTCGAGAATGGTACCATTTTTGGACAACCACTCCATCCCTAGAATCAACCCATAGCCCAAAAACATAAGCTTTACTTCTAAACTCAACACTTAGCATAGACATTCTCAAATCCAAACAAGTCATGAATAAATGAGCCGATTCCCCAACAGGATTTGAGACAAAAATGGGATCCTCTACTACGCTAGTACTAAGGTGCAGAGACTCAACTAACGAGGCAGAATTAAAAGGATGTAATGTATAAAAACAAAGTTCCCACGGTATGATAGAAAAGAGAAGCTAAACTTTTAACAGAAACGTTACCACCTCTCTTAGGTATGCTAGTAGTGAGAGCATACAATTGTCCTCTCGATGATCTTGTTCTTTGCCCTTGTCCTATGATACTTAACTACATGTCCATTTTTACCATACCAACGATGTTCTTTCTTATCATGGGTTTTATTATTCTTTTACTTTGACCTCTTCCCTTTCACCTTTTCCTCCTTCATGGATTACGCCTTATCAACAAGTTTCTCATCCTTAGGCTTGTGTTCTTTATCCTCGTTCTTACTATCCTTGTATAGCTTGTTGACAAGTTTCTCGAAAGCTATCCCCATCGCACGACAACCCTACAAAGCTTGAAATAAGATTAGTCGCAAGTAAAACTACTGCGGCTACAGATGGTGGTTGGACACTCCCTTGCCCTCCGGCATTTGTCGCATGCCTACAAACTATGGTGAAAAAGAAAGAGAGAAGAGACTCAAGGAGAGAATCAAAAGATAGTGCATATGGCTTTGGGGAATATGCCTTTCGTAAAACAAAACTTTTCTTTTAGAAAAATGCTTCTTTGTAAACGTTTTGAAAATAATTTCAGAAGGTTTTTTTAAAAGCTTTTGCCCAGTCTGGTAACCTTCTGCTCTGATACCAAATGTAACACCCCACATCCGTTAAGGTCACTCACAAAGGGAATGCCTTAACTTCAATGGAGCATTATGGGTACTGAAACAGAAATATTACAAGACAGACATATATAAAACAGAGGAAGGTAAAGTAGAAGTACTACAAATCGTTTATTAAATAGAATTGTTTACAATAAAAGCCCATCAACTTCCAATACCCAAATACATAGCTAAAATATCTGTCTTGCTCAAAAACAAAGAAGCACAAAAATAAATTATAGTTTTCCCCACTAAAGCAAAGCAAGCCATAGCCAAGAGCAATCCAAGCCTTCATGAAAGAGCCTTGGAGCTTGGTAAGATCCGAACTTAGCTGTATTCCCACCCTGTGAACTTGGGGGGGAAATGGAAGAAAAAGGGGCAAAACAAAACGGGTCAGTCATAAAGACTGAGTAAGTCCTAGTGACTTTCAGCATAAAAACAGGTAAAGATAACATGACATGAATAAACTGAAAGTAAACATAAGCATGATGACAAGATAAATTACAGGCACGATAACTAAGAATAACATCATAGGATTTCTATCATGTATAACATTGCAAGGTTCCCATTCAAGATGAATTAAGTATAGTTTCGCAAGATTTCTATCAAGCATCGCAAGATTTCTCTGCTTCACCATTAAAATGATATCTATTTGCTCTGATTTCCTAAATTCTCTTTACCAACTGTACTAGTACCCCAACCTGTATCATCCTTTCCATGTATATGTACAGCCCCTTGCCGTATATCGTACGGGTTTCATCACGTATTTCTATACTACTTCAACGTAGTGCCACCATTCTTGAAATCGTTTGGACTGCCACCCTTGTTCAGGCTAGGTTTCCTTATCATGAACTATCGCATGTTCAACTAGGATTTATGCCACCTAGGACCACTAGGGATTATGTTACCTATTAAACGTTTCCTAGATTCGATTAGGGTTTATGCCACCTAGGACCACTAGGGATTATGCTACCTAACTAACAATGTAACACCCCACATCTGTTAAGGTCACTCACAAAGGGAATGCCTTAACATCGGTGGAGTATTATGGGTACTGGAACAGAAATATTACAAGACAGACATATATAAAACAGCGGAAAATAAGTGGAAGTACTTCAAACCATTTATTAAATATAAATGTTTACAAGAAAAGCCCATCAACTTCCAATACCCAATTTCATAGTTAAAATATCTGTCTTGCTCAAAAACAAAGAAGCATAAAAACAAACTGCAGTATTCCCCAATAAAGCAAAGCAAGCCATCGCCAAGAGAAATCCAAGCCATACATGAAAGAGCCTTGGAGCTTGGTAAGATCCGAACTAAGCTGTATTCCCACCCTGTGAACCTAGGGGGGGAAACGGAAGAAAAAGAGGCGAAACAAAACGGGTCAGTCATAAAGACTGAGTAAGTCCTAGTGACTTTCAGCATAAAAATAGGTAAAGATAACATGGCATGAATAAACTGAAAGTAAACATAAGCATGATGACAAGGTAGGCAAGATAAACTAAGATAACAAGATAAACTAAGGTAACAAGATAAACTTCGGGCACGATGAAACAAGTATAACATCCCATAATTCCTATCAAGTATCCCACCGCATGGTTTCTATCAAGAATAACATCGCAAGGTTTCTAAGATTTACCATTAAAACGATATCTATTTGCTCTGCACCACCTAACTAGCATCCTCGTAAGTGTCTTACATTGAATGATCCGTATTCCTACTAGTGTCCCAACTAGTGTTCTGTGTAGCAAGGATCCACACCCCCTACTAGTGTCCCAACTAGTAGCCCGTGTTATATAGTAATTACAACGTGATCCCAATCCCCGCGATTATGGTAGCCTTCAGGTGTACATCGATTTTGAGGATTCCACCTCGATCACCCCAATGGCCATGTATATATATTCGATGCACCCGTACTACCTTATCGATCGGCTCCCTACTTGACCTAGTTCTCGTTTTTGTCACGCAGCCCCCTACTTGTAGATACCTGTGCTGGTCCCACCATGGGGTGTATCAAGTCCCATGGTGGCAACCCTGACACAATCAAGATGCACAGCTTTATACCTACTGATGCCCAGTGGCTAAATTTTCTGCGCCAAAGTGTGTGCACGCCCGCACTCCGTTAGAACCTGCACTGCTGCACCAACAGCCGCTAATTTGACCTCTTATAATCAGCCCAGTAATCGTGCCCCACCCTGCCTAGCTAAGGGTTCCGTTGATACCTAATGTGGGTTATTGCTGAAATGGGTCCCCGTTACTAGGTTTTTCTAATGGTTAAGTCTGTGGGCCTATACTCTCTGATATTACCCACCAACCCTGATGTGTACTTCACCCCGCTACTGATTCAAGCATGTGTATTTAATGGTTAAGTGTATGTGGACCTATATTTACCAATATTACCCACCAACCCGATATGTACTTAACCCTTCTACTCGTTATGTTACCATGGTTAAGTGTTTACCTTAGTTAACTTAACCTTTCTTGCTTATTATGTTTGATTGGTTAAGTGTGGTTTATTAACTTAACCCCGTTCGTCTATCTGGTTACATTGGTTAAGAATTTTCTTGTTAACTTAACCCCATGTGTTACTTAACCCTACTACGCATCACACCAGATTGGTTAAGTGCATGTTAACTTAACCCCATCCACTAGTCATATTATAATGGTTAAGTGTTATCAACTTATTCAAGTTAACTTAACCCACCCGCTTGTCCTATTATGTTGGTTGAGTGTTACTACTTAACTGCAACCACTTGTCTAATTAACCCATTGTATTAGTTAAGTGTTCTCATTAACTTAACCTCACTCTCTACTCCAGTTTAATCATGTAATAATGGTTAAACATTTACTTAACCTTACCCACTCCCGTAGTCAACTTATTAAATTGGTTAAGTGTCCAGATTAACCTAATCATATTACTTAACCCACCCATTTATATCATATTGGTTAAGTGTTCTTATTTACTTAACCCTACCCACTGGTCTAATTACCATGTTACATTGGTTAAGTATTACTATTCGTATTTCCACATGTCACCCACATGTCGCCCACTTAACCCCCATGTCCCATCACATGTTTATCTGGTTAAGTATTTCTTAATTCATTAAGGCCGTAACCTTATAAAGACCTCTCACATTAGACTGACATTTATGGCAGCTGGATTTGCCGGGCAGGTCCGGGCAGTCTTACACCATAAAAGAGTCTAACCTCGTGTCTTTACAACTGTTACGCTTTTAATTTGGGCCTAGGACCTCTCACATTGGGCTGACATTTGTGACTACTGGATTCGCCGGGCGGTTCCGGGCAGGTTTACGTCACAAACGAGTCCAACCTCGTGTCCTAAGCATTGATTATCACTTATAATCTTTTACCCCAATTTGAATTTATTTCCCCTATTCAAATTATCAATTAATTCCTAATTTAACGATGTCCATAATTGACTCAATTATGTCCATTAATTAATGGTATGCAAAATCATAACAATTTTACCACAATTTATCTTAGGCCATTAAAGGCAACTTATCTCAATTTATATTTATCCCTCTTTTAAGGCTATTACATACCAACTAATATATGTACCCAATTCTAGTCAGTTTACATATATACCAAGTTTCATGTTTTTTTTTCATCTGTCAAGATCTAGCCAAAATTACATGTATCAGGTTTCATACCCAATAAACCCAAATCCGATGATTCGTGATGTTGTTATCCCAAACTATAATCTTTTTATTTCAATACATGCCAGTTGCCCAAGTTCATAATACATGTTTATGCCAATTATAAAGTTTACAATCGCTTTCATGCTCAAATTTCCAAGTCTACACATGCCTAATTAACATAAGCCCAATCTTTTGATTTAATTTACATGGGCTCCAAAACTCATAATTTTATTTTACATGTCAAATTACATACATGTTATATATACCAAATTTCATGTTACATTACATAGATCCAATTGGTGTCGAATTCCATGTATAGAATATTTATTCAAATTGTATCATAACAGGATTATACCAAAATTTACAGATCTACCCCAAACTTGCAAATAAAATGATAACATCCAATTTCATGTTGCCAATTATTAATCATATTCTTATAGGCAATAATCCAATTATTCCCCCGTATACATCTCATATGCGAATCGCGATTTTAGGCCAAGGTCCGAAGTTGACCAAGGTTCATCAAAAGAAAATAAATAGGGGAAGGTAGAAATTTGCATAATAAATAGATCAGAGAGAAAAACAACATCATGATAGGCATAAAGATTAGAACTTGATGATAACATCATTACGAACCAAGAAAACTGCTGAATAAATCAAAAATTTGTCATGAGAATAAAGGTAGACAAGTCTAAAAACTCGAGATTCAAAAAGCAACAGGAATAGATCTGAATCGATAAGCAAACTTAGACTCAATTCCATTTCATTTCATGCCCATATTAAAATTAAATATTTAGATCTGAAAATAACTAGCACTTACAGAGAACGGCTAATGAATTAGGGAGTGAATTTGTCGTAGAAAGTTGCAGTGTCATTGATCTATCCTCTTGAATTTGTTGTAGAAGCATTGAACTTTGATTTGATTTGAGTTTGAACGCTTAAGCTTTAATTTGGAGACGGCGGCCATGGCTCATGAGAGATTCCAGCAGCATTTAGGTGTAAGAATGATTTGTTATGAATTAGGTTAGGTCTAGGTGTTATTTTATAGGTGTAGCAATTCATTTCAGCCATCGGATTAACCCTAAAACCCATCCGGACCATCAAAACTCGTCCCGGGCCTCAAAAATGGGTTCTAGGCCACCCCAGGCCGACCAGGTTGACCTGTATAGGGGAGGAGCCGACACTACAGTCGACACAGGGGGGGGGGGGGGGCAGGTCGACTTGGGTGTCGACACTACAGTCGACACGGGTAGTCTGCCAGAAAGTCTGCTGAAATCTTGTTTTGGCCATATCTTGGTCATACGGATTCCGATTTTCGAAAACTCAGACTCTATTTCGCGTATTTTTCCGAGAGGAACGCAATGGTGATGTCCATTTTACCTAATTCCTGATTCTTGAATTAGTTATCCTTATTTTTCTATCTTTTCCGTTACATACGCCGTTATCGAACTAATTTTTCTTCTCTTCCATGTATTAATTAATTCTCCTTATGCATCACCATTATTTACCTATCATAAGCATATTTTAATATATTTTATTTCATTTTTAATTATATTAAAAAAATACGGGGTGTTACATTCTCCCCTCCTTAAAGGATTTCGTCCCCGAAATCTTCAAGTTAAGAAGAATGTGTCCTACCATCCATCATCCATCTACTCAATCATCAATCACAGGCATTCATTGTCCTTAAGAGATTTCTAATGCTGTATGAACATATGAAAGAAGTGTGTGTATATGTTCCTTGTCTAATGCAAATTATCAGGCCTGATTGATCTTCTAAATGCACACTATGTTTAGTGCCATGAGTCCAACATGTATGCAAATAGTCCTAGTCACATAAACACTATATGTGTGCACAAACATCCATCCATATGCAACATTCACATGATAACACATTCAATTTCATCCATAAACAAGTATAAACACTCATGCATATGCAATATGAAAGGTGACTGAGCCGATCTAGTGCCTAATGTGTGTAAATGCATCCACGAGCAACCACCAGCAACCACTTGCAGCCACTTGCAACAACTTGCAGCCACTTGCAACCATCAATCATAACATGTCTCAAACACATGTTTACACCCAATTGTTCCTATCTAAAGATATAGTCGAATGATATAAGCAAGTAAAAACTTTGTGCCCATTAGGCAATGTCAAAACTGGAAATCTATGCCACATATATATTGATTAGGAGAAGAACTCTCTAAGCATCAGCCCCGAAGACCGAAATCAACATCAGACTTACACCCAAAGAATTACTCATCCCAACCAATATATATGATTCTAGGAAACTAAGCATGATGGACTCCTATTAGGTCACAAGGAAATCCCTTCCTAAGACCAACCCGTATCCTATAAAACCCAAAAAGTTTAGTCAACCCAACGAACACCCTCAAGCCCCAACATGTGTTACTAATAGATGAGTCATACTCCCTATGAGGTTCGCAATAGAAATAGGATTGAGAATAGGACCGAGAGGATATACACAAAAGATAACATGTGAGTAAGCTCTATAGGAAATAAGAGATCATGGATATACTCTTAAAAAGAGATATGATGCGCGAATCTAGTCTTCAATCTTCTAAGTCGCATTTCTTTGAGCTTAACTCCATTGTACTTTGACTGCCTTTAACTTCACAATTCCGTAGCTTCTTAATTCTTGTTTCCAAAATATGGGTTGGAATCCATTTCACTTTTGCCTCTCGTTCCACTTTCACTTATTCTCCTCCTAGTATACTCGGCTCAAACATAACTGCGTACTCATGGTTTCATGCAAGCTCTCCAAAATTCACTAGTGAATCTTGGATCTCGTCCACTAACTATCAGGTATTCCACGTAGAAGAACTATCTCTTGGAAATAAATGCCAACCATATTGCCAAATGTACTTACTAAGGTGATTCTCTACAACTCATGCATAAGCGAAATGACCCATCCGCCTTAGTGGCGAACACTACTCGATCGGATTACAAATTACCAATAAATGTGTCAAGAGATTCTAGGAAACAAATCATGATAGAACCCTAAAGGTTACACGCGACTTCGAGGGTATTACCGAGGCAAGTCAAAAGTCTAACTACCCTCCTCTCGAAACCGAGAATGGCACCCTTATCGGATAACCACTTCATCCCTAGAATCAACCCATAGCTCACCAAAAACATGAGCATTCCTTCTAAACTATACACTTAGCATAGACATTCTCAAATCCTAACAAGTCATAAATAAATGAGCCGATTCCCCAACAGGATTTGAGACAAAAATGGGATCCTCTACCATGCTAGTACTAAGGTGCAGAGACTCACCTTTTGAAGCAGAATTAAGAGGATGCGATGTACAAAAACAAAGTTCTAGTGCGATGATAGAAAAGAAAAGCTAAACCTTTAACAGAAACGTTACCACTCTCTTAGGTACGCTAGTAGTGAGAGCATTCAATTGTCCTCTCGACGATCTTGTCCCTTGCCCTTGTCCTATAATACTTAACTACATGTCCCTTCTCACTAAAGATACTCTCTCTTTTCATGGGTTTTACTATTCTTTCACTTTGGTCACTTTCCTCTCACCGTTTTCCTCCTTCGTGGATTAAGCTATAACAACTAGTTTCTTGTTCTTACTGTCCTCGTATAGTTTGTTGACAAGTCTCTCGAAGCTACCTCCAACGCATGGCACTCTTCCCAACTTGAAATAAGATTAGACGCAGATGGAACTACTACGGGTACAGATGGAGGTTGGGCACTCTGTAACACCCCACCTCCGCCAGTGCCACTCTTGCAAGGGCACTGACTTTGGAGGGGCGTTTAAACAAGGTAAACATGCATGCAGATATCACAAGACAGAACATATAAGTAAAAAAACAGAGTAAATATAGCAGCGGATAAAAACTAGCATATCAAATCCATAAGTTAAGTTACAACACAGTACTTGATCATTATTTTCCATAAACAAAGTCTAGAAACATAAAACTGGAAACTGGAAAGGAAAACATAAAGTAGCTATCCCCAAGGTAGAAAACCATAGCGAGCTCAAGTCCAAAGCATACATGAGCTATCCAGGAAAAGCAGCTAAGATCCAAGCTAAGTACTGGTATTCCCGCCCTGTAAACCTGGGGGGGGGGGGGGGGGAGAAAGGAAAGAAAAGAGGCAAAAGAAAATGGGTCAGTCAAAAGACTGGTAAGTCCTACCTACTATTGTACAACAACTAATAAAGTTAACTGTATATGTAAACAAGGATGAGTCATAGGATGATAACTGGCATGGAAAAAGTCAACAAGATAGATCAAGTGTGGCACCGCATATACAAGGTTGAGGTTTGCACCAAGTGTACTAGTATCACAAGTCATGTCAAGTGTAAACAAGAAGTGATCCCCAGGCCCAAGTTTGGCCCAACATCATGAATGACCTAAACCAAGGTCCAACTAGCACGGTCTAGTCGATCGGCTCTCCTAAAGCCTAACTCGTCAAGTGTCGGTGTCATACGGCCCAACTACAAAGTGTAGCTAAACTATACTAGGTCCACCCTAGGGTGTATCAAGTCCTAGGGTGTCAACCACTGACACAAACCAAGCACGCACAGTTTAAACCTACTGGTGCCCGTGCCTGCTTTTTCAACTCCGGACCATGTGCACGACCATGGCCCGCCTGAACCTACACCGGCGCACCTACACAGCCGTCGTCTTGGTCGCTTACATGTCATCCCAGTAATCGTGCCCCACCCTAGCCTAGTCCCTAGGGTATCATGATACATCCAAGAGGGTTACTGGTGCAAAGGACCACGTAACTAGGGTTTCCTTAATGGGTTAAACGTGGTTAACCCAACTCATCTAAGTACCAAGTTGGTTAAGTGTACCCAAGGTTCATGACTTAACCCTACCAACCCATCGTGTTTAATTGGTTAAGTATTCAAGCGGTCCATGACTTAACCCTACCATGTGGCATTAATTAATTTAATGCACCCAACCTCTCACATTAGACCTTGTTATGGTTACTAGTTAGGCCGGGCGGGTCCGGGTAGGTTTACACCACAACTTAGTCTAACCTCGGGTCCCACGTGCAACATGACCAACTACTCACATTGGGTCCTATTGCTTGTAGCCACTAGTTAAGCCGGTCGGTTCCGGGTAGGTTTATGCTACAAGCTCAACCCAACCTCGAGTTGGCCATTCTCATGTTTTCTAAGTGTCATGTCCATCACATTACAAGTTTTCAAGCAATTGGGTAGACCTAACTTAATAGGTAAATTCCCAATGGGTAGACCTAACTTAATAGGTAAATTCCCAAGCTTATGTTTTTATGTCTTTTAAGTTTACCCAATCCCAAACGCAATCCCATCGCTTACATATCGCAATAGCGCATAAAGGATAGAAAGAGGGAACTTGGCATAATCATGACATAGAGGGGTTGGAGCCACAAGTTAAACATGGTGGCATGAGACAAAGATGTGATCATAAACTTGCATATCATGTTATCAACTTGCAAACTATTCATATGCATGCATAACATCATTTTAACTTGCATAGTGTTCATATGCATGCATAACATGGTTTCAACTTGCATAAGGTTCATATGCATGCCTAACATGGTTTCAACTTGCATAAGGTTCATATGCATGCATAACATGGTTTCAACTTGCATAAGGTTCATATGCATGCATAACATCAAACTTGGCAAATAGGTGGAACATGGCCATAGATAGCATGAGATAAGGGCTAGTAACATGCATATAACATTATATGCATGTTAATGCAAGGGTTATGAGAGTTTCAAAGTTGCATTATGCAACATTTCCAACCAAAGATCATATCTTTCTATGCATAAAGCCAAGGTAATGACTTTACTAACATGCATAAAGTAATCTTATGCATAAAATCATTAGATCAAAGCACATATCATGATTAAACCCAAACTCAAACTTGAAACATAACATATTAACTTCATAGTTAAAACAAGAGTAGAAATAGGCTTACAATGCTATGAAGACTCAAATGAGTATAGCAAATGTAAGAAACCCCTTATGCAACAAATTAAAACCCCAAAATGCAAGCAAACTTGATCAAGACTCCTCCTTTATGATGCCAATAGAGAAACAAGACTTTAATGCAAGCTAAAGAGGATCATACAAGCCTAAATACACTTGTATGCATGGAAATCTCTTAGAAATTTGATTTAGGAATTTATGAAGAGAGTGGAGGCCATGAGAGGATTGATTTTGCCATAGTTTAGTTGTAGGATAGATTAATGATGATTTAGGGTAGGTTAGGGTCTTATTTATAGATTAGGCAAGTGTTTTAGGCCATAGGATTAACCCTAGGATAGATCCCAGCCCTCAAAAATCGTCACAAGCCTCCAAAACAAGACCAAGGGCCAAAACAGGTGCACCAGGCCAGCCAGGGTCAAGCCAGAAGGCTGTGCAGGTTTCTGGCTCGACACGGGCGCAATTCCCAAGTGCGCCAGTGTATTTTTGTGCTGGCGCACTTCCCAAGTGCGCCAGTGTATTTTTGTGCTGGCGCACTTCCCAAGTGCGCCAGTGCATTTTGGCTTGTTTTCGGTTTTTTCTGCCTAACTTCGTTCGTCCATATCTTCTTCATACGGACTCCGATTTTCGAAAACTCGGACTCTATTTCGCGTATTTTTCCGAGACGAACGCAATGGCATAGCCCGTTTCCCTTGATTCAGATTTTAGAATTAAATTCTGCCTCAATTTATGTTATAACAGGTTATTGAAAATACGGGTTGTTACATTCTCCCCTCCTTAAGGGATTTTGTCCCCGAAATCTTCAAGTTAGGAAGAACGTATCCTACCATCCAACATCCATCTACTCAAAACATCATCCACGAGCAATCATTGTCCTTACAAGATTCTAAATGTTATTTGAACATATGCAAAGGTGTGTGTATATGTACTTATCTAATGCAAATATCATCAATGCAGATTATGTTAGTGAAATGAATCCATATGTATGCAATTCCTAACATAATGTATAACATCTATATGTGTGCAAATCACATACATCCATATGCAACATCCATGTGATAACACAAAAATTTTCATCCATGAATAAGCATAAACACTCATGCATATGCAATATGAGAGTGTGTGAGCCGATCTTAGTGCCTAATGTGTATCATGCATCCACGAGTATCCACTTGCAACCACTTGCAACCATCAAGCATAACATGTTTCAAATACATGTTTCATCCAAAGGGTTTCTACCTAAGGTTCTCATGACAAGATTAGCACGATAACTAGATAAACATGGATAGCAAAGAGAAAGATATGCTAACAAAGAAAAGAGATTGAGAGTGTACCCTCAAAAAGGAATGGATAAAGCCCACGCATCTTCTCCTCGGTTTCCCAAGTTGCGTCTTCTTCGGCTTCACCCCATTGAACCTTCACCAACTTGACCTCTCGATTCCTTAGCTTCTTGGTCTCCGTCCCCAAGATACGAATCGGAGCTCTCCTCAAAGTTGCCTCTTTCTCTACTTCCACGTCTTCAAGAATGCTAGGTTCAACCACCTCAGCGGACTCATGTAGGCACTTTCGGAGATGCGAGACATGAAAGACATTATGCACTCCGGACAGCTTCTCGGGCAATTGCACTTTATAAGCCATCTTCCCAATTCTCTCTATGATAGGGAAGGGTCCTACGAACCTGGGTGCCAGCTTCCCAATTGCTCCGAAGCGAACCACATTACGCAAAGGAGAAACCTTCACGAAAACCATGTCTCCAACTTCGAACTCCAAATCTGTCCTTCGCTTATCAGCATAGGATTTCTGTCTATCTTGGGCCGCTTTCATCCGTCTTCTCACCAATTCAACTTTCTCAGATGTGTCTCGTATCATATCGGGCCCAAGTACAAGCTTATCTGTAGTCTCCCACCAACATGTAGGCGACTTGCACGGCCTCCCATATAAAGCTTCAAATGGTGCCATCCCTATGCTTGATTGATAACTGTTATTATATGCAAACTCAACAAGAGGAAGATGGTCTTCCCAAGTACCACCAAAATCCAGAATACAAAGCCTTAACAGATCCTCGAGTACCCTATTCACCCTTTCGGTTTGACCGTCCGTCTGTGGGTGATAAGCAGTACTTAGATTCAACCTCGTGCCCATGGCTTCTTGCAAGCTATTCCAGAACTGACTTGTAAAGATTGGGTCACGGTCACTGACTATACTAGAAGGGACTCCATGAAGTCTCACAATCTCACGAAGATATACAGACGCTAGCCAAGATGCGGTCCTCTTGCTCTTTACCGGAATGAAATGAGCACTCTTCGTAAGTCTGTCCACAATAACCCAAATGCTCGTATTCCCTTTCCTTGACCTTGGTAGCCCATCAATAAAATCCATGGAAATACTCTCCCACTTCCAAAGTGGAACGTCTAGAGGATGCAATAGCCCACCAGGCTTCTTCGACTCGGCCTTAACTTGCTGGCAAATGATACATCTTGAAACAAACTCTGCCACATCCTTCTTCATCCCAGGCCAAAAGAAAATACGCTTCATATCTTTATACATCTTATCTCCGCCTGGATGTATAGTCAACTTAGAGCGATGCGCTTCCTCAAGAATTTTTCTTACTAGATCTCCTACCCCTGGAACACATAACCTTCCATCTCTCCTCAGCCAACCCTTGTCATCAATAGAATATCGAGCGAGATGACTAGACGTCTCTCCTCGAATCAGCTTATCCATAATCTCAACTATCTGAGGGTCTTCTTTCTGCGAAGCCCCAACTTGATCAAGAAGGGTAGGTCTGAGTTCCAGAGATGCTAATGAACAGGTCATCGACTCAATTGCCAAAGAGAAATCAAAGGTTGCCACATACTCTAAATTCTTCATCTCAACGAATAGAGGACTTAGGGTCAACCTCTTTCTGCTTAGTGCATCAGCCACAACATTACCCTTGCCAGGGGTATAAGCTATCTCGAAGTCATATGATGCCAAGAATTCCATCCACCTTTGCTGCCTAAGATTCAGATCTTTCCGCGAGAAGAGATACTTGAGTGATTTGTGATCAGTATACAACTCAAACCTTTCGCCTAAAAGATAGTGGCGCCAGGACTTGAGTGCAAAGACAATCGCCGCTAACTCCAAGTCATGAGTGGGGTAGTTCTTCTCATGAACTTTAAGTTGCCTACCCCCATAACATATCACTCTTCTCTCCTGCATCAGAACAGCGCCTAACCCCGTGCCACATGCATCGGTATACACGGTAAACATTTTACCGCCATCGGGTAATGCCAAAACTGGAGCTGTGGTAAGGGCCCTTTTGAGCCTTTGAAAAGCAAGCTCACACTCTAAGTCCCATGCAAAGACTAAGCTCTTCTTCGTCAATCTAGTGAGAGGGGCCGAAATCTTAGCGAAGTCTCTAATGAACTTCCTATAGTAGCCTGCCAGACCGAGAAAGCTTCGCACTTCGGTTGCATTCCTAGGAGTCTTCCAGTCTTGAACTGCAACCACTTTCGCGGGATCCACAGCTATACCCTGCTTAGAAACTATATCCCCAAGAAATCGGACTTCCTTTCTCCAAAAGTGGCATTTGGAGAACTTGGCTTTCAACTGATGGCCTCTAAGCGTATCCATCACTTCCTTGAGGTGTCTAGCATGTTCTTCCTCGTCTTTTGAAAAGATCAGAATATCATCCACGAAGACAACAACAAACTTGTTAAGGAACTCCCTAAACACCCTACTCATCAAATCTACGAAGTAGGCGGGTGCATTAGTCAAGCCGAATGGCATGACAAGCCATTCAAAGAATCCGTCTGGAGTCCTAAATGCAGTCTTATCAATGCTGTCTTCGGCCACTCTAAGCTGATGAAATCCGGTGGCTAAATCAAGCTGAGAGAAAACAGAAGCACCAACAAGCTGGTCGAAGAGGTCATCTATCCTCGGTAATGGATGCCTATTCTTCTTGGTCAGCTTGTTCAACTCTCGATAATCAACACATAGACGAAGCGAGCCATCCGCCTTAGTAGCGAACACTACAGGAGCACCCCATTCAGAAATGCTTCGCCTAATAAAATTCTTCTCAAGTAGCTCCTTGATTTGCTTACTGAGCTCTCTCCTTTCACGCGGGGCCATGTGCCTAACTGGTAAGGAGACTGGCTTAGCATTATCAACCAGATAAATGCGGAAATCTATCTCTCGCTTAGAGGGTAACCCCTTAACTTCTTCAAAGACATCAGGGTATTCTCGAACCACCCTTACAGATTGCAGATCATCGATGGACGAGTCAAGAGATTCAAGATAACATAGCATGACGAGATCTAGTGGGTTGCAAGAAATCCCTAGGGTATTACCCAGGTGAGTCATGAGTCTCACCACCCTATGCTCACAATCGAGAATGGCTCCATAGCGGGACAACCAATCCATTCCCAAGATCAACCCGTATCCCGTGAAACCGAGAACATAAGCATCACACGAGAATTTTACGGTCAAGATAGAAATCCTCAAATCCATACAGATCATAGATAAATGGGCTGAACCCCCAATCGGATTTGAAACACTAACGGGATCCTCAACAAGACTAGTACTTAGGTGCAAACTTCCAACAACATCAGAAGAAATAAAGGTATGCGATGCGCCAGAATCAAACAAAGTGCGAACAGGAAAACCAGAAATATAAACAAGACTTTCCACAGAAATAGTACCTCGGTCCTGAACTGGAGTGGTGTTGAGAGCATGCACTTGCCCTCCAGATGAACCTGCGCGCTGAGTTTGTCCATGCCCCTGCTTCTTAGGGCAATCCTTGCTAAAATGTCCCGTCTCTCCACAATGAAAGCATCCACCCAATTTCATTCTCTTCTTCCTACAGTCCTTGGCCACGTGCCCAACAATCCCACAGAAGTGGCACTTTCTTGTGTCCTTTGCCTTGTTCTTGTTGCCCTTGTTGTTCTTGTTGTTCTGATTACTCTGATTCCCTCCCCACTTGGAGTCTGTCTTCTTAGGCTGAGTCTCATTGGGCTTGACTTCTTTCTTCCCATTCTTATCCTCTCCCTGCAGCAATGCCATGTCTACTAGGCTCTCGAAAGTGGCCCCCATGGGTATGTGTGACATGGCTAGACCTTGTAATGGCTCATTTAACCCTCGTGCAAAACGTAGAGCCTTCTTCTCGGGAGTATTGACCATGTCCAAACCGAATCGGGCAAGCTGGTTGAACTTATTCACATATTCTCTCACCGTCATGTCTCCTTGCTTCAAGGCTATGAACTTCTCTAGTTGCAAATTTGCCTCCGCAGACGATAAAAACTTAAGCCCAAACCTTGCCCTAAAGTCGGCCCAGGTTTCTACGGGCCTAGTAGCACTGGTGACCTCCCACCAATAAGAAGCTTCCTCCTTTAGTAGCCAAACCGCCAACAGGACCTTTCTACGGTCCTCTATATCAAAGATGGCAAAGAGATCTTCGGTCTCCTTCAACCAATTTCTTGCTTCCACAAAAGTCTCCGTCCAAATAAAATTTTTGCCACCCATTGCCTTGAAGTCCTTGCAAACCTTGGCGAAATCGGCTTGTGGTTGCTAAGGAGGAGGAGGAGGGGGTGGAACCTCAGTGATAGTGGGAGTGGTTGCTGGACCTGCATTGTTGGCCCTAGCTTCCAAGTACCTCCGGAACCATCCGGGAATGGTGACTCCCTCAGGAAGATTGAGATCGGCCATGCTGAAAAAAAAAGGAAAAGATAGATTTAGAACGAGGAAACGAAGGATAGTGCTTATGGCTCTTGGGGGATAGCCTTTCAAAATAAACTAGACTTTTCTTTGGAAAATACTTAATTGGTTTTGAAAATAGCTTTTAAAAGTAACTTTAAAACCCTTTTTGCTCCAATCTTGTAAACCTTATGCTCTGATACCAAATGTAACACCCCACCTCCGCCAGTGCAACTCTTGCAAGGGCACTGACTTTGGATGGGCGTTTAAACAAGGTAAACATGCATGCAGATATCACAAGACATAACATATAAGTAAAAAAACAGAGTAAATATAACAGCGGATAAAAACTAGCATATCAAAACCATAAGTTAAGTTACAACACAGTACTTGATCATTATTTTCCATAAACAAAGTCTAGAAACATAAAACTGGAAACTGGAAAGGAAAACATAAAGTAGCTATCCCCAAGGTAGAAAACCATAGCGAGCTCAAGTCCAAAGCATACATGAGCTATCCAGGAAAAGCAGCTAAGATCCAAGCTAAGTACTGGTATTCCCGCCCTGTAAACCTAGGGGGGGGGGGTGAAACGAAAGAAAAGAGGCGAAAGAAAATGGGTCAGTCAAAAGACTGGTAAGTCCTACCTACTATTGTACAACAACTAATAAAGTTAACTGTGTATGTAAACAAGGATGAGTCTTAGGATGATAACTGGCATGGAAAAAGTCAACAAGATAGATCAAGTGTGGCACCGCATATACAAGGTTGAGGTTTGCACCAAGTGTACTAGTATCACAAGTCATGTCAAGTGTAAACAAGAAGTGATCCCCAGGCCCAAGTTTGGCCCAACATCATGAATGACCTAAACCAAGGTCCAACTAGCACGGTCTAGTCGATCGGCTCTCCTAAAGCCTAACTCGTCAAGTGTCGGTGTCATACGGCCCAACTACGAAGTGTAGCTAAACTGTGCTAGGTCCACCCTAGGGTGTATCAAGTCCTAGGGTGTCAACCATTGACACAAACCAAGCACACACAGTTTAAACCTACTGGTGCCCGTGCCTGCTTTTTCAACTCCGGACCATGTGCACGACCATGGCCCGCCTGAACCTACACCGGCGCACCTACACAGCCGTCGTCTTGGTCGCTTACATGTCATCACAGTAATCGTGCCCCACCCTAGCCTAGTCCCTAGGGTATCATGATACATCCAAGAGGGTTACTGGTGCAAAGGACCACGTAACTAGGGTTTCCTTAATGGGTTAAACGTGGTTAACCCAACTCATCTAAGTACCAAGTTGGTTAAGTGTACCCAAGGTTCATGACTTAACCCTACCAACCCATCGTGTTTAATTGGTTAAGTATTCAAGCGGTCCATGACTTAACCCTACCATGTGGCATTAATTAATTTAATGCACCCAACCTCTCACATTAGACCTTGTTGTGGTTACTAGTTAGGCCGGGCGGGTCCGGGTAGGTTTACACCACAACTAAGTCTAACCTCGGGTCCTACGTGCAACATGACCAACTACTCACATTGGGTCCTATTGCTTCTAGCCACTAGTTAAGCCGGTCGGTTCCGGGTAGGTTTATGCTACAAGCTCAACCCAACCTCGAGTTGGCCATTCTCATGTTTTCTAAGTGTCATGTCCATCACATTACAAGTTTTCAAGCAATTGGGTAGACCTAACTTAATAGGTAAATTCCCAATGGGTAGACCTAACTTAATAGGTAAATTCCCAAGCTTATGTTTTTATGTCTTTTAAGTTTACCCAATCCCAAACGTAATCCCATCGCTTACATATCGCAATAGCGCATAAAGGATAGAAAGAGGGAACTTGGCATAATCATGACATAGAGGGGTTGGAGCCACAAGTTAAACATGGTGGCATGAGACAAAGATGTGATCATAAACTTGCATATCATGTTATCAACTTGCAAAATATTCATAAGCATGCATAACATCATTTTAACTTGCATAGTGTTCATATGCATGCATAACATGGTTTCAACTTGCATAAGGTTCATATGCATGCCTAACATGGTTTCAACTTACATAAG
This sequence comes from Allium sativum, assembly GCA_030737875.1. NCBI lineage: Eukaryota > Viridiplantae > Streptophyta > Magnoliopsida > Asparagales > Amaryllidaceae > Allium > Allium sativum. The sequence continues at coordinate 345,151,528 of CM060922.1, read as the reverse complement.
GTTCATATGCATGCATAACATGGTTTCAACTTGCATAAGGTTCATATGCATGCATAACATCAAACTTGGCAAATAGGTGGAACATGGCCATAGATAGCATGAGATAAGGGCTAGTAACATGCATATAACATTATATGCATGTTAATGCAAGGGTTATGAGAGTTTCAAAGTTGCATTATGCAACATTTCCAACCAAAGATCATATCTTTCTATGCATAAAGCCAAGGTAATGACTTTACTAACATGCATAGAGTAATCTTATGCATAAAATCATTAGATCAAAGCACATATCATGATTAACCCCAAACTCAAACTTGAAACATAACATATTAACTTCATAGTTAAAATACAAGAGTAGAAATAGGCTTACAATGCTATGAAGACTCAAATGAGTATAGCAAATGTAAGAAACCCCTTATGCAACAAATTAAAACCCCAAAATGCAAGCAAACTTGATCAAGACTCCTCCTTTATGATGCCAATAGAGAAACAAGACTTTAATGCAAGCTAAAGAGGATCATACAAGCCTAAATACACTTGTATGCATGGAAATCTCTTAGAAATTTGATTTAGGAATTTATGAAGAGAGTGGAGGCCATGAGAGGATTGATTTTGCCATAGTTTAGTTGTAGGATAGATTAATGATGATTTAGGGTAGGTTAGGGTCTTATTTATAGATTAGGCAAGTGTTTTAGGCCATAGGATTAACCCTAGGATAGATCCCAGCCCTCAAAAATCGTCACAAGCCTCCAAAACAAGACCAAGGGCCAAAACAGGTGCACCAGGCCAGCCAGGGTCAAGCCAGAAGGCTGTGCAGGTTTCTGGCTCGACACGGGCGCACTTCCCAAGTGCGCCAGTGTATTTTTGTGCTAGCGCACTTCCCAAGTGCGCCAGTGTATTTTTGTGCTGGCGCACTTCCCAAGTGCGCCAGTGCATTCTGGCTTGTTTTCGGTTTTTCTGCCTAACTTCGTTCGTCCATATCTTCTTCATACGGACTCCGATTTTCAAAAACTCGGACTCTATTTCACGTATTTTTCCGAGACGAACGCAATGGCATAGCCCGTTTCCCTTGATTCAGAATTTAGAATTAAATTCTACCTCAATTTATGTTATAACAGGTTATTGAAAATACGGGTTGTTACATTCTCCCCTCCTTAAGGGATTTCGTCCCCGAAATCTTCAAGTTAGGAAGAACGTATCCTACCATCCAACATCCATCTACTCAAAACATCATCCACGAGCAATCATTGTCCTTACAAGATTCTAAATGCTGTATGAACATATGCAAAGGTGTGTGTATATGTACTTATCTAATGCAAATATCATTAATGCAGATTATGTTAGTGAAATGAATCCATATGTATGCAATTCCTAACATAATGTATAACATCTATATGTGTGCACATCACATACATCCATATGCAACATCCATGTGATAACACAAAAATTTTCATCCATGAATAAGCATAAACACTCATGCATATGCAATATGAGAGTGTGTGAGCTGATCTTAGTGCCTAATGTGTATCATGCATCCACGAGTATCCACTTGCAACCACTTGCAACCATCAAGCATAACATGTTTCAAATACATGTTTCATCCAAAGGGTTTCTACCTAAGGTTCTCATGACAAGATTAGCACGATAACTAGATAAACATGGATAGCAAAGAGAAAGATATGCTAACAAAGAAAAGAGATTGAGAGTGTACCCTCAAAAAGGAATGGATAAAGCCCACGCATCTTCTCCTCGGTTTCCCAAGTTGCGTCTTCTTCGGCTTCACCCCATTGAACCTTCACCAACTTGACCTCTCGATTCCTAAGCTTCTTGGTCTCCGTCCCCAAGATACGAATCGGAGCTCTCCTCAAAGTTGCCTCTTTCTCTACTTCCACGTCTTCAAGAATGCTAGGTTCAACCACCTCAGCGGACTCATGTAGGCACTTTCGGAGATGCGAGACATGAAAGACATTATGCACTCCGGACAGCTTCTCGGGCAATTGCACTTTATAAGCCATCTTCCCAATTCTCTCTATGATAGGGAAGGGTCCTACGAACCCGGGTGCCAGCTTCCCAATTGCTCCGAAGCGAACCACATTACGCAAAGGAGAAACCTTCACGAAAACCAAGTCTCCAACTTCGAACTCCAAATCTGTCCTTCGCTTATCAGCATAGGATTTCTGTCTATCTTGGGCCGCTTTCATCCGTCTTCTCACCAATTCAACTTTCTCAGATGTGTCTCGTATCATATCGGGCCCAAGTACAAGCTTATCTGTAGTCTTCCACCAACATGTAGGCGACTTGCACGGCCTCCCATATAAAGCTTCAAATGGTGCCATCCCTATGCTTGCTTGATAACTGTTATTATATGCAAACTCAACAAGAGGAAGATGGTCTTCCCAAGTACCACCAAAATCCAGAATACAAAGCCTTAACAGATCCTCGAGTACCCTATTCACCCTTTCGGTTTGACCGTCCGTCTGTGGGTGATAAGCAGTACTTAGATTCAACCTCGTGCCCATGGCTTCTTGCAAGCTATTCCAGAACTGACTTGTAAAGATTGGGTAACGGTCACTGACTATACTAGAAGGGACTCCATGAAGTCTCACAATCTCACGAAGATATACAGACGCTAGCCAAGATGCGGTCCTCTTGCTCTTTACCGGAATGAAATGAGCACTCTTCGTAAGTCTGTCCACAATAACCCAAATGCTCGTATTCCCTTTCCTTGACCTTGGTAGCCCATCAATAAAATCCATGGAAATACTCTCCCACTTCCAAAGTGGAACGTCTAGAGGATGCAATAGCCCATCGGGCTTCTTCGACTCGGCCTTAACTTGCTGGCAAATGATACATCTAGAAACAAACTCTGCCACATCCTTCTTCATCCCAGGCCAAAAGAAAATACGCTTCATATCTTTATACATCTTATCTCCGCCTGGATGTATAGTCAACTTAGAGCGATGCGCTTCCTCAAGAATTTTTCTTACTAGATCTCCTACCCCTGGAACACATAACCTTCCATCTCTCCTCAGCCAACCCTTGTCATCAATAGAATATCGAGCGAGATGACTAGACGTCTCTCCTCGAATCAGCTTATCCATAATCTCAACTATCTGAGGGTCTTCTTTCTACGAAGCCCCAACTTGATCAAGAAAGGTAGGTCTGAGTTCCAGAGATGCTAATGAACCGGTCATCGACTCAATTGCCAAAGAGAAATCAAAGGTTGCCACATACTCTAAATTCTTCATCTCAACGAATAGAGGATTAGGGTCAACCTCTTTCTGCTTAGTGCATCAACCACAACAATACCCTTGCCAGGGGTATAAGCTATCTCGAAGTCATATGATGCCAAGAATTCCATCCACCTTTGCTGCCTAAGATTCAGATCTTTCTGCGAGAAGAGATACTTGAGTGATTTGTGATCAGTATACAACTCAAACCTTTCGCCTAAAAGATAGTGGCGCCAGGACTTGAGTGCAAAGACAAACGCCGCTAACTCCAAGTCATGAGTGGGGTAGTTCTTCTCATGAACTTTAAGTTGCCTACCCCCATAACATATCACTCTTCTCTCCTGCATCAGAACAACGCCTAACCCCGTGCCACATGCATCGGTATACACGGTAAACATTTTACCGCCATCGGGTAATGCCAAAACTGGAGCTGTTGTAAGGGCCCTTTTGAGCCTTTGAAAAGCAAGCTCACACTCTAAGTCCCATGCAAAGACTAAGTTCGTCTTCGTCAATCTAGTGAGAGGGGCCGAAATCTTAGCGAAGTCTCTAATGAACTTCCTATAGTAGCCTGCCAGACCGAGAAAGCTTTGCACTTCGGTTGCATTCCTAGGAGTCTTCCAGTCTTGAACTGCAACCACTTTCGCGGGATCCACAGCTATACCCTGCTTAGAAACTATATGCCCAAGAAATCGGACTTCCTTTCTCCAAAAGTGGCATTTGGAGAACTTGGCTTTCAACTGATGGCCTCTAAGCGTATCCATCACTTCCTTGAGGTGTCTAGCATGTTATTCTTCGTCTTTTGAAAAGATCAGAATATCATCCACGAAGACAACAACAAACTTATTAAGGAACTCCCTGAACACCCTACTCATCAAATCTACGAAGTAGGCGGGTGCATTAGTCAAGCCGAATGGCATGACAAGCCATTCAAAGAATCCGTCTGGAGTCCTAAATGCAGTCTTATCAATGCTGTCTTCGGCCACTCTAAGCTGATGAAATCCGGTGGCTAAATCAAGCTGAGAGAAAACAGAAGCACCAACAAGCTGGTCGAAGAGGTCATATATCCTCGGTAATGGATGCCTATTCTTCTTGGTCAGCTTGTTCAACTCTCGATAATCAACACATAGACGAAGCGAGCCATCCGCCTTAGTAGCGAACACTACAGGAGCACCCCATTCAGAAATGCTTCGCCTAATAAAATTCTTCTCAAGTAGCTCCTTGATTTGCTTACTGAGCTCTCTCCTTTCATGCGGGGCCATGTGCCTAACTGGTAAGGAGACTGGCTTAGCATTATCAACCAGATAAATGCGGAAATCTATCTCTCGCTTAGGGGGTAACCCCTTAACTTCTTCAAAGACATCAGGGTATTCTCGAACCACCCTTACAGATTGCAGATCATCGATGGACGAGTCAAGAGATTCAAGATAACATAGCATGACGGGATCTAGTGGGTTGCAAGAAATCTCTAGGGTATTACCCAGGTGAGTCATGAGTCTCACCACCCTATGCTCACAATCGAGAATGGCTCCATAGCGGGACAACCAATCCATGCCCAAGATCAACCCGTATCCCGTGAAACCGAGAACATAAGCATCACACGAGAATTCTACAGTCAAGATAGAAATCCTCAAATCCATACAGATCATAGATAAATGGGCTGAACCCCCAATCGGATTTGAAACATTAACGGGATCCTCAACAAGACTAGTACTTAGGTGCAAACTTCCAACAACATCAGAAGAAATAAAGGTATGCGATGCGCCAGAATCAAACAAAGTGCGAACAGGAAAACCAGAAATATAAACAAGACTTTCCACAGAAATAGTACCTCGGTCCTGAACTGGAGTGATGTTGAGAGCATGCACTTGCCCTCCAGATGAACCTGCGCGCTGAGTTTGTCCATGCCCCTGCTTCTTAGGGCAATCCTTGCTAAAATGTCCCGTCTCTCCACAATGAAAGCATCCACCCAATTTCATTCTCTTCTTCCTACAGTCCTTGGCCACGTGCCCAACAATCCCACAGAAGTGGCACTTTCTTGTGTCCTTTGCCTTGTTCTTGTTGCCCTTGTTGTTCTTGTTGTTCTAATTACTCTGATTCCCTCCCCACTTGGAGTCTGTCTTCTTAGGCTGAGTCTCATTGGGCTTGACTTCTTTCTTCCCATTCTTATCCTCTCCCTGCAGCAATGCCATGTCTACTAGGCTCTCGAAAGTGGCCCCCATGGGTATGTGTGACATGGCTAGACCTTGTAATGGCTCATTTAACCCTCGTGCAAAACGTAGAGCCTTCTTCTCGGGAGTATTGACCATGTCCAAACCGAATCGGGCAAGCTGGTTGAACTTATTCACATATTCTCTCACCGTCATGTCTCCTTGCTTCAAGGCTATGAACTTCTCTAGTTGCAAATTTGCCTCCGCAGACGATAAAAACTTAAGCCCAAACCTTGCCCTAAAGTCGGCCCAGGTTTCTACGGGCCTAGTAGCACTGGTGACCTCCCACCAATAAGAAGCTTCCTCCTTTAGTAGCCAAACCACCAATAGGACCTTTCTACGGTCCTCTATATCAAAGATGGCAAAGAGATCTTCGGTCTCCTTCAACCAATTTCTTGCTTCCACAAAAGTCTCCGTCCTAATAAAATTTTTGCCACCCATTGCCTTGAAGTCCTTGCAAACCTTGGCAAATTCGGCTTGTGGTTGCTAAGGAGGAGGAGGAGGGGGTGGAACCTCAGTGATAGTGGGAGTGGTTGCTGGACCTGCTTTGTTGGCCCTAGCTTCCAAGTACCTCCGGAACCATCCGGGAATGGTGACTCCCTCAGGAAGATTGAGATCGGCCATGCTGAAAAAAAAAGGAAAAGATAGATTTAGAACGAGTAAACGAAGGATAGTGCTTATGGCTCTTGGGGGATAGCCTTTCAAAATAAACTAGACTTTTCTTTGGAAAATACTTAATTGGTTTTGAAAATAGCTTTTAAAAGTAACTTTAAAACCCTTTTTGCTCCAATCTTGTAAACCTTATGCTCTGATACCAAATGTAACACCCCACCTCCGCCAGTGCCACTCTTGCAAGGGCACTGACTTTGGAGGGGCGTTTAAACAAGGTAAACATGCATGCAGATATCACAAGACAGAACATATAAGTAAAAAAACAGAGTAAATATAGCAGCGGATAAAAACTAGCATATCAAAACCATAAGTTAAGTTACAACACAGTACTTGATCATTATTTTCCATAAACAAAGTCTAGAAACATAAAACTGGAAACTGGAAAGGAAAACATAAAGTAGCTATCCCCAAGGTAGAAAACCATAGCGAGCTCAAGTCCAAAGCATACATGAGCTATCCAGGAAAAGCAGCTAAGATCCAAGCTAAGTACTGGTATTCCCGCCCTGTAAACCTGATGGGGGGGGGGGGAACGAAAGAAAAGAGGCGAAAGAAAATGGGTCAGTCAAAAGACTGGTAAGTCCTACCTACTATTGTACAACAACTAATAAAGCTAACTGTATATGTAAACAAGGATGAGTCATAGGATGATAACTGGCATGGAAAAAGTCAACAAGATAGATCAAGTGTGGCACCGCATATACAAGGTTGAGGTTTGCACCAAGTGTACTAGTATCACAAGTCATGTCAAGTGTAAACAAGAAGTGATCCCCAGGCCCAAGTTTGGCCCAACATCATGAATGACCTAAACCAAGGTCCAACTAGCACGGTCTAGTCGATCGGCTCTCCTAAAGCCTAACTCGTCAAGTGTCGGTGTCATACGGCCCAACTACGAAGTGTAGCTAAACTGTGCTAGGTCCACCCTAGGGTATATCAAGTCCTAGGGTGTCAACCACTGACACAAACCAAGCACGCACAGTTTAAACCTACTGGTGCCCGTGCCTGCTTTTTCAACTCCGGACCATGTGCACGACCATGGCCCGCCTGAACCTACACCGGCGCACCTACACAGCCGTCGTCTTGGTCGCTTACATGTCATCCCAGTAATCGTGCCCCACCCTAGCCTAGTCCCTAGGGTATCATGATACATCCAAGAGGGTTACTGGTGCAAAGGACCACGTAACTAGGGTTTCCTTAATGGGTTAAACGTGGTTAACCCAACTCATCTAAGTACCAAGTTGGTTAAGTGTACCCAAGGTTCATGAATTAACCCTACCAACCCATCGTGTTTAATTGGTTAAGTATTCAAGCGGTCCATGACTTAACCCTACCATGTGGCATTAATTAATTTAATGCACCCAACCTCTCACATTAGACCTTGTTGTGGTTACTAGTTAGGCCGGGCGGGTCCGGGTAGGTTTACACCACAACTTAGTCTAACCTCGGGTCCCACGTGCAACATGACCAACTACTCACATTGGGTCCTATTGCTTGTAGCCACTAGTTAAGCCGGTCTGTTCCGGGTAGGTTTATGCTACAAGCTCAACCCAACCTCGAGTTGGCCATTCTCATGTTTTCTAAGTGTCATGTCCATCACATTACAAGTTTTCAAGCAATTGGGTAAACCTAACTTAATAGGTAAATTCCCAAGCTTATGTTTTTATGTCTTTTAAGTTTACCCAATCCCAAACGCAATCCCATCGCTTACATATCGCAATAGCGCATAAAGGATAGAAAGAGGGAACTTGGCATAATCATGACATAGAGGGGTTGGAGCCACAAGTTAAACATGGTGGCATGAGACAAAGATGTGATCATAAACTTGCATATCATGTTATCAACTTGCAAAATATTTATAAGCATGCATAACATCATTTTAACTTGCATAGTGTTCATATGCATGCATAACATGGTTTCAACTTGCATAAGGTTCATATGCATGCCTAACATGGTTTCAACTTACATAAGGTTCATATGCATGCATATCATGGTTTCAACTTGCATAAGGTTCATATGCATGCATAACATCAAACTTGGCAAATAGGTGGAACATGGCCATAGATAGCATGAGATAAGGGCTAGTAACATGCATATAACATTATATGCATGTTAATGCAAGGGTTATGAGAGTTTCAAAGTTGCATTATGCAACATTTCCAACCAAAGATCATATCTTTCTATGCATAAAGCCAAGGTAATGACTTTACTAACATGCATAGAGTAATCTTATGCATAAAATCATTAGATCAAAGCACATATCATGATTAACCCCAAACTCAAACTTGAAACATAACATATTAACTTCATAGTTAAAATACAAGAGTAGAAATAGGCTTACAATGCTATGAAGACTCAAATGAGTATAGCAAATGTAAGAAACCCCTTATGCAACAAATTAAAACCCCAAAATGCAAGCAAACTTGATCAAGACTCCTCCTTTATGATGCCAATAGAGAAACAAGACTTTAATGCAAGCTAAAGAGGATCATACAAGCCTAAATACACTTGTATGCATGGAAATCTCTTAGAAATTTGATTTAGGAATTTATGAAGAGAGTGGAGGCCATGAGAGGATTGATTTTGCCATAGTTTAGTTGTAGGATAGATTAATGATGATTTAGGGTAGGTTAGTGTATTATTTATAGATTAGGCAAGTGTTTTAGGCCATAGGATTAACCCTAGGATAGATCCCAGCCCTCAAAAATCGTCACAAGCCTCCAAAACAAGACCAAGGGCCAAAACAGGTGCACCAGGCCAGCCAGGGTCAAGCCAGAAGGCTGTGCAGGTTTCTGGCTCGACACGGGCGCACTTCCCAAGTGCGCCAGTGTATTTTTGTGCTGGCGCACTTCCCAAGTGCGCCAGTGTATTTTTGTGCTGGCGCACTTCCCAAGTGCGCCAGTGCATTCTGGCTTGTTTTCGGTTTTTCTGCCTAACTTCGTTCGTCCATATCTTCTTCATACGGACTCCAATTTTCGAAAACTCGGACTCTATTTCACGTATTTTTCCGAGACGAACGCAATGGCTTAGCCCGTTTCCCTTGATTCAGAATTTAGAATTAAATTCTGCCTCAATTTATGTTATAACAGGTTATTGAAAATACGGGTTGTTACATTCTCCCCTCCTTAAGGGATTTCGTCCCCGAAATCTTCAAGTTAGGAAGAACGTATCCTACCATCCAACATCCATCTACTCAAAACATCATCCACGAGCAATCATTGTCCTTACAAGATTCTAAATGCTGTATGAACATATGCAAAGGTGTGTGTATATGTACTTATCTAATGCAAATATCATCAATGCAGATTATGTTAGTGAAATGAATCCATATGTATGCAATTCCTAACATAATGTATAACATCTATATGTGTGCACATCACATACATCCATATGCAACATCCATGTGATAACACAAAAATTTTCATCCATGAATAAGCATAAACACTCATGCATATGCAATATGAGAGTGTGTGAGCCGATCTTAGTGCCTAATGTGTATCATGCATCCACGAGTATCCACTTGCAACCACTTGCAACCATCAAGCATAACATGTTTCAAATACATGTTTCATCCAAAGGGTTTCAACCTAAGGTTCTCATGACAAGATTAGCACGATAACTAGATAAACATGGATAGCAAAGAGAAAGATATGCTAACAAAGAAAAGAGATTGAGAGTGTACCCTCAAAAAGGAATGGATAAAGCCCACGCATCTTCTCCTCGGTTTCCCAAGTTGCGTCTTCTTCGGCTTCACCCCATTGAACCTTCACCAACTTGACCTCTCGATTCCTAAGCTTCTTGGTCTCCGTCCCCAAGATACGAATCGGAGCTCTCCTCAAAGTTGCCTCTTTCTCTACTTCCACGTCTTCAAGAATGCTAGGTTCAACCACCTCAGCGGACTCATGTAGGCACTTTCGGAGATGCGAGACATGAAAGACATTATGCACTCCGGACAGCTTCTCGGGCAATTGCACTTTATAAGCCATCTTCCCAATTCTCTCTATGATAGGGAAGGGTCCTACGAACCTGGGTGCCAGCTTATCAATTGCTCCGAAGCGAACCACATTACGCAAAGGAGAAACCTTCACGAAAACCATGTCTCCAACTTCGAACTCCAAATCTGTCCTTCGCTTATCAGCATAGGATTTCTGTCTATCTTGGGCCGCTTTCATCCGTCTTCTCACCAATTCAACTTTCTCAGATGTGTCTCGTATCATATCGGGCCCAAGTACAAGCTTATCTGTAGTCTCCCACCAACATGTAGGCGACTTGCACGGCCTCCCATATAAAGCTTCAAATGGTGCCATCCCTATGCTTGCTTGATAACTGTTATTATATGCAAACTCAACAAGAGGAAGATGGTCTTCCCAAGTACCAACAAAATCCAGAATACAAAGCCTTAACAAATCCTCGAGTACCCTATTCACCCTTTCGGTTTGACCGTCCGTCTATGGGTGATAAGCAGTACTTAGATTCAACCTCGTGCCCATGGCTTCTTGCAAGCTATTCCAGAACTGACTTGTAAAGATTGGGTCACGGTCACTGACTATACTAGAAGGGACTCCATGAAGTCTCACAATCTCACGAAGATATACAAACGCTAGCCAAGATGCGGTCCTCTTGCTCTTTACCGGAATGAAATGAGCACTCTTCGTAAGTCTGTCCACAATAACCCAAATGCTCGTATTCCCTTTCCTTGACCTTGGTAGCCCATCAATAAAATCCATGGAAATACTCTCCCACTTCCAAAGTGGAACGTCTAGAGCATGCAATAGCCCACCGGGCTTCTTCGACTCGGCCTTAACTTGCTGGCAAATGATACATCTAGAAACAAACTCTGCCACATCCTTCTTCATCCCAGGCCAAAAGAAAATACGCTTCATATCTTTATACATCTTATCTCCGCCTGGATGTACAGTCAACTTAGAGCGATGCGCTTCCTCAAGAATTTTTCTTACTAGATCTCCTACCCCTGGAACACATAACCTTCCATCTCTCCTCAGCCAACCCTTGTCATCAATAGAATATCGAGCGAGATGACTAGACGTCTCTCCTCGAATCAGCTTATCCATAATCTCAACTATCTGAGGGTCTTCTTTCTGCGAAGCCCCAACTTGATCAAGAAGGGTAGGTCTGAGTTCCAGAGATGCTAATGAACCGGTCATCGACTCAATTGCCAAAGAGAAATCAAAGGTTGCCACATACTCTAAATTCTTCATCTCAACGAATAGAGGACTTAGGGTCAACCTCTTTCTGCTTAGTGCATCAGCCACAACATTACCCTTGCCAGGGGTATAAGCTATCTCGAAGTCATATGATGCCAAGAATTCCATCCACCTTTGCTGCCTAAGATTCAGATCTTTCTGCGAGAAGAGATACTTGAGTGATTTGTGATAGGTATACAACTCAAACCTTTCGCCTAAAAGATAGTGGCGCCAGGACTTGTGTGCAAGGACAATCGCCGCTAACTCCAAGTCATGAGTGGGGTAGTTCTTCTCATGAACTTTAAGTTGCCTACCCCCATAACATATCACTCTTCTCTCCTGCATCTGAACAACGCCTAACCCCGTGCCACATGCATCGGTATACACGGTAAACATTTTACCGCCATCGGGTAATGCCAAAACTGGAGCTGTGGTAAGGGCCCTTTTGAGCCTTTGAAAAGCAAGCTCACACTCTAAGTCCCATGCAAAGACTAAGTTCGTCTTCGTCAATCTAGTGAGAGGGGCTGAAATCTTAGCGAAGTCTCTAATGAACTTCCTATAGTAGCCTGCCAGACCGAGAAAGCTTTGCACTTCGGTTGCATTCCTAGGAGTCTTCCAGTCTTGAACTGCAACCACTTTCGCGGGATCCACAGCTATACCCTGCTTAGAAACTATATGCCCAAGAAATCGGACTTCCTTTCTCCAAAAGTGGCATTTGGAGAACTTGGCTTTCAACTGATGGCCTCTAAGCGTATCCATCACTTCCTAGAGGTGTCTAGCATGTTCTTCCTCGTCTTTTGAAAAGATCAGAATATCATCCACGAAGACAACAACAAACTTGTTAAGGAACTCCCTGAACACCCTACTCATCAAATCTACGAAGTAGGCGGGTGCATTAGTCAAGCCGAATGGCATGACAAGCCATTCAAAGAATCCGTCTGGAGTCCTAAATGCAGTCTTATCAATGCTGTCTTCGGCCACTCTAAGCTGATGAAATCCGGTGGCTAAATCAAGCTGAGAGAAAACAGAAGCACCAACAAGCTGGTCGAAGAGGTCATCTATCCTCGGTAATGGATGCCTATTCTTCTTGGTCAGCTTGTTCAACTCTCGATAATCAACACATAGACGAAGCGAGCCGTCCGCCTTAGTAGCGAACACTACAGGAGCACCCCATTCAGAAATGATTCGCCTAATAAAATTCTTCTCAAGTAGCTCCTTGATTTGCTTACTGAGCTCTCTCCTTTCACGCGGGGCCATGTGCCTAACTGGTAAGGAGACTGGCTTAGCATTATCAACCAGATAAATGCGGAAATCTATCTCTCGCTTAGGGGGTAACCCCTTAACTTCTTCAAAGACATCAGGGTATTCTCGAACCACCCTTACAGATTGCAGATCATCGATGGACGAGTCAAGAGATTCAAGATAACATAGCATGACGGGATCTAGCGGGTTGCAAGAAATCTCTAGGGTATTACCCAGGTGAGTCATGAGTCTCACCACCCTATGCTCACAATCGAGAATGGCTCCATAGCGGGACAACCAATCCATGCCCAAGATCAACCCGTATCCCGTGAAACCGAGAACATAAGCATCACACGAGAATTCTACGGTCAAGATAGAAATCCTCAAATCCATACAGATCTTAGATAAATGGGCTGAACCCCCAATCGGATTTGAAACACTAACGGGATCCTCAACAAGACTAGTACTTAGGTGCAAACTTCCAACAACATCAGAAGAAATAAAGGTATGCGATGCGCTAGAATCAAACAAAGTGCGAACAGGAAAACCAGAAATATAAACAAGACTTTCCACAGAAATAGTACCTCGGTCCTGAACTGGAGTGGTGTTGAGAGCATGCACTTGCCCTCCAGATGAACCTGCGCGCTGAGTTTGTCCATGCCCCTGCTTCTTAGGGCAATCCTTGCTAAAATGTCCCGTCTCTCCACAATGAAAGCATCCACCCAATTTCATTCTCTTCTTCCTACAGTCCTTGGCCACGTGCCCAACAATCCCACAGAAGTTGCACTTTCTTGTGTCCTTTGCCTTGTTCTTGTTGCCCTTGTTTTTCTTGTTGTTCTTGTTGTTCTGATTACTCTGATTCCCTCCCCACTTGGAGTCTGTCTTCTTAGGCCGAGTCTCATTGGGCTTGACTTCTTTCTTCCCATTCTTATCCTCTCCCTGCAGCAATGCCATGTCTACTAGGCTCTCGAAAGTGGCCCCCATGGGTATGTGTGACATGGCAAGACCTTGTAATGGCTCATTTAACCCTCGTGCAAAACGTAGAGCCTTCTTCTCGGGAGTATTGACCATGTCCAAACCGAATCGGGCAAGCTGGTTGAACTTATTCACATATTCTCTCACCGTCATGTCTCCTTGCTTCAAGGCTATGAACTTCTCTAGTTGCAAATTTGCCTCCGCAGACGATAAAAACTTAAGCCCAAACCTTTAACAGAAACGTTACCACTCTCTTAGGTACGCTAGTAGTGAGAGCATTCAATTGTCCTCTCGACGATCTTGTCCCTTGCCCTTGTCCTATAATACTTAACTACATGTCCCTTCTCACTAAAGATACTCTCTCTTTTCATGGGTTTTACTATTCTTTCACTTTGGTCTCTTTCCTCTCACCGTTTTCCTCCTTCGTGGATTAAGCTATAACAACTAGTTTCTTGTTCTTACTGTCCTCGTATAGTTTGTTGACAAGTCTCTCGAAGCTACCTCCAACGCATGGCACTCTTCCCAACTTGAAATAAGATTAGACGCAGATGGAACTACTACGGGTACAGATGGAGGTTGGGCACTCCTTTGCCCTCCGACCTGTGTCGAATGCCTACGAAACTATGGTGAAAAGAGAGAGAAGAGATTTTAAGAGAGAATCAAAAGATAGTGCATATGGCTTTGGGGAATATGCCTTTTAATCAAAACAAAATTTTCTCGAAAATTTGCTTCTTTGTAAATGTTTTGAAAATAATTTCAGATGGTTTTTGAAAACTTTTGCCCAGTCTGGTAACCTTCTGCTCTGATACCAAATGTAACACCCCACATCTGTCAAGGTCACTCACAAAGGGAATGCCTTAACTTCGGTGGAGTATTATGGGTACTAGAACAGAAATATTACAAGACAGACATATATAAAACAGCGGAAAATAAGTGGAAGTACTTCAAACCATTTATTAAATATAAATGTTTACAAGAAAAGCCCATCAACTTCCAATACCCAATTTCATAGTTAAAATATCTGTCTTGCTCAAAAATAAAGAAGCATAAAAACTAAAAACAAACTGCAGTATTCCCCAATAAAGCAAAGCAAGCCATCGCCAAGAGAAATCCAAGCCATACATGAAAGAGCCTTGGAGCTTGGTAAGATCCGAACTAAGCTGTATTCCCACCCTGTGAACCTGGGGGGGGGGGGGGGCGGAAGAAAAAGAGGCGAAACAAAATGGGTCAGTCATAAAGACTGAGTAAGTCCTAGTGACTTTCAGCATAAAAATAGGTAAAGATAACATGGCATGAATAAACTGAAAGTAAACATAAGCATGATGACAAGGTATGCAAGATAAACTAAGATAATAAGATAAACTAAGGTAACAAGATAATCTTCGGGCACGATGAAACAAGTATAACGTCCCATAATTCCTATCAAGAATAACATCGCAAGGTTTCTAAGCTTTACCATTAAAACGATATCTATTTGCTCTGCACCACCTAACTAGCATCCTCGTAAGTGTCTTACATTGAATGATCTGTATTCCTACTAGTGTCCCAACTAGTGTCCTGTGTAGCAAGGATCCGCACCCCCTACTAGTGTCCCAACTAGTAGCCCGTATTATATAGTAATTACAACGTGATCCCAATCCCCGCAATTATGGTAGCCTTCAGGTGTACATCGATATTGAGGATTCCACCTCGATCACCCCAATGGCCATGTATATATATTTGATGCACCCTTACTACCTTATCGATCGGCTCCATACTTGACCTAGTTCTCGTTTGTGTCACGCGGTCCCCTACTTGTAGATACCTGTGTTGGTCCCACCATGGGGTGTATCAAGTCCCGTGGTGGCAACCCTGACACAATCAAGATGCATAGCTTTATACCTACTGATGCCCAGTGGCTAAATTTTCTGCGCCGAAGTGTGTGCACGCCCGCACTCCGTTAGAACCTGCACTGCTGCACCAACCGCCGCTAATTTGACCTCTTATAATCAGCCCAATAATCGTGCCCCATCCTGCCTAGCTCAGGGTTCCGTTGATACCTAATGTGGGTTACTGCTGAAATGGGTCCCCGTTACTAGGTTTTTCTAATGGTTAAGTCTGTGGGCCTATACTCTCTGATATTACCCACCAACCCTGATGTGTACTTAACCCCGCTACTGATTCAAGCATGTGTATTTAATGGTTAAGTGTATGTGGGCCTATATTTACTAATATTACCCACCAACCCGATATGTAATTAACCCTTCTACTCGTTATGTTACCATGGTTAAGTGTTTACCTTAGTTAACTTAACCTTTCTCGCTTATTATGTTTGATTGGTTAAGTGTGGTTTATTAACTTAACCCCGTTCGTCTATCTGGTTACATTGGTTAAGAATTTTCTTGTTAACTTAACCCCATGTGTTACTTAACCCTACTATGCATCACACCAGATTGGTTAAGTGCATGTTAACTTACCCCCATCCACTAGTCATATTATAATGGTTAAGTGTTATCAACTTATTCAAGTTAACTTAACCCACCCGCTTGTCCTGTTATGTTGGTTGAGTGTTACTACTTAACCGCAACCACTTGTCTAATTAACCCATTGTATTAGTTAAGTGTTCTCATTAACTTAACCTCACTCTCTAGTCCAGTTTAATCATGTTATAATGGTTAAACATTTGCTTAACCTTACCTCACTCCCGTAGTCAACTTATTAAATTGGTTAAGTGTCCAGATTAACCTAATCATATTACTTAACCCACCCATTTATATCATATTGGTTAAGTGTTCTTATTTACTTAACCCTACCCACAGGTCTAATTACCATGTTACGTTGGTTAAGTATTACTATTCGTATTTCCACATGTCACCCACTTAACCCCCATGTCCCACCACATGTTTATCTGGTTAAGTATTTCTTAATTCATTAAGGCTGTAACCTTATAAAGACCTCTCACATTAGACTGACATTTATGGCAGCTGGATTTGCCAGGCGGGTCTGGGCAGGCTTACACCATAAAAGAGTCTAACCTCGTGTCTTTACAACTGTTACGCTTTTAATTTGGGCCTAGGACCTCTCACATTGGGCTGACATTTGTGACTACTGGATTCGCCGGGAGGTTCCGGGCAGGTTTACGTCACAAACGAGTCCAACCTCGTGTCCTAAGCATTGATTATCACTTATAATCTTTTACCCCAATTTGAATTTATTTCCCCTATTCAAATTATCAATTAATTCCTAATTTAACGATGTCCATAATTGACTCAATTATGTCCATCAATTAATGGTATGCAAAATCATACCAATTTTACCACAATTTATCTTAGGCCATTAAAGGCAACTTATCTCAATTTATATTTATCCCTCTTTTAAGGCTATTACATACCAACTAATATATGTACCCAATTCTAGTCAGTTTACATATATACCAAGTTTCATGTTTTTTTTTCCATATGTCAAGATCTAGCCAAAATTACATGTATCAGGTTTCATACCCAATAAACCCAAATCCGATGATTCATGATGTAGTTATCCCAAACTATAATCTTTTTATTTCAATACATGCCAGTTGCCCAAGTTCATAATACATGTTTATGCCAATTATAAAGCTTACAATCGCTTTCATGCTCAAATTTCCAAGTCTACACATGCCTAATTAACATAAGCCCAATCTTTTGATTTAATTTACATGGGCTCCAAAACTCATAATTTTATTTTACATGTCAAATTACATACATGTTATATATACCAAATTTCATGTTACATTACATAGATCCAATTGGTGTCGAATTCCATGTATAGAATATTTATGCAAATTTTATCATAACAGGATTATACCAAAATTTACAGATCTACCCCAAACTTGCAAATAAAATGATAACATCCAATTTCATGTTGCCAATTATTAATCATATTCTTATAGGCAATAATCTCATTATTCCCCCGTATACATCTCGTATGCGAATCGCGATTTTAGGCCAAGGTCCGAAGTTGACCAAGGTTCATCAAAAGAAAATAAATAGGGGAAGGTAGAAATTTGCATAATAAATAGATCAGAGAGAAAAACAACATCATGATAGGCATAAAGATTAGAACTTGATGATAACATCATTACGAACCAAGAAAACTGCTGAATTAATCACAAATTTGTCATGAGAATAATGGTAGACAAGTCTCAAAACTCGAGATTCAAAAAGCAACAGGAATAGATCTGAATCGATAAACATACTTAGATTCAATTTCATTTCATTTCATGCCCATATTAAAATTAAGTATTTAGATCTGAAAATAACTAGCACTTACAGAGAACGGCTAATGAATTAGGGAGTGAATTTGTCATAGAAAGTTGCAGTGTCATTGATCTATCCTCTTGAATTTGTTGTAGAAGCATTGATCTTTGATTTGATTTGAGTTTGAACGCTTAAGCTTTAATTTGGAGACGGCGGCCATGGCTCAAGAGAGATTCCAGCAGCATTTAGGTGTAAGAATGATTTGTTATGAATTAGGTTAGTCTAGGTGTTATTTTATAGGTGTAGCAATTCATTTCAGCCATCGGATTAACCCTAAAACCCATCCGGACCATCAAAACTCGTCCCGGGCCTCAAAAATGGGTTCTGGGCCACCCCAGGCCGACCAGGTCGACCTGTACAGGGGGGAGTCGACACTACAGTCGACACAGGGGGGGGGGCAGGTCGACTTGGGTGTCGACACTACAGTCGACACGGGTAGTCTGCCAGAAAGTCTGCTGAAATCTTGTTTTGGCCATATCTTGGTCATACGGACTCCGATTTTCAAAAACTCGGACTCTATTTCGCGTATTTTTCCGAGAGGAACACAATGGTGATGTCCATTTTACCTAATTCCTGATTCTTGAATTAGTTATCCTTATTTTTCTATCTTTTCCGTTACATACGCCGTTATCGAACTAATTTTTCTTCTCTTCCATGTATTAATTAATTCTCCTTATGCATCACCATTATTTACCTATCATAAGCATATTTTCATATATTTTATTTCATTTTTAATTATATTAAAAAAAAAATACGGGGTGTTACAAACAACACCCTTTTTTCACGTAACGATCTATTAATCGATCGACTCCCTATAAGTCCTAGCTCGTTCATGTGTCTGTGCCGTACGGCCCAATCACAAAATGTAGTCACCTGTGCTAGGTCCACCATAGGGTGTATCAAACCCTAGGGTGCCAACCACCGACACGAATCAAGCACGCACAGTGTAAACCTACCGGTGTCCAATGCCTGCTTTTTCAACTCCGGACTACGTGCACGACCATAGTCCGTCTGAACCTACAATGGCGCACCAACTCAGCTGTCGTTCTGGTCGCTTACAATCAACCCAGTAATCGTGCCCCACTCTACCTAGTTCCAGGGTACCGTGATACATCTAGTTGGTTACTGCTGAAAAGGACCGTGTAACTAGTGTTTCCATTCAGTAGGTTAAGTGTTGTCATTTAAATTCGAGACTTGACCCCATCAGTCTAGCATGTCAAGTTGGTTAAGTGTTGTCATTCAAGTTCGTGACTTAACCCGCCTACATGTCATGTCAAATTGGCTAAGTGTTGTCGTTCAAGTTCGTGACTTAGCCCTACGAATCATGTGTCAAGTTGGTTAAGTACATTCAAGTGGTTCATGACTTAACCCTATCAAGTCATCGTGTCAAACTGGTTAAGTATATTCAAGCTGTTCATGACTTAACCCTATGATGTCATCGTGTGAAATTGGTTAAGTATATTCAAGCGGTTCATGACTTAACCCTATCATGTGGCATTAATTCATTAATGCACCCCAACCTCTCACATCAGACCTGTTGTTGTGGTCAGTGGATATGCCGGGCGGTTCCGGGCAGATTTACACCACAACTCAGTCTGACCTCGGGTTTCAAGCCGATATGACCAACTACCCACATTGGATCCTATTGTTTGTAGTTACTGGATTTGCCGGGCGGTCCCGGGCAAATTTACACTGCAAACTCAACCCAAACTCGAGTTGGCCATTTTCATGTTTATTCTATTGTCATGTCCATGTTCAAGTTTCATGTCGAGATGGTGTCAAGTTTCAAGGGTAAGTTTCATGCCCACATCCAGATTCAAGTTATAACAATGTTCATGTTTCAAGTTTTGCCTATTATCGAGTTCATAATTCATGTTCATAACCAATTCATGTTTTGCCTAATCTACCCAAATCGTATTCCCATCGCACGTGAACATGAATCTATCCAAATCTTGAAATAGAGGGAATAGCATCAAAACTATGATAGGCAAAGGGGACTAGCATAATGCGATAAAAGGGTTTACAAGACTAGTATGATATAACTTGAGATAATTGGTTACAATATCACTGGCATATAGGATTTTCAAATCTAGCAAGATAAGGCGATAGTCATGGTAAACGCTGACATAAAAGAATAGGCATGCAAAAGCAAGCCAAATACAAGGATAATGGATCCAATGGTTTTGGTGTACATAATAGCGAATAAACTAAGCAAGTGTAATGACCCGCATTGGCAGAGGTATTATAATTAATTTATTTAATTATATAAATGGTGGTTTAGTGAATTAAATGGTCGTGGAATTAAATACGGTTGAATATTTAATTAAAATAATATGTTAAATAATATATTTAATTCTAAAATAATCAGAATTGGCTGAAATGGCGATATGGTGTGAACTGGATCATTCTGTGATATTTAATTCAGCTTAGAATTGAATTTGAATAACGAATATATTAAATAAACGACAGTTTGAACGTAGAGTTATAATATAATTAAAATTGAGCTTGAAATGGCGCGGTAGTTCGTAAATTGGCAATTCGAACTTCAACTGAATGTACAGGATTCGTTTTAAGCCGGATTTCTATGAAACAAGAAACGTAGTGTAGATTTTGAGATATGTCCAAATCAAATTTTAGAAAAGTCGCTGTGGAATTCCTTTATAATTTATAAAGGAATTATTTATATTTTAAAAAGGGATTTCAATATAAATCGAATATCGGGTTGACCCAGATTTGAAATATCAAGTTAGAAATTCATATAGGAATATTCTAGAGCTGTATGGTATTCCACTGTGAATATAGACGATAATATTTATTTTTAAATATTTAATTCAATTTTATTTAAATATATTTATATATTTAAATGAGTCATCCAAAGCTTTAAAAATAGCCACTTTTGCAAACAATGTCAGAATTCGACGAAACTAATTTTGTTGGATCCGCAATGTCAAATAATTGTTAGATTTCCAGTTTCATGATTTTTAGAGTCACTGTGTGGTCATACGGATTTTTAGAGTGAGAAACAGTTAGTATTTCGACAGTTAAAAATACGTTATGTGAGCATACAGAGTCGGAATTCGACGAAACCAGTTTCGTTGGGACCGAAATGTCAAACTCTAGCTACTTGTCAATTTTCGTGATTTTTAGGTGTCGTGTGTGATCACACGGATTTTTAAAGGACAAAAAAGAATATAAAAAGGTAAAATAAAAATATCTTAACCTATATACAAGGCCAAAAACAAGCCACATTACATCCTTCTCAGCCACAAACAAATCGCGTCCCTTATAAAACCAATTTCCAAGCTGCCATACTCAGAAACCAATTCGCAGCAAAATAAAAACGTGAAACCATCCTCTTGGGAAATTCAAGGAAAAATCAAATACATTCCTATAAATCAATATACACATATGGTTGAGATCTGGAGAGCATCCTCTACAATCTGGTCTCAGTTTTACTGAACTCGACGTCGATTTTGGTTTGTTGGGTTTTAACAGTAAATTGGGGTTTAGAATTTCTTAGTATTTGATGAGTTAGGATTTGTTTCAACCTTAGATTTGGGTTGAGGAGGTTAAAACGAGGTGATTGGTGTTATTTTTGGGATGCTCGGTTTTGGATTTTGGGATCCGATGTTTTCCTGCAACCGACGATGGTGGAGGACGGGTTTTAGTGGAGGAGTTCAAGAGTGATGTTGATGGTATTGGTAGGAAGAGAGTTCGAAGAGAAAACTGTTGGTGAAATCCGTTTGAAGAACGGTGAAGTAATGGTGGAGTTTTGATCGGTTAAAGATTGGAAAATGATGTGGAGTTAAGAAGCAGGTCACGACCGGTTTGGGGAGGAAGAAGAAAGGGTTGGAGCGGGTCTTCTTTTCTTAAGTGGATGGGCTTTTCATTTGGGTAAGGCCCAACTTTAAAAAAAAGGGGTTTAATTTGAAAGTTTATATTCAATTTAAATATGTATCAACTTTGTAATGGAATATCTCGGTCATATGAAATCAGAATCACGAACCGTCAGTCACGTTGGGACCGTATGGACGAGAGCTTCACAATGGAACTGACTGGAAGTGGATCGGTGCTCGTTTGAAATTTACGTTGAGATAAATTGTTTGATTCAAATCAAATAACAGTTTATCGTTCTTTAATGATGAACTGCAAATGTGAGTAAATCTCACTAACTCTGAACAGTTTATAATTTCATGTTGTATTTTTAGAACTGTTAGATATTGGATGATTGACTGTGTGTTGGCTGTTTGATTGAACAGCTAGCCAGTTAGTTGAATTTCTATATTGATTCTGTTTAACAGAATATATCATATTGAAATGAAAGTGATGTTATATTATATTGTTTAACATCTGTGGATGCAGGGAGACAGGTTGGAGGAATCCGACTGGATTCCTCAACATTTATTTTATTGTTTTTCATATATTGTGATATATGATGTGAGATATAATCTGTTATGGATTATGTGTGTTGAAATGATATTGATCATTGTTATTCGATATTTTAAATATCATAAAAGACCCTGGGATGTAAAAAGAATTACTTCAATGTATATTGAAATAAAGGGATTTTATAAAATCAACAGATTTTATAAAAGGAAATATTTCGAAAGTAAATAAAAGGGAAAAATGTTTTTAAAACGAATAGAGTTTTATAAAAGGGAAATCATTTGTAAAGTGAAGAACTGTTACTAAAAGTAAATCTTTATCAATGAATAGAAGCAAAGGAGTTAATCGATGTTAGTTTAATCGATTAGAGTTAAAGCAAATGAGTTAATCGAATATAGTTTATTCGAAGTAAGCAAAAGGAGTTATCGAATATATTTTATTTGAAAGGAGTTAAGTGAATAGAGTTAATCCAATAGTGTTAGTCCAATAGAGTTAATTGATAAGGGCTAATCGAATAGAGTTAAGTGAAAAGAGTCAATCGAATATAGCTATTCGAAGGAGGGTTAAGTAAGGAAGTTAGTAAAAGGAATATAAAGTGAACTTTGCCTATTTCAAAGTTAGAAATGTTGTTCAGTTAAGGTCTGAGAGGTAGTTCTACCCCAACTTGATTGGGTTCGTTTTTAACTAAGGAATAGTTAAGGTTCGACAGTAAAGGAAACGGTTTGAGTTGGCATAGCGATGTTTGTTTAAATATCTGTCTAAGTCCAATGAAGAAGCTTTGGAAATGTTTTCCAAATAAGAAACCATAAATGTTTTCTAATAAAGAAAACAAGAAATGGAAATGTTTTCCATTGTTAATAACATATATTTTCCAAATTTAGAAAATAAGAAATATTGAATATAGGGAAACAGTAGATAAGTAAATTAATGAAATAAAGAGATAAATTTTGAAGGATGTTTGATCGATATAAATTTCCATTTGGAAATAATATCGTTGTTTGCACACCTGTTTTTCTTCGATAGTTAAATCACAGACTATCGAAGTTTTGACCATTTTAACGTTATTAATATGGAGAGACCGGTTGGATTATTATCCAAAGAACCACTCTGTATTGGCATAAGCGTTGCGAATCATATATGCCAAAGGAAATTGAAGATGGAGTTATGCAAGGGCTATCCTGTTTACAGAATAGTGCCTTTGGTTCATCCTGTTCCTGGATGACTTGTATGGACGGATGTCTGACAGAGTATTCCCAGACGATCACGTATACTGATTTCTCGAACCGTACCAAGAGTGGAAGCGAAGAAGGAAACTTCTTTTAGCTAACACATAATGTATGGTTGAGGACGTCAATCAGTGATTTGATGGCTTTGACGATGTGGCATTCAAAGTGAATCTGGTGTGATGATAAAGCGTAGCTTCTAGCCTCACATCCGGTAAATGACAGAAATCGGGCAGGCAGCATGGCTAAGTCGGTCGCACCAAAGTAGGGTGTATAATCACCTGATCTAGAGTTTCATTTACTTCTAAAAATCTATTGTCGATACTGTCCCATTCGGGAAATGGTTGCTGATCCCAACCGTTGGTGATATTCATTCGATACGCTCAAGCGAAATGAGTGGTCGGTCATGTGTGGTCGGGTTGTAAGATGTTCTTGTTGAACCCAGCGTATTCCTTTCTAGAGGTACACTAGCGAAAGGTGGTTCCATACCTTGTCATAGTTGGAAATCCATTACCCAATACGTGCTTGCGGTTTTGAATTGTATACTATATATGTAGAACGTGAGATGAAAGCGTTTTCGCTAGATGATTATTATATTGTGGTTGATAGACATTATTGTAATATCAAAGATATAAAGAAAATTTGGATTCTCATAAGGGAAAAACCCGTTCCGTTATACGGCGTGGTCTTATGAGATATCGATTACCTGCTTGAACTGTTTTAAACTGTTTTACTCACACCAGTCCCATGACTGACCTGGAGTTTATTTTGTTGTTTTCCCTAAACTGTTGGGTGCCTAAATTTGTACGGGCAGTCAAGTAGTCAGGATTTACAGATATACTGGAAGAGCTTGGAGCAGGAGGCTTCAAGATCATATAGCTATAGTTTATTTCCGCTGTGTTGTAAGTGTTGTACTTTGATAATGATGTATATTCAAATACAAATGTATATTTCAAAGTTATGTTACATATATCATATGTTATTCGTTCCGCTGTGAGATTCGTGTTACTTTGATGTTGTGTTCTTCTTCTTCTTCTTCTATTCTAATTTTCTACCTTATCTATCCTCACCTTCTAATTTCTTTCATAAATGACCGGTATTTTTCGATGTTTGGTTAGTCATCAGTGAGTTTATGGTGATAACCAAAGTCGTCAAAATCCCGGGTCATTACAGTTGGTATCAGAGCTTAAGTTAAGTTTTACCTTGGCTCTGTGGCGTGACTCGGTAGAGATAGGGTTAGTAATACCCTAGACTGAGATTGAGTGTATATATACGAGTGGACGTATTTGTTATTGATATAAAAAAAATATTTTTTATTGTGGTGATTTATTGGTTGAGTTATTTATGGGTTCTGGTCGATCAGTTTCATCCACTGTATCGGTAGAAGTTTATAAACACTCGAATACGATGGGTCGACACGATATGTTTTGAAAGAGGGTAAATTAAAATAAGTTTACCCAAGGTATATCTTGATATAGAGAAGATATATATATATATATATATATATATCAAAATTTTAATATAGTGAATATATTGGTTGTTATTATAATCAAGTAAGACTATAAATTAAATGGTTATGTAAATAACCAATCAGAATTCATATAAGTGAAATACGTGAAATCAGATGAGTTAAATCTGAAATTTAAACCAGAAATGGAGTTAAAACTCTGGAGAATTGGATAAGTGTTTGTAAATGGATTTGGATTAAAAATAAGGAAAATTTAAGATCCTGGGAGATTTTAAATTGTTTTACAAGCAGTGTGAATTATATTTTGAAATGAATTTCAAAGTGGAAATGTTTAGAAATAGTTTTATAGTATTGAACTCACTTCGATCGCTGGAAAATAGATTCTGATGATGACAGCTGCATCATCAGTATTCATTTTCGAGTTGTAAGTGACGAATTACTACCAGAGATACTGTTTTGAATTTGTTTTGGGAAAGAGAAGTTGTGTTGAATTTCAAAATGGGATTTTTAAATAGATTTGAAATATTAACTTGTTTTATAAGAAATAAAACGAGAAGTTCCTTTATAAACGAAGTTTATAAATAGTTCTTTTATAAACGAAGTTTATAAATGAAGTGAAGAGAATTATCATTGGATAATTCAGAAATAATAATATAAGTGTGTAATTGAAAGGGAAATTTATTTTCCAAAGGTAGAAATATCGATTTCAAAAGGAATTGAAATCGAGACTTGTGTAAAGAATGAATAAAGAAAGATTGAAAAGGAATTTGAATAAAGGAAGTTCAAACATAGAATTTAAATAAGAAAATTCAAAGGGGATTTGAATATAGAAATTCAATTGAGATTTAAATAATGGAAAATTGAATATAGAATTCATATAGAGTAATAATGAAATTTGAATATAGAATTCAAATAGTTTGAAATGAAATTTGAATATAGAATTCAAATAGATTGAAATGGAATTTGAAAATAGAATTTCAAAATAGAATTTGAAATAGGAATTTGAATATAGAATTCAAATAGAGTTGAAATGGGAATTGGAATATATAATTCAATGCAGTTTGAAAATATAGGATTTGAATATCGAAAGTGAAATGGAATTTGAATATAGAAATTCAAAGGGAGTTTGAATATATGAAATTCAATGAAATTGAAATAGATTTTCAATATAGAATTCAATTGGAATTTAAACTATAGAATTTGAATAGAATTTGAATAGTAATTGATATATAGGATTTGAATAATAGAAGTGATATAAAATTTGAATAGAATTAACTAAGTCGAAGAGGAATTAGTTAATCGAGTTTTGAATTTTGAAGTTGAACTTTGAAAGGTGAATTGGATTTGTAAATGGATATTCGAAATCGAATATAGAACTTAAATTTGAAATTTGGATTCAAATTAGTTAATAAGCAAGTTAAAATATATTTGAACATGTCGTGTTCAAATATAAAAGTGAAATAGACAAAAGGGTTAATTAACAAATTAATTAACGAATTGAGTTAAAACGATCAGGTATAGTTAAAATAGATTGGGCAGGTATAAATATACATGAGTGAGATAGGTATGGATAAGGTATGAAGGTATATAAATAGAATGCTCGACGAAAAAGGTATGTATTTAATTCATATATGAGATTTTATGCGTCGTATCAGCTAGCTGCTTGGCTTTTTCTTTTTCTTTTGGATTGGTGAGGGCCATGGGAGGCTATTTGAAATATCCCGATGCTCCTAGTACAAAGGAGGTTGTGGCGAATTTTTTTGGGAATTTAAGGAGTTAGAATATTTTAAAAATAATTTGATAGTTAGAAATCAACGTATCGATATATATATATATAGAAGTCGATAAGGAAACGAACTTAAAAATAGAATAGTAAAATAAAAAAGGAAGACTAGGAATTAAGTATCATAAGAATAGAAAGAGGAAGCGTATACGTGTATAAAAGTGAATAAGTCGTTGTATGGTATTGATTATTCGAGTAAGTAGTCATATCTGTTTTGACGTTATAAATGTTATTCAGTCAAGGTCTGAGAGGTAGTTATACCCCAACTTGATTGATTTCATTATTAACAAATAAATAGTAAGATTTCAGGCTCGAAGATCAATGTTGAATAGGAGTTAGTTGAATATAGTATTTGGGCTGTCGTAACGATGTTCTACACAACATCCGTTTTAACCCAAATAAGTGTAAGCTTGGAAATATAATAAAGAATATTTCCTAAGTATAGAAATAAATGAGATCGGAAAAGAGATAAGTAATTGGAATATTTTCCCATTATAAATAGCATATATTTTCTAAGTTTAGAAAATAAAGGAAGGCGATATTTGGAAATGTTTTCCAAATAACATAAAAGGCCAATATGGTTATTGAAAATATTTGGTTAACAAATATTGATAAAGAAATAAAGAAGTGATTTAACTAATGGAATATTAATTAAGGGCTCAGTGACATGTTCGAAAGGAAAATTTGATTTTTGAAAAGAGTAAACTGTTAAAAACTTCCAGGGAAAGACTGCTTGAATTAAAAAAACAAATTTATCAGAAATTTGTGAAAGCAAATTTGAATTAAAGTAAAGCCAGTAAAGTGGTAACTGAGATTGAATTAGAATGATATCAAGACAAATTGGATTGTGAGATTCAAATTCGATGTGTATGGTGATAATCAAGTTAAGAGTTGGGAATCGAGAAGAAACTTGAGTTTGAAATGATATTTGGCTCGGATATAAGCGAATGGTTGTGTTGTGGATAAAAGCAGATTGGAATTTGATTGGGATGACCCTTGTATCTGCTGAATTGATAACAGGTGGAAAGGATATAATGATATGCCAACAAAAGGTACCAGTTTATAATATATATTGGGTATGAGATTTTGATGAGCCGAATTGGCAAGCCGCTTGGCTGTTTGATTTTCTTTTGGGATGGAGATGGCCCAGAGAGGCGAGTGGTGGTTTGACCGATTGACCAGTACAAAGGAGGTGCTGGCGAAATTTTTCGAAAAGTTAAGGCGTTAGAAAATTTTCAGGATTTTTGGAAATTTTCGATGATAAGCATGAATAAAAAATTTAATTGAAATTAAATTGGTTCATTTGAAACAGAAGTTAAGGAGTGAACAAATATGTTCTAACCAGTTGATAGGGTCGTCCTCTACCTTTTAGCAATTTCGAGGACGAAATTATTTTAAGTGGGAAAGATTGTAATGACCCGCATTGGCAGATGTATTATAATTAATTAATTTAATTATATAAATGGTGGTTTAGTGAATTAAATGGTCGTGGAATTAAATAAGGTTGAATATTTAATTAAAATAATAAATTAAATAATATATTTAATTCTGAAATAATCAGAATTGGCTGAAATGGTGATATGGTGTGAACTGGATCATTCTGTAATATTTAATTCAGCTTAGAATTGAATTTGAATAACGAATATATTAAATAAACGACAGTTTGAACGTAGAGTTATAATATAATTAAAATCGAGCTTGAAATTGTAACAACCTGTATTTTTAATAACATGTTATAATGTAAATCAAGGCAGAATTAAATTGAAAAATCTGAATCAAGGGAAACGGGCTGTGCCATTGCGTTCGTCTCGGAAAAATACGCGAAATAGAGTCCGTGTTTTCGAAAAACGGAGTCCGTATGACCAAGTTATGGCCTAATGAAGTTTTCAGAAAATGCCAAGCCCGAAAACAGTTCAAATTCAAATTCAGGTTTAAATTTCAGCCAAAACAGGATAGGCGGGAATTCTCCCACCCCAGGCAGGGTCGACACAGGGGTCGACACCAGTGTCGACCCCCCCCAATGGGTCGACACCCATGTCGACCCAGGGGTCGACCCCCCCGGTCGGACCAGTTTTTCTGGTGCACCATTTTGACAGGTTAGGTCTTGCTCTGGAAGTTTCTGACGGGAGTTGATGGCTCATATTCGATTTAGGGTTAATCCTATGGTCTAAATTAACCTAATCACCTATAAAAAGACCCCTAGACCTAGCATAAACCCTCATTAATCATTCCTACAACTAAATGCTGTCCAAATATTCACCAATCATGGCCTCCATCTTCTTCATGAAAGCATGAGTGTCTCAAATCAATCTATGTCATAAAAGAGCCATCTTTCTTAAGTAAAAGAGCCTTCTTTCTTTGTCATTGGAGTTATTACTTCTTGTTTCAAGGCGTTTAAGTGGAGCTTATTATTTTCTTTGCGGATTTTGCTTGTGGCTTCGTGTCAATCTTTATATATATTGATCTAGATCGCATAACCGCTCATTGTAAGCCCTATACTACTCTTAGATTCTAACTATGAAGTTAAATGTGACACGTTGCAAGTTGAGTTTGGGCCTAAGTATGATATGTGCTTTGATCTTATCATGTTATGCATGAATATATTCTATGCATGTTTGTAAACCTATGATCTTATCATGTTATGCATGAATATATTCTATGCATGTTTGTAAACCTATCACCTTGACCTTGTGGGCTTAAAGCTATAAGCTTTATGTTGAAATGTTGCATTATACAACATGAGAACTCTTATAACCTTCATGATAACTTGCATATAATGTTATATGCGAACTTCTAGCCATCATCCTATGTCATTCATAATCATGTTTCACCTATTTGCTTAAGGTTATATTATGCATGCTTTGAGGCCTATGAAGTAATATGCAAGCTTATGAACCCATTTATGCCTTATATGCCACCATGTTTAACTTGTGGTCAACCTTATTACCTTATGCCCCTTTTTGTCATGCTTTTGCCAAGTTCCCTCTTTTGATCTATGTTATGTTATGCGAAACGTACATGCGATGGGAATGCGTTGGGTTTGGGTAATATTAATGACATGAAAACATGATTTTAAAATATGACATGAACATTGACTTGTGATTATGTTTGTAAACATAATGATGGACATGACACTTAGAAAATATGAGTGTGGCCAACTCGAGGTTGGGTTGAGCTTGTAGCATAAATCTACCCGGAACCGACCGGTTTAACTAGTGGCTACAAGCAATAGGACCCAATGTGAGTAGTTGGTCATGTTCCACTAGAAACCCGAGGTTAGACCAAGTTGTGGTGTAAAGCTACCCGGACCCGTCCGGCTTAACTAGTAACCACAACAAGGTCTAATGTGAGAGGTTGGGTGCATTAAACTAATTAATGCCACATGGTAGGGTTTAGTCATGGACCACTTGAATACTTAACCAATTAGACATGATGGATTGACGCGGTTAAGTGATGAACCTTGGGTACACTTAACCAACTTGATACTTGATTGGATGGGTTAACCACACTTAACCCACTAGAAAACCCTAGTTACGTGGTCCTTCTCAGCAGTAACCCACTAGGGAGTATCGGATACCCTAGGGACTAGGCTAGGGTGGGGCACGATTACTGGGCTGGAGTGTAAGCGACCAAAAAGACGGAAAAAGTAGTTGCGCCATAGTAGATTCCGACGGACCATGGTCGTGCACATTGTCCGGGATGAAAGACAGACTTGGGCACCAGTAGGTTTTGACTGTGCGTGCTTGTTTCGTGTCAGTGGTTGACACCCTAGGGCCGGATACACCCTAGGGTGGACCTAGCACAGTCGACTACATTTCATGTTTGGACCGTATGACACCGATACACGACGAGTTAGGCTGATAGGGAGCCGATCGACTAGACTGAGTAGTTGGACCTCGATTTAGGTCATCTCATGATGTGGGCCAGCTTTAGGCCAAGGGATCATTTCTTGTTTATACTTGACATGGATAGGAATACTAGTACACACCTGGTGCAACTTAACCTTGTATATGCGATGCCACACTTGATCTATCTTGTTAACCTTTCACCATGCCAGTTATCACCCTACATCTCATCTCTGTTTTACATGTTCAGTTAACTTTATTAGTTTTTATACTAATAGTAGATAGGACTTACCAGTCTTTTTGATTGACCCGTTTTCTTTCGCCTCTTTTCTTCCGTTCCCCCCCCCCCCCCAGGTTTGCAGGGTGGGAACACTGTTACTTGGCTGGATCTTTTGCTGCTTTTCTGGATAGCTCACGTATGGTTTGAGCATGCTATAGCCTTATGCTACTTTGGGGATAGTTACTTTATGTTTCTTTTTCAGTTTTCAGTTTATGTTCTAGACTTTGTTTTATGGGAAAATAATGAACTAGTACTTTGATGTAACTTGACTATGGTTTTGAAATGCTAGTTTTATCCGCTGCTTTATTTACTCTGTTTTTACTTATATGTTCTGTCTTGTGATATCTGCATGCATGTTACCTCGTTTAACGCCCCTCCAAAGCTAGTGTGCTTGCTTAGAGTGGCATTGGCGGAGGTGGGGTGTTACATTTGGTATCAGAGCATAAGGTTTACAAGATTTGAGCAAAAGGTTTTTAAAACTTACCTTTTGAAAAACTATTTCAAAACCAATTAAGTATTTTCCCAGAAAAGTCTAGTTATTTTAAAAGGCTACTTCCCAAAAGCCATTAGCACTATCCTTCATTTCCTTGTTCTAAATCTATCTTTTCCTTTTTCAGTATGGCCGATCTTAACCTTCCCGAGGGAGTGACCATTCCCGGATGGTTCCGGAGGTAGTTGGAAGCTAGGGCCAACAATGTGAGCCCAGCAACCACCCCCACCGTAACTGAGGTCCCTCCTCCTCCTCCTCAGAATCCACAAGCAGATTTCGCTAAGATTTGCAAAGACTTTAAGGCGATGTGTGGCAAGAATTTCATTGGGACGGAGACTTTTGTGGAGGCACGAAATTGGTTGAAAGAAACTGAGGATCTCTTCGCTATCTTTGATGTGGAAGACCATAGAAAGGTTTTATTGGCAACATGGCTATTAAAAGAAGAGGCTGCTTATTGGTGGGAAGTCACCAATGCTACTAGACCTATAGAGACTTGGGTCGACTTTAGGACGAGGTTTGGGCTTAAGTTTCTATCATCAGCTGAGGCGAATCTGCAATTGGAGAATTTTATATCTTTGAAGCAAGGGGACATGACAGTGAGGGAGTATGTGAATAAGTTTAACCAGCTTGCTCGATTCGGTTTGGACATGGTTAATACTCCCCAGAAGAAGGCTTTACGCTTTGCACGAGGATTGAATGAGCCATTACAAGGTTTAGCCCTATCTCATATACCCATGGGGCCACTTTCGAAGGTCTAGTAGACATGGCATTGCTTCAAGGAGATGATAAGAATGGCAAGAAGGAAGTCAAGGCTAATGAGACTCAAGCCAAGAAGACAGACTCCAAGTGGGGAGGAAATCAGAGCAATCAGAGCAATCAAAACAACAAGAACAACAAGGGCAACAAGGCCAAGGCAAAGGACCCAAGAAAATGCAACTTCTGTGGGATTGTTGGGCACATAGCCAAGGATTGCAGAAAGAAGAAGAGGAAGCGGGGCGAATGATTTCATTGTGGAGAGACTGGACACTTTAGCAAGGATTGCCCCAAGAAGCAAGGACAAGGGCAAGGGCAGAATCAGCGTGCAGGACCTTCTGGAGGGCAAGTGCATGCTCTCAACGCTGCTCCAGTTCAGGACCGAGGTAGTATTTCTGTAGAAAGTCTTGTTTATATTTCTGATTATCCTGTTCGCACCTTATTTGATTCTGGCGCATCGCATAGTTTTATTTCTTCTGACATTGTTGAAAGTTTGCACCTAAGTACTAGTCTAGTGTAGGATCCCGTCAGTGTTTCAAATCCAATTGGGGGTTCCGCCCATCTATCTATGATTTGTGTGGATTTGAAGATTTCTATCTTGACTGTAGAATTCACGTGTAATGCTTATGTTCTCGGGTTCACGGGATACGGGTTAATCTTGGGCATGGATTGGTTGTCCAGTTATGGAGCCATTCTCGATTGTGAACATAGGGTGGTGAGGCTCATGACTCGCCTCGGTAATACCCTAGAAATTTCTTGTAACCCTAGAGGTCCCGTCATGTTATGTTATCTTGAATCTCTTGACTCGTCCATCGATGATCTGCAATCTGTAAGGGTGGTCCGAGACTATCCTGATGTCTTTGAAGAAGTTAAGGGGTTACCCCCTAAACGAGAGATAGATTTCCGCATTTATCTAGTCGATAATGCCAAGCCAGTATCATTGCCCATTAGGCACATGGCCCCACGTGAAAGAAGGGAGCTCAGTAAGCAAATCAAAGAGCTGCTTGAGAAATTTTTTAATAGGCGAAGCATTTCTGAATGGGGTGCTCCTGTGGTATTCGCTACTAAGGCGGATGGTTCACTTCGTCTATGTGTTGATTATCGAGAATTGAACAAGCTGACAAAGAAGAATAGGCACCCATTACCGAGGATTGATGATCTCTTTGACCAGCTTGTTGGTGCTTCTGTTTTCTCTCAACTTGATCTAGCCACCGGATTCCATCAGCTTAGAGTGGCTGAGGATAGCATTGATAAGACTGCGTTTAGGACTCCAGATGGATTCTTTGAATGGCTTGTCCTGCCATTCGGTTTGACTAATGCACCGGCCTACTTCGTAGATTTGATGAGTAGGGTGTTCAGGGAGTTCCTTAACAAGTTCGTCGTTGTCTTCGTGGAT
The DNA here is from genome assembly GCA_030737875.1 of Allium sativum. NCBI lineage: Eukaryota > Viridiplantae > Streptophyta > Magnoliopsida > Asparagales > Amaryllidaceae > Allium > Allium sativum. The sequence goes on along the minus strand of CM060922.1, from coordinate 345,118,106 downwards.
GATATTCTGATCTTCTGGAAGGATGAGGAAGAACATGCCAGACATCTCAAGGAAGTGATGGATACGCTTAGGGCGCATCAGTTGAAAGCCAAGTTCTCCAAATGTCATTTTTGGAGAAGGGAAGTTCGGTTTCTTGGACATATAGTTTCTAAGCAAGGCATAGCGGTGGATCCCGCGAAAGTGGTTGTGGTTCAAGACTGGAAGACTCCTAGGAATGCAACCGAAGTAAGAAGCTTTCTCGGTCTGGCGGGCTACTATAGGAAGTTCATCAGGGACTTCACTAAGATTTCGGCCCCTCTTACTAAGTTGACAAAGAAGAACTTAGTCTTTGCATGGGACTTGGAGTGTGAGCTTGCTTTTCAAAGGCTCAAGAGAGCCCTTACCACAGCTCCAGTTTTGGCATTACCCGATGGTGGTAAGATGTTTACCATGTACACCGATGCATGTGGTACGGGGTTAGGTGCTATTCTAATTCAAGAGGGAAGAGTGATATGTTATGGGGGTAGGAAACTTAAAGTTCATGAGAAGAACTATCCCACTCATGATTTGGAGTTGGCGACGATCGTCTTTGCACTCAAATCCTGGCGCCACTATCTTCTAGGCGAAAGGTTTGAGTTGTATACTGATCACAAGTCACTCAAGTACCTCTTCTCGCAGAAAGATCTGAATTTAAGACAGCAAAGGTGGATAGAATTCTTGGCATCACATGACTTCGAGATAGCTTATACCCCTGGCAAGGGTAATGTTGTGGCAGACGCACTAAGCAGAAGGAGGTTGACTTTGAGTCCCTTGTTTATTGAGATGAAGAACTTAGAGTTCTTGGCAACCTTTGATTTCACGACAGCTGTTGAGTCGATGACGGGTTCATTAGCATCCCTTGAGCTTAGACCCACACTTCTTGATCAAGTTGGGGCTTCGCAGAAGGAAGATCCACAGATAGTCGAGGTCATGGACAAGTTGATTCGTGGTGAGACATCTAGTCACCTTGCTAGATATACTATTGATGATAAAGATTGGCTAAGGCGTGATGGAAGGCTATGCGTTCCACAAGTAGGAGACTTGGTGCATAAAGTTCTCGAAGAAACACATCACTCGAAGATGACTATACATCCTGGAGGAGATAAGATGTATAGAGATATGAAGCACATTTTCTTTTGGGCCGGAATGAAGAAAGATGTGGCAGTGTATGTTTCAAAGTGCATGGTGTGCCAACAAGTGAAAGCCGAGTCAAAGAAACCAGGTGGGCTATTACATCCGTTGGAGGTCCCACAATGGAAGTGGGAGAGTATTTCTATGGATTTTGTGGATGGATTGCCTAGGTCAAGGAAAGGGAATACAAGCATATGGGTCATAGTTGATAGACTTACGAAGAGTGCTCATTTCATTCCTGTAAAGAGCAAGAGGACCGCACCATGGCTAGCATCTATTTATCTTCGGGAGATAGTGCGGTTGCATGGAATTCCTTCTAGCATAGTTAGCGATCGTGACCCAATTTTCACTAGTCAGTTCTGGAATAGTCTGCAAGAAGCGATGGGTACGCGATTGAATCTGAGTACAGCCTATCACCCCCAGACGGATGGCCAAACCGAAAGGGTGAATAGAGTGCTAGAAGATCTTTTGAGGCTTTGTGTTCTTGACTTTGGTGGTACTTGGGAAGACCACCTTCCTCTTGTAGAGTTTGCTTATAATAATAGCTATCAAGCCAGCATAGGGATGGCACCATTTGAAGCTTTGTATGGGAGGCCGTGTAGGTCACCATCTTGTTGGTGGGAGACAACAGATAGACTTATACTTGGGCCCGATATGATACGGGACACATCCAAGAAAGTTGAATTGGTGAGAAGACAGATGAAAGCGGCCCAAGATAGACAGAAATCCTATGCTGACAAGCGAAGGGCAGATTGGAATTCGAAGTGGAAGTCATGGTTTTCGTGAAGGTTTCTCCTTTGCGTAATGTGGTACGTTTTGGAGCAATTGGGAAGCTGTCACCAAGGTTCGTAGGACCCTTCCCTATCATAGAGAGAATTGGAAAGATGGCCTATAAGGTGGAATTGCCCGAGAAGCTAGCCGGAGTGCATAATGTTTTTCATGTCTCGCATCTCCGAAAGTGCTTACATGAGTCCGCTGAGGTGGTCGAACCAAGCATCCTTGAAGACGTGGAGGTAGAGAAAGAGGCAACCTTGAGGAGAGCTCCGATTCGTATTTTGGGAACAGAGATCAAGAAGTTAAGGAATCGAGAAGTCAAATTGGTGAAAGTTCAGTGGAGTGAAGCCGATGAAGATGCAACTTGGGAAACCGAGGAGAAGATGCGTGGGCTTTATCCATTCCTTTTTGAGGGTACATTCTCAATCTCCTTTCCTAAGTAGCATATCTTCCTTTTTGATAACCATGTTTATCCTGCTTATCTTGTTATCTCGTTAACCTTGTCATGAGAACCTTAAGTAGAAACCCTTTGGATGAAACATGTATTTGAAACATGTTAGGCTTGATGGTTGCAAGTGGTTGCAAGTGTTTGCAAGTGGATACTCGTGGATGCATGATACACATTAGGCACTAAGATCGGTTCACACACTTTCATGTTGCATATGCATGAGTGCTTATACTTATTCATGGATGAAACTTGTTATGCTATCACGTGGATGTTGCATATGAATGAATGTTACGTGCACTCATGTAGAGATCATAAATTATGTTAGGAATTTGCATACATATGGACTCATTCCACTAACATACTTTGCATTAAGGAGGTTTACTGAATTAGTAACCGCCTGATTTTTGCATTAGATAAGTACATATACACACACCTTTTGCATATGATCAAACAGCATTTAGAATCCTTTAAGGACAATGACTGCACGTGGATGATGGTTTGAGTAGATGGATGATGGATGGTAGGATACGTTCTTCCTAACTTGAAGATTTCGGGGATGAAATCCTTTAAGGATGGGAGAATGTAACAACCCGTATTTCTAATAACATGTTATAATGTAAATAAAGGCAGAATTAAATTGAAAAATCTGAATCAAGGGAAACGGGCTATGCCATTGCGTTCGTCTCGGAAAAATACGCGAAATAGAGTCCGAGTTTTCGAAAAACGGAGTCCGTATGACCAAGTTATGGCCTAATGATGTTTTCAGAAAATGCCAAGCCCGAAAACAGTTCAAATTCGAATTCAGGTTTAAATTTCAGCCAAAACAGGATAGGCGGGAATTCTCCCGCCCCAGGCAGGGTCGACACAGGGGTCGACACCCATGTCGACCCATGGGTCGACACCCATGTCGACCCAGGGGTCGACCCCCCCGGTTGGACCAGTTTTTCTGGTGCACCATTTTGACAGGTTAGGTCTTGCTCTGGAAGTTTCTGACGGGAGTTGATAGCTCAGATTCGATTTAGGGTTAATCCTATGGTCTAAATTAACCTAATCACCTAAAAAAAGACCCCTAGACCTAGCCTAAACCCTCATTAATCATTCCTACAACTAAATGCTGTCCAAATATTCACCAATCATGGCCTCCATCTTCTTCATGAAAGCATGAGTGTCTCAAATCAATCTATGTCATAAAAGAGCCATCTTTCTTAAGTAAAAGAGCCTTCTTTCTTTGTCATTGGAGTTATTACTTCTTGTTTCAAGGTGTTTAAGTGGAGCTTATTATTTTCTTTGCGGATTTTGCTTGTGGCTTCGTCTCAATCTTTATATATATTGATCTAGACCGCATAACCGCTCATTGTAAGCCCTATACTACTCTTATATTCTAACTATGAAGTTAAATGTGACACGTTGCAAGTTGAGTTTGGGCCTAAGTATGATATGTGCTTTGATCTTATCATGTTATGCATGAATATATTCTATGCATGTTTGTAAACCTGTGATCTTATCATGTTATGCATGAATATATTCTATGCATGCTTGTAAACCTATCACCTTGACCTTGTAGGCTAAAAGCTATAAGCTTTATGTTGAAATGTTGCATTATACAACATGAGAACTCTTATAACCTTCATGATAACTTGCATATAATGTTATATGCGAACTTCTAGCCATCATCCTATGTCATTCATAATCATGTTTCACCTATTTGCTTAAGTTGATATTATGCATGCTTTGAGGCCTATGAAGTAATATGCAAGCTTATGAACCCATTTATGCCTTATATGCCACCATGTTTAACTTGTGGTCAACCTTATTACCTTATGCCCCTTTTTGTCATGCTTTTGCCAAGTTCCCTCTTTTGAACTATGTTATGTTATGCGAAACGTACATGCGATGGGAATGCGTTGGGTTTGGGTAATATTAATGACATGAAAACATGATTTTAAAATATTACATGAACATTGACTTGTGATTATGTTTGTAAACATAATGATGGACATGACACTTAGAAAATATGAGTGTGGCCAACTCAAGGTTGGGTTGAGCTTATAGCATAAATCTACCCGGAACCGACCGGCTTAACTAGTGGCTACAAGCAATAGGACCCAATGTGAGTAGTTGGTCATGTTGCACTAGAAACCCGAGGTTAGACCAAGTTGTGGTGTAAAGCTACCCGGACCCGCCCGGCTTAACTAGTAACCACAACAAGGTCTAATGTGAGAGGTTGGGTGCATTAAACTAATTAATGCCACATGGTAGGGTTAAGTCATGGACCACTTGAATACTTAACCAATTAGACATGATGGGTTGACGTGGTTAAGTAATGAACCTTGGGTACACTTAACCAACTTGATACTTGATTGGATGGGTTAACCACACTTAACCCACTAGAAAACCCTAGTTACGTGGTCCTTCACAGCAGTAACCCACTAGGGAGTATCGGATACCCAAGGGACTAGGCTAGGGTGGGGCACGATTACTGGGCTGGAGTGTAAGCGACCAAAAAGACGGCAAAAGTAGGTGCGCCATAGTAGATTCCGACGGACCATGGTCGTGCACATTGTCCGGGGATGAAAGACAAACTTGGGCACCAGTAGGTTTTGACTGTGCGTGCTTGTTTCGTGTCAGTGGTTGACACCCTAGGGCCGGATACACCCTAGGGTGGACCTAGCACAGTCGACTACATTTCATGTTTGGACCGTACGACACCGATACACGACGAGTTAGGCTGATAGGGAGCCGATCGACTAGACCGAGTAGTTGGACCTCGATTTAGGTCATCTCATGATGTGGGCCAGCTTTGGGCCAAGGGATCATTTCTTGTTTATACTTGACATGGATAGGAATACTAGTACACACCTGGTGCAACTTAACCTTGTATATGCGATGCCACACTTGATCTATCTTGTTAACCTTTCACCATGCCAGTTATCACCCTACATCTCATCTCTGTTTTACATGTTCAGTTAACTTTATTAGTTTTTATACTAATAGTAGATAGGACTTACCAGTCTTTTTGACTGACCCGTTTTCTTTCGCCTCTTTTCTTCCGTTTCCCCCCTCCCCCAGGTTTGCAGGGTGGGAACACTATTACTTAGCTGGATCTTTTGCTACTTTTCTGGATAGCTCACGTATGGTTTGAGCATGCGATGGCCTTATGCTACTTTGGGGATAGTTACTTTATGTTTCTTTTTCAGTTTTCAGTTTATGTTCTAGACTTTGTTTTATGGGAAAATAATGAACAAGTACTTTGATGTAACATGACTATGGTTTTGAAATGCTAGTTTTATCCGCTGCTTTATTTACTCTGTTTTTACTTATATGTTCCGTCTTGTGATATCTGCATGCATGTTACCTCATTTAACGCCCCTCCAAAGCTAGTGTGCTTGCTTAGAGTGGCATTGGCGGAGGTGGGGTGTTACAGAAATGGCGCGGCAGTTCGTAAATTGGCAATTCGAACTTCAACTGAATGTACAGGATTCATTTTAAGCCGGATTTCTGTGAAACAAGAAACGTGTGGAGCTGGTGGCTTTTATCTTTCTAGTGGAAGAGAAAAATCAGGATTTCGTCATGTAGATTTTGAGATATGTCCAAATCAAATTTTAGAAAAGTCGCTGTGGAATTCCTTTATAATTTATAAAGGAATTATTTATATTTTAAAAAGGGATTTCAATATAAATCGAATATCGGGTTGACCCAGATTTGAAATATCAAGTTAGAAATTCATATAGGAATATTCTAGAGCTGTATGGTATTCCAGTGTGAATATAGATGATAATATTTATTTTTAAATATTTAATTCAATTTCCAGAGCTTTAAAAATAGCCACTTTTGCAAACGAAGTCGGAATTCGACGAAACTAATTTTGTTGGATCCGCAATGTCAAATAATTGTTAGATTTCCAGTTTCGTGTTTTTTAGAGTCACTGTGTGGTCATACGGATTTTTAGAGTGAGAAACAGTCAGTATTTCGACAGTTAAAAATACGCAGTGTGAGCATATGGAGTCGGAATTCGATGAAACCAGTTTCGTTGGGACCGAAATGTCGAACTCTAGCTGCATGTCAATTTTCATGATTTTTAGGTGTCGTGTGTGATCACACTGATTTTTAAAGGACAAAAAAGAATATAAAAAGGTAAAATAAAAATATCTTAACCTATATACAAGGCCAAAAACAATCCACATTACATCCTTCTCAGCCACAAACAAATCGCGCCCCTTATAAAACCAATTTCCAAGCCGCCATACTCAGAAACCAATTCGCAGCAAAATAAAAACGTGAAACCATCCTCTTGTGAAATTCAAAGAAAAATCAAATACATTCCTATAAATCAATATACACATATGTTTGAGATCGGGAGAGCATCCTCTACAATCTGGTCTCAGTTTTACTGAACTCGACATCGATTTTGGTTTGTTGGGTTTTAACAGTAAATTGGGGTTCGGAATTTCTCAGTATTGCATGAGTTAGGATTTGTTTCAACCTTAAATTTTGGTTGAGGAGGTTAAAACGAGGTGATTGGTGTTATTTTTGGGATGCTCGGTTTTGGATTTTGGGATCCGATGTTTTCCTACAGCCGACGATGGTGGAGGACGGGTTTTGGTGGAGGAGTTCGAGAGTGGCGTTGATGGTATTGATAGGAAGAGAGTTCGAAGAGAAACTGTTGGTGAAATCCGTTTGAAGAATGGTGAAGTAATGGTGGAGTTTTGATCGGTTAAAGATTGGAAAATGGTGTGGAGTTAAGAAGCAGGTCACGGCCGGTTAGGGGAGGAAGAAGGAAGGGTTGGAGCGGGTCTTATTTTCTTAAGTGGATGGGCTTTTCGTTTGGGTAAGGCCCAACTTTTAAAAAGGGGGTTTAATTTGAAAGTTTATATTCAATTTAAATATGTATCAACTTCGTAATGGAATATCTCGGTCATATGAAATCAGAATCACGAACCGTCAGTCACGTTGGGACCGTATGGACGAGAGCTTCACAATGGAACTGACTGGAAGTGGATGGTGCTCGTTTGAAATTTACAGCGAGATAAATTGTTTGATTCAAATCAAATAACGGTTTATCGTTCTTTAACGATGAACTGCAAATGTGAGTAAATCTCACTAACTCTGAACAGTTTATAATTTCATGTTGTATTTTTAGAACTGTTAGATATTGGATGATTGACTGTGTGTTGGCTGTTTGATTGAACAGCTAGTCAGTTAGTTTAATTTCTATATTGATTCTGTTTAACAGAATATATCATATTGAAATGAAAGTGATGTTATATTATATTGTTTAACATCTGTGGATGCAGGGAGACAGGTTGGAGGAATCCGACTGGATTCCTCAACATTTATTTTATTGTTTTTCATATATTGTGATATATGATGTGAGATATAATCTGTTATGGACTATGTGTGTTGAAATGGTATTGATCATTGTTATTCGATATTTTAAATATCATAAAAGACCCTGGGATGTAAAAAGAATTATTTCAATGTATATTGAAATAAAGGGATTTTATAAAATCAACAGATTATAAAAGGAAATATTTCGAAAGTAAATAAAAGTGAAAAATGTTTTTAAAACGAATAGAGTTTTATAAAAGGGAAATCATTTGTAAAGTGAAGAACTATTACTAAAAGTAAATCTTTATCAATGAATAGAAGCAAAAGAGTTAATCGATGTTAGTTTAATCGATTAGAGTTAAAGCAAATGAGTTAATCAAATATAGTTTATTCGAAGAAAGTAAAAGGAGTTATCGAATATAGTTTATTTGAAAGGAGTTAAGTGAATAGAGTTAATCCAATAGTGTTAGTCCAATAGAGTTAATTGATAAGGGTTAATCGAATAGAGTTAAGTGAAAAGAGTCAATCAAATATAGCTATTCGAAGGAGGGTTAAGTAAGGAAGTTAGTAAAAGGAATATAAAGTGAGCTTTGCCTATTTCAAAGTTAGAAATGTTGTTCAGTTAAGGTCTGAGAGGTAGTTCTACCCCAACTTGATTGGCTTCGTTTTTAACTAAGAAATAGTTAAGGTTCGGCAGTAAAGGAAATGGTTTGAGTTGGCATAGCGATGTTTGTTTAAACATATGTCTAAGTCCAATGAAGAAGCTTTGGAAATGTTTTCCAAATAAGAAACCAGAAATGTTTTCTAATAAAGAAAACAAGAAATGGAAATGTTTTCCATTGTTAATAACATATATTTTGCAAATTTAGAAAATTAGAAATATTGAATATAGGGAAACTGTAGATAAGTAAATTAATGAAATAAAGAGATAAATGTTGAATGATGTTTGATTGATATAAATTTCCATTTGGAAATAATATCGTTGTTTGCACACCTGTTTTTCTTCGATAGTTAAATCACAGACTATCGAAGTTTTGACCATTTTAACGTTGTTAATATGGAGAGACCGGTTGGATTATTATCCAAAGAACCACTCTGTATTGACATAAGCGTTGCGAATCATATATGCCAAAGGAAATTGAAGATGGAGTTATGCAAGGGCTAACCTGTTTACAGAATAGTGCCTTCGGTTCATCCTATTCCTGGATGACTTGTATGGATGGATGTTTGACAGAGTATTTCCAGACGATCACGTATATTGATTTCTCCAACCGTACCAAGAGTGGAAGCGGAGAAGGAAACTTCTTTTAGCTAACACATAATGTATGGTTGAGGACGACAATCGGTGATTTGATGGATTTGACGATGTGGCATTCAAAGTGAATCTGGTGTGATGATAAAGCGTAGCTTCTAGCCTCACATCCGGAAATTACAGAAATCGGGCAGGCAGCATGGCTAAGTCGGTCGCACCGAAGTAGGTTGTATAATCACCTGATCTAGAGTTTCATTTACTTCTAAAAATCTATTGTCGATACTGTCCCATTCGGGAAACGGTTGCTGATCCCAACCGTTGGTGATATACATTCGATACGCTCAAGCGAAATGAGTGGTCAGTCATGTGTGGCCGGGTTGCAAGATGTTCTTGTTGAACCCAGTGTATTCCTTTCTAGAGGTACACTAGCGAAAGGTGGCTCCATACCTTGTCATAGTTGGAAATCCATTACCCAATACGTGCTTGCGGTTTTGAATTGTATACTGTATATGTAGAACGTGAGATGAAAGCGTTTCTACTAGATGATTATTATATTGTGGTTGATAGACATTATTATAATATCAAAAGGTTTTTGATATAAAGAAATTTTGGATTCTCATAAGGGAAAAACCCGTTCCGTTATACGGCGCGGTATTATGAGATATCGATTACCTGCTTGAACTGTTTTAAACTGTTTTACTCACACCTGTCCCATGACTGACCCAGAGTTTATTTTGTTGTTTTCCCAAACTCTTGGGTGTCTGAATTTGTACGGGCAGTCAAGTAGTCAGGATTTACAGATATACTGGAAGAGCTTGGAGCAGGAGGCTTCAGGATAATATAGCTATAGTTTATTTCCGCTGTGTTGTAAGTGTTGTACTTTGATAATGATGTATATTCAAATACAAATGTATATTTTAAAGTTATGTTACATATATCATATGTTATTCGTTCCGCTGTGAGATTCGTGTTACTCTGATGTTGTGTTCTTCTTCTTCTTCTATTCTAATTTTCTACCTTATCTATCCTCACCTTCTAATTTCTTTCATAAATGAGCAGTATTTTTCGATGTTTGGTTAGTCATCAGTGAGTTTATGGTGATAACCAAAGTCGTCAAAATCCCGGGTCATTACAGCAAGCCACATCCTAGGTATACGATCCAACAAAATGCCAATTCTGTGCACATCATGGTTTTCAACTATAGTGTTATGGGCATGAACAATCAACTATAATAGACTTAAGCAATTAACCCCAATAGTCATAGGTATAAATCTCACAGTTATGAATAATAAGCGACTCATCACAATAATCATGGATAATTATCAAAAATAGTTCTAGGCAAATAGTCATAGGCAATTAACAGTAGTAGTTTCAAAGTCATGGTCATAGATAATGACCTTATGTTCATAATCATAGGTAATAATTCTCATAGTCAAGAGTCATAGGTGATTAGCCACAAGTGTCCTTGTCATAGTCATAGGCATAGTCTAATGTTCACAGTCATAATCATAGGCATAGGCATAGTCTTATGTTCATCGTCATAGTCATAGGCATAGGAAAAACCTTATGTCCACAGTCTCATAGGCATGTTAAGGTTTATAGACATGAAAGAATTTGATTTACAACATGAATAGGCCCCAAATAGAAATATTCCCACAAGTCAAGATCCAAGAATTTATGTTATAATCTAGCGTTTGAATAATAAACTAGGTCCAACAACATGAATGGGCATGATTCAGTCGATAAGAAATAACCCAAAATCATAGATTCAAGAAGAGACAAGAACAGATCCAAATAGATAATCAAGCTTAGGTCCAATTTCATTTTATTCCATGTCCATATCAAATTTAACAAGTTTCAATCTCAAAGTAACTAGAACTTACAGAGCGCGGATCGTGAATTAGAGTGTAGAGATTTGATTCTAGAAACGGTTGTTGCAGTTGTTGAATCTCTATTTGTTTAGTCTTGTTCTAGTTGAAAACCCCCAATTTGCAATTCCTAGCTGTTGTCTTGACGAAGAAGAAGTAGTCTCTTTTAATTTAAATATTGTCATTTTGATTTTCACAGAGGTAGCATATGGAAAGAATGAAATGGTGTAGAGAGAATGATGCTAGGGGGCTGTTTATATAGGGTTAGGCAGACGAATCTGGTCATGAAACAAGTCTAAACACATCAGAATGCATCTGGTTCAGGAAATAGGTTCGGGAGGCAGGTCGATCCCCAGGTCGACACTATGGTCGACCTGGCCCTGGGAGGTCGACACTATGGTCGACCCCCAAGTCGACCTGGTCTATGGGCGGGAGTTTTCCCGCCCTGCCTGCTGCGGGGTTTGAATTCGAATTTCAAATTCGAAATTCGAGCTGTCTTTGATTCTGAAAATTTCTGAAACTTCTAGAGGTCATAACTTGGTCATACGAACTCCGATTTTCGAAAACTCGGACTCTATTTCATGTAAAATTTCGAGACGAACGCAATGGCGTAACCTGTTTCCCTTGATTCTTACTTTAAAATTTAATTCTGCCTTGATTTACGGTTTTAACAATTTATTGAAATTCGGGTTGTTACAAATTTTAGAAGGATTAAAAAGCAATGTGAGATTTCTGAATTCAAAAATAATTAAATAAAATTATATTAGGTTGCAAACGGAGTTTAGTAACTCCCTAGACCGTCGTTCACACACCATGGACGACTTATTTGTATTGTGTTGTGAAATTGATTGTTATTGTGTGTGATTGATTGTGGTTGAAACAAAATTGGTTGTAATTGTGGAAAATTCACAGAGTTATGAAAATAAATTGTGTTATGAAAATAAAACCCTTGTATCGCCGCGAGGCCTAGGATAGCAGAGGAGCTGTACTAGGGACGGTGCCGGTTTTAATTACCCTGTCGTTATAATGCTAAAATTTTCTGAAATATTCATGTGTTGTAAAATATTCTTATATGACTAGAATTTGTAAAAATTATCATTATTTGAAATGACAATTGTTAACAATAAAAATTCACATTTTTATTGTATATTAGAAAAGATTAAAAATGATCAATTATTTGAAATAAAAATAGTTTAACATTAAAAATTCAATTTTTAATGTAAAGAATGAATCATTAAAAAGATTAAAATTTGGTAAAAATAGTTTAACATTAAAATTACATTTTTAAGGTAAAGATTGAATCATTAAAATATTCTTTTTTGATAAAAATGTTTTTATATTAAAAATCATTTTTAATGTAAGTAGGAATCCTTAAAAAAGACTTATTGGTTGAAAAATGCTTTTAACATTAAAAATTACATTATTAATGCATAAAGGATTCGTTAAAAAGAATTCAAATTTGATTAAAAAAAATTTTAACATTAAAAAATACTTTTTTAATGTATAAACGGTTTATTAAAAAGATTAAACTTTGATTGGGTTGTTTTTACATTAAAATTTACATTGTTGATGTAAAAATAAATCATTAAAAAGATTCATTGTTTGAAAATGTTCTTACATTAAAATTTACATTGTTAATGCAAAAATAAATCATTAAAAAAGATTCATTGTTTGAAAATATGTTTTTACATTAAAATTTACGTTGTTAATGTAAAAATAAATCATTAAAAAGGATTTATTGTTTGTAAATATTTTTACATTAAAATTTACATTGTTAATGTAAAAATGAATCATTAAAAAGATTCTTGTTTAATAAAAATATTTCAACATAAAAAAGTACATTTTTTTTAATGTATGAATGATCATTAAAAAATATTCATAGTTTGATAAAAATGATGTAACATTAAAAAGTACATTCTTTTTTTAATGTATGAATGATCATTTAAAATATTCATAGTTTGATAAAAATGATGTAACATTAAAAAGTACATTCTTTTTGGATGTATAATGTTTGAATGATCATTTAAAATATTCACAGTCTGATAAAAATAATGAAACATTAAAAATTACATTTTTAATGAAAATATGATTCATTTAAAATAATCGTTGTTTGATAAAAATGATTAAACATTAAAATTACATTTTTAATGTAAGTATGATTCATTTAAAATATTCATTGTTATGAGTAAAATAATGCTAACTATATGTTAGAGTGTGGATGGTGTTGAAATAGTTGAACGAATTATAAATATATATAAATTAAAATAAAACTAATCGTGCGCGGTAGTTCGCGATTTGGAATCGTAACTTTAAATGATTATGCCGAAAGATCCGACCATCGGATTTTCCCAAAACTGGAACCGTTGGGTTTGCTTTGGACAGATCTTTCCAATGATATAAAATTTTCTAAGATCCAGCGATTAGATTTTGAGAAATGTGTAATTCAAATTTTAGTAAAAACAGCGCCAGAGCCATGTAATGACCTGCAGCGTCGTTTAATTAAAAGCGGCTATTTTTATATAAATAAAAATAACGATAACACATTATAAAATATTATAAATGATATGGAATGAAAAGAAATGATTTGAATTATATATATACGCGAGTTATTTGAAAAGGCCAAGTTAATTCTCATTTCAAATAATTGATTGACGATTAGAAGTCGAAGATATTGAAGATGGTGGTAGAAGACCGGTGATCTTCACATCGAATGGATGACAACTGATGCTTCGGATTGGCTAGCTCTCAGGAAAGGGTTAAAGTGGTAGCTGTCCGGACGTACTTGTGGATTGTCCGGATATGCGAGGGCCTCTCTTCCGTATTGGACATATGGAACGAAAGGTGTCTCCGGTTTCGTTCAGACCTAGAACGAACTAGTAAATGGATGTTGGTTGATTTCTATTAAATATATATATATATATATATATATATATATGTTTAGTGGCAGAGAATTTATTCTCTTGCTTAACACCCTTCTTTGAGACGTACGAGCTCAGAGGTTATATATTGATAGACATCGGTCGCATGGCGTGAATTGTCAGTGTGGCATGCTAAGATGCAAATGATCAAGGCTTTTGTTGAAAAGTAGAGCCTTGTGGTTGATGATCAAAGCACAGCTTTGATTAGCATAACTTTGTGTATAGGGTTACTTTGTGAGCCTTACACCCCGGTATGAACCGTAAACGGGAGAAGGATCCAGGGAGAACATGCGTTTCTTTCTGGCTAGGAGTGGTGTCATGGTATGGAGCCCAGACATTTTCACTTATGTGGATGATGGAAAGCGAGGTACCTTGGATTTGAGTCCCTAGTGGCTCTTGATTTACGCCCTATAGGGCAGAGAAACATATTGTTCCAGAGTTATAATCCACTAACGTAAGTGTGGACCGACCCTGTGGGTCTTAGGTGTAGTTGCGGCTGAGTCTTGGGGCTCGAGCTAGAGAGTCTTGAATTCGATAAGGACGATCCCTTGCCTTGGTTCATGATGGAAAACTAACTTCCAATATGACACCGTGAGGTTTTGATTGTAAAACTAGTATGGCGACATAGTATATGGTAGCTATGCCTTCTATGATTGATACATTATGATTGAAATTGTTTTTGAAACATATATGCACTACTAATAATATCAAATTTATTTTATACATATCAAGCATATTTGGCAATTATAAGGTAAAATTCTATCCTCCGGTTTGCTTTGCATTGTCTGATGGGACTTATGTCTTATAATGGTTTCATTTTTCTAAAAAGCATTGCGTTGTTTAAATGATTTACTTTATTTATGCACTGGCAATCCAATGGAGTAAACCCATTCCGCGTAAGCGGCGTGGTCCTGTGATTAGCCTTATTATTAAATAGGTTAAGTAAGATTTCTCATACCAATCCCATGACTGACTCGTAGTTTGTTTCACTTTGCAAACTCAGGTGCTCTCTTTTCCATATGGGTAGCCTTATATTCAAGTTTTAGCATACTCATTCTGGATAGCAATGGAACTGAAGATGGATACTATCATTTCTATTATGTTGTTCATACTTCATTTAGTATACTATGTTTAATTCCGCTGCATACATTTTATATTAATTTGAAACTGTATTATGTAGTAAGTATATCCTATTGTGCTGTGTAATTCTGGTGTTAATATTATTTCCAGTGTAACTTTGATGTACTTTGTCTGGTGTGATTCTACGATTCTATTCTGCTGTTATTCTTTATGTGTTATATTCCAATGATTATCCTTGCTTCCATGACACAGGGGTTTGGGGTTATCACAGTTGGTATCAGAGCTAATGGTTAAACTTAGCTTCGGAATATAACATATTAACAAACTCGTTAGAGGTAGAATCAACAGTATTCTAAGATGAGTGACTCATTATAGATAGGATCAGTAATGTCCTAGAATGAGTATAGCAGAATAAAATACACCCCATAGATGCATTTACATTTAAATATATGTCTCTATGCTTTACAATATTTTTTTTTGTTGGCCTGACTCTTTGTCTGCTATTTGTAGACATAGTAGAAAATGAGCGGCAGAAACAGAAGCGGTAATTCTATGGTTTAACAATCTAATGAGCTAATCGTGCTCCCACAACCAGAATCAGAGCTAGAAGTTCTAGTGAAGAAATATCGAAATCTGGGTGGAGTACCATTCTTGGACAAAGAGTCTGTTATTGAAACACAAGGATGTATGCGTTCTTCTGAGGGAATTTTTGAAGGCTTAAAGCTGAGAGATGATCAGAAAAGATTACTGGCATCTTGGGCACTCAAAGGCGAAGCTCTAATATGGTGGCAAACTGTTACTAAGGAAAATCCAGAAGGTAATATTACCTGGGATAGATTTAAAGAAATGCTTACAGAAAGATTTATTCCTCCAGAAGCAACTGATGGCTATATGATGAGTTCTACCATCTGAAACAAGGGGATATGACCATTCAGGAGTATCAGAATAAATTTAATGAAATTTCCCGTTTTGCCTTAGAACTAATTCGAGATTCTATAAGGAAGAATTTGAGATTTATTGACAGACTTCAAAGAAGGTACGAAAGCAGAGTAATTGCTCATATGAATCTTCCCTTTTCTAAGATGATACAAATGGCTTATCGCCATGAGTATTGATAAGCAAGGTGTTTCGGAAGATGAAGACGAAGGAAGTTCTAGCGGCAAAAGAAAGTTTGAAGCTGATAGCCCCAAGGCAACTACAAAACCTAAGGTCAGTAAGAATCCTAAAGCTGATAAGGAAAGGGTTAAATCTAAGGAAGAACCATTAACGACTGTTATATGCTCTAATTGCAACAAGAAAGGACATTTGTCGATAAAATGCAGATCTCTAAAGAAACAAAGAAAGGATGGATCTAAATCCAAAAAGAAGTTTCAAGTGAATAGAGAATGCAATCTTTGCCATTAGACTGGTCATGTAAAGCAAGATTGTCGGCTTTTGAAAGCGACCGAAGAAGCTCAAATGAATAGCATGGCAGATGCTCCAACACCCTCAGCTAGTCAGGAAAGGCCAGATGTTTTGGTAGGCACTCTAACTATCAACAATATACCAGTTAAAATAATGTTTGATACAAGCACGTCTCAAAGCTTTATTTCGAGTAATACAATCAAGAAGCTAAATCTAAAATTGAGAGATCTTAAAGAATACCTTAGGGTTCATTATCCAAAAGGAGGTTCTCAGGTGCTTGATACATGTTGTAGAGTGCCCATCTCTTTTTCCAATTATCAGTTTTCTTATATCTTGATCGTCATGAATTTTTCCCAGTTTGATATCATTCTTAGGCTGGACTGGTTGACCAAATATAAAGCCGAAGTTAAATGCGCAGAAAGAGTAGTTAAAGTTAAAATGAAGCTTGCAAATATTGTTATATCCTGCGTAGGCTCAGATTCAAACAGAAAAGAACTTTGGGCTGCTCTTAAGGTTTCCCCCACTGCTATTGATGATATTTCTGTTATTAAGAATTATGCGGATGTGTTTGAAGAAGTCGATAGGTTACGCCACGAAGGGAAACTGACTTCAGAATTGATTTAGTTTTGAATGCAAGGTCAATTGTGCATCCTATTCGAAGAATGTCATGGAAACAGAAAGAAGAATTGAGTAACCAAACTAAACAGCTCTTGTGGAAAGGTTTGATCAGGCCTAGCTTTTCGAATTGGGGTGCAGCAGTAGTGTTTGTTCCAAAGTCAGACGGTACTCTCAGACTATGTGTGGATTAACGAGATTTAAATAAGCAGACACTAAAGAATAAACATCCATTACCGCGTATTGATGATTTATTAGATTTCTTGAATGGAGTGCAAGTATTTTCTAGGATGAACCTAGCTGCAGGTTTCCATCAATTGCGTATTGCTGAAGAGTGCGTTTCTTTGACAGTTTTCAGAGGTCTAGACATATTTTATGAGTTGTTAGTGATGCCGTTCGGCTTATGTAACACTCCTGCTTACTTTGTCGATTTAATGAATCGAGTATTCCGCGATGTCTTGAATAAATTTATGCTAGTTTTCATTGACGACATTTTAATCTTCTCTAAGTCAACTGCCGAACATGAGAAGCATTTGAAAGAAGTTTTGGAAATTCTGAGAAAGAATGTATTAAAAGCCAAATTTTCTGAATGCATATTCTGGCAAGAAGAAGTAAAATTCCTCGGTTATGTAGTGCCAAAGGGAGGAATTTTAGTGGATCCAATTAAAATCAAGGCCATTCAAGATTGGAAGCATCCTAGCACGCCTACTGAAGTCAGAATTTTTCTAGGATTTGCTGGCTATTATCGGAAATTCATTAAGGATTTTTCGAAGCTATCTTGTCCATTAACGAAACTTACCAAGAAGCATACAAGGTTTAATTGGATGCCCGAATGTGAGGCAGCCTTCCAAGAGCTAAAATAAGGTTGACTACTGCTCCAGTGTTGACTATAATTGTTGGCAATCAAAATTTGATAGTCTATACAAACGCTTCTCTTGAAGGTGTTGGTGCGATGTTAATGCAAAGAGGCAAAGTAGTTGCTTATGCTAGCCGTTAGTTAAAACCGCATGAGAAGAGATATCCTACTCATGATCTTGAGTTGTTAGTCGTCGTATTTGCTTTAAAAATATGGAGGCACTATCTTTTGGATGAGAAATTCAAATTATATACAGATCATAAGTCATTAAAGTATCTGTTCACCCAAAAGGACTTGAATTTGAGGCAACAGCGTTGGTTAGAATTCTTGCAGCATACGAACTTGATATTTTGTATACTCCAGGGAAAGCCAATGTTGTAGCAGATGCGCTTAGCAGAAAGAATGCAATTATCGCTAATCTCATTATTACACCTTCATTGATTGACAAAATCTCTACTTTTCATAAAGATGATGAATTTATTCAAAGAATTAGTAAAAGTGTTCGGGAAGGTGAACACTCGAGTTTTCAGATTAACAACAAAGGAGTTCTGAGGTTATTAGGCCGAATTTGTGTCCCGAATATTCCTGAGCTAAGAAGGGAAGAGATGGATGAATGTCACAGGTCCAAGCTTAGTATTCATCCAGGGGTGAGTAAGACGTATCATTTCTCAGGAACACGTTCTGGTGGAGATCTATGAAAAGAGACATTTCCATATATGTTAGCAGGTGTTCTACTTGCCAACAAGTCAAAAGCGATCAATAGAAACTTACCAGCTTGTTACAACCATTAGAGGTTCCAAATTGGAAATGAGATCAAATTTCCATGGATTTCATTGATGGCTTGCCCCGAACCAGGAAAGGTAATGACAATATATGGGTGATCGTAGATCATTTCACAAAGACCGCCCATTTTATTCCTGTCAGATCTATTAGAATAGCTCAAAGTTTGGCACAGATTTATTTCAAAGAAATTGTCAGACTACATGGAGTTCCTAGCAGCATTGTTAGTGATAATGATCAGATATTGGCTAGTAAATTCTGGGAAGCATTCCAAGAGGAGTTGGGGACAAAGTTAAATCTGAGCACCGCATATCATCCTCAAACAGATGGCCAGACCGGTAGGGTGAATCGTATACTAGAAGACTTGTTGCAGGCATATATTCTTGATTTTGGTTGATTGTGGGAAGATCACTTGCATTTGGTTGAGTTTTCATATAATAACAGTTATCAAGCAAGCTTACAAATGTCACCATTTGAAGCATTGTATGGTAGACCTTGTAGATCTCCCGCATGTTAGGTAGAACAAGGCAATAGACTAGTATTGGGTCCCGACATGATTCATGAAGGTTCGGATAAAGTTGATTTTATTAAGAAGCGACTTCAGACTGCTCAGAGCCGACAGAAGAGCTTTGCATATTCAAGAAAAAGGGATTTATAATTTTCTGTTGGTGATATGTATACTTGTGGGTTTCCACATTGAGAGGAGTAGTTCATTTCGGGAAGATAGGGAAGTTGGAGCTGAGGTTCATTGGTCCATTCCTATACTTGAAAGAATTGGAACTCTCGCTTACAGGGTTCAATTGACTGACTGGTTGACAGGGTACATTATGTATTTCACGTGTCTCAACTTCGAAAGCATGTACATGACCCAAACTTGATTATGAAAGAAGCAGCACAACAAGATTTGGAAATTAATCTGAGCTTAGCAGTGAGAAGAGAGCCAGTGGAAATTATTGGCAAGGAAATTAGGATTCTGAGAAACAAAAGGATTCATTTAGTCAAAGTGCAGTGGAGCGGAGATCCTAGAGACTATACATGGGAGATAGAAGCTAGCATTAAATAGGCTTATCCCAAGTGCAGAGTGGACATGTCTGATTAGCTCTAGTATTGGTACATTTAAATATTTTCCATTTTCCATTTTTTTCCTACTTTACCGTTGTCTCCTTTTCGGGGACGAAAAGTTTTTAAGTGGGGGAGATTGTAACAAACTGGAAAATCACAACCAATTTAAAAATTTTATTTTACCTATTTTTAATGAATTTTGAATATTTAAAATGATTTATTTTAAATAACAGTGACTTAAAATTTAATTAAATTGAAATTAGAACATATATATTAATTTTAATTATATAACAAGCTAGAAATGGCACGGTAGTTTGAAAATTCGATTTAAAATTTTAAATGAATGTACAAAATTCAAAACAAATCGGATTCAGTAGAACCAGAAATATTAAAATCTGTTTAACAATATCTTTCTAATGGATGTGAAAAATTGAAATTTCATAGCGGGAATACAAAGTTATGGCCAGTTAAATATTCAGAATGGTCACTATGCAATTTAATATAATATATAGCCCTTATAAATAGTCATTTTACAAACGACCTCCGTTTTCGACGAAACCACATTCGTTGGATCCGGAATGTTAATTTATTGCAAGATTCCAATTTTCATAATTTTTGGAATTAATATGTGAGCGTGGTAGATTAAAACATGTTTTGTCAATTTCAATCAAATTTGATCGACCAGAAAATGGCCATCTTTCAAACGGTCTCCAAACTTGACAAAATTAATTTTGTTAGGACTGTATCATCGAAACATAGCTAGATTTATTTTTCGGGATTTTTTGGAGTCAGTATGTGGCCTGGTAAATTAAAATGTACGATCAAATTTAATAATTAAATGTTTTATATTTTAATTTAAAGAAAAATGGGCTGAAACGATCAAATGGGCTGATGAGACCTAGTCCATTGTGTCCGGAATAGGGGTATTTGGCTAGGGACGATAGTCAGTGGGCTTGATTTGGAGTTAGTATGTGTAAACGGGCCTTTTAGAAATTAAAAGAATTAAGAATTAAAAATATAAATAAAAGAATAAAAACAGAACCCTAGTCATCGTATAGCCGCCGCCCCTTCTCAAATCAATGGCATAAATCGTTCATCCCTTCCCCCTCAAATAACTCCCGATCCTCTAAGTGAAATCAAGCGCTTCTTTGGAAGGTTTTGAATTACTCTCCTTGAGCTTCGATTCCATACCAGTTGCGCCATCTATCATCGTGTGTGGAGAAAGATCTGATGCCCCGAAGTCGCCATGTTCTGACCACCGCCATGAATGCCTAGAGCCATCGAAGTTGGCCCCACCACCAGCGCAGGTGCGCCTCTCCACCCCCGACAACGTGGTGTTGTCCGATCATCCTACAACTACACGGTTTGATCGCAAAATCATGACCTAGTTTTGAACATCTTCCAGAGGTATACTGCTTATATATAATTAACTGTTTATAACACCTTTCAGCGTTGCAAATCCATAATATATTTATGAAAAATCTTATCTTGCTCATACGTTAACGAAATTCGATGAAACATGAAACATTGGACTCGTGGCATCGTACACGAGATTCTAAAAGAGACCCGGGAATTTTTGGAGCTCTCTACGATTTTAGAAGGATTAAAAAGTAATGTGAGATTTTTGAGTTCAAAAATAATTGAATAAAATTATATTAGGTTGCAAACGGAGTTTAGTAACTCCCAACACCGTCGTCCATAGACCATGGACGACTTGTTTGTATTGTAAAATTGATTGCTATTGTGTGTGATTGATTGTGGTTGAAACAAAATTGGTTGTGACTGTGGAAAATTCACAAAGTTGTGAAAATAAATTGTATTATGAAAATAAAACCCTTGTATCGCCGCGAGGCCCAGGATAGCAAAGGAGCCGTACTAGGGACGGTGTCGGTTTTATTTACCCTGCCGTTATAATGCCAAAATTTTCTAAAATATTCATGTGTTGTAAAATATTCTTGTTTGATTATAATTTGTAAAAGTAAATTATTTGAAATGAAATTTGTTAACAATAAAAATTCACATTTTTATTGTATATTAGAAAAGATTTAAAATGATCAATTATTTGAAATGAAAATTGTTTAACATTAAAAATTACATTTTTAATGTAAAGATTGAATCCTTGAAAAGATTCAAGTTTGGTAAAAATAGTTTAACATTAAAAATTACATTTTTAAGGTAAAGACTGAATCATTAAAAATATTCATTTTTGATAAAATTGTTTTTACATTAAAAATCATTTTTTATGTAAGTAGGTATCACAGAAAAAGATTCATTGGCTGAAAAATGCTTTTAACATTAAAAATTACATTTTTAATGTATAAAGGATTCATTAAAAAGAATTCAAGTTTGATTAAAATGTGTTAACATTAAAAATTACATTCTTAATGTATAAATGGTTCATTAAAAATATTAAACTTTGATTAGAATGTTTTTACATTAAAATTTACATTGCCAATGTAAAAATGAATCATTAAAAAGATTCATTGTTTGAAAATGTTTTTACATTAAAATTTACAATGCTAATGTAAAAATAAATCATTAAAAAAGATTCATTGTTTTAAAATATGTTTTTACATTAAAATTTACATTGTTGATGTAAAAATAAATCATTAAAAAGGATTCATTGTTTGAAAATGTTTTTATATTAAAATTTACATTGTTAATGTAAAAATGGATCATTAAAAAGATTCTTGTTTGATAAAAATATTTCAACATTAAAAAGTACATGTTTTTTAATGTATGAATAATCATTAAAAATATTCATAGTTTTATAAAAATGATGTAACATTAAAAAGTACATTCTTTTTTTAATGTATGAATGATCATTTAAAATATTCATAGTTTGATAAAAATGATGTAACATTAAAAAGAACATTTTTTTTAATGTATGAATGATCATTTAAAATTGTAACGACCTGTATTATTGGCCGTCAAATATTTAATTTAATTTATTATTTTAAATATTATATTTGAAGGGTTAATGGATTTTAATATTTAATTCATTATTTAAAAACGAAGTTCGAACGTTAGTTTATTTATAATATAAATCGAGCTCAAAATCGCGCGACAATTCGTAAAATAGAGTTTTAAACTTCAATTTGATATACAGGATCCGATATAAGTCGAATTTCTGTGAAATGGGAAACGTTGGAACCGTATTAATTATAATTTTCATAAGAAAGAGGAAAATCTAGATTTCGTATTATAGTTTGTTAGTTATGGCTAATTTAAAATTTTCAAACAATCGCTATAGAACTTTTTTAAATTTATAACATTTTATTTATAAATATAAAAGGGTTTTTATATAAATAGGATATTAACTAAACCCAGAACTTTAAACGTTGAGTTTTAAATTTTATACTGTTTGGAGTTGAAGTTGTCTGTTTTAATACAATGATATTAATTTATTATCATTAAGTTAACCATTTAAAACTTATTCTAATTTGTATTGAGATCATACGAGATTAAAATAATAAACCCATCTTAACACAATTTATATTTTTAACACCATACCTCGATGTAGATGCACATACATATACCATCAACATTTCTCTTGGTTCGGCAAAGGGAACGAATGAAAACATTAATACATAAAAGTCGCTCCATAAACATGAACGTGTAAATGTAAAACTGAAATACATGAAACTGAAATTTGTTAATACAACATATTTATACATATGATTGTTCGTACAAATGCACCAAAACAAAGAAAGACAATACATATTATTTTCATGAATGGAATTTATTAAAAGGATGGGATCTTGGTCCATCTTGTTGTAGCTGCTCCATTTGTGGTGTGCACAAGATCGTCTCGTCCTTCTCCTTCCCTAGCTACTGCCATGTTGTAGTGACTCCATTTGTGACTTTATGTGCAACTGATCCTATAAGAAAAAAAGAAAAATATTAGTGCATAAGTATATACATGCATTAACTTTTCATCCGCATAACCTATCATCTCATGATTTAAGTCCATATTTTATTTACAAATCTGTAAAATATAGTTTACTAAGCAAGTGTGTTCAGGTTACTGAGTAGCAAACCAAGTCTTAAAACCCATCAGGTAAAAGTAGAAAGTATAGCATATGATCCATTCACACAAGGCTACAAGATATTATCAGGCCACTTAATCATGGGTAACTTCATACTACTTTAAACAAGTTACAAGTTTTATTTGACAAGATTCTTAGTGAGGGGACAATACTAAATTAGATAAATGGATAAGGCCATATTCCACTCAGCAAGTGGGTTATCTTATATTCTAATTATACTTATTCTGTGTTGATACACTAGTAGATCAAAGTGAAAGATCTCATTCACATTGTGGCAGCCAAGAATGAAACGAGCAAGTAAAACCAGTTTCGACCAAAACTGACTTTGAACAGTTTTTTTTTTTTTTTAAAAAAAAGAGAAATTAAAAATTCAAAAAGAAGAAGACAGCTCATTCTAAATATTCCTACATGACTTGTTAAATTCATGAAACAGTAAGATGAAATTTTTATGAGCATAAATCATGAACAGTTAAATAGCTAGACATATTCTATTTACAATCTCAATAGATTTTCTTTACAGCTAAGGAAATGAAAATGGACAGCTAAGGGGAACAGGGTATGAACAAGAAAGGAAAAATAAACTAGGTACAGCTAGAGAAAAATAGCCAAACAGCTAAGGAAAATAAAACTTGAACTAAAGATATGGGGATATATTTTTATATCAATCCTATAAGTACATGAACAGCTAAGAGACATCAAATTTATACATATATTCACAATCAAATCTATGCAGAGAAACAATGATTTCATGTACCAATTCACTACTACCATATTTTTAAATAGGACACAAAATCTTTAGACAATGAACTGATATATATATATATATATATCATATAACAAATCTACACGGCAAGATGTATTTATATACATTTACAAGTCTGAACACAAGATTGCATAAAGATTTAAATTTTCTGCTTTGAATAAACGAGTCATGGAATTAGCCTCATCTAACCTATACTAGTCAGTCACCGTGAACAAGAATAGTATTGGAAATCTAACTTTAATTTAACAAATCTATGCCAAACCATCTCGCAGCCATCAGATTTCCTATCAACAGTACACGAAATCTGAGAGGAGAAGAAAAATAGTCGGCCTAAAGATATGGTAGCCGAATCTACCTAGGACAAACTTTGATAGACATGAGTATTATCTAATCAAACCACTACTATAAATAAATGTATCCACGCACGGAAATTTCACCATTTCAGAAAACCATATGAATATCATAGTGAGGAAGAAAAAAATGTTCGAACTACTTGGGATAAATTAGAACAGAGAAAAATATACAAATAAGTAAAATACTTATCTGGATCCAAGCACGTATTCCCGAAGATTTCTATTCAAATCCGAAGATTAAGGTTCGATCCATCTTCGAATAGCTGCTTCGAGTTGTTCGTTGACCGCCTGTAGTGATGCTGAAGGGGTGTAGGGGGTTAATCGGTGAACTCGTGGTAACGTGGGGTGCTAAAGGATTTGTTTTGGGTTTTTGGCCGATCGATGGAAGTAGGAGATGAAGGGAGATTGAAGAATATGTAGCGTAGAGGAGATGCGAAGTGACTGGTCTCGATTCTTTGCGGAAGAACAGAAAGGGGAAAGAGATAGGGTTGCGGCCATTGAAGAAAATTAGGTGGAGGCGGTGGATTTTTCTTTTGAGGGTTTGGGATAACGCTGGGAAGGGTTTTGATAGTGGGCTGGGAAGTTGGGCGGGCCGAACGGGTAAGGTAATGGGCCATTTTTAAATTGAAGTTAAATAATTAAGTTAGTAATTAATTTGTTTAAACGATATCTCGTACATACGTTGACAGATTTGAACACGGTCAGTTTCGTTGAGACCCTTAAGACGAGAATATTGTGATAGAGCATGATCAGGCGGGACTGGAAGCAAGAAGAATTTTTAATTAAATTAAACGATGTTTAATTTAATTGAAAAACCAGTGGTTAACGGCCAAACAAAGTCAAGGTGAGTTTAACTCGCTCAGTTATCCCATTTATAATTTTTATAAATTGGGTTTATTATTTGTATGTCATGTTTGCTAAGTGTTGGTTTATTTGATGACTGGTTGGATGTCGATACATATTGTTATATCATCTATTTAAATTAAACGTGGTTTAATTTAAATAAAATAACATCATTTTTTATAACGATGATTTCCAATAGAGGTAACTTACCTTGTTGGTTACATAAATGTATTTGAAATAGATTAGACGCTTGAATCGTTATTGGTTGACCACTATGAGTTGTATTGATTAGTGTTTATTTTCATATGAATGTTATATGAACTGTTGAATCATGATGATTGCATTATTGAGTTGGTTATCGATTGTTGAATCTATATTCAACGGTTGTTTATTATTAACCAATACACCGTATTTGTTAAGAAACTGGTAGTGGATGGCCTAAATATACATTTTCTTATAGAAGGCAAAATTACCGTTAATAATTGGAAATGAAGATGTGAAATTTATTTTTAAAAGTATTATTTTAATTGGGTTTATAAAAAGAAAATAGACCAGCCATACCTACATCGATTATTTTAACCATTTTTGGTATAAAAATATAATTGTGTGCGAAGCACGTGCCTTATCTAAATTATGAAATGATCTTATAAAATTGATTTTAGTACTTACGATATTGATAAAGAAGTGAGTGGATATTAATGCGATATTTAATAACCAAGGATAATTGAATTTAAGAAGCAATTTAAGATGAGATTATATTGATTTGATTATTACTCATAATCAAATGGAATTATTTAAATTAATTTAATTTGAAATTAATTTAATATGGAAAGACAAACTGGGATTTGATTAATGTGTTAATCACGTGTAGAGTTGACTAAGTCAACTGTGTTACCCGAAATTGAATTATTTAATTAGGGGAAATAGAATGGATAATTAAACCGTTTTTAAATATTGATATTGGTTGAACAATAATCAAAGTGATGTCTTAGGATTTAAAATGTGTAAACAGAGGGTTATAAAGTTTTAAACCATTGTTAAAACAAATTACTTTGGAAAATAATAATGTGGCGTTATTTGAAGATTTTGGAAATATATATACATTGGAATTTCAAAATAAAAGGGGATTTAAAAAGGGGTTTGAGAATTTGAATGGCATTTCCATGGCGAAAGGAATAGCAAGGAGTTTGACGGAAAATAACGATATTTCCAAAAGTAAGGAGATAAGATTTGGGAATAGGTTTATCCTAAAAATTATAAGTAGCAATTATGGCGTCCCAAACGGAAATAAAAAGGAGGGTTCGTAACAATGATTTTACGAAGAATGAATTTAATCGATTAACAAATGATGAATAATGAGTACCAAATGTTTAAATGATATTTAAAGGAAGAATTTGATATGATTTTAAGATATATTTTCTTAGTAGTATAATAAAATGATTTGAGAATAATTATACTAAAATAAAGATATTACTTCAAATGGCCAAGTAATGCTGTATAGCCAACCAATGAATTTATTTATTTATGTTATGCTTGTTTATTTTGATAGTTAAATAACCGACTACCAAAATCATGTCCAATGCACTATTGGTACGGAAAGGCCGGGATCGAATTTATATTCAAAAACCATTCCGAACCGCAAACACGTAAAAGATGCTGATTGAAGATGGAGCAACTGAAGACCGTAGATCTTCATGAAACGGAAGGGTTACTTATAATCTCTGGCTTAGCGGCCCGAGATACACTGTGATTCTGTCGTGGTTGAAATCTATGGATTGCAAGGACTTCTCGCTACTGATCCATGAGATGATCCCTATATTGGGTGTAGTAGGAGGGTACCTTTGGTTCATCCTTTTCCTGGATGACTTGTTTGGACGAATGTCTGATAGAGTATTTCTTAAGAATTACGGACATTGATTTTTACAAACATAAATCTGTTAGTGGTGGAGAAGGCACTTCTCTTAGCTTAACGACCAGAGTATTTTTGTGGAGGTCAATCAGTGATTTGGTGGATCTGACAATGTGACATTCAAGGTGAATGTTGATCAGATGTTCTAAAAAGTAATTCATACCTCAAGCCTCATCAACCGGGAAGTGACAAAAATCGGGCAGGCAGCATGGCTATGTGGGTCGCTCCCATTAGGGTGTATAATCACCTATCTGGAGAAATTCCATTTCATTCTTTAAATCTATTTCGATGCTGTCCCTTTTCGGGAAATGGTGGGTCGCACCCAACCGTTGGTGATGTACATTCAATACACTCAAGCGAAATGAGTGGTCGGTCATGTGAGGGTCGGGTTGCAAGATGTTCTTGTTGAACCCAGTGTATTCGCCTCTAGAGATACGATATCGGCAGGTGGTCCCATACCTGGGGTTTTCTTTGTATACTATATATGTGGAACGTGAGATGCAAGCGTTCTACTAGATTGCTATTTACTTGTATTTAGATATTATTATAATATTAGGCAAGATATTTCTTTCAAACTGTTTTGGGTTGTCGTAAGGTAAAAACCGTTCGTATTTATGTGTGGATTGGTCTTAAGATTATCCCTTTCTTTGAAAAATTTTAACTTTAAAATCAGGTTGTGTGATACCCTTAATACTGTGCGAGTTTTTCTCACTCTGGTTCACCAGACTAACCCGGTGTTTTGTAAATGCTCGGGTTAGCCCGGGGTGTACAGGTTCAGGTTATCGAATGCTGTGAAGTCCAAAGACGAGCTGGAGATGTTCAGACGTATGACATTATATAGCTACTATTCCGCTGTGTGTTGTATATGGGAACAGGTTATTATAACTGTCCCGTTGTGTGTTGTACTCTGATATTGTAAGTATTTTTAAAGCTCTCAATAAAGATTTATTTCTGTATTATATTTTGTTCCGCTGCGACGTGAGACTCTGTGTTGTGTTGGTTCTTCTTCTTCTTCTATTCTAATATTTCTTTCTTTCTTACCTCACCCTCTAATTTCTTTCTAATAACGTTCCAGTGTTTTCGGCTTTTTGAAGATCGACATGAGTTACGGTAAAGGTATTTAAGTCGATTTCCAAGGCCGAAAATCCCTGGGTCGTTACAAAAATATTCATAGTTTGATAAAAATGTTGAAACATTAAAAATTACATTTTTAATGAAAATATGATTCGTTTAAAATAATCATTGTTTGATAATAATGATTAAACATTAAAATTACATTTTTAATGTAAGTATGATTCATTTAAAATATTCATTGTTATGATTTAAATAATGCTAACTATATGTTAGAGGGTGGATGGTGTTGAAATCGTTGAACGAATTATAGTTATATATATATATATATATAAATTAAAATAAAACGAATCGCGTGCGGTAGTTCGCGATTTGGAATCGTAACTTTAAACGATAATACCGAAAGATCCGACCGTTGGATTTTCCCAAAACTGGAACCGTTGGGTTCGCTTTGTAAAGATCTTTCCACGATATAAAATTGGCTAAGATCCAATGGTTATATTTTGAGAAATGTGTAATTCATACTTTGGTTAAAATAGCGCCAGGGCGGTGTAATGACCTTAAGCGTCGTTTAATTACAAGCGGCTATTTTTGTATAAATAAAAATAGCGATAAATCGTTATAAAATATTATAAACGACATGGAATGAAAAAAATGATTTGAATTATATATGTGAATTATTTGAAAAGGCCGAGTTAATTCTCATTTCAAATAACTGATCGACGGTTAGAAGTCGAAGATATTGAAGACGGTGGTGGAAGACCAGTGATCTTTATATCGAATGGATGACTACTGATGCCCCTGATTGGTTAGCTCCCAAGAAAGGGTTAAAGTGGTAGTTGTCCGGACATACTTGTTGATTGTTTGGATATGCAAGAGCCTCTCTTCCGTATTGGACATATGGAACGATGAATAAGGTGTCTCCGGTTTCGTGCAGACCCAGAACGAACTAGTAAATGGATGTGTGTCTGACATTGGATTTTATTCTGTGCTGGTTGATTTCTACTAAATATATATCTATTTGGTGGCGGAGAATTTATTCTCTTGCTTAACACCCTTCTCTGAGACGTATGAGCTCAGAGGTTATATATTGATAGACATCAGTCGCATGGCGTGAATTGTCAGTGTGGCATGCCAAGATGCAAATGATCAAGGCTTTTGTTGAAAAGCAGGGCCTTGTGGTTGATGATCAAAGAACAGCTTTGATTAGCATAGCTTTGTGTATAGCATTACTTCGTGAGCCTCATACCTTGGTATGAACCGGAAATAGGAGAAGGATCCAGGGAGAGCATGCGTTTCTTTCTAGCTAGGAGTGGTGTCATGGTATGGAGCCCAGACATTTTTACTTATGTGGATGATGGAAAGCGAGGTACCTCGGAATTGAATCCCTAGTGGCTCTTGATTTATGCCCCATAGGGCGGAGGAACGTGTTATTCAGGAGTTATAATCCACTAATGTAAGTGTGGACCGACCCTATGGCTCCTAGGTGCAGTTGAGGCTGATTCCTGAGGCTCGGGCTAAAGAGTCTCGAATTCGATAAGGACGATCCCTTGCTTTTGTTCATGATGGAAATCCAACTTCCAATATAACACCATGCGGTTTTGATTGTAAAACTAGTATGTCGACAAAGTATATGGTAGCTAGGGGAGGCACAACTGGCCGGTGGTGGCATTGGAGGGGCAATGGCGGCTGTTTTTGGAGAGGGTTTGGGCTTGGTAGAGGAGGAAGAAGAGAGAGAGGGGGAAGATGAGGAGAGGGAGCGAGGCGGCCAGAGGCGCGGTGGCGGTGGCGGCGGTGGGGGCACGGTGCGCAGCAGGAGGGAGCGGCGGTTTTTTCTCAAATGAACGATGAGAGAGAGAGGAGGGTAGACCTAGTATATATTTTAATATTTAATTTAATTCAAAATGTTACTTTTTCATTTGAACTCTAAATCGAACCCAACGACTGCTATCCCTAGCTTAATACCCCTTTTCTGGATTCAATGGGATATGTACAGTAAGCCAATTCGACTGTTACAATCAGTTATCATCAAAATTAAAATATAAATTAATATAACATTCGAAATTGATTTCAACGTTCATTATAATTTACTTGGGCCACATACTAACTCCAAAAATTCTATAAAAATTAAATCTAGCTATGTTTTGACAATACGGTCCTAACATAACTAATTTCATCGAATTAAGAGACCATTTGAAAAATGACCATTTTCCAGTCGATTAAATTCAAACTGAAATTACCAAATGCGTTTAAATTCACCACGCTCATATATCAATTTCAAAAAATATGAAAATAGGAATATAGCAATAATTCAACATTCCGGATCCAACAAAAGTGGTTTCATCGAAAACGGAGGTTATTTGCAAAATGGCTATTTTTAAGGGCTTATATATTTAAAATAGATATAAATTCCATAGCGACTATTCTAAATTTTAAACTGGACATAAATTTCAATTTATATTATGAAATCTGAATTTTTCACATCTGTTAGAAAGATATAATTAAACAGATTCAAATGTTTCTTGTTTCATCCAATTCTAATTTAAAATGGATTTTGTTTACTAAATTGAAATTAGAAATAGAATTTTCAAACTACCATGCCATTTCAGGCTCGTTTTACAATTAAAATAAATTTATACATTCTAAATTCGATTTAAATAAATTTTAAATCGTTATTATTTAAAATAAATCATTTTAAATATTCAAAACCCATTAAAATAGCTAAAACAAAAAAAATTAATTGGATCAGAAATTTCGGGTCGTTACAATAGCTTTTTGTATAGCGTTAATTCACGAGCCTCACACCCGGTATGAGTCAAAAATGGCATCGTGACTGCAAGGAGTGCACAAAATTTCCTTCTAGCTTGGAGTAGTGTCATGGTTTGGAGCCCAGACATTTTTGCTTATGTGGATGATGGAATGAGGCGCCTCGGATATTGGTCGCTACTGGACAAGTGATAGGTCCGATAGGACCAGGAAACGGGTGTTCAGGAATAATTAATCCACTAAAGTAAGTGTGGACAGGCCCTGAAGATTCAAGGGTTCGCAAGCATCCGAATCCCGAGGCATTTGCTAGAGTGTCTCGAATTGGGAGGAGTCATCCTTCGCCTCGACTCATAGATGAGGAATCCAAATTCCAATACGCAACTTTCTGATTTAGTTATAAACCTATATGGCGACATAGTAGGATGTGTTACTATGTCATCTATGATTGATATATTTATATGTGAAGTTGTTTTGACACTATACACTTATAGTAATATCAAAATGATCTGTTTTAAATGTACCAAGCATGGTTGGCTATTATAAGGGAAAACTCTGTCCTCCGGCTTGCATTGCATTGTGTGATGGGACCTGAGTCTTATAATAGCTTCATTTTTCAAAAAGCATAGCATTGTTTTATTTTAAACTAAGATTCATGTGGATTAAACCTATTCCATGTTATATGATGTGATCCCATGATTTCCTAACATTTAAATTAAAGACTTAATAACTATTTTAGTTCTCACACCACTCCGATGACTGACTCGGAGTTAATTGTTTTAACTTAAAATCTGGGTGCCTACATTTTCCACTCGGGTTGCTAGTAGTTTTGATTTTTGCAGATATTTCTTTTTCCAGGATCCTGGATTACAACTGGAGCTATATTCGGAAAGCTTTGTATCCATGTATTTCCTTCAGTTGTGGTTGTCGATATTTTCCGCTATGCAGTATTTATAAGTTTTATTTCCGCTGCTATGTATTTTAAATCTCTGATATTTTTCATTGTGTAATATTTATCTGAACTCTGATATATTCTTGTACTCTGATGTTATTGTTGTAATAACAATGAAATGTTCTATTGTTTATGTTTTGATGTGTCGTGTTCTCAAAGCAATCCATTGTTTCTCGTCTCTTCGGAGATTGGGGGATTTCATATTGTTACATGCATAAAACATTCCACCGCCATGACGATGCTCCGACCATCCCCGTAAGCCACGTTCGCCTAGCCTACCTCCGATCCATCACCAGAAATCTCCTCGACCACCTGTACCAAAATCTGATGCTCACACTAACATCCCAAAGAAAATCACCCCCACTTAAAAGCCTTATCTCACCACCACATACCATCGCGAACTTCCAAACTCTAGTTATAGACCGGTGTTGACACACTAGACCTCTCCCCCTCCAACCGATCACATAAAATGTCATCACCAAGGGATAGTTCAAACTTAACTTAACCTACCCCTAAAGCAGTAGTAACTGCCCTTAATTCGATCTAAATCCCCAAAATTATGGATTAATAATTAAGATTCTATTTTTAAAATACACTTAACAAATTATTGAGCCACTTCTAAGTTAAAATCAAACCTTATTACATATTTGAATGGGAGCTATGGGTTTTTAGATTTCCTGGAGATGAATATCCTCTACTGTTAACACATACATACTTACCTATATGGTTTTTAGCGATTTATCAAGTACACACAATCATGTATTGATGATGTTATACATGCAATAAAAACCATAGATATATACAGGTTTAAATCCGATCAATACATGACCCTTTATTAGATTTTTAAGGGGAGAAGTTATAAGTTATTTACACATTTTATGCAGTAATTTGTATTTTGTTTCTTAGCATGTTAAACTATTCTTAACATTTTCAATATTTAAATCAAATCCGAGGAATACATAGAAAACATATGTAACACCCCACGTCCTTTAATGTCACTCACAAAGGCAATGCATTAACTTTCATGGAGCATTTTAAGTGTGTATAGAACAGAAACTTAACAACAAGACAGATATAAACAGTACTAAAACTTTAAAACTTTATTTCATTATAGCGGAAAATACATAAGTTTGATTACATCATCAAAACCAGAGTCAAAGTACATAATATCCATCTTGACCAACTCGAAGTACATAAATTGAAAGATATAACCCCAGTACAAAATAGCCATAAATAAGAGAGGCTGAACTTTACTTCAGCGATCCAAGCAACTTCTAAAAGCAAGAGATATTGCTATCCAAAATCAAGCTCCACTGGTGCTAGTTCCAACCTGAGCACCTGGGAAGAAAGAAAGGAAAGAGGAGGAAACAAAGGGGATCGGATATAAAGTCTGGCGAGTGCGATAACTTTAACAATATAATTACCAAAATAACTAGGCTAAGGCATAAGTTGGAAAATAAGGAAATGACTTGAACAACTGAGTACGGCAGAGTAAACAAGGAAATAAGGTAGAACTAAGATAACGTTAAAGCGCACCTAAACCACAATAAGATATTTACTATACTGCACCACCACTACAAT
The DNA here is from genome assembly GCA_030737875.1 of Allium sativum. Taxonomy (NCBI): domain Eukaryota; kingdom Viridiplantae; phylum Streptophyta; class Magnoliopsida; order Asparagales; family Amaryllidaceae; genus Allium; species Allium sativum. The sequence goes on along the minus strand of CM060922.1, from coordinate 345,084,288 downwards.
ACTGTAACTGCTATACTACACCACCACTAGTCACCCTAAGGATGATCCCGCCTACAGAACTTAATAATGATAATGGTAGTTTCGTGCACCCCTAGCTGCCTTCATAGGTGCCGCCTGCCCCTATCTCCACTAGGTGTACCCACTACCCCCATGCAATCGGCTCCCTAACTGGTAGATACTCGTGCTGGCCCCACAGTGGGGTGCATCACTTCCCAAAGTGGCAACCCGATACAACCAACAATGCACGGCTTATACCTACACGATGCAACAATGTCTTACCTACCAGCCCGGGCCCACACATGCATATGAACCCGTTGGACTTGCATTGCCACCGCTAACCTGTTTTGGCCTCTTACAGTCAAGCCCAGTATGCGTGTCCCGTCCTCGACTTGGGTCGAGCCCACAAAGGTACGTATGAGTTACTGGTTGAAACGGGCCCCCATTACTTGACACAAGCTATCCACCTAAGCTTGGTCCCTTCTAGTACATCCCACTTAACCCTCTTCTTATTCATGTTCACTTACATGTTTCAATTTTGGTTAAGTGTTTCTAATCGTATTTCAAATGCCACCCAAGGCACCCTCTAGGTTCCACATACCACCCAAGGCACCCACTTAACCCCCTCATGTCCCACTACATGTTTAACTGGTTAAGTGTTTCTTAATTCATTAAGACTGAAACCTCATAAAGGCCTCTCACATTAGACTGGCATTTGTGGTAGCTTGATTTGCCGGGCAGGTCTGGGCAGTCTTATACCAAAAAAGAGCCTAACCTCGTGTCTTTACAACTGTTATGCATTTAGTTTATGCTTAAGACCTCCCACATTAGACAGGCATTTGTGGCAGCTCGATTTGCTGGGCGGGTCCGGGCAGTCTTACACCACAAAAGAGCCTAACCTCATGTCTTAGACAATTAATTACTCCTAAGTAATCATTCCCCAATTTGAATTACTTTTCCTATTCAAATTATCAATCAATTCCAAATTTAACTATGGCCATAATTGACTCAATTACGTCTTTATGGTAAGCAAAATCATACCAATTTTCGTCACAAATTTATTTTATGCCATTTAAGGCATTTATGCCAATTTTTAATATTACCCATTACCCCACATTGTACATTCATTCGTTTAACGTAAAATATACGTTAGACTCGAATAACCTAACTCATAGAACAAAGATAAAACATCACAATATACATATAGATAAAACTAAATCTAAACATAGGGGTGAACTTGCATGTGTGAATGATGTTCTACATCTAAAACTTGCATAGGCCAAAGTTACAACTTGCATAAAACTACATATGTCATAGATCCAAATCTAAAGGTGTAAACTTGTTTAGATAATGGTCACAAACTTGCATAAATCATGTATGTCATAGATCTATATCTAAAGGTGTAAACTTGCATAGGCAATAACCACAAACTTGCATAACATGATTCATATTCCAAACTCATATATTTATATAAACTTGCATATGTGATTCATGCAACATAACAATGGTGTAAACTTACATCTAAACATGTAAACTAGCATGTAGAATTGAGCATATAACTCACACATGTCATAGCCTAACTTTAGATCTAAAATAGATGTCATGAAACATATAAGGTTATACATAATTTTCACTAACTAGCATATGATTCATGTCTAAATCAATATCTAAACTTGCATACGTACATATGATTTATCACATGAATCAACATTACCAAACTAGCATATGAACAACATGATGATTTGATTATACCTAAGCCAATCATAGAATTACAACATAGATCATAGCATCGTAACTTTACAACATAGATGATCACGACATAACATCATAGAATTTACAACATGTATGATAACATCACAATTTTACAACACAAATAATAACATGCGGTCAATTATTCACATCATATCCAAATTATCCACATCATAACTGATTCCAATTAAATTGCTAATTATTTTATAAAAGAAATCGAACTCACAACTCAAAGAAGGTCTTGAGTTCTGAATTCTGAAGTTGTATTAGCATTCCTTTGAAGTAGATTCGTTGTTAGAGTTGAGAAGGATTGAATTTGATTTGCTTTCTTCCTCTCTAATTGGTGGCGGCTATTCTTAGTTGCTAGGTGACGGCATGGAGGCCATGAGTCTAATTTTATTTTGATTTTAGGGCTTGAGTCTATGGGTATTTTTATAGAGTTTAGGATTAGTTTAGGCCGTCCGATCAACCCAGAATTAATCCCAGCCAATTAGAGTAGATCAGAAACCCTAACTAGTCAGCACACAGTCATAAACAGGTCATCAATCAAATCTACCCGGAGGGGGGCAGGTCAACCCACAGGTCGACCCTATAGTCGACCTGGTCAGGGTAGGTCGACCCCCAGGTCAACCTTATGGTCGACCTGGCTTTGGCGGGAATTTTCCCGCCTAGCCTGTTTGACTCTGAAATTTGAATTTTCTGAAATCTGTTTTGAATTTTCTGAAACTTCCGATGGCTATAACTTCTTCATACGAAGTCCAATTCACGCAAACTCGGACTCTATCTCAACCAGAATTCCGAGACGAACACAATGGCGCAACCCATTTCCGTTGATTCTTACATCTGAGATTAGTTATTCTTTAATTTTTTTATAATAGTGTTAACAGAAATACGGGGTGTTACATTCTCCCCTCCTTAAAGGTTACATTCTTCCCTCCTTAAAGGTTTTCGCCCCGGAAATCTCCAAGTTAAGGAGAATGCATATCCTAACATCCAAATCAACCACCTACTTAACCATCAAACACAGGCATCCATTGTCCTTATAAAATTTCTAATGTTGTATAAACATATGCAAAAAGCATGTGTATATGTTCCTTATCTAATGCAAAATCAGGCGGTCTACTGATTCAATTGACCTCCTTAATGCAAACCATGATAGTGCCATACATCCATTATGTATGCGAAAGAATCCTATCAATACATATTATTTCTAATGTGTACACAACCATTCACCAAAATGCAACATCCATATGATAGTACAACCATTATGCATTCATTACTTAAGTATACACACACATTTATATGCAATATGAAGTGACTTAGACGATCTAGTGCCTAAAGTGTGTGTATATGTATCCACGAGCAACCACTAGCAAACACTTGCATCCACATGCATCCATCATACATAACATGTCTCAAACACATGTTTCAACCATAGGACTACCCTATCTAAAGGTCAAAGATACTAGCAAGAGGACATATTAAAGATAAGATAAGTACAAGCTAAACGATACAGGAGAAATTAAAAGACATACCCTCAAAAAGAAAAGGGTACAATGAACGCATCTTCTCTTCCGTCTCCCAAGTGGCATTGCTCTCATCATCTCCCCATTGCACTTTGACTAGCTTGACCTCTCGATTCCTCAACTTCTTAATCTCCGACCCAAGAATGCACGTAGGAGCTCGTCGAATCGTCGCATCACGCTCGATCTCCACCTCTCTAAGCAAGCTCGGCTCCACCACTTCCGCGGTCTCATGCAAGAACTTCCTCAAATGTGATACATGGAATACATCGTGTACACCAAAAGGTCTCTCGGGCAATTCTACTCTATACGCTATCTGTCCAATCCTCTCCTTAGTAGGAAACGGCCCTACGAACCTTGGTGCTAACTTCCCAACGGACCCAAAGCTAACGACGTTCCGTAATGAAGACACCTTGACAAAACCCATGTCCCCAACATCAAACTCAAGATCTGTCCTCCTCTTGTCCGCATAAGATTTCTTCCTATCTTGCGCCATCTTCATCCTCCTTTGAATCAAATCGATCTTTTTCAAAGTCTCTCTAATCATATCGGGCCCAAGCAAGATCTTATCTATAGATTCCCACCAACATGTTGGTGAATGACACGGCCGTCCATAAATAGCCTCGAAAGGTGCCATGCCAATGCTAGACTAAAAGCTATTATTATATGCGAACTCTACCAACGGAAGATGTTCCTCCCATGTACCTCCGAAGTCTAAGACACATAGACTCAAAAGGTCCTCTAGAATACGATTCACCCTCTCGGTCTGGCCGTCCGTCTGAGGATGATATGCGGTGCTCAAACATAACTGAGTCCCTACCGCCTCTTGCAAGCTTTTCCAAAATTCGCTATTAAAGATAGGATCACAGTCGCTTACTATGAAAGAAGGAACACCGTGCAAACGAACTATATGTCGAATGTATACGGAGGCTAACCATGGAGCGGTCCTCTTACTCTTTACGGGAATGAAATGGGCGCTCTTAGTAAGTCTGTCTACCACTACCCAAATCCCCATATTACCCTTCCTCGATCTCGATAACCCATCAATAAAGTCCATCGAGACACTTTCCCATTTCCATGTGGAACCCCCAATGGGTGAAGCAACCCACCGGGCTTCTTTTGCTCTGCTTTCACTTGTTGGCACATCAAGCATCTAGCGACAAACTCGGCCACATCCCTCTTCATGCCGGCCCAAAAGTAAACTCGTCTCATGTCCATGTGCATCTTGTACCCGCCGGGATGGATGGTCATCTTCAAACGATGTGCATCATCAAGAATGGTCTTCCTCAAATTCTCGTCCTCTAGTACACAAAGTCTACCGTCCCTACGTAACCAACCCTTATCATCTAGGGTATACCTATGGAGATGGCTCGATGACTCCCCTCTTTTGAGCATCTCCACTAACTCAACCAACTATGGGTCATCTCGCTGTGCCTCACCAATCCGTCCCAAAAGCGTAGGTATGACCTCTAAGGATGCTAGCAAACCGGATACAAAGTCAATGGAAGGACTAAAGTTAAACATACAGATGAACTCTAAGCTTCGTCGCTCAACAAACAACGGACTCAAGGATAACCTTTTCCTACTTAAGGCGTCTGCCACCACGTTACCCTTGCCAGGGGTATATGCTATCTCGAAATCATAGGACGCTAAGAATTCCATCCACCTTTGCTGCCTTAAGTTCAAGTCCTTCTGAGAGAACAAGTATTTTAGCGATTTGTGGTCAGTGAACAATTCGAATTTCTCGCCAAGAAGATAATGGCGCCAAGACTTAAGAGCGAAAACAATAGCGGCCAACTCTAGGTCATGTGTAGGGTAATTTTTCTTATGCACTCTCAACTGCCTTCCACCATAGGTTATTTGAAACACCCCACCTCCGTTAGGGTCACTCTCAAAGGGAATGCCCTAATTTTGGTGGAGGTTTATAAGTACAAGTCACAGATATACAAGACAGATATAAGAACACATATTTGTAAAACAGCGGAAGAACAACAAACTTTATTTCATTAAGTCAAATACGTGTTACAACAACATCCTTTCCAAAAACATAACATAACACTTTCATAATCTGTCTTGAGTACATTATTTAAAGAAGCATAAATAAAACATAGATAAACTGCAAAAGCCCCTTAGTGGATTGTCCAAAGCCATAGTTCAAAACAGGAAAGTCCAAGCAATACATTTCTCTTCTTCAAGATGGATGTTAAGGCAGGTCAAGCTGCTGTGTTCCCTCCCTGAGGACCTGGGGGGGGAAACGGAAGAAAGAAGACGAAAGAAAAGCAGAGTCAGACATAAAGCCTGAGTAAGTCTAGTACTACTTTGTCTATGAATAAAGAACTGGGTATGATAAGTAATAACAAGAAGTGGGCAAACACTATAACTTGGTTAAGTTGTCTAGGGTCGAATATACTATCGTACCCCATGTTAATCTCTGAACCCATATAAACTAGTTTCCAACTGGCACCCATAATCAGGGTGATGTGATCCATTCAATGATGATCGGCTCCTACTCGCAAAGTTACATGTGTCTTACGGCCCCCGATGTCTGTAGTTACCTATGCTGGTCCCACCATGGGGTGTATCAAGTCCCATAGTGGCAACCCGACACAACCTTAGAGTGCACAGGTATGCTACTGGTGTCCAGTGCCTTATTTTTCTGCGCCGGAGTGTGTGCACGCCCGCACTCCGTTAGAACCTACACTGCTACACCACCGCCGTCGCTTTGACCTCTTACAATCAGCCCAGTAATCGTGCCCCACCCTGCCTAGTTTCAGGGTATCCTGATACACCTTTTAGGGTTACTGCTGAAAAGGGTCCCCCGTTACTAGGTTTTCTATCTCTAGCCAACATGCTAAGTTGGTTAAGTGTTTCCTAACCTAACCCCACCAGTCCGTTTAGTTTAGCATGTTCCATTTTGATTAAGTCTTTAGTCCACTTAATCCTAACAATCCTGACTCAGCCTTAATTGTCTTATTAAGGCCCTGACCTCTGACATTAGACAGGTATTGTTGTGGCTGCCTGTTGCCGGTTGGTTCCGGGCAGTCTTACGCCACAACTCAGTCTAACCTCGGGTCCTTGCTGGGCTCCATGTTTAACCTCCCACATTGGATAGGTATTGTTGTGACTACTGGACAGCCGGGCGGTTCCGGGCAGGTTTACATCACAACTCAATCCAACCTCGGGTTAAACACATCGTATGTTCTACATTTACATATCTTGTCATTCTTCTTTATTTCTTATATGTAAATATTTGCGGCCCATTATTAAGTTAATGGTGTAAAGGTTACACCAATCACGGGCCCAACCCATACTTGAATTTGGGCCCTTCTATTTTATATTTTCATTCATTAATTAATTTTAACCCAACGTTATTTCCCCCGTTTTACACGTCCGTTCATATATATTGGGCTTAGCCTTTTAAAGCCCAATTTAGCCATGCGAAAGGGGAGGCTTATGGCGTATACACAAAGAGGGGAAGGTGAGCGCATGAACTTGCAATACGACGTTGAAAATACAAAATAGAAATTGGTGTACTTGCATAGTGGTAACATAGGTGACATGAATCAAGCATGTGAACTTGCATAGGTTTAACTACAACATGAACCTATATTCTTATTTAGGCATAATGTCAAACATAAGTATGTCATAAATATTTCTAGCATAAGCATAGCATAATGTCAAACATAAGCATGGCATAAATACTTTTGGCATAAACATGGCATAATGTCAAACATAAGCATGGCATAAGTAAAGTTAAATTTTGTTCATGGCATAAACATAAACATGTCATGTTCATAGGGTTTCTACATGTTTACAAAGGGGATACTTTGTTACCAACACAAAAGCATTGTTCAACTTAATCATGGTTTAAGTCTAATCACATAACGATGGTATAAACATACTTATGCATAAATATTCCTAGACATGGTGTTTGCTTTAAAACTTGCAAAAAGGGATTTTTGAGTCTAACCTAGCCATGTCTCACATATGTCATCATATAATTCTTTTAAACAAGATAGACTTAATCATAGGTTTCAATTATGCCCAATATCATTCATAGCCTAGCCATATTCATAAGTTTTGCAAATACATGGATTATGGTGTCAAAACTCCAACATAGTTTTATATGAACTATAACAACCAAACTTGTTTCAATTACTTGCAAAATGATTTATGCACAAAATATACATCATGATGGCATAATAACAAAGCCCAAACTCGCATAAATTTCAATCAACTACATACATGTAGCTTCAACATAGATAACATAATTTGCGCAATATTCCAAACGTAAGCTTGTATAGAACTACCGCATGTAGTTCTTTATAACATAATCCATAAATATCCAAACGTATATAAATTGATAAGAACACATAAATATGAATTACTTCCATTGCCACAATTCAAGCATACACATCAACACAGTTGTTTATTATACCAAAGTAATACTCTACTTACAATGGTTGCGGCGAATTCTCTAATTAAGAGATATGATTCCTTTGTTGAATTGATTAGCTTTAGGTTGCTTGAATTGCTTTAGGCGTTAGAACTTTCTTCCTAACTCTCTCTCTAGTCGGCGGCTAATCTTTGTTGTTCCTCAGCAACATGGCGGCTATAATCTTATTTTGAATGAATAGATTAGGGTTTAGTCTAGGGTTGTTTATATAGAGGTTAGGAATTGATTAGGACCATTGATGTTGCTAGGTTAGATCATAGCCACATTAGGAAGAGAGACCAATAAAAACCCGCCACCTAGCCCTAATGACATAGCAGACCACAGAAATTCGACCACACACCGACCGGGCCAGCCAGGGCTAGACCAGACCTGGCCAACAGGTCATTTTTGACCTGGGCGCACTTGGCAGGTGCGCCAGGTCAAAAATGCACTGGCGCACTTCACAGGTGCGCCAGTTCATTTTTGTTCTGGCGCACTTCCCAAGTGCGCCAGTGCATTCTGGCCCTTTTTCGGTTTTTCGCCCAACTTCGTTCGTCCATAACTTCTTCATACGATATCCGTTTTTTCGAAAACTCGGACTCTATTTCGCGTATTTTTCCGAGACGAACGCAATGGCGTATCCCGTTTCCCTTAGTTCTTTGATTTGGGTTTGATTATACTTTAATTCATGAATTTCACAGTTATAGAATTTTCGGGGTGTTACATTCTCCCCCACTTAAAAGGATTTCGTCCCCGAAATCTTCAAGTTAGGAGGAATGTATATCCTAACATCCAATCATCCATCTACTCATCCATCAAACACGAGCATCCATTGTCCTTAAAAGACTTCTAATGCTTCATGATCATATGCGAAGTGTGTGTGTACATGAACTTATCTAATGCAAAATCAGGCGGTCTACTGATTCAGTTGACCTCCTTAATGCGAATTATGTAAGTGTCATGAATCCATTATGTATGCAAATTTTTCTATTCATGATTCTACATGAGTGCACAATCATTCAATACAAATGCAGCATCCACATGACAACACATTATAGTTCAACCACATACGAAAGCAAACATATATGCATATGCAATATGAAGTGACTGAGCCGATCTAAAACCTAGATTGTGTGTGTATATGCAACCACGAGCAACCACTAGCAATCACTTGCAACCACTTGCAACCATCATCCATAACATGTTTCAACTACATGTTTCCATCCAAAAAGATTCTATCTAAAAGATACGGTCGAGGAAATATACCTAAGAAGATAGATAAAAGCGCCACTTAAGGAAAATGAAAGATCAAGGATGTACCCTCGAACAGAAAAGGGTAGGCTGTACGGATTTTAGCTTCAGTCTCCCAAGTCGCGTCTCCCTCGGCGTCGCTCCACTGAACTTTGACGAGCTTGACTTCGCGGTTGCGTAGCTTCTTCACTTCCGTTCCTAATATGCGGGTTGGAACTCTTCTTATGGTTGCTTCGCGTTCCACTTCGGCCTCTTCGAGATTATTTGGCTCTACCACTTCAGCAGACTCATGAAGACATTTTCGGAGATGTGAAACGTGAAAAACGTTGTGGACTCCAGCCAACTTCTCGGGTAGCTCTAATCTATAGGACATTTTCCCAATTTTTCCTATCTAAAGGTATAGTCGAAGTAAAAACTTTGTGCCCATTAGGCAATGTCAAAACTGAAAACCTATGCCACATATATATTGATTAGGAGAAGAACTCTCTAAGCATCAGCCCCGAAGACCGAGATCAACATCAGACTGACACCCAAAGAATTACTCAACCCAACCACCATATATGATTCTAGGCAACTAAGCATGATGGACTCCTTTTAGGTCACAAGGGAGTCCCTTCCTAAGACCAATCCGTAGCTTATAAAACTCAAAATCTTTAGTCAAACCAATGAACACCCTCGAGCCCCAACATGTGTTACTAACAGATGAGTCATACTCCCTACGGGGTTTGCAACGAAAATTGGATTGAGAATGGGACCGAGAGGATATACTCTTAAGAAGAGATATGATGCACGAATCTAGCCTTCAATCTTCTAAGCCGCATTTTTTGAGCTTAACTCCATTATGCTTTGTCCGTCTTTAACTTCACAATTTCGTAGTTTCTTAATTCTTGTTTCCAAAATATGAGTTGGAACCTATGTCACTGTTGCCTCTCGTTCCTCTTTCACTTATTCTCCTTCTAGTATACTTGGCTCAAGCATAACTGCGTACTCATGGTTCCATGCAAGCTCTCCAAAATTCATTAGTGAATCTTGGATCTTGTTCACTTACTAGAAGGTATTCCACATAGATGAATTATCTCTTGAAAATAAACAAATGTCAACTATGTTGCCAAATGTACGTACTAAGGTGATTCTTTACAACTCATGCATCAGCGAAATGAACCTTCAGCCTTAGTGGCGAACACTACTGGAGCGCCCCATTCTGAAATGCTCCTCCTAATGAACCCCTTCTCTAGAAGCTCTTTAATCTGTTTACTGAGCTCTTTCCTTTCTCGTGGAGCCATATGTCTAACGGGCAACGCAACGGGCTTTGCATTATCTACAAGATATATGCGGAAGTCTATTTCCCGCTTCGGAGGCAAGCCCTTCACCTCTTCGAAGACATCCGGATATTCCCGGACCACTCTAACTGATTGCAAGTTTTCAACAGAGGAATCTAGCGATTCAAGATTACTAAGCATAACCGCATACGAGGGATTACAAGAAATTTCCAAAGTATTACCGAGCTGGGTTAGGAGCCTAACAACCCTTTTCTCACAATCAAGGATGGCCCCATTACTGGATAGCCAATCCATACCCAAAATCAAACCATACCCCGAAAAGCCCAAAACAAAGGCACTACATTGAAATTCAACACTTAGAATAGAAATTTTCAATCCCACACAGATCATAGACAAATGAGCTGGGCCCCCAATTGGGTTTGAAACAATTAAGGGGTCCTCTACCATACTAGTTTTTAGGTGCAGAGATTCTACTAAAGCAGACGAGATAAAGGAGTGTGATGCTCCAGAATCAAATAAAGTGCGAACGGGGTGATCAAAAAGATAAACTACACTTTCTACAGAAGTGTTTGTACCTCGCTGCTGCAATGGTGGCGCTTCTAGCACATGAACCTGTGCCCCTGGGGTGGATCCAGCGCCCTGCCCCTGTCCTCGTTTCCTTGGGCAGTCCTTAGCCCTGTGGCCTGTCTGACCGCATGAAAAGCACCCACCATTTTCCTTGGCCTTCTTTTTCCGGCAGTCCTTTACTAAGTGCCCCACTTTGCCACAGAAATTACACTTCCTCTTCTCTTTGTTGCCTTTCCCGCCTTTCTTAAAGTCTGCCTTCTTAGGCTGCAAACCCTCTTTCTTCCCTTGAGAGCTTTCTGCTATTGTCTCCTTCTTGCCCTTATCCTCCTCATTCAGCAATGCCATTTGCACCAATCTTTCATACGTGGCCCCCATGGGTATATGGGTCATGGCCAAACTGTGTAATGGCTCATTTAACCCTTTGACGAAACGGAGAGCCTTCTTGTGCGGGGTGTTGACTAGGTCAAGTCCAAACCTAGCCAGCTCATCGAACTGATTCACATACTCTCTGACAGTCTTGTCTCCTTGCTTAAGAAATAAGAATTTTTCCAACTGCAAACTCCTTTCTGCATCTGAGAGAAATTTGGTCTCAAACCTTGCCCTAAAGTCCTCCCATGTCTCCACTGGTCTTTCAGCATTAGTGACTTCCCACCAGTAGGAAGCCTCGCCCTTCAATAGCCATACTGCCAACTGTACTTTTTGTCTATCCTCTACCTCAAAGATGATGAATAGGTCTTCGGTTTCTTTTAGCCAATTCCTAGCTGCTACGAAGGACTCAGTTCCATGGAAATCCCTTCCTCCCATAGCTTTAAAATCTTTACATATCTTAGCGAACGTGTTTCCCCGAGGAGGAGGTGGAGGAAAAGGTGCTGCTGCAGCTGGATGATTTCCTTCAGCTGGGGGAGGAGGAACGGTAGGACCTGGCTGAGTGGCCCTTGCTTCTAAGAACCGTCTAAACCAACCAGGTATTGGCACCCCTTCAGGCAAGTTAAGATCTTGGGACATGCTGAAACAAAAAAAAAGGATAGATTCAAAACGAAGGATAAGAGATAGTTCCTATGGCTTTGGGGAGTGGACTTTGCCTTTTAAAATAAAATAATATTTTTCTTTTAAAAATGCTTCTTTAAATTTCCTTTTTGAAAATAATTTTTTCAAAACTTTTTATCTTATCTGGTAAACCTATGCTCTGATACCAAGTGAAACACCCCACCTCCGTTAGGGTCACTCTCAAAGGGAATGCCCTAATTTTGGTGGAGGTTTATAAGTACAAGTCACAGATATACAAGACAGATATAAGAACACATATTTGTAAAACAGCGGAAGAACAACAAACTTTATTTCATTAAGTCAAATACGTGTTACAACAACATCCTTTCCAAAAACATAACATAACACTTTCATAATCTGTCTTGAGTACATTATTTAAAGAAGCATAAATAAAACATAGATAAACTGCAAAAGCCCCTTAGTGGATTGTCCAAAGCCATAGTTCAAAACAGGAAAGTCCAAGCAATACATTTCTCTTCTTCAAGCTGGATGTTAAGGCAGGTCAAGCTGCTGTGTTCCCTCCCTGAGGACCTGGGGGGGGGGGGGGAAACGGAAGAAAGAAGACGAAAGAAAAGCAGAGTCAGACATAAAGCCTGAGTAAGTCTAGTACTACTTTGTCTATGAATAAAGAACTGGGTATGATAAGTAATAACAAGAAGTGGGCAAACACTATAACTTGGTTAAGTTGTCTAGGGTCGAATATACTATCGTACCCCATGTTAATCTCTGAACCCATATAAACTAGTTTCCAACTGGCACCCATAATCAGGGTGATGTGATCCATTCAATGATGATCGGCTCCTACTCGCAAAGTTACATGTGTCTTACGGCCCCCGATGTCTGTAGTTACCTATGCTGGTCCCACCATGGGGTGTATCAAGTCCCATAGTGGCAACCCGACACAACCTTAGAGTGCACAGGTATGCTACTGGTGTCCAGTGCCTTATTTTTCTGCGCCGGAGTGTGTGCACGCCCGCACTCCGTTAGAACCTACACTGCTACACCACCGCCGTCGCTTTGACCTCTTACAATCAGCCCAATAATCGTGCCCCACCCTGCCTAGTTTCAGGGTATCCTGATACACCTTTTAGGGTTACTGCTGAAAAGGGTCCCCCGTTACTAGGTTTTCTATCTCTAGCCAACATGCTAAGTTGGTTAAGTGTTTCCTAACCTAACCCCACCAGTCCGTTTAGTTTAGCATGTTCCATTTTGATTAAGTCTTTAGTCCACTTAATCCTAACAATCCTGACTCAGCCTTAATTGTCTTATTAAGGCCCTGACCTCTCACATTAGACAGGTATTGTTGTGGCTGCCTGTTGCCGGTTGGTTCCGGGCAGTCTTACGCCACAACTCAGTCTAACCTCGGGTCCTTGCTGGGCTCCATGTTTAACCTCCCACATTGGATAGGTATTGTTGTGACTACTGGACAGCCGGGCGGTTCCGGGCAGGTTTACATCACAACTCAATCCAACCTCGGGTTAAACACATCGTATTTTCTACATTTACATATCTTGTCATTCTTCTTTATTTATATGTAAATATTTGCGGCCCATTATTAAGTTAATGGTGTAAAGATTACACCAATCACGGGCCCAACCCATACTTGAATTTGGGCCCTTCTATTTTATATTTTCATTCATTAATTCATTTTAACCCAACGTTATTTTCCCCCGTTTTACACGTCCGTTCATATATATTGGGCTTAGCCTTTTAAAGCCCAATTTAGCCATGCGAAAGGGGAGGCTTATGGCGTATACACAAAGAGGGGAAGGTGAGCGCATGAACTTGCAATACGACGTTGAAAATACAAAATAGAAATTGGTGTACTTGCATAGTGGTAACATAGGTGACATGAATCAAGCATGTGAACTTGCATAGGTTTAACTACAACATGAACCTATATTCTTATTTAGGCATAATGTCAAACATAAGTATGTCATAAATATTTCTAGCATAAGCATAGCATAATGTCAAACATAAGCATGGCATAAATACTTTTGGCATAAACATGGCATAATGTCAAACATAAGCATGGCATAAGCAAAGTTAAATTTTGTTCATGGCATAAACATAAACATGTCATGTTCATAGGGTTTCTACATGTTTACAAAGGGGATACTTTGTTACCAACACAAAAGCATTGTTCAACTTAATCATGGTTTAAGTCTAATCACATAACGATGGTATAAACATACTTATGCATAAATATTCCTAGACATGGTGTTTGCTTTAAAACTTGCAAAAAGGGATTTTTGAGTCTAACCTAGCCATGTCTCACATATGTCATCATATAATTCTTTTAAACAAGATAGACTTAATCATAGGTTTTAATTATGCCCAATATCATTCATAGCCTAGCCATATTCATAAGTTTTGCAAATACATGGATTATGGTGTCAAAACTCCAACATAGTTTCATATGAACTATAACAACCAAACTTGTTTCAATTACTTGCAAAATGATTTATGCACAAAATATACATCATGATGGCATAATAACAAAGCCCAAACTCGCATAAATTTCAATCAACTACATACATGTAGCTTCAACATAGATAACATAATTTGCGCAATATTCCAAACGTAAGCTTGTATAGAACTACCGCATGTAGTTCTTTATAACATAATCCATAAATATCCAAACGTATATAAATTGATAAGAACACATAAATATGAATTACTTCCATTGCCACAATTCAAGCATACACATCAACACAGTTGTTTATTATACCAAAGTAATACTCTACTTACAATGGTTGCGGCGAATTCTCTAATTAAGAGATATGATTCCTTTGTTGAATTGATTAGCTTTAGGTTGCTTGAATTGCTTTAGGCTTTAGAACTTTCTTCCTAACTCTCTCTCTAGTCGGCGGCTAATCTTTGTTGTTCCTCAGCAACATGGCGGCTATAATCTTATTTTGAATGAATAGATTAGGGTTTAGTCTAGGGTTGTTTATATAGAGGTTAGGAATTGATTAGGACCATTGATGTTGCTAGGTTAGATCATAGCCACATTAGGAAGAGAGACCAATAAAAACCCGCCACCTAGCCCTAATGACATAGCAGACCACAGAAATTCGACCACACACCGACCGGGCCAGCCAGGGCTAGACCAGACCTGGCCAACAGGTCATTTTTGACCTGGGCGCACTTGGCAGGTGCGCCAGGTCAAAAATGCACTGGCGCACTTCACAGGTGCGCCAGTTCATTTTTGTTCTGGCGCACTTCCCAAGTGCGCCAGTGCATTCTGGCCCTTTTTCGGTTTTTCGCCCAACTTCGTTCGTCCATAACTTCTTCATACGATATCCGTTTTTCGAAAACTCGGACTCTATTTCGCGTATTTTTCCGAGACGAACGCAATGGCGTATCCCGTTTCCCTTAGTTCTTTGATTTGGGTTTGATTATACTTTAATTCATGAATTTCACAGTTATAGAATTTTCGGGGTGTTACATTATTACCCTTCCCTCTTGCATTAAGACTGCGCCTAGTCCTATCCCACAAGCATCGGTATAAACAGTAAATGGCTTACTCCCATCCGGCAATGCTAAGACTGGGGCTGTAGTCAAAGCTCTCTTTAAACGTTGGAACGCATCATCACAATCTACGTCCCATGTGAACACCAAGTTCTTCTTCGTCAAGCGTGTTAATGGAGCTGATATTTTTGTGAAGTCTTTGATAAACTTCCTATAGTAGCCAGCCAACGCTAAGAAACTCCTCACCTCGGTAGCATTTTTAGGAACCTTCCAATCTTGGATGGCCACTACCTTCGCGGGATCCACAGCTATCCCTTCTTTGGAAACCACGTGCCCTAAGAATCGCACTTCCTTCCTCCAATAGTGACATTTATAAAATTTAGCTTTAAGGCTATGCGCTCGAAGAGTCTCCAACACTTCCCTAAGATGTAGGGCATGCTCTTCCTCGCTCTTAGAAAAGATCAAAATGTCATCCACAAAGACTACACGAATTTATTAAGGTACTCCCTAAACACCCTACTCATCAAGTCAATATGCGGGGGCGTTTGTCAAACCGAAGGGCATCACAAGCCACTCAAAGAAACCGTCTGGAGTCCTAAAGGCAATCTTGTCTATGCTATCTTCAGCCACTCTCAACTGATAGAAACCCGTGGTTAAGTCCAACTGCGAAAACACTGAGGCGCTAACTAACTGATCGAAGAGATCGTCAATCCTCGGCAGTGGGTGTCTATTCTTCTTAGTATGCTTGTTAAGTTCTTTATAGTCCACACAAAGTCAAAGGGACCCATCTGCCTTCGTGGCAAACACTACTGGAGCACCCCACTCTGATATACTACGTCTGATGAACCCCTTCTCAAGCAACTCCTTCACTTGCTTACTGAGTTATCTTCTCTCTCTTGGAGCCATGTGGCGCACTGGCAATGCAACTGGCATTGCATTATCGACTAGATATATTCGAAAGTCTATCTCACGTTTTGGGGGTAAACTCCTCACCTCATCAAAGACATCAACATATTCACGGACTATACGAACAGAACATAAATCATCATCAGATGCGTCAAGGGATTGTAGGTAGCTAAGCACTACTGGACCTCTAGGGTCACAAGAAATATCAAGGGTCTTTCCACAACGAGTCAACAATCTAACTACCCTTCTTTCACAATCTAAGATGGCACCATATCTAGTTAGCCAATCCATACCTAGAATTAAACCGTAGCCCATGAAAACAAGAACAAAGGCATTGCATTCAAACTCAACGTCCAAGCTAAACACTCTCAAATCTCGACAAATCATAGAAAGATGAACCGAACCACCAATAGGATTTGAGACTATTAAGGGATCCGTAACTAGACTAGTATCTAGGTGCAGTGTTTCAACTAATGATGTAGAGATAAACGAATGTGATGCGCCAGAATCGAATAAAGCACGGACAGGATGATCAAACAGAAAAACTAAACTTTCAACGGAAATTGCTCTACCTCGTTCTTGCAGCGGTGGGACCACGAGAGCCTGAACTTGTCCCCTTGCCTCCCCTGGTGCCATGAGAGCCTGCACCTGTCCTCCCGAGGTAGACCCTGCCCTCTGCCCTTTCCTTGGGCAGTCCTTAATCAGATGTCCCACTTCGCCACAGTGGAAACAACCAGTCTTCTTTTTCTTCCTACAATCTTTTCTTAGATGGACGTGTGTCCCACAGTTAAAGCATCTTTTCTTTCCCTTAGCATTGTTGCCTTTACCACACTTCTTGTTCTGTTGTTGCTGTTGCGGCTTCTTTTGATCCCCTTTCTTCTCGGGTGCCTTATTAGCATTGGCGCCCTTTCATGCATAAGCGCCATGTCAACTAGTCTCTAAAAGGTAGCCCCCATAGGGATGTGGGTCATAGCTAACCCATGAAGCGGCTCGTTCAAACCCTTAACAAATCTCAGGGCCTTCTTTTCTGGAGTATTCACCAAGTCCAAGCCAAATCTCGCCAACCGATTGAATTTATTGACGTATTCTTTCACCAATAGATTCCTTTGCTTCAATGCCAAAAATCTTTCCATATACAAATTCTCTTC
The DNA here is from genome assembly GCA_030737875.1 of Allium sativum. Classification (NCBI taxonomy): domain Eukaryota; kingdom Viridiplantae; phylum Streptophyta; class Magnoliopsida; order Asparagales; family Amaryllidaceae; genus Allium; species Allium sativum. The sequence continues at coordinate 345,066,911 of CM060922.1, read as the reverse complement.
AGCCCGTGAGAGAAACTTTGCTTCAAAACTCCGCCTGAAATCTGGCCATGTATCAACTGGACGTTCTCCATTAGTGACCTCCCACCAAAACGAGGCCTTATCCTTCATTAGCCAGGCAGCTAACTGGACCTTTCTTCCATCTTCCACTTCAAAGATCCCAAACAATTCTTCCACCTCCTTTAGCCAATTTCGAGCTTCAACAAATGTTTCCGTCCCATGAAATGGTTTTCCGCCCATTGCCCGAAAGTCCTTACATATCTTAGCAAAAGTATCGATGCGAGGAGGAGGACGAGGGGGAGGAGGAGCATTTGTTGGACCTGCGGTGGTGGCCCTAGTCTCCAAATATCTCCTAAACCATCATGGTATCGGTACCCCCTCGGGTTTCTTGGGAATTCCAGACATGCTGAAACGAAAAAAGAAAGATTCAGTACAAAAGAACATAAGGAAAGATATATGGCTCTTGGGGTTATGCTTTCTAAAATAAGCTTTTCTCTTGAAAATACTTTACTTAAAACATACTTTTGAAGGTACTTCTTTATAGAAGTTGTTTTTGAAAAATAGTTTTTCAAAATTCATATTTGTTCTGGTAACCTTCAGCTCTGATACCACGTGTAACACCCCACGTCCATTAATGTCACTCACAAAGGGAATGCATTAACTTTCATGGAGCATTTTAAGTGTATAGAACAGAAACTTAACAACAAGACAGATATAAACAGTACTAAAACTTTAAAACTTTATTTCATTACAGCGGAAAATACATAAGTTTGATTACATCATCAAAACCAGAGTCAAAGTACATAATATCCATCTTGACCAACTCAAAGTACATAAATTGAAAGACATAACCCCAGTACAAAATAGCCATAAATAAGAGAGGTTGGACTTTACTTCAGCGATCCAAGCAACTTCTAAAAGCAAGAGATACAGCTGTCCAAAATCAAGCTCCACTGTTGCTAATTCCAACATGAGCACCTGGGGAGAAAGGAAGAAAAGATGAGGAAACAAAGGGGGTCAGACATAAAGTCTGGCAAGTGCGATAACTTTAACAATATAATTACCAAAATAACTAGGATAAGGCATAAGTTGGAAAATAAGGAAATGACTTGACCAACTGAGTATGGCAGAGTAAACAAGGAAATAAGGTTGAACTAAGATAACGTTAAAGCGCACCTAAACCACAATAAGATATTTACTATACTGCACCACCACTACTATACTGTAATTGCTATACTGCACCACCACTAGTCACCCTAAGGTTGATCCCTCCTACAGAACTTAATAATGATAATGGTAGTTTCGTGCACCTCTAGCTGCCTTCATAGGTGCCGCCTGCCCCTATCTCCACTTGGTGTACCCACTACCCTCATGCGATCAGCTCCCTAACTCGTAGATACACGTGCTGGCCTCATAGTGGGGTGTATCACTACCCAAAGTGGCAACACAATACCACCAACAATGCATGGCTTATACCTACATGATGCAACGTCTTACCTACCAGCCCGGGCCCACACACGCATATGAACCTGTTGGACTTGCGTTGCCACCGCTAACCTGTTTTGGCCTCTTACAGTCAAGCCCAGTATGCGTGTCCCATCCTCGACTTGGGTCGAGCCCACAAAGATACGTATGGGTTACTGGTTGAAACGAGCCCCCATTACTTGACACAAGCTATCCACCTAAGATTGGTCACCTCTAGTACATCCCACTTAACCCTCTTCTTATTCATGTTCATTTCATGTTTCAATTTTGGTTAAGTGTTTCTAATCGTATTTCAAATGCCACCCAAGGCACCCACTAGATTCCACATGCCACCCAAGGCACCCACTAGATTCCACATGCAACCCAAGGCACCCACTTAACCCCCTCATGTCCCACTACATGTTTAACTGGTTAAGTGTTTCTTAATTCATTAAGATCGTAACCTCATAATGGCCTCTCACATTAGACTGGTATTTGCGGCAGCTGGATTTGCCAGGCGGGTCCGGGCAGTCTTATACCACAAAAGAGCCTAACCTCGTGTCTTTACAACTGTTACGCATTTACTTTATGCCTAAGACCTCCCACATTAGACTGGCATTTGTGGCAGCTAGATTTGTCAGGTGCGTCCGGGCGTTCTTACACCACAAAAGAGCCTAACCTCGTGTCTTAGACGATTAATTACTCCTAATTAATCATTCCCCAATTTGAATTACTTTCCCTATTCAAATTATCAATCAATTCCGAATTTAACTATGGCCATAGTTGACTCAATTATGTCCATCCATTTATGGTATGCAAAATCATACCAATTTTCATCACAAATTTATTTTATGCCATTTAAGGCATTTATGCCAATTTTTAATATTATCCCATTACACCACGTTGTACGTTCGTTCGTTTAACGTAAAATATACGTTAGACTCGAATAGTCTAACTCATAGAATAAAGAGAAAACATCACAACATACATATAGATAAAACTAGATCTAAACATAGGGGTGAACTTGCATGGGTGAATGATGTTCTACATCTAAAACTTGCATAGGCCAAAGTTGCAACTTGCATAAAACTACATATGTCATAGATCCAAATCTAAAGGTGTAAACTTGTTTAGATAATGGTCATAAACTTGCATAAATCATGTATATCATAGATCTATATCTAAAGGTGTAAACTTGAATAGGCAATAACCACAAACTTGCATAACATGATTCATATTCCAAACTCATATATTTATATAAACTTGCATATGTGATTTGTGCAACATAACAATGGTGTAAACTTACATCTAAACATGTAGACTAGCATGTAGAATTGAGCATATAACTCACACATGTCATAGCCTAATTTTAGATCTAAAATAGATGTCATGAAACATATAAGGTTATACATAATTTTCACTAACTTGCATATGATTCATGTCTAAATCAATATCTAAACTTGCATACATACATATGATTTATCATATGAATCAACATAACCAAACTAGCATATGAACAACATGATGATTTGATTATACATAAGCTAATCATAGAATTACAACATAGATGATAGCATCGTAACTTTACAACATAGATGATCACAACATAACATCATAGAATTTACAACATGTATGATAACATCACAATTTTACAACATAAATAATAACATGCGGTCAATTATTCACATCAAATCCAAATAATCCACATCATAACTGAATCCAATTAAATTGCTAATTATTTTATTAAAGAAATCGAACTCACAACTCAAAGAAGGTCTTGAGTTCTGAATTCTGAGTTCTGAAGTTGTATTAGCTTTCCTTTGAATTAGATTCGTTGTTAGAGTTGAGAAGGATTGAATTTGATTTGCTTTCTTCCTCTCTAATTGGTGGCATCTATTCTGAGTTGCTAGTTGATGGCATGGAGAAAATGAGTCTAATTTTATTTTGATTTTAGGGTTTGAGTCTAAAGGTGTTTTTATAGAGTTTAGGATTAGTTTAGGCCGTCCGATCAACCCAGAATTAATCCCAGCCAATCAGAGAAGATCAAAAACCCTAATGAGTCAGCACACAGTCATAAACAGGTCATCAATCAAATCTACCAGGGGGGGACAAGTCAACCCCCAGGTCGACCCTATGGTCGACCTGGTCAGGGTAGGTCGACCCCCAAGTCGACCTGGCTCTGGCAGGAATTTTCCTGCCAAGCCTGTTTGACTCTAAAATTTGAATTTTCTGAAACTTCCGATGGCCATAACTTCTTCATACGAAGTCCAATTCATGCAAACTCAGACTCTATCCCAACCAGAATTCCGAGTCGAACACAATGGCGCAACCCATTTCCCTTAATTGTTACATCTGAGATTAGTTATTCTTTAATTTGTTATAATAGTGTTAACAGAAATACGGGGTGTTACAACATACATATAGTTTAGAGTCCACTAATAATTAATATAAATAGTAGATGTATAAGTGTTTAGTTAAATATGTATTAGTGTGTTTTGTTTTCCTTTCTGAGGTCGTTTTAACTCACTGTTTTTCAGAGATAAAATTATAAACAATATCAACATTTGAACCCATATACTAGGTACATACTTATGAAGCTTGAATCCTACTTAGAATTTTATATAAATAATGGAGAGGTTTTCAAGTGTTACTCACCTATTATATTACTGTATTGTTCACTTGTTTCTAAAGTTATTCCAAATCCTCAAGCCACCGGTGCAGAGTTTTAATTTTTTAATTAACATCAAAATTTTAATTCAGTACAATGGTTACATATTAAAACATATATGTTTGTATTTATATAAGCAGTAATGATAATTATGGTGTCTACTTATTTTAATATTGCTACTTATATTTTTCAAACTCTTTGTTCTACATTATTTTTTCAAAAATCTAACACTTAAACAAACATAAGGCTTGGATTAAAGGAGATAAACATATAGATAAACACATATCTAATTTGAATCTACTTGGATTAAACATCAAACATTTAAGAGGTTAAGGTGTTCATAATCATCATACTGTTATACTGCCATTGTTTACTTTCTCATTTTCATATTTTTTTCAGACTCTCAAATTATAGTCTACTTACTTACAGAAATTAAATCTGTAAACGTCATTAATATTGGGATCAAATATCATAAATACCCATCAAAAAACATATAATTTGAACGAACTGGAATTTATATAAAATAGTGAAGAATTTAAAGTGTTCACTCACATATATAAGTGTTTACAGCTGCTAATATTATGCTTTCTCACGTTTTCGATACTGTCTAAATACAGTTAGTTCAAAGATTAATCCTTAAACAAAACTAACATCAATGTCTAAATATAAGGTGATGCATATACTAACACACATGATTAACTAAAGCAGTAAAGGGTATTGTAAATGTTTACTCACATATATAAGTGTTCACGGCCTTGCTTAACATTACAGATTTGCTCTCTGGCTCTCGGCCTTTTTTGTTTAGGTTTGCTCTCTTTGTTTGCATTTGTTTCCAGTGAGCTTGTGTATGGGTTTGTAAAGCATGTATGTGTATTTATAGGTAAATAATCTGAACTTAGGTTGGCTAGCTGCTAAGGGTATAGGTTGCAGTAGCTTTTAAGAGAGGGAATATGAATGAAATGAAGTGTAGTGACATCTACATCAAGCCAGATAATAGATGGTGCATGGCCAGCTATGTTTATGTACTTATTGTTGTACATTTCCATGTGCAAAATGATTTGAGAACAGGGATCATACAGTGGGGAGTTTAGGTTAGCTATAAGCTGCTAGGAGGTAGATGTTTCGGCAGCTATGTAAAGTGATGTGGTCATTTGATTTTACAACACAATTAAATGCTTATGCGACGGCCCGCCCCGCACCAGCCGTCATTTCCAATGAAAGTGCGTTGTGCCAATGTCCAACTAGCACGGGACGGTCGCCAAAGAAAGAAAAGGGAAGGAAACTTAACAGTGGACTAATAAAGAACCTGTAGAATGTCTCACAGTGCATGGAGTAAAATATAATAATAACATACTTGACATAAAACAGGCGAGACAGTGCATAAGCTAAAAACTAAACCATCATAGCAGCGGAAAATCCAAATACAGTTTATGTTCCACATCATCTTTATTACAACTTTTAAAACTGTCTCTAAAGCGAAGTAAAGGAAAGGTACACTACTAATGTCCAGAGTAGTGACCAGCAGCGACACATGGAGAATATATAGAGAATAGTATGTGTAAGCCTCCTGCTCGTCTCCGGACAGCTACTTGTGCACAACCAGCTAACCTGTCTCTAGTCTGCCCGTTTAAGAGCACCTAGAGTAATAAGAAGAGACATAAAAATCTGGGTCAGACAAAAGTCTGGTATGAGCGATAAGCAGCAAAACAGAACAATAACAGGTATACTAAACCATACCTGAACCTGGACTTGCAACCAAAGAGTTAGCACAACAGGATGTACAATACTCTAAGGTGACACTAACACATGGTATAAGATACGGGGGTGGGGGTGCGCATGTCATAATGATAGAAAACATCAAACATAGCAATCATCCTCACATCTTTCACTCAGTGTGTAAAGCAAACGATATCCACCAGTCGATCACCCAATCCTTTGCTACGATCACTTTGCTCCATAGTGTCATTATGACCCCATTGCACTAATCCATAGCCACTAATCCGTCTCTAAGTGGTGAACTAAAGTTATGGATATCGATAAATCCTTTTCACACATCCTGCAGCAAAGCCCAATCATAAAGTTAACTCGTTGGTTCCCAACTGGATCCTGAGTTCTACTTCCTATTTGGACTACCTTTGCATCTCGGATTTTGATCTCCTCCGGATCGGTTCGGATGTTCATCTCATGCCACGTTCCTTGGTTCGGTCCGTGATCTTCCAGGGGGCTCGTAGTGCTTCTGGTCGGGTCGGTCTTGAAGAGACAACCGATTCATGGTCCCTACTGTTGGTCATCGGTTCACGGGTCGTGCCATGGCCCTCAGTTCGGATCGGTTTGTGATGTCCTTCTCAAGAGCATTTGGTCGGTTCGTGCTTCTTCCTCCAGGTCGGGGTACTTCGGATCGTGATGCTCGCTTCAGGGTTGGATCGCACTCCTTCATTGGTTCGTGGGTCGAACTATTTCCATGTACGAGGAGATCGGGGTCATGGTGCTTCATCTAGCTCGCAGTGGTGCTCCACGATTGGGTCGGGCGATCCGATCTGGTCCGGTTCCCTGCACAACTTTCCTACAACCTTTCCAGCAACTATTTTTCGCTATACGACGGCGTTTTCGACCATTCTAACTATTCTAAGCAATCATAAAACATTCCAAACAGTCATAGCAACATGTGAAACCAACCACAAACTCTAAAACAACAATTTGATAAGTTAAAATGGATCAAATCTACCCAAAACCCATACTTTCCCTTTAATCATGTTTAAGTATAACTAATGATAGGGTTAGCAAAACTTAACCAAATTAACCCAAATTTCTAACAAAGGCCTAAAACAATATTTTGAAATTTATAAATATTTTTCCAGAATTTAATCATGTTTAAATTTGCTAATTAACACTAATTACCCTTAATTAACCATAAAGGATAATCACCCACCTTTGCCACAATTAAAACTTTCAGAGCTGAAACTCCTTTGATTTGGGCGAATACCAATGTCTAACAGCAGCTCTAACTCTAAATTGGTGCTATTTCTCCTTAATTTGGTGTAGATTAGGCTGATCCTTGATTAAACAGTGATTAGAGATGATTCTAGATGTTGGAGGCCATTGTTAGGGTTTCTATGATGTATGTGGTGGCTGGAAAATGAGTAAAAACCGAAATCCCTAACCCTAACAAGCCTTTAATACCCTAAATCCCCCAACGGGCCTAGCTGGTAATCGCTCGGTTAAGCCCAATTAAGCTGTTTTTCATCCTCTAAACCTTAATTCAGCCATATCTCCCAAACTATAAGTCCGTTTGGCTAATGTGACCACTCTACGGAAAGGTAAACCATCACCCGGATCTAATGGAAGTAGTTTCAGGTCAAAACTCCTTACTAATCAAAAGTTATGGCCAAAAAAAGATCAAATAGGGGCAAAACAGTCATTTAAAAATTGGCAAAAATCATGAACATGGGAAATGACCCCAATAGTCATCTCCCAAAGTTACAGGACCATACGACTTCGTATGTGAGAGAAATAAATATTCTACGATCCTTCGATGTGTAGAATGCGGGTCGTTACATTCTCCCCTCCTTAAGTAATTTCACCCCCGAAATTCCTTAACCAAAACATACAAAGGTTCCCACATGCCTATCAATTATTTGCAATCAATCAAACATAAATAACAAACACAAGCCTTCCCTAGCATGTGGTTTACTAACGAGGGAAGAAACTAGCACTATTAAACACTTACCAGGTAAAGAGTTCTAAATACGACTTTCTTATGCTCTCCTCTGTTTCCCAAGTACAGTCTTTCTCACTCTCGCCCCCACTGGAATATGACTAGATCCACCGCTTTCCTTCGAAGTTGCTTTGTATCGTGCTCGACAATACGAATCGGCTTGCGGTTCCCAACCGCCTCGGTTCTACTTCGATATCGTCCAACTGATCAGGTGAAATAGTCATATCGGGGTCGTGCACGAATTTCCTTAACCAGGAAACATGAAATACATTATGAACTCCTGCCATCTTCTCTGTTAATTCATCTTTATATGCCAAATTCCCAACTTGCTCGAGAACTGGGAATGGACCAACAAATCTTGTTGTTAACTTGCCTCTCCTACCAAATCGTATCACGCTCTTTAATGGAGAAATCTTGACAAAAACCAAGTCTCTAATGGAGAACTTTAAACCTCTTCTCCTCTTATCAGCATAACTCTTCTGCCTATCTTGGGTAGCCTTCATTCGTTGTCGGATAACTTTGATCTTATCTGAGGTTTCTCTTATCACATCTGGCCCAAGCACAAATTTCTCACCGGTTTCTAACCAGCATGACGATGAGTTGCACGGTCTTCCGTACAAAGCTTCAAATGGAGCCATACCAATACTGGATTGATATATTACTATATGCAAACTCTACTAGATGCAAATGGTCACCCCATGATCCACCAAAATCTAATATGCAAGCTCTCAAGAGATCTTCTAATACTCGATTCACCCTCTATGTTTGACCGTCGGTTTGAGGATGATACGCAGTACTGAGATGTAATTATGATCCTAATGCCTCTTGTAAGCTCTTCCAAAATCCCCTAGTGAACAACGGATCTCGGTCACTCATAATGCCTTTGTGTATTCCATGAAATCTCACTACCCACTCCATATACAGTTCTGCTAATTTTGTTGCTGTTCTATTTGATTTGATTGGTGTAAACCTTACACTCTTGGTTAATCGATCCACAATCACCCAAATACTGTCATGGCCCGATCTAATCCTCGGTATACCATCTATGAAATCCATCGAGACTTATTCCCAATTCCATTCGGGAATTTTCAACGGTTGTAACAAACCACTAGGCTTCCTTTTCTCAGCTTTAACTAAATGGCAATTTATTCTTTTGGAGATAAACTTCCCAACGTCTCGCTTCATCCCTTCCAAGTAGTAGGTCTGCTTCAGGTCTCGATACATTTTGTTACCACCGGGATGTATAGTCAATCTTGAGTGATGACATTCTCTAAGAACTTCATCTCTCCATCCATTGACATTGGGTACAACCAGTTTATCATCCTTTCGAAGCCATCCTTCTCCATCTGGCCCATACTTGTTCATTTCCTCACCATCGGTATTCATCTCTTCCTTGGAGATGATTTCTATTAGGTTTAAGGATCGCCCCTCTAACTGGAACCAATCCGCTCAATCAAAGTCGTTCTAACCGTCAAACTTGCCAAGATTTCTAGATCCAATCCATATTTAGGTTTGAAATCATTTCCCACGATATACTCCAAATACTTCCATTCAAGAAACATTGCATCTAAATTGGCATGTTTCTTCCTCAATGCATCAGTACAGCACCTAGTCTGGTACCACATGCATCTGTGTATACCTTCATCTCTTCGTTCTATATTACCAGAATCCTACAGGTGATAGTCTACTCAAGGGAATAAAACAAGAAAAACATAGCAACCATAGCATCCATCAAATATGTCATATCTATCACCTGCTAAAGTCATACACACATCGATACCTACTTCACTGGTCCAACCAATCCCAAGGCTAACAGATTCCCCGCCTCCATACATGCGTCGATGCCTACTTGGCTGGTCCAACCAATCCCAAGGCTAATGGAAGCCCCGCCTCCATACGGACTACTATACGTCCAACGTACGTTTATCCTCCAGGGATAACTAGATCACGTCCAACGGATCCAAGGTAACGGGCATCCCCAGATACCCCGGCTTCTAGTCTGCCTAAAACACACGAGTCCCACCCAAGTCAATCCATTATCTTGCTGCCCTCTCGAGTCCAACTCAAGCCAATCCATTTCTTTGCAGCCTTCTCGAGTCCAACTCGAGTCAATATGTTACCCATAAACTCAGACCCAGTCTTGAGTATCCATTACCAACAAACTCTAATCCCGCGTGAGTCGTCTCCCTATTCGTTGCATCTCCAAGATCAACGAACACCTATTTTCTTTTACGAGTTCAAGTCCAACTTGAGTTGTCCTAACCCGCGTTGCATCTTCCATGATCAACAAACACATGCTATTCCTTAAAAAGGAACATCAACATAGGGTCCTGAACAATCCATTACTTTGCATCTTTCTCGAGTCCCACTCGAGTCATCTCATAACCCTATCAAGTCTAACTTGCATCAGCCCATACCATTGAATAGTCTTATCATGTCAGGGTTGCACATCACTCCTTGAATAAGCCGAGATATCATTCAATGGAAATCACAACAACTACTTATATCTCACGCAAACCATCCTAGTCGGACTCGACATTCCCTAAGCACAAGCCCCAAAGGCCTAAACCAATACCAGACAAGCACTCGAGGAACATCTCCTCCGAATTCAGACAATCTACGTGAGATGGTACTAACAAAACAACTAAGAAACCACAAGAAAACATACATCCATAACTCGATAAGACCACATTACAACAAATCATGCAAAGACTAGTCGAACCACCTATCGGGTTCGTCACAACTAAAGATCTATCGACTATCTCAGGTTCCAATCCCAACTTATCTGCCAGGTCACTAGATATGAAGGAATGGGATGCCTCGCTATCAACAAAACTATAACAGAAACATCATAAATAGAAAGCATACCTCGAATAATGATGCCCTTTACCTTCTCCGCCGCAGCTGGGGCATTCGACGAAGAAGGAACAGCGTTGATAGCATATGCTTTCACAATCTTCTTCTTTTTAGGGGGTTGCGGGCAATTATCCTTGTGATGTTCCACTTGGCCACAATTGAAGCACTTCCTTTCCCCAGGCTTTTCCTGACAATCTCTAGCATAGTGGACCTTCTTGCTATAGCTAAAGCACTCGTCATCTTTATTATTCTTCTTATTCTGACCATCCTTGGTCTAGTTCTGTTTCCTTTTATTCTGGGACTTTTCCTTGCCTCCACCGCTTACTTGCGGCTTTGGCTCCTCTATAGACGTAACAGCAACTTCAGTCATTGGCTTAGGGTAAAGACTCTCTGATCTCAATGCCTTTCCCACAATAGATTCAAATTTCTCGTCGATGTGGTTTATCAGCCTTTCCCCTAAGTACTCATCTAAGCCGGTTATGAACTTCTCATTCTTCTTCTCGGCAGTGTCGATAAGAGATAATCCATACTTCGATAAAGTATCGAACTCAGCAATATATTCCGAGACTATCCTGCTATTCTGCTTAAGCTCCAAAAATTTCCTAAAAAATTCATATTTCTGAGCAGCACAAATGAATTTTTCGCTGAAACGAGTCATAAACAGATTCCAAGTAACTTGATCTTCAGGAGCAGCTGCTTTAATAGCATTCCACCAATTCATAGCTCGTCCTTGAAGCTGACGTGATGCGAACTTTCTCTTCATGGCATCATCGATTCGCAAGTACTTGAATATGCACTCACAACTATCTAACCAATCTGGAATATCCGTAGAAGACTCCGTTCCATGGAATGGCTTCCTGCCAAGACAAGTATATTCCTTGTTAAGCTTGGTGAAATCGGCCCTAGGCGCCTGCACCGCTGCACCACCACCATTTGCAACATTAGGAGCTGCCCTCTGAACATCCCTAAGCATCTCTCTCATGAGGTCAGTGAACATTGTCCTCATATCAGGGGCATTCCTATTATTAGCTCCTTTACCAGTATCCTTGGTAATCGGCTCATCGTTTAATCTTTAAGGAGAAAACGATTAACCATCTCTTCAGTGGTGCAAGTGCAATACGACTTCGTCCTTAAATAAACTAATAGTATATATATAGCTTTTGAAAACCAAAACATCACAAATACGCGCTCTCATATACGTACTATCTCTCTCTGGTGTCTTCCCTAGGTTAACTACGCAACCTAGAGCTCTAATACTAAGTGTGACGGCCCGCCCGCACCAGCCGACATTTCCAATGAAAGTGCGCGGTGCCAATGTCCAACTAGCATGGGACGGTCGCCAAAGAAAGAAAAGGGAAGGAAACTTAACAGTGGACTAAAAAAGAACTTGTAGAATGTCTCACGGTGCATGGAGTAAAATATAATAATAACATACTTGACATAAAACAGGCGAGACAGTGCATAAGCTGAAAACTAAACCATCATAGCAGCGGAAAGTCTAAATACAGCTTATGTTCCACATCTTCTTTATTACAACTTTTAAAACTGTCTCTAAAGCAAAGTAAAGGAAAGGTACACTACTAATGCCCAAAGTAGTGACAAGCAGCGACACAGGGAGAATATATAGAGAATAGTAGGTGTAAGCCTCCTGCTCATCTCGACACAGTTACTCGTGCACAACCAGCTGTCTCTAGTCCGCCCGTTTAAGAGAACCCAGAGTAATAAGTAGACACATAAAAATCTGGGTCAGACAAAAGTCTGGTATGAGCGATAAGCAGTAAAACAGAACAATAACAGGTATACTAAACCATACGTGAACCTAGACCTGCAACCTAAGAGTTAGCACAACAGGATGTACAATACTCTAAGGTGACACTCACACATGGTATAAGATACGGCGGTGGGGGTGTGTATGTCATAATGATAGCAAACATCAAACATAACAATCATCCTTACATCTCTCACTTAGTGCATAAAGCATACGATCGCTTTGCTCCATAGAGTCACTATGACCCCATTGCACTGATCCATAGCCACTAATTCGTCTCTAAGTGGTGAACTAAAGTTATGGATATAGATAACCCCTTTGCACACGTCCCACAGCAAAGCCCAATCATGAAGTTAACTCGTTGGTTCCCAACTAGATCCTGAGTTCTACTTCCTATTTCGACTACCTTTGCATCTCGGGTTTTGGTCTCCTCTGGATCGGTTCGGATGTTCAGCTCATGCCACGCTCTTTGGTTCGGTTCGTGGTCTTTCAGGGGGGCTCGTGGTGCTTCTGGTCTGGTCAGTTTGGAAGAGACAACTGATTCGTGCTCCCTCCTCTTGATCATCGGTTCACGGGTCGTGCCATGGCCCTCGGTTCGGATCGGTTCGTGATGTCCTTCTCCAGAGCATTGGGTCGGTTCGTGCTTCTTCCACCAGGTCGGGGTACTTCGGATCGTGATGCCCGCTTCAGGGTCGGATCACACTCCTCCATCGGTTCGTGGGTCGAACCATTTCCATGTACGAGCGAATCGGTGTCATGGTGCTTCATATGGCTCGCAGTGGTGCTCTACGATCGGGTCGGGCGATCCGATCCGATCCGGTTCCCTGCACAATTTTCCTGCAACCTTTCCAACAACTATTTTTGGCCAAACAACGGCGTTTTTGACCATTTTAACTCTTCTAAACAATCATAAAACATTCCAAACAGTCATAGAAACATGTGAAACCGACCACAAACACCAAAACAACAATTTGATAAGTAAAAATGGATCAAATCTACCCAAAACCCATATTTTCCCTTTAATCATGTTTAAGTATAACTAATGATAAGGTTAGCAAAACTTAACCAAACTAACCCAAATTTCTAACAGAGTCCTAAAACAATATTTTGAAATTTATAAATATTTTTCTAGAATTTAATCATGTTTAAATTCGCTAATTAACACTAATTACCCTTAATTAACCATAATTAGTGTAAAAACAAAGCTAATCACTCACCTTTGCCACAATTAAAACTTTCAGAACTGAAACTCCTCTGATTTGGGCAAATACCAATGTCTAACAGCAGCTCTAACTCTGAAATGGTGCTATTTCTTTTTAATTTGGTGCAGATTGGGCTAATCCTCGATTAAACGGTGATTAGAGATGATTCTAGATGTTGTAGGCCATTGTTAGGGTTTCTATGATGTATGTGGTGGCTAAAAAATGAGTAAAAACTGAAATCCCTAATCCTAACATCCATCAAATACCCCAAATCCCGAAATCCCCCAATGGGCCTAGCTGCTAATCGCACGGTTAAGCCCAATTAAGCTGTTTTTCATCCTCTAAACATTAATTCAGCCATATCTTCCAAACTATAAGTCCGTTTGGCTAATGTGACCACTCTACGGAAAGTAAACCATCATCCGGATCTAATGAAAGTGGTTTCAGGTCGAAACTCCTTACCAATCAAAAGTTATGGCCAAAACAAGAACAAATAGGGGCAAAACGGCCATTTAAAAATCGGCGAAAATCATGAACATGAGAAATGACCCCAGTAGTCGTCTCCCAAAGTTACATGACCATACGACTTCGTATGTGAGAGAAATAAATATTCTATGATCCTTCGATGCATAGAATGCGGGTCGTTACAGCTTATGAATCTTAGTTCTTAAGTAAGACAACTAAGATTATTGTTGCACATGTCAAATCTATTTTAGAGGCTAGGTTGTAGATGGGAATGTTTATTGCTGGCTCTAAATGGTGATGTAAAGAATGTATGCAACAGCCATGTGAATGTCGTAATGTGTGATATGTAATTTTCTTTAATGCTTCCTATCTTACATTCTAAGAAAATCAGCCATGATCTTGTTGTACATATATTACATGTGCACATACATATATTGATTTAAAACATGCCTATGTACATAGCCCTGTGATAGTGTGTGTGTGTTAAGAGCTAGGCTTGTAGTTGACAGTGTAGGGTATATATGTAGCAAGATGTGAAGTGTGATGTGTAATTTCTTTTTAATGTTCTCTACTTTGTAACTAAGCAACCATCTATGACCTTGCTGTAATATGAACATATGGACTATGTATGTACTATATGTACCTGATTCAAATAAAAATGCAATACAAAATTCAAGTGCATTTCATTGTTTTTATCTTTAAGTAACTCATGACTTAAAAGCATGTTTCAAAATGCAACAAAATTATTCAAATACATTCACTAGCTTTTTTGTGTGTGTGTGTATGTGTATATATATAAACATGACAAGTAAAAATACGCATAAGAAAATAATTATTCAAATTAATTAATTAGATCTTATCCACATTATCAATGTTTAAATGAATATCTTGCATGTGAAGTAATTTACTCAAGTAATTATATTCGCATAAGTTTTAACACATATTAAAACACAATAAAATGACATTACATCCATTTATTGTTTTATATACACATATACATTGTTTAAGGAATTTTAAACCATCAAGATCCACATTTATTTTGAATTTTCCTTGATATTTTCCTAATATATAAATCTTAATTTATTTAATTTTAAATTACAATATAATATATACATTATAGGTTATAAAACTATCCAAAAACTGGGTAGTTACAAGAAGGCAGCGTACACTCCGTTTTTCTCGTTTTGAAGTTTTGTGTTTGCATATAAAAAGAATAGGGGAAAGTTAGGGATTTTGTGTTTGTTGGGAATTGTAGGAAGTGTTAGCTTCGGTTATAATATAAGGAAGAAAGGAAGAAGTCTAAATTTAAAGAAGAATGGAAGCGACATCGACACATTTTTGTTTTTACATGTACAAGAAGAAATAGGGTTGGGAAGAAGAAGCATGGGTTTCAAACATGAAAAACGAGAATGGGGAAGCTGGAATTTAACTTTTGGTTTGAGAAGATAGAAACGAAGGTGGTTGAATATATATAAATGGAAGTGAAAGGGATAAAAAAAGTGAGGAAGCCATATGAACGTTTAGAGAGAGGACAAGTTTTTTATTTTATAGAGGTTTTTATTGAAATAACGGACAATATTTTCTCCGTGACTATCGCTAATTCCATACATCGTTTATTGATTGTAAGACCACATCCGACCCCCATTCGCGATGAAAATGGACGTCTAGCCATAGTTCGACATTACAGACCTAATGAAACTTGTTTTGTCGAAAACCAAGTCCGTTAGCAAAAGTCGCACTGGTTTGAGTCAAAATGATCGATATATTTACATTTAATTTTTCCACGCTCACAAAATAACTCCAATTGGCATGAAACTTGAAATCTAGCAATAATTAGCTATTACAGAATTAATAATATTCATTTCGTTGAAAATAGAGGTTGATTGAATATTAGCTCTTTTAAAGGGTCCAATTTAAATTAAAATAAATCAATTTTAAAATACCTTAATATAATAATAAAAAATATCATTATCTGACATATTCAAACAAAATTTCTTATATTATCAAAATAAATTAACTCAGGTTGAATTACAGTCCAAAACGATATTTAAAATATTAAAAATCCTTTTATGTACATAAATAAATCGTGATAATTTATAAATGAATTTCATTGCGACCTTTTGAAAATTTGATTGGGACATCAAACAAAATCTACAAGATGAAAATTTGATTTTTCTCTTCCATTAGAAAACTATATCCAATAGATTCAGACATTTCTTGTTTCAAAGAAATCCGACTTATATTGGATCTTGTACATCCATTTAAAGTTCGAAATGTAATATTACGAACTATCGCGACGTTACGAGCTCGTTTATAATTAAATTATAAATTTTACACTCAAAAATTGTTTAATAAACGAATCATTAATATAATTCAAAACAAACTAATATAAATATTTCTATGTTGTCCAATTTTACTTTATACATCAATAATAATTAATCCCGACTATTTCAAAATTAAATTAGTATTATTTTATATTAATAAAATATTCAAAACTATTAAGTTAAATTCCAAAACAACATCTAAAACCATTTTAAATATTAAATTAGATGGTTAAAAATATGGGCCATTACATTCCTTCCACCATAAAAGAATTTCGTCCCCGAAATTATTAAGGTAGAAAAAATGCGACAAACCCAACAACTTTTCGAAAATCCAATTAACTAAAAACTTCACTTCCACTTTTTTAAACCAAACCAATTAGTTTTAATCGAAAAACCAATTAATTTCTATAGAAAACAAGTTCCAAAAAATTTCCAAAAAGATTTGAAAATTTACTAACACTTTAAATTATGGAAATTTTTTGACAGAGTCACCTCTATACGGAGGGACTTCCACAATATTACAGGAACAAAAATAAATCCCTCGACTCACATGGTCGGAAATTTCAATTCAAAACCCAAATCCAAAACCCAAAATTTATATTTTGCATAGGTGTAGCTTTTTGAGAGCAATATTATGCGATCAGCGATAAAATATACACGAATTTGCTCAATTATTAGGCAGCTATAGCCAATTGGATCCAATTAACTTTATAATTTGGTTAATTAAACTCAAATGTAAATTACCTCCTCCACTTCTTATTAAACATAGAAGAAAAACTCATTAATTCTATGATCGTACAATATAGGCTCAAACATCCAGATTATCCATTTATATCCATATGAATTTATTACCAATACTTAGCAATCCATCTTCATATTCAATTCCGAGTTCATTAGTTTGAAGTCGTTCGTTCATTGGTTCTCAACCATAGTCATTTGCCTTCAAATTATATCCGTGCAACCAATCATACAATCCAACATTTTATTTGGGTTCACTAACTGGAATCCATTTTTATTCTCTAAACATTAATCAAATTTTGTTTCAGTTCCAACTTATAAGACTAATTTTTACTCAATATAAGTTTATATCATATTTGAAATTTCATAACCCATTTTGAATTCCAATTCAAATCAACATTAGTTGATTATAATAATTTAAGAAGATAACTATTTTTATTCTCTTTAAAAAATATACCTATCAAAAATAGTTTAAATATAATTTTATATCAAATGTCAAATACACGCTCTAGTATATATATACACACTTAAACTCTATCTAGGGTATTACTAACCTCATCTCTATTGAGTTATGCCACAGAGCCAAGGTTATCATAAAACCTTATGCTATAATACCACTGTAACATACTGACTTTTTCATACACTTTGAGTTGACAATTATTACTTACGTCCAACCCAAATTGCACGAAAAAGCAAATTGTTAGGCGAAAGAAATGAGAGCGAGAGAGAAGAAAGAAAGAAATATTAGAATATAAGAATAAGAAAATTAAAATCTCATGGATGAACGAATAAAATATAATATATCAAAATGCTTTATATAAATTTAATTGTATATATATTACCACAATATCAGAGTACACATTTAGTTTAATACAACACACAATAGAACAATTATATTACCATTAAATACAAGTATACATATCGACTCCAACTCCTATTCTGAAGCTCCAAGCGAAACCTAACCTGATAATAGACTCGGTCTGACCCAAGCACATTTGAAGCAAAGCAAAATTCACTCGGATCAGTCTGGAATACTTTCAGTGACAAATTCACACCAAACAACTTTCTTAATTTTAGAAATCGTTTTTGAAAGAAAAGGATAATCGAAAAACCAGTCCACACATAAATACAAACGGTCTTTACCTTTCGATAACCAAAACATTTTTGATATATCAAAATCCTGTGATATTATAATAGTGTCTACCAAATCACAAATAAATAACCACCTAGCAGAACGCTTGCATCTCAAGCTCTACATATTCATTACATAATCAAAGACCACAAGGTGCTTATTGGAGACTGGATTTCCAACATAACAAGGTATGGGATCACCTTCCAATCAGCGTACTTTACAGTGGATACATGATTAATACAGAAATGTGTTTATTTTATGCTCTTATATCTTATCTTTTGTATATTAAATAAATATTACTTGGGTATTATTTTGTCACTTTTACAAATATGCCAACTAAGCCGCATTCAGTCAGAAAAACAAAAAATAAAGATAAAATGTTGTGTATATACATATGAAGATGTGCAGATAAAGACTTAGCAATGTGCTGATTTTGATTTTCAAGATATGTTCATGTTTGGTAAAAGAAGTCTCCTTAAATCTTATCTCCCTTCAATTGGTCACATGCCAAACAAGGAAGATATGGGAGGAATAATTGCTAATCAAGAGGGGAGCAATAATTGCTAATTAAGAGGCCAAGTTATTCTCAAGATTGATTCCTCAAAACAAAATCAAGAAAAGGGCATGGGATATGATTATATAATTCTTGTGTAAATTGGCCCATATATGTATAGATTAGGGTTTTAGGTTGGCTATCTATCCCCTATAAATATCCATGTAATCTCATTGTAAACTTTTATTCCTGAATTAATAAAGTTTTCTTCTTTCTCTCTTATCTACATTTTTTTTATTTTCTTAGCAATTAGTGTTGTCTACATAATTAGATTTGGTAGAACACTATTCGTATTTTTCACTTATTTTCATTAGTGATTGACCATCTGATTAGATTCAACGGTAATCCTAATTTATTTCCAGTTGTTATTTAATTTCTACAATTTTACTTTCTATCTTGTTTCTTGCTTTCCTAGGCCATACTGGATTGAATATAGATTTGAGTAGATTCAGTTCTGATACAATTCAATAATAGTTTTATTGTTTTTTCAACCAAATCTCCAAATTTTGTCTAGCTCGCCCAAGAAAGTATATACATAATTTAATTTAATTTAATTTACCTCCCTGTGATTCGACCTGCATATTACACAACCTGTGGACGTGCAGTATTTATTTTAAAATTCGCGCTTTTCTAAATCTTAGAAAGCGACGATCATGTTTTTGGCGCCGTTGCCCGGGAGGCAATAACTAAGTTTTATTATTTATTTAATTTCTGATTCGTGTTAGTTTTATTTTATTTTTTACTTTTGCCTCTTGCATATATAGAAAAAAGAAAAATCTTGATTGGGAAGATATGGTATTATTTAATAATACTCTAATCTTCTAAACAAGAGAAAAAAAATATTTGCCAAATTTTCTTGATTTTATTTCCTTTTCATTTCATTTATTTCTTTCCCCTTTTCAAAATTTTCCTTTTACATTTTTTTCTCTCTCTTATAATTTTACAATAATAAAAAAATCTTTTTTCTTTTATCTTCTCTTTTATTGCTTTCCTTTTCTTCATTTGTGTCCTCTCTTGTGTTTCTTCTGCCGTCTTCTTTTCATCCAAACCATACCCGTACCATACAACAATCATCCACTGTTTCAACACCTTCACCTTACAGTCCCTACCTAAACCCTCGTCTCCGTCACAACCGCTCAACGCATCTTCACTTCACGTCATCCCAATCCATAGAATTCCCATCAAGCTAATTCAGAACCAAGTACCAGTTCCAGTAATTCAACACATTTCAAACATCCTCCACAAACTCACCAACTTCACTTATTTCCATAAACATACCACCTCCACATTCTAACATCTCAATCCACACTAGCCATAACACCCAAAACTAGTTCATCACCATTTGCAAAACCAATCACAGCAAGTTCATCCATTGCAGGCACAACTCAGTGCAAAACCTCCATTCTTCATCAATCTAACAGTTTTGTCAAAAAAGATCACCATTCTCATAACCCATACCAAACAACTACCGTGAACATCATCCCATATTTCACAATCTTCCCCTTTCATATACTTCCCAAAACGCAAATACCCTACCACTCTCATCACGTTATAAATCATCCATCATCCAACCACGTCAATCCACCACCGTACTTCCTCTCACCATCCACAACGAATTGCCATCCAATTTCGAACCGTCTTCTAACCATAACAAAACAACAATCAAAACCCATACTCCAAACTTTACCCAAATCGAAACAGTAGAACCCAATTCGAACACCCCCTTCTGATCATCCTTCTCCACCTTTCTTCATCTATCAGACCCGCAACTGTCACACTTCATCACCAACCCATAGCTATCCACTCAAAACCACAAACGCGTCTCAATACCGAGTCCTACCACATCTCGCAAAATCCACATCGTAGTGCCTTATGCCCCCACTATCGCACAGATTCAACAATACCAAATAACACCGTACCCCGTCACTTCTTCCTCCACACAACTTCTGGCATCACCAAAATTCGACTTTCACCCCATCGCCAAAACAAAAAAAAAACAGTCAATCCTCCTGTCCACACAACACTAACCTCATGGATCCTCTCCTTCACAGCTCCTCAAACCCGTAACGAACCATCACTTCTTCCTACCGTAACCCAATACCACACCATGCAACTCAAACCCTTTCTCATCGATTCTCAATTTGCGATGCCCAAAAACTCGCCTTTTTTATTTACGTTTTAATCCTCCTTTTCTATTTGCGTTTGGGATTTTTTTTATTTTGATTTGCATTTGGGAATTTTCCATAAATGAAGTTGATTTGGGAAACATGCATCGGTTTTATAAAGGAATTTGATTGTGTGAAAACAAATAAAATTCCAAGTCAATAAGAAGGGCATAAGATTTTAATACTTTAAAGGAGGGGCGTGAGATCTTATTTCTTCTTTTGGGAACTTGATTTTTGATTCTTGCCTTTCTTTTGGTTTTTGACAGTGTTTTCTTCCTTCTAGAAAAAAAATTGGATGGGTATTTGTTGACATTTAGCATCCGCGAACGTGATTGATTGGTTTTGGTTTAGCCAAGTCTTCTATAATACGCACGACCTGTTGGTTGAGATTTTATTTTATTTTTATTTTTCTTTTCTTTTTCTTTTCTATTTTCTTTAAGTAGGCAACTTTAGTGTCATTAGTTTAGTTTTTTTTCCTCGATACTTTTTTTTCTCCTTTTAAGCCTAGTTTTTGTTTTAATTCCAATTGTTAGCCTACTTTGTGAACTAGGCTACACAAAGAGCAAATAGTGAGAAAGACACCAATCGGATCGGATCGGAGGAAGATAGTGCTTGACCTGAGTAGAGATCGGAGACGCAGAGGTCAAGTCGGATCGGATCGGAAATATGTCAACAGTACCAAAGGATAGCCAATGGCCTTATCGGTTCGGATCGGAATCGTATGGTAGCAACATCATAAAGCAGGTGGCTTCAACGGTTCAGATCGGAGGAACACTTCAGCTGCATCAGAAGAAAGCAAGCAATCCCATCGGTTCAGATCGGATGAATACGTTAGCAGCATCAAGGGACAGCAAGTTGCATCACCGGATCAGATCGGAGGCCCCGATCTGAACCCCTTTTCCCTTTGAATTTGTAGCCTTTGCTGCGCATATCCCCTGAAGACTCGGACAAGATCTGACCATTTCTCCCACGATCTTCTACTGAATCAATGCGCTGTAGCCATCTTGGAGCCTCCGAACTCGACTCTCAAGGGATGGATGCCACGCAATTCCGAACCGAAGCCACTTCGAGGAGATTTTTCACCTATAAATACACCACCTAGAGGCATTTGAAATGATCTTTTGGCAAATTCTCAGTTCATACTTCCTCCATAGCCGAATTCTACAAGCATATTCAGAGCAAAATAATCTCTTAAAGTCCATTTTTGAGAGATTTGAGTGAGTTTATGTATCTAATCGTGAGGTTGAGTGAGAATCATTGCTGTACTGGTATTCGAATTATCAATTAAAAGAAAACAAAGTGGACGTAGGCTCTTAACGCCGAACCACTATAAATTGCATGTTCTTTATTGCTTTTTGATTCTATTTCATTGAATTCATATCTAATTTGGGTGTTAGAGCCAATTTTTGGTCTAACATTTTGGTGCTTTCACTGAGATACTTCGAATTCTTAGCTTTTTTGGGATTACCATTCTACTATTTGAACCCTCAAATTCAAAGAAGTTAATCCCTCTCTCTGACATCTTTCAGTACTTGTTGACTAACCGTTGAAGAATCAAGTATTATGGCTAAGACCAAAGGAAAGGAAGTGCAATGTGCTAGAGGAAATGATGCTAGAGAAAACCAACAAGCTATTATGTTAACAAGGTCACGCGCTCAAAGCTCTGGAGCAGATCACTCCAATAAGGAGGTTCCGGATCGGATCGGAGGGGCTGATCCGAACCGAGAAGAAACGAACCGGATCGTGTTAACACCAATCCAACCTAATGATCCGACCCGAACCGATGGTGTTGGGGGCTCTCACTCTCTCCATCCGAACCGCCCCGACCAGGCTGCTATGGGACGATCCGAATCAGAATGAAGCTGGAACTTCTACTCGAGCTCCCTCTAATGCTCTGATTCCATCCACGATGACTAATGTTCAGCCTGATCCCTTTGCACCCATTACTCAGGGAGATTTTTCACATTTTCTTGACATGCTTCAGAGCCCTAAAGAAGCATTGGAAGCCCAACAGTGTGACAACCTTCGCATGCAGGAAAACATGATCACCATGGGTAGAGAACTACAAGAGCTCCGGAGGCAGAGGACTCCTTCCCCACCACGCCATATTGCTACGGATGGATCGTATTCTGAGGAGGAGGAACGTCCTCGCGAGAGAAGGCCGCTTGAACGACCTCAGAACCTTGATCAATTGACTTTTGGATCTTTAGGATCTCGAGAAGATGCTGCCCGTGTGTTGGGCCCTGATGACCCGAGTCTACAACAGCCTATGTTGCTACCTATGCACGGATCCCACGTCTTACCCAGGGATCCTAATATTACTAACCCCACACAACAACAACTTCTCCAACCTTTACCTCCAGAGATTGACCCGGAGCACAGAGAGCAACGTAGAGCAACTGCCGCCAGAAAAAGAAGGTTATCCCCTGATCAGGAACCTAGTGGTAATCCGAACATCAGATCTAGAGAGCCTATGCAGACACTAACCAACGCCGGTGTATGGGCAATGGTGCGCCAGATTATGTCTGAAAGCCAGTGATATACTAATGAAGACTGGGGCATTGAGCAAAGTTATACCCCTTTCATGGATGACATCCTGAATTTCCATTTCCCCCGACAATTCAACTTGCCTCGGATGGATCGATATTTAGGAAGAACAGACCTAGGACAACACCTAATGAGATATGCATGGTTCATGAATGTGGCAGCAGCTCCAGATGCCGTAAAATGCAAAGCTTTTCCCATCTATCTTGAAGATGTAGCATTAATGTGGTTCACTCGACTTCCTCCTCGATCGGTGTCAAATTTCACAGAATTGAGTGAGTGTTTCATGAATCAGTTTCGACTCCATGCCCAAAAGTCCAAGACCTTTATAGAGTTGTCACGGATTAAACAGGGCCCAGGAGAATCTTTGAAGTCGTATTTGGATCGCTTCAACCTGGCCGTCACCGAAGTTAGTGTTCCCCATGAGCCCACTATCCTAATGGCCCTAATAGAAGGGGTAGATCCTGACACAGAATTTGGGGATTACTTAGGTGGAAAACCACCTCCTACTAGAGAACTTTCTATGAAAAAGCTAATGTCCGTTTAAGGCGAGAAGAAGCTAAAGATAATCGAAAGAGAAAGTCCGAAGGGGCCTCGAAGGAGGGTGTCCAGAGTAACATTGCTGTGAAACAATCTGGTGACAGTTCAGGGAAGGTAGAAGTAAATGTTGGCAACCAGAGTGGTGGTAATAGCAACCGGAATGGAAATGACAATCGAAGGAACAGAAATCGAGGGAATAGCTCTAATAAAAGACCCAGATTCCAGACTTTTAAGAATTACACGCTGTTGAATGACACGTTGGAGAACATATATCTAGACACATACAGCATATTGCAGTACAAAATCCCACCACCCAGAGATTCTACGGAGAAGGAGATTGAGACAGGAATGTTTTGCTTGTTTCATGGTACACACGGTCATTCCACCAATGAGTCTCATCATTTGAGGGATATCATTGAAAAATTGCTGCGAAAAGGGAAGTTGGATGAGTACAAAGCTGCCCCAAGGGACAGGGGGCAAGGGGGACAAGCTCCGAACCAAGAACAGCCTGCTTCAAAACCCACGGCTCAGCAAAAGGGTAAGAGGATCGTCATTAACTCCATTATAGGCGGTCCTCACTTGATTGGTCATAGTTTTAAAGCAATGGACCAGTACGTCAATGCCGCCAAGCATTATGAAGTAGGAGAATGCAATAGCCTTGAAGACGTCACTCCAATAAAGCAGCAAAAAAGGATGTCCGATGATGTTGTATTCCGCAATAGAGACGAGTTTGGAGTTCAATCCCCAACCGACGATCCGCTAGTGATAACCACGACAATTGGCCCCGCTCTGGTTCATAAGGTGTTAGTGGACAATGGAAGCTCGGTCAATATTCTCTTCAAGAAAGCCTTTGAACAAATGAGGCTCGAAGCAAAAGACTTAAAGCCATGTCAAGGATGGATACGTGGTTTTAACGGAGTATCTACAGCTCCAATGGGTTTTGTGGAATTAGCAGTCACACTAGGGCAGGAGGATCGCCAGAGAGTAAGGATCCTGTCGTTTGTAGTTCTGGATTTGGAGTCTCCTTATAATGCCTTCCTAGGCTGACCAGCCCTTCCCGAATTTAGGGCATGTATTGCGCCTTGGTGTTTACTGTTAAAATTCCCGACTGACTCAGGAGTTGGGACTATGAGAGGTGACCAAGCTACGAGACGAGCTTTTTACGTGGTAGAGTTAAAGATGCTAATGAAGGGGCTCAATATAGATGCTAAAGATGATTCCGCCTCTCCAAAGGGGGCCTCATCATAGCAACTAAGGTGTCATACCCCAAGAGGGTCGCCTTCAGACGTGCTCGAGGATATAGATCCCAGAGAGGATAGAGAACCTGGGGACATGAAGGCAACTCCCAATGAAATAACAGTTGATATACCTATTGATGAAACATATCCAATAAAGGTGCTAAAGATTGGCTCGCAACTAGATCCAGTTAGAGCAAGAGAATTGGCTGATTTTTCGAAGGCAAATCTGGATGTGTTTGCCTGGACTCATGCTGACGTGTGTGGGATTTCGCCTACCTTAATGAGTCACTCCTTGTGTATTAATCCAAAGCACGCACCAGTCAAGCAGAAGAGACGGATGTTGGGCCCAGAGCGATCAGCAGCTTTGAAAGAAGAGGTAGAGAAGTTAAAAGGTAATAGATTCATTAAGGATTCGAAGTATCTCGACTAGATATCGAATCCTGTCCTGGTTAAAAAGTCAAATGGGAAGTGGAGAACGTGCATCGACTTTTCTGATTTGAAAAAGGCTTGCCCGAAGGATAGTTTTCCTCTCCCCAGAATTGATCAACTAGTAGATTCAACTGTCGGGCATGAACTTTTATCCTTTATGGATGCTTATTCCGGGTACAATCAAATTCCCATTCACGTACCAGATCAAGAGCATACAAGCTTTATTACAGACTTGGGATTGTATTGTTATGTTGTAATGCCATTTGGATTAAAAAATGCGGGAGCCATATATCAGCGCCTGGTCAACCACATGTTTTACAATAAAATTGGGAAGACTATGGAAGTTTACGTAGAAAATATGCTAGTGAAATCCAAGCAATCTCCCGATCATACGAAAGACTTAGCAGAAATGTTTAGCATACTACGAAGATATGGGATGAAGTTGAACCCCTTGAAGTGTTCTTTTGGCGTGGCATCAGGCAAGTTCCTTGGCTTTATCGTGAGTTCCAAAGGAAATGAAATCAACCCAGACCAAATAGCAGCAATCCGGAATATAGAGGAGCCGCGAAAGATTAGGGATGTTCAGAGCTTAGCTGGGAAGGTTGCAGCACTGGGCAGGTTCATCTCCAAAGCAACAGACAAGTGTGTGCCTTTCTTCGATCTCATAAAACAGGGAAAGCGAAATTTTGAGTGGACCCCCGACTGTGTTGAGGCGTTCCAGAATCTGTTAGACTTCTTAGAAAAGCCTCCAATATTATCAAAGCCCGTGCAACATGAGGATTTGTTCGACTACTTGGCAGTATCATCTCACGCCGTCAGTGCAACACTAGTACGTGAAGAGGAAAAAGTCCAAAGACCTGTGTATTACATAAGAAAAAAACTAGCTGCTGTAGAACGCAACTACCCAAAGATAGAGAAGCTTGCTTATAGACTCCTGATTGCTTCCCGTAAACTCCGCCATTACTTTCAGGCACACCCAATAGTTGTGTATACCGACCAACCTTTGAGACAAGTGTTGCAGAAACCTGAAGCATCAGGGCGGCTACTCAAATGGAATATCGAGCTGAGCCAGTTTGATTTGAACTTTCAGCCGCGAAGATCAATACAGGGGCAGGCCTTGGCTGAATTCATAGATGAATTTACAATCCGTGAAGAAGAAACGGTGGGTGACAAGATAGTTACTTTGGATCAAGAATTAGTGCTTAGTCCATGGAAATTATATTTGGACGGAGCCAAGAACGATAGAAAGTCCGGTGCCGGAGTTGTTTTAATAACTCCTGAAGTACGATCTATCTACTATGCGCTGTTGTTAGAGTTTGCTGCCACTAACAACGACTCCGAGTATGAAGCCCTGATTGCCGGGCTGAAACTCGCCAAAGATTTGGGAGTGAGGACACCAGATATATATTGCGACTCCAAGATAGTTGTATGTCAAGTTTGGGAAGAATTTGCTGCTAAAGGACCTCGACTCATCACTTGCCTCAAGAAGGTAAATGAATTATTGGAAGATTTGGAGCATGATATCATAACGCACATTCCATGAGCGGAAAATCAGAAAGCAGATCGATTGGCGAAGCTAGCAAGTTCAGATAATCTTAAAGAATCCGAAATGGTTCCGATATAGGTGTTGGATTCACCAAGTTTCGATCTAATGGAAACAGAGCTAGCCCAGGAAGTTGAACCAGAAAAAGAATCCTGGATGACATCAATTAAGAATTTTCTCAAAAATGGAACCCTCCCGATGAAAAAGAGTGAAAGACGAGCTGTAAGACATAAGGCCACCAGATACGTTTTACCGGACGACGTCCTTTATCGTCAAGGGTTTTCGATGCGACTGCTACGGTGTATCGCACACGGCGACATCAAACGTGTACTGCAAGAGGTACATGAAGGTGAGTGTGGAGATCACACTGGGGGCCAAACTTTAGCAAAGAAAGTGTTAAGATACGGATATTTCTGGCCTACCGTGAACAAAGACGCGGCTGCTTATTCACGACGCTGCAACATATGTCAAAGATATGCCAAAGTTCCCAGAGCGCCTCTGACTCAGCTCAAGTCAATGGTAAGTCCGTGGCCATTTGCCACATGGGGAATTGACATTATTGGAGTGCTACCCATTGCATGAGGGGGAGCCAAGTATGCGATCATTGCCGTGGATTACTTCACGAAATGGGTGGAAGCTAAACCTTTAACAACCATCACACAAGGAAAGTGATCAGTTTTGTTGTGAGAAACCTTATTTGTCGATTTGGGATACCGAAGACCATCATAACTGACAATGGGACGCAGTTTGACAGCACAGAGTTCAGAAACTTTTGCCAAAAATACAAGATTGACAAGCGATACACTGCGGTAGCTCATCCGCAGTCAAATGGACAGGTCGAAGCCGTAAATAAAGTCATTAAATCAATTCTAAAGAAGCGGTTGAAACAGGCAAAAGACAGATGGGTAGATGAGTTACCGTTAGCCTTATGGGCATACAGGACGACGTTTAAGACGGCTACCGGCCATACACCCTATTCACTTTCATTTGGGTCTGAAGCGGTGATCACGGTAGAATTGGAAGTCCCTTCTCATCGAGTTGCGTACTATGACCCGATGACGAATAAAGCACTCCTCCTAGAGTCTCTTGATATGATTGAAGAAAAAAGAGATGAAGCCGACTTGCGTGCCTCAAGACATCGACATCAAGTAGCACGTTATTATGACCAAAAGGTTCACCTCAAAACCTTTGAACCAGGAGACCTAGTGCTGAAGCGAGTCTTCCCACCTTCAACCAGGTTGGGTCCAAAAATGGGAAAGACCGTACGCCATCCAAGGGAAGCTTGATACAGGAACATTCAAGCTAACGACCGTGGACGGTGAAGAGATTCCCGGAGCCTGGAACGCTCAGCACTTACGACGATATCTGAGCTAAATATGAAACGTCATTTCTTTTGTTTTCATAAGCTATGTAAAACGGCACGACTTGTGTAACACCCCACCTCCGCTAGGGTCACTCACAAAGGGAATGCACTAGTTTTGGTGGAGTATTATCTAGGTAAACATGCACAGAGAAATCACAAGGCAGAACATAAATAAAGCAGCGGTAGAAATTAAAAACCAACTATTTATTACTTTCAAGAAAAGAGTCAAAACCTCGTATATCCAAGATACAAATTATTCCATTACATCAAGTTCCAAATAAAGAAGCATAAACTTAAGATAACAAAAGTAAATTATTTCCCATAAATAGCAGAAGCAACCATAGCATAGCTCAAGACCAAACCGTACATGAGCTGTCAGAAAGCAAGCTAAGCCCAATGGTAAGCCCTAGTGACTTTTAGTATGAAAACTAGTAAAGGTAACATGATATGTGAAATCTGGAATTAAACATAAGGATGATAACAGAACTGGTAGGATAATTAAGATAACAAGATCAGCCAAGTCTAGCATCGCATATTCAAGGTTCACTGCACCAACTGTACTAGTGTTCTAACCCATATCAAGTAATAATAATGAAATGATCCCTTGGCCCAGTATCATGAAGTGACCAATTACGGGGTCCTACGGTATGATCTACTAATCGATCGGCTCCCTACAAGTCCTAGCTCGTCATGTATCTGTGTCATACGGCCCTATCCTTAAATGTAGTTACCTGTGCTAGGTCCACCATAGGGTGTATCAAGTCCTATGGTGCCAAACACCGACACGAATCAAGCACGCACAGTGTAAATCTACGGGTTCCCAATGCCTGCTTTTTCAACTCTGGACCACGTGCACGACCATAGTCCGCCTGAACCTACAATGGCGCACCTACTCAGCCGCCATTCTGGTCGCTCACAATCAGCCCAGTAATCGTGCCCCACCCTGCCTAGTCCCAGGGTATCGTGATACATCCAAGTGGGTTAATGCTGAAAAGGACCGTGTAACTAGGGTTTCTAATGGGTTAAGTGTTGTCATTCAAATTCGTGACTTAACCCTATCCAAATCATGTATCGAGTTGGTTAAGTGTGTTCAAGTGGTTCATGACTTAACCCTATCAAATCATCGTGTCAAGTTGGTTAAGTATATTCAAGTGGTTCATGACTTAACCCTATCATGTGGCATTAATTCATTAATGCACCCCAACCTCTCACATTAGACTGACTGTTGTGGTCTCTGGATTTGCCGGGCGGTTCCGGGCAGATTTACACTGCTAACTCAACCCATCCTCGAGTTGGCCATTTTCAAGTTTATCTAATTATCATGCCCACGTTCAAGTTTTCATGTCAAAATTCATGTCGAGTTTTCATGTCATGTTTCATGTCAAATCGTGTCAAGTTCATGTCCATATCCAGGTTCAAGTTCATGTTCAAAGCCAATTTATGTTTTACCTAGTCTACCCAAATCGTATTCCCATCGCACGTAAGCTCGAATCGATGCAAATAAATCTAATTAGGGAATAACATAAGGTCAGAAAGAATTTTGGTTATTACATGATATTCCCATCGCAATGGCGTAACCCGTTTCCCTTGATTCTTATTTTAAAAATTAATTCTACCGTGATTTATGGTTATTACACGTTATAAAAACATGGGTTGTTACAACTTGCCTTAAAAAGTCTGTTTATGTGAACAAAAGATTATAAAGTGGATGTGGGCTACGACTTAGCTGAAACACTATAAAAATATCGTGTGTCATTTACTTTCCTGCATTATTTATATCTTCAACTATTATTCTATTATGACTGTGAAGCACGAAATGATAAATTAAAGTTGGAGATGACCTATATGCGGGAACAAAAAAAACGACTGTTTGTACAATAAGACATATAAGAATGGGAAGACGACATTCTTAACTCTAACTCTCAAGAATCGAGAGAGAGTATAAAGGACGGGAATACGACGTCCTCTGAGGCGTGAAGGTGCACCCAGATGAGAGATCGCCTCAACGAAAACTCTAACCTGGATATGAGATAGGAGAGTATAAAGATGCCAGAAAGAACAGGCGTCAATGACGAAAGGAATATGACCCTTGTCAGAGAATCGGGGACATTTGGACTTTTTAATTTAATCTTGAATAGTTCTCCCTCAGTTATTCAAGATTGACTGGGGGCATACATGTACACACATATTCCCCTCCATCATGCCTTCAATACATAACTTTAGTATGACATGCTTTTGTATTTTTACATAAGTGTTGAACTAACTACTATCAATTGCAGGAAATAAATTATTTTTATTTGCAAATGTGTGAGTTTGTATAAGGAAAACAAGCAAAAAAGAAGGTGCGAGGGCTGCACTTGCTACAACAATTGCCAACCAATCAAATGCCCAAAATAAACCGAAGCATTTTATCATTTAGGCTTCGGGTCAGACTTGAATTTTTTTGGTGGCTTTTTGAGCAGCCTTAGCTTCCTTTTCAGCTTCGGTCATAACGAGTTTCAACTTTTTCTTCCCTGAAGCCGAAGTGCTAGAATCAGTTGGTTTTTTCCTAGGAGAAGGAACGCTGGAATCAAGAGAAGACTTTTTAGCAAGCTCTTTTGTAATAGATCTAGTTGAAATCTTAACGACTAACCTTGATCCAGGGTCCACCACCGCAAGAGGCTTAAGGCTTTCGGGGTCTAGGTCTTCAACCTTTAGCTGCATACGTTTATCTTGCTTGGCCTTCATTTCAGCCAAAGTGATGTCATCAGTGCTTTTTGGATCCCCGACTAAAGCCACATCAGGGTCTTCTCATGCCCCTCGCTACCGCCATCAACTTTCAAGGCGGCTATCATCTCGTCGTCAGGAGGAGCATCAGCCTTATCCTTTTCTCCTTCAGCCTTCTCCGCGGATTCTGGTCCGGCGGTGGTCCTATGAGGCACGTCTGTCTTCTCGGACGGCTCATCACCTACAGAATGAGAAGCAACAGTTATCAACTTGGGACAAAATAAAGGTCCTTCGTCGATTGCCCGATTATGTGATGGAAAGTGGAGACAGCTTTGACGAATTGAGGTAAAAAGGTTGAAATACCTTCCGATGATTTCTCAGCTGGAGTAACTGCCGTCTTTGACACCGTCTCAGGAATGGGGGATAAAAGAGATGCCTGAGGGATCGCCGGGTTTTCGGGGTCGTATCCCTCGACTTCAGGAGTTTTAGCGGCAGTAGAAGAAGAACCAGCCTCGGAGATATGCTTTTGTTTGGCCATCCTCTTTTCCTCCTCCATGGTAGCAGCGATGAGGCGACGCCCCTCAGCTAGACGTGCCGGCTCATCATCTCTTAGATATTTTTCCATGAGCTTGTCCTCATCGACGGAATCTACCTTGAGTTCCTCCTTCTCCCATTCAATAATTTGGCTCCACACATGAACCAAGGTAGTCGGATAATCTTCGATCCAAGCGATGTTTCGATGACGAATTATATGTGCAAAAAATTCGATCATTAATTCGCTGAAACCCTGCACATCCTCCTGGGCCTCTGACAGCTGCTTGCGGGTTTCTTCGGCGGACTTAATAACACTTTCAACATTACCCTTCGCTAGGGCAGCCCTGTTCTCGGCCTCCGTCAACTTGGAAGCCAAGTCAGAGTTATGCTTTTCCAATTCAGCGTTCTTCCTCGCTAACTCGGCCTTTTCTCGCTCAAGAGCAGTGTGGGCAAGTTGCATTTTGGCGTTATCCGATTTAGCATCTTCTGCTTGCTTTTTCAGCTCTGAGCGCTCTTGACTATGAGACTTGAGCAAGTCATGATAACGTTTTTGTAGCTCTTCAAATTGTTGCTTGAAGTTGGTAGCATCCCTTTGAGCAATGACAAGTTGGGCCAGAGTATCCTCAAGATCTTTCCCCAAATTTTTCAAGGCTTTTGCGTCGGCATCTGCAGTCTTTTTCATCGAGTCAGTATCCGTGATTAGAGTTCGGATGATTTTGGAAAGATTGCGTGAATACTTGAACATCTCCGAATATTGTTTTTTGACTACGTCAATCTTCTCTTTGGCCTCGTCTGCCACCTCGAGGAAATAGGCTCGAGAGCAGGTAAGAAAGTCAGGTTTTCAAAATAATGTTCGGGGAACTGCTCCTCCAGATATGCCCGCTTAACTTTAGTTTCAGCATCCAATGGTGGAGGTGCGGGGAATGTTAGCTCAGTATCCTTATGATGGGCGGGTACAATGGCCTCCTCACCCTTCCTAGGCCGCTTAGCAGAAACCTTACGCTTGTCTCGCGAGTCGGTATCTTTCAGCGGACTCCTTTCCCTACCACGTTTTTCTTGAGGAGAGATGTGATCTTTTGACAGCAACGTGTCTTCTCCCCGACGGCTTTGGTAGCTTTTGTATCGCTCTGGGTCCGACCGAACGGGGGAGCAAGAGCGCGAGGTCCGCGACTGATAAGAGTCATGTGGCTTTTATCCTCTCTACCTCGGCTTTCACGGCGAACAAGCTCAATATCAGAAGGGGGTCTAGTCATGCTGCGACGTAGTTTCCTGATGTCATAGTGAGCACGAGACATTGTACCTGCACAACAATGTAAATGAAATTCAGAATTAGTATTCTCATGAGAAGTAAGTGCTGTGAAGTGTGGTGCTATTGTGTTAAGTGCATCCTAAGTGGTGTGCCCCCTCCCCCGACAAACCCGAGTCCGAAGCCAAGCCAGTGTGAGTGGGCTCTTTGGCCTTAACAGGAGTAGTCTCCTATGAAGAAGTAAAAACTAAAGGATTTGAGCCGAAATCCTCGGAGGTATAGATAGTTTCAGGTGGGGGAGATCTCCTAAGCCCTAAAATGTAGGATCCACAGTAGTAGGGGCATCTCCTTGGGAAGCGTCTGTTGGTAGTTCTTTAGGAGATAGTGATTTCTCAGGAGAAATAGCATCCCCAGGGACGATGTACTCTTCTCGGTGCTTTTTGGGTATGTTGGCCAGCTCATCGTCTTGGGTTGAAGATGGAGAAGGTGAAGTTCAAAGTGGTATGGTGGGGCTTTTCGAGCTCTCGCCCATTCCTGGAATTACATCTACTGGAGAGATGTATACATATGGACCCGACCCATGACCTATGCTACGAGTAATGGACAGTATCCCGTGATGATGAAGGTATTCATCCTTAAGGACTTCATTGATGGTTAGAAATTTTTGGTCGCCATTAAGGAGCTGATGCATCCGATCAAAGTACACTTGACCCGATATTTGTTTGGGATTATCAACTGCAAAAAAAAAAAAAACGGATTAATGTGTTGGCGTGAACATTCAGAGTTGAGAATTAGAAGACCAGTGCTTTACTTGATTTTGTCCATCTCCTAGCACATCCCGGCTGTTGCCTTATATAAAACCATTCCAGCTTGGAGTCGCCGGCCTTGCTGCTGAATGGCGCTGAAATTATTTTTCTTTTTGGGACTGATTCGAAGTAAGAGAAAGAAGGAGTTTCTCGAGTCCGATGCTTGAAGTTATAAAAGAAATGAACGTCATCGAAAGTGAGCTCTGTACCTAAGATCTCGCGGTATGCTACATATAAGGTATATAGGTAAGCATAGGAGTTGGGATGCAGCTGCATGGGGGCAATCCGCATCCGTCTTAGATAGTCGACAACAAAAGGAGAAAACAGTGGAATAGCTCCAACCATGCACATTAATCGGGTGATTGCCATAAACCCTTCTGGAGGACTGTGAGGACGGTCAGTTTTTGACGGCACCAGAGTATCCCTTCTTAGTATACCGTGCTTTAGACATATGCGAGCAAGTCTATCATCGTCGATAGTTGATTCAACAGAGTCCATGGGTGATTCCAAGATAATGGCAGACTCAAATTCGTCAGGGGCTCGGTAATCTCCAATCCCTCCTTCCTCCTCATAGCCTAGAGAAGCTTCGCTATCCGAAGATGTTTCGTTGTTATGCATTCCTATCTCATAATCTGGGCCCTCATCGTCCCCAATCAGGGTCTGAACAGGAAGATATGTCATCAAGAGTATATTTCTCAGAAGTTTCTGCAATTTCCGTCTTCTTCTCTAATCTAGAAGAACGTCTCTCAGCCATGATCGCAAGACTATTGAATAAACAATGGCAAGGAATAGAGTAAAGTTGCCCGTGTCCCCCGTGTGTGTATGTGAACTAAAGTGTGTGCTACGTGTGACAGAAATGCAAAGTAAATACATGAAAGCATAATGCAAAAGTCCAAGGAAGCAGTAATGTTCAGCACGATTCTTGATATTTGTCATGTTCGAAAGGCACTATCCTAACTGTTCGTCAAGTTGAAGGCTATGTTAAGCATTTATTAAGATAGTTGAAAAAATTCGTGCACATTAAGTTAGGCTATTTCAGTTCGGTTCAGACATCTGCATTGGGATCGGATCGGAGGGCAAAGTCAAGTTTCGATCGGATAGTGAGTTGAACCGGATCGGCTCTGATGTAAGCTTTCGGAGCGGATCAGATCAGTTTGAGTAATCTTTCTTCTATTTGTCTCTTATTACCATCCGATCCGAACAGGTGAGCTTTGTTTTCCCCTTCCTTTTTTACCCTTTCTCTGCTTCGACCCGATCCGGTCTTGTAAACACCATCCGATCCAGTTAAGTAGGGTTCGTTTCCTTTTTTTTGTTTTTTGTTTTGCCCCAACCTGATCCGGTTATGTGAACACCTCTCCTTTTCTTTCACTTCAACGCTTCTTCATCCGAACCGATCCCAGCTCCTCTCTTCCCCTTCATCTCCTTCCTTCTCCATCTCGCTGAACCTGATCCAATTTCACAAAACCCAATCGAAGCCAAGCACTTACGTGCTCGAGCCTACCACAAAACCCTGATTCTCTCTCTCTCCATGCCTCGATGTGGTGACAGAGCCACCAACGACGACGGCGAGCAGAGAGGAGGCCGAGGCGTTCAAATCATGCAACGCCGTGATCGAATTATCCAGTTTTGCCACAAACGTAAATCGAAATTGATTACAGTTAAGTAATTCGAGATTTTAACCTACCAATTTGTTTGATTTAAGGAAGAACGAGAAAAGTTTCGGAGCCTTTGAAATTCTAGGGTTTTGATGCAAATTTCGTTGGAAGAGGATAATAAAAGAGGAAGAGGAAGAAGGAGATGAAGGGGGTACTTATATGAAATTGCAGTGACCACTCGTATTCCCAATTTCCCCAATCTGTTCGGACAGGGAGTAACGCCCACACCGGCCCTATGGCCTGTTGATCCATGGTGAAGTGATATCGAGTGTCTGTTCGGGTGTGCCACTGGAGGAAATCCATTCGGATCGGAATCCGAACCAAAAGGGGCTATATACATTGATTTGACATGCGGGGTGAATTTGAGGAAAAGTAAAGAAAAAGCTTACCTGGTAGAATCACTGGACGTTAAATAAAAGTTCTCAAAGTTGTTTGAAAATGAAGAAAGTAATTCATGTGGATTATGAATATATATATAAGCAGCGAAAGCCACGACTTCATGAAGCGACACGACACTACAAATAAATGGAGGCGATCATTCAATGATTCTAATTCAAAGGATGTTCTGTAAATTGCTTCGAAGCACACTTTATCTTAAATAAGAGTGTACTTCGAGGGGGAAAAATGTTAGCCTACTTTGTGAACTAGGCTACACAAAGAGCAAATATTGAGAAAGACACCAATCGGATTGGAGGAAGATAGTGTTGGACATGAGTAAAGATCAGAGACGCAGAGGTCACGTCGGATCGGATCGGAAATATTTCAGCAGTACCAAAGGATAGCCAATGGACTTATCGGTTCGGATCAGAATCGTATGGCAGAAACATCATAAAGCAGGTGGCTTCAACAGTTCGGATCGGAGGAACACTTCAGCAGCATCAGAAGAAAGCAATCAATCCCATCGGTTCGGATCGGATGAATACGTCAGCAGCATCAAGGGACAGTGAGTTGCATCACCAGATCGGATCGGAGGCCCCGATCCGAACCCCTTTTTCCTTTGAATCTGTAGCCGTTGCTGCGCATATCCCCTGAAGACTCGGACAAGATCTGACCATTTCTCCCACGACCTTCTACTGAATCAATGCGCTGTAGGCACCTTGGAGCCTCCGAACTTGACTTTCAAAGGATGGATGCCACACAATTCCGAACCGAAGCCACTTCGAGGAGATTTTTCACCTATAAATACAACACCTAGAGGCATTTGAAAGGATCATTTGGCAAATTCTCAGTTCATACTTCCCCCATAGCCGAATTCTACAAGCGTATTCAGAGCAAAATCATCTCTTATAGTCCATTTTTGAGAGATTTGAGTGGGTTTATGTATTGTAATCGTGAGGTTGAGTGAGAATCATTGCTGTGCTAGTATTTGAATCATCAATTAAAAGAAAACAAAGTGGATATGGGCTCGTTAACGCCGAACCACTATAAATTGCGTGTTCTTTATTGCTTTTTGATTCTATTTCATTGAATTCATATCTAATTTGGATGTTAGAGCCAATTTTTGGTCTAACACCAATTTAGTTTTTTTTTTTTTTTTTGCCTTTTTTTTTCTTTCGACAAAAAAAATAAAAAAAGAAAGAGGCTTCAAATCAAAGACCAGCAGCGATGGAAAAAGATTCAAGCAAACGAATAAGGAATTCAGAGGTCAAGAAATCTGCAAATAGTGCATTTTCAATTGCTAAAGCTATTAAACTGCTCTGGATGGACAGACTTCCATACCCCACTGTAATAATTTTTGAACTCTACAGGTGTTGCAGTTGCTTGAAATTATATAGAAATTACTTGTAAAATTTTTTTGTAGGGGCAGCGACTTGCTTCTGCAGTTTTTTAAATTTTTGCAGTTCTTATTGTGTTATTTTTTTGTGGTTGATTGATATTTCCATAACTAAAATCTTCATTCTCATTGTTTTCAACAATAAAAATAGATGTTGTAAAATAATATAATTGAGAAGTTGTGCTTTGTGAAGTTGATTGTCTCGTATAATTGGATCGCGGATACATAGTAGTTCAATTTAATGAACTATTAGCAAAAGAGATTGCATACTACCCGTAAAACATTGGTCGTATCCCTCAGTATTCATACTATACGTGAACGGCCATAGGACCCTCTTCCCCCTTCTAATTGAATCAGTTAATTAATAGAGCATAATTCATTCTTTTATACTATTTTGAACTAAGAATAAATTATGTCTTACATTAACTTCATTCAAATGTCAGATTCAAAAAAATCTTTGAGCGAAATGTGGGATAATAATCGGAGTAGATGTCCTCTTAAATAGTATGAGTACGAATTACACCTAATGAGGTGTAACACCCCACCTCCGTTAAGGTCACTCACAAAGGGAATGCCTTAACTTTGATGGAGCATTTTAGTAAACAGAACAGAATATTACAAGACAGATATAAAAATAGTACTTGAAAAATTTTATAACTTTATTGCAGCGGACAGAAATCAGTTTGGTTACAACTTTACCAAAAACTCAAGTACATATATATCAGCCTTGTTCAAAAGCCATCAGAGTACAAAACTTTAAAATCATAATCCCCATAGAACGGAAGCTATACAGAGCCAAGCCATACTTTAAGCACTTCAAGCAGAAGGAATCCAGATCAAGCTAAAGTATTCCCTCCTTGGATAACCTGGGGGGAAACGGAAGAAAAAGGGGCGAAAACAAGCAAGGTCAGACATAAAGTCTGGCAAGTCCAGTGATTTTCAGTTATGAACAGATAATAATAACATGACATGAAAATAAAACTGGATGAGAGAAAACAGTAACATGTGTAGCGGATATAACAGAAGAACAGAATAATATAAACTATTACTTTACACTTCTCTGCACTAATACTAGTATAACAGAATTAGGTGTCACCCTAATGTCTAAACTGAAACAGAAACGGGTACAGAATAATTTCCACAGAAGAGAGTGCTAGTAATGGGCCTTTACCACCCGAACAGAAACGGACAGAAACAGAATGCTAATAATGGGCCTTTACCACCCGAACAGAAACAGACAGAAGCAGAATGTTAATAATGGGCTTTCACCACCCGAACAGAAACAGACAGAAGCAGAAACAGATTAATCCCTACGACAACAGAATGTAGAATTAGGTGTACACTAGTAATGGACCTTTACCACCCGAACAGACTGTACCAGGCAGAAATAGACAGGTGTTACCACCCAACAGAAACAGACAAAACTAGGTGTACCCTAAAACCCTAACCCAAGCGATCGGCTCCCTAATACATAAATACCCTGTGTCGGCCCCACAGTAGGGTGTATCATTCCTTAAAGTGAAAACCAATTGGCACATACCTATTTACATATGTCACGGCGTCTTACATCCTCAGAGGCAGATCGGAATCCATGCACGCACATGACCCGGTTGGAACGCACCATCAACACCCCTCGCCATTATCAGAATGAACCGCTTATAATCAGTTCAGTAAGCGTGCCCGGACCCTACCTACTGTTGGGTCAAAGTTTTGATACCAGAAAGGGTTACTGACTAATATGGGTCCCAAACAACAGATGACACAAGTAATTCCCTTCCTATCCTTGTGTCCCCAGACTAACAGATTTCAGATTAACTTGTTTACAAGTTTCAGACATACATAATTCAGATCAACTAGTTCACAGATCAGATTAGTTTTCATACTAACGGAACAGATATACGGATTTAACAGATTTACAGATTTGGCTAACTTTGCAATTGGGCCTACAGATTCACGGAACAGATTAATTAAATTCATCAGTCTAGTGGGTTTAACCCTATCCGCCCAACACGTTTTAGACATCATATTTATCTCAGATTTTCATTAATTAAATATTAATGCCCAGACCTCTCACATTAGACTGACAGTTTGCGGCTACTGGTTAGGCCGGTTGGTTCCGGGCAGATTTCTGCCGCAAACTGAGTCTAACCTCGGGTTTCAAGCACGTTATGACTAACTTCTCACATTAGTAACTACTATTTGCGGCCACTGGATGTGCCGGGCGGTTCCGGGCAGAATTACGCCGCAAACTCATTCTAACCTCGAGTTAGCCATGTTTATCTTTGCGGCCAATTAATTAATAATTTACCATTTATGCCCACGCCTAATATACATGTCAATTATTCATAGCTAATTCAGATTATGTCAATAACAGACTGAATATATCAACTTAACAGACATAGCAGATAACAGATTTGGGCGACTTAACGGATTCAGCAGATTAAGCAAACTAGCAGATTTAGCAAATAACAGATTAGGCATCTCAACAGATTTAGTTTAGCAGATTTGGCATTTTCAACAGACTTAGCAGATGACAGATTTGGCAGATGAACAGATCTAGCAGACTAGGCAGTAGAGCAGAACTAGCAGATTAAGCAATATAACAGAACTAGCAGATTAGGCAATTATAGCAGAACTTGCAAATTAGACAAATATAACAGATTTAATCATTCCTTAAAGTTTCACAAACATATCTTGCCTAATTATAAATCTTGCCTAAGTTCACATACATAAATAATAGTCATGATTCACAATATGATCACATACCCCATGTTTGCATTAAATTTACATAGCACAGATTATGGTCATAATTTACCATATATCATATGTTTCAATTTTTATTAAACTTGCATAGTACAGAAGATCCATATATAAATTATACCAAATATAGCCATCGATTACTATGCATGTCATATATCCCAAAGATCCCTTACTTAGGTGCTTATTTACATTAATAGATATCCTACTTTCATGTAAATCTTTATACCTAAGCCATATTCTCTATATCTCAAATCATATGTTCAATATAGTCTATATTTATGTCCAATTATATGCCTCAAATCATATGTTCAATACCCTTTATGTTATAAATATAACATGTCCAGTCATATGTCTCAGATTTATGTTCTAGCTACAGTCCATGTTCTTTCCTCAAATCAGTCACCTATT
Organism: Allium sativum; assembly: GCA_030737875.1. Taxonomy (NCBI): domain Eukaryota; kingdom Viridiplantae; phylum Streptophyta; class Magnoliopsida; order Asparagales; family Amaryllidaceae; genus Allium; species Allium sativum. The sequence goes on along the minus strand of CM060922.1, from coordinate 345,026,318 downwards.
GGTCATGCCCAATTTATGCATCATTCATTTTACTGTCCCAAACATTTTATCGTATGTTAATCTCTTATGAGATTGGCTCAGGCTCGTGGAAGCCTGGCTATAGAACAGAAAGAAGAAAGAGATACAGAATAAGATAGATCTAAACAGAACAGAACAGATATAACCTCAGATTCAGATTTACAATTCATGTCACAATCAGAATTAACATTTATATCGGAAAATAACTGTACTTGCCTTGCGTGGTTAAAGAAAGAACTTTAATTTGTTGTAGAATCGTTGTAGGAGCTTTAATCTCTAGTTTGATTGAGTTTGGAGGCTAAGAGAATTGCTTAGAGAGCGACGGCCATGATCAAGAGGAAGTCAAGCAACATTTTGATGTAAGAATGTTTTGTTATCCATTAGGTTAGGTCTTAGGATGTATTTATAGGTGTAGGAACTCATTTAGGCCCTCAGATTAACCCTAGAACTCATCAGGTCCGTCCAAATACGTCACAGCCTCCAAAATCGCACACACACACGCACTAGGTTCGACCAGGGAGGTCGACCCCCAAGTCGACTGCCCAGTCGACCCCCAAGTCGACTGCCCAGTCGACCTGGTCTAGGGGGTCGACTCCCCAGTCGACCCGGGTCTGGGGGTCGACTCCCCAGTCGACCTGAGTCCTAGGAGGGAAATTTCCCGCCCAGCCCGCTTCTGGGTTTGAATTCGAATTTCGAGCTGTTTTCGATTTTGAAAATTTCTGAAACTTCGGAGGGTCATATCTCCCTCATACGGACTCCGATTCTTGCAAACTCGGACTCGTTTCCAAGAAGAATTCCGAGGCGAACGTAATGGCGCAACCCGTTTCCCTTGATTCTTATTTTAAAAATTAATTATCCACTGATTTGTTACTTATACGTTCACAGAAAATACGGGGTGTTACATTCTCCCCTCCTTAAAGGATTTCGTCCCCGAAATCTTCAAGTTAAGAAGAATGTGTCCTACCATCCAACATCCATCTACTCAATCATCAATCACTGACGTCCATTGTCCTTATAAACTTCTAATGTTGTATGAACATATGCAAAGGTGTGTGTATATGTTCCTTATCTAATGCAATGATCAGGCGGTCCACTGATTCAGTTGACCTCCTTAATGCGAATTATGCTAGTGCCATGAGTCCAACATGTATGCAATTTTCCTACTCGATACATATCATTTCTATATGAGTGCACAACCATTCAATCATATGCAACATCCATGTGCCGAGTTAATCATTTTGCATCCACAAAAGTTGAAAATGCTCACACATCCATCTGCAGTATGAGAGTGTTTTCGAGCCGATCTAGTGCCTAGTGTGTGTATATGCATCCACGAGCAACCACTAGCAACCACTTGCATCCACTTGCAACAATCAAACATAACATGTCTCAAACACATGTTTACACCCATTAGTTTCTACCAAAAGTTCGAAGATTTGATCGATAGGATACAGTCAAACGATGGTAGCGAGTACAGATAAAACAAAAACTTGGTTCCCATTAGACATTGGTTGAGAGAATAATTCCCCTAAGTATCAACCCCAAAGACCGAGATCAATATCATATTGACACCCAGAGGATTACCCTCTTTAGACAATGTCAAAACTGGAAATCAGAATTATTCAGATATTTACAGACTACTGGTACAGATCAGATTACCGAATGATTCTTAGGAAACTAAGCATGATAAATCCCAGAATGTATGTGTCCCACTTGACGCCTAACACTAATATCTCTCAAACCCCAATCACAAACAGATGAGTCATAACCCTTATGGATTTGGGTCTACAGCGGAATCAGAAACAATACTAGTATTTAAGTGCAGAGTATCGATTACAAAATCATAATGCCAGAATCAGAAAGAGTCTTAACTCCATAATCAGTTAAAGAAATTAAACCTTCTATAGGAATTTTCCTATTTCTATCCTAGCCACTAGCCTCAAGAGTGTTCGCCTGCCCTCCATAAGTTGGTCCTGCCCTCTGCCCTTGCCCTCGTTTCTTCGGGCAGTCCCTGGTGAAGTGTCCCATCTCACCACAGTTGAAGCAAGTGCCCTTCCTCTTTCGGCAATCCTTATTCAGATGAGTCGAGCTCCCACAAGTAAAACACTTCTTTTCCTTCTTATCTTCAGACTCCTTATCTTTCTTTTGGGTTTCCTTTTTGGGCCATGCCTTCTTGTTCGGTGGCTCTTCCTTCTTTGCCTCTTTCCTCTCGGGTGCCTTATCAGCTTTAGCGCCTTTCTCCTCGTGCATGAGTGCCATGTCTACTAGCTTCTCAAAGGTGGCCCCCATAGGGATGTGGGTCATAGCCAACCCCTGCAATGGCTCATTCAAGACATTAACGAACCTCAGATCCTTCTTCTCCTGCGTGTTCACCAAATCTAAGCCAAACCTTGCCAATTGGTTGAATTTGTTGACGTACTCTTTCACTGATAGATTTCCCTGCTTCAATGTCAAGAACCTTTCCATGTATAGATTCTCTTCTGCCCTTGAGAGAAACTTTGCCTCAAACCTACATCTGAAATCCGCCCAAGAATCAACAGGACGCTCCCCATTAGTGACCTCCCACCAAAACGAAGCCTCTCCCTTCGTTAACCAAGCTGCTAATTTGACTTTCCTCCCTTCTTCTACTTCAAAGATTTCTAGCAATTCTTCCACCTCCTTAAGCCAATCTCTAGCTTCCACAAACGTTTCTGACCCTTGAAAAGGTTTTCCACCCATAGCCTTAAATTCCTTGCATGTCTTTGCAAAAGTATCAGCGCGAGGAGGGGGAGGAGGAGGAGGAGCGGGTGCAACTGGTGGTGGAGGAACATTGGCTGGACCTGCAGCGGCCCTAGACTCTAATAACCTCCTATACCATCCTGGTATCGTTACACCCTCCGGAAGGTTAAGATCTTCAGCCATGCTGAAACGAAAAAGGAAAGATTCAAAATGGAGAATTCGAAAGATAAAGATATATGGCCATTGGGGATTATGTTTTTCGTAAAAACTTTCCTTTTTAAATTACTCATCAAGACATGTTTTTGAAAACACTTCTTCCAAAAATACTTTAGAAAAATAGTTTTTCTAAAAAATTTATCTGTTCTGGTAACCTTAAGCTCTGATACCAAGTGTAACACCCCACCTCTGTTAAGGTCACTCACAAAGGGAATGCATTAACTTTGATGGAGTATTTTAGTAAACAGAATAGAATATTACAAGACAGATATAAAAATAGTACTTGAAAATTTTTATAACTTTATTGCAGTGGACAGAAATCAGTTTGGTTACAACTTTACCAAAAACTCAAGTACATATATATCAGCCTTGTTCAAAAGCCATCAAAGTACAAAACTTTAAAATCATAATCCCCACAGAACGGAAGCTATACAGAGCCAAGCCATACTTTAAGCACTTCAGGCAGAAGGAATCCGGATCAAGCTAAAGTATTCCCTCCTTGGATAACCTGGGGGGGAAACGGAAGAAAAAGGGGCGAAAACAAGCAAGGTCAGACATAAAGTCTGGCAAGTCCAGTGATTTTCAGTTATGAACAGATAATAATAACAAGACATGAAAATAAAACTGGATGAGAGATAACAGTAACAGGTGTAGCGGATATAACAGAAGAACAAAATGATATAAACTATTACTTTACACTTCTCTGCACTAATACTAGTATAACAGAATTAGGTGTCACCCTAATGTCTAAACTGAAACAGAAACGGGTACAGAATAATTTCCACAGAAGAGAATGCTAGTAATGGGCCTTTACCACCCGAACAGAAACGGACAGAAACAGAATGTTAATAATGGGCCTTTACCACCCGAACAGAAACAGAGAGAAGCAGAATGTTAATAATGGGCCTTTACCACCCGAACAGAAACAGACAGAAGCAAAAACAGATTAATCCCTGCGGAAACAGAATGTAGAATTAGGTGTACACTAGTAATAGGCCTTTACCACCCGAACAGACGGTACCACGCAGAAACAGACAGGTGTTACCACCCAACAGAAACAGACAGTACCAGCAGAAACAGACAGAACTAGGTGTACCCTAAAACCTTAACCCAAGCGATCGGCTCCCTAATACATAAATACCCTGTGTCGGCCCCACAGTAGGGTGTATCATTCCCTAAAGTGACAACCAATTGGCACAGACCTATTTACAGATGTCACGGCGTCTTACATCCTCAGAGGAAGACCGGGATCCATGCACGCACATGACCCAGTTGGAACGCACCATCAACACCCCTTGCCATTATCAGAATGAACCGCTTATAATTAGTTTAGTAAGCGTGCCCGGACCCTACCTACTGTTGGGTCAAAGTTTTGATACCAGAAAGGGTTACTGACTAATATGGGTCCCAAACAACAGATGACACAAGTAATTCCCTTCCTATCCTTGTGTCCCCAGACTAACATATTTCAGATTAACTTGTTTACAAGTTTCATACATACAGAATTCAGATCAACTAGTTCCCAGATCAGATAAGTTTTCAGACTAACGGATCAGATATACGGATTTAACAGATTTACAGATTTGTCTAACTTTGCAATTGGGCCTACAGATTCACGGAAAAGATTAATTAAATTCATCAGTCTAGTGGGTTTAACCCTATCCGCCCAACACGTTTTAGACATCATATTTATCTCAGATTTTCATTAATTAAATATTAATGCCCAGACCTCTCACATTAGACTGACAGTTTGCGGCTACTGGTTAGGCCGGTTGGTTCCAGGCAGATTTCTGCCGTAAACTGAGTCTAACCTCGGGTTTCAAGCACGTTATGACTAACTTCTCACATTAGAACCTATTGTTTGCGGCCACTGGATGTGCCGGGCGGTTCCGGGCAGAATTACGCCGCAAACTCATTCTAACCGCGAGTTAGCCATGCTTATCTTTGCGGCCAATTAATTAATAATTTACCATTTATGCCCACGCCTAATATACTTGTCAATTATTCATAGCTTATTCAGATTATGTCAATAACAGACTGAATATATCAACTTAACAGACATAGCAGATAACAGATTTAGGCGACTTAAAGGATTCAGCAGATTAAGCAAACTAGCAGATTTAGCAGATAACAGATTAAGCATCTCAACAGATTTAGTTTAGCAGATTTGGCGTTTTCAACAGACTTAGCAGATGACAGAATTGGCAGATGAACAGATCTAGCAGACTAGGCAGTAGAGCAGAACTAGCAGATTAAGCAATATAACAGAACTAGTAGATTATGCAATTATAGCAGAACTAGCAAATTAGGCAAATATAACAGATTTAATCATTCCTTAAAATTTCACAAACATATCTTGCCTAATTATAAATCTTGCCTAAGTTCACATACATAAATAATAGTCATGATTCACAATATGATCACATACCCCATGTTTGCATTAAATTTACATAGCACAGATTATGGTCATAATTTACCATATATCATATGTTTCAATCTTTATTAAACTTGCATAGTACAGATGATCCATATATAAATTATACCAAATATAGCCATCGATTACTATGCATGTCATATATCCCAAAGATCCCTTACTTAGGTGTTTATTTACATTAATAGATATCCTACTTTCATGTAAATCTTTATACCTAAGCCATATTCTCTTTATCTCAAATCATATGTTCAATACAGTCTATATTTATGTCCAATTATATGCCTTTTTATGTCGTGTCCTCAAATCATATGTTCAATACCCTTTATGTTATAAATATAACATGTCCAGTCATATGTCTCAGATTTATGTTCTAGCTACAGTCCATGTTCTTTCCTCAAATCAGTCACCTATTGGTCATGCCCAATTTATGAATCATTCATTTTACTGTCCCAAACATTTTACCGTATGTTAATCTCTTATGAGATTGGCTCAGGCTCGTGGTTGCCTGGCTATAGAATAGAAAGAAGAAAGAGATACAAAATAAGATAGATCTAAACAGAACAGAACAGATATAACCTCAGATTCAGATTTACAATTCATGTCACAATAAGAATTAACGTTTATATCGGAAAATAACTGTACTTGCCTTGCGTGGTTAAAGAAAGAACTTTAATTTGTTGTAGAATCGTTGTAGGATCTTTAATCTCTAGTTTGATTGAGTTTGGAAGCTAAGAGAATTGCTTAGAGAGTGGCGGCCATGATCAAGAGGAAGTCAAGCAACATTTTGATGTAAGAATGTTTTGTTATCCATTAGGTTAGGTCTTAGGATGTATTTATAGGTGTAGGAACTCATTTAGGCCCTCAGATTAACCCTAGAACTCATCAGGTCCATCCAAATACGTCACAGCCTCCAAAATCGCACACACACACGCACCAGGTTCGACCAGGGAGGTCGACCCACAGGTCGACTGCCCAGTCGACCTGGGTCCTGGGCGGGAAATTTCCCGCCCAGCCCGCTTCTGGGTTTGAATTCGAATTTTGAATTTGAATTTCGAGCTGTTTTCGATTCTGAAAATTTCTGAAACTTCGGAGGATCATATCTCCCTTATACGGACTTTGATTCTTGCAAACTCGGATTCGTTTCCAAGTAGAATTCCGAGACAAACGCAATGGCGCAACCCGTTTCCCTTGATTCTTATTTTAAAAATTAATTATCTTCTGATTTGATACTTATACTTTCACAGAAAATACGGGGTGTTACATGAGGCAAGATTTTCCAACATTTCATGAGCCCAATATCAACATTTTCCAAAATTTTCCAAATGACCAACATCAAAATCATGGATATGATCGAAATGGTGACTTCAATTCATGTTTCAATAATTTCGATTATGGGCCACATCAACGTCAAAATGGCTTTGAAACCCAAGATAGCTTTGATCTACATCAATATGCTGTTGTAAACCAAAATTTCCAAAGTTATAGCCTATATCAACATCTTGAAATAACCAAAATTGCAATTTTCCATTGAATTTCAATAGTTTTGTTTACAAACATAATTTTTACAATCAAAATGATTTCCAATATCACTGTCATTTTTCGGAAAATTCATAAAACCACCACATTGGAAATAATTTTGATCGTGAAATTGATGTGGATTATAATTTTGAGAATGAAGAAATTCAAAACGAGAGCTCTCAAATCAACGATTATGAAGAATATCATCTTAACATTCTTAGAGAGAGGGAAGAAAGGCTAAATAAAAAGATGGATGAACTTCTTTGTTTAATAACATCTTTGAAAGAACAAGGAGAGCAACAAAATGAAATTCAAATAAGCAATGAATCAGAAAATAATCCATTTTTTACTGATAGTGAAAATTTTCAGAATACAACTTTGGAAATTGAGAATAACAATTGAAATGAAGTTGTTCAAAATTCAACAAATGATTTGGACTTCGATTCTTTTTGGGAAAAAGATTTAAGCTCGGATTTTGATCTTCCTCTTTCAAGCTGTGAGAAACTTGAAATTCAAGAAATTGAACTAAATAAAAATGTTGAATTTTTCAATTCAAATTTGGAGAAGGATTTTAATGAACGTGAATTTTTTGGATTGTATGAGGATGAATTGTTAAACGAGGGTGAAATTGAATTAAGCTACGAATCCAAGTTTGAAAATTTTAACTTTGAAGAAACTTCCAACAAACTTGAAGTTATCAGTGTTGAAAATATGTTGTCAAGTAATGAAATTGAGAAATGTGATCATATAGTCTTGAACAACACTCAGAATTTGAATTTCACAATTGCAACTGAGTTTATACACGATCACAAATTTTTGAACAACTACACTGATAAAATTTTGAACATATGAATTATTTTTGGAATGTTAGCTTGGTTGAAAACTTCATGTTAGGATGACCCTGGACATTTATATACTGGACTATATATCTAGATATAATGATGAGATGGTTTTCAAAACCCTTTGCTTATTAGAAAACATGCCTAGACATAGTGGGAATGGGATTCATCGGGCAAGAACCAAGTGTGGGGGAAAAAGTTGGTGGCAGTCTTTGCATCGTATGGATTGCAAACACATATATCATTGTACATATGATCCATTTTTACATATAGCTAGACTACATTTCATTCTACAAATAATTTTGCAACTCACTCACCTTTTGATACGATCTTTCAAATTTAGGAAACATATTTACAGTGTGGACAATGTTTAGTTCTAGTGTGGGGGGAGTCTGCATTACATCCTTTTATTTTGCTTTAAATTTTTTTTCTCTTCATATAGGACCATCATGCATTTTAGATCGTAGTAACATGCCAATTTTTTTTTTGAAACATGACTCATTTCTGATTGATACAATAAAATAAGTTAACAACTATTAGTCAATTGATAGTATGTTTTTCTCTCGACTAAGATCAAATAAGAAATATAATGAAAAGTTGAATTTTGAGAGATATTAGTGTAACTGGTACATAGGGAGATTCTAAATTGTAGTCTTTCTTTAAATGAGTGGAGGAATTAAAATACTTATATTGGCTTTTCGAATCTTTAAAACTAAGCTGTGTTAAGCTAAATTCGCATATTCTCTCTTTTTCTTATATTTTCAATATTAATAATAGTAATCCAACGGTATCCGACATTGCTTGTAAATCTAGCGTTGGTGTGCAAACCCGCTAAGCTCTATCCGACATGTTGTTGCCAAAGTCAGCATTGGTATATCTTGGTCTCATTTTATGAGTTGGACACCTAAGGATTACCGACATCTTGTTGATAAAGTCAGCGTCGGTCTGCACAATCCGCCAAGCTCTGTCCGAACTCTCCATCAGTCCGCAAGGCAGTGCATGGGTGGTATACCTTAGTCTTTAAGTTAGGTGTATGTAATTAATCGTAAATTTCAATTTTTATATAGATAGAAAATAAACGATGATGCCCAAACACTTCTTGACCTTAATGATTTGACTAGCATATACAAGGAATTTAGAATACCATTTTGCGAACTATGACAAGCAAACTAAGAATTTATTTCATGGCTGCACTATGTTATCGACCGAACCAACTGGAAAAACTGGATTTTAACATTTAAAAACTTGAATTGTGTTGAAAATTTATGACAAGTTGAGGTATCTAAAATAAAAATCAACTGACTAGTAATTGTCAACTTAATTTGTTGTACCACTTTCCTAAAACAAGTCATGTTTTCATTTTTCTTTTTTATTTGCATATGTCCATTGCATTCATGTAGTCGCATCAGAACCATATCATACTGCATTTGGATTTTGTGGGTAGTATCTGCTGAAAACCCTTACGAGACACCACTCATCCTACTAGGGACACCTAGAGGTTTAACGGCTTGTTGCATACGCTCAATGCAATCGTGTTTCCTAGAAAGTGTGACCTATCTAGTTTAGTTTTTCATTTTTGTTTTACTTGAGGACGAGTAAAAGATAAGTGTGAGGGTATTTGATTAACACAGAAATGTTTTTTTTATGCTCTTATATCTTATCTTTTGTATATTAAATAAATATTACTTGGGTATTATTTTGTCACTTTTACAGATATGCCAACTAAGCCGCATGCACTCAGAAAAACAGAAAATAAATATCAAAATGCTATGTATATACATATAAAGATGTGCAGATGAAGACTTAGCATTGTGCTTCTTTTGATTTTCAATATATGTTCATGTTTGGTAAAAGAAATCTCCTTAAATCTTATCTTCCTTCAATTAGTCACATGCCAAACAAGGAAGATATGGGAGGAATAATTGCTAATTAAGAAATGGGAGGAATAATTGCTAATCAAAAGGGGAGCAATAATTGCTAATTAAGAGGCCAAGATATTCTCAAGATTGTTTCCTCAAAACAAAATCAAGGAAAGGGCATGAGATATGATTAAATAATTCTTGTGTAAATTGGTCTATATATGTATAGATTAGATTAGGGTTTTAGGTTGGCTATCTATCCCCTATAAATATCCATGTAATCTCATTGGAAACTTTTATCCCTGAATTAATAAAGTTTTCTTCTTTCTCTCTTTTCTGCATTTTTTTATTTTCTTAGCAATTAGTGTTGTCTACACAATTAGATTTGGTAGAACACTATTTGTATTTTTCACTTATTTTCATTAGTGATTGACCGTCTAATTAGATACAGCGGTAATCCTAGTTTATTTCCAGTTGTTATTTAATTTCTGCAGTTTTAATTTCTATCTCATTTCTTGCTTTCCTAGGCCATATTGGATTGAATATAGATTTGAGTAGATTTAGATCTGATACAATTCAATAATAGTTTTATTGTTTTTCAACCGAATCTCCAAATTTCGTCTAGCTCGCCCAAGAAATTATATAAATAATGTAATTTAATCTACCTCCCTCTGATTTGACCTGCATATTACACGATCTATGCACTTTCAGTATTTATTTTAAAATTTGCACTTTTCTAAATCTTAGAAAGCGATGATCAATACACTAGGGATCAACAAGAACATCATGCAACTCGGGCACACATGACCGTCCACTCATTCAGATTGAGTGTATCGAATATATTATCACCAATGGTTGTCAGCTGTCCAACCATATTCCGTAAGATACAGAATCGACAGAAGAAACAAATAAGGATTTTATCTAGATAGTGATAATACACCCTGCTTGGTGCGACCCAACTAGCCATGCTGCCTGCCCGATTTTTGTCATTTTCCAGTTGTGAGGCTTGAGGTTACGTTTACTTTTTTGAGAACATCCCAATAATTTTGAATGCCATATCCTGAGATCCATTAGATGACTAATTGACATCCACAAATATACTTTGGATGTTAAACAGGAGAATTTCTCCGCCACCAAACTAGGTATGTTTGTAAAAATCATCGTACGTGATCATTTATGAAATACTCTATCAGAAATTCATCCATACAAATCATCCATGAATAGAATGAACCGAAGGTACCCTCCTACCACATCCTATACGGGAATCACCCCAAGGATCAGTAATGAGTAGTCCATGCAATCCGAAGATTTCAATCACAACAGAGTCACAAGTCATAATAACTTTGGGTGCGAACCAAAGAAATTTAACGAGTAGTTCTTCCGCTCATGAAGATCAATGGTGTTCAATGCTTCATCTTTATACGCCTGCATGTTAGTCGTGAATGAATAGCTGGTTCGAAGTTGTTTTGGATCTAGTTTCAATCCCGGTTTCTTCGAACTAACTCGTCAACGATCCAAACAATATTCATTTATAGTTGGGGTTTTAAATATCAACTCAAATAATATAGATTAATACTTTGGAAGCTCAGGCTCTTTTCATCTCAAAATATTCATTTAGAACTATTGTAACGAATAAAAATCGATTCTATAATTTATTTCAACTATTCTCTTTTGTTTTTGTTATTTGAAAACAAATCTACCTTTATCTTTCTTTTTAGCATAATTACTTTGAAGAACGCACCTTGTCATTTCCTTTATTTTTAACATATAGCTATATTTCACAAACAGGAAAATATTTACAAGGACAAAACTGAAGGCCTTTTTATCCATAAGGACAGCCCACTAAAATTTTACTCAAAAGGACAATACATTGAAAAATAATTTTTGCCGCTACTTTTATCTTCTCCCTCTCTCACGTCGGCCGCTACTTTCAACTTCTCCCTCTCTCACGTCATTCTCGATTTCATCTTAAATCACGAAATCATAAAATCAGAAAACGCGAAATCACGAATTTCAGAAAATACTAAAATCGAAATAAAAGGAAAACATCACAAGATCAAAATCGAGAAGAAAATCATTCGAAACCCTAAAAAATAAAATAAAAATGTCGATCAACAAAATCCCAATGGAAATCAGAATTGAATGGAATAAAAATATTTTACAAACGATGGAAATCACAATTGAAGAAGTCGAAATTGTTGAAACAATTTTTAGATTGGAAATGGTTTTTTTTTCATTTTACTAGTACAGCAGTTCGTAGGTATCATTTTTGTATTTTTGTAGTTATCATTTTTCCTGTTTTTAACTTTATAACGTAGCAGCTGTTTTTAGTTATCATTTTTCAATTTTTTATTTATCATTTTTTCTGTTTTAACTTTAAAAACATAGCAGCAGTTTTTAGCTATCATTTTGCTATTTTTGTAGTTATGATTTTTACTGTTTTAACTGTGTTTCATGTTTTTTCAGGAGATTTTGTTGCTATGTTAATTTTGAAGTTATATTGTTGTATCAGCTTTGAAACTAAGTCGAACTTTTTTCATTTTAATCAATAAAACTGTGATATAAATTTTTTTCCCATTATTTTATCTTCAAAACATTGCATCAGTATTTAGGTATCATTTTTCTAATTTTTAAGGTGTCATTTTTCTGTTTTAACTGTGTTATGTGTTGTTTTGATGTGATTTTATTGCTGTGTTCATTTTGAAACTGTTTTTTTGCATCAACTTCGTCACTCAGTCGAACGTATTTCGTTTTATTCAATCAAACTGTGATGTAAACAATTTTTGCATTAATTTTTCTTAAAAACATTGATGCAGTTTGTAAGTATCATTTTCCTATTTTTTGAGGTATCATTTTATATGTTTTATTCAATCAAACTGTTATGTTTTATGTTATATTTTATTATCGGTTTTATAAGTTGGTACGGCTAAGATAAAGTTTTTCTCATTTTCAGAGTTCATGAATATCAGTTTTTTAATATTGTAGGTATTCATTTGTTTGTTATATTTTTCATTAGTTTTTCTTCAAAACATTGAATCAGTTATTAGGTATCAGTTTTCTATTTTTTTGAGTATCAGTTTTAATGTTTTAACCGTGTTAAGTTTTTTTTCATGTGATTTTTTGTTGTATTACAGTAAAAATGATACCTTAAAAAAATATAAAAATGATTCCTTCAAACTGCAGTAATGTTTGACATAACAGAGAAATTACACTAAAAATGATACCTTAAAAAATATAAAAATGATACCTTAAAACTGCTTTGATGTTTAACATAACACATAAACTACAGTAAAAATGATAACTAAAAAAATAGAAAAATGATAACTAAAAACTGCTGCTATGTTTTAAAGTTAAAACAGGAAAAATGATAACTAAGAAAATAGAAAAATGATACCTACGAACTGCTATACTACTAATGATTAAAAAAAAACATTTCCAATCACGAAAAAATTATTTCAACAATTTCGACTTCTTCAACTGCGTTTTCCATCATTAGAAAAATATTACTATTCAATTCAATTGTGATTTCGAATGGATTTATGTTGTTCGACAATTTTTTTTTCTAGGGTTTTTGTTTTTCGCGATTTTTGTTTCGAATGCTTCTCTATTCGATTTCGATTTCGTGATGTTTGAATTCGATTTCAAATTTCGTTTTTGTTTTATTCTGAAATTTGTGATTTTGCAATTCATGATTTCGTGTTTTTTGTATTTCGTGATGACTGATGCGCAAGAGGAGAGAAGAAGAAAGAAGCAGCCGAATTTTTTTTTCCAGTGTGTTGTCCTTTAGGATAAAATATTAGGCGGCTGTCCTTATGGATAAATTTTAGTGGGCTTTTGTCCTTAAAAAATTTTTTCCCTTTCACAAAACCTCTTTCATTTCCGTTGTCCAGGAAAATATCATTTCCTATACGGTCAATCAATCGGTAAGAGTTAAATTTCAAAATCTTATCTAAACTAAGATAACGTCAAACGATGTATTCTGATAATATAAGCATAATGGTTAATTTTTATTATTAAACTATTTTCCCTTAAAGCTCTTGCTTATGAAAATTATAAGTATCTTTTCGAAATCTAATTTTATTTTCAAAAACCTATGTGGTGTCTTATTATCATTTCCAAAACCAATGTATTGAAAACTGCATCTCTCCAGAATTGGCATATATCAAAATCCCTTCTTATTTATTTGCAAATATCGCTATATCTCATCAATCTTTTTATATTTTCTATATTGAAAATATTTTTATCACAAATTCCCCTTTTTACTTCCGTCGTTACAAACTTATACCACCTTTCGATAATAATGAAATCGTTCAAGTTTGGGGTATTCTATTTACCTCTCAAACCTTGATTGACAACATTCTTATCTCAAGATAGATAGAAGTTTATAACTCAAAACCTAATAATATTAATACCATGTTAATTCTATTTCGCTTAATATATGGTTAAATACACCATACTTTATATTTGGAAATTTTATTCTTTAGATAAAACCTCTTTTAATTTCATTGCATTTGTTTTATAAATTTCCATTTACAAATCTTGTTTGTGAATTTATTATAATTTCCTTAAAGAAACTTTTACCAATTTAATCAAATCTCACTACATTCAGTTACCTCTTAAACGATCTCCAAATGTCATCGCCTTCATTATTATCAATAATAATCGACCAAGTAAATGTCGTTTCTTCTATTAATAACCAAGATAGAATGTTTAATTATTTTTAAACAATCTGATAATCAGTTCAAAACACAGTTAATTAAATATTAATTAACTTCTAAGAACACACATTAAGTTTAAACCATTAGCTGATAAAACTATTTCTATTAAGTAATAATTCGAATAACATTCCTATTGAAACAGTTGACTAAGTCAACTTAAAAACATCGTGAACTACTAATTGGTTGCTTCCAATCCTTCTTATTAAATTAATTAAAAATAAAATTAATTTATTATAAATCCACTTAATTGTTTCTTAAAACAATCATCTCAGATTATCAAACTTTCAGTAAATTCTTGTCTTTCCTTCCTTATAAGAGCATAAATCATTTAATATGTTTTTGTAAAATATCATAAATATAAATACATTTGTAAAATTTTTATTTTAAATAACATATACAAATATAAACTTGAAATTTCAATTCAGTTATAAAAATAAATTTATAACTTAAAACATTGTCAATTCGCCTAACGGTAAATCAACGACTAAAAATATAGATTTAGGTCGTTCACCGCTAATTAATCAATACTGCTTATTGATTAAAAACACAAAGATTGTTGAATCTAAATTCAATGATCAACATCCATTCAAAAACCAATACCCAAATAGAATAGAACATTATTTGGGGTGAACAGTTCATGTTTAAATAATAGCAAAAATTGATAACATACAATTAATATGAGGTGTTAAGTTGGATACCCCCAATCAGTCTTTTTTTGCATCATAGCTTATAATATTATGTTATAACAACATACATAAATAATATTTTAACCAAATCATCCAATACAACATTTGTCTAAACGTCGACAACCATTAAACAACCAATATGCATTTAATCACCCAATTTATATTATTGACAATAAATTAAGTTATGTGAATTTAGCACATCATAATATTCTAGAAAGTGTGAGAGTTAACTCACCATTTATTTTGATGGACGATTCATACATTGTTTCATTTAATTTTAAAAAGACATTTAAAATTAAATGAAATTCTTACATCCAATTTCAACTGAACCTTGTTAGAAGTGTATCCTTCGTCGTCCTGATTCCAACGGACCTGGTTTCGTCCAATTATGATCACGAACGAACGAAACATCATCGTTACAAATTTGATCGATTATAATATAAATTAACTAAATTAATAAAAATATTAAACCTAAATTAGTTACTAATCTAATTCCCTAATTACCTTCACCTATCTGTACAAACCCGACATTTACTTCTGCTGCTTCATGATTCACGACCCGTTCCACATTCTCTCCCGATACCTCATCCGCTTGCCCCCTTTCTTCTTCTTACTATTATTTTTAATTGATAGCCCAAAGCCCATGATAAAAAGTTCAGCCCTCCACTTCCAAAATCCTATTCCCTACATAAATTTTTCGAGACCACTCCCTTCATGTATCCTTCCATCACATAATTCTTCTTACACACATTTGAATTCGTTGTTTCCAGTCAATGCCATAGTCGCTCCAACGCCCTAGGAAACTCTCCAACTCCCCCTTATTTACGACTTATCACTAATCGAGGTTAAAACCTTATGTTCATTCCCCCAAAAAAACACAAGAGCCTCCTCCTTCATGTTGGCCAGCGCCACCATTCCCCTCTAGGGCTGACCGGATCCACCCATCACGGCGCCTCCTCCCTAACTCCCTCCTCTGATGAATCCCACGGCCACCAATGCCCCTCATAAGCCACGAAGTAAAACAAACCCGTAAAAGATTTTAAAACCTATACTTCTTTCTTCCTCATCCCTTCCCTCCTCTGCAACCTCCTACTGCACTTCAAACACAGCACTGTACACCTTCCCCATCATCGACCAATAACACACTCACATCTCCCATCACAAATCTCTACACCATAGTCTCCACAACACTGAACTCGCAACACTTATCCCACCACTCCGACGTCCAAACAAAAGTCTGACTCCATTCTTCCCTGTAGCATAAACTGTTAGATCCTTTGTTAACATTCGATTGTATTACAAATAGACAGCAACAACAAATTATGTTACTCAATTTAGTAATAATTGTCACATCAAACTGTGTTCACAACAACGACACAAAGTGTGACAGATTGCACACTAGATTAGCTGCACCGACAACAGACCAGAAGAAGAATAATTCAATAATGTTCGATTCAAGAAAGGATTATGTTTCCTTAAAACAATATTGTTGTCATAGGCATTAATTTACGTAATAACAATTTGTTTCTCAGGATAAAACGGACTAGTGCCATAGTGCAGTGCCAGCAAACGGAGCTCTTATGAACTAAAGGAGATTACAAAAACTAGATCAGAGGATTACTTTGAATAAGAAGCACCAGCATGAGAAGATAAAAAAGTGAATTATGTCTCGTTTTTGGCCATGTATTTATAGGCTGGAGGAGATGCCTATCTGGGTATTAATGACCACTGAAATTAGGAAGGTTGCGACCATTCTAACCACGCGGTGCATTAACGTGCGTGCGCATCGGAATTGTAACACCCCACCTCTGTTAAGGTCACTCTCAAAAGGGAATGCCTTAACTTTGATGGAGAGTTTTAGGTAAAAGATGCAGATAAATTACAAGACAGACAAATAAAGCAGCGGAAAATAAAGTCATTTTATAAACAATGTGGTTTAGTCAAGCTTTTACAACAATTGTCTCAATCATACTTAAAAGTAATACATAGAACTTCTGCCTTGATTCAAAAACTTCCAAATATAAAAGAAGCATAAAAATAACAATGATATTCCCCAATAAAGCATGAACCAGCCATAGCAGTGGAGTAGAGAGTCCAAAGCAATACATCGACTGTCTCCGTGCTTGGAAAGAAAATTGAGCTAAGCGGTAACATATGATTAGTATAGATGTGATAAGGCAAGATAAACTGAATGCGCTTCTACTCTTTCTTTGCTTTGCTACTACCTTGTTATTCTGATTTTTATACCACTGCACTGCCTAACTAGTGTCCCAACTAGTAATCTGTGCAAAATGATAATATTACAACGTGATCCCAATCCCCACAATTAGGGTAGCCTTCAGGTGTACATCTAGTATGAGGATCATACCTCAATCAGCCCAATTCCATGAAGATGTTAGATGTACCCTTACTACCCTATCGATCGGCTCCCTACTTTTATTAATGTTCCATGTGTCTGTGTCAATCGGCCCTCTCTTGCGTGTAAATACCATGTGCTGGTCCGACCATAAGGTGTATCAATACTTATGATAGCAACCCGACACGATTCAAGATGCACGGTGTATAACTACTGGTGCTTAGTTCCTGTTTTTCCCATTCCGGAGTACATGCACGCCTGTAATCCGTCAGAACCTACACTGACGTACTCCTTGCTGCTATTTTTGACCGCTTATAATCAGCCCAGTAATCGTGCCCCACCCTGCCTAGTTCAGGGTACCATGATACATCTATGTGGCTTACTGCTGAAATGGTTCACCGTTACTAGGTTTTCTTACTGGTTAAGTTTGTGGGCCTATATTTACCATTATTACCCACCAACCCGATATGTACTTAACCCTCCCACTGATTCAAACATGTTTACTTAATGGTTAAGTTTGTGGGCCTATATTTACTAATATTACCCACCAACTCGATATGTACTTAACCCTCCCACACATTCTGTCATATTGGTTAAGTGTTGTCCATTCATGTTAACTTAACCCACCCACTAATCATGTCATGTTGGTTAAGTGTTTCTTATTAACCCTTCTCGCTCGTCATGTTGGATTGGTTAAGTGTTTCCTATTAACTTAACCTCATTCATTCATCATGTTATACTAGTTAAGTACTTCCCATTAACTTAACCCCATTTGTTCATCAAGTTACATTGGTTAAGTGATTCTTATTAACTTAACCCCACACGTTCATAATGCTGTATTGGTTAAGTGTCATCAATCAATTCAAGTTAAGTTAACCCACCCACTTGTCATGTTACATTGGTTAAGTGTTGCCTTCTTGTGTTAACTTAACCGTTCCACGCATCCTGTTATACTGATTAAGTGTTGCTCTCTTGTTTTAACTTAACCCTACCCATTCATCATGTCATATTGGTTAAGTGTTTCTTATTAACTTAACCCTTCTCATTCGTCATGTTGTATTGGTTAACTTAACCCTGCTCACTTGTTCAATTAACATGTTATAACGGTTAAGTGTTCTAAATTTACTTAACCTCACCTTCTTGTCTAATCAACATGTTATAACGGTTAAGTGTTGTAAATTTACTTAACCCCATCTTCTTGTCTAGTTAACATGTTATAACAGTTAAGTGTTCTAAATTTACTTTACCCCATCTTCTTGTCTAATTAACATGTTATAGCGGTTAAGTGTTCTAAATTTACTTAACCCCATCTTCTTGTCTAATTAACATGTTATAACGGTTAAGTGTTCTAAATTTACTTAACCCCATCATCTTGTCTAATCAACATGTTATAACGGTTAAATGTTGCCTTAGTTAACATAACCCTACCATTCTTAGCATGTCTTGTTCATTAGCATTAATTGATTTATTAATGCACCAACCTCTCACATTAGATCTATGTTGTTGCGGTTACTGGATGTGCCGGGCTGTTCCGGGCAGTTTTACACCATAACTCAATCTAACCTCGGGTTTTTCTTGGGCATGATGCACTAACCTCTAACATTTGATAGGTGTTGTTGCGGTTACAGGATGTGTCGGGCGGTTCCGGGCAGTTTTACAGCACAAATCAATCTAACCTCGGGTTAGGCATGCTTATCTTTTAGCATATTTACCATACATGTCATAGTCTAGATTTTATATGCTAATTATCCCAAATTCACAAAACTAGTCATGTTCCAATTCTCAAGTTATAACTCAACAAAGCTAATTACATGTTATGCCCCACAAATTCAAATTCAAGTTATTACTCAACATAGGTAACACCCAATTTTCCCAAATTTGCAATAGTATTCATGCCCCAAAAATCACAATATAACACATGCCCTAAGGTTTAGTCATATTGCACTATACAAAATATTCTCCAGAAACCCCAGTCGTGATTTACAGTTTAAACTATGCCAAATTATAACCTTTAATTACAGTGCATGACAAATGCCCAAAATCCCAATTTAAGCGTGTTTACATTTAATAGTTATCCCTATCTTATAGGTTTTCATGCCTAAGCCATATATCACTATACACAATAATCTCCTTCTTCCAAGTCATAAACTATCATATATAATATGCCCCAGTTTTAGGTCTAAAACCACAACGTGTACTATGCCTTACATGTTTACAGTTCAATTTATGCCCCAAACCCCAAGTCACATGTCCAATATACTTTATGCCTCAAATCTCAAGTCATATTTTCGATACACTTTATGTTTTAAATACAACATGTGTTGTGTCCTCAAATCAGTTACAAATCAGTTATGACCAATTATACATAATTTAATACTTTTCCCAATTTTAGCGTTGGCCATGTCCAAATCATATATTATGTCCAATTTTTTCAAACATACGTTCGTCTCTTATGAGATTCGGCTCAGGCTCGTAGTAGCCTATATATAAAAACAATAAGGGAAGAAGGAAAGAAGAGACAGAGAATGGACATAATAATATCAATGAGATGGATTCAATGGATATAGAAAGACAGATAGAAATAGGCATAATCTCATATTCATATTTATTACAACTTCAGAATCACAATATCATTTTATTTTTGAAAGTAACATGGACTTATAAATTATAGAACGGTCTTGAATTCTGGGATCTGATTTCTGAATTTGATTAGCTATTCCTTTGATGTAACTTTAATTGTTAACTTTAAAACTCTAATTTGATTGATTAATATGGAGGCTATGTCACTTCAGGTTTTAGCAGTATATATGCGCTTATGAATTCGTGTATTGAAAACAATAGGTTTAGGGGTCTTTCTATAGGTGTATAGGGAGATTTAGAGCCTTCAGATCAGTCTAGAAGTCATTAGAACTGTCCAAAGCAGAATACCACATCACACAGCGAATTACAGAGCGACACGTGGCAAAACACGTCATCGGCCAGATCTGGGCCAAAGGTGTCAACTCCCCTATAGGGGGTTGATGCCTATGTCGACACTCCTATAGGGGGGTCGACACCTATGTCAACTCCCCCTATGGGGGGGGAGGGGGGGTCGACACCCTGAGCGGGAATTTTCCCGCTCAGCCTATTCTGCTTGAATTTTGAACTTGGTTTTGAGATGTTTAATTATTATTTATATTTTCTATTTAAACATGAAATCTTCTGAACTCCATAACTTCTTCATACGGTGTCCGATTCACGCAAACTCGGACTCTATCTCTAGCAGAATTCCGAGACGAACGCAATGGCGTAACCCGCTTCCCTTGATTCTCAATTTTGAAATTAAATATTCTTTAATTTGTTACTTTAATACTCACAGGAGATACGGGGTGTTACATTCTCCCCTCCTTTAAAGGATTTCGTCCCCGAAATCTCCATGTCAAGGAGAATGTATCCTAACATCCAACATCCATCTACTCAACCATTTAATCACAGGCGTCCATTGTCCTTAAAAATATTTCTAATGCTTTTCATGAACATATGCATAGTGTGTGTATATGTCCTTATCTAATGCAAAATCAGTCGGTCTACTGATACAGTTGACCTCCTTAATGCGAGTTATGTCAGTGCCATGAGTCCATCATGTATGCAATTATTCCTAATCATACTTTATAACTTCTACATGAGTGCTCAATCATTCATACAAATGCAGCATCCATATGATAACACATCATGTTTCGATCTATATATATAAAAATTCACTCATGCATATGCAATATGGAAGTGACGGAGCCGATCTAATGCCTATTGTGTGTATATGCATCCACAAGCAACCACTAGCAAACACTTGCATCCACTTGCAATCATCAATCATAACATGTTTCAAACACATGTTTACATCCATTGGCTTCTACCTAAGGATCGAGGACAGAACTGAGAGGATATACTTAAAGGATAAAGACTAGCATGCAAATAAATTTTATAGAATGAGAGATCAAGGATATACCCTCAAAAAGGGTATGATGCGCGTATCTAGTCTTCAGTCTTCTAAGTCGCATCTTCTTGAACTTCATTCCATATTGCTCTGACTATCTTAACTTCACGATTTACGTAGCTTCTTAATTCCTGTTTCCTTAATATGCGTTGGAACTCATTTCACTGTCGCCTCCCGTTCTACCTTTTCTTCTTATAGTATACTTGGTACTACAACTTCTGCCGTGTCATGCTAACATTTCTAGAACTATCTCTTGAAAATAAACATATGCTAATCATGTTACCAAGTGTACACTAAGATGACCAGATTCTTCTTCTTCAATCTAGTAAGTGTGGCTGATACCTTCATAAAGTCCTTAATTAACTTCCTATATTAGCTTGCTAGTCCAAGAAAGCTTCTTACTTCTGTTGCTTTCCTTAGAACCTTCAAGTCTTACACCGCAACTACTTTTGCGGGATCTACTGCTATCCCTTAGATGCAAAGCATGTTCTTCCTCATTCCAAAATATCACCTATTCACAAGCAAAGTGAACCATCCGCCTTTGTAACGAAAATGACTGGAGCACCTCATTCAGAAGTACTTCGGCTTATGAACCCTTTTTCAAGTAACTCTTTTACTTGTTTACTGAGCCCTTCCTTTCCCTTGGATTCATGTACTGTACAGGTAATGCAACTGGCTTTGCATTGCCAACTAGATATATGCGGAAGTCTATCTCGCGTTTTAGGGGATAAACTCCTAACCTGATCAAAAACATCTGCGTACTCATGAACTACTCTAGCAGATCGCAAATCGTTGATAGATGCATCAAATGATTCTAGGTAGCTAAGACGAACTGATCCCTTAGGATCACGAAATATCGAGGTTATTCCCAAGGCAAGTCGAAAGTCTAACTACCCTCCTTTCATAATTACTAGCTAACCAATCCATGCCTAGAATCAACCCATAGCCCATGAATCCCGAAAACATAAGCATTACACCTAAACTCAATACTTAATATAGCTATTCTCAAATCCTTACAAATCAAAGATAAATGAGCCGAACCACCAATTGGATTTGAGACAATAATGGGATCTTCTACTATACAAATACTAAGGTGCAGAGACTCAACTATGGAAGCATATATAAATGAATGTGAAGCGCTAAAATCAAAAAAATGCTAACAGGATGATCAAAAGAAAACTAAACTTTTCCAACCGAAGCTTTACTGCCTATCTCTCAGATACGCTGGCGGTGAGAGCATGCGTTTACCCTCCGGAAAATCCTGTCCTTTATTCTTTCCCTTGTCCTTAATTATATGACCCATTATAAAGACACTTCCTCTTGTCTTAGGTTTTCCTATTCTTTCCTCCTTCGTGAACCAAGTCCATATCAATGAGTTTCTCATCCTTGGGTTGTGTTCCTTAGCCAAACCCCCTTATTCTCACCTTTGCCATCTTTGTGTAACTTGGTGACAAGTCTCTTGAAAGCTGCCTCCATCGCACAGAAAACCCTATAAAGCTTGAAAGAAAATTAGCCGCAGGTGAAACTACAGCGGCTATAGATGGAAGTTGGTCACTTCTTCACCCTTTGACAGGTGTCGTAGACTCATCAAGCCTACGGAACCATGCCGCGATGAGGTTACCTCCTAGAAAGCCAGGAGCCCCGGAGACTCAGCAAAGAAGGAAACAAGCATTCAAATAGAGGATCAAAAGATAATGCATATGGCTTTGGGGAATATGCCTTTAAAACAAAAAATTTCCCTTGAAAATGCTTCATTTATAACCATTTTGAAAATAATTTTTTCAAATCTTTTATCTGATCCAGTAACCATCAGCTCTGATACCAAGTGTAACACCCCACCTCTGTTAAGGTCACTCTCAAAAGGGAATACCTTAACTTTAATGGAGCGTTTTAGGTAAAAGATGCAGATAAATTACAAGATAGACAAATGAAGTAGCGGAAAATAAAGTCATTTTATAAACAATGTGGTTCAGTCAAGCTTTTACAACAATTGTCTCAATCATACTTAAAAGTAATACATAGAACTTCTGTCTTGATTCAAAAACTTCCAAGTATAAAAGAAGCATAAAAATAACAATGATATTCCCAAATAAAGCATAAACCAACCATAGTAGTGGAGGACAGAGTCCAAAGCAATACATCGACTATCTCCGTGCTTGGAAAGGAAACTGAGCTAAGTGGTAGCATTTCCTCCCTGTGAACCTTGGGGGGGGGGGGGACGGAAGAAAAGAGACAAAACAAACTAGGTCAGACATAAGTCTGGTGACTTTCAGCATGTAAATAGGCAAAAGCATCATGACATGAATAAACTGATATAAGATAATACAGTGAGAACAAGGATAACAAGATAACATACGATTAGTATAGATATGATAAGGCAAGATAAACTGAATGCGCTTCTACTCTTTCTCCGCTTCGCTACTACCTTGTTATTCTGATTTTTATACCTCTGCACCGCTTAACTAGTGTCCAAACTAGTAATCTGTGTAAAATGATAATATTACAACGTGGTCCCTATCCCCGCAATTATGGTAGCCTTCAGGTGTACATCTAGTATGAGGATCTTACCTCAATCAGCCTAATTGCCATGAAGATGTTAGATGTACCCTTACTACCCTATCGATTGGCTCCCTACTTGTATTAATGTTCCATATGTCTGTGTCAATCGGCCCTCTCTTGCGTGCAGACACCCTGTGCTGGTCTTACCATAAGGTTTATCAATCCTTTTGATAGCAACCCGACACGATTCAATATGCACAGTGTATAACTACTGGTACCCAGTGCCTGCTTTTTCCCATTTTGGAGTATGTGCACGCCTGTAATCCGTCGGAACCTACACTGATGTACCCCCTGCTGTTATTTTGACCGCTTATAATCAGCCCAGTAATCGTGCCCCACCCTGCCTAGTTCAGGGTACCATGATACATCTATGTGGGTTACTGCTGAAATGGGTCCCCGTTACTAGGGTTTTCTACTGGTTAAGTTTGTGGGCCTATATTTACTAATATTACCCACCAACCCGGTATATACTTAACCCTCCCACTAATTCAAACATGTTTACTTAATGGTTAAGTTTGTGGGCCTATATTTACTAATATTACCCACCAACCAGGTAAGTACTGAACCCTCCCACACATTCTGTCATGTTGGTTAAGTGTTGTCCATTCATGTTAACTTAACCCACCCACTAATCATGTCGTGTTGGTTAAGTGTTTCTTATTAACCCTTCTCACTCGTCATGTTGGATTGGTTAAGTGTTTCCTATTAACTTAACCCCGTTCATTCATCATGTTATACTAGTTAAGTACTTCCCATTAACTTAACCCCGTTTGTTCATCAAGTTACATTGGTTAAGTGATTCTTATAAACTTAACCCCACGCGTTCATCATGCTGTATTGGTTAAGTGTCATCAATCAATTCAAGTTAACTTAACCCACCCACTTGTTGTGTTACATTGGTTAAGAGTTGCCTTCTTGTGTTTACTTAACCCTTCCATGCATCCTGTTATATTGGTTAAGTGTTGCTCTCTTATTTTAACATAACCCTACTCATTCATCATGTCATATTGGTTAAGTGTTTCTTATTAACTAAACCCTTCCCATTCATCATGTTGTACCGGATAACTTAACCTGGCTCACTTGTTCAATTAACATGTTATAACGGTTATGTTTTCTAAATTTACTAAATCTCACCTTCTTGTCTAATCAATGTGTTATAACGGTTAAGTGTTCTAAATTTACTTAACCCCATCTTCTTATCTGATTAAAATATTATAACGGTTAAGTGTTCTAAATTTACTTAACTCCATCTTCTTGTCTAATTAATATTTTATAACGGTTAAGTGTTCTAAATTTACTTAACCCCATCTTCTTGTCTAATTAACATGTTACAACAGTTAAGTGTTCTAAATTTACTTAACCACATCTTCTTCTCTAATCAACATGTTATAACGGTTAAGTGTTGCCTTAGTTAACTTAACCCTACCATTCTTAACATGTCTTGTTCATTAGCATTAATTGATTTATTAATGCACCAACCTCCCACATTAGATCTATGTTGTTGCAGTTACTGGATGTTCCGGGCGGTTCCGGGTAGTTTTACACCACAACTCAATCTAACCTCGGGTTTTTCTTGGGCATGATGCACTAAGATCTCACATTAGATAGGTGCTGTTGCGTTTACTGGATGTGTCGGGCGGTTCCGGGCAGTTTTACACCGCAACTCAATCTAACCTCGGGTTAGGCATGTTTATCTTTTAGCATATTTACCATACACGTCTGAGTCTGGATTTTATATGCTAATTATCCCAAATTCACAAAACTAGTCATGTTCCAATTCTCAAGTTATACCTCAACGAAGCTAATCACAAGTTATGCCCCACAAATTCAAATTCAAGTTATTACTCAACATAGGTTACACCCAATTTTCCCAAATTTCCAATAATAGTCATGCCCCAAAAATCACAATATAACACTTGCCCTAAGGTTTAGTCATATTGCACCGTACAAAATATTCTCCAAAAACCCCAGTCATGATTCACAGTATAAACTATGCCAAATTATAGCCTTTAATTACAGTGCATGCCAAATACGCTAAAATCCTAATTTAGGCATGTTTACATTTAAAAGTTATCCCTATCTTACTATAGGTTTTCATGCCTAGGCCATATATCACTATACACAATAATCTCCTTCTTCCAAGTCATAAACTATCATATATAATATGCCCCAATTTTACGTCTTAAACCACAACGTGTATTATGCCTTACATGTTTATAGTTCAATTTACGCCCCAAACCCCAAGTCGCATGTCCAATATACTTTATGCCTCAAATCTCAAGTCATATGTTTGATATACTTTATGTTTTAAATTCAACATGTGTTATGTCCTCAAATTAGTTACAAATCAGTTATGACCAATTATACATAATTTATTACTTTTCCCAATTTTAGCGCTGGCCATGTCCAAATCATTTATTATGTCCGAGTTTTCCCAACGTACGTTCATCTCTTATGAGATTCAGCTCAGGCTCGTAGTAGCCTGGCTATAAAAATAAAAAGGGAAGAAGGAAAGAAGAGACAAAGAATGACATAATAATATCAATGAGATGGATTCAATGGATATAGAAAGACAGATAGAAATAGGCATAATCTCAAATTCATATTTATTACAACTTCAGAATCACAATATCATTTTATTTTTGAAAGTAACATGGACTTATAAATTATAGAACGGTCTTGAATTCTGGGATCTGATTTCTGAATTTGATTAGCTATTCCTTTGATGTAGACTTTGATTGTTAACTTGAAATCTCTAATTTGATTGATTAAGGTGGAGGCTAGGTCACTTCAGGTTTTAGCAGTATATAAGCGCTTATGAATTCGTGTGTAGAAAACAATAGGTTTAGGGGTCTTTTTATAGGTGTATAGGGAGATTTAGAGCCTTCAGATCTGTCTATAAGTCATCAGAATCGTCCAGAGCAGAATACCACGTCACACAGCGAATCAGAGAGCGACACGTGGCAAAGCACGTCATCGGCCTGATCTAGGCTAAAAGGGGTTGACGCCCCTATAGGGGGTCGACACCTATGTCGACTCCCCCTGGGGGGGGGTCGACACCCTAAGCAGGAATTTTCCTGCTCAGCCTATTCTGCTTGAATTTCGAATTTTGAACTTGGTTTTGAGATGTTTAATTATTATTTAGTGGAAATTCGTGGCAAGGACTTACTTGGTCATCGCTATTATTTTGTAGGACACGGGTTTGACATAATAGTTTTTCGACAAAAAATTCGAGCACTTTGCTTCATCTTCTAAAACAATCAATTTCTGAAATCAGGTTCTTGCGGCGATCACATGAAAATTAAGTCGTAGTTTTTTGTGCAATGAAAGCGATCGTTTAATTTTTGCCAAAAATTTAGGCGTTATTATATTCAGAAATCAAATTTGATTTTAATTGTAGAAATCATGAAGCGATTTTATTTATTTGGATAAGCTAATAGATTTTCTCTATTGAAGTTCTATGACTGATTTAATTCACTTATTTTATTACAAAATACAATTTCTAAATCTTTTTTAAAAAGACAATTGTAGCAGATGGAAAAGGTTAATATATTCACAAAACAGTTATACTGTTTTATAATGAAACTATTTTTTGATCGATTATGTATCAACATCTTATTCCAAATACATGGAAATGTACGTTCGAATATCATTGAAATAGATGTCGTACAGTGCACTTGGAAACTGTACGAATCACAATACTTGAGCATAAGATGTATTTTGAAATATTAAAAATTAACTATGAAATTTATTTGATGATTGTCTTGCTTTAACTGATTTATTCTTTTATACAAATTGTATTTAAATAAACAAAAGATAAATGGTTATGTGTCTTCAATGGAAAATAACAGGAGTGAAAAAGATAATTGGTAAGTATTAAAAAAATTGTTGTATGATTTTGTATTTTATTCGATATCATAATAGGAATGAAAAAGATAACTGGTTATATCTTTATGTGTTGTCTTTTAAAAAGGTTAAAATTGTATAGTTATTTACTTATTTAAGTTATAAATTGAAGGTCTGATATATCTGTAATGGTTATATGGTCTAAATTGAAGCTAAATAATCATTTATGCTGTTTTATGCAAAATGATTACTGGATTATTTTGTTTTTTCGACAACAAAGGTTACAAAAGATACTTATATTTACATTTTCACGTAAAGGCATTTTTTTAAGTTTGTTGTATGTATTAAATGTAATAGGTACATGTTATATGAGTATGTATTTTCTATAAGGTAAATTTGTTTCATTACAGTAGAAATTAATTGCATAATTATTTTGTTGTTAAATTATTATATTATGTGGTATCATGGTCAAAAAGATAAAACATTTTATATTTATTAATAATTTTTATCTAATACATTAGTGAAATAATTATTGATATGATTACAAATCTGATATGAATTAATCATACACAATAACAAAATTCAGCAATTAATCATATTAATCAATATAATCATAACAGATTAACAGATATACAAATAGTATATGGTATATTTGAAAAAGATAAAATATTTTATCTTTTTAGTTTATGTTTTGCTAATAACAGTAGTGAAATAATTATGGATATGTTTACAAATCTGATATGAATAAATCATACAAACTAACAAAATCCATCAATTAATCATATTCAGCAACATAATCATAACCGATATATAAATAGTGTGGTGCTAAGGGCTCCCCAATACATTCTTCCTAATATCGCAATTAAAAAAATAAAACTCATTTAATTTTGTATGCTTCCTAATACCACATTATTTCTCTATTTTAATGTCTCATTCAATCATTTTTGCCGAACTAATCATGTACTAAACTAATCCATATACCCTAGTTTCTCGTAATCGTTGTCTTCTTCGCATCTCTCGCAGGAAAATTCAAATTCGTACGGTAATCTCTCAATTGTTTGGTGATCTGAAAACGCTAATCTATCACTTCCTCTTGTAGTTTGCTTAATTCAAACCTTATTCACGGCTATTGTATATTAATCGGCATTGCGGCGTCGAATTTGTTGATCGGTTATAGATCTAGGGTTTAGCTCGTTGATCGGTTTTAGAAATGAGGATGAATGAATATCGAGCGAAATAGAATAGGGTAAAACAGTGTGGTAGCCCCTATTTTTTAAGTGTGTGGTGTTAAAAAGAGGGTAATATTAATTCTTGTGGTATTTTTTAGTCGTGGTATTAGGAAGAACAAATTGGGGTGCCCTTAGCACCACACTATAAATATTATACAATATATTTGAAAAATATATGTGGTTTTACATTTTTAGCAAAACACAGTTTAATCAATATTTTTTGCTGTTACATACTACTTTTTCGTCATTTTAGTGAGAAGATCAAATTATGTAACAGAAAAAATATATTTGTACATGTTGTCGACTTTGAACATGTTCTTATTATCAAGATTACAAACAAATTTACCACAATCATTACTTTCACTATGTACTTGATATATATTTTTATACAAGCATTGCTTCTACAATGTTTTCTCTTCTTGTTTCACTATATCATAACAGGTGGACAATACATTCCATGGTAATTGTCGCACAGGAGATTGATAATCTCTACAATCAGGATCATTGCATTTCTGATAGTAGCCACCTATTTGGAAATCAACAATTTACATAACATGATTACTTTTATGTTCTCTTCCAATTCGTTCACAATATCGACTTTTGGACATGCTATAAATTATATAGCCATGTTTAGAAAACAAGCACCACTTTCTGATTGTACGCAAAACATTTCTATGAGATGCTAATGATGAAATTTTTTCATCCAAATCTGTGAAGGGAGATTTTCCAGAAATAAAGGACTTAGGTATACTGTAAGAGTAAATCTTTACTATCTTTTCAATTTGGATGTACATGTTGTTTTCATTCTTCTCATTTTTAAACTGAATATTTTTGTAAGATGTCAAATCCATTTCACACTGTAATAGTTTAGTTAAATTATCTTCTACGTTGCAAATAAGTGATTTTGTATACACTTGTTCGTCAGTAAGATTTTTACATCCAAAGCGTACGCTTGGCAGTAGTATAGATTTTTTTTCCCTTCTTTTGTTGAGAATGGAAGATGAAAACAATGATTATGAGTATAAACTCCAGTATCAATGAATATACTCTCTGTAATTTCTGACGAGCTCAAATCTTTGTTGATGTAAAGTTTTTCAAAGGGTGAATTAGTTAATCTTGATTTTTTAATAAATGAGCATATCTTAGAGATAAATCCTCCAACATGCAAGTTGTCTTTGAATGCAATATTTAGGATACGAATTATCAAATGCTGGGAGAACTTGTCTCCATTAGATGAATCAAGTTCTATAACCCAATCTCCATTTCCCTTTATTTTGTATATGTCATCCAGAATTTTGAATGTGATGAAAATCAAAAAACTTACCATTTCATCTCCATTTTTTATACTGTTAATTTTTTTGTTGAACTCCAGATCGTAGTATAAGTGGCAAGGCAGTCCAACTTGAATAATCTCATAATGGTGGCGTAGATTAGGATTCATGCTCTTATACCTTTTCCAAAACTGATCATACGTAGAAACTAGGAAACTTCTTTGTCTAGTTAAATGATCTTGGTAGCAAAAAATGTTAGTGTTTGCATGTGTTTGGACAAATATTAAAGCTTCTTCTTGTTTAGGAAAAGTTGCCCATATTGCATTTGTTTGCTATAAAAAATATGGAATTAGAAAACATATTACAAATGAAGTGTAAATGATAAACAAAAGATAAAAGGATTTATCTTTTTAAACAGAGTAGTTAAAAAATGCATTGAATGACAAATTAAGTGAAAGTAAAAATTATTATAAGCATTATAAGATTTGTTGTCTAAAAAGTTAAGCAGTACAAATTTTTGAAAAATTGGTATAATTCCTTACAAATTAATCAACAATTGTTATATCTAATTGTAAGAATCACTTATTACAAATTCTGAAATTTTGTGTTAATCCAAACATTTTTAAGAGCTGGACCAGAGCTACAAAAATTTTCTATTGTCCAACAATATGGTTCATCACTGAGAATATCTGGAGCTATCTTTGCTCTGAATGAAGTAGCTTCTTCAACAGTAATATTTGATGTACTCTCCATTCCATGTGCAATTTTTTGGATGAAAATCATCACATACATGCCGCAATCGCACCTACAATTATGAAATTTAGTAATTTGCATCTAAAGTTATATCATATTATCTTTTCTTATTATAATAATGAGTTGTAATATGTTTCTTCTATATTTTAATGTGTATGATGAAATTATATATTAGATTATTTTCCACTTGTATAATTACCCATTGATTTGTTGAGCACAGTCAACATTTACAAGGTGTGTCTTCTTTTTAATAATTATTTTGTGACCTTCTTATTTTAGCTCATCATTTAGGTTATTCGCTGCTGTTTTCTGAAACAAAAAAACAGTGTTTGTTAGAATAAATATGAACAAACATACTAAATACAATTTTTAAGAATATTTATTTACCATACTAATGAAAATTTGGTATGTCCACTTCTGCGGGATTTAGATCTTGTGGTTAAGTATAATGAGTCGTAGTGTTTCCAAATGCACTCTATGAAATCTAGTTCAAGGAGGCTCCAATGATCATTTCCATGTATTGGGAATAAGACATTGATATATAATGGATCTAAAAGTATTTTTTTGATAAAAGGGTTGAACTTTTTTTTAATATATTTTCCCAGTTTCCAGTTGTTGCACTTGTCTGTTAAAAAAATGGATTAGAAATTATCTATGGTATTAAAATAAGTTAATTTGAGAATATGATTCACTTACTGTCATTGTTGTGTTAATGTACACAATACTATTGCTTTGATCTAGTTGTTTTGCTTTTCGAAACAAAAACCAATCAATGATCTGCATTTTTAAAAGAATATGAGTAAAGTAATCAATTAAGACTAAAGATATGTTTTGATTTTTTATACTTACTTGGCCAAAGGTATTCTGTTCGAATAGGAGATCTTCTATCCTGTCTTTTCTTATGATGATGTAGTTTTCATCATCACAACTAAATGCTTCATCGCTGAAAAATAAGATATTTTTATTTATTAGATCTTTTGTTAATACAGATATAATATGCAAATATGTTTTTTGTATGTAAATATTATTACTAAAATAGCAATTATTTATGAAAACTTATTTTGTTATCTTCAAATAATTAAGTGTTATATGAAAATATAAATGCATTTATATTTTATAAATTTTAATGGTGAAAAAAATTATTATGAAATATTACTTTTGAAAATAACATATCATATATTTCAGAAATCCATATAACGAAATAATCATTCAAAAAAAGATTCAGTAGCATAATTTTAAATAAAAACATAAAGTTGAATATCTTTTTAATGTTGTAAACCATAGCATATATAAAACCAAAACTTCCCTAATTTCAATCACTTTTGAACACTAATCACTGCAATAAAGCCAACTAAGACAGATGTTGTGTAATTAATTAATTACTAATTGTTGTTAAGTAAACGAAGAATTGATATTGATATTTCAAACAATACTTTAATCAACAACTTGATTAGGGTAGTATAATACCACACAATTTATCATTACAAAGTAATAAGTATAAAAGACAGCTGAACTATATAGGTTATTGTAGAAAAAAGTAATGTTTCATTACTTGTTATCTCCAACAACCTTGAAAAAAAGTTTGACATCTTCTTGCTGTTTCTCTGTTAGATGCTTCAGAAGTGGGCATTTGTTAATATTCTTGTTACTCTTCCTTTTTTTTAGTGATTTAACAATAACATCTTCAACACAAATAGGATTCTGAACAGCATGTTCTTCTATAAATTCTTCGATATCTTCAGATTTTGAACTTTCTTGATTATCTATAATTAAATCTTGAGTTTCAAACAAATCAAAACAAGAAAACGAACAATTTATATGTACCATACCGACTATTTTTCCTTGCTTGATATGTTTTTCAGGTTCAGTTGTATTAGCAACAATTTGTTGTTCAAAGGTATACACTTTTTGAAGTATCATTTCAATTTCTTTGAGTCTTTGGTCAGACTTTTGTCTTAAAATCTTCTCTTCTTCCAGTTTTTTTACGACACTAATCATTTCATCGCTCAAAAATCTGACTTTGGTGTCTAACTCTTTCGGTCTTTCTGATTCTGCATCTTCATTTAATTTTCTTTTCTTTGGTCTTTCATCTTGTAGAAGTAGTTGTACTAATTTTTTTGAAAGAAACTCTTTTTCCTCTGATGTTATATTTGAAAATTTTGTCGTAATCTGCATGAATGATATTTGTAATTAAATATTTTTACATAGCATTATATAATCCTACAATAATTTCAAAGTTATATACTTATTTGACTGTATAGTTTAAACTGATAGATGTATATATTTTTTAAGTTAAATTATATATTAACACAGTGAAGTTAATTCTTTTTATGTTTATTATGCTATAATGATTATAACTTATTTCAGAAGTCTTATTACTAATATTATGGATTGTGTAAGAAACTACTTATTTAACCCTTAATTTTACATCTAAAATTGAAAAGATACATTCATATATCTTTTCAATAAATTAAATAGTAAAGTTATTCATTTATACCTTATTGTTATTAATATGCAGTAAATTATCAAGGTACTTAATATTTTAATAATAAAAATATGTATTTTGTAAGCAATAATTAATATGCATTGTAAACATGAAAAGATAAAAATATATATCTTTTAAATTATACAAAAAGTAAAGTAATACTTTTACACCTTATTGCTGTCAATTGCTGTAAGATCCATGTCCTTCAAGTTAGACAAGTCCAACTTTATCATCCTTGAGAATTTTTTCTTCAGATTTTCTTTTTCTCGTATAACTATTGTCTTCTCATAAAATCAATACTGTAATATAAAGATATATGCATTTATACATTTGTAATAATGAAATATTAGAAAAGTGTAAGAAATCTTACAAGTAAACCATAGTGCAACCAGGTGTGTTTCTTGGATCAGTACGATGTTGTTGAACATTTTTGCAAACATTCTCACATATTGCTCTTGGCCAAGAAATAGAACTGATTCTTTTCAAATTGAGGATTTTAGGAAGAAATCCCCACTGCAAGTAGCTTTGTTTGTTCGAAAACAAGAATGTTATGATCAATAGCAGAAATAATAGCTTTACTAAATCAACGCTATCATCTTTTTTTCAATCATTTTTTTTCAGTCTTTTTGTCACAGTTTTTTGACTTATGATGTCTCCTTCTTCAAAGTTGTTTGTCCAAAATTCTGATAAATTTTCCATTGCTGTAGCTTTATTTGATACAGGTATTGGAAATAAATCCTCTCCATGCAATGGCATTCCAAATATAAGACTAATTTCTTCTGGTTTCAATTTAATCAACTTGTTACCAAATCGGAAAGCTTGTTCAATAGTATCATAGGAGGTAATCATGTCATCCAAATTTATAGCACTTTTTCTCAAATCTTGCCATGATATAGAACCAAGAAAAACATTGAAAAAGAGATTGAAAGATGATTTTTTCAAGTATCTTTTTGCGTTAGCAGAAAGGATTTTTCTTTCTTAATTTTTTTCATTATTTTAAAAACAACATCTAAATTGCATTTGTAAGTCCCTGAGTATTGAATTTTTATTGTATTCTTCGGAATTTGTTGAATTTCAAAGTTATTGGCTTCATCTATATCAGTAGATTCTCCGTCGTATTCCTGTTTCTCTATAGTTTTTCATCAGAATATCCTCTATTGTTATCTTTTGTTCCAGTAGTTAATAAATTGTTTGTTGGTTCAGATCTTTCCTAATTGTCAAACAGTATTTTTTAAAATTAGTATAAATAATAACATAGTTTGTATAATTATTATGCAAAAACTTATAAAGATAAGTATATTTAGCTACTTTAAAAAGTGTGTTAAAATTGAATTTTTGATGCAAATTTTTTAGCAATTTTTTTAAAAATAAGGTCTAATATACAGATAATGATTTTTTTAAAATATATATTTACACTATTCTCATTATTTTTTAAAAAGATAAGAGTATATATCTTTTTAATAAAACAAAGCTACATATTAATAACGATGGGAAATTTTACCAATGGAGTTATTGATAACACTCTTGATTGGCTGTGCTCTTCATAGTAAGGACTTGATATAGGTCTGAAATTTATGCATTGATGTCCTCCTTCATTTAAAAAAAATGCATATTGGATGTTTCTTAAAAAACCTAAAGGTTTTTTTTTGGTTTTATATTTTATCCTGCATAAGAAAGATAAGTATAATTATGTTAGTAATCATGTACATACATTTAATATTTTAATTTTTTTTAAAGCAATATAATAAACAAATAGTAAATCCTAGGTATCAGAAAACACTGTTTTTTGACAGATAAAATTACCCGGTATGTGTAACGATATCTAAAAAGATAATCCTAAATTATAGCAATTGTTTTTTCAGTACTGTTATTAGCGAAATATAAATTAAAAAGATAACGATCTTTATCTTTTTCATTCTGTAAACCACATAATATAATAATTTAACAGTGAAGCATTGTTAAACAATGTAACAACCCGGAAAATGCGAGCCAGTTTGAAATTTTTATTTTGGCAATTTTAGCGAATTTAGGATATTCAAAATGAATTATTTTAAATAATAACGTCGGGAAATTTATTTTGAATAGAATTTGAACGAATATATTTATATACGTCGTCGTTAGAATATATAATAATTATATATAATTATAAAAGGAATTGAAAATGGCGCGGTAGTTCGAAAATTCGATTTCTAATTTCAAATGAATATACAGAATTCAATATAAGTCAGAATTGAACGAAACAAGAAATATTTGAATCTGTATAACTATATCTTTGTAACGAAGTTAACAAACTGAGATTTCATCTTAGAAATGATAAGATATGTCCAGTTGAAAATTCTGAATAGTCGCTATGGAATTCAGGCCCTTAAAAATGGACATTTTGCAAACGACCTCGGATTTCGACGAAACCAGTTTTGTTGGGTCCGGGATGTAAAGTTATTGCTAGGTTTCAAATTTCATAATTTTTCGAATCAATATGTGAGCGTGGCAAAGGAAAACGCGTTTGACCAGTTTCAGTTGATTTTAATCGACTGGAAATTGGCCATTTTTCAAACGGTCTCAGAATTCGACGAAACTAGTTTTGTTAGGACCGTATCATCAATACGAAGCTAGAAAATATTTTTCGAGAATTTTTAGAGTTCGTATGTGACCCCGGTAATTTGAAATGTGCGTTTAAAATTCAATATAGTGATTTAAATGAAAATTCAAAAGGAAACTGATTCAAACTATCAATTCAGCTTGCGGTACATATCCCATTGTGTTCGGAATGGGGGTGAAACGCTAGGGACGACAGGTGGTGGGCCTCGTTTAGAGGTCGTATGAGAAAGTCAACTTTTTAATAATTAAATAATATATATATATAAAAAAAATATAATTTCTCTCTCTCCTTCCCTTTATCATTGTTCTGGCCCCCCCCCTTTTCTTTCATTCGTTCGAATCAAAGATCAAAATAAAAAAAAAAAAAAATATAATAGCCGCTCCTCAAATCGACCGCCGCCCTACCTCGCGGAGCGCCACCACGCCCCGACGAGCGCGCCACCGCGCAGCAGGCGCGGCAGTCTCCCCTTCCCCTTCGCCTCCTCCTCGCCAGCGAGCCCCACAACGCGCCACCGCCGACAGCACCATCCTCCGACCTCGAGCCCCCTACCCTGCTGCGCCCTCCCCCGAAGCCAGCTCCGACGAAGTCGATGCCCCCCCTTCTTCGATACAGTAAGTTTTATTTTTTTTATTTATTTTATTTTGTTTATAAAAACTGAATTTTATTTTGTTTATAAAAACTGATCTTATAAAGGGTGAAAACTGATTTGTTAAAAAGATTTAAACTGTTTTTTTTTATAAGAATTTAAAACAAATTTTTTTTTTAAAAAGGAAAAAATAAAAAGTGATTTTTTTTTTTTTTAAAGGAGAATTCTGATTTTAATTAGAAAGTAAAAACTGATTTTTTTTAGATTTAAAAACTGAATTTTTAAGAAACTAAAAACTGATTTTATTTTTAGATTTTAAAGGGAAAAAGATCTAGACTTTAAAATAGAAAAGATTTAAACTTTAAAAAGTAAAAGAAAAAGACTTGAACTTTAAACTGATTTTAAATTTTAAATTTTAAGTTAGAAGGAAAAGGTTTAAACTTTAGAATAGAAAAAGGTTTAATCTTTTTAAAGAAAAAAATTAGAACTTTTAAAGGAAAAGATCATATTTTTAAAAAAACTTCATATTCGAAAAGAAAATAGGATTTTTATGTTTTGAAATTCGAAAAGAAAATAGGATTTTTATGTTTTGAACTTCGAAAAGAAAATAGGATTTTTATGTTTTGAACTTCGAAAAGAAAATAGGATTTTTATGTTTTGAACTTCGAAAAGAAAATCGAAATAACACACTTTGTTTTGAAAATCGAAATAACATACTTTGTTTTGAAAATCGAAATAACATACTTTGTTTTGAAAATCGAAATAACACACTTTGTTTTGAAAATCGAAATAACATACTTTGTTTTGAAAATCGAAATAACATACTTTGTTTTGAAAATCGAAATAACACACTTTGTTTTGAAAATCGAAATAACACACTTTGTTTTGAAAATCGAAATAACACACTTTGTTTTGAAAATCGAAATAACATACTTTGTTTTGAAAATCGAAATAACACACTTTGTTTTGAAAATCGAAATAACATACTTTGTTTTGAAAATCGAAATAACATACTTTTTTTGAAAATAGAAAGTGAAAAAGATTTATGATAATGAAAAGGCGAGATTTTTAATAATGAAAAGGCGAGATTTTTAATAATGAAAAGGCGAGATTTTTAATAATGAAAGAGCGTGATTTTTATATATTGAACTTTGAACTAAAAATTCGATTTTTATATATTGAACTTTGAACTAAAAATTCGATTTTTATATATTGAACTTTGAACTAAAAATTCGATTTTTATATATTGAACTTTGAACTAAAAATTCGATTTTTATATATTGAACTTTGAACTAAAAATTCGATTTTTATATATTGAACTTTGAAATAAAAATTCGATTTTTATATATTGAACTTTGAACTAAAAATTCGATTTTTATATATTGAACTTTGAACTAAAAATTCGATTTTTATATATTGAACTTTGAACTAAAAATTCGATTTTTATATATTGAACTTTGAACTAAAAATTCGATTTTTATATATTGAACTTCATAGGAAAAATATGATTTTTATATATTGAACTTCATAGGAAGAATTCGATTTTTATATATTGAACTTTGAAATAAAAAATTCGATTTTTATATATTGAACTTCATAGGAAAAATATGATTTTTATATATTGAACTTCATAGGAAGAATTCGATTTTTATATATTGAACTTTGAAATAAAAATTCGATTTTTATATATTGAACTTTGAAATAAAAATTCGATTTTTATATATGGAATAGCGAAGTAAAAATTCGATTTTTACATAGGTAGTGAAAGCGGACAACGGAGGTTCAAAAAGGGCGAAACGACGAAGACTTCTGCAAAAGAAGAGCCGTGGAGCTAGGATAGCTATCGGTGAGAATTTCTCACCTTTCAATTTTATTTCTAGTTATATATATATACTAGGATGCAGACGGTGCTTAGTAGCACCCGACACAATCGTCCACAGACCATGGACTTGTTTGTTTGGTTGCATAGATTAGTTGGATTATTTGTTGAAGTTGAATTGTTTGGTGAGATGAAATTGATATGATTGATGTGTGAATGGCGTGGGCCTTCACTAGACCGGGGATAAGGCTAGGCCTTGTCCCGTTTCTAGTATCGTGCCGTTATGCCGCCGAAATTTTCTAAAATATGTTAGAAAATAAAAATATCATTTTATTGTGTAAATGAATTGAATAGAAATTCATAAGTTGAAATAAAATGTTTTATCGATAAAAATATAATTTTTAAAATGAATATGAAAATAGTGAAGTGAATAAATAAATATTCATTTACAAACCAGATGGTTTGTTTATGTACACTTATTTGAATGACATTGATTGGGACGATAAATTTTACACATCGCCCAACTGCACAACTAAAATCTGTGTTTGATTGTTTGAAACCCCACACGGGTGTTGGGATGAAATATGAATTTCACTCATCCTGATTGATTAAATATGTCGATCGATTGATTGACAGGCTGTTATGAGCGTTGAATATCTATATTTGATGCTTATACAGTGTAGTGCACTTTGGTTGATGGTTGATTATTTTCAATGTTATTATATACATGTGTTGTATGAAAATCCATATAATTAATTTTATATGGTAATTGATTGGGCCTCATTCCAATCGTGAAAATAAAGAATATTTTGATAATAACAAATATTTTGATAATAGGAAATATTTGAAATAGAATATTTGAAAATAGAAATTTATGAAGCCGTGTTGATTAGATTGACGCCATTTTGACGTAAACGATATTTATATCGATTTTATTCATTTTAAAATGAATATTGAAAAGTAATCTCGAAATTGAATTGAAAACGATTTCGAAATGAATTGAATTGAAAACGATTTCGAAATGAATTGAATTGAAAACGATTTCGAAATGAATTGAATTGAAAACGATTTCGAAATGAATTGAATTGAAAACGATTTCGAAATGAATTGAATTGAAAACGATTTCGAAAATGAATTGAATTGAAAACGATTTCGAAATGAATTGAATTGAAAACGATTTCGAAATGAATTGAATTGAAAACGATTTCGAAATGAATTGAATTGAAAACGATTTCGAAATGAATTGAATTGAAAACGATTTCGAAATGAATTGAATTGAAAACGATTTCAAAATGAATTGAATTGAAAACGATTTCGAAATGAATTGAATTGAAAACGAATTGAAATGAATTCAAATTGAATTGAAATTTGAATTGAATAGAAATGAATTTTGAAACGAATTTATAAAGAAGAATTCAATTTTGA
The DNA here is from genome assembly GCA_030737875.1 of Allium sativum. NCBI lineage: Eukaryota > Viridiplantae > Streptophyta > Magnoliopsida > Asparagales > Amaryllidaceae > Allium > Allium sativum. The sequence continues at coordinate 344,986,411 of CM060922.1, read as the reverse complement.
TTTGAATTGAAAAGGAGGTTGAAATTGCTTTTGAAACGAATTTAAAACTATTTATATAATTCGTTTTAAATAGAAATCGACGAAGTATATATTATATATATTATATATATATAATATAATGGCCTGAATAGAACGCGCCGCGCCGCGGCAGTTCGTGAATTTCGACCATTTATTTCAAACGGACATTGCGGGAGATCCGACCGTCGGATTCTCCTAAAACCGGAACCGTTGGGTTCGTATCGAAAAGAGCTTTCTAATGAATGTTAGAAATTTGAAATCTAACGGTTGGATTTGGAGATACGTCCAAATCAAATTTGAAAAAGGTCGCTGTAAGTGCAGTTCGATGGCCGTTAATGGAAATCGACTGTACGGGCCTTGATAAAATTATTAAAAATAGTAATAATTTGTGTAAAATCATAAGAAATGATTTGTGAAAGTTTGGGATGAAAAACTCCATATTTGAAAAGATAAAAATAGATTTTTATCGAAATGAACTAGTCTTGAACTAGAATTATAATTCTATTTATTTTTAAATAAATAAATTGAATTTGAAATGGTTTTGAAAATAACCAAAATTTCCAATGATTGCATTGGAGTGGATTTGAATCGAAATTGTCTTCGGAATATTTCGATGTTGGAATTCGTGATATTGCAGGTGTTGTTATGGAAATTTGAAAGATATATATTTATATCGTTATTTCCAATACGACATTTGTTAGTCGTAGAATTCGATATTGAATATAAGCCGATATATTTTCTATTCAGAGCCTTGTATTGAATATCGAATGTGATTTGGGTTTGTCGTGAATGGTGTCTTCACTAACACTGTTCTTGAACCCAGTTGAGAAAAGATTAAATCTTTTTATTTAGATTTAATGAAGTGTACCAATTAAATAATATTTAATTGGAATTGAATTGATATTGATTTTTGGGTTTATCGTGAACAGTGTTTTAAATAACACTCGTTCTTTAACCCGATAATTAATGAATGTGATTTTGGGTTTATCGTGAACCGTGTTTTAAATGACACTGATTCTTTAACCCAGTCGAAGATTAAAACTAAGTGGAGTTTTAATGAATCTTTAATTAGATTGAAATGATCGAAAGTGGAGTATCACCAGTTTTGCTCCAGGCGATAGTTAAATCTTTAATTAGATTTGAACGTGAAATGGTAATTGAATTTACCGATAACACTGTGGTGTTAGATATGAAGTATTACCAGTTTTACTTCATGGGATGAATAGGTTGGGATTGGGAAATTAAAACAAATGAATACTTCGGTAAGGTTCGCTAATCCCGACTAGTTTGAATTGATATTCAAAAATAGAATAAAGAATAAATTCAAGGAATTTATCTTGGATAAAATTAATGGGAACCTTTCCCTATGAATGTGAAATTTAGAAACTAACTGTCGGTTGGCCAAGCAGAATGGTTTTCTGAATATTGATCTGATGTTGGTTTCGGCCTTCGGGGTTAATATTTGGGGAATTATTCTCTTGATTAATTTACGGTTAGGGACTAATGAATTGGAATGAGGCGTATGTTGTGTTTGTGTAACACTTATTTAAAATATACGCGAGTTATTCGGAAAGACCGGGTTTATCCCATTCTGAATAACTGATACGACGATAAGTCGAAGATGAAGACGATGGTCGAAGACCGGAGGTCTTCACGTCGTTTGGGGGATAACTGATGATCTTGATTGGGCTGTACACCCAAGAAGATGGAAACAGTTAGTGATCGTCCAGACGTACTTGGAGATCGATGGATATGCGGGGTACTAGGTGCCTCCGGTTTCGTTCAAACCCAGAACGGACTTGTAGATGGACTGTGTGTCTGACATTGGATTTCATTCTGTGTGACTGATATCGGTTGCATAGAGTGGTTTGCCTGTGTGGCATGCTAAGATGCAAATGATCGAGACTTCTGTTGAAAAGCAAAGTCTTGTGGTGATGATCAAAGCACGGCCTTCGTGGCGTAGCTTTGTGTAACGTTTGCTTCGCGAGTTTCGCACCCCGGTTGTGAACCAAAAACGGGAGGGGACATCAGGGAGGACTTGCGTTTCTTTCTAGCTAGAAGTGGCGTCAGTGGTTTTACACGCCCTGACGAGTTTGACTTATGTGGTTGTTGCGGTTGCGAGGCGCCTCGGTTATATCGGTTTCGGCCGAATGCATTCTGGTCGGCTGACGGACCAGACTTACACCCCATAGGGTGGGGAGACGTATTGTTCAGGCATAATAATCCACTCCGTGTGGACCGGCCCTGACGATCTAAAGGCTTGACTGCGCGCTTGCCTGTGGCTCGGGCTAGAGAGTCACGAATCGGTTGAGGACTATCTTTTGCCTCGGTTCATAGATGGAAATCCAATTTCCAAATACGTGACATTTGCGGTTTTATTTGTAAACCTATATATGGCGACATGATATATGGTACCCATGCCGCCTATGATTGATACTTATGATTTGAAGTTGTTTTATACACTATACACTTATAATAGTATCAAATGATTTGTTTTAAACGTATCAAGCATTCTTTGGCTGTTATAAGGGAAAACCCTATCCCCCGGCTTGCGTTGCATTGTGTGATAGGACCTGGGTCTTATAACAGCTTCATTTTTCTTTATTTAGCATTGCGCTGTTGTTTCATGCACTGGTATTCTTGGGAGGAAACCCGTTCCGTGTTATACGGCGTGGTCCCTTGATTTACCTAATGATTTAAGATAAAGATTAATAACTGTTTTAGTTCTCACACCAGTCCCATGACTGACCTGGAGTTTATTGTTTTAACCTAAACTCTGGGTGCCCCTATTTTGACACGGGCAGCTAGTAGTTTTGGTTTTGCAGATTTATATTCACAGGATCCTAGTTTACAGCTGGAACGATATCCGGAAAGCTTTGTATCCGTATATCTACTTCTAGTTGTATATTGTATTATTTTCCGCTGCTATGTATTTAAATGTAATTTAAATCTCTGATATTTCTGTGTAATATTCATTTATACTCTGTATATTCTTGTAATCTGATGCATTGTTGTAATATACAGTGAAATGTTCTTTTATATGCGTTTTGTTGTGGTTTGTTCTCGAACTATCCGACGCTTTCCTTAACGGGGAAGTTGCGGGTCTTCACAGTTGGTATCAGAGCTTTGGTTTACAAAGCTAGAGAACAAGACACAGTAGAACCATACGAAAGAATTCATCAGATATTGGATTAGTAATATCCAATTAGAATGACTCGTTAGAGATGGGATCAGTAGTATCCTAGAACGAGTGTGAAGAGTACATTTTCAAGTGAAAACAAATTTTGTTTTGAAAGTTTAAATCAACTATTCGTATTTGATTATTTATTTATATTGATTTTGGACAGTCCAGTATATAAAGAATTTGCATATACGCCTTGCAAACGTATATTCAAAATTTTAATATATTGGATAGATATAGAATCACACTCTAGTCGCCCGGACCTGATTCTGACGATTGACGCGTCATCATTAGTAATTAGTTTCGTGTTTCGAAGGTGTGATTTTCTATATATTTCCTATTGACTGGTGTGAGAACCAAAACTAATATAGCTAGAATTCATTGTTGTGATTTGGCATCAAGAATCTGATTTTTGTGTATGTATCAAAATTACGAATTTGAAACTCTAATTCACTAATTGATTGATGTTTGTATTGTTTGTTTATTGGTTTGCTAATTTTTAGCCATTTAGCCTAACTGAATCAAATATTGAATTGTATTGAAAATTGGTCGCATTCGTTTGCATATACATATATATCATTGAACAGGTCATAGCAAGGAGGCTAGAGCAGAGAATAAAATTTGTTTGCCCGACAAATAGGTACATGTTTACTACATAATTTCCTGTTTTGTTTGGGTAATGATGATTTTGTGAGCCTATTGGCTAGCCGCTTGGCTTTTTCTTTTTCTTTTTGAGATCTGAAGGACCGGGGAAGCTATTTGAAATTCCCCGATGCTCCCATTGCAGGGGAGGTTATGGCGAAATTTTTCGAAAATTTAGGGTGTTAGCCAAATTTTTGAAATTTTGAAAATTCTCAGAAACTGAAAAGTTAGAGAATGAAAGCCAGGTCGAGCGTAGAGTTGAATAATCAAACCACTTTCGACTTTGTTCCTTTTCGGGGACGAAAAGTTTTAAGTGGGGGAGATTGTAACAACCCGGAAAATGCGAGCCAGTTTGAAATTTTTATTTTGGCAATTTTAGCGAATTTAGGATATTCAAAATGAATTATTTTAAATAATATCGTCGGGAAATTTATTTTGAATAGAATTCGAACGAATATATTTATATACGTCGTCGTTAGAATATATAATAATTATATATAATTATAAAAGGAATTGAAAATGGCGCGGTAGTTCGAAAATTCGATTTCTAATTTCAAATGAATATACAGAATTCAATATAAGTCAGAATTGAACGAAACAAGAAATATTTGAATCTGTATAACTATATCTTTGTAACGAAGTTAACAAACTGAGATTTCATCTTAGAAATGATAAGATATGTCCAGTTGAAAATTCTGAATAGTCGCTATGGAATTCAGGCCCTTAAAAATGGACATTTTGCAAACGACCTCGGATTTCGACGAAACCAGTTTTGTTGGGTCCGGGATGTAAAGTTATTGCTAGGTTTCAAATTTCATAATTTTTCGAATCAATATGTGAGCGTGGCAAAGGAAAACGCGTTTGACCAGTTTCAGTTGATTTTAATCGACTGGAAATTGGCCATTTTTCAAACGGTCTCAGAATTCGACGAAACTAGTTTTGTTAGGACCGTATCGTCAATACGAAGCTAGAAAATATTTTTCGAGAATTTTTAGAGTTCGTATGTGACCCCGGTAATTTGAAATGTGCGTTTAAAATTCAATATAGTGATTTAAATGAAAATTCAAAAGGAAACTGATTCAAACTATCAATTCAGCTTGCGGTACATATCCCATTGTGTTCGGAATGGGGGTGAAACGCTAGGGACGACAGGTGGTGGGCCTCGTTTAGAGGTCGTATGAGAAAGTCAACTTTTTAATAATTAAATAATATATATATATAAAAAAAATATATAATTTCTCTCTCTCCTTCCCTTTATCATTGTTCTGGCCCCCCCCCTTTTCTTTCATTCGTTCGAATCAAAGATCAAAATAAAAAAAAAATTATAATAGCCGCTCCTCAAATCGACCGCCGCCCTACCTCGCGGAGCGCCACCACGCCCCGACGAGCGCGCCACCGCGCAGCAGGCGCGGCAGTCTCCCCTTCCCCTTCGCCTCCTCCTCGCCAGCGAGCCCCACAACGCGCCACCGCCGACAGCACCATCCTCCGACCTCGAGCCCCCTACCCTGCTGCGCCCTCCCCCGAAGCCAGCTCCGACGAAGTCGATGCCCCCCTTCTTCGATACAGTAAGTTTTATTTTTTTTATTTATTTTATTTTGTTTATAAAAACTGAATTTTATTTTGTTTATAAAAACTGATCTTATAAAGGGTGAAAACTGATTTGTTAAAAAGATTTAAACTGTTTTTTTTTATAAGAATTTAAAACAAATTTTTTTTTTAAAAAGGAAAAAATAAAAAGTGATTTTTTTTTTTTTAAAGGAGAATTCTGATTTTAATTAGAAAGTAAAAACTGATTTTTTTTAGATTTAAAAACTGAATTTTTAAGAAACTAAAAACTGATTTTATTTTTAGATTTTAAAGGGAAAAAGATCTAGACTTTAAAATAGAAAAGATTTAAACTTTAAAAAGTAAAAGAAAAAGACTTGAACTTTAAACTGATTTTAAATTTTAAATTTTAAGTTAGAAGGAAAAGGTTTAAACTTTAGAATAGAAAAAGGTTTAATCTTTTTAAAGAAAAAAATTAGAACTTTTAAAGGAAAAGATCATATTTTTAAAAAAACTTCATATTCGAAAAGAAAATAGGATTTTTATGTTTTGAAATTCGAAAAGAAAATAGGATTTTTATGTTTTGAACTTCGAAAAGAAAATAGGATTTTTATGTTTTGAACTTCGAAAAGAAAATAGGATTTTTATGTTTTGAACTTCGAAAAGAAAATCGAAATAACACACTTTGTTTTGAAAATCGAAATAACATACTTTGTTTTGAAAATCGAAATAACATACTTTGTTTTGAAAATCGAAATAACACACTTTGTTTTGAAAATCGAAATAACATACTTTGTTTTGAAAATCGAAATAACATACTTTGTTTTGAAAATCGAAATAACACACTTTGTTTTGAAAATCGAAATAACACACTTTGTTTTGAAAATCGAAATAACACACTTTGTTTTGAAAATCGAAATAACATACTTTGTTTTGAAAATCGAAATAACACACTTTGTTTTGAAAATCGAAATAACATACTTTGTTTTGAAAATCGAAATAACATACTTTTTTTGAAAATAGAAAGTGAAAAAGATTTATGATAATGAAAAGGCGAGATTTTTAATAATGAAAAGGCGAGATTTTTAATAATGAAAAGGCGAGATTTTTAATAATGAAAGAGCGTGATTTTTATATATTGAACTTTGAACTAAAAATTCGATTTTTATATATTGAACTTTGAACTAAAAATTCGATTTTTATATATTGAACTTTGAACTAAAAATTCGATTTTTATATATTAAACTTTGAACTAAAAATTCGATTTTTATATATTGAACTTTGAACTAAAAATTCGATTTTTATATATTGAACTTTGAACTAAAAATTCGATTTTTATATATTGAACTTTGAACTAAAAATTCGATTTTTATATATTGAACTTTGAACTAAAAATTCGATTTTTATATATTGAACTTTGAACTAAAAATTCGATTTTTATATATTGAACTTTGAACTAAAAATTCGATTTTTATATATTGAACTTCATAGGAAAAATATGATTTTTATATATTGAACTTCATAGGAAGAATTCGATTTTTATATATTGAACTTTGAAATAAAAAATTCGATTTTTATATATTGAACTTCATAGGAAAAATATGATTTTTATATATTGAACTTCATAGGAAGAATTCGATTTTTATATATTGAACTTTGAAATAAAAATTCGATTTTTATATATTGAACTTTGAAATAAAAATTCAATTTTTATATATGGAATAGCGAAGTAAAAATTCGATTTTTACATAGGTAGTGAAAGCGGACAACGGAGGTTCAAAAAGGGCGAAACGACGAAGACTTCTGCAAAAGAAGAGCCGTGGAGCTAGGATAGCTATCGGTGAGAATTTCTCACCTTTCAATTTTATTTCTAGTTATATATATATACTAGGATGCAGACGGTGCTTAGTAGCACCCGACACAATCGTCCACAGACCATGGACTTGTTTGTTTGGTTGCATAGATTAGTTGGATTATTTGTTGAAGTTGAATTGTTTGGTGAGATGAAATTGATATGATTGATGTGTGAATGGCGTGGGCCTTCACTAGACCGGGGATAAGGCTAGGCCTTGTCCCGTTTCTAGTATCGTGCCGTTATGCCGCCGAAATTTTCTAAAATATGTTAGAAAATAAAAATATCATTTTATTGTGTAAATTAATTGAATAGAAATTCATAAGTTGAAATAAAATGTTTTATCGATAAAAATATAATTTTTAAAATGAATATGAAAATAGTGAAGTGAATAAATAAATATTCATTTACAAACCAGATGGTTTGTTTATGTACACTTATTTGAATGACATTGATTGGGACGATAAATTTTACACATCGCCCAACTGCACAACTAAAATCTGTGTTTGATTGTTTGAAACCCCACACGGGTATTGGGATGAAATATGAATTTCACTCATCCTGATTGATTAAATATGTCGATCGATTGATTGACAGGCTGTTATGAGCGTTGAATATCTATATTTGATGCTTATACAGTGTAGTGCACTTTGGTTGATGGTTGATTATTTTCAATGTTATTATATACATGTGTTGTATGAAAATCCATATAATTAATTTTATATGGTAATTGATTGGGCCTCATTCCAATCGTGAAAATAAAGAATATTTTGATAATAACAAATATTTTGATAATAGGAAATATTTGAAATAGAATATTTGAAAATAGAAATTTATGAAGCCGTGTTGATTAGATTGACGCCATTTTGACGTAAACGATATTTATATCGATTTTATTCATTTTAAAATGAATATTGAAAAGTAATCTCGAAATTGAATTGAAAACGATTTCGAAATGAATTGAATTGAAAACGATTTCGAAATGAATTGAATTGAAAACGATTTCGAAATGAATTGAATTGAAAACGATTTCGAAATGAATTGAATTGAAAACGATTTCGAAAATGAATTGAATTGAAAACGATTTCGAAATGAATTGAATTGAAAACGATTTCGAAATGAATTGAATTGAAAACGATTTCGAAATGAATTGAATTGAAAACGATTTCGAAATGAATTGAATTGAAAACGATTTCAAAATGAATTGAATTGAAAACGATTTCGAAATGAATTGAATTGAAAACGAATTGAAATGAATTCAAATTGAATTGAAATTTGAATTGAATAGAAATGAATTTTGAAACGAATTTATAAAGAAGAATTCAATTTTGATTTGAATTGAAAAGGAGGTTGAAATTGCTTTTGAAACGAATTTAAAACTATTTATATAATTCGTTTTAAATAGAAATCGACGAAGTATATATTATATATATTATATATATAATATAATGGCCTGAATAGAACGCGCCGCGCCGCGGTAGTTCGTGAATTTCGACCATTTATTTCAAACGGACATTGCGGGAGATCCGACCGTCGGATTCTCCTAAAACCGGAACCGTTGGGTTCGTATCGAAAAGAGCTTTCTAATGAATGTTAGAAATTTGAAATCTAACGGTTGGATTTGGAGATACGTCCAAATCAAATTCGAAAAAGGTCGTTGTAAGTGCAGTTCGATGGCCGTTAATGGAAATCGACTGTACGGGCCTTGATAAAATTATTAAAAATAGTAATAATTTGTGTAAAATCATAAGAAATGATTTGTGAAAGTTTGGGATGAAAAACTCCATATTTGAAAAGATAAAAATAGATTTTTATCGAAATGAACTAGTCTTGAACTAGAATTATAATTCTATTTATTTTTAAATAAATAAATTGAATTTGAAATGGTTTTGAAAATAACCAAAATTTCCAATGATTGCATTGGAGTGGATTTGAATCGAAATTGTCTTCGGAATATTTCGATGTTGGAATTCGTGATATTACAGGTGTTGTTATGGAAATTTGAAAGATATATATTTATATCGTTATTTCCAATACGACATTTGTTAGTCGTAGAATTCGATATTGAATATAAGCCGATATATTTTCTATTCAGAGCCTTGTATTGAATATCGAATGTGATTTGGGTTTGTCGTGAATGGTGTCTTCACTAACACTGTTCTTGAACCCAGTTGAGAAAAGATTAAATCTTTTTATTTAGATTTAATGAAGTGTACCAATTAAATAATATTTAATTGGAATTGAATTGATATTGATTTTTGGGTTTATCGTGAACAGTGTTTTAAATAACACTCGTTCTTTAACCCGATAATTAATGAATGTGATTTTGGGTTTATCGTGAACCGTGTTTTAAATGACACTGATTCTTTAACCCAGTCGAAGATTAAAACTAAGTGGAGTTTTAATGAATCTTTAATTAGATTGAAATGATCGAAAGTGGAGTATCACCAGTTTTGCTCCAGGCGATAGTTAAATCTTTAATTAGATTTGAACGTGAAATGGTAATTGAATTTACCGATAACACTGTGGTGTTAGATATGAAGTATTACCAGTTTTACTTCATGGGATGAATAGGTTGGGATTGGGAAATTAAAACAAATGATTACTTCGGTAAGGTTCGCTAATCCCGACTAGTTTGAATTGATATTCAAAAATAGAATAAAGAATAAATTCAAGGAATTTATCTTGGATAAAATTAATGGGAACCTTTCCCTATGAATGTGAAATTTAGAAACTAACTGTCGGTTGGCCAAGCAGAATGGTTTTCTGAATATTGATCTGATGTTGGTTTCGGCCTTCGGGGTTAATATTTGGGGAATTATTCTCTTGATTAATTTACGGTTAGGGACTAATGAATTGGAATGAGGCGTATGTTGTGTTTGTGTAACACTTATTTAAAATATACGCGAGTTATTCGGAAAGACCGGGTTTATCCCATTCTGAATAACTGATACGACGATAAGTCGAAGATGAAGACGATGGTCGAAGACCGGAGGTCTTCACGTCGTTTGGGGGATAACTGATGATCTTGATTGGGCTGTACACCCAAGAAGATGGAAACAGTTAGTGATCGTCCAGACGTACTTGGAGATCGATGGATATGCGGGGTACTAGGTGCCTCCGGTTTCGTTCAAACCCAGAACGGACTTGTAGATGGACTGTGTGTCTGACATTGGATTTCATTCTGTGTGACTGATATCGGTTGCATAGAGTGGTTTGCCTGTGTGGCATGCTAAGATGCAAATGATCGAGACTTCTGTTGAAAAGCAAAGTCTTGTGGTGATGATCAAAGCACGGCCTTCGTGGCGTAGCTTTGTGTAACGTTTGCTTCGCGAGTTTCGCACCCCGGTTGTGAACCAAAAACGGGAGGGGATATCAGGGAGGACTTGCGTTTCTTTCTAGCTAGAAGTGGCGTCAGTGGTTTTACACGCCCTGACGAGTTTGACTTATGTGGTTGTTGCGGTTGCGAGGCGCCTCGGTTATATCGGTTTCGGCCGAATGCATTCTGGTCGGCTGACGGACCAGACTTACACCCCATAGGGTGGGGAGACGTATTGTTCAGGCATAATAATCCACTCCGTGTGGACCGGCCCTGACGATCTAAAGGCTTGCCTGCGCGCTTGCCTGTGGCTCGGGCTAGAGAGTCACGAATCGGTTGAGGACTATCTTTTGCCTCGGTTCATAGATGGAAATCCAATTTCCAAATACGTGACATTTGCGGTTTTATTTGTAAACCTATATATGGCGACATGATATATGGTACCCATGCCGCCTATGATTGATACTTATGATTTGAAGTTGTTTTATACACTATACACTTATAATAGTATCAAATGATTTGTTTTAAACGTATCAAGCATTCTTTGGCTGTTATAAGGGAAAACCCTATCCCCCGGCTTGCGTTGCATTGTGTGATAGGACCTGGGTCTTATAACAGCTTCATTTTTCTTTATTTAGCATTGCGCTGTTGTTTCATGCACTGGTATTCTTGGGAGGAAACCCGTTCCGTGTTATACGGCGTGGTCCCTTGATTTACCTAATGATTTAAGATAAAGATTAATAACTGTTTTAGTTCTCACACCAGTCCCATGACTGACCTGGAGTTTATTGTTTTAACCTAAACTCTGGGTGCCCCTATTTTGACACGGGCAGCTAGTAGTTTTGGTTTTGCAGATTTATATTCACAGGATCCTAGTTTACAGCTGGAACGATATCCGGAAAGCTTTGTATCCGTATATCTACTTCTAGTTGTATATTGTATTATTTTCCGCTGCTATGTATTTAAATGTAATTTAAATCTCTGATATTTCTGTGTAATATTCATTTATACTCTGTATATTCTTGTAATCTGATGCATTGTTGTAATATACAGTGAAATGTTCTTTTATATGCGTTTTGTTGTGGTTTGTTCTCGAACTATCCGACGCTTTCCTTAACGGGGAAGTTGCGGGTCTTCACAAACAACTTACAAATTTATTAAAACAAAATTTTTTTTATATAACATACATACTCAAATGACGTCAGCCTATTAAATTTTGTACATATAACATAATTATAATATTGTGTTTACAGGAAAATATAAACACAAATATCTTTTTAAACATTTGATTTCGAAAAAAAAAATATAATCAAATAATTACTCAACTAACACAATTTAAGTTTCAGATGGCCATATAACTAAATAAACATTTAACATAACAATCAGTTGCTTAATATAAATAAAAAAGATAACGATCTTTATCTTTTTCATTCTGTAAACCACATAATATAATAATTTAACAGTGAGGAATTGTTAAACAACTTACTAATTTATTAAAACAAAAATTTCTTTATATAACATACATACTCAAACGACATCAGCCTATTAAATTTTGTACATATAACATAATTATAATATTGTGTTTACAGGAAAATATAAACACAAATATCTTCTTAAACATTAGATTTTGAAAAAAAGATATAATCAAATAATTACTCAACTAACACACTTTAAGTTTCAGATGGCCATATAACTAAATAATCATTTAACATAACAATGAGTTGCTTAATATAAATTAAAAAGATAACGATCTTTATCTTTTTCATTCTGTAAACCACATAATATAATAATTTAACAGTGAAGCATTGTTAAACAACTTACTAATTTATTAAAACAAATATTTCTTTATATAACATACATACTCAAACGACATCAGCCTATTAAATTTTGTACATATAACATAATTATAATATTGTGTTTATAGGAAGATATAAACACAAATATCTTTTTAAACATTTGATTTCGAAAAAAGATATAATCAAATAATTACTTAACTATCACAGTTTAAGTTTCAGATGGCTATATAACTAAATAATCATTTAACATAACAATGAGTTACTTAATATAAATTAAAAAGATATAATTGAATATGTTTTTAGTCACTGAACTGACAGCATATAACAAAATATAAACATACAGTTAATTGATTAGAATATAACAAAATGTAAACAAAAAGTTAATCACTGAACTGATAGCATATAACAAAATGATCTGCACTTGATATTAGAAAACTTACTCGTTTCCTAATCGATCGAAGAAGATAATGTCATCTACCAAGCAATTTTGTAGAAGATAAGCAGATCCAAATTAAACCCTAAATTAAGTAGACAACGATTAGAATAAGACTTGATAAAAATTCGAAAATTTATCAGAGTATAGTAATAAAAATCGTCGCAACAAAAATAAAGGAAAATGGATCTATTTTGAGTAAAACCTAATTTGCGATTATTTCAAATATTTGAATGAAAAGTGGCGAAAATAGATATTTAATTGAGATGCGAAATTTGAAAATGGCAGAAAAATGACGTGTCATGTACAGTTCACTAAATATTGTCCTGGAAAAAAATTATATAAATGATGTGTCCTACAAATTAATTTTATAAGGTAAATAAGCCCTTATGGTAAAATGCCCCTATTATTTATATTTTCTGTTAAACATGAAATCTTCTGAACTCCATAACTTCTTCATACGTAGTCCGATTCGTGCAAACTCGGACTCTATCTCAAGCAGAATTCCGAGACGAACGCAAAGGCGTAACCCGTTTCCCTTAATTTTCAATTTTGAAATTAAGTATTCTTTAATTTGTTACTTTAATATTCACAGGAGATACAAGGCGTTACATGAATCAAAGTGGTTGTACCCATTCATCTGAACGAACATGGCCGATCAAATTCTAAGGGAAAAAAATTCTCGTTTCAGCGCTCTGGCCCAAGCAGCAACCGTCGGACCATTTAATCAAGAGACCTCAAGATCTCCCAAGGTCCAAGGCCTAATCTTTGACACTTTAATATATTATTGTGTCAAGGCCTAGCCCACATTCCCTTACAACCCCTCTTTTTTATTTTATATAAGCCTATTTTCTTATGATATATAAGAGAGGTGGGTATTCATATTTTGATGATGTGCGACTTTGGTTTGCTATCCTCTCTCCTTCCCAAATTCCTATTTCTTTTTCCCATTCTTTTCCGATAATCCCTTATATGAATGAGCAGTCGTTCATAGTTTCACGAACCATTTATCGCATCAGTTAAAGTAGCACATTGTCCTTGATATTTCCTAGTGATTACCTATTTGACTCACAGGCGAACAAGTAGAAATAGACTGTCCTTGAACTGTAAGCCTTTTATGTAATTCCAAAGTAGGTAACGCATGATAAATGTTTCTTATAACTCTTCATTTTCTATATGTGTTCTTTTTTGCCATGAGCACCTACCTGGTCTCATAAGTGCTTAGAGAATTTGGCCTCATAATTCTCTTTGAAGCGGCGCCTTCGCACTTAGTAGGTGATTCTGTAAAGGGTATTCTCTAATTCCTCAAATACAGACATGATTAAAAGTATTAATAGTTACCCTTATTCAACATATAATGCACTGACTTATCATAGGAATGGTTTGTGTATAACATTGCCATCAAGTTTCTCTTAAACTTCGTTGTCCCTTTGAACCTAGATCTTGGGATCTCCAGTCAACTATATGGGGTTTCCATTTTAGAAAAAACCTTATTCTATAGGCCTTAGCACTATTTCCATTGATAAGGTTTGAACTCTCTCTCCTGGAAAGCCTTTTATAAGTGGATCCACAATGTTATGTTTAGATCGAACGTAATCTATTGTGATAACCCTGTTAGAGAGAAGTTGTCTTATTTTTTTATTTTTACGACGAATATTCCTATATTTACCATTGTATAGTGTACTATTAGCTCTTCCAATAGATGATTGACTATTACAATGTATACATATTGGAAGAATAGGTTTGCTCCAATTAGGAATGTCTTCCAAGAAGCTTTATATCCATTCGGCTTCTTCTGCATATTTATCTAGTAGTGATACAATTCTGTTTGGATGATTACCATGAACTAGCTCCATTGTGAACACATATCCACTTTTTGACACGACCCGAACTTCCCTGTAAAAGAAAGCCCAGATTGTAATGAGAACACGACAAATCAGAACACAAACAGAAGAATATTTCATTGCTTATTACAACAATTTACATCAGAGTACAAGAATATATAGAGTATGAACAAATAATATACATTTGATAAATATCAGAGATTTACAAATTACAATGCAGAGGAAAATAATACAAAAACACAACTGAAGGAGATAAACGGATACAGAGCTTTCTGAATATCGTTACAGCTGTAAACCAGGATCCTGTGAATATAAATCTGCAAAACTGAAACTACTAGCTGCCCGTGTGGAAAATAGGCGCACCCAGAGTTTAGCTTAAAACAATAAACTCCAGGTCAGTCATGTGACTGATGTGAGAATTAAAACAGTTATTTAACCTTTACTTTAAAATGGAGTAAATCAAGGGAGCACGCCGTATAACACGGAACGTGTTTCCTCCCAAGAATACCAGTGCATATAACAAAACAGCGCAAGCTTTTTGGAAAATGAAGCTATTATAAGTCCCAGGTACCATCACACAATGCAACGCAAGCCGGAGGATAGGGTTTTCCCTTATAATAGCCAAACATGCTTGGTACGTTTAAAACAAATCATTTGATACTATAATAAGTGTATAGTGTCAAAACAACTTCAAATATAAATATATCAATTCTCGACGGCATGGGTACCATATATCATATCGCCAATACTAGGCTATACGATCAAAACCGAAATGTCACGTATTGGAAATTGGATTCCCGTCATCAGTCGAGGCAATGGATGTACTCCTTGCCGACTTCGAGACACTAGCAAATGCCTCAAGGTCACACACAACGATCCCTTGGATGCTTCAGGGTCGGCCCACACATAGCGGATTTGTTATGCCTAAACACACGTTTCCCGGTCCTATCGGACCTATACCCATTTGCTCCGTAGTAACCGATATATCCAAGGTGCCTCGCATTCCAACAACCAGATAGGTAAAAAAATATAAATGTCTGGGCTTGCAAAACCCTGACACCACCCATAGCTAGAAAGAAACGTCGTGTTCTCCCTACAGTCCCTTATCCCGTTTTTGACTTATACCGAGGTGTGAGGCTCGTGAATTAACGCTATACACAAAGATATGCCACACAGGCAGTGCTTTGTTCATCAACCACAAGACTCTGCTTTTCAATAGAAGCCTTGATCATTTGCCACACTGGAAATTCACGCCATGCGACTGATGTCTATCGATATATAACCTTTGAGCTCGTACGTCTCAGAGAAGGGCGTTAAGAAAGAGAATAAATTCTTCGTCGCCAAACAGATATATATTAAATAGATATCAATCAACACAGAATAAAATCCAATGTCAGACACACAGTCTATTTACAAGTCCGTTCTAGGTCTGAACGAAACCGGAGGCACCTTATTCCTTGTCCCATATGTCCAATACAGGAGAGAGAGGTCCTCGCATATCTGGTCGATCTCCAAGTACTTCTGGATGATCACCACTTATTACCTCGTCTTGGGTGTACAACCCTATCAAGACATCGGTAATCATCCAAATGATGTGAAGACCTACGATCTTCAACCACCGACTTCATCGTCGAATTATCGTCGAATCAGTTACTCGGATTGGGTATAAACCTGGCCTTTCCAAATAACTCGCGTATATAATAAACAAGTGTTATAAAAACACAACATACGCCTCATTCCAATTCTGAATATTCTTTTATTTAAATATTCATATCCTTTGGGAATGGTTCCCATTAATTTTATCAAAGATAAATTCTTTAAATTTATTCTTTAATCTTCCTTATATATCATTTCAAATCATATTAAGATTTTTCCAAACTAGTCGGGATTAGCGTACCTTACCGAAGTATCATTTGTTTAATTCCCCAATCCCAACCTATCCATCCCATGGAGAAAAACTGGTCATACTCCATATCTAACACCACAGTGTTATTGCTAAATTTAGTTACCATTTCACGTTAAAATCTAATTTAAGATTCAACTATTGCTAGGAGAAAAACTGGTGATACTCCATTCTCGATCATTTCCCAAATTCGATAATTCAAATTATCAATTCCCATTACAATCTATTTAAAGATTCATTAAAACTCCACTTAGTTTTAATCTTCCCAAAAATCAATATTAATGATTATTTAACTTTGGAAATGCAAACATGCCGCATCGACAATCTACACCGTACTATTGATTTCTACCGATATATAACCTCTAAGCTTGTATGTCTTAGAGAAGTGTGTTAAGCAAGAGAATAAATTCTCCGCCGCCAAACAGATAAATATTTAGCAGAGATCAACCATATAGTTCGAAATACAATGTTAGGCATGTAATCCATTCTTTGACTAGGTTAAAGAACTAATGTCATTTAAAACACAGTTCACGATAAACCCAAATCACATACCATTAATTATGGAATCTTCATGGAAAACAGATCAGTATATAATTGATATCAATTTCCGTATATGACTAATAATATAAATGGAATAACGACAAAGCCTTTTAAATTCCGTATATATCAATAGTCTTCCTCTATAGAAGCTCATTTCGATTATTATCAAATCAAATCCCATTCAATTCCTTTACTTTGGAAAGTTTCCATTAAATCTAAATAAAAAGATTTATAAATTTCAAATCACATTTCATTTTAAGTCGGGTTAAAGAACGAATGTCGTTTAAAACATAGTTCGCAATAAACCTAATCCACATTCCATTTTCAATTCCAGTTAAATGCTAATTAATTGGTAATTCTTCTTTAGATTTTAATTAAAAGATTTATTCTTTTCACACTAGGTTTAAGAACGGTGTTAATAAAGACACCATTCACAACAAACCCAAAATCTAATTCTATTCAATTCCAATTAAATATTAATTAATTGGTACGGTTTTCTAAATTTTATTTAAAAGATTTAATCTTTTCTCTCTACTAAGTTTAAGAACAGTTTCATTTAAAACACAGTTCATGACAAACCAAAAATCCAATTCAATATTAAATACAACGCCCTGAATAGAAATTATCTCGGCTTGTATTTAATATCAGATTCTGAAATCAACAAATATCGTATTTGGAATAACGATATATATATCTTCCAAATTCCTCCACAATATCGGTATAATCATGGAATCCAATATCGAAATATTCCAAAGATAATTTCGATTCAAATCCATTCCAATTCATATATTGGAAATTCTGGTTATTTTTAAAACCATTTTAAATCCAATTTATTTATTTAAAAATATTGGATTATAATTCTAGTTCAAAACTAGTTCATTTCGATAAAAATATATTTTTGTCTATTCAAATATGGAAATTTTCATCCTAATTCTTTCCAAATCATTTTTTATGATTTGACACAAATTATTGATTTTTCTAATAACTTTATCAAGACCCGTACAGTCGATTTCCATAAACGGTCATCGAAATGCACTTACAACGACCTTTTCTAAATTTGATTTGGACATAATTCCACATCCAGTCGTTAGATTTAAAATCTCTTGTATTCGTTGGAAAGATCTTTTAGATACAAACCCAACGGTTCTGGTTTTAGGATAATCCGATGGTCGGATCTCCCATAATGTCCATTCGAAGTCAATGGTCGAAATTCACGAACTGCCATGGCGCGGCGCGTTCTATTCAGGCCAATAAATATATAATATATATATATATATATATTATATTTCGTCGATTTCCATTTAAAATGTATTTTATAAATAGTTTTAAATTCGTTTTCGAAACGATTTCAACTTCATATTCAATTTCAAATCAAAATTGAATATTCCGTATCATTAATATGTAAATGATAATATTTTCAAAACATTATATTTTGAAATCACTTCCTTTTCGATATTCATTATAAAAATGAATAAAATCGATATAAATATCGTTCATGTCAAAATGGCGTTACTCTAATTAATACGGCTTTATATATTTAAATATTTTTATGTCCATTCCAAATCGGACATTAAAATCACATTTTGATCCATTACTGAATATTATTTTAAATATTAGTTACTTTAAAATATTCATTATTCGAAATTTTAAAATATTCGTTATTTTAAAATATTCGTTCTTTCGAATTGGAATCAGATACACTCAATTACCATATAATTTTATTTGTATGGATTTTATACACATATGTACACAACAATAATCAAACACAGTCAACCATCATCCAGAGTGCATTACACAACTGCATAAGTGTTAAATATGAATAATTAATGCTTACAACAGCCTGTCAACCAATCGATTGACATACAACTAAATATTGGGATTATTGTATGTCCATTATCATCCCAATACCCATGTGGGGTTTTCAAACAACAAACAGTGATTATTATTTGTGTAGTTGGGCGGTGTGTAAAATATATCGTCCCAATCAATATCAATCAAATGTGTGTACATAAACAAATCGTTCGATTTGTAAAGGAATATTTATTTTATTCATATACACGTTAAAAATTATATTTTTAATGATAAAATATTTATTTCAACACATGAATATTATAATTTTCATTTCACATCACAATCAACAACCACAATGCAACACAATCAAACAAGTCGTCCATGGTCTGTGGACGACGGGGAGCAGTTCATACATGTAGTTATAAAATAAATAACTGTACTAGAGATTATAGTGAGGAGTTCTCACCTTTGGGATCCACTCCTCCATTCCTTATTTCTGAACGGTTCAGATTTGGATTTGATTCCCGTCGGTTCCATCGCAATCTATTTCACACGATTTTTATATTAAAAAATCACATTTTTATTTCAATGCTACATATATAAAATCATATTTGTTTATCGATGTTAATAGTATAAAAATCATATTTTTACATTCGCTACTTCATTATAAAAATTATATTTCTATATTCGCTACTTCATTATAAAAATTATATTTTTATATTTGCTACTTCATTATAAAAATTATATTTTATATTCGCTACTTCTATATAAAAACTAAATTTTTATCATGCCATTCGAATAAATAAAAATCACATTTTTATTTTTCTATTCAAATAGTAAAAATAATATTTTTATATCTTCGCTATATATACAAATATCAAATTTTTAATTCGCTACACATATAAAAATATTATTTTTATATTCTCTATTATATAAAAATCTTACCTTTATGTTTCTAAAAATCTAATCTTTTCCTATTTAATAATCATATCTTTATTATCGCTATTCTAACAAAATAAAAAATCAAATTTTTATTACTTCTCAAACAAAAGAAAAATCAAATTTTTATTATTTTACAAACTGATTTTAAATATATATTTTAAAAATATAAAAACTGATTTTTCTATATATTATATAAAATAAAAATAGATTTAAAAATAAAATAAAACAAAAACTCACTCTTTTTTTGGTAAAAATTGCATCTTCCTCGGATGAGGGCCCACTGGTCAGAATGAGGATGGGGGACGACTGGCGCTGCGGCTGTAGGTGGTGGGTGTAACACCCAATATTTTTCTATGAATATTAGTAGACGAATTAAAAGAATACTTAATTTTAAAAGTGATAATTAAGTAAAACAGACTATACCACTACGTTCGACTCAAAATTCTGGTCAAGATGGACCTAAAGTTTGCATTAAACGGATAATGTATGAGAAAGTTATGGACCTTGGAAGTTTGTATACATATAAGGGAAATATATGTATATATATAAATTAATAAAATAAAAATCAACCTAACATTCAAGGAAAAAATTCAAAACAGTGGAAGAAGGAAGGCAAAACGCCAAACCGACCTTTTTTAGGGGTGGGTCGACCCCAGGGTCAACTCAGGGTGTTTGGGATCGACCCCGTCGGCCTCGAATGGTCTATGATGAAATTTTGTGTTTTAGGCCTTATGTTTCGCACTGTGGTTGGCTGGGTGACATGTCTTTTTGGTTTAGATGGCTCTGATGACTCCTATGCTAATCTAAAGGCCATGGTTTGCCTAACACACCTATAAATACATATCCAAACCTAAACCCTAATTCTTTTATTCACTCTCATGGCGCCTCCATGCTGCCAAACTCTCATCTAAACCTAGCCGCCACTAAAACCTAAATCAAACCAAAAAGTTCTTCATCAATCTAGAGGATTAATAAATATCAAGTTAGAGTTCTTCAAGAACAACAAGCGATTCAATTGTCTTTTCTAATCCAAACACTGTAAGTTCAGTTATTTTTAGATTTGAATAACTAAATCTAGTCTTGACATGTAATAATATGAAATTGAGACTATGCCCGATTCTAAGTTGTTCTTTTGCTTCTATTCTTATTCTCATTTGCTATTATCATCAGTTTATCTTGTTGTACATCAGTTTTTCATGTTCATGATGATGTTCTTATCAAGTCTTAGCCTTCATGCCTATGATGATATTTTCATGCCTATTTTCTCTCTGTTCTTATTTTATGCAACTTTTATCTCCCCCTATTTATTTTCTTTTATAAAACCTGGGTTAAATTCGAACCTAGGCTGAAATCGCGAAATAAGAATGTTTGGAATACGGGGAATATTGGGTATTACCTATTTGGGTGAATTTATGGGCATAACATGTTTGGTGGAATTATCGGGCATAATTTGTGATGGATATAGGGTATTATTATTATAATTACAATATTTGGGCATATGTAAATTGGCATGTAAATCAATATTTGGGCATATGTAAATTGGCATGTAAATCAATATTTGGGCATATGTAAATTGGCATGTAAATCAATAATTGAGCATATGTAAATTTGCAGGTAAATCAATAATTGGGCATATGATAATTGGCATGTAAAAATTGGAATTTTGACATAATTTGCAAGTATATAATTTAATTAAATCTAATGGCTACCTAAGACATGAGGTTGGATTTGAGTTGTGGTGTAAGGCTGCCCGGAACTGCCCGGCACATCCAGCAATCGCAATGACAACAATCTAATGTGAGAGGTCAAACGTGAAGATTAGATGGGTAATAATGCCTAACACGAGGTTAGAATGAGTTTATGGTGTAAGACTGCCCGGAACCGCCCAGCACATCCAGCAACTTCAAACAAGTCTAATGTGATAGGTTAACGCATTGAATGCTTGAACCTGAGGTTGGAATGGGTTTGCGATGTAAGACTACTAGCTACCGCAAATAAGTCCAATGTGAGAGGTTGATGCATTGATAAATAATTAATGCTAAACAAACATGTTAAATATGGTAGGGTTAAGTCAACATGCAACACTTAACCAATATGACATGACAAGTGAGTAGGTTAAGTAATTGTCAAGTATATAATTTAATTGAATCTAATGGCCGCCTAAGACATGAGGTTGGATTTGAGTTGTGATGTAAGGCTGCCAGGAACTGCCCGGCACATCCAGCAACCGCAACGACAACAATCTAATGTGAGAAGTCAAAGGCGAAGATTAGATGGGTAATAATGCCTAACACGAGGTTAGAATGAGTTTGTGGTGTAAGACTGCCTGAAACCGCCCGACGCATCCAACAACTTCAAACAACAAGTCTAATGTGAGAGGTTAGCGCATTGAACGCTTGAACCCGAGGTTGGAATGGTTTTGCGATATAAGACTGCTAGCTACTGCAAATAAGTCCAATGTGAGAGGTTGATGCATTAATAAATAATTAATGCTAAACAAACATGTTAAGTATGGTAGGGTTAAGTCAACATGCAACACTTAACCAATATGACATGACAAGTGGGTGGGTTAAGTAACTCGACTGGATTAATGACACTTAACCAATATAACATGATGAATGAGTGAGTTAAGTAAACTTGAATTGATTGATTGATGACACTTAACCAATATGGGAGGTATACGAATAGACCCTAGGAAAACCCTAGTAGCGGGACCCTTTTCAGCAGTAACCCACATTAGGCATCAGCGGGACCATTAGCTAGGCAGGGTAGGGCAAGATTACTGAGCTGATCATAAGCGGTCAAAATAGCAGCAGGTGGTACGGCAGTGCAGGTTCCGACGGATTACGGGCGTGCACGTAATTCCGGCATGGAAAAATTTAGACACTGAGTACCAAGTAGGTATAAAGCTGTGCACTCTAGAACTGTATCAGGTGTCCACCCTAGGAAATGACACACCCTATGGTGGGACCAGCATAGGTATCTACAAGTAGGGGCCGGGTTGATACAAACACATGCGGAACGTTATGAGTAGGAGCCGATCAATTAAGATAGGTACGGTGGGGACAGGTAAACTGTCAACATGAGGTGGGACCCTCATCATGACATATGTACCTATAAAACTATCATGTGGGAAATGGGGATCACTTATCTTGTTTTGTAACAAATGGCATTAATTGAACACTAGTTAGGTGGTGCAGAGAAATTAGGAATCAGTACGATACATTATCATGTTCTAGTCTTATCTTATGCTTATCTCGTTATCTTGCGATGCTTATTATCATGGTTATGTCTTGTATCCAGTTTATTCATGTCATGATACCTTTACCTGTTTACATGCTGAAAGTCACTGGACTTACCAGGCTTTATGTCTGACTCTGTTTTTGTTTCGCCTTCTTTCTTCGTTCCCCCCTCCCCCTCGGGTCCACAGGGAGGGAATACCACCGCTTAGTTCAGATCCTTTTCAAGCTCGAAGATTGTGATGTATTGCTTTGGACTCTTTGCTTTACTACTATGGCTGGCTATTGATTAATTGGGGAATCATGTTATGTTATTTTGTATGATGCTTCTTTTGGGAAACAAGACAGATATTTGATGTTTTGGTGTTGATGTTTGAAACAACCCTTATGAAAGTTTATCCTATTAAGCTACTATGGAATAAAAGTTCAAATTGTTTTCCGCTGCTTAAATTTGTCTGTATTATAATTATATCTGTTCTATACTCTTATGACCCCCACTAAAGTTAATGCATTCCCTTTGTGAGTGACCTTAATGGAGGTGGGGTGTTACACATGGTATCAGAGCTGAAGGTTACCAGAACTGATAAAAGATTTTGAAAACTTTTTTCAAATGCATATTTTAAGAAAATATTTTCAAAACGATGATTTAAAGAAGCATTTCAAGGAAAATTATTGTTATTTTAAAAAGGCATATTCCCCAAAGCCATATGTATTATCCTTCTTTTCTTTGTTTTGAATCCTTTCCTTTTTCTTTTCAACATGTCTGGGAAACCCGAGATACCTGAGGCTATTCCGATACTCGCTTGGTTCAAACGATACCTAGTGGCTAGGGCCACTGCCGCGGGCCCATCCAACAATCCTCCTCCTCCCCCAGCTGTTGTCGCTCCTCGCGTAGATGCTTTTGCTAAGATTTGTAAGGACTTCCATGCTATGGGCGGAAAGATCTTTAAAGGGACTGAGACATTTATTGAAGCACGGAACTGGCTCAGGGAAACAGAAGAGTTGTTTGCTATCTTTGAAGTGGATGATAGGAGGAAGAAACAATTGGCCACTTGGCTAATGAAGGAAGAAGCCTCTTACTGGTGGGAAGTTACTAGTGCTGAGCAACCAGTTGAGACTTGGGTGGACTTTAGGCGGAGGGTTGAGATGAAGTTCCTCTCTCCAGCTGAACAAAGCCTATAGACGGAGAAGTTTCTAGCAGTCAAACAAGGGAGTATGTCAGTCAAGGAATACATCAACAAATTCAATTTGCTTGCAAGATTTGGGTTGGAGTTGGTAGATACACCTCATAAGAAAGCTTTACATTTTGCTAGAGGCTTGAATGAACCATTGCATGGTCTAGCTATGTCCTATATTCCAATAGGCGAAACTTTTGAAAGATTGGTCGACATAGCGCTATTACATGAAGAAGACAAGGGTAGGAAGAAAGAAGTGAAGAAGGTTGCATCGAAACAAGAAAATGGACAATAAAAAGGGTGGAAAGAACAACAAGCCACGCAACAAGAGGAAGTGTAACTATTGTGGTATCATTGGCCACATCGCTAAAGACTGTAGAAAGAAGAAGAGGAAGACGGGTGGTTGTTTCCATTGTGGCGAGACATGACATGTGGTTAAGGATTGCCCAAAGAAGCATGGGCAAAGGGCAGGACCTTCTGGAGGGCAAGTTCATACTCTCATGGCACCCACTCATGAGAGAGGTAGAAATATTTCCGTTGAAAGTTTAGTTTTTCTTACTGATCATCCTGTATGCACTCTTTTTGATTTTGGCGCATTGCATTCTTTTATATCCGCTTTTATAGTAGAGTCTCTGCACCTTAGTACATGTACGGTAGAGGATCCCGTTGTTGTCTCAAATCCAATTAGGGGTTCGGCTCATTTACCTATGACTTTCGTGGATTTGGGAATATCTATACTTAGTGTTGAGTTTCGATGTAATGCATATGTTTTTGGTTTCATAGACTATGGGTTGATTCTAGGGATGGATTGGTTATACAGAAATGGTGCCATTCTTGATTGTGAAAGGAGGGTAGTTAAACTTTTGACTCGTCTTGGTAATATCCTCGAAATCTCGTGTAACCCCAAGGGTTCTATCATGCTTAGTTACCTAGAATCTCTTGATGCATCTGTTGATAATTTGCAATCTGTTCTTGTAGTCCGTGAGTATCCCGATGTCTTTGATGAGGTGAAGGGTTTACCCCTAAAAATGTGAAATAGATTTCCGCATATACTTGGTTGATAATGCAAAACCAGTTGCTTTACCCGTACGACACATGGCTCCAAGGGAAAGGAAGGAGCTTAGTAAACAAGTTAAAGAGTTGCTTGAGAAGGGGTTTATTAGGCAAAGTATTTATGAATGGGGTGCTCCAGTAGTATTAGCTACTAAGGCGGATGGTTCACTTCGCTTATGTGTGGATTATAGAGAGTTAAACAAGCTGACTAAGAAAAATAGGCACCCACTTCCACGAATAGATGTTTTGTTTGACCAGCTTGTAGGTGCATCCGTTTTCTCACAACTAGATTTGGCTACGGGTTTTCATCAGCTAAGGGTGGTTGAGGACAGTATAGACAAGACTTCTTTTAGGACCCCTGATGGTTTTTTTGAATAGCTCGTCATGCCTTTCGGTTTGACGAATGCACCCGCCTTTTTTGTTGACTTGATGAGTAGGGTGTTTAGGGAGTTCCTTAATAAGTTTGTGGTAGTCTTTGTGGACGACATCTTGATTTTCTCAAAGAACGAGGAAGAACATACTTTGCATTTGAGGGCAGTCATGGATACCCTTCGAGCACATCATCTTTAAGCGAAGTTCTCCAAATGTCACTTTTGGAGAGAAGAAGTAAGGTTTCTAGAACATGTGGTGTCCAAAGACGGGATAGCTGTAGACCCCCAAAAGTAGTTGCTGTGCAGGATTGGAAGATCCCAAAGAATGCAACAGAGGTGCGAAGCTTTCATGGATTAGCGGGCTATTATAGGAAGTTCATTAAGGAATTAGCGAAGATATCAGCCCCACTTACTAGTCTGACGAAGAAGAATTTAGCCTTTGCTTGGGATATTGATTGTGACACTGCTTTTCAACGATTGAAAAGGGCTCTTACAACATCCCCAGTGTTGACATTGCCAGACGGGAGTAAAATGTTTACAGTATACACGGATGCATGCGGTACGGGACTAGGCGATGTCTTGATGCGAGAAGGGAAGGTAGTAGCTTATGGTGGAAGACAGTCGAAAGTACATGAGAAAAACTACCCAACCCACAATCTAGAGTTAGCTACCATCGTTTTTCCGCTTAAGTCATGGCGCCATTATCACCTAGGTGAGAAGTTTGAATTGTATACTGACCATAAATCGTTGAAGTACCTTTTCTTGCAGAAAGATCTTAACTTGAGGCAACAAAGGTGGATGGAGTTCTTAGCATCCTACCATTTTGAGATCGCATATACCCCTGGCAAGGGTAACGTTGTAGCTGATACCTTGAGTAGGAAGAAGTTGACTTTGAGTCCTATGTTTGTGGAGAGGCAAAGCTTAAAGTACCTAGCGGCCTTTGACTTTAGACCATCTGTCAATTATGTGACCGGTTTGTTAGCATCCTTAGAGGTAAGACCTACGCTTTTGGAACGGATTGGAGAGGCCCACTGAGATAACCCACAGTTTCTTGAGCTAATAGAAAAGCTCATAGGAGGGGAGTCTTCGAGACATCTTGGTAGGTATACCCTAGATGACAAGGGTTGGTTACATAGGGATGGGAGACTTTGTGTACCACAAGATGAGAACTTGAGGAGGACAGTTCTTGAGAAAGCCCATTATTCTAAGATGACCATACATTCCGGTGGTGACAAGATGTACAAAGACATGAAGCGAGTTTTCTTTTAGGCTGGAATGAAGAAGGACATGGCTGAGTTCATTTCTAAATGCTTGGAATGTCAGCAAGTCAAGGATGAGAAGAAAAAGCCCGGTGGACTGCTTCATCCTCTAAAGGTTCCACAACGGAAATGGGAGAGTATCTCGATGGACCTTATAGATGGGTTGCCTAGGTCTAGAAGAGGCAATACCAGTATTTGGGTGATAGTGGACAGACTTACGAGGAGTGCTCACTTCATTCCTGTCAAGAGAAAGAGGACTGCATCATCGTTAGCACCTATTTATGTTAGGGAGATTGTTCGTTTGCATGGGGTACCTTCTAGCTTATCAAGTGATCGTGATCATGTCTTTACTAGTGACTTTTGGAAAAGTTTGCAAGAAGCCATAGGGACTCAGTTATGCTTGAGTACAGCGTATCATCCTCAGACAGATGGCCAAACCGAGAGGGTGAATTGGATTCTAGAAGACCTTTTGAGGCTTTGTATCTTGGACTTTGGCGGGACATGGAGGACCACCTTCCACTAGTAGAGTTTGCATATAATAACAGTTATCAGTCTAGCATTGGCATGGCACATTTTGAAGCTTTGTATGGACAACCATGTAGATCACCGATTGTTGGTGGGAATCCACAGATAAGCTAGTACTTGGGCCAGATATGATTAGACAGACTTTGAAGAAAGTGGATCTAATTCGAAGACATATGAAGACCGCACAAGATAGGCACAAGTCGTATGCTGATAGGAGAAGGGCCTACCTTGAGTTCAGTGTTGGAGACATGGTCTTTGTCAAAGTATCACCGTTAAGCAATGTTGTTCGCTTTGGGTCGGTAGGGAAGCTAGCACTGAGATTTGTAGGACCATTTCCTATTATAGAGAGAGTTAGGCAGATGGCCTACAGAGTAGAGTTACCCAAGAAGCTTAGTGGTGTACATAATGTGTTTTACGTATCACATTTGAGGATGTTCTTACAGGACACCGCGGAAGTCAAGAGGTTACGCAACAAAGAAGTCAAGATAGTCAAAGTACAATGGGGAAGTGATGAAGGAGACGCTACTTGGGAGATGGAAGCTAAGATGCGTATGTTGTATCCTTTTCTCTTTGAGGGTATGTTCTTAATTTCCCATTTTTCTACCCCTTTGTTTATACTTGTTCTATCGTTTAGGAAGTCCTCTTGATTATATCATCGACCTTTAGCGAGGACTATCCTGTGATTGTAAACATGTGTTTGAGACATGTTATTTTTGGTGGATGCAAGTGGTTGCTAGTGCTTGCTCGTGGATGCATTTACACACACACCTTAGGCACTAGATCGGCTCAAGTTACTTTTACATTGCATATGCATATATATGTTTGGTTATGGATGAGATTGAAATTGAATGTTTTATCTTATGAATGTTGCATATGGATGAATGACTGTGCACTCATGTAGAGGTTATGAAGTACATTGGGAATAATTGCATACATAATTGTACTCATGGCACTAACATAATTCACATTAAGGAGGTCAACTGAATCAATAGACCGTCTTATTTTGCATTAGATAAGGAACATATACACGCATATTTTTGCATATGCTCATATAGCATTAGAAATATTTTTTAAGGACAATGGACGCTTGTGAATGATGGTTGAGTAGATGGATGTTGGATGGTAGGATGCATTCTTCTTAACTTAGAGATTTCGGGCACGAAATCGTTTAAGGAGGGGAGAATGTAACACCCCATATTTTTCTATGAATATTAATAGACGAATTAAAAGAATACTTAATTTTAAAAGTGAGAATTAAGTAAAACAGACTATACCACTGCGTTCGTCTCAAAATTCTGGTCAAGATGGACCCAAGTTTGCATTAAACGGTTAATGTATGAGAAAGTTATGGACCTTGGAAGTTTGTATACATATAAGGGAAATATATGTATATATATAAATTAATAAAATAAAAATAAAAATCAACCAAGAATTCGAGAAAAAAATTCAAAACAGCGGAAGCGGGAAGGCAAAAAGCTAAACCAACCTATTTTATGGGTCGACCCTAGTCCCGGTGGGTTGACAACAGGGTCAACTCAGGGTGTTTGAAATCGACCCCATCGGCCTAGAATGGTCTGTGATGAAATTTTGTGTTTTAGGGCATATGTGTCACACTATGGTTGGCTGGGTGACATGTCTCTTTGGTTTAGATGGCTTTGATGACTCCTATGCTAATCTAAAGGCCATGGTTTGCCTAACACACCTATAAATACATATCCAAACCTAAACCCTAATTCTATTAATCACTCTCATGGCGCCTCCATGCCGCCAAACTCTCATATAAACCTAGCTGCCACTAAAAACTAAATCAAATCAAAAGGTTCTTCATCAATATCAAGTTAGAGTTCTTCAACAACAATAAGCTATTCAATTATCTTTTCTAATCCAAACGCTGTAAGTTCAGTTATTTTAGATTTGAACACCTAAATCTAGTCTTGACATGTAATATGATGAAATTGAGACTATGCCTGATTCTAAGTTGTTCTTTTGCTTCTATTCTTATTCTCATAATGCTATTATCATCAGTTTATCTTGTTGTACATCAATTTTTCATGTTCATTATGATGTTCTTATCAAGTCTTAGCCTTCACGCCTGTGATAATATTTTCATGCCTATTTTCACTCTGTTCTTATTTTATGCAACTTCTATCTCCCCCTATTTATTTTCTTTTATTGAACCTGGGTAACGTCGAACCTAGGATGAAATCGCGAAATACGAACGTTTGGAATACCGGGAATATTGGGTATTGCCTATTTTGGTGAATTTGTAGGCATAACATGTTTGGTGGAATTATTGGGCATAATTTGTGATGGATATGGGGTATTATTATTATTATTTCAATATTTGGGAATATGTTAATTGGCATGTAAATCAATATTTGGGCATATGTAAATTGGCATGTAAATCAATATTTGGGCATATGTAAATTGGCATGTAAATCAATAATTGAGCATACGTAAATTGGCATGTAAATCAATAATTGGGCATATGATAATTGGCATGTAAAAATTGGAATTTGGACATAATTGGCAAGTATATAATTTAATTAAATCTAATGGCCGCCTAAGACATGAGGTTAGATTTGAGTTGTGGTGTAAGGCTGCCCGGAACCGCCCGGCACATCCAGCAACCGCAATGACAACAATCTAATGTGAGAGGTCAAAGGCGAAGATTAGATGGGTAATAATGCCTAACACTAGGTTAGAATGAGTTTGTGGTGTTAGACTGCCCGGAACCTCCCGGCACATCTAGCAACCGCAAACAACAAGTCTAATGTGAGAGGTTAGCACCTTGAATGCTTGAACCCGAGGTTGGAATGTGTTTGCGATGTAAGACTGCCAACTACCACAAATAAGTCCAATGTGAGAGGTTGATGCATTAATAAATAATTAATGCTAAACAGCCACGTTAAGTATGGTAGGGTTAAGTCAACATGCAACACTTAACCAGTATGACATGACAAGTGGGTGGGTTAAGTATCTCGACTGGATTAATGACACTTAACCAATATAACATGATGAATGAGTGGGTTAAGTAAACATGAATTGATTGATTGATGACACTTAACCAATATGGGGGTATACGAATAGACCTTAGGAAAACTGTAACACCCCACGTCCATTAATGTCACTCACAAAGGGAATGCATTAACTTCTATGGAGCGTTTTAAGTAAGTATAGAACAGAAAATCACAACAAGACAGATATAAAGCAGTACTTGAAAGATTTAAAGCTTTATTTCAATGCAGCGGAAAACACATATGTTTGCTTACATCATCAAAAACCAGAGTTAGAGTACATAATATCCATCTTGACTATCAAAAGTACATAAACTGAAAGACATAATCCCCAATACAAAATATCCATAAATAAAAGAGAAGCTGAACTTTACATTAGCGATCCAAGTAATCTTCTAAAAGCAGAGAAACAGCAGTCCAAGATCAAGCTCCACTGGTGCTAGTCCCAACCTGAGCACCTTGGGGGGGGGGAGGAAGAAAATAGGAGGAAACAAAGGGGGTCAGACATAAAGTCTGGCGAGTGCGATAATTTTAACAATATAATTAACAAAGTAACTAGGCTAAGCCATAAGTTGGAAAATTAGGAAATGACCATGAACCATTGAGTATGGTAGAGTAAATAAGGAAACAAGAAGAACAACGATATCGTTAAAGCGCACCTAACCCACTGTAAGATAATTAACAAGCTACACCAACACTATAGGATAATTGCTATACTGCACCACCACTAGTCACCCTAAGGTTGATCCCGCCTACAGACTTAATAATGATATTGGAGTTTCGTGCACCCCTAGCTGCCTTCATAGGTGTCGACTGCCCCTATCTCCACTAGATGTACCGACTACCCCCAAGCGATCGGTTCGCTAACTCGTAGATACCCGTGCTGGCCCCACAATAGGGTGTATCACTCCCCAAAGTGGCAACCCAATACAACCAACAATGCACGGCTTATACCTACACGATGCAACAACGTCTTACCTACCAGCCCGGGTCCAACACGCATATGAACCCGTTGGACTTGCGTTGCCACCGCTAACCTGGTTTGGCCTCTTACAATCAAGCCCAGTATGCGTGTCCCGTCCTCGACTTGGGTCGAGCCCACAAAGATACGTATGGGTTACTGGTTGAAATGGGCCCTATTACTTGACACAAGCTATCCACCTAAGCTTGGTCCACTATAGTACATCCCACTAACCCACTTCTTATTCATGTTTCAATTACATGTTTCAATTTTGGTTAAGTGTTTCTAATCATATTTCCAAATGCCACACAAGGCACCCACTAGTTTCCACATGCCACCCAAGGCACCCACTTAACCCCCTCATGTCCACTACATGTTTATCTGGTTAAGTGTTTCTTAATTCATTAAGACTGTAACCTCATAAAGACCTCTCACATTAGACTGGCATTTGTGGCAGCTGGATTTGCCGGGCGGGTCCGGGCAGTCTGACACCACAAAAGAGCCTAACCTCGTGTGTTTACAATTGTTACGTATTTAATTTATGCCTAAGACCTCTCACATTAGACTGGCATTTGCGGCAGCTGGATTTGCCGGGCGGGTTCGGGCAGTCTTACACCACAAAAGAGCCTAACCTCGTGTCTTAGACGATTAGTTTCTCCTAATTAATCATTCCCCAAATTTGAATTACTTTCCCTATTCAAATTATCAATCAATTCCAAATTTAACGATGTCCATAATTGACTCAATTATGCCCATCCATTTATGGTATGCAAAATCATACCAATTTTCACCACAATTATATTTTATGCCTTTTAAGGCATTTATGCCAATTAAATCTTTTTAATATTATCCCCTTTACCCCACATTGTACGTTTGTTCGTTTAACGAAAAATATACGTTAGACTCGAATAGTCTAACTCATGGAATAAAGAGAAAACATCACAATGTACACATAATGAAAACATAGATCTAAACATAGGGATGAACTTGCATATGTGAATGATGTTCTACATCTAAAACTTGCATAGGCCAAAGTTACAACTTGCATAAACAACATATGTCATGAATCCAAATCTAAAGGTGTGAACTTGCAAAAATCATGTATGTCATTGATCTACATCTAAAGGCGTAAATTTGCATAGGCAATAACCCTAAACTTGCATAACATGATTCATAACCCAAACTCATATATTTATAGAAACTTGCATATGTGATTTATGCATCATAACAATGGTGTAAACTTGCATCTAACATGTAAAATATCATGTAGAATTTAGCACATAACTTACCCATGTCATAGCCTAACTTTTAATCAAATTTTCACATAAACTAGATGTCATAACCATGTAAGGTCACATATAATTTTACCCAACTTGTATATGATTCATATTTACATAAAAATCTAAACTTGCATACATATGATTTATCATATGAATCAACATAACCAAACTTAGCATATGTACAACATGATGATTCAACTAGACATAGGCTAATCATAGAATTACAACATGGGTGATAGCATCATAACTTTGCATCGTAAATGATAGCATCATAACATAACGTCATAGATATTTCAACACAATTCTACAACATAATTACAACATACGATCAATAATTCACATCACATTCATACAATCCGCATCATAACTTAATCCAATTTAATTACTAATTATTTTATTAAAACTATCGAACTCACAACTCAAAAGCGGTCTTGAGTTCTGAATTCTGATTTCTGAAGTTGTATTAGCTCTCTTTTGAAGAAGATTCGTTGTTAGGGTTGAATAGAACTGATTTGATTTGTTGTTCTTCCTCTCTAATTAGTGAGGCTGCTCTAGGGTTCAAGACGACAGCATGACGACCATAGTTTTAGTTTTAATTCTGATTTAGGTTTGAGTTTTTGGGTCTTTTTATAGAGTTTTGAATTTATTTAAGCCATCGGATCACTCTAGAATCCATCTAGGCCTTAGAAACCAAGAAATGATGTCAACAGACCAACCAAAAATCGCCACCTAAGCCCTAAAACATAAAATTTCGTCATAGACCATTTAGGGCCGACGGGACCAATTCCAAACCTCCTGAGTCGACCCTGGGGTCGACCCAGCGGGACTCAGGTCGACCCAGCGGGTCTCGGGTCGACCCATAAAATAGGTCGGTTTGGTGTTTTGCATTCCCGCTTCCGCTGTTTTGAATTTTTTTCTTAAATTTTAGGTTGAATTTTATTTTATATATATATATATCTATATATATATTTCTATCTTCCTAGTTAACCATTTTCACACTAAACTACTTTTTGAACTGCATTCACTCTAAGCCTCTTTTTAGCCATTCCCCTAAAACAAAAATATGGCGTTGGCGGGGATCGAACTCTGTACCTCTTGTATGCAAGTCACATGTTCCAACCAAATGAGCTACTAAGTCTTTTGCTTATAAACCTTAGAACAATGCTAAACATTTATTCCTTAATTTAGTTAATTCGATTATTCAAAAATCCAGGGTGTTACATTCTCCCCTCCTTAAAGGATTTCGCCCCCGAAATCTCCAAGTTAAGGAGAATGCATATCCTAACATCCAAACAACCATCTACTCAACCACCAAACACAGGCATCCATTATCCTTATAGAATTTCTAATGCTGTATGAACATATGCAAAAAGTGCGTGTATATGTTCCTTATCTAATGCAAAATCAGGCGGTCTACTGATTCAGTTGACCTCCTTAATGCAAACCATGATAGTGTCTTGCATCCATTATGTATGCGAAAGAACCCTATCGATGCATATTATTTCTACATGTGTGCACAACCATTCACCAAAATGCAACATCCATATGATAGCACAACCATTATACATCCATTAGCTTAAATATGCACACACATTTATATGCAATGTGCAATATGAAGTGACTGAGCCGATCTAGTGCCTAAAGTGTTTGTATATGCATCCACGAGCAACCACTAGCAAACACTTGCATCCACATGCATCTATCGTACATAACATGTCTTAAACACATGTTTCAATCATAGGACTACACTATCAAAAGGTCAAAGGTAATAATGAGAGGACATACTAAAGATAAGATAAGTAAGGTAAGCGATAAAGGAGAAACCAAAAGACATACCCTCGAAAAGAAAAGGGTATAATGAACGCATCTTCTCTTCCATCTCCCAAGTAGCGTTGCTCTTATCATCTCCCCATTGCACTTTAACTAGCTTGACCTCTCGATTCCTCAACTTCTTAACCTCCGACCCAAGAATGCACGTAGGAGCTCGCTGAATCGTCGCAACACGCTCTATCTCCACCTCTCTAAGCAAGCTCGGCTCTAACACTTCCGAGGTCTCGTGCAAGCACTTCCTCAAATGTGACACATGGAATACATCTTGTACGCCACTAAGTCTCTCGGGCAACTCCACTCTATACGCCATCTGCCCAATCCTCTCCTTAATAGGAAACGGCCATACGAAGCTTGGTGCTAACTTCCCAACGGACCCAAAGCGAACGATGTTCCGTAATGGAGACACCTTGACAAAGACCATGTCCCCAATATCAAACTCAAGATCTGTCCTCCTCTTGTCCGCATAAGATTTCTGTCTGTCTTGCGCCGTCTTCATCCTCCTTCGAATCAAATCGATCTTTTTTGAAGTCTCTCTAATCATATCA
The DNA here is from genome assembly GCA_030737875.1 of Allium sativum. Lineage (NCBI taxonomy): Eukaryota > Viridiplantae > Streptophyta > Magnoliopsida > Asparagales > Amaryllidaceae > Allium > Allium sativum. The sequence continues at coordinate 344,951,350 of CM060922.1, read as the reverse complement.
GGCCCAAGTAAGATCTTATCTGTAGACTTCCACCAACAAGTAGGCGAACGGCACGGCCATCCATAAAGAGCCTCGAACGATGCCATGCCAATGCTAGACTGAAAGCTGTTATTATATGTGAACTCCACTAACGGAAGATGTACCTTCGAAATCTAAGACACACAACCTCAATAGGTCCTCTAGAATACGATTCACCCTTTCGGCCTGGCCGTCCGTCTGAGGACGATATGCGGTGCTCAAACATAACTGAGTCCCTACCGCCTCTTGCAAGCTCTTCCAAAATTCGCTAGTAAAGATAGGATCGCGATCGCTTACTATGCTAGAAGGAACACCGTGCAAACGAACTATTTCTCGAATGTATACGGAGGCTAACCATGGAGCAGTCCTCTTACTCTTCACGGGAATGAAATGTGCGCTCTTAGTAAGTCTGTCTACCACGACCCAAATCCCCATATTACCCTTCCTCGATCTTGGTAATCCGTCAACAAAGTCCATTAAAACACTTTCCCACTTCCATTGTGGGACCTCCATTGGGTGAAGCAATCCACTGGACTTCATTTGCTCTGCTTTTACTCATTGGCACACCAAGCATCTAGCAACAAACTCTGCCACGTCCTTCTTCATACCGGCCCAAAAGTAAACTCGTCTCATGTCCATGTACATCTTGTCCCCGCCGGGATGGATGGTCATCTTCGAACGATGTGCATCATCAAGAATGGTCTTCCTCAAGTTCTCCTCCTTTGGTACACAAAGTCTACTGTCCCTACGTTACCAACCCTTATCATCTAGGGTATACCTACGGAGATGGCTCGATGACTCCCCTCTTTTAAGCTTTTCTACTAACTCAACCAACTGTGGGTCGTCTCGCTGTGCCTCGCCAATCCATCCCAAAAGCGTAGGTCTGACCTCTAAGGATGCTAGCAAACCGGGTACAAAGTCAACGGAAGGTTTAAAGTCAAACGTAGAGATGAACTCTAAGCTTCGTCGCTCAACGAACAACGGACTCAAGGACAACCACTTTCTACTTAAGGCGTCTGCCACCACGTTACCCTTGCCAGGGGTATATGCTATCTCGAAGTCATAGGATGCTAAGAATTCCATCCACCTTTGCTGACTTAAGTTCAAGTCCTTCTGAGAGAATAAGTATTTTAGCGATTTGTGGTCAGTGAATAATTCTAATTTCTCGCCAAGAAGATAATGACGCCAAGACTTAAGCGCAAAGACGATAGCGGCCAACTCTAGGTCATGTGTAGGGTAATTTCTCTCACGCACTCTCAACTGCCTTCCACCATAGGCTATTACCTTTCCCTCTTGCATTAAGACTGCGCCTAGTCCTGTCCTACAAGCATCGGTTTAAACGGTAAATGGCTTACTCCCATCTGGGAAAACTGGAGTTGTCGTTAAAGCCCTCTTCAAACGTTGGAAAGCATCGTCACAGTCAACATCCCAAGCAAAAGCCAAGTTCTTCTTCTTTAACCGAGTAAGCGGAGCTGATATCTTTGTGAAGTCCTTAATGAACTTTCTATAATAACCAGCCAGCCCTAAAAAGCTTCTTACTTCTGTTGCGTTCTTAGGAATCTTCCAATCTTGGATTGCCACCACCTTCGCAGGATCCACAGCTATCCCTTCCTTAGAGACCATGTGCCCTAAGAATCTCAACTTCTTCCTTAAAAGAAACGGCATCAACATAGGGTCCTAAACAATCCATTACTTCACACCTTTCTCGAGTCCACTCGAGTCATCTCATAACCCTATTGAGTCTAACTCAGGGTAGTCCATACCATCGAATAGTCTTATCATGTCACAACTGCCCATCACTCTTCGAATAAATCAAGATATCATGCAATGAAAAATCACTACAGCTATTTATCTCTCACACAAACAATCCTAGTCGAACATGACATCCCCCAAGTACAAGCCCCAAAGGCCTAAACCAATATCAGACAAGCACCCAAGGAATACCTCCTCCGAATTTGGACGATCTACGTGAGATGATACTAGAAAAACAACTGGAGCACCCCCATTCCGAAATGATTCTTCTTATGAATCCCTTCTCAAGCAACTCTTTCACTTGCTTACTGAGTTCCCTTCTCTCACTTGGAGCCATGTGGCGCACCGGTAATGCAACTGGCTTTGCATTATCCACTAGGTATATACGAAAGTCTATCTCGCGCCTCGGGGATAAACCCCGAACTTCATCTAAGACGTCACCATACTCACGGATCACACTAACAGATTCCAAATCATTGTTGGACGCATCAAGAGATTCTAGGTAGCTAAGCATCACTGGACCTCTAGGGTCACAAGAAATATCGAGGGTCTTTCCACATCGAATCAACAGTCTAACTACACTTCTTTCACAATCTAGGACGGCACCGTATCTGGCTAGCCAATCCATTCATAGAATCAAGCTATAGCCCGTGAAATCAAGAACAAAGGCATTGTATTCAAACCCAACGCCCAAGATAGACATTCTCAAATCTCGACAATTCGTTGAAAGATGAGCCAAACCACCAATAGGATTTGAGAGTACAATGGGATCCATAACTAGACTAGTACTTAGGTGCAGCATTTCTACTAATGAAACAAATACAAAAGAGTGTGAAGCGCGAGAATCAAACAAAGTTTGAACAGGATGATAAAAAGAAACTCAAATTTCAACTGAGATGTTTTCTACCTTTATCGGGTATGCCAGCCGTGAGGGAACGCATCTGCCCTCCAAAAGATCTTGTATGTCCTTACCCTTGCCTCTTTGGACAACCCTTATAAGATATCATGTCTCTCCGTAATGATAACAACTAGTCTCCTTCTTCTTCCTAACGTCTTTCTTTAAGTAGTCAGGTATTTCACAAGTGTGGTCCTTCCTTTTCTCTTGGCCCCTTGTTATCCTTACCACCTTTCTTTGGATCTACTTCCTTATCGTGTGTCCTGTCCATGTCTCTCCTGCACATTCTCCATTCGTGACCTTCCACCAGAATGAAGCTTCATCCTCCATTAACCAAGCAACTGGTTGAACCTTCTTCCCATCGTCTATCTTAAAGGTACCGACAAGTCCTCCGGTTCCTTGAGCCAACTTCTAGCCCCGACAACCGTCTAAGTCCCGTAAAGCGGCTTTCCGCCAATCGTACGGAAGTCTTTATATATCTTAGAAAAAGCATCTATATGCGGAGGAAGAGATTCAAAAAGGGGAAGAGGAAGAGATTCAAAACGGATAATCGAAGGAAAGATATATGGGTCTTGGGGTTATGTTTTTAAAATAAACTTTTCTCTTGAAAGTACTCTCCTTAAAAGATATTTTTGAAAGTATTTCTTTATGAAAATGCTTTTGAAAAACAGTTTTTCAAAATCTCTATCTGTTCTGGTAACCTTCAGGTCTAATACCACGTGTAACACCCCACGTCCATTAATGTCACTCACAAAGGGAATGCATTAACTTCTATGGAGCGTTTTAAGTAAGTATAGAACAGAAAATCACATCAAGACAGATATAAAGCAGTACTTGAAAGATTTAAAACTTTATTTCAATGCAGCGGAAAACACATATGTTTGCTTACATCATCAAAAACCAGAGTCAAAGTACATAATATCCATCGTGACTATCAAAAGTACATAAACTGAAAGACATAATCCCCAATACAAAATAGCCATAAATAAAAGAGAAGCTGAACTTTACTTCAGCGATCCAAGTAATCTTCTAAATGCAGAGAAACAGCAGTCCAAGATCAAGCTCCACTGGTGCTAGTCCCAACCAGAGCACCTGGGGGGGGGGGGGGGAGGAAGAAAAGAAGAGGAAACAAAGGGGGTCAGACATAAAGTCTGGCGAGTGCGATAATTTTAACAATATAATTAACAAAGTAACTAGGATAAGGCATAAGTTGGAAAATAAGGAAATGACCATGAACCATTGAGTATGGCAGAGTAAATAAGGAAACAAGATGAACAACGATATCGTTAAAGCGCACCTAACCCACTGTAAGATAATTACCAAGCTACACCAACACTATAGGATAATTGCTATACTGCACCACCACTAGTCACCCTAAGGTTGATCCTGCCTACAGACTTAATAATGATATTGGTAGTTTCGTGCACCCCTAGCTGCCTTCATTGGTGTCGCCTGCCCCTATCTCAACTAGGTGTACCCACTACCCCCAAGCGATCGGTTCCCTAACTCGTAGATACCCGTGCTGGCCCCACAATAGGGTGTATCACTCCCCAAAGTGGCAACCCGATACAACCAACAATGCACGGCTTATACCTACACGATGCAACAACGTCTTACCTACCAGCCCGGGTCCACACACGCATATGAACCCGTTGGACTTGCATTGCCACCGCTAACCCGGTTTGGCCTCTTACAATCAAGCCCAGTATGCATGTCCCGTCCTCGACTTGGGTCGAGCCCACAAAGATACGTATGGGTTACTTGTTAAAATGGGCCCCCATTACTTGACACAAGCTATCCACCTAAGCTTGGTCCCCTCTAGTACATCCCACTTAACCCACTTCTTATTCATGTTTCAATTACATGTTTCAATTTTGGTTAAGTGTTTCTAATCATATTTCCAAATGCCACCCAAGGCACCAACTAGTTTCCACATGCCACACAAGGCACCCACTTAACCCCCTCATGTCCACTACATTTTTATCTGGTTAAGTGTTTCTTAATTCATTAAGACCGTAACCTCATAAAGACCTCTCACATTAGACTGGCATTTGTGGCAGCTGGATTTGCCGGGCGGGTCCTGGCAGTCTTCACCACAAAAGAGCCTAACCTCGTGTCTTTACAATTGTTACGTATTTAATTTATGCCTAAGCCCTCTAACATTAGATTGGCATTTGTGGCAGCTAAATTTGCCGGGCGGGTCCGGGCAGTCTTACACCACAAAAGAGCCTAACCTCGTGTCTTAGACGATTAATTTCTCCTAATTAATCATTCCCCAAATTTGAATTAATTTCCCTATTCAAATTATCAATCAATTCCAAATTTAACGATGTCCATAATTGACCTAATTATGTCCATCCATTTATGGTATGCAAAATCATACTAATTTTCACCACAATTATATTTAATGCCTTTTAAGGCATTTATGCCAATTAAATCTTTTTAATATTATCCCCTTTACCCACGTTGTAAGTTTGTTCGTTTAACGTAAAATATACGTTAGACTCGAATAGTCTAACTCATGGAATAAAGAGAAAACATCACGATGTACACATAATGAAAACATAGATCTAAACATAGGGATGAACTTGCATATGTGAATGATGTTCTACAACTAAAACTTGCATAGGCCAAAGTTACAACTTGCATAAACAACATATGTCATGGATCCAAATCTAAAGGTGTGAACTTGCATAAATCATGTATGTCATAGATCTACATCTAAAGGTGTAAACTTGCATAGGCAATAACCCTAAAATTGCATAACATGATCATACCCCAAACTCATATATTTATAGAAACTTGCATATGTGATTTATGCATCATAACAATGGTGTAAACTTGCATCTAACATGTAAAATATCATGTAGAATTTAGCATATAACTCACCAATGTCATAGCCTAACTTTTAATCAAATTTTCACATAAACTAGATGTCATAACCATGTAATGTCACATATAATTTTACCCAACTTGTATATGATTCATGTTTACATAAAAATCTAAACTTGCATACATATGCTTTATCATATGAATCAACATAACCAAACTTAGCATATGTACAACATGATGATTCAACTAGACATAGGCTAATCATAGAATTACAACATGGGTGATAGCATCATAACTTTGCATCGTAAATGGTAGCATCATAACATAACGTCATAGAGATTTCAACGCAATTCTACAACATAATTACAACATACGATCAATAATTCACATCACATCCATACAATCCGCATCATAACTTAATCCAATTAAATTTCTAATTATTTTATTAAAATTATCGAACTCACAACTCAAAAGCGGTCTTGAGTTCTGAATTCCGATTTCTGAAGTTGTATTAGCTCTCCTTTGAAGAAGATTCGTTGTTAGTGTTGAATAGAATTGATTTGATTTGCTGTTCTTCCTCTCTAACTGGTGGCGGCTGCTCTAGGGTTCAAGATGACAGCATGACGGCCATAGTTTTAGTTTTAATTCTGGTTTAGGGTTTGAGTCTATGGGTCTTTTTATAGAGTTTTGAATTTATTTAAGCCGTCGGATCACTCTAGAATCCATCTGGGCCTTAGAAACCAAGAAATGATGTCAACAGACAAACCAGAAATCGCCACCTAAGCCCTAAAACATAGAATTTCGTCATAGACCATTTAGGGCCGACGGGACCAATTCCAAACCTCCTGAGTCGACCCTAGGGTCGACCCAGCGTGTCTTTGGTCGACCCATAAAATATGTCGGTTTGGTGTTTTGCCTTCCCGCTTCCGCTATTTTGAATTTTTTTCTTAAATTTTAGGTTGAATTATATATATATATATATATATTCCTATCTTCCTAGTTAACCATTTTCACACTAAACTACTTTTTGAACAACGTTCACACTAAGCCGCTTTTTAGCCATTCCCCTATAACAAAAATATGGCGTTGGCGGGGATCGAACTCTGTACCTCTTGTATGCAAGTCACATGTTCCAACCAAATGAGCTACTAAGTCTTTTGCTTACAAACCTTAGAACAATGCTAAACATTTATTCTTTAATTTAGTTAATTCGATTATTCAAAAATCCGGGGTGTTACAAAAACCCTAGTAGCGGGACCCTTTTCAGCAGTAACCCACATTAGGCATCAACGGGACCCTGAGCTAGGCAGGGTGAGGCACGATTACTGGGCTAATTATAAGCGGTCAAAATAGCAGCAGGTGGTACGGTAGTGCTGGTTCCGACGGATTACGGGCGTGCACGTAATTCCGACATGGGAAAATTTGGACACTGAGTAACAAGTAGGTATAAAACTGTACACTCTAGAACTGATCGGGTTGCCACCCTAGGAAATGATACACCCTATGGTGGGACTAGCACAGTTATCTACAAGTAGGGGTCGAGTTGATACAAACACATGCGAAACGTTATGAGTAGGAGCCGATCAATTAAGATAGGTACGGTGGGGACAGGTAAATTGTCAACATGAGGTGGGACCCTCATCATAACACTACAAGAAATTTGTCCTTTACCTACCAATATTTTACCTACCAATAAATATCGGTAGGTAAAGGGAACCTTTATCTACCAATATTTAATGGTAAAATTTATTGGTAGGTAAATATTGTCAATGTTATAAAATTGTCAACGTTATAATATTGTCAACGTATTATCTACACATATACATAAGGGGAAGTTTTTTTGCGATTAACCCCTACATTTTTCTCATATCATTTTAAAGTTTCATCAAAAATAATGCTGAGTTGTGTGATGATGTGTCAAAAAAGTATATTATAACAAATTTTTTGAATTGAAGATTTCGTTTACATATCCTAACAATGCTTTTTGTAAAATCATTTCTTTATTAATTATTAATAATTAATTTGAAATATGAAATAAGTAACAGTTAACGAATAAATAAACAATAATTAAATTGTAAATAATTAATATTAAATAATCATTCGTTAATAACTTATCATACATTGCTATTTTTTTTCGAACAATTGACTATAAAAGTTTTAACTTAAATTTTTTCTTAAATGTTTCATAAATTCACACTAATATGTCATCATCTGAAATGACTAAAACTTATTTTCTCTAGTTTATTGCAAATACACAATTCATACCATTCTCTCCGGCTAGAAATTTAACAGCTTATTTTAAATCAAATCTAATCGTACAAATTTCAATCCACGCGATCTCTTTTGTGGCCTCAATCCACGTAGTCTCTTTTGATTGGCCACCTGCAAACTAGGATATTAAAAGCAAATATGGCATAAACATGCATTAATAATGAAAAATAAAATTTGGACATAAAGTGAATTTCGGTCGTTTTAATTTTTAATATTCAAAGAAATGGAATATTCCAATCATTTACTTTGTGTTCAAAGTATCAATGAAGTTTTTTTTTTTTTGACAAATTCTATTTATACACCAAAAATTACTTAACGTACACCACTATTTATCTAAAAACTATATTATTAAATTACCCTTTTTTATTGCATTATTACTTTTTTAATTATAACTCATTAAATTAAAACGTTGCAATTAACGATATTCACTAAATCTATGTAAAAAAATTGAAGAACTTAATGTGTGTTTAAATATGAAACCTAAAATTTGAATTAGAGAACTTTTACAAGCAAGTGCTCAAATTTAAAATCATTTAATTTAGGAGTAGGCTCTTTTTTTTAAATTAAGAATTTTTTTGTAGCATAATAAATTGGTTTCTATATATTCAAAAAATTGAAATTCATTTTACTAAACTTAAACTTTATTTTGTACTATAATTTTTTATTTTTTGTAAATAAGTTTCAAGTTTTAAAGAAGGAAGATGATGTTGAATAAAATAAGGCTACTATTGTAAAAGTGACGTTGTATGTAGATACTTTTTTGTGTATGGTAGTTCATTTTATTTTGTGGTGTATGTTAAGAGATTGTTGTTGTATGAATAAAATTAGCCTATAGTCTGTATACCTAATACATGATAAGTAAATAAAATTAATTATATACGATTCATTTTATTTACTATGTTTTTTATGGTAAGTAAGTAAATTAATTATCTCTATTACTTACCATAGAAATTCCGTCTTAATTAAACAAAAGGGTAATCAACCTTTCTTAATTACATATCTATTACTTTCCATAGAAACTATCCATGTTGAGGTCAGCATATCGTAATCATATATTTACTTATCATATATCCTTAATTTAGATTCTAAATTAATTACTTACCCTAGAAACCATCTATGCCGACGTCAGCATATCGTAATCATATACTTATGTATATATCCTTACTTTATTTAGATTCTAAATTAATTACTTACCATAGAAACCATCCATGCTGATGTGGACGTACTGAATGCACAGATCGTGATCATCCTTAATTACATACTCTTTATTCCCAAGCCAAACGCCATGTTCAATCCATCAAAATTCCGTCTTTCCCAACATCAATCTTAAAATCAGTGAATCGATTTTATCTCCGTCCATGGCAGCTTTTCAAAACGCGGATTAGTCTTCTCCCAGTTCATCGATATTCCCATAGATTTTCCACTTAAATTAGAATCTAAATTCGAATTTAATCGCTGTATAATCTATGCCCCAAATCAATCATTAAGCAAGATGCTGGTGCAAGGAAAACGCAGATCCAAAGCTGGTTCAAGCCATCGGAGATGTTGAGAGTTTCGTAAATAGATCTCATAATCTGTTGTAAATCTTCTCATAATCGAACCTATGCTTTATTGGATCTACAATCTTTGCAGGTACTGCCGACTTGGGTTAGTTAATTCAGACCGTTTTCAGATCTCCGTATTAAAGACTGTAATATACTACACTATCTTTTTCTATAAATGATTTTTTCTAATTCATGTACCAATTTTATGAGGTTGGAAAACACTGTATAGAAATAGTTTCAAATTGATGTTTACGGTTTTACTGGGCATCTGTTTAAAGGAAGATCTGGAAGAAAAGTTATAATTTGGATCTGAGTTACTGCTAACATATACGAGATAAGGCGATGTACCAATTCATAATGGAGTTTGCGGAGAACCTAATCCTTCGACTGACGGAAGATTTAGACGAAAGGGACAAGAAAGCAAGGGAGCACGTGTATGCAATCAAGGAGTAGTGCAAAAAGAGAAGAGAAATGGGCACTTCCGATCCGTCTATACAGGTTATGGAGGTTCGATCGATTCAACGCTCAACTTGCCGCGGATGCTCACGCTACGACGATCTCCTCGATGATAATGCCCCTTCAAGGCATTGATCTTGTTTAGGCATTCCAGGTAACATCAAAGGAAAATGCGCCGTATCTATTTGTGTCTGAATTTCAGTTCTACTTTTGATATTTTCCAATAACATTTGTTTAAGCTTTTTTCAATTGGTACAGTGCTGTTGAATATAGTAATGTATCTTGGACTTCTGCCAAAAAAAAAAAAAAAAAAAAAGATTAACCAGAGCGGTTACTGTAACTGAAAGCCAAACAAGAATTTTTGTCTTGCATTTCGGTTCATGGTTTCTAAGCTACCCCTGCTGCAGTGCCAAACGTTTGGAATTTCTTGGTTAGTACTTGCTTTTGTCAAATTCATTTCAACTTGATTTTGTTATAGATTTAGTAGGAACATATCCTTCATGCTTTGCTTTTTGACAACGGACTACACTAGTCATCATTTATAGATTTGGATCTTTCCGACTTAAACCGTGATATTCTGCAGGAGTTTGAAGATAGCGGTATTCAATGGTGAAGGGTAAGAGGTCTATAGGATAGAAACAATAATTTAGGTTTTAATTGGGAGTTTTTTTACAGAAAAGAAGATGTATGTATAGTTGTGGTTTTGAAACTATTATGCTGGTGGAACTGATGTTGGTTACTTTGGTTTTGAATTTTAGCATTGACGTTTTACTATTATCTGGCCTTTGGTGCGTTTTACTATTTTTAGCATATAAATTGATATTTACCAGTTCTTGTTTTTAGGGTTTGAAGGTAAAAGACGTCGTCAAAGGGTTCCTTTGCTGCCGGAATTTGGTGCATAAACGGTGATCTAACTATGACTAAAACTAGAGTGAGAGTGTGAGTGACTATGTACATGTATATGAGTGACTGAGTATGTAGTAAGGACCCAATGTATACGAGTGAAATGTAGCGAGAAAGCGTATGTATAAGTCATTGTATAATAGTGAGGAAATAATATGTGTACTATTTGAAAGTTTAATATATTTTTTTTGAATAAATATTTGTTATTTGTTTAAAAATAAATTCTGTGTAAATTTTCAATTCTTGTAAATATTTATTTATCGTAAATAATGTCATGTGGTCTAAAAAATGATGTCATATGCACTAATCAAATGATGACACATGGACAAATTATAGTTTTACACATGAACCAATCAATAAATGCCAAGTGTCGACATTAATATATGCCATGTGTATGCTACTACAACAACCATGTCAGCAGCCATATAGGATGACACATCATCAGCCATGTAGGATGACACATCATCAACCATGTAGGATGACACATCAGCTAATGACTCATCATTTGAGTTATAATGTAGTGGGGTCCATTGATTCTTTTACCTACCAATATCAATAAATGTAGGTAAAGCTCTTTCTCTACTAAGCTTTACCTACCAATTTCTACCAATTCAATATTGGTAGCTAAAATATATTACCTACCATTATATTAGTTTTACCTACGCTTACGATTGGTAGGTAAAGACCCCATTTTCTTGTAGTGTAACATATGTACCTATAAAACTATCTTGTGGGAAATAGGGATCACTTATCTTGTTTTGTAACAAATGGCATTACTTGAACACTAGTTAGGTGGTGCAGAGAAATTAGGAATCAGTACGATACCTTATCATGTTCTAGTCTTATCTTATGCTTATCTCGTTATCTTGCGATGCTTATTATCATGGTTATGTCTTGTATCCAGTTTATTCATGTCATGATACCTTTACCTGTTTACATGTTGAAAGTCACTGGACTTATCGGGCTTTATGTTTGGCTCTGTTTTTGTTTTTCCTTCTTTCTTTCGTCCCCCCGGTCCATAGGGAGATAATACCACCGCTTAGTTCAGATTCTTTTAAAGCACGAAGATTGTGATGTATTGCTTTGGACTCTTTGCTTTACTGCTGTGGCTGGCTACTTCTTAATTGGGGAATCATGTTATGTTATTTTGTATTATGCTTCTTTTGAGAAACAAGACAGATATTTGATGTTTTGGTGTTGATGTTTGAAACAACCCTTATGAAAGTTTATCCTAATATGCTACTATGGAATAAAAGTTCTAATTGTTTTCTGCTGCATAAATTTGTCTGTTTTGTAATTTTATCTGTTCTGTACTCTTATGACCCCCACTAAAGTTAATGCATTCCCTTTGTGAGTGACCTTAATGGAGGTGGGGTGTTACAGTATGGGAAGTGTCTGTGATGGCCCGCCTCATACCAGCCGGCATTTCCAATGAAAGTGCGCTGTACCGATGTCCAACCGGCATGGGACGGTCGCCAAAGAAAGGAAAGAAGGGAATTTGAACTAACAAGGAACCTGTAGAACATCTCACAGCGCATGGAATAAAATATAACAGTAATATACTTGACATAAAACAGGCGAGACAATGCATAAGATGAGAACTAAACCACAATAGTAGTGGAAAAATTCAAATATAGATTATGTTTCACATCATCATTATTACAACCTTTCAAGCTGTCTCTAAAACAAAGGAAGAGTACACTACTAATGCCCAAAGTAGTGACCATCAGCGACACATGGAGAATACACACACACACACACACACACACACACACACACACATATATATATATATATATATCTAACTTGGGAGCCTCCTGCTCGTCTCCAGATCAGATAACCAACTAACCTGCCTCTAGTCTGCCCGTTTAAGAGCACCTAGAGTAATAAGAAGAGACATTACACTCTGGGTCAGACAAAAGTCTGGTATGAGCGATAAGCAGCAAAACAGAACAATAACAAGTATACTAAACCATACCTGAACCTGGACATGCAATCAAAGAGCTAGCACAACAAAATGCACAATACTCTAAGGTGATACTAACATATGGTGTAAAGATACGGGGGTGGGGGTGTGCATGTCATAGTGATGTCAAACAATCAAGCATAACAACCATCCTCACATCTCTCACTATGTGTGTAAAGCATACGATATCCACCGCTTTGACCACCCAAATCCTTTGCTATGATCACTTTGCCCATTGAGTCACAGTAACTCCACTGCACTGATCCATAGCCACTAATCCTTTTCTATGTCCACTTTGCCCCATGGAGTCATAACAACTCCACTGCACTGGCTCATAGCCTTGCTACGATCTCTCTGCCCCATGAATCCATGATGAATACACTGCATTGATCCGTAGCAATATCCGTCTCTCATTGGTGAATCAAAGCTATAGACGTCGATAACCCCTTTGCATACGTCCCGCAGCAAAGTCCAATCATGAAGTCAACTCGTTGATCCCATTTGGATCCTGAGTAAAAACTTCTCATCTGTACTTCCTTTGCATCTCGAGTTTTGGTCGAATTGGAGTTGGTCTTCCGAAGAGTCATCGCGTAAAAGTAGTAGCATACATCCGGTTCGGTTTGGTGGCTTTCCTTTGGTTCGGTTCAACATGCTTCAACTCCTGGTCATCCATTCGGTTCGGTTCAGTCAACACCCTCCAGATCGGTTCGGTTGTGGCACTCCATCCGTGTCGGTTTGGTCAACACCCTCAAGGTCTATTTGGTTATGGAACTTCATCCGGGTCGGTTTGGTCATCTCCATCTGTTGCTCCAGTTCCTCTCCTTCGATCTGATCCTACGATCAGCTCCGATCTGATCCCCAACCCAACTCCAACTCTTTGCACGTGGCCTTCCTTCTTTCCAAGGCTCCACTAATGCCAAGTTTTGATCCGGTTCATATTCCCCTTGCCCGGTCCACCGATCCGATCCGATCCGAGCCCTATAATCTGATCCAATCCAAAACCTTGCACATTTCCAACAACTTTTCCATCGACTGTTTTACGTAATAAGACGGCGTTATCGACCGTTCTAACTTTTCTAATCAATCACAAAGCATACCATACAGTCATAGCAACATAGAGAATCAACCATAAAAACCAAAACAATAATTTGATATGTCAAAACGGATCAAACATACCCAAAACCCATATTTTCCCCTTAAGCATGTTTAAGAAAATCTAATGATAGGATTAGCAAAACTTAACCAAATTAAACCAAATTTCTATCAGAGCCCTAAAATAATATTTAGGATTTTCTAAACATTTTTCCAGATTTTTAACATGTATAATTTTGTTAATTAGCACTAATCACCCTAATTAACTGTAACTAGTGTAAAAACAATGTTAATCACTCACATTAGCCACAAATAAACTCAGATCTAAAACTTTTGGACAAAATGGTTCGGATTCCAATACACTCCAGCGGCTCTGCCTCGATTTTTTTGTTAATTCGTTTTGATTTGATGTAGATTTGGCTTAACTAGCGATTAGAAGGCGATTTGGGGTGTTTAGCAAGTGAAGGTCATAGCTATGGTTCAAAGGTTGTAAGTGGTGGCTAAGAAATGAAATAAAAACTGATTTACTAACTCACCTTAGCCCTTCCAGAACCCTAATCCCGAAATGTGTTATGGGCCCTCTTGCTAATCACCCGAATTAGGCCCGGTAAAGCCGTTTTTCACCTTCTAAACATTGTTTCAGCCATATCTCCCAAACGGTGAGTCCGTTTGGCTAATGTGACCACTCTACGAAAAGGTAAACCATCATCCAGATCTAACGGAAGTGGTTTCAAGTCAAAAACTCCTTATTAATCAAAAGTTATGGGCAAAACGGTCATTTAAAAATCGGCAAAAATTATGAGCATGGAAAATGACCCCAATAGTCGTCTCCCAAAGTTACATGACCATACGACTTCGTATGTGAAAGGAATAAATATTCTACGATCCTTCGATGCCTAGAATGCGGGTCGTTACATTCTCCCTCCTTAAACATTGGAAATGACCCCAATAGTCGTCTCCCAAAGTTACATGACCATACGACTTCGTATGTGAAAGGAATAAATATTCTACAATCCTTCGATGCCTAGAATGCGGGTCGTTACATTCTCCCTCCTAAAGAAATTTCGCCCCCGAAAATTCCTTAACTAAGAAACAAGCAAAGGATCCCGCATGCCTACCGACCATTCGCAACAATCAAACATACAAAAACAGCAAACAAGTCTATCCTAGCATGCGGAAAACTAAGTCGCAATTAAAATCTTACCAGGCAAGGAGTTCTGGATACGTCTTCTTAATGCTCTCTTTTGTGTCCCAAGTACAGTCATTCTCATCCTCACCCCATTGAACCCTGACTAGATTCACCGCTTTCCTTTGAAGTTTCTTCGTGTCATGCTCGAGAATACGAATCGGCTTGCGGTTCCCAACCGCCTCGGGTTCTACTTTGATATCATCCAACTGATTAGGTGAAATAGTCATATTGGGGTCATGCACGAATTTCCTTAACTGGGAAACATGAAATACGTTATGAACTCCTGCCATCTTCTCTGGTAATTGAACTTTTTATGCCAAATTCCCAACTTGCTCGAGGATTGGGAATGGACCAACAAATCTTAGTGTTAACTTGTCTCTCCTACCAAATCGTATCACGCTCTTTAATGGAGAAATCTTGACAAAAACCAAGTCGCCAATGGATAATTTTAAATCTCTTCTCCTCTTATCAGCATAACTCTTCTACCTATCTTGGGCAGCCTTCATTCGTTGTTGGATAACCTTGATCTTATCTAAGATTTCTCTTATCACATCTGGCCCAAGCACAAATTTCACATCGGTTTCTAACCAACATGACAGTGAGTTGCACGGTCTTGCGTACAAAGCTTCATATGGAGCCATACCAATATTGGACTAATAAATATTATTATATGCAAACTATACTAGATGCAAATGCTCATCCCATGATCCACCAAAGTCCAATATGCAAGCTCTCAAGAGATCCTCTAATACTCGATTCACCCTCCCTGTCTGACCGTTGGTTTGAGGATGGCAAGCAGTACTAAGATATAATTCTGACGCTAGATCCTCTTGTAAGCTCTTCGGCCACTAGTAAACAACGGGTCTCGGTCACTCACAATGCTTTTAGGTACTCCATGAAACCTCACTACCCACTTCATATATAGTTCCGCTAACTTAGCTGCCATTTTATTCGACTTGACGGTTATAAACCTTGCACTCTAGTCAATCGATCCACAATCACCCAGGTGCTATCATAGCCCGATCTAGTTCTTGGTAACCCATCAATGAAAACCATTGAGACTTGTTCCCATTTCCATTATGGAATTTCTAATGGTTGCAACAAACCACTAGGCTTCTTTTGCTCGGCTTTAACTAGTTGGCAGTTCATGCATTTGAATATAAACTTCCCAACGTCTCTTTTCATCCCTTCCCAATAGTAAGTCTACTTCATGCCTTGATACATTTTGTTACCACTGGGGTGTATAGTCAGTTTTGAGTGATGACATTCTCTAAGCACTTCATCTCTTAATCCATTGACATTGGGCACAATTAGTCTTTCATTCTTCCTAAGCCATCCATCTCGATCAAGCCCACACTTGTCCATCTCCTTATCGATACCCATCTCTAACTTGGAGATGATTTCCAATAAGTTAGGATCGTCCCTCTGACTGGAACCAATCCGCTTAATCAAAGTGGGTCTGATCGTCAAACTTGCTAATACTTCTAGATCCAATTAGCACTTTGGTCTAAAATCATACCTAGCGATGTACTCCAGTTGCTCCCATTCTAGAAACATAGCCCCTAAGCTGGCATGTCTTCTACTCAATGCATCAGCTACTGCATTGCCCTTTCCTGGTGTATATGCGATATCAAAATCGTAGGAAGCCAAGAATTCTAACCATCTTTACTGTCGGAGATTTAGATCCTTCTGAGAGAAAAGATACTTTAACGATTTATGATCGATAAACAACTCAAATCTTTCTCCCAAGAGATAATGTCTCCACATCTTCAATGCGAACACGATCGTTGCCAATTCCAAATCATAGGTAGGATATCTTTCTCATGCGGTTTTAGTTGCTGACTAGGATAAGCTACAACCCTACCTCCTTGCATCAAAACAGCACCTAGTCTGGTACCACAGGCATCTGTGTATACCATCATCTCTTCATTCCCTTTAGGAATGAATAACATTGGTGCACATGTCAACTTTTCCTTTAGAATCTTGAATGCATTCTCGCACTTTTCGTCCCAGACAAAAGCTTGATTTTTCTTGGTCAACTGAGTCAACAGTGCCGCTATCTTGGAGGAGTCTTAGATAAACTTACGATAATATCTAGCCAACCCCAAGAAACTTCTTATGTTTGTTGCATTCTTGGGCTTAGACCAATCTTGTACCGTAGCCACCTTTGCAGGGTCCACGGCAATACCATTCTCTGAAACAACATGGCCCAAGAATCTCACTTCCCTCCTCCAGAAGTGACACTTAGAGAACTTTGCTTTCAATTGGTGTTTTCTCAACACCTCCATCACTATCCTCAAATGTTCCTTGTGTTCCTCCTTTGTCCTCGAATAAACTAAGATATCATCCATGAACACAAGAACAAACTTATTCAATTGATCTCGGAATACTCTATTCATAAGATCCACAAAATACGTTGGTGCATTGGTAAACCCGAATGGCATGACCAACCACTCATAGAATCCAGACGGCGTCCGAAAGGCCGTCTTAGCTATACTCCTGGCTTCCACCCTAAGCTGATGGAAACCTATCGCGAGATCCAACTGGGAGAACACTCTCGCGCAACTCAACTGATCAAAAAAATCATCTATCCGTGGTAGAGGATACTTATTCTTCCTCATCACTTTATTCAACTCGCGGTAGTCCGCACACAATCGAAGGGAACCATCTTCCTTGTTAGCAAACACAACTGGTGATCCCCACTTAGAAACACTTCTTATGATAAATCCCTTCTTCAGCAGATCACCTACTTGCACCTCGAGCTCTTGCTGCTCCCTTGGTGCCATACGACGAAGTGGCATCACTATAGGTCTGGCATCTTGCACTAAATCAATACTGAACTCGGTCTCTCGGTGTGGTGGAAGTTCGGTCACTTCCTCGAAGATGTATGGATACTGGCCTGCCACGGGCACATCTGACAGCTCATCATGCGGGATGTTAAGGAAATTTAGAAAACTAGCCATTACCCCATCACTAGGTAGACCACCAAACACTACCCTCCTCCCATCATCCGCTCTAACTATCACCAAAAAGCCCACAGTCTAGCACCACCCCGTACCTTTGGAGCCAATTGACTCCCAAAATAATGCCAAACCCAGTAAAGCCCAAAACAAAGAAATCACAAACAAACATGCATCCATGACTCGATAAGACCACATTACGACAAATCGTGCTAAGGCTACTTGAACCACCAATCGGGTTCGTCGCCGCTAAAGGTCTATTGACTATCTCGGGTTCCAATCCCAACCTATCTACCAGGTCACTAGATATGAAGAAACAGGAAGCCCCAGTATCAAACAATACTCGAATAAGAACATCATAAACAGAAAGCATACCTTGAATGACGACATTCTTTCCTTTCTCCGCCGCAATTGGGGCATTCAACGAAGAAGGAACAACATTGATAGCATATGCTTTCACAATCTGCTTTTCTTTAGGGGGTTGCAGACACTTATGCTTTTGATGTCCAACTTGGCCACAGTTGAAGCACTTCCTGTCCGCGAGCTTTGCTCGACATTCTTTAGCATAATGGCCCTTCTTGCCATAGCTAAAGCACTCAACATATTTCTTATTCTTCTTCTTCTAGCCATCCTAGGTCTGATTCTGATTTCTCTTATTCTGAGAACCATTCTTGCCTCCACCGCTTGCTTGCGGTTTTGGTTCCTCTAGAGATGCAACCTCAGTCTTCGACTTAGGATATAGACTCTCTGATCTCAAAGCTTTTCCCACAATCGATTCAAACATCTCATCGATGTGGTTAATAAGACTTTCCCTCAAGTATTGATCTAATCTCATTATGATCTTCTCATTCTTCTTCTCGGGAGTTAAAACACCCCACCTCCGTTAAGGTCACTCACAAAGGGAATGCCTTAACTTTGGTGAAGCATTATAGGTAAAATATGCAGATGAATTAAAAGACAGACAAATAAGGCAAGGGAAAATAAAAATCATTTTATAAACAATGTGGTTCAGTCAAGCTTTTACAACAGTTGTCTCAATCATACTTAAAAGTAATACATAGAAATTCTGTCTTGAATTAAAACATAAAGAAGCATTAAAACAATAGTAAGGCAGCCTAAATCCCGAATAAGAGAGTATCCTAAGCCATAGCCCAAGGAAAAAGATTCCAAGCAATACATCTACTCTCTTCAACCTGGAAATGATCCGATATAAGCTGAAGTGTTCCCTCCCTACGGACCTATGGGGCGGGGGGAGAAAAGAAGATGAAAGAAAATGGGTCAGACATGAGTCTGGTAAGTCCAGTGACTATTTAGTATGTAAACGAGAAAAAAGGTTATGACATGAATAAACTAAATCTAGGAAAACACCCTAGAATTAAGATAATAAGGCTGAATATGCTATCACACTCATTTCACTTCTCTGCACCACCTAACTAGTGTCCCAACTAGTAATCTATACAAAATGATCATATCGTAATGTGATCCCAATCCCCGCAATTGTGGTAGCCTTCAGGTGTACATCTATCGTGAGGATTCCACCTCAATCAGCCTAATTGCCATGAACATGTTAGATGTACCCTTACTACCCTATTGATCGGTTCCCTACTTGTATTCATTTCTCTTGTGTCTGTGTCAATCGGCCCTTTCTTGCGTGTAAATACCCTGTGTTGGTCCCACCATAAGGTGTATCAATCCATATGATAGCGACACGATTCAAGATGCACAGTGTATAACTACTGGTACCTAGTGCTATTTTTTCCCACTCCGGAGTGTGCACGCCCGTAAACCGTCGAAACCTACTCTGACGTACAGCATGCCGCTATTTTAACCTCTTATAATCAGGCCAGTAATTGTGCCCCCACCCTGCCTAGTTCCAAGGTATCATGATACATTAATGTGGGTTACTGCTGAAATAGGTCCCCGTTACTAGGGTTTCCTATTGGTTAAGTTTGTGGGCCTATATATACAAATATTACCCACCTACACGAGATGTACCTAAGCCTCCCACTAATTCTAGCATGTTTATTCAATGGTTAAGTTTGAGGGCCTATATGTACTAATATTACCCACCTACATGAGATGTACTTAACCCTCCCATCGATTTAAGCATGTTTATTTACCGGTTAAGTTTGTGGGCCTATATGTACTAATATTACCCACCTACACGAGATGTACTTAACCCTCCCATCGATTCAAGCATGTTTATTTACCAGCTAAGTTTGTGGGGCTATATTTACTAATATTACCCACCAGCCCGATATGTACTTAACCCTCCCATACATTATGTCATATTGGTTAAGTGTTATCCATTCATGTTAACTTAACCCACGCATTCATCATGTCATGTTGGTTAAGTGTTTTTATTAACTTAACCCCACGTGTTCATCATGTTGTATTGGTTAAGCGTCATCAATCAATTCAAGTTACTTAACTCACCTACTTGTCATGTAACTTCGGTTAATTGTTGCCTTCTTATGTCAACTTAATCCTACCACAAATCAAGTTATATTGGTTAAGTGTTTCCCTCTTGGTTTAACTTAACCTTACCATAAATCTAGTTATATTGGTTAAGTGTTTCTTATTACTTAAACATACCCATTCATCACGCTATACTAGTTAAGTGTTTCCTATTAACTTAACCCTAGTCATTCATCTTGTTATATTGGTTAAGTGTTCCTCATTAACTTAACCCTAGTCATTCATGTTATATTGGTAAAGTGTTTCTCATTAACTTAACCTTAATCATTCATGTTATATTGGTTAAGTGTTCCACATTAACTTAACCGTAGTCATTCATCTTGTTCATTAGCATTAATTGATTTATTAATGCACCAACCTCTCACATTAGATATGTGTTGTTGCGGTTACTGGATGTGCTGGGTGGTTCCGGGCAGTTTTACACCACAACTCAATCTAACCTCGGTTTTTCCTTGGGCATTATGCACTAACCTCTCACATTAGATAGGTGTTGTGGTTACTGGATGTGCCGGGCGGTTTCGGGCAGTTTTACACCACAACTCAATCTAACCTCGGGTTAGGCACATTCGACTTTTTCTTAATTTACATATTTATATGTAAATTATCCACAATTATTGCCATTCAAGTCGTGCCACATTTAACCTCTAAATCATATTTTCAAGATTTCTGGTATATAAATTATACCATTTTTATGCCACTAATCATTCACATATTTATGGGCCAAATTATGCCATTGATATGAATTTAAGGTTTTCCCAACGTTTCTCCCATCATACGTTCGCAAAATTTATATAGAATGTTATTCTCGTAACTTAGCCTAACTTATATACAAAAGGGAAAGAAGGGAACATGTGCCATTCATACAACATAATAAGGATCTAACTAAACATGTGCCGTATAAATTTTGGCATTAAACAATGTGCTTGCATTTTTGGATCCAATCAACATAAGTCTTAAGCATATGAAATTACCTAAATCCAACTAGGCATGTAAATATAAACTTTTATTTTGGGTCCAATGAACATAAACCTTAAGCATATAAAGTTACACAAGTTCAACTAGACATGTGAATGTGAACTTTTAGTATTCATGAATCTTAAACATATGGAATTAAACAGGTTTAACAAGGCATGTAAATATGAACCTTTTATTTTGGATCCAACAAACATGAATCTTAAGCATATGGTTTTACACAAGTTTAACAAGGCATGTAAATATGAGCTTTGATTTTGGATCCAATTTTCATAGATCTAAATGTGGGTCTAAACATAATACATGTCTTAGCCTAACAACTTGCATGATTCAATAAAGACATATCTAAATATAGATCTAAACATAGTACATGTCTTAGCCTAACAACTTGCATGATTCAATAGACATAGATCTAAATATAGATCTAAACATAATACATGTCTTAGCCTAACAGCTTGCATGATTCAATAAACATAGATCTAAACATAATACATATCTTAGCCTAACAACTTGCATGATTCAATAAACATAGATCTAAATGTAGATCTAAACAACTTGCATGATTCAATAAACATAAATCTAAATGTATATCTAAACAACTTGCATGATTCAATAAACATATATCTAGATGTAGATCTAAACAACTTGCATGATTCAATAAACATAGATCAAAATGTAGATCTAAACAACTTGCATGTTACATAACATGAAAAAGTCACCAAATTTACATAATTTACGATTGGTTTAACACCAACATAATAACCACAATAATCTCACAAGCATATATGATAGAATCGTTACAAGAATAGGCATAAATCATCATCATCATTATCTTACAACTGGGTATTACTACAGTTTTCATTTTATTACAAATCACAACTTTTAATCGTTCACATCTAAATAATAACAGGACTTGCAAAGAAAAGAAAGTCTTGTTTTTCTAGGATCTATTTTCTGAATTTGAATAGCTCTCCTTTGTTGTAGATGTTGAATTCTCTTAGTTGAATTAGATTTGATTTGTAATTCCTAACTTTCTTTCTAGTTGAAGGAGAATGGCGGCTACTCTAGGTTGAGTATTGACATCATGACGATCTTAGGAATATTTTTTGGTGGCTTAGGGTTTAGATTTAGTTTTCTTATATAGAAGTTGATTTAATAGGAGCTGTCAGCTCAACTTAGGGCCAATCAAAGCCATTCAAACCTAAGAGAACCAACCAGAATTTGCCACACAAGCCCTTATGACTCAGAAATCATCACACAAAGAAGTACGCTAGTTTTTCAGATATGGCCCGAGGGGGCGGTCGACCTCTAGATCAACCCCCTGGTCGACCTGTATGGGTGGAGTTTGACCCCCTGGTCGATCTCCTAGTCGACCTGGCCTTGGTTGAAAAAATTTCCCGCCCAGGCCGCTTCTACTTCTGATTTCGAAATTTGAATTTTCTGAATTTCTCTTGAATCTTCCGAAGGCCATAACTCCTTCACACGATGTCCGATTTACGCAAACTCGGAATCTACCTTAAGCAGAATTCCGAGACGAACGCAATGGAGTAACCCGTTTCCCTTAATTTTTCCCTTAAAAATTAAGTATACTTTAATTTGTTACTTTAATGTTCATAGAAAATACGGGGTGTTACATTCTCCCCTCCTTAAAGGATTTCGTCCCCAAAATCTTCATGTTAGGAAGAACGTATATCCTAACATCCAACATCCATCTAGTCAACCATTCAATCACAGGCATCCGTTGTCCTTAAAAAGATTTCTAATGCTTCCATGATCATATGCATAGCGTGTGTACATGTCCTTACCAAATGCAAAATCAGGCGGTCTAGTGATTCAGCTGACCTCCTTAATGCAGATTATGTTAGTGCCATAAGTCCATCATGTATGCAATTATTCCTAATCGTACTTTATAACTTCTACATGAGTGCACAGTCATTCATACATATGCAACATCCATATGATAACTCATCAAGTTTCAATCCACATATATAAAAGTTCACTCATGCATATGCAAAATGAAAGTGATTGAGCTGATCTAGTGCCTAATGTGTGTATATGCATCCACGAGCAACCACTAACAAACACTTGCAACTACTTGCATCCACCAAACATAACATGTCTCAAACACATGTTTGCATCCACTGGCTTCTAGCTAAGGATCGAGGATAGGACCGAGAGGACATACTTAAAAGATAAAGACTAGCACGCAAATAAATATTACAGAAAAAGTGGAATCAAGGATATACCCTTAAAAAGGGTATGATGCGCGTATCTAGTCTTCAGTCTTCTAAGTTGCACCCTCTTGAGCGTCACTCCACTGTACCTTAACTAATTTAACTTCACGATTGCGAAGCTTCTTGACCTCCATTTCCAAAACCAACAAGTAAAGATAGGACCTCGATCATCTACTATGCTAGAGGGTATCCAATGTAGTCATACTATCTTTCCAAGATAAACAGATATTAACCATGATACCAAGTGTATATACTAAGATGATTAGAGATCTCTCTTCTACTTAGCTTATCCATCATGTCACAAATCTGAGGGTCGATATCTCTCATGCAAACCACACTAGTTGAACTTGACATCCCTCAAGCACAAGCCCCAAATTCCTAAACCAATATCAGACAAGCACCCAAGGAATACCTCCTCCGAAGTTGGATGATTTATGTGAGATGACACTAGCAAAACAACCAAACAATTGAGCACTTAACCGACTCTGGCTATCCTCGCCAATCTTGCTCCAAAACTATCATTGATCGCATAACTGGCTTTGCATTATCAACTAGATATATGCGGAAGTCTATTTCGAGTTTTAGGGGGAGAATCCCTAACCTAATCAAAAACACCTGCGTACTAATGGACTACTCTAACGGATCGCAAATCGTCGATAGACGCATCAAGTGATTCTAGGTAGCTAAGCCTAATTGATCCCCTCGGGATTGCACGAAATCTCGAGGGTATTCCTGAGGCAAGTAAAAAGTCTAACTACCCTCGTTTCACAATTACTAGCTAACCAATCCATGCCTAGAATCAACCCGTAGCCCATGAAACCAGAAACATAAGCATCTCAAATCCTTACAAACTAAAGATAAATGAGCCGAACCACAAATTGGATTTATGGGATCTTCTACTATACAAGCTCTAGGGTGCAGAGACTCAACTATGGAAGCAGATATAAACGAATGTGAAGCGCTAAAACCAAAAGAGTACTAATAGGATGATCAAAAAGGAAAAACTAAAGCCTTTCAACAGAAAACTTACTACCTCTCTCTCAGGTAGGCTGGGGGTGAGAGCATGCATTTGCCCTCCTAAAAATCCTGCCATTTGTTCTTGCCCTTGCCCTTAATTATATGACCATAATAAAGATACTTCCCCTTGTTTTAGGTTTAACTATTCTTTCCTCCCCTCCTTTGTGAACCAAGTCTATATCCATGAGTTCTTCTTCATTGGGTTGTGCTCCTTAGCCAAACTCCCTTATTCTCATCTTTGCCATCCTTGTGTAACTTGTTGACAGGTCACTTGAAAGTTGCCTCCATCGCACGGAAAATCCTACAAATCTCGAAAGAGAATTAGTCGTAGGTGAAACTACTACGACTATGGATGGAGGTTGGGCACTTCTTCGCCCTTTGACAGGTGTCGTAGTCTCATCAAGCCTACGGAACCATGACGCAATGAGGTTACCTCCCAGAAAGCCAGGAGCCCCAGAGACTCAGAAAAGAAGGAAATAAGGATTCAAACAGAGGATCAAAAGATAGTGCATATGGCTTTGGGGAATATGCCTTTAAAACAAAACTTTTCTTTTGAAAACGCTTCTTTTAAAACCATTTTGAAAATAATTTTTCAAATCTTTTATCTGATCCGGTAACCTTCAGCTCTGAGTGAAACACCCCACCTCCGTTAAAGTCACTCACAAAGGGAATGCCTTAACTTTGGTGGAGCATTATAGGTAAAAGATGCAGATGAATTACAAGACAGACAAATAAGGCAGCGGAAAATAAAAATCATTTTATAAACAATGTGGTTCAGTCATGCTTTCACAACAGTTGTCTCAATCATACTTAAAAGTAATACATAGAACTTCTGTCTTGAATTAAAACATAAAGAAGCATTAAAAAACAGTAAGGCAGCCTAAATCCCCAATAAGAGAGTATCCAAAGCCATAGCCCAAGGAAAAAGATTCCAAGCAATACACCTACTCTCTTCAAGCTGGAAATGATCCGATCTAAGTTGAACTGTTCCCTCCCTACGGACCTGGGGCGGGGGAACGGAAGAAAAGAAGACAAAAGAAAATGGGTCAGGCATGAGTCTGGTAAGTCCAGTGACTATTTAGTATGTAAACAAGAAAAAAGGTTATGAAACGAATAAACTGAATCTAGGACAACACCCTAGAAATAAGATAATAAGGCTGAATATGCTATCGCACTCATTTCACTTCTTTGCACCACCCAACTAGTGTCCCAACTAGTAATCTATATAAAATGATCATATCGTAATGTGATCCCAATCCCCACAATTGTGGTAGCCTTCAGGTGTACATCTATCGTGAGGATTCCCCCTCAATCAGCCTAATTGCCATGAACATGTTAGATGTACCCTTACTACCCTATTGATCAGCTCCCTACTTGTATTCATTTCTCTTGTGGCTGTGTCAATCGACCCTCTCTTGCGTGTAGATACCCTGTGTTGGTCCTACCATAAGGTGTATCAATCCTTATGACAGCGACCCGACACGATTCAAGATGCACAGTGTATAACTACTGGTACCCAGTGCCTGCTTTTTCCCACTCCGGAGTACATGCATGCCCGTAAACCGTCGGAACCTACACTGACGTACCCTCTGCCGCTTTTTTGACCGCTTATAATCAGCCCAGTAATCGTGCCCCACCCAGCCTTGTTTCAAGGTACCATGATACATCTATGTGGGTTAATGCTGAAATGTGTCCCCGTTACTAGGATTTCCTATTGGTTAAGTTTGTGGGCCTATATATACAAATATTACTCACCTACACGAGATGTACTTAACCCTCCCACCGATTCTAGCATGTTTACTCAATGGTTAAGTTTGTGGGCCTATATGTACTAATATTACCCACCTACACGAGATGAACTTAACCCTCCCATAGATTCAAGCATGTTTATTTAACGGTTAAGTTTGTGGGCCTATATTTACTAATATTACCCACCAGCCCGATATGTACTTAACCCTCCCGTACATTTTTTCTAATTGGTTAAGTGTTGTCCATTCATGTTAACTTAACCTACCCATTCATCATGTCATGTTGGTTAAGTGTTTCTTATTAACTTAACCACATGTGTTCATCATGTTGTATTGGTTAAGTGTCATCAATCAATTCAAGTTACTTAACTCACCTACTTGTCGTGTTACTTTGGTTAAGTGTTGCCTTTTTATGTCAACTTAACCCTACCATAAATCAAGTTATATTGGTTAAGTGTTGCCCTCTTGACTTAACTTAACCTTACCACAAATCAAGTTATATTGGTTAAGTGTTTTTTATTACTTAACCCTACCCATTCATCATGCTATGCTGGTTAAGTGTTTCCTATTAACTTAACCCTAGTCATTCATCTTTTTATATTGGCTAAGTGTTCCTCATTAACTTAACCCTAGTCATTCATGTTATATTGGTTAAGGGTTCCTCATTAACTTAACCCTGGTTATTCATCTTGTTCATTTGCATTAATTGATTTATTAATGCACCAACCTCTCACATTAGATATGTGTTGTTGCGGTTACTGGATGTGCTGGGCGGTTCTCGTAAATTTTACACCACAACTCAATCTAACCTCGGGTTTTCCTTGGGCATGATGCATTAACCTCTCACATTAGACAGGTGTTGTTGTGGTTACTAGATGTGTCGGGCGGTTCTGGGCAGTTTTACACCACAACTCAACCTAACCTCGGGTTAGGCACATTCGTCTTTTTTTAATTTACATATTTATCTTTCAAATTTATATGTAAATTATCCACAATTATTGCCATTCAAGTCATGCCCCATTTACCCTCTAAATCATATTTTCAAGATTTTTGGTATATAAATTATACCATTTTTATGCCACTAATCATTCATATATTTATGGGCCAAATTATGCCATTAATATGAATTTAAGGTTTTCCCAACATTACCCTGGTCATACGTTCGCAAAATTCACATAGAATGTTAGGCTCGTAACTTAGCCTAAATTATATACAAAAGGGAAAGAAGGGAACATTTTCCATTCATACAACATAATAAGGATCTAACTAAACATGTGTCGTATAAATTTTGGCATAAAACAATGAACTTGCATTTTTGGATCCAATCAACATAAGTCTTATGCATATGAAATTACCCAAATCCAACTAGGCATGTAAATGTAAACTTTTATTTTGGGTCCGATGAACATAAACCTTAAGCGCATATTGAATTGCACAAGTTCAACTAGACATGTGAATGTGAACTTTTAATAATCATGAATCTTAATCATACGGAATTACACAGGTCTAACAAGGCATGTAAATATGGACTTTTTATTTTGGACCCAACAAAGATGAATCTTAAGCATATGGTTTTACAAAAGTTTAACAAGGCATGTAAATATGAGCTTTAATTTTGGATCCAAATTTCATAGATCCAAATGTGGATCTAAACATAATACATGTCGTAGCATAACAACTTGCATGATTCAATAAACATAGATCTAAATATAGATCTAAACATAATACTTGTCTTAGCCTAACAACTTGCATGATTCAATAAACATACACTACACCATACAGGCAGGTTTGCAACGCCAGAAAGCGGAAAATTTGTAACGGCTTTGGGCCGTTGCTATTTAGCAACGGCTCAAATCCGTTCTGAACCTTTGGACAACGGACTTAGTCCGTTCTACATTTTAGAACGGTTCAAACCCGTTCTTTAATATCAAACGCCCTACAATACCCCCCCGTTCCCAATAGTACGCTCATTTGTTTTCTTCGTACGCTTCAAAAGAAATTTCCCAAAACTAGATCCCTTTTTTTTCAGATCGATCCCTTTTTTTAAGTAAATCTCGATCTTGATTTCAAAGATATTTCATAAGTAAATCTCGATCGAATCAGGTCCTTTTTTTCTAGAACGAACAGCTCGCGAAATCTCGATTCGAGGTCAGATCTACTCTCGCTCGGTATGTGAAAAATGTTTTTGGTTGTTTTGTTGTTGAATTAATGTCGTAGAAATAGGATCGTTGATTTCCTTTTAATAGTGAATGATTGTTTGTTGATTAGATTTTAATTTTCGTTGGTTGTTTTACTCTTCCAATGCGATGTTGCCCCTGATCAGATTTTCATTTTGGTTGGTTGGTTGTTTTAATTTTGGTTGGTTGTTTGATTAGATTTGCAGGTTATTCTTTTATAGTTGTTCTTCAATTTAGGAGTTCTAGTGTGTTTTCTTTTTCAGTTGTTCTTCAATTTAAGACTTGTTATGCAGGTTATTTGCTGTAGAATAATTGGTGGAACAACAGTTCAGGCATCGATACTAGGTTTTCTCACTGTTTGACGGACAAAGAGGTAAAATTATTTCTTCTGTTATTATTACTATGTTTTTCATGTTTAACTTAAGCTCAAAAATGCACATAAAAGAAATTTTTGTGTGTAAATGGATGTGTAGCGAGGGTTACACGCACGCCAATATGATAAAGACCAAAAAGGATACCCAATCAACACGCCTGATCATGGCTAAAAAGATGTAAGATAAAAATATAAATGTATATGCAGTGGATTCTAAAATTAAGGTAGTCTGTTGTATTTATGAGTTTGACATGATGGCTGATGATATCGTTGAAACATAAAATGACTATCTTGTAAGCTTGCAAGCTGTTCTGAAGGTAACACCATATAAGTTGAATTAGTTTTTGTACATTTTAGTTACAGCATTTTGATAACATTAATGCAGGTAATCAATGATATATTCCCATAAATGTTACTAAATTAGTGGAGATCGTTGCACTTTTTTTGTACCAATGGATTGTGCACTAATGTGCTGCATATGATGATATATTATTGATTATAATTTAACTATTACCTGATGCATTATTAAGAATTTCACCCAAAATCATAGAGAGTGAAGACATACATCAAACTGAAGAAAACCAATGCCTAATATTCAGTCCAATTTGATCAATCAAATACCATACCATACAATAAAGTGTTGGGGAGTGAAGGGGTATATATAGTGTAAAGGTAGAGATGGGCACTGTGTTGGATTGTTGGATGGTTTAATTCTAATCTGTTGGTTACTTTACAGGAAAAAGAGAAAGCAAATTTGGTTGATCTCACGTTTTGGACTATTAATTAATAGCAGAAGTGAATCGGTTGCACATGCAGGTTTGTTGTATTTACCACAGGTTGTGCAGTTTTTTTGGCTGATTACCTTCAGATATGTGGTGGGTATTATGGTTACTTTTATTCTTCTTCCATCCTTACGTTTTTGGGGTTGATAAGGTTGAAAGTTATCAGCCCAATGGGAGTTTTCTTTTGCTGAAAAGCACCGGTGACAACTTGTGAGATAAAACAATTGAACTAATACAGCACTTATCACAATCGTTGTTATACAGTAAAAATTGTATGTGGCTGTTTTTAAAGCTCTTTTAGTAACTCTTTCAAACAGAGCATAGAGATGGAGGATGAATAAGGCAGGGTTATCATAACTCACTATGTTAAGTACCCAATTTTTTTTAAAAGAAGTAAAAATGATGTGGGGTTATGCTGCTAAATGAAGACAAATACCGAAGACAAGATTAATATAGTTCAAGGTAGCATTTACCACAAATATTTACAATACTAGTACTGTATAACTAGGAAATCATTAGATATTAATTTTATAATTTACTTGGTTTTTAGTAAAATAAAAGTATGCTGCAAAAACAAAAACAAAACAAAAAACATTAGAAATTTAAGGTTGGACGGTTTTTATTTTAGTGTTGATACTATTATTATTTCTTAAATGCATAATCATTGTGGAGAACAAAACTCCCTGGCCAATCAGCAGATCAAACGAATTAGATTTGTAAATATACATTTGATTATATTATTAATGAATCATATAAAGCTTGTAGAGGCATCAATGTCGTTACGTAACCAATAATCCATCGTATCTGCAGATCTTGAACATTGACTTTGTTTTATAGTAGTAATTACAATATAATGCAACTTACTTAGTTACTTATTCAATTTATTAGTGGTGGATAGTAGTTTCAATGAAGAAATGTTTTCTTTTTCTTTTTCTTTTTCGCTCTCGATTTCAAGAGATAACCAATTCTTGTAATTAGGCAAAATACAAATATTTTATATCAAGGACATAGATCAACATTTCATGATTTGTTATAACAACTTATTTTTATTGAATCTGAGAAAAAATCATTAAAACTAATAAAAGAGAAGTCTTTTATTTTCGAATATGAGAAAAAAGAACATATAAAACATCACAATTACGCGTAACTTTGTTGCTTAGATTGCACAATTTGATAATACAATTAGTGATACAATGAATTAAATATCCTATTATATGATTATTTTATGTGAGTTTTATGGCAATGAAGCTTTTTATTTATCTTTTGTTTCATGGCAATGATAATATAACCGATCATGAGAGATGAAGCAATTAGTGATACAAAGAAGTAAGTCATTACTTCATCTCTCATGATCGGTTATATTGTTTAATCGTTCTTTTAGTTTGTTTACATTAAAAATAGTTAAAATATTCTAAAGTGAATATGCCTTCTTTCTTTACATAGCCATACATTAACAGTTTAATTTAATAATTCACACAGATCTATAATAAACTGTCATTATTTCTTACATAATACTATCGTTTTGACAGTATCAACCTTAGCGCAATCCTTGCAAGTTACAACTGAATTTGTGCTTTTGATGCCGACAAAATGGACCACCTCCTTTCTACAAATCAAAGCATACTACTACAAGTCTATTCCACAACCTAACCACTATATATAATGCTACTTCCTATAACCATATTATCATACAATATGAAACTTTCAAGTACTAACCATATAGCATAATGTATATACATAACATAAACAATGGTGAACCATACATGGACAAGGGTATATATATATCCATTTAATACAACATAGGTCGTGCACGCTCTCGCTTTTTACCTGCACTCATGAGTTATAAGCAGAAACAACGATTAATCCGCCATTAATTCGGTTGCTGCGTTGTTGCTTTGTGGCAGTAGGAAGATGATATGGCAGTAGAACACGGGAAGTTTTAAGTCAACTTTTCCTTTTTCCATTGAGTTCGTATTTAGTTTTTCTTTGTGTATTAATTTTGTTTGTTCTTCCCCATTGTTACATTGACTTTGCATTTTCTTTTCCATAACATCAATCACAAAGCTACTAAGGATTTAGATGTGAAATGTGAGCCTGCAGTAATAATACAACTATTTCTCTGTACACTGATCCTTTTGCACAATTTTATCCTTGATTAATAATTTAATTCAAGGGGCTCAGTAACATCGAATTGTCAATACTTTGATCTTTTGTACGTAAGACAGACAGGCACACCTCACCTCTTTTTGCTAATGTATTATCATAGGTTGTTGCAACAGGTTTAGTATGCAGAGATTCAACGGCATCCATCATACATGGAAAACCCGTACCTCCAACACATGAGAAGGTGATTGTGGACAATATACTGTTACCGGATGAGATCACAGCCGGAAAAAATCATCCTCTTGCTATGACCTTTGGTGACGTTGGAGTCGGCGGTTATGTGTGTCATCCAAAGAGTTCAAATCGATATCTTTAGATGGAGGAGCAGGTATGAGCTATTACAGTCTTTTAGATTTATTTCGATATCTTTAGATAATGGTTATGTGATGCCGTTCAGCATTTACAAATGCATTTTATTAGTTTTTACTGACTATTAAGAATGTCAAATCTTAAACAAAGGATATGACACACTAAATATACTGATGCTTGCTGAGTGGAATTATGTCTAGTATATACAATTATGTCTAGTTTTTACTGGCTTTTCTTCCAACTATTGAACAAGGAATGATCATATAATTCATTTCCTTGTGTTCAAAAAGCACCAGACATCTGCAGGAACTACAATAACCATGTTTTGGTTATTATGAACGAAATTGAACATGATTTTTTTTTAACTCTTTGGATTGAAGACGTACGTACGACTGTAAAACAAGAAAAATATTGACTGAGTTTATATTCTCATGTATATTGTCCACACAAGTGTTATACCAGCACCATTATGTTCTTTTTTGTCCAAAGCATTTTTCTTTTTATCACAATTATGAGGGAGTAGAAAATTGTTGTATAAATACAGAAGGCAATCTGAGCAAGAAATAAAAATAATCATGAGGAAAAAGATGTCCAGGTTATCCTCACCTTACATTTTGTGGCCTTAAAATACAAAAACAAGATTTTATTTGTCTCCAACGCATGTGCCCATCCCGTAAAATCATAAAATTCGAATTTTATGTATGGTTTTGATAGAAATAAACTGAAAAATATAAAGAAAAAATTGAATTATTTTGTTGGGAAATCGCTTCAAATGTGTAACTTTGTTTAGATTCCAATTTTTCCATTTAAAAGTGGATGATAAGTTTTTTTTTTTTTTGATTTGATTCTAACATTTGGCCTTTTGTTTGCGTTAAAAAACATTTTGAAACTTTGTTGTTGTGTTTGCATTTTTTTCTAATTATAAATTACAACATAAAACGCGCGTATAGGCATCTATTATATAGAGATATTTGTTGTTTATTATATAGAAAAATAGTGTGAAGAACAAAATTAAAGAAAAATTTAAGTATAAGAACGAGAGGTAAAATATTTAGTCAAAATGACACTTTTTAGTGTAAAATAAGAAATGATGGTGATCCCTTTTCTTCCCTAATAACCGCACTCCATGTATAAAACTACTGCACGTATATTCATTTCCTTCTGAGTTTTTAACAGCCTAGCTTCTAGACCACTGCTAAATACAAATTTCATAAAATTAAATATACTGTACCAAATGCCTGTATCCTCATAAATATGTATGTGACCGAAATGTTATCCCTTCCCATTAAAATCGCAGTAAAAATAAAGCTTAAGAATTTCTTATGGTTACTATGTGTGTATATACCATGTACCCTATATGTACACAGAAAAAGGAAAAAAAATGTGCTCTTGCCGAAGTGAAATGAATTATTAAAAAAAAGAGTCAGGGTTGAGTGCTATTACAAAGGAATCAAAATCAGTTCCAATTATATGTTCTGTTTTTATAAAAAAAATTGTTTCTAAAAAATGATTTATGTATGGGATTTGGCTTAACAAGGTCAAGTTGTACTTTCTTCTAGGTGCAACTTATTTTTCCTACTGCCTTTGAAAAGAATCCATGAAAACTTGAACATTACAGCCAACAATTTAGTTAAGTCATAATGGGTTGAACTGTGAGTGGCAATGTCCAAAGATGACTCATTTATATTGCATGAGTGATTGTGGCTACAAGCTGCAAAGGAAAATATAACATTTTTAATGGTACCCATTTTATACTGTATTTAGTTTCAAGTTTTGTCAAAATTATTTATATAGCTCACATGTTCGAAAGGCTCGCTAGTTTCTTCGATCAACCATTTTTGGCAGCACACTCACCGCATCATAGTATGATTTTATACTTATTTCATATATTTTTACTAGACTGTAGTTCATTCCTACTTTAATGAAATTGTACTGTTATGTAACCAACCTGTTTTTAGTTCATTCTTACACAAATACACATAAGAAGAATAATTTTTTAACTGCCTGTTCTGTTCTAAACTACACTGAGCTGAAGTAATGCAAGTCTGAAATAGATCGAATTTTTTTATGCAGGGAGCGAGGTGAAGTAACGCATACTCTAGCTCAAGAAAGAAAGCTAATTAAGTAATGATGCAACACTAATTTATGATATATGTGAACAAGTAATATCATTGTGATGAAGTTGAAATGCACTGTAATATTATTTTAGCTACGTACCGCTATTGAACTTTGTAATGCACGGTAATATTTTGCTGCTACAAACTGTTAGAACTTTTAAGTTTGTAATATATTGTGAAGTTTGTTGTTAATTTTGGTTTTTATGTTGAATATATTGGAAATATTTGGTTTATTGATATTTATTTTGTGATAATATTCAGATATGTAACGTTTGTACTGAATAGGCATTATCAGATGAGAGGAAAGCACAGATTTTTTTATATATATATTATAAATCAGCAATGGCTAAAAGCCGTTGCTATTAAAAATATAGCAACGGATTAGAGCCGTTGCAAAAATGAAAATTGCAACGGCTCTAAGCCGTTGCAATTTTTTTTCTACTCCATGTTTTGCAACGGCTTGTAGCCTTTGCGAAATGAGTTTGCAACGACTCTAAGCCGTTTCAAATTGGCGATTCTGGTGTAGTGATAGATCTAAACATATACATATCTTAGCCTAACAACTTACATGATTCAATAAACATAGATCTAAATGTAGATCTAAACAACTTGCATGATTCAATAAACATAGATCTAAATGTAGATCTAAACAACTTGGATGATTCAATAAACATAGATCTAAACGTGGATCTAAACAACTTGCATGTTTCAATAAACATAGATCTAAATGTAGATCTAAACAACTTGCATGTTACATAACATGAAAAGTCACCAAATTTACATAATATACGATTGGTTTAACACCAACATAATAACCACAATAATCTCACAAGCATATACGATAGAATCGTTACAAGAATAGGCATAAATCAGCATCGTCATTATCTTACAACTAGGAATTACTCTAGTTTTCATTTTATTACAAATCACAACTTTTAATCGTTCACATCTAAATAATAACAGGACTTACAAAGAAAAGAAAGTCTTGTTTTTCTGGGATCTGTTTTCTGAATTTGAATTTCTCTCCTTTGTTGTAGACGTTGAATTCTCTTAGTTGAATTAGATTTAATTTGTAATTCCTAACTTGCTTTCCAGTTGAAGGAGAATGGTAGCTACTCTAGGTTGAGTATTGACAGCATGACGGTCTTAGGAATATTTTTGTGTGGCTTAGCGTTTAGATTTATGTTGCTTATATAGAAGTTTGATTTGATAGGAGACGTCAGATCAACCTAGGGCCAATCAAAGCCATTCAAACCTAAGAGAACCAACCAGAATTTGCCATACAAGCCCTTATGACTTAGAAATCATCACAAAATGAAATACTTCAGTTTTTTAGATCTGGCCCAAGGGGGAGGTCGACCCCCTGGTTGACCTATATGTGGGGGAGGTCAACCCCCTTGTCAACATCCTGGTCAACCTGGCCTTGGGCGGGAAAATTTCCCGCCCAGCCCACTTCTGCTTCTGATTTCGAAATTGGAATTTTCCGAATTTCGCTTAAATCTTCCGATAGCCATAACTCCTTCATACGAAGTCCGATTTATCCAAACTTGGACTCTACCTCAAGCAGAATTCGGAGATGAACGCAATGGCGTAACACGTTTTCCTTAATTATTCTCTTAAAAATTAAGTATACTTTAATTTGTTACTTTAATGTTCACAGAAAATAGGGGGTGTTACAGGAGTGTCAATAAGAGATAATCCATACTTCGATAAAGTATTGAAGTCAGCAATATACTCCGAGACTACTCTACCACTCTGCTTGAGTTCTAAGA
Source organism: Allium sativum (assembly GCA_030737875.1). Lineage (NCBI taxonomy): Eukaryota > Viridiplantae > Streptophyta > Magnoliopsida > Asparagales > Amaryllidaceae > Allium > Allium sativum. The sequence goes on along the minus strand of CM060922.1, from coordinate 344,915,330 downwards.
ACTTCCTAAACAATTCTGATTTCTGAGTAGCAGGGATAAACTTATCACTGAATCGGGCCCTAAACTGATGCCAAGTAACTTGATCCTTGGGAGTGGCTGCCTTAATAGTATTCCACCAATTCATAGCCCGTCTGTGTAGCTGACGGGATGCTAGCTTTCTCTTCATCGCATCGTCGATACCCAAGTCTTCGAAGATATGCTCACAACTATCCAACCAATCCTGAACTTTTGTAGCTGATTCCGTTCCATGGAACGGCTTCCCACTAAGACTAGTGTAATCCTTGCACAGCTTGGCGAAATCGGCTCTAGGCGCCTGCACCGCTGCACCACCACCATTTGCAACATTGGGAACTGCTCCTTGCACATTTCTAAGCATCTCTCTCATGAAGTCGGTGAACATCATCCTTATACCAGGAGCATTCCCATTATTAGCTCCTTTACCAATACCCCTAGTGTATCAGCTCATCGTTTAATCTGTAAGGGGAAAATGATTAACCATCTCTTCAGTTGTGCCAGTGCAGTGCGACTTCATCCTTAAATATACTAATAGTATATATATAGCTTTTGAAAAACAAAATATAACAAATATGCGCTCTTATATATGTATTATCTCTCCCTGGTGTCTTCTCTAGGTTAACTACGCAACCTGGCTCTAATACCAAATGTGACGGCCCGCCCCGTACCAGCCGACATTTCCAATTAAAGTGCATTGTACCGATGTCCAACCGGCACGGGACGGTTGCCAAAGAAAGGAAAGAAGGGAATTTGAACTAACAAGGAACCTGTAGAATGTCTCACAGCGCATGGAATAAAATATAATAAAAAAATACTTGACATAAAACAGGCGAGACAGTGCATAAGCTGAGAACTAAACCACAATAGCAGCAGAAAAATTCAAATACAGCTTATGTTTCACATCATCATTATTACAATCTTTCAAGCTGTCTTTAAAGCAAAGTAAAGGAAGAGTACACTATTATATATCTTACGTGGGAGCCTCCTGCTCGTCTCCGGATCAGTTACTCGTGCATAACCATCTAACCTGTCTCCAGTCAGCCCGTTTAAGAGCACCCAGAGTAATAGGAAGTGACATAAAACTCTGGGTCATACAAAAGTCTGGTATGAGCAATAAGCAGCAAAACAGAACAATAACGGTATACTAAACCATACCTGAACCTGGACCTGCAACCAAAGAGTTAGCACAACAAGATGCACAATACTCTAAGGTGACACTAACATATGGTGTAAAGATACGGGGGTGGGGGTGTGCACGTCATAGTGATGTCAAACAATCAAGCATAACAACCATCCTCACATCTACCACTCGGTGCGTAAAGCATACGATATCCATCGCTTTAACAACCCAAATCCTTTGCTTTGATCACTCTGCCTCATGGAGTCACAGTGACTTCACTGCACTGATCCATAGCCACTAATCCTTGCTATGTCCACTCTGCCCCATTGAGTCATAACAACTCCACTGCACTGGCTCATAGGCTTGCTACGATCACTCTGCCCCATGAAGCCATGATGACTACACTACACTGATCCGTAGCCAATATCCATCTCTTAGTGGTGAATCAAATCTATAGATGTCGATAACCCCTTTGCACACGTCCCGCAGCTAAGTCCAATCATGAAGTCAACTCGTTGATCCCATTTGGATCCTGAGTAATAACGTCCCATTTGGACTTCATTTGCATCTCGGGTTTTGATCGAATTGGAGTTGGTCTTCAGAAGAGTAATCGCATAGAAGTAGTAGCTTACATCCGGTTCGGTTTGGTTGCTTTCCCTTGGTTCGATTCGACATGCTTTAGCTCCTGCTCATCCAATCGGTTCGGTTCAGTCAACACCCTCCAGGTCGGTTCGGTTGTGGCACTCCATCCGGGTCGGTTTGGTCAACACCCCGTGGCACTCCATCTGGGTCGGTTTAGTCATCTCCATCCGTTGCTCCAGTTCCTCCGATCCGATCCCATGCTGAGCTCCGGTCTGATCCCCAACCCAGCTCCAACTCTTTGCAAGTGGCCTTCCTTCTTCCCAAGGCTCCGCTAGTGCCAAGTTCTGATCCGGTTCTTATTCCCCTTGCCCGGTCCACCGATCCGATCCGAGCCCTATAATCCGATCTGATCTGAAACCCTACACATTTCCTACAACTTTTCCAATGACTATTTACACCATACGACGGTGTTTTCGACCATTCTAACTTTATAATCAGTCACAAAGCATACCATATAGTCATAGCAACATAGAGAATTAACCATAAACACCGAAACAAAAATTTGATATGTCAAAACGGATCAAACATACCCAAAACCTATATTTTCCCCTTAAGAATGTTTAAGCAAATCTAATGATAGGATTAGCAAAACTTAACCAAAGTAAACAAAATTTCTATCAGAGCCCTAACATAATACGTTGGATTTTCTAAACATTTTTCCAGATTTTTAACATGTATAATTTCATTAATTAGCACTAATCACCCTAATTAACTATAATTAGTGTAAAAACAATGTTAATCACTCACCTTAACCACAAATAAACTCAGATCTAAAACTTCTGGACAAAATGGTTCGGATTCCAATACACTCCAGTGGCTCTACCTCGATTTTTGTTCTACCGCTTTGATTTGATGTAGATTTGGCTTAATTAGCGATTAGAAGGTGATTTGGGGTGTTTTAGCAAGTGGAGGCCATTGCTAGGGTTCAAAGGTTGTAAGTGGCGGCTAAGAAATGAAATAAAAACTGATTTACTAACTCATCTCAGCCCTCCCATAACCCTAATCCTGAAAAGGGTTCTGGGACCTCTTGCTAATTACCCTAATTAGGCTCGGTTAAGCTATTATTCACCTTCTAAACCTTGTTTCAGCCATATCTCCCAAACGGTGAGTCCGTTTGGCTAATGTGACCACTCTACAGAAAGGTAAACCATCATCCGGATCTAATGGAAGTGGTTTCAGGTCAAAATTCCTTACCAATCAAAAGTTATGGCCAAAACAAGATCAGCTTGGGGCAAAGTGGTCATTTAAAAATCGGTAAAAATCAAGAACATGGGAAATGACCCCAATAGTCATCTCCCAAAGTTACATGGGCATACGACTTCATATGTTAAAGAAAGAAATATTCTACGATCCTTCGATGCGAAGAATGCAGGTCGTTACAGTGTCGGTGGGGGCTGCACTGGCCGGTGGTAGCAAAAAAGGGGTCGGCGGCTATTTTCACTCGAGGTAGGGTTTTGAAGGGGGTTGGTGGAGAGAGAGGGGCGCGCTAGAAGGTAGTTTTGTCGGAGGAGGGGCGCGACGCCTAGGAGGAAGCGCGATGGTCAAGGCGGCGGTGGACGGACCCTGGAGCGACAGGCTGAAGCAAATTTTCTTTTTTTCCTCAATCGATTTCTGTTTAAATGAACGGGCGAGGAGGGGGGGTGGGCATTGACTAAGGGCGAGGATGGGGGTGAGTTTGGATTTATATAATAATTTAATTATTATATTATTTTATTCTTCAATAAAATTAATTTTTAATTCGAACACAACGACCATCGTCCTAGCTAATTTCCACCATTCCGAACACAATGGGACATTTCCAGTAAGCCAATTTGACTGTTACGATTAGTTTCCGTTAAATTTAAAATGTAAATCAATATATTTTAAATTCCAACGCACATTTTAAATTACCGGTGCCACATACTGACTCCAAAAATTCCAGAAAAATAAATATGGCTATGTTTTGATGATATGGTCCTAACAAAACAAATTTTGTTGAATTTGGAGACCGTTTGAAAAATGCTTATTTTCCAGTCGATTAAATTCAAACTGAAATTACCAAACACGTTTAAATTCACCACGTTCACATATTAATTCCAAAAATTATGAAAATTGGAATTTATTGATAATTTGACATTCCGGATCCAACAAAAGCGATCTCGTTGAAAACGGAGGTCATTTGCAAAATCGCTATTTTTAAGGGATATATTTTCCATAGCAACTATTCTGAATTATCAATTGGGCATAACTTTTTATTCCCGCTATGAAATTTAATTTTTCGGATTCGTTGGAATGATATTTCCAAACAGATTCTAATATTTTTGGTTTCACTAAAATCCAGTTTATTTTGAATCCTGTACATTCATTTGAAATTTGAAATCGAATTTTCAAACTGCCGCGCCTTTTCCAATTTCTTTTATAATTAAAATAAATATTTATATTCTAATTTCGATTTATATAAATTTATACGTTCTAATTCTATTCAAAATAAATTACTCGTCGTTATTATTTAAAACAAATCATTTTAAATATTCAAAATTCATTAAAATAGCCAAAATAAAATTTATAAATTGGTTCTGATTCTCCGGGTTGTTACAATCTCCCCCACTTAAAATGATTTCGTCCTCCAAAAGGAACGGAGCTGAAAGTTGTTTAACTAATCAACTCAACTTCCATTCTGGCTTTCATTCTTCAATTTTTCAGTTTCTAAGAATTTTACAATTCTTTAAAAATTTGGCTAAAACCCTAGATTTTTGAATAATTTCGCCATAACCTCCTTTGTACGGGGAGACATTTAAAACCTCAACTAGCCACGCAGGGCCTTCATCAATCCAAAAAAAAAACAGAGAATGCCAAGCGGCCAGCCTTTGGCTCATAAATCTTTTAAAAGAAAAAGAAAATTGCCAAGCGGCTAGCCTTAGGCTCATAAACCATTTAAAAGAAAAAGAAAATTAGTAAACACGTACCTGTTCGTTGGGCATAAAATTTTATTTCTCTTCTTAGCAGTTTATCCATAAGTTGTTCAACAATGTGTATATATACATATATGCATTTCTAAACAATTTCTAACTCAACACAATATTTGATTCAATTTGGTTTAATGGTTCAAAATTTTAATTAATCAAACTAACAATCAAACAACACAACCAGCAATCAATTAGTTGATTATCTTTTCAGATTCATAATTATATATATATATAAATCCATTTTTGATGCCAAGTCACAACAATAGACCCTATCTAGTTTTGGTTCTCACACTAGTCAATTGGAAATATATAGATATCCCATTTTCGAAACCCGAACATAAGCTTTGATGATGCCATTGTCATTATCGGAATCATCTCCGAGTGACTAGAGTGTGATTCTATATCTATCTAGTATATTAAAACTTCGAACACACGTTTGCAAGGCGTATATGCAAAATCTTTATATACTCGATTGTCCAAATTCAATATAAAATAAGCGATTAAATATGTATAAAATGGTTTAAATCTTCAAAACAAAATTTGTTTTCATTTTTAATTTGAAACAAAACACTACTCTTCACACTCGTTCTAGGATACTACTGATCCTATCTCTAATGAGTCATTCCCATTGGATATTACTAATCCAATCTCTGATGAATTCTTTTGTTTGGTTCTATTGTGCCTTGTTCTCGAGCTCTGTAAACCAAAGCTCTGATACCAAACTGACATGACCCGAACTTCCCCGTAAAGGAAAGCCCAGATTGTAATAAGAACACGACAAATCAGAACACAAACAGAAGAACATTTCATTACTTATTACAACAATTTACATCAATTAAATTTAGGATGATATTTGACGTACACTAATCCCAATTGTTTAGTTGTATGTCAATCGATTGGTTGACAGACTGTTGTAAGTGTTAAATATTTATATTTAATGCTCATGCAGTGTAGAATGCACTCTGGATGATGATTGATTGTTTATCATTTTTTTTATATATGTGTTGTATGAAATCCATATAAATAACATTATATGGTAATTGACTGTGTCTGATTCCTATTCAGAAAGAATGAATATTTTAAAATAAGGAATATTTTAAAATAATGAATATTTTAAAATAATATTCAGTAAAAGATCGAAATCTGATTTTTGATATCCGATTTAGGATGGACATGAAAATATTAAAATATATAAAGCCGTGTTGATTAGATTAACGCCATTTTGATATAAACATAATTATATCGATTTTATTCATTTTTACAATGAATATCGAAAAAGAAGTAATTTCAAAATCTAATGCTTTGAAAATATTATTATGTATTAATGATATGGAATATTCAATTTTGATTTGAAATTGAATAAGAAGTTGAAATCGTTTTGAAAACGAATTTAAAAAGATTTATAACACATGTTTTAAATGGTAATCGATGAAATATATATAATATATATTATACATATATAATGGCCTGAATAGAACGCACCGCGCCGCGGCAGTTCGCGAATTTCGACCATTGACTTCGAATGGACATTACGGGAGATCCGACCGTCGGATTCTCCTAAAACTAGAACCATTGGGTTCGTATCGAAAAGAGCTTTCCAACGAGTATAAGAATTTTGAAATCTAACGGTCGGATTTGGAATTATGTCCAAATCAAATTTGGAAAAGGTCGTTGTAAGTGCAGTTCGATGAACGTTTATGATAATCGACTGTATGAGCCTTGATAAAATTTTTAAAAATATCAATAATTTGTGTAAAATCATAATAAATGATATGGAAATAATTGGGATGAAAAATTCCACATTTTAAAAGATAAGAATATATTTTTATCGAAATGAACTAGTTATGAACTAGAATTATAAATCCAATATTTTTTTAAATAAATAAATTGGATTTGAAATGGTTTTAAAAATAACCAGAATTTCCAATATATGAATTGGAATGGATCTGAGTCGAAATCATCTTCAGAATATTTCGATATTGGATTCCGTGATTATACAGATATTGTGGAGGAATTTGGAAGATATATATATCGTTATTCCCAATACGATATTTGTTGATTTCAGAATTTGATATTGAATATAAGCCTATATAATTTCTATTCAGAGCTTTGTATTTAATATTAAATGGATTTTGGGTTTTTCGTGAATGGTGTCTTCATTAACACTGTTCTTAAACCCCTGTGAAAGGAATAAATCTTTTAATTAATATTTAGAGAAGAATACCAATCAATTAACATTTAATTGGAATGGGAATGGAATGTGAATTTGCTTTATTATGAACTGTGTTTTTAACGACATTCGTTCTTTAAACCAATTTACAGTGTATTGTGGTTTGGAATTTATAAAAAAATTATTGAGATTTTAATGGAAATTTTCCAATTTAATATATTAAATTGGAATAGAATGGAATTAGATTTGATAATAATTGAAATGAGCTTCTGTGGAGGAGGACTGCTAATATATATGGAATTTAAAAGGCTTTGTCGTTATTCCATTTATATTATTGGTCGGATACGGAAATTTATATCGATTATATATATTGTTTTGTTTTCCGTGAAGATTCTATAATTAATGGAATGTGGTTTGGGCTTATCGTGAACTGTGTTTTAAATGACATTAGTTCTTAAACCTAGTTAAAGATAGGATTACATGTCTAACATTGTATTTCGAACTGTATGGTTGATCTCTGATAAATATATAACTGTTTGGTGGTGGAGAATTTATTCTCTTATTTAGCACCCTTCTCTAAGACGTACGAGCTTAGAGGTTATATATTGGTAGAAATCAATAGTACGGTATAGATTGTCGATGAGGCATGTTTGTGTTTCCAAAGTTAAATAATCATTAATATTGATTTTTGGGAAGATTAAAACTAAGTGGCGTTTTAATGAATCTTTAATTAGATTGAAATATGAATTGATAATTCAAATTATCAAATTTGGGAAATGATCAAGAATGGAGTATCACCAGCTTTGCTCCTAACGATAGTGAAATCTTTAATTTGATTTGAACGTGAAATGGTAATTAAATTTACCCAATAACACCATGGTGTTAGATATGGAGTATTACCAGTTTTGCTCCATGGTATGAATAGAAATTAAACAAATGATTAATTCGTTAAGGTGCGTTAATCCCAACTAGTTTGGATAAACCTTAATTTGGTTTGAATTGATATCCAAAGGAAGATTAAAGAATAAATTTAAAGAATTTATCTATGATAAATTTATGGGAACCTTTCCCAAAGGATATGAATATTTAAATAAAAGAATATTCAGAATTGGAATGAGGCATATGTTTTGTTTTATAGCACTTGTTTATTATATACGCGAGTTATTCGGAAAGGCCGGGTTTATACCCATTTTGAATAACTGATTCGACAATAAATCGATGATGAAGACGTTGGCTGAAGAACAGAGTCTTCACATTGTTTGGATGATTACTGATGTCTTGATTGGGCTGTACACCCAAGACAAGGTAATAAGTGGTGATCGTCCAGACGTACTTGGAGATCGACCGGATATTCAAGGACCTCTCTCCTGTATTGGACATATGGAACGAGGAATAAGGTGCCTCCGGTTTCATTCATACCCCGAACGAACTTGTAAATGGACTGTGTGTCTGACACTGGATTTTATCTGTGTTGCTTGATCTCTATTAAATATATATCCATTCCAATCTATATATTGGTAATTCTGGTTATATGGATATTGTTATGGAAATTGGGAAGATATATTTTATATCGTTATTTCCAATATGATATTTGTTAGTTTCAAAATTTGATTTCGAATATAAGCCGATATATTTTCTATTCAGAGCCTTGTATTTAATATCAAATGGGATTTTGGGTTTGTCGTGAATGGTGTCTTCATTAACACTGTTCTTGAACCCCGTGTGAAAAGAATAAATCTTTTAATTAAGATTTAGAGAAGAATACCTATCAATTAACATTTAATTGTAATTGGAATGGAATGTGAATTTGGTTTATTGTGAACTATGTTTTTAATGACATTCGTTCTTTAACCCGATTTACAGTGTATTGTGATTTGGAATTTATAATTTTTTTATTGAGATTTAATGGAAATTTACCAAAGTAATTTTTTCCAATTTAATACATTGAATTGGAATGGAATGGAATTTGATTTGGTAATAATCGAAATGAGCTTCTGCGGAGGAAGACTGTTATTACATATGGAATTTAAAATGCTTTGTTATTATTCCATTTATATTATTAGTCGAATACGGAAATTGATATCGATTATAAATTGATTTGTTTTCCATGAAAATTCCATAATTAATGGAATGTGATTTTGGGGTTTATCGTGAACTGTGTTTTAAATGACATTGGTTCTTTAACCCAGTTAAAGACAGGAATTATTATCCTAGAAGTTGAATAATCATTAACATTGATATTTGGGAAGATTAAAATGAAGTGGAGTTATGAATTTCTAACTGGATTGAAATGATCGAAAATGGAGTACCACTAATTTTTCTCCAAGGAATAGTCAAATCTTTAATTAGATTTGAACATGAAATGGTAATTAATATTTATCGATAACACCTTGGTGTTAGATATGGAGTATTACTGGTTTTGCTCCATGGGATGAATAGGTTGGGATTGGGAAATAAAACAAATGATTACTTCGGCTTGGTTCACTAATCCCGACTAGTTTTGGATAAACCTTAATATGGTTTGAATTGATATCCAAAGGAAGATTAAAGAATAAATTTAAAAGAATTTATCTTTGATAAAATTAATGGGAACCTATTCCCTAATGATGAGAATATTTGCATAAAAGAATATTCTCAATCGGAATGGGTCGTATGTTGTGTTTGTGTAACACTTGTTTATTATATATGCAGGTTATTCAGAAAGACCGGGTTTTTCCCATTCTGAATAATTGATACGACGATTAGTCAAAGATGAAGACGGTGGTTGAAGACCGGAGGTCTTCGCATCGTTTGGATGATTACTGATGTCTTGATTGGGCTCTGCACCCAAGACGAGGTAATAAGTGGTGATCGTCCAGATGTACTTGGAGATCGATGAATATGCGAGGGTCTCTCTCGTGTATTGGACATATGGGATAAGGAATAAGGTACCTCCGGTTTCGTTCAGACCTAGAACGAACGTGCAAATGGACTGTGTGTCTGACATTGGATTTTGCTCTGTGTTGATTGATCTCTATCTAATATACATCCGTTTGGTGGCGGAGAATTTATTCTCTTGCTTAACATCCTTTTCTTAGACGTACGAGCTTAGAGATTGTATATCAATAAAAATCAGTTGCATAGCGTGAATTGCCTGTGTGGCATGCCTGAGTGGCAAATCATCAAGACTTCTGTTGAAAAGCAGAGTCTTGTGGTTAATGATCAAAACATAGCTTTAATATAGCGCCGCTTTGTGTATAGCGTTAATTCGCGAGCCTCACACCCTGGTATGAACCAAAAACGGGAGAGGATCCAAAGAGAACATGCGTTTCTTTCTAGCTAGAGGTGATGTCAGGGTTTTGCACGCCCTGAATTTTTTATATTTTTACGTATGTGGTTGTTTGAATGCGAGGCGCCTCGGATATATCGTTACTACGGAACCAACAGATATTGAGTCATCTGGCTCATTTTGCGCCCCGTAGGGCGGGGAGATGTATTGATCGGGGATTTTTAATCCACTTAAAATGTGGACCGGCCTTGTGGCTCCTAAGGGCTCACCTGTGTATGGGTCCTAAGGCTCGAGCTAGAGAGTCTCGAATTCGGTAAGGACGATCCCTTGCCTTGGTTCATAGATGGAAAACCAACTTCCAATACATGACATTGCGGTTTTGATTGTAGATCCTAGTATTGGCGACAGATATATGGTAACCATGCCATCTAGTATTGATACATTTATATTTGAAGTTGTTTTGTACAATATGCACTTATAATAGTATCAAACGATTTGTTTTAAACGTACCAAGCATGTTCGGCTATTATAAGGGAAAACCCTATCCTCCGTCTTGCGTTGCATTGTGTGATGGGACCTGGGTCTTATAATAGCTTCATTATTCCAAAAAGCATTGCGTTGTTTGTTTGACGCACTGGTATTCTTGGGAGGAAACCCGTTCCGTGTTATACGGCATGGTCCCTTGATTAACTTCATTTTAAAGTAAAGATTTAATAACTGTTTCAGTACTCACGCCAGTCACATGACCGACCAGGAGTTTATTGTTTTAACCTAAACTCTGGGTACCCCTATTTTCCACACGGGCAGCTAGTAGTTTTGGTTTTGCAGATTTATATTCACAAGATTCTGGTTTACAGCTAGAGTGATATTCAGAAAGCTCTGTATCCATGTATTTCTTTCAGTTGTGTTCTGTATTATTTTCTGTTGCATTGTAATTTGTAAACCTCTAATATTTATCGAATGTATGATATTTATTCATACTCTATATATTCTTGTATTCTGATGTACATTGTTGTAATAAGCAATGAAATGTTCTGTTGTTTGTGTTCTGATTTGTCGCGTTCTCATAGCAATCTGTTCTTTCTTTTACGGGGAAGTTTGGGTCGTTACACGTGGTATCAGAGCTTTGGTTTACAGAGCTTGAGAACAAGGCACATTAGATCCAAACGAAAGAATTCATCATAGATTGGATTAGTAATATCCCATGGGAATGACTCGTCAGATAGGATCAGTAGTATCCCAGAATGAGTGTAAAGAGTGTTGTTTTCAAAAATAAAAACAAATTTAGTTTTCAAAATTTAATCTAATTATACGTATTTGAGTGTATTATTTTATATTGAATTTGGACAATCGAGTATATGAAGATTTTGAATATACGCATAATTAACGCGTATCCGAAGCCTCAAATATACTGGATAGATATAGAATCACACTCTAGTCGCCCGGAGATGACTCTGATGATACTGGTGATTGACATGTCAGCATCAATAGTTTATGTTCGAGTTTCGAAAATTGGATATCTATATATCTCCAAATGGCAGGCCTGAGAACCAAAATTAGATAAGGTTATTGTTTGTGAATTTTCCAATTCTTAAAAAATTTGGCTAACACCTTAAATATTTGAAAATTTTCGAAAATTCACAAACAATAACCCTATCTAATTTTGGTTCTCACACCAGTCAGTTGGAGATATATAGATATCCCACTTTCGAAACTCGAACATAAACTATTGATGCTGACATGTCAATCACCAATATCATCAGAGTCATCTCCGGGCGACTAGAGTGTGATCTATATCTATCCAGTATATTTGAGGCTTCGAATACACGTTAATTACGCGTATATTCAAAATCTCTATATACTCGATTGTCCAAATTCAATATAAAATAATATACTCAAATACGTATAATTAAATATAAATTTTGGTAAAAATCGCATCTTCCTCAGATGAGGGCCCACTGGTCGGAATGAGGATGGTGGACGACTGGCGCTACGGCTGTAGGTGGTGGGGGAGGTGTCGGTGGTGGGGGAGGTGTCGGTGGTGGCGAAAAAAGGGGACAGCTACTATTTTCACTTGAGGTAGGGTTTTGAAGGGGCCTGGAGGAGAGAGAGGGGCACGCTGGAAGGGGGTTTGGTCGGAGGAGGGGCGTGACGCCTAGGGGGGAGGCGCGATGGTCAAGGCGGCGGTGGATGGACACTAGAGCGATGGGCTGAAGCGATTTTTTTCCTCAAACGGTTTCTATTTAAATGAAACGGGGGGAGGGGGGATTGACTAAGGGAGAGGATGGGGGTGAGTTTGGATTTATATAATAATTTAATTATTATATTATTTTATTCTTCAAAAAAAGTTAATTTTTAATTCGAACTCGAATCGAACTCAACAACTATCGCCTCTAGCTAATTGCCCTCATTCCGAACACAATGGGACATGTCCGGTAAGCCAATTTGACTGTTACGATCAGTTTCCGTTAAATTTAAAATTTAAATCAATATATTTTAAATTCTGATGCACATTTTAAATTACCGGAGCCACATACTGACTCCAAAAATTCAAAAAAAATGGCTATGTTTAGATGATACGGTCCTAAAAAAACTAATTTCGTTGAATTTGGAGACCATTTGAAAAACAGTCATTTTCCAGTCGATTAAATTCAAACTGTAATTGCCAAACGCGTTAAAATTCACCACACTCATATATTAGTTCGAAAAATTATGAAAATTGGAATCTAGCAATAATTTGACATTTCAGATCCAACAAAAGTGGTCTCGTCGAAAATTGAGGTCATTTGCAAAATCACTATTTTTAAGGGTTAAATTTTCCATAGCGACTATTCTGAATTTTCAACTGGGCATAACTCTTTATTCCCGCTATGAAATTTCAATTTTTTCGGATTCGTTGGAAAAATATTTCCAAATAGATTCTAATATTTTTGATTTCACTAAAATCCAATTTATTTTGAATTCTGTACATTCAATTGAAATTTGAAATCGAATTTTCAAACTACCACGCCATTTCCAATTTCTTTTATAATTAAAATAAATATTTATATTCTAATTTCGATTTATATAAATTTATACATTCTAGTTCTATTCAAAATAAATTTCTCATCGTCATTATTTAAAATAAATAATTTAATTATTCAAAATTCATTAAAATAGCCAAAATAAAAAAATTAAATTGGTTCTGATTTTCCGGGTTGTTACACTTTTATACTTTGTATCATGTGATCTATTGATCCAGTTTGCTCACTGTATCCTTCCATTATTGAAGGGTAGTTTGTATAGTATAGATCATAGCTCTGCGAATACTTTAGATATCCTAGAACTCTTATCATTACTTTCAATGATGTTTACGAAGATTGCTGGTAAATCTACTTAGTTTGCTTACAGCATATGCAATATCAGGCCTAGTATAGTTCATAATATACATGATAATTCCTAGAATACGAGAGTATTCTAACTAGTAGATACCATTACAAGTGTTCTTTACCCTATTTTGGTTCATGTCTACTAGTGATTTTGCAATAGTTACATATATTGCTTGAATTTTTCAAGTATTTTGGTGACGTAATGCGATTGGGATAATGCATATACCTATGGTGTTCTCAAAATTTTTACACCCAATATCACATCAGTCAGTGCTAGGTCTTTCATACTGAATCTAAAGGATAATATATCCTTTGTATAATTTATTATGGCCTTGTTATTGACTAGGATCAACATGTCATCAACACAGAGACAAACAATGACATATCCAGTATGTGTGCGTTTTATGTACACACATTTATTGATTCAATTATCATGAATCCATTTGATAACATAGTTTTATGAAACTTCTCACGCCACTATTTTGGAGCTTGCTTAAGGCCATAAAGTGATTTTACCAATATGCAAAATTTATTCTCACTTTCTATGCTCAGAAATCCTCCAGGTTGTTCATATAGATTTCTTCCACTAGTTCACCATTCAAGAATGCAGTTTTAACATCCATTTGATTTATTTCTATGTCATATATGGATGCAACTGCAATAAGCATTTTAATTAACGTTATCCTCGTTACGGGTGAATACGTATCAAAATAGCCAGTTCCTCCTTTTGTCTAAATCCTTGGACTACCAAACGAGCTATGTACTTGTCTATTGAACCATCAAGTTTCAATTTCTTTTTAAATATCCGTTTATTACCTAAGGCTTACATCCTTGAGGTTAATCAACTAATTCCCATGTATGATTATACATAATGGATTCAATCTCATTGTTAGTTGCCTCTTTCGAATAAGGGTCATCATTGGAAGACATAAATTGTTTATACGTCAATGGATCATCTTCTAATATAAAGGTATAGAGGTCTGGGCAAAAGGTTTCTAAAGTCCTTGACCTGTTACTTTTTCTTGGTTCCTCCACTTGTTGCTCAGCACTATTTTTCTTAGTGTTATTTTGTTCAACATCCTTAAGGGAATAAGGGAACTTCATCTTCCCTTGGTCTCTTAGGTGTATGGTTTTTAGTACCCTGTTTCAAGGGGAATATATGCTCGAAAAATCTAGCATTCTCGAATCAATGATTGTATTTTCATGAATATCATCAATTTCAGATTTGTGTACCAAAAATCGATATGCAGCACTGTTTTGTGCATATCTAATGGATACACGATCAATTGTTTCTGGTCCAATTTTGACCTTCTTTAGTTTTGGTGCCTCTACTTTGGCAAGACACCCCCACACTTTTAGGTATTTGTATGACGGTGGTATATTTTTCCAAAGTTCATAAAGAGATTTAGATGTTTTCTTTCGTGTTATTTTATTTAAGATATGATTCGGTGAAAGAATAGCTTCTCCCAAAAGTTATCTGGCAAGCCAGAACCTAACAATAAAGCATTCATCATTTCTTTAAGAGAACTATTTTTTCGTTTGGCTATACCGTTGGATTGAGGTAAATATGGTGATGTAGTTTGGTGTATAATACCATTTTCAGCGCAAAATTGTTCGAAAGGGGATTCTATTCTTCTCCTCTATCACTTCTTAAATCTTTGATTTTCTTGTTAAGTTGATTCTCAACTTCCTCTTTTTATGGCTAAAACACATCGAATGCTTCGTCCTTACTTCTAAGAAGATAAACATAACAATACCTAGTACAATCATCAATAAAGGTAATGAAATATTTTTTTCCACCTCTAGTTTAACACATTTTCAAATCACATACATCTATATGTATTAGATCTAGAGTTTCAGTTTCTCGTTCAACATGATGAAATGAGGTTTTTGTCAATTTTGCTTCTGCACAAATTTAATATTTATACTTGGAGTCTATGTTATACTTAGGTATAAATTCTAGAACTAATTTCCACAACGTATCAAAATTTACATGCCTTAATCTAGAATGTCGTAAGTTAGAAGAGTCAACAATATAAGCAAAAGATTCACTTTTATTCATATCAGTGTGTGATACACAAATGGTTACATTTGCTTAAACAAACCATCACACGCATATCCTCTTCCTATATACACTCCATTCTTGGATAATACAAATTTATCAGCTTTAAAGGTCAATTTGAAACCATGATTGCTTAGTAATTATCCTGAAATCTTGTTCTTGCGAATTTCTGGAACATGGTGAGCATCATTTAAGGTTAGTTCCTTTCCAAAAGTCAGTTTCAACACAATTTTTCCTTTCCCTTTGTAACAACCCCTACTTTTTGATAATTTAGATTATTTAATTTAATTTGACTTTTGAATATATATTTTGTTATAACTAATTTAATGATTTAATTATTTAAGTTTTGATGTGTGAACTTAGTTAAAGAGAATTAGGTAATGAATTTCAACTTATAATAACGATAATAAGTTGCGTTGACTGTAAACTTAACTTTGATTTTGTTAGTAGTAATTAATATAGAAATTTGAAGTCTTAAAAAATGTGAATGGAATTGAGTTAAAGAATTTATAGTTAAAATTATATTGAATTGAAAAATAAAAAAAATCAATGTTGGAATTCAATACAAATAAATTCGATTTGCAACGTTAGTTTGAATTTTATTTTGATTTGTGTAAAATTAACATGTTTTGTAATCAAATTGAGATTAAATGTTTATTTGGAAGAAGTGGTTTAAATTGTTTAGAAATGTATTTGAGAATTGATAACAAATTGATTATGACATAAAATGAATTGATTATTTTAAATTTAATTGCTAAATTTAATATGCTGAAAAATCTTTGAAGAGAATTTATGCTATATGTAAATTACCCTTATAACTAATATAAGTCCTAGTTTGGATATGGACTAATATTTGGTATTAAACATATGGTGTTACTTTAATCATCTAATTGTGAAAAATGGTACGGTAGAAATTCAGGTAAATTGCTTATGTAATTTGGTGCAACATATTTGACAAGTAGTGACTGATATAAATTGCAAACGAACTTGTGATTTGTTTATATTGATTCACGTTAAAAAGAGGATAAATTTGAAAACCATTGGTTGACGTTAAAAGGGGAATAAATTTGAAAAGCCATTGATTGACATTAAAAAGGGTAATTCACGTGTACACCTCAGCATTGGAATGAGTAAAAGGGGTAGATCCTAAATTGCAAATGAAATAGCATATATACTATTCACATTCACCACACTAATGCCACGACCACTTTCCTTTTTCCATTACTTTCTCCTTCATACTTTTCACATCACACAAAAAGGAAAACGTGTTACCTATAAATTATCTTTCCACTTCTTTTAAAAATAACCTCTTCCTCTCCTGTGAATAAACATGGCCGCTATTTTTATCATCTTTAGAAAAAAATCAAAAGCAAAGTGAATACTTAACCAAATCCAACGTTCTTGGATTCGTTGAACTCGTACATGAGAGTACTTCAATTCTATATGCAAAGGAATGGATACGGCATGAATATCAGAAGTTCTATCTTGAACCAGTGATGCTAGGGTTTGGGACAGTGATCGATTTGATGATGGATTCACGATTCAGTGATTGTATTCTAGTTTATGGTATGGCGTAGCAATTCGTGGCAAAGTTTGAAGGGGTTCAACGAAAAAATTTGTCGATCCCTGTAGGTTAGATGCGTGAATGAGGTCAGGTTAGAATTTTTCATGGTGTTGGGAGATGAACGAAGTGGTGATGGGCGTGTGGTGTTTGCGAAGGGAAGTTTGTTGGCGCAGATGGTTTTCGGAACTGTTGAGCAAATTGTTGTGTCATATGAAGTGTGCACAATGAAGTTTCAGTGCGTGTACAGGAGTGGAAAAGCGTTGTTCAATAGTGGAGAAGAAGAAAGGACAAAAGTGGTGCTTACGTGGATATAGGTGTGGATAATATTTGTTATAAATTATTTTCTTTGAATTTAAAATTCTTATATTGAAACATTAATAACTTCTTCAAACGAATTCAGTTTTACGTGTGGTTAGATCTGTAATGTCCCGTATTTTCTGACCATTTATTTGAAATATTTTATTTATTTAAAATATTGATTTGGGTTTATATAATCGAATTTGACCATTTTAATTTGATATTTAAATTATATTAATAATATAATTATATTTTATTTTCAGAATACATAGGAAAATGTTAAATTTGTCGTATAGTGTGAACGAACGATTTAAAACAGTTTAAATATGGTTTATATTAAATTATATTAATATATTCGTTATTAAAACGACGTTAGAACGTTTAATTTATAATTTAATTATAAAATGAGCTGCAGTGGCATGGCAGTTCGTAAATTGGCATTTTGAACTTTAAACGGCCGTACAGGATCCAAAATAAGTCGGATTTTCCCGAAACAAAAAACGTCGGAATCTGTTGGATCATATCTTTTTAATGGAGAAGAAAAATCCAGTTTTCATAGCGTAGATTTTGTTTTATGTCCAAATCAAATTTTGAAAAGGTCGTTGTGTAATTCCTTTATAAATTTTATCGTTATTTATATTAAATAAAGGGGTTTTTAAATATTTAAAATATCGTTTTGGCTTCAAACTCAACCTGAGCTATTTTATTGTGGTAGTATACGATATTCTGGTAGGGTATGGCCAATTATAATATTTTAATATTATTATATTAAGGCACTTTAAAATTTGTTTAATTTATTTGAATTGGGCAGTAATAAAAGGGCCTTTATTCGAACGACCTTCGTTTTCAACGAAACAAATTTTATCGAGACCGCAATAGTAAATTATTTCTAGGTTTCAAATGGAGCGTCAATCAGGGTTAATTTGTGAGCGTGGCAAAATAAAATACAAATAAAATGACCATTTGAACGTGAATGAGCGCCATTTGAGCAAACGAACTCGAAATTCGACGAAACAAGATTCGTTAGGACAGTATCATCAAATTATACTATGTCGTCCATTCGCATCTCGAACGGGGTTTGTATGTGAGCGCAAGAGCCAATAAACAACGTTTAAAATTGTGATAGACACGAAATAAAATATCGTTCGTCACATCAACTTAAACAAATATTTCCCCCCATCTATATATACACCCTCTACAGCCCATATTTCTGATCAACAACCTCGAAATCATTTTCATCCTCATAGTTTTTGCAATAAAGCCCCTCATCACGTTTTAATTTATATCTTCAAATTCGAGAGGAATTTGTTAGGGGAACCTGAACAAAAGTTTTAGATCAGGTCCTTACCTAGCTGCTGTAAAAAGTTGGGGACCTATTGTGGTCGGACATGGCAGGAAATCACAAATTTCCGCCAGATCTGAGTTTAGGTTTTTGTAGCAATTTGGTGAGGAATTGGTGGTTGAGTCCAAAGGCGTACGTGTAGAGGAGGTCGAGGCCATCAACTTTGCTGTTGGTCGGGTACTTGAAAGTGGCCGTGGTGGCGGTGATTGGGAGTTGAACAGAGTATCGTTTTGGGGGTGGCTTGTGTTTGGTTGGCGGTCTGTTTTCTGGTGGAGGAGGCGGCGAGGGGAGGATAGTCTGAAGGGAAATGATCGAGCGAAGGCCGGCGATTCGATTGGAGGTGGTTCGGTCACCTCCGGTGGACCATGAGTGGCGAATTCTGGACATGAACGGAAAAGGGGCAAAGAGGAAATCTGCCGATCTGGGTCGATGTGTGAAGGTGGCGCTTCAGGCATCGAGGTTTCATGCTGGTGCGGTTCTGGTGGTGATGTCAGAAGGAGGTTCGGTGGTCAGTATCAACGTCGGTGGTGATGAGTTAAAGTGGACTTCATGAATTGAGGAAGAGGATCAGGGTTCAAGAGGGGTAAACGATGGAAAACGCATGAGAACTAATTCCCTAGCTGACTTGGACTGGTTTTGATTAAGGTGATTAACTAGCGAATTATTTAATTAATATATATCTAGTTTTAATTATAAATCGATAAATACAAACTTGAAATCATGATAACTTTCACATACTTTAACGAAATCTGACGAAACAGGATCCGTTGGGATCGCAGGGACAAGGCCTAGGCTATGGCATTGATTAGGCACTGATCTGATGCAGTTGAAATTTCATTTAATTTTGAACGTCCGTTCAAGATTAAAAGGAACAAACACGTCAACTGCCAACCGAATAATCTGGTGAGTTAATTCTCACACCTTCTGGAATCCTATGACGTGGTAAATTCATATTAAAATATAATTTGCCAGCTAAAAGTATAAATTATTTGATTGGTTGCTATTGGCTGATTACTGTTTGATTGGTTGCTGTTATTTATATTTCATCGTTTTAAATTTATAGATCATATGAAATTTATTTCATATATTATTAACAAATGTATAACGAGCTATGATGCAGGGAAGAACAGATTGGAGGGATCCGACTAGATTCCTCAAATATTATATTTGTTATGTGTTTTATATTGATATTTGAGCTGATTAAACCCCATATGGTAGAAAAACCTGTTTGAGCGCGATGGTTGAATATATATTCACCTGTGTTGCGTTTAAAGTCAACCGACAGTGTTGATTTGGTAATTGGCAGCGAATGGCCTAAAATATGTTGTTCAGATGTGGGTTTACCGTTCGGTGAATTGACGCAGTTTTTAATGCTATAAATTATTTTATAACTAAACTGAAGTTCTTCAGTCATTTTATATAAATAATTAAAGTAGAAATTTATAAATAAATAATTTAATCGAGTTTATAAGAGAAATTATTGAAATGGTTTATGCAAGTCAAAGTTAGCAGAAACCCAAAGATATACATATGAGTTGGAGAAAAATAGAATAATTGTTTTTTTTAACAATTAATTAGTGATTTTAAATTAATTAAGTGAAGTGAATTCAAAAATAAAATTTTCAAGGTAAATAGTAAATGGATTAGTAAGGGATTGAAATGTGTTAATGGTTTTAAAATGAAATCTAAGCTAAGTTGCGGAAGGATGGTAAACGGATTTTTATAAATAAATCAAAGCGAGGTTTTAAAAAAAGATTTTTAAACCAAATTGATGAGAAAATGTTAGATGAAACACCCCACCTCCGTTAGGGTCACTCTCAAAGGGAATGCCCTAATTTTGGTGGAGGTTTATAAGTATAAGTCACAGATATACAAGACAGATATAAGAACACATATTTTTTAACAGCGGAAAACAACAACAACTTTTATTTCATTAAAATACGTGTTACACAAACCATGCCATAATTGTCTTACAATTCTTCCAAAAACATAACATCTTCATAACTGTCTAGATTACATTATTTAAAGAAGCATAAAGAAAACATAAATAAACTGCATCAGTCCCATAATTGCTGTCCAAAGCCATAGTCCAAAACGAAAAAGATCCAAGCAATACATTCTTTCTCTTCAAGCTGGATGTGAAAGCAGGTCAAGCTGCGGTATTCCCTCCCCGTGGACCTGGGGGGGAACGAAAGAAAAGAAGACGAAAGAAAAGTAGAGTCAGACATAAAGCCTGAGTAAGTCTAGGACTATTCAGTCTATGAATAAAGAACTGGGTATGATAAGTATAAACTGGAAATGGAAAAGCACAACAAACTAAGTTAAGTTGTCTAGAGTCGAATATACTATCGTACCCCATATTAATCTCTGTACCCATATAAACTAGTTCCCAACCGGCACCCCATAATCAGGGTGAAGTGATCCATTTCTGATGATCGGCTCCTACTCGCATAGTTACATGTGTCTTACGGCCCCCGTTGTGGTAGTTACCTATGCTGGTCCCACCATGGGGTGTATCAAGTCCCATAGTGGTGGCCCGACACAATTCTAGGATGCACAGGTATACTACTGGTGCCCAGTGCCTTATTTTTCTGTGCCAGAGTGTGTGCACGCCCGCACCCCATTAGAACTTACACTGCTGCACCACCGCCGTCGATTTGACCTCTTACAGTCAGCCCAGTAATCGTGCCCCACCCTGCCTAGTTCAAGGTATCCTGATACACCTTGTAGGGTTACTGCTGAAAAGGGTCCCCCGCTACTAGGTTTTCTATTTCTAGCCAACATGCTAAGTTGGTTAAGTGTTTTGTAAACCTAACCCCCAATCAGTCTGTATAGTTTAGCATGTTCCATTTTGATTAAGTATTAATTCAATTTACTTAATCCTATTAATCCTGACTCAGCCTTAATTGTCTTATTAAAGCCTTGACCTCTCACATTAGATAGGTATTGTTGTGGCTGCCTGTTGCCGGTTGGGTCCGGGCAGTCTTACGCCACAACTCAGTCTAACATCGGGTCTTTATTGGGCTCCGTGTTTAACCACCCACATTGGATAGGTGTTGTTGTGACTACTGGACAGCCGGGCGGTTCCGGGCAGGTTTACATCACAACTCAATCCAACCTCGGGTTAAACACATCGTATTTTCTAAATTTACATATTTTGTCTCTTTTCTTTTTATATGCAAATATTTGCAGCCCATTATTCAAATTCATCTTTATTGGGTAAAATTTATTTATACCACTTAATTGCTTTTCAAGGTTGTTGGCATGCGTCAAACATGCCAACACATATGTTCTATATTTTAACCCAAACGTCATTACCCCCGTTTTACACATTCGCTACAATATAAGATATGTTGGGTTTAACATTTAAACCCAACTTAGCCATATGAAAAGGGGAGGCTTATAACATGGTGTTTATAAGGTAACATAAAAAGGGGAGTGTGAACGCATGAACTTGCAACATAACGATTCAATTAACATGAATTAGGCACATGTGAACTTGCATTGTAATAGCATATAATCATGGCATAAACAATACTTAAACATGAATCATTCTATTCATATAATCATGGCATAAACAATACTTAAACATGAACCATTCTATTCATATAATCATGGCATAAACATACCTAAACATGAAATCATGTTTTTTAGTCTATTCATGTGAACTTGCAATTAGAATGTAAATCTAACTTAATTATGTGTCACATATATCACCATATGATTTTGATAACAACATAGGCCTAAAACATGTTTTCAACTAGGCATAACACCAAACATAGTTTAGTCATGTTCATAAAGATGCCTACTTTTGTCCCTAATCCAAAAGCATGGTTTTACACTTGAATCACGATGTCAATTCAACATAAATTCATATAAACCATAGTACTTAATTGAATCCAATTACACACTAAAAGTGGTCATAAAAGTATGTACATCATATTGGCATAATGCTGAATCATATACTTGCATGAATCACAAATAAACTACCACAACATATGATTGTTAACATGAATCGTATACTTGCATGAATCTGAATTAAACCACTACAAACATGTAGTTGTTAACTTCCAACATAAATCACATACTTGAAAATATCCAATCGTTATACCATAGCAATTCCAAATCATTTAGAATCAAAGCAACATACAAATATAGATTATTATCGCCACAATTCCATTTCTCACTTTACACAAATCACAACACAATTATTTATTCACATCGGAATAGCACTCTACTTACAACATATGACGAATCTTCAATTCAGGAATCTGAATTCGGAATTTGGAGATGCTATCCTTTGTTGTAGGCGTTGTTTTGATTTAATTGACGTTGCTTTAAGCTTTCGAATTATCTTCTAATTGCCTCTCAATTTCTGATGGCTATTCCTAGTCTCTCCTCAGCAGCATGACGGTCTCATCTCCATTTTTGTTTGTGTGAATTAGGGTGAGTCTTAGGTCCTTTTTATAGAGTTTGTGAGTTGATTAGGACCGTTGATGGAGCTTGGTTTAATAATAGTCGTTCGTTTGAAGGAGAGACCAAACAGGAGCTGACACCTAGCCCTAGTGACAAGGCAAGGCTCAGAAAATCGACCAAACACAGACCAGGCCAGCTAGGGGGCTGGGTTCGACCTGGCTCAGGGGCCAGGTCGACACGCCAGTCGACACCGTGTCGACTTGGCAGTCGACACGGGTGACCCAGGTCGACTACCCAGTCGACCTGGGTAGCCCCAGGTCGACTACCCAGTCGACCTGGGTGCCTTGGGCGGGAAAATTCCCGCCCTGGCCTATCCGGCCCGATTTTGAATTTTAAATTGGTTTTTCTGAGCTGTTTTGGTCTGTTTTTAATTTTAAACTGAATTCTGAAACTTCCGAAGGCCATATCTTCTTCATTCGGAGTCCGTTTTACGAAAACTCGGACTCTATCCCAAGCAGAATTCCGAGACGAACGCAATGGCGTATCCCATTTCCCTTAATTCTTTTTTTTGAAGCTAGTTATACTTTAATTTTTGGATTTCACTGTTATAAAATACACGGGGTGTTACATTAGAGAATTAAATTAATCAAAATGAGGGGATTGAAATAAGGATTTCAATAACAAGGGAGATACATACCTTTTGTTCGTGATAAATATTGGCAAATGTTTTTTGAAAGTAAAATCCAAGTAAAAAGGTCTTATTTGAAAGATAGTGGAAAAGCGGGTTTTCAATCCAAGATAAAGTATATGATAAGAATACCCTTGTAAATGGGAATAGATAATTCGACGAGTGATGTTTATTATAAATCGAAATGTATAAGCGAGAATAATAAAGTAAGTAAAAGATGGTGTTGTTGTGGACATTTACTTAATTAAACGAATTATGTAAGGGTATTATCGAACGAAGATTTCAAATATAAGAAACAGTTTATAAAACCAGATTTGAAATCAAGGTGATAAATGAGATTTTAATATCACTGGTTAAGTAACGAACTGATATTATTCTGAGATAAGAATGTTGTCGATCAAGGTCTGAGAGGTAAATAAAATACCCTAACTTGAACGGCTTCATTATTGTCGGGGAATGGTATTGGTTTGAAACGAGTAAAAGATGTTGAAATTAGTATGGTACTCCATACGAGTTGTAATGAAAATAAGTGGTATATTTTTGATTATAAATATTACTACAATAGTGGTTTCAATATAAATATGAAAGTTGGTTTTAAACTATATAGTCGACAGTTACCTTAACCATATTAGAATTGGTAATTTGTTTCATACCATTAAGTGTGTATATATATATGTATGTATGTATATATCGAGATGATTGAATATAAGAAACTGGGACAAGGGTTTTGAAGAAATACCTCGATATTTACGAAGTAAATAATCCATATATATATATATATATATATATATATATATATATATATATATATATGGTTATAAAACAGTTTAAATAGTTTTGTTATAATATAATGAAATTAAGTGAAATGTTTCCAATGTATTGGAAGGTTAGAAGTTTATTAACTATTTTGTTAAATGTATTTTTAAGAGGCCAAGTAGTGCCAAGTACTGAATCAGCAACTCGTTTTATTCATACATTTTTTGTTTGATAATTAAATCACCGACTATCAAACCTGACCAATACGATTGTTGGTATGGAAAGACCGAGATCGAATTTATATTCGTAAACCATTCCGACCAAAAATACGTGAAGATATTAGAAGAAGACGAGATGGAACGTTGAAGACCGTAGATCTTCATAAACGGAAGAACCACTAAGATTCTCTGCCTTGCAAGTAGAGATAAAATGTGATTCTATCGTGGTTGGAATCTACGGATTGCAAGGACTCCTCGCTATTGATCCGGGGTGATTCCTATATGAGATGCAGTAGGAGATTGCCTTCGGTTTATCCTATTCCTGGATGACTTGTATGGACGAGTGTCTGACAAAGTATTCCCAAAGGGGTCACGGACGTTGATTTCTTCAAACATATTTCTGTTGATGGCGGAGAAGGCCATACACCTTCTCTTAGCTGACCGCAGAGTATTTTTGTGGACGTCAATTAGTGATATTTGGCGGATCTGACGATGTGGCATTCAAAGTGAATGGTGACCAGATATTCTAAAGATAAATTCAAGCCTCAAGCCGCATCAACCCGGAAATGATAAAAATCGGGCGGGCAGCATGGCTATGTGGGTCTCTCCCATTAGGGGGGTATAATCACCTATCCAGAGAAATTCCATTTCCTTCTTTAATCTACATTTCGACGCTGTCCCTTTTCGGGAGGCGGTTGCTGATCCCAACCGTCGGTGATATACATTCGATACACTCAGGCGAAATGAGTGGTCGGTCATGTGTGGGCCGGGTTGCAAGATATTCTTGGTGAACCAAGTGTATTCGCCTCTAGAGATACACATTCGGAAAGTGGTCCCAAACCTTGTCAAGTTGGAATCCAATATCCAATAAGCGCCTGCGGTTTTCGATTGTATATTATATATGTGGAGCATGAGATGAAGCGTTCCACTAGATCGTTATTTAATTGTATTGAGACACTATCATAATATCAGAATAAGTTATGATTTCAAAAACATTTTGGGTGATAGTAAGGTAAAAACCATCCGTGTTTATGCGTGGGCTGGTCTTACTATTATCCTTTGATTTCATAAAGGATTTTGCAAAGTTAAACAAGTTGTTTGTGCTGTGAATTTATCATTGAAAGTATTCTAGACTGACCCGGTGTATTTTTCTTTGCTTCAAATATGCTCGGGTCATATTGAGTATATTTCCAGGTTAGGTTCGCTTGGATTTTCAGGAGCTGGAAGCAGGCGGCTTCACCGCTAGTATATAAAGCTATTTTTCCGCTGTGTCTGATATATGTTGTACTCTGATGATTGGTATGTATATACAGTTTTTTTGTATAAAAAGATTTGTTATATTATATTTTATCGGTTCTGCTGTAAGATTCTGATGTGGTGTTCTTCTTCTTTCTTCTATTCTAATATTCTTTCTTTCTTTTCTCATCCTCTAACTTCTTTCTATTGAAAATTTGGGGTTCGATACATGGGTTTTTGGCAAGTAATATGGGTTTATATATTATTGTCGAAAATTCGAGCGTTGAGTTTTTCCCGAGTCGTTACAGTAGTATTAGAGCTATTGGTTTAGTGATAACCTTGGCTCTGTGGTGTGACTCGATAAAGATGGGGTTAGCAATGCCCTAGATTGAGTTTTAGTGTATATACGAGAGCGTGTATTCATAATTTGATATTAAAATTATTTTTGAACTTATTTTTGACCAATATATTTTATAAGTAATATTTTTCACGAATTATTATAATATGGGAAATCGATTGGTTGTGTGATATGTTTGAATTGTGTTGTTGGTTGCTTGAATATAAACCTGAATATGAATCGACTTGGCTGAAAACCAAAATGAAATAATTAATTCGAATAAATCAATCCAGATAAATAAATTTGAATGGACAATTAAAGAAATAAATGAAGTGATTATAAATAATTATAATCTCGTGTGGATTGAATTGTGTGTATAATTGGTTGATATGAATGATACACATGATATGAATTTTCTGAACCTGATTAACATTGTTTTGGGGACTAATGAAATTCATTTGAGTTGAGAAACAGCTGCAGAAGTGCCAATTCAGCTTTAAAATCCATCCAAGAGAAAATTCTGGAGTTAATTGAATCCAGTTTGAATAGAGCTACATAATAACTAAGCGAGCTCGTGTATAATATATCGCTTATCGCAAAAATAACGCTCGCAAAAAGGTATGCCTATGCAAATATGAAATTTTGGTTTTTATTTGGGTTTTGAGTTTGAATTTTGAATTTTTCCGACCATGAGAGTCGATGTATATATATTTCTTGAACCTGCGATATTGTAGATGTCCTCCGTACAGGGGAGACTCTGCCAAAAAAAAATTCAAAATTTAAGGTGCTAGAAATTTTTTGAAGATATTTGGAAAATCCTTTTATTTGAAATAAATCGGTTTTAAAACCAATTAGGTTAGTTGGAAAATAAAATTCGAGTTTTAAATTAAATATTTTTGTAAGATAATGGGCTGAAGCGTTCTTTCTACCTTAGCAATTTCGAGGACGAAATTATTTTAAGGGGGAGGAATGTAATGTCCCGTATTTTCTGAACATTTATTTGAAATATTTTATTTATTTAAAATATTGATTTGGGTTTATATAATCGAATTTGACCATTTTAATTTGAATATTTAAATTATATTAATAATATAATAATATTTTATTTGTAGAATATTTGGGAAAATGTTAAATTTGTCGTATAGTGTGAACGAGCGATTTAAAATGGTTCAAATATGGTTTATATTAAATTATATTAATATATTCGTTATTAAAACGACGTTAGAACATTTAATTTATAATTTAAGTATAAAACGAGCTGCAGCGGCGTGGGAGTTCGTAAATTGGGATTTTGAACTTTAAACGGCTGTATAAGATCCAAAATAAGTCGGATTTTCTTGAAACTAGAAACATCGGAATCTGTTGGATAATATCTTTCTAATGGAGAAGAAAAATCCAGTTTTCATAGCGTAGATTTTGTTTTATGTCCAAATCAAATTTCGAAAAGGTCGTTGTGGAATTCCCTTATAAATTTTATCATTATTTATATTAAATAACGGTGTTTTTAAATATTTATAATATCGTTTTGGCTTCAAACTCAACCCGAGCTATTTTATTGTTGTAGTATACGATATTCTGGTCGGGTATGGCCAATTATATTATTTTAATATTATTATATTGAGGTACTTTAAAATTTGTTTATTTTATTTGAATTGGGCAGTTATAAAAGGGCCTTTATTCAAACGACCTTCGTTTTCGACGAAACAAATTTTATCGAGACCACAATAGTAAATTATTGCTAGGTTTCAAGTGGCGTGTCAATCGAGGTTAATTTGTGAGCATGGAAAATTAAAATTAAAATAAAACGACCATTTGAATGTGAATGAGCGCCATTTGAGCAAAGAATTCGGAATTTGACGAAATAAGATTCGTTAGGACCGTATCGTCAAATTATACTATGTCGTCCATTCGCTTCTCGAACGGGGTTTGTATGTGAGCGCAAGAGCCAATAAACAGCGTTTAAAATTGCGATAGACACGAAATAAAATATCGTTCGTCACATCAACTTAAACAATTATTTTCCCCCATCTATATATACACCCTCTACAACCCATATTTCTGATCAACACCCTCCAAATCATTTTCAGCCTCACAGTTTTTGCAATCAATCCTCTCATCATGTTTTAATTTATATCTTCAAATCCGAGAGGAATTTGTTAGGGGAACCTGAACAAAAGTTGTAGAACAGGTCCTTACCTAGCCGCTGTAAAAAGTTGGGGACCTATTGTGGTCGGACATGGCAGGAAATCGCAAATTTCCGCCAGATCTGAGTTTCGGGTTTTGGAGTTTTGTGGCAATTCAGTGAGGAATTGGTGGTTGATTTCAAAGGCGTACGTGTAAAGGAGGTCGAGGCCTTCAATTTTGTTGTTGGTACCTGAAAGTGGTTGTGGTGGCGGTGATTGGGAGTCGAACGGAGTATCATTTTGGGGGGTGGCTTGCATTCGGTTGGTGGTCTATTTTCCGGTGGAGGAGGCGACGAGGGGAGGATGGTCTGAAGGGAAATGGTCGAGCGAGGGCCAGCGGTTCGATTGGAGGTGGTCCGGTAACCTCAGGTGGACCATTGGTGGCGAATTCTGGACATGAACGGAAAAGGGGCAAAGCGGAAATCTGGCGATCTGGGTCGGTCTGGGAATGTGGCGCTTTAGGCGTCGGGGTTTCAGGCTGGTGCGGTTCTGGTGGTGATGTTAGAAGGAGGTCCGGCGGTCTGTATCAACGTCGGTGGTGATGAGTTGAAGTGGAGTTCGTGAATTGAGGAAGAGGATCGGGGTTCAGGAGGGGTAAACGATGGAAAACACGTGAGAACTAATTTCCTAGCTGACGTGGACTGGTTTTAATTAAGGTGATTAATTAGTGAATTATTTAATTAATATATATCTAGTTTAAATTATAAATCGATAAATACAAACTTGAAATCGTGATATCTTTCACATACGTTAACGAAATCTGACGAAACATGATCCGTTGGGATCGCAGGGACGAGTCCTAGGCAATGGCACTGACTAGGCACGGATCTGACGCAGTTGAAATTTCAGTTAATTTTGAACATGCGTTCAAGATTAAAAGGAACAAACACGTCAACCGCCAACCGAATAATCTGGTGAGATAATTCTCACACCTTCTGGAATCCTGTGATGTGGTAAATTCATATAAAATATAATTTACCAGTTAAAAGTATAAAGTGGTTGATTGGTTGCTATTGACTGATTACTGTTTGATTGGTTGCTGTTATTTATATTTCATCGTTTTAAATTTATAGATCATATGAAATTTATTTCATATATTATTATCAAATGTATAACGAGCTGTGATGTAGGGAAGAACAGAGTGGAGGGATCTGACCGGATTCCTCAAATATTATATTTATTGTTTGTTTTATATTGATATTTGAACTGATTAAACCCCATATGGTAGAAAAACCTGTTTGAGCGTGATGGTTGAATAAATATTCACTTTTGTTGCATTTAAAGTCAACCGACAGTGTTGATTTGGTAATTGGTAGTGAATGGCCTAAAATGTGTTGTTCAGACGTTGGTTTACCGTTCAGTGAATTGACGTAGTTTTTAAAGTTATAAATTATTTTATAACTAAACTGAAGTTCTTCAGTCATTTTATATAAATAATTAAAGTAGAAATTTATAAATAAATAATTTAATTGAGTTTATAAGAGAAATTATTGAAATGGTTTATGCAAGTCAAAGGTAGCAGAAACCCAAAGATTTACATACGGGTTGGAGAAAAATAGAATAATTATTTTTCTTAACAATTAATTAGTGATTTTAAATTAACTAAGTGAAGTGAATTCAAAAATAGAATTTTCAAGGTAAATAGTAAATGGATTAGTAAGGGATTGAAATGTATTAATGGTTTTAAAACGAAATCTAAGCTAAGTTGCGGAAGGATGGTAAACGGATTTTTATAAAGAAATCAAAGCAAGGCTTTAAAAAAAAGATTTTTAAACCAAATTGATGAGATAATGCTAGAGAATTAAATTAAGCGAAATGAGGGGATTGAAATAAGGATTTCAAAAACAAGGGAAATACATACCTTTGGTTCGTGATAAATATTGGCAAATGTTTTTTGAAAGTAAAATCCAAGTAAAAAGGTCTTATTTGAAAAAAAGTGGAAAAGCGGGTTTTCAATCCAATATAAGGTTTATGAAACACCCCACCTCCATAAAGGTCACTCACAAAGGGAATGCCTTAACTTCGGTGGAGGTTTGTAAGTAAAAGTCACAGATAAAACACAAGATGGATATAAACTCATATATATAAGCAGCGGAAAGCAAGCAGACTTTTTTTTTATTTCATAAATACGTGTTCATACAAAACATTTCCATAACTGTCACATAATAACTTCCAAAACATTACGTCATCATTTCTGTCTTGGTTATTAAATAAAGAAGTATAAAACATAATTAAAACTTCATAAATCCCCATAGAATGTGTCCAACAGCCATAGCCAAGGAAAGAGAGTCCAAATACATCTACTATCTTGAAGCTTGCAAAGAGTCTGACTAAGCTGGGTTGTTTCCTCCCTATGGACCTAGGGGGAACAGAAGAAAAGAAGACGAAAGAAAATAGGGTCAGACATAAAGCCTAGTAAGTATAGTGGCCCTTCAGTATGAGAATAAGAAAAAGGGCATGATGGGTATAAATTGGAAATAGGAACGTATCATAAACTAAGATAAAGCAGTTTGAATCGAATATACTATCGCACCCCACACTAAATCTCTACACTGCTTGCATTGTCTCAACTAGCACCCTATGATCGGGGTAAAGTGGTCCCTTTTCTAAAGATCGACTCCTTACTCGCAAAATCATATGTGTCATACGGCCCCCAAAGATTGTAGATACCTATGCTGGTCCCACCATGGGGTGAATGAAGTCCCATGGTGGCGACCCGACACAATACTAGCATGCATATATTATATTACTGGTGCCCCCAGTGCCCTGTTTGTCTGCTCTGAAGTGTGTGCATGCCCGCATTCCGCTAGAACCCACATTGTTGCACCCGCCACCGTCGCTTTTGACCGCTTACAATCAGCCCAGTAATCGTGCCCCACCCTGCCTAATTTCAGGGTACCATGATACCTAATTGGGTTACTGCTGAAATGGGTCCCCATTACTAAGGTTTTCTAGTCAAACATGTTAATTGGTTAAATGTCTGTATTTACCTAACCCCACCCATCAGTTTAATTAACATGTTGAATTGGTTAAGTTTTTTAGTTAACTTAACCTTACCATCCTGACTTGTTTGTCCTTAGCATTTAAAGCACCGACCACTCACATTAGACAGGTATTGTTACGGTTACTGGATGTGCCGGTCGGTTCCGGGCAGGTTTACACCGTAACTTAGTCTAACCTCGGGTCCTTCTTAGGCTCAATGCTTAACCACCCCCATTGGATAGGTATTGTTGTGACTATGGACAGCTGGGCGTGTCCGGGCAGGTTTACATCACAACTCAATCCAACCTCGTGTTAAGCATTCTCGTATTTTCTAAATATACATATTTGTCTCTATTACTTATTATATGTAAATTTGTTAACAATTAAATGTTATGGCCCACTTTCCAAGTTCATCAATTTTGGTATAAAAATTTTACACCATTTAAATGCCACCAATTACTGGCATGTGCCAAACATGCCAGTACATATATTTTTCACCAATTTAAGTCAAGTTTCCTATAATTACCAATTTATCCCAATGTTACCCCGTCTAATTATTAGGCTAACAATCTTAGCCTAATTTTTCGTCCGCATGATTTTTAACATATAATATTAAGCTAAAAACTTAGCTTAATTTAGCGTACACAAAATTGGCATAATGCAATTCATTAACATAAACATGACATAGGTGTAAACTTGGCATTATCGGCATAGTCAATATGAACATCATAGGTTTGAACTTGCAAAGTAGGCAACATGAACATCATAGGTGTGAACTTGCAATATATACTAAATCAACATACATATATGTGAATTTGCAACATAGACTAAATCATGGGTTTCAACTTGTCTTGTGAACTTGCATTGAAAAGGGGAATCTAACTAAACAGGTGTCACATGAATTAGCATATGATTTAGACAACATAAGCCTAAACATGTTTAGATCTAGGCATAACATCTAACATCACTAGCATATGACAAGAATATGACACGTCCATAAAGTGTGTATAATTTTATGACATGTGTGTGAACTAGATCAAATCATGTTTACTACCATAACATGAAACTTGTATTGAAATGGATCTTGGCATGGATCCAATTATAAACTTGCAACTTTTGTATAAACATATGAGCATGTATATGAACTTAATCATTTAGGCATAGAGGTTTTAGCATAAAGTATATACATGAGATCTTAGCTAAGTCATAACACATACAACCTATATAATCACATAAACATATAGGTGTAGATTACAACGTGAACTATACAACTTTCATGTGATGTTGTTTTCATTCTAAATGTACAATAGGATCAATATCAACTCAACTATACCACAAACATCCCAATACCATTCACAACACAATCACTTCAATACATAGATATGAATTAACATCGTCGCTATACAATAGCACAATTCCATATCCATTTTACATCGAATCAAGTCTTAATTTTATTCGCATCGGAAAAATCACTATACTTATAACAAACAATGGTCTTGTTTTCTGATTTCTGAGTTATGAATTTGCAATGCTTTCCTTTTGGTAGACAAACGTTGTTTGATTCTTGTTTTACTTTAGTTTTGCTCATCTCTAAGCTTTCTCTAACTGATGGCTACTCTTAGTTTCCTCCTAGCAGCATGACGACTCTAGTTCTATATTATTTGTGTGAATTTAGGTTGAATTTTGAGTTGTATTTATAGAATTTCAGATTGATTTGAGTTGTCAGATGATCATAGAGTGAATCCAGACCATACACACCAAGAGAAGCCAATCAGAAAGTGACAAATCAGCCCTAGTGACACAGCCAAGCTCAGAAATTCGACCAAAAACCGACCAGGCTAGCCAGGGCTAAACCAGGTCGACTGGGCAGGTCGACCCCCAGGTCGACCTGGTGCTTGGGCGGGAATTTTCCCGCCCAGCCCAGTTTGGGTCTGTTTTTCAAATTTCGAACTGAATTTGAATTGTTTGAATATTAAATTGAATTCTGGAACTTCCGGAGGTCATAACTCCTACATACGGAGTCTGATTCACGCAAATTCGGACTCTATCTTAGGCAGAATTCCGAGATGAGCGTAATGGAGTAACCCGTTTCCCTTAATTCTTTCATTATAATTAATTATACTTTAATTTGTTAATCTACTGTTAACCGAAAATTCGGGGTGTTACATTCTCCCCTCCTTAAAGGATTTCGTCCCCAAAATCTTCAAGTCTGAAAGAACGTATATCCTAACTTCCAATCGTCCATCTACTCAACCAACAAACACAGGAGTCCATTATCCTTAAATGACTTCTAATGCTTTATGATCATATGCATAGTGTGTGTGTATATGTCCTTATCTAATGCAAAAATTAGGCGGTCTATTGATTCAGTTGACCTCCTTAATGGGAATCATGTAAGTGTCATGAATCCATTATGTATGCAAATTTTTCCCCACTCATAATTCTACAGGAGTGTGCAACCATCCATACAAATGCGACATCCATATGACAACATATCAAGTTTCAACCACATACAAATATGAATACATATATGCATATGCAATATGAAGTGACTGAGCCGATCTAAAACCTAGGTTGTTTGTGTATATGCATCCACGAGCAACCACCAACAACCACTTGCAACCACTTGCAGCCATCAACCATAACATGTTTCAGTTACATGTTTACATCCAAAGTCGTTTCTACCTAAGGATAAAGGATAATATCGAGGAGATATACCTAAAAAGATAGATACAAGCATAACTTAAGGAAAAAGAGAGATCAAATATATACCCTAAAAAAGAAAAGGGTAAGCTGCGCGTATTCTGTCCTCAGTTTCCCAAGTCGCGTCTTCCTCGGCGTCGCCCCACTGAACTTTGACAAGCTTGACTTCGCGGTTGCGTAGCTTCTTGATTTCAATTCCTACGATTCGAGTTGGAACTCTCCTCACAGATGCTTCGCGTTCCACTTCGGCTTCTTCTAGAATGCTTGGCTCCACCACTTCCGCATATTCATGTAGACATTTCCGGAGATGAGAAACGTGAAAGACATTGTGAATTCCAGCCAACCTTTCGGGCAGCTCTACTCTATAAGCCATCTTCCCAATCTTCTCGATGATAGGGAATGGTCCTACAAATCTTGGTGCTAGCTTTCCTGCGGATCCAAAGCGAACGACGTTCCTTAAAGGAGATACCTTAAGGAAAGCCCTGTCCCCAACCTCAAACTCAAGGTCGGTCCTTCTTTTGTCTGCGTAGGATTTCTGTCTATCTTGGGCAGTCTTCATTCTCCTTTGTATCAGGTCCACTTTTTGTGAAGTCTCTCTAATCATGTCTGGCCCAAGTATAATCTTGTCTGTAGACTCCCACCAACAAGTTGGTGATCGGCACGGTCTTCCATATAGAGCTTCGAAGGGCGCCATGCAGATGGTGGCTTGGTAGCTGTTGTTGTAGGCGAATTCCACTGAAGGAAGAAGATTCTCCCATGTCCCTCTGAAGTCAAGAACGCACAGTCTTAGAAGATCTTCAAGTACTCTGTTCACCCTTTCCGTCTGACTATCAGTTTAGGGGTGATAAGACGTGCTCAAGCATAACTGTGTGCCTACTGCTTCTTGCAGACTCTGCCAAAACTCGCTCGTAAGATGGGATCTCGTTCACTCACTATGCTGGAGGGTATTCCATGGAGTCGAACTATTTCCTTGAGATAAAGAGAAGCTATAGACGAGGCAGTCTTTCTACTCTTGATAGGTATAAAGTGGGCGCTTTTTGTGAGCCTGTCCACTATTACCCAAATGCTAGTATTGCCATTTCTTGACCTAGGCAACCCGTCAATGCAGTCCATTGAAATGCTATCCCACTTCCATAGCGGGACTTCTAGAGGATGAAGCAGTCCTCCAGGCTTCTTTTGTTCCGCCTTGACATGTTGGCATGTCACGCACTTAGAAACGAAATCTGCCACGTCCTTCTTCATGCCGCTCCAATAGAAAACTCTCTTTACGTCCTTGTACATCTTGTCCCCACCTGGGTGTATTGTCATCTTGGAATGATGTGCTTCCTCGAGAACCATTTTTACTAAATCCCTTGCTTATGGGACACATAGTCTTCCATCCCATCTCAGCCAACCCTTATCATTAATGGAGTACCTATTGAGGTGATTGGAAGTTTCACCCCTAATTAGTTTATCAATCACATCAACAAGCTGAGGGTCTTCGCGTTTTGCGGCCCCTATTGTGTCTAAAAGAGTGGGACGTACTTCTAGGG
The DNA here is from genome assembly GCA_030737875.1 of Allium sativum. Classification (NCBI taxonomy): domain Eukaryota; kingdom Viridiplantae; phylum Streptophyta; class Magnoliopsida; order Asparagales; family Amaryllidaceae; genus Allium; species Allium sativum. The sequence goes on along the minus strand of CM060922.1, from coordinate 344,879,486 downwards.
ATGCCAATAAACCAGGTATAAAATCAGAGGAGGGCCTAAAGTTAAAACTGGTTATATACTCCAAGCTTTTCCTTTCTACAAAGAGAGGGCTTAGGGTCAGCTTCTTTCTGCTCAATGCGTCTGCTACTACGTTTCCTTTGCCAGGAGTATAGGAAATCTCAAAATCGTACGAGGCAAGGAACTCCATCCACCTTTGCTACCTCAAGTTAAGATCTTTCTGTGAGAAAATATACTTCTACGATTTATGGTCAGTATATAATTCGAACTTCTCACCTAGGAGACAATGGCGCCAAGACTTAAGCGCAAAGACAATGGCGGCCAACTCAAGATCGCAGGTTGGGTAGTTCCTTTCATGAACTTTCAATTGTCTTCCAACATAAGCTACTACCTTCCCTTCTTGCATCAGAACAACGCCTAGCCCCATACCACAAGCATCCGTATATACCATGAACATCTTGCTTCCATCGGGCAAAGTCAGAACTGAGGCCATTGTAAGAGCCCTTTTTAAGCGTTGGAAAGCAATATCACAGTCCAAATCCTAAGCAAATGCTAGATTCTTCTTTGTTAGCCTTGTGACTGGAGCTGAGATTTTTGCAAAATCTCTAATAAACTTTCGGTAAAAACCGGATAGCCCAAGAAAGCTTCGGACCTCGGTTGCATTTCTTGGTGTCTTCCAATCCTACACTGCCACAACTTTCGCGGGGTCCACAGCTAACCCCTCTTTGGACACTATATGTCCAAGAAACCTCACCTCTTCTCTCCAAAAGTGGCACTTGGAGAATTTGGCTTTTAGCTGATGAATTCGAAGGGTTTCCATGATCTCCTTCAGATGTTGAGCATGTTCTTCCTCATTCTTTGAGAAGATCAAAATATTGTCTATGAAGACAACCACAAACTTGTTAAGGAATTCTCTGAACACCCTGCTCATTAGGTCCACGAAATAACGGGTGCATTTGTTAAGCCAAAGGCATGACAAGCCACTCGAAGAAACCGTCTGGGGTTCTGAACGCCGTTTTATCAATGCTATCTTCAGCTACCCCTAGCTGATGGAACCCAGTAGCCAGATCAAGTTGGGAGAAGACCGACGCACCTACAAGCTGATCAAACAAATCGTCTATTCGGGGAAGTGGTAGTCTATTCTTTTTAGTCAGCTTGTTGAGCTCCCTATAGTCTACACAAAGACGTAGTGAACCATCTGCTTTGGTGGCGAACACCACTGGAGCACCCCATTCCGAGATACTTCGTCTTATAAACCCGTTTTCGAGAAGCTCCTTAACCTGCTTACTGAGCTCCTCTCTCTCCTTTGGAGCCATGTGTCGAACAGGTAATGCTACGGGCTTTGCATTATCAACAAGATATATGTGGATGTCTATTTCCCGCTTCGGAGGTAAGCCCTTTACCTCTTCAAAGACATTCGGATATTCGCGGACTACTCTAACCGACTGCAAATTCTCAATAGAAGCATCAAGCGACTCTAGATAACTAAGCATAACAGCATTCAAGGGATTACAAGAAATTTCTAGAGTGTTACCGAGCCAAGTAAAGAGTCTAGCCACTTTTTTCTCACAATCAAGAATGGCACCATTACTGGATAACCAGTCCATGTCTAAGATCAATCTATATCCTGAGAAGCCCAAAACAAAGGCACTACATCTAAATTCAACACTTAGAATAGAGATTTTCAAATCCAAGCAAACCATCGACAAATAAGCCGAGTCCGCAATTGAATTTGAAACAACCAAGGGATCTTCTACCATACTAGTGTCTAGGTGCAGAGATTCTACTAAAGCAGATGAAATAAAGGAGTGTGATGCACCAGAATCAAAGAGAGTGCGAACTGGGTGTTCATAGAGATAAACCAAGCTTTCTACAGAAATATTTCTACCTCGTTCTTGTGGAGGTGCCACCAGCGCATGAACCTATCCCCCTGAGGTGGATCCAGTCCTCTGTCCCTGCCCCCGCTTCTTTGGGCAGTCCTTAGCCAAGTGTCCAGTCTCTCCACAAGGGAAACAACCACCATTCATCTTTGCCTTCTTCTTCTTGCAGTCTTTCGCTATATGTCCAACAATGCCACAGAAATTACACCTTCTCTTTTCACGGGATTTGTTGTTCTTCCCACCTTTCTTGAAGTCTGTCTTCATAGCCTGTAAACCCTCTTTCTTGCCTTTATCTTCCTCGTGTAGCAGCGCCATGTCCACCAAGCTTTCATAAGTCGTTCCCATGGGTATATGGGTCATTGCAAGGCTGTGTAGAGGCTCATTCAGACCTTTGACGAAGCGAAGGGCTTTCTTGTGTTGGGTGTTTACTAAATCCAGCCCAAATCTTGCCAGCTGATTAAACTGATTGACATACTCCTTGATCGTCATACTTCCTTGTTTAAGAGTTAGGAACTTCTCCATTTGCAGGCTTCTTTCAGCTTGGGAGAGGAATTTCATCTCAAACCTCATCCTGAAATCTTCCCAAGTCTCCACTGGCCTCTCAGCATGGGTAACTTCCCACCAATAAGAAGCTTCATCTTTAAGCAACCATACTGCTAGCTGTATCTTTTCCCTATCGTCAACTTCGAAGATGACGAACAAATCTTCAGTCTCCTTCAGCCAGTTCCTTGCTACCACAAATGATTCAGTTCCACAAAAGTCCTTTCCACCCATAGCCTTGAAGTCTCTACACGTCTTAGCGAATGTATTTCCACGAGGAGGAGGAAGAGGAGGAACCGCTTCCACTATGGGAGGAGGAATGTCTGCTGGGCCCGCACCATTGGCCCTAGCCTCTAGGTACCTTCGGAACCAGCCAGGGATCGGTACTCCTTCTGGAAGGTTAAGATCTCCAGACATGCTGGAATAAAAAGGAAAGTATTCAAGACAAAAGGATAGAGAGATAACGCATATGACTTTGGGGAATTATGCCTTTTAAAAACAATGCTTTTCTTTTAAAAAAATGCTTCTTTAAATTTCTTTTTGAAAATAGTTTCAAAATTTTTATCTAATCTAGTAAATTTGTGCTCTGATACCAAGTGAAACACCCCACCTCCATAAAGGTCACTCACAAAAGGAATGCCTTAACTTTGGTGGAGGTTTGTAAGTAAAAGTCACATATAAAACACAAGACAGATATAAACAAATATATATAAGCAGCAGAAAGAAAACAGACTTTTTTTATTTCATAAAAACGTGTTCATACAAAACATTTTCATAACTGTCACATAATAACTTCCAAAACATTACATCATCATTTTTGTCTTGGTTATTAAATAAAGAAGCATAAAACATAATTAAAACTGCATAAATCCCCATAGAATGTGTCCAATAGCCATAGCCAAGGAAAGAATGTCCAAACCGTACATCTACTATCTTGAAGCTTGCAAAGAGTATGAGTAAGCTGGGTTATTTCCTCTCTGTGGACCTGGGGGAAACGGAAGAAAAGAAGACGAAAGAAAATAGGGTCAGACATGAAGCCTGGTAAGTCTAGTGGCTCTTCAGTATGAGAATAAGAAAAAGGGCATGATGGGTATAAACTGGAAATAGGAAAGTATCATAAACTAAGATAAAGCAGTTTGAATCGAATATACTATCACACCCCCACACTAAATCTCAACACCTACTTACATTATGTCAACTGGCACCCCGTGATCGGGGTGAAGTGATCCCCTTTCTAAAGATCGGCTCCTTACTCGCAAAATCATATATGTCATACGACCCCCAAAGATTGTAGATACCTATGCTGGTCCCACCGTGGGGTGTATCAAGTCCCATGGTGGCGACCCGACACAATATTAGCATGCATAGGTTATACTACTGGTGCACCCAGTGCCCTGTTTGTCTGCTCCGAAGTGTGTGCATGCCCGCACTCCATTAGAATACACACTATTGCACCCACCGCCATCGCTTTTGACCGCTTACAATCAGCCCAGTAATCGTTCCCCACCCTGCCTAGTTTCAGGGTACCATGATACCTAATTGGGTTACTGCTGAAATGTGCCCAGTTACAAGGGTTTTCTAGTCAAACATGTTAAGTGGTTAAGTGTCTGTGTTTGCCTAACACCACCCATCAGTTTAATTAACATGTTGAATTGGTTAAGTGTTTTAGTTAACTTAACCCTACCATCCTGACTTGTCTGTCCTTAGCTTTTTAAAGCACCGACCACTCACAGTAGACAGGTTTTGTTATGGTTACTGGATGTGCCGGTCGGTTTCGGGCAGGTTTACACCGTAACTCAGTCAAACATCGGGTCCTTATTGGGCTCAATGCTTAACCACCAACATTGGATAGGTATTGTTGTGACTACTGGATAGCCGCGCGGGTCCGGGCAGGTTTACATCACAACTCAATCCGACCTCGTGTTAAGCGTACTCGTATTTTATAAATTTACATATTTGTCTCTATTACTTATTATATGTAAATTTGTTAACTATTAAATGTTATGGCTCACTTTCCAAGTTCATCATTTTAGGTATAAGAATTTTACACCATTTAAATGCCACCAATTACTGGCATGTGCCAAATATACCAATACATATATTTTTCACCAATTTATGTCAAGTTTCCTATAATTACAAATTTATCCCAGCGTTACCCTGTATAATTCTTAGGCTAACAATCTTAGCCTAATTTTTCGTCCGCATGATTTTTAACATATAATACTAGGCTAAAAACTTAGCCTGATTTAGCGTACACAAAATTGGCATAAAGCAATTCATTAACATAAACATGACATAGGTGTAAACTTGGCATTATCGGCATAGTCAATATGAACATCATAGGTGTGAACTTGCAAAGTAGTCAACATGAACATCATAGGTATGAACTTGCAATGTAGACTAAATCAACATACATATATATGAATTTGCAACATAGACTAAATCATGGGTTTCAACTTGTCATGTGAACTTGCATTGAAAAGGGGAATCTAACTAAACAGGTGTCACATGAATTAGCATATGATTTAGACAATATAAGCCTAAACATGTTTAGATCAAGGTATAACATCTAACATCACTAGCATATGACAAGAATATGACATGTCCATAAAGTATGTATAATTTTATCACATGTGTGTGAACTTGATCAAATCATGTTTACTACCATAACATGAAACTTGTATTGAAATGGATCTTGGCATGGATCCAATTATAAACTTGCAACTTTTGTATAAACACATGAGCATGTATATGAACTTAATCATTTAGGCATAGAGGTTTTAGCATAAAGTAAATACATGAGATCTTAGCTTAGTCATAACACATACTGCCTATATAATCACATAAACATATAGGTGTAGATTACAACATGAACTATACAACTTGCATGTGATGTTGTTTTCATTCTAAATGTACAATAGGATCAATATCAACTCAACTATACCAAAAACATCCTAATACCATTCACAACACAATCACTTCAATACATAGATATGAATTAACATCGTCGTTATACAATAGCACAATTCCATTTCCATTTTACATCGAATCAAGTCTTAATTTTATTCGCATCGGAAAAATCACTATACTTACAACAAATAATGGTCTTGTTTTCTGATTTCTGAGTTCTGAATTTGCAATGCTTTCCTTTAGGTAGACAAACGTTGTTTGATTCTTGTTTTAATTTAGTTTTGCTCGTCTCTAAGCTTTCTCTAACTGACGGCTACTCTTAGTTTGCTCCCAGCAGAATGACGGCTCTAGTTCTATATTATTTGTGTGAATTTAGGTTGAGTGTTGAGTTGTATTTGTAGAATTTCAGATTGATTTGAGCCATCAGATGATCATAGAGTGAATCCAGACCATACACACCAAGAAAAGCCAATCAGAAAGTGATAAATCATCCCTAGCTCAGAAATTCGACCAGAAACCGACCAGGCCAGCCAGGGCCAAACCAGGTCGACTGGGCAGGTCGACCCCCAGGTAGACCCTACGGTCGACCTGGTTACCCAGGTCGACCCCCAGGTTGACCCCCAGGTCGACCTGGTGCTTGGGCGGGAATTTTCCCGCCCAACCCAGTTTGGGTCTATTTTTTGAATTTCGAACTAAATTTGAACTGTTTGAATATTAAATTGAATTCTGAAACTTCCGGAGGTCATAACTCCTTCATACGGAGTCTAATTCGCGCAAACTCGGACTCTATATTAGGCAGAATTTTGAGACGAGCGCAATGGCGTAACCTTTCCCTTAATTCTTTCATTTAGAATTAATTATACTTTAATTTGTTAGTTTAATGTTAACAGAAAATTCGGGGTGTTACAGTTTATGATAAGAATGCTCGTGTAAATGGGAATAGATTATTCGAAGAGTGATTTTAATTATAAATCAAAATGTATAAGCGAGAATAATAAAGTTAAGTAAAAGGTGGTGTTGTTGTGGACATTTACTTAATTAAACGAATTAAGTAAGGGTATTATTGAACGAAGATTTCAAATATAAGAAACGGTTTATAAAACCAGATTTGAAATCAAAGTGATAAATGAGATTTTAATATCAGTGGTTAAGCGACGAACTGATATTTTTCTGAGATAAGAATGTTGTCAATCATGGTCTAAGAGGTAAATAAAATACCCCAACTTGAACGGCTTCATTATTATCGGGGAATGGTATTGGTTTGAAACGAGTAAAAGATGTTGAAATTAGTATGGTATTCCATACGAGATGTAATGAACATAAGTGCGAGATTTTTGATTATAAATATTACTCCAATAGTGGTTTCAATATAAATATGAAAGTTGGTTTTAAACTATATAGTCGACATTTACCTTAACCATATTATTGGTAATTTGTTTCGTACCATTAAGTATATATATATATATATATATCGAGATGATTGAATATAAGAAAATGGGATAAGGGTTTTGAAGAAATACCTCAATGTATACGAAGGAAATAATATATATATATATATATATGGTTATAAAACAGTTAAAATAGTTTTGTTATAATATAATGAAATTAAGTGAAATGTTTCCAATGTATTGGAAGGTTAGATGTTTATTAACTATTTTGTTAAATATATTTTTAAGAGGCCAAGCAGTGCCAAGTATTGAATCAGCAACTCGTTTTATTCACACATTTGTTATTTGATAATTAAATCACCGACTATCAAACCTGACCAATACGATTGTTGGTATGGAAAGACCGGGATCGAATTTATATTCGAAAACCATTCTGACCAACAAATACATGAAGATATTAAAAGAAGATCGAGATGGAGCGCTGAAGACCGTAGATCTTCATAAACGGAAGAACCACTAAGATTCTCTGCCTCGCAAGCAGAGATAAACTGTGATTCTGTCGTGGTTGGAATCTACGGATTGCAAGGACTTCTCGCTACTGATCCATGGGGTGTTTCCTATATGAGATGCAGTAGGAGAGTGCCTTCAGTTCATCCTGTTCCTGGATGAATTGTATGGACAAGTGTGTGACAGAGTATTCCCAAAGGGGTCACGGACGTTGATTTCTTCAAACGTATTTCTGTTGATGGCGGAGAAGGTCGTACACCGTCTCTTAGCTGACCGCAGAGTATTTTTGTGGACGTCAATTAGTGATATCTGGCGGATCTGACGATGTGGCATTCAAAGTGAATGGTGACCAGATATTCTAAAGATAAATTCTAGCCTCAAGCCTCATCAACCGGGAAATGACTAAAATCGGGCAGGGAGCATGGCTATGTGGGTCGCTCCCATTAGGGTGTATAATCACCTATCCAGAGAAATTCCATTTCCTTCTATAATCTATATTTTGATGCTGTCCCTTTATGGGAGGCGGTTTCTGATCCCAACCGTCAGTGATATACATTCGATACACTCAAGCGAAATGAGTGGTCGGTCATGTGTGGGCTGGGTTACAAGACGTTCTTGTTGAACCCAGTGTATTCGCCTCTAGAGATACACATTCAGAAGGTGGTCCCATACCTTGTCAAGTTGGAATCCAATATCCAATAAGCGCCTGCGGTTTTCGATTGTATAATATATATGTGGAGCGTGAGATGCAAGCATTCCACTAGATTGTTATTTATTTGCATTGAGACACTATCATAATATCATAATAATTTATGATTTCAAAAACTTTTTGGGTTATAGTAAGGTAAAAACCGTTCGTGTTTATGTGTGAGCTGGTCTTACTATTATCCTTTGATTTCATAAAGGATTTTGCAAAGTTAAACAAGTTGTTTGTGCTGTGAATTTATCACTGAAAGTATTCTAGATTGACCCGATGTTTTTTTCTTTGCTTCAAATGTGCTTGGGTCAGATTGAGTATATTTCCAGGTTAGGTTCGCTTGGAGTTTCAGAAGCTGGAAGCAGGCGGCTTCACCACTAGTATATAAAGCTATTTTTCCGCTATGTCTGATATATGTTGTACTCTGATGATTGGTATGTATATACAGTTTATTTTGTATAAAAAGATTTGTTATATTATATTTTATCTGTTCCGCTGTAAGACTCTGATGTAGTGTTCTTCATCTTTCTTCTATTCTAATATTCTTTCTTTCTTTTCTCACCCTCTAACTTCTTTTTATTGACAATCTAGGGTTCAATACTTGGGTTTTTGGCAAGTAATATGGGTTTATATATTATTGTCGAAAATTTGGGCGTCGAGTTTTTCCCTGAGTCGTTACTAGATCCGTTGGAATCGTATCGACGAGCTCTCCGCGATGCCGCTGGTTTGGACAAATTCTGAGACTGTTAAATTTTGGGATACAATTTGAATTTTAATCTCGTTTGAAATCAAGGTGAGTGATTAAACCCACTCACACCTAACTGAAGTATTGATTATTAGTTAAATTTAATTTATGTTATGATATGATTGTGCCGATTATTGTCTGGTAGTTAAAATTGCATATTTCTGTTAACTAGCGTTGAAACACCCCACCTCCATTAAGGTCACTCACAAAGGGAATTCCTTAACTTTGGTGGAGGTTTATAAGTAAAAGCCACAGATAAAATCAAGACAAATATAAATACGCATATTTTAAACATCGGAAACCAAACAGACTTTTATTTCATCAATGTGTGCTCAGAACAAAACATTCCATAATTGTCCCAAAATACTTCCAACATTACAACATCATTACTGTCTTGATTATTAAAGAAGAATAAAACATAAATAAATTGAAAAAAAATCCCCATAGTGATATCCAAAGCCATAGTCCGAGCAAAAGAGATCCAAATCATACACCTACGGTCTTGGAGCTTGTAACGAGCCTGACTGAGCTGAGCTGTTTTCTCCCTGTGGACCTGGGGGGGGGGGGGGGGGGACGACAGAAAAGAAGACGGAAAGAAAATAGAGTCAGACATAAAGCCTGAGTAAATCTAGTAACTCTTCCGTATATGAATAAGAAAAGGGTATGATAGATATATACTGAAAATAGGAAAGTGTCACAAGCTAAGGAAGCATCGAATGTACTATCGCACCCATGCTATATCTCTGCATCTACTTGAGTTTATTCTAACTAGCACCCCATGCTGAGGGTAAAGTGATCCCTATTCCATTAAAAGATAGGCTCCTACTTGCGTTAACATGTGTCATACGACCCCCAAGAATTGTAGATACCTATGTTGGTCCCACCATGGGGTGTATCAAGACCCATGGTGGCGGCCCCGACACAAATTCTAGAAGGCATAGGTTATACTACTGGTGTCCCCAGTGCCCTGGTTGTCTGCTCCGGAGTGTGTGCATGCCCGCACCCCGTTAGACCTACACTGTGCACCCACTGCCGTCGTTTGACCGCTTACAATCAGCCTAGTAATCGTGCCCCACCCTACCTAGTTTCAGGGTACCGTTGATACCTAACTTAGGTTACTGCTGAAACGGGTCCCTCGTTACCAGGATTTTCTAGTCAAACATGTTAAGTGGTTAAGTGTCTGTATTTACCTAACCCCCACCCATCAATTCTTGTTAACATGTTGAATTTGGTTAAGTGTTATAGTTGACTTAACCCTACCACCTGTCCTTAGCCTCTTAGGAGCACCAGACCACTCACATTAGACAGGTATTGCTACGGTTACTGGATGTGCCGGTCGGATCTAGGCGGGTTTACACCTTAGCTTAGTCTAACCTCGGGTCTTTATTGGGCTCAATGCTTAACCACCCACATTGGATAGGTATTGTTGTGACAACTGGACAGCCGGGCGGGTCCGGGCAGGTTTACATCACAACTCAATCCAACCTCGGGTTAAGCATATCGTGTTTTCTAAATTTACATATTTTATTACTTCTCAATTATATGTAAATGTCATGTCTTTTATTCTTGGGTATAACAATTCATGCCGCTTTAAATGTCATTGCCATTGGCTTGTGCCAAACATGCCAACATATATTTTCATGTTTTACACCCAATGTTATTACCCCCGTTTGTACGTTCGCAACATTATAACAAATGTTGGGCTCGACACAATTCAGCCCAACTTTATAAGCGTGAGAAAAAGGGAAATCAAGAACATGTAATATTTTACAACATATAAGGGTGTGTGGCGCATGAACTTGCAATTTAGCGATACCAACATAAATGATGGGTCATGTGAACTTGCATTAAAATCAAAGTATCACTAAGTAGGTGACATATGAAATGGCATAGTTTAGGCTAACACAAACTTGTGTTTGAACATGTTTAACTTGGCATAATGTCAACCATAGAACTAGCATGTTGTATATCCACCAAAATGTCCAATTATAACATCTAATCACATAGCCTATTTCAACATGAACTTGCATAATTTATGAAACCCAACGATACTTAACATAAATCCAATTATACTTGCAAATAAACATGAGAATGATATCATAGTTTTTGGGTCATGTAGGCATAAAAGGTTTCAAATCTTGAACATGTTTACATAAGCCTTAATTTAGACTTAGTGAATGTATATAGTCCATGCCATAGGTATAAACATAAATGGATCAAATTCTAGTTTTTGCCATAAACTTTCAAGTGCCATTGTTTTCATATACAATTGTTCAATAGGCTTGCATCAATCCATTTATGCCACAAACATCAACACACAAGTCATGATAGAACCATTACAATACACATAATTTATACAATAACACAATTCTATTTTCATTTACATCGAATCACATCACAATTTTTATTCATATTCTGAAAGGTCACTATACTTACAACGAATGCAGAATCTTGAATTCTGGATTCTGAATTTTGAAATTGAGATGCGATCCTTTGGGTAGACTAACGTTGCGTTGATTAATTTGATTAAACTTTAATCTTCTTCTTAATTTGATTCGTCTCTAGGCTTTTCTCTCTTGATGGCTATGTTCAGTTCCTCCCCAGCAGCATGACGACTCCTTTCTTATTTTTGTGTGTGAATTTTCAGTTGAGACTTAGGGTGTATTTATAGATTTTTAAGTTGTTTTGAGCCGTCAGATGAAGACAGGAGGAATCTAGACAATTCAAAGTTCAAAGAGCCAATCAAGAGGTGACACGTTAGCCCTGGTGACACGCAGAGCCACAGAAATTCGAGCTAGAGTCAGACCTAGCCAGCCAGGTCGACCAGGCAGGTCGACTGGCAGGTCGACACTATGGTCGACCTGGGAGGGACCAGGTCGACACTATGGTCGACCTTGGGTGACCAGGTCGACCCTATGGTCGTCCTGGTCTCTGGGCGGGAATTTTCCCGCCCAGCCCAGTTTGAACCTGAAATTCAAATTTTGAAATTTAAACTGAGCTGTTTGAATTTAAATTTTATTCTGAAACTTCTGAAGGCCATAACTCGTTCATACGGAGTCCGATTCATGCAAACTCAGACTCTATCTCAAGCAGAATTCTGAGATGAACGCAATGGCATAACCCATTTCCCTTAATTCTTTCATTTAGAATTAATTACACTTTTAATTTGTGAACCTTAACTTTATAGATTTCATGGGGTGTTACATTCTCCCCCTTAAAAGGATTTCGTCCTCGAAATCTTCAAGTTAGGAAGAATGTATATCCTACCATCCAACAGTTCATCTACTCAACCAACAAACACAGGCATCCACTGTCCTTAAAAGACTTCTAGTGCTTCATGATCAAATGCATAGTGTGTGTACATGTCCTTATCTAATGCAGAAATCAGGCGGTTTACTGATTCAATTGACCCACTTAATGCGAATCATGTAAGTGTCATGAATTCATTATGTATGCAATTTTTTTTCTACTCATAATTCTATATGAGTGCACAACTATTCATACAAATGCGATGACCATATGACATAATATCAAGTTTCAACCATATACAAATGAGAATCCATGTATGCATATGCAATATGAAGTGACTTAGCCGATCTATAACCTAGGGTGTGTGTGTATATGCATCCACAAGCAACCACTAGCAATCACTAGCAACCATTTGCAGCCATCATCCATAACATGTTTTCAAATACATGTTTGCATCCATTTTTTTCTACCTAAGGAGTTAGGAAAAAGGACCGAGGAGATATACCTAAAAAAATAGATAAAACATAACTTAAGGAAAAAGAGAGATCAAAGATGTACCCTCAAAAAGAAGAGGGTAGGCAGCGCGTATTCTGTCCTCAGTTTCCCAAGTCGTGTCTTCCTCGGCGTCGCTCCACTGAACTTTAACGAGTTTGACTTCGCGGCTGCGTAGCTTTTTAACTTCAGTTCCTAATATTCGGGTTGGAACTCTCCTCACAGTTGCTTCACGTTCCACTTCGGCCTCTTCTAGAATGCTAGGTTCCAGCACTTCCGTAGACTCATGCAAACACTTCCGGAGGTGAGAAACATGAAAGACGTTGTGAACTCCGGCCAGTCTCTCGGGTAGCTCTAATCTATACGCCATCTTTCCAACCTTCTCGATGATAGGAAATGGTCCTAAAAATCTTGGTGCTAGCTTTCTTGCGGATCCAAAACGAATGACGTTCCTTAAAGGTGATACCTTAAGGAAAACCCTGTCCCCAACCTCAAACTCAAGGTCGGTCCTTCTTTTGTCGGCGTAGGATTTCTGTTTGTCTTGGGCAGTCTTCATTCTCCTACGTATCAAGTCCACTTTCTCTGAAGTCTCTCGAATCATGTCTGGCCCAAGTATAAGCTTATCTGTAGACTCCCACCAACAAGTTGGTGATTTGCACGGTCTTCCATACAAGGCTTCGAAGGGTGCCATACCGATGGTAGCTTGGTAGCTGTTGTTATAGGCAAATTCCACTAAAGGAAGGTGATCCTCCCAAGTCTCTCCAAAGTCAAGAACGCAAAGTCTCAAAAGATCCTCTAAAACTCTATTCACCCTTTCCGTCTGGCCATCGGTTTGGGGGTGATAGTCCATGCTCAAACATAACTGTGTGCCTACAGCTTCTTGCAGACTCTGCTAAACTCACTTGTGAAGATAGGGTCTCGGTCACTAACAATGCTGGAGGGTATCCCATGAAGTCGAACTATTTCCTTGAGATAAAGAGATGCTAGAGATGCGGCAGTCCTTCTACTCTTGATAGGAATGAAGTGGGCGCTTTTAGTAAGCCTATCCGCTATTACCCAAATGCTAGTGTTGCCTCTTCTCGACCTAGGTAGTCCATCAATGAAGTCCATTGAAATTCTATCCCACTTCCACTGTGGGACCTCTAAAGGATGAAGTAGTCCTCCAGGCTTCTTCTGTTCCGCCTTGACCCGTTGGCAGGTCATGCACTTAGAAACGAAATCTGCCACGTCCTGCTTTATGCCATTCCAAAAGAAAGTCCTTTTTATATCCTTGTACATCTTATCACCTCCAGGGTGTATAGTCATCTTGGAATGATGCGCTTCCTCGAGAACCTTCTTTGTCAACTCCCTTGCTTGTGGGACGCATAATCTTCCATCTCGCCTCAGTCAACCCTTATCATCGATGGCGTACCTACTGAGGTGACTAGAAGTCTCACCCCTAATAAGTTTATCAATCACATCAACAAGCTGAGGGTCTTTACGTTGTGCAGCCACTACTGAGTCCAAGAGAGTAGGGCATACTTCGAGAGATGCTAACAAACCCGGTACAAAATCCGAGGAGGGCTTAAAGTTAAAACTGGCTATATACTCCGAGCTTTGCCTTTCCACAAAGAGAGGGCTTAAGGTCAGTTTCTTTCGGCTCAACGCGTCTGCTACTACGTTGCCTTTGCCGGGAGTATAGGAAATTTCAAAGTCATACGAGGCAAGAAACTCCATCCATCTTTGCTGCCTCAAGTTAAGATCCTTCTGGGAGAAGAGATATTTCAACGATTTATGGTCAGTGTATAATTCGAACTTCTCACCTAGGAGATAATGGCTCCAAGACTTAAGCGCAAATACGATGGAGGCTAACTCAAGATCGTGGGTTGGGTAGTTCTTTTCATGAACTTTCAGTTGTCTTCCTCCATAAGCTACTACCCTTCCCTTTTGCATTAGAATAGCGCTAGTCCCGTTCCACATGCATCTGTGTATATTGTAAACATTTTGCTTCCATCTGGCAAGGTCAGAACTGGGGTTGTTGTGAGAGCCCTTTTTAATCGTTGGAAAGCAATGTCACAGTCTAAATCCCAAGCGAATGCTAGATTCTTCTTTGTTAGCCTTGTGAGTGGGGCTGAGATTTTTGCGAAATCCCTAATAAACTTTCGGTAAAAACCGGCTAGCCCAAGAAAGCTTCGAACTTCTGTTGCATTTCTTGGTGTCTTCCAATCTTGCACTGCCACCACTTTCGCAGGGTCCACGGCCAACCCTTCTTTGGACACTATATGCCCCAGAAATCTTACTTCTTTTCTCCAGAAGTGACACCTGGAGAATTTGGCTTTTAACTGATGTGCCCGGAGAGTATCCATGATTTCTTTCAGATGCTGAGCATGTTCTTCCTCATTCCTTGAGAAGATTAAGATATCGTCTACGAAGACAACCACAAATTTGTTGAGAAATTCTCTGAACACCCTGCTCATTAGGTCTATGAAATAAGTGGGTGCGTTTGTCAAGCCGAAAGACATGACAAGCCACTCGAAAAAACCGTCTGGGGTTCTGAACGCCGTTTTATCAATGCTATCTTCAGCTACTCTTAGCTGATGGAACCCAGTTGCCAGATCAACTTGGGAGAAGACCGTTGCACCTACAAACTGATCAAACAAATCGTTGATTCGGGGAAGAGGGTGCCTACTTTTCTTAGTCAATTTGTTTAACTCCCTATAGTCGACGCAAAGACGAAGTGAACCGTCCGCTTTGGTTGCGAACGCCACTGGAACACCCCATTATGAAATGCTCCGTCTAATGAACCCCTTTTCGAGAAGTTCTTTAACCTGCTTACTGAGCTCCTTTCTCTCCTTTGGAGCCATGTGTTTGATAGATAAAGCAATAGGCTTTGCATTATCCACAAGATATATGCGGGAGTCTATTTCCCGCCTCGGAGGTAAGACTTTCACCTCCTCAAAGACATCCGGATATTCCCGGACTACTCTTACTGATTGCAAATTCTCATCAGAAGCATCAAGCGACTCTAGATAACTAAGCATAACAGCATTCAAGGGATTACAAGAAATTTCTAGAGTGTTACCAAGCCGAGACAAGAGTCTAACTACTCTTTTCTCACAATCAAGAATGGCACTATTACTGGATAACAGTCCATGCCTAAGATCAAACCATATCCCGAGAAGCCCAAAACAAAGGCATTACAGTTAAACTCAATGCTGAGAATAGAGATTTTCAAATCCAAACAAACCATTGACAAGTAAGCAGAGCCCCCAATTGGATTTGAAACTACTAAGGGATCTTCTACCATACTAGTGTCTAGATGCAGAGATTCTACTAAGGCAGATGAAATAAAAGAGTGTGATGTGCCAGAGTCAAAAAGTGTACGAACTGGATGATCATAAAGATAGACTACAATTTCTACAGAAATATTACTACCTCGTTCCTGCTGAGGTGCCACTAGCGCATAAACCTGACCCCCTGAAGTGGATCCGGCTTTCTGTCCCTGCCCTTAGCTTGGTGCCCGGTCTCTCCACAATGGAAGCAACCACCCATCTTCGCCTTCCTTTTTCGGCAGTCTTTTAACATATGTCCCACAATGCCACAAAAATTGCACTTTCTCTTCTCACGGGGATTATTGTTCTTCCCTCCTTTCTTAAAGTCTGTTTTCTTTACTTGTAGACCCACTTTCTTCTCTTCCACCTTAGTTTCTTTCTTGCCATGGTCTTCCTCGTGAGGCAATGCCATGTCCACCAAGCTTTCATAAGTCGCTCCCGTGGATACATGGGTCATAGCAAGGCTGTGTAGAGGCTCATTCAAACCTTTGACGAAGCGAAGCGCCTTCTTATGTTGCGTGTTTACTAAGTCTAGCCCAAATCTGGCTAGCTGATTAACATACTCCCTGATCGTCATGCTCCCCTGTTTCAGAGTTAGAAACTTCTCCATTTGCTAGCTTCTTTCTGCTTGGGAGAGGAATTTCATCTCAAACCTTGTCCTGAAGTCTTCCCATGTTTCCACCGCCGTCTGAGCATTTGTAATTTCCCACCAATAGGAAGCTTCATCCTTAAGCAACCATACCGCTAGTTGTATCTTTTGCCTGTTATCAACTCCAATGATGACAAACAGATCCTCTGTCTCCTTTAACCAGTTTCTTACTCCTACAAGGGATTCTGTCCCATAAAAGTCTTTTCCACCCATAGCCTTGAAGTCTCTACATGTTTTTGCGAAGGCATTTCCACGAGGAGGTGGAGGAGGAGGAGGAGGAATCGCGGCCACTGGAGGAGGGATGTCTGCTGGGCCCGCGCCATTGGCCCTTGCTTTTAAGTACCTCCTAAACCAGCCGGGAATCGACACTCCTTCTGGAAGGTTAAGGTCTCTAGACATGCTGAAACAGAAAGGAAAGATTCAAAACGAAGGATATAGAGAGAGATAGTGCATATGGCTTTAGGGGATTTTGTCTTTTTATAAATATAACACTTTTTCTTGAAAAATGCTTCTTTAAACTTTCTTTTGAAAACAATTTCAAAAACTTTTATCTTATCTGGTAAACCTATGCTCTGATACCAAGTGAAACACCCCACGTCCATTAAGCTCACTCACAAAGGGAATGCCTTAACTTTGGTGGAGATTTATAAGTAAAAGCCACAGATAAACTCAAGACAGATATAAATACACATATTTTAAACAGTGGAAACCAAACAGACTTTTATTCATCAATGTGTGGTCAAAACAAAACATTCCATAATTGTCTCAAAATACTTTCAACATTACAACATAATTACTGTCTTGATTATTAAAGAAGCATAAAACATAAATAAAGTGGCAAAAATCCCCATAGTGATATCCAAAGCCATAGTCCGAGCAAAAGAGATCCAAATCATACATCTACGGTCTTGGAGCTTGTAAAGAGTCTGATGAGCTGAGCTGTTTCCTCCCTGTGGACCTGGGGGGAACGAAAGAAAAGAAGACGGAAAGAAAATAGAGTCAGACATAAAGCCTGAGTAAATCTAGTAACTCTTCTGTATATGAATAAGAAAAGGGCATGATAGATATATATTAAAAATAGGAAAGTGTCACAAGCTAAGGAAGCGTCGAATGTAGCAACGCACCCATGTTATATCTCTGCATCTACTTGAGTTTATTCTAACTGGCACCCCATGCTGAGGGTGAAGTGATCCCCATTCTTATGAAAAGATCGGCTCCTACTCGCGTTAACATGTGTCATACGGCCCCCAAGAATTGTAGATACCTATGCTGGTCCCACCATGGGGTGTATCAAGACCCATGGTGGCGGCCCCGACACAAATTCTAGAAGGCATAGGTTATACTACTGGTGTCCCCAGTGCCCTGGTTGTTTGCTCCGGAGTGTGTGCAGGCCCGCACCCCGTTAGACCTACACTATGCACCCACCGCCGTCGTTTGACCGCTTACAATCAGCCCGGTAATCGTGCCCTACCCTGCCTAGTTTCAGGGTACCGTTGATACCTAACTTGGGTTAATGCTGAAACGGGTCCCTCGTTATTAGGATTTTCTAGTCAAACATGTTATGTGGTTAAGTGTCTGTATTTACCTAACCTCCACCCATCAATTCTTGTTAACATGTTGAATTTGGTTAAGTGTTATAGTTGACTTAACCCTACCACCTGTCCTTAGCCTCTTAGGAGCAACAGACCACTCACATTAGACAGGTATTGCTACGGTTACTGGATGTGCCGGTCGGTTCCGGGCAGGTTTACACCGTAGCTCAGTCTAACCTCGGGTCTTTATTGGGCTTAATGCTTAACCACCCACATTGGATAGGTATTGTTGTGACTACGGGACAGCCGGGCGGGTCCGGGCAGGTTTACATCACAACTCAATCCAACCTCGGGTTAAGCATATCGTGTTTTCTAAATTTACATATTTTATTACTTCTCAAATATATGTAAATGTCATGTCTTTTATTCTTGGGTATAACAATTCATGCCGCTTTAAATGTCATTGCCATTGGCTTGTGCCAAACATGCCAACATATATTTTCATGTTTTACACCCAACGTTATTACCCCCGTTTGTACGTTCGCAACATTATAACAATTGTTGGGCTCGACACAATTCAGCCCAACTTTATAAGCGTGAGAAAAGGGGAAATCAAGAACATGTAATATTTTACAACATATAAGGGTGTGTGGCGCATGAACTTGCAATTTAGCGATACCAACACAAATGATGGGTCATGTGAACTTGCATTAAAATCAAAGTATCACTAAGTAGGTGACATATGAAATAGAATAGTTTAGGCTAACACAAACTTGTGTTTGAACATGTTTAACTTGGCATAATATCAACCACAAAACTAACAAGTTGTATATCCACCAAAATGTCCAATTATAACATCTAATCACATAGCCTATTTCAACATGAACTTGCATAGTTTATGAAACCCAAACGATACTTAACATAAATCCAATTATACTTGCAAATAAACATGAGAATGATATCATAGTTTTTGGGTCATATAGGCATAAAAGCTTTCAAATCTAGAACATGTTTACATAAGCCTTAATTTAGACTTAGTGAATATATATAGTCCATGCCATAGGTATAAACATAAAGGGATCAAATTCTAGTTTTTGCCACAAACTTCCAAGTGCCATTGTTTTCATATACAATTGTTCAATAGGCTTGCATTAATCAATTTATGCCACATACATCAACACACAAGTGATGATAGAACCATTATAATACACATAATTTATACAATAACACAATTCTATTTTCATTTACATCGAATCACATCACAGTTTTTATTCATGTTCTGAAAGGTCACTAAACTTACAACGAATGCAGAATCTTGAATTCTGGATTCTGAATTCTGAAATTGAGATGCGCTCCTTTGGGTAGACTAACGTTGTGTTGATTAATTTGATTAAACTTTAATCTTCTTAATTTGATTCATCTCTAGCTTTTCTCTCTTGACGGCTATGTTCAATTCCTCCCTAGCAGCATGACGACTCCTTTCTTTTTTGTGTGTGTGAATTTTCAGTTGAGACTTAGGGTGTATTTATAGATTTTTAAGTTGTTTTGAGCCGTCAGATGAAGACAGGAGGAATCTAGACCATTCAAAGTTCAAAGATCCAATCAAGAGGTGACACGTCAGCCCTAGTGACACACAAAGCCACAGAAATTCGAGCTAGAGTCAGACCTAGCCAGCCAGGTCGACCAGGCAGTCGAACCAGGCAGGTCGACTAGCAGGTCGACACCCAAGTCGACACTATGGTCGACCTGGGGGGGACCAGGTCGACACTATGGTCGACCTGGGGTAACCAGGTCGACACCATGGTCGACCCTATGGTCGACCTGGTCTTTGGGCGGGAATTTACCCGCCTAGCCCAGTTTGAACCTGAAATTCGAATTTTGAAATTTAAACTGAGCTGTTTGAATTTAAATTTTATTCTGAAACTTCCGAAGGCCGTAACTCCTTCATACGGAGTCCGATTCACGCAAACTCAAACTCTATCTCAAGCAGAATTCCGAGACGAACGCAATGGGGCAACTCATTTCCCTTAATTCTTTCATTTGGAATTAATTACACTTTTAATTTGTGAAGCTTAACGTTTATAGAATTCACGGGGTGTTACATGCGTTGATAATGTAATTTAATTTGGCCGTAGTTTAAATTCTACAGTTATGTTAAAATTTTACATTTTATTTCTAGTTTAAAACTCATCATTTGATAACTAGTAAATTTTATAGTACTATACTGTTCGTGTGTAATGATGCGATAAATGGATTGGATTTGATATGTTTAATTTGTATAAAATTACTTGTTATTCACCCTAATTTTTATATAACCATCGACTGTATTGATTAATCCCGACATTACACTAGATGTTACGGGCATCAAATAAACCCGGGATTAATCATTGAAATGAACTAAGAACGTAGGTTGAAATGATAAATACCTATGACCCTGATTTGGATTGAAATGATATATATCCTTTCCTAAAATACTAAAATTAAATTTTAAGTATTACTTGGCCATAGGATCGAAAATATTATACGGACACCGGTCGGTTAAATAAAATTTGTTTTAACAACTATTGAAATATCGTTTCAAAGATATGATAGACGTTGTTTTATAAATTGATTTCTTTTGAACTTGAAGGTTGGATTTGAAATAAAAGCTAAAGTAAAATTTTAATGTTATAAATTGAAGTTAAAATGAATTGAATATAAATTGAACTTATTGAAATTGAATTGTTTTATCCACGTTTGAAATTTACTTCAAATTAACTTGATATAAACTGATATTCGAATTGTGAACATTAGATTTTATGAATTGAAATAATTAAAAGTGAGAATAATAATTTAAATTTCAAATATTTGAATTGAATTGTAAAATCAAATTGTTAATATAAATGGAAAATTGAGTCCTTTGAATTAAGATATCAAAATTTAGTCGAATTGATTTAAAACCAGAATATGATTTCTAGTTTGCTTATTTTTTTTGAAGAAACGATTCTAATTCCAATTATAGTAATTTAAACCATTTTTTGAACTATTTTTTATTGTTTTCTTCATAAACTATTTACCTTATAAGTATTTTATTTTATTACTTATTTTAAATAAACCATTTTAATAATTAAATATTTATTTTATAAACTATTATATATTTTAAATATAGATTTTACTAAATTTGAAAATTCTATTTTAAATACAAATTATTTGTTTTCAAACTATTTCAATTATATATCTAAACTATTTTAAATATATATTTAACTATTTTAATAATCAAATTATTTTAAAGTTGGAATTGTTTCAATATTTAAGTTAGGTTTTTAAATGGAGATTTCATTATGAAATATTCTTTCTTGACTATTGAAATGAATTTAAAGAAAATCTGATATTTTGATATGAAGTACGAACCCCTTTGAAACGTAAAAGAACTGACCGGTGTGAAAAATGTAAACGATTGTTTGTTAAAGAGATCGGGATCAGATATTGTCATACTCTCTGCCAATACCGAAAACCACTTTAACAACTGTGTACGCGGTGGAGTTCCAGAATGAAGTAGGTTAATTTGGAGGCGATTAATGGATTTGAAGAAAGCGAATGATGATGGATGTCCTTGACCTTCAAGTCATAATTAAAATGGCTAAAACAGGGATATCCCATGACCAAGTGGGATTAGCTACCACCATCGGTAACACTTCTTCCTTTATTACTACAGTCCCTCGGTTTGATTGATTTGATGCCCATCTGTGATTTGGGAGCATTGTTTGATGTGGGCGGTAGTCACGACTATGTGTTACCACCAGTCCGGCGCACAACTAGTATATTCATAATCTGGACATTCCTCGTGTGCCTTGTCATGTTATCCTGATCGAGCCCCCTACATTTTGATTTAACATTGTCCTATCATGGCGCATCCCTATCCGCCGACGTACTGGTGTGTTACATGCAAACTTTATAAAAATGGTATAAAATGTGTAAGGGTAATATTGGTAATCCCGCTTACGGTATTTTAATACTTTATATTTAACCTTAGACATTATTATAATAGCGTATTATATTATATAGTATCTACTTTAACAAATCCTTAGGAGATGGAAATTCCTGTAGCATCTCTTAAGCTATTGCACTCATATCTTCACATGAATTTTGTTTAACTGATATGAGAATATTTTAGTTCTGATTTGAGTGTTTTTGTCTTTTCCTTTAAGCTCGGGTTAGCCTGAGTTTTCAATTAACGAAGACACAGTTATGAAGTTGAAGATGGAGCTTACTAGATGTATTATTTTTTATTTCTGCTACAAATATTGGTATGTTTATGATAGTTAACTCTGAAAGTTGTTGTAAAATAAAATCAAATGTATGTTTTAACAGCTTCATGAACTGTTATTTAATTATTATATTTTGTCCTTCCGCTGTGAGATTATGTTTTTGTTTTTCTTCTTCTCATCTTTTTCTTATATAAATCCAAATAACTATCTGTATTTTTGATTTGCTTAAGTCGACATTGAGGATCATTGTCGATTTGAACGGTCAAAAATCACGGATGTTACACCCTTTGACCTTTGAAGTAAATGAATTTCCCATGAAAAGTTGTTCATCATCAGCTGCAGTTTTATAGGTTGTAAACATCCACTTATTAGCACATATGTGTCGAGTGGCTCCAGTGTCAACAAACCAATCCTACAAGTTACCAACAACGTTGCATTCTAATATTACTACACATAAATCAAGATCGGCAATGCCTTTCGAAACGTCAACCATATTTGTTTTGATTTCTTCTTTTTAGGTGTGTGACACTCAGCTGCTTTGTACCCCTTATTTCCACGGTTGTCACAAGAACTCAGATATTTCTTTTACTTCTTAGGAGCCTTCTCCCAATTTCTCTTGTTAGTGTTGTCGGACTCGACTGCATTTTCTTTAGCAGTAATATTCTAAGAATTTTTTCCTCAGAATTTCTGTTATCTTCCTTAATGCGCAGCCGAACTATGAGCTCTTCCATTATCATTTCCGTACGCTTGTTTTTAAGGTAATTCTTAAAGTCCTTCCAAGAAGGAGGCAATATCTCAATAGTTGTGGGAACTTGAAAAGACTTGCTAAGAGTCATCTTTTCATCTTCTAGTTGATGAATGATAAGTTGCAGTTGTTGAGATTGACTGATCACCATCTTTGAATCAACCATTTTGAAGTCATGAAATTTTCCAGCAATGAATTTCTTCATGTCTGCGTCTTCAGTTTTGTACTTCTTTTCCAGAGCCAACCAGAGTTGTTTGGATGTTGCAATAGTAAATAGACATTATAGAGGCTATTATCCAAACCATTCAGAACGTTGTTTTTACACATGAAATCCGAGTTTTTGAGATATTAGAGCCTCAACTTTGGTAGCATCAGGTTCGACTTCGTAACCACAAGAGCACCTTCAGTCGGAAACATAGCGAGTCTCAATATTGTTAAATAAAACGACATTTTCTGTTGCTAATGCTTGAAATTAATTTTATTGAACTTCTTTGGCTTTTCTCGATAGGACGAGCCATTGTTGGAAGCACAGGCGCTATCTGAGTGTTTGTCACCATTTGAATCGGTGCATAATCACTGTTGTTGTTTTGCGTCATATGCAACAAATATTATTTCAAGATTGTTTAGATCTTTTTTTAATACACAATTGTATTACAAATAGATAGTAACAACAAATTATCTTACTTAAGGATGCAACAATTGTCATGTTAAACTATGTTTACAACAACAAATCAAAGCATGACCGATTGCGCACTAGATCGGAGCGGCATAGAACCATCACCATTAGACAAGAAGAAGAACAGTTCAGTAATGTCCGAGTTCAGAAAGGATTCTTTTTCCTTGAAACAATATTGCCATCGTATGCACTGATTGACATAATAGCAATTTGGTTCCCAGGATAAAATGGACCAACCCCATAGCGTAGTGCCAACAAACAGAGCTCCGACAATTTGAAGTAGATTATAGAAACTAGATCATAGGATTACTTTGAAGAAGCAGCAGCAGCACGAGAAGATAAAAAAGTGAATTCCATCTCGTTTTGGGCCATGTATTTGTAGGCTAGAGGAGGCACCTACCTGGGTATTAATAATAGTTAAAATTGGAAAGGTTGCGTCCCTTAAACCACGTGGTGCACTAATGTGTGTACGCATCGGAATTCAAATGGTTGTACCCATTCAGCTGAACGGACATGACCGATCAAATTCTGATAAAAAATTATTGATTCAGCGCACAGGACCAAGCAACAACCGTTGGCCCATTCAATCAAGAGACCCCATGAGACCTAAGGCCCAGTCTTTGACACTTTAATATATTATTGTGTCAAGGCCTAACCCACACAAACTATAGGGTGCGAGATTTTTAGTTTTAAATACTCCTCAAACTTTACCAACCTTCATCCATTGCTTTCTCGAAACAAACACACAACCCCCTCAACCTTCAACAACCTCTAACTCTGACCAGATGCACCCCTACCCCTGCGCTGAAAAGAAGGCAGCATACACCCCTTTTTCTTGTTTTGAAGCTTTCCAGTTCACATAAAAAGAATATAGGAAAGTTCAGGCTACTGTGTTTGCTGGGAATTTTGGGAAGGGTTAGCTTTAGCTATAATACGAGGGAGAAAGGAAGAAGTCTAAATTTAAAGAAGAATGGGGGAGGCGTTAGCACGTTATTTTTATATACATGAAGAAATAGGGTTGGGAAAAAGAAGCATGGGTTTCGAATAAGAAAAATGAGAATGGGGAAATTGCAATTTCATTTTTGGATTGGGAAGATAGAAACAAAGGTGGTTGACTATATATACACGAAAGCAAATGGGAGAAAAAAGTGAGATGGCCACGTGAATGTTCCAAAAAGGACATAATTTATTTATATTTTTCATTTGATTTGACTAAAGATTTTTACGGAAATAACGAACGATATTTTCTCCGTGCCTATCGCCAATTCCATACGTCGTTTATTGATTCGTATGACCGTATACGAACGTAATTCGCGACGAAAATGGACTTCTAGCTGTAGTTCAACATTACGGACCTAATGAAATTGTTTCATCGAAAACCGAGTCTATGTGCATAAATGGCACTGGTTTGAGTCGAAATGATGGATATATTTACATTTTATTTTTCCACGCTCCCAAAATAACTCTAATTAGCACGATACTTGAAACCTAACAATAATTAGCTATTACAGATGTAATAAAATTCGTTTCGTTGAAAACAAAGGTCGCTTGAATATAAGCTCTTTTCAATGGTCCAATTTAAATTAAAATAAATCAATTTTAAAATACCTTAATATAATAATAAAATATCATTATCGGACGTATGTGAACAAAATTTCGTACACCATCAAAATAAATTAACTCGGGTTGAATTACAAGTTAAAACGATATTTAAAATATTAAAATTTCTTTTATTTATGTAAATAAATCGTTATAATTTATAAACGAATTCCATAGCGACCTTTTGAATTTTGATTTGGACATCAAACAAAATCTATAAGATGAAAACTTGATTTTTCTCTTTCGTTAGAAAATATTATCTAATAGATTCGGACATTTCTTGTTTCAAAGAAATCCGACTTATATTGGATCCTATACATCCATTTAAAGTTCAAAATGTAATATTACGAACTGCCGTGACCTTACGATATCATTTACAATTAAATTATAAATTTTACATTTAAACATCGTTTAATAAATGAATCGTTAATACAATTCAAAATAAGCTAAAAAAATATTTCTATATTGCCCAGTTTTACATTATACATCAATAATAACTAATTCAGACTATTTCAAAATTAAATTATTATTATATTATATTAAAAAAAATTCAAAATTATTAAGTTAAATTCCGAAACAACATTTAAAACCATTTTAAATATTAAATTAGACTATTAAAAATCTGGGCCATTACATTCGTTCCCTCTTAAAAGAATTTCGTCCTCGAAATTATTGAGGTAGGAAAAATGCAACAAACCCAGCAACTTTTCCAAAATCTAATTAACTAAAAACTTCACTTCCACTTTTTTAAACCAAACCAGTCAGTTTTAATTGAAAAACCAATTAATTTCTCTAAAAAAACAAGTTCCAAAAAATTTCCAAAAAGATTTGAAAATTTTCTAACACTTTAAATTTTGGAAATTTTTTCGCAGAGTCTCCCCTGTACGAAGGGACTTCCACTATATTGCAGGAAGAAAAATAAATCCGTCGACCCACACGGTCGGAAAATTCAATTCAAAAACCCAAAATTTATAATTTGTTTAGGCGTACCTTTTTGCGAGCATTATTATGCGACAAGCGATAAACTATACTTGGGCTTGCTCAATTATTATGCAATTATAACCACCTGGATCCATCTAACTCTAGAATTAAGTAAATTAATCTCAATTATGAATTGCTGCCTGCACTACTTCTTCAACTCAGATGAAAAACTAAATAATTCTATGATCGTACAATATGGGCTCAAACATCCAAATTATTCGTTCATATTCATATGAATTTATAACCAATACTTCGCAATCCATCTTTGTATTCCATTCCTATTTCATTAAGTTTGAAGTTGTTCATTCATTGGTCCTTAACCAAATTCATTTGCCTTTAAATTTATATCCATGCAACCAGTCATACAATCCAACATTTTATTTGGGCTTGCTAACTGGATTCCATTTTTATTCTCCAAACATCAATCTTTTTTTTTTCAATTCCAACTTATAAGATTTATTTTAACTCAACATAAGTTAATATCATAATTGAAATTTCATAACCCGTTTTGAATTCCAATTCAAATCAACATTAGTTGATTATCATAATTTAAGAAAATAATTATTTTTATTCTATTTAAAAAATGTAGTGGTCAAAAATAGTTTAAAAATAATTTTATATCAAATTACAACTATGCTCTCTCGTATATATATACACTTAAACTCAATCTAGGGTGTTACTAATCCCATCTATATTGAGTTACGCCATAGAGCCAAGGTTATCACTTATCAGTAAACCTTATGCTCTGACACCACTGTAACATACCGACTTTTCAATACCCTTTGAGTTGACAATTAAAACTTACGTCCAACCCAAATTGCTTGAAAAAGCAAATAGTTAGGAGAATGAAATGAGAGGGTGAGAGAAGAAAGAAATATTAGAATAGAAAAATAAGAAGATCAAAATCTCACTGTGGAACGAATAAAATATACTATATTAAAAAGCTTTATACCAAATGAACTTTATGTGCGTATGTATATATATATATTACAACAATATCAAAGTACACATTTAATTCAATACAACACACATCGGAATAATTATATTACCAGTAAATACAAGTATACGTCTCGACTCTAGCTCCTATTCTGAAGCTTCAAGCGAAACCTAACCTGATAATATACTTGGTCCGACCAAAGCATATTCGAAGCAAGGAAAAATTCACCTGGATCAGTTTGGAATACATTCAGTGATGAATTCATACCAAACAACTTTCTTAACTTTAGAAATCCTTTTTGAAAGAAAAGGATAAACGTAATACCATTCCACACATAAACACAGACATTTTTTACCTTATGATAACCCAAAACATTTTTGGTATATCAAAATCCAGTGATATTATAATAGTGTTGTAACACCCTGCATTTTTAATATAATTTAAAATGAGATATATGTATATATGCAAGGATATATTTAAAGGAAATATTAAATAATATAAATGTAATTGCATGTAAGAAGTTTATGCAGTGAAATAAAGAAATAGATTAAAAAAGAAATTACATGCAATATTTGAAATAAGAAGAAATACAGTGAAATGCGAAGAAATACATGCGAACATTTAAAAAGAAATAAAAAGGAGAATTTGAAGAGACTCTAGAATTTGGTAATGAAATTAGCGTCATTACGTTCATCGTGATTTTCTAGTCAATTTAGACCTATAGTTTGTAGACAACTGATTTAAAACGAAGAAGTTATCCTTAATTTAAAAGATGCAACAAAACATGAAAAAGAGCAATGGGAAAAGAACAATATGTAGCTTGGTCCTTAGTCTTGTTAACAAAAGACTTAGTAGCTCATTTGGTTAATACATGAGACTTGTACATAAGAGGTTGTTAGTTCAATCCCCACCAGTGCCATATATTTTTTGTTTTGTTTTAAGGAGCGGCTAAATAGTGGCTTAGCAAATTGGTTCAATGCGAAAGAGGATTAGTTAATTGTAGGTTTAATTGAAAGAATGAAAATAAACCATTAATTGATTAAGGAAGATAATTTCCAAATAAAATAGACAATTGTTCGCATATAAAAATTAGTATACGCATAAGAGATGGATGCGTATGAACATGATTCAAATTTAAAGTTGCGCGCGAACATAGAGACAAACAAAAAGGGGGCATATATGTATACATGTTGTTTGAAATTAATGCAATAAGGGAAAGAGGATATGTTAAATTTTTTCATTAAATAAATGGATGATGCATGAACTTGAGTAAAAATTAATTAATGTGATGCAAATAAAAGAAAGAGAATATGGAATGCAAAACATGTCAAATGTGCAATTAAAGCATGCATAAAAAAGGTTGTAAACATTAAAATGGAGCAATTAAATGTGAAGGGGATCAACTTTTGAAATTTAAATGTTTAAAAAGTAAACTAATAAGGCCATAAGCAAGCCACAATTGGAGGAAGGTTAATGTTATTAAATAACATTCAAATCAGAGACGCATGCACATGTGATTAGATGTAAATAAATAAAAGGAAATGGTTTAAGGACATGCGGTTTCTTTTCAAAAAGAGTAGACAAAAAGAGAAAGAAATCAATTAATTGATTAGGAGAAGAATATAGCAAATAAAGGTTCACGTGTAAGTGCAAATAAATAAATAAAAAAATAATTGAATGCATGAAGGAAAGAGGTCGCTATACGTTAAAAATGTATGTAATGCATTAATTAGAAAGAAATAAAGCGGTTTCTTTTTTAAAGGAGCACTAAGTGTGAAAAGGGTTGTTCTAGATGGTTATTTTCTATGGTGAGGTGGACGGTTTAGATGAGTTTTTATTTAATACTAAGGTCCTAGTTGCTCTAACCCACCTATAAAAGAACACCTAACCTAACTCTAAAATCATTCTATCTTTTATAAGACGTCTCCATGCCACCAAACTTCAACCCAACATAGCTGCCGACTCTAAACTCTAAATTAAATTGCAAGTTCTTCATCAATTTTGGAGTTTAATAAAATCAAGTAGCAAGTTTCTTCAACAACAATTCACGTTCTGCGTCAATAACCAAATAAGAAGCCTAAACCAACATTCTACCTCAACATCCAATTGTTTATTTCTCCAATCCAGTCAAGTTGAGTGGTTCAAAATACAGTTGTTGTATAATTGTACTTCTATCGTTTGTCATTCCCCATAATGAATATGATGATAATTTAATAAGATCAGTTATTTCAGTTATGCTTACGATTGATTTGTCTCCTTTTTATTCTTTCCCCTTTTTATTTATATAGCTAGGCTATCTCGAGCCTACATCTATCATGAATTTATGCGTTATAAACAAGAACGAGAAAGTAAAAGGAAAAAATGGGGTTGTTTGGGCATAATATTTGTTGGAAGGATTTATGTATGATTTGAATAGAATTATGGACATAATTGTATGGTAATTTTAAATTTATGTAGTTTGGCATGATTGAAATTGGATATGGAATTAGTACAATTTAATATTAACAACATGTAATTAGATAACATGAATTGGTGAAATTTATTAGTAAGATAAGCCTAAAAGGTGAATTAGGTTATATGTATGAACATGGGAACGTTGGGAAATATTTTGGAAAAATATTGATTTTATGAACTTGAGTATTATTGGATATTTTGGATAATTGGAATATAAAAGAAATTGGCATATTTGGGTATGGATTACATGGAATTGATGTAATTGCCTATAATTGGAAATTTTTAATTAAGGCTAATTAATATGTAATTAGTGACAAGTTGGAATAGGCAAAATTGTAAACATGACTATATGTTGAATTGGAAACACATAACATGAAAATTGGGATTTGGGTGAAATACGATGTTAATGAACCCTAGACACGAGGTTAGGCGCAATTGTGGTGTAAGACTACCCGGAACCGCCCGACAAATCCAACTGCCACAATTGGACGTCTAGTGTGAGAGGTCAAAGGCATGAATTGTAGGCGTAACGGTTGGTGACACGAGGTTAGACCCGCTTTGTGGTGTAAGACTGCCAGGAACCGCTCGGCAAATCCAACAGCCACAAAGTGTTCGGTCTAATGTGGGAGGTCATGCACTGTTTGTCATAATGAATGCATTAAGGAATACTAACCATAATAAGACATGTGGGTGACATGGGTATGGTTAGAGGGTTAAGTGGGTGACATGTAAAATATGACATGTAAATATGGACTTAACCGTAGTAAGACAAGACATGTAAAACATGTAAATATGGACTTAACCGCAGTAAGACAAGAAATGTAAAACATGTAAATGTGGTCTTAATTGTAGTAAGATTCGTGAAGTAAAACATGACTAAGGTGGACTTAACTGTAGTAAAGCATGTGTAAGACATGGAAACAATAATAAAAGAGGTTAAGTGGGATACGGGCGACATGTAAGACACAAATAAATAATGCTTAACCAAAGGGGACCCAATATGACATCACAAATTAATTGAATTGGGTAAAATTTAGGTAACAGGTTAAATAAATGGTAAGGGTTAAGTAAATCTAAATTAATGACAAAAGTTGGGAATGGTAAATAACCTATTATGCATGAATTTGAATAAGAAAAGGAAGGATAATAGGTTAGACTTGTCCTAGGGACAAGTGGAAAGTATAACTTATAGGATAAGGTTAGTTATAAGAAATGATAGAGGAAAATAAGGTAACTTATATGTGAAGATATACTTAATTATAAATTAAGTAGTTTAGTGTGAAATTTAAGATGATATAAGTTATATGAATGGAAAAGAAGTAAATTAGAATCATATATGTTAGTTGGGTTGAGTAATTCTCTGGGTGCCAGTCTGATGTTGATTTCGGTCTTCGGGGCTGGTGTTTAGGGGATTATTCTCCTAATCAGTATATATGTGGATAAGACATACTTAACTGTGAATTATGTATAACATGTTGTTGTAAACCTAAAAGGGAATAATTTATGAAGTTGCAAAACAACATGTTGTGGTCTTATTAATGGACTTAAATGGGTTAAGTATAAATTGAATTAATAAGCGAGGGCAACTTGGTAAACTTGAAAAGGAAGTCAAAAAGAATAAGAATAACCAAGTAAAAAAAGAAAAAATGACGAGGTAACACAAGCGCGTAAGAATTGATTAGACATAGGGTCTAATGACATATAAAATCAAGGTGCTTAGGGCAATCCGTACGTTGTAAGATGAATAACCCAACAAGTTAAATCATCACGGTGTCATAAGACACGAAGGGAGCGCACATTCGTTATTTTGGCGGCTCCGACAGACCGGAAGGGGAAGCACGCGGCTTCCTGAGACGTTTATAAAGGTGCTCCTAGTAGTCCTCTTTGTGGTGGCAGATGTTTCAGGCTGTGCCCGCAGAGGTTGGGTCTGCGCGTAACAACTAGGTGGGTGGGCCTTAACTGCAAGAATAGTTGGGCAGTCAGAATACTGTTCTCGGTGACAGAAAAGGTGATTCGACGACTGCCTCAACGGAAGTTGAGGGTCAGGACCAAAAAGGATAGTAGGTCGTCGAGTGCCTATAACAACATCCAGTATGATGCAGAAAGACTAGAGCTAGACCCAATATACCATTAACCGTTCACTATCGTGGGATGGTGGTTGAGGGAAGACGCCACATGGATGTTTAGATTGGTTGCTTAGGGGCTTGTCGCTTAGCTCTCGTAGTCTTTATTAGTTATGGGAGGGGCCGAGGTGGGGCCATAGCTACCATAGAAAACAGACCCTAGGGATATTTGTGTGGGAGGCTATTAAAGGCGGGCCTTGGACAAATATAAGGAATGCTCCTGTAACACCCCACCTCCATTAAGGTCACTCAAAAAGGGAATGCCTTAACTTTAGTGGAGAGTTTTTGGTAAACAGACACAGAATATCACAAGACAGATATAAAAATTTTGCAGCGGAAAATAAACAACTTTATTGAATCACCAAAATACTTTATTACATAATACCATGAGTCATAAAACCATTAAAACACTTTTGTCTTACATCATTAGAGTACATAGGTACTTAAAAGAAAAACATCATTCCCCATATTAAGAGTAAGCCATATAAGAGACAGAGGCTCGAGCCATACTTCAGAAGTAGCTCCTAGAAGATGATATCCAAATCCTTACTAAACCTGGGTGTTTCCTCCCTGAGAACCTGGGGGGAAACGGAAGAAAAGAGGCGAAACAAACTAGGTCAGACATACGTCTGGTGAGTCCAGTAACTTTTAGCCAGTAAATAAATAAAGGTAAACATGAGAGGCATACAAAGTGGATAAGAGGATTCATGGTACAGATGACAGGTATGATAGGACAAATAAGGTAAGGTGTATGCATGCTTCACTACTAACTACTATACACTATTACTAGTCAAATCAACGTGGGATGATCCCTTCCGCTAATGATAACGATGGGGGTAGTTTCGTGTATTCCTAGCTGCTGTCTTAGGTGCCACCTGCTCCTATCTCAACTAGTCGTACCCACTACCCTCCTACTATAAACCGGTAGACTTAGGGCATACGTCCGGGTATACCCTAACTACTACCCTAATCGATCGGCTCCCTGCTCTATAGATACCCAATGCTGGTCTCACAACTAGGGGGTATCACTTCCCTAAAGTGGCAACCTAAGATGTGCACAGTTATACCTACTGGTGTCACGGTCGTCTTGTCCCCCTCTGCCCGGCCCATGCACGTACACATCTCCGGTCGGTTTGCGCCGCCCACACCATCCGTCTCGTTTTGGATCTCTTACAATCAATCGGTAAGCGTGCCCCTTCCCCGCCTAGCATGGAGTTCTTTACTTTGACACCCCTCCGGGTTACTGACTGAAATGGGTCCCACACAACATGATACAAGTTCTCTACTATGTCTTGTATCCCCACTAGGTTTTCTACTGACTATGTATAACCTAAGGTGTCTTTAATTACATAGCCCTCAATCAGTTATGCGTACCTATAGGTGTCTTTAATACATAACCCCTATTCTACCTGTCGGTTATGCGCACCTATAGGTGTCTTTAATACATAACTCTATCTATTCCCATTAGTTATGCGTACCCCTAAGGGTGTCTTTAATACATAACTTTACTATTTTGCCCCGGTTATGTATACCATTAGGTGTCTTTAATTACACAACCCTTTTTTTATCCAGTTAAGTTTGTGGGCCTATATGTATTAATATTACCCACCTACCCCTTCAGTTCTACTTAACCCTCCCACTGATTTGATCCTATTTATTTAATGGTTAAGTTTGTGGGCCTATATATATTAATATTACCCACCTACCCATCAGATGTACTTAACCCACCCATAATCCAATTCGTTTTACTTAACCCTAACTTATGTCTATCATCATACAGTCCATATGTATTAAGTTAGGTTAAGTAGTCTTTAATCAGCAATAATTAATTATTGAGACACCTAATCGTATTTCACATGCCACCCAAGGCACCCACTTAATTCCACATGCCACCCAGGGCACCCACTTAACCCCACTACATGTTTATCTGGTTAAGTGTTTCTTAATTCATTAAGACCGTAACCTTATAAAGACCTCTCACATTAGACTGGCATTTGTGGCAGCTGGATTTGCCGGGCGGGTCAGGTCAGTCTTGCACCACAAAAGAGCTTAACCTCGTGTCTTTACAACTGTTACGTATTTAATTTATGCGTAAGACCTCTCATATTAGACTGGCATTTGTGGCAGCTGGATATGCTGGGCGGGTCCGAGCAGTCTTACACCACAAAAGAGCCTAACCTCGTGTCTTAGACGATTAATTACTCCTAATTAATCATTCCCCAATTTGAATTAATTTCCCTACTCAAATTATCAATCAAATCCAAATTTAACTATGGCCATTATTGACTCAATTATGTCCATCTATTTATGGTATGTAAATTCATACCAATTTCATCACAAATTTATTTTATGCCATTTAAGGTATTTATGCCAATTAAAACTTTAGACTTCAATTGCTTAAACATTCGTCTTTTGATTAATTAAGTTAATTAATTAATCTTTTCCCTTTTATATGTGTCAATACCTATCTTATTGACAATTTGAATTTCTTATCCATAAATGGTCATATTCAAATTATACCATTTTTACCCAATTTTACCCATGTCATAATAGGTAAATATTTATATGTTTCCCGACTAGAATCATGTGTCCAATTTACATAATCACTATGCCTACTACAAATTCCCCTTTTTCCCCGTTTCTTAACTAGCGTAACCGTTTGCGTTTTTGGCGTCAACGAGGCTGCAAGGTAGCCTCGCCATAACAACAAAATAAAGGGAATGACAAGATGATTGTTTCCAGTACAATTTTGGCATAAGCATGACAACTAGGGAAAATGACATGATAACTTTGCATATAATTATGATTCACTACATAATTAACAACTTGCATAGCTTCATGATTTTGCAACATAACAACTTGCATAGGTTCATGAACTAACAACATAATTAATACTAACATAGGTTCAGGATTCACAACATAACAACTTGCATAGGTTCATGAATTAACAACATAATTAACAACTCACATAGATTCATGATTTACAACATGTTTAACAACTTGCATAACATAACAACTTGCATAGTTTTAGGAATAATAACTTGCATGATCTCATAACAATTTGCATAGATTCATGATAACAACTTGCATAGATCCATAATAACGACTTGCATAGATTCATAATAACAACTTGCATAGACTCATGATAAAGACTTGCATAGATTCATGATAACGACTTGCATAGATTCATGAATTCATCACACAATAACTAACATAATTTCTTGATCAACAATAACAATAAACTTTCATAATTTCATGATCCACAACAACAATAAACTTGCATAACATATACCCAAATCATAGTCTACCACGATTCACTTTTATTTATTTAAACCTAAAAGTGACTAGAACTCACAGAAAAAGGGGACTTGAGTTCTGGGATCTGAATTCTGTAATTGATTAGCGTTCCCTTGTTGTAGACAATTTCGTTGTTGTAGTTTTAGGCTTGATTTGATTTGAATTGAGTTGCTTTACTTTGCTTTTAATTGGTGGCGGCTACTCTAGGGTTTGGAGTGACAACATGACGGCCATTGATCTAATTTTATTTTGATTTTAGGGTTTGAGTCTACATGCCTTTTTATAGAGTTTAGGATTAGTTTAGGCCGTCCAATCAACCCAGAATTAATCCCAGCCAATCAGAGAAGTTCAGAAACCCTAATGAGTCAGCATCTAGTCACTAACAGGTCATTAAACAAATCTGGGGGGGGGGGAGGGCAGGTCGACCCTATGGTCGACCTGGTAAGGGCAGGTCGACCCCCAGGTCGACCCTATGGTCGACCTGGCCCTGGCGGGAATTTTCCCGCCTAGCCCATCTAACTCTGAATTTTGAATTTTCGAAATCTGTTTAAATTTTTTCTGAAACTTCCGATGGCCATAACTTCTTCATACGAAGTCCAATTCATGCAAACTCGGACTCTATCCCAACAAGAATTCCGAGACGAACGCAATTGCGTGACCCGTTTCCATTAATTCTCATGTCTGAGATTAGTTATTCTTTAATTTGTGAATATTAACATTAAAATTGCGGGGTGTTACATTCTCCCTTCCTTAAAGGATTTCGTCCCCGAATTCTTCAAGTCAAGAAGAATGTGCATCCTACCATACAATCATCCATCTACTCAACCATCAAACACAGGCATCCATTGTCCTTAAAAGATTTCTAATGATGTATGAGAATATGCAAAAAGTGTGTGTATATGTTCCTTATCTAATGCAAAATTAGGCGGTCTACTGATTCAGTTGACCACCTTAATGCAAACCATGATAGTGTCGTGTGTCCATTATGTATGCGAAAGAATCCTATCGATACATATTATTTCTACATGTGTGCTCAACCATTCATCAAAATGTAACATCCATATGATAACACAACCAATGTTCATCCATTAACCTAAATATGCACACACATTTATATGCAATATGAAAGTGATTTGAGCCGATCTAGTGCTTAATGTGTGTGTATATGCGTCCACAGGTAACCACTAGCAAACACTTGCATCCACTTGCGACTATCAAACATAACATGTATCAAACACATGTTTACATCCATGGATTTCCTATCTAATGGTTGAAGATCCGGTCGATGGGATATAACCAAATGATATAACTAAAACAAAAGCTTTGTTCCCATTTGACATCGGTTAAGAGAATAATTCCCTAAGTCTCAGCCTCGAAGACCGAAATCAACATCAGACTGACACCCAAAGAATTACCCCCATTAAACAATATCAAAACTAGAGATCTACTTCATGCTTCGAGTAGAAACCCCTATCCCTCAAAAATTTTCAGATACTTACAGACTACTGGTACAGATCAGATTACAGAATGATTCTCAGAAAGCTAAGCATAACAGACCCTTGAGGGTCACAAGAAACTTTGGGGGTCTTCCCCTGACAAGTTAGAAACTTAACGACCCTCCTCTCAAAATCTAGAACGACACTCTACATAGAAAGCTAGTCCATTTAGAACCAACACATAGCCCATAAACTTGAGCACACAAAGATCACATTCAAATTTTTTTTTTGACGCCTAACACAGATAATTTCATCCCCTTACAAATCGCCTATAAATGAGACGAACCACCAAAGGGGTTTGAAACAACTACGAGATCAGAAACAAGACTAGTATTAAAGTGCAAAGTCTCAATATCAGAATCCAAAAGAGTCTTAACTTCATAATCAGATAAGGAAATTAAACCTTCTACATAAATTTTCCTATCTCTATCCTATCCATCAGCCGCGAGAGCATTCGCCTGTCCTATCAAAGGAAGAGATTTTAGACAAAGGACTGAAGGATACTACATATGGCTTTTCGGGGAATGTTTTTCAAAACAGGCTTTCATTTTTGAAAATAATTTCTTTTAAAAAAAATTTGAAAAATATTTTCAAAACTTTTATCTAATCTGGTAACCTTCAGCTCCGATACCAAGTGTAACACCCCACCTCCATTAAGGTCACTCACAAAGGGAATGCCTTAACTTTAGTGGAGCGTTTTTGGTAAACAGACACAGAATATCACAAGACAGATATAAAAATTTTGCAGCGGAAAATAAACAACTTTATTAAATCACCAAAATACTTTGTTACATAATACTATGAGTCATAAAACCATTAAAACACTTCTGTCTTACATCATCAGAATACATAGGTACTTAAAAGAAAAACATCATTCCCCATATTAAAGAGTAAGCCATATAAGAGGCAGAGGCTCGAGCCATACTTCAGAAGCAGCTCCTAGAAGATGATATCCAAATCCTGACTAAACCTGGGTGTTTCCTCCCTGAGAACCTGGGGGGAACGGAAGAAAAGAGGCGAAACAAACTAGGTCAGACATACGTCTGGTGAGTCCAGTAACTTTTAGCCAGTAAATAAATAAAGGTTAACATGAGAGGCATACAAAGGGGATAAGAGGATTCACAGTACAGATGACAGGTATGACAGGACAAATAAGGTGAGGTGTATGCGTGCTTCACAACTAACTACTCTACACTATTACTAGTCAAATCAAGGTGGGATGATCCCTTCCGCTAATGATAACGATGGGGGTAGTTTCGTGTATTCCTAGCTGTTGTCATAGGTGCCACCTGCTCCTATCTCAACTAGTCGTACCCACTACCCTCCTAATATAATTTGGTAGACTTAGGTCATATGTCCGGGTATACCCTAACTACTAACCTAATCGATCGTCTCCCTGCTCTGTAGATACCCTATGTTGGTCCCATAACTAGGGGTATCACTTCCCTAAAGTGGCAAGCTAAGGTGTGCACAGTTATACCTACTGGTGTCACGGTCGTCTTGTCCCCCTCTGCCCGGCCCATGCACGCACATGTCCCTGGTCGGTTTGCGCCGCCCACACTATTTGTCTCGTTTTGGATCTCTTACAATCAATTAGTAAGCGTGCCCCTTCCCCGCCTAGCACAGAGTTCTTTACTTTGATACCCCTCCGGGTTACTAACTGAAATGGGTCCCGCACAACATGATACAAGTTCTCCCCAGTCTTGTATCCCCACTAGGTTTTCTACTGACTATGTACACCCTAAGGTGTCTTTAATTACATAGCCCTCAATCAGTTACGCATACCTATAGGTGTCTTTAATACATAACCCCTATTCTACCTATCGGTTATGCGCACCTATAAGTGTCTTTAATACATAACTCTATCTATTCCCATTAGTTATGCGTACCCCTAAGGGTGTCTTTAATACATAACTTTACTGTTTTGCCCCGGTTATGTATACCATTAGGTGTCTTTAATTACATAACCCTTTTTTTATCCAGTTAAGTTTGTGGGCCTATATGTATTAATATTACCCACCTACCCCTTCAGTTGTACTTAACCCTCCCACTGATTTGATCATATTTATTTAATGGTTAAGTTTGTGGGACTATATATATTAATATTACCCACCCACCCATCAGTTGTACTCAACCCACCCACAATCCAATTCGTTTTACTTAACTCTAACTTATGTATATCATCATACAGTCCATATGTATTAAGTTAGGTTAAGTAGTCTTTAATCAGCATTAATTAATTATTGAGACACATAATCGTATTTCACATGCCACCCAAGGCAACCACATAATTCCACATGCCACCCAAGGCACGCACTTAACCCCACTACATGTTTATCTGGTTAAGAGTTTCTTAATTCATTAAGACTGTAACCTTATAAAGACCTCTCACATTAGACTGGCATTTGTAGCAGCTGGATTTGCCGGGCAAGTCCGGGCAGTCTTACACCACAAAAGAGCCTAACCTCGTGTCTTTACAACCGTTACGTATTTAATTTGTGCCTAAGACCTCTGACATTAGACTGGCATTTGTGGCAGCTGGATTTGCCGGGCCGGTCCGGGCAGTCTTACACCACAGAAGAGCCTAACCTCGTGTCTTAGACGATTAATTACTCCTAATTAATCATTCCCCAATTTGAATTAATTTCCCTATTCAAATTATCAATCAATTCCAAATTTAATTATGGCCATAATTGACTCAATTATGTCCATCTATTTATGGTATGTAAAATCATACCAATTTCATCACAAATTTATTTTATGCCATTTAAGGTATTTATGCCAATTAAATCTTTAGACTTCAATTGCTTAAACATTACTCTTTTGATTAATTAAGTTAATTAATTAATCCTTTCCTTTTTATATGTTTCAATACCTATCTTATTAACAATTTGAATTTCTTATCCATAAATGGTCATATTCAAATTATACCATTTTTACCCAATTTTACCCATGTCATAATAGGTAATTAATTATATGTTTCCCTTTTAGAATCGTGTGACCAATTTACATAATCACTATGCCTACTACAAATTCCTCTTTTTTTCCTGTTTCTTAACTAGCGTAACCGTTTGCGTTTTTGGCGTCATAGAGGTTACAAGGTAGCCTCGCCATAACAACAAAATAAAGGGAATGACAAGATGATTGTTTTCAGTACAATTTTGGCATAAGCATGACAACTAGGGAAAATGACATGATAACTTTGCATATAATTATGATTCACTACATAATTAACAACTTGCGTAGATTCATGATTTTGCAACATAACAACTTGCATAGGTTCATGAATTAACAACATAATTAATACTAACATAGGTTCAGGATTCACAACATAACAACTTACATAGGTGACTTGCATAGGTTCATGAATTAACAACATAATTAACAACTCACATAGATTCATGATTTACAACATGTTTAACAACTTGCATAACATAACAACTTGCATAGTTTTAGGAAAAATAACTTGCATGATCTCATAACAATTTGCATAGATTCATGATAACAGCTTGAATAGATCCATAATAACGACTTGCATAAATTCATAATAACAACATGCATAGATTCATGATAACGACTTGCATAGATTCATGATAGCGACTTGCATAGATTCGTGAATTCATCGCACAATAACTTACATAATTTCATGATCAACAACAATAATAAACTTGCATAATTTCATGATCCACAACAACAATAAACTTGCATAACATATACCCAAATCATAGTCTACCACGATTCACTTTTATTTATTTAAACCTAAAAGTGATTAGAACTCACCGAAAAAGGGGACTTGAGTTCTAGAATCTGAATTCTGTAATTGGTTAGCTTTCCCTTGTTGTAGACAATTTCGTTGTTGTAGTTTTAGGCTTGATTTGATTTGAATTGAGTTGCTTTACTTTGCTTCTAATTGGTGGCGGCTACTCTAGGGTTTGGAGTGACAACATGATGGCCATTGATCTAATATTATTTTGATTTTAGGGTTTGAGTCTACATGTCTTTTTATAGAGTTTAGGATTAGTTTAGGTTGTCCGATCAACCCAGAATTAATCCCAGGCAATCAGAGCAGTTCAGAAACCCTAATAATTCAGCATCTAGTCACTAACAGGCCACTAAACAAATCTGCCCGGGGGGGGGGGGGGCAGGTCGACCCTATGGTCGACCTGGCCCTGGCGGGAATTTTCCCGCCTAGCCCATCTGACTATGAATTTTGAATTTTCAAAATCTGTTTAAATTTTTCTGAAACTTCCGATGGCCATAACTTCTTCATACGAAGTCCAATTCACGCAAACTCGGACTCTATCTCAACCAGAACTCCGAGGCGAACGCAATGGAGCGAC
Source organism: Allium sativum (assembly GCA_030737875.1). Classification (NCBI taxonomy): domain Eukaryota; kingdom Viridiplantae; phylum Streptophyta; class Magnoliopsida; order Asparagales; family Amaryllidaceae; genus Allium; species Allium sativum. Next base: position 344,838,694 of record CM060922.1, on the reverse strand, counting down.
CCGTTTCCCTTAATTCTCATGTCTGAGATTAGTTATTCTTTAATTTGTGAATATTAACATTAAAATTACGGGGTGTTACAGCTCCCGACCGAGTTCCGTGTTTCTTGTGTAGCCCTGCCACGGAACTCGGGCACGCACACACGATGGGTGTGCAGGTTAGATATCGAATACGATAGAGAATACATACGTGGAAGAGTCTAGATATAAACATGTATGCTCTGGGTGGTGTATCGTAGACTGGTGGGCATTATTCGATAACAACAGTCAAATTAGAGTGATCCTATGTGGGCGTAGTGTTGTATTATATATAAAAGTGGAATATACATTACTATGACATAGGACGGGGAACTGCGTATATCACTACAGGATACGGTGGGGACCATGGAGTGGGGTACCACGGGGAGTACCTCAGTTTGGGGGTAGTTACATATACATTATATTAGGTTAATCTACTGGGAGTAGATAGGTATGACGTGTGTGTGAGCCTTGAGCGCTAACGACACAAATAACCTAATAAACAATAAAACGTAATTGAACGGTATATGTAGGATTATTCAAGAAGTGTAGTTTAAACTCATTCACACAGAACTTATGTTCTGACCCCCTCCTCATAACATTCGCAGGTTAGATTCATGGCAGAGACTTATAGCTTTGGAGAAACTGATTTAGCAGTATTGTAATTATGGTAAAGCTATGTTTATATATATTATATTTTATTCCTTCCGCTGTGAGTTGCTTTCCGAACTCTGACATATTTCTTGTCTCTGTCTTTTCTGCAGGATACTAGAGCAACCAACTCGAATTTTGATGGATTGGGTTTTTGAAAAAAAAAAATCGGTTCGTCGGAATTCGGGTTGTTACATTTGGTATCCGAGCGTAGGTTTACGGTTCCTATATAGATAATGAGAGAGCGTATTTGTATTTTCAAAAATATAATATATAAACCTAGATCTATAAAGAAGCCCACTAAATGGAAAGAGTAAAATATGGAAAGAATTGGGATAACTGTTTTGTACGCTAAAAGAATGAGCAAGGAAATCTGGGACCCTTAGGTATGCTGGGTGGAAAGTGTACAAAATGATTGGTGTTAAGAAAGGTGTATCCCATAGAATAGTAACTGAGATTAGTTGGTTTAGTAGGGAAACCTTATAAAGTGGAAAATGGATAAGGAATATTAATAGTTGGAAGAAATGATTTCGTGGATGTGTCTAGGAAAGCCTAGGTAATTTGGAACCCGATTAAGAAATAGTTGTCCTTGTCTACTCCAGTTTTTTATGTTTGAAAAAATGTTTTGCATTTTTCTTACGGCGTGTTTTTATGGTTTGGAAAAAGCAAGTTTTGGTAAAGAAAATAAAGTTATACCTTTTTTTTGGAGAAATATTTAGAAAAAAAAAGACCAAACCATGTTTTAAAACGAATGGAGTAGGTAAGGATTAGTGTCAAGAAAGAACGAGTTTGAGTCTAGGAAGTAAATAATAAGGACTATCCTAGAATAATAAAAATAAATTCCCGTAGAATGCATAAGCATTATAAAGACTAGAATTGTTGCTCAAAAACGATAAGTTAAAAAAAAGTTTCTTATGTAATTGTGCTTGGATAGGAAAATAGGAACTTTTTATAGAATATCTGTGTAAAAATCCAAGTGCAACCAGGAAAGGTACATAAAAGAAAAACGGAAAATGTAATTTCTTCTGTTTTATACCTTTTTGTAACATAAGAAATCGAATTTGGAAAAATAGATTTTTCAAATTTTCAAATTTAATAATGGTTGGTAGGATTTTGGATGCAACAATTGGATTAACTATGCTCTTACTCTATAAGAGTATAGGAAAATTTGGATGAAAAATGTTGTGGTTTTTCAAAAATATTGCATTCATATAGAACTGCAAGTATATTTAGAATGTGAACATCGTGTTTTGAAGAAAAAAATTGAAAGATTGCATACATATAGGTGGTACCAAATTAGGCATACAGGCATTACTACGATGTATTTCACTTTGCACATGTGCACAATGTTTGCAAAAAAAATTTGGATGCACACTTGATGGTTTGATATTATGCGAGGAATTATATATTTTACCTCTATCGAATATCGAGGACGAAATTCCTTAAGGGTGGGAGAATGTAACACCCCGCATTTTTAATATAATTAAAAATGAGATATATTTATATATGCATGGATATATTTAAAGGAAAGATTAAATAATATTAATGTAATTGCATGTAAGAAGTTTATGCAGTGAAATAAAGAAAAAGATTAATAAAGAAATTACATGCAATATTTGAAATAAGAAGAAATATAGTGAAATGTGAAGAAATACGTGCGAACATTTAAAAAGAAATAAAAAGGAGAATTTGAAGAGACTCTAGAATTTGGTCATGAAATTAGCGTCATTACGTTCGTGGCGATTTTCTAGTCAATTTAGACCTATAGTTTGGAGAAAACTGATTTAAAACGAAGAAGTTATCCTTAATTTAAGAAATGCAACAAAACATGAAAAAGAGCAATGGGAAAAGAATAATATGTAGCTTGGTCCTAAGTCTTGTTAACAAAAGACTTAGTAGCTCATTTGGTTAATACATGAGACTTGTACATAAGAGGTTGTGAGTTTAATCCCCACCAGTGCCATATATTTTTTGTTTTGTTTTAAGGAGTGGCTAAATAGTGGCTTAGCAAATTGGTTCAATGCGAAAGGGGATAAGTTAATTGTAGGTTTAATTGAAAGAATGGAAATAAACCATTAATTGATTAAGGAAGATAATTTCCAAATAAAATAGACAATTGTTCGCATATAAAAATTAATATACGCATAAGAGATGGATGCGTATGAGCATAATTCAAAATTGAAGTTGCGCGCGAACATAGAGACAAACAAAAAGGGGGCATATATGTATACATGTTTTTTGAAATTAATGCAATAAGAGAAAGAGGATATGTGAAATTATTGCATTAAATAAATGGATGATGCATGAACCATAATAAAAATAAATTAATGTGATGCAAATAAAAGAAAGAGAATATGGAATACAAAACATGTCAAATGTGCAATTAAAGCATGCATAGAAAAAGGTAGTAAACAATAAAAAGGAGCAATTAAATGTGAAGGGGATCAACTTTTGAAATTTAAACGTTTAAAAAGTAAATTAATAAGGCCATAAGCAAGCCACGATTGGAGGAAGGCAAATGTTATTAAATAACATTCAAATCAGAGACGCATGCACATGTGATTAGATGTAAATAAATAAAAGGAAATGGTTTAAGGACATGCGGTTTCTATTCAAAAAGAGTAGACAAAAAGAGAAAGAAATCAATTAATTGATTAGGGGAAGAATATAGCAAATAAAGGTTCACGTATAAGTGCAAATAAATAAATAAATAAATTTATGAAGGAAAGAGATTGTTATACGTTAAAAATAGTATGTAATGCATTAATTAGAAAGAAATAAAGCGGTTTCTTTTTTAAAGGAGCACTAAGTGTGAAAAGGTTTGTTCTGGATGGTTCCTTTCTAGGGTGAGGTGGACAGTTTAGATGAGTTTTTATTTAATCCTAAGGTCCTAGTTGCTCTAACCCACCTATAAAAGAACACCTAACCTAACCCTAAAATCATTCTCTCTCTTATAAGACGCCTCCATGCCACCAAACTTCAACCCAACATAGCCGTCGCCTCTAAACTCTAAATTAAATTTCAAGTTATTCATCAATTTTGGAGTTTAATCAAATCAAGTAGCAAGTTTCTTCAACAAAAATTCACGTTCTGCATCAATAATCAAATAAGAAGCCTAAACCAACATTCTACCTCAACAACCAATTGTTTATTTCTCCAATCCAGTCAAGATGAGTGGTTTAAAATACAGTTGTTGTATAATTGTACTTCTATCGTTTTCCATTCCCCATAATGAATATGATGATAATTTAATAAGATCAGTTATTTCATTTATGCTTACGATTGAGTTCTCTCCTTTTTATTCTTTCCCCTTTTTATTTATATAGCTAGGCTATCTCGAGCCTACATCGATCATGAATTTATGCTTTGTAAATGAGAACGAGAAAGTAAAAGGGAAAAGGGGTTGTTTGGGCATAATATGGGTTGGAAGGATTTATGTATGATTTAAATAGAATTATGGACATAATTGTATGGTAATTTTAAATTTATGTAGTTTGGCATGATTGAAATTGGATATGGAATTAGTACAATTTAATATTAACGACATGTAATTAAATAACATGGATTGGTGAAATTTATTGGTAAGATAAGCATAAAAGGTGAATTAGGCTATATGTACGAACATGGGAACATTGGGAAATATATTGGAAAAATATTGATTTTATGAACTTGAGTATTATTGGATATTTTGGATAATGGGAATATAAAAGAAATTGGCATATTTGGGTATGGATTACATGGAATTGATGAAATTGCATGTAATTGGAATTTTTTAAGTAAGACTAATTAATATGTAATTAGTGACAAGTTGGAATAGGCAAAATTGTAAACATGACTATATGTTGAATTGGAAACACATAACACGAAAATTGGGATTTGGGTGAAATACGATGTTAATGAACCCTTGACACGAGGTTAGGTGCAATTGTGGTGTAAGACTGCCCGGAACCGCCCGGCAAATCCAGCTGCCACAATTGGACGTCTAATGTGAGAGTTCAAAGGCATGAATTGTAGGCGTAACGGTTGGTGACACGAGGTTAGACCCGCTTTGTGGTGTAAGACTGCCCGGAACCGCCCGGCAAATCCAGCAGCCACAAAGTGTTCGGTCTAATGTGGGAGGTCATGCACCGTTTGTCATAATGAATGAATTAAGGAATACTAACCATAATAAGATATGTTGGTGACATGGGTATGGTTAGAGGGTTAAGTGGGTGACATGTAAAATATGACATGTAAATATGGACTTAACCGTAGTAAGACAAGACATGTAAAACATGTAAATATGGACTTAACCGTAGTAAGACAAGAAATGTAAAACATGTAAATGTGGACTTAACTGTAGTAAGATACGTGAAGTAAAACATGACTAAGGTGGACTTAACCGTAGTAAAGCATGTGTAAGACATGGAAAAAATAATAAAAGAGGTTAAGTGGGACATGGGCGACATGTAAGACATAAATAAATAATGCTTAACCAAAGGGGACACGTTATGGCATCACAAATTAATTGAATTGGGTAAAGTTTAGGTAACAGGTTAAATAAATGGAAAGGGTTAAGTAAATCTAAATTAATGACAAAAGTAGGGAATGGTAAATAACCTATTATGAATGAATTTGAATAAGAAAAGGAAGAATAATAGGATAGACTTGTCCTAGGGACAAGTGGAAAGTATAACTTATGGGATAAGGTAAGTTATAAGAAACGATAGAGGAAAATAAGGTAACTTATATGAGAAGATATAATTAATTATAAATTAAGTAGTTTGGGAAGGATAAGTGTGAAATTTAAGATGATATAAGTTATATGAAAGGAAAAGAAGTAAATTAGAGTCATATATGTTGGTTGGGTTGAGTAATTGTCTGGGTGCCAGTCTGATGTTGATTTTGGTCTTCGGGGCTGGTGTTTAGGGGATTATTCTCCTAATCAGTATATATGTGGATAAGACATACTTAATTATGAATTATGTATAACATGTTGTTGTAACCCTAAAAGGGAATAATTTATGAAGTTGGAAAACATGTGGTGGTCTTATTAATGGACTTAAATGGGTTAAGTACAAACTGAATTAATAAGCGAGGGTAACATGGTAAACTTGAAAAGGAAGTCAATATGAATAAGAATAACCAAGTTAAATAAGAAAAACTGACGAGGTAACACAAGCGCGTAAGAACTGATTAGACGTAGGGTCTAATGACATATAAAATCAAGGTGCTTGGGGCAATCCGTACGTTGTAGGATGAATATCCCAACAAGGTAAATCATCACGGTGTCATAAGACACGAGGGGAGCGCACATTTGTTATTTTGGCGGCTCCAACGGACTGGAAGGGGAAGCACCCGGCTTCCTGAGATGTTTATAAAGGTGCTCCTAGTAGTCCTCTGTGTGGTGGCAGATGTTTTAGGCTGTGCTCGCAGAGGATGGATCTGCGCATAACTACTAGGTGGGTAGGCCTTGACTACAAGAATAGCTGGGTAGTCAGAATGTTGTTCGCGGTGACGGAAAAGGTGATACGACGGCTGCCTCAACGGAGGTGGAGGGTCAGGATCAACAAGGATAGTAGATCGTCGAGTGCCTGTTACCACAGCCAGTAGGATGCAGAAACACTAGAGCTAGGCCCAATATACCATTAACCATTCACTATAGTGGGACGGTGGTTGAGGGGAGACGCCACATGGATGTTTAGATTGGTTGCTTAGGGGCTTGTCCATAGCTCTCGTAGTCTTTATTAGTTATGGAAGGGGCCGAGGTGGGGCCATAGCCACCATAGAAAACAGACCCTAGGGATAATTATGTGGGAGGCTCTTAAAGGCGGGCCTTGCACAAATATAAGGAAAGCTCCCGACCGAGTTCCGTGTTTCTTGTGTAGCCCTGCCACGGAACTCGAGCACGCACAAACGATGGGTGTGCGGGTTAGATATCGAATACGATAGAGAATACGTACGTGGAAGAGTCTAGATATAATCATGTCTGCTCTGGGTGGTGTATCGTAGACTGGTGGGCATTATTCGATAACGGCAGTCAAATTAGAGTGATCCTATGTGGGCGTAGTGTTGTATTATATATATAAGAGGAATATACATTACTATGACATAGGACAGGGGACTGCGTATATCACTGCAAGGATACACTGGGGACCATGCGAGTGGGGTACCACGGGGTGTACCTCAGTTTGGGGGTAGCTACATATACGTTATATTAGGTTAATCTACTGGGAGTAGATGGGTGCGACGTGTGTGTAAGCCTTGAGCGCTAACGACACAAATAACCTAATAAATAATAAAATGTAATTGAACGGTATATATAGGATTATTCAGGAAGTGTAGTTTAAACTCATTCACATAGAACTTATGTTCTAACCCCCTCCTCATAAAATTCGCAGGTTAGATTTATGACAGAGACTTATAGCTTTGGAGATACTGATTTAGCAGTATTGTAATTAAGGTAAAGCTATGTTTATATATATTATATTTTATTTCTTCCGTTGTGCGGTGTTTTCCGAACTCTGACATATTTCTTGTCTCCGTCTTTTCTGCAGGATACCAGAGCAACCAACTCGGGTTTTGATGGATTGAGTTTTTGAAAAAAAATCGGTCCGTCGGAATTCGGGTTGTTACGAGTGTCTGTCAAATCACAAATAAATATCCATCTAGTAGAATGCTTGCATCTCACACTCTACATATTCATTGTATAATCAAAGACCACAAATGCTTATTGTAGATTGGATTTCCAACATGATAAGGTATGGGACCACATTTCGATTAGTGTAATCTAGAGGGGATACACTAGAGTTCAATAAGAACATCTTGCGACCCGGCCACACATGACCGACCACTCATTCAGCTTGAGTGTATCAAATATATTATCACTCATGATTGTCGGCCGTCCAATCATATTCCGTAAGATACATATTCGACAGAAGAAACAAATAAGAATTTTCCCTAGATGGTGATAATACACCATGCACTGGCGCGACCCAACTAGCTATGTTGCATGCCCGATTGTTGTCATTTTCCGATTGTGAGGCTTAAGGTTACGTTTACTTTTCAGCGAACATCTCAATAACTTTGAATGCCACATCGTCAAATCCATCAAATCACTAATAGACATCCACAAAAATACTCTTGGTGTTATGCAAGATAATTTCTCCGCCACCAATCTTGGTATATTTGTAAAAATCATCGTATGTGATCATTCAGGAAATACTCGGTCAGACATTCATCCATACAAGTCATCCAGGAATAGGATGAACCGAAGGCACCCTCCTACCACATCATATATGGGAATCACCCTAAGAATTGGTAGCGAGTAGTCCTTGTAGTCTGAAGATTTCAGTAACAACAGAATCACAAGTCATAATAAATCTGGGCGCGAGCCAGAGAAATTTAACGAGTAGTTCTTCCGATCATGAAGATCAACGGTCTTCAGTGCTTCATCTTTATACGCCTGCATGTTAGCCTCGAGCGTATAGTTGGTTCAAAGTGGTTTTGGGTCTAGTTCTAATTCCGGTCTCTTCGAACTAACTCGTCAAAGGTCCAAACAATATTTATTTATAGTTGGGGTCTTAACTATCAACTCAAACAGTATAGATCGGTACTTTGGAAGCTCATGCTCTTTTCATTTCAAACTATTCATTTAGAACTATTGTATCAATTAAAAATTGATTTTATAATTTATTTCAACCAATCTCTTTTGTTTTTGATATTTGAAAATAAATCAACCTTTATCTTTCTTTTTAGGATAAATTTTTTGAAGAACTCACCTTGTCATTTCCTTTATTTTTAACATATAGTTATATTTCACAAACCGCTTTTATTTCCGTTATTTTTTAAATCTTATCTGAACCAAGATAACGTCAAACAACGTTTTCTAATAATATAAGCATAACAGTTAATTTTTGTTACCAAACTCTTTTCCCTTAAAACTCTTGCTTAGGAAAATTATATGTGTCTTTCCAAAGTCTAATTTGATTTTCAAAATACCATGTAGTATCTTATTCTCATTTCCAAAACCAATGTATTGAAAACTGCATCTCTCCAGAATTAGCGTCTATCATTATCCCTTTTTATTTTTTTTGCAATATCTCTATATCTCATCAATCAATTTTTATTTTCGTAAATCAAAAATATTCTTAAAAATTCCTTTTATAATTCCTTTAGTTTGGAAATAATTGCAAATTCTCCTTTTTACTTCCGCTATTAAAAACTAATACCGTCTTTCGACGATAATGAAATTGTTGAAGTTAGGGTATTCTATTTACCTCTTAGTCCTTGATTGACAATGTCTTATCTCTAGATAGGTAGAAGTTTATAACTCAAAACCCAATAACATTAATACCATCTTAATTCTATCTCGTGTCACATATGGTTATGTACACCATACTTTATATTTGGAAATTTTATTCACTAGATAAAACCTCTTTTAAATTCATCACGTTTGTTTTTTAAATTTCCATTTACAAATCTTGTTTGTAGATTGGATTATAATCTCCTTAAAGAACCTTTTACCAATTTAATCAACTCTTACTACATTCGATTACCTCTTAAACGATCTTCAAAAGTCATTGCCTTCATTATTATCGATAATAATCAACTAAATAAAGTAGTTTCTTTTATTAATAACTAAGATAGAATGCTTAATTATTTTTAAACAATCTAATAATCGATTCAAAACACAGTTAATTAAATATTAATTAACTTCTAAGAACACATGTTAAGTTTAAACCATTAGTTGATAAAACTATTTCTATTAAGTAATGATTTGAGTAACATTTCCGTTGAAATAGTTGACTCAGTCAACTTAAAAGTATTGTCAACTACTAACTGGTTGCTTCCAATCCTTCTTATTAAATTAACTAAAAATATAATTAATTTAATATAAATTGGCTTAATTGTTTCTTTGAACAATCTTCTCATATTATCAACCTTTTAGTAAATTCTTGCCTTTCCTTTATTATCAGAACATAAATTGTTCAATAATTCTTTGTGAAATACAATCATAAATATAAATATATTTATAAAATATCTATTTTAAATAATGTATACAAATTTAAACTTGAAAAACTTCAATTCAGTAATAAAAATAAATTTGTAACTGAAAACATCATCAATTCGCCTAACGGCAAATCATCGTCTTAAAATACAGATTTAGGCCATTCACTACCAACCACATAATCAACGTTGCTTATTGATTAAAAACACACAACATCCATTCAAAAACCAAAATCTAGGTAGTATATATTGTTATTTGGGGTGAACAATTCATATATAAATAACATGAGAAATAGATAACAGACGATTAATTTGAGGAATCCACTTGGATACCCATAACCCATCTTCCCCTGCATCACAACTTATAATATTATGTTATAACAACATACAAAAATAATATTTTAACCAAATCATCCAATACGATGTTAGTCAAAACGTCGACAACCATTAAACAACCAACAGGCATCTAATTACCCAATTTATATTACTAACAATAAATTTAAGTTATATGAATTATGTAACGACCTGCATTCTACGCATCGAAGGATCGTAGAATATTTATTTATTTCTCGTAAGGAGTCGTATGGTCGTGTGACATTGGGGGACGACCATTGGGGTCATTTCTCATGTTCCCGATTTTTTCCAATTTTTGAATGACCGTTTTACCCCTAGCTGATGTTATTTTGGCCATAACTTTTGACTGGTAAGGAATTTTGACCTGAAACCACTTCCATTAGATCCGGATGATGGTTTACCTTTCCATAGAGTGGTCATATGTGAAAAACGGACTTGCCGTTTGGGAGATATGGACAAAATAAGGTTTAGAAGGTGAAAAACTGCTTAACGAGACCAAATGAGGTGATTAGTGAATGGGCCCATAACCCTTTTCGGGATTAGGGTTATGGGGAGTTTGAAATGAGTTAGGTTTTCATTCTATTTCAGTTTTCTAGCCGCCATTTACCTCTTAGAAACCCTAACAATGGCCTCTACCTTCTAATTTCATCCCAAATCGCTCTTTAATCAAGGATTAAGCTTAGCAACATCAAATCAAGGAGAAATAACACCATTTCAGAGTTAGAGCTACTGTTAGGCATTGGTATTCGCCCAAATTAGAGGAGTTTCATTTCTGAAAGTTTTTAATTGTGGCAAAGGTGAATGATTAGCCTTGTTTTTACACTAATTAAGGTTAATTAAGGGTAATTAGTGATAATTGGTGGATTTATACATGATTAAATTCTGGAAAAATATTTATAAATTTCGGAATATTGATTTAGGCCTCTGTTAGAAATTTGGGTTGATTTGGTTAAGTTTTGCTAATCCCAACACTAGTTCTTGTTAAACATAATTAAGGGGAAAATATGGGTTTTGGGTATGTTTGATCCATTTTAACATATCAAATTGTTGTTTTGGTGTTTGTGGTCAATTCTATATGCTGCTATGACTGTATGGTATGCTTTGTGATTGATTAGAACAGTTAAAACAGTCGAAAACGCCGTCATATGGCGTAAAACAGTCACTGGAAAAGTTGCAGGAAATGACCCAGAACCGGATCGGATCGCCCCCATCCAAACTGACCCGATCATGAATGTGGAGACCACGAGCTAGAGGACTGCTCGCACCTGATGCTCACGACCCAAACCCCCATCACGAGCCGGACCAGATGACGCCTTCATGAACCGTGACCAAAAACTGATTCAGGGACGGAGCATCACGAGCCGCAAACCGCTTCCTCGCGAGCCACCATGGATACGATCGGGCAGAGGAGGACCACTATCCCAGTGAGATATCACGAGCCAACTGAAGACTCACGAGCCTTGAGCATTGTCACGAGCCAGGGCAGGGAAGGAGAACCACGACCCAGAGTTGGAGCCACGAGCCGACGCTAAGGGGCGATCCACAAGTCGCAAACAGATGCTATGGAGGAATCACGAGCCGAACTTAGAGTCTAGATAGTGAACGAACTGAATGGAACTGAAGTGCGAACGGGATAATGACCAAAACCCGAGATGCAAAGGTAGTCCAAACGGGAAGATTGTACTTACGATCCAGTTGGGAAACAACGAGTTAACTTCATAGTTGGACTTTGGTGCGGGACGTGTGCTAAGGAGTTACCGACGTCCATAACTTTGATTCACCACCGAAAGATGAATGTTAGGCTATGGATCAGTGCAGTGGGCTAGTTACTACTTCATGGGGAAGAGTGATCGTAGTATGTCAATGAGCCGGTGCAGTGTAGTTATCATGACTCCATGGGGTACATAGCAACGTATTTGGGGTTACGGATCAGTGGAGTGGAGCCATCACGACTCCATGGGGCAGAGTGATCGTAACAAAGTATTGGGTAATCAAAAAGAGGTGGATATCGTATGCTTTAAGCACTGAGTGAGAGATGTGAGTATGGTTGCTATGCTTGATTGTTTTCCATCACTATGACATGCACACACCCACCCCCGTGTCCTTTACACCATATGTTAGTGGCACCTTAAAGTATTGTACGGTATATTGTGCTAACTCTTTGGTTGCAGGTCCAGGTTCAGGTATGGTTTAGTATACCTGTTACTGTTCTGTTTTGTTGCTTATCGCTCATACCAAACTTTTGTATAACCTAGAGTTTTATGTCTCTTCTTATTACTGTGGGTGCTCTTAAATGGGCAGACTAGAGATAGGTCAGGTGACTATGCACAAGTAGCTGTGCCGGAGATGAGTAGGAGGATTCCACGTATGATATATATAGATATTCTCCCTGTGTCGCTGTTGGTCACTACTTTGGGCATTAGTAGTGTATCTTCCTTATTTTGCTTTAGAGACAGTTTTTAAAGGTTGTAATAACGATGATGTGGAATATAAGCTGTATTTGTATTTTCCACTGCTATGATGGTTTTGTTTTCAGCTTATGCACTGTCTCGCCTGTTTTATGTCAAGTACGTTATTATTATGTTTTATTCCATGCGCTGTGAGACATTCTATAGGTTCCTTGATAGTTTAAATTCCCTTCCTTCTTTTCTTTGGCGACCGTCCCGTGCTGGTCGGACATTGGCACAACGTACTTTCATTGGAAATGTCAGCTGGTGCGGGGCGGGCCGTCACATTTGGTATCAGAGCTCTAGGTTGCGTAGTTAACCTATGGAAGACACCAGAGAGTGATAGTACGTATATGAGAGCGCGTATTTGTGATATTTTGGTTTTCAAAAGCTATATATATATCTATACTATTAGTATATTTAAGGATGAAGTCGCACTGCACTGGTACCACTGAAGAGATGGTTAATCGTTTTCTCCTTACAGATTGAATGATGAGCCGATATACTAGGGGTACTGGTAGAGGAGCTAATAATGGGAATGCTCCTGATATGAGGACGATGTTCACTAACTTCATGAGAGAGATGCTTAGAAATGTGCAAGGAGCAGTTCCCAATGCTGCAAATGGTGGTGATGCAGCGGTGCAGGCGCCTAGGGCCGATTTCGCCAAGCTATGCAAGGATTACACTAGCCTTGGTGGGAAGCTGTTCCACGGAACGGAATCGGCTATAGAAGTTCAGGATTGGTTGGATAGCTGTGAGTGTATCTTCGAAGATGTAGGTATCGAGGATGCGATGAAGAGAAAGCTAGCGTCCCGTCAGCTGCAAGGACGGGCGATGAATTGGTGGAATGCTATTAAGGTAGCTACTCCAGAGGATCAAGTTACATGGGATCAGTTTAAGGCCCGATTCAGTGATAAGTTTATCCCAGTTGCTCAGAAATCAGAGTTGTTCAGGAAATTTTTGGAGCTTAAGCAGAATGGTAGGGCAGTCTCAGAGTACATTGCAGAGTTCGATACTTTATCGAAGTATGGATTATCCCTTATCGATAATGCCGAGAAGAAGAACGAGAAGTTTTTAACTGGTTTGGATGGATACTTGGGGTAAGGCTTATTAACCATGTCGATGAGACATTTGAATCGATTGTGGGGAAAGATTTGAGATCAGAGAGTCTATACACTAATTCGAAGACTGAGGTTGCATCTACATGTGAGCCAAAGCTGCAAGCAAGCGGTGGAGGCAAGAATGGTTCTCAGAATAAGAGAAAGCAAAATCAGACCAAGGATGGCTAGAAGAAAAAGAATAAGAAAGATGTGCAGTGCTTTAGCTGTGGCAAGAAGGGCCATTATCATAAAGAATGTCGAGCAAAGCCAGCGGACAGGAAGTGCTTCAACTGTGGCCAAGTGGGACATCACAAGGATAAATGTCCGCAACCCCCTAAAGAAAAGCAGATTTTGAAAGCATATGCTATCAATTCTGTTCCTTCTTTGTCGAATGCCCCAACTGCGGCGGAGCAGGGAAAAAATGTCGTCATTCAAGGTATGATTTCTGTTTATGATTTTCCTGTTTGAGTATTGTTTAATACCGGGGCTTCCCATTCCTTCATATCTAGTGACCTGGTAAATAGGTTGGGGTTGGAACCTGACATAGTCGATAGACCTTTAGCGGTGACGAACCCGATTGGTGTTTCAACTACCTTAGCATGATTTGTCGTAATGTGGTCTTATTGAGTCATGGATGCATGTTTTTTTTTGATTGCTTTGTTTTGGGTTTACTGGGTTTGGCATTATTTTGGGAGTCGATTGGCTCCAAAGATACGGGGTGGTGGTAGACTGTGAGGGATTTTTGGTGACAGTTAGAGCGGATGATGGGCAGAGGTAGTGTTTGGTGGTCTACCTAGTGATGGGGTAATGGCTAGTTTTCTAAATTCCCTCGACATCCCGCATGATCAGTTGTCAGATGTGCCCGTGGCTGGCCATTATCCGGACGTCTTCGAGGAAGTGACTGGACTTCCACCACACCGAGAGATTGAGTTCCGTATTGATTTTGCGAAAGATGCCAGACCTATAGTGATGCCACTTCGTCGTATGGCACCAAGGGAGCATCGAGAGCTCAGGGTGCAAGTAAGCGATCTTTTGAAGAAGGGATGTATCAAAAGAAGTGTTTCTGAGTGGGGAGCACCAGTTGTGTTTGCTACCAAGGCAGATGGTTCCCTTCGATTGTGTATGGACTACCGCGAATTAAATAAGGTGACGAGGAAGAATAAGTCTCCTCTACCGCGGATATACGATCTGTTCGATCTGTTAAGTGGCACGAGGGTGTTCTTCCAGTTGGATCTCGCGACAGGTTTTCATCATCTTAGAGTGGAAGCTGAGAGCATAGCTAAAACGGCCTTTCGGACGCCGTTTGGATTCTGTGAGTGGTTGGTCATGCCATTTGGGTTGACCAATGCACCGTCATATTTTGTGGATCTTATGAATATAGTATTACGTGATCAATTGAATACGTTTGTTCATGTGTTCGGTGATGATATCTTGGTTTATTCGAGGACAGAGGAAGAACACAAGGAACACTTGAGGATAGTGATGAAGGTGTTGAGAAAACACCAATTGAAAGAAAAGTTTTCTAAGTGTCACTTCTGGAGGAGGGAAGTGAGATTCTTGGGCCATGTTGTTTCAGAAAATGGTATTGTCGTGGACCCTGCGAAGGTGGCTACGGTACAAGATTGGTCTATGCCAAAGAATACAACATACATAAGAAGTTTCTTGGGACTGGCTAGATATTATCGTAAGTTTATCCAAGACTTCTCCAAGATAGCAGCACCATTGACTCAGCTGACCAAGAAGAATCAAGCTTTTGTTTGGGATGAAAAGTGCGAGAAAGCATTCAAGAGTCTAAAGGAAAAGTTGACATGTGCACTAGTGTTAGTCATTCCTAAGGGGAATGAAGAGATGACGGTATACACAAATGCATGTGGTACCGAGCTAGGTGTTGTATTGATGCAAGGAGGTTGGGTTGTAGCTTATGCTAGTCGGGAACTAAAACCGCATGAGAAAAGCTATCCCACCCATGATTTGGAATTGGCAGAGATCGTATTCGCATTGAAGATGTGGAGACATTATCTCTTGGGAGAAAGACTCGAGTTGTTCACCGATCATAAATCGTTAAAGTATCTTTTCTCTCAGAAGAATCTAAATCTCCGACAGCAAAGATGGTTAGAATTCTTGGCTTCCTATGATTTCGATATCGCATATACACCAGGAAAGGGCAATGCGGTAGCTGATGCATTGAGTAGAAGACATGTCAGTTTAGGGGCTATGTTTCTAGAATGGAAGCAACTAAAGTACATCACTGGGTATGATTTCAGACCAAAGTGCGAATTGGATCTATAAGTATTAGCAAGTTTGATGATCAGGCCCACTTTGATTGAGCGGATTGGTTCCAGTCAGAGGGACGGTCCTAACTTATTGGAAATCATCTCCAAGTTAGAGATGGGTATCGATAGGGAGGTGGACAAGTATGGGCTTAATCGAGATGGTTGGCTTAGAAAGAATGGAAGACTAGTTGTGCCCAGTGTCAAGGGATTGAGAGATGAAGTTCTTAGAGAATGTCATCACTCAAAATTGACTATACATCCCGGTGGTAACAAAATGTATCGAGACATGAAGCAGACCTAATACTGATAAGGGATGAAAAGAGACGTTGGGAAGTTTATATCCAAATGCATGAACTGCCAGCTAGTTATAGCTGAGCAAAAGAAGCCTATTGGTTTGTTACAACCGTTAGAAATTTCAGAATGGAAATGAGAACAAGTCTCAATGGATTTCACTGATGGGTTACCAAGAACTAGATCGGGCCATGATAGCACTTGGGTGATTGTGGACGGATTAACCAAAAGCGCAAGGTTTATACCCGTCAAGTCGAACAGAATGAAAGCTAAGTTTGTGGAACTATATATAAAATGGGTAGTGGGATTTCATGGAATACCCAAAGGCATTGTGAGCGACCGAGATCCGTTGTTTACTAGTGGATTTCGGAGGAGCTTGCAAGAGGCATTAGGATTAGAATTACATCTCAGTATCGCGTATCATCCTCAAACTGACGATTAGACAGAGAGGGTGAATCATATACTATATGACCTCTTAAGAGCTTGTATATTGGATTTTGGTGGATCATGGGATGACCATTTACATCTAGTGGAGTTCGTATATAATAATAGTTATCAATCCAGTATTGGTATGGCTCCATATGAAGCTTTGTACGGAAGACCGTGCAACTCACCGTCAAGTTGGTTAGAAACTGATGAGAAATTTGTGCTTGGGCCAGATGTGATAAGAGAAACCTTAGATAAGATCAAAGTTATCCGACAATGAAAGAAAGCTGCCCAAGATAGGCAGAAGAGATATGCTGATAAGAGGAGAAGAGATTTAAAATTCTCCATTGGTGACTTGGTTTTTGTCAAGATTTCTCCATTAAAGAGTGTGATACGATTTGTTAGGAGAGGCAAGTTAACACCAAGATTTGTTGGTCCATTCCCAGTTCTCGAGCAAGTTGGGAATTTGGCATATAAAGTTGAATTACCAGAGTAGTTGGCAGGAGTTCATAACATATTTCATGTTTCCCAGTTAAGGAAATTCGTGCAGGACCCTAGTGTGACTATTTCACCGGAACAATTGGACGATATCGAGGTTGAACCCGAGGCGATTAGGAACCGCAGGCCTATGCATATTGTTGGGAATGATACGAAGCGGCTTCGAAGGAAGGCGGTGAAACTAGTCAAAGTTCAGTGGGGTGATGATGAGGAAGACTGTACTTAGGAAACATAGGAGAACATAAGGAGGAAGTATCCAGAACTCTTTGCTTGGTAAGGTTTTTATATCGGTATTATACTCCCTTATTAGTAAACCGCATGCTAGGATTGGCTTGTTGTGTTGTTTTGTATGCTTTATTATTTTGTTAATGATTGGTAGCATGCGGGATCCTTTGTATGTTTTGGGTTAAGGAATTCCGGGGACGAAATTTCTTAAGGGAGGGGGGGGGGAGAATGTAACGATCCGCATTCTACGCATCGAAGGATCATAGAATATTTATTTATTTCTCGTAAGGAGTCGTATGGTAGTCTGACATTAGGGGACGACTATTGGGGTCATTTCCCATGTTCACGATTTTTGCCAATTTTTGAATGACTGTTTTGCCCCTAACTGATCTTGTTTTATCCATAAATTTTGATTAGTAAGGAATTTTGACCTGAAAGCACTTCCATTAGATCCGGATGATGGTTTAACTTTCCGTAGAGTGGTCATATGTGAAAAACGGACTTACCGTTTGGGAGATATGGACGAAATAAGGTATAGAAGGTGAAAAACTACTTACCGGCCCAAATGAGGTGATTATTGAATGGGCCCATAACCCATTTAGGGTTTAGGGTTATGGAGATGCTGAAATGTGTTAGGTTTCCATTCTATTTCAGTTCTCTAGCCTCCATTTACCTCTTAGAAACCCTAACAATGGCCTCCACCTTCTAATTTCATGCAAATCGCTCTCTAATCAAGGATTAAGCTTAGTAACATCAAATCAAGGAGAAATAGCACCATTTCAGAGTTAGAGCTGCTGTTAGACATTGGTATTCACCCGAATCAGAGGAGTTTCAGTTCCAAAAGTTTTTAATTGTGGCAAAGGTGAGTGATTAGCCTTGTTTTTACACTAAATAAGGTTAATTAAGGGTAATTAGTGATAATTAGTGGATTTATACATGATTAAATTCTGGAAAAATATTTATAAATTTCGGAATATTGATTTAGGCCTATTAGATATTTGGGTTGATTTGGTTAAGTTTTGCTAATCCTAACATTAGTCATTGTTAAACATGATTAAGGGGAAAATATGGGTTTTGGGTATGTTTGATTCATTTTAACATATCAAATTGCTGTTTTAGTGTTTGTGGTCAATTCTATATGTTGCTATGACTGTATGGTATGCTTTGTGATTGATTAGAACAGTTAGAATAGTCGAAAATGCCGTCATATGGCGTTAAACAGTCGCTAGAAAAGTTGCAAGAAATGACCCAGAACCGGATCAGGTCGCCCCCTTATCCGAACCGACCCGATCGTGAATGTGGAGACCACGAGCTGGAGGACTACTCACACCGGAAGCTCACGACCCCAACCCCTATCACGAGCCGGACCAAATGATCCCTTCACGAACCGTGACCACGAACGGATCCAGGGACGGAGCATCATGAGCCGCGAACCGCTTCCTCGCGAGCCACCATGGACACGATCGGGTAAAGGAGGAGAACGATCCCGATGAGATGTCACGAGCCAACTGAAGACTCACAAGCCTGGAGCACTGTCACGAGCCAGGGCAAGGAAGGAGGACCACGACCTAGAGTTGGAGCCTCGAGCCGACGTCATAGGGCGATCCATGAGTCGCGAACAGATGCTATGAAGGAATCACGAGCCGAACTTAGAGTCTGGACAATGAACGAACTGAATGGAACCGAAGTGCGAATGGGATAATGACCAAAACCGTAGATGCAAAGGTAGTCCAAATGGGAAGTTTGTACTCAGGATCAAGTTGGGAACCAACGAGTTAACTTCATGGTTGGACTTTGCTGCGGGACGTGTGCTAAGGAGTTATCGACGTCCATATCTTTGATTCACCACCGAAAGACAAATGTTAGGCTACAGATAAGTGCAGTGGTGTAGTTATTACTTCATGGGGCAGAGTGATCGTAGCATGGCTATGAGCCAGTGTAGTGGAGTTATCATGACTCCATGGGGCAGAGTGGACATAGCAAAGTATTAGTGGCTACGGATCAGTGCAGTGGAGCCGTCACGACTCCATGGGGCAGAGTGATCGTAACAAAGTATTGGGTGATCAAAGCGGTGGATATCGTATGCTTTACTCATTGAGTGAGAGATGTGAGGATGGTTGCTATGCTTGATTGTTTGCCATCACTATGACATGCACACCCCCACCCTCATATCCTTTACACAATATGTTAGTGGCACCTTAGAGTATTGTACGGTATGTTGTGCTAACTCTTTGTTTGCAGGTCCAGGTTCAGGTATGGTTTAGTATACTTGTTATTGTTCTGTTTTGCTGCTTATCGCTCATACCACACTTTTGTCTGACCCAGAGTTTTATGTCTCTTCTTATTACTCTGGGTGCTCTTAAATGGGAAGACTAGAGACTGGTCAGGTAACTATGCACGAGTAGCTATCCTGGAGACGAGCAGGAGGCTTCCACGTATGATATATATAGATATTCTCCCTGTGTCGGTGCTGGTCACTACTTTAGGCATTAGTAGTGTACCTTCCTTATTTTGCTTTAGAGACAGTTTTTAAAGGTTGTAATAACGATGATGTGGAACATAAGATGTATTTGAATTTTCCACTGTTATGATGGTTTAGTTTTCAGCTTATGCACTGCCTCGCCTGTTTTATGTCAAGTATGTTATTATTATATTTTATTCCATGTGCTGGGGGACATTCTACAGGTTCCTTGCTTGTTCAAATTCCCTTCTTTCCTTTCTTTGGCGACCGTCTCGTGCTGGTTGGACATTGGTACGACGTACTTTCATTGGAAATGTCGGCTGGTGCGGTGCCGGCCATCACAAATGAGCACATCATAATATTCTAGAAAGCGTGAGAGTTAACTCACCATTTATTTCGATGGATGATTCGTATATTGTTTCGTTTAATTTTAAACAAATGTTTAAAATTAAATGAAATTTCGATTATATCCAATTTCGACCGAACAAGCTTAGCAGCGTAGCCGTCGTCGTCCTGATTCCAACGGACCTGGTTTCGTCCAATTCCGACCTCGAATGAACAAAATATCATCGTTATAAATTTGATCGATTATAATATAAACTAACTAAATTAATTAAAATATTAAACCTGAACTAGTTTCTAATATAATTCCTAAATTACCTTCACCTATCTATACAAACCCGACATTTACTTCTGCTGCTTCTTGAGTCATGGCCCGTTCCACGTTCTCTCTCTAATACCTCATCTTTTTGCCCATCTTCTTCTTATTTTATAAACCGGAATCCCAAAGCCCATGATAAAAAATTTAGCTCGCCAATTCCATAATCCTCTTCCCCACAAAAATTATTCCAAACTGCTCCTTGTATCCTACCACCGCATGAGTCTTCTTCCCCACATTTGAATCTGCTGCTTCTAGTCACATGCCATGGCCATTCCAACGTCCTAGCAAATTCTCTAACTCCCCCTTATTCACGGATTATCACTAATCGGGGTTAAAACCCGATTTTCGTTCTCTAGACAGAACGCGAGAGACCTCCTTCTTTATGGTGGCTAGCATCGCCACTCCCCTCCAGGGCTGATCGGACCCACCCCATCACGGCGCCACCTCCATGACTCCCTCCTCTGATGAATCCTACGGGGCCACCAAAGACCTCCATAAGCCATGAAGTAAAACAAACCCATAAAAGCTTTAAAATCCGTATTGCTTTCTTCCTCATCCCTTTCCTCATCTGCAACCCCCTGCTGCTCTTCGAACATAACACTGTACCCCTCCCCATCATCATTGAATAACACGCTCGCATGTTCCGTCGCAATCTCCACACCATATTCCCCACAACACTGAACCCCCGCTAAAACAGCTTCTGAGCAAGGCCAAGTATTTACTTAACTGGAAAGACTGAGACGAGTGCATCAACCTTAAAGTAAAAAAAAATCGGCGGGCTATCGCTGTTGTGGAGCGGAGTAGACCTCAGATTCAATAGTTACTAGAAGCTCCTCTTTAGCTGGTTGGGACTATTCTCGAAGGTGGCATAAAAACCTCTACGGATCAACGAGAAAAATAAAACGATCGATGAAGATTGATTTTCTTTGTCCCACAACCGTATTACTAAGGTCTTCCTTGTCATTTGGTGGCAAAGGAAAGGCATGAATGAAGGACTCTTTCCTCAAGAGAGATTTTTCTATCTATGTTAATGAGACATCCTATTATATAAAATTGATCTCACCATCGACGAAATCTCTTTACACTCCTTTTCTTTTAGTTCACACCTGGACTAATTTAAGCTTCTTTTCCCAATTAGAGTATATATAGTTGAAGAGTTCATGACCTAAGCGACCGCGTAAAGTCGCAAATTATATTCTAATAAGAATATATAGGGTTGAAGACTTCAAACAAAAGTCCAAACAAAAGTCTGACTCCATTCTTTATGCGGTGCAAGACTGACTCATCAAGGAGAGCGGTAGCTTAAATTGGTCTCATCATCCACCCTGACAAAAGTCTAACCTAAGCGACCGCGTGAATCCACTGACCCTAATTTAAGCTTCTTTTACCAATTAGAATATATAGAGTTGAAGACTCCATTCTTCCCTGTAGCGCAAACTACGGGGTGCAAGACTTTTAGCTTCGAATACTCCTCAAACTTCACAACCCTCGTTCTTTGCTTTCCCAAACCCAAATGCACAACCCCCTCGACCTTTAGCAACCTCTAATTTGACTAAATGCACCCCTACCCCACGCCGAAAAGAAGGCAGCGTACACCCTTTTTTCTCGTTTTGAAGTTTTGCATATAAAAAGAATATGGGAAAGTTTGGCTTTTGTGTTTGTTGAGTATTTAGGAAGGGTTGGCTTTGGTTATAATACGAGGGAGAAAGGAAAGAAGTCTAAATTTAATAAAGAATGGGGATGGCGTCGGCACATTTTTTAAATACACGAAGAAATAGAGTTGATAAGAAGAAGAATGTGTTTCGAGTAAGAAAAATGAGAATGGGGAAGTTGGAATTTCATTTCTAGTTTGAGAAGGTAGTAACAAAGGTGGTTGAATATATATACACGAAAGCGAAAAGGAGAAAGAGCGAGAAGGCCATGTGAACATTCAGAGAAAGGATAGAATTTATTTATTTATTATTCAATTTGACTAAAGATTTTTATTGAAATGACGGACGGAATTTTCTCCGAGCCTATCGCCAATTCCATACATTGTTTATTGATTCGTATTACCACATATAAACCCCATTCATGACGAAAATGGATGTCTAGCTATAGTTCAACAATACGGATCTAGTGAAACTTGTTTCATTGAAAACCGAGTCCATTTGAAAAAATGGCACTGGCTTGAGTCGAAATGATCGATAAATTTACATTTAATTTTGCCACACTCACAAAATAATGCCAATTGGCATGAAACTTGAAATCTAGCAGTAATTAGCTATTACGGATTTAATAAAATTTATTTCTTTGCAATGGAGTTCGTTTAAATATAAGCACCATATAAGGGTCCAATTTAAATTAAAATGAATCTATTTAAAAATACCTAAGTATAAAAATAATAAAATATCATTGTTGGACATATTGAACAGAATTTCATATACTATCAAAATAAATTGACTCTGGTTGAATTACAAGCCAAAATTATATATAAAATATTAAAAATCCATTTATTTACATAAATAAATCATTATAATTTATAAATGAATATTATAGCGACCTTTTGAAATTTTGATTTGGACATCAAAAAAAATCTACCAGATGAAAATTTGATTTTTCTCTTCTGTTAGAAAATTATTATCCAATACATTCAGATGTTTCTTGTTTCAAAAAAATCCGACTTATATTGGATCCTGTACATCCATTTAAAGTTCAAAACGTAATATTACGAACCACCACGATGTTACAAGCTCATTGATTAAGTTATAAATTTTACTTTCAAACTTCATTTAATAAACAAATCATTAATATAATTGAAAACGAACTAAAATAAATATTTCTACATTGCAGTTTTACATTATACGTCAATAATAACTAATCCCGACTATTTCAGAATTTATTTATTATTATATTATATTAAAAAAATATTCAAAATTATTAAGTTAAATTCCAAAACAACATTTAAAACCATTTTAAATATTAAATTAGATGATTAAAAATCTGGTCCATTACAGGGAATATCTATATATGATTTAATTCTAAAATATTTAAAAAAAATTAAGAATTGAAAATCTATATTCGAAATATTGAAAGATTTAGAAGTTTAATTAACCATCCGTTAATTAGTATAATTAAAAAGGGCAAGTGATGCTGAGTACCGAACTAGGGAGCTCATTTTATTTTCATGATTGAGTGGTTGTTTATTTTATAATTGAATAATCAACTATCAAATATGATCCATATGATTGTTGGTACGGAAAGACTAGGATCGAATTTATATTCAGAAACCATTTCAAACCAGCAAATACGAAATCGTCTAAGATGCTGATTGAGGAAGGAGCAATTGAAGAACGGTTGATTTTCATAAGCGAAAGGACTACTCGTCAAATTTCTCTGATGTTGCAACCAGAGTAAATTTGATTTGTGAGTCTAACGTAATTGGAATCTACGCATTACATGGACTACTCGTGTTACAACCCAGAAAATCAGAAGCAATTTAAAAAATTTATTTTGGCAATTTTAATGAATTTTGAATATTTAAAATGATTTATTTTAAATAATAATAACTAGAAATTTATTTTGAATAGAATTAGAATGTATATATTTGTTTAAATCGAAGTTAGAATATAAATATTTATTTTAATTATAAAAGGAATTGGAAATGGCGCGGTAGTTTGAAAATTCGATTTTAAATTTCAAATGAACGTACAAGATTCAAAATAAATCGGATTTCAGTAAAACCAGAAATATTTGAATCTGTTTGAAAATATCTTTCCAACGAATGTGAAAAATCCAGATTTCATAGCAGGAATAAAAAGTTATGTCCAGTTGAAAATTCAGAATAGTCGCTATGAAATTTATATAATATATAGCCCTTATAAATAAATATTTTGCAAATGACCTCCATTTTCGATGAGACCACTTTTGTTGGATCTGGAATGTCGAATTATTGCTAGATTCCAATTTTCATAATTTTTGGAATCAATATGTGAGCATGGTGAATTTAAACGTGTTTGGTCAATTCAGTTTGAATTTAATCGACTGGAAAATGTATGTTTTTCAAACGGTCTCCAAATTCGATGAAATTAGTTTTGTTAGGACCGTATCGTCAAAACATAGCCAGATTAATTTTTCTGGAATTTTTGGAGTCAGTATGTGGCCCCGGTAATTTAAAATGTACGTTTAAATTAAATATACATCGATTTATATTTTAATTTAAAGAAAAACTGATCGTAACTGTAGAATTGGCTTATGGGACATATCCCATTGTGTTCGTAATATGGGTAATTAGCTAGGGGCGACAGTCGTTGGGTCTCGTTTGGAGTCAGAATGCAAAATCACCTTTTTGAGAATTAAATAATAGTTAAATAATTTATATAAAAAGCCCTAAACCACCCCCAACCCTATCGTTAATAACCCTAGCCACCATCTCATAAAACTAATGCCCCAAAAGCTCCGAAATTCTACTCCAAATCGTGCCCCATTGGATTCAAATGAACTGATGGATTCAAAAAAAAATTGGAAGAGATTTCTGAGCTCTTCGAAATGATCTAAATTTGTTCGGAAATGGTGAAGCAATTGGGGGAAATCGTCCCTCAAAACTGCCGACTTCGGGTCCAAATCCCAAGTCTATGGCGGATGTGAGTTAGATGGCGGGCCCAGCGTTGGTAGGCGACACAAAGAGGTTCAAGGTGGTGGCACCCGATCAACCTCCGGTCGGCTTAACGACGAACGACGGCGAGGTTTGTGTTTTGAGCAGTTAGATTTCGCTGTTCAGCATGAGGAATAGGAAATTTACATTTTTAAGCATTATAAAATTTTTGTTGTTTAATTTCATCATTTAATTTAATTATCCAATGCAGTAAAATCAATATCTGTCTCATACGAGGTCGGAATCGCGCGAAAATGGATCCATTGCGATCGTGGGGATGAAAGCTTTACAACAAGACTAACCTGGTCCAATTTAGAGCACGTCAGAATTTTGAGTAAATTCAAATCCAAAATGTTCAGAAATTTAAAATTAAAACTGGCAGAGTGGAAACCGAGTGTGACTACTCCTTCTCATTAGTTATTTTACAGTTAAATATATACTAGGTTGCAGGCGGGGCTTAGTAGCTCCTAACACCGTTGTCCACAGAACATGGACTACTTGTTTGATTGTATTGTGTTGTGGAAATGGATGGTATTGTGATTGTTGATTGTATTGTGTTGAATAAAAATGTATGAACAATAAAAATATCATTTTTACTGTATATATAAAATATTCATGTGTATGGAATAAAATATTTGAACAATAAATTATCATTTTTATTGAATGAATATAATATATAAAATATTCATGTATGGAATAAAATATCGAATAATAAAAATATAATATTTATTGAATATATGAACCATATAAAATGGTCATGTGTTGAAAATAAATATTCATTTACAAACCATACGATTTGTTTATGTACACCCATTTAACTGATATTGATCGGGACGATAAATGTAACACCCCACACCCGCTAAGGTCACTCACTAAGGGAATGCCTTAGTTTCGGTGGAGTATTTAAGTGAATATAGAACTGAAAAATTACAACAAGACAGATATAAGTAATACTTGATATTTAAAACATCATTTCATTGCAGCTGAAGGTAAACATGTTTGGTTACATATCAAAACCAACAAGAGTCAAGTACAAAATATCCATCTCGTTAAAACATAAGTACATAATCCCACTACATACTAATAGCCATAATAGAAAAGATAACCGAACTTTTCTTCAAGAGTCCAAGCTCCAAAAGATAAATAAAGCAATCCGATCAAAGCCCACTAGTGCTAGGCCCACACTGATAACCTGAGGGTTGGGGGAAACAGATAAAAACAACGGGGTCAGACATAAGTCTGAGTGAGCCCTATAACTTTAACAATACAATCATTGAAGTAATTAGGGTATGATATAAACCTGGTACGGTACGACTGGGGATAAATGACTACACTAAGCAGCCAACTAGACTTAGGATAAACTAAGATAACGGTAAAGACGCGCCTATCCACCCAAGGATAAATACTATTCTGCACCACACCAGATCTACCCACCCAAGGATAATTCCTACACTGCACCACACCAGATCTACCCACCCAAGGGTAATTCCTACTTAAAGGTTGATCCCACTAAGTGTACTTAGTAATTTTTAATAATAGTTTCGTGTACCCCTAGCTGACTACATAGGTGCCGTCTGCCCCTATCTCCACTAGGTGTACCCACAACTTAGTAATTTTAATAGTAGTCTCGTGTACCCCTAGCTGACTACATAGGTGCCGTTTGCCCCTATCTCCACTAGGTGTACCCACTACTCCCCAAACGATCGGCTCCCTACCGTAGATACCCGTGCTGGCCCCACAGTGGGGTGTATCACTCCCCAAAGTGGCAACCCGATAATATCAATAGTGCACGGCTTATATTTACACGATGCAACAACGTCTTACCTACCAGCCCGGGCCCACACACGCATATGAAACCCGTTGGACTCGCGTTGCCACCGCTACCCCGTTTTGGCCTCTTATAGTCAAGCCCAGTACGCGTGTCCCGTCCTCGACATGGGTCGAGCCCAATAAGATACATATGGGTTACTGGTTGAAATGGCCCCCCACAAGCTACTACTTAAGCTTGTCATTTTATCTAGTGCATCCCACTTAACCCCTTTTCATAATCATGCCCACTTACATGTTAAGGTTTGGTTAAGTCATCTAATCATATTTCAATTGCCACTCAAGGCACCCACTAGATTTCTACATGCCACCCAAGGCACCCACTTGATTTCCACATGCCACCCAAGGCACCCACTTAACCCCTTAATCATGTTTAGTTACATGTTCCACTTTGGTTAAGTATTCTAGTCGTATTCTCTATTGCCACCCATGGCAACCCACTAGATTTTTCCACATGCCACCCAAGGCACCCACTTAACCCTTTAATCATGTTTAATTACATGTTCCACTTTGGTTAAGTATTCTAATCGTATTTTCTATTGCCACCCAAGGCAACCACTAGATTTTCTCATGCCACCCAAGGCACTTACTTAATCTCCACATGCCACCCAAGGCACCCACTTAACCCTTCATGCCCCACTACATTCTTATCTGGTTAAGTGTTTCTTAATTGATTAAGAACGCAACCGTTGTAAAGACCTCTCACATTAGACTATCTTTTATGGCAGCTGGATTTGCCGGTTGGGTCTCGGCAGCCTTACGCCATAACCGAGTCTAACCTCGTGTCTATACACTTGTCACGTATTTAGTTTGTGCCTAAGACCTCTCACATTGGGCCAATCATTTGTAGCCGCTGGATATGCCGGTCGGTTCCGGGAAGTCTTATGCTACAAAAGGGTCCAACCTCGTGTCTTAGTCGATTAATTACACCTAATTAATCACCCCCATAATTTGTATTAATTATCCCTAATTAATTACAAATTTTACGATGTACATAATTGACTCAATTATGTCCATCCACTTTATGGTATGCATAATCATACCAACTTCACACCATTTCATTAACATGTATATTAACCCCATCGTTCCCCACGTAATTCGCGAACATGACATAAAAGGGAAGATTCATCACAAATACAATGGGTTCAACTTGCACAACATTAGCATCAACATGGGTTTTAAAGGTGTCAACATGCATATAGCATCAAACCCAACTAGCATAAATAATCAACCCAAACTTGCATGAATCACATATGTCATAAAGAGATTAACTTGCATAAGTTACTTATGTCATACAAAGGGGTAAACTTGCATATGTATGTATGACATACAAAGGTGTAAACTTGCACATGTTACTTGCATATAATCAAACACCAAACTTGCATAACATATCATGTATGAACTTGCATATAATCATACACCAAACTTGCATAACATATCATGTATGAACTTGCATATAATCATACACCAAACTTGCATATCATATCATGTATGAACTAGCATATAATCATACACCAAACTTGCATATCATGGTGTCATAATGGATCAATGTTTCTCATATGACTTGCATATCTTGCATAACATCATAAACACATAGCATATGACTTGCATAATTTGCATAACACCACAAACATATAGCATATGACTTGCATAACTTGCATAACATCATAATCACATAGCATATGACTTGCATAACTTGCATAACATCATAATCACATAGCATATGACTTGCATAACTTGCATAACATCATGATCACATAGCATATGACTTGCATAACTTGCATAACATCATGATCACATAGCATATGACTTGCATAACTTGCATAACATCATGATCACATAGCATATGACTTGCATAACTTGCATAACAACATAATCACATAGCATATGACTTGCATAACTTGCATAACATCATAATCACATAGCATATGACTTGCTTAACTTGCATAACATCATGAACATGTATCATATGACTTGCATAACTTGCATAACTTCATGAACATATAGCACATAACTTGATAACATCACAAACATATAGCATATGATAACATAATCTTGCATTGATCCACATTCATAGCCATAACCTCATTATATCCTATCATAATCATTTCAACAATTGGTTATTAAGGCTATAGAAAACTCACAACTTGTTGATTAGCACTCCTAAGAAGAAGATTAAGTTGCTAGAGT
The DNA here is from genome assembly GCA_030737875.1 of Allium sativum. Lineage (NCBI taxonomy): Eukaryota > Viridiplantae > Streptophyta > Magnoliopsida > Asparagales > Amaryllidaceae > Allium > Allium sativum. The sequence goes on along the minus strand of CM060922.1, from coordinate 344,809,654 downwards.
TGATTAGAGATTGATTTGAGAAGCTATCTTCCTCTTTAAGTTGATGGAGGCTCCTTCAAGTTGCATTTTGACGGCATAACGGTGTTGTAGCTATTTTTAGTATGAATTAGGGTAGTCTTAGGGTGTATTTATAGATTAGTTAGGTGTTTTAGGCCCTTAGATTAACCCTAAATCAGATTAGAGCCGTCAGATCACGTCCTAGCCACCAAAACACAGCCGAAAAGTCGAACTGATGCACCCAGGTCACCTGGGCTCGACTAGGGAGGTCGACCCCCAGGTCGACACTAGGGTTGACTCCCCAGTCGACCTGGTGGGTAGGTCGACTCCCCAGTCGACCCCCAGGTCGACTCCCTGGGTCTGGCGGGAATTTTCCCGCCTAGCCCATAATCTGCATTTTTGAAATCTGTTTCGTTTTCTGATTTTTCGTGAAACTTCTAAAGCCCATATCTCGGACATTCGGACTCCGATTCACGAAATTTCGGACTCTATTTCGCGTATTTTTTCGAGACGAACGCAATGGCATAGCCCGTTTCCCCTCTTTTAGATTTTTAAATTTAATTCTGCCCTGTTTTATATTATAGTTAGTTATTCAACATACGGGGTGTTACATTCTCCCCTACTTAAAGGATTTCGTCCCCGAAATCTCTTAGTCAAGAAGAACGTATCCTACCAACCAAACAACCATCTACTCAAACCATCAAACACTGGCATCCATTGTCCTTAGAGTTTCTAATGCTGTATGAACATATGCAAAAAGTGTGTATATATGTTCCCTGTCTAATGCAAAATTAGGCGGTCTACTGATTTAGTTGACCTCCTTAATGCAAACCATGATAGTGCCATGCATCCAATATGTATGCGAAAGAACCTTATCGACACATACTACCTCTACATGAGTGCACAATCATTCACCAAAATGCATCATCCATGTGATAACACAACCATTATACATCCATTAATATAGCTACCTACACACAATTTTATGCAATATGCAATATGAAGTGATTGGGCCGATCTAGTGCCTAAAGTGTGTGTATATGCATCCACGAGCAACCACTAGCAACCACTTGCATCCACACGCATCCATCAATCATAACATGTCTCAAACACATGTTTTAACCATAGGTTTACCCTATCTAAAGGTCAAAGGTACTAATGAGAGGACATACTAAAGATAAGATAAGTACTAGACAAACGATAAAGGAGAAGTTAAAAGACATATCCTCAAAAAGGAATGGGTACAATGAACGCATCTTCGCTTCTGTCTCCCAAGTAGCATTGCTCTCATCTTCTCCCCTTTTCACTTTGACTAGTCGAACCTCTCTGTTTCTCAACTTCCTAATCTCTGACCCAAGGATGCGGGTAGGAGCTCGTCGAATAGTCGCATCACGCTCTACCTCCACTTCTTTAAGCAAGCTCGGCTCTACCACCTCTACGGTCTCACGTAGGCACTTCCTCAAATGTGACACATGGAATACGCCATGTACCCCACTAAGTCTCTCGGGTAAATCCACTCTATATGCCATGGAGCAGTCCTCTCGCTTTTCACGGGTATGAAATGGGCACTCTTAGTAAGTCTGTCTACCACAACCCAAATTCCCGTATTACCCTTCTTCGACCTAGGTAACCCATCAATAAAATCCATCGAGACGCCATCCCATTTCCACTGCGGAACTTCCAATGGGTGAAGCAATCCACCAGGTTTCTTTTGCTTCGCTTTCACTTGTTGGCACACCAAGCATCTAGCGACATACTCGGCCACATCTTTATTCATACCGGCCCAAAAGAAAACTCGCTTCATGTATTGGTACATCTTGTCCCCACCGGGATGAATGGTCATCTTTGAACAATGCGCATCATCAAGTATAGCCTTCATCAAACCCTCGTCTTGCGGTACACAAAGTCTACCGTCTCTACGCAACCACCCCCTATCGTCTAGGGTGTACCTACTCAAATGGCTGGACGACTCCCCCCTTATAAGCCTCTCTACCAACTCAACCAACTGTTGGTCGTCCCGCTGTTCCTCGCCAAGCCGTCCCAAAAGAGTAGGTCTGACCTCTAAGGATGCTAGCAAACCGGGTATAAAGTCAACGAAAGGTCTAAAATCAAACATCGAGATAAATTCCAAGCTTCGTCATTCCACGAACAATGGACTCAAGGACAACCTTTTTCATGCTCAAGGCGTCCGCCACCACGTTACCCTTGCCAGGGGTATACGCTATCTCGAAATCATAGGATGTTAAGAACTCCATCCACCTTTGATGTCTCAAGACTATGCGCTCGAAGAGTCTCCAACATTTCCCTAAGATGTAGGGCATGCTTTTCTCCACCTCTAGAGAAAACCAGGATATTCTCCCATGCAAAATCGTCACAACTATACATCTCTCATGCAGACCATCCTAGTCGAACTCGACATCCCCCAAGTGCAAGCCCCAAAGGCCTAAACCAATATCAGACAAACACCCAAGGGACACCTCCTTCGAATTTAGACGACCTACGTGAGAAGATACTAGAAAAACGGCTAAATAATTAAGCCCTTGTCCAACTCTGGATGTCCTTGCCAATCTCGCTCCAAAACCACCGTTGATCAAATGACTGGCTTTGCTTAACCCATTAAGCATACACGAAAACTTATTTCGTTTTTAGAAAAGACCAAGATATCATCCACAAAGACCACTACGAAGTTATTTAGGTACTCCCTGAACACTCTACTCGTCAAATCAACCAAATATGCGGGGGCGTTCGTCAAACCAAATGGCATCACAAGCCACTCATAGAAACCATCCGGAGTCCTAAAGGCGGTCTTCTCTATATTATCCTCAGTCACTCCCAACTGATGAAACCCGGTGGCTAAGTCCCACTGCGAAAACACTGAGGCGCCAACCAACTGATCAAAAAGATCATCAATCCTCGGCAATGGGTGTCTATTCTTCTTTGTGAGCTTGTTGAGTTCTCTATAGTCTACACAAAGTCTGAGGGACCCATCCGCCTTCGTGGCAAAAACTACTGGAGCACCCCACTCCGATATACTTCGTCCTATGAACCCCCTTCTCAAGCAACTCCCATACTTGCTTATGGAGTTCCCTCCTTTCACTTGGAGCCATGCGGTGCACTGACAAAGATACTGGTTTAGCATCGTCTACCAGATATATTCGGAGGTCTATCTCCCACTTCGGAGGTAAGCCTTCACCTCCTCAAACTCATCCGAGTATTCCCGGACCACTCTAACAGATCGCAAACTCTCGATCGAAGCTTCAGGCGATTCAAGATAACTTAGCATAACAAAATCTATGGGATTACAAGAGATCTTGAGAGTGTTACCCAAGCGGGTCATGAGCCTAACAACTATCCTTTCGCAATCAAGAACGGCACCATTACTGGATAACCAGTCCATGCCCAAAATCAACCCATAGCCCGTGAAGCCCAAACAAAAGCATCACCTCTAAACTCAACGCTAAGTATGGAAACCTTCAAACCCAAACATATCATGGACAAATAAGTGGAGCCCCCAATTGGGTTTGAAACAACCACGGGATCATCTACTAAACTGGTGTCTAGGTGCAGTGACTCAACTAATGATGATGAGATAAACGAATGTGGTGCGCCAGAGTCGAATAAAGTTCGAACAGGATGATCGAGAGAACCAAATTTCAACTTAGACGGTCCTACCCCCATCAGGTTTACCCGTCATGAGGGAATACATCTACCCTCCAGACGATCCTGTACTTCGTCCTTACCTCTTTAGACAACTCCAAGGTGTCCTATTTCTCCAAAACAACTAGCCTTCCCCTTCACATTCTCCTTTCGTGGCCTTCTTACCACGATGAGGTTTCATCCTTTATTTACCTAATAGCTATTTGAACCTTCCTCTCTCGTCCATCTTAAAGGTACCTATAAGCCCTCCACTTCCTTGGACTAACTTCTTAGCCTGGCAAACGTCTTAGTCCCTTGAAGTGGTTCTTTCGTCCTTCATACGGAAGTCCTTATTTATCTTAAAAAGACAGCTATACGCGGAGGGGAAATTCAAAAAGAGAAAGAGGAAGAGATTCAAAACGGAGAATCCGAAGGATAAAGATATGGCTATTGGGGATTATGCTTTTCTTTCAAAAACTTTTCTCTTAAAAGACATGTTTTTGAAAATACTTCTTCCGAAAATGTTTTTAGAAAAATAGTTTTCTAAAAGTTTTATCTGTTCTGGTAACCTTAAGCTCTGATACCACATGTAACACCCCACACCCGCTAAGGTCACTCACTAAGGGAATGCCTTAGTTTCAGTGGAGTATTTAAGTGAATATAGAACTGAAAAATTACAACAAGACAGATATAAGTAATACTTGATATTTAAAACATCATTTCATTGCAGCTGAAGGTAAACATGTTTGGTTACATATCAAAACCAACAAGAGTCAAGTACAAAATATCCATCTCGTTAAAACATAAGTACATAATCCCACTACATACTAATAGCCATAATAGAAAAGATAACCGAGCTTTTCTTCAAGAGTCCAAGCTCCAAAAGATAGATAAAGCAATCCGATCAAAGCCCACTAGTGCTAGGCCCACACTGATAACCTGAGGGTTGGGGGAAAAAGATAAAAACAACGGGGTCAGACATAAGTCTGAGTGAGCCCTATAACTTTAACAATACAATCATTGAAGTAATTAGGGTATGATATAAACCTGGTACGGTACGACTGGGGACAAATGACTACACTAAGCAGCCAACTAGACTTAGGATAAACTAAGATAACGGTAAAGACGCGCCTATCCACCCAAGGATAAATACTATTCTGCACCACACCAGATCTACCCACCCAAGGATAATTCCTACACTGCACCACACCAGATCTACCCACCCAAGGGTAAATCCTACTTAAAGGTTGATCCCACTAAGTGTACTTAGTAATTTTTAATAATAGTTTCGTGTACCCCTAGCTGACTACATAGGTGCCGTCTGCCCCTATCTCCACTAGGTGTACCCACAACTTAGTAATTTTAATAGTAGTCTCGTGTACCCCTAGCTGACTACATAGGTGTCGTCTGCCCCTATCTCCACTAGGTGTACCCACTACTCCCCAAACGATCGGCTCCCGACCGTAGATACCCATGCTGGCCCCACAGTGGGGTGTATCACTCCCCAAAGTGGCAACCCGATAATATCAATGGTGCACGGCTTATATCTACACGATGCAACAACTTCTTACCTACCAGCCCGGGCCCACACACGCATATGAAACCCGTTGGACTCGCGTTGCCACCGCTACCCTGTTTTGGCCTCTTATAGTCAAGCCCAGTACGCATGTCCCGTCCTCGACATGGGTCGAGCCCAATAAGATACATATGGGTTACTGGTTGAAATGGGCCCCCACAAGCTACTACTTAAGCTTGTCATTTTATCTAGTGCATCCCACTTAACCCCTTTTCATAATCATGCCCACTTACATGTTAAGGTTTGGTTAAGTCATCTAATCATATTTCAATTGCCACTCAAGGCACCCACTAGATTTCTACATGCCACCCAAGGCACCCACTTGATTTCCACATGCCACCCAAGGCACCCACTTAACCCTATAATCATGTTTAGTTACATGTTCCACTTTGGTTAAGTATTCTAGTCGTATTCTCTATTGCCACCCAAGGCAACCCACTAGATTTTTCCACATGCCACCCAAGGCACGCACTTAACCCTTTAATCATGTTTAATTACATGTTCCACTTTGGTTAAGTATTCTAATCGTATTTTCTATTGCCACCCAAGGCAACCACTAGATTTTCTCATGCCACCCAAGGCACTTACTTAATCTCCACATGCCACCCAAGGCACCCACTTAACCCTTCATGCCCCACTACATGCTTATCTGGTTAAGTGTTTCTTAATTGATTAAGAACGCAACCGTTGTAAAGACCTCTCACATTAGACTATCTTTTATGGCAGCTGGATTTGCCGGTTGGGTCTGGGCAGCCTTACGCCATAACCGAGTCTAACCTCGTGTCTATACACTTGTCACATATTTAGTTTGTGCCTAAGACCTCTCACATTGGGCCAATCATTTGTAGCCGCTGGATATGCCCGTCGGTTCCTGGCAGTCTTCTGCTACAAAGGGTCCAACCTCGTGTCTTAGTCGATTAATTACACCTAATTAATCACCCCCATAATTTGTACTAATTATCCCTAATTAATTACAAATTTTACGATGTACATAATTGACTCAATTATGTCCGTCCACTTTATGGTATGCATAATCATACCAACTTCACACCATTTCATTAACATGTATATTAACCCCATCGTTCCCCACGTAATTCGCGAACATGACATAAAAGGGAAGATTCATCACAAATACAATGGGTTCAACTTGCACAACATTAGCATCAACATGGGTTTTAAAGGTGTCAACATGCATATAGCATCAAACCCAACTAGCATAAATAATCAACCCAAACTTGCATGAATCACATATGTCATAAAGAGATTAACTTGCATAAGTTACTTATGTCATACAAAGGGGTAAACTTGCATATGTATGTATGACATACAAAGGTGTAAACTTGCACATGTTACTTGCATATAATCAAACACCAAACTTGCATAACATATCATGTATGAACTTGCATATAATCATACACCAAACTTGCATAACATATCATGTATGAACTTGCATATAGTCATACACCAAACTTGCATATCATATCATGTATGAACTAGCATATAATCATACACCAAACTTGCATATCATGGTGTCATAATGGATCAATGTTTCTCATATGACTTGCATATCTTCCATAACATCATAAACACATAGCATATGACTTGCATAATTTGCATAACACCATAAACATATAGCATATGACTTGCATAACTTGCATAACATCATAATCACATAGCATATGACTTGCATAACTTGCATAAAATCATAATCACATAGCATATGACTTGCATAACTTGCATAACATCATGATCACATAGCATATGACTTGCATAACTTGCATAACATTATAATCACATAGCATATGACTTGCATAACTTGCATAACATCATAATCACATAGCATATGACTTGCATAACTTGCATAACATCATAATCACATAGCATATGACTTGCTTAACTTGCATAACATAATGAACATGTATCATATGACTTGCATAACTTGCATAACTTCATGAACATATAGCACATAACTTGCATAACTTGCATAACATCACTAACATATAGCATATGATAACATAATCTTGCATTGATCCACATTCATAGCCATAACCTCATTATATCCTATCATAATCATTTCAACAATTGGTTATTAAGGCTATAGAAAACTCACAACTTGTTGATTAGCACTCCTAAGAAGAAGATTAAGTTGCTAGAGTTGATTAGAGATTGATTTGAGAAACTATCTTCCTCTTTAAGTTGATGGAGGCTCCTTCAAGTTGCATTTTGACGGCATAACGGTGTTGTAGCTATTTTTAGTATGAATTAGGGTAGTCTTAGGGTGTATTTATAGATTAGTTAGATGTTTTAGGCCCTTAGATTAACCCTAAATCAGATTAGAGCCGTCAGATCACGTCCTAGCCACCAAAACACAGCCGAAAAGCCGAACTGATGCACCCAGGTCACCTGGGCTCGACCAGGGAGGTTGACCCCCAGGTCGACACTAGGGTCGACTCCCCAGTCGACCTGGTGGGTAGGTCGACTCCCCAGTCGACCCCCAGGTCGACTCCCTGGGTCTGGCGGGAATTTTCCCGCCTAGCCCATAATCTGCATTTTTGAAATCTGTTTCGTTTTCTGATTTTTCGTGAAACTTCTAAAGCCCATATCTCGGACATTCGGACTCCGATTCACGAAATGTCGGACTCTATTTCGCGTATTTTTCCGAAACGAACGCAATGGCATAGCCCGTTTCCCCTGATTCAGATTTTTAAATTTAATTCTGCCCTGTTTTATATTATAGTAAGTTATTCAACATACGGGGTGTTACAATAAATTTTACACATCTCCCAACTGCACAAATAATGTTCAGTATGTGTTGTTTAAAAACCCCACACGAGTATTGGGATGATATTTGACATACACTAATCCCGATATTTAATTATATGTCAATCGATGGGTTGATAGGCTGTGATGAGGGTAACTTATTTATTTTTAACGCTTATATAGTTGTAAATTGCACTCTAGATGATGGTTGACTGTGTATGAATATTTTTGTGTACACGTGTGTATAAAATCCATATAAATAACCTTATATGGTAATTGATTGTGTCTAATTCCAATTCAGAAAGAACGAATATTTTAAAATAACGAATATTTTAAAATAACTAATATTTTAAAATAATATTCGGTAATGGATGAAAATATGATTTTGATGTCCGATTTTGGATGGACACGAAAGTATTGAAATATACAAAGCCGTATTGATTAGATATGCGCCATTTTGACGCGAACGGTATTTATATCGATTTTATTCATTTTTATAATGAGTATCGAAAAGAAAATTATTTCAAAATCTGATATTTTGAAAATATTATCATTTAAATAATATAATGATAAAGAGTATTCAAATTTGATTTGAAACTTGAAATGAAATTTAAATCATTTTAAAATGAATTTAAAACGAATTTATAAAAGAATATTCAAATTTGATTTGAAATGAAATTTAAATCTTTTTAAAACGAATTTAAAATGAATTTATAAAAGAATATTCAAATTTGATTTGAAATTTGAAAAGGAATTGAAATCAATTTAAAACGAATTTAAAACTAATGTACAAAAGAATATTCAAATTTGATTTGAAATTTGAAATGAAATTGAAATCGTTTTAAAATGAATTTAAAATGGATTTATAAAGGAATATTCAATTTTGATTTTAAATTTGAAAATAAAGTTGAAGTCGTTTTTCAAAAAAAATTAAAACGACTTATAAAATACATTTTAAATGGCAATCGACGGAAAATATATAATATATATTTAATGGCTTGAATAGAACGCGCCACTCCGCGGTAGTTCGTGAATTTCGACCATTGACTTCAAATGGACATTACGTGAGATCCGACCGTTGGATTCTCCTAAAACTGGAACGGTTGGGTTCTTACCAAAAAGAGCTTTCCAATGAATATGTAACACCCCACGCCCTTGAGAGAAACTTTGCCACAAATCTTTGCCTAAAATCCGCCCAAGAGTCAACGGGGCGTTCTCCATTAGTGACCTCCCACCAGAATGAGGCCTCTCCCTTCATTAACCAAGCTGCCAACTTGACTTTCTTTCCTTCTTCCATCTCAAAGATATCTATCAACTCTTCCACCTATTTAAGCCAATCTCTAGCCTCCACAAAGGTTTCAGATCCTTGAAAAGGTTTCCCTCCCATAGCTTTAAATTCCTTGCAAGTCTTAGCAAAAGTATCCGTGCGAGGAGGAGGGGGAGGAGGAAGATCGGGTGCTACGGTTGGTGGAGGAACATTTGCTGGACCCGTAGTGGTGGCCCTAGCCTCCATCAATCTCCTATACCATACTGGTACCGTCACACCCTCCGGAAGATTAAGATTCTCGGTCATGCTGAAACGAAAAAGGAAAGATTCAAAACGGAGAATTCGAAGGATATAGATATGGCTATTGGGGATTATGCTTTTCTTTCAAAAACTTTTCTCTTAAAAGACATGTTTTTGAAAATATCTTTTCCAAAAATGTTTTAGAAAAATAGTTTTCTAAAAATTTTATCTGTTCCAGTAACCTTTGCTCTGATACCACGTGTAACACCCCACGCCCGCTATGGTCACTCACTAAGGGAATGCCATAGCATCGGTGGAGTATTTTAGTGAATATAGAACAGAAAAATTACAACAAGACAGATATAATTAGTACTTGAAATTTAAAAATATCATCTTACAACAGCGGAAATAAACATGTCTGGTTACATCATAAAACCACGATAAAAGTCAAGTACAATATCCATCAAAATAAAGAAGTACATAATCCCACTCTCTCATACAATAGCCATAACAAAAGAAAAGATAACTGGATAACTGGAGCTTTACATCTACCCAAGCTCCTAAAGACTGGAACATCAATCCGATCAAGCTCTACTACCGCTAGGATCCACCGTAGGACCTGAGGGTTGGGAAAAAGATAAAAACAACGGGGTCAGACATAAGTCTGAATAAGTCCTATAACTTTAACAATACAATCATTAAAGTAACCAGAGAAGACATAAACTTGACCTACGGTAATAACTGGGTAAGAATTACTGGGTACACCTAGTGGAGATAGGGGCAGACGGCATCTATGTAGTGGGCTAGAGGTACATGAAACTACTGGGGAAATTTTCTAAGTCCTTGGAAGGGATCAACCTTCAAGTAGGAATGACTGGTGTGGTGCAGTTAGTAATTATCCTTGGGTGGGTAGATGCGTCCTTACGGTTACCTTAGTTTATCCTAAGTCTACCAAGCTGCTTAGTGTAGCCATTCATCCCCAGATATTACCGTAGGTCAAGTTTATGTCTTCTCTGGTTACTTTAATGATTGTATTGTTAAAGTTATAGGACTCACTCAGACTTATGTCTGACCACGTTGTTTTTATCTTTTTCCCAACCCTCAGGTCCTACGGTGGATCCTAGCGGTAGTAGAGCTTGATCGGATTGCTGTTCCAGTCTTTAGGAGCTTGGGTAGATGTAAAGCTCCAGTTATCCAGTTATCTTTTCTTTTGTTATGGCTATTGTATGAGAGAGTGGGATTATGTACTTCTTTATTTTGATGGATATTGTACTTGACTTTTATCGTGGTTTTATGATGTAACCAGACATGTTTATTTCCGCTGTTGTAAGATGATATTTTTAAATTTCAAGTACTAATTATATCTGTCTTGTTGTAATTTTTCTGTTCTATATTCACTAAAATACTCCACCGATGCTATGGCATTCCCTTAGTGAGTGACCATAGCGGGCGTGGGGTGTTACAGAATATAAGAGATTTGAAATCTAACGGTTGGATTTGGAATTATATCCAAATCAAATTTGGAAAAGGTCGTTGTAAGTGCAGTTCGACAACCGTTTTTATTGAAATCAACTGAGAGGGCCTTAATAAAAATATTAAAAATATTAATAATTTGTGTAAAATCATTAAAAATGATTTGGAAAGAATTTGGATGAAAAGTTCCATGTTTGTAAAGATAAATATATATTTTTATCAAAATGAACTAGTTATGAACTAGAATTATAATCCAATATTTTTAAATAAATAAATTGGATTTGAAATGGTTTTAAAAATAACCAGAATTTCCAATATATGAATTGGAATGGATTCGAATCGAAATTATCTTCGAAATATTTCGATATTGGATTCCGTGATTATACAGATATTGTGGAGGAATTCGGAAGATATATATATAGTAATTCCCAATACGATATTTGTTGATTTTAGAATCTGATATTGGATATAAGCCGATATAACTTCTATTCAGAGCCTTGTATTTAATATTGAATTGGATTTTCGGTTTGTTGTGAGCCGTGTTTTAAGTGACACTATTCTTAAACCTAGTTGAGAAAAGATTAATTCTTTTAAATAAGATTTATAAGATTTTACCAATTAGTCAATATTTAATTGGAATTGAATTGAATTGGATTTTGGATTTGTCGTGAATGGAGTCTTTATTAACACCATTCTTAAACCCAGTGTGAAAAGAATAAGTCTTTTAATCAAGATTTAAAGAAGAATTACCAATTAATCAACATTTAATTGGAATTGAAAAATGAATGTGAATTGGGTTTATTGTGAACTGTGTTTTTAACGGCATTCGTTTTTTAACCCGATCTGCAGTAAAATGTGATTTGGAATATATAAATCATTTATTAAGATTTAATGGGATTTTCCAAAGTAAAGTTTCCAATTAATTAATATCTAATTGGAATGGAATGGAATTCGATTAGATAATAATCGAAATGAACTTCTGTGGAGGAAGACTGGTAATATATATGGAATTTAAAAGGCTTTATCGTTATTCCATTTATATTATTGGTTGAGTGCAGAAATTGATATCGACTATATATCGATTTGTTTTTCCGTGAAGATTCCATTTTTATGGAAGAGGATTTGGGTTTATTTTGAATCGTGTTTTAAATGACATTGGTTCTTTAACCCAGTTAAAAGGCAAGATTACATGTCTGACATTTACTCCTTTATACCGTATTTGTTGATCTTTGCTAATTATATATCTGTTTGGTGGCGGAGAATTTATTCTCTTGCTTAACACCCTTCTCTGAGACGTACAAGCTTAGAGGTTATATATCGACAGAAATCAATAGTATGGTGTCGATTGTCAATGCGACATGTTTGTGTTTCCAAAGTTAAATAATCATTAGTATTGATTTTTGGGAAGATTAAAACTAAGGTGAGTTTTAATGAATCTTAAATTAGATTGAAAAGAGAATGTGATAATTTAAATTATCAAATTTGGGAAATGATCAAGAATGGAGTATCACTTGTTTTGCTCGAAGCGATAGTTAAATCTTTAATCAGATTTGAATGTGAAATGGTAATTAAATTTACCGATAACACCGTGGTGTTAGATATGGAGTATTACCAGTTTTGCTCCATGGGATGAATGGGTTGGAATTGGGAAATTAAACAAATGATTACTTCGGTAAGGTTCGCTAATCTCGACTAGTTTGGATAAACCTTAATTTTGTTTGAATTGATATCCAAAGGAAGATTAAAGAATAAATCTTAAAAATTTATCTTTGATAAAATTAATGGGAACCTTTCCCAAAGGATATGAATATTTAAATAAAAGAATATTCTGAATTGGAATAAGGCATATGGTGTGTTTATGTAGCAATTGTTTATTATATATGGGAGTTATTCGGAAAGGCTGGGTTTATACCTATTCTGAATAACTAATTTGATGATAAGTCGACGATGAAGACAGTGGTTGAAGACCGGAGGTCTTCACATCGTTTGGATGATTACTGATGTCTTGATTGGGCTATACACCCAATACGAGGTAATAAGTGGTGATCGTCCAGACGTACTAGGAGATCGACCGGATATGCGAGGTCCTCTCTCCTGTATTGGAAACGGGACGTGGAATAAGGTGCCTCCGGTTTCGTTCAGACCCAGAACGAATTGTTAAATGGATGTGTGTTAGACATAGGATTTTATTCTGTGTTGATTGATCTCTATTAAATATATATCTGTTTGGTGGTGGAGAATTTGTTTTCTTTCTTAACACCCTTCTCTGAGACATACAAGTTCAGAGGTTATATATCGATAGGCATCAGTTGCATGGCATGAATTGCCAGTGTGACATACTGAGATGCAAATGATCAAGGCTTCTATTGAAATGCAGAGTCTGGTGGTTGATAATCAAAGCACGGCTTTAATATAGCATAGTTTTGAGTAGCATTAATTCACGAGCATCACACCCCAGTATGACCAGAAACGGGAGAGGAATGCAGGGAGGACATGCGTTTCTTTGTAGCTGGGAGTGGTGTCATGGTGTGGAGCCCAGACATTTTTTACTTATGTTGATGATGGAAAGCAAGGCGCCTCGGATATATCGGTTACTACGGAACTGATGAATATTGAGTTATCTGGATCATTTACGCCCCATAGGGCGGGGAAACGCATTGTTCAGGAATTATTAATCCTCAAACGTAAGAGTGGACCGGCCTTGAACATCCAAGGTGCAGTTGCGGCTGAGACTAGAGACATGGTAGGCTGGATTGTCTCGAATTGGCACATGATTATCCCTTTGTCTTGATTCACAGACAGAAATCCAATTCCAATACGTGGCATTCAAATTTATTTGTAGAGCCTAGTATGGTGACATAGTGGGACAGGGCACTATGCCATCTATGATTGATACATTTATATTTGAAGTTGTTTTCATACGCTTTACACTATAATAGTATCAGAATTATTTGTTTTAAACGTACCAAGCATGTTTGGCTGTTATAAGGTAAAACTCTATCCTCCGGCTTGCGGTGCATAGTGTGATGGGACCTAAGTCTTAGAATAGCTTAATTTTTCCAAACAACATTGCATTGTTTTGTTATATATACTGGTACTCTTGGGAGGAAACCCATTCCGTGTTATACGGCATGGTCCCTTGATTTACTTTATTTTAAAGTAAAGATTTAATAATTGTTTTAGTTCTCACACCAGTCACATGACTGACCTGGAGTTTATTAGTTTAACCTAAACTCTGGGTGCCTCTATTTTCCACACGGGCAGCTAGTCGTTTTGGTTTTACAGATTTATATTCATAGGATCCTGGTTTACTGCTGGAACAATATTCAGAAATCTCTGTATCCGTGTATCTCTTTCAGTTGTGTTACGTATTAATTTTCCATTACTATGTAATGTATTTTAAATCTCTGATATTTATCAAATGTATATTATTTATTTATATAATTGTACTCTGATGTAAATTGTTGTAATAAGCAATGAAATGTTCTTCTGTTTGTGTTCTGATTTGTCGTGTTCTCAGACAATCAGTTCTTTCTCTTCTCTTCAGAGACTAGGGAAGTTCGGGTCGTCACAGTTTGGTATCAGAGCTTTGGTTTACAGGGCTCGAGAACAAGACACATTAGAACTAAGCGAAAGAATTCATCAGCGATTGGATTACTAATATCCAATGAGAATGACTCGTTAGAGATAGGATCGGTAGTAACCTAGAATGAGTGTGAAGAGTAGTTAAAATAAAAACGAAAAACAAATTTTGCTTTGAAAATTTAATCATTTTATACGTATTTGAATATTTATTTATTTTTGAATTTGGATAATGTAGTATATGAAGATTTTGCATATACGCCTTGCAAACGTGTATACGAAGCCTCAAATATACTGGATAGATATAGAATCATAAACTAGTAGCCTAGGGATGATTCTGATGATGTGGCCACATCATCAGCATTCGTGCTCGATTTTCAAAAGTGTGATATCTATATATTTACAATTGACTGGTGTGATCACCAAAGCATAGATAGGGTCTATTGTTGTGACTTGGTGTTAAAAATGGATTTTTATATATATAAAAATTATGTGTTTGAAAAGATAATCAACTAATTGATTGCTGATTATGTTGTTTGATTAATTAAAATTTTGAACCATTAAGCCAAATTGAATCTAATATTGAACTGAATTGAAAATAGTTTGAAACTGCATGCATATACATATATATGTGTGAACGGGTCATAGCAAGGAGGCTAAAGAAGAGGAATAAAATTGTATGCCTGACAAGTAGGTACATGTTTACTAATTTATTGGGTTTGGATGATTTTATGAGTCGATTGGCTTTTTCTTTTTCTTTTTGGATGATGAGGGCCCTGCATGGCTAGTTGAGGTTTTAATTGTCTCCCCGTACAAAGGAGGTTATGGCGAAATTTTTCGAAAATTTAGGGTGTTAGCCAAAAATTTTAAAAATTAGAAAATTCTTAGAAACTGAAAAGTTGAAGAATGAAAGCCATAATGAAAGTTGAGTTGATTAGTAAAATAACTTTCTGCTCCATTCCTTTTCGAGGACGAAAAGATTTTAAGTGGGGGAGATTTGTAACAACCCGAAAAATCAGAACCAGTTTAAAATTTTTATTTTGGCAGTTTTAATGAATTTTGAATATTTAAAATGATTTATTTTTAATAATAAAGACTAGAGATTCATTTTGAATAGAATTAGAATGTATACATTATTTTAAATCTAAGTTAGAATATAAATATTTATTTTTATTATAAAAGGAATTGAAATGGCGCGGTAGTTTGAAAATTCGATTTTAAATTTCAAATGAATGCACATGATTAAAAATAAATCGAATTTCAGTAAAACTAGAAATATTTGAATCTGTTTGAAAATATCTTTCCAACGAATGTGAAAAATCCAGATTTCATAGCGGGAATAAAAAGTTATGTCTAGTTGAAGCTATGGAATTTATATAATATATAACCCTTAAAAATAAATATTTTGCAAACGACCTCCGTTGTCGATGTGACCACTTTTTTGGATCCGGAATGTCGAATTATTGCTAGATTCCAATTTTCATAATTTTGGAATCAATATGTGAGCGTGGTGAATTTAAACGTGTTTAGTCAATTCAGTTTGAATTTAATCGACTGGAAAATGATTGTTTTTCAAACGGTCTCCAAATTCGACGAAATTAGTTTTGTTAGGACCGTATCATCAAAACATAGCCGGATTTATTTTTCTGGAATTTTTGGAATTAGTATGTGGCCCCGGTAATTAAAAATGTACGTTTAAATTAATTATACATTGATTTATATTTTAATTTAATGAAAAACTGATCGTAACAGCAGAATTGGCTTATATGACATACCCCATTGTGTTCGGAATTTGGTTAATTAGCTAGGGGTGACAATCGTTGGTTCTCATTTGGAGTCTGAATGCAAAATCTCTTTTTTGTGAATTAAATATTAATTAAATAATTTATATAAAAGCCCTAAACCCTCCTCCCAACCTTATCATTAATAACCCTAGCCGCCATCTCACAAAACTGACGCCCCAAAAGCTCCAAAATTCTACTCCAAATCGCGCCCCATTAGATTCAAATGAACTGATTGATTCAAAAAAAATTTGGAAGAGATTTCTGAGCTCTTCGAAATGATCTAAGTTCGGTCGGAAATGATGAAGCGATTGGGGGAAATCGTCCCTCAAAACTATCAACTTCGGGTCCAAATCCTGAGGCGATGGTGCATGCGAGTGGGATGGCGGGCCCAGTGCTTGTAGGCGATACGAAGGGGTTCAAGGTGGTGGCGCCCGTTTAACCTCCTATTGGCCTGACGACGAACGACGGTGAGGTTTGTGTTTTGAGCAGTTGGGCTTCGCTGTTCAGCACGAGGAAGAGGAAAGTAACATTTTTAAGCATTATAAAATTTTAATTGTTTAATTTAATTATTTTATTTAATTATCCAACGCATTAAATCAATATCTTTCTCATACGAGGTCGGAATCGCGCGAAACTAGATCCATTGCGATCGTAGGGACGAGAGCTTCACAACAAGACTAACCTGGTCCAATTTAGAGCGCGTCAGAATTTTGGGCAAATTCAAATCCAAACTGTTCAGAAATTCAGAATTAAAACTGGCGGAGTGGAAACCGACTGTGAGAACTCCTTCTTATTAATTATATTACAGTTAAATATATACTAGGTTGCAGACGGGGCTTAATAGCTCTGACACCGTCGTCCACAGAACTTGGACGACTTATTTGATTGTATTGTGTTGTGGAAATGGACGGTATTGTGATTGTTGATTATATTGTGTTGAATAAAAATGTATGAACAATAAAAATATTATTTTTATTGTTTACATAAAATATATAAAATATTCATATGTATGGAATAAAATATTTGAACAATAAAATATCATTTTTATTGAATGAATATAATATATAAAATATTCATGTATGGAATAAAATATTTGAACAATAAAAATATAATTTTCATTGAGTATATGAACCATATAAAATGGTCACGTGTTGAAAATAAATATTCATTTACAAACCAAACGATTTGTTTATGTACACCAATTTAACCGATAATGATTGGGACGATAAATTTTACACATCTCACAATTGCACAAATAATGTTCAGTATGTGTTGTTTGAAAACACCACACGGGTATTGGTATGATATTTGACGTACACCAATCCTGATATTTTGTTGTATGTCAATCAATGGGTTGACATGCTGTGATGAGCATAAATTATTTATTTTTAACGCTTATACAGTTGTAAATTGCACTCTGGATGATGGTTGACTGTGTATGATTATTGTTGTGTGCACGTGTGTATAAAATCCATACAAATAACCTTATATGGTAATTGATTGTGTCTGATTCCAATTCAGATTAACGAATATTTTAAATTAACGAATATTTTAAAATGACGAATAACGAATATTTTAAAATAACTAATATTTTAGAATAATATTCAGTAATGGATTAAAATATGATTTTGATGTCCGATTTGGGACGGACACGAAAATATTGAAATATATGATGCCATGTTGATTAGATATGCGCCATTTTGACGCGAACGGCATTTATATCAATTTTATTCATTTTTATAATGAATATCGAAAAGGAAATTATTTCAAAATATGATATTTTGAAAATATTATCATTTAAATAATGTATTGATAAGGAGTATTCAAATTTGATTTGAAATTTGAAATGAGATTTAAACTGTTTTAAAATGAATATAAAATGGATTTATAAAAGAATATTCAAATTTGATTTGAAATGAAATTTAAATCGTTTTAAAATGAATTTATAAAAGAATACTCAAATTTGATTTGAAATTTGAAATGAAATTGAAATCGTTTTAAAATGAATTTAAAACGAATTTATAAAAGAATATTCAAATTTGATTCGAAATTTGAAATGAATTTGAAATCGTTTTAAAATGAATTTAAAACGGATTTATAAAGGAATATTTAATTTTGATTTTAAATTTGAAAATGAAGTTGAAGTCGTTTTTAAAACGAATTTAAAACGATTTATAAAATACGTTTTAAATGGAAATCGATGAAATATAATATATATATATATATATATATTATATTTAATGGCCCGAATAGAACGTGTCGCACCGCGATAGTTCGCGAATTTCGATCATTGACTTCGAATGGACATTACGGGAGATCCGACCATCGGATTCTCCTAAAACCGAAACTGTTTGGTTCGTACCAAAAAGAGCTTAAGAGATTTGAAATCTAATGGTTGTATTTGTAAATATATCCAAATCAAATTTGGAAAAGGTCATTGTAAGTGCAGTTCGATGACCGTTTATGGAAATCGACTTAAAGGGCCTTAATAAAAATTACTAAAAATACTAATAATTTGTGTGAAATCATAATTAATGATTTGGAAAGAATTTGTATGAAAAATTCCACGTTTGTAAAGATAAATATATATTTTTATCAAAAAGAACTAGTTATTAACTAGAATTATAATCCAATATTTTTAAATAAATAAATTGGATTTGAAATGGTTTTAAAAATAACCAGAATTTTCAATATATGAATTGGAATGGATTCGAATCGAAATTATCTTCGAAATATTTCGATATTGGATTCCGTGATTATACGGATATTGTGGAGGAATTTCGAAGATATATATATATCGTAATTCCCAATATGATATTTGTTGATTTCAGAATTTGATATTGAATATAAGCCAATATAATTTCAATTCAGAGCCTTGTATTTAATATTGAATTGGATTTTGGGTTTGTTATGAACCGTGTTTTAAATGACACTATTCTTAAACCCAGTTGAGAAAAGTTTAATTCTTTTAAATAAGATTTAGAAGAGTTTACCAATTAATTAATATTTAATTGGAATTGAATTGAATTGGATTTTGGGTTTGTCATGAATGGTGTCTTTATTAACACAGTTCTTAAACCCAGTGTGAAAAGAATAAAATTTTTAATTAAGATTTAAAGAAGAATTACTAATTAATTAACATTTAATTGGAACTGAAAAATGAATGCGAATTGGGTTTATTGTGAACTGTGTTTTTAACGACATTCGTTCTTTAACCCAATCCACAGTAAAATGTGATTTGGAATATATAAATCTTTTATTAAGATTTAATGGGATTTTCCAAAGTAAAGTTTCCAATTAGTTAATATTTAATTGGAATGGAATGGAATTCGATTTGATAATAATCGAAATGAACTTTTATGGAGGAAGACTGGTAATATATATGGAATTTAAAAGGCTTTGTCGTAATTCCATTTATATTATTGGTCGGATACGGAAATTGATATCGATTATATCTCAATTTGTTTTCCCGTTAAGATTCCATTTTTATGGAAGAGGATTTGGGTTTATTGTGAACCGTGTTTTAAATGACATTGGTTCTTTAACCCAGTTAAAAGACAGGATTACATGTCAAACATTGATTCCTGCATACCGTATTTGTTGATCTTTGCTAAATATATATCTGTTTGGTGGCGGAGAATTTATTCTCTTGCTTAACACCCTTCTCTGAGACGTACGAGCTTAGAGGTTATATATCGGCAGAAATCAATAGTACGGTGTAGATTGTCGATACGACATGTTTGTGTTTCCGAAGTTAAATAATCATTAATATTGGTTTTTGGGAAGATTAAAACTAAGGGGAGTTTTAATGAATCTTTAATTAGATTGAAAAGAGAATGTGATAATTTAAATTATCAAATTTTGGAAATGATTGAGAATGGAGTATCACCAGTTTGCTCCAAGCGATAGTTAAATCTTTAATCAGATTTGAACGTGAAATGGTAATTAAATTTATCGATAACACCGTGGTGTTAGATATGGAGTATTACCAGTTTTGCTCCATGGGATGAATAGGTTGGGATTGGGAAATTAAACAAATGATTATTTCGGTAAGGTTCGCTAATCTCGACTAGTTTGGATAAACCTTAATTTGGTTTGAATTGATATCCAAAGATAGATTAAAGAATAAATTTAAAGAATTTATCTTCGATAAAATTAATGGGAACCTTTCCCAAAGGATATGAATATTTAAATAAAAGAATATTCTGAATTGGAATGAGGCGTATGTTGTGTTTATTTAGCACATGTTTATTATATACGCGAGTTATTCAGAAAGGCCGGGTTTATACCCATTCTGAATAACTGTTTCGACGATAAGTCGACGATGAAGACAGTGGTTGAAGACCAGAGGTCTTCACATTGTTTGGATGATTACTGATGTCTTGATTGGGTTGTACACCCAAGACGACGTAATAAGTGGTGATCATCCAGACGTACTTGGAGATCGACCGGACATGCGAGGACCTCTCTCCTATATTGGACATAGGACGAGGAATAAGGTGCCTTCGGTTTCGTTTAGACCCAGAAGGAATTACTAAATGGATGTGTGTCTGTTTAACGACCCGCATTCTACATATCGAAGGATCGTAGGATATTTATTTCTTTCACATGCGAAGTCGTATGGTCATGTAACTTTGGGAGACGACTATTAGGATCATTTCCCATGTTCATGATTTTTGCCGATTTTTAAATGATCGTTTTGCCCCTAGCTGATCTTGTTTCGGCCATAACTTTTGATTGGAAAGGAGTTTTGACCTGAAACCAATTCCATTAGATTCAGATGATGGTTTACCTTTCCGTAGAGCGGTCACATTAGCCAAACGGACTCACCGTTTGGGAGATATGGCTGAAACAAGTTTCAGATTGTGAAAAACAGCTTAATTGGGCTTAACTGGGTGATTAACAACTAGGCCCAAAGGAGAATTTTGGGATTTGGAGTATTTAAGGTAGGGATGGAAATGGGGCGGGGCGGGGCGGGCGCGGGTAGTACCACCCCATCACCCGCCCCGTTGGGTGATTTTTTGCCCCGTGCCCGCCCCATACCTGCGCGGGTATCCATTAAACGGGTTTTAAACGGGTTGCAGGTAATGGCGGGTATTCGTGGGTATCCATTATATGTATTCAATTTATTTTTTAGCCATTCATTGAAATTATTTAAAAGTACATTTGGTAAAAAAAACCAAATTAGACCAATTCTTAAATGCTAACCTCAAAATACCAATACATATTTAAACCAATATCAAAAAAAGAAGAGACAACAACAGAAGTATCCATCAAAATATCAACAATCAGTTATAAACTGTTGAGTAAAAGCATGCACACAAATACCGAACAGCCAACAACAATATTTTTTGTATTGACTATTGGTAATAAATCACATTCAATACGGGCACGGGTACCCGCGGACATGGATATCTTACTATCCATACCCGCCCCATTAATTGATGGATATTAAAAATACCCGTTTATTTTACCCATGGATACTCATTAAACTATCCGTTTCATACCTATGACGGATTTTACCCGCGGATAACCACGGGTATGGATTTTTTTGCCATCCCTAATTTAAGGGTTGTTAGGGTTAAGAGAACATCCTTTTTCTTACTTTCACAGCCGCCACTTTCATTTTTGGAACCCTAGTAATCGCCTCCAACATCTAAAACACCCCAAATCACCTCCTAATCTTTGATTAAGCCAAATCTACATCAAATCAAAGAGGATTAGCACAAGAATCGAGGTAGAACTGCTGTATAGCTTTGGGAACAACGCCAAACAGAGAATCATTTCAGATTTGGTAATTTGTTTGTGGCTAAGGTGAGTGATTTGCATAGTTCCTCACTAATTATGGTTAATTAAGAGTAATTAGTGATAATTAGCGAATTTATACATGTTAAAAATATGGAAAAACATTTATAAAATTCGAAATGATGTTTTAAGCCTCTGTTAGAAAGTTTGGATATTTTGGTTAAGTTTTGCTAATCATATCATTAGTTATGCCTAAACATGATTAAGGGGAAATTTGGCTTTTGGCTATGTCTGATCTAATTTACATGCTACGATTGTTGTTTTGATGTCTATGATTGATTCTCTATGTTGCTATGACTTTATGGTATGCTTTGTGATTGATTAGAACAATTAGAATGGTCGAAAATGCCATCGTATGGCGTAAATAGTCGTTGGAAAGTTGCAGGAAATGTGCATGGTTTCAAACCGGATCGGATCGGATTATTGGGCTCGGATCGGATAGGAGAACCGGGCAAGCAGACTTGATTAGGATTGGAACTTAGCATAAGGGGTATGGCGAGAAGGAAGACCATTTGCTTAGAGCTAGAGTTGGGCAGGGGATCGGATCGGAGAGACCAAAAGGGGATCGGATCGGAGAGACCAAAAGGGGATCGGATCGGAGCTAAGAGGGGAAGACCGGAACAGATCTGGAGACATGAGGAAGCACACCCGAACCGAACCACTTCAGGGTATCAATCCATTTGAGGAGTATCGAACTGAGGAAAAAAGGGGAGCACCGAAACAGACCACACCTTAAGAGACTGAACCGAACCGGAGCGTTGAATCATCAAACCGAAGTATTTCGAACTTAAGCTTCTATACGCTCGAACCGAACCAGATGGCCGAACCGAACCAGATGGATGAACCGAACCGATGTTGGGCTTGGGACCGCTTCATCGTGTCGACTTCTTCTGAAGACCAGCTCCAATTCGACCAAAACCCGAGATGCAAAGGTAGTCCAAGTGGGAAGTTTGTACTCGGGATCCAGTTCGGAACCAATGAGTTAACTTCATGATTGGACTTTGCTGCGGGACGTGTGCTAAGGGGTTGTCGATGTCTATGACTCTGGATAACTATGTAGGGGAGGTACGTGAATGGATTCAGGGCCACAGTGGCCTAGGTACGACTAGTGGGCTATAGACCAATGAAGTAGGGTCATTTGAAAAGGTGTGGTCATGATCCCATGGGATAAGCTTGGTGGTAGCAGTAGTTGTACAAGTTGAACTTCGTCATTACCTCGATGAGTCTAGTGATCAAAGTGGTGGATATCGTATGCTTTACGCACTGAGTGAGAGATGTGAGGATGGTTGCCATGCTTGATTTGTTTTCCATCACCATGACATGCACATTCCCCACCCCGTATTCTTTACACCATATGTTAGTGGCACCTTAGAGTACTATATAGTATGTACTGCTAACTCTTTGGTTGCAGGTCCAGGTTCAGGTATGGTTTAGTAAACCTGTTATTGTTCTATTTTGCTGCTTATCGCTCATACCAGACTTTTGTCTAACCCAGAGTTTTATGTCTCTTGTTATTACTCCAGGTGCTCTCACGAGCAGACTAGAGACAGGTTAGCTGGTGATGCACGAGTAGTTGTAACTTAGACGAGCAGGAGGCATCCACGTATGATATATATAGATATTCTCCTTGTGTCGCTGCTGGTCACTACTTTAGGCATTAGTAGTGCACCCTTCCTTTCTTTTGCTTTAGAGACAGTTTTAAAGTTGTAATAATGATGATATGGAACATAAGTTGTATTTGGATTTTTCCGCTGCCATGATGT
The DNA here is from genome assembly GCA_030737875.1 of Allium sativum. Classification (NCBI taxonomy): domain Eukaryota; kingdom Viridiplantae; phylum Streptophyta; class Magnoliopsida; order Asparagales; family Amaryllidaceae; genus Allium; species Allium sativum. Next base: position 344,785,771 of record CM060922.1, on the reverse strand, counting down.
TTAGTTTCAGCTTATACACTGTCTCATCTGTTCTATGTCAAGTATGTAATTATTATATTTTATTCCCAGCGCTGTGAGACATTCTACAGTTTCTTAATTAGTTCATTCTCTTCTTTCCTTTCTTTGGTGACCGTTCCGGACTAGTCGGGCATGTGTACAGCGCACTTTCGGAGGAAATGGCGACTGGTGCGGGGCGGGCCGTCACACTTGGTATCAGAGCTCTAGGTTGCATAGTTAACCTAGGGAAAGACACCAGGGAGAGATAATACGTATATGAGAGTGAGTATTTGTGATTATTTTGGTTTTCAAAAGTTATATATATATATATACTATTAGTATATCTAAGGATGACGTCGCACTACACTGGCACCACTATGGAGATGGTTAATCGTTTTCACTTTATAGATTGAACGATGAGCCGATACGCAAGAGGTGCCGGTAGAGGAGCCAATAATGAGAATGTTGTTGACATGAGGATGATGTTTACTGACCTCATGAGGGAGATGCTTAGAGATGTTCAGGGGGTAGCTCCTAATGCTAGTAATGGTGGTGGTCCAGTGGTGCAGGCGCCTAGGGCCGATTTCACCAAGCTGAACAAGGATTACACTAGTCTTGGTGGAAAGTCGTTCCAAGGAACGGAATCGGCCACAGATGTTCAAGATTGGTTGGATAGCTGTGAGCGTATCTTCGAAGACTTAGCTATCGAGGATGCGATGAAAAGAAAGCTAGCGTCCCGTCAGTTGCAAGGACGGGCAATGAATTGGTGGAATTCTATAAAGGTAGCTACTCCCGAGGATCAGATTACTTGGGAATAGTTTAAAGCCCGATTCGGTGGGAAATTTATCCCAACTGCCTAGAAGTCGGAGTTGTTTAGGAAATTCCTGGAGCTCAAGAAGAATGGTAGGGCAGTCTCGGAGTACATTGCAGAATTCGATACTTTATCGAAGTATGGATTATCCCTCATTGACACTCCCGAGACGAAGAATGAGAAGTTTATAACATGTTTGGATCAGTACTTAGGGGAAAGGCTTATTAACCACATCGATGAGACGTTTGAATCGATTGTGGGGAAAGCATTGAGGTCAGAGAGTCTTTACCCTAAGTCGAAGACTGAAGTCGCATCTGCAGAGGAGCCAAAGCCGCAAGCAAGAAGTGGAGGCAAGAATGGTTCTCAGAATAAGAGAAAGCAGAATCAGACCAAGGATGGCCAGAAGAAAAATAATAAGAAAGATGTTGAGTGCTTCAGCTGTGGTAAGAAGGGCCATTATGCTAGTAATTGTCGGGCCAAGCCAGCGGATAGGAAGTGCTTCAACTGTGGCCAAGTAAGACATCACAAGGACAAGTATCTGCAACCCCCTAAAGAAAAGCAGATGGTGAAAGCATATTCCCTTAATGACGTTCCTTCTTCGTAGAATGCCCCAACTGCGGCGGAGAAAGGAAAGAATGTCGTTATTCAAGGTATGCTTTCTGTTTATGGTGTTCCTTTTAGAGTTTTGTTTGATACCGGAGCTTCCAGTTCCTTCATATCTAGTGACCTGGTAGATAGGCTGGGATTGGAACCCGAGATCGTCGATAGACCTTTAGTAGTGACGAACTCGATTGGTGGTACGACTAGCCTTAGCATGATTTGCCGTAATGTGGTCTTATCGAGTCATGGATGCATGTTTGTTTGTGATTGCTTTGTTGTGGGCTTTATCGGGTTTGGCATTATTTTGGGAGTCGATTGGCTCCAAAGATACGGGGTAGTGGTAGATTGTGAGTGCTTTTTGTTGACAGCTAGAGCGGATGATGGGCGGAGGGTAGTGTTCGGTGGTCTACCCAGTGATGGGGTAATGGCCAGTTTTATAAATTCCCTCGACATCCCGCATGATGAGTTGTCAGGTTTGCCCGTGGTTAGCCAGTATCCGGACGTCTTCGAGAAAGTGACCGGGCTTCCACCACATCGAGAGATTGAGTTCCGTATTGATTTTGTGAAAGATGCCAGACCTATAGTGATGCCACTTAGTCGTATGGCGCCAAGGGAGCAGTGAGAGCTCGGGGTGCAAGTAAGCGATCTTTTGAAGAAGGGATTTATCAGAAGAAGTGTTTCTGAGTGGGAAGCACCAGTTGTGTTTCTACCAAGGCAGATGGTTCCCTTCGATTGTGTGTGGACTACCGCGAGCTGAATAAGGTGACGAGGAAGAATAAGTATCCTCTACCGCGGATAGATGATTTGTTTGATCAGTTGAGTGGCGCGAGAGTATTCTCTCAGTTGGATCTCGTGATAGGTTTTCATCAGCTTAAAGTGGAAGCTGAGAGTATAGCAAAAACGGCATTTCAAACGTCGTCTGGATTTTATGAGTGGTTGGTCATGCCATTTGGGTTGCCCAATGCGCTAGCATATTTTGTGGATCTTATGAATAGGGTATTCAGAGATCAGTTGAATAAGTTTGTTCTTGTGTTCGTGGACGATATACTTGTTTATTCGAGGACGGAGGAAGAACACAAGGAACACTTGAGGATAGTGATGGAGGTGTTGAGAAAACACCAATTGAAAGCAAAGTTTTCTAAGTGTCACTTCTGGAGGAGAGAAGTGAGATTCTTGGGCCATGTTGTTTCAGAGAATGGTATTGCCGTGGATCCTGCTACGGTACAAGATTGGTCTACGCCCAAGAATGCAACAGACATAAGAAGTTTCTTGGGACTAGCTGGATATTATCGAAAGTTTATCTAAGACTTCTCCAAGATAGCAGCACCGTTGACTCAGTTGACCAAGAAGAATCAAGCTTTCGTCTGGGACAAAAAGTGTGAGAATGCATTCAAGAGTCTAAAGGACAAGTTGACATGTGCACCAGTGTTAGTCATTCCTAAAGGGAATGAAGAGATGACGGTATACACAGATGCATGTGGTACCGGACTAGGTGCTGTATTGATGCAAGGAGGCAGGGTTGTAGCTTATGCAAGTCGGCAATTGAAACCACACGAGAGAAGATACCCTACCCATGATTTGGAATTAGCAGCGATCGTATTCGCATTGAAGATGTTGAGACATTATCTCTTGGGAGAAAGATTCGAGTTGTTTACCGATCATAAATCTTTAAAGTATCTCTTCTCTCAGAAGGATCTAAATCTCCGATAGCAAAGGTGGTTAGAATTCTTAGCTTCCTATGATTTCGATATCGAATACACACAAGGAAAGGGCAATGCGGTAGCTGATGCATTGAGTAGAAGACATGCCAGTTTAGGGGCCATGTTTCTAGAATGGAAGCAACTAGAGTACATCACGAGGTATGATTTCAGACCAAAGTGCGAATTGGATCTAGAAATGTTAGCAAGTTTGACGATCAGACCCACTTTGATGGAGCAGATTGGTTCCAGTCAGAGGAACGATCCTAACCTATTGGAAATCATCTCAAAGTTAGAGATGGGAATCGACAAAGAGATGAGCAAGTATGGGCTTGACTGAGATGGACGGCTTAGGAAGAATGGAAGACTACTTGTACCCAATGTCAATGGATTAAGAGATGAAGTACTTAGAGAATGTCATCACTCAAAACTAACTATACACCCCGGTGGTAACAAGATGTATCGAGACATGAAGCAGACCTACTACTGGGAAGGGATGAAAAGAGACATCGGAAGTTTATATCCAAATGCATGAATTTCCAACTAGTTAAAGCTGAGAAAAAGAAGCCTAGTGGTTTATTGCAACCATTAGAGATTCCAGAATGGAAATGGGAACAAATCTCGATGGATTTCATTGTTGGATTACCAAGGACTAGATCGGGCCATAATAGCATTTGGCGGATTGTGGGCTGATTGACTAAGAGTGCAAAATTTATACCCGTCAAGTAAAATAGAACGACAGCTAAGTTAACTGAACTATATTTAAAGTGGGTAGTGATATTTCATGGAATACCCAAAGGCATTGTGAGTGACTGAGATTCGTTGTTCACTAGTGGATTTTGGAAGAGCTTACACGAGGCGTTAGGATCCGAATTACATCTCAGTACCGTGTATCATCCTCAAACCGACGGTCAAACAGAGAGGGTGAATCGTATATTAGTAGACCTCTTGAGAGCTTTTGTATTGGATTTTGGTGGATCATGGGATGACCATTTGCATCTAGTAGAGTTTGCATATAATAATAGTTATCAATCCAGTATTGGTATGGCTCCATTTGAAGCTTTGTACGGAAGACCGTGCAACTCGCCGTCATGTTGGTTAGAAATTGGTGAGAAGTTTGTGCTTGGACCAGATGTGATAAGAGAAACTTCAACTAAGATTAAGGTTGTCCAACAGCGAATGAAGGCTGCCCAAGATAGGCAGAAAAGCTATGCTGATAAGAGGAGGAGGGAATTAAAGTTTTCCATTGGCGACTTGGTGTTTGTCAAGATTTCTCCGTTGAAGAGCGTGATACGATTTGGCAGGAGAGGCAAGTTAGCACCAAGATTTGTTGGTCCATTCCCAGTTCTTGAGAAAATTGGGAATTTGGCATATAAAGTTGAATTACCAAAGAAGATGGCAGGAGTTCACAACGTATTTCATGTTTCTCAGTTAAGAAAGTTCGTACACGACCCAGATGTGACTATTTCACTTGATTATTTGGATGATATCGAAGTTGAACCCGAGGCGGTTGGGAATCGCAGGCCTATGCGTATTGTTGGGAACGATACGAAGTAGCTTCGAAGGAAGGCGATGAAATTAGTCAAAGTTCAGTGGGGCGAGGATGAGAATGAGTGTAATTGGGAGATAGAGGAGAGCATTAGGAAGACGTATCCAGAACTCTTCGCCTGGTAAGATTTCTGTTTCGATTTAGTCTTTCCGCATGCTAGAATAGTCTTGTTTTGTTTGTTTTTCATGTTTGATTGTTGTATGTGGCTGGTAGGCATGCGGGATCCTTTGTATGTTTTGGGTTAAGGAATTTCAGTGACGAAATTTCTTAAGGGGGGAGAGTGTAACGATCTGCATTCTACGCATCGAAGGATCGTAGGATATTTATTTCTTTTACATGCGAAGTCGTATGGTCATGTAACTTTGGGAGACGACCATTGGGGTCATTTCCCATGTTCATGACTTTTGCCGATTTTTAAATGCCGTTTTGCCCCTAGCTGATCTTGTTTCGGCCATAACTTTTGATTGGAAAGAAGTTTTGACTTGCAACCACTTCCATTAGATCCGGATGATGGTTTAGATTTCCGTAGAGTGGTCACATTAGCAAAACGGACACACCGTTTGGGAGATATGGCTAAAACAATTTTCAGATGGTGAAAAGCTGCTTAATTGGGCTTAACCGGGTGATTAACAGCTAGGCCCAAAGGAGAATTTCGGGATTTGGAGTATTTAAGGGCTGTTAGGGCTTAGAACATCCTTTTTCTCACTTTCACAACCGCCATTTTCATTCTTGGAACCCTAGTAATGGCCTCCAACATTTAAAATACCCAAAATCACCTCTGAATCACTAATTAAGCCAAATCTACATCAAATCAAAGAGGATTAGCACAAGAATTGAGGTAGAACTGCTTTATGGCTTTGGGAACAGCGCCAAACAGAGAATCATTTCAGATTTGGTAATTTGTTTGTGGCTAAGGTGAGTGATTTGCATAGTTCCTCACTAATTATGTTTAATTAAGAGTAATTACTGATAATTAGCGAATTTATATATGTTAAAAATCTGGAAAAATATTTATAAAATTTGAAATGATGTTTTAAGCCTTTGTTAGAAAGTTTGGATAATTTGGTTAAGTTTTGCTAATCATTTCTTTAGTTATGCTTAAACATGATTAAGGGAAAATATGGCTTTTGGCTATGTCTGATCCAATTTACATGCTACGGTTGTAGTTTTGATGTCTATGGTTCATTCTCTATGTTGCTATGACTGTATGGTATGCTTTGTGATTGATTAGAACAGTTAGAATGGTCGAAAACGTCGTCGTATGGCATAAACAGTCGCTGGAAAGTTGTAGGAAATGTGCAGGGTTTCAAACCTGATCGGATCGGATTATTGGGCTCGGATCGTATAGGAGAACCGGGCAAGCGGACTTGATTCGGATTGGAACTTAGCATAAGGGGCATGGCGAGAAGGAAGGCCATTTGCTTAGAGTTAGAGTTGGGCAGGGGATCGGATCGGAGAGACCAAAAGGGGATCAGATCGGAGAGACCAAAAGGGGATCGGATCGGAGCTAAGAGGGGAAGACCGGAACAGAACTGGAGACATGAGGAAGCACACCCGAATCGAACCACTTCAGGGTATCGATCCATTTGAGGAGTATCGAACTGAGGCAGAAAGGGGAGCACCGAACCGGACCACACCTTAAGAGATCGAACCGAACGGGAGCGTTGAATCATCAAACTGAAGTATTTCGAACTAAAGCTTCTATATGCCCGAACCGAACCAGATGGCCGAACCGAACCGATGTTGGGCTTGGGACCGCTTCATTGTGATGACTTCTTCTGAAGACCAGCTCCAATTCGACCAAAACCCGAGATGCAAAGGTAGTCCAAGTGGGAAGTTTGTACTCAGAATCCAGTTAGGAACCAATGAGTTAACTTCATGATTGGACTTTGCTGCGGGGCGTGTGCTAAGGGGTTATCGATGTCTATGACTCTGGATCACTATGTAGGGGAGGTACGTGAACGGATTTAGGGCCACATTGGCCTAGGTACGACTAGTGGACTATAGACCAATGAAGTGGGGTCATTTGAAAAGGTTTGGTCATGATCCCATGGGATAAGCTTGGTGGTACCAGTAGTTGTACAAGTTGAACTCCGTCATTACCTCGATGAGTCTAGTTATCAAAGTGGTGGATATTGTATACTTTACGCACTGAGTGAGAGATGTGAGGATGGTTGCCATGCTTGATTTGTTTGCCATCACTATGACATGCACATTCCCTGCCCCGTATTCTTTACACCATATGTTAGTAGCACCTTAGAGTATTGAACAGTATGTAATGCTAACTCTTTGGTTGCCGGTCCAGGTTAATGTAACACCCCGCGAATTCTATAACTGTGAAATTCATAAATTAAAGTATAATTAATTTGAAATCAAAGAACTAAGGGAAACGGGATACGCCATTGCGTTCGTCTCGGAAAAATACGCGAAATAGAGTCTGAGTTTTCGAAAAACGGAGTCCGTATGAAGAAGATATGGCCTTCGGAAGTTTCTGAATTAAGTTTAAAATTCAAACAGAATAAAACAGTTTAAAATTCCAAAATGGGGCCCAATGGGCCAGGGCGGAAAAACAACCGCCTAACGCACCCAGGTCGACTGGGCTGTCGACCTGGTCTAACCAGGTCGACAGGGCTGTCGACAGGGCTGTCGACCTGGTCCAGAGCCAGGTCGAACCCAGTCCAACCTGGCTGGCCTATTCTATGTTGGTCGATTTTCTGTGGTCTGCTTTGTCATTAGGGCTAGGTGGCAGGCTCTAATTGGTCTCTCCTTAGGATGAATGGCTACGATCAATCCAAGCAACATCAATGGTCCTAATCAGTTCATTTCCCCTATAAAAACAACCCTAGACTAACCCTAATCTATTCATTCAAAAATAAGAACAAAGCCGCCATGTTGCTGAGGAACGACTAGGGATAGCCACCAATTGGAGAGAGGATTAGGAGGCAAAATTCTAAGGCATAAAGCAACTCAATCAAATCAAACCGCATCTTCAAATCCCTAAATTAGAGAATTCGCCACACCATTGTAAGTAGAGTATTACTTTGGTATGAACAAATAACTGTGTTGGTTTGTGTACTTAGTTGTGGTGATAAATAATTCATAATTTGTGCGTTACTATGATTCTTATCGATTTGGAATATTGTATACGTTTGGATATTCTCGAATTATGTTATTCATTATAAAGAACTACATGCGGTAGTTCTATGCAAGTATACGTTTGGAATATTCGCAAATTATGTAATCCATGTTGAAGCTACATGTATGTAGTTGATTAATTGAAATTCATGCAAGTTTGGGGTTTTGCTACTATGCCATCATGATGTATATTTTTGTGCATAAATCATTTTGTAAGTAATTGGAACAAGTTTGGTTGTTATAGTTCATATGAAACTATGTTGAAATTTTGGCACCATGATCTATGTATTAAGTCATGCTTTTGTACTAGAAAACCCATTTGCAAACTTATGAATATGACTAGGCTATGATTGATATTTTGCATAATTAAGTCTATATTGTTTACAAGAATCATATGATGACATATGTGGTACATAGCTAGGTTAGGTTCAAAATCCCTTTTTGCAAGTTTACATGACTAAAGTAAAAATTATGATTTCATGTTAGAAATATTTATGCCATGGTTATGTGAACAAATTTAACTATACTTTTGTATTAGTCACAAAAGTAGGCACCTTTGTAAGCATGTAGTAGTCTTATGAACATGATTTGCTTATGTTTGACATTATGCCTGAATAAAAGTATAGGTTTATGTTGTAGTTAAGCCTATGTGTCGATAGTGATATTCTTAACTTAACTACAAGTTTACATGGTTTGATTCATGTCACTTATGCTTTATGACCAAAGTATATGTCACTACTATGCAAGTACACCAGTTTCTATTTTGTATTTCCAACGTCATATTGCAAGTTCATGCATTCACATTCCCCTCTCTGTGTATGTAATCACGCTTTAAGCCTCCCCTTTTCGCATGGCTAAGTTGGGCTTTAAAAGGCTAAGCCCAACATATATATAATAAACGGACGTGTTAAACGGGGGAAAATAACGTTGGGTTAAAATTACTAATGAATGAAAATATAAAATAGAAGGGCCCAAGTTCAAGTATGGGTTGGGCCCATGATTGGTGTAACCTTTACACCATTAACTTAATAATTGGCCGCAAATATTTACATATAAGAAAATAAAGAAGAAAGAAAAAATATGTAAATGTAGAACATACGATGTGTTTAACCCGAGGTTGGATTGAGTTGTGATGTAAACCTGCCCGGAACCGCCCGGCTGTCCAGTAGTCACAACAATACCTATCCAATGTGGGAGGTTAAACATGGAGCCCAATAAGGACCCGAGGTTAGACTGAGTTGTGGCGTAAGACTGCCCGGAACCAACCGGCAACAGGCAGCCACAACAATACCTGTCTAATGTGAGAGGTCAAGGCTTTAATAAGACAATTAAGGCTGAGTCAGGATTGTTAGAATTAAGTGAACTAAAGACTTAATCAAAATGGAACATGCTAAACTAAACGAACTGGTGGGGGTTAGGTTAGAAAACACTTAACCAACTTAGCATGTTGGCTAGAGATAGAAAACCTAGTAACGGGGGACCCTTTTCAGCAGTAACCCTAGAAGGTGTATCAGGATACCCTGAAACTAGGCAGGGTAGTGCACGATTACTGGGCTGATTGTAAGAGGTCAAATCGACGGCGGTGGTGTAGCAGTGTAGGTTCTAACGGGGTGCGGGCGTGCACACACTCCGGCGCAGAAAAATAAAGCACTGGGCGCCAGTAGCATACCTGTGCACTCTAAGGTTGTGTCGGGCCGCCGCCATGGGACTTGATACACCCCATGGTGGGACCAGCATAGGTAACTACAACATCGGGGGCCGTAAGACACATGTAATTATGCGAGTAGGAGCCGATCGTCATAGAATGGATCACATCACCCTGATTATGGGGTGCTAATTGGAAACTAGTTTATATGGGTTCAGAGATTAACATGGGGTACGATACCATATTCGACCCTAGACAACTTAACCAAGTTTATACTGCTTTCCCACTTATTGTTTATACTTATCATACCCAGTTCTTTATTCATAGACAGAATAGTACTAGACTTACTCAGGCTTTATGTCTGACTCTACTTTTCTTTCGTCTTCTTTTCTTCCGTTTCCCCCCCCCCCCCAGGTCCACAGGGAGGGAACACTGCAGCTTGACCGACCTTAACATCCAGCTTGAAGAAGAGAAATGTATTGCTTGGACCTTTTCGTTTGAAACTATGGCTTTGGACAACCACTTTGGGGCTTTTGCAGTTTTATCCATGTTTTCTTTATGCTTCTTTACTGTAATCAAGACAGATTATGAAAGTGTTATGTTTTTGGAAAAGATGTAAGACAATTATGGTGATGTTGTTGTAGCACATATTTGCTTTTATGAATAAAAGTTTGTTGTTTTTCCGCGGTTTACAAATATGTGTTCTTATATCTGTCTTGTATATCTGTGACTTATACTTATAAACCTCCACCAAAATTAGGGCATTCCCTTTGAGAGTGACCCTAACGGAGGTGGGGTGTTTCACTTGGTATCAGAGCATAGGTTTACCAGATAAGATAAAAAGTTTTGAAAAATTATTTTCAAAAAGGAAATTTAAAGAAGCATTATTTTATTTTAAAAGGCAAAGTCCACTCCCCAAAGCCATAGGTACTATCTCTTATCCTTCGTTTTGAATCTATCCTTTTTGTTTCAGCATGTCCCAAGAACTTAACTTGCCGGAAGGGATACCAATACCTGGTTGGTTTAGACGGTTCTTAGAAGCAAGGGCCACTCAGCCAGGTCTTACCGTTCCTCCTCCCCCAGCTGAAGGAAATCATCCAGCGGCAGCGACACCTTTTCCTCCACCTCCTCCTCGGGGAAACACGTTTGCTAAGATATGTAAAGATTTTAAAGCTATGGGAGGAAGGGATTTCCATGGAACTGAGTCCTTCGTGGCAGCCAGAAATTGGCTGAAAGAAACGGAGGACCTATTCATCATCTTTGAGGTAGAGGATAGACAAAAACTACAATTGGCAGTGTGGCTATTGAAGGGCGAGGCTTCATACTGGTGGGAAGTCACTAATGCTGAGAGACCAGTGGAGACATGGGAGGACTTTAGGGCAAGGTTTGAGACTAAATTTCTCTCAGATGCGGAAAGAAGTTTGCAGTTGGAAAAATTCTTATTTCTTAAACAAGGGGACAAGACAGTCAGAGAGTATGTGAATCAGTTCGATGAGCTGGCTAGGTTTGGGCTTGACCTAGTCAACACCCCGCACAAGAAGGCTCTCCGTTTCGTCAAAGGGTTGAATGAGCCATTACACAGTTTGGCCATGACCCATATACCCATGGGAGCCACGTATGAAAGATTGGTGCAAATGGCATTGTTGAATGAAGAGGATAAGGGCAAGAAGGAGACAAAGGCAGAAAGCTCTCAAGGGAAGAAAGAGGGTTTGCAGCCTAAGAAGACGGACTTTAAGAAAGGCGGGAAAGGCAACAAAGAGAAGAGGAAGTGCAATTTCTGTGGTAAAGTGGGGCACTTAGTAAAGGACTGCCGGAAAAAGAAGGCCAAGGAGAATGGTGGGTGCTTTTCTTGCGGTGAGACAGGCCACAGGGCTAAGGACTGCCCAAAGAAACGAGGACAGGGGCAGAGGGCTGGATCCACCCTAGGGGCATAGGTCCATGTGCTGGAAGCACCACCTCTGCAACAGCGAGGTATAAATACTTCTATAGAAAGTGTAGTTTATCTTTATGATCACCCCGTTCGCACTTTATTTGATTCTGGCGCATCACACTCCTTTATCTCGTCTGCTTTAGTAGAATCTCTGCACCTAAAAACTAGTATGGTAGAGGACCCCTTAATTGTTTCAAACCCAATTGGGGGCCCAGCTCATTTGTCTATGATCTGTTTGGGATTGAAAATTTCTATTCTAAGTGTAGAATTTCAATGTAGTGCCTTTGTTTTGGGCTTTTCGGGTTATGGTTTGATTTTGGGTATGGATTGGCTATCCAGTAATGGGGCCATCCTTGATTGTGAGAAAAGGGTTGTTAGGCTCCTAACCCAGCTCGGTAATACTTTGGAAATTTCTTGTAATCCCTCGTATGCGGTTATGCTTAGTTATCTTGAATCGCTAGATGCCTCTGTTGAAAATTTGCAATCAGTTAGAGTGGTCCGGGAATATCCGGATGTCTTCGAAGAGGTGAAGGGCTTGCCTCCGAAGAGGGAAATAGACTTCCGCATATATCTTGTAGATAATGCAAAGCCCGTTGCGTTGCCTGTCAGACACATGGCTCCACGAGAAAGGAAAGAGCTCAGTAAACAGATTAAAGAGCTTCTAGAAAAGGGGTTCATTAGGAGGAGCATTTCAGAATGGGGCGCTCCAGTGGTGTTCGCTACAAAGGCGGATGGTTCACTCCGTCTATGTGTTGACTATAGGGAGCTCAACAAGCTAACGAAAAAGAATAGGCACCCTCTCCCTAGAATTGACGATTTATTTGACCAGCTTGTAGGGGCGTCTGTTTTCTCCCAGCTCGATTTAGCAACCGGTTTTCATCAGCTAAGGGTGGCTGAAGATAGCATCGATAAAACGGCGTTCAGAACCCCAGACGGCTTCTTTGAATGGCTTGTCATGCCTTTCGGCTTGACAAATGCACCTGCTTACTTCGTGGACCTGATGAGTAGGGTATTTAGAGATTTCCTCAACAAATTCGTAGTGGTCTTCGTAGATGATATCCTTATCTTCTCAAAGAGTGAAGAGGAACATGCTCAACACTTAAGGGCAATCATGGAAACTTTGCGAGTCCATCAACTAAAAGCCAAATTCTCCAAATGCCACTTTTGGAGGGAAGAGGTGAGGTTCCTTGGGCACATAGTATCCAAACAAGGGTTAGCAGTGGACCCTGCTAAGGTAGTGGCGGTACAGGACTGGAAGACACCAAGGAATGCAACTGAGGTCCGAAGCTTTCTAGGACTAGCGGGTTTCTATCGAAAATTCATAAGGGATTTTGCGAAAATCTCAGCTCCGCTCACGAAATTGACCAAGAAGAATCTAGTGTTCAATTGGGACTTGGATTGCGAGTTTGCTTTCCAACGACTGAAAAGAGCTCTCACAACAGCCCCAGTTTTGACGCTGCCAGATGGGAGCAAGATGTTCACTGTTTATACGGATGCATGTGGGACAGGGCTAGGCGCCGTCTTAATGCAAGAAGGAAGGGTAGTAGCTTATGGCGGGAGGTAGTTGAAAGTGCACGAAAAGAACTATCCAACCCACGATCTTGAGTTAGCCGCCATCGTCTTTGCACTCAAGTCTTGGCGACACTATCTCCTAGGTGAGAAGTTCGAACTTTACACTGACCATAAATCGTTGAAATATCTTTTCTCGCAGAAAGATCTTAACTTGAGGCAACAAAGGTGGATGGAGTTTCTTGCCTCGTACGATTTCGAAATCTCCTACACTCCGGGCAAAGGCAACGTAGTAGCAGACGCGTTGAGCCGAAAGAAATTGACCCTAAGCCCGTTGTTTGTTGAAAGACAAAGCCTAGAGTTTATATCCAGCTTCGACTTTAGGCCCTCCTCCGATTTCGTACCAGGCTTGCTAGCATCTCTCGAAGTGCGCCCAACTTTAGTGGATTCAGTAGGGATAGCACAACGCGAAGACCCTCAGCTTGTGGAAACAATTGATAGGCTAATTAGGGGTGAGACTTCAAGTCACCTCAACAGATACTCCATCGACGATAAGGGTTTGCTAAGGCGAGACGGAAGATTATGCGTCCCAAAGACAAGGGATTTAATAAAGAAAGTTCTCGAGGAAGCACATCACTCCAAGATGACGATACACCCAGGCGGAGATAAAATGTACAAAGACATAAAAAGGACTTTCTTCTGGAACGGCATGAAAAAGGACGTGGCAGAATTCGTATCTAAGTGTATGGGGTGCCAACAGGTTAAGGCGGAACAGAAAAAGCCTGGCGGACTACTACATCCTCTGGAGGTCCCGCAGTGGAAATGGGATAGCATCTCAATGGACTTCATCGATGGGCTGCCTAGGTCTAAGAGAGGCAACACTAGCATTTGGGTAATAGTGGATAGGCTTACTAAAAGCGCCCACTTTTTACATGTCAAAAGTAAGAGAACTGCCTCATCCCTAGCATCACTTTACCTCAAGGAAATCGTTCGACTCCATGGAATACCATCTAGCATTGTTAGTGACCGAGACCCCATATTCACCAGTGAGTTTTGGCGGAGTCTGCAAGAAGCAGTAGGAACGCAGTTATGCTTAAGCACAGCCTATCATCCCCAAACCGACGGCCAAACAGAGAGAGTGAACAGAGTTTTGGAAGACCTTTTAAGACTGTGCGTCCTTGACTTCGGAGGGACATGGGAAGACCACCTTCCTTTGGTGGAATTTGCCTACAACAACAGTTATCAAGCAACCATCGGAATGGCGCCCTTCGAAGCTTTATATGGAAGACCGTGCCGATCGCCCACTTGTTGGTGGGAGTCTACTGATAAGCTCATACTTGGACCAGATATGATCCGAGAGACTTCAGAGAAAGTAGACTTAATACGAAGAAGGATGAAGACGGCCCAAGACAGACAAAAGTCCTATGCCGACAAGAGAAGGACCGACCTTGAATTTGAGGTTGGAGACAGAGTTTTTCTCAAGGTATCACCACTAAGAAACGTTGTTCGTTTTGGAACCACAGGAAAACTGGCACCAAGGTTCGTAGGGCCATTCCCTATCATTGAGAAAATTGGGAAAATGGCCTATAGATTAGAGCTACCCGAGAAGTTGGCTGGAGTCCACAACGTTTTTCACGTTTCACATCTCCGAAAATGTCTACATGAGTCTGCTGAAGTGGTAGAGCCAAATATCCTCGAAGAAGCCAAAGTGGAACGCGAAGCAACCATAAGAAAAGTTCCAACCCGCATCTTAGGAACGGAAGTGAAGAAGCTACGCAACCGTGAAGTCAAGCTCGTCAAAGTTCAGTGTAGCGACGCCGAGGGAGACGCGACTTGGGAAACTGAAGCTAGAATCCGTACAGCCTACCCTTTTCTGTTCGAGGGTACATCCTTGATCTTTCCTTTTCCTTAAGTTGCGCTTTTATCTATCTTTTTAGGTATATTTCCTCGACCTTATCTTTTAGGTAGAAACCCTTTGGATGGAAACATGTAATTGAAACATGTTATGGATGATGGTTGCAAGTGGTTGCAAGTGATTGCTAGTGGTTGCTCGTGGTTGCATATACACACACAATCTAGGTTTTAGATCGGCTCAGTCACTTCATATTGCATATGCATATATGTTTGCATTCGTATGTGATTGAACTTTAATGTGTTGTCATGTGAATGCTGCATTTGTATTGAATGATTGTGCACTCATGTAGAATCAAGAATAGGAAAATTTGCATACATAATGGATTCATGGCACCTACATAATTCGCATTAAGGAGGTCAACTGAATCAGTAGACCGCCTGATTTTGCATTAGATAAGTACATGTACACACACACTTCGCATATGATCATAAAGCATTAGAAGTCTTTTAAGGACAATGGATGCTCGTGTTTGATGGATGAGTAGATGGATGATTGGATGTTAGGATATACATTCCTCCTAACTTGAAGATTTCGGGGACGAAATCCTTTTAAGTGGGGGAGAATGTAACACCCCGCGAATTCTATAACTGTGAAATTCATAAATTAAAGTATAATTAATTTGAAATCAAAGAACTAAGGGAAACGGGATACGCCATTGCGTTCGTCTCGGAAAAATACGCGAAATAGAGTCCGAGTTTTCGAAAAACGGAGTCCGTATGAAGAAGATATGGCCTTCGGAAGTTTCTGAATTAAGTTTAAAATTCAAACAGAATAAAACAGTTTAAAATTCCAAAATGGGGCCCAATGGGCCAGGGCGGAAAAACAACCGCCTAACGCACCCAGGTCGACTGGGCTGTCGACCTGGTCTAACCAGGTCGACAGGGCTGTCGACAGGGCTGTCGACAGGCAGGTCGACCTGGTCCAGAGCCAGGTCGAACCCAGTCCAACCTGGCTGGCCTATTCTATGTTGGTCGATTTTCTGTGGTCTGCTTTGTCATTAGGGCTAGGTGGCAGGCTCTAATTGGTCTCTCCTTAGGATGAATGGCTACGATCAATCCAAGCAACATCAATGGTCCTAATCAGTTCATTTCCCCTATAAAAACAACCCTAGACTAACCCTAATCTATTCATTCAAAAATAAGAACAAAGCCGCCATGTTGCTGAGGAACGACTAGGGATAGCCACCAATTGGAGAGAGGATTAGGAGAAAAAATTCTAAGGCATAAAGCAACTCAATCAAATCAGACCGCATCTTCAAATCCCTAAATTAGAGAATTCGCCACACCATTGTAAGTAGAGTATTACTTTGGTATGAACAAATAACTGTGTTGGTTTGTGTACTTAGTTGTGGTGATAAATAATTCATAATTTGTGCGTTACTATGATTCTTATCGATTTGGAATATTGTATACGTTTGGATATTCTCGAATTATGTTATTCATTATAAAGAACTACATGCGGTAGTTCTATGCAAGTATACGTTTGGAATATTCGCAAATTATGTAATCCATGTTGAAGCTACATGTATGTAGTTGATTAATTGAAATTCATGCAAGTTTGGGGTTTTGCTACTATGCCATCATGATGTATATTTTTGTGCATAAATCATTTTGTAAGTAATTGGAACAAGTTTGGTTGTTATAGTTCATATGAAACTATGTTGAAATTTTGGCACCATGATCTATGTATTAAGTCATGCTTTTGTACTAGAAAACCCATTTGCAAACTTATGAATATGACTAGGCTATGATTGATATTTTGCATAATTAAGTCTATATTGTTTACAAGAATCATATGATGACATATGTGGTACATAGCTAGGTTAGGTTCAAAATCCCTTTTTGCAAGTTTACATGACTAAAGTAAAAATTATGATTTCATGTTAGAAATATTTATGCCATGGTTATGTGAACAAATTTAACTATACTTTTGTATTAGTCACAAAAGTAGGCACCTTTGTAAGCATGTAGTAGTCTTATGAACATGATTTGCTTATGTTTGACATTATGCCTGAATAAAAGTATAGGTTTATGTTGTAGTTAAGCCTATGTGTCGATAGTGATATTCTTAACTTAACTACAAGTTTACATGGTTTGATTCATGTCACTTATGCTTTATGACCAAAGTATATGTCACTACTATGCAAGTACACCAGTTTCTATTTTGTATTTCCAACGTCATATTGCAAGTTCATGCATTCACATTCCCCTCTCTGTGTATGTAATCACGCTTTAAGCCTCCCCTTTTCGCATGGCTAAGTTGGGCTTTAAAAGGCTAAGCCCAACATATATATAATAAACGGACGTGTTAAACGGGGGAAAATAACGTTGGGTTAAAATTACTAATGAATGAAAATATAAAATAGAAGGGCCCAAGTTCAAGTATGGGTTGGGCCCATGATTGGTGTAACCTTTACACCATTAACTTAATAATTGGCCGCAAATATTTACATATAAGAAAATAAAGAAGAAAGAAAAAATATGTAAATGTAGAACATACGATGTGTTTAACCCGAGGTTGGATTGAGTTGTGATGTAAACCTGCCCGGAACCGCCCGGCTGTCCAGTAGTCACAACAATACCTATCCAATGTGGGAGGTTAAACATGGAGCCCAATAAGGACCCGAGGTTAGACTGAGTTGTGGCGTAAGACTGCCCGGAACCAACCGGCAACAGGCAGCCACAACAATACCTGTCTAATGTGAGAGGTCAAGGCTTTAATAAGACAATTAAGGCTGAGTCAGGATTGTTAGAATTAAGTGAACTAAAGACTTAATCAAAATGGAACATGCTAAACTAAACGAACTGGTGGGGGTTAGGTTAGAAAACACTTAACCAACTTAGCATGTTGGCTAGAGATAGAAAACCTAGTAACGGGGGACCCTTTTCAGCAGTAACCCTAGAAGGTGTATCAGGATACCCTGAAACTAGGCAGGGTGGGGCACGATTACTGGGCTGATTGTAAGAGGTCAAATCGACGGCGGTGGTGTAGCAGTGTAGGTTCTAACGGGGTGCGGGCGTGCACACACTCCGGCGGAGAAAAATAAAGCACTGGGCGCCAGTAGCATACCTGTGCACTCTAAGGTTGTGTCGGGCCGCCGCCATGGGACTTGATACACCCCATGGTGGGACCAGCATAGGTAACTACAACATCGGGGGCCGTAAGACACATGTAACTATGCGAGTAGGAGCCGATCATCATAGAATGGATCACATCACCCTGATTATGGGGTGCCAATTGGAAACTAGTTTATATGGGTTCAGAGATTAACATGGGGTACGATACCATATTCGACCCTAGACAACTTAACCAAGTTTATAGTGCTTTCCCACTTCTTGTTTATACTTATCATACCCAGTTCTTTATTCATAGACAGAATAGTACTAGACTTACTCAGGCTTTATGTCTGACTCTACTTTTCTTTCGTCTTCTTTTCTTCCGTCCCCCCCCCCCCCCCCAGGTCCACAGGGAGGGAACACTGCAGCTTGACCGGCCTTAACATCCAGCTTGAAGAAGAGAAATGTATTGCTTGGACCTTTTCGTTTGAAACTATGGCTTTGGACAACCACTTTGGGGCTTTTGCAGTTTTATCCATGTTTTCTTTATGCTTCTTTAATGTAATCAAGACAGATTATGAAAGTGTTATGTTTTTGGAAAAGATGTAAGACAATTATGGTGATGTTGTTGTAGCACATATTTGCTTTTATGAATAAAAGTTTGTTGTTTTTCCGCTGTTTACAAATATGTGTTCTTATATCTGTCTTGTATATCTGTGACTTATACTTATAAACCTCCACCAAAATTAGGGCATTCCCTTTGAGAGTGACCCTAACGGAGGTATGGTTTAGTATACCTGTTGTTGTTCTGTTTTGCTGTTTATCGGTCATACCAGAATTTTGTCTGACCCAGAGTTTTATGTCTCTTCTTATTACTCTGGGTGCTCTCTCGAGCAGACTAGAGACAGGTTAGCTGGTGATGCACGAGCAGCTGTACTGGAGACGAGCAGGAGGCTTCCACGTATGATATATATAGATATTCTCCCTGTTTCGCTGCTGGTCACTACTTTGGGCATTAGTAGTGCACCCTTCCTTTCTTTTGCTTTACAGATAGTTTTAAAGTCGTAATAATGATGATGTGGAACATAAGCTGTATTTGGATTTTTCCGCTGCCATGATGTTTAGTTTTAGCTTATGCACTATCTCACCTCTTCTATGTCAAGTATGTTATTATTATATTTTATTCCCTACGCTGTGAGACATTCTACAGGTTCTTGATTAGTTCATTCTCTTCTTTCCTTTCTTTGGCGACCGTTTGGGCTAGTCGGGCATGTGTACATTGCACTTTCGAAGGAAATGCCGACTGGTGCAGGGCGGGCCGTCACAGTCTGACATAGGATTTTATTCCGTGTTTATTGATTTCTATTAAATATATATCTGTTTGGTGGCGGAGAATTTATTCTCTTGCTTAACACCCTTTTCTGAGACATATGAGCTCAGAGGTTATATATCGATAGACCTCAGTTGCATGGCGTGAATTGCTAGTGTGGCATGCTGAGATGCAAATGATCAAGGCTTCTGTTGAAAAGCAGAGTCTTGTGGTTGATGGTCAAAGAACGACTTTAATATAGCATAGCTTTTGTAGCGTTAATTCGCGAGCCTCACACCCCGGTATGAACCAGAAATGGGAGAGACTTCAGGGAGGACATGCCTTTCTTCCTAGCTGGGAGTGGTGTCATGGTATGGAGCCCAGACATTTTTTACTTATGTGGATGATGGAAAGCGAGGCACCTCGGATATATCGGTTACTACGGAGCCGATGGATATTGAGTCATCTGGCTCATTTACGCCCCATAGGGCAGGGAAACGCATTGTTCAGGAATTACTAATCATCAAACCGACCGGCCCTGAAGATCCAAGGTGTAGTTGTGGCTTAGACCTGAGACATGGTAGGCTATATTGTCTCGAATTAGTATGATCCCTTTGCCTTGGTTCACAGACGAAAATCCAATTCCAATATGTGACATTCAGTTTTATTTGTAGAGCCTAGTATGGAGACATAGTGGGATGGGGCACTATGCCATCTATGATTGATACATTTATATATAAAGTTGTTTTCATACACTTTACACTATAATAGTATCAAAATTATTTGTTTTAAATGTACCAAGCATGTTTGGCTGTTATATTGTAAAACTGTATCCTCCGGCTTGCGTTGCATTGTGTGATAGGACCTAAGTCTCATAATAGCTTCATTTTTTCAAAAAGCATTGCGCTGTTTTGTTATATGCACTGGTATTCTTGGGAGGAAACACGTTTCGTGTTATACGGCATGATCCCTTGAATTACTTTATTTTAAAGTAAAGATTTAATAAATGTTTTAGTTCTCACACCAGTCACATGACTGACCTGGAGTTTATTGTTTTAACCTAAACTTTGGGAACCCTTATTTTCCGCACAGACATCTAATCATTTTGGTTTTGCAGATTTATATTCACAGGATCATGGGTTTACAGTTGGAACAATATTCGGAAAGCTCTGTATCTGTGTATCTCTTTCAGTTGTGTTATGTATTTTTTTCCCACTACTATGTAGTGTATTTTAAATCTCTGATATTTACCAAATGTATATTATTTATTCATATTCTTGTACTCCAATGTAAATTTTTGTAATAAGAAATGAAATGTTCTTCTGTTTGCATTCTGATTTGTCGTGTTCCCACACAATCCATTCTTTCTCTTCTCTTCGGAGACCGGGGAAGTTCGGGTCATCACAACTCGCTACTGATCTATAGGGTGATTCCTATGATACAGTAGGAGGATTACTTTGGTTTGTCCAGTCCGAGGACAAATTGAATGGACGGATGTCCGTTAGGTTATTTTCAAAGCGGTCACATATATTGATCTCTTCAAACATACCGAGTTTGGTGGCAAAGAAGGAAACTTCTTTGGCTTAACACACAGAGTGTTTTTGTGGAAATCAATTAGCGATTTTCTGGCGGATTTGACGATGTGGCATTCAAAGTGAATGGTGATGTGCTAACTTAAAAGGGTAATTTAAACCTTAAGTTTCACAACCAAGAAATGAAAAAAATTGGGCAGGCAGCATGTCTACGTGGGTCGCTCCGAATTAGGGAGTATTATCACCTATATAGAGAAAATTCATTTCCTTATTCTATCGATACTGTCCCTTTTGGGAAACGATTGTTGATCCCAACCGTTGGTGATATACATTCGATACACTCAAGAGAATTGAGTGGTCGATCATGTGTAGCCGAGTTACAAGATGTTCTTGTTGAACCCAGTGTATTTCTCTCTAAAGATACACTATCGGATGGTGGTACCATGCTTGTCGTAGTCGAAATCCAATCTCCAATAAGTGCCCATAATTTTTGATTGTATACTATGTATGTGGAGCGTGAGATGCAAGCGTTCTACTATATTGCTATTTATTTGATTTAGACACTTTTGTAATACCAGAATAGATATTTATGTGTGGACTGGTATTACGGTTATCTTTTTCTTTCGAAAAGAAATGATTTTGACTTTAAAATCAAGTTGGATACATGTAAACTTAATGAGTTTTCTCACTCTGATTCACTAGACTAATCCAGGCGTTTGCAATGCTTAGGTCAAACTGAGTTTTACAGGTTCAGGTTTGGATACTATGGACTTCAGAAGATAAGTTGGAGGAGTTCAAACGTATTAGTTATCCCGTTGTGTTGTATATGAGCACATAATATTATAACTGTCCAGATGTAATGATGTACTTTGATGATTGTAAGTATTATTTCAAGCTACCAATAAAGATTTATTTCTATATTATATTTTGTTCCGCTGCGATGTGAGACTCCTTTTTGTCGTGTTGTTGTTGTTGTTGGTTCTTCTTCTTCTTTCTTCTATTCTAATATTTCTTTCTTTCTTACCTCGCCCTCTTATTTCTTTTTTATCAACTATCTGGTGTTTTCGATGCTTAGGTTTTGTTAAGTTTTACAGGTTTATGTATTATTGTCGAAATTTGGGTGTCGAATTCACCTGGTTCATTACATATAGTGTACAATTGCACATGGAAAATAACTAGAAAAATAAGTGTAACCATGTTCACTAGTATGATTACGGAAGGTGTTTGTTTTTATGACGCATGATGGTGGTGGTCACTTTGTATAATATGACGTTGTCACGAAAATGATACATACATATGTACATAATTGATACCTAATAACTACTGCGTATAATATAACACAAAACTGATATACATAACCGCTGCACATAATATGTCACAAAATTGATACCTATAAGTATGTAGAAATGATACCCAATAGTTGATACATATAATATGACACAAAACCCATACCTATAGGAATTCAGAAATGCTACTGAGTTGCTTATTTTCTTATTCAACAGAATTACAAACAAACAAAAAGAATAAAAAAAAAATTACACGTATGTATCAGCTTTTATTTCTCTGGGTATCGGTATTAAAAATTAAAAATTGGTAAATGCTTATGATAATTTATAAGAAAGAAAAATAAATAAAAACTTTATGTGTTAGAACATTGTTGTGCACATGGTAATTAATGGATTTTTTGTTTTGAGCTGCTTATCTTGAATATTATGTTTTTCCATAACTGCTCTAATATTCCTTCAACTTCAGCTCTTTACAGGCAATATACATCAATATCAATTTTTTTTTAAAAAAAATTATAACATATATTTGATTTTATTATTTTAAAAATTATTTCATACCAAAGTCATAGCTACTTTTTAGACTTGAATTATTTTTCTCGTTCGCTCTTCTCGGGCGCAACGATTCAAAATGAGACTAATGCATCATTGTCAAATTGACTAGCGTCCAATAGCTTTCGCAATGCAACGGGAAGTATATTATTTCTATGTACTCATTTTGTAAAACTTCTTCTAAGAACAAAATAACTATACGGATTATAATTCCTTTCCTTTTTCCAGTTAGTCCTTTCTGCTCATAATCAATGTTAATCTTTTCTTAATAATTCAGTGCACATAAGAATTATCTTAAAGTGTTTAATGAAATTGTAATTATCGTTATTGTTGTTGCCATTGCATGAGTATTATATACCAATGCACATATTGCAGTGAATCAATCGGTAATCTGTATTACGAGTGGAAAAGGTTAGACAAGCTAAAGATAGGAAGTGGGTATTAGTTTATCGTTTGTCTAGGTGTCATTTTTAGTTTTTTGAAGGTTCTATATTTTATACACAGATGTCGGGTATTAGTTTCTTTTGCATGTAAATAACATTTTCTAAATTTAAAGGTATTATGGGTATCGGTTTCTTGCGTGCTAAGATATCAGTTTTAAAATTTTAAAATTGTCATATTTCATACCCAGATCCTGGGTATCATTTCATATGCACTTAGGTTTTAGTTTCTAAACATTAACGGTATCACATTATTTACACATATTCTAGATATCATTTTCATATATGCTTAGGTATTAGTTTCATTTTAGCTGAAGCTTATAAATTAACCGCAAATACATATTAGTTTTCTAATGTTCGGTTCAAATTTTTCATACAATATTTTAATAAAGATAGTTCTTGGCCATCAGTAAAGTTTCCTTCCAACACTTGTTTCTGCGTATTCTTCGTCATCACGCATCCTCCTTTCACCTTATTATCATTGGACCATGGAGCTTAACTTTTTTTTCTTTCTAAAAATTGAACTGAATTAATTTCTCAACAAATTGTAATAGTAAAAAATGGAATACTTTACTATAATAAGGTTTTGCAAGAGAGAAATTTTTCTAACAATGCTCTGTTGTTTTATATTCAGGTGATGGATAGTTTTGCAGTGGGACAATTGCAGCTCTTCCCATGTCAGTTCTATGATTGCAAGTAGCTTTACTGGTAGTATTGATTCTTTTGGTATTTCGAGTTTTTGTTGTTGTTTCGATATCTCTTCTTTTTCTTTTTGTTGCACTGTATATTCTACAGTTTGCTCTGTTTTTTCAAACGCTTCATCTTGTTTTTCAATGTTTGCATTCTTTTTTTTTGGTTTTTTTTTCGAATACTCAAATGAATCATTCTTTTTTAGCTCCCTTATACTTCCTTTTACTCTCTTCCAAGGTTTTAAACCTTGGATATTGCCACGTTTCGTCTCAGGAATTTTAGAGACATGATCTTGTATCGAAGGAGATATCGGATGAGATGAGTCTAACTTGGTGGTTTGTCTCAGATTTCCATCTTTGGTCTGAAAGTTCATATCGGAACAATCTCGGGGTAAATGGTATGTTAAAAATAATATTCTTACACAATGATTTTTATGAATGTTATTATAAACAGTTACTTAAACTTGAATCGAAAAATCACTTCATTGTTCTTAATTTATGTAAGATCATCATCCATACTCTAATTCGTAATATACTTAAAATAGAAATACAACAGAATGCAAATAGATTAGTGCTTACAACATATGTTCTATGAACACGAGTTATTGTTAGACATAAATATGAAAAAAGTTCCAAAATATTAAAAAGTTAGGCATATGAAAAACATAAAATGCATAATTTCATAGGTAATATGTATATAAAAAAGACAAGTATGAAAATCGTAAGCATTGTAGAACATTTCTGAACATACGATATGATCATTTAACATGCAAAATGTTAAATAGCATGAGATTATCATGGCTCGATTTGATTTTTCTAACTATTGTTCTAGTTCAGCCATAGATATAAATTTTAAGCAGAAAAACCAAAATCTCATACGACATTTCAATATCTCGTCTCGTTCGATATATCGTTTAATCTTGCAATATCTCAGGTGATTTATTTGAAAGTAGATTTACTATGAGATTTGCTGCTTCATTTCGGAAGGAGCCCAAAATGAGATCTCGGATAAAATTTCGATATCTGAAACAATGCTCTCTTCACATACGACGGCGCTTTGCTTTTGGTGGATGGTTTATTTTTTTTCTTTTTAAGTATGTTTTCTTTGATTTCCTTCATCTATTTTTTCTTCCTCACAGACTTGTGTGATATTCAAGTCGAAGTTAGGAGGAGTGAGAACAAGCATCGTTGGAATTATTTGTTTGTTTGTGATGTTGTGCTCATCATTTCCGGTTTGGCTTGTTGGAGAGCGTTCACATTGCTTTTACATTGTTTTTTCATCCATTTCGGGTGTATTTCGTTCATTAATAGGAATACTCTCCTTTTCTTTAGTTTACTCTTCTATTTCCTTGTTCAACTCAATATTTTCTTTCTCTTTTTCGACTGCACTTTCTACAGCAGCTATATCATCCAATGTAGCTTCAGAATCCACTATTTCCTCAGAATTCTTATCCTTAAATTTTTATTTTTATTTTTATTTTACTTTAATTCTTGTCTTAAGTTGAATATTCTTCATCCACTTCTTTTCTCTTTTTTTCTTTCCCTTTTCAATTCTTTATTTATTTTTGGTTCTTCTACTCGAATTCTTTAATATGAAGTTGTAAAAATCTGATTGATACGTATTGTTCTAATGATTCCAATGGTATTGTTTGTTTTTCATCACATTTTTTTTAGTTCCAGCTCCTTTCTCTTCTCTTGTCCTTGAATATAATCTTTGCAATGTTTCCAATAGTTTTGCTTCATGTGGACAGATGTTTGAAATTTGTTTGACCTTTTTAAAACATTATAGAAAATTATTACGTATATACATGTAATTGATTTTGTGTACTGAATAAAATTATACTGTACACTATATGGTATCGGTTTGGTATTAATTTAGGTATCAGATTTGAATAAGAATATGCAACACGGTAATATGGTATCAGTTTAGTACTATATAAGGTATCAGTTTTGAAAAAGTTAATATTGTACAATAATTAGTTATCAGGTTTGTATCAATTTATGTATCAGTTTTACACATTACAATACTACATAGTTAATAAAGGTATTAGTTTTTAGTCAGTTTAGATATCAGATTTGGAGAAGTTATTTTTACCTAGTTGTAAGGTATCAATTTTGTAATATTTTAGGTATTAGTATTTAGAAGTAAACTAGAAGATAGTAATAAGGTTTCAGTTTTCAAACTCATTAGGTACCATTATTTAACTACATGCTACTACAAACCAATATGAAACAGTAAGATAAATCTAGAATTTATATCTATAATTTATTGACTTCATCCAAAAATAATTTCATAACAATTAATTTCAAGCTATTAACTCTGTTATAAAGCATGGCCTAAAAATCATGTTTATAACACACAAGAGTGGTAGATCATTTATATTCACAAAATGCTGGATCGGTCAGTCACGTTGTAAACAATGGGTTAGACGGTCACGTTGTAATCACTGATTCGGTCGGTCACGTTGTAAACTATGGATCAACACTGTTATTTATAACACGGGTCGAGCATTTTATAAATGGAATTTATTAGTTCTTTGTCTTTGTAACATGGATTGCAAAAGAATATATGGTACATATAGTGCAATGTATGGTTAGCTGCAATTTCAGTATGATGACAATTTGGTAATAACGTGAGACGTTCACTGATAAATCGCATGGCTCGGTTCATTTATAAATGTGAAGCATGTGAGAACATGTAGAGCTGCTGTACACTTTATATGCGTGGATCCGTCACTCTCTTTATGTATGGATTGGGTAACATGTTATACGTGACGTGCAAACTAATGTGAGCATAGCAACAGGTATATACATATACTTCATGAAGCATACCAACCGTGTATGCCACATGGACATCCTGGAATGGTATTAAGCAACTTATTAAGATGCTAATATGGGTCAGCCTTGTATAAATGGTGATGCACCACAAAGCTCATTATGTATCGACAGTATTGAAGAATGAAGCATTTGTTTGATAACCGACGGGTCCAAATATTGGTAACAATCATTTATATAAGGCAATTCACATGCATGGCATAGAATGGGACAAGAGTTCTTAAAACTAACAGATCATAGCCATGTCAGAACGATCAATCTGGAGAATGGGTCAAACGTGATCAAAATAGAACAGCTCCATCACATAATAATAGTCCGAACATGATGATATATGCATGGTTGGAAATTGTATGCTGCAAAAAAGCATGCCAGCCTTGATGACGTGGCACATGCAAATAATGAGTCGGTCTATAAAGATATGCATGGGTCGGTACTCAAACATCTGGAAGGGTCGAGATCAAAACAAATATATACTGGTCGGCTCCAATAATTTAAAAAGTGGTCGGCTTCAAAATATAAATTGGGTTGGCTTTACATAAATAAGCTGCTTGCCATGTGGACCTGCAGTGAACGTTCGGTCGGTTTTAAAACAATGCGATGGCACCAATCATAAAGCTTGATTATATAGGGTCGGTCATCTCTTGGTCAGTCATTTCCTGGTCGGTAGTTTTATATGGGTCGGTTGTTACTTTTTGGGTCAGTAATTCTAGTTGTTACCAGCTGTAAAGTTTGGGTCGGTCAAGTTTTAACCTAGTTCTCCACCATTCAAGGGACCGATTTTTCTACCTTGAAGGGATGATTAAATCATTTCTCCACCATTCTCAAGCACTCCAAGACCCATTAATGGCTTCTCAAACTCAATCCATCTTCCACCAACAACAAACGGATCAAATCTTCTCCAAACTCCATTAGAACTCTTGTAACGATTCGGATTTCGCTTGGACCTAATCAATCGCTAAATCGACCAAGGCCTTTCAAAACCAGAATATGCTAACTTTGGGCATACAACACATCAGAACAAATAACAGAAGACTTTTATAAACATTACAATAATGTTACATCAGAGTACAAAATATCATAGTAATTCGAATAAATAATACAGCGGAAGATTAATTTACAATTAATGTAATCCAATGCAGCGGAAATGAATAAACTAGCACAGCGGAAGACTATCAATGATTTGGACATAGCTTTAAGCTTTGATCCAGAATCCTGCGCAATATATCTGCAAAATAAGCTACTCGACTGCCCGTGTGGAAAAGAGGGCACCCGAGTTTGCAAAGTGAAACAAACTACGGGTCAGTTATGGGACTGGTATGAGAAATCTTACTTAACTTATCTAATAATAAGGCTAATCACAGGACCACGTCGCTAACGCGGAACGGGTTGACTCCATTGGATTGCCAATGCATGGAATAAAGTAAATCGTTAAACAAAGCAATGCTTTTTAGAAAACTGAAACCAATATAAGAATAAAGTCCCATCACATAATGCAATGCAAACCGGAGGATAGAGTTTTACCTTATAATGGTCAACAATGCTTGATACGATAAAACGGATTTGATATTATTATTAGTGTATATATGTTTCAAAAACATTTCAATCATAATGTATCTATCATAGACGGCATGCTACCATTTACTATGTCTCCATACTTGTTGTACATTCAAGACCGCATGGTGTCATATTGGAAGTTGGATTTCCATCATGAGTCAAGGATAGGAACGATTTCCTTACCGATTCGATACACTCCAGCAATGTCTCAGGATTTGGACGCTGGCGAACCCTTGGATCCTGCAGGGCCGATCCACAAATACTTTAGTGGATTAGTTATGCCTGATCACACGCTTTCCGGTCCTATTGAACTTATAAATTGGTCACTATCGACCAATATAACCGAGGCCTCGTAATCCATCATCCACATAAGTAAAAGGTCAGTGCTTGTAAAACCCTAACACCACTTCTAGCTAGAAAGAAACGTGTGCACTCCCTGCGTTCCCTTGTGCCGTTTTTGACTCATACCGGGGTGTGAGACCTGCGAAGTAACGCTATACACAAAGCAACGCCATAACAGGCCATGCTTTGATCATCAACCACAAGGCCCTGCTTTTCAACAAAAGCCTCGATCATTTGCATCTTGGCATGCCACATTGACAATTCATGCCATGCCATCGATAACTACCAATATATAACCTCTGAGCTCATGCGTCTCAGAGAAGGGTGTTAAGTAAGAGAATAAATTCTCCGCCACCAAACCGATATGTATATATTAAATAGAAATCAATTTACATGGAATGAAATCCAATGTCAGACACACATCCATTTACAAGTCCATTCTGGATCTGAACGAAACCGGAGACACCTTATTCCTCATCCAGTATGTCCAATACGGACGAGAGGTGCTCGCTTATCCGGACAATCAACAAGTACGTCCGGACAACTACCACAGTAACCCTTTCCTTGGAGCGAATCAGTCCAGGGCATCAGTAGTCATCCATTCGATGTGAAGATCGCCGGTCTTCAATCACCTTCTTTAATGTCTTCGACTTTAAATTGTCATATAATTATTTGAAATGAGATTGAACTCGGTCTTTTCAAATAATTCTCGCACAATTATAATTTAAAATCATTTCATATCGTTAATATTGTTTTATAATGATTTATCACTATTTTTATTTATATAAAAATAGTCCAATTTAATTTAACGACGCTTCGGGTCAATAGGCATCCCTGGCGCTGTTTTTACCCAAATTTGATTTATACATATCTCGAAATCTAACTGTTGGATTTTAACAAAATTTATATCGTTGGAAAGATCTCCCCAAAGCGGGCCTAATGGTTCAATTTTGGGAAAATCTTATGGTCGGATCTTTCAGTATCATCGTTTAAAGTTACGATTTCGAAACGCAAACGACCTTGCGCGATTCGTTTAATTTTAATTTATATATATATATATATATATATATAAACTATTCGACGATTCATCTAACGTATTTAACACGCCAAATAAAAGAATGTTTTATTGGCATAACACATCCTAATGTTCATAATGTCAAATAAATATGTATTTTATTTGCATTCATTTCTACGTGTTTCTAATGGCAACCAAGTATGTATTTTGTTCACGTGACATCTTTGCTAATGACAATAGAAAGATTATTTTTGTTTTCATTATTTGTATGCAATTTCTATTTTATACTTTAACAAACAAAAGAAATATTTTATTTGTTTAAAATTTCAATGTGTGACACAACACACATAGAAATATTTAGTTTAATTTGCATACAAACTCTAATATATGTTCTGGCAATAAAAATGTCTTTTTAATTTATACATAGATTCTAATGTGTATATTTGCAATAGAAATGTCTCTTTAATATATACACAAATTCTAATATGTATATTGACAATAAAAATGTCACTTTAATATATACATAAATTATAACGTGTATATTGACAATAAAAATGTCACTTTAGTATATACACAAATTCTAATGTGTATATTGACAATAAAAGTGATTCTATAATTTGCATACAAATTCTATTTCAACAACATGCATAAAAAGTGATACATTCATTTTTGTTGACAATCCTAGTTCAACAAAATGATTAAAAAGTGATTCATTCATTTCGTTGACAATTCTATTTCAACAAAATGATTAAAATGATATTTTTCATTTTTATTGACAATTGTATTTCAATAAAACGAATAACAAGTCACAATTTCATATTGCTAACTATTCTAATTTGACAAAATGAATATTAATGATATTTCATATTGTTAACAATTCTAAATTAACAAAATGAATATATTTTTTGTAACACAAATCTATTTACCAAAAATGCTATTTGTGTTTTGACACAAACCTATTTAACAAAAATGCTACTTGTGTTTTGACACAAGCCTATTTAACAAAAATGTAATTTTTGTTTTCAACCATCATATTTTGAAAAAAAAAATGTTTCCACTATTATATTTTGACAAAAATGAATATTTTGATTCTGCTAATCTATTTTGACCAAAAATACATATTTCGTTTCAACTAATCTATTTTGACAAAAATGTATATTTTGATTCAACTAATCTATTTCAACAAAACAATAAAAATGATGACTTTGTTTTGTTGACAAATTCATTTCAATAAAATAATAAAAATGATAACTTTGTTTTATCGACAATTCTAATTCGACAAAACAAATAAAAGTGATATGTTTGCTTTGTCGACATTTCTAATTCAACAAACAAATAAAAGTGATATGTTTGTTTCAACTAGGCCTGTAAACGAATGCAAACGGATGCGGATAGTGCTGTATCCGTATCTGTATCTGAAAATAAAAATCCGTATCCGAATCCATATTCGTATCCGGCGGATACCTACTAAATAATATCTGTATCCGTATCCGCTAATATTTTCGGATATCCGAAAATATCTGTATCCGGCTTAGCAAATACGGATATTTCCAGATATCCGAAAATATCCGAATTCGAACTTAAAAATATGTAAATTACAATATGATGCATATTTCATTTGGTACTAAACAATAGCTAAAATTTTTGAAATGATACATAAATGATAAAACATACCGATTTAATAATAGCACATTCAATCACATAAAATTCAACACTAAATTAAATGTGTTTTGTTACTTACTTTTTATCCATCTGTTTATAAAATAATAAATTACTATAACCTAAATATAAAAATACAAAACTATATATTTTCATAGCGGACGGATATTTATCGGATACGGATATTGCTATATCTGTATCCGTATCCGCTAAGCATTTCGGATATCAGATATCCGCTTTTCGGATATCGGATATTTTTCGTATTTTCAGATGCGGATACGGACGGATTTCAGATATTTCAGATATCCATTGACAGCCCTAGTTTCAACAATTCTAATTCAACAAAACAAATAAAAGTGATATGTTTGTTTATTTGTTTACATTTTCTATTCATCCTAACAAATAAAAATGATAATTTTATTTGTTTACAATTTCGACTTAACAAAAACGATTATTGTTTTAACACAAATCTATTTGACAAAAATGTAATTTTTGTTCTAACTCAATTCTAATTTACAAAAATGTAACTTTTGTTCTAACTATTATATTTTGATAAAAATGCCAATTTTGTTTCAACGGTTACATTCTGAAAAAAGTGACAAAATTGGTTTCAACTATTATAATTTGACAAAAATGACAAATTTGATATCAACCTTTATAATTTGACAAAAGCGACAAATTTGATTTCAACCCTTAAAGCGACAAATTTGATTTCAACTTTTATAATTTGACAAAAGCGACGAATTTGGTTTCAACTAATGTGTTTTGACAAAAATGGATATCTTGTTCAATAATTCTAATTTGACGAAAATGAATGTTTTTATTTCAGCTATACTAATTGACAAAAATGAATGTTTTTGTTCAACTAAACTATAATGACAAAAACGAATATTTCTGTTAAACTAAACTATATTGACAAAAAAGAATATTAGTTCCAGCCTTTCTCTGTATCTTCCCTTTCTCACCAACCGTAGCCGCCCTCCACGTTACCGCTCCCGAACCCTCCTCCCCAATCATATTCATATGGGGATGTGGCATCCGTCTTGCCTTTATCGACAATTTGCTGCTTTTCAATCTCCGGCCTTTCACCTCTGTGTTCTCCTCCAGGTGGGTTCAAGACTAGTCCATCTCTTTGTTTCCTACTGCCACCCTCCCCCTTATATGTAGGAGTATCCCAAACCACCTGCTGCTGATGCAGAAGAGTTGCCGGAACCACCTGCTCAATCTGATGTTGTTGTAGACTAGCAACCAGAACCGCCTGCTGAAAAGCAACAGCAACCGGAACAATCACCTCAACCAAATACACGCGACGAATAGCCGGAACGGTCACCTCCTCCTCGATCACTTTCACACGAAGAATAGCTGAGGACCGCTCTCCTCCAAAACCATTCCTTTCCTTGCTCCGACCGCACAATCCTTTAGACAACCCGATACCCATGATTTTTTTTTATTGATCGATTCTGGTGGCTCCTGAGAGCTATGTCTGCTTGATATATGGAAAATTCTAGGGTTTTATCTTTTTTGGGACCGTTGCTGCCTTTTCGGACGGTGGATATTGAGTCCTGATTCCGCATTTGCCCCTATAGCCCGGTGCCCGAATCGACGACCAAGATGAAGGGCCATCAGCAAGCCTCCTGCTCTACCCAGATCCAGAGCCGCTCCTGCATCAGACTGGTGACAAGACCCACTTGAAACTTCTACCAAAGCAATCCAACACCTAATAAAAGCGATCTGCAAATAAGCAACCAACATAAGATCGGGGGGGGGGGGGGGAGGGGGGAAGGGAATGGAAACAGCAGAAGATAAATAACCCGCAGAAAATAAGGGTACAACATAAGACAAGAAACCCCAAGAAAACATGAAACTAACAAAACCAAAGACTCACCCAATGTCTGCCCTACGAGTGCCCGCTAATGACAAAACGTCAAATGAAATAGCTAACCTCCTAGAGTGGGTACCAATGATACCTCAGAACGGCCTTCCACAGAAGGCTAGGAACGCATTGTTCCTAACTTTTCGGATAATGGAAGGAGGGTCCATCGGTACATCGTCAAAAATAGCCTTATTCATGGCACACCAAATGTGCCAGCATATAAGACAGGGGATCAAACGCTAGAGTATAGAACGTAAAGATTTGCTTTAAACACCAGACCACCAGTGTCTTAGCAAATCCCTCGTCGAGTTGGCATTACTTCGGCATCCCGTAAGGTTACCGAAGTAATTCCAGACAGCATGGGCACAAGAGCCCTTGATAAGAAGATGAAAGAAAGATTCGGAGCATCCAGATCTGCAGCACCTGCATCTGGACATGAGAGGGATACCAATACGCTGAAGATTCTCGTCTATCGGTAAACCTTCATGAAATGTTTTCCACATAAAATGAGAAACCTTCGAAGGGATACAGACATTCCAAACAGAGCTGAAAAAAGGGAGACTTGGATTATGAGTCCTAATCGAATTTCACATCGTCCTAAATGAGAAGGGGTTGTCATCCCAAATGATTCCACCCCCATGGGCATCCGTTAAGCCTTTTACAGATTGCATCTGTTTCCAAGTCTCACTATATTGACAAAAATGAATATTTTTGTTTAAACTAAACTATAATGACAAAATTGAATATTTTTGTTAAACTAAACTATATTGACAAAAATGTACAATTTTGTTTAAACTAAACTATATTTGTTAAACTAAACTATATCGACAAAAATGAATATTTTTGTTAAACTAAACTATATTAACAAAAATGAATATTTTTGTTTAAACTAAACTATAATGACAAAAATGAATATTTTTGCTTAAACTAAACTATAATGACAAAAATGAATATTTTTGTTTAAACTAAACTATATTGACAAAAAATGAATATTTTTGAAACAACCTCAATTTCTGAAATATAGAAAATGTTCCAGAACTCAGAACTCAGAACCATGTAATTCAACTCTATGACCATGTAATTCTGTGACCGAATAATTCTGAGATGACAGTGCCTACCCATTAAGGTGAATGTATGATTTCATATATGATTTCTGAGATGAACATGTAATTTGAGATGACATGTAATTCTGAGATGACCTGTAATTCTGAGATGACATGTGCCGTCCTCGAGTATATTTCATATATGATTTCTTTCCAATTAAGGTGAATGCTTATTGGTATCTTTGCATTAATACACATTATCTTGATAACCATGTACATAAAAGTTTGATCTATAATGCAAATCATCTAAGATATCTCACCAAATTGGCTTCAAAAGCATTAATAAACATTAAGTGGGAATTTTGTCTAGTACTACTACCAAGTTTTATTTATAAGGAGAGCGAGACAACACACTTATTATCCAAAATAACCTAATTCAATTATTTTCAGCCGATCATGTGCTCCCGAGGGTAGTAAC
This sequence comes from Allium sativum, assembly GCA_030737875.1. Taxonomy (NCBI): domain Eukaryota; kingdom Viridiplantae; phylum Streptophyta; class Magnoliopsida; order Asparagales; family Amaryllidaceae; genus Allium; species Allium sativum. The sequence goes on along the minus strand of CM060922.1, from coordinate 344,751,323 downwards.
TCCTAAATGTATATTAAAAAAATACTAAAATACCTTTCATTTTGAATCAATAATGATTTTTCCCACTGGCCAAGTTATGGGAACGCCGAAGGCATCTTCCATGCATGTCAGAGCTGATGTTGGTCTCCATAGCTCTGCAGTTGGAACTGTCACATGTTCAACCCAAACCTTTTCAGCATCCTTTCCCAATGGACGATAATGGACCATCGCAATCGGATCAGTTGATGCAATAGATCCTTCAGCCACTACGTCTGTTCCAACCACATCTATCAACTTGCATTTGGCATCTTTTGTCATGTTTGCAATCGGCTGAATGACAAGAAGATTATTATGCCGAATGTATATACTTACACAGTGATCAATGTTGAAATTTAATACTTACATGTTTCGATTTATTCGTGAACACATATGAGGATTTCGAGGGAGAAGTCGCATGGTTTTCACTACCATCATGACTCTTAGTTGGATTTTCTTTGACCGCTTCTACTTTTGATCTTGGCCATGCTACTTTCCTACCAATTGCATCTCCAATGCATGACATATCAGATGTGGGTTTCCACAAATAAGCATCTTTATTTATTGCGTTGTCCACCCAAATGAAAACAGTAGACGGACCGAGCGGAATACCATTAACAATGCATTTTGGATCATCGACATGGATTCTTCCTTCGACAACTACGCCTTCACCCTCATTCCAACCATAAATCTTGCAAATACTGCAGATGCTGTCGGTACTCTAAAAATGAGAATATACTTCAATATTAGCAATTGTACACACACGTAACTGCTAATATTAGTCATGACAGTTTCAAAACAAGAGAATATTGTGTTATTTCTATGTAGCTACTGCTAATAGCTTCACGCGTAACTATAAATAAATGTTGTATATATACACACAAAATAGCTATAAATATAATATGAGAAGTTTAAATTTTACCGTACTGGCTTCAACAAAGTTCAAACGTGTTCACAGCGGTACCTTGACGCAAACTAATGGCCAAGCTAATTACCTTATTCACAGCATCTGCTAATACAACCATTTTACTTGTAGGCCTCCATAAATAAGTATCTGGCTTATCCACAAAATCTATAATAACGCTTGCAGCATTTGGTCTAAGACAAATGTCATTGACAACGTCATTTGGGTCCATGGACAACAGCCTCCCATAGGCAACAACTCCAGAGGTTCCATCCTAATTCAGCAACGAACATACTTCGTCGTCACTCTAGAATTATTCAACCAAAAATAATATCAAATACTAGATTAAAATTTGAAACATAAATTTTATTTATTGAGTAGTATAATTATTATTTTTACCGATTCAGGTGAGATCTTTCCTGAACTTTCTTTACCCTACCGCAAAGCACAAATAACACGATATTTTAATCTAAGGAGCACTCAAGTGGATGCCACAATACTTAAAATAAAACATTACTGGATCAAAATATTTATTGGGTAATACAATTATTATTTTTATCAATTCATGTGTGCTCCCTTGCAAACTTTCTTTACCCTGCAGTAAAGCACCAATTTTTTTTAGTATTTTAAATTATAGAGTGTGATAAATATTGTATTTAACGAAGAAAAATTAATTTTAGAAGTTTACCTTCTGGTCCATCAGAGTCTGTATCATTCCCTTCAATTTTGTTATTTTCTCTCGACACCGTGAGACTTGTTTATCTTAGGACTGATCCACAGCTAGCTTGGTTAAAGTGAAACCCCTTCCCAATGCTCTTAACCTTCCTGGTCTATCCTCTCCCAATACATGTGCAAGAGCATCTCCACTGACATTCTGTATCGAGGTAGGCTGGGTTACGCTACCAAACTTTTTAATCTCCTCCTACATAAATAAAAACACATAGATGATGTACAATGGTAAAAATACCACAGTTAAAAAAAATACCGATAAAATAAAAAACAATTGTACAATAGTATTTACAGCTTCCATGGACACCGGTTGACCATTTTTTTTAATGTGAGATTTGATCCACACATCAACTCTAGTTATGGACGATGGATCTACACTTTCGTTTTTCTAAATCTAGAATAACATTAAATAAGTAAAATGACAAGCATAAAATAATATTAAATAAAGCTGTAGTTATTATTCTAACCAGGTCTTCGGTCATTCTAGCCATTCCCCCACGATCGGTTGTATGTGGAAGTTGTGTGTACCTAAGGGCTGAATATTTCTAACTTTTTTGCTAGAAAATGTAAAAAGATGTTAAAATTATCATACTAATAGAGATGAGCATAGGATTGATTTTTTGTTGAAGTATTGAATTTTATCTTAAATTTACCTTAAATTCCACACTTGTTTTCGCCTTCATAAACTTTCTCCATTCGTTCATGTTTTTTATGTTGGTTGGTTTCAATTTAAATCTTTCCTCTTCACTCTCCATTTTTTGCGAAGTTTGAACCAATTAGCTTTTTGATGATCTCCACAGTCTCCCATTTGTTGAAATATGAATTTTCTCTGCCATTCCTCTTCTAGTTTAAATCTAACCTAAACCAGTTCATGAAAACATGATATTAAAATCAAATAATTCACCTGTGCATATGGTCCGAACTGGAGTACACAGCTTTAGAATACTAAAATTTGTTGCATGAATTTTGAGATTTCTATCATGTAATTAAGTAACCAAAATTAAGTCTTAATTCATACCTGAACCGACTGCCATAAAACTTCTTTTAAATTGTTTATATTCCGCCAATCATCGATTGCGTATGGAACCTGCTCCCACACAAGCGGTCCAAGAAAAGAAGATAAATATACAGACCCTTGCCCTATCGGTATACATAGATCATTGAACTCAACTTCAATTCGATCCTGGACTGCATAACGGGAGCCTTTTAGGTTTTGCAGGACCTCTACCGCCTCTTTTCCAATAAGTACTTCCGATGTCAGGTACATTTTGTTTTCCAATTTTTAGCTGGGCATCATCAGTTTGTTTAAGACAGGTTTGATTTTCTAAGCGTAGATCTTCTTTATTTTGGTCATTCAGGACAGTTTATTCTTCGCCTTCATTGTGAACAATGGCTTGCTTCTTATTAGAATTGACTGGTTGATCTTTGCATTGAATCTTACGCTTTAGCGTTGACTTATGCTTCTGATTTGGCTTATTCTTTTGGGATTCCGTTGCAGTCTTTATCTGGTTGCGGGTACGTACATTGCATGTCGACATCATTTTCCGCAAATGAAACAAAATACATAATTTGAATTGTATATACATTCATAAATGTACATATATAATTTAAATTGTGTGGTTTGATGTAAACAAATGCAAGATCATACAAGGCAGTACAATGTATATGTATATGTATATATATATACACACACACACATGTGCATGTACTAGTGCATGTGCTTGTAATATGTGCATATGCAAAAGCAGACCAGATCATACAAATCTCAGGTTTAATGGGAAGACTAGGCAACACAATGTACTAGTGCATGTGCGTGTAATATAAAAAATAGGTCAGACCGCATGGCCATGCAATGCTAGAATTTCTGGTACAACATAAATGTATATAACATAGTTTCAGGTGCAATACCAATGAACAACCAAACGTACAGAAAATCAATACGATTACAACGAACAACCAAACAAAAGAAAATGAACAATCAATATGAGTACAACGAACAATGATGCTCAAGTAGGACATATAATCTACTTAAGTATGCCCTCGCAATCCTCTCTAACATAGCTAACATCTTTATCATTCACTTTGGTTATTTCATCTTCCATCACTTGGATATCTTCCTCGATGCAATCGGGATCCTCTAAATTAGTAGAACTTCTTGATGGTGCTTTCATTACAACATACCAATTAGAATCATTGTCCTCTCTTGAATAAAATACTTGTTTAGCTTGAGATGCAGGTATGTATGGGTCTCTTGAAAATGATGTTTGATTTAAATTAACAAGAGTGAACCCATCATCATCAACTTTTACTCCATTTCCTTTATACACCCAACGAAACTTAAAAACCTAGAATATAAAACAAATGATAATCTAATAAAATTCTATCAATCAATATTCCATAATAATGACTACATCAACCACTTGGGACATATCTTTTGCACTTGCTCTGCACATAGTAGTCACATCAAAAGACACCCCACAATTCTGAGTTTGTCTCCCTAAATCTTTTACATGAAAACGTTACTCATTGACGATATATCCTTTGTAAGACACGGCATCATCCTTTAGACCGTAAGCAATCCATTTCAACATGTCTTTATGATTCTTGGAGGTTATAGGTATCTACATAGAATTTCATTTAGTATGTAAATTTTATATATAGTATATTAATAGTCATATGAGAATATATTTGAAATCTAACTAACCTTCCTTTTAATCCAATCAACAAAAATTTTGGTATGTGTTTCCCAAAGTAAGGTCGCATTTTTTTCATGTGCTGGTCTGAAATTTCTAATTCCTCCAAATGCAAACTAGTATTGAACATTTGATTATAAGTTACATATATCATTACAAATACATAAAAATAATTAAAATAATATATAACATGAACTTACTCCATGAATGGTTCCACCGCAACCATATCATTAACACGACTAAATGAGCCATTTCTTTCTCATTATGCGGCAATGTAATTGTCTTCGATCTTAACTGCAAAATGTTTCAAGAGATTTGAACAAGGCCAAGACAACTGAAGAGAATTATACAATTACATATTGCTCAGAACCATATAGGATAAAGTCATAAAGAGTGAACAAAGGTTTGAGACATGAGTATCTTATCTACCAAAGGCTTTGCGTGATTTAAATACGGCCAGTGAACCAAAAAAATTAGAAAAGGGCAAACTCCGTAATTTATCATTTACAATTATAAGGCAAGAAGGAGCTAGTAAGAAGTACAGGCTTGGATCATCAATTCCTGGGACGAGGCAAAAGTAGGAAAATTGTTAAGGCTTAGCTATGCAAAAGTTTAAAGGATAGTGCCTGGTGAATTACTTTTATTAACTAATATATATCGAAAAGCAACGGAAATTAGCCACACTATTCAACATATGAAATCTAGACAAATCCTAGATTCACATATAAGACATGGTATCGATTGGTGTGACTGCATACGCCATTGCTTATACCCATGTACACCATACATGATATCATCAGCGTATTATTGTACATTAACCAAATCTCACGGATCCTGTATTCACATAAAAGAGAGGAAAATTTGTCTATTCAAAAATCCTAAATGGTTTTCATGTCTCATTACTCCCCATAACTAAATAAAAATCCATCACATCAAAAGCGTACAACATGAAAATAACCTATTAGAAAAGCATCCAAATAGAACATGAAAATCAAGTAGTTATAACATAACTGAGCCGTAGCAAGATAGGAGATGAGGATATGACAGAATCACAGATCAATGAGCAATTTCAATTAAGGTTAATAAGCTATACCATCAAACCCTAACAAGATAGGAGATGAGAAAATAGCATGCATTCAAATATTTCATACACAATCCGAATAGAATCAAAAAATTGAGTTAAAGAATTCATACCTAGATTTACCCATACCGTGAGCGGAGATTTTCGCCGGCTTCCGCGATGTTGTTGAGAGGAGTATGACGGAGTTGACGATGACACGAGAAACGTTATTCGGTGCGATTTCTTTGGCAGAGAGCGATTTGGGGGAAAGGGAACTTTTCGGTGGAGGGATTTGGGGGAAAGGGAATGAGGGTTAAAATTTTGAGCAGGATAGGAATAGAAAATAGGTGATCACGTTTTTTCGACCACACAAAATAATTTTTGTTAGGCGGGGAGATGAAATTTTTTTGCTGCGTTAAAAATAGGAGTGAAAACACTTTTTCTTGCATTTACAAATAAACGCCACTGATTTTTGCAACAAAAAGTCATTTTTATTGTAGTGAATAGTGTTCGCACTTAAATCTTGGTGACACTATCTACTTGGAGAGAGATTTGAGCTCTACACGGATCACAAGTCACTCAAATATTTGTTCTCATAAAGGATCTCAATTTAAGGCAATAGAGATGGATGAAGTTCCTTGCGTCCTACGATTTTGAGATAGCTTAAACCATAGGCAAAGGTGAGGTGGTTGCGGACGCATTGAATAGGCAAAGGATAACCTTGAGTCCTTTGTTCGTAGAGAGGCAGAGCTAAGAGTTTATCTCGACATTTGATTTTAATCCATCTGCAAATTTTACGCTTGGATTTTTAGCATCATTGGAGGTTCAACCTACTCTTATGGAGCACATTGGATCTATGCAGCGAGAGGATCAACAATTGATGGACATCTTGGATAGACTTAGTAGAGGAGAGAACTCTAGTCACCTAGCCAGATATTCGGTAGACGAAAAAGGGTTGCTAAGACGATGTCCCAAGAGTTGGGGATTTGATGAGATTAGTTATTGAAGAGGCTCATCACTCTCGGATGACTATCCATATTGGTGGTGACAAGATGTACTGAGACATGAAGCAATTTTTTCATTAGACTGCCATGAAGAAAGATGTGGCAGAGATCGTGGTCCAATGTTTGACTTGTCAACAAGTTAAGGCTGAACAAAGGAAACTTGGTGGATTGCTTCAGCCCTTAGATATCCCACAATGGAAATAGGAGAGCATCTATATTGACTTTATTGATGGACGGCCCCGATCAAGGAAGGGAAACACGAGTATACGGGTAATAGTGGATAGACTTACTAAGATCTCTCACTTTAATCCGGTCAAGAGCAATAGGACGACCACTTGGCTAGCATCAATATACCTTAGAGAGATCATCCGACTTCATAGGGTACCTTCCAGTATAGTAATGATCATGACCCAATCTTTACAAGTGAATTTTAGAAGAGCTTACAAGAGGCCCCAGTTACACAATTAAGACTAAGCACAACTTATCACCCTCAGACCGATGGACAGATTGAAAGGGTAAATAGAGTTCTGGAGGATTTACTAAACCGAGTATACTAGACTTTGGAGGGACTTGGGAGGAACATCTCCCATTGGTTGAATTCACCTACAATAATAGTTACCAGTCAAGCATAGGGATGGTGCCCTTCAAAGTACTTTATGGACGACCATGCAGATCGCCAACGTGTTGGTGGGAGTCTACGGACAAACTTCTACTTGGGCCAGAGACGGTAAGAGAGACTTCTGAGAAGATAGACCTTATTCGAAGAAGGATGAAAATAGCACAAGATAAGCATAAGTCATATGCCGATAAGAGAAGGATAGACTTGGATTTTGAGGTAGGAGATATGGCCTTTATCAAACTATCACCTCTAAGAAATGTGGTTTGATTTGGATCAGTATGGAAGTCGACACCAAGATCCGTAGGTTCACTTCCCATAGTTGAGATATAGGCCAAACGGCCCAAAGAGTTAGACTACCTGAGAGGCCAGGGGAGTTCACGACGTATTTCATATTTCCCATTTGAGGAAATGTCTACATGATTCAGTAGAGGTGGTAGAGCCAAGTATGCTTGAGGATGTTGAAGTCGAGAAAGAGGCATCAATTCGGATAGTTCCTACCAATATTCTTGAAATGGAAGTTAAGAGGCTACGCAACAAAGAGATCAAGTATGTGAAAGTGCAACGGGGAGAAGGTCTAGACGACGCGACATGGGATCCCAAAGACAAGATTCGCGCTTCTTACCCTTTTCTCTTTGAGAGTACGTTCTTAATTTCATTCTAAGTTTTTGGGCTTGAATATGTTTATCCCTATCATTTGAATTATCAATTCTTAAGTAGAAACCTATGTTTGAAAACATATGTTTGAGACATGTTATGTTTGATGACTGCAAGTGGATGCAAGTGTTTGTTAGTGGTTGCATATACACACACATTAGGCACTAGATCGGCTCAAGCACTTACATATTACATATGGGTATGTGTGCATTTTAAATTTTCAATTAATTAAAATGGTTGAATCATCACATGGATGTTGCATTTTTATAAATGGTTGTGCACACATATAGAACTTATATGTATTATTTGGATTATTTGCATACATATTGGATACATGGCACAAACATACATTGTATTAAGGAGATCAAGTGAACCAGTCAACCTCCTGATTTTCGCATTAGTTTAGCGACATATACACACAACACCTTTGCATATTTTCATGAAAATCATCAGAAATTTTCAGAACAATGATGCCTGTGGATGATGGATGAGTAGATGGGTGTAGCTATAAGTAATAACATTCTTCTTAACTTGAAGATTTCAGGGACGAAATCCTTTAAGAAGGGGAGAATGTAACACCCCATATTTTATACACCATAATTATATTAAGAGGATAACAAAATTAATATTAATTAAATTAAATATTCAAAATTAGGTAAAATAGACTTTATCGTTGCGTTTGTTACGAAATTTGGTTCAAATAGACTCTTGATTTTCGTAAGTCAGATTAAATAAGAAAAATTATGCATATAAGAAGACTGAACAGAATATATACTATATACTATATATATAATAATACAGTGCAGTAGAGAAACATTCACTAGGCGACGTTCCCATAACTGGGCCGTCCCTTGGGTTGACCCATGTCTAAGGCAGCTTGACCTTAAGGTCAACACAGGTAAAGGTAGGTCGACCCATCTGCGCGCAGAAGAAGGTTCTTGATACTATTTCTGGACTGTTTTCTTTTCTAGATGCATACGCTGACTCAGCATTGGGTGTACGGTTGGATGTGTAAACCTAAAATCTAATGGTATGGAATTATCGTAGGTAATTTATAAATAGGCTAGCAGACTAATTGTTTTCTACACACAAACTATTCTTCATTTCTTCTTCCTTCGAACTAGATTCTAAATAAAAATATGAAGATGTTGAGGTGCTTCCTAAGCCTAGATTAAAGAGGAAAATTCCAATTCTTTTACAATAAATCTAAAGAGGACTTTCTTCAACAACAATAATATAAAAAAGATATTTTTCTATAATTGAATCCAACCACTGTAGGTTCTAGTCATTTCCAGATTTGATAATTAAACAGTATTTTGATAGTGAATAATTCTGAATTTGAAATCATGCAGTGTTTATATGTTTATGTGTTTATATATGTTTATATGTCACTGTTTCACTGCCAAAGTTTTCCAGTTATTATCAGTTACATGTATATCCTATTATTCCTTTTTCTTTTTAGATTTACCTATAGTCTTATGCCTATTTTATTCAATTTATGTGTTTTTGAATCAGATCTATGTTTTTCTCCTATTCCTTTTTTATTTTGCCCTATACCTAGGGCATCAAATGCCTAGGCTAATCACGTTCGAATTGCATAAACTGGGTTAATTTGGAATAACTTAAAATGACAGTAAAAAGAAGAATTAGGCATATTAAAACATGAAATCCAAAGACTGTAAAATTGGGATAATATGCAAAACATGTAGGTTGAACTTAATTTAATAATTAAGTATAACATGTTGGAAGAATCAGATGTAATTAAATAAAATGAGTAACTTAATCTATACATGTACACATCTGGGCAGGTGCTTGTTTGGGGAAAGGGTTGTACACTGAATAAAATTACATAAAATGTCATTTACAGCAAGGCTTATTAATAAACTTAAACCTGCTAAGTTATTATTTGTTAATTAATAAGCTAAGTGGTTCCACATCTTGTTATTGGTATCTGGTTTTAGGACTCTTAAAATCTTAGTTACTTGGGGGCACAAGCATAAGGGGTTGGCTTATGTCAAGTTCTGTGGAACCCGTATCAGTCAGTATCCTTGTTAGTATCTTAGAGGAGGGGCCTCGCACTAGGTATGGGTCAGGGCATGCTTTACTGATCTGGATTGTAAGAGGTTCAAGGTGGAAAGTGGATACTGGCGCGTTCCAACGAATCCATAAGCGTGCATAGGTCCGATTAGGGGAAACTAAGATGTTGTAACACCAACAAATAAGTCTGTGTCTTATAGTTGATGGGTTAGGGATTGATACCCCTACTGCCATAGTTGGCACAAGATATTTGTGTAGTAGGGAGCCGATCGCATGGGTAGTAATTAGGGTAACACCTAATCTTGATATTCCACTAGTGGTGCACTAGTGTAACAACCCATGTTTTTATAATGTGTAATAACCATAAATCAAGGCATAATTAATTTTTAAAATAAGAATCAAGGGAAACGGGTTACGCCATTGTGTTCGTCTCAAAATTCTACTTGGAAACGAGTCTGAGTTTTCGAAAAACGGAGTCTGTATGACCAAGTTATGACCTTTCGAAGTTTTCAGAAGTTTTCAAGTTCAAAACATCTCAGTTCGAATTCAAAATTCAAAATTCGAAATTCAAACCTCAGAATGGACTGGGCGGGAAAATTCCCGCCCAGGACCAGGTCGACCTGGGGGTCGACTATGTAGTCGACCTACCCAGGACCAGGTCGACCATAGGGTCGACCTGGGGGTCGACCTGGTGCCCGAGCCCATTTCTGAAGCTGGATTCACTTTGATGTATTTGGCCTCGTTTCTGTCCACATTCGTTGACCTGACCCTATAAATACAGCCCCTAACACCAGTCTCTCTACACAAAATTCTTTCTGACTTTATGCTGCTCTAATTCTGGTTGAAAAGTTTGAGAGAGGGACTGCTTCTTCTACGTTGAGACTGCGTTAAGGGAATTGCTGATTTGGGGACTTCTATTAGGACTTGACTAAGCATATAAAGATTCAACATCGACTCTGTTTTTCTAATTCTCGAACCACGATCTGTAAGCCCTATTTATTTTTAGATTTAAACTGTAAATGTAATATGCATATGATGTAAATTGAAATTGGACCTATGTATGATGATTGTTTTACATCCATTCTTGTTCATCTTGGATCTTGACTTCTGGATAAATTGGGACATTGATTTGGGGCCTATTCATGTTGTAAATCAAAAAGAAAACCCCTCATATTATCATGTTGAATCCGCTATTAGCCACTAGTTTATGACTATCACCTTATGTCAATCGTTACCATGACTATACTGTCACCTTATGTCAATCACCACTATGACTATACTATCACCGTATGACAACTGTTATCTTGACTAGTACCTTATCTTGCTAGATTTGGAATCTTTATGTTTGAGGCCAATATTTCATATACCAGTAATGTTTTAATCTTTTATTTCAAGTCATATCATGCTATGCTAGTAATCACTTTTGCCACCTTATACCCGTTCCTTTTGATGTTATTCCCTATTAGATTTATTTGTATCGATTCGAACTTACGTGCGATGGGAATACGATTTAGGTAGACTAGGTAAAACATAAATTAGCTTTAAACTTGAACATGAACGTTGTTATGACTTGAACCTGAATATGGACATGAACTTGACACGGTTTGACATGAAACATGACCTGAAAAATTGACATGAATCTAGACATGAAAACTTGAACGTGGGCATGACAATTAGATAACTTGAAAATGACCAACTCGAGGTTGGGTTGAGTTTGCAGTGTAAATCTGCCCGGAACCGCCCGGCAAATCCAGTGGCTGCAAACAATAGGATCCAATGTGGGTAGTTGTTCATATCACACGTAAAGACCCGAGGTTAGACTATGTTGTGGTGTAAATCTGCCCGGAACCGCCCGGCAAATCCAGTAACCACAACAGTCAGTCTAATGTGAGAGGTTGGCGTGCACTAATGAATTAATGCCACATGATAGGGTTAAGTCATGAACCACTTGAATATACTTAACCAACTTGACATGATGAATTGATGGGGTTAAGTACTGCTTGAACACACTTAACCAACTTGATACACGATCTAGATAGGGTTAAGTCACGAATTTTAATGACAACACTTAACCAATTAGAAACCCTAGTTACGCGGTCCTTTTCAGCAGTAACCCACTTAGATGTATCACGATACCCTGGGACTAGGCAGGGTGGGGCACGATTACTGGGCTGATTATAAGCGACTAGAACGACGGCTAAGTAGGTGCGCCATTGTAGGTTCAGGAGGGTTATGGTCGTGCACGTAGTCCGGAGTTGAAAAAGCAGGCATTGGGCACCCGTAGATTTACACTGTGCATGCTTGATTCGTGTCGGTGGCTGGCACCATAGGACTTGATACACCCTTTGGTGGACCTAGCACAGGTAACTACATTTCAGGATAGGGCCGTATGACATAGACACATGATGAGCTAGGACTTGTATCGAGCCGATCGATTAGTAGATCGTACCGTAGGACCCCGTAATGGGTCACATCATGATACTGGGCCAAGGGATCATTTCATGATTAATACTTGACATGGGTTAGAACACTAGTACAGATGGTGCAGCGAACCTTGAATATGCGATGCTAGACTTGACTTATCTTGTTATCTTAATTACCCTACCAGTTCTGTTATCATCCTTATGTTTAATTCCAGTTTTCACATATCATGTTACCTTTACTAGTTTTCATACTGAAAGTCACTAGGGCTTACCAGTCTTTATGACTGACCCTTTTTCCTTTCGCCTCTTTTTCTTTCGTTTCCCCCCCGGGTTCTCAGGGAGGAAACACTAGATCTTAGCTTGGATTTGGCTTGCTTTCTGACAGCTCATGTACGGTTTGATCTTGAGCTATGCTATGGCTGCTTCAGCTATTTATGGGGAATATTTTACTTTTGGTTATCTTAAGTTTATGTTTCTTTGAAACTTGATGTAATGGAATAATTTGTATCTTGGATATATGAGCTTTTTGACTGTTTCTTGAAAAGTAATAAAAAGTTGGTTTTTAATTTTCTACCACTGCTTTATTTATGTTCTGCCTTGTGATATCTCTGTGCATGTTTAGCTAGATAATACTCCACTAAAACAATTGCATTCCCTTTGTGAGTGACCCTAGCGGAGGTGGGGTGTTACATTTGGTATCAGAGCAGAAGGTTACCAGGCTGGGCAAAAGTTTTAAAAACCTTCTGAAACTATTTTCAAAACCATTTATAAAGAAGCATTTTTCAAGAAAAGTTTTATGTTTATAAAGGCTATTCCCCAAAAAGCCATTAGCACTTTCCTTTGTTTCCTCGTTTGAGTCTTTTCTTTTCGTTTTTCAGCATGGCCGATGTTAACCTTCCTAAGGGAATACGCGTGCCTGGATGGTTCCGAAGGTACTTAGAAGCCAGGGCCAACGACGCGAGCACGGCAGACATCCCTCCTCCTCCTCCCCCAATGGCCGCGGTTCCTCCTCCTCTTGGTACCGCCTTTGCCAAAATATGCAAAGACTTCAAAGCAATGGGCGGCAAGAACTTCGTTGGAACTGAAACCTTCGTTGAGGCACGAAAATGGCTAAGGGAGACAGAAGGCTTGTTCATTATCTTTGATATGGAGGACCATAGGAAAGTTCAGTTGGCAGCATGGTTGTTGAAAGAGGAAGCTGCATTTTGGTGGGAAGTCACCAACGCTACCAGGCTAGTTGAGACTTGGGCAGACTTTAGAGAGAGGTTTGGGCTCAAATTCCTATCGTCAGCAGAGGAGAACCTTCAGATGGAGAGGTTCCTAGCACTCAAGCAAGGGGATATGTCTGTTAGGGAGTACGTGAATAAGTTTAATCAGCTTGCTCAGTTCGGTTTGGATTTGGTCACCACAGCCCAGAAAAAGGCTGTACGCTTTGCTCGAGGATTGAACGAGCCTCCACACAGCTTGGCCCTAACTCATATACCCATGGGGGCGACCTTTGAAAGCTTGGTGGATATGGCTCTACTTCATGAGGAAGACAAGAATAGCAAGAAAGAGGTTAAGCCTAATGAGACTCATAATAAGAAAGCCGACTTCAAGAAGGGGAATAACAAGAATAACAAGAGCAACAACAAACCACGTGAGACGAGGAAGTGCAACTTCTGTGGTATTACTGGACATCTAGCTAAAGACTGTAGAAAGAAGAAGAGGAAGTTGGGTGAATGCCATCAACAAGGATTGCCCTAAGAAGCAAGGGCAGACCCAGTGAGTAGGACCTTCTGGAGGGCAGTTGCATGCTCTCAACACCACTCCAGCTCTTGACCGAGGTAGTAATATTTCCGTAGAAAGCCTTGTTTACATTTCTGACTTTCCTGTTCGAACCTTATTTGACTCCGACACATCGCATACTTTTATTTCTTTTGATATTGTTGAAAATCTGCACCTAAGTACTAGTCTGGTTGAGGATCCCGTTATAGTTTCAAATCCAATTGGGGGCTCCGCCCATTTATCTATGATGTGTGTGGATTTGAGGATCTCTATCTTAAGCGTAGAATTCACGTGTAATGCTTACGTTCTCGGATTAATGGGATACGGTTTGATCCTAGGTATGGATTTGCTGTCCGATTATGGAGCCATTCTTGATTGTGAACAAAGGGTAGTAAGGCTCATGACTCCCCTTGGTAATACCCTTGAAATTTCTTGTAACCCTAAGGGTCCGGTCATGTTATGTTATCTTGAATCTCTTGACTCGTCCGACGATAATTTGCAATCTGTAAGAGTGGTCCAAGAATATCCAGATGTCTTTAATGAAGTCAGGGGATTACCTCCTAAACGCGAGATAGAGTTCCGAATTTATCTTGTTGATAATGCCAAGCCAGTTTCATTGCCCGTTAGGCACATGGCCCCGCGAGAAAGAAGAGAGCTCAGTAAACAAATTAACGAGTTGCTTAAGAAAAATTTCATAAGACGAAGCATTTCTAAATGGGGTGCTCTGGTGGTATTCGCTACTAAGGCAGATGGATTGCTTCGTCTGTGCGTAGATTATTGTGAGTTAAACAAGCTGACAAAGAAGAATAGGCACCCGCTACCAAGAATCGACAATTTGTTTGACCAGCTTGTGGGAGCATCTGTTTTCTCTCAACTAGATCTAGCCACAGGATTCCATCAGCTTAGGGTTGCTGAGGATAGCATTTACAAAACTGCATTTAGGACTCCGGATGGGTTCTTCGAATGGCTCATCATGCCGTTTGGGTTAACGAATGCACTCGCGTACTTTGTAGATTTGATGAGTAGGGTGTTTCGGGAGTTCCTTAATAAGTTTGTGGTAGTTTTCGTGGATGATATTTTGATCTTCTCAAAAGATGAAGAAGAGCATGCTAGACACCTCAAGGAGGTCATGGGAACACTTAGAGCACACCAGTTAAAGGCTAAGTTCTCCAAATGCCATTTTTCGAGGAAGGAAGTTCGGTTCCTTGGACATGTAGTTTCTAAGCAAGGCATAGCCGTGGACCCCGCAAAGGTAGTTGCGGTACAAGACTGGAAAATTCCTAAGAATGCAACGGAGGTGAGGAGCTTTCTCGGTTTGGCGGGCTACTACAGGAAGTTCATTAAGGACTTCGCTAAGATTTCAGCCCCTCTTACTAAGTTAACAAAGAAGAACCTAGCTTTTGCATGGGACATAGAGTGTGACGCTGCTTTTCAGAGACTTAAGAGAGCCGTCACCACAGCTCCAGTTTTGGCATTACCCGATGGAGGTAAGATGTTTACCATGTACACAGATGCGTGCGGCACGGGATTAGGCGTTGTCCTAATGCAAGAGGGAAGAGTAATATGCTACGGGGGCAGACAACTTAAAGTTCATGAGAAAAACTATCCCACGCATGACTTGGAGTTGGCCGCGATTGTTTTTGCACTTAAAGCTTGGTGCCATTATCTTCTAGGGGAGAGGTTCGAGCTGTATACCGACCACAAATCGCTTAAGTACCTCTTCTCACAGAAAGATTTGAATCTGAGACAACAGCGGTGGATGGAGTTCTTGGCATCATATGACTTCGATATAGCTTATACCCCTGGCAAGGGTAATGTGGTGGCGGACGCGCTAAGTAGAAAAAGGTTGTCTTTGAGCCCTTTGTTTGTTGAAATGAAAAGCCTTGAGTTTATAGCAACCTTTGATTTTACACCTGCTGTTGAGTCATTGACTGCTACGTTAGCATCTCTTGAGCTAAGACCTACACTTCTAGATCAAGTAGGGACTTCACAGAAGGGTGACCCACAGACAGTCAAAATCATGGACAAGCTGATTAGGGGTGAGATGTCAAGTCACCTCAGTAGGTACACTATAGATGACAAGGGATGGCCAAGGCACGATGGAAGGCTATGTGTCCCATAAGTGGGAGACTTAGTAAGGAGAGTTCTCGAAGAGGCGCATCACTCGAAGATGACTATACATCCCAGAAGGGATAAGATGTACAGGGATATGAAACGTATGTTCTTTTGGGATGGAATGAAAAAGGACGTGGTAGAGTTCGTCTCGAAGTGCATGGTGTGCCAACAAGTAAAGGCCGAGTCGAAGAAGCCTGGTGGGCTATTACATCCTTTGGAGGTTCCGCGATGGAAATGGGAGAGTATCTCAATGGATTTCGTGGATGGACTGCCTAGGTCATGGAAGGGAAATACTAGCATATGGGTCATAGTTGATAGACTCACGAAAAGTGCTCACTTCATTCCAGTGAAGAGCAAGAGGACCGCATCAGGGCTAGCGTCTATTTACCTTAGAGAGGTAGTACGGTTGCATGGAGTTCCTTCTAGTACAGTTAATGATCGTGACCCGATTTTCACTAGCCAGTTTTGGAATAGTCTGCAAGAAGCAATGGGAACACGACTAAATTTAAGCACGGCCTATCACCCATAGACGGATGGACAAACCAAAAGGGTAAATAAGGTACTAGAAGATCTCCTGATGCTATGCATTCTTGACTTTGGTGGTACTTGGGAAGACCATCTTCCTCTCGTGGAGTTTGCATATAATAACAGTTACCAAGCTAGCATCAGAATGGCACCGTTCGAAGCCCTGTATGGAAGATCGTGCAAGTCGCCAACTTGTTGGTGGGAGACGACAGACAGACTTATACTTGGGCCTGACATGATAAGGGACACTTCTGAGAAGATTGAGTTGATACGAAGACGGATGAAAACGGCCCAAGATAGACAGAAATCTTATGCGGACCAGAGAAGGACAGACCTAGAGTTTGAAGTCGGAGATATGGTCTTTATAAAATTTTCTCCGTTACGCAATGTAGTTCGTTTTGGAGCAGTTGGAAAGCTAGCACCAAGGTTCGTAGGACCGTTCCCCATCACTGAGAGGATTGGACGGACGACCTATAAGGTAGACTTACCCGAGAAGTTATCTGGAGTACACAATGTCTTTCACGTCTCGCATCTCCGGAAGTGCTTGCATGAGTCAGCCGAAGTGGTTGAGCCAAGCATCCTTGAAGACATAGAAGTGGAAAAAGAAGCAACATTGAGGCGAGTTCCGATTCGTATCTTAGGAACGGAGATTAAGAAGCCAAGGAATCGAGAAGTCAAGCTAGTTAAAGTGCGGTGGAGTGAAGCCCAAGAAGACGCAACTTGGGAAACTGAAGAGAAGATACGCGCGCTTTACCCATTTCTTTTTGAGGGTACATTCTCGACCTCTCTTTCCTATAAACTTGAAAACCTTTTTGTATCATTCTTCTAATATCTACGTTTGTCTTGTTATCTTCTCGATCTTATCTTGAGAACCTTAGGTAGAATCATATGGATGTAAACATGTGATTGAAACATGTTATGGTTGATGTTTGCAAATGGTTGCAAGTGGTTGCAAGTTGTTGCTAGTGGATGCATGACACACATTAGGCACTAGATCGACTTAGACACATTTTCATGTTGCATATGCATGAGTGCTTATACTTGTACATGGATGGGACTTGTTATGCTATCACTTGGATGTTGCATATGGATGAATGTTTGTACACTCATGTAGAGATTATGAACTATGCTAGGAATTTGCATACATGTTGGATTCATGACACTAACATATTTTGCATTAAGGAGGTTTACTGAATCAGTAACCGCCTGATCTTTTGCATTAGATAAGTACATATACACACACTTTCTGCATATGTTCATATAGCACTAGAAATCTTTTAAGGACAATGGTTACCTGTCGATGATGCTTTGAGTAGATGGATGATGGATGGTAGGACACATCCTCCCTAACTTAAAGATTTCGGGGACGAAATCCTTTAGGGGGAGAATGTAACAACCCGTGTTTTTATAACGTGTAATAACCATAAATCAAGGCAGAATTAATTTTTAAAATAAGAATCAAGGGAAATGGGTTACGCCATTGCGTTCTCCTTGAAATTCTGCTTGGAAACGAGTCCGAGTTTTCGAAAAACGGAGTCCGTATGACCAAGTTATGACCTTTCAAAGTTTTCAGAAGTTTTCAAGTTCAAAACAGCTCAGTTCGAATTCAAAATTCGAAATTCAAACCTCAGAATGGACTGGGCGGGAAAATTCCCGCCCAGGACCAGGTCGACCTGGGGGTTGACTATGTAGTCGACCTACCTATGACCAGGTCGACCATAGTGTCGACCTGGGGGTCGACCTAGTGCCCGAGCCCATTTCTGAAGCTGGATTCACTTTGATGTATTTGGCCTTGTTTCTGTCCACATTCGTTGACCTGACCCTATAAATACAGCCCCTAACACCAGTCTCTCTACACAAAATTCTATCTGACTTTATGCTGCTCTAATTTTTGTTGAAAAGTTTGAGAGAGGGACTGCTTCTTCTACGTTGAGACTGCGTTAAGGGAATTGCTGATTTGGGGACTTCTATTAGAACTTGACTAAGCATATAAAGATTCAACATCGACTCTCTTTTTCTAATTCTCGAACCACGATCTGTAAGCTCCAGTTAGTTTTAGATTTAAACTGTAAATGTAATATGAATATGATGTAAATTGAAATTGGACCTATGTATGAAGACTGTTTTACATCCATTCTTGTTCATCTTGGATCTTGACTTCTGGATATATTGTGACATTGATTTGGGGCCTATTCATGTTGTAAATCAAAAAGAAAACCCCTCATATTATCATGTTGAATCTGCTATTAGTCACTAGTTTATGACTATCGCCTTATGTCAATCGTTACCATAACTATACTGTCACCTTATGTCAATCACCACTATGACTATACTATCACCTTATGACAACTGTTATCTTTACTAGTACCTTATCTTGCTAGATTTGGAATCTTTATGTTTGAGGCCAATATTTCATATACCAGTAATGTTTTAATCTTTTATTTCAAGTCATATCATGCTATGCTAGTAATCACTTTTGCCACCTTATACCCGTTCTTTTTTATGTTATTCCCTATTAGATTTATTTGTATCGATTCGAACTTACGTGTGATGGAAATACGATTTGGGTAGGCTAGGTAAAACATAAATTAGCTTTAAACTTGAACATGAACGTTGTTATGACTTGAACCTGAATATGGACATGAACTTGACACGATTTGACATGAACCATGACCTGAAAAATTGACAGGAATTTAGACATGAAAACTTGAACGTGGGCATGATAATTAGATAACTTGAAAATGACCAACTCGAGGTTGGGTTGAGTTTGCAGTGTAAATCTGCCCGGAACCGCCCGGCAAATCCAGTGGCTGCAAATAATAGGATCCAATGTGGGTAGTTGGTCATATCGCAGATAAAGACCCGAGGTTAGACTATGTTATGGTGTAAATCTGCCCGAAACCGCCCGGCAAATCCAGTAACCACAACAGTCAGTCTAATGTGAGAGGTTGGCGTGCACTAATGAATTAATGCCACATGATAGGGTTAAGTCATGAACCACTTGAATATACTTAACCAACTTGACAAGATGAATTGATGGGGTTAAGTACTGCTTGAACACACTTAACCAACTTGATACACGATCTGGATAGGGTTAAGTCACGAATTTGAATGACAACACTTAACCCATTAGAAACCCTAGTTACGCGGTCCTTTTCAGCAGTAACCCACTTAGATGTATCACGATACCCTGGGACTAGGCAGGGTGGGGCACGATTACTGGGCTGATTGTAAGCGACCAGAACGACGGCTGAGTAGGTGCGCCATTGTAGGTTTAGGCGGGCTAGGTCGTGCACGTAGTCCGGAGTTGAAAAAGCAGGCATTGGGCACCCGTAGATTTACACTGTGCGTGCTTGATTCATGTCGGTGGTTGGCACCATTGGACTTGATACACCCTCTAATGGACCTAGCACAGGTAACTACATTTAAGGATAGGGCCGTATGACCCAGACACATGACGAGTTAGGACTTGTAGGGAGCCGATCGATTAGTAGATCGTACCGTAGGACCCCGTAATGGGTCACTTCATGATACTGGGCCAAGGGATCATTTCATGATTAATACTTGACATGGGTTAGAACACTAGTACAGATGGTGCAGCGAACCTTGAATATGCGATGCTAGGCTTGACTTATCTTGTTATCTTAATTACCCTAGCAGTTCTGTTATCATCCTTATGTTTAATTCCAGTTTTCACATATCATGTTACCTTTACTAGTTTTCATACTGAAAGTCACTAGGGCTTACCAGTCTTTATGACTGACCCTTTTTCCTTTCGCCTCTTTTTCTTTTGTCCCCCCCCCCCCGGTTCTCAGGGAGGAAACACTAGCTCTTAGCTTGGATTTGGCTTGCTTTCTGACAGCTCATGTACGGTTTGGTCTTGAGTTATGCTTTTAGCTATTTATCGGGAATATTTTACTTTTGGTTATCTTAAGTTTATGCTTCTTTGAAACTTGATGTAATGGAATAATTTATATCTTAGATATATGAGCTTTTTGACTCTTTCTTGAAAAGTAATAAAATGTTGGTTTTTAATTTCTACTGCTGCTTTATTTATGTTCTGCATTGTGATATCTCTGTGCATGTTTACCTAGATAATACTCCACTAAAACTAGTGCATTCCCTTTGTGAGTGACCCTAGCGGAGGTGGGGTGTTACAACTAGCTTGATTCTTGGGATATGAATGAGATGCATACATTGTCTTTACCTTACCTTGTTATCTTGTTATCATGTTATCTCATTTTCATGTTATCTTGTACTTATCTATTTACTGTAGTTCCATTTTCAACATTATTTATCTATCTAGATACTTTCTATCTTATCCTATTACTGAAAATCACTGGAACTCGCCAGACTTTATGTCTGACCTGTTTTTGTTTCCCTTCTCTCTCTTCCTTCCCCCCTCAGGTTCTCAGTGTGGTAGAGTTCAACAGCGATCGGGATTTCTTTCATCTTGGATCTGGACTTCTTCTGACAAGATATACCAGTTTGATTATTGTTCTATTTTGTTATGGCTTTTGAGGAGGGATATGATTTTAATTTTTTGTACTGTGATGTTTGGTATTATGAGATAGATGGTTTTAACTTAGGTTTTTGGTATTTGAAACAATGTGATGTTGTAACTTGTTTGGAAAACATATTTTCTTTAATAACAAAATTTAATTTTTCTGCTGCATATTTGTATCTATCTTGTAAATTTTATTTACGGTTTACCTATTGCGCTTCACTAAACTTAATGCATTTTCACATGGGTGACATTAAGGAGCGTAGGGTGTCACAAATATTATTCACGATTGAAGTAAATAATGGTTTAAAATAAATATTTTACAAATGAAAAAAATCTATAAAGGAAATTAGGGTTGGGGGTATGAGTATAAATGGAAATTTAAATGAGAAATCGTTTCCGAAAGAAAACGACGGTTTTATTCAGAATTACGGAATATAAAATAAATTGAGATAAATCAAAGGGATTTATAATTAGAATTCGACTGTCGAATTTTACTAAAATGAATTATTTTCAGAAAAGATATTTAAAATCTATTTAGTATAATGCTACAATTTAAATTATATATGTTAAGAAGATATTATTTCAATACTAGTGGAGATGAAAATACATTCCTATGCTTTGATAAATCAGATGACTTAAATGAGAAGGTATTTGTAGAAGTCAAGTTGATTTCGGAAATTATATAATGTATAGCTTGTAAATATATTTAAAAGGAAAAATTGAATTGTTTTATATAACCAAAAAGGTAATTGTAGCAGTTTTATAAACAAAGTTTATAAATATAATGTGGATTTATAAAGTGACTCGATAATTGGGTTTTGTGTAACATCCTAGATTTTTTGACCATTTAAATTTGAATATTTAAATATGTTTTAAATATTTTATTTGGAATTATATATTGAATATTAATAGTTAAACGAAGTTTAAATGTTAAATTTACAAATTAATTAAAACGAGCTCGAAATGACGCGGTAGTTCGTAATATTCAGTTTTGAACTTTAATTGAATATACAAAATCCGATATAAGTCGGAATTCTATGAAACAAGAACCGATTGAATCTATTTGATTATATTCTTTTAATGAAAGAGAAAATTGGATATTTCATATTATAGATTGCAAGTTATGTCCAATTTAAATTTTCAAATAGTCTCTATGGAAACCGTTAATAAATTATAACGATTTGTTAATAAATGTATAGAGGATTTGTATATAAATAGAATATCGGTTGAACCTAGAATTTTGAAAGTTGAGTTTTAAATCTATATTGGTTGAATGTGAAGCTATATGTTATTCTATAAATGATGATAATAATTTATTATCGTTAAAATGTATTTTTTTAGAATCTAATATATTATATCGATATTATATAAGCATTTAAAATAGTCATTTTCCAAACTACCTCCGTTTCCAACGAAACGAGTTTTATTGGAATACATATAATTAATTATTGCTAGATTTCCAGTTTGGAGCCAATTGGAGTTGTTTTGTCGGTATGTTCATTTTAAAGGTGAATTGATAAATTAAAATAATGCCATTGTTCAAACGGAGTCGGTTTTCAATGAAATTAATTTCAATGGGACCAGAATGTTAAGCCGTAGCAGTACATCTATTTCTTGTGTTTGAAGATCGTGTATGTCAGTGCGAATTTATCGTACCACGTTAAATATCGGTAACCATATTATACTAAACCTATATAAATAAAACTTACCCCATATAAACTTACCCCAAATTTCTACTGCCTACCATAAACATTTCATTTTGAATTTAATCCATGCACCAGAGACACTTCATTTCATTGTCTGTCCATCCATAAACATTCAGCCGACCAAAAAGAAGTCGCCGATCTAAATTCTAACCAACGTTGTAGGCTTCAGTATGATGGACATTGTTCTTATCTTAAATTTTGTTCTATAAATAGAAATGCCCTTTCTATTTTGGTTTGGTTCTAGGAAACAAACTAGAAACCAAAAATTTCTCCATCCACTTAAAAGTTTAAACTCCTCAAATCCTTCATGAACTAACTAAATCATTAACTGAAAAGATGGGAAGGGTAGAGAGATCGAATGATAGCTGGTTATAGTGGTGAAGTTCGGTGGAGGAAGCTAGTTGACGTGTGAAGTTGAGAATGTTTTCTCATGGGGTCGGAGGTCTTGGAGGTTCACTGTTACAGGCGAGGGTAGCCGGGACAGATACAGAGTGGATGGTTGTAGCCGGGGCGGAAGCGGAGCGGATGGTGGTAGCCGTTGGTGGTCAGAGGCCTCAATGGCCGGTGTGGTGATGTTTGCAGCGGGTTCTGATCAAGTAGAGGAAGAGATGATAATCTCGATGGTGGCAAGCGCTCGGCGGCCTGAGGACCATGCGGTCGACGTTGACTGGTTGCAGGCATTTTGAGTTTTCATGCGTGGGTTAGGAGGAGTGAATGAAGAGCAGTTTCGCATGAAGCAGCATAGGTGCGTGTACTTTTGGATTGGTGGATCGCAACTGTGATCGGCAATGTTGGCTTTTGGGTGGAGTTGGTGGCTTGGATGATCGAAAAGGGGAGCATGTAGTGTTCCGGCGATGTGGAGAGGTGGGGGTTCAGAAACTTGAAAGTAGGGACGTTTTGCATGGTCTTGAGCCGCACGTTTTATGCGAGCTGTTCAGGTGATTTCCCAGCTATGTGTTTTTTGGTAATGCAAGGGAGTGCAGAGAAAGCCTGTAGCTTTCAGAGGAAGTACAAACGAGAAGAAGGAGATATAGTAAAATATAGTCGGACTATGTTTTCCTGCATAAGTAAGTTTTTAGAGTGCCTAATACCATTCTTAAATATGCCAAATTGCTGCATATGACGTGGCCCATTAAAAGAATGTATATTTCAATCTGCCTAATCTTGATTTAATCCTATATGTGTTAGTTACAAACTTAGAATGGGTAAAGCATTACTAGTTGAATGATTTAGCTACATAAATTAATTCATAATTTAAATCTCATGAAAATAATATGTTATCCTTTCGCTAGTATTATCATTAATAATTGTGTATTTTATAATGTGTAATTAAGTAGAGACATATACACACACACAAACACAATACGATTATAGATACCATAGTAAAATCGGCAGACTATCCGACTTGTTAAAACAAGATTTTTATAATCATTAATCGGTTAAATTCCTGATCGAGGCAATGATAAAAAATCGACCTTGTTTAATTTCTAACCAGTGTAGTTAGGTAATACTTAAAAAGTAGTTAGTTAGTTTATAAACTTAATTAAGGAAGCTAATTTATTTATTTATATAATCGTGTGAACTAAAATGTAAGTAAATAGCATAATAATATATATACACACGTATATCTATGTAATACAATAACGAGGTTGGATGAAATAAGGGACGATGGAATAGTACCTACAAGCGCTTTGTTATGGAACTGCTTGATCAGAGTTGGCAGCTATCGGAGTTTTTAATTAAACATCTGTTTAATTTAATTAGAACAAATTGTTTCAGCAACAGTTGGATTCAAGGTGAATTCAACTCACTCAGTTTATCCCGCTTATATTTTTCTATAAGCCGGGTTTTTATTTGGTGTGCAATAGTTGCTAATGATTGATGGATTGATGACTGTTTGCATGGATGCTGAATATTTTAATGCTCATTTAATCGAATTAGATAGTTATTTTAATGATCATATTCCAAATGAGGCAACTTACCTTGTTGGTCACATTTATAATAATACAAACGTATTAAATATTTGGATGTTTGAATGGATGTTGTTGATTGATTGTTGACCGTTATTAGTTAAAACTGTTTATTTCCGTTATTGTGATATATATATATATTGATGTATTGAAATTGAGGTAACCCATTGTGATGTAGGGAAGGACAGGTTTGGGGAATACAACTGGATTCCTCACTATTATTGATAATGTTTATCAATATGATTATATATTGTTGTTGACTAATATTTCACGTTTTCGTAATTTAGTAAACATTTGCCTCTTTAGTACCATTGATAAAAATAAAGATTTTTGAAATCAATATTAGATCGATTCAGTACGTTTACAAAATTTTACTTATATACATTTTTTAAATATGATTTTTGAAATAATCATCGAAGTTTAACTACATTATCATAATCATTTAAAGTAAACAGAAATTTCAAGATATTATTATTTCATAAATGGTTAAGCGGTTTATAACTGAACCTATAAATAAATCCAAGTATTAAGCACATTTGAAATGTCGTTTATAAGTTTTCGGAAGATTAAAATAGGTTAAAGAAATCGTAATTATACGAGAATTGATTTGAAAGAAGTATTTTCTGTAAATAATAAACGTTTTTGCAAACGTTGTTTGTAAACAATTTAGAATGTGATTAAATGGGTTTTTGTTAATTGGATTAGTAAATGAATGGAAATTAAATGTGGAATAAAGATTTGGGTGTGTTTCTACGTTTAGGAAAAAGTTAGGTATGCAGATTT
Organism: Allium sativum; assembly: GCA_030737875.1. Lineage (NCBI taxonomy): Eukaryota > Viridiplantae > Streptophyta > Magnoliopsida > Asparagales > Amaryllidaceae > Allium > Allium sativum. The sequence continues at coordinate 344,725,812 of CM060922.1, read as the reverse complement.
TACGTTGAGTTTTGGCATAATGGTGATAAATGGGAATGTTTTCGAATATTGAAAATTTTAAGATTTTGGGAGATTAATTTACTAATGGTTAATTATAGAGGCCAAATGATGCTAGGTATTGAATAAGTGAATTCATTTTCTTTTTATGGATGAATGGTTGTTTATTTCGACAGTTAAATAACTGACAATCAAAATCTGGCCCAAACCGTTGTTGGTACAGAAAGACCGGGATCGAATTTATATTCGAAACCATTCCATCCAGCGAATAAATAAACGAGGAAAATGCCGATTGAAGATGTAGCAATATAAGACCATAGATCTTCATAAGCGGAAGGATAACTTGATGAATTTTCTCTGGTCTGCAGCTAGAGAAATTTGGATGGTGATTTTGTCGTGATTGGAATCTGCGGAATACAATGACTTCTCGCTATTGATCCTTGGGGTGATTCCAATATAACGATGCAATAGGAGGGTGCCTTGGTTCATCCTGTTCCTGGATGTCATGTATGGACGAGTGCCTTACAGAGTATATCTAACTGACTACAAGTAGATTACCTGAAACGTATTTATGTTTGGTGGCGGAGAAATTCGTTTCTCTTAGTTTTATACCCGTATTATATTTTAGAAAATCAATTTGTGATTTGGCGGGTTTGATAATGTGGCGTTCAAAGTAAATGGTGGTGTGCCATTCCAGAAGACAACGTAGCCTCAGGCCTCATCAAGCAGGAAATGAAATAATCGGGCAGGCAGCGTGGCTATTTGGGTCGCACCCAAGCAGGGTGTATTATTAACGATCTAGAGAAATTCCTTATTTGTTTTTCTTTCGAACTCCACGGATGGATGGTGGGCCCTTAAAACCATTTATGATAATGCATTCTTTACACTCAAGTTAAATGAGTGGGCGGTCATGTGTAGCCGGGTTGCAAGATGTTATTGTAGAACCCCAGTGTATACCCTCTAGAGTACATTGATCGGAAGGTGGTCCCATACCTCGCCATAATTGGAACCCATTCTCTAATAAGAGCCGATGTTTTTTATTTTATACTATGTATGTAGAGTGTGAGATGCAAGTGTTCTGCTATTTGGTTATGGAAATATAGACACTATCATAATATCATAGGATTTCATATCAAAATATGTTTTGGATTATAGTAAGGTAAAAGCCGTCCGTTTTTATGTGTGGGTTGGTCTTATTATTATCCTTTTCTTTCAAAAGGATTTTCTAACATTAAGCAAGTTGGACGATACTTAAACTTGGTGAGTTTTCTCATGTTGGTTCATAAGATTGATCCGTGGCGTTTGTAATGCTCGGGTCAGACTGAGTTTTAATGGTTCAGGTTAGGAAGTTGTGAACTTCTGAAGACATGCTTAAGGGGTCCAGGCGTATTAATATTAATTTCGCTGTGTATTGTATATGAGGATGGGATATTATAACTATCCAGATTTGTCTGTTGTACTTTGATGTATGTAAGTATATTTATTCAAGTTCTTTATAAAAAAATATTTTTATATTATATTTCGTTCCGCTGCGATGTGAGATTCCAATTCTTTGTTGTCTTCCTCTTCTTCTATTCTAATATTCTTTCTTTCCTCACCCTCTAATTTCTTTCACTTAACTTTTTGCTTTTCTATATAATTTAGGTTGCCTATGGTAGTTAAATATCGGCTTAAATTGTACGAAAAAGTGGGATATTACAATTTAAGCATGTATTGGTATTTACAAATAGAAATCAAGATTTATTTGACAAAACGAGTCCAGTGTTCTTTAAAGAAATGATATTCACGTTTAAAAGTGAATAATGATTTGAAAACAAATGTTTTGCAAATAGAATAGTTATATGGGAAATTGATAAGAATTTGGAAGTGAATTTAGAATAAAAGATGAATTTGAGTTATCCTATAATGTTAGATCTATTTTGAAGTTCGAAATATTAATTGAACATAGATTATGCAAAAGAAAGTTATCTATTAAAATTAGACTATATCGAATTCAGGGATAGTACTTTTTACTTTCCATCTAAATCAAGATTTATTTATTTACTTATTTATTTATTTATTTAAATTTAATCAATAAATGTTATATTATAAAGTTAAATATTCCGGAAGTAGGAGCTAAACATATCGTTATAATTAATGTTTTCCGTAAAAGAAGTGGATTCTTAAATTGAACCCGAGAGTTGTGTAATCAATGTTTATTGGAATTTAAGGTTGTGAACTTTTCTATTTCAAGCTGAGAACGTTTTTCAGTTAAGTTTTGAAACGTAATTATACCCCAGCTTTGTTGACTTCATGATTGACTGAGGAATGGTTAAGGTTTGATAGCGAAGATTGGTTAGAGATACGGTTAGTTAATGAATGATTAATGTAATTGAGTTGTCATAACGATGTTTTATACAAAGTTCAGTTAAATATAAGTAAATGAGTTTAGGAAACATTTTCCAAATATAATCAAAGATGTTCTCTAAACATAGAAAATGGAATGTTATGGTTAATATGTGAAATATGAAATAGAAATTGGAAAATTTTCCTGATGTTTATAACATATACTTTCTAAATATTGAGAATAAGAAATTGCGAATATATGGTAATGTTTTCCAACTGCGATAAGAGATTTTTTTCTAGAATATAGAAAATAAAGAGTTTATAGTACATAGAAATGTTTTCCAAGAATTATGAGAGGCTAAACAGGTTCTGAAGAATATATAGGTAAAGATATTGAAAGAAATTGAGAAATGAATAAATTAATAAGAAATCTATTGAAAAAGGCTCGATGCTACTGGATTCTTGATCAGTAAAATTTCCATTTGGAAATAGGTTCGTTGGTTGTATAAATGTTTCCTTTAATAGTTAAATAACTGATACCAAAGTTTTGGTTTGTTTTTATATTTTCGTTGTCAATACGGAGAGGCCGGAATCAGGTTTGTTATCTGGAAATCACTCTGTATGGGCATAAGCATTGCAAATCAAATTATGCCGAAGATAATTGGAGATGGAGTAAAATATAAGGGCTATTCTGTTAATCCTAGGCAAAATTGCTTAAGATGGATTGATGGGATCGTGCCTTCGGTTTGTCCAGTCCTAGGACAACGTATATGGGCGAATGTCTGATAGAGTATTTCTAGGTGGTCATATACATGTATTTCTTCAAACGTACCATAGTTGGTGGCGGAGAAGGAAAATTCTCCTAGCTTAACACCTAATGTATTTTTAAGGACGTCAAATAGTGATTTGATGGATCTGGCAATGTGGCAATCAAAATAAATGGTGGCAAGATGTTCTAAAAAGTTAATCGTGACCTCAGACCTTATCAACTAGGAAATGACAAAAATCGGGCCTGCAACATGACTTTGTGTGGTCATACCCATTAGGATGTATTATCACCTAATCTAGAGAAAATTCAGTTGCTTCTTGTTCTTTCACTACTGTATGCTTTCGGTAATGGTTGCTGATCACAACCGTTGGTGATATACATTCGATACGCTCAAAATGAATAAGTGGTCAGTCATATGTGACCAGGTTGCAAGATGTTCTTGTTGAACTCGATGTATTCCTCTCTAGATATACACTGTCGGAAGGTGGTCCCATATCTTGTTATAATTGGAAATTCATTCTCCAATAAGTGCCATTTAGTTTTTGATTATATATTATAGATATGGAGCGCATGATGCAAGCGTTCTGCTAGATTGCTATTTATTTGATTTAGACACTATTATAATATCAGAATAGTTATGATACAAAGAATATCTTGGGTTAACATATGATAAAACAACCCATGTTTATGTGTGGATCGGTCTTACGATTATCTTTTCTTTTAAAAGGATTTTTGAAAGTTAAATCAAATGGTTGGAGTTTACTCATACCAGTGCTATGATTAACCCTATTTTTTTTCTAACCTAAATTCTTTGGTGCCAAAATTTGTACGGGCAGACAAGTAGCCGAGATTTTTCAGATATACTTGGAGGATCTTGGAGTAGGAGGCTTTAGCATTAGATAACTACTATTAATTTCCGCTGTGACATGTTATGTTGTACTCTAATGATGGTATGTTTATATAAAATAGATTTGTATTTCAAAAATTATGTTATCTAATATATTTTATTTGTTCCACTGTGAGATTTGTGTTCTTCATTGTTTTCTATTCTAACTTTTCTTTCTATTTCTCACCCTCCAACTTCTTTCTATTAATGATCCGAAAATTTCTGGTGCTTCATTAGTCAACATGCTGTTATGGTGTCGATGATCAGGATCGGTGTGACGGCGCAAACTTCCATGGAACGAAAGTAAGGATAATCATATGAGTATAACATAATTAAAATAATAACAGATCTCAGATACATAGCAGAACATATAAATCATTGCAGCGGAAAGGAAATGTCATCACAAACATCGTCACAGAACATCAGTGTACGCAGTACAGGATACACTTAGCAAAAAAATATCTAAAAAAGGGAAGAAATAAAGCATCAATCTCCCAAAATACATCAATATCCAATACTGTCTCAAAATCTCAAGAAGAAAATAAAAGATAAAAAAAAGATCTTCCAACAACTTCATCCGCAAGCTCTAGTCCAGAAAACATCCCTATGTGAAACCTGTCAATTGGCTGCCCGTGTGGAAAGAGGGCACCCGAGTTTGCAAAGTGAAACAAACTACGAGTCAGTCATGGGACTGGTACGAGAAATCTTACTAAAATAATAATATGGCTAATCACTGGACCACCCCGCTAACGCGGAATGAGTTTACTCCATTGGATTGCCAATGCATATGATTTATAAAATTTTAAGGCAAAACGACGCAATGCTTTTTAGAAAATGAAATCATTATAAGACTCATGTCCCATCACACAATGCAACGCAGACTGGAGGATAGAGTTTTACCTTATAATGATAAAAAATGCTTGATACGAAGAAAATAATATTTTTAATATTATTATTAGTGTCTAATATGTTCCAAAAATACTTCAAAGTAAATGTATCAATCCTGGACGGCATAGCTACCATATGCTATGTCGCCATATGTAAGTTTACAATCAAGACCATAATGTCGTATTGGAGGTTGGTTTCCATCATGAGTCAAGGCTAGGGATGATCTCCTAATCGATTCGAGATACTCTAACAATGTCTTAGGATTCCCCGCAGTGAACCCTTGGATACAGCAGGGCCGGTCGACCAATAATGCTAGCGGATTGGCAATTCCTGAACACATGCTTCCCGATCCTATTGGACCTATAAATTGGCCATTGGCGACCAATAAAAATATCCGAGGTGCCTCAATCCATCAACCACATAAGCAAAAATGCCGGGCCTTGTAAAAACCCAAACACCACTTCTAGCTAGAAAGAAACGTGTGCACTCCCTGCGTTCCCTTGCCCCGCTTTTGACTCTACCGGGGTGTGAGGCTCACGAGGTAACGTAATACACAAAGCTATGCCTAAATAGGCTATGCTTTGATCATCATCCACAAGGCTCTGCTTTTCAACAAAAGCCTCGATTAATTGCATCTTGGCATGCCACATTGACAGTCCATATCATGCGATCGATAACTACCAATATATAACCTTCGAGCTTATGCGTCTCAAAGAAGGGTGTTAAGCAAGAGAATAGATTCTCCGCCACCACAGATATATATTAATAGAAATCAATTTAATTACACGACATGAAATTCAATGCTGGACACACATCCATTTACAAGTCCGTTCTGGGTCTGAATGAATCCGGAGTCACCTACGTGCTCGCGTATCCGGACGATCAACAAGTACGTCCGGACAACTACCACTTTAACCCTTTATTGGTAGCTAACCAATGCCAGACATCAATAGTTATCCTTTCGACGTTGAGATCGCCGTATTCAATATCTTCGATTTAAATCACCGTAAAATTATTTGAAATGAGTTAAACTCGGTCTTTTCAAATAATTTTTCGAATTATTATCATCTAAACCATTCAATATCCTTAATATTAATTTATAACGATTTGTCGCTATTTTTATTCATTTAAAAATAGCTCAATATAATTAAACGACGCTTCAGGTCGATGGACGGCCTTAGCGCCGTTTCTACCAAAATTTGATTTACGCTTATCTTGAAATCTAACCATTGGATTTTTATACAGTTTATATCGTTGGAAAGATCTTCCCAAAACGGTCCTAACGGTTCTAGTTTTGGGAAAATCCGACGGTTGGATCTTACGGTGTAATCGTTTAAAATTACGATTGCCGAAACGCGAACTACCACGCGTGATTCGTTAAATTTTAATTTATATTTATATATAAATATAAATATAAATCATTTGGCGATTTCAGTTATTTCAACAATCACAAACAAACCAAGTACAGTCCATATTCATGTTAGAGATTTATATATGATTTCATAATTCTGTTAACATGATAAAACGATGATTTGAAATACATCATGTTTTAATGACTAATTATTTCCAATGATAATTGAATTACATTAGAAATATATTTTACTAATGATAACTCTTTTTGGTTGAGACCGAATGATACTAACAACGTGATTTTAATCCTACTATTTTCATTGCATCTAAGCATGTGATAAAAATATGACATTTAAAATATATTCTTCTTATTGTCTCCAAAATGACAATGAAAATGTAACATTAAAATCTGTTCTTTTTAATGTCTCTAATTTAAAAGTAAAAATGATACTTTTAATCCTATTCTTTAATTTACATCTAAAATGTAAATAAAAAGGTAATTTCTAATTTAAAAGTAAAAAGGCAACTTTTAATTCATGTTTTATTTGCATCAAAGAATGCAAATAAAAATGAAACTTTTAAATAATATTTTATTCACATCAAAAATGCAAACAAAAATGTAACTTTCATTTTAATGGAAACATTAATTTCTATTCTTTTTATCGCATCTAAAATGACGATAAAAGTGTAACACTAATTTCTATTCTTTTGTTTGAACAACTTTGATGCTAAAAATATGTTCGTGTTATCTAAAAAGAAAATGTCCACAAATTATGTCCTTTTTATCTAAAAGGAAAATGATAACTAAATGTGTTCTTTTTAACTAAACAGAAAATGATAAATGTGTAACACCCTATATTTCTGTTAACACTAAAGTAACGAATTAAAGAATATTTAATTTTAAATGTGAGAATTAAGGGAAAGGGTTACGCCATTGTGTTCATCTCAGAATTATGGTTGAGATAGAGTCCGAGTTTGCGTGAATTGGACTTCGTATGAAGAAGTTACAACGACCGGAAGTTTCAGAAAAATTCAAACAGATTTCAAAAATTCAAATTCAGACTTAGATTGGGCTAGGCGGGAGAATTCCCGCCGAGGCCAGGTCAACCTGGGGGTCGACCTACCCATACAGGTCAACCAGGTGGCCGACCTGCCCCCCCCCCCCCCCGGGCAGATTTGAAAGATGACGACTTTGTGACTGGTTGTTAAGTCATTAGGGTTTCTAGATAGTTCTGATCTGGTCTGAATGGCTGTGGTTAATTCTGGGTTGATCGGATGGCCTAAATTAATTCTAAACTCTATATAAATGCATGTAGACTCAAACCCTAAAATCAGAACCATGGCCGCCATGCTGTCACCTTGCAACCTAGAGTAGCCGCCACCATTTAGGAGAAAGAAAAGCTAATCAACTCAATTCTATTCAACGCAAATCTAAACAACAACGAATTTTTCTTCTTCAAAGGAGAGCTAAATCAATTTCAAAACTTAGATTTCAGAACTCAAGACCTTCTTTGAGTTGTGAGTTCAATTTCTTTAATAAGATAATTAATATGTTAATTGGGTTGAGATATAAATTGGATTATATGGTTATGTTTGTGAAGCATTGGAAAATGTAATATTGGGAGAATATACGCTAGTTGTTCATAATGATAGTTTTAGTTTATTTGTGTTGTGGATCCTTATCATATGCTCAATCACCTATGCTCAAATTGATTCATAGTTCTATATGCAAGTTTGGATGTTAACTTATATAGGAATCATATGCAAGTTGATGAGAATCATATACAATCCTTACATGTTTCATGACATCTATTTTATGTGTAAGTTTGGATCTAAAGTTTAGGTTAAGACATGTGTGAGTTATATGCAAGTATGTATGCGAATTATACAAAATTTAATATGATAGTTTACATGTAGATCTTAATTTACATGTTTAGGTGCAAGTTTACATCATAGCTTATGTTGCATAAATTACATATGTAAGTATATATATGTTTGGGGTATGAATCATGTAATGAAAGTTCGAGATTCCTATGCAAGTTAATACCTTTATGTTAAAACTACATAAGTTACGAAAGTACATGTGTTATACACCCATTGCCTATGCAAGTTTAGATGAAACACCTTATTCACACATGCAAGTTCACCCTTTATGTTTAGATCTACATGCCAATTCATGTTATAACTTTTATTCGTATGTTAGATCTAATTTATATTCTATGCATGTTGTGATGTTTTCTCTTTATTCCATAAGTTAGACTATTCGAGTCTAACGTATATTTCACGTTAAACGAACGAACATACAACATAGGGCAATGGGGTAAGATCAAAATATTTAATATGGAGAATTGGCTTAAGTGCCTTAAAATGGCATATAATTAATTTGTGATGTTAATTGGTATAATTTTATATACCATAAATAGATGGACATAAACAAGGTGCCAATTACGGACATAGTTAAATTTGGAATTGATTGACAATTTAAATTAGGGATATTAATCCAATTTAGAGTTAAATGAAATATGTAATAATAAACCGCCTAAGACATGAGGTTAGACTCTTTTGTGGTGTAAGACTGCCCGGACCCACCCGGCAAATCCAGCTGCCACAAATGTCAGTCTAATGTGAGAGGTCAAAGGCATGAATTAAATGTGTAACAATTGTAAAGACACGAGGTTAGGCTCGTTTGTGGTGTAAGACTACCCGGACCCGCCCGACAAATCCAGCTGCTACAAATGCCAGTCTAATGTGGGAGGTCTTTACAAGGTTACGGTCTTAATGAATTAAGAAATAGTTAACCAGATAAACATGTAGTGGGACATGAGGGGGTTAAGTGGGTGCCTTGGGTGGGATATGGAACTTAGTGGGTGCCTTGGGTGGCATTTGAAATACGATTAGATGCACTTAACCAAGATAGAAACATGTAAGAAGACATGAATAAGAATAGGGTTAAGTGGGGAAAAACCTTAGAAGGGACCAAGCATAGGTGGAAAGCTTGTGTCATGCATTGGGGCTCATTTCAAACCAGTAACCCATTAAGTATCTTTGTGGGCTCGACCCAAGTCGAGGACGGGACACGCGTACTGGATTTGAATATAAGAGGTCAAACCGGGTCAGCGGTGGAAACGCAAGTCCAAGGGGTTCATATCTGTGTGTGGGTCCGGGCTAGTAGGTAAGACGTTGTTGCATCGTGTAGATATAAGCCGTGCATTTTTGGTAGTATCGGGTTGCCACTTTGGGGAGTGATACACCCCACTGTGGGGCTAGCACAGGTATGTACGAGTTAGGGAGCCGATCGAATGGGGGTAGTGGGTACACCTAGTGGAGATAGGGGCAGAAGGGACCTATGGAGGCAGCTAGTGGTACACAAAACTACCATTATCACTATTAAGTTCTGTAGGCGGGATCAACCTTTAGGGTGACTAGTGGTGGTGCAGTATAGTAATTATCCTATAGTGATTAGGGACGCCTTTAACGTTATCTTTGTTCGTCCTATTTCCTTTTTTGCTCTGTCATACGCAATTGTTCACAGTCATTTCCTTATTTTCCAGCTTATGCCTTATCCTAGATACTTAATGATTATATTGTTAAAGTTATTGCACTCGCCAGACTTTATGCCTGACCACCTTGTTTCCACCCCTTTTCTTCCCTTCCCCCCCCCCCCTCAAGTTTGCAAGAAGGGAATACTACGGTTTATGCCGATTTCTTTCAGTTGCTTGAAAAGAGTAGATGTATTACTTTGGACTCTCTCATCTCTATGGCTTTGCTTATGCTCAGTGGGGATTTATGCATTTATGTTATTTAAGTATTTGCTTCTTTATGTACTTTGATGTTTTTGGAAAAGACTATTGATCCTGTTGTAATGGTTTTGGAAACTACTTATTAAGCTTGTTTTGAGTTATGATGCTATGAAATAAGTTTTATCTTCCGCTGTGTTGTTTTATTTATTTATTCTTGTAATTTATCTGTTCTATACAACAATAACGCTTCATGGACATTGATGCATTCCCTTTGTGAGTGACATTAATGGACGTGGGGTGTTACACATGGTATTAGAGCTATGGTTACAAGAACAAATAAAAAGTTTTGAAAAGTGTTTTCAAAAGTATTATTTTCCTAGAAAGTATTTTCAAAAACTTGTTTTAAAGAAGCTATTTTCAAGGAAAGTTTACTTTAAAGAGCATAATCCCCGCAAGCCATACATCTCTCTTTCGCTTCCCTTGTTTTGAAACTCTTTCTTTTTCTTTTCGGCATGTCTGGAGCATCTGAGATACCAGAGGGTGTTCATGTACCCGGTTGGTTTCGTCAATATCTCGACGCTAGGGCCGTTGCCTCGGGTCCGGCCAGCGTTCCTCCTCCTCCTCCCCCAGCTCCAGTCATTCCTCCGCGTGGAGATACTCTCTCCAAGATATCTAAAGACTTTCGCTCGATGGGTGGAAAATCTTTTAGTGGGTCTGAAACGTTCATCGAAGCTAGAAATTGGTTGAAAGAAGTGGAGGATCTGTTTGGCATTTTCGATTTGGACGATTGTAAGAAGGTCCAATTGGCTGCTTGGTTGATTAAAGACGAAGCTTTGTTTTTGTGGGAGGTCACTAATGGAGAGAGTCCAGTTGATACATGGCCGGATTTCAGACGTAGGTTTGGGGCAAAGTTTCTCTCACGGGCTGAAGAGAATTTATATATGGAAAGATTTTTGGCGTTGAAGCAAGGGAAACTAACTGTGAAAGAATACGTCAACAAGTTCAATCAGTTGGCGTGATTTGGCTCGGACTTGGTAAATACACCCAAAAAGAAGGCCCTGAGATTTGTTAAGGGTTTGAACGAGCCACTGCATGGGTTAGCTATGACCCACATCCCTATGGGGGCCACCTTTGAGAGACTAGTTGTTATGGCGCTTATGCATGAAGAGGAGAAGGGCGCCAATGCTAATAAGGCACTTGAGAAGAAAGGAGATCAAAAGAAACCAAAACAACAAAGCAAGAAGGGAAGGAAGAACAATAATGGCAAAGGAAAGAAGAAGTGCTTTAATCGTGGGACACCAGGCCATCTGAGTAAAGACTGTAAGGAAAAAGAAGACTGGTTGTTTCCACTGTGGAGAGGCAGGTCATCTAGTTAAGGACTTCCCAAGGAAACAGGAACAAGGGCAAATAACTTCTAGAGGGCAGCTTCAGGCTCTCATGGCACCGGGGCAGGAAAGGGAGCAGGTCCAGGCTCTCGCGGTCCCACCGCTGCAAGAACGAGGTAGAAACATTTCCGTTGAGAGTTTAATCTTTCTGTTTGATCATCCTATCCGTACTTTATTCGATTCTGGCGCATCAAATTCGTTTATATCTACATCATTAGTTGAAACACTGCACTAAAATACTAGTCTAGTTGCGGATCCCATTGTAGTCTCAAATCCTATTGGTGGGTCGGCTCATTTATCCATGGTTTGTAGGGATTTGAGATTGTCTATCTTCGGCGTTGGTTTTGAATGTAATGCTTTTGTGCTTGGTTTCATGGGCTATGGGTTGATTCTAGGGATGGATTGGCTAGCCAGATATGGTGCCATCCTAGATTGTGAACGAAGGGTAGTAAAATAGTTGACTCGTAGTGGAAAGACCCTTGATATTTCTTGTGACCCTAGAAGATCGGTGATGCTCAGTTATCTTGAGTCACTTGACGCATCCAATGATGATTTACATTCTGTTCGTATAGTCTGTGAATACGTTGATGTCTTCGATGAGGTGAGGGGTCTACCCCAAAACGTGAGATAGACTTTCGTATTTATCTCGTAGACAATGCAAAACCAGTATCTCTGCCAGTACGCCACATGGCCCCTCGTGAGAGGAGGGAGCTCAATAAGCAAGTAGGGGAGTTGCTTGAGAAGGGGTTCGTAAAACGTAGTATATCGGAGTGGGGTGCTCCAGTAGTATTTGCCACGAAGGTGGATGGGTCCCTTAAACTTTGTGTGGAATATAGAGAACTTAATAAACTTACTAAGAAAATTAGGCACCCACTGCCTAGGATTGGCAATCTCTTCTATCAGTTAGTTGGCGCCTCAGTGTTTTCGTAGTTGGACTTAGCCACTGGTTCCCATCAGTTGAGAGTGGCTGTGGATAGCATAGACAAGACTGCCTTTAGGACTCCAGACGGTTTCTATGAGTAGCTTGTAATGCCCTTCAGTTTGACAAACACCCCCGCATACTTTGCTGACTTGATGAGTAGGGTGTTTAGCGAGTACCTTAATAAATTCGTGGTGGTCTTTGTGGACGACATCTTGATCTTTTCGAAGAGCAAGGAAGAGCATGCCCTACATCTTAGGGAGGTATTGGAGACCCTTCGAGCGCATAAACTTAAAGCTTAATTTGCTAAATGTCACTTTTGGAGGAAGGAAGTGCGATTCTTAGGGCACGTGGTTTCCAAAGAAGGGATAGCTGTGGATCCCGCGAAGGTGGTGACCATCCAAGATTGGAAGGTCCCTAAAAATGCTACCGAGGTGAGGAGTTTCTTGGGGTTGGCACGCTACTATAGGAAGTTTATCAAGGACTTCGGAAAGATATCATCCACAATGACGCGCTTGACGAAGAAGAACCTAGTTTTCACATGGGACGTAGATTGTGATGATGCGTTCCAACGTTTAAAGAGAGCTTTGACCACAGCTGTAACGACCCAGGGATTTTCGGCCCGAAAATCGACATAAATACCTTTACCGTAACTCATGCCGACCTTCCAAACACCGAAAACACTGGACGTTATTAGAAAGAATTCAGAGGGTGAGGTAAGAAAGAAAGAAATATTAGAATAGAAGAAGAAGGAGAAAGAACACAACACAGAGTCTCACCAAGCAGCGGAACGAAATATAATACAGAAATAACTTTATTGAGAGCTTTTAAAAATACTTACAATATCAGAGTACATCACACCACGGGACAGTTATAATAACCTGTTCCCATATACCACACACAGCGGAATAGTAGCTATATAATATCATACGTCTGGACTCTTCCAGCTCGTCTCTTCACAACCTTCGATAACCTGAACCTGTACACCCCGGGCTAACCCGAGCATTTACAAAACACCGGGTCAGTCTGGTGAACCAGAGTGAGATAAACTCGCACAATATTAAGGTATCACACAACTTGATTTTAAAGTTAAAATCCTTTTGAACGAAAAGGAAAATCGTAAGACCAAATCCACACATAAATACGGACGGTTTTTACCTTACGATAACCCAAAACAGTTTTGAAATCAATATATTGTCTGATATTATAATAATGTCTAATTACAAGTAAATATCAATCTAGTAGAACGCTTGCATCTCACGCTCTACATATATAGTATACAAACAAAACCGCAGGCACTTATTGGAGATTGGATTCCGACCTTGACAAGGTATGGGACCACCTGCCGCTCGTGTATCTCTAGAGGCGAATACACTGGGTTCAACAAGAACGTCTTGCAATCCGGCCCTCACATGACCGACCACTCATTTCGCTTGAGTGTATCGAATGTATATCACCAACGGTTGGGCGCTACCCACCGTCTTCCCGAAAAGGGACAGCATCGATAGATTAAAGAAGCAAAAGGAATTTCTCTAGATAGGTGATTATACACCCTAATGGGAGCGACCCACATAGCCATGCTGCCTGCCCGATTTTTGTCATTTCCCAGTTGTGAGGCTTGAGGTTTTAATTTACCTTTAGAACATCTGGCCACCGTTTACTTTGAATGCCACATCGTCAGATCCGCCAGATATCACTAATTGACGTCCACAAAAATACCCTAGTTGGGAGCTAACCAACTATGACACGTTTGAAGAAATCAACGTACGTGACCCCGTTGGAAATATTCTGTCAGACACTCGTCCATACAAGTCATCCAGGAACAGGATGAACCGAAGGCACCCTCCTACTGCATCCAATATAGGAATCACCCCATGGATCAGTAGCGAGCAGTCCTTGCAATCCACAGATTCCAACCACGACAGAACCCCAGTATATCTCTGGGTCGAATCAGAGATTGTAAGTGGTTCTTCCGCTTTATGAAAACTATGGTCTTCAAATGCTCCATCTCGATCGTCATCTGACGTCCTCTCTATATTTTCGTATTTGTTAGACGGAATGGTTTTCGAATATAATTCGATTCCGGTCTTCCCGTACCAACAAACGTATAGGCCAGATTTGATAGTCGGTGATTTAACTATCAAATAAAACAACCATTCAACCATAAAATTAAAATAGGATTTTATTTACTTCACAACTTCCAGTGTTTATTCTTATTGAATAAACCCAATCTTATGTTTCCCTTTCGTGGAAATTCTCTCATATTTCCCTTTTTACTTTGGTATTCTCATCCTATAAGTATGTACCTCAATGTTTCACTAAACATTGTATTATTATTTCTAAAGGAAATAATAAACTCTTACCGTCCTTTATACCATCATAACTAATATCATCTTCGGGTAATTTCGAAGTCGTTCAAGTTGGGGTATTTTGATTACCTCTCAGACCTTGATCAACAACGTCCTTATCTTCAGATAAATATAAGTCATAATCCAAAACTAATATCTCGTTCCAATATCAATTCAAATTCTATTTAACCATAAATTCAAAATATGACTTTATAATTCTACTTTACCCTTTTTGGAAGTCTCTTTTTAAAATAAACTAATATTGCTTAATCCATCGATTTCTTAATTTCTTACCAAACATCACTCGTATTAACTTCCAATTTAAATACTTTGTTTCCTAACTGGGTTATTATCACAGACCCTGTTACCTAATTCTTTGATCACTTCCAGCTAATTGCTCCTTTTAAATTAATTCATAATATAATTAATTTAAATAACTTCTTTAATTGTTCTTAGGAAAAACACTTAATCGAATTCTCAATTGTTATATTATCTTCATCTCATCTGCTTATATATTCTATGAACACAAGTATTTACTTTGTCACAACAATTTTATAATAATTTGTAAATTCTTGAGTAATAGTAATACCTTTTTCTTTTAGAATTCCTCTATTCAAAATAATATATTTAAAACCCTAAATAACTTTGTAATCCTCGTAGAGGTCGACCCACTTGCTGACAAAATCCATGATTGTCTGACAGACAAAGGGATACTAAATTACTCAACTAAATTTGCCACTGGTTAAAACAAATCAATTGTTGAATTCTCAATTCAACTGTTATTAATCAAATCAATTATCCAATCAAAACTATTTCCCTTATCTGATAATAACAACCATCAATCAGCAAACAGATGACACAACCAATTCAAACCATTTCAACCACGTTTATTTTATAAACGTAAACAAATCAAGGAAAAATACCTTTATTGGATTTAATCGTTAAAAATAACGATTATAAAATTTTACTGAATTTAAACGACCGTTTAAAATTCATTGTTCAAATCAACCATATATAACTAGCAGACAGTCAACCACTAACAACCAGAGTGCATAAAACAAAAACCCAATTTATATAAAATATAAATGGGGAGAACTGAGTGAGGTTAACTCACATTGACTGGTTTGGGTCGTTCAGCGCTGGTTTTTAATTAAATTAAACAGCGTTTAATTTAATTAAAAAAATTTCCGTCCTTCCAGTCCTGACAGACACTGCTCCATCTCGATCTTCTTGTCTCAACGGTCCCAACGAACCTGATTTTGTAAAAATCCGTTAACGTACGGACGAGATATCGTTTAAACAAGTCCATAAGGTAATTGAACTTAAAAACTTAAATTAAATTTTAATTAAAGTGGGCCTTTACCCATTTTCGTTCAGCCCGTTACCTCCAGTCCATTCCCCGTATCAAAACCCTAGCGTGCTCTCTTCAAACCCTCACAACACAGAACAAAAGACGCCGCCTCCACCAAAGATTACTTCCATGTCTGAAACGAAACCCTCCTTGCCCCTTTCTGTCTTCCGTCGAATTCGAGGTCAGCTATGTCGTATCTCCCTCCGCAACTACTCCTCCCCGCTTCCCTCTTCAATTCGATTTTGCCAAGCCATACGCAACTCCTTCAACCATCACTCCTGCTCGCTGATCAATCTCCAAGCTTCCAGAAATATAATGGCTTCCTCCCTCTTCCACTACATACTTTAGACCCTCCAAACAAGACTTCCACTGTTCAGATCCGACGCGCAGGCACCCAAGCTAAGTATTTTTAACTCAATTTTGAATTACAGTATTTTGTTTGATTTGATTTTTTTTCCACTGGTTTCGAATTGTTTTCTGTTTGGATCTGGAGTTCATGAAATACTTATGCGCAACACCCCTATTTATAGTGTTAGTTCTAGTTTGGATATGATCAACGTCTATCGTTGTTTACCCTAGGTAGGCTCAGCTATGTTATAGGCCATTGGGTTTTTCTTCTTTTGAGGTTGATGTTGTGTGTCTGTCTTAAAGATTTGAATTGATTTGGGTTTCCAGTACTGAACATGGTCGAACTGTGTAAAAAGATTGCGCCATGGTTTGTTTCTTCAATATGGATTCGAACTGTAGGATTGATGTATGACTATACACATAGACAAGTTGTTCCTATTCTGTTCCCTTACTGTACCTATGGAAAAAAAACTTAATTTTACTATTTCTTAAAAAGGCCAAGTCATGTTTGAATTGTCTTGCCTTCTTCTAGCTGTTGCCGCTCTAATTTTAGCTGTTTGCTTTCTTTTTTTTGGCTGTCTATTGTCAACACATATGGTCTGATGTATAAATATATACATAGATTTGGTTGTACATATATTTGTTTTTTCATCAGCTATGAATTGTCTAATTCCTCGTAGCTGTCTTGGCCATTTGGTTTTACTGTTTCATGTTGGAATTTGAATTTACACTGCATTGTTATGTCCATCATGGTTGGCATCGTACATCCCATTCATACATGTTCTCACTTAGCTGTTAGTTACTGTTCTATAGCAGTTTATTCACTGTTCATTGATTTATAAAATCTGCCTTATATAGATATATATATTTATATGTGTATTAGCTGTTTGTACTGTGTTTCTGGGCTGTCCCTTTGATCATGAATATATATTTGTTTTTTTTTCTTTCTTCAAGTTTTGCTGTTCATTTTCCTTTTACTGACTGTTTCACTGTTCTTTCCTTTTTACTTTAGTTGTTCACACCCTGTTCTTTAGTTGTCCATCTTTATTCTTTAGCTGCTCCAAAATCTATACAGATTCGATAGCATCTTCTTTGGTTTAGCTGTTTTAGCTATTTTATTTAGCTGTTCAGATTTGATATCTGAATACATTATATATATATATATATACTTAGCTGTTCGAAATCTCCTTGCTTTAGTTATTCAATTCCCATATCCTTAGCTGCTTATGTACTGATTGAAATCCATACTTATTTCTTTACTGGTTGTTCCCTTTTTCAGTCAGTTCTTAATTGTTATTAAATTTTGAGTATATATTTGTTTTGTAAAATTTTAGCTGTCTATATATATTTTTCTTATATACTAATAGGTAAACTGTTTTTTTTCTTGCAGCTCATGATCAGGCGTACGGTTTACGTTTGCTGTCCTCCTGGAAGAAAACAAGGCGCAAAGAAATTTATTTTGAAATGATTTGTTATGTGAAAATTTGTTTTGTAATGTACGGCCGAATAAATATGTTGTTTTCTTTCTACTTTGTTTTGCATTGTTCAAGCAAGAACCTGCATAGGTTCTCTATTGTTTTGCGCCCTTGTACAAACAGTTATGTACATGAATATGATGTTTTTCTTTGTATTTGCAATTCCAGTTTCATGTTATGTATGCTTCTTATCAGTTTCTCCTTAAAATGTATATGCGTATGAATACATACAGGGATTTGTACTGAAAATTGTGTTTATGTTGTACACAACTTTAGATTGGTTTAATATTTCAATACAAAGTAAATTAGGTTTTTAAACGGTTAAATTAACGATAATAAATTAATACCATCGTATTAAAGCAACAACTTCGATCCCAAAATAGTATGAAGATCCAAAGCTCAACAACTAACGTTCTGAGTTTTAAAACGATGTTCTATTTTTAAAAAACCCTTTAATAAATATATATAATTAGCACGTCTATATATTATTTAATAAACGAACTACACCTTGTAAATTCATTTAGAAATTCTAAATCAATATTTAAAAATAAAATATATTAAATATTTAACACTAAAAAATACGGGTCGTTACATTCTTTCCCCCTTAAAATAATTTCGTCCTCGAAATTGCTAAGTAAGAGGAATGTTCTCATCCCAATTATTCTCAAAATAAATTTGGAATTATTTTCAAATTCTAAGTTATAAAATTTTACTAAGGATCCGCCAGCATCTCCGTTGCGTTGCCCGACCAAACCAACTGTAAATGTCATTCTGGGCCTAACTTCGATCCAAGAAGACAAGAACCCAAACGAGTACCCTTTCAGGGTTATAAAACAAATCACCAGTCCACCTTTCCAATAACCAATCGACAATGCATAATCTATCTAACCAAATCAATCAACTTTTATTTCCAAATTCCAAATTCCAATTCCAATATCCAACTTTTAACCACGTTAAGTTTCCAAATCATATTTGATTAACTATTTATTCTCTAATTCATATATCTCCATTTCAAATTCAATTTTGATTTCTATTTTAAATATTATACATTTTTCTCCTTTCTAATTCCGTATATGGAAAAATTAGGTTTATATTAGACCATTCCAATTCATAGTCTAAATCGACTTTGATCCAAGTAAATTAACCAACAAAAATCAATCATAAAATTATTCCTTTTTCTATACAAAAATATAATATGACCAAAATTATTTCATCTGACCATCTTTATAAAACATTATTGTGTCAGTTGTTAGTCCAAAATCGAACTGATCAAATAACACAATATATAAAACATTTTTATATAGAATTTACAAATACGCTCTCATATATATACACTCAAACTCAATCTAGGGTGTTACTAACCCCATCTCTATTGAGTTACGCCACAGAGCCAAGGTAATTACTCAACCAATAGCTCTGATACCACTGTAACGACCCAGGGATTTTCGGCCCGAAAATCGACATAAATACCTTTACCGTAACTCATGCCGACCTTCCAAACACCGAAAACACTGGACGTTATTAGAAAGAATTCAGAGGGTGAGGTAAGAAAGAAAGAAATATTAGAATAGAAGAAGAAGGAGAAAGAACACAACACAGAGTCTCACCAAGCAGCGGAACGAAATATAATACAGAAATAACTTTATTGAGAGCTTTTAAAAATACTTACAATATCAGAGTACATCACACCACGGGACAGTTATAATAACCTGTTCCCATATACCACACACAGCGGAATAGTAGCTATATAATATCATACGTCTGGACTCTTCCAGCTCGTCTCTTCACAACCTTCGATAACCTGAACCTGTACACCCCGGGCTAACCCGAGCATTTACAAAACACCGGGTCAGTCTGGTGAACCAGAGTGAGATAAACTCGCACAGTATTAAGGTATCACACAACTTGATTTTAAAGTTAAAATCCTTTTGAACGAAAAGGAAAATCGTAAGACCAAATCCACACATAAATACGGACGGTTTTTACCTTACGATAACCCAAAACAGTTTTGAAATCAATATATTGTCTGATATTATAATAATGTCTAATTACAAGTAAATATCAATCTAGTAGAACGCTTGCATCTCACGCTCTACATATATAGTATACAAACAAAACCGCAGGCACTTATTGGAGATTGGATTCCGACCTTGACAAGGTATGGGACCACCTGCCGCTCGTGTATCTCTAGAGGCGAATACACTGGGTTCAACAAGAACGTCTTGCAATCCGGCCCTCACATGACCGACCACTCATTTCGCTTGAGTGTATCGAATGTATATCACCAACGGTTGGGCGCTACCCACCGTCTTCCCGAAAAGGGACAGCATCGATAGATTAAAGAAGCAAAAGGAATTTCTCTAGATAGGTGATTATACACCCTAATGGGAGCGACCCACATAGCCATGCTGCCTGCCCGATTTTTGTCATTTCCCAGTTGTGAGGCTTGAGGTTTTAATTTACCTTTAGAACATCTGGCCACCGTTTACTTTGAATGCCACATCGTCAGATCCGCCAGATATCACTAATTGACGTCCACAAAAATACCCTAGTTGGGAGCTAACCAACTATGACACGTTTGAAGAAATCAACGTACGTGACCCCGTTGGAAATATTCTGTCAGACACTCGTCCATACAAGTCATCCAGGAACAGGATGAACCGAAGGCACCCTCCTACTGCATCCAATATAGGAATCACCCCATGGATCAGTAGCGAGCAGTCCTTGCAATCCACAGATTCCAACCACGACAGAACCCCAGTATATCTCTGGGTCGAATCAGAGATTGTAAGTGGTTCTTCCGCTTTATGAAAACTATGGTCTTCAAATGCTCCATCTCGATCGTCATCTGACGTCCTCTCTATATTTTCGTATTTGTTAGACGGAATGGTTTTCGAATATAATTCGATTCCGGTCTTCCCGTACCAACAAACGTATAGGCCAGATTTGATAGTCGGTGATTTAACTATCAAATAAAACAACCATTCAACCATAAAATTAAAATAGGATTTTATTTACTTCACAACTTCCAGTGTTTATTCTTATTGAATAAACCCAATCTTATGTTTCCCTTTCGTGGAAATTCTCTCATATTTCCCTTTTTACTTTGGTATTCTCATCCTATAAGTATGTACCTCAATGTTTCACTAAACATTGTATTATTATTTCTAAAGGAAATAATAAACTCTTACCGTCCTTTATACCATCATAACTAATATCATCTTCGGGTAATTTCGAAGTCGTTCAAGTTGGGGTATTTTGATTACCTCTCAGACCTTGATCAACAACGTCCTTATCTTCAGATAAATATAAGTCATAATCCAAAACTAATATCTCGTTCCAATATCAATTCAAATTCTATTTAACCATAAATTCAAAATATGACTTTATAATTCTACTTTACCCTTTTTGGAAGTCTCTTTTTAAAATAAACTAATATTGCTTAATCCATCGATTTCTTAATTTCTTACCAAACATCACTCGTATTAACTTCCAATTTAAATACTTTGTTTCCTAACTGGGTTATTATCAAAGACCCTGTTACCTAATTCTTTGATCACTTCCAGCTAATTGCTCCTTTTAAATTAATTCATAATATAATTAATTTAAATAACTTCTTTAATTGTTCTTAGGAAAAACACTTAATCGAATTCTCAATTGTTATATTATCTTCATCTCATCTGCTTATATATTCTATGAACACAAGTATTTACTTTGTCACAACAATTTTATAATAACTTATAAATTCTTGAGTAATAGTAATACCTTTTTCTTTTAGAATTCCTCTATTCAAAATAATATATTTAAAACCCTAAATAACTTTGTAATCCTCGTAGAGGTCGACCCACTTGCTGACAAAATCCATGATTGTCTGACAGACAAAGGGATACTAAATTACTCAACTAAATTTGCCACTGGTTAAAACAAATCAATTGTTGAATTCTCAATTCAACTGTTATTAATCAAATCAATTATCCAATCAAAACTATTTCCCTTATCTGATAATAACAACCATCAATCAGCAAACAGATGACACAACCAATTCAAACCATTTCAACCACGTTTATTTTATAAACGTAAACAAATCAAGGAAAAATACCTTTATTGGATTTAATCGTTAAAAATAACGATTATAAAATTTTACTGAATTTAAACGACCGTTTAAAATTCATTGTTCAAATCAACCATATATAACTAGCAGACAGTCAACCACTAACAACCAGAGTGCATAAAACAAAAACCCAATTTATATAAAATATAAATGGGGAGAACTGAGTGAGGTTAACTCACATTGACTGGTTTGGGTCGTTCAGCGCTGGTTTTTAATTAAATTAAACAGCGTTTAATTTAATTAAAAAAATTTCCGTCCTTCCAGTCCTGACAGACACTGCTCCATCTCGATCTTCTTGTCTCAACGGTCCCAACGAACCTGATTTTGTAAAAATCCGTTAACGTACGGACGAGATATCGTTTAAACAAGTCCATAAGGTAATTGAACTTAAAAACTTAAATTAAATTTTAATTAAAGTGGGCCTTTACCCATTTTCGTTCAGCCCGTTACCTCCAGTCCATTCCCCGTATCAAAACCCTAGCGTGCTCTCTTCAAACCCTCACAACACAGAACAAAAGACGCTGCCTCCACCAAAGATTACTTCCATGTCTGAAACGAAACCCTCCTTGCCCCTTTCTGTCTTCCGTCGAATTCGAGGTCAGCTATGTCGTATCTCCCTCCGCAACTACTCCTCCCCGCTTCCCTCTTCAATTCGATTTTGCCAAGCCCTACGCAACTCCTTCAACCATCACTCATGCTCGCTGATCAATCTCCAAGCTTCCAGAAATATAATGGCTTCCTCCCTCTTCCACTACATACTTTAGACCCTC
This sequence comes from Allium sativum, assembly GCA_030737875.1. Taxonomy (NCBI): domain Eukaryota; kingdom Viridiplantae; phylum Streptophyta; class Magnoliopsida; order Asparagales; family Amaryllidaceae; genus Allium; species Allium sativum. The sequence goes on along the minus strand of CM060922.1, from coordinate 344,703,150 downwards.
CAGACAAGACTTCCACTGTTCAGATCCGACGCGCAGGCACCCAAGCTAAGTATTTTTAACTCAATTTTGAATTACAGTATTTTGTTTGATTTGATTTTTTTTTCCACTGGTTTCGAATTGTTTTCTGTTTGGATCTGGAGTTCATGAAATACTTATGCGCAACACCCCTATTTATAGTGTTAGTTCTAGTTTGGATATGATCAACGTCTATCGTTGTTTACCCTAGGTAGGCTCAGCTATGTTATAGGCCATTGGGTTTTTCTTCTTTTGAGGTTGATGTTGTGTGTCTGTCTTAAAGATTTGAATTGATTTGGGTTTCCAGTACTGAACATGGTCGAACTGTGTAAAAAGATTGCGCCATGGTTTGTTTCTTCAATATGGATTCGAACTGTAGGATTGATGTATGACTATACACATAGACAAGCTGTTCCTATTCTGTTCCCTTACTGTACCTATGGGAAAAAAACTTAATTTTACTATTTCTTAAAAAGGCCAAGTCATGTTTGAATTGTCTTGCCTTCTTCTAGCTGTTGCCACTCTAATTTTAGCTGTTTGCTTTCTTTTTTTTGGCTGTCTATTGTCAACACATATGGTCTGATGTATAAATATATACATAGATTTGGTTGTACATATATTTGTTTTTTCATCAGCTATGAATTGTCTAATTCCTCGTAGCTGTCTTGGCCATTTGGTTTTACTGTTTCATGTTGGAATTTGAATTTACACTGCATTGTTATGTCCATCATGGTTGGCATCGTACATCCCATTCATACATGTTCTCACTTAGCTGTTAGTTACTGTTCTATAGCAGTTTATTCACTGTTCATTGATTTATAAAATCTGCCTTATATAGATATATATATATATATTTATATGTGTATTAGCTGTTTGTACTGTGTTTCTGGGCTGTCCCTTTGATCATGAATATATATTTGTTTTTTTTTCTTTCTTCAAGTTTTGCTGTTCATTTTCCTTTTACTGACTGTTTCACTGTTCTTTCCTTTTTACTTTAGTTGTTCACACCCTGTTCTTTAGTTGTCCATCTTTATTCTTTAGCTGCTCCAAAATCTATACAGATTCGATAGCATCTTCTTTGGTTTAGCTGTTTTAGCTATTTTATTTAGCTGTTCAGATTTGATATCTGAATACATTATATATATATATATATATATATACTTAGCTGTTCGAAATCTCCTTGCTTTAGTTATTCAATTCCCATATCCTTAGCTGCTTATGTACTGATTGAAATCCATACTTATTTCTTTACTGGTTGTTCCCTTTTTCAGTCAGTTCTTAATTGTTATTAAATTTTTAGTATATATTTGTTTTGTAAAATTTTAGCTGTCTATATATATTTTTCTTATATACTAATAGGTAAACTGTTTTTTTTCTTGCAGCTCATGATCAGGCGTACGGTTTACGTTTGCTGTCCTCCTGGAAGAAAACAAGGCGCAAAGAAATTTATTTTGAAATGATTTGTTATGTGAAAATTTGTTTTGTAATGTACGGCCGAATAAATATGTTGTTTTCTTTCTACTTTGTTTTGCATTGTTCAAGCAAGAACCTGCATAGGTTCTCTATTGTTTTGCGCCCTTGTACAAACAGTTATGTACATGAATATGATGTTTTTCTTTGTATTTGCAATTCCAGTTTCATGTTATGTATGCTTCTTATCAGTTTCTCCTTAATATGTATATGCGTATGAATACATACAGGGATTTGTACTGAAAATTGTGTTTATGTTGTACACAACTTTAGATTGGTTTAATATTTCAATACAAAGTAAATTAGGTTTTTAAACGGTTAAATTAACGATAATAAATTAATACCATCGTATTAAAGCAACAACTTCGATCCCAAAATAGTATGAAGATCCAAAGCTCAACAACTAACGTTCTGAGTTTTAAAACGATGTTCTATTTTTAAAAAACCCTTTAATAAATATATATAATTAGCACGTCTATATATTATTTAATAAACGAACTACACCTTGTAAATTCATTTAGAAATTCTAAATCAATATTTAAAAATAAAATATATTAAATATTTAACACTCAAAAATACGGGTCGTTACAACAGCCACAGTCTTAGCGTTGCCAGATGGGAGTAAGCCATTTACCATTTATACTGATGCTTGTGGGACAAGACTAGGCGCAGTCTTAATGCAAGAGGGGAGGGTAATAGCCTATGGAGGAAGGCAGTTGAGAGTGCATGAGAGAAATTACCCTACACATGACCTAGAGTTGGCCGCTATTGTTTTCGCGCTTAAGTCTTGGCGCCATTATCTTCTTGGCGAGAAATTCGAATTGTTCACAGACCACAAATCGCTAAAATACTTGTTCTCTCAGAAGGACTTGAACTTAAGGCAGCAAAGGTGGATGGAATTCTTAGCGTCCTACGATTTCGAGATAGCATATACCCCTGGCAAAGGTAACATGGTGGCAGACGCCTTAAGTAGGAAAAGGTTGTCCTTGAGTCCATTGTTTGTTGAGCGACAAAGCTTAGAATTCATCTCTACGTTTGACTTTAGACCTTCCATTGACTTTGTACCCGGTTTGCTAGCATCCTTAGAGGTCAGACCTACGCTTTTGGGACGGATTGGTGAGGCACAGCGAGATGATCCACAGTTGGTTGAGTTGGTAGAGAAGCTCATAAGGAGGAGTCATCGAGCCATCTCAGTAGGTATACCCTAGATGATAAGGGTTTTTTTACGTAGGGACGGTAGACTTTGTGTACCACAGGACGAGAACTTGAGGAAGGCCATTCTTGATGATGCACATCGTTCGAAGATGACCATTCATCCCGGTGGGGACAAGATGTACATGGACATGAGACGAGTTTACTTTTGGGCCGGTATGAAGAAGGATGTGGCTGAGTTTGTCGCTAGATGCTTGGTGTGCCAACAAGTAAAAGCAGAGCAAAAGAAGCCCGGTGGGTTGCTTCACCCATAGGAGGTCCCACAATGGAAGTGGGAGAGTGTCTCGATGGACTTTGTTGATGGGTTACCGAGATCTAGGAAGGGTAGTATGGGGATTTGGGTCGTGGTAGAAAGACTTACTAAGAGAGCCCATTTCATTCCAGTGAAGAGTAAAAGGACTGCTCCATTGTTAGCCTCCGTATACATTCGAGAGATAGTTCGTTTGCACGGTGTTCCGTCTAGCATAGTGAGCGATCGCGATTCTATCTTTACTAGCGAGTTTTGGAAGAGCTTGCAAGATGCAGTAGGGACTCAGTTATGTTTGAGCACCGAATAGCATCCTCAAACGGACGGCCAGACCGAGAGGGTAAATCGTATTCTAGAGGACCTTTTGAGACTATGTGTTTTAGACTTCGGAGGTACATGGGAGGAGCATCTTCCCTTGGTGGAGTTCGCGTATAATAATAGTTTTCAGTCTAGCATTGGCATGGCACCTTTCGAGGCTCTTTGTGGAAGCCCTTGTCGTTCACCTACATGTTGGTGGGAATCTACGGAAAAGATCTTACTTGGGCCCGATATAATTAGAGAGACTTCGGAAAAGATCGATTTGATTCGAAGGAGGATAAAGAAGGCGCAATATTGGCAGAAATCATATGCGGACAAGAGGAGGACATATCATGAATTTGATATTGGGACATGGTATTTATCAAGGTGCCTCCATTACAGAATGTTGTTCGCTTTGGGTCCGTTAGGAAGTTAGCACCAAGGTTCGTAGAGCCATTTCCTATTAAGGAGAGGATTGGACAGATGGCATATAGAGTGGAGTTGCCCGAGAGACTTAGTGGTGTACACGACGTATTCCATGTATCACATTTGAGGAAGTGCTTGCATGAGACCGCAGAAGTGGTAGAGCCGAGCTTGCTTAAATAGGTGGAGATAGAGCGTGATGCGACGATTCGACGAGCTCCTACATGCATTCTTGGGTCGGAGATTAAGAAGTTGAGGAAACGAGAGGTCAAGATAGTCAAAGTGCAATGGGGAGATGATGAGAGCGACGCTACTTGGGAGACAGAAGAGAAGATGCATTCATTGTACCCTTTTCTTTTCGAGGGTATGTCTTTTAATTTCTCCTTTATCATTTAGCTTGTACTTATTCTATCTTTAGTATGTCCTCTCGCTAGTATCTTGGACCTTTAGATAGGGTAGTCCTATGGTTGAAACATGTGTTTGAGACATGTTATGTATGGTGGACGCGTGTGGATGCAAGTGTTTGCTAGTGGTTGCTCGTGGATGCATGTACACACACTTTAGGCACTAGATCGGCTCAGTTACTTTCATATTGCATATTGCATATAAATGGATGTATTTAGTAAAATGAATGTACATTGAATGTGCGTACCATATGGATGTTGCATTTAAATGAATGGTTGTGCACACGTATAGTAATGATATGTATAGGGTTCTTTGCATACATGATGGATACATGGCACTATCATTATTTGCATTAAGGAGGTCGACTGAATCAGTAGACCGCTTGATATTGCATTAGTATACGGACATGTACACACACTATGCATATGTACATGAAAAGCATTAGATTTTTTTTAAGGACAATGATTGCTTGTGGTTGATGGTTGAGTAGGTGGATGATTGGATGGTAGGATACGTTGTTCTTGACTTGGAGATTTCGCGGACGAAATCCTTTAATTAGGGGAGAATGTAACACCCCGTATTTCTGTTAACACTAAAGTAACGAATTAAAGAATATTTAATTTTAAATGTGAGAATTAAGGGAAACGGGTTACGCCATTGTGTTCGTCTCGGAATTCTGGTAGAGATAGGGTCCGAGTTTGCATGAATTGGACTTCGTATGAAGAAGTTATGGTCATCGGAAGTTTTAGAAAAATTCAAACAGATTTCAAAAATTCAAATTCAGACTAAGATTGGGTTAGGCGAAAAATTCCCGCCAGAGGCCAGGTCGACCAGGGGGTCGACCTGGGGGTCGACCTACCCATACACGTCGACCAGGGGGTCGACCTGGGGGTCGACCTGCACCCCCCCGGGCAGATTTGAAAGATGACGACTTTGTGACTGGTTGCTGAGTCATTAGGATTTCTGGATAGTTCTAATCTGGTCTGAATGGTTGTGGTTAATTCTGGGTTGATCGGATGGCCTAAATTAATCTTAAACTCTATATAAACACATGTAGACTCAAACCCTAAAATCAAATAAAAATCAGAACCATGGCCGCCATGCTGTCACCTTGCAACCTAGAGTAGCCACCACCATTTAGGAGAAAGAAAAGCTAATCAACTCTATTCTATTCAACGCAAATCTAAACAACAACGAATTTGTCTTCTTCAAAGGAGAGCTAAATCAATTTTAGAACTCATATTTCAGAACTCAAGACCTTCTTTGAGTTGTGAGTTCAATTTTTTTAATAAGATAATTAATATGTTAATTGGGTTGAGATATAAATTGGATTATATGGTTATGTTTGTGAAGCATTGGAAAATGTAATATTGGGAGAATATATGCTAGTTGTTTATAATGATAGTTTTAGTTTATTTGTGTTGTGAATCTTTATCATACGCTCAATCACATGTGCTCAACTTGATTCATAGTTCTATATGCAAGTTTGGATGTAAACTTATATAGGAATCATATGCAAGTTGATGAGAATCATATACAATCCTTACATGTTTCACGACATCTATTTTATGTGTAATTTTGGATCTAAAGTTTAGGTTAAGACATGTGTGATTTATATGCAAGTATGTATGCGGATTATACAAAATTTAATATGATAGTTTACATGTAGATCTTAATTTACATGTTTAGGTGCAAGTTTACATCATAGCTTATGTTGCATAAATCACATATGTAAGTATATATATGTTTGGGTTATGAATCATGTAATGAAAGTTCGAGATTCCTATGCAAGTTAATACCTTTATGTTAAAACTACATAAGTTATGAAAGTACATGTGTTATGCAACCATTGCCTATGCAAGCTTAGATGAAACACTTTATTCACACATGCAAGTTCATCCCTTATGTTTAGATCTACAAGCCAATTAATGCTATGACTTTTATTCGTAAGTTAGATCTAATTTGTATTCTATGCATGTTGTGATGTTTTCTCTTTATTCCATAAGTTAGACTATTCGAGTCTAACGTATATTTCACGTTAAACAAACGAATGTAAAACGTGGGGCAATGGGATAAGATCAAAATATTTAATATGGAGAATTGGCTTAAGTGCCTTAAAATGGCATATAATTAATTTGTGATGTTAATTTGTATAATTTTATATACCATAAATAGATGGACATAAATAAGGTGTCAATTATGGACATAGTTAAATTTGGAATCGATTGACAATTCAAATTAGGGATATTAATCCAATTTGGGGTTAAATGAAATATGTAATAATAAACCGCCTAAGACACGAGGTTAAACTCTTTTGTGGTGTAAGACTGCCCGGACCCGCCCGGCAAATCCAGCTGCCACAAATTCCAGTCTAATGTGAGAGGTCAAAGGGATGAATTTAATGTGTAACAGTTGTAAAGACACGAGGTTAGGCTCGTTTGTGGTGTAAGACTGCCCGGACCCGCCCGGCAAATCCAGCTGCCACAAATGCCAATCTAATGTGGGAGGTCTTTACAAGGTTACGGTCTTAATGAATTAAGAAACACTTAACCAGATAAACATGTAGTGGGACATGAGGGGTTAAGTGGGTGGCTTGAGTGGCATATGGAATTTAGTGGGTGCCTTGGGTGGCATTTGAAATACGATTAGATACTTTTAACCAAGATTGAAACATGTAAGAAGACATGAATAAGAATGGGGTTAAGTAGGGAAAAACCTTAGAGGGGACCAAGCATAGGTGGAAAGAATGTGTCATGCATGGGGGACCTTTTCAAACCAATAACCCATTAAGTATCTTTGTGGGCTCGACCTAAGTCTAGGACGGGACACGCATACTGGATTTGATTGTAAGCGGTCAAACCGAGTCAGCGGTGGCAACACAATCCAATGGGTTCATATGTGTGTGTGGGCCCGGGCTGGAAGGTAAGACGTTGTTGCATCATGTAGATATAAGCCGTGCATTTTTGGTAGTATCGGGTTGCCACTTTGGGGAGTGATACACTCCACTATGGGGCCAGCACGGGTATTTACGAGTTAGGGAGCCGATCGAATAAGGGTAGTAGGTACACCTAGTGGAGATAGGGGATGACGGCACCTATGGAGGCAGTTAGGGGTACACAAAACTACCATTATCATTATTAAGTTCTGTAGGCGGGATCAACCTTTAGGGTGATTAGTGGTGGTGCAGTATAGTAATTATCCTATAGTGATTAGGGGCACCTTTCACGTTATCTTTGTTCGTCCTATTTCCTTGTTTGCTCTGTCATACCCAATTGTTCACAGTCATTTCCTTATTTTCCAGCTTATGCCTTATCCTAGCTACTTAATGATTATATTGTTAAAGTTATTACACTCGCCAGACTTTATGTCTGACCCCCTTGTTTCCACCTCTTTTCTTCCCTTTCCCTCCTCAGGTTTGCAGGAAGGGAATACTACAGCTTAGTGCCGATTTATTTCAGTTGATTGAAAAGAGTGGATGTATCACTTTGGACTCTCTCATCTCTATGGCTTTGCTTATGCTCGGTGGGGATTTATGCATTTATGTTATTTAAGTATTTGCTTCTTTATGTACTTTGAAGTTTTTGGAAAAAACTATTGATCATGTTGTAATGGTTTTGGAAACTACTTATGTAAGCTTGTTTTGAGTTATGATGCTATGAAATAAGTTTTATCTTCCGCTATGTTGTTTTATTTATTTATTCTTGTAATTTATCTGTTCTATACAACAATAACGCATCATGGACATTGATGCATTCCCTTTGTGAGTGACATTAATGGACATGGGGTGTTACAAAATGTCGATAAAAATGTCCCTTTTTATCTTATCTTTTATTTACATCTAACTTGTAAATAAAAAAAATGTAACTATAAATCTATTCTTTTTATTTACATCTAAAATGTAAATAAAAATGTAACTTTTATATCTATGTTTTTATTTACATCTAAAATGTAAATAAAAATGTAAATGTTATTTTTATTTTTTATTTACATCTAAAATTTAAATATAAATGTAACTTTTATATCTGTATTTGTATTTACATCTAAAATGTAAATAAAAATGTACTTTTCTAATTCATGTTTTTATTTAGATATAAAATGCAAATAAAAATGTACTTTCATTTGAATGTTTTAATTTGCATCTAAAGCGCAAACAAAAATGCAACTCTGAATTTAATGTTTTTTGTTTGCATCTAAAATCGCAAACAAAAATGCAACTCTGAATTTAAAGTTTTGTTTGTATCTGAAATTTCAAACAAAAATGCAACTTTTATTTCAATGTTTTATTCGTATCTAAAATAAAAATAAAATGTAACCTTTTAAATCAAGTTTTTATTTGCATCAAGGAATGCAAATAAAAATTCAACTTCAAATTTCAACATTTTATTTGCATCAAAGAATGCAAATAAAAATTCAACTTTTTATTGCAATGTTTTATTTGCATCAAAGAATGCAATTAAAAATATAATTTTTGATTTCATTGTTTCACTTGCGTCAAAGAATGCAAATAAGAATATAACTTTTAATTTCAATATTTCATTTGCATCAAATAATGCAAATAAAAATATAACTTTTAATTTCAATGTTTCATTTGCATCAAAGAATGCAAATAAAAATATAAGTTTTACTTTCAATATTTCATTTGCATCGAAGAATGCAAATAAAAATATAACTTTTAATTTCAATGTTTCATTTGCATCAAAGAATGCAAATAAAAATATGACTTTTAATTTCAATGTTTTATTTGCATCAAAGAATGCAAATAAAAATATGACTTTTAATTTCACTATTTCATTTGCATCAAAGAATATGCAAATAAAAATTTGACTTTTAATTTCAATGTTTCATTTGCATCAAAGAATGCAAGTAAGAATATGACTTTTAATTTCAATGTTTCATTTGCATCAAAGAATGAAAATAAAAATATGACTTTTAATTTAAATGTTTCATTTGCATCAAAGAATGCAAATAAAAATTCAATTCAATGCTATAAACAAAAATGATATAATTACAATTGTATTGACAACTCTATTTCAACACAATTATATAATCTAAAAATGATATATTTTCAGTTGTATTGACAACTCTATTTCAATACAATTATACAATCTAAAAATGTTATATTTTCAATTGTATTGACAACTCTATTTCAATACAATTATATAATCTAAAAATGATATATTTTCAATTGTATTGACAACTCTATTTCAACACAATTATATAATCTAAAAATGATATATTTTCAATTGTATTGACAACTCTATTTCAATACAATAATATAAGAAAGTGGTATTTTTAATTAAATCGAAAACTAATTCAATTCAACAAAAATGACCAAAATGTTATTTTTAATTGAATTAACAAATCAACTCAATGAAAATGACAACATAATATTTATATTGAATTGACAAACTAATTCAATTCAATTAAAATTATAACATCCCAGAATTTCAGTATATTTAAATTTTAATTTAAAATAAGTAAAATGGAATATATTGGATGAAAATCAAATTTTTTTGTTAATAATAATGATGATTATTGAATTGAGTATAAATAGATTTCCAAATTTAGTTATTTAGAAACATGATAATTTTGAACTTAATATTTTAATAACAAAGTAAATATGAGTGGTTTAAGTAAAAAGGGAAATTCAAGTTAAATTGATTAAATGGTGAAATTATGAATTGTTTAAGTTAAAGATTTGAAATTCAAATTTAAATTCTAAGGAATCAAATTTAGGAACTTAAAATATGAGAAATCGATGTGTAAAATTTATTTAGGTTAGAATTAAATTTAAAATGGAAATTTTAAATATTTAAATTTGAATTAAACAAGTGAAATGAATAATTGAATATTTTATTAATTTATTAACTATAGAATTTAACGGTTATGGTAACTGTCTCGTAATCCGAAGAAACCAGTTTCATCGGATCCGGAATGTCGAAATATTGTGGAGTTCCAATCTGCATTACGATTCGACTTGTAATTTGGTCGTACGAGAGAAAATGTGAAAGAAGTCAGTATAAGATGATATTTTGTTGTTTTTAATGTTGGGCCTTGTATATGTGTATAAATAAAACCCATTCAACACCTCATTAGCCATTTTTCATTATACGTTTACTTCCTTCTCAATCAAAGTCTTCTTCTAATGGTTGAAACCATTTCAAACCCTAGTTTCAAATCAAATTTTCAACTTAAAAATAAAAATCCCCAAACCCTAGCTTATTATATGTCAAACTGAAGCTCTCGACGAAAGAAAACTATGGGTATAGTTAGTTTTGACATGCAGTGGAGGATCTTGTAGAAAATCGCCAGTCAAAGGTGCTGAAATCGCAATTATGAAATCAAATTTGGGGCTTTTCGATTTGTGAGCTAATTTGAAGATTGAAGATATGCGTTTTGTGGCTTTCGGTTAGAAGATTGTAGTGGTGGTGTTCGCTTGGACAATAACGATCATGGGAAGCCGGAAAAAGGTGATTAGGGTTCGAAACCCGTTTAGGGTTTTGTTCTGCCGGCGGCGTTAGAGACGACTGGAGGAGCAAGCTCCGGTGCAGGCGGGTGCGCCCCGAGGCGTGTGTCACGTTGCTGGGGGTCTGGGCTCCCAATTTGGTCGGAGGCAAGAGATTTTGGCAGTCAAAGATCGGGTGCAAATGGGTTTTTCCGTTCGGTCCTGTAGCGCGTGGAGAGAGAAGCGGGAGTTTAGGGAGTGGCTGATGTGTCAAGGGAGGATTGGTGAGGAATCATTATTTTAATTATTTATATATTTAAATTCCAAAGAGAAAAATGCTTATAACTTTCTCGTTTTAACTCGGATTGACGCGCAGTTTGTTGCGTTAGGATTGTGGCAGAATTGCGGACGTTTGGGTACTGGTTTCGCTGCATTTAGAGACTATCAAATTTTGGGCTTCTTTTGGATGTCCGATCCAATGGAGACCAAAAGGTGAGTGATTCTTCGCTCACGAAATACTGAATTATTCCCATATTTATCGAAATAAATTATGAAATAGTTTGGTTGCATGGTTGTGATTGGCTGTTGAATTTGGTTGCTTAAATTTGATATACCAGTGTGTTAACATGCAAATTAGATCGATGATTAGTTATTTGATTTAAATTTAAATTTCTAGTTGAAAATTCTAATCCTTATAAATCCTGAAAACAGTTGAAGTTGATCAGTTGAATGGAATGGTTGTGATGGATGTTTGGTTGGAATTTATTACTGAAAGATTGACACAGTTAATGCTCCGTATTCAGTATAGTGTATTTGCATGTTCTTTGTGATGATAAATCCCATTTACCCTTGATGTTACGGGAATCTAATAAACCCGGGATTTATCGATAAAATAAATTAAGAACATAGAGTGAAATGATAAATCTCTGTGACCTTGATTTGGATTGAAATGATAGATCATCCTTGAAATATCGAGAAATTAGACTTAAGAATCACTTGGCCATAGGATAGAAAATTATATACAGACATCGGTTGGTTAAATGATTTTTAAATATTCGAAATTCTTTCGACGGAAATTTTATTTAAAGGAATGTGTCAACACTCGATAAATATATTTTTCTTTAAAGATTCAACCCTTGAATGTGTATTGAAATGGTTAAGGAAATTTTCCCAATACAAATCGAAAATTTTAAATTGGGATTTGAGTATGATTGAAATTATTCGATTTGAATATGATTTGGAGTTATTCAAACAAATGACATAGATTTGAATGTAATAAATTCTCACCGAATTTAAATTTTGGGAATAAAGGTAATTGATGATACTCGGAGTTGTATTAACTCTATATAAACATGGAATTGAATCTTCTTAATCGAAGGTTGGTTTGAACGGTGTTTGAAAATGAGATATGGAAATTGACTGAATTTCATATAGACCAGAATATAGATTCGCATTGTTGTAATTCGGAAGGAGAAACAATTTATGGTTTAAAATTTTATTTTATTTTATAAACTATGTATCTACTTTGTTATAAGTGAAGTTTGCTTATATATATTACTATTATTAAAAAATTATTCAGTAAAGCCTTTATTTTATGTGTATATATATATATATATATATATATATATATATAGTGAGTTAAATTATCTTAGTATACTCTAATGATTTTATATAAGTAAATTTTATATATAAAGTTTAATTTATAAGTATCTATTTTCAAAATTTTATTTTATGAATTGTAATTTTCTTCCGAATGGAAAGTGTTTGGATTTAAACCGTTGGTTCAAATGGAGTTGTGATAAAGTTATATTCTATTTGAATATGAATTGATTTTAAACCAATTTTTATATGGAAAGGTAGATTTTATTCTACTTGAATATAAACGGGATTTCCAAGGATTGAAATGAATAGATATGGGAAATATATATTCTATTTGAATATGAATGTGTTTCAAATGTAAATCGATTTGGAATAACTGAAATATTTTGAGATGAAGTATATTCTATGTGAATATAGATCGATTTGTTATATTATATGAGTATAATATAATGATATGGGAATATATCCTGGTTTGAAATATAATCGGTTTGGGAATGATTGGGATATTTTGATATGAAATTATATTCTATTTTGAATATAAAATGGGTTCTAAACAAAATATGATATTTTGATATGAAACGAACCTTTGTGAACGTAAAAGAACCAACCGATGTGAAATTTGTAAGCGTTGGTTGTTAAAGAGACCGGAGTTGACATAAGGCATACTCTCTGTCAGTGTTGATACCACTTTGACAACTGTGAACGTTACGACGTATCCAGAATGAGTATGATTGCTTGGAGGCGATTATTGAGTCGAAGAAGATGAACGCTGACAAAATAGCCCTGACCTTCAGGTCAGAATTGAAATGACTAAAATAGGAGCTATACCGTGACTAATTGAGGTAGCACCTTTGATCGGACACACTTCTTCGATACTATTTCTATGACTACGATAATGATGATGATTTGGGCCCATTTATGACTTTGGGAGTGTGTTCCGAGGTGGGCGGTAGTGGCTGCTATGCGTTACCACCGGTCCGGGAGTGCAATTGGTAGAATCCTACCCTAGGCATTGCCTCGAGTGCCTTGTCATATATCCTTATCGAGCCCCATACGATTTTGATTTGTATCATACCTATGGAGTGCCCTCTGATGCCATCGTTTACGGTGGGTTTACGGTACTGTATAGACTACGGTATTATAAACGGTGTAAGGGTAAAAATGTAATCCCGCTTACGCTATTTTCCGTATTTATACTTTACTGAGTAGACACTATCATAATAGCGTATTATACTATCTATGTATTAGTTTAACGGATCCTTGAGAGATGGAAAAAAAATCCCGTAACATCTCTTGGGTTACTGCACCCATGACACTCAAGTTATTTTGTCTTTTGATTTGACTAAGATGAGAATGATTTAGTGCTGATCCGAGTGTTTGTTGTGTTTTCTTTTTATGCAATACGCTCTGGTCAGCAGATGTTGCAGTTAGCGAAGATTTCCTTGCCTTGGAGGACGAAGACGAAGTTTGGCGTATATATCTATTATGAGTATGGTATGACCACTGCACTTTATTCCGCTGCATGACTATTTATTTATATTTGTGCGAGTGTAACTCTGATAACTGAGAGAAATGTAACTCAAGTATATATGTACTTAAGAGTTTTGAATCATTGTCTGTTTATTATATGTTGTCCTTCCGCTGTGAGATTCTGCTTTTGTTTTTTCTCTTCTTTCTTCTTTTCCCAATAACTGCCTGTATTTATGATTGGTTCGGGTCGACATGTGTGGTTTATTGTCGATTTGAACGGTCAAAAATCTGGGTCGTTACAAAAATTGATAAAATAATATTTTATATTGAATTGACAAACTAATGCAATTAAAAATGACAAAATAATATTTTACATTGAATTGACAAACTAATTCAATTCAAAAAAAAAATGATAACATAATATTTTAACTAACACATACAAATCTATAATTTAATGAACAGATCTATGTTTATACATCACAAACAGACAGATCAATCATCCAAAATTTCCTCACAAAGCAGATCTAAATCCAAAACATACAATCATTACATAGCGAATAAAATAATTAAATTGATTAATTGTTAAAAATCAGAAATCTCACAGTCGGGTTATTCTGCTTTGTTCAAAACTGCAAATTTGTCCAAAATTCAAACAGCTCGGAATCGCTCCTTTTCAGTCTAGAGTTGTAGATCTCGTCTCTACGATCACACAGGATCTGAAATCGTTAATTTTTGATGTCGTATGAATTAACTATGACTTGGTTAAGATTTATAAAATTTTAAATTAAATTATTAAAATAATTAAAAGGGTTTTACCCTTCTTCCTTCTCTATTCAGTCTAAGGCTGTGAGCTTTTCCGTTTGATTCAAAACTTTGGATCCAAAATTCGATCAATACGTGAGGCAGTTTGCAGATCAGCCGGTGGGACGTCGGATGGCTTGGGGAGGCGCATAGGAAGGGCCCACCTGGTTGAAGCTCGATCGAGCCTAGGGGATGCGTGGCGTTGTGTACGACGCTCCTTCGGGGTGCTGTATCTCGGTGTCCGTGCCTCCTGGCGATGATCCAACCGTATAGAAATGAGGAGGATAAAAATCTCTATAAAAGAGTCTAAAGGAAGAGGGGGTTTTTGTGAGTGGATCGGTGGAAATTAGTGGTGGAAGTCTGGAACAAATTCCACCATAGATGTTAAGGAGGGCGGCGGCTACAGTAGAGGTCAGGGTTTAAAGGAGATGAGGTGTATTTTATTTTAATTTTAATTTTGCAAATAAATCCAAAAGTTTTAAACTAATCCTTTTTCAGTCCAACCAGAGTTGACCCCACCCAATAGCCCATGTTCTGGATCCAATGGGCTAGGCCTTGTTAGCCCAAATGATTGTCTGTTGCCTGAAATCTTTAATTTATTATTTAGTGAAAATTAGGCACACATCCCTAAAACGAAACTTAATTAGGCTCACATCCGGTCTAACTTTTCATGTAAATTAGGTCCCTATTTTTAAAAACATATAAAATAATATAAAAAAATCACAAAAATTCATTATTAAATAAAACACGTTCACGTCAAAAAAATCAGGTGGAAAAACAATCGATAAACATGTCATAATCAAAAAATACACAAAACAGCGGAAAATACAGTAAAATACATGAAAACATGCATATATTTCAAATATTTGCATACATATACGCACATATTGCCATGCCCTTGGTCTTTCGACGCATTACTGCATACAAGTATGCAGCTACTCTGAATTGCATAATTATATGCAACTATTCAGCAAGCATGCAGTTTTTTTTGCATGTGTATTTAAATAGTTGCATACATGTATGCAACTTTTTTTTAATTTGCGTGGATTGAGGGGAATATTTCAAGATTTTAGAATTTTTTTAATGCAAGAGTGCATTTTTTTGTGCAAAAACGGAAAAGGCTAAGTGGAAGGCGCTGGAAGTTGGAAGGGACAAAAAAAATTGGGCAGCAGCTCAAAAAGAGGGGGCGGAAACGAATGGGAAACTTTGTCCCTTTTTTTATTTCGTCTTTTTTTGATATTTTTTTTTAAAATTGCGCTACAATGTAATTTTTTTTCTAAAATATGGAAATATTAGCAGAAGTTCACGGAAATTAAAAAAAACTTGCATACATGTATGCAACTATTTGACATACTTGCACACATGTATGCAAGTATTACATGTAAAAATATGAAGTGAAAATTTTGCTTGAAGATTGTTGCACACTTGTATGCAAGAATCTGTTTACCTTGCATACATGTATTCAAAAAAACAAACGCACATTCAACATTTGAAAATACTTGTACAGATGAATGCAAGAATTGCAAATATGTGCATGATTTGATGCAAATTACTACATTTTTCGTGTTTGATTGTATTTTTTGATTTTGATGCATTTTTTGATTTTTTGACGAGCTGATTTTTTGGGTGAGTACATGTTTGATTTAAATACTAATTTTCGTGATTTTTTATTATATTTTTTTAGTGTACTTTCAAAAAATAGGGACTAAATTTACATGAAAAGTTGGACCGGATGTGAGCCTAATTTTAAAACTTAATAGGGACCTGTGAAAAATAGGCCCTTTTATTTAAATCATTTAATAAATTAATTTGATCGTATATTTAAATTTATCGGGGCCACATACGAACTCAGAAAAATCCAGAAAAATTATTTCTGGCTTTGTTTTGACGAAATGATCCTAACAAAATTAATTTCGTCAAATTCTGAGACTGTTTGAAAAATGGCCATTTTCAAGTCGATCAGATTTGACCGAAATTGACAAAACACATTTTCGTTTGCCACGCTCACATATTAATTTCAAAAATTCTGGAAAATTAAACTTAACAGTAGTTTGACATTTCGGATTCAACAAAAGTGTTTTTGTCAAAAACGGAGGTCGTTTGAAAAATAGCCTTTTATATGGGCTATAATTTATACTATAGTGGCCATCCTGAATATTCAACTGACCATGTCTTTTGATTCCCGCTATGAAATTTTGATTTTTCGGATTCGTTGGAAAGATATTTTCAAAAGATTTAGATATTTTTGGTTTCAGTAAAATCCGTTTAATACTGAATCCGGTAAATTCGGTCAAGTTCAAGTTTGACTTTTCAAATTATTGTACTATTTCTAATTTCTTTTGAAGTCAAATAAATATATTCACTCTAAATTCGATTAAAATAAATTTTTAATCGTTATTATTTAAAATAAATTATTTTAACTATTCAAAATTCACTGAAATAGCCAAAATAAAAATTTTAAATTGGTTCGGATTTTCCGGGTTGTTACAATCTCCCCCACTTAAAAGATTTTCGTCCTCGAAAAGGAAGTAATAGTAAAGTAGGAAATAAAACGAAAAATGCAAGGTATTATAAATGTACCTCAACACAAGAGTCACTCGGAGATATCCACTTTGCACTTGGGATAGGCCTGTTTGATGCTATCCTCAGTCTCCCACGTACAGTCTCTTGGATCCCCGCTCCACTACACCTTGACTAAGTGGATCCTCTTGTTCCTCAGCACTCGAGTATCTTTACCTACAATCTTTATTGGCTCCCTTCTCACTACTAGGGCCAGAGTTATCTCTAAATCTCTTTGTGCTGCTTCCTCCATAACTAAATCTGGATCATGAACATGCTTCTGGAGTTGGGACACATGAAATACATTGTGCACCCCTGGCAACCAGTCAAGCAACCGCACTCTATAGGCGAGAGTTCCAATCCTTTCGAGAATAGGAAATGGACCAATAAATCTCGGAGCCAACTTCCCAGTCTTTCCAAATCGGACTACACCTATTAGTGGGGAAACCTTCAAGTATACAAGATCACTGACAAAGAATTCTAAATCCCTTCTTCGAGTGTCTGCATAGCTCTTCTGCCAGCTTTGGGCAACAAGTAATCGCTTCTTAATAAAGTCAACTCTTTCCGATGCTTCGTGAATCATGTCGGGACCCAATACCAGTCGATTGCCGGGTCCTACCCAACATGCGGGAAATCTGCATGGTCTGCCATATAATGCTTCAAATGGCGACATCTGCAGGCTTGCTTGGTATCTGTTATTATAAGAAAATTCGACCAAGTGCAAATGATCTTCCCATGACCCACCAAAATCTAAGATGCATGCTCGCAACAAGTCTTCCAATATGCGGTTCACCCTCTCAGTCCGGCATCTGTCTGAGGGTGGTAAGCGGTGCTTATATTCAGCTTAGTCCCTAGCTCTTCTTGGAAAGATTTCCAGAACTTGCTAGCAAATGTAGGATCGCGGTCAATGACAATGATGTTGGGAACTCCATGCAGCCGGACAATCTCTCTGAAATAAAGCTGTGCCAAACTTCGAGCTGTTCTATTGGATTTGACAGGAATGAAATAGGCAGTCTTTGTGAAGCAATCTACAATCACCCATATACTGTCATTGCCTTTCCTAGTCCGGGACAAGCCATCAATAAAGTCCATAGAAATTTCGTCCTGTTTCCAACTTGGAACCCCTAGCGGCTGCAATAGACCTGCTAGCTTTTGCTGATCGCTTTTGCCTTGCTGGTAGTTGGGACATCTAGAAACATATATAGAGATGTATCTTTTCATAGATCTCCACCAAAAAGTACACTTGAGGTCATGGTACATCTTGCTCACACCGGGATGAATGCTGAGCTTTGACTTGTAACATTCGTCCATTACTTCCTTTCTGAGCCTAGGAAGATTCGGAACACAAATTCGGCCCAATAGCCTCAGAACTCCTTTGTCATCAATCTAAAAACTCAAGGATTCGCCTTCCCTGACTCTTTTGATGATTCGCTGAATAAATTCATCATTCTTCTGAAGAGCCGAGATCTTATCGATCAAGGTGGGGGTAATAATGAGATTTGCAAGGATAAGGTTGGTGCTGGCCGTATTCTTTCTGCTAAGAGCATCTGCCACTACATTGGCTTTCCCTAGAGTATATAAGATGTCCAAGTCATAGGGTGCAAGGAATTCAACCCAACGTTGTTGCCTCAAGTTCAAATCTCTTTGGGTGAATAGATACTTTAAGGATTTGTGGTCAGTATACAGCTCAAATTTCTCGCCCAAGAGATAGTACCTCCATATCTTTAAAGAAAATACGATGACCATTAGCTCAAGATCATGAGTGGCATAATTCTTCTCATGTGGTTTTAATTGGCGGCTAGCACATGCGACAACCTTGTCTCTTTGCATTAGCACTACACCGATACATTAAATAGAGAAAAGAATAACATGTTAAAAAATAAGATTTGACATTAGAAAATGTCATTTCTGACATATTTATTTAGATGAAAAGGATAACCTTCTCTAGAAGTGTTTGTCTAGACTTTTAGATCCTGATTGCCATCAATAATGGTCAACACAGGAGCAGTGATCAATTTCTGTTTCAGCTCTTGGAAAGCTGCCTCACATTCAGGTGTCCAAATGAACTTGGTATGCTTCTTAGTCAGCTTCGTCAATGGACAAGATAATCTCGAAAAATCCTTAACGAATTTCCGATAAAAACCAGCCAGACCTAAGAAACTTCTGACTTCAGTAGGCGTAGTAGGCTGCTTCCAGTCTTTGATGGCCGAGATCTTTCCTGGATCTACTGAGATGTTTTTCCTGTTTAGCAGTGGACTTAGAGAAGATAAGAATATCATCGATGAACACCAGCTTAAATTTATTTATAACATCGCGGAAGACTCTATTCATAAGATCAACGAAGTATGCTAGAGCATTACATAGGCCGAAGGGCATCACTAGCCATTCATAAAATAAGTCAGGTCCTCTGAAAGCTGTCAGAGGCACACATTCTTCGGCAATGCGTAATTGGTGGAAACCTATAGCTAGGTCCATCCTAGAGAATACTCGTGCTCCGTTCAAGCGGTCTAGCAGATCATCAATGCGGGGCAGTGAGTATTTATTTTTTAGAGTCTGCTTATTTAGGTCACGGTAGTCCACACATAGCTGAGGGTACCGTCTGACTTTGGGACGAAAACCACTACTTCACCCCAGTTGGAGAAACTAGGTATGGTCAGACCTTTCCACAAAAGCCGCTTGGTTTGATTGCTCAGCTCCTCTTTTTCTTTCAATGACATCCTTTGAATAGGGTGTACAACTGGCCTTGCCTTAGGAACTAAGTCAATTCTGAAATCGATTTCTCTACGCGGAGGTAAGTTGTCTACTTCTTCGAACACATCCGCAAAGTCTCTGACGATAGGAATATCCTCAATAGAAGCAGGAGTGACTTTTAGAGAAGACCAGAATTCTTTCCTATCTGTGGCTGAGCCGTGGAATGGTATATTCATCGTATTTCCGAATTTGGTTTTAATTCTGACTACTCATTTAGCACAAAGTAACTCAGCCTCATATTTTGTTAGCTAGTCTAGCCCAAGTATGATATCGTATCCAGAAAAACTCATAATGATCAAGTCAAAAGGAAATTGGAAGTGAGAGTAAGAAACAAGCACTCTACAATATTGATCGAGAATAAGCGAACCTCCTATCGAACTATGGGCTCTAATTGGTTCGTTTAGTTTTCTAGGTTTCAATTTAAGCTTTTTAACCATGTCAACAGATATGAAGCTTCTAAATGCACCCGTGTCAAACAAAACGGTAATAGGAATGTTTTTAATGTTAAGAGTACCTCCTAAAACATCAGTTGTACCTACTTCGGAAGAAGCCGGTGCAGCCGCTCCGTCATAGACATGTGCCACCTGAGAACTCTTCAGCGGTGGGCAGTTAGGCTTGATTTGGCCCATCTGGTGGCAATTATAGCACTCTCTCCTATCCTGATAACTTTGGCTGGGCCCAGATTCATTCCGCTTTAGTCTTTTGGGAGCTTGGCATTCATAGTCAAAGTGCCCCATTTTCTGACCGTTGAAACATTTCACCTTTGATTTATCTCTTTTCTTCTTCCCTTGGGGCTTGGCGGTAGGAGAGTTGCCCGCCTCAGGTTTCTTGTCCGACTCCTTCTTCTTGTTGTTGGCTTGATTCTTGTCTCGTTCCGGTTGAGAACCCTTCTGATCAATCTCTTCATGTCTGCAGGCCATCTCGATCACCTTAGCAAATGGACGCTCGATGTGTGCAGTCACCCTGTTATGATACCTCCTCGCCGGACCATTGATAAACCTCTTATTTTTCTGAAGCGAGTCTTGGACTAACTCAGGGGCATATCTGGAAAGCTCATCAAATTTATTTACATACTCAGCAATAGTCATACTCCCTTGTTGGAGATGGGCGAACTCATTGTGAAGGCGCTCAACTTAGTGGGGTGGAATGAACTTCTCATTGAATAGCTCCTTGAATTTCTCCCGAGTCACATCAGCTCATTACTCCAAACCATAGCTGTTTTCCACCAAATCTGGGCCTGGTCCTTCAGAAACCAAGTTGCCATAAATCGCTTCCTGTGGTCCTCGAGCTCTAAACCTCCTAAGATTTTCTCTATCGCCTTAAGCCATGCTTATGCCTCCGTCACCGTCTCTAGGCCTGTATAATGCACACCTCCTAGATTCTTTATTTTCTTTGCCACTTTGTCAAGATCGAAAGCCCGTGGGGGTGGTGTCTCAACTTCTGGAGTGGCCTGTTCATGTTCTTGGGCTGTAGGAGTCTCGTCTCATGCGGGTCCTCTTGCCCCACCTCTGACTCATGCTCTAGTACTCATTTCTCAATCAGTCTGTATTATCAAGGAAAGAGTCAGACTAAGAGAAACGATAAATTTTCAAAGGAAAATATTTTAAAAATAGAGACATGTGATAAGATGATAATGATGTAATGACTGATTAATATGTGTTGTTCTGCTGTGCTCATTCTGGGACAATACTAATCCTATCTGTAATGAGCTACTCGTCTTAGAATACTATTGATTCTATTTAGACGATTTTTTCTAAAAATGTCATAATCCTTAGCAAAGGTTAACCTTTAGCACTGATACCAAATGTGACGACCCAAACTTCCATGGAACGAAAGTAAGGATAATCATAGGAGTATAACATAATTAAAACAATAATAGATCTCAGATACATAGTAGAACATATAAATCATTGCAGCGGAAAGGAAATGTCATCACAAACATCGTCACAGAACTTCAGAGTACGCAGTACAGGATACACTTAGCAAACAGATGTCTAAAACAGGGAAAGAAATAATGTATCAATCTCCCAAAATACATCAATATCCAATACTGTCTCAAAATCTCAAGAAGAAAATAAAAGATAAAAAAAAAAGATCTTCCAACATATTCATCCGCAAGCTCTAATCCAGAAAACATCCCTACCTGAAACCTGTCAATTGGCTGCCCATATGGAAAGAGGGCACCCGAGTTTGCAAAGTGAAACAAACTACGAGTCAGTCATGGGAAGGGTATGAGAAATCTTACTAAACTAATAATATGGCTAATCATTGGACCACGCCGCTAACGCGGAACGGGTTTGCTCCATTGGATTGCTAGTGCATATAATTTATAAAATTTTAAGTCAAAACAACGCAATGCTTTTTAGAAAATGAAATCATTATAAGACTCATGTCCCATCACACAATGCAACGCAGACTGGAGGATAGAGTTTTACCTTATCATGATAAAAAATGCTTGATACGAAGAAAATAATATTTTTAATATTATTATTAGTGTCTAATATGTTCCAAAAATACTTCAAAGAAAAATGTATCAATCCTAGATGGCATAATTACCATATACTATGTCGCCATATATAAGTTTACAATCAAGACCATAATGTCGTATTGGAGGTTGGTTTCCATCATAAGTTAAGGCGAGGGACGATCTCCTAACTGATTCGAAACACTCTAGCAATGTCCTAGGATTCCCCGTAGTGAACCCTTGAATACAGCAGGGCCAGTCCACAAATAACGCTAGCGGATTGGAAATTCCTGAACACACGCTTCCCGATCCTATTGGACCTATAAATTGGCCATTGATGACCAATAAAAATATCCGAGGCGCCTCAATCCATCAACCACATAAGTAAAAATGTCGGGCCTTGTAAAAACCCAAACACCACTTCTAGCTAGAAAGAAACGTGTGTACTCCCTACGTTCCCTTGTCCCTTTTTGACTCTACCGGGGTGTGAGGCTCGCGAGGTAATGTAATACACAAAGCTACGCCAAAATAGGCTATGCTTTGATCATCATCCACGAGGCTCTGCTTTGATCATTGTAGTGGCCCGCAAATCCGTACTATCTGAGTTGACTAATAACACCACACGTCCAACCCAAATTGCACAGAAATACGAATCATTATTAGAAAGAAGTTAGAGGATGAGAAATAGAAAGAAAGAAATATTAGAATAGAAGAAAACGAAGAAGACAAATCTAACAGCGGAATGAATAAAATATATTATATACCATAACTTTTGAAACACAAATCAGTAACTTTAAATACATACCAACATCAGAGCACAACAGTTATTCCTGGAACAGTTATAAACACCTGTTTCCAGATACAAACATGGTTCACAGCAGAATATATGATAGTCTATAGCTAACTGGTGAAGCCTCCTGCTTCCAGCTCTTCCAAGTGAATCTGAAAAAAAAAATCCCGACTACTTGACTGCCCGTACAAATTTGGGCACCCAAGAGTTTAGGGAAAACAAACAAAATAAACTCTGGGTCAGTCATGGGACTAGTGTGAGTAAACACCAACCATTTGTTTAACTTTCAAAATCTTTTGAAAGAAAAGATAATAGTAAGACCAGTCCACACATAAACACGGACGATTTTTACCTTACTATAACCCAAAGTATTTTGATATCAAATCCAGTGATATTATAATAGTGTCTAAATCAAATAAATAAACAAATAGCAGAACGCTTGGATCTCACGATCCACATACATAGTATAAAATCAAAAACC
This sequence comes from Allium sativum, assembly GCA_030737875.1. NCBI lineage: Eukaryota > Viridiplantae > Streptophyta > Magnoliopsida > Asparagales > Amaryllidaceae > Allium > Allium sativum. The sequence goes on along the minus strand of CM060922.1, from coordinate 344,679,721 downwards.
GCATGGCGCTTATTGGAGATTGGATTTCCAACATGACAAGGTATGGAACCAACTGCCGATAGTGTATCTCTAGAGGCGATACACTGGGGTTCAACAAGAACATCTTACAACCCGGCCCACAAATGACCGACCACTCATTTCACTTGAGTGTATCGAATGTATATCACCAACGGTTGGGATTAGCAACCATCTCCCGAATGGGACAACATCGAATAGAATAAGTAATTAAATGAATCTCTAGATAGGTGATTATACACCCTAATGGGAGCGACCCACATAGCCATGCTGCCTGCCCGATTTCTGTCATTTCCCGGTTGTTGAGGCCTGAGGCTACGATTACGTTCTATTCATTGATAGCACAATCACTTTGAATGCCACATTGTCAGATCCGTTACTCACTAGTTGATTTGCACAAATATTCTGGATGTTATGCTAAGGGAATAAATCCGTTGCAACCATATATATTTATACAGACCAACCCATTAGATCATTGGAAATACTTTGTCAGACATTCGTCCATTTTTGTTCATTCTGAGATTGAACGAAACCGAAGGCACAATTTCTATTAATAGAAAAGCCCTTGCACTTTACTCTGTCATCGGTTATTTTCATATAATCTGATTCGCAACGCTACTGCCAATACAGAGTGGTCCACGGATAATAGTCCAACCGGTCTCTCCATATTGAAAACGATGGTAAAAACTTCGATAGTCTGTGATTTAACTATCGAATAAAAACAAGTGTTCATTCAACATATCAATCAAATCACTGGGCTCTTTAATTAATATTTCATTAATTAAATCTCTTCTCCATTTCCATATCAATATTTGTTAACCAAATATTTTCAATAATCATCTTGGTTTCTTATGCCATTTGGAAAACGTTTCCAAATATCAACTTCTTTTATTTTCTATATATTAGAAAATATCTCTATTTGCAATTGAAAACAATTTCAATCACTTATCTTTATCCTGACTATTTTAATTATACTCAGGAAATATTTACTTTTATATTTCCAAAATTCCATCACTTGAGTTAAAACGAATATTGTATACAACATCGTTACAAACAACCCAAAATATTTTATTCGACCAAACTATTATTCAAACACTTCTCTTCGAGACTGGATCTTGCTATTTATCCATTAAAAATGAAATCAATCAAGTTGGGGTAAAATTACCTCTCAGACCTTAACCGAAAACATCCTCAACTTCAAAACGACAAAACCACTAACCTCGAATAAACACACTATAAAACCCAATTATTCATTTTTAAAACATGTATATATGTTCGCTTTCTATTTCTACTTTAGATTTACCTTTCTGTTTCCAATACTCTATTTTGATTTCATTTCCTTATCGAATTCTACATATCTCGATACATTGATTTGTAACTATCAAATTATCTTAAAAATATTCTAACTCCTTAAATTTCCGGAAAAATTCGCCATCACCTCCCCTGCACCGGGAGCTTCGGGATATTTCAAATAGCCTCCCATGGCCCTCACCAATTCAAAAGAAAAAGCCAAGCGGCTTGCCGATACGGCGCATAAAACCTCATATATGAATTTAAACATGTACCTTTTTGTCGGGCACATAAATAAAATCTTCATATACTTCATCCCATACCTGTCTAACACATGCTCACATGTTTCTAATCTGTTCCAACTCAATATGGTCATTTTAACTCAATTCACTAATTTATCCTCTTATTAGCTTCTTTTACCTATTTTACTTTATATTTGAAAATAGCATGTTCAAATATCCTTTGATCTCGCTTATAAATTAATTTAATTCCATTCCCAACTCAAATTCCATATTCGATTCCGAATATATATTCACCAGTTCAATTTACTTAACCAAAACCCAAATTCGATTCAAAATCTCATTTAACTAAATATACTCCAGATTAGTTAGTTCTATCCAGTAGTTAAAAATCAGATTTTTGTCTCAAAAATCATTTCACTTACTTCATTGGAGTTCATATTTATTTTATATCTACAGTCTGGATTTTTCTAATGGAAATTCAGATTTTTATCTATAAAAATCCTTTTATTTATTTAAATAAACTCTTATGGTTTTACAATGGTTCTGCCGCTGTTTTTCTGAAAATTTGATTTTGACATAACTCAAAATCTATACGACGAAATCTAGATTTTTCTCCTCCATTAGAAAACTATTATCAAATCAGTCCTGATGTTTCTTGTTTCAAAGAATTCCAACTGCAATTGAGTTCTTTATACTCAATTGAAGTTCGAAACAACAATTTACGAACTACAGCGCTGCGGCGAGTTCGTTTTAATTATATTTATATATATGAACGTTTTAAAACTTCGTTTATATAAATTCAACTCTATTCTGATATATTTTTAATATATATCAAATCCATTTTCCAATTCAACATAATATTTCCGATCTATTTCACTTCTTTTTGAAATTCTATATTCAAATTTCTATCCACTTCTATTTTTCAAATTCTATTTGAATTTCTATATTCGAATTTCCATTATTCAAATCCCATTTGAATTTCTACGTTCAAATTCTATATTTGAATTTCCTTAGAATTTCATATATTCAAACTCCATTTGAATTCCCTTTTGAATCCTATGTTCAAATTCCATATTTTAAATTCCATTTGAATTTTCTATTCAAATTCCATAGTTTACATTCCATTTGAATTCCTTTTTGAATTCAAATTCTATTTGAATTCCTTTTAATTCAAATTCTATTCAAATTCAATATATTCAAATTCCATTCAAATTCTATATACAAATTCTATTTAAATTTTCTATATACAAATTCTATTTTTGAATCTTCTTTGAATTTCTATATTCAAATTCTATATTTAAATTCTCTATTCAAATCCCGTTTGAATTTCTATATTCAAACTCCATTCAAATTCTATATTCGATTTCTATTTTTAAATTCACATTTGAAATTAAATATTCGAATTATCCAAGTGATAATTTTCCACTTTTCATTTACAAGCACCATCTTGTTTTCTATTTAAAACAAGTCTCGATTCCAAATTTATTTTTAAATTTCTACTTTGGAAAAAATAATTTTCCCTTTTCAATTTCACTCGTATTTTATTTCTGAATTATCCAATGATAATTCTTTTCACTTCATCTGTAACACCCCGTAATTCTGTAACACTAAGATTCACAAATCAAGGAAGAATTAAATATTAAAATCAAAATCAAGGGAAACGTGCTGCGCCGTTGCGTTCATCTCAGAATTCTGCATGAAAACGAGTCCGAGTTTGCGTAAATCGGAGTCCGTATGAGGAAGATATGGCCTTCGGAAGATTCAGCGAAGTTCAAATTTCGAAACAGTTTAGAAAAGCGAATTCAAATTCAAAATCGGAGCCAGATTGGGCTGGGCGGGAATTTTCCCGCCCAAGGCACTAGTCGACCTGGGTCACCCAGGTCGACTGGGTAGTCGACCTGGGGGTCGCCCCCCACCCCCGCTATTTCCAGTTTTCTGCACCTGGTTCGTTCTGATGTATTTGGTCACGTTTTCTGCCTAGGTTCGTCCGCCTAACACTATATAAACCTCCCTAGCCTCCTTCTCTATTCACAGTTCTTTTCTATCCTTATGTTGCCTCTAAGAAAATATATAAATAAATATAAGAAGATAATGCGAAAATCCAAGACAAGGTTATGCTGCTCAAGTTGTAAAGAGGAGGTTCGAATCAAGATTAAAGCTTCAGAATGAGAATCAAAGGCTAACTCAAACGATTTCGAGCAATGTCGCACGAATCATAGCAACGCCATCTTTCTTTTCTAATCTAAATCTCTGTAAGTCAGTTACTTTTTAGATTTGAACGTTTTTCTCTGTTCGTGACATGAAATTAAAGGAATAAAGGAATATGCCAAATATCTCTCTCTATTCGAATCAGTGCCTATTTCTTTGGACCTAATTAAGAACTGACATGATTCGAGAACAAATAAGACTGTGACTATGAAACCATGGACCTTAGAACCATATGCCTCTATGACTATGAACATTGCCTATGACTATGAACATTGCCTATGACTATGGACATTGCCTATGACTGTGACTGTGACTATGAGAATTATTTCCTTTGACTATGAATACAAGCCTATGCCTTTGATTAGAAAACACAAACTATTGCCTATGACATAACGAGGACAATTGTTACTAAACACCTATGATTAGGAAAGTGTTGCTTAAGTTTTGTGACTGTGAAATTGGGTCTAAACCTGATTTTCTATTCTGTCTATTCTTGGTTTTCGTTGGTTTTAGACCTTGGGAATTTACCTATTAAGTTAGGTCTACCCATGTTCTTGAACCTACAGCTCTATTCTGTCTATTCTTGGTTTTAGACCTTGGGAATTTACCTATTAAGTTAGGTCTACCCATGTTCTTGAGCCAACGTCGTTATTCAACCCTTTTTATGCTAGTTATTATGTCTATCTTTTGCATAGCATCCAACCTATTAAGTTAGGTCTACCCATGTTCTTGAGCCTACGTCGTTATTCAACCCTTTTTATGCTAGTTATTATGTCTATCTTTCGCATAGCATCTTTGGTTCATTCCCTATTTTCTACGAATCTAGATTTATCTATATTCTAGATTGAATCATGATTATACAAATGGTGGGAATACGATTTGGGCAAAATATGAAATTTACTAAAAGCATAGTTTTAACTTGGAAATTGGCATAAATTGGGAACATGTATTATGGCATGTTCATAGAAATGCAAATTGGATAAATTTTACATGAATTGTGAACTAGAACAATAAGTCTATTTTGACATGAACCGTAATTAGAATGTAAATTAGAATTGGATTAGCTAATTTGGCATGATAAGTATATTGGCATAAATTTGAAATAGGCCATAATTGGGAGTACTTGTCAGGTTTAGCAAAATCATGGTTAGTGACATTTAATTTGGTATAGTTCACATACCAAAAGGCATAAATATGATTTCATATTTTTTTCGTCCTGCTCAGGTTCTGGAGACAATCATGCTGCTGTTTTCAGGTTTGCTCTGCCGGTGGCCACTTCTCCAGCTACATCTGTTGATAGCAATGATACAGCATCTAGCATGGAGCTTATGTGAAGTCTGATGATGCTTCTTTAATTCTCATAGTAGTATTTGTATAATTATGATGGTTAGCACTTTGATCTGCATGCTTTTGTAGTTGTATTCGTAGTATGCTCTATTTGTGTTGTATGAAGTGTCTTAAACTTGGGGTGATGGTTGTTTTTTGAACTACCAACTGGGTTTGTCAGTTGGAAAACTATTTCTATCTAATATTTAACCGGCTGTGTAGCCTCGCGCTACATATCCGTTTGCTCAAAAAAAAAGAGGGGAAAATGGGCCGTAAGAATAAATGTTGACAATTTATATTAAAAGAGGAATTAGGAAATAAGTAAACTAGGAATGATTTACTTATAGAATTTGTCCTAAATGAGAAATGTAAATTTAGGCAAATTAAAGGTTTCTTAACGACATCTCTTTTTAATAATACACCAGAAAGTTCTAGGGTGACAGAGAGGATAGTGTCTAGGCTTGGGTTTGGAAAATACAAGTTTCCTGCTCTCTCTGGCTATCCCTAACTGATCCGACGGACGGGATGGTTACTTTTAAAACCTGATTTGGAAATTAATCAAAGCCCTTTGAACTTAAAAAACATGAATATGCCTAACCCGAGGTTAGACTGAGTTGCGATGTAAACCTGCCCGGAACCAACTGGCATATCCAGTATTCGCAACAATATCTGTCTAATGTGAGTGGTAGAGGCTTTAATTTATTTAGTTAAAGCTAGAACAAGAATGGCAGGGTTAAATCAACTAATACACTTAACCGATTCAACATGATAATCAGACCGGTGGGTGGGGTTAGGTTCTTAACACAGTTAAGCTAGAATGGGAGGGTTAAGTCCATAGGAACACTTAACCAACTTAACACAGTTAAGCTAGGATGGGAGGGCTTAGTCTATAGGGACACTTAACCAACTTCACATGGTAACAAGACAAGATTTGTAGGGGTTAAGTAACTAAGGATACACTTAGCCAAATTAACAAGTTAACTAGACTAGAAGGTGGGGTTAAGTAAAGTTAATACACTAAGCCAAATTAACATGTTAACTAGACTAGAGGTTGAGGTTAAGTAAATACACTTAGCCAATCTGATATGTTAGCTGGGCTAGACCGTAGGGTTAAGTAAGCTTGAACACTTAACCATCGGATTGTGATAAAGGAATAGGGTTAAGTCTAAAACATGAAGGGATAATACTTAACCATTAATAATAACATGTCAGTTAAAACAGACGGGCAAGGAACACTTAACCAATACAGGATGAATGGGTAGGGTTAAGTAATAAGAAGTACTTAACCAATATAACTTGGTTTGTGGTAGGGTTAAGTCAACATGAGTTACTGGTAACACTTAACCAGTTTAACAGGATAAAATGGAGAGGGTTAAATTGACTAATGACACTTAACCAATCCAAATTGACGGGAAAGAGAACTAGGTAGTAAACCTCAGTCAAGAAAACAATGATTCTGGAAACTAAGTGGTAAATCTTAGTTAGTAAAACTAAGTAGTAATTCTTAGTATAACACGGGAAGGAGCGAATGTCCGTCTGAGTAAAAAGGAGGCTCCAACGAATTGGGTTACGAAGCCCGAGGCTTCGAGGAGACGTGAGGGTACTCCTGATATCCCTCTGTGAGGCTGCAGATGATCCTCCTGGGCTCACAGAGGATAAGGTCTGCGTAGAAGAACCAGGGGTATGCCTTGGTTGCGATATATGGCAACCTAAAGACTAGGATGGACCGGCGTGATTCGGCGAGAAAACGGTAGCCCTGTGGTAGCAACTCGTTGTCTACCATCCATCTTCAGTCAATCGAGATACGTGAAGAGGAAAGGCGGAGAACTCCAAAAGACCATATACTTGCTGTCTAGTTATGGGTGAGGATGACCATAGGATAGTGGGGCACTGGGGCCGGCGTATAGTTCTCATTTTTCAAGGTGTGCCTTTCATTAGTTGAGGGAGGGGTCAAGTGGGACCATAGCCACTGGAATAAAAACAGACCTTAGCATCTGCATCGGCAGATATCTGAAAGCTCCCGACCGAGTTCTGTATTCCTTGATTTGCCCTGTCACAGGACTCGGGTCGCACATTACATGACGTGTGCATCTAGACAAGCGATAACGATTCGCGATACATGCGTTGGGAAGTATAGGATCATATACCACTCTAGGTAGTGTGTCCTAGACTTGGGGGCATCGTTCGACAGATAGCATAATTCCTAGTTAGACTAGGTGGCATAAACCCTGAATCCGAGAAGCGTTCAGCAGATAACGTAAACTCTAGTTAAATCTAGAAGGCACTTGGTAGAAAACCCTAGATTAAATCTAGGTAACAAATAATAAATGTATGCCTGAAGGCAATGGAAACTACAGGGATTGGGATCACGTTATCGTTACTAGTTGGGACACTAGTTAGGTGGTGCAGAGATAATAGAAAACAGTATAACAAGGAAATAGCGAAGCGGCGAAAGTATTAGAGCATATCCAGTTTATCTTATCTTAGCATATCTTATGATTATCTTGTCTAATCTTGCTGACCCTATCGTCATGGTATAATCTTGTATTCAGTTAATTCATGTCGTTTTGTTTTTCCATGTTCACATGCTAGAAGTTACTGAACTTACTCAGGATTTATGTCTGACTCTGTTTTTCTTTCGTCTTCTTTTCTTCCATTCCCCCCCCCCCCAAGGTAGTAAAGGAGGGAATAGTTTAGCTCAGGTTAAGTTGGACTACCACTCTTTCCCAGCTTGAAGATTTGTCGAAGTTTGCTTGGATTCTCTTTTCAGATGCTATGGCTAGCTCTTGCTAAAATCGGGGAATATAAATGTTGTTTTTATGCTTCTTTATTTTCTAAGACAGATGATACTCTAATATTGTAAAGAAACCATTGTACAAACTATTTTATCAATAAAGCAAAGTTTTATTTTCCGCTGTTTAATTTCTGTCTGTCTTGTAATTTATCTGCATCTTTTACCCTAAATGCTCCACAGAACTTAGTGCATTCCCTTTGTGAGTGACACTAACGGATGTGGGGTGTTACACGTGGTATCAGAGCTGAAGGTTACTGGATCAGATAAAAGATTTGAAAAATTATTTTCAAACGGTTTTAAAAGAAGCATTTTCAAAAGAAAAGATTTGTTTTAAAGGCATATTCCCCAAAGCCATACGACTATCTTCTCTTCCTCTGTTTGAATTCTTGTCTCCCTCTTTCTTGAGTCTCTGGGGCTCCTGGCTTTTAGGGAGGTAACCTCATCGATGGGCGAAGTAGTGCCCGACTTCCATCTATAACCGTAGTAGTTTCACCTACGGCCAGTTTTCTTTCAAGCTTATAGGGTTTTCTGTACGATGGAGGCAGCTTTCGAGAGATTTGTCGACATGACTACACACGGAAGGAGATGAGGAGTTTGGCTAGGGAGCACAACCCAAGGATGAGGAATTCATGGATGTAGATTTAGCTCACAAAAGAGGAAGGAATTATAAAACCTAAGACAAGAGGAAGTATCTTTACTAGGATATAATAGGGCATATAATTAAGGACAAGGGCAAGAACGAGAAACAAGATTTTCAGAAGGGCAAGTACATACTTTCACCACCAAGCGTACCTGGGAGAAGTGTAGTAAAGTTCTGTTGGAATAGTCTAGTCTTGCTATTCGTGCTCTTTCCTTTGGTTTTAGCGCTTCGCATTTGTTCATATCCACTTCCATAGTTGAGTCTCTGCACCATAGTACTTGGATGGTAGAAAGATCCCACTAGAGTCTCAAATCCAATTGGTGGTCCGACCAGTTTATTTTTGGTTAGTAGGGATTTGAGAATAGCTATCGAGTTTGCTTATATCATCTCACGTAGATCGTCTAAATTCAGAGGGGATGTTCCTTGGGTGCTTGTCTGATATTGGTTTAGGCCTTTGGGGCTTGTACTTGAGGAATGTCGAGTTCGACTAGGATGGTTTGCGTGAGAGATGAATAGTTGTGAGAGACACTCTAAAAAACAAGTAGTAACCTTTCGACCCTTATAGTTATGGCACGGCGGATAAGAGGGAGACCTCTAATCATCTTAGTACATATACTTGGTACCGTGATTAACATCTGTTTATTTTGGAAATGGAGGTCAGGAACTTCACAACCGTGAAGTTAAGTTAGTTAGGATACAGTGGAGTAAAGCTCAAGAAGGCTAGATACTAGCATCATACCCTTTTCCTTAAGGGTGCATCCTTGATTTCTTTGGTAGGAGCTTTACGCATAATTGTTTCTCTCTTTCCAAAGTATATCCTCTAGGTCGTATCCTCGATCCTTAGGTAGAAGCCAATGGATGTAAACATGTGTTTGAAACATGTTATGGTTGGTGGTTGCAAGTGGTTGCTAATGGTTGCTCATGAATGCATATGCATACGTATCAGGCACTAGATCAGCTCGGACGCTTTCATATTGCATTTACAGATATGTATTTGTTTGTAAGTAGAAATTGATATGTTATCATATGGATGTTGCATATGGACGAATGGCTATGCACGCATGTAGTATTTACATAACTAGGGATGCTTGCATACATGATTGGACGCATGGCACTGACATGATTCGCATAAAGGAGGTCAACTGAATTAGTAGACCGCCAGATTTTGCATTAGATAAAGACATATACACACACTATGCATATAAACATGAAAGCATTAGAAATCTTTTAAGGACAGGGAATGCCTGTGATTGGATGGTAGGACACATTCTTCCTAACTTGAAGATTTCGGGGACGAAATCCTTTTAAGTGGGGGAGAATGTAACAACCCGTAATTTTGTAACACTAAGATTCACAAATCAAGGCAGAATTAAATATTAAAATCAAAATCAAGGGAAACAGGCTGTGCCATTGCGTTCATCTCGGAATTCTGCATGAAAACGAGTCCAAGTTTGCATAAATCGGAGTCCATATGAGGAAGATATGGCCTCCGGAAGATTCAGCGTAGTTCAAATTTCGAAACAGTTCAGAAAAGCGAATTCAAATTTAAAATCGGAGCCAGATTGGGTTGGGCGGGAGTTTTCCCACCCAAGGCACCCAGGTCGACTAGGTAGTCGACCTGGGACACCCAGGTCGACTGGATAATCGACCTGAGGGTCGACCCCCCCCCTCGCTTTTTCCAGTTTTCTGCACCTGGTTCGTTCTGATGTATTTGGTCACGTTTTCTGCCTAGGTTCGTCCGCCTAACACTATATAAACAGCCCTAGCCTCCTTCTCTATTCACAATTCTTTTCTATCCTTATGCTATCTCTGAGAAAATATATAAATAAATATAAGAAGATAATGCGAAAATCCAAGACAAGGTTATGCTGCTCAAGTTGTAAAGAGGAGGTTCGAATCAAGATTAAAGCTTCAGAATGAGAATCAAAGGCTAACTCAAACGATGTCGAGCAACGTCGCACGAATCATAGCAATGCCATCTTTCTTTTCTAATCTAAATCTCTGTAAGTCAGTTACTTTTTAGATTTGAACGTTTTTCTCTGTTCGTGACATGAAATTAAAGGAATAAAAGAATATGCCAAATCTCTCTCTCTCTATTCGAATCAATGCCTATTTCTTTGGACCTAATTAAGAACTGACATGATTCGAGGACAAATAAGACTGTGACTATGAAACCATGGACCTTAGAACCATATGCCTCTATGACTATGAACATTGCCTATGACAATGAACATTGCCTATGACTGTGACTGTGACTATGAGAATTATTTTCTTTGACTATGAATACAAGCCTATGCCTTTGATTAGAAAACACAAACTATTGCCTATGACATAACGAGGACAATTGTGACTAAACACCTATGATTAGGAAAGTGTTGCTTAAGTTTTGTGACTGTGAAATTGGGTCTAAACCTGATTTTCTATTCTGTCTATTCTTGGTTTTCTTTGGTTTTAGACCTTGGGAATTTACCTATTAATTTAGGTCTACCCATGTTCTTGAACCTACGGCTCTATTCTGTCTATTCTTGGTTTTAGACCTTGGGAATTTACCTATTAAGTTAGGTCTACCCATGTTCTTGAGCTTACGTCGTTATTCAACCCTTTTTATGCCAGTTATTATGTCTATCTTTTGCATAGTATCTTTGGTTCATTCCCTATTTTCTACGAATCTAGATTTATCTATAATCTAGATTGAATCATGATTATACGAACGGTGGGAATACGATTTGGGCAAAATATGAAATTTACTAAAAGCATAGTTTTAACTTGGAAATTGGCATAAATTGGGAACATGTATTATGGCATGTTCATAGAAATGCAAATTGGATAAATTTTACATGAATTGTGAACTAGAATAATAAGTCTAGTTTGACATGAACCGTAATTAGAATGTAAATCAGAATTGGATTAGCTAATTTGGCATGATAAGTATATTGGCATAAATTTGAAATAGGCCATAATTGGGAGTACTTGTCAAGTTTAGCAAAATCATGGTTAGTGACATTTAATTTGGTATAGTTCACATACCAAAAGGCATAAATATGATATAGAGGGGAAAATGGACCGTAAGAATAAATGTTGACAATTTATATTAAAAGAGGAATTAGGAAATAAGTAAACTAGGAATGATTTACTTATATAATTTGTCCTAAATGAGAAATGTAAATTTAGGCAAATTAAAGGTTTCTTAACGACATCTCTTTTTAATAATACACCAGAAAGTTCTAGGGTGACAGAGAGGATAGTGTCTAGGCTTGGGTTTGGAAAATACAAGTTTCCTGCTCTCCCTGGCTATCCCTAACTGATACGACGGACGGGATGGTTACTTTTAAAACCTGATTTGGAAATTAATCAAAACCCTTTGAACTTAGAAAACATGAATATGCCTAACCCGAGGTTAGGCTGAGTTGCGATGTAAATCTGCCCGGAACCAACCGGCATATCCAGTATTCTCAACAATATCTGTCTAATGTGAGTGGTAGCGGCTTTAATTTATTTAGTTAAAGCTAGAACAAGAATGGCAGGGTTAAGTCAGCTAAGACACTTAACCGATTCAACATGATAATCAGACCGGTGGGTGGGGTAAGGTTCTTAACACAGTTAAGCTAGAATGGGAGGGTAAAGTCCATAGGAACACTTAACCAACTTAACACAGTTAAGCTAGGATAGGAGGGCTAAGTCCATAGGGACACTTAACCAACTTCACATGGTAACAAGACAAGATTTGTAGGGGTTAAGTAACTAAGGATAAACTTAGCCAAATTAACATGTTAATTAGACTAGAAGGTGGGGTTAAGTAAAGTTAATACACTTAGCCAAATTAACATGTTAACTAGACTAGAGGTTAAGGTTAAGTAAATACACTTAGCAAATCTGATATGTTAGCTGGGCTAGACCGTAGGGTTAAGTAAGCTTGAACACTTAACCATCGGATTGTGATAAATGAATAGGGTTAAGTCTAAAACATGAAGGGATAATACTTAACCATTAATAATAACACGTCAGTTAAAACAGATGGGCAAGCAACACTTAACCAATACAGGATGAATGGGTAGGGTTAAGTAATAAGAAGTACTTAACCAATATAACTTGGTTTGTGGTAGGGTTAAGTCAACATGAGTTACTGGTAACACTTAACCAGTTTAACATAATAAAATGGAGAGGGTTAAATTGACTAATGACACTTAACCAATCCAAATTGACGGGAAAGAGAACTAAGTAGTAAACCTTAGTCAAGAAAACAACGATTCTGGAAACTAAGTGGTGAATCTTATTTAGTAAAACTAAGTAGTAATTCTTAGTATAACACGGGAAGGAGCGAATGTCCGTCTGAGTAAAAAGGAGGCTCCAACGAATTGGGTTACGAAGCCCGAGGCTTCGAGGGGACGTGAGGGTACTCCTGATATCCCTCTGTGAGGCTGCAGATGATCCTCCTGGGCTCACAGAGGTTAAGGTCTGCGTAGAAGAACCAGGGGTATGCCTTGGTTGCGATATATGGCAACCTAAAGACTAGGATGGACCGGCGTGATTCGGCCAGAAAACGGTAGCCCTGTGATAGCAACTCGTCGTCTACCATCCATCTTCAGTCAATCGAGATACGTGAAGCGGAAAGGCGGAGAACTCCAAAAGACCATATACTTGCTGTCTAGTTATGGGTGAGGATGGCCATAGGATAGTGGGGAACTGGGGGCCGACGTATAGTTCTCATTTTTCAAGGTGTGCCTTTCATTAGTTGAGGGAGGGGTCAAGTGGGACCATAACCACTGGAATAAAAACAGACCTTAGCATCTGCATCGGCAGATATCTGAAAGCTCCCGACCGAGTTCTGTATTCCTTGATTTGCTCTGTCACAGGACTCGGGTCGCACATTACAGGACGTGTGCATCTAGACAAGCGATAACGATTTGTGATACATGCGTGGGGAAGTATACGAACATATACCACTCTTGGTAGTGTGTCCTAGACTTGGGGGCATCGTTCGACAGATAGCATAATTCCTAGTTAGACTAGGTGGCATAAACCCTGAATCCGAGAAGCGTTCAGCAGATAACGTAACCTCTAGTTAAATCTAGAAGGCACTTGGTAGAAAACCCTAGATTAAATCTAGGTAACAAATAATAAATGTTTGCCTGAAGGCAATGGAAACTACAGGGATTGGGATCACGTTATCGTTACTAGTTGGGACACTAGCTAGGTGGTGCAGAGATAATAGAAAATAGTATAACAAGGAAATAGCGAAGCGGCGAAAGTATTAGAGCATATCCAGTTTATCTTATCTTAGCATATCTTGTGATTATCTTGTCTAATTTTGCTGACCCTATCGTCATGGTATAATCTTGTATTCAGTTAATTCATGTCGTTTTGTTTTTCCATGTTCACATGCTAGAAGTTACTGAACTTACTCAGCCTTTATGTCTGACTCTGTTTTTCTTTCGTCTTCTTTTCTACCGTTCCCCCCCCCCCAAGGGAGTAAAGGAGGGTATAGTTTAGCTCAGGTTAAGTTGGACTGCCACTCTTTCCCAGCTTGAAGATTTGTCGAAGTTTGCTTGGATTCTCTTTTCAGATGCTATGGCTGGCTCTTGCTAAAATCGAGGAATATAAATGTTGTTTTTATGCTTCTTTATTTTGTAAGACAGATGATACTCTGATATTGTAAAGAAACCATTGTACAAACTATTTTATCAATAAAGCAAAGTTTTATTTTCCGCTGTTTAATTTCTGTCTGTCTTGTAATTTATCTGCATCTTTTACCCTAAATGCTCCACAGAACTTAGTGCATTCCCTTTGTGAGTGACACTAACGGATGTGGGGTGTTACATCATCTATAAACTTTGTTTATAAAAGAACTATTTGTAAACTTCGTTTATAAAGGAACTACTTGTTTTTATTTTCAAAACAAGTTTATATTTCTATTCCATTCAAATTTCAAATTCTATTTAAAAATAGAATTTTCCCTTTAAATCTCAAATACCCTTTTCACGATATTTTAAATAAATTAACCCTTAGCCTAGTGATATTTAAAACAATCAAATCATCAAATTTTCAATCATTTGATTTTTAACACGTCATATATGAATATATGAAATCAAGCAAACAAACAAACAGATAATATATTTTGAGGAATCCAGTTGGATTCCTCCAACCTGTTTTCCTGCATCCACAGGCGTTAGTCAACATAGTAATACCTATCCTGCTTCGTGGCAGGATATCGCGGTATAAAAGGGGATCCACTTATATACGTAGGCGTAGGGTCATCCGCTAATGATAATGCGGGCATCCTCTAATGAAACTGCGGGAATCCAATCAACCACCAAACCAATATATATATATATATATGTATGTATGTATGTATATAATAGCAAGCCTAATAACTAATATATTTTAAACAACCAGAGAAATCCAAACAAGCAACAAACAATTATTTTTACGGATAAAAATAATTTTAAATAAAAGGTGAGTGAGATTTACTCACCAGGTTTTATTTGCCCAATATCAGGATTTCTAAAATTCCATCTGGCTCTTATCGGCTTTAATATATATTTCGTAGCTAGAACCTAATGTGATTGATGCCAAATGATCTTAACCTAACTGCCTAAGGGTCCTAAAATTTTCAAGGTACAACGTATATAAATTTGAATTGAATCAATGTCATTATAATTAAATATTACTAATAAATTAAATAAATGATTAAATAACCTTAATGATCTTTAATTTCCTTCTCCATGCGTTTCTACAGCTCCTTTTGACTGCTGTCTTCACCATCTTTTCTTATAACCAACTCCATCACCATTTGCCTTGAATTCTCCGAATACCCTACCACTAATCTGCAGTCTCGTCCTGGCATCGCACAACCATTCTATCCCGCTGCCCTAACTTCAAAACTCAGGAACCAGCATCGAGTAGTAAGTAAATCGTATCAAAGTGAAGCCCTAAGTCGTTACTGTCCAAACTTGAACATCACCAAAATTTGATCGAGACTGACCTTAGTTTTTCCTAATTCGTAACCTCCCTTGATGCTCAAAACCCCTAGTCTCCACGCGTTGTTTGAAGAACCGAAACCCCTAAAATCACAGTACCCAGCATCCTCGATCTCAGCCCCCATCAGTACATCGCACTCCCCTCACCCTCGATTTCACAAATCGCACACCTCAATACCCACCTCCAACCTGAATCCGTTCGCACCTCATCTGTAATCGCGAGCGCCTCCCTAAATTTGCGAACGGTGCCTCAAGTGTTGATCGAGCTTCAGATATCTTCGAGCTTCACGAACTCCGTTGATTTCAAATCGCGGTACCTTATTTTGATTTTTCTAAAGTGGAGAATTTATGAAGAAGGGCCGGCTTCCATTTTTCGTTGCTTGGAGGAAAGAAATTGAAAAGAGAGAAGAGGGCTCATCAACTCGTATACAACTTGATTTGGAGCGGCTCTTTGTTTTAAATAGAGGGGAGGAAGAACTCAACATCCATATTTTGAAGTTCTCGGTTTTCTACTGAGGAACGAAAAGTGGAAAGGAAAACAGTGAGGTGATCGCGATATATACAGGTGGAGAGGGAACCAATCGTACAGTGAAATTTAATGGTTGTCTACCATAGTACAAGCAATATTTAAATCGATTTGATTTCATATTTAATATGATTCGATATAAAGAGATTTTTATTTCTTTTAAATAGATATCGATTTGATTTTGATCCTATCCACTGATCAAATAAATCGGGGTTGACAATTAAAATCCTGAACCGCTATTTTAGCGTACCGACCGTCGTTATAATGTTATAACGCTATTTTGAATTCAACAAAACAGATTATACAATTTAATTTGAATGTATATTTAAAATAGCCATATTAAATCAATTTAAATTCAAAACAAATAAATTCTTCAATAATAAATTTCTATTATCATCGTTCATATTTAAATAGTATATATATTGATCATCTGAACCGTTTCGATTCAGTTTTATCTTTGAATTAAATTATTTCAGTTCTCGTACTTCGATGGTTATCAAAATAAATCGTATTTCGATTATTTAGTCGATAACTCAATAAAATACCATTTATATTATAAATTCAGTATTTAAAACCATTCTAAATACTTAAAATAAATCGACCAAAAATCCGGGTCGTTACATTCTTCCCCCCTTAAAATAATTTCGTCCTCGAAATTGCTAAGGTAGGAAAAATGATACAAATCCATTACTTTTCAAAATCTCACTTATGTTGAAACTCACCTCCTCATATTTTGACAATTTTAGTCCCAACCAACCTTTGGTTTTCATATATATACTCACATTTATTTTTATCTGAATGATTTACAATCAATTCACATTCCATTCAAATTGATTCTGATCAATTTATTTACTTCGATTGATTTAACTTTCTTAAGTTAAATTTTAAATTCCAGAATTCAAATCCACGGGTTTTCATTTCAAATCCTTTGAAATACATAAATGTATACTTATATTTATTTTCATCTCGAATTCAAAACATTTGAATTTTCAGACCAATTTGTTTTCCTCCAAACAAATTTTCCTCAAAACATTTCTACGATGGCAATTCATCACTTAGAACTCGAAAATGAATACTGATGAAGCTGCAGTCATCATCAGAATTATTTTCCAGCCACTAAAGTGAGTTCAGTGCTTAATCACTTTAAAAATCCATCTCAAAATGATTTCTACTCAAAATTCCTTTTAAACAAAGCTATATTATTCTAATATACTTCCAAAAATACTTCAAATTTCCCAGGATTTAAATTCCCATTTATAGTTTGAATTTAATTTCAATTCATCTCATTTGTATATATTATTCATATACAAATTCTGTTTTGGTTATATATAACCATTCCAATTTTTATAATCTAATTTGATTATAGCAACCAACACATCAATATACTATAATAATTTGCGAAAATTATTCCTTTTCTATCAAAATAGAATTTTGGGTAAAATTATTTCATTTACCCACTTTAAACAATATCGTGTTCAATCTTCTGTTCAAGTATTTACAAACTCTTATCGACATCGTGGCATCCCACAATTCGATCAGAATTCATAAACAGCTCAACAGACTAGCCAACACAATATAAAACAGTTTTTATATCAATTTACAAATACGCGCTCTCGTATATACACTCAACTCATTCTAGGGTACTACTGACACTATCTCTAATGAGCACATCCCACCAAAGCCTAGGTATTCGCTCAACCTAAGCTCTGATACCAAATGTAGTGGCCCACAAATCCGTACTATCTGAGTTGACTAATAACACCACACGTCCAACCCAAATTGCACAGAAACACGAATCATTATTAGAAAGAAGTTAGAGGATGAGAAATAGAAAGAAAGAAATATTAGAATAGAAGAAAACAAAGAAGACAAATCTCACAGCGGAATGAATAAAATATATTATATACCATAACTTTTGAAACACAAATCAGTAACTCTATATACATACCAACATCAGAGCACAACAGTTATTCCTGGAACAGTTATAAACACCTGTTTCTAGATACAAACATGGTTCACAGCAGAATATATGATAGTCTATAGCTAACTGGTGAAGCCTCCTGCTTCCAGCTCTTCCAAGTGAATCTGAAAAAAAATCCCGACTACTTGACTGCCCGTACAAATTTGGGCACCCAAGAGTTTAGGGAAAACAAACAAAATAAACTCTGGGTCAGTCATGGGAATGGTGTGAGTAAACTCCAACCATTTGTTTAACTTTCAAAATCTTTCGAAAGAAAAGATAATAGTAAGACCAGTCCACACATAAACACAGACGGTTTTTACCTTACTATAACCCAAAGTATTTTGATATCAAATCCAGTGATATTATAATAGTGTCTAAATCAAATAAATAACCAAATAGCAGAACGCTTGCATCTCACGCTCCACATACATAGTATAAAATCAAAAACCGCATGGCGCTTATTGGAGATTGGATTTCCAACATGACAAGGTATGGAACCACCTGCCGATAGTGTATCTCTAGAGGCGATACACTAGGGTTCAACAAGAACATCTTGCAACCCGGCCCACACATGACCGACCACTCATTTCACTTGAGTGTATCGAATGTATATCACCATCGGTTGGGATCAGCAACCATCTCCCGAATGGGACAACATCGAATAGAATAAGGAATTAAATGAATCTCTAGATAAGTGATTATACACCCTAATGGGAGCGACCCACATAGCCATGATGCCTGCCCGATTTCTGTCATTTTCCGGTTGTTGAGGCCTGAGGCTACGATTACGTTCTATTCATTGATAGCACAATCACTTTGAATGCCACATTGTCAGATCCGTTACTCACTAGTTGATTTGCACAAATATTCTGGATGTTATGCTAAGGGAATAAATCCATTGCAATAATATATATTTATACCGACCAACCCATTAGATTATTGGAAATACTTTGTCAGACATTCGTCCATTTTTGTTCGTTCTGGGATTGAACGAAACCGAAGGCACAATTTCTATTAATAGAAAAAGCCCTTGCACTTTACTCCATCTTCGGTTATTTTCATATAATCTGATTCGCAACGCTACTGCCAATACAGAGTGGTCCACGGATAATAATCCAACCGGTCTCTCCATATTGACAACGATGGTAAAAACTTCGATAGTCTGTGATTTAACTATCGAATAAAAACAAGTGTTCGTTCAACATATCAATCAAATCACTGGGCTCTTTAATTAATATTTCATTAATTAAATCTCTTCTCCATTTACCTATCAATATTTGTTAACCAAATATTTTCAATAATCATCTTGGTTTCTTATGCCATTTGGAAAACGTTTCCAAATATCAACTTCTTTTATTTTCTATATATTAGAAAATATCTCTATTTGCAATTGAAAATAATTTCAATCACTTATCTCTATCCCGACTATTTTAATTATACTCAGGAAATATTTACTTTTATATTTCCAAAATTCCATCACTTGAGTTAAAACGAATATTGTATACAACATCGTTACAAACAACCCAAAATATTTTATTCGACCAAACTATTATTCAAACACTTCTCTTCGAGATTGGATCTTGCTATTTATCCATTAATAATGAAATCAATCAAGTTGGGGTAAAATTACCTCTCAGACCTTAACCGAAAACATCCTCAACTTCAAAATGGCAAAACCACTAACCTCGAATAAACACACTATAAAGCCCAATTATTCATTTTTAAAACATATATATATATATATTCGCTTTCTATTTCTACTTTAGATTTCCCTTTCTGTTTCCAATACTCTATTTTGATTTCATTTCCTTATCGAATTCTACATATCTCGATACATTGATTTATAACTATCAAATTATCTTAAAAATATTCTAACTCCTTAAATTCCCGGAAAAATTCGCCATAACCTCCCCTGCACCGGGAGCTTCGGGATATATTTCAAATAGCCTCCCATGGCCCTCACCAATTCAAAAGAAAAAGAAAATGCCAAGCGGCTTGCCGATATGGTGCATAAAACCTCATATATGAATTTAAACATGTACCTTTTTGTCGGACACATAAATAAAATCTTCATGTACTTCATCCCATACCTGTTTAATACATGCTCTCCTATTTCTATTCTGTTCCAACTCAATATGGTCATTTTAACTCAATTCACTAATTTATCCTCTTATTAGCTTCTTTTGCCTATTTTACTTTATATTTGAAAATAGCATGTTCAAATATCCTTTGATCTCGCTTATAAATTAATTTAATTCCATTCCCAACTCAAATTCCATATTCGATTCCGAATATATATTCACCAGTTCAATTTACTTAACCAAAACCCAAATTCGATTCAAAATCTCATTTAACTAAATATACTCCAGATTAGTTAGTTCTATCCAGTAGTTAAAAATCTGATTTTTGTCTCAAAAATCATTTCACTTACTTCACTGGAGTTCATATTTATTTTATATCTCCAGTCTGGATTTTTCTAATGGAAATTTGGATTTTTATTTTTAAAAATCCTTTTATTTATTTAAATAAACCGTTATGGTTTTAAAATGGTTCTGGCGCTGTTTTTCTGAAAATTTGATTTTGACATAACTCAAAATCTATATGACGAAATCTAGATTTTTCTCCTCCATTAGAAAACTATTATCAAATCGGTCTTGATGTTTCTTGTTTCAAAGAATTCCAACTGCAATTGAGTTCTGTATACTCAATTGAAGTTCGAAACGACAATTTACGAACTTCAACGCTGCGGCGAGTTCGTTTTAATTATATTTATATATATGAATGTTTTAAAACTTCGTTTATATAAATTCAACTCTATTCTGATAGATTTTTAATATATATCAAATCCATTTTCCAATTCAAGATAATATTTTCGATCTATTTCACTTCTATTTGAAATTCTATATTCAAATTTCTATCCACTTCTATTTTTTAAATTCAATTTGAATTTCTATATTCGAATTTCCTTTATTCAAATCCCATTTGAATTTCTATGTTCAAATTCTATATTTGAATTTCCTTAGAATTTCATATATTCAAACTCCATTTGAATTCCCTTTTGAATCCTATATTCAAATTCTATATTTTGAATTCCATTTGAATTTTCTATTCAAATTCCATAGTTTACATTCCATTTGAATTCCTTTTTGAATTCAAATTCTATTTGAATTCCTTTTAATTCAAATTCTATTCAAATTCAATATATTCAAATTCCATTCAAATTCTATATACAAATTCTATTTAAATTTTCTATATACAAATTCTATTTTTAAACCTTCTTTGAATTTCTATATTCAAATTCTATAGTTAAATTCTCTATTCAAATCCCGTTTGAATTTCTATATTCAAACTCCATTCAAATTATATATTCGATTTCTGTTTTTAAATTCACATTTGAAATTAAATATTCGAATTATCCAAGTGATAATTTTCCGCTTTTCATTTACAAGCACCATCTCGTTTTCTTTTTAAAACAAGTCTCGATTTCAAATTTATTTTTAAATTTCTACTTTGGAAAAAAATAATTTTCCCTTTTCAATTTCACTCGTATTTTTATTTCTGAATTATCCAATGATAATTCTTTTCACTTCATCTATAAACTTTGTTTATAATAGAACTATTTATAAACTTCATTTATAAAGGAACTACTTGTTTTTATTTTCAAAACAAGTTTATATTTCTATTCCATTCAAATTTCAAATTCTATTTAAAATAGTATTTTCCCTTTAAATCTCAAATATCCTTTTCACGATATTTTAAATAAATTAACCCTTAGCCTAGTGATATTTAAAACAATCAAATCATCAAATTTTCAATCATTTGATTTTTAACACATCATATATGAATATATGAAATCAAGCAAACAAACAAACATATAATATACTTTTGAGGAATCCAGTTGGATTCCTCCAACCTATTTTCCTGCATCCACAGACGTTAGTCAACATAGTAATACCCATCCTGCTTCATGGCAGGATATCGCGGTATAAAAGGGGATCTACTTATATACGTGGGCGTAGGGTCATCCGCTAATGATACTGCGGGCATCCGCTAATGAAACTACGGGAATCCAATCAATCACCAAACCAATATATATATATTATATATATATATATATATATAATAGCAAGCCTAAATAACTAATATATTTTAAACAACCAGAGAAGTCCAAACAAGCAACAAACAATTATTTTTACGGATAAAAATAATTTTAAATAAAAGGTGAGTGAGATTTACTCACCAGATTTTATTTGCCCAATATCCGGATTTCTAAAATTCCATCTGGCTCTTATCGGCTTTAATATATATTTCGCAGCTAGAACCCAATGTGATTGATGCCAAATGATCTTAACCTCACTGCCGAAGGGTCCTAAAATTTTCAAGGTACAACGTATATAAATTTGAATTGAATCAATGTCATTATAATTAAATATTACTAATACTTTAAATAAATGATTAAATAACCTTAATGATCTTTAATTTCCTTCTCCATGCGTTTCTACAGCTCCTTTTGACTACTGTCTTCACCATCTTTTCTTATAACCAACTTCATCACCATTTGCCCTGACTTCTCCGAATACCCTACCACTAATCTGCAGTCTCGTCCTGACATCGCGCAACCATTCTACCCCGCTGCCCTAATTTCAAAACTCAGGAACCAGCGTCGAGCAGTAAGTAAATCGTATCGAAGTGAAGCCCTAAGTCGCTACTGTCCAAACTTGAACATCACCAGAATTTGATCGAGACTGACCTTAGTTTTTCCCAATTCGCAACCTCCCTTGATGCTCAAAACCCCTAGTCTCCACGCGTTGTTTGAAGAACCGAAACCCCTAAAATCACAGTACCCAGCATCCTCGATCTCAGCCCCCATCAGTACATCGCACTCCCCTCACCCTCGATTTCACAAATCGCACACCTCAATACCCACCTCCAACATGAATCCGTTCGCACCTCATCTGTAATCGCGAGCGCCTCCCTAAATTTGCGAACGGTGCCTCAAGTGTTGATCGAGCTTCAGATATCTTCGAGCTTCACGAACTCCGTTGATTTCAAATCGCGGTACCTTATTTTGATTTTTCTAAAGTGGAGAATTTATGAAGAAGGGTCGGCTTCCATTTTTCATTGCTTGGAGGAACGAAATTGAAAAGAGAGAAGAGGGCTCATCAACTCGTATACAACTTGATTTGGAGCGGCTCTTTGTTTTAAATAGAGGGGAGGAAGAACTCAACATCCATATTACGAAGTTCTCGGTTTTCTACTGAGGAACGAAAAGTGGAAAGGAAAACAGTGAGGTGATCGCGATATATACAGGTGGAGAGGGAACCAATCGTACAGTGAAATTTAATGGTTGTCTACCATAGTACAAGCAATATCTAAATCGATTTGATTTCATATTTAATATGATTCGATATAAAGATATTTTATTTCTTTTAAATAGATATCGATTTGATTTTGATCATATCCACTGATCAAATAAATCGGGGTTCACAATTAAAATCCTGAACCGCTATTTTAGCGTACCGACCGTTGTTATAATGTTATAACGCTATTTTGAATTCAACAAAATAGATTATACAATTAAATTTGAACGTATATTTAAAATAGCCATATTTAATCAATTTAAATTCAAAACATATAAATTCTTCAATAATAAATTTCTATTATCATCGTTCATATTTAAATAGTATATACATTGATCATCTGAACCGTTTCGATTCAGTTTTATCTTTGAATTAAATTATTTCAGTTCTTGTACTTCGATGGTTATCAAAATAATTCGTATTTCGATTATTTAGTCGATAACCCAATAAAATACCATTTATATTATAAATTCAATATTTAAAACCATTCTAAATATTTAAAATAAATCGACCAAAAATCCGGGTCGTTACAATCATCGTCCTTCGAGCTCATGCATCTCAAAGAACGGTGTTAAGCAAGAGGATAGATTCTCCGCCAGCACAGATATATATTAATAGAAATCAATTTAATTACACGGCATAAAATTCAATATCGGACACACATCCATTTACAAGTCCATTTTGGGTCTGAACGAATCCGGATTTACATAGGTGCTCGCGTATCCGAACGATCAACAAGTATGTCTGGACAACTACCACTTTAACCCTTTATTGGTAGCTAGCCAATGCCAGACATCAGTAGTTATCCTTTCAACGTGGAGATCGCCGGTCTTCAATCGCCGTCTTCGATATCTTCGATTAAAATCGCCGTAAAATTATTTGAAATGAGTTGAACTCAGTCTTTTCAAATAATTTTTCGAATTATAATCATTTAAACCATTTAATATTGTTAGTATTAATTTATAACGATTTGTCGCTATTTTTATTTGTCTAAAAATATCTCAATATAATTAAACGATGCTTCGGGTCGATGGACGACCCTGGCGCTGTTTTTACCAAAATTTGATTTACACTTATCTTGAAATCTAACCGTTGGATTTTGATAAAGTTTATATCATCAGAAAGATCTTCCCAAAACGGTCCTAACGGTTCCAGTTTTGGGAAAATCCGATGGTTGGATCTTGCAGTGTAGTCGTTTAAAGTTACGATTGCCGAAACGCGAACTACCGCGCGCGATTCGTTAAATTTTAATTTATATACAAATATAAATGTCGATTTCAATTATTTCAACAATCACAAACAAACCAAGTACAGTCCATATTCATATTAGAGATTTATATATGATTTCATAATTCTATTAACATGATAAATCGATGATTTGAAATAAATCAGAAATATATTTTCCTAATGATAACTCTTTTTGGTTGAGACCGAATGATACTAACAACGTGATTTTTAATCCTACTATTTTCATTGCATCTAAGCATGTGATAAAAATATGACATTTAAAATCTATTCTTTTTATTGTCTCTAAAATGACAATAAAAATGTAACATTAAAATCTATTCTTTTTAATGTCTCCAATTTAAAAGTAAAAATGATACTTTTAATCCTATTCTTTAATTTACATCTAAAATGTAAATAAAAAGGTAATTTATAATTTAAAAGGAAAAAAGACAACTTTTAATTCATGTTTTATTTGCATTAAAGAATGCAAATAAAAATGCAACTTTAAAATCAATATTTTATTCACATCAATAATGCAAACAAAAATGTAACTTTCATTTTAATGGAAACATTAATTTCTATTCATTTTATCTCATCTAAAATGACGATAAAAGTGTAACATTAATTTCTATTCTTTTGTTTGAACAACTTTGATGCTAAAAATATGTTCTTGTTATCTAAAAAGAAAATGTCCAAATTATGTCCTTCCTATCTAGAAGGAAAATGATAACTAAATGTGTTCTTTTTAACTAAACAGAAAATGATAACTAAATGTCGATAAAAATGTCCCTTTTTATCTAATCTTTTATTTACATCTAACTTGTAAATAAAAAAATGTAACTATAAATCTATTCTTTTTATTTACATCTAAAATGTAAATAAAAATGTAACTTTTATGTCTATGTTTTTATTTACATCTAAAATGTAAATAAAAATGTAACTGTTATTTCTATGTTTTTATTTACATCTAAAATGTAAATATAATTGTAACTTTTATATCTCTATTTGCATTTACATATAAAATGTAAATAAAAATGTACTTTTCTAATTCATGTTTTTATTTACATATAAAATGCAAATAAAAATGTACTTTTATTTGAATGTTTTAATTTGCATCTAAAGTGCAAACAAAAATGCAACTATGAATTTAATGTTTTTTATTTGCATCTAAAATCACAAACAAAAATGCAACTCTGAATTTAATATTTTGTTTGCATCTGAAATTGCAAACAAAAATCTAACTTTTATTTCAATGTTTTATTTGTATCTAAAATACAAATAAAATGTGACCTTTCAAATCATGTTTTTATTTGCATCAAGGAATGCAAATAAAAATTCAACTTCTAATTTCAATAATTTATTTGCATCAAAGAATGCAAATAAAAATTCAACTTTTTATTGCAATATTTTATTTGCATCAAATAATACAAATAAGAATATAATTTTTAATTTCAATATTTCATTTGCATCAAAGAATGCAAATAAGAATATAACTTTTAATTTCAATGTTTCATTTGCATTAAAGAATGCAAATAAAAATATAACTTTTAATTTCAATGTTTCATTTGCATCAAAGAATGCAAATAAAAATATGACTTTTAATTTCAATGTTTCATTTGCATTGAAGAATGCAAATAAAAATATAACTTTTAATTTCAATGTTTCATTTGCATCAAAGAATGCAAATAAAAATATGACTTTTAATTTCAATGTTTCATTTGCATCAAAGAATGCAAACAAAAATATAACTTTTAATTTCAATGTTTCATTTGCATCAAAGAATGCAAATAGAAATATAACTTTTAATTTCAATGTTTCATTTTCATCAAAGAATGCAAATAGAAATATAACTTTTAATTTCAATGATTCATTTGCATCAAAGAATGCAAATAAAAATATGACTTTTAATTTCAATGTTTCATTTGCATCAAAGAATGCAAATAAAAATATGACTTTTAATTTCAATGTTTCATTTGCATCGAAGAATGCAAATACAAACATGACTTTTAATTCCAATGTTTCATTTGTGTCAAAGAATGCAAATGAAAATATGACTTTTAATTTTAGTGTTTCATTTGCATCAAAGAATGCAAATAAAAATATGACTTTTAATTTCAATGTTTCATTTACAATAGGGAATTGGTCGATTCATTACAGTTGTATCAAAGTGTAAGGTTGAGTAATAGCCTTGGATCTATGGCGTAACTCAATAGAGATGGGGTTAGTAATACCCTAGATTGAGTTTGAGTATATATATGAGAGAGAGTACTTGTTAGTGTTATAAAAATTGTTTTACATTGTGTTGACTGGTTTGTTGAGTGGTTTGTGAATTCTGGTCGATACAGAATGTACAACTGTATTAATCGGTGTTTCTAAACTCTCAAACAAAGCAATTCTATACAGTATTGTTTCAACATGGGTAAATGAAATAATTTTGCCCAAAAATTATTTTGATATAAAAGGAGTAATTTCTGAAATATTATACTATATGGATGTGTTGATTGTTATTACAATCAAATAAAATTATAAAATATTGAAATGTTTATATATGACCTAATATAATTTGTGTACGGATAATGTATACAAATGTGATGAGTTAAGATTGAGTTTAAATTAGAATTTGAAAATTTAAATCTTGGATGATTTATAAAATATTTTCTGAAGAATTATAAAGTAATATAGCGTTACTTGAAGAAATTTTTGAATAGAAGTCATTTTTAAATAGATTTTGAAAATGTTTAAGCATTGAACTCACTTCAGTCGCTGGGAAATAATTCCGATGATGATCCGGACATTATCTATGTTCATTTTCAAGTATCTAAGTGATAGTTTGCTGCCATGAAATTAGTTATGAATTATTTTGAGATAGAAAACCAGTATTTGATTTAAAATCCTAGAAGGGAATGGGATTTGATATTTAAATAAATATGTATATATGTATGACTTCAATTTCATTGAAAACTAAAACGGGCATTTGAATTCTGAGTTTTCATAAATATGAAATTGGAGGAAATAAGTTTTGAACTTATAAAATTGGGATTGAGAATTCCTAGGTGGGGTAAAGTTTTACTTTAAGTTAAATAAGTTAAATAAGAAAAAAAATGTATAAATTGAAATTTTAACTTGAATAAGTTAAATAAGATGAATTGAATGAGATTTGGGTGATCGTAAATGGTGATGAATGGAAAGGGTTGAATTATGAAAATGGTTTTATGGCCATAGATTATAATGATTGATTGAAGTGAATTAAAGTAAGAATTCATTAAAAGAATGTAAGAGAAGATGGATAGTTTTAGATAATTAAGAAAATCTTTTCCCCAAATGATTGTAAGGTTATAAAGATTGTGTACTTCAAAAGGTAATGGAATGGAAAATAAAACCAAGATAAATTGGTTAATCCTGATTAAAAATGCTTAATGCATGTATTGAGATGATGGAGTGAAAATGTGGAACTGGATTAGCGATAAGTATTAAATGAAATGGAATATAGAAAACATGAGTTGTAGATAATTTTATAATGGTGAATTGTAAAATTTGAATGAAATTAACTCAAGTATTGAATATATGAAATGTGAAAATAAGTTGTAAAACTTATAAATTGGTAAATGAAATAGAAAACCAAAATGGAAATGATTTGATGTTTTGGGTTGAATAATTAAATCAAACATTGAGTGATAAAAGGAACTTCTACACAAGTGAAAAGGAAAGTGAAAATGGTATGATTTTTGCAACAACATCTGGACTTAGAGGAAAGGATGAAGGTGAACTAATTAGAAGCTTATTAGTCGTTTGAATATATGAATGAACTTAACCTGTTTAAGTAAACTAAATGTGTGAACTAGAATTTGAGATTTGATATAAATCTTGAATTAAGTAAGATAGAAATGTAGTTATGACAGCTCATTGGAGCAAAATAGACTTGAATAGGAAAACCAAATGAATAATGAATCAAATTTGAATTTGAATTAAAACTGAGCCGTGAACTCGAATATAGGAAATTGAGATCCAATATGGAAATTGAGTTATAAATAAAATTCGACTTGGTTATAAGCGAATAAAATAGATTAGAGCATGGTTGGTTTAAACTAAATTTGAATCAGGCAAGTGAACTAATTAGAGTTTGATTAATGAATTAAAAATAAAATTTGAATTGATTTAAAATCAATTTGAAATAAATGCGAGCATATTGTAAGTCCATATGGATTGGATGAAAATAAATGGCGTGTGATTCAATTAAATTTGAATGGAATAATATGTAAATCAATTTAAATGGGTGGTTGGATGTTGAAACCCATGATGGCTTGTTAATATTCATGTATAGCATGTTGAATATAGAATTTATGTGTTCACATAAGCAAATGAATGAAATATCATATAAATTTCTTATATTGAGGCTTACATGTTGGAATTGAGTAAGTATAGGTAGATAGAACTTCTTGGGTTTGGCTACGTAAATTGCCTACTAATCAAGAGAGTTCGTTTAATAACGCTTGTATAAGGTACGCCTACGCAAAAATGCGAAAAATTGGTGTAAGAATTGGGTTTTCCGATCGTGTGGGTCGATATGTGTATGTATGTATATATATATATATATATATTTGTTGTTACTGCAATATTGCAGAAACCCTTCCGTACAGGGGAGACTACTAAAAAAATCCGAAAATTTAAGGTGTTAGAAAATTTTCGTTAGTAAGAATGAACTAATTTTTTAATAGAAATTAATTAGTTCACTAGAAATTGAAGTTAAGAAGTAAAACAAAGGATTTTTAACCTAGTTAATGGGGTTTTTTTTTTAGCATTTTTCCTACAATAGCAATTTCGGGGATGAAATGCTTTTAAGGGGAAAGAATGTAACGACCCAGATTTTTGGTGACTGAATGATTATTTTATTTAATTATTTAAAAGGTTGAGTTGGAGATTTAAATGACTTATATTCAATATTTTTTGAATACTTAATTAATATAAATAGTGGAATAATAAATATAATTCCGTAGTTGTCAGAAATTAGCTAAATTCGCACTATTGTGTAAACCGGGTAATTTCAGAGATTTAATTGAGTTTAGATTCGAATTATGATAATTTATTTATTTCTAAAACGAAGTTTGAATGTATAATTTATAGTTAAATTTAAATCGAGCTCGTAACATCGCGGTAGTTCGTAATATTAAGTTTTGAACATCAATTGAGTATACAGAATTCAACATAAGTCGGATTTTAGTGAAACATGAAATGTTTAAATCCACTTAACTATATTTTTCTAATGAAAGTGAAAAATCGAATTCCTTCTTATTGATTGTGAGTTATGTCCAAGTCAAAATTTCTGAAAGTTGCTATGGAATCATTTGTAACTATAACAATTTATTATATATATAAACCAATTTTAAATAATCCGAACGTCATTTTAATTTGAAATATCAAGTTTAAGATACAGATATGTTTATTTTGGAGCTAAATGATGTTCTATTCGGATTTGTGCGATAATAATAATTTATTATTATTAAATTGAATTAATTTTGAGTTTATTTATATTTTATCTATTTATTTAAGCCTTAAAAATAGTGTTTTTGTAAACAAGCTCCATTTCTAACGAAATCAATTTCATTGAATCCGTAATGATAAATTATTGTATGAAAATAGATTTTGTGGCGATTTGATATCGTATGTGATCACTATAGCTGTAAGCATGCACCTAATTTGCGTAGCGATTAATTAAATGAATTTAATTTAATATAAAAGGAATTTTTATATGTCTTGAGCTAACTATCGAACTAAGACGCGAGACCTGTTCCGTTGAATTCATATTGACGTTTAGAGTGGGGGTAGGTTATATTTCGTTATTTTTGGAGATTTTGGTGTTAAAAAAGCATCGTTTTACGTGTAAAATATCATTTCGGGGGAGACAATCTCGGAATGCGACAAAACTTGTGCCATTAGATCTGTATTAGTAAATTATTGTAGCATTTCAATTTTCATATCGATGGGACTTACTGTTTGATTGTGCAAATGGTAAACGTCTAGATTTTTATTTAATCATTTTATCAATTTAATATGGAACTTAAGAATAATCAATTTTCAAATAACCTCTGTTTTCAATGAAACCAATTTTATTAAATTTGTAATGATTAATTATTATAAGCTTTCCAATTTGGGGTCAACTGGAGTTATTCTGATTATCGTGCGCGATATAAACACGTACCGATCTACATTGTGAATTAAAAAAGGAGTTTACCCAAACAATCTCAGAATTCGACGAAACCAGCTCTATCGTATTCGGAATATTTAATTATTGTAAGATTTCAAGTTCATGCCAATCGAAGTTATTTTATAAGCGGGCAAAAAATAAACGTGAATCAATTGACGAATTTAACATTCAAAAATTCGCTATTTTTCTAAACGGACTCGGATTTTGACGAAACAAGTTTTGTTAGGATTGGAATGTCAAATTATAGCTGGATGTCCATTTTTAACGCAATCGGATTTCATATGTATTATTACAAATAAGTAAACATCGATTAGGCTTGGCAATAGACATGGATTGGTAAAATTCAATAAAATAATATAATGAAATATTGTATCTTCCTTCTATAAATTAATGGTGCCTCTCAACCTAATCCCCAAATCAGTATTCCCTTTTCCCGTTCTTACTTTTCTTCTGGTAAATAAAACATGAAATTTCCACTTCGTGAATTAATTAAAAATCAAATACCAAATGGAAAATTTTAATCTTTGATTCATTGAGTCCATAATTTCGCATGCTTCAAGGTGATGCACATTTTATTGGGTTTGATGCAAGGATATGGAGATGGGTTTTCAGCAGCGAATACTGGGGCTTGTTGCAGTCGGAACTCGAGGAAGAGATAGGTCATTTTGATGGCAACATGGGGTTTAGGAAGGCGTGCGCACGATTGGGAATATTTTGGTGGTTATCAATGAACAGAAGGATCGCAATTTACTGTGTAGACGTCACAAGCTAGTCCAAGTCGCGGTAGGGAAATCGTTGTGCAAGCTCGGAGTGGTGGTGATGTCTAGGCGTAGTTCGAGATGAGAAGCGCAATGGACTCGTCGAGTTGGGAGTTTGTGCGTTGTGGTGGGAGAGAAAGGGAATGAAGTGCAGTCGTAAAAAGCTTTAGAAGCGGGTTTGGTTTCATGATATGTGGAAGAAGAGGATTTATGGTATAAATGGTAATTAGGAGTGATGATTAGGTAATTAATTATATTAATAACTATTTAAATTAGTTATAATTTGTAAAAATTATATATCGTTTGTTCGTGAACAGAATTGAATGCGACCAGACCTGTTGGAACTGTAATGATGAGATCTATGTTGTAAAACTAATTTCACTGAGAACCTAGCTACTGGAATTTCGTGATAAAATCAAATGCCTATTTGATTTTAAATGAAATAAAAGTAGAATCATCAACTGCAAACCAATGTGAGTAAACCCACTAACTCTGACTCGTCTATATTTTATATAAACGAGTTTCAAATTAATATATATTGATTTTATGTTGTGTGACGGTTGTTGGATGTATTGTTGATTAAGTGATTGAAATGATTGATATAGTTATATATATATAATCCGTTGATCGAATATTGATTCTACTTTCCATGATATCTCATATTGGAATAAATACGTTGATTAACATATGTGAATGCAGGGAAACATGTTGGAGGGATCCAACATGATTCCTCAACATTTATATTACTGTTTTCATTTATTGTGATATATGATGTGATATATGAACCATGATTAATTATGTTGTGTTTGAATAACACTGGCCCTAGAATTTTTGTATTTAGATAACCAAAAATATTTTCGAATGTAGAAAAGGAATTTGAGGTTTAAAAGGAAATTTATTTCCAAAATAGTAATTTAATTTCGAATGGACTTGAAAATAAGAACTTGTTTTTAATGAATAAAACAAGTTCTTGATTATAAACAACGTTTATAAATTATGTAAAATATTTATCATTGCATAAATTGACATATAAATTCAAGTCTGAATTTATATAGAAAAGTGGAAATCGGGTTTGAATGGTAATTGTAATTGGATTTAAAGTTAGCAATTATAAGAACATTATAAATGAGATTATAAATGTTTGGAATAAAAATAAAAATTTTGATGAACAATTCTATATAGAAGTTCTAAATAGAATTTAGATTGAGATATTATTTAGTACGAAATCAATTAGATTTAATTATATAAAAGAAATATTATTCACGACTGAAGTGAATAATGATTTTAAAACATATATTTTACAAATGAAAATATCTATAAAGGAAATTTGGGTTGGAAGTATGAATTCAAATGGAAATTTGAATGAGGAATCATTTTCAAAAGAAAACGATGGTTTTATTCCAAAGTTCAGAATATAAAATAAATTGAGATAAATCAAAGGAATTTATAATTAGAATTCGACTATGTCGAATTTTATTAAAATGATTTATTTTCAGAAAGGATATTTAAAATCTATTTAGTATAAAGCTATAATTTAATTTAAATATGTTAAGAAGATAATATTTCAATATTGGTGGAGACGAAAATAAATTCCTATGCTTTGATAAATTAGAATGATTTAAATGAGAAGGTATATTTAGAAATCAAGTTGAATTCGGAAATTATGTAATGTATACCTTGTAAATATATTTAAAATGAAAAATTGAATTATTTTACATAACCAGAAATGTATTAGTAGATGTTTTATAACAGATTATAAATATAATGTGGATTTATAAAGTGACTCGTTAACTGGGATTTAAGACTGTAATGGTGTTTACATATTGAAATCAATCTTTTTTTGACAAAATGAGTCTAGTGTTCTTTAAAGCAATGATATTCACGTTTAAAAGTAAATAACGGTTTGAAAGCAAATGTTTTGCGAATAGCATAGTTATATGGGAAATTGATAAGAATTTGGAAGTGATAAATTCGAAAGTGAATTTAGATAAAAGTGGAATTTGATATAACTTGAAATAGTAGATTTATTCCGAAGTTCGTAATATTATTCGAATATAGGTTATTTGAAAGAAAGTTATTTATTGAAATTCGACTATATCAAATTCTAGTAAAGTACTCTTTACTTTCTGTTTAAATCAAGATTTAATTAATTAATTACTTATTAATTAATAAATCAATTTAAATTGAATGAATAAAGGTTATATTTTAAAGTTAAATATTTCAAAATCATGAATTATAACATACCGTTACAATCAATGTTTTCCTTAAAAGAAGTGGATTCTTAAATTGAATCCAAATTTGAAATTGCGAACCTTATCTATTTCAAAGTTGAGAATGTTGTTCAGTTAAGGTCTGAGAGGTAATTGTATGCCAGCTTTATTCACTTCATGATTCACTTATGAATGGTTAAGGTTCGATAGCGAAGATTGGCTAGAGATACGGTTAGTTAATAAATGATTAATGGGATTGAGTTGTCTTAACGATGTTTTATACAACGTTCGTTTAAATCCAACTAAATGAGTTTTGGAAAGTTCTCCAAATATAATCAGAGGTGTTCAATAAGCATAGAAAATGGAATGTTGTGGTTAATATGGGAAATATGAAATGGAAATTGGAAATGTTTCCCGATGTTAATAACGTATATTTTCTAAATATAGAAAATAAGAAATTGTGAATATATGGAAATGTTTTCCAACTGTGATAAGAGATATGTTCTAGAATATAGGAAATAAAGAGTTCATAATATTTGGAGTTGTTTTCCAAGAATTGTGAGAGGCTAAACGAGTTCTGAAGAATATGTAGGTACAAATATTGAAATAAATTTGGAAATGAATAGATTGATAAGAAATTTATTTAAAAGGGCTCAGTGCTACTTGATGCTTGACATGTAAAACTTCCATTTGGAACCATGGTAATTGGTTGTATGGATGTTTCCTTTGATAGTTAAATAACCGACTACTAAAGTTTTGGTTTATTTTATATTTCCGTAGTTAATATGGAGAGACTGGGATGATATATATTATCTAAAAACCACTTCGTGTAGGCAGAAGCATCACGAATAAAATTATGCTGAAGATAATTGGAGACGGAGTAGAATGCAAGGGCTAATCCGTTAATTCAAGGTAGAAATTGTCTAAGATGGATTGATGGCATGGTGCCTTCGGTTTGTCTAGTCCCAGGACAACGAATATGGACGATTGTCTGGTAGAGTATTCCTAGATGGTCACATACATTGATTTCTTCAAACATACTAGTGTTGGTGGCGGAGAAGTGTAATAACCCGGAAATCCGAGCCAATTTAATTACTTTTTTGGCAATTTTAGCGAATTTTGAATATTTAAAATGAATTATTTTAAATAAAAACGACGAGAAATTTATTTTGAATAGAGCATATATATTTATATAGATTGTTGTTAGAATATAAATATTTATTTTAAATATAAAAGGAATTGAAAATGGCGCGGTAGTTCGAAAATTCGATTTCAAATTTCAAATGAATGTACAGGATTTAAAATAAACTGGATTTTAGCGAAACCAAAGATATTAGAATCTATTTGAGAATATCTTTCCAACGAATCCGAAAAATTGAAATTTCATAGCGGGAATAAAAAGTTATGTCCAGTTGAAAATTCAGAATAGTTACTATTGAATTCTAGCCCTTAAAAATGGAAATTATGCAAACGACCTCAGTTTTTGACGAAACAACTTTTGTTGGATCTGGGACATCAAATTATGGCTAGATTCCAAAATTCGTAATTTTCTGAATAAATATGTGAGTGTGGCAAAAGAAAACGCGTTTGACTAGTTTCAGTTGATTTTCATCGACTGGAAAATGACCATTTTTATAACGGTCTCAGAATTTGACAAAATTAGTTTTATTAGGACCATATCGCCCATATAAAGCTAGAAAAAAATTTTGGGAATTTTTAAAGTTAGTATGGGGCCCCGGTAAATTGAAATGTGCATTCAAATTCAATATATAGATTTATATTTTGATTTTGACGAAAACTGATCGAAACGATTGAATCAGCTTACGATACATATCCCATTGTGTTCGGAATGAGGGTAATTGGCTAGGGGCGACAGTCGTTGGGTCTCGATTGGTGTTGGAAATAAAAGTCAACAATTTGGAGAATAAAATAAATAAAATAATATGTATTTTCCTTTAACTCCCTTCCCCTTTCCCTCTCTTCAGTAATAAAGAAAAAAAGGAAAACCAAATCGCGATGACCCCCTACAACTAAGCCACCACCGCCGTGCCCCCCCCCCCCCGGCAAAGCCGGAGCCTCCCTCCCCTCGACACCCCATCCTCCTGACGTTCTCTCTCCTCCTCTTCCCCCCTCTTCTTCCACCACCGTAGGTGAAACCCTTCTTCCTCCTCCGCCTTAAACATCACGCCACCTCGATCTGCCCCCCATCCATCGTCGGCCTCCCCAAACCCCCACCTCGTAGCCGTGACTCCCTCCTTCCAAAAACTGATGCCCTAGCGCCGCCTGCGCCGTACCCCGTGCCCTGACCCGAAATCGAGCCTCCACCCTCCGACACTGAGCCCGTCAGTGCCCTCCCCCACTCCGAAACCTACTGTAAGTTTTTAATTATATTTATTTATTCATTTATTTTAATTTATTTAAAGTAATTATTATTAAAAGTTATAAAAAAAATCAGTTTTCATATGAGCAAGTCATGATTTTTAATTTAGCAAGACATGATTTTTTTTTATTATTGTTTGAAAGTTGTGATTCTTAGAAAACATAAAGATTTGATTTTTAATTTGAAATAAGTATTTCATTTACATGGTATATGAGAAGATAGGGATTTTAAATATATGAAAGGTATGATTTTGCTTGCCATGAAGTTGTGATTTTTATTTCAGTTTTAGATACATAAAGGTTGAATTTTTGTGTATGTAAAGGTGAGGCCTTTTATCGTATAAAAATAAGACTTTTATCTTGAAAGCGAAGATATAAAAAACATAATCTTTTATATGTAAAGAGGAGATAAAAATATAATTTTTACCATGAAGTTAGCGTGATAAAAATATGATCTTTATTATATAAACACCTTATAAAAATAGAATTTTTATCTATATGGTAGCGGTAGAAAAATGTGATTTTTAATATAAATTGCATTGAAACAGATTGCGTTAGAATCATAGCAGGGAATCTGAGTGACAATAAGGAAGGGCGGAGTGGAACCCCAAGGTGAGAACTCCTCACTTTTAATTTGTTTTCCAGTTGAAATATATACTAGGATGCAGACGGTGCTTAGCAGCACCTGACACCCGTCGTCCACAGACCATGGTCGACTTGTTTGTTTGATTGCTGTGTTGTGAAATTTGACTGTTGATTGTGTTGTGTGAAATATATATTCGTGTGTTGAATAAAATATATATTCATGTTTTGAAAGAAAATATATATTCATGTGTTGAAATAAAAATATATATTCATGTGTTGAAATAAAATATATATTCATGTGTTGAAATAAAATATATATTCATGTGTTGAATGAAAATATATATTCATGTGTTGAAATAAAATATATATTCAAGTGTTGAAATAAAATGTATACTCATGTGTTGAAATAAAATATATATTCATTTACAAATCGAATGATTTGTTTATGTACACCGATTTGACTGATATTGATTGGGATGATAAATTTTACACATCGTCCAACTGCACAAATTAAATCTGTGTTTGATTGTTTGAAACCCCACATCGGTGTTGGGATGAGATTGGACATACACTAATCCCAATAATTAGCTGTATGTCAATCGATTGATTGACAGGCTATTATATGTGTTAAATATTTATATTTGATGCTTATACAGTGTAGAATGCACTCTGGATGATGGTTGATGATTTGTCGTTGCTACTATATACATGTGTTGTAGGGAATCCATATAATTAGCGTTATATGGTAATTGATTGGGCCTCATTCCAATTTGGAAAATAAGGAATATTATAAATAAAAATTCATGTGTTGAATAGAAAAGAAATTCATTTGTTGTATAAAAATATACATTCATGTGTTGAATAGAACAGAATATTCATGTGTTGAATAGAAAGAAAATTCATGTATTGAATAAAAATATAAATTCATGTGTTGAATAAAATAAATATTCATGTGTTGAATAGAATATATATTCATGTGTTGAATAGAATAAAAATTCATTTGTTGAATAAAATAAATATTCATGTGTTGAATAAAAATATATATATTCATGTGTTGAAGAAAATATTCATTTTTTGAATAGAATAACGAAGTTATTGAAATATATAAAGCCGTGTTGGTTAGATATGCGCCATTTGACGCAAACGACATTTATATCGATTTTATTCATTTTTATAACGAATATAAGAAAGAAAGTGATTTCAAAATATAACGTTTTGAAAATATTATCATTTGTATATCGATGATGTGGAATATTCAATTTTGATTCGAAATTGAATATGTAGTTGAAATAGTTTCGAAAACGAATTTAAAACAATTTATAAAATATGTTTTAAAAGGAAATCGACGAAATATATATATTATATATTAAATGGCCTGAATAGAACACGCCGCGCCGCGGCAGTTCGCGAATTTCGACCATTGGCTTCAAATGGATATTATGGGAGATCCGACCATCGGATTCTCCTAAAACCGGAACCATTGGGTTCGTATCGAAAAGAGATTTCTAACAAATATTAGAAATTAGAAATCTAACGGTTGGATTTGGAATTATGTCCAAATCAAATTCGGAAAAGGTCGTTGTAAGTGCAGTTCGATGGCCGTTAATGGAAATTGACTTACGGGCCTTGATAAAATTATTAAAAATAGTAATAATTTGTGTAAAATCATAAGAAATGATTTGTGAAGAATTGGGATGAAATTTTCCAAATTTGAAAAGATAAAAATAGATTTTTATCGAAATGAACTAGTTTTGAACTAGAATAATTATTTATTTTTAAATAAATAAATTGGATTTGAAAGGGTTTTAAAGTAACTAGAAGTTTCAATAATTGAATTGGAATGGAATGTGATTTTGGGTTTATAGTGAACCATGTTTTAAATGACATTGGTTCTTTAACCCAGCTAAAGACATGATATGATTTCCCAAGTTAAATAATCATTGATAGTGATTATTGGGAAGATTAAAACCAAGTGGAGTTTTAATGAATCTTTAATTAGATTGAAGTGATCGAGAATGGAGTATCACCAGTTTTGCTCCAGGCGATAGTTAAATATTTAATTGGATTTAAAAGTGAAAT
The DNA here is from genome assembly GCA_030737875.1 of Allium sativum. Classification (NCBI taxonomy): domain Eukaryota; kingdom Viridiplantae; phylum Streptophyta; class Magnoliopsida; order Asparagales; family Amaryllidaceae; genus Allium; species Allium sativum. Next base: position 344,640,940 of record CM060922.1, on the reverse strand, counting down.
GGTAATTGAATTTACCGATAACACCGTGGTGTTAGATATGAAGTATGACCAGTTTTACTTCATGGGATGAATAGGTTGGGATTGAGAAATAAAATAAATGATTACTTCGAAGTGGTTCGCTAATCCCGACTAATTTGAATTTATATTCAAATTAAGATTAAAGAATAAATTTAAAGAATTTATCTTTGATAAAATTAATGGGAACCTTTCCCAAAGTATAAGAATATTTGAATAAAAGAATATTCTGAAGTGGAATGAGGCGTATGTTGTGTTTGTGTAACACTTGTTTATTATATACGCGAGTTATTCAGAAAGACAGGGTTTATCCCATTCTGAATAACTGATTCAACGTGATGTCGAGGATGAAGACGGTGGTCGAAGACCGGAGGTTTTCACATCGTTTGGGTGATTATTGATGATCTTGAATGGGTTGTACACCCAAGAGGTGATCGTCCATCCGTACTTGGAGATCGATGGTTATGCGAGGTACAAGGTGCCTCCGGTTTCGTTCAGACCCAGAACGAACTTGTAAATGGACTGTGTGTCTGACATTGGATTTTATTATGTGTGATAGATTTCTATTAAATATATATCTGTTTGGCGGCGGATAATTTATTCTCTTACTTAACGCCCTTCTCTGAGACATACGAGCTCAGGGGTTATATATTGATGGATATCAATCGCATGGAGTGAATTGCCTATGTGGCATGCCTAAGTGGCAATTGATCGAGGCTTCTATTGAAAAGCAAAGTCATGTGGTTGATGATCAAAGTACCGCCTGTGTGGCATAGCTTTGTGTAGGGTTGACTCGCGAGCCTCACACCTCGGTTGTGAACCAGAAATGGGAGAGAACATCAGGGAGGGCATGCGTTTCTTTCTAGCTAGGGTGGTGTCAGTGACCTACCAGCGCTGACATTTATATTATTTTCACCTGTGTGGTTGTTGCTGTTGCGAGGCGCCTCGGAAATATTAGTGACTATGTGGAGCCGATGGAGCCATTGGGCTCATTTACGCCCCCAAAGGGCGGGGAAACGCTGTGTTCAGGCATTTTAATCCACATCGGTGGACCGACCCTGACGATCCAAAGGCCCACCTGAGTCTGGGTCCTGAGACATTATAGGCTAGATTGTCTCGAATCGGTAGAGGACAGTCCCTGACCTCGGTTCACAGATGGAAATCCAATTTCCAAATACGTGACTTTGCGGTTTTGATTGTAGAGCCTAGTATGGCGACATGATATATGGTACCCATGCCGTCTATGATTGATATTTATGATTGAAATTGTTTTGACACTATAAACTTATAATAGTATCAAATGATTTGTTTTTAACGTACCAAGCATGTTTGGCTATTATAAGGGAAAACCCTATCCTCTGGCTTGTTTAACGTACCAAGCATGCAGATATCACAAGACAGAACATATAAGTAAAAACAGAGTAAATAAAGCAGCGGATAAAACTAACATTTCAAAACCATAGTCAAGTTACATCAAAGTACTTGGTCATTATTTTCCACAAAACATAGTCTAGAAACATCAACTGAAAACTGGAAAGAAAATCATAAAGTAACTATCCCCATGGTAGAATAAAGCCATAGCGTGCTCAAGTCCAAACCGTACATGAGCTATCCAGAAAAGCAGCTAAAGATCCAAGCTAGGTACTAGTGTTCCCACCCTGTAAATGTAACGACCCGGATTTTGAGCGACTTTGGTTATCGACATAAGCTCGATGTTGATAACCAAAACATCGAAAAATCCTGGTAATTAGTGAAAGAAATTAGAGGGTGAGGAAAGATAAGATAGAAAATTAGAATAGAAGAAGAAGAAGAACACAACATCAGAGTAACACAAATCTCACAGCGGAACGAATAAATATATTTCATAACATAACTTTGAAATACAAATTTGTACTTGAACATACATGTCATAATCAAAATACAGCACTTACAACACAGCGGAAATAACTATAGCAATATGATCCTGAAGCCTACTGCTCCAGCTCTTCCAGTATATCTGTAAATCCTGACTACTTGACTGCCCATACAAATTTAGGCACCCAAGAGTTTAGGGAAAACAACAAAGTAAACTCCGGGTCAGTCATGGGACCGGAATGAGTAAAACAGTTTAAAACAGTTCGAACAAGTCAACGATATCTCAAAAGACCACGCCGCATAACGGAACGGGTTTTTCCCTTATGAGAATCCAAAATATCTTTATATCAAAACCTTTTGATATTATATTAATGTCTATCAACCACAGTATATATATAATCATCTAGCAGAAACGCTTTCATCTCAAGTTCTACATATATAGTATACAATCAAAACCGCAAGCACGTATTGGGTAATGGATTTCCAACTATGACAAGGTATGGAACCACCTTTCGCTAATGTACCTCTAGAGAGGAATACACTGGGTTCAACAAGAACATCTTGCAACCTGGCCACACATGACCGACCACTCATTTCGCTTGAGTGTATCGAATGTATATCACCAACAGTTGGGATCAGCAACCGTTTCCCGAATGGGACAGCATCAACAATAGATTTTTAGAAGTAAATGAAACTCTAGATCAGGTGATTATACACCCTACTTCGTTGCGACCGACTTAGCCATGCTGCCTGCCCGATTTCTGTCATTTACCGGATGATGAGGCTAGAAGCTACGCTTTATCATCATACCAGATTCACTTTGAATGCCACATCGTCAAATCCATCAAATCACCGATTGACATCTACAACAATACATTATGTGTTAGCTAAAGAAGTTTCCTTCTCCGCTTCCACTCTTCGTACGGTTGGAGAAATCAATATATGTGATCGTCTGGAAATACTCTGTTAGACATTCATCCATACAAGTCACCCAGGAACAGGATGAACTGAAGGCACTATTTCTATTAATAGAAAAAGTCCTTGCACTCTACTCTGTCTTCGATTTTCTTTATATAATCTGATTCGCACGCTACTGCCGATATGGAGTGGTTCTTCGGATAATAATCCAACCGGTCTCTCCATATTGACAACGATGGTTAAAACTTCGATAGTCTGTGATTTAACTATCGAATAAAAATAAGTGTTTCGATAGTCGATGATTTAACTATCGAATAAAACAAGTGTTCATCCAAACATCCAACAATCACTGAGCCTTTAATTAATATTCCATTAATTAATTCTCTTCTCTGTTTCTTATAATATTTGTTAACCAAATATTTTCAATAACCATATTGGCCTTTATACGTTATTTGGAAAACATTTCCATATATCGCCTTCTTTAATTTTCTAAACTTTAGAAAATATATGTTATTCTATTTCCAAGCTTACATTTATTTGGGTTAAAACGGATGTTGTGTAAAACATCGTTACGACAACCCAAATACAGTATTTAACTAATTCTTATTCCACATTGATCTTCGAGCCTGAATCTTGCTACTTATCGGTATATCATGAAATCAACCAAGTTGGGGTATAATTACCTCTCAGACCTTGACTGAATAACATTTAACGTCAAAACAGACAAGACTACTTACTCGAATAATCAATACCATACAACTGATTATTCACCTTTAAACACATATACATTTTCTCTTTCTATTCCTACGAGATTTTATTCTTATACTTCCCTTTTTAATTATACTATTCTATTTCTAAGTTCGTTTCCTTATCGACTTTTATGTATATCGATACGTTGATTTCTAACTATCAAATTATCTTAAAAATATTCTATCTCCTTAAATTCCCGGAAAAATTCGCTATAACCTCCTTTGTACCGGGAGCATCGGGAAATTTCAAATAGCTTTCCCGGTCCTTCTTATCTCAAAAAGAAAAAGAAAAAGCCAAGCGGCTTGCCGATACGGCGCATAAAATCTCATATATGAATTAAATACGTACCTTTTTGTCGGGCATTCTATTTATTTCACTTCTATACTTTATTCCATACTTGTCTCCTGTATGTCTATACATGTCCAATCTATTTTAACTATACCAATCGTTTTAACTAAATTTGTTAAATAAACTTGTTACTTAACTCTTCAGTCTATTTCACCTTCATATTTGAACATGACATGTTCAAATATATTTTAACTGCATATTAACAAATTCTAATTATACTCATACTCTCGTTTCCTTATCGACTTCTTATTCAAATTCCAATTCAATTCTATTTGAATTCTTTTTATTTAAACTTCATTTGAATTCTATTTTCAAATTCTATAGTTTAAAGTCAATTTGAATTCTATATTCAAATTCTATAGTTAAACTCCATTTGAATTCTATATTCAAAGTCTATTTGAATTCTCTGCATTATTTATAAACAACGTTTATAACATCAATTCAAATCCCACCTTTCCATTTATAAACAACGTTTATAAATTCAATTCAAATCCCATATTTTCATTTATAAACAACGTTTATAAATTCGATTCAAATCCCATATTTTTATTTATAAACAGAGTTTATAAAATCAATACTCGTTTTATATATCTTCAAAACAAGTAAATATTTCCTATAGTTCATTAAAAATTCAAATTCTATTTATAAAAATAGAATTCACTTTTTAAATCTCAAATACCCTTTCAGGGTATTTTATAAATCAATATCCCAAGCCCCAGTGATATTTAAACAATCAAATCAACCAATTTTCAATCACTTGATTTTTAACACATCATATATGAATATATATGAAATCAAACAAACAACAAACAGATAATATATTTTTGAGGAATCTAGTTGGATTCCTCCAACCTGTTTTCCTGCTTCCACAGACGTTAGTCAACATAGTAATACCCATCCTGCTTCGAGGCAGGATATCGCGGTATAGAAGGTCATCCACTAATCATAGCGTGGGGCGTATAGGGTAATCATCCGCTATGGTACCGCGGGCATCCGCTAATGAGACTGCGAGAATCCAACCAATCAATCAACCCAATATATATATATAATAGTCCTAAATAACTAATATATTTAAAACAATCAGACAGCATTCAAACAAGCACAGATAATTATTTTTAACTATATAAAAATAAATTTCTAAATAAATGGTGAGTGAGGTTTACTCACCGGAATTTGCAGTTGTTGAATATCCTGTTAATTCAACATTGTCGTGACTATGAATCGTTTCTAATGAATTTATCTCGCAAGATAGCACCTACGAATAATTATTTTAATTTACCGATTAGACAATTATTCCATTTAATTAACTACTATACTAAATAAATAAATAAATAAATAAATTATTAACTAAATAATTTATTTACCTTAATCCATTTCTTCACTATTAAAACTATCACTGCAGATTTTTCTTCCCAGTCCCTCGAAAATCGCCTTCTACAACAACCCTTTCCAGGAGTGACTTCCAGCTTGTCGACCTACCAAATAATCCCATGCAAACTCCCATTTCACCATTTCATTCCCTAACAGCAACTTCGAACTCGTCGCCTTCCTCATCATTGCGTTGTCAACACACAGCTACAGTCAAAGTAGCGATGTCCTTAAGCATTTCCTTTCACCCTTTAAATCCTCCTAACAGTGAACACGCTATCCAAATGCAGCGCATACTTCCACCATCTCGTTCTCCTTATATCCTCAATCATGTTTTCTTTCTTAACCTGTCAGCTAGGCCTTCTCCTTTATGAAACAAAATACTGGAATGACCGCACTTCAGTCCTTCCATTTGAAGTTCACTATCGGTCCTTGAGATCGCAAAACCCAGTTCAACGTCCCTGGCTTTCACACTCCTCACCATTCCAGATCGCTTCACTTCGATACATCAGTGCGATACACGAGCTCATTCAAAACCAACATCGCACAAAAAAATCGAGCCCTAGGATCCCATTCGTACTCCTTCCCTTTGCGTAAATACTCACTGTGAACTCGTACTCCAGTTCGCATAACCTAGTTCAATTATCAGTTCACTTAAAAACCTCTGGCATCACTAATTTGAAGCGCCGACAAACCCTAGTCTCATCCGATTTGAACTCGTGCTCAGCATCTCCCATCGCGATTTCAGTGTTGCCAGATCTGATCAAAAATCTAACATCAAAGAATCGAGCTGTCCCTTTTTGCCATTACCGTAGATGACATCTCGCCCCATGAGTTGGAATTGTTGCATTCAATTTTGATTTCTGTTAATTACTGAGGAAAGGGAAAATGAAAAAAAAACAAATGGGTCACGGTGGTTTTATTTTCGAGGGAACAAAAAAATGAAAAGGATAAACAGGGGAAGAGTGTCGTGATTTATAGAAGAAGGGTGGGGCTTATACCATGAACAGCGAGGCCTTACATTTTGTGGAATTGAAAAGGAGACGTGCCATTACTTTGCTTCATTTGTTTAATTAGTGGTGAGGAGAGGAACAGCTACTGTTTAATTTTGTGGTTAAGAAATGAACTACTCGGCCTGTTTGATTTTGCCTTGATGTTTTGTTTCTGCCCACAAAATTCTGATATTTTTATTTTATTCTGAACCAGTGTCCTTTAATTAAAATACTCCTTAACTGCGAACTCCTTTATGAACCCAACAACTGTCCATTCTATGGTAAAACCACTATTCTGAACCCACCGGGATAGGTCACGAAGTCCAATTCGATCATCTGTGAAAGATATTAATTTAAACTGTTATAAATTAAATTTCAAACCATCTAAATTCTTTGATAATAATTTAATATTATTATTCTAATTCAAACAGGAGTTTGAATTAATTATCTGAACTGTTTCAAATTCAGTTTTTGACTTTGAATTGAATTATTCGCTGATTTCTTATTTTGATAATTTAATATATACGATATCAAATCGAAATCGATATTTAAATTGATAACATAAATATAAAAATTCATTTATATTATCAACTAAATATTTAAATTAAATACTAAATATTCAAAATTAACCCCTAAGAGTCCGGGTCATTACAATCTTCCCCACTTAAAATAATTTCGTCCTCGAAATTGCTAAGGTAGAAAAAGTGCTACAAACCCATTAACTTTTCAGAACACATTTATGTTGATATTCAACATTTCAAACTTCCTTATGTATCTCTCTTTCGAATCAATCCCTATTCGATAACTCCTCCCTTCGAATAACTATATTCGATAATCTCTCTTTCGAATAACTAGATTCGAAAACCTTTCTTCGAATAAACTATATTCGATTTACTCTATTCAATTTACTCTTATCAAATAACTCTACTGGATTTACTCTATTTGATTAACTCCATCGAATAACTAAATTCGATAACACCTTCGAATAATCAATATTCTACAACTCACTTCGATTAAACTAATCGATAACTCTTTTCGATTAAACTATAATCGATAACTCCTTCGATTAACTAATAATTGATAACTCCTTCGATTAACTAATAATCGATAACTCCTTCGATTAACTAATAATCGATAACTCCTTTAGTTCTATTCGAATAAACTAATATTTGATTTAACTCCATTCGCTTGACTCTAGATCGCAGTGATCACAATGGTTACGCCTGATTCCCCCAGGAAACATCCGACCGCCCTAGGCTATCTGCAGCCCTGCGAATTACGCTAGCAGTCGTACGAATTGGCAACTTATGAGTAACGATGTTTGACTAACTCTATCTCAATAACCATATTCGATGAACTTTAATTGAATAAATAACATTCAATTAAATCCTAATTCGACTAACTATGTTCAATTTACTCTATCTGGTTAACTCTTTCTCTAATCGATTTTTCTAACTCTAATCGATTATTTCTAACTCTATTCGACTTCTCCTGTTCAAATAACTCCTATTCGATAGCGTTTATTCTTTTATAAAGATTTACTTTTAGTAACGGTTCTTCACTTTATAAATGTTCTCTTTAATAACGTTACTTCACTTATACAAGTGTTGTGCACCCTTTCTATTTAAAACTATCGGTGTTAAAAACCAATATCTCTTCTCTATATAAGTTCAGACTTATATATTCCACTTATCGGATGATAAATATTTAATTTATAAACTGTTATTTATAAAATCAATCTTTTCTATTTACCTGTTAAAAACAGATTTCCATTTTCTATTTATCTTCTAAATATCCCTTCGATTAAATTCTATTTATTTAACAAATAAATATCTCATTTATAACATTCTATTTATTTTCTATAAAAAAAAATATTTCCATTTAATCTATTTGTAAATGTTTTACAAATATTCCCTTCTAAATTCTATTTGTAAATGTTTTTACAAATATTTCTCCTTCTATTTGTTTTCACATAACTTCCTTTGTATTTGTTTTACAAATACATTTCCTTTATATTTACTTTACAAATATATTTTCTTTTTAACACTTTTGGGTTTTCCTTTATTCATTCCCAATTCATATTTCATTCACATTGATTTTACTCAGTTTATCCATTTCGATCCATTTAACTTACTTAAGTTAAATTTAATTTCAATCATTCAAATTCCCATTAACTAGTTGTTAATTAATCCTTTTGCCTATTTCACCCTTTTCATTTGAATATAACTTGTTCAAATATATGTCAACTTACTTATAAACTAATCTAACTATATTTTCAACTCGAGTTATATATTCGATTTTGAATATAAATTCTCAATCTCTTCCACTAATCCAAAAACCCAGTTTCGATTCAAATTTCTAACTAATTATTCTCAAATTTAGTTAATTCTATTTAACCATTTAAAATATGATTTTCGTCTTAAAAATCATTTCACTTACTTCACTGGAGTTCATATTTATTTTATATCTCCAGTCTGGATTTTTCTAATGCCAATTCGGATTTTATTTCCTAAAAATCCTTTTATTTATTTAATTAAACCGTTATGGTTTTCAAATGGTTCTGGCGCTGCTTTTCTAAAAATTTGATTTTGACATAACTCAAAATCTGTACGACGAAATCCAGATTTTTCCCTTTCATTAGAAAACTATTGTTCAACCGGTCCCGACGATTCTTGTTTCACAGAATTCCGACTTCAATTGAGTTCTGTATACTAAATTGAAGTTCGAATCGCCAATTTACGAACTGCCGCTCTATGGCGAGCTCGTTTTAATTATATTTATAAATATAAACATTCTAACTTTGTTTATAATAAATTCAACTCCATTCTGATATATTTTTAATATATATCCAATCCATTTCACATAATATCCCCGATCTATTCCACTTCTAATATTCAAATCCTATATTTTCATTTATTCAAATTCCATTTGAAATCCTTTATTCAAACTCTATATTATTTCCTTCTATTCAATTTCTATTTGAATTTTCTTCTATTCAAATTCTATTTCAATTCCTTATCTTCAATTTCTATTTAAACTCTTATCTTCAATTTCTATTTAAAATCCTTCATTCAAAAACCCATTTCAAATCCCTTATTCAAATTCCATTTGAAATCCTTTATTCAATTTCTATTTAAATTCCTTTGTTCAATTTCTATTTGAAATCCTTTGAATTTAAATTCTATTTCAAACTCTATATTTTCTTGAATTCTAATATTCAACCTCCACTGTATATTCTCTTTGAAATTCTATTTAACCAAATTCCATTTGAATTCTAATATTCAAATCTCTATTTGACTTTTTTTTATTCAAATCCATTTGAATTCCTTTGAATTCAAATTCCATTTCAATTTTTCTTATACAATTTCTATTTGAATTTTCTTTATTCAAACTCATTTGAATTCCTTTGAATTCAAATTCTATTTCACTTCTATTTGAATTATATATATATTCAAATTCCTTTATTTTACTTCTATTTGAAATCTATATTTCAATTCCCATTTCAAAATTCCCTTGAAGTAATATAAATATATACATATTTTTATATCTATCTCAAATTCAAAACATTTGAATTTTCAAACAACTTGTTTCTTTTCAAACAAATTTCCGTCAAAAACTTTTCTAAGGCAGCAATTCATCACTTAGAAACTCGAAAATGAACACTGATGATGTTGCGACCATCATCAGAATTATTTCCCAGCTACTGAATGAGTTCAGTGCTTTATTTCTTCCAAAATCCATTTAGAAAAATATTTTCCAAACTTCCAGGATTTTAAATTCTGAATTCTGGTTGGAATTCAATTTCAATTTATCACATTTGTATATTTGATTTCATATACAAATTCCATTGGTGATATATATATAACTATTTCTGTTTTATAATCTAATTCAATTATAATCCTAACAATCAACTTAACTATTTAAAAACAATATCATGTCCAATTTTCTGTTCAAGTGTTTATAAACTCCTATCGACATCGTGGCGTCCCACGATTCGACCAAAATTTATAATTCACTCAACAGACTAGTCAACACAATATAAAACAGTTTTTATATCAAATAACAAATACGCTCTCTCGTATATATATACACTCAAACTCAATCTAGGGTATTACTAACCCTATCTCTACCAAGTCACGCCACAGAGCCAAGTAATTCTTAACTTAAGCTCTGATACCAACTGTAACGACCCGGATTTTGAGCGACTTTGGTTATCGACATAAGCTCGATGTCGATAACCAAAACATCGAAAAATCCTGGTAATTAGTGAAAGAAATTAGAGGGTGAGGAAAGATAAGATAGATAATTAGAATAGAAGAAGAAGAAGAACACAACATCAGAGTAACACGAATCTCACAGCGGAACGAATAAATATATTTCATAACATAACTTTGAAATACAAATTTGTACTTGAACATACATGTCATTATAAAAGTACAGCACTTACAACACAGCGGAAATAACTATAGCTATATGATCCGGAAGCCTCCTGCTCCAGCTCTTCCAGTATATCTGTAAATCCTGACTACTTGACTGCCCATACAAATTTAGGCACCCAAGAGTTTAGGGAAAACAACAAAGTAAACTCCGGGTCAGTCATGGGACTGGTATGAGTAAAACAGTTTAAAACGGTTCGAACAAGTCAACGATATCTCATAAGACCACGCCGCATAACGGAACGGGTTTTTCCCTTATGAGAATCCAAAATATCTTTATATCTAAACCTTTTGATATTATATTAATGTCTATCAACCACAGTATATATATAATCATCTAGCAGAAACGCTTTCATCTCACGTTCTACATATATAGTATACAATCAAAACCGCAAGCACGTATTGGGTAATGGATTTCCAACTATGACAAAGTATGGAACCACCTTTCGCTAATGTACCTCTAGAGAGGAATACACTGGGTTCAACAAGAACATCTTGTAACCTGGCCACACATGACCGACCACTCATTTCGCTTGAGTGTATCGAATGTATATCACCAACAGTTGGGATCAGCAACCGTTTCCCGAATGGGACAGCATCAACAATAGATTTTTAGAAGTAAATGAAACTCTAGATCAGGTGATTATACACCCTACTTCGGTGCGACTGACTTAGCCATGCTGCCTGCCCGATTTCTGTCATTTACCGGATGATGAGGCTAGAAGCTACGCTTTATCATCATACCAGATTCACTTTGAATGCCACATCGTCAAATCCATCAAATCACCGATTGACGTCTACAACAATACATTATGTGTTAGCTAAAGAAGTTTCCTTCTCCGCTTCCACTCTTGGTACGGTTGGAGAAATCAATATACGTGATCGTCTGGAAATACTCTGTCAGACATTCATCCATACAAGTCACCCAGGAACAGGATGAACTGAAGGCACTATTTCTATTAATAGAAAAAGTCCTTGCACTCTACTCTGTCCTCGATTTTCTTTATATAATCTGATTCGCACGCTACTGCCGATATGGAGTGGTTCTTCGGATAATAATCCAACCGGTCTCTCCATATTTACAACGATGGTTAAAACTTCGATAGTCTGTGATTTAACTATCGAATAAAAACAAGTGTTTCAATAGTCGATGATTTAACTATCGAATAAAACAAGTGTTCATCCAAACATCCAACAATCACTAAGCCTTTAATTAATATTCCATTAATTAAATCTCTTCTCTATTTCTTATCAATATTTGTTAACCAAATATTTTCAATAACCATATTGGCCTTTATACGTTATTTGGAAAACATTTCCATATATCGCCTTCTTTTATTTTCTAAACTTTAGAAAATATATGTTATTCTATTTCCAAGCTTACATTTATTTGGGTTAAAACGGATGTTGTGTAAAACATCGTTACGACAACCCAAATACAGTATTTAACTAATTCTTATTCCACATTGATCTTCGAGCCTGAATCTTGCTACTTATCGGTATATCATGAAATCAACCAAGTTGGGGTATAATTACCTCTCAGACCTTGACTGAATAACATTTAATGTCAAAACAGACAAGACTACTTACTCGAATAATCAATACCATACAACTGATTATTCACCTTTAAACACATATACATTTTCTCTTTCTATTCCTATGAGATTTTATTCTTATACTTCCCTTTTTAATTATACTATTCTATTTCTAAGTTCGTTTCCTTATCGACTTCTATGTATATCGATACGTTGATTTCTAACTATCAAATTATCTTAAAAATATTCTATCTCCTTAAATTCCCGGAAAAATTCGCCATAACCTCCTTTGTACCGGGAGCATCGGGAAATTTCAAATAGCTTTCCCGGTCCTTCTTATCTCAAAAAGAAAAAGAAAAAGCCAAGCGGCTTGCCGATACGGCGCATAAAATTTCATATATGAATTAAATACGTACCTTTTTGTCGGGCATTCTATTTATTTCACTTCTATACTTTATTCCATACCTGTCTCCTGTATGTCTATACCTGTCCAATCTATTTTAACTATACCAATCGTTTTAACTAAATTTGTTAAATAAACTTGTTACTTAACTCTTCAGTCTATTTCACCTTCATATTTGAACATGACATGTTCAAATATATTTTAACTGCATATTAACAAATTCTAATTATACTCATACTCTCGTTTCCTTATCGACTTCTTATTCAAATTCCAATTCAATTCTATTTGAATTCTTTTTATTTAAACTTCATTTGAATTCTATTTTCAAATTCTATATTTTAAAGTCCATTTGAATTCTATATTCAAATTCTATAGTTAAGCTCCATTTGAATTCTATATTCAAAGTCTATTTGAATTCTCTGCATTATTTATAAACAACGTTTATAACTTCAATTCAAATCCCACCTTTCCATTTATAAACAACGTTTATAAACTCAATTCAAATCCCATATTTTCATTTATAAACAACGTTTATAAATTCGATTCAAATCCCATATTTTTATTTATAAACAGAGTTTATAAAATCAATACTCGTTTTATATATCTTCAAAACAAGTAAATATTTCCTATAGTTCATTAAAAAATTCAAACTCTATTTATAAAAATAGAATTCACTTTTTAAATCTCAAATACCCTTTCAGGGTATTTTATAAATCAATATCCCAAGCCCCAGTGATATTTAAACAATCAAATCAACCAATTTTCAATCACTTGATTTTTAACACATCATATATGAATATATATGAAATCAAACAAACAACAAAAAGATAATATATTTTTGAGGAATCTAGTTGGATTCCTCCAACCTGTTTTCCTGCATCCACAGACGTTAGTCAACATAGTAATACCCATCCTGCTTCGAGGCAGGATATCGCGGTATAGAAGGTCATCCACTAATCATAGCGTGGGGCGTATAGGGTAATCATCCGCTATGGTACCGCGGGCATCCGCTAATGAGACTGCGGGAATCCAACCAATCAATCAACCCAATATATACATAATAGTCCTAAATAACTAATATATTTAAAACAATCAGACAGCATTCAAACAAGCACAGACAATTATTTTTAACTATATAAAAATAAATTTCTAAATAAATGGTGAGTGAGGTTTACTCACCGGAATTTGCAGTTGTTGAATATCCTGTTAATTCAACATTGTCGTGACTATGAATCGTTTCTAATGAATTTATCTCGCAAGATAGCACCTATGAATAATTATTTTAATTTACCGATTAGACGATTATTCCATTTAATTAACTACTATACTAAATAAATAAATAAATTATTAACTAAATAATTTATTTACCTTAATCCATTTCTTCACTGTTAAAACTATCACTGCAGATTTTTCTCCCCAGTCCCTCGAAAATCGCCTTCTACAACAACCCTTTCCAGGAGTGACTTCCAGCTTGTCGACCTACCAAATAATCCCATGCAAACTCCCATTTCACCATTTCATTCCCTAACAGCAACTTCGAACTCGTCGCCTTCCTCATCATTGCGTTGTCAACACACAGCTACAGTCAAAGTAGCGATGTCCTTTAGCATTTCCTTTCACCCTTTAAATCCTCCTAACAGTGAACACGCTATCCAAATGCAGCGCATACTTCCACCATCTCGTTCTCCTTATATCCTCAATCATGTTTTCTTTCTTAACCTATCAGCTAGGCCTTCTCCCTTATGAAACAAAATACTGGAATGACCGCACTTCAGTCCTCCCATTTGAAGTTCACTATCGGTCCTTGAGATCGCAGAACCCAGTTCAACGTCCCTGGCTTTCACACTCCTCACCATTCCAGATCGCTTCACTTCGATACATCAGTGCGATACACGAGCTCATTCAAAACCAACATCGCACAAAAAAATCGAGCCCTAGGATCCCATTCGTACTCCTTCCCTTTGCGTAAATACTCACTGTGAACTCGTACTCCAGTTCGCATAACCTAGTTCAATTATCAGTTCACTTAAAAACCTCTGGCATCACTAATTTGAAGCGCCGACAAACCCTAGTCTCAGCCGATTTGAACTCGTGCTCAGCATCTCCCATCGCGATTTCAGTGTTGCCAGATCTGATCAAAAATCTAACATCAAAGAATCGAGCTTTCCCTTTTTGCCATTACCGTAGATGACATCGCGCCCCATGAGTTGGAATTGTTGCATTCGATTTTGATTTCCGTTAATTACTGAGGAAAGGGAAAATGAAAAAAACAAATGGGTCACGGTGGTTTTATTTCCGAGGGAACAAAAAAATGAAAAGGATAAACAGGGGAAGAGTGTCGTGATTTATAGAAGAAGGGTGGGGCTTATACCATGAACAGCGAGGCCTTACATTTTGTGGAATTGAAAAGGAGACGTGCCATTACTTTGCTTCATTTGTTTAATTAGTGGTGAGGAGAGGAACAGCTACTGTTTAATTTTGTGGTTAAGAAATGAACTACTCGGCCTGTTTGATTTTGCCTTGATGTTTTGTTTCTGCCCACAAAATTCTGATATTTTTATTTTATTCTGAACCATTGTCCTTTAATTAAAATACTCCTTAACTGCGAACTCCTTTATGAACCCAACAACTGTCCATTCTATGGTAAAACCACTATTCTGAACCCACCGGGATAGGTCACGAAGTCCAATTCGATCATCTGTGAAAGATATTAATTTAAACTGTTATAAATTAAATTTCAAACCATCTAAATTCTTCGATAATAATTTAATATTATTATTCTAATTCAAACAGGAGTTTGAATTAATTATCTGAACTGTTTCAAATTCAGTTTTTGACTTTGAATTGAATTATTCGCTGATTTCTTATTTTGATAATTTAATATATACGATATCAAATCGAAATCGATATTTAAATTGATAACATAAATATAAAAATTCATTTATATTATCAACTAAATATTTAAATTAAATACTAAATATTCAAAATTAACCCCTAAGAGTCCGGGTCATTACAGTAAACCCGGGGGGGGGGGGGGGGAACGGAAGAAAAGAGGCGAAAGAAAACGGGTCAGTCAAAAAGACTGGTAAGTCCTATCTACTATTAGTATAAAAACTAATAAAGTTAACTGAACTTGTAAAACAGGGATGAGCTGTAGGGTGATAACTGGCATGGTGAAAAGTTAACAAGATAGATCAAGTGTGGCATCGCATATACAAGGTTAAGTTGCACCAGGTGTGTACTAGTATTCCAATCCATGTCAAGTATAAACAAGAAATGATTCCTTGGCCCAAAGCTGGCCCACATCATGAGATGACCTAAATCGAGGTCCAATTACTCGGTCTAGTCGATTGGCTCCCTATAAGCCTAACTCGTCGTGTATCGGTGTCATACTGCTTAATCGTGGAATGTAGTTAACTGTGCTAGGTCCACCCCAGGGTGTATCCAGCCCTAAGGTGTAAACCACAGACACAATTCAAGCACGCACAGTCTAAACCTACTGGTGTCCATGTTCAACTCCGGACTTAATGAGCACGACCATGGTCCGCCTGAACAACCGGTGCACCCTTCAACTGTCTCTTTTGGTCTCTTACAATCAGTTCAGTAATCGTGCCCCACCCTAGCCTAGTCCAGGGTACCCATGATACTTCCAAGTTGGTTACTTCTGTAAAGGACCACGTAACTAGGATTTCAAGTGGGTTAAGTGTGGTTAACCCTATCCTAACCATGTATTGAGTTGGTTAAGTGTATTCAAGCAGTTCATGACTTAACCCTATCATTACATCGGATTTAATTGGTTAAGTATTCAAGTAGTCCATGTCTTAACCCTACCAATCCATCGTGTTTAATTGGTTAAGTATATTCAAGTAGTCCATGACTTAACCCTACCAATCCATCGTGTTTAATTGGTTAAGTATATTCAAGTAGTCCATGACTTAACCCTACCAATCCATCGTGTTTAATTAACATAATGCACCCCAACCTCTCACATTGGACTTTGTTGTGGTTACTATTTAAGCCGGGCGGGTCCGAGTAGCTTTACACCACAACCTAGTCTAACCTCGGGTTTTAAGTGCGATATGACCAACTACTCACATTGGGTCCTATTGTTTGTAGCCACTAGTTAAGCCGGTCGGTTCCGGGTAGATTTATGCTACAAACTCAACCCAACCTCGAGTTGACCACTTTCATGTTTTCTACATGTCATGTCCACATTCGTGTTTTCAAGCATAAACACATGTCAAACTTTCATGTCATATTTTCAAGTCATGTTTTCATGTTATTTAAGTTTGCCCCATTACCCATAACGTATTCCCATCGCACGTAAATTCGCATCAACACAAATAGATCAAAAAGGGAACATAACAATATGACAAAGTGGGCATAAGGTGGCAAAGTCTATCACAAGTCAAACATGGTGATATTTGAGGCCAAAAAGGGGTTCAACATACTAGCATATGGCCTCAACATGTATGATAGCATAAAAGGTGACTTGGCCTCAAACATATCAAATAGCATAGGGGTGATTTGGCCACTAGCATGCATAATAGCATAAGGGCGATTTGGCCACAAGCATGCACACTAGCATAAGGGTGATTTGGCCACAAGCATGCACAATAGCATAAGGGTGATTTGGCCACAAGCATGCATAATATCATTAGGGGTTAAGGTTTGGCCACAAGTTAAACATGGTGGCATATGAGGCAAATGTGTTCATAAACTTGCATATTACATTATAAGCCTCAAAACATGCATGATATCAAACTTTAGCAAATAGGTGAAACATGATCATAAATGATATAGGATGATAGCTAGTGATTCGCATATAACATCATATGCAAGATAACATAAGGTTAATGAGAGTTTCTATGTTGCTTTATGCAACATTCCAAATCAAAGGTCATAGCTTTCTATGCACAAAGTCAAGGTGATAGCTTTACAAACATGCATAGGATAAATCTATGCATAACATGATAGAATCAAAGCACAAATCATACTTAGGCCCCAAACTCAAACTTGCAACATGTCATATTTAACTTCATAGTTAGAATCTAAGAGTAGTATAGGGCTTACAATGCTATGAAGACTTATAAAATATAAAATAAGATTGAGACGAAGCCACGCTAGCAACACTAAAAGCCCCAAATGAATATAAGCTCCAAGTTGTCTTGAGAAACAAGAAGCTCCTTTGATTTGTATGAAGAAAGATCCTTATTTTGATGAAGAAAGGTGGCCCTTTTACTAGCTTAGGACACTCAAATTTTCATGAAGAGGATGGAGGCCATGATATGAAGGTGGAGGCCATGATCAAGAAGAATTTTGGCAGCACTTAGTTACTAGATTGATTTGTGTGAGTTTAGGGTAGGTCTAGGGGTGTTTTTATAGGATTTAGGATTAGTTTTAGCCATAGGATTAACCCTAAAATGAATCTGAACCATTAACTCCCGTCAGAAACCAACAAAAGAGGACCCAACATGCCAAAATGGTGCACCAGAAAAATTGGTCCGACCGGGGGGGTCGACCCCTGGGTCGACATGGGTGTCGACCCCTGGGTCGACATGGGTGTCGACCCATTGGGGGTGGTCGACACTCGTGTCGACACCTATGTCGACCCTGCCTGGGCGGGAAAATTCCCGCCCAGTCTGTTTTGGCTGAAATTCGATTCTGTATTCGAAGTTGAACTGTTTTCGGGCTTAGAATTATCTGAAAACTTCATTGGGCCATAACTTGGTCATACGGACTCCGTTTTTCGAAAATTCGGACTCTATTTCGCGTATTTTTCCGAGACGAACGCAATGGCACAGTCCGTTTCCCTTGATTCAGAATTTAGAATTTAATTCTGCCTTGATTTACATTATAACATGTTATTAAAAATACGGGTTGTTACAGCTTGTGTTGCATTGTGTGATGGGACCTAGGTCTTATAATAGCTTCATTTTTCCAAAAAGCATTGCGTTGTTTTGTTATATGCACCGGTATTCTTGGGAGGAAACCTGTTCCATGTTAAAAGGTGTGGTCCCTCGATATATCTGATTTAAAGTAAAGATTTAAATAACTGTTTTAGTTCTCACACCAGTCACATGACTGACCTAGAGTTTATTGTTTTAACCTAAACTCTGGGTGCGCTTATTTTGACACGGGCAACTAGTAGTTTTGGTTTTGCAGATTTATATTTACAGGAACCTGGTTTACAGCTGGAATGATATCTGGAAAGCTCTGTATCCATATATCTCTTCTAGTTGTGTTTTGTATTATTTTCCGCTGTAGTAATGTAATTTAAATCTCTGATATTTTCTGTGTAATATTTATTCATACTCTGCAATATTCTTGTTATCTGATGGAATTGTTGTAATTGACAATGAAATGTTCTTCTGTCTGCGTTCTTTTGTGTGTTGTTCTCGAAGTATCTGGGCTTTCCTTACCGGGGAAGTTCGGGTCGTCTCAGTTGGTATCAGAGCTTTGGTTTACAAAGCTCGAGAACAAGACACGTTAGAACCAAATGAAAGAATTCATCAGAGATTGGATTAGTAATATCCAATGAGAATGACTCGTTAGAGACGGGATCAGTAGTTTCCTAGAACGAGTGTGAAGAGTATATTTTTGAAAATGTAAACAAATATTGTTTTGAAATTTAAATCGTTTTATACGTATTTGAATATTTATTTGTATTGAATTTGGGCAATCCAATATATAAAGACTTTGCATATACGTCTGATCCACGGGTATTTGAAGTTTTAATATACTAGATAGATATAGAATCACATTCTAGACACCCGGGGATGATTCTGATGATGTGGCCACATCATCAGTATTTATGTTCGAGTTTCGAAAGTGTGATATCTATATATTTCCATTAGACTGGTATGAGAACCAAAACTAGATAGGGCTTATTATTGTGATTTGGCATCAAAAACGTGATTTTTGGCTATATATCAAAGTTATGAATTTGAAATAATAATCAACAAATTGATTGATGGTTGTGTTGATTGATTACTGTTTTGATTAATTGAATGTTGAACCTTTAGCCAAATTGAACCAAAAAGGGAATTGTATTGAAAATTTATCGCATTTGCATGCATATACATATACTTACATTGAACATGTCATAGCAAGGAGACTAGAGCAGAGGAATAAAATTGTTTGCCCGACAAATAGGTACATGTTTATTGTATTTCTTTGGGTTTGGATGATTTTATGAGCCGCTTGGCTGTTTCCTTTTCTTTTTGGATTGGTAAGTGCCATGGGAGGCTATTTGAAATATCCCGAAGCTCCTGGTGCAGGGGAGGTTATGGCGAATTTTTTTGCAAATTTAGGATATTAGCCAAATTTTTGAAAAATTTGAAAAGTTCTTAGAAACTAAAAAGTTGAAGAACTTAAGCCATAATTAAAATATTGGAAGTTGAGTTGATTTGTGAAACAACTTTCGGCTTCGTCCCTTTTCGAGGATGAAAGTTTTAAGTTGGGGAGATTGTAATAACCCGGAAATCCGAGCCAATTTAAAAAATTTTATTTTAGCAAATTTTGAATATTTAAAATGAATTATATTAAATAAAAACGATGAGAAATTTATTTTGAATAGTATTAGAACGTATATATTTATATAGATCATCGTTAGAATATAAATATTTATTTTAAATATAAAAGGAATTGAAAATGGCGCGGTAGTTCGAAAATTCGATTTCAAATTTCAAATGAATGTACAGGATTCAAAATAAACCGGATTTTAGCATAACAAAAAATATTAAAATCTATTTGAGAATATCTTTCCAACGAATCCGAAAAATTGAAATTTCATAGCGGGAATAAAAAGTTATGTCCGGTTGAAAATTCAGAATAGTCGCTATGGAATTCTGGCCCTTAAAAATGGAAATTTTGCAAATGACCTCGTTTTTCAATGAAACACTTTTTTGGATCCGGGACATCAAATTATGGCTAGATTCCAAAATTCTTAATTTTCTGAATCAATATGTGGGCGTGGCAAAAGAAAACGCGTTTGACCAGTTTTAGTTTATTTTCATTGACTGGAAAATGTAACGGTCTCAGAATTTGATGAAATTAGTTTTGTTAGGACCATGTCGCACATACAAAGCTAGAAAATATTTTTCGGGGGTTTTTAAAGTTAGTATGGGACCCCGATAAATTGAAATGTGCGTTCAAATTCAATATATAGATTTATATTTTGATTTTTACGAAAACTGATTGAAACGATCGAATCAGCATACAATACATATAACATTGTGTTCAGAATGAGGGTAATTAGCTAGGGGC
This sequence comes from Allium sativum, assembly GCA_030737875.1. NCBI lineage: Eukaryota > Viridiplantae > Streptophyta > Magnoliopsida > Asparagales > Amaryllidaceae > Allium > Allium sativum. Next base: position 344,620,053 of record CM060922.1, on the reverse strand, counting down.
GATAGTCATTGGGTCTCGATTGGTGTTGGAAATAAAAGTCAACATTTTGGAGAATAAAATAAATAAAATAATATGTATTTTCCTTTAACTCCCTTCCCCTCCCTCTCTCTTCAGTAATAAAGAAAAAAAAGGAAAACCAAATCGCGACGACCCCCTGCCGCCAAGCCACCACCGCCGTGGCCCCTCCAAAGCCGGCGCCTCCCTCCCCTCGACACCCCCTCCTCCTGACGTTCTCTCTCCTCCTTTCCCCCCTCTTCTTCCACCACCGTGGGTGAAACCCATCTTCCTCCTCCGCCTTAAACACCGCGCAACCTCGATCCGCCCCCCAGCCATCGTCGGCCTCCCCAACCCCTACCTCGTAGCCGCGACTCCCTCCTCCCAAAAACTGATGCCCTAGCGCCGCCTGCGCCGTACCCCGTGCCCTGACCCGAAATCGAGCCTCCACCCTCTGACACCGAGCCCGTCAGCGCCCTCCCCCACTCTGAAACCTACTGTAAGTTTTTAATTATATTTATTTATTTATTTTAATTTATTTAAAGTAATTATTATTAAAAGTGATAAAAAAATCAGTTTTCATATGAATTATGTTAGCAAGTTATGATTTTTAATTTAGCAAGACATGATTTTTTTTATTATTGTTTAAAAGATGTGATTCTTAAAAAACATAAAGCTTTGATTTTTAATTTGAAATAAGTATTTCATTTACATGGTATATGAAAAGATAGGGATTTTAAATATATGAAAGGTATGATTTTGCTTGCTATGAAGTTGTGATTTTTATTTCAGTTTTAGATACATAAAGTTGAATTTTTGTGTATGTAAAGGTGAGGCCTTTTATCGTATAAAAATAAGATTTTTATGTTGAAAACGAAGATATAAAAATATTATCTTTTATATGTAAAGAGGCGATAAAAATATAATTTTTACCATGAAGTTAGCATGATAAAAATGTGATCTTTATTATATAAACACCGTTAGAAAAATAGAATTTTTATCTATATGGTAGCGGTAGAAAATTATGATTTTCAATATAAATTGCATTGAAACAGATTGCATTAGAATCATAGAAGTGAATCTGAGTGACAATAAGGAAGGGCGGAGTGGAACCCCAAGGTGAGAACTCCTCACTTTTAATTTGTTTTCTAGCTGAAATATATACTACGATGCAGACGGTGCTTAGCAGCACCTGACACCCGTCGTCCACAGACCATGGATGGCTTGTTTGTTTGATTACTGTGTTGCGAAATTTGACCGTTGATTGTGGTGTGTGAAATATATATCCATGTGTTGAATAAAATATATATTCATGTGTTGAAAGAAAATATATATTCATGTGTTGAAATAAATATATATATTCAAGTGTTGAAAGAAAATATATATTCATGTGTTGAAATAAAATATATATTCATGTATTGAAATAAAATATATATTCATGTGTTGAAATAAAATATATATTCATGTGTTGAAATAAAATATATATTCATTTACAAATCGAACGATTTGTTTATGTACATCGATTTGACTGATATTGATTGGGACGATAAATTTTACACATCGCCCAACTGCACGAATTAAATCTGTGTTTTATTGTTTGAAACCCCACACGGGTGTTGGGATGAGATTGGACATACACTAATCCCAATAATTAGCTGTATGTTAATCGATTGGTTGACAGGCTGTTATAAGCATTGAATATTTATATTTGATACTTATGCAGTGTAGAATGCATTCTGGATGATGGTTGATGATTTATCGTTGGTACTATATACATGTGTTGTAGGGAATCCATATAATTAACGTTATATGGTAATATATTGGTCCTCATTCCAATTTGGAAAATAAGGAATATTATAAATAAAAATTCATGTGTTGAATAGAAAAGAAATTCATGTGTTGAATAAAAATATATATTCATGTGTTGAATTGAAAAGAATATTCATGTATTGAATAGAAAGAAAATTCATGTGTTGAATAAAAATATAAATTCATGTGTTGAATAAAATAAATATTCATGTGTTGAATAGAATATATATTCATGTGTTGAATAGAATAAAAATTCATGTGTTGAATAAAATAAATATTCCTGTGTTGAATAAAAATATATATTCATGTGTTGAAGAAAATATTCATTTGTTGAATAGAATAATAAATTTATTGAAATATATAAAGCCGTGTTGGTTAGATATGCGCCATTTGACGCGAACGATATTATATCGATTTTATTCATTTTTATAACGAATATAAGAAAGAAAGTCATTTCAAAATATAACGTTTTGAAAATATTATCATTTGTATATTGATGATGTGAAATATTCAATTTTGATTCGAAATTGAATATGAAGTTGAATTCGTTTCGAAAACGAATTTAAAACGATTTATAAAATATGTTTTAAAAGGAAATCGACGAAATGTATATATTATATATATTAAATGGCCTGAATAGAATGCGCCGCGGTAGTTCGCGAATTTCGACCATTGGCTTCGAATGGATATTACGGGAGATCCGACCGTCGGATTCTCCTAAAACCGGAACCGTTGGGTTCATATCAAAAATAGCTTTCTAACGAATATTAGAAATTAGAAATCTAACGGTTGGATTTGGAATTACGTCCAAATCAAATTTGGAAAAGGTCGCTGTAAGTGCAGTTCGATGGCCGTTGATGGAAATCGACTGTACGGGCCTTGATAAAATTATTAAAAATTGTAATAATTTGTGTAAAATCATAAGAAATGATTTGTGAAGAATTGGGATGAAAATTTCCAAATTTGAAAAGATAAAAATAGATTTTTATCGAAATGAACTAGTTTTGAACTAGAATAATTTTTTATTTTTAAATAAATAAATTTGATTTGAAAGGGTTTTAACAGTAACCAGAAGTTTCAATAATTGAATTGGAATGGAATGTGATTTTGGGTTTATAGTGAACCGTGTTTTAAATGACATTGGTTCCTTAACCCAGTTAAAGACAGGATATGATTTCTCAAGTTAAATAATCACTGATAGTGATTATTGGGAAGATTAAAACCAAGTGGAATTTTAATGAATCTTTAATTAGATTGAAGTGATCGAGAATGGAGTATCACCAGTTTTGCTCCAGGCGATAGTTAAATCTTTAATTAGATTTAAATGTGAAATGGTAATTGAATTTACCGATAACACCGTGGTGTTAGATATGAAGTATGACCATTTTTACTTCATGGGATGAATAGGTTGGGATTGGGAAATAAAATAAATGATTACTTCGGTGTGGTTCGCTAACCCCGACTAATTTGAATTGATATTCAAAAGAAGATTAAAGAATAAATTTAAAGAATTTATCTTTGATAAAATTAATGGGAACCTTTCCCAAAGTATAAGAATATTTGAATAAAAGAATATTCTGAAGTGGAATGAGGCGTATGTTGTGTTTGTGTAACACTTGTTTATTATATACGCGAGTTATTCAGAAGACCGGGTTTATCCCATTACGAATAACTGATTCGACGTGGTGTCAAGGATAAAGACGGTGGTCGAAGACCGGAGGTCTTCACATCGTTTGGGTGATTACTGATGATCTTGATTGGGCTGTACACCCAAGAGTAGGGAATCAGCCGGTGATCCTCCAGACGTACTTGGAGATCGATGGATATGCGAGGTACAAGGTGCCTCTAGTTTCGTTCAGAGCCAGAACGAACTTGTAAATGGACTGTGTGTCTGACATTGGATTTTATTCTGTGTGATTGATTTCTATTAAATATATATATATATATCTGTTTGGCGGCGGAGAATTTATTCTCTTGCTTAATGCCCTTCTCTGAGACGTACGAGCTCAGGGGTTACATATTGATGGATATCAATCGCATGGAGTGAATTGCCTGTGTGGCATGCCTAAGTGGCAATTGATCGAGGCTTCTATTGAAAAAGCAAAGTCTTGTGGTTGATGATCAAAGCACCACCTGTGTGGCATAGCTTTGTGTAGCGTTGATTCGCGAGCCTCACACCCCAGTTGTGATCCAGAAACGGGAGAGGACATCAGGGAGGGCATGCGTTTCTTTCTAGCTTGGGTGGTGTCAGTAACCTACCAGCCTTGACATTTATATTATTTTCACCTGTGTGGTTGTTTCTGTTGCGAGGCGCCTCAGAAATATCGGTGACTATGGGGAGCCGATGGAGCCATTAGGCTCATTTACGCCCCAAAGGGTGGGGAAACGCAGTGTTCAGGCATTTTAATCCACATCGGTGGACCGGCCCTGACGATCCGAGGGCCCACCTGAGTCTGGGTCCTGAGACATGGTAGGCTAGATTGTCTCGAATCGGTGGAGGATGATCCCTGGGCTCGGTTCACAGATGGAAATCCAATTTCCAAATAAGTGACTTTTCAGTTTTGATTGTAGAGCCTAGTATGGCGACATGATATATGGTACCCATGTCGTCTATGATTGATATTTATGATTGAAATTGTTTTGACACTATACACTAATAATAGTATCAAATGATTTGTTTTTAACGTACCAAGCATGTTTGGCTGTTATAAGGGAAAACCCTATCCTCTGGCTTGTGTTGCATTGTGTGATGGGACCTGGGTCTTATAATAGCTTCATTTTTCCAAAAAGCATTGCGCTATTTTGTTATATGTACCGGTATTCTTGGGAGGAAACCCGTTCCGTGTTATACGGCGTGGTCCCTCGATATATCTGATTTAAAGTAAAGCTTTAAATAACTATTTTAGTTCTCACACGAGTCACATGACTGACCTGGAGTTTATTGTTTTAACCTAAACTCTGGGTGACTTATTTTGACACGGGCAGCTAGTAGTTTTGGTTTTGCAAATTTATATTCACAGGAACCTGGTTTACAGCTGGAATGATATCCGGAAAGCTCTATATCCGTATATCTCTTCTAGTTGTGTTTTGTATTATTTTCTGCTGCAGTAATGTAATTTAAATCTCTAATATTTTCTGTGTAATATTTATTCATACTCTGTAATATTCTTGTAATCTAATGGAATTGTTGTAATTGACAATGAAATGTTCTTCTGTCTGCGTTCTTTTGTGTGTTGTTCTCGAAGTATCCGGGCTTTCCTTACCGGGGAAGTTCGGGTCGTCTCAAGAAGGAAGCTTCTCTTAGCTTAACACCCAGTGTATTTTTGAGGACTTCAATTAGTGATTTTACGGATCTGACTATGTGGCATTCAAAGTAAATGGTTGTAAGATGTTCTAAAGAGGTCATCATAATCTCATGCCTCATCAACTGGGAAATGACAAAAATCGGGCAAGGAGCATGTCTACGTGGGTCATACCCATTAGTATGTATTATCACCCGATCTAGAGAAAATTCAGTTGCTTCTTATTCAATCGTTGTTGTATGCTTTCGGTTACAGTTGTTGATCACAACCGTAGGTGATATACATTCGATACACTCAAGTTGAGTGAGTGGTCAGTCATGTATGGACGGGTTGCAAGATGTTCTTGTTGAACCCATTGCATTCCTTTCTAGAGATACACTATAGGAAGGTGGTCTCATACCTTGTTGTAGTTGGAAATTAATTCTACAATAAGTGTCATGCTATTTTTTATTATATATTATACATATGGAGCGTGAGATACAAGCGTTCTACTAGATTGCTATTTATTTGATTTAGACGCTATTATAATATCATAATAGTTTTGATACATAGAATATTTTGGGTTATCGTAATGTAAAAACCATCCATGTTTATGTATGGATCGGTCTTACGATTATCTTTTCTTTCGAAAGGATTTTTGAAAGTTAAATAAAAATATTTGGAGTTTAGTCATACCAGTCCCATGACTGACCCAAAGTTTATTTTGTTTTTGTTCTACCCTAAACTCTTGGGTGCCCAAATTTATAGGGGTTGCCAAGTAGTCAGGATTTTTCAGATATATTTGGAGAAGCTTGGAGCGGGGGGCTTCAACATTAGATAACTACTATTTGTTTCCATTGTGATGTGTTATATTGTACTCTGATGATGGTATGTATATATAAAAAAGACTTGTATTTCAAAAGTTATGTTATCTAATATATTTTGTTTGTTCCACTATGAGATTTATTTTCTTTGTTTTCTTCTATTCTAACCTTTCTTTCTATTTCTCACGCTCTGACTTCTTTCTATTATGATCCAGTAATTTCTAGTGCTTGATTAGTCGACATGGTGTTATGGTGTCGATGATCAGAATCGGGAATTGGTCGGTTCGTTACAAGAGAGAAAGGATTGTAGATTACTTTCGTTAATTACAATCCAGAAATAAAAGGTTGTAGGTTGTAGAATACTTTCATTTATTACAATCTAGAGATGAAACGATGTAGATTACTTTCATTAATTGCAATCCATAAATAAAAAGTTGTAGATTACTTTCATTAATTACAATCTAGAAATAAGAGGTTGTTGATTACTTTCATTAATTGCAACCTAGAAATATAACAAATGGTTACACTGGGCTTATTAATGAACTTAAACTTGTTAAGACAAACTTGTCAGAATAATGAGCAAGAGGGTTTCATTCTTTGAAATGTAAAGGGCTCGTAGGAATTCTAATTGTAAATTGGGGGACCAAGTCTCGGGCGGCTTGTGTCAAGTGGATTTTTTGTGGGAACACGTATCAGTCAATACTCCTTGGTTATCATGGGGACTTGCACTAGGTAGAGGCTAAGGCAAACTACTGAATTGGATAGTAAGAGGTTCAAATGAGAGGTGGATATGCGCGTGTTCTGGCAGAGTCATGAGTGTGCATGGCTCTGACAAGGGAAGATAAGACGTTGTAACGCCTGTGCTTAAGCTTGTGTCTTTTTAATTGATGGGTTCGAGAATTAATAACCTCAAATGTCATAGCTGGCACAAGTTATTCACATATGGAAAGCTGATCGATGGGTAGCATTAGGAATGTGACGACCCAAACTTTCATAGTACGAAAGCAAGGATAATCATTGGAATATAACATAATTACAACAATAGCAGATCTCAGATAACATCATAACACATAAATCATTGCAACAGAAATAGGAATGTCATCAACATCACAACATCAAAGACATCAAAGTGCACAGTTACAGGATACACTTAGCAAATAGAAATCTCAACAAAAAGAAATAAGTCTCAATCTCCATCAAGTACATCATAATCAAAAGATGTCTAAATGTCTCAAAGCATAAATAAAAGATAAAATGATCTTCATCTTCAGCTCACAAGCATGCTCCATCCCAGAATATTGCATAAATACCTAAACCTATCACTTGGCTGCCCGTGTGAAAAGAGGGCACCCGAGTTTGCAAAGTGAAACAAACTACGAGTCAGTTATAGGACTGGTATGAGAAGTTCTTTCCTAACTTGTCTAACAATATGGCTAATCACAGGACCACGCCGCTAACGCGGAATGGGTTTACCCCATTGGATTGCCAGTGCATAAGTTAAATAAATTTTATTCAAAACAACACAATGCTGTTTAGAAAAATGAAATCATTATAAGACTCAAGTCCCATCACACAATACAACGCAAACCGGAGGATAGAGTTTTACCTTATAATGATCAAACATGCTTGATACGTAGAAAATAATATTTTAATATTATTGTTAGTGTTTAATTAGTTTTAAAATGCTTCAAAGTGAATGTATCAATCCAAGACGGCATAACTACCATATACTATGACGCTATATATAGGTTTATAATCAAAACCATAATGTCGTATTGGAAATTGGGTTTCCATCATGAGTCGACGCTAGGGATTGTCCTCTCCGATTCGAGACACTCTAGCAAATGCCTCAGGATCACACCTATGGGCAACCCTTGGATGCGGTAGGGCCGGTTGACAAATACTTTAGTGGATTAATTATGCCTGAACACACACTTCTCGGTCCAATTGAACCTATAATTTGGTCACTATCGACCAATAAATCCGAGGTACCTCATAATCCATCAACCATATAAGTAAAATGTCAGGGCTTGCAAAACTCTGATACCACTTCTAGCTAGAAAGAAACATGTGCACTCCCTACAGTCCTTATCCTATTTTTTACTCATATCGGGGTGCGAGGCTCGCGAGGTAACACCATACACAAAGCTATGCCGAAATAGACTATGCTTTGATCATCAATCACGAAGCTCTGCTTTTCAACAAAAGCCTCAATCAATTGCATCTTGGCATGCCACATTGATAATTCACGCCATGCGATCGATAACTACCAATATATAACCTCCGAGCCCGGGCATCTCAGAGAAGGGTGTTAAGAAAGAGAATAAATTCTCCGCCACCAATCACATATATATTAAATAGAAATCAATTTACATGGAGTGAAATCCAATGTTAGACATACATCCATTTACAAGTCTGTTCTGGGTCTGAACGAAACCGGAGACACTTTATTCCTCGTCATATATGTCTAATACGATAGAGAGGTGCTCGCTTATCCGGACAATCGACAAGTACATCTGGATAATTACCACTTTTAACCCTTTACTGGTAGCTAACCAATGTTAGGCATCAGTAGTTATCCATTCGATGTGAAGATCGCTGGTCTTCAATCGCCGTCTTCAATATCTTCGATTTAAATCGTCGTATAATCATTTGAAATGAGATTGAACTCGGTCTTTTCAAATGATTCTCGCATATATATAACGTAAAACCATTTCATATCGTTAATAGTATTTAATAATGATTTATTGCTATTTTTATTTATATAAAAATAGCTAAATTAAATTTAATGATGCTTCGGGTCAATAAGCAGCCCTAGCGCTGTTTTTATCAAAATTTGATTTACACATATCTCGAAATCTAACCATTAGATTTTAACAAAATTTATATCGTTGGAGAGATCTTCCCAAAACGGTCCTAACAGTTCCAGTTTTCAGAAAATCCGACGGTCGGATCTTTCAGTATAATCGTTTAAAGTTACGATTTTGAAACGCGGACTACCGTGCACGATTCATTTAATTTTAATTTTAATTTATATATATATATATAATTATATATAAATATAAATCATTCGATGATTCTTCCAACGCATTTATCACGCCAAATAAAAGAATGTTTTAATTTGCATAACCATTTCCTACATGTTTACAATGTCAAATAAAATATATTTTATTTTCCTGACAATTGAGCCAATAACAAATAAAAAACTAATTTTTATTTGCGTTCCTATTTTTGACTTTAACTAATAAAAAGGGATATTTTATTTGTGCAAAGTTTTCAGTGTATGTTTTTACAAGTAAAATAATTCATACAAATTCTAATGTATGTGTTGTCAATACAAATGATTCTTTGACTTTGCATATTGATTCTAGTATTTGCATTGTCAATAAAATGTTATTTTAACTCTGTATACAAATTCTAATATGTGCATTTATAATAAAATGATATTTTCATTATGCATATAAAATGATGTTTTCAATTTGCATATAAATCCTAATATATGCATTTACAATAAAATGATATTTTCATCATGCATATAAATTTTAATATATGCATTTACAATAAAATGATATTTTCATCATGCATATAAATTCTAATATATGCGTTTACAATAAAATGATATTTTCATCATGCATATAAATTCTAATATATGCATTTACAATAAAATGATTTTTCATCATGCATAAAAATTCTACTATATGCATTTACAATAAAATGATATTTTCATCATGCTTATAAATTCTACTATATGCATTTACAATAAAATGATATTTTCATCATGCATATAAACTCTAATATATGCATTTACAATAAAATTATATTTTCATCATGCAAATAAACTTAATATATGCATTTACAATAAAATGATATTTTCATCATGCATATAAACTCTAATATATGCATTTACAATAAAATGATATTTTCATCATGCATATAAATTCTAATACATGCATTTACAATAAAATGATATTGAGGGTAATTAGTGTAGGAAAAGGGGAGCTATTCTGGCCATTAAAAATGAGGGCAACGGCTTTACTGTGTAGTGGATTAGGGTTTGTAATGAAATATTTATAATATAACAATATTAATTCTCTTATTTATTCGTTTTAGCCCATCAATCCTTAACAGCTCCAATTTCACCCTGTTTTTTTTTAATTTAAAATCTAAATCCTTTATTTAATTAATTCGATCATACATTTAAATTCACCGGAGCCACATAGGGACTCCGTCTCGAAAAATAAAACTAGCTAAGTTTTGACGATACGGTCCTAACAAAATTAACTTTGTTGAATTTGGAGAACGTTTGAAAAATGGCCTTTTTAACGGTCAATTAAATTCAACAGAAATTATCGAATACAGTTTAATTTACCACGCTCACATATTAATTCCAAAAATTATGAAAAATTAAACTTAGCAATAATTTGACATTCCGGATCCGACAAAAATGTTTTCGTCGAAAACAGAGTCGTTCGTGTAATGGCCATTTATACGGGCTATGAATTATACTATATTCCATAACGACTATTCTGAATATTCAACTGGCCATAACTTTTTACTCCCGCTATGAAATTTTGATTTTTCAGATTTGTTGGAATGATATTTTTAAACAGATTTAGATATTTTTGTTTCACTAAAATTCGTTTTATTTTGAATCCTGTACATTCAGTCAAAGTTCAGATTCAAATTTTCAAATTACCATACTATTTCTAATTCCTTTTAAAATTAAAATAAATATATTCGTTCTAACTTCGATTTAAATAAATTTTAAATCATTATTATTTAAAATAAATTATTTAACTATTTAAAATTCATTATGATAGCCAAAATAAAAATTTTAAATTGGTTCTGATTTTCCGGGTTGTTACAATCTCCCCCACTTAAAAGCTTTTCGTCCCCGAAAAGGAAACAATAGTAAAGTAGGAAACAAAACGGAAAATGCAAGGTGTTGTAAATGTACCTCAACACAAGAGTTACTCGAAGATGTCCAATCTGCACTTGGGATTGGCCTGTTTGATGCTATCCTTGATCTCCCATGTACAATCTCTAGGATCCCCGCTACACTGCACTTTGACTAAGTGGATGCTCTTGTTCCTCAAAACTCGGATCTCTTTTCCAACAATTTTAACTGGCTCCCTCCTTACTGCTAAGCTCAGGGTAATCTCCAAATCTTGTTGTGCTTCTTCCTCCACAACCAAGTCTGGATCATGAACATGCTTTCGGAGTTGAGACACATGGAATACATCATGAACCCCTGGCAACTAGTCAGGCAACTGCACCCTATAAGCGAGAGTTCCAATCCTTTCGAGAATAGGGAATGGACCAATGAACCTCGGTGCCAACTTCCCAGTTTTCCCAAAATGAATTACACCTCTCAGTGGGGAAACCCTCAAGTATACGTAATCGCCAACAGAGAATTCTAAATCCCTTCTTTGTGAGTCTGCATAGCTCTCTCTCTCGGCTCTGAGCAGCCGATAGTCGCTTCTTAATAAAATCAACTTTATCTTATGCTTCACGAATCATGTCGGGTCCCAATACTAATCGATTGCCTGGTTCCACCCAACATGCGGGTGATCTGCATGGCCTGCCATATAATGTTTCAAATGGCGATATCTGCAAGCTCGCTTGGTAACTATTATTATAAGAGAACTCAACCAAGTGCAAATGATCTTCCCATGACTCGCCAAAATCAAGAATGCATGCTCGCAACAAGTCTTTTAATATGCGGTTCACCCTCTCAGTCTGGTCGTCTGTCTGAGGATGATAACCGATGCTCATATTCAACTTAGTCCCAAGGCCTTCTTGGAATGCTTCCCAGAACTACTGGAAAATATTGGATCACGGTCACTAACAATGCTGCTGGGAACTCCACGTAGTCTGACAATCTCTCTGAAGTAAAGTTGCGCCAGACTACGAGCTGTTCTATTAGCTCTGACAGGGATAAAATGGGCGGTTTTTGTGAAACGATCTACAATCACCCATATACTGTCATTCCCTTTTCTGGTTCGGGGCAAGCCCTCTGTAATGACCCAGATTTTTAGCGACTTTGGTTATCGACATAAACACGATGACGACTAACCAAACATCGAAAAAAATCCCGGTAATTAATGAAAGAAGATAGAGGGTGAGGATAGATAAGATAGAAACTTATAATAGAAGAAGAAAAGAAGAACTTACATCATCAGAGTAACAAAAATCTCACAGCGGAACGAATAACATATAATATATAACATAACTTTGAAATATAACAGTTATGTATACAATAGCACTTATCAGAGTACAACACTTACAACACAGCGGAAAAATCATAGCTATAAAATCTTGAAGCCTCATGCTCTAGCTCTTCAAGTATATCTGTAAATCCCAACCACTTGATTGCCCGTACAAATTTAGGCACCCAAGAGTTTAGGGAAGACAAACAAAATAAACTCCGAGTCAGTCATGGACTGGTATGAGTAAAACAGTTTAAAACAGTTAAACAGGTATATGATATCTCATAAGACCACGCCGTGAATACGGAACGGGTTTTCCCTTATGAGAATCCAAAATATCTTTATATCAAAAACCTTTTGATATTATAATAATGTCTATGTACAAATAGATATCAATCAAGTAGAAACGCTTTCATCTCACGTTCTACATATAGTATACAATCGAAACCGCAAGCACGTATTGGGTAATGGATTTCCAACTATGACAAGGTATGAAACCACCTTCCGATCAGTGTACTCTAGGAAAGATACACTGGATTCAACAAGAACATCTTGCAACTCAGCCACACATGACCGACCACTCATTTCGCTTGAGTGAATCGAATGTATATCACTTACGGTTGGGATCAGCAACCGTTCCCGTATATATATGGGACAGCATTGATAGATTAAAGAAGCAAATGAATATTCTCTAGATAGGTGATTATACACCCTACTTCGGTGCGACCGACTTAGCCATGCTACCTGCCCGATTTTTGTCATTTACCGGATGTGAGGCTAGAAGCTACGCTTATCTTTTTCATATCATATCTTCATTTACTTGGAATACCACATCGTCATACCCGCCAAATCATTATCGATTTCCTTAACGGTATCACGGGTATGAAGCTAAGAGAAACGAATTCCTCTGCCACCAAACGTAATACGTTGAAGAGATCAACATATATGATTCGTTAGGAATACTCTGTCAGACATTCGTCCATACAAGTTGTCCTGGGACTGGACAAACCGAAGGCACTATTCAGTATATCCATCTTAAGCACTGTTATCTAAGATTTATACAACGGCCCTTGCACTTTACTCCGTCTTCAATATATTCAGCATACTTGATTCGCAACGCTTATGCCAATACGGAGTGGTTCTTTGGATAATAATCCAACCGGTCTCTCCATATTAACAACGTTAAAATGGTCAAAACTTCGATAGACTATGATTTAACTATCAAAGAAAAACAAGTGTGCTTGTTAACATTGGAAAACATTTCCATGTTATCTACACATCACTATTCTTCCACAACTATCAGTCCCTAACTGTAAACTAGTATGAGAACGATTTTCTAAGTATAAACCCCGAAGGCCGAAACCAACATCAGATCGATACTCAGGAAACCATTCAACTTACTAATCTCTAGTCAGTTTCTAATTTTTCTTAACTCTATTCGATAAACTCTATTTCTAAACTAATATCTGTTTTAACTTTATTTCGAATAACTATATTCGATTTAACTCCATTCACTTGACTCTAGATCGCAGCGATCACAATGGTTACGCCTGATTCCCTCAGGAAACATCCGAACGCCGTAGGCTATCTGCAGCCCTGCGAATTACGCTAGCAGTCGTGCTAAATGGTAATTATCCTGAATAACTATGTTTGACTAACTTCTTCGATTAAACTATATTTGATTAACTTCTTTTTGATAACTCTAATCGACTAACTCTTTCCTATCTCGTTAATTCCCCTTTTTCTTTTATCCTATTTATTTTCTAAATAAATGTTCCTTTTACAATTCCATTTATTTTCTAAATAAATATTCTCCTTTATAATATCCTATGATTTTATAAATGCTTTATTTTCAAATTATTTCCTTTTATAAAATCGGTTGATTTTATAAAATTCCTTTATTTCAATATACATTGAAATATCCCTTTTTACATCCCAGGGTCTTTTTATGATATTTAAAATATCGAATAACAATGATCAATATCATTCAAATATACCAAATCAACAACAAATTTTATAGCACAACATATATCACAATATATGAAAACAGTAAATTAAATGTTGAGGAATCCAGTCGGATCCCTCCAACCTGTCTCCCTGCATCCACAGATGTTACACAATATAATATACATCAATTTCATTTCAATATGAAATGTTCTGATAAAACAAGATCGACATATATTTAACGGTTTATATATATATATGATTTCAACTAACTGACTAGCTAGCAGTTCAATCAACCAAATCAACACACAGCAATCAGTCAACAAATGATTAACAGTTCTAAAAATACGTTATAAAAATATAACTGTTCAGGATTGGTGAGTTTTACTCACATTGGCGGTTCATCGTTAAAAACCATAAACTGTTTGTTTGATTTGAATCAAACAAATTATTTCTCCATAAATTCAAACTAGCTCCAATCCACTCCCGGTCAGTTCCACTGGGTAGTGTCCGTCCGTACGATCCTGTCGAATCTTGTTTCGTCTGATTCTGATGTCGTATGATAAAGTTACAGTACATTAAAGTTAGTACATGAATTGAAATTAAATAAAGCATGAATTTATTATTATTAGGCTTAACTTTCCCGGCCCACCAAACTCCAAAACACCAGCCCACCCGAATACCTTCCTTCCCCAAACACAGAACTACCGAACCGCTTCTTCAATGGCCATTTCCAGCGAACTTTCACCCACCACATCTCGATCAACACTTGATTTAAGATCAAATAAAAACATCCAATACCCTCCATTTCAAAATCTCATTCACCTGGTGCCTTCAAACCGAAACTCGACCTTGCCATCTCATTTCCGTCGAAGTCCTTGTCGCAGATATACCATACAGGTATCGACATCTCTCAAAACCGAAATCACCCAAAAACCCATACGAGGTGCCAAACTCTTCACTGAATTCAAATCCAACAACTAAAACTCGAATACATGCTCCAAATTGCTGAATGACTCAACCCTAGCCGATTTGAAACGCACGCTGTATATCTCGGGTGCGACAAACTTTGATTCGAACCCAACAAAGCACATACTGGATCGAAGAGAATCATCAGAGGAATACATATATATATATATATATATATATATATGTGTGTGTGTATTGATTTATAACTTTTTATTTGAATTGATGAGAATTTTTGAAGATGAAAAATTTACTGGAGATGGTAGAATATGAAGACGGCGGATTTTCTGAAATTGGTGTTAGGTTTAGGAAGTGTAGTGGTGCTATTTATAGACAAATAAAATATCTAGATATTTTCAAAGATATTTGTAGATATTTTTCTTTATCATTTTATATTCGTCTCTGTACTCTAAAAATCCGTATGATCACACATGATACCTAAAAATCACGAAACTGGACATGTAGTTAGATTTCGACATTACGGTCCCAACGAAACTGGTTTCGTCGAATTCCGACTTCGTATGCTCACACAGCGTATTTTTAACCATCAAAATACTGACTGTTTTTCACTCTAAAAATCCGTACGGCCACACAGTGACTCTAAAAAACACGGAACTTGGAATCTAGCAATAATTTAATATTGCGGATCCAACAAAATTAGTTTCGTCGAATTCCGACTTCGTTTGCAAAAGTGACTATTTTTAAAGCTCTGGATGACCCATTTAAATATATAAATATATTTAAATATAATTAAGTTAAATTGAAATAAATTTATATTATCGTATATCTTTACATATTATATCGTATAGCTCCAGAATATCATATCAGAATTTACAGCTTGATGTTTCAAATTCCAGATTATCTCAATATTCAGTTTATACTGAAAATCTATTTATAACGTATATAAAGCGTTGCAAATTATAAAGGAATTCCACAGCGACTTTTCTGAAATTTGATTTGGACGTAAATCAAAATCTACACTACGAAATCCCGATTTTTCTCTTCCACTGGAAAGATATACTACACCAGCTCCACACGTTTCTTGTTTCACAGAAATCCGATTTAAAACGAACCATGTATACTTAGTTGAAGTTTGAATTGCCAAATAGCGAACTGCCACGTCGTTTCAAGCTCTATTTTAATTATATTATAACTCTACGTTCAAACTGACGTCGATTGAATATATTCGTCAATATAATTCAACTCTAAGCCGAATTAAATCTTAGGGATGACCCAGTTCACATTATATTGTGATATCCAATATTTTGATTATTTCTGAATTAAATATATTATTCTAATATTTAATTTAATTAAATATTCACTATAATTTAAATTAACGACGATTTAATTCCCTAAATCACTATTTATATAATTAAATAAGTTAATTATAGTACCTCTGACAATGCGGGTCATTACACCATCAATAAAGTTGTAACACCCCACGTCCATTAATGTCACTCACAAAGGGAATGCATTAACTTCTATGGAGCGTTTTAAGTGTGTATAGAACAGAAACTTAACAACAAGACAGATTTAAACCGTACTTAAAAATTTAAAATTTTATTCATTGCAGCGGTAAACATATAGGTTTGATTACATCATAAAAAACCAGAGACAAAGTACATAATATCCATCTTGACTAAATCAGAGTACATAAATTGAAAGACATACCCCAACACAAAATAGCCATAAATAAGATAGGCTGAACTTTTACTTCAGCGATCCAAGCAACTTCTAAAGGCAAGAGATACAACTGTCCAAAATCAAGCTCCACTGGTGCTAGTTCCACCCTGAGCACCTGAGGGGGAAAAGGAAGAAAAGAGGTGGAAAAAAGGGGGGGCAGACATAAAGTTTGTCGAGTGCGACAACTTTAACAATATAATTACCAAAATAACTAGGCTAAGGCATAAGTTGGAAAATAAGGAAATGACTGTGAACAATTGGGTATGACTGAGTAAACAAGGAAATAAGATGAACAAAGATAACGTTAAAGGTGCACCTAGTCGCTATAAGATAATTACTACACTGCACCACACCAAACACCCTAAAAGTTGATCCCGCCTATAAGACTTTAATAATGATAATGGTAGTTACGTGTACCGCTAGTTGCCTTCATAGGTGCCGCCTGCCCCTATCTCCATTAGGTATACCCACTACCCCCATGCGATTGGCTCCCTAACTCGTAGATACCCGTGCTGGCACCACAGTGGGGTGTATCACTCCCCAAAGTGGCAACCCGATACCACCAACAATGTACAGCTTATACCTACACGATGCAACAACGTCTTACCTACCAGCCCGGGCCCACACACGCACATGAACCCGTTGGACTTGCGTTGCCCCGTTAACCCGTTTTGGCCTCTTACAGTCAAGCCCAGTATGTGTGTCCTGTCCTCGACTTGGGTCGAGCCCACAAAGATACTTATGGGTTACTGGTTGAAACGGGCCCCCATTACTTGACACAAGCTATTCACCTAAGCTTGGTCCCCTCTAGTACATCCTAGTTAGCCCTCTTCTTATTCATGTTCAATTACATGTTTTAATTCTGGTTAAGTGTTTCTAATCGTATTTCACAAGCCATCCAAGGCACCCACTTAACCCACATGTCCCACCACATGTTTATCTGGTTAAGTGTTTCTTACTTCATTAACACCGTAACCTTGTAAAGACCTCCCACATTAGACTAGCATTTGTGGCAGCTGGATTTTCCAGGAGGGTCCCGGCAGTCTTACACCACAAACGAGCCTAACCTCGTGTCTTTACAACTGTTAAGCATTTAGTTCATGCCTAAGATCTCCCACATTAGACTGGCATTTGTGGCAGTTGGATTTGCCGGGTGAGTCCGGGCAGTCTTACACCACAAAAGAGTCTAATCTCGTGTCTTAGACGATTAATTACACAAAATTAATTATTCCCCAATTTGAATTAATTTCCCTATTCAAATTATCAATCAATTCCAAATTTAGAATGTCCATAATTGACTCAATTATGTCCATCTATTTATGGTATGTAAAATTATACCATTTATCATCACAAATTAATTTTATGCCATTTCTCAATATTAAATCTTTTAATATTATCCCATTGCCCCATGTTGTACGTTCGTTCGTTTAATGTAAAATACACGTTAGACTCGAATACTCTAACTTATGGAATAAAGAGAAAACATCAAAACACACATAGAAATAAAACTAGATCTAAACATAAGGGGTGAACTTGCATAGGAAATAACCACAAACTTTCATTACATGATTCATACTCCAAACATATATATATATATATATATATATATATATATATACTTGCATATGTGATTTATGCAACATAATGATGGCGTAAACTTACATCTAAACATGTAAACTAGCATGTAGAATTTTGTATACTAGCATATAACTCACACATGTCATAGCCTAACTTTAGATCCAATTTACACATAAAAATAGATGTCATGAAACATGCAAGGTTGTATATGATTTTCACTAACTCGCATATGATTCATCTCTAAATTAACATCTAAACTTGCATACATACATATGATTTATCATATGAATTAGTTCCAACAACATAACCAAACTAGCATATGAAACATCATTATGAATTGATTATACATAAGCCAATCATAAAATTACAACATAGATAATAACATCACAATTTTACAACATAGATGATAAGATCATAAAATTTACAACATAAATAATAACATACGGTCAAAGATTCACAACATCACCATATAATCCAAATCATAGCTCAATCCAATTAAATTGTTAATTATCTTATTAAAAAAATCGAACTCACAACTCAAAGAAGGTCTTGAGTTCTGAAATCTGAGTTCTGAAATTGAATTAGCTTTCCTTTGAAGAAGACAAATTGTTGTGGTTTAGATTAGAATTGAATTTGATTAGCTTTTCTTCCTCTCTAATTGGTGGCGGCTATTCTAGGTTGCAAGGTGGCGGCATGGAGGCCATGATTCTAATTTTTATTTGAATTTAGGGTTTGAGTCTATATGTGTTTTTATAGAGTTTAGGATTAATTTAGGCCATCCGATCAACCCAGAATTAACCCCAGCCATTCAGACCAGATCAGAAACCCTAATGACTCAGCATACAGTCGTAGAAAGGTCATCAAACAAATCTGTCGGGGGGGAGGAGGGGTGACCCCCTGGTCGACCTGGCCATGGCGGAAAATTTCCCGCGTAGCCCAATCTGACTCTGAAAATTCGAATTTTGAAATCTGTTTAAATTTTTCTGAAACTTCCGATGGCTATAACTTCTTCATACAAAGTCCAATTCACGCAAACTCGGACTCTATCTCAACTAGAATTCCGAGACGAACACAATGACGCAATCCGTTTCCCTTAATTCTCACATCTGATATTAGTTATTCTTTAATTTGTGTACATTAATATTAACAGAAATACGGGGTGTTACATTCTCCCCTCAAAGGATTTCGCCCCCAAAATCTCCAAATTAAGGAGAATGCATATCCTAACATCCAAACAACCATCTACTCAACCATCAAACACAGGCGTCCATTGTCCTTATAAATTTCCTAATGCTGTATGAACATATGCAAGAAGTGTGTGTATATGTTCTTTATCTAATGCAAAATCAGGCGGTCTACTGATTCAGTTGACATCCTTAATGCAAACCATGATAGTGCCATGCATCCATTATGTATGTGAAAGAATCCTATTGGTACATATTATTTCTACATGTGTGCACAACCATTCACCAAAATGCAGCATCCATATGATAACACAACCATTATACATCCATTAACTTAAATATGTACACACATCTATATGCAATATGCAATATGAAGTGACTGAGCCGATCTAGTGCCTAAAGTGTGTGTATTTGTATCCACGAGCAACCACTGGCAACCACTTGCATCCATCATACATAACATGTCTCAAACACTTGTTTCAACCATAGGACTACCCTATCTAAAGGTAAAAGATACTAGCGAGAGGACATATTAAAGATAAAACAAGTACAAGCTAAGCGATAAAGGAGAAATTAAAAGACATACACTTGAAAAGAAAAGGGTACAATGAACGCATCTTCTCTTCCGTCTCCCAAGTAGTGTTGCTCTCATCATCTCCCCATAGCACTTTGACTAGCTTGACCTCTCGATTCCTCAACTTCTTAATCTCCGACCCAAGAATGCACGTAGGAGCTCGTCGAATCGTCGCATCACGCTCTATCTCCACCTCTCTAAGCAAGCTCGGCTCCACCACTTCCGCGGTCTCATGCAAGCACTTCCTCAAATGTGATACATGGAATACATCTTGTACACCACTAAGTCTCTCGGGCAACTCCACTCTATACGCCATCTGTCCAATCCTCTTCTTAATATGAAACGGCCCTACGAACCTTGGTGCTAACTTCCCAATGGACCCAAAGCGAATAACATTTTGTAATGGAGACACCTTGACAAAGACCATGTCCCCAATATCAAACTCAAGATCTGTCCTCCTGTTGTCCGGATAAGATTTCTGCCTATCTTGCGTCGTCTTCATCCTCCTTTGAATCAAATCGATCCTTTCCGAAGTCTCTCTAATCATATCGGGCCCAAGTAAGATCTTATCTGTAGATTCCCATCAACATGTAGGCGTACGACACGGCTGTCCATAAAGAGCCTCGAACGGTGCCATGCCAATGCTAGACTGAAAGCTATTATTATAAGCGAACTCCACCAATGGAAGATGTTGCTCCCATGTACCTCTGAAGTCTAAGACACACAATCTCAATAGGTCCTCTAGAATACGATTCACCCTCTCGGTCTGGCCGTCCGTCTGAGGATGATATGCGGTGCTCAAACATAACGGAGTCCCTACCGCCTCTTGCAAGCTCTTCCAAAACTCGCTAGTAAAGATAGGATCGCGGTCGCTCACTATGCTAGAAGGAACACCGTGCAAACAAACTATCTCTCGAATGATATGGAGGCTAACCATGGAGCAGTCCTCTTACTCTTCATGGGAATGAAATGGGCGCTCTTAGTAAGTCTGTCTACCATGACCCAAATCCCCGTATTACCCTTCCTCGATCTCGGTAACCCATCAATAAAGTCCATCGAGACACTCTCCCACTTCCATTATGGAACCTCCAATGGGTGAAGCAACCCACCGGGCTCCTTTTGCTCTTCTTTTACTTGTTGGCATACCAAACATCTAGCGACAAACTCGGCCACACCCCTCTTCATGCTGGCCCAAAAGTAAACTCGTCTCATGTCCATGTACATCTTGTCCCCGCCGGGATGGATGGTCATCCTCGAACGATGTGCATCATCGTGAATGGTCTTCCTCAAATTCTCGTCCCATGGTACACAAAGTCTACCGTCCTTACGTAACCAACCCTTATCATCTAGGGTATACCTACTGAGATGGCTCGATGACTCCCCCTTTTGAGCTTCTCTACTAACTCAACCAACTGTGGATCATCTCGCTGTGCCTCACCAATCCGTCCCAAAAGCGTAGGTCTGACCTCTAAGGATGCTAGCAAACCAGGTACAAAGTCAATGGAAGGTCTAAAGTCAAACGTAGAGATGAACTCTAAGCTTTGTCGCTCAACAAACAACGGACTCAAGGACAACCTTTTCCTACTTAAGGCGTCTGCCACCACGTTACCTTTGCCAGGGGTATATGCTATCTCGAAATCGTAGGACGCTAAGAATTCCATCCACCTTTGCTGCCTTAAGTTCAAGTCCTTCTGAGAGAACAAGTATTTTAGCGATTTGTGGTCAGTGAACAATTCAAATTTCTCGCCAAGAAGATAATGGCGCCAAGACTTAAGCGCGAAAACAATAGTGGCCAACTCTAGGTCATGTGTAGGGTAATTCCTCTCATGCATTCTCAACTGCCTTCCTCCATAGGCTATTACCCTTCCCTCTTGTATTAAGACTGCACCTAGTCCTATCCCACAAGCATCGGTATAAACGGTAAATAGCTTACTCCCATCTGGCAACACTAAGACTGGGGCTGTGGTCAAAGCTCTCTTTAAACGTTGGAACGCATCATCACAATCTATGTCCCACGTGAAAAATAGGTTCTTCTTCGTCAAGCATGTTAATGGGGCTGATATATTTGCGAAGTCTTTGATAAACTTCCTATAGTAGCCAGTTAACCCTAAGAAACTCCTCACCTCGGTAGCATTTTTAGGGACCTTCCAATCTTAGATGGCCACTACCTTCGCGGGATTCACAGCTATCCCTTATTTTGAAACCACGTGCCCTAAGAATCGCACTTCCTTCCTCCAAAAGTGACATTTAGAGAATTTAGCTTTAAGGCTATGCGCTCGAAGGGTCTCCAACACTTCCCTAAGATGCAGGGCATGCTCTTCCTCGCTCTTAGAAATGATCAAGATGTCGTCCACAAAGACTACCATGAATTTATTAAGGTACTCCTTAAACACCCTACTCACCAAGTCAACAAAGTATGCGGGGGCATTTGTCAAACCAAAGGGCATCACAAGCCACTCGAAGAAGCCGTCTGGAGTCCTAAAGGCAGTCTTGTCTATGCTATTCTCAGCCATTCTCAACAGATGGAAACCCATGGCTAAGTCCCACTGCGAAAACACTGAGGCGCCAACTAACTGATCGAAGAGATCGTCAATCCTCGGTAGTGGGTGCCTATTATTCTTAGTAAGCTTATTAAGTTCTCTATAGTCCACACAAAGTCTAAGGGACCCATCCGCCTTCGTGGTAAATACTACTAGAGCACCCCACTCCGATATACTACGTCTTATGAACCCCTTCTCAAGCAATTCTTTCACTTGCTTACTGAGTTCTCTTTTCTCTCTTGGAGCCATGTGGCGCACTGGCAATGCAACTGGCTTTTCATTATCTACTAGATATATTCGAAAGTCAATCTCACGTTTTGGGGGTAGACCCCTCACCTCATTGAAGACATCAACATATGCACGGACCATACGAACAGAATGTAAATCATCATTGGATGCGTCAAGGGATTCTAGGTAGCTAAGCATTACTGGACCTCTAGGGTCACAAGAAAAATCAAGGGTCTTTCAACAATGAGTCAACGATCTAACTACCCTTCTTTCACAATCTAGGATGGCCCCGTATCTAGTTAGCCAATCCATACCTAGAATCAAGCCGTAGCCCATGAAACCAAGAACAAAGGCGTTGCATTCAAACCCAACGCCCAAGATAGACACTCTCAAATCCCAACAGATCACAGAAAGATGACCCGAACCACCAATAGGATTTGAGACTACTAAGGGATCTGTAACTAAACTAGTATTTAGGTGCAGTGTTTCAACTAATGATGTAGAGACAAAAGAATGTGATGCGCCAGAATCTAATAAAGTATGGACAAGATGATCAAACAGAAAAACTAAACTTTCAACGGAAATTGCTCTACCTCGTTCTTGTAGCGGTGGGACCACGAGAGCCTGAACTTTCCCCCTGCCTGCCCTGGTGCCATAAGAGCCTACACCTGTCCTCCAGAGGTAGACCCTGCCATCTTCCCTTTCCTTGGGCAGTCCTTAATCAGATGTACCGCTTCGCCACAGTGGAAACATCCAGTCTTCTTTTTCTTCCTACAATCTTTGCTTAGATGGCCTGGTGTCCCACAGTTAAAGCATCTTTTCTTTCCCTTACCATTGTTGCCTTTACCACCTTTCTTGTTCTGTTGTTGCTGTTGCGGTTTCATTTGATCCCCTTTCTTCTCGGGTGCCTTATTAGCATTGGCGCCCTTCTCTTCTTCATGCATAAGCGTCATGTCAACTAGTCTCTCAAAGGTAGCCCCCATAGGGATGTGGGTCATAGCTAACCCATGAAACGGCTCGTTCAAACCCTTAACAAACCTCAGGGCCTTCTTTTCTGGTGTATTCACCAAGTCCAAGCCAAATCTCGCCAACTGATTGAATTTGTTGACGTATTCTTTCACTGATAGATCCCCTTGTTTCAATGCCAAAAACCTTTCCATATATAAATTCTCTTCAGCTCGTGAGAGAAACTTTGCCTCAAACCTCCGCCTGAAATCTGGCCATGTATCAACTGGACGCTCACCATTAGTGACCTCCCACCAAAATGAGGCCTCATCCTTCATAGCCGGGCAGCCAACTGGACCTTTCTTCCATCTTCCACTTCAAAGATCCCAAACAATTCTTCCACCTCCTTTAGCCAATTTCAAGCTTCAACAAATGTCTCCATCCCGTGCTAATGTTTTCCACCCATGGCCCGAAAGTCCTTACATATCTTTGCAAAAGTATCGACACGAGGAGGAGGGGGAGGAGGAGGAGGAGGATGAGCATTTGCTGGACCTGCGGTGGTGGCCCTAGCCTCCAAATACCTTCTAAACCATCCTGGTATCGGTATCCCCTCGGGTATCTCGGGAATTCTAGACATGCTGAAACGAAAAAGGAAAGATTCAATACAAAAAGAAACAAAGGAAAAATATATGGCTCTTGGGGTCATGTTTCTAAAAATAAGCTTTTCTCTTGAAAATACTTTCCTTAAAACGTACTTTTGAAGGTACTTCTTTATAAAAGTGTTTTTGAAAAACAGTCTTTCAAAATTCATATCTGTTCTGGTAACCTTCAGCTCTAATACCGCGTGTAACACCCCACGTCCATTAATGTCACTCAGAAAGGGAATGCATTAACTTCTATGGAGTGTTTTAAGTGTGTATAGAACAGAAACTTAACAACAAGACAGATGTAAACAGTTCTTAAAATTTAAAATTTTATTCATTGCAGCGGTAAACACATAGGTTTGATTACATCTTCAAAAACCAGAGTCAAAGTACATAATATCCATCTTGACTAAATCAGAGTACATAAATTGAAAGACATAACCCCAACACAAAATAACCATAAATAAGATAGGCTGAACTTTTACTTCAGCGATCCACGCAACTTCTAAAGGCAAGAGATACAGCTGTCCAAAATCAAGCTCCACTGGTGTTAGTTCCACCCTGAGCACCTGGGGGGGAAAGGAAGAAAATAGGTGGAAACAAAGGGGGTCAGACATAAAGTATGGCGAGTGCGATAACTTTAACAATATAATTACCAAAATAACAAGGCTAAGGCATTAGTTGGAAAATAAGGAAATGACTATGAACAATTGGGTATGACAGAGTAAACAAGGAAATGAGAGGAACAAAGATAACGTTAAAGGTGCACCTAGTCGCTATAAGATAATTACTACACTGCACCACACCAAACACCCTAAAAGTTATCATGCCTACAAGACTTTAATAATGATAATGGTAGTTTTGTGTACCCCTAGTTGCCTTCATAGGTGTCGCCTGCCCCTATGTCCACTAGGTGTACCCATTACCCCCATGCGATCGGCTACCTAACTCGTAGATACCGGTGTTGGCCCCACAGTAGGGTGTATCACTCCCCAAAGTGGCAACCCGATACCACCAACAATGCACGGCTTATACCTACACGATGCAACAACGTCTTACCTGCCAGCCCGGGCCTACACACGCACATGAACCCGTTGGACTTGCGTTGCCACCGCTAACCCGTTTTGGCCTCTTACAGTCAAGCCTAGTATGTGTGTCCCATCCTCGACTTGGGTCGAGCCCACAAAGATACTTATAGGTTACTGGTTGAAACGGGCCCCCATTACTTGACACAAGCTATCCACCTAAGCTTGGTCTCCTCTAGTACATCCCACTTAACCCTCTTCTTATTCATGTTCACTTACATATTTCAATTTTGGTTAAGTGTTTCTAATCGTATTTCACAAGCCACCCAAGGCACCCACTTAACCCCCATGTCCCACCACATGTTTATCTAGTTAAGTGTTTCTTAGTTCATTAACAGCGTAACCTTGTAAAGACCTCCCACATTAGACTAGCATTTGTGGCAGCTGGATTTGCTGGGCGGGTCCGGGCAGTCTTACACCACAAATGAGCCTAACCTCGTGTCTTTACAACTGTTACGCATTTAATTCATGCCTAAGACCTCCCACATTAGACTGGCATTTGTGGCAGCTGGATTTGCTGGGCGGGTCCGGGCAGTATTACACCACAAAAGAGCCTAACCTCGTGTCTTGGACGATTAATTACACAAAATTAATTATTCCCCAATTTGAATTAATTTCCCTATTCAAATTATCAATCAATTCCAAATTTAGAATGTCCATAATTGACTCAATTATGTCCATTTATTTATGGTATGTAAAATTATACCATTTATCATCACTGTTAGCCTACTTTGTGAACTAGGCAACACAAAGCCAAGAAACCAACCATTGAAGAGTATTTTAGGTTATAAGACTTCGGTTCGGATCGGAAGAAAACACCACAATTCGGATTGATAGCAGCATATTGGTTCGGATCGGACAGAGTTCCCCGTTCGGATCGGATGGCTCTTACTGGGTAAGTTGGCAAAGCATATCTGATCGGATCGGAAGGCCAATAAATCTCAAATGGATCGGAAAGCCTTTTTGCTTGCCATGACGCTGCAGCGGAGCGGAGTATGATTAGAGAAGGAGAGACGTCCAAACCACTCCGGTTCGGATCGGGTATTCCGATCCGACCCCCAACTTGCATGCCTCCGACCCGCACCCATGATCCAGGTTAATCTCCTATAAAATAGCCTGGAGAACCGGACCGGCTATAACTGATTCCTACCCCTAACGTCCATCTCTTCGATGTGTTGTCAGCTTGATAGTTCATCCGAACCCGAAGAGAGTGCTATGGATGACACGTGTTCCGACCCGGATTGAATCTCAGGCAAATTCACACCTATAAATACCCCATCTAGAGACAAATAGAAGGATCTTTTTCAGCACTTTTGAGAATCCAAGTACCTCCATCATCCGAACTCCTCTACTCCCGGAGAATCCAAATCATCTTTCATTTCTTGTTTTAATCATTTGAGTGAACAAAAGTGAGTTGTGAGTGAGTCTTACATTGCATTTGTAACTGAATTACTGAATATAGTGAAAACTAAGTGGACGTAGGCATTTCTTCGCCGAACCACTATAAATCTTGTGTGTTCATTTTTATTTCTGTTTTATTTTATCTTGTTTCTAATCAATTTGGGTGTTAGAACCACATTTGGGTCTAACATTTTGGTGCTTTCACTGAGAATCCTCATCTAAATTCTTTATTTTCCGGGATCTCTTTCTACTTTTTGGACCGTCGAGTCCAAAGAAGTGAATCCTTTAGTTTCTCCGCTTTCTTACACTCGTTGAAGTAATTGTCAAAAACTCATGGCCAAAGGAAAAGGCAAGGAAATACAGTCTGTTCAAGGAAATGGAGCTGGCGAAGATCAGCAGCATGCTGTTGTAACAAGGTCTCGGGGGCAGAGTTCAGCAGCAGGAAGAATCAATGCAGGAAATCCGAACCGACAGCAAGGGGAGAGCTCCGATCCGATCCGGGTAGGAGACTCTGAGGCAGTGCACTCCCCCAATCTGAACCGACCCGAGTTGCTCGCTGCGCACCGATCCGACCAGGCACCCCAGCTCCGATCCGACCCGACTTCCTACCTCCGATCCGACCCGATGCTTGGTGAAGCTGGAACATCTACTCGAGTCCCCACGAATGCTCCAATTCCAGCTGCCAGGGTTGGAGACCAGGTCAATCCATCTGCTCCCATCACTCAAGGAGATTTCTCGTGCTTGCTTGATATGCTTGAGAGCACGAGGGAAGCTATGAGAGTTCATGAGCGCACTAATCTCATGATGCAAGAAAATATGAGGCTCATGAGTCGGGAGATCAATGAGCTCCGCCGGCAAAGAACTCCATCACCGGTTCGTCACACGCCCGTAGATCAATCTTCATCTTCCGAGGAAGAGAGGCCCCGTGAACGAAGGCCACTCGAACGACCTCAGAACGTGGAGCAGCTAACGTTTGGATCTTTGGGATCTCGCGAGGATATCGCACGAGCATTAGGAAACGATAGCCCCACTCGGGGGCAAAGACTCCAGTCCCCTCTTCCCGAGATCGACCGGGAACACAGGGAAAGGAATCGAGTAGAGGCAGCTCGAAGAAGAAGGGCATCTCCTGAGCAAGAGCCCCGAAGGAACTCGGACACTAGGGCCAGGGAACCTGAGCAGCCCCTAACTAGTGCCGATGTGCAGGCAATGGTTCGCCGAATTATGTCCGAGAGCCGGAATTATACAAATGAAGACTATGGCATTGAGCGAAGCCATACTCCGTTCACTGACGATATCCTAGACTTCCAGTTTCCCCGACGCTTTAACTTGCCACAGATGGACAAATATAACGAAAGGACTGATCCGGGACAGCATTTGATGCGGTATTCGTGGCTCATGAACGCCGCTGCTGCCCCTGATGAAGTGAAGTGCAAAGCATTCCCAATCTACCTGGAAGATGTGGCATTATTCTGGTTTACCCGGCTTCCTCCTCGTTCAATTTCTAATTACAAAGAACTAAGCGAGCGTTTCATGAACCAGTTCCGACTACATGCCCGAAAGTCCAAGAGTGTTATTGAATTGTCGAGGATCAAGCAGGCACCAGGAGAGTCTTTAAGGGCATATTTAGATCGTTTTAACCAAGCTGTAACTGAGGTCAGTGACCCGCATGAGCCCACTATTCTGATGGCATTGAAGGAAGGAGTCGATCCTGAATCTGAGTTTGGAGACTACCTTTCTGGGAAGACACCCCCCACAAGGGCGATATTCTACGAAAAAGCTGATATTTATCTAAGACGAGAGGAGGCCCGGGCAAACCGGAAGAGAAAGTCTGAGACAGCTTCAAAGGAGAATGTGCAGAGTAATATTGCCGTGAAGCAGTCTGGGGAAAGTTCTGGCAAGGTTGAAGTAAATGTAGGAAACAAGGGTGGAAACAGCAATACTGGAAACGGGGGAAATAACAACAACCGTAATTCGAACGGTAACAGGAGAAACAGAAATAGGGGAAGCGACCCTAACAAAAGGCCCCGATTCCAGAACTACGAGAACTATACACCATTGAATGACACCCTGGAAAATATTTACCTGGATACGTACAACGTGTTGCAGTACAAAAGACCGCCACCTCGTGATTCGACCGAGAAAGAAATGGCAACAGGGAAATTTTGCTTGTTTCACGGAACACATGGACATTCGACCAATGAGTGTCGGCATTTGAGGGATGTAATTGAAAAGCTGCTGCGTGAAGAAAAGTTGGATGAGTACAAGGTTGCCCCGAGGGACAGGGGGCAAGGAGAGCAGGCTCCAAAACAGATCCTACCTGCCCCTAAGCCTACCACGCAGCAGAAAGGTAAAGGGATCGTCATCAACTCCATTGTAGGCGGACCTCACCCGGCAATCCGAAGTTTTAGGTCAATGGACCAATATGTGAATGCTGCCAAGCATCTAGATGTGAATGAAGGTGACGACTTGGAGGATGTCACCCCTATAAAACAACAAAAAACCATGTTCGATGACGTGGTATTTCGCAGCCGAGACAACACGGGGATACAATCTCCCACCAATGATCCGTTGGTTATTACTACCACCATTGGGCCGGCCTTGGTCCATAAGGTATTAGTAGACAACGGAAGTTCCGTTAATATTTTGTTCAAGAAGTCATTTGATCAGATGAAGCTTGAGCCCGAAGATCTGAAACCTTGTGAAGGATGGATTAGAGGCTTCAACGGAGCGGCGACAGCTCCCATGGGATATATAGAGTTGCCCGTGACCCTAGGGCAAGGAGAACGTAGAAGAGTGCGAATGCTTCAGTTCGTAGTATTGGACGTAGATTCGCCATATAACGCATTTTTAGGGAGACCTGCCCTCGCTGAATTTAGAGTTTGTATCGCCCCTTGGTGCTTGTTACTAAAGTTCCCAACCGAAGCCGGGACTGGAGTAATAAGAGGGGATCAGGTTTCTGGACGGGCCTGCTATGTGGCCGAACTGAAGATGTTGATGAAAGGAGTTAATGCTGAGAGTAAGGATGCCTCATCTCCCTCAAAGGGGGACTCGGCATAGCAATTAGAGAGATTGAACCCAAGGGAGTTGCCCAAAGGAACGCCTGAAGACCTGGATCCTAGAAAAGACGAGGAACCAGAGGCTAGGAATGCAACTCCTAATGAAGCGACAGTGGAAATTCCTGTTGATAAAGCTGACCCGACGAAAGTTTTGAAGATCGGTTCTCAACTGGATCCACGTCGTGCAGAAGAACTGACGGACTTCTTGAAGGCAAACTTAGATGTGTTCGCCTGGACCCACGCTGACATGTGTGGGATATCACCTTCCATTATCAGTCACAAATTGAATGTAAATCCGAAGCATCCGCCTGTGAAGCAAAAGAGACGCATGCTGGGCCCAGAGAGGTCGGCTGCTCTCAAAGAGGAAGTAGATAAATTGAAGCAAAATGGATTTATTTGAGATTCGACTTATCCCGACTGGATATCGAATCCTGTCTTGGTAAAGAAGCCAAACGGAAAGTGGCGAACTTGTATTGACTTTTCAGATTTAAATAAGGCTTGCCCAAAAGATAGTTTCCCACTTCCCAGGATTGACCAGCTTGTAGACTCGACAGCAGGTCATGAACTTCTCTCTTTCATGGATGCATACTCTGGATACAATCAAATTCCTATGCATGTACCAGACCAAGAGCATACAAGTTTCATTACGAATTTGGGATTATATTGTTATGTTGTAATGCCGTTCGGATTAAAAAACGCTGGAGCTACTTATCAGCGGTTGGTAAATAGAATGTTTTATGATCAAATAGGAAAAACTATGGAAGTTTATGTGGATGATATGCTTGTTAAATCAAAGCAGTCTGCCAGTCATACGCAAGACTTAGCGGAAATGTTTAGTATCTTGCGAAAATACCGTATGAAATTGAATCCTTTAAAATGTTCATTTGGAGTGGCGTCGGGAAAGTTCCTTGGCTTCATTGTGAGTTCCCGAGGAATTGAGATCAACCCTAGCCAGATAGCGGCGATTAGAAATATCGAAGAACCAAGGAGAATTAAAGACGTCCAAAGTCTGGCAGGGAAGGTAGCGGCGCTGAGTAGATTCATCTCCAAAGCCACTGATAAATGTGTTCCGTTTTTTGATTTGATAAAAAGGGGAAAGAAGAACTTCCAGTGGACTCCCGATTGTGTCGAGGCCTTTCAAAATCTGTTAGAGCTGTTAGAGAAACCGCCAATCTTATCAAAGCCCATAGATCACGAAGAACTATTTGTTTATCTAGCAGTCTCGGCTCACGCTGTCAGCACAGCCCTGGTTCGAGAAGAAGACAAAGTACAAAGGCCAGTATACTATGTGAGTAAGAAATTAGCAGCGGCAGAGCGCAACTACCCAAAGATCGAGAAGCTTGCTTACAGCCTCCTGATTGCATCCCGAAAACTTCGTCACTACTTCCAAGCCCATCCAATAACCATATACACCGATCAGCCGTTAAGACAGGTGTTGCAGAGACCCGAAGCGTCGGGAAGGTTGATTAAATGGAACATAGAACTAAGCCAGTTTGATTTGAATTTTCAACCACGAAAGTCAATCAGGGGACAAGCTCTAGCAGACTTTATTGCGGAGTTCACCATTCCAGATGAAGAAATAATCAATGACCGAGTGGTCAAATCCGAGGATAAGCTAGAGATGAATCCGTGGAAATTATATACAGATGGAGCTAAAAATGACCGAAGATCCGGAGCTGGAATTGTCTTAGTCACTCCCGAGGGACGGTCGTTATATTACGCCCTGCGATTAGAATTTTCGGCAACAAACAATGACTCTGAGTATGAAGCCCTGATTGCCGGGCTGAAACTCGCTAAAGACCTCGGAGTAAAAATGATGGACATATTTTGTGACTCTAAGATTGTTGTTTGTCAAGTGCGAGAGGAATTCGCGGCTCGAGGACCTCGACTTGTCGCTTACCTCAAGAAAGTGAGAGAGCTATTAAATGGCTTAGAGCGGTACAACATAACACATATTCCCAGAGTAGAAAACCAGAAAGCGGATAGACTAGCAAAATTGGCTAGTTCCGACAATCCAGAAGAGACTGAGGTAATTCCAATTGAAACGTTGGAATCGCCAAGCTTTGAGTCAATGGAAATTGAATTCGTTCATGAAGCGGAACCAGAGAAGGAGTCATGGATGACTCCAATCAAGAGTTTTCTTAAGAATGGGACACTCCCATCGAAGAAAAGTGAGAAAAGAGCTGTAGTTCGCAAAGCTGCCAGATATGTTATGCAAGACGATACCCTCTATAGACAAGGATTTTCTATGCCCCTGTTACGATGTATCGCACACGACGACATCAAGCGTGTACTGAGAGAAGTGCACGAAGGTGAGTGTGGAGATCATACAGGAGGTCAAACTTTAGCAAAGAAAATATTGCGGTACGGATACTTCTGGCCTACGATCAACAAGGATGCAGCTGATTATTCACGACGCTGCGATAAGTGCCAGAGATTCGCCAAAATCCCCAGGGCACCGTCAACCCAGCTTAAATCGATGGTGAGTCCTTGGCCATTTGCCACATGGGGAATCGATATCATTGGAGTTTTACCGATTGCTAAAGGGGGAGCTAAGTATGCCATAGTAGCCGTGGATTATTTCACAAAATGGGTGGAAGCTGAGCCCTTGACTAAGATCACCACAAGAAAGGTGATAAGTTTTGTGGTCAGAAATATTATATGCCGATTCGGGATCCCAAGGACGATTATTACCGACAACGGGACCCAATTTGATAGCACTGAATTCAGAAACTTTTGCCAGAAATATAAGATAGACAAACGATATACTGCAGTTGCCTATCCACAATCTAATGGGCAAGTAGAGGCAATAAACAAGGTAATAAAATCCATCCTCAAGAAGCGATTAGAGCGTGCAAAGGCAAAATGGGTTGATGAATTGCCCCTAGCTTTGTGGGCATATCGAACAACGTTTAAAACGGCTACCGGTCATACCCCTTTCTCTCTCTCCTTTGGCTCAGAAGCAGTAATTCCAGTTGAGCTAGAAGTTCCTTCCCACAGGGTTACGTATTATGACCCGATGACGAATCGGGCACTCTTACTTGAGTCTCTTGATGAAGTCGAAGAGAAAAGGGACGAAGCAGACTTGCGTGCAGCAAGACATCGGCGTCAGATGGCACGCTATTATGACAAAAAAGTTCGCCTCAGAACTTTTGAACCAGGAGATTTGGTGCTAAAGAGAGTTTTTCCATCTCTTCCTCACCTCGGCCCAAAATGGGAAGGACCCTTTGTCATCCAACGGAAACTTGATAAAGGAACATTCAAGTTAACGACCGTAGATGGCGAAGAAGTCCCTCGAGCATGGAATGCCCAACACTTAATGCGATATTTGGATTAGAAATGCTATACTTTTTGCTGTTCTTCCTATAAACTCTGTAATAAGGCACGACTTGCCTTGGGAAAATCTGATGATATGAATAAAGGTCTATAAAGTGGATGTAGGCTATGACTTAGCTGAACCACTATAAAAATATTGTGTGTTATTTACTTTTATGCATTTACATTCGTTAGTTGTTCTGTTGTGATTATAAAATACAGGATAACTTAGAGCCTAAAAAGGTTGAAACAGTTTGGACATAAAAAGAAGCACAATGATTATTTGTGCAATAAGACATAAAAGAATGAGAAAAAGACATTCTTAACTCTAACTCTCCAGAGAAAGAGAGAGAGTATAAAAGCGTCTCAGACTGAGCGCTGAAAAAGAAATTCTATTCTGAACTCTAACTCTCCAGAGAAAGAGAGAGAGTATAAAAGCGTCTCCGACTGAGCGCTGAGAAAGAGGTTCAACTCCGAACTCTAACTTTCCAGAGAGAAAGAGAGTATAAAGGCGTCTCCGACCGAGCGCCGAGAAAGAAATCTTTTCCCGTTGAACGACCGGGGAATAAACAAATAACTGAACTCGAACTCTAACTCTCAAGAGAATGAGAGAGAGTATAAAAGAAATGTCAGGAAAAACAACAGGTATTGATGACACAGGAAATGCTATCCCGTTAGAGAATCGGGAGCGTTCAGATTGCATGGTTAAGCACTGAATAACCTATGGAGATTGACTGGGGACACATATATATACACATATCTCCCCTCTCCACAACTTTGTTTCATAACTATAGACATGCATTTTTGCATAAGTACAGGACTGCTAACAGATAAACATTGCAAAAAGTGAATTATTTTTATTTACAAATGAATGAATTTGTACAGGGAAATAACTAAAAAAGAAAGTGCGGAAGCTGCTGTTGTAGCAGCACTTATTGGTCTACAAAGATGCTAAAAGGACACAGGAGAACCCACTATTTGGGTTTGGGATGAGCCTTCGATTTCTTGGCATCTTTTTCCGCATCCTTTGCTTCCCTCTCGGCTTCAGTCAAGATTCGCTTTGATTTCTTTTTCCCTGAAGGTGTAGTACTGGAGCCAGCAGACTTCTTCCCGGAGGGCTGGGCACTGGAATCAAGAGAAGACTTTTTAGCAAGTTCTTCGGTAATAGATCTAGTTGAGAGCTTAACAACTAACCTTGAACCTGCATCCACCACTGCGAGGGGCTTGAGAACCTCAGGGTCTAATTCTTCAGCCTTTAATTGCAAGCGCTTGTCTTGATCAGCCTTCATGGCCGCCAAGGTAACGTCATCGGCGCTTTTTGACTCCCCGGTTATTGTAACCTCCGGTTCCTCATCATGCCCCTCGTCTCCTCCGTCGTCTTTTAAAGCTGCAATCATTTCTTCATCATGGGGAGTAGTGACCTTAGTTGGCTCACTTCTTTCCCCCAGGTCTGTTGAAGCAGCCTTGTCTTCCCCTTCTTTGACCCTATCAGCGGGTTGTGTCCCAGCGGTAGCTCCTTGAGCTACATCCGTCTTCGTGGATGATTCAACGCCTACAAAATGAGAAACATTGGTTATCAACTCAGGCGAGAGCAAAGGATTTCTCATCGAACGTTCGGTTATGTAGCCAAAGGTAGTAGTAGCCTTGACAAATTGAGGAGAAAAGATAGGGATACCTTCTGAAGATTTTTCAGCGGGGGTGACTACTACCTCTGGAGTTATTTCAGGAATAGGAGATAGCAAAGTGGTTCGGGAAATTCCCGGGTTTTCGGGATCATACCCCTCTACTTCGGGAGTTACAGGAGCAGAAGAAGAAGAACCAGCTTCAGGGACGGTTTTCTGTTTAGACTTCCGCCTCTCTTCTTCCATGGCCTCAGCAATTAGACGGCGCCCTTCAGCTAGGCGCTCCGGTTCGTCGTCTCTCAAATATTTCTCCATCAGCTTATCTTCATCGAGGGAATCGACCTTAAGCTCTTCTTTTTCCCACTCGACGATTTGATTCCACACATGAACCAAAGTGGATGGATAGTCCTCGATCCAGGAAATGTTTCGACGACGAATAATGTGCGCGAAGAATTCGATCATTAGCTCGCCGAAGCCCTGAATATCAGCCTCCGCCTCTGATAGTTGTTTGCGGGTTTCCTCCGCAGATTTGATAGCGCATTCCACATTGCCCTCAGCTAGAGCAACCCTGTTTTCCGCCTCCAACAATTTTGAAGCCAAGTCTGCGTTTTTCTTTTCTAACTCGGCACTCCTTTTCGCTAACTCGGCGTTTTTCTGCTCAAGCTCAGCATAAGCAAGGCGTGTCTTAGCAGCCTCTGATTTGGCTTCGTCAGCTTGCTTCTTCAACTCAGAACGCTCCTGAGTGTGGGATTCTAGTAAATCATGATAGCGCTTTTGCATGTCCTCAAACTGTTGTTTGAAGTTAGAAGCGTTCTTTTGAGCGACAGCTAGTTGAGCTTGAGTGTCTTCTAAGTTTTTTCCTAAGGTTTTTAAGGCCTTAGCATCCTCCTCTGCGGTCTTTTGCATTGAGTCAGCATTTGTCATTAGGGTGCGGATGATTCTAGAAAGAGTGCGGGAATACTTGAACATCTCGGTATACTGTTTTTCCACCAAATCAATCTTTGCTCTGGCCTCCTCTGCCCAATTAGAAGAAATAGGTTCAAGGGAAGGTAGAAAGGTCAGAGTCTCGAAGTAGTGCTCGGGAAATTGCTCCTTTAAATATGCCAGCCTTACTGCGGTTCCCGCATCTGGGGGAGGAGGGGCGAGGATTGTTAGTTCAGCGTCCCTTCCTGAAGAAGATTCTGTAGAACCCTTGTCTGTCCGAGGTCGCTTAGTAGCAGGGACTTTTTGCTTACTTCTAGACCCAGTTTCCTTTGGAGGAGTTTTCTCTCTACTCCGCTTTTCATGGGAGGAAGTGGAATCCCTAGATTGTGGTCTATCCTCCTCCCTACGACCTTGATAGCTTTTGTATTTCTCTTGTTCCGGTCGAACTGGCGAGCGGGAGCGTGAGGGTCGAGATCGATAAGGATCATAGGGTCTTCTTTCCTCCCTACCACGGTCATCCCGGCGATTATACTCGGCATCCTGAGGAGGATTGGACATGCTGCGGCGAAGCTTTCTTATATCATAAGAGGATCGAGACATTGTACCTGCACGATAAATTAAACGAAGTTTAGAATCGACGGATCCATGGATAAAGAAGTGCAATGAATGCTAGTGATACGGTGTAAAGTGCATCCTAAATGGTGTGTGTGTCCCCCCAACCAACCCGAGTCTGAAGCTAGACTAGTGCGGGCAGGCTCTTTGGCCTTAGCAGGAGTAGTTTCTTCAGAAGAAGTGAAGACTAAAGGGTCCTTTCTGAAATCTTCTGAAGTATATATAGTCTCGGGTAAGGGGAGATCCCCCAAACCCTGAAATATGTGCTCGTCGGTGCTAGGAACATCCCCTTCGGAAGCGTGAAGTGGCGACCCTTGGGGAGATTTTGATTTGTCTAGCGAGGTAGTTTCCTCGGGGGCAATATACCCTTCACGATGTTTTTTGGCCAGATTAGCCAGTTCATCATCCTGAGTGGAAGAGGGAGAAGGTGAAGTTTGAAGAGGAGCTGCAGGAATTCCCGAGCCTTCTCCCATTTCTGGAACTGTTTCCACTGGAGGAATATATGCATAAAGGACCGTCCCATGACCGATGCTACGGAAAACGGATAGCAGCCCGTGAAAATGAAGGTACTCATCTTTAAGGACCTCGTCAATAGTAAGGAATTTTTGGTCGCCGTTGAGGAGACAGTGCATTCGATCAAAGAACGCTTGGTCTGATACCTGTTTGGGATTGTCGACTGCAAATAAAAAGGAAAACAGGTCAGGGTGATGATTCAAGTGTATAGAGTCCAGGATCAGAAAATCAGTGCTGTACTTGATTTTGTCCATCTCCTAGCGCATCCAGACTGTTGCTTTATATAGAACCACTCTAGTCTGGAATCTCCAGCTTTACTGCTAAACGGCGTAGAAATTATCTTCCTCTTTGGGACTGATTCAAAGTAACAGAAAGAAGGGGTTTCTCTAGTTCGATGTTTGAAATTATAGAAGAAATGAACATCGTCGAACGTGAGCTCCACGCCTAGAATTTCACGATATGCTATGAATAAGGTATGCAGATAGGCATATGAGTTGGGATGCAGCTGCATGGGGGCAATCCGCATTTGTCTTAAGAAGTCGACGATGAAAGGCGAGAATGGAGGAATGGCGCCAACCATGCACATCAGTCGAGTAACTGTCATGTATCCTTCTGGAGGGTTATGGGGACGGTCAGAACGTGAGGGCACTAAAGTGTCTCTCTTCATTATTCCATACTTCAAGCAAATTCTCACAAGTCGGTCGTTGTCAATTGTCGATTCTACGGAATCTGGAGGTGATTCCAATATAATAGCTGAGTCAAATTCATCGGGTGCTCGATGGTCACCAATCCCTCCTTCCTCCTCAAAGCCTAGGGAAACTTCGCTTTCTGAAGACATTTCGTCGCTTTCCCGATGACCAACTCCGTAATCCGGACCCTCGCTGTCCCATTCTGGGTCAGATGAAGAAGATATATCCTCGAGAGTGGTTTTGTTGGAAGTTTCCGGAGCTTCTTTCCTCTCAGCTAGACGAGAAGAGCGTCTGGGCCTCATTGTCATGGAACTATTGAAGAAGCAATAGCACGAATTAGAGTAAATTATCCCGTGTCCCCATTCTTTGTGTATGTGTGTGAGCTAAAGTGTGTGCAGCAAACGTGGGAAATACAAAATAAAAATACAGCAATGTAAGACGAAGCTTTAGAGAGAAGGTGATAGTCAGCGCTGTTCTTAATTCTCGTTTATGTTCACAAGGCACTATCCTAACTGTCCGCGAAGCATATTCATCTAGAGTAAGTGTTAGTTGAATTAGTTGGATAGTCTTTATGTGCCAAGTTTGGTACGTTCGGTTCGGTTCGGATATGCATATGACGACTGGCTCAATACAAATGCGGATAACAATCGGTTCGGATGCCTCTTTAAAGCATGGTCAGTTCAAGACAAGGGAAGCAACGGGTTCGGAAGCAGGACTGATCTGATCGGATCGGGTAACCCGATCCGAACCGAACCAGCGCCACTTAACCGGTCCGTTTACTTCAACCTCTTATCCCATTCACTTTTCCGACCCGAACCGACTTTTTCTTTCCTTTCCATCTTTCTAAAATGTGCAATCCGAGCCGATCCCCTTTCCTTCTCCTTCCTTTTTTTGGTCCTCCGTCTTCTACCCGAACCGACCCCAGTTGGTCACCACGCTCCTCATCCTCTTCTTCTTTCCCCCCTTACTCACAAGCGAGCCCGTTTTATCACCAAAGCTATCGTTAAGGGCAGATATTTGCCCTCTCCAGCCTCGCGACGCCTCGAAGTGGCGGCGCATCCACCAGTAACGACGTGGAGTTCAAGCGAAGCTCTGTGGCTAAACCATTCCAATCGACCGCAAATTGAAATCAAGTACGTTTACTACGATGTTATTCGAGATTAAAAAGCTACCTATGTGCTTGATTTAAGAAATCTACAAGGAATGATTTCGGAGTTTTGGAGTTTTTAAAGTTTTCAATGCTATGGTTGCGAGCGGCAGCAAAAAAGAAGAAGGAAGGAATGAAGACGGTGGCGAGTTTATAAAAGGAATGGTGTTGACTCCTCGTCTTCCTATTTTGTCTCACCCGCTCGGACCGGAATGAAGGCCCAGAAGCACAACTTTCTCTGAAGGCCCAATGTCTAAGAGCTAAATCAACGAGAACGCTTCGGATCGGACGCCGAACCGAATGGAAATCAGTGCATTACTCCAAACTGTTCTGATTCAAGAACTAGCATTTAAACAACGTCAAAGCACGCTTTGTACAACAGAAGCATCCTTTGAGGGGGCAAAATGTTAGCCTACTTTGTGAACTAGGCAACACAAAGCCAAGAAACCAACCATTGAAGAGTATTTTAGGTTATAAGACTTCGGTTCGGATCGGAAGAAAACACCACAATTCGGATTGATAGCAGCATATTGGTTCGGATCGGACAGAGTTCCCCGTTCGGATCGGATGGCTCTTACTGGGTAAGTTGGCAAAGCATATCTGATCGGATCGGAAGGCCAATAAATCTCAAATGGATCGGAAAGCCTTTTTGCTTGCCATGACGCTGCAGCGGAGCGGAGTATGATTAGAGAAGGAGAGACGTCCAAACCACTCCGGTTCGGATCGGGTATTCCGATCCGACCCCCAACCTGCATGCCTCCGACCCGCACCCATGATCCAGGTTAATCTCCTATAAAATAGCCTGGAGAACCGGACCGGCTATGACTGATTCCTACCCCTAACGTCCATCTCTTCGATGTGTTGTCAGCTTGATAGTTCATCCGAACCCGAAGAGAGTGCTATGGATGACACGTGTTCCGACCCGGATTGAATCTCAGGCAAATTCACACCTATAAATACCCCATCTAGAGACAAATAGAAGGATCTTTTTCAGCACTTTTGAGAATCCAAGTACCTCCATCATCCGAACTCCTCTACTCCCGGAGAATCCAAATCATCTTTCATTTCTTGTTTTAATCATTTGAGTGAACAAAAGTGAGTTGTGAGTGAGTCTTACATTGCATTTGTAACTGAATTACTGAATATAGTGAAAACTAAGTGGACGTAGGCATTTCTTCGCCGAACCACTATAAATCTTGTGTGTTCATTTTTATTTCTGTTTTATTTTATCTTGTTTCTAATCAATTTGGGTGTTAGAACCACATTTGGGTCTAACAATCACAAATTAATTTTATGCCATTTAAGGCATTTATGCCAATTCTCAATATTAAATCTTTTAATATTATCCCATTGCCCCACGTTGTATGTTCTTTTGTTTAACGTAAAATAAACGTTAGACTCGAATAGTCCAACTTATGGAATAAAGAGAAAACATCACAACACACATAAAAATAAAACTAGATCTAAACATAAGGGGTGAACTTGCATAGGCAATAACCACAAACTTTCATTACATGATTCATACTCCAAACATATATATATATATACACATACATACTTGCATATGTGATTTATGTAACATAACGATGGTGTAAACTTACATCTAAACATGTAAACTAGCATGTAGAATTTTTTATACTAGCATATAACTCACACATGTCAGAGCCTAACTTTAGATCCAATTTGCACATAAAAATAGATGTCATGAAACATGTAAGGTTGTATATGATTTTCACTAACTCGCATATGATTCATCTCTAAATTAACATCTAAACTTGCATACATACATATGATTTATCATATGAATTAGTTCCAACAACATAACAAAACTAGCATATGAAACATCATTATGAATTGATTATACATAAGCCAATCATAGAATTACAACATAGATGATAACATCACAATTTTACAATATAGATGATAACATCACAATTTTACAACATAGATGACAACATCACAATTTTACAACATAGATGATAACATCATAGAATTTACAACATAAATAATAACATACGGTCAAAGATTCACAGCATAACCATATAATCCAAATCATAGCTCAATCCAATTATATTGTTAATTATCTTATTAAAGAAATCGAACTCACAACTCAAAGAAGGTCTTGAGTTCTGAAATCTGATATTGAATTAGCTTTCCTTTGAAGAAGACAATTTGTTGCGGTTTAGATTAGAATTGAATTTGATTAGCTTTTCTTCCTCTCTAATTGGTGGCAGCTATTCTATGTTGCAAGGTGACGGCATGGAGGCCATGATTCTAATTTTTATTTGATTTTAGCGTTTGAGTCTATATGTGTTTTTATAGAGTTTAGGATTAATTTAGGCCATCCGATCAACCCAGAATTAACCCCAGCCATTCAGACCAGATCAGAAACCCTAATGACTCAACATACAGTCATTAAAAGGTCATCAAACAAATCTGCCCGGGGGGGAGGGGGCAGGTCGACCTCCTGGTCGACCTGTGTGGGTAGGTCGACCCCCTAATCGACCTGGCCCTGGCAGGAAATTTCCCGCCTAGCCCAATCTGACTCTGAAAATTCGAATTTTTAAATCTGTTTAAATTTTTCTGAAACTTCCGATGGCCATACCTTCTTCATACGAAGTCCAATTCACGCAAACTCGGACTCTATCTCAACCAGAATTCTGAGACGAACACAATGGCGCAACCTGTTTCTCTTAATTCTCACATCTGAGATTAGTTATTCTTTAATTTGTGAACATTAATATTAACAGAAATACGGGGTGTTACAAAAATCCATAGAAATTTGGTCCCACTTCCAACCTGGAACCTCTAGCGGTTGCAACAATCTTGCAAGCTTTTGCTGATCGCTTTTGCCTTGCTGGTAGGTGGGACATCTAGCAACATATATAGAAATGTCTCTCTTCATAGATCTCCACCAAAATGTGCGTTTGAGGTCATGATACATCTTGCTCACCCCTGGATGAATACTGAGCTTAGATTTGTGGCATTCATCCATTACTTCCTTTCTGAGCTCAGGTAGATTTGGAACATAAATTCGACCTAATAGCCTTAGGATCCCTTTGTCGTCAATCTGGAAACTCGTGGGTTCGCCTTCCCTAACTCTTTTGCTAATTCTCTGAATAAATTTATCATTCTTCTAAAGAGCATAGATTTTATCAATCAAGGAAGGTGTAGTAATGAGATTGGCGATGATAAGATTGGTGTTGTCCGTACTCTTTCTGCTGAGTGCATGGGCTACAACATTGGCTTTTCCTAGAGTATATAAGATGTCTAGGTCATAGGCCTCAAGAATTCCTAACCACCTTTGCGGCCTGAAATTCAAATCTCTTTGGGTGAACAGATACTTCAAGGATTTGTGATTAGTATACAGTTCGAACTTCTTACCCAAGAGATGGTGCCTCCATATCTTTAGAGCAAATACGATGGCCATCAACTCAAGGTCATGAGTGGGGTATTTTTTCTTATGTGGTTTCAACTGACGGCTATCATATGCGACTACTTTGTCCCTTTGCATTAACACCGCACTAATACCTTAAATGGATAAAAGGATAACATGTTAAAATTAGATTTGTTATTTAAAAATGTCATCTCTGACATGTTTGTTTAGATAAAAGGAATAACCTTCAATAGACGCATCTGTCCAGACTTTTAAATCTTGATTGCCATCAATAATGGTCAACACTGGAGCAGGGGTCAACCTCAATTTCAGCTCTTAGACGCTGCCTCACATTCGGGTATCCAAATAAACTTTGTATGCTTCTTAGTCAGCTTTGTCAATGGACAAGATAGTTTCAAAAAATCTTTGATGAATTTCCAATAATAACCAACCAATCCTAAGAAACTTCTGACTTCTGTAGGAGTGCTAGGCTGCTTCCAATCTTGGATGTCTGAGATCTTTCCTGGGTCTACTGAAATGCCATTCTTTGATGCAACATGGCCGAGGAATTTCACCTCTTCTTGCCAGAATATACATTTAGAGAATTTGGCTTTTAACACATTCCTTTGCAAAACCTCCAAGACTTCTTTCAGATGCTTTTCGTGCTCAATGGTGGGTTTAGAAAAGATTAGGATGCCATCGATGAAAACCAGCAAGAATTTATTTAAAACATCTCGGAATACTCTGTTCATCAGATGGACAAAGTATGCTGGATCTTTACATAAGCCGAAGGGAATTACTAGCCATTCATAGAATAAGTCTGGCCCTTTGAAAGCTGTCAAAGGAACACATTCTTCGGCAATGAGAAATTGATGGAAGCCTGTAGCTAGGTCCATCCTAGAAAATACTTGTGCTCCATTCAAGCGGTCCAACAGATCATCAATACATGGCAGTGGATATTTATTTTTCAATGTTTGCTTATTGAGGTCATGGTAGTCCACACATAGTCTGAGGGTATCATCTGATTTCGGGACAAACACCACTGCTGCACCCCAATTTGAGAAGCTAGGCCTGATCAGATCCTTCCATAAAAGCTGTTTAGATTGATTGCTCAGCTCCTCTTTTTCTTTTAGCATCATTCTCCGAATATGATGCACAACTGGTCTTGCATTCGGAACTAATTCAGTCCTGAAGTTGATTTCTCTGCATGGAGGTAAACTATCAACTTCTTCAAACACATCCGCATAATCTCTGATGATAGGAATATCCTCAATAGAAGTAGGAGTGACTTCTAGAGAAGACCAGAATTCATTCCTGTCAGTTGTTGAGCCGTGACATGGTATAAATATATCTCCGAGCTTAGTTTTAACATTGACAATTTTTTCAGCATATCTAACTTCGGCCTCATGTCTTGATAACCAATCCATCCCAAGAATAATATCATATCCAGCAAAATTCATGATAATCAAATTTATAGGAAATTTGTAACGAGAGTAGGAGATTGGCACTCTACAGTACTGATCGAGAATAAGAGAACCTCCTATCGGACTATGAGCTCTAATTAATTCTTTAAGTTTTCTTGGTTTCAGTTTTAACTTTTTAATCGCATCACTAGAAATGAAAATTCGTGATGCACTAGTGTCAAACAATACTGTAATAGGAATGTTCTTA
The DNA here is from genome assembly GCA_030737875.1 of Allium sativum. NCBI lineage: Eukaryota > Viridiplantae > Streptophyta > Magnoliopsida > Asparagales > Amaryllidaceae > Allium > Allium sativum. The sequence continues at coordinate 344,576,239 of CM060922.1, read as the reverse complement.
ATATTAAGTGTACCTCCTAAAACATTGGGTTTACCTGCTCCTTCGGAAGAAGCTGGTGCAGTCACTCTATCGTAGACATACGCCACCTCAGATTTCTTCAACAGAGGACAATTTCTAATAAAGTGCCCCGTCTTATGGTAGTTACAGCACTCCGGAGTGTTCCGAGGATTTTGTCCACGATTCTGACTGGGTCCAGATTCATTCCTTCTTGGTTTCTTTGGGGCTCAGTATTCGTAGTCAAAGTGCCCTATCTTCTGACAATTGAAGAATTTCACCTTGGATTTGTCTCTTTTCCTTCCTTGAGGCTTGGTGGTAGAAGAATTTCTCGCCTCTGGTTTCTTGTCAGCTTGCTTCCTTTTGTTATTATTCTGATTCTTCTCCCTATCCTGCTGCGAATTTCTGTCATTATCCTCATAGTGGCAAGCTATTTTGATCACCTCATTAAATGGGAGCTTAATGTGAGCTATGAATCTGTTCAGATATTTCCTGGAGAGGCCATTAATGAATCTTTTGTTTTTCTGGACTGGCTCCCGAATTAATTCTGGAGCATAGCGCGAGAGTTCTTCAAACTTGCGAACATATTCTGAAACAGTCATATCTCCTTGCTGCAAATTGGCAAATTGATCGTAGAGTCGCTCTACTTCCTGTGGAGGAATGAACTTCTCGTTGAAGATTTATTTGAATCTAGCCCAAGATATGTTGGCCTCGTTATTGCCAATGATGACAGTATTCCACCAATTTTCAGCCTCGTCTTTCAATAGCCATTATGCCAAAAAGCGCTTGTGGTGGTCTTCTAATTCCAGGCCTCCTAATATCTTCTCGCAATTTTTGAGCCAAGCCTGTGCTTCTATTACAGTCTCTCACCTGGTGAATGATACGCCCCCTAAATTCCTGAACTTCTTGGCCACCTTGGCCAGGTCAAACGGCTGTGGGGATGGAGGTGGTGTTACAGCCTCGGGAGTGGGCTGCCTCTGATCAGGGGGAGTCTAATCTCTTGCTAGTCCTCTGGCCCCACATCTGCCTCGGCTCTAGCTCCCGCTTTAGTGCTCATTTTCTACTTAGTTTTGTACCATCAAGGAAAGAGTCAGACTAACAGAAATGATAATTCAAAGGAAAGGTTAAAAGTAGGGACATATGGAAAGATGATAATGATGTAATGACTGATTAATATGTGCTATTCTGTTGTCCTCATTCTAGGACATTACTAATCCTATCTCTAATGAGCTACTCGTCTTAGAATACTACTGATTCTATCTAGACGAATTGTTCTAAATATGTTATACTCTGAAGCTAAGGTTAACCTTTAGCTCTGATACCAACTGTGACGACCCCAAACTTCCGTAGTACGAAAGCAATGATAATCATTGGAATATAACATAATTACAATAATAGCAGATCTCAGATAACATCATAACATATAAATCATTGCAGTAGAAATAGGAATGTCATCAATACCACAACATCAAAGACATTAGAGTGCACAGTTACAAGATAAATAGAAGTCACAACAAAAAGAAATAAGTCTCAATCTCCATCAAGTACATCATAATCAAAATATGTCTAAATGTCTTAAAGCATAAATAAAAGATAAAATGATCTTCATCTTCAGCTCACAAGCATGCTCCAACCCAAAATATTGCATAAATACCTAAACCTGTCACTTGGCTGCCCGTGTGAAAAGAGGGCACCCGAGTTTGCAAAGTGAAACAAACTACGAGTCAGTTATGGGACTGGTATGAGAAGTTCTTTCCAAACTTATATAACAATATTGCTAATCACAGGACTACGCCGCTAATGCGGAACGGGTTTAGCCCATTGGATTGCCAGTGAATGAGTTAAATAAATTTTATTCAAAACAATGCAATGCTTTTTAGAAAAATGAAATCATTATAAGACTAAAGTCCCATCACACAATGCAAAGCAAACCGAAGGATAGAGTTTTACCTTATAATGATCAAACAAGCTTGATATGTAGAAAATAATATTTTAATATTATTATTAGTGTTTAATCAGTTTTAAAATACTTCAAAGTAAATGTATCAATCCTAGATGGCATAGCTACCATACACTATGTCGCTATATATAGGGTTACAATCAAAACCTTAATGTCGTATTGGAAATTGGGTTTCCATCATGAGTCGAGGCTAGGGATCGTCCTCTTTGATTCCAGATATTCTAGAAAATGCCTCAGGATCACACCTACGGGCAACCCTTGGATGCGGTAGGGCCGGCACACAAATACTTTAGTGGATTAATTATGCCTGAACACACGCTTCTTAGTCCTATTAAACCTATAATTTGGTCACTATCGACCAATAAATACGAGGTACCTCATAATCCATCAACCACATAAGTAAAATGTCAGGGCTTGCAAAACCCTGATACCACTTCTAGCAAGAAAGAAATGTGTGCACTCCCTACGGTCCTTATCCCGTTTTTGACTCATATCGGGGTGTGAGGCTCGCGAGGTAACGCTATACACAAAGCTATGCCAAAATAGGCCATGCTTTGATCATCAACCACGAAGCTCTGCTTTTCAACAAAAGCCTTGATCAATTGCATCTTGGCATGCCACATTGACAATTCACACCATGCGATCGATAACTACCTATATATAACCTCTGAGCCCGTGCGTCTCAGAGAAGGGTGTTAAGCAAGAGAATAAATTCTCCGCCACCAATCACATATATATTAAATAGAAATCAATTTACATGGAGTGAAATCCAATGTCAGACACACGCCCATTTACAAGTGCGTTCTGGGTCTTTTCAAGTACGTCCGGATAACTACCACTTTTAACCCTTTACTGGGAGCTAACCAATTCCGGGCATCAGTAGTTATCCATTCGATGTGAAGATCGTTGGTCTTCAATCGCCGTCTTCAATATCTTCGATTTAAATCGTCGTATAATCATTTGAAATGAGATTGAACTCGGTCTTTTCAAATGATTCTCGCATATATATAATGTAAAACCATTTCATATCGTTAATAGTATTTAATAACGATTTATCGCTATTTTTTTATATAAAAATAGATAAATTATATTTAACGATGCTTTGGGTCAATAGGCGGCCCTAGCGCTGTTTTTGTCAAAATTTGATTTACGCATATCTCGAAATCTAACCGCTGGATTTTAACAAAATTTATATCGTTGGAGAGATTTTCCCAAACCGGTCCTAACGGTTCAGTTTTGGGAAAATCCGACGGTCGGAACTTTCAGTATAATCGTTTAAAGTTACGATTCCGAAATGCGGACTATCATGCGCGATTCGTTTAATTTTAATTTATATTTATATATATAATTATATATAAATATAAATCATTCGACGATTCTCCTAGCGCATTTATCACGCCAAATAAAAGAATGTTTTAATTTGCATAACCAATTCCTACATGTTTACAATATCAAATAAAATATACTTTATTTTTCTGACAATTGAGCCATTGACAAAAAACTAATTTTTATTTGTGTTCCTATTTTTAACTTTAACTAATAAAAGGGATATTGTATTTAAGCAAAGTTTTCAGTGTACGTTTTTGCAAATAAAATAATTCATACAAATTCTAATGTATGTGTTGTCAATACAAATGATTCTTTGACTTTGCATATAGATTCTAGTATATGCATTGTCAATAAAATGTTATTTTAACGCTGGATATAAATTCTAACATGTGCATTTACAATAAAATGATATTTTCATTATGCATATAAAATGATGTTTTCAATTTGCATATAAATCCTAATATATGCATTTACAATAAAATAATATTTTCATCAAGCATATAAATTCTAATATATGTATTTACAATAAAATGATATTTTCATCATGCATACAAATTCTAATATATGCATTTACAATAAAACGATATTTTCATCATGCATATAAATCCTAATGTTATTTAACAAAAATGTATATTTTTGTTTTCAACCTTTTTAGTTAACAAAAACATCCTCTTTAATGGACAAAAATGTATATTTTTGTTAATACTTTTTAATGAACAAAAATGTATATTTTAGTTTAATCCTTTTTAATGAACAAAAATGTTTCATTTTTGTTCAATGAACAAAAAATCTTTCATTTTTGTTTAATGAACAAAAAATGTATATTTTGGTTTAATCCTTTTTAATTAACAAAAATGTATTTTAGTTTAATGAACAAAAAAATGTATATTTTGGTTTAATCCGTTTTATTGAACAAAAATGTTTCATTTTTGTTTAATGAGCAAAAATGTATATTTTGGTTTAATCCTTTTTAATGAACAAAAATGTTTCATTTTTTTTTAATGAACAAAAAATGTTTCATTTTTGTTTAATGAACAAAAAATGTATATTTTGGTTTAATCCTTTTTAATGAACAAAAATGTTTCATTTTTGTTTAATGAACAAAAATGTATATTTCTTTAAATGAACGAAAGTGTATATTTTTGTTTATTCCTTTTTAATGAACAAAAATGTCTCATTCTTTTTATTGAACAAAAATGTATATTTCTTTTAATGAACAAAAGTGTACATTTTTATTTAATCCTTTTTAATTAACAAAAATGTATATTTTTGTCTAATCTTTTTTAATTATCAAAAATGTATATTTTTGTATAATCCTTTTTAATTAACAAAAATGTATATTTTTGTCTAATCCATTTTAATTAACCAAAATGTATATTTTTGTTTAACAATCATATTTTTACAAAAAATGGATAATTTGTTCAACAATTCAATTTTGACAAAAAATCATTTTTCTATTCAACTACACTGTTTGACAAAAATGAATGTTTTTAATTTCAACTAATCTGCTGGGCAAAAATGTTCATTTTTACTTCAATTAATCTTTTGACAAAAATATATAATTTGATTAAACTAATCTACTCTGACAAAAAGGCTCATTTTTGTTTCAGTTAATCTTTTTGACAAAGATGTATGCTTTGACACGACTAATCTATTTTGTCAAAAATGACGGTTTTATTTCACCAATTCTAATTTGACAAAAATGTACATTTTTTCCTCAACTCAACTGATAAACAGAAAGTGATGATTTTTGTTTTCAACTAATCTAATAAACAAAATGCTAAATTTCGTTTAGCTATTTTCTATTTAACACAATTGTCAAATTTAAATCAACAAATCTAATTAACATAACATGAGGGTTTGTTTCACTATTTTTCTAATCAACATAATTGTTAATTTTTGCATTAACAAATCTAATGAACATAACATGATGATTTACATCACTATTTTTCTAATTAACATAATTGCTAATTATTGCATTAACAAATCTAATGAACATAACATGATGATTCATTTCACTATTTTTCTAATTAACATAATTGTTAATTTTTGGAGATCTACATAACACAACAATCATCAATCAAATCATACGACAATTCACAGAAATATTACAGCGTATGATTTAACAACATTAGTTCTAGATACGTATCATGATTAAATAATTTTGATTATATAAAAATGAAAAAAATTCTCACTGTCGGTTTAATTCTGAATGATACAGATCTGAAATTTTGGTCCAAATTTTGATCTGCTCTGAATCCGTTCCAATCAGTCTAGAAATGCGGATCTCGGGCTCACGATCACAACGCTTCTGAAATCGTTCAATTCTGAGTCAATATGAGTGAGTCATGATTTAATATAGGGAGATAACATTTTAAAGTAAATTAATTAAATAATTACATTGGAAAATACCCTTTCTTCCCTTATAGATAACCAAGGCCGAAGTGTTCTCCTTCTTATTCAATTCTAGGTCAACAATTTTCGATCCAATTGCTCAACTCCGCGACGATCCGACACCATGGCGTCGAAGAGGGGAGGGAAGCACTCCAAGTGGACCCCATAGAGGTAGATGCGATCGCACCGAGGGGGCTAGGCGGCGGTTCGAACGGAGCGGGTTTGGGTGCACGGTTCTCCACGAATACACCTCTATAAAATCCAAACTCCATATGGATTCAAAGCTTGCGAAAATCTCTACAATAAACTCTGAAGAAGGAGGGAGTTTTATTGTACGGATTGAGGGTAATTAGTGGAGGAAAAGGGGAGCTATTCTGGCCATTAAAAATGAGGGCAGTAGCTTTACTGTGTAGTGGATCAGGGTTTGTAATGAGATATTTATAATATAATAATATTAATTCTCTTATGTATTCGTTTTAGCCCATCAATCCTTAACAGCTCCAATTTCAGCCCGACAAAAGTTGTTCCTACCCAATTGCCCCCGTTTCGGAACTAATCGGCTATGTCCTGTCAACCCAAACGATTGTTTTCACCCTGTTTTCTTTAATTTAAAATTTAAATCCCTTATTTAATTAAGTCGATCGTACATTTAAATTCACTGGAGCCACATACGGACTCCGAAAATTCCCGAAAAATAAAACTAGCTAGGTTTTGACGATACAGTCCTATAAAAATTAATTTCGTTGAATTTGGAGATCGTTTAAAAAATGGCTTTTTTAACGGTCGATTAAATTCAACAGAAATTACCAAGCACAGTTTAATTTACCACGCTCACATATTAATTCCAAAAATTATGGAAAATTAAACTTAGCAATAATTTGACATTCCGGATCCCAAAAAAATGGTTTCGTCGAAAACGGAGGTCGTTTGTATAATGGACATTTGTACGGACTATAAATTATATTATATTCTATAGTGACTATTCTGAATATTCAACTAGCCATAAGTTTTTATTCCTGTTATGAAATTTTGATTTTTCGGATTCGTTGGAAAGATATTTTTAAACAAATTTAGATATTTTTGGTTTTACTAAAATCCGTTTTATTTTCAATCCTGTACATTCAGTCAAATTTCAAATTCAAATTTTCAAACTACCATACTATTTCTAATTCCTTTTAAAATTAAAATAATTATATTCATTCTAACTTCGATTTAAATAAATTTTAAATAGTTAATATTTAAAATAAATTATTTTAACTATTCAAAATTCATTGAAATAGCCAAAATAAAAATTTTAAATTGGTTCTGATTTTCCGGGTTGTTACAAGGAAATTTCTTCCTAATTTACTTGCCTCTGTCTGAATCTGTAGTATTGCAAGATAGTATATCAGTTTTAGTATGATCGTTATAATCATCATTGTCTTTTGGATATGAATAGTTATTCCCTTATGTCAATTGATATCGGTTATTGTTCACATTTAGATACGTACGAACACTTTCCCTTTTATGAAACTAAAACCGTTAATTATCTGTTTTGCTTAACTTAGTAGTCAGTCCGGTAATCATAACAGCTTACTAGGCTTTATGTCTAACCCATTTCCTTTCTTCCTTTCTCTTTTCTTTCCCTCAGGATTACATGGAGAAAGTGTGTAGTTTAGATTTCTTTGTTGATTTTTTTCATGATGGATTTCTGCTAAAGACGGATTACTTCCTGTTCTCTTTATGTTGTGCAGAGTTAAGCATCTTCTATTCGCTGGGAGAAAGCTTCCAAGTTAGGTTGTATCTTTTTGACTATCTGGGGAAAATATCATTATAGTCTGATGTTGTTTTTAAATGAGATTTTGAGATATAACATTTTGTAACTATTTGGTTAATTGAAACAAAGATGGTTTTGTATTTATAAAATGAAAGTTTCTTCTTCTGCAGTAATTAATTATTTTATGTCTTATGAAATCTTAGTCTCTATGATGTTTTATGTCTTTATACCTATAATTCTCCATATTTTCTTTATGAAATCCTTATACATGTGACATTAAGGAATGTGGTGTGCTACAAAGTCCAAAACCTCATTACCCAAAATTTTATGTAATGATTCAAATCATTCGTTTATGTATATTAGTAGCAGTGATTTATCATATAGATTACTTATTTCAAAATATATTCATAAAATTCTGATCTAAATACAATTTTAGATATACATATATAAAAGCATAACCAATGTAAGTAAGTTCAAAGTCTTCATATCAGAGAAACAAACACAATGTTATTACTTCTGAAACCATAGTATTAATTCAAGATAGAGTGGATCTTAAAACTGCTTTTAATAACTGGAATTTCAATTCGCAAATGAAATCCACACTTACAACCAGATCAAAATAGTCAATTCAATACCAAAACAATAATCATCAAATGAAAATTCATTTAATTTGTGTCAAAAAGCAATTTTAATCAACAATAATTAATACAAATTGCATGTTTAAATTTAAGCAGAAAATATTTAGTATCTCTAAAATAGAAATTCTTCGTCATAAACGAACCTAGTCATTATTCAAATCATAATCTCATATTTGTATTTTCAACATCGATTCGAAACACAAAAAAAATTGTGATTGAATTCAATAACAATTTTTTTGCAAAGACCAGATTCAATAATCAAACAATTCATGCAAGAAACAACACGAAATAAACTTAATAAATTATTTTCGTAGCCTGCTATTTTGTTTGGTCTTTATCGTTCAACTTAGCGGTGGAAATAAAAATTCAAACCCCAACTCTACAGAATCTATACGAAATTAATAAATCAAGTTAGAAGCATACCAAATTTCTTTTTGAAGTCATCATGATTTTCGAAGCCCAGATCAAACGAATCTCGAACGCTATCCCATAGAGCAACGTCTCGAAGGTATCCACAAGAATGACCTTCAATTTACAAAACGAAATCAAAGATTTTTTAAAGGAAAGTTACTAGCCATTGACCGGTTTTATTTTTATTAATTTTGGACCTCATTTTTTCTTACATCGAAAAAGAAAGAGCCCCGTTTCGTTTTAAACAAACGCGAACCAGTATCCATGGAAATAAAATGGTACACTTATTCTTTAGCTATTTTAAATATCAACATTTGATATTATAACCGCCAAGTATTTGTTCTCCCAATTTAACGTTCTAAGTGTGTGACCCTGTATATTATTACAACATTGGTTATAATTTTAAATTCTATTTAAAATTTTAAACAGTGAGTGACATCTAGTAATACATCATTGTTACCCAAGTTATAATAAAATCAATGATTCGATACAACCTTTTTTGTGACCAGTGTTTCAATGTAATTTAATCCTTTAACCATTATATCCAAGAATAAACTCGAGGCATGGAACAAATTGTCCTCTTTATAATTTAATCGTTTTATCTTGGTCTATGAGAAGGATATATATAAAAAATCAGTATTTGAGCAAGGCCATGCATTTTATAATCATACTCAATCAGGAGGCTCATGGACTTCTCTACATATTATTGGGTTAAATTCCATCAAGATCATTCATATTATTTAATTGATTCGAGATGTATCCGATAATCACCTTTATCATCTTCTCTGTTAAAAGTAACTATTGATGATATCAAAACACAAATATCCTCAAATAAAAAATATATAATGATTTCAGGCATGAGGACCATTACATCACCTTCACTATGAGAACTACTTATGATACTATTAATTATGCTCCATGAAGTTTTCTCATGTCGGGTCAGCCTAATACGCTGTTCTCTAACATGTACTTATGGATTGACATTAATATTACATATATTAATGATCAATGAGGTATGATTATCAGTCAATCGACTTACTAGCCTCAATGTTTCATTGTTATCTTGTTTCTAATAAAACATGACTAGGGACATTTAAGAATTATAATACTTATTATATTATATAATCTCATGCTCAAGTCACTTACTTGAAACTATATAATTTTTGTATTATTACTCTCAGGACTTTTACGTTAATAGTTATATTACGCTATAAATATAACATAATAGAACCTTTTATTCAATATAAAATTATAACATCAATAATGTTATTTAATCACATCAAATGGATTATAGAGCAAAAAACTCTAGCGTTAATTCTCTGCTTAAAATCTCAAACACACTTCATCTGCTCACTCAACTTTAGCAACTCAATTTACCGCTCATTCGACTCGTTCATTTCAACTGCTCACCATTATCAAGAGTGGAACCTAATACGTGAATGGGCGCCGGTTCTTACACATGTACAGTGTGTGTTGGACTTTGATATTGCTTCATATATCCATAAGGGAGAGTGGTACACTGACCAAAATCTCAACAACAACAAAAAAACTAGGGGTCATTGTATATAAAGTCGCCTACTTGCGTAGAGTTTAGCGACATCAAACACATTTTTATCATAAATCAAGAGTGGCATGAGGTTACACTATACAACAAAAAATAAAAATAAAAATAAAACTTTTAAAACCCTTTATTGTAGGAAATGAACTATAAACATATAAAAAAAAATTGCCTTGATTGAAAAAAATGGATAAATGATTTACATAATCACATAGAAAAAAAATGTATAGATATCTTCAATGCCTTTTGGCAAAGAAAGACATATGGTTTAACTGACCTATGAACCTGACTTCAAGGAAAGTCAAATCCCTACTAAAACCAGTCTGATTGCCATGAATCATAGGCGTTGACGCGTAAATTGGATTCACACCCAATGATTCTCGACTAAGCGAGATAAAACATTCGTGCACGAAAAAGTAAGTGCAAAAAGCAAGAACAAAAGAATTTATAGTGGTCGGTTGATATTGAACCTACGTCCACTTTGAAGCGCATGTTGATTTTATTCATAGCTGAAGATTACAAGAGTTGGACATCATCAATACAACTATATGCAAAATTTGGTTAAGTATTTGGGAGTCATTATTTTGCATGTAGGAAGTCTTGGGAAAAAATAGTTCTTCTTCTTCCTCAAGGTTTAGGTTATCATTAATGGTGTTCAAGGTCCTTCTAGGGCTCATGAAAATGCAGCCCTTTTTGAAGTATGAGGTAGGGTGTAACACACCGTATTTTCCATGAACATAAGAATGACAAATCAGAGAATAATTAAATTATAACAGAATAATTAAGGGAAACGGGTTATGCCATTGCGTTTGTCTCAAAATTCTTCTTGGAATAGAGTCCAAGTTTGCGTAAATTGGACTTCGTATGAAGAAGATATGGCCTTCGGAAGTTTCAATAAAAACCAGCTCAATATTCAAATTTCAGATTTCTAAATACAAAACAGACACCCGGGCTGGGCGGGAAAACATCCCGCCCAGGACCCAGGTCGTCACTAGTGTCGACCTGGGGGGTCGACCTGCATAAACAGGTCGACACTAGGGTCGACCGCCCCCCTTTTCTTGATCTAGAGACAGATCCATTTTTATGCACCTGGACGCCTTTCTGACCAGATTCGTGAGCACTAACCTATTCAAACACCCCCAAACCTGGATTTCTCTCCACACAATTTCATTCTGCCTATACTTTGCCTCTATTCTAATCAAAAATAAAAATGGCGTCGCTACTCTGCTAGAATCAAAACTAGAACTAATGCATCTTCTTCCAATCTGAATTGAGTTAAAAGAGAACAACTATTTTCTAATCTAATCGATAGTCTACGCCAAAGGAGAGCTATTCAGTGTCAGAATACAGATCCCAGAAATCAAGATTTACCTTTTCAATTGTGAGTGCGGTTATTTTCTGATATAAAGTTTAATAATTATCTTGACATTTTTGTGAATCTGGATCTGAGGTTATGCATACTTTTATGTGGATCTATCTTGATTGTGACTGTTCTGTATCTGTTCTCTCTTTTCTTCCTTTTTGTTTATAGCTAGGCTACCACGAGCCTGCGCCAAATCTCATAAGAGATTAATGCACAAACGCAAAATTTTGGGACAAATAATGGATAATGCATAATTGGACATGACTGATCTTTGGCTGATTTGAGAAATGGACATATGTTGTAAATTAGATCTAGATCTGTGTATACACTGTAATTTGGAAGAAGAGAAATCATTTTATGATAACATGTGACTTGAAACATAGAGACATAATGCATATAAAAATTAAGACCTGATTTTGAGATGTTATAATTTAAAGATCTAGACTTTTGGGGTAAATTTTATGTAACGATCCATGACTTGAAAAAGGAATATGTGACTTAGGCATAGAGACCTATATTATAATAGGATAACTATCAACGTGAACACGCCTAAAAGTGTATTTTTGGATATTTGGCATTAAAAGCTATAATTTTGGCATAATTCATATGGTATATCATGATTTGGGCTTTTAGAGAATATTCTGTACTATGCAAAGTTTAACTAAAGGTTTGGGCATATGTTGTATTATGAATTATGACCATGACTTAGGCATGCAAGTTTAGGCTTAATTTATGATTAAGCAAGGTATGTAAATAGAATTTTAGAAGTATATAATCTGTTGAATTGCCTAATCTGCTAAATCTGTTATCTGCTAAATCTGTTGAATTGCCTAATCTGCTAAATATGTTATATGCTAAATCTATTGAATCGCCTAATCTACTAGATCTGTTATCTGTTGAATTGCCTAATCTGTTGAAAGCTGAATAATTGTAATTTGGAGGCTCGATCTAAAATTGAGCAAAACATGTTAATAGAACTTTGGATAATCTGCCGTAACTTGTAAAAAAAGTTAAATTTTCTTAATGGACATAATTAGTTTGATATTTTCTGTAATGGAATAAAGTGGCTATGACACGAGGTTAGACTCCGTTTACGGTAGAAGCCTGCCCGGAACCAACCGGCTTAACCAGCAACCGCAAACTGTCAGTCTAATGTGAGAGGTCGTAGGCATAACTAAAATATGCTTAGACACAAGGTTAGGTCTGGCTTGTGGCAGAAGTCTGCCCGGAACCACCCGGCATATCCAGCGGCCACAAGCTATCGACCAAATGTGAGAGGTCTATGCATTAATATTTAATTACTGCAAATCTGAGATAAATATGTTGTCTAAAACGTGTTGGGTGGTTAGGGTTAAACCAACTGGACTGATGAATCTAATAAAACCCGTTTCGTGAATCTGTAGGCCCAATACAAAGTTAGACAACTTGTAAGTCTGTTAAATCCGTACATCTGATCTGTTAATCTGAAAACTTGTTAACTTGATTGTCTGAACTGTGAACTAGTAATCTGAACTATGTTTGAAACTTGTAAACAAGTTAATCTGAAAATCTGCTAGTCTGGGGACACAAGGTTAGGAGGGGAAATACTTGTGTCATCTGTTGTTTGGGACCCATATTAGTCAGTAACCCTTTCAGGTATCAAAACTTTGACCCCACACTATGTAGGGGTCCGGGCACGCTTACTGAACTAATTATAAGCGGTTCATTTTGATAATGGCAAGGGGTGTTGATGGTGCGTTCCAACCAGGTCATGTGCATGCATGGATCCGGTCTGCTCTAAGGATGTAAGACACCGTGACATCTGTAAATAGGTCTATGCCAATAGGTTGCCACTTTAGGGAGTGATACACACTACTGTGGGGCCGACACAGGGTATTTATGTATTAGGGAGCCGATTGCTTGGGGGTAGGACTTAGGGTACACATAGTTCTGTTTGTTTCTGTGAGTACCGTCTGTTTCTGTTGGGTGGTAACACGTGTCTGTCTCTGCGTGGTACCGTCTGTTTGGGGGGGTAAAGGCCCATTACTAGTTTACACCTAATTCTAGCATTCTGTTTCTGTAGAGATTATTCTGTTTCCGTCTCAGATTCCGTTTTTGATTCTGTTTCCGTACCTTCTGTCTGTTTGGGTGGTAAAGGCCCATTGATAGTATTTTGTTTCTGTACCTTCTGTCTGTTGGGGTGGTAAAAGCCCATTATTAGCATTCTGTTTCTATACCGCCTGCCTCTGTTCGGGTGGTAAAGGCCCATTACTAGCATTCTGTTTCTGTAGAAATTATTTTGTTTTCGTTTCTGTTTCTGCTTAGACATTAGGGTACCACCTAATCCTGTTATATTAGTACTAGTGCAGATAAGTGAAAACTAAGTAAGAAGCTTAGCTTAGCCTATATCATTCCATTTCTTCTGTTAACTTGCTATTCCTGTTACGGTTATCTCTCATCCAGTTTTATTTACATGTCATGATACTATTATCTGTTTATATGCTGAAAGTCACTGGACTCACCAGACTTATGTCTGACTAGTTTGTTTCGCCTCTTTTCTTCCGTTCCCCCCCCCCCCCCCCAGTTCTCAGGGTGGAAACATAGGAGCTTGATTTTGATTCTCTCTACTTGAAGTGTTTGAAGTATTGCTTGGCTTTGGCTCTATCTTTCCATGGAAGTTTATATTGGGGATTATGGCTTTAAAAACTATGCATTCTGAAGGCTTTTGTACAAGACCGATATTTATGTACTTGAATTCTGATATTGTGATTTTGAAAGATGTAGCTAAACTCATTTATATTTCTGTTGTAATAAAGTTATAAATTTTTCAAGTACTACTTTATCTGTCTTGTAAATTTCTGTTCTTTCTACTAGAAACGCTCCACTAAAGTTAAGGCATTCCCTTTACGAGTGACCTTAACGGAGGTGGGGTGTTACACTTGGTATTAAAGCCAGGTTACCAGATTTGATAAAAAGTTTTTGAAAACTATTTTCAAAAAGGAAGTATTTTCATAAGTAGAGTTTATTTTGAAAAACATAATCCCCAAAGCCATATGCCTATCTTTCTATCCTTTGTTTTGAATCTTTCCTTTTCCTTCGCTTCAGGATGTCTGGGGATCTTAACCTTCCGGAGGGCGTACCGATACCTGGCTGGTTGAGGCGGTACCTAGAAGCTAGGGCTAATTATGCGGGCCTAGCAAACGTCTCTCCTCCCCCAGCTGCAGCGGTTCCTCCTCCTCTTCCTCCTCCTCCGCGCGTAAATACTTTCCCGAAGATATGTAGAGACTTTCGAGCCATGGGTGGGAAGAACTTTAATGGAATTGAATCCTTCATGGAGGCAAGGAACTGGATCAAAGAAACTGAGGATTTGTTCATTATCTTCGAGGTGGACGATAGGCAGAAGATATAGTTGGCGGTATGGTTGCTTAAGGACGAAACTTCTTTTTGGTGGGAGGTCACAAATGGAGAGCGTCCGGTAGAGACATGGATGGATTTCAGGCATAGGTTCGAGATGAAATTTCTCTCACGAGCAGAAGAGAGTCTATACCTAGAGAGGTTCTTGGCGTTGAAGCAGGGGAATTTATCAGTGAGAGAGTACATCAACAAGTTTAATCAGTTGGCGAGATTCGTCTTAGATTTGGTAAATACACCGCATAAGAAGGCACTAAGGTTTGCTAAAGGTTTGAACGAGCCGCTACACGGATTGGCAATGTCCCACATTCCTATGGGGGCTACCTTCAAGAAATTAGTTGACATGGCATTGATCCATGAAGAGGAAACCAAAAGTGAGAAGAAAGAAGAAAAGCTTGAAAGACCACAGAACAAGAAGGTAGGGCCCAAAAAGGAAACACAAAAGAAGGATGAGAAGTCAGAAGATAAGAAGGAGAAGAAGTGCTTTACTTGTGGAAGCTCGACCCATCTGAATAAGGATTGCAGAAAGAGGAAGGGCACTTGCTTCAACTAGGGAGAAATGGGGCACTTCACTAGGGACTGCCTAAAGAAACGAGGACAAGGGAAGAGGGCATGACCAACTTCTGGAGGGCAGGCGAATACCCTCGAGGCTCATGGATAGGATAGAAATAGGAAAACTTTCTGTAGAAGGTTTAATTTCCTTATCTGATTATGGAGTTAAAACTCTTTCTGATTCTGGCATTTTGATTCTGTAACTGAAACTCTGCACTTTAATACTAGTCTTGTTTCTGATTCCGCTATAGTCTCAAACCCCATGAGGGTTACGACTCATTTGTTTGTGATAAGTTAGGGTTTGAAGGTATCTGTGTTGGGCGCTAAGTTGACTATGATGCATACATTCTGGGTTTTTATCATGCTTAGTTTCCTAGGAATCATTTGGTAATCGGATCGGTACCAGTAGTCTATAAGTATCTGAATATTTCTGAAGAGGATAGGGGTTTTTTCTCAAAGCGTGAAGTAGATTTCCAGTTGGACATTTGTTTAATGGGAGTGATTCTCTGAGTGTCAATCTTATGTTGATTTCGTTCTTCGGGGTTGATACTTAGGGGGTTATTCTCTTAAACCGATGTTTGATAGGAACAAAGCTTTTGTTTTAATTGTACTTGCTTCTATCACTCGGCTGTATCCTATCAACCGAATCTTTGACCTTTAGGTAAAAACTAATGGGTGTAAACTTGTGTTTGAGACATGTTATGTTTGATGGTTACAAGCGGATGCAATTGGTTGCTAGTGGTTGCTCATGGATGCATATACACACACTAGGCACTAGATCAGCTCAAAAACACTCTCATACTGCATATGGATGTATGTGCATTTTTAAAAATTTTATGGATGCAAAAGGGTTGACTCAGCACATGGATGTTGCATATGAATGAATGGTTGTGCACTCATATAGAAATGATATGTATCAAATAGGAAAATTGCATACGTATTGGACTCATGGCACTGACATAATTCGCATTAAGGAGGTCAACTGAATCAGTGGACCGCCTGATCTTTGCATTAGATAAGGAACATATACACACACTTTTGCATGTGTTCATACAACATTAGAAGTTTTCTAAGGACAATGGATGATTGTGGATGATGGTTGAGTAGATGGGTGATTGGATGGTAGGACACATTCTTCCTAACTTGAAGATTTCGGGGACGAAATCCTTTAAGGAGGGGAGAATGTAACACCCCGTATTTTCTGTGAACATAACAATGACAAATCAGAGAATAATTAAATTATAACAGAATAATTAAGGGAAACAAGCTACGCCGTTACGTTTGTCTCGAAATTTTGCTTGGAATAGAGTCCAAGTTTGTGTATATCGGACTTCGTATGAAGAAGATATGGCCTTCGGAAGTTTCAATAAAAGCCAGCCCGAAATTCAAATTTGAGATTTCGAAATTCAAAACAAACACCTGGGCTGGGGGGAAAATTCCCGCCCAGGACCCAGGTCGACACTAGGGTCAACCTCGGGGTCGACCTGTGTAAACAGGTCGACACTAAGGTCGAACTTAGGGTCGACCTCCCCCCTTTTCCAGATCTGGAGACAGATCAATTTTTCTGCACCTAGACGCCTTTCTGACCAGATTCGTGAGCTCTAACCTATTTAAACACCCCCAAACCTAGCTTTCTCTCCACACAATTTCATTCTGCCTATACTTGAAACACCCCACCTCCGTTAGGGTCACTCTCAAAGGGAATGCCCTAATTTTGGTGGAGGTTTATAAGTACAAGTCACAGATATACAAGACAGATATAAGAACACATATTTGTAAACAGCGGAAAAACAACAAACTTTATTTCATAAAAACAAATACGTGTTACAACAACATCCCCATGATTGTCTTACATCCTTTCCAAAAACATAACATAACATTTTCATAATCTGTCTTGAGTACATTATTTAAAGAAGCATAAATAAACATAGATAAACTGCAAAAGTCCCCATAGTGGATTGTCCAAAGCCATAGTTCAAAACAGGAAAGTCCAAGCAATACATTTCTCTTCTTCAAGCTGGATGTTAAGGTTGGTCAAGCTGCTGTGTTCCCTCCCTGTGGACCTGGGGGGGGGGGGAAACGGAAGAAAGAAGACGAAAGAAAAGTAGAGTCAGACATAAAGCCTGAGTAAGTCTAGTACTATTTTGTCTATGAATAAAGAACTGGGTATGATAAGTATAAACAAGAAGTGGGCAAGCACTATAAACTTGGTTAGGTTGTCTAGGGTCGAATATACTATCGTACCCCATGTTAATCTCTGAACCCATATAAACTAGTTCCCAACTGGTACCCCATAATCAGGGTGATGTGATCCATTCTATGATGATCGGCTCCTACTCGCATAGTTGCATGTGTCTTACGGCCCCCGATGTTGTAGTTACCTATGCTGGTCCCACCATGGGGTGTATCAAGTCCCATAGTGGCAACCCGACACAACCTTAGAGTGCACAGGTATGCTACTGGTGTCCAGTGCCTTATTTTTCTGCGCCGGAGTGTGTGCACGCCCGCACTCCGTTAGAACCTACACTGCTACACCACCGCCGTCGCTTTGACCTCTTACAATCAGCCCAGTAATCGTGCCCCACCCTGCCTAGTTTCAGGGTATCCTGATACACCTTCTAGGGTTACTGCTGAAAAGGGTCCCCCGTTACTAGGTTTTCTATCTCTAGCCAACATGCTAAGTTGGTTAAGTGTTTCCTAACCTAACCCCCACCAGTCCGTTTTGTTTAGCATGTTCCATTTTGATTAAGTCTTTAGTTCACTTAATCCTATCAATCCTGACTCAGCCTTAATTGTCTTATTAAGGCCCTGACCTCTCACATTAGACAGGTATTGTTGTGGCTGCCTGTTGCCGGTTGGTTCCGGGCAGTCTTACGCCACAACTCAGTCTAACCTCGGGTCCTTTCTGGGCTCCATGTTTAACCTCCCACATTGGATAGGTATTGTTGTGACTACTGGACAGCCGGGCGGTTCCGGGCAGGTTTACATCACAACTCAATCCAACCTCGGGTTAAACACATCGTATGTTCTACAATTACATATTTTGTCATTCCTCTTTATTTCTTATATGTAAATATTTGCGGCCCATTATTAAGTTAATGGTGTAAAGGTTACACCAATCATGGGCCCAATCCCATACTTGTACTTGGGCCCTTCTATTTCATATTTTCATTCATTAGTAATTTTAACCCAACGTTATTTTCCCCCGTTTTACACGTCCGTTTATATATATATTGGGCTTAGCCTTTTAAAGCCCAATTTAGCCATGCGAAAAGGGGAGGCTTATGGCGTGATTACATACACAAAAAGGGGAAGGTGAGCGTATGAACTTGCAATATGACGTTGGGAATACAAAATAGAAACTGGTGTACTTACATAGTAGTGACATATACTTTGGTCATAAAACATAGGTGACATGAATCAAAGCATGTGAACTTGAAATTGAGATATCATTATTGACACATGAACCTATATTTTTATTTAGGCATAATGTCAAACATAAGCATGTCATAAATATTTCTAGCATAAGCATAGCATAATGTCAAACATAAGCATGGCATAAATACTTCTAGCATAAACATGGCATAATGTCAAACATAAGCATGGCATAAGTATAGTTAAATTTGTTCATGGCATAAATATTTCTAACATGAAATCATGATTCTTACTTTAGTCATGTAAACTTACAAAAGGGACTTTTTGAACCTAACCTAGCCATGTACCACATATGTCATCATATAATTCTTGTAAACAAGATAGACCTAATCATGGTTGTCAAATATCAATCATAGCCTAGCCATATTCATAAGTTTGCAAATAGGTTTTCTAGTACAAAAGCATGGCTTAATACATGATGCCAAATTCTCAACATAATTTCCTATGGATTATAATAACCAAACTTGTTCTAATTACTTACAAAATGATTTATGCACAAAAATATACATCATGATGGCATAGTAGCAAAACCCCAAACTTGCATAAATTTAAATCAACTACATACATGTAGCTTCAACATGGATTACATAATTTGCGAAATATTCCAAACGTATACTTGCATAGAACTACCGCATGTAGTTCTTTATAACATGAATAACATAATTCAAGAATATCCAAACGTATATAATATTTCAAATTGATAAGAACGCATAAATATGAATAACTTTATTGCCATAATTCAAGCATACAAACCAACACAATTGTTTATTCATACCAAAGTAATACTCTACTTACAATGGTTTGATGAATTCTCTAGTTTAGGGATTGAAGACGCAAATTCCTTTGTTGAATTGATTTGATTTAGGTCTCTTTAAGCTTTTAATTTTCCTCCTAATCCTCTCTCTAGTTGGCGGCTACTCTTAGTCGTTCCTCAGCAACATGGCGGCTATGTTCTTAATTTTGAATGAATAGATTAGGGTTTAGTCTAGGGTTGTTTATATAGAGGTTAGGAACTGATTAGGACAATTGATGTTGCTTGGATTGGTCGTAGCCATTCATTCGATAGAGAGACCAATTAAAACTTGCCACCTAGCCCTAGTGACAAAGCAGACCACAGAAAATTGGCCAAACACAGACCTGGCCAGCCAGGTTGGCTGGGCTCGACCAGGTCGACACCCCTGTCGACAGGGCTGTCGACAGCCCTGTCGACATGGGTAGCCCAGGTCGACAGCCCAGTCGACCTGGGTGGCCTAGGCGGGTGTTTATCCGCCCTAGCCCATTGGGCCCGATTTTTAATTATTTTATTCTGTTTGAATTTTAAATTTAATTCAAAAACTTCCGAAGGCCATATCTTCTTCATACGGACTCCGTTTTTCGAAAACTCGGACTCTATTTCGCGTATTTTTTTCGAGACGAACGCAATGGCGTATCCCGTTTCCCTTGGTTCTTTGATTTCAGATTAATTATACTTTAATTTGTTAATTTCACAGTTATAGAATTTGCGGGGTGTTACATTCTCCCCCACTTAAAAGGATTTCGTCCCCGAAATCTTCAAGTTAGGAGGAATATATATCCTAACATCCAATCATCCATCTACTCATCCATCAAACACGAGCATCCATTGTCCTTAAAAGACTTCTAATGCTTCATGATCATATGCGAAGTGTGTGTGTACATGTACTTATCTAATGCAAAATCAGGCGGTCTACTGATTCAGTTGACCTCCTTAATGCGAATTATGTAAGTGCCATGAATCCATTATGTATGCAAATTTTCCTATTCATGATTCTACATGAGTGCACAATCATTCAGTACAAATGCAGCATCCACATGACAACACATTAGAGTTCAACCATATACGAATGCAAACATATATGCATATGCAATATGAAGTGACTGAGCCGATCTAAAACCTAGATTGTGTGTGTATATGCAACCACGAGCAACCACTAGCAATCACTTGCAACCACTTGCAACCATCATCCATAACATGTTTCAACTACATGTTTTCATCCAAAAAGATTCTATCTAAAAGATAAGGTCGAGGAAATATACCTAAAAGATAGATAAAAGCGCAACTTAAGGAAAATGAAAGATCAAGGATGTACCCTCGAACAGAAAAGGGTAGGCAGTGCGTATTCTAGCTTCAGTTTCCCAAGTCGCGTCTCCCTCGGCGTCGCTCCACTGAACTTTGACGAGCTTGACTTCGCGGTTGCGTAGCTTCTTCACTTCTGTTCCTAAGATGCGGGTTGGAACTTTTCTTATGGTCGCTTCGCGTTCCACTTCGGCCTCTTCGAGTATATTTGGCTCTACCACTTCAGCAGACTCATGCAGACATTTTTGGAGATGTGAAACGTGAAATACGTTGTGGACTCCAGCCAACTTCTCGGGTAGCTCTAATCTATAGGCCATTTTCCCAATTTTCTCGATGATAGGGAATGGCCCTACAAACCTTGGTGCTAGCTTTCCTGTAGTTCCAAAACGAACAACGTTCCTTAGCGGTGATACCTTGAGAAAAACTCTGTCTCCAACCTCAAATTCAAGGTCGGTCCTTCTCTTGTCGGCATAGGACTTTTGTCTGTCTTGGGCCGTCTTCATCCTTCTTCGTATTAAGTCTACTTTCTCTGAGGTCTCTCGGATCATATCTGGTCCAAGTATGAGCTTATCAGTAGACTCCCACCAACAAGTGGGCGATCGGCACGGTCTTCCATATAAAGCTTCGAAGGGCGCCATTCCGATGGTTGCTTGATAGCTGTTGTTGTAGGCAAATTCCACCAAAGGAAGGTGGTCTTCCCATGTCCCTCCGAAGTCAAGGACGCATAGCCTTAGAAGGTCTTCCAAAACTCTGTTCACTCTCTCTGTTTGGCCGTCGGTTTGGGGATGATAGCTGTGCTCAAGCATAACTGCGTTCCTACTGCTTCTTGCAGACTCCGCCAAAACTCACTAGTGAAGATGGGGTCTCGATCACTAACAATGCTAGACGGTATTCCATGGAGTCGAACGATTTCCTTGAGGTAAAGTGATGCTAGGGATGAGGCAGTTCTTTTACTTTTGACAGGTAAAGTGGGCGCTTTTAGTAAGCCTATCCACTATTACCCAAATGCTAGTGTTGCCTCTCCTAGACCTAGGCAGCCCATCGATGAAGTCCATTGAGATGCTATCCCACTTCCACTGCGGGACCTCCAGAGGATGCAGCAGTCCGCCAGGCTTTTTCTGTTCTGCATTAACCTGTTGGCACACCATACACTTAGAAACGAACTCTGCCACGTCCTTTTTCATGCCGTTCCAGAAGAAAGTCCTTTTTATGTCTTTGTACATTTTATCCCCTTGCTTAAGAAATAAGAATTTTTCCAACTGCAAACTTCTTTCCGCATCTGAGAGAAATTTAGTCTCAAACCTTGCCCTAAAGTCCTCCCATGTCTCCACTGGTCTTTCAGCATTAGTGACTTCCCACCAGTAGGAAGCCTCGCCCTTCAATAGCCATACTGCCAATTGTACTTTTTGTCTATCTTCTACCTCAAAGATGATGAATAGGTCCTCCGTTTCTTTCAGCCAATTTCTAGCTGCCACGAAGGACTCAGTTCCATGGAAATCCCTTCCTCCCATAGCTTTAAAATCTTTGCATATCTTAGCGAACGCGTTTCCCCGAGGAGGAGGTGGAGGAAAAGGTGCCGCTGCAGCTGGATGATTTCCTTCCGCTGGGGGAGGAGGAACGGTAGGACCTGGCTGAGTGGCCCTTGCTTCTAAGAACCGTCTAAACCAACCAGGTATTGGCACCCCTTCTGGCAAGTTAAGTTCTTGGGACATGCTGAAACAAAAAGGATAGATTCAAAATGAAGGATAAGAGATAGTACCTATGACTTTGTGGGGACTTTGCCTTTTTAAAATAATATTTTCCTTTTAAAAATGCTTCTTTAAATTTCCTTTTTTGAAAATAAATTTTCCAAAACATTTTATCTTATCTGGTAAACCTATGCTCTGATACCAAGTGAAACACCCCACCTCCGTTAGGGTCACTCTCAAAGGGAATGCCCTAATTTTGGTGGAGGTTTATAAGTACAAGTCACAGATATACAAGACAGATATAAGAACACATATTTGTAAATAGCGGAAAAACAACAAACTTTATTTCATAAAAACAAATACGTGTTACAACAACATCCCCATGATTGTCTTACATCCTTTCCAAAAACATAACATAACATTTTCATAATCTGTCTTGAGTACATTATTTAAAGAAGCATAAATAAACATAGATAAACTGCAAAAGTCCCCATAGTGGATTGTCCAAAGCCATAGTTCAAAACAGGAAAGTCCAAGCAATACATTTCTCTTCTTCAAGCTGGATGTTAAGGTTGGTCAAGCTGCTGTGTTCCCTCCCTGTGGACCTGGGGGGGGGAACGGAAGAAAGAAGACGAAAGAAAAGTAGAGTCAGACATAAAGCCTGAGTAAGTCTAGTACTATTTTGTCTATGAATAAAGAACTGGGTATGATAAGTATAAACAAGAAGTGGGCAAGCACTATAAACTTGGTTAGGTTGTCTAGGGTCGAATATACTATCGTACCCCACGTTAATCTCTGAACCCATATAAACTAGTTCCCAACTGGCACCCCATAATCAGGGTGATGTGATCCATTCTATGATGATCGGCTCCTACTCGCATAGTTGCATGTGTCTTACAGCCCCCGATGTTGTAGTTACCTATGCTGGTCCCACCATGGGGTGTATCAAGTCCCATAGTGGCAACCCGACACAACCTTAGAGTGCACAGGTATGCTACTGGTGTCCAGTGCCTTATTTTTCTGCGCCGGAGTGTGTGCACGCCCGCACTCCGTTAGAACCTACACTGCTACACCACCGCCGTCGCTTTGACCTCTTACAATCAGCCCAGTAATCGTGCCCCACCCTGCCTAGTTTCAGGGTATCCTGATACACCTTCTAGGGTTACTGCTGAAAAGGGTCCCCCGTTACTAGGTTTTCTATCTCTAGCCAACATGCTAAGTTGGTTAAGTGTTTCCTAACCTAACCCCCACCAGTCCGTTTTGATTAGCATGTTCCATTTTGATTAAGTCTTTAGTTCACTTAATCCTATCAATCCTGACTCAGCCTTAATTGTCTTATTAAGGCCCTGACCTCTCACATTAGACAGGTATTGTTGTGGCTGCCTGTTGCCGGTTGGTTCCGGGCAGTCTTACGCCACAACTCAGTCTAACCTCGGGTCCTTGCTGGGCTCCATGTTTAACCTCCCACATTGGATAGGTATTGTTGTGACTACTGGACAGCCGGGCGGTTCCGGGCAGGTTTACATCACAACTCAATCCAACCTCGGGTTAAACACATCGTATGTTCTACAATTACATATTTTGTCATTCCTCTTTATTTCTTATATGTAAATATTTGCGGCCCATTATTAAGTTAATGGTGTAAAGGTTACACCAATCATGGGCCCAATCCCATACTTGTACTTGGGCCCTTCTATTTCATATTTTCATTCATTAGTAATTTTAACCCAACGTTATTTTCCCCCATTTTACACGTCCGTTTATATATATATTGGGCTTAGCCTTTTAAAGCCCAATTTAGCCATGCGAAAAGGGGAGGCTTATGGCGTGATTACATACACAAAAAGGGGAAGGTGAGCGTATGAACTTGCAATATGACGTTGGGAATACAAAATAGAAACTGGTGTACTTACATAGTAGTGACATATACTTTGGTCATAAAACATAGGTGACATGAATCAAAGCATGTGAACTTGAAATTGAGATATCATTATTGACACATGAACCTATATTTTTATTTAGGCATAATGTCAAACATAAGCATGGCATAAATATTTCTAGCATAAGCATAGCATAATGTCAAACATAAGCATGGCATAAATACTTCTAGCATAAACATGGCATAATGTCAAACATAAGCATGGCATAAGTATAGTTAAATTTGTTCATGGCATAAATATTTCTAACATGAAATCATGATTCTTACTTTAGTCATGTAAACTTACAAAAGGGACTTTTTGAACCTAACCTAGCCATGTACCACATATGTCATCATATAATTCTTGTAAACAAGATAGACCTAATCATGGTTGTCAAATATCAATCATAGCCAAGCCATATTCATAAGTTTGCAAATAGGTTTTCTAGTACAAAAGCATGGCTTAATACATGATGCCAAATTCTCAACATAATTTCCTATGGATTATAATAACCAAACTTGTTCTAATTACTTACAAAATGATTTATGCACAAAAATATACATCATGATGGCATAGTAGCAAAACCCCAAACTTGCATAAATTTAAATCAACTACATACATGTAGCTTCAACATGGATTACATAATTTGCGAAATATTCCAAACGTATACTTGCATAGAACTACCGCATGTAGTTCTTTATAACATGAATAACATAATTCAAGAATATCCAAACGTATATAATATTTCAAATTGATAAGAACGCACAAATATGAATAACTTTATTGCCATAATTCAAGCATACAAACCAACACAATTGTTTATTCATACCAAAGTAATACTCTACTTACAATGGTTTGATGAATTCTCTAGTTTAGGGATTGAAGACGCAAATTCCTTTGTTGAATTGATTTGATTTAGGTCTCTTTAAGCTTTTAATTTTCCTCCTAATCCTCTCTCTAGTTGGCGGCTACTCTTAGTCGTTCCTCAGCAACATGGCGGCTATGTTCTTAATTTTGAATGAATAGATTAGGGTTTAGTCTAGGGTTGTTTATATAGAGGTTAGGAACTGATTAGGACCATTGATGTTGCTTGGATTGGTCGTAGCCATTCATTCGATAGAGAGACCAATTAAAACTTGCCACCTAGC
Organism: Allium sativum; assembly: GCA_030737875.1. NCBI lineage: Eukaryota > Viridiplantae > Streptophyta > Magnoliopsida > Asparagales > Amaryllidaceae > Allium > Allium sativum. The sequence continues at coordinate 344,550,609 of CM060922.1, read as the reverse complement.
CCTAGTGACAAAGCAGACCACAGAAAATCGGCCAAACACAGACCTGGCCAGCCAAGTTGGCTGGGCTCGACCAGGTCGACACCCCTGTCGACAGGGCTGTCGACAGCCCTGTCGACATGGGTAGCCCAGGTCGACAGCCCAGTCGACCTGGGTGGCCTAGGCGGGTGTTTATCCGCCCTGGCCCATTGGGCCCGATTTTTAATTATTTTATTCTGTTTGAATTTTAAATTTAATTCAAAAACTTCCGAAGGCCATATCTTCTTCATACGGACTCCGTTTTTCGAAAACTCGGACTCTATTTCGCATATTTTTTTCGAGACGAACGCAATGGCGTATCCCGTTTCCCTTGGTTCTTTGATTTCAGATTAATTATACTTTAATTTGTTAATTTCACAGTTATAGAATTTGCGGGGTGTTACAATACTCTTCCTCTATTCTAATTAAAAATAAAAATGGCGTCGCTACTCTACTAGAATCAAAACTAGAACTAGTGCATCTTCTTCCAATCTGAATGGAGTTAAAAGAGAACAAATATTTTCTAATCTAATCGATATTCTACGCCAAAGGAGAGCTATTCAGTGTCAGAATACAGATCCCAATAATCAAGATTTACCTTTTCAATTGTGAGTACGGTTATTTTCAGATATAAAGTTTAATAATTATCTTGGCATTTTTGAGAATCTGGATCTGAGGTTATACATACTTTTCTGTGGATCTATCTTGATTGTTACTGTTCTATATCTGTTCTCTCTTTTCTTCCTTTTTGTTTATAGCCAGGCTACCACGAGCCTGCGCCAAATCTCATAAGAGATTAACGCACAAACGCCAAATTTTGGGACAAATAATGGATAATGCATAATTGGACATGACTGATCTTTGACTGATTTGAGAAATGGACATATGTTGTAAATTAGATCTAGATCTGTGTATACTCTGTAATTTGGAAGAAGAGAAATCATTTTATGATAACATGTGACTTGAAACATAGGTACATAATGCATATAAAAATTAAGATCTGATTTTGAGATGTTATAATTTAAAGATCTAGACTTTTAGGGTAAATTTTATGTAACGATTCATGACTTGAAAAAGGAATATGTGACTTAGGCATAGGGACCTATATTATAATAGGATAACTATCAATGTGAACACGCCTAAAAGTGGATTTTTGGATATTTGGCATTAAAGGCTATAATTTTGGCATAATTCATATGGTATATCATGATTTGGGCTTTTAGAGAATATTCTGTACTATGCAAAGTTTAACTAAAGGTTTGGGCATATGTTGTATTATGAATTATGACCATGACTTAGGCATGTAAGTTTAGGCTTAATTTATGTTTATGTAAGATATGTAAATAGAATTTTAGAAATATATAATCTATTGAATTGCCTAATCTGCTAAATTTGTTATCTGCTAAATCTGTTGAATTGCCTAATCTGCTAAATCTGTTATCTGCTAAATCTATTGAATCGCCTAATCTGCTAGATATATTATCTGTTGAATTGCCTAATCTGTTGAAAGCTGAATAATTGTAATTTGGAGGCTCAATCTAAAATTGAGCAAAACATGTTAATAGAACTTTGGATAATCTACTGTAACTTGTAAAGAAGTTAAATCTGCTAAATGGACATGATTAGTTTGATATTTTCTGTAATGGAATAAAGTGGCTATGACACGAGGTTAGACCTCTATGGTCGAAGCCTGCCCGGAACCAACCGGCTTAACCAGCAACCGCAAACTGTCAGTCTAATGTAAGAGGTCGTAGGCATAACTAAAATATGCTTAGACACGAGGTTAGGTCTGGCTTGTGGCAGAAGTCTGCCCGGAACCGCCCGGCATATCCCGCGGCCACAAGCTATCGACCTAATGTGAGAGGTCTGTGCATTAATATTTAATTAATGCAAATATGAGATAAATATGATGTCTAAAACGTGTTGGGTGGTTTGGGTTAAACCAACTGGACTAGTGAATCTAACAAACCCCGTTTCGTGAATCTGTAGGCCCAACACAAAGTTAGACAATCTATAAGTCTGTTAAATCCGTACATCTGATCTGTTAATCTGAAAACTTGTTAACTTGATAGTCTGATCTGTGAACTAGTAATCTGAACTATGTCTGAAACTTGTAAACAAGTTAATCTGAAAATCTTCCAGTCTGGGGACACAAGACTAGGAGGGGAAATACTTGTGTCATCTGTTGTTTGGGACCCATATTAGTTAGTAACCCTTTCTGGTATCAAAACTTTGACCCTACACTATGTAGGGGTCCAGGCACGCTTATTGAACTAATTATTAGCGGTTCATTCTGATAATGGCGAGGTGTGTTGATCGTGCGTTCCAACCGGGTCATGTGCGTGCATGGATCCGGTCTGCTCTGAGGATGTAAGACACCGTCACATCTGTAAATAGGTCTGTGCCAATAGGTTGCCACTTTAGGGAGTGATACACCCTATTGTGAGGCTGACATATGGTATTTATGTATTAGGGAGCCGATCGCTTGGGGTAAGACTTAGGGTACACTTAGTTTTGTCTGTTTCAGTTGGGTACCGTCTGTTTCTATTGGGTGGTAACACCTGTCTGTTTCTGTGTGGAACCGTCTGTTCGGGTGGTAAAGGCCCATTACTAGTGTACACCTAATTCTAGCATTCTGTTTCTGTAGAGATTATTCTGTTTCCGTCTCGGATTCCGTTTCTGATTCTATTTCTGTACCTTCTATCTGTTTGGGTGGTAAAGGCCCATTATTAGTATTCCGTTTCCGTACCTTCTGTCTGTTGGGGTGGTAAAAGCCCATTATTAGCATTCTATTTCTGTACCGCCTGCCTCTGTTCGGGTGGTAAAGGCCCATTACTAGCATTCTGTTTCTGTAGAGATTATTTTGTTTTTGTTTCTGTTTCAGCTTAGACATTAGGGTAACACCTAATCCTGTTAGTGCAAAGAAGTGAAAACTAAGTAAGAAGCTCAGCTTAGCCTATATCATTCTGTTTCTTCTGTTAACCCGCTATTCCTATTACAGTTATCTCTCATCCAATTTTATTTACATGTCATGATATTGTTATCTGTTTATACGCTGAAGTCACTGGACTCACCAGACTTATGTCTGACCTAGTTTGTTTCGCCTCTTTTCTTCCGTTCCCCACTAGGTTCTCAAGGTGGAAACATAGGAGCTTGATTCAGATTCTCTCTGCTTGAAGTGTTTGAAGTATTGCTTGGCTTTGGCTCTATCTTTCCATGGCAGTTTATATTGGGGATTATGGCTTTAAAAACTATGCATTTTGAAGGCTTTTGTACAAGACCGATATTTATGTACTTGAATTCCGATATTGTGATTTTGAAAGATGTAACTAAACTCGTTTCTGTTTCTGTTGTAATAAAGTTATAAATTTTTCAAGTACTACTTTATCTGTCTTGTAAATTTCTGTTCTTTCTACTAAAAACGCTCCACTAAAGTTAAGGCATTCCCTTTGCGAGCGACCTTAACGGAGGTGGGGTGTTACATAGGGCGTATTTATAGGTAGTGGATTAGGTGGGAGTAGGTGAGATTTGGAGACAATAACAGGAATTATGCATCCCGAAGTAGCTGATGGAGAAAATTCGCATCCCCAATAGTTGTGGAGGGGAATTTGCATCCCCTTGAGGGATACAAATTTCGCAAGCTAAGGGATACAAAATTTGTATCCCATGGGTACACGGAGTCCCACATCCCTGAAGGGATACAAATTTTCATATCCTAGTGTTAACCGGTCCTTTGGTTCGATTCCCAGAAGCATACCAGGCCCACTCGATTTGGCCCATTGTGAGGTACGAAAGCCCGAAGTATCGCCAAAACACTCAGGATTTAGGCCCAGAAGGAATCGTGTGAGCATAAGCCTCACAACCCCTCGATAACACCATTTTGCATCCCGCAATAATCGTCTCCCTTACGATTTCTCATCCCATATACTTCGCCTCCCCTGGGTATTTAGCATCATGTATCCTTCGCACCACACACTACTTTGCATTCCACACGCACCCGATACTTCGAGTCCTATACCACTTGTATCCCTGAAACAATTTGCACCCCTTATGTCTCGTATCCCCATGGGATACGAATTTTGTATCCCTACTGGGATACAATAATTTGTATTCCCTTAGAGATACGAGACTCCATGCCTCTATGGGATACGAATTGCGTATCTCCTAAGATGTGAAATTTGTATCCCTTAGGGGGATGCGTTTTCCCCTCCACAACTACTGGGGGATGCAAATTTTCTCTAGTTCCTACTTCGGGATGTAAAGTTCCTGTTGTGGCCTCCAAATCTCACCTGCTTCCACCTAATCCACTTCCTATAAATACCTTCTACCTCATACTTCAAAAGGGTTGGCGTTTGCATGATTTGACAGCTCTAGGAGGACCTTGGATAGCATTAATGGTAGCCTAAGCATTAAGGAAGAAGAAGAAATAATTTTTCCTGAGATTTCCTTCATGCAAAAAAATGACAACCGAATACTTAACCAAAATTTTCATACAGTTGCAATGATGATACCCAACTCTTCTAACCTTCAATTGCGAATAAAATCTATGTACGCTTCAAAGTGGACGTAGGTTCAATATGAATCATACCACTATAAATTCTTGTTTTGTTGCTTTATATAATTACATTTCCATACATGAAACTTTATTCTAGCTTAGTCGAGAATCGTTGGGTGTGACGCCAATTTTACACGTCAATACTTTGGTGCTTTCCCTGAGAACTTACTTTCTTATTTCCGTCTCAACTTGGAAGCGCTACTTAGGTTTTCTTGACCTACCTTCTGAGTTTGTTTATGATGGCTTTGAAATGGAAGAATCAAATGATCGAAACTTCCACAACGGCTGACACTGCAACTTCTCCTCATCCCCAACCTTCGAACTTCTGACAGACATGAATGTCACTACCTCCTATGATCCTGACGCTCTGGAAACCCTAACCCAACTCTTTGAGCTTAATAAGAAGTTAGAAGATAGGATTTGAGAACTTAACGATGAGTTGAAAACAAACATCGAGCTGATGCAACAACTTCAAGAAAGGTAACACAACGTAACTTTCCTTGAACTCAATCGGAACACTTGTCCTTTACCTAACGTCTCGATAAGCTCTTCTTCCGACACTCACCATAGGAACCGAAGCCAAAGGAGGAAGACCAAATCTAATGCCAACGCCAACACCAGTGTTAACGACAACGATAACAGAAATGGTAATGGAACTACTATGACTTTCAACGAGTGAATGCATTAATGCAACTGTTCTTGGTTGGTTATCAATGACGGAGCAAGACCTAGTAACCGCCGTTTCCATGATAGAACTTACCTGACGTTCCTCAAAATTTGTTGCCAACACGTCCAGCAGCTTAAAAGGCCCAAGTTTAACCTAATCAACCTCACTAGAACTAGGCAGATGACGTTAACGCCATGGACGAAAATGATGCTAATATTCACCGGAGAAGGCATCCATGGCCGCGAACTCTCGAACTAAACCACGATCGCTTGAATCCAGTGGAGGTTTAGCCTGCAGTTCTCATTGACATGGTCTGAAGGATCATGAGAGAAATGTGGGGAAACATCACCAACATTTGGGAAACCAACTTGAGGCGTAACCTGTAACACCCCATGTCCGTTAATGTCATTCACAAAGGGAATGCATTAACTTCCATGAAGCATTTTAAGTAAACAGAATAGAATATTACAAGATAGATATGTAAAGTAGTACTTGAATTTTTTTTAACTTTATTACAGTAGAAACAGAAATAAGTTTGGTTACATTCTTCAAAATTACAATACCAAAACCCAAGTGCACAAGTATCAGTCTTATACCAAAATCCTTCAGAATGCGTAATTTTAAAACCATAATCCCCAACATAAACTGCCATAAGAACGTAGAGTCGAAGGCAAGCAATACTTCAAGCACTTCAAGTAGAGAGAATATGAATCAAGCTCCTATGTTTCCACCCTGAGCAACTGGAGGGGGGGACGGAAAGAAAAAGAGGCGAAAACAAACGAGGTTAGACATAAAGACTGCCGAGTCCAGTAACTTTCAGCATATAAACAGATAGTAGTATCATGACATGTAAATAAAGCTGGATGAGAGATTACAGCAATAGGAGTAGCAGTTATGCTTAAGTTAAACAGAAGAAACAGAATGATATAGACCAAGATATGCTTCTTACCTATATCTTACTTCTCTGCACTAATACTTAGTATAACAGGATTAGGTGTCACTCTAATGTCTAAACTGGAAACAGAAATGGAATAATCTCTACAGAAACAGTATGCTAGTAATGGGCCTTTACCACCCCAACAGAGACCGAAGGTATAAAAACATAATGCTAGTGATGGACCTTTACCACCCTAACTAATGGGCCTTTACCACCCCAACAGAAATAGACAGTACAGAAACAGAATGCTAATAATGGGCCTTTACCACCCAACTAACGGGCCTTTACCACCCCAACAGAAACAGACGGTACACAAACAGAAACAAATAGAACTAGGTGTACCCTAAATTCTACCCCAAGCGATCGGTTCCCTAATACATAAATACCCTGTGTCGGCCCTATAGAAGGGTGTATCATTCCCTAAAGTAGCAACCATAGACACAAACCTATTTACAGATGTCACGGTGTCTTACATCCTCATAGCAGACCGGATCCAAGCACGCACATGGCCTAGTTGGAATGCGCCATTGACACCCCTCGCAATTATCAGAATGAACCTCTTACAATTAGTTCAGTAAGCATGCCCCGGACCCCTCCTAGTGTTGGGCCATAGTTTTGATACCAGAAAAGGGTTACTGACTAATATGGGTCCCACACAAAAGATAACACAAATAATTTCCCCTCCTAACCTTATGTCCCCAGACTAACAGATTTCAGATTAACTTGCTTACAGATTTCAGATGTACAAAGTTCAGATTAACTAGTTCTCAGATCAGATGTACATGTTAACAAGTTTTCAAACTAACAGATCGGATATACAGATTAACAGACTTACAGATTGTTTCACCTAACCTTGTATTGGGCCTACAGATTTATGAAACGGGTTTATTAGATTCATATGCCCAATTGATTTAACCTTATCCACCCAACACATTTTAGGCATCATATTTATCCTAGATTTGCATTAATTAGTCACTAATGCACAGACCTCTCACATTAGGTTGGTAGCTTGTGGTCGCTGGATATGCCGGGCAGTTCCAGGCAAACATCTGCCACAAGCCAGACCTAACCTCATGTCTAAGCATCTTTTAGTTATGCCTATGACCTCTCACATTAGACTGACAGTTTGCGGTTGCTAGTTAAGCCGGTTGGGTCCGGGCAGGCTTCTACCGCAAACAGAGTCTAACCTCGTGTCTCAGCATTCTTATTTTTAGCTAAAGTATTCATTTACAGATAATGCCAATATCAGGCTAATTATGCCAATTCAATAAATTAAACTTCTTTACAAGTAATAGTAGATTATTCAAAGTTCTGTTAACTTGTTTTGCTCAATTTTAGATCAAGCCTATAAGTTTTCATACCCCAAATTACCGTATTCAGTTTCAACAAATTTAGCAGATTAGGCAATTTAACAGATTTAATCATCCCTTAAAATTCCATTGACATGCCTCGCCTAATCTTAAAATTAAGTATAATTTTACATGCCCAAATTATGGTCATGATTCACAATATAACGTATGCCCCAAATTTTAGTTAAATTTACACAGTACAGAATATTCTTTAAAAACCCCAAATCATGATATACAATACAAATTATGCCAAATTATAGCCTGTTATTTTAGCGTATGCCTAATATCCAAAATCCCCATTTAAGCGTATTCACATTTAATAGTTATCCTATTATAATATAGATCTTTGCGCCTAACTCATATACACAATAATTCTCCTTCTTCCAAATCACAGACTATCATATATAGTATGCCCAGATCCAGATCTTAAATTACAACATATGTTCTTTTCTCAAATCAGTCATAAATCAGTCATGTCTAATTATGCATCATTCACTATTTTTCCCAAATTTAGCGTTCGTGCGTCTATCTCTTATGAGATTTGGCTCAGGCTCGTAGTAGCCTGGCTACAGAACAGAAAGAGGGAAGAGATACATATTAGTTACTATAATATTAATAAGATAGATCTACACAGAAAAACAGATCTGATAAACAAGAAAATGCATAATCTCAAATTTAGATTTATAACCATGTCAAGATCATAATTAAATTTCATATCTGAAAATAACTATACTCACCTTGATTGGACTCTAAAAGAAAAAGGGTTGTAGTTGTTCTCTTTAATCCTATTCAGATTGGAAGAAGAAGAAGCACTAGTTCTAGCTTAGGTTTCAGCAGAGTAGAGACGCCATTGATTTATTTTAATTAGAATTGAGGCAGCATAGCGTTACAATGGTTTGGTGTGGAGAGAAAGTGAGGTTTGGGGGTGTTTAAATCATATAGGGATCAACGAATCTGGTCAGAACGGGCATCCAAATGCTGAAAAACGAACCAGTCCTCGGATCTGGAAATAGGAGGGGGGTCGACCCCCTGGTCGACCTATGTCACCCAGGTCGACCCCCTGGTCGACCTGAGTCCTAGGCGGGAAATTTCCCGCCCAGCCCGGGTGTGTGATTTGAATTTTAAATTTAAATCTAAGTTGTTTTATTTTATTTAAATTCCTTAAACTTCTGAGTGCCATAACTTTCTCATACGAAGTCCGATTTACAAAAACTTGGACTCTATTCCAAGCAGAATTCCGAGACGAACAGGCGTAATCCATTTCCCTTAATTATTCTTTTAAAAATTAAGTATACTTTGTTTTTTTACTATTATGTTCACATAAAATACGGGGTATTACATAACCCCTTTAATCGGGCCATCCACGAAACCAAATGGCCCCGATGTTTCAGTATCCCCAGGCTAACGGCTTACTCGGGGAAGAGCGATCCTTACAACTTTTTAAATCGTTATGAATGGCATAAGGAATCAAGTAGAGCCACTAGTATCGTAAAATTCAAGTACTTCCCAGTGTTCTTAGAAGACATCACTCTTCTTTGGTTTTCTTGACTTCAAGCTTGATCCATCTCTACCTATGACTAGCTCGCTTTCGAACTAGTGAAGCAATATAGAATGCATGTCGCCAGGACAAAGGGTGCTCTTACTCTTTCAAACCTCTACCTGGGCACGGGGGAAGCTATCAAGAGTTACCTCGAATGATTCAACAACTCCCTAGCTGCAGTTGACGATCCAGAGCCACACACAGTTTTGGTACAAATTTCTACGGGCATCCTGCCCAGCTTCGAGTTTGAAGCATGGATTGACAGAAATCAACCTACAACCTTGGAAGGTTTCTACAAGAAGGCCAATCAGTTTCTATGCAAAGAGTAAGCACGGAGAAACAGGGCAGCTCAAAGCGGTCATCCTCATAACCCACACTCAAGCACTATCATGGATAACATCAATGGGAAACAAGTTAGAGAATCTTCCGACAAAGGTAAGCGGGGTCCCATTCAAGCCCAAACCAAAAAATGACAAGCAAAGAAGCTGCAATAACCAGTCACCTGGGGATCAGAAGAAGCACAACCACTACCCAACATACATCGTCTATACTCCACTCAATCGAGAGATGGATGCAATTCATCTTGAGACCTGTAATACCATCCAGTATAAGAAACCGAACATAAAAGAATCTACTTATTGAAAGAACACGGGAAATACTGCAGATTCCTCGACATGTTTGGCTATAATATGAACGATTGTCGCCACCTCAAGGATGCGATCGAGAAGCTCATCCGAGAGAAATGCTTGAAACAGTATGTTTTGCTCCCCAAGATGCAGCCGCGGGCCCTTAAACGCCTGCACTTCCTCCAACTAATGCGACCCTAGGGCCATCCAATCCGAGACCTTATCGCGGGTGTATCATGATTAACACAATTTGCGGTGGACCTCAACCCGCAAACAAGAGCTTCTAGTGTATGGAGGAATGCCCAACTCCGTCAAGCATGTTGACTTAGAGGCATGCTTTGCTGTGGACGAATCTGCCTCGGCCAGGCTACAGACGACTATGCGGGACTACAAGTTTTCTGCAAGAGAGAGTCTGTCAGAATTGACATCCCAACTATAGATCCTCTCGTCGTATCTGCTAACACAGACCCAACATATGTCTAAAGAGTTCTCGTTGATCCAATGAGCTCTGTTAACATCATCTTCAAGTTGGCCTACGACCGAATGAGACTAGAGGCTAAAGATTTGAAGCCTTGCCACGCCACAATCCTTGCTTTACTGGCTCCTCCAACCAATCAGTGGGAACGGTAGACCTGTCGGTCAAGCTTGGAGAAGGGGATCGCAAAAGTGTTTGGATCCTTACTTTCATAGTCATCGACATCATTTCTCTTTACAACATTTTTCCCGGACATTCTTTCCTTGCAGAGTTCAAGTCTGCATGGCACCTTATTCCCTTCTCATGAAGTTTCCAACTGAGAACGGGATCAGAACCACCAAGGGCGATCAAGCAACAGCGAGAGCCTGCTACCTCGCCGAATGGAAGGATACCATCAACAAAGAGAAAGGAAAGAGCGCAGAGCCCATCCATTGCGCCAAAACTACCCGTTTATAGTAGTCACTGGAGTCTAGGTCTTGGCTTGGACGTCACTTTCCTCTTTTCGACTATCTTGATCCAAAGGAAGATGAACAATTTGGTTTTGAAAGAGCAACCCCGATGGAACTGACTATCGACATTTCGATCAATCCTGCCAATCCAACTAGGGCCTTGAAGATTAAATCGCAACTCCATTCAGAAATAAAGGAAGAGCTCGTGGACTTCTTAAGAGATAAACTCGATGTATTTGCTTGGAATCATTCAGATATATATGGCATCGACCAAGGAATCGCCTGCCACATGCTCAGTAGCAACCTGAAGCATCTTCCAATTAAACAAAACGTTGAATATTAGGAATATGGATATTGATGGCACTCAAAGTGGATGTGGATAGGCTGCTTGACAACAGCTTCATCCGCATTTCCTTTTACCCCGAATGGGTCTCCAACCCGGTCTTTGTCAAGAAATCAAATGGGAAGTGGCAAATGTGTGCCGACTACTCATATCTGAACAAAGCTTGCCCAAAGGATAACTTCCCACTTTCAAAGATCGATCGGCCAATTGATTCAACTGCCGGGTAACAGATTCTCTCCTTCATGGATGCGTACTCAGGCTACAATCAGATTCCAATATACTTTCCAAACCAGAAGCACACTTCATTCGTTACCGACCTTAGGCTTTATTTCTATGTTGTCATGCCCTTTATTGTTAAGAATGTTGAAGCTGTCTATCAGTGACTGGTCAACTGCAAGTTCAAAGACCAGATCGGGAGGTCCATGGAGGTCTATTTGGAAGATATGCATGTTAAAACGAGGGTTTCGAATGACCACATCAACGACATCGCAGAAATGTTCGATGTACTTCGTAAATATGGCATGAAACTCAATCCCCTGAAATTTTCTTTTAGCATTGCATCGGGAAATTTCTTGGGTTTCATTGTCAATTCACGGGTAATCGAGACAAATCCAGAGAAAGTCCAAGCTATATGGGACATTCAGACCCCTCAGAGCATCAAAGATGTTCAAAGATTAAACGCGAAATTGGCCACCCTAAGTCAATTCATATGAAAAGATGGGGATAATTGCATTCCATTTTTTGACTTCCTTAGAAAAGGGAAGCACAATTTCACATGGACAACGGAGTCATTATTGCATTGCAGGACCCCTAGAATCACTTAGAGTGACCACCTTTCTTGTCAAAACCCATGGATCACGAAGGCTTATGCATTTACTTGGCTGTTTCTATGCTGTCAATTAGCTTGGTGCTAGTGCGCAAAGAAGATCATGTTAAACGACCCATTTACTACATCAACAAGAGGTTGACAAGTGAAGAAAATAATTATCTGAAGCTTGAAAAGCTTGCTTACTACTTGTTGATCTCTTCCTAGAAGCTACAACCATACTTTCAGTCTCATCCAATCAAAGTCTACACTGACCAGGCGCTACGATAGGTCCTACAACGACCTGAAGTGTCTTGGTGACTTTTGAAGTGGAATATAGAACTGAGACAATTTAAGATTACATTCATCCCTCATCGATCCATCCTCGGACAAGCCGTTGTAGAGTTCATCGCGAAGTTCACTATTGCCAAAGAGACTACTCTGGTAGATAGTGAGCCTCCGAACATTCAATGAAGACTATTCATGGGTGGATCATCAAACAATCAGTGTTCTGGCACCAGAGTCATAAGCATTACTCCTAAGGAACGCTCAATTTGTTATGCTCTAAAGCTCGGCTTCTCTGCCACAAAGAACGATGCAAAATATGAAGCCTTGATTGCTAGATTTAAAATTGCAATTAAACTTAACATCAAGGTATCCATATTTACTCCAACTCGTAGCTCATCGTATGCCAGGTGTAGGGCGAATATCAAGCCACATAGGGATTGCTTACTCCTTACCCTACTCGGGTCCGCGAACTTCTTATAAACTCCGACACTACATCATCACATATGTCTTTCGAGAACAAAACAAAAAAGATGTTTCATTGGCCAAGTTGGCAAGTTCCAGGGATGCGCAACTCTTAGGACTCGTCCCAGTCGAAGTACTCGATTCTACAAGTATTGATAAAATGTAAACGGATTCAATATCAATGACGAAGACCGAGTCCAAACCCAAGTCTTGGATAACACTAATCAAAAACTACGTGCTTCATTGAAGAATCCTCCCTAGTAACTCAAAGGGGAAACATAAACTCATCCACAAATCATCATGCTACATCATTCAAGATGGAGTGCTCTACTAAAGAGGGTTCTTTGTTCCATTACTCCAGTGTGTATCCCACAACGACGCTGTAACAACCCGTCCGGAGTAGGCCTAAATTTCGACCCAGAAAAGGCCAATCGAAACTTAGAGTCATTCTAAACGGGTCGTTGGTTCCTGTAAGGATTACATTTGCATAAAATATATATACACAGATACTTCGAATGGAAATCTCACATAGCGGAAAGAGAAAATATAATACTGAAATGAGATATACCATTTATTTAAAAATCACAGAAACACAACAGCGACAATTTCATCTGTTCAATGGGTACATCAAATAGTTCATTCTCACAAGTTTCCAAAGCAAGTAAATCAATAACTAGTAATAATAGCATAACAACTTCGTCATCTTCACCAGCTTCAATCATGACTTCGTCCATGGCTTTTACCCATCAACTGAACTATTGGATATGTTAAGGAGAGGGGTCAGAACATAAAGTTTAATGTGACTAAAATATGGTGTTACTTAATGCACATATCCTATATATTTAGCAGGTTACATATGTCAAGGTATGTCTACGCAGAACACAACAAACATCAAGTATCTAACAAATGGGGTGGATATCCAAGTCAATCACCCATTAGTGTTTTTATGGTAAAGACTCAATGAGGTGGGCATTCATGGTCACTTATTGCCCTATTAAAGGTGGATTCTTATGATCTCTTATAACCCTGAGGTGGACCCCTAGCCCCTTAAGACCCCGTCCTAATACGTTAACGTTCTTATATCTATACTCTCACTTGTAATATAAGAAGTGGTATTACGAACATTACTACTTAACTGATATTACGGTAGGACACCTATGTCGCTTAAGACTTCCCTTAGATAGTTGGTGAGCATGCAATGGCCACATATTTTTCAAATACCAATATGTCCCTAGTTGAGACCTTACAAGCTTCTGGAGGAAATGGATATCCCCGTGAACTACCCTACTCCGTTACCGTTTATGCCAAACCACTTTTAGAGAAGGAGGATCTAAAGAATTACTTCAAATCTAATAATGGTAGATCCCATGACTTTGGTTCCTCTCCAAGGAATAAACCTTCGGAGGGGTCCTAGTCCTAACCACTTAAGACTCAAACTAGATAGAAAGAGAGTCAACCACTTAAGACCTTCTCAAGGCGTACTGAACCTGCCTATTTTCACACATAATAGACTTATATATATAGTTATATATATACACACTAGACTTCTCACATTAAACCATACACATGTAGATGCTGGATATGTCGGTCGGTTCCGGGCAGACTTCTACTACAAGTTGGTTTAACCTCGTGTCTATTGTACTAATTATTAAATGATTTTATAAAGCGAATGTTTATGTTAATAAGATTTATAAGAAAATGGGCAGAAATTAACAAAATGGTTAATATATGGATTAATTGTTTCTAAGAAACAGTTAAATTGAACAATTTAAATTAATTATATCATTAATTAATTTAAAGGAAGAATTAATTGGAATTGGTTGAAGAAATAATCATGTTTGAGTTGACTAAGTCGACCGTTTTAACCGAGATTGATTATTAAGTTAGTTTTTTCTTAATTAATTTAATGAAATAGTTTAATGAATATTTGTTTTAATTTTAATACGATTTTTAAAGGGAATTTACTATTTCTTTTGGCAATAAAAAATTAATCACTTCTAGAGTAGTTAACGATGAAGTAAAATATTATTTTATTTAATAATAATTTAAGCGATTACTAGTTAATAAAATATATTCAAATTAGAAATCAGAGTTGTAATGAAATCTAGTTGGATTGTGAAAAGAGTTTATGAAAGGGTTATATATTAAACATGAGTTGCATAAGCGAGATTTACAAAAAGAGATGAGGTGTTAAAACGTTGATTTTAAAATTGATGATACTCAATAATGAATTAAATGAAATGAATGGAATTGAAATGAGATATTTAAAGTAGAAAATGGTTGAATAGGTTAGAAGTGGAATAAGATATGTTGGTAAGGAGTTAAGATAATAAATTAAATAATTAGAACCTTACTGGAGATCGGTTGGGTTGAGTGATTTTTTGAGTGTTAATCTGATGTTGATTTCGTTCTTGGGTTTCATACTTAGGAAATTATTCGCTTACCAATTTACGGTCAGGGACTGATGAATATTGAAGTAACGGAGATAAAATGAGATTTTTGTGAAAACATAATGATGTTTTCGAGATTTAAGGAATTAACGAGATGAGTTTGAATAAGTCTATTCAAAGGTGAAGTGTTAGTTATTGTTTTCGAGAAATGAAATAAAAGAGATTTCATGATGATGTTTTACATGAAACCAAAGTTGGGAATGTAACATACCGACCTTTCCGTACCCTTTGAGTTTACAATTACAACTTACGTCCAACCTAAATTGCAAGAAAAGGATAATCGTAAGACCAATCCACACACAAACACTGATGGTTTTTACCTTACGATAACCCAAAACATTTTTGATATATCGGAATCCAGTGATATTATAATAGCGTCTATCAAATCACAAATAAATAACCATCTAACAGAACGCTTGCATCTCACGCCCTAAATGTTCATTATATAATAAAAGATCACAAGGTGCTCATTGGAGATTGGATTTCCAACATGGCAAGGTATGGGACTACCTTCCGATCAGTGTACTCTAGAGGGGATACACTGGGGTTCAACAAGAACATCTTGCAACCCACCCACATATGACCGACCATTCATTCAGCTTGAGTGTATCGAATATATTATCACCCATGGTTTTAGGTCATCCAACCATTTTTCGTAAGATATAGAATCGACAGAAGAAATAAATAAGGATTTTCTCTAGATGGTGATAATATATCTTGTTTGGGTGCCACCTAACTAGCCATGTTGCCTGGACGATGTTGGCTAGCTTTTGGACCAACCCACTAAGGTTCCGAGACAAAGAAGATATAGAGCCTCGCTCATCAGAACCTTCAAAAAACTCGATTGTGGTCACCCCATATCTGACGTATCGTGATACCTATTCACGACCCGATCCCACTTCACCAATGCCCCCACGATCCGATCCAGAATCCAAGGTAATGGTCGAGACTTAGTCCATCACGATCCGAGATTCAAGGGGATGGCAACACCTGTCCAGTAACCGCTATATTGACCATTTCTACATACACTCACGAACCAGTTCGAGATTCTTGGGATTTGTGCCACGTGTGACCACGAACCACCTGCAAATATCAGCTATAAATAGCCCTAGACTTGGCATTTTTGAGGAGCTTTTTGGCAGTTTTGAGTGTTATTCCTACCATTACTGTCTTTGCACTATTTCTTACCAATATTATTTTGAAATCTTTAAGTGAATCAGTATTGTAAAAAGCGAGATTGAGAGAAAAATCTCTGATTGTACCCGAATCTTACGTATAATCATAGATATAAAGTGGACGTAGGCTCATTAACGCCGAACCACTATAAATCCTGTGAGTTTTCTGTGTTTTCTCGCATTTCTAGATATAAGTCTCTGCCAATTCAAATAATTTGGGCGTTAGAGCCAATTTTGGATCTAACATTTTTGGTGCTTTCACTGAGAATGAAGTCTCAGTATATTGGATTGTAGTTCTATTGTTTGGATAGTCAAGTCCGAAGAAAACAGTCTGAAACCTCACTATTTCAATTTTTGAAGATCTCAGTAAAGCTCAGATATCATGGCCGGAAAGAAGACTAAGGAAGTACGAACTTCGCAAGCAAATGAAGTTATGAACGAAGCGATTGAAGAAAGCGTGCACGAACAGGTCGAGGAACAGCTCTCGGATCGTGGCAACGTTGGGACGATCTGATCCGATGATGGAGCGACGAACCAGACAGTTGAAAGGGTAACAACCCGATCGCAGGACCTCGGCACGACCCCTCCTGCACCTGTCACCACGACCCGATGTCAAGGAGGTACCACGACCCACCAGCCTAGGAGGACCACGATCCGAACTGACAATCAGACTACTACTCGACCTGGGAAGGAAATTATGGCTCATTCTGTGAAACGACCCAAACTTCCCCGTGAAGGAAAGCACGGATTGAGTTGAGAACAAGCCACATAAAAACACAAACAGAAGAACATTTCATTGTTTATTACAGCAATTCCATTAGAATACAAGAATATACAGAGTATGAATAAATAAAATACATTCGATAAATATCAGAGATTACAATAAATTACATAGCAGTGGAAAAACAATAAAAAACACAACTGAAAGTAATACACGGATAAAGAGCTTTCCGAGCATTGTTCCAGTTGTAAATCAGGATCCTGTGAATATAAATCTGCAAAACCATAACTACTAGCTGCCCGTGTGGAAAATAGGGGCACCCAGAGTTTAGGTTGAAACAATAAACTCCAGGTCAGTCATCTGACTGGTGTGAGAACTAAAACAGTTACTTAAACTTTACTTTAAAAGAGAGTAATTCAAGGGACCACGCCGTATAACACGGAACGGGTTTCCTCCCAAGAACACTAGTGCATATAACAAAATAGCGCAACGCTTTTTGGAAAAATAAAGCAATTATAAGACCCAGGTCCCATCACATAATGCAACGCAAGCCGGAGGATAGGGTTTTCCCTTATAATAGCCAAACATGCTTGGTACGTTGTAAACAAATCATTTGATACTATTATAAGTGTATAGTGTCAAAACAATTTCAATCATAAATATCAATCATAGACGGCATAAGCGCCCCATCCCACTATATCGCCATATATAGGATTACAACTAAAACTGAAATGTCACGTATTGGAAATTGGATTTCCGTCATGACTCAAGGCAAGGGGCAAGCTCCTCTCCGCTTCGAGACACTCTAGCAAATGCCTCGGGACTACACACTCTGGGTAACCCTTGGAATCAGCTGGGCCAGTCCTCTTTTACGTTTGAGGATTGGCAATTCCTGAACACACATTTCCCGATCCTTACAAACCTATAATCGAGGTGCCTCGCAATCCAAAATCCACATATGTACAATAATCAACGATGCTAGCGCTAGTAAAACACTGACACCACCCATAACTAGAAAGAAACGTCGTCTTCTCCCAGCGGTCCGTATCCCATTTTTAATTCATACCGAGGTGTGAGGCTCGCGAATTAACGCAATACACAAAGCTACGATGTATTAAAGCCATGCTTTGATCATCAACCACAAGACTTTGCTTTTCAACAAAAGCCTTGATGATTGCATCTCAGCATGCCACACAGGCAATTCATGCCATTCGACTGATATCTATCTATATATAACCTCTGAGCTCGTACGTCTCAGAGAAGGGCGTTAAGCAAATTCTCTACCGCCAAACAGATATATATTTAATAGAAACCAATCAACATGGAATAAAATCCAATGTCTGACACACAATCCATTTACAAGTTCGTTCTAGGTCTGAATGAAACCGGAGGCACCATATACCTCGCATATCCATTGATCTCCAAATACGTCTGGACGACCACCAATTATTTCCCTCCTCTTGGGTGTACAGCCCAAACAGGATCATCAGTAATTATCCAAACGATGTGAAGACCTCCGGTCTTCGACCACCGTCTTCATCTTTAAAATATCGTCGAAACAGTTATTCAGAATGGGTGTACACCCGGCCTTTCCAAATAACTCGCGTGTATAATAAACAAGTGCTATAAAACACATCATATGCCTCATTCCAATTCTGAATATTCTTTTATTTAAATATTCACATCTTTTGGAAAAGGTTCCCATTAATTTTATCAAATATAAATTCTTTAAAATTTGTTCTTTAATCTTTCTTTGGATGTCATTTCAAACCAAATTATGGTTTTCCAAACTAGTCGGGATTAGCGAACCACACCGAAGTAATCATTTATTTTATTTCCCAATCCCAACCTATTCATCCCATGAAGCAAAACTGTTATTACCCCATAACTAACACCACGGTGTTATCGGTAAATTTAATTACCATTTTCCCATTCAAATTTAATTAAAGATTTAACTATCGCTAGGAGCCAAACTGGCGATACTCCAAGCTCAATAATTTCCCAAATTTGATAATTTAAATTATCAATTCACCTTTCAATCTAATTAAAAATTCATTAAAACTCCACTTAGTTTTAATCTTCTCAAAAATCAATATCAATGATTATTTAACTTTGGAAAATCAAACATGGCGCATTGACAATCTACACCGTACTATTGATTTCTGCCGATATATAACCTCTGAGCTCGTACGTCTCAGAGAAGGGCGTTAAGCAAGAGAATAAATTCTCTGCCGCCAAAAAGATATATATTAAGCAGAGATCAACCACACAGTTCGAAATACAGCGATAGACATGTAATCTTGTCTTTTACTGGGTTAAAGAACCAATGTCATCTAAAACACGGTTCACGATAAACCCAAAATCACATTCCGTTGTTAATCGGGTTAAAGAACAGGTGTTATTCAAAATACCGCTCACGATAAACCCCAAAAACCAATTTTAAATTCAATTCCAATTAAATACTAATTAACTGGGCAATTTCACAAAATCTTAATTAAAAGATTTATTCTTTTCCAAACTGGGTTCAAGAACAGTGTTATTTAAGACACCATTCACGACGAACCCAAAATCCCATTTGATATCAAATACAAGGCTCTGAATAGATAATATATCAGCTTATATTCAATATCAAATTCTGAAATCAACAAATATCGTATCAGAAATAACGATATAAAATATATCTTCCAAATTTCCATAACAATATTTGTATAATCCCGTATCCAATCATCGAAATATTCCGAAGATAATTTCGATTCAAATCCATTCCAATTCATATATTGGAAATTCTGGTTATTTTTAAAACCATTTCAAATCCATTTTATTTATTTTAAAAATATTGAATTTAGAATTATAGTTCAAAACTAGTTCATTTTGATAAAAATACATTTTTATCTTTTCAAATAGGGGGTATTTCATCCCAATTCTTTCCAAATCAATTATTATGATTTTACATAAATTATTGATATTTTTAATAATTTTATCAAGGCCCGTACAGTCGATTTCCACAAATGGCCATCGAACTGCACTTACAGCGACCTTTTCCAAATTTGATTTGGTCATAATTCCTAATCCAACCGTTAGATTTCTAAAGTCTCATATTCGTTAGAAAGCTCTTTTCGATACGAACCCAACGGTTTCGGCTTTAGGAGAATCCGACGATCGGATCTCCCGTAATATCCGTTCGAAGTCAATGGTCGAAATTCGTGAATTGCCGCAGCGCGGCGCGTTCTATTCAGGCCATTACATTATATATATAATATATATTTCGTCGATTTCCATTTAAAACAAATTTTATAAATCGTTTTAAATTCGTTTCAAAAACAATTTCAACTTCCATTTCAAATTCAAATCAAAATTGAATTTATCCTTATAAATTAGTTTTAAATTCATTTCAATTCAATCCGAATTTCAAATTCTGTTCAATTCAATTCGAATTTCAGTTCTATTCAATTCAATTCGAATTTCATTTCTATTCAATTTAATTCGAATTATATTCTATTCAATTCATTCGAATTTTAATTCTATTCAATTCAATTCGAATTTCATCTCTATTCAATTCAATTCGAATTTCGATTCTATTCAATTCAATTCGAATTTCCATTCTATTCAATTCAATTCGAATTTCAATTCTATTCAATTCAATTTGAATTTCAATTCAATTCAATTCGAATTTCAATTCTATTCAATTCAATTCGAATTTCAATTCTATTCAATTCAATTCGAATTTCAATTCTATTCAATTCAATTCGAATTTCAATTCTATTCAATTTAATTCGAATTTCATTTTCAAAACATTCGATTTTGAAATCACTTTTCGATATTCATTATAAAACGAATAAAATCGACAAAATTCTCGTTCGTGTTAAAATGGCGTTTAACAACTTAACACGGCTTCACATTTCAATATTCACTTTATTATTTTAAAATATTGATAATTCTGAACTGGAATCACACACAGTCAACTACCATATAATTTGATTACATGGATTTCATCCAATACATGTATACAACAATGACGATAAACAATCAACCATCATCCAAAGTGCGTTCTAAACTGTATAAGCATCAAATATAAATATTTAACGCTTATAACAGTCTGTCAACCAATCGATCGACATACAGCTAATTATTGGGATTAGTGTATGTCATTTATCATCCCAATACCCGTGTGGGGTTTCAAATCAACAAACACATATTTTTATTTGTGCAGTTGGGCGATGTGTAAAATTTATCGTCCCAATCAATATCAGTCAAATGGGTGTACATAAACAAATAGTTTGATTTGTAAATGAATATTTATTTATTCACAATCACGTTAAATTTATATTTTTAACGATAAATAATTTATTCCAACACCTGAATCTATTTTCATTCATTCCCCATCACAATCAATTTTCACCACACAACAAAATCAAACAAGTCGTCCATGGTCTGTGGACAACGGTATCAGGTGCTGCTAAGCACCGTCTGCATCCTAGTATATATATTTAACTAGAAAACATGATTTAAAGTGAGAAGTTCTCACCGATAAGCTAAACCACACGCCACGACTCTTTATATGTAGGAAATCTTCGCCGTGCTCGTCCTTTGTCACTTTCGTTGTCAGTGTTCGCTACATATATAAAAATCACATTTTTATGATATCACTTCATGTATAAAAAATATATTTTTATAGTTCTACTTCTTATATAAAGATCGAATTTTTATTTCGCTAAAAAATATATTTTTACTTTTCTATTTATATGATAAAAATTATATTTTTATCGTCATTCTACATATATAAAAATCGAATCTTTATCTACTCACTTTTATTATAAAAAATCTATTTTTATATTTCTAAAAATCCAATCTTTTCCTCTCTAAAAATCAAACCTTTATCCTAGTACATACATAAAGTTATATTTTATATTTTATATTTTTAAGGCTATACGCATATAAAAGATCATATTTTTATTATCTACATTATATAAAAATTATTTTTTTATTCTCTACATCATATAAAAATTATATTTTAATTCTTTCTATAATGATGTTTATACAACAAAAATCCTATCTTTATAAGGATAAGAATCATGACTTCATACGAATAAAAATTTCACCTTTTCGTTATTAAAAATATAAACTTTCCTTAATTAAAGATATAAACTTTCCTATCGTTAAAATCTTTTATAAAAAAATTCAAATTCAAATCTTTCATAAATTAAAATTTCCAGATCTAGACTATATTATACAAAAAATAGAACTGATTTCCATATTGTTAAACTAATTACCTAAGATAAAAATAATAAAATAAATAAAATGAGGTAAAACTCGCTGTTTTTGGCAGAGGATGGTGAGGTACGGACGGCGCTGGGTGTTGTCAGGCGGCGGCGGGATTTGGTCGGACAGTGGTGGCGTCCAGTAGGTGGAGGCGGCGCTGGGTTTGGGCATGGGGGCGTCGGCTGCAACTGGAGAAGGAAAAGAGGAGAAGGGAGACGCAGGGGTGTCTTGCGTCGGTGGCGGGCGCGGCGTTCATCGAGGACGGTGGGCTGGGAGGGGCGAGCGGCGAGATTTTTTTTCTGATTTGAATCGCGGAATGGGAAAGAGGAAAGGGGGGTGATGACTTTTATTTTAATTAATTTATTATATTTTTTCCATAAAAAATAGCCTTATCATTTGATCGAACCCACTGACTGTCGTCTCTAGCTAATTACCCCCATTCCGAACACAATGGAATATGTATTGTAAGTTGATTCGATCGTTTCGATAAGTTTCCATCAAAATCAAAATATAAATCTATATATTGAATTTGAACGTGCATTTCAATTTATCGGGGCCACATACGAACTCTAAAAATTCTCGAAAAATATTTTCTAGCTTCGTATTGACGATACGGTCCTAACAAAACTAATTTCGTCAAATTCCGAGACCGTTTGAAAAATGGTCATTTTCCAGTCAATTAAAATCAACTGAAACTGGTCAAACACGTTTTCTTTTGCCACGCTCACATATTGATTCGAAAAATTACGAATTTTGGAATCTAGCCATATCTTTACATCATGGATCCAACGAAAGTAGTTTCGTCGAAAACCGAGGTCGTTTGCAAAATTTCCATTTTTAAGGGCCAAAATTCCATAGCGACTATTCTGAATTTTCAACTGGGCATAACTTTTTATCCCCGCTACGAAATTTCAATTTTTCAGATTTGATGGAAAGATATTCTGAATTAGATCCTAATATTTTTGGTTTTGCTAAAATCCGGTTTATTTTGAATCATGTACATTCATTTGAAATTTTGAAATTGAATTTTCAAACTACCGCACCATTTTCAATTCCTTTTATAATCAAAATAAAATATTTATATTCTAACGACAATCTGTATAAATATGTACGTTCTAATTCTATTCAAAATAAATTTTTTGTCGTTATTATTTAAAATAAATCATTTTAAATATTCGAAATTCACTAAAATTGCTAAAATAAAATTTTTAATTTGGCTCGGATTTTCCGGGTTATTACATTCTGCTCGTACTGGTACTTCCGCTCAACCCGAATCAAGTTCCTTGTGTATAAGAGAAGATGAAGATGACCAGTTCGACCCTTCTGCTCCAATTACCGAAGGACATATGACTCGAATATTTGAAGCATTGGATAAGCAAACTGATGAATTGGCCACCCAAAGGCAGGAGAGCCCGTTGTTGCGTCAGAATATCACTGCCTTAGGCAGACGAATTGATGATATTCAAAGGCAGGTTTCGCCACCTCCAGCTTACCCTTTATCCCCGGAACATATATCCTCATCTGAAGAGCCTCGGAGAAACCGGCGATGGCCTCCATTGGAAGGGGTTGAAAATGTAGAAGTGCTTAATCGGGAAACCAACAATCGTAACTTAAATAAGCCCATATTGCTTCCTAGGAATGGAGGCGTTATTGATCCTGCTCAAAATAGACCTGTTCCACCCGCTCGTCGTGCGAATGATAGTGGCAATAGGGGGCAAGGGAGCTCTGTCCAGGACCCAGACCTTACAGAAACACGTCAAAGAAATGCTGGAGGAGCCCGCCGGCCAAGAAGTGCAGATCCCGAATCCTCCCTGACCCATGCGGATGTTGAAGCCATGATTAGGCAAATGATGATGGAAAGTCGTGAACAAAGAACCAAAGATTGGGGTATAGGCCGTAGTCATTCGCCTTTTATAGATGATATTTTAGAAGTCCGATTCCCGAGGAAATTTAACATGCCATCCATGAACCGTTATGCGGGAAAGGCTGATCCAGTTCAACACCTGATGAGATACTCATGGTACATAAACGCGGCTGCCGCCTCCGATGCTGTGAAGTGTAAGGCGTTCCCGATATTCCTGGAAGACAGTTTGTAAATCAGTTCCGATTTAATACCCAGAGATCTAAGAATGTCATTGAACTGTCCCTCATTAAACAACGTCCAGACGAATCCTTGGGGTCTTATTTAGATTGCTTCAATTTAGCGGTGACAGAAGTTAGAGATCCCCATGAACAAACTGTTTTGATAGCTCTGATTGACGGGGTGGATAAGGATGCCGAGTTTGGAAGATACCTGGCCGGTAAACCACTATTAACCAGAGAGATATTCTATGAAAAGGCCAACATCCGCATGCGTCGAGAGGAAATTTACCCCAACCGAAAGAGGAAGGTAGCCGATAAGGAGGATATCCCAACTAATGTGGCCATCAAGCAAACGGGAGATAGCTTAGGAAAAGTTGAAGTTAATGCCGGGAACAAGAATCAAGGCAGTAGTCGCCAATCGGGGAATAACAATAACAATAATTGGAAAATAAATTGAGGAAACAATTCTCAGAGGAGATCCTGACCCAGACCATTCGAGAGCTTCACGTCGTTAAATGATACATTGGAAAACATCCTTCTGGATACATATAATGTCCTCCAATACAAAAGACCTCCTCTGAGGGATTCTACAGAAAAAGAGTGTGAAACTAGGAAATTCTGTCTTTTTCATCAGGTCCATGGTCATTCCACAAATGAATGTCATCATCTGAGAGATGTGATTGAAAAACTGCTCCGAGAAGGGAAGCTAGATGAATATAAGGTGATTCCTAGGGATAGGGGGCAAGCCTTACAAGCCCCGAACCAAGGCCAGCCTGCAGGTAAACTGATGGCTCAGCGAAAAGGAAAAAATATTGTTATCAATACCATAGTTGGCGGGCTTTACCTGGCAGGGCACAGTTTCAGAGCTATGGATCAATACGTGAATGTATCTAAACAACATTTTGAAGTGGGGGATTGTAGCAACCCCGAGGATAACGCTCCAGATAAGCAGCAAAAGACAATGTCTGATGACGTCATATTTCGCGAGCGAGAGAGTATTGGGGTTCACTCCCCAACTGAAGACCCATTAGTGATCACTGTTACCATCGGTCCAGCTATAGTTCATAAAGTCTTAGTAGATAACGGGAGTTTAGTCAACATTCTGTTCAAGATAACATTCGATCAAATGAAACTCGAGCCGAAGGATCTGAAACCATGCGAGGGTTGGATACTTGGATTTAATGGGGCCTCGACCGCTCCAATGGGATACGTGGAATTATCAGTAACCCTTGGGGAAGGAGAACGCCAGAGAGTGAGATTCTCCCCTTTGTAGTCCTGGACATTGAGTCGTCGTACAATGCCTTCTTGGGTCGGCCAGCCCTAGCCAAATTCAGGGCCTGCATTGCACCCTAGTGCATGTTGTTAAAGTTCCCGATGGATACCGACATAGGCATAGTCAGATGAGATCAAGTTGTTGCACAAGAATGCTACATTGTAGAGTTAAAGTTGCTCCTTAAAGGGAAATATGTAGAAGCAAAAGGTGGTTCTTCCCCTCCGAGGGAGGAATCGTCGTAGCAACTAAAGAAAATACCTACGGGAGGGTCGCCCGGAGGGTTGCCCGAGGACATAGATCCCAGAGAGGATGAGGAGCCTGGGGGAAGAATTGCAACTCCCAATGAAGTGATTGTGGATGTACCAATCGATGATAGTGACCTAGAGAAGGTCCTAAAGATTGGATCCCAGCTGGATCTTATTCGAGCCAAAGAATTAACAAATTTCCTGAAAGCTAACTTGGATGTATTCGCCTGGACTCATGCGGACATGTATGGGATATCTCCCTCGATTATGAGTCATTCGTTAAGCATCAACCCAAAACATCCTCCAATCAAGCAAAAAAGGCGAATGCTTGGCCCAGAAAGGTCTGCCACCTTGAAGGAAGAAGTCAAAAAACTGAAGAGTAATGGATTTATTAAAGATTCAACGTACCCCGACTGGATTTCAAACCCGGTTTTGGTAAAAAAAGGCCAATGGAAAGTGGCGTACATGCATCAACTTTTCAGATCTAAACAAAGCCTGCCCAAAAGACAACTTTCCATTACATCGAATCGATCAGTTGGTAGATTCAACCGCGGGTCATGAGCTTCTTTCTTTTATGGATGCATACTCGGGGTACAATAAGATCCCCATGCATGTCCCAGACCAAGCGAATACCAGTTTCATTACAGATTTGGGATTATACTGCTATGTGGTGATGCCTTTCGGTTTGAAGAATGTCGGCGCTACGTATCAGCGACTGGTGAATAGAATGTTCTACAACCAAATCGGGAAAACGATGGAGGCATACATTGACGACATGTTGGTAAAGTCCAGACAATTGTCAGATCATACTAACGATTTAGTAGAGATGTTTGAGATTCTCCGAAAATATGGGATGAAACTAAATCCTTTGAAATGTTCATTTGGGGTAGCATCTGGAAAATTCCTAGGATTCATCGTCGGCTCGCATGGAATTGAAATTAATCCAGATCAAATTACAGCAATTCGAAATATCCAAGAACCAAAGCAAATTAAGGACGTCCAGAGCCTCGCTGGAAAGGTGGCGGTGCTGAGTAGTTCATCTCCAAAGCTACAGATAAATGCATCCCATTTTTCGAGCTGATAAAGCGAGGAAAACGCAACTTTAAATGGACTCCCGATTGTATAGAAGCGTTCCAGAATCTGTTGAAACATTTGGAAAGACCCCCGATACTGTCTAGCCTGTGGATCACGAGGATTTATTTGTGTACCTGGCAGTGTAATCTCACGCAATCAGTTCGGCTTTGGTAAAAGAGGAGGATAAGGTACAAAGACCGGTGTACTATGTGAGTAAGAAATTGGTGGCCGCAGAACGAAATTATCCAAAAATAGAAAAGCGGGCGTATAGCTTACTAATTGAATCTACAAAACTTCGCCACTACTTCCAAGCTCATCCCATTACTGTGTACACCGATCACCCGCTTAAACAGGTTCTGCAAAGGCCGGAAGCATCAGGGAGACTACATAAGTGGAACATTGAGTTAAGTCAGTTCGATATAAATTTCCATCCCCGAAGGTCGATAAGGGGGAAGTGCTTGCGGACTTCATAGCAGAGTTCACGATCCCGGATGATGATGTAGTAACCGAGGAGGACGATCCGCCAAAGCTACTCCTTGATCCTAGTGCCTGGATGCTATACACAGATGGAGCTAAAAATGATAGACGATCTGGTGCGGGAGTCATTCTCAAAAATCCGAAATAACAGTTAATTTATTACGCTCTTAGGCTGGAGTTCCATGCCACTAATAACGACTCTGAGCACGAAGCCCTAATTGTCGGGCTGAAACTCGCTAAGGAGTTGGATATTACAAAGCTAGACATCTTTTGCGATTCCAAGATAGTCGTAAACTAGGTCACTGGAAAGTTTCTGGCCAAGAGTCCAAGGCTGTTATCGTACTTGGAAAAAGTGAAGAAGTTGCTGGATGGTTTTGAACACCACAGCATATCTCATATTCCACGAACGGAGAATCAAAAGGCAGACAAGTTAGCGAAAATGGATAGTTAAGATAATCCTTAGGATACAGAGCTAGTCCCAAATGAAGTATTACAGTCTCCTAGCATAGATCAGATGGAAATTGATCTAGCATTAGAGATTGAGCCTGAGAGAGAGTCATGGATGACTCCTCTAAATAAGTTTTTGATAAATGGAACGCTTCCAACGAAGAAGAGTGAGAGACATGCAGTTATACGAAAAGCTTCCCGATATGTGTTGCAAGGCAATGTCCTATACAGGCAAGGTTTCTCGATGCCCCTCCTCCGGTGTATCGCCCATGATGACGTCAAGCGTGTGCTGAAAGAGGTCCATGAGGGCGAATGTGTCGATCACACTGGATGGCAAATGCTGGCAAAGAAGATATTGCGATATGGTTATTTCTATTCTACCATAAACAAGGATGCAGCCAAGTATGCAAGACATTGTGATGCTTGCCAGAAATTCTCCAAGATTCCTAGGGCGCCACCTAGCCAGTTGAAGACGATGACAAGCCCGTGGCCTTTTGCGAAGTGGGGAATTGACATTATTGGGAGCCTTCCCATAGCAAAGGGCGGAGCAAAGTTCGCTATTGTGGTCGTGGATTATTTCACTAAGTGGGTAGAAGCAGAGCCTTTGACCACGATCACAACTAAGCGAGTAATCACCTTTGTTGTTATGAACATTATATGTCAGTTTGGGATTCCAAAATTCATCGTAACCGATAATGGGACCCAATTCGACAGCACCGAGTTTCGAGATTTCTGTCGGAAGTATCACATCGAGAAAAGATACACCTCTATGGCACATCCGCAATCGAATGGACAAGTTGAAGCGGCAAACAAGGTGATAAAATCCATTCTAAAGAAAAGATTGAAGAGAGCCAAAGCCATGTGGGTTGATGAATTACCCCTGGCACTGTGGGCCTATAAGACAACGTATAAGTCGGCGACGGGTCACACCCCATTTTCCCTGGCTTTTGGAGATGAAGCGGTCATTCCGGTCGAGTTGGAAGTACCATCTCATCGAACTATTTATTACGATCCGATGACCAACAATGAGCTGCTCCTTGAATCCCTGGACATGGTTGAAGAAAAAAGGGACGAAGCCGACTTGCGTGCCCTGAGGCATAAACAACAAATAGCTCGGTATTACAACAAAAGAGTCCGAGCTCGGACATTTAAACCTAGAGACTTTGTTCTGAAGCGTGTCTTTCCGCCCCTAGTACATATGGGCTCGAAATGGGAAGGACCGTACTCCATTTTACGAAGGCTGATAATGGAACTTTCAAGCTAGCAACCGTGGATGGAGATGAAATCCCCAGATTGTGGAATGCCCAGCATTTGCGGCCTTATCTGACGTGAAATTGTCAGTTTATTCTTTTGTTTTTTAGACCATGTAAAAAGGCTCGACTTGCCTAGAACAGTCTGGTTACTTGAACAAAAGACTATAAAGTGGACGTAGATCATGATTCGACTGAACCACTATAAAAACATAGTGTGTCATTTACATTTACTGCACTACCTTTTTATTTATTTATATAATTTTTATCTGTTCTTTTATTTTGATTAATATATCATTACCACTTTGAAGTTTGTTTTAAATTATGTAGTAATCTCAAAAAAGCTGATCCAAAATGCCATCCATCAGACCAGAAAGCTAATGCTAACTAAAGCTCTAAATGATACAACGAGGTAAATCGCACAACTATTTGCACTCTAATTCCCGAGATCAGGGAGAGAGTATGAAGGACGCAAAGATAACGTCCCCAAGGCGTTAAGGTGCACCATGATAAAACCGCCTTGATAACACTCTAACCCGCTGAAGGATCGAGAGAGTATAAAGGCGCTAGAGACTTAGCGCCCCTAGAACTTCTATCCCGCTAGACTTAGCGACATGAGAACCATTACCCCGCTGAAAGATCGGGATAGTACAAACACAATCCTAATCGATCGCCAATAAGCCCTGGCCAGGCACTATGATGACGATTGATTGGGGGCATATACGTGCACCACTACACATTTACTTAGCACATGTATTTCTCGATGATTGTTTCGATTATGATTAATGATTGTTACTCATGACTTTAGTATTTAACTATGAATGTTTTGGTTATGACTATTTAAACTCCGCTAACATGATGAATTTGCAGGAACACAATGGCGCAAAAGAAATAGATTTTAATTTATTGAAAGCATATTTACAAGAACGAGAAGCTAAACAAAAGTGAGGGCCACTCTCACAGCTACATTTTTTGGCCAAAGGAAATCCTAAAGCTAAAATACGAGCTAATAAGTGCGTCCTATTTACGCTTGGGAGACGATTTTGATTTCTTTTCCCCCTTCTGTTTCTCCAACCCCTCTTTGTCAACATCAGAGCGGTTACTTTTCTTCTTCCTCCTCTTATCAACGAGAGGCTCCGGGGAAGGACTAGAAGGTTGGGAGGCAAGTTGTGAAGTTATTGACTTGGAAGAGAATCTTATAACCAACCCAGTCTTGGGATCGATTTCAGAAATAGGGGCCCGTCTTAAGAACCAACTGGTTTTCTTTCCTAGCCTGCATGCCAGCCAAGGTTTCACTATCATCATCCTTGGCCTCATCTATGATTTCAACTTCCTCTTCCTCATCTCCGTGACTGCCATCTATGTCATGCAAAGCCGCAATAATCTCAGCGTCTGCAGCAGCGCCGGTGCCAGATTCCATGCATGCTACTGTGACTCTCTGACTTGTTGTACCCTCGGTTTGCTTTGGAATCTCAGAAACTTCAATACCAGAACCTAGGGGGACATCAACTTTCTCTGCCACTGCCTTCTCCTCAGCACCTTTTTAGACCAATTTGGTACCCACACCATGAGAAGCAAAGGTTAGTGAATCAGGAGGAGATGTGGCCATGTCAGTTGTCTGTCTCGTGAGATGACGACAAGTTACGATTACTTTGATGAATTGTGGAGAGAATATGGAGATACCTTGAGCCGACTCATCTCCCAGATTTGCAGTGGTGGTCCGGACAATTGGAGGGGTTGGAGCCAAGGGGATCAACGGATCATCAGGGTTATATTCCTCAACTTCAGAGGTTTTGGGCTCCACCACCAAGCTCGAGTTTTCGCCAACTTTATCCTTGTACTTGAGCCTACTCTTCTCCCTCTCGATCTCTTCATGGATTATGCATCTACCTTTCTCCAAAGCCTCGGGTTCTTCACCTCTAAGAAAGGTCTGCATTAGCTGGTTTTCGTCAATCTCGTCGACCATCAATCGCCGCTTCTCGCCTTCGACAATTGCATCCCATACATTGGCCAAAGTAACATGATAGTCCGGAATCCAAGAGATGTCTCAAGTCTTGATGACTTGACCAAAGAAGTCGAACAACAGTTCCCCAAAATTGGCTATATCTTTCTCTTTTTTAGCGAGCTTATCAGCTACAACAGTGGCCGATTCAAGAGCATTATTGGCGTTACTTTCAGCGAGAGCTGCACGCTCCTCAGCTTGGGTAAGTTGATCATTTAAAACCTCCTTTTACTTTTTGGCGAGAGCGAGGTCATCTTTTAAGCTCGCCCTCTTTTCTCCCAGGCATCTTTCTCAGTAGCAAAGCGTTCCTGTGCTGTCTTCAGTTCGGTATTAATTGCCTTGAGATCTTCCACTTCTTTCGTCAGAGCCACCCGTTCCTGACTGTTTAAGTCAAGCTCACTGCGAAAACGCTCCCAAGCACTCTCCAACTCGGACCTGTAATTCTCTGCATCTCGCCGAGCTAAAGCCAGTTGGGCCTGTGCATCCTCTAGTTCTTTTTCCATTTTGCTCCTAGCCCTATCATCATTATCAATCTTCACTCTGGCTCTGGCTGCTTCCGTCTCCATTTAAAGGATGATAGTAGAAAGTGTAGCAGCATGCTTCTTCGTTACCCCGTATTGTTTAGCCACATGGCATACGTACCCTATCACCTCTGTGTCCCAATCCTCGGGGACCTGTTCAAGATCCGGGACGAATATCATCCTCTCAAAGAAAATATCAAGGAACTGCTTTCGCAAGCGCTCTAGCCTGACCTGAATTTCAGAACTGGGAACAATATTCTGCGCAGTGGTGGTATCTAAGTTATGCTCGCTAGAAGAAATATGAGATGTCTTTCTCTTCTCTACGATCTTACCCTCATCTTTGTTTATGTCCTCTGGTTTGTGGTGTTTTTAGAAGACTGGACATGAGAAGGCGTACTCTTCGGAGGGGTTAAATCTCTCGGAAGTTGCTTGTCCCCAGTCGGTAACGATGGATGACTATGAGGCTTTTCGGAACCTTGCCTTGATGGAGATCGAGATCGCGTGGAATAAGTTTGACAAGAATCCAGAGGCCGATGACTATCCCTTCCCCGACTATCACTACGGGCATGCTCGGTATCTGGAAGGAAGCTTGGTGTGCCCTCACGAAGGGAGCGATAAGAATAAGACCGTGTGCGAGACATTCTCCCCGCAAAAGAAATAGGTGTATGTTAAAACTATGAATGACAGTGGTATAAGAGTGTTATGATAAATGGTGCATGTGATTTGTGCATCCCGTGAAATCCCCTTTTTAACGAACCAGGGCCCAGAGTTAGGCTCGTTTGGATGACTTCTTTTTCTCCAACTGGGGCACTCGTCTCTTCAGAGATGGGAAAAATTGGTTCCCCTCCGAAATCTTCCTGAGTATAAATATTGTCTGGTAAAGGAATCTTATTTAATTCCCCGAGTATCTGTTCTTCCGTTAATTCATCCTGAGCGACAGACTCAACCAATGATGAAGTTCTTAAGGGAGACTGCCCCCCAGAGGTTGGGACCTCCTATGATTCGTCAGCTTGCCCCTCGTCTCCTTTGTATACGTTTAAATCCTCGTCATCCTGATCAATCATTGGCGAAGGACTCTTGCGAAGGGTAGTTGTCTTTACAGCTTGAGAAGTTCCTTCTCCCTCGGTCGGAGGTATATACTTGTAAGGTTTGCCGCCCGCTCCAAGTCCGAATCTTATATCTAAGAGACGGTGTTTGTGAAGGTTCTCGTCGGTGATACATTTCATAATCCTTAAGAAATCTGAGTTACTCGTGAGAAGGAAGGACAGTCGGTCTTCGTATATCGATCCTTCCGTTCTCTCAATATTGTGATCTGTAGGGAACAAAATGATTTGTTAGCACTGAGACTATGCATTCGAATTAAACACGGGAAAGTTGAAAACATACTCGCTTGTAGCCACTTCCTCGCACAACCAGCTTGGTGTTTCATATAAAACCAGTCGGATTTGATATCCCCTATGTTACTATAACCATCCGTCACAACTTTTCTGTTGGCAACTGATTCGAAGAAAGAAAAACTGGGAGCCCCTGCGGAACGATGCTTGTAATGATAATAGAACTTTAGATCTTTAAGGGTAAGTTCAGTCTGCAGAATATCCATATAAGCAATATACAGAGTATACAGAGCCGCATAGGCATTCGGATGGAGTTGCATGGGGGCAATGTGTAACTGTCTTAAGAGATCAACGATAAGTATGGGGAAAGGAGGAATAGCCCCTACCCAACACATGAGTCGACTAACAGTCATGTACCCCTCTGGGGCAGAATGAGGTCTATCTTCGCTTCCTGGAGCTTTCACATCGTCCCAGGGAATTCCATGTCTTAAACATATCTTCTTAAGTTTTATATCGTCTAACTTAGAGGGTAAAGAATCGGTGATCTTCTCTATTTCCTTAACACCTAGGATTTCATCAGGAGCTCGATCATCCTCATCTTCAAGGGATGTGCTCTAAGAAGTCATTGACTCTATATCGGTATCCATCTCGTAATCAAGATCGGATTTTTCCTCATCTAAATTTGAGGGAAGCACATCGGGGTTGTAATGTACTGATGTCTCTGATTCGGTACTTTCATTCGGTGTCTCAGTCACTTGTTTATCCAACATAGCTGTGTTGGCGAGTAAAAATTAGAACACAAGTTACCCATTCCCCGTATGTGTAAGTGCAAGTGTGTACGTGTGCATACGATAAGGAAAGCGTGAAATTAATCTGATAAATGGATATTGGCCATTGTCCGCTGCTAAGTTATGTTGTTGTTCAATCCAGAAAATTCATCTCTAAGGTTTTAACCTAAATGTCCAATGTGTTGTGATTACAAAGCATTGCTTAAGTCAAAATGTGTTTGGAACTGTCGATGAGTCCGGTTCGTTGGGGACGCAAGGGTCAGATTGCGATTTTCCTCAGATCGTGGAACTCAAACCGGATCGTGGAGAAGGGGTCGCTCACCAGCCTTGCCAATAGATGGACATTGTGTTGTGGTACAATTCAGTTCAGAGTATATGAGCGGATCGTGAGGTACCCCCCACGATCCATCTTAATGTCCAACGCCACGACCCAATGCTTCTCCATTACTGTGATCTGATCCGCTATCCAGTATTACATCATAGTTTCCTCCCTGGTCCTCTTATTTCCACGACCCGAGCCAAGGCCTTGCCCACGAATCGACCTGGCCTGCTCCTTCTCCCTCTTCTTTTCTTCTCTTCATTCATGATCCCGTGCAATCGAACCCATTACCAAACACACAGTCACTACCGCCATCACCATGTCAGTGAAAATTTAAGGAGGCGCGAGAGAAGAACCAAACAAAAGGAGAAATGAACCAAATACCGTTACCTTTTAATTATAAAGAAAATATTGGTTTTTGAAAGCTAAATTTGGGTTTTTTCTCGTTGGAGAATAGGTAGCGGCTGCAAAGAAAGAAGGGAGAGAAAGAAGGGGAGGCGGCTGGCTTATATAGATGGATTAGTGACTATTCGTATCCCCTAGTTTTGTCCCATTCGGATCGCGAAAACCAATAGGCCACGAGCTAGAGCCTACAATGGCCCGAGATAAGGTCCACTTCGTCAGTAACTCACGAGCGAAAATGGAAAGTCCACCGTAGCTTGAAGAGGCACCTGTTCGATCACCAGATCGTGGCGAGTGCATGAACCGTGGGATGATTCGACGACCCAAGCTCGATGGACAATTTCTTAAGTGAAAGACCCAGAAATGCTTGTAAAAATGTAAAAGTTTACCTGGCGAGTTGATTGCGATGTCCTCTAGAATTCAAGAGATAAAGATTGCCCACCAAATTAAGAAATGAGTGACTGATTCAAATTGATGTTTATAACCGCCAAAGAACGCGATTTTCTGATGCTGTACGACATTTCAGACAGACACGACCACTGATTCACATCGCTTCCTGAAAAGATAGCTCAGCAATTTCGAAGCATGTTCCATCCTTGATAAAACATACTTCGAGGGGGGGAAATGTTGGCTAGCTTTTCGACCAAGCCACTAAGTTTCCGAGACAAAGAAGATATAGAGCCTCGCTCGTCAGAACCTTCAAAAAACTCGATCGTGGTCACCTCATATCTGATGGATCGTGATACCTATTAACGACCCGATCCCTCTTCAGTAATGCCCCACGATCCGATCCAGAATCTAAGGTAATGGTCGAGACTTAGTCCATCATGATCCAAGATTCAAAGGGATGGAAACACCTGTCCAGTAACCGCTATATTGACCATTTCTACGTACACTCACGAACTAGTCCGAAATTCTTGGGATCTGTGCCACGTGTGACCACGAACCGCCTGCAAATATCAGCTATAAATAGCCCCAGACTTGGCATTTTTAAGGAGCTTTTTGGCAGTTCTGAGTGTTGTTCCTACCATTACTGTCTTTGCACTATTTCTTACCAATATTAATTTGAAATCACTGAGTGAATAGTATTGTAAAAAGCGAGATTGAGAGAATAGTCTCTGACTGTACCCGAATCTTACGTATAATCATAGATATAAAGTGGACGTAGGCTCTTTAACGCCAAACCACTATAAATCTGGTGTGTTTTCTGTGTTTTCTCACATTTCTAGATATAAGTCTCTGCCAATTCAGATAATTTGGGTGTTAGAGCCACTTTTGGATCTAATACCCGATTTTTGTCATTTCCCAGTTGTGAGGATTGAGGTTACGTTTACTTTTTAGAGAACATCCAAATAAGTTTTAATGCCACATCGTTAGATCCATCAAATCACTAATTGACGTCTACAAATATACTATGGATGTTAAGAAAGAGAATTTCTCCGCTACCAAACTTCGTATATTTGTAAAAATCATCGTACGCGATCGATCAGGAAATACTCTGTCAGAAATTCGTCCATAAAAGTAATCCAAGAACAGGTCGAATTCGAAGGTACCCTCCTACCACATCCTATATGGGAATCACCCCAAGGATCAGTAGTGAGTAGTCCTTGAAACCTGAAGATTTCGATCTTAACATAATCACAAGTCATAATAACTCTGGGTGTGAACCAGCGAAATTTAACGAGTAGTTTTTACGCTCGTGAAGATCAATGGTCTTCAGTGCTTCATCTTTATATGCATTCATATTAGTCGCGAACGCAAAGTTGGTTCGAAGTGGTTTTGGGTCTAGTTCCCATCCTGGTCTCTTCGAACTAACTCGTCAAAGGTCCAAACAATATTCATTTATAGTTGGGTTTAACTATCAACTCAACCAATATAGATCAGTACTTTGGCCGCTTAAGCTCTTTTCATTTCAACTATTCATTTAGAGCTATTGTATCGATTAAAAATCAATTCTATATTTTATTTTAACAATCTCTATTGTTTTCGTTATTTGAAAACAAATCAACCTTTATCTTTCTTTTTAGCATAAATAGTTTGAAGAAGTCACCTTGTCATTTCCTTTATTTTTAACATATAGCTATATTTCAAAAACTGGTTTTATTTCCATTATCTTGGAAAATATCATTTCCAATACTTTCAATCAATCAGTACAGTTAAATTTCAAAATCTTATTTGAACCAAGATAACGTCAAACGATGTATTCTGATAATATAAGCATAACAGTTAATTTTTATTATTAAACTCTTTTCCCTTAAAACTCTTACTTATGACAATTATAATATCTTTCCAAAATCTAAATTTATTTCCAAAAACCCATTTAGCGTCTTATTCTCATTTCCAAAAGCAACGTATTCAAAATGACATCTCCACAGAATTGGCGTATATAAAAATCCCTTTTTATTTCTTTGCAAATAACGCTATATCTCATCAATCCATTTATATTTTCGTATATTGAAAATATTCTTAAAAATTCCTTTTATAATTCCTTTAACTTGGAAATATTCGCAAAATCTCCTTTTTTACTTCCATCGTTACAAACTAATACCATCTTTCGATAATAATGAAATCGTTCAAGTTGGGGCATTCTATTAACCTCTTAGACCTTGATCGACAACGTTCTTATCTCAAGATAGATAGAAGTTTATAACTCAAAACCCAATAACATTAATACCATCTTAATTCTATTTCGCTTAACATATAGTTATATAAACCATATTTGTATTTGGTAATTTTATTCACTAGATAAAACCTCTTTTAAATTCATCGCATTTGTTTTTTAAAATTTCACTTATAAACCTTGTTTGTAGATTGGATTATAATTTCCTTAAAGAACCTTTTACCAATTTAATCATATCTTACTACATTCGGTTACCTCTAAAACGATCTCCAAAAGTTATCACCTTCATTATTATCAATAATAATCAACTAAACAAATGTAGCTTCTTTTATGAATAACTAAGATAGAATGATTAACTATATTTAAATAATCTGATATTCACTTTGAAACAAAGTTAATTAAATATTATTTAACTTCTAAGAACACACATTAAGTTTAAAGCATTAGTCAATAGAACTGTTTCTATTAAGTAAAAATTTGAATAAAATTCCCATTGAAACAATTGACTAAGTCAACTTAAAAACATCGTCAACTACTAACTGGTTGCTTCCAATCCTTCTTATTAAATTAATTAAAAATATAATTAGTTTAATATAAATCCATTTAATTCTCTTTAAACAATCGTCTCATATTATCAACCTTTCAGTAAATTCTTGCCTTTCCTTTCTTATAAGAACCTAAATCATTTAATAATTCTTTTGTAAAATACAATCATAAATATAAATATATTTATAAAATATTTATTTTAAATGACGTATACAAATATAAACTTGAAACTTCAATTCAGTTATAAAAATAAATTTATAACTTAAAACATCGTCAATTTGTCTTGCAAAATCATTGTCTAAAAACATAGATTTAGGCCATTCATTGCCAACCACTTAATCAGTACTGCTTATTGATTAAAAACACAATGACCGTTGAATCTGAATTTAGTGATCAACATCCATTCACAAACCAATATCCAAATAGAATATAATGTTATTCAGGGTAAACCATTCATATTTAAATAACATGAAAAATAGATAACATACAATTAATTTGAGGTATCCGGTTGGACACCCCCAACCTATCTTTCACTCATCACAACTTATAATATTATGTTATAACATCATACTAAAATAACATTTTAACCAAATCATCCAATATGATTGATGTGCATGTAAATGTGCACATTTATATTCAAACATTTATTCTTGTTTTAATTAAATAAATAACATAATTGGCTATTTACATGTTTTAGACCAAAATCCTAAAATTCTCAAATTTTCATTGCATTCATCCTCATTTAAGGTGCAAAATGGTCACTTGTGCATGTTTTAATTTTTGATTGCAATTACTTGTTCTTTGTATTTGCCTCTTGTAGGAATTTTGGAGCACAAATACATGCATACAAAGGAATGAGGAGGAAATAATTCTCATTCATGATCATGGAGGACCCCACCTCTCAAATTACCCTCTTTCCCTTAAGCTTCTTATTAAAGACTAATTGAATAAGACAAAAGGTCTCATACATCCTAAATGACTCATTAGTGGCTAAGAGAGGATTAGAAGCTTCATGAAAGGGGTACTTTGGGGAGTTCCCAACAAAAATGATTAGGATTTTAGGGTTTCAAACATGTATATATACCCCTTTATGTAATGTAAATATCCTCTTCTCTTTTGAACCCCTTCTTTTGTTTAGTTGAAAGGAGCACAAGCTCTCTTGTATTTCCATGGCTACTTAGCCATTTTCTTTATGTAACTTCTTTGTTTTAATGCAATTTAATTTCTATGCTCTTTACTTTCATGTTCATAGCTTAGATTTACATTCATATTCATAGCTTAGATTTACTTTCATGTTCATTTACGTTATGTTCTTAGTTTAGTTCTCTTCTTGTTCTACTTAGTTTTTCTTTCATTTTGCTTTATTTTCTAATGTTGAAACTTACATGTGTTGATTTGATAACACATATGAGTGGCTTATCCCTTGATTTAGGGGTAATGATGCTCTCTAACTTTATGTAAGTTCAACATTTGTATGATTTGTGATCTTTAATTTTGTGCTTCATGTTAGTAAATGTTGATGTAAGTTTATACAAATGGTTTTGATAGTCTATGTTTGTTGACGACAAAATAGGCTATGCTTAGTCAATGTAAACACAAATTACGTCAATATTTGCTAAGTGGCTATTGATTTTGAAACGAAAGTGAGAATAAAATTTGCTGGTTTATACTTTTAGTTAATAATTCATAGGCCATACTTAGAATAGTTTTGCTTTAGTTCCATTTTCATGAGAATCATAAGTGGTTTAAATATTGCATTTATATCACTTAATGGAGATCATAAATTGTATTTTTGATAATTTACATAAATGTGAGAGTTGATATGCCTTTAAATTGTTTTCATTTCATATTCAGCTCTCAACTTAGTTTATAGTTTTCATTTAGCCTTTATTAGTTAAAACTTCACTTGAATTTGGTTTAATTTGATTAAGTATAATCTAGAATTAATTCTTTCCCTGCGTATCGACTTGTATTCGCCACGTACTAATAATTGTACGTCGTGCTCTTGTGGTATTATCACGATATTTCATGTTAATGGTTTTCTAATTCAATAGAAATTCGGTTTGCTAACAAGTTTTTGGCGCCGTTACTGGGAAAAGAATTTGATTTTAATTTTATTCTTCGAAATAATTTTTTTCTTGTTCTCTTAGAAAAAAAAATTGTTCTTGTTCATAGATTTTGCATTTTGTTTGTGTGTTGATCCTTTGTTGTTTCATTTTGTTTGTTTCGTTTTTGTGTTCATCGTAAAAAAAAGTATGATTTTGTGTCTGCGGTGTTTTTTGGTTTGTTTGATTATGTTGGTCCTGTTTTAGTTCTGTTTTTTTGTTTAGTTCATTAAAAAAAGACTGTCATTTGTTCTTGCAACTAATTCTCTGTTTCTCAATGCTCCTGGCACTGTTCCAGTTTTTTGTAAATTTTCAACTGTGATTGTGCACTTCCTCATTATTCTGTTTTCCCCCTTCAAACTATTTTGCATTTTTTAGTTGAAGTCTAGTTTTGTCAACAATTTTGCTCATTATGTCCCACACAATATTGCATAATTTTGTTTTGTTTTTGTTAAATAAAAATCTTAGAAGCACAGCTATATTTCATTTCAGTTGATATTAACTTTGATTTCATCTCATTTGGCTGTCAAAATACACTCATCTGGTTGATTTCATCATATATTGGCAGTTTTCATTTTAGAAAAAAAAAACATTGTTGGTGTGTGTTTTTATTAGTTCTTCTATTTTTATTAGTCCATTCTGTGTTAGTGCAAGTTCATTTTGTTCAGTCATATCTTCTGTTTTTGTTAGTCGCGTTGCATATGTAATTTCTGCTTTTCTTTCATTCTGTTTTAGTGCAATTTCATTTTGTTCATAGTTCACAGTTTCTGTTTACTCTCTGCATTTTCACTCTGTTTACATTTCCACTCCAAGTTCATTCTACCATTCTCTGTTACCAAAACCTGCATTATAGTTCACAGGCTGATACTTCTTCCTTCACCACATTGTCACCATACACCAACATTCCTCATCACACAGCCATCCTTACCATCAACAGCTTCATCCCCACTTCACCATCCCAACTCCAACATTCCTACTCCTCCCGGATAAGCAGTTCACTAAATCACAAAGCCATAACATTTATCCCCCCTGCATCTACCATTCACATAAAAGAAGAGACCTACATCACCTCTACCTGCCGAGCTCAACACAAGAACGCCAGTACCCAGAGTTCACGCATACGCGAACCTTCCACCCTTAAATTCGAAAGACACCTTCTCCCAACTCCACTTCACTGGACACAGCTGCCGCAACTTATTTCATCACCAATTGTCCTGTCCTCCCTCAAACAACTTCACAAACTTGTGAGCTTCATCTTCGCAATACAAGAGCTACAACCACCACTCTCAACTAACCTACTTCAATTGACAGTTGCATGAAGTTCACTCCATACTACACCACTTCCTCCGCCTCCTTCAAACACTACATTCCACTCCTACATACCCACATCACACCAAATCCACCATGTATAGCCCATAAACAGCCTTCTAGAACCTCCATTTACTCCCTCACAATTGCACCCCTATCATCAACAGTAATCACACCATAAAAATCCATCACCACTTTCAATACAAACTACTTCCAATCCGCCCATTTCGGTTGTCCACCTACCTGAACCGAAACCGCAACTCAACGCAGCTGCCACTGAAGCATACCCCAAATCGCGACTTCAACCTTCACCCCCTCCCCAAACCGTAATTTACAAGCCCCAAATCAACTCACTCCAAACTCGCTCGATTGAACCACCTCACGTCTGTCATAAAAAATCTCCGAGCCCTTCATTCAAACCGCGATTTCAATTCCTGACCAAATAACCTACGGCCGCGAAATTTGATTTGGGAGTTTCAATCCGCGAATTTCGATTGTCTATGAATTTCGATTTTTATAACTGGGATAAAGTTTGATGATATGAATTGAAGGGGTGTTGATTGTGTTGTTTTATTTTCGGTGAAGCTTAGTGGTTGGGCCTTTCTCATTTTCTAGTGGGTTGAGTGGGCTTATCCTATTTTGTTTGTTTTGTTTAGTTCATTTCTAGGTTTTGGTCTGAATAAGAAAAAAACGTTTGTCTTTTTTTTTGTATATATATCATTTTAACTTTTCATGTTGCAAAAGATGAAAAGGGAATTGCTCCGCTTTGCTTGTGCTAAAAAAAGACCGCCGCTACAAAAAAATTGCTAATAAATTCAGACGCTCTAGTATTGTTCTCTTCTCCCTTGTTTTTATTTAATTGCATTGTTGTTTGTTTGCATTTGCATTTACAAAAAATCCAAAAACAAACAAAAATTCATTCGTAGTTGCATTGTAATTCACGTTTAATTTCTGTTTTGCATTCATCTCATTTTATTTTTAATTTTTAGGACATCGTTATATAATAACAAAATGGTTTCTTTCCAACGAATTTTTTCTCGGTATCTAGACTACGGCAGAGTAATAACCGTTTATAAATATTACGAAGATTCGTAAATATTATATCGGTTGTTTCTCTAAAGGTACTTTTCGGTTGCATTGCTAGGGTAATTCCTGGTGCACTGATAACTCCTATCTGTTAACTGGCTGAGAAATCTTTTGTTGAAATAATTCTAACCGTCATTATATAATTTTAGAAAATTTGTAAATATTTAATCTGCATTCATATAGTTGCATTAGGTTCATGCATACATTAAAAAAAATCAATATGTAAAAAAAATTGTGAATATTTCCTTTTCTCTTAAACAAAAAAAATTCAAAAAAAAAGTTTCTTGAGAATGTCCCAATTTCCTTATTCACAAGAATTTTACGATACTTGTGAAAACCAATATAATCCATATAAATTTACACCAAATTCATGTAGATATTTTAATAACAACTATTGTACAAACAATTTGGATTTTGCACCACCGACTTTTCAAAATTTTCAAAATAATCCTGATTTTACACCACCAAATTTTCAAAATGATGATCAACCCTCAAGTCTTGAAATAAGTATTCAATCCTTAATTCAAAATTATTTTGCTGTCATTATTTTACGCAATGGACATTCATTAGGCAAAAATTGAGGTTGAGAAAAAAATCAGGTGTTTGTGTTATGTAGTGTCCATAGTGTGTAGGAAAATGAGCATGTTTGAAAGGTTTATGTTATATAGTGTTACGTTCATAGATTGTGTCTAAAAGGTTTATATTATGTAGTGTCTGAAAGGTTTATGCTATTTCTATTCTTAAGTTATGTTATGTTATTTGTTTTACAGGTAGATCAACAATATTTCAGGTGGCTTGATGACAGCAGTACTACAATATTTGCTAGGTAACTTGGTTATTTCAGGTATTTATTTCAGTGTTTATTGTACTTGGTTATGACAGTGTTATTGGTTATTTAAACTCGGTAGTCTGGTTGTGTATGTTGTGGTTATGACAGTGTTACTGGTAGTTTGTTTGTGAAGGTTGTGGGCGATTGAACTTGTGGATGTTTGTATGATTATCTTGTGGATGTTTGAAGGTGTATGTTGTGGTTTGTTATGTTCAAAAATGTATGTGTTTGTGGATTATGTTATTTAATTGGCGGCAAAATTATGGGTATGTACGAAATATTATAATACAAATTTGGTAACAGATAGTGGCACGGAAAACGCTATGGAATATTAAATTCATTCATAGTGTTTAAAAACTACTACAAATAAATTGTTATAGAACACAAAAACAGTTATGTTTGCGCATTTTAAACACTACAAAAAAACTAAATGAACGCAACAAAAAAACAATCGTAATGCAGAAACCCTTTCAGTGGCATTTAATTAACACCGCAAAAAAAATGGTAACATTAAAAAAGCGTCGTGAAAAAGAATTTATTAGTGGCATTTATATAAATTGCAACAAAAAAATTTATTTCTAGGGGTATGTTTTCTCGTAACGATTATCGAAACGCCACCAAAAATACTTAGTGGCAGTTTTTGGGCGCTACAAAAAATCATTTTTCTTGTAGTGATTGTAGCCAACTCCAAGTCATGGGTAGGGCTGTATATCGGACAGGACAGTCTGTTGTCCGGCTCAGTCCGAAGCTATAAGGTGTCCGGTCCGTGTCCGCCTGATTCTCTTATAGGACAGAGCTTAGACACACCAAGGTCCAGTCCGATCCAAAATGTTTGATGTTTTTTTCTATTGTCCGAACGTTGTCCGTTCGTTGTCCGGCTCGTACGAACAGTTTCAAACTTAATGCTTGTCCGGTCCGTGTCTGCCTGAATTCTTATATGACAAAGCTTGGGCACACCTACGTCTGATCTGGTCTGACCCATTTCCACCCCTAATAATGGGTGGGGTAGTTCTTCTCATGAACTCTTAATTGCCTACTTTCATAGCAGACCACCCTACCCTCTTGCATCAACACATCACCTTATCCCGTGCCACAAGAATCCTTGTAGATTGTAAACACCTTGCGACCATTGGGAACAGTCAGAACATGGGCTGATGTCAGAGCCCTATTCAATCTCTAGTATGTGTCCTTGCAATCAACGCTCCAAGCGAGAGCCAAGTTCTTCTTTATCGGACGGACGAGCAGATGTGATATCTATGCAAAGTTCTTAATGAACTTTCTATAATAACCCGCCAATCTGAGAAAACTCCTTACCTCTATTGTATTTTTAAGGGTTTCCCAATCTTGAACCGTGACAACTTTAGCAGGATCCACCGCTATTCCATCCTTGTAGACTACATCCCTATGAATCTTACTTCGTTCCTCCAGAAATGACACTTAGAAAATTTACCCTTAAGCTGATGCGATCTGAGAGTATTAAGACCTCCTCCAAGAGTCTGGCATGCTCTTCCTCGCTCCTCGAGAAAACCAAAATATCGTCTACGAAAACCACCACGAATTTATTCAAATACTCCCTAAACACCTGACTCATTAAGTCCCCGAAGTATGTGGGTGCATTGGTTAGCCCAAAAGGCATGACCAACCAC
Source organism: Allium sativum (assembly GCA_030737875.1). Classification (NCBI taxonomy): domain Eukaryota; kingdom Viridiplantae; phylum Streptophyta; class Magnoliopsida; order Asparagales; family Amaryllidaceae; genus Allium; species Allium sativum. The sequence goes on along the minus strand of CM060922.1, from coordinate 344,506,139 downwards.
TCAAAGAAACCATCCGAAGTTCTGAAAGGTGTCTTGTCAATACTATCATCTGCTACCCTCAGCTGATGAAATCCTATGGCTAGATTCAACTGTGAGAAAACCGAAGAACCTACTAGTTGGTCAAACAAATCATTAATCCTTGGAAGTGCGTGCCTATTCTTCTTGGTGAGTTTATTCAATTCTCTATAGTCCACGCATAAACGGAGAGAGTCGTCTGCCATGGTTGCAAAGACTACTAGAGCTCCCCACTCAGAAATGCTCCGCCTAATGAATCCTTTCTCCAATAACTCACCTATTTGTTAGCTGAGCTTCCTCCTCTCCTTAGGAGCCATATGGCGCACTGGTAAAGCAACTAGTTTCGCATTCTCCACCAAGTAAATCCGGAAATCTATCTCTCGTCATGAAGGTAATCCCCTAACCTTGCCGAAAACATCCGAAAAACCACTAACTATGGGTACTGATCAAAGAACGTCAACGGAACATCAAGAGAATCTAAGGAACTGAGCATGACTAACCCCCGTAGGTCATAAGCAATTTCAAGAGTTCTACATTAGCATGTTAGAAGTCTAATAACTCGCCTCTCACAATCAAGAATGGCACCAAACATGGCTAGCCAATCCGTTCCTAAATCAATCTGTAACCCATAGAGCCAAGAACATACGCATCGCATTCAAATTCGATGCCTATAACATAAATTCTCAAACCCCTATATGTCATAGATAAATGAGTCATTCCTCCTATGGGGTTTGAGACTACAACAAAATCAGAAACAATACTAGTGTCTAGGTGTAGATTATCGGCCACACAGTTGGAAATCAATGAATGAGAAGCACCTGAATCAAAGAGAGTTCTAATAGGATAGTCAAAATGAGAAATCAAACCTTCCATTGCGACTTTCCTACCACGATCCGGTCCACCAGCCTCTAGAGCATTAACTTGTCCTCCAAATGATCCAGCCTTTTATCCTTGCCTGTTAAGGCATTGCCCCTTAAAACCATAGGTATATGCGTCAGTGCTAAATCTTGGAGTGGTTGGTTAAATCCTTTTGAGAACCTCAAGACCTTCTTATGAGGAATGTTTACTGAATCCAGCACAAATCTTGCTAGTTGATTAAATATGTTAACACATTCCTCTACTTCCAAGCTTCCTTGCTTCAATTAAAGAACCTCTCCATTTGCATTCCTTCCGTCGCTTGTGATAAGAATCTCATCTCGAATCTAGTCTTAAGTTCATCCTAAGTTGCCACCAACTGTCCGACCTAAATCATCTCCCACCAATACAATGCTTCGTCCTTCAGTTAGCAAGCGGCCAACTGGTTTTTGTTCCTATCATCGAGCTCCCACAAGTTAAATATGTACTCTGTCTCCCTAAGCCAATTGCGCGCCTCCACGAAACTCTTAGTATCACAAAACTACTTGCCCCCTAACGCGCAGATGTCCTTACAAAGCTTAGAGAAGTTGACTACCGGATTGGGTGGAGCAACTATGGCAGCAGCTGGAGGAGGGACAATTTCTTGCACTTCGGCAGGTGTCGTAGTTTCCTAGTGTCTACAGAACCATGTCGAAAGTAGGATGCCCTCAGAAAGATTAGCAGTCCCAGACATGCCGAAAAATGACGAAACGAGAATTAAGAAGTAGATCGAAGGAATATTATAAATGACTTGAGGGGATTTTTTTTCAAAAATTGGTTTTATTTGAAAATCTTTCCTTTGAAAAATACTTTTTTCAAAAACTTTTTCTCTAATCTTGTAACCTTCACTCTGATACCAAATGTGATACCCTACGTCCCTTAATGTCAACCATGTGAGGATGCATTATGTTTTGTGAAGTGCAATAGGTAAACAGTAACTAAAATTTACTGGACAAATACAAAATATGCAGCCAAAAAACTAACTTTTGTTATTTAAAGAAAAACGTCATTTCCAAACCACTTACAACATCACATTGTTTTCAAATACCAAAAACCTCAATTAAAACCATCTGTCTTATAATACCAAACATCAGAGTAAAAAAATGTAAAATTATATCCCTTCTCAAAAGCCATAACAAAATAGAAAAATAATCAAAGCAGTACATTTAGTTAGAAGAAGTCCAGATCTAAGCTGAAAGAATCCTGATCACTGCTAAACACTACCACCCTGAGAACCTAGGGGGAAAGAAAGAGAGAGAAGAGAAAACAAAAATAGGCCAAACAAAAAGTCTGGCGACTTCCAGTGATTTTCAGCATTAGCATAAGATAGAAAGTATCAAGACAGATAAATAATGTTGAACATGGAACCATAGTAAATAAACAAGTACAAGATAACAAAAAACGAAATAACATGATAACAAGGTAAGTTAAAGATCATGTAAGTTTCTCATTCATATCACAAGAATCAAGCCACTGCACCACTAGTAGAATATCAAGAATAGGTGTTACCCTAATTACTACCCATGCAATCGGCTCCCTACAACAAAACTATCATGTGCCAACCATGGAAGTAGGGGGTATCGATTCCTAACCCGTCAAGTATAAGACACAGACCTATTTGTTGGTGTTATAGCATCTTAGTTTCCCCTAATCGGAGCCAAGCAAGCTCATGACTCCACCGAAACACGCTTGTACCCATCTTCAACCTCTTACAATCCAGATCAGAAAACCATGCCTTAACCCCTACCTAGTGCGAGGTCCCTCCTCTAAGATACTAATAGGAATACTGACTGATACGGGTTCCACATAACTCAACACAAGCCAACTCCCTGTGCTTATGTCCCCAAGTAACTAGAATTTTAAGAGACCCAAAACCAGATACCAATAGCAAGACTTTGGACCTCTCAGCTTATTAATTAACAAATAATAACTTAGAAGGTTCAAATTTATTAATAAGCCTGGTTGTAAATGACATATCCTATAATTTTATTCTGTGTACAACCCCGTCCCCAAACAAGTACCTTCCCAGATGTATACATATATAGATTAAGTTACTCATTTTACTTAATACATCTGATTCTTCCAACATGTTCTACTTAATTATTAAATTAGGTTCAACCTACATGTTTTGCATATTATCTCAATTTTACAGTCCTTGGATTTCATGTTTTAATATGCTTGAATCTCTTTTTTAGTGTCATTTTAATTTATTCCAAATTAACCCAAATTACGCAATTCGAACGTGAATAGCCTAGGCATTTGATTGTCTAAGTGTAGTATAAAACAAAAAGGAATATGAGAAAACATAGATTCGATTCAGAAACACATAAACTGAATAAAATAGACATAAGACTATAAATAAACCTAAAACAGAAATAGAAAACATAGGATATACATGTAACTGATAATAACTAGAAAATTCGGCAGTGAAACAGTGACGTATAAACATATAAACACTACATGATTTTAGATTCAAATTTATTCATTGTTAAAATACTATTTAATTATCAAATCTAAAAATGGCTAGAACTCACAATGGTTGGAATGAGGTATAGAAAAATCTCTTTTATATTATTGTTTTTGAAGAAAGTCCTCTTTATATTTGTTATAGAAGAATTGGAATGTGTCCTCTTTAGTCTAGGCTTAGGAAGCATCTCAACATCTTCATATTTTTATTTAGAATCTAGTTGGGAGGAAGAAGAAATGAAGAATAGTTTATGTGTAGAAAATAATGAGACTGCTAGCTTATTTATAGATTATCTAAGATAATTCCATATTGTTATATTTTAGGTTTAAACATTCAACAGTGCCCCCAATGCTGAATCATCGTATGCATCTAGTAAAGAAAATAGTCCGGATACAACCTCAAAAAGCCGCTTCTGCGCATAGGTGGGTCGACCCGCCTTTACCTGTGTCGACCCTAGGGTTGATCTGCCTTAGACATGGGTCGACCCAGTTATGGCCGGGTCGCCCAGTGAACATTGCTCTGTTGTGCTGTATTATTTTATTAAATATATATTATGTATATATTTTGTTCCATCTTCTTCTTTGCATAACTTCTTCATACTTAATCTGATTTACGAAAACCAAGAGTCTATCTATACCAAAATTTCGTAACAGACGCAACGGTAAAGTCTATTTTACCTAATTCTGAATATTTAATTTAATTAATATTCATTTTATTATCCTCTTAATATAATTACTGTGTATAAAATATGGGGTGTTACAATATTTTATTTATATAATCAAATCCAATTGATTTCATACTAAATAGTATCTCAATCTAAGTTCTATTTAGAACTATTCATCAAAAATCATATTTTTATTCCATACATTTATAATCTCATTTATAATGTTCTTATAACTACTAACTTCAAATCCAATTACAATTGTTGATTTCAAACCCGATTTCCACTTTTCTGTATAAATTCAGACTTGAATTTATATTTCAATTTATGCAATGATAAATATTTTACTTAATTTATAAACATCGCTTATAATCAAGTTCTGGTTTTATTCATTAAAAATAAGTTCCTATTTTCAAGTCTATTCGAAATTAAATTTCTGTTTTGGAAATAAAATTCCTTTTTAAATCTCAAATTCCTTTTCTACATTCGAAAATATTTTCTTGTATCTAAATACCAAAATTCTAGGGCTAGTGTTATTTAAACACAACGTAATCAATCATAGTTTATATATCACATCATACATCACAATAAATGAAAACGGTAATATAAATGTGGAGGAATCCAGTTGGATCCCTCTAACCTGTTTCTCTGCATTCACTGATGTTAATCAACATATTTACTCCAATATGAGATATCATGGTAAATAGAATCAATATTCAATCAACGATTTACAAATATACACACACACACAAAAACATCAATCATTTCAACCACTTTATCAACCATTCATCAACAACCATCACATAGCTTAAAATAAATAAATATTAATTTAAAACTCATTTATATTAAATATAGATGAGTCAGAGTTAGTGAGTTTACTCACATTGGTCCGCAGTTGATGATTCTGCTTTTATTTTGTTAAAAATCAAAAAGGTGTTTGATTTTATCATGAAATTCCAGTAGCTCTGTTCTCAGTCAAATTAGTTCCACAACATAGATCTCGTTGTTACGGTTCCAACGGGTCTGGTCGCGTTCAATTCTATTCACGAATGAACGATATATAATTTTTACAAGTTATAACTTAATTAAACAGTTATTGATATAATTAAATACTTAATTATCACCCCTAATTACCGTTCATACCCCAATTCCTCTTCTTCCACATATCAGGAAACCAAACCCGCTTCTGAAGCTTTTCATAACCGCACTCCGTTCCCTTTCTCTCCCACCATAACGTAATTCATCTCGAACTACGTACAAACATCACCACCACTCCGAGATCGCACAATGTTTCCCCACCGCGACTTAGACAAGCTCCCGACATCTACACAGCGATCCTTTTGTTCACCGATAACCCCCAAAATATGCCCAATCGTGTGTTACGCCTTCGTGAACCCTACGTCGCCATCAAATATCCTATCTCTTCCCCGAGTTCCGACTGTACCCAGCCCCAGTGTTCGTTGCTGAAAAACCGTCACCATATCCTTGCGTCGAACCCAATAAAATGCTCATCACCTTGAAGCTCGCAAAATTACGGACTCAACAAATCCAAGATTGAAATTTTCCTTTTGGTATTTGATTTTTAATTAATTCATGAAGTGGAAATTTCTTTGTTTTATTTATTGGAAGAAAAGTAAGAACGGGAAACGGGAATACTAATTTGGGGATTAGGGATGAGAGGCACTGTTAATTTATAGATGGAAGATATAATACTTTGTTATATTATTTTATTGAATTTTACCAATCCATGCCTACCGCCAAGTCTATTCAACGTTTATTTATTTGTACCATCACATACAAAATCCAATTGCATTAAAAATGGACATCCAACTGTAGTTTGACTTTCTGATCCTGACGAAACTTGTTTCATCAAAATCTGATTGCGCACGATAATTAGATAACTCCAACTGACCACAAACTGGAAAGCTTGTAATAATTAATCATTACAGATTTAATAAAATTGGTTTCTTTGAAATCGGAGGTCATTTGAAAATTGGCTATACTTAAGTTCCATATTAAATCGATAAAACGATTAAATAAAAATCTAGGCGTTCACCGTTTGCACGATCAAACGGTAAGTCCGCTTGACACGAAAATTGAAATCCTACAATAATTTACTAATGCAGATCTAATGGCTCAAGTTTCATCGCATTCTGAGATTACTTCCCCAAAACGATATTTTACACGTAAGACAACGCTCTTTTGCACACAAAAATAACTGATCTCCAAATATAATGAACTATAAAGATATCCTTACTCTGAACGTCAATATGAATTCAGCGGAATAGGTCTTGCTTCTTGAATCGATCTTAGCTCAAGATATATACAAATTCCCATTAAATCGTATTAAATTCATTTAATTAATCACTACGCAAATTAGTTGCGCGTTTATGGCTACCGCGGTCACATACGTTATTGAATCGCCACGAAATCTATTTTCATTCAATAATTTATTATTATGGATCTAATGAAATTAGTTTCGTTGGAAACGAAATTTGTTTGCAATAAGGCCTAAATAAATCGATAAAATATGAATAAATTAAAAAACAATTCAATTAAATAATAAAAAATTATTATTATCGTACATATCCGAAAAGAACATCATATAGCTCCAAAATAAACATATCTCAATTTTAAACTCGATTTTTCAAATTAAAACGGCGCTCAGACTATTTAAAATCAATACATATATAATAAATCGATATAGTTCACAATCTATAAGACGAAACCTCTTGATTTTTCACTTTCATTAGAAAATATATTTCAATGGATTCGAATGCTTCTTTTTTCAAAGAAATCCGATTTATATTGAATTCTTATATTCAATTGAAGTTCAAAAATTATATTACGAACTACCGCGACGTTACGAGCTCGATTTAAATTTAATTATAAATTATACGTTCAAACTTCGTTTTATAAATAAATTCGTTATTATAATTCGAATCTAAACTCAATTAAATCTCTTAAATTACCCAATTTACACAATATTGCAAACTCAACTAATTTCCAACTATTCTGGAATTATATTTATTATTCCATTATTTATATTAATTAAATATTCAAAAAATATTGAATATAAGTCATTTAACTCTCCAAATCAACCTTTTGAATGATTAAATAAATAAATTATTCGGTCACTAAAAATCTTGGTCGTTACATCTCTAGATTGTAATTAACGAAAGTAATCTACAACATACGACAACTTTTATTTATGAATTAATCTACAACCTTTTTCACAATGCCACTTAATGCCATTAAGTCCAATTATTCGCTACTTACATGTTTTCCATTTACGTGTCCAATTATGTACGATTAATTCTAATTAACATGTTTCCCAAATACAGATTACTTAATATCAAATAATGTAACACCCCGCCTCCGCTAGGGTCACTCGCAAAGGAATGCACTAGCTTTAGAGGGGCATTATTGGTAAACATGCACAGAAATATCACAAGACAGAACATATAAAATAGCGGAAGTAAAATCGAACTTTCATAAATTCAATAATTAAGGTCTAAAGCCTTTTACATCAGAGTACATCAAAACCTGTCTTGCAATAGTAAAGAAGCATAAAGACTTTTTAATAAATTATTCCCCAAGTAAAAACAGTAAAGTAGCCATAGCCAAGAGAAGTCCAAGCCATCCATGATGACCTTCAAGCAGAAGAAGTCCGAACTAAACAGCATTGTTTCCTCCCTGAAACCTGGGGGGGAACGGAAGAAAAGAGGCGAAACAAAACGGGTCAGTCAAAAAGACTGAGTAAGTCCTATCTACTTCCAGTATAAAAACAGGTAAAGGTAACATGATAAACTACGGTGTTATGATAAGTCAAGGTATCACATCGTCAGATTTCTATCGAGTACATTATCCCAAGGTATCTATTATGTATATTCTTCCTGGTTCTAACATGTATATTTGCTCTGCACCTCTCGTACTAGTATCCCTACCCGCGTCATGTGTTAACCATGAATGTCCCTTGCTCAAAGTCGTGTAATGGTCCATGTCAACCTAATATATCGCATATATAGGTTACTCAAATCCTATGTTTCTTTCCATGTATATAAGTTCAGTCCTTTGCCGTACCTCGTACGGGCTTCCTCATGTCGTATTATCCTTGAAATCGTTTGGACTGTCACCCTTGTTCTAGCTAGGCTCTTCCATATGAATCATCGTTTGAACTACTAGGACTTACGCCACCTAGCACCACTAGGGATTACGCTTACCTATTGCACGCTTTCGTATTTCGGTTTGGGTTAAACCACCTAGGCCACTAGGGATTACGCTAACCCTCAACCGCGCCCTTTTTCCCACGCATTCATCGTGAATCGTTTTTCTATAACTGTATGCACATGTATCACATCGTGCCATCCGAGTCCTGTCACAGGGCAAAACAAGAAATACGGGACTCGGTCGGGAGCTTTAGATTTATCTGCCGATGCAGATACTAAGGTCTGCTTTTCTACACGTGGCTATGGTCCCACGAGACCCCTCCCTCAACTAGTGAAAGGCAACACAAGAGACAATCTTGCATGAGAACTACACTCCGGCCAGCCCACATCCTACGGCCTACCTCACCCATAATTAGATAGCAATTATGGTCTGTTGGGTGTTCCCTGCCTTTCCGTACGTACACGCTTGACTTAAGATGGTAGATGATCGACGAACTTGCTATCTCGAGCACCTTATGTATTCGTCGACTCACTGCTATCCACCCCAGTCTTTAGGTCGCTCGCATAGCAACCAAGGCATATTCTTGGTTCTTCTACCGCAGACCTCAACCACTCGTGAGCCTAGTATAATGACCTGGCAACTCACAGAGGGATCCCAAGAATATCCTCACGTTCCCCGAAGCCGCTGCTTCGTTACCCAGTTCGTTGGAGCCTTTATCTAAATCAGATAGCCTGCTCCTACACGCATACTTAACCGTTGACCTAACGTATCGGGTTACTAATCTATCTAAGAAATGGTCCAAATTTCCTTGACTAAGAATTATTATTACTTAGTTTCCCTTAACTAAGGTTTACCACTTAGCCTTATTTCCATAATCCTTGTTAACTATGGTTATTTACCTAATCCTCCGAATTAGGGTTTATCTAATGGGTTAAGTGTCACTTAAGTTCATAACTTAGCCCGTCTACAAACCATGTCAAAATTGGCTAAGTATCCAAGTCCAAGACTTAACCCTACAAACCATGTGTCAAGTTGGCTAAGTATATTAAGCAATCCATAACTTAACCTCGTCTAATTATCATTTTAGATTGGTTAATTATATAAATTAACTTGACCTTGTCAAATTACCGAGTCAAATCGGTCAAGCGTATTCAAGTGATTCGTGACTTAGCCTTATCATGTTTTCACGTTATATTGGTTAAGTATGGGTTAACTTAACCTCCATAAATTCACGAGTTAGATTGGCTAAGTATAGGTCACTTTACCACATCCAATTAACGAGTTAGATTGGTTAAGTTTAGGTCACTTAACCACATCAAATTAACAAGTTAGATTGGTTAAGTTTAGGTCACTTAACCACATCAAATCATCATGTATAATTGGTTAAGTATAAGTTGCTTAACCCCATTAAATTATCACATTAAGTTGGTTAAGTATTGGTTACTTAACCTCATTGAATTACCAAGTTTAAATTGGTTAAGTGTTTAACGTAACCCCATCGAATTACCGTGTTTAGATTAGTTAAGTGTGGATTACTTAACCCCATCTAATTACCGTGGTTAGGTTAGTTAAGTATCAATTACCTAACCCCGTCTAATTACCGTGTTTAGGTTAGTTAAGTCTTAATTACTTAACCTCATCTAATTACCAAGTCTGAATTGGTTAAGTGTCACTAAGGAAATCAAGCCCGGTCCCACTTAACCTACCCATTCGTGTCATATCGGTTAAGTGTCATTAGTCAAATTTGCTTAACCTTATCATGTGGCATTAATTTAATTAATGCACTCTTAACCTCTCACATTAGACCTTGTTGTGGTTACTAGTTAAGCCGGGCGGGTCCGGGTAGATTTACACCACAACCTAGTCTAACCTCGGGTCTTAAGCGCGACATGGCCAACTTCTCACATTGGGTCCTATTGTTTGCAACTACTAGTTAGGCCGGTCGGTTCCGGGTAGTTTTACGTTGCAAACTCAACCCAACCTCGAGTTGGCCATACTTATATTATCTAAGTTCATCATGTTTCCAAAACATGTTACAAGTTTTTCAAGCATTTGGGTAGACCTAACTTAATAGGTAAATTCCCAAAGGGTAGACCTAACTTAATAGATAAATTCCCAAGCTCATGTTTTTATGCATACTTACATGTCAACTTCCATGTTATCTTTCAAGTCATATTTTCAAGTATAAACACATGTCATATTCAAGTTAAGATTTCGCGACATGTTCATGTTTATCTAACTACCCAAAATCGTGTTTTCCCAACGCAAGCAAAGCGAGTCAACATAGTAGGTATACTATGGCTACATGTAGACCCTAAAACATGCACGATGCCACAAAAGGGATTGGCTCCAAACATGCATGGCGTCATAAGGGGGTTTGGCCTTAAAACATGCATGATAGAGTCATATAGGGATTGATCATAGGCATGCATACTATCATATAGGATTTGGCCACAAACTTGCATAATATCATAAGGAGGTTTTGCCACAAACATGCATGAAACATAAGGGGTTTGTGTTCATATGCATGCATAAGCCCCAAGGTCAAGTATTTGCGTATGTTTCACAAGTCAAATGGTTCCCAAAGGTTCATGCAAATCTTCCATAGACAAAGATCCAAACTTGCAAGACAAACTAGGCTAAACATAACATGAGTGACATGATTAAGTTGTTACATCTTAGTCTAAGGTCATAAATCATAGAAAAGGGACAAAGTTAGGTTCACATACATGCATACTTATGCTTTATCTCATTTTATCCCATGTCAACCTTAAAATACCGTTTTGATCCAAAAGTAGCTAGAACTTACATTGCGTGGCAAGAGGACTAGGAGCATGAATCGTTTTGACGAAGAAAGGTGGCTCCTTTGATGAAGATCCGTCATGAAACTCGCATAGCAACGTTGATTTTGCCTCTATTTGGTGTAGCAAGCTTGCACCTTTTGATTTGAACCCGATTTGAATGCATAGGCTCTAGGGATTGGAGATAGAGGCCATGATCAAAATTGATTTTGGCAGCACTTAGTTGCTAGGTTTGATTTTTAGGGATTTAGGTTAGGTTTAGGGTCTTTTTATAGAGATTAGGATAGTTTTAGGCCCTTAGATTAACCCTAGGATAGATCAGGACCATCAGATCTCGGAAGCGTCCAGAACCAGCCCAAGAACAAGACCAGGTGAGACAAACAGGTGCGCCAGGCAACTTGCCCCGGCCACCCCCTGTCGACAGGCAAGTCGACAGGGCTGTCGACTTGGTCTGGGCCCAAGTCGACAGGCCTGTCGACAGCCCTGTCGACATGGCCTAGGCGGGAAACTTCCCGCCTAGCCCCCAGATCTGATTCCCAAAACTGTTTCCGAAATTCAAATTCCCAGAAACCTTCTTTGGGCCTTTTACGGGTCATACGGACTCCGATTCTCGAAAACTCGGACTCTATTTCGCGTATTTTTTCGAGACGAACGCAATGGCATAGACCGTTTCACTTGATTCAGAATTTATAATTTAATTCTGTCTTGATTCTTGATTTAACGTGTTGTAAAAATTCGGGTTGTTACATTCTCCCCTTCTTAAAGGATTTCGTCCCCGAAATCTCAAAGTTAGGAAGAACATATCCTACCATCCATCATCCATCTACTCAAACCATCATCCACAAGCAACCATTGTCCTTAGACGACTTCTAATGCTTTACGAATGTGTAACAACCCGTATTTTCAATAACCTGTTATAACATAAATCGAGGCAGAATTTAATTCAAAAATCTGAATCAAGGGAAACGGGCTATGCCATTGCGTTCGTCTCGGAAAAATACGCGAAATAGAGTCCGAGTTTTCGAAAATCGGAGTCCGTATGACCCAGTCAAGGCCCATTGAAGTTTTCAGAAATTTCCATAGTAAAAACAGATTTAAATTTTAAATTAAAAACAAGGATTAGGGCTAACTGGCGTCAGGCGGGTAAACTCCCGCCAGGACCCCCATGTCGACAGGCATGTCGACAGGGTCCCTAGGGTGTCGACAGCCCTGTCGACAGCCCTGTCGACACGGGGTGGTCGGGCAGTTTTGCCTGGCGCACCATTTTGGGTTTTGGTCTGGTCTTATGGCTTGGTTCTAGAGAATTCCTAAATCTGACGGACCTAAACTAACCTAGGGTTAATCCTAGGGCTAAAAACACTCTAATCTTCTATAAATAAGCCCCTAATCCTACCCTAAAACCTCATTATTCATTCTAGCAACCAAACTATGTCAAATTGAATTCTCAAATGGCCTCCACCTAAAAACCCTAGCCTCCACCCTCTTCAAAAATCATTCCTATGAAGATTTTGATGTTCATACAAGCATTTCTAAGTTGTATGAATGATCATTAGCTTGCATACATCATCAAGTTGCAAGCTTTATTTGCTAAGCTAGAGTTTTTGGGATTTTTGTTAATTGGAGCTTTGTTTTGGGTTTTTATATGCTTGCATAAAGGGCTTCTCAATCTTTATTAGTAGATTTGTGTCTTCATAATATTTGTAAGCCCCCTTACCTTCATTTTAGAAACTCTAAAGTTAATATGTGATGAAAGTTGGGATTTATGCATGTTTAATAAGTTATGCATGCTTATGCGAGTTCACCATGCCATGATTTGCAAGTTTAACAAGTTATGCATGTTTATGCAAGTTCACTATGCCATGATTTGCAAGTTTAACAAGTTATGCATGTTTATGCAAGTTCACTATGTTAAGTTATGCAAGTCCAACATGTTATGCATGTTTATTATGATATGTAAGATTTATCATGTATGTTGTGCCAAGTTCCCTCTTTCTATCCTTTATGCGTTATGACGAATATGTAAGCGATAGAATGACGTTGGGGGGGTTTTTGGGTAAAACTTAAAATACATGAAAATATAAGATTGGGAATTTACCTATTAAGTTAGGTCTACCCCTTGGGAATTTACCTATTAAGTTAGGTCTACCCAAGTATTTGTTAAACTTGTGATTATGTTTTGAAAAATAAAGTGGACATGACACTTAGAAAACATAAGTGTGGCCAACTCGAGGTTGGGTTGAGTTTGTAGCGTAAACCTACCCGGAACCGACCGGCTTAACTAGTTGCTACAAACAATAGGACCCAATGTGAGAAGTTGGTCATGTGTACCTTGGACCCGAGGTTAGACCAAGTTGTGGTGTAAAGCTACCCGGACCCGCCCGGCTTAACTAGTAACCGCAACAAAGTCTAATGTGAGAGGTTAAGGTACAATTAAATTAATGCCTCATGATTAGGGTTAAGTCATGGCCCACTAATACTTAACCAATTTTGGGGATATGAGGGATTAAATGGGGTTAAGTGGTGAACTGTTGGTTACACTTAACTAATTTAATCCATGATTAGTGAGGGGTTAAACCACACTTAACCCTCTTAGAAAACCCTAGCAACGTGGTCTGTTCCAGCAGTAATCCCAGTTTGGTATCATTCACAACCCTAGAGGCTAGGCTAGGGCGGGGCACGATTACTGGACTGATGTAAGCGACCAAAGCGACGGCTGAGTGGTACAGCGGTGCGGGTCCAGGCGGGCTACGGACGTGCACGTAGTCCGGTGTTGGACAAACTCGAGGCACGGGTACCAGTAGGTTTAGACTGTGCATTATTGCTTAGGTGTCTGGGGTTGACACCCGAGGGCTTGATACACCCGAAGGTGGACCCAGCACAGTCTGACTACAACCATATGTGGGCCGTATGGACACCAAAACTTGACGTGTTAGGTTTATAGGGAGCCGATCGACTAGACCGTTGGGCTGGACCTTGCATTAAGGTCACCTCATGCTATTGGGCCAAAGCTTGGGCTGAGGGATCAATACCTGTTATGTTAGTTTGCTAGTACACTGTGGTGCAAAGCTTAATCTTCTCTATGTGATGACACCTTTATCTATTGCCAGTATGTTCATCTCAGTATCCATCATGATGTTAACTTTATTAGTTTATAGACTGATCGTAGTAGGGTTTACCAGTCTTTTTGACTGACCTGTTTTCTTTCGCTTCTTTTCTTCCGTTCCCCCCCCCCCCCAGGTTCTCAGGGAGGGAACAGTGGTGCTTAGCTTGGATCGCTTGCTTGTTCGCTGGATAGCTCATGTATGTCTGGACATTGAGCTCGCTATGGTTTATCATCTTTATTTTGGGGATAGCACTATGTATTTCAGTATTTCTGTTTATGATGTACTAGACATGTTTATTTTGGCAGTTGACTTTATGATGTACTAGACTTGTTTTGAGATGGTTTGAGATATTCCGTTGTTTTATTCTCACTTACTCTGTTTTACATATATATTTATGTTCTTGTTCTGCCTTGATATATCATTATGCATGCTTACCCAGTTCTAACGCCCCCCAGAAGCTAGTGCCCCCGAAAGAGTGACCCTAGCGGAGGTGGGGTGTTACAGAATGTATGCAAAACGTGTGTGTACATGTTCCTTAGCTAATGCTAATGATCAGGCCTGAAAAATCTTTCTAATGCAAAGTATGTTTAGTGCCATGAATCCAACATGTATGCAAATAGCCCTAGTCATGTAAATACTATATGCGTGCACAATCATTCATTCATATGCAACATCCGCATGATAACACATTCAATTTCATCCATAAGCAAGTATAAATACTCATGCATATGCAATATGAAATGTAACTGAGTTGAGCTAGTATCTAATGTGTATTCGCGCATCCACGAGCAACCACTTTCAACCATTTGCAACCATATCAACCATAACATGTTTCAAATACATGTTTACATCCATAGGGTTCTACCTAAGATTCCCTGAAATAGGGTCGAGAAGATAAACTCCTTACGGGATTTGTAACAGAGACAGGACCGAGAGGATATCCATAAAATATAGCCTACAAGCAAGCTCAACAGAAAAACAGGGATCGAGGATATATTCCCAAAAGAGATATCATGCACGTATTTAGTCTTCAGTCTCCTGAGTCGCATTACCTTGAGCTTAGTTCCATCTTGCCTTGACCGCCCCTTTTACTTCATGATTTCGCAGCTTCTTATTTCCTGTTTCCATAACATGAGTTGGAACTCATTTCCTCGTCGCCTCTCGTTCCACTTGCACTTATTCTCCTTCTAGAATACTTGGCGCAAACAGGACTGCGTACACATTATTCCATGCGAGCCCTCAAAATTCACTAGTGAATCCTGGACCTTGTACCATAAGGTATTCCACGTAGAAAAACTTTCTCTTGAAAGTAAACAAGTTACCGTGCGCACTTACTAGGGTAATTCCCATAACCCATACATAATCGAAGTAAACCATCCGTCTTATTAGCGAACACCATTCGATCGGGTTTCTAATTTCCAACAAAGGCATCTAGGGATTCTAAGTAACTAATCATGACAGAACCCAAAAGGTTACGCGATACTTCAAGGGTATTACCAAAGCAAGCCAAGAGTCTAACTACCCTCCTTCTAAAACCGAGAGTGGCACCCCTTACTGGATAACCACTTCATCCCTAGAATCCATCCACAACTTATAAACATAAGCATTATTTCCAAGCTCAACACTTGATATAGACATTCTCAAATCCAAACAAGCCATGAGTAAATGGACCGATCTTCCCATAGGACTTGAGACAAAAACGGGATCCTCTACTACGCTAGTACTAAGGTGCAGAGACTCAACTATCGAAGCGGACTTAAAAGATGCGGTGATCAAAACAAAGTCCCGACAGGATGATAGAGAAGAAAAGCTAAACCTTTAACAAGATCGTTACCCTCCTTCTGAGGTACCCTAGAAATGAGAGCATACTATTGCCCTCCGAATGATCTTGTCCCTGTTCCATGATACTTAACTATCCGTCCCGTTTCACCATGCCAAAGGTACTCTCTCGTCATGGGTTTCATTGTTCATCTTTCTCCCTCCTTTTAGGACTCAGCCATACCAACATGTTGCTTATCCCTGAGCTCGTATCCTTTATCCTTGTTCTTACTATCCTTTCATGCATAACTCTGCAACGGTCTCTCGAGAACCACCTCCATCGTACGGGAAACACTTACGCAGCTAGAAAGACTAGTCGCAGTCAAAACCACTGTGACTACAGATGGAGGAAAGAAAGGAAAAGAGATTCAATCAAGGAAACAAGGATAATGCTAATGGCCTTTGGGGAATAGCCTTTTTCTTTTAAGGGAAAATTTTCGTGAAAAATGCTTCTTTGTAAACGGTTTTCAAATAGTTTTCCGAAGGTCTTTAAAAACTTTTGCCCAGTCTAGTAACCTTCTGCTCTGATACCAAATGTAACACCCCGCCTCCGCTAGGGTCACTCGCAAAGGAATGCACTAGCTTTAGAGGGGCATTATTGGTAAACATGCACAGAAATATCACAAGACAGAACATATAAAATAGCGGAAGTAAAATCGAACTTTCATAAATTCAATAATTAAGGTCTAAAGCCTTTTACATCAGAGTACATCAAAACCTGTCTTGCAATAGTAAAGAAGCATAAAGACTTTTTAATAAATTATTCCCTAAGTAAAAACAGTAAAGTAGCCATAGCCAAGAGAAGTCCAAGCCATCCATGATGACCTTCAAGCAGAAGAAGTCCGAACTAAACAGCATTGTTTCCTCCCTGAAACCTGGGGGGGAAACGGAAGAAAAGAGGCGAAACAAAACGGGTCAGTCAAAAAGACTGAGTAAGTCCTATCTACTTCCAGTATAAAAACAGGTAAAGGTAACATGATAAACTACGGTGTTACGATAAGTCAAAGTATCACATCGTCAGATTTCTATCGAGTACATTATCCCAAGGTATCTATTATGTATATTCTTCCTAGTTCTAACATGTATATTTGCTCTGCACCTCTCGTACTAGTATCCCTACCCGCGTCATGTGTTAACCATGAATGTCCCTTGCTCAAAGTCGTGTAATGGTCCATATCAACCTAATATATCGCATATATAGGTTACTCAAATCCTATGTTTCTTTCCATGTATATAAGTTCAGTCCTTTGCCGTACCTCGTACGGGCTTCCTCATGTCGTATTATCCTTGAAATCGTTTGGACTGTCACCCTTGTTCTAGCTAGGCTCTTCCATATGAATCATCGTTTGAACTACTAGGACTTACGCCACCTAGCACCACTAGGGATTACGCTTACCTATTGCATGCTTTCGTATTTCGGTTTGGGTTAAACCACCTAGGCCACTAGGGATTACGCTAACCCTCAACCGCGCCCTTTTTCCCACGCATTCATCGTGAATCGTTTTTCTATAACTGTATGCACATGTATCACATCGTGCCATCCGAGTCCTGTCACAGGGAAAAACAAGAAATACGGGACTCGGTCGGGAGCTTTAGATTTATCTGCCGATGCAGATACTAAGGTCTGCTTTTCTACACGTGGCTATGGTCCCACGAGACCCCTCCCTCAACTAGTGAAAGGCAACACAAGAGACAATCTTGCATGAGAACTACACTCCGGCCAGCCCACATCCTACGGCCTACCTCACCCATAATTAGATAGCAATTATGGTCCGTTGGGTGTTCCCTGCCTTTCCGTACGTACACGCTTGACTTAAGATGGTAGATGATCGACGAACTTGCTATCTCGGTCACCTTATGTATTCGTCGACTCACTGCTATCCACCCCAGTCTTTAGGTCGCTCGCATAGCAACCAAGGCATATTCTTGGTTCTTGTACCGCAGACCTCAACCTCTCGTGAGCCTAGTATAATGACCTGGCAGCTCACAGAGGGATCCCAAGAATATCCTCACGTTCCCCGAAGCCGCTGCTTCGTTACCCAGTTCGTTGGAGCCTTTATCTAAATCAGATAGCCTGCTCCTACACGCATAGTTAACCGTTGACCTAACGTATCGGGTTACTAATCTATCTAAGAAATGGTCCAAATTTCCTTGACTAAGAATTATTACTTAGTTTCCCTTAACTAAGGTTTACCACTTAGCCTTATTTCCATAATCCTTGTTAACTATGGTTATTTACCTAATCCTCCGAATTAGGGTTTATCTAATGGGTTAAGTGTCACTTAAGTTCATAACTTAGCCCGTCTACAAACCATGTCAAAATTGGCTAAGTATCCAAGTCCAAGACTTAACCCTACAAACCATGTGTCAAGTTGGCTAAGTATATTAAGCAATCCATAACTTAACCTCGTCTAATTATCATTTTAGATTGGTTAATTATATAAATTAAATTGACCTTGTCAAATTACCGAGTCAAATCGGTCAAGCGTATTCAAGTGATTCGTGACTTAGCCTTATCATGTTTTCACGTTATATTGGTTAAGTATGGGTTAACTTAACCTCCATAAATTCATGAGTTAGATTGGCTAAGTATAGGTCACTTAACCACATCCAATTAACGAGTTAGATTGGTTAAGTTTAGGTCACTTAACCACATCAAATTAACGAGTTAGATTGGTTAAGTTTAGGTCACTTAACCACATCAAATCATCATGTATAATTGGTTAAGTATAAGTTGCTTAACCCCATTAAATTATCACATTAAGTTGGTTAAGTATTGGTTACTTAACCTCATTGAATTACCAAGTTTAAATTGGTTAAGTGTTTAACGTAACCCCATCGAATTACCGTGTTTAGATTAGTTAAGTGTGGATTACTTAACCCCATCTAATTATCGTGGTTAGGTTAGTTAAGTATCAATTACCTAACCCCGTCTAATTACCGTGTTTAGGTTAGTTAAGTCTTAATTACTTAACCTCATCTAATTACCAAGTCTGAATTGGTTAAGTGTCATTAAGGAAATCAAGCCCGGTCCCACTTAACCTACCCATTCGTGTCATATCGGTTAAGTGTCATTAGTCAAATTTGCTTAACCTTATCATGTGGCATTAATTTAATTAATGCACTCTTAACCTCTCACATTAGACCTTGTTGTGGTTACTAGTTAAGCCGGGCGGGTCCGGGTAGATTTACACCACAACCTAGTCTAACCTCGGGTCTTAAGCGCGACATGACCAACTTCTCACATTGGGTCCTATTGTTTGCAACTACTAGTTAGGCCGGTCGGTTCCGGGTAGTTTTACGTTGCAAACTCAACCCAACCTCGAGTTGGCCATACTTATATTATCTAAGTTCATCATGTTTCCAAAACATGTTACAAGTTTTTCAAGCATTTGGGTAGACCTAACTTAATAGGTAAATTCCCAAAGGGTAGACCTAACTTAATAGGTAAATTCCCAAGCTCATGTTTTTATGCATACTTACATGTCAACTTCCATGTTATCTTTCAAGTCATATTTTCAAGTATAAACACATGTCATATTCAAGTTAAGATTTCGCGACATGTTCATGTTTATCTAACTACCCAAAATCGTGTTTTCCCAACGCAAGCAAAGCGAGTCAACATAGTAGGTATACTATGGCTACATGTAGACCCCAAAACATGCACGATGCCACAAAAGGGATTGGCTCCAAACATGCATGGCGTCATAAGGGGGTTTGGCCTTAAAACATGCATGATAGAGTCATATAGGGATTGACCATAGGCATGCATACTATCATATAGGATTTGGCCACAAACTTGCATAATATCATAAGGAGGTTTTGCCACAAACATGCATGAAACATAAGGGGTTTGTGTTCATATGCATGCATAAGCCCCAAGGTCAAGTATTTGCCTATGTTTCACAAGTCAAATGGTTCCCAAAGGTTCATGCAAATCTTCCATAGACAAAGATCCAAACTTGCAAGATAAACTAGGCTAAACATAACATGAGTGACATGATTAAGTTGTTACATCTTAGTCTAAGGTCATAGATCATAGAAAAGGGACAAAGTTAGGTTCACATACATGCATACTTATGCTTTATCTCATTTTATCCCATGTCAACCTTAAAATACCGTTTTGATCCAAAAGTAGCTAGAACTTACATAGCGTGGCAAGAGGACTAGGAGCATGAATCGTTTTGACGAAGAAAGGTGGCTCCTTTGATGAAGATCCGTCATGAAACTCGCATAGCAACGTTGATTTTGCCTCTATTTGGTGTAGCAAGCTTGCACCTTTTGATTTGAACCCGATTTGAATGCATAGGCTCTAGGGATTGGAGATGGAGGCATGATCAAAATTGATTTTGGCAGCACTTAGTTGCTAGGTTTGATTTTTAGGGATTTAGGTTAGGTTTAGGGTCTTTTTATAGAGATTAGGATAGTTTTAGGCCCTTAGATTAACCCTAGGATAGATCAGGACCATCAGATCTCGGAAGCTTCCAGAACCAGCCCAAGAACAAGACCAGGTGAGACAAACAGGTGCGCCAGGCAACTTGCCCCGGCCACCCCCTGTCGACAGGCAAGTCGACAGGGCTGTCGACTTGGTCTGGGCCCAAGTCGACAGGCCTGTCGACAGCCCTGTCGACATGGCCTAGGCGGGAAACTTCCCGCCTAGCCCCCAGATCTGATTCCCAAAACTGTTTCCGAAATTCAAATTCCCAGAAACCTTCTTTGGGCCTTTTACGGGTCATACGGACTCCGATTCTCGAAAACTCGGACTCTTTTTCGCGTATTTTTCCGAGACGAACGCAATGGCACAGACCGTTTCACTTGATTCAGAATTTATAATTTAATTCTGTCTTGATTCTTGATTTAACGTGTTGTAAAAATTCGTGTTGTTACAAATAAAATATAATTCATTCCAATTAACATTTTTCCAAATATAGGTTATTTAATGTCATATTAAATACAATTTATTCCAATTAACATGTTTTTCATATTAATGTCAAATTAACGTGTTTTCCAAATTGCATGTCACTTAATGCCAAATTAACACGCTTTCCAAATTAATGTCAAATTAACATGTTTTTTCAAATTAATGACAAATTAACATGTTTTCCAAATTAATATCAAATTAAAATGTTTCCCAAATTAATGACAAATTTACATGTTTTCCAAATTAATGTCAAATTAACATGTTTTCCAAATTAATGTCAAATGAACATATTTTTCTAAATAATATCAAATGAACATATTTTCCAAATTAATGTCAAATGAAATATTTTCCAAATTAATGACAAATTAACATGTTTTCCAGTTCACAAGTTTGCATATTTTTCCGTTAGAATTTACCCCAACTTACAGTCCATAATTCACAAGTTCTTAATATGCCCAAAGTCCACTTATTAATATTATTTCAAATGACTCCAATTTTATGCAAACTAAACGGTAAAGGAATTGGCTCTCGTTGGCCTAGGCTCAGCGCAAAAACAAAGGTAAAAGGAGAATAGATCTAGGCTTAGAGATAAAAAAAATGATTAAATATTATAAGACTGTAAATAAACAATGATAGAGAAGAGATAAAGAAGAAGAAATTACTTGTAAACAAATAACAATTGGATAGGAATGGATAACAAAAAAAATGAACAATAACTTGTAAAAGACAAACTTATAAACATTATAATTGTCAAACTTTCAAATCTAATCCATCTTACTATCTTAATCCTTTTTATTTAGATCTGGAATCACTGTAACAACTATTGTGTCCATTTTAACATTAACTTGGAAGAAATCTAATAATCACTGTAATACTCACATAAAATTAGAGTAAATCCAATAAGCTTTGGTAGACCCTCTCTATCTATGAATATTCCCCATAATATGTGTAGAACCAAGCCCTTAATACTCCATTAAAATTATATTTAAGAAGAAGATTATTTGAGATAGGTAGAGAAATGGAGTAGTGAAGACTAGGTTAGGTTTTGGAGGCTATTTATAATAGAGTTAAGTGACCAGGTTCATTGGATTTTATGTCCAAATTCATTGTATTTTATGTTTATATTTTAGGCCATTAGATTTCAGGTTTTCAATATTAGGCTTAAAAGACACATCAGCAATACATTAGAAAGAATTATCCAGAAGCAGCAAAGCAGTTCGACACCGGCCATGCACACGTTCGTGCCTGGCTCTAGCTAGGTTGACCTGCCTTATACATAGGTCGAACCCTGGGTAGACCCAGGTGTCGACCCCTGGGTTGACCTAGGGCTGAATCGCCCATCAATTCTGGTTATTAATTAATTTTTCTAACTTAAATTTCAAACATTGGTTGATCATAACTTATTCATTTCTCGTCCGATTTACGCAAACTAAAAGTCTATCTGAATGGTAATAACAATGAAATCCTTTTCGATTAATTTTCAATATTTTTATAATTAATATTTATTTTATTAGTTTATTCCTTAATTAATTCGTTAATTAGATATTGTTTGTTAAAAATTTGGGTTGTTACAGACTTGGTGGTATGTGTTTTAGATATGGTAATTTGAATCAAATGAATCTGCCGCTTTTATAAGTATATATATATATATATATAATGTGTTTTGGGTTATACTCTATTTACAACCAAAGGCACATGGTATGTATATTTAATTGATTGTATGACACAAAATATCAAATTCACATGTTGCTTATATATATATATATATCTGTGTGTGTGTGTGTGTGTATTGGCATACATACATACATACATACATATATATATATATACTAGAAGTTTGAATTGAAATTTTAAGTTGTCTATTAGAACATGTTTTGATTATCACTCCTATAGTAGTTTAAAATTACAACATTATTTGAATGCATCTGCATTTTCTTAAATATGTTTAAGTATAACAGTTTGCAAGAGATTATATTATACATTGCTTTTAATATAACTGATGGGATATGGTATAGTAAATAGATGCACATGGATTTTAGTGTGTTGATTCTATATTTATAATGATAAATATATACTTCAAGTCCGATCTTTAAAAGCTACAACAAATATGATTTGTTGTTTGATTTTTTACTACCTATATAATAATAGTATCAAGATGCTAAGTTGATTTTAAAAGTTAATTTATATAGTGTTGTAAGGATTTTTGTGCCTGAATGAATAATTCTCCTGTAAATATATGTATGTATCTACATTGTCTATGAGTTCTACATGAATCAGTACATACCATTCACATAGATGGATAGGACAACACCAGATTATATATATATATATATATATATATATATATACATATTTGAATGAGCTACTTGTATAGAACATATTTACTATATACATGTCATTTTCTATTCACTTCTTTCACATGTATATTTGATCTATTTACAGATGAAGTCAATATATATGTGACTTTCTAATTGGTTTTTGAAATAAGTAAGATGTTACTTGTTTTATATGAGCATACAGTGATATATATATTAATAATTGTATGCAGTGTTATGTGTTTCTAGTACCATACCGATATGTACACCTAACAACAAATATACTACAATAGCTAATATATTTGTATTCCAGCTAGCCTGAACATACACATAGCAGTATAGTTGATGAATATATATTTTTTGATTATGTATAGGTATCTTGTAGACGTATATATATATATATATACATATACATATATATATATATATATATATGTGTGTGTGTGCGCGTGCACGTGTGTGAGTGTGTGTATACATTTATAAGGCCAACCTAAATCTAAACCTGGCTTTATTTGTCACAAGTCAGATAAGCATGACCATGTTTTGATGGTTTTATTAATATTAGAAACATGCAGCTGAGAATAAAATATAATATGCATTATGTTTGATTGGATATTTTGGTTGATTACTTATTTTTATATGTATGAATTGTTATGTTAACTGGTTTTCATTAGATCCTTGTAAGAACTGTTGTGGGTAACCCCTTAAGAAACCTGAAGTGGAATCTTGACATTGTTGAAAATAATTGAATGACTCTATCACGATTAAGATAAAAAAATATTTCGAATTTGTATACTCTGTTATGAATCAATAAGACTAGCTTATTTAATATGAAAATATGTTTTCATTTCTAAAGTTTATATTGAAAGTTGAATAAATTTATAGTCACTATAAATTCTTAGCATTATAGAAAGATGAATAACTTTATAAACCTAGATTGATTTCACTTTAATATGATACTATTTTGATCATTCATTTGTGTTAGAAACACACAGTTGAGTCTTTGTTGACTTTTGCAATCTACATGATACAGATTTAGTTTATAATATGTATTGCATTCCACTCTCGGCTATATTGTTAATATGCCTTGTTTGATATACTACAATTTTAAATGTACAGCTAGTACATGTATTGCAATATGCACGCTGCATATTTGATCTTACTGAATAGTTCGAAGTATACATATCAAAGAAAATATGATTTGCTTGTCAATATTGCACAAACATTAATATGTACATTTCGGTGGGGATAAGATGTACCAAGATATGAAGAGGGTTTTCTTCTGGGCCGGTATGAAGAAAGATGTGGCCGAGTATGTCGCTCAATGTTTGGTGTGCCAGCAAGTGAAGGCGGAGCAAAGGAAACCAGGTGGGTTGCTTCACCCATTGGAGGTTCCGCAGTGGAAGTGGGATAGCGTCTCGATGGATTTTATTGACGGGTTACCCAGGTCGAGGAAGGGTAATACAGGAATCTGGGTGGTGGTAGATAGACTTACTAAGAGCGCCCATTTCATACCTGTGAAGAGCAAGAGGACTGCTCCATGGCTAGCTTCAATATATCTTCGAGAGATAGTTCGATTACATGGGGTACCCTCTAGCATAGTGAGTGATCGAGATCCTATCTTCACTAGCGAGTTCTGGAGAAGTTTGCAAGAAGCAGTGGGGACTCAATTGTGTCTGAGCACCGCATATCATCCTCAGACAGACGGCCAGACTGAGAGGGTGAATCGTGTTCTAGAAGACCTTTTGAGACTTTGTATCTTAGATTTTGGAGGTACATGGGAAGAGCATCTTCCATTGGTAGAGTTCGCATATAATAACAGCTTTCAGTCCAGTATTGGTATGGCTCCTTTCGAAGCTCTCTATGGAAGGCCTTGTCGATCACCTACATGTTGGTGGGAATCTACGGATAAGATCTTGCTTGGGCCTGATGTGGTTAGGGAGACTTCAGAGAAGATTGACTTGATTCGAAGAAGGATGAAAGCAGCGCAGGATAGGCAAAAATCTTATGCGGACAAGAGAAGGACGGATCTTGAGTTTGAGGTTGGGGATATGGTTTTTGTTAAGGTATCTCCGTTGAGGAATGTTGTTCGCTTCGGATCCGTTGGGAAGTTAGCACCAAGGTTTGTTGGGCCGTTTCCTATCAAGGAAAGGATTGGACGGATGGCATATAGGGTGGAGTTGCCCGACAGACTTAGCGGTGTTCATGATGTATTCCATGTATCACATCTGAGGAAATGCTTACATGAGACTGCAGAGGTGGTAGAGCCGAGCTTGCTTAGAGATATGGAGATAGAGCGTGATGCGACTATTAGACGAGCTCCTACTCGCATCCTTGGGTCAGAGACTAGGAAGTTAAGAAACAGAGAGGTTCAACTAGTCAAGGTGCAATGGGGAGAAGATGAGAGCAACGCAACTTGGGAGACGGAAGCGAAGATGCGTTCATTGTACCCATTTCTTTTTAAGGGTATGTCTTTACTTTCTCCTTTATCGTCTGTCTAGTACTTATCTTATCTTTGGTATGTCCTCTCGTTAGTACCTTTGACCTTTAGATAGGGTAAACCTATGGTTGAAACATGTGTTTGAGACATGTTATGGTTGATGGATGCAAGTGGATGCAAGTGTTTGCTAGTGGTTGCTCGTGGATGCATATACACACACTCTAGGCACTAGATCGGCTCAGTCACTTCATATTGCATATTGCATAAAATTGTGTGTAGGAAAATATATTTATGGATGTATAATGGTTGTGTTATCACATGGATGATGCATTTTGGTGAATGATTGTGCACTCATGTAGATATTGTATGTGTCGATAGGGTTTTCTCGCATACATAATGGATGCATGGCACTATCATGGTTTGCATATGTTCATACATTAGATAGGGAACATATACACACACTGTTTGCATATGCTCATACATCATTAGAAACTGTTTAAGGACAATGGATGCCCGTGGTTGATGATTTGAGTAGATGGTTGTTTGGATGGTAGGATAGGCATTCTCCTTAGCTTAGAGATTTCGGGGACGAAATCCTTTAAGGAGGGGAGAATGTAACACCCCGAATTTTAGTTAATACTAAAATTCACTAATTACAGGATAAATAATCTCAGATGTGGGAATTAGGGGAAACGGGCGGCGTCATTACGTTCGTCTCGGAAAAATACGCGAAATAGAGTCCGAGTTTTCGAAAATCGGAGTCCGTATGGCCCAGTTATGGCCCGATGAAGTTTGCAGAAAATTTAAATCTAAAACAGATTTTAAAAATTCAAAATATTCAAATTTGGAATGGGCCAGGCGGGGTCAGGCGGGAAGCTTCCCGCCCAGCCCATGTCGACAGGGCTGTCGACAGGCCTGTCGACAGGGGTGTCGACATGCCTGTCGACTTGCCTGTCGACAGGGTCCAGGCGCCCAGTGAACCTGGGTGCACCAGGTTGCACCAGGTTGGGTTTCAGGCTGGCTAGGAGGGCTGGTTCTAGAGATTTCCTAAATCTAAGGGTCCTAATCTAATCTAGGGTTAATCTAAGGGCCTAAAACACTCACCTAATCCTATAAATAAGACCCTAACCCTACCCTAATTCATTCATAATTAAATCTAGTAACTAAACTATGGCAAATTGAAACTTGAGAGAGCCTCCACCAAAATTAGAGAAGGGATAACATTCCAAATCAACTTTTAGCCTCTTAATCTTCTTCATTAGTTTGCTAATTTTGTTTTGGTGAGCTTCTATCCCCTTAATAATCAATTGTTAAATTGATTAAGATAGGATATGATGATGTATGGTTATGTTTGTGGATCAATGTGTTTATGCAAGCTTAATATTGTATATGTCATGTGTTTTGCAAGTTATATGCTCTATGTCATGCAAGTTTAGTGTATGTGTTCATGACATTTTTATGCAAGTTTAATGTTATATCTTTATGCAAGTTTGGTGCTATGTTTCATGATGATTATGATGCAAAACACTAAGTTGGACATTGATCTATTATGCAACATGTTAAGCATGCTTATGAAGTTATGTGTATGCTCAAATGCAAGATTAACATGTTATGCATGCATATGAAGTTATGTGAATGATGATGCAAGTTATGTGTATGTTTAAATGCAAGATTAATATGTTATGCATGCATATGAAGTTATGTGAATAATGATGCAAGTTACGTGTATGTTTAAATGCAAGATTAACATGTTATGCATGCATATGAAGTTATGTGAATAAATATGCAAGTTAGGTGTATGCTCAAATGCAAGATTACCATGTTATGCATGCTTATGAGGTCATGTGAATAATTATGCAAGTTATGTAGATGCTTAAGAGCAAGTTGGGTTAATATGTGTTCATATATGCAAGTTGACATCCTCTTAACCCATGACAAAGTTATATGCTAAACCCATGATATGTGTGATGGATCTTCCCCTTTTATTATGTTATGAAATGAGAACGATTTACGTGGGGAACGATGGGGTGGGTAAATATGTTAATAAATGAATGATTGGGTATGATTAAGCATACCGTAAAAATAAATTACCATAAGTGGGAATTTACCTATTGAGTTAGGTCTACCCCATGGGAATTTACCTATTGAGTTAGGTCTACCCATGTTATGGTAAACTTGATATTAATTAGGGATAATTAATATGGGGGGTGATTAATTAGGTGTAATTAATCGACTAAGACACGAGGTTGGACTCATTTGTAGTGTAAAACTGCCCGGACCCGACCGGCTTAACCAGTTGCTACAAATGTCAGCCCAATGTGAGAGGTCTTAGCCATAAATTAAATACGTGATTAAGGTAAAGACACGAGGTTAGACTCTGTTATGACGTAAGACTGCCCGGATTCTACCGGCTTAACCAGGCGGTCATAACAGCCAGTCTAATGTGGGAGGTCTTTCTGGGAGATCACGGTCTTAATTAATTAAGAAACACTTAACCATAATAGCATGTAGTGGGACATGAGGGGTTAAGTGGGTGCCTTGGGTGGCATGAGGAAATTTTGTGGTTGCCTTGGGTGGCATGTGGAATCTAGTGGGTTGCCTTGGGTGGCAATAGAAAATACGATTAGAATACTTAACCAAGTGGAAACATGTAACTAAACATGATTAAAGGGTTAAGTGGGATACACTAGATATATGACAAGCTTAAGTGGGTAGCTTGTGGGGGCCCATTTCAACCAATATCCCAAACGTATCTTTGTGGGCTCGACCCATGTCGAGTGACGGGACACGCATATTGGGCTTGATTATAAGAGGCCAAAACGGGTTAGCGGTGGCAACGCAAGACCAACGGGCTTCATATGCGTGTGTGGGCCCGGGCTGGTAGATAAGCCGTTGTTGCATCGTGTAGATATAAAGCCGTGCACCGTTAGTATTGGGTAGCCACTTTAGGGGAGTGATACACCCCACTGTGGGACCAGCACGGGTATCTACGGTAGGGAGCCGATCGATGGGGAGTAGTGGGTACACCTAGTGAAGATAGGGGCAGACGGCACCTATGTAGGGGTACACGAAACTACTGGGTAAGAATTACTGAGTACACCTAGTGGAGATAGGGGCAGACGGCACCTATGTAGGGAGCTAGGAGTACATGAAATTATTGGGGAAATTTTCTAAGTCCTTGGAAGGGATCAACCTTTAAGTAGGAATGACTGGTGTGGTGCAGTTAGTAATTATCCTTGGGTGGGTAGATGCGTCCTGACGGTTATCTTAGTTCATCCTATGTTGTTGGCTACTTAGTGTAGTTATTATCCCCAAAGGTACCGTACCGAGTTCATGTCATACCCTAATTACTTTAATAATTGTATTGTTAAGGTTATAGGGCTCACTCAGACTTATGTCTGACCCCGTTGTTTTTATCTTTTTCCTAACCCTCAGGTCCTACGGTGGATCCTAGCGGTAGTAGAGCTTGATCGGATTGCTATTCCAGCCTTTGGGAGCTTGGGTAGATGTAAAGCTCCAGTTATCCAGTTATCTTTTCTTTTGTTATGGCTATTGTATGAGAGAGTGGGATTATGTACTTCTTTATTTTGACGGATATTGTACTTGACTTTTATCATGGCTTTATGATGTAACCAGACATGTTTATTTCCGCTGTTATGAGATGATGTTTTAAAATTTCAAGTGCTATTTATATCTGTCTTGGTGTAATTTTTCTGTTCTATATTCACTAAAATACTCCACCGATGCTATGGCATTCCCTTTGTGAGTGACCATAGCGGGTGTGGGGTGTTACACGTGGTATCAGAGCAAAGGTTACCGGAACAGATAAAATTTTTAGAAAACTATTTTTCTAAAACATTTTTGGAAAAGATATTTTCAAAAACATGTCTTTTAAGAGAAAAGTTTTTGAAAGAAAACCATAATCCCCAATAGCCATATCTATATCCTTCGAATTCTCCGTTTTGAATCTTTCCTTTTTCGTTTCAGCATGGCTGAGGATCTTAACTTTCCGGAGGGTGTGACGGTACCAGTATGGTATAGGAGATTGATGGAGGCTAGGGCCACCACTGCGGGTCCAGCAAATATTCCTCCACCAACCGTAGCACCCGATCTTCCTCCTCCCCCTCCTCCTCGTATGGATACATTTGCTAAGACTTGCAAGGAATTTAAAGCTATGGGAGGGAAACCTTTTCAAGGATCTGAAACCTTTGTGGAGGCTAGAGATTGGCTTAAGGAGGTGGAAGAGTTGATAGATATCTTTGAGATGGAAGAAGGGAAGAAAGTCAAGTTGGCTGCTTGGTTAATGAAGGGAGAGGCCTCATTCTGGTGGGAGGTCACTAATGGAGAACGCCCCGTTGACTCTTGGGCGGATTTTAAGCAAAGATTTGTGGCAAAGTTTCTCTCAAGGGCGGAAGAGAACTTGTATATGGAAAGATTCTTGACTCTAAAGCAAGGAAATCTTTCGGTGAAAGAATATGTTAACAAGTTTAATCAATTGGCAAGGTTTGGCCTAGACATGGTGAATACACCTGAGAAGAAGGCTTTGAGGTTCGTGAAAGGCTTAAATGAACCGATGCATGGGTTGGCTATGACTCACATCCCTATGGGGGCCACCTTTGAGAAGCTAGTTGACATGGCACTCATGTTTGAGGAAGAGAAGGGTCCTAATGCTAATAAGGCACCCGAGAAGAAGGGAGATCAAAAGAGACCTCAACAACAGCAAAGCAAAGGTGGGAAAGGCAACGGTGGCAAGGGCAAGAAGAAGAAGTGTTTCAATTGTGGGACACCTGGCCACCTAAGCAAGGATTGTCGCAAGAAGAAGAAGACCGGTTGCTTCCACTGTGGCGAAGCAGGGCACTTAGTGAAGGATTGCCCTAAGAAAGGGCAAAGGACAGGATCTACCTCAGGAGGACAGGTGCAAGCTCTTATGGCACCGGGTCAGGCTAGGGGGCAAGTACAGGCTCTCGCGGTTCCACCAATTCAGGAGAGAGGTAGAACTATTTCCGTTGAAAGTCTGGTTTTTCTATTTGACCATCCTGTCCGTACATTGTTTGATTCAGGCGCATCGCATTCGTTTATTTCATCATCATTAGTTGAGTCACTGCACCTAGACACCAGTCTGGTAGATGATCCCTTGGTTGTTTCAAACCCAATTGGGGGCTCCACTTATTTGTCCATGATATGTTTGGGTTTGAAGATTTCTATACTTAGCATTGAGTTTAGATGTGATGCTTTTGTGTTGGGCTTCACGGGCTATGGGTTGATTTTGGGCATGGACTGGTTATCCAGTAATGGTGCCGTTCTTGATTGCGAAAGGAGAGTTGTTAGGCTCATGACCCGCTTGGGTAACACTCTCGAGATTTCTTGTAACCCCAGGGACTCTGTTATGCTAAGTTATCTTGAATCGCTTGACGCTTCGGTCGAGAACTTGCAATCTGTTACAGTGGTCCGGGAATATCCGGATGTGTTTGAAGAGGTGAAGGGCTTACCTCCGAAGCGGGAGATTGACTTCCGAATATATTTGGTGGATAATGCTAAACCGGTATCTTTACCAGTGCGCCACATGGCTCCTCGTGAGAGGAGGGAACTCCATAAGCAAGTAGGGGAGTTGCTTGAGAAGGGGTTCATAAGACGGAGCATATCGGAGTGGGGTGCTCCAATAGTATTTGCTACGAAGGCGGATGGGTCCCTCAGACTTTGTGTAGACTATAGAGAACTCAACAAGCTCACAAAGAAGAATAGACACCCATTGCCGAGGATTGATGATCTTTTTGATCAGTTGGTTGGCGCTTCAGTATTTTCTCAGTTGGACTTAGCCACGGGGTTTCATCAGTTGAGGGTGGCTGAGGATAGCATAGACAAGACTGCCTTTAGGACTCCGGATGGTTTCTATGAGTGGTTGGTGATGCCATTTGGGTTGACGAACGCCCCTGCATATTTCGTTGATTTGATGAGTAGGGTGTTCAGGGAGTTCCTTAATAAATTTGTGGTGGTCTTTGTGGATGATATCTTAGTATTCTCTAAGAGTGAAGAAGAGCATGCCCTACATCTTGGGGAAGTATTGAAGACTCTTCGAGCACATAGCCTTAAGGCTAAATTCTCTAAATGTCACTTCTGGAGGAAGGAAGTGCGGTTCTTGGGGCACGTGGTCTCCAAGGAGGGGATAGCTGTGGATCCCGCGAAGGTAGTATCGATTCAGGATTGGAAGGTTCCGAAGAATGCTACCGAAGTAAGAAGTTTCTTGGGGTTGGCAGGATATTATAGAAAGTTTATTAAAGACTTCGCGAAGATATCAGCCCCATTAACCCGCTTAACAAAGAAGAATCTTGTTTTCACATGGGACGTAGATTGTGATGATGCGTTCCGACGGTTAAAGAGAGCTTTAACCACGGCTCCAGTTTTAGTATTGCCAGATGGGAGCAAGCCATTTGTTGTCTATACCGATGCCTGTGGGACAGGACTTGGCGCAGTCTTAATGCAAGAGGGAAGGGTAATAGCCTATGGTGGAAGGCAGTTGAGGGCACATGAGAAAAATTACCCTACCCATGATCTCGAGCTAGCCGCTATTGTTTTTGCGCTTAAGATTTGGCGCCATTATCTTCTTGGTGAGAGATTCGAGTTGTTCACTGACCATAAATCATTAAAGTACTTATTCTCTCAGAAAGATTTAAACTTGAGACAGCAAAGGTGGATGGAGTTTTTAGCATCCTATGATTTCGAGATAGCGTATACCCCTGGCAAGGGTAACGTGGTGGCGGACGCCTTGAGCAGGAAGAGGTTGTCCTTGAGTCCATTGTTCGTGGAATGGCAAAGCTTGGAATTTATCTCGATGTTTGATTTCAGACCTTCTATTGATTATGTACCCGGTTTGCTAGCTTCCTTGGAAGTTAGGCCTACTCTTTTGGGGCGGATTGGGGAAGCCCAGAGGGACGACCCACAGTTGGTTGAGTTGATAGAGAAGCTCATAAGGGGGGAGTCGTCCAGCCATTTGAGTAGGTACACCCTAGACGATAGGGGGTGCTTGCGTAGAGACGGTAGACTTTGTGTACCGCTAGATGAAGGGTTGAGGAAGGCTATTCTTGATGACGCACACCGTTCTAGGATGACCATTCATCCCGGTGGGGATAAGATGTACCAAGATATGAAGAGGGTTTTCTTCTGGGCCGGTATGAAGAAAGATGTGGCCGAGTATGTCGCTCAATGTTTGGTGTGCCAGCAAGTGAAGGCGGAGCAAAGGAAACCAGGTGGGTTGCTTCACCCATTGGAAGTTCCGCAGTGGAAGTGGGATAGCGTCTCGATGGATTTTATTGACGGGTTACCCAGGTCGAGGAAGGGTAATACAGGAATCTGGGTGGTGGTAGATAGACTTACTAAGAGCGCCCATTTCATACCTGTGAAGAGCAAGAGGACTGCTCCATGGCTAGCTTCAATATATCTTCGAGAGATAGTTCGATTACATGGGGTACCCTCTAGCATAGTGAGTGATCGAGATCCTATCTTCACTAGCGAGTTCTGGAGAAGTTTGCAAGAAGCAGTGGGGACTCAATTGTGTCTGAGCACCGCATATCATCCTCAGACAGACGGCCAGACTGAGAGGGTGAATCGTGTTCTAGAAGACCTTTTGAGACTTTGTATCTTAGATTTTGGAGGTACATGGGAAGAGCATCTTCCATTGGTAGAGTTCGCATATAATAACAGCTTTCAGTCCAGTATTGGTATGGCTCCTTTCGAAGCTCTCTATGGAAGGCCTTGTCGATCACCTACATGTTGGTGGGAATCTACGGATAAGATCTTGCTTGGGCCTGATGTGGTTAGGGAGACTTCAGAGAAGATTGACTTGATTCGAAGAAGGATGAAAGCAGCGCAGGATAGGCAAAAATCTTATGCGGACAAGAGAAGGACGGATCTTGAGTTTGAGGTTGGGGATATGGTTTTTGTTAAGGTATCTCCGTTGAGGAATGTTGTTCGCTTCGGATCCGTTGGGAAGTTAGCACCAAGGTTTGTTGGGCCGTTTCCTATCAAGGAAAGGATTGGACGGATGGCATATAGGGTGGAGTTGCCCGACAGACTTAGCGGTGTTCATGATGTATTCCATGTATCACATCTGAGGAAATGCTTACATGAGACTGCAGAGGTGGTAGAGCCGAGCTTGCTTAGAGATATGGAGATAGAGCGTGATGCGACTATTAGACGAGCTCCTACTCGCATCCTTGGGTCAGAGACTAGGAAGTTAAGAAACAGAGAGGTTCAACTAGTCAAGGTGCAATGGGGAGAAGATGAGAGCAACGCAACTTGGGAGACGGAAGCGAAGATGCGTTCATTGTACCCATTTCTTTTTAAGGGTATGTCTTTACTTTCTCCTTTATCGTCTGTCTAGTACTTATCTTATCTTTGGTATGTCCTCTCGTTAGTACCTTTGACCTTTAGATAGGGTAAACCTATGGTTGAAACATGTGTTTGAGACATGTTATGGTTGATGGATGCAAGTGGATGCAAGTGTTTGCTAGTGGTTGCTCGTGGATGCATATACACACACTCTAGGCACTAGATCGGCTCAGTCACTTCATATTGCATATTGCATAAAATTGTGTGTAGGAAAATATATTTATGGATGTATAATGGTTGTGTTATCACATGGATGATGCATTTTGGTGAATGATTGTGCACTCATGTAGATATTGTATGTGTCGATAGGGTTTTCTCGCATACATAATGGATGCATGGCACTATCATGGTTTGCATATGTTCATACATTAGATAGGGAACATATACACACACTGTTTGCATATGCTCATACATCATTAGAAACTGTTTAAGGACAATGGATGCCCGTGGTTGATGATTTGAGTAGATGGTTGTTTGGATGGTAGGATAGGCATTCTCCTTAGCTTAGAGATTTCGGGGACGAAATCCTTTAAGGAGGGGAGAATGTAACACCCCGAATTTTAGTTAATACTAAAATTCACTAATTACAGGATAAATAATCTCAGATGTGGGAATTAGGGGAAACGGGCGGCGTCATTACGTTCGTCTCGGAAAAATACGCGAAATAGAGTCCGAGTTTTCGAAAATCGGAGTCCGTATGGCCCAGTTATGGCCCGATGAAGTTTGCAGAAAATTTAAATCTAAAACAGATTTTAAAAATTCAAAATATTCAAATTTGGAATGGGCCAGGCGGGGTCAGGCGGGAAGCTTCCCGCCCAGCCCATGTCGACAGGGCTGTCGACAGGCCTGTCGACAGGGGTGTCGACATGCCTGTCGACTTGCCTGTCGACAGGGTCCAGGCGCCCAGTGAACCTGGGTGCACCAGGTTGCACCAGGTTGGGTTTCAGGCTGGCTAGGAGGGCTGGTTCTAGAGATTTCCTAAATCTAAGGGTCCTAATCTAATCTAGGGTTAATCTAAGGGCCTAAAACACTCACCTAATCCTATAAATAAGACCCTAACCCTACCCTAATTCATTCATAATTAAATCTAGTAACTAAACTATGGCAAATTGAAACTTGAGAGAGCCTCCACCAAAATTAGAGAAGGGATAGCATTCCAAATCAACTTTTAGCCTCTTAATCTTCTTCATTAGTTTGCTAATTTTGTTTTGGTGAGCTTCTATCCCCTTAATAATCAATTGTTAAATTGATTAAGATAGGATATGATGATGTATGGTTATGTTTGTGGATCAATGTGTTTATGCAAGCTTAATATTGTATATGTCATGTGTTTTGCAAGTTATATGCTCTATGTCATGCAAGTTTAGTGTATGTGTTCATGACATTTTTATGCAAGTTTAATGTTATATCTTTATGCAAGTTTGGTGCTATGTTTCATGATGATTATGATGCAAAACACTAAGTTGGACATTGATCTATTATGCAACATGTTAAGCATGCTTATGAAGTTATGTGTATGCTCAAATGCAAGATTAACATGTTATGCATGCATATGAAGTTATATGAATGATGATGCAAGTTATGTGTATGTTTAAATGCAAGATTAATATGTTATGCATGCATATGAAGTTATGTGAATAATGATGCAAGTTACGTGTATGTTTAAATGCAAGATTAACATGTTATGCATGCATATGAAGTTATGTGAATAAATATGCAAGTTAGGTGTATGCTCAAATGCAAGATTACCATGTTATGCATGCTTATGAGGTCATGTGAATAATTATGCAAGTTATGTAGATGCTTAAGAGCAAGTTGGGTTAATATGTGTTCATATATGCAAGTTGACATCCTCTTAACCCATGACAAAGTTATATGCTAAACCCATGATATGTGTGATGGATCTTCCCCTTTTATTATGTTATGAAATGAGAACGATTTACGTGGGGAACGATGGGGTGGGTAAATATGTTAATAAATGAATGATTGGGTATGATTAAGCATACCGTAAAAATAAATTACCATAAGTGGGAATTTACCTATTGAGTTAGGTCTACCCCATGGGAATTTACCTATTGAGTTAGGTCTACCCATGTTATGGTAAACTTGATATTAATTAGGGATAATTAATATGGGGGGTGATTAATTAGGTGTAATTAATCGACTAAGACACGAGGTTGGACTCATTTGTAGTGTAAAACTGCCCGGACCCGACCGGCTTAACCAGTTGCTACAAATGTCAGCCCAATGTGAGAGGTCTTAGCCATAAATTAAATACGTGATTAAGGTAAAGACACGAGGTTAGACTCTGTTATGACGTAAGACTGCCCGGATTCTACCGGCTTAACCAGGCGGTCATAACAGCCAGTCTAATGTGGGAGGTCTTTCTGGGAGATCACGGTCTTAATTAATTAAGAAACACTTAACCATAATAGCATGTAGTGGGACATGAGGGGTTAAGTAGGTGCCTTGGGTGGCATGAGGAAATTTTGTGGTTGCCTTGGGTGGCATGTGGAATCTAGTGGGTTGCCTTGGGTGGCAATAGAAAATACGATTAGAATACTTAACCAAGTGGAAACATGTAACTAAACATGATTAAAGGGTTAAGTGGGATACACTAGATATATGACAAGCTTAAGTGGGTAGCTTGTGGGGGCCCATTTCAACCAATATCCCAAACGTATCTTTGTGGGCTCGACCCATGTCGAGTGACGGGACACGCATATTGGGCTTGATTATAAGAGGCCAAAACGGGTTAGCGGTGGCAACGCAAGACCAACGGGCTTCATATGCGTGTGTGGGCCCGGGCTGGTAGATAAGCCGTTGTTGCATCGTGTAGATATAAAGCCGTGCACCGTTAGTATTGGGTAGCCACTTTAGGGGAGTGATACACCCCACTGTGGGACCAGCACGGGTATCTACGGTAGGGAGCCGATCGATGGGGAGTAGTGGGTACACCTAGTGAAGATAGGGGCAGACGGCACCTATGTAGGGGTACACGAAACTACTGGGTAAGAATTACTGAGTACACCTAGTGGAGATAGGGGCAGACGGCACCTATGTAGGGAGCTAGGAGTACATGAAATTATTGGGGAAATTTTCTAAGTCCTTGGAAGGGATCAACCTTTAAGTAGGAATGACTGGTGTGGTGCAGTTAGTAATTATCCTTGGGTGGGTAGATGCGTCCTGACGGTTATCTTAGTTCATCCTATGTTGTTGGCTACTTAGTGTAGTTATTATCCCCAAAGGTACCGTACCGAGTTCATGTCATACCCTAATTACTTTAATAATTGTATTGTTAAGGTTATAGGGCTCACTCAGACTTATGTCTGACCCCGTTGTTTTTATCTTTTTCCTAACCCTCAGGTCCTACGGTGGATCCTAGCGGTAGTAGAGCTTGATCGGATTGCTGTTCCAGCCTTTGGGAGCTTGGGTAGATGTAAAGCTCCAGTTATCCAGTTATCTTTTCTTTTGTTATGGCTATTGTATGAGAGAGTGGGATTATGTACTTCTTTATTTTGACGGATATTGTACTTGACTTTTATCATGGCTTTATGATGTAACCAGACATGTTTATTTCCGCTGTTATGAGATGATGTTTTAAAATTTCAAGTGCTATTTATATCTGTCGTGGTGTAATTTTTCTGTTCTATATTCACTAAAATACTCCACCGATGCTATGGCATTCCCTTTGTGAGTGACCATAGCGGGTGTGGGGTGTTACATTGAACCCAGTGTATCCCTCTCTAGAGGTACACTATCGGAAGGTGGTTCCATACCTTGTCATAGTTAGAAATCCATTACCCAATAAGTGTTCGCGGTTTTGATTGTATACTATATATGTAGGACGCGAGATGAAAGCATTCTGCTAGTTGATTATTTAGTTGTGATTGATAGAAACTATTATAATATCAAAGAGTTTGATATAAAGTTTATCATTTCTTTCAAAAGGATTTTGAAAGTTAAATCAAATGTTTTGGATTCTCATAAGGGAAAAACCCGTTCCGTTATACGGCGTGGTCTTATGAGATATCGTTTTATTGCTCAAATTGTTTTAAATTATTTTACTCACACCAGTCCCATGACTGGCCCAGAGTTTGTTTTGTTTTCCTTAAACTCTTGGGTGCCCAATTTTGTACGGGCAGTCAAGTAGTCAGGAATTTAAAGATATACTCGGAGAACTTGGAGCAGGAGGCTTCACGATTATATAGCTATTGTTTATTCCGCTGTGTTGTAAGTGTTGTACTCTGATAATGTTACTGTATGCATACAATGATTTCATTTCAAAGATATGTTATCTATTATATGTTGTTCGTTCCGCTGTGAGATTCGTGTTACTCTGATATTGTATGTTCTTCTTCTTCTATTCTAATCCTTCTATTAGTTTTCTGGTTTCCAGTGTAATTTGGGTTGGACTTGTGTTATTTGGTCAGCTCAAATTGTACTGGAATTTCGAGACACTACAGTTGGTATCAGAGCTTAAGGTTAAGTTATTACCTTGGCTCTGTGGCGTGACTCGATAAAGATAGGGTTAGTAATACCCTAGATTGAGTTTGAGTGTATACATACGAGTGAACGTATTTGTTATTTGATATAAAGAATTGTTTTATATTGTGGAGATTTATTGGTTGAGTTATTTATAAGTTCTGGTCAATCATTCTGATCCACTGTATCGGTAGGGATTTATAAATACTCAAATACGATGAACCGGACAAAGTATGTTTTGACAAGAGGGTAAATGAAATAATTTTACCCAAAGTATATTTTGATATAAAGGATTTATATTGGAATGATTATAATATATTGGACATATTGGTTGTTATTATAATTGAGTAAGATTATAAATTAAACGGTTATGTAAATAACCAATCAAAATTTCGTATGAGTGTTACGAAATGAATTAAATCTGAATTTAAATCAGAATCGAAATTAAAACCCTGGAGATATGAATAAGTGTTTGTAAACGGAATTGGATTAAATATATGAGAATTTTAAAATCCTAGGAGATTTTAAATTTGTTACAAGCATTGAAAATGATATTTTGAAAAGAATTGAAAATGGAAATGTTTAGATAAGGTTTTGGAAAGTGATATAGTATTGAACTCACTTCGATAGCTGGGAAATAACCCTGATGATGAATCGCGACATCATCGGTGTTCATTTTCGAGTGGTAAGTGACGAATTACTACCAAAGATTTTATTTTTGAATTGTTTTGAGAAAAACAAGTTGTTTTGAAATTCCAGAAAGGGATATTTGATTTTTGAAGAGGCTAAGCTATTTGAAATTCCCTGAGGGAGATAGTTTGGATTGAAACAAATTAAATTAGAATTTGCAAAAGCAAATAGATATAGAAATTTAATTGAAACCGGTTAATTGGAAAATCCAAAATGGAATTGGACTGGTATGTTAAGAGTTTGGAATCAAGGATTGAACTCGAGCTTGAAATGATATTACCGTTTGGATATAAGCGAATAATTAGTTGAGAATAAATTGATTGGTGATCAATTGGAATGGATACATTGGTATAAGCAGAATTAGTAATAGATGGGAATGATATAATGATATGCCCGACAAAAAGGTACCAGTTTATATTATATATGGGTTTGAGATTTTGATTAGCCGAATTGGCAAGCCGCTTAGCTGTTTGATTTTCTTTTGGGTTGGAGATGGCCCAGAGAGGCAAGTTGTAGTTGTACCGATTGATCAGTACAAAGGAGGTGCTGGCGAAACTTTTCAGAAATTTAGGGAGTTAGAAAATTTTCAGGATTTATGGAAATTTTCGTTAGTAGGAATAAATTAATAATTTAATTGAAATTAAATTGGTTCAGTTGAAACAGAAGTTAAGAAGTGAACAAATAATTTCTAACCAATCAATAGGGTTTGTTTTCTACCTTAGCAATTTCGAGGACGAAATTATTTTAAGGGGGGAAGAATGTAATGTCCCGTATATTTACAGTATAATAATTAATCTGTTTAATTATTTATATAGTGGTTTAGAGGATTTAATGGTGGATTAATTAAATAACTTTGAATATTTAATTAATATAATAATATATTTAATACCGAAATAGTCAGAAATATTGAATTGACAATATAATGTGAACTAGACAATTTAAAATATATAATTTAGTTTAGATTTGAATTAGAATAACGAATATACTATTTGAATGACAGTTGAACGTATAATTTATATTATAATTATAATCGAGCTCGAAATGGCGCGGCAGTTCTCCACTTGGCGATTTGAACTTTAAATGGATATACAGAATTCGTTTTAAATCGGATTTCTATGAAACAAGAAACGTTCGGAGCTGGTGAAGTATATTTTTCTAGTGGAAGAGAAAAATCGGGATTTCATTGTGTAGATTTTGATTTATGTCCAAATCAAATTTTCAAATAGTCGCTGTGGAGTTCCTTTATAATTTATATAGATATATAAAAGGAATTTCATTATAAATCGAATATCGATTTAATCGGGATTTGAAATATCGAGTTAGAAATTCATATAGGAATATTCTGGAGCTGTATGATATTCTATTGTGAATATGTACGATAATATTTATTTATAAATATTAAATTTAATTATTTTTAAATATATTTATATATTTAAATGGGTTATTTAGAGCTTTAAAAATAGCCAATTTTGCAAACAACCTCTGTTTTCGATGAAACTAATTTTGTTGGATCCGCAATATTAAATTATTGCTAGATTTCAATTTCTACGATTTTTGAAGTTAGTGTGTGGCCGTACAGATTTTTAATGTGTAAAGCAGTCAATTATTTGACTTTAAAAATACGCTGTGTGGGCAAACAAAGTCAGAATTTGACGAAACCAGTTTTGTTGGGTCCGTAAGGTCGAACTATAGTTGTCTGTCAATTTTCGTCGCAAATGGGTTTCATGTATGACTACACGGGTTTTTAAACTATAATGAAAGTAACGATTCATTAAAACATAACATAATATTCAAATAAAATATATTTAAATTACCTATAAACAACCCTTAACTGTTCCTAAACTTACAAATCTCCATTCAGTGGTCAACAACATTTTCCGCCGCATGTTTCTTCAAGAAACAGAAAATTCCTCATCCTCAAAAATCAAAATAAAACTGCGTAAAAATCTATAAATCAAGTCATATACATATTTAGGTTCGCATTCACTTTCTCTACAAAACCGTATATGATTTGTTAGGTTCGACACCCTTTCTGTTCGCTGCGAAAATCAATGGCGCAACTAGGGTTCAGATGCGATGCAAATTAAGGCATAGAATCTCGAATTCGAGTTCATTTTCGGGTTTAGAACGTGGAATTACATCTCAGTGCAAAGTTTCGTGGGTTTTTGTTGAAATGGAGTTTGATAGTCATCGGTTCAGCGACATTGCCTGGAGAACGGAATTTATACAGAGGGTGCGAGTTCATGAATTTGGGTATAGGCTAAAGGAGAATGTGATGAGGATCGAAGTAGGGGAGTCGGTAGTTGTTTTAGTGGAGAAACGAGCTGTTAAAAGGCAAAACGAAATGGAGATTTCAAAGGAGCAGGTCATGGCAGGTATTTTGGGGAAGAAGACTTGGTGCGGGTCGGGTTTGAGAGTGGATGGGCCGAGAAGATAGAAGGGGTAAGGCCCATTTAAGATAAGAATTCAAGTTATTTTTACTTTAAAATAATGTACTAGATTGTAAAATACATAACTCCTCCATACGTGATCGAAATTCAGCGAAACAAGATCCGATAGGATCGTAGGGACGACGCCTACACAATGGAACTAACTGGGAGTGAACTGGGGCTCGTTACAATTTATAGCGAAATAAATTATCCATCTGAATCAAGCGATGGTTATCGTTATTAACGATGATCGTCCAATGTGAGTAAAACTCACCAACTCTATCAGTTCATATTTTTATAACGTATTTTTAGAACTGATAATTATCTATTGATTGTTGTGTGTTAACTGTTTGGTTGAATTGCTTATGTATTGGTTGAAATTATAGATAACGATATATATAAATCGTTAATCAAATATTGATTCTGTTTAGCAGAATATTTCATATTGAAATGAAATCGATGTTAATTATATTGTTTAACATCTGTGATGCAGGGAAACAGGTTGGAAGGATCCAACTGGATTCCTCAATATTTATAATACTGTTTTTCATATATTGTAATATATGATGTGATATATAATCTGTGTTGATTATGTGTGTTTGAATGATATCAATCATTGTTATTTGGTATTTTGAATACCGTAAGAAATACTGGGATGTAGAAAAGGGGATTTTCAAAGTGTATTTTGAAAATGAATTATTTATATAAAATCAATGGATTTTATATCTAAAAGGAAAAGAATTTTATTAAAGAAAATTATAAAATCACAGAAGAATAGAAAAGGGAAATATTTGTAAAACAAATATAAAAGGGATATATTTGTATAAACAAATAGAAAAGTGAAATATTTGTAAAAAAATATAAAAGGGATATATTTGTAAAACAAATAGAAAAGGAAATATTTATGAAACAAATGAAAAGGATATATTTGTATAA
Source organism: Allium sativum (assembly GCA_030737875.1). Taxonomy (NCBI): domain Eukaryota; kingdom Viridiplantae; phylum Streptophyta; class Magnoliopsida; order Asparagales; family Amaryllidaceae; genus Allium; species Allium sativum. The sequence goes on along the minus strand of CM060922.1, from coordinate 344,463,608 downwards.
CATTTACAAATAGATTTGGAAAGGGAAATATTTGTAAAACATTTACAAATAGAATTGAAAAGAAATGTTTATTTGTTAAATAAATAGGATTGAAAAGGAAATATTTATTTGTTAAATAAATAGATTGAAAAGGAAATAGTTGTGAAACCAAATAGAAAAGAAAATATTTATATAAACAAATAGAAAAGGAAGTATTTGTAATCAAATAGTGTTAGTCGAATTAAAGTTAGTCGAATATTGGTTATTCAAAAAGAAGTTAATCAAAAAAAGTTAATCAAAAAGGAGTTAATCAAAAAGGGGTTAATCAAAAAGGAGTTAATCAAAAAGGAGTAAATCAAAAGGAGTTAACCAAAAGGAGTTAATGGAAATGAGTTATCGAATAGAGTTATTCGAAATAAAAGTTATCAAATATAGTTATTTGAAAAATAGTTATTCAAAGAGAGTTATCAAATATTGTTATTTGAAATTAGTTAACCGAATAGAGTTAACCAATTAGAGTTAATTGATTAGGGTTAAATCGGTTAGAGTTAATCAATTGGAGTTAATCAATTAGAGTTTGTCGAATATAGTCCCTTCAAAAGGAATTAATCAAATATAGTTTATTCGAAAGGAGTTATCGAATATTAGTTGTTTGAAAGGAGTTATCGAATATTAGTTATTCGAAAGGAGTTAAGTGATAAGAGTTAATTGACAGAGTTAATCAAATAGAGTTAGTCGAATAGGGTTAACCGAACAGAGTTTATCGATCAGAGTTAATCGGTTAGGGTTAATCGATTAGAGTTAATCGATGAGAGTTAATCAGTAGAGTTAATCAATAGAGTTAATCGACTAGAGTTAATCGAATAGAGTTAATCAATTAGAGTTATCGATTAGAGTTAATCGAATAGAGTTAATTGAAAAGAAGATTATTGAATATAGTTTGTTCAAAAGAAGATTATCGAATATAGTTTATTCGAAGGGAGTTAATCGAATATTGGTTACTCGAAAAGGAGTTAATCGAATATAGTTTATTCGAAAAGAGTTATCGAATATTAGTTATTCGAAAGGAGTTATCGAATATTAGTTATTCGAAAAGGAATTAATCGAATATAGTTATTCGAAAGGAGTTATCGAATATTAGTTATTCTAAAAGGAGTAAATCGAATATTAGTTATTCGAGAAGGAGTTAATCGAATATAGTTTATTCGAAGGAGTTAATCAAATATAGTTTATTCGAAGGAGTTAATCGAATATTAGTTATTTGAAAAGGAGTTAATCGAATATTAGTTATTCGAGAAGGAGTTAATCGAATATAGTTTTTCGAAAGGAGTTATCGAATAATAGTTATTCGAAAAGGAGTTAATCGAATATTAGTTATTCGAAAAGGAGTTAATCGAATATAGTTTATTCGAAAGGAGTTATCGAATATTAGTTATTCGAAAGGAGTTATTGAATATTAGTTATTCGAGAAGGAGTTAATCGAATATAGTTTATTCGAAGGAGTTAATCGAATATAGTTCATTCGAAAGGAGTTATCAAATGTAGTTTATTCTAAAAGGGGTTATCGAATAGAGATTATTCGAAAGAGATTTATACGTTGAAATTCGATTATATCGAATTCGGGAAAGTACACTTTCCGTTTTAAATCAAGATTTAATGGTTTATTTATAAATTTCCTATTTAGTTATTTAGTTAAATTAAGGAATAAAAGTTATCTTTTGAAGTTAGATATTTCAGAAGTGGGGATTATAACACTGTTGTTATAATCAAATGATTTCGATAAAAGAAGTGGATTCGTAAATAGAATCCGAGAGTTATGTAAGGAAGTTTGTTAAAGATTTAGAAGGTGAACTTTGTCTATTTCGAAGTTAGAAATGTTGTTCAGTTAAGGTTTAATAGGCAGTTATACCCCAAATTGATTGGCTTCGTTTTTAACTAAGGAATGGTTAAGGTTTGATAGTAAAGGTTGGTTAAGTGAATTTAGTTGATAAAGAAAATAGTTTGAATTGGCATAGCGATGTTTTATTTAAACATCTGTTTAAATCCAATGAATGAGTTTGGAAACATTTTCCAAATATAATTAGAGATATTTTCTAATCATAGAAAATGAAATGTTTGATGATAAAGAATACTGGAATGACAGTGATACGTGAAAAAGAGATGGAAATGTTTCCCATTGGTTTATAACGTATATTTTCTAAATTTAGGAAATAAGAAAGTTGAATATATGGAAATAGGGATGGCAATGGGGCGGAGCGGGTGCGGGTAGTACCACCCCATCACACGCCCCATTGGGTGATTTTTTGCCCCGTGCCCGCCCCATACCTACACGGGTACCCATTAAACGGGTTTTAAACAGGTTGCGGGTAATAGCGGGTATTCATGGGTATCCATTATATTTATTCAATTTATATTTTAGTCGTTTATTGAAATTATTCAAAAGTACATTTGGTAAAAAAAACAAATTAAACCAATGCCCAAATGCTAATCCAATACATATTTAAACCAACATCCAGAAAAGAAGAGACAAAAACAGAAGTATCCATCAAAATATCAACAGTCAATTATAAATTGTTGAGTAAAAGCATGCACATAAATACCAAACAGCCAACAACAATGTTTTTTGTATTGACTATTGATAATAAATCACATTCAATACGGGCACGGGTACCCACGGACATGGATATCCTACTATCCGTACCCGCCCCATTAATTAACGGATATTAAAAATACCCATATATTTTACCCATGGATACCCATTTAACTATCCGTTTCATATCCATGACGGATTTTACCCGTGGATAACCGCGGGTACGGATTTTTTTGCCATCCCTATATGGAAACAGGAGATAAAGTAATGAACTAAAGAGATAAATGTTAAATGAGGTTTGATCGATAGAATTTCCCTTTGGAAATAATATCGTTGTTTGCACACGTGTTTTTCTTTGATAGTTAACTCACCAACTATCAAAGTTTTTGACCATTTTTCCATTGTCAATACGGAGAGACCGGGATCAAATGTATTATCTGAAAACCACTCCGTATGGGCATTAGCGTTGTGAATCAAATGTGATAAAGATAATTGAAGACGGAGTTATGCAAGGGTTGTCCTGTTTACAGAATAGTGCCTTCGGTTTGTCTAGTCCCAGAACGACCCGTATGGAAGAATGTCTGACAGAGTATTTTCAATAGATCGCGTAAGTTGATCTCTTCAAACGTATTACGTTTGGTGGCGGAGGAATTCGTTTCTCTTAGCTCTATACCCATTGTATTTTTTAGGAAATCATATTGCGATTTGGCGGGTATGACGACGTGACATTTAAAGTGAATAAATGTGTGATCTGTCAGAGATAAGCGTGGCCTCTAGCCTCACAACTGAGAAATGACAATAATCGGGTAGGCAGCATGGCTAAGTGGTTGGCTGCCAATTAGGGTGTATTATCACCTATCTAGAGAAATTCATTTCATTTTATAATCTATTGTCGATGTTGTCCCATTCAGGAAACGATTGCTGATCTCAATCGTTGGTGATATACATTCGATACACTCAAGCGAAATGAGTGGTCGGTCATGTGTGGCCGAGTTGCAAGATGTTCTTGTTGAACCCAGTGTATTCCTCTCTAGAGGTACACTATCGGAAGGTGGTTCCATACCTTTTCATAGTTGGAAATCCATTACCCACTAAGTGCTCGCGGTTTTGATTGTATACTATATATGTAGAACGTGAGATGAAAGCGTTCTGCTAGTTGATTATTTAGTTGTGATTGATAGACACTATTATAATATCAAATAGTTTGATATAAAGTTTATCGTTTCTTTCAAAAGGATTTTGAAAGTTAAATAAAATGTTTTGGATTCTCATAAGGGAAAAACCCGTTCCGTTATACGGCGTGGTCTTATGAGATATCGTTTTATTGCTCAAACTGTTTTAAATTGTTTTACTCACACCAGTCCCATGACTGACCCAGAGTTTGTATTGTTTTGTTTTCCCTAAACTCTTAGGTGTCCAATTTTGTACGGGCAGTCAAATAGTCAGGAATTTACAGATATACTCGGAGAGCTTGGAGCAAAAGGCTTCAAGATTACATAGCTATTGTTTATTCCACTGTGTTGTAAGTGTTGTACTATGATAATGTTACTGGATACATATACTGATTTTATTTCAAAGATATGTTATCTATTATATGTTGTTCGTTCCGTTGTGAGATTCGTGTTACTCTGATGTTGTATGTTCTTCTTCTTCTATTCTAAGTTTCTATCTTATCTATTCTCACCCTTTGTTTTCTTTCTATTAATTTTCTGGTTTCCAGTGTAATTTGGGTTGGACTTGTGTTATTTGGTCAGCTCAAATTGTATCGAAATTTCGGGACACTACAGGTGCTTTACGTGTTTATTAATGTATATATGTTCTCTAAATAACTATCCTGAGCTTGTAAATAAGATTTATATGCTATTCGAGTATATAGTCAAGCTACCATGGTTCGACTAGCTTATGATTGCAATATTAGCATTCTCTGAATACATATTCTGCTCGCATGCAACTATGCATGTACTTATATTTTTGAGTAGGAACGCTATTGTATATTAATAGTTAATATATATATATAAAAGGTTACTTGAATAGTTACTATGTCAACATGGCTTATACCATACCTCATTATTTACCTCCAGTGAATATATACATACCAAAACGTAATACATTTTTTTTTTAATATACACGCATCAACAAATGTATCTTGCTAATTATTTTATATAAGTGTGCTTGGGTTTATGTTTGACATATGGTCAATTGCTCTGTTTACTATTTTGAATACTCCAAGAGTAAAAGAAGCACATATAATGGATTATATGTATTTTATGACACTACCAACTTGGTTTTATTCCAAGAAATAGAATTGTCAAGTTGTACACTTCCACTTATAAAATTCCTCTAAACTGAATGTTAATATTATGTCCAAAGTGATGCCTTCCAATAAATACACTCATCAATGCCACAATCAATAGATGTAGGTAATGCCAAAGCATTAGTGCACTATTTATTTTGGTTATATGCGACAGAGTAAATGTGATACTCAAAATGTATAATTGGGCCTAACCTAACTAGGATGCCATAATAAGATTATAGGCTTAGAGACATAAAGAATGAAATATCCAATATTTAAAATGAACAAAAATTGTTCATCATGTTATCCAAGAATTATATATGTAATATAATTGATATAAGATGTCTACCTAAAATATTGTATTTTGAAGATTAGCCAAAGCTAACTCAAGTATTATATATGGATCTTGGATCAATAAGATATATGTATAATATATATATATATATGTATGTATGTATGTATATATGTATATAGGGATGTTGATTTGAGTGAGAGCGTGTTTTACTTAATTTATATATATTTGTACAAATATGCAATGTTCTATATAATTTTTATTGTCAATATTTGTATTGAACATGTATGTTGCAATACCATTTATCATTTATTATCTTCTATGGATATTAAATGGTAAATAACATCAATGATTTACCACTAAGATCGATCCTTAAGAAAGATAAACTGAATTAAATCAAATTTCTTGACTAACATCGAAATTTAAGGATTGTCGTCAAACAAAAGGAAAAACAATTGTTTTGCATATATAGAAGATATGAAAAGAAAAGGGGAACTGTGACTTCAACCGAATCAAGTACAAATGTTACAATTGTAAATTTATCTACTTTTACATCTTTGTTATTAGATACTGGATGTGAATCACATATATGTGTGAATCTGCAAGAAATGCAAAAGAGTATAAATTTGGCAAAGGGGAGAAGTGGACTTACGAATGGAAATGGAGCAAATGTTGTTGTATTGGTCATAGGAATTTCCCGCTCACTCTTACCTATTGGCTTAGATTAAGAGTCAAATGATTGTTATCATGTATGTACATTAAAATTAAATGTTATTACTGTATCTTACGTGTATAAGCTTGGATATTCATTTGTTATAAAAGGTAGTTGTCGTTCATTTTATTTAAATGACATATTTTTTGGAAAAGCATAATTAGTCAATGATCTATACATATATATAAACTTTGATATGCATGTTTATAATATAAATGCTAAGTGAATTAAATCTAATTATTTAAATCCAACATATCTTCGGCATTGTTGTTTAGACCATATAAACAGGAAACACATATCAAAACTCCATTAAGATGGAATTTTGAATTCATTTGTTCCAAATCAAACGAAGAATGCAAATCTAGTTTATTAGGCAAAATGACTAAAGCACCTTTCACTGGACATAGTGAACAGACTAGTGATGTATTATGCCTTGTACTAATGATGTATGTGGACCAATAAATTCATTTACTAAAGGTAGGTTTTATTATTTCATTACATTTACTGATGATTTCAGTGGTTATATTATGAAGCACAAATCAGAATATTTTGAAAAGTTCAAAGAAGTTAAAAATTGAAGTTCAAGACCAACTTTGAAAGAATTTAATAACTATCTAAAAGAGTGTTGAATTATTTCACAACTCACTACAATTGGAATACCACATTGGAATGGTGAGTCTGAAAGAAGAGATCACACCTTATTAGATATAATGCGATCAATGATGAGTCATATAGATCTTCCAATAAATTTTGGATTTATGTCCTTGAAACAATTGCATTCATACTTAATTGTAATCCTACTAAAACAATTTTGAAGATGCGATATAAGATATGGACTTAGAAATGTCCTAGTGTGTCTTTTATGAAGATTTGGGATGTGAGGCATTTGTTAAACGCCTTAGCTTTGACAAGCTTGGACCTAAATCTAATAAGTGTCCTTTTGTGGGATATTCTAAAGAAACAAAAGGATATTATTTTTGGAAACCTTCTAAGAATAAAATGTTTATTTCACGAATTGGTACCTTTTGAAAGAGAGCTAGTCTCTAAAACTATCGATATGAATAAAATAGAGCTCGAAAAGACTCAAGAACCACATAATACCAATGAATCTTATGTATACAAGGAATTAAGTGGGAATGACATTATATTCCTAGTATTATATATTGATGACATATTACTTATTGGGAATGATGTTAGTTTAAAGCAAGAAACAGTTGATGATTCCATAAAGGAGATTGTTAGGATTAAGAAGTTCATTATTGAACTTAGTTCCATCCATTGTTGATCCAATTGATTTATATTGTGATAACAATGGGTTATTGATCAGGCTAAGAAACCTAGGTCTTATCATCGATTGGAACACATACTTAGGTAATATCATCTCATCCGTGAAATTGTTCACAAGGAGATATACATATCTGCAAAATAACAACAAGTAATAATGTTGTAGACCCATTGACCAAAACTCCATCGCAGCAGAGGAATGATAGTCACACTAGTTTTATGGGTATACGATACATGAGTGATTGACTCTAGTGAAAGTGGAAGATTGTTAAAGTTTTTGCCTTATAGGAAATTCATTTGATGTGATTAATTAACATTATTGATGTTATAATTTTATTTTGAATAAAAGATTCTATTATGTTATATTTACTGCTTAATATTACTACTAGTATAATAGAATTCCTTAGAATAATAATACAAATATTATATAGTTTCAAGTAAGTGATTTGAACATGAGATTGTATAATATAATAAGTATTATAATTCCTAAATGTCCCTAGTCAAGTTTTATTGGATATAGGACAACTATGAAACGTTAAGACTAGTATATTGATTGGTTGATGATCATATCTCATTGATCATTAATATATGTGATATTAATGTCAATACATAAATATGTGTTAGAGAACAGTGTGTTGGGCTAACCCAACATGAGAAAACTTCATGGAGCATGACTAATAGTATCATAAGTAAGTTCTTATAGTAATAGTAATGTAATGTTCCTTAGACCTGAAATCATTATATATATTTTATTCGACGATATTTGTGGTTTGATATCATCAAAAGTTACTTTTAACAAGGTAGGCGATAAAGGTGATTATTGGATACATCTCGAATTGATTAAATAATATGAATGATCTAGATGGAATTTAGCCTTACAATATAAGTAGAGATATCCATGAGCCTCTTGATTGAGTATAATTATAAAATATACGGTCATGCTCAAATATTGATTTTACATAATCTATTCATAGATCAAGAAAAAAGGATTAAATTATAAAGAGGATGATATGTTCCATGCCTCGAGTTTAATCATCGATATAATGGTTAAAGGATTAAATTACATTGAAACACTGGTTATAGAAAAGGTTGTATCGAATCGTTGATTTTATTATAACTAGGGTAACAATGATGTATTACTAGATGTCGCTCATTGTTTATAATTTTAAATAAAATATAATATTATTATCAGCGCTGTAATAACCTATAGGATCACACACTAAGAACGTTAAATTGGAGAATGAATATTAAGCAGTTATAATATCAAATACTGATATTTAAAATAGCTAAAGAATTGGTGTACCATTTTATTTCCTTGGATATTGGTTCACGTTTGTTTAAAAAGAAAATGGGCTCTCACTTTTTCGATATAATAAAAATGAGATCCAAAATGAATAAAAATAAAAATCGGTCAATGGCTAGTACCCTTCCTTTCAAAATCTTTGATTTCGTTCGAAAAATTGAAGGTCATTCGTGTGGATACCTTAGAGACATTATTCTATGGGACAACGTTCAAGATTCATTCGATCTGAGCTTCAAAAATCGTTGTGATTTCGCAAAGAAAATTGGTATGCTTCTAACTTGAATTATTAATTTCGTATGGATTTTATAGATTTGGATTTTGAATTCTGATTTCCGCTGCTAAGTTAAACGATAAAAACCTAACAAATTGAGCACTAAAAGTGAACGGAACATTAAGTGGTTGTATATATTTATTTGTAATAGAAATTTATAATGGTAAAACTAGTACGAAATGTAGACTGTTTTCATAACAACATAATAAAATCAAATTATGTTGCACACAATGAAAAAAAATAAAAAAATATCAAACACACTATGTACTACGCCTACGAAAGTCCAAGATCATGTACGTGACTAACGCTTGGACCTCATCATCCTCAGTCTTCTCGAGGAAATCTATCATCTCCATCTTGCTGCGTAGAACCATCCTCAACTCCCATCCTTGGTATGGAGATTATGACGCTATCAGCCGGTTGTATTGTTGCACCTGCTCATGTACATGTTCTTTATATGAAGAGTCTGTATAAGACACTCCAACAGGAACATATCCAGCTGACAGTCGGTAAAAAGTTGTATTGTCGACGGTAAATCGAGCGATCATCATAATGCGTCAAACATAAGTGCCCTTTGAGATTACATCCTCATAAAGCATATACAATTGGCTGAATTTATTCAAGACTAACACTTGTATTTTTACAACGCCTCGCTGTACTATTCCACCACTCATCTGGGCCTTTCTATAGTCTTCCTCAACATTCCATTTGGCACTTGGAAGTTGAATAAGATCATTCCAATTGTCCAAATCCTCTTCAAGTTGTCCCACTTGTTCTTTATTTGACCATCTGTGCAATCCGGTCTGTGCGTTGAATTCTAAAGCAAAAAAAACTGATACAAAGAGTACGTAGAGGTGCAAATGCCTCTGTAAATGCAACAAAGTCTATGAATATGGAACTTCGTTTATTGTTCCATAAGGTAATTGGCTGAGAAGAGGTAGACGAATTGTGCCACTTATTTGAAAAAACAATGAAAATGAGATGAAACAACCTGAAATCCACGATTGGCCTAGACCGAACGGGAATGTGGATTGCTTGAGAACACAAGGCATCAGAACATAAAACAATAGAAAATTTCATTGCTATTACAACAATTCACATCAGAATACAAGAATATCAGAGGAGCAATAAATACACAGCGGAAAAACAAATACAATTATCAAAGAATAAATCAGATATAATGTAACACCCCGTATTTTCAGTAAACATAAGAGTGACAAATCAGAGAATAATTAAATTGTAACAAAATAATTAAGGGAAACGGGTTAATCCATTGCGTTCGTCTCGAAATTCTGCTTGGTATAGAGTCCAAGTTTGCATAAATCGGACTTCGTATAAAGAAGATATGGCCTCGGAAGTTTCAGTAAAAACTAGCACGTAATTCAAAATTCAGATTTCCAAATTCAAAACGGGCACCCGGGCTGGGCGGGAAAATTCCTGCTCAGGACCCAGGTCGACACTAGGGTCGACCTGGGGGTCGACCTGGGTAAATAGGTCGACACTAGGGTCGACCTCCCCCCCCCCCCCTTCCAGATCTAGAGACAGATCCATTTTTCTGCACCTGGACGCCTTTCTGACCAGATTCATGAGCTCTAACCTATTTAAACACCCCCAAAACGAGCTTTCTCTCCATACAATTTCATTCTGCTTATACTCTGCCTCTATTCTAATTAAAAATAAAAATGGCATCGCTACTCTGTTGGAATCAAAACTAGGATTAATGCATCTTCTTCGAATCTGAATAGGATTAAAAGAGAATCAAATCTAACCGATAGTCTATGCCAAAGGAGCGCTATTCAGTGTCAGAATACAAATCCCAGAAATCAAGATTTACCTTTTCAATCGTGAGTACAGTTATTTTCAGATATGAAATTTAATAATTATCTTGACATTTTTGTGAATCTGGATCTGAGGTTATGCATACTTTTCTGTGGATCTATCTTGATTGTGATTGTTCTGTATCTGTTCCCTCTTTTCTTCCTTTTTGTTTATAGTCAGGCTACCATGAGCCTGCGCCAAATCTCATAAGAGATTAATGCACGAACGCTAAATTTTGGGACAAATAATGGATAATGCATAAATTGGACATGACTGATCTTTGACTGATTTGATAAAAGATCATAGGTTGTAAATTAAGATCTAGAATCAGTGCATACTGTGTATGATAGATTATGATTTGGAAGAAGAATTATTATATGATAGCATATGACTTGGAATTTGGAATATAATGCATGTTATAATGCAAGATCTGATTTTGAGGACATAATACATGATTAAAATTTAAGATCTAGATTTGGGGCATATTTTATATCACGATCTATGACTTGAAAAGAAAAGAAGATTTGTGACTTAGGAGTAAAGATCTATGTTAAAATAGGATAACTATTAATGTGAATGCGCCTAAATATGGATTTTTGGATATTTGGCATCATAGGCTATAATTTAGCATAATTCATATTGTTTGGGGCTTTTAGAGAATATTATGTACTGTGCAAAGTTTAACTAAAATTTGGGAATATGTTGTATTATGAATGCTGACCATGATTTATGCACGTAAGGCTTAATTTATGATTAGGCAAGATATGTAAATAGAATTTTACAAATGTTAAATCTGTTGAATTTCCTAAACTTCTAAATCTATTATCTGCTAAATCTGTTGAGCTGCCTAATCTGCTAAATCTGTTGAACCGCCTAATCTGCTAGATCTGTTATCTGTTGAATTGCCTAATCTGTTGAAAACTGAATAATTGTAATTTGTGTATGAACTGTAGGCTCGATCTAAGTTTGAGTAAAACATGGAAATTTGATTAATCTGCTGTAACCTGTAAAGAAGTTAATCTGTTAAATGGACATAATTAGCCAGATATCTTTATAATCTATATTGGAATAAATTGGCTATGACACGAGGTTAGACTGTGTTTGCGGTAGAAGCCTGCCCGGAACCAACCGGCTTAACCAGCAACCGCAAACTTTCAGTCTAATGTGAGAGGTCGTAGGCATAACTAAAATATGCTTAGACACGAGGTTAGGTCTGGCTTGTGGCAGAAGTCTGCCTAGAACCACCCGGCACATCCAACGGCCACAAGCTACCGACCTAATGTGAGAGGTCTATGCATTAATACTTAATTAATGCAAATTTAAGAGAAATGTGGTGTCTAAAAACGTGTTGGGTGGATAGGGTTAAACCAACTGGACTGGTGAATCTAATAAATCCTTTTCGTGAATCTGTAAGCCCAATACGAAGTTAGACAATCTGTAAGTCTGTTAAATACGTACATCTGATCTGTTAATCTGAAACTTGTTAACTTGATTGTCTGATTTGTGAATTAGTAATCTGAACTCTGTCTGAAACTTGTAAACAAGTAAATCTGAAATCTGCTAGTCTGGGGACACATGGTTAGGAGGGGAAATACTTGTGTCATCTGTTGTTTGGGACCCATATTAGTCAGTAACCCTTTCTGGTATCAAAACTTTGACCCCACACTATATAGGGGTCCGGGCACGCTTACTGAACTAATTATAAGCGGTTCATTCTGATAATGACAAGGGGTGTTGATGGCGCGTTCCAACCGGGTCATGTGCGTGCATGGATCCGGTCTGCTCTGAGGATGTAAGACACCGTGACATCTGTAAATAGGTCTGTGCCAAAAGGATACCACTTTAGGGAGTGATACGCCCTACTGTGGAGCCGACACAGGGTATTTATGTATTAGGGAGCCGATCGCTTTGGGCGTAGGACTTAGGGTACACTTAGTTCTGTTGGTACCGTCTGTTTCTGTTGGATGGTAACACTTGTCTGTTTCTGCGTGGCACCGTCTGTTGGGGTGGTAAAGGCCCATTACTAGTGTACACCTAATTTTGTTTTCGTCTCTGATTCCGTTTCCGATTCTATTTCCGTAACTTCTGTCTGTTGGGGTGGTAAAGGCCAATTAGTTGGGTGGTAAATGCCCATTATTAGCATTCTGTTTCTGTATCGTCTGCCTCTGTTCGGGTGGTAAAGGCCCATTACTAGCATTCTGTTTCTGTAGAGATTATTCTGTATCTGTTTCAGTTTAGACATTAGGGTAACACCTAATCCTGTTATACTAGTATTAGTGCAGAGAAGTGAAAACTAAGTAAGAAGCTTAGCTCAGCCCGTTTCTTCTGTTAACCGGCTATTCCTGTTACGGTTATCTCTCATCCAGTTTTATTTACATGTCATGATACTGTTATCTGTTTATATGCTGAAAGTCACTGGACTCACCAGACTTATGTCTGACCTAATTTGTTTTGCCTCTTTTCTTCCGTCCCCCCCCCCCCCCTCCAGGTTCTCAGGGTGGAAACATAGGAGCTTGATTCTGATTCTCTCTGCTTGAAGTGTTTGAAGTATTGCTTGGCTTTGGCTCTATCTTTCCATGGCAGTTTATATTGGGGATTATGGCTTTAAAAACTATGCATTCTGAAGGCTTTTGTACAAGACTGATATTTATGTACTTGAATTCTGATATTTTAATTTTGAAAGATGTAACTAAGCTCATTTATGTTTCTGTTGTAATAAAGTTATAAATTTTTCAAGTACTACTTTATCTGTCTTGTAAATTTCTGTTCTGTCTACTAAAAACGCTCCACTAAAGTTAAGGCATTCCCTTTGCGAGTGACCTTAACGAAGGTGGGGTGTTACACTTGGTATCAGAGCTGAAGGTTACCAGATTTGATAAAAAGTTTTTGAAAACTATTTTCAAAAAGTTTTAAAAAGGAAGTATTTTCGAAAGTAGAGTTTATTTTGAAAAACATAATCCCCAAAGCCATATGCCTATCTTTCTATCCTTTGATTTGAATCTTTCCTTTTCTTTTGTTTCAGCATGACTGGGGATCTTAACCTTTCGGAGGGAGTACCGATACCTGGTTGGTTCAGGAGGTACCTAGAAGCTAGGGCGAATGATGCGGGCCAAGCAGACGCCCCTCCTCCCCCAGCTGCAGCGGTTCCTCCTCCTCGTCCACGCGTGAATACCTTCCCGAAGATATGTAGAGACTTTCGAGCCATTGGTGGGAAGAACTTTAATGGAACTGAATCCTTCGTGGAGGGAAGGAACTGGCTCAAAGAAACTGAGGATTTGTTCGTTATCTTCGAGGTGGACGATAGGCAGAAGATACAGTTGGCGGTATGGTTACTTAGGGACGAAGCTTCTTTTTGGTGGGAGGTCACAAATGGAGAGCGTCCAGTAGAGAGATGGATGGATTTCAGGCATAGGTTCGAGATGAAATTTCTCTCATGAGCGGAAGAGAGTCTATACGTAGAGAGGTTTTTGGCATTGAAGCAGGGGAATTTATCAGCGAGAGAGTACATCAACAAAGTTTAATCAGTTGGCGAGATCCGGCTTAGATTTGGTAAATACACTGTATAAGAAGGCACTAAGGTTTGCTAAAGGTTTGAACGAGCTGCTACACGGATTGGCAATGTCCCACATTCCTATGGGGTCTACCTTCGAGAAATTAGTTGACATGGCATTGATGCATGAAGAGGAAACCAAAAGTGAGAAGAAAGAAGAAAAGCTTGAAGGACCACAGAACAAGAAGGCGGGGCCCAAAAAGGAAATACAAAAGAAGGATGAGAAGTCTGAAGACAAGAAGGAAAAGAAGTGCTTTACTTGTGGAAGCTCGACCCGTCTGAACAAGGATTGCAGAAAGAGGAAGGACACCTGCTTTAACTATGGTGAGATGGGACACTTCACTAGGGACTGCCCAAAGAAACGAGGGCAAGGGCAGAGGGCAGGCGAATACCCTCGAGGCTGGTGGATAGGATAGAAATAGGAAAACTTTCTGCAGAAGGTTTAATTTCCTTATCTGATTTTTGAGTTAAAACTCTTTCTGATTCTGGCATTTTGATTCTGTAATTGAAACTCTGCACTTTAATACTAATCTTGTTTCTGATCCCGCTGTAGACTCAAACCCATAAGGGTTATGACTCATCTGTTTGTGATAAGTTGGGGTTTGAGGGTATCTGTGTTGGGCGTTAAGTTGACTATGACGCATACATTCTGGGTTTTTATCATGCTTAGTTTCCTAAGAATCATTTGGTAATCTGATCTGTACCAATAGTCTGTAGGTATCTGAATATTTCTGAAAAGGATAGGGGTTTTTACTCAAAGCGTGAAGTAGATTTCCAGTTGGACATTTGTTTAATGGGAGTAGTTCTCTGAGTGTCAATCTGATGTTGATTTCGGTCTTCGGGGTTGATACTTAGGGGGTTATTCTCTTAAACCGATGTCTAATGGGAACCAAGCTTTTGTTTTAATTGTACTTGCTTCTATCACTCGACTTTATCCTATCGACTGAATCTTAGACCTTTAGGTAGAAACTAATGTGTGTAAACATGTGTTTGAGACATGTTATGTTTGACGGTTGCAAGTGGATGCAAGTGGTTGCTCGTGGATGCATATACACATACTAGGCACTAGATCGGCTCAAAAACACTCTCATACTGCATATGGATGTGTGTGCATTTTTCAATTTTATGGATGCAAAATGGTTGACTCAGCACATGGATGTTGCATATGGATGAACAGTTGTGCACTCATATAGAAATGATATGTATAAAATAGGAAAATTGCATACATGTTGGACTCATGGCACTGACATAATTCGCATTAAGGAGGTCAACTGAATCAGTGGGCCGCCTGATCTTTGCATTAGATAAGGAACATATACACACACTTTTGCATATGATCATACAACATTAGAAGTTTTCTAAGGACAATTGATGCTTGTGGATGATGGTTTAGTAGATGGGTGATTGGATGGTAGGACACATTCTTCCTAACTTGAAGATTTCATGGACGAAAGGAGGGGAGAATGTAACACCCCGTATTTTCTGTGAACATAAGAATGACAAATCAGAGAATAATTAAATTGTAACAAAATAACTAAGGGAAACGGGTTATGCCATTGCGTTCGTCTCGAAATTCTTCTTGGAATAGAGTCCAAATTTGCGTAAATCGGACTCCGTATGAAGAAGATATGGCCTTCAGAAGTTTCAGTAAAAACAGCCCGAAATTCAAAATTCAGATTTCGAGATTCAAAATAGACACCCGGGCAGGGCGGGAAAATTCCCGCCCAGGACCCAGGTCGACACTAGGGTCAACCTCCCCCCCCCCTCCCTTTTCCAGATCTAGAGACAAATCCATTTTTCTGAACCTGGACGCCTTTCTGACCGGATTCGTGAGCTCTAACCTATTTAAACACCCCCAAACCTAGCTTTCTCTCCACACAATTTCATTCTGCTTATACTTTGCCTCTATTCTAATTAAAAATAAAAATGGCATCGCTACTCTGCTGGAATCAAAACTAGGATTAATGCATCTTCTTCGAATCTGAATAGGATTAAAAGAGAATCAAATCTAACCAATAGTCTACGCCAAAGGAGCGCTATTCAGTGTTAGAATACAGATCCCAGAAATCAAGATTTACCTTTTCAATCATGAGTACAGTTATTTTCAGATATGAAATTTAATAATTATCTTGACATTTTTGTGAATCTGGATATGAGGTTATGCATACTTTTCTGTGGATCTATCTTGATTGTGACTGTTCTGTATCTATTCCCTCTTTTCTTCATTTTTGTTTATAGCCAGGCTACCACGAGCCTGCACCAAATCTCATAAGAGATTATAGCATGAACGCTAAATTTTGGGACAAATAATGGATAATGCATAAATTGGACATGACTGAGCTTTGACTGATTTGATAAAAGAACATAGGTTGTAAATTAAGATCTAGAATCAGCACATACTATGTATGATAGATTATGATTTGGAAGAAGAATTATTATATGATAGCATATGACTTGGAATTTGGAATATAATGCATGTTATAATGCAAGATTTGATTTTGAGGACATAATACATGATTAAAATTTAAATTCTAGATTTGGGGCATATTTTATATCACGGTCTATGACTTGAAAAGAAAAGAAGATTTGTGACTTAGGAGTAAAGATATAGGTTAAAATAGGATAACTATTAATCTAAATGCGCCTAAATATGGATTTTTGGATATTTGGCATCATAGGCTATAATTTAGCATAATTCATATTGTTTGGGGCTTTTAGAGAATATTCTGTACTGTGCAAAGTTTAACTAAAATTTGGGCATATGTTGTATTATGAATTATGACCATGATTTAGGCATGTAAGGCTTAGTTTATGATTAGGCAAGATATGTAAAAAGAATTTAGAAATGTTAAATCTATTGAATTTCCTAAACTGCTAAATCTGTTATTTGCTAAATCTGTTGAGCTGCCTAATCTGCTAAATCTGTTGAGCAGCTAAATCTGTTGAATCGCCTAATCTACTAGATCTGTTATCTGTTGAATTGCCCAATCTGTTGAAAACTGAATAATTGTAATTTGGGTATGAAAATCCATAGGCTCGATCTAAGATTGAGTAAAACATGGAAATTTGATTAATCTGCTGTAACCTGTAAAGAAGTTAATCTGTTAAATGACCATAATTAGTCTGATATCTGTATAATCTGTATTGGAATAAACTGGCTATGACACGAGGTTAGACTCTGTTTGTGGTAGAAGCCTGCCCGGAACCAACCGGCCTAACCAGCAATCGCAAACTGTCAGCCTAATGTGAGAGGTCGTAGGCATAACTAAAATATGCTTAGACACAAGGTTAGGTTTGGCTTGTGGCAGAAGCCTGCGCGGAACCGTCCGGTACATCCAATGGCCACAAGTTACCGACTTAATGTGAGAGGTCTATGCATTAATACTTAATTAATGCAAATTTAAGAGAAATGTGGTGTCTAAAAACGTGTTGGGTGGATAGGGTTAAACCAACTGGACTGATGAATCTAATAAACCCGTTTCATGACTCTGTAGGCCCAATACGAAGTTAGACAATCTGTAAGTCTGTTAAATACGTACATCTAATCTGTTAATCTGAAAACTTGTTAACATGATTGTCTGATTTGTGCACTAGTAATCTGAACTCTGTCTGAAACTTGTAAATAAGTAAATCTGAAATCTGCTAGTCTGGGACACAAGGTTAGGAGGGGAAATACTTGTGTCATCTGTTGTTTGGGACCCATATTAGTCAGTAACCCTTTCTGGTACCAAAAATTTGACCCCACACTATGTAGGGGTCCGGGCACGCTTACTGAACTAATTATAAGTGGTTCATTCTGATAATGGCGAGGAGTGTTGATGGCGTGTTCCAACCAGGTCATGTGTGTAACACCCCACCTCAATATGGTCACTCACAAAGGGAATGCACTAATTTTTGTGGAGCATTATCTAGGTAAACATACACAGAGATATCACAAGACAGAACATAAATAAAGCAGCGGTAGAAATTAAAACCAAATCTTATTACTTTCAAGAAAAGAGACAAACCCTCATGTATCCAAAGTACAAGTTGCCATTATTCCATTACGTCAAGTTCTAAATAAAGAAGCATAAACTTAAAAATAACAAAAGTAAATTATTCTCCAAAAATAGCAGACATGCAGCCATAGCATAGCTCAAGACCAAACCGTACATGAGCTGACGGAAAGCAAGCAGAATCCAAGCTAAGTGCTAGAGTTTCCTCCCTAAGAACCTGGGGGGGGGGGGGAACGAAAGAAAAAGAGGAGAAAGAAAACAGGTCAGTCATAAAGACTGGTAAGTCCAAGTGACTTTCAGCATAAAAACAGGTAAAGGTAACATGACATGTATAAACTGAAAGTAAACATAAGTACGATGTCAAGATGGATAAGATAGACTAAGATAACATGATGAATCAAGTATAAGTCAAGTATAGCATCGCATGTTCAAGGTTCGCTGCACCAACTGTACTAGTAGCCCAACCCATGTCAAGTATTAATCATGAAATGATCCCTTGGCCCAAAATCGTGAATGACCCATTACTGGGTCCAACGAAACGATCCACTAATCGATCGGCTCCCTACAAGTTCTAGCTCGTTGTGTTTCTGTGTCATACGGCCCAATCATGAATGTAGTCACATGTGCTAGGTCCACCATAGAGTGTATCAAGCCCTATGGTGCCAACCACCGACACGAATCAAGAATGCACAGATAAACCTACTAATGTCCAATGCCTGCTTTTTCTGCTACGGAGTGTGTGCACGCCCGCACTCCGTTAGAACCTACACTGGCGCACCCACACAGCCGTCGTTCTGGTCGCTTACAATCAGCCCAGTAATCGTTCCCCACCCTGCCTAGTTCCAGGGTACCATGGTACATCTAGTGGGTTACTGCTGAAACGGACTGCGTAACTAGGGTTTCCGTCTAGTAGATTAAGTGTTGTCATTTAAATTTGAGACTTAACCCCATCGGTCTAGTATATCAAGTTGGCTAAGTGTTGTCATTTAAGTTCGTGACTTAGCCCTACCATTCACGTGTTAAGTTGGTTAGGTGTTGTCGTTCAAGTTCATGACCTAACCCTACCAATCATATTTCAAGTTGGTTAAGTGTTGTTTTTCATGTTCATGACTTAACCCTATCATGTGGCATTAATTCATTAATGCACCCCAACCTCTCACATTAGACCTGTTGTTGTGGTCACTGAATATGCCGGGCGGTTCCGGACAGATTTACACCACAACTCAGTCTAACCTCGGGTTTCAAGTGCGATATGACCAACTACTCACATTGGATCCTATTGTTTGCAATAACTGGATTTGCCGGGCGGTTCCGGGCAGATTTACACTGCAAACTCAACCCAACCTCGAGTTGGCCATTTTCAAGTTCATTCTAGTGTCATGACCATGTTCAAGTTTCATGTCAAGTTCGTGCCAAGCTTCATATTTCAACTTATGCCTATTACCAAGTTCATGATTCATGTTTATAACCAGTTCATGTTTTGCCTAATCTACCCAAATCGTATTCTCATCGCATGTAACCGTTAATCGATCTAAATTACAAGCAAATCTAAATCTAGAGATAAAGGGAATAACATCAAAACTATGATAGGCAGAAGGGACAAGCATAAAGCGATAAAAGAGATTACAAGACTGGTATGATATGACTTGAGATAATCGGTTACAACATCACTGGCATATAGAAATTAACAGGGTTTTCAAATCTTGCAAAATAAGGCGATAGTCCTGATAAAAACTTGACATACAAGAATAGGCATGCACAAGCAAGCCAAATACAAGGATAATGGGTCAATGGTTTTTGGTGTACATAATAACGAATAAACTAAGCAAGCCACACCCTAGGTATGGGATCCAACTAAATGCCAATTCGGTGTTCAACATGGTTTCAACTATAGGCATGAACAATCAACTATAATAGTTTCAGGTAATTAACCCCAATAGTCATAGTCATGGTCATAGGTACAAATCTCATAATTAAGAACCATAAGCGATTAATCACAATAGTCATGGTTAATTATCCAAAATAGTTCTGGGCAATAGTCATAGGCAATTAACAGTAATAGTTTCAAAGTCATGGTCATAGATAATAGCATTATATTCATAATCATAGGTAATAATTCTCATAGTCAAGAGTCATAGGTGATTAGCCACCATTGTCCTTGTCATATTCATAGGCAATAGTCTTATGTTCACCGTCATAGGCATAGTCTTATTTTCACAGTCATAGGCATAATCTTATGTTCTCAGTCATAGGCATAGGCGTAGTCTTATGTTCACAGTCATAGTCCTTGTCCATTAACAATAGTTTCAACGTCATAGGCATGTTAAGGTTATAGACACGAGAGAGTTTGATTTACAACATGAATAGGTCCAAAGCAATATTCACGAAAGTCAAGATCCAATATGAACAAGAATAGATACGAATCAATTACCATACATAGATCCAATTCCAATTTACAACATGGATATTAAGTTTACAGCTTTTATCTAAAAAGTAACTTGAACTTACAGTGCGTGGATCGAGAATTAGAAAGCAGAATTTGATTGTCGAATCTCTATTTGATTGATCGTGTTCTAATTGAAATCCCCCAATTTGCAAATCTCTAAGCGTAGTCTTGATGGAGAAGAAGCAGTCCTTTTTCTTCCTTTTTATCTTATTATTTTGATTATCTTAGAAGCAGCATAAGGACAGAATGAAATGGTGTGGAGAGAATGAGGCTAGGGGGCTGCTTATATAGGGTTAGGCAGACGAATCTGGTCACGAAACAAGTCTAAATACATCAGAATGCATCTTGCTCAGGAAATAGGTTCGGGAGGCAGGTCGACCCCCAGGTCGACTCCCCAGTCGACCTGGTCATGGGGGGGTCGACACCCCAGTCGACTCCCCAGTCGACCTGGCTGGGGGGGGGCTCGACTCCCCAGTCGACCTGGGTACATGGGCGGGAATTTTCCCGCCAGCCTTCTCTGGGTTTGAATTTCGAATTTTTGGCTTTATTTTCGAGCTGTTTTATTTTATTTAAATTCCTGAAACTTCAGAGGGTCATATCTTAGTCATACAGACTCCGATTTTCGAAAACTCGGACTCGATTTCATGCAGAATTCTGAGACGAACGCAATGGCGCAACCTATTTCCCCTGATTCTTATTTTAAAATTTAATTCTGCCTTGATTTATGACTTTAACATGTTATAAAAATTCAGGTTGTTACAATGTGCGTGCATGGATCCGGTCTGCTCTGAGGATGTAAGACACCGTGACATCTAAATAGGTCTGTGCCAATAGGTTGCCACTTTAGGGAGTGATACGCCCTACTGTGTGGCCGACACAGGGTATTTATGTATTAGGGAGCCGATTGCTTGGGGGGTAGGACTTAGGATACACTTAGTTCTGTCTGTTTCTGTTGGTACCGTCTGTATCTGTTGGTACCGTCTGTTTCTGTTGGGTGGTAACACTTGTCTTTTTCTGCATGGCACCGTGTGTTGGGGTGGTGAAGGCCCATTACTAGTGTACACTTAATTCTGTTTCCGTCTCTGATTCCGTTTCTGATTCTAATTCCGTAACTTCTGTCTGTTGGGGTGGTAAAGGCCCATTAGTTGGGTGGTAAAGGCCCATTATTAGCATTCTGTTTCTGTACCGTCTGCCTCTATTTGGGTGGTAAAGGCCCATTACTAGCATTCTATTTCTGTAGAGATTATTCTGTTTCCGTTTCAGTTTCAGTTTATACATTAGGGTAACACCTAATCCGGTTATACTAGTATTAGTGCAGAGAAGTGAAAACTAAGTAAGAAGCTTAGCTCATCCTAGATCATTCCGTTTCTTCTGTTAACCGGCTATTCTTGTTACGGTTATCTCTCATCCAGTTTTATTTACATGTCATGATACTGTTATCTGTTTATATGCTGAAAGTCACTGGACTCACCAGACTTATGTCTGACCTAGTTTGTTTCGCCTCTTTTCTTCTGTCCCCCCCCCCCCCCCCGGTTCTCAGGGTGGAAACATAGGAGCTTGATTCAGATTCTCTCTGCTTGAAGTGTTTGAAGTATTGCTTGGCTTTGGCTCTATCTTTCCATGGCAGTTTATATTAGGGATTATGGCTTTAAAAACTATGCATTCTGAAGGCTTTTGTACGAGACCGATATTTATGTATTTGAATTCCGATATTGTGATTTTGAAAGATGTAACTAAACTCATTTCTATTTCTGTTGTAATAAAGTTATAAATTTTTCAAGTACTACTTTAATTGTCATGTAAATTTTTGTTCTGTCTACTAAAAACGCTCCATTAAAGTTAAGGCATTCCCTTTGCGAGTGACCTTAACGGAGGTGGGGTGTTACATATAATGCAACGGAAATACTATGTATAAATACAATGCACATCGGAAATACATCAACTAACACAACTGGAAAAAAATACACAGATACAAAGCTTTCCGAATATAGCTCCAGCTTGTAAACCAAGATCTTGTTAAATAAAAATATGTAAAACCAAAACTACTAGCTGCCCATATGGAAAATATGGGGACCAAGAGTTTAGGTGAAAACAATAAACTCTAGGTCAGTCATGGGACTGATGTGAGAACTTAAAACAGTTATTAAACTTGACTTTAAAATAGTTGGATAAATCATGAGACCATGCCACATGACACAGAATGGTTTTACTCCACATGAATATCAATTTAGAAATAAAACAACGCAATGCTTTTTGAAAAATGAAGCCATTATAAGACTCAGATCCCATCACACACAAACCAGAGGATAAAGTTTTACCTTATAATGGCCAAATATGCTTGGTACACTTTAAAACAAATAATTTTGATATTATTATAAGTGCATAGAGTATAAAATAACTTCAAATATAAATGTATCAATCATAGACGACATAGGTACCATATATTATGTCACCGTATAGGTTTACAACTAAAACCGAAAAGTCGTGTATTGGAAATTGGATTCCATCATGAACCAAGGCATGGGATCTTCCTTCCGATTCGAGATACTCTAGCTTGTGCCTTAGGACTCACCCGCAAGTGCACCCGGAGCGGTATGGCCGGCCCACTCCTACATTTGTGGATTAGTAATTCCTGAACAATCCGTTTCTCGGTCCTATGGGACCTGTCACATGGTTAGTATGTTGACCAATCATATCCGAGGTATCTCGCTATCCAACATCCATATAAGTAAAATGTCTAGACTCCATACCATAACATCACTCCTAACTAGAAAGAAACGTATGTCCTCCCTGTGGTCCTTCATCCCGTTTTTGATTCATACCGAGGTATGAAGCTCACGAATTAATGCTATACACAAAGCCATGCTATATCAGTTGTGCTTTGATCATCATCCACAAGACCCTACTTTTCAACAAAAAGCCTTGATCATTACATCTTAGCATGCCACATTGTCAATCCATACCATACTGTTGATTTTGTACAAATTTCTGTTCCTTTACCAGTGGGCTACAACTTCTTTTGCTATTGAGATAACTTTGATATGGGAAGTAGCTTTTTCTTTGTAGTTGACCTTTAATTTGAAATGAAGGAGGCAATAATTGACAATCTGTAAAAGCACATAAAAATACCCAAAGTATCATTTATTTATTTACAAAAGATAAAATATAAGAGCATAAAATAAACACATTTCTATGTTAATCAGATTTCCATCAATTCATAGCCTCCAAGCTCGTACGTCTCAGGGAAAGGTGTTAAGCAGGAGAATAAATTCTTCACCACCTAACATATATATATATGTATGTATGTATTTAGCAGAGATCAACGAATACAACAGACGATATAACGTCCGACATACAATCGATTTACATGTCCGTTCTGGGTCTGAACGAAACCGGAGGCACCTTATTCCTCGTCCCATATGTCCAATACAGTAGAGAGACCCTCGCATATCCGGACAATCAAGAAGTACGTCCGGACAACTACCATTATAACCCCTTCAAGGCTACAAGTCCATCCAGGGAGTTAGTAGTAATCCATTCGATCTGAAGATTGTCGGTCTTCTACCATCTTTAATATCTTCGACTTTTAGTTATCGTAACAGTTATTCAGAATGGGTTAAACCCGGTCTTTCCGTATAACTTGCGCATCTTGTAATCAAGTGATATATAAACACATCATACGCCTTATTCCAATTCAGAATATTCTTTTATTCAAATATTCATTATATTGGGAATTATTTCCATTAATCTTATCAAAGATTTTATTCATTTGAACCTCTCGTTTAAATCGTTCTTTGAAAACCAGTGCAAAAGATTTTGTATTATCTTTAAACAACCTTAAACCGAATTAAAGTTTACAAAACTGTCGGGATTATCGAGCCTTATCGAAGTAATCATTCATTTTATTATCCCAATCCCAACCTATTCATCCCATGGAGCAAAACTGGTAGTACTCCATATCTAACACCCATCGTTTTATCGGTAAATTTAATTACCCTTTCACGTTTAAATATAATTAAAGATTTAACTATTGCATGGAGAAAAACTAGCGGTACTCCATCTCGAATACTTATCGTGTTTGGTAAATCTAATTAACATTTAACTTACAATTTAATTAAAGGTTCATTAAAACTCCAACTAAGGTTTAATCTTCAAAAATCATTACTTAATGATTATTCAACTTTAGGAAATTTATCCATTCTTTACTTGGATTAAAGAAAAAATGTCATGCAAAAACACCATTCACAATAAACCCAAAATGATCTTCCATTAATATGGCATCATCAAGGAAATCTAAACAATTTATAATCGATATAAATTTCCATATCAGACTAATATTATAAATGGAATAGCGACGAAGCCTTTTAAATTCCACAATTAATAAAGGCCTTCCTTTATAGAAGCTCATTTCGATTATTATTAACTCGAATTCCATTTAATTCCAATTTAATTAAATAGATTAGAACAACTTCTCAAACCTTAACTAAAAGATTTATTCCATTCATAAATGGATTCAAGAATAGTATTATTGAAGATACCATTCATGACAAACCCAAAATCCCAATTTCTATTTAGTTTCGATCTAAATATTGGAAACTTCTAATTATGTTAAAACCATTCACAAATCCAATTTAATATTTTTAAAAATCATTTGATTATTATTCTAGATATTAACTAGTTCATTCGAATAAAAATATCTTTTATCTTTTCAAACTTGGAGTATTTCAACCAAAATCTTTCCAAATCAGTTAATATAATTTTACATAATTTATTTATATTTTTAATAATTTTATTAAGGCCTTTACAGTCAGTTTCCAATATCGGCCACCGAACTGCATTCATAATGACCTTTTACAAAACTGATTTGGACTTAAATTAAAATCTAACCGTTGGATTTAAAAAAAAATCATTTTATTGGAAAGCTCATTTTATTAAGGTTCCAGTTTCAGAATAATCTGACGGTCGAATCTCCCGGTACGTCAATTCGAAGTTATGAGTTGACGTTCGCAAACTATCGCTGCGCGACGCGTTTTATTCAAGCCCGAATTCAATTTATAAATTTTAATTATAAATCAAAATGCTTTAAAATTATTTTTATAAATTATATAAAATATAAATAATCATCTTTGAAAACTCGTTTCAGTCGTTTATCTTTAAAATTGCACCTTTAACTATTCAGTAAATTTTAATATTTTTGCTTTCATCCAAAATCGAATATCAAAACCAAACATCAAATGCTAACTGAATATTATATTAAAATATTTGTTTAATTCTGGATTGAAATGAGATTCAACCAATTACCATATAATTTCAATTATATGAA
Source organism: Allium sativum (assembly GCA_030737875.1). Taxonomy (NCBI): domain Eukaryota; kingdom Viridiplantae; phylum Streptophyta; class Magnoliopsida; order Asparagales; family Amaryllidaceae; genus Allium; species Allium sativum. The sequence continues at coordinate 344,437,752 of CM060922.1, read as the reverse complement.
TGTCATACATTACATGTATTCAACAATAGTTATAAACAACTATTAAACATGCAGTGTTAAATTTGGTGATACGAAATCACAAATTGATTGGAACAAATTTGCAAAGAATGGAAAGTAAATATTTTTATAATGGGAATGCATTGATTGCATTTGATGAGATGACAGAGAAATAAATGAAGGGATTAATTTCTTCCATCTATGCTAAAGAAACAGATTGATTTACTTCCTATGTTTGCACATTTGTTGTTATGGTAATTTGCCTCCATTATATTATTACCATATGTTGGTAATTTAACTGATGACTCACATAGATATGCACTGGTTATATTGTGACGGCCCGTCTCGCACCAGCCTGCATTTTCCTCCAAGAGTGCGCTGTACACATACCCGACTAGCACAAGACGGTCGTCAGAAGAATGAAAAGAAGGGAATGAACTAATCAGAGAACCTGTAGAATGTCTCACAGCGCATGGGATAAAATATAATAATAACATACTTGACATAAAACAGGCGAGACAGTGCATAAGCTGATAACTAATAATCAATGTCAACATCAAAGCAGCGGAAATCCAAATACAGCTTATTACAACTTTCCAAATTTACTGTCTCTAAACAAAAGAAAGCTAAAATAGAAGATACACCAACAATGCCCAAGCAGTGATCTTCAACAACACAGGGAGAATATTATGTATATAGTACGTGGAAGCCTCCTGCTCGTCTCCGGATCATCTACCCGTGCATCACCAGCTAACCTGTCTCTAGTCTGCTCGTGTGAGCACCCAGAGTAATAAGAGGAGACATAAAACTCTGGGTCAGACATAAAGCCTGGTATGAGCGATAAGCATCTAAACAGAGTAATAACAGGTATACTAAGCCATACCTGAACCTGGACCTGCAACCAAAGAGTTAGTACCACATACCGTACAGTACTCCAAGGTGCCATAATAAATAGTGTAAGAATACGGGGGTGGGGTGTGCATGTCAAAATGATAGCAATAAATCATCCATAGCAACCATCCTCACACCTCTCACTCAGTGCCTAAAGCGTACGACATCTACCACTTTGGAACACTAGACAAACTGAGGCAACGACGAATCCCGACTTGTAGAAACCCTGCTGTGACCAAGCCAAACACTTGGAGTCATGACCAAACATTTCAATGACCCACTTCATTGGTCATAGCCCTTGGTTCTACCAATGCCATAATGGCCCTGAATCCGCCTTCGTACCTCCTACCATAGTGGTCCAAAGCTATAGGTGTCGATAACTCCTTAGCACGCGTCCCGCAGCAAAGCCCAACCATGAAGCGAACTCGTTGATTCCCATCTGAATCCTGAGCTCTAACTTCTCATTTGGACTTCCTTTGCATCTCGGGTTTGGTCGAATTGGAGTGGGTCATCAGAAAAGTTGTCGCGCATTAACAGTCCTAGAATTCTGTTCGGTTCGGTAGTCATCACCATCATCGGGTCGGGTCGGTAGTCCACTTCGGGTCGGGTCGGTGTCTCCCTCCAGGTCGGGTCGGTTCAGTGATTCTCCCCCTTCAGATATCGGTTCGGTTCGGGTTTCTTCACTCCGGGTCGGGTCGGGGTCCTCCTCCAGGTCGGGTCGGGTGTCCTTCCCTCCAGCGCTCCAATCCCTAGCTTATTTCTTCACGTATTCCGATCCGATCCCTCCTTGCCATCTGATCCGCGTGGCTTCCCCTCTTGCTTCTCCCGAGTGTTTGCTTCCGATCCGAGCCCTGCATCTCCAAGTCGATCCGATCTGGCCTCCAATCACTCTTCCGATCCGATCCGCTCCGCTCCCTAGCTTACTCCGATCCGATCCCCTTGTCCACCCCAACTCTAAGTGAACAGCCTTCCTTTTTGCCAAGCCTTCTCCAGCGACAAGTTCCAATCCAGTTCGAACCCCCTTGGTCAGTTCACAAATCCGATCCGACCCCCTTTCTCCGATCCGAACCGGTTCGGAACCTGCACACTTCTGCAACTTTCCAGCGAGCTTTCTATGCCATTCGACGACGTTTTCGAGCAATTTAACTATTCTAATCAATCATGAAACATACCATAGAGTCATAGCAACATGTAATAGCAACCACAAACAGCAAACAACAATTTAAATGAATCAAAATGAATCAAAAGTGGCTAAAACCTCACATTTACCTATAATCCCTCTTAATCATGTTTAAGCATACGATTAGTAAAACACATCGAAATTAACCCAAATTTCTAACAGAGCCTTAAAACATTATTTTAGAATTTTAAGAATTTTTCCAGAATTTATTTACGTATAAATTCGCTAATCTTCACTAATTACCCTTAATCACCGTAATTAGTGCAAAAACTATGCAAATCACTCACCTTGGCCACAAATGAAATTCTCAGAACTGAAACTCCTCTGATTTGGGGCGAATACTGATGTCTAACAGCGGCTCCAACCTTGCTTTGGTGCTTTTTCTCCTTAATTTGGTGTTGCTAAGCCTAATCTTCAATTAGAGAGTGATTTGGGGTGTTTTAGATGTAGGAAGCCATTACTAAGGTCTCAAGGAGGTTTGTGGCGGCTCAAAACTGAAATGAAAGTGATAACCTAACCCTAATCAGACCTCCTAAACCTCTAAACCCGAAATTCCCCTTGGGCCTAGCTGCTAATCACCCGGTTAAGCCCAATTAAGCTGTTTTTAACCATCTGAAACTTGTTTCAGCCATATCTCCCAAACGGTGAGTCCGTTTGGCTAATGTGACCACTCTACGGAAAGAGAAACCATCATCCGGAGCCAATGGAAGTGGTTTCAGGTCAAAATTCCTTTCCAGTCAAAAGTTATGGCCAAAACAGTGCCAACTAGGGGTAAAATGGTCATTTAAAAATCGAGAAAAATCATGGACATGGGAAATGACCCCAATAGTCGACTCCCAAAGTTACATGACCATACGACTTCGTACGTGAAAGAAATAAATATTCTACGATCCTATGATGCGTAGAATGCGGGTCGTTACACTCTCCCCCCCTTAAGAAATTTCGTCCCCGAAATTCCTTAACCCAAAACATACAAAGGATCCCGCATGCCTACCAACCACATATAACAATCAAACATGCAAAACAAGCAAACAAGCCTATCCTAGCATGCGGAAAAACTAAATCGAAGTCAAAACCTTACCAGACAAAGAGTTCCGGATACTTCTTCCTTATGTCCTCCTCTGTCTCCCAAGTACAATCACTCTCGTCCTCGCTCCACTGTACCTTGACTAGCTTCACCGCCTTCCTTCGAAGTTGTTTCATGTCGTACTCGACAATACGGGCCGGCTCGCGGTTCCCAACCGCCTCGGGTTCTACTTCGAAGTCCTCCAACTGATCAGGTGAAATAGTCATATCTGAGTCGTGAACGAACTTCCTTAGTTGGGAAACATGAAATACGTTATGAACTCCCGCCATCTTCTTCGGTAAGTCAATTCTATATGCCAAATTCCCGACTAATTCAAGAACAGGGAATGGGCCAACAAACCTTGGTGCCAACTTGCCTCTCCTGCCAAATCGTATTACGCTCTTCAACGGAGAAATCTTGATAAACACTAAGTCGCCAACGGAGAATTTTAAGTCTCTTCTCCTCTTATCAGCATAACTCTTCTGCCTATCCTGGGCAGCCTTCATTCGTTGTTGAATGACTTTGATCTTATCCGACGTTTCTCTCACCACCTCTGGTCCAAGCACAAACTTCTCGCCAGTCTCTATCCAACATGATGGTGAGTTGCATGGTCTTCCGTACAAAGCTTCAAACGGAGCCATACCGATACTGGATTGGTAACTATTATTATATGCAAACTCTACTAGATGCAAATGGTCATCCCATGATCCACCAAAATCCAATATACATGCTCTCAAGAGGTCTTCCAAAATACGATTCACCCTTTCCGTCTGACCGTCGGTCTGAGGATGATATGCGGTACTGAGATGTAACTCTGACCCTAGCGCCTCTTGCAAGCTCTTCCAAAACCCACTAGTGAACAACGGGTCTCGGTCGCTCACAATGCTTTTAGGTACTCCATGAAATCTCACTACCCACTTCATATACAATTCTGCTAACTTAGCTGCCGTTCTGGTCGATTTGACTGGTATAAACCTTGCACTTTTAGTCAGTCGATCTACAATTACCCAAATGCTGTCATATCCCGATCTAGTTCTTGGTAAACCATCGATGAAATCCATCGAGACTTGTTCCCATTTCCATTCGGGAATTTCTAAGGGCTGTAACAAACCACTAGGCTTCTTTTGCTCGGCTTTAACTAGCTGGCAATTCATGCATTTGGATATAAACTTCCCAACGTCTCTTTTCATTCCTTCCCAGTAGTAAGTCTGCTTCATATCTCGATACATCTTGTTACCACCGGGGTGTATAGTCAGTTTTGAGTGATGACATTCTCTAAGCACTTCATCTCTTAATCCATTGACATTGGGTACAACGAGCTTTCCATTCTTTCTAAGCCATCTATCTTGATCAAGCCCATACTTGCTCACCTCCTCATCGATACCTATCTCTAACTTGGAGATGATTTCCAATAGGTTAGGATCGTCCCTCTGACTAGAGCCGATCCGCTCAATCAAAGTGGGTCTGATCGTCAAACTTACTAACATTTCTGGATCCAATTCGCACTTTGGTCTGAAATCAAACCCCGCGATAAACTCCAGTTGCTTCCATTCAAGGAACATAGCCCCTAAGCTGGCATGTCTTCTGCTTAATGCATCAGCCACCGCATTGCCCTTTCCTGGTGTGTATGCGATGTCAAAATCATAGGAAGCTAAGAACTCTAACCATCTCTGCTGACGGAGATTTAAATCCTTCTGGGAGAATAGATACTTTAACGACTTATGATCTGTAAATAGCTCAAATCTTTCTCCCAAGAGATAGTGTCTCCACATCTTCAACGCGAACACGATCGCTGCCAATTCTAAATCATGGGTAGGGTATTTCCTCTCGTGCGGTTTCAATTGCCGACTTGCATAAGCTACAACCCTACCGCCTTGCATCAATACAGCACCCAGTCCGGTACCACAGGCATCCGTGTATACCGTCATCTCTTCATCCCCCTTAGGAATGACTAACACTGGTGCGCTTGTCAACTTGTCCTTTAGGCTTTTAAATGCATTCTCACACCTTTCATCCCAAACAAAAGCTTGATTCTTCTTGGTCAACTGGGTCAATGGTGCTGCTATCTTGGAGAAACCTTGGATAAACTTACGATAATATCCAGCTAATCCCAAGAAACTTCTTACATCTGTTGCATTCTTGGGCGTAGGCCAATCTTGTACCGTAGCCACCTTTGCTGGGTCCACGGCAATACCACTCTCTGATACAACATGGCCCAAGAACCTCACTTCCCTCTTCCAGAAGTGACACTTAGAAAACTTTGCTTTCAATTGGTGTTTTCTCAACACCTCCATCGCTACCCTTAAATGTTCCTTGTGTTCTTCCTCTGTCCTCGAATAGACCAAAATATCATCAACGAACACAAGGACAAACTTATTCAACTGATCTCTGAATACCCTATTCATAAGATCCACAAAATATGCTGGGGCATTGGTCAGCCCGAATGGCATGACCAACCACTCATAAAACCCAGACGGCGTCCGAAATGCCGTTTTAGCTATACTCTCAGCTTCCACTCTAAGCTGATGAAAACCTGTCGCAAGATCCAACTGAGAAAATACTCTCGCGCCACTCAACTGATCAAACAAATCATCTATCCGCGGTAGAGGATACTTGTTCTTCCTCGTCACTTTATTCAACTCGCGGTAGTCTACACACAAACGAAGGGAACCATCCGCCTTGGTAGCAAACACAACTGGTGCTCCCCATTCAGAAACACTCCTTCTGATAAATCCCTTCTTCAAAAGATCGCTGACTTGCACTTCGAGCTCTCGCTGCTCCCTTGGTGCCATACGACGAAGTGGCATCACTATAGGTCTGGCATCCTTTACCAAATCAATACGAAACTCAATCTCTCGGTGTGGTGGAAGTCCGGTCACTTCTTCGAAAACATCCGGATACTGGCCAACCACGGGAAAACCTGACAACTCACTATGCGGAATGTCGAGGGAGTTTAGAAAACTAGCCAATACCCCCTTACTGGGTAGACCACCAAACACTATCCTCCGCCCATCATCCGCTCTAGCTGTCACCAACAAGCCCTCACAGTCTACCACCACCCCGTATCTTTGGAGCCAATCTACTCCCAAAATAATTCCAAACCCAGTAAAGCCCAAAACGCAATCACAAACAAACATGCATCCATGACTCGATAGAACCACATTACGACAAATCATGCTAAGACTAGTCGAACCACCAATCGGGTTCGTCACTACCAAAGGTCTATCGACAGTCTCGGGCTCCAATCCCAACCTATCTACCAGGTCACTAGATATGAAAGAACTGGAAGCTCCGGTATCAAACAGAACTCTAACAGGAACATCATAAATAGAAAGCATACCTTGAATGACGACACTCTTTCCCTTCTCCGCCGCAGTTGGGGCATTCGACGAAGAAGGAATAGCATTAAGAGCATATGCTTTCACCATTTGATTTTCCTTAGGGGGCTGTGGACACTTGTCCTTGTGATGTCCCAATTGGCCACAATTGAAGCACTTCCTATCCGCTGGCTTGGCCCGACAATTACTAGCATAATGGCCCTTCTTACCACAGCTGAAGCACTCCACATCTTGCTTATTCTTTTTCTTCTGGCCATCCTTAACCTGATTCTGCTTTCTCTTATTCTGGGAACCACCTTTGCCTCCACCACTAGCTTGTGGCTTTGGCTCATCTGCGGATGCAACCTCAGTCTTCGACTTGGGGTAGAGACTTTCTGATCTTAACGCTTTCCCCACAATCGATTCAAACGTCTCATCGATGTGGTTAATAAGTTTTTCCCCCAAGTACTGATCCAAACCAGTTATGAATTTCTCATTCTTTTTCTCGGCAGTATCAATAAGAGATAACCCGTACTTCGACAAAGTGTCAAATTCAGCAATATACTCCGAGACAGCTCTGCCATTCTGCTTGAGCTCCAAGAACTTCTTAAACAACATTGACTTCTGAGCAGCTGGAATGAACTTCTCACTAAAGCGAGCCTTAAACTGCTCCCAAGTAATCTGATCTTCGGGAGTAGCTGCCTTTATAGCATTCCACCAATTCATTGCCCGCCCTTGCAACTGACGGGACGCTAGCTTTCTCTTCATCGCATCCTCGATACCCAAATCCTCGAAGATACGTTCGCAACTATCCAACCAATCCTGAACATCCGTAGCCGACTCCGTTCCGTGGAACGGCTTCCCACCAAGACTAGTATAGTCCTTATTCAGCTTGGCGAAGTCGACTCTTGGCGCCTGCACTATTGGACCACCACCATTTCCACCATTGGGAGCTGCCTTCTGTACATCTCTAAGCATCTCTCTCATGAGGTCAGTAAACATCGTCCTCATGTCAGCAGCATTCCCATTATTGGCTCCCCTACCAGCACCTCTAGTATCTCGGCTCATCGTCAATCTGAAAAAGGAAATGATTAACGACTCCATAGTGGTGCTAGTGCAGTACGACTTCATCCTTATACTACTAATAGTATATATATATAGCTTTTTAAAAACCAAAGTAATCACAAATACGCTCTCTCGTATACGTATATTATCTCTCCCTGATAACTTCCCTAGGTTAACTACGCAACCTAGAGCTCTGATACCAAGTGTGACGGCCCGTCTCGCACCAGCCTGCATTTTCCTCCAAGAGTGCGCTGTACACATACCCGACTAGCACAAGACGGTCGTCAGAAGAATGAAAAGAAGGGAATGAACTAATCAGAGAACCTGTAGAATGTCTCACAGCGCATGGGATAAAATATAATAATAACATACTTGACATAAAACAGGCGAGACAGTGCATAAGCTGATAACTAATAATCAATGTCAACATCAAAGCAGCGGAAATCCAAATACAGCTTATTACAACTTTCCAAATTTACTGTCTCTAAACGAAAGAAAGCTAAAATAGAAGATACACCAACAATGCCCAAGCAGTGATCTTCAACAACACAGGGAGAATATTATGTATATAGTACGTGGAAGCCTCCTGCTCGTCTCCGGATCATCTACCCGTGCATCACCAGCTAACCTGTCTCTAGTCTGCTCGTGTGAGCACCCAGAGTAATAAGAGGAGACATAAAACTCTGGGTCAGACATAAAGCCTGGTATGAGCGATAAGCATCTAAACAGAGTAATAACAGGTATACTAAGCCATACCTGAACCTGGACCTGCAACCAAAGAGTTAGTACCACATACCGTACAGTACTCCAAGGTGCCATAATAAATAGTGTAAGAATACGGGGGTGGGGTGTGCATGTCAAAATGATAGCAACAAATCATCCATAGCAACCATCCTCACACCTCTCACTCAGTGCCTAAAGCGTACGACATCTACCACTTTGGAACACTAGACAAACTGAGGCAACGACGAATCCCGACTTGTAGAAACCCTGCTGTGACCAAGCCAAACACTTGGAGTCATGACCAAACATTTCAATGACCCACTTCATTGGTCATAGCCCTTGGTTCTACCAATGCCATAATGGCCCTGAATCCGCCTTCGTACCTCCTACCATAGTGGTCCAAAGCTATAGGTGTCGATAACTCCTTAGCACGCGTCCCGCAGCAAAGCCCAACCATGAAGCGAACTCGTTGATTCCCATCTGAATCCTGAGCTCTAACTTCTCATTTGGACTTCCTTTGCATCTCGGGTTTGGTCGAATTGGAGTGGGTCATCAGAAAAGTTGTCGCGCATTAACAGTCCTAGAATTCTGTTCGGTTCGGTAGTCATCACCATCATCGGGTCGGGTCGGTAGTCCACTTCGGGTCGGGTCGGTGTCTCCCTCCAGGTCGGGTCGGTTCAGTGATTCTCCCCCTTCAGATATCGGTTCGGTTCGGGTTTCTTCACTCCGGGTCGGGTCGGGGTCCTCCTCCAGGTCGGGTCGGGTGTCCTTCCCTCCAGCGCTCCAATCCCTAGCTTATTTCTTCACGTATTCCGATCCGATCCCTCCTTGCCATCTGATCCGCGTGGCTTCCCCTCTTGCTTCTCCCGAGTGTTTGCTTCCGATCCGAGCCCTGCATCTCCAAGTCGATCCGATCTGGCCTCCAATCACTCTTCCGATCCGATCCGCTCCGCTCCCTAGCTTACTCCGATCCGATCCCCTTGTCCACCCCAACTCTAAGTGAACAGCCTTCCTTTTTGCCAAGCCTTCTCTAGCGACAAGTTCCAATCCAGTTCGAACCCCCTTGGTCAGTTCACAAATCCGATCCGACCCCCTTTCTCCGATCCGAACCGGTTCGGAACCTGCACACTTCTGCAACTTTCCAGCGAGCTTTCTATGCCATTCGACGACGTTTTCGAGCAATTTAACTATTCTAATCAATCATGAAACATACCATAGAGTCATAGCAACATGTAATAGCAACCACAAACAGCAAACAACAATTTAAATGAATCAAAATGAATCAAAAGTGGCTAAAACCTCACATTTACCTATAATCCCTCTTAATCATGTTTAAGCATACGATTAGTAAAACACATCGAAATTAACCCAAATTTCTAACAGAGCCTTAAAACATTATTTTAGAATTTTAAGAATTTTTCCAGAATTTATTTACGTATAAATTCGCTAATCTTCACTAATTACCCTTAATCACCGTAATTAGTGCAAAAACTATGCAAATCACTCACCTTGGCCACAAATGAAATTCTCAGAACTGAAACTCCTCTGATTTGGGGCGAATACTAATGTCTAACAGCGGCTCCAACCTTGCTTTGGTGCTTTTTCTCCTTAATTTGGTGTTGCTAAGCCTAATCTTCAATTAGAGAGTGATTTGGGGTGTTTTAGATGTAGGAAGCCATTACTAAGGTCTCAAGGAGGTTTGTGGCGGCTCAAAACTGAAATGAAAGTGATAACCTAACCCTAATCAAACCTCCTAAACCTCTAAACCCGAAATTCCCCTTGGGCCTAGCTGCTAATCACCCGGTTAAGCCCAATTAAGCTGTTTTTAACCATCTGAAACTTGTTTCAGCCATATCTCCCAAACGGTGAGTCCGTTTGGCTAATGTGACCACTCTACGGAAAGAGAAACCATCATCCGGAGCCAATGGAAGTGGTTTCAGGTCAAAATTCCTTTCCAGTCAAAAGTTATGGCCAAAACAGTGCCAACTAGGGGTAAAATGGTCATTTAAAAATCGAGAAAAATCATGGACATGGGAAATGACCCCAATAGTCGTCTCCCAAAGTTACATGACCATACGACTTCGTACGTGAAAGAAATAAATATTCTACGATCCTATGATGCGTAGAATGTGGGTCGTTACATATATATTGAGGGGTAGACTTTAGTGTAAACCCATCCTGGCTTGGAGCCAGTGATCCCCAATGGTGTCTCTTCTTGTTAAGCCTGATTGAGGTTTGGATATGTAAACTCTTATTTTGTAATCTCTTGTAATTCTCTCATGTGGAATAAAATCTCTCTCTGTTGGACTGGACGTACAATATCTCGAGGATAGTAGAACCAGTATAATTATTGTGTCTCTTTGTTTCTCTGCTATAGTTATTTACTATTTTGTTGATGTAATAGAATAATTGCTATCAGATTAGATTGATGTTCAATTGACAAATCTAGATCATGCTTATTATTCTTCCGCAAAGGCGCAATTTTGCATAACAGATTGGTATCAGAGCGAGGCGATTTGTTTTAAATTGTGCATCAATTATTTCTACAAAGGTTGGTAGATTCAGTGGTGATTATTCTATTACTATTTTGGAGAAAAGGAGACTTTGGTAGAGGAGATTATGTCGAGAGTGAAGAGCGTTCCAATCTGGGAACTTTGACGTGATACGGAGTTTACTGCGTTGAAGGGACTATTGGATTTGGGAAGTTTTGATCATGTTTCTGACAAGGGTCTTCATGTTGATGATGCTCGAGGGATCCAAGATGACCAGGAAAGGAGCTCAGATCAAGTGATAGACGGGTGTCGAGACAGAGATCATTGTGGTTTAGACAGGGGTCTTCACGTTGATGATGCTCGAGGGATCCGGGATGATCGAGGAAGGAGCTCAGGTCAAGTGTTAGACGGGTGTCAATGTTATTGCAAGCATTTTTTAGACCGTTGGTGCATGCACTGTGCAGCTCAGGTGGTAGATGCATCTTTTGCACGCGGTGGGTTGTGCTTGTAATTGAGGTGTGGTTGTAATCCTTTCAAATCGACTGGGTATATCTCGTTGCCCTGAAATCGAGGTTGGTTTTAATTAAGAGAATAATTTTTTGGTGTTGGCGGTGTTGAGATTACTTTGGTGTCTGCCTTCTTTGTTATTTTGGATATTTGCAACATTTGTTGGCGGGCGTGGACGTAGTCTGAGCTCGTTAACAATTGTGTGATGGGGGGTGGCTTTGCTGGAACCCATTTGGTAAATATTCATTTTTTGGTGTATCTCGTTGTGAGATTTTGATTGAATGTGGAGTTCTGTTGAAGAGTTTTATGATGAGAAGAGAATTTGACTCAAGATGGGGTGCTGGAGATATGTGATTTTGCATCAAGGTGGAGTGTTAAATTTGGTGATACAAAATCACAAATTGATTGGAACAAATTTGCAAAGAATGGAAAGTAAATATTTTTATAATGGGAATGCATTGATTGCATTTGATGAGATGGCAGAGAAATAAATGAAGGGATTAATTTCTTCCATCTATGCTAAAGAAACAGATTGATTTACTTCCTATGTTTGCACATTTGTTGTTATGATAATTTGCCTCCTTTAAATTATTACCATATGTTGGTAATTTAACTGATGACTCACATAAATTTGCACTGGCTATATATTGAGGGGTTGACATTAGTGTAAACCCATCCTGGCTTGGAGCCAGTGATCCCCAATGGTGTCTCTTCTTGTTAAGCCTTATTGAGGTTTGGATATGTAAACTCTTATTTTGTAATCTCTTGTAATTCTCTCATGTGGAATAAAATCTCTCTCTGTTGGATTGGACGTACACTATCTCGAGGATAGTGGAACCAGTATAATTATTGTGTCTCTTTGTTTCTCTGCTATAGTTATTTACTATTTTGTTGATGTAATAGAATAATTGCTATCAGATTAGATTGGTGTTCAATTGGCAAATCTAGATCCTGCTTATTATTCTTCCGCAAAGGCGCAATTTTTCATAACATGCAGTTCACATCCAAAGTGCACTTACATCCATGTAAGCTTTAAATCATTATTTCACGCTTATATTGGCTTGTCAATCAGTCGATTGACATTCAATCTAAACACTTGGGATTAGTGTAAATCAAATATCATCCCGATACCCGTATGGGATTTTCAACCAATAAATTATTTATTTATTCCATCCAATCAATATTCTTTAAATAGGTGAACATAAACACGCCATTCGACTTGTAAATGGATTTTTAATCCAATTTCAATTACCAAAAATAATTTAACATCGTTTTTAACATGTTAATTATTTCAAATTCACATTCACATCAAAACGTAAATAATCAATCCAATGCCATTTAAGGCGCCATAAAACGTCCATCCACATTGTTTGAAATATGAGTATCGCATATTCAAACAACACTTCTAATAATAAATAAACTTGGTGAATAGTTCATGTGTTGACTCAAAAGATATCGCATGTAACAGATAAAAATTCACATAGCCAATTAACATGTTTCTGGTTATAAAAATAAATAACTGTACAAAGTATTTGAGTGAGAGAGTTCTCACTTTGGTTGTTTGTCGCTAAATTACTGTAAACGGTTGATTGACCGAATCATATGTTTTCCTCCGCCAAAAATTGAGACGAGCTCCAATCAGTTTCATTGCGAAGCTCTCCTCGATACGGTTCCAATGGATCCTATTTCGCTGAATTCCGAGTTCGCATGAACAAGTTGTGCTTTTTATAAGATTCATATATGTCATTAACATAATTAATTAATTACCGTAATCCTTACTAATTACATCCTCTAATCTCTTCTCCCTCCCTCCAAAACTCACGTAATCTATTATAGAAACATAGTCATAACCAAATCTTCTCTCCCCTCTCTCTTTTTCACTTTTAAACGAAATTTCAAACCGTCTTCACCATTATTCTTCTCTTCGGACTCTCCTTCTTCTCCACCTAACATTATCACCTTCGAAGCTCCTTTCCCTCCATGCGTGTATCAGCCACACACGTTGCCCCTGTAATTTCTCCGACACTTTTTGTCGCCAAATTCAACTAAATTTTGCCACACGATGCTAAACAATGCTCTAACTCCAAGTATAAAACTAAAAACTTGAGTCGATGCACCAAAGCTACAAAAATTCCAACCTTAGACCAATGAACCCATGAAAAACGCACATAAGAAAACTATTGTGCCCCCAAAACTTCCTCGAACTCGACGAAACTCCTATGTATCGAAGCCTACACGCATGCGAGCTTAAAGATCCAAGTTTTGCTATTTATAGGTTATTTTTGGTATAGTCGACCGGTTTTTATAGTGTTCCGTAACACTCTTTTATTATGACTAATAATAAATTTACAATATAGTACAAGTGACTGCAGTTAGCAGTCAGCCAAATATGGTTTTTAAGGTGGATTGTCCACCGCCTACGTAGTTTATAGTGTTCCGTTCATCCTACCTATCAGGCTTACAACACTAGAGCTAGCTACGTTACTAGACTACAATATATGACTCCACGCAGGGAGCAGTTACATACTAAGTTACTAGACTACAATATATGACTCCACACACTGGAGCAATTTATAGGTTTTTATTTGAATTGATTTAGATTTTAGAAGTTTGCAAATTAGGTTAGAAAATTTGGAGAAAGGGCTGCCGTGTATTTGGTATTTAGGTTAGGTTTAGGAGAGTTAAGAGATTATATAGTTGGAGGAAATTATTTTTCTATTAGTTTTATATTTTATTATACTCAAATATCACTCATTTTCATTGTTTAAGAACCCGTGTGATCATCTCCGGAACCCATATTCATTGAAAATTGACATGCAGCTACTCTCTAGCATTACGGATCCAATGAAAATGGTTTCGTCGAATTTCGAGTCCATTTGCTCAAAAACAGAAATTTTAAAGTCAAAATATTGTCTGTTTTTCAATTTAAACATCACGCTCGGACACATACGACTCTAAAAATCACAAAATTTGGAATCTAGCAATAATTTAACATTCTGAATCCAACAAAATTAATTTCGTTGAAAATGGAGGTCGTTTGCAAAATGTTCATTTTTAAGGGCTATGTGATATTAAAATATGAATAAATTCCATAGCGACTATTTAAAATTTGAATTTGGACATAACTTACAATTTAGAAAGTGAAATCCCAGTTTTTTGCATTTGTTAGAAAGATGTAGTTAATTCGATTCTAACTTTTTTTTTCCATCAAATTCTGATTTATAATAAACACTATACATTCATTTAAAGTTTAAAACTAAATTTCTAAACTATCGCGCCATTACGAACTCGCTTTATACATATCTTATAAATTTATACACTCAAACTTTTTTTAATATATTGTGTCTTTTATTCTCAGAATAAATTCTAAATCGTTTTATATGTACATTATTACACAAAGTTTCGCAGGCACACCTGACTTTCCCACGTGCCTCGGCGCTTCGCATCTATTGGACCTTTAAGGCCGACCCTATCCTCTTTTCTCCAAAAAAAATAAAAATAAAACAATCACTTCTCCAATAATTTCCTGCGATAAAACTCAATTTAAGTAATCCACCCGAGGAGAGCAGAGAAGCAACGAATAATCATCATTCTAAAAGTAAGAATACATATTTATGTCCGCTGCTGTACGATCACGTGCGCTCAGCTTGGCCGCTGCAGCCGCCGGAAGTGGAGGCGATTCCATTTTCATTAAGGCCGTAGGCATGCATGCTGGCCGCCTTTCCGACGCTTACACGAAAATCAATCATGGACGCCGCCGGAGCTCCTTGCACCACCACTTCGTTTCATTCCAAGGAGATTTGGTCGATCGCGGGTCTCTTCCGTCGACATCAATTGCCACTACCGCTTCTTTTACCGGAGAACCACCAGAGATATGGCAACAGCCGCCAGCGTCTGGAGATTCACCTTGCTTGAATTTGGACAATTCGAGGTCCAAAAATAGTAAATCATCTAAGGTTGGATTTGGAAGAGTTGGGGAGCAGGGAAGTTGGGATGGGTGCAATTTAGGTAGCGAGTTTCCTACTCCAAAAGAGATTGTCAAAGGTTTGGATAAATTTGTTATTGGGCAGGAGCGGGCTAAAAAGGTAAAAAATGGAAGAGAAATACGGTTAGTGTGCATTTGTTCGGAGAGAATAAGGGCTGAATGGTTAATTAAATAAGTGATAAAAAGCTGATAACTCGTATGTGTGTGCTTTCATTAAGCTATTTTATTCATGTAAACTATGAAGCAAAAATATTAGTACTCATCATTAATTGCACTCCATTTTCCAATTATACACTAATGTAACACAACGTGTAATTGTTTGATAAAGTTTTCATCAATATATCAAACAATTAACAAGTTCAAACATAACACCTTGTCTACATCCTTCTACATTGATCTGATTTTGTCCTGTTTTGATTTAATTTCATACTGTGGTCTACGATCACTAGGAACAAATATATTAAAAAGCTAATGGCGAAAAGAAATTTGATGGCAACCTACCATGGTGTTTGAATACAATTCTAAGTTAATTATGATAGTTTATAAATTAGTTAATAAGAATGAAAACGAACCATGTGGTATATTCTTGATTCAAAAACGAATAAAATAAAACATGTAATGCATGCATGGAAAAATTATAAAGAAATAGTTTCGACAGGCTAATCAGTGCCGGCCTATATTCAGTTAAAATTGAAACAAAAACAAATCTGTAATGCATTAGCGAAAAATTAACATATTAAATAATATTGAAAAGTTGGTCAAATCGTGAGATAATTTAATAATAACTTATTTCAACATGTTGAACATTTGTTAGTAATGCTAATAAAAATTAATTGATAATCCAAATGCATCACAAGCTTCAATTATTATGATGAAATATTTTCTTTTCTTACAAGATTGTATATTTACATAATCAAAATTTACTATTTTCACCATGTTTGTAAATTTGATAGTACTTAAACATGTGGAAGTTTTGCTTGTTTTTAATAAAATATAAGGTGTACGATAAGATGATTTTAACATGTTTTGTATGACAGTTACACCAAAAAATATTTAATTTTGAGTTCAAGAGTAATACTGTCAAAGTAGTCATGTATGTTCAATTTGGTGCGCTTTTTCATGTGTGTCGCGACTTAAGAAAAAAAAAAAAGGCTATTGTGGTGTCTTGACATATGTTATAACAAATCTTTCGTAACTACATATGCACCAACCTCCTAAAATACACTTGGATTATTAAAGAGAAAAAGATAGTTTGAATCTACTTTATTGTGATAAGCGATTGATGTTGTGACCATTCATTTAGTCGCAAAATTTCCATTTGATTAGTTAACATAATTCAAACAGTTTGTAGATATAAGGCTTGCAAGATCTTAGTTTTTTAACCAAATATCTTTAGGGTATCAATAGCAATGTATAGGTTGGTATTTGTCACACAGAAGGAGGGAGGGCGTGTGTCTAACGCGCTAATAAGTCTTGAGGGGAAACTAAAATATCATCCCTTCAATAATTTATGGGTCAATTTATCGAGGGTGGGAGGATGCGTGCATGCACGCTTATAAGCATCATGGGATAATATAGTTACAATATCTTCTATTTAATAATTTATGGGTCAATTGCAATTTTTAGTCTATTTTACTATGAGTCCGATTTTTTTCTTTTCTTCCCGATAGAAGCTGCTCTAATCAAACTGTGGAATATAAAATTTATGCCAATCACTCTATTTTCATACTCATTTTTTTCTTTATATAAGTTTGAATTCCTTGGTTAGAGTCACTTTCTTTTTTATTTTTCTCTAATTGCGATGAAGATTTCTTATAAGTTGTGCATCAATTGATAATTTCTAATAACTATCTATCTTGATTTCGATGTAAATCTCGCATTTTTGAGTAAAACTATATTTTTTGAAACTTAGATAAATTTTGTTTAAAAAGAAGGTATACAAATGATTCTACAGTTTCACACAATCTTATACAAATTGCTTGCTCCCACATAACACTTTCACGTATAATTGAACAACAGTTACCTATTACTACTGAAAGAAACAATAACCAATAAACATATCATATTCTCTCTCTCTCTCTGTATACACAAACACACACACACACACACACACACACACATATACATATATATGGGCCGGCTATTTGAACACAAAATTAAACACAAAAAGAGAGACATAAAGCCTCCACCGTTAGCTTTGTTTGTCTTTCTGTGGAGAGTGTAATTCATGGGAGGATCCAGTGGTTGAGATTTATTGTGTGCAATTTTGTGTCTAAATAGAGTTTCCTATATATATATATAATGTCATGTCTTCTTCTTTATAGTCTCCCATCTGATGCAATTTTCTTGCAATTTCCTCATGTGCTGCTCTATTTATGCAAGTGTATCTTCCACAATTCTCTCTACATTTTTTTACTTTACTAAATTTGCATAAAGTTCCTTGTTGATTTTGTTATCTCTTAACTCAAAATATAGATGTGTTAACATGTGCTTTACTTCATTCGAAACTAAGTTCGATTACATCTCAATATTCTTTACTTTAGGATCTTCCATCTGGAATCTTCTCGATCAACTAAGCTTGCTTATCTTGGCATTCCACATAATCATCTATCTTTCCTCCTTTCGACTCTCAACTTGATCTTATGCATTCCGTCTCCTAATTTGATCATCAGTCTTCTTCGTTTTTTCACTTGATAAATATTCTTCTCTTGTGTTGAGCCTCTTTATTATTTGCATTACATGGGATTTCCGATGCTTGTAATTTTTTTGGGGGCAAGTATGACATCTTAGAGTATTATGCTCATGTTTAATTTTTACCTGTAACTTCTCACCAGCTGTTAAACAGCGATGCTTGTTAAGAGCCTGTAAAATGTTTAAAGTAGCACCCACCTCGATAATTATGTACCCTTACATGAAATGTTTTTGTTTCAATATCTATATGATCATCTACCTTTTTGGGCACTCCTTAGAAACTAGAAAATGTGATACTACATTTATATTATTTATAATACATGATTATGAAATTACTGAAACATATAATTCTGGTTAATATCAAACTAAAATAACAATAAATTTCTGATATTTGTTGTAGTTTAGAACTACATAGTACTTTTAAATATCATGTATCCTTACTTGAACAATATTGGTCTGATATTAAAATTAACTACAGCTAAGGATTTTTCTTCTGTCGAGATCTAGCTTTGCAAATCGTCTCATGTTCCTTTTGTTGAGGCTGCAATGACACTTGAACTATCTTTGGCCTCATCAGCTAGATTGTTTCGCCAAGCTCACATCATTTTTTTGGGTGCCGCTTTCATTCTTAGGATAGATTAAGTTACGAGTCAATCAGGAGTTTAATGTTACACACATTAATGGTTGTAACGGCACGTTGCATATTAATATTTTTCATGATATAAAACGATCATCACTTAAAAAGCAGTTCAGGATCTATTTTGTTTCTACCTCCAGTGTAGACGTCATATCCTTGACCTCTCTTATTTGAAACTTGTGTTAAACACGTTTGCACATTAATGGTACTTTGCATTTTTGATGACTTTTATGTTCTTATTTGAAACTTAGTGTTACACACATGCGAACTTCTGCAGTACAGGAACAAGAGGTCTTTCCGTCTAACTGCATATTTGGCCGCAAACTAGAAATTCACAATTTGCTAACTGATATCCTGTAATGCTGTCATATCTAATAACCTTGATTTATCCCCCAAAGATTGGGAAAAAATAAATCATGATTTTCTTTTTAGATGACTTACATGAGGCTACAAGTCAAAAGCAGTGGTTTAAGGTATCGTCTGGTATTCATTATTTTGCTATTTTTTGTTCAGTATTGGTTGACTTCAGTCCTAAAATATCAATTTTTTTTTCAGCTTGTCAGCAATCGTTATGGAAAGTTGAGTTTTGAGGGGGAAAAAAATGAAAAATCCAAATATATTGTGTGTCTTTGTTGTTTTGACTTCATGGATCATAACTAAGACTCAATCCTTGGTTAAAACACAAAGAATGGTGTAACTGTAACCGTGCCACACCATTCCTAAAAATAGAAATAAAAAGCAAAACAAACTGCATATCAAATTGGCAGTATCTTCGTAGGATATAGCCTTATGATGTCACTTAACTCTTAACACCGCAAAATGTATTCGCCAATACTGCCCTTTCCACATATCATGGCCATAGTTCATATGTTAATTTGTACTGGACTGTTATATCAGACTGTTATATGATCTATCCTCATACTTTTGTATCATTGTATCAGACTAGGATAACATGCATTATTATACAGTGACAACGTGGTATTGTTGATTTCTGATTTTATTTTGTATCACTTTTCTTTTTTGGTCACAATGACCCATACACCCAGCTAACAGCAACATATTTGCATCGTCCTGGATTGATGTCACTGAAAGCTGAAAGTTTAGTATTTTCTTTTACATACCAATCACAAGTCAATACAATCTTGTTCCTTCTAGTAACCAGATCACACTTACCAACTTCGTTACTGCTTAATGGCTACACTTTTACAGTTGATGATATATGTATTTTATTTACGCAATGTCCTGTTTCTCTTCCTTTTAGGCTATAGGCATGATGTTGCACTGTTATTTTCTGGAAAGTGCCTTTACTGTCCAAGTGTTGTGACTTCTATTGACTCAGTATTCTTAAGATATTGGTAACCTTGCTTGTAGGTTCTTTCCGTCGCTGTTTACAACCATTACAAAAGGATACATCATGACAAATTAAGCAGGTTGCTATATTATCCTCTCATATCTTATGGTTTTTGTCCGCTTGAAGTCTTACTTCTGCTGCAACATCAAATTCAATATCGATTATGTTATAACATGATTTTATGTCAAAACTTAGGTGTGCGGGAGGTTTCCATAACAGTGAAGCTGATGTGACCGAAACTGATGATGCAGTGGAGCTTGAGAAGAGCAATATCCTCTTGATGGGCCCAACAGGATCAGGTATCAGTTATATCTTATTTCTTCCTTTACTTTGTACAGCTTTACAATGTTTGAGTTTCTGTGATGTAATATCCTTTATCTTGGTAGCTACAAAAATGGCGTCAAACGGTATGATTATAGCTTTATAAGTGCATTACTGAGGGCAAAAATAATCGTCTATAATGTTGCATATCATAAGTCGTGCATTGTTGAAATATTGGAGTATGTTAAGACACACAGACATGGTGCAAGAGGTCAAGGGTACGATACCCGCCTAGTGGGGTCTAACTCACTTGCCATGTAGTATGTTATATATTACAAATTTGTGTATAAAAGTACAAATTTCAGAAAATAAATAAAATATTGGAGTATGTACTGAAGCGCAACGGTAAGGTTACCCGGCTGGTAATCTGGAGCGCGCAGGTTCGAGTCCCGGCCTCTTCACATATGTGAGGGAAAGGCTTTGGCACTAATCGACCACCCCCAGAGCCCGGAAAGCCGTGAGAATAGTATCAGGACGGGAGACTGACCTGGGAAGTCCTCTCGCGCTTGAGTACGGGAGCCTTTGGCACTGGGTATCCACCTTTTAGTATGTACTGAAGATAAATAATAATATAACATCTGTATTATTATCACCTTTGTATCAAAGGAAATTGACATTTTAGTTCCATTATCAACCATCATATATTATTGTGTCTAAATAGTAGAAATTGTTAAGCTTTACTACAAGAAGATGATGTTTATTACAACTTCATAATAGCTATTTATAGCCATTTTGTTTAGAGCTCAAGTAATTATGCTACTACAACAAGAAGTTATAATTCTCAAACAAATTGGGGTTGGTTGGCTAGAGATGGAACCCAAAACCAGATGATAAAGTCAATTTAAAATAATAATAAAATAAGGAATTTAAAGGTGAAAATAGAAATAAAGATGAAAATAAAATAAAGTAAGCAATAAAACAAATAATAATAAATAAAAGTACAAATAAAAGCCGAGATAGTAGTAGTAGTAATAATACTACTAACGGTACTAGTAATAATAAGAGAATGAAGACCAAGCAATACGTCTTAGGCTCATATTCACAAACACTCTACTCCTACATCAGCCATATGCTCGTGATTTCGGTATATGTATCGCTAACCTCCACATGCTTCTGTTTGACGCCAAATCCTACGATATATTCCAATCCCTTAAGTTTTTTTTTTTCACCAATACCTCTCATATCATTCTTGGTCGATATTTATCTTTCTTTGAGCTTTTGGTGCGGTCTATAATTCCAATGTGCACATATGCATTGAGAAGCCTCCGTTGGAGATGTCCAATATCATCTTAAGTGGTATTGGACTAGCTTATCTTCAGTTGGTGCTAGCACATATATCATCATTTCTATTTCGTTCTCGTCTTTTATGACCACTGCTTCATCGCAGCATATAAATCTTTGCTACACATATCTTTGGTCGTGTTGTTTTTAGTAGATCGATATTCTGTACCATACATCTCATGCACGAGTGTTGTACTTTTCTTTAAGCTTTTGTGAGACTTTCGTATCGTAGAGAATGCCAGACGCCACTGTTATTACGGCGCTCGACTAGTCGCGGCTAGTCGTCGACTAGTCGGCTAGTCGAGGTTCAAGCCTTGACATGAAACGTCGACTGAAAACTGAAACCCTAGAAATCGAACTCACCGGAATCTTAAATCGAAGTCTCGATGTCGGATTTGGAACCCTAAAATGATGAACTCGAAGTCGATTTGGAAGTCGATGTCGCATTTGAGTACTGGAAGTCGTTTCACTCTCATCATCCGTTATTGCAGATCAACTAAGTGCTCTAGCTTCGAATTGGGGGCAGATGAAAACACGAGGCAGAGCCGCGGATAAAAGAGGATGTTGCCGATCCAGTGTCTTGAGTTTTATTTATTTATTTTTGCCCTAGTGCACAAAGCAGACAAAAGCAGCTGCTGATAAAGACCCAAACGTAGGCTAGGACATTTTTATCTCATTTGGAGTGGGTAAGACATTTTTATTTGTAGGCCAGGCTGTCATGTGGACCATGTTTGTCTCTTTTTATCAGCTGTCAAACTACATACCCATGTCGACATGTTAAATATGATCATATGTAGCCAACTACAAGTGGAAAAACAAAAGTTGAGAAACCAGGTTTAACATGTTAAATATGATTTACCATATGTCAGTACATATTTGAATTTTGTCCATATGTATTAGTTAGAAATTTCAAATTATATATGTATATATTTATTTATCGACTAGACCGACTAGTCTACGATTAGTCTACGACTAGTCCACTAGTCGACTAATTAGACCTTTATCGACTCGACTCGACTTACCGCCGTGATAACCATGCCAGACGCTGGTTGCCATTTCACCTATCCCTCGAATTATAAAACTAGCATTTTTCATCAATTTCACCAGTGTACCGCACACTGATCTTAAATAACGAACGGATACTTTTGTAAGCACTACTTGTCCGGACATAGTGACATTTCCATCCTCTGACCCGACGCAGTTGAACCCGCACTTCATATATTTTATTTTAGTTCTACTAAGTCTAAAATCTACCTCTATAACTCCAGTTATCTATCAACCCCTATCCTTCTTTCATTAATTCACGCATCATCAACAAGTAACATACAACAAGGAATATCACTTTGTATATCTTTCGTAACCTCGTCCATCATTAGGTCAAAAATGTAGGGGTCCAAAGCTGACAATTGATGTATTCCTATGCTAATGGAAAAATCACTGGTTTCACCATCGCATGGTCTGACACTAGTCATAACATCATGGTATATATCCTTAATAGGAGTAATGTAATTTTTTGGAACTTTTTTTAGGTCCCGCCACATGACCTTTTTTGATGCTTTGTCATAAACTTTCTCCAAAAACTATAAATACCATGTGTAGACTCTTCTTTTATTCACTAAATCTCTCCGTAAGTTGTCTATCATGAAAATCACCTTTGTGATCAACCTTTCAGGCATGAATCAAATTGATTTTTTGGAACATTTGTCATTCTTCTTAATCAGTGTTCTAGAATTCTCTCCCGAATCTTCATTGTATAACTCATAAGCATAATTCCTCTATAGTTTGTGCGACTTTAAATATTATTCTTGAAAATTGAAACTAATGTGCTTCTCCGCCACTCATATGACATTTTGTTTGATTTGAAGATGTTATCTGACAACTTTTTTGGCCACATTAACCCTGCAACTCCACATCTCAATGAGAATGTCATAAGGCCCCAGCGACTTTCCCGCTTTCGTCTGTTTTAATGCCTTCTTTACCTCGAAGTCTTAAATTCTTTGAACAAAACACCTGTTGAATCATCAAAAGAGTCGTCCAACTCAATCATAGTGTTATCACCTTCTTCATTGAATGGTTTATCAAAGTATTCTCTCAGTCCAATTTTTATCTCATCGTCCTTCATTAAAAGTTTATCATTTTCATTCTTGATGCATTTAACTAGGTTGAAGTCTTCTTCCTCTCGCAGAGCTTAGCTATTCTATAGACTTTTTTTTTTCCCTTTTTTTAACTTAGCTTAAGATATAAATCTTCATACGCATGATCCCTTGCTCACCGTTTTATTTACGTTCTTCATTGCCGTTTTGTACTTTCGCATGTTGTCCTTGCTTTTGTGATGATGCAAACATTTGTAGCATTCATTTTCAAGCCTTTTGCACATCATTGTTCCACCACCATGAATTTTTAGGTTTGTGTTTATTTTACTTTGTTATCTCAAACCCCTCGGTAGCCACTTTCCAAATGCTCGTTGCCATCTAATTCGATATGTCATCTGCTTCTCCCTCCATATTTCATGTCTCTTCTTTCACCGCTCTATCCTTTAAACACTCGTGAGACATCTTCTTTGAGCTTCCACTATTTTGTTCTACAAAATCTTGGCTTATTTATCCTTAAACATCCGAAGACGAAAGTCGGATGTCAAAAGCTGATGTTGTTAGCCCAAGTTATCATACAGAACGAAATATCATTGATTTATTTCTTAATGTATAATAATGGTATCTTAACAGGAGCATGAATATCTAAGAAAGTGATTATATTTGTAACCAGATCATCTAATGTACCACAAGTACTTTAGTGTATTACATTCAAGATACTTCATTTACCTGATTGGCTTTGGATTATGTCCGATGGACAATAATCTACAAGGATGCTAAGAAAAACAGTACAAGAAAATTGCATCTTGTCTGGAAAGTCATCATTCCATTTTTTTAGTAACTGTTGTATTTTGACGACAGGGAAAACATTGCTTGCGAAAACGTTGGCGCGTTTTGTGAATGTCCCTTTTGTTATTGCTGATGCAACTACCCTAACTCAGGTATGTTTGCCTTGTTCATTTCCATATATTTCGGATATCTTTTATGATAACAGTACAAGGCAGTTTTTCATTTATCTATTTTGTTGGTATTTTATGTTTAACTAGTTAATCTTTAAATAGGTTGATGTGGATATGTTACTTCTTGAGAATTTTTGTTTTGTATTTGACCATTTTACTATCTAGGCACTCTCAGCATTTTATTTTCTGGGTACATATTATTAAATGCAGTTTATTTTATACCATCCAATATTTGGACTTCAAAAATCACGTTTTCTCAAGACCTTTATTGCCTGATATTTATACCAAATCAATGCGTAAATAAATTTATAATTTTCTTTTTTTATTTCACAAGTCCACTTCTCCAAATGCATAGATAGTAATCATCTTCAAAATATAGGCACATCCATGATGTTATCATGTATGCAAGCAATCTTATGTTAAGCTCTCTTCTTTCTTTAAGTAATGTAGGTTTAATGATTTCTTAAAATAAAATGTAAACCATATATCATTAAAATTACCGCTACCTTCTAACTTACTGTTCATATTTATTGATTCCACAGGCTGGATACGTTGGTGAAGATGTTGAATCTATACTGTATAAGCTTTTAGCAGTAAGTGTGAATCCTTAACTATAGATGTAAATTTAGTTGGTTGATAAATGGTACTCGATTATTTATAACTTGTATTATGCATGTGTAGTGCATATGAGCTCATAATTGGTATCGTTCTGGTAACTACCCTCTTTGTAATATGTCTAAATTCAGAGCCAATAAAGCATATCAAACCTTAGGTCCATTTTGGAGCTGGCCGATGGTTAGTGTAATTGATATAAACAATATGTATAGCTATCTATGTTTTCAGAGTTTTCACAGCGGAAAAATAAAATAAAGTAGTCATCTCATAAAACCAAATCATAGGAGTACAATGTCACAGTAGTGCATAAAACACGTCCGATACATAGTCTGGGTACATCACAACAACATAAATAGATACTATAAAATATATCACTGACGGCCCGCCAAGTCTCCATATCTTCTCTTTATTTGTCGTTATACCTAACATAAATGTTGTAATAAGGAGGGAGTCATAAAAACAGTGTCTAGTAAACGAAAACCAAGCTATACAATAAATTATATATGGGCTGTAAGCAATTGAACAAGCATTATCTCTTATGTATTTATTATACTTACCTAAGCATATGTATAACTGTGAGATAATTGGCCTACGCGCCCAACTCCATTGCTATAAACGTGGACGCAATGCAACTATGAAGCATATTGAATTCAATAACTCATCATCTGTCCAATCATATCCTAATGATGTGAGAGAAATGAGTCACTTAAGACCTTTTAAATAAGGAATAAGTAGCCTCTCCCATCATTTAATACACAGACCCAAGACATATCACTTCTGGTACTCCTTAGCTGTCATCATATAAAATCTCCTCTTGTAACTGCCTGCTCCTTTGTTCATGCAAGATATTGTCTCCAACTTAGCTTCCGTATATGAGTAGGGTTTTGTTCATCAAAAGGCCTCGACACTGGTAGGAAGAGGAGCTTTACCATTTAAGTTCCCACTTTATATCCATATTCCATGATGTGGGGCTATTAACTCCATTTCAAACTAAGGGGTGTTACAGTCTCCCTTCTTAAGAGCAGAACGTCCTCGTTGGACGTTTGTGGCCGACACATAGGCCACAAATGCTTCACCCAGGCGTTGTGATAGATGCGTGAGCTAAAATTCTGGCTGGGTATTGGCTCTGATACCACGGTAATAGCCTGCGCCTCTGTTCATGCAAAATATTTATACCCAACTTAGTCCACGTATAGGAGTAGGGTCTTGTTCCTCAAAAGGCTTCGACACTATTAGGAAAAGTTCCCGCTTTATATTTGTATTTCACGGCGTGGGACTACCAATTCCAAGTAGCCATTTAATACCTCAACCCCGAAGTGGATCTTCCCTAAGAGGTTTTCCTAACACGCCTAAACGATAATCTTGACCATTCAATAATTCTGAAATAGGAAGAGACAGACCTTAACACAATCATTTAGTACTTCAACCATGAAGCTAGTCCGTTTTGAGATTTATCCCATTTGTATGGTCGTAACCTAATCTTACATCCCACACTAGTGACTCCAACTACTTTCAGGTGCTGCTAGCTAGATCAACAGGTAGAACCGCCATACAAAAAAAGTAGAGTGACATCGTGTCCACCGTGGATACTTATTATTGGCGGTGTCCTACATCAATTACAAAATTCACACTACTAGCAGATAGATTAGTTAGGCATACTTCTGTGTGCTTTCAATTGATCTCTTATCCCTCTAACTTAATCATATTTCCACTCTCCAATATTTAATTTAAAATTACATCAGCGTACACACACACACACACACACACACACACACACACACACACACATGCACACGTGTGTCTTATCTGTGTCCGCACATTAAAAACCTTATAAAGGAAACTTCTTATTTCACCTTTACTTATGGATTAACTTCCATAATTACCCTACTCATTTTACTAGATTGATTGTTAATTGTTAATGTCCGTTTACTTATCGGTTTCTTTATCTAATGTCTTAATTATTACATACGTTACAAGTTTACAATTATATTTTTCAATTTTGGAAGTTTTAAAGGAGTATGTTATTGTTATGTTTAAGCCTAATGTTAATTAATGCCTAGTTAGTTTTTTGTGTATTTAATCAGTTTGTCTGCTACTTATTCGGGATGTTATATTATTTTAATGTTAACAACTGTGATTTCTATACAAGTCATAGTTGAATAAAGCAATTACATAAAA
This sequence comes from Allium sativum, assembly GCA_030737875.1. NCBI lineage: Eukaryota > Viridiplantae > Streptophyta > Magnoliopsida > Asparagales > Amaryllidaceae > Allium > Allium sativum. The sequence continues at coordinate 344,410,406 of CM060922.1, read as the reverse complement.
GCTAATGTCACTGATAATTTAGCTAAGCAAACTTGTATACATGTGTTCAACATGTAACCAAAACATATAATTTACGGAAGTCAAAGGTCAAAGCTTAATTATCCATTTACTGGAGGGTTCTAAAATTTGAAACTTGTATAATTTGTGTGTGTTCAAAATGAAAAAAAATAGCGAGTTCGAAAATTGTTTGTTTAGTTGTACCTTCTTGATTATAAAGGTTTAAATGTTTAGAAGTCATTTGATTTTGTTTAATTATGGAAGTCAAAGGTCAAACCTTAATTATCCATTTATTTACTCTTTTTACCTTACTATATTTTACTTAGAAAGTCCAAATGGTTCAGCTTACTCGTAGTTAATTGAAGTTTTACAAAGGTTGTTTTGCTCTTCTTTTTAATTAGGTAAATATTTCTAATTTCAATTATCGTTAGTTTTTAAAATCATCTTTTAGCATCAAAAGTGAAATTTCAAACTTTTTGTCATGTAGTAGACTTTCCTTTTTAATACGTATATAAAAATTTCTATATTCCAATTTTAAGTGGAAAGAGATGCAGGTGCAGGTTAGGCCTAATGTGTTGTCTATATCTAGAACTTTATTAACAATGAATCATTTCTTTTAGCATGGACTTGCTTTATAATGTATGGTCGCCGTTAAGATCATTGTTGTCACGGTGTGCAACTAGTCAAAATTAGTCAACGATTAGTCGTGATCGAGCCACCGACTTGAAGCCACGACTTGCTATTTGTAAGAATTTCGGACGACTAGACAGAAATTGATCGACTATTCCATTCGACTAGACGTTATTGGGTGTCGGCTGGTCTGTATTTCGCTCAGATCTAGAAACAAAAAAAATGAAGTATCGAAGTCGAACCCTAAAGCAAAAAAGTTCCAATCCCATCTCTGAGGCCGTCTTTCCAGTGCTGCCGCCTTGACATGAAGAGGATAAAATTTTTGATCCCTTGATTTTAGATGATTTCTGATGGGATAATGAGTGGGTAAATGGAGAAGAAGTTGATCCCGGGATTGGCTTGCCGTAGATAGAGGGTTAGATGCATTGGAAGGCATTGATGGTTTTCGTGATCCTAGTAGAGGTGGTGGTATTGATCTAGCAACGATTACTTGCAGTAGACGTCGTGGTAGTGAGACGAAACAAAATCTTCTCATTTTAAATGATGATGAAGATGTTGATGATGATTATGGACATGAGACAAGCCAACTACTATTCACGAAACTAGTGATTGTGAGGCAAATGAAGAAGTCGAGCTAGATGATTATCTTTTAATTGATTGCATGTTTTTTATGTTGCACTCTATTAGATTCTATGTTTGTTGAAATTTCAATTTGGTTTGTATTTTCTTTGCAATTTACACTCTATTAAATTGTATGCTTCATTTGTTTATTTTTTTTGTTCAGTCGCATCAATAGAGCAGTAGTGCAAAAAGGCGGGTCAACATATTTACATACATACACACATATACATATATAAATATAAATTCGTTACTGTTGTCTTTAGCTTTATAATTGTGAAGATATCCTTCCGAATGTGATAAGGGAATTCTACTTCCTTTTTCTAATTTGAAGAAGAAATTGAAAAATAAAATAGCACGTACAAAAATAAGTAATAAACTCCAGTTATAGATAGCGTTATCGAAGCGCTCGCCTAGGCGTCAGTCTAGGGCTTTTTACCTCGTGGAGGCGCCAGCCATGCTCGAGGCGACAAAGTCCTAGAAAAGCGAAGCTCCAAAAAAGGCATGCTTCAATAAAATTCGATATTTTTGTGCTCCAGGCCCGAAATCGAGCCCGACTTCGTGAATTTAGGGCAAATATCGAACAAAAAAAAAAAAAAGATCGAAGACTTTACTAATCTCGACATCAACTTCTAATCAATTTTGCTCATCCATCGCCGCCTTGACTGATCTGCTGCCATTCGAAGCTCGAACCCTCCTGCCGATCTCAATTTCGAGCTGCTGCTGATCTCGTGGTGAGCAAAACTAATTTAAATTTAATTTGGTTTGATTTTTTGTTTAAAGTTTTTAATTTTAGCTAAGTTTATATGTTAGTCTGTCACTCTGTCTACAATTTAAATTTTAGCTAGTTCACTTCTAATTTTAACATAGAACTTCAAGCTGAATTTTCAATTTTCAATTTGAAATTAAAATTGACCATAAAACTGAATTTTAACATATAACCTTCAACTAAATTTTGAGTTTCAACTTCCAAGTGTTAAATTGAATTTCATTATTTTTAGAATTTTAACATAAGACTCCACGTAATGATGTTGTAATTTCGTTGTTTTAACTATTTTTGTTGTTAGTAGACTTAAAATGAATGGCTTTATGCTTTTTTTTGTTTGGTTTATGATGATGGTATGATGTTTTCATTTCAATATTGCATTTATATGCACTTTTTAAAAGCCAAAATTTGGGTTTGAAACTATTTTTTAGGTGCAATTTTTTTGGCCGTAAAACAACAAAACTGATGCTCAAGGTGTTCAAAAAAGCCCTAGGCGCCAAAACGCGCTAGGCGAGGCCTTGGGGCGTTTTCACTTTGACTACTATGGTTATAGACATGCGATTTAGTTCAACATTTTGTTCGTTCGGGTTTGGTTGCATCATATCTCTATAATTCGAATTAGTTTACAATCCTTCCCATAATCCTGGAATGTGTATTTATTTTTGAATTAGAGTTTAAGAAATTTGCATGGAAGAAGAGAATTGGACAAAGGGTCATCCTCGGTTTTAGATTCATATGAATAGTCTCTTAATTATAGTTGTTGGAGGTGTCGAAACCGTTGGATTGATAATTTTTTACTAGTTCACAATCCAGGCTATTCAAGTCAGGAGTAACCCTAGCCATCACAACAATAATTAGTCGACCGGATTTTATGGACGGTCGATCGCTAGTGGTCGATCGGCCCCATAGAAGGGGTTGACCAATGGTTCCCCTAATGTTATTTTTAATGCTTGCTTAAATGTTAAGCTCGTTGTTAGCATTCATTTCAGTCAAGTTTATTAATATTTGTTTACTTTATTTGAACTATTTGCTATCTGAAATCTTCAAACGTTCATAGCTTTTTCGTTTGAGCTTTGATCGTGAAGCTTTTTGTATGAAAGTCGCTCAGGAGATTGTTATGAACGTCGTGGTGCAAATTTCTTGGTCAAATTCTAACATCTACTCTATTTTCATTTTATGTTTTATTATTAATTAATTGATTTCCTTAACTAAATTTTCTGTAAATATAATGGGATGTTACAATTCTATTACAACTGTATGCATTGGGTGTCATCATAATGATAAAACAGTACATCACATTTATTTTCTTCGAATATCTAACGAGGTGTTTGGTTTATGTTTTTTAATTTTGGGTTTTCGTACTAAACGTCCGAACGAGCACGCATATTGTGAAAAACGATCGTTTAACAAACGAAATTAACACGCAAAACAAAAAAAATAATTTTTTATTATTTCTGTATTTTAAGAAACAACGGAAGAATGATAACAAATTCATCCATCTACCGTCCCTTCGTCTCCTCCATCACCCCATCCGCCTTTGGTCTATCACCTCCGCTATTCTTCAAATGTTCACACCTTTTGAAATTAACGTTTAAAACTGAAAACTCTAAACTCAAAGCACAAAATAAACCTAACGCTAGCAAAGTTTTGAGGAAGACCGACTGGAAAACAGAGAAGAGAAAATATCCTTAGTATTTCTCACACACTCATGTACATATTTGTATGTGTTTTTCAAAGTACGTATATGTATGCATATACATATGTACTTACACACACATACACATATATGTATGCTACTTTTCCATATCAACAGAGTAAATATGGAACTCTTGTCAAAAAAACAGCCCTAGTATAACCATTATTTTAGGGTTTATCAATACTGAAATCTCTTATCTGGGCATGAATGAATAATTATGGAGATCATTATGATTTTTTATAGGAATTGTGTTTTACACATCACACTGGTATCAGGTGTATGTTCAACGTGGTCGTTTCTGTTTATGCAGGCTGCTGATTTCAATGTGGCAGTTGCCGAGCAGGGTATTATTTATATTGATGAAGTGGATAAAATTACGAAAAAGGTTCTTAATTTCACACCTTTATAAGTACTGGATTTAAAATGCCACTTGTTTTTAAACGTTTCTTCCTTTATTGATAATTTATGGACAGGCTGAGAGTCTCAATGTCAGTAGAGATGTGTCTGGTGAAGGTGTACAGCAAGCATTGTTAAAAATGCTGGAAGGAACAGTAAGCCCTGTAAACATTATAAACATTTTATCATCTTTTTTCAAGCATACAAGATATATTCACTAGATACTATTTGAGCACAATGAAATTCACTGAGGGTTTAGTTTGTTTTGTTCCTTGTATATAAATTACACACTTATGCAAACTTATCATTCACATCAAACAATGTCCAGCGGTTCTTTCTACTTGTCTTAGAAATTTCACTCTTGGTTGTACAAATTTTGACTCCCACTTAGAGTTTGATATATGATGCTTATTAGTACTATTTAATGAGGATATAAATTACATACTCTTGTGATCCATGTATCTGTGGCACATCAGTTTCTATCTGCAGTCCTTTTGCCATCCATTCCAAGAAAGCCATATGATAAAACGTCTTGGCAGATGCCAACAGACAATACGCCTTTCTTACATGCCTCAACAAAGCCTAGTTACATGCTTATCATTCCATAATACCTGGAGAAGATAAATGGAAGCATTTAGATATTTCGAAGTTATTCATACTTCTAATTTTAATGTTCTAAAACCCATCAAGTGAAAACTTTCACTGCATTTATCAAATTTGTTGTACATCGTATCATCAATGCACATCATCTTTTTCAAGTAAACACATCTTATTCATTTCTTGGTGTTTCTAACATCGTATAATTAGGTTGTCAATGTCCCTGAGAAAGGAGCTCGTAAGCATCCACGAGGTGACAGCATTCAGGTATGTTTACATAAAACAACAATTTGGTTCAGCACATATACCGGTATCTTAACAACCTCCGTGGAATAGATAGCGCGTCCGTGTGCCTCTGTTGTTAATATTTCTAATTTCTTTTCTTTTTTTCTCCTTTTTTGAAATTGCATACTTGTATACGAGTCTACGTAATATGCCACATACTGCATGCCAATATATGTTTGAATCACGCTATGCAAGTTTCTGTCATAGATATACCGTAGACTAAATACTAGGCTGCTTTTATTTGCAACTTAAAATGGATGAGGAGGAAGCTGTTTCTAGCCCAATGCTACCATTTTAACATGGAAGTAATAAACAATTATGGTAATAATATTTCTTTTCGGAATTTATCAAATATGTAACATTATTTTTCAAAAAGTACCATCGTAGTCCATACGGAGTCCTTAACTTCAATTTGCAGCTTTTGACCGATGCAATGAAACCACCCTCCACTTAATGGAGATATCAAACATATATTGTACTGTTGGACTTATTGGCAGGGAACAGCCTGAACGAAAAACTTTTAGGGTTAACATTATTGTAACTTAAATGTTAATTTCGAATATGCTAACCTTTCCATATGGTAGAAAATTAATACTGATGAATCCGTACTGATATATTTACACAGCTTTTGTGATTTCGAAATTTTAATTTTATCAATTTCAAGCTTTTCTTCATTATTTATATGCGGTTGAGTTCTATTCCAATTAACTGAATGCTAATTTTGTGTAAATGTGTTACGATGTTGAGCCATTTGGTGAAATTGACTTAGTATGGCTATTTGTAGGTTAAATTAAAATAAAATCAAGTTAGTAAAGTTTGCAGACTTAAAGCAGTACAAACATCAACTGAACTTGTCATACAAAATTGGTGGCCAACATAGATTGAATCTAATAATACAAAATAGTATAAGCGGCAGTGTATAAAAATCAAAATATAAGTCTATATTTGCAGTGTTTGCTAGTTGCAGTATAACGTATTTGGCTTCGTCTTTAACCCTTTCTCTTTCCTTCCTAAAATAGTTTAGCTGATCAGCCTATACACACACACACACATGTGTGTGTGTGTGTGTGTGTGTGTGTGGGTGGGGGTGGGTGGGGGTGGGGGGGTGGGTGGGGGTGGGTGGTGGGTGGGTGGGTGGGTGGGGGTGTGGGTGTGTGTGTGGGGTGTGATTTCGTACTCCAAATTCTTCCTTTGCTTTTAGATTTTGTGTTTTGTTCCCTAAACATTCATGCAAAATTTACTCAGATGAACTCTGTTTTTTTCATGGGGGTCAGGCCTCCACTGGCCACTACCTAGGTCCACCCCCTGCTTATTAGTGCATGGTCAGAAACTTTTGCATTTTATTTTCCTTCGGATCTGTATTTAGGCATGCATACATGATTTGTTTTTTTTCCCCGAAATTGATCCATATCTTAGAGTTTTCTTCTGGCATGCTAAGCTAAATTTGGTTATATGTATATGCACGTGCATGTGCCCATGCATGTGTTTGTGTGTATGTGTATATGTATAATCTTGTTTTATGTTACAGATTGATACCAAAGATATCCTCTTTATATGTGGAGGTGCCTTTATTGACTTAGAAAAGACAATTTCAGAAAGGTTGTTTCTGCGGTCTGCACTTATTTGCACTTCTTTATGCAAACCATTTTGGCACATACCGTTTAATTTTAAAATATTCAATCAGGCGGCAAGATTCGTCGATAGGTTTTAGAGCACCTGTTCGTGCAAACATGAGAAACAGCTGTCTAACTAGTGCGGTTGTAACTTCATCCTTGTTAGAGTCAGTAAGTTCACACAATAGTTGTCTTACCAACCCATGCTGTATCACCAATGGTTTTTCTGTGAGTTTGACACGGCTGTACCCAATGACTTTGATTATGCCTAGGTTGAAAGTGGTGACCTTATTGCATATGGTTTAATACCTGAATTTGTTGGGAGGTTCCCGATACTTGTCAGTCTTTCCGCCCTAACTGAAGATCAACTTGTGCAGGTATTTTTAATAATGTCATTACTTGGTTATGATACATTCAAACAAACATCTAGATCACATGCTTGGTTTGAATAGTGGACACTTTTACTGATTTTCTGCCTTGTGTTTTTATCAGGTTCTCATGGAGCCTAAAAATGCGCTTGGCAAACAGTATAAAAAGTTGTTTCTTATGAATGATGTAAATGACTGTTGAAGTTTATTTAACTTATGTGATTATTTGTATCCTCCTTTGTTGACAATTAATGGCTAAGTGGATTATGCTAGGTCAAATTGCATTTCACTGAGAAGGCTCTGCGGTTGATTGCGAAGAGGGCCATTACTAAAAACACTGGAGCTCGAGGTCTGCGATCGATATTGGAGAAAATTTTGATAGAAGCAATGTATGAGGTAAAGCTTTATATTGCTTTCGATATTTGGGTTCTAAGCTCAAATCCCACTTCCATTTTATATGTGTGTGTGAGGAGCGCACTATATTGATTTTGTGCGGGTTTAGTATTTTTTTCTTTTCAGCTAGGGCAGCTGCCCTAGCTGGCTCAACAGTAGCTCCGCCCCTGTAAGAAGGGCATGTTATGTAGCTATATATTTTCTAATATGAAGGTCAAGGGCCTCAAGGCATAGGAAGGGTTATAAACTAATCCTGCTAATAAATATTGTACCTGCTACTGAAGAAACTGGAACCTTGTTAAACATTCTCTAGTGGTTATGGCTTTATTGTATTCGAATGCATGTGGTTTCATCTAGGATACATATATTTATTCTTTGTAAATATCTAGTATACTAGAGATTATATATATATATATATATATATATATAATATATATATATATATAATATATATATATATATATATATATATATATATATTAATAGGGAGCGTCTATTTAGACACAAATTCTCAGCCGTTGGATTGTCCCCTGATTTCCATCTCTCGCATAAGGACAAATTGATCAAACGGTTGAGATTTGTGTCTAAATAGCTGCTCCATACCCTCATATATATATATATATATATATATATATATATATATATATATATATATATATATATATATAGGTAGGTAGGTTCAATGACATCCCAATTATTTAGCATCGCAATAGCCTACCACTTTTCCATCACATTTCCTCTCTTTCTCTCCTTCCACTCATTCTCTCACATTCCACTATTTTTAATTAATATAAATGAAAGGCGGAAAACATGAAGACTAAAGGGGTGCTCCATTTTTGAGGTGCCATTGAACGCTTGCTATATATATATATATATATATATATATATATATATATGCATGTTGACAATCCAAACAGTGGAGCATCCCGATAGCCTCCCTCTTTTCCACCACATATTTCCCCTCTCTCTCCTTCCACTCACCTCCCACTAACTTAAACTAATATAAACGAAAAGTGGAAAACAAGGGGGCTGTTGGGGAGCTCCAGTTTTGAGGGGTCATTGAACGCATTTTGTGGTGCTGCACTATTTTGGGTGCCATTGAACGCTCGTCATATATATACATATACATATACATATATGAGGAGCGTTTCGAGGCACTCCTGTTTTGTGGATTAAACATCGACAAAATCTTGTTGGATTTGGATTGTTGTAGCTCATGGTAGGGTGGGGTGCTGCAAAATAGGAGTGTCTCGGAACGCTCATACATACATACAAACATATATACATACAAACATATATATATATATATATATATATATATATATATATATACAACAACAACAAAGCCATATATCCCAAACAAGTTGGGGTTGGCTAGATATGGAACCCAAAAATAAAATAAAAATAAAAGAAATAATAATGATAATAATATATATATATATATAAGGGTTTAAAATAACCAAACAGATAAAAGGTTCAATAAAAGTAAATAAAGTCTAAAATAGTAATGAAAAAAAAGTAAAAAGGTTCAACAGAAGTGAAATAAAGTCTTAAAAAAATAAACCTAAGGTTCTGGTACATGGATTGCCAACTTCCATGCCCTCCTATCCACTACCAGCTCTTCAGATATACTCCAATTACGTAAATCTCTCTTTATTATCTCCTTCCATGTCATTTTAGGTCGACCTCTACCTCTCTTTGGGCCTTCTGTGCGGCCTATAATTCCAACGCGCACAGCTGCATCGTATGGACTACGTTGGATATGTCCAAATCATCTCAAGCGGTGTTGGACTAACTTCTCTTCAATAGGTGCAACTCCAAGTTTTTCCCGAATATCCTCATTTCTAATCCGATCTCGTCTGGTATGCCCACAACTCCAGCGCAGCATCCGTCTGCTACACTTATCTTCTAGACGTGTTGCCTCTTAGTAGGCCAACATTCTGCACCGTATAACATTGCGGGTCTGATTGTTGTCCTATAAAACTTTCCTTTAAGCTTCTGAGGAATCTTCCTATCACAGAATGTCAGATGCTAGTCGCCATTTCACCTATCCTGCTTGAATTCTAAAACTAACATCCTTATCAATCTCCCCATCAAACTGCAACATAGATCCTAAGTATTGAAACGACTCCTTCTTGGGTACTACTCTATCGGCCAGGGTGACCTCTCCGTCATCTGACCTGATACCACTAAACTCACACTTCATATACTCTGTTTTAGTTCTACTAAGCCTGAAACCCTTTGATTCCAAAGTCTCCCTCCACAACTCCAGTTGTTGATTAACTCCTGTTCTACTCTCATCAATCAGCACAACATCATCGGCAAAGAGCATACACCAAGGAATCTCCCTTTGTATATCTTTTGTGATTTCGTCCATCACTAATGCAAAAATATAGGGGCTCAAAGCCGAACCTTGATGTAACCCTATGTTAATTGGAAAGTCTCTGGTCTCACCATCACATGCTCTGACACTAGTCACAACCCCCTCGTGCATATCCTTGATAAGGGTAATATACTTTGATGACACTCTCTTCCTTTCTAGCGCCCACCACATAACCCTCCTGACACTCTGTCATAAGCTTGCTCCAAGTCAATAAAAACCATGTGGAGATCTTTCTTCTGCTCCCTGTATCTCTCCATAAGTTGTCTAACCAAGAAAATCGCCTCAGTGGTTGACCTTCCAGGCATAAAGCCAAATTGGTTCCTAGAGACACTTGTCAACCTCCTCAAACGCTGCTCGCAAATTCTCTCCCAAAGCTTCATTGTATGACTCATAAGTTTAATTCCTCTATAGTTTGTGCAACTTTGAATATCTCTTTTATTCTTGAAGATTGGAACTATAATGCTTCTCCTCCATTCATCTGGCATTTTATTTGATTTGAAAACATTATTAAACAACTTAGTTAGCCATGTTATCCCTGCATCTCCAAAGCATCTCTACACCTCAATAGGAATGTCATCAGGCCCTACCGACTTGCCTGATTTCATCCGCTTCAACGCCTCCTTTACCTCAACTTCTTGAAATCTCCGCACAAAATGTCTATTGATGCTGTCGGCAAAGTCTTCCAACTCGATCGAAGAGCTATCGCTTTCTTCGTTGAAAAGCTTATCAAAGTATTCACTCCACCTATTCTTTATCTCATCATCCTTCACCAAAAGTCTATCATTCTCATCCTTAATACATTTTCCCTGATTGAAGTCCCTTGTCCTCCTCTCGCGTATCCTAGCTATTTTGTAAACGTCTTTTTCACCCTCCTTTGTACTTAGCCTTTGATACAAATCTTCGTACGCTCGTCCCCTTGCTTCACTCACTGCTTTCTTTGCAGTCTTTTTTGCCACTTTGTACCTGTTTATGTTCTCTTCGCTTCTATGGTGGTGCATGCATTTGTAGCATTCCTTCTTCTCTTTGATAGCCTTTTGCACCTCGTCATTCCACCACCACGAATCCTTTGGTTCTCGCTTGCTTCCTCTTGTTATCCCAAATACCTCAGTAGCGACTCCACGAATGCAAGATGCCATCGCATTCCACATGACATTTGCTTCTCCTGCTACATTCCAAGCTCCTTCTCCCATCACTCTATCTTTAAACACC